>CM067843.1:703234804-708234804 GCA_034509565.1 Triticum monococcum
CTTTAAATCAGGCAGTGACGATAGAAAAGTGTTCAGACAGGAGACAACTGCCTTATATTAGAAGCCCTCCCAACTGAACAGCTTCCTATAGATGAGGCAATGTGAGGCGGTAAGGAGTACCACGACACAACAGGGAAGAAAATGCAGTTTGGCATGTAACTGTTCTCTTTGTCAAATCTTTGTTTTTTGTGTGGTGAGTGTACTCCTTAGTACACAAATTTACTCCAGTTATTTAAAATTTATTGAGTTGGCAACGCTCACTTTTAAATTTAATTCTTCCATTTGAAACAAATATGTGGAGCAGATTATGCTAATTCAATTATACATCTTCATACATTTACAAAAATGCTAACCATTCTATAGTCAAAATTAACGGGCGCCGCAACGCGCGCCCATCATAATCTAGTCAACTTGATCTAACTACGAGCAAGGTATGCATGCAAAAGAGCCATGCATGGCTACGTGTGCTAGGAAGAATGTACTAATATGCGCATAGACATGAAGGCACCCAAAGGCATTGTTTAAGGTGAAAATATATTTATTAAAGAAATGTGATCATGGCCTGATAATTACTCGTAAATGCCCATGCTCTTGGCTTACGTACAAATATAAGTGTTCATGCATGCTTTGCTATACATGATCCCAAACCAAATCAATCAACTGAGATTGTACGGGCGGTCTGGCTCGTGTGTGGTTTTTGTTGAGCCCCACCAGGCCAACTGATACGGCGGATTCTCATAGCTGGCCAGATAAGATAAGTATGCTCCAAACTAAGCCGCAAAAGAAGCAACGGCCTAACAACTTGGAGGGCGCTCGCAGTAGCTATCCATTCCCACACATCTGCCTATATATACCCATGCCCATGCGTCAGATCGCGGGGGCGAGAGGAGAGAAAAAGAAGCTGAAGGGCCGCGACTGCACGCGCCCGACGGAGGCCGCGGGCGCCGCGCCAGGGAGGACTATGCGCTCGGATGACGCGCCGGCGCCCACTGCACCGTAGGCGTGCTGCGACCACGACGGCGACGACGAACGTCCGCCGGCAAGCCCGGCGAAGCCTTCTCCCATACACGCTGCCGCGCACTCCATCAACCCAAGTATACCAAGCGAGGAAGCGACGACTCAGGGCGCACCCTGAAAATCGAAGATGCACAGATCGTCAACCAAGCGAGCAGTCGGCCAAAAGAGGAGGGAGGAACCCAGAGGAGACGCGCCCATCTGGTGGCAGCGACTACACGCGCCGACGGAGGCTGCTAGCACCGTGCCAACAGACCATGCGCTCGGTCTCGGTGCATTCCTAGGCCGCAGATGATGCGCCGGCGTCCGCGACGACGACGAACCTCCGCCTGCGAGCGCGACGAAGTCTTCATATGGGCTGCCACACGCTGCAACAACAAATACATCCGTCTTCAACAATGGCAATCATCACACTATGCCTTTTCTCTTTGCATTTCTCATTTGAGAGGGGATGCCACCCAGTCAAGAGGATACGCGCCCATGGTGACGGCGTCAAGGACGGGACGACGCACCGGCGTGCACGGCGAGCCATCAACACCACCTCGGCGACGACATCTGCATCACCACGACAATGTCGGAGCTGCTGACCTGCAGCCCGGAGTCACCTCCACCGCATCGGGGTGTGGCTCGGCACCATCTTCACCATGCCAGCGTGCGGCCCGGAGCCATCTATACCACCACAATGACATCGAAGCTGCCGGCTTACAGCCCGGCGCCATCTTCACCATGCCGGCGTGCGGCCCGGAGCGATCAACACCACCATGACAGCGGCGGAATCCGGCTCGGTGCCATCTCCATCCCACCGGGCACCGGCGGCATCCGGCCCGACACCATCTACACCACCACGACGGCGACGAGGCTGCCGGCGAGTATCACGGCGCCAACTCCACCTCAGCGGCGACATCAGAGAGGCCGCGGCATCCGGCCCGACACCATCTACACCACCACGACGGCGACGAGGCTGCCGGCGAGTATCACGACGCCAACTCCACCTCAGCGGCGACATCGGAGAGGCCGGCGGCATCCGGCCCGACACCAACTACACCACCACGACGGCGACGAGGCTGCCGACAGGTAGCATGGTGCCAACTCCACCTCGGCGGCGACATCGGAGAGGTCGGCGGTATCCGGCTCGGTGCCATCCCCATCCCACCGTCGTTTGGTCCAACACCATCTATGGCACCACCACGACATTGAAGCTGCCGACCTATAGCCTGGCGCGGTCTTCCCCGTTCCATGTTAAGGGCAGTGATACATCGCATCCAAGAACTGGGCGGTGATATTCACGTAGACATGAAGAAGAAGCTTGGGTGCCATCTCCATGTGGTCGATGAGACACTCGCGGCAGCGACGTAGTACGCGCCCATGAAGATTGCGAAGACAACAACGAATGTCAGCAGTGGTGTACAAGCCGGAGTGAGGAGGTCATCGTCCAAGGCTGTACCATCATCTACCTTAGCGAGGGAAGATTAAAATCACGTCATCTATCTTCTTTAAAGGGCATTTGTACACGCATCATTTTATCTTTCTCTTTTCCTATCTTTCTCATTTCAGTGCATCCGAATCACGATCGAGATGGATGGATAATCAGCGCTCACCTGTGTGCGAACGAAGAAGACGGAAGAGGAGCTGCTCACCGTCTTCACATCTTCATCAACCTCGCCAATGTCATCATCACCAATCCCGGGCTCGACGAGGAAGGCTTCTACATCAACCTGACTTCGCCATCTTCATCAACTTATCTCCCGACGAGGGCACTCACTGCCTCGACGCGCCACCCGGCTACGTCGACAGAGCGTCGCCAACTTCAGCAGCTCTACATCTGATGAGGATGCCGTCTACATCAGCACCACCGGTCATTCATATGTCGTGGCCATCTTCTTCAACTTTGCGTCTAAGCGACGATGCCGTCTACACTGACATATTGTCATTCTTGTATTCCAAGTGGAGGCCTCGCCTGTAGCTGCGACGGTCTGATGTCTATATCGGCGAGCTCGCATTGTCGTCATCTTCAAGCAACGCCGCCACGCGGCGACACTCGAGTCCACTCCGACTTCTACATCAACACACTCCCCAAACCCCGTCCAAGCTCCGACGAGGCGAAGCCACATCACCGACATGTCTTCTTCCGATGAAGCTACCCATATCTTGCCGGGCATCGACGAGGCGAAGGCAAGACATACCATGTCCGACACCGACGAGGCGGACACCACCAGGCCGGACACCGACGAGGCGAAGGCCGCCCATCTGTCTGAGTTGACGAAGCCAGACATCTTCATCATCGTACATCGACAAGTCGGAGGGATGTGGCTAAGCATCGCCGAAGCGACGGACGTACCGTTCCACTCTTCTATTCCACCACATCATCACCATCGTCTACACCGAGCCCTTGGAGAAGACGAGACTTGAAGACGATGACCATTGCAGCAGCTTAATCGAAGGTGGTTCGCGGCTCCGGCTTGCGGACATAATTAATCGGAGCCTTCCGAGGCCCCGTGAACCAGAACCTCACAATCGCCAAAGTCATATTGGCCGAGTTAGCAGGCCATTGAGCGCTTATGTAAAGGGATCATGTAATTTGTTTCTCCGATGAGAGATTAATAAAATACAAGTTTCCCTAATTTTATTTGTGTACTAGTACACTGGCACGCCCGCATATTTATTCTCCTGGCGCGTAGAGAGATAATAACACGATACCTATCGTTGTTTTTATTATTTTTCATGTCAAACAGGTCTTTCATTCTTTCTAGGCGTTGTTCTACTTGCTCTAAAGAAAAAGGTTGGAAATATAAATGAATTACACACACCAGCAGTGAGCTGGCGCTGACGGGTATTCTCCTTAGCCACAGTTGCAATGGCCACAAAGTGGGGGCTTCATGAGGGCGAATGTTCTCTTTAAAATCCGGTAACAAAGCTATGATGCAGTTTGCTTTGCACCCTTCTCGACACCATCCGAGATGATAACATCTGTAAGAGAATCAACAATATGACATGAAATGCTATCAATTGCAACATCGACATATATCTCTTAATTTGCTCAAGATCTAATAGAATAAGCAAACTGCCAGAAGAGTCCTGGGCTGTCCACGAGGATGGGGGGCGCGCCCTACCCCCCTTGGCGTGGCACCTATCTCATGGACGACTCGGAGACCCCCCTGATGTGAGACCTACACCAAAAATTCCTATAAATACATAAACCCCCAGAAATAAACCTAGATCGGGAGTTGCACCGCCAAGTCTCTGTAGCCATCGGAAACCAATCTAGACCCGTTCCGGCATCCTGCCGGAGGGGAGAATCCTCTCCAGTGGCCATCTTCATCATCCCGGCGCTCTCCATGACGAGGAGGGAGTAGTTCACCCTCAGGGCTGAGGGTATTTACCAGTAACTATGTGTTTGATCTCTCTCTCTCTCTCGTGTTCTTGATTCAGAACGATCTTGATGTATCGCGAGCTTTGCTATTATAGTTGGATCTTATGATGTTTCTTCCCCTCTACTCTCTTGTGATGAATTGAGTTTTCCCTTTGAAGTTATCTTATCAGATTGAGTCTTTAAGAATTTGAGAACACTTGATGTATGTCTTGCATATGCTTATCTATGGTGACATTGGGATATTCATGTGATACACTTGATGTATGTTTTGGTGATTAACTTGTGAGTTCCGTGACCTCGTGAACTTATTGAAGGAAATATGGCCTAGAGGCAATAATAAAGTTATTATTTATTTCCTTATATCATGATAAATGTTTATTATTCATGCTAGAATTGTATTAACCGGAAACATAATACATGTGTGAATACATAGACAAACTTAGAGTCACTAGTATGCCTCTACTTGACTAGCTCGTTAATCAAAGATGGTTATGTTTCCTAACCATGAACAAGGTGTTGTTATTTGATTAACGAGGTCACATCATTAGTTGAATGATCTGATTGACATGACCCATTTTATTAGCTTAGCACCCGATCGTTTAGTATGTTGCTATTGCTTTCTTCATGACTTATACATGTTCCTATGACTATGAGATTATGCAACTCCCGTTTACCGGAGGAACACTTTGTGTGCTACCAAACGTCACAACGTAACTGGGTGATTATAAAGGAGCTCTACAGGTGTCTCCAAAGGTAGATGTTGGGTTGGCGTATTTCGAGATTAGGATTTGTCACTCCGATTGTCAGAGAGGTATCTCTGGGCCCTCTCGGTAATGCATATCACATAAGCCTTGCAAGCATTGCGATTAATGAGTTACTTGCGAGATGATGTATTACGGAACGAGTAAAGAGACTTGCCGGTAACGAGATTGAACTAGGTATTGGATACCGACGATCGAATCTCGGGCAAGTAACATACCGATGACAAAGGGAACACCGTATGTTGTTATGCGGTCTGACCGATAAAGATCTTCGTAGAATATGTAGGAGCCAATATGGGCATCCAGGTCCCGCTATTGGTTATTGACCGGAGATGTGTCTCAGTCATGTCTACATTGTTCTCGAACCGTAGGGTCCGCGCGCTTAACGTTACGATGACAGTTATTATGAGTTTATGCATTTTGATGTACCAAAGTTAGTTCGGAGTCCCGGATGTGATCACGGACATGACGAGGAGTCTCGAAATGGTCGAGACATAAAGATTGATATATTGGAAGCCTATATTTGGATATCGGAAGTGTTCCGGGTGAAATCGGGATTTTACCGGAGTACCGGGAGGTTACCGGAACCCCCGGGGAGCCATATGGGCCTTAATGGGCTTTAGTGGAAAGGAGAAAGGGGCAGCCCAAGGTGGCCGCACGCCTCCCCCCTCCCCTAGTCCTATTAGGACTAGGAGAGGTGGCCGGCCCCCCCTCTCTCTCTTTCCCCCTTGGGGAATCCTAGTCCAACTAGGATTGGGGGGGGGGGGGGAGTCCTACTTCCGGTAGGAGTAGGACTCCGGGAGTAGGACTCCTCCTGCGCCCTCCTCCTGGCCGGCGGCCCCCTCCCCCTTGGCTCCTTTATATACGGAGGTAGGGGGCACCTCTAGACACACAAGTTGATCATTGAGATCGTTCCTTAGCCGTGTGCGGTGCCCCTGCCACCATATTCCACCTCGATCATATCGTTGTAGTGCTTAGGCGAAGCCCTGCGTCGGTAGAACATCAAGATCGTCACCACGCCGTCGTGCTGACAGAACTCCTCCCCGAAGCTTTGCTGGATCGGAGCCCGGGGATCGTCATCGAGCTGTACGTGTGCTAAGAACTCGGAGGCGCCGGAGTAACGGTGCTTGGATCGGTCGGATCGGGAAGAAGACATACGACTACTTCCTCTACGTTGTGTCAACGCTTCCGTTGCGATCTACAAGGGTACGTAGATCATACTCTCCTCTCATTGATGTGCATCACCATGATCTTGCGTGTGCGTAGGAAATTTATTGAAATTACTACGTTCCCCAACAGTGGTATCAGAGCCTAGGTTTTATGGTTTGATGTTATTTGCACGAGTAGAACACAAGTGAGTTGTGGGCGATATAAGTCATACTGCCTACCAGCATGTCATACTTTGGTTCGGCGGTATTGTTGGACGAGACGACCCGGACCAACATTACGCGTACGCTTACGCGAGACCGGTTCTCCCGACGTGCTTTGCACACAGGTGGCTTGCGGGCGACTGTCTCTCCAACTTTAGTTGAACCAAGTGTGGCTACGCCCGGTCCTTGCGAAGGTTAAAATGGAGTCTATTTGACAAACTATCGTTGTGGTTTTGATGCGTAGGGTGAGATTGGTTCTTGCTTAAGCCCGTAGCAGCCACGTAAAACTTGCAACAACAAAGTAGATGACGTCTAACTTGTTTTTGCAGGGCATGTTGTGATGTGATATGGTCAAGACATGATGCTAAATTTTATTGTACGAGATGATCATGTTTTGTAACCGAGTTATCGGCAATTGGCAGGAGCCATATGGTTGTCGCTTTATTGTATGCAATGCAATCGCGATGTAATGCTTTACTTTATCACTAAGCGGTAGCGATAGTCGTGGAAGCATAAGATTGGCGAGACGACAACGATGCTACGATGGAGATCAAGATGTCGCGCCGGTGACGATGGTGATCATGACGGTGCTTCGGAGATGGAGATCACAGGCACAAGATGATGATGGCCATATCATATCACTTATATTGATTGCATGTGATGTTTATCTTTTATGCATCTTATCTTGCTTTGATTGACGGTAGCATTATAAGATGATCTCTCACTAAATTATCAAGAAGTGTTCTCTCTGAGCATGCACCGTTGCGAAAGTTCTTCGTGCTGAGACACCACGTGATGATCGGGTGTGATAGGCTCTACGTTCAAATACAACGGGTGCAAAACAGTTGCACACGCGGAATACTCAGGTTATACTTGACGAGCCAAGCATATACAGATATGGCCTCAGAACACGGAGACCGAAAGGTCGAGCGTGAATCATATAGTAGATATGATCAACATAATGATGTTCACCGATGAAACTACTCCATCTCACGTGATGATCGGACATGGTTTAGTTGATTTGGATCACGTAATCACTTAGAGGATTAGAGGGATGTCTATCTAAGTGGGAGTTCTTAAGTAATATGATTAATTGAACTTAAATTTATCATGAACTTAGTACCTGATAGTATCTTGCTTGTTTATGTTGATTGTAGATAGATGGCTCGTGCTGTTGTTCCGTTGAATTTTAATGCGTTCCTTAAGAAAGCAAAATTGAAAGATGATGGTAGCAATTACATGGACTGGGTCCGTAACTTAAGGATTATCCTCATTGCTGCACAGAAGAATTACGTCCTGGAAGCACCGCTGGGTGCCAGGCCTGCTGCTGGAGCAACACCAGATGTTATGAACGTCTGGCAGAGCAAAGCTGATGACTACTCGATAGTTCAGTGTGCCATGCTTTATGGCTTAGAATCGGGACTTCAACGACGTTTTGAACGTCATGGAGCATATGAGATGTTCCAGGAGTTGAAGTTAATATTTCAAGCAAATGCCCGGATTGAGAGATATGAAGTCTCCAATAAGTTCTATAGCTGCAAGATGGAAGAGAACAGTTCTGTCAGTGAGCATATACTCAAAATGTTTGAGTATAATAATCACTTGATTCAATTGGGAGTTAATCTTCCAGATAATTGCGTCATTGACAGAATTCTCCAATCATTGCCACCAAGCTACAAGAGCTTCGTGATGAACTATAATATGCAAGGGATGAACAAGACAATTCCCGAGCTCTTCGCAATGCTGAAAGCTGCGGAGGTAGAAATCAAGAAGGAGCATCAAGTGTTGATGGTCAACAAGACCACTAGTTTCAAGAAAAAGGGTAAAGGGAAGAAGAAGGGGAACTTCAAGAAGAACGGCAAGCAAGTTGCTGATCAAGAGAAGAAACCCAAGTCTGGATGTAAGCCTGAAACTGAGTGCTTCTACTGCAAGCAAACTGGTCACTGGAAGCGGAACTGCCCCAAGTATTTGGCGGATAAGAAGGATGGCAAGGTGAACAAAGGTATATGTGATATACATGTTATTGATGTGTACCTTACTAATGCTTGCAGTAGCACCTGGGTATTTGATACTGGTTCTGTTGCTAATATTTGCAACTCGAAACAGGGACTACAGATTAAACGAAGATTGGCTAAGGACGAGGTGACGATGCGCGTGGGAAACGGTTCCAAAGTCGATGTGATCGCGGTCGGCACGCTACCTCTACATCTACCTTCGGGATTAATATTAGACCTAAATAATTGTTATTTGGTGACAGCGTTGAGCATGAACATTATATCTGGATCTTGTTTAATGTGAGACGGTTATTCATTTAAATCAGAGAATAATGGTTGTTCTATTTATATGAGTAATATCTTTTATGGTCACGCACCCTTGAAGAGTGGTCTATTCTTATTAAATCTCGAGAGTAGTGATACACATATTCATAATGTTGAAGCCAAAAGATGCAGAGTTGATAATGATGGTGCAACTTATTTGTGGCACTGCCGTTTAGGTCATATTGGTATAAAGCGCATGAAGAAACTCCATACTGATGGACTTTTGGAACCACTTGATTATGAATCGCTTGGTACTTGCGAACCGTGCCTCATGGGCAAGATGACTAAAACACCGTTCTCCGGTACTATGGAGAGAGCAACAAATTTGTTGGAAATCATACATACAAATGTATGCGGTCCGATGAATATTGAGGCTCGTGGCGGATATCGTTATTTTCTCACCTTCACAGATGATTTAAGCAGATATGGGTATATCTACTTAATGAAACATAAGTATGAAACGTTTGAAAAGTTCAAAGAATTTCAGAGTGAAGTGGAAAATCATCGTAACAAGAAAATAAAGTTTCTACGATCTGATCGCGGAGGAGAATATTTGAGTTACGAGTTTGGTATACATTTGAAAAATTGTGGAATAGTTTCGCAACTCACGCCACCCGGAACACCACAGCGTAATGGTGTGTCCGAACATCATAATCGTACTTTACTAGATATGGTGCGATCTATGATGTCTCTTACTGATTTACCGCTATCGTTTTGGGGATACGCTCTAGAGACGGCCGCATTCACGTTAAATAGGGCACCATCAAAATCTGTCGAGACGATGCCTTATGAACTGTGGTTTGGCAAGAAACCAAAGTTGTCGTTTCTGAAAGTTTGGGGCTGCGATGCTTATGTGAAAAAACTTCAATCTGATAAGCTCGAACCCAAATCGGAGAAATGTGTCTTCATAGGATATCCAAAGGAAACTATTGGATACACCTTCTATCACATATCTGAAGGCAAGACTTTTGTTGCTAAATTCGGAAACTTTCTGGAGAAGGAGTTTCTCTCGAAAGAAGTGAGTGGGAGGAAAGTAGAAATTGACGAGGTAACTATTCCTACTCCATTATTGGAAAGTAGTACATCACAGAAAACTGTTTCTGCAACACCTACACCAATAAGTGAGGAAGCTAATGATGATGATCATGAAACTTTAGGTCAAGATACTACTGAACCTCGTAGATCAACCAGAGTGAGATCCGCACCAGAGTGGTACGGTAATCCTGTTCTGGAAGTCATGCTACTAGATCATGATGAACCTACGAACTATGAAGAAGCGATGGTGAGCCCAGATTCCGCAAAATGGCTTGAAGCCATGAAATCTGAGATGGGATCCATGTATGAGAACAAAGTATGGACTTTGGTTGACTTGCCCGATGATCGGCAAGCAATTGAGAATAAATGGATCTTCAAGAAAAAGACTGACGCTGACGGTAATGTTACTGTCTATAAAGCTCGACTTGTCACAAAAGGTTTTCGACAAGTTCAAGGGGTTGACTACGATGAGACCTTCTCACCCGTAGCGATGCTTAAGTCTGTCCGAATCATGTTAGCAATTGCCGCATTTTATGATTATGAAATTTGGCAGATGGATGTCAAAACTGCATTCCTGAATGGATTTCTGGAAGAAGAGTTGTATATGATGCAACCAGAAGGTTTTGTCGATCCAAAGGGAACTAACAAAGTGTGCAAGCTCCAGCGATCCATTTATGGACTGGTGCAAGCCTCTTGGAGTTGGAATAAACGCTTTGATAGTGTGATCAAAGCATTTGGTTTTATACAGACTTTCGGAGAAGCCTGTATTTACAAGAAAGTGAGTGGGAGCTCTGTAGCATTTCTGATATTATATGTGGATGACATATTGCTGATTGGAAATGATATAGAATTTTTGGATAGCATAAAGGGATACTTGAATAAGAGTTTTTCAATGAAAGACCTCGGTGAAGATGCTTACATATTAGGCATAAAGATCTATAGAGATAGATCAAGACGCTTAATTGGACTTTCACAAAGCACATACCTTGACAAGATTTTGAAGAAGTTCAAAATGGATCAAGCAAAGAAAGGGTTCTTGCCTGTATTACAAGGTGTGAAGTTGAGTCAGACTCAATGCCCGACCACTGCAGAAGATAGAGAGAAAATGAAAGATGTTCCCTGTGCTTCAGCCATAGGCTCTATCATGTATCCAATGCTATGTACCAGACCTGATGTGTGCATTGCTATAAGTTTAGCAGGGAGGTACCAAAGTAATCCAGGAGTGGATCACTGGACAGCGGTCAAGAACATCCTGAAATACCTGAAAAGGACTAAGGATATGTTTCTCGTATATGGAGGTGACAAAGAGCTCACCGTAAAAGGTTACGTTGATGCAAGCTTTGACACTGATCCGGACGATTCTAAATCGCAAACCGGATACGTATTTACATTAAACGGTGGAGCTGTCAGTTGGTGCAGTTCTAAACAAAGCGTCGTAGTGGGATCTACATGTGAAGCGGAATACATAGTTGCTTCGGAAGCAGCGAACGAAGGAGTCTGGATGAAGGAGTTCATATCCGATCTAGGTGTCATACCTAGTGCATCGGGTCCAATGAAAATCTTTTGTGACAATACTGGTGCAATTGCCTTGGCAAAGGAATCCAGATTTCACAAGAGGACCAAGCACATCAAGAGACACTTCAATTCCATCCGGGATCTAGTCCAGGTGGGAGACATAGAGATTTGCAAGATACATACGGATCTGAATGTTGCAGACCCGTTGACTAAGCCTCTTCCACGAGCAAAACATGATCAGCACCAAGGCTCCATGGGTGTTAGAATCATTACTGTGTAATCTAGATTATTGACTCTAGTGCAAGTGCGAGACTGAAGGAAATATGCCCTAGAGGCAATAATAAAGTTATTATTTATTTCCTTATATCATGATAAATGTTTATTATTCATGCTAGAATTGTATTAACCGGAAACATAATACATGTGTGAATACATAGACAAACTTAGAGTTAGTAGTATGCCTCTACTTGACTAGCTCGCTAATCAAAGATGGTTATGTTTCCTAACCATGAACAAGGTGTTGTTATTTGATTAACGAGGTCACATCATTAGTTGAATGATCTGATTGACATGACTCATTTCATTAGCTTAGCACCCTATCGTTTAGTATGTTGATATTGCTTTCTTCATGACTTATACATGTTCCTATGACTATGAGATTATGCAACTCCCGTTTACCGGAGGAACACTTTGTGTGCTACCAAACGTCACAACGTAACTGGGTGATTATAAAGGAGCTCTACAGGTGTCTCCAAAGGTAGATGTTGGGTTGGCGTATTTCGAGATTAGGATTTGTCACTCCGATTGTCGGAGAGGTATCTTTGGGCCCTCTCGGTAATGCACATCACATAAGCATTGCAAGCATTGCGACTAATGAGTTAATTGCGAGATGATGTATTACGGAACGAGTAAAGAGACTTGCCGGTAACGAGATTGAACTAGGTATTGGATACCGACGGTCGAATCTCGGGCAAGAAACATACCGATGACAAAGGGAACAATGTATGTTGTTATGCGGTCTGACCGATAAAGATCTTTGTAGAATATGTAGGAGCCAATATGGGCATCCAGGTCCCGCTATTGGTTATTGACCGGAGATGTGTCTCAGTCATGTCTACATTGTTCTCGAACCGTAGGGTCCGCACGCTTAACGTTACGATGACAGTTATTATGAGTTTATGCATTTTGATGTACCGAAGTTAGTTCGGAGTCCCGGATGTGATCACAGACATGACGAGGAGTCTCGAAATGATCGAGACATAAAGATTGATATATTGGAAGCCTATATTTGTGAAGGAAATATGCCCTAGAGGCAATAATAAAGTTATTATTTATTTCCTTATATCATGATAAATGTTTATTATTCATGCTAGAATTGTATTAACCGGAAACATAATACATGTGTGAATACATAGACAAACAGAGTGTCACTAGTATGCCTCTACTTGACTAGCTCGTTAATCAAAGATGGTTATGTTTCCTAACCATGGACAAAGAGTTGTTATTTGATTAACGGGATCACATCATTAGTTGAATGATCTGATTGACATGACCCATTCCATTAGCTTAGCACCCGATCGTTTAGTATGTTGCTATTGCTTTCTTCATGACTTACATGTTCCTATGACTATGAGATTATGCAACTCCCGTTTGCCGGAGGAACACTTTATGTGCTACCAAACGTCACAACGTAACTGGGTGATTATAAAGGAGCTCTACAGGTGTCTCCAAAGGTACATGTTGGGTTGGCGTATTTCGAGATTAGGATTTGTCACTCCGAATGTCGGAGAGGTATCTCTGGGCCCTCTCGGTAATGCACATCACTTAAGCCTTGCAAGCATTGCAACTAATGAGTTAGTTGCGGGATGATGTATTACGGAACGAGTAAAGAGACTTGCCGGTAACGAGATTGAACTAGGTATTGGATACCGACGATCGAATCTCAGGCAAGTAACATACCGATGACAAAGGGAACAATGTATGTTGTTATGCGGTCTGACCGATAAAGATCTTCGTAGAATATGTAGGAGCCAATATGGGCATTCAGGTCCCGCTATTGGTTATTGACCGGAGACGTGTCTCGGTCATGTCTACATTGTTCTCGAACCGTAGGGTCCGCACGCTTAAGGTTTCGATGACAGTTATATTATGAGTTTATGAGTTTTGATGTACCGAAGGAGTTCGGGTTCCCGGATGAGATCGGGGACATGACGAGGAGTCTCGAAATGGTCGAGACATAAAGATCGATATATTGGACGACTATATTCGGACATCGGAAAGGTTTCGAGTGATTCGGGTATTTTTCGTAGTTCCGGGGAGTTACGGGAATACGGGGGAGAATTATTGGGCCTTATTGGGCTATACGGGAAAGAGAGATGGGCTGCCTAGGGCAGGCCGCGCGCCCCCCAAGGCCTAGTCTGAATTGGACTAGGGGGAGGGGCTGCGCCCCCTCCTTCCTTCCCTTCTCTTTTCCTCTTCCTTGTCTCCTACTCCTAATACATGGAAGGACTCCTAGTTGGACTAGGAAAGGGGGAATCCTACTCCCCTAGGGCGCGCCATAGAGAGGGCCGGCCCTCCCCTCCTCCACTCCTTTATATACGAGGGCAGGGGGCACCCCATAGACACACAAGTTGATTATTGAGATCGTTCCTTAGCCGTGTGCGGTGCCCCCTGCCACCATATTCCACCTCGATCATATCGTTGTAGTGCTTAGGCGAAGCCCTGCGTCGGTAGAACATCAAGATCGTCACCACGCCGTCGTGCTGACGGAACTCCTCCCCGAAGTTTTGCTGGATCGGAGCCCGGGGATCGTCATCGAGCTGTACGTGTGCTAAGAACTCGGAGGTGTCGGAGTAACGGTGCTTGGATCGGTCGGATCGGGAAGAAGACGTACGACTACTTCCTCTACGTTTTGTCAACGCTTCCGTTGCGATCTATAAGGGTACGTAGATCATGCTCTCCCCCTCGTTGCTATGCATCACCATGATCTTGCGTGTGCGTAGGAATTTTTTTGAAATTACTACGTTCCCCAACAGTGGCATCCGAGCCTAGGTTTTATGGTTTGATGTTATTTGCACGAGTAGAACACAAGTGAATTGTGGGCGATATAAGTCATACTATCTACCAGCATGTCATACTTTGGTTCGGCGGTATTGTTGGATGAAGCGGCCCGGACCGACATTACGCGTACGCTTACGCGAGACTGGTTCTACCGCCGTGCTTTGCACACCTTTGGCTGGCGGGTGTCAGTTTCTCCAACTTTAGTTGAACCGAGTGTGGCTACGCCCGGTCCTTGCGAAGGTTAAAACGGAGTCTATTTGACAAACTATCGTTGTGGTTTTGATGCGTAGGTGAGATTGGTTCTTGCTTAAGCCTGTAGCAGCCACGTAAAACTTGCAACAACAAAGTAGAGGACGTCTAACTTGTTTTTGCAGGGCATGTTGTGATGTGATATGGCCAAAGACATGATGCTAAATTTTATTGTATGAGATGATCATGTTTTGTAACCGAGTTATCGGCAACTGGCAGGAGCCATATGGCTGTCGCTTTATTGTATGCAATGCAATCGTGATGTAATGCTTTACTTTATCACTAAGCGGTAGCGATAGTCGTGGAAGCATAAGATTGGCGAGACGACAACGATGCTACGATGGAGATCAAGGTGTCGCGCCGGTGACGATGGTGATCATGACGGTGCTTCGGAGATGGAGATCACAAGCACAAGATGATGATGGCCATATCATATCACTTATATTGATTGCATGTGATGTTTATCTTTTTATGCATCTTATCTTGCTTTGATTGACGGTAGCATTATAAGATGATCTCTCACTAAATTATCAAGAAGTGTTCTCCCTGAGTATGCACCGTTGCCAAAGTTCGTCGTGCCCAGACACCACGTGATGATCGGGTGTGATAAGCTCTACGTCCATCTACAACGGGTGCAAGCCAGTTTTTGCACACGCAGAATACTCAGGTTAAACTTGACGAGCCTAGCATATGCATATATGGCCTCGGAACACGGAGACCGAAAGGTCGAGCGTGAATCATATAGTAGATATGATCAACATAACGCTGTTCCCCATTGAAAACTACTCCATCTCACGTGATGATCGGTTATGGTTTAGTTGATTTGGATCACGTGATCACTTAGAGGATTAGAGGGATGTCTATCTAAGTGGGAGTTCTTAAGTAATATGATTAAATTGAACTTAAATTTATCATGAAGTTAGTCCTGGTAGTATTGTGCAAATTATGTTGTAGATCAATAGCTCGCGTTGTTGCTTCCCTGTGTTTATTTTTGATATGTTCCTAGAGAAAATTGTGTTGAAAAATGTTAGTAGCAATGATGCGGATTGGATCCGTGATCTGAGGTTTATCCTCATTGCTGCACAGAATAATTATGTCCTTAATGCACCGCTAGGTGACAGACCTATTGCAAGAGCAGATGTAGACGTTATGAACGTTTGGCTAGCTCAATATGATGACTACTTGATAGTTTAGTGCACCATGCTTAATGGCTTAGAATCGGGACTTCAAAGACGTTTTGAACGTCATGGACCATATGAGATGTTCCAGGAGTTGAAGTTAATATTTCAAGCAAATACCCGAGTTGAGAGATATGAAGTGTCCAACAAGTTCTATAACTAAAAGATGGAGGAGAATCGCTCAACTAGTGAGCATGTGCTCAGATTATCTGGGTACTACAATCGCTTGAATAAAGTGGGAGTTAATCTTCCAGATAAGATAGTGATTGACAGAATTCTCTAGTCACCATCACCAAGTTAGTAGAACTTCGTGATGAACTATAATATGCAAGGGATAACGGAAACAACTCCCAAGCTCTTCGTGATGCTGAAATCAACGAAGGTAGAAATCAAGAAAAACATCAAGTGTTGATGGTTGACAAGACCACTAGTTTCAAGAAAAGGGCAAAGGGAAGAAGGGGAACTTCAAGAAGAACGGCAAGCAAGTTGCTGCTCAAGTGAAGAAGCCCAAGTCTGATCCTAAGCCTGAGACTAAGTGCTTCTATTGCAAAGGGACTGGTCACTGGAAGCGGAACTACCCCAAGTGATTGGCGAATAAGAAGGATGGCAAAGTGAACATAAGTATATTTGATATACATGTTATTAATGTGTACTTTACTAGTGTTTATAGCAACCCCTCAGTATTTGATGCTAGTTCAGTTGCTAAGAGTAGTAACTCGAAACGGGAGTTGCAGAATGAACAGAGACTAGTTAAGGGTGAAGTGACGATGTGTGTTGGAAGTGGTTCCAAGATTGATATGATCATCATCGCACACTCCCTATACTTTCGGGATTAGTGTTGAACCTAAATAAGTGTTATTTAGTGTTTGCATTGAGCATGAATATGATTTGATCATGTTTATTGTAATACGGTTATTCATTTAAGTAAAAGAATAAATTGTTGTTCTGTTTACATGAATAAAACCTTATATGGTTACACACCCAATGAAAATAGTTCATTGGATCTCGATCTTAGTGATACACATATTCATAATATTGAAACCAAAAGATACAGAGTTGCAACTTATTTGTGGCACTGCTGTTTAGGTCATATCGGTATAAAGCGCATGAAGAAACTCCATACTGATGGACTTTTGGAACCACTTGATTATGAATCACTTGGTACTTGCGAACCGTGCCTCATGGGCAAGATGACTAAAACACCGTTCTCCGGCACTATGGAGAGAGCAAAAGATTTATTGGAAATCATACATACCGATGTATGTGGTCCGATGAATATTGAGGCTCGTGGCGGATATCGTTATTTTCTCACCTTCACAGATGACTTAAGCAGATATGGGTATATCTACTTGATGAAACATAAGTCTGAAACATTTGAACAGTTCAAAGAATTTCAGAGTGAAGTGGAAAATCATTGTGACAAGAAAATAAAAGTTTCTACGATATGATCGTAGAGGTAAAATATTTGAGTTACGAGTTTGGTCTTCAGTTAAAACAATGTAAAATAGTTTCACTACGCACGCCACCTGGAACACCACAGCATAATGGTGTGTCCGAACGTCATAACCGTACTTTATTGGATATAGTGCAATCTATGATGTATCTTACCGATCTACCACTATCGTTTTTGGGTTATGCATTAGAGACAACTGCATTCATGTTAAATAGGGCACCATCTAAATCCGTTAAGACGACACCGTGTGAACTATGGTTTGGCAAGAAACCTAAGTTGTCGTTTTTTAAAGTTTGGAGTTGCGATGCTTATGTGAAAAAGTTTCATCTCGATAAGCTCAAACTCAAATCGGAGAAATATGTCTTCATAGGATACCCAAAGGAGACAGTTGGGTACACCTTCTATCACAGATCCGAAGGCAAGACATTCGTTGCTAAGAATGGATCCTTTCTAGAGAAGGAGTTTCTCTCGAAAGAAGTGAGTGGGAGGAAAGTAGAAAACTTGATAAGGTAATTGTACCTTCTCCCTTATTGGAAAATAGTTCATCACAGAAATCTGTTCCTGTGACTACTACACCAATTAGTGAGGAAGCTAATGATGATGATCATGTAACTTCAGATCAAGTTACTACCGAATCTCGTAGGTAAACTAGAGTGAGATCCGCACCAGAGTGGTACGGTAATCCTGTTCTGGAGGTCATGTTACTTGACCATGATGAACCTACAAACTATGAGGAAGCGATGATGAGCCCAAATTCTGATAAATGGCTTGAGGCCATGAAATCTGAGATGGGATCCATGTATGAGAACAAAAGTGTGGACTTTGGTTGACTTGCCCGATGATCGGCAAGACATAGAAAATAAATGGATCTTCAAGAGGAAGACGGACGCTGATACTAGTATTACTATCTACAAAGCTAGAATTGTCGCAAAAGGTTTTCGACAAGTTCAAGGTGTTGACTACGATGAGAGTTTCTCACTCGTATCTATGCTTAAGTCTGTCCGAATCATGTTAGCAATTGTCGCATTTTATGAAATCTGGCAAATGGATAAACAAAACTGCATTCCTTAATGGATTTATTAAAAAAGAGTTGTATATGATGCAACCAGAAGGTTTTGTCAATCCTAAAGGTGCTAACAAAATATGCAAGCTCCAGCGATCCATCTATGGACTGGTGCAAGCATCTCGGAGTCGGAATATACGCTTTGATAAGTTGATCAAAGGATATAGTTTTATACAGACTTGCGGTGAAGCCTGTATTTACAAGAAAGTGAGTAGGAGCACTACAGCATTTCTGATAAGTATATGTGAATGACATATTGTTGATCGGAAATAATGTAGAATTATTCTGTAAAGCATAAAGTAGTGTTTGAAAGGAGTTTTTTCAAAGAAAGACTTCGGTGAAGCTGCTTACATATTGAGCTCCAAGATCTATAGAGATAGATCAAGACGCTTGATAAGTTTTTTCAATGAGTACATACCTTGACAAGATTTTGAAGTAGTTCAAAATGGAGCAGTCAAAGAAAGAGTTCTTGCCTATATTACAAGGTGTGAAGTTGAGTAAGACTCAAAGCCTGACCACGGCAGAAGATAGAAAGAGAATGAAAGTCATTCCCTATGCCTTGGACATAGGTTCTATAAAGTATGTCATGCTGTATACTAGATCTATTGTATACCCTGCACTGATTTGGCAAGGGAGTACAATAGTGATATAGGAGTAGATCACTGGACAACGGTCAGAATTATCCTTAGTGAAATAAGGATGTGTTTCTCGATTATGGACGTGACAAAAGGTTCGTCGTAAAGGGTTACGCCGATGCAAGTTTTGACACTAATCTAGATGACTCTAAGTCTCGGTCTAGATACATATTGAAAGTGGGAGCAATTAGCTAGAGTAGCTCCATGCAGAGCATTGTTGACATAGAAATTTGTAAAATACATGTGGATCTGAATGTGGCAGACCCGTTGACTAAGATTCTCTCACAAGCAAAACATGATCACATCTTAGTACTCTTTGGGTGTTAATCACATAGCGATGTGAACTAGATTACTGAATCTAGTAAACCCTTTGGGTATTGGTCACATGGCGATGTGAACTATGGGTGTTAATCACATGATGATGTGAACTGTCGATGTTAATCACATGGTGATGTGATCTAGATTATTGACTCTAGTGCAAGTGGGAGACTGAAGGAAATATGCCTAGAGGCAATAATAAAGTTATTATTTATTTCCTTATATCATGATAAATGTTTATTATTCATGCTAGAATTGTATTAACCGGAAACATAATACATGTGTGAATACATAGACAAACAGAGTGTCACTAGTATGCCTCTACTTGACTAGCTCGTTAATCAAAGATGGTTATGTTTCCTAACCATGGACAAAGAGTTGTTATTTGATTAACGGGATCACATCATTAGTTGAATAATCTGATTGACATGACCCATTCCATTAGCTTAGCACCCGATCGTTTAGTATGTTGCTATTGCTTTCTTCATGACTTACATGTTCCTATGACTATGAGATTATGCAACTCCCGTTTGCCGGAGGAACACTTTGTGTGCTACCAAACGTCACAACGTCACTGGGTGATTATAAAGGAGCTCTACAGGTGTCTCCAAAGGTACATGTTGGGTTGGCGTATTTCGAGATTAGGATTTGTCACTCCGAATGTCGGAGAGGTATCTCTGGGCCCTCTCGGTAATGCACATCACTTAAGCCTTGCAAGCATTGCAACTAATGAGTTAGTTGCGGGATAATGTATTACGGAACGAGTAAAGAGACTTGCCGGTAACGATATTGAACTAGGTATTGGATACCGACGATCGAATCTCAGGCAAGTAACATACCGATGACAAAGGGAACAACGTATGTTGTTATGCGGTCTGACCGATAAAGATCTTCGTAGAATATGTAGGAGCCAATATGGGCATCCAGGTCCCGCTATTGGTTATTGACCGGAGACGTGTCTCGGTCATGTCTACATTGTTCTCGAACCGTAGGGTCCGCACGCTTAAGGTTTCGATGACAGTTATATTATGAGTTTATGAGTTTTGATGTACCGAAGGAGTTCGGAGTCCCGGATGAGATCGGGGACATGACGAGGAGTCTCGAAATGGTCGAGACGTAAAGATCGATATATTGGACGACTATATTCGGACATCGGAAAGGTTCCGAGTGATTCGGGTATTTTTCGGAGTACCGGAGAGTTACGGGAATACGGGGGAGAAGTATTGGGCCTTATTGGGCCATACGGGAAAGAGAGAGGGGCTGCCTAGGGCAGGCCGCGCGCCCCCCCAAGGCCTAGTCCGAATTGGACTAGGGGGAGGGGTTGCGCCCCCTCCTTCCTTCCCTTCTCTTTTCCTCTTCCTTGTCTCCTACTCCTAATACATGGAAGGACTCCTAGTTGGACTAGGAAAGGGGGAATCCTACTCCCGGTGGGAGTAGGACTCCCCTAGGGCGCGCCATACAGAGGGCCGGCCCTCCCCTCCTCCACTCCTTTATATACAGGGGCAGGGGGCACCCCATAGACACACAAGTTGATCATTGAGATTGTTCCTTAGCCGTGTGCGGTGCCCCCTGCCACCATATTCCACCTCGATCATATCGTTGTAGTGCTTAGGCGAAGTCCTGCGTCGGTAGAACATCAAGATCGTCACCACGCCGTCGTGCTGACGGAACTCCTCCCCGAAGCTTTGCTGGATCGGAGCCCGGGGATCGTCATCGAGCTGTACGTGTGCTAAGAACTCGGAGGTGCCGGAATAACGGTGCTTGGATCGGTCGGATCGGGAAGAAGACGTATGACTACTTCCTCTGCGTTGTGTCAACGCTTCCGTTGCGATCTACAAGGGTACATAGATCATGCTCTCCCCCTCGTTGCTATGCATCACCATGATCTTGCGTGTGCGTAGGAAATTTTTTAAAATTACTACGTTCCCCAACAATTTGGATATCGGAAGTGTTCCGGGTGAAATCGGGATTTTACCGGAGTACCGGGAGGTTACCAGAACCCCCCGGGAGCCATATGGGCCTTAATGGGCTTTAGTGGAAAGGAGAAGGGGGCAGCCCAAGGTGGCCGCGCGCCTCCTCCCTCCCCTAGTCCTATTAGGACTAGGAGAGGTGGCCGGCCCCCCTCTCTCTCTTTCCCCCTTGGGGAATCCTAGTCCAACTAGGATTGGGGGGGGTCCTACTCCCGGTAGGAGTAGGACTCCTCCTGCGCCCTCCTCCTGGCCGGCGGCCCCCTCCCCCTTGGCTCCTTTATATACGGAGGCAGGGGGCACCTCTAGACACACAAGTTGATCATTGAGATCGTTCCTTAGCCGTGCGCGGTGCCCCCTGCCACCATATTCCACCTCGGTCATATCGTTGTAGTGCTTAGGCGAAGCCCTGCGTCGGTAGAACATCAAGATCATCACCATGCCGTCGTGCTGACGGAACTCCTCCCCGAAGCTTTGCTGGATCGGAGCCCGGGGATCGTCATCGAGCTGTACGTGTGCTAAGAACTCGGAGGCGCCGGAGTAACGGTGCTTGGATCGGTCGGATCGGGAAGAAGACGTACGACTACTTCCTCTATGTTGTGTCAACGCTTCTGTTGCGATCTTCAAGGGTACGTAGATCATACTCTCCTCTCGTTGCTGTGCATCACCATGATCTTGCGTGTGCGTAGGAATTTTTTTGAAATTACTACGTTCCCCAACACTTATGCATAGGGGTTTGGCACACGTTTTCGTCTTGACTCTCCGGTAGAAACTTTGGGGCACTCTTTAAAGTTCTTTGTGTTGGTTGAATAGATGAATCTGAGATTGTGCGATGCATATCGTATAATCATACCCACGGATACTTGAGGTGACATTGGAGTATATAGGTAACATTAGGGTTTTGGTTGATTTGTGTCTTAAGGTGTTATTCTAGTACGAACTCTAGGATAGATTGAACGGAAAGAATAGCTTCATGTTATTTTACTACGGACTCTTGAATAGATCGATTAGAAATGATTACTTTGAGGTGGTTTCGTACCCTACAATAATCTTTTCGTTTGTTCTCCGCTATTAGTGACTTTGGAGTGACTCTTTGTTGCATGTTGAGGGATAGTTATATGATCTAATTATGGTATTATTGTTGAAAGAATTTGCACTAGTGAAAGTATGAACCCTAGGCCTTATTTCCGAGAATTGCAATACCGTTTACGCTCTCTTTTACCACTTGCTACCTTGCTGTTTTTATATTTTTATATTATAAAAACCTTTATCTATCATCCATATTGCACTTGTATCACCATCTCTTCGCCGAACTAGTGCATCTATACAATTTACCATTGTATTGGGTGTGTTGGGGACACAAGAGACTCTTTACTATTTGGTTGTAGGGTTGTTTAAGAGAGACCATGTCCATCCTACGCCTCCCACGGATTAATAAACCTTAGATCATCCACTTGAGGAAAATTTGCTACTGTCCTACAAACCTTTACACTTGGAGGCACAACAACGTCTACAAGAAAGTTGTGTAGTAGATATCAAGAGCGTAGCTGGCAGGACCTTCATACTGCTTTGGAGGCATGTCGTTTTTTTGTGCAAAAGTTGCAGGTCCTCCCATGCCTCCAGTGTATCTTTTGTCTTCCCATACACGCCCAAGAAGCCTAGCTGGTTCACACAAAGGTTCTTCATCTTGTGCATCACATCGATTGAAGAGCGAACCTCTACGTCTTTCCAGTAGGGTAGGTCCTAAAATATAGATTTCTTCTTCCACATGGGTGCGCGCCCCTCAGCATCATTCGGAACAGATAATCCGCTGGGACCCCTTCAAAAGATTACGTGTAAATCATTGACCATAGCAAGTACGTGATCACCGGTACACATGACGGGCTTCTTCCAGTGATCTGTCTTGTTTTTGAAATGCTTGACTTTCTTTCAACATTAATGGTTGGTCGGAAGAAATCAACGATGCCCCAGATACATATTCTTCCTGCATTTGTCCAGGTATATACTTTCAGTGTCAGCTAAATAGTGCGTGCATGTGTGGTATCCCTTGTTTGTCTGTCCTGAAAGGTTAATAAGAGCGGGCCAATTGTTGATGGTTACAAACAGCAACACATGCAGATTAAATTCCTCCTGTTTGTTCTCATCCCACACACGTACACCGTTTCCATTCCACAGCTGTAAAATTCTTCAACTAACGGCCTTAGGTACACATCAATGTCGTTGCCGAGTTGCTTAGGGCCTTGGATGAGAACTGGCATCATAATGAACTTTCGCTTCATGCACATCCAAGGAGGAAGGTTATACATACATAGAGTCACAGGCCAGGTGTTGTGATTGCTGCTCTGCTCCCCGAAAGGATTAATGCCATCCACACTTAAACCAAACCATATGTTCCTTGGTCACCTGCAAACTCAGCCCGGTACTTTCTCTCGATTTTTCTCCACTACGACCCATCAGCAGGTGCTCGCAACTTCCTGTCTTTCTTACGGTCCTCTCTATGCCATCGCATCAACTTGCCATGCTCTTCATTTCTGAATAGACGTTTCAACCGTGGTATTATAGGAGCATACCACATCACCTTGGCAGGAACCCTCTTCATGGGGGGCTCGCCGTCAACATCACCAAGTTCATCTCGTCTGATCTTATACCGCAATGCACCGCATACCTGGCATGCGTTCAAATCCTCGTACGCACCGCGGTAGAGGATGCAGTCATTAGGGCATGCATGTATCTTCTGCACCTCCAATCCTAGAGGGCATACGACCTTCTTTGTTGCGTACGTACTGTCGGGCAATTCGTTATCCTTTGGAAGCTTCTTCTTCAATATTTTCAGTAGCTTCTCAAATCCTTTGTCAGGCACAACATTCTTTGTCTTCCACTGCAGCAATTCTAGTACGATACCGAGCTTTGTGTTGCCATCTTCACAATTGGGGTACAACCCTTTTTGTGATCCTCTAACATGCGATCGAACTTTAACTTTTCCTTTTGACTTTCGCACTGTCTCCTTGCATCAACAATGACCCGGCGGAGATCATCATCAGGCACATCGACTGGTTCCTCTTGATCTTCAACAGCTTCCCCCGTTGCAGCATCACCGTATTCAGGGGGCACATAGTTGACATCGTCCTCTTCTTCTTCGTTGTCTTCCATCATAACCCATATTTCTCCGTGCTTGGTCCAAACATTATAGTGTCACACGAAACCCTTATAAAGCAGGTGGTTGTGAAGGATTTTCCGGTCAGAGTAAGACTTCGTATTCCCAAGGCCTTGTCCTCATGTCCGTCTGCAAAAATCTTCCTAGCTGTCAGAGTGTTGAGGAGGCCGAGGCTCGCGCCGCCCTTGTTGAACTGCAGGCAGTGGCTGGAGTGTACAAGGGCCAGATAATCCTCGAAATGGATAATCAAAACATTGCAAATGAACTGAGATCCCAAGGACAAACAAGGTCACCTAATTACGCCCTAATCATGGACATTAGGCATGCCATGGCTGGCTTCAAGACCTACAAGGTCAGCTGCATAAAGAGACAATGCAACTCCCTGGCCCATGGCCTTGCAGCACTTACAAGGAGCTCAGGCGATCAGGAGATGATAGCTAATGTTCCGACTAGTCTAGGCACTTTGATGCTTGCTGAATGTTCTGGCCTTACTGAGTAGGAGTCTCCTGCTTCAGTTCTCAAAAAAAACAGAAGGGAACTCCAACGACGTGGGAAGGAAAAGTGGGTGCAAAGGGAAGTGTGTACATTAAGATTCCACCCAAACCTTTCTGAAGCGGGCCACCTCTTAATAGTACGGTTCTCCTACGACTCAAGTCCATCGAAAAAGAAACGCGGAAAAATGGCCGTCTTGACTCTATATCTCCGAGGGGCACAAATCGTCTTGTGCCATATGATAGATCATCTGAAATGCTCATTGCACACGATTAATCCACAAAAGTATTGTCATCAATCACCAAAACCACTAAGGCTTTGTTCGGTTAATCCTCCTCCCAAGGAAATTGAAGAGGATTGAAGGGGATTTTGGCCTATAGAGGATTTAATCCCCCTCAACCCTCTTCAAAATCCACCTCAATCGAACAAGGCCTAAAAGAGAAATATGCCCTATCAGAGGGGGCTGAAGCATCAGAGACAGATGCCCTTTAAGTGACTTAACAAGGCCTTCCGCCCATTGTTGGCATTGAAGGCAGGGCGCCAGTGGGAGTGGCAGCCCGCTATGGACCGATGTTAGATTCTGGGGCGCTTGTCTTTGCGGGATCTGACCGCCCTCCATCCATCATCGTCGTCCGAAGAGGAAGGCCACACGCTAGGAGAGGGCACTACCATGAGGAATGAGCGAAACAACACATTATACACAGTCAAACATCTGTGATTTGTATCTAGCTATCAAATTATATGCACAATATAGTTTTGACATCTATTAGCTCAGCCAAGCTTTACTCATCAACAGACACAGGGAGAGTGCAAAAACAATGCAGTCAGTCTACAAAACGCCTCCCAAACTGAAAACGCATCTTTTGGGATCTTATTGCCCTTCTGTGAAAAGATGCATTACATATTTTTTTCATATATTGTTTTCTTTTGCGGCTGGCAAACCTTAGAACTGTGCTACAAACACACCTTCTTGTCTGCATGTGCTCAAAGTGTATCCTCTTGTGTTCCTTGTGTGATTCTTGGCCCTCGCCCGTAAAAGAAGTTTAGTACCCTGATTTCTCAGTGAGTAATTAGTGGTGTATAACTTACGCAAGATTCTTCACTAGTACTCCCTCCGTTCGAAATTACTTGTCACAAAAATGAATAAAAATGGATGTATCTACAACTAAAATACATCTAGTTGCATTCATTCCTTGGACGAGTAATTCCGAACGAAGGAAGTAGGTGATGGATGAGATGGTTTCTTGTTTATCTTTTCCCTGTACACATAATCTTCCAGCAAACCCTGCATTACTGCTTTCTGTTTATTATCTTGTTTGTTTGGGGAAATACATGAACCTGCACTGGGTAGGAGGCCCCATATATATGCATACATATTATATATATGGCCTCAAAGCAGGCAAAAGTTAAAGAAAAAGAGCTCTAGCTAGTTCAAAATTGTTTTTTCTGGGCATTGATCAAGAGAAAGGAGAGAAAAAAGAAACAATTTAACCCTTGTACATTTATGAATTAATTTGCTAGCAGGCTGCTTGCAGCCTGCAGAGTTTCTAGTAAAACTGTGTATATATACTGCTAAAAAATGCTGCTGCATTCTGGATGCTGATTGGGATAAGAGTGGCAGCAGCAGGGGCGCTGCATGCATCTGCATGGACACATGATATTTCACTGGAAAATGGCTGATGGCTGTGCATGGCTCATTTGATGCCATCAAGGGTTTGTTCATCTTAAAGTAGAAGAGACCTGGTTTCTGTCTCAATGTTTAGTTTCTTCTCTTATGTTGCTTGTGGCCACTACTGTTTTTTTTTAATCTGTAAGCTATTAAGTTACTTGCTGTTTACTACAGTACCCAGATTGCATGGTTTCTGTTCTTAGAGAGTAGTTAGTTGAGCTGAAAGCAGTACTATCGATATCTTAACTCTCCCTTTGCTTTATATCATTGGTTGGTATTGCTTTCGGTCTTTGACAGAATTTGATATGGTATGTGGCATAACAGTAATGTTTTCGCTATTGTGCAGCTTGACTCAGTTGGCGTTGAGAAGGTGATCGGCCTATTTGGTTTCTCCCTATTCGGATCCCTTTCCCTCTTGCCCTCCACCGCAGAGCGCGCCGCGAGCAAAGATAACTTGACAGGCACACAGAGGGTCATCCTCGTGCTGAGCTTCGCTTTGATCTGGGTGCTGGCTAGCGTGGGGCTCTTGTGTGGACTGCATGGCAAGTCCAACTTCGAGCAGGCGGTATGCAGCTCACTGCTCGCCTAGGGATTCTTGGACTGACACTACTAGTGGTTCTCCACCTCATATGGATGCTCCCGACCGGCACCTTTGCCGCTCTGCTTCTACGTCTTCATGATCGCCGCTGTCATACTTCACTTAGTGTCATGGGTAACGGTAAATGATTCTTCTCTGCTCCATAGTAATCATCGATATGCTGGCTGACTACTCGCCTAGGTACTCTTGCGCTAACACATGAGCATTAACACGTTTCCATTGGAATTGCAGAGCTGCCTAGTTGGCGAGGACAAGATCGAGGAGATTGCAGCAACAGAGCAGCGGTAGGCGAGGTCAGTAAAAGCGCGTGTTAACCACCTCCCATGTGCAAGCTAGAATGCAAGCCCCCTGCCAGCATAGTCGTCGACCATGGCAAAAGCACCTTCTGCATTCGCCATCATCTGTAACTCAACTCAAACCTAGATGATACACACCTGTACTTACTGTCAGTGCTCACGTTATTACTGTCGAACTACACGTCAAGCTCCAATTGGCTTGAGGGGTGAGATTTTTCTCGCTTTTACGACGGAATCAATTGTTCCTTTACTCCCTAGAACCTTACACACCAATAGGACCCATTTGATTTCTTCTTTCTTGCTCCGATGCTGCGTTTTATCCTTAAAATGCCTGCAACATGTACAAATAGTATACCAATGAAGTGAATACAACAGAAATGCTGAAGAAGTGGCATGGTATGCGTACAGCAGTAAATTTCCTATTGTGGTCAATTGAGTTCAATTTCCTTTGTGGAACATATGGTGGGTGAGTGAGGAAGGCAACTAGAAATCTGATGTGTTCTTCTTCCTGGTCTTCTGAATTTTAACTGCTACATTTGTCTGTCTGGTAAGTCCACCTACCTTCAGTTTATGGAGATGAAGCTAGGAGGGGGTGCCCCATTTGGAAAAGGGGGGCTAAAAATATATTCTGAGATGCTATGAAAGCAAGCATCTGTTGTACTACGTAGTATTAACCTAAAAAACTTCTGTGTCTGAATGAAATGATCCTGACCAACAAAGACAAGAGACCTCACCTGCATAGAGGAACCCTGCAGGTGCCCGGTGTAGAACACATTCGCGAATGCAGCTCAAGAAGCTGCCACATACGCTTGCAGTTGGCGCAGCCACGCGGAACACGCATTTTGCATGCCGAGAAATGGCGCACCAGCAACTCGATGCCCTTGCAGGCAGGAAACTTGCAAACAGCCTGACTGCCCTTCAGTTTCTGATCCCTGGGACCAATCGTCCTACATCCGTCTCGGCATATATGAACAAGAGCTTCCATAGCTTCATACAGCTGAAGATAAACCTTCTTTTCCTCCATCCTTTTAGCTCTTTCTTGCCTTCTCTGCATCAAATTCAGTTTTGAGAATGATGGTTATAAACCATGACAATATGTAGATGTGCAGCTATAAATTTTCTGTCAGGCTGAGTATAGGTAAAAGCATTCTCAGCATGTGCGTTGTGCGCAAGATCATACACGTAACATATAGCGAGATGTTGCAAGATGGAGTAACTAATGATTAATGATCAAGCCATTATAGTATGCTCTGTTTCAGATAACTCACTGTGTCCACTTCAACAAGAAACTCAAGAATCTCTTGCTCCAGGCTCGGGTTGGCCCGTCTCATGACTTTCCACCCTTCTGACAGAGAGATGGTCTTGAAATCTCCAGTGATCATGCGAGTACACATGAGCGAGAGCCTTGGCGCGTCACAGAGTCTAGCCAGTTGTAGAACGTCCACCACGTTATCAGGAGCAAGAAAAAACCTCTCGAGCTGGTCGGTGCAGACGATCTTCAGCGATGGTACCGAGAAAACATGAGAGAGCACGAGCAAATGGAGGGCATATTTCTTCATCTCATCCTGCTCAAAGCTTCACCAGAGAGAAACGGCATGAATGTCAAGGCTAGACTGTGTGAGTCAAAGAAGACCATACTGAAAACTCTGAAGAAACATAAACATTCAGGCATGAAGAATACAGTCCACATTCATACCGTGAAGAATACAGAAACCTGATGAAGACACGGGCTGCTTCAGATGGGACACCAGAAATCAGGATGTTTCTGAAACCATCTTCCACTCTAGCTTCTTCCAACATACTTCTTAGAACAGGAGATCTGATGCCCTGTAAAAGACGTGATCAAGATCTTCTTACATAAGATTAAAACCTGCCTCTGTTCTAATGAATGTGAGGCAGTTACAGGAAGGGAATCAGAAAACTGCACTCACAAGAATGCAGGAATGCGATAAGATCTCGCTTCCATCATCCGTCGATACGCGGACATCGGCTTGATATCCTTCCAAGAAGAGCCTGTTCCAGCAGTCCCGGACCTCCTCAGGGACATCATGAACACAACGAGCCTCTTTTGCATTCCTGGAACTTCTCTGCTTGCCATAAGAAGTTCCAGGTAATGGAGGTGGATCTGGCACGACTCTGGTGCCTGCCAAGGTACCGCAGTCGTAGACATCGAACGTGCTGTCGAAGAAGAGCTGTGAGGAGCTTGACTCCAGGGGCGCCATCAAGGTGTGCCTCCTGGCTCCTGCTTTGACCCTGCAAGTCCAAATGACCAGAGAGAAGAGAGCTGAGAACACAACCTACTCGAGTTTTTGTAGCACCCATACGGCAGCGCAAGTAGTACTTTCCTTGAAGGAAGGTTGAGAATGAAGTTGTAATAAATAGATAGAAGAACCCAAAGGCATAACGTAAGGCAAGTGATTCATTGTTAATTACTCGATATCTTCGGCAAATAATAAATAAATTAATTAATGAGTACTGTATTTCTGAAGTTACTTCATACTACTAGTAATAAGTAATAGTGGGTTCAAGGAAAAGATGCACATAATTACATCCATGTTGTTTTTTTCCTGAACTCTGAGGGAAATTGTAAGAATTTGCTGCCCGGAAGAACATTACAAAGGCCATAAACCAGGGAATCAGACTATTTCTGAACTCTGAGGCGTTCCATGAGACTTCCACTCCCCAGCAAATTTCTAAACGGCTCTCAAATTTTGAGCTTATCAAATGATTCTCAGCTCAGATATTCTTCAGCTCCTCACTGAAGAAGAGCTATGGCTCCCAGGTCCTTTGGACCATCAGAGAGGGGAAACCGACGGGCAAGAAGAGAGACGCGAGAGGGGACTTGGACTGGAGCAAATCGCAGCTGCGTGCTCACCTGAGATCGTGCTCGAGTGGTCGGAGTCGCCGGAGTCTCTGTAAAAGCGACGACGGGAAGAGAAAGAAGCTGGGCTGCAGCACCACCACCGTCCCTTCAGTCTCCACTGTCGAAGAGCTTTTGAAGCCTGCTTGGCCACACGCCCACGCAGGCTGGGGGAGGGGGCCACGTGCTGCGTGTGCCTGACACGAGTCCCCCACAGAAGGCCCGGCCCCGCATGTCACTGCCACGGGGCAGGTGCGTCTGCGGTGCCTGCTGCCACGGCTGTGAAGCGATGAGAGGGCGAGGAGTAGGACGGAGCCGACTGACAGATATGTCCTCACGTGGAAAGGACGCGCCGCCCGGGCCAGTAGGATGTCGCCACGTGGCCACACGCCGGCGCCGCCCGCAGAACGGACGACGCACACTTTCTCACTGCGCGGTGGCCCCCCAGTGTATGTAGCACATTTGTGTGTACTACGTGCCCACTGCCTCCGGAAAAGCAGAACTGGAAGAGCCTGGAAGGTGGGCCGGCCGGTGCCGTCCGCCCGTGTGGCGGTGGCCCCGCGCCCCGCGCCCCGCGGGTATGGATACGGAGGCCTACTTGTACTGTTGTCCAAGTGGGAGGGAGAAAAGAGAAAGGTGTTGTTCTCGAAAAAAAAAAGAGAAAGGTGTGGCCTGGCTCGGCCCAGCTCGCCGCCCCTCGTCCGTCCGTGCGTGCGTGCGTGCACGGCGGATGAACAGCTACCGATGAATAAACCGCCCTCGGATCTGCATCGGCAGCAGCAGCGAACGCGCGTCAGTCAGTCAAAACGATGCATTATCCTATCCTATCGTCGCAGCAGTGGAAGAAGAAAAATACGTAATTCTGGGCGTTACCATTTGTCCCTGTGGAGATCCCGGACATACGTACTACGTCTCCTTTTGTATCTTCCGCGCGGGACGGGGACCCTCCCCCCCTTGTCCCGTTCCGGAGCCAGAGGATTCCAGCGGGCGGCGAGCCAGGCAGCCGTTTCGGCGGCGAGTTGAATCGAATCACACGCACGGCACGGCGCGGCGTGGCGGCCGCGGCTGCCATCACCCGTGACACACGCAGCGACAGCGACGGGCGGGTTATGTGCAGACGCCGAGGCGAACCGCTTGCTTGCCGGCGAGTGGAGAAAACAGAGGGTTCCCAACATTCCAAAAAAGACAGAACGGAAGAAGAGAGGGTCACAGGGCTTTCACGTGTCAAAAGCTTCAGAAGGAAGATTACATACACACATTTCCTCCGGCCGACGGGCCACGGAGGCAGGCGTTCTCACTGAAAACAGCTTCATTCATCGTCGGGTTCTGCCTCCTCGGCTTGTGTGCCAAGCCTGACGATGTCCTCAACCAGGATCTTCCCGTCTGTAATGTAATCCAAGCATAAGACAGAGCAGTAGTATGTGTCAATACGGTCAAGCAATATCGAGACAGGGATGCAGCTATCGTTAAAATTAGGGACCTTTATCTTTGGAGAGGCTCCCGATGAGCTCCTCGATGCCTGAACTGTCCAAGTTGTGCTTCAGGTACGCGGCCGCGGCCGCCACCTCCTCCGACGTGACATTACCGTCATGGTTCCTTCGGGGAATCATCATGATACCACAATATAATATCGTGTCATGTTGATAATATATGGCACAAGATCTTAGCCTCATGTCGTCTAGACTTGTCTAGATACACAAAAATCAGAGTTACCTGTTGAGAAGCTGCCAGCCATCACCGATGGCAGTGTCTACATCATCGGTTTCCTTTGTCAGTTCCTTGAGCACGCCATTTATCTGCAAGAAAAAACACGAGAACATACCACAAGTTACAGTCTAGAGATGTGTGCACGGTGAAGAATCAGATTGGTAAACTATATCAGGATAGTGGATGTTCATTACGAACGGGAGAACCTCAACTCATGACAACCAAATTGGTTAGATTTCATTTTTGTTAACCCTACAGGCCTGCTGCACTTTTCAAATATTTAATACTAGTTCACGGGAGCAATACTGTAATGCCCCATATATAACCTTCCCAATTTGTACTTCAACTCTTGCCGTTTCCGGCATTAAGTTATATTTAATTCTCGGGTTCAGGTCTTTGTCTCCGTGTGTCGTTTTTGTTTTCGTGCATCTCATGTCATGTCATCACGTGCATTGCATTTGCATACATGTTCATCTCATGCATTCGAGCTTTTTCCCCGTTGTCCGTTTTGCATTCCGGCGCTTCGTTCTCCTCCGGTGGCCATTTCTAGCTTTCTTTCGTGTGTGGGGATTAAACATTTCCGGACTGGGCCGAGACTTGCCATGCGGCCTTGGTTTACTACCGGTAGACCGCCTGTCAAGTTTCGGTTCATTTGAACTTCGTTTGATACTCCAACGGTTAACCGAGGGACCGAAAAGGCCTCGTGTGTGCGCAGCCCAACACCCCTCCAATTTGGCCCAAAACCCACCAAACTCTGCTCCATCGTCTCGGTCGTTCGATCACGATCGTGTGGGCGAAACCGCACCTCATTTGGACTCTCCTAGCTCCCTCTATGCCTATATATACACCCCCCATTCCAAAATCTCACATTCTCCCCGTCCTCCTCCTAAAAAAAAAAGAGATCGACCCCCGCCACCGACGGACGTGTCCGGATCGGACCGGACAACGTCCGCCCCGCCGCCGCCAGCCAATCGGCCGCCGCCACCTGTCCCCGGGGCGGGACCGCATCGCCGCCGACGCCCGGGGCCCACCAGGCCCACGCGGGGCCCTCCCGGCCCGCGTCTTCGCCCCGCCGCCTCACGCCCGCAGCGCCGCCGCCTTCCTCGCGGCCGGCCGCCGGCGCCGCCGCGCCCCGCCACCGCCTCCTCCTCGCGGGCTCCGCGCCGCCGCCCGCGGCTCCCCGCGCCGCCACCGCCTCCTCCCCGACCGACGCCGCGCCGCCCCGGCGACCTCCTCCCTCGACGCCGGCCACCACGGGCCTCAACACCGGCGAAGCCCCGGCGATCCTCGGGCTCCGCGCGCCCTCGCCCGATCTGGATCTGGTCGCAGTTACAGTAAACCCTAACCTCGTTTTTTTTTCTTCTAAGTCCTGAAATTTTGATCCAAGTTGGTATGTTCGAGGCCCCGTATCTTTGCATCCGTAGCTCCGATTTGGGCATATGATATATCAAAATCTTCGTCTCGACGAGTACATCATTTTATTCCATTGCATCATTTGCATTTAAGGTCATCTTATTGCCCAAAATGCTGTTGGAAGGAGGCATCATGAGTTAAATTGCAGATCCGTTAGTCTTACATTGACTTTTGTCATTTTTGCCATGATTATTGTGTGCATGATATGCCTGTGCCCCTTTGGGATGAATTGTTAAGCATGTTGTCTTCTTTCCAGAGGTGCCTCCCTTGCATTTTTAGGATGTGTGTGTTGTCTTGTGCAAGCTTGCAAAGTAGGGTACCTGAGTTTGCTGATTTCAGGGACTTAGTGAAAATCACTAAGTCTGGGATGTTTTAGTTCACGATGCTATATGTCCAGCTTGTTTCCTAGTGATCCGTGCCTCTTTTGAGGATGATCAGTAAGAATGATTTGTTATGCTTGTTGTTCTTAATCCATCCATGTCTTTACTTGTTATGTTGGAGCACCCTAGGTTGACTCAATCGAGCTCAACTTTTGCATAGTTGTTAATTTGGACAGATCGTGAACTCTTTTGCGATTTTGCCGGAGCTATTGCTAGTGATCCATGCATGCTATGCCATTGTTCTTGCCATGTCTAGCTAGCATTTTGTGCCTTCTTAATGGATGTATGCTTGCCTTGCCATGACTTGCACCGTAGTGAGTGCATCGAGCTCGTTTACATGCCTCTGTGAGTTATGGTTTCAGCATGTCCCAGTTTTCACTAAGTCTGTAAACTGATTGTGTTTCATCGATGTTCGTGTGCTCGGTAGAGTATTTTGTGAACCCTTTTGGCCTCAGGTCATTTTGGGTGTTTTGTTAAGCTTGTTGAGTAGCTCCATGCCATGCTCTTACTTGCCATGTTCAGGTTTCGCTTCATGTTGTTTTGCTACTCCGAAGAGAGCATCGTGGCCTGAAATTCCAGACTAGCGTTAATTTCGCTAAGTCTGAAATCAGTTTTGCTTATTCAGTTTTGCCATGCCTGTTTGAAGCCCTTAGTGAATGAATTTGCCTATGCCTCAGTCCTGGTGATTTGTTAAGCTTCTTGAGTACATCACTGTCATGCAATTTGTTTTTATGTTTGGTGGCTGTAGCATGTTCATTCGTTGCATTTAGGAGCCTACTTGCTGTAAATCGCAGATCGGTTCGTTTAGTAAAACGCTTGCCATTTCCAAACCGTAGCTCCGATTGCCATGATCTTTATATCGTTTTCAGGGGATTTCTTCCCCTCTATCCAGTGCCACACTTGTTTTTCCAAGTTGAGGTCAGGTTCATGCATTTCCTGTCACGTCTTGCATTTTGCATCCCGCATCGCATCCCGCATAGCATATCATCTTTGCATATTATTGGTTGCCCTTGCACGTGGTTGATTATATCCTTGTTGCTTGTTTGTGTTGTTGGGTAGAGCCGGGAGACGAGTTCTCTAACGAGGAGCCCGTTGAGTTTGCTTTTGAGGATCCAGTCAACTCTGACAACTGTGCAGGCAAGATGATCACACCCTTGAAATCACTACTATCTTTGCTATGCTAGTTTGCTCGCTTTTTTGCTTTGCCAATGCTACGATGCCTACCACTTGCTTGTCAGCCTCCCAATTGCCATGATTGAGCCTCTAACCCACCTTTGTCCTAGCAAACCATTGATTGGCCATGTTACCGCTTTGCTCAGCCCTTCTTATAGCGTTGTTAGTTGCAGGTGAAGATTGGAGCCGTTCCTTATTGGAACCTTTATTTACTTGTTGGGATATCACTATATTGCTAAGTTATCTTTACGTCATCTATATACTTGGTAAAGGGTGGAAGGCTCGGCCTCTCGCCTAGTGTTTTGTTCCACACTTGCCGCCCTAGTTTCCGTCATATCGGTGTTATGTTTTCGGATTTTTGCGTCCCTTACGCGGTTGGGCTATAATGGGAACCCCTTGATAGTTCGCCTTGATTAAAGCTTTTCCAGCAATGCCCAACATTGGTTTTACCATTTGCCACCTACCCCCTTTTTCCCTTGGGTTTCCGGAGCCCGAGGGTCATCTTTATTTTAGCCCCCCACGGGCCAGTGCTCCTCTGAGTGTTGGTCCGGAACGTCAGCCGCCGGTGGCCACCAGGGGCAACTCTGGGCTGGCCTACCGGAAGTTTAGACAATCTGAGTGTGCCCTGAGAAAGAGATATGTGCAGCTCCTATCGGGATTTGTCGGCACATTCGGGCGGTGTTGCTGGACTAGTTTTGACCTGTCGAATCATCTTGTTGTACCGGGATACCGAGTCTGATCGGTGGGTCCTGGGTGGAGGTCTATTCCTTCGTTGACCGTGAGAGCTTGTTATGGGCTAAGTTGGGACCCACCCTACAAGGATTGATCTTTCGAAAGCCGTGCCCGCGGTTATGGGCAGATGGGAATTTGATAATGTCCGGTTGTAGATAACTTGAACCTTAAATAATTAAAATGAATCAACTGAGTGTGTTGCCGTGATGGCCTCTTTTCGGCGGAGTCCGGGAAATGGACACGGCGTTGGAGTTATGTTTGCGTAGGCTGCTCTATATAGTTTTCCGCTCGTGCTTTGCCTCCTCTTCTCGCTCTCCTTTGCGAATAAGTTAGCCACCATATATGCTAGTCGCTTGCTGCAGCTCCATTTTACATTACCCCTTTCCTACCTATTAAGCTTAAATAGTCTTGATCGCGAGGGTGCGAGATTGCTGAGTCCTTTGTGGCTCACAGATTACTATTACACCAGATGCAGGGACCGATGATACCTCTCCGGATGGCGCGCTCGAGCTGAAGTGGGAGTACGACGAGGACTCTCAGCGTTACTATGTGTCGTTTCCTGATGATCAGTAGGGATGCCTATTCGGGGCTAGATTCAGGGCCTAGTCGCTTGTTGGGGGTCTTTTCTATTTTGGAGCCGTAGTCGGGCCATGAGTGATTGTATGATGGATGTTATTTATGTACTTTGATGTGACGTGACGAGTGTAAGCCAACTATGCTATTATTCTCCTTTATCTTATATATGTACATGGGTTGTGTAATGATTCCCGACTTGCGACATTGCTTTCCATGCGCCTATGTCTCTAAGTCGTGCATCGACACGTGGGAGACATAGCCGCATCGAGGGCGTTACAAATACCTGTTTCATGAGTGCTAACGATACTGAACTTCTAGCGGATTTACTCCCCTTCGCAGCTACGTATGCCTCATTGACATCCTCTGTTGTAGAACCTTCACGCAGTGAGTTGTACAGTTCTATCTGCACAAAGCAAAAATAATGTGTTTACAGAATGCGAGCAGGTTGAGATCGTCAGATAAAATCCACCCTTTTTTGCAGATAACAATAATGAGATAAAATTCACTAGAACATATATTAGTGAACTGAATGCAACTGCTTAATCTTATTGTGGAAGGCTGAAGGTACTGGTTAGCCTTATTGTTGATAAGAAAATAATAATGTATGCGCTAGATTCACCTCTCTGTGCACAAGGCTTAGGAATTCTTGACGTTCCTTGCAAGTTGACTGCAAGAGAAATAAATCAACAAACAGAAAGTTTCAGTAACTATCTATTAACAGACATGTGCAAACAAGTATTCTATTGAAAGCTTACCGACGCAGAAGACAAAAGAGCTAATGCCTGACTAATGTTGCAAAGCTCTTCCTGTTTCTCTAACATTCTTTTTCTGGCCAGACCACCAGCTTCCTTGACACTGAATTTATTGCACGCCTTATCTTTGTCTTCCAATTTCCCCATGTCCTCTTCTTCGTTTTCTTCTTCCTGCAACAAGTGTAAAGAAACTTTTCAAGCCAAAAAGGCGTCAGAGAATAGACAGAGGAAAAGAACAAGAAACATTAGTACTAGTAAACTCATCAATAGCAGTGGGCATAAATGGAAAATGGACTCCCCTGGCCCTACTCCCCAACCTAGAGTAGTTAAGTGTGGAAGTAAAATCAACCCTTGTTAATACATGGCCTTTACTGGTACGAAATGGGCCACTTCAAATAAGTTCATTGCTCCGACCCAGAATACGATTAATCCGGCATTTGGAACTGATATGCCTTTAAAAAGGTAAACTGAAGTAGAAATAATGTAACTCCCAAGTAAACATTAGATGGCTTAGATGACCTTGATAAGTTTATCTTGCATTTTCAAGAACTCCAACTTCCTCTTCCTAGCTGAAAGAGCATCTTCAGATGGCAAGCTAAGACCCACACTACCGAATATGTTGTCAGGAAGGGATGATAGTGTAGCTGCAACATCCTCAGGCTTCATCTTGCCAGAAAATGTGAAGGCTCTACAAAAATTATTATAATCAGTCGATGAAACAGGGCACCTGCCAGCTTTACACAGTTCATATATTTGTCACACGGTACATTATTTAGAGAAATAAATAAATCAGAAAATTTCAGTCACCTAGATAGTATAAGGAGAGAAGATGGCACTTCACAGTGGAGAGACAGGTCCAACCAATCTTGCAACTGAGCAGAGGCACAAGAAAGTAAGCAAACACATTCTCGTCAAGTGATAAAACCATCAACTATTGACTAGTAACCATTGTTGAATAGAAAGTGACTACATGCATCTATTGTATAATAACTACTATTTGTATAATAACTGGAGAAGTTATGAGATCACCTCTTCACGCATCTCTTCTACTGGAAGCAAACCAAGGTGGCCTCTCTCCCTGCAGGCCTGACGGAGTTCATCTTCACTGAGAGAGGCTACACCTTCTCTCTGTATTAATATATCGTCATCTTTTATACTAACCAAAAAAAAGGCAAGTTAGCAACTTAGCTTTAGCTCTAATGGCCCATTTCTACAAATTTATGACTGTCAGAACCGAGTAATCAATATACTGGATGTTGGGATGACAAGAGGAACGTATCTGTCATACCAACTTGCAAATGTAACTCTACAATAACCAGGGTATCAAACACGAACATGCTACTATAAACACCATGTTATGTGAAGTATAGATACACTCACCATTTCAGTTTTCTTCTGAGCATGAAGCGCAAATAATTGTTTGTCCCATATGGCTGGATCCCCATATACTTGCACATATTTACTAAACGTGGCCTGCAAGGTTATTATGACATGAACCTAAGCATCATTATATATGAAGAGAAAAGGCACAAATGAAAAAGCGTAAGTACAACAAAATAACCTGCTCATATTATCCAAGGTTAGTTCATCACTGAATAACTTCGCAAAACCCAATATTTCACCATTATCAACATATGAACCAGTCCTTACCTAACCATTGAAATCTCACATAAGTACCGAGTGATCCAAGTCATGCAGAATAATAATGTACTGTAGTAAACATGAACCAATAAATGGTGACATATGGGGAAGTCTAATACTTTCTTAATGAACTGCTCAATATCCTCTGCCCTTTGCTTATTCTCTCCATTACGTGTAAACTTCACTTCTTTCGCCATTTCCTTCACGATGTCCTGTAGAAACTTGGCATATTCCATCCTTGCATTGAGCTTCCTTTTTAGTGCCTCCTACCATTGGTCATGTCACAATAGACAGTAAAGTATCACGGTGTTTCTTCAAAAAAGCATGCCATTATTTGTTTTAAAATAAATAAACAGGATGACATAAATATGATGTGTCTTCTGAACAAACGGAAGTAAAAAGAAAATTGTAAGTAACTTCTGTTCCCTGGTACTAGTGTTTAACCACCTAGATTTCCATCCGCACGGTTCTTTCATTTGTGCTACAATAGTTGCTCTCAGAATTCAGAAGAGAACAACACCAGTTATAGTGGGCACACTCCACATACCATACCTGTTCTTTCATCCTGTCCTTGAATGTTGAAGGTTGCATGTTTGGGAACAGCCTTAGAAACACAGGCAACAAAAGTTCCATGAATGGGACTACGACAAAAACCGAAAAGGGGACCAGCTTGAATATGTCTGCAGTTGTGCGGGTCAGCTGGCTTCTCTCTCTTCTAGAGAGTCTTTTCCCATTGGCTAGCTTCAGCAGTAATCTGGACGAAATCCTAACATCTAGCCACAGCAGTCGCAAGCCAAGCCAGTAGTGCTGCAAGGTTGAAAAGAACTCGTCCTTCTTGTGACTGAAATTAAAGAGTCCAGTCCAATCAGCACTAAGAACAAGTAGTACTTCCTGAGGAACAATATTCAGTAACTAATCTGAAATTCTGAATCAGAGCATATTAGCTAGCTAGATGTATGGTTACATGCTCATGGAAGCGACTCCTTCAATTGCAGGACCAATCACAGGAACACTTGCCCAGAACTTTTGTTTCACAGACGACTGTTCTTGATTATTCATCTCGGGTTTGGCTTTGGGAGGACCTAGCTCTACTGCAGAGTCCACAGAGTCTTCCATTGATACGTCTTTCTCTTGATGTCTGTCTTGATCGTCCTCCTGTTCATTGCCACTGTCAAACTCGGGTCTTCTAGCTGCATTAGTGCTTGCAAACCGAAGAGTCTGCCACATAGCACCAGATCGCAACGGTAAAATAACTTTGTGCCTTCCTTTCCGAGAAGCGCCGTCAACTAAACTGTGTAACAGCTGATGTTTAGGCAAGCTTTCCAATCCAGCCCCTTTATTAGTTGTATGATCTGAAGCCGACTTCCCTGAATGGACATCATCTGACATGCCATTATTACCAAGAATGTTAAGATTGATGGTAACAGATGTTGGGTTCTTCTGGCAGCTCAATCTCCATATGATACAGTTTCTTCCTCGAATGATCGCTTTGGAGCCCATTTTGCTAGAACGATCGACCAACTGCAGAAGAGCAAGATAAAACTTCAGATGATTTCAGACATTAATGTTCACATGGGCGATGAGTCCCAGCAGTATAACAGTATTCCACGCATCAAATGACATCACTGAATATCATGATCTGAAAAAATTCCGGTAAGACAGTGACGAGCATACGGTCCTTCAACCAACATAGACCCTCAGGTATGTTATGTGAGTGTTTTCAGTGCAGTTTTCAGATAAAAGTAACCCGGCGTTAGAAACCACATGACTGACAGGGAGCAGCAGAAATACAATCAGTTTGACGACATATGTTAGGAATTAGTGACTCTGAAGTCTGAGTTGCTTCGATTTCCCAAGTTCTCACAACAATGGACAGAGACAGACATACTGAAATGTAGGCACGCATGCATTTCTAACTGAACTGAGCACACGGGGTCTCTAGCTTACAGCACACTGCTACACGCCTGACGCCAGAGGCAGAGCAGCATATACTCCGTATAAAGTTAGTACAAAGTTGGTCATCTATTTTGGAACGGAGGGAGCAGTACCGTACACGATTCTGCACTCAAAAGTTCAAATGCGGAAGACAACGACGTCACCTCCTCACCTCGCCTTGGTCAGCTAGCGGCGGGCAGGTGCGGAGGGAGTGCGCGGTGGAGGAGCTCGCGCGCTGCGGCGGCGCGGCCTGGGAAGGAGCGGCTTGAGGAGGAAGGAAGCACGTGAGTTGCTAGGTCTTTTTCTCCGTCCCCGGGATGGGAGATGAGGAGAGGTGGCGGCGGTGGGCGGCGGCGTGTCGGCTACAGAGATAGGCAGGCGAAGAGCGGTGGCGCAAGTTTTTTTTTAAGAGAGAAGAGCGGTGGCGCAAGTGGAACCGACTAACTGCTAGAGAAACTGATAACTTCGCAAATCGTGGCCCAATTCACTGACCTCAGCCCATGGGCCAGGGTCTTTTACCTTCACTGACTCGATGCAAGCGAAATGGATCCCAAATGTAGAGTGAGTGAGCGTGGCGCGGGTCAGTTGGGCCGGTTACCGTTTAACTTAACGTTCTGCCAATTCAAAAATCAGTGGCCCGGTCACACCGGATGTCCAGTGCTCCCTGAGCCACCAGAAGTCTGGTCACTACGGCCGTCCGGTAAAGGTAAATTTAGGACAGTAAAATAGAGCCTAAACCGAGCTCTCTCAGCAATCTGCGTTTCTTGTTGTCTGTTTTTAGCGTTTCTGGTCATCCATTTTCACGATCTGAATGTTTTTAGCCATCTGATCTACTGTCCTAAGGGGCTTCTGCTCCAAAAGAAAAAACGAAGCCCTGTGGTGAACTGGGCCGTTTCTCAAAACCCAGTTACGAGCACAGTCCAGTAGTCCAAGCCGATCTGCTCTTCTGCTCGCTCACAAAAGAGGAACAGATCGATCAGCGGCTCGACGCTCGTCGTCTCCTCTTCTATCCTCTTCCTGTGTCACCGGCATCAACGGCCCCCATCACCATTCCTCTCGTCCACCCTTATTCTAGGGTTGTAGCGGATCCAGCAACACGGGATACAAAGGAGCGCCCGGTCTGCGTCCATCCAGCCTCAATGCGAGGCATGCAGATCGACCGGAGGTGAATTAGAATGGATCGGGGAGGTCGATACAGAGGATGCGAACTGTCGCTCGATAAAAAGGATTTTAGCGGCCTGTGATGGGATCCAGCCAACACACTGTCTTCTGAGGGCATCTCCAATGGGGAGGGAGATGCTTATGCAGGCGCTTAGTGCAAAAAAATACGTTTAGCGTCTGTGCTGGAGTCTCCGGTAGCATACAGTCGCTACTCGAACTGAAAAATTAACGTAAAGGTCCGCTAACATCGGCTGCCTACCGTTGCTCTGACGCTGACAAAAAACAGGGAATAGGGCAGGATTTTGTTGTAACGGCCAAGAATCAGATTCTGGTGCCTACGTTGGCGCCCAGCATTGTAAATGCTCTGAGTGGACCGCCAAGAGCGACGCGGCATCCTACCCCTACCAACGACGTGGCCGTGGCCTTCCTCATCCATCGGAGGCGCTCAATCATCTACTCCCTCCGTTCCTAAATACAATTCCTTTTATAGATTCCACTGTAGACTACATACAGATGTATATAGACATATTTTAGAGTGTAAATTCACTCATTTTGCTCTGTATGTAGTCTTTTATTGGAATACCTAAAAAGACTTATATTTAGGAAAGGAGGGAGTATACACTAAGCCCTCCTGTGCCCCAACATGCATTTTGGGCAAGCCCGTGTGTGGGCTGGGCACTTATGTTATTAAATGTAAGAAAATGTTCGGGATATAAAAAAATTCTTAATTTCGAAAACTGTCCATGGATTTAAAATATGTTCCGAATTTCAAAAGGTTGTTCCCCTATTCAAAATATGCTCGAGATTTCATAAAATGTTCATGAACTCAAAAATTGTTAATGCTCAAGATTTCATAAAATGTTCATGAACTCAAAAATTGTTAATGAATTGAAAATGGTGAATATAAACAATGTTCCCAGATTTAAAAAAATGTTCGTTGATTTAAAAAAAACCGATGATTTACAAAATGTTCATGAACTCCAAAAATGTTGGGAAAATTCAAAAAAGTTCACCTATCCAAAAAATGTTCATAGATTCATAAAATAATATTCGTCGATTCAAGTTTTTGAGAAAATTTCAAAATTAGTTCCCAGGTTTCAAAAACATGGTCGTAGATTTAAAAAAATCATGAATTCAAAATGTTCACTAATTTCAAAAAATGTTTACTAATTTAAAATAATATTCACGATTTCAAAAATCGCTTATGGTTTCAAAAAATCTTTGAAATTTTAAATAATGTTCCTGATTTCAAAAGATATTTATGAATTAAAAAATTGTTCCAGAACGAAATGTAAAAATTAAAATAATATAAAAGAGAAAAAGGAAAAAAAAGAAAAAGAAAAGGAAAAAAAGAAAAATGTTAAAATAAACGAGAGAAATGACACAACCTTTTGTTTTTAGACTAAACACACTAAACTTTATTGGTCAACTTGAGTATGTTTAGACTAAAATAAAACCAAAGACATAACACAACTAACCGGAATAGGGACTCTCCTGTATGAAGCCTACTTGGGTCGGCCCAATATGAAACCTAGGGATCGCAGGGGTGCGCGTTACCATGGTATTTACCATGGTACGCGAGAAATAGGAGTTGTGGACCGTGTTTCCACGCTAGAAAAATCTGCCCTTTGATCTTAACACTTGACGACGATGGTCTATCCCTGTCCAAATTCGAGAAAAATAACTACAAATCGGTTATCTCCCAGCTCGATCTCATTGAGGCCTCGTTTGCTAGCCAGGGTTTGGGGAGGTTTACAGGGGATTATCCTCGCGAGGCTTAAAACCCCCATGAATCCCCGAGTCGTCATTTGGTAGGGGTTTGGAAGAGGGCACCCCATGTGATCCTCGAAATTTCCCCGTGATCTAGGTGCTTGAGAAGCCCCGAGGAATGGAGGGGGGAAAGAAGAGACGAACTAAAAGAGGATGGGAGGAGGGTGCGGCCACCTGCACGAGACTGTTGTCCCTTCTCCAGCTGAGTCTTTCACCAAAGGTACGTCTCCACCGCCCCTTCCCCTCCATTCCCCTCGCCCAGGGTTCTCACCTTCATTCACCATGGTTGCCATCTCCTACGAGGTCCAAACCTCCGTTCGCCTTCTTTGGTAGAGGGGGATTTCCAACCCCAAAGGGGACTTCAGGGGATTTGCAAAAAGAGGTTCGTGACTGCTGGCGTTTTTCTCAAGCACCTCATGAGATGCTAATTTTCATCACTTGCTAGCCTATTTTACATCGTGCCCTATCCCTCGAGTAATTTTTTTTCGCATCTACATCATCTATTTGAGATGATCAAAGTAAGAAATGAGATGATAGGATTTTTTTCTATTAGGTATGAGTAATGTTTTTTCTCACTTGAAAATATGAAGGATATGAACCAATCCATCAATCCTGCATAGGACTAGGGACCCATTCCTATAAAGTAAAGGACTAAGGGCATCTCTAGTCGATCGCCTGAACACGATAAAGGAGGAAAAAAGATATTTTACTCCTCTAACCGGCACCTAGGCGAAGTCTTAAAACCATTAGAGGAGTAAACAATTTACTCCTCGCCCGAAAAAATGGCCCACAGAGGCGCCTAAATATACTAGCCCCCGGCCCGGCAGAGTAAAGACCCCTCCCCTCTTCTCCCACCTGCGCGACCACCATTTGTGCCGTCGTTGTCGCCACCGATGACCCTCACTTCGGCTGGAAAATGGGCAGCCAAGACCCGTCCGCCACCCGGTCGGCGCATCGCCGCCAGAAACCACTGTCGTGCACACCCAAAAAAAGGTTCGGGACAAAATCTCTTGTCCGGTCCACCACCCCGGCAACTCCTGTGGTGGTGGTGATCTCTTTGGCGAGGATGGAGTTTGAGTTCATTCGTGTGTTTGGTTGGGCTCGATCCGCGACAAACAAACTTCCTATGATGTGGTGGTTTTGAATCAAACTTGATCGATGTGATGCCTTTTGAACTATACATGTTTAAATTTGAAATCTTGATCTGTGAAACCATATGCTTGTTAACATTTGATATGCTATATGCATGTATTTCTTGAAATATTTGAATGATTGATGATGTATTGTTTAATTGTTTGAAATTTATGCGGCTAGTCTAAAAGAATTGATGATTTTTTTTTACTCCTCTAACTCTACGGGATGGGCTATCATCCATTTTTAGAGGAGTAAAATTTTACTCTTTAAAGATACTTTGCGGTTTGCTCCTCTAAACTTTAGGGGAAAGTAATTTTCCCAGGGGAATTCTATCATATAAAATTCCTCTAAAATTCCTGTAAACCCATCTGGAACTAGAACCGAATAAAACATATAGAAACGCTAAAAAAACATGGGATCGACTAAAAAAGGTGCAAATCATTCCTCGACCGAAACCAATGTGAAAGTAACAACGATAACACGAGATGATCAGATCCTTAGCTTAAACACACAGTGTAAAAATACTAGCTGAAACACATCAACACTCACTTCCCACACTACACATGCATGTTGATCTGTGTCCGGCAGAAGGCCGGGCATCAACTTTGAAGACACAGCCTAACAATTTGCGCACAATGCCTACTGCTACCACGCATCAACTAATAAGTCACTCGACCACACACTACTAATCAGTCTCCGCCGGCCGGTCGGCTAACAAGTAACAACTCGCTGCTCCCTACTCTCCGTGGACGGCGACCCATCCGAAGTCGAGGTGCGCGGCGGCGGCGGTGAGGGCGCAGACGACGCGCGCCACGCCCAGGGAGACGGGCCCCTGCTCGCCCAGGAGCCTGTCGGCGACGGCGTCGAGGGCGAGGAAGATGCAGAAGGCGTTGAGGCCGAGGGCGAGCAGCACCCCCCCGCGGAGCAGCAGCCTCTTCCAGCGGGCGAAGCGCATGATCGTCCCTCCGTTGGCGGCCAGCGCCGCCGTGACGACGCCGAGGACCAGCCACGCGGCCAGCAGGGTGGGGGCGTAGAGCCGCCGCCGGGCGGCGTCGCGCTCGCCGCCGCCGGTCGCCAGGATGAGCGTGGACGGGAGGAGCCACAGGAGCGGCTTGCGGGCCGCGTCGCGGAAGGCCATGGCGGGCGAAGCTAGCTGGCTACCTGGTGCGAGGCTGCGAGTCTCTCCTCTACTTTCGCTCGCTCTGTCAACTTCGACCTACGCAACGCAAACTGGGAACCAAGTGCTCTGCCTTGTTGCTGGGTACTGTGAGCATGCATACGTTAGGGGCAGGGGTTTTATAGTAGCCCAAGCCAGAGCGGTGGGTCAATTTGGCCTGTGCCATTGCTCTTGTGGCAGCAAGTAGAGATGGAGTCATGGAGACCGATCGAGTGCGTGTATTCAAAGCGCTGCTGCTGCGCCTGAGTATACAAGAGATTTGATCGTATCAACCGTATCACACGAAACAGTAGTGGCCTGACATTGACAGGGAAAGGGGTAGAGCGGAGCAGCCGAGGGAGGCAAGCATGGCTTGGACCAGCGGTCAAAAGGCTAGACTGGCACCAGATTACCACGGCAGATAGCATGAGATACGCTCTGCAGACTTGAGAGAGAAGATCAGCAGCAGCAGCGCGTACAGTGCGTCGCAAGTTTTCATCGTAGCAGCAAGAGAGAGCACGCAGCAGGCGCATCTTGGCAAGCAAAGCGCAATGCCTGCAGCCGTGCAGGCACACAAATCCTAACACGTTCAGCCGCGGTGCGCAAGCTTGTTAATGGGGCACATTTAGTCCGAGCTATATGAAGGTGTTCCCGCCAATCAAGTTTATGTATCTCGGGTTCAACAGCCTCTTGTCGAGCAAGTGAACCTCCGTGTGCTTGGCCTTTGGGTGGCTGTCTCCGTGCCCGGCCGGCCATGCTACACCAGGTCTCATTGAACAAGACAAACCCCGTTCGTCTGGTCAAACTCCTGTTAGCCATGCCCATGCTCATGCACCGTTGTTGGTTGCCCCCACAAGTTCGCCTGCTATATGTAAATGCTCCTGCGCATATCACCTTTGGCCTCTGCCAATGTTCTTTTTTTGTGAAACAATCTGCCAAGAACTGAGACCGAGCCTTTTTACCCGCTCCACCTCCACACACTGCTGCTCCGTCTGTGCGTCCACCACGCTTTTGACCGCCTTGACCGATGCACAAAACGCGCAGCGCCTACTCTTCTTTCACACTCTCGGCAACATGCATGCTACGCGGGAAAACGAGGATCTGATCGTGATCGATTGCTGTGTGGAGAGATCGGAGAAGAAGATTTACCCTGATCCTGGTCATGGGTTGGATCGACGACCCGCTGCTTTCGTCGTGTTCCTCTGAACCGGCTGGGTACCGCGGTGACGCCTGCGTTTCCTGGTTCCACCTGCAAGATGACCGGGCTCAGCACAGCACGGCTGCATGCAGGGTGGGATGGATGGTGGACAGCATGGTCGCACCATGCGATTTTGTTCTAAAGAAACACTTTTCATAAGACGAAATCACCATTTAAGAATACCGCTTGCAAATGGTCGCACAATGGGTATGCCACTGGTTGTCATCGGGGAGTTTTAGTGTGTTTTTTCCCCACAGGACGGAGGGATGGGGAGGGCGTGTGCTTTATTTTTTCCGCGAGATTCAAATTTCAAAATAAAATATCTTGCGAACCTAGGGTTCAAACTATAAGCCATTTTTATTGAGATCTCATGTCAATAGATTTTGATGGATTTTTTTATTGTAACTTGTACTCTCTCCGGTCCTTTTTACTCTGCATATTACGTTTATTCGAAGTCAATCCCATTCAACTTTGACCAAGTTTATATAATAAAGTATAAACATTCACATAACAACACCAATATCTTTAGATTCATCTTGCAATATATTTTCATATTATATTTATTAGATATTATAGATGTTAATAATTTTTAATATAAATTTGGTCAAACTTAGCAAAGTTTGACTTTCGGTAAAACCAATGTGCAGAGTAAAAAGGACCGGAGGGAGTACTCTAAAAGATACTAACATACATGTAATCGTACTATAAAAGATAACATATATGTAATCCACAGGGTAACATTACTTTCGAGACCGATCTATATAGCCTTTAACATTACTTCTCCAGTTAACATTGAATCGCTATTTGGGATGTGGTTAGTTGGGGTTGATCATATTACCACGGCTCGTATTCGGATTGAAATATGTGCGCTTATATGGGCTATATGAAATTGCAGAAATGATATGATTTTTAACAGACAACATACTTTAACTTTCTTGCAAGTCATCTTCAGAGCTACCGTATGGATCTGTACGTGGTCCTTACTCACTCCTACGGACTCCAGCAAGCCTTTGGTTACTGGGTGCAACCAGTGGGAGATGGTAGCACGGGCTATATTCAACCGGTTGGCGGTCGCATAATAGGATAGGAGTCTAGGGAGCTTGTCCTTTACATTGCCATACCGGTTGTGATATTGAGCATTCACTTTTGTTTTCCTTTTTGCTCCGCTTGCGAGCTATAATACTTTTATGACTTTGTGCTACTTCGAGACTCTTTAATAAGATGGTTGCATGCATCGTTCTGATGCAGAGGCCGGGGGCAAGCCTCCATTTCCAAAAAAAAACATAGGGTAACATACCTGTACTCCTCCAGAAGGTAGTGTGCTCTCATGTAGCGTAAAATTGCTCTCCACGCGTAGTGCAACATGTGCTTCGTTGTGGGTCACGCCTATGTTGCACTCGATAAGTACGTGAAGCACACATGTGATGCATGTGCCATAGAACATGTGTAGTAGGTGCTACAATGTATGTTACAATATGTGTAATGCGGGCGCTACAGTATGCTTCTACAGTACATGTGCCGCACTGTTACAATACACTCGCTACAATATGCCAAAATTGCAGTACAACGCAAAAAGAGAAAAGAAAACTAGGATCACTACCACGTGTTGCTCACCCTTGCGCCCTGCTTCACCGAAAGTCTACATGTGACTTTCGTTGTTACCCTAACCTCCTCCATATTCCCTTCGGGGTGGCAACGATGGTTGAATTTTCCGAACATTTTTGGTTCAAATGGCTAGTTTTATCTTATTGTGTTTTTCATATTCTTAAAAATAATTTGGGAAGTGTCTTGCGTCTGGATGTTCCAGATGTCATGATTTCCTTGCTTAATACATTTCAAATATTTGGGTTACAAAAACCCGTTAGGCATTTTTCGAGTTGAAATTTCATAGATTGAGATCATTTTGATCGAAGTAAATATTGATTTGCACTCTACCATCATTATAACTGACGCAACCGCCATCATTGAGTCCACTTGCATTCGTCCAGAAGTTCAGATCCGACAAGTTCTTCAATGTCTTGTTAGGGTGCCACGTGATCAATGATTTGTGGTTGCTACTTGCTACAACCTTTGTGGGCCCCTTTGAGTCGGTCAATCATGTGAACAATATTGTGGAACCGACAATAACGAACTCATAATGGTGATGGGAGAGATATTAGGGCACCCATAGTGTGTGCCCAATAGTATTGCCAAATTGTGTTTTGGCTTATGGTAGCCCCATTACATGTGTAGACTAGTGCCATAGCCAAACAAATGGGAATTAGGGAATTTCGTGCTCTAATGCCAAATTAACCAAGGCAATAAAATACGATATGAATCTCAGCAAACTAGTGCAAGCAATGTGGGGTGGGCATAGATGTGGCAATTTCATCTCTCATAATGCAGTGGGGCCTACTATACATAATTTGCGAACCAGATACGTTGTGAAGAACTAGTCCATTTGACACCGATGTGGAAGTTCTGATCGCATCAAAAATTTGGAATCATCACATGCCCTTGATGTCACCCATGTCGTGCCTAGACCCATATTCCTCGGTTAAAACGTTTTCGGATGTGGTGGAGAACGGGATTCCATCATTGACATCTCCTCCAGCCTCCAGCCGCATCTGACGCAAAGTCCTAGTGAGAACACAAATCATTGACATCTCCTCCAATTTCACCCGATACCTACCCAACGGTTGAAACTAGTCACCCTGGTGTCTGCATGGTTTTAGTCACATCATTTAGGCAAAAAGATTATCAATAAAGGCCAATACCAACTAAACCTATGCCTTGTGAGGCGAGAAAGCGCCTAGAGATTGATCCAGTATTGTATATTTCAGGTCCTTAATCAGACCAATTTTCACTTCACAGAATTGTCGCTCCACTCAGATACATTTTGAGGTGAAAATTAGAAAAAAGTCTAAAATAAACCATAAATTTATAGGCAAAAGCTAAGTCAAACCTTGTACTTTCAATCCCTGAAATCTACATACCAAACTCTTTAATCCCGGTCTATTTTTAAACCTTGAGAGCGTTCCCAAAGAGTGATTGTTGACGTGGGAGGTCGAATCTTGGGATTGTTGACTGCGACTTGACTGGGCAGGTCCACCAGCCGTGAAGCAAGTTTGTTTTCTTTTTCGTAACATGTGATGTAGAAAATGCCGAAGAAGAGATAAAATCGAACTTGCAACCTAGCGATGTTGAACTACTCACCCTAGCCACTAGAACCAATGGCTGTTAGTGCCATAATGAGAGGACCAGACAATTTAACCGCACACCCCAGCGTTGAGAATTGAAAACATTTTTTAAGGGCAACCAAAATTTCAAACTGTAAACAATATTTGAAATATCCAAAAAAAAGTGCGAACACTAATTCTGAATATTTTTTTAAAAAGAGTGGATAATTTTTTTCAACACAATTAGTTCTGAAAAGGCAAGCACAATTTGAAACATACTATTTTTTTTGTAAAAAAATGGGAACAAACTTTTAAAGTGCATTTTTTTGTTTTTTTAAATGGAGACAAATTATGAAACCTTAAAAAATGAGTAACAAAAATGTTTTGACATCGATTTTTTTTCATGAGTTTTAAAAACTGTATGTGAAATGTTAAAATATGTTTATACAACATAAAAATTTGTGTGATTCAACAATATATTCCGTACATACAAAAAAAGTTCACAAGTTTCAAAATGTGTTTATGACATATCCAGAAAAGGGTATAGGATGTAAAAATAATTTTTGCGTAATGTAAAAAATATGTCACCCTTAGAAGAATACACGTACCATCATGTAACTGAAAAAAGGGTTATACAATTTTTAAAATGTTTAAACAATGTAAACAAATGTTCATGTAGTTTTATAAAATGTTTATTCTCATTTAGACATTGTAAAATGTTACTGTGTATTTAAAAATGTTGAAAACATGTATTTTTTTAAATGTACATATTTTATTTAAAAAAATGCTCAGATTATATCAAAAAATGTTTCATGTGTTCATTAAAAATGTACATTGTGCATTGAGGAAAAATAGACATGTGTAAATAACAATATTGAGGATACCGCTTATCACCAGCGTCTCGGTCGACTTGGGATTAGAGATTAATTGGAAATTGGACGATTAATCGATTTTATCAGTTGACTATTAATCAGCCATTTTTTTTACAAATCTCAGGTTTTCAGCACTAAAATATGCTATATTCAACAAAACAAATTGGACAAAAGTGTTAGGTTTATTCCTTGTCTTTGAATCCTTATACAATTACAAACAAAACATATGTTCATGTTACATAACAAGGTCTGCAAAAGACAAATAAACATAGTTCTTGCACACATAGTGCTAGAAAATGGGCATAATTTATCGGTATAACCCTGATAAATCGCTTGTCAAAGCGATAAATCAGTCCAAACGATAAATAAAAAAGGTATGGCATAATCCTATTGTTTACCCACCGATTAGCGATAAATCGGCTGATTTTTTAAACAGTTGTAAATAATAAAACCGATTAAAATCGGCAAATAAACAAAAAGAAAAAGAAAAAGAAAAAACTACAAATAAAATCAAGAAAGACACGACAGAAAATAAAATGTATGATGAAGAAAGAAAAACCAGTGAAAAGGTAAAGTACAAAAAAGGGAAAAGGAAAGCCAAAAAACCAATGAAAAACAAAGAAAATGAATAAATAGAACAGACCAGCGACTGCGCTAATGGCCCAGCCCGATGTGACTTAGCACGTCAGCAAATACCAGCTAAACACTTTCAAGGTTCAAAATAGTCCGGGATCAGAAAGTTTGGTGTGCTGATTTTAGGAATTGGAAGTTAAGGATTTGATTTAGCTTTCTTCTACAAGTTTAAGATTCGTTTTGGACTTTTCCGTGAAAATTACACTTACCTCCTAAAACCCCCTCATTACGGGCTTGATACTCATTAGGACTAGGGGTGGACTAATAAGCTGATTGGCTCGTTAAGCTCGTGTTCGTTAAGAGCATCTCCACTAGCCTCCCCAGGACACCTTTTTAAGCTCGGTTTTAGGCTCGGACGACACTTTTCACCGAAAAAACGGCCTAGCCACGCCCCCAACGCCCCCTAGGATGTTAAAATAGCGCCGGCAAACCCATGTGAAACCCGGCGTGCTGGGGGTCTCTTGGGGGCGCCGGCACAAGTTTACCACATGTCCTTTTTCTTGGCCCACTTAATCATTCTCCTCACAAACTTTTGCTTGGGGTGGGGTGTGACTGAAAAGATGCCCTCTTTATTTCGCCGGATGACCCCCAAGACACCAACTTTTTTTGGTTCGGTGATGTTCTTGGGGTGCCAACGGCTGGAGATGCTTCAAGACTCGGCTCATTAAGCTCGTTAAGCTTAACAAGCAGAAAACCCTCCTTGGCTCGGTTCGTTTGAGGCTCGTTAAGCTCGTGAGCGCTTATTAATAGATTCCGATGTGTTACGGTCTACAAGATGAGTGTATAGGTGTGGTTTTTAAGAAGGAAGATGGTGACTGCAAAAAGAAATGCACTAGTTTGTTGCCTCCTGTGTAGATTATATATTAAATAAATGGGCTGAGGTGCTATGAAAATTGTGTCATATAAGACAAAAATATGTAATGTGTTGTTACTATTGAGCTTAACGAGCTGAAATCGATGATTAACTTTGTTTATTAAGAAGCGAGCTATGAGCTTAACGAGCCGAATTATCAAGCGCTCGTTAAGCTCGCAAGCTATGAGGTTTTGGTCCAGCCCTAATTAGGATGAATTAGCGCATCGAGGCGCATTAGGTATCCTATGTTTTGTAAGTGGAAAACATACAACTATTCTCCTATTCAAAATACGTGGGAACATTTTTTCAGTGATCGGTTCAAAGTTCACAACCTAAAATGTGCGGGATTGGAGTCACCAAACATCAGAGGGCAAAACACACACACACACACACACACACAAACAACCCAACCATAGGTTGCAATTAGTCACTCTAGTCACATGATAACGAAAGCCATATTTCTCAAGACAGTGACAGCGTAGACATACATCATGATATCCTAGCTTCTACGGTAGAGCATCATTGTTGTATTCAGACCCTTTGTTCGACAATACAGCAGCAAAAATTAAAAAAGACCGTATACATGTTGTCTCATCTCATCCAGTTCAACTCAGACATCTTTTACAGTATGATGTATATGTATGTATGCACTACTACTCGACAGGGACGTGGATACGGCGATCCTCCGGCTCCATCAGTGCCCAGAGAAGAAGCGACGTACGCGTTCGCCTACGTACGTACACAGAGACGGTCCCGTGTCATTTCCTGCCGGACAAAACGCAGAGAGCAAAATCATTCAGTGTTCAGATAACCGGAGAGTAGTAATACCGTTCAGTGACTCATCCTTCTACGGATTTTGAGCCTGAAACGCTTAAGTCGCCGGGATACTGACCAGATCTTGAGCGACTCCTTCCAGGCCCCGTGCTTCATGCAGTGCGCGTAGATCTTGTCCAGCCGGACGATCATCTCCGAGAAGGTCGGCCGCGCCATCGGGTGCGTCTCCCAGCACTCCTCGATCAGCCTGCATTGCATACACCATGGTAGAAGAAGGTTGCTAGTTCATTGTGATCTAGTGAACTTAAAGTGTTTTCAGATTCAGAAGCAAACTCACCCTTTGAAGTCTGAAGGGTACCCCTTGAGCTTGTTCTTCAGCGACGGCCGCATCCCCTCGCACCGGGCTATGACGGTTGTGGATTCCATGTTGGGTAGTCCTTCAACCATCTGATGATCACATCACACCAAAAAAGATCCGAGTGGATGGTCATAGGGACGATTAAGTTATCAAGTCTGAAACCCAGCTGGTAATGTTCTCTGCTCTGCTTCGTGCGCATCGCAGAGTACCTGCATATGGAACAGAAAGGCGTACCGACCTCGTAAAGGATGAAGCCGAATGCGTACGCGTCGACGCTCATGTCGAACACCTCGTTCCTGTGCATCTCAGGCGCAGTGTAGTAACCTAGGTTACACAAGAGTACGATTGAGTTTGTCAGCGAAGCATTATCTGAATGTTTCTCGTTTATATTTTGTTGCTGAGAGTGGGCTTACTGAAGGTGTCGATGATGGCCTCGTGGTTCATCAGTTTCACCTTGTCAGGAGCCATCTTGGACAGCCTCATCAGCCCGAACCCCCCGACCTTCATTAGGCCTCCATTATCCAGGAAGATATTTCTGGCACCTTACCAAGATTCAAATAGTAAAGTACGGCACAACCATGACAATTTTATTTTGTTGCATCATCTGAATATGCGCGCGCGGTGTATTTACGCTTCCAAGAAAATGCAAGAAAGACAACAGAGGAGTGGTTGCTTCATTTCCTCATCTTACTTTGGCTTTAGGTCGCAGTGGATGATGGGGTCTGGCTTGCACTGATGCAGATAAGTCATGCCCCTGAACATCCAGAGTCAGCCGCGATGAAAACAAGTAAGATCATTAGCACTGATGCACATTTCGGCATGGAACTTCGTCTTTTGTCGAATGAAGAACAATATGACACAATGTTTCAATTTTCAAGGATTGATCTTCTCTTGGGATCAGTAGACATACCTGGCAATGTCAAGGGCATATCTCAGCACCTTATGGCCATTCAGCCTTCCTTTCCTCTGAATAAGGCTTCCTAAATCAGCCTGTGTTTCAGAATAACTGCATGAATTAGTCCATCTAAGCTAGATAGTGGCTTAAGTAACAGTCTAATTTTGACACTCTTAATACATTTGCATGGTATTCAGAAACAATCATCATGGGTATGTTCTGCGTAACGGCTCCGATGAACTGGACGACGTTCGGGTGCCGGACCTTCTCGAATACCGTCAACTCGTGCCTGAAAGAGTTTCTGTAACAAATGAAAAAAAACATGATTGTCAGATAAATAAATTGGTTGGGCACTTTGGGGTGAAGAATTGAGGATTGAGATCTGCATCTCACATGGCCTCCTGATCGGAGTAGGTTTCTCTGTCGACTATTTTAACGGAGACCTTGGTTCCGTTCCATTTTGCAACTTGGTACGTGCCCTGTTCGACGCACGCACCGTCAATTCCCCCTCTTATTTTTTCACTCGCTTCATGCTATTTCTGTTATCTGAACTGAAAATGGAAAGGAAAACAAATTGCACTACCTACCTTGAGCACTTCGTCCCCTTTCCGGAACTGGAGCTCGCCGGGGTTCAACTCGTACTCCGGTATCTCCCCGGGGTTCGACACCATCATCGGCGTCCTCCTGTTTCTCTGCAAATTACAGACGTTCAAAGACAGAGACCAGCACATGAACCATGAATCCATTGATCACACAAATCAAAGAGACAGTTGATGTGATGGAAAGACAGATATATACCGGGGCCTTTCCACCATGAGATTTCAGAAGATCGTAGATGTCCATGTGGCCGTAACACTTGGAATCGGCCACCGCCTGCATATACATGATCAGAGAAACCAGTGAGACATCGATCATCTGATGCCAATGAAATGAAAAAAATTACGTGGGTCGAATGGTGGATGATGACTGACCGTGCTGCCCCATCGGTCGCGGGCGTCGATGTTGGCCTGCCAGTCGAGCAGCACGCTGACGACCTCGCGCTGGCCCTCGCAGGCGGCGACGTGCAGCGCGGTGCGGCCGTCGAGGTTGATGCTGTTGACGTCGACGCCGCCGTGGAGCAGCGCCTCGACGCCGGGCGCGTCGCCCTGGCAGGCGAGGAAGAGCAGCTGCATGGTGGAGTCGAGGTTGTCCGGCACGGCGAGGTCCTGGTCGGCCTGGGAGCCCACGGGGCTCTGGCTCCGGCCGCGCCGCCGGTTGGGGTCCATGGACGACTGCCGCCCGAACAGGTGCCGGTTCCCGCCGCGCCCCGAGCGGGGGGACGACTCCAGCGACGTCTGCCGCCGGAGCTCCCCCGACGGGCCCTGCGTCAGGGACCCCGACGACGCCTGCCGCTGCAGCGTCACCTTGGTGCCGGGCTCCATCTGGCTCAGCTCCTCCTCCATCAAGCGAGCTGCCAAGCTAGCTGCTCAGGCGAGAGTCACGAGCAGGTGCGTCCGGGAGATATAGGCAGGCGTGATGGATGGATGGATCGTGGTGTCGGCGGCGGATTGGGGTCCCCGAGGCACGAGGGGGTGCGCCGGAGAGCCCCGCGGAGATGGAGAGAGCTTCGGCGGTGGTGGGCTGGGGTGGGGCGCAGAATGAGGAGGGGAGAAGTGGAGGAGGAGAGGAGGAGATGGGATGAGAAGACGGGAGGTGGGGGAAGGGTGGAGTGGACGGAAGGCCTTGCTTCCCGGAGGAGGCCAAGGAAGTTGTTAAAGTTAGCGCGGGAAGGAAGCATGGGATGGATGGAGCCTTTTTGGCGCGTGTTTTTAAAATGCCGTTGGGAGTGGGAGTGCTAACCGTCGCTGTCGGGGAAACGGTGGTAGTCAGAACCAAACCGAGTAGGAAAGCTACCGGTGTCTCTTTCGAGCTATGATCTAATTCCAGCCTGGAATTGTGATGAAATTAATAAGCAGAAAAAAGGGGACAAAAATATATGGAACTAGGATGAATGTTCTTTGGAGCCGACGAAGTAACCCCTGCGCCGCCCTCCTCTGAAAACACGAGGGGCGATCCCCTGCCTTGCGTCAGTGGTGGAGCTAGAAAATATGTATCAGGAAGGCCAAGTGCTACTAAAATAGGCTGGGGAGGGCTAAAGTGTTGAAAAATAAATTTTTAGCAGCAAATTAGTACTAATTTTGCCAATGTTCATAGGAAATTACATGCAAATCATGGTGTTAGGGGGGGGGGGGGGGCAGGCCCCCTGCTGGTCCCCCTGTCTCTGCCACTGCCTTGCATTGACGCCTTCCTCCTCTCTTCTCCCACGTCTCACCGCCGCCTGAGGTGCCGCTGGCGAAGCCCGGCCAGACTCCAGTGAAGGAGGCGATGAGGCATTTCTCGGGGCAACTTCTTCCCACTCGTCCACGACAATTGGGGAGAGGACTAGCGATGGATCAGCAGGTCAGCCTGGGCATGAAACCCAAACCCCGAACCCGAAAAACCTAATAACCATTCCAAGTATCAACTCTAAAAACCCGAATTTTATTTAGAAAACTTGGGTTATTAACCATGGTATCAAAAGTACTCGAATGGCCCGAAATAGCATAGTAGAAAAATCACGCCTCCTTTTAGCGTAGCACAAGCCTAGCACAATAATCATGTGTCCGTGACCAACCATACAGTCTTCACCCCCATCATTCCATCGATCCAGCCGCCAATGTAGCTGATCTCGCGACCCCCACCCATTCCCATCAATCCAGCCTTGAGTCATCATCTTCCCCGCCACGACTCGCCGCCTAGGCGCCCGAGGCTACCGCCGCCACTGGGTCGTACTCCTCGTCGACATCAAGCTCTCCGGCGCAGGGTACCTACCCATGTGGCTCGTTGTCGCTGGGTTGCACTAGCTCCTCTCCCATTTGTCTGCTTCTACATGTTACCGCTCGTACACGCGCAAACCTTCTTGAACACCGCAGATGCCGTCACCGTCTCGACCTTCTCTAACGGCAACCTTTCCTCTGGTTCCCCTAGCAGCCTGAAGCGTGCACAAATATCACCGGCGACCTTGTCTTGGCTTCCAGCGTATGTAAAGTAATTTGGGAAGCGTAGAACCCTTTGTCTCGGGCCGCGTGTATATATTGAGGCAAAGCCTTGGTAGGCAAGTTACAGAGAGAATCGGATAAGAGAGGGACCGAGAGAGGAGGAGGAGATCGACCAGGAGAGGTCGTTACATGAGTTGTGCGGGATAAGAGAAGAAGAGATAGATACAAGTTAAACACCTCTCCTATCCCTATACAGCAATTCTAACACTCCTCCTCAATCTAAACCTCAAGCCTTGCTAAGGTTGAGATTGTATTTGAACTCATCCAATCTTCTTTCAGTCAATGGTTTAGTAAACCCATCTGCAAGTTGATCCCCTGTAGGAATGAACCGTATCTCAAGTAGCTTTCGAGCTACCCTCTCTCTGACAAAATGAAAATCCACCTCAATGTGTTTTGTTCGTGCATGGAAGACAGGATTTGCTGAAAGGTAAGTTGCACCAATATTGTCACACCATAACCGTGCAGCCTTCGGAGCTTTAATTCCAAGCTCATAAAGCAACGTTTGTATCCACATTACTTCAGCTGTGGCATTTGCTAATGACTTGTATTCAGCCTCTGTACTTGATCGTGAAACAGTAGCTTGCTTCCTTGCACTCCATGACACAAGATTAGATCCCAGAAATACAGCAAAACCACCGGTAGATCTTCTATCATCAGCACACCCTGCCCAGTCTGTATCAGAATATGCAGTAACAAGCAAGGAAGAGGACTTGACAATCTGAAGTCCAAGCCCTTGAGAATACTGAAGATACCTTAGGATTCTCTTAACTGCTGTCCAATGAGTAGTTCTAGGCGCATGCAAATATTGACATACCTTATTCACTGCGTAAGAAATATCTGGACGTGTAAGTGTTAAATATTGCAAAGCACCAACAACACTTCTATAATTTGTTGCATCTTCCGGACCAAGAACTTCCCCACTATCAACTGTAAGTTTCTCTGAGGTGGAAATCGGTGTGCTAACTGGTTTGCAATTCTCCAATCCCACTCTTTTCAGAACATCAGCTATATATTTTTCTTGTGAAAGAAGGATGCCATCTCTGACTTGCTTTACTTCTATACCAAGAAAATAGTGTAGATCACCTAGATCCTTGAGAGCAAATTCAAGCTTTAAATCCTTAAGAAAACAAGTTGTGGCCTCTTGACTCGAACTAGCAACAATTATATCATCAACATAAACAAGCACAAACACAGTGATATTGCCTTTGCTATAAAAGAACAAAGATGTATCTGCTTTAGATGGTATGAACCCAAGGCGTTGTAACTGCATGCTCAACCTAGAATACCATGCTCTTGGAGCCTGCTTAAGTCCATATAATGCTTTATCCAACTTGCATACATAATGTGGTGTGCTATGGTTTTCATAACCTGGTGGTTGCCGCATGAACACTTCTTCCTCAAGAACACCATGAAGAAATGCGTTCTGAACATCTAGCTGTCGTAAGCTCCAGCCTATGGAAATAGCAATGGATAAAATAAGGCGAATGGTAGTTGCTTTAACCACATGACTAAAGGTGTCATCATAATCAATACCAAACCTTTGCTTAAAACCTTTTGCAACCAACCTTGCCTTGTACCTGTCTATACTACCATCAGATTTTCTTTTAATCTTGTATACCCATTTGCAATCAATTATGTTAGCACCACGTTGCGGTGGTACTAGACGCCAGGTCTGATTTTTCATGAGTGCTGTAAGTGCATCTAGTGCCACCCCTAGTTGGTTTTGGAGTATTGACGACAAACCTAGTTGAGGGACTAATGTGTTTGTGAGAATTGCAGGATAACACAGGTAGAAGTCCCTCATTGATTCGGTTTAGCTACCAGAGATGACCCCTAAAAATGTACGAAGACATTGAAGAAAATGGTGGTTTATGAAGATATTCATATTGAAGACAATGACATGTGAAGACTCCCTATGAAGCTTATGGAACTCGAAGACTTAGATCCTTCGTAGTTTTACTTCATTCATGTTGTGTCATAGGAACCACCGTACTGTTAAGTGGGGTCCAAGAGAACCAGTCAGGATGACTGAAGTGATGCCTAATTCAAATCCTATGTCTTCGAGCGAAGACTATGAGAGCAAATCTTGTCCAGAGACGGACAAGTCAGCTTTGCTTGTAGCCCAAGTAAAGTTGCCGTGTGAGTTTGAAATCTGACCGTTGGTACACGTGTCAGTTCCTTAGTGACCCAGGGTCATTTCGGACAAATCAGGTCGGGTTGCCAAGTGGCTATAAATAGTCCACCCCTACAACCATAAACGGTTGGCTGCTCAGATTTCAGTGCACGGCTTTTGTCGTTTGAGAGCAACCCACCTCGAAGCCTTTGAGAGAAAATCCCTAGCGAGGAGAAAAGCCCTAACCACCCAGAGCCAGAGTAATTGGGCATCACTTAAGTCTTCTTGTCTGAGTGATCTGAAGACTTATTACACTTGAGGACTGTGCATCCTCCAACCGGTTAGGCGTCGCGTTCTGAGCATCCAAGAGAAATTGTGGATTGCCGGTGAACGAAGTCTGTGAAGGTTTGGGAGTCTACCTTGAAGACTTACCAGAGTGATTGGGCAAGGTCTGTGTGACCTTAGCTCAAGGAGAAAACGGTGAGGACTGGGTGTCCTGAGCTGCGTGTTCAGGACTGGGTGTCCGGGACTGTGTGTCCTTTGGTTTAAATACCTAGCCGCTCCAACCAGACGTACAATTGTCACATCAACTGGAACTGGTCCAACAAATCATTGTCTTCAGCGTGTCACTGGTTTCATCTTCACCTCCCTTTACTTACCATTACACATTGTGAAGTCATTGCATGCTTGCTTTATCTTCTGTCTTCACAACTTGACTGTATGATTTGTTTGACTTCATAACTTCTTCCTACCTGATCCTCATTACACTGAAGCTGTTTGTCACTGTGCTTTCACTATATTGTATACTTGACCATGGCTTGCCTTGTGTAATCTAACTTCCGCTGCATAGTGATACGCTTGTCTGTTCTGTTTGTCTTCATAACTTCCACGTTTTGAAGACTTTCATAAAAATCGCCTATTCACCCCCCCTCTAGTCGATATAACGCACTGTCAATTGGTATCAGAGCAAGGTGCTCCCTTGTTCTGTGTGATTCGGTTTAACCACCTGGAGTTTTAGCTATGTCGATTGCAGGGATAATTAAAGTCTCCGCTGCATGCCCCGTCTTTGATGGAACTGAATATCCCTACTGTAAGAATAAGATGCGCATGCATCTTGAAGCCATTGACGTCGACCTATGGTATGTCATCGAAAACGGCGTTCCCAAGGCTGGAGAAGGTGTCACTGTTGCTGATGTCAAGAAGTTCACTCAACTGGACTCTACTGCCAAGAATATCATCTGCGGTCATCTGACCAAGGGACAGTACGGCCGTGTGAGTGCCTTGAAGACATCCAAGCTGGTCTGGGACTGGCTCTCCAAAGTCAATGAAGGCATCTCAACCCAGAAAGATCAGAGAATCAGTGTTCTTCGCAATCTCTTCAACCGCTTCAAGCAAAATGATAATGAGAATGTCCAGCACATATTTGACCGGCTCACTGACATCACAAATGAGCTTCAAGCCCTCGGCGCCACTGAGATCACCAAACATGAAATCGTCAAGACGCTGCTGAGATCACTTGACAGTTCGTTTGACATCCTAGCCCTGATGATTCAAGAACGTCCAGATTTCAAGACACTCGATCCGTCTGACATACTTGAGAGGCTCAACACACATGAGTTTCAGCTTTCTGAGAAAAGAGATATCTACGGTCCAAACTATGGGCGAACTCGTGCCTTGAAGGCAAAAGCCGTGTCCTCTTCTGAAGATGAATCTGACAGCTGTTCTGATGATCCTGAAGACATTGGACGGGAACTTGCAATGCTAGTGAAGAAGTTCCAGAAATTCACCAAGAAGAAAGGCTTCAGAAAGTCTTCACGATCAAGCTCAAGGAATGATGAAGCATCTGCTCATGACTACAAGAAGAAAACATGTCACAAGTGCAAGAAAACTGGACACTTCATCTCTGAGTGTCCACAGTGGGACAATGAGAGCAGAAAGAAGAAGAAGAGCAAGGAGTATGACTCCGACGACAAGAAGAAGAAATACTCAAAGTCTTCTTCCAAGTCTTCCTCAAAGTCTTCATCACACAAGAAGAGCTCAACTGGCAAGGCTCGTGCGTTTGCTGGCAAGGAAATGGATTCAGAGGAGGAGTCCGCTTCTGAGGAGGCAGAGGTGGAGTCTGAGGAGGAGTCTGATTCTGGCATTGCGAGTCTGGCTACAGCCTACGTCGCCAAGTCCATCTTCAACACTGAAGACAATGACTTCATCACCAACACCGATGCAAATGACAAGGACGACTCTACTCCTACCTACTGCTTCATGGCACGCGGTGCCAAGGTAAACACACGCACTACTCACTATCAAACATCCAGTGACGATGACTCTGATTGTGATTCAAAACCCAGCTACAAAACACTTGCTAAAATTGCAACTGAACAACAAAAGGCCATGGAACATATTCAAAAACTGTTAGACAGAAGCGATGATCTGTTGGGTGCTGAGATGACTCGTTCTGAATCCTTAATTGAAGACATAAAAAAATCTTCATGTTAAGTATCAGGAACTCGAAGATCGTCTTGAGACTCTCTCAACTACTCATGAAAAGCTTTCCTATGATTATCTTCAAAAGAAGCAAGATCTTGAGAAGTTGAGAGCGGATCATGAAGATCTTCAAAAGGAAAACGAGTCACTTCGAGCCGAACAGATCAGTTCTGCTCAGGAAGGATTTGAACCACCATGCCTTAAATGCATTGAGCGTGATAATGCTACTTCTATTGCTGAATGTTCTACTGCTACTGCTGTTGCAATATCTTCAACTGTTGAAGTGGTAACTAACCCCTCTGCTGAGGATACCACTGCTATTGCTGATGAGAATGCTAGGTTGAAGACATTGCTTGAAACAGGGATGTACAAAAGTCTCAAAGGACATCAGACATTATGTGATGTCCTCAAGAAGCAGATTCTGAACCGAAACCCTAGGAAAGAGGGTGTTGGGTTCGTGAGGAAAATTAATGCAGATGGATCTTACTGGAAACCTGAGCAGTACCCCAAAACCACATGGGTTGCTGCAAAGGAATCCTCAGCAGATCCATCCAATCTATCTGGCTTCACTTGTGCTGATCCTATTATCATTGATGAATCCTTTGATGCAAACTATAAACTGTTTAAAAATCAGAATGGTGAAGTATTTGCCAGGTACATTGTTACTAACTGCAGGAATGGACCGCCTATGAAGAAGATCTGGGTTCCAAAAACGTGTCTGGAGAATCTTCCTGTGAATGTCCTCATGACACCTCACATGAAGAAGACAAACCTCAGACCAAAGGCTTCATATGGTCCAAAGGCTTCATACAGGCAGAGGACTCACCTGAGTCGCACTAACGCAAATGTTTTGCAGGGAAACCATGCTCAGGCATATGAGAGCGGTTCTTCAAACCGTCAGGATCATATGACCAAGAACTATTCTGCCTATTCTTATGAGTACTATTGCCCGCCTGCTAGACTGTTTGCCAGGGCTCCAAAGCCAAAATTCTCAGATGCTGCACTTAGACTTATTGCTTCTAAGCCACCCTTGAAGATGTGGGTGGTTAAGAAAGCTTAACTCTCTTTTGCAGGGAAAGGTCTCCAGCAGAAAACCAAAATCTTCTGACGCTATTGCTGGGGACCTTAAAAATCTTGTGGGGCGCAAGATCAAATGCCCGAATGGCATCACTATGTATTTCGTACCTGAAACGCATGCTACCCTTCCTACTAGTCCTAACCTGGATCTAAGTTTTCATAATCCACTGGTTCGCCAAATGTTTTTGCTTCACAATACTCTTCGTGAAGCCTATCCCCCTAACTGCACTGTAGGGTATGACACCAGCGACTTCAGAGTCTTCAGAATAGATTATTGACAGTGGGTGTACAAATCACATGACTGGCAAAAGAAGTCTCTTTATGGACTCAACCTTACGTCCATCTGACAAGAGCCACATCACATTTGCTGACACTGGTAAAAGTAAGGTATTGGGTCTAGGTAGAGTTGCAATCTCAAAGGATCAACACATGGATAAAGTCATGTTTGTTGAATCCCTTGGCTTCAACTTAATGTCTGTCTCAATGCTTTGCGATTTGAACATGATTGTAATCTTTGAAAAATATCGTTGCCTGGTACTAATGGAATCTGACAAGTCTCTAGTGTTTGAAGGGTATCGGAAAGATGATTTGTACGTGGTAGATTTCTCAGCAGGGCCACAGCTTGCAGTGTGTCTTCTCGCAAAGGCTTCAGAATGCTGGCTTTGGCATCGGAGGCTTGGGCATGCTGGCATGAGGAACCTCCACACCCTTGCGAAGAAGAAGCATGTCATAGGCATCGAGGGCGTCAAGTTCAAGAAAGATCACTTATGCGGTGCCTGTGAAGCAGGGAAGATGACAAGGGCAAATCATCCTTCGAAGACAATCATGACCACTACTCGACCCTTCGAACTGCTTCACATGGATCTCTTTGGTCCCACTCACTACTCAACTTTTTCCACTACTGCTTGCCTCTACGGCTTTGTCATTGTTGATGATTACTCTAGATATACTTGGGTGCACATAATCCTTTACAAGACTGAAGTGCAGGATGTCTTCAGACGCTTCGCAAATCGGGCTATGAACAATTATGGCGCCAAGATAAAGCACATCAGAAGTGACAATGGCACTGAATTCAAGAACACTGGCCTTGACACATATCTTGATACATTGGGCATCACTCATGAATTCTCAGCTCCGTACACGCCACAGCAGAATGGCATCGTCGAACGCAAGAACAGAACACTCATTGAGATGGCCAGAACAATGCTAGATGAGTACAAGACTCCAAGAAAATTCTGGACTGAAGCCATTGACACTGCATGCCATACAATCAACCGTCTTTATCTTCACAAGCTTCTGAACAAGACATCTTATGAACTTCTAACTGGCAAGAAGCCAAATGTCAGTTACTTCAGAGTATTTGGCTCAAGATGCTGGATCAAGGACCCTCACCACACCTCAAAATTTGCACCAAAAGCACATGAGGGCTTTATGCTTGGATATGGAAAGGATTCGCACTCCTACAGAGTCTTCAATCTCTTTCACTACAAAGTGGTTGAAACAATGGATGTGCGGTTCGATGAGACCAATGGGTCACAAAGAGAGCAACTGCCAGATGTGCTAGATGAAGTTTCAGCCAGTGAATCAATCAAGCTAATGGGAACTGGAGAAATTATACCTTCTGAAGCTCATCCTGAAGAAGAACTTATCATCTCAGCACCTGATCCACATGAAGACAATGCTCAGCCTGAAGACATTCCTCCCCACGACAACATAGACCAGCAAGAGCAAAGTCTTCGACCCATACATCCTCGTGTTGCCAATGAAGTGCAGATTGACAGAATAATTGATAGCATCAATGCACCTGGTCCACTGACTCGTTCAAAGGCAACTCAACTGGCAAATTTCTGCGGACACTTCGCATTCGTTTCAATCATGGAACCCAAGAAAGTTGAAGAAGCTTTTATGGAACCTGAGTGGATTCAAGCTATGCAAGAAGAGCTTCAACAGTTTGAGCTGAACAATGTATGGGAATTGGTTAAGCGTCCTGATCCACGGAAGCATAACATAATAGGCACCAAATGGATATACCGCAACAAGCAAGATGAGCATGGTCAAGTCGTCAGAAACAAAGCTCGTCTCGTTGCTCAAGGATACACTCAAGTGGAAGGCATTGACTTCGATGAAACATTTGCTCCTGTGGCCAGACTTGAAGCCATCCGTATACTGCTGGCCTATGCAAATCATCACAACATAATTTTGTATCAAATGGATGTGAAAGGTGCCTTTCTCAATGGCAAAATTGAAGAAGAAGTGTATGTTGCACAACCACCTGGGTTTGAAGATCCAAAACATCCTGACATGGTTTACAAGCTCAATAAGGCACTATATGGCCTCAAACAAGCCCCTCGGGCCTGGTATGATACACTCAAATACTTCCTGAAGAGCAAAGGCTTCATACCTGGTTCCCTAGATCCCACTCTCTTCACGAAGACATATGATGGTGAACTGTTTGTGTGCCAAATATATGTGGATGACATTATCTTCCGCTGCACGAATCAGAAGTACAGTGAGGAGTTCGGATATATGATGCAAGAGCAATATCAGATGTCTATGATGGGGGAGCTGAAATTCTTCCTCGGTCTTCAGATACGGCAACAACGCAATGGCATCTTCATATCTCAAGAGAAGTATCTCAAAGATTGCCTGAAGAAGTTCGGTATGCAAGAATGCAAAGGTTTCACAACACCAATGCCAGCCAAGCATCATCTGGGTCCTGACGACAATGGTAAAGAGTTCGATCAAAAGGTATACCGCTCCATGATTGGTTCTTTGCTTTATTTATGTGCATCTAGGCCAGATATTATGCTTAGTGTTTGCATGTGTGCTCGATTCCAAGCGGCACCGAAGGAGTCACATCACTTAGCTGTGAAGCGAATTCTTCGATATTTGGCTCACACCCCAACTCTAGGGTTATGGTATCCAAAGGGCTCAGAGTTTGATCTGGTTGGATTTTCGGATGCTGATTACGCTGGTGACAAGGTTGATCGGAAGTCCACATCAGGCACATGTCACTTTCTAGGCCGATCACTTGTATGTTGGTCTTCAAAGAAGCAGAACTGTGTATCTCTCTCCACTGCTGAATCTGAATACATTGCTGCTGGATCCTGCTGCGCTCAGCTTCTACGGATGAAGCAAACCCTCAAGGATTATGGCATTCATCTGAAGCAAGTGCCACTTTACTGCGACAACGAAAGCGCCATCAAGATTGCCAACAACCCAGTTCAGCACTCGAAGACAAAGCACATTGAAATTCGTCATCATTTTCTCAGAGATCATGTTGCAAAGGAAGATATTGATATCATACACATCAACACTGAAGAGCAATTGGCAGATATCTTCACCAAGCCCTTGGATGAGAAGAGATTTTTACAAGTTACGGTGTGAGCTAAATATCTTAGAATCCTCAAATGTCCTGTGATCAGGCACACATCCTAACACTTATGCATGTTGATGACTTAGATGTGCAACACACGAAGTAATGTATATCTTCAATCAATGAAGACATACATTCTAAGTGTGAATACATTAACATGGAATTTGACTTCAGAGCGCCATGATAATTGTGCGCCGTGTCTGGGTCTAATCCTTCCTATACGGTGGGTAACGCCACCACCAAATTTTCTGCTTGAAGTATTTCACTCATGGCGTTATGTTTGCTATGTCTTCACATTTGGTTTGGTTTCAATCTCAATATGTCTTCATGATTATCTTCACTATGTTGTATATATATATATGTACTGGTGTTCTGTCCTCTACAGCATTCACTTATAGCTATGTCTTCTTGTTTGAATCTTTTGAACTAAGTGAATGTGATCGGACCCTAACCTCTCCATGCTTCCTATCTCAAACTCTATCTCTCCAAGTCGTATGCATTCTATTGAAACTGTCGAATGTCTTCACTGCATCCTTGTCAGCTGAAGACACAGAGACAAACTTTAAAACCATATTCATTTTTTTTGAATCCGGAGTAGTAGGAACGACACCCGACAATCAAAACGTACGTGGGATGTGGAACTGCCCCCACAATACCGCATGATGGCCACGTGCTGTTCAGATGCGAATCGCTAGGGGCACCTGAGTAATAGCGCAGTGCCGCCTCTATCCCTATAAATACACGATTCACTGTGGTCATTATCTTGGTATCTTGGTATCCACCTTCGCACGAACCCTAGCGCCACCACTAGCTCTCGACGACGCCGGCGACGAAGCGCTTCACTGCCGCAACCTCTCCGACGCCGTTTTCACGCCGACAGCGGACCTCGCTCTCTCCACCGTCGCCGTAGGTGTCTTCCGTCGCCAAGTTAGGGCACGGAGGATCGAACTGCTCGGCTCAACTCCCACTTCATCTAGCAGTTCCAAGTGGGGTAAATAAAACCTCTTTTTACAGCCTCTTTTGATCCTATAGTTCCGTCACTTTCTGCCATAAGAAGTTTCTATTCACACAAGTTACATCTCTCTCAATCTGCATCTCATAACTTGCCTAGAATGTTCACTTGCGCATCATGAAGTAGTTAGATTCCTCACTTGTACGGATCTATGGGTTCGTACAAGTCTGGAACCAACTTCTTTTCATAAGTGAATGTCTTCGCATGATGAGGTCAATATCTTCTAAACTGATTTATCTTCAAAATCTCCTAAGAATGCATATGACCTCTTCCCCTTCCCTCGCACCTTAATGCTGTCACAGGTACATGTCCGTGGGAGAATCTTTTGGTTCTCATAGTCTACATTCATTGGCAGAGTTCTTACAGCGTCACATCAATTCTCCCGAAGCCAGTTCCTGTTGGTCAAGCAAAAGGAAGCCTTTGAAGACTTTGAACATCTTGAAGCCTTCCAAGTTAAGCTTCATGGCAGCAGAAAAACCAGCAAGGAAGGGAGGCAGACAGAGACGTGGTGAAACGTCTAAAGATCTGCCCGATGACTTGGCAGAAATGTACAAAACTGATCCTGACAAGAGCTATGGTCAGCGCAAGACACGAATCCAATGGATTCGAAGATATTGGGTAGAGCAGTGGTTCCAATACCGCTTCGTCACTAAGGAATATGCAGAAAAGTGCGCCATCAAGAGACCGTGGGGAGACGTATTGTACAAAAATCTCGTACCCCAGTCCAGAGACGAAGCCATTGCTCAAGGCTTGTTTCCATGCATGGTCAGAGGACCACAGCCAGTTGAAGCACATCCGTGATCACTTCTCTGGTGTCGCGATGACACTCTGTTCAAGCGCGACTTCCAATTTGCTCAGAACTCTGCGAAGCAAAACAAGAAGGAGTTGGGGTTGGACTTCAACCCTGGTCCCTCTAAACCAAGGGCGGATGGCACACGCGACGCCAATCCCAATATCATCGGGCCGTATGCCAATCTCGAAGGCTTCATCACTCGCATTCTAGTCCAAGGGACTCCCGTGAACGACCCTCCAACAGACACTGAGTCTGATGACGCTCCTGCTGCATCGAAGCCGGAGCAGACGAAGAAGCCAAAAGCTTCAAAGCCAGCCGCTTCTCCCAAAATCTCCAGAGCGAAGCCATTGGCAACTGCACCTCCTGAAGCAAGTGTGCAGTCTGAAGACTTATCACGAGTCTCCAAGCCCCAAGAAGCCAAGAAGCCTCAGCCACACACAGGCAAAGAGCTCACAGCTGCTACCATTCTGCGCAGTGAGACCATTGATCTGTCCAGTGACGAAGATCTTGGCGATGACGCTCTTGAGCAGCTCATCAAGAGCAAGGAGGAGGCTGAAATCTTCAACAATCTGCCTCTGTTTGATGCAGCAATCCTCCACAACTTCATCGATGAGTGGTTTGATACACCCAATATCAGCTTCGATGATCTGCAGCTGCCCATTGTCCTCAGCGTCGCCTTCCAAGGTGCTATTGCTTCAGAACTTGCAATTACCCAGCGCATTGTTGAATTGAAGCAGAAGATTGATTTTGAAAAGGCTCAGTTCAAGCAGAATATGGCCAAGCTCAGCGTCCAAGAAGTCAAGGACTTCAAGATCATGTTGCACGAGTTGAAGGAAAACTTTCTGAAGAAACGTGCAGAAGCTCAGGGTTCGCGGGAGCGAATGAAGACTTTGGCTGATCGCTGTGTGCAGGCCTACAATGAGGCCGAGAAGCGCAAGGCACTTGGGCGTCCCGGCATCGACCCCAGGATGGCCGCAAAGAAAAAGAAGAAGCCTGCTGTGACTGAACCAGAGGCACCAAGGTCAGAAACTGCTCCGATTTTCTTCCCCGCCGCAACGAAACGCTCGAAGCCAAAGAGTCGATCAACCGCCTCAGAGCTCAAGAAGACACGGATTGCAGAGGCTGAAGCTCGGAAGAGGAAACACCCTGAAGCCTCTCCTTCTGACCCCACCATCAAGAAGCGCAAGACCAAGAAGTCTCGGGCTGCTCCCACAGAGCCCTTGATCGTCGAACCCCTCTCCGTCCGCTATCCTGACGAAGATCGTCAGTTGACTGTGCATGAGCCTGCTTTCACAGAGGCTTCGCACGCTGAAGACATTCCAGCAGCCAACCCCAACACTGCTGAAGACATTGGTCTCCAAGACAATGTACAAGGTGATGCAGCCCTTCCTCAGCTTGAGACAAGCGAAATGATCAGCATTGGTCATCCATTGACACCAATCACACAAGATGCATCTTGGGCAGATCGCCCACAGGAGGAAGAGAATGAGCCCCAGCCCACTGCAACTCCACCGGCGTCGCCTACATTTCGTAGGCTTCGCAAAGGGCCAAGGGCTCAGGCTGCTGACGACATTCCGGCTGCATCAGCCGAAGAGCATGAAGAAGAACCTCAAGCTCCGTCTCCCCCGAACCAACAAGAAGAAGTTCTCAAGGAGAACGTACCTGAATCTGTTCCTCTCACTACACGTGTTGAGGCTGAAAACATTGAGGCTGCCACACTCAACACTGAAGCAATTGTGGAGCCCGACCAACCAACAGCTTCAAGAGACACTGAAGCTACTGCATCTGAACCTTCTGTGCCCGAGTCTGCTGCCGGTCCACAATTCAACTATCATGTTGCGCACAGGCCCCAGGTCCAGAAGCCGATCCCACGACTGCCAAGGTTCCCAGGTCCTGCATCAACTCCTGGCTCCTTTAATGTCAATAGCTTCAGGGCAGATAACACGTTCTTCAACAGCTCCAAGAACCCTTATTCAAGGGAACGGATTGTATCAGATAGGTTCTGGAGCTACCCACAGCGCAGCTACTATTCATGCATCCTATACAACCAAGGCCGTATCTTTCCTCACCAGCGCCTTGAGGTTGAAGCTGTTGCTGGTCTGCCTGGTCTGGAAGAAGCACTGGATTGCTTCAAGCAAGTGGGTCTGCTGCCGTTTATCACCGATGAAGAGCACTGGAATGAAGAGCTTCTGCTCCAGTTCTATGCCACACTGCATATCAAAGGCTACAACAGATATCCGAAGACTTGGGTCCTAGAGTGGATGACCGGCAATGTCCATCATGAAGCCAATGCATTCGATATCATTGAGCTTACCGGCCTACCCACTCCTGGCGAACTCTTCGAAGAAGGCTGCCAACTCCATGCTGAAGCTATTGAGAGCATATTCCAGCGACCTGAGCCAAATATGAGTCAGATGCTCTCAATGATGAAGCCTTTGCCTCTTGATGCACCTTATCCAACTGAGTTCTTCGTTGAAGACTTAGAGTACCTGCCCAAAACTATATATCACATTGTCAGGCGGACTCTATGGCCCATTAAGGGGCACTCTCCATATGCCAAGGTTGAAGGTGCCATGAAGACTCTCATATTCTGTATCCTGCATGGCAAATGCTTCAACGCACAGGATCTCTTTATACGCCAACTTGCAGCGTCTGGCTCAGATCTCTTTGGTTTGAAGATTTATGCTCCATGGGTTATGAGGCTGATCAAGCTTCACTCTACTATCTCCTATCAGCCCTCAGCCCGCAACCATAGGATCTTCTTACCCGATGTGGACACCTCTGCTGAAGCAATATATCCTGAGCCTGCCAAGCAACCATTAAGTCTTCAGAATGCAGAACACCAGAGCTTCACTCAGAATGATGAAGGTGTTGAAGCCATCTCAAGAGTGTATCCAATGGCTGGCACCACACGTGCCCCTGCATCAACTGAAGCCACTGACAGCACAGCTACACAGAGACCCAAGAAACGTGCTCGTTCACTCAATGACCGAGAACTTCTTGTGGCTCTTCACCAAAAGCAAGATAGGCATCACGACTGGCTCAAAAGGCAGATGAGAAGTATCATGCAAGACGTCAATCGCATCAGAAATCTGGCCACCAAGAATGCATTCGTCGCACATGAAACCTGTCGCCGCACTTGGAAAGGCCTCACCATGATGTGCACTGAAGCTGAACTTCAAGCGGATGACTTCAGCGAGAGATTCAAGTTTGACTCCACACCCCCAGAAGAGATGTGATGCGCGGAACTCCGTCCCTTGAAGATTCAGAGTTCTCTTCCTCTGCTGCCACCGTGACTGGAAGAATCATTGAGGAAGAAGACGACGCTACATCACCACCACCCTCTTCAGCGCGCGTCGACCCTGCACCAAGCTCTTCAGCACCACCAAACGCCTCCACCGACCCTGCTGCGCCTGGGAACGCGTAGTAAACTCTATGCCTTCAAACCTTTTTGGTCATCACTGACAAAAGGGGGAGAAGCATATGATGTTTATAGTCTTCAAGCGGGTCAATAATATGGGCGGGTGCTTTATATTTTGCTACATTTTGCTTCGTGCTTACAACTCTCGTTTTGCTACATTTGGTTCTTTGAGTTGTAACACCTAAACTTGATGGTCGTCTGCTACCTATTTGCCACTATGTTTGCGAAGATAAATTCCGCATGTATGACGATAATTTCCGCACTTATATCATTTCGCAGACGTCCATTTTTCATTATGCATGTCATTCTCTTCATATACCTTTACATGCATGGTGGATTGTCATCATAAATTGAAGTGGATTCCCACAAGTACAACCTGCCATGTGCATTTGCGTTCCAGAAGCAAATTACTTATATGCACATCTTCAGGGGGAGCCCTTGCAGCTTATGAAGACAATTCCTTTACAATTTCACAAATTATATTCCCCGTTGAAAACTTCAACTAGTTTGTCATCAATCACCAAAAAGGGGGAGATTGTAAGTGCATCTAGTGCCACCCCTAGTTGGTTTTGGAGTATTGACGACAAATCTAGTTGAGGGACTAATGTGTTTGTGAGAATTGCAGGATAACATAGGTAGAAGTCCCTCATTGATTCGGTTTAGCTACCAGAGATGACCCCTAAAAATGTACGAAGACATTGAAGAAAATGGTGGTTTATGAAGATATTCATATTGAAGACAATGACATGTGAAGACTCCCTATGAAGCTTATGGAACTCGAAGACTTAGATCCTTCGTAGTTTTACTTCATTCATGTTGTGTCATAGGAACCACCGTACTGTTAAGTAGGGTCCAAGAGAACCAGTCAGGATGACTGAAGTGATGCCTAATTCAAATCCTATGTCTTCGAGCGAAGACTATGAGAGCAAATCTTGTCCAGAGACGGACAAGTCAGCTTTGCTTGTAGCCCAAGTAAAGTTGCCGTGTGAGTTTGAAATCTGACCATTGGTACACGTGTCAGTTCCTTAGTGACCCAGGGTCATTTCGGACAAATCAGGTCGGGTTGCCAAGTGGCTATAAATAATCCACCCCTACAACCATAAACGGTTGGCTGCTCAGATTTCAGTGCACGGCTTTTGTCATTTGAGAGCAACCCACCTCGAAGCCTTTGAGAGAAAATCCCTAGCGAGGAGAAAAGCCCTAACCACCCAGAGCCAGAGTAATTGGGCATCACTTAAGTCTTCTTGTCTGAGTGATCTGAAGACTTATTACACTTGAGGACTGTGCATCCTCCAGCCGGTTAGGCGTCGCGTTCTGAGCATCCAAGAGAAATTGTGGATCGCCGGTGAACAAAGTCTGTGAAGGTTTGGGAGTCTACCTTGAAGACTTACCAGAGTGATTGGGCGAGGTCTGTGTGACCTTAGCTCAAGGAGAAAACGGTGAAGACTGGGTGTCCTGAGCTGCGTGTTCAGGACTGGGTGTCCGGGACTGTGTGTCCTTTGGTTTAAATACCTAGCCGCTCCAACCAGACGTACAGTTGTCACAGCAACTGGAACTGGTCCAACAAATCATTGTCTTCAGCGTGTCACTGGTTTCATCTTCACCTCCCTTTACTTACCATTACACATTGTGAAGCCATTGCATGCTTGCTTTATCTTGTGTCTTCACAACTTGACTGCATGATTTGTTTGGCTTCATAACTTCTTCCTACCTGATCCTCATCACACTGAAGCTGTTTGTCACTGTGCTTTCACTATATTGTATACTTGACCATGGCTTGCCTTGTGTAATCTAACTTCCGCTGCATAGTGATAGGCTTGTCCATTCTGTTTGTCTTCATAACTTCCACGTTTTGAAGACTTTCATAAAAATCGCCTATTCACCCCCCTCTAGTCGATATAACGCACTTTCAAGTGCATTATACTCACTATCCATGGCTTCCTTCCAATCCTTACTAGCAAGTGCATCATGCAAGTTAATAGGTTCACCAGTAGCAGCAAGAAAAGCACGCTTAGTAGGATTATACTTGATTGTACCATCACTGTATTTTTTTCTTTAATGATACCTGACCGAGACCTTATGTGTCGACGGGGAGGCGAAGGAGCCACAGAAACAGTTTCTGTTGGTTCTGGCACAGAAGATCCAGCAGCTGCAGCATCAGCCAGAGAAGATCCAGGTTGGTGTAGCTCTAGATCCAAGGAGGATGCGCGCAACTCCTCATCCTGGCGGCGCATCGATCCGGCCAGCGGATCCCCAAGCGACGTGGCCGTTGGGGAGTCGCCCCCCCCCCCCCCGCGCCGCGCTCGACAGCCGCATCGGAGCACACAGGCGAGGATGGGCGGGACGCGCCAGAAGTCGCGCCAGGGCCCGTGCCTGGTCCGCTGGGACCCGCTCGGTCGGCTTGGCATGACGCGCCTGGACCCGCGTGTGGACCAGCATGGCCCACCTGATCGGCTTGGCGTGGCGCGCCCTGGGCCGCGTGTGGACCCGTAGCGGGGCTACTATCGCTGTCGCCGGCCAGGAGCGAATTTGCACGGGATCGCGTGCTGGCCTGCGCTGCATGCTGGCACGGATCTGCCTGGGATCGCACGCTGTCAGTAGGATCAGCCTCAGATTCCGCGCCTGTTTTGTCCTGTGTACACATAAGATGACAAGTAGAATCTGTAGAAGAGCCATTAGATATGCAGTTTTCTATGGATTTTTGCACATGATCAGGATCAGTTAGTTCACCCCCGTGATCAGGATGGACAGAGTAGTCTGGTAGGAGTGCAATTTCTGCACGAAGCAAGGCGCCAGCATTGGGATGAAGAAGGGAAAAGGGGAATAAATTTTCATCGAAGATAACATCACGGGAGATATATATATACGTCCAGTAGACGGTTCAAGGCATTTATATCCTTTATGAAGGTTACTGTACCCAATAAACACACATTGTGTGGAGCGAAACTCTAGTTTATGACGATTGTATGGACGTAAATTGGGGTAGCAAGCACACCCAAAATTTTTGAGAGAGGTTTAATCTGGATTTTGATGATACAATCGTTCTAAAGGAGTGGAATTGCCAATGACCTTACTAGGAAGACGGTTGATAAGATATGTAGCTGTGATGAAGGCCTCATCCCAATACTTGAGAGGCATAGATGCATGAGCTAGAAGGGATAGACTGACTTCAACGATGTGACGGTGTTTGTGTTCAGCAGAACCGTTTTGCTGATGAGCATGAGGGCAAGACACATAATGAGTAATCCCAATGCTTCGGAAGAAGGAGTTGAGTTTTTCATACTCCCCTCCCCAGTCACTTTGGACTGAAATAATTTTTCGATCAAAGTGGCGCTCAACTAGCTTCTGAAACTCTTGGAAGATGGAAAAAACTTCAGATTTATATTTAAGCAAATAAATCCATGTGAACTTGCTGTAATCATCAATGAAGCTAACATAATATTTTTTTCGACCAAAAGAATCTCGAGCATGACCCCATACATCAGTGAAGATCAATTGTAATGGGGCATGAGACACACTAGTAGATTTAGGATAGGGAAGCTGATGGCTCTTGGCACATTGACACGCTTCGCAGACAGACTCATTATCTGAACTATGTGACAAAGGAAGTTTGTCTTTATTGACTACTTGCCTAACTATGACAGAGGAGGGATGTCCTAATCTTTGATGCCACCGCTCGAAGGAGGGCTTGATGACGGAGTAGACTCGACGATGCTTGTTGCTAAGAGCTCCGGAGGAGATGGGGTAGAGGCCACCAACACATCTACTGTGATAGAGAGCTGCCCTCGTTGCCTGGTCCTTAATGAAAAAATAGCAAGGGTGAGTTTCAAAGAAAACATCATTATCGGTGGCTAAACGAGACATAGAGGCAAGATTTTTGTCTGCTTGAGGAACATGAAGAACATCCTTAAGAACAAGATCACGTTGAAGAGTGGGGGAACTAAGCGAAACTTGACCAATGTGACAAATATCCATACCTTTACCGCTGGCTGTGTGTATCTGGTCGCTGCCGTGATACGTCTCGCGTAGGGCAAGTTGCTCTAGCTCATTGGTGACGTGATCAGTAGCACCGGAATCAACGTACCAGACACCGTCCCCGCCTTGCTCGCGCATCGCAGCTGCAACCAGTTTAGAGTCAGGGACAAAGTTTTCATCATACCGATGCCAGCAGTCGATGACCTCATGACCGGCCTTCTTGCATAGTTGACACCGGGCGCGAGGACGAGAAGAGGTGGTGCGGCGGCCATTGTTGGAGTTGAAGCCTCCGCCCCCTTGGTTGTTGCCGTAGCCCCCATCATAGTTGTGGCCGTAGCCGCCACCAAAGCGTGCACTGTCGCCCGAGGAGGCGCCACGGCCGTGTCCGCCACCGTGGTTGGTGCCCTGGTGACCACGGCCACGGCCGCGACCCCGGGAAGCAGAGTATGCAGAGGATTGCCGAAGATCACCGCCGTGGAGGAGGGTGAGGCGGGCGTCGAAGCTGAGCGGCTGGCTGTGTAGCTCCGGGACCATGATCGGTTCCACGCGTGCCGCCAATGCAGAGACCACGGGATTATATTCCATGTCGAGGCCGGCCAGAATTTTGGAGACGATCTCTGGATCGGAGAGCGCCGAAGCGGTGCAAGCAACCTCATCCGTGAGGGTTTTGATCTTGCCCAGGTACTCTGCATGGGCATATTACCTTTCTTAAGGTTGGTGAGCTCGATCCGGGTGTTGATCGCCTGCGCCTGGTTCTGGGCAACGAACATGGTGTTGATGGCGCGCCACACCTCGGCCGGCGTCTGGAGCGTAGCCACCTGGGACAGAATCTCGCGGGAAAGAGAACCCATCAAGAACCCTTGAAGTTGTTGTTGTTGAGCATACCAGAGGGTGCGGGCGAAGTTGTCGACTTGCTCTTCTTTACCATCCTTGGTGATGGTGAGGGTGGCCGGCGGCGGCGGGCTCGTGGCGTCAAGATGGTGCTCCATCTGGGCACCCTTGGTCTGAGGAAGCACGATGGCTTTCAGAGAAGGAAATTCCCTCTCGTCAGCTTCTCCTGTGGTCGCGATCCGAGGAAAGTGTTGGTTGTTGTGGATGAGGAGGCAAAGGTGGAGGCGGAGGAGGTGGTGGTGATCGCGCCCATGGTGCTGGGTGACATGGAGGCGGAGGTGGTGGACATGACTCGGTCGCGAAGGTAGCTAGATGCGATCTCTCTTGATCTGATGAGGAAGAGGCTCTGTTACCATGTAAAGTAATTTGGGAAGCGTAGAACCCTTTGTATCAGGCCGCGTGTATATATTGAGGCAAAGCCTTGGTAGGCAAGTTACAGAGAGAATCGGATAAGAGAGGGACCCAGAGAGGAGGAGGAGATCGACCAGGAGAGGTCGTTACATGAGTTGTGCGGGATAAGAGAAGAAGAGATAGATACAAGTTAAACACCTCTCCTATCCCTATACAACAATTCTAACAACGTAGCCTACTGCGCTGCCCTTTTTTGCTAGGAAGTGGACACAACAGTCTATTCGGGTAAATCAGGAAAACCCAAACCCGGATTTTTGGGTACCCAGATTTTTGGGTTTCTCCTTTTTTGGGTCAAATTTCGGGTGTTAGTTTTGAAAACCTGAAATTTCAAAAATGCGAATTATCCAACCCAAATTATTTGGGTAACCCGAACACCCAACCTGATCAATGGGTGCGGGAGCCTGGGCAGCGAAAGTCCTCGGCGGGCGACTGGCGTGTCGCGACGAAGCTGAAGAGGGTCTAGTGTATGGCGTTGAGGCGTTGATGATAGGAACAATGGTATACTGATGATATTCATCACCGCTTGGATCGAATCGACTGGGGGTGAATCAAATTGAATCGAAGTAACTGCCAAGAAACCCTAATCGCCACAAAAATCAAATCTGCGAAAGAGAGTTCTGTACTTACCGCTTGAGCTAGAGTGGGTGCTGCCGGAGGTGGATGTGGAGGTGGAACATACGTTGATAGTCCAAACCTTGGCGGCAACAACACCTAGGCCGCCACGAATGTGCCGACGGCCGCAACTGATGACCCTGCCATTGCCATGGTAGTCGTCACTGCGTTGACGCATTCACCATATCGACTGCAACAGCCGACATGTTGGCCACAACGGCCGAGGTACCACAGGATTGGGCCCGAGTGAGGGAAGAAAATCCTCACCGGGGAGTGAGAATCCCCACCCGGCCAAAGCCGATGTGCTTGCACCTGCAAAACCCATCCACGCCGCCGCCATGAAAGAACTGTCGAGCGCCGTAGGTACGAGAATTGAACACGGACGGGTGGTCGATGGCCGTGGACCGCGGCCTGGTGCAAAAGGGGGACGGGGCCTTCAGAGCCCTAAGCAACCAACTGTGGTCAACTCCTTCCGCTGCCAAGCATCGACCCGGTGGTTGTGGTTCTCGAGGTCAGTGGGAATGTGACCGGGGCACCGTGGAGGTGGAGAGGCCATCAAAGACACCGAATGAGCGGTGAGAGAGTGATGTGTGAATGTGTTCCAACAGTGAGGCGAGAGAGGGTGGGAGTTAAGTCAGATTCAAAATGACGCATATGTTTCCCTAGGCATGTAGGCGAGAGCCACACATGGCTCGCTAGTCGCCAAAGACTGGCTCCCAAGAAACGGTCGAATCAACCATTCCCGCTTAGCCTAACCTAGAGTGCTTCAAGGTTTGCGTGGGCAAGAAACAAGGAAGTTGATGCAACCCATACAATCAAACAAACCAAATTTGCGCCACCAGGACCTGGTTGGGCTGATGCACGCAACCAAGTAGTCCTTGGGACTGGCTAGATGTCAATCACCTGATTTTTTTGGTTTAGTCGATTGTTTCAAGCCGTAAGATGTGAAATGAAGGGCCAGATCCTTTTCTTCAATCTTCCGCTAGACTTCCTGCTCATCTTCTTCATTTGAACCGCCGAGCCACCGCTGGCCTAACCGTCTGTTGCCGCCGACCACGCCGGGCGGTGCTTCCGCACCAAGCTTGTCGCTCCACCCTCCCCCAACAACCGCCCCCCGCCGTGCTGCCGCCCTCTCGGCCATCCCTCTAACTTGGCCATGATCCATCTTTTCCGACGAACCTGTACCGCCACCCTAACACCCCTAAGAAAGATCATGGGGGTATATTGCACCCTAAGATAGATCATGGAGTAGCTTCTCCGACGAGTGGCGACTGCTTCTTCATTCCCTCCGGCGGTTGCCTCCTTTTAGAAAAATCGACTCATCCAAATTCTATTTTGAGGCGACTTACATTTAGCTATTGTGATAGTCCTTGACAACGAAAAGCGACGGTGTGGAATGTGGACTTTAGGGCATCTACAATGCAGGCGCTAATGCCAAGCGCCAGGCTTAGAATCCTAGCCGTTTCCCGCTAATCCTGTCCAATTCTCGAAATTTGGTTAGCATCGATGCCACAAGAGTCGTCTGGCGCTAGCCGAGTTGTCCATTCATTTTTCTGCGTGCAGCGCTCGTATGCTAAGCGTTGCATGCATGGACTCCAAGCCCAGAAGCTGATGAGAACTCCCTTTTTATTATTCCCTCCGTCCCAAAATAAGTGATTTAACTTTATACTAACTTTAATACAAAATTGAGTCACTTATTTTGAAATGAATGGAGTACCAATTAGGGCATCTCCAGCCGTTGGCCCCCCAGGAGGGGCAAAAAATCGCCCCCTGGGGGCGCGCCGGCGCAAAACCGCGCACTGGGGGCGTGATGCCCCCCAGTCGCGGCGCCCACGTGTTTTTAAAAAATTCAAATATGGCGCAAACACGACTAAAATTTAACGCAAACATCGGCGAGTTCGTTCAAACTTAAACATATTTTACAAAAAAAAGAAAAAAAACTTCCGCGGGCTACCCCCGCCGTCTCCCTCGCCGCCCGCCTCGCCGCCCGCCCACGCGGTTTACATGCCGAGGAGGCTGTAGAACCGCGTGTAGTCACCGCCGTCGTCGTCGTCGTCGCCGCCGCCCCCGCCTGCGCCTCCGCCGTCCCTGCTGCATCCCTTTCCCGGTTGGCGCGGCGGGTTGGACGGTCCGGGGGCATCGTCGTCGTCGTCGTCGCTGTCGAGGACCACGACGCCGTGCTCGTCCTCGCGCCCACGCTTGCGGCCGGCGATCTCCTCCAGGGCCCGGCGCTGCCGGACCATCTCGTCACAGAGGTAGTCGTCCCGCGCCCACCGCAGGGCGTCCTCGTCGGAGATGCCGCGCCGGGCTATCTCCTCGTACTCTGCGGGGAGGACGGGCTCCGGCTTGGGCTCGACGAGGACGAAGCGGCCGATGGGTGTGGAGGCGTTGGCGCCGATGCGGACGTCGGAGCTGCGGGTGCGCGCGCTGACCGGCGTGCCCTGGGGCTCCGGCTTAACGGGGCGGAGGGAGGGCGAGCCACCAGACGAGGAGGACCCCCCGGTCTCCATGCGCCTCGGGGTCCAGGAGCTTCCCCGGCGGCGTGAGAAGGACGGGGGAGCGGGGTACTCGAGGCGCGGCGTATTGCCGCCCTCGATGTACTCGAGGACGGCCTCCAACGTGCGCCCGGACACGCCCCACCACCGGCGCCGGCCATTGGAGTTGAGCCTGCCGGAGGGCACGACGCCATTGGTGGCCTCGAGCTGCTCGGCGTGACGGCGGCGAAAGTAGGGCTCCCAGAGCGGGCTGTCGGGGACGTACCGTGGCCCCTCCCTCGCCGCCCGCGGCAGGGACGCGCGGATGCGTGCGATCTCCGCACGCCGCGCCGCCCCGGTGGGTGGTGGTGGCATCGGCACACCGCCGGCGCTGATCCTCCAAGCCCCGGGCACCCGCATGTCCGGCGGGACCGGGTACTCGGCCTCGAAAAGGAGGCGAGCCTCGTGCTCGTGGAGATGGCGGCGGCCGAAGCCGTTCGCCGCCGCGCCGTCGCCTGGAAAGCGCTCGGCCATGGGTGCTGGAGACGGCGAGAGAGAGGAGAGGGAGGAACGACGACAGCGAGAGAGGAGAGGGAGGAACGACGACGGCGAGAGAGTACGAGTCGCCGAGTGCGCTGGGGCGCGTCTTAATATAGCCCGAGGCGCCGCCCCGTGTGCGAGCCGCCGTGAGCACGCGTGGCGGGCGAGGGAGGTCGTGGGACGCGCGTCATCTGGCCTTCACTGCGCCGCCCGTGAGCATCAATGGCGCAGGCTGACCGGCGCGGCAGCGCGGCAGCTTTGGCATTGATTCGCCACGGGAAACGAGGCGATGAGGACGACGAAGGGGCGAGAAGAGGGTAGAGTCGCTGACGCGGCGGGCCCGCGGCTGTTTCGCGCCAAAACAGTTCGCTCCGGTGCCCCCGGGCGCCCCCCCAGCGCGTCGGGTTCGGCCTGGGTCCGCCAGCGCTGTTTTCGGCCCAAGCCGGCGAAAATCGGGCTCCTGGGGACGCGACTGGGCCGTTTTTTCGGCGCCGACGCGAAAAAAACGCCTGGGGAGGCCTTCCTGGGGGCGCGGCTGGAGATGTCCTTAAGCGCCTGATTAGGACTTAGGCGCTTTGAGATGGAGATGCACGCGCATCACCGCGTAACCGTAGCTTCTGGCCTTGGATCGCGAACGCTAGCTAACGTATACTCCCTTCGGTCCTTTTTACTCTGCATATTAGAATTTTTTGAAGTCAAACTTCACAAAGTTTGATCGTATTTATATGAAAAAATATCAACATCTGTCATGCTAAAATTATATAATATGAAACTTTAAGTCATGGCACATCTATTAATATTGATTTCAGATTATGAATATTGGTATTTTTTTTCTATAAAGTCAATCAAACTTTACAAAGCTTGACTTCAGTCAAATCTTATATACGAACTAAAAAGAACCGACGGAAGTATTCCTTTCGTTTGGAATTACTTGTCTCGAAAATGAATGTATCTACAACTAAAATACGTCTAAATACAACCATTTCTACGACAAGTAATTCCAAACAAAAAAAGTGCTACATAAGCTACCTAGCGATCCCCGCGTCGTCGGCACACGGATCGATCGGTATCCTCCTGGCTTGGGAGGTTGACCACGACGCCCGCTGCCAGCGAGTGGCGTACTGCGTACGTGGTGCGCGTGCCCTTTCCGGCGTGCGTCTCGCCGCGGATGTGGATCGATGGCCTCGCTATCGGTACCCATGCAGCTCAAGACGGCCCTCTCGCTTCAACGTTCCATCTCTGACCAAGTCACTGGTCAGCACTCGGCAGCGATGGAACCAGGGCGCGTCCGTGGCAGTTATTTCGAGAGGCCCGTCCTCAGCTCAAAGGTACTGTACTGTACGTGGTACTCCCTCTATTTTAAAATGTAGTGCGTTTATATTTTTTAAGATCGAATTTTGACCATAAATTTAACGTACGAGACCGACTGCGGCAGGAAAAAAAGTTACATACTTAAAAACTTCTTTCGAATACGAATTCATCGATATAATTTTTACTCCCGCCGCAATCGGTCTTGGTAGTTAAATTTACGGTCAAAATTGAAGCACGAGAATAGAAAAAGCACTACATTATAAAATAGAGGAAGTAGTACAACATACAGTAGTGCCAGTAGTGCCCTCACGGGTGGTGCAGAAACTCTCAAGTTTCAGTAACGAATCAATCAAATCAAACATAAAGAAACGAGTCAAGCAGTGCCCAGAACCGGAAGCAATCGATCGCGTGCGCCGCTTTGCCGTTTCAACTGCTTTGCTTCACCTTGATTTCAGTCAAGTGTGCATACACCAGAAGTTAGCATTTGGTTTATTTTTTCTGCTGTTTCAGTTAGGTCATTTTGCTTGCATTCCAAAAGCAGTAACAGGTTAGATTGTTATCACAAAGACAGCTTAGAACATCTCTAACAGAGACGCTAAAAATAACCCGCACTGTAAAAATCGCTAATTTAACGCGCGAAGCATCTTCAGCAGACGCTGCAAAAGCCAGCCCGCTGTAAAATCCATCCGGCGTTCTGCATCACACGCGGGATATTTGCTGCACGGCGTACAGCATGCTGAACGCGCGAAGACCAGCTGCTCTGCTCCGCTTCGCTCCCTCTGCTCGTTCCGCCATTTCCTGCAGCTCGCCGCCGCCGCCGGCCGCCGGCCGCCGCCACTCCTCTGTGTGCTACTCATCTGCTCTTCCCGGCATGGGGTGGAGCCGCCACTACCCTTCTGCTCGCCGGCTGGAGCTTGCCGCCTCGAGTTCGCCGATCGGGAGCCGTTGTTGCCCCTCTGCTCGCAGCCTCCCTGTGGCCGAAGGCTAGCGTTGCATGCGGAGCTTGCGGTTTCCGATTGATTGCAAGCCAGCTGATAGGGAAGCCAAGCTAGCTAGCTCGTGTTTGTGCATCAAGCCAGCTGGCGTGCGGTGGCCGGCGATTTCAACGATCCAACAATTGGGGAGCTAATTGTGTTTTTGTTTTGGTCAGATGGATTTATCTGTAAATGTTAGGGACTTGTTTGTTGTAGATATATTTGTAACGCTTTATTTTTTTAGTGCATCTGCTGGACCGCTGCGCGCCGTCTGCTACGCGCTATATTTTTGTGCGTCTGCTGGACGGAATCGGCCACGGCGCGCTAAAATTACTAAAATGGCGCTGTAAAATTATTTTAGCGCATCGCTTTTTTGGGCGTCTGTTGGAGATGCTCTTATGTTCCTTCGCAAAAAAAAAGGACAGCTTATGCTGGACTTGAGAAATGCCAGACACCATGCATGACGGCCAGTTCGAAATAAACCTGCCCTGTGACTGTCTGACTGATGGATGGTGATGCAGACTGCAGACAGAAACATGATGCCTGACTGCTCATGGAAAAATGTCATACATACAACCGTCAAAGTTAATGTAGACTAGCAACGTTGCTTCAAGTGCTTCGTTCCACTTCAACCACTGCCGCAGAGCGATAGACAGACACATAAAAACTAGGGAAAAATTGGATCATACGCGAAACATGTAAGGCTGCAGCTTCCCGCAGAAGACGAACAGTCGCGGGAAGTACAAGGCGACCACGAACCCGACGACGAACCCGACCGCAACACCGACGGCGGTGCCTTCGTCTCCTCCCTGTCTCTGCTCGCAGTATCGTAAAGGTCCACCGCAGAGCCCTTGGTTACCGGTGAAGTTGGCGGCCGGGAACGACCGGAGGGAGCCCGGAACGGGGCCCGACAGGAAGTTGCCCGCAACGTTAATCGAGGTTAGCCTCGCGAGGTGGCCGATCTGCTCCGGAATCTGGCCACGGAGCTGGTTGCGCTCAAGGTTGAGGACGTTGAGGCATGCCATGCTTGAGACGCCGCCCGGGATTTCGCCGGAGAAGCTGTTGTTGGAGAGGTCCAGGTATGTCACGTAGGGTAGCTGCCGTGAAATGTTTCGGGGGATTGGTCCTGAGAGGCTGTTGCCTGACAGGTCTAGCCCGGTCAGGCTGGTACAGAACTCAAGGCCCTGGGGAAACTGGCCCTTGAGTCCCATGCTGCCGAGATGCAATGACATGACCGCGCCAGATGTCCAGCGTTCCACACCCTGACCGGATGAAGTATCACCCGCGGCGGCACTGTCAGAGGCCGGCGAGTCGTTGGGTGTGCCTTGGGGATTGTTCAGGAGCTGCTGGACGGCCATCAAGCATTGGATGTCATCGTTGGAGGAGCCACAACACGCTGATAGGCTGCTTGTGCTAATCAGAACGAACCAGAGGAGGAGCTTTGTATCTTCAGGTACCATGGTAGAGCTCAGAGCCGCAGCACAGAAACGATCAGCTACACTTCCCAAATTACTTATTCTGACTTGCCAAATCCAGGCTCTGGATCTTCTGCTACCAAAGAGGCAAAGAACACCACGGGATTATCTGAAGGAAAAGTGCAAGGTAAGTCAGGTTACCACAAAATTCAGCATGTTAAAAGGATATATACATCTGACGAGGTAGCTAGCAGAAAGGCTATTGCCCATCAACCCACAATGAACACTAATAAATCCTTTTCCAGAAGGAAATCAATAATCAATACTGAGAAGATGCCTACTCCATGTATACTTCGCGATAAGAAGCTCTTCACAATTGCTACAAAGAGGTAAAGAACCCGAGACCCGAGTTAATAAAACTTCAAAAGACAAAGTTGATATTGATATGGATTCAGTCTTTTAGACCTTGGTCAACATGAGGAAATGTGAACAACTTAGCTAATGAACTTCTATGGAATATGGATGTATTGAACTCCTTCACTAATCCTTTCCAACTACGCTTTCAATCAACTTGCGGAGCAACGGTACGAATGAACAGATCCCAGCATGAGCGGCCATGGCCCATGGATGAACAAGATGAGCAGAAGCACGACCCATCAAAGTTTTCACTTGCAGCTTGAGAAGGGGGAAACGGGGCTCACCGTCGCCCAGCAATGGGTCTGAGCATCGGCGTGGGGCGACGAGAGAGGCAACGGCGGCGCCTGAGCAGAGGGGAAACTGGGTTTGGATATGTAGAAGCGACGAGATGCTGTGGATGTGCATTGCATCGAAGGAAGATTGGTGCGAGGTAGCAGGTGGGGAAAGGAGATTGTGTTTGAAAAATAAATAAGAAAGCGCGACCTCGTGCAAGACCAAGAACTGAAAAGAAGACATTGTTTTTCTCTTGCAGTCGTCGTCGTCGTCGTTGATCGTGTTCAGACTGATCCATCTTCCCTCTGCAACTGCCATGGATTTCTTGGAGAATCACAGATTCTGTTGTTTGATAGCATAAAAAAAACATATATCGGATAGTACTAGCTTGGTATGTATGTACAGAGTGTGCGATAGCGTGAAGCGTCGTACCTCCTCGTTGGAGGGCGCGTCTTCGTGTTAATTCTAGCTACTCTCCAAGCTAAGCTAACCTCCAGCTGAAGATAACATGGCAACGTGACAACTTGCATGACATTTTTTTCTTTCGAAAAGGGGGTGTACCCCAGTCTCTGCATCAGAAAGATGCATACGGCTCATATTATTAAAAGGATAATCCAATAACAAAGTCTTGAAAGGTCGTAGTGCAAACATAAACAAAAACTCAAAAGAGGTAAGACCCAAAGCCACAACCGGCTGGCAAAATATAATAGGAGCACTACATGCCTATCCTATTACATGACCGTCATCCAAACCGGTTAAAAATATTCCGAGCTATCATCTTTCATCGGGTAGACGCAGTAACCAAACGCTCCCTGGCCTCCGTCGGAGTGAGTAGCGACCACATACGGATGAACGCCATGGCCCTGAAGATAACCTGCCAAAAGTGAATGTTTGTTGATCTGTTAAAAACTAAATCATTTTTGCAGTTCCATACTGCCCAAAATAAAGCACAAACGCCAACCCGAATGTGTCTTGCAGTATCAGAATCAACCCCATCAAGCCATATTCCAAATAACATGTTGATAGAGGTGGGCTGATTAATATTAAACGCAATATGAATCGACCGCCACAGAATCTTAGCCAACGGACAATCGAGAAAGAGGTGTTTGATGTTTTCGTTATGATCGCAAAAGGTACATCTAGACGAGCCCACCCAGTTGCGTTTTGCAAGGTTATCCTTAGTCAAAATGACTTGTTTATGCACAAACCACATAAACACTTTGATTCGTAAGGGTACCTTAACTTTCCAAACGTGTATCGTGGTAGGGATGACGCTAGAGTTAATGACATCCAGATACATTGATTTGACCGAGAACACACCGTTCTTAGTAAGTTTTCAATGCAGCTGATCTGGCTGCTGGGACAGCTGGACTTCCATTAAACGTCTAACAAGATGGAGCCAGGCCTCCCAACGATTTCCAACTAGCGTCCGTCGAAAACTAATATTGAGGGGAGCGGATTGTAAAACATTTGCAACGTAGGCTTCTCTACGTCGGACAATGTTGTACAAAGTAGGATATTGAAGTGCAAGCGGGATCTCCCCAAGCCACGTATCCTCCCAAAACCTCATAGTGGCACCATTCCTGACAATAAATTTTGTCTTGTTGAAAAAGAGTTGTTTAACTCTCATCAAACCCTTCCAAAAGGGTGAGTCCAAAGGCCTCACATTCACCTGAGCCAAGGTTTTAGCATAAAGATACTTATTACGCAAAATTTGTGCCCAAGTAGCCTCCGTCTCAGCTGACAGCTTAAATAGCCACTTGCTAAGGAGACATATGTTTTTGACTTCCAGATTTTCAATACCTAGACCTCCTTGGTCCTTCGGCCTACAGATAATATCCCACTTAGCAAGCCTATACTTTTGTTTAACCTCATCATTCTGCCAAAAGAACCGAGATCGGTAGAAATCTAACCTTTTCCTGACGCCCACCGGAACCAGGAAAAAGGATAAGAGAAACATAGGCATACTGGTAAGGACCGAATTAATCAGAATCAATCGTCCTCTGTATGACATGAGCTTCCCTTTCCAACAGCTCAGTTTCTTTTCAAAACGATCCTCGATGCATTTCCACTCAATGTTAGTCAGCTTACGATGATGAATGTGTATACCTAAGTACGTAAACGGTAATGAGCCCAATTCACATCTGGACAATTGTTGATACGTCTCCTGGTCCTCATTTGCTCTTCCAAAGCAAAACAATTCGCTCTTGTGGAAGTTGATTTTGAGTCCAGACAATTGTTCAAATAAATATAACAGCATCTTCATGTTTCTTGCTTTCGCCAAGTTGTGCTTCATAAAGATGATAGTATCATCAGCATACTGAAGAATGAAAATCCCGCCGTCAACTAGATGTGGAACCAGGCCACCTACCTGCCCTGCATCCTTTGCCCGACCTATTAAAATAGTCAGCATATCAGCCACTATGTTAAACAGGATCGGTGACATAGGGTCTCCTTGCCTTAGCCCCTTGTGTGTTTGGAAATAGTGTCCTATGTCGTCATTGACCTTAATCCCGACACTACCTTTTTGCGTAAAGGAATCAATCTGGTTTCTCCAGGCCGGATCAAAACCTTTCATACGCAAAGCTTGTTGAAGAAAAGGCCATTTAACTTTATCATATGCTTTTTCAAAATCCACTTTAAAAACGACGCCATCAAGTTTTTTTGAGTGGATCTTATGGAGCATTTCATGTAAGACAACAACCCCTTCAAGGATGTTTCTATCAGGCATGAAAGCAGTCTAGGACGGATGAACTACATAGTGCGCAATCTGCGTAAGTCTGTTCGTCCCGACCTTGGTGAAGATTTTGAAACTCACATTAAGCAGACATATATGCATGAACTGCTCAATGCGAACAGCCTCTGTCTTCTTAGGAAGAAGAGTTATCGTCCCAAAATTCAGCTTAAACAACTGAAGCTGCCCCTCAAAAAACTCCTAAAACATGGGCATCAAATCTCCCTTGATAAAATGCCCGCACTTTTTGTAGAACTCCGCCGGAAACCCATCCGGTCCTGGAGCCTTATTATTCTCCATTTGTGCAATGGCCTCAAACACCTCTTTCTCCGAGAAAGGAGCAGTCAGGAGCTCATTCTCGGCAGTCTCAAGTTGAGGAACATCCTCAACCCTAGACTCATCTAACGACACAAAAGTCTCTTCCGGGGGACCAAACAACTTCTTATAATAATTGGTAATGTAAACTTTCAGACTGTCTTGACCAACTATCGTCCCTTCGTCTTGTTCTAGTTGGAAAATTCTCTTTTTATGATGCTTCCCATTAGCAATCATATGAAAGAATTGAGTATTATCCTCGCCTTCTACTATTTTGCGAACCTTAGCTCGCAATGCCCACTTCAATTCCTCCTCGCGAAGAAGTTTTTTAAGTTGCATCTCTGCCTCTATCTTTGTTTCCAACTCATTGGAATCCAAGATAGAAGTTTCTGCTTTAACTTCAAGGTTTTGAATAAGTAGAAGAAGTCTCTCCTTCTCCGCCTTATAAATTCCATGCGTGTGCTGAGCCCAACCACGAAGGAACCTTCGGAGATGACAAATCTTGCATTGCCATCGCTTGATAGGCATCCTTCCTCCTGAGTCATTAGCCCAGTCCCGAGCTAACAACTCAAGGAACCCTTCTCTTTCAAACCAGGCAAGTTCAAACGAGAAAATGTTCTTGTTGCCCACAAAAGTTTGAACTCCGGAGTCGACTAGTAACGGTGTATGATCCGAGACACCTCGTGTCAATGCCTGCACAGTTACCAAAGGAAACTTCTGCTCCCATTCGACACTTGCTAGAACACGGTCAAGTTTCTCAAATGTCAGAACTGGTAATGAATTAGCCCAAGTGAATTTCCTACCCGAGAGCTCAATCTCTCTGAGATCCAAGCTTTCGATAATAGTGTTGAACATAAACGACCATCGGCCGTCAAAATTGTCATTATTCTTTTCTTCTTTTCTTTGGATAATGTTGAAATCCCCCCACTAAGAGAGGGAGCTGTTCGTTACCACAAATACGAACCAGATCCACCAAAAAATCTGGCTTGAGCTCTGGTTGCGCAGCTCCGTAAACCGCCACCAAGGCCCAATCAAACCCATCTGCCTTAGTTCTAACTCGAAACTTGACAACGAACTCTCCCAAAACTACACTCCGAACTTCCAACGTTTCGCACTTAACCCCAAGTAAAACCCCACCGGATCTTCCTCAAGGAGGGAGGCAATGCCAGTCAAAATCAACCCCCCCGGACAAAGTGGCAAGAAATTGGGAAGTGAAATTGCTTCTTCCAGTCTCACACAAAGCAATAAAATCTAAATGATGTTCAAGAGAAGCATCCGCTAGAAACCTTCTTTTAGCCAAGTCTCTAAGACCTCTGCTATTACAGAAAATGCCTCTCATAATTCATCATGAAATTTTTTGGCAGTACGGATCCGAGCGCTCCTACGCGCTGCCGAGACTGGATAGACCTTCCGTTTCCACGTCCGTTTTGGCTTTATGTGACCATCAGCCTGATCACCACACTCATTCTTTGCTTCTAGCACTAAGGGCTCATCTACATGAAGAGACGTCTCAGGATTGGTGTCCTCCTCAGTCTCAAGTAGTGCAGGGTCAAGATCGGCACAGAAGCCATCAAGAACCTTAACCCCAAGCGCATCTATCTCCGAGTCGTTCATTGGTTTAACGGCAGCAATGTGACGAATCATATCTACCGCACGTTTAGCTTCCAAATCAAGAATGTCGTTAACCGACTTGGATATTTCAAGATCATTATTACCAAGTGAAACTCCTATTTGATTTGCATTATGAATAATTTCATCATCAGTAAAATGCAAAATGGAATTTGACTTATTAACAGACATACCAGTGGAGATCTCGACGTCACACAACTTGGCAGCCCTCAAAGCACACCTCCGCTGCGTGTCATCAACGCCCGGCTGCTCCTGCAGCCTCCCGCTGATCCGCCTCCCCTGGGAGACAGGATCCGGGATACCGCCAAAGGCGATGACCTCCTCGCGTGAAGCTCTGCTAGGGGAGAGGCCTCCTGCCCGTCCCCCAACAGTGGCGCCCCGGGTCGTAGTCACCGGGGCAGGAGAACAACGCGGCGATGTCGCCCGCAGCTTGTCCATGGGCGACCCGCCAACAGCAGGGTTCGGGGAAACCCACGCGCGGTGCTCCGGGGAGGAAGCCGGTGAGACGGCCGCGTCACCCGGCCCTCCCACCACAACGGGGCCTGGTGAGCCGGCGGACACCTGCCCAGCCACACACCCGCCCGTGCGCGGTGACATGGAGCCCGTCGTAGGAGCAGGTCTGGCCGGAGAAGCAGTAGTCGGCCCCTGGCTGCCCCCAGCGGCCGAGCCTCCCAAGAAAGTTTCCACCACCTTTGATGGTACCATATCAGTCATAGGGGAACTCATCGCCATGGAGGGAGAGAGTGGTGTGCAGGCCTCCTGCCCGCGTGTCCGACCCGAGCCCGTCAGAGCCCCCCGGGAGGCCATAACCTCCGCGCAGGCCATGGGCCCCCTCAAAGCAGGTGCCTCAAGAGCGAATGAGGGTCGGACCTCTCGCCCACCCAAATCCGCCGGACCGTCCAGCGTGGCCGTCACCTCCAGCCTAGGCAACGGCGATGAAGGAGGAGTAGCGTGAACCTCCTGTCCAGTGATTCCTCCCGGTCCATCGACGAACAAGACAGAGTCAATCTCCGTAATCACCGGCGGCAAATGTTCCGACGGGTCATCCATGTCCACGCGATCACTCCAGAGACGAGGAGGCGCTGAGAAAGCTCCTACGGAACCAAGTTGCAACATGTTAGACGGGACCGAACTCGGCGATTTCCCCTGAGCAGACTCTCCTGCCTTAGACGAATCCGCAGGCCTGGAAGCCCTGTCACCATCATTTTGTGCGCCATCACCATGGTTCCCAGGAGCACCTCCCCCCTCAGTAGTGTCCATATGATGTACCTCCTCAAATCCCTGAAACAAATTAGGGTCCTCATACTCGACATTCAACATATAAGCAATACCCTCGTGACACCATCTGACCACATCCGGCAAGAACTCGATGGTAGCCACACTAACCAGCAAGCGCACCACACCATGAGCATGTGTGAAAGGCATATCTACCTGCTCTGTCTTACCGAGCAAGGATCCCAGGCTCCATGTGACCAAGAAGTTATCCAAGGGCTCAGATGGCGCCCCCAGAAAACGCACTCAGATCTGAGTCAGTGGCGTGCCCTGAGGCTCCTTCTTTTTCCACTCATCGAACTGCAACACAAAACTTGTGCCGGTGACTCTACTCATGCCAAACTTGAGAATTCTCTTCTGGTCCTCCTTAGATGGAAAGTCCACTTTGAAAGTCTGATCTGATAGCTTCAACAAGGACCAGTTAAAATTCCCCGGAGCCAACTCCCGCAACTGCTGAATAATCTGGGCTTCAGTGAGAGGTCCATTAACCACCTTAACCACCCCGGGGAAGGAAGTTTCAATGACAGGAGCCACCGGAGCCACGCTTGGTGACTCAAAGAACATCAACTCAGAACAACAGAGCCCATAGATATTAAGTGTCGGTTTGGGGCCTAGAAGAAGCGGACACTCAGCCACCACATGCTTGGGTTTCCGACAAATATCACATAACTCAGTAGAGCAATCAACCATAAAGTGACCCGTCTCACCACACCGGAAACAGATCAATTTTTTCTTCTTAGCCGCCCACTTGGACAGCTTGTCACCCCCGGCCTTCTCCGAACCTTTGTCAGAATCAGCATCATCAGGCTGCATAGTCACCGGTACTGTCATATCGGCGAGGGCCCGAACCGTCTCCACCGCCGCCTGAGTAAGACCAGCGTCATCGGTAGACATCTATGTGGTGTCCGAACCCGTGGCACCAGGCAAGTTGCGCGGAGGATAGCGGCGGTGACCGCCACGACCACCGCGGTAGCGGCCCCGGAAACGGCTCGGGCCAACCGCACCCTCAACAAAATTCCCCGGAGGTCCTTGAAACCCTCGACCGGCGGCACCGTGATCCGTCGAACCATAGCCCCGCCCACCACCGGTGGACGAAGAACCGTGATGAAGTCCTTGTCCGTAAGCATCGTATCCATCGTCACCCCACTGACCACGGGGAGGGTTGCGACCGTCACCCGCGAACGCACCCGACCCGCAGCCCGCAGCACCATTGGCAGTTCCACCCCGTCCGGCAGCCATCTGTCGAGGCCAGGGGCGTTGCGTCTGAGGGGGCGCGGCCCCAGGCGGCGGCAATGCCGCAGCCCTGGCGGAAGGAGCCGCAGCCTGCGCAGGCGCCGAAGCCGCGGCCGACGCCGGCACAGCCGCAGTCGGACCACCCGACGCTGCCCGCGCAAGAGACGGCTTCGCCGGGGGCGGGGCCTTGGGCGGCATGTCGACCTCGCCGGCCAACGTCAGAAGCCCGCGACAATTTTGCAGCACCCGCCTCGCACATCGACTCGCAGCAGAAGGGAAACCAATCCGTCCGCGGCGGCGAACCCTAGCGATATCTACGTTACGGCAGTGAGAGGCCGACCGTGCATGGGATAACACGGGATCCGATGCCATCTCATGCACATGAGCCTCCCCAGCCCGCTTGTCTTCGGCCGGTTTTCCCTGGCCCGACGGCCTAAACACATACATGCCCTCACAGCGGCCCACCGTTTCAAGCCCGTCGGCGCTCAGCAAAGAATTCAAACGCGAGATCCGCTCCGCTCGGATCACGCTCGATCGGTCGATCGCCGGCGCCGGCGCCTGCGCCGTCGACGGTCGCCGTTTCTTCTTCCTGTTCACGACCTTCCACGATCCCTCTGTAATGAAATCTGACAAGATTGGTTTTGGAAGACTTACCTTAGGAATAGGCCCCTTCCACGGCCGGATCGCCGTGGCCGCCGTTCGTCGATGAACCATGCGTCGGACAATCTCGATCTTATCCTCTACCCGCAAGCCTTGACGTGCCGGATCATCAATCGGCACGACGCCATCAACAATTGTTGCCACTTCCTCTTCCGAATACCCGGTATCGAACGCCTCGCAGATCACCAACGACGGCGTCGGCGAGTACACCTCCAGCGAGACTCCGGCGCAATCCCCGTTTCTTACGTCCTCCGCATCTGACTCCGCTAGAGCCCAGAACCTCCTGCCGACGTGCCCCACGCCAGAGACGGACGCCGGCATCAAGCCAGCGGTGGACGCCACGGGCGTCTACCGAGTAGTCGCACGCGAAGCCACGAACGTACCTGTGGAGGCATGATTCTCCACCTGTTCTTCATCGTCGCTCACAATAAGTGCACAAAATCGTCCTCCCGGTCGTCCAGGGACCATCGACTCCGTCAGATCGACCATCTCCGGTGCCTTCAGACGTAAATCGACATGTACGCATTCAGCAACTACGACGTCATACTCATCAAATTTGAATTGAAGCCCTACCTCAATCGTGTAGAGCCGTCCAGCGCGAATGCAGAGAGAATCGAAGGCGGCCTTCGATCCAAATGCCAGGATCCGCCCCGATGGAGAAAAGAACCCGCCATTGTGTCGATCTTCTCTCCTCCCGTGCGATCTCTTTCTGCGCCGAGTCGCCGCGGTCACCATGAGATCTCGCCGACCCCTCCTTTCCTCCCGGCTGCGCCGCCACAGGGGCACTTGGAGAGCGCGATCGGATCTCCGGTGACCCCCCTACACAGCCACCCAGCGAGGAGCAGGACGACGGCGGTGGTGAAAGTCCGGTCGCCTCAGGCGGCCTCGTTTCCGCCTCTCCCCCCTCATCAGGCTATAGTGTTTTTTTGCTAGTAAAAGAGCTTTATTGCTAACTAATCAGGCATACAATCATGATACAACGTATCCGTTAGGAGTACTGGAATGCAATTAAGCCATAAGCATCCCCTCCTAACATTTGTCGCCTGCTTCGCACATAAGTGAGCCGCCTCATTAGCGTCTCTTCGTACGAAAATTAGCCTAAAACTCTCAAATTGTGCACTCAGTTCTTTGATCTCATGAAGAACTCCAAGGATCTCAGAACGATCAAAATCTTCTGTCTCCCACAGCTTTATGATTGCTTGAGCGTCGCTCTCGACGACAACTCTACGGAAGCCTCTCTCCAGGGCCATTCGGACCCCATCCCGAATCGCCTCAGCTTCCATTGCCATCGAGCTTGCTGCAAACTCATACCAAAGGGCCTGTGCATGTAAGAGATTGCCAAAACTATCACGGATCACCAGCCCGGAAGATCCTTGATTGGTATTCTCATCAAAGGAGGCATCAACATTCACCTTGATCACTCCATTTTCAGGTGGTGACCATTTAGCTTTCACCTTCGGCGCCTTAACTATGGTTTCTTTTCCTGCCATAACCAAATTCATCACTATATTAGTAACCCATTTGACAGATTGTGGTATGGTATGTCCAGCCTCCCCATGTCTTCTTGCATTTCGCTCAGTCCATATTGCCCACGCCCCACAACAAATAACGCAAGCATATGCTTGAGAAACCTTGGTTCCATCAACAAGATCAAGTGTCCACAACTGCGGGTGAAGTTTGGGAATTTTAATGCCAGTTAGACTTTTAATCTCGTCCCAAAAACTCCGAGCCCAAGTGCAATAAAAAATTGCATGCATCGAAGTTTCCGGCTGCCCACAACTTTCACAGAAGTCAATTTCCTCCATATGTCTTCGCTTCAGCACCGCGCGGCACGGAATGAAATCATGAAAAATACGCCACCAGAAATTCCTAACCTTTGGAGGAACTTGAAGTCGCCACATTTTCTTCCATGCATTTGCTTGACTGCTACTAGAACCCGGGTGGACTCTTTGATGGCATTTAGCTACTAGCTCTCTATATGCTGATCTTACTGTGAAATTCCCATGCTTTTCAAAGTGCCACGCCCATGAGTCCTCGCTGAAGCAACCGAGGGGGATCCTGCAGATTGCACTAACATCAGGTTCAACAAAATGCAATTTTATCATATTGATATCCCATTCCCCAGTGTCTTCATCTATCAAATCTTGTACTGTGTTCACGGCTGCACCTGGGAGCTTCACAATAGCTTTGACACCATAATTAGATGGAATCCATGGATCATCCCAAGGCCGAATAGAAGAGCCATCTCCAACCCTCTTCACCAACCCCAGTTTTAGTACCTCTCTGCCATGGAGTATTGCCCTCCAAATGTGTGATGACCCTCTCTTGTTCTTGGCTAACATAAAGTCATGATCATGAAAATACTTGCCCTTAAGAACTCTAGCACACAACGATTTTGGTGTGGTAATTAACCTCCAGCCTGCTTTGCAAGCATAGCTTGATTAAACATTTCAAAATCCCTAAAGCCCATGCCTCCATCTCCTTTTGGTATAGCTATATCACTCCATTTTTTCCAATGAAGCTTCCTTCGGCTTTCATCTCCACCCCAGAAGAATCGAGCCACTATAACAGTCAACTTTTTACATAGTTTTTTGGACAACCTGAAACAACTCATGGAATATGTGGGAATTGCCTGACAAACCGCTTTGATCAAAACTTCCCTTGCTGCGGTGCTCAGAAGTTTGGGAACATACCCATTTACTAGTTTACGGATACTGGTGGCAATGTGTTCGAATTGAACATCGGATGAGCGACCAATGGCCGTTGGCAGCCCCAAATACTTCTCAACAAGAGCTTCCGTCTCAATCTCAGTTTGCTCACGGACCACCGCTTTCATCTCATCGGAACAATTGGCACTGAAGAATATGGCAGACTTCGCTCGGTTCACCATTTGGCCTGAAGCTTCTTGATAGACGTCCAGAGTGTTATGCAATCTGGTAGCTGCCTCAGAAGAGGCCTGTGTAAACACCCGACAATCATCTGCAAACAACAAGTGGGACACCCATGGAGCATGTATTACAACTCTAACACCTCGGGATAGCTGGTCTGGGCCACGGAATTTCAACAAACTGCTCATCCCTTCCGCACATATGAGAAATAGATACAGTGAGATGGGATCGCCCTGCCTGATGCCTTTGGTAGGTCTGAAAGATTATGAGAATTGGCCATTAACTCGAATTGAAAAAGACACAGTCTGAACGCATACCATTACCCGGTCGATCCACTCAGCAGCAAACCCAAGTTTCTCCATCATCGCACGCAAGTATGTCCATTCCACCCTATCGTACGCCTTAGCCATATCAAGCTTCACTGCCATATCTCCAGACTTGCCCTTCTTTTTCTTAATATAATGAATGCACTCATATGCCGTTAGGACGTTGTCCGAAATCAGCCGGCCCGGGACAAACGCTGACTGCTCTTCTGCAATGATATCATCTAGTACCGGTCTCAGTCGTAGAGCAAGGACTTTTGAAGCTAGCTTATATAGCACATTACACAAGGAGATCAGTCTGTACTGTGTTAAATCTGGTGGATTTTTGATTTTAGGAATAAGAACCAACACGGTACTGTTCACAATCTCCGGCATTTCTCCTCCCTCAAGGAAAGTGCGAATTGCATCACAAACAACATCTTTAAGTAAGTGCCAATGACGAATATAGAAGCCCGCCATAAACCCATCAGGACCAGGGGCTTTATTGGGATGCATCATAAAGAGCGCATTCTCTATCTCTTCATTGGAAATTGGTGCACACAGCCTAACATTCATTGCTTCAGTAACTTTGTTTGGAACCCAGTCTGTCACTAGCTTCGGCCTTGTCTCATGTTGGGCTGTGAAGAGATCGGAATAAAAATTCATAGCGAGGGTCTCCAGCTCCGGCTGTGTCATCGCCACTGAGCCATCTGGCTTCTTCAGTTTTTTGATCTTATTTATGCGGGATCTTTCTTTCATCTTAGCATGGAAAAATTTAGTGTTTCTATCACCCTCCGACAGCCATAGTACCCTAGAACGTTGCTTTGTCAACGCCTCCTCCCTAGCCAACAATTCAGATATACGTTTCAAGAGGTCTTTCTCGGCTCTAGTTGGTCCAGACCGCAGAGAAGCTGCTCGCACCCTCTCCAGCCGGTGTCTCATAGCTTTGAGCTGTTTTTGAACAGAACCAAACTCCTCCCTACTCCATTTTTGCAGCTTTTGGCAAACAGAATTCAGTGCGTCATATACCCCGGCCAGGTCAATTGCTTGAGGTTGCCAGCTCTCAACTACCACTTCCTCGTACCTCTCATGCCTCATCCATGCATTCTCAAAACGGAAAGGTTTGTTGCGGCTGCAGTCATGGACCCAAACAGACTGTTGGGTCCTTAAGAGAAGCGCACAGTGGTCGGATTCAGAAGTCTGAAGGTGTTGTACAAACGTGTTGTCAAAAAGCTCTAGGAATTTATCATCAGCCATTCCTCTATCCAGCCATACTTTCACGTTACATCTACCTTGTTGCCGGTTGTCCCATGTATACGGAAGACCGGAGAACCCAAGGTCGATAAGCCGACAGCAATCTACAGTATCCCTGAAGCCCTCCATCTTCCACTCTTCTCTGTCATTGCCGCCAAACTGTTCGGATGCATCAAGAACCTCATTGAAATCCCCCGCACATAGCCATGGGTCATCATATTCTCTTCTCAAGTATTGCAATAACTCCCAACTATTCTTCCTCTTCAATCTCGCCGGCTCACCGTAGAACCCGGTGAATCACCATTCCTTCTCTCCTGTATCCTCATTCCGCACAAACACGTCAATGTGCGAATTGCTGAAAGACTTTAGGGACACAAGAGACTCATTATTCTAGTAAAGAACTAGGCCACCACTCAGCCCCCTTGCTTTAACTCTGAAACCATTGCTGAAACCCAAATGAAGCTTCAAATCATGCGCTCTCTTGTCTGACACCTTAGTCTTCGAGAGAAAAACTAAGGCAGGGCGATGTAACCTAATGAGGTCACATATTTCACGAACTGTCTATGGCTGCCCAATTCCGCGACAGTTCAAACACAAAATATTCATTGCTCCCGGCGCAACCCATCTATGGGGTCCGCCGAAGACGAGCTTGTCGAGTCTGAGTCACCATTGTCACCTTTGTGCAACTTAAGAGCCTCAGTAAAGTCTTTACCATTGAGGTCATCAATCATCATATTACCTCCCTCTTTTCCTTTCAAATGAACCTCTTCCGGAACCTCATCGGTTGTCGCCGTTGCAAACGCCAACCTCTTGTTACTGTTCTTGTCATTTGAAATTTCAAAAATATCCATATCTTTGGGTATAACTTGGCTCGACGTAGTATTAGCAATATAATTCACTCTGCCATTATTGGTTCTCTCAGGGTGCATCCCCCAATCACCCAGCTGCTTCCATCTCTTGCAAAACCGTCCCCTGCAGCACTACCCGCAAATTCACCATTGCCTCGACCTGCGCTGTCGCTATATAGCTGCACCCTCACCATAACATACTCCTGGTTATCTTGATCGCTATATAGTATACTCTTTTTTGTAAGTTGCAGAGGTGGATAAAATCGATTATCGGCAGCCTGGGAGACCTTTGCTCTGTTTATTACAATGCATTCTCTCTTCAGAGTCTCTAACAGACCCATATAGTTAACCTGTAGAATTGAGATAGTGCTCACCTTAGGGTATTGAGATGTCAGGGCTATGTATGCATCACCCAAGTCCCTCATCAGCACTTCTCCCTCAGATTCCACCACCATGCCAAGAACCATATCGGACCATCCATCCTCACCGCACTTCACAACCATCGGAGACCTCATGACAAATCGTGGCCCAGATACCATCCCCATCTCCGCGCCTTCGCCATATTCTTCTGCAGCGGAACTAGATTTCTCATATACATAATCCCCTGTATTAACTGAACCCTCCATTAAAGGCATCGAACCATCAGAGGACGAATTAGCTTTGCAAGCTGTCACCAATTCCTTCTTCAACAGCAGACCAACCTCTTCGACTCTCAAATCAATACCAAAAATCCCCGCTGCCTTCACTCTCATCCGAGTCAGCAGGCTCGACGCATCCCTCGAACACCGCACGATATCCAGGGCGCACTTCCTCAGAGCATCCCACTCGACGGGGACGAGCCCGCCGCTATCGAACCATAATCCCCGAGCAACCCTAGGGTCGGTGGCAGCCACCTCCATCCTCTCTCCCTTACCTCGCCGCCGCCGCCCAGACGCCTGTTCTGAAGAGACCTTAAGCTTATCCCCCCTTTCTAAATAGATGATACAGGAGGAAGAGAGAAATAGATTTCTGATATGAGAGAGGATTAGTAATGATTGAGTGGGAAGAAACGAAACTAGAAATGGAGAAAGATAGAGGAGGGAGGAAGCGGAAGAAATCAAGGGGAAGAAGGAAACGGCAATCGCCAGTCGCTGGCAGTTTGCCCAAATCGCCACTCCTGGATACTGTAGCACGGGAAAGTAAACAGCAATCATCGGGGCTTCGTATCTCAGTGTTGAACATCCTCCCTTGGTCACAACTTGATCAAGTTGAGATCACATCTAAACTTTTCAAACCTTCCTATGGGCAATGCTTTGCTAAAACCATCTGCAATCTGATCTCTAGAGTGCACAAGCTGAATTTCCAATGGTTGTTAGCAGCTCGTTCTCTGACAAAGTGCAAATCCGATGGCTGAGCACCCATAGCGGTGGAAGTCCGTGTTGGGGAACGTAGTAATTTCAAAAAAATTCCTACGCACACGCAAGATCATGGTGATGCATAGCAGCGAGAGGGGAGAGTGTTGTCTATGTACCCTCGTAGACCGGAAGCGGAAGCGTTAGCACAACGCGGTTGATGTAGTCGTACGTCTTCACGGCCCGACCGATCAAGCACCGAAACTACGACACCTCCGAGTTCTAGCACACGTTTAGCTCGATGACGATCCCCGGACTCCGATCCAGCAAAGTGTCGGGGAAGAGTTCCGTCAGCACGACGGCGTGGTGACGATCTTGATGTTCTACCGTCGCAGGGCTTTGCCTAAGCACCGCTACAATATTATCGAGGATTATGGTGGAGGGGGGCACCGCACACGGCTAAGAGAACGATCACGAAGATCAACTTGTGTGTCTATGGGGTGCCCCCTGGCCACGTATATAAAGGAGTGGAGGAGGGGAGGGGTCGGCCCTCTCTATGGCGCGCCCTAGGGGAGTCCTACTCCCATCAGGAGTAGGATTCCCCCTTTCCTAGTAGAACTAGGACCACTTCCAAGTAGTAGGAGTAGGAGGGAAGGAAAGGGAAGGGAAAAGGAGAAGGAAGGGGGCGCCCCCCTTCCCTAGTCCAATTCAGACCAGACCAAGGGGAGGGGTGCGGCCACACTTGAGGCCCTTTTCCTTCTTTCCCGTATGGCCCAATAAGGCCCAATACGTATTTCCGTAACTCTCCGGTACTCCAAAAAATACCCGAATCACTCGGACCCTTTCCGATGTCCGAATATAGTTGTCCAATATATCGATCTTTACGTCTCGACCATTTCGAGACTCCTCATCATGTCTTCGATCTCATCCGGGACTCCGAAATCCGTCGGTACATCAAAACTCATAATCTCATAATATAACTGTCATCGAAACCTTAAGCGTGCGGACCCTACGGGTTTGAGAACAATGTACACATGACCAAGAAACATCTCCGGTCAATAACCAATAGCGGAACCTGGATGCTAATATTGGCTCCCACATATTCTATGAAGATCTTTATCGGTCAGACCGCATAACAACATACGTTGTTCCCTTTGTCATCGGTATGTTACTTGCCCGAGATTCGATCGTCGGTATCTCAATACCTAGTTCAATCTCGTTACCGGCAAGTCTCTTTACCCGTTCCGTAATACATCATCTCGCAACTAACTCATTAGTTGCAATGCTTGCAAGACTTTAGGTGATGTGCATTACCGAGAGGGCCTAGAGATACCTCTCCGACAATCGGAGTGACAAATCCTAATCTCGAAATACGCCAACCCAACAAGTACCTTCGGAGACACCTGTAGAGCACCTTTACAATCACCCAGTTCGTTGTGACGTTTGGTAGCACACAAAGTGTTCCTCTAGTAAACGGGAGTTGCATAATCTCATAGTCATAGGAACATGTATAAGTCATGAAGAAAGCAATAGCAACAAACTAATCAATCAAGTGCTATGCTAACGGAATGGGTCAAGTCAATCACATCATTCTCCTAATGATGTGATCCCGTTAATCAAATGACAACTCATGTCTATGGTTAGGAAACATAACCATCTTTGATCAGCGAGCTAGTCAAGTAGAGGCATACTAGTGACACTTTGTTTGTCTATGTATTCACACATGTATTATGTTTCCGGTTAATACAATTCTAGCATGAATAATAAACATTTATCATGATATAAGGAAATAAATAATAACTTTATTATTGCCTCTAGGGCATATTTCCTTCAGTCTCCCACTTGCACTAGAGTCAATAATCTAGTTCACATCGCCATGTGATTTAATACCAATAGTTCACATCACCATGTGATTAACACCCATAGTTCACATCGACATGTGACCAACACCCAAAGGGTTTACTAGAGTCAATAATCTAGTTCACATCGCTATGTGATTAACACCCAAAGAGTACTAAGGTGTGATCATGTTTTTCTTGTGAGAGAAGTTTAGTCAACAGGTCTGCCACATTCAGATCCGTAAGTATTTTGCAAATTTCTATGTCAACAATGCTCTGCACGGAGCTACTCTAGCTAATTGCTCCCACTTTCAATATGTATCCAGATTGAGATTTAGAGTCATCCGGATCAGTGTCAAAATTTGCATCGACATAACACTTTACGACGAACCTTTTTGTCACCTCCATAATCTAGAAACATATCCTTATTCCACTAAGGATAATTTTGACTGCTGTCCTGTGATCCACTCCTAGATCACTATTGTACCCCTTGCCAAAAACAGTGTAGGGTATACAGTAGGTCTGGTACACAGCATGGCATACTTTATAGAACCTATGGCCAAGGCATAGGGAATGAGTTTCATTCTCTTTCTATCTTCTGCCATGGTCGGGCTTTGAGTCTTACTCAGTTTCACACCTTGTAACACAGGCAAGAACTCTTTCTTTGACTATTCCGTTTTGAACTACTTCAAAATCTTGTGAAGGTATGTACTCATTGAAAAACTTATCAAGCGTCTTGATCTATCTCTATAGATCTTGATGCTCAATATGTAAGCAGCTTCACCGAGGTATTTCTTTGAAAAACTCCTTTCAAACACTCCTTTATGCTTTGCAGAATAATTCTACGTTATCTCCGTTCAACAATATGTCATTCACATATACTTATCAAAAATTATGTAGTGCTCCCACTCACTTTCTTGTAAATACAGGCTTCACTGCAAGTCTGTATAAAACTATATGCTTTGATCAACTTATCAAAGCATATATTCCAACTCCGAGATGCTTGCACCAGTCCATAGATGGATCGCTGGAGCTTGCATATTTTGTTAGCACCTTTAGGATTGAAAAAACCTTCTGGTTGCATCATATACAACTCTTCTTTAATAAATCCATTAAGGAATGCAGTTTTGTTTATCCATTTGCCAGATTTCATAAAATGTGGCAATTGCTAACATGATTCGGACAGACTTAAGCATAGATACGAGTGAGAAACTCTCATCGTAGTCAACACCTTGAACTTGTCGAAAACCTTTTGCGACAATTCTAGCTTTGTAGATAGTAACACTACTATCAGCGTCTGTCTTCCTCTTGAAGATCCATTTAATCTCAATGGCTCGCCGATCAATGGGCAAGTCAATCAAAGTCCATACTTTGTTCTCATACATGGATCTCATCTCAGATTTCATGGCCTCAAGCCATTTCGCGGAATCTGGGCTCATGATCGCTTCCTTATAGTTCATAGGCTCGTCATGGTCAAGTAACATGACCTCCAGAACAGGATTACCTTACCACTCTGGTGCGGATCTCACTCTGGTTTGCCTACGAGGTTCAGTAGCAACTTGATCTGAAGTTACATGATCATCATCATTAGCTTCCTCACTATTTGGTGTAGTAGTCACAGGAACAGATTTCTGTGATGAACTACTTTCCAATAAGGGAGAAGGTACAGTTACCTCACCAAGTTCTACTTTCCTCCTACTCACTTCTTTCGAGAGAAACTCCTTCTCTAGAAAGGATCCATTCTCAGCAACGAATATCTTGCCTTCAGATCTGTGATAGAAGGTGTACCCAACATTTTCTTTTGGGTATCCTATGAAGACGCACTTCTCCGATTTGGGTTTGAGCTTATCAGGTTGAAACTTTTTCGCATAAGCATTGCAACCTCAAACTTTAAGAAACGACAGCTTAGGTTTCTTGCCAAACCATAGTTCATACGTTGTCGTCTCAACGGATTTAGATGGTGCCCTATTTAACGTGAATGCAACTGTCTCTAATGCATAACCCCAAAACGATAGTGGTAGATCGGTAAGAGACATCATAGATCACACCATATCTAATAAAGTACGGTTATGACGTTCGGACACACCATTATGCTGTGGTGTTCCAGGTGGCGTGAGTAGTGAAACTATTTCACATTGTTTTTAACTGAAGGCCAAACTCGTAACTCAAATATTTTACTTCTGCGATCATATCGTAGAAACTTTTATTTTTGTTATGATGATTCTCCACTTCACTCTGAAATTCTTTGAACTTTTCAAATGTTTCAGACTTGTGTTTCATCAAGTAGATATACTCATATCTGCTGAAATCATCTGTGAAGATCAGAAAATAATGATACCTGCCACGAGCCTCAATATTCATCGGACCACATACATCAGTATGTATGATTTCCAACAAATATGTTGCTCGCTCCATTGTTCCGGAGAACAGAGTCTTAGTCATCTTGCCCATGAGGCATGGTTCGCAAGCATCAACTGATTCATAATCAAGTGATTCCAAAAGCCCATCAGCATGGATTTTCTTCATGTGCTTTACACCAATATGACCTAAACGGCAGTGCCACAAATAAATTGCACAATCATTATTAACTTTCCATCTTTTGGTTTCAATATTATGAATATGTGTATCACTACGATCGAGATCCAACGAACTATTTTCATTGGGTGTGTAACCATATAAGGTTTTATTCATGTAAATAGAACAACAATTTATTCTCTTACTTAAATGAATAATCGAATTGCAATAAACATGATCAAATCATATTCATGCTCAACGCAAACACCAAATAACACTTATTTAGGTTCAACACTAATCCCAAAAGTATAGGGAGTGCTCGATGATGATCATATCAATCTTGGAACCACACATTGTCACTTCACCCTTAACTAGTCTATGTTCATTCTGCAACTCCCATTTTCGAGTTACTACTCTTAGCAACTGCACCAGTATCAAATACCGAGGGGTTGGTACGAACACTAGTAAAATACACATCAATAATCTGTATATCAAATATACCTTTGTTCACTTTGCCATCCTTCTTATCCGCCAAATACTTGGGGCAGTTCCGCTTCCACTGACCAGTCCCTTTGCAGTAGAAGCACTTAGTCTCAGGCTTAGGACCAGACTTGGGCTTCTTCACTTGAGCAGCAACTTGCTTGCCGTTCTTCTTGAAGTTCCCCTTCTTTCCTTTGCCCTTTTCTTGAAACTAGTGGTCTTGTCTACCATCAACACTTGATATTTTTCTTGATTTCTACCTTCGTCGATTTCAGCATTACGAAGAGCTTGGGAATCGTTTCCGTTATCCCTTGCATATCATAGTTCATCACGAAGTTCTACTAACTTTGTGATGGTGACTAGAGAATTCTGTCAATCACTATTTTATCTGGAAGATTAACTCCCACTTGATTCAAGCGATTTTAGTACCCAGACAATCTGAGCACATGCTCACTGCTTGAGCTATTCACCTCCATCTTTTAGCTATAGAACTTGTTGGAGACTTCATATCTCTCAACTCGGGTATTTGCTTGAAATATTAACTTCAATTCCTGGAACATCTCATATGGTCCATGACATTCAAAACGTCTTTTAAGTCCCGATTCTAAGCCGTTTAAGCATGGTGCACTAAACTATCAAGTAGTCATCATATTGAGCTAGCCAAATGTTCATAACATCTGCATCTACTCCTGCAATAGGTTTGTCACCTAGCGGTGCATCAAAGACATAATTCTTCTGTGTAGAAATGAGGATAAACCTCAGATCACGGATCCAATCCGCATCATTGCTACTAACATCTTTCAACTTAGTTTTCTCTAGGAACATATCAAAAATAAAACAGGGGAGCTAAATGCGAGCTATTGATCTATAACATAGATATGCTAATACTACCAGGACTAAGTTCATGATAAATTAAAGTTCAATTAATAATATTACTTAAGAACTCCCACTTAGATAGACATCCCTCTAATCCTCTAAGTGATCACGTGATCCAAATCAACTTAAACCATGTCCGATCATCACGTGAGATGGAGTAGTTTCAATGGTGAACATCACTATGTTGATCATATCTACTATATGATTCACGCTCGACCTTTCGGTCTCCGTGTTCCGAGGCCATATCTGTTACATGCTAGGCTCATCAAGTTTAACCTGAGTATTCCGCATGTGCAACTGTTTTGCACCCGTTGTATTTGAACATAGAGCCTATCAGACCCGATCATCATGTGGTGTCTCAGCACGAAGATTCGCAACGGTGCATACTCAGGGAGGACACTTGTACCTTGATAATTAGTGAGAGTTCATCTTATAAAGCTACCGTCGAACTAAGCAAAATAAGATGTATAAAAGATAAACATCACATGCAATCAAATATGTGACATGATATGGCCATCATCATCTTGTGCCTTTGATCTCCATCTCCAAAGCATCGTCATGATCTCCATCGTCACCGGCATGACACCATGATCTCCATCATCTTGATCTATATCAATGTGTCGTCACATGATTGTCTCGCCAACAATTGCTCTTGTAACTAATGCTATCGCATAGCGATAAAGTAAAGCAATTATTTGGCGCTTGCATCTTATGCAATAGAGAGATAACCATAAGGCTTTTGCCAGTTGCCGATAACTTCAACAAAACATGATCATCTTATACAACAACTTATATCTCATCACGTCTTGACCATATCACATCACAACATGCCCTGCAAAAACAAGTTAGACGTCCTCTACTTTGTTGTTGCAAATTTTATGTGGCTGCTACGGGCTGAGCAAGAACCGTTCTTACCTATGCATCAAAACTACAACGATAGTTTGTCAAGTTGGTGCTGTTTTAACCTTCGCAAGGACCGGGCATAGCCACACTTGGTTCAACTAAAATTGGAGAAACTGACACCCGCCAGCCACCTGTGTGCAAAGCACGTCGGTAGAACCAGTCTCGCGTAAGCGTATGCGTAATGTTGGTCCGGGCCGCTTCATCCAACAATACCGCCGAACCAAAGTATGACATGCTGGTAAGCAGTATGACTTATATCGCCCTCAACTCACTTGTGTTCTACTCATGCACAACATCAACGCATAAAACCTAGGCTCAGATGCCACTGTTGGGGAACGTAGTAATTTCAAAAAAATTCCTACGTACACGCAAGATCATGGTGATGCATAGCAGCGAGAGCGGAGAGTGTTGTCTACGTACCCTCGTAGACCGGAAGCAGAACCGTTAGCACAACGCGGTTGATGTAGTCGTACGTCTTCACGGCCCGACCGATCAAGCACCGAAACTACGACACCTCCGAGTTCTAGCACACGTTCAACTCGATGACGATCCCCGGACTCCGATCCAGCAAAGTGTCGGGGAAGAGTTTCGTCAGCACGATGTCGTGGTGACGATCTTGATGTTCTACCGTCGCAGGGCTTCTCCTAAGCATCGCTACAATATTATCGAGGATTATGGTGGAGGGGGGCACCGCACACGGTTAAGAGAACGATCACGAAGATCAACTTGTGTGTCTATGGGGTGCCCCCTGGCCACGTATATAAAGGAGTGGAGGAGGGGAGGGGTCGGCCCTCTCTATGGCGCACCCTAGGGGAGTCCTACTCCCACCGGGAGTAGGATTCCCCCTTTCCTAGTAGAACTAGGACCCCTTCCAAGTAGTAGGAGTAGGAGGGAAGGAAATGGAAGGGAAAAGGAGAAGGAAGGAAGGGGGCGCCCCCCTTCCCTAGTCCAATTCGGACCAGACCAAAGGGAGGGGTGCGGCCACCCTTGAGGCCCTTTTCGTTCTTTCCCGTATGGCCCAATAAGGCCCAATACGTATTCCCGTAACTCTCCGGTACTCCGAAAAATACCCGAATCACTCGGAACCTTTCCCATGTCCGAATATAGTCGTCCAATATATCGATCTTTACGCCTCGACCATTTTGAGACTCCTCGTCATGTCCCCGATCTCATCCGGGACTCCGAACTCCTTCGGTGCGTCAAAACTCATAAACTCATAATATAACTGTCATCGAAACCTTAAGCGTGCGGACCCTACGGGTTCGAGAACAATGTAGACATGACCGAGACACGTCTCCGGTTAATAACCAATAGCGGAACCTGGATGCTCATATTGGCTCCCACATATTCTACGAAGATCTTTATCGGTCAGACCGCATAACAACATACATTGTTCCCTTTGTCATCGGTATGTTACTTGCCCGAGATTCGATCGTCGGTATCTCAATACCTAGTTCAATCTCGTTACTGGCAAGTCTCTTTACTCGTTCCGTAATACATCATCTCGCAACTAACTCATTAGTTGCAATGCTTGCAGGGCTTTAGGTGATGTGCATTACCGAGAGGGCCCAGAGATACCTCTCCGACAATCGGAGTGACAAATCCTAACCTCGAAATACGCCAACCCAACAAGTACCTTCGGAGACACCTGTAGAGCACCTTTACAATCACCCAGTTACGTTGTGACGTTTGATAGCACACAAAGTGTTCCTCTAGTAAACGGGAGTTGCATAATCTCATAGTCATAGGAACATGTATAAGTCATGAAGAAAACAATAGCAACAAACTAAACGATCAAGTGCTATGCTAACGGAATGGGTCAAGTCAATCACATCATTCTCCTAATGATGTGATCCCGTTAATCAAATGACAACTCATGTCTATGGTTAGGAAACATAACCATCTTTGATCAGCGAGCTAGTCAAGTAGAGGCATACTAGTGACACTTTGTTTGTATATGTATTCACACATGTATTATGTTTCCGGTTAATACAATTCTAGCATGAATAATAAACATTTATCATGATATAAGGAAAAAAATAATAACTTTATTATTGCCTCTAGGGCATATTTCCTTCAGTCCGGTGGCAGCTGCGTGGAGGAGGGCGAACTGAGAAGAGGAGATAGATGCTCGGGCAACGAGGGGGGAGGCGGTTATGAGAGAATTGACGCGAGCCCTAGCGGTAAGTTTGATGTGGCGGGGTGCGTCCGGGCGTTCCCATATTCGCCCCAGATTTGGGTCGGATATGGGGGGGGGGTGTCGGTCAGTCCGGCGTTTGGGCCAAAAATAAGGCGCTCGGTTGGGTGGCGTTTTTCCATCCGGGCACTGACCGGGCAGCCCGGCCGGGCGTTTGGGACGGGTATTGGGGGGGGGGGGGGTCTGCCTGTAGTTGCTCTTACTCCCTCTGTAAATAAATGAAAGATGTTTTAGATCACTAGTAATTCCAACTTGGGTTTGTGAAAAAAGCAAAAAAAATACAAAAACATATGAAAGTAGGATAAATGTTCTTGGGAGCCGACGAAGAAGTCCATGTGTCGCGAGTCGCGCGGGTGGGGGGGGGGGATGGTGGGGGGATTAAATAGGCGTCCAAAAAAATACGATTTAAGCTTGAACAAATATGGAATAAAACTAGCGTTTAATTTGTCAAGCACAAAAACTAAATATATCAGGCTCAATTATGTGCACCAACAACCTATGCTAAGCAATATAAACAACCATGCGATAGCAAGATATATAACATGAAGCATTATGCCTATCACAGACTAAGTGCATAAGTAAAGGGCTCAGGTAAGAAATAACCAAGGCATGCAGAGATGAGGATGTATCCCCAAGTTCACACCTTTGCGCATGCTAATCTCCGTTAGAGCAACGTGGAGGCACAATACTCGTAGGACCACTGTATTCTCCTCACGTCTTCGCACAATGCAAAATACTATAATTCCACTAAGGAACCATTGAGAGCGGCCACCAAACTTTACAAATGGTGACCCTTGGGGCGGTCATCGTAACCCGTATAAATTTCTCGGGGCAATCTCCACAACTTAATTGAAGACTCTGAAGCTTGCCCGGGGCTTTGCACCATAACGATTGAGCTCCACAATACCACCAACCGTCTAAGGCGTCCAAACACCCAAGAGGCACAAGCTTTAGGATGCCCAAACACCTAAGAGAAAGTTTGCCCAAAGTCGTTTGGAGCAAAGGGAAAGAATACCACCTTTTAAAGTAGGGGCAAAAATCCAACCGTTATGCACTGGTTATGCCTTAAGCGGTACTACCACTTGGGCGAGCGGTACTACCGCTTAGCACGGTAGTTTCAACGTGACCCAACAAGCACTGAACCAATACTAGTATGATAGTTCCGCCGGAGCGGTACTGCTGTGTACAACAAGCGGTACTACCGCGAATTGTTGAAGGGCGACAGAGAAACCAATGGTAGTTCGCACGGCGCTGGAGCGGCACCAACGATACTATCGCGAGTTGACAAAGGGCATAAAGAAGGCTTCAACAGAAGTGAAAGTGGCCGTGGTACTAACCAACAAAGTACCGCCTAAGATGTACTACCATGAGTAGCAAGCAGTACTACCATGAATTGTTGAGGGGGCAACAGAAGCCTCAAGCTCAAGTGGAACTAGCCGCGGTACCGACCAGCAGAAGTATCGCCTAAGTGGTAGTACCATGGTACCGCTTGGCCTTTGCCAAAAAGGGCAATGCACACCAGATGAATGCAAGTAAGACCAAAACTGCCATAACTTGTGTAAATGAACTCTGATTTCAATAAACTCAAGCTTGATAGAAAGCTAAGCTGTCAAATCACGATAAAAACCTCCATGAGTGAAGAACTGATAAAAACACCAACATAAAAAACACAATATATAGATGATGCATATGAAATCTGTTTTCGATGAGCTTGAGCTCGTCATGAAGATGACCACAAGCTCGAAAACTCACAGGGAGAAAAGCCAAACAAGAACCAAGAAATATGATGACAAGGATGCAATGGTTTGAGCTCTCTACGAACAATACGATCAAGCTACTCACTCAGCCCCCTCCCCCCTTGATAGTACGGTAATCAAACCTATAACCCGGTCTCTCAACTAACACTATGAGACTGGTAAAATAGAAAACCTATCAATGCCAAACATTTGACTTGCGCTTAGTTCACTTGAGCTAGATAATGAAGATCTTGTCCTCCTCAAATCGGATCACCTTTCTTGATTACGCTGGCTAGATGAAGACTAGTAGATTGTTCCCCCATAGTCCATTATGGGTGAGCCTCTATTCGGCATATTTTTACAAGTCCATTATCATCAGAATGGACGACAAGCTTCAAGCATGTGATTTTTTCGTGATGTCTTTCTTGAACTTGCACAACATCATTATCGCGGTCGATGACCCTACCATTACGGCGGTCGTCATCATCACCCTCACGGCATTCGCCATACCGGCGGACAGCTGGGGTACCATAAGATTGGATCCCGAGCGAGACCCTCGTAGGGGAGTGAGAATCCAAACCCCGGCCAAAGCCGATGTGCCTGCACCCGCAGACCCCATCCACGTCACTGCCGCCAATGAACTACAAGCATCGCAGGCACGGGAACGAACGCGAACGGGTGGTCGATGGCCGCAGATTTAGCACCGACACCGTGGCTTCGTGCAGAATGGGGTTGGCGCCTTCAGAGCCATAAGCAACTGATCATGGTCAACGCCCCCCGCCGTCAAGCTGTCGACCTAGTGGTTGCTGTTCTCGTGACTAGTGCGGATGGGACTGGGACACCGTGAAGGTGGAGAGGCCATCAGAGACACCGAAGGAGCAGCGAGAGAGTGAGGTGTAAATGTGTTTGGACAGTGAGGCAAGAGAGGGGTGGGTGTTAAGTTGGATTTGAGACGTCTCGTCTGTCTTTCATATTTTTTTAGACATGCAAGCGAGAGGCACACATGGCTCGCCATAGACTAGCTCCCAAAAACGGTAAAATCGACAGTTCCCGCTTAGCCTAACCTTGAAACCGCCTTAAGATTTTTGTGGGTCAGAGAATTGATGAGACAATCAAACAAACCAAGTTGGGCTGGATGCACGCGATCAAATAGTCTTTTTTTTCTTTTGCGTGGTCATGCAACCAAATAGAGTCTTGACGCGAATCAATTTGTGATTGGATGGTTAGAGGGACAGTGGTATCCCAGTCCATCAGGGTTTAAGTTCTGATGCTCACATTATTTCTATATTTATTTCAGAATTTCCGGCGATGCGCTTTCAGTAAGAGGAGACGTTCCCGTCGACGATAAGATGTCTTCGCTAACTTCGTAAATTTCAAGATGACATGCTGGCTCAGTCTCACGGAGGTTCTTATAAAGATAGGGCGTGCGTGTGTGCATTTATAGAAATAAATGTATGCACGTATGTATGAACGCTTGCGTCTGTATTGATATTAAAAAAAATAGAGTCTTGACATACCTGTTACCGAAAGCAACGGTGTGGAATGCCTACTTTAGCGGCGTATCACCGCGTGGCCGTAGCTTGTCGCATTGGAGCGCGAACGCTACACCAGCTAGCGATCCGCGTGGATGGATGGATCGGTATCCGCTTGGCCCGGGAGGTTTGACCACGGCGCCCTGGCGAGTGGCGTGGCGTAGTCGGGCGTGCGTCTCGCCGCGGATGTGGATGGATGGGCTCGATAGCTACCGGACGGAACCCATGCATGCAACTCGAGAGATGGCCCTCTCGCTTCAACATGACATCTCTGTTCTCTGACCAAGTCACGGTGGGTCAGCACTGATGTCGGCTGGACAAGCGTGCGTGGAAATAACGGGCGGAAGCCCAGATCAAGTTGGGACGTGCGTCGACCTAGGACGATCAAGATACTCGGTGGCTCAACGCGTTTACGTCGTCGAACTACATCACCGATGAGTAGTTTTATCTATTTTTATTTAGCATCGTTTTTTTGGGTGCAGGTTTATCTATTTTTATTTAGTTGCTTGTGGTTTGGGGCTTGAACTATGCTATGAATTTAAATTATGTGTTGTTTAAAAAGAAATTCCAAGCGCCGGCTGGTCGCGCGCTAGATTTTGCAACGCATGGTGAAGCGCTATAGCGACACGTTAAATTTTGCAGTGCCTGGTAAAGCAACCACCTCCTCGACTTGTCGATCTCCTCCGAGCGTCCGCCTTCTTTCTCTGCCTGCATGGTGCAGCTATGCGCGCGTCGACGGCGGATGACGCGACTGTAGGCACTGGAGGGGCGGTACGACGCGGCGTCGTCCATGCCCGTGCCGCGTGCTCCCCACTATGCCGGCCTGGAGCAACTCGCCACTCCTTCACAAGCTGGCTTGGAGCGGCGAGTTGCTGAACCACGTGCCGAATTGGGGTGACAACTTGCTCCGTCGGCCTAGGGGAGGAAGGTAGAGTAGCGAGCTGTCTCGCTCGTATCCGCCGGGCTCGACGGGCCACAAGGCTGACTTTTAGGCCGAAGAACTGCTCTTCCTGCCCGTCGAATGCCATCAAAATGGTGGAGAAAATGGTGAAGGAGGAGATGAGGGGAGCAGCGCAGGGGTGTGACTCTTGCCCGACCCCTGCCCTCGTTTAATTAGAGGGAGGAGCTCGGCCGGCGTTGAGTTTAATGCCGACCCGCTTTTGAATGGACGTGTGGCTGAAATAAGTTTCTCGGCTTCCACACGGAGTTACTGTAGACGTACGAATGCGGCGAGAAGGCGTGTTCAGCCGGATATGCAGCGGGCGACGCCTTTAGCCGGCGCGCCGCTTCAATGGCGAAGGCAATGAGACTGATCTGCCTTTAATGTGGGGCAGCGCGCTCTACAACAACATTAATGTGGACAGTTGGCACCAGGCGGGAGCACGCGCGAGAGGTGGGAGGGATTTTTTGGTGAGTCTGGGTGGTCAGAAACGGGCTTAGGATCGATCCGGACTCCCGCAAATCTTCTTAATTACTTTTGTCTCCAGGTTACAAAAAAAATCATGTTAAACTGTCCCACGGATCAATATAGGTCAGCGTTAGATATCTTCAGTGATCCGGACAGCGCGATCCAACGGTTGCGAAAGGTTTACGAGGAGATGCCCGTAGCTTATTGCTTTGGAAGGCGAATACTAGCTACGTACACAAGCTAACGATCCCCGCGTCGTCGGCACACGGATCGATCGGTACCGTATCCTCCCTCTTGGCTTGGGAGATTTTTGTTTTCATCAAACTTAGGACTTTATTCAGAATAACAAAAGTCGGTTATGGTCTGCCCGTAGGCTAGCACGTAGGAAATCTGGGCTAACATCTAGCTAACTATCCGTCCCATCAAGCGTACAGGCGCGCTGAGCACAGAGATGGGCCGGCACATTCAAGTTCCTACCGACATGTCGAACCGAAAAGGAAATAAAGTGTGGTACAATGTCCAAAAATTCACTAAAGATAGGCGATGCAATCGATCTGGAATTGCCTCGCGAGTTTCAGAGATCAACCAACTGAAGACAGTCAACCTCCATTATCACATGTGAGTAACCTCGGAGCTGAGCAGAAATTACCCCCTCCCTGAAAGCCAGTAACTCGGCGATGAAAGGGTCCGAGACGCCCGACAGAGGCTTGCACCAAGCGCCTTGGAAAGCCAGATGGGAGCATGCAACTCCCCCCGCCCCTCCGTTGGCCCGGTCATCGAACACTGACCCGTCAGTGTTAATGGTGATCCATCCCGCTTCGCGCGGGGGGGGGGGGGGGGGGGGGGGGCACTGGCCAGCCGTCCGAGCGTGTCAGCCTGGTATGTCAAGAATAGACAGCGTCTCCTTCACCCACTTCATGGCCATCGAAGGATCGAACCCTTGATGTTCATGTGTCCACTTGTTCGTTGAAGTCCAAATGGAGTGCATGATGGTAATAATATTGCACCGTGCATCATCAGAGAGCATCTTATCTAGTGTGATGTCGCGAGCCCAGGTGTCTTGGTGCAGCCACGGTAGCTGTAAGTCGAAGCGATCTCTAGCTGCCACCGAGAACATGCTTGCATGCGTGCAAGTTATCAATGCATTCTTCAGATCTTCATCTGTAGCTTGACAGATATCACAACGGCCCGTCGTTTTGATGTGTCGATGATGTAGAGTCGCAGAGTCTGGTAGGATCCCGCGCAGAGCTCTCCATCAGAATACTCTGATCTTTGGTAGCACATTTAGCTTCCAAAGTGCAGTCCACAACTGTTTGTTGTTAGATGATGCCTCCATTACCGTCCCTTTCTCTGGAGAACTAAGCTCGTTACGAGTCATGAGAGATCGATACGGCGATTTGGGAGGTTGACCACGGCGCCTTGGTGAGTGGCGTACTGCGTACGTGGTGCGGGTGCGTCTCGCCGCGGATGTCGATGGAGGGCCTCGCTATCGGGACCCATCCATACAGCTCTAGAGATAGCCGTCTCGCTTCAACGAACGACCAAGTCACGGCGGGTCAACAGTGATGGAACCACAGCGCGTCTGTCGTAGTGAGGCTAGTCATAGTGGGAGTAACTTAGCTAGTAACATAGCGCACTCCAATTTTTTTTACTTATGTGGCAAGTATTTAATGTGAGGTGGTAACATACTCCCTCCTTTCCGGTTTATAAGGCTCAATTCAAAATTTTCACCAACCAAGGTAGATGGTAAGTGGTGGAATACTTTTTATAGTTTGCAAAAGCACCCAATTAATGCTCTTGTTTCCTCAAAAAAGTATGTTTATCAATGCATTAATTGCAATGCATGCATGCATAAATTACATGCATTGGTCAATTTTCTCTTAGTACTTGCATGCAATGATTTAATGCACCTTGAAATCTGAACATGTGATGAAAAACAACCAAATTGAGCCTTATGAAATGGAAAAACTAAAATTTTGAGATAAGCCCTATAAACCGGAAAGGAGGGAGTAATATGATACGGTAACATAGCGCTTCTCAAGACAAGATGAGTCTACAAGCTAATAAATAAAGCCATTTATGACACTACTATCATATTATTTTGCATTATGAAAATAGTAACTTAGACTAATGTTATATATATGACACTAGTCTAAGTTACTCCCCACTATGACCAGCCTGAGTCCCATCAAACTCCAGCTTGGACAGCTCAAAGGTACTTCAGTACGTGGTAGTACAGCAGACAGCAGTGCCCTTACGGGTGGTGTAGAAACTCTCAAGTTTCGTTAACGAATCAATCTGTATCTGCGGGCGGGCAGTCCCTTTTCTTCTCAAAAAGAAAGAAACGAGTCAAGCAGTGCCCAGAACCGGAAGCAATCGATGGCGTGTGCGGCTTTGCCGTCACAACTGGTTTGCTTGACCTTGATTTCGGGTGGGCGTGCATCAGTACATCAGAACATAACATTTTCAGATTATTATCACACCGTGCATCGTTGTACAAGAGATTTTTTTTTTGTGAGCTGAAATATGCATAGCAAAGGTCACGGACAGAAAATGCAAGGTTAACTGGAAGATGATCTGTCGCCCGACCTACCTCGGCGGTCTAGGCATCCTCGATCACGACAAATTCTCTCGCGCACTCCAGCTGCGCTGGCTTTGGTTTGCCTTGGCGAATCCCCAGCGAGCGTGGGTGGGCATGAAAACCTCGCGCGATGACAAGGACAAGGACCTTTTTATGCGGCAATGACAATCATCATGGGCGATGGTTTGATGGCGAGCTTGCACTCTCCATGGCTAAATGGGCAAAAACCAAAGGACATAGCCCCGGGCATTTTTGGCCTATCCAAGCGCACCAATAGCTGTGTCGCCAAGGCCTTAAGCAATAATAATTGGGTTAGACACATCAACCTGCAAGGTGGCTTCTCGGTCTTGCTCATCCAACAATTTTACGAGCTTTGGCGTCAATTCCTTGATGTCGAGTTGGTCCCGAGCACGAAGGACGAAATCCGATGGAAGTTCACGGCTAATGCCACTCCGCCACCACAACATACAAGATGCAGTTTGCCAAACTGATCAAATCCGAGATGCCCACTATGGTATGGAAGATTTGGGCACCTCCAAAGGTCAAGTTTTTCTACTGGCTCATTCTTCAGGATAGGTTGATCCGTAGAGGTTAGCCAAACTGCGACCCTTGCCAGCTTTGCAAGCACGAAGCAGAAACAACGGTGTATCTTATGTTCAAGTGCTGCTTTACAATCAGAGTTTGGAACTTGATCTTCAGTTGGATTGGTTAGCAGTCCAGGACACAATTAAGCAATGGTGAAACTCGAGTGAAAGGCGGCCAGGATACAATAAGAAGGTGATCAACTCTTTATAAATGTTCATCTGCTGGAAGATCTAGAACGAAAGTAATGCACGGGTTTTTCGTAACAAGGCCTCCCTGCCCACTAAGGTGGCGGCGATAATCATGAATGAGGCGAAGACTTGGGTGATTGCTGGGGCTAGATTTTAGGAAAATATTTTACCGGGAGAGTGATCCCTTTCTATTTTGGTATGCGTGGCCCTGTAACAACTAAAACTATGTTCTTCTCCTCATTTAATGATGAGATGAGGCAAAGTTTTGCCTCCATTTTAAAAAAATGCATTGCAAGCAAACACACCGGCACATGCCCAGTTTCCACGCTCATCGGGTGAAAGCTAACTTTTTCAACACGAGACAAAGACAATCATCCAAAAAAAAAAGACAAAACAGATTCGCTGTTGGAGTTGTTGTTCACGACAGAAAATTTTCCAAAACATGCGGATCGTTCATACGCGGAAGCCGTAAGCACGAAGCCTCGTGGAGAAGACGACCCAGTGCGGGGAGTAGAAGGCCGCCACGAACCCCACGACGAACCCGACAGCCGCTCCGATACTAGACTCGTCGTTGATCTGCATGATCCGCACCAATCCCCATCCCTTCCCGGGGCACTCGTCCAGCGGTGCACCACACAGCCCCTGGTTGCCAGCAAAATGCGACGCCGGAAACTTCCGCAGCAAAGCAGGAACAGGCCCCGATAACAGGTTGTCCGCGACGCTGAACGCCGTTAACCGGCCAAGCGCGTTGAACCGCTCCGGAATCTGGCCGCCGAGCCGGTTGTACTCGAGGTTGAGCACGTTGAGGTACGCCATGTTGGCGATGCTGTCCGGGATCTCGCCGGAGAAGCTGTTGTTCGAGAGGTCCAGATACGACAGGTGCGGCGCGTCGTGTGCGATGCGGGATGGGATCGGCCCTGAAAATTTGTTGCCTGACAGGTCCAGCGCGATCATGCTCGTGCAGCCATGGAGGCCTTGAGGGAACGGGCCTTGGAGTCCCAAGTTGGGCAGGCGCAGAGAGAGGACCCTGTTCTCGTCGTGGCTCCAGCATTCCACGCCGGTGAATCCGCATATGTAGCCGCTGCGGCCGTTGCTGTTGAATTTCCAAGAGGATCTGAGGATGCCGTTTGGGTCGGCCACTGATTTTTGTACGGATTTCAGGCACTGGATGTCAAGCTCCGAACCGTAGCAGAACGATGAGCTGCTCAAGAGCAGCGTCCACAAGAGGAACTTGGTATCACCGGCCATCGCGATCGTGGAGGGAACGAAATTATCCAAGCGCCACCTGATCAAATCAAAGCTTGTGTAAGAACATTTAGCACTAACACTATACTTGAAATCAGATCAGCTGAAGAAGTAATATGGTCAGAGACATCAGAAAACAAAGCAGCCTCCAGAGATGCAAATTGCAAGGCATGCGTCAGTTCCATGCATTAGTACTTTTTAGACAAGATGAGGTGAACACTCACCGATTGATTCAGCCAAAGAAGAAACCTCCGCCCGGAATGACTCAACGATCAGAGCTCGTAGAAAAGAGAGGATCCCGGCACCGGAGCACCGCTTTGCTTGTGCTGATTCCTCAATTCTTGTCGCCGTTGGCACATTGCAACAAGACAGCGGAAGTTGGGCAAGAACCAAGAAGAAGGTCAAATGTCAGCACGAGATGGTTAATTACCTAGCCATTAGACATGGACACGCAGTATCGAGGGAATGGGAAGGAGAGCTTTTATCAGATAATAATATTGGAAAGAGCAAGTTTTAAGCAACCGTGTCTTGCATTAGCAAAATTTCAACGATGCGTTATTTGGAAAAAGAAGTCAACGACTGAGCAGCAACTACTCCCTCTGTAAACTAATATAAGAACGTTTAGATCATTAAAGTAGTAATCTAAAAACTCTTACATTAGTTTACCGAGGGAGTATATGATAACGCGAGAATGCTACTGCCCATTGGTGACATTCCGACAAGGCGCATGGGCCCGCTTCTCAACTAGTACTTCATCTGCTCCATAACTCTTGTCGGGATTTTAGATCAAACAAGAACTATGAAATGAAGGGAGTGTATAATAAGCGTTAAGCGAGGGAGGCGTTTTGGAGGCTGAGCTTCATGAAGGGATTTATTTTTGAAATTTTCAAATTCGAACTTTTCTGGTTCAAAAATTTCTGAAAAAATGTTGTATGTAACCCACATGTGTGTAAAAATTCATGATTAAATACTTTGAGTTGCGACATATACAAAAAAGACAAATTTATGGCCTGTGAAAATGAATTGTAGCATGTGTTAAACAGCCTTAGATTTGTTTTTTTACACAACCCTCATTTCAACGTATTTTGTTCTGAAAATTTACACACATATGTGTTATGCCTTCATGTATATCTGTGGGTTTTTTTCAGAATTTTTGAAACGTAAAAATATAAATTTTGAATTTGGAGGTCTCATTGGAGGCCGAGCTCCAAAAGGGATTTCCGGCGTTAAGCATTGATTAGTGCCGAATCAGCCACTCATGCTTCAAATTGAAAACCAATGTGGATAATTTTTTATTAAGCAGATCTCTGAACAATCACATTGCATATGCACGTGGTACACGTCATCACCCACAAACAGGAAAGACGTAGGGCTGGAGCCTCCCACAAAACAAGAACTTGTGCGGGAAGTAGAAGGCCGCCACGAACCCCAAGATGAACCCAGCCAACGCCCCTATACTGGACGCGTCGTTGATCCTATGTAGGAGCTTCCGAATCCGGACAAAAATCTCCCAAACCCAGACAAGTCAAACATGTATCCGCACCCTGAACCTCTTCCTGCACTTCTTGTCCAGCGGCGCCCCGCATAGTCCCGGATTGCCCATGAAGTTGGCAGCCGGGAAGCGTTGCAGAGAGTCCGGGACAGGACCCGACAACAGAGTTCTCGGCGACGTTGAAAGAAATGAGTCGTGAAAGGTTGATCGTCGGAATTCCGCCGGCGAACTGGTTGTGTTGAAGAGCGATGACATTGAGGTAGGTCATGTTCACGATGCTTGCAGGGATTCCACCTGAGAAGCCATTATTCAAGATGTACAGAAAGCTCACATAGGGCATCTACTCCGAGATATGTTCCGAGAGCGGCCCTGAAAAGTTGTTGCCTGACAGGTCCAAGGCGGTGATGGAGGTGCAAAGCTCGAGGACTCAAGGGAATGGACCTTCGAGTCCTAGGCTACCGAGGTGCGAACTGAGAACCCTGTTCTCATCAGGGTGACAACATTCCACTCTGGTGAACCAACATATGCCACTGTCATCGCGGATGTCAATAAAATTACATCGGAATTTTGTCCCTAGAATATAATTATCAACGATTGTTTGAGGTCCTTCAAGCATTGGTCATTAGAATCACTGATTCCATGGCCAAAGTACGCTGACGAGCTGCTTAGGAGTACCAGCCAGACGACCAACTTTGTGTAGGCGTGTTTGGTTGCCGCATTAGGGCCAACCAAGCCGAGTTGGGCCACAGAATGTGTGTTTGGTTGCATAAGAGGTGGACTGGCTCGCATGGGTACGAAGTTTAAAGCAGCCCAGAGCCTGGCTCGTTGAAAACCCTCGAATCGGCAGTTTCTAGCAAGCCGGGCTCAGTGCGGCGCAAGCTCACACGCGTGGGAGCAACCCGAAAATGAGGGGGTGGTGGGAGATGGAAATCGAGCGCGGCGGCACGGCGTCAAATCTAGCCTCATTCCCAATTACTCGGTCACCACTACCTCTAGGACAACCACTTCCTCTAGGCTCACCAGCGGTGGTGGCGGCAACTCAGATCTGCGCAAGCGGCGGCGATGGCCGCGAACGCGGCAGCAACTCTATCCGGCTGCAAGTCCAGTGCCCCCTTCCTGTTGGACACTGTCGGGTCGTCCTTGCCTTAGTCATGCCACCCCTTCGTCATCCTCGTCTCCGATGCCAATAAGAAACACCCCCTCTCCCGTATGTTGTTCTGTTGGTAGGATCGATTTCCCCATGCTTAACGGACCCTTGATCTCGACTAGGTTATGGACGCACAGATGAGGCTGGTAGTTCAGGCGGCACCACTGATTGTTGTGATTCAGGCATGGGTCATGTTCATGCACAGGAGAGCTGTTCGTCATGGTGAGAGACCCGTCATTTGTTATGCTCCAATGTTTATGTGGGAGCAGGAGAGGATCACCAATCTGAACTACATCTACAACTGCAACGACACAGAGGCAATGTGGATGTTTCAAATGAAAAGAGCACCATTTGCCAAACTTGTCCAGACCTTCAGGATCAGGGGGCTGCTACAAGGTAGCATCCACACCAGTGTGAAAAAGCAAGTGGCCAATGTTCCTCCATGTTGTTGGCCAGAACCAGAGGTTCAGGGTTATACACAACACGTTCAGGAGATCAATGGAGAGCATCTCAAGGTACTTCAAGCAAGTGCTCTATGCTATTAGGGAGCTCAAAGGAGAGATGATCAAGTCACCAATTGGCCGGACTCCTACTAAGATTCACACTAGCCCAAGATGGCATCCAACTACCAGGTGAGCACTGATAGTATGTGCTTCATGGCTTGATATGCTTGTATTGTTCAAAGTGAGCACTAACACAATCTTCATTTGCCATTCCAGGATTGCATTGGGGTAATAGATGGTGTTGGGGAACGTAGTGTTGGGGAACGTAGCAGAAATTCAAAATTTTACTACGTATCACCAAGATCTATCTATGGAGAGACCAGCAACGAGGGGAAGGAGAGTGCATCTACATACCCTTGTAGATCGCTAAGCGGAAGCGTTCAAGAGAACGGGGTTGATGGAGTCGTACTCGTCGTGATTCAAATCACCGATGATCCTAGTGCCGAACGGACGGCACCTTCGCGTTCAACACACGTACAGCCCGGTGACGTCTCCCATGCCTTGATCCAGCAAGGGGAGAGGGAGAGGTTGAGGAAGAATCCATCCAGCAGCAGCACAACGGCATGGTGGTGGTGGAGGAGCGTGGCAATCCTGCAGGGCTTCGCCTAAGCACCACGGGAGAGGAGAAGAACTTGGGAGAGAGGGAGGGGCTGCACCAAAGGCAAAAGGTGTGTCTTGAGAGGCCCTCCCTCCCCACTATATATAGGGATCCCAAAGGGGGGGGGGGGTGCGCCAGCCCTAGGAGATCCAATCTCCTAGGGGGCGGCGGCCAGGGAGGAGTCCTTCCCCCCCAAGGCACCTAGGAGGTGCCTTCCCCTTCTGGGACTCTTCCTTTAGGGTTTCCCCAGGCGCATGGGCCTCTTGGGGCTGGTGCCCTTGGCCCATGTAGGCCAAGGCGCACCCCCTACAGCCCATGTGGCCCCCGGGGCAGGTGGCCCAACCCGGTGGCCCCCCGAGACCCTTCCGGTGGTCCCGGTACAATACCGATGACCCCGAAACTTGTCCCGATGGCCGAAACAGGACTTCCTATACATAAATCTTTACCTCCGGACCATTCCGGAACTCCTCGTGACGTCCGGGATCTCATCCGGGACTCCAAACAACATTCGGTAACCACATACAAAGTTCCTTTATAACCCTAGCGTCATCGAACCTTAAGTGTGTAGACCCTACGGGTTCGGGAGACATGCAGACATGACCGAGACGTTCTCCGGTCAATACCACGATGTCAAGGACTTAATCAATCCCGTATACAATTCCCTTTGTCTATCGGTACGATACTTGCCCGAGATTCGATCGTCGGTATCCCGATACCTTGTTCAATCTCGTTACCGGCAAGTCTCTTTACTCGTTCCGTAACACATCATCCCGTGATCAACTCCTTGATTACATTGTGCACATTATGATGATGTCCTACCGAGTGGGCCTAGAGATACCTTTCCGTTTACATGGAGTGACAAATCCCAGTCTCGATTCGTGCCAACCCAACAGACACTTTCGGAGATACCTGTAGTGCACCTTTATAGTCACCCAGTTACGTTGTGACGTTTGGTACACCCAAAGCATTCCTACGGCATCCGGGAGTTGCACAATCTCATGGTCTAAGGAAATGATACTTGACATTAGCAAAGCTTTAGCATACGAACTACACGATCTAGTGCTATGCTTAGGATTGGGTCTTGTCCATCACATCATTCTCCTAATGATGTGATCCCGTTATCAACGACATCCAATGTCCATGGTCAGGAAACCGTAACCATCTATTGATCAACGAGCTAGTCAACTAGAGGCTTACTAGGGACATGGTGTTGTCTATGTATCCACACATGTATCTGAGTTTCCTATCAATACAATTCTATCATGGATAATAAACGATTATCATGAACAAGGAAATATAATAATAATCAATTTATTATTGCCTCTAGGGCATATTTCCAACAGTCTCCTACTTGCACTAGAGTCAATAATCTAGTTCACATCGCCATGTGATTAACGCTCACAGGTCACATCGCCATGTGACTAACACCCAAGAGTTTACCAGAGTCAATAATCTAGTTCACATCACTATGTGATTAACACTCAATGAGTTCTGGGTTTGATCATGTTGCTTGTGAGAGAGGTTTTAGTCAACGGGTCTGAACCTTTCAGATCCGTGTGTGCTTTACAAATCTCTATGTCATCTCCTAGATGTAGCTACCATGTTCTATCTGGAGCTATTCCAAATAACTGTTCTACTTGGAGCTATTCTAAATTGTTGCTCCATTATACGTATCCGGTATCTCTACTCAGAGCTATCCGGATAGGTGTTAAGCTTGCATCGACGTAACCCTTTACGACGAACTCTTTTACCACCTCCATAATCGACAAAATTCCTCAGTCCACTAGTTACTAAGGATAACTTCGTTGTCCTGTGATCCATTCTTGGATCACTCTTGTACCCCTTGACTGACTCATGGCAAGGCACACTTCAGGTGTGGTACAGAGCATAGCATAGTGTAGAGCCTATGTCTTAAGCATAGGGGACGACCTTCGTCCTTTCTCTCTATTCTGCCGTGGTCGAGCTTTAAATCTTAACTTCATACCTTACAACTCAGGCAAGAACTCCCTCTTTGACTGATCCATCTTGAACACCTTCAAGATCATGTCGAGGTATGTTCTCATTTGAAAGTTCCATTAAGGGTTTTGATCTATCCTTATAGATCTTGATGCCCAATGCTCAAGTAGCTTAATCCAGGCTTTTCATTGAAAAACACTTTCCAAATAACCCTATATGCTTTCCAGAAATTCTACGTCATTTCTGATCAACAATATGTCAACAACATATACTTATCAGAAATTCTATAGTGCTCCCACTCACTTCTTTGGAAATACAAGTTTCTCATAAACTTTGTATAAACCAAAATCTTTGATCATCTCATCAAAGCATACATTCCCACTCCGAGATGCTTACTCCAATCCTTAGAAGGATTGCTGGAGCTTTGCATACTTATTAGCATATTTCAGGATTGACAAAACCTTCCGGTTGTATCACATACAACCTTTCCTCAAAAATCGTCGAGGAAACAATGTTTTTGACATCCTATCTGCAAGATTTCATAAATGATGCAGTAATTGCTAATATAATTCCAACAGACTCTTAGCATCGCTACGAGTGAGAAAGTCTCACCGTAGTCAACTCCTTGAACTTGTCGGAAAACATCTTAACGACAAGTCGAGCTTTCTTAATGGTGATACTTACCATCATTGTCCGTCTTCCTTTTAAAATCCATCTGTACTCAATAGCCTTACGACCATCGAGCCGTTCTGCCAAAGTCTACACTTTGTTTTCATACATGGATCCTCTCTCGAATTTTTATGGCCTCGAGCCATTTATCGGAATCCAGGCCCACCACCGCTTCTCCATAGCTCGTAGGTTCATTGTTGTCTAGCAACATGACTTCCAAGACAGGATTACGTACCACTCTGAAGTAGTACGCATCCTTGTCATCCCACGAGGTTTGGGAGTGACTTGATCCGAAGTCTCGTGATCAATATCATAAGCTTCCACTTCAATTGGTGTAGGTGCCACAGGAACAACTTCCTGTGCCCTGCCACACACTAGTTGAAGAGACGATTCAATAACCTCATTAAGTCTCCACCATCCTCCCACTCAATTTCAAGAGAAACTTTTCCTCGAGAAAGGACCCAATTCTAGAAACAATCCCTTATTGCTTTCGGATCTGAGATAGGAGGTATACCCAACTGTTTTGGGTGTCCTATGAAGATGCATTTATCCGCTTTGGGTTCGAGCTTATCAGCCTGAAACTTTTTCACATAAGCGTCGCAGCCCCAAACCTTTTAAGAAATGACAGCTTAGGTTTCTCTAAACCATAGTTCATACGGTGTCACCTCATCGGAATTACGTGGTGCCCCTTTTTAAAGTGAATGTGGTTGTCTCTAATGCCTAACCCATAAACTATCGTGGTAATTCGATGAGAGACATCATGGTATGCATCATATCCAATAGGGTGCAGTTATGATGTTCGGACACACCATCACAATATGGTGTTCCAGGCTGTATCAGTTGTGAAACAATTTCCACAATGTCTTAATTCTATGCCAAACTCGTAATTCAGATATTCATCTCTATGATCATATCATAGATATTTTATCCTCTTGTCACGACGATCTTTCAACTTCACCTTGAAATTACTTGAACCTTTCAATAATTCAGACTCGTGATTCATCAAGTAAATATACTCAACATTTACTCAAATCATCCGTGAAGTTAAAACATAACGATATCCACTACATGCCTCAGCACTCATTGGACTGCACACATCAAAATGTATTACTTCCAGCAAGTTGCTTTCTGGTTCCATTTTACTGAAACTGAGGCGTTCAGTCATCTTGCCCAAGTGGTATGATTTGCATGTCTCAAGTGATTCAAAATCAAGTGAGTCCAAACGGTCCATCTGTATAGAGTTTCTTCATGCATATCTACCAACAAACATGGTCCGCATGTCTCAATCCTTTCAAAAATGAGTGAGTCCAAAGATCCATCAACATGGAGCTTCTTCATGCGTTTTATACCGATATGACTTACGTGGCAGTGCCACAAGTAGGTGGTACTATCATTACTATCTTTTGGCATGAACATGCGTATCACTACGATCGAGATTCAATAAACCATTCATTTTAGATGTAAGACCATTGAAGGTATTATTCAAATAAATAGAGTAACCATTATTCTCCTTAAATGAATAACCGTATTGCGATAGACATAATCCAATCATGTCTATGCTCAACGCAAACACCAATCTCGATGGTAGAGGGAGCGTACGATATTTGATCAACCTTGAAAATACTTCCAACACATATCGTTATCTCACCTTTAGCTAGTCTCCGTTTATCCCGCAGCTTTTATTTCGAGTTACTAACACTTAGCAACCGAACCGGTATCTAATACCCTGGTGCTACTAGGAGTACTAGTAAAGTACACATTAACACAATGTACATCCAATATACTTCTATCGACCTTGCCAGCCTTCTCATCTACCAAGTATCTAGGGTAATTCTGCTCCAGTGGCTGTTCCCCTTATTACAGAAGCACTTAGTCTCGGGTTTGGGTTCAACCTTGGGTTTCTTCACCAGAGCAGCAGCTAAATTGCCGTTTCATGAAGTATCCCTTCTTGCCCTTTCCCTTCTTGAAACTAGTGGTTTCACTAACCATCAACAATTGATGCTCCTTCTTGGTCTCTACTTTTGCGGTGTCAAACATCGCGAATATCTCAAGGATCATCATATATGTCATTGATATATCATAGTTCATCACGAAGCTCTAGCAGCTTGGTGGTAATGACTTCGGAGAAACATCACTATCTCATCTGGAAGATCAACTCCCACTCGATTCAAGTGATTGTTGTACTCAGACAATCTGAGCACAAGCTCAACAATTGAGCTTTTCTCCCTTAGTTTGCAGGTTAAGAAAATCGTCAGAGGTTTTATACCTCTTGACGTGGGCACAAGCCTGAAATCCCAATTTCAGCCCTCGAAACATCTCATATGTTTCGCGACATTTCAAAAAAAACGTCTTCGGTGCCTCAACTCTAAACCGTTAACTGAACTATCACGTAGTTACCAAAATGTGTATGTCAGATGTTCGCAACATCCACAGACGACGTTCGAGGTTCAGCACACTGAGCGGTGCATTAAGGACATAAGCCTTCTGCTGTCTGCATAATTGCTACTATCAACTTTCAACTAATTTTTCTCTAGGAACATATCTAAACAGTAGAACTAAAGCGCGAGCTACGACATAATTTGCAAAATCCTTTTGACTATGTTCAGGATAATTAAGTTCATCTTATGAACTCCCACTCAGATAGACATCCCTCTAGTCATCTAAGTGATTACATGATCCGAGTCAACTAGGCCGTGTCCGATCATCACGTGAGACGGACTAGTCATCATCGGTGAACATCTTCATGTTGATCGTATCTTCTATACGACTCATGCTCGACCTTTCGGTCTTCTGTGTTCCGAGGCCATGTCTATACATGCTAGGCTTGTCAAGTTAACCCTAAGTGTTTCGCGTGTGTAAATTTGTCTTACACCCATTGTATGTGAACGTTAGAATCTAACACCCGATCATCACGTGGTGCTTCGAAACACGAACTGTCGCAACGGTGCACAGTTAGGGGAGAACACTTCTTGAAATTGTTGTAAGGGATCATCTTATTTACTACCGTCGTTCTAAGCAAATAAGATGTATAAACATGATAAACATCACATGCAATCAAATAGTGACATGATATGGCCATCATCACTTTGCTCCTTTTGATCTCCATCTTCGGGGCTCCATGATCATCATCGTCACCGGCATGACACCATGATCTCCATCATCATGATCTCCATCATCGTGTCTTCATGAAGTTGTCTCGCCAACTATTACTTCTACTACTATGGCTAACGGTTAGCAATAAAGTAAAGTAATTACATGACGTTTAAGTTGACACGCAGGTCATAAAAAAATAAAGACAACTCCTATGGCTCCTGCCGGTTGTCATACTCATCGACATGCAAGTCGTGATTCCTATTACAAGAACATGATCAATCTCATACATCACATCCTTGGCCATATCACATCACATAGCATACCCTGCAAAAACAAGTTAGACGTCCTCTAATTGTTGTTTGCATGTTTTACGTGGCTGCTATGGGTTTCTAGCAAGAACGTTTCTTACCTACGCAAAGACCACAACGTGATATGCCAATTGCTATTTACCCTTCATAAGGACCATTTTCATCGAATCCGATCCGACTAAAGTGGGAGAGACAGACACCCGCCAGCGACCTTATGCAACTAGTGCATGTTTGTCGGTGGAACCGGTCTCACGTAAGAGTACGTGTAAGGTTGGTCCGGCCGCTTCATCCCACGATGCCGCCGAATCAAGATAAGACTAGTAACGACAAGCATATTGAACAAAATCAACGCCCACAACTACTTTGTGTTCTACTCGTGCATAGAATCTACGCAATAGACCTAGCTCATGATGCCACTGTTGGGGAACGTAGCAGAAATTCAAAATTTTACTACGTATCACCAAGATCTATCTATGGAGAGACCAGCAACAAGGGGAAGGAGAGTGCATCTACATACCCTTTTAGATCGCTAAGCGGAAGCATTCAAGAGAACGGGGTTGATGGAGTCGTACTCGTCGTGATTCAAATCACCGATGATCCTAGTGCCGAACGGACGGCACCTCCGCGTTCAACACACGTACAGCCCGGTGACGTCTCCCATGCCTTGATCTAGCAAGGAGAGAGGGAGAGGTTGAGGAAGACTCCATCCAGCAGCAGCACAACGGCATAGTGGTGGTGGAGGAGCGTGGCAATCCTGCAGGGCTTCGCCTAAGCACCACGGGAGAGGAGAAGAACTTGGGAGAGAGGGAGGGGCTGCACCAAAGGCAAAAGGTGTGTCTTGAGAGGCCCTCCCTCCCCACTATATATAGTGATCCCAAAGGGGGGGGGTGCACCAGCCCTAGGAGATCCAATCTCCTAGGGGGCGGCGGCCACGGAGGAGTCCTTCCCCCCCAAGGCACCTAGGAGGTGCCTTCCCCTTCTGGGACTCTTCCTTTAGGGTTTCCCCAGGCGCATGGGCCTCTTGGGGCTGGTGCCCTTGGCCCATGTAGGCCAAGGCGCACCCCCTACAGCCCATGTGGCCCCACCCGGTGGGCCCCCGAGACCCTTCCGGTGGTCCCGGTACAATACCGATGACCCCGAAACTTGTCCCGATGGCCGAAACATGACTTCCTATACATAAATCTTTACCTCCGGACCATTCCGAAACTCCTCGTGACGTCCGGGATCTCATCCGGGACTCCGAACAACATTCGGTAACCACATACAAACTTCCTTTATAACCCTAGCGTCATCGAACCTTAAGTGTGTAGACCCTACGGGTTCGGGAGACATGCAGACATGACCGAGACGTTCTCCGGTCAATAACCAACAGCGGGATCTGGATACCCATGTTGGCTCCCACATGTTCCATGATGATCTCATCGGATGAACCACGATGTCAAGGACTTAATCAATCCCGTATACAATTCCCTTTGTCTATCAGTACGATACTTGCCCGAGATTCGATCGTCGGTATCCCGATACCTTGTTCAATCTCGTTACCGGCAAGTCTCTTTACTCGTTCCGTAACACATCATCCCGTGATCAACTCCTTGATCACATTGTGCACATTATGGTGATGTCCTACCGAGTGGGCCCAGAGATACCTTTCCGTTTACATGGAGTGACAAATCCCAGTCTCGATTCGTGCCAACCCAACAGACACTTTCGGAGATACCTGTAGTGCACCTTTATAGTCACCCAGTTACGTTGTGACGTTTGGTACACCCAAAGCATTTCTACGGTATCCGGGAGTTGCACAATCTCATGGTCTAAGGAAATGATACTTGACATTAGCAAAGCTTTAGCATACGAACTACACGATCTAGTGCTATGCTTAGGATTGGGTCTTGTCCATCTCATCATTCTCCTAATGATGTGATCCCGTTATCAACGACATCCAATGTCCATGGTCAGGAAACCGTAACCATCTATTGATCAACGAGCTAGTCAACTAGAGGCTTACTAGGGACATGGTGTTGTCTATGTATCCACACATGTATCTGAGTTTCCTATCAATACAATTCTAGCATGGATAATAAATGATTATCATGAACAAGGAAATATAATAATAATCAATTTATTATTGCCTCTAGGGCATATTTCCAACACGTAGTAATTTCAAAAAATTCCTACGCACACGCAAGATCATGGTGATGCACAACAACGAGAGGGGAGAGTGTTGTCTACGTACCCACGCAGACCGACTGCGGGAGCGTTGACACAACGTAGAGGAAGTAGTCGTACGTCTTCCCGATCCGACCGATCCAAGCACCGTTACTCCGGCACCTCCGAGTTCTTAGCACACGTATAGCTCGATGACGATCCCCGGGCTCCGATCCAGCAAAGCGTCGGGGAGGAGTTCTGTCAGCACGACGGCGTGGTGACGATCTTGATGTACTACCGTCGCAGGGCTTCGCCTAAGCACTGCTACAATATAATCGAGGTGGAATATGGTGGCAGGGGGCACCGCACACGGCTAAGGAACGATCTCAATGATCAACTTGTGTGTCTAGAGGTGCCCCCCTGCCTCCGTATATAAAGGAGCCAAGGGGGAGGGGGCCGCCGGCCAGGAGGAGGGCGCAGGAGGAGTCCTACTCCTACCGGGAGTACGACTCCCCCCCAATCCTAGTTGGACTAGGATTCCCCGAGGGGGAAAGAGAGAGAGGGGGGCCGACCACCTCTCCTAGTCCTAATAGGACTAGGGAAGGGGGAGGCGCACGGCCACCTTGGGCTGCCCCTTTCTCCTTTCCACTAAAGCCCATTAAGGCCCATATGGCTTCCCGGGGGGTTCCGGTAACCTCCCGGTACTCCGGTAAAATCCCGATTTCACCCGGAACACTTCCGATGTCCAAATATAGGCTTCCAATATATCAATCTTTATGTATCGACCATTTCGAGACTCCTCGTCATGTCCGTGATCACATCCGGGACTTCGAACTAACTTAGGTACATCAAAATGCATAAACTCATAATAACTGTCATCGTAACGTTAAGCGTGCGGACCCTACGGTTCGAGAATAATGTAGACATGACTGAGACACATCTCCGGTCAATAACCAATAGCGGGACCTGGATGCCCATATTGGCTCCTACATATTCAACGAAGATCTTTATCGGTCAGACCGCATAACAACATACGTTGTTCCCTTTGTCATCGGTATGTTACTTGCCCGAGATTCGATCGTCGGTATCCAATACCTTGTTCAATATCGTTACCTGCAAGTCTCTTTACTCGTTCCGTAATACATCATCTCGCAAATAACTCATTAGTTGCAATGCTTGCAAGGCTTTATGTGATGTGCATTACCGAGAGGGCCCAGAGATACCTCTCCGACAATCGGAGAGACAAATCCTAATCTCGAAATACGCCAACCCAACATCTACCCTTGGAGACACCTGTAGAGCTCCTTTATAATCACCTAGTTACGTTGTGATGTTTGGTAGCACACAAAGTGTTCCTCCGGTAAACGGGAGTTGCATAATCTCATAGTCATAGGAACATGTATAAGTCATGAAGAAAGCAATAGCAACATACTAAACGATCGGGTGCTAAGCTAATGAAATGGGTCATGTCAATCAGATCATTCAACTAATGATGTGACCTAGTTAATCAAATAACAACACCTTGTTCATGGTTAGGAAACATAACCATCTTTGATTAACGAGCTAGTCAAGTAGAGGCATACTAGTGACACTAAGTTTGTCTATGTATTCACACATGTATTATGTTTCCGGTTAATACAATTCTAGCATGAATAATAAACATTTATCATGATATAAGGAAATAGATAATAACTTTATTATTGCCTCTAGGGCATATTTCCTTCAGTCTCCCACTTGCACTAGAGTCAATAATCTAGTTCACATCACTATGTGATTAGCACCAATAGTTCACACCTTTATGTGATTGGTTCACATCTCCATGTGACTAACACCCAAAGGGTTTACTAGATTCAATAATCTACTTCACATCGCTATGTGATTAACACCCAAAGAGTGATCATGTTTTGCTTGTGAGAGAAATTTAGTCAATGGGCCTGCCATATTCAGATCCGTATGTATTTTGCAAAATTCTATGTTTACAATGCTCTGCATGGAGCTACTCTAGCTAATTGCTCCCACTTTCAATATGTATCCAGATTGAGACTTAGAATCATCTGGATTAGTGTCAAAAAACTTGCATCGACGTAACTCTTTACGACGAACCTTTTTGTCACGTCCATAATCGAGAAACATATCCTTATTTCACTAAGGATAATTCCGACCGCTGTCTAGTGATCTACTCCTAGATCACTATTGTACTCCCTTGCCAAATCAGTGCAGGGTATACAATAGATCTGGTACACAGCATGACATACTTTATAGAACCTATGGCCAAGGCATAGGGAATGACTTTCATTCTCTTTCTATCTTCTGCCGTGGTCGGGCTTTGAGTCTTACTCAACTTCACACCTTGTAATACACGCAAGAACTCTTTCTTTGGCTGCTCCATTTTGAACTACTTCAAAATCTTGTCAAGGTATGTACTCATTGAAAAAACTTATCAAGCGTCTTGATCTATCTCTATAGATCTTGAAGCTCAATATGTAAGCAGCTTCACCGAAGTCTTTCTTTGAAAAACTCCTTTCAAACACTCCTTTATGCTTTATAGAATAATTCTACATTATTTCCGATCAACAATATGTCATTCACATATATTTATCAGAAATGCTGTAGTGCTCCCACTCACTTTCTTGTAAATACAGGCTTCACCACAAGTTTGTATAAAACTATATGCTTTGATCAACTCATCAAAGTGTATATTCCAACTCCGAGATGCTTGCACCAGTCCACAGATGGATCACTGGAGCTTGCACATTTTGTTAGCACCTTTCGGATTGACAAAACCTTCTGGTTGCATCATATACAACTCTTCTTTAATAAATCCATTAAGGAATGCAGTTTTGTTTATCTATTTGCCAGATTTCATAAAATGCGGCAATTACTAACATGATTCGGACAGACTCTAGCATAGATACGAGTGAGAAACTCTCATCGTAGTCAACACCTTGAACTTGTCGAAAACCCTTTGCGACAATTCTAGCTTTGTAGATAGTAACACTACTATCAGCGTCCGTCTTCCTCTTGAAGATCCATTTATTCTCAATTGCTTGCTGATCATCGGGCAAGTCAACCAAAGTCCAAACTTTGTTCTCATACATGGATCATATCTCAGATTTCATGGCCTCAAACCATTTCGCGGAATCTGGGCTCATCATCGCTTCCTCATAGTTCGCAAGTTCATCATGGTCTAGTAACATGACTTCCAGAACAGGATTACCGTACCACTCTGGTGCGGATCTCACTCTGGTTTACCTACGAGATTCGGTAGTAACTTGATCTGAAGTTACATGATCATCATCATTAGCTTCCTCACTAATTGGTGTAGTAGTCACAGGAACAGATTTTTGTGATGAACTACTTTCCAATAAGGGAGAAGGTACAATTACCTCATCAAGTTTTCTACTTTCCTCCCACTCACTTCTTTCGAGAGAAACTCCTTCTCTGGAAATGATCCATTCTTAGCTACGAATGTCTCGCCTTCGGATCTATGATAGAAGGTGTACCCAACAGTCTCCTTTTGGGTATCCTATGAAGGCATATTTCTCCGATTTGGTTTTGAGCTTATCAGGATGAAACTTTTTCACATAAGCATCACAACCCAAAACTTTAAGAAACGACAACTTTGGTTTCTTGCTAAACCACAGTTCAGATTGTGTCATCTCAAAGGACTTAGATGGTTCCCTATTTAACGTGAATGCAGCTGTCTCTAATGCATAACCCCAAAACGATAGTGGTAGATCGGTAAGAGACATCATAGATCGCACTATATCTAATAAAGTACGGTTATGACGTTCGGACACACCATTACGCTGTGGTGTTCCGGGTGGCGCGAGTAGTGAAACTATTTCACATTGTTTTAACTGAAGATCATACTCGTAAATCAAATAATTGTCTCCGTGATCAGATCGTAGAAGCCTTATTTTCTTGATACGATGATTCTCCACTTCACTCTGAAATTTTTTGAACTTTTCAAATGTTCCAGACTTATGTTTCATCAAGTAGATATCCCCATATCTGCTCAAATCATCTGTGAAGGTCAGAAAATAATGATACCTGCTGCAAGCCTTAATATTCATCGGACCACATACATCAGTATGTATGATTTCCAACAAATTTGTTGTTTGCTTCATTGTTCCGGAGAACGGCGTTTTAGTCATCTTGCCCATGAGGCATGGTTCGCAAGCATCAACTGATTCATAATCAAGTGATTCCAAAAGCCCATCAGCATGGAGTTTCTTCATGCGCTTTACACCAATATGACCTAAACGGCAGTGCTACAAATAAGTTGCACTATCATTATTAACTTTGCATCTTTTGGTTTCAATATTATGATTATGTGTATCACTATGATCGAGATCCAACGAACTATTTTCATTGGGTGTGTAACCATATAAGGTTTTATTCATGTAAACAGAACAACAATTTATTCTCTTACTTAAATGAATAACCGTATTACAATAAACATGATCAAATCATATTCATGCTCAACGTAAACACCAAATAACACTTATTTAGGTTCAACACTAATCCCGAATTTAAAGGGAGTGTGCCATGATGATCATATCAATCTTGGAACCACTTCCAACACACATCGTCACTTCACCCTGAACTAGTCTCTGTTTATTCTCCAACTCCCGTTTCGAGTTACTAATCTTAGCAACTGAACTAGTATCAAATACTGAGGGGTTGCTATAAACACTAGTAAAGTACACATCAATAACATGTATATCAAATATACTTATGTTCACCTTGCCATCCTTCTTATCTGCCAATCACTTGGGGTAGTTCCGCTTCCAGTGACCAGTCCCTTTGCAGTAGAAGCAATTTAGTCTTAGGCTTAGGACCAGACTTGGGCTTCTTCACATGAGCAGCAACTTGCTTGCTATTTTTCTTGAAGTTCCCCTTTTTTCCCTTTACCCTTTTCTTGAAACTAGTGGTCTTGTCAACCATCAACACTTGATGCTCTTTCTTGATTTCTATCTTCATCGATTTCATCATCATGAAAAGCTCGGGATTCGTTTTCGTCATCCCTTGCATACTATAGTTCATCACGAAGTTCTACTAACTTTGTGATGGTGACTAGAAAATTCTGTCAATCACTATCTTATCTGGAAGATTAACTCCCACTTGATTCAAGCGATTGTAGTACCCAGACTCTGAGCAGATGCTCACTAGTTGAGCGATTCTCCTCCATCTTTTAGCTATAGAACTTGTTGGAGACTTCATATCTCTCAACTCGGGTATTTGCTTGAAATATTAACTTCAACTCCTGGAACATCTCATATGGTCCATGACGTTCAAAACGTCTTCGAAGTCCCGATTCTAAGCCGTTAAGCATGGTGCACTAAACTATCAAGTAGTCATCATATTTAGCTAGCCAAACGTTCATAACATCAGCATCTGCTCCTGCAATAGGTCCGTCACCTAGTGGTGCGTCAAGGACATAATTCCTCTGTGCAGCAATGAGGATAAACCTTAGATCACGGATCCAATCCGCATCATTGCTACTAACATCTTTCAACACAATTTTCTCTAAGAACATATCAAAATAAACACAGGGAAGCAACAACGCGAGCTATTGATCTACAACATAATTTGCAAAATACTACCAGGACTAAGTTCATGATAAATTTAAGTTCAATTTAATCATATTACTTAAGAACTCCCACTTAGATAGACATCCCTCTAATCCTCTAAGTGATCACGTGATCCAAATCAACTAAACCATGTCCGATCATCACGTGAGATGGAGTAGTTTCAATGGTGAACATCACTATGTTGATCATATCTACTATATGATTCACGCTCGACCTTTCGGTCTCCGTGTTCCGAGGCCATATCTGCATATGCTAGGCTCGTCAAGTTTAACCTGAGTATTCTGCGTGTGCAAAACTGGCTTGCACCCGTTGTAGATGGACGTAGAGCTTATCACACCCGATCATCACGTGGTGTCTGGGCACGATGAACGTTGGCAACGGTGCATACTCAGGGAGAACACTTCTTGATAATTTAGTGAGAGATCATCTTATAATGCTACCGTCAATCAAAGCAAGATAAGATGCATAAAAAGATAAACATCACATGCAATCAATATAAGTGATATGATATGGCCATCATCATCTTGTGCTTGTGATCTCCATCTCCGAAGCACCGTCATGATCACCATCTTCACCGGCGCGACACCTTGATCTCCATCGTAGCATCGTTGTCGTCTCGCCAATCTTATGCTTCCACGACTATCGCTACCGCTTAGTGATAAAGTAAAGCATTACATCGCGATTGCATTGCATACAATAAAGCGACAACCATATGGCTCCTGCCAGTTGCCGATAACTCGGTTACAAAACATGAACATCTCATACAATAAAATTTAGCATCACGTCTTGGCCATATCACATCACAACATGCCCTGCAAAAACAAGTTAGACGTCCTCTACTTTGTTGTTGCAAGTTTTACGTGGCTGCTACGGGCTTAAGCAAGAACCAATCTCACCTACGCATCAAAACCACAACGATAGTTTGTCAAATAGACTCCGTTTTAACCTTCGCAAGGACCGGGCGTAGCCACACTTGGTTCAAGTAAAGTTGGAGAAACAGTCACCCGCAAGCCAACTTTGTGCAAAGCACGTCGGGAGAACCGGTCTCGCGTAAGCGTACGCGTAATGTCGGTCCGGGCCGCTTCATCCAACAATACCACCGAACCAAATTATGACATGCTGGTAGGCAGTATGACTTATATCGCCCACAACTCACTTGTGTTCTACTCATGCATATAACATCAAACCATAAAACCTAGGCTCTGATACCATTGTTGGGGAACGTAGTAATTTCAAAAAAATTCCTACGCACACGCAAGATCATGGTGATGCACAGCAACGAGAGGGGAGAGTGGTGTCTACGTACCCACGTAGACCGACTGCGGAAGCATTGACACAACATAGAGGAAGTAGTCGTACGTCTTCCCGATCCAACCGATCCAAGCACCGTTACTCCGGCACCTCCGAGTTCTTAGCACACGTACAGCTCGATGACGATCCCCGGGCTCCAATCCAGCAAAGCGTCGGGGAGGAGTTCCGTCAGCACGACGGCGTGGTGACGATCTTGATGTACTACCGTCGCAGGGCTTCGCCTAAGCACTGCTACAATATAATCGAGGTGGAATATGGTGGCAGAGGGCACCGCACACGGCTAAGGAACGATCTCAGTGATCAACTTGTGTGTCTAGAGGTGCCCCCTGCCTCCGTATATAAAGGAGCCAAGGGGGAGGGGGCCGCCGGCTAGGAGGAGGGCGCAGGAGGAGTCTTACTCCTACCGGGAGTAGGACTCCCCCCCAATCCTAGTTGGACTAGGATTCCCCGAGGAGGAAAGAGAGAGAGGGGGGCCGGCCACCTCTCCTAGTCCTAATAGGACTAGGGGAGGGGGGAGGCGCGCGGCCACCTTGGGCTGCCCCTTTCTCCTTTCCACTAAAGTTCATTAAGGCCCATATGGCTTCACGGGGGTTCCGGTAACCTCCCGGTACTCCGGTAAAATCCCGATTTCACCCGGAACACTTCCGATGTCCAAATATAGGCTTCCAATATATCAATCTTTATGTCTCGACCATTTCGAGACTCCTCGTCATGTCCGTGATCACATCCGGGACTTCAACCTAACTTTGGTACATCAAAATGCATAAACTCATAATAACTGTCATCGTAACGTTAAGCGTGCAGACCCTACGGTTCGAGAATAATGTAGACATGACTGAGACACATCTCCGGTCAATAACCAATAGAGGGACCTGGATGCCCATATTGGCTCCTACATATTCAACGAAGATCTTTATCGGTCAGACCGCATAACAACATACGTTGTTCCCTTTGTCATCGGTATGTTACTTGCCCGAGATTCGATCATCGGTATCCAATACCTAGTTCAATCTCGTTACCGGCAAGTCTCTTTACTCATTCCGTAATACATCATCTCACAAATAACTCATTAGTTGCAATGCTTGCAAGGCTTTATGTGATGTGCATTACCGAGAGGGCCCGAAGATACCTCTCCGACAATCGGAGTGACAAATCCTAATCTTGAAATACGCCAACCCAACATCTACCCTTGGAGACACCTGTAGAGCTCCTTTATAATCACCTAGTTACGTTGTGACGTTTGGTAGCACACAAAGTGTTCCTCCGGTAAATGGGAGTTGCATAATCTCATAGTCATAGGAACATGTATAAGTCATGAAGAAAGCAATAGCAACATACTAAACGATCGGGTGCTAAGCTAATGGGTCATGTCAATCAGATCATTCAACTAATGATGTGATCCCATTAATCAAATGACAACTCTTTGTCCATGGTTAGGAAACATAACCATCTTTGATTAATTAGCTAGTCAAGTAGGCATACTAGTGACACTCTGTTTGTCTATGTATTCACACATGTATTATGTTTCCGGTTAATACAATTCTAGCATGAATAATAAACTTTTATCATGATATAAGGAAATAAATAATAACTTTATTAGTGCCTCTAGGGCATATTTCCTTCAGATGGTACTCATGTCACTACGAGAGTGCCTCAGTCACAGTCTGCAGCATACAAGGGGAGGAAGTACTACACAAGCCAGAATGTGCTCGCTGCTGTTGACTTTGATATGAAGTTCGTGTTGGAAATATGCCCTAGAGGAAATAGTATTTGTATAATTATATTTCCATATTCATAATTATAGAGTTTACTTTTCGTGCTATAACTACTATGATCCTGGAATATGTGATTCAATAGAAAACTCATATGCACGTGTGGAATGATAAACGGTTAAATAAAAGGTCCCTAGTCTCGCCTCTAGGACTAGGTCAAGTATTGTTGGTGATCATGTTTTTTGGATCTTAGGATGTCATTAAGTGGTAGTCCTAAAACAACATTGAGATTACGACGTTGGAAGAATGATCATATTGAATCAAGCCAAACTTGTTTGTTGTGAATTGGATTATATAATCTATATTCAATTGTAATAACATAGAGTGTTTACATTTGATTTTCCTCCTTAGACCATGAGAGTATCGTGGTGACTTCTTACCGTACGATGAGCTTTTGGGTTGCTCAAACGTCACATGTAACACGGAGATCATAACGACAACTTACAGGTTCATCGAAAAGTTTGACAAGTAACGAGATAGATAAAGAGTGGGTTTTGCTCCACCGACGATGGAGAGATATTCTTAGGGCACTCACAGTGTGACGACATCAATCATCATTTGTCTAGACACACGTGACTTCATCACGGGGATGCCGGAACACAATAAGGAGAAAGAAGAACAAAACCAGTAACAAGGATTTCGGTATAGCGAGCATAGTGATGACTCGGGAGGATACAGATGCATCCGAGTTTTTTGAAGTATCACGAAGCAAAGCGAATATCACACGATAACCAAAGGTTCACTCGAATATCATTTGTGTGCTCATAGGGATGGATACGGACGTCCACGGTCCCGTTGATGGTCATTGAACGAACGGTTTCTTTCATGTCTACGAGTTACCAAACCTATGGGGTCACAAGTGTTACGGCATATCTCTCTCAAGGTAGTTTTGGTGATTGATGACAACATGTTTGCGGACTAATCTTGTGCTCTGAATAATTCACAGATTCTCCCCTGGCACGAGACGCTTTCTTCCCCTCGGAGTGTATTTCAAGACGGTGTAGATCTTTCGTTTCTTTCTCGGTGGACTAGTTGCGTAGAGGGCACCATACTATCAAGAGGGGCTCCGCTGGGGTATTGCATGGGTGGAATCATCACGTACACATCAGCTTCTCACCCTCCGAGCTTTTCCATTCCATTGTAGAGTTCTCTCCTCTCTTCCTTGTCCTGTCTGGGTCCAAGCGGTAGTACCGCGCAACCCAGCGGTAGTACCGCCGAGGAGCCACAAGCGGCAGTACCGCTCCACAGCGGTAGTACCGCCCGTGGCTCCATAGCAGTAGTACCGCTGGGGTGCTTGGCACCTCCGCCTCGTCCTCAGCATCTTTGGAGAGCTTCTCTCTCTCTTATGCGCCCCCAGCGGTAGTACCGCTCTGCCAGCGGTAGTACGGCCGAAGGGTCACAAGCGGCAGTACCGCTCCACAGCGGTAGTACCGCCCGTGACCCCGCTGCTGTAGTACCGCTGGGCAGTCTGGCTCCTACCGCCTCGATTCGAGAGGTCTTTTTTTCATGTCGGGTTTTGCGGCACTAGTCGCGGTTGTAGAGGCGGTAGTACTGTTCCAGGAGCGGTAGTACCGCCCCTACCACCGCGGTAGTACCGCGGTTGGGTCCTTTCCCTTCTTATCTCCTCTGTGCGGCAGTGCCGCTGGCTAGCGCGGCAGTACCGCTGTGCTGGCGGTAGTACCGCCCCCTCTCAGCGGTAGTACCGCCCTGTGCGGGGCTGGTTGGTGGGGGGCAACGGTTGGATTGTTGCCCCCACTATAAAAGGGATTTCCCTTCTTCTCCTTGACCTACCTCTTCCTCCCCCAAGCTCCATTTATTGCTCAAGCTCCATTAAATACTCCAAGCTCCATTTTCGCCCGATCTATCTCTCTAGCCAATCAAACTTGTTGATTTGCTTGGGAGTGGTTGAGAAGGCCCCGATCTACACTTCCACCAAGGGATTTTCGATTCCCCCACTCATCCCTAGCGGATCTTGTTACTCTTGGGTGTTTGAGCACCCTAGACGGTTGAGGTCACCATGGAGCCATAGTCCATTGTGGTGAAGCTTCGTGGTCTTGTTGGGAGCCTCCGATTAAGTTGGGGAGATTGCCCCAACCTTGTTTGTAAAGGTTCGGTCGCCGCCTTCAAGGGCACCAATAGTGGAATCACGGCATCTCGCATTGTGTGAGGGCGTGAGGAGAATACGGTGGCCCTAGTGGCTTCTTGGGGAGCATTGTGCCTCCACACCGCTCTAACGGAGACGTACTTCCCCTCAAAAGGAAGGAACTTCGGTAACACATCCTCGTCTTCACCGGATCCACTCTTGGTTATCTCTTACCTTTACTTGTGCAAGCTCTTTAGTGTTTCTTCCCTTGCTTGCGTGTATGCTTGTTGTTATTGCATCATACAGGTTGCTCACCTAGTTGCACATCTAGACAACCTACTTTGATGCAAAGTTTAATTTGGTAAAGAAAAGTAAAAATTGGTAGTTGCCTATTCACCCCCCCCTCTAGTCAACCATATCGATCCTTTCAATTGGTATCAGAGCCTCGTCTCTTTATTAAGTACTTTACCGTCCAAAGAGTATGGTTGATACCATAGACGGTGTGGAGGAACACTCCGGTGTGAATCCTATCTCGTCTAAGGGCGATGGGGGAACCTCGGTCTCACGTGAGGAGTTCAATGTGGCCTTGGAGACATTGAAAACCTCCATGACGACCGAAGTTGAAAGCATGTTTACTAAATTTCTTGAGGGGCTTAAACTATCCACCGCACCGTTGAAAGTGGGTGATCCCGCCAACAAGGTGACGGATGCTTTCCCCGACAAGGGGGAAGCTAGTAGTGAAAAGGCTCCTTCTTCTAGTGGTAAGAATGGCACCGGCATCTTTGCCCATGTGGAACCACCACTTGTTTATGGTGGACCGGTTCCTTCCACTCATTTGAATCATGCCGGTCCTCCCCCTAAGATTGTAAAAAATGATGATTTTGATTCTTGGGTTTACCGCTTTAAATGTCATTTAAATCATGTGAACACTAACCTTTGGAGAATCATTGAAGAAGGTTTCTATCCACATGATCCAAGCAACTTCACTCCTCGAGAAGCCGCGGACAATCAATTCAATGAGAATGCTCTCTTCATCATTCAAGACGCAATTCCACCCGAAGGCCTACCTCATCTTCGTCCCTTCGCCTTGGCCAAAGATGCATGGCATTGTGTCGTCTCTCTCTACCGGGGAAGCGCGAGCATTCAACGCTCCAACTATGAAGTGGTACAAGATGAGGCCGATGAGTTTGCAATGAAAGAAGATGAAGAACCTCGTGAGCTTTATCGGAGAGTAACCAAACTCACGGTCTCACTACGAGATCACGGCAGCAAGGACACGGATGACAATTGGATCAAGCGCAAATTCCTCAAGGAAATGATGCCCTATCACAAGGCCATGTCCTCCGTCATTCGTCAAAGACCGGACTTCCACACTTTGACCTCAAGCGAAGTGTTGGATGAGTTTGTGGCCATGAACATTTTGGACAAGACCGCCAACAATGCGGTGCTCTGATCTCAACGGGCAAAGAAGCCTAACCTTGCATTGAAGGCCAAGCTCACCGTTGAAGAAGAAGAAGAGGAAGAAGAGGAGAGCAACCCCAAAGATACGAAGTATGCATATCATGAACACATCGCACTCGCTTCAAGGAAACTTTGGAGCAAGAAAAACTCGAGGCCAAACTTTAGCAAAACAACTCGAGTGGCACGAGGGGCAAGCAACGTGTAAGGACTTGCTACAATTGCGGCAATGTGAGTCATTTTGTTGCGGAATGCCCGTATGAGAAGAGGGAAGACAATGGTGGCAAGCTCATCCGAAAGGACAAGGCCAAGTCGTTCCCCAGCAAGAACAACTTCACCAAGAAGACTCCTCCCAAGGCATTGGTTGTACAAGAAGAGTACAATGAGGATGATGACGATGATGAAGATGATGAGTCGGTTTCCATGGCCTCCGTTGCCATTGCAACGACTTCACGGGTGTCTCTCTTCGACTCACCCAATGAGAGCATCACCGCCAAGTGCCTCATGGCTAAAGCCACCAACAAGGTGTTTGCTTCTGGTGGGGGATCATGGTTGCTCGATAGCGGAGCTACAAATCATATGACCGGAAGCAAGGACTTGGTGGTGGACGTGCACAAGGTTCCATCTATGCCCACCAATGTCGAGTGGGGTGACACCTCATCTTCTAAGGTATTGGGACTTGGCAAGGTGGTCATCTCTCATGATCTCACGATCGAGAAGGTCATTCTTGTTGAGTCCCTTGCATACAATTTACTTTCCGTTCGTCAACTTGCAATCATGGGCTTTGCCACTTTCTTTGATATCGATACCATGGCCCTCTTGTGGAGCAAGACTCTTAAAGTAGCTTCTGTTGGGCATGTCGAGAACGGTCTATATGTGATTAATTTTACGAAACGACCCACTAAGACCGCAACATGCCTAATGGCTAAAGTTTATGTGGGATGGCTTTGGCATCGCCATTTAGCCCATGTCAATATGAGATCTTTGCAAAGTCTCCTCAAGGGGACCATGTCCGTGGACTAACAAATGTTAGTTTTGCTAAAGATCGTGCTTGCAGTGCCTGTATCGAAGGAAAGCTACATGAGAAGGTCCACCCTCCCACGACTATCATTTATTCAAAGAGGCCTTTGGAGCTCCTTCACATGGATCTCTTTGGGCCTCCATCCTTCGATAGTCTTGGAGGAAGGAAGTATTGCTTGGTGATTGTGGACGACTACTCAAGGTACACGTGGGTGTATTTCTTGAAGAGGAAGAGCGAGACCCAACAAACCGTCATTGACTTTGCGAATGAAGCACAAGTCAACACAATGCAAAGATCTTGACAATAAGAAGTGACAACGGCACCGAGTTCAAGAACTACACCTTGGATGAGTTTCTTAGTGATGAGGGAATCAAGCATCAATATTCCGCACCCTACACCCCTCAACAAAACGGTGTTGCAGAGAGGAAGAACCGGACGTTGATGGATGCAGCAAGGACCATGATGGCGGAGTTCAAGTCTCCGTACAACTTTTGGGCCGAAGCCATCAACACCGCGTGTCATGCATCCAATCGGCTCTACCTCCGCAAGGGCTTGAACAAGACTCCTTACGAGATACTCACCGGTAACAAGCCCAACCTCAAGTACTTCCGGGTATTCGGGTGTAAGTGTTTCATTCTCAATAAAGGTGTTCGGTTGTCTAAATTTGAGGAGCTTATGAGGGCATATTTGTTGGCTATGCTACAAACTCTCATGCTTACCGTGTCCTCAATAAATCCACGTGACTTATTAAGGAGACGTGTAACGTGGAGTTTGATGAGAATAACGGCTCCCAAGTGGAGCAAAGTGGCACTTGTGATGTAGGTGATGAAATTCCTCCCCAAGCCATAAGAAGAATGGGTGTTGTCTTTATCCTACCCATTGAGGAACCCCTTTTGGCTGAAGGAGAAGGACAAAGCTCCACTCAAGTGGAGCCATCACCAACCCAAGGCCCACACGCTTCCGAAGTTCAACATGAAGGCCCTCATCTTCAAGAACATGACCAAGGGCAAGATCACGCTCAAGACGATGTTGACACATCAAGTGATGCCCAAGGTCAAGTTCTCTCCTCCGAGCAGGTTCAAGAACAAGAACAAGCTCAAGACGACGCTCAAGATGATCAAGTGACCACCCCTCGTCTCACCCCCGAGGAGGAATTAGAGCGTCGTGCCGCCAAGGTTGCTTCCAAGCTCTCCACCAAGGATCATCTCATGACGAATGTGCTTGGAAGCTTAAGAAAGGGGGTAAGCACTCGTAGACAATTAGAAAATTATTGTGAGCATCACGCATTTGTCTCTTGTGTGGAACCCCACAAGGTATAGGAAGCGCTAGAAGATCCAGATTGGCTCAATGCCATGCATGAAGAACTCAACAACTTCGAGCGCAACAAAGTGTGGATATTGGTGCCAAGACCAACCGGGAATCACAATGTCATAGGAACCAAGTGGGTATTTAAGAACAAGCAAGATGCCCATGGGATTATCATTCGCAACAAGGCCCGTTTGGTAGCACAAGGCTACTCCCAAGTCGAGGGTATCGACTAAAGTGAAACCTTTGCTCCCGTTGCTCGTCTTGAATCCATTCGCATGTTGATTGCATATGCTTCTCATCATAACTTTAAGTTACAACAAATGGATGTGAAGAGTGCTTTTCTTAATGGTCCTATTAAAGAATTGGTTTATGTCAAGCATCCCCCCGGGTTCGAGGATCCCTACTTTCCCGATCATGTGTATCAACTCGATAAGGCACTCTATGGCCTTAAACAAGCCCCACGTGCGTGGTATGACCACCTTACCGAGTTGTTACAAGACCGTGGTTTTGAAGTTGGGCTAATCGACCCCACTCTTTTTACTAAGAAGGTCAAAGGGGAGTTGTTTGTGTGCCAATTATATGTTGATGATATTATCTTTGGTTCTCCTAACAAAGCTTTCAATGAGGAATTTGCCGCTCTCATGACCTCTAAGTTCGAGATGTCCTCCATGGGAGAGTTGAAGTTCTTTCTAGGGTTCGAAATGAAGCAAAGAAGAGAAGGAACCTTCATCAATCAATCCAAATACACTCAAGACATGCTCAAGAGATTCAAGCTAAGTGACGTCAAGCCGGCTTCCACTCCAATGCCCACCAAGTGCCAACTTACTTAGATCCCAATGGTAAAGTGCTGGATCAAAAGGTATATCGTTCCATGATTGGATCCTTGCTTTACCTTTGTGCATCTAGACCGGACATCATGTTGAGTATGGGAATTTGTGCATGGTTTCAATCCGCACCTAAGGAAAGTCACTATGTGGCGCTCAAACGAATCTTTCGATATTTGGCTCATACCCCAAACTTTGGCTTATGGTACCCAAGAGGATCAAACTTCAAGCTTGTAGGGTACTCGGATTCCGATTGGGCAGGAGACAAAGTGGATAGGAAGTCCACTTCCGGAGAGTGCCAATTCCTTGGTTGCTGTTTGGTAAGTTGGTCTTCCAAAAAGAAAAGTTGTGTGTCTCTCTCGTCGACTGAGGCGGAGTATGTTGCCGCCGGTAGTTGTTGTGCTCAACTCCTATGGATGAGGCAAACTTTAAAGGATTACGGTGTCACTTGTGACAAAATGCCTCTTTGGTGTGACAATGAAAGTGCCATCAAGATCTCTCTCAACCCGGTGCAACACTTCAAGACGAAGCATATTGAGATTCGGTATCACTTCATCCGGGATCACATTAGGCGAGGAGAGATCAAGCTCAACTATGTCAACACTCATGACAACCTTGCAGATATTTTCACGAAGCCCTTGGATGAAGCAAGATTTCATGAGTTAAGGCATGAGCTAAATATCATTGATTGGAGCAATGTGGCTTGAACCCTTGCACACCCCACCACGCTCATTTTTTTGTCTAGTTTAGGTGTAGGCATGGACATAGGGGGAGTGTTGTTCTCTCAATGAACTCTCCCTCCCCCCATTATGCATAAATTGATCAAGTCTTTCACTTTAGCCATTGTTGATGGTACTTGTGCTTCAAAGACGAGTTTTGGTCATGGGCCCAAGGTTAAAATCTTCGCGGTGCCATACCTCTTAACTCAAACATAGGTGGCCTCGGCCACCGCCCTCTTTCGAAGAGGTGTGTCATTTCTCATGTTCTCGTGTGCTCTCTTTTCCTGCTCTCTTTTCTTGCCGTTTTGCATTTCCTTCGAGCTAAAAGCCTTGTTTGTTTAGTTGTCGCGGCGTGCTGGGCGGTACTACCGCTGGTGGTGTGTGGTACTACCGCTCGTAAGCGGTACTACCGCCCCCCAGCACGGTACTACCGCTAATGGACGGGACCAGGGGGTTAAGTCGTGGCAGGGGGAGGTTTCTTCTCCCCCATACCCATTCACTTCGCCCCCTCTTTTCTCTTCCTCTCTCCAGCTTCCACTCGCCGCAGGAGGGCTCCGACAGATCTCCGTCTCCGGGGCGTCTCTCTCCATTTCCTTTGGTGGAGTCGATCCCCACCTTGTTCTCTTGCCATGGATGCCGGTATTGCCGCCGTTCCTTCTTTCCTTTTGTCTCGTTTTCAGATCTTGTTTCTTAGGGGCAATGGTGGTTGCATCTCTAGATTTTTGGCCAAATCTACGCTTGAGTTGGTTGGAGAAGGCAACTAGACTATCTCGATTAGAGTTTGGTAGGAATATTTTTTAATTTGGTAGGCCGGTAGTGCCGGATCTGACCACGGTAGTAGGAAACCGCTGTTTCATCGCCTCGTGCTGTAGGAAACTGCTGTTTCTCCGCCTCGAGCAGTACTACCGCTCTCATTGAAGCGGTACTACCGCTCTCTTTGGGGTGGTACTACCACTTGGGGCGGTACTACCGCAGGCATGTCATGGTACTACCGCTGCATGCCAAATTCCATCATTTTCCTGCCTTACCTTGATCATTTTTGTTGAGTTTGTTGGCTTATGCTCGTTCTTTTTGGTTGTTTTGCGTGTTCTTGTGTTTGGCTCCAGGTGATGACCCTTCTGAGCATCAAGCTCGCCGTATCAACCCCGGGCGTGCAACATCAAAACGCTACCGCACCTCTGAGCCAGCCGGTGGTTCCTCGAGCACTCAACCGCCTCCAGCAAGCACTTCCGCAAGTGTTCCTCCACCTCCTTAGCATACGAAGAGATCTGCCAACAAGCCAAAAGGGAAGACTGTGACTGAGATGACCAACAAGAAGTTTTGGGAGAAGCGGCACCGCAACCCCTATGCGGTGGATCAAGAACCCACTTTGGTCAATCGCCCATTCTGGAACCGTTTTCAGTTTGCCATCTACTTTGATGTGATCAAGGCCAAGAAGAATCTCTTTGTTGATGTTCGCTCCATTGACACTGATGCTATGGAGAAGGACCCGAAGTACTTTGGCGAAGCCCTTCAGATGTGCACTCAGTTGAACATTCTCAGGATCATGCAATTCAACAAGGATTTCGATGCGGATTTGGTGGCTCAATTCTATGCCACCGTCCATCTTGGGACGGATGTCGACAGGACTCTGACATGGATGACCAATGGCAAGCTGCTCTCCGTCAAGTGGCAGGCTTTCATGGAGTTACTTGATGTGGTGGATAACGGGCTTGAGACTCCTGTCGGTTTTTGCCCTCACCCACAAGCAAGCCCTTTGACCCTACTGCACTGTGAAAGTTCACCCAGTAACTGAGAAGAAGACCTATGAGCTGTCTCCGTATCTGGACATTCTTCATCGCATCTTCCGCGAGACTCTCTTCCCTCGGATCGGGAATCTGGATATGGTCCACTCTTATCTCGTGGACATGCTCCTTTTCTGTCAGCATGAGAAGGAAGCAAGCACTGGAGATAGCCTGGATATTTCTCATGTCATGTGGTCTGAACTCCTCTCTGCCGTGTCTGAGCGCAAGTGCCCTATATATGGTCATTCATCATGAGGCTCATTGAGAGGGCCTGGGCACAGACCTATCCCAGAGTGTTGCTAGAGACTGGAGACTTGGTTTCTCATGAGATCAAGCGTCTGAGGAAGAAGGACAATTGGACCACCCCAGCGCCTCACGCATGAGGTCCGTCTGCTGCTGCTGCCATAGGGGGTCCGTCTGCTGCTGCTGCTGCCATGGGGACTGATGGTGGGGCTGCTACTGATGATCATGAGGAGGACTTTGGGTCCTCTAGTACAGAACCGTCGTGGGCACAAAAGCTTAAATGCAAGATGAAAAGCTTTTTTGCATGGAGTCTCATGGTCAGTACATGACTCATGTGGCGGAGAAGCATGCCAGGACACGCCACAAGAAGCTCACGCGTCAGATGGAGCAACAGTTGCCAGTGGGTCTGAGGGTCAGATCATTGAAGAGGAGGACTGGATTCATCATAATTGCCATTGGACCGACTCCGATGCCGAGCAGTTTTCGACCCACGATGAAGATGCTGAGATGTGATGTTCGAGATCTTCATCTTCCCATCACCTGGAGTCGTAGCGTCGCTCTTTGCCCTTTTGGTGTCTCGCTGCCAAAGGGGGAGAGAGTGTAGGGATTTGTGTTATTGCCGTGCTTTGAGTCATCTTTGTGGTTTCTTGTGTGTTCTCTCGGTGTCTTTATTTGGTTTGGTTTGGTGACTGTGAGACCTAAGTTCTAGTCATATGGTGTGATACATATGCTCCCTATCGCTACCTTATTACTTATGTCTATTCAGTATTGTAGTTTATTACGAGATGCATGCTTGTCCTGTTTTATTCTCTTCTCTCATATATCTTGTGCTTACTATTGTTGGACTATAAAATATTGGGGGAGTGTTGATCCGAATGTGTGTGTCTTGCTCCGAATGCTCCACTATCTAGGTGCACACATTCTGGGGGAGCCCATCTATATTTTGTAGTTCAGAGTTTTCTTCTTTTATTTTTTTTCCTTGCGCAAATCCCTAGTTGTCATCAATCCACCAAAAGGGGGGAGATTGTTACGGCATATCTCTCTCAAGGTAGTTTTGGTGATTGATGACAACATGTTTGCGGACTAATCTTGTGCTTTGAATAATTCACAGATTCTCCCCTGGCACGAGACGCTTTCTTCCCCTCGGAGTGTATTTCAAGACAGTGTAGCTCTTTCGTTTCTTTCTCGGTGGACTAGTTGCGTAGAGGGCACCGTACTATCAAGAGGGGGTCCGCTGGGGTATTGCATGGGTGGAATCATCACGTACACATCAGCTTCTCACCCTCCGAGCTTTTCCATTCCATTGTAGAGTTCTCTCCTCTCTTCCTTGTCCTGTCTGGGTCCAAGCGGTAGTACCGCGCAACCCAGCGGTAGTACCGCCGAGGAGCCACAAGCGGCAGTACCGCTCCATAGCGGTAGTACCGCCCGTGGCTCCACAGCAGTAGTACCACTGGGGTGCTTGGCACCTCCGCCTCGTCCTCAGCATCTTTGGAGAGCTTCTCTCTCTCTCTCTCTCTTATGCGTCCCCAGCGGTAGTACCGCTCTGCCAGCGGTAGTATGGCCGAAGGGTCACAAGCGGCAGTACCGCTCCACAACGGTAGTACCGCCCGTGACCCCGCTGTCGTAGTACCACTGGGCAGTCTGGCTCCTACCGCCTTGATTCGAGAGGTCTTTTTCTCGTGTCGGGTTTTGCGGCACTGGTCGCGGTTGTAGAGACGGTAGTACCGTTCCAGGAGCGGTAGTACCGCCCCTACCACCGCGGTAGTACCGCGGTTGGGTCCTTTCCCTTCTTATCTCCTCTGCGCGGCAGTGCTGCTGGCTGGCGCGGCAGTACCGCTGTCCTGGCGGTAGTACCGCCCCCTCTCAGCAGTAGTACCGCCCTATGCGGGGCTGGTTGGTGGGGGGCAACGGTTGGATTGTTGCCCCCACTATAAAAGGGATTCCCCTTCTTCTCCTTGACCTACCTCTTCCTCCCCCAAGCTCCATTTATTGCTCAAGCTCCATTAAATACTCCAAGCTCCATTTTCGCCCGATCTATCTCTCTAGCCAATCAAACTTGTTGATTTGCTCGGGAGTGGTTGAGAAGGCCCCGATCTACACTTCCACCAAGGGATTTTCGATTCCCCCACTCATCCCTAGCGGATCTTGTTACTCTTGGGTGTTTGAGCACCCTAGACGGTTGAGGTCACCACAGAGCCATAGTCCATTGTGGTGAAGCTTGGTGGTCTTGTTGGGAGCCTCCGATTAAGTTGTGGAGATTGCCCCAACCTTGTTTGTAAAGGTTCGGTCGCCGCCTTCAAGGGCACCAATAGTGGAATCACGGCATCTCGCATTGTGTGAGGGCGTGAGGAGAATACGGTGGCCCTAGTGGCTTCTTGTGGAGCATTGTGCCTCCACACCGCTCTAATGGAGACGTACTTCCCCTCAAAAGGAAGGAACTTCGGTAACACATCCTCGTCTTCACCGGATCCACTCTTGGTTATCTCTTACCTTTACTTGTGCAAGCTCTTTAGTGTTTCTTCCCTTGCTTGCGTGTATGCTTGTTGTTATTGCATCATACAGGTTGCTCACCTAGTTGCACATCTAGACAACCTACTTTGATGCAAAGTTTAATTTGGTAAAGAAAAGTAAAAATTGGTAGTTGCCTATTCACCCCCCCCCCCCTCTAGTCAACCATATCGATCCTTTCAACAAGCTTAAGGAAATCACAATCTAATGAGTGTTAGAAGGATGGGAGTCATGAGAATATATTTCTAGAATTGTTTCAAGAATATTAGGAATAGTTCCGAGAGGATCCGGAAGCGTCTCGAGGTCATCAGAAGGGTTTCAGACGGATAATACCGATAAAAGGTGGAAAATATTTCTGGAAAAGTTAAAAATATATATAATGGTCTAGAGGTATTTAAACATTTTATATTTAAAATACCAAGAGGTGGAAGGCAACTTGGGCCACAAAGGCCCAAGTGAGTTGGCGCCTAAAGGAAACATGCCCTAGAGGCAATAATAAAGTTATTATTTATTTCCTTATTTCATGATAAATGTTTATTATTCATGCTAGAATTGTATTAACCGGAAACATAATACATGTGTGAATACATAGACAAACATAGTGTCACTAGTATGCCTCTACTTGACTAGCTCATTTATCAAAGATGGTTAAGTTTCATAGCCATAGACATGAGTTGTTATTTGATCAACGGGATCACATCATTAGGAGAATGATGTAGGTAGGGGAGGTGTTTTTTAGGGTTCTTAGAGCAACAAGTAAAATCACAAATTTCACAAAGATTCCAAGCATAACACAACAATCTGCTTATTTGATTCCATAAGAGTCTCCCTTTTTCAGGCAAACGGTGGCGCACAAAATGAGCATGCTCATCTAAAGATTTCCCATCAACTAGGCTAGTTGGGGTTTTAGCACGAGCGCATAAGGATCGAAGATGATCCAAGTAGAACACTTTAAGTGGATCCATATCAATAGATTATTAGCAAGCAAAGATGCAAGCAAATGGAAGGCACATGGTAACACAAGCAAACAAGCAACGGGCAAAAAGAGGCAAATAGAGAAAGAAAGGGAGGATAGAGAGAGAGAGAGTGCGAATAAAATGGCAAGGGTGAAGTGGGGGAGAGGAAAACGAGAGGAAAATGGCAAATAATGCAATGCGTGAGATAAGGGTATGTGATGGGTACTTGGTGTTGGGGAACGTAGTAATTTCAAAAAATTTCCTACGCACACGCAAGATCATGGTGATGCACAGCAACGAGAGGGGAGAGTGTTGTCTACGTACCCACGCAGATCGACTACGGAAGCGTTGACACAACATAGAGGAAGTAGTCGCACGTCTTCCCGATCCGACCGATCCAAGCACCGTTACTCCGGCACCTCCGAGTTCTTAGCACACGTACAGCTCGATGATGATCCCCGGGCTCTGATCCAGCAAAGCGAGGAGTTCCGTCAGCACGACGGCGTGGTGACGATCTTGATGTATTACCGACGCAGGGCTTCGCCTAAGCACTACAACGATATAATCGAGGTGGAATATGGTGGCAGGGGGCACCGCACACGGCTAAGGAACGATCACGTGGATCAACTTGTGTGTCTAGAGGTGCCCCCTGCCCCCGTATATAAAGGAGCAAGGGGGAGGAGGCCGGCCATAGGAGAGGCGCGCCAGGTGTGGAGTCCTACTAGGACTCCAAGTCCTAGTAGGAGTCCACCAAGAGGGGAGGAAGGGAGAAGGAAGTGGAGGAGTAGGAAAGGTGGCCGGCCCCCTTTTCCCTAGTCCAATTCGGACTAGAGGGGAGGGGGGGCGCAGCAGCCTTTTTTCCTCTTCCCACTAAAGCCCATCAAGGCCCATTACTTCTCCCGTAACTACCCGGTACCCCGAAAAATACCCGAATCACTCGGAACCTTTCCGATGTCCGAATATAGTCGTCCAATATGTCGATCTTTACGTCTCGACCATTTCGAGACTCCTCGTCATGTCCCCGATGTCATCCGGGACTCCGAACTCCTCCGGTGCATCAAAACTCATAAACTCATAATAACTGTCATCGAAACCTTAAGCGTGCGGACCCTACGGTTCGAGAACAATGTAGACATGACCGAGACACGTCTCCGGTCAATAACCAATAGCGGGACCTGGATGCCCATATTGGCTCCTACATATTCTACGAAGATCTTTATCGGTCAGACCGCATAACAACATACGTTGTTCCCTTTGTCATCGGTATGTTACTTGCCCGAGATTCGATCGTCGGTATCCAATACCTAGTTCAATCTCGTTACCGGCAAGTCTCTTTACTCGTTTCGTAATACATCATCCCGCAACTAACTCATTAGTTGCAATGCTTGCAAGGCTTAAGTGATATGCATTACCGAGAGGGCCCAGAGATACCTCTCCGACAATCGGAGTGACAAATCCTAATATCGAAATACGCCAACCCAACATCTACCTTTGGAGACACCTGTAGTACTCCTTTATAATCACCCAGTTACGTTGTGACGTTTGGTAGCACCCAAAGTGTTCCTCCGGTAAATGGGAGTTGCATAATCTCATAGTTATAGGAACATGTATAAGTCATGAAGAAAGCAATAGCAACATACTAAACGATCGGGTGCTAAGCTAATGGAACGGGTCATGTCAATCAGATCATTCAACTAATGATGTGATCCCGTTAATCAAATAACTGAAGGAAATATGCCCTAGAGGCAATAATAAAGTTATTATTTATTTCCTTATATCATGATAAATATTTATTATTCATGCTAGAATTGTATTAACCGGAAACATAATACATGTGTAAATACATAGACAAACAGAGTGTCACTAGTATGCCTCTACTTGACTAGCTCGTTAATCAAAGATGGTTATGTTTCCTAACCATGGACAAAGAGTTGTTATTTGATTAATGGGATCACATCATTAGATGAATGATCTGATTGACATGACCCATTCCATTAGCTTAGCACCCGATCGTTTAGTATGTTGCTATTGCTTTCTTCATGACTTATACATGTTCCTATGACTATGAGATTATGCAACTCCCATTTACCGGAGGAACACTTTGGGTACTACCAAACGTCACAACGTAACTGGGTGATTATAAAGGAGTACTACAGGCGTCTCCAATGGTAGATGTTGGGTTGGCATATTTCGAGAATAGGATTTGTCACTCCGATTGTCGGAGAGGTATCTCTGGGCCCTCTCGGTAATGCACATCACTTAAGCCTTGCAAGCATTGCAACTAATAAGTTAGTTGCGCTCCTTTATATACAGGGGCAGGGGGCACCTCGAGACACACAAGTTGATCGTTGAGATCGTTCCTTAGCCGTGTGCGGTGCCCCCTGCCACCATATTCCACCTCGATCATATCGTTGTAGTGCTTAGGCGAAGCCCTGCGTCGGTAGAACATCAAGATCGTCACCACGCCGTCGTGCTGACGGAACTCCTCCCCGAAGCTTTGCTGGATCGGAGCCCGGGGATCGTCATCGAGCTGTACGTGTGCTAAGAACTCGGAGGTGCAGGAGTAACGGTGCTTGGATCGGGAAGAAGACGTACGACTACTTCCTCTACGTTGTGTCAACGCTTCCGTTGCGATCTACAAGGGCACGTAGATCAGACTCTCCCCCTCGTTGCTATGCATCTCCATGATCTTGCGTGTGCGTAGGAAATTTTTTGAAATTACTACGTTCCCCAACAGTGGCATCCGAGCCTAGGTTTTATGGTTTGATGTTATATGCACGAGTAGAACACAAGTGAGTTGTGGGCGATATAAGTCATACTGCCTACCAGCATGTCATACTTTGGTTTGGCGGTATTGTTGGATGAAGCGGCCCGGACCGACATTACGCGTACGCTTACGCGAGACCGGTTTCCCCGACGTGCTTTGCACATAGGTGACTTGCGGGTGACTGTTTCTCCAACTTTAGTTGAACCGAGTGTGGCTACGCCCGGTCCTTGCGAAGGTTAAAACGGAGTCTATTTGACAAACTATCATTGTGGTTTTGATGCGTAGGTAAGATTGGTTCTTGCTAAGCCCGTAGCAGCCACGTAAAATTTGCAACAACAAAGTAGAGGACGTCTAACTTGTTTTTGCAGGGCATGTTGTGATGTGATATGGTCAAAACGTGATGAGTTATAAGTTGTTGTATAAGATGATCATGTTTTGTTGAAGTTATCGGCAACTGGCAAAAGCCTTATGGTTGTCTGTTTATTGCATAAGATGCAAGCGCCCAAAAATTGCTTTACTTTATCGCTATGCGATAGCAATAGTTGCAAGAGCAATAGTTGGCGAGATGACCATGTGACGACATATTGATATAGATCAAGATGATGGAGATCATGATGTCATGCCGGTGACGATGGAAATCATGACGATGCTTTGAAGATGGAGATCGAAGGCACAAGATGATGATGGCCATATCATGTCACATATTTTGATTGCATGTGATGTTTATCTTTTTATGCATCTTATCTTGCTTTGATTGACGGTAGCATTATAAGATGATCTCTCACTAAATTATCAAGAAGTGTTCTCCCTGAGTATGCACCGTTGCCAAAGTTCGTCGTGCCCAGACACCACGTGATGATCGGGTGTGATAAGCTCTACGTCCATCTACAACGGGTGCAAGCTAGTTTTGCACACGCAGAATACTCATGTTAAACTTGACGAGCCTAGCATATGCAGATATGGCCTCGGAACACGGAGACCGAAAGGTCGAGCGTGAATCATATAGTAGATATGATCAACATAACGATGTTCACCATTGAAAACTACTCCATCTCACGTGATGATCGGTTATGGTTTAGTTGATTTGGATCACGTCATCACTTAGAGGATTAGAGGGATGTCTATCTAAGTGGGAGTTCTTAAGTAATATGATTAATTGAACTTTAATTTATCATGAACTTAGTCCTGTTAGTATTAGCATATCTATGTTGAAGATCAATAGCTCGCGTTGTTGCTTTCATATGTTTATTTTGATATGTTCCTAGAGAAATTGTGTTGAAAGATGTTAGTAGCAATGATACGGATTGGATCCGTGATCTGTGGTTTATCCTCATTGCTGCACAGAAAAATTATGTCCTTGATGCGCCGCTAGGTGACAGACCTATTGCAGGAGCAGATGCAGACGTTATGAACGTTTGGCTAGCTCAATATGATGACTACTTGATAGTTTAGTGCACCATGCTTAATGGCTTAATCGGGACTTCAAAGACGTTTTGAACGTCATGGACCATATGAGATGTTCCAGGAGTTGAAGTTAATATTTCAAGAAAATACCCGAGTTGAGAGATATGAAGTCTCCAACAAGTTCTATAGCTAAAAGATGGAGGAGAATCGCTCAACTAGTGAGCATGTGCTCAGATTGTCTGGGTACTACAATCGCTTGAATCAAGTGGGAGTTAATCTTCCAGATAAGATAGTGATTGACAGAATTCTCTAGTCACCATCACCAAGTTAATAGAACTTCGTGATGAAATATGATATGCAAGGGATAACGGAAACGATTCCCAAGCTCTTCGTGATGCTGAAATCGATGAAGGTAGAAATCAAGAAAAACATCAAGTGTTGATGGTTGACAAGACCACTAGTTTGAAGAAAAGGGCAAAAGGGAAGAAGGGAACTTCAAGAAGAACAGCAAGTAAGTTGCTGCTCAAGTGAAGAAGCCCAAGTCTGGTCCTAAGCCTGAGACTAAGTGCTTCTACTGCAAAGGGACTGGTCACTGGAAGCGGAACTGCCCCAAGTATTTGGCGGATAAGAAGGATGGCAAAGTGAACAAAAGTATATTTGATATACATGTTATTGATGTGTGCTTTACTAGTGTTTATAGCAACCCCTCAGTATTTGATATTGGTTCAGTTGCTAAGAGTAGTAACTCGAAACAGGAGTTGCAGAATAAACAGAGACTAGTTAAGGGTGAAGTGACGATGTGTGTTGGAAGTAGTTCCAAGATTGATATGATCATCATCGCACACTCCCCTATACTTTCGGGATTAGTGTTGAACTTAAATAAGTGTTATTTGGTTTTTGCGTTGAGCATGAATATGATTTGATCATGTTTATTGCAATACGGTTATTCATTAAAGTCAGAGAATAATTGTTGTTCTGTTTACATGAATAAAACCTTCGATGGTCATACACCCAATGAAACAAGTTCGTTGGATCTCGATCGTAGTGATACACATATTCATAATATTGAAACCAAAAGATGCAAAGTTAATAATGATAGTGCAACTTATTCGTGGCACTGCCGTTTAGGTCATATTGGTATAAAGCGCATGAAGAAACTCCATGCTGATGGGCTTTCGGAATCACTTGATTATGAATCACTTGATGCTTGCGAACCATGCCTTTTGGGCAAGATGACTAAAACGCCGTTCTCCGGAACAATGGAGCAAGCAACAGATTTGTTGGAAATCATACATACTGATGTATGTGGTCCGATGAATATTTAAGGCTTGCAGCGGGTATCATTATTTTCTGACCTTCACAGATGATTTGAGCAGATATGGGTATATCTACTTAATGAAATAGAAGTCTGATACATTTGAAAAGTTCATATAATTTCAGAGTGAAGTGGAAAATCATCGTAACAAGAAAATAAAGTTTCTACGATCTGATTGTGGAAAAGAGTATTTGAGTTACGAGTTTGGTCTTCAGTTAAAACAATGTGAAATAGTTTCACTACTCACGCCACCTGGAACACCACAGCATAATGGTGTGTCCGAACGTCATAACCGTACTTTATTGGATATAGTGCAATCTATGATGTGTCTTACCGATTTACCACTATCGTTTTTGGGGTCATGCATTAGAGACAGCTGCATTCACGTTAAAAAAGGGGCACCATCTATATCCGTCGAGACGACGCCTTATGAACTATGGTTTGGCAAGAAACCAAAGTTATCGTTTCTTGAAGTTTGGGGTTGTGATGCTTATGAGAAAAAGTTTCATCCTGATAAGCTCAAACCCAAATCGGAGAAATATGTCTTCATAGGATACCCAAAGGAGACTATTGGGTACACCTTCTATCACAGATCCTAAGGCAAGACATTTGTTGCTTATAATGGATCCTTTCTAGAGAAGGAGTTTCTCTTGAAAGAAGTAAGTGGGAGGAAAGTAGAAAACTTGATAAGGTAATTGTACCTTCTACCTTATTGGAAAGTAGTTCATTACAAAAATCTGTTCTTGTGACTACTACACCAATTAGTGAGGAAGCTAATGATGATGATCATGTAACTTCAGATCAAGTTACTACCGAATCTCGTAGGTAAACCAGAGTGAGATCCGCACCAGAGTGGTACGGTAATCCTGTTCTGGAGGTCATGTTACTTGACCATGACGAACCTACGAACTATGAGGAAGCGAAGATGAGCCCAGATTCCGCGAAATGGTTTGAGGCCATGAAATCTGAGATATGATCCATGTATGAGAACAAAGTTTGGACTTTGGTTGACTTGCCCGATGATCGGCAAGCAATTGAGAAGAAATGGATCTTCAAGAGGAATATGGACGCTGATAGTAATGTTACTATCTACAAAGCTAGAATTGTCACAAAAGGTTTTCGACAAGTTCAAGGTGTTGACTACGATGAGAGCTTCTCACTCGTATCTATGCTTGAGTCTGTCCGAATCATGTTAGTAATTGCCGCATTTTATGAAATCTGGCAAATGGATAAACAAAACTGCATTCCTTAAAGGATTTATTAAAGAAGAGTTGTATATGATGCAACAGAAGGTTTTGTCAATCCGAAAGGTGCTAACAAAATGTGCAAGCTCCAGCGATCCATCTGTGGACTGGTGCAAGCATCTCGGAGTTGGAATATACACTTTGATGAGTTGATCAAAGCATATAGTTTTATACAGACTTGCGGTGAAGCCTGTATTTACAAGAAAGTGAGTGGGAGCACTACAACATTTCTAATAAGTATATGTGAATGACATATTGTTGATCGGAAATAATGTAGAATTATTCTGTAAAGCATAAAGGAGTGTTTGAAAGGAGTTTTTCAAAGAAAGACTTCGGTGAAGATGCTTACATATTGAGCTTCAAGATCTATAGAGATAGATCAAGACGCTTGATAAGTTTTTTCAATGAGTACATACCTTGACAAGATTTTGAAGTAGTTCAAAATGGAGCAGTCAAAGAAAGAGTTCTTGCCTGTATTATAAGGTGTGAAGTTGAGTAAGACTCAAAGCCCGACCACGGCTGAAGATAGAAAGATAATGAAAGTCATTCCCTATGCCTTGGTCATAGGTTCTATAAAGTATGTCATGCTGTATACTAGATCTATTGTATACCCTGCACTGATTTGGCAAGGGAGTACAATAGTGATCTAGGAGTAGATCACTGGACAGCGGTCAGAATTATCCTTAGTGAAATAAGGATATGTTTCTCGATTATGGACGTGATAAAAAGGTTCGTCGTAAAGGGTTACGCCGATCCAAGTTTTGACACTAATCTAGATGACTCTAAGTCTCGGTCTAGATACATATTGAAAGTGGGAGCAATTAGCTAGAGTAGCTCCAAGCAGAGCATTGTTGACATAGTAATTTGCAAAATACATGTGGATCTGAATGTGGCAGACCCGTTGACTAAGATTCTCTCACAAGCAAAACATGATCACACCTTAGTACTCTTTGGGTGTTAATCACATAGCGATGTGAACTAGATTACTGAATCTAGTAAACCCTTTGGGTGTTGGTCACATGGCGATGTGAACTATGGGTGTTAATCACATGATGATGTGAACTACCGATGTTAATCACATGGTGATGTGATCTAGATTATTGACTCTAGTGCAAGTGGGAGACTGAAGGAAATATGCCCTAGAGGCAATAATAAAGTTATTATTTATTTCCTTATATCATGATAAATATTTATTATTCATGCTAGAATTGTATTAACCGAAAACATAATACATGTGTGAATACATAGACAAACAGAGTGTCACTAGTATGCCTCTACTTGACTAGCTCGTTAATCAAAGATGGTTATGTTTCCTAACCATGGACAAAGAGTTGTTATTTGATTAATGGGATCACATCATTAGATGAATGATCTGATTGACATGACCCATTCCATTAGCTTAGCACCCGATCATTTAGTATGTTGCTATTGCTTTCTTCATGACTTATACATGTTCCTATGACTATGAGATTATGCAACTACCGTTTACCGGAGGAACACTTTGGGTACTACCAAACGACACAACGTAACTGGGTGATTATAAAGGAGTACAACAGGTGTCTCCAATGGTAGATGCTGGGTTGGCGTATTTCGAGAATAGGATTTGTCACTCCGATTGTCGGAGAGGTATCTCTAGGCCCTCTCGGTAATGCACATCACTTAAGCCTTGCAAGCGTTTCAACTAATAAGTTAGTTGCGGGATGATGTATTACGGAACGAGTAAAGAGACTTGCCGGTAACGAGATTGAACTAGGTATTGGATATCGACGATCGAATCTCGGGCAAGTAACATACCGATGACAAAGGGAACAACGTATGTTGTTATGCGGTCTGACCGATAAAGATCTTCGTAGAATATGTAGGAGCCAATATGGGCATCCAGGTCCCGCTATTGGTTATTGACCGGAGAAGTGTCTCGGTCATGTCTACATTATTCTCGAACCGTAGGGTCCGCACGCTTAACGTTATGATGACAGTTATTATGAGTTTATGCATTTTGATGTACCGAAGGTTGTTCGGAGTCCCAGATGTGATCACGGACATGACGAGGAGTCTCGAAATGGTCGAGACATAAAGATTGATATATTGGAAGCCTATATTTGGATATCGGAAGTGTTCCGGGTGAAATCGGGATTTTACCGGATTACCGGGAGGTTACTGGAACCCCCCGGGAGCCATATGGGCCTTCATGGGCCTTAGTGGAAAGGAGAAAAGGGGCAGCCCATAGGTGGCCGCCCCCCCCCTTCCCTTAGTCCTATTAGGACTAGGAGAAGGGGTCGGCCCCCCCTCTCTCTCTCCCCCTTTGGGAAACCTAGTCCAACTAGGATTGGGGGGGAGTCCTACTCCCGGTGGGAGTAGGACTCCTCCTGCGCCCTCTCCCTGGCCGGCGCACCCCTCCCCCTTGGCTCCTTTATATACTGGGGTAGGGGGCACCTCGAGACACACAAGTTGATCATTGAGATCGTTCCTTAGCCGTGTGCGGTGCCCCCTGCCACCATATTCCACCTCGATCATATCGTTGTAGTGCTTAGGCGAAGCCCTGCGTCGGTAGAACATCAAGATCGTCACCACGCCGTCGTGCTGACGGAACTCCTCCCCGAAGCTTTGCTGGATCAGAGCCCGGGGATCGTCATCGAGCTGTACGTTTGCTAAGAACTCGGAGGTGCCGGAGTAACGGTGCTTGGATCGGTCGGATCGGGAAGAAGACGTACGACTACTTCCTCTACGTTGTGTCAACGCTTCCGTTGCGATCTACAAGGGTACGTAGATCAGACTCTCCCCCTCGTTGCTATGCATCACCATGATCTTGCGTGTGCGTAGGAAATTTTTTGAAATTACTACGTTCCCCAACAATAAGAACTCTTTGTCCATGGTTAGGAAACATAACCATCTTTGATTAACGAGCTAGTCAAGTAGAGGCATACTAGTGACACTCTGTTTGTCTATGTATTCACACATGTATTATGTTTCCGGTTAATACAATTCTAGCATGAATAATAAACATTTATCATGATATAAGGAAATAAATAATAACTTTATTATTGCCTCTAGGGCATATTTCCTTCAGTCTCCCACTTGCACTAGAGTCAATAATCTAGATCACATCGCCATGTGATTTAACATCAATAGTTCACATCTTTATGTGATTGGTTCACATCTCCATGTGACTAACACCCAAAGGGTTTACTAGATTCAATAATCTAGTTCACATCGCTATGTGATTAAGACCCAAAAAGTGATCATGTTTTGCTTGTGAGAGTCCGCATGTATTTTGCAAATCTCTATGTCAACAATGCTCTGCATGGAGCTACTCTAGCTAATTGCTCCCACTTTCAATATGTATCCAGATTGATACTTAGAGTCATATGGATCAGTGTCAAAACTTGCATTGACATAACCCTTTACGACGAACCTTTTGTCACCTCCGTAATTGAGAAACATATCCTTATTCCAGTAAGGATAATTTTGACCGCTGTCCAGTGATCTACTCCTAGATCACTATTGTACTCCCATTCCAATCAGTGTAGGGTATACAATAGATCTGGTACACAGCATGGCATACTTTATAGAACCTATGGCAGAGGCATAGGGAATGACTTTCATTCTCTTTCTATCTTCTGCCGTGGTTGGGCTTTGAGTCTTACTCAACTTCACACCTTGTACTACAGGAAAGAACTCTTTCTTTGACTGCTCCACTGCAAGTCTGTATAAAACTATATGCTTTGATCAACTTATCAAAGCGTGTATTCCAACTCTGAGATGCTTGCACCAGTCCATAGATGAATCGCTGGAGCTTGCATATTTTGTTAGCACCTTTAGGATTGACAAAACCTACTGGTTGCATCATATACAACTCTTCTTTAAGAAATCCATTAAGGAATGCAGTTTTGTTTATCCATTTGCCAGATTTCATAAAATGCGGCAATTGCTAACATGATTCGGACAGACATAAGCATAGATACGGGTGAGAAACTCTCATCATAGTCAACACTTTGAACTTGTCGAAAACCTTTTGCGACAATTCTAGCTTTGTAGATAGTAACACTACTATCAATGTACGTCTTCCTCTTGAAGATCCATTTATTTTTTATAGCTTGCCGTTCATTGGGCAAATCCATCAAAGTCCATACTTTGTTCTCATACATGGATCATATCTCAGATTTCATGGCCTCAAACCATTTCGCGGAATTTGGGCTCATCATCGCTTCCTCATAGTTCGTAGGTTCGTCATGGTCAAGTAACATCACCTCCAGAACAAGATTACCGTACCACTCTGGTGCGGATTTCACTCTGGTTTACCTACGAGATTCGGTATTAACTTGATCCGAAGTTCCATGATCATTATCATTAGCTTCCTCACTAATTGGTGTAGGAGTGACAAGAACAGATTTCTGTGATGAACTACTTTCCAATAAAGGAGAAGGTACAATTAGCTTATCATGTTCTACTTTCCTCCCACTCACTTCTTTCGAGAGAAACTCCTTCTCTAGAAAGCATCCATTATAAGCAACGAATGTCTTGCCTTAGGATCTGTGATAGAAGGTGTACCCAACAGTCTCCTTTTGGGTATCCTATGAAGACATATTTCTCCGATTTGGTTTTGAGCTTATCAGGATGAAACTTTTTCACATAAGCATCACAACCCCAAACTTTAAGAAATGACTACTTTGGTTTCTTGCTAAACCACAGTTCAGATTGTGTCGTCTCAACGGACTTAGATGGTGCCCCCTTTTAACGATGCAGCTGTCTCTAATGCATAACCCCAAAACGATAGTGGTAAATCGGTAAGAGACATCATAGATCGCACTATATCTAATAAAGTATGGTTATGACGTTCGGACATACCCTTACACTATGGTGTTCCTTGTGGCGTGAGTAGTGAAACTATTTCACATTGTTTTTAACTGAAGGCCAAACTCGTAACTCAAATACTCTTCTCTATGATTAGATCATAGAAACTTTATTTTCTTGTTACGATGATTTTCACTTCACTCTGAAATTCTTTGAACTTTTCAAATGTTTCAGACTTATGTTTCATCAAGTAGATATACTCATATCTGCTCAAATCATCTGTGAAGATCAGAAAATAATGATACCTGTCGCGAGCCTCAATATTCATCGGACCACATATATCAGTATGTATGATTTCCAACAAATCTGTTGCTCGCTCCATTGTTCCGAAGAACAGAGTCTTAGTCATCTTGCCCATGAGGCATGGTTCGTAAGCATCAACTGATTCATAATCAAGTGATTCCAAAAGCCCATCAGCATGGAGTTTCTTCATGCGCTTTACACCAATATGACCTAAGCGGAAGTGCTACAAATAAGTTGCACTATCATTATTAACTTTGCATCTTTTGGTTTCAAATTTATGATTATGTGTATCACTACGATCGAGATCCAACGAACTATTTTCATTGGGTGTGTAACCATATAAGGTTTTATTCATGTAAACAGAACAACAATTTATTCTCTTACTTAAATGAATAACCGTATTACAATAAACATGATCAAATCATATTCATGCTCAACGCAAACACCAAATAACACTTATTTAGGTTCAACACTAATCTCGAAATTATAGGGAGTGTGTGATGATGATCATATCAATCTTGGAACCACTTCCAACACACATCATCACTTCACCCTTAACTAGTCTCTGTTTATTCTGCAACTCCCGTTTCGAGTTACTAATCTTAGCAACTAAACTAGTATCAAATACTGAAGATTTGTTATAAACACTAGTAAAGTACACATCAATAACATGTATATCAAATATACTTATGTTCACTTTGCCATCCTTCTTATCCGCCAATCACTTGGGGTAGTTCCGCTTCCAGTGACCAGTCCCTTTGCAGTAGAAGCACTCAGTCTCAGGCTTAGGTCCAGACTTGGGCTTCTTCACTTGAGCAGCAACTTGCTTGCTGTTCTTTTTGAAGTTCCCCTTCTTCCTTTTGCCCTTTTCTTGAAACTAGTGGTCTTGTCTACCATCAACACTTGATGTTTTTCTTGATTTCTACCTTCATCGAGTTCATCATCATGAAAAGCTCGGGAGTCGTTTTCGTCATCCCTTGCATACTATAGTTCATCACGAAGTTCTACTAACTTGGTCATGGTGACTAGAGAATTCTGTCAATCACTATCTTATCTGGAAGATTAACTCCAACTTGATTCAAGCCATTGTAGTACCCAGACAATCTGAGCACATGCTCACTAGTTGAGCGATTCTCCTCCATCTTTTAGCTATAGAACTTGTTGGAGACTTCATATCTCTCAACTTGGGTATTTGCTTGAAATATTATCTTCAACTCCTGGAACATCTCATATGGCCCATGACGTTCAAAACGTCTTTGAAGTCCCGATTCTAAGCCATTAAGCATGGTGCACTAAACTATCAAGTAGTCATCATATTGAGCTAGCCAAACGTTCATAACGTCTGCATCTACTCCTGCAATAGGTCTGTCACCTAGCGGTGCATCAAGGACATAATTCTTCTGTGCAGCAATGAGGATAAACCTCAGATCACGGATCCAATCCGCATCATTGCTACTAACATCTTTCAATACAATTTTCTCTAGGAACATATCAAAATAAACACAGGGAAGCAACAACGCGAGCTATTGATCTACAACAAGATTTACAAAATACTACCAGGACTAAGTTCATTATAAATTTAAGTTCAATTAATCATATTACTTAAGAACTCCCACTTAGATAGACATCCCTCTAATCCTCTAAGTGATCACGTGATCCAAATCAACTAAACCATGTCCGATCATCACGTGAGATGGAGTAGTTTCAATGGTGAACATCACTATGTTGATCATATCTACTATATGATTCACGCTCGACCTTTCGGTCTCCATGTTCCGAGGCCATATCTGTATATGCTTGGCTCGTCAAGTATAACCTGAGTATTCCGCGTGTGCAACTGTTTTGCGCCCGTTGTATTTGAACGTAGAGCCTATCACACCCGATCATCACGTGGTGTCTCAGCACGAAGAACTTTCGCAACGGTGCATACTCAGGGAGAACACTTCTTGATAATTAGTGAGAGATCATCTTATAATGCTACCGTCAATCAAAGCAAGATAAGATGCATAAAATATAAACATCACATGCAATCAATATAAGTGATATGATATGGCCATCATCATCTTGTGCCTGTGATCTCCATCTCCGAAGCACCGTCATGATCACCATCGTCACCTGCATGACACCATGATCTCCATCATCTTGATCTATATCAATGTGTCGTCACATGGTCGTCTCGCCAACAATTGCTCTTGCAACTATTGCTATCGCATAGCGATAAAGTAAAGCAATTATTTGGCGCTTGCATCTTATGCAATAAAGAGACAACCATAAGGCTTTTGCCAGTTGCCGATAACTTCAACAAAACATGATCATCTCATACAACAACTTATATCTCATCACGTCTTGACCATATCACATCACAACATGCCCTGCAAAAACAAGTTAGACTCCCTCTACTTTGTTGTTGCAAGTTTTACGTGGCTGCTACAGGCTGAGCAAGAACCGTTCTTAGCTACGCATCAAAAACCACAACGATAGTTTGTCAATTTGACTCCGTTTTAACCTTCGCAAGGACCGGGCGTAGCCACACTCGGTTCAACTAAAGTTGGAGAAACAGTCACCCGCAAGTCACCTTTGTGCAAAGCACGTCGGGGAAACCGGTCTCACGTAAGCGTACGCGTAATGTCGGTCCGGGCCGCTTCATCCAACAATACCGTCGAACCAAAGTATGACATGCTGGAAGGCAGTATGACTTATATCGCCCACAACTCACTTGTGTTCTACTCGTGCATATAACATCAAACCATAAAACCTAGGCTCGGATGCCACTGTTGGGGAACGTAGTAATTTCAAAAAAATTCCTACGCACACGCAAGATCATGGTGATGCACAGCAACGAGAGGGGAGAGTGTTGTCTACATACCCACGCAGACCGACTGCGGAAGCGTTGACACAACGTAGAGGAAGTAGTCGCACGTCTTCCCGATCCGACCGATCCAAGCACCGTTACTCCGGCACCTCCGAGTTCTTAGCACACGTACCGCTCGATGATGATCCCCGGGCTCCGATCTAGCAAAGCTTCGGGGAGGAGTTCCGTCAGCACGACGGCGTGGTGACGATCTTGATGTATTACCAACGCAGGGCTTCGCCTAAGCACTACAACGATATAATCAAGGTGGAATATGGTGGCAGGGGGCACCGCACACGGCTAAGGAACGATCACGTGGATCAACTTGTGTGTCTAGAGGTGCCCCCCTGCCCCCGTATATAAAGGAGCAAGGGGGAGGAGGCCGGCCATAGGAGAGGCGCACCAGGTGTGGAGTCCTACTAGGACTCCAAGTCCTAGTAGGAGTCCACCAAGAGGGGAGGAAGGGAGAAGGAAGTGGAGGAGTAGGAAAGGTGGCCGGCCCCCTTTTCCCTAGTCCAATTCGGACTAGAGGGGAGGGGGGCGCAGCAGCCTTTTTTCCTCTTCCCACTAAAGCCCATCAAGGCCCATTACTTCTCCCGTAACTACCCGGTACCCCGAAAAATACCCGAATCACTCGAAACCTTTCTGATGTCCGAATATAGTCGTCCAATATATCGATCTTTGCGTCTCGACCATTTCGAGACTCCTCGTCATGTCCCCGATCTCATCCGGGACTCCGAACTCCTTCGGTACATCAAAACTCATAAACTCATAATAACTGTCATCGAAACCTTAAGCGTGCGGACCCTACGGTTCGAGAACAATGTAGACATGACCGAGACACGTCTCCGGTCAATAACCAATAGCGGGACCTGGATGCCCATATTGGCTCCTACATATTCTACGAAGATCTTTATCGGTCAGACCACATAACAACATACGTTGTTCCCTTTGTCATCGGCATGTTACTTGCCCGAGATTCGATCGTCGGTATCCAATACCTAGTTCAATCTCGTTACCGGCAAGTCTCTTTACTCGTTTCGTAATACATCATCCCGCAACTAACTCATTAGTTGCAATGCTTGCAAGGCTTAAGTGATGTGCATTATCGAGAGGGCCCAGAGATACCTCTCCGACAATCGAAGTGACAAATCCTAATCTCGAAATACGCCAACCCAACATCTACCTTTGGAGACACCTGTAGTACTCCTTTATAATCACCCAGTTACGTTGTGACGTTTAGTAGCACCCAAAGTGTTCCTCTGGTAAACGGGAGTTGCATAATCTCATAGTCATAGGAACATGTATAAGTCATGAAGAAAGCAATAGCAACATACTAAACGATCGGGTGCTAAGCTAATGGAATGGGTCATGTCAATCAGATCATTCAACTAATGATGTGATCCCGTTAATCAAATAACAACTCTTTGTCCATGGTTAGGAAACATAACCATCTTTGATTAACGAGCTAGTCAAGTAGAGGCATACTAGTGACACTCTGTTTGTCTATGTATTCACACATATATTATGTTTCCGGTTAATACAATTCTAGCATGAATAATAAACATTTATCATGATATAAGGAAATAAATAATAACTTTATTATTGCCTCTAGGGCATATTTCCTTCACTTGGTATATTGACTTTTGCGTAGACCTCCCTGGCAACGGCGCCAGAAATCCTTCTTGCTACCTCTTGAGCAATGCGTTGGTTTTCTCCGAAGAGGAAGGGATGATGCAACAAAGTAGAGTAAGTATTTCCCTCAGTTTTTGAGAACCAAGGTATCAATCCAGTAGGAGGCTACGCGTGAGTCCCTCTACCTGCACAAAACAAATAAATCCTCGCAACCAACGCAAATAGGGGTTGTCAAACCCTACTCGGCCACTTACGAGAGTGAGATCTGATAGATATGATAAGATAATATTTTTGGTATTTTTATGATAAAGATGCAAAGTAAACTAAAAGCAAAAGGAAATAACTAAGTATTGGTAGATTAATATGATGAAGATAGACCCGGGGGCCCTAGGTTTCACTAGTGGTTTCTCTCGAGAGCATAAGTATTCTACGGTGGGTGAACAAATTATTGTTGAGCAATTGATAGAATTGAGCATAGTTATGAGAATATCTAGGTATGATCATGTATATAGGCATCACGTCCGAGACAAGTAGACCGACTCCTGCCTGCATCTACTACTATTACTCCACTCATCGACCGCTATCCAACATGCATCTAGAGTATTAAGTTAATGAAAACAGAGTAACACCTTAAGCAAATAACATGATGTAGAGGGATAAACTCATGCAATATGATGAAAACCCCATCTTGTTATCCTCGATGGCAACAATACAATACGTGCCTTGCTACCCCTATTGTCACTGGGAAAGGACACCGCAAGATTGAACCCAAAGCTAAGCACTTCTCCCATTGCAAGAAAGATCAATCTAGTAGGCCAAACCAAACTGATAATTCGAACAGACTTGCAAAGATAACCAATCATACATAAAAGAATTCAGAGAAGATTCAAATATTGTTCATAGATAGACTTGATCATAAACCCACAATTCATCGGTCTCAACAAACACACCGCAAAAAGAAGATTACATCGAATAGATCTCCACAAGAGAGGGGGAGAACTTTGTATTGAGATCCAAAAAGAGAGAAGAAGCCATCAAGCTACTAACTATGGACCCATAGGTCTGAAGTAAACTACTCACACTTCATCGGAGGGGCTATGGTGTTGATGTAGAAGCCCTCCGTGATCGATGCCCCCTCCGGCGGAGCTCCAGAACAGGCCCCAAGATGGGATGTTGTGGATACAGAAAGTTGCGGTGGTGGAATTAGGGTTTTGGCTCCGTATCTGATCGTTTGGGGTTACATAGGTATATATAGGAGGAAGGAGTACGTCGGTGGAGCAACAGGGGGCCCACGAGGGTGGAGGGCGCGCCTGGTGGGGGTAGGCGCGCCCCCTACCTTGTGGCTTCCTCTTTTGTGTCTTGACGTAGGGTCCAAGTCTCCTGGGTCTTGTTCGTTGAGAAAATCACGTTCCCGAAGGTTTCATTCCGTTTGGACTCCGTTTGATATTCCTTTTCTTCAAAACCCTAAAACAGGCAAAAAACATCAATTCTGGGCTGGGCCTCCGGTTAATAGGTTAGTCCCAAAAATAATATAAAAGTGGATAATAAAGCCCAATAATGTCCAAAACAGTAGATAATATAGCATGGAGCAATCAAAAATTATAGATACGTTGGAGAGGTATTAATGGTGTTCGTGGAGTTGGCATAGATCAAGAATATGATTTGTCACTCCGATTGTCGGAGAGGTATCTCTGGGCCCTCTCGGTAGTGCACATCACTATAAGCATTGCAAGCAATGTGACTAATAAGCTAGTTGGGGGATGTTGCATTACGGAACGAGTAAAGAGACTTGCCGATAACGAGATTGAGCTAGGTATTGGGATACCGACGATCGAATCTCGGGCAAGTAACATACCGATGACAAAGGGAACAATGTATATTGTTATGCGGTTTGACCGATAAAGATCTTCATAGAATATGTAGGAACCAATATGAGCATCCAGGTTCCTTTATTGGTTATTGACCAGAGACATGTCTCAGTCATGTCTACATAGTTCTCGAACCTGTAGGGTCCGCACGCTTAAAGTTCTATAACGATCGGTATTATGAGTTTATATGTTTTGATGTACCGAAGGTAGTTTGAAGTCTCGGATATGATCACAGACATGACGAGGAGTCTCGAAATGGTCAAGACATAAAGATTGATATATTGGAAGCCTACATTTGGACATCGGAAGAGTTCCGGGTAAAATTGGGATTTTACCAGAGTGTCGGAGGGGTTACCGGAACCCCCGGGGGTTAATGGGCCTTGTTGGGCCCTAGTGGAGAGAGAGAGGGGCCGGCCAGGGCAGGCCGCGCCCCCTCCCCCTCTGGTCCGAATTGGACTAAGAGAGGGGGGCTTTCCTTCTCCTTCTCCCCTTCCTTTCCCCCTTCTAGTAGGAGTAGGAAAGAGGGGAATCCTACTCCTACTAGGAGGAGGATTCCTCCTCCTGGCGCGCCCTCTAGGGCCGGCCGGCCTCCCCCTTGCTCCTTTATATACGGGGGCAGGGGCACCTCTAGACACACAAGTTGATCATTGATCTCTCCCAGCCGTGTGCGGTACCCCCCCCTCCACCATAATCCACCTCGGTCATACTGTAGCGGCGCTTAGGCGAAGCCCTACAATGGTAGCTTCATCAACATCGTCACCACGCCGTCGTGCTGATGAAACTCTTCCACGAGCTCTACTGGATCGTGAGTTCGGGGGACGTCACCGAGCTGAACGTGTGCTGAACGTAGAGGTACCATACGTTCGGTACTGAGGATCGGTCGATCATGAAGACGTACGACTACATCAACCGCGTTGTCATAACGCTTCCGCTTAACGGTCTACAAGGGTACGTGGACGACACTCTCCCCTCTCGTTGTTATGCATCACCATGATCTTGCGTGTGCATAGGAATTTTTTTGAAATTACTACGTTCCCCAACAGTGGCATCCGAGCCAGGTTATTACGTAGATGTTATATGCACGAGTAGAACACAAGTGAGTTGTGGGCGATACAAGTCATACTGCTTACCAGCATGTCATACTTGGTTCGGCGGTATTGTTGGATGAAGCGGACCGGACCGACATTACGTGTACGCTTATGCGAGACTGGTTCTACCGACGTGCTTAGCACACAGGTGGCTGGCGGGTGTCAGTTTCTCCAACTTTAGTTGAACCGAGTGTGGCTACGCCCGGTCCTTGAGAAGGTTAAAACAACACTAACTTAACGAACTATTGTTGTGGTTTTGATGCGTAGGTAAGAACGGTTCTTGCTCAGCCCGTAGCAGCCACGTAAAACTTGCAACAACAAAGTAAAGGACGTCTAACTTGTTTTTGCAGGGCATGTTGTGATGTCATATGGTGAGACATGATGCTGTATTTATTGTATGAGATGATCATGTTTTGTAACAAAGTTATCGGCAACTGGCAGGAGCCATATGGTTGTCACTTTATTGTATGCAATGAAATCGCCCTATAATTGCTTTACTTTATCACTAAGCGGCAGCGATAGTCGTAGAAGCAATAGCTGGCGAGACGACAACGATGCTACGATGGAGATCAAGGTGTCACGCCGGTGACGATGGTGATCATAACGGTGCTTGGGAGATGGAGATCAAAGGCACAAGATGATGATGGCCATATCATATCACTTATATTGATTGCATGTGATGTTTATCCTTTATGCATCTTATTCTGCTTTATTTGACGGTAGCATTATAAGATGATCTCTCACTAAATTTCAAGGTAAAAGCATTCTCCGTGAGTATGCACCCTTTCCAAAGTTCGTCGTGCCGAGACACCACGTGATGGTCGGGTGTGATAAGCTCAACGTTCATCTACAACGGGTGTAAGAAAGTTTTACACACGCAGAATACTCGGGTTAAACTTGACGAGCCTAGCATATGCAAATATGGCCTCGGAACACTGAGACCGAAAGGTCGAGCGTGAATCATATAGTAGATATGATCAACATAGTGATGTTCACCATTGAAAACTACTCCATTTCACATGATGATCGGTTATCGTTTAGTTGATATGGATCACGTGATCACTTAGATGATTAGAGGGATGTCTATCTAAGTGGGAGTTCTTAAGTAATATGATTAATTGAACTTAGATTTATCATGAACTTAGTACCTGATAGTATTTTGCTTGTCTATGTTATTGTAGATAGATGGCCCGTGTTGTTATTCCGTTGAATTTTAATGCGTTCCTTAAGAAAGCAAAGTTGAAAGATGATGGTAGAAATTACACGGACTGGGTCCATAACTTGAGGATTATCCTCATTGCTTCATAGAAGTATTACGTCCTGGAAGCACCGCTGAGTGCCAAACCCGCTGCAGGAGCAACGCCAGATGTTATGAACGTCTGGCAGAGAAAAGCTGATGACTACTCAATAGTTCAGTGTGCCATGCTTTACGGCTTAGAACCGGGACTTCAACGAAGTTTTGAACGTCATGGAGCATATGAGATGTTCCAGGAGTTGAAGTTAATATTTCAAGCAAATGCCCGGATTGAGAGATATGAAGTCTCCAATAAATTCTACAGCTGCAAGATGGAGGAGAATAGTTCTGTCAGTGAACATATACTCAGAATGTCTGGGTACCATAATCACTTGACTCAGCTGGGAGTTAATCTTCCGGTTGATAGTGTCATTGACAGAGTTCTTCAATCACTGCCACCAAGCTACAAGAGCTTCGTGGTGAACTATAATATGCAAGGGATGGATAAGACGATTCCCGAGCTCTTCGCAATGCTAAAGGCTGCGGAGGTAGAAATCAAGAAGGAGCATCAAGTGTTGATGGTCAACAAGACCACCAGTTTCAATAAAAAAAGGTAAAGGGAAGAAGAAAGGGAACTTCAAGAAGAACAGCAAACAAGTTGCTGCTCAAGAGAAGAAACCCAAGTCTGGACCTAAGCCTGAGACTGAGTGCTTCTACTGCAAAGGGACTGGTCACTTGAAGCGGAACCGCCCCAAGTATTTGGCGGATATGAAGGACGGGCAAGGTGAACAAAGGTATATGTGATATACATGTTAGTGATGTGTACCTTACTGGAGCTCGCAGTAGCACCTGGGTATTTGATACTGGTTATGTTGCTAATATTTGCAACTCAAAATAGGGACCACAGATTAAGTGAAGACTGGCTAAGGACGAGGTGACGATGCGCGTGGGAAATGGTTACAAAGTCGATGTGATCGCCGTCGGCACGCTACCTCTACATCTACCTTCGGGGTTAGTTCTAGACCTAAATAATTGTTATTTGGTGCCAGCGTTAAGCATGCACATTATATCTGGATCTTGTTTGATGCGAGACGGTTAGTCATTTAAATCTGAGAATAATGGTTGTTCTATTTAAATGAGTAATATCTTTTATGGTCATGCACCCTTGAAGAGTGGTCTATTTGTCTTGAATCTCGATAGTAGTGGTACACATATTCATAATGTTGAAGCCAAAAGATGTAGAGTTGATAATGATAGTGCAACTTATTTGTGGCACTGTCGTTTGGGTCATATTGGTGTAAAGCGCATGAAGAAACTCCATACTGATGGACTTTTGGAATCACTTGATTATGAATCACTTGGTACTTGCGAACCATGCCTCATGGGCAAGATGACTAAAATGCCGTTCTCCGGAACAATGAAGCGAGCCGAAGATTTATTGGAAATCATACATACTGATGTATGTGGCCCGATGAATATTGAAGCTCGCGGCGGGTATCGTTATTTTCTCACCTTCACAGATGATTTGAGCAGATATGGGTATATCTACTTAATGAAACATAAGTCTGAAACATTTGAAAAGTTCAAAGAATTTCAGAGTGAAGTGGAAAATCATCATAACAAGAAAATAAAGTTTCTACGCTCTGATCGTGGAGGAGAATATTTGAGTTACGAGTTTGGTTTACATTTGAAACAATGCAGAATAGTTTCGCAACTCACGCCACCCGGAACACCACAGCGTAATGGTGTGTCCAAACGTCGTAATCGTACTTTACTAGATATGGTGCGATCTATGATGTCTCTTACTGATTTACCGCTATCGTTTTGGGGTTATGCTTTAGAGACAGCTGCATTCATGTTAAATAGGGCACCATCGAAATCCGTTGAGACGACGCCTTATGAACTGTGGTTTGGCAAGAAACCAATGTTGTCGTTTCTTAAAGTTTGGGGCTGCGATGCTTATGTGAAAAAGTTTCAACCTGATAAGCTCGAACCCAAATCGGAGAAATGTGTCTTCGTAGGATACCCAAAGGAGACTGTTGGGTACACCTTCTATCACAGATCAGAAGGCAAGACATTTGTTGCTAAGAATGGATCCTTTCTAGAGATGGAGCTTCTCTCGAAAGAAGTGAGTGGGAGGAAAGTAAAACTTGATGAAGTAACTATACCTGCTCCCTTATTGGAAAGTAGTTCATCACAGAAACCGGTTCCTGTGACACCTACACCAATTAGTGAGGAAGATAATGATGATGATCATGAAACTTCAGATCAAGTTACTACTGAACCTCATAGGTCAACCAGAGTAAGATCCGCACCAGAGTGGTACGGCAATCCTGTTCTGGGGGTCATGTTACTTGACCATGACGAAACTACGAACTATGAGGAAGCGACGATGAGCCCGGATTCCGCAAAATGGCTTGAAACCATGAAATCTGAGATGGGATCCATGTATGAAAACAAAGTGTGGACTTTGGTTGACTTGCCTGATGATCGGCAAGCCATCGAGAATAAATGGATCTTCAAGAAGAAGACTGACGCTGACGGTAATGTTACTGTCTACAAAGCTCGACTTGTTGCAAAAGGTTTTCGACAAGTTCAAGGAGTTGACTACGATGAGACCTTCTCACCCGTAGCGATGCTTAAGTCCATCCAAATCATGTTAGCAATTGCCTCATTTTATGATTATGAAATTTGGCAAATGGATGTAAAGACTACATTCCTGAATGGATTTCTGGAAGAAGAGTTGTATATGATGCAACCTGAAGTTTTTATCGATCCAAAGGGTACTAACAAAGTGTGCAAGCTCCAGCGATCCATTTATGGACTGGTGCAAGCCTCTCGGAGTTGGAATAAATGTTTTGATAGTGCGATCAAAGCATATGGTTTTATACAGACTTTTGGAGAAGCCTGTATTTACAAGAAAGTGAGTCGGAGCTCTGTAGCATTCCTAATATTATATATGGATGACATATTATTGATTGGAAATGATATAGAATTTCTGGATAGCATAAAAGGATACTTGAATAAGAGTTTTTCAATGAAAGACCTCAGTGAAGCTCCTTATATATTAGGCATAAAGATTTATAGAGATAGATCAAGATTCTTAATTGGACTTTCACAAAGTACATACCTTAATAAAGTTTTGAAGAAGTTCAAAATGGATCAAGCTAAGAAAGGGTGCTTGCCTGTGTTACAAGGTGTGAAGTTGAGTAAGACTCAATGCCCGACCAATGCAGAAGATAGAGAGAAAATGAAAAGTGTTCCCTATGCTTCAGCCATAGGCTCTATCATGTATGCAATGTTGTGTACCAGACCTGATGTGTGCCTTGCTATTAGTTTAGCAGGGAGGTACCAAAGTAATCCAGGAGTGGATCACTAGACAGCGGTCAAGAACATCCTGAAATACCTGAAAAGGACTAAGGATATGTTTCTCGTTTATGGAGGAGACAAAGCGCTCGTCGTAAATGGTTACGTCGATGCAAGCTTTAACACTGATCCGGACAATTCTATTTCGCAAACCGGATACACATTTATATTGAACGGTGGAGCTGTCAGTTGGAGCAGTTCTAAACAAAGCGTCGTGGCGGGATCTATGTGTGAAGCGGAGTACATAGCTGCTTCGGAAGCAGCAAATGAGGGAGTCTGGATGAAGGAGTTCATATCTGATCTAGGTGTCATACCTAGTGCATCGGGTCCAATGAAAATCTTTTGTGACAATACTGGTGCAATTGCCTTGGCAAAGGAATTCAGATTTCACAAGAGAACCAAGCACATCAAGAGACGCTTCAATTCCATCCGAGATCAAGTCCAGGTGGGAGACATAGAGATATGCAAGATACATACGGATCTGAATGTTGCAGACCCGCTGACTAAGCCTCTTCCACGAGCAAAACATGACCAACACCAAGACTCCATGGGTGTTAAAATCATTACTGTCTAATCTAGATTATTGACTCTAGTGCAAGTGGGAGACTGAAAGAAATATGCCCTAGAGGCAATAATAAAGTTATTATTTATTTCCTTATTTCATGATAAATGTTTATTATTCATGCTAGAATTGTATTAACCGGAAACATAATACATGTGTGAATACATAGACAAACATAGTGTCACTAGTATGCCTCTACTTGACTAGCTCATTGATCAAAGATGGTTAAGTTTCCTAGCCATAGACATGAGTTGTTATTTGATCAACGGGATCACATCATTAGGAGAATGATGTGATTGACTTGACCCATTTCGTTAGCTTAGCACTTTATCGTTTAAATTTACTTCTATTGCTTTCTTCATGACTTATATATGTTCCTATCACTATGAGATTATGCAACTCCCGAATACCGGAGGAACACTTTGTGTGCTACCAAACATCACAACGTAACTGGGTGATTATAAAGGTGCTCTACAAGTGTCTCCGATGGTGTTCGTGGAGTTGGCATAGATCAAGAATAGGATTTGTCACTGCGATTGTCAGAGAGGTATCTCTGGGCCCTCTCGGTAATGCACATCACTATAGCCTTGCAAGCAATGTGACTAATGAGCTAGGTGCGGGATGTTGCATTACAGAACGAGTAAAGAGACTTGTCAGTAACGAGATTGAGCTAGGTATTGGGATACCGGCGATCGAATCTCGGGCAAGTAAGATACCGGTGACAAAGGGAACAACGTATATTGTTATGTGGTTTGACCGATAAAGATCTTCGTAGAATATGTAGGAACCAATATGAGCATCCAGGTTCGCTATTGGTTATTGACCAGAGACATGTCTCGGTCATGTCTACATAGTTCTCGAACCCGTAGGGTCCGGACGCTTAAAGTTCTATGACGATCAGTATTACGAGTTTATATGTTTTGATGTACCGAAGGTAGTTTAGAGTCCCGGATATGATCACGGACATGACGAGGAGTCTCGAAATGGTCGAGACATAAAGATTGATATATTGGAAGCCTACATTTGGACATCGGAAGAATTCTGGGCAAAATCGGGATTTTAGCGGAGTGCCGGAGGGGTTACCGGAACCCCCCGGGGGTTAATGGGCCTTATTGGGCCCTAGTGGAGAAAGAGAGAGAGAGAGGGGCCGGCCAGGGCAGGCCACGCGCCCCCTCCCCCTCTGGTCCGAATTGGACTAGGAGAGGGGGGGGGAGCGCCCCCTTTCCTTCTCCTTCTCCTCCTTCCTTTCCCCCTCCTAGTAGGAGTAGGAAAGAGGGGAATCCTACTCCTACTAGAAGGAGGATTCCTCCTCTTGGCGCGTCCTCTAGGGCCGGCCGACCTCCCCCCTTGCTCCTTTATATACGGGGGCATGGGGGCACCTCTAGACACACAAGTTGATCATTGATCTCTCCCAGCCGTGTGTTGTGCCCCCCTCCACCATAATTCACCTCGGTCATACTGTAGCGGTGCTTAGGCGAAGCCCTGCAACGGTAGCTTCATCAACATCGTCACCACGCCGTCGTGCTGACGAAACTCTTCCCCGAGCTCTACCGGATCGTGAGTTCGCGGGATGTCACCGAGCTGAACGTGTGCTGAACGCGGAGGTGCCGTACGTTCGGTACTGAGGATCGGTCGATCGTGAAGATGTATGACTATATCAACCACGTTGTCATACCGTTTCCGCTTAACGGTCGACGAGGGTACATGGACGACACTCTTCCCTCTCGTTGCTATGCATCACCATGATCTTGCGTGTGCATAGGATTTTTTTTGAAATTACTACGTTCCCCCACAGCGCCCCCTTTCCTTGTTGTGTGTGTGGGGGGGGGGGGGGGGGGGGGATTGGACTAGGGGAGGAGTCCAACTCCTCCCCCATGGCCAGCGCCCTGAAGAGGGACTTTTCCCCTTTGGTGGTCGCTCTCTCCTCCTCCTCCAACCCTCGTCTAGTTCTTCTAGTTCTAGTTCTAGTTGGTTCGATAATGCAATGCAGCAAGCAAATGCTTCAAAATGTTGCATGCCTTGTTGTGCTTGCAGTTACCCTCATCAACAATCCCAAGCCACATGTTCTCTGGTTGAACCAGGCATCCGTCAACGCCTGGTACATCGGTGGACTCCTGCTCGACAATGTAGAGATCGCTGTTTTTTCCGTCATCGGTGTGTGTAACATCAAGATAGAGATTGTTCGGCCATACGTTCACCGTTGCATTGTACTTGGTACGTTGATGGACACTTGGTTTTGTTAACCATGAACGACTAGGTAAGTGATGACTGCATGCACGACATCACATTATATCTCATTAATAATTGTTTTACATTGTAGTACATACATCATATATTCATCATTTGTATCCTATAATCACACACATATAATATGTTAGGACCTTATTTGCTGATAGAAAATATTTTTTTGTGATTATATCTTTGGAGTGACTTTCATGAGATGTACTATATACCCACATGACAATACTTTTCACTCTATTATGATCGTTCGGGCCAATTATACCTGGTTTGCACTAGGGCCTTTGAAATGTCAATCCAAGCATATGCCCAAAAACAATGAAATGTTTGCATGTGTGCCGCAAATAGAACAAAGAGGAAGAAAGGCAGGTCGGGGCGAGGGTGGAGGTCAATTTGGTATGGATGGATTTCAGGGGTGCCGGACAGCTTGGACATAGAATGGGTTTGGAGGGCCTGGTTGGATTGCTTTTTGCCCTCGTCGAGGTTAAGCATCGTCAGAGCACCAAGCTGCTCCGGTATCTGGTCATTGATAGTTCAGCCAGGAAATGTTTTAGATCCATGCTGTGATCCCCACCCACCAAAAAGAAAACCATTGTTTGGGAGGTTTAAGTATGTCTAACTGTTAAGCAATGTTTGCAGGTTATTGCATGACAGGTAGCCCAAATTTCAGCACGTTTGCAAGAGCACAGACAATGATTTACAAGACGTTGCCCTCTTTATCCATTCCACATCATCTATAGATAGCTGCCAGTAAAGAGATACAAATCCTTGAAAGTTCATAGACGTACAACAAGGTAGCTAGTAGAGTCGATGTAACGGGGAAATACCTTTTGGCTCCCGCATGTATATACACCCTATATGGGGTATTGTTTTTAAATAATTAAACAAAAAGTCAAAATAGTTTAGAAGTATTTTTAGACTAAACTTGACTTACTTGCACACTAGTATATAAATTTACACCCAAAAAAAACCAACGTTGACTTCACATTGAAAAAGAGAAAATTTATTTGCTATTATAGGTCACTATTCACGCTATTTTGATCGAAAATTTGTCTTTTTTGAAAAGAAGTCAAAGAAGAATTTTCTTTTTGTGGAACTTTTCTCACTAGTACAATGAAAGGTCAAGTTTATTTCAAAATTATTTTCAATTTTTTTGACTTTTTGTTAAATTGCTTTTTTTTCCATATGTTCGATGGAACCCAGGAACCAAACGTTCCCCTCCCGTTGTAACGGACAATTAAAAGTTGAGCTCAAGTAGCCCACTGGTTCATTCAGGGAGAGGCGAAAGGTAGAAGCCAATGTATAAGAAAACATATTTATTCTTCCATATATCTACCAAGAATTTCGGCAGGTAAAGAGCAGTGCTGCTAGGAATTTCAGCACGCTACATGATGCCTCCTCTCATCGTCTTATTTTGTTGCCATGTCATCAAGTTGAGCCTCCTGCTCCTGCGGTCGGTTATTCCTTTCGCTGAAAGTTTAGAGAGTTTTGCATCAGGTAGTGTGCAGCTCGCTGCTGCAGTGTTTAGGTTGTGATGAACTGACGAAGCGGAGCTGTTAGCACTATGGGTTTATAAGTGAAGAATGCAGCTAGCTTTCCTCTAAAATAGAAGAATGCAGCTAGCAGAACACGCACTGCTGCAAGGGCAAGTAGTATGGTCTGCATTCGATTTATCAGGGGCCATCTCAGTAGCAGTATTTGCTGGTGCTTGAACACCACAATGTGCATGTGCTGCCATATGGCCTGTTGTAGTATTAATATAAGAGGCAAATAACATCACAATGTGCATGTCCATTTTTTAAAGTTAACAAAATCAAGCAAATCGTGACTTTCATTTTTCTGTAAAATGTAACAGATCAACAGCCAATATACAACAGGAACGTGAGCTAGCAGATGGTAAACACACCACCTCCAATCCAAGCCAGCAACCGCATGGCAAATGTGGTGATGAGCAACCTAAAAACAAAGAATGTCTAGTCTAGATAAAAAAGACAACCGCATGGCACATGTGGCGAGCAACCTAAAATCGAAGAACGTCTAGATAAAACGAGTGGCAGCATTAGCATCGAACATATAGAAGCGACCCCACTTCCATCGGGAAAGAAATATGGAAGCAAGCATGGCCGACACCGTCCGGATCGTGTCCCGGCGCATGGTCCGGCCGTCGCACGGTGCCATGCCGGTGCCGCCGTCGGAGGACATCCACCTCACGCCGTGGGACCTCTGCTGCATCGGCATGGAGTATATCCAGAGGGGGATACTCCTGCCCAAGCCTACCGCCGGAGGTGAGATGAGCACCCTCGTCGACAAACTCGCATCCTCCCTTGCGCGCGCCCTGGGACGGTTCTACCACCTCGCCGGCCGGCTCGCCGTCGAGGAGCACAGCGACAGGACGATCACCGTCCCGCTGCGCTGCACCGGGGAAGGCGCCGAGCTCGTCCACGCGGCGGCGCCCGGCGTGGCCGTTGCAGACATTGTCGGCTCGGTGTACACCCCGTCGTCGGTGGTCTGGGGATTCTTCCCGTTGAACGGGCTGCGTGGCGCGGACGCGGCCATCGTGTCGCTCCCCGTGCTGTGGGCGCAGGTCACCGAGCTCGCCGACGGCGTCTTTATCGGCATGTCGATGAACCACTCTGTCGGCGACGGCACCTCCTTCTGGGAGCTGTTCAACGCATGGTCGGCGATCAACCGAGGCGAAAAACTCATGGGTGAGATGGTCTCCACGCCGGCGCGGGTGCGCCGGAGGTGGTTCGTCGACACGAGCCCCGTGCCGATCCCCTTTCCGTTCAGTACGCTGCAGGACGTTGTCCAGCGGTTCGAGCTCCCGCCGGTGCGCGAAGGCTTCTTCACCTTCTCCGCGGCGAGCGTCAAGAAGCTCAAGGCGAGGGCGAACGGCGAGATGGCCGGCGGCGGCGCCATCTCCTCGCTCCAGGCCCTGCTCGCGCACCTCTGGCGGGCAGTATCCCGCGCCCGGCGCCTCCCGCCGGGGCAGGAGACGTTATGCGCTGTGACCATCGGGTGCCGGGGGCGCATGCGTGGCATCCCGGCGGACTACGTGGCAAACGCCATTGAGATCCGCGTAGCCGGCTGCACCGTCGGCGAGATTCTGGACAACGGACTGGGCTGGACGGCGTGGCAGCTGAACCGCGTCGTGGGATCGTTCGACGAGGCGGCCGTGCAGGAGTGGCTGGATCTCTGGCCCCGGGAGCCCACGATTTTTTCCCACCGGAACTCGTCGTTTTCTTCAGGTGGCGCGGCGCTGGCGATATCGAGCTCGCCGCGGTTCGACGTGTTCGGGAACGACTTCGGGTGGGGGAAGCCGGTGGGCGTGCGGAGCGGCTCCGGGGACAAGATGAACGGGAAGGTGACGGTGTTCGAGGGGCCGGAGCGGGAAGGGAGCATGTCGCTGGAGGTGTGCTTGGCGCCCGAAGCGCTGGAGAGGCTCGTCGCCGACCACGAGTTCATGGACGCCGTGTCCGTGCCCGTGCCGCGGGCGTGATCATCTCACAAGAATTTACCTTTCCACAGCGCATGTCGTGCTACTTGGTTCAGGCTGTGTTAATTCAGAATTTAGACCAGAGCATGTTTCATGAATGAATTCAGGTTATGTTAAAGTTGAAGTAAGTAATTCAGGAGCACTTTCTAACTCATTTCGTGTGAAGCCAGCGAAAGATGGACATATTTCATGTTGCATTTTCAAAGATGAAATGCATGTGGTGCACTTTTCACCAGGTCCAAACCTTCAGAGTTTCAGAGTGTTGCACGACACTGAAGCAGAAAGAGATGGTGGCAAGTCAAAATCTTTTTTTTAAGAGAGTGGTTTTTGTGCACCCATGCAAGAAAACATACTAAATATTTTGAAAAAAATCTGAAACTTTATAAGAATGATCATCAACAAATGTTAGAGAGGATTGTAAATTTTCATGGTCAAATGCCATCCGAGGAGCTCTATACAAAAAAAGACAAAATTACTCAAAATGTACGTGCACTGTTTGACCAAAATTTGCAATTTCATCTTTTTTTTGTATAGAGCTCCTGGGATGTTATTTGACCATCAAACTTGGCAAGCCTCTCTAACATTTGTAAATGATCATTTCCACAAAATTTCAGATTTTTTGAAATGTTTTGATATGTTTTCTTGCGTGGGTGCATCGAGGGTGGGTTCAGCCACTACTTTCCCTTTTTGAAAAGGAGGATGTATCCCCGGCCTCCGCATCTAGGCGATGCATACAGTCATTTTATTAATTATTCACAAAGCCCTTATAAGGTAATACATCAGTAAGTCTGAAGTCATCATCTTGGCAACACCTGTCGCTACTCCTATCCCCATGATAAAGGGGTGCAGAATGTCCGAGCCTAATACCAAACAGACATTGCACCAATATCTAACATCTAATGCCGGATGCCCCATCCAAGCCACAATACTTGAACTGGGTTACACACCGACCCGGCACATTTTCAAGGCACCACACACACACGCTGCAAGGGCGGTCACTTCATCCATCGATCCCATCCCCATATCAGATACTGACGTATTGACCTTTTCAAGTCTCTTTGTCATCGACGCCACCATAACGCCAGATAACGTCGTCCTTCTGCGCGAGTTCATCGCCACCCATCGGGTTTGGTACGGATGGAAGTAAGTTTTGATAGGGCTTGGTACGGATGGAAGTGAATTAAGAGTTGGACCTGTTACTGACATGATACAGCTACTAAAACTTAAATGGCTTGCCTCCTATTACTTGCTTAGGCTAGCTGTATTATCATTTAGGCCGGGGTAATCCTCCATTTCCAAAAAAAGCTGTATTCTCATTTGAATTTCGTTAACAAAAAACAACTATCTCTATTTTTAATGAAGCAGTTGGTAGGATTGTGTCCACGGTTTATTTTCGTCTGGTTATATTTCGTTTGGTTTATTTTCGTCCGGTTTATTTTCATCTCATATCCCACCACCATATCTCCTCACATTGATTTTTTTACCCTCACAATAAAAACTTTCCTAACTTTTCCAAAGTTTCCTAACTAGACACGTTATAAACGGGCAGGTACCGATAGCACGTTATCAATTAATAAAATTTTGTTTTATGACAATCAATTCCAAATCCTAATTTTCCTAATGCATCGATCTTTGCCTTTTTTAAGTAGTTATTTTGATAGGGAGGGTTTAGCCACAAAAATCATCCCTCCATCATCGGCTGCATCCCTCACCCACGTCGTTGTTGCAGGATCTTCATTCGTCATCCTGAGCAATTGGGGCGGCGATGCGGGCGAGCTTCACGATAGTGGGGAGGACCAGGCCGCGTTGAAGGCAGGTCATGCGCTCCTCACGCTCCACGAACGAAACCTGCGCACGGAGGCGGTAGCGCGGGGTGGTAGCCGGCAATGAGGCGGCCGCGCTACGTGACGAGCTACGGGTCCCCCTTTGTGATGTTTTGGCATCGCTCCTTCATCGCACATCCTCAGGTTCCTCTTGCCCTTCCCTTCCTCTGTCCTCCTCTCCCATCTCTATGCTTTCACGTGCATCCAGTTTTGATTCCTCGTGTGATATATACCAAACATAGGTACGTCAATTCACTTCCTTCCCTTCCCTTCGTCCCTCGGTCCCACGCTCGTGGCACTGAAGTGGTGGCAACATGCGATGGCGGTGGTGTCGCTAATGGCGGCGAGGACAGCACATGGCAGCTCCCGAAGCATGAACACGACCGCACCTCGGGCCTGCCGTCTGCCAAGATATGGGTGAGTTCTCGTGCTGCCAACCATAAACCCTCATGTCCTACAAATTCCTCAAACCCTACCGTCTTGATCCCGTCCACGCTCTGATCCAAAGGACAATGCAGCTCCGGCCGATTGACAATGGAGGTTTGGGATCCTTCCTCTCAGCACCCACTCCTGGAAGAATCAGCGGCGCGCCACGCCGATTGAGCCCCGTCGAGATCACTTGCCAAGATTGCTATTCTGAAGTTTATTGTAAAGAAAGTGAAGAGTGAGACAGGATCTGCACTTGTGCTAATATAACATATACTTGTGCAGGTGCAGGTTTTGTTTTGAAAATCCAATTTGTTTATCCTTTTGTTGTTGTATTCTTGGATTAAAGGGACTGTGTGACAAGGTGAAAGAGCTAATAGTTGTAGTTTTACACCAATGCAATTCGTTTTGTTTCAGTATTGGACATGGCGTGCGAGAGACACTTGTATTGTTGTTGCTTGATCCAATCGACACCCGTCTCATCTTCTTACGATCCGATCGGAGTTATGTTCTCAAATCCTTACTCGTGTTTCATCTTATTTTGGTTTTCTTAGGTTCGTGGCAGCAGCGGCATCCATGCATGGTTATGAGCTCTATCACTTTGATAGCTACAAGTTGCGGAGGTTCGGGATCCTTCCTCGCAGCAGCCACTCCTGGAAGAATGAGCAGCGTGCCACTTGGTTAAATAGTCCCCCCCACTTTCAACCGGTTTATTTTCAACCTGTTTTTTTCCATCAACTTACCCCCACCCCCACGCCCACCCACCGAAACGCGCCCAGCGAACCGGGGAGAGATCCGTTGATTTGGCTAAGGTAGGAAAGAATCTATTATTTGTTTGCTAAAGCAAATTGCATTAATGGAAGAGATCCGTTGATTTCGCTAAGGTAGGAAAGAATCTATTATTTGTTTCCTAAAGAAAAATTGCATTAATGAGAGAGATCCGTTGAATTTGGCTAAGGTAGGAAAGAATCTATTATTTGTTTTCTAAAGCAAATTGCATTAATGAGAGAGATCCGTTGATTTGGCTAAGGTAGGAAAGAATCTATTATTTGTTTGCTAAAGCAAATTGCATTAATGAAAGAGATCCGATGATTTGGCTAAGGTAGGAAAGAATCTATTATTTGTTTCCTAAAGAAAATTGCATTAATGAGATAGATCCATTGATTTGGCTAAGGTAGGAAAGAATCTATTATTTGTTTCCTAAAGCAAATTGCATTAATGGGAGAGATCCGTTGATTTGGCTAAGATAGGAAAGAATCTATTATTTGTTTGCTAAAGCAAATTGCATTAATGAAAGAGATCCGTTGATTTGGCTAAGGTAGGAAATAATCTATTATTTGTTTCCTAAAGAAAATTGCATTAATAAGAGAGATTTGTTGATTTGGCTAAGGTAGGCGGTTTTGAGTAAAGTTATCTTTACTGTAGACATATATTGACAATTAATCAAGTATCAACATCATTGCATGCTTATTGTGTGGAATGTGTGTCCCAATGTTGATAGAAGGTATAAAAAGATTGTCTTGGAATTATTATTTTCTTGGGAAGATATTGCCCTGAATTCTCATTTCTCATCAGAAATTTAGTATCCATTTTCATTGATCTTATTTGCAACATGTACAAGTCAGTAATAATCTAAGGGGGTGCCCTACCGGAGAAGATTATGATAGTTGGACAAGAAACTTGGTACTATCGTGCAAGGTAGAGGTAGGAGAAATAGGAGATAAAAGCATGCATGGTGGGAGAAGGAAGTCAAGTGTCGCGTGGTAGCTCAGACATCGAGTGTGGAAGAAAGACAATGATAAGATGTATGTATCTACTAGATCATGACCATGAGATATCATCTCATAAAAATGACCTTTGACTTTCATGTCACATGAATTTTCTCTTTGTATATATATATATATATATATATATATATATATATATATATATATATATATATATATATATATATATATATTTGTTAGTCCATGGCAACGCACGAATACTTAGCTAGTATATATAGATACAGCCTCATACCCCAACAAGAATATATACCCACGATCCAGATTCCCTCGTGGAGAATAAAATAGAACTCAAATGGCGCAGGGTATTCAGCTTCATGAGCAAAGCAGCCTTCAGGACCCCTGCACTCTTAGCAAGATGATTGGTATACATGCGTTCAAGACGCAGTGCAAACACGGAGTGCAGAGTTTCGTTTGTGTTCCTCTGGAATGAGCTGCCACCTTCTTTGTGTTCCTCTTAGGAATGTTGCGTTGAGTCGGAGTATGTACATAATCACGGCCAGTGCATCTTTCCGCAAGAGTTGAAAGAAATATGCGTTACAAGCAAAACAAAAGCGCCGGCACTTGCAAGTTGCCAGGTATGAATTACTCCCTCCGTCCTAAAATATAAGAACGTTTTTGACACTAGTGTAGTGTCAAAAATGTTCTTATATTATGGGATATTGGAAGTACATATCAGGTGAACTGAGATAACCGTTACTGCAGTCTGCAAGGACCATACTAAGATTGTACTGCCCGAAGTACTTATTTGGCCTCCGGAAACTACGCCAGCCAGTTTCTGAACAAGAGAATCATATGCGAACGACATAGGCACGGAGCCTCTCAGAGCAGACGAAGCAGTACGGAAAGTAGAAGGCCAGCACGAACCCCACCACGAATCCGACAGCCGCTCCAATGCTCGACTGGTCATTGATTCGTATAGGCCTCCATCTCTTCCTGGAGCATTCACCCAACAGTGAATCACAAAGCCCTTGGTTACCATCAAAGTACGAAGCCGGAAACACTGCTAGCGAACGAGGAATAGGCCCTGATAACAAGTTCTCCGCAACATTGAACGTAGTTAACCGAGTAATCAAATCAAATTGGGGTGAAATTTGACCGCTGAGTTGGTTATGCTCAAGGTTGATGAGATTCAGATATATCATATTTGAGATACTCTGCGGAATTGATCCAGAAAAGCTATTGTACAAAAGATCCAGAGATGTCAGCTGCTGCAGCTGCCATGAAATGTCGGTAGGAACTGGTCCTGAAAAACTGTTATTCGATAGGTCCAGTCCCATCATGCTTGAACAATATTGAAGGCCCTGAGGAAATGGGCCTTCAAGTCCTAGACTGCCGAGTCGCAGAGAGAGAACCCTATTCTCGTCAGGGTGCCAGCACCCCACACCAGTAAATTGGCATATGAAACCGTCGGTTTCATGTTCAAAATTCCATGTGGATTCGAGTACACCGTCGGTATCAATCACCGATTGTTGTACAAACTTGAGGCACTGGATATCATGTTCAAAACCAAAACACAACGATGAGCTGCTCAAGAGGAAAAACAAAAGGAGGAGCTTGGTATCATCCGCCATCACAAACATGTGTAAGAATCTTGCAGCTTGTCAATTCCAGCGTCACCTGATCAAAACTTGTGTAAGAATACTTGAACACTCTACTTGAAAAAAGAAGAAATAGACAACATTGCGTGCTTCAGAAAACTCACCGGCCGGTTGATCCAGGCAAATCAGAAGCCACCATCTGCAGTACATGAACGGGTGCAGCCCTTTTAAAAGCGAGAATCCCTCCACTGGAGCATAGCCTTTTCTTCTGCCAAACTCTGAAGTCTTATTGACTTGGAAGGATTTGCCACAAGTATAAAGGGAAGAAAGAATTATACTTCATCAGTCCACACTCACCACCCAGAAAAAAATACTACTCCATCCGTTCCGAATTACTTGTCTTGGATTTGTCTAGGTACGGATGTATCTAGACTCATTTTAGTGCTAGATACCTCCGTATCTAGACAAATTCAAGACAAGTAATTTGGAACGGAGGGAGTAGTGCATAACTTGTGAAACTGATGTCACCAAATCATCCATTTATGTAGACATACGTGACAGGCAGGCAAAACTTTGTGGAGAGTAAAGGCAGTGCTTTTTTTTTGAAACAATTAAGGCAGTGCTTCTCCTTATCCTAGCTAGTAGGCATTTGGATTAAGTATATGATAAAGCCAAGACTTGGTACTTATAAATTACCTTTTCACTTGACATTTGGCAAAGAACACTAGGACTGATGTGGTGCTACTCCGGGGTGGACCGACAATGACATACGATAAGCCGAGTGTATCTTCTATCGTACAAAAGTTTGAAAAGCACATCCAACTGAATCATGATCGCTCTAGCCTGATCCAACGGCTCTGATAGGCAGTGCGTTGCCATAATATCATGAATTCATGAGTATGGCAAGAAGGCACATGGCAGAAAGAGTGACCCAGCATCGTCGAGAGTCACCGATCTTGGTAGAAACTTCCATTGAAGAAAGTGGAGGGAGTTTACATCATTTTCTGGCAGAAAAGAATTAGCCCTCTTGCAAGAACTTTGATCTCATGATCTTGCCGGGTGCATTTACAGTTTATTTTATTCCAAAAATGTTATTGGATTTTCAGAACACTTGAATGGATATCATTCCTATAACACTACCTACATTTTGAAGCCATGTGTCTCCTGTGCATACAGAAACTGGTACAGTTCAGAAAGTATATACTACCTTATTATTCAAGTTGCACCAATTTGTTTGGTTACACGCCATATATGGTCATATTTCTGTATCGAATTTTGAAGTGTGCATGCCATAGCAGAACATTTATCATGCATGTTTTAAAAGGTGTTCACTGGACCCAAAAAAAACGAATATAGAGTGTGAACATATCATGGTAAAGAAAATCTGGATACTCTTACAAGACGTCCTCAAGGTTGAGGGAGGACTCTCTTACTAGGCAGAAAACGTAAGAGGCATTATTTGGTTCTTCAGTGGAATACTGTATCTGGTTTCATTAATGATAATATATATAAAGCACGGAAGAGGGGGTTTCGGTCTCCTGTTCATGTAAAGAAACATGCATGACTTTTTCACTTATGTCTCAAAAACAAACCTGAATTTGGAGAATCTTGATGACATTTATGTGACCCATAGGGTGGATTGCACATGTAATGAGCTTCGTGCGAGAAGCGTTGGTGTGTGACTATTGTTTCGTCAAGGACGACGACAAGAACGCGACGAGAGCGAGCTTTATCCCCAAGATCAGACTGCAGTTCAGAGGGTGTGACTATTGTTTCGTCAAGGACGACGACAAGAACGACGAGAATGAGCTTTATCCCCAATATCAGACTACAGGTCAGAGGGTGTGACTATTGTTTCGTCAAGGACGACGACAAGAACGACGAGAGTGAGCTTTATCCCCAATATCAGACTACAGGTCAAAAAGTGTGACTATTGTTTTGTCAAGGACGATGATAAGAACGGCGAGAGCGAGCTTTATTCCTAAGATCAGACTGCATGTGAAAGGCTAGCCTAGCATGGAGTTTGGTCTGTGTATATTGTATGACAATTTTATGGACAACAATGTAAAGTAATACAAACGAAATTTCAACAAAAAGCCCAGTGCTAATGTATAGCACGTGCCAATCCGGGAGATGCAATTGCGCTATGTGTACTATGTATGACAGTTCTGTGGACAATAAATTAACAAACGAACTTTGAACAAAAAGCCCAATGCTAATGTATAGCACGTGCCAACCCGGGGATGCAATTGCGCTATTTTTTTTTACAACCCGGGTATGCAATTGCTTGGATCTTTTTGCTGCATTGTTTTTGTCCATGCGCACTTATCGGTGCTGGGTCACGGATGGGCTCGGAGGCCTTCTTTTCGTCCGTGTGCACTTGTTGGTGCTAGGTCACGGATTGGGCTCAGTGGCCTTTTTTATTTATGCTCTTTGGCATCTTTCACAGCTAATAGCCGTGCATGATCCCCGTGTTGGCGATGTAGCAAACATAGTCCGTTTAATAAACCGGTCACGCTTCAATTAGACTTCCGGTATGGTACTAATGACGCGCGCCGCGAACGGAAACCAGCGCCATCTTTTCTCTCGCGTGGACACGAAAACAAGCCAGTCCATGCGGCCCAATGTCGGCCGAAATTCTAAAAAAAAAAAAGCTATTCGGCCGGTTCCCCTCAGAAAAAAACTATTCGCCCGCTCGCTCTCGCCTCGCCGTAGGGCTCACTCTGCCGCCGGGGAAGCGCAGCCGCTGCTCCTCCGTCAGGGCGCGATACGCCTTAGCCGCGCCCCAGATGCGAGGAGCAAGATTCGTCGATGCGGCCGAGCTGTCGAGGCCATGAAGCCCACGCGGCTGTCTCCGTCGGGCCGCGACACGCCTAGCCGTGGAGTCGACGGAGCCGGCCGCTGCCCCGCGACGGCCCGGAGCAAGCGTTAACGCCGCCGCCGAGGTGTCGAGGCCACGAAGCCAACGCCGCCGTCTGCTCAGTTGATTGACTCGCATTGCTCGGTACTGTCACTGGATGTTCCCGGCTACTTATCTTGCCTTGCACTAGTTATTACTCTACTAGTTTCAGTTGGAACCAGGAGAGAAGCGACGGCAGCAAAGAAGGCAAATGCCATCTTGAGATGTAACTGATGTGAACCAAGAGTACAATACAGTGAATAGTGTGACCGAATTTAAATTTCAGATTGTAATGTGATTTGAGAGTGGAGTTGAGTGAATAGTTTGACTGAATGCAAAATTCAGGGCTGTACACTGATGGAAATTGGGATTGCTAAAGAAATATTGAATGTGACCTTGCATACAGAACCTGTAGGTGCATTGAACAAAATCCATGCCAAACCGGACAGTATATCTCTTGAAGGAATGGCTAGAGATTGAGCATTTTGATTGTTACTTGTACATGAGCATAATTGGACTGAACTAAATGGCAAAATGTTGCCTAGAACTGAACTCAATGCCAATTGTTGCTCAGAATTGAAGCTGCCAACTAATGCTCAGAACTAAATGGCAAAATGACAATTGTACTTCACCACGACCCAGTGAAAAGATCATCTGTAATTGGTCCCTGAAAATTGAATAAAAAGTAATATTACCATACAAGCAAGATTTTGCCATCTCTTGTTGGATCATCTCTAGATTTCTAAACTATATGAGCAAGATTATACCGACAACAACTGAGTGAAGCTAAGATTGGTCCCATTGCCGTTATAAACTTTATCATCTGTAGCAGCAGCGATGCACTAAACACTCTCGAGACTGAAGATAGTCACATAAAATGTTTGATGCTAAAGATCAGATTGTTAGTTTGCTGGTCATTCGGCTCTCACTTAATTCGTTGATGTTTCAACAATCTAACACGCTCATTTTTTAAAAATCTAACGTGCTCATGTTTAAAAAATAACAAAAATGACCAGCGAACTAACAAATTGTAACTGAAAAGCTGAAATGATTAAAAAATGCAAAATTAGTCCTATTGGACAAGGGAAAAATGAATAGCGTAACACTTAAATTTGCATGCACTTGACATTCAGTGTACAATCTGTACCATATTACAGAAATTTGTACAATCTGTACACTAAAATGTCTTCAGGGATTGTGTTAGCGGCTAGGGTTCTGCCCGGTCTTGGTCGGAGACAGTAGGGGAAGGAGGGGGAAGGGCGAGGGCTTGAGCGCGGCGGCCGGTGGCGAGGCGCCGTCCTGGCGCGGAGTGGCGGCGGCAAGAGAAGGAGGCGGCTAGGGTTTTAGGGGTTCCGGCTCCTCTGAGAGCCGGGCAATAGAAATAGTCTTATTGCTTGAATCCAAAAAGAGTCTTACAACCTATATTTATATCCTAGATAACTTGTAGAAGAATCAACCTAAGATAACTTGCCTAAGATAACTTGCATAATCTGAAAATAAAAACTAAGATAACTTTCAGGCCTAAGCCTGCCTGTTGGGCCTCCTTCGGCCATAGACCTGGCCGGTCATAACATCTCTCCCCGCCTGCGCAAACAGCTCGTCCTCGAGCTGAAAGTCGGGGTAGTGCTGGAGGAACTCCTCGCGCTGCTCCCAAGTAGCATCCTCCTCTGGTAGTCCAGTCCACCGGATCAACACGTACCAAGAGCCTCGGCGCAGCTGAGCCTGCAACGCCTTCTCTGGTTCAGGAAGGAGACGTCCGTCCGTGACCGGTGGAAGAGCCGGTGGTGCCGCAGGTGGCTCGCCGCGGAATGGCTTTAGCAGCCCGACATGGAAGACATCATGGATCCGGGCGCCGGCCGGAAGCTGCAGACGGTAAGCCACTTTCCCAATGCGTTCCAGGATCGCAAAGGGACCAGCATAGCAAGGACCGAGCTTCTTCCTCGCGCAGGGGTCCAAGGACTGCGTAGAGCGGTGAAGTAGACACAGCCAGACCCAATCACCCACCGCGTACTCCGCCTCGCGATGGTGGCCATCATAGTAATGTTTGGCCAACTGCTTGGGCCTGTAGGAGTCGTTGCTGGATCTCCGCGGTCATCTCATCACGACTTCTCAGAAGGGCCCCGGCTACCTCGGTCCGCGCCGAGGCCGGATCAATCGACAGGATCGGCGGGGGTGGCCGGCCATACACCACCTCAAAGGGCGTAGCTCGCAGGGCGGAGTGATAAGAGGTGTTGTAGCAGTACTCCGCCCATGAGAGCCAGTCCACCCATGCACGAGGGCGATCACCTGTAACACAGCGCAAATACATGGCAATGACCTTGTTAACGATCTCAGACTGGCCATCCGTCTGAGGATGGAAGGCTGTGTTGAGGCGGAGCTTCACGCCCGCCAGCCGGAAAAGGTCACGCCACACGTGTCCCGTGAACACGGGGTCCCGATCACTGACGATCGAAGAAGGGAACCCGTGGAGACGGACAATGCCATCGAAGAAGGCGCGGGCAACCGATGCTGCTGAATATGGATGGCCGAGCGGTATGAAATGAGCATACTTGGAGAAGCGGTCGACCACCGTGAGAATGACCGACTTGCCGCCCACCTTGGGAAGGCCCTCGATGAAGTCCATGGAGATGTCCGCCCAAACCTGAGTAGGGACCTCCAAGGGTTGTAGCATGCAGCCGGCCGTAGCGTCTCCGTCTTGTTGCGCTGGCATGTCACACACGACCGTACCCAGTCTCGGACCAAGGCACGATCACCGGGAATGTAGAAGTCGGCGCAGAGACGATGGAGCGTCTTCTGCACTCCCTCATGGCCCACCGAGTGAGCGAGGCGCAGCACCTGCTAGCGAAGATCGTCATGCGCCGGAACGAAAACCCGGCGCCCATGGAGAAGCAGGCCATCGGCAAGGTGCCACGGTTCCGCCAGCTCGCCCGCCGCCAACTGCTGCTGTAGGAGGAGGGAATCGGCCGCAGCAGCTGTCGCCCGGCGGATGTCGTCGTAGAGGGCGAAGGAGGGCCCGATGATGATGTAGAAGGCCGCCCCCTCCGCCGCACCGTCGTCCACATCGGCATCACGTCGAGACAGGGCGTCGGCGACGGTGTTAAGGCGACCCTGACGGTACTCGACGGTGAAGTCAAAGCCAAAGAGTTTACTGATCCATTGGTGCTGGGGCACCGTCGAGAGCCTCTGATCTAGCATGAACTTGAGGCTGTAATGATCCGTACGGATCCGGAAAGAGCGACCCCAAAGATAGGGCCGCAAATGGCGTACGGCCTGCACCAACCCAATGAGCTCACGCTCATACGCCGCCAACTTAAGATGATGTGCGGCAAATGGGCGACTGAAGAAAGCGAGGGGTCCCTCGCCCTGGTGTAGGACCGCACCGAACCCCACACCGGAAGCGTCGCAGTCGACGGTGAAGGGGAGGTCAAAATCCGGCATCTGCAGTACGGGTCCCGTCATGAGGGCCCCCTTGAGGGCCGTGAAGGCTGAAGTGGCCTCCTCATCCCAAGAGAAGGCGTCGCGCCGGAGGAGACGCGTGAGTGGGGCCGCGATGAGGCCAAACTCCCGGATAAACTTCCGGTAGTACCCCGCGAGGCCCAGAAACCCGCGAAGAGCACGTGGAGACCGCGGAATCGGCCAGGCGGCGACGGCCGCGACCTTGTCGGCATCCATGGCCACTCCCTCGGCCGAGATGATGTGGCCGAGGTAAGCGACCGAAGGCGTCCCGAACGAGCACTTCGAGCGCTTAAGATGAAGATGATGCGCCCGAAGCTCGTTGAAGACGATGGCCACATGCTAGAGGTGCTCTGCCCAAGAGGCGATGTAGATAAGAATGTCATCAAAGAAAACGAGCACAAACCGACGTAAGTAGGGCCGAAGGACATCGTTCATCAAGGCCTGAAACGTCGCCGGGGCGTTGGAGAGGCCAAAGGGCATCACCAAGAACTCGAAGTGGCCGTGATGAGTCCGAAACGCCGTCTTGGCGATGTCGTCTGGATGCATGCGCACCTGATGATACCCTGAACGAAGGTCCAGCTTGGTGAAGAATCGTGCCCCGTGCAGCTCGTCGAGAAGCTCATCGACAACCGGAATAGGAAATTTGTCCTTCAATGTGAGAGCATTAAGGGCACGGTAGTCAATGCAGAAACGCCATGTGCCATCCGACTTACGCACGAGGAGGACCGGTGCTGTAAACGGGGACGTGGAGATGCGGATGATGCCGGCGGCAAGCATGAGTGCACACTGTCGCTCCAACTCGTCCTTCTGCAGCTGTGGATACCGGTAAGGCCGCACGGCCACAGGGGCCGATCCCGGAAGGAGGTGAATACGGTGGTCGTAGATCCGGGCCGGTGGCAGACCCTGCGGCTCCTCAAAGAGATCCCGGTGCTGCTGCAGGAGCCCGTCCAAGAGCGGATGCTCGGCCTCCGTGGTTGCTGCGGCCAGCTGAAGAGGGGGCGCGGGTGCGGCCCCCCGAATGCCTTCCCACCCAATGCGACGACCCAAACGCCAGAAGGTCATCGTTAGCGCGTCAAAGTCCCAAAGGATAGGACCCAACGTGCGCAAGAAGTCGACGCCGAGGACAAAGTCGAAGCAGCCCAAATCGATGCCGGCGCATGTGATGGTGAAGTGCTCGTCGCCGATAGTGATGGGCACATCGCGGGCGAGCCCATGGCAGCGTAGACGGTCGCCATTCGCGACCGTGACCCGCAACTGCTCTCCTCCGGCCGGCTGGAGCGCAAGACGTCGCATGGTGGCCTCTGGCTGGAAATTATGCGTGGAACCGGTGTCCAGGAGGGCTACCAAGCGCTCGCCATGGATCATGACGGGTAAAAGCATCGTCCGTTCATCACGGATGCCGGCTAGCGCGTGAAGGGACACCACGAAGGCGGTAGCCGGGCCCGGTGCGGGTGCCCCTGCGGGCTCCGCAAGAGTCGGGGCGCCGAGGTCGGCCTCCGGGGTGTCATCCTCGATCTCGTCCGTCGTCTCCAGGTAGAAAAGGCGCGGACAAACATGGCCCGGCGCATATGGCGCATCGCAGTTGAAGCACAGGCCCAGGCGCCTGCGTTCCAGCTGCTCCGCCTGAGTGAGGCGCCGGAACGGCCGTGTCGGGGCCGGGGTTGCGGCCAGGGCGGTCGTGGAGGACGCCGGTGCTGCCGGAGGTGGCCGGGGAGGCTGGCGGCCCCCACGCGGCGCGGATGGCCGCGGCGACGTCAAAGCCTGGGCACACTGCTCGAACGCCCGCGCGTAGTACATGGCCGTCTGAAGGTCTTGTGGTCCCTTCATCTCAATGTCCACGCGGATGTGGTCGGGAAGGCCGCCGACGAAGAGCTCCGCCCGCTGTAAGGCTGTCACACCAGGCGCGTGGCATGCTAGAGCCTGGAAGCGGTCGGCAAAATCCTGCACCATGGAGGTGAATGGTAGGCGGCCCAACTCGGCCAAGCGGCTCCCGCGTATCGGTGGCCCGAACCGAAGAAGACAGAGCTCGCGGAAGCGATCCCACGGTGGCATGCCGCCCTCGTCTTGCTCGAGGGCGTAGTACCAGGTCTGGGCAGCCCCGTGAAGATGGTAGGAAGCCAGCCACATGCGCTCGGACGCGGGCGTGCGCTGTCCACGGAAGAACTGATCACATTGGTTTAGCCAGTTAAGCGGGTCTTCGGAGCCGTCGTACGTGGCGAAGTCAATTTTGGCGAACCGGGGCGGCTGCTGGTGTGGGGCGCCCGGGGCCACGGCCTCGGCGGTGCGGAGGGCGGAGGACGGCGCCCGGTCCAGGGTAGACGGTCCGGCGTACTGCCCAGGGACGCCCGACGCCTCGGGCTGCCACGGGAACACTGACGGGGGCCGGGCCTCCGTGGGAGCCGACGGCTGCCCGTGGAGCCAGTCGGGCAGCGGCGATGGTGACGGAGGAAAGTGGACCTCCTGGATCGGGAGGCCGCTCGGCGAGGACCCGCCCGGCCCAGGGTTGGGCGGTGGCGGTGGTGGAGCGCGCGCCGTGGCCGCCGGGAGGGACGGCGCGGTGGAGGGTGGCGCGGATGGTGGAGTCCAGGACGGCCACGGCGGTCGCTGAGCGGGGGGCGGACGGCGCGGTGGGCGCCGTGAACGGCGTCGGCCATTGTGGCCAGGGCGTCGTCGAAGCCGTCGGAGCGGGAAGCGCCGAATAGCCGCCGGTACGGGGTACCATGGCAGCGCCTGCGGACCCATGGCCGCGGTCTGGTGGAGCGGTGGGGGCGACCCGTATGGGCTGGCCAAGTAGAGGCGGATGCCCTGGACTGCCACGACTAGGTCATTGAGCACGCCGGCCATAGCTTCTGGTGTGAATTGCGGCGGCGGGGGAGAAGGTGGCGACGATGGCTGCTGGATGGGAAGCTGCGGTGATGGCCCTGCACCGGCGTGGTGCCGGGGGCGGAGGAGAGCGGCGCCGACAGGGAGGCCGTAGTGCCCGTCGAAGCGGCGACGGTAGTGGAGGAACCGGTGGCAGCGGCGGTGGGGAAGGCGTGGGGCAGCGGTGGCGATGGTGGTGGGATTTGCGGGGAAGACATGGTCGAAACCCGGGTACCTGATACCAAGGTGTTAGCGGCTAGGGTTCTGCCCGGTCTTGGTCGGAGACAGTAGGGGAAGGAGGGGGAAGGGCGAGGGCTTGAGCGCGGCGGCTGGCGGCGAGGCGCCGTCCTGGCGCGGAGCGGCGGTGGCAAGAGAAGGAGGCGGCTAGGGTTTTAGGGGTTCCGGCTCCTCTGGGAGCCGGGCAATAGAAATAGTCTTATTGCTTGAATCCAAAAAAAGTCTTACAACCTATATTTATATCCTAGATAACTTGTAGAAGAATCAACTTAAGATAACTTGCATAATCTGAAAATAAAAACTAAGATAACTTGCAGGCCTAAGCCTGTCTGTTGGGCCTCCTTCAGCCATAGACCTGGCCGGTCATAACAGATTGGTCCTGAGAGGCTGTTGCCTGACAGGTCTAGCCCGGTCAAATTGGTACAGAACTGAAGGCCTGAAGGAAACATGCCTCTGAAACAAAAGAATGCAGCTAGCAGAACATGCAATGTTCAAGGGCAAGCAGTGTGGTCTTCATTCGATTTATCAGGGGCCATCTCGCTCGCTATTACTACCCCTGTTTCTAGATATAAGACGTTTTTGCAGTTCAGCAAAAATTCCAATATTTAGGAACAAAGGGAGACTTGTTAGAGCCAACAGTAGCAGTATTTGCTGGTGCTTGAACATCACAATGTGCTGCCATTGGCCTGTTGTAGTATTGTAATGTAAGAGGCATATAACTCATGAGGACTGCATATCCTTTCTTTTCTAATTAAAAAAAACAACCAAATCGTGACTTTCATTTTTCTGAAGAAATAAATCATCCAGCAGATCAACAGAAACAAATGTTGGAAGTGCAAATGTTTGGCCTTCGTAAGTTTTGACAGGCACAGTTTCAGAACAAGTGAATCATCTTTCCGAAACAAAAAAAAACATACAGGTGAATCATATATGAACGACGTAGCCATGGGGCCTCTTGGAACACATGAAGGAGTGCGAGAAGTAAAAGGCGACGACGAATGTAATAGCTGCTCCAATATTGTAATGATCGTCGATCATGTGGCATTTACCCGATGGTTGTACCGCAAAGCAGGAATAGTCCCTGGTAACAAGTTGGCCGCAACACTGAATGTAGTTAATCGATCTAGCTTATCAAATTGCAGAAACGGCCGGTACGCATTACAAGCAAAGCACTCACACTTGCTAAGTTACATATCTAGTGAAAAAGCTAGTAAGTTGTTCATGGAAAAAAGTCCATTTTACTACCCTGAATAAAGTGGGTGGTTCGCTTTACTCCCTGATCAATTTTTCGGTTCCTATACCCTCTTAAACAATCTCATACCGGACAAAAAAGCACCCTAGGTGGTTTACCCAGACCAGATGATGACGTGGACACAGTCAAAGGTGGTATTTAACCTGCCGGTGGGTCCCACTCATCAGTTTTTTAAAAGAAATAGAAAAAAGAAAAAAGGGGTGGCCCCCTACTGCAGTAGCAGCCGGTCACAGCGGCGGCAGCCGGTGCGCGCGTAGCCGGCAGGTGGCCGTGGCGGGCGGAACCGGCGCGCCCCGAGCGCGGCCAGGCGCAGTGACGGGTTCGCGCGCACGAGGGCAGAGCGGCGCGGACCGGCTTGGGCGCGGACTGGACTGCGCGTGCGAGGGCAGAGCATGCGTGGTCGGAGCCGGCGAGCGGAGCCGGTGTGCGTCGAGCGGGGGAGGTTGGGCGCGGCCAAGCACAACGGTGGGTTCACGCGCGCGAGGGTAGAGCGGCTTGGACCGGCTTGGGCGCGGACAGGGCCGCGCGCGCGAGGGCAGAGCGGGGGCGGTCAGAGCCGGCGGGCGGCCGGGGACGACGGCGCGAGCAGCGCGTGAGGGCGGCTGGGGTTCACAGCGCAAGCTCGGCGAGGAGGCGGGGCGGCGCAGGCGCGCGGCCGGAGCGGCGATGGGGCGGACGGCGCCGGAGCCAATGCCGCGGAGGAGCGAGGCGAGGCCGAGCGGGATGCTCACCGAGAGCGCCACGGCGAACGGCGAGGCGGCGTAGCCACGGGAGGAGGCGGGCCAGCGCGGGGTGGAGCAGGTGGCGACGCGGCTCGTCGACGGGGTCGCGCTGGAGCCGGAACGAAGTGCGAGGGAGCGACGGGGATGCCCACGCCCGACCTGACAATGGGGGCCCACCGAGGTCAAAACCACCGTTGACTAGTGCCACATCAGCGGCGAGTGGAGACAAACCAGCCAGGGGGGTGTTTTGTCCGGTTTTGATTTGTTTGGGGGTAGAAGGAGCCAAAAAATAGACCAGGGGGTAAAGTGAACCACCCACTTTATTCAGGGTAGTAAAATGGACTTTTTTCTTGTTCCTGCAGAAACAGAAGGCAACCTAAACTTGTACTCCCTTTGTGAAAAAATATATGAACATTTAGATCACTACTTTAGTAATCTAAACACTCTTATGTATCTTTAGAGATGGGGTAGTTCAAAGTGCTCATTTGGCCACTGGTAGTTGGTGACAGACAAAAGGTTCAGAACAAGTGGATCATGTGCGGAAGACACAAGGAAAGAGCCTCTTACAACACAATAAGTGGAAGTAAAAGGCCACCACGAACCCTAGGACGAACCCGACAGCCACTCCGATACTGGACTCGTCGTTGATTTTGTGCAGCCTGATTGGTATCAGCCTCCATCTTCGACTCCGGGGGCACTCGTCCAATGGTGCACCACAAAGGTCCCGGTTACCAGCAAAGTATAAAGGCGAAAAGTCATGTGCAAAAGTAGGAATAGGCCCCGACAACAAGTTATCTGCAACAATGAACGTGGTTAACCGACTGAGCATGCTGAACCGCTCTGGAATTTGACCGCTGAGTTGGTTATGTTGAAGTTTCAATACATTCAGGTATGCCAAATTTGCGATACTCTCTGGGATTTCACTTGAAAATTTATTGTATGAGAGATTCAGAGATGTCACATATGGTATCTGCTGTGCGATACCGGAGGGAATGGGTCCTGAAAAGTTGTTATACGATAGGTCCAAGATGTTCAAGCTTGTGCAATTTTGAAGACCCTGAGGAAATGGGCCTTCAAGTCCTAGGTTGCTGAGTTGCAGAGAGAGAACCTTGTTCTCGTAGCCGTGCCAGCATCCCACACCGGTAAAGTTGCATATGTAACCGCCGGTGGCATATCCGAAGTTCCAAGAGGATTTGAGTACGCCCAAGGGATCAATCACTGATTGTTGTACAGACCTCAGGCACTGGATATCTTGTTCAGAACCAAAACACAACGATGATGAACTGCTCAAGAGGAGACACAAAAGGAGGAACATGGTATCCTCGGCCATCCCGGGCCAAAACCCGCAACTTGTCAATTCCAACGCCAGCGCCACCTGACTAAAACATGTGTAAGAACACTTATAAACTCGGATTCAAATAAACCAGACCAAGACATGGAGACACAACAAAGCAGCCTTCAGAAAGGCAAATAATAAGGCATGTTTACTTGCTTTGTTGATTTCATGTATAAATAGTTCTTGGACAAGATGATGTGTTTTGGAAAACTCACCAGTTGATGCAGCCAAAGCAGAGGCCACCGCCTGCCGAGATTGAACGGGAGCAACGCGTTTAAAACGAAGAATCCCACCAATATAGGACATAATATTTTTCCTGTTAAATTCTAAAGTCTTGTTGACGCTAGCACATTGCACCAAGGCAACAGAAATTCAGTCGCGGCCGGCCGGCCGGCCGGACGGCAGGTAACGTAACAAGGAAATTAGTGCTGTTTTTGGCTTAGAGAAGGTCTAGGTTTAGGGAGTTAACTATGTTAGGAGTTCAATCATATGGTGTAAGGTGATGTCCAGAAAACATTCTAAAAAATGGGGGGAATGCATTTTAGAAACATGGAGGACACTCATGGAGCGCCTACTCAAGACCAGAATGACGGAGCTTCAAGATTGATGAAAAGTCACCAGATGTGTCCCGTTGTCGACGGAAAACATCAACTCCTGCTGAAATAATATTCTGTTTTACGTCGCACTTGGATTCGCTGTAACTAATTACGGGGGTGTTTATTTTACACTTGTATCTTACCGGCCGCTCAGCAATTTTCGGCTGGAAACCAGACAATGAGCCGAGACCTGTATTTTTTACAGATTTATTTAAAGGCAACATGACAATCCAATCAAGGCCTTTAATGAGACATACTCCCTCCGTTCACTTTTATAAGTCGTTTCATATAAGTGAAATTGTGCCGTTTTCCACACTGTCTGAAACATCTACAAAGCCTTATAAAAGTGAAATGAGGGAGTAAATGTTTTCAAATCTGAGATTTTATTCCTGGTGGACTGGAGGTAGCCTCTTAACCATCCAACCACATGTTGATTCTCGAAACCAAAGATATGCTAGAAGAACATAGAAAATAATTGGAATTCCTACGAAAGGAATTTATTACAAGATAAAGAAAACAAAAATATAGAAATATTTTGGAGGAAGACATGAAATTTGAGACAACTCACGAAATATTGAGGAACAAACATGGAAATTCATGAATATGGTGATTTGGATGAATGATCATGATTTTTTATGAGTTTTTTTATTATCCTTTTATGAGAGTGCTTCTGAATTTTGCAAGTTCTAGTAGACTTCCTAATTTATTTGTTCCTATTTCAAATTCTGAGATGTTATTGTAACTTTTCTAGAACATTTCTGACATTCTGCCCATCACTAACCCCATCCATGCATCAGGCTCTCCACAATAACAGAAAACGAAACTGAAAGAAGGGAGCTTCCACAGAAACCAATCTTCTCTGTTGATGGCACACGGCAGAGAGACCGACCCGGCGTCAAGAGCCTCCGGTCTCCGTAGAATTTTCACCGGAACACGTGAAGATGTCCTCTTCGTGAGCGAAGCCTTTCAGGAGTCGGGAGGAACTGGATCCGTACTCTCTGCCATTACAAAGACGATCGGTACGCATTGAAATGGGAAGAAAAGCACGGCAGAAGTGCAGAGATTCATAGGCTAGCCGGAGCTGCCTTGTTTTTGTTCCTTTATTAGAAACATGGACAGGGTACATAATAATCACGGCCAGTTGATGCCTCGCCTCTCTCTAGAAGAGTTCAAATATGCATTAACAAGCACCGGCAGTTGCTAATTGCCAGGCATACTACCAAGTAAATTAAGATAATCGTTACTGCAGGGAACAAGCTAAAAATGATCTACTACCGGAAGTGCTCATTTGGCCTCCGGAAGCTATACCAGACAACGTTTCAGAATAACAGGTGAATCATATGCGGACGACGTAGGCTCGGAGCCTCTCGGAGCAGACGAAGCAGTGCGGGAAGTAGAAGGCCACCACGAACCCCACCACGAATCCGACGGCCACTCCGATGCTCGACTGGTCGTTGAGCCTGTGCAGCTTGATTTGTACCGGTCTCCATCTCCTACTCGAGGGGGGACAATCATCCAAAGGTGAACCACAAAGCCCTTGGTTACCAGCAAAGTTCAAAGCCGAATAGTTTTGTAGCAAAGAAGGAATAGGCCCTGATAACAAGTTGTCCGCGACATTGAATGCGGTTAACCGAGTAAGCAAAGTGAATTGCGGTGGAATTTGACCGCTGAGCTGGTTATGCTGAAGGTTGAGGACATTCAGATATGTCATATTTGAGATATTCTGTGGGATCGAACCCGAAAAGCTATTGTACGAAAGGTCCAGAGATGTCAGATACGGCATCACCTGTGAAATGTCCTGAGGGATTGGTCCTGAAAAATTGTTATTTGATAGGTCCAAGCCGGTCAGGCTTGAACAATTCTGTAGAGCAACAGGAAATTGGCCTTGAAGTCCCAGGTTGCCTAGTCGCAGAGAGAGAATCTTGTTCTCGTCGGGGTGCCAGCATTCCACACCAGTAAAGCGGCATATGTAACCGTTGGTTCCATTTTCAAAGTTCCAAGATCTGAGTACACCGCCCGGATCAGCCAATGAGCCTTGTACAGACATCAGGCACCGGATATCTTGTTCAGTACCAAAACACGGTGGTGAGCTGCTCAAGAGGAGAAACAAAAGGAGGAACTTGGTATTATCAGCCATCACAAACGAGGAGTGAAACAAACAGCCGCTCAGCCGAATCTAGCAGCTTGTCAATCCCAGCATCACCTGATCAAAACTCGTGTAAGAAGAACACTTATAAACTCCGATTAAAATAAGAGAAAAGACATGGAGACACTACAAAGCAGGCTTCAAAAAGGCAAAAAAAAAAATAAGACATGTTTTACTTGCTTTGTTGATTTGATGTACTAATTCTTACACAAGGTTGGGGTGTTTCGGAAAACTCACCAGTTGATCTAGCTAGCCAAGGCAGAAGCCACCAGCCCACCACCACCTGTAGTCCTGTACTGCAAGTGAACGGGCACGGGGCTTTTATAACGGACAATCCCTCCAATAGACTACACAACGTTTTTCCTGTTAATTTCCAAAGTCTTGTAGATGCTAGCACATTGCACCAAGGCAACGGAAACACGGTCGCTGCCGGCCTGCCGGCCGGGCAAGCAAGTCAAGGTCAGCAGGTTACGTACCAAGGGAATTAGTGTTGTATTGTCTTAGAAAGTCTAGGTTTGGGAAGTTAACTATGTTAGGAGTTCAATCATATTGTGCAAGGTGATTTTTTTTATATACATGAAAGAAAATTGGGGGATCGGGGGAGCAACCATGTTTTTATAAGAAACATCGCTAGACCATAGACACACACAACGTCAATTAAAGATTAGACTTGCGGAGCTTGAAGATTGAAGAAGTCATCACATGTATCTCGCTATCGTCAGAAAAGTTGATTCCTGCTGAAAAAATACGTGGAGTAACACAAACAACTTGTCAGCCAAATCTTGCAGCTTATAACTTCCAGCGTCACCCGATCAAAACTTGCGTAAGAATACTTGATCACTCTACTTGAAAAAAGAAGAAATAATTTACTCAGAAAACTCACCAGTTGATCGAAAGCAGAAGCCGCTACCTGCAATAGTTGAAGGGGCACAACTCTAGGGACAACGCCTCCACTGGAACACAGACTTTTTCTTCGGCTAATTAATTCCTCGGGTCCTACTGAACAGGAGAGTAGCTAGCATACGGTGGAAAGATTGACCAGCTCACTATCCCACTCCAAGCAAGTAAGCAGTCAACGAAACTCAACACCAAAGAGAAAATAGTTGTAGAACTTTCTGCGATGACGCATCACATCACCGATTTATGATGCTAGAAAAACTAAGACATATGAGAGAGACATCTACAACTTTGTCAAGAGCAAAGACAGTGCTTCTCCTGGTCCTAGTAGGCACTTGGATTAATTCAGGATCAAAACAGGACTTGTTAATTACAATTTGAAAAACAATTGATATTGGGCAAAGCATGGACACACAACCAGAAACTGAAATTTTTTCTGTGTGCCAAATGTTTTTCCTGTCGGGCCCGCAGCTAACGCACAGTAAAATTCATATCCATGTCAGCCCATTGTACAAGATCAGATAAATGCACATCAACATGAGAAGTTTCACAATTTTTATTATTTAATTGGATCATGAGATATTCGTAATATTCATCAGAATGTAGCCGTACTTCACTCTTGTGACCACACACACGACTTGTTTGCCCACATATTTACCACTGAATAGACCAGCAAAGGCAGCTGGCGCATTCTCTAGCCCAATGCTCGTGTACCCGCCGTCACCCACAAACACGAAAGGTGTAGGGCTGGAGCCTCCCACAGAACAAGAACTTGTGCGGGAAGTAGAAGGCCACCACGAACCCAAAGATGAACCCAGCCGACGCCCCGATGATGGACGCGTCGTTGATCCTGTGCAGTAGCTTCTGAATCCGGACAAACATCTCCCGAATCCGGACAAGCCGAACGTGTATCCGCACCCTGAACCTCTTCTTGCACTTATTGTCCAGCGGCGCCCCGCAGAGCCCCGGGTTGCCCATGAAGTTGGCGGCCGGGAAGCTCTGCAGAGAGTCCGGGACGGGACCGAACAACGAGTTCTCGGCGACGTTGAACGAAATGAGGCGTGAAAGGTTGATCGCCGGAATTTCGCTAGCGAACTGGTTGTGTTGAAGAGCGAGGATGTTGAGGTACGTCATGTTCATGATGCTTGCAGGGATTCCACCTGAGAAGCTGTTGTTCGAGAGGTCCAGAAAGCTTACATAGGGCATCTGCTCAGAGATGTGTTCTGGGAGCGGCCCTGAAAAGTTGTTGCCTGACAGGTCCAGAGTGGTCATGGAGGTGCAAAGCTCGAGGCCTCGAGGAAATGGACCTTCGAGTCCTAAGTTGCCGAGGCGCAAACTGAGAACCCTGTTTTCATTAGGGTTCCAGCATTCCACGCCGGTGAACCCGCATATGTCACCGTCATCGCGGATGTCAGTAAAATTCCACCGGTGGGATTTTTTTCCCTAGTATATCATTAGGATCAATCAACGATTGTTTGAGGTCCTTCAAGCATTGGACATCAGAAGCACTGATTCCATGGCCAAAGTATGATGACGAGCTGCTTAGGAGCAGCAGCCAGACAACCAGCTTGTTGTAACCATGCATCGTGAACCTGCCGGCTGCCTTCCAGTGTCACCTGCTCCATCAAAATACGCACGATCAAGGATGTTCTGGCATATCACTTGTAATGATATACTACTCTCTAGCACAAGCCTTTACAAAGACGTCCCTTCACGAAAACGCGGTGGCAAAAAATAGAAAGAAAAAATCCGGCTGTTTTGAACTCGCCTGATCCGTACCTCACAGCTGCTCACCAATTATGCAGCAGAAAGCAGAGCCGGCGCTAGTAGAAATACATGAAGGAAACGTTTATGTCATTCCCTTACCTGAAGAGAAACAGACGCGAACGAATACATGATCAGAACATGTGTAAGAACACTTAAAACTCTGCTTCAAATAATAAGAAGAGATGAAAACATGGAGACACAGTACAAAAGCAGGCTCCAAAAGGCAAATAATAAGCCATGTTTACTTGCTTTGTTGATTTCATGTACTCCGTACTAGTTCTTAGACAAGGTAAGGTGTTTCAGAGAACTCACCAGTTGATGCAGCCAAAGCAGAGGGCACTACCTGCAGCAATTGAACAGGCACAGCCCTTTTAAAACGGTGAATCTCTGCACTAGGTGACATGCTTTTTGTTCTGTTAGCTTCCATGTCTTGCAAATTGAAATGCTGTCGCGGCCGGCCGACCTGCAGGCAAGAAGGTCAAAGTCACCAGGTTACACACCAAGAAAAGTAGTATTGTATTAGAAAGTCCTGATTTAGAGAGTCAACTAACTATGTTAGGAGTTCAATCATATGATGTAAGGCAATTTTCCCACTTAAAATAGGGGTAGAACTTTCTGCATTGATGTATCACATCATCAATTTACGAGGATAGAAAAACTAAGACATATGAGACAGACAGCTACTTTGTCAAGGGTAAAGACAATGCTTCTCATGGTCCTAGTAGGCACTTGGATTGAGGATCAAACCATGGCTTGTTAATTATAGATTAATAATCACTTAGTATTGGGCAAAGCATGGACAAGAAACTAACCAAGCAGCCCCAAATGTTAGGAGAGTGGTATGGCGCTTTGCTGAATCTTATCCAGCTGTTCAGGCTTGTCAACCAAGTTGTATTCCTCCCAGCCAGTCATTCCTGAAATAATGTCACCGGCAACGAACCCCGGATGAGCGGAATCCACGCCCGACCCTTCTATAACCTTTGACATATTAAAATTTTCCTGGTCAGTAAACAGCAAGTAGCCAGCAACGAGAGAGCAGTCAGAAGGGAAGAAGAACTGCAAAGGGAGGGGCGGAGGGCAAAAAAGACTGACAGATCCGGGCTTCCGGCCGCGCATGTAGGGGTCGCAGGAGAGCAAGAGATTCTTCGCCAGCACGGCCGGGCCAGCGGCGCCCTCGGGGACGCGCAGCGGCACGGCGCCGCCGTCGACGAGCGCCACGTCGTCCTCCCTCGGCGCGCGGGTGATGTATTCCCGCAGCACACCTTCCTGTTCCTCGCGGTCTCCGCCGACGGGGTTTCAGCCCTATTTTTGACACGAAAATCAGGATATTCTTTTAAAAAAGGGTTGTTTTCCTCTGGTTATTGCACACTAGCACATACGCCGTGCATTGCAACGGAAGATAAAATAATATATATTTAAAGTCGGTGAGAATTATATGTGCAAGCAAAACCATATGTGCATACGAAAAAGTAATCAATTCGCTATATTTTCATTCATTGATTGAGGGCATTTAAGAGTTTTGTTACGTCATCGTACGTCATAGAAGGCCTAATAAGTTATTTAATCTACTCTTCCTTTCAATCATTTCAACCGAGGGCATTTTAAGGTATGATGTTTCTGAATATTTTATAAACCATGACCAATTTTTTAAATACAGAATTTTTTTTGAAAATTATGTACACTTCTGGAAAAAAACACGAACAAAATATGAAAACGAACATCTTTTAAAATTCACAAACATTTTCTGAAAACAGCAACTTTTTTATAAAAGCATGAACATTATTTGAATTTGGGAACATTTTTTTAAAAACAGGAACACTTGTTGAAAATTTGTAAGATTTTTAGAAAATGTGTATCTTTTATATATGAACAATATTTTTAATTTTAAAAATTTCACTAAAACAAGAATATTTTTCGAATTTGGAGCATTTTTTGTAATGCCATTTTTTTAGAAATCACGTACAATGTTTAAAAACAATAATTATTTTGACAAAATGGGAAACATTATGCAAGTTTCGAATATTTTTCCGAATAGCAACAAAAATTTAGAATTCTGAACATTTTCCAAAATTTCTTGTTTTTTAATTCTGAACTTTCTTGAGAATTTTGAATTTGCAAATTAAATTTCAAAAGAAAAATAAACTTCGAAGTGAAAAAATGTATAGGAAAAAATTAATAAAAATATAAGTGAAACACAAAAAAAGAAAATTTGGGTCAACCCATTATTGGCTGCTGGGTGCGAAACCCCTACTATTTGTCGCCCAGAACGGAAAATGGAATTTCTCAGCTGTATGGGCAGAAAAATAAGTGGACTAACTTCTTTAAGCCACATCGTGCAGCCCACGTACGAAAATTCTTTTTCTAGCAGAAGAACGCATAAGAATTTAGTACCACCTTGGATAGAAAAAAAATTCTTTTCGGCAGTGAATGGATGAAAAAATTGGTGAAAAGCACCTTGCTTTATTAGTAGGTATAGTTATAGATATAGATCTAAGTAACTCAATCAATCATAAAATGAAAAATGAAAAGGTAAACAAAAATACACACGAATCTCCACGTAAAATCAATGACATAGGATGCAATACTTATGACACATCTAAATATGCTTTAACAAAACTGTAAATAAATAAATACAAAAACACATTTTTTTTACACAATTGTAAATGTCGTCTTCTACAGCTGCTCTATAATAGGACAGCTGCACAGCAGCACCATATATATTTTTCATCCATATTCATACATATTTCACATATATAAAATACTAAATACCCTCTTTGTAAGGAAATACAACTACTAAAGTAATAATCTATTTTTTTAATAAAAGTAATAATCTAAACAATCTTACATTTATTTACAAAGAAAGTACATCTCAAATGAATTCAAAACAAAATACAAACGGTTGCATAGTTCATCAAGTTATTACATAGTTCATCAAATTCACAACATAAATTATTCATTGAGCTTAACAACAAAATTTAGCACACGATACAACAAAGTTTATCATACAAATGCAGCAAACATAGAGATAAACTAGGTGTGTTGTCGCCTATGCCATGGCCACCACTCCTGCATCTCATCTATTTGAAAATCGATCACAAGTCGCCGATTATTTGGTCTTGGAGGTTGGCAAGGTTTGGATCTGTGTTTGAGAGGTTCACAAAAACGGTTGTTTGAGAGGTTCGATGATGCTAGATGCAATAAGTAAATGCTAAGAAACGTTGCATGCCTTGTTGTGCTCGTGGTCGCCCTCAGCAACAATTCCAAGTCACCGTTGTTCTAGTTGAACCAGACGTCCTTTGTCGCCTAGTAGGTGGATGAACAAAATCAATTCCTCTCCGAGCTTGTCGTTTTTTCCATCATTGATAGATTTAACACCAAGATAGAGGTTGTTCGGCCCTACATTGAATGTTGCATTGTCTCCAAAACATTCATGGATACTTGGTTTCGTTAACCATGAACGACTAGTTAAGTAATGACAACAGATGGGGGGGGGGGGGGGGGGGGATGAGTCCCCTCCCGTGCCCCTACTCACCTCACTACAGGACATGACATTATATCTCATTTTACATTGTAGTACACATATCATATATTCATCATTTGTTTTCTATAATCACACATGCATATCAGTACCTTATTTGCTAATAGAAATCATATTCTACACCCCATGTAGTTGAAAATAGTAATGCTAAACTAAGTGTGAGCGTAGAATAGCTTATTCTACACCCCAGTAACGGCACACACAAAATATAGTAACACACTATGTGAATTATAGTAATTGTTAAAAATGTTGTAAATTACAGACTTGGGTGATAAAAATATATTTTCCGAATTACTACATTTTGTACACCGTTTTACTAGATTTTGTATGTACCATTAACATGCATGGAAAAGTTTTCATTATATTAGCCATTTATATTCATTATTTTCAACTACACAATAATTAAATACAATATGCATTTTTAGTTTTGGTTCATATATTACTAATTCAACTAATCATGTTTCATACAATCAAATCATTCAAGATATATTGCAATTCATTCCCGCAGCAATGCGCGGGGTATCCTCTAGTTACATGTGATGTTTATGTCTTTATAGTGACTTTCATGATATGTATTGTATATACACATGAAAGTAGTTTCCACTCTATTATGGCCGCTCATGCCTATTATACCTAGTTTGAACTAGGGCCTTTGAAATGTCAGCCCAGGCATATGCCCAGACCAAAAAACAATGAAATATTTGCATGTGTGCCGCAAATAGAGCAAAGAGGAAGAGGGCAGATCGGGGGCAAGGGTGGAGGTCGATTTGGTATGGGCTGGGTTTGGAGGGTCCGGTTGGGTTGCTTTTTGCCTCGTCGAGGCTAAGCATCGTCAGAGGACCGAGCTGCTCCTGTATATGGTCACTGACAGTTCAACCATGTAATGTTTTAGATCCATGATATAATCCCCATCCCCAAAAAGAAAGGGATTTATATTTTCATGCCCCTTATCACTTAGTTCTCCTCAGTTTTGCGCACATTCTTTGGCAGTCCTCACTTTTCCCCTCCACGGCGCAGTCCACCCTCACAAAATCCCAAACGGGGGTTTGTCATTGGTCAAAGTCTTTTACCGTTATTGGGCATGATTATTGATGCGTGGGACACCCTGTCAGCGGTTGCCCGCTCTCGAATGGTGGGCGCATATATTGACTTGTGGGACACCTCTGTCAGCGGTTGCGCGCTCGTAGATGGTGGGCGCATATATTGACTTGTGGGACACCTCTGTCAGCGATTGCGCGCTCGTAGATGTTGGGCGCATATACTGACTTGTGAGACCCCTCTGCCCATCTCTGACAGAGGTATATCCCATACATTTTTAGAGTAATATTGCTATATCCCATACATTTAGTTGAGTTTAGTGAATTATCAGAAAATATCCAAATTTGCATTACAAGCATGAAAATGGGGAGAAAACATTACTGAAGTGCAGAGTTTTATAGGCTGAGCTGCCTTGTTTGTGTTCCTCTTGAAATGTCGATGCCTTGTTTGTACATGAATAATCATGGTCAGTTGATGCCTCACATCTTTTTTGAAGAGTTGAACTTGAAATATGCATTAACAAGCATCGTTAGTTGCTACTTGCCATGCATACATATCTTGTGAATTAAGATAATCGCTACTGCAGGGAACACACTAAGATTATACTGCCGGAAGTGCTCATTTGGCCTCCGGAAGCTATGCCAAACAAAGTTTCAGAACAACAAGTGAATCATATTGTGACGCCCCGAGACCGACGCGCCAGGTGTCTTTCAGTTATTCGCTGTTGTTGACTTGTCATTTGTTTGCGTGTCATGCATTTCATATCATGTCATCAGGTGCATCGCATTTGCATACATGTTCGTCTCATGCATCCGAGCATTTTCCCCGTTGTCCGTTTTGCAATCCGACACTCCTACGCCCTCCGGCGCCCTCTTTTGCCTCTTTTCGTGTGCGGGTATTAAACTTTCTCGAAATGGACCGAGATTTGACAAACGGCCTTGGTACACCACCGGTAGACCGTCTGTCAAGTTTCGTGCCATTTGGAGTCCGTTTGATATTCTAACGGTTAACCGGGGAATCGTAAAGGCCTCGTGTGTGTTGCAGCCCAACACCTCTTCCAAGTGGCCCAAAACCCATCCAAACCCCCTCCACCTTTCGGCCGTTTGATCACGATCGCGTGGCCAAAAACTGCACCTCATTTGGACTCTCCTAGTTTCCTCTACCTATATATATGTGTCTCCTCCCGAAAATTCGCGGATGAACCCTAGACTTCTTCCCCTCGCGCCGCCGGACAAAAATCCCCGCTGCCTGGACATGTCCGCCTCGTTCCACGCCCAATCATCGCGCGCCATGTGTCCCAGCGCCGCCCTCCGCCGCCGCGGCTCGCGAGGCCCACGGCCGGCCCGCCCGCGCCCGCGCTGGGCCCACGCCGAGCCCCCTGCGCCGCCCGTCCCCGCCGCCTGTGCTCACCGGCTCCGCCCCGCTCGCTCGCCGCCGTCCACCGCCTCGCCTTGCGCCGTCGCCCGGAGCGCGTCGCCGCCGCCACCCTTCGACGCGCCCCGCCGCCTCGCCTGCATCATCGCTGCCACGCGAGACCGGAGCTGTCGCCGCCCGGCTCCTATGCCGCTCGCCTTGCCTGCGCTCGCCACCGCCGCGTTAGCTCGGCGCCGCTCACGCCGGCAACGGCCTCCCCGCACCGCCCCGTCGAGACCCGGCCGGATTTGACCAGATCCGGCCCGGATTCGCCTACTCCGGCCGCCCCCGACCCTCTTCGGCGAGCTCCCCGTCTCCGGCTTCCTCCGGCGACGTCTCCTTCGTCTCTCCGTGAACTCCGGCGAAGATTCCGACGAACCTCGTAATCCGTGCGAAACCCTAGATCTGCTTTGCAGGGGTATATTTCCACCAAGTCCCTTTTCTCTGTAACATTTTATGCCTCTGTTCATCACATCATAACTTCTCATCCTTAGCTCCGTTTTGCGTGTGCAATATATCGAAATGTTCATCAAGATGTCCTCTTCATTTTGTTCCATTGTGTCATGCTGTTTGAGTCCATCTTGATGCCTAAATTGTTGATGCAAGAGTGCTATAAAATGTTAGTTCATGTTTCTTAACAGATCTTGAGCATTTGTCATTTTTTTCATGATTATTGTGTGCTGCATATGGGCATGAGCTCTACATGTGTTTTGGGCTATGCCATGCCATCTTTACAGGGGTGTATGCCATGTATTTTTGTGATCAATGTGGTGACCAGCATATGCATGCAAAGTAGCTCTCGTAATATTGCTGTTTTCAAGGACTTAGAATTTCACTAAGTCATTTCCCTGCTGTTATTTTTATGCCATGTATTCATATTGCTACAGAGAGATCCATGCTTATTTTGAGTATGTTCAGTAAGGATGTTTTGGACATATGGTTATGCTCTATCCATCCGTGTCCCTGTTTGCATTTATAGAGTGCCCTAGCATGACTCAATATTGCTCTACTTTTGCTATAAAATGTTCCTGGCAGATTGTTTACGTGTTAATCAATTTTGCCAAGGTTGTTGTAGTTGATCCATGCATGCTATGAGATTGTTCTTGCCATGGTTAGCTTCTTGAACATGTATTCTTGCTGGTAGTATGCTTAGCTTGTCATGTAATGCCTTGTGGTGAGTGAATCAAGCTCGCAAACATGCCTTCATAATTTTGTTGATGCCATGTCCAGTTTTTTACTAAGTCTGAATTTGTTAACGAAACTTGCTATGTTTACATGGGTGCCATCATATCTTTTGATTCCTTTTGGCTTATGGTCGGTAAGGGACTTTTGTTATATGCTTTGAGTAGATTCATGCCATGCCTTTGTTTACTATGTTCTGTTCCTGTAGCATGTTGTTATATTGCTCTAAACATTGCTTCCTGATATTAATTCCTATCATGTTAGTATTTTCACTAAGTCTGTGATGCTGATATCTTTTGCACTTTTTCCATGCTTGTTTGAACCTGCTCTTGTGTGATTTAGCCGTAGCTCAGTGTTCATCTTCGGTCAAGCATCTTGAGTAGATCACTACCATGTGCTTTGTTGCTATGTTGGAGTGCAGTAGCTTAGTTTCTTGTTGCATTTTAGATGGCATCATGCTGTTAATCGCAGAATTGTGACATTCTTGTTTTGCTTGCCATTTGCAAACCGTGCATCCGATTCCGGCGATCTTTATATCGATTTCGACCGAAATCAAATCATCTTTCCAGCGGCGCACTTGGTTTGCCAAGTTGAGGCCTGGTTCAATATTTTCCTTCCAGAGCACGCATATGCATTGCATATCACATCCCGCATATCATGCCATGTTTTGCATCATGTTGCTTGTGCATTGCACCGTGGTTGATTTGTTGTTTCCCTTGCTTGTGTTCTTGCCTTGGGTAGAGCCAGGAGACGAGTTTGTGATCGAGGAACCCATTGAGTGCGCTTACGAGGATCAAGCTTACGTCAACTCGGAGAACTTTGCATGCAAGATGACCATACCCTCGATATCACTTCTATCTTTGCTTGCTAGTTGCTCGCTCTATTGCTATGCCGTGATACCCACTGAAAGGATCAATATGGTTGACTAGAGGGGGGTGAATAGGAAACTAACAATTTTTTACTTTTCTTTACCAAATTAAACTTTGCATCAAAGTAGGTTGTCTAGATATATATGCAACTAGGTGAGCAACCTATATGATGCAACAACAACGAACAAACACGCAAGCAAGAGAAGTAACGGTAATGAGCTTGCACAAGTAAAGGTAAGAGATAACCAAGAGTGGATCCGGTGAAGACGAGGATGTGTTGCCGAAGTTCCTTCCTTTTGAGGGGAAGTACGTCTCCGTTAGAGCGGTCTGGAGGCACAATGCTCCCCAAGAAGCCACTAGGGCCACCGTATTCTCCTCACGCCCTCACACAATGCGAGATGCCGTGATTCCACTATTGGTGCCCTTGGAGGCGGCAACCGGACCTTTACAAACAAGGTTGGGGCAATCTCCACAACTTAATTGGAGGCTCCCAACAATACCACGAAGCTTCACCACAATGGACTATGGCTCCGTGGTGACCTCAACCGTCTAGGGTGCTCAAACACCTAAGAGTAACAATATCCGCTAGGGATAGGTGGGGGAATCAAAAATCTCTTGGTGGAAGTGTAGATCGGGGCCTTCTCAACCACTCCCGAGCAAATCAACAAGTTTGATTGGCTAGAGAGATAGATCGGGCGAAAATGGAGCTTGGAGCATTAATGGAGCTTGAGGGGGGAGAGGTGAGTCAACGGGGAAGAAGGGGACCCCCTTTTATAGTGGGGGCAACAATCCAACCGTTACCCCACTAAACAGCCCCGCAGTGGGCGGTACTACCGCTGGACCCAGTGGTACTACCGCTTCCTCCTACGGTACTACCGCCTAGCAGAGAGGGCAAGGAGACAGAGGAGAGACTGGCCCAGCGCGGTACTGCTGGACAGGCCTAGAGCGGTACTGCCGCGGTGGAAGGGCGGTACTATCGCTCTCGAGCGGTACTACTGCTCCTACAACCGCTGCAGGTACTGCTCAACCCGACACGAGAAATGCCCCCCTCAAGTCGAGGCGGTAGTGGCCCGGTACCGCAGCGGTACTGCCGCTGAGGACATCCAAGCGGTACTACCGCTGGGGCTAAAGATAGCTCAAACAGCAAGGAAAGAGACCTCCGACGATGCGGGAAGGCCCAGAGGGTGAGAAACGAAGGTGTACGTGATGATTCCACCCTAGCCAAACCAAAGCGGACCCCTTTTTGATAGTACGGTGACTCCTAAGAAACTAGTCCACCAACAAGAAACCAAAAGGCTACACCGTCTTGAAAAACACTTCCGAGGGGAGAGAAATCGTCTCGAGCCAAAGGATGAATCTCTGAAACGCTCAACGCACAAGGTTAGTCCGCAAATGTGTTGTCATCAGTCACCAAAACTACATCGAGAGAGATATGCCTTAACAATCTCCCCCTTTTTGGTGGATTGATGACAACCAGGGATTTGCACAAGGAAAAGACATAAAAGTAAGGATACTTAGAACTACAAAATATAGACGGGCTCCCCCTGAATGTGTGCACCTAGTTAGTAGTGCCTTTGGAATGCAAGACACACACATTCGGATCAACACTCCCCCTATATTTTATAGTCAAACAATTCTAAGCACTGGATATATGAGAGCAGGGTATAAAACAGGATAAGCATGCACTCATAAGATACTACAGTACTGAATAGACATAAATAATAAGGTAGCGATAGGGAAGCATATGTCTCACACCATATGTCTAGAACTTAGGTCTCACTGGCACCAAACCAAACCAAACAAAGACAACGAGAAAACACACGAGAAAACATAAGACACAAAGACACACTTGCAACACGGCAACAACACAAATCCCTAAACTCTCTCCCCCTTTGGCATCGAGACACCAAAAGGGCAAAGAGCGTTGCTACGGCTCCAGGTGATGGCAAGCTGAGGATCTCGAACATCACATCTCAACATGATCGTCTGCACCTCCGTCGTTGGTCGAAAACTGCTCAGCGTCTGAATCGGTCCAAGGGCAATGCCGGTGAATCCATTCCTCCTCTTCAGTGATCTGGCCCTCAGAACTTCTGGCAACGGTCGCACCCAGGTGACGCATGAGCTCCTTGTGGCGCACCCTGGCCTGCTTCTCAGCCACATGAGTCATGTACTAACCATGAGACTCCATGCAGAAAAGCTTCTTCATCTTGCGTTTAAGCTTCTTTGCCCAAGAAGGTTCTGCACTAGAGGGCCCAAAGTCCTCCTTGTGATCATCAGTTGCAGCCCCACCCTCGGTCTCCATGGCAGCAACAGCAGTAGATGGACCCCGGGTTTAGGCGCTGGGGTGCCCCAATTGTCCTTCTTCCTCAGACGCTTGATCTTATGAGAAACCAAGTCTCCAGTTTTCAACATCACTCTGGGATAGACATGTGCCCAGGCCTTCTCAATGAGCCTCATGATGAATGGACCATATATCGGGCACTTGCACTCAGAAACGGCAGAGAGAAGTTCAGACCACATAACATGAGAAATGTATAGGCTCTCTCTAGTGTTTGATTCCTTCTCATGCTGGCAGAAAAGAAGCATGTCCACGAGATAGGAGTGGACCATATCCAGATTCCCGATGCGAGGGAAGAGAGTCTCACGGAAGACACGATGAAGAATGTCCAGATAAGCAGACAGCTCATAGGTTTCCTTCTTAGTCACTGGATGAACCTTCAAAGTACAGTAGGGCCAAAGGGCTTGCTTGTGAGTGGATGTAGCATTGCGGTGAGGGCGGAAGCCTACTGGAGTCTCAAGCTTGTGATCTTCCACATCAAGTAACTCCATGAAGGCCTGCCACTTGACGGAAAGCACCTTGCCATTGGTCATCCAAGTCAGAGTCCTGTCGGCATCAGTTCCAAGATGAACAGTGGCAAAGAATTGAGCCATCAAATCTGCATCAAAATCCTTGTTGAACTGCATGATCCTGAGAATGTTCAGCTGAGAACACATCTGAAGGGCTTCGCCAAAGTACTCGGGGTCCTTCTCCATAGCATCCGTGTCGATGGAGCGAACATCAACATAGAGATTCTTCTTGGCCTTGATCACATCAAAATAGATGGCAAACTGAAAGTGGTTCCAGAACAGGCGGTTGACCAAAGTGGGATCTTGGTCTACCTCATAGGGGTTGCGGCGACGCTTTTCCCAAAACTCCTTGGCAGTCATCTCAGTCACGGTCTTCCCTTTTGGCTTGTTGGCGGATCTCTTCGACTGCTGAGGTGGTGGTGGAGCACTTGAGGTTGCGCCTGCGGGTGGTGGTTGAGTACTAGAGGAACCACCTGCCGGCTCAGAGGTGCGGTAGCGCTTTGACGTTGCACGCCCGGGGTTGACACAGCGGACCTGCTGCTCAGGATGATCATCACCTGGAACCAAACACACGACCAGAAGAAACACACGAAAGAAAAGAGCATAAGCCACCAAACAAAACAACAAGGATCAAAGCGTGGTAGGAAAAAGAAGGAACTGGGCATACAGTGCTAGTACTGCGACCAACCAGCGGCAGTACCGGCCCAGCGGTAGTACCGTGAAACAGGATCGGTAGTACCACTAGAGCGGTAGTACCGCTCGAGGCGAGCGGTAATACCGCGCCAGATGGGGAACGACAGTTCTTCACTACCGTGGTCAGATCCGGCACTACCGGAGATGCCAAATTCAAAAAAAGCCTACCAAACTTCAATCCACAGAGCCTAGAAGCCATCTCCATCCTACTCAAGCCTTGCCTTAGCCAAAAGACAAGAAGAACAATGCCTATTGCCCCTAAAAACTAGATGCAAGATCTAAGAAAAGAGAGAACGAGAACGGGGGCAATACCGGCATCCATGGCAAGAGGATGAGGTGGGGATCGACTCCACCGGAGGAAATGGAGAGGGGCGACACGAAAATAGCGGCTGGCCGGGCCCCTCCTGCGGCGAGAGGTTGCAGGAGCAACGAAGAAGACGAGTGGAGGCGAATGGGTATGGGGAGAAGCAACTCCCCCTACCCCGACTTAACCCCCCAGTCGCCCGCCCCGCAGCAGTAGTATCGCTGGGTGGGCGGTAGTACCGCTTGACGCTTGTCAGCGGTAGTACCGCTCTGCCGCAAAAAGATCCGACCAAACCGAACAGAACACACGAGCGGAAACCGAGACAAAACGAAAAGACACACACACAAAACCGACAAGAAGAAAGAAGATACACACCTCTCCAAGAGAGGACGGTGGCCGAGGCCACCTATGTTTGAGTTTAGAGGTATGGCGCCGCGAAGATTTTAACCTTGGGCCCATGACCAACACTCATCTTTGAAGCACATGTGCCATAAAGAAATGGCTAATGTGAAAGAGTTTGGTTAGTTTATGCATTATGAGGGGAGGGAAAGTTTATTGAGAGAACAACAGTCCCCCTATGTCCATGCCTACACCTAAACTAGACAACAAGTTGAGTGAGGTGGGGTGTGCAAAGGTTCAAGTCACATTGCTTGAATCAATGATATTTAGCTCATGCCTTAACTCGCGAAATCTTGCTTCATCCAAAGGCTTCGTGAAGATATCTGCAAGGTTATCATGAGTGTTGACATAGTTGAGCTCGATCTCCCCTCGCCTAATGTGATCCCGGATGAAGTGATACCTAATCTCAATATGCTTTATCTTGAAGTGTTACACCGGGTTGAGGGAAATCTTGATGGCACTTTCATTGTCACACCAAAGAGGCACTTTGTCACAAGTGACACTGTAATCCTTTAAAGTTTGCCTCATCCATAAAAGTTGTGCACAACAACTACCGGCAGCCACATACTCTGCTTCCGTGGACGAGAGAGACACACAACTTTGCTTCTTGGAAGACCAACTTACAAAAGAGCAACCAAGAAACTGGCACCCTCAGGAAGTGGACTTCCTATCCACTTTATCTCCCACCCAATCCGAGTCTGAATAACCTACAAGCTTGAAATTTGCTCCTCTTGGGTACCATAAGCCAAAGTTTGGGGTATGAGCCAAATATCGAAAGATTCGTTTGACCGCCACATAGTGACTTTCCTTAGGTGCGGCTTGAAACCATGCACAAATTCCCACACTCAACATGATATCCGGTCTAGATGCACAAAGGTAAAGCAAGGAGCCAATCATGGAGCGATATACCTTTTGATCCACCACTTTACCATTGGGATCAATGTCAAGTTGGCACTTGGTGGGCATGGGAGTGGACGCCGTCTTGACATCACTTAGCTTGAATCTCTTAAGCATGTCTTAAGTGTATTTTGCTTGGTTGATGAAAGTTCCTTCTCTCCTTTGCTTCACTTCGAACCCGAGAAAGAACTTCAACTCTCCCATGGAAGACATCTCGAACTTTGAGGTCATGAGAGCGGCAAATTCCTCATTGAAAGCTTTGTTAGGGGAACCAAAGATAATATCATCAACATATAATTGGCACACAAACAACTCCCCTTTGACCTTCTTAGTAAAAAGAGTGGGGTCGATTAGCCCAACTTCAAAACCACGGTCTTGTAACAACTCGGTAAGGTGGTCATACCACGCACGTGGGGCTTGTTTAAGGCCATAGAGTGCCTTATCGAGTTGATACACATGATCGAGAAAGTAGGGATCCTCGAATCCGGGGGGTTGCTTGACATAAACCAATTCATTAATAGGACCATTAAGAAAAGCACTCTTCACATCCATTTGTTGTAACTTAAAGTTATGATGAGAAGCATATGCAATCAACATGCGAATGGATTCAAGACGAGCAACGGGAGCAAAGGTTTCACCATAGTCGATACCCTCGACTTGGGAGTAGCCTTGTGCTACAAAACGAGCCTTGTTGCGAATGATAATCCCATGAGCATCTTGCTTGTTCTTAAATATCCACTTGGTTCTAATGGCATCGTGGTTCACCGTCGGTCTTGGCACCAATCTCCACACTCTGTTGCGCTCGAAGTTGTTGAGTTCTTCATGCATGGCATTGAGCCGATCCGGATCTTCGAGCGCCTAATAGACCTTGTGGGGTTCGACACAAGAGACAAACGCGTGATGTTCACAATAGTTTGCTAATTGTCTATGAGTGCTTACTCCCTTTCTTAAGCTTCCAAGCACATTCGTCATGAGATGATCCTTGGCGAAGAGCTTGGAAGCAACCTTGGCAGCACGACACTCCAATTCCTCCTCGGGGGTGAGACGAGGAGTGGTCACTTGATCATCTTGAGCGTCGTCTTGAGCTTGTTCTTGGTCTCGTGGGACTTGATCTTGAACTTGCTCGGAGGAGGGAGCTTGACCTTGGGCATCACTTGATGTTACAACACCATCTTGAGATTGATCTTGCCCTTGGTCTTGTTCTTGAGGTTGAGGGCCCTCACTTTGTTCTTCGGAAGCGTGTGGGTCTTGGGTTGGTGAAGGTTCCACTTGAGTAGAATATTGTCCTTCTCCTTCGGCCACAAGGGGTTCCTCAATGGGTAGGATATGACCAATACCCATTCTTCTTATGGCTTGGGGAGGAATTTCATCACCTACATCACAAGTACAACTTTTCTCCACTTGGGAGCCGTTATTCTCATCAAACTCCGTGTTACATGTTTCCTCAATAAGTCCCCTGGACTTATTGAGAACACGTTAAGCATGAGAGTTTGTAGCATAACCAACAAATATGCCCTCATACGCTCTAGCCTCAAATTTAGACAAACGGACACCTTTCTTGAGAATGAAGCACTTACACCCGAACACTCGGAAGTGCTTGAGGTTGGGATTGTTACCGGTGAGTATCTCATATGGAGTCTTGTTCAAGCCCTTGCGGAGGTAGAGCCGATTAGATGCATGGCACGCGGTGTTGATGGCTTCGGCCCAAAAGTTGTAGGGAGACTTGAACTCCACCATCATGGTCCTTGCCGCATCCATCAACATCCGGTTCTTCCTCTCCGCTACACCATTTTGTTGAGGGGTATAAGGTGCGGAATATTGATGCTTGATTCCCTCATCACTCAAAAACTCATCCAAGGTGTAGTTCTTGAACTCGGAGCCGTTGTCACTTCTTATTGTCAAAATCTTTGCATTGTGTTGTCGTTGAGCTTCATTTATAAAGTCGATGACGGTTTGTTGGGTCTCGCTCTTCCTCTTGAAGAAATATACCCAAGTGTATCTTCAATAGTCATCCACAACCACCAAGCAATACTTTCTACCCCCAAGACTATCAAAGGATGGAGGTCCAAAGAGATCCAAGTGAAGGAGCTCTAAAGGCCTCTTCGAGTAGATGATAGTCGTGGGAGGGTGAGCCTTCTCATGTAGCTTTCCTTCGATGCAAGCACTGCAAGCACGATCTTTGGCAAAACTAACATCTGTTAGTCCACGGACATGGTCCCCCTTGAGAAGACTTTGCAAAGATCTCATATTGATGTGGGCTAAACGGCGATGCCAAAGCCATCCCACGTCAACTTTAGCCATTAGGCATGTCGCGGTCTTAGTGGGTCGCTTCGAAAGTTAATCACATAGAGACCGTTCTTGACATGCCCAACAAAGGCTACTTTAAGAGTCTTGCTCCACAAGAGGGCCACGGAATCAATATCAAAGAAAGTGGCAAAGCCCATGAGTGCTAGTTGACGAACGGAAAGTAAATTGTATGCAAGGGACTCAACAAGCATGACCTTCTTGATCGTAAGATCATGAGAAATGATAACTTTGCTGAGTCCCAATACCTTAGAAGACAAGGCATCACCCCACTCAATATTGGTGGGCATGGATGGAATCTTTTGCACGTCCACCACCAAGTCCTTGCTTCCGGTCATATGATTAGTAGCTCCACTATCGAGCAACCATGATCCCCCACCGGAAGCAAACACCTACAAGAGATCAATGCTTGGTTTTAGGTACCCATTTTGTAATGGGTCCTTTGATGTTAGTAACAAGGGTCTTAGGAACCCAAATAGACCATTCAATGTACTCATAAGGAGAACCAACAAATTTGGCATAAACATGCCCATCTCTAGCGCGACACAACACATAAGAAGGGTTAAAGTTGCCGGCCTTGTTGGGAAGGGGAGCGTTTCCCTTCTTGGCATCACTACCCTTCATGGAGTTTTTCTCCCTCTCCTTAGTAGCACCCTCACCCTCCCTCACAAAGGTTTTATTGAGAGGAGGAGGTCGTTTGGCCTTGTCATTCTTCTTCTCGTTCTTGGACTTGGACACGTACCCAATCCCTTCCTTGGCCACAACTCCCTTTTGGTTGGTCAAGAGGTCGTTGAGGCTCTTCTCGCCTTGTATGCAAGACACAAGACCTTTCTCAAGTTGCACCTTTAGCTTAGCGCTCTCCTCAACAAGATGCACATGCTCACAACACGGGTTAGTAGCATTTGCATTATCAATTAACATCATACGAGGAAAGGTGGTTTTCTCCTTGGTTAGCTTTACTTGGAGTTGATCATGAGACTCTTTGAGGCTAGCATGAGCACCCTTCAAGACCTTGTGAGCCTTGTCAAGTAGATCAAACTTCTCTTTGAGTCTAGCAAGATCAACCCCAAGTTTGGCCTTCTCGGAGTTTAGCACACGAGAAACCACGAGAGCATGATTAAAGTCTTTCTTTAACTTAGCATGATCATCGTCGTGTGACTCCTCAAGAGCCAAACTAAGACCACACTCTTCCTCAAGAGCATTGAAAAGATCCGAAATCTCATCGGCATAGTCACGACTATGCCCCTCCATCTTGGAGATGGTATCTTCATGAGACTCGATCACGTCATTGGCTTCACCAAGTTGTTCCAAGAGAGCAACAAAATGCTTCTTGGATTTACCCTTGAGTTTACCCATAAAGGACTCAAACTCATTTTCCTCCACATTAGATCCCTCACATTCATCAATGCAATCCATCAAGGAAGGATTATTAATGATGGTAGTTTGATGTTGGGAGTTACCTTGTTGGTGGCTTTAGCCATGAGGCACTTGGCGGTGATGTTCTCATTGGGTGAGTCGAAGAGAGATAGTCGTGGATTTTTTGCAATGGCAACGGAGGCCATGGCAACCGACCCACCATCTTCATCATCATCATCATCATCCTCATGGTACTCTTCTTGAACCACCAATGCCTTGTGAGGGGTTTTCTTGATGAAGTTGCTCTGGTTGGGGAAAGACTTGGCTTTGTCCTTTCAAATGAGCTTGCCACCATTGTCTTCCCTCTTCTCATACAGGCACTCCGCAACAAAATGACTCACATTGCCACAATTGTAGCAAGTCCTTACATGTTGCTTGCTCTTCGTGCCACTTGAGTTGTCCTTGTTGAAGTTTGGCCTTGAGTTTTTCTTACTCCAAAATTGCCTTGAAGCGAGTGCCATGTGTTCATGATAGGCATACTTTGTATCTTCGGGGTTGCTTTCCTCTTCTTCTTCTTCAACGCAAACCTTGGCCTTCAATGCAAGGTTGGGCTTCTTTGCCCTTTGAGAACGAAGCACTGCATTGTCGGCGGTCTTGTCCAAGATGTTCATATCCACAAACTCATCCAACACTTCACTTGAGGTCAAAGTGTGGAAGTCCGGCCTTTGACGATTGACGGAGGACGTGGCCTTGTGGTAAGGAATCATTGCCTTGAGGAATTTGCGCTTGATCCAATTGTCATCCGTGTCCTTGCTCCCGTGATCTCGGAGTAAGACCGCGAGTTTGGTTACTTTCCGATAAAGCTCACGAGGTTCTTCATCTTCTTTCATTGCAAACTCATCGGCTTCATCTTGCACTACTTCATAGTTGGAGCGTTGAATGCTTGCGCTTCCCCGGTAGAGAGAGACAACACAAAGCCATGCATCTTTGGCCAAGGCGAAGGGCCGAAGGTGAGGTAGATCTTCGGGTGGAATTGCATCTTGAATGATAAAGAGAGCATTCTCATTGAATTGATGATCTGCGGCTTCTCGAGGAGTGAAGTTGCTTGGATCATGCGGATGGAAACCTTCTTCAATGATTCTCCAAAGATTAGTGTTCACATGATTTAAATGACGCTTAAAGCGATAAACCCAAGAATCAAAGTCCTCATTTTTCACAATCTTAGGGGGAGGACCGGCATGATTCAAATGAGTGGAAGGAACCGGTCCACCATAAACAAGTGGTGGTTCACATGAGCAAAGATGCCGGTGCCATTTTTACCACTAGAAGAAGGAGCCTTTTCACTACTAACTTCCCCCTTGTCAGAGATAGCATCCGTCACCTTGTCAGTGGGATCACCCACTTTCAACGGTGGGGTGGATAGTTTAAGCCCTTCAATGAATTTAGTAAACATGCTTTCAACCTCGGTCGTCATGGAGGTTTTCAATGTCTCCAAGGCCACATTGAACTCCTCACGAGAGACCGAGGTTCCCCCATCGCCCGTAGACGAGATCGGATTCACACCGGAGTGTTCCTCCACACCGTCTACGGTATCAACCATACTCTTCGGACGGCAAAGTCCTTAGTAAAGAGACGAGGCTCTGATACCAATTGAAAGGATCGATATGGTTGACTAGAGGGGGGTGAATAGGCAACTAACATTTTTTTACTTTTCTTTACCAAATTAAAATTTGCATCAAAGTAGGTTGTCTAGATATGCAACTAGGTGAGCAACCTATATGATGCAACAACAATGAACAAACACGCAAGTAAGAGAAGTAACACTAATGAGCTTGCACAAGTAAAGGTAAGAGATAACCAAGAGTGGATCCGGTGAAGACGAGGATGTGTGGCTGAAGTTCCTTCCTTTTGAGGGGAAGTACGTCTCCGTTAGAGCGGTGTGGAGGCACAATGCTCCCCAAAAATCCACTAGGGCCACCGTATTCTCCTCACGCCCTCACACAATGCGAGATGTCGTGATTCCACTATTGGTGCCCTTGGAGGCGGAAACCGGACCTTTACAAACAAGGTTGGGGCAATCTCCACAACTTAATCGGAGGCTCCCAACAATACCACGAAGCTTCACCACAATGGACTATGGCTCCGTGGTGACCTCAACTGTCTAGGGTGCTCAAACACCCAAGAGTAATAAGATCCGCTAGGGATAGGTGGGGGAATCAAAAATATCTTGGTGGAAGTGTATATCGGGGCCTTCTCAACCACTCCCGAGCAAATCAACAAGTTTGATTGGCTAGAGAGATAGATCGGGCGAAAATGGAGCTTGGAGCATTAATGGAGCTTGAGGGGGAAGAGGTGAGTCAATGGGGAAGAAGGGGACCCCCTTTTATAGTGGGGGCAACAATCCAATCATTACCTCACTAAACAGCCCCGCAGAGGGCGGTACTACCGCGGAGGGCCGCGACACTACTGCTGGACCCAGCGGTACTACCGCTTCCTCCTACGGTACTACCGCCCAGCAAAGAGGGCAAAAAGATAGAGGAGAGACTGGCCCAGCGCGGTACTGCCGGATAGGCCTAGAGCGGTACTGCCGCGGTGGCAGGGCAGTACTACCGCTCTTGAGCGGTACTACTGCTCCTACAACCGCTGTAGGTACCGCTCAACCCGACACGAGAAATGCTCCCCTCGAGTCGAGGCGGTAGTGGCCCGGTACCGCAGCGGTACTGCCGCTGAGGACACCCAAGCGGTACTACCACTAGGCATCGCGGTACTACCGCTGGGGCTAAAGATAGCTCAAACAACAAGGAAAGAGACCTCCGACGACGCGGGAAGGCCCAGAGGGTGAGAAACGAAGGTGTACGTGATGATTCCACCCCAGCCAAACCAAAGCGGACCCCCTCTTGATAGTACAGTGGCTCCTAAGAAACTAGTCCACCAACAAGAAACGAAAGAGCTACACCATCTTGAAAAACACTTCCGAGGGGAGAGAAATCATCTTGAGCCAAAGGATGAATCTTTGAAACACTCAACGCACAAGGTTAGTCCACAAATGTGTTGTAATCAGTCACCAAAACTACATAGAGAGAGATATGCCTTAACACCTACCACTGCTTTATCATGCCTCCCATATTGCCATGTCAAGCCTCTAACTCACCTTTCCTAGCAAACCGTTGTTTGGTTATGTTACCGCTTTGCTCAGCCCCTCTTATAGCGTTGCTAGTTGCAGGTGAAGCTGAAGTTTGTTTCATGTTTGGAACATGGATATGTTGAGATATCACAATATCTCTTATTTTTAATTAATGCATCTATGTACTTGGTAAAGGGTGGAAGGCTCGGCCTTATGCCTAGTGTTTTGTTCCACTCTTGCCGCCCTAGTTTCCGTCATACCGGTGTTATGTTCCTTGATTCTGTGTTCCTTACGCGGTTGGGCTATAATGGGAACCCCTTGACAGTTCGCTTTGAATAAAACTCCTCCAGCAAGACCCAACCTTGGTTTTACCATTTGCCACCTAAGCCTTTTTCCCTTGGGTTCTGCAGACTCAAGGGTCATCTTTATTAAACCCCCGGGCCAGTGCTCCTCTGAGTGTTGGTCCAAACTAGAGCACCGTGCAGGGCCGTCCCTTGGCAACTTGGGTTATGTTGGCTCCTGTACGCTTAGCTTATCCGGTGTGCCCTGAGAACGAGATATGTGCAGCTCCTATCGGGATTTGTCGGCACAACGGGTGGTCTTGCTGGTCTTGTTATACCATTGTCGAAATGTCTTGTAACCGGGATTCCGAGTCTGATCAGGTCTTCCTGGGAGAAGGAATATCCTTCGTTGACCGTGAGTGTAACGCCCCGAGACCGATGTGCCAGGTGTCGTGCAGTTATTCGTTGTTGTTGCGTTGTCATTGCTTGCATGTCATGCATTGCATATCATGTCATCATGTGCATTTCATTCGCATACATGTTCGTCTCATGCATCCGAGCATTTTCCCCGTTGTCCGTTTTGCAATCCGGTGCTCCGTTCTCCTCCGGTGGTCATTTCTACCTTTCTTCCATGTGTGGGGGTTAAACATTTCCGGATTGGACCGAGACTTGTCATGCGGCCTTGGTTTACTACCGGTAGACCGCCTGTCAAGTTTCGTATCATTTGGACTTCGTTTGATACTCCAACGGTTAACCGAGGGACCGAACAGGCCTCGTGTGTGTTGCAGCCCAACACCCCTCCAATTTGGCCCAAAACCCACCAAACTCTGCTCCATCATCTAGAGCGTTCGATCACGATTGCGTGGCCGAAAACCGCACCTCATTTGGACTCTCCTAGCTCCACTTATGCCTATAAATACACCCCCCCCCCTCCAAATTCGGATCTCTCCCTCCCCCCCCCCCCCCCGAAACCCTAAAAATCCCACCGCGCGCCGCCTGACATTTTTCCCGGCGACGGACACGTCCGGGCCGCCTGTCCACCGCCACATGTCGCGCCGCGACTCGCCCGCCGCCCCGGTCCACATCGCCGCACCCGCCGGCCCGCAGGCCCACGCGGGGCCCTCCCCAGCCCACGTCCGCGCCGCCACCCCGCCTTCGTCTTCTTCCCCGCACGCCGCCCACCGGCCGCCGCGCCACCGCGGATCCACGCCGCGCCGCCCGTCTTCCTCGTCGCCGGCGGACGCCGCCGCCGCCGCCCGAAGCTCGCCGCGAGCTACCGCTCCGCCCCGAGCCGCAGGCCGCTCCGCCGCCTCCCTCCACGGCGAGCACCGGCGCCGCCCGGCCTCTTCCTCACCGGCCCCGGCCTCTCCACCTCCAACTCCGGCCGGCCAACCTCGAAGAACGCGCCCGATGAACAGTGCCGGCCCGATCTGGATCTGAGATCCGTTTGCCTCGGTTGACTTTTTCCGCTCCGAACCCTAATTTTTTTGCATACTTTGACCTGCCATATCTCCGCATCCGTAGCTCCGATTTGGACATATAGCATATCAAAATGTTCGTCTCAACGAGTACATCATTTCATTCCATTGCATCATTTTCATTTGAGTTCATCTTGATGCCCGAAATGCTGTTAGAAGGAGGCTTCGTGAGTTAATTGTCAGATCTGTTAGTTCATCTTAGACTTTTGTCATTTCTGCCATGATTGTTGTGTGCATGATATGCCTGTGAGTCCTTCATATGTTTTGTTAAGCATCTTGTTATCTTTCCAGAGGTGCAACCCATGCATTTTTAGGATGTGTGTGGTGACTTGTGCAAGCTTGCAAAGTGAGGCACCCGGTAAATCTGTTTTCAGGGACTTAGTAGTTTTCACTAAGTCTGGGATTATTTAGTTCATGATGCCATATGTTCATGCTATTTCCTAGTGATCCATGCCTCTTTTGGGGATGATCAGTAAAGGAGTTTTGTTAATATTGTTATGCTCTATCTATCCATGTCTTTGTTTGCAATTATGGAGCACCCTATCTTGAGTCAATCGAGCTCTACTTTTGCTTCGTTGTAAATCTGGGCAGATCGTCAACTTGTTTGCGATTTTGCCGATGTTATTGTAGTTGATCCGTGTATGCTATGCCATTGTTCTTGCCATGTCTAGCTAGCATTTTGTGCCTTATTAATGGATATATGCTTGCCTTGCCATGACTTGCACCCTAGTGAGAGCATCGAGCTCGTTTACATGCCTTCATGAGTTATATTTCAGCATGTCTCAGTTTTCACTAAGTCTGAAAACTGATTATGTTTTAGCTATGTTCGTGTGCTTGTTAGTATATTTTCGGATCCCTTTTGGCTCAAGGTCACTAAGGGACTTTTGTTAAGCTTGTTGAGTAGCTCCATGCCATGTCTTTCTTTGTCATGTTCAGGTCCTGTAGCATGTTGTTTTGTTGCTCCAAAGACGGCTTCATGATCTGAAATTTCAGACAAGTGTTAATTTCACTAAGTCTGAGATCTGTTTTGCATTTGCGTTTTTGCCATGCTTGTTTGAACCTCATAATGGATGAATTGGTCGTAGCTCAGTGCTAGCCTTTTGTTAAGCATCTTGAATGCTTCCCTGCCATATATTTTGTTGTCTTGTTTGAGTGCTGTAGCATGTTCATTTCATTGCATTTAGAGGCCTACTTGTTGTAAATCGCAGTCCGGTGCAAATCTTGAAACGCTTGCCATTTCCAAACCGTAACTCCGATTCCGGTGATCTTTATATCGTTTTCAAGCGATTTCATCCTCTCTTTCCGGTGGCACACTTGGTTTTCCAAGTTGAGGCCAAGTTCATGCATCTCCTGTCATATCTTGCATTTTGCATCCCGCATCGCATCCCGCATCTCGCATATCATACCATGTTCATGTGTTGGTTGTTTACTATGTTGTGTGCTTCTTTTTCCAGTGTTGCTTCTTCGGGTTGGTTCCGGTAACATCGCGTTTGTGAGGACCCGTTCGTCTACGTCCGTTTGTCTTCTTCATGGACTCGTTCTTCTTCCTTGCGGGATTTCAGGCAAGATGGTCATACCCTTGAAATCACTACTATCTTTGCTTGCTAGTTGCTCGCTCTTTTGCTATGCCTATGCTGCGATACCTACCACTTGCTTATCATGCCTCCTATATTGTTGAACCAAACCTCTAACCCACCTTGTCCTAGCAAACCGTTGATTGGCTATGTTGCCGCTTTGCTCAGCCCCTCTTATAGCGTTGTTAGTTGCAGGTGAAGATTGAAGTTTGTTCCTTGTTGGAACATGGAGATGTTGTTCCTTGTTGGAACATGTTTACTTGTTGGGATATCACTATATATCTTATTTAATTAATGCATCTATATACTTGGTAAAGGGTGGAAGGCTCGGCCTTATGCCTGGTGTTTTGTTCCACTCTTGCCGCCCTAGTTTCCGTCATATCGGTGTTATGTTCCCGGATTTTGCGTTTCTTACGCGGTTGGGCTATTATGGGAACCCCTTGACAGTTCGTCTTAAGTAAAGCTCTTCCAGCAATGCCCAACATTGGTTTTACCATTTGTCACCTAGCCTTTTCTTTCCCTTGGGTTCTGCAGACTCAAGGGTCATCATTATTTTAACCCCCCGGGCCAGTGCTCCTCTGAGTGTTGGCCCAAACTAGAGCCCCTTGCAGCGCCACCTCGGGGAAACTCGAGGGCTGGTTTTAGTTGTACGGACTGCTCATCTGAGTGTGCCCTGAGAAAGAGATATGTGCAGCTCCTATCGGGATTTGTCGGCACATTCGGGCGGTGTTGCTGGTTTAGTTTTACCCTGTCGAAATGTCTTGTTGTACCGGGATACCGAGTCTGATCGGAATGTCTCGGGTGGAGGTCTATTCCTTCATTGACCGTGAGAGCTTGTGATGGGCTAAGTTGGGACACCCCTGCAGGGAATTGAACTTTCGAAAGCCGTGCCCGCGGTTATGGGCAGATGGGAATTTGTTAACGTCCGGTTGTAGAAACCTGAAGTTGACCTTAAATTAAAATGAATCAACCGCGTGTGTAACCGTGATGGTCTCTTTCCGGCGGAGTCCGGGAAGTGAACACGGTTGTTGGAGTTATGCTTGACGTAGGTAGTCTAGGATCACTTCTTGATCATACTTCTATCGACCGTGCTTTGCCTTCTCTTCTCGCTCTCTTTTGCGAATATGTTAGCCACCATATATGCTAGTTGCTTACTGCAGCTCCACCTCATACCTTTTCCTTACCCATAAGCTTAAATAGTCTTGATCGCGAGGGTGCGAGATTGCTGAGTCCCCGTGGCTCACAGATACTTCCAAAACCAGCTTGCAGGTGCCGATGAGACCTTGCAGATGACGCAACCAAGCTCAGGAGGAGCTCGATGAAGATCTTGTCCTTTGTGTTGTTTCGTTCTAGTTGATCAGTAGTGGAGCCCAGTTGGGGTCGATCGGGGACCTTTGTCGCATTTGGGGTTCTTCTTTTATTTTGGTTCCGTAGTCGGACCTTGATTGTATCTGGATGATGTAATGTTTTATTCATGTATTTGTGTGAAGTGGCGATTGTAAGCCAACTATGTATCTCTTTCCCTTATGTATTACATGGGTTGTGTGAAGATTACCTCACTTGCGACATATGCCTTCAATGCGATTATGTCTCTAAGTCGTGCCTCGACACGTGGGAGCTATAGTCGCATCGAGGGTGTTACAGTGAGAGCTTGTGATGGGCTAAGTTGGGACACCCCTGCAGGGTTTTGAACTTTCAAAAGCCGTGCCCGCGGTTATGGGCATATGCGAATTTGTTAATATCCGGTTGTAGAAAACTTGACACTTAACTTAATTAAAATGCATCAACCGCATGTGTAGCCATGATGGTCTCTTTCCGGCGGAGTCCGGGAAGTGAACACGGTCCTTGTGTTATGCTTGAACGTAAGTAGTTTCAGGATCACTTCTTCATCATTATAGTTTCTCGACCGTGCTTTGCTTCTCTTCTCACTCTCTTTTGCGTAAGTTAGCCACCATATATGCTAGTGCTTGCTACAATTCCACCTCACTACCTTTTCCTACCCATAACCTTAAATAGTCTTGATCGCGAGGGTGTGAGATTGCTGAGTCCCCGTGACTCACAGATTACTTCAAACAGTTGCAGGTGCCAATGATAACCGTGTAGATGACGCAATTAAGCTCAAGTGGGAGCCCGATGTAGATCTTAATCGTAGTCTTGTTTCGTTTCTAGTTGATCAGTAGTGGAGCCCAGTCAGGGCGATCGGGGATCTAGCATTAGGGGTTGTCTTTCTTTATTTGGTTCCGTAGTCAGACCTTGATTGTATTATGGATGATGAAATGCTATATTTATGTATTGTGTGAAGTGGTGATTGTAAGCCAACTCTTTATCCCTCTCTTATTCAGTACATGGGATGTGTAAAGATTACCCCTTTTGTGACATGCCTACTATGCGGTTATGCCTCTAAGTCATGCTCCGACACGTGGGAGATATAGCCGCATCATGGGTGTTACAAGTTGGTATCAGAGCCAGGTATGCCAAAGAATGTTTCAGAACAATAAGTGAATCATATGCGGACGATGTAGGCACGGAGCCTCTCGGAGCAGACGAAAGAGTGCGGGAAGTAGAAGGCCACCACAAACCCTACGACGAATCCGACGACCGCTCCGATGCTCGACTCGTCATTGAGCCTGTGCAGCTTGATTCCTACCGGTCTCCATCTCCTCCTGGAGCGGGGACAATCATCTGATGGTGCACTGCAAAGCCCTTGGTTACCATCAAAGTTCCAAGCTGGAAACCTTAGTAGCGAAGGAGGAATAGACCCCGATAACAAGTTCTCCGCAACATTGAACGTCGATAACCAAGTAAGCAAATCAAATTGCGGTGGAATTTGACCGCTGAGTTGGTTATGCTGAAGGATGAGGACATTCAGATATGTCATATTTGAGATATTCTGTGGGATCGAACCCGGAAAACCATTGTGTGCAAGGTCCAGAGATGTCAGGTACGGCACCTGCCGTGAAATGTCCTGAGGGATTGGTCCTGAAAAATTGTTATTTGACAGGTCTAGGCCGGTCATGCTTGCACAATCTTGAAGACCTTGAGGAAATGCGCCTTGAAGTCCTAGGTTGCCGAGACGCAGAGAAAGAACCATGTTCTTGTCAGGGTGCCAGCATTCCACACCAGTAAAGCGGCATATGAAACCGACGGTGCCATCTTCAAAGTTCCAAGAGGATTTGAGTACACCGTTGGGATCAATCACTGATTGATATACAGACTTCAGGCATTGGATATCTTGTTCAGAACCAAAACACCGCGATGAGCTGCTTAAGAGGAGAAACAAAAGGATGAACTTGGTATCATCAGCCATCGCAAGCATGGAGTGAAACAAACAGCAACTCTGCTCGGCCAAAACCTGCAGCTTGTAAATTTCGTCGTCACCTGATCAAAGCTTGTGTAAGAACACTTGAACGTGCTACTTGAAAAATAAAAAATAATTTGCTCTCATATGATGACACCACAAAGTAGACTCCAAGACAAAGAGCGCAAATAAAAAAGTTGGAAAACACTTATTTCGTTAATTTCATGTGCTACTTCCTAGGCAATATGAGGTGCTTCAGAAAACTCACCAGTTGATCCAGGCAAATCAGAAGCCACATCTGCAGTAGATGAGCGGGTGCAACCCCTTTAAAACAGAGAATGCCTCCATGCGAGCATGGACTTTTCTTCTGCCAAACCCTCAAGTCTTATTGACTTCGAAGGATTTGCTACAAGTATCACATCCCTAGTTCTGGTAAGCTCTAGGCTAGCTGGTCGTGTGAGCATCATGTTTAATTTTCAAATGAACTTGAAATGGGGATTGGTCAAACCCCTAGAACCAAAACAATGCAAATAGGTTCAACTTAAAATTATTTTCAATGAACCCAAATTGGTCTGCAAAAATGTTCATGATTTATGGAAAAAGGTGAAAACCATATCCAGAGATGATGCATATTTTTCCAGGACATTTTTGGTATTTGAATTAACACAATACCTATTTGAGTTGGAGCAAATAAATCCTATAAATATATTTATTGCTCTAAAAATTCTGAAACTTGAGGTGGGGCTCTGTAATAATATAGTTTGCACCCACAAATATTTTTCAGAAGCAACCAACTTGAATTGGTTTAAAAACCAAATTCAAAACACATATGAAAAATAGAAAAATAGAAACAAATAAGAAAAGGAACCTACCCAGGCCACTTACCTGGCGGCCCACTCGCCGGCCTAGCCCACCTGGCGGCTTGCGAGTCATCTTCAACCTCTGCCAGTAGGTAGATGGAGAGACCTCGCACGCGGCCGAACGCACCACCTCCTGCTTCGCGCTGGCTATCCTCCCCCGAGTCCACCTGCACGCCCAGGAGATGAGGACGACCCCCTCTCACTTTCCCCTCCTTCCTCTGCCTCATCCCCTTCCTCTGGCCTCTCTCCCGAGCACCACCGAGCGGAGCTCGTCACCACCGCTCACCGTTGCCGCACCCAGAGCCTCCCCCTCGACCCCTCGACGTGCCCAGTAGCTCGGCTACCTCGTCCTCGACCTCCTCGCCAAGCCAAGCGATGTCAGACGCCGCCGGACGCCCTCACCGCCGTCTTCTTCAACCTCGGGCCAACGATATCGCCGGCGACCGTGCACCCGCTCCGACGCTTCCCCGAGCTCGCTGAGGCCACCGAACGAACCGCTGTGAGCTCCTGTGTGGATCCCCTCCTTCCTCCCCTTCGATTTCGAGCCGTAGACGTCGCCCCCTTGACGATCGTAGCCACCGCCGCTTGAGCTTGTCATCGGCGCAGCTCCGGTGACCAAATGGTCACCCCGGCGAGTCCAACTTGCTCCCTCCAACGCGTAGTGCCCCGCTAGACCTTCGCCTCGCTCGTTAGCACACCGCAGCGCTAACCCGCACTAGCCCCGAACTCCGACGAACTCTGGCCACCCCCGCACCTCCCGTTGGTCTCCCTAGATGCGCACGGGCACGGGCTATCCTCTGGTGCCCCTGGCGCGTCGATCCGTCGCCTCTGGTGAGTTCCGAGCAAACTCCGCCGCGGTTCGAGGTCACCGCCGGCGAGACTCCGGCGACTATCGACGTGGCCACTTAGTTAGCGCTAATCACTCAGTAATTGACCTCCTGGCCCACTTACATGTGGGCCCAGTGCCTAAACTAATTAGTTTAACTCTCTGTTAGATTAGCACTAATTTCAGTGGGCCCCGCTTGTCAACTTTGACTTGGCCACGTCAGCTTTGACCGGGTCCCACATGTCAGCCTCTGTAGCTGACTATGTGTCACTAACTAGTGGGCCACACCTGTCAGGTTTGACCTGGACGGTCCTGTTGACCAGCTGACGTCAGCATGACCTAATGCTGACGCAATATTTCCTTTCTGGAATTTAAATAAATCTTAAATGATTTATTATTTTCAGAAAATGCCCAAAACTTCTAAAAATCATAGAAATTCAACCGTAACTCCAAATGAAATAAATTATATATGAAAAATTATCAGAAAAATTCAAGGAATCCATCTGTACCATTTTCATGCATGTTAAAACAACTTAAGGCCACTGTTTAGGACAAATCAAATGAATGGTATTTAAATAACCACATGTGGAGTTTGAATTTGAACTTTGGGTTCAAACCAACTTCATTTAATTGTGTTGCTAGTTGCATTAGCTCAATCAACAACATATTGCCATGTCATTATCAAGCATCATGTTGTGCATTGCATTGATTGTGTTCCTTCTCTGTCGCCGGTGGTTGTCCCCTCTCGATAAACGTTGTACCGACGCTGTGATCGTTGGCACTGATGAAGACCCAATGATATCTTCAGAAGTGCCAGGCAAGCAAAACCCCCTTGTTCATTCCAATACAATCCCACTCTCTCGCTCCTGCTCTCTTTTACTGCATTAGGACAACAGTGATTCAACTATTATATGTTGCGGTAGTTGAACCCCTTTCCTCTGCATGACCTGTCATTGCCACAGTAAATAGATGAAACCCACTAGCATGAGTAGGAGTTGTTTGAGCCTGATGTGCCTACTAATTCATGCTTGTTTGTCATGCCTGCTACTGCTTAGAGTTGAGTCAGGTCTGATTCATCGGGGATGAATTGGAATGTGGTGAACATGTCCTACTGTGTGTGAGCTAAGTGTGTGAACACGATTTGATAAAGGTAGCGGTGAGATGCCATGTAGGAGTACATGGTGGGTTGTCTCATTGCAGCCGTCCTCAGGAACTGAGTTCTGTGTTTGTGATCCATGAACAGTTACTACCACACATTGGGCTCCGGGCGCTCCAAGCTCTCTCGACTTATTAATCAACTCGATCTATGTCCAGGAGTTGCAACTAGTTTCTGGTGTTTGTAGGTAGTGTTAGTAGTCTACCAAGTGGCACCCGGTACAGGTGGGCTTGGGACAGACTAGGCACAGTGGCCCGGTGTACCAAGTGGCACCCGGATGGTGGGCTTGGGAACCCTGTACACATCGTTTGGGGCCGTGAGTGACACCCCGGCCGGACCTCCTTGCGGATGGAACCCGAATAGGCGATAAACCTGGACTAGAGACTTGTGTGGTTAGTCAGGTCATGGCCGACTCCCTCACCAGGCTTCTGCTTGAAGGTTGCTGAGATACACAACATGTACATGGTGGTAAGTGGCGAGAGCATGTGTGTGAAGAAGTACACCCCTGCAGGGTTATCATTATCTATTCGAATAGCCGGATTCCTCGGATATGGAAACTTGGACCCCTTGCATAGTTCATAGACAAGTGAAAGTGGATACTCTAAAATGCGCAAGATAAGCATGAGTGCTATGTATGGCCTTCTCGTAGGGAGACGGGAGCGGATCCATAGTGGTGTATTGATATGGTGAATATGTGGACTCGTGTGCGCCACCTCAAAGAGTTATTTGCAGTCGTAGCTTAGGATAGCCACCGAGTCAAAGCTGGCTTGCTGCAGTTAAACTCCACCACCCTTTGATGATACCAATGCATATGTAGTTAGTTCTGATGTAAGTCTTGTTGGGTACATTTGTACTCACATTTGCTTAATCTATGTTTTGCAGAGAGAGTTCAGTCTCACTAGTAGTATCGCGTGGACTTCGAAGTTTAGCCTGTTACCTCAGCTACGATCTTGTACCCTTGGGAGGGTCTTGTAGATAGTCAGGCTTCTCAGCCTTCTTCATTTGTAGTTGTCTGTACTCAGACAAGTTAAGCTTCCGCATGTGCTTGTTGCTTGTATGCTCTGTATGTTGGGTCATGAGACCCATGTTTGTAATATCTCGCTCCTCGGAGCCTAATGAATAAATACTCTGAGTCGTAGAGTCTTGGTGTGATGCCATGTTGTATTGCACATATTGAGCATATTGTGTGTATGATTGAAATGCTTGGTATGTGTGGGATCCGACAACCCAGTTGTTTATCCTTGGTAGCCTCTCTTATGGGGAAATGTAGTCTTGTACTTCCATGAGCCATAGTAGTCCGCTACAGCACGGTTCACCGGAGTCCTGCTATCCCAGCACTACTGCTCCGGAACACTTGACTGGCCGGCATGTGATTCACTTCATTCCTGTGTCTGTCCCTTCGGGGAAATGTCATGTGGTGACATCCGGAGTCCTGCCTAGCCTGCTACAGCCCGGTTCACCGGAGTCCTGTTAGCCCAGTGCTACAGCCCGGATTCACACGCTGCTGACCGACATACTCGATGTTGATTCATGTATGCCTGTCCCCGTAAGTTAGTGCCACTTTGGGTTCACGACTAGTCATGTCGGCCCGGATTCTCTGTCATATGGATGCTAGCGACACTATCATATACGTGAGCCAAAAGGCACAAACGGTCCCAGGCCATGGTAAGGCGACACCCGTGGGAATACCGTGCGTGAGGCCGCAAAGTGATATGAGGTGTTACAGGCTAGACCGATGTGACTTAGAATCGGGGTCCTGACAAGTCCCCATCCTGAGAAGTCTCTGAAGACTTCATCAGTCACCAGTAACTCACTGCTGAGAGAAAAATAGGTGTATAACTTGTGGAACCGATTCCATGAAATCCTCTATTTATGAGGGCGTATGTGAAAGGCAGGTAAAACTTTGTCAAGAGTAAAGATAGCGCTTTTCCCAGTCCTAACTAGTAGGCATTTGGATTAATTTAGGATAAAACCATGTCTTTGGTACTTACAATCTACTTTTTCACATTGGGCAAACATACTGGGACTGATATGATGCTACTCTGGTGTGGACCAAGGATGGCAACCTCTAAGATGACCCGAGCATATCTTCTACTGTACGAAAGTTTGAAAAGCACGACCAATCCCAGTCCGAATCATGACCGCTCTAGCCTGATCCAACAGCTCTGATAGGCTGTCCACACCCCTCGTGTCACGATTATGGCAAGAAGGCACACGGCAGAAAGACCGGCCCAGCATCGTTGAGAGTCTCCGGTCTCGGTAGAATTGTCACCGAGTAATGTGTGGAGGGAGTTTACATCATCGCCTGGCAGAATAGAATTTTGAACCCGCCTGCAAGAACTCTGACCTTACGGTCTTGCCAGATGCATTTGCAGTTTCTTTTATTCAAAAATATTATTGGATTTTCAGAAATCATGAAGGGGTATCATCCCTTTAACACTACCTACATTGTGATGCAGAAATATGGCCATGTGTCTCCTGTGCATACAGCGCAAACTGGTACGGTTTAGAAAGTATACTATTTATTATTCAAGTTGCATCGATTTCTTCATTATTACATGGCCGCATGCATCATCATGATGCAGAGGCCGGGGTACGCCTCATTTCAAAAAAAAAACTAAAAAAATTACATGACACATATGATCATATTTCTGTATCAAGTTTTGAAGTCTGCGTGCCATAGCAGAACATTTATCATGCATCTTTTAAAAAAGTATGCACTGGAAAAAAAATCGAATAGAGTGTGAACATAGCACAGTTGAGGGAGGACAAAGCTGCAGAAGTGAGCAATCTGCTCTCTTGCTTGGCAGATAACACAAGGGAATTTATTCTGATTCTCCACGCCTATGAAATATCAAGTTTGCTCATGTATATTTCTTAATATAGCTGATCAATTTGATACGTTATGCTGCTGCGATGGGACTTTATTTCCCCCTGGAAAATGATTCGGATGAGTGAACAATAATATCGTTCTTTGTCTTTCTTTTGAGACCTCGAAAAGAGTGCATAAACCATTACAAGTTCATAACTGGTGACTCCTTGCATCATTCTTTTCTTTAGGAGAATGTCTTAGACCATTTGCATTACAAGCAAAGAAAAAGTACAGGACTCGACAGGGTGATAACTGAAGGTGCTGTTGGAAGTAGTCCTTTTTGAGTGAGCTGCTTTCTCTGTCCGAGTATATAGATTATCGCCTTGAATCTTTCTGGAAGAAATGAAATATGCTTTACCATTTACAAGCAAACCAAATCACCGGCACTGGCAAGTTGCCAGGTATACATCACGTGAATTAAGATAATTGTTACTGCAGCGAACAAACTAAAATTACTGTTTGAAGTGCTCATTTGGCCTCCGCAAAGGTATGCCAGACACAGATTCAGAACAAGTGAATCATATGCAAACCACGTAGGCCTCTCAGAGCAGACGAATCACTGCGGGAAGTAGAAGGCCACCACGAACCACACGATGAATCCAACGGCTGCTCCCATGTTCGACCAGTCGTTGAGCCTGTGCAGCCTGATTCGTACCGGTCTAACGGTGAAGGCCGGCGAAGCGGAGCACTCATCTAAAGGTGCATCACAAAGCCCTTGGTTACCAGCAAAGTTCGAAGCCGAAAACTTCTGTAGCGAAGTAGGAACAGGCCCTGATAACAAGTTCTCCGCAACATTGAACGTAGTTAACCGAGTAAGCAAATCGAATTGCGGTGGAATTTGACCGCTGAGTTGGTTATGCTCAAGGTTGAGGACATTCAGATATGTCATATTTGACATGCTCTCTGGGATTGATCCCGAAAAGCTATTGTACGAAAGATCCAGATATGTCAGCTTCTGCACCTGCTGTAAAATGTCAGAAGGGATCGGTCCTGAAAAATTGTTATTCCACAGGTCCAGGCCCGCCATGCTTGAACAATATTGAAGACCTTTAGGAAATGAGCCTTCAAGTCCAAGGTTGCCGAGGCGCAGAGAGAGAACCCTGTTCTCGTCGGGCTGCCAGCATTCCACACCAGTAAAGCGGCATATGAAACCGCTGGTGGCATTTTCAAAGTTCCAAGAGGATTTGAGTACACGTTGGGATCAATCACTGATTGATGTACGGACTTGAGGCACTGGATATCATGTTCGGAACCAAAACACAACAATGAGCTGCTCAAGAGGAGAAAAAAAAGGATGAACTTGGTATCATCAGCCATCATAAATGGGGAGATAAACAAACAGCTGCTCTGTGCCAAAAGTTGCAGCTTGTCAATTCCAACGCCACCTGATCAAAACTTGTGTAAGAACACTTGAACACGCTACTTGGAAAAATAGGAAATGATTTTCTCAGACATGGAGACACCACAAAGTAGACTCCAAAAGTGCAAATAACAAATTAATTTCATGTCATACTTCCTACACAGTATGAGGTGCTTCAGAAAACTCACCAGTTCATCAAGCCAAATTAGAAGCCACCGTCTACTGTACATGAACGGGTGCAGCCCTTTTAAAACAGAGAATCCCTGCACTGGAGCATAGACTTTTCTTCTGCCAAACCCGAAGTCCTATTGACTCGGAAGGATTTGCTACAAGTATAAATGGAAGAAAGAACTACCGTGTGCCTACTGCCAATAGTCCCCATCCTGAGCTGTCTCCGAAGACTTCATTAGTCACGACTCACCGTCGAGAGAAAAATACCACTCTAGTGTACAACTTGTGGAGCTGATGCCACCAAATCATCAATTTATGAAGACGTATGTGACAGGAAGGTAAACTTTTCCAAGAGTAAAGGCAGTGCTTCTCCCAGCCCTAACTAAGTAGGCATTTGCATTAATTTACGATAAAAGTATAAAACCATGCCTTGGTACTTATAAATTACTTTTCCATATTGGGAAAAATACTGGGAATTATGTGATGCTACTCTGGGTGGACCAACGGTGGTAACCTCTACGATAACCCAAGTGTATCTTCTACAAAAGTTTGTAAAGCACTCGACCAATCTCAATACGAATCATGGTCATGAGTATGGAAAGAAGGCACACGGCAGAGAGACCAACCCAGCGTCGTCAAGTCTCCAGTGTCAGTAGAATTGTCACTGAGGAATGTGTGGATGGAGTTTGCATCATCGCCTAACAGAATACAATTTTGAGCCCACTTGCGAGAACTCTGATCTCACGGTCTCGCTGGGTGCATTTGCAGTTACTTTTACTCCGAAAATATTCTCGATTTTCAGAAAACATGAATATATATCATTCCTATAACTCTACCTAAATCACTGGACAAAAAACCCGAATATAGAGTGCGGACGTACCCTTGTGGATAAAATCTGGGCGCTTTGAAGACGTCCTCAAGGTTGAGGGAGGACAACGCTGCAGAACTGGGATGTCTGCTCTCTTACTAGGCAGAAAACATGAAGGGCATTATTCTGATTCTGCCACACCTATAAAATATCAAGTTTGCTCCTGTATATTTTCTTAATACAGCTGATCAAATTTGATATGTTATGTTGCTGTGATGGGAGTTCATTTCCCTGGAGAAAAATGATTCAGGAGAGTGAAAACACAAATATAATTCTGTCTCTTTTCAAACCTCGAGAACGAGAAGAGTACATAAATCATTACAGGTTTATAACCGACTAACCGTGATTCTGTGCACTTTCTTTCCTCGAGAGAATGCCTTGCACCATTTGCACTACAAGCGAAGGAAAAACACGGGACTTGCTAGGGTACCAGGTATACATGTTGGTGAACTCTTACTGCAGGGGAGGGAACTGAAGTTGCTGTTGGAAGTGCCCGTTTGGCATCCGGATGACAAACAAAGTTCCAGAACAATCGGGTCATAGCGATGCAGGAATTTGACCAATTCCATAGCGATGCAGGAATTTGACCACTTAGTTGGTTGTGCTGAAGGTTGAGGGCATTCAGATTCGTCAGATTTGCGATACTACCTGGGATTTCACCTGAAAATTCATTGAAGGAAAGATCCAGAGATGACAGATATGACAGCTGCCATGAGATGTCAGGAGGGATTGGTCCTGAAAAATTGTCACTTGACAGGTCCAGCATGATCATGCTTGTACAATGTTGAAGACCTTGAGGAAATGGGCCCTCAAACCCTAGGTTGCCAAGACGCAAAGCGTAAACCTTGTTCTCGTCAGGGTGCCAACATTACATGCCAGTAAATTGGCATACAAAACCGTTGGTGCTATTGGCAAAATTCCATGAGGATTTGAGTACTGATCGTTGTATAGACATCAGGCACCGGATATCAGGTTCAGAACCAAAACACAATGATGAGCAGCTCAAGAGCAGAAACAAAAGGAGGAACTTGGTATAATCAGCCATCACAAACATGGAGTGAAACAAACCGCTGGTCGGCCAAAAGTTGCAGGTTGTCAATTCTAGCGTCACCTGATTAAAACTTGTGTAAGAATACTTGAAAAACGAAGAAATAGTTTGTTCAGACATGAAGCCACACAAACCAGCCTCCAGAAAAGGCAAAAGGAATATTTCATCGAGAATATGAGGTGCTTCAGAAAACTCACCAGTTGATCAAGCTAAGACAGAAGCCACAACCTGCCATGTTGAACAGGCACAACTCTTTAAAAGGGACAAACCCTGATTTTTTTTCTTCTCCTAATTCATCAAAGTCCAACTGAGTGGGAGACTACCAAGCACGAAGCACATAGAAGAAAGACTTCTAAGCAAGTAAGCAGTGCACGAAGACTTACCCCACTAAGAGAAAATTGGTGGACTTCTAAGCAAGTAAGCAGTTCACAAGGACAGGCAGCTGATACTTTGTCAAAAGTAAAACAGTGCTTCTAGTCCTAACTATACTAACTACTACTCCCTCCGTTCATAAATATTTGTCTTTCTAGACATTTCAAATGACTACTACATACGGATGTATGTAGACATATTTTAGAGTGTAGATTCACTCATTTTGCTCCGTATGTAGTCACTTGTTGAAATGCCTAGAAAGACAAGTATTTAGGAACGGAGGGAGTAGTAGATACTTGGATTACTTTAGGATAAAACCACAACTTGGTGATAAAATAATAGGTCAAAAAATACACTTCATATTCCACAAAGCATGAACCGATCAGATAAACACACATCTGACATAAGAGGGTTCACAATTTTTATTATTTATTTGAATCATGAGTTATTTGTATATTCATCAGAATGTACACGTACTTCACTCTTGTGACACACACACGACTTGTTTGCCCACATTTTTACCGCTGAATAGACCAACAAAGGCAGCTGGTGCGTTCTCTAGCCCAATGTTCATGTCTTCTACATATGCAATCTTGCCATCCTTGTAATGCTTGGTCATGTAATCGAGGAACTGTGGGAATAAGTTGATGTAATCACTCTGGATGAAGCCCTTCATACTAATCCGTTTTGGTACCAGGCAGAAGAGGTTGTGGATCCCTGCAGGATCAGTCATGCCGTGCTGGGAGACCATCCCACATACTGCTATGCGACCATGCATCCGCATGTTAAGGAGTACAGCATCTAGCATTGGTCCTCCTACATTCTCGAAGTAGATGTCGATACCTTCAGGAAAGTACCTATGTATGGAAAGATTGCAGAACAGAGATAACATCATTTTGGTGCTAATTCTCTCCGTTTACTGGGTGCAATAAAGGCAACCCGTTTACTGAGTGCAATAGAATTACTAATTTCAAAACAAAAAGGGTAAGCAGATGATGACCAAAAAGATCTGCAAAATTTACAATATGTTTGATTTGAGGGCCCATCTCATCCTAGAATTCATCCAACCATCATTAGATCACCCATGACTTTTGGTAGGTTTGTCATATCCCTTACTTTATACTCGTCTCCATGTTAATAAGAGATGACATGTGTTAGGCTTGGGCTTAGGACCAGATGATTCATTCACCATCTGGTTCCTAAACCAAACACACAATAATTCCTAAACCAAACACACAATAATCCTATATGTGAAAGTGTGGCTCATAATTCAGCTAGGTTCATCAATAGTTCATTCTGTTAACATGGCTTTCAGATGTTCATTATAACCTAGCTTGATCCGTCCATGGTTTATGCAACCATTGTACTAGCCTCCGTAAACTAATATAAGAGCGTTTAGATCACTACTTTAGTATTCTAAACGCTCTTATATTAGTTTACAGAGGGAGTATCTTTTAGTAGGTGTTCTGTTGTATCTTATGGAAGGAGAAGGTCTGACCTTTTTAGGGCTGCAGTCAAGTCAGGCTCTTCTTTGTAATTAAAAGCTGCATCGAATCCAAACTTATCTTTTAGGAGTTCAACCTGAAACAATATTGTAGACCCTGAATGATACAGCTAAACAGTTAACGAATGATGTACTACAAGTTTGATGAGTACTTTTTCATTTGTTCCAGCACTTCCGACAACATAGCAGCCATGGAGCTTTGCAAGTTGACCAACAATCTGGCCAACTGCTCCCGATGCAGCAGAAACAAAGACAAACTCTCCTTCCTTCGGCGAGCAAATTTCATAGAATCCAACATAAGCTGTAAAACCAGGCATGCCTGCAGAAAAGACCAGATCATTAGCAAGCATGCCCAATCAAAGAAAATTTCACAAACAGCAATATCAGAAAAAGTAGCTACATGGATCAGTACACACTAGTCCCCATTACAACATTGTCAATCCGCAACAGACCACTTGACCACGCCATTGTCAATTCATCAACAAAAAAGGTGTAGTCCCTTTCACATTTCCCTCAACCACATACCTTCATTCATTTTGTGCCTATTCTAACCTCCATTTTCTTCACGATTACACATTACAAATTTATGCAATCAGGGAAAGACTTTCTAAAAGAAACAAGGTGTTCTCCTTCGTATAATTACATATCTTCACTCATCATATATACTGTCGATGCTTCAGGACTCAACTGGATGAGTAAAAATAGCAGCAAGAAACTAACCGAGAAGCCCCAAATAGTAGGAGAGTGGTATGCCACTTTGCTGAATCTTGTTCAGCTGTTCAGGCTTGTCAATCAAGCTGTATTCCTCCCAGCCAGTCATTCCCGAAACAATGTCACCGGCAACGAACCCTGGATGAGTGGAATCCACCACTCTCGCCACGCCCAGCCCTTCTATAACCTTGACAGATAAAACTTTGGCTGATCAGTAACCAGCAACAACAAGAGAGAGCAGTCAGAAGGGGAAAAAGACTGACAGATCCGGGCTTGAACGGGGGGATGTAGGAGCCGTGGAAGTCCCGCATCCGGCCGCGCATGTAGGGGTCGCAGGAGAGGTAGAGGTTCTTCACCAGCACGGCCGGGCCGGCGGCGCCCTCGGGGACGCGCAGCGGCACGGCGCCGCCGTCGACGAGCGCCATGTCGTCCTCCCTCGGCGCGCGGCTGATGTAATCCCGCAGCACCACCTTCCTGTTCCTCGCCGACCCCGCCGGCGGGCTCGCTTGCTCCATTGCCGCCGTCCGGGGAGTAGCGACCGTCTTTGGCGGACGGATGGAGCGGAACTCGCCGAGGTGAGGTAAGCTGCCGGGTGAACAATGGGGGCGGGAGTCGCCGATGTTTAGGTAGGTGGGGTGCCGCGAGGAGGTAGCTGAATCCGACGGTCGAGAGGAGGGAGGCCGGTTGGGTCAACTTTGCCGAATCATTTTCAGCCGTTAATCTTGTCAAAATGGTACGTACAATTAAATTTTTTTGTATATGTGCTAAAAACAACTAAAAATGTAAAAACAAATGTAAGAGTGTTCTCAATTTATAGTTTTAAAAGGGTAAACGTATGAAACATACAAAAAATGATGTATAAATGTGATTTTTTATTGCAGTTAACATAATGTCATTTTCTAATAAAAGAATTGAACCATAAGATATGCATGTGTGCTCCAATTATCCGACGCATGTATCGCAATGATAACATAAAAAAGAATTCAAAAATATAACTTATAAGTGGTATGCATGGCTTCCTAATGTGGCATGATTGGTGGTAAAATTAATGCAAAAAGTAACTTAAGCATAGTTGATTCGCATGGGAGAATATCATACGGAAACCAATATTCGGTGGAAACCGATGAAAACCACAAGAAAAAGATATTTTGAAATTTCAAAAAAAATCAAAAAATTGCGGGATGTTAAGAGGATGATGTTTTATTGCCACACAAAATTTCAAGTTGAAACACATTACGAGATGTGAGGTATGAAAAAGACAAAATCAGCGTTAAATAGTGTCGAATAGTAATGTCACTATTCAAGGCTGAATTTGTCTTTTTCATAGCTTACATCTTGTAATGTTTTTCAACTTGAAATTTTGTGTAGCAATAAAACATCACATTTTTAACATCCCACATTTTTTAGATTTTTAAAAATTTTAGAATATGGTTTTCATGAAGTTTTCATTGAATATTGGTTTCCGTATGATGGAGAATATCAGCATAGCTGCGTGCTAAGGAAAATTAGATAGTGGGTTGCATGCAAAAAAAATTAACTTATGGTTGACATGTACATGTGCTGATGTGCCATGGCTGCATGATTAGAAGAAAAAACTGGCAATGGATTGTACCTATTTAGGAATAGAGGACTTCAAAAATCCAACACTGTTCGAGATCAAATCAATAGACTTCCATTCACATCTCTGTAGTTGTTTATTTGCACTTTGTTCCTCGAGTGTCTGCGTTTTACTAGTATGTTTTTGTGGAAATTTCATTGGCAAATTTATATAAACATTGATGCTTAAAATTTAAATTATGATTCTCTTCATGCACCCCTCTCATCATTGCTCGTGTTGCAGTTGTGTTATTTGATTATAGTGTTGTAAGTTTCCATATTTAAAACCCCTATATTCAAATGTACTTTTAGTTGAAAGCATTTTTTTTATTTAAAGAACTCACAAACCATAGCATTTGAACATTGTTTTCTTTTGCCACAAGGACTTGTATCTATATTATAAAGGTTCACCAGAAATATGAAGCATCCCCAACATAATAAAAATTACATCAAGGTCCCCAAACCATCACACGACCACTATTGCTGTCAGAACGAGCCACCGACGTGCCGTTGTCGCCACTCCCATACTGGAGCCGATTAACCTTATTGATGACAGCCGGCAAGTCATCATGCACGTGCCCCTAAAGAACAACGCTCTGGAGCCATAGTCATCGTTGTTGGACCCTTGAATCAATCTGAAGAAGCTGACACGAAATCTCGCCATTGCGCATGCATGATGAGAAACCCTAACATCACTGCCCCGAGGAGCTGTTGAGGATCTACGCCGGAGCTCCGTCTAATCTGTCTCGATGGACGAACTTGAGGAGAATTGGAGCCCGAAAGACTGACTCGAAGAAGAAATGTTGTTATCCGTCTGCTATCTACTAGTCGAAGCTGAGAATTATGATTCTCCTCCCTGGTCCCTGCCACCGAAGAGGTAGACGTAGTGTTGTTCTTCTTTATTTGTGTATCTCTTTCCTACTTCTTTCTTCATGTGAAGTTTTTTGTTTAATTCTTCGCATATGTCTCTCCTATATTCTTTTGTTGATAGGAGATTAGACACCATAGAAGGGGTACGTACTTTAGCATGATGTGTCCTTAGAGATTTTCTAGAGAAATAAATATTGGTAGCAAACACTTTAAAGTTGGATACGGGCAAGATCATCACCTACCAATGTTGGATTGGGTTTGGGTTTTTATTAGGCGATATTAGGTCTCTATGATGCAATATTTGTCAGTGTATATCCATAAATAACGATAAACATTATTTGGCACACTTTCTTAACATAGCATGTTATTTGCGATCTTGCATATGTTGTTTTGTTTTGTTTTGTTTTAATTAGTTTTCTAACAATTAAAATAGCATATTATATATTTGACATGATGTATTGCTTCAAACTCCTATTGTTGTTACCATGACACTACTTTACTTCCTTGGTATTATATTTTGCTTTGGATTATGTAATTTTCTAAAGTAGAGCTGGCAACCCAAATCATCATAACTTAATTTCGACTCCGCTTGTCACACATGTCGTGTGGTGTTATATGTTGCTTACACAAATAACATTTGCATACACATATTTACTACTTGTGCATGTCTTGTGTGTAGTATTGATATATGCATACACTCTTTTAGTATTCTTAGTTTACCATGTACTACGATTGCCATCTTATGGATGATGCCACACATCTCTACTCTACTCGTGCTGAGTGTATCCGATCAGTTTGATTAGATTTTTTGCAAACAAAATGTGTTTATTGATTAAATTAGAAGTGTTAGTAGTGATCTCTCTCTCTCCCTCTTTACTCTCTCTCTCTCTCCCTCTTTACTCTCTCTCTCCCTCTCTCTCTCTCTCTCACACACACACACACTCTATGCCCTTTGCCACTTGAATTCAGGATGGATCTTGATAGAAGCCTGGTCGATGATGAGGCAAAGGCGGATAATATCCCAAGGGGATAATACAATAATCTAGCATGATGCTCGTGATGGGTCAACAATCAATAGAACATCGACACTCTCGTAGGTAATTCTCACATGTTGTACAAACCTGGTACGAAATTAGCTGGAGAATTGGCAGGGGGGTAAGGCGAGATGTCTTAAGAAACATAAATCTTGAAGTAAGCATGCCAGTCATTGGTTAAAATGATGGAATTGAAGGCTTGTTTTGTTCCTTATGTAGAAGGAAAGAGGGAAATGGGAAAATGACTAAGGTTTGTGAGGACCGGTCGATTGTCAACTAACCTCTTGTTGTAGCATTTGCAATGTTATAGAGCATTACATTCTCTCAAAACATCAACAATCTATACTATAATGACCAAGGTTTGGGTTTTCCGTGTTTAAGTTTTAGAAGAAATATCAGGGGACAATATATAGAAATGTGGGTAGCAATGGAAAGGTTACTTGATGGTGTTGTGTTTCCAATGTTAATGATATAGTGGTATGGACCCATGAACTACGGGTAAATACTTTGTAAAATATTTTAGCTTGCAACTAAATTCCATTTGGCATATATCCTAAAACTTGGTTACAAAATTCCAAGTTACACCCCAAATTAAGATTTTATGTTGGTTTGTGCTTCATACAAGCATTTTGACTACTTTTGTAACCAAGTTTTAGGATAGAAAAAGGGCCTGTTGTCTTGGCAACCCTCGTTCCCGATAAAAAAAAGAGGAAGAAGAAGAAAAAAAAGAGGAGAAGAAAGAATAGAGGATCGTCGAGGGGTCGGGAGGTTGCCTAGTGTCAAAGGATTCAACAAAACCATGTCTTCATCATTAGGCGAAAGTAACATGTGCATGATGGTACGAAGCTCTGCAAAGTTATTTTGGAACGGAGTCCCAGATAAGATAATTCGCTTTTTGGTACAAAGTTCAGCAACACCTTCCAAATATCGTTATTTGGAAGGCCTTTGCTGAAATTCATACAAAAAGGCAAATTATCCTATCCGGGACATCATTCCAAAATAACTTTGGAGGACTTCGTCATGCCCTGGTTACTTCCGGCTAATGATGAAGCCATGGATTTCTTCAATACTTTGACACTAGGAAACCTCTCTCGACCCCTCGGCGATCCTCGAACCCTCGACGACCCTGGAACCCTCGACCCCTAGACGGCCCTGGAACCCTCGACCCTTGATCCCTCGACCCTATAGAACCCTCAAAGAAAGGAATAGCTAGAGGAGAAGATCGAAGAAAAAAAAGAAGAAAAAAAGAGGAGAAGAAGAAAGGAATAGTGGAGAAGATATTCTATTTTCTCTTCTTCTCCACTATTCCTTTCTTCTTCTCCTCTTCTTTTCCTTCTTTTTTCTTATTCTTATTTATTTCTCCTCTTCTTTTCCTCTCCTCTTCTTCTTTCTTTCCTCTTCTTATTTTCTTCTTTCCTATCCTCGACGACCCTGGAACCCTCGACCCCTAGACGACCCTGGAACCCTTGACCCTCAATCCCTTGACCCTATAGAACCCTCAAACCCTCGACCCTGAAACCCTCGACCCTTGACCCCTTAACGACCCTCGACCCTCTACCCTAGTTCCCGACCCTTGACCCTCTACCCTAGTTCCCGACCCTCGACCCTCTACCCTAGTTCCCGACCCTCGACCCATCGGCGATCCTCGACACCCTCGTTCCCGATAAAAATTAAGAAGAAGAAGAAGAAGAAGAAGAAGAAGAAGAAAGAGGAGAAGAAGAAAGGAATAGCTAGAGGAGAAGATTGAAGAAAAAAGAAGAAAAAAAGAGGAGAAGAAGAAAGGAATAGTGGAGAAGAAGAGAAAATAGAATATTCTATTTTCTCTTCTATTTTCTCTTCTTCTCCTCTATTCCTTTCTTCTTTTCCTCTTCTTTTTCTTTTTTTCTTCTTCTTATTTATTTCTCCTCTTCTTCCTCTCCTCTTCTTCTCCTTTCTTCCTCTTCTTATTTTCCTTTTTCCTCTCATTCTTTTTCTTCTTCTATTAACAGAAAAAAAAATCCTAACTTTTGTAAAAATCTATCTTTTGCATACATGAACATATATATACACAGAGAACATACATACATATATACATTTTTATAAAAATGCAAAAAAACAAAAAATCTAAAAAAGGGGCATATACACGCTCCTTCTTTTCCTTCTTCTTCCTTCTTTTCCTTCTTCCTCCTTCCTCTTTTCTTCTCCAACACAACACTTTTTTTCTTAAATGTTACATATGAACATATAAAGAGCATTATACATCATATACAGAGCATTATATATACATTGAACATACATAAATACATACATCTTAACAGAAAAAATGAAAAATAGGCCGCGGTGGTCGGCGACGGTGACGATGGTTGGCGGTGGCGCTTACGGATGGCATGGGGGGACGGCAATGAGAAGGAAAGGGGAGGAGGCAGGGGCTCACAGCGCGGGGAGGGGTCGAGGTCGCCGGCCGGAATCGGTGTGGCGGCGGACGATAGCGACGACGGGCGCGGGGAGGGGTCGGGGCCGGCCTGAGGCAAAGGCGGTGGCGCGTGGGGCAGGGACGGCGTCGGGGCGATGCCGGGCAGCGGTGGCGTTGAGGCGGCGAGGTCGGGGCAGCGGTGGAGCGGGGCGGCGCGGTGAGGCGGACGGCGACGGCACGGGGTGGCGCGCGGCGACGGGGGCGGCGATGACGGTGGTGAGGCGGACGGCGACGGCGCGGGGTGGCACGCGGCGACGGGGGCGGTGATGACGGCGGCGGCGACGGGCACGGGCGACGGGGCAGAGAGCGGCGGGGCAGCGGGAGAATGAGGAACTTAATGAAAATTTCACAAGTGTTTTCTTATATACTGAGAGCATTGGTCACGGTTCGTGGCACCAATCGTGACCAATGCCCCCTTTAGTCCCGGTTGGTGCCACCAACCGGGACCAAAGGCCGCCGCTTCACGCCCTTGGTCACGGTTGGTGGCACCAACCGGGACTAAAGGGGGGCATTGGTCACGGTTCGTGACTAAAGGGGGGCAGTGGTCACGGTTGGTACCACGAACCGTGACCAATGCCCCCCTTTAGTCCCGGTTGGTGCCACCAACCGGGATCAAAGGCCTTGTGCTGCCCCGCGCCCAAATGTTTAGTCCCACCTCGCTAGTTGAGAGGGAGCCGCACCTGTTTATAAGGTGCGGTGCGCCCTCCCTCTCGAGCTCCTCTCTAAAGCACGCTTTCGGGCCTAACCGTGCAATGTGTGCCTGTGGGCGTACTGGGCCTCCCGCGGGCCTGAATCCTGGCCCATGATAGGTTTTTTAGTCGTATTCAGGCCGTGGGTGCCCAGTAGGTGGCACTTTTTTGTTTTTTTTGTTTTCTTTGTTGCTTTATTTATTTTATTTTGTTTCTACTTACAACAAAATACTTATTGTTGCTATTTTTTTTCCCAGTTTTTTTGTTTTGTTTTCTGTATTATTTATTTTCTTTTGTTTTTTCCTTTATTTTTTAATTCTTTTTGCTTTTAGGTCAGCAAAATTATAAACTTTCTGTTGCTTTATTTATTTTATTTTGTTTCTACTTACAACAAAATACTTATTGTTGCTATTTTTTTCCAGTTTTTTTGTTTTCTGCATTATTTATTTTCTTTTGTTTTTTGCTTTATTTTTTAATTATTTTTGCTTTTAGTTTTAAAAAAATTATAAACTTTCTGTTAGTGCCATTAGTTTTTAAATTTGAAAACACTTTTTTAGTTTTTTTGTTTTCTTTGTTGCTTTATTTATTTTATTTTGTGATTAACTTTATTATAAAAATAATTTTTTTCCTGTTTTTTGATTTGTTTTTTGCTTTAATTTTTAATTCTGTTTACTTTTAGGTTAGCAAAATTATAAACTTTCTGTTAGTGCCATTAGTTTTAGAAAAATTATAAACTTTCTATTGGTGCCATTAGTTTTCAAATTTGAACAGTTAAAATTTAAATTCTTTGAAAATTGTTTGAATCACAAGTTTGTGATTAACTTACTAAAAAATGAGAATAGATGCGCAGAAAATTTAACCTAAATTCCTAGTAAATTTCTATAAATTTCGGAGAAATTCACTATGAATTTAGGTTAAACTTTTCTCTATTAGGGCATCTATTTTCACTTTGAGAGGAGCTCAATAAAGCAGAGAGGGAAGGGCTTATAAACCGATGTGAGCCCCCTTCGGTTGGCGAGGTGGGACTAAACTCTGCCCGCAACGAGGACCAACCCTTTAGTCCCGGTTTGTGACACAAACCGGGACTAATGGTCATGGGCCAGGGGCGGGGAGCAAAATTATAAACTTTCTGTTAGTGCCGTTAGTTTTAGAAAGTTGAAAGTTGAAACTTGGCATGGGCCAGGGACTAATGGTCATGGTATTACGAGGGCCGAACCATAAGACATGAAAGCATTTTAAATGAACTCTGAAAAAGTTGAAAGTTGGGATGGTATCATAATTTCACTCACATAGCATGTGCATGTACAAAACGGACAATGGTAGCATGTTCGTGTGTTACAAAGTTGCGGGAGAAAGTCTTCACTTTTTCTTCGCTTGTGTCATTTGCTTATTGCGTCGTAACCATGGATAATTTTCATTGTTTATCAGGATGCTTGGGTCAGCCTTGACATTGAAGGGAGGAATTTCATGAAACTTTTCATAATCTTCAGACATGTCTGTCTTGCCGTCCACTCCCAGGATGTCCCTTTTTCCTGAAAGAACTATGTGGCGCTTTGGCTCATCGTACGATGTATTCGCTTCCTTATCTTTTCTTTTTCTCGGTTTGGTAGACATGTCCTTCACATAGATAACCGGTGCCACATCATTGGCTATGATGAACGGTTCATCAGTGTACCCAAGATTTTTCAGATCCACTGTTGTCATTCCGTACTGTGGGTCTACCTGTACCCCGCCGCCTAACAGATTGACCCATTTGCACTTAAACAAAGGGACCTTAAAATCAGGTCTGTAGTCAAGTTCCCATATGTCCACTATGTAACCATAATTTGTGTCCTTTCCGCTCTCGGTTGCTGCATCAAAGCGGACACCGCTGTTTTGGTTGGTGCTCTTTTGATCTTGGGCGATCGTGTAAAATGTATTCCCATTTATCTCGTATCCTTTGTAAGTCAATACAGTCAAAGATGGTCCCCTGGACAACAAGTACAACTCATCACAAACAGTGTTGTCACCTTTGAGACGTGTTTCCAACCAACTGCTGAAAGTCTTGATGTGTTCACATGTAATCCAGTCGTCGCACTGCTCCGGGTGTTTGGAGCACAGACTGTTCTTGTGTTCTTCGACATACCGGGTCACCAAGGTAGAGTTCTGTAGAACTGTGTAGTGTGCTTGAGACCAAGAATATCCGTCCCTGCATATTATTGAGTCTCTTCCAAGAGTGCCTTTTCCAGTCAGTCTCCCCTCATACCGCGATTTAGGGAGACCTATCTTTTTAAGGCCAGGAATGAAGTCAACACAAAACCCGATAGCATCCTCTGTTTGATGGCCCATGGAGATGCTTCCTTCTGTCCTAGCGCGGTTACGGACATATTTCTTTAGGACTCCCATGAACCTTTTAAAGGGGAACATATTGTGTAGAAATACGGGCCCTAGGATGACAATCTCGTCGACTAGATGAACTAGGACGTGCGTCATGATATTGAAGAAGGATGGTGGGAACACCAGCTCGAAACTGACAAGACATTGCGCCACATCACTCCTTAGCCTTGGTACGATTTCTGGATCGATCACCTTCTGAGAGATTGCATTGAGGAATGCACATAGCTTCACAATGGCTAATTGGACGTTTTCCGGTAGAAGCCCCCTCAATGCAACCGGAAGCAGTTGCGTCATAATCACGTGGCAGTCATGAGACTTTAGTTTCTGAAACTTTTTCTCTGGCATATTTATTATTCCCTTTATATTCGACGAGAAGCCGGTCGTGACCTTCATACTGAGCAGGCATTCAAAGAAGATTTTTTTTCTCTTCTTTCGTAAGAGCGTAGCTGGCAGGACCTTTATACTGCTTCGGAGGCATGCCATCTTTTTCGTGCAAACGTTGCAGGTCCTCTCGTGCCTCAGGTGTATCTTTTGTCTTCCCATACACGCCCAAGAAGCCTAGCAGGTTCACGCAAAGCTTCTTCGTCACGTGCATCACGTCGATTGAGGAGCGGACCTCTAGGTCTTTCCAGTAGGGTAGGTCCCAAAATATAGATTTCTTCTTCCACATGGGTGCGTGTCCCTCAGTGTCATTCGGAACAGCTAGTCCACCGGGACCCTTTCCAAAAACTACATAGTGTAAATCATTGACCATAGCAAGCACGTGATCACCGGTGTGCATGGCGGGCTTCTTCCGGTGATCTGCCTCGCCTTTGAAATGCTTGCCTTTCTTTCGACATTGATGGTTGGTCAGAAGAAATTGACGATGGCCCAGGTACACATTCTTCCTGCATTTGTCCAGGTATATACTTTCAGTGTCATCTAAACAGTGCGTGCATGCGTGGTATCCTTTGTTTGTCTGTTCTGAAAGGTTACTGAGAGCGGGCCAATCGTTGATGGTCACGAACAGCAATGCCTTAAGGTTAAATTCCTCCTGTCTATGCTCATCCCACGTACGTACACCGTTTCCATTCCACACCTGTAAAAGTTCTTCAACTAATGGCCTTAGGTACACATCAATTTCGTTGCCGGGTTGCTTAGGGCCTTGGATGAGAACTGGCATCATAATGAACTTCCGCTTCATGCACATCCAAGGAGGAAGGTTATACATACATAGAGTCACCGGCCAGGTGCTGTGATTGCTGCTCTGCTCCCCGAAAGGATTAATGCCATCCGCGCTTAGAGCAAACCATACATTCCTTGGGTCCTTTGCAAACTCATCCCAGTACTTTCTCTCGATTTTTCTCCACCGCGACCCGTTAGCGGGTGCTCTCAACTTTCCATCTTTCTTTCGGTTCTCACTATGCCATCGCATCAACTTGGCATGCTCTTCGTTTTTGAACAGACGTTTCAACCGTGGTATTATAGGAGCATACCACATCACCTTCGCAGGAACCCTCTTCCTGGGGGGCTCGCCGTCAACATCATCAGGGTCATATCGTCTGATCTTATACCGCAATGCACCGCATACTGGGCATGCGTTCAGATCCTTGTATGCACCGCGATAGAGGATGCAGTCATTAGGGCATGCATGTGTATCTTCTCCAGCTCCAATACTAGAGGGCATACGACCTTCTTTGTTGCGTATGTACTGTCGGGCAATTCGTTATCCTTTGGAAGCTTCTTCTTCAATATTTTCAGTAGCTTCTCAAATCCTTTGTCAGCCACAGCATTCTTTGCCTTCCACTGCAGCAATTCTAGTATGGTACCGAGCTTTGTGTTGCCATCTTCGCAATTGGGGTATAACCCTTTTTTATGATCCTCTAACATGCGATCGAACTTCAGCTTCTCCTTTTGACTTTCGCATTGCGTCCTTGCATCGACAATGATCTGGCGGAGATCATCATCATTGGGCACATCGTCTGGTTCCTCTTGATCTTCAGCAGCTTCACCCGTTGCAGCATCATTGGGCACATCGTCTGGTTCCTCTTGATCTTCACCAGCTCCCCCCGTTGCAGCATCACCTTATTCAGGGGGCACATAGTTTTCATCGTACTCTTCTTCTTCGCCGTCTTCCATCATAACCCCTATTTCTCCGTGCCTCGTCCAAACATTATAGTGTGGCATGAAACCCTTGTAAAGCAGGTGGGAGTGAAGGATTTTCCGGTTAGAGTAAGACCTCGTATTCCCACATTCAGTGCATGGACAACACATAAAACCATTCTGCTTGTTTGTCTCAGCCGCGTCGAGAAACTCATGCACGCCCTTAATGTACTCGCGGGTGTGTCTGTCACCGTACATCCATTGTCGGTTCATCTGCGTGCATTATATATAATTAAATGTCCAAATTAATAGAAGTTCATCACCACATTAAAACCAAAGTGCATACATAGTTCTCATCTAACAACATATAGCTCTCCAGAGCATCTAATTAATTAAACCATACATTGAAACTATGTAAAACATTTCAATGCAAAAACAAATGCGATCATAATCGCAACCAAGATAACAATTGATCCAACGGCATAATGATACCAAGCCTCGGTATGAATGGCATATTTTCTAATCTTTCCAATCTTCAAGCGCATTGCATCCATCTTGATCTTGTGATCATCGACGACATCCGCAACATGCAACTCCAATATCATCTTCTCCTCCTCAATTTTTTTTTATTTTTTCCTTCAACAAATTGTTTTCTTCTTCAACTAAATTTAACCTCTCGACAACAGGGTCGGTTGGCATTTCCGGTTCACATACATCCTACATAAATAAAATCTATGTCACGTTGGTCGGCATAATTTTTATAAACAATAAATGAACCAATAGTTATAAAGATAATATATATACCATATCCGAATCATAGACAGGACGAGGGCCGACGGGGGCGGATACCAAAACCATCGCACTATATAAGATGCAATAATAAAAGTAAGAAAATAATACAAGTATCTATGTAAACATACAAGTAAGAATATTTTTCATTTCAGAAAGAAGATAAAACAAGAGGCTCACCACGGTGGTGCCGGCGATGAGCTCGGCGCGGGTGATCGACGGCGGTGAAGACGGGGGACGGGGCGTGACGGACCGCTAAACCTAGACAAATATTATGGAAAATGGAGCTTGGAGAGGAGAAAGCTTAAGTAGTGTGGCTCGGGCATTCCATCGAACACCTTGTGTGCATAGGAGGTGAGCTAGAGCACCACCAAACCCTCTTCCCCTCGGCCAGAGAAAAACAGAGCACTGGGGTGCTCTGCTCGCGAGCGAGGGGTATATATAGGCACCTCATTGGTCCCGGTTGGTAGCATGAGCCGGGACTAAAGGGGAGCCTTTGGTCCCGGTTCAAGCTACCAACCGGGACCAATGGTGGTGGGCCAGGAGCGAGGCCCATTGGTCCCGGTTCATCCCACCAACCGGGACCAAAAGGTCCAGATGAACCGGGACCAATGGCTCACGTGGCCCGGCCGGTCCCCTGGGCTCACGAACCGGGACCAATGCCCACATTGGAATCGGGACTAATGGGCTGACCCGGCCTAGACCAAAGCCCTGTTTTCTACTAGTACTCGGAGGACATGTTAGGAGAAAAGAAACACCTTTTCGTGAGGCTGGTCAATTCTTCTTTTCCCCATGTCTTGTTGCACATTTGTACAAAGTGTTCTTCAATGTGAAATGAATTTCCAGTGTGTACATACCATTTGGATCAAAGGAAGATGGTGCCCCTGGGTTTATAAGCCACTATTTGGGCAATCTAAAACGCAAGAAACAATGCTTGCTTTCGCGGAAATTTCCCAAATGACACTACTGATATTGCCCATCAACTTGCTACATGATGGACATTTGGTCGAATTTGCAGAAATAAAGCAGACGAAAGGTTCCCCAACAATGATACAGAAGATTAGGGGAGGTAGCTACAAGGTGGATTATCGCAGAAATGGATGGGCATCAACTACATGATGGTATTCCTGATTCATCCTCTGATGTAGAGAGGGCACATTTTCCTTTTACAGATCTTTTGGGCCGGTTGCAAATACTTGCCTCCGTCGATGAAATCGGGAAGGAATTGTTTTCCTAGCAAAAATAAATTAGATTTCAAATGATTCGGAACTTCTGAGCTCCACATATAAAAATCCCACAAATTGAAACGTTTCTAAAAAACATTATGCACCAAATTACAGTATAAATATAATCGTAAATTATCACACCACGTCACTATCCACTATACTACGATTACATTCCGCGCCAATTATGTTACACGTGTGTGGCATCTCGTCGTCATGAGTGTAGCCGTCGTCAATATTGTCAGAGGCAGCTTGGCGGCAGGACGAGACCCACCGACCTCCCCTGAACGTTCCGGCAGGAGGACTTGGCGACCCGCCTGTCGTACATCAGCTTCACGTCCTGCATGCTGATCCCGCTGCACGGGTGGCTCCTGCTGCAGTTGAAGGTCACGGCCACCGGCGTCGTCGACCACCCCCGTATGTCCACGTACTTCACCTCGCTGATCTTGATGCTCGAGCTCTGTAAACAAGAAACACCAAATCAATGTTGGCAGCCAAACACAAAGGCAGTACTAACAACTGCCAAATTAATTATTACCTTTGACAGAACAGCCAAATTAATCAACATATGAAAAAACGTGAATACAAAGTATAATAATGTATAAACGTTTTTGCTGCCATGGCAGCGTTCCCCCTGCCAATGTCACATTCAAAATTATTACTATTTCATACAGATAAGAAATAGCTAATGTTGTATACATGCATGAATATGTGCCATGTGGAGTAACATTACCCGGTCGCTGCACCCAACTTTTTGGGGGCAGTAATTCTGGTCGATGATGATGGGGTTGTGGACGCCGGTCATAGTGGCGTCCTCGAAGGTGACGCCCCTCACGAAACCCTGCTTGGAGCTCCCCCAGGTTTTGATCCTCAGCCCGTTTGAGGTGCCGGTGAACCACGTCGTCTTCACCGTCACGTTCTGCACGTCCTCCATGTCCAGCCCTTGCTGATGCCCCAAACTCCCGATGCTAAGTTAACACAATCAACAAGATGTCGTTGGATTAATAATAATTGGTACTGAGCACAAAGCCGATATATATACTCTTTTCCTTAGAAGTTCACAAATGACACAAAATTTTCAGATTAAGTGAATAAAAGAACATATAATTTTCGTGATGAATCATAGCAATTTCAAATTGGGTCACGAATTCAGCTCGTTAATTAGTACCATCGGCACTAAGTTTGCAGTATATGCTAGTCTTTTTACTATAAATATTCAGAACTTATATATGCTAATAGTAATAGTCATTTAGTTGAAAATCTATGTGGTCTAAGATACAAGAAAAGTGCACCCTATACAAGGGTAAGCACCGAACGATGAATATGAACTTATTATGGACGGTACCTGATGCCATGGCCTGGGCCGCAGGAGACACGCTCGATCCAGAGGTTGGAGTTGCCCGGGCCGACGGAGACGCAGTCGTCGCCGGTGCGGATGTTGGCGTCGTACACGGAGACGTGGCTGGACATGTGGATGTGTATCCCGTCGGTGTTGGGGCTGTCCTCCGGCGCGTCCACCGTCACCCGGTTCAGCGTCACGCCGTTGCTCTGCAGCACCACCACGTGGAACAGCTCGCTGTTCATCGACCTCAGCCCGTCCACCACCACGTCCCTCGAGTTCGAGATCGTCAGCGACTGCACGCCCACGCACGCAAATGGCATCGTCAAGATCACCTAGAACTCGTCGAGCTCTGCGACAGCGAGACACACACTATATACGTACCGAGGCGCCGGACGGGCAGTGGAGGCGCGGCTGCTGCGGCTGCTGCTGCTTGCAGGCCCAGAGGGGGGCGCCGCGGCCGTCGAGGGTGCCGCCGGAGACGGCGAGGCCCTCCACGGACTCGAACGTGAGCCACCGCCCCGGGGAGGCACTGTCCCAGCCGTAGCCCGAGGGGGCGAGCAGCGTGCCGGCCACGTTGAACGTGACGGCGCGGGTGGCGCACGGGCCCATGAACGTGGCGCTCCCCACCAGGAACATGCCCGGCGGCACCAGCACCGTGGCCGGGCGCGGCGACCGGCACGCGTCGGCCCACGCGCGCAGGAACGGCAGCGTCGCGTCCGTCATGCCGTCGGGGCGGGCGCCGTAGCGCGTCACGTCGTACACCGCCCCCGCGCCGCCGCCTGGCCCGGCCCAGGCCGGGCCGCCGTTGTTGGGGAGGAACACGAGCGCCGCGTGGAGGTGCGCGAGCAGGCCCAGCATGGTGACTGCGCGAGCTGCTGCCTGCGTCGCGAGCTTGCAGGTGCTTGCTAGGTACGTACGTCGACGGTGTTGCAGGAGGAATGTTATTACTAACGTGGACACGTGTACTTATAGTGGCCGAATTTGGCCGGTGTTTTTATGGAAAGTGAACAAGCTGGTGAATCGGTAATTTAATTAGAGACTTATTTAGTGCTTTAGGACATGGTGATCAAGCAGGGTTGGGTACGGTACTTACCTACCATGGGAGACCAGCTGGTAGTTAGTGATCTTTGACATGGGAGACTATGAAATTCCCATGTGCGTATGATAACACTTTCTAAAATGCATGCGTTTGGCGAGTTCTTGGAATCATGCCATTGCGGCCCATGCAAATTTCATGTGTGTGTTAGCTGCTTTTGTTGATCGTTGATGGTTTTACGGAGCAAACACGTTGTTTACTCTTATACTTCCTCCGTTCCAAATTACTCGTCACAGAAATGGATGTCTCTAGAACTAAAATGCATCTAGATACATCTATTTCTGCGACGAGTAATTCAAAATAAGAGGAGTATGTTGCAAGAACAATTGTTTATTCTTGTGAGGCCGATTGTGTGTTTATTATGTTTGTGTCCTTTTAATACTTTATTTTAAGTTGGTACTTCATCCAATCCATATTAATTGATGTACGCTTAATACAACTTTGTTAAAAATAAAAAATTTGAACCAGTTCAAGAGGCTTTGGTGACCGAATTCGAAACTTGAGCTCCCAGTTTGAGGATCATCCCGCGACCTGATCAACAAACTATATGACCTTCTTTGGTTTAGAGGAATTTCATAGGCATTCTAGAGGATATGATTCTTATAGAATTTTTTTCTTTAGAGCTCTTTGGTTCATAGGAATGAATTCCTATTCCTACAGAGGATTGATTCCTATCCTCCACATTTCATAAAAAAAAAGAGCCTAGACTCAATAGAAAATTTTCTTTGGTGTCAACCAAATGACATCTTGTTTCCTATTCCTACTCATAGGATTTGAGATACATGTCATCTCATTTCCTATAAGATTCCTATTTCTATGATAATCCTATCCTATGAACCAAAAGAGGTAAAGGCGCAGCGCTTCTAGATCCGCACACATTTGTGCCGTCTAGTTGTTGCTAGTTGGGTTGGCCATTTAGCAACTTCCGTGGCTGCATTTGGGAATCAAGATCAGCATGCAGCTTATGTTTCAGCGTCTAGTTAATTATAGTTTACGTCCGTTATGCTGCAAAACGACTTGTAGAAGATCAAACAATCTTTTGACCACCAGAAAGCGGCCATGACCTAAGGAAGGCCCTTAACTAACTGCTTGAGTGGAGCGGGACAAATGGACTAGTCATCTACTACCTCTGTTCCTAAATACTCCCTTCGTTCTAAATACTAATTCTTTTTAGGATATTCCAATAAAGACTACATACGACTGTATAAGACTTATATTTGAAAACGGAGGGAGTAAGTCTTTTTAGAGATTTCAATAAAGACTACATAGGAAGTAAAATGAGTAAACCTACACTCTAAAACACTGCTATACATTCGTATGTAGTTTATATTGAAATCTCTAGAAGTAACAATGTTAACCACCGTTGAAACGCAGGCACGTAGAAACTACCCTAGAACTAGGGGTGGTGACCTCATGCATTCTTTGAATTAGTAGTCCGAGGTCCATAGACTTGTGATCTTTGTAGGAGACTGGAGAGCAAATTTGACTCCTGCTGGTTGTAGTGGTGGGTTGGGCACATCTCAACCCAAGCCAAACCTAGGAAGATTTGACATGTCAACAACTACTTCGGCCCGTACGTCGAGTCAAGGTCCAGTCTGGTTTGCTGCTCACCAATCACCACTAAACCGTCAATTACTGTGTCCAGTGTTCGTTAGGTTTTTTTTTCAGGGTACAGTGTTCATTAGTTACCTGACGAAATCTTGTGGACTGCGTATTTTGGGTTAATCTCCCCTACTCAAAGCGAGGTAAGGTTGTGTTGTTTGCTGATCCTTCGTCCAACCTTACGTACGTTTCCACCTCCTTTCACTTGTTTAATTTTTTTCCTCCCATCTTTAATTTTTGTTGTTCACCGGTTCTCCCTGAAAACCGTATCAGTTACCCCACCTCTTATTGACTTACCAGGTAAAGTTATGTGTTTTTCTTATAAGCCAATAAGGTTGTCAAATGAAATGTTTTTTAACATAATTACACTCATAAGCACGGTTGTTTCTATAAAACTAATATGGGCAAGTAAATCATTGGCTAACTTGCTAAATTTACAGGGCCTCGCCTAAAGAAATTTAGGTAAGTATTTTGGGGTGTTCAATTAAGATCCAACGGTCATCCATTGTTTCTTCTTCCTCCAGCTTTCTTCCTCCTTCAACAGCTCCTTCTACAAAACCGACTTATCCAAATTGCAAATTTAGTCAACTTATATATAACTATTGTATTTACTAAATTATTTATATCCGAGTTGTATCATCCGACCACAACCGATTTGACTTATTCAAATTGCAAGCTGTCTTGGGCCACATCCGACCCGGCAGAAGAAAACCGGGTCGCAATTGAGTGCAAAACAAGTGTGCCAACCTTTCTCTATGCAAACCAGTTGGGCCGGGCTGGCCCAACAGGGTGCAACAGACTTTGGCGTCATGAGACAATTGATGGGTGTGTGTCCGGTTGAGCTGTGGATTATGAAAAGGTTGTTGTGAACTATGAGCTAAGAACTATGAAAAGGCTAAAAATTGTTTAACCGTTGATTTTATAGGAATTGTCTGTAATATACCTAAAGCCTGAAAGATTGTATACATGTTGACATTTTAATAAGTATTTAGAAAGAAAAAATATGACTACAAACAATATATTTCAACAAATATTTTTAATATTGCATACATATAGATAGTATAAATAGATTGAATGATACTCTAATATTATTACAAGGGCAATCATGTAACAAATCGTAGCAATCAACAATTATATAATAAGAATCACCAATAAGTACAATAAGTTAGCATGTTCTCTCAATCTCTCATTTTGTATCTATTCGTACAAATAGTTAGCAATTTGATTTTCAACGTATAACTATTGCTATGGTGACTCTATCGTATACGCGGGGCCCCTTGGAAATCCCAAAGCCGTGTAGCGAGGAGGATGGAGATCCACTACTGGACGAGAAGGTTGAAGCGTACATCTCCAAGTTTCATCGGCAGCAGATTCATTCCACCTTGCCCAGCGAAAACCACCCTGCAAAGATCTAGATACACACATGACCACATTGATTTTAGATTTCCTGATTTAAACCAATAGTGTTAACCTCTTCATGTTTGTCAAGGGCAAGATTTGAGGATTTTTCTAGTGTTTAGGGAGAGGGTGGGAGTTGAATAGACAATGTCTTGGTGTGATTGTATTGCGTACAATGATCTGCTGCGTAGTAACTAGTGGGGAGAGAACGTGCAGTGACAGCAGCGGCACGCACAAGTGCATGCATGTCCCTCAATCGAGTCTATGCCTGAGGAATAGGAGGGGAAGGTTAGAACCGAATACATGGCTACAACAGAATACAAATGACGTGTTTAACAGTGGAGGCATATCCCCCCCCCCCTCCAGGGTCCCCACACATTTGAACAATACTCTGCAATTGAGATCTTAAGGTTAAATTAGGATTTACTTCTAGTACCAAGGATGGTTTTTGCAATTGAGGTTTTAAGGAAGGACAAATTCTTTCTTTATGTTGTTTCGCTGGATTTTTATTAGGGCTTTGGTACACCTACGAAGGAACTAGCGTAAATGCTATGTAATTAGCCACATGGCAAATTGTGATTGGGATGGGGGTAAGGAGGGGCCCACCCCAGTTAAATTTAGGGGGGGGATTGTGTTGAGGGAAATTTACGTGACCTTTACTAAGTCAGTTCGTAATGTAGGATTATTGTTTGTATTTTGGGAATGGTTTTGGTTATTCTATCCTAGTACTCAAAATAATTGATTGTAGACACATCACAAAAGCAATTCGATTCAAGTTTGACAAAGCAGGCAATATATTCAATTCAAGTGATCTGATAGTAGTGACTCGACGCTGAGGGCAACTGAATTGAAAAGCGAACAAAAGCAGATGTAGGAACATGGTTTGCACGAGAGATCAACCCACCCAAGGTGCAAACTGATCAAAGTTTAGGTTGTTTTCTTCAACTGCAGATATACGGAAAAGGTTGAATGAAAAAAGAAATTGTACTTGGCTCTCCCAAGGTGGTTGCACTTACTACCTTTGCTACCTTTGACTGGGCTGCCCACGCTGTGGTTGGGGTCAAAGATACCTACCCTACTGGTGGATGAAGGCACTCTATCCATGTTAATTTAATCTTCTATATCTAAATAGCTAACTCTACTAAGCTTTATTGATCAATAACAATAGTTAAAGGGATAATGTTCCGATCATGAGATTGACACAGCCAAATATGCCACCCATGATCTATAGAGAATGTATGCCTACCAAGATTGTGAGCCTTATAATTTGAGCTCCTAGCTTCATGAACAAAAGTGCAAGTAGCAAAAGAAAGCTTCCAACTTGTAATTTCCTTAATGATTGCAGTGTAATGGCCACCTCCTCCTTCCTTGATGTTTCTGATGACAGTCAAGCAATCCGAAGCAATATATGGATGATGAACACCAATATCTTTGGCCAATGAGAGTGCTTCCCGACAGGCAAGTGCCTCGTGAGTCGGAGGATCCAATATGCCTGGGTATACTACAACAGAAAATCCCAAGCATACATGTCTCGTCCCGGCAAACGACAACCATAGCTCTTCTGTCACCCACACTAGATACTTCAAGCTAAATTTTACAAAATCATTCAAAATTAGAAAACAATTTTCTAAAAAAATCATTCACCCTTTTTAAAAAGTATCTATAATTTAAAAAAATGTTTACTTTTTAAAAATGAAATTTCAAAAGTTGTTCAGATTTTTTAAGTATTTTATTTTTAAAGCATTTACAAATTTAAAAATGTCTGTTTCAAAAAAGATCAAAATTATGAAAAAAACATGCTTTTAAAAACGTTCAATTATTTCAAAAGTGGTGCGCAAAATTTTTAACAAATGTTCATACATTTTAGGAATATGTTTTTCCTGTTTTTTCACCAATGGGAAAACAAGTCGATAAAACAAAAAACCAGTGCTGCAGTAACCGGTTGGTACATTGAACCACTTGCTACAGTGCGCACCAATCGGCCGGCCCAGTCGGGCTTCCCTGTGCATCACGCACTTTTTTTTGACACAAAATGAATCAAATAGGAGCTCTCTCTCTCTCATGGACTATGTTTAACCAGTTAATTTCGACTCTAAATTTCAAAAGAAAGTTGTACTCTTTATCATCCGACATCCTTTGAGAAATCATTAGTTAAGGGGCACCATGCACAAAGGTCACTCCCTCACAAGTGCTCATTGGATGTGTGACACTTATCGCAGCCTGCGAGTTTTTTTGCTCACCTACCATAGGTTTGGTCTTATATGACTTTACTATTTGCTAGCGTATTTTTTATGCGTGTGTGTTCGTGTTTGTAATGTGCATTCTAACAGTGCAGAGGTCAGTTGTGTGCTCATTGTGATTGTATCCTCTTGATGCTCCATTTGAAGCCAATAAAATTCACCTTTTATAAAAAAAAAGTAAAAACCATCTTTGACGATATCCGGCCCAGCAAAACAAAACTGGTCTGCAACTAAGTGCAAGACAAGTGTGCCAACCGGCCTCTTTATTTTGTGCAAGAGCAGCCTGGGACGGCCTGGCGCAACCTCGTGCACCATCACACTTCGACTTCGACGAGACACCTGCCGCGTTACGCACCAGCAGCTGAGTGAAACAGACCAAAACTTTCAGACGACTTCCTACCGTTTCCTTGGTTTGTTTCTCAATCCTGTTGCCGTCGGCGTCGAGTCACAGCTACCCGATCAGATTGGACCGGAGGTCGGAGGAAGGCCAACAAGCCATGACCCGCTCTGAATCTGAAAGCGCGGCACCATGACCATGAGTGACAGACAGCGTGAACGCCCAATGGCAGCAGCATGCCCGACCTACCCCCAACGGCCCCTCTCTATCTCCTCACACTGACCGCATCCGGCGTGCTCCCCCCAATTTGACAAACCCAAGCGAATAACCGACGGAGCCTGCAGAACACTAGAACAGACAACCAAAAAACAATCAGTATATGATCCCAAGATGAGGATAAGCACGGCACGCCAAAAATATATACAGTAAATTTGTTGAATCAGCATGACATAACAACAGCAATGAATTACAGCAGACTTGAAATGAAATTTGGAAGCCTGCTTTGACAAACCTGAATCCTCCAGGCTATATATACATACGGGAGCAGGTGAGCTCTCCTCGCCCGGCCAACCGTACCAAAATTAGCCGTGCTATTTGCCAGGCCGTCCGTACCTGTTTTGGGTCACCAAATGCAACGCGCGCCGGACCTGCCCATGCCATTTCCTCCCTCCATCTAACCACTCCCCCAGCCCTCCACGCCACTCTCACCCGCTCTTCATTTACCCTCCTCGCCTCACGCTCCTCCTTCCTCTACCTCCTCCTCACTCGTTCACTCGTCTCCGTCCCAAGATAGGAGCCCTGAACAAACTCCCATGATCATCCTCTTCCAAAAGTGAGCAAGAGAAAATGAAGATCAGTTAGAGGAGGGTTTTCCAATTCCTACTTGCCTCGCGCTTCCAGTAGTTGCCGCATTGTTCCTTCCGTTCCATACTTCCATCATCTCTTCCCCCCGCAGACTGCGGCGGGTTCTTGCATTCGCGAAGATGGCACTAGCTCTGCGGCTCCTCCTCGCGTTCCTGGCAATTGGATCCTGCATAGCTGCCGACCATATCGACCTGTGGCCGATGCCCAAGTCGGTGTCCCACGGGACGCAGAGGCTCTACGTCAGCAACAACGCCACCATGTCAATGGCGGGAAGCAAGTACTCCGACGGCAAGGCGATCCTCAAGGACGCCTTCCAGAGGATGCTCGATTTGATGAAGCTGAACCACAATGCCGACGGTGCAAACCCAAGCTCCTCCCTGCTTACCGGCGTTAACATAGTCGTTCTTTCGACACAAGATGAGGTAACCTGCTCTCATTTTATCCGATGAACTGCGAGTTTCTTCACAAACTGCAAATGCCTGACTCTGTTGCTGTTCACCCTCTGCAGCTCGGCTTTGAGGTGGACGAGTCATACAACCTGACTGTTCCTACAATAGGAGAGCCGCTGCATGCGCAGATTGAGGTTAGTGAAAGCTGATTGCTTCATCTTGTGAAAATTCCTAATATAATGCTCTGGGAAGACATCAGAACTTACTTGGTTGCTTTACTTCTAGTTACTGCAACTCCTCTGTCCTCTTTGTGATAATTGCCTGACAGAGTATCCTGCCTACAGAGAAACAAACCATACAGTTACTGTTCTATACACAAACAACAGACTTCAGATGTGGCATAGAGTTGCATGCTACTAGCAGTATTTTAAACATGCTTACTTTGCAAAACATAACCCAGTTGCTTTTTCGATGAAGATAAAACCCAGTTGCTACATATACAATTCTTTAATAGAATTTGAACAGGCAAGTTATTACATACTACGGAGTATATCACAAGGCATCAAGGTAGTTTTCTCTTTTGTGCTTCACCGCATTCCAGCATCACTTGTGACATGCATATTGCTGTAACCTGGTTACCAACAAATAATTGCTAGTATTGGTAATGCCCTGCAAGTTCTTCAGCTTATGAAATGAGTGATGTGTTCAAATTTATGGAAGATGCAAGCCGACGCAAATAGCATGATACGATTCATAAAAATAATTGATGCCACCTTTGCAATATTTTGTAGGCTCAAACAGTTTTTGGAGCACTTCACGCCTTACAGGTAACTTACTACTCCAGTATGATTTTCTGGGCACTAAATCTTTTTTTTTTTGCGGGTGGCACTAAATCTTCTTTGAGGTGATCCAACAGTAAATTATTTACGAATGCAGACATTTAGCCAACTGTGTCACTTTGAGTTCACATCAAGGCTTATTGGACTCAACTCAGCTCCGTGGATGATCAGTGATGCGCCCAGATTTCCTTACCGAGGCCTTCTTATTGGTGAGATACAGTGTGATATTATCTAACTTTCGCCCAACAAGCAGTTATTGTATTCCATTAACTAGAAGCAGAACCTTGTTTTCGCTCAAAAAGAAGGAGAACCTTGAAGTTACTTCTTTTTATTGAAGGATTTAAAAAAAAATGAGCAGCCACATAAAAAAACTCAATTCTATGCCAAAATTCTCTCATAGGCTTCTATATGTTAAATCTTATTAATATGCCCATCCTGCTCATGATTATTGCACTGCTGATTATCAATACTAGCTTGTGTTTGGACGCTTGCAGATACCTCAAGGCATTATCTTCCTCTCGCGATAATTAAAGGAGTGATTGATGCAATGACATACAGTAAACTGGTAGGTCTGATGACCATTCAATACTAATTGCGTGACTGATAAGTTGCACGAGACTTCAAAATATCATTGTGTTTATGTTTTCTCCACATTAGTTTTCACTATGATACCATGCACTCTTACTCTGTCGTCATGCAGAATGTTCTCCATTGGCATATCGTGGATGAGCAGTCATTTCCGATTGAAATACCTTCATACCCAAATCTGTGGAACGGTTCATACTCTTATTCCGAGAGATACACAATGTCTGATGCCATCGACATTGTACGGTGCGTTTTGTTTTCACTTCCATATTCATATTAGAATTCTTGGCCTCTGAAATTTGTTTATATCACAGCAAAGAAAGCTAACAGGTGTATCTTCTTATGATCGTAATTCACATCTGCACTTATAGTGTAAACACTGCAGCATGAAGAGATGGCATAGATAATAGATTCCATGTTCTACTAACTTAGATACGCAGTTATGAAGCTATGACACTAGAAATAATGTAGCCAATCCATAACTTTGCAGGTATGCTGAAAAAAGAGGTGTAAATGTCTTGGCTGAGATTGATGTTCCTGGCCATGCTCGTTCATGGTAAGACATTCCATTCTGTTCAGTTATGTATATTGAAAATAGGCAAGATTGACGACTCCCAGGCGCTTCAATTGGTTGGCATTTGATGGATCATACTGTAAATCGATAATTTGCTCATGTACATTCTAAAATCATGACTGTTTGCTAGAACACATCGGACCAACTAAAATATGTCACATTAGTGTTTAGAAAACACAGCAGGTGTGAAAATGCTGGCTTAAGTTTTCATCCCATTTCTCTGCTAGAGTTCATATGTTCCGGCTAATGGCATAATTCCCTAATGTCCCGCAAACAATTATCAATTTTGTAACTGCAAAGCTCAGGAACCAACCTTGCCTTGCATATAGTACAGAATTCCGTTATGTCTTCTGTAGCAAAAAGGCACATTTTATGCAGTGAGGGTAGAGTCCAGATACCTCATTGGAGTTCAAATGTGCAACCTAATTTATATAGTAGCAATAAGCATGACTGAAAGTTGTAGATGTTGCACTTTTTCAGGGGTGTTGGCTACCCATCATTGTGGCCATCAGATAGCTGCAGAGAACCGCTTGATGTCAGTAACAACTTTACCTTCAAAGTTATTGATGGTATTCTTTCAGGTGATGAATCATACTAGTTTTGTTGGCAACAGTGGAGTTAGGTTCTTCATTTGTTTATTCAAAAGACCATTTATCTCGAGAGTGTGTTCCAAAAGAAACCAGTGACCGATGCACATAATACATAGTGGTTACATTACCTAGATTCAGTAGCTATTGGCAAATATTAGTCGACAGTCTAAATGGATTCTTAACTCTGTTTTCTTTCAGATTTTAGCAAGGTTTTCAAATTCAAATTTGTCCACTTAGGAGGTGATGAAGTCAATACAAGTAAGTCGAAGCATTGCTTTTACAGTTGTCATAGTATTACTGAACAGTGAACCTATAGATTAACTCCATTTTATCATTTCCTTTGAATTTCAGGCTGCTGGACTGCAACACCACACATTAAGGAATGGTATATTCTTATCAACATAAGAGAACTCAAAATCGATAACTTTGCCTGATGTGCTTCCATAACCATGTTATCAATGCAAAAGCAAATCAGTCATATATTTTTGTATCAGCCAGTTAATCTAATGATCATCCTTTTTCATGGCACACAGGTTGAATAATAACCACATGAATGTGTCGGATGCATACAGATATTTTGTGTTGAGAGCCCAAAAGATAGCAATATCACATGGATACGAAGTCATTAACTGGTATACCTATTAGTTGAAAATTTTACAGGGTCGATAGAATTCTTAACCCTTAACAGACACCATTCCATGTTTGCAGGGAAGAAACGTTTAACAACTTCGGAGATAAGTTGGACCGTAAAACCGTGGTGCATAACTGGTACTTCCTCAATCATGAAAATGGCTCTGTTGGAAACTGTAGAATAATACATGCATGCACAAAGAATCAGTGATGAATCTTCAATGTACCATAGGACTTAAATGGAATTAGGCCCAGTTCTTTTGCTAGAATCTGAGGATTCTCCCAGAATCCGACCCTTACCCAGCTTCTCCCAGAATCTTTGAGCCCCATTTGTTTTACAATCTCATCTAATTAGACCCTAACTAGATAGGATTATAAAACAAATGGAGCTCAAAAATTCTGGGAGAAGCTGGGTAGGGGTCGGATTCTGGGAGAATCCCCAGATTCTGGCAAAAGAACTGAGCCTTAGACTCATTTACAAGCTTGCCATTGTTCTTGACATTTATGCTCACAGTAAAGTAAGATATAGCATCTCAGACACTTGTTGCTGGTTTCAGTAACTAACAAGCCATATGCACATAAATTAACAGGCTTGGGGGGGATGTAGCACCAAAAGTGGTTGCTGCAGGGCTGAGATGCATAGTAAGCAACCAGGATAAGTGGTACCTAGATCACTTGGATGCCACATGGGAAGGATTTTACCTGAATGAACCCCTGAAAGGAATCAACAACACAGAACAGCAACGGTTGGTTATTGGTGGTGAGGTTTGCATGTGGGGAGAGCAAATCGATGCATCGGATATTGAACAAACTATTTGGCCACGTGCTGCAGCAGCTGCAGGTAAGTAATATAAATAGTTTCAGACTCATAATCTATGCATTGAAAACTCGGAGCATGCATTGTTTTATCAAAACATTATCTTAGTTAGTTATATGATATGATCAACTACATTGCATTCCTTCATGATTAAAGGGACACCATACCATGTTGCCTGATTAGACATATTCAAATCGGTTATGTTGATGCAATATAATGGTATACTTGGAATGATAGCTTCCTTTCTGTATATGCACATGCCATGGATGTCTGAATGAAAAAATTGAGCACACTCAGAAACGTGTAACATTCCTATTCCCATATAGTGCAATTGAATATATCAGCTAAGTGTGCAATGCTCAGGTCTGTTCCATGCTTATGAAGAGAAAACCCAAGCACGGCATCTATTATCAAGGGCATAAATAGTTTAGCACATTGCTGAGCAGTTAAAGATGATTGCATTCACACTTTTCCATTGGGAGGGCTGGCATCCTAATTCCTCATGAATGCTCACAACAAAAACCATCTTGTTATACCCTATATATCAGCATCTTACTTAAGAGCATGATTTACAGCTATAGAAGCAGAACCTATATGCAATCTTGTCGATTCTGATATTACTTTCTGTACATGTCACATCGACTGTTAATATTATTCATCATTAGATGCATGAATGCAGTGCCTTCTCTATGACATATTTTGACTCACCAATATACTTTAAACTGTTTTGGCTTGAAGAGAGACTGTGGAGTCCACTTGAGCAGATTGCTGAAGACACCAGGTCAGCCACATCAAGACTGTCACGCTTCAGGTGTTTGCTGAATCAGAGAGGGGTAGCTGCTGCACCATTAGCTGGTGATGGTCGTACAGCACCATATGAACCTCGTCCCTGTGTAAGGCAATAGGATATTCATAGCAAAATTTGAAGTAGCATTCAAAGAGGATACACATCATTCACAAGTGTTAGTTCAGCATTATGAATCTGGAGTAGTTATATGGTTGTGTAGACTATAGAAGGTTTCAGGGAGTCCTTACCCTCTTTATGTATTTCTGCCCCTCTCCAATTTTCAACTAGAATAGTTTGAATGGTAATGCCATCTATAGTATAACTACAAAATGATAGGGGCATCAGGAGATTAGTTGAATTTGACAGAAAATGGTCATAAAGGTTGCCTGAACAAATCCAGTAGGTTCCCAAATTCAATGTTTATTACAAACACTCAGTCATCTCTCCTACACATCAGCATGCATTATATTCACGGACATGGTTACTATCGACAAAGAATCCAAATGCTTACTAGAGATGTAAATCAGACAATACTAGGCCTGTCATATGCAACCACTCAAGTACATAACTCAATGATCTATTTATCTCTTGGTTGTGAACTGCCCCGTTCAGGAGCATTTATCTATACTATACTAGGACAGGCTGAGACATGCTACCAGACATACTTGTGATTGGTGCCCCCTCTTGCTGACTACATTCATCAGGGTTTTTCCCGAGCAAAGCATGTTCACCAGCTTCACTATGAAACAATTTCTGGAAGTACTCAAGGCATTGCTCCATGTCTGCTGTATACTGCTTCATGCTCTCAACATGCCGAGAGAGATCTAATCCCATCTTCATCCATTTTATACCAACTGAAGCTTGATTAAGCCGCCTAGCCAAATATGACTTGTTCCAAGCAGTCACTGCAAGCCACTGCCCTTCCTCACATGGATATTCACCATCTCTCAGTCCAACCAAGATCTGGTAGGCTTGTCGATATACATCATACACGGCATCACTCTTGCTACCACTTAAGTCTTGCAAGCCAGCAAGGCAGGCTAGGTTCCTGAGGGCAGCACTGATTACCCTGTAGTTTGGGGAGTGAGAAGCAAGGGCGGTCTTGATGCTAGCCTTCAGGGAAAATTCAGCAACCAGCAGGTTTGGTGGGGTGCCTTCAGAAGCAGTTTTTCCAAGTTTGAGAAGATGGGACGGCATGCATGCTTTAGAGGAAGCGAAGTTCTTGACTAGCTGGAGCTGCTGAGGATGTGCGCTGGTGTCCATCCTGTCAAGGAGTTGGTAGGAGTAGAAGGTATGAAGAAACAGAAAGTCATTGGCCTCAGCCTGATCAGAGGCAACTGAACCCGAGGGCCAGATTGAAGGTAATAGCTGCACATTAATAGAACTGAATCAGAATAATAGTAGAGAAAACTGAACCACTTTAGAACATACACAAGGGGTAGTAAATTTTGGTATTTGTCAAACCCCATGTTTACCTTGCCAGCTCTGCTGAGCATGTCAACACCTTTTTTAACATCAGAATCCGACAAGGGAGAATTGTTTAGCTCCTCAGCTTCAAGCATGGAAGTGACACTCATGATTAACGCTTTGCAAAGTGTGGGGCGATTTCCATCACCCTCATCATTACTTGCAGCACCAAAGAACTCTGCTGCAAGCTCAAAGAACTCAGCACTAAGATCATACTTCTGCTCCTTTGCCACCTTTCTACCCATATTCCAGCTATTGCTGGCAAACCAGTTCAGTTCACGCGCCCCACCAGGTCCATTGCCAAAGAAGCCTTCCGCGCCAAGGTCAGACATCCGTAGCTTGGCACGTCTTGAGTACTTCAGGATCTCATCCTCAGTACCTTGCTCACGACGGAGGAGCTCAATAAGAGTGCGGAGGACAGTAACCTCACGCTCTGGCATAGGCTTTCCGGCAGAATAGAGACCAAGAAGGAAGGTCAATGAAGCAACTGCTACCCGGACAGCCTTGCAGGCAATAGCCTCATGAGTTGTGAGCATTAGGAATGTGGGATTGAAGTCAATGCAACCCATCATGGTTTTTATCTGCTTGATAGCCTCGTCCTCGTCGTTCTTCTGAAGATGAATTTTGATCTACACAACTCTTCTGGGTTAGCAAACAATACCAGAGTTAAATGAGACCCCTGAACAATTAACATGTATATTTATTACCTTCATAAAGGCACAATGGGCATTGTGTTCCACCTACAGATACAAATTTTGAGTCAAACGTAAGAAGCAGTAGGCAAGATTATTTAATGGAGTGATGAGAGGGATCAATACCTTGTCAGCCTCATTGACAAACTCATGTGCTCGATCCAGACGTTGAAGGGCTAGATAGCAAACGGCAAGGACTCGGAGGCACTGTGCTCGCCGGGCTCTGCTTCCCTCTTCACGGGATAGATAAAGCATCGATGTCTCAAACAAGTCCGCACATGTATCGTAGTTCTTTGCATTGAAATGCTCAAACCCGCTGTCCAAAATTCCAAATGTCAGCCTCAGCAAGAAATCATATGTACATAAAAATGCTGTAAAATTACTTGTGTAAGAGAGTGCAGACCAGTTCCAGAGCAGTGTATGCATTGCTCCACGGTGACTGGTGTTAGCCGGGCCATCGAACAGGGCGACCACCCTCTCATCCGACACGAGCTCACCGATCGCTCTTGCGCGCCCAGGGCTACCGATACCACCATCAACCACCGTGGTCACCACTCTCACAGCAGCAGCTGCACCTCCTGCGCGGCAACGTGCAGCAAGCGCAACGAGCACCTTGCGTGCAGCCTCAGGCCCCGCGGAGGCAAGGTACACCTCAGCTGCCCCCACGCATACATTCTCTGGTGCGTTGGCGTTGGCCATGATTCTCTCGAGCTCCCTCTCGGCCTCCGCCAAGTTCCCGGTACCAAGCCACGCGTGCAGGGCCATGAACCCCATGCTCGGGTGCTCGTCCGCCTGCCCCACTGAAGCCCTGGAGACCTGGACACACCGCAGGACGCCCTCGTGGTCCTTGGCTTCGAGACGCTCGAGGGCAAGGTAGCGGAGGCATCGACCCTTTTGCTGCTGGAGATTTGGGGTCTTGGGACTGGCGCTGGAGGGGGAGGGGGAGGCCAGCTTCTCGAAGAGATCTAGCGCCTCGGTGATGAGGCTGGACGCTCCAACGGCGGGGGGTTCGGTGGATAGCGCGGCCTCGCCGACGGACAGGTAGCCCTCGGCGAGGGATCTGGTCCCCTTGGGGGAGGCGGACGCGAGGGGCTTGGAGCGGCCGAGCAGCGCGACGGCGAGGGACTGGTCGCCCGCGTCGGACGCGGCGCGCGCCCGCGCGAGGTTGAGGCCGAGCAGGACGTCCCGCTCCTCCTCCGCGGCGGGGGCGGAGACGAGTGGCGTGGCCTTCTCGAAGCAGGCGGTGGCGAGGTCGACGCGGCCGAGGCCGAGCCACTCCTGGCCGGCGCGGAGGAAGAAGGAGGCGGCCTTGGCGGCGGCGAGGGGGACCTCGTCGGGGCAGCCGGCGAGGAGGAGCAGCTCCGGCGCCGCCTGCCTGATCTCCGCCTCGGCGGCGCGGGCGGAGGGGCCCCGGGCCAGCGCGGCGGAGTTGGCGCGGTCGACCACGGCGTTCCAGAGGCGGGTGGCGAGCTTCCATATCTGGAGCCTGCAGGGGTCGGTGAGGGACGAGGCGGCGGAGCCGAGGTTGGTGAGCACGCGGCGGAAGTCGGCGGTGAGCTTCTCCGGGGGGGAGGGGTCGGGGGCATCGTACCGCTCGACGTCCGCGACGACCCGCGCGAGGTCGGTGAGGTGGGCGGCGTGCGGCGGCGGGCGGTGGTACTCGGGGGAGAGCTCGGAGATCTTCATGGCGGCGCGGGCTAGGGTTCCGGCGGCCGGGATCGGGCGGATTTGGGCGGGAAGCGGCGCGGCGGGGCGAGGCGTGGGGAACGGGGAATTGGGGGAGGGTTCTGGGAACGGAAGGAGGAAGGGCACGAAATTTGAATTGCTTTTTACCGTGCCGGTCCTTCCTTCCCCCGTTTGTGATAGCTCTTCTGCTTGGATCAAAAAATGTTACTACAAAATTTACTCGGCTCACACCAGTAACTGCTATACTGTTTAATAAATGGTCTGCGAAAGCTCCTTATCCATGCGATGTTGATCGCTTTACAAATTGGCGTGGGAACAGAGGCTCGGCCAGTAAATGTGATGAATTTTTTTTTACCACTTTTTAGTTGGTAAAATGTGATGGAATGAACGTGATGAAGTGGATTAATTTCGAACCAAATTGACATTGATTACCTTTTAGGAATTCAAAATTTTCAAAATACAGACCTACAGATATCTCTTTTACTGTAGAAATCAAGCATTATCTGGGGGAAAGATGGAAATAAGGCATTATCGGGGGGGGAAGAGAGGAGGATGAAACGTCTTAAAAACGAAAGACTGAAACAAAAAAAATTTGTCTGAGCCCAGGTTCGAACTGGGGACCTTTAGTGTGTGAGACTAACGTGATAACCAACTACACCACCCAGACTCGGTTGACATGGGACACGCCTAAACTTTCTTGTACAGATAGCTGGCATCAATTTCAACCTACGCGACTTCCACAATTCTTGACCTTTTTCCCGAAAATACAATCTGTGACCTTGATGCCTTACGTGGATTATATTTAACATAATATAAAAGCGGTAAAAGTCATATTGTAAGGACCATATGAAGAACGCAAGTGTCGAGCTATTCGAAATTGTGCAATGCTTTTGAAGCTTCCAACGAAAAATTATAGCCTCCTCCCTCTCATGCACTCCCTCACACTCTCTTTTGATTTAATCTCCAGATGTTGTCATTTTCACTTATGTGGATTCTATTTATCTATACTATCAAGTGCTCGACAAAGAATCAAAGCAAGTTGTAGAGGAAGATTAATCTACGTTTCCAGGTCACATGTGAATACATGAAACCAAACATGAGAACAACATTGTTGAAGTATTTTTGCTTTTCCTGATTCTTGCCATTTGACATGGGTTCCCGGTTGTAAGTGCATTATCTCTTAATCACTGTTTTGGTGTTGATGGCAATGGGATTAGTAAGACCTAATGTCATTTTCTAGATTATCTCATGAATCAGGACATTGGACTCTCAATGATTGTCTACGGACATCGGTGACCCCGTATTTAAAAAGACGGTGATTTTTGAAGGCTCGGAAGTTTTTAGTTTATTTAGTCGTAGGAAAGTCGCTCTATAAAGAGGTTTTGGAGTGGAGAAATTCATATCAATCATATAACATTGCCTTCCTCACTAGCTTTCGTCGAAATAATGGTAAAACCAAGGTTCAAAGTGCCTATGCCAGAAGGTCCGAGTGCCCGGAGTAACCCGAGAAGAAGCATGCACATTTCGCTAACCCAAGTTCCTGAGGTCCTCCCCCCACCCCCCCAGTGCATGGAGGGAGGGAAACCTCTGTGCATACTCCGGGTTGCTGGAGTCCCTTTACTCCAGGTGCTCGGTCTTCTGTGGTTGGTTCACTTTTTGTGTATTCTAGATGCCTGAGCATTAATCTAGATCCCTGGAGTCCTAGGGTAATGACTCTTTTATGCTTTTTGCATGTGAGAGTGTAAAAGCCCCCTTTTTCACCTCTCAACCTAGTAGTTGCTTAAGCTAATCCACCATTTCCAAAACCCTAAAAGCTTGATATCTCCCGTTCACTTCACCAAAACACTCTGATTCTTTGAGGACTAGAAGAGGTTCACCCGATCTAAACTTCCACCAAATCAATTTGTGTTTCCCCAACTAATTATTCACCAACACTTGTTATTGTTCGAGCTTGGGCTCCTAAGTGATAGTGGTCCCTCCGGAAGCTTCCTTGTGTGTGGTGTGCTCCGGAGTGAATATGTAAATGTGTGGTAGTCACCTTCAAGACCAACCCCGGGTAAATTGAGGCTCATCCATTGAACATGATCGAGGAGACTATCATGAGCCACTTGGTGGTGCTCTCGAGACTTGGTTCCAGCACTACTCTAACAGAGATTAGCACTTCCCAAGGAAGTGTGAACTCCGGGGTAAAATCCGTGTCCTCGACTCACTTGTGTTTAATTCTTCATGCACTTTAGTTTGATTTGTATGCTCGTGGGCTTGCTAATTAGTTTGCTGCCCTAGGTTACATTGCTTTGAGCTTGCTTGCCACATAGGTTGTGTTTATCTAATCGCATATCCAGAAAACCTACTTTATTCATAATTTTCTTAAATTTGGTAACTAAGATTATATTGGTACACTCCTATTCACCCCACCCCTCTAGTGGACCGTATTGATCCTTTCAATTTGTATCATACTGCTTCTCGAGGGGGGGGGAGTCAGAGGCGTCGTACTTCTCGATGCTCGCGACGACCCGTGCGAGGTCGGTGAGATGGCCGGCGTGCGGCGGCGGCGGCGGTACTTGGGGGAAAGCTCGGGCCCACAAAGAAATTGGTTGTAAATAAACTTATAACATACCCTAGATTCGGTTCTCTCTCTCTCATCCGCCATGCCCGACCGCCGCCACAATCAGTCCCCAACGCCTCACGCAAAACCGTGGTAGAGTGTCGATCTGGCTGGACCCTCGCTGTATTAGCCATCCCCAACCTCGCTGTGGCCAGTCATGGCCGGATCCTCCCCGCCTAACCGTACCCAAGCTTGTCGTGGCTCGATCTCGCCCGACGAGGTGAGGCGACGTATGAACCGATGACAGAGGGAGGGAGGTACCTGCGGTGGTGGCGGCGCCCGGCGAGAGTATATAGCAAAAACCTACCACATTACAGGTTTTCGTTCCAAAAACCTACCACTTGTTTAAAAAAAATTAAACTACCACAAAAGTGGTGGGCTGTTCCAAAAAGCCCCAAGTGACTGAATGGTTATTATCATAATCTAGATTGTGATATAGAGGGCTCGCTCGTCAGCTTTTTTTTTGAACCGGGCATAACCCCTTTCCATTACTTTGACATAACGGAAATACAAAGTTTTCCACACTGCAGTTGTTGGGGAACGTAGTAATTTCAAAAAAATTCCTACGCACACGCAAGATCATGGTGATGCATAGCAACGAGAGGGGAGAGTGTTGCCTACGTACCCACGCAGACCGACTGCGGAAGCGTTGACACAACGTAGAGGAAGTAGTCGTACGTCTTCCTGATCCGACCGATCCAAGCACCGTTACTCCGGCACCTCCGAGTTCTTAGCACACGTACAGCTCGATGACGATCCCCGGGCTCCGATCCAGCAAAGCGTCGGGGAGGAGTTCCGTCAGCACGACGGCGTGGTGACGATCTTGATGTTCTGCCGACGCAGGGCTTCGCCTAAGCACTACAACGATATGATCGAGGTGGAATATGGTGGCAGGGGGCACCGCACACGGCTAAGGAACGATCACGTGGATCAACTTGTGTGTCTATGGGGTTCCCCCTGCCCCCGTATATAAAGGAGCAAGGGAGGAGGGGCGGCCGGCCTAGGAGTGGGCGCGGAGAAGGGGGGAAAGGAGGGAAGTGGAGAAGGAAGGGAGAGGGGGCCGTGCCCCAAATCCCTTGTCTAATTCGGACTGGGCTTGGGAGGGGCGCGCGCCACCTCCTCGCTCCTTCCCACTAAAGCCCATTAAGGCCCAATACTCTTCCCCGTATTCCCGTAACTCCCCGGTACCTCCGAAAATACCCGAATCACTCGGAACCTTTCCGATGTCCGAATATAGTCGTCCAATATATCGATCTTTACGTCTCGACCATTTCGAGACTCCTCGTCATGTCCCCGATCTCATCCGGGACTCCGAACTCCTTCGGTACATCAAAACTCATAAACTCATAATATAACTGTCATCGAAACCTTAAGCGTGCGGACCCTACGGTTCGAGAACAATGTAGACATGACCAAGACACGTCTTCGGTCAATAACCAATAGCAGGACCTGGATGCCCATATTGGCTCCTACATATTCTACGAAGATCTTTATCGGTCAGACCGCATAACAACATACGTTGTTCCCTTTGTCATCGGTATGTTACTTGCTCGAGATTCGATCGTCGGTATCCAATACCTAGTTCAATCTCGTTACCGGCAAGTCTCTTTACTCGTTCTGTAATACATCATCTCGCAACTAACTCATTAGTTGCATTGCTTGCAAGGCTTAAGTGATGTGCATTACCGAGAGGGCCCAGAGATACCTCTCCGACAATCGGAGTGACAAATCCTAATCTCGAAATACGCCAACCCAACATGTACCTTTGGAGACACCTGTAGAGCTCCTTTATAATCACCCAGTTACGTTGTGACGTTTGGTAGCACACAAAGTGTTCCTCCGGCAAACGGGAGTTGCATAATCTCATAGTCATAGGAACATGTATAAGTCATGAAGAAAGCAATAGCAACATACTAAACGATCGGATGCTAAGCTAATGGAATGGGTCATGTCAATCAGATCATTCATCTAATGATGTGATCCCGTTAATCAAATAACAACTCTTTGTCCATGGTTAGGAAACATAACCATCTTTGATTAACGAGCTAGTCAAGTAGAGGCATACTAGTGACACTCTGTTTGTCTATATATTCACACATGTATTATGTTTCCGGTTAATACAATTTTAGCATGAATAATAAACATTTATCATGAAATAAGGAAATAAATAATAACTTTATTATTTCCTCTAGGGCATATTTCCTTCAGTCTCCCACTTGCACTAGAGTCAATAATCTAGTTCACATCGCTATGTGATTAACACCAATAGTTCACATCTTTATGTGATTGGTTCACATCTCCATGTGACTAACACCCAAAGGGTTTACTAGATTCAATAATCTAGTTCACATCGCTATGTGATTAACACCCAAAGAATGATCATGTTTTGCTTGTGAGAGAAATTTAGTCAACGGGCCTGCCAAATTCAGATCCGTATGTATTTTGCAAAATTCTATGTCTACAATGCTCTGCACGGAGCTACTCTAGCTAATTGCTCTCACTTTCAATATGTATCCAGATTGAGACTTAGAATCATCTGGATTAGTGTCAAAAACTTGCATCGACGTAACCCTTTACGACGAACCTTTTTGTCACGTCCATAATCGAGAAACATATCCTTATTTCACTAAGGATAATTCTGACCGCTGTCCAGTGATCTACTCCTAGATCACTATTCTACTCCCTTGCCAAATCAGTGCAGGGTATACAATAGATCTGGTATATAGCATGACATACTTTATAGAACCTATGGCCAAGGCATAGGGAATGACTTTCATTCTCTTTCTATCTTCTGCCGTGGTCGGGTTTTGAGTCTTACTCAACTTCACACCTTGTAATACAGGCAAGAACTCTTTCTTTGACTGCTCCATTTTGAACTACTTCAAAATCTTGTCAAGGTATGTACTCATTGAAAAAACTTATCAAGCGTCTTGATCTATCTCTATAGATCTTGGAGCTCAATATGTAAGCAGCTTCACCGAAGTCTTTCTTTGAAAAACTCCTTTCAAACACTCCTTTATGATTTACAGAATAATTCTACATTATTTCCGATCAACAATATGTCATTCACATATACTTATCAGAAATGATGTAGTGCTCCCACTCACTTTCTTGTAAATTCAGGCTTCACCGCAAGTCTGTATAAAACTATATGCTTTGATCAACTCATCAAAGCGTATATTCCAACTCCGAGATGCTTGCACCAGTCCACAGATGGATCGCTGGAGTTTGCACATTTTGTTAGCACCTTTAGGATTGACAAAACCATCTTGTTGCATCACATACAACTCTTCTTTAATAAATCCATTAAGGAATGCAGTTTTGTTTATCCATTTGCCAGATTTCATAAAATGCGGCAATTGCTAACATGATTCGGACAGACTTAAGCATAGATACGAGTGAGAAACTCTCATCGTAGTCAACACCTTGAACTTGTCGAAAACCTTTTGCGACAATTCTAGCTTTGTAGATAGTAACACTACTATCCATGTCCGTCTTCCTCTTGAAGATCCATTTATTATCAATGGCTTGCCGATCCTCGGGCAAGTCCACCAAAGTCCATACTTTGTTCTCATACATGGATCCTATCTCAGATTTCATGGCCTCAAGCCATTTATCGGAATCTGGGCTCATCATCGCTTCCTCATAGTTCGTAGGTTCGTCATGATCAAGTAACATGACCTCCAGAATAGGATTACCGTACCACTCTGGCGCGGATCTCACTCTGGTTGACCTACGAGGTTTGGTAGTAACTTGATCCGAAGTTACATGATCATCATCATTATCTTCCTCACTAATTGGTGCAAGAGTCACAGGAACAGATTTCTGTGATGAACTACTTTCCAATTATGGAGCAGGTACAATTACCTCATCAAGTTCTACTTTCCTCCCACTCACTTCTTTCGAGAGAAACTCCTTCTCCAGAAAGTTTCCGAATTTAGCAACAAAATTCTTGCCTTCGGATCTGTGATAGAAGGTGTACCCAACAACAACTTTTTGGGTATCCTATGAAGACACACTTTTCCGATTTGGGTTTGAGCTTATCAGGATGAAACTTTTTCACATAAGCATTGCAACCCCAGACTTTGAGAAACGACAACTTTGGTTTCTTGCCAAACCACAGTTCATACGGTGTCGTCTCAACAGATTTAGATGGTGCCCTTTTAGCGTGAATGCAGCTGTCTCTAATGCATAACCCCAAAACGATAGTGGTAAATCGGTAAGCAACATCATAGATTTGCACTATATCTAATAAAGTACGGCTATGACGTTCGGACACACCATTATGCTGTGGTGTTCCGGGTGGCACGAATTTGTGAAACTATTCCACATTATTTTAATTGAAGACCAAACTCGTAACTCAAATATTTGTCTCCGCGATTAGATCGTAGAAACCTTATTTTCTTGTTACGATGATTCTCCACTTTATTCTGAAATTCTTTGAACCTTTCAAATGTTTCAGACTTATGTTTTATCAAGTAGATATACTCATATCTGCTCAAATCATCTGTGAAGATCAGAAAATAATGATACCTATCGCGAGCCTCAATATTCATCGGACCACATACATCAGTATGTATGATTTCCAACAAATCTGTTGCTCGCTCCATTGTTCCGAAGAACAGAGTCTTAGTCATCTTGCCTATGAGGCATGGTTCGCAAGCATCAACTGATTCATAATCAAGTGATTTCAAAAGCCCATCAGCATGGAGTTTCTTCATGCGCTTTACACCAATATGACCTAAATGGCAGTGCTACAAATAAGTTGCACTATCATTATTAACTTTGCATCTTTTGGTTTCAATATTATGATTATGTGTATCACTATGATCGAGATCCAACGAACTATTTTCATTGGGTGTGTAACCATATAAGCTTTTATTCATGTAAACAGAACAACAATTTATTCTCTTACTTAAATGAATAACTGTATTACAATAAACATGATCAAATCATATTCATGCTCGACGTAAACACCAAATAACACTTATTTAGGTTCAACACTAATCCCGAATTTATAGGGAGTGTGCGATGATGATCATATCAATCTTGGAACCACTTCCAACACACATCGTCACTTCACCCTTAACTAGTCTCTGTTTATTCTGCAACTCCCGTTTCGAGTTACTAATCTTAGCAACTGAACTAGTATCAGATACTGAGGGGTTGCTATAAACACTAGTAAAGTACACATCAATAACATGTATATCAAATATACTTATGTTTACTTTGCCATCCTTCTTATCTGCCAATCACTTGGGGTAGTTCCGCTTCCAGTGACCAGTCCCTTTGCAGTAGAAGCACTCAGTCTCAGGCTTAGGTCCAGACTTGGGCTTCTTCATTTGAGCAGCAACTTGCTTGCTGTTCTTTTTGAAGTTCCCCTTCTTCCCTCTGCCCTTTTCTTGAAACTAGTGGTCTTGTCTACCATCAACACTTGATGTTTTTCTTGATTTCTATCTTCATCGATTTCATCATCATGAAAAGCTCGGGAGTCGTTTTCGTCATCCCTTGCATACTATAGTTCATCACGAAGTTCTACTAACTTGGTCATGGTGAATAGAGAATTCTGTCAATCACTATCTTATCTGGAAGATTAACTCCCACTTGATTCAAGCGATTGTAGTACCCAGACAATCTGAGCACATGCTCACTAGTTGAGCGATTCTCCTCCATCTTTTAGCTATAGAACTTGTTGGAGACTTCATATCTCTCAACTCGGGTATTTTCTTGAAATATTATCTTCAATTCCTGGAACATCTCATATGGTCCATGACGTTCAAAACGTCTTTGAAGTCCCGATTCTAAGCCATTAAGCATGGTGCACTAAACTATCAAGTTGTCATCATATTGAGCTAGCCAAACGTTTATAACGTCTGCATCTGCTCCTGCAATAGGTCTGTGCAGCAATGAGGATAAACCTCAGATCACGGATCCAATCCGCATCATTGCTACTAACATCTTTCAACACAATTTTCTCTAAGAACATATCAAAATAAACACAGGGAAGCAACAACGCGAGCTATTGATCTACAACATAATTTGCAAAATACTACCAGGACTAAGTTCATGATAAATTTAAGTTCAATTTAATCATATTACTTAAGAACTCCCACTTAGATAGACATCCCTCTAATCCTCTAAGTGATCACGTGATCCAAATCAACTAAACCATGTCCGATCATCACGTGAGATGGAGTAGTTTCAATGGTGAACATCACTATGTTGATCATATCTACTATATGATTCACGCTCGATCTTTCGGTCTCCGTGTTCCGAGGCCATATCTGTATATGCTTGGCTCGTCAAGTATAACCTGAGTATTCCGCGTGTGCAACTATTTTGCACCCGTTGTATTTGAACGTAGAGCCTATCACACCCGATCATCACGTGGTGTCTCAGCACGAAGAACTTTCGCAACAGTGCATACTCAGGGAGAACACTTCTTGATAATTTAGTGAGAGATCATCTTATAATGCTACCGTCAATCAAAGCAAGATAAGATGCATAAAAGATAAACATCACATGCAATCAATATAAGTGATATGATATGGTCATCATCATCTTGTGCTTGTGATCTCCATCTCCGAAGCACCGTCATGATCACCATCATCACCGGCGCGACACCTTGATCTCCATCATAGCATCGTTGTCGTCTCGCCAATCTTATGCTTCCATGACTATAGCTACCGCTTAGTGATAAAGTAAAGCATTACATTGCGATTGCATTGCATACAATAAAGCGACAACCATATGGCTCCTGCCAGTTGCCGATAACTCGGTTACAAAACATGATTATCTCATACAATAAAATTTAGCATCATGTCTTGACCATATCACATCACAACATGCCCTGCAAAAACAAGTTAGACGTCCTCTACTTTGTTGTTGCAAGTTTTACGTGGCTGCTATGGGCTTAAGCAAGAACCAATCTCACCTACGCATCAAAACCACAACGATAGTTTGTCAAATAGACTCCGTTTTAACCTTCGCAAGGACCGGGCGTAGCCACACTCGGTTCAACTAAAGTTGGAGAAACAGTCACCCTCAAGCCACCTTTGTGCAAAGCACGTCGGGAGAACCGGTCTCGCGTAAGCGTACGCGTAATGTCGGTCCGGTCCGCTTCATCCAACAATACCGCCGAACCAAAGTATGGCATGCTGGTAGGCAGTATGACTTATATCGCCCACAACTCATTTGTATTCTACTCGTGCATATAACATCAAACCATAAAACCTAGGCTCTGATACCACTGTTGGGGAACGTAGTAATTTCAAAAAAATTCCTACGCACACGCAAGATCATGGTGATGCATAGCAACGAGAGGGGAGAGTGTTGTCTACGTACCCACGCAGACCGACTGCGGAAGCGTTGACACAACATAGAGGAAGTAGTCGTACGTCTTCCCGATCCGACCGATCCAAGCACCGTTACTCCAGCACCTCCGAGTTCTTAGCACACATACAGCTCGATGACGATCCCCGGGCTCCGATCCAGCAAAGCGTCGGGGAGGAGTTCCGTCAACACGACGGCGTGGTGACGATCTTGATGTTCTATCGTCGCAGGGCTTTGCCTAAGCACTACAACGATATGATCGAGGTAGAATATGGTGGCAGGGGGCACCGCACACGGCTAAGGAACAATCACGTGGATCAACTTGTGTGTCTATGGGGTGCCCCCTGCCCCCGTATATAAAGGAGCAAGGGAGGAGGGGCGGCCGGCCTAGGAGTGGGCGCGCCAAGGGGAGTCCTACTCCCATCGGGAGTAGGACTCCTTCTTTCCTAGTCCAACTAGGAGAAGGGGGGAAAGGAGGGAAGTGGAGAAGGAAGGGAGAGGGGGGCCGCGCCCCAAATCCCTTGTCCAATTTGGACTGGGCTTGGGAGGGGCGCGCGCCACCTCCTGGCTCCTTCCCACTAAAGCCCATTAAGGCCCAATACTCTTCCCCGTATTCCGTAACTCCCCGGTACCTCCGAAAATACCCGAATCACTCGGAACCTTTCCGATGTCCGAATATAGTCGTCCAATATATCGATCTTTACGTCTCGACCATTTCGAGACTCCTCGTCATGTCCCCGATCTCATCCGGGACTCCGAACTCCTTCGGTACATCAAAACTCATAAACTCATAATATAACTGTCATCGAAACCTTAAGCGTGCGGACCCTACAGTTCGAGAACAATGTAGACATGACCGAGACACGTCTCCGGTCAATAACCAATAGCGGGACCTGGATGCCCATATTGGCTCCTACATATTCTACGAAGATCTTTATCGGTCAGACCGCATAACAACATACGTTGTTCCCTTTGTCATCGGTATGTTACTTGCTCGAGATTCAATCGTCGGTATCCAATACCTAGTTCAATCTCGTTACCGGCAAGTCTCTTTACTCGTTCTGTAATACATCATCTCGCAACTAACTCATTAGTTGCATTGCTTGCAAGGCTTAAGTGATGTGCATTACCGAGAGGGCCCAGAGATACCTCTCCGACAATCGGAGTGACAAATCCTAATCTCGAAATACGCCAACCCAACATGTACCTTTGGAGACACCTGTAGAGCTCCTTTATAATCACCCAGTTACGTTGTGACGTTTGGTAGCACACAAAGTGTTCCTCCGGCAAACGGGAGTTGCATAATCTCATAGTCATAGGAACATGTATAAGTCATGAAGAAAGCAATAGTAACATACTAAACGATCGGATGCTAAGCTAATGGAATGGGTCATGTCAATCAGATCATTCATCTAATGATGTGATCCCGTTAATCAAATAACAAATCTTTGTCCAAGGTTAGGAGACATAACCATCTTTGATTAATGAGCTAGTCAAGTAGAGGCATACTAGTGACACTCTGTTTGTCTATATATTCACACATGTATTATGTTTCCGGTTAATACAATTTTAGTATGAATAATAAACATTTATCATGAAATAAGGAAATAAATAATAACTTTATTATTGCCTCTAGGGCATATTTCCTTCAGCAGTCACTAAGGAGACAAGAAAGGGGAAAGTGAGTTCAACGCATCCTTGGGAAACCCACTGCAGGCACTCGTCATCGAGCAGCTTACCGTGGGGCGAAAACCCAAAGACACCCAAACACGAATGTGACGCCCTCGATGCGGTTATATCTCCCACATGTCAAAGCACAACTTAGAGGCATAACCGCATTGAAAGAAATGTCGCAAGTGAGGTAATCTTCACACAACCCATGTAATACATAAGGGAAAGAGATACATAGTTGGCTTACAAATCGCCACTTCACACAATACATGAATAAAGCATTACATCAACCAGATACAATCAAGATCCGAATACGGAACCAAAATAAAAGAAGACTGCCCCAAATGCTACACAGATCCCCGATCGTCCCAACTGGGCTCCACTACTAATCAACTGAAAAACGGAACAAAATAACGAACAAGGTCTTCATCGAGATCCTCCTTGAGCTTGGTTGCGTCACCTGCACGGGATCATCGGCACCTGCAAACTGGTTTTGGAAGTATCTGTGAGTCACGGGGACTTAGCAATCTCACACCCTCGCGATCAAGACTATTTAAGCTTATAGGTAGGGTAAAAGGTATGAGGTGGAGCTGCAGCAAGCGACTAGCATATACGGTGGCTAACATACGCAAATGAGAGCGAGAAGAGAAGGTAAAGCACGGTCGAGAAACTATGATCAAGAAGTGATCCTAGAACAACCTACGTCAAGCATTACTCCAACATCGTGTTCACTTCCCGGACTCCGCCGGAAAGAGACCATCATGGTTACACACGCGGTGGATGTATTTTACTTAAGATCAACTTCATGTTTTCTATAACCGAACATTAACAAATTCCCATCTACCCATAACCGCGGGCACGGCTTTCAACAGTTCAAATCCCTGCAGGGGTGTCCCAGCTTAGCCCATCACAAGCTCTCACAGTCAACGAAGGATATTCCTTCTCCCAAGACAATCCGATCAGGCTCGGCATCCCGGTTACAAGACATCCTCGACAATCGTAAAACAAGTCCGGCAACACCGCCCGAATGTGTCGACAAATCCCGATAGGAGCTGCACATATCTCGTTCTCAGGGCACACTCAGATAGGTCAAGCTACGAGTAAAACCAGCCCTCGAGTTTCCCTGAGGTGGCCCCGCAGGCTGCCCGTTTCGGACCAACACTTAGAGAAGCACTGGCCCGGGGGGGTTAAAATAAAGATGACCCTTGAGTCTGCAGAACCCAAGGGAAAGAAAAGGCTAGGTGGCGAATGGTAAAACCAATGTTGGGCATTACTGGAGGAGTTTTATTCAAGGCGAACTGTCAAGGGGTTCCCATTATAACCCAACCGTGTAAGGAACGCAAAATCCGGGAACATAACACCGATATGACGGAAACTAGGGCGACAAGAGTGGAACAAAACACCAGGCATAAGGCCGAGCCTTACACCCTTTACCAAGTATATAGATGCATTATTAAATAAGAGATATTGTGATATCCCAACAAAATATCCATGTTCCAACAAGGAACAAACTCCAATCTTCACCTGCAACTAACAACGCTATAAGAGGGGCTGAGCAAAGCGGTAACATAGCCAAACAATGGTTTGCTAGGACAAGGTGTGTTAGAGGATTGGCTCAACAATATGAGAGGCATGATAAGCAAGTGGTAGGTATCGCAGCATAGGCATAGCAAAAGAGCGAGCATCTAGCAAGCAAAGATAGAAGTGATTTCGAGGGTATGGTCATCTTGCCTGAAATCCCGCAAGGAAGAAGAACGAGTCCATGAAGAAGACAAACAGACGTAGACGAACAGGTCCTCACAAACGCGACGTTAACGGAACCAACCCGAAGAAGCAACACCGGAAAGAAGCACACAACATAGTAAACAACCAACACATGAACATGGGATGACATGCGGGATGCGGTATGCGATGCATATGCATGATTTGGAAAGGAATGGTTGAACCTAGCCTCAACTTGGAAATCCAAGAGTGCCACTGGAAAGGTGAGTTGATTTCGGTTGAAATTGATATAAAGATCACCAGAATCGGATGCACGGTTTGGAAATGGCAAGCAAAACAAATATGGCACCAATTTGCGATAATCAGTAAGTGACCATCTAAATGCATCAAGCTAAATATGCTACAGCACTCAAACATAGCAAAACAATACATGGCAGGGATCCACTCAAGATGCTTGACAAAAGATGAACACTGAGCTATGGCTAATTCACTCAATAGCAGGTTCAAACAAGCATGGCAAAAGTGCAAAAGATAACAGGTTTCAGACTTAGTGAAATTAACACAAGTCCGGAATTTATCAGCAGGAAGCAACTCTAGAGCATGAAAACTACACGCTACAGGAACATATCATGGCAAAGCAAGGCGTGGCATGAAGCTACTCTAAGCACTTAACAAAAGTCCCTTAGTGACCTTGAGCCAAAAGGGATCAGAAAATACAATTGCAAGCAAGTGAACATAGCAAAAACATAAACAGATTTAGACTTAGTGAAAAACTGGAGCATGGCAAAACAGTTAACAAGTAGGCATGTTTACGAGCTCGATGCACTCACTACAAGGCATTGCATGACAAACTAAGCATACACCCATCAAGAAGACATGGCATAGAAGCTAGACATGGCAAGAACAACAACATAGCATGCACGGATCAATAGCAACATCCTCGGCAAAATTGCTAAACATGTCAACAATCTGCCAGGATCATTTTATAGCAAAAGTACAGCTCGATTGACTCAAGCTAGGGTGCTCCATAATTGCAAACAAAGACATGGATGGATAGAGCACCACAATGTTAACAAAACATCCTTACTGATCATCCTCAAAAGAGGCACAGATCACTAGGAAACAACATGAACATATGGCATAAGAATAAAACAGGACAAGGCCTTGGTGAAATTCTAAGTCCCTGAAATCAGCATCATTGAGTAAGCTACTTTTCATACTTGTGCTAGTCACCACAAAGATCACAAAAATGCATGGCATACACCCCTGTAAAGATGGCATGGCATACATCAAAACACATGTAGAGCTCAGGGTCATAGCATGCACACATTAATCATGGCAAAAATGACAAAAAGGCCATTTGCTGAAACAGATCTACAACTTTCCTCACATACCCCTCTTCCAACGACATTTTGGGCATCAAGATGAGCTCAAACGAAAATGATGCAATGTGATGAAATGATGTACTCGTCGAGACGAACATTTTGATATGCTACACACACGAATCGGAGCTATGGATGCAGAGTTATGATGCTGCGAAGTATGCAAAAAATTAACGGGAAGAGAGGGAAAAGGTCAACCCTGAAGAACAGATCTAGGGTTTGCTTGGCGCAGATCCCGAGGCGCTCGCCGGAGCTTTGCCGGAGGAGGGCGCGGGTCGGCGCCGGGTAGGTCGGAGGAGGCGGATCCGGGCGCGGCGGGGCCGGAGGAGCAGCGGGCCGGCGAGGGGCGGCGTCGAACGAGATCGGAGGAGGCGGCGCGCGATGGAGCGGCGAGGTCGGCGGTGCAGTGCGGCGGCCGGAGCGATGCAGGCGCGCGTCGGCGGAGAAAGGAGCCGGGCGGCGCGACGTGGGTGGCAGCGCGGGGCGCGGTCGGGCCCGGGGCGGGCCGGCCGTGGGCTGGGCCGGCCGCGGCGGTGGGACGGCGGTGGAGGCGACGTGGCGGACACGGAGTGGTTGGGCGCGGCGGCGGGTCTGTCCGGCGGCGGCGCGAGGGGATTTTTAGGGTTTCGGGGAAGAAGACCCGGGATTTTCGGGGAGAGGTCTATTTATAGAGGTAGAAGGAGCTAGGAGAGTCCAAATAAGGTGCGGTTTTCGGCCACGCGATTGTGATCGAACGACCGAGAGGATGGAGGAGGTTTAGGTGGGTTTTGGGCCACTTTGTAGAAGTGTTGGGCTGCAACACACATGAGGCCTTTACGGTTCCCCGGTTAACCGTTGGAGTATCAAACGAACTCCAAATGGCACGAAACTTGGCAATCGGTCTACCGGTAGTGAACCAAGGCCACATGACAAGTCTCGGTACAATTCGAAAACGTTTAACACCCGCACACGAAAAGAGGTAGAAAGGGACACTGGGTGACATTGGAGTGCCGGATAGCAAAACGGACAACGGGGAAAATGCTCAGATGCATGAGACGAACATGTATGCAAATGAAATGCACATGAAGACATGATGTGAAATGCATGACACGCAAGAAATGACAAGGCAAACAACAGCGAATAACTGGAGGACGCCTGGCACATCGGTCTCGGGGCGTTACAACACTCCACCACTACGAGAGGATCTCGTCCCGAGATCTAGAATGGCACCGGAGGGAAAAACGGAAGAGAAAGAGAAGAGGTGAAACTAAGTTGCTTCTTTGACAAACGAGTGAGACCACGAACCTTGAAAGGTTAAGCCATTGAAAGAAAGAATACAACAAAGATGAACGAATTTGAAAGCACTCCGTTAGGAAAAGGAACAAGGAAGAACAAATTCGAACAACACTCCGGTTGGAGAGATATGCAAGGCTTGATAACATGAAAGAACTTGAGCAGCGGGCACACACTCCGGTTAAATGAATAGGCACGAAAAGAAGACGATCCTGTCAAAATCAGAAGATGGGTTGAAGAGAGCAACATGACACTGCCTCCGGGAGAAAGAAGTAGAAGATAGATAATTGAAATAGGAGAATGGAGAAGAAAATGCCAACTTCTGTCACGAAAGAGCTTGAAAAGGCATCCTTAGGAGAAGGATCGAACGGAGTTGTTGGAACACCAACAACGGAAGGACAAACTTGAAATGGGCTTATAGAAGGCATCTCAACATTATGAGGTGACAACTTGCCACTCATGGAAAAGATTTGATTGGATTTATATGACAAGGAGACGAGAAACTATTTCACCGGGAGGAAAGATGAAGAACTTGGATCATATATTATCACCATTAATAGCATTAATCCTTAGGGAAAGCTTTAGGTGAAATATAACCCCAGATAACTCCAATGACAAGATTGATGGATTTAAAATACCTCATTCTTAACAGCATGTGAATCACGAAACATGAACTCAAATTATCAAGAATGACATAATACCACCTCCAAAGATACAATAGAAAGAATTGCACTCCAGAATGCAAGATGAAGAATTCTTGAGCTCCTTAGAAAAGAATCTCGATGAAAACTTCGAGAAGGAATTAAATCCTTTATGAACCATCATGTAGAACCTCCATGAAGAACTCCGGTAAACAAAATGATGATCAAACGACAAGAAGGATGAAAAGAATAAGATTGAAGCCTTGCAATGATTAGATGAAGCTTTGCGACGAGATAAAGTGAGAGCTTGGAACTCTAGAATTAAAGATAAAGCATCTCGAACCGAGAATTTGATGAGCCTCCGGAATAAAGAATTGATCATTTGGGTGAATCCAGAATAAGAATTATGTTATGCTCATCCTTCACCAATTTAGATTGATGACAAGCAACGGATTGGCATACTAATTCTCGTAGAAAGGATTAAGATAGATATAGCGCAAACTTGAGACGGTCTTCAACGATCCACCGGTAGGATTCGAAACAACGAATGAATTGATATGATAACCAAGGAAGAGAACTCTTGAACGAACCACCAAGAATTGAAAATGAACGAAGTAAAGGGATGAATCACCGGGTAAAAATTGTGACATGAATGAAGTTACTTGAGACAATCTAGATACATGAGAATGAAAGGATCACGAACTGATTAAAGATCACTTAAACGAAGCACCGGTAAGATTTGGAGAACAATGGCCTTTGGAGTAAAGAAATGGAAACAACTCATGAAATGCTCCGGATAGGTGAAAAGAATACTCACAATCAAAACAATTATGAGAGGGTGGACGTAAGCTAGCATCATGAATCTTGAAGAGAATGGAGCATGCTTTAAGAGGAACTCTTCTTCGGTCTTCAAAATCCGAGAATGACGACGAGAAGCACCACCCTGAATTGTTGAGGCACTCCGGAAGAATCAAAGCGAAGAGATTGGACCAACGATGAAAAGAATTTAATCGATCTTGGAGAAGGCATTTGACTGAAGATAAATCGTTCTTACGTCAAACTTTGATAAGAAGTTTGAGGATAGCTCCGGGAAGATTAGAAGAGTCAGGTAAGATCCTGGGAAAAGACCTGTGGGTTAGGGCCCACTCAAAAGAAACACCGTTGAACGATAGCTTGAAAAGAGAGATTCCACCGGTTGAATTAAATGGCTTTGAATGAGGTAACATCCTCGCAAAAGCTTGGACGAGTTGAGAATGGAAACTTGAATCTTCTAAGATATCTTCAACACTCCGGAACAAATGAATAGTGAGAAGTGAATGATAAAGAGGTGCAACGACAAGAGAAAACATTTGGAACAAGGAAATGATATGAACAACAAAGCTTGAATTGGTTCCACCGGAGAAGAAAAAGAACGAAGAATGATGAACTTGAGGCTCCATTAGAATCTTCATGAAATCACCAGGTAAGAACATTGACGGAAAAGGAGTGGAGAGGCTTTACATCAATAAGATGATATTTGATTAAGAAATCTGAGTCCTTGAAGAACACAAGGGAGGAAGGGCGGGAAAACAAACAAACACCGCTGAGAAGAACTGAGATTGGATCTTGCAAATGTTGAAATGATCGGATCCACTTGAAGAGAAACACACCGGTTGAAAAGAATTAACATGACAATCTCGATTATCATGAAGGATTGGTATTCACATCGGAGTATGAGAACACCGTTTAGGAAAGGTATGGAATCAACATTTGACTTCAAAGCAACTCGAATACCACAACTGAAAACAAAACAAAGGATTGGCTTGCAGAATAAGCCGGAACAAACATATGATAGAGATTTCGTCCGAAGTTTTCGTGGTGGGGCCTACACGGGCTCGATCATACAGCACCATCATGTACAAGGCAGTGCACATGACATACGAAGCGTCCCCGAGTCGGCATAGCCAAGGACTCTTTAATACACAACGAGACCACTGTAAAATCAACAGGGAATAGGCGGACTACTAGACGTCGAACCCCAATTTCATATCATACATCTGTCGAAAGATATCCTAAGAGCTACTTGAATTCCCACTTATAAACTCCCAAAACTTTCCGGTTATGCAATCAGGTGTTGGGGATACAGGGGAAGCATAATATCTCACCCAAAACTAGCAAATCCTACATCCAGCTGTATCCATCCTTCAACACATAACCAAGAAACCTTCAGAAATCGTTTACCTCAACCTTCGAAAAGCATCCGTTATACGAGTTATGGCAATACTCCCGAACTCCCGCCCCAGTATTGGGTGGCGTCGAGGTTATCTCACCAACAACTGCATAAAAGAGATTTTCGATGTCGGCGAAACTCAGGTATTCCAGAATCTCAACGATAAAATTGGGACGACAACACCTCGGAGCTCAACTCCTCGGGACACTGCCACAACCCCTAAATGTCAGGAGGCACCAAGAACAATGTTCTCGTCACAAAACCATCAGAACGATTCCAAGATACCCGCGTGATCCTAAATTTTTTTAGTGAAATTTCAGAAGAGAAGAGTCAAAACTCTACGTCATGATGCCTCACCAGAGCGACGAAGGGACTGAGGAGTAAAACAAATTCCTAACTCTCCGATATATATAATTCCTAAATGACTCAAAATGTTTTTTCTAGACTCAACAACGCCAACGATTCGATCAAGCAGAGGGCTCCTAAGGTTGGGGAAGGCTCTGATTACCAACTTGTAACGCCCTCGATGCGGCTATATCTCCCACGTGTCGAAGCACGACTTAGAGGCATAACCGCATTGAAAGCAATGTCGCAAGTGAGGTAATCTTCACACAACCCATGTAATACATAAGGGAAAGAGATACATAGTTGGCTTACAATCGCCACTTCACACAATACATGAATAAAGCATTACATCAACCAGATACAATCAAGGTCCGACTACGGAACCAAAATAAAAGAAGACTACCCCAAATGCTACACAGATCCCCGATCGTCCCAACTGGGCTCCACTACTGATCAACTGAAAAACGGAACAACATAACGAACAAGGTCTTCATCGAGCTCCTCCTTGAGCTTGGTTGCGTCACCCGCACGGGATCATCGGCACCTGCAAACTGGTTTTGGAAGTATCTGTGAGTCACGGGGACTCAGCAATCTCACACCCTCGCGATCAAGACTATTTAAGCTTATAGGTAGGGTAAAAGGTATGAGGTGGAACTGCAGCAAGCGACTAGCATATACGGTGGCTAACATACACAAATGAGAGCGAGAAGAGAAGGCAAAGCACGGTCGAGAAACTATGATCAAGAAGTGATCCTAGAACAACCTACGTCAAGCATTACTCCAACACCCTGTTCACTTCCCGGACTCCGCCGGAAAGAGACCATCACGGTTACACACGCGGTGGATGTATTTTACTTAAGATCAACTTCAGGTTTTCTACAAGCGGACATTAACAAATTCCCATCTGCCCATAACCACGGGCACGGCTTTCGAAAGTTCAAATCCCTGCAGGGGTGTCCCAACTTAGCCCATCACAATCTCTCACGGTCAATGAAGGATATTCCTTCTCCCAAGACAATCCGATCAGGCTCGGCATTCCGGTTACAAGACATCCTCGACAATGGTAAAACAAGTCCAGCAACACCGCCCGAATGTGCCGACAAATCCCGATAGGAGCTGCACATATCTTGTTCTCAGGGCACACTCAGATAGATTAAGCTACAAGTAAAACCAGCCCTTGAGTTTCCCCGAGGTGGCCCCGCAGGCTGCCCGTTTCGGACCAACACTTAGAGAAGCACTGGCCCGGGGGGTTAAAATAAAGATAACCCTTGAGTATGCAGAACCCAAGGGAAAGAAAAGGCTAGGTGGCGAATGGTAAAACCAATGTTGGGCATTGCTGGAGGAGTTTTCTTCAAGGTGAACCGTCAAGGGGTTCCATTATAACTCAACCGTGTAAGGAACGCAAAATCCGGGAACATAACACCGATATGACGGAAACTAGGGCAACAAGAGTGGAACAAAACACCAAGCATAAGGCCGAGCCTTCCACCCTTTACCAAGTATATAGATGCATTAATTAAATAAGAGATATTGTGATATCCCAACAAAATATCCATGTTCCAACAAGGAACAAACTCCAATCTTCACCTGCAACTAACTACGCTATAAGAGGGACTGAGCAAAGCGGTAACATAGCCAAACAATGGTTTGCTAGGACAAGGTGGGTTAGAGGCTTGGCTCAACAATATGGGAGGCATGATAAGCAAGTGGTAGGTATCGCGGCATAGTCATAGCAAAAGAGCGAGCATCTAGCAAGCAAAGATAGAAGTGATTTCGAGGGTATGGTCATCTTGCCTGAAATCCCACAAGGAAGAAGAACGAGTCCATGAGAAGACAAACGGACGTAGACGAACGGGTCCTCACAAACGCGACGTTAACGGAACCAACCCGAAGAAGCAACACCGGAAAGAAGCACACAACATAGTAAACAACCAACACATGAACATGGCATGACATGCGGGATGCGGTATGTGATGCATATGCATGATTTGGAAAGGAATGATTGAACCTGGCCTCAACTTGGAAATCCAAGAGTTCCACTAGAAAGGTGAGTTGATTTCGGTTGAAATCGATATAAAGATCACCGGAATCGGATGCACGGTTTGGAAATGGCAAGCAAAACAAATATGGCACCGGTCTGCGATAATCAGCAAGTGACCATCTAAATGCATCAAGCTAAATATGCTACAACACTCAAACATAGCAAAAAAACACATGGCAGGGATCCACTCAAGATTCTTGACAAAAGATGAACACTGAGCTATGGCTTATTCACTCAATAGCAGGTTCCAACAAGCATGGCAAAAGTGCAAAAGATAACAGGTTTCAGACTTAGTGAAATTAACACAAGTCCAGAATTTATCAGCAGGAAGCAACTCTAGAGCATGAAAACTACATGCTACAGGAACATATCATGGCAAAGCAAGGCATGGCATGAAGCTACTCTAAGCACTTAACAAAAGTCCCTTAGTGACCTTGAGCCAAAAGGGATCAGAAAATACAATTGCAAGCAAGTGAACATAGGAAAAATATAAACAGATTCAGACTTAGTGAAAAACTGGAGCATGGCAAAACAGTTAACAAGTAGGCATGTTTACGAGCTCGATGCACTCACTACAAGGCATTGCATGACAAACTAAGCATACACCCATCAAGAAGACATGGCATAGAAGCTAGACATGGCAAGAACAACAACATAGCACGCACGGATCAATAGCAACATCCTCGGCAAAATTGCTAAACATGTCAACAATCTGCCAGGATCATTTTATAGCAAAAGTACAGCTCGATTGAGTCAATCTAGGGTGCTCCATAGTTGCAAACAAAGACATGGATGGATAGAGCACCACAATGTTAACAAAACATCCTTACTGATCATCCTCAAAAGAGGCACGGATCACTAGGAAACAACATGAACATATGGCATAAGAATAAAACAGGACAAGGCCTTGGTGAAATTCTAAGTCCCTGAAATCAGCATCATTGAGTAAGCTACTTTTCATACTTGTGCTAGTCACCACAAAGATCACAAAAATGCATGGCATACACCCCTGTAAAGATGGCATGGCATACATCAAAACACATGTAGAGCTCAGGGTCATAGCATGCACACATTAATCATGGCAAAAATGACAAAAAGGACATTTGCTGAAACAGATCTGCAACTTTCCTCACATACCCCTCTTCCAACGACATTTCGGGCATCAAGATGAGCTCAAACGAAAATGATGCAATGTGATGAAATGATGTACTCGTCGAGACGAACATTTTGATATGCTACACCCACGAATCGGAGCTATGGATGCAGAGTTATGATGTTGCGAAGTATGCAAAATATTAACGAGAAGAGAGGGAAAAGGTCAACCCTGAAGAATAAATCTAGGGTTTGCTTGGCGCAGATCCCAAGGCGCTCGCCGGAGCTTTGCCGGAGGAGGAAGCGGGTCGGCGCCGGGTAGGTCGGAGGAGGCGGATCCGGGCGCGGCGGGGCCGGAGGAGCAGCGGGCCGGCGAGGGGCGGCGTCGAACGAGATCGGAGGAGGCGGCGCGCGACAGAGCGGCGAGGTCAGCGGCGCAGGGCGGCTGCCGGAGCAAAGCAGGCGCGCGGTGGCGGATAAAGGAGCCGGGCGGCGCGGCGTGGGTGGCAGCGCGGGGCGCGGTCGGGCCCGGGGCTGGCCGGCCGTGGGCCGGGCGGGCCGCGGCGGTGGGACGGCGGTGGAGGCGATGTGGCGGACGCGGAGTGGTTTGGCGCAGCGGCGGGTCTGTCCTTCTTGGGCGGAGATTGTCCGGCGGCGGCGCGAGGGGATTTTTAGGGTTTCGGGGAAGAAGACCCGGGATTTTTGGGGAGAGGTCTATTTATAGAGGTAGAAGGAGCTAGGAGAGTCCAAATAAGGTGCGGTTTTCGGCCACGCGATCGTGATCGATCGACCGAGAGGATGGAGGAGGTTTAGGTGGGTTTTGAGCCACTTTGGAGAGGTGTTGGGCTGCAACACACACGAGGCCTTTACGGTTCGCCGGTTAACCGTTGGAGTATCAAACGAACTCCAAATGGTACGAAACTTGACAGGCGGTCTACCGGTAGTGAACCAAGGCCGCATGAAAAGTCTCGGTCCAATCCGAAAACGTTTAACTCCCGCACACGAAAAGAGGTAGAAAGGGACACCGGGTGACATAGGAGCGCCGGATAGCAAAACGGACAACGGGGAAAATGCTTGGATGCATGAGACGAACATATATGCAAATGAAATGCACATGAAGACATGGTATGCAATGCATGACACGCAAGCAATGACAAGGCAAACAACAACGAATAACTAGAGGACGCCTGACACATTGGTCTCAGGGCGTTATAACGAACTAGTCCTAAACGGTAATATCCAGCGAGGTTTTACTACATCAAAAGGGCTCACGCAGGAGCAATATGAAAACGCTCACACAGGAGCAGCATGATCACAGACCAAGACCAAGGCGAAAGATCAAAACGAAATTAACATGACCCAGCTCAGGCAACGATCCTCTCCCTCAGTCCTGTGCCATCTCGCCTGAAGCCGCGCAGATCCTTATCATGTTTGATGCGCTGGCTCTTAGCATTTTAGCTCCTCTCTTCATCGCCTCCCGGTCCGTTCCAGTCATCATCCCTGCCCGATAAGAGATGAAGCCACAAGCAGAATAAATCACAACAAAAGGAGTCTTTAAATTTTTCTGTTCAAAGGTAGCTTGGTTTCGGCAATTCCATATAGCCCAACACACGGCTGCAAGCACAAATGTGTAAAACTTTCCCCCATCAGGAAGGAAAACATAGCACCACGAAAAATACTGCCATATATTGTTCGGACAAGTGTCCGTACCCAGAACACAACCCACCGTCCTCCAGACCACCCTGGCCACAGGACACGTGAAAAACAGATGCTTTGAGGTCTCTCTGTTCCAACAGAAGGAACATTTGGGGTTGCCAGCCCATCGTCTTCTACTCATGACATCTCTAGTCAATATAGCATCCTAGAAGCTTTGCCACACGAAGATTTGAATTTTCAAAGGGATTTTCGCCTGCCAGATCCACCTATAGGCTATAGTTACTACCTGCTATGTTTCTCTCCAGGTAGTCATAAACCGACCTGGTTGTAAATTTATTCTTCTTGCCCAGGTTCCAAACCACTTGATCAGGTTCATCCGACAACACCCAGGAGTTAATAGTGTTATTGAGATCATTCCACTGATCTAACAATGTTGTATGAAGCTGTCTCCGGAAGAAGTCACCCCCACACCATTTCTAAACTTTTTCACCGTGATCTCCTGCTTATTACAAATGCTATACAACATAGGGTATTTCTCCTCCATAGGGAGCTCGTCATGCAAGGAATCCTTCCACACCCTGGCCCGCTCGTCAGCTCCATGTGGCAAAAAATTCAACACCGTTATGTAAATAGTTAGTTGACTGTTAGACCGGGTGGGGCCCACATGTCATCTTCTTATCCTCCATCCTTTTCTTCTTTGTCCCGTCGAGCAGCCCTGCCGGCCCACCCCTGCCGCCTGAGCACCACGCCGGCGAGCAGCCCCACCCCCACCGCCTTAGCACCACGTCCGCGAGCAGCCCCACCCCAGCTGTCGCTGGATCCTGGTGCTCTTCGCCGTTGCGTGCTACTCGAGCCACCGCGCCTAGGAGCTCGGGTAGCCGCGAGCAGCCACGCCCTGGAGCTCGGGCCACCGCGCCCAGGAGCTCACACCCATCCGCGCACATGTCGCTTACCGACGCGCGCCCCCACCATCGGCTGAGCGATGGATGGATCCCCTCCCCCTTCCCCACTCGTGACTCGTGGCCACATGAGCCGTCGCCCGTCGCAGCTGCCAGGAAGGAGGCAGCACCCATCGTCGGGTGGAGAAGCCGGAGGCGGAGAAGAGAGGTCGCGGTCGTGCGCCTCTGCTGTCGGCTGCCCCCCCTGCACCATCTCCACCACGCGGCTGCAAGGCGGACGACGAGCTCGTCGCACATGGATGTGGTTGGCGAGCTTCTCCGACGCCCTCGACTCTAGCGAGTTCGTTGCCGGCGAGACCTGATTGGATTTCATATTTTTTGGAAAGGACCTGATTGCTTTTTTATAAAAATTACAGGGACCGGATTGCTATCATTTTTTTATCGGGACATGATTGCCTTTTAGAAATATGTGGGGCCCACCTGTCATAACATGTCAACGGTCAACTTAACAGTCAAATCTAATAGTCAGCCTGACGGGTGGCCAGACATGTCATAATATTGCTTAAATCTTAACGGTTCAGTCACTTGAGTTTTTTGAAACAACCAACCAATTTTGTGATAGTTTTTTGAAAAATTAAAAAATTGGTAATTTTTTTAAACGAAAGCATGTAATATGGGGAGGTGGATTAAGAGCACTCGGCGGCGACTCCCTTCGAAATCACGCCCTGTCGTCTGTCCCCTGGGGATTCGCGTCACTTTAGCCGAACTGAAATTTTTTTACGCGTGAATACACGGCGAAGTTGTATAGGTTACCAGTGCCTACATGTCCTTTGACATTTAATAGTTGACACTTAATGGTATATTTGTGTAGCATAGTGGGGTAGCATACTAAATTGAGCAGCAAAAGTCAATATTCTCAGTTAATGTCACGCGTTTGCATGCAAGAAAGGTTCATGTGATGTCCTTTGTCTGCATAGGTATATCAGAGTAGTTATTAGTACTACGTAATCAATGTGTTGTGTTGGAGCTCAGAGATATGGCAAGACTCAATAAATAAAAACAAAATAGTTGCATGCAATGTAATTATCGTTAATTCATCTTTGTTGGTCCATGAAGATGAACGATTAAATACGACTACGCTGCACTGATAAATCAGACAAGGTGACTAATAGCATAGTTTTCAGAGAAGGAAAAGTTTTGGAATTACTATAATTAATTTGTCTAGAATTATTATCACAAAGTTCTCGGGTTTAACTAAAATAAAAATAAGAAGACTTAATTTCATGGAATTTATTTGTAGGGCCCCACCACCCCTGAGATGCAGGAGGGAGGAAGAGCCCCCGCCACCGCTGTCGGCCTCCGGGCGCAAGCAGGCGGCGTCCTCCGGCGACGGCGGGAGGAGGGGAGGAAGATGGGCTAGGCCCCGACGGCGGCTAGGGTTGGGGAGCCACCCGAGTCGCCCGAGCGGGTAACTCTAGTTATTTTATCAAATCATGGCCAGGTTTTTGTACACGTTTGAGTTTAGATCCATATTGCTGCGAGTTTTCCCCAGCCATGGTAGTCAAATTATTCATGGTTTTGTTATTGTTCCATTGGGTCCACAAGTAACTTAAGAAGCAAGATTACACAAGATGGAGTATATTGGATAAACATTTGTCCACTCAAAAACTGGATGATCCGGAGATGCCTTTTCGGCATGGTGTGTAGCAAGAAAGTAATTACCATGAGATGACATGGGGCTGAATTTGGAGAAGTTAGTGTAAGATGATGCACCTGAATGTGGGGGCAAACACATAATAGTTTGGAGGGACAATTGCATAGTTATATAGGTTTTCATACATTCATGGACTGTATGACATGAGACCTATATTCACATTAAATTGTACCAAGGCTAATGAACTGTATCCCTAACATTCACACTTTAGAAAAAAAATGTACTGTGAGAAATCCTAGAGAATTTATTCAGGCATCAACCACCCGAACTTATACCATCATTAAATTTTGAGCGACATTTCCAGGCGCATACCGACTGCTTATCGGAGCACTACATATACGACCACACTACTATGTATGTTGTTGAATATTCACTTGAAATGATACAGAAGAAATCGCGTGTTAGGTGGTGTGCACAAAGATAGATGTATGGATGTGTAGGTTATAATTTTATTTCTTGGAATTGGAGGCATTCGGAAAGATCTAGCAAGTGTCAAAGCATATCACCGTAGTCGCTTGGCTGGATGTGATTCAGTTATAGGATTCCAATACACATTCATTAAATTGTGCAAGGCCGCTGAACTGCATGCACAAAATGTTATTTGTCTGCGGGCTTAGATAGCTCTAGCCAACTGTGCAATAGCAAATACTATTCACTCTAAGATTGATGTTGTGATTTACACTTGTGATGTGTTTGGTCTAAGTGGATCTCCAAAAAGTGTCCGTCTCCAGCAGCACCCTAAAATAGGGCAGCTGCACAACAGCCCTGCAGGTGAACCATATTTTGTACGCATTTCAACTACAATTTGCCTATGCATTTCAACCACTATAGGCATATAAAATATATGTTTTTTGCAACATAACAGCAACATAACAACACACAACAACATACAAAATTCAACTTAAAATATGCATATGAAATTCAAATCCAAGTCGCAAACATAGTGCCAACATCAGCAAAAGCGCATGATCAATCATACAGAAAAGAAATATGGTTTCTCGAACCTCATTCTCACTTGTGATTTCTTTGTCGTCATTGTTGTTGTTCACAAGTATTCTTCTCAGGGTTTGATACTGGCAGATTTTGACTATGCCATGTAATAGTAGGTAATGGGAATGCTTAGTTCTATAGCAGGGGTGACCCTCTTGCAAAGGCAATTATGGGGAGATTCTACTGTTTGGACCAGTCCCACATTGAAGCCTTTCAGCTAGGACGATCATCTCCTACCCTTGGAGCTAGGCTTTTCGATCTTTTTCACATCTGCTGCTTGAAAACTGGATATGTAGAAGTTAGGACTAAGTTTCCAAGCTGGTGGGTTGTCGTTAAATGTCACGTTTAGCTGCATTTTGATGGATGATTAGTTGCTAACAAACTGTAATTACCCTTGCATCATCATCACATTTTTTATAACTTGCACTAGTTATTTTATAAGATAATGGCAAGGTTTTTGTGCACATTTGTGTTACCAACCTTATTGTCGTGAGTTTTCCCCAGCCATGGTAGTAAAATTATTCATGGTTTTGTTTTTGTTTCATTAGGTCCACAAGTAGCCTAAGAAGCAAGACTACACAAGATGGAGTATATTGGATAAACTTTTGGTCACTCAAAAACTGAATGATCAGGAGCTGCTTTTTCCACATGATGTGTAGCAAGAAAATTAATTACCACGAGATGCCACATGGCTGAATTTGGAGCAGTTAGTGTAAGATGATGCACCTGAATGTGGGAGCAAGCACAAAATAGTTTGCACAGACAGTTGCAAGTTATATAGGATTTCCATACATTCATGGACTGTGTGACATGTGACCTATATTCACATTAACTTGTACAAAGGCTAATGAACCGTATCCCGAACATTCATTCTACTTTACAAAAAACTGTACTTTGAGAAATCTCAGAGAAATCCCAGTGGACCGGGGGCCACGAGGCAGGGGGCGCGCCCCAGGGGGGGCGCCCTACACCCTCGTGGACAAGGTGTGGGCCCCTAGTGTTGATTCTTTCATCACTATTTTTTATAAGTTCCAAAACGTGTCTCCGTAAATTTCCAGGTCATTCTGAGAACTTTTATTTCTGCACAAAAATTACACCATGGCAATTCTGCTAAAAACAACATCAGTCCGGGTTAGTTCCATTCAAATCATGCAAGTTGGAGTCCAAAACAAGGTCAAAAGTATTTGGAAAAGTAGATACGATGGAGACGTATCATATTCACACATGTACTAAGTTTCTGGTTAATACAATTCTAGCATGAATAATAAACATTTATCATGATATAAGGAAATATAAATAACAACTTTATTATTGCCTCTAGGGCATATTTCCTTCAGTCTCCCACTTGCACTAGAGTCAATAATCTAGATTACATTGTAATAATTCTAACACCCATGGAGTCTTGGTGTTGATCATGTTTTTCTCGTGAGAGAGGCTTAGTCAATAGGTCTGCAACATTCAGATCCGTATGTATCTTGCAAATCTCTATGTCTCCCTCCTTGACTTGATCACAGATGGAATTGAAGCGTCTCTTGATGTGCTTGGTTATCTTGTGGAATCTAGATTCCTTTGCCAAGGCAATTACACCAGTATTGTCACAAAATATTTTCATTGGACCCTATGCACTAGGTATGACACCTAGATCGGATATGAACTCCTTCATCCAGACTCCATTTGCTGCTTCCGAAGCAGCTATGTATTCTGCTACAACACACGTAGATCCCACCACTACGCTTTGCTTAGAACTGCACCAACTGACAGCTCCACCATTCAATAAAAATACGTATATAGTTTGTGACTTAGAGTCATCCAGATCAGTGTCAAAGCTTGCATCAACGTAACCGTTTACGATAAGCTCTTTGTCACCTCCATAAACGAGAAACATATCCTTAGTCCTTTTCAGGTATTTCAGGATGTTCTTGACTGCTGTCCAGTGATCCACTCCTGGATTACTTTGGTACCTCCCTACTAAACTAATAGCAAGTCACACATTAGGTCTAGTACACAGCATTGCATACATGATAGAACCTATGGCCGAAGCATAGGGAATGGCTTTCATTTTCTCTCTATCTTCTGTAGTGGTCAGGCATTGAGTCTGACTCAACTTCACACCTTGTAACACAGGCAAGAACCCTTTCTTTGCTTGATCCATTTTAAACTTCTTCAAAACTTTATCAAGGTATGTGCTTTGTGAAAGTCCAATTAAGCGTCTTGATCTATCTCTATAGATCTTGATGCTCAATATATAAGAAGCTTCGCCGAGGTCTTTCATTGAAAAATTCTTATTCAAGTATCCTTTTATGCTATTCAGAAATTCAGTATCATTTCCAATCAACAATATGTCATCCACATATAATATCAAAAATGCTACAGAGCTCCCACTCACTTTCTTGTAAATACATGCTTCTCCAAAAGTCTGTATAAAACCATATGCTTTGATCACACTATCAAAGCGTAAATTCCAATTCCGAGATGCTTGCACCAGTCCATAAATGGATCGCTGGAGCTTACACAATTTGTTAGCACCTTTTGGATTGACAAAACCTTATGGTTGCATCATATACAACTCTTCTTTAAGATATCCATTAAGGAATGCAGTTTTGACATCCATTTGCCAAATTTCATAATCATAAAATGCAACAATTGCTAACATGATTCGGACGGACTGATGTCTACTACACAACCTTCTTCTTGTAGATGTTGTTGGGCCTCCAAGTGCAGAGGTTTGTAGGACAGTAGCAAATTTCCCTCAAGTGGATGACCTAAGGTTTATCAATCCGTGGGAGGCGTAGGATGAAGATGGTCTCTCTCAAGCAACCCTGCAACCAAATAACAAAGAGTCTCTTGTGTCCCCAACACACCCAATACAATGGTACATTGTATAGGTGCACTAGTTCGGCGGAGAGATGGTGATACAAGTGCAATATGGATGGTAGATAAAGGTTTTTGTAATATGAAAATATAAAAACAGCAAGGTAACTAACGATAAAAGTGAGCGAAAACGGTATTGCAATGCGTTGAAACAAGGCCTAGCTAGGGTTCATACTTTCACTAGTGCAAGTTCTCTCAACAATAATAACATAATTGGATCATATAACTATCCCTCAACATGCAACAAGGAGTCACTCCAAAGTCACTAATAGCGGAGAACAAACGAAGAGATTATGGTAGGGTACGAAACCACCTCAAAGTTATCCTTTCTGATCGATCTATTCAAGAGTCCGTAGTAAAATAACACAAAGCTATTCGTTCCGTTCGATCTATCCTAGAGTTCATACTAGAATAACACATTAAGACACAAATCAACCAAAACCCTAATGTCACCTAGATACTCCAATGTCACCTCAAGTATCCGTGGGTATGATTATACGATATGTATCACACAATCTCAGATTCATCTATTCAACCAACACAAAGAACTTCAAAGAGTGCCCCAAAGTTTCTACCAGAGAGTCAAGACGAAAACGTTTGCCAACCCCTATGCATAAGTTCACGAGGTCACGGAACCCGCAAGTTGATCACCAAAACATACATCAAGTAGATCACATGAATATCCCATTGTCACCATAGATAAGCACATGCAAGACATACATCAAGTGTTCTCAAATCCTTAAAGACTCAATCCGATAAGATAACTTCAAAGGGAAAACTCAATCCATTACAAGAGAGTAGAGTGGGAGAAACATCATAAGATCCAACTATAATAGCAAAGCTCGCGATACATCAAGATCGTGCTGAATCAAGAACACGAGAGAGAGAGAGAGAGATCAAACACATAGCTACTGGTACATAGCCTCATCCCCGAGGGTGAACTACTCGCTCCTCGTCATGGAGAGCGCCGGGATGATGAATATGGCCACCGGAGAGGGATTCCCCCCTCCGGCAGGGTGCCGGAACGAGTCTAGATTGGTTTTCGGTGGCTACAGAGGCTTGCGGCGGCGGAACTCTCGATCTAGGTTTATTTCTGGGGGTTTCTGTATTTATAGGAATTTTTGGCATAGGTCCAACGTCAGGGGGGGTCTCCGGATCGTCCATGATATAGGGTCCCACGCCCAGGGGGGCAGGGCACGCCCCCACACTCGTGGACAACCTGGGACTCTTCTGGCCCAACTCTTTTACTCCGGGGCCTTCTTTTGGTCCATAGAAAATCATCAAAAGTTGGCACGTCAATTGGACTCCGTTTGGTATTCCTTTTCTGTAAAACTCAAAAACAAGGAAAAAGTATAAACTGGCACTGGGCTCTAGGTTAATAGGTTAGTCCCAAAAATCATATAAAATAGCATATAAATGTATATAAAACATCCAAGGTTGATAATATAATAACATGGAACAATCAAAAATTATAGATACGTTGGAGACATATCACGGACTTAAGCATCGCTACGGGTGAGAAGGTCTCATCGTAGTCAACTCCTTGAACTTGTTGAAAACCTTTTGAAACAAGTCAAGCTTTGTAGACAGTGAAAGTGCAACTATCCCTAGGTGGTTTTGGTAATTCATAACAACATATAGCTCATTGAGCTAATGCTATTCCAAGATGATTATTTCAGGAAAGCTCAATGATTGGCATGGCATGGATGTGAAAGTGGAACCCTCAAAATGCTAAGGACAAAGAATTGGCTCAAGCTCAAAAGTTCAAGACTCCTCATTTTATATTTTAGTGATCCAAGATCACATTGAGTCTTTAGGAAAAGCCAATACTATCAAGGAGGGATGAGGTGTTGCTTAATGAGCCTCTTGCTTTATGTGCTTAGTGATATGCTCCAAAATCCTCAACCACCTTTTCCATATCCACAAATGACCTAAACCCTAAGCCAAACTCGGTCATACCGATTCTGTCAATCCGGCGCCACCGAGTTTCACTTGTCATTTGCCACTGCCAAACCCTAGCAATTCGGTCCTACCGATAAGGTTCTCGGTCCCACCGAGATGGGCTTGCAAACTCTCTGTTTCCCTTTCATAACTTTTTGGTCTCACCGAAAGAGCGAATCGGTCCCACCGAGAATGCAAGGTAAACTCTATGTTTCCTTCTTGTAATGTTTCGGTCTCACCGAAAGAGCAAGTTGGTCCCACCGAGTTTGCCTAACCAACTCTCTGGTTAGCTAATTGCCGAACTCGGTCTCACCGAGTTTGTGCGATCGGTCTCACCGAGATTACGTTATGCCCAAACCCTAACCGAATCGGTCCTACCGAGTTGCATCTCAGTCCCACCGAAATTCCTAACGGTCACTAGGTTTACTATTTCGGTCAGACCGAGTTTTCTGATTCGGTCCCACCAAGATTGGTAGATTGTGTGTAATGGTTGGATTTTGTGTGGAGGCTATATATACCCCTCCACCACCTCTTCATTCGAAGAGAGAGCCATCAGAACACACACTCCATTCCTACTCATATGTTCTGAGAAAGAACTACCTACTCATGTGTTGAGACCAAGATATTCCATTCCTACCATATGAATCTTGATCTCTAGCCTTCCCCAAGTTGCTTTCCACTAAAATCTTCTTTCCACCAGATCCAAATCCTATGAGAGAGAGTTGAGTGTTGGGGAGACTATCATTTGAAGCACAAGAGCAAGGAGTTCATCATCAACACACCATTTGTTACTTCTTGGAGAGTGGTGTCTCCTAGATTGGCTAGGTGTCACTTGGGAGCCTCCGACAAGATTGTGGAGTTGAACCAAAGAGTTTGTAAGGGCAAGGAGATCGCCTACTTCGTGAAGATCTACCGCTAGTGAGGCAAGTCCTTCGTGGGCGATGGCCATGGTGGAATAGACAAGGTTGCTTCTTCGTGGACCCTTCGTGGGTGGAGCCCTCCGTGGACTCGCGCAACCGTTACCCTCCGTGGGTTGAAGTCTCCATCAACGTGGATGTAGGATAGCACCACCTATCCGAACCACGGGAAAACATCCGTGTCTCCAATTGCATTTGAATCCTCCAAACCCTTCCCTTTACATTCTTGCAAGTTGCATGCTTTACTTTCAGCTGCCAATAAACTCTTTGCATGCTTGCTTGAATTGTGTGATGATTGCTTGACTTGCTCTAAGATAGCTAAAATCTGCCAAGAACTAAAATTGGGAAAAGGCTAAGTTTTTATTTGGTCAAGTAGTCTAATCACCCCCCCTCTAGACATACTTTTGATCCTACAAGTGGTCTCAGAGCTTTGGTCTCCATTTGGCTTGATCTTCATAGCTTTTGGTGGTCATAGCCTTGGTTTCACAACCTAGGAGAGTATGGCGTCTAGTGAGGGAAATTATCACCGCAGAGGTCCTTACTTTGATGGCACTAATTTTGCTAGTTGGAAGCATAAAATGAAAATGCATATTCTTGGACATAACCCCGCCGTATGGGCTATTGTTTGTGTTGGCTTGCAAGGTGAGTTCTTCGATGGGAGGGAACCAAACCGTGAAGCTACCGCGGATGAGTTGAAGATGTTGCAATACAATGCTCAAGCTTGTGATATTCTCTTCAACGGATTGTGCCCCGAAGAATTCAACAAAATCAGCCGCCTTGAGAATGCAAAGGAAATTTGGGATACTTTGATTGATATGCACGAAGGTACCGACTCCGTCAAGGAATCCAAGTTGGATGTGCTCCAAAGTCAACTTGACAAGTTCAAGATGAAGGATGGTGAAGGTGTCGTTGAAATGTACTCTAGGCTTGCTCTCATCACAAATGAGATTGCCGGCTTAGGAAGTGAAGAGATGACCGATAGATTCATCATCAAGAAGATCCTAAGAGCCTTGGATGGGAAATATGATACCGTGTGCACATTAATCCAAATGATGCCCAACTACAAAGATCTCAAGCCAACGGAAGTAATTGGAAGGATTGTTGCTCATGAGATGTCACTCAAGGATAAAGAGGAACTTCACAATAAATCAAGTGGTGCCTACAAAGCGTCATGTGAAGTCCCCACATCATCAAGTGAGAAACAAAACTTCAATGAAGAATTGAGCTTAATGGTGAAGAACTTCAACAAGTTCTACAAGAGTAGAAACAAAGATAGAAGCTTCAAGTCAAGGTCCTACAATGACAAAAGATCTTCTAGTCGAGAGCGAAACTGCTATAATTGTGGAAGACCCGGACACTATTCCAATGAGTGTACGACTCCCTACAAGAGAAGAGAAGATTCTCCAAAAAGAAGAAGCAAAGAATCTCCACCAAGAGAGAGAAGGAGTAGAGATGATCGTTATGAACGAAGATACTCACGGAGAAGCAAGGACTCGGAAAGGAAGGAAAAATCATCAAGGAGCTATACAAAACGAAGACATCAAGCTCATGTTGGTGAATGGGTATCCGGCTCCGACTCCGACAGCCACTCCGAGAGAAGTTATCACTCCGACTCTGAAGATACTCAAGATGAAGGTGTTGCCGGTCTAGCACTTGTGTCAACCAACTCCTACGACATATTTGACTCCCCAAATGAAGGAATTGGAAGATGCTTCATGGCCAAAGGTCCTAAGGTAACACACCCCGAGTACGTTGATTTTAATAGTGATGAAGATGACTTGTTAGGTGATGATGATTTGCTTGTTGACAACTCTAGTGATGAGTACTATGATGAAACATCAATTAATCATGCTAAAACAAATGACAATGATAAGGAGAAGATTGAGGCTCTAACTAAAGAACTAAACACTCTTAAGTTAGCTCATGAAACTATCTTCGAAGATCATTGAGAACTTTTAAGAGCTCATGAGAAATTACGCTTTGAAAAGCTCAATCTTGAGCAAGAGCATGAGTTCTTAAAAGCAATCAATGATGATCTCCGCAAGAATAGTTCTTCTTACATTGCCAAGCGTTTACTATTATCCACTTACATGCCTCAAGTCAAGACTAGTAACAAGAATAAGAAAGATTCTTCCTCTAGTAGTAACAATGTTCATGCTAAATCCAATATTGTTGCTTCTAGTAGTTCTCTTGATTCCACTAATGATTCTCTTAGCCAAGTTACACTTGAGCAAGAAAATAGCTTATTGAAGGGAATTATAGAGAAAGGTGTTTACAAGAGCCTTGCCGGAAGTAAGCAATTCGAGGAAATTGTGCGCAAGCAAGGAATGCACCGGAAGAATCAAGGTGTTGGTTTTGAACGAAAGTTCAATGCCAATGGAGTTGAATGGGAAGAAGATCAATACCCCAAGACAAAGTTTGTTCCTCAACAAGAGAAGTATGACACTTCTTTCAAGGGGACACAAGCTCAAGATGATCTTCCACCACAAGACTACAAGCAAAAAGGCAAGGACAAGCTTCAAGAGGAGATTGATGCATTTGAAGAAGCTCCCAAGACCTTAGTCAAGTGGATTCCCAAGACTACTTCAAGTTCCACTACATCAAGTACGACTACAACTCCAAGGATTCCCATCAAGATGGTGTGGATCCAAAAGAAGAAGAACTAGAGAGTTCTTGAGGGTGACTCCGCCAACATACTTCACTCTTATCATTTTGGCAAGAACAAGTGCAATCAACTTCCACATCTTGCACTAGTTCAAGGAGTCACAAACCCTCGTGTTGGTAAGACAAGGGACAAGGTAACCTAAAGTTTTCATGGACATCATCTTGTGTGTGCATCACTCTATGTCTATGGATATCCTTGTTTGTTCCTTGTGGGACTAACCCATGTAGGTATTGAAAGTGCAATTCACTCAAATGGATAGCTCCAAGTGATCTACATCAACATTGAGCATCCACATCTTCAACATCTACATGAAGTCATCATCGACAAAACCCAAGGTTAGTTCATCCCTCTTAGGGGGGATATCACATCTAGGGGGAGCTTTACTCTAAGACTTGAGCTAAAGCAACTCTAAAGATGTGAATACAACAATGCTTTATGTAAAAGTGGTAACCCCACTTGAGCTTAAACGATGAGTATGACCTATGATCAAGTGTTTCTCACTTGACTCCTAAGTCAATATACTCATATATAGATGACCTAGTCATCGCAAATTGCTTGATAGATGCTAGAATTGGTTGTGCATGCTTTGCCACATATTTCATTTGCCATCTTATTGTCTGAGCATGTTGGTTGCATATTTTACTCATTCGAGGACATCCACTTGTTGTTTTGATTGTTTGGCTTTCTTCTTTTGCCAAGTGGATGGACAAGAATGCCTAAGAACCTCCTCTAGCTATCTATGCTTTTCTCGTCTCAAACTCTATTCATGCTGAATCACAAAACTTGATCAAGTCAGATTCGAACCACTCTGTGTGAGGAGCGCTCGGAGTCCCCGATTCGTCATAGACTTAAACTTCCAAAACCTCTTTATGAATCTCGGTCTGACCGATACTCCATTTTCGGTCCTACCGAGTTCATTAAGTTGATCTAGGTTTTCGATCTCGGTGTAACCGATTTGAACTTTTCGGTCACACCGAGTTGCAATAACTGCACACAGTTTTGCATCTCGGTGCCACCGAGTTGTTCCACTCGGTCACACCGACAGGGTCGGGCTATATATAGTGACGGGCAAAATTTTGGATATTTCTCCGAAACCTCTTCGCCCGCGCGATAGCCTGCTCTGCCTTCGTGGTCTCCGGATCGTCTTCTCGTCGCCAGCAGCCTCCAGTCGCTGGTCTCCGCCACCGTCAACGGATTTCTGCCCCGCCGTTGCCGCCGTAGCGAGTCTCCGCCGAACTAGGGTATGGACTCGATCTTTGTGCTATTCTCCACTCCGATTCCTAGCACATTGTGATCATTATGATTCTTGCCACGATTGAAACACTCCTATCCAGTGAATGATCTCGTAGAATAGGTTTAATTCGAAAATTTTAGGGTTAGGTTTCCGCTGAAACCATCTCGGACCCACCGAGTTGAAAAACTCGGTCCCACCGATCTGGCTTTTGCCATTGCACAAGTGAAACTCGGTCTGACCGAGAATAACTTATCGGTGCGATCGATTTTGGAATTTTGTGAAACCCTAGCAGTTTCGGTGCCACCGAACTGTGACTCGGTCTGACCGAGTTCACCAGTTCTGGTGCCAAAACTGCTTCGGTGTCACCGAGTTTGAAAATCGGTAGATCCGAGATGCTTTCTGTGGTAAACTAAAACTAAGTTTTTGAATTAATCTTTTGCAAAAATCTCTGCTTTTTGTGATGCTCATCCACTCTATCTTATCTATAATCTATTCACAGGGTCAGCAGTCAGTTTGCAACATGTCTGATCAAAGTGACAGCCAGAATGTGTCTAAGCAGCAAGTTGTGATGAGTGAGGGCACTAGCCCCTCAAGCTCTTCTGATGATGGCAGCAGGAGCACCCCCAGCAATCTGCCCAAGGCTGCCACACGTCAAAGGAAGAAGAGAACGTCTGATTCTGAGGATGAAGACTATGTGGCAGAGGAAGAGGCCACATCAAAGAGAGCTGAACCAGCTCAAGGAACCAAGCCAGGGCTGAAGATCAAAAGGCCAGCAGGCAGGCAGCCCATGTCAAAGGCTAGGGCTTCAACTATGAAGCCTGCTCCCACTGAGCCCGTTGCTGCTGAGGGCAAGAAGAGGAAAGAAAGAATAAAGAAGACTGTAGCCAGAGTGCTTGGGAAGGCCTCCATCATGGTCGATGAGGAGGAAGAAGAAGAAGAGGTTGCTGCACCAGCACCCAAGGCAGCCAAACTCATGGGAGATGCTATAAGGTCAGGAACAGCTGCATCCAAGCCCAAGGAAGCACCTAAGGCTGCATCTAAGCCTAAGAGTGCACCCAAGAGAAACACACGAAGCATCCCAGCTACAGAAAAGAACAAGGCCCCAATGCCTGAAGCTATCGAAGAAGAGGAAGAGAGTGTCCTTAGGAAGCTCAAGCCCAAGATCCCTGACCACGACGATGCTCATCCTGTGGCTGAGGATATGAAGCTCAGGAGGGATTCAGGGCTGAGGAAATGGAGAGAAGCAGATCCGTATGCTTCTAGGAGAAGGACTGCCGTGGATTACAGATTTCATACCAAGGAGCAACAAGATTTCTATGAGACTGTTTTGCTTGACAAGAAGCCAATCGTTTGTGACATGAGATGGGTCGACTGGACCTACATCAAGGACAATGAAGAGTACTACCCCGGTGTATTTGACAACTTTAGTGCATGTGGAGTTGTAGACTTTGTTGGGCAGAAGCTCACAAAGTGGAACGAGGAGCTGATCATGCAATTCTACTCCACATCACACTTTTATCTGGATGGCAGGATCACATGGATGTCTGAGGGTACAAGGTACCAATCCACTGTGGAAGAATGGGCGAAGTTGATCAATGCCCCAGAGGAGCAAGCTGATGACTTGGACATCTATGCCAAGAAAAAGATGGATCACAACTCCATGTCCAACATGTACAAGGAGATCCCGAATGAAGCGCTTGACACGTTCAAGTTTGGCTCAGTGCACTATCTGCTCTCAGGATTGCCTACGATCAACTGGATCCTTAGGCACACCCTTTTGCCCAAATCCGGAGATCACAAGATGATCAGAGGTCACGCGATCAACCTGCTTCATGTCTTTGACGTGCCTCAGAAATTCAAGGTCATGAGTCTCATTGTGGAAACAATCAAGAGGACAGCTGCAAACCAGAAGAGGAGTTGTGGGTATGCCCCACAGATTCAGGAGCTCATCAACTCCAAGATGGGCACGGGCGTGTATTTATTGGATAAGGAACACCTGCCCATCCGTCCAGATTTTGAGGATAACCAAGTGGTTATGACTGAAAATGAACCCTCATCTGCACATGCACAAGCTCAGAAGGAGAAGGCGAGGAAGGAAAAAGCTGCCAGGATGCCTACTCAAGCAGAGGCATCTGATTACTTCTTGAAGACCAAACAAGAGCAGCTCGATTACCTGATAGTGTCCACCCTGCGTATTGAGCAAGGACTTGCCACCCTGACTCAGAACCAGGCGAGCCTAGAGAGGATCATGGAACAGAGATTCTATGACATGGACATCAAGGTGACAGAAATACAGACCGCCGTGGAGCAGCTTCAGGAGGACATGAATGAGAGGAGAGGCAGGACCACAACTGATGCTTTTGCCAGGGTGCCACAAGGTCCGAGGTCGTCTGCACTGCCAGTTGCTGACACCAGAGCCACAACGTCTGCACCAGCTACAGCCTCCGTTCCACCAGCTCCAGCATCCACTTCAGCCTCGACTCCGACCACTTCTACTGAAGGCTTCGTGCTTGGCGTGCTCCGGACTCCACCACCACCTGAAGATCAAGCCTGAGCGTCGACTTAGCACTATGCATTTTCTAGGAACTTTTTGCCAAAGGGGGAGAAGGTGTATAGATCATAGGCTTCGAGAGAGAGAGAGAGTGTTGCTTTTCTCTCTTGCTTTATTTGGTGGTTTTTCAAACTTTGTTTGCTTGTGTGTGAGATACTATGTTATTATTCGTGAGACATCGATGATCAAGTGTTTGATCATAAGCTACACTTAATGTTTGCTTAATGCTTGCTTAAATATTATCATTCTATCTATCGTTTGTGATCATTCACTATTCTTGGTGATGAGTGCATGTATTTCAATCTTACCATTTTTGAGCGCTCCACCAAGATGTATGTGACATGGAAGAGTAACCCATGATTCTAACTCCATGTGCATTTGTAGTCCAAAGCAAATTTTAAATATGCACAAATTTAGGGGGAGCTCTTATTTGTCACATACTTCTCAAAGCGACGATATATTTCATGCTTATTATCATTTGTCGAAGCTTTGATCTATATGTTGTCATCAATTACCAAAAAGGGGGAGATTGAAAGTGCAACTATCCCTAGGTGGTTTTGGTAATTCATAACAACATATAGCTCATTGAGCTAATGCTATTCCAAGATGATTATTTCAGGAAAGCTCAATGATTGGCATGGCATGGATGTGAAAGTGGAACCCTCAAAATGCTAAGGACAAAGAATTGGCTCAAGCTCAAAAGTTCAAGACTCCTCATTTTATATTTTAGTGATCCAAGATCACATTGAGTCTTTAGGAAAAGCCAGTACTATCAAGGAGGGATGAGGTGTTGCTTAATGAGCCTCTTGCTTTATGTGCTTAGTGATATGCTCCAAAATCCTTAACCACCTTTTCCATATCCACAAATGACCTAAACCCTAAGACAAACTCGGTCATACCGATTCTGTCAATCCGGCGCCACCGAGTTTCACTTGTCATTTGCCACTGCCAAACCCTAGCAATTCGGTCCTACCGATAAGGTTCTCGGTCCCACCGAGATGGGCTTGCAAACTCTCTGTTTCCCTTTCGTAACTTTTCGGTCTCACCGAAAGAGCGAATCAGTCCCACCGAGAATGCAAGGTAAACTCTATGTTTCCTTCTTGTAACATTTCGGTCTCACCGAAAGAGCAAGTCGGTCCCACCGAGTTTGCCTGACCAACTCTCTGGTTAGCTAATTGCCGAACTCGGTCTCACCGAGTTTGTGCGATCGGTCTCACCGAGATTACGTTATGCCCAAACCCTAACCGAATCGGTCCTACCGAGTTGCATCTCATTCCCACCGAAATTCCTAACGGTCACTAGGTTTACTATTTCGGTCAGACCGAGTTTTCTGATTCGGTCCCACCGAGATTGGTAGATTGTGTGTAACGGTTGGATTTTGTGTGGAGGCTATATATACCCCTCCACCACCTCTTCATTCGAAGAGAGAGCCATCAGAACACACACTCCATTCCTACTCATATGTTCTGAGAAAGAACTACCTACTCATGTGTTGAGACCAAGATATTCCATTCCTACCATATGAATCTTGATCTCTAGCCTTCCCCAAGTTGCTTTCCACTCAAATCTTCTTTCCACCAGATCCAAATCCTATGAGAGAGAGTTGAGTGTTGGGGAGACTATCATTTGAAGCACAAGAGCAAGGGGTTCATCATCAACACACAATTTGTTACTTCTTGGAGAGTGGTGTCTCCTAGATTGGCTAGGTGTCACTTGGGAGCCTTCGACAAGATTGTGGAGTTGAACCAAGGAGTTTGTAAGGGCAAGGAGATCGCCTACTTCGTGAAGATCTACCGCTAGTGAGGCAAGTCCTTCGTGGGCGATGGCCATGGTGGAATAGACAAGGTTGCTTCTTCGTGGACCCTTCGTGGGTGGAGCCCTCTGTGGACTCGCGCAACCGTTACCCTCCGTGGGTTGAAGTCTCCATCAACATGGATGTAGGATAGCACCACCTATCCGAACCATGGGAAAACATCCGTGTCTCCAATTGCGTTTGAATCCTCCAAACCCTTCCCTTTACATTCTTGCAAGTTGCATGCTTTACTTTCCGCTGCCAATAAACTCTTTGCATGCTTGCTTGAATTGTGTGATGATTGCTTGACTTGCTCTAAGATAGCTAAAATCTGCCAAGAACTAAAATTGGGAAAAGGCTAAGTTTTTATTTGGTCAAGTAGTCTAATCACCCCGTCTAGACATACTTTCGATCCTACAGACAGTAACATTACCGTCAGCGTCAGTCTTCTTCTTGAAGATCCATTTATTCTCTATGGCTTGCCAATCATCGGGCAAGTCAACCAAAGTCCACACTTTGTTCTCATACATGGATCCCATCTCAGATTTCATTGCTTCAAGCCATTTTGCGGAATCTAGGCTCATCATCGCTTCCTCAGAGTTCGTAGGTTCGTCATGGTCAAGTGACATGACCTCCAGAATAGGATTACCATACCACTCTGGTGCGGATCTTACTCTGGTTGACCTACGAGGTTCGGTAGTAACTTGATCAGAAGTTTCATGATCATCATCATTAGCTTCCTCACTAATTGGTGTAGGAATCACTGGAACTGATTTATTTGATGAACTACTTTCCAATAAGGGAGCAGGTACAATTACCTCATCAAGTTCTACTTTCCTCCCACTCACTTCTTTCGAGAGAAACTCCTTCTCTAGAAAGGATCCATTCTTAGCAACTAATATCTTGCCTTCGGATCTGCGATAGAAGGTGTACCCAATGATGAAGCTATGTACCCAGGGTAGGGTCATGGACCTTTCCTAACTGCCCTACCCAAGGACATCTCTAGAAGAAATCACCTTTCAATCGACTTGGAGGTGTTCCACTCGACAGACTCAAAGACACCCGAACAAGAAGCAATCACTCGACCAAGATCCAACCACTCGATGGCGAGGAGACCTAAAGTCACTCCGCATGCTAATGGTCGGTCATTAAGTAGCTTTTATGGTCATCATAGCACTTTATTAGGGGCGTTACTAGTAACGCCCGACCTTAATGTACTTAAAACCCTGCATAACTGAGGGCCGGAGGGGTCTGGCGAACTGTATATAAGCCACCCCCTCCTCAGTGTAAAGGGTTCGCACCCCTGTAATTCATACACACATAATCCAGTCGACCGCCTCCGGGCTCCGAGACATAAGGCTATTACTTCCTCCGAGAAGGGCCTGAACTCATAAACCTCGTGTGCTTACAACTACTTCATAGCTAAGATCTTGCCTCTCCATACCTACCCCCCTACATTATTGTCAGACTTAGAACCACGACAGTTGGCGCCCACCATGGGGCAGGTGTCTTAGCGATTTGTTGGAGGAGTTGCGATCTTTTCCGATCCAAATCATCATGGTTTCTGGCGGAGTTTTGGTGGAGGGCCGCGAGATCCGTCTTGGCGCGCTCACGTTCATCGCCGACGACTCCGCTTGGCTTCAGGAGGCTCTGCTCGACGTCGACGCACTCCCTGTCTGCGGGGCAACGCACTTTCGCGCGCGCGTTCGCGGCATCCTCTTGCGGCAACCATCGACCCATTATCGGTCGGCCCCTGTGTTGTCCTCCCTCCCTGTTTCCCGCTGGCGCAAGCGCTCCGGTCGGTCGAGACTTCAGCGATGGGTGAGACACGCGGTGGCATGCCAGTCGGCCACCCCTCTAGTCGCGGTGATCGAGCCCGACGAATCCCTCTACGGCCTGTTTGACCTGTCGACTAGCTCCGCAGAGACCGCATCCGAGTGCGATAGCAGTGATTCGGCGGCGGAGGTTCTGATGGTCGATGGACCGCACAGTCCTCCCGATTTTCCCTGCACCGACGGAGGCGCAGGAGGAGGCGACCCGTCGCATCCCCATGAGGAATATCTCCCTGAGCCTCTCACGTCACTGCAGAGAGAAGAACTTCGTCGCCGGAACATGGATGCACTGCACACTCCTATCGTTGGAGAAACCCCCGAGGCTCGTGCCTTGGAGGACGCATGCCTGGCAAACATGGCTGAGCGCACTCGACTGGAGAACCTCGAGCGAGCACTCGATGAGTGTGCGCGACAACGGGTTCCAGAATCCAGTCGGCGTCAGCTCTTTCCGCCCCCGCAGGTATATCAAACTCCGATTCAGAATTTAGCAGCTGCAGCCCGCATAGCAGAGTCGATTCAGCCTTCCCAGTTAGAGGCTGGCAGAGGCTTGCTGCAGATCAAAGCGTTACTCCGGGCAGCAGGAGACTAGAATTCCGCTGTTTCTCAGTGGCGGAACAGGATTCATAGCAGATCCATTGCTGCAGACACAGTCCAATCGGCTCATAGCCCAAGATCGCCCCCGAGGCGTGAGGGACGTGGGGACCGGTGTGATCAGTACGGGAACCATGAGCAGTATGATCACCGGTTCGATCGTGACGATCGATGTCGAGTGCCCACCGCTCCCCCGAGGAGTGGATCGTATGTGCCTCGACAGCAGGATGACAGGCGCCCTCATAGTGTTGGGCGAAGGATTCCAGTCGACCCCAGAGAACCAGGCTTTGATGCGAGATCCATTCTCGTTCAAGGTTTGGTCGACAGGAACAGAGCTCACCGAGAAGGTCACGACAAAGATGCACCTACCAGCAGCAGAGTACATGTTTCGGGACCAGAGTGCTTTAGTAGAGCCATCAGGGCCGCTGTGATTCCTCCCAACTTCAGGTTGGCGACTGGAGTCAGTAAGTTCACTGGTGAGTCCAAGCCCAATACTTGGCTTGAAGACTACTGAGTGGCTGTGCAGATTGGCGGTGGCAATGATGAAGTGGCTATGAAGCACCTGCCCCTCATGTTGGAGGGCTCGGCCAGAGCGTGGCTGAATCAGTTAGCACCCAGTAGCATTTATACTTGGGAAGATCTCGCCCGAGTGTTTGTCACCACATTTGAAGGAACATGCAAGCAACCGGCAGGGCTGACGGAATTGCGGTCTTGCGTGCAGAAGCCGAATGAAACTTTGAGGGATTACATCCAGAGATGGATCACGTTACATCACACGGTAGAGAATGTGCCTGATCACCAAGCAGTCTGTGCCTTCAAAGAAGGCGTCAAGTACAGAGAATTGAATCTGAAATTCGGTCGAACCAGAGACATGTCTCTGAATCGGATGATGGAGATTGCCACCAAGTACGCTAATGGTGAAGATGAGGATCGACTCCGGAGTGGCAAGCACAAGTCAGTCGCCCAAGAAACCGGAGGAGGAAATTCCAATCGGAAACAGAAGCGGAAAGCCGAGCCAGCTGCTCCTGGGGAAGCCTTGGCTGTAACTCAAGGAAAGTTCAAGGGGAAACCCAAAGGGCCTTGGAACCCCAAGAAAGTTAAAGACCAAGACGGAAATGATGTGTTGGATTTGCCATGTCACATCCACACCAAGAAAGATGAAGAGGGTAAGCTCATTTACCCGAAACATACCACTCGACAGTGTCGCCTCTTGATCCAGCAGTTCCAGGGCAAACAACCCAATGATAAGGAAAAGGAGTCGGACAAAGTTAAGGACAAGGAAGACAATGATGATGGATACCCCCAGGTCAATTCCACTATCACAGCCCTAGAATTTGTTTGCAAATAGTTGCACAAGCATTCATGCATCATGTCTAATTTGATCTGAAACTTGAAATGGGGACATGTGAAAGCTTCAGAGAACATTTCTAAAAATGACCAAGATAAAAATTGCCTCAATTAAGTCCAAGAAAATGTTCCTGTGAATCTCTGGAAATATTGGCAAGGGACAAAATTCAAACCAATATTTTTAGAATCTCAGAAGCAATTATTTTGGGTCTTTGATTTAATCCAATAAATAATTGAATTGGATCTATATTTATTATATAATAAATATATGTTCAATAATTCTGAAAATTGTTGTGTGGATTTGGATAAGTCCATTTAGTTCACACAATTATTTTTATGAATTTTGAAAATGGTTTGGTCTTGAACTAAATCAAAACATAATAGCAAAAATAGAAAACAGAATAAATTAGAATAAAACAGACAAGGGAAAGGGCCTTACCTGGCTCACCTGTAGCAGAGCCGGCCCAGCTCAATGGCCCAGCCCACCAGCACCTCGCCCGTCGTCTTCCTCCCCTCGCCCCGAAGCAGCTGCGTGCCAGCAGCAGCGCACGCAGGAGGATTCCACCTCCTGCTTCGTGCTGGCGGCCTCCTCTTCGAGCCTATCCACGCCTGGAGACGCCCGCGACCCCCTGGACCCTCCCCGCTCACTCTCTCGAGCTCCTCCCCCTCCTCTCCTCTCTCTCCCGCGCAACCGCCATGAGCCGAGAGCGCCGACGAGCACCACCACGGCCACCGGCCCTCCCTCGCCCCGTCGATGCTTCCAGAAGCCCCGTCGTGTCCTCCTCTTCCTCTCCACCGAGCCGCGCCCCGCCGGACGCCTCGAAGCGCCGTCACCATCACCGTCTTCCTCCTCGGGTGCCGAAGCTCACCGCCATCGATTCGCCGTCTCCGACGCGTCCGCGAGGCCGCTGACCATCCCTACGTGTTCGCTGTGAGCTCCTCTACCTGGCCCTCTACTTCCCGTGCTCGATTACACCTCGTAGCCACCGCCCCCTTCAAGCCCGAGCGCTCCTCGCCGCCGGCCATGTCGCCGTCGTGGCTACGGCCGTGCAAGCACGCGTCCGAGCGCACCACCGCATTCAGTGCGTCCCTAGGAGCCTAACGCACGCACTCCCTCGCCCTGCCGTGCACCGTAGCCCTCTTTCCCTCTCCGCCCGAACTCCGGCGCCGCCGCGAGCTTAGTTCCGGCGAGCTCCGGCCACCCTGTGACCCACTGTTGCCTCTGCTCGATGCAGCTGAGCGAGGGCTCCCCTCTGGTGCCCTCAGCACACCCAGCCACCGCCCCTAGCGCCATTCCGGCGAACTTCCGCCGCGTTCCTGGTCGCCGCCGACGTAACTCCGGCGGGCTGACGTGGTCGCTTAGTTAGGCGCTAATCACCACTAATCCTCCTCCAACAGACACTGACAAGTGGGCCCCGCAGCGGGTCAAATTCCCAGTCAACACGGGATTAACTCCCAGTCAACAGTGAGCCAATGACATGTGGGACCTGGTCGTCAGGTTTGACCTGGTCAGCGTCAGTTGACTCGCTGACGTCATGCTTGCACAATGCTGACGCTATAAATCATTTTCTAGATTTAAGTTAATTCAGAAAATTTCAGAAAATGTCCAAAACTTCTAAAAATCATAGAAATTAAACCGTAACTCCAAATAAAATAAATTATATATGTAAAATTATCAGAAAAATTCAAGGAATCTGTTTATGGCATTTTCATGCATGTTTGAACAATGTTTGTCCTCTGTTTTGGACAAAACAAATAAAGGGCATTTAAATAATCATATATGGAGTTTGAATTTGAATCTTGTATTCAAACCAACTTCATTTAATTGTGTTGCTAGTTGCATTAGCTCAATCAACAACATATTGCCATGTCATTATCATGCATCATGTTGTGCATTGCATTGATTGTATCCCTTCTCTATTGTCGGTGTTTGTTCCCTCTCGGTAGACGCTGCTCCGACGCTGTGATCGTTGACACTGATGAAGACCCAATGATATCTTCAGAAGTGCCAGGCAAGCAAAACCCCCTTGTTCATTCCGATACAATCCCCCTCTCTCGCTCCTGCTCTCTTTTACTGCATTAGGACAACAACGATTCATCTGTTACTTGTTGCGGTAGTTGAACCCCTTATCCTCTGCATGACCTGTCATTGCCACAGTAAATAGATGAAACCCACTAGCATGAGTAGGAGTTGTTTGAGCCCTGATGTGCCTACTCATTCATGCTTGTTTGTCATGCCTGCTACTGCTTAGAGTTGAGTCAGGTCTGATTCATCGGGGATGGATCGGAGGTGTGTAAACATGTCCTACTGTGTGTGAGCTAAGTGTGTGAACATGATTTGGTAAAGGTAGCGGTGAGAGGCCATGTAGGAGTACATGGTGGGTTGTCTCATTGCAGCCGTCCTCAGGAACTGAGTTCTGTGTCTGTGATCCATGAACAGCTACTACCACTCATTGGGATCCTTAATTGACCCTCTCGGCTTCTTAATCACCCTAGTACTCTGTCCAGGAGTTGCAACTAGTTTCTGGTGTTTGTAGGATATGTGTTGGCGGCCGTGCGTAGCGCTGACCCTAGGGGTGGGCTATGTTGCGGTAGATACACCGTGGTCGGGTGTACCGGGCGCCCGTTTGGTGTCTCAGGAACCCTGCACACATCGTTTGGGGCTGTGAGTGAAACTCCGGCCGGATCTCCTCGCGGATGGAACCCGAATAGGCGATAAACCTGGACTAGAGACTTAAGTGTTTAGGTAGGCCGTGGCCGACACCCTCGCCCGGCTTCCGCTTGAAGGTTGCCGAGGTACATGACATGTACAGGGCTATAAGTGGTGGGAGCGTGTGTGAAGAATTACACCCCTGTAGGGTTATCAATATCTATTCGAATAGCCGAATTCCTCGGATATGGAAACTTGGACCCCATGCATAGTTCATAGACAAGTGAAAGTGGATACCCCTAAAACTCGCAAGATAAGCGTGAGTGCTATGGATGGCCTTCTCGTAGGGAGACGGGAGCGGATCCATAGTGGTGTATTGATTGGTGAATATGTGGACTCGTGTGCGCCACCTCAAAAGAGTTGCTCGCAATCGTAGTTCAGGTTAGCCACTGAGTCAAAGCTGGCTTGCTGAAGTTAAACTCCACCACCCCCCTTGTTGATACCGATGCATATGTAGTTTAGTTCTGATGTAAGTCTTGCTGAGTACCCTTGTACTCACGTTTGCTTAATTTATGTTTTGCAGAGAGATTTCAGTCTCGCTAGTAGTTCCGCGTGGACTTCGACGTTTAGCTTGATACCTCAGCTACGATCTTGTGCCCTCGACAGGATTTGGTAGATAGTCAGGCTTCTTAGCCTTTTTCATTTATAGATGTCTGTACTCAGACAAGTTAAGCTTCCGCATGTGCTTGTTGCTTGTATGCTCTGTATGTCGGGTCATGAGACCCATGTTTGTAATATCTCGCTCCTCGGAGCCTAATGAACAAATACTTGAGTTGTAGAGTTATGTTGTGATGCCATGTTGTATTCATACATATCGAGCATATTGTGTGTATGATTGAAATGCTTGGTATGTGTGGGATCCGACTATCTAGTTGTTTATCCTTGGCAGCCTATCATATGGGGAAATGTAGTCTAGTGCTTCTGAGCGATAGTAGTCCGCTACAGCCCAGATCACCGGAGTCCTGCTAGCCCAGCACTACTGCTCAGGACACTTGACTGGCCGGCATGTGTTTCACTTCGTTCCTATGTCTGTCCCTTCGGGGAAATGTCACGCGGTGACATCCGGAGTCCTGCCTAGCCTGCTACAGCCCGGGTTACCGGAGTCCTGTTAGCCCAGTGCTACAGCCCGGATTCACACGCTGTTGACCGACATGCTTGAGGTTGATTCATGTATGCCTGTCCCCATGGGTTAGTGCCGCTTTGGGTTCATGACTAGCCATGTCGGCCCGGGTTCTTTGTCATATGGATGCTAGCGACACTATCATATACGTGAGCCAAAAGGCGCAAATGGTCCCGGGGCAGGTAAGGTGGCACCCGTGGAAATACCGTGCGTGAGGCCACAAAGTGATATGATGTGTTACATGCTAGATCGGTGTGACCTAGGATCGGGGTCCTGACATCCACCTTGATGATTTTTGCTGATGTTGAAAGCAAAGGTCGACTGAAAGTTATCAACCATGAGGTGAATATGGTTGCTCCGGCGACACCCAGTTATCTGAAGTGGTCTCAGACTGCCATCACATTCGACCAGTCCGATCACCCAACGCACATTGCCACCCCTAGGAGGCAAGCTTTGGTGGTCGACCCAGTTGTTGAAGGCACTCGACTGACCAAAGTCTTGATGGATGGTGGCAGTGGTTTGAACATACTGTATGCTGAGACGATGAAAGAGATGGGCATTCCGATGTCCAGACTCAGTACCAGCAACATGAGTTTCCATGGAGTCATTCCTGGGAAGAAGGCTGAGTCACTCGGCCAAATTGCTCTTGATGTGGTTTTTGGTGATTCCAAGAATTACCGCAAAGAAAAGTTGACGTTCGAAGTTGTGGATTTCCAGAGTGCTTATCACACTATTTTGGGCAGGCCAGCTTATGCACGCTTCATGGCTCGACCATGTTATGTGTATCTCAAATTGAAGATGCCTGGTCCCAAAGGTGTGATCACTGTTACGGGAAATCGGAAGAAAGCAGAAGAGTGTTTTCAGAAAGGCTCAAAGATTGTTGATGCTCAGATGGCAGTGGTGGAGCTGCAGGAATACCAGAAGACTGCAGACCCGAGTGATTTGTTGCGAGCCAAGAAGCCCGCTACAGGATCAGCTTTTCAGTCGTTTGGTGAAACAAAGTCGGTTCACATTCACCCGACCGATCCCAGTGCTGCTCCGACTCATATCTCAACAACACTCGACTCCAAATAGGAAGAAGCGCTCATCCAGTTCCTTCGTGAGAACTGGGACATCTTCGCATGGAAGCCTTCTGACATGCCGGGTGTTCCCAGGGGGCTGGCTGAGCACCGCCTACAAGTCGACTCAAAAGTGAAACCTGTCAAAGAACATCTCCGACGTTCCGTCGTCCAGAAGAGAAAGGCTATTGGTGAGGAGGTGGCCTGGCTCTTAGCAGCGGAGTTCATCCAAGAGATTTACCACTCTGAGTGGCTCGCCAACGTTGTCATGGTCCCCAAGAAGGACAAGTCACTTCGCATGTGCATTGACTTTAAACATATCAATCGGGCCTGCCCGAAAGATCATTTCCCTCTCCCCCGCATCGACCAGATAGTCGACTCGACTGCGGGATGTGAGCGATTGTCTTTTTTAGACGCCTATTCCGGGTACCATCAGATCCGTCTGTATGGACCTGATGAGATCAAAACAACTTTCATCACTCCATTCGGGTGCTTCTGTTATGTTACCATGCCATTCGGCCTCAAGAATGCCGGAGCCACATTCATGAGGATGATTCAGAAGTGTTTGCTCATTCAAATCAGTCGGAATGTGGAAGCATACATGGATGATATCGTGGTCAAGTCACGGAAGGGTTCCGACCTGCTGTCTGACCTTGCTGAAACCTTTGCCAACCTCAGGAGGTATGATATCAAGCTTAATCCATCAAAGTGCACATTCGGAGTTCCTGGCCGAAAGTTACTCGGTTTTCTCGTTTCCAAACAGGGAATCGACGCCAATCCAGAAAAAGTCGGTACTATACTCCGGATGAAACGTCCTGTGCGAGTGCACGACGTCTAGAAGCTTACTGGTTGCTTGGCCGCTTTAAGTCGATTCATCTCTCGTCTCGGTGAAAAGGCATTGCCTCTTTACCGATTGATGAAGAAGTCAGACAAGTTCGAGTGGACTCCTGAAGCTGATGCAGCGTTTGCAGAGCTCAAAGCTCTGCTCTCCACCCAGCCGGTGCTTGCTGCTCCAATCAGCAAAGAGCCTTTGCTGCTTTACATCGCAGCCACGGGACAAGTCGTCAGTACGATACTTACGGTCGAGCGGGAAGAAGAAGGAAAAGCCTTCAAAGTTCAGCGCCCAGTATACTATGTTTCTGAAGTTTTGACCCCGTCGAAGCAAAGATATCCTCATTATCAGAAGCTCGTATATGGGATTTTTATGACCACAAAGAAAGTTGCTCACTACTTCTCTGATCATTCCATTACAGTCGTCAGCGACACTCCATTGTCAGAGATCCTGCACAACAGAGATGCATTTGGTCGAGTGGCAAAATGGGCGATTGAACTCCTTCCTCTAGATATCAAGTTTGAGGCAAAGAAAGCTATCAAGTCCCAAGCAATAGCAGATTTCGTCGCCGAGTGGATTGAACAACAACTGCCGACTCATGTTCACTCGGAGCATTAGACCATGTTCTTCGACGGTTCCAAAATGCTGAATGGTTCCGGTGCCGGGGTAGTATTGGTCTCCCCCCGAGGAGATAAGCTCAGATATGTTCTTCAAATCCACTTTGATTCCTCCAATAACGAAGCAGAATATGAAGCACTTTTATATGGGTTGCGCATGGCCATTTCACTCGGCGTCCGTCGCCTCATGGTCTATGGCGACTCATATTTGGTGGTTAATCAAGTGATGAAGGAGTGGGATGTCAGAAGTCCGGCCATGACTGGTTATTGCAATGCAGTGAGAAAGCTGGAGAAGAAATTCGAGGGACTTCATCACATACCCCGACTAAAAAATCAAGCAGCTGATGATTTGGTGAAAATAGGTTCCAAAAGAGAAGCCATTCCCAGCAATGTGTTTTTGGAACACATCCACACACCATCAGTTCAGGAGGATCCCTTCACTGAAGAAGCCTCGCAGCCAAAAAGTACCACGGATCCGATTGAAGTTGAAGTTCCAGCTGTGGTCGACCTGATCATGGAAGTTTTGGTCATCACTCCCGACTGGACGGTACCGTACATCACGTACATCCTAAGGAAAGAACTCCCATAGGACGAAGAAGAGGCTCGACAGATCGTCCATCGATCCAAGGCCTTTACAGTCATAAAGGGACAGTTGTATAGAGAAAGTGCGACTGGAGTCAGTCAGAAGTGTATAACACCAGAAGAAGGTCAGATAATCCTTGATGATATCCACTCGGGGACCTGTGGTCATCATGCGTCCTCTCGGACCATTGTGGCTAAAGCATACCGGGCGGGATTCTACTGGCCAAGGGCGAATGAAATGGCGAAAGAGATAGTCGACAAATGTGAAGGATGTTAGTTTTACTCCAATATGTTACACAAACCCGCGTCAGCCCTGAAAACCATTCCACTCGTCTGGCCCTTCGCTGTTTGGGGACTGGACATGGTTGGACCACTGAGAACGGGCAGGAGCGGCTTCACTCATGTGCTAGTAGCAGTCGACAAGTTCACCAAATGGATTGAAGCTAAGCCTATCAAGAATCTTGATGCTTGCACTGCTATCAGTTTCATCAGAGAGTTAATATTCAGATATGGAGTTCCGCACAACATCATCACTGACAATGGGTCAAACTTCAATTTCGACAAATTCAGAGCCTTTTGCGCATCTCAAGGCACACGAGTCGACTACGCTTCAGTCGCTCACCCCCAGTCGAATGGACAAGCGGAAAGAGCAAACGGCTTAATTCTCAAAGGACTGAAACCCCGACTGATGCGATATCTCAAGCACGCAGCAGGTGCATGGGTCGACGAGCTTCCATCAGTTCTTTGGGGATTGAGGACAACCCCGAACCGATCGACTGGAAGAACCCCATTCTTTCTGGTCTACGGAGCCGAAGCAGTTTTGCCGAGTGACCTGCTTCACAACACACCCCGAGTCGAGCTCTACTCTGAAGATGAAGCAGAACAAGCCCGGCAGGACGCAGTCGACCTCCTGGAAGAAGAAAGAGAAATGGCCATGATCCGATTGACCATCTATCAGCAAGACTTGCGTCGATTCCATGCCAGAAATGTGAAGAGTCGAGCCTTCCAAGAAGGAGACTTGGTTCTCCGAGTGGATCAACAGAAACCACACAAACTCGCTCCTACTTGGGAAGGCCCCTTCATAGTCACCAGAGTCCTCCACAATGGAGCGTACCACCTTTATAATGTCGATCGCCAGATTGATGAGCCATGAGCCTGGAACGCGGAGCTGCTCCGCCCCTTTTATACTTGAATTCTCACTCGGATGAGATGTAATAAGAAAAACTTCTGTAGTTTATTTATCAAAGACAAGAGCGTTATAATTTTCCTAGTGATTGTTATTGTTTTTCCTTGCGTGAGAAATCCCCTAGTGGGTGGCTTAGCTGCGAATCCGTTTCGCCTAAGTTTGCAAAAATAATTTCCTACCGAGTGGTGAGCCAGCCTCCCACTCGGGGGCTTAACTGCGAACCCGTTTCGCCTAAGTGTTTGAAAATCCAACCGAGTGGTGAGCCAGCCTCCCACTCGGGGGCTTAGCTGCAGTCCAGTACTCGCCTACGTATTTGAAAATCCTACTGAGTGGTGAGCCAGCCTCCCACTCGGGGGCTTAGCTGCAGTCCAGTACTCGCCTACGTATTTGAAAATCCTACCGAGTGGTGAGCCAGCCTCCCACTCGGGGGCTTAGCTGCAGTCCAGTACTCGCCTAAGTATTTGAAAATCCTACCGAGTGGTGAGCCAGCCTCCCACTCGGGGGCTTAGCTGCAGTCCAGTACTCGCCTAAGTATTTGAAAATCCTACCAAGTGGTGAGCCAGCCTCCCACTCGGGGGCTTAGCTGCAGTCCAGTACTCGCCTAAGTTTGAAAAATCCTACCGAGTGGAGAGCGACCCTCCCACTCGGGGGCTTAGCTACAGTCCAGTACTCGCCTAAGTTTGAAAAATCCTACCGAGTGGAGAGCGACCCTCCCACTCGGGGGCTTAGCTGCAGTCCAGTACTCGCCTAAGTTTGAAAAATCCTACCGAGTGGAGAGCGACCCTCCCACTCGGGGGCTTAGCTACAGTCCAGTACTCACCTAAGTTTGAAAAATCCTACCGAGTGGAGAGCGACCCTCCCACTCGGGGGCTTAGCTGCAGTCCAGTACTCGCCTAAGTTTGAAAAATCCTACCGAGTGGAGAGCGACCCTCCCACTCGGGGGCTTAGCTGCAGTCCAGTACTCGCCTAAGTTTGAAAAATCCTACCAAGTGGAGAGCGACCCTCCCACTCGGGGGCTTAGCTGCAGTCCAGTACTCGCCTATGTTTGAAAAATCCTAGCGAGTGGAGAGCGACCCTCCCACTCGGAGGCTTAGCTGCAGTCAGTACTCGCCTAAGTATGAAACCCATCCCAATCCGCAAGGACGACGAGGTGCAGGTCGACTGCCACCTTCTCCTTCGGAGCTTCGCCACAAATACAACGTGTGCTCAATCCCAATCCACAAAGACGACGAGGTGCAGGTCGACTGCCACCTTCTCCTTCGGAGCTTCGCCACAAATACAACATGCGCTCCATCCCGACCCGCAAGGACGACGAGGTGCAGGTCGACCCCTACCTTCTCCTTCAGAGCTGCGCCACAAATACAAAAGTTGTCTCGAGTGAAGAACGAGTTCCACTCGACGGAGAATTCATGAAGATATTCAACAATAAACCAAGTTCAGATAAATCCTAAAAGTTCCAAACCGCAGATCGAAGTGCTCGGGCATTTAGCCCGAAAGAGTTTAACGGTTACAAAACCACTCGGCATTCCGAGGCAAATTTAAGGTGGGACATAAAAGTTTGTTCACTCTGCAAGAGGAGGACTGGCAGGCTCGACGAACTCGTCCAGGTCAACGCCGTCAGCGATCCGAGTGGCTGCAGCAATAAAAGTCTCCATAAAAGATCGGAAATCATGCCTCTAAGTGTTGGCGACCTTGATTGCTGCCAGCTTATCTTGTCGCACCTCCTTACAGTGGACACGAACCAAAGACAGAGCCACATCAGCACCACACCGGGCGGAGGATTTCTTCCATTCTTGCACTCGGTCAGGGATCTCGTTCAGTCGAGTCATCAGAGATTCCAGATCATTCTGAAGCGTCGCCCCGGCCAAAGCGTCGAGTCGATTCTAGAGACAACCTCCTTCAGGCGTGCGAGGTAGCTTGTGGCGCTGGCGATACGGGACTCCAGTCGGAGCACTTTCATCGCAGTTTCGTCACAGACCGGGGAAGCGATAGGGTCCAGACCCATCTCGACCCTTCCAGTTTCTTCATCAAAGTCTTGACAAAGTTCTGCACCCAAAAGTCAGTTCAATCAACCGAGCAATATCCGATGGCAAGCATCAACACAATTGGATTAAAAGAAATACCTCCCAGCACAAGATAAAGCTTCTTGGCAAGGGTCCTCAGATAAGCTTCTGTGTCGTTCCTCTTGCGGATCGCAGACTCCAACTTTTCGTTCAGGGCAACCTTATCCTTCTTCAGGTTGGTCACTTCGCGGTTAGCTTCATTAAGACAAGATGTCAGCCTAGTCACCTCTCCTTCAAGCGTTCCGACTGAAGCAAGCTTCTCGTCTGCGAGAACGGTTTTGTCTTGGGCTGCTTTTTGCGCGACGGCGAGGTCTGAGTCCTTCTTGTCCAGAGCCAACTTCATTTTCTCTGCAAAAGAAATAATCGAATCAAAGAAGAGACCAAAGAGATATATTGAAGTTCAGTCGGCAATCAGTTACCTTCCATACCAGCAGCCTTGTCTTGAGCTTTTTTTAGATTTTGCTGAGCCAATTCCAAGTCAAGGTTTAGCTGGATCTGCTGTTTCTCCAAATCAGCAAAGCGAGCTCCAAGATCACAAGATTTCTGCAATCAGGGAGGGGAAGTTATTTTACATCGAAAAACGACAAAGACAATAAATACTAAGACTACAGTCGACTGCCCGCAGCCCACCATAGTCTCGAGGACGACACCCAGTGGGTGCACTTTGCGTGCCCCCACCGGTTCTGATCCCACTCGACCGGCCCGCCGGAGTCGAGTGCAGGGAGTAAAAAAAGAGAGATAAAGAACAACTGCGCCGTCAAGAAAGAAGAACTCAGACCACAGTCGACTGCCAGCAGTCGACCGCGGTCTCGGGGACTACACCCAGTGGGTGCACTTGGCATGCCCCCACCAGTTCTGATCCCACTCGCCCAGACCGAGTGGAAGAGAGAAACTACCAAAAACGACAACAACTCGACACGGCCAGACCAGATCGAGCGAAATAATCAAAATACAAAGACTACAGTCGACTGCCAGCAGTCCACCGTTGTCTCGGGGACTACACCCAGTGGGTGCACTCAGCGTGCCCCCACTAGTCCAAAAATTCAATCGACGCACCCAGTGGGTGTACAGATGCAAAGATTTTCGAAAAGAGAGTCTTCAGATAGCATATCTTAACAGAACAAGCGATGACCAACTAACCTGAACATTGCTTTGGAGAGCCGAGCTAGCGTCATAGGCGGCCCGACTGGCGTCCCGCACCGCCTTCATCTTCTCCATCATAATGCCCGCCTGGCGTATGGCTTCCTTGGCAGCATTCACTTCATCCTCTGGGACATGATGGATCGCAAAAACTGAAGGTGGGTCGGCAGGAGCTTGAGCAGTCGACGAAGAAGGCAGGGCACTCGACAATGGTACAACGAAGGTAACAGAACCCTGATTGGCATCACCAGCGTCCTGAACGACTGGTTCCGCTATCAGCGTCGACAGTGGCACCCTGCTTGCAGGAGCTTCCCTATTTTTCCTCGTCAAAGGCTTCTCAGGCTCTTCATCATCATCATCGGGGAGGTCAATAATGTTAGGAGCTGTTCAAAGATCAATCGCCAAAATCACATCACCCAATGGTACATATTGCAGTTGAGTCGACCAAATAAAGACAGAATGACAGAAATCATACCCAGATTGGAAGTGACTACATCCTCCATTACCTCATCCTCATCCCTGTAAGCTGAGGTCCCGGAAGTAGCAGCGCTGCCAATTCCAAAGTTCGTCTGGTTAAATCAAGAAAAAATAAACAACACGGAGCGTCGAGTGAATACAAAGGGAGACACTCACGCAGAAGCGACAGGGATGTCAATCTTAATCTTCGGCAACGCCTTCCGAGGCTTCTGCTCTGCAACTTTGGGATGCTTTGACACTTTTTCAGTTGGGGTTGGTGAAGATGTCCGAGGACGCTTTGAAGACTAACCAGTCTGAGCAATCGCCTTTTCACGGGCGCTCGATCGTTCTTGGTCGAGCTTGGATCACCTCTCCCTGCGAGGAGGTGACCCGACTTCTTCTTCGTCACTTGAGTCGTCGCTTTCTTCGTCCCCTTCTCCGTCAGAATGCCATTCACCACTGTCGCCGCCGCTCGCCTCTCCTTCTGGGTCTTGCTCTTGCTCTCCGTTGGGCACCGAGTACATTTCAATAAGGGCCGGAAAGAGAGCAGGAAGAATAAAGTCAGTCAACACAGTATAGACAGCTGCGCGAGTGAATTCAGATTATAATCAAAAGCTCAGAATCGGACCTTTTCTGGTTCATGGGACTGGTCAAATGGAGGAACTCTCCTGGCTCCCTTGGGGTTGTCCTTGTTTCCGGTGATGCTCGACAGCCACCCCTCCAGTGTGTCATCATCGACCTCCTCCGGGTGAATCCGAGTGGTGTCGTCAAGACCCGAATACATCCAAATCGGATGGTCTCGAGCTTGAAGAGGCTGGATGCGCCGCTGAAGGAAAACCTCCAAGAGATCCATAGCAGTGACCCCGTCACGGATAAGCTGGAGCACTCGTTCGACCAGCACCCTAACTTGCGCCTTCTCCTCCGGGATCACCTTCAAAGAGGAGGGTTTCCTCACTCGGTCCATGGTAAAAGGAGGGAGGCCAGTCGAATGCCCTGGCATCGGCTGGTCTTTGCAGTAAAACCAGGTCGACTGCTATCCACGGACCAAATCGGGAAGAATCATGGCCGGAAAGGAACTTTTCCCTCTCATCTGAACACCAAGACCCCCACACATCTGAATCACTTGTGTTCTCTCATCACTCGGATTGGCCTTTTTCACCGTCTGAGAATGATAGGTGAAAATGTGCTTGAAAAGACCCCAGTGAGGCTGACAACCCAAGAAATTCTCGCACAAAGACACGAAAGCTGCGAGATACACGATTGTGTTGGGAGTGAAGTGGTGGAGTTGTGCCCCAAAGAAATTCAGAAATCCCCGAAAGAAAGGGTGAGGAGGCAAGGAAAACCCATGGTCGACGTGGGTCGCAAGGAGAACGCGCTCACCCTCCCGAGGTTGCGGCTCGGATTCCTTCCCCGAAAGCCATGCCGATCCATGGGGGATCAGTCCTCCGTCGGCTAGGTCATCGAGGTCTTCTTAGCAGATCGTCGAGCGGATCCAGTCGCCCTGGATCCAGCCCTTCGGCAGGCCGGCTCATGAGGAAGATCCACCCTGACTGGTCGCCTTCCCCTTCGCCTTTGCCGTCGCCTTCTTCGCCTGCTCCAGAGCCGCCGTCTTCTCCTTCCCCATTGTCGCCGGCGAGACACGTACGGAGCGGCAGCGCTGGGGCGAGAACGAGCGCGACGAATAAGCCTGAGGAGGAGGAGAGGAAATGAGAACGCACTGTTCAAGAAACCTCGGTCCGACGCCTTATATGAGGTTACTTCCGAGTGGTTGACTGGTAGGCCCAAATGATCCTGTCAAATCCCGCAACAGTCGCGCGTGCGATACATGGCGAAAAAGGTGGCGCGGAGATCGAGGCGGCTCCGCCCTATCCCATCCGATTACTGCGGCCTCCCCCGTCCGGCGCGCCCCCCAAAATTCAAATCCCACGAAATCCGCGGGCAGCAGAACAACTTGTCAGATGGAAGATCTCCTCCACACCGTCACTCGGAGCTTTTCAAGTAAAGAAACTCAGTCGACAAAAAACTAAGAGTGGATCAAGGCGACTGAAAAGGAAGTTGCAGTCGTCACTCAGGTTCATTGATCCGAAACAAGATATGCTCATGGCATGAAAAATGAGTCGGAGAAGTTCTCAACTCCTTCCCCACTCAAACCTCGATCCATTCGGGGGCTAATGATGAAGCTATGTACCCAGGGTAGGGTCATGGACCTGTCCTAACTGCCCTACCTAAGGACATCTCTAGAAGAAATCACCTTTCAATCGACTTGGAGGTGTTCCACTCGACAGACTCGAAGACACCCGACCAAGAAGCAATCACTCGACCAAGATCCAACCACTCGATGGCGAGGAGACGTAAAGTCACTCCGCACGCTAACGGTCGGTCATTAAGTAGCTTTTATGGTCATCATAGCACTTTATTAGGGGCGTTACCAGTAACGCCCGACCTTAACGTACTTAAAACCCTGCATAACTGAGGCCAAAGGGGTCTGGCAAACTCTATATAAGCCACCCCCCTCCTCAGTGTAAAGGGTTCACACCCCTGTAATTCATACACACATAATCCAGTCGACCGCCTCCGGGCTCCGAGACGTAAGGCTATTACTTCCTCCGAGAAGGGCCTGAACTCGTAAACCTCGTGTGCTTACAACTACTCCATAGCTAAGATCTTGCCTCTCCATACCTACCTGAAAGTGCAACTATCCCTAGGTGGTTTTGGTAATTCATAACAACATATAGCTCATTGAGCTAATGCTATTTCAAGATGATTATTTCAGGAAAGCTCAATGATTGGCATGGCATGGATGTGAAAGTGGAACCCTCAAAATGCTAAGGACAAAGAATTGGCTCAAGCTCAAAAGTTCAAGACTCTTCATTTTATATTTTAGTGATCCAAGATCACATTGAGTCTTTAGGAAAAGCCAATACTATCAAGGAGGGATGAGGTGTTGCTTAATGAGCCTCTTGCTTTATGTGCTTGGTGATATGCTCCAAAATCCTCAACCACTTTTCTATAGCCACAAATGACCTAAACACTAAGCCAAACTCGGTCATACCGATTCCTTCAATCCGGCGCCACCGAGTTTCACTTGTCATTTGCCACTGCCAAACCCTAGCAATTTGGTCCTACCGATAAGGATCTCAGTCTCACCGAGATGGGATTTCAAACTCTCTGTTTCCCTTTCGTAACTTTTCGGTCTCACCGAAAGAGCGAATCGGTCCCACTGAGATATTTCACTCTCATCATTTTGGCAAGAACAAGTGCAATCAACTTCCACATCATGCACTAGTTCAAGGAGTCACAAACCCTCTTGTTGGTAAGACAAGGGACAAGGTAACCTAAAGTTTTCATGGACATCATCTTGTGTATGCATCACTCTATGTCTATGGATATCCTTGTTTGTTCCTTGTGGGACTAACCCATGTAGGTATTGAAAGTGCAATTCACTCAAATGGATAGCTCCAAGTGATCTACATCAACATTGAGCATCCACATCTTCAACATCTACATGAAGTCATCATCGACAAAACCCAAGGTTAGTTCATCCCTCTTAGGGGGGATATCACATCTAGGGGGAGCTTTACTCTAAAAAAACTTGAGCTAAAGCAACTCTAAAGATGTGAATACAACAATGCTTTATGTAAAAGTGGTAACCCCACTTGAGCTTAGACGATGAGTATGACCTACGATCAAGTGTTCTCACTTGACTCCTAAGTCAATATACTCATATATAGATGACCTAGTCATCGCAAATTGCTTGATAGATGCTAGAATTGGTTGTGCATGCTTTGCCACATATTTCATTTGCCAACTTATTGTGTGAGCATGTTGGTTGCATATTTTACTCATTCGAGGACATCCACTTGTTGTTTTGATTGTTTGGCTTTATCTTCTTTTGCCAAGTGGATGGACAAGAATGCCTAAGAACCTCCTCTATCTATCTATGCTTTTCTCATCTCAAACTCTATTCATGCCGCATCACAAAATTTGATCAAGTCAGATTCGAACCACTCTGTGTGAGGAGCGCTTGGAGTCCCCGATTCGTCATAGACTTAAACTTCCAAAACCTCTTTGTGATTCTCGGTCTGACCGATACCATACTTTCGGTCCTACCGAGATCATTAAGTTGATCTAGGTTTTTGATCTTGGTGCAACCGATTTGAACCACTCGGTCACACCGAGTTGCAATAATTGTATACAGTTTTGCATCTCGGTGCCACCGAGTTGTTCCACTCGGCCACACCGACAGGGTCGGGCTATATATAGTGACGGGCAAAATTTTGGAAATTTGTCCGAAACCTCTTCGCCCGCGCATAGCTCGCTCTGCCTCCTAGGTCTCCGGATCGTCCTCCTCGCCGCCAGCCGCCTCCAGTCGCTGGTCTCCGTCGCCGTCAACGGGAATTCTGCCCCGCCGTTGCCGCCGTAGCGAGTCTCCGCCGAACTAGGGTATGGACTCGATCTTTGTGCTATTCTCCAATCCGATTCCTAGCACATTGTGATCATCATGATTCTTGCCACGTTTGATAAACTCCTATCCAGTCAATGAACTCGTAGATTAGGTTTAATTCGAAAATTTTAGGGTTAGGTTTCTGCCGAAACCATCTCGGACCCACCGAGTTGAAAAACTCGGTCCCACCGATTTGGCTTATGCCATTGCACAAGTAAAACTCGGTCTGACCGAGAATAACTTATCGGTGTGACCGATTTTGGAACTCTGTGAAACCCTAGCAGTCTCAGTGCCACCGAACTGTGACTCGGTCTGACCGAGTTCACTAGTTCTGGTGCCAAAACTGCTTCGGTGTCTCCGAGTTTGAAAATCGGTAGATCCGAGATGATTTCAGTGGGAAACTAAAACTAAGTTATTGAATTACTCTTTTCCAAAATCTCTGCACTTTGTGATGCTCATCCACTCTATCTCATCTATAATCTATTCACAGGGTCAGCAGTCAGAGTTTGCATCATGTCAGACCAAAGTGACAGCCAGAACCTCTCAGAGCAGCAAGTGGTGATGAGTGAGGGCACTAGTCCCTCCAGCTCTTCAGATGATGGCAGCAGGAGCACCCCCAGCAATCTGCCTAAGGCTACCACTAGACAAAGGAAGAAGAGAACTTCTGATTCTGAAGATGAAGATTATGTGGCAGAGGAAGAGGCCACATCAAGGAGAGTTGAGCCAGCTCAAGGCACAAAGCCAGGGCTGAAAATCAAAAGGCCAGCAGGCAGGCAACCCATGTCTAAGGTTAGAGCTTCAACTGTGAAGCCTGCACCCACAAAGCCAGTTGTTGCTGAGGGCAAACAGAGGAAGGAAAGGGTCAAGAAGACTGTAGCCAGAGTGCTTGGCAAGGCCTCCATCATGGAAGATGAGGAGGAAGAAGAAGAGGTTGCTGCACCAGCACCCAAGGCACCCAAACTTATGGGAGATGCCATAAGGTCAGGGGCAACTGCATCCAAGCCCAAGGAAGCACCCAAGTCTGCATCTAAGCCAAAGAGTGCACCAAAGAGAAACACAAGAAGCATCCCAGCCACTGAAAAGAACAAGGCCCCAGTGCCTGAAGCTGCAGAGGAAGAGGAAGAGAATGTCCTTAGAAAGCTCAAGCCCAAGATCCCAGACCACAACGATGCTCATCCTGTGGCTGAGGATATGAAGCCCAGGAGAGATTCAGGGCTGAGGAAGTGGAGAGAAGCAGATCTGTATGCTTCTAGGAGAAGGACTGTAGTTGACTACAGGTTTCACACCAAGCAGCAGCAGGATTTCTATGAGACAGTGCTGCTAGATAAGAAGCCCATTGTCTGCGATATGAGATGGGTCGATTGGCAGTATATCAAGGACAATGAAGAGTACTTCCCTGGCGTGTATGACAGCTTTAGTGCGTGTGGAGTTGCAGACTTTGTTGGGCAGAAGCTCACAAAGTGGAACGAGGAGCTAATCATGCAATTCTACTCCACAGCACACTTCTACCCAGATGGGAGGATCACTTGGATGTCAGAAGGTACGAGGTACCAGTCCACAGTTGCTGAATGGGCTCAGCTAATTCATGCCCCAGAGGAGCAAGCAGATGACTTGGACATTTATGCCAAGAAGAAGATGGATCACAACTCAATGTCCAACATGTACAAGGAGATTCCGAATGAAGCACTTGACACTTTCAAATTTGGCTCAGTGCATTATCTTCTATCAGGACTGCCCACTATCAATTGGATACTGAGGCACACCCTATTGCCCAAGTCTGGAGATCACAAGATGATCAAAGGTCACGCGATCAACTTGCTTCATATCTTTGACGTGCCTCAGAAATTCAAAGTCATGAGCCTCATAGTGGAAACAATCAAAAGGACTGCAGTAGATCAGAAGAGGAGTTGTGGGTATGCCCCACAGATTCAGGAGCTCATCAACTCAAAGATGGGCACGGGCACATACTTGTTGGATAAGGAACACCTGCCCATCCGTCCAGACTTCGAAGATAATCAAGTGATCATGACTGAGAATGAGCCATCATCTGCCCAAGCACAAGCCAAGAAGGAGAAGGCGAAGAAGGAGAAAGCTGCCAGGATGCCTACTCAAGAGGAGGCATCTGAATATTTTCTGAAAACCAAACAAGAGCAGCTTGGTTACCTGATTGCGTCCACCCTGCGGATTGAGCAAGGACTAGCCACCCTAACTCAGAACCAGGCAAGCTTAGAGAGGATCATGGAACAGAGGTTCTATGATTTGGACATCAAGGTGACAGAGATATAGACTGCCGTGGAGCAGCTCCAAGATGACATGAATGAGAGGAGAGGCAGGACTACGACTGATGCTTTTGCCAGGGTGCCACGAGGTCCGAGGTCTTCTGCAATGCCAGTTGCTGACACCAGAGCTACCACGTCTGCGCCAGCCACAGCCTCAGTTCCACCAGCTCCAGCATCCACTTCAGCCTCAACTCCGACCACGTCTACCGAAGGCTTCGTCCTTGGAGTGCTCAGGACTCCACCACCACCTGAAGATCAAGCCTGAGCGTCGACTTAGCACTATGCATTTTTTAGGAACTTTTTGGTAACTTGTTGCCAAAGGGGGAGAAAATGTATAGATCATAGGCTTCGAGAGAGAGTGTTGCTTTTATTCTCTCTTGTTTTATTTGGTGGTTTTTCGAACTTTATTTGCTTGTGTGTGAGATACTACGTCCTTATCTGTGAGACATCGATGATCATGTGTTTGATCATAAGCTACACTTAATGTTTGCTTAATGCTATTTCATTCTATCTATCTTATGTGATCACTCACTATTCTTGGTGATGAGTGCATGTATTTCAATCTTATCATTTTTGAGTGCTCCACCAAGATGTATGTGACATGGAAGAGTAACCCATGACTCTAACTCCTTGTGCATTTGCAGTCCAAAGCAAATTCTAAATATGCACAAATTTAGGGGGAGCTCTTACTTGCCACATACTTCTCAAAGTGACGATGTATTTCATGATTATTATAATTTGTCGAAGCTTTGATCTATATGTTGTCATCAATTACCAAAAAGGGGGAGATTGAAAGTGCAACTATCCCTACGTGGTTTTGGTAATTCATAACAACATATAGCTCATTGAGCTAATGCTATTTCAAGGTGATTATTTCAGGAAAGCTCAATGATTGGCATGGCATGGATGTGAAAGTGGAACCCTCAAAATGCTAAGGACAAAGAATTGGCTCAAGCTCAAAAGTTCAAGACTCTTCATTTTATATTTTAGTGATCCAAGATCACATTGAGTCTTTAGGAAAAGCCAATACTATCAAGGAGGGATGAGGTGTTGCTTAATGAGCCTCTTGCTTTATGTGCTTGGTGATATGCTCCAAAATCCTCAACCACTTTTCCATAGCCACAAATGACCTAAACACTAAGCCAAACTCGGTCATACCAATTCCTTCAATCCGGCGCCACCGAGTTTCACTTGTCATTTGCCACTGCCAAACCCTAGCAATTCAGTCCTACCGATAAGAATCTCAGTCTCATCGAGATGGGATTGCAAACTCTCTATTTCCCTTTCGTAACTTTTCGGTCTCACCGAAAGAGCGAATCGGTCCCACGGAGATTGCAATGTAAACTCTATGTTTCCTTCTTGTAACTTTTCGGTCTCACCGAAAGAGCGAGTTGGTCCCACCGAGTTTGCCTGACCAACTCTCTGGTTAGCTTATTGCCAAACTCGGTCTCACCGAGTTTGTGCAATCGGTCTCACCGAGATTACGTTATGCCCAAACCCTAACCGAATCGGTCCTACCGAGTTGCATGTCAGTCCCACCGAAATTCCTAACGGTCACTAGGTTTACTATTTCGGTCTGACCGAGTTTGTTTATTCGTTCCCACCGATATTGGTAAATTGTGTGTAACGGTTGGATTTTGTGTGGAGGCTATATATACCCCTCCACCTCCTCTTCACTCATGGAGAGAGCCATCAGAACACATACACCATTCCAACTCATATGTTCTGAGAGAGAACCACCTACTCATGTGTTGAGACCAAGATATTCCATTCCAACCATATGAATCTTGATCTCTAGCCTTCCCCAAGTTGCTTTCCACTCAAATCTTCTTTCCACCAGATCCAAATCCTATGAGAGTTGAGTGTTTGGGAGACTATCATTTGAAGCACAAGAGCAAGGAGTTCATCATCAACACACCATTTGTTACTTCTTGGAGAGTGGTGTATCCTAGATTGGCTAGGTGTCACTTGGGAGCCTCCGACAAGATTGTGGAGTTGAACCAAGGAGTTTGTAAGGGCAAGGAGATCGCCTACTTCGTGAAGATCTACCGCTAGTGAGGCAAGTCCTTCGTGGGCGATGGCCATGGTGGGATAGACAAGGTTGCTTCTTCGTGGACCCTTCGTGGGTGGAGCCCTTCGTGGACTCGCGCAACCGTTACCCTTCGTGGGTTGAAGTCTCCATCAACGTGGATGTAGGATAGCACCACCTATCCAAACCACGGGAAAAACATCCGTGTCTCCAATTGCGTTTGAATCCTCAAAACCCTTCCCTTTATATTCTTGCAAGTTGCATGCTTTACTTTCCGCTGCCAATATACTCTTTGCATGCTTGCTTGAATTGTGTGATGATTGCTTGACTTGTCCTAAGATAGTTAAAATCTGCCAAGAACTAAAATTGGGAAAAGGTTAAGTTTTTATTTGGTCAAGTAGTCTAATCACCCCCCTCTGGACATACTTTCGATCCTACACTACCCCCCTACATTACTGTCAGACTTAGAACCACGACACCCAACAGTCTCCTTTGGGTATCCTATGAAGACACATTCTCTGATTTGGGTTCGAGATTATCAGATTGAAACTTTTTCACATAAGCATCGCAGCCCCAAACTTTAAGAAACGACAACTTGGGTTTCTTGCCAAACCATAGTTCATATGGTGTCGTCTCAATGGATTTCGATGGTGCCCTATTTAACGTGAATGCAGCTATCTCTAAAGCATAACCCCAAAACGATAGCGGTAAATCAGTAAGAGACATCATAGATCGCACCATATCTAATAAAGTGCGGTTACGACGTTCGGACACACCATTACGCTGTGGTGTTCCAGGTGGCGTGAGTTGCAAAACTAATGTGCATTGTTTCAAATGAAGACCAAACTCGTAACTCAAATATTCTCCTCCATGATCAGATCGTAGAAACTTTATTTTCTTGTTACGATGATTTTCCACTTCACTCTGAAATTCTTTGAACTTTTCAAATGTTTCAGACTTATGTTTCATCAAGTAGATATACCCATATCTGCTCAAATCATCTGTGAAGGTCAGAAAATAACGATACCGGCCACGAGCATCAACACTCATTGGACCGCATACATCAGTATGTATTATTTCCAATAAGTCTGTTGCTCATTCCATTGTTCCGGAGAACGGAGTCTTAGTCATCCTGCCCATGAGGGATGGTTCGCAAGTATCAAGTGATTCCAAAAGCACATCAGCATGGAGTTTCTTCATGCGCTTTACACCAATATGACCTAAACGGCAGTGCCACAAATAAGTTGCACTACCACTATTAAACTTATATCTTTTGGCTTCAATATTATGAATATGTGTATCACTACTATCAAGATCTAGTAAAAAATATACCACTCATCAAGGGTGCATGACCATAAAAGATATTACTCATATAAATAGAACAACCATTATTCTCAGATTTAAATAAATAACCGTCTCGCATCAAACAAGATCCAGATATAATGTTCATGCTTAACGCTGGCACCAAATAATAATTATTCAGGTCTAAAACTAATCCCGAAGGTAGATGTAGAGGTAGCGTTCCGACGACGATCACATCGACTTTGGAACCATTTCCCACGTGCATCGTCACCTCGTCCTTAGCCAATCTTCGCTTAATCTATAGCCCTTGTTCCGAGTTGCAAATATTCGCAACAGAACCAATATCAAATACCCAGGCGTTACTGCGAGCATTAGTAAGGTACACATTAATAACATGTATATCAAATATACCTTTCACTTTGCCATCCTTCTTATCCGCCAAATACTTGGGGCAGTTCCGCTTCCAGTGACCAGTCCCGTTGCAGTAGAAGCACCCAGTCTCAGGCTTAGGTACAGACTTGGGCTTCTTCACTTGAGCATCAACTTGTTTGCCGTTCTTCTTGAAGTTCCCCTTCTTCCCTTTGCCCTTCTTCTTGAAACTGGTGGCCTTGTTGACCATCAACTCTTGATGCTCCTTCTTGATTTCTACCTCCGCAGCCTTTAGCATCGCGAAGAGCTCGGGAATTGTCTTATCCATCCCTTTCATATTATATTTCATCATGAAGCTTTGTAGTTTGGTGGCAGTGATTGAAGAACTCTGTCAATGACACTATCAACCAGAAGATTAACTCCCAACTGAGTCAAGTGATTGTGGTACCCAGACATTCTGAGTATGTGTTCACTGACAGAACTATTCTCCTCCATTTTGCAGCTGTAGAACTTATTGGAGACTTCATATCTCTCAATCCGAGCTTGAAATATTAACTTCAACTCCTGAAACATCTCATATGCTCCATGACATTCAAAACATCGTTGAAGTTCCGGTTCTAAGTCATAAAGCATGGCACACTAAACTATCGAGTAGTCATCACGTTTGCTCTGCCATGTGTTCATAACATTTGGGGTTGCTCCTGCAGCGGGTTTGGCACCTAGCGGTGCTTCCAGGACGTAATTCTTCTATGTAGCAATGAGGATAATCCTCAAGTTATGGACCCAGTCTGTGTAGTTTCTACCATCATCTTTCAACTTAGCTTTCTCTAGGAATGCATTAAAATTCAATGGAACAATAGCACGGGCCATTTATCTTCAACAACATAGACATACAAAATACTATCAGGTACTAAGTTCATGGTAAATTAAAGTTCAATTAATCATATTTCTTAAGAACTCCCACTTAGATAGACATCCCTCTAATCATCTAAGTGATCATGTGATCCATATCAACTAAACCATGTCTGATCATCACGTGAGATAGAGTAGTTTTCAATGGTGAACATCACTATGTTGATCATATCTACTACATGATTCACGCTCGACCTTTCGGTCTTAGTGTTCTGAGGCCATATCTACATATGCTAGGCTCGTCAAGCTTAACCCGAGTATTCTGCTTGTGCAAAATTGGCTTGCACCCGTTGTATGTGAACGTAGAGCTCATCACACCCGATCATCACGTGGTGTCTCGGCACAACAAACTGTAGCAACGGTGCATACTCAGGGAGAACACTTATACCTTGAAATTTAGTGAGAGATCATCTTATAATGCTACCGCCGTACTAAGCAAAATAAGATGCATAAAGGATAAACATCACATGCAATCAATATAAGTGATATGATATGACCATCATCATCTTATGCCTTCGATCTCCATCTCCAAAGCACTGTCATGATCACCATCGTCACTGGCTTGACACCTTGATCTCCATCGTAGCATCGTTGTCGTCTCGCCAACTATTGCTTCTATGACTATCGCTACCTGTCGGTGTCAAAACCGGCAGATCTCGGGTAGTAGGTCCCGAACTGTGTGTCTAGGCTGGATGGTAACAGGAGGCAGGGAACACGGTGTTTTACCCAGGTTCGGGCCCTCTTGATGGAGGTAAAACCCTACGTCCTGCTTGATTAATATTGATGATATGGGTAGTACAAGAGTAGATCTACCACGAGATCAAGGAGGCTAAACCCTAGAAGCTAGCCTATGGTATGATTGTTGTATATGGAGTTGATGAAGTTGTCCTACGGACTAAAACCCTCCGGTTTATATAGACACCGGATAGGGTTACGGTTACATAGAGTCGGTTACAATGGTAGGAGATCTTGAATATCTGCATCGCCAAGCTTGCCTTCCACGCCAAGGAAAGTCCCATCCGGACACGGGACGAAGTCTTCAATCTTGTATCTTCATAGTCCAGGAGTCCGGCTGAAGGTATAGTCCGGCTACCCGAACACCCCCTAATCCAGGACTCCCTTAGTAGCCCCTGAACCAGGCTTCAATGACGACGAGTCCGGCACGCAAATTGTCTTCGGCATTGCAAGGCGGGTTCCTCCTCCAAGTCCTTCATAGAAGATTGTAAACACCAAGAGTAGTGTCCGGCTCTGCAAAATAAGCTTCCACATATTGCCGTAGAGAGAATAATATTAACACAAATCAAATCTGCTGACGTATTCCGCAGTGCGTCATCACACTACAGCCAAGTCCTTTACTCAAATCGTTTTTACTTTCCCACCTCAGCGTGTTTTGCGAGGCGGCTTCCTTGGCACGTCTTGTCGAAGCAGAGATTGTGTACCCTCCTTTTACGGGATTCTCATCAATACTGATGTGGGTAACCCAACCGCGCCACTTATCACGGCGCTTGGGAGGCAAGCGAGTTTTACTAGGCTGGTGGGGACGCATAGTCGCATCCGCCCATATAAGGGGATAAGGATCCATCTTTTTACCTACGCCTTCTTCCTCCTTTGCCTATCCATCTTCTGGGTACCCGAGCTCCAGCGCCCAAGCCCGCACTTCCCACCTCAACCTTCTCCAGCAATGTCCAGAGCGGGAGGCAAGTGGATGGTCTCCTCCGCCACGGAGGACAAAATCAAGAGGCTAAGGAAGGCCGGATACCTGTCCAAGGACATCGCGCACCGGCTCCCCGAAGAGGGGCAGCTTCTTCCCACCCCAAGGCCCCATGAGAGGGTAGTGTTTCTCCCCCACTTCCTCCGCGGAATGGGTTTTCCACTTCACCCATTTGTCCGGGGGCTCATGTTCTACTATGGCCTGGATTTCCACGATCTGGTCCCAAACTTCATCCTCAACATCTTAGCGTTTATCGTCATGTGCGAGGCTTTTCTCCGTGTCCGCCCTCATTTCGGCCTCTGGCTCAAGACTTTCAACGTCAAGCCCAAGGTGGTGCGCGGCAGCCAGGCAGAGTGCGGAGGCGCCATGGCGGGCAAGATGGCCAACGTCCTATGGTTCGAGGGCTCTTTTGTAGAGACCCTAAAGGGATGGCAATCCGGGTGGTTTTACATCACCGAGCCGCGCGATCCAAAATGGACCGCAGCCCCCGAGTTCCGATCCGGACCCCCACGCGGCTTGTGTCCTGGAAAGAGACGGGCCTGTCGTGGGGTGACGAAAAAGAGGTGACCGGATTGCAAACATGCATCCAGTCCCTGGTGAACAAGCCAGTCCGGCTTGTTAATGTAATCCAGGTTATGCTCGGCCGCCGGATCCTCCCGTGCCAACAACGGGATTTTAATCTGTGGGAGTTCGACCCGGTGCAGCATCGAACCCTCAGCAGGCTCTTCAACACGACGTACGAAGACGCCTGGAAGATGCTATTCAAGGGCGCCGAGGCTCCCGCATCCGCTTCCGAGGACCGCGGATACATCTCGCAGCATCACGCTAGCGAGGTAAGCCATCTACACCTTTTATAGGATGTTTAAGCTTTTCTCATAGTTTGACTCTATTCAGGATCTAAACTCCCTTACCTTTGATAGGCTTGGCGGGCGGTATCCGGACCGATTAACTGTCCGGCTCCGCTGCCCGAAGACCCAGCCCCAGCTCTACTAGTGAAGCTACTGGTTCCGGCACCTTATGTGGCGCCGGAGAAGAAGGCCAAGAAGAAGAAGGCCACGGGGACCCGAAAGAGTTCTCGGCGTATGGTGGTGTCGGACTCGTCGTCCGACGAGTCCGAGACGCACTCCTCCCGTGAAGACGAGGAGGAGGAAGAAGAAACCTCTCCGCCTCCAGTGGGGGGAGGAGAGAAGAGAAAGGCCGCCCCAGTAGGGGAGGCCGAGGGGTCCAAGAAGAGGAAAGCCCCTCCGCCGGACTACGTCCCCGACGCCCACGAGGACGAAGAGGAGTGGCCGGACAGGGCCAAGCGTCCGGCGAGATCGTAAGTGTTCGGATACCAGAGTAACTCATGATGCTCCTCTGCTGCACAGCTTTCCCTAATGTCGAATGTAATTATGCAGTCCGCCCCGGGCCGAAGTCGATGAATCGTCGGGCGGCTCCCTGGACTCATCGGATGTGAACTCAGTTCCGCCCGCTGTCTCCCCCCGCACTACGGACGACACCGAAGTGGCGTCGTGACAAGCCCTGGGGTAGGAGGAGGTGGTCCCGGAGGAGCCACAAGGCAACCTCCCGGACACCAGGAGTGAAGGGGACAAGACCCCCTAGGGCTCCAGGTCCGGCTTTGAGCCGGACACCGCACCGGAATTTACAACAGTTCCGGACCGCGGTAGGCGAACTCCTTCCAAGAGGAGTAAGCCTTCTGAGCCGGCAGCCTCTGTCCAACTGGAGGTGCCGGACAATCTGCTGGAGGTGCTTGACGGCGCCTCCATCGACGAGGAGCACCGTACTATTATGAGTACGGTGATCCAGAAGGTTCAGTCCGCCAAGAGCGGACTGAGTGAAGCTTGCGCTAGCCTTCTAACAGGCTTCGAGATAAGTAAAAATATGTAAAAATATTACCGTATAGACAGTAGCCCCTGATGCTCTGTTTGGCGTTCAGAAAGAAAAGCCAAATAGAGGATCTATTAAATATCGCAGGAGTCTAACTAAAAAGGAGTCAATATACGTATGCAGGCTTCACTGCTGGCCACCGCTGCACTGACTGTGGAGGTGGGTGCCCTGAAGCAGGGCCTCGAGCGGACCGAGCAAGAGCTCGGCCTTGCCAAATGGCAGCTCGAGGAGAAAGAAGGTAAGAGATACCTTATAGAAAAATGCGTATAGGGAGGCGCAATTGCAAAAAATAACATGATTGTACTGCTTATTGTAGGGGCCACAACTAAGGTGGCGACCCTCAAGCAGGCGCTGTCCGAGGCCGAAAAGAAAATGGCCGCGGAGTGCACTGAGCGAGAGAAACTTGAGGCCCAGGTCGGCGAGGTGCAGCAGGAGCTTCGGGCTCTCATGAAAAAACATGAGAGTTTGGAGCTTGAGTCCAAGACGCAGGCGTCCAAGCTTGCGGCGGCCCTTGAGACTGCCAAGTCTGCCAAGGCTGAAGCCCAAAAGGCCCTCCAAGAGTTGGAGGAGATGAAAAAGATAGCGGCGGGTAAGGCCTTCTTTATGCAAAGCAAAAGTATAAAAGTGAAGTACTTGTTACTTACCCGAATCTGGAGCTCTCCAAGGGCATTCATAGATCTTCCCCGCAGCGTATCCGACGCTGCCGCATTCTACCAAGCCAAAGAGGGCAGCTCGACGGAGAGGGTGTTCTGGTCTCAGTATGCTGAGGCCGGACACCCCGTGCCCTTGAGCGACCAGTTGAAACAGCTGGTCGAGCTCCACAAGGCGGCCGAACAGGCCATGAAGGGCTTCATAGTTCGGCTGTGGCCCAGAGAGGCCCTGCTTGGGAGCTACTTCGGGCTGGTGCGGCGACTGGTGGAGGCCTGTCCAAGGCTCGAGGTCATCAAGCGCTCCGTCTGCATCAAAGGTGCCCGTAGGGCCCTTGCCCGTGCAAAGGTGCACTAGGGCAAGCTGGACGGTGAGAAGCTTGTGAGGGACGGGCCGCCGCCGGGGAAGGAGCATCGCAAGCCCGAGAACTACTGTAAGGATGTTCTAGCGGGTGCCCGCCTTGTGGCGGATGAATGTACCAAGGATGTAATTTTTGAATGAACTCGCTCGTGTTATCCTGTGCGCTGAAAACTTGTTCATATGCGCTAAGCAATGCTTGCATTTAAAATATTACTTTCTGTGCGGCCGTTTATCAAAAATTGAGAGATGGCCAGTCGTTGGCTTCTGCCCCCATGCCACTAGTGCTGGGGTGTTCGGGATAAACCTGAGCGCTCTTTTTCCCATGATTGGGTCCGTCGAGGGAGGCGGTCAGCACAACGAACCAGGCAATCGGACTATAATGCTTGAACACTCTCACTTAGCCATAGAACTCTATAATTTTAAATTTCGGCGAAGCCCCTAGTTCGGAAGACCGAGTTTGGGGCGCTATCCACGCCTTGGCCGGACAAAGCCGGCTCCTCGCTCGAAGCGGCATAAGTCTTTAGGGACTCGAAAAACCTCTCGAACAGCGACCGGTCTCTCGCCACATCATGACAGTCAGTTTTAGCTTTCTCCACTGAGGTGCTTAACCTAGCTCAACTGGGGCATAATCGCAGTGGTTCTCCTAGTGCTACCTTAGCCGATATAGCGGAACGTAAGGCACCAAAACATAGGAGTCGGGCAAACCCAACTATTGACCCAAATCATGATTCGGAGCCGATGCATATAGTGCTATAAGTTCGGGGTGCCGCACTTGTGAAAGTGTACGGACTTCTCACGCCATATTTATGGGTACTAAAGCCCCTGACGTATTTTGCCATACCACAGTGTACGGGTGCAACATGTCATAAACATATATATGAAAAGATGATAATGCGAAAAATAGACAGAAAGCTATGCATTGTTTATAGAGAGGCTATTTATCAAAGCCGAACGATACAAATAGTGTGGTAAGCAAAAGATATTGGACTATTTAACATGTCCTGACTAGGGGCAGGCCGCGGAATTGTATTTGAAATAGGTATACCACTCGTAACAGAGACCACCTGGGAGTTCCATAATGCGGCATGGCTTGTCTGCCTCCCTGGATCTTGCATCGTTTGTGCGGCAGTCGAATTGCCGAACAGGTCATCCGAAGTATGGAGTCCTGAAAGTAAGAGAAAATTAAAAAAAGAATCCAGCAGCCCCTAGTATGTTTTAAGCAGTATTTTGGGCGTGTCGTTATTGTGCCCCTTCCCCTGTCCCATGGTATTTCAAGGGCGTAGTTATGTACGCGAGGTACTGGTTTCTCTATGTCGCGAGAGCTGGGGTTGGGGCCGCATTGCTACGCTTGCTTAAAGTGTGCCAGGCGGTCCTGCTGTGGGTTACTCCGGGCGCGCTTGGCAGTGTCTGGCTTTTTAATGGCCGGACTGGAGAATTGCCTGAGAAGGCTACTTTGTACCTCCACTGCGAATGCCGCCGTATGCTCCTCCGTACGGAGGGAGCATTCGGTGTTTCCTTTGACCGTAATTACTCGTCGAGGGCCTGGCATCTTGAGCTTGAGATATGCGTAGTGCGGCACTGCATTGAACTTTGCGAATGCGGTTCGTCCGAGCAGGGCGTGATAGCCACTGTGAAACGGGACTATATCGAAGATTAACTCTTCGCTTCGGAAATTGTCTGGGGATCCGAAGACCACGTCAAGTGTTACTGAGCCTGTACAGCTGGCTTCTACACCTGGTATAATGCCTTTAAAGGTTGTTTTTGTGGGCTTAATCCTTAAGGGATCTATGCCCATTTTCCGCACTGTACCCTGATAAAGCAGGTTCAGGCTACTGCCGCCATCCATGAGGACTCTTGTGAGATGAAATCCGTTGATGATTGGGTCGAGAACCTATGCAGCGAAGCCGCCATGACGGATGCTAGTGGGATGGTCCCTTCGATCAAAAGTGATCGGGCAGGAGGACCATGGGTTGAACTTTGGGGCGACTGGCTCTATCACGTATATGTCCCGTAGCGCGCGCTTCCGCTCCCGCTTGGGAATGTGGGTTGCGTATATCATGTTCACCGTCCGCACTTGTGGGGGAAAGCCCTTCTGTCCATTGTTGTTCGGCGGCTTGGGCTCCTCGTCATCGCTGTGCAGCCCCTTGTCTTTGTTTTCGGCCCTTAACTTGCCTGCCTGCTTGAACACCCAACAATCTCTGTTAGTGTGATTGGCTTGCCTTTCGGGGGTGCCATGTATCTGGCACAAGCGATCGAGTATTCGGTCCAAATTGGACGGGCCCCAAGCATTCTTTTGGAATGGCTTTTTCCGCTGACCGGATTTATAGCCTTTGAATCAGGCATTGACTGCCATGTCTTCATTGCTGTCGCTGCTAACACGGCGTTTTTGCTTATTCCGACGTGTCCTGCCACTTTTGTCCTTGGCATCCGAATTACCAGGGTTCTTTGATAAGTTGTTACTGCGAGCTAGCCAGCTGTCTTCTCCCGCGCAAAAGCGGGTCATGAGTGTCGTGAGGGCTGCCATAGATTTCAGCTTTTCCTGTCCTAGGTGCCGGGCAAGCCACTCGTCATGGATGTTATGCTTGAAGGCTGCTAGGGCCTCTGCGTCCGGACAGTCGACTATCTGGTTTTTCTTTGTTAGGAACCGTGTCCAGAATTGTCTGGCCGATCCTCTGGCTGCTGAATTATGTGGCTTAAGTCGTCGGCATCCGGTGGTCGCACGTAAGTGCCCTGGAAGTTGTCGAGGAATGCGGCTTCCAGGCCCTCCCAAGAACCGATTGAGTCTGCTGGCAAGCTGTTAAGCCAATGCCGGGCCGGTCCTTTAAGTTTGAGCGGGAGGTATTTGATGGTGTGTAGATCATCGCCGCGTGCCATGTGGATGTGAAGGAGATACTCCTCGATCCATACTGCCGGGTCTGTTGTGCCATCGTATGATTCGATGTTTACGGGTTTGAAACCCTCTGGGATTTTATGATCCATTACTTCATTCATGAAGCATAGCGGGTGTGCGGCGCCTCTATACTGGGCTATATCACGACGCAGCTTGGAAGAGCTATGTCTGTTGTGTTCGGCCCGGCTGGATTTGTTGTATCCGGAGTGGAGATCATTGTCACATGTCGTAGGGCGCCTGCGCGATCCGTAGATCGATCTTGTTTGTCTTGCCTTATCCTCCAGTATGTCTCGCAGGTCGGGCGCATTTTCCCGTGCCTTATTTGAGCAGCGTCGGGGCATGGCTTGGGTGGAGGGCCGAGAGGCCTCTCTGTCGCGGCCGCGAGGTGGCCGGTCTGCCATGTCATGCGCTGGTGATGTAGGTGCTTCCTCCTCTGATCGGGGTAGCGGCCTGCGTGTCGGGTAATTCTTGGAGGGGCGTTCGAGTTCATACTCTTCGGCCGCAAGGACTTCAGTCCATCTGTCAGCTAGCAAATCTTGAGCAGCTCTAAGCTGTTGCTGCTTTTTCTTGAGGCTGCTTGCCGTGGCTAAAAGCCTGCGTTTGAAACGCTCTTGTTCGGCGGGGTCTGATGGTATGACGAATTCATCGTCATCGAGGCTTGCCTCGTCTTCAGAGGGAGTCATGTAGTTATCATCCTCGACCTCTTGGTCTGCCGCTCTCTCATGGGGGCTGGCTTCTCCATCTTCCTGTACCGAATCTTGCTGAGGTGGGTGTTCTTCGGCGCTATCCGGGGTAGTATTATCTCCCGTGCTGGAATCACCGTTTTTGCTTTCGCTGGATTTAGAGTGGCGCCGCTGACACCGGCACTTTGGCTGTTTCTTGGGGGTGTCATCTCCCACTGTTCCATCGCCGTCTCCATCTTTTGGAGTATCCACCATATATATGTCATATGACGAGGTGGCCTTCCAGCGCCCTACAGGTGCTGACTCTTGTTCGTCTCCTACATCGTCGTCCATACCGTCGATGTCTTCGGAGCCGAAGTCAAGCCTATCGGTTAAGTCGTCGACAGTGGCTACAAAGTGGGTGGTGGGTGGGCTTTGAATTTATTCATCGTCCGTATCCCATCCTTGCTAACCGTAATCCGGCCAGGGCTCTCCTAATAAAGAGAGAGACTTAAGAGAATTTAGGATGTCGCCAAAAGGCGAGTGCTGAAAGATGTCTGCGACGGTGAACTCCATTATCGGCACCCAATCGGATTCGATTGGCAGGGGCGCGGGGGATTCGGAGTCCGGGGAGGAGTCCGGATCCTCGGAGTCACGGGTCATGCAGAGTGCGGGGCTAGCATTCGGCTCGATCGCTTTTGGGATCGCAGCCCCCGAGGTGACGTCCAACCGTTCATCCTCGGTTGGCGCAATAGGCTCCGAGTTAGGGGTCGGAACCGATGCGTGTGCGGCCTCCAGGACACTGTCCGGGGGCAGAGCTAGATCATGCCCCTCGAGATAATGTGGCGCGCTTGGCCGTGGCTCGAACCCGTCAAAGATCAAGTCTCCGCGGATGTCAGTCGTGTAGTTTAAGCTTCCAAACCTGACTTGATGGCCAGGGGCGTAGCTTTCGATCTGCTCCAGGTGGCCGAGCGAATCGGCCCGCAGAGCGAAGCCGCCGAAGACGAAGATCTGTCCGGGGAGAAAAATCTTACCCTGGACCACATCGTTGTTGATGATCAAAGGGGCCATCGGGCCTAAAGGCGACGACACAGAGGAACTCTCAATGAAAGCACCAATGTCAGTGTCAAAACCGGCGGATCTCGGGTAGTAGGTCCCGAACTGCGCGTCTAGGCTGGATGGTAACAGGAGGCAGCGAACACGGTGTTTTACCCAGGTTCGGGCCCTCTTGATGGAGGTAAAACCCTACGTCCTGCTTGATTAATATTGATGATATGGGGAGTACAAGAGTAGATCTACCACGAGATCAAGGACGCTAAACCCTACAAGCTAGCCTATGGTATGATTGTTGTATATGGAGTTGATGAAGTTGTCCTACGGACTAAAACCCTCCGGTTTATATAGACACCGGATAGGGTTAGGGTTACATAGAGTCGGTTACAATGGTAGGAGATCTTGAATATCCGCATCGCCAAGCTTGCCTTCCACGCCAAGGAAAGTCCCATCCGGACACGGGACGAAGTCTTCAATCTTGTATCTTCATAGTCCAGGAGTCCGGCTGAAGGTATAGTCCGGCTACCCGAACACCCCCTAATCTAGGACTCCCTCACTACCGCTTAGTGATAAAGTAAAGCAATTACATGGCGATTGCATTTCATACAATAAAGCGACAACCATATGGCTCCTGCCAGTTGCCGATAACTATGTTACAAAACATGATCATCTCATACAACAATTTATATAATCATGTCTTGACCATATCACATCACAACATGCCTTGCAAAAACAAGTTAGATGTCCTCTACTTTGTTGTTGCAAGTTTTACGTGGCTGTTATGGGCTTAGCAAGAACCGTTCTTACCTACGCATCAAAAACCATAACGCGGTATAGTGATTGCTTTTTGATCTTCAGAAAGAACCCTGTTCATTGAATCCGATTCAACTAAAGTTGGCGAAACTGACACCCACCAGCCACCTATGTGCAAAGCACGTCGGTAGAACTAGTCTCATGAACGCGGTCATGTAATGTCGGTCCGGGCCGCTTCATCCAACAATACCGCCGAATCAAGAAACAACTAGTGACGACAAGCAATATGTATATACCCACGCCAATAACTCCTTTGTGCTCTACTCGTGCATACAACATCTACGCATAGACCTGGATCGGATGCCACTGTTGGGGAACACAGTATTTCAAAAAAATTCCTACGATCACGCAAGATCTATCTAGGGATGCATAGCAACAAGAGGGGAGAGTATGTCTACGTACCCTCATAGACCAAAAGCGGAAATGTTAAGAAACGCGGTTGATGTAGTTGAACGTCTTCGTGATCCAACCGATCAAGTACCGAACGCACGGCACCTCCACGATCTGCACACGTTCAGCTCAGTGATGTCCGTCGTACTCTTGATCCAGTTGAGGCCGAGGGAGAGTTTCGTTAGCACGACGACGTGTTGACGGTGATGATGAAGTTACCGGCGTAGGGCTTCGCCTAAGCACTACGACGATATGACCGAGGTGTGTATCTGTGGAGGGGGCACCGCACACGGCTAAAACAATTGTCAACTTGTGTGTCTATGGGGTGCCCCCTCCCCCGTATATAAAGGAGGAGGGAGGGGGCCGGCCGGCCTCATGGTGCGCCTCCAAGGGGGGATTCCTACTCCTACTGGGAGTAGGTTTCCCCCCTTTCCTAGTCCTAATAGGAGGGGGAAGGAAGGGAAGGAGGAGAAGAAGGAAAGGGGGGGCGCCCCCTCCCAATTCGGATTGGGCTGGGGGGGGGGGGGCGCCTGATAACCCACAAGTATAGGGGATCGCAACCGTTTTCGAGGGTAGAGTATTCAACCCAAATTTATTGATTTGACACAAGGGGAGCCAAAGAATATTCTCAAGTATTAGCAGCTGAGTTGTCAATTCAACCACACCTGGAAACTTAGTATCTGCAGCAAAGTATTTAGTAGCAAAGTAATATGATAGTAGTGGTAACGGTAGCAAAAGTAGTGTTTTTGGTATTTTGTAATGATGATAGCAATAACAACGAAAAAGTAAATAAGCGAAGAACAATATATGGAAAGCTCGTAGGCAATGGATCAGTGATGGAGAATTTTGCCGGATGTGGTTCATCATGTAATAGTCATAACCTAGGGTGACACAGAACTAGCTCGAATTCATCAATGTAATGTAGGCATGTATTCTGAATATAGTCATACGTGCTTATGGAAAAGAACTTGCATGACATCTTTTGTCCTACCCTCTCGTGGCAGCGGGGTCCTAACGGAAACTAAGGGATATTAAGGCCTCCTTTTAATAGAGTACCGGAACAAAGCATTAGCACATAGTGAATAAATGAACTCCTCAAACTATGGTCATCACCGATAAGTATCCCGATTATTGTCACTTCGGGGTTAACGGATCATAACACATAATAGGTGACCATAGACTTGCAAGATAGGATCAAGAACTCTCATATATTGATGAAAACATAATAGGTTCAGATCTGAAATCATGGCACTCGGGCCCTAGTGACAAGCATTAAGCATAGCAAAGTCATAGCAACATCAATCTCAGAAAATAGTGGATACTAGGGATCAAACCCTAACAAAACTAACTCGATTACATGATAGATCTCATCCAACCCATCACCGTCCAGCAAGCCTACGATGGTATTACTCACGCACGGCGGTGAGCATCATGAAATTGGTGATGGAGGATGGTTGATGATGACGATGGCGACGGATTCCCCTCTGCGGGGCCCCGAACGTACTCCAGATCAGCCCTCCCGAGAGGTTTTAGGGCTTGGCGGCGGCCCCGTATCGTAAAACGCGATGATTTATTCTCTCTGATTTTTTTCTCCCTGAAACCAAATATATAGAGTTGGAGTTGAGGTAGGAGGAGCTCCAGGGGTCACGAGGTAGGGGGCGCGCCCTAAGGGGGCAGGCGCACCCCCCACCCTCGTGGACAGGTGGTGGGTCCCTGGTCTTCATCTTTTGCAAGGATTTTTTATTATTTCCGAATAGATGTTCCGTGAAGTTTCAGGTCATTCCGAGAACTTTTGTTTTTGCACATAAATAACACCATGGTAATTCTGCTGAAAACAACGTCAGTTTGGGTTAGTTCCATTCAAATCATGCAAGTTAGACTCCAAAACAAGGGCAAAAGTGTTTGGAAAAGTAGATACGACAGAGACGTATCAACTCCCCCAAGCTTAAACCTTTGCTTGTCCTCAAGAAATTCAGTTGATAAACTGAAAGTGATAAAGAAAAACTTTTGCAAACACTGTTTGCTCTTGTTGTTGTAAATATGTGAAGCCAGCATTCAAGTTTTCAGCAAAGATTATGACTAACCACATTCACAATAACGCTTAGGTCTCAATTTTACTCATATCAATGGCATAATCAATTAGCGAGTAATAATAATAAATCTCGGATGACAACACTTTCTCAAAACAATCATAATATGATATAACAAGATGGTATCTCGCTAGCCCTTTTTGAGACCGCAAAACATAAATGCAGACCACCTTTAAAGATCAAGGACTGACTAGACATTGTAATTCATGGTAAAAGAGATCCAGTCAAGTCATACTCAATGTAAACTAACAGTAATGAATGCAAATGACAGGGGTTCTCTCCAACTGGTGCTTTTTAATAAGAAGATGATGACTCAACATGAAAGTAAATAGATAGGCCCTTCACAGAGGGAAGCCGGGATTTGTAGGGGTGCCAGAGCTCGGTTTTGAAATAGAGGTGAATAACATTTTGAGCGGTATACTTTCATTGTCAACATAACAACCAAGAGATGGCAATATCTTCCATGCTACACACATTATAGGCGGTTCCCAAACAGAATGGTAAAGTTTATACTCCCCCTCCACCAACAAGCATCAATCCATGGCTTGCTCGAAACAACGAGTGCCTCCAACTAACAAGAGTCCCAGGGGGAGTTTTTTTTGCAATTATTTTGATTTGATTTGCATAAAGCATGGGACTGGGCATCCCGGTGACCAGCCACTTTCTCGTGAGTGAGGAGCGGAGTCCACTCCTCTTGAGAATAACCCGCCTAACATGGAAGATACAGACAACCCTAGTTGATACTACATGAGCTATTCAAGCATACAAAACGGGGTATTTATTTGAAGTTTTAGAGTTTGGCACATACAAATTTACTTGGAATGGCAGGTAGATACCATATATAGGTAGGTATGGTGGACTCATATGGGATAACTTTGGGGTTTATGGGATTGGATGCACAAGCAGTATTCCCGCTTAGTACAGGTGAAGGCTAGCAAAAGACTGGGAAGCGACCAGCTAGAGAGCGACAATAGTCATGAACATGCATTAAAATTAATCAACACCGAATGCAAGCATGAGTAGGATATAATCTACCATGAACATAAATATCGTGAAGGCTATGTTGATTTTGTTTCAACTACATGTGTGAACATGCGCCAAGTCAAGTCACTTAAATCATTCGGAGGAGGATACCACCCTATCATACCACATCACAACCATTTTAATAGCATGTTGGCACACAAGGTAAACCATTATAAGCTCCTAGCTAATCAAGCATGACACAAGAAACTATGATCTCTAGTTGTCATTGCAAACATGTTTATTCATAATAGGCTGAATCGGAACAATGAACTAATCATATTTACAAAACCAAAAGAGGTCAAGTTCATACCAGATTTTCTCATCTCAATAAGTTCATCATATAATCATCATTATTGCCTGTCACTTGCACGACCAAATGATGTGAATAATAATAATAATAGTGCACGTGCATTGGACTAAGCTGGAATCTGCAAGCATTCAATAAACAGGAGAAGACAAGGCAATATGGGCTCTTTTTGTCAGACCAACAATTATGCATATAAGAGCCACTTCAACAATTTAATCATGGCCTTCTCCTATCGACCCCCAAAGAAAAGAAATAAAACTATTTACACGGGAAAGCTCCCAACAAGCAAACGAAGAACATGAAATCTATTTGGGTTTTCTTTTTGATTACTGCTACAAGCACGGAAAGTAAACTAATTAAAAGCTACAACTATTTTTTGGTTTTTCTTAAGGTTTATTAAACACACAAGAAGAAAGCATAAAAGGAAAATAAACTAGCATGGATGATACAATGAAAAAGTATGAGCACCGACATCTGGCAATGAGTGTGTGAACATAAATGTAATGTTGGTGAGAAATACGTACTCCCCCAAGCTTAGGCTTTTGGCCTAAGTTGGTCTATGGCCACGGTTGGCCTGGCGGATATCCATAATAATAGTTGGGGTCTTACTGAGATGCAGCGGCTATCGCCTCCTGAGCTGCAGCGTGGCGACGAGCGGCTTCCGCCCTCCTCTCGTACTCATCTGCCTCCTCTATGGTAATAACATATCTTCCTTTTGCCTGATAATCAAAGAAGGTAGGAGCAGGGAGAGTAATACGGACAACACGACGTCTGTCAAAAATTAGTCGATACTGGAGAGGTGATTCACTCCTCTCAACAAACTGGTGGTGAACCATAGCATTAAAATCTAGGTAAGCAGGAGGTAATTCAATATCATCCTCACGTATGGTTACACCAAGAAAATTAGCTAAGCGGGTTGCATAAATTCCACCGAAGAAATCTCCATTAAATCTATTAAGATGCAACCTACGTGCAACAATGGCTCCCAAATTATAAGATTTGTCTCCTAACACAACACTCCTAAGAATACTGAGGTCGGGAACACACATGTGACATGCCTCATCTTTACCATTAATGCATCTACCTATGAAAAGAGCAAAATAATGTATAGCAGGAAAGTGAATGCTCCCTATGGTAGCTTGTGTTATATCTCTAGATTCCCCCACAGTTATACTAGCAAGAAAATCTCTAAATTCAGATTTGCGAGGTTCCCTGACACTACCCCATTGTGGAAGTTTGCAAGCAGTGGTAAAATCCTCTAAGTCCATAGTGTAAGAATTTTCATAAAGATCGAACAGGACAATTGGAGAATTACGTGAAGATGAAAATTCAAACCTCCTCACAAAGGAACTAGTGAGATAGTGATACTGACTGCACTTTTCTTCCTCGAAGCTCACGAGATCAGCATTACGCAAATATGCGTTAAATTCTTCCTTAATTCCTGCTCGATCCATAAAGTTTTCCGAAGGCCATTCACAAGGACGAACTGGAGCGTCTCTTGGTGGCTCTTCATCAGCATCACGCATTGCAAGCATGGGTCCTTGCTTCCTTGAAGAACCACCTTGGTACATTTTCCTAAGCATATTTCTTCCTCTGAAAAATTTCTGAATAGTTTAGTAACTTCAAAATAAAAGCAAAGCAAACTCAATAATATTGATAGCAACTACTCCTACAAGTGCCTAGAGCCTATATCATGCATCAAAACTACTTGGAACCATATAAATTTGACATGCAAGCTCAAGAACATGGTCACCTAGGCAGCATAAATTTGCAATGAATAAAGCATTAGAACAAAAACTAATTGGACCAATGGAGGAGTCACATACCAAGGAACAATCTCCCCAAGCAGTTTTGTGAGAGGTGCTTTGAGCAAGGGGATCGAAAATGGTAGCAAAATGAGCTAGAACTCCTGCTTGAGCTGGATATTCGTGTTTGTGGGAGGAAGAAGGAGTGTGTGGGTGAAAGGATAAGTGGAGGGGGGCCACCGTGGGCCCACGAGGAAGGGGGCGTGCCCTGGGGGTAGGGTGCGCCCCTGACCCTCGTGGCCAGGTGCCAGCTCCTCCTGATGTGTTCTCAGTGCCAAATATTCTCAAATATTCCAAAAAAAATCATATTTAAATTTCAGGGCATTTGGAGAACTTTTATTTTCAGGGTATTTTTATATTGCACGGATAATTCAAATAATAGACAGAAAATACTATTTTTATTTTATTTAAAATAAATAATAGAAAGTAAGAGGAGGGTACAGCAGGTTGTGCCTTCTAGTTTCATCCATCTCATGCTCATAAAAAGGAATTCACTAACAAGGTTGATCAAGTCTTGTTAACGAACTCATTCCGAATAACATGGAACCGGAGAAATTTCGAATAACACTATGTTACCTCAACGGGGATATGCACATCCCCAATAATAAGAATATCATATTTCTTCTTGAAAGTAAGAAGAGGAAATTCAAAACCTCCAAATATAATCGATGGAATTTTTCCAATAGAGTTGATACTATGAACTTGAGGTTGTTTCCTCGAAAAGTGTACCGTATGCTCATTACCATTAACATGAAAAGTGACATTGCCTTTAGTGCAATCAATAACAGCCCCTGCAGTATTCAAAAAGGGTCTTCCAAGAATAATAGACATACTATCGTCCTCGGGAATATCAAGAATAACAAAGTCCGTTAAAATAGTAACGTTTGCAACTACAACAGGCACATCCTCACAAATACCGACAGGTATAGCAGTTGATTTATCAGCCATTTGCAAAGATATTTTAGTAGGTGTCAACTTATTCAAATCAAGTCTACGATATAAAGAGAGAGGCATAACACTAACACCGGCTCCAAGATCACATAAAGCAGTTTTAACATAGTTTCTTTTAATGGAGCATGGTATAGTGGGTACTCCTGGATCTCCAAGTTTCTTTGGTATTCCACCCTTAAAAGTATAATTAGCAAGCATGGTGGAAATTTCAGCTTCCGGTATCTTTCTTTTATTAGTAACAATATCTTTCATATATTTAGCATAAGGATTCATTTGGAGCATATCAGTTAATCGCATACGCAAAAAGATAGGTCTAATCATTTCAGCAAAGCGCTCAAAATCCTCATCGTCCTTTTTCTTGGATGGTTTGGGAGGAAAAGGCATGGGTTTTTTTAACCCATTGTTCTCTTTCTTTACCATGTTTCCTAGCAAAAAAGTCTCTCTTATCATAACGTTGATTCTTTGATTGTGGGTTATCAAGATCAACAACAGGTTCAATTTCTATATCATTATCATTGCTAGGTTGAGCATCAACATGAACATTAGCATTAGCATTATCACTAGTTCCAGGTTCATTACCAGATTGTGTTTCTGCATCAGAAATAGAAATATCATTTGGATTCTCAGGTGTTTTAGTAATAGGTTCACTAGAAGCATGCAAAGTCCTATCATTTTTCTTTTTCTTCCTCTTAGAAGGACTAGGTGCATCTATATTATTTCTCTGAGAATCTTGCTCAATTCTCTTAGGGTGGCCTTCAGGATACAAAGGTTCCTGAGTCATTTTACCAGTTCTAGTAGCCACTCTAACAACAAAATCATTATTCTTACTATTCAATTCATTGATCAAATCATTTTGAGCTTTAAGTACTTGTTCTACTTGAGTGGTAACCATAGAAGCATGTTTACTAATAAGTTTAAGTTCACCTTTGACATTAGCCATATAATCACCCAAGTGTTCAAGCATATTTGAATTGTCTACCAAAATAAGCATTAAAGTCTTCTTGCTTAACCATAAATTTATCGAACTCATCTAAGCATGGGCTAGCAAACTTAGTAAATGGGATTTCGGCTTTATCATATCTATAGAGAGAATTTACCTTTACTACCTGTGTCGGGTTATCAAGACCATGTATTTCTTCAATAGGTAATGGATTAAGATCATATGTTTCTTTAATAGGCGGTAAATTAAGACCGTGTATTTCTTCAATAGGAGGTAAATTCTTAACATCTTCAGCTTTAATACCTTTTTCTTTCATAGATTTCTTTGCCTCTTGCATATCTTCAAGACTGAGAAATAGAACACCCCTCTTCTTTGGAGTTGGTTTAGGAATAGGCTCAGGAGTTGGCACATGAAGTGTCCAATTATTTTCATTTGTCAACATATTATTCAATAGAATTTCAGCTTCATCCGGTGTTCTCTCCCTGAAAACAGAACCAGGACAACTATGCAGGTAATCTCTGGAAGCATCGGTTAGTCCGTTATAAAAGATATCAAGTATTTCATTTTTCTTAAGAGGATGATCAGGCAAAGCATTAAGTAATTGGAGAAGCCTCCCCCAAGCTTGTGGGAGACTCTCTTCTTCAATTTGCACAAAATTATATATATCCCTTAAAGCAGCTTGTTTCTTATGAGCAGGGAAATATTTAGCAGAGAAGTAATAAATCATATCCTGGGGACTACGCACACAACCATGATCAAGAGAATTAAACCATATCTTAGAATCACCCTTTAATGAGAATTGAAATATTTTAAGGATATAAAAGTAGCGAGTTCTCTCATCATTAGTGAACAGGGTGGCTATATCATTTAATTTAGTAAGATGTGCCACAACAGTTTCAGATTCATGGCCATGAAAAGGATCAGATTCAACCAAAGTAATTATATCAGGATCAACAGAGAATTCATAATCCTTATCAGTAACATAGATAGGTGAAGTAGCAAAAGCAGGGTCAGGTTTCATCCTAGCATTTAGATATTGCTTATTCCATTTAGCTAATAACCTCTTGAGTTCGTATCTATCTTTGTAAGCTAAAATAGCTAAAGCAGCTTCTTTTTCAAAAACATAACCCTCAGGAATAACAGGTGAGTCTTCATCATCACTTTCATCAGTATTATTAGATTCAATATTTTCATTCTCTAGCCCTAGCAAGTTGTTCATCAAGAAATTCACCAAGTGGCACAGTAGTATCAAGCATAGAAGTAGTTTCATCATAAGTATCATGCATAGCAGAGGTGGCATCATCAATAACATGCGACATATCAGAACGAATAGCAGAAGTAGGTTTAGGTGTCGTAAGCTTACTCAAAACAGAAGGTGAATCAAGAAGATAAATCTTGGTTTTTGGATCTCTCAAGTTCTTCATAATGATAAGAAGATATAAATCCCAAGTGACTCAAAGAATAGAGCTATGCTCCCCGACAACGGCACCAGAAAATAGTCTTGACAACCCACAAGTATAGGGGATCGCAACAGTTTTCGAGGGTAGAGTATTCAACCCAAATTTATTGATTCGATATAAGGGGAGCCAAAGAATATTCTCAAGTATTAGCAGCTGAGTGGTCAATTCAACCACACCTAGAAACTTAGTATCTGCAGCAAAGTATTTAGTAGCAAAATAATATGATAGTAGTGGTAACGGTAGCAAAAGGTAATAGTAGCAAAAGTAGTGTTTTTGGTATTTTGTAATGATGATAGCAATAGCAACGGAAAAGTAAATAAGCGAAGAACAATATATGGAAAGCTCGTAGACAATGGATCAGTGATGGAGAATTATGCCGGATGTGGTTCATCATGTAACAGTCATAACCTAGGGTGACATAGAACTAGCTCCAATTCATCAATGTAATGTAGGCATGTATTTCGAATATAGTCATACGTGCTTATGGAAAAGAACTTGCATGACATCTTTCGTCCTACCCTCTCGTGGCAGCGGGGTCCTAACGGAAACTAAGGGATATTAAGGCCTCCTTTTAATAGAGTACCGGAACAAAGCATTAGCACATAGAATACATGAAATCCTCAAACTATGGTCATCACCGGTAAGTATCCTGATTATTGTCACTTCGGGGTTAACGGATCATAACACATAATAGGTGACTATAGACTTGCAAGATAGGATGAAGAACTCTCATATATTGATGAAAACGTAAGGTTCAGATCTGAAATCATGGCACTCGGGCCCTAGTGACAAGCAGTAAGCATAGCAAAATCATAGCAACATCAATCTCAGAACATAGTGGATACCAGGGATCAAACCCTAACAAAACTAACTCAATTACATGATAGATCTCATCCAACCCATCACCGTCCAGCAAGCCTATGATGGAATTACTCACGCATGACGGTGAGCATCATGAAATTGGTGATGGAGGATGGTTGATGATGACGATGGCGACGGATTCCCCTCTCTGGAGCCCCGAACGGACTCCAGATCAGCCCTCCCGAGAGGTTTTAGGGCTTGGCGGCGGCTCCGTATCGTAAAACGCCATGATTTCTTCTCTCTGATTTTTTCTCCCCAAAACCAAATATATGCAGTTGGAGTTGAGGTCGGAGGAGCTCCAGGGGGCCCACGAGGTAGGGGCGCGCCCCACCCTCGTGGACAGGTGGTGGGCCCCCTAGTCTTCATCTTTTGTAAGTATTTTTTATTATTTCCAAATAGATGTTCCATGAAGTTTCAGGTCATTCCGAGAACTTTTGTTCCTGCACATAAATAACAGCATGGTAATTCTGTTGAAAACAACATCAGTCCGGGTTAGTTCCATTCAAATCATGCAAGTTAGAGTCCAAAACAAGGGCAAAAGTGTTTGGAAAAGTAGATACGATAGAGACATATCAGCGCCCCACCTCTTGGTCACCTCCTCTCTCTTCCACTAAAGCCCATGTAGGCCCATTAAGCCCCCGGGGGGTTCCGGTAACCCCCCGGTACTCCGGTATATGCCCGAACTCATCCAAAACCATTCCGGTGTCCAAACATAACTTTCCAATATATCAATCTTCATGTCTCGACCATTTCAAGACTCCTCGTCATGTCTGTGATCACATCCGGGACTCCAAACTACCTTCGGTACATCAAAACACATAATATCATAATACCGATCGTCATCGAACATTAAGCATGCGGACCCTACGGGTTCGAGAACTATGTAGACATGACCGAGACTCATCTTTGGTCAATAACCAATAGCGGAACCTGGATGCTCATATTGGTTCCTACATATTCTACGAAGATCTTTATCGGTCAAACCGCATAACAACATACGTTGTTCCCTTTTGTAACACCCACAATGCGGCTATATCTCCCACGTGTCGGGGCACGACTTAGAGGCATGGCCGCATGGTAGGTCTGTTGCAAGAGGGGTAATCTTTACACATCCCATGTACTGAATAAGAAAGGGATAAAGAGTCGGCTTACAATCGCCACTTCACACAATACATAAATATACCATACATCATCCAGAATACAATCAAGGTCCGACTACGGAACCAAAATAAGGAAAGACCACCCGAAATGCTAGATCCCCGATTGTCCCAACCGGGCTCCACTACTGATTAACAGGAAACGAAACAACACAACGAACAAGATCTTCATGAAGCTCCCACTTGAGCTCGGTTGCGTCACCTGCACTGGTATCGTCGGCACCTGCAACTGTTTGGAAGTATCTATGAGTCATGAGGACTCAGCAATCTCACACCCGTGAGATCAAGACTATTTAAGCTTGTGGGTAGGAAAGGGTAGTGAGGTGGAGCTGCAGCAAGCACTAAGCATATATGGTGGCTAACTTACGCAAATAAGAGCGAGAAGAGAAGCAACGCAACGGTCGTGAACTAGAAGTGATCAAGAAGTGATTATGAAACTACTTACGTTCAAACATAACACAAGAACCGTGTTCACTTCCCGGACTCCGCCGGAAAAAGACCATCACGGCTACACACGCGGTTGATTCATTTTCATTAAGTTAAGTGTCAAGTTCTCTACAACCGGATATTAACAAATTCCCATCTGCCACATAACTGTGGACACGGCTTTCGAAAGTTCAAACCCTGCAGGGGTGTCCGAACTTAGCCCATCACAAGCTCTCATGGTCAACAAAGGATATTCCTTCTCCCAGGAAGACCCGATCAGACTCGGAATCTAGGTTACAAGACATTTCGGCAATGGTAAAACAAGACCAGCAAAGCCGCCCGATGTGCCGACAAATCCCGATAGGAGCTGCACATATCTCATTCTCAGGTCACACCGGATAAGCTAAGCATATAGGTACCAACATAACCCAAGTTGCCAAGGGACGGTCCCGCACGGTGCTCTAGTTTGGACCAACACTCAGAGGAGCACTGGCCCGGGGGTTTAAAATAAAGATGACCCTTGAGTCTGCAGAACCCAAGGGAAAAAGGCTTAGGTGGCAAATGTTAAAACCAAGGTTGGGCCTTGCTGGAGGAGTTTTATTCAAAGCGAACTGTCAAGGGGTTCCCATAACACCCAACCGTGTAAGGAACGCAAAATCAAGGAACATAACACCGATATGACGGAAACTAGGGCGGCAAGAGTGGAACAAAACACCAGGCATAAGGCCAAGCCTTCCACCCTTTACCAAGTATATAGATGCATTAATTAAAATAAGAGATATTGTGATATCCCAACATATCCATGTTCCAACTTGGAACAAACTTCAGCTTCACCTGCAACTAGCAACGCTATAAGAGGGGCTGAGCAAAAGCGGTAACATAGCCAAACAACGATTTGCTAGGAAGGTGGGTTAGAGGCTTGACATGACAATATGGGAGGCATGATATAACTGAAGGAAATATGCCCTAGAGGAAATAATAAAGTTATTATTTATTTCCTTATTTCATGATAAATGTTTATTATTCATGCTAGAATTGTATTAACCGAAAACATAATACGTGTGTGAATACATAGACAAACAGAGTGTCACTAGTATGCCTCTACTTGACTAGCTCATTGATCAAAGATGGTTAAATTTCCTAACCATAGACATGAGTTGTCATTTGATTAACGGGATCACATCATGAGGAGAATGATGTGATTGACTTGACCCATTCCGTTAGCTTAGCACTTGATCGTTTAGTTTGTTGCTATTGCTTTCTTCATGACTTATACATGTTCCTATGACTATGAGATTATGCAACTCCCGTTTACCGGAGGAACACTTTGTGTGCCACCAAACGTCACAACGTAACTGGGTGATTATAAAGGTGCTCTACAGGTGACTCCGAAGGTACTTGTTGGGTTGGCATATTTCGAGATTAGGATTTGTCACTCGAATTGTCGGAGAGGTATCTCTGGGCCCACTCGGTAATGCACATCACTATAAGCCTTGCAAGCATTGCAACTAATGAGTTAGTTGCGGGGTGATGTATTGCGGAACGAGTAAAAAGACTTGCTGGTAACGAGATTGAACTAGGTATTGAGATACCGACGATCGAATCTCGGGCAAGTAACATGCCAATGACAAAGGGAACAATGTATGTTGTTATGCGGTCTGACCGATAAAGATCTTCATAGAATATGTAGGAGACAATATGGGCATCCAGGTCCCGCTATTGGTTATTGACCAGAGAGGTGTCTCGGTCATGTCTACATAGTTCTCGAACCCGTAGGGTCCACACGCTTAACGTTCGTTGACGATATAGTATTATATGAGTTATGTATGTTGGTGACCGAATGTTGTTCGGAGTCCCGGATGAGATCACGGACATGACGAGGAGCTCCGAAATGGTCCGGAGCTAAAGATTCATGTATTGGATGATATGGTTTGGCCAAGGGGTCAGGCCCATGGGGCTATAAGTCGGTGCAAAAGGAGTTTTGCGGAGGCCATGGGCCAAACGCCGGAGACCTTGTCGTCTGGCCCTGGGCCAGACGCCGAGGCCCATGGCGTCTGGGCCAAACGCCAAGGATTGTGGCGTTTGGTCTTGGAGTCCAAGTGGGACTCTTGACTTTCGGGTGAAACCAACTTTGAGGAGGCTTTTGCTCCAAATTTCGACCCCAGAGCTCAACATATAAATAGAGGGGCAGGGCTAGCTCAAACCCAAATTGGAGAAGTGCATCTTCATAGGATACCCAAAAGAAAATGTTGGGTACACCTTCTATCACAGATCCGAAGGCAAGATATTCATTGTTGAGAATGGATCCTTTCTGGAGAAGGAGTTTCTCTCGAAAGAAGTGAGTGGGAGGAAAGTAGAACTTGATGAGGTAACTGTACCTGCTCCCTTATTGGAAAGTAGTTCATCACATAAATCTATTCCTGTCACTACTACACCAAGTAGTGAGGAAGCTAATGATGATGATCATGTAACTTCAAATCAAGTTACTACCGAACCTCGTAGGTAAACCAGAGTGAGATCCGCACCAGAGTGGTACAATAATCCTGTTCTGGAGGTCATGTTACTTGACCATGACGAGCCTACGAACTATGAGGAAGCAATGATGAGCCCAGATTCCGCGAAATGGCTTGAGGCCATGAAATCTGAGATGAGATCCATGTATGAGAACAAAGTATGGACTTTGATTGACTTGCGCATTGATTGACAAGCCATTGAGATTAAATGGATCTTCAAGAGGAAGACGGACACTGATAGTAGTGTTACTATCTACAAAGCTAGAATTGTCGCAAAAAGGTTTTCGACAAGTTTAAGGTGTTGACTACGATGACAGTTTCTCACTCGTATCTATGCTTAAGTCTGTCCGGATCATGTTAGCAATTGCCGCATTTTATGAAATCTGGCAAATGGATAAACAAAACTGCATTCCTTAATGGATTTATTAAAGAAGAGTTGTATATGATGCAACCAGAAGGTTTTGTCAATCCTAAAGGTACTAACAAAATATGCAAGCTCCAGCGATCCATCTATGGACTGGTGCAAACATCTCGGAGTTGGAATATACGCTTTGATAAGTTGATCAAAGCATATAGTTTTATACAGACTTGCGATGAAGCCTGTATTTACAAGAATTGACTGGGAGCACTACAACATTTTTGATAAGTATATGTGAATAACATATTGTTGATTGGAGATAATTAGAATTATTCTGCAAAGCATAAAGGAGCGTTTGAAAGGAGTTTTTCAAAGAAAGACATCGGTGATGCTGCTTACATATTGAGCATCAAGATCTATAGAGATAGATCAAGACGCTTGATAAGTTTTTCAATGAGTACATACCTTGACGAGATTTTGAAGTAGTTCAGAATGGAACAGTCAAAGAAAGAGTTCTTGCCTGTGTTACAAGGTGTGAAACTGAGTAAGACTCAAAGCCCGGCCACGACAGAAGATAGAAAGAGAATGAAAGTCATTCCCTATGCCTTGGCCATAGGTTCTATAAAATATGCCATGCTATGTACCAGATCAATTGTATACCCTACTCTGATTTTGGCAAGGGAGTACAATAGTGATCTAGGAGTAGATCACTGGACAGCGGTCAAAATTATCCTTAGTGGAATAAGGATATGTTTCTCGATTATGGAGGTGACAAAAAGGTTCGTCGTAAAGGGTTACGTCGATGCAAATTTTGACACTGATCCAGATGACTCTAAATCTCAATCTGGATACATATTGAAAGTGGGAGCAATTAGCTAGAGTAGCTCCGTGCAGAGCATTGTTGACATAGAAATTTGCAAAATACTTACGGATTTGAATGTGGCAGACCCGTTGACTAAACTTCTCTCACAAGCAAAACATGATCACACCTTAGTACTCTTTGGGTGTTAATCACATAGCAATGTGAACTAGATTATTGACTCTAGTAAACCCTTTGGGTGTTGGTCACATGACGATGTGAACTATGGGTGTTAATCACATGGTGATGTGAACTATTGATGTTAAATCACATGGCGATGTGATCTAGATTATTGACTCTAGTGCAAGTGGTAGACTGAAGGAAATATGCCCTAGAGGCAATATTAAAGTTATTATTTATTTCCTTATTTCATGATAAACGTTTATTATTCATGCTAGAATTGTATTAACCGGAAACATAATACATGTGTGAATACATAGACAAACAGAGTGTCACTAGTATGCCTCTACTTGACTAGCTCATTGATCAAAGATGGTTATGTTTCCTAACCATAGACATGAGTTGTCATTTGATTAACAAGATCACATCATTAGGAGAATGATGTGATTGACTTGACCCATTCCGTTAGCTTAGCACTTGATCGTTTAGTTTGTTGCTATTGCTTTCTTCATGACTTATACATTTTCCTATGACTATGATATTATGCAACTCCTTTTTACCGGAGGAGCACTTTGTGTGCCACAAAACGTCACAACATAACTGGGTGATTATAAAGGTGCTCTATAGGTGACTCCGAAGGTACTTGTTAGGTTGGCATATTTCGGGATTAGGATTTGTCACTCCGATTGTGGGAGAGGTATCTCTGGGCCCACTCGGTAATGCACATCACTATAAGCCTTGCAAGCATTGCAACTAATGAGTTAGTTGTGGGATGATGTATTACGGAACGAGTAAAGAGACTTGCTGGTAACGAGATTGAACTAGGTATTGAGATACCGACGATCGAATCTCAGGCAAGTAATATGCCAATGACAAAGGGAACAACGTATGTTGTTATGCGGTCTGACCGATAAAGATCTTCGTAGAATATGTAGGAGCCAATATGGGCATCCAGGTCCCGCTATTGGTTATTGACCAGAGAGGTGTCTCGGTCATGTCGACATAGTTCTCGAACCCGTAGGGTCCGCATGCTTAACGTACGTTGATGATATAGTATTATATGAGTTATGTATGTTGGTGAACGAATGTTGTTTGTAGTCCCGGATGAGATCACGGACATGACGAGGAGCTCCGGAATGGTCCGGCGGTAAAGATTCATATATTGGATGATATGGTTTGGCCAAGGGGTCAGGCCCATGGGGCTATAAGTCGGTGCAAAAGGAGTTTTGCGGAGGCCAGGGGGCCAAACGCCGGAGACCCTGGTGTCTGGCCCTGGGCCACACGCCGAGGCCCATGGCATCTAGGCCAGACACCAAGGATTGTGGCGTTTGGTCCTGGAGTCCGAGTGGGACTCTTGCCTTTCGGGTAAAACCGACTTTGAGGAGGCTTTTGCTCCAAGTTTCGACCCTAGGGTTCAACATATAAATAGAGGGACAGGGCTAGCACCAAAGGCACATTAAGAAACACCAAGCCGTGTGTCGGCAACCCCGTCCCCTCTAGTTTATCCTCCGTCATAGTTTTTGTAGTGCTTAGGCAAAGCCCTACGGAGATTGTTCATCACCAACACCGTCACCACGCCGTCGTGCTGCTGGAACTCATCTACTACTTCGCCCCTCTTGCTGGATCGAGAAGGCGAGGACGTCACCGAGCCGAACACGTGCAGAACTCGGAGGTGTCGTGCTTTCGGTACTTGGATCGGTCGGATCGTGAAGACATACGACTACATCAACCGCGTTGATATAACGCTTCCGCAAACGGTCTACAAGGGCATGTAGACAACACTCTCCCCTCTCGTTGCTATGCATCACCATGATCCTGCGTGTGCATAGGATTTTTTTTGAAATTACTACGTTCCCCAACAATAACAAGTGCTAGGTAGCGCGACATAGCGATAGAATGAACAACTAGCAAGCAAAGATAGAAGTGATATCGAGGGTATGGTCATCTTGCCTGAGATCCCGCAAGGAAGAAGAACGAGTCCATGAAGAAGACAAACGTACGTAGTCGAACGGATCCTCACAAACGCGACGTTATCGGAACTAACCTGAAGAAGCAACACCGGAAAGAAGCAAACAACATGGTAAACCAACAAGCATAAACATGGCACGATGCGCAAACAAGTATGATGCATGTCCAGTTTAATTATGCATGGCATGGCAAAGTGCATAAGCAACACTACAAGTTAAGTGGAGCTCAATATGCAACGAGTTGCATATTGACGAAACACCACATTTAGTTATTTGGTTCACTCCCGTTTATGTAACCAACAATATTAAATGTTATTAAACATGGCAAGAGGTGAATCATATGAAAACTACCTATCTAGGCAAGTTTAAATGAGGCCGGAAACAACGAACAACAATTCCGGTAAATCCCCATAGGCATTTAGCAATTTAATGCAAACAACAATTTTAACATCTTAATGTTGTTAACATGATGCGGGATGACTTGTTCAAGATTATGCAATTTTATGAAAAAGTTGACATGAGCATTATGAAGCATTTGTCACCGTGGTGGAGAGAAAGGGTTCCACTGCGATGATAACGAAAAACGGTGTGTCGGTGTCAAAACCGGCGGATCTCGGGTAGGGGGTCCCGAACTGTGCGTCTAGGCCGGATGGTAACAGGAGGCAAGGGACATGAAGTTTTACCCAGGTTCGGGCCCTCTCGATGGAGGTAAAACCCTACATCCTGCTTGATTAATATTGATGATATGGGTAGTACAAGAGTAGATCTACCACGAGATCGGAGAGGCTAAACCCTAGAAGCTAGCCTATGGTATGATTGTTGTTGTGTCTGTTGTCCTACGGACTAAAACCCTCCGGTTTATATAGACACCGGAGAGGGTTAGGGTTATACAAAGTTGGTTACAATGGTAGGAGATCTGCATATCCATATCGCCAAGCTTGCCTTCCACGCCAAGGAAAGTCCCTTCCGGACACGGGATGAAGTCTTCAATGTTGTATCTTCATAGTCCAGGAGTCCGGCTGAAGGTATAGTCCAGCTGTCCGAACACCCCCTAATCCAGGACTCCCTCAGTAGCCCCTGAACCAGGCTTCAATGACGACGAGTCCGTCGCACAGATTGTCTTCGGCATTGCAAGGCGGGTTCCTACTCCAAGTACTTCATAGAAGATTTTGAACACAAAGATAGTGTCCGGCTCTGCAAAAATAAGTTTCCACATATTGCCATAGAGAGAATAATATTTACACAAATCTAATCTGCTGACGTATTCCGTAGTGCGACACACTACGGCCAAGCCTTTATCCGAGTCGTTTTATTATCCCACCTCAGTGCGTCATGCGAGGCGGTTTCCTTGGCACGTCTTGTTAAAGCAGAGATCGTGTCCCCTTATTCCGGGATTCTCATCAATACGGGCATGGGTAACCCAACCGCTTCTAGGACTCCTAGATTATAGGCAAGTCCAAACGGACACGGAGAGGACGCTTGATATTCACCCTCTTTATAAAGGGACAAGGCTTTTATTTTTCCCTCCCGTGCTCAATCGAATCCTTCCACCACCTCCAGCTTAAACGCCCAAAGTTCAGGTCAGGTGCTCCGAACCTTCAGTCATGTCCAGATCTAGCCTTCAAGGCCGACGGGTGCCTTCCTCCGTCACGGAAGAAGACATCAAAAAGTTGAGGGAGGCCAGATATCTTACCGCCGAGATTTTGCATCGGCTGCCTCCCCGAGGGCAGACCGTCCCCACCCCCGAACCCAACGAGAACGTCGTGTTCGTCTCCCACTTCCTTCGAGGTCTAGGCCTTGCTCTGTATCCTTTCGTCAGGGGTTTGATGTTTTATTACGGGCTAGACTTCCATGATCTAGCTCCGGACTCCTTTCTTCATATCACGACATTTATTGTCATGTGCGAGGCCTTCCTCCGGGTTACCCCTCACTTTGGCCTATGGCTCAAGACCTTTGAAGTAAAGCCGTAGATGATCGAGGGGCAACATGCAGCATGTGGAGGTGCCTCAATACGCAAGATGACGGGAGCTCCGTGGCCCAAAGGTTCCATCCCAGAGGTGTCTGAATTGTGGCAACATGAGTCGTTCTACATCACGGCTCCTAGAAGTGCCAAGTGGGCGGCCGCCCCTGTTTTCCGCTCGGCCCCCCCACCACAACTGATGTCATGGATCAGCAGAGGTCTGAGCTGGGGTGCAGCCAAGGATGTGCCTATACTGCAAAGCCGCATTCGAGATATCTTCAATGGAGATTTTAGTCTGGTTGCGGTAATACAAGTTATGTTGGTTCATCAAGTCCAGCCTTGCAAACGCCAGCCTCTTTGCCTGTGGGAGTTCAATCCCGAAGGACCGCATGTTATTAAAAATTTTCTCGGCCTGACGCATGAGGAGATGTACTAGTCATTTTTCGGACCTCAGGTGGAGTGTCCGGGAATCACCGAGGACGTGGGCCTGAGTAGTAACCGCGCCGCCGAACAGGTAAGGCATCTTCCGGCCGAACATACTATCTCTCCTTTGTTACGAAGTTATTTCTGAGAGTTCGCTCTTTGACCAGGACTGGCTAACAAAGGCGAAGTTGATTCGGTGTTCGGCCCCCCTCCCTGAGGGTTTGGAGAATCCGGTATTGGAAAAGATGCTCCAGACCGCACCTTGCCCGGAGCCCTTGAAGGAAGATACTGTGGAGGATAATACGGGCGGACACGGGCCCCCAACGCTAACCATTCTAACTGAGGGAGCGAGCATCTCCATGAAGGAAGATGACCAGAAGAGGAAAAGGACTGCGCCCGGGGATTCGGAAGCCGAAGCTTCCAAACGGGAGAAGAAGTCTCCCATAGAGGGTCCTACCTTAGGGGGCGCTATTGCCGCACAAAGTCCGCGGGGGGATCAATTCTCCCGCGAGTCGTAAGTGACCCGAAATACTTTAATAGTATAGATATGCCATCTTTTTCATCTGAGAAAATAACCACCGCATATATCTTTGCAGTTCGGGCCTTAGCCCCTCTCAAATGAGCTCGTCTTCGGGGGATCTTCTTCTAGAGATGATGGAGAGCAAAACGCCTCCTCCAGACTCCTCCCCTCTGGAAGCGGGCGACCCTGAAGTGTCATCACGGAGGGCCTCTCCGAGTCCGGTGAGGCCAGAAGATAATCCCATTGACCCCCGAAGCTCCCAGTGTCCGGCTCCCGAAGAGAGCAGACAAAAGAGTCCGGCACCATCTAGTGTGCGATCGGATATTCTAAGGGAGTTGGTGGGGCGAGCGGCCATCTCAGATGAACACCGTGTGCTGATGGATACGACGATGGAGAGAATCTCGTCCGCCGAAAGCGGATTGCATGAAGCTTTTATGAGTCTACTAACATGCTTTGAGGTACGTAAAAGAATGTATGATAGTCCTGCACATGCTAGGCGTGCTCTGTGTAGGTAGTAGCCCCTGAGACTCTGGTTGTCGTCGGAAACAATGACGAACAGAGGATCATATTCCCAGGTAATAACCATACTTCCTCTATGTGCAGGTGATGGAAGCTCCGGAGGCTAGCCGGACTAGCGAGTTTGCCCATTTAGAACGGCAGTTGGATGTGGCAGACACCGACATCAAGCTTGTTAACAAAAGGCTTGACGAGGCACAGGGTAAGTGTCATTATCTGGTAAACGTCACATAGGAAGAGCAGCATGATGCCAGTATCTTTAATATATTGTGACCGCAGATGGAGCTGCCACTGTTGAAGCCTTGCAGGCAGAACTTGCCCGAGCCAAGGAACAAGCGAGGTTGGGTAATGCGGCTGCTTTGAAGGCGGCTGAAGAGTTGCAAGCCTAGAGGGCTGCGCATGGTGAGAGCCGAGACAAGATGGCCAAGATGGCCATAGAATTAAAAGCCTCCACCGACCGTTGCCGGGTTCTTGAAAAGGAAAACCAAGCGAAGGCATCGGACCTTGAGAAGGCTGCTACGACAAGGAAAGACCTCCCCTCTGCTATGAGGGCAAAGAAGGAGGAGTTGCAGGAAGCCGGGGATATTGTAGCTGGGAAATCCTTTATGTTGCGGAGGAAGTTCGGGGATCCACGGTATGCCCCTCTGGATTGGCTATGGAGTTCGGAGGATGTGTATATGGATTTGGCGGCGAGCGCTGCCGATGCGGCCAAGTACTTCCAGGGTCAGACGGACCGTGAAGTAGACCAGCTGTTTTGGAGACAATTCCATTCTCCCGAGCGTCCACTTTCATTGACTGACCAATTAGCCGAATGGGCCGAACTAAATAGGTTGTCCGGACTCTCCATGATGTCTGTTGTGGATCAGCTATGGCCGGAAAGGTTAAAACCGAACAACTATTTTAGCTTGGTGCAGTAGTTCCTTGACGTGGTGACGCGCATTAATGCGATGAAGAGGTTGGCGTGCGTAGAGGGCGCACGGATGGCCTTTGCCCGTGTTAAGGCATACTAGGCGGAGCTGGATGCTACCAATGTTGCAGCGCGGGATTCGGCCATAGGTCGAAAGGCTGCTGAGCACTACTTTGAAGAAGTACTTGAGGGTGCCCGTTTGATAGAGACCCAGTGCTCAAAAAATATTATGTTTGAGTGATATGTAATCTCATTGTAAGCGAAATGCTTTTATAAATTTTTATAAGGCTATTTTTATACTTTTGCCTGAAAGTAATATGATGCCTCCTGGGCGGCCGTTTATGTATACATGTGTATAACCTGAAAGATTGCAGTCGTCAGCTTCAACCCCCACGCATATAATGCGGAGGTGCTCGCAAAAACACGCGTTCACACTTAACCCAATGTCTTGGTCCTATTAAGGAGGTGATAGTGGAGCGAGCGAGGCAACCGGACTATAATGCTTTAGCACTTTCACTTAGCCATAGGAGTTTGACAGTGGGGCTACTAGATAGCCCCTGGTGGCTCCGCACTCTCCCGATTCCGGGGTGCGTACATGCCTGGCCGGAAAACGGCCCTTCGTTAAGGCGGAGGAATTCTAACATTCCACAGGTCATCGAGTGGTTGACCAGTCTCACGCTATATCATGACAGTAAGTTTTCGGCTTTCTCTACCGAGGTGCTCGTACGGATGAACCAGGGCACAATTGCAGTAGTTCTCCTGGTGCTACCTTAGCCGGTAAAGCGGAACGTAAGGCACCAAAACACAGGAGCCGGGCAAACCCAACATTTGACCACAGACAATGATTCGAAGCTAATGCATATAGGGCCAAACTCGCGACGCCGAACACTCCCTAAGGTATTCGGTCTTTGTGGTATAAAACGGGCCTAAATAATGGCCTTTTTAAGAAGCCCCTTGTGTCCAGGTACCTGCATTGTTCTGGCGTGGCCACATGCTAAGACGTCAGCATCCTTCTCAACGGTGGATATGTATCAACAAGAGACAGTAAAAAAGGTTTACGCGGGGTCTTAATCTAAAAAGAATCCTTGGAGCGGGTCCCTGCTGCACGTCTGCGCCTGTGTCTCAGTTGTGCCGTATCCTGGACAGGTGTAGCACGATGATCGTTTGTAAAAGAGAGGAAGTTAAGTGAAAAAGTTGTCATGCAAAAAGATAGTTTTTAAAGAAACCATGTATAATTCAAGATGATAAGAAATTGCCACTTATCTGCACGCGTTGAGCCCCTTGTATTGACAAAAGGGGTGTGACCACTTATTTGGTATAAATAGCGGCGCCGGACTTGATTAGTTGTGTCTGAGGTCTTGATGACCTATTTGGATGCTTTCACTGGTCCGGGCGCCTTTAGTGTGCGGCTGCCAAGGCAGCCGCACTCTCTTCGGCGCGCAGAGATCGCTTGATATTTCTGTTCACTGAAATGATGCCACGTGGACTGGGCATCTTGAGTGTGAGGGAGGCGTAGTGTGGTATTGTATTAAAGCGAGCGAAAGCTTCGCGTCCGAGCAGTGCTTGATAGCCACTTTGAAACGGAGCGATGTGGAAGGTTAAATGCTCGCGACGGAAGTTATCGGGGGAGCCGAATATAACCTGTAGTAGGAGGGAGCCCGTACAACGAGCCCCTGGGCCTGGCGTTACTCCTTTAAAGGTAGTATTGCTATGGCGAATTTGTGTTGGGTCTAACCCCATCCCGCGGATTGTATCCTGATATATTAAGTTTAGACTGCTGCCGCCGTCCATCAAGACTCGTGTGAAGTGATATCCGCCAATTACTGGGTCTAATACCAGGGCAGCCCATCCTGTAGGCGTTCTGGGAACGGGGATCCCCAGACTTGCCTGCCTGCGGCCTGCGGCATGGCTCGAGTGGGGGCCCAACATGGCCCATCTTCACCAACACAAGACTCAAGACCCTCGCGAGGGGCCAAGCCTCGCGAGGCGGACGACACGGCGCATCCTCAGGCGCAGCCTCCTCAGGCTGGCTCGCGAGGATACGGAGATATCAAGGCGGGGTACCTCGCGAGGTGCCAGTGACGCAAGCCATGACGATCGAGGGTGCCAGGCGGGCACCAGCGCGCGCAGCGTCCTTCTTTCCTCTTTGGTGCAAAGGGGGCAAGCGCAGCCGCGGAGTACCGAGGCATCAGGCAAAGGTTGCCATTTCGGTGCAACAAGACCAGGACCAAGCAGACTATGAGACGGAGGTCACCATGGAGCCCAGCACGGCGTCATCACCAGAGCCTTTCGCAGGCGAAGACCACCTTTTGTCAGGATAGATGTACTCGCTGTCCCCCTTCAAATTAGCCCGCCATTGTTGGCTCCCTTCCCGCTCAATATTTGGGAAGAGGACCAGGGCCTCTATAAATAGGGACCAGCTGCCCACATAGCAAGGGGTTCGGTTTTCAGGTTGAGGGGGATTGAAATCAGAGAGAGAGAGAGAGAGAGAGAGAGAGAGAGAGAGAGAAGGGCGACTGAACTCCTCCTAGCAGTTCACCGCCCCAGCCAAGAACAGACCCTCGCGAGGCAGTTCTTCCTTGTATTGTCCATCATTGTCAGCCCCAAGAGGCAATCCATCCACCACACACTGGAGTAGGGTATTACACCGCACTGGTGGCCCGAACCAGTATAAATCTTGTGTCTCTTGTGCGATTCCTTTAGTAGTTTAGATCTTTGTGAGATGGGGAGGTTGAGGACGTGATCTCCGCGCACACCCCAGTGTTCAAACCTTAAGGGTCTGCCGGAACCCGAAATCCGACATTTGGCGCGCCAGGTAGGGGTGCACCGGAATTCGTCTTCCACCGCTCTGTTCTCCACCGACCGTCGCATCCATGTCTGACACTCGTCGGGCCCACGCCGAGCGCCGGGCCGCCATCGCTTCTCGCGTCGCCCAGACGGCCCCCGTCGGTGGGCGTCCTCGTCGTTCCACGTCGCCCACCGTCAACGCCGCCACCGGCCCGGCGGGGGGGGGGGGGGGGGGGGGGGGAGCAGCAAGCATCATCTCAGCACCCGTCCGTGCGGCAAGACGGCCGCACCGCCACTCCATCACTCGCACCGGCCGGTTCTTCGTCCCGCGCGCTCCGCGCGGCAAACGAGCTCCTGCGCTACCGCCCCGTCGACGACGTCTACGAGGAGTGGCTCGACCGCGTCGCCGAGCTTGTCCGCGCCGTAGGGGGCTCTTCCGCGTCGTCCGTCCCTCTGCGTCACACTCCGCCCCGCGCGGGCAATGAAGCTCCAGAGGCGCACCAGCCGCCTCCACTCCAAGAAGATGCCATGGCTCCAAGGCGCTTGGCCCCTGGGCGGAACCCGCTCCGTCAGGCGCCAGCGCAGCAAGAGCGGAGCTGCCAAGAAGTTCCTCGCCCGCAAGGGGCTGCCAGGGCGCTCCCTACTCCGGCACGCCGCAACCCTGCTCCAGCTCCGGCGCGCCAAGACCCCGCCCTGCTCCTAGCTGTAGCGCGTGGGGACCCTCAAGACCAAGCTCTCCACCAACCGAAGCCTTTCGTGGCCACCGCGGGCTGCCACGCCTACACCACTGAGCTGCGCAGCGTCGCGTGGCCCGGCAAGTTCAAGCCTGACTTGCCTCCTCGCTACGGTGGCACAACCGATCCCGCAGAATTCCTCCAGCTCTATGAGCTAGGTATCGAGGCTGCCGGCGGGGATGAGAAGGTCATGGTGAACTGGTTCCCCATGGCGCTCAAGGAAGGAGCTTGAACCTGGCTCCTGAATCTGGCTCCAGGCACGATCTCCTCCTGGGACCAGATGCGCACCCGCTTCATCGCCAACTTCCAAGGTACTCGCGACCGGCCGCCCGCCGTGAGCGACATGCGCCGCATCAAGCAACAACCCAGAGAAACCCTACAAAAGTACATCCAGCGCTTCAACAGCGCGCGCCTCAAGATCCCCAAGGTGTCCGAGAAGGCCATCATCTCGGCCTTCTCCGATGGCGTGCGCGACGTCAAGATGAAGGAGGAGCTGGCGATGCACGAAGACCTCTGCACCTCCCTGGAGCTGTTCAACTTGGCGAACAGGTGTGCTCGGGCTGAGGAGGGACGCCTCTCCCTCCTCGAGCTGCCTGCCGCAGATCCAGAAGAGAAGAAGCCAAAGGCCAAGGACGTGAAGCGCAAGGGGGCTGCCGTACTCGCGGCAGAACCAGACACCAAGCAGGGCAAGGACCTGCCTGAACCAACCAGAGGCAGCCGGTACTGTGTGTACCATGACCTCCACACCCGCAACACCAACAAATGTCAAGAACTCCGCGCCATGCGAGAAGGAAGGATCGACCGTCGCTCTGACCGTGCTGACTGGGGCTACGGCCGAGGAGGAGGAAGAAACCCAAGGCGCTGGGAAGATCGCGGCCCGTGCCCGGGGTGGCGCGACCAGCCTCGCGAGGACCGCTGGCGGGACCTGCCTCGCGAGGGAGACTGGAGGGATCAGCCTCGTGAGGATCGCCCTCACGGCAACGCAGGCCTACCTCCTTTGCCGCCTCCACCAAGAAGGAACGAAGACCGCCATCAAGACGAGGGGGCTGGGGGCTTCCAGGAGCCGCGCGTAATCGCCTGCATCCTGGGTGGAGCTCAAGCCCTAGCCTCCCAACGCATCTTCAAGCAGTTTGCCCGCGAAGTGAATGCACTTCTCCCCAAGCTCGATGCAACGCGCCCCCTTAGGTGGTCAGCATGCGCCATCACGTTCAGCTCGGCGGACCAGCTCAAGTGCGCAGCCACGGCAGGAGTCCTCCCGATGCTCTGCTCCCCAGTCATCAGCAACATGCTGGTCACCAAGACCCTCATCGATGGTGGGGCAGGGCTCAACGTCCTGTCCGTGGAAACATTCAACAATCTCCAAGTGCCCTATGACCAGCTTCAGCCAACCAAGCTTTTCTCCGGGATCACCGACGGTTCCACGGTCCCGATCGGGCAGGTCCGCCTGCCTGTCACCTTCGGGGCTCGTAGCAACTACCGCACCGAGCTCATCGACTTCGACGTCGCCCATATCCGCCTGCCGTACAACGCCATCCTCGGGTACCCAGCGCGGGCCAAGTTCATGGCTGCGACTCACCACGGCTACAACGTCCTCAAGATGCCAGGAAGTGGCGGCATCATCACGGTGCCCTGTGAAGAGAAGGATGCAGTGTGTTCCTTGGAGCGAGCCTATCAGGCCGCGTCGCTAGAAGACCCAGATCGCGGAAGCAGGAGGCTTCCTGAGACCACCCCCAAGAAGAAGAAGACATCGTCAGGCTCGGCCCCTCAGGAGGCAGGCCCTTCAGGGCCGGCCTCTGCCCAGGGGGACCCTCCTTCCATCGCATAGGGAGGCGTGCCCGGTGCCCTCCTCAGGCAGGGCTCGGGGGCTCTCACCTGGAGGGCCACCGACCTAGCCAGGGTCACGAGGGAGGCGCTTGGGCACCATGTGGAAGCGTGCTTCACGGCACGTTTCCCCTGGGAAGGAGCCAGGCGAGGAAGGCCGGACCAGCACAAGTTCGTCAGCAAGGCCATTCAAGAACTACAGGAGTCAAGGATCATGAGAGGTTGCAGCCGCCTACCAGCAGTGGCCCCACATCCAGGCGAGAATGGTGGGCTGCGTGTCTGCGTCGACATACCAGGGCTCAATCGGATCGCCACGACGGAGCATCTCTGGCCCTCACGAGTGGGGCGCTGCGGGGGTCCATCCCACAGCTATGTTCGCATGCCCTACGGCCTGCCGAGCGTGGCTGTGGCGCACCAGCGCCTCATGAGGGGCATCATGGAGGCTCAAGAAGACAGGCGTTCCGCGGCCTTGGCGGAGATGAAGGCAGCTCACGAGGAGTCACCAGTGCCTCCGGAGCCTCCCGAGGCCCCGGGGCATGGGGGCTCGTGAGGATCGGCTTCCGCGGCCCACCGAGCCTACTGCACCAACGCCACTTTGCCAATGACATTCTCAGGTGACATCTTCCAAGCCTCATTCCCAGCTGGGAGCGCCCTCCCAGGGTTGCCTCACTCCCAGGCCGCGTGGGTCCGTCCCCGCGGCATGTATCTGCATTTACTTTTCGGTCATTAGTTTGCCTTGATTGGGGGCGCCCCTCGGGCTGCATCATCCCCAAGCCGCTGGGGCCAGGCCCAGCGGCGTGTATCTCCATCGCGTTTATTTCCAACTATGCATTTGCCTATCACACTTGATTGCATGATGCCCGTCCGCGGCATCCCTTCTTCTCCATGTCGACTACTTGCACGTTAAAGGGGGGGTGCCTGAGCATCGTGACTCAGGGCTCTTACTGGCTCTCCAGCCCTCACCCTCTGGCCTTGTCCACGGCATCGCGACCTGGCATACCAGCAATGGCTGAGACAAGCTCGAGGGCCGGGACCCAAGGACGTAGAGTACCGGCATCTAACCAAATTTTGCAGGGACACATCTCAAGATACGGCCCAGTGCCGGGCGCAACCCGCCCAGAGGTAGGGCCTCGTGAGTCCCGCGCTGGCTCACGGGTGCCCAGATACACCTCACCTAGCCCTACCGTGCCAGTCACGTGTCAGGGCGGGGCTGTATACGCCCCGGGGGCTCCTTCCGGAGGGGAGCCCCCTCCCATGTACCAGTGGAAGCACCATGCTCCGCACTGGCTGACGACACTGCCGAGGCGCGGCTATGCCCGTACACATACGGAAGCGCTATGCTCCGCGCTGGTGATAAACAACTAGGGGTGGCCTCCGGGCCGCATTAACCTCAGGGAGCCCAGAGCTCAGTGGCTGGCCTCGTCGCAACGCCTCCCCTCGGGAGTGCCGCGCAAGGGGGCTAGCCACGGGGGCTACGACTGGGTCACGCCCAGACGTACGTTGCCCAGCCAGGCCCCTCGGGCCTGGTTCGCCGCGCGTCTCTCCCCGAGCGGAGCCAAGGTATGAAGGTCGTTTGCGCGTCAAGGGGGACTCCTGAGCATCGCGACTCAGGAGCCTAACTGGTCCCGTAGCCCCTCACTCCTTAGTTCCAAAAGGCTATGCTGGGTGAGGTACGCGCGGGGCCGGGCTCTGCAGACGTAGAACGGTAGCCCCGCTTACATCGCATCTCATCACCCGCTGTTTGCGCGTCAAGGGGGACTCCTGAGCATCGCGACTCAGGAGCCTAACTGGCTCCGTAGCCCCTCACTCCTTAGTTCCGAAAGGCTATGCTGGGTGAGGTACGCGCGGAGTCGGGCTCTGCAGACGTAGAACAGAAGATACACCTACATCGCGCTTCCCTACTTGTTGTTCGCGCGCCAAGGGGGACTCCTGACCATCGCGACTCAGGAGCCTAACTTGTCCCGTGGCCCCTCACTCCTTTGGTCCCGTCCTGGTTTCCGGTCGGGGCTAATGCTGGGTGAGGCATGCGCGGGGCCGGGCTCTGCCGGCGTAGAACACAAGCAAGTAGGGAAGAAAAGCATAAAATCCAAGGAATTTAAAAGAAAATATTACAGTCCATACTGTCGTCTCAATGCCAAACACAAGTTTAAATGCCTCCCCGAGGCGTGATACATGTGCAGGAACTGAAAGAAGAACAGGGATGGAACGGAGTCACTTGTCGGCGGTGGCTTCGCCTCGTGGAACGGCAGGGTCGGCAGCGTCTTGCTTCGGCCTGGTGCTGAAGGCCCGGAACTTCTCCAGCAGCGCCTCCGCGCGCCCCTTCACGGCTTCGACAGCGGCGGCAGCACCCTCGCCGCGCACCGGTTCCAGCAGGCCGTTGAGGTCGGCGTCGGGATCACGAAGGTAGACGTGGGCGAAGACCCGCGTCAGCGCAGCAGAAGACAAGACGTGCGCCTCGGCCTCGGCCGCGGGGCCGATGCCAAGGGCGACATCCCCAAGGGCCTTAACCAGGAAGGGAAGCATCTTGGCGGGGCCGTCCTCGTCACTAGCTAGCGGGCTCTCCAGGCCGCTCTCGTAAAGCATCTTCAGCGAAGCGCGAGCGTCCTTCTCCATGTCTGCGAAGGCCACGCGATCCTCGACGAGGACCTGAGCCTTGGCGTCCAGCTCGGCCTTCGTCACCTCCAGCTCCTTCTTCAATGCGCCTAGGTGGTCGCGGCGCTTCTTGAGCCTGGCCTCCTGGTCCTCGAGCGCCGCCTCGCGCGCCTTTGCCCCCTTCTCCAGCTCTAGGCGCAGGCGGACCTCCTCCGCAAGCTGGCCCCTCAGGCCTTGTAGCTCGTCCTCCAGCGCCTTGCAACGGCCGTGGACTTCAACCACCTCTCCCAGGGCCACGTCTCGAGCAGCCTTCGCCTCGAGGGTGGCCTCCCTCTTTCCGTCACAGGCCGTTGAGGCCTAAACCAACGCCGCCCGAATCGAAGCATGAGAGCGAATCCACCCCGAAGCCAGTTCCAGGCGCCCGGCCACCAGGCGAGGGTCGGCGCCGAGAAGATCCTGCCGCAGCCGGTCCAGTTCGGCGACGGCACGCTCCAAGATGGAAGAAGAAGACGGAGTAGCATCGGCATGCTCCAGGACAACAGGAGGAGCTGAGGAAGCAACGGCCAGTAGAACGGGGGGAGAAGGTAACGGCGGCGAGGCCGTAGTGTCCTGAGGCGGAGCCCGCTGCGCCTCCACAGCCGTAGCAGCGGCGCCTGACGAGGGCACCTCCGAAGTCACTTGGGCCATGGGGGCTGAGCTCGCCCCAGCCAGCTCGGCCAAACCTCGCAAGGATGTGCGGGCAGGAGAGGCCCGCGCGTCACGATCTCCCTCCCCTGCAGGCGAAGGCGTCGCCGCAGGTGGGACCTCAGGAGCTCCCTTTGGCTTATTCGCCGCGGGCGCCTACCTGTTCAAGAGAAGCAATCATCAAGCCTCGTCGGCGGAACGAGAAACAAAAGGGTAAGGATCCAGCACTTACGGGTCTTCGCCGGCGAGCTCGGGCAGCCTTCGGCCTAACTTGAAGCCTGACAGCCGGCTGGAAGGGTCGACCTTGGAAGCAGAAGGCCCGACTGCGGACTGCCTCGGAGTAGGGGCAGACCCGCGGGGGATTAGCCCGGTCCTATCCTTCTTCGGGATCGGGGGCGAGCTCCCGCTGCCCAGCACATCATCATCATCATCATCATCATCATCATCATCATCATCGCTCGGCGAGAGGCGGAGAGTACGGGGCGAGCGCCGAGGGAGGGGAGCCCTCGACTCTTCGTCGGTCGCCCCAGAGTCGGGCCCCTCTGCCCGCTCCTCGTCGCCCTCCTCTTCGTTGTAGTCGCCGGAGGGCACGTCCACCGGTCCTTCAGAAGCCACCATGGGCATGAGCCCATCCCCATTGAAAACAGGCATGAACTTCACCACCCGCTTCGAGTCATCACGAAGGAACAAGGGCCTGGGAGCGCCCTTCGGCCTTGCCACCTCGCCCCCGACCAGAGATTGGAGAACCGCGGTCACATCCTCTTCGTCCACAGCCTCGGGGCATGGATGAGGCCTCCACATTGGAGGAGAGTACTCCCGGAGCGGGGCCAGCTGGTGCTCCAGGAATTCCTTCAGCAGCGATGCACCGGTCAACTTCGCCGTCGCCATGTTGGTCGGCCTCGGGTCCACATCCATCTTCTCCAACACCGGCTTCGCGCGGGGGTCCGTGAGCTCCGCTCGGCACCAGTCGCTGGTGCTCATGGGTTGCTCCGTGGGCAAGATCAGCCGAGGGTGGATGCGCCCGACATCTGCCAAGACCCACTTGCTCCTGAAGCCCTCGATCCTCTTCCCGAGACTCGAGATGGCAATGGTGCCGCTATACACGACGAAGCTCGCACACCCAGAAAGAGAGCTGCCGGAGACCCGGAGGGAGAAGTAGTGGCGCAGCAAGGCCACCGAAGGCTACACCCCCACGTGGGCCTCGCAGTAGTAAGCGAAGATCGCCAGGAGAAGGACAGAGTTGGGATGGAGATGCAGAGCCTGCAAGTTGTGGTGGCGAAGGACAGAGAAGAAGAATTCGGAGAAGGGAGGCACCAGGCCCGCAGCAATGGAGCTTACAAAAAGAGGATAAAAGGTGCTCCCTCAGTCCTCAGGGGTGGCGGAGCCGGTCTTGAACACCTCCGTCCCGTCGATGCCCTGCGCCGCCGCCATCCGGCGCAATCAAGCAAGGCTCGTCTTGGGCACATTCGGCGGGTCCAGAGCAGGAGAATACCAAGCTTCGGCCAGAGGCTGGCGAGGCACCATGGCTTCCTAGGTCACGCAACCGGAGAAGATCTAGAAGTTTGGAGGAAGAAAGGGGAGGCGCAAGAAAGGGGATCTGAGCAGCAACCGGAGAGAGCAGGGGCAAAGTCTGGGAAGATGCCTCTCCCTTATCAACCCACGCAGTTGCTAAGGCGCCCACGTCCAATCAACCGCCACGCGGCGCCCAAGGCCGCAGGCTGTTAGGGCCCTCGGCGCTTCGCCCTTGCCCTTTCGCCTCTCGGCACGGCCAAGTCCGTGTGCGCCTTGGGCCCGGGGGCTACTGTAGGCGTTCTAGGAACGGGGGTCCCCAGACTTGCCTGCCTGCGGCGTGGCTCGAGTGGGGGCCCAACATGGCCCATCTTCACCAACACAAGACTCAAGACCCTCGTGAGGGGCCAAGCCTCGCGAGGCGGATGACATGGCGCATCCTCAGGCGAAGCCTCCTCAGGCTGGCTCGCGAGGTGACGGAGATATCAAGGCGGGGTACCTCGCGAGGTGCCAGTGACGCAAGCCATGACGATCGAGGGTGCCAGGCGGGCACCAGCGCGTGTAGCGTCCTTCTTTCCTCTTTGGTGCAAAGGGGGCAAGCGCAGTCGCGGAGTACCGAGGCATCAGGCAAAGGTTGCCATTTCGGTGCAACAAGACCAGGACCAAGCGGACTACGAGACGAAGGTCACCATGGAGCCCAGCACGACATCATCACCAGAACCTTTCGCAGGCGAAGACCACCTTTTGTCAGGATAGATGTACTCGCTGTCCCCCTTCAAATTAGCCCGCCATTGTTGGCTCCCTCCCCGCTCAATATTTGGGAAGAGGACCAGGGCCTCTATAAATAGGGACCAGCCGCCCACATAGCAAGGGGTTCGGTTTTCAGGTTGAGGGGGATCGAAATCAGAGAGAGAGAGAGAGAGAAGGGCGACTGAACTCCTCCTAGCAGTTCACCGCCCCAGCCAAGAACAGACCCTCGCGAGGCAGTTCTTCCTTGTATTGTCCATCATCGTCAGCCCCAAGAGGCAATCCATCCACCACACACTAGAGTAGGGTATTACACCGCACTGGTGGCCCGAACCAGTATAAATCTTGTGTCTCTTGTGCGATTCCTTTAGTAGTTTAGATCTTTGTGAGATGGGGAGGTTGAGGACGTGATCTCCGCGCGCACCCCATTGTTCGAACCTTAAGGGTCTGCCGGAACCCGAAATCCGACACATCCTGCGTGTCGGATACTTGCTGAGTAATCGCGATGGTCGAAAGTGATCGGTTGAGACAACCAGTGGCAGGACTTCGCGGTGACAGGCACTTGGGTATATTTTCCTGGGAGTGCCGTGTTGTTTTTTCCCTTGATCATGTGTAACACATTTACTGTTTTGACTTCTGGTGGAAATTTCTTTTGTTCCGCCATGTCTTGCTTGGGAGGCTCGTCCTCGTCTTCACTTGGTGTATCCTCCCCCTAATGTACGGCGTTGAGCTTGCCGGACTGCTTGAAGACCCAACATTCTCTGTGGGTATGATTAGTAGGTTTACCAAGGGTACTATGGATCTGACATACTTGGTCCAGAATTTTGTTGAGGCTGGACAGTTCATCCTTGGTGCCTTTAGGGGGCGGCTTTTGACTTGGTCGAGAGCTTTTGAATCCGGCATTTACTGTCGTGCCCTTCGTGATGTCTTCTTTATTCCGGCGTTTGTTATTGCTGTTGCACCGTGATTTCCCGTTTCCATCTCTAACTTCAGATGTACTAGGGTCGCTGGTGCTACATCTGGCTAGCCAACTGTCCTCACCCGCGCAAAAGCGGGTCATGATGTTTGTTAATGCGGCCATCGTTCTCGGCTTATTTTGGCCGAGGTGTCTGGCGAGCCATTCGTCACAGACGCTATGCTTGAAAGCTGCCAAGGCTTCGGCGTCCGGACAGTCGACAATCTGATTCTTTTTAGTAAGAAACCTATTCCAAAGCTTTCGGGCTGACTCTCCGAGCTGTTGAGTTATATGACTCAAATCGTCCGCATCCGGAGGTCGGACATAAGTCCCTTGAAAATTTGCCCGAAAGGCATCTTTGAGCTCTTCCCAACTTCCAATGGAGCTTTCGGGGAGGCCTTTGAGCCAGTGATGAGCTGGCCCTTTTAGCTTGAGGGGTAAGTACTTGATGGCATGGAGATCATCTCCTCGAGCCATATGGATATGGAGGATGTAGTCCTCAATCCAGACCCTAGGGTCTGTTGTTCCGTCGTATGCCTCTATGTTTACGGGCTTGAATCCCTCTGGAAATTCATGGTCCAGCACCTCATCGGTGAAACATAGGGGGTGTGCGGCACCCCGGTAGCTGGGTGTACCGCGTTGTTCGGATGTTTGTTATGTTGCATTGTATGCTGGGGCGCGCTTGCGTGGTCCATAGATGGATCTTGTTGCACCGTCCTTTGGGTGCGAGCCCTCGCATGGGTCGCGTGTTGTATTATGAGCGGCGTTGTATGCCGCTCTGTGTTGGTAGAGGGGTCGTCTATCCGACCAAGTGGCTGCTTTGATATTTGGTTGTGGGGGGTCTGAGGCCTCCTCATCGAATTCGGGTAGCAGCTTCCGCTTTGGGTAGCTCTTGGAGGGGCGATTGTCAACGTACCTTGCTGTTGTGTTGAGTATTTTACTCCATCTGATTTGGAGTGTGTCTTGCGCGGCCTTGAGCCTTTGCTTCTGCTTTTTAAGACTCCTCGCAGTGGCAACAAGCTTTTTACGGGCCTTCTGCTACTCCGTGTGCCTGTCCGGCGTTATGTCGTTCGAACCATTATCCTTGATAGAATTTGTTTGTTCGGTTTGATTATCCGGATTGCCGTTGTCCGGCAGCGGTTCACCCTGCTCCAGCGCTGGGTCTGTGTGATTGCTATATCTGTCAAGGCGGGATTTGGGGCGGTGCTTGCGTCGCCGCTTTGACTGCTTTTCGAGGGAACAAGCCTTCGGTGCGTCCTTCCGCTCCTCCTCATCATCTTTTGGTGCGTCCACCATGTATACGTCATATGACGAGGTGGCGTTCCAGGGCCCAATAGGCGCTGGTTCTTCATCGTCTTGTTCATCGGCGTCCATACCGTCGATGTCTTTGGAGTCGAAGTCGAGCATGTCGGGTAAATCGTCGACAGTGGCTACAAAGTGGGTGGTGGGCGGGCTTTGAATTTCTTCATCGTCCGTATCCCATCCTTGCTGACCGCAGTCCGCCCAGGGCTCTCCTGATAAAGAGAGAGACTTTAGTGATTTCATAATATCGCCGAAGGGCGAGTGCTGAAAGATGTCCGCGGCAGTAAACTCCATGATCGGCGCCCAATCGGATTCGATTGGCAGGGGCGCGAATGGTTCGGAGTCCGGAGAGGAGTCCGGCTCCTTGGAGTCACGAGTCTCGCGGAGTGCGGGGCTGGTGTTCAGCTCGATCGCTGTTGGGATCGCAGCCCCCGAGGCGGCGTCCAACCACCCATCCTTGATCGGCGCAGTTGGCTCCGAATTAAGGGTCGAAGCCGATGCGGGTGCGGCCTCCAGGGCACTGTTCGGCGGCAGAGCTAGATCATGCTCGTTGTGATAGTGCGGCGCGCCCGGCAGTGGCTCGAATCCGTCGAAGATCAAGTCCCCGCGGGTGTCAGCTGTGTAGTTTAAGCTTCCAAATCTGACCTGACGGCCAGGGGCATAACTTTCGATCTACTCCAGATAGCCAAGTGAATTGGCCCGCAGTGCGAAGCCGCCAAAGACGAAGATTTGTCCGGGGAGGAAGGTCTCACCCTGGACTGCATCGCTATTGATGATTGTAGGAGCCATCGAGCCTGACGACGACGACATAGAGGAACTCTCAATGAAAGCACCAATGTCGGTGTCAAAACCGGCGGATCTCGGGTAGGGGGTCCCGAACTGTGCGTCTAGGCCGGATGGTAATAGGAGGCAAGGGACATGAAGTTTTACCCAGGTTCGGGCCCTCTCGATGGAGGTAAAACCCTACGTACTGCTTGATCAATATTGATGGTATGGGTAGTACAAGAGTAGATCTACCACGAGATCGGAGAGGCTAAACCCTAGAAGCTAGCCTATGGTATGATTGTTGTTGTGTATGTTGTCCTACGGACTAAAACCCTCCGGTTTATATAGACACCGGAGAGGGTTAGGGTTACACAAAGTCGGTTACAATGGTAGGAGATCTGCATATCCATATCGCCAAGCTTGCCTTCCACGCCAAGGAAAGTCCCTTCCGGACAGGGGACGAAGTCTTCAATCTTGTATCTTCATAGTACAGGAGTCCGGCTGAAGGTATAGTCCGGTTGTCCGAACACCCCCTAATCCAGGAATCCCTCACGATGCCACGGCAACATTCCGGTTCCGGTAACTCGATTGAGATGCCGCTGGAAAAGATAGGGCGTGAGCGAGTTGAGCAAGATGGTGGGGTGCTCCCGACTACCAGGTTCCCACGGGTTAGTGGCATGGAAATTAGTGACAATTCGGACACGATGCAAACATATGGTTCATCTCATACATCGCAAGCATTCATCCACGGGGTCATCAGCTCAGCGGTTATACCTTCGAAGCGTGCAATTGGGACGGTTCGGGTTCGTAGAGGGAAGTTGTGGTACAAGGGTCTTCGCTTTATAGTCAGACTTGGCGAATCCAGAACTGTCGTCGGTGGTGGAACTTGGCACCATTGTGGGAAGTAGTTGTACTCACGGTCTTCGGTGACGGTAGTCGTACATGGTTCATAGACGTTCGGGTCTTCCGTAGAGGTACTTGACGCATCCCAGATATGTAGTCGTACGCGGTGTTACGTGTAGCCAAACTTGAGGTGGTCTTGGCGTCGGACTTGCGGCGTTGGACAGAAACATGGCGAGGTTCAGTGATGACCCACAAGTCTACGGGATCTATCGTAGTCCTTTCGATAAGTAAGAGTGTCGAACCCAACGAGGAGTAGAAGGAAATGATAAGCGGTTTTCAACAAGGTATTCTCTGCAAGCACTGAAATTATAGGTGACAGATAGTTTTGTGATAAGATAATTTGTAACGAGCAACAAGTAACAAAAGTAAATAAAGTGCAGCAAGGTGGCCTAATCCTTTTTGTAGCAAAGGACAATCCTGGACAAATTCTTATATAGAGAAAAGCACTCCCGAGGACACATGGGAATTATCGTCAAGCTAGTTTTCGTCACGTTCATATGATTCACGTTCGGTACTTTGATAATTTGGTATGTGGGTGGACCGGTGCTTGGGTGCTATCCTTACTTGGACAAACATCCCACTTATGATTAACCTCTATTGCAAGCATCCGCAACTACAATAAAAGTATTAAGGTAAACCTAACCATAGCATGAAACATGTGGATCCAAATCAGCCCCTTACGAAGCAACGCATAAACTAGGGTTTAAGCTTCTATCACTATAGCAACCCATCATCTACTTATTACTTCCCAATGCCTTCCTCTAGGCCCAAATAATGGTGAAGTTTCATGTAGTCGACGTTCACACAACACCACTAGAGGAAAGACAACATACATCTCATCAAAATATCGAATGAATACCAAATTCACATGAATACTAATAGCAAGACTTCTCCCATGTCCTCACGAACAAACGTAACTACTCACAAAGCATATTCATGTTCATAATCAGAGGGGTATTAATATGCATATAGGATCTGAACATATGATCTTCCACCAAATAAACCAACTAGCATCAACTACAAGGAGTAATCAACACTACTAGCAACCCACATGTACCAATCCCAGACTTAGAGACAATAATTGGATACAAGAGATGAACTAGGGTTTGAGAGCAGATGGTGCTGGTGAAGATGTTGATGGAGATTGACCCCCTCCCGATGAGAGGATCGTTAGTGATGACGATGGCGATGATTTCCCCCTCCCAGAGGGAAGTTTCCCCTGCAGAACAACTCCACCAGAGCCTTAGAATGGTTCCGCCAAGGTTCCGCCTCGTGGCAGCGGAGTCTCGTCCCTCACCCTGTGCATTTCAAAACCGAACCGAAAAACCATACCGAGAATAAACCGAACCGAACCGATTTTATGGTTTTTATGGTTTCTGGTTTCGGTATGGTATGAACTTTTCATACCGATTTGAACTTTTGTTTTTATGGTATATACCGAAAAACCAAACGGTTAACCAAATAAACCGAAGTAAAAATAAATTTATATTTCTTGAGATGAACAACCATACAAGTTGTCATTTTTCTTGTACATGAATCAAATTCACTAATAAGCATGTAAAATTTTCTTGTAACATAGTCATTTTTCTCTTTTTAAAATGCTAAGCACGTCCATAACCATCAATAGATGAATTAATGCATGCATATATACTTATATATATAGTCATATACTCTTTGTGTAAAATAGTATGTGTTTTGGGTCATAAATTTGCAAATTATTATTACGTCATTTTCAAATTCACATCAACTTTGGTTTTTATGGTATATACCGAAACCATACCAAAATAATTTGGTATATACCGAAACCGAACCATATTTTAATTTCATACCGTATTTACCAAAGTATTAATACTGTACAAACTGAAAAACCATATAAACCGAACCATGTAAACCGAATAAACCGAACACACAGGGTGACTCGTCCCGAAAGCTGGCTTATGATTTTTTCCTCATCGAAAGACTACATATAGCAGAAGGTGGGCACCAGAGGGCCACCAGGGGGCCCACGAGGCAGGGGGCGCGCCCCCCACCCTCATGGGCAGGGTGTGGCCCCCCTCCGGAATTTCTTGCGCTCAGTATTTTTTATATATTCTGGAAATGACTTTCGTGAAGTTTCCGGACTTTTGGGGCTGTGCAGAATAGGTCTCTAATATTTGCTCCTTTTCCAGCCCAGAATCCCAGCTACCGGCATTCTCCCTCTTTATGTAAACCTTGTAAAATAAGAGAGAATAGGCATAAGTATTGTGACATAATGTGTAATAATAGCCCACAATGCAATAAATATCGATATAAAAGCATGATGCAAAATGGACGTATCAACTCCCCCAACCTTAGACCTCGCTTGTCCTCAAGTGAAAGCCGAAATCGAAAAATATGTCCACATGTTTAGAGATAGAGGTGTCGATAAAAATAAAATACGGACATGAGGGAATCATGATCATTCTTAGAACAAAAACTTGTACAATTCTTGTCATATGATCTCTTATGCTAGAGTAACAATTCAATCACAATTTCAAGTATGAATCATAAACTTCATTGAAAACTAACAAACTATAATCTCAGTCATTGGAGCAATTGCAATTTATCATAACATAGGAAAGAGTCAATATAGGAGCTTTTCAGCAAGTCCACATACTCAACTATCATATAGTCTTTCACAATTGCTGACACTCACACAATACTTATGGGTATGGAGCTTTAATTGGAGACAGAGAAAGATAGGGGCTTATAGTTTTGCCTCCCAACGTTTTACCTCAAGGGTAGTGTCAACAATAATAGTTCATGAAAACTCATGTCCAATTAGCCATATATACCGAGATCTTTCCAACATGTTGTGCTTGCCAAAAGATAAAATTAAAAAGGAAAGGTGAAGATCACCATGGCTCTTATGTAAGGTAGGAGATAAAAGTAAAAGATAGGCCCTTCGCAGAGGGAAGGAGAGGTTTTCATGCGCTTTTATGGTTGGATGCACAAAATCTTAATGTGAAAGAACGTCACTTTATATTGCCACTTGTGATATGGACCTTTATTATGCAGTCCGTCGCTTTTATTTCTTCCATATCACACGATCGTATAAAGCTTATTTTCTCCCACACTAATAAGTCATACATATTTAGAGAGCAAATTTTTTATTGCTTGCACCGATGACAACTTACTTGAAGGATCTTACTCAATCCATAGGTAGGTATGGTGGACTCTCATGGAAAAACTGGTTTAAGGGTGTTTGGAAGCACAAGTAGTATCTCTACTTGGTGCAAAGAATTTGGCTAGCATGAGGGGGAAAGGCAAGCTCAATCATGTTGGATGATCCATGACAATGTAATTTATCTCAGATGTAAGAAAACATAACCCATTATGTTGTCTTCCTTGTCCAACGTCAACTCCTTAGCATGTCATATTTTAATGAGTGCTCACAATCATAAAAGATGTCCAAGATAATATATTTATATGTGAAGACCTCTCTTTCTTTATTACTTCTTATTAATTGCAACGATGACCAAAACTATGTTTGTCAACTCTCAACAACTTTTAATCATCATACTCTTTATATGTGAGCTCATTACTCTCCATAAGATCCATATGATCTCTTTTATTTCTTTTTATTCTTTCTCTTTTATTTTATTCACTCAAGATCATGGCAAAATAATCATCCCTTGACTCAACACTAATCTTTATTATATATAGCTCACGGACTCGATTACATAGAAGGATCATAAAGCAAAAATCACAACTAGATCATACTAAAACTTTTATTATACTAGATCAAAATATTATCAAAAGGATCAAACTAAGAAAAACGGTAAAGATAAAAGTGATGGTGATACGGTACCGGGGCACTCCCCCAAGCTTGGCAGTTGCCAAGGGGAGTGCCCATACCCGATGCTGAGTTCTTTTTTGTTGGTGAAGAAGGTGATGGTTTTGTTGATTTCATAGGCTTCTTCCTTAATTTGTGCTTGAGGACAGAATTTTGGTCCCTTAGGTCATCGATCTCCTGCTCCAGGCTCAGTATCTTTTTGCATAGTTCCTGCTTGTTTTCCTGCAAGAGGTGAAAAGGAATAAACTCGATATTAGGTTTCTTTACTCTATCCGGGAGGCTTGACTTTTTGAACTCCACATGCATGTCCCCAGGTTGAGGTAATGGGACTTCATCTTCTTCTGACCTCGTTTCCTCCCTTCCCTTGGGTTCATAGTCCTCTTCTTCTTCCATAGTCCAATCACAATGCTCCACATCCCCATAGACCTTAGGATCTGCAAGGTAGTCAACCACATAGCTTTCTCCTTCCGAATCTTGGGACGACATGTTGCTCTAATCTGCAGTAGGACAGCTCGAAACAAAAAGAGAGATATTTGCATGATACAGGAGTCAAAACCTCCGGGAGATTATAAAATGAATTTTTACCGACCAAAATACGCAACGTGCAAGAAAACGGAGTCCGGAGAGCACACGAGGTAGGGGGTCGCGCCCTCCACCCTCGTGGAGCTCTTGTGTTCTTCCCGGACTTCTTCTTATTTTTCTATTTTTCTAAATATTCCAAAACGGCAGAAAATTGCCATTATAACTGTTTTGGAGTCGATTTACTTACCGTACCACATACCTATTCCTTTTCGGAGTCTGAAACGTTCCGGAAAGTGTCCCTTATGTATTCCTCCAGGGTTACAGTTTCAATAACATTGGTTTCAACATTTATAGGATTACCTGAGATATAATGTTTGATTCTTTGACCGTTCACCACCTTCGGATTTGTGCCTTCAAAGTTGTTGATTTTTATGGCACCGGAATGATAGACCTCCTCGATAACGTAAGGGCCTTCCCATTTAGAGAGAAGCTTTCCTGCAAAAAATCTTAAATGGGAGTTGTATAGCAATACATAATCACCTACATTAAACTCACGCTTTTGTATTCTTTTGTCATGCCATCTTTTAACTTTTTCTTTAAATAATTTGGCATTCTCATAGGCTTGGGTTCTCCATTCATCAAGTGAGCTAATGTCAAATAACCTCTTCTCACCCGCAAGTTTGAAATCATAATTGAGTTCTTTAATAGCCCAGTAAGCCTCATGTTCTAGTTCGAGAGGTAAGTGACATGCTTTTCCATAAACCATTTTATATGGAGACATACCCATAGGATTTTTTATATGCAGTTCTATAGGCCCATAATGCATCATCAAGTTTCTTGGACCAATTCTTTCTAGATCTATTAGCAGTCTTTTGCAAAATTAATTTGAGTTCTCTATTGCTCAATTCTACTTGACCACTAGACTGTGGGTGATAAGGAGATGCAATTCTATGATTAACATCATACTTAGCAAGCATTTTACGGAAAGCACCATGAATAAAATGTGAACCACCATCAGTCATTAAATATCTAGGGACTCCAAACCTCAGAAAAATAACTTCTTTAAGCATCTTAATACAGGTGTTATGATCAGCACTACTAGTTGGAATAGCTTCTACCCACTTAGTAACATAATCAACAGCAACTAAAATATGTGTGCATCCATTCGAGGCAGGAAAAGGTCCCATATAATCAAAGCCCCAAACATCAAATGGTTCAATAACAAGTGAATAATTCATAGGCATTTCTTGACGTCTACTAATATTACCTATTCTTTGACATTCATCACAAGACAAGACAAACTTACGGGCATCCTTGAAGAGAGTAGGCCAATAAAAACCGGATCGCAATACCTTATGTGCAGTTCTGTCTCCAGCGTGGGGTCCTCCATAAGCCTCGGAGTGACACTTGCGTAGGATCTATTCCTGTTCATGCTCAGGTACACAACGTCTAATAACACCATCTACTCCTTCTTTATAAAGATGTGGGTCATCCCAAAAGTAATGTCTCAAATCATACAAGAACTTTTTCTTTTGCTGGTATGTGAAGCTAGGTGGTATAAATTTAGCAACAATGTAATTAGCATAACCAGCATACCATGGAGCAGTGTGAGAAGCATCTATGACATTTAATTGTTCATCAGGAAAGTTATCATCAATAGGTAGTGGGTCATCAAGAACATTTTCTAACCTAGACAAGTTATCTGCAACGGGGTTCTCAGCTCCCTTTCTATCAATAATATGCAAATCAAATTCTTGTAGCAAGAGAACCCATCTAATAAGTCTAGGTTTAGCATCTTTCTTTTCCATAAGGTATTTAATAGCAGCATGATCCGTGTGAATAGTTACTTTAGAATCAACAATATAAGGTCTGAACTTATCACAAGCAAATACAAGTACTAAGAATTCTTTTTCAGTAGTAGCATAATTTCTCTGAACATTGTCTAGAGTTTTACTAGCATATTGAATAACATTTAATTTCTTATCAACTCTTTGCCCTAGAACAGCACCTACAGCATAATCACTAGCATCACACATAATTTCAAAGGGTAAATTCCAGTCAGGTGGCTGAACAATAGGTGCAGAGATTAATGCTTTCCTAAGTATTTCAAATGCTTCTACACAATCATCATAAAAAACAAATGGTATATCTTTTTGTGATAAATTAGTCAGAGGACGAGAGATTTTTGAGAAGTCCTTAATGAACCTCCTATAAAAACCGACGTGGCCAAGGAAACTTCTTATACCTTTTATGTCCTTGGGACATGGCATATTTTCAATAGCATCAACCTTAGCTTTATCAACTTCAATACCTCTTTCAGAAACTTTATGCCCCAAGACAATACCTTCATTAACCATAAAGTGGCACTTCTCCCAATTCAAGACAAGGTTAGTTTCTTCACATCTCTGCAAAACTCGATCAAGGTTGCTTAAGCAATCATCAAAAGAGGATCCATAGACGGAGAAATCATCCATGAAAACCTCACAAATCTTTTCACAAAAGTCAGAGAATATAGCCATCAAGCATCTTTGGAAGGTAGGAGGTTCATTACATAAACCAAAAGGCATACGTCTATAAGCAAAAGTACCGAATGGGCAAGTAAAAGTGGTCTTAGATTGATCATCAGCTGACACAGGTATTTGAGAGAAACCAGAATAGCCATCTAGAAAGCAAAAAATGTGTATGTTTGGATAATCTTTCTAGCATTTGATCAATAAAAGGTAAGGGGTAATGATCTTTTTAGTGGCCTTATTTAATTTGCAGAAATCAATTACCATCATATAACCTGTAATAATTCTTTGCGGAATCAATTCATCTTTATCATTAGGAACGACAGTAATACCTCCCTTGTTAGGGACACAATGGACAAGACCTACCCACTGACTATCAGCAACGGGATAAATCATACCTGCCTCAAGGAGCTTTAGTATTCCCTTTCTTACCACTTCTTTCATCTTAGGATTCAGCCGTCATTGGTGATCACGAACTGGTTTGGCATCTTTCTCCAAATTTATTTTGTGTTGACATAGTGTGGGACTAATGCCCTTAAGATCATCGAGAGTATATCCAATAGCAGCACGGTACTTCTTCAGAGTTCTCAATAATCTCTCTTCTTCATGCTCTGAAAGGTTAGCACTAATAATAACAAGATATATCTTCTTCTCATCAAGATAAGCATATTTAAGAGTATCAGGTAACGGTTTGAGCTCAAACACGGGATCACCCTTGGGTAGAGGAGGATCCCCTAGGATTTCAACAGGCAAATTGTGTTTCAGGATGGGTGATACGTCCACTTTGCATCATGCTTTTATATCAATATTTATTGCATTATGGGCCGTTATTTCACATTATGTCACAATACTTATGGCTATTATCTCTTATTTTACAAGGTTTACATAAGGAGGGAGAATGCCGGCAGCTGGAATTCTGGGCTGGAAAGGAGCAAATATTAGAGACCTATTCTGCACAACTCCAAAAGTCCTGAAACTCCATGGAACACCTTATAATAAATAATGAAAAATCCTCGCCAAAGATGAAGACCAGGGGGCCCACACCCTTCTCACGAGGGTGGGGGGCGCCCCCCCTAGGGCGCACCCCCTGCCTCGTGGGCCCCCTGGTGGCTCTTCGATGACCATCTTCTCCTATATGAAGTCTTTCATCAAGAAAAAAATAAGAAGCAACCTTTTGGGACGAAACTCCGCCGCCACGAGGGGGAACCTTGGCGGATCCAATCTAGAGCTCCGGTAGAGCTGTTCTGCCGGGGAAACTTCCCTCTCGGAGGGGGAAATCATCGCCATCGTCATGACCAACGCTCCTCTCATCGGAAGAGGGCAATCTCCATCAACATCTTAATCATCACCATCTCATCTCAAAACCCTAGTTCATCTCTTATATCCAATTCTTGTCTTCAAGTCCGGGATTGGTGCTAGTAGGTTGCTAGTAGTGTTAATTACTCCTTGTAGTTGATGCTAGTTGGTGTAATTGGTGGAAGATCATATGTTCAGATCCTTTATGCATATTAATACCCCTCTGATTATGAACATGTTTATGCTTTGTGAGTAGTTACATTTGTTCCTGAGGACAAGGGAGAAGTCTTGCTATTAGTAGTCATGTGAATTTGGTATTCGTTCGATATTTTGATGAGATGTATGTTGTCTAGCCTCTAGTGGTGTTATGTGAACGTCGACTGCATAACACTTCACCATTATTTGTGCCTAGAGGAAGGCATTGGGAAGTAATAATTAGATGATGGGTTGCTAGAGTGATAGAAGCTTAAACCCTAGTTTATGCGTTGCTTCGTAAGGGGCTGATTTGGATCCATATGTTTCATGCTATGGTTAGGTTTACCTTAATACTTTTGTTGTAGTTGCGGATGCTTGCAATAGAGGTTAATCATAAGTGGGATGCTTGTTCAAGTAAGAACAGCACCCAAGCACCGGTCCACCCACATGTCAAATTATCAAAGTACCGAACGCGAATAATATAAACGTGATGAAAACTAGCTTGACGATATTCCCATGTGTCCTCGGGGGCGCTTTTCCTTATATAAGAGTTTGTCCAGGCTTGTCCTTTGCTACAAAAAGGATTGGGCCACCTTGCTGCACTTTATTTACTTTTGTTACTTGTTGCTCATTACAAAACTATCTGTTACCACTTATTTCAGTACTTGCAGAGAATACCTTGCTGAAAACCGTTTATCATTTCCTTGTGCTCCTCGTTGGGTTCGACACTCTTACTTATCGAAAGGACTACGATAGATCCCCTATACTTGTGGGTCATCAAGACTCTTTTCTGGCGCCGTTGTCGGGGAGTGAAGCGCCTTTGGTAGGTGGAATTTGGTAAGGAAAAATTCATATAGTGTGCTGAAATTTACTGTCACTTGTTATTATGGAAAGTAATCCTCTGAGGGGCTTGTTCGGGGTATCTTCACCCCGACCAGTAGAGCAAAGAGTTGCTCCTCAACCTACATAACCTATTGAAAATGAAATTCCTTATGAGTATCCTTCGAGTATAATAGAGAAACTGCTAGCTAATCCTTTTACAGGAGATGGAACAAAACATCCTGATGAACACCCAATATATGTGGATGAAGTTTGTGGATTATTTAAGCTTGCAGGTATTCCCGATGATGTTGCTAAGAAGAAGGTCTTCCCTTTATCTTTGAAGGGAGACGCATTGACATGGTATAGGCTATGTGATGATATGGGATCATGGAACTATAGAAGATTGAAATTGGAATTTCATCAAAAGTATTACCCTATGCATCTTGTTCATCATGATCGCAATTATATATATAATTTTTGGCCTCGTGAAGGAGAAAGCATCTCTCAAGCTTGGGGGAGGCTTAAATCAATGTTATATTCATGCCCCAATCATGAGCTTCCAAGAGAAACAATTCTTCAAAAAATTGATGCTCGGCTTTCTGAAAATAATCGCACCATGCTCAATACTTCTTGTGCTGGTTCTTTTATGATGAAGACTATTGGATTTAGATGGGATTTATTGGATAGAATTAAACGCAACTCTGAAGATTGGGACCTCGACAATGGTAAGGAGTCAGGTATGACACCTAAGTTTCATTGTGGGAAATCTTTTATGGATACTGCTACCTCTTGAGCTTGCGTTGGATTTCCCCGAAGAGGAAAGGATGACGCAGCAGAGTAGCGTAAGTATTTCCCTCAGTTTTTGAGAACCAAGGTATCAATCCAGTAGGAGGCCACGCTCAAGTCCCTCGTACCTGCACAAAACGATACCTACTCGCAACCAACGCGATTAGGGGTTGTCAATCCCTTCACGGTGACTTACGAGAGTGAGATCTGATAGATATAATATTTTTGGTATTTTTGGTATAGAGATGCAAAGTGAAAAGTAAAAGGCAAAGTAAAAAAGCAAAGCAATATTAAAGTGATGGAGATTAATATGATGAGAATAGACCCGGGGGCCATAGGTTTCACTAGTGGCTTCTCTCAAGAGCATAAGTATTCTATGGTGGGTGAACAAATTACTGTTGAGCAATTGACAGAATTGAGCATAGTTATGAGAATATCTAGGCATGATCATGTATATAGGCATCACGTCCGTGACAAGTAGACCGAAACGATTCTGCATCTACTACTATTACTCCACTCATCGACCGCTCTCCAGCATGCATCTAGAGTATTAAGTTAAAAACAGAGTAACACTTTAAGCAAGATGACATGATGTAGACAGATAAATTCATGCAATATGAAATAAACCCCATCTTGTTATCCTCGATGGCAACGATACAATACGTGCCTTGCTGCCCCTTCTATCACTGGGAAAGGACACCGCAAGATCGAACCCAAAGCTAAGCACTTCTCCCATGGCAAGAACTACCAATCTAGTTGGCCAAACCAAACGGATAATTCGAAGAGACTTGCAAAGATAACCAATCATACATAAAAGAATTCGGAGAAGATTCAAATATTATTCATAGATGGACTTGATCATAAACCCACAATTCATTGGTCTCAACAAACACACCGCAAAAAGAAGAAGATTACATCGAATAGATCTCCACAAGAGAGGGGGAGAACTTTGTATTGAGATCCAAAAGGAGAGAAGAAGCCATCTAGCTACTAACTATGGACCCGAAGGTCTGAGGTAAACTACTCACACTTCATCGGAGAGGCTATGATAATGTAGAAGCCCTCCGTGATGACGGCCCTCTCCGGCGGAGCTCCGGAACAGGCCCCAAGATGGGATCTCGTGGATACAGAAAGTTGCGGCGGTGGAATTAGGTTTTTGGCTCCTGTTCTAATCGTTTGGGGGTACGTAGGTATATATAGGAGGAAGGAGTACGTTGGTGGAGCACCGAGGGGCCCACGAGGCAGTGGGGCGCACCCTAGGGGGGCGCCCCCACCCTCGTGACCGCCTCTTTGACTCCTTGGAGTAGGGTCCAAGTCTCCTGGATCACGTTCAGTGAGAAAATCACGTTCCCGAAGGTTTTATTCCGTTTGGACTCCATTTGATATTTTGTTTCTCCGAAATACTGAAATAGGCAAAAAAAACAGCAATTCTGGGCTGGGCCTCCGGTTAATAGGTTAGTCCCAAAAATAATATAAAAGTGGAAAATAAAGCCCAATATAGTCCAAAACAGTAGATAATATAGCATGGAGCAATCAAAAATTATAGATACATTGGAGACGTATCAGATACCGATATTTTCCGTAAGTTTAGCACTAAATATGGACTTGATTCTAAGATAGTAGCTTCTTTCTGTGAATCTTTTGCTACTTATGTTGATATCCCTAAGGAGAAGTGGTTTAAATATCATCCTCCCATAGAAGTAAAAGTAGATGCACCTATTAAAGTTGAAGAAAAGACTGTCACTTATAATGATCCTATTGTTCCTACTTCTTATGTTGAGAAACCACCTTTCCCTGTTAGGATAAAGAATCATGCTAAAGCTTCAACTGTGGTTCGTAAAAGCAATATTAAAACATATACACCTCCTGAGCAAGTTAAAGTTGAACCTAATATTGCTATTGTTAAAGAGCTCTTGTCTGATAATATTGATGGGCATGTTATTCAGTTCTGCGGTGAAACTGCTAGAATGGCTAAACCTTGTGCTAAAGATAAACATAGACCTGTGGTAGGCATGCATGTTATTTCTATTAAAATAGGAGATCATTGTTATTATGGCTTATGTGATATGGGTGCTAGTGCTAGTGCAATACCTATTGACTTATATAAAGAAATTATGCATGACATTGCACCTATTGAGTTAGAAGAAATTGATGTTACTATTGAACTTGCTAATAGAGATACTATTTCACCAATGGGAATTGTTAGAGATGTTGAAGTCTTGTGTGGGAAAACTAAATATCCTACTGATTTTCTTGTTCTTGGTTCCCCACAAGATAGCTTTTGCCCCATTATGTTTGGTACACCCTTCTTGAATACAGTTAATGCTAGGATAGACTGCGAAAAGAATGTTGTTACTATTGGCTTGGATGATATGACTCATGAATTTAATTTCTCTAAATTTAGTAAACAACACCGTGAAGAAGAATTGCCTAGTAAGGATGAAATTATTGGTCTTGCTTCTATTGCCGTACCTCCTAATGATCCTTTAGAACAATATTTGCTAGACCATGAGAATGATATGTTTATGAATGAAAGAAGGGAAATAGATGAAGTATTCTTTAAACAAGAACCTATGCTAAAACACAATTTGCCTATTGAAATCCTAGGGGATCCTCCTCCACCCAAGGGTGATCCCATGTTTGAGCTTAAACTGTTGCCTGATAATCTTAAATATGCTTATCTTGATGAAAAGAAGATATATCATGTTATTATTAGTGCTAACCTTTCAGAGCATGAAGAAGAAAGATTATTGAAAACTTTGAAGAAGCACTGTGCTGCTATTGGATATACTCTTGATGATCTTAAGGGCATTAGTCCCACTCTATGTCAACATAAAATAAATTTGGAAGCAGATGCCAAACCAGTTCGTGATCCTCAACGACGTCTGAATCCTAAAATGAAAGAAGTGGTAAGAAAAGAAATACTAAAGCTTCTGGAGGCAGGTATAATTTATCCCGTTGCTGATAGTCAGTGGGTAAATCTTGTTCATTGTGTCCCTAAGAAGGGAGGTATTACTGTTGTTCCTAATGATAAAGATGAATTGATTCCATAAAGAATTATTACCGGTTATAGCATGGTAATTGATTTCCACAAATTAAATAAGGCTACTAAGAAAGATCATTACCCCTTACCTTTTATCGATCAAATGCTAGAAAGATTATCCAAACATACACATTACTGCTTTCTAGATGGTTATTCTGGTTTCTCTCAAACACCTGTGTCGGCTAAAGATCAATCAAAGACTACTTTTACATGCCCTTTTGGTACTTTTGCCTATAGATGTATGCCTTTTGGTTTATGTAATGCACCTGCTACCTTTCAAAGATGCATGATGGCTATATTCTCTGACTTTTGTGAAAAGATTTGTGAGGTTTTCATGGACGACTTTTCCGTCTATGGATCTTCTTTTGATGATTGCTTGAGCAATCTTGATCGAGTTTTGCAGAGATGTGAAGAAACTAACCTTGTCTTGAATTGGGAAAAGTGCCACTTTATGGTTAATGAAGGTATTGTCTTGGGGCATAAAGTTTCTGAAAGAGGTATTGAAGTTGATAAAGCCAAGGTTGATTCTATTGAAAAGATGCCATGTCCCAAGGACATCAAAGGTATAAGAAGTTTCCTTGGTCACGCCGGATTTTATAGGAGGTTCATTAAGGACTTCTCAAAAATTTCTCGGCCTCTGACTAATTTATTACAAAAAGATATACCATTTGTCTTTGATGATGATTGTGTAGAAGCATTTGAAATACTTAAGAAAGCATTAGTCTCTGCACCTATTGTTCAGCCACCTAATTGGAATTTACCCTTTGAAATTATGTGTGATGCTAGCGATTATGCTATAGGTGTTGTTCTAGGGCAAAGAGTTGATAAGAAATTAAATGTTATCCATTATGCTAGTAAGACTCTAGACAATGCTCAAAGAAATTATGCTACTACTGAAAAAGAACTTTTAGCAGTTGTATTTCCTTGTGATAAGTTCAGACCTTATATTGTTGATTCTAAAGTAACTATCCACACTGATCATGCTGCTATTAAATATCTTATGGAGAAGAAAGATGCTAAACCTAGACTTATTAGACGGGTTCTCTTGCTACAAGAATTTGATTTCCATATTGTTGATAGATGATACATCCATTTTGCATCATGCTTTTATATCAATATTTATTGCATTATGGGCTGTTATTTCACTTTATGTCACAATACTTATGGCTATTCTCTCTTATTTTACAAGGTTTACATAAGGAGGGAGAATGCCGGCAGCTGGACTCCTGGGCTGGAAAAGGAGCAAATATTAGAGACCTATTCTGCGCAACTCCAAAAGTCCTGAAACTCCACGGAACGTCTTAAAATAAATAAAGGAAAATCCTCGCCAAAGATGAAGGCCAGGGGCCCCACACCTTGCTCACAAGGGTGGGGGGCGCCCCCCTACCTCGTGGGCCCCCTGGTGGCTCTTCGACGTCCATCTTCTCCTATATGAGGTCTTTCGATGAGAAAAAAATCACAAGGAACTTTTCGGGATGAGACTCCGCCGCCACGAGGCGGAACCTTGGCGGGTCCAATCTAGAGCTCCGGCAAAGCTATTCTGCCGGGGAAACTTCCCTCCCGGAGGGGGGAAATCAGCACCATCGTAATCACCAACGCTCCTCTTAGCGGGAGAGGGCAATCTCCATCAACATCTTCACCAACACCATCTTATCTCCAAACCCTAGTTCATCTCTTGTATCCAATTCTTGTCTCAAAGTCCGGGATTGGTGCTAGTAGGTTGCTAGTAGTGTTGATTACTCCTTGTAGTTGATGCTAGTTGGTTTATTTGGTGGAAGATCATATGTTCAGATCCTATATGCATATTATTACCCCTCTGACTATGAACATGAATATGCTTTGTGGGTAATTATGTTCGTTCCTGAGGACAAGGGAGAAGTCCTGCTATGAGTAGTCATGTGAATTTGGTATTCGTTTGATATTTTGATAAGATGTATGTTGTCTAGCCTCAAGTGGTGTTATGTGAACGTCGACTACATAACACTTCACCATTATTTGGGCCTAGAGGAAGGCATTGGGAAGTAATAAGTAGATGATGGGTTGCTAGAGTGACAGAAGCTTAAACCCTAGTTTATGCGTTGCTTCGTAAGGGGCTGATTTGGATCCATATGTTTCATGCTATGGTTAGGTTTACCTTAATACTTTTGTTGTAGTTGCGGATGCTTGCAATAGAGGTTAATCATAAGTGGGATGCTTGTTCAAGTAAGAACAGCACCCAAGCACCGGTCCACCCACATATCAAATTATCAACGTATTGAACGCGAATCATATGAACGTGATGAAAACTAGCTTGACGATATTCCCATGTTTCCTCGGGAGCGCTTTTCCTATTATAAGAGTTTGTTCCGGCTTGTCCTTTGCTACAAAAGGATTGGGCCACCTTGCTGCACTTTATTTACTTTTGTTACTTGTTGCTCGTTACAACCTATCTTATCACAAAACTATCTGTTACCACTTATTTCAGTACTTGTAGAGAATACCTTACTGAAAACCGCTTATCATTTCCTTCTGTTCCTCGTTGGGTTCGACACTCTTACTTATCGAAAGGACTATGATAGATCCCCTATACTTGTGGGTCATCAAGACTCTTTTCTGGCACCGTTGTCGGGGAGTGTAGCGCCTTTGGTAGGTGGAATTTGGTAAGGAAAAATTTATGTAGTGTGCTGAAATTTGCTGCCACTTGTTACTATGGAAAGTAATTCTCTGAGGGGCTTATTCGGGGTATCTTCACCCTGTCCAGTAGAGCAAAGAGTTGCTCCTCAACCTACTGAACCTATTGAAAATGAAACTCCTTTTGAATTTCCTTCGGGTATGATGGAAAGACTGCTAGCTAACCCTTTTACAGGAGACGGAACAAAGCATCTGATGAGCACTTAATATATGTGGATGAAGTTTGTGGATTATTTAAGCTTGCAGGTATACCCGATGATGTTGCTAAGAAGAAGGTCTTCCCTTTATCTTTGAAGGGAGACACATTGATATGGTATAGGCTATGTGATGATATGAGATCATGGGACTATAAAAGATTGAAGTTGGAATTTCATCAAAAGTATTACCCTATGCATCTTGTTCATCGTGATCGCAATTATATATATAATTTCTGGCCTCGCGAAGGAGAAAGCATCGCTCCAGCTTGGGGGAGGCTTAAATCAATGTTATATTCATGCCCCAATCATGAGCTGCCGAGAGAAATAATTATTCAAAATTTATATGCTCGGCTTTCTGATAACAATCACACCATGCTCGATACTTCTTGTGCTGGCTCTTTTATGATGAAGACTATTGAATTCAGATGGAATTTATTGGATAGAATTAAATGCAACTCTGAAGATTGGGACCTCGACGAAGGTAAGGAGTCAGGTATGACACCTAAGTTTGATTGTGTTAAATCTTTTATGGATACCGATATTTTCCGTAAGTTTAGCACTAAATATGGACTTGACTCTGAGATAGTAGCTTCTTTTTGTGAATCTTTTGCTACTTATGTTGATCTCCCTAAGGAGAAGTGGTTTAAATATCATCCTCCCATAGAAGTAAAAGTAGCTGCACCTATTAAAGTTGAAGAAAAGACTGTCACTTATAACGATCCTATTGTTCCTACTTCTTATATTGAGAAATCAACTTTCCCTGTTGGAATAAAGGATCATGCTAAAGCTTCAACTGTTGTTCGTAAAAGCAATATTAGAACTTATACACCTCCTGAGGAAGTTAAAGTGGAACCTAATATTGCTATTGTTAAAGATCTCTTGTCTGATAATAGTGATGGGCATGTTATTCAGTTTGAAGGTGAAACTGCTAGAATTGCTAAACCTTGTGATAAGGATAAACATAGGCCTGTGGTAGGCATGCCTGTTATTTCTGTTAAAATAGGAGATCATTGTTATCATGGCTTATGTGATATGGGTGCTAGTGCTAGTATTATACCGCATACTTTATATGAAGAAATTAAGAATGAAATTGCACCTGTTGAGTTAGAAGATATTGATGTTATTATTAAACTTGTCAATAGAGATACTATTTCACCAATTGGAATTGTTAGAGATGATGAAGTCTTGTGTGGGAAAACTAAATATCCTGCTGATTTTCTTGTCCTTACTTCTCCGCAAGATAGCTTTTGTCCCATTATATTTGGTAGACCCTTTTTAAATACTGTCAATGCTACCATAGATTGCACAAAGAATGTTGTTACTGTTGGCTTGAATGATATGGTTCATGAGTTTAATTTCTCTAAATTTAGTAAACAACATCGTGAGGAAGAATTACCTAGTAAGTATGAAATTATTGGTCTTGCTTCTATTGCCGTACCTCCTAGTGATCCTTTAGAACACTATTTCCTAGACCATGAAAATGATATGTTCATGAATGAAAGAAGGGAAATAGATGAAGTATTCTTTAAACAGGAACCTATTCTGCAACACAATTTGCCTGTTGAAATCTTAGGGGATCCTCCTCCACCCAAGGGTGATCCCGTGTCTGAGCTTAAACCTTTGTCTGATAATCTTAAATATGCTTATCTTGATGAAAAGAAGATATATCCTATTATTATTAGTGCTAACCTTTCAGAGCATGAAGAAGAAAGATTATTGAAAACTCTGAAGAAGCATCGTGCTGCTATTGGATATACTCTTGATGATCTTAAGGGCATTAGTCCCACTCTATGTCAACATAAAATAAATTTGGAAGCAGATGCCAAACCAGTTCGTGATCCTCAACGACGTCTGAATCCTAAAATGAAAGAAGTGGTAAGAAAAGAAATACTAAAGCTTCTGGAGGCAGGTATAATCTATCCCGTTGCTGATAGTGAGTGGGTAAGTCCTGTCCATTGTGTCCCTAAGAAGGGAGGTATTACTGTTGTTCCTAATGATAATGATGAATTGATTCCACAAAGAATTATCATAGGTTATAGGATGGTAATTGATTTCCGCAAATTAAATAAAGCTACTAAGAAAGATCATTACCCCTTACCTTTTATTGATCAAATGCTAGAAAGAATATGCAAACATACACACTATTGCTTTCTAGATGGTTATTCTGGTTTCTCTCAAATACCTGTGTCGGCTAGAGATCAATCAAAGACTACTTTTACATGCCCTTTTGGTACTTTTGCTTATAGACGTATGCCTTTTGGTTTATGTAATGCACCGGCTACCTTTCAAAGATGCATGATGGCTATATTCTCTGACTTTTGTGAAAGGATTTGTGAGGTTTTCATGGATGACTTTTCCGTCTATAGTTCCTCTTTTGATGATTGCTTGAGCAATCTTGATCGAGTTTTGCAGAGATGTGCAGAAACTAATATTGTCTTGAATTGGGAAAAGTGCCACTTTATGGTTAATGAAGGTATTGTCTTGGGGCACAAAGTTTCTGAAAGAGGTATTGAAGTTGATAAAGCCAAGGTTGATGCTATTGAAAAGATGCCATGTCCCAAGGACATCAAAGGTATAAGAAGTTTCCTTGGTCACGCTGGATTTTATAGGAGGTTCATTAAGGACTTCTCAAAAATTTCTCGGCCTCTGACTAATTTATTGCAAAAAGATATACCGTTTGTCTTTGATGATGATTGTGTAGAAGCATTTGAAATACTTAAGAAAGCATTAGTCACTGCACCTGTTGTTCAGCCACCTGATTGGAATTTACCCTTTGAAATTATGTGTGATGCTAGTGATTATGCTGTAGGTGTTGTTCTAGGGCAAAGAGTTGATAAGAAATTAAATGTTATTCATTATGCTAGTAAGACTCTTGACAATGCTCAAAGAAATTATGCTACTACTGAAAAAGAGCTTTTAGCAGTTGTATTTGCTTGTGATAAGTTCAGATCTTATATTGTTGATTCTAAAGTAACTATTCAAACAGATCATGCTCCTATTAAATATGTTATGGAAAAGAAAGATGCTAAACCTAGACTTATTAGATGGGTTCTCTTGCTACAAGAATTTGATTTGCATATCATTGATAGAAAGGGAGCTGAGAACCCTGTTGCAGACAACATGTCTAGGTTAGAAAATATTCTTGATGACCCACTACCTATTAATGATAGCTTTCCTGATGAACAATTAAATGTTATAAGTACTTCTCGTAGTACTCCATGGTATGCTGATTATGCTAATTATATTGTTGCTAAATTTATACCACCTAGCTTCACATACCAACAAAAGAAAAAGTTTTTCTATGATTTAAGACATTACTTTTGGGATGACCCACATCTTTATAAAGGAGTAGATGGTGTTATTAGACGTTGTGTACCTGAGCATGAACAGGAACAAATCCTACGCAAGTGTCATTCCGAGTCTTATGGAGGACACCACAATGGAGATAGAACTGCACATAAGGTATTGCAATCTGGTTTTTATTGGCCTACTCTCTTCAAGGATGCCTTTAAGTTTGTCTTGTCTTGTGATGAATGTCAAAGAATTGGTAATATTAGTAGACGTCAAGAAATGCCTATGAATTATTCTCTTGTTATTGAACCATTTGATGTTTGGGGCTTTGATTATATGGGACCTTTTCCTGCCTCTAATGGATATACACATATTTTAGTTGCTGTTGATTACGTTACTAAGTGGGTAGAAGCTATTCCAACTAGTAGTGCTGATCATAACACTTCTATTAAAATGATTAAGGAAGTTATTTTCTCGAGGTTTAGAGTCCCTAGATATTTAATGACTGATGGTGGTTCACACTTTATTCATGGTGCTTTCCGTAAAATGCTTGCTAAATATGATGTTAATCATAGAATTGCATCCCCTTATCACCCACAGTCTAGTGGTCAAGTAGAGTTGAGCAATAAAGAGCTCAAATTAATTTTGCAAAAGACTGTCAATAGGTCTAGAAAGAATTGGTCCAAGAAACTTGATGATGCATTATGGGCTTATAGAACTGCATATAAAAATCCTATGGGTATGTCTCCGTATAAAATGGTTTATGGAAAAGCATGTCACTTACCTCTCGAACTAGAACATAAGGCATATTGGGCTATTAAAGAGCTTAACTATGATTTTAAACTTGCCGGTGAGAAGAGGTTATTTGATATTAGCTCACTTGATGAATGGAGAACCCAAGCTTATGAAAATGCCAAGTTGTTTAAAGAAAAAGTTAAAAGATGGTTGTGACGCCCTCGATTCAATCGTACACTAATCATACACGCAAATGTGTACGATCAAGATCAAGGACTCACGGGAAGATATCACAACACAACTCTAGACACAAATTAAAATAATACAAGCTTTATATTACAAGCCAGGGGCCTCGAGGACTCGAATACATAAGCTCGAAAACACAAGAGTCAGCGGAAGCAACAATATCTGAGTACAGACATAAGTTAGACAAGTTTGCCTTAAGAAGGCTAGCACAAAAGCATCTACGATCGAAAAGGCAAGGCCTCCTGCCTGGGAGCCTCCTAACTACTCCTGGTCATCGTCGGTCTCCACGTAGTAGTAGGCATCGGCGGTGGCATCTGGCTCCTGGGCTCCGGCATCTGGTTGCATCAACCGGAAAGAAGAAGAAAGGGGGAAAAGGGGGAGCAAAGAAACCGTGAGTACACATCCAAAGTACTCGCAAGCAAGGATCTACAATACATATGCAACATTATCAAAGGAAGGCTGCATATGTGGATTGGGCTACAGAAATGCCAGAATAGAGAGAAGGCCTAGTCCTATCGAAGACTAGTCTCTTCTGGAAACCACCATCTTGCAGCAACAGGAGGGAGTAGAGTAGCATAAAGTAAAGTAGTAGAAGTGTTATCAACCTCGGCCAGAGATCCTTTCTCGACTCCCTGCGAGAAAGCAATCCCAGAGCCATACTATCCAGTTGTCATCACAATCCATTACTCATCACCATCCAGTCTCATCACAAGTATCCAGTTCTAGTTGTATCGATTGGGATACAACTCCAAGTGTCCGTTACCGTAGGACAGGCTATCGATAGATGTTTTCTTCCCTGCAGGGGTGCACCAACTTACCCACCACGCTCGATTAACTCCGGCCGGACACACTTTCCTGGGTCATGCCCGGCCTCGGCCAAACAATACGACGCAACTCGGCCTAGGATTAATAGAGAGGCCAGCACGCCGGACTAACCCTATGCCCCCAGGGGTCAGGGGCCATCTCCCCGGGAACTCCTGCACGTTGCGTACGCAGCCGGTGAGCAGACCTAGCTACCTCCTTGAACAAGGCAGGTGCTTACGCAGTCCAACCCGGCGCACGCCGCTCAGTCACTGACGCCTATTAAGCTTCGGCTGATGTATACGACACAGAACGCCCATACTATGCCCACGTGATGGTTAGTGCTATCAGGCCAGAGGCCCCTCGGTTCAAATATCCAAATCGTAGTGGATTAGTAATATGCGGTAACAAGCAGAGACTCACGAAAGATGTGACCCCGTTGCCCCGTCTCGAGGACTTGCGGCAAGGGCTAGGAATGCCCGGCCACGCCTCGTAATTATCTCACGGGCACCCTCCAGGCTAACCCATCTCCACATCACTCGCAATTAAGCTTGCGCGGGTACCCCTCAGGGCCGACCTGTCTTTCCAAGTAACAGTGGTAAAGTCCAAGTATCCGTGTGTCCAAACATCAAGGGGAAAACCTGAGGAATCACCCCCGATGAATTCCACTAGATGTAATCATCAAGGTGAACGTAAGAGGAATCACCCTCGAGGTTCACACTTGAGGGGTTGCACGACAGAGCCTTATCGGAAGTGGTTAAGGAGGAAATCACCCTCGATGACCACGACCGAATAGCTACACTACAGGTTAACAATAGAAGTGCGGAAGAGGTCTCACCCTCGGCACTCGATAGTAACCCAGTAGTGTCGAGCAACTAAGGGGAAGTGATGTGCGGTGTCGGGGCCTAGTCTTCGATCCCGTTGATCGGGTCTTCGATGATGAAGTAGGGGCAACAGGGACAAGGTGGGGGTCACTGATGTATCACTAACCAACCTATACTAAGCAGTTTATGATAAGCAGGTAAGGTACAACAGCAGATACAAAAGCAGGCTATGTATCAGAATAGGACTGTCAACATTTGACCCAGTTGACACAGTCAACAGTCCAGTCAACAGTCAACTATTTGACTGTTGACTTGTCAAACTACAGTTGGGGCCCAGGTGTCATTGGCACACACTTTAAATTAGCATATTATTTATTTTAACTTCCTGGTTTAATCTAACGTTGGGCCCCGCATGTAATAGACTGGCATTTTATTTAGAGGATTAATTTAGCACTTGAGGGCCACATGTAATAGACTCAACATGGGGGTGGCTAGTACTAAAGAGGGATTAGTCCCTAAATGAATTTTGGGCCGGCTTGGTGGCACAACCTGCCGTGAGGTTGTGCACACACACGCACCTAGCATGGCCACGGCCATGGCCATTTGTAGCAGCTAGAGCAGCAGCTAAGTAGCGGCAACAGGAGGTGGTAGCAGCAGCAAGCAACACTATCAGCAGCAGCACGAAGCAGCAGAGTAAAGGAGCAATGGCGGCAGCGCAACAGCAGTGCAAGAGCGGCGGCAGCAGCAAGCAGCGCAGCCGCGCAGGGAGCAGAGCAGCCACAGCGGTTGGTGAGCAACCGCGGCGAGGACGCGTGCGGGCGCGCGCGCACAGCAGCGGCAGCAACAGCTTCAGGAGCAGCAGCAGTACATACGTATGTACGTACGCGTACGCGCAAGCTCGGACGAGCTCGGGGACGGAGGCTACCGCAACGAATCGAAGGGGCAAGCAGGGGGGAATGGAGGAGGAGCTCACATAGAGCTCGTGGGCGCGGTCGACGAAGGCCGGGGTGGACTGGAGACGAGGCAATCGACGACGGCGGCCGGCGATGTACGCGAATGACACGAGCTTGATGGCGAGCGTACAGGCCCTCCCGGCTTGATTCAATGGTCGGGGACGAAGAAGACGACGACGAGGATGCTTCGAGACAAATTCGTATGGCGCGGGGAGCACGGTGGCCGCGATGGCGTCGACGGCCATGGCGTACGCGAGCTCGGGCGAGCGGGCACATCGAGGGAGAGCGAGGCACGGCGCGAGGAGGAAGGGGGAAGAGGCAGGGGCGTCCTAGGGTTCGAGGGGAGGGGCGTCGTGTTCTTGTAGGTGAGGGGGGGAGCCGGCAGATGGCCTCCACGGCGTTGGTCGGCCGACGGATGGCCTCCACGATCCCCTCTGCTTCCTGTAGCAGGAGGAAGGGGAAAACAGGGGTGGGCTGGGCCATTTATGGATAGGTGGGCGAAGTGGCCTAGTAAGTTAGTTCCTCCATTTCTTTTCTTTTACTTTTTTCTGTTTATTTATTTTTCTGTACTATTTTCTATTTACATTGGCTAACAAATGGATTTGGTTAAATGTGAAAATTGGCACACAAATACTAGGCAATAGCGAACCAACCTGTGGTTGAGATGATTAGGTGGACAGTGGTATCCTCAACCCACCAGGGTTCAAATCCTGGTGCTCGCATTATTCCTGGATTTATTTCAGGATTTCCGGAGATGCGCTTTCAGTGGAAGGAGACGTTCCCGTCGACGACGAGGCGCCTACGGTGACTTCGTAAATCTCAAGATGATATGCCGGCTCAGTCTCTCGGAGGTGCTCATAGGGGTAGGGTGTGCGTGTGTGCGTTCATAGGGGTGAGTGTATGCGCGTGTATATAAGCGCTTATGTCTGTACTGATGCTCAAAAAAAATACTAGGCAATACGTTGAAGAGGCCCACAAAGTCTGAGGTCAAAAAGGAAAACTTTAAATATTTATTTATTTTGAAAAGGCTAATTTAAATGCAACTTGACCACTAAATAAATTGACAAGGACAACTTGTGCATCCAAATGAAGTATGTGTTATTTTCACAATTGCTTGGGAATTTTTGTCACATTGTGAACAATTTTGTTTAGTTGTTTAAAGAAAGGTTATTTTTGACTTTATTTTAAAATATAAATTTGAACTGTGATTTGGATCAAGTGAAGATTAGCACAGTAACATGATGACATGGCACCATTAATAGGGGATTATTGTAGCATGACACTGGGGGTGTTACAATGGCATGACAAAAGGATACAAAAGCATGAGTTTAATTTAGGTGATTATGTATTGCTATACAACTCTCGTTTAAAATTTTTTGCAAGAAAACTTCTCTCTAAATGGGAAGGTCCCTATGTTATCGAGGAGGTCTATCGTTCCGGTGCCATAAAAATCAACAACTTCGAAGGCACAAATCCGAAGGTGGTAAACGGTCAAAGAATGAAACATTATATCTCAGGTAATCCCATAAATGTTGAAACCAATATTCTTGAAACCGTAACCCCGGTGGAATACATAAGAGACACTTTCTGGAGCGTTTCAAACCCCGAAAAGGAATAGGTATGTGGTACGGTAAGTAAACCGACTCCAAAACAATTTTTAAGGCAATATTTCTCCGTTTCGGAATATTTAGAAAAATAAAAAAATAAGTAGCAGTCCGGGAAGGACACGACGGCCCCATGAGGGTGGTGGGCGCGCCCCCTACCTCGTGAGCACCTCGTGTGCCTTCCGGACTCCGTTTTCTTGCACGTTACGTATTTTGGTCGGTAAAAATTCATTATATAATCTCCCGGGGGTTTTGAATCCCATATCACGCAAAAATCTCCTGTCTTTGTTTCGAGCTGTTTTTCTGACAGATCTAGATTATCATGACGTCCCCAAGTGCTTCCAAGGACAAGTTCTTCGAGAAGGTCATCAACCCTTACCTCGCGGAGGTGTTGCGACACCCTCAAACCATTGAGATGCATGATGGGTTGTTGCACATCCGCGATGTTGAGGGACCAAAGGGAACTAGAAGCGTGGAGACGAGGCTCGAAGCAATGGAGCAACAAATTTTCAAGCGCCAGGGGATGGTGGAGCGTGGAATCAACGCTAGCCACACGATGCTCGCGGAGTTCACTAACAACTACATGCCGGATGCCAAGGACACCGAGGAGGCCATCTTCAAGCTATATGAGAAGATTGAGCACCTCCAAGCCCAAATTTATGACCTGCAAAACCAAAACTGTGAGTATGAATATAGATTCAAAAGAATGAGTTTGGCTGCAGATTCGAGGATTCCGGAGACTCGAGCATCCTTCTATGATGGTGAACCTATGCCTTGGAAGATGGATGACAAGCCAGCATCATCAACAACACCTCCACCTTCTTCACCAACCAAGGAGATATAATCACATGGGTATGGGCACTCCCCTTGGCAACTGCCAAACTTGGGGGAGGTGCCCCGGTATCGTATCACAATCACAACTCCTATCTTTACCGTTTTTCTTAGTTCGATCCTTTAGTAGTATCTTGATATAGTAGAATAAAGTTTATGGCATGATATAGTTTTGAGTGTTGCTTTATAATATTTCTATGTAATCGAGTCCGTGAGCTATATATAATAAAGATTAGTGTTGAGTCAAGGGCTTGATTATTTTGCCATGACCTTGGGTGAATAAAAGAAAAGAGGAAAAGAATAAAAAGAAACAAAAAGTTCATATTGATCTTATTGAGAGTAATGACTTCACATAGAAAGAGTATGATGATTAAAAGTTGTTGGGAGTTGGCAAACATAGCTTTGGTCATTTTTGCAATTAATAGGAAGTAATAAGGAAAGAGAGGTTTTCACATATAGATATATTATCATTGACATCCTTTATCATTGGGAGCACTCATTAAAATATGACATGCTAAAGAGTTGATGTTGGACAAGGAAGACAACGTAATGAGTTATGTATTTCTTGTATCTGAGATAAAGTATGTTGTCATGGATCCTCTAACTTGTTGAGCTTGCCTTTACCCCTCATGCTAGCCAAATTCTCAGCACTAAGTAGAAATACTACTTGTGCTTCCAAAATCCCTAAACTAGTTTTGCCATGAGAGTCCACCATATCTACCTATGGATTGAGTAAGATCCTTCAAGTAAGTTGTCATCAGTGCAAAGCAATAAAAATTTGCTCTAAATATGTATGATTGATTGGTGTGGGAGAAATAAGCTTTATACGATCTTGTGATGTGGAAGTAATAAAAGCGATGGACTGCATAATAAAGGTTCATATCATAAGGGGCAATATAAAGTGACGTGCTTTCGCATTGAGATTCTATATATCCAACCATAAAAGCGCATGGCAACCTCTGTTTCCCTCTGCGAAGGGCCTATCCTTTATTATTATCTTCTACCTTATGCAAGAGTCATGGTGATCTTCACCTTTTCTTTTTCATTTTATCCTTTGGCAAGCTCAGCACGTTGGAAAGAACATGATATATATATATATATATATATATATATATATATATATATCTAATTGGATGTAGGAGAGCATGAACCATTATTGTTGACATTACCCTTGAGTTAAAAGGTTGTGGGGCAAAACTATAAGCCCCTATCTTTCTCTGTGTCCGATTAAAACTCCGCAACCACAAGTACGCGTGAGTGTTAGCAATTATGGAGGACTAAATGATAGTTGAGTATGTGGACTTGCTTTTTAGCTCTGACATAGACTCTTTCCGATATTATGATAAATTGCAATTGCTTCAATGAATGAGGTTATAGTTTGTCGGAGCCCAATAAGGTTTATGATTTATACTTTTGCATTGTGAATAGATCATCACTTGAACATAAGTAATCATATGCCAAAATCTATATATGTTGCTTTTATGAGAATAATCATGATGCCTTCATGTCCGTATTTTATTTTTATCGACGCCTCTACCTCTAAACATCAGGACATATTTATTGTTATCGGCTTTTTCGCTTGAGGACAAGCGAGGTCTAAGCTTGGGGGAGTTGATACGTCCATCTTGCATCATGCTTTTTATATCAATATTTATTGCATTATGGGCTGTTATTTCACTTTATGTCACAATACTTATGGCTATTCTCTCTTATTTTACAAGGTTTACATAAGGAGGGAGAATGCCGGCAGCTGGAATTCTAAGCTGGAAAAGGAGCAAATATTAGAGACCTATTCTGCGCAACTCCAAAAGTCCTGAAACTCCACGGAACGTCTTAAAATAAATAAAGAAAAATCCTCGCCAAAGATGAAGGCCAGGGGGCCCACACCCTGCTCACGAGGGTGGGGGCGCCCCCCTAGGGCGCGCCCCCCTACCACGTGGGCCCCCTAGTGGCTCTCCGACGTCCATCTTCTCCTATATGAGGTCTTTCGATGAGAAAAAAATCACAAGGAACTTTTCGGGACGAGACTCCGCCGCCACAAGGCGGAACCTTGGCGGATCCAATCTAGAGCTCCGGCAGAGCTGTTCTGCCGGGGAAACTTCCCTCCGGGAGGGGGAAATCATCACCATCGTCATCACCAATGTTCCTCTCATTGGGAGAGGGCAATCTCCATCAACATCTTCACCAGCACCATCTCATCTCCAAACCCTAGTTCATCTCTTGTATCCAATTCTTGTCTCAAAGTCCGGGATTGGTGCTAGTAGGTTGCTAGTAGTGTTGATTACTCCTTGTAGTTGATGCTAGTTGGTTTATTTGGTGGAAGATCATATGTTCAGATCCTATATGCATATTATTACCCCTCTTATTATGAACATGTGTGAATAATAGACACCAACATGTCCCTAGTAAGCCTCTAGTTGACTAGCTCGTTGATCAAGAGATAGTCATGGTTTCCTGACTATGGACATTGGATGTCATTGATAACGAGATCACATCATTAGGAGAATGATGTGATGGACAAGACCCAATCCTAAACATAGCACAAGATCGTATAGTTCGTTTGCTAGAGTTTTCCAATGTCAAGTATCTTTTCCTTAGACCATGAGATCGTGTAACTCCCGGATGTCGTAGGAGTACTTTGGGTATACCAAACGTCACAACGTAAATGGGTGACTATAAAGGTATACTACGGGTATCTCCGAAAGTGTCTGTTGGGTTGACACGGATCAAGACTGGGATTTGTCACTCTGTATGACAGAGAGGTATCACTGGGCCCACTCGGTAATGCATCATCATTATGAGCTCAAAGTGACCAAGTGTCTGGTCACGGGATCATGCATTATGGTACGAGTAAAGTGACTTGCCAGTAACGAGATTGAACGAGGTATTGGGATACCGACGATCGAATCTCGGGCAAGTAACATACCGATTGACAAAGGGAATTGTATACGGGGTTGCTTGAATCCTCGACGTCGCAGTTCATCCGATGAGATCATCGAGGAAGCATGTGGGAGCCAACATGGGTATCCAGATCCCGCTGTTGGTTATTGACCGGAGAGCAATCTCGGTCATGTCTACATGTCTCCCGAACCCGTAGGGTCTATATACTTAAGGTTCGGTGACGCTAGGGTTGTAGGGATATGTATATGCAGTAACCCGAATGTTGTTCGGAGTCCCGGATGAGATCCCGGACGTCACGAGGAGTTTCGGAATGGTCCGGAGGTAAATAATTATATATAGGAAGTGCTATTTCGGCCATCGGGACAAGTTTCGGGGTCACCGGTATTGTACCGGGGCCACCGGAAGGGTCCCGGGGGTCCACCGGGTGGGGCCACCTATCCCGGAGGGCCCCATGGGCTGAAGTGGGAAGGGATCCAGCCCAAAGTGGGCTGGGGTGCCACTTCCCCCTAGGGCCCATGCGCCTAGGGTGGGGAAACCCTAAAGGGGGGCGCCCCCTTGCTTGGGGGGCAAGTCCCCCACCCCTTGGCTGCCGCCCCCCTAGGAGATTGCATCTCCTAGGGACGGCGCCCCCCCTAGGCCCCCTATATATAGTGGGAGGGATGGAGGACCTCTTACCTACGCCTTTGGTGCCTCCCTCTCCCTCTACAACACCTCCTCCTCCTCCATAGAGCTTGGCAAAGCCCTGCCGGAGTACTGCAGCTCCACCACCACGCCGTCGTGCTGCTGCTGGAGCCATCTTCCTCAACCTCTCCTTCCCCCTTGCTGGATCAAGAAGGAGGAGACGTTACGCTGACCGTACGTGTTTTGAACGCGGAGGTGCCGTCCGTTCGGCGCTAGGATCTCCGGTGATTTGGATCACGTCGAGTACGACTCCCTCATCCCCGTTCTTTGAACGCTTCCGCTCACGATCTACAAGGTACGTAGATGCATCCAATCACTCGTTGCTAGATGAACTCATAGATGGATCTTGGTGAAACCGTAGGAAAATTTTTGTTTTCTGCAACGTTCCCCAACAGTGGCATCATGAGCTAGGTCTATGCGTAGTTCTCTTTGCATGAGTAGAACACAATTTGTTGTGGGCGTAGATGTTGTCAACTTTCTTACCGCTACTAGTCTTATTTTGCTTCAACGGTATTGTGGGATGAAGCGACCCGGACCAACCTTACACGTACGCTTACGTGAGACCGGTTCCACCGACTAACATGCACTAGTTGCATAAGGTGGCTGGCGGGTGTCTGTCTCTCCCACTTTAGTTGGAGCGGATTCGATGAAAAGGGTCCTTATGAAGGGTAAATAGAAGTTGACAAATCACGTTGTGGCTTTCACGTAGGTAAGAAAACGTTCTTGCTAGAAACCTATTGCAGCCACGTAAAACTTGCAACAACAATTAGAGGACATCTAACTTGTTTTTGCAGCAAGTGTTTTGTGATGTGATATGGACAAAGTTGTGATGAATGATGAATGATATATATGTGATGTATGATATGTTCATGCTATTGTAATAGGAATCACGACTTGCATGTCGATGAGTATGACAACCGGCAGGAGCCATAGGAATTGTCTTTATTTTTTGTATGACCTGCATGTCATTGAGAAACGCCATGTAAATTACTTTACTTTATTACTAAACGCGTTAGCCATAGTAGTAGAAGTAATAGTTGGCGAGCAACTTCATGGAGACACGATGATGGAGATCATGATGATGGAGATCATGGTGTCATGCCGGTGACAAGATGATCATGGAGCCCCAAGATGGAGATCAAAGGAGCTATGTGATATTGGCCATATCATGTCACTATTATTATTTGATTGCATGTGATGTTTATCATGTTTATGCATCTTGTTTACTTAGAACGACGGTAGTAAATAAGATGATCCCTCATAATAATTTCAAGAAAGTGTTCCCCCTAACTATGCACCGTTGCGACAGTTCGTTGTTTCGAAGCACCACGTGATGATCGGGTGTGATAGATTCCAACGTTCACATACAATGGGTGTAAGACAGATTTACACATGCAAACACTTAGGTTGACTTGACGAACCTAGCATGTACAAACATGGCCTCGGAACACAGAAGACCGAAAGGTCGAGCATGAGTCGTATAGAAGATACGATCAACATGAAGATGTTCACCGACGTTGACTAGTCCGTCTCACGTGATGATCGGACACGGCCTAGTTAACTCGGATCATGTTATACTTAGATGACTGGAGGAATGTCTATCTGAGTGGCGGTTCATTGAATAATTTGATTAGATGAACTTAATTATCATGAACTTGGTCTAAAATATTTGCAATATGTCTTGTAGATCAAATGGCCAACGTAGTCCTCAACTTCAACGCGTTCCTAGAGAAAACCAAGCTGAAAGACGATGGCAGCAACTACACGGACTGGGTCCGGAACCTGAGGATCATTCTCATAGCTGCCAAGAAAGATTATGTCCTACAAGCACCGCTAGGTGACGCACCTGTTCTCCCTGCAGAACAAGACGTTATGAACGCTTGGCAGGCACGTACCGATGACTACTCCCTTGTTCAGTGTGGCATGCTTTACAGCTCTCCAAAAACGTTTTGAGAGACACGGAGCATATGAGATGTTCGAAGAGCTGAAAATGGTTTTCCAAGCTCATGCCCGGGTCGAGAGATATCAAGTCTCTGACAAATTCTTTAGCTGTAAGATGGAGGAAAACAGTTCTGTCAGTGAGCATATACTCACTATGTCTGGGTTGCATAACCGCTTGACTCAGCTGGGAGTTAATCTCCCGGATGACGCGGTCATTGACAGAATCCTTCAGTCGCTTCCACCGAGCTATAAGAGCTTTGTGATGAACTTCAATATGCAGGGGATGGAAAAGACCATTCCTGAAGTATTCGCAATGCTGAAATCAGCAGAGGTAGAAGTCAAAAAGGAACATCAAGTGTTGATGGTGAATAAAACCACTAAGTTCAAGAAAGGCAAGGGTAAGAAAACCTTCAAGAAGGACGGCAAGGGAGTTGCCGCGCCCGGCAAGCAAGCTGCCGGGAAGAAGCCAAAGAATGGACCCAAGCCCGAGACTGAGTGTTTTTATTGCAAGGGAAGTGGTCACTGGAAGCGGAACTGCCCCAAATACTTAGCGGACAAGAAGGCCGGCATCACGAAAGGTATATGTGATATACATGTAATTGATGTGTACCTTACCAGTACTCGTAGTAGCTCTTGGGTATTTGATACCGGTGTAGTTGCTCATATTTGTAACTCAAAGCAGGAGCTGCGGAATAAGCGGAGACTGGCGAAGGACGAGGTGACGATGCGCGTCGGGAATGGTTCCAAGGTCGATGTGATCGCCGTCGGCACGCTACCTCTGCATTTACCTATAGGATTAGTTTTGAACCTCAATAATTGTTATTTAGTGCCAAGTTTGAGCATGAACATTGTATCAAGATCTCGTTTAATACGAGATGGCTACTCATTTAAATCCGAGAATAATGGTTGTTCTATTTATATGAGAGATATGTTTTATGGTCATGCTCCGATGGTGAATGGTTTATTCTTAATGAATCTCGAGCGTAATGCTACACATATTCATAGTGTGAATACCAAAAGATGTAAGATTGATAATGATAGTCCCACATACTTGTGGCACTGCCGCCTTGGTCACATAGGTGTCAAACGCATGAAGAAGCTCCATGCAGATGGACTTTTAGAGTCTCTTGATTACGAATCATTTGACACGTGCGAACCATGCCTCATGGGTAAAATGACCAAGACTCCGTTCTCAGGAACAATGGAGCGAGCAACCAACTTATTGGAAATCATACATACTGATGTGTGCGGTCCAATGAGTGTTGAGGCTCGCGGTGGCTATCGTTATGTTCTCACCCTCACTGATGACTTGACTAGATATGGGTATATCTATTTAATGAAACACAAGTCTGAGACCTTTGAAAAGTTCAAGGAATTTCAGAGTGAGGTTGAAAATCAACGTGACAGGAAAATCAAGTTCCTGCGATCAGATCGTGGAGGAGAATACTTGAATCACGAATTTGGCACACACTTAAGAAAATGTGGAATAGTTTCACAACTCACGCCGCCTGGAACACCTCAGCGTAATGGTGTGTCCGAACATCGTAATCGCACTCTATTAGATATGGTGCGATCTATGATGTCTCTTACCGATTTACCGCTATCTTTTTGGGGCTATGCTTTAGAGACTGCCGCATTCACTTTAAATAGGGCTCCGTCGAAATCCGTTGAGACGACACCGTATGAATTATGGTTTGGGAAGAAACCTAAGCTGTCGTTTCTAAAAGTTTGGGGATGCGATGCTTATGTCAAGAAACTTCAACCTGAAAAGCTCGAACCCAAATCGGAAAAATGCGTCTTCATAGGATACCCTAAAGAAACTATTGGGTATACCTTCTACCTCAGATCCGAAGGCAAGATCTTTGTTGCCAAGAATGGGTCCTTTCTAGAGAAAGAGTTTCTCTCGAAAGAAGTAAGTGGGAGGAAAGTAGAACTTGATGAAGTATTAGCTCTTGAACCGGAAAATGGCGCAACTCAAGAAAATGTCCTGAGGTGCCTGCACCGACTAGAGAGGAGGTTAATGATGATGATCATGAAACTTCAGATCAAGTTGCTACTGAACTTCATAGGTCCACAAGGACATGTTCCGCACCAGAGTGGTACGGCAACCCTGTCTTGGAAATCATGTTGTTAGACAACGGTGAACCTTCGAACTATGAAGAAGCCAAGGCGGGCCCGGATTCCGACAAATGGCTAGAAGCCATGAAATCCGAGATAGGATCCATGTATGAAAACGAAGTATGGACTTTGACTGACTTGCCCGTTGAGCGGCGAGCCATAGAAAATAAATGGATCTTTAAGAAGAAGACAAACACGGATGGTAATGTGACCATCTATGAAGCTCAGCTTGTCGCTAAGGGTTATCGACAAGTTCAAGGGGTTGACTACGATGAGACTTTCTCACCGGTAACGAAGCTAAAGTCCGTCCGAACCATGTTAGCAATTGCCGCATTCTATGATTATGAGATATGGCAAATGGACGTCAAAACGGCATTCCTTAATGGTTTCCTTAAGGAAGAATTGTATATGATGCAGCCGGAAGGTTTTGTCGATCCTAAGAATGCTAACAAGGTGTGCAAGCTCCAACGCTCGATTTATGGGCTGGTGCAAGCATCTCGGAGTTGGAACATTCGCTTTGATGAGATGATCAAAGCATTTGGGTTTACGCAGACTTATGGAGAAGCCTGCGTTTACAAGAAAGTGAGTGGGAGCTCTGTAGCATTTCTCATATTATATGTAGATGACATACTTTTGATGGGAAATGATATAGAACTCTTGGACAGCATTAAAGCCTACTTGAATAAGAGTTTTTCAATGAAGGACCTTGGAGAAGCTGCTTATATATTAGGCATCAAGATCTATAGAGACAGATCAAGACGCCTCATAGGTCATTCACAAAGCACATACCTTGATAAGATATTGAAGAGGTTCAATATGGATCAGTCTAAGAAGGGGTTCTTGCCTGTGTTGCAAGGTGTGAAATTGAGCTTAGCTCAATGTCCGACCATGGCAGAAGATATAGAAGAGATGAGTGTCATCCCCTATGCCTCAGCCATAGGTTCTATTATGTACGCCATGCTATGTACCAGACCTGATGTAAACCTTGCCGTAAGTTTGGTAGGTAGGTTCCAAAGTAATCCCGGCAAGGAACACTGGACAACGGTCAAGAATATCCTGAAGTACCTGAAAAGGACTAAGGAAATGTTTCTCGTTTATGGAGGTGACGAAGAGCTCGTCGTAAAGGGTTACGTTGACGCTAGCTTCGACACAGATCTGGATGACTCTAAGTCACAAACCGGATGCCTGTATATTTTGAATGGTGGGGCAGTAAGCTGGTGCAGTTGCAAGCAGAGCGTCGTGGCGGGATCTACATGTGAAGCGGAGTACATGGCAGCCTCGGAGGCAGCACATGAAACAATTTGGGTGAAGGAGTTCATCACCGACCTAGGAGTCATACCCAATGCGTTGGGGCCAATCAAACTCTTCTGTGACAACACTTAAGCTATTGCACTTGCCAAGGAGCCCAGGTTTCACAAGAAGACCAGGCACATCAAGCGTCGCTTCAACTCCACTCGTGAAAATGTTCAAGATGAAGACATAGATATTTGTAAAGTACATACGGACCTGAATGTAGCAGATCCGTTGACTAAACCTCTCCCTAGAGCAAAACATGATCAACACCAGAATTCCATGGGTGTTCGATTCATCACAATGTAACTAGATTATTGACTCTAGTGCAAGTGGGAGACTGTTGGAAATATGCCCTAGAGGCAATAATAAAAGCATTATTATTATATTTCCTTGTTCATGATAATTGTCTTTTATTTATGCTATAATTGTGTTATCCGGAAATCGTAATACATGTGTGAATAATAGACACCAACATGTCCCTAGTAAGCCTCTAGTGGACTAGCTCGTTGATCAACAGATAGTCATGGTTTCCTGACTATGGACATTGGATGTCATTGATAACGAGATCACATCATTAGGAGAATGATGTGATGGACAAGACCCAATCCTAAACATAGCACAAGATCGTATAGTTCGTTTGCTAGAGTTTTCCAATGTCAAGTATCTTTTCCTTAGACCATGAGATCGTGTAACTCCCGGATGCCGTAGGAGTACTTTGGGTGTACCAAACGTCACAACGTAAATGGGTGACTATAAAGGTATACTACGGGTATCTCCGAAAGTGTCTGTTGGGTTGACACGGATCAAGACTGGGATTTGTCACTCCATATGACGGAGAGGTATCACTGGGCCCACTCGGTAATGCATCATCATTATGAGCTCAAAGTGAGCAAGTGTCTGGTCACGGGATCATGCATTACGGTACGAGTAAAGTGACTTGCTAGTAACGAGATTGAACGAGGTATTGGGATACCGACGATCGAATCTCGGGCAAGTAACATACCGATTGACAAAGGGAATTGTATACGGGGTTGCTTGAATCCTCGACATCGCGGTTCATCCGATGAGATCATTGAGGAAGCATGTGGGAGCTAACATGGGTATCCAGATCCCACTGTTGGTTATTGACCGGAGAGCAATCTCGGTCATGTCTACATGTCTCCCGAACCCGTAGGGTCTGCACACTTAAGGTTCGGTGACGCTAGGGTTGTAGGGATATGTATATGCAGTAACCTGAATGTTGTTCGGAGTCCCGGATCAGATCCCGGACGTCACAAGGAGTTTCAGAATGGTCCGGAGGTAAAGAATTATATATAGGAAGTGCTATTTCGGCCATCGGGACAAGTTTCGGGGTCACCGGTATTGTACCGGGACCACCGGAAGGGTCCCGAGGGTCCACCGGGTGGAGCCACCTATCCCGGAGGGCCCCATGGGCTGAAGTGGGAAGGGATCCAGCCCAAAGTGGTCTGGGGCGCCACTTCCCCCTAGGGCCCATGCGCCTAGGGTGGGGAAACCCTAAAGGGGGGCGCCCCCTTGCTTGGGGGGCAAGCCCCCCACCCCTTGGCCGCCCCCCCCCCCCCCTAGGAGATTGCATCTCCTAGGGCCGGCGCCCCCCCTAGGCCCCCTATATATAGTGGGGTGGATGGAGGACCTCTTACCTATGCCTTTGGTGCCTCCCTCTCCCTCTCCAACACCTCCTCCTCCATAGAGCTTGGCGAAGCCCTGCCGGAGTACTGCAGCTCCACCACCACCACGCCGTCGTGCTGCTGCTGGAGCCATCTTCCTCAACCTCTCCTTCCCCCTTGCTGGATCAAGAAGGAGGAGACGTTACGCTGACCATACGTGTGTTGAACACGGAGGTGCCGTCCGTTCGGCGCTAGGATCTCCGGTGATTTGGATCACGTCGAGTACGACTCCCTCATCCCCGTTCTTTGAATGCTTCCGCTCGCGATCTACAAGGTACGTAGATGCATCCAATCACTCGTTGCTAGATGAACTCATAGATGGATCTTGGTGAAACCATAGGAAAATTTTTGTTTTCTGCAACGTTCCCCAACAAGGTTTACCTTAATACTTTTGTTGTAGTTGCGGATGCTTGCAATAGAGGTTAATCATAAGTGGGATTCTTGTTCAAGTAAGAACAGCACCCAAGCACCGGTCCACCCACAGATCAAATTATCAAAGTATCAAACGCGAATCATATGAACGTGATGAAAACTAGCTTGACGATATTCCCATGTGTCCTCGGGAGCGCTTTTCCTATTATAAGAGTTGTTCCGGCTTGTCCTTTGCTACAAAAGGATTGGGCCACCTTGTTGCACTTTATTTACTTTTGTTACTTGTTGCTTGTTACAACCTATCTTATCACAAAACTATCTGTTACCACTTATTTCAGTACTTGCAGAGAATACCTTGCTGAAAACCGCTTATCATTTCCTTCTACTCCTCGTTGGGTTCGACACTCTTACTTATCGAAAGGACTATGATAGATCCCCTATACTTGTGGGTCATCAAAAGAAAAGGAGCTGAGAACCCCGTTGCAGACAACTTATCTAGGTTAGAGAATGTTCTTGATGACCCACTACCTATTGATGATAGCTTTCCTGATGAACAATTAAATGTCATAAGTACTTCTCGTAGTACCCCTTGGTATGCTGATTATGCTAATTACATAGTTGCTAAATTTATACCACCTAGCTTCACATACCAACAAAAGAAAAAATTCTTCTATGATTTGAGACATTACTTTTGGGATGACCCACATCTTTATAAAGGAGTAGATGGTGTTATTAGACATTGTGTACCTGAGCATGAACAGGAACAGATCCTACGCAAGTGCCACTCCGAAACTTATGGAGGACACCACGCGGGAGATAGAACTGCACATAGGGTATTGCAATCCGGTTTTTATTGGCCTACTCTCTTCAAGGATGCCCGTAAGTTTGTCCTTTCTTGTGATGAATGTCAAAGAATTGGTAATATTAGTAGACGTCAAGAAATGCCTATGAATTATTCACTTTTTGTTGAACCGTTTGATGTTTGGGGCTTTGATTATATGGGACCTTTTCCTGCCTCTAATGGATATACACATATTTTAGTTGCTGTTGATTACGTTACTAAGTGGGTAGAAGCTATTCCAACTAGTAGTGCTGATCGTAATACTTCTATTAAAATGCTTAAAGAAGTTATTTTTCCGAGGTTTGGAGTCCCTAGATATTTAATGACTGATGGTGGTTCACATTTTATTCATGGTGCTTTCCGTAAAATGCTTGCTAAATATGATGTCAATCATAGAATTGCATCTCCGTATCACCCACAATCTAGTGGTTAAGTAGAATTGAGCAATAGAGAACTTAAATTAATTTTGCAAAAGACTGTCAATAGGTCTAGAAAGAATTGATCCAAGAAACTTGATGATGCATTATGGGCCTATAGAACTGCATATAAAAAATCCTATGGGTATGTCTCCATATACAATGGTTTATGGAAAAGCATGTCACTTACCTCTTGAACTAGAACATAAGGCTTATTGGGCTATTAAAGAACTCAATTATGATTTCAAACTTGCCGGTGAAAAGAGGTTATTTGATATTATCTCACTTGATGAATGGAGAGCCCTAGCTTATGAAAATGCCAAGTTTTTTAAAGAAAAGGTTAAAAGATGGCATGACAAAAGGATACAAAAGCGTGAGTTTAATGTAGGTGATTATGTATTGCTATACAACTCTTGTTTAAGATTTTTTGCAGGGAAACTTCTCTCTAAATGGGAAGGCCCCTATGTTATTGAGGAGGTCTATCGTTCCGGTGCCATAAAAATCAACAACTTCGAAGGCACAAATCTGAAGGTGGTAAACGGTCAAAGAATCAAACATTTTATCTCAGGTAATCCCACAAATGTTGAAACCAATATTATTGAAACCGTAACCCCGGAGGAATACATAAGGGACACTTTCCAGAATGTTTCAGACTCCGAAAAGGAATAGGTATGTGGTACGGTAAGTAAACCGACTCCAACACAATTTTTAAGGCAATATTTCTCCGTTTTGGAATATTTAGAAAAATAGAAAATTAAGTAGCAGTCCGGGAAGGACACGAGGGCCTCACGAGGGTGGAGGGCGCGCCCTACCCCCTGGGTGCGCCCCCTACCTCGTGAGCACCTCGTGTGCCTTCCAGACTCCGTTTTGTTGCACGATGCGTATTTTGGTCGGTAAAAATTCATTATATATTCTCCCGAAGGTTTTGACTCCCGTATCACGAAAAAATCTCTTGTCTTTGTTTCGAGCTATTTTTCTGATAGATCTAGATTATCATGACGTCCCCAAGTGCTTCCAAGGACAAGTTCTTCGAGAAGGTCATCAACCCTTACCTCGCGGAGGTGTTGCGACACCCTCAAACCATTGAGATGTGTGATGGGTTGCTGCACATCTGCGATGCTGAGGGACCAAAGGGAATCGGAAGCATGGAGACGAGGCTCGAAGCAATGGAGCAACAAGTTTTCAAGTGCCAGGGGATGGTGGAGCGTGGAATCAACACTAGCCACATGATGCTCGTGGAGTTCACTAACAACTACAAGCCAGATGCCAAGAACACCGAGGAGGCCATCCTCAAGCTATATGAGAAGATCAAGCACCTCCAAGCCCAAATCTATGACCTACAAAATCAAAACTGTGAGTATGAATATAGATTCAAAAGAATGAGTTCGGCTGCAGATTCGAGGATTTCGAAGACTCGATCATCTTTCTATGATGGTGAACCTATGCCATGGAAGATGGATGACAAGCCCGCATCTTCAACAACACCTCCACTGTCTCCTCCAACAAAGAAGAATTGAGTATCTGGGTATGGGCACTCCCCTTGGCAACCGCCAAGCTTGGGGGAGGTGCCCCAGTATCGTATCACCATAACTTTTATCTTTACCGTTCATCTTAGTTCAATCTTATTAGTAGTATTTTGATCTAGTAGAATAAAGTGTGTGGCATGATCTAGTTGTGTGTTTTGCTTTATTATCCTTTTATGTAATCGAGTTCGTGAGCTATATAATAAAGATTAGTGTTGAGTCAAGGGCTTGATTGTTTTGCCATGATCCTAAGTGAATAAAAGAAAAGAGAAAGAAATAAAAAGAAACAAAGAGATTATATGGATCTCATGGAGAGTAATGAGCTCACATAGAAAAGGTATGACGAATAAAAGTTGTTGAGAGTTGACAAGCATAGTTTTGGTCATCGTTGCAATTAATAGGAAGTAATAAAGAAAAAAAGGTCTTCACATATAGATATACTATCTTGGACATCTTTTATGATTGTGAGCACTCATTAAAATATGACATGCTAAAGAGTTGACATTGGACAAGGAAGACAATGCAATGGGTTATGTTTTCATACATCTGAGATAAATTATATTGTCTTGGATCTTCCAACATGTTGAGCTTGCCTTTCCCCCTCATGCTAGCCAAATTCATTGCACCAAGTAGAGATACTACTTGTGTTTCCAAATACCCTTAAACCAGTTTTGCCATGAGAGTCCACCATATCTACCTATGGATTTAATAAGATACTTCAAGTAAGTTGTCATCGATGCAAAGCAATAAAAATTTCTCTCTAAATATGTATGATTGATTGGTGTGGGAGAAATAAGCTTTATACGATCTTGTGATGTGGAAGTAATAAAAGCAACAGACTGCATAATAAAGGTTCATATCACAAGGGGCAATATAAAGTGACGTTCTTTCGCACTAAGATTTTGTGCATCCAGCCATAAAAGCGCATGGCAACCTCTGCTTCCCTCTGCGAAGGGCCTATCTTTTATCATTATCTTCTACCTTATGCAAGAGTCATGGTGATTTTCACCCTTCCTTTTTACACTTTATCCTTTGGCAAGCGCAATATGCTGGAAAGATCCTGGTATATATGGCTAATTGGATGTGAGTTTTCATGAACTGTTACTGTTGACATTACCCTTGAGGTAAAACGTTGGGAGGCAAGACTATAAGCCCCTATCTTTCTCTGTGTCCGATTAAAACTCCACACCCATAAGTATTGCGTGAGTGTCAGCAATTGTGAAAGATTGTATGATAGTTGAGTATGTGGACTTGCTGAAAAGCTCTTATACATTGACTCTTTCCTATGTTATGATAAATTACAGTTGCTTCAATGACCGAGATTGTAGTTTGTTAGTTTTCAATGAAGTTTACGATTCATACTTGATATTGTGATTGAATTATTACTCTAGCATTAGAGATCATATGACAAAAATTATATAAGTTGCTGTTATAAGAATGATCATGATGCCCTCATGTCCATATTTTATTTTTATCGACACCTTCATCTCTAAACATGTGGACATATTTTTCGATTTCGGCTTTTCGCTTGAGGACAAGCGAGGTCTAAGCTTGGGGGAGTTGGTACGTCCATTTTGCATCATGCTTTTATATCAATGTCTATTGCATTATGGGCTGTTATTTCACATTATGTCACAATACTTATGGCTATTCTCTCTTATTTTACAAGGTTTACATAAGGAGGTAGAATGCCGGCAGCTGGAATTCTGGGCTAGAAAAGGAGCAAATATTAGAGACCTATTCTGCACAACTCCAAAAGTCATGAAACTCCATGGAACACCTTATAATAAATAATGAAAAATCCTCGCCAAAGATGAAGACCAGGGGTCCCACACCCTTCTCACGAGAGTGGGGGGCGCCCCCCCTAGGGCGCCCCCTGCCTCGTGGGCCCCCTGGTGGCTCTCTGATGACCATCTTCTCCTATATGAAGTCTTTCATCGAGAAAAAAATAAGAAGCAACCTTTCGGGACGAAACTCCGCCGCCATGAGGCGGAACCTTCACGGATCTAATCTAGAGCTCCGGCAAAGTTGTTCTGCCGGGGAAACTTCCCTCCCGGAGGGGGAAATCATCGCCATGGTCATCACCAATGCTCCTCTCATCGGGAGAGGGCAATATCCATCAACATCTTCATCAGCACCACCTCATCTCAAAACCCTAGTTCATCTCTTGTATCCAATTCATATCTTCAAGTCCGGGATTGGTGCTAGTAGTGTTAATTACTCCTTGTAGTTGATGCTAGTTGGTTTAATTGGTGGAAGATCATATGTCCAGTTCCTTTATGCATATTAATACCCCTCTGATTATGAACATGTTTATGCTCTGTGAGTAGTTACTTTGTTCCTAAGGACAAGGGAGAAGTCTTGCTATTAGTAGTCATGTGAATTTGGTATTCGTTCGATATTTTGATGAGATGTATGTTGTCTAGCCTCTAGTGGTGTTATGTGAACGTCGACTACATAACACTTCACCATTATTTGGGCCTAGAGGAAGGCATTAGGAAGTAATAAGTAGATGATGGGTTGCTAGAGTGACAGAAGCTTCAACCCTAGTTTATGCGTTGCTTCATAAGGGGCTGATTTGGATCCATATGTTTCATGCTATGGTTAGGTTTACCTTAATACTTTTGTTGTAGTTGTGGATGCTTGCAATAGATGTTAATCATAAGTGGGATGCTTGTTCAAGTAAGAACAGCACCCAAGCACCGGTCCACCCACATGTCAAATTATCAAAGTACCGAACGTGAATCATTTGAACGTGATGAAAACTAGCTTGACGATATTCCCATGTGTCCTCGGGAGCACTTTTCCTTATATAAGAGTTTGTCCAAGCTTGTCCTTTGCTACAAAAAGGATTGGGCCACCTTGCTGCACTTTATTTACTTTTGTTACTTGTTGCTCATTACAAAACTATCTGTTACCACTTATTTCAGTACTTGCAGAGAATACCTTGCTGAAAACCGTTTATCATTTCCTTCTGCTCCTCGTTGGGTTCAACACTCTTACTTATCGAAAGGACTACGATAGATCCCTTGTACTTGTTGGTCATCAAGGGGTTCCTGTTTAAATAATGCTTCATCTATTTCCCTTCTTTCATTCATAAACATATCATTTTCATGGTCTAGCAAATACTGTTCTAAGGGATCACTAGGAGGCACGGCAATAGAAGCAAGACCAATAATTTCATCTTTACTAGGCAATTCCTCTTCACGGTGTTGCCTACGAAATTTAGATAAATTAAATTCATGAGACATATCACCTAAACCAATAGTAACAACATCCTTTTTGCAATCTATCTTAGCATTAACTGTGTTCAAGAAGGGTCTACCAAATATAATGGGACAAAGACTATCTTGTGGGAAACCAAGAATAAGAAAATCAGCAGGATATTTAGTTTTCCCGCACAAGACTTCAACATCTCTAACAATTCCAATTGGTGAAATAGTATCTCTATAGGCAAGTTTAATGGTGACATCAATTTCTTCTAACTCAGCGGGTGCAATATCATGCATAATTTCTTTGTATAAGTCAATAGGTATTGCACTAGCACTAGCACCCATATCACACAAGCCATGATAACAATGATCTCCTATTTTAACAGAAATAACAGGCATGCCTACCATGGGTCTATGTTTATCTTTAGCACAAGGTTTAGCAATTCTAGCAGTCTCATCACAGAAATAATGACATGCCCATCAATATTATCAAATAAGAGATCTTTAACAATAGCAATATTGGGTACAACTTTAACTTGCTCAGGAGGTGTATAAGTTCTAATATTGCTTTTATGAACCACAGTTGAAGCTTTAGCATGATCTTTTATCCTAACAGGAAAAGGTGGTTTCTCAACATAAGCAGTAGGAACAATAGGATCATTATAAGTGATAGTCTTTTCTTCAACTTTAATAGGTGCAGCTATTTTTACTTCTATGGGAGGATGATATTTGAACCACTTCTCCCTAGGGAGATCAACATGAGTAGCAAAAGATTCACAGAAAGAAGCTACTATTTCAGAGTCAAGTCCATATTTAGTGCTAAATTTACGGAAAACATCGGTATTCATAAAAGATTTAACACAATCAAACTTAGGTGTCATACCTGACTCCTTACCTTCATCGAGGTCCCAATCTTCAGAGTTGCGTTTAATTCTTTACAATAAATCCCATTTGAATTCAATAGTCTTCATCATAAAAGAGCCAGCACAAGAAGTATCGAGCATGGTGCGATTATTATCAGAAAGCCGAGCATATAAATTTTGAATAATTATTTCTCTTAAGAGCTCATGATTGGGGCATGAATATAACATTGATTTAAGCCTCCCCCAAGCTTGAGCGATGCTTTCTCCTTCGCGAGGCCAAAAATTATATATATGTACTTGCGATCACGATGAACAAGATGCAAAGGATAAAACTTCTGATGAAATTCCAATTTCAACCTTTTGTAGTTCCATAATCCCATATCATCACATAGCCTATACCATGTCAATGCATCTCCCTTCAAAGATAAAGGGAAGACCTTCTTCTTAATAACATCATCAGGCACACCTGCAAGCTTAAATAATCCACAAACTTCATCCACATATATTAGGTGCTCATCAGGATGCATTGTTCCATCTCCTGCAAAAGGATTAGTTAGCAGTTTTTCTATCATACCCAAAGGAATCTCAAAGTAGACATTTTCATTTTCAGTAGGTTCAGTAGGTTGAGGAGCAACTCTTTGCTCTACTGGTCGGGGTGAAGATACCCCTAATAAGCCCCTTAGAGGATTACTTTCCATAGTAACAAGTGACAGTAAATCTCAGCACACTATATAAATTTTTCCTTACCAAATTCCACCTACCAAAGGCGCTTCTCTCCCCAGCAATGACGCCAGAAAAGAGTCTTGATGACCCACAAGTATAGGGGACCTATCATAGTCCTTTCGATAAGTAAGAGTGTCGAACCCAACGAGGAGCAGAAGGAAATGACAAGCGGTTTTCAGCAAGGTATTCTCTGCAAGCACTGAAGTTATAGGTGACAGATAGTTTTGTGATAAGATAATTTGTAACGAGCAACAAGTAACAAAAGTAAATAAAGTGCAGCAAGGTGGCCCAATCCTTTTTGTAGCAAATGACATACCTGTACAAATTCTTATATAGAGAAAAGCGCTCCCGAGGACACATGGGAATTATCGTCAAGCTAGTTTTCATCACGTTCATATGATTCGCGTTAAGTACTTTGATAATTTGGTATGTGGGTGGACCGGTGCTTGGGTGCTGCCCTTACTTGGACAAACATCCCACTTATGATTAACCTCTATTGCAAGCATCCGCAACTACAATAAAAGTATTAAGATAAACCTAACCATAGCATGAAACATGTGGATCCAAATCAGCCCCTTACTGTAGCGACCAGACCTCAAACGGTCCAATCTCTGTGCTCAGGTGTCATCCCTGGATCAGTAATGCTGACACCACACAGTACTTGAAGGATTTATAACAAAGTAGCAATCAAACACTTATTACATCGAGTGTCTCAAAAGAGAACTTATTACATAAATATGGCTTAAGGCCATCTAATAACGATAACAGCGAAAGGCTTGGAAGATAAGTGAGTCCATCAACTCCAACGGCATCACTAAGTATAGAACCATGACCTAAAAGCACCTTAATCATCGTCTGAAAAGTCTGCAACATTAACGTTGCAGCCCGAAACGGGTCAGCACATGGAATATGCTGGCAATGTAACACATAGAGAGCATGTCACATCCCTAGCTTCTGGTGTTGCCTAGTGTTTGCATCTTGCTTGCATCATGTTTAAATTCTGAAACTTGAATTGAGGATTGTTGAAACCTTAGAAATCTGATTAAAAGAAGGGTAAGCACCCTTTAAATTGCATTCTGTGAATCCAAAATGCCCTAAAAATAGTTTTGTGAATTTTGGCAAGAGTTATATATCAAACCAAAATTCTGGAACATTTTTAAGGAATTATTTGGTCTCTGAAATTAAATCATATGTTATTTGAATTTGGGCATTTAAATGCTAGTAAATATTTTAAATGTCCACGTAATCATAAACTGAAATGTTCCATGTTGGATATATTCTATACCGTGGGCATGTTCAGTTTGGTGAGTTTTGAAAGGGTCTAGGTATTTTTAGAAAAGCCACAAAGATTACAGAAAAAAATAGAAAAGAAAAATAAAGAGAGAGAGAGAAACCCACCTGGGCCTCATCTGTGCTGGCCCAGCCCACCTGGCTTGTGCCACTCATCACCCACCTCTGCCAGTAGGCAGAGGCATGTCGCCGGCGCGCGCACCCGCGGCCACCTCCTGCTTCCACCTCCTGCTGCCTCCTCATCCCCATCCAAGCGCCAGGAAGACGCCCAGCACCCCCTTGCACCCCTCCCCTCTCTCCCCCTCGTCTCCCTCACCCTCTCCCGCGATGGCTGAGCACCATCCTCGCCGCCGTTCGCCGTAGTCGTCACCAGAGCCACCCCCTCGCCCCTCTGACGTGCCCATGAGCTCCGCCTCCATCGTCTACGCCTCCTCGACGACTCACACGATGCCGGACGCCTCCAAGCACTGACCCCGATGCCTTCTTCTTCCTCGGTCCGCCGAGATCATCGGCGACCGTGTGCCCTCCTCGACGCCTCCCCCGAGCCGCCGAGCTTCTCTTTGACTTTGCAGTGAGCCCCTCCGCCGTTCCCCTCTACTCCCCGTGTCGATTTCTCCCTCTAGCTAGCTTCGCCGTCGCGGCCGAGAGCTTTGCTCCGCCGGCCACGTAACCGCCGCGGCCACAGTTGCTGCCGCCCGCGTTTGAGCGCGTGTCTGTGCTTAGTGTGGTCCCAGGACCCCAGAACAAGCATCCGTTCGTCCTCCCGCCCACCGTAGCTTCGTTTTCGTCGAGGTCCGAACTCCGACCGCCGCCGTGAGCTTGATTCCGGCGAACTTGGCTGACCTCAGCCCCTCCCTCTTGCGTAGATGGATGCGGCCGAGCACCCGCAACGCATAGATGCCCTCGGCCGCCGTTTTGGTCGACGGAGCACGAAACCCGCAACTCTCCGCCGCGTCTCGCCTCGCCGGCGTCAAGTTGCCGGCAGGTGTTGACCTAGTTGGCCCGGGTTTGACCCCGCTAACCAGGGGGTTTGACCTCCCCTGACTCGCTGACATGCGTGCCCAGCCCCTTAAATAAATTAGGTTAGATTTAAGTTAAACGTTAATCAACCCAGATAGTTAGTTTAGCTACTAAGACGCGGGTCCCACTGGTCAGTTTGACCTGGGCCACGCCAGTTGACTTGCTGACGTCATGATGACACAATGCTGATGCAGTTAATCGTTTTCTGGATTAAAAATAATTCAGAAAATTCCAGAAAATGCCCAAAACTTCTTAAAATCATATAAAATCAACCGTAACACCAAATGAAATAAATTATATATGAAAAATTATCAGAAAAATTCAAGGAATCCATCTGTACCATTTTCATGCATGTTAGAACAACTTAAGGCCACTGTTTAGGACAAATAAAATGAATGGTATTTTAATAATCACATGTGGAGTTTGAATTTGAACTTTGGGTTCAAACCAACTTCATTTAATTCATAGCTAGGTGCATTAGCTCAAATCAACAACATATTTCTATGTCATTATCATGCATCATGCTATGCATTGCATTGATTGTGTTCCTTCTCTGTTGCCGGTGGTTGTCCCCTCTCGGTAGACGTTGTACCGACGCTATGATCGTTGACACTGATGAAGACCCAATGATATCTTCAGAAGTGCCAGGCAAGCAAAACCCCCTTGTTCATTCCGATACAATCCCACTCTCTCGCTCCTGCTCTCTTTTACTGCATTAGGACAACAACGATTCAACTGTTACATGCTGCGGTAGTTGAACCCCTTTCCTCTGCATGACCTGTCATTGCCACAGTAAATAGATGAAACCCACTAGCATGAGTACGAGTTGTTTGAGCCCTGATGTGCCTACTCATTCATGTTTGTTTGTCATGCCTGCTACTGCTTAGAGTTGAGTCAGGTCTGATTCATCGGGGATGAATCGGAGGTGTGTAAACATGTCCTGTTGTTGAGAGCTAAGTGTGTGAACACGATTTGGTAAAGGTAGCGGTGAGAGGCCATGTAGGAGTACATGGTGGGTTGTCTCATTGAAGCCGTCCTCAGGAACTGAGTTTTGTGTTTGTGATCCATGAAACAGTTACTACCACGCATTGGGCCCGAAACCAATGGACCCTCTCGGCTTCTTAATCACCCTTGTCCTCTGTCTAGGAGTTGCAACTAGTTTCTGGTGTTTATAGGATATGTGTTGGCGGCCGTGTGTAGCACTGACCCTAGGGGTGAGCTATGATGCGGTAGATACACCGTGGCCGGGCATGCCGGGCGCCCGTTTGGTGTCTCGAAACCCTGTACACATCGTCCGGGGCCGTATGTGGAAACCTCGGCCGGACTCCCTGCGGATGGAACCTGGATAGGCGATAAACCTGGACTAGAGACTTGAGTGTTTAGGTAGGCCATGGCCGACACCCTCGTTGGGCTACCGCTTAAAGGTTGCCGAGTACATGTCGTGTAAACGACGGTAAGTGGTGAGAGCGTGTGTGAAGAAGTACACCCCTGCAGGGTTAACATCATCTATTCGAATAGCCGTGTCCGCGGTAATGGACTTCTGGGTTTCCTATAACAGTTCGTAGACAAGTGAAAGTGGATACTCTAAAACTCACAAGATAAGCGTGAGTGCTATGGATGGCGTTCTCGTAGGGAGACGGGAGCGGATCCATAGTGGTGTATTGATATGGTGAATATGTGGACTCGTGTGCGCCACCTCAAAGAGTTGCTTGCAGTCGTAGTTCAGGTTAGCCACTGAGTCAACGCTGGCTTGCTGCAGTTAAACTCCACTACCCCTTTGTTGATACCGGTGCATATGTAGTTAGTTCTGATGTAAGTCTTGCTGGGTACATTTGTACTCATGTTTGCCTATTCTATGTTTTTGCAGAGAGACGTCAGTCTCGCTAGTAGTTCCGTGTGGACTTCGACGTGTAGCTTGATACCTCAGCTACGATCTTGTGCCCTCGGCAGGATCTGGTAGATAGTTAGGCTTCTTAGCCTTTTTCATTTGTAGATGTCTGTACTCGGACATGTTAAGCTTCCGCATGTGCTTGAATTGTATGCTATGATTGTTGGGTCATGAGACCCATGTTTGTAATATCTCGCTCCTCGGAGCCTAATGAATAAATGTTTGAGTCGTAGAGTCTTGTTGTGATGCCATGTTGTATTTACACATGTCGAGCATATTGTGTGTATGATTGAAATGCTTGGTATGTGTGGGATCCAACAATCTAGTTGTTTATCCTCAGCAACCTCTCTTATGGGGAAATGTAGTCTTGTGCTTCCATGAGCCATAGTAGTCCGCTACAGCCCGGTTCACCGGAGTCCTGCTAGCCCAGCACTACTGCTCAGGACACTTGACTGGCTGGCATGTGTTTCACTTCGTTCCTGTGTCTGTCCCTTCGGGGAAATATCACGCGGTGACATCCGGAGTCCTGCCTAGCCTGCTACAGCCCGGGTTCCCGGAGTCCTGTTAGCCCAGTGCTACAGCCCGGATTCACACGCTGATGACTGACATGCTCGATGTGATTCATGTATGCCTGTCCCCATAGGTTAGTGTCGCTTTGGGTTCACGACTAGCCATGTCGGCCCAGGTTCTCTGTCATAGGGATGCTAGCGACACTATCATATACGTGAGCCAAAAGGCGCAAACGGTCCCGGGCCATGGTAAGGCGACACCCGTGGGAATACCGTGCGTGAGGCCACAAAATGATATGAGGTGTTACCGGCTAGATCGATGTGACTTGGAATCAGGGTCCTGACAGCTTTGGTATCAGAGCCTGACTGCCCATAGGATTACCAAGCCAAACTGGTCGAAGTTGAGTCTAGAAATGCTTTAGTTATATAAGGGAATTGATTGTGGAAGGGAACGTAAGGCTCTTTTACTCCTTATATCTTATGCCCTTTTGATATGATTCATCCTCTTCTTTTCTATGGGGATTAAGAACTAGGCCTTCTCATCTATCTATCAGGATGACATGTTACTAATCCGTAGACTTATAGGATTGTTGGATTCGAGTTTCAATTCAGTTTCTACTACTTTTAGTATGTTGTCAGTCAAATCAGACCCTTGATATGATGATGTTAAGTGGTTACGCCACTATTTTGCAGGATGTCTCAAATCTTTTTGAGCATTTACAGCCGTTATGTTGTACGAGTCATCCCAGGTTTCTAAATAGTCTGATGCATTTGCAAATCCCTTCCTCCTGTTCCTGATGTCCATTTGGGCCAGATTAATCACACTAATCGGTGAGTTGAGGTACTCTGTTGCCTCGACATATATGTTGGAGCTATTACTATGACCCTAGGTGTTTTAGGGAGTCACCTAGTGATCTAGCCATGTTTTGTATTCCCAGTGTGTGATTCTGGCCATTATTCTCAAAAGCATCCCGTGATGGCATGTAGTGGTAGGTATTCTATTCATGGGTTCTTGAACCCGAGATTCACCCTACTTACCTCATGTTGACAGTGTTGCTAGTTCCTTTAGGATATTAGTAACCTTTGCGATAGTCCTCGAGGTCCGTGGTATTTCCTTCTTCCAAATACTATGAAACACTTATGGCAGAAGTTTGTTGTATCAAAAGATCACAACCAGAGTGCTCTTAATGAGTTCTCCATTCTACATTGTGAATCTGCCAGTCCTACCTATCTGCATGGGTTGTCCGGAAGAAATTTTGAGCTTTGCTCGACATACTAATCTATGCATCCACAACTCAGAAAATTATATGTTCCTCGAGTTGTTCCTCTTCAGTTATATTCCGACCTTCATCTATCAATTGATAGTCAAGAGTATGTGAGCATTCGTTCATCAGTGCCTATCGCTCTTGTGGTCCATCAAGCCATTCTATTCCAGAATGACTAGGAGAAACAAACTCCAGTACCTCATCCATATCTAGGATTGGGTCAAACTAGTTGTATTCCACAGATCAAAATGTCAATCCAGTTTTTGTTCTGTTCTACCTTGGAGTATCACCATCTTTATATCAAGAATGTCATGGGAATTGCACACCATCTCATGAATTCTTGGTACAGTAATACTTCTCGCCATCATTATTCATTCCTCGGTCTTTGTGTTCTTGTGACCGGAATGCCGACAAGTGAACCGTGATGTGTGAAATCAATACTCCTAGCAACCCTTTGCTTGGTAGTTAATGGACATTAATATCATTCTTAGTGTGTTGATTATTGAATCATCACCCTAAGGTTGATCGTGCTACCTAGTCCTTATTTTCTGGTGCACTCTTCGATCAACGGGTTAGGATGTTGCCAAACCCTTGCTCTTTTGATCATATCGTCTTGCCCTGAAAAGCAAGATTGTTCTCGAGCTTAGTAACATATCGGTGGTTCGTGATTTTCCGAAGATCTTCTCGGAAGTATTGCCTGGCTGTCACCTGACCCCTATGTTGAGTTCGTGATCAAGTTGGTTTTCTTATAAATCACCCCTTCTCCAAGAATCTGTGTTGGATATCTCTGAGCTAGTTGGTTGAGATAAACAACAACTTGGAGAGTTGGAAGATGGAAGCTTGTCTGACTTAGTTCATGTTAAGGGATATCCTGGTGTGTGTGTGTGTGTGTGTGTGTGTGTCTGTGTGTGTGTGTGTTGAAGATAGATGATATCTTCATCGACTGATCCCCGTGATCAGTTGTTGAACCTATTGTCTTGTCCAAACCCTGATTTGAGTATGGGCTATCGTCAAATCAAGTTAAAACCAACGATATTCGTAATGTTGTCTTACTCGTGGTTGATTCCTCGAGCATACACCATTACATCTTTTGGTCTGACCAATGCTATCACCGTGTTCACATGATGGTGGAAGTCCGGTGATATAGAAATTCCGATGAGTTGTTGTTGAGCCCATTAGCAACATTTTGTCTCCCCCATGATTCATGTTGAACATCAACCTAGTGTTGAAAACTTGTAAGCAATGCCTTCGTGTCCCGTTCATGAAGCATATGTTGAATGGAAGAAGTGACTTCCTCGAATTCATGTGCACTTGGTGCAAGTTGCCGCCGTGAGTTTGAGAAAGATTGTTTTGTTTTCCCTTGGAATCATCTCAAATCAGTCATGCATACGTGCGAAGTATTCTATGGTTTGGTAGATTAATTACCTCCACTCCATATGTGTTCCTAGCACACCAAGCCACTGATTGACTTGTTCAAGGAAAAGGAGTCTATGCTTGGGATCTAATCCATGGACTTGCGTAAAGACTTCAAAATCCTTGATGATGGTTCCCCACCTGAACTTGATAGTGTTTTACTATAAGACTACTACGTGGTCATGCTTGTCTTGGATAGCGTGTTCACAGGTTTGTAGCAGAACCAGCTCATGTTTTGGAGCTTGCTATCGCAGTTCATTCCCCGAGAATCTCGCAATGCCGTCTCGTCAAATTGTGTTGCAAACTCTCATTTTCCTTCTAGACTGGATGGGTCTGGAATATCCTAACACCAACCAGATCTGAATCTCAGGCAGATATGATGGTTGGAACATACTCCAAGAACTATAATGTTGGTCTCTCTATAACCGGTAACGTGGATGTCGTGGCCAACACACCTAGCCGGAAGGCCTATTATTGTAGTATCTTGGTTGAAGAAGTTGGTCACCTCCCCATAAGGATCTCGCAGGATCTGCCTCCGTAGTTATTCCTTATGGATTCTTGAGCTTCCGAAGTCCGACCTTTTACTTGATGTTCTAGATATCACACCATACCTATGAATGGATTACGCTAGCACATCAAGGAGAACATTAGAAGCGGAGTGCTAAATGTCTCTCGGTTGATCGTCCAGATTCTGTTTCCTTAGCCTCGCTAAGGGAAGATCTGAGAAGGTGTTATCTTCCTTTGTATCCGCATCATCCATCACTAGTCATCATGGTAGTATGTCATGTTGCCAGGATCCTTGCCACGGATGTTGGTAGAACCTTGATGAATATGGAAATGCTCAAGTTCTTGAGAGCACGCGTAAGCAAAATCATCCCTTGCGTTGTCTTCAACAAGGTAGTCCACATCATCCATCCTAGTCCGAGTATGCCGTCTCTTCGAGCTATCTCAAACGATCAATTGTAAATTGCCTTGAGCTGGTATGAAGAGTTTCAATGACCGTTATATCAAAAGTAATTCTTTTTGCCACTTAAGGGAATAGCTCTATGAGTCACCTTCTCTGAGGTGCCCCGTTAGGTAATCATGGCAACTTATCTCCTAGCCGCTTTGACACTCACTCACCATCTCACCTAAGCATGGGATTGTTGCCTACCAATTTGGACCTTCGTCATATGTCCCTCTACATCCCTTTTGATATGTATGTTTCGTGTCTCAGCTCAAGAGATGTTTTATATCTCACCCCAAGATTTGATCTTGAGTTGCCTGATCTTCGAGAAGATCGATTCATGTAGAGTTCCTGTCCGTCGTCATCGTATTGGATGCAGATCTCGAAAGAGAGGACGCCAAGATCGATCTGAAGCAATGGATCGTGAAGATCGTGTTAGTTTGTGCCCCCTGTCTTCTTGCCTCACGTCTTGAATCTCGGGGCGAGATTCTTGTTTAGTAGGGGTGAGCTGTCACATCCCTAGCTTCTGGTGTTGCCTAGTGTTTGCATCTTGCTTGCATCATGTTTAAATTCTGAAACTTGAATTGAGGATTGTTGAAACCTCAGAAATCTGATTAAAAGAAGGGCAAGCACCCTTTAAATTGCATTCTGTGAATCCAAAATGCCCTAAAAATAGTTTTGTGAATTTTGGCAAGAGTTATATATAAAACCAAAATTCTGGAACATTTTTAAGGAATTATTTGGTCTCTGAAATTAAATCATATGTTATTTGAATTTGGGCATTTAAATGCTAGTAAATATTTTAAATGCCCAATTAATCATAAATTGAAATGTTCCATGTTGGATATATTCTATACAGTGGGCATGTTCAGTTTGGTGAGTTTTGAAAGGGTCTAGGTATTTTTAGAAAAGCCACAAAGATTACAGAAAAAAATAGAAAAGAAAAATAAAGAGAGAGAGAGAGAGAGAGAGAAACCCACCTGGGCCTCACCTGTGTTGGCCCAGCCCACCTGGCTTGTGCCAGTCGTCACCCACCTCTGCCAGTAGGCAGAGGCGTGTCGCCGGCGCGCGCACCCGCGGCCACCTCCTGCTTCCACCTCCTGCTGCCTCCTCATCCCCATCCGAGCGCCACGATGACGCCCAGCACCCCCTTGCACCCCTCCCCTCTCCCCCCCTCGTCTCCCTCACCCTCTCCCGTGATGGCTGAGCACCATCCTCGCCGCCGTTCGCCGTAGTCGTCACCAGAGCCACCCCCTCGCCCCTCTGACGTGCCCGTGAGCTCTGCCTCCATCGTCTACGCCTCCTCGACGACTCACACGACGTCGGACGCCTCCAAGCACTGACCCCGAGCAATGAAAGAATAAGGCTATACTATATGCATATTTGGCTGGTGGAAAGCTCTATGGTTACAGTTTTGCGTAAAGCCAATTTTTCCCTACTGCAAAGGAATAAATTTTATTTAACTATCATGGTAGTTGTTAAACATTGAGAATGGTTGACAGCATTCTCAATCCCAATTAAGCATCATCATTAAACAAAACCCAACAAATAAATTTTAGAGTAACATGATGAGATTCGCATGATAATCCAAGTACTAGATACTCAAGATGTCCATAACCAGGGACACGGCTAACCATGATTAGTTTATACACTCTGCAGAAGTTTGCGCACTTTTCCCCACAAGACTCGATCGCCTCCGTTTGATTTCTCGCACTACATGGTGTTTGAGAAATGAATGACCGAGACATAGTCTTTCAGAAGCGCTAGCACCTTACGATCGGGTAGACCGTTACACCTACTTTCCCCTACATCTGCTAGTCTACCACTGTAAGACTTCGCACAACCTACTCAACTATGCTAGAGCCCATAGTAGCTTGTGGCTGCACACGGAAGTTTCTAGCATGAATAATCTCATGATCCCTTTGAGCCTGGGTGGCGGTCTAAAAGAAAAACAGGCAATCACTGGAATACCCAGGTGCCTCAATCCGCCCAGATGTGTGTTTAAGTTGCCACCTTACATAAACCATTAAATTAACAATCTCACATCTGTCATGGATACACTCACCCAATCCACGTCTACTAGCATAGCATGGCATAATAAGCAAACGTAGAAGTAACTCCCAAGGTTTGATAATAAACAGGTAATAGGTTCTACCTCAACTACTTCCCAAACCCACAATTTAATTACATCCTAATCATGCAATGTGTGAGGGTTGATTTAATGCAATAAAAACTGGGTAGTTGGAAGTATGATCAAACTGTTACTTGCCTTGCTGATGATCCACAAAACCTAGCGATTCGAAGTAGCAAGCGGCGCACTCTGGGTACTCTATTGCAAACAAACAAGCATACAATAAGCACTCAATTAATGCACAGGTAAAACTCGAATAAGAGATCTAACCAGAAAGTTCAACTTAAGAACTCCGGTTGGCAAAAAGAATCAAATCGAACGAAGCAACGAAAGACAAATGGCAAAAGAAACAGGCTTTGTTTACTATTATGGATCTAGGGCAATTTTTACAGTGGCAAAAACTTGTTTGAGTTGGTTAAACGGAAACAGGGTTTCGAGACGAAACTCCAGGCGCTTAAATCGCCTGATTCCGATAAACGAGCGAAAAGTTAGACTAAAACGAAAATCGGATCAGGAATCGCGATCAGAAAAATCGCGGATTTAATCCGAGAAAAAGAAAAACGATGAACGTTCGTTAAAACGAATGAACGGACGAACACTCGCTAATTAAATAAACCGGAAAACCCCGATCTATTTAAAAAACCGAATATAAAAAACCCAAACAAAACCGACGGAAAACCGACGGCGAGAAAAGCTACCTCCGGCGGCGGCGGTCCGGCGGCGGCGGCGAGGCGGTGCGGCGGCGGCGCGGAGTGGCGGCGGCGGCGCTCTAGGGTTAGGGTTTGGGGCGGGGTGCGGCTGGGCTGGCCTCGGGCCTCGGCGGCGCTATAAAAAGGCCCGGCCAGGCGGAGTCCTGGCCGGTTACGGCCCAGAGTCGGTTCGGACTTTTTTTTAAAATAATTACACTCAGAAAAAAGGAATACTAAACAGACTCCAAAAATCCCAAAATAAATTTTCCCCGGCTTCTAAAATCAAGCCGCACAGGATGAACATTTATTTGGGGCCCAAATACAATTTTGAAAAACACGCATTTTTCCTAAATTCAAATAAAATAGCAAATAAAACAAAAATAAAATCTTATTTTATTTTTTATTAAATCCTCAATATTTATTTATTTTGGGAAAGTCATTTTATTCCCTCTCTCATATTTTTGTAATAGAAATAAGTGAAGATAAAATAAATAAAATCAAATGATCCTATTTTCAAAATTTGAGAAAAACTCAAATATGAAAATAACGAAATCCCCAACTCTCTCCGAGGGCCCTTGAGTTGCGTAGAATTTTCTAGGATCAACCAAAATTCAAATAAAATACGATATGCAATGATGATCTAGTGTAGAACATTCCAAATTAAAAATTTGGGATGTTACAAACCTACCCCCTTAAGATGAATCTCGCCCTCGAGATTCGGGTTGGCTAGAAAATAGGTGAGGGTGGTCCTTCAGCAATTCTTCCTCTCGCTCCCAGGTGGCTTCATCCTCCGTGTGGTGGCTCCACTGAACTTTGCAAAACTTGATAACCTTGCTACGGGTGACTCGACTGGCATACTCTAGAATCTTAACTCGTTTCTCCTCATGGGTCAAATCACTGTCCAACTGAATCGCTTCGAGTGGCACTGTATCTCTCAGCGGTATGTCAGCCATCTCTACCTGGCACTTCTTCAACTGGGAAACGTGGAATACGTCGTGAACTCCTGACAATCCTTCGGGCAATTCCAACGTATAGGCTACTTCTCCCATACGCTCCATAACTTTGTATGGGCCTACAAAACATGGCGCTAACTTTCCCTTAACTCCAAAGCACTTAACTCCTCGAAGTGGTGATACTCGAAGATAAACTCGGTCTCCGGCTTCGTATACTGTATCCTTGCATTTTGAATCTGCGTAGCTCTTCTACTTGGACTGAGCTACCTTGAGCCTATCGCGAATCAATTTTACTTTCTGTTCAGACTCCTTAATCAGATCCGGTCCAAACAACTGGCGGTCTCCAACTTCATCCCAAGACAATGGGGTCCGGCACCTCCTTCCGTACAAGGCTTCAAAAGGGGCCATCTTCAAATTGGATTGATAACTGTTGTTGTAAGAGAACTTTGTATATGGCAAATTCTCGTCCCAACTAGATCCGTAATCTAGCGCACAAGCTCTTAGCATATCCTACAAAATCTGATTGACTCTCTCGGTCTGTCCATCTGTCTGTGGATGGAAAGTTGTACTGAACTCCAGTATGGTACCCAAAGTTTCATGCAACTGATTCCAGAACTTTGAGGTAAACTGGGTTCCTCTATCTGATACAATGCTCCTTGGAACTCCATGCAGACATACGATTCTGGTCATGTATATCTTTGCCAACTTTGCACTGGTATAGGTAGTCTTCACTGGAATGAAATGAGCTACCTTTGTCAAACGATCGACCACAACCCATATCGAGTCATAGCCTGAACGAGTTCTGGGTAATCCTGTAATAAAATCCATGCCTAACTTATCCCACTTCCACTCGGGTATCGGCAATGGATGTAGCAATCCTGCTGGCTTCTGATGCTCAGCCTTTACTCTCTGACATACATCACAAACTGCTACATACTCCGCAATGTCCTTCTTCATTCCGGTCCACCAGAAGATCTCCTTCAAATCCAAATACATCTTGGTATTGCCTGGGTGAATCGAGTATGGTGAATCATGGGCCTCTTGCAGAATTAACTTCTTGATCTCCGAATCATTAGGCACATAAACACGGTCTTCAAACCATAAGGTATCGTTCTCATCCTCATGAAATCCCTTAGCTTTTCCTTTGCTCATTTTCTCCTTTATAGAGGCAATCTCCTTGTCAGTCTTCTGGGCTTCTCTGATCTTATCCATCAAAGTAGACTGAATCTCCAATGCGGCTACATAGCCTCTCGGAACTATCTCCAAACATATCTTACGAAGATTTTCAGCTAACTCCCTTGGTAAATCTCCCATCATTATGGTGTTGACATGGCTTTTACGGCTCAATGCATCAGCTACTACGTTAGCCTTTCCGGGGTGATAATGCAATCTCATATCATAATCCTTGATGAGCTTCAACCATCTCCTTTGCCTGAGATTCAACTCCTTCTGCGTGAAAATACACTTCAAACTCTTGTGATCCGTGTATACCTCACAATGGTTTCCAATGAGAAAGTGTCTCCACGTCTTCAACGCATGCACTAAGGCTGCTAACTCCAAATCATGCGTAGCATAATTCAACTCATGAGGTTTGAGCTGTCGTGAGGCATATGAAACAACTCTTCCTTCCTGCATAAGCACTGCTCCAAGTCCTCGACGTGAAGCATCGCAATACACCTCATAATCCTTGGTCTAATCTGGCAAAATCAACACTGGTGAGGTAACTAAACATTTCTTCAACTCCTGGAAACTAGCCTCACATTCCTCAGTCCATATGAACTTGGTATCTTTCTTCAACAACTCCGTCATAGGCTTCGCAATCTTTGAGAAATTCTCAATGAATCTCCGGTAGTATCCTGCAAGTCCAAGAAAACTCCGGATCTCTCCAACTGTTGTTGGGGCTTCCCAATTTGTCACAGTGTCAACCTTAGTGGGATCTACTGCTATACCTTCTCTAGATATAACGTGTCCGAGAAATCCAACTTCCATCAACCAAAACTCACATTTGCTAAATTTGGCATATAATTGACGTTCTCTGAGTTTTCCAAGAACCAAACGCAAATGCTCCTCTTCATTCTTCGAGTAAACCAGGATATCATCAATGAACACTACAACGAACTTATCCAGAAACTCCATAAACACCTTGTTCATCATGTTCATAAAATATGCAGGTGCGTTAGTTAGACCAAATGACATAACGGTATACTCGTACAGCCCATACCTAGTGGTAAAAGCCGTCTTAGGTATATCCTGTTCTCGAATCTTCAACTGGTGGTATCCTGATCGCAGATCGATCTTGGAAAATACCTTAGCTCCTTGCAATCGATCAAACAGATCATTGATCATTGGTAGTGGGTACTTGTTCTTGATGGTTACTTCATTTAATCCTTGATAATCAACAACCATCCTTAACGATTCATCCTTCTCCTCCACTAGAAGTACTGGAGATCCCCAAGGCGAAGAACTTGGGCGAATATATCCTTTATCCAGCAACTCCTTAATCTGCTTCTTAATCTCCACGAAATCCTTTGTGGGCATCCTATATGGTCTCTTTGATATTGGTCCTATGCTTGGCAAAAGCTCAATCAAAAACTCAATATCTTTATCCGGTGGCATGCCTGGAAATTCTTCTGGAAATACATCCGGGAAATCCTTCACCACTGGTACTTCCTCCTGCACAACTCCTGTTAACGTATTTACTTGAGTCTTTTTCGGCACATGTCGAGATACATACTTGATCCTTCTTCCTTCTGGGGTGGTGAGCAAAATTGACTTACTGGCGCAATCGATGTTTCCTCCATAGATCGACAGCCAATCCATACCCAGAATTACATCCAAACCTTGTGATTCCAAAATGATTAAATCCGTGGGAAACACATGCCTACCTATACTCAATGGCACTTGAAAACATCCTTGGCTAGCCATATACTCCGCTCCGGGTGAGCTTACTAACATAGGTGTTCTAAGAACTTTGGTGGGCAGGTTATACTTATCCACAAATCCCCTTGATATGTATGAATGCGATGCACCAGTATCAAAAAGAACGAGGGCAGTAAATGACTTAACCAAAAACTTATCGATTACTGCATCCCTCTGCTCTTCAACCTCCTCCACGTTAACGTGGTTCACCTATCCCCTGTTGAAAGGGTTCGGCTTCTTTCCAGAGCTTCCATTGCCATTACCATTTTGTGATTCAGGACATTCATTGGCATGATGTCCGGTCTTCTGGTACTTGAAACAAGTGACTTCGCTCAGGTCTCTCTTGGCTGGGGTTGATGGGTTGGTACGTTTCTGGCCGTTGCTTCCTCCATTCCCATTACCATTCTTGGTGCCATTGTGGTTGTGCGAGCTACCTCCTCCATGGGTATGCTAAAAATGTCCTCCCGATCTAGGGGTAAAATGTGGCTTGTGCTGAGCTCCTGAATTGTACTTCCCTTGTCTATACTTCCTCTTGCGATTCTCAATCTGCTGCTGCTTCCCTTCAATCATGAGAGCACGTTCTACCAACTCCTGATAGTTGTTGAAGGTTGCTACCATCAACTGCATGCTCAACTCATCATTCAGTCCTTCCAGAAACTTCTCTTGCTTAGCTGCATCCGTAGCAACATCATCTGGGGCATAACGTGCTAACTTACTAAAGTCCTCCACATACTGGCCAACTGTCCGTCCTCCTTGGCGCAAGTTGCAAAACTCTCGCTTCTTCATGGCCATAGCTCCTGCTGAAACATGGGCAGTACGAAAAGCTTGCTGAAACTGATCCCACGTGACCGTGTCGACAGGGAAAGTGACTGTGAAATTCTCCCACCATGATGCTGCGGGTCCTTCCAGCTGATGTGCGGCAAACTTCACCTTTTCCGCATCTGTGCATCCTGCCATGGTCAACTCTCTAGCTGTCTTGCAGAGCCAATCATCTGCTACAATCGGCTCGGTGCTACTGGAAAACACCAGCGGATTCAGCCTAAGAAAACGGGCTAAGTGATCAACAGGTGGTGGTGGTGGTGGGTTGTTGTTGTTGTTGTTGTTGTTGTTCCCCTGATTCTGATTCTGGACTAGCAACTGCATCAATGTGTTCTGCTGCTGGATCAACTGAGTGAGCTCCAGTGGGAAGGTAAATCCGGGGTCACATCTCGGAGGCATCTGAGGGTTTAGAAAAGATGAGATTTAAGAATAGAGGGGGTCTAAAGAGAAAACACTACCCATATGCACATGAGTCAAAAGCAAACAATTCACTTCATTCACTCAATCAAACAAGGGCATAGAATCGATCTAACTATCGCAAAAGTGCCCGGACTACTATATTTACATGGTGGACTACTACTACTGATGGGGTGGTCTACTAGAAATACTCTTCGGTTGCAGACTCCATGATATCTGCTCCAGCTTCATCAACATAGTCATCATCACTATCATCTGGATCCGAGTCGGTGTCGTCGATGATGATGTAGTCTTCCGGGCGAATCTCCTTGGGTTCTTCGTCTTCCTCTACTGGTGTAGGGCCTCCCATAAATATTCCAATCTTCTTGATCAGATCATCATTCTTCTCCACTAATACTTCGATTTCCTCTTCATAATCTTCACGTGTAGCCTTGAGTTCTTCCTCCAGTTCCTTGATTCTTCTCCTCGTCTTCTTCAGATCTATCATGTCGGCGCACATCTGGTTCTCCTGACGTCGAATGTGTTGGTTTAACTCGTGGATAAAAGCTGCAACTAATCTATCCTTCCTGGTGCTGATCATCTCCCAGTGCTCATCTCGGCGCCCACAAATCTGGTAGATAGTATCCTTGTGATCATTGCGGTAAACTTCTCCAATGCTTCCCATGGCGATGTGAGCTACCATGCTCTTTCCTAGACTCCAAGTTAGTGCATCAAAAGAAAACTCTATGGGCTCAGTGACTGGCATGAACGTCCTTCCTGGAACTTGAACTTGAATCATCCAGCGCTCTTCTTCAGGCAGAGTGGCGTTGTAGGTCCCTATGAAGCTTGGTACTCCTATGTTCAGATATCTAGTGACTTCCTTCAAGTGTCGTCCAAAGGGTGTATCTTCATCCGGTTGCGTGAACTTGTTCCTTGCATCCGCCATCCTAAAAGAGTAGAAAAGATGAGAAGTCAGAATGAGAAGAGAGTGAGTACTGGTCTAGGTCTTTTAGCTTAGTGGTCATGTCCTACAGTCAGCGTGTGCTCTGATACCATCTTGTAGCGACTAGACCTCAGACGGTCTAATATCTGTGCTCAGGTGTCATCTCTGGATCAGTAATGCTGACACCACACAGTACTTGAAGGATTTATAACAGAGTAGCAATCACACACTTATTACATCGAGTGTCTCAAAAGAGAACTTATTACGTAAATATGGCTTAAGGCCATCTAATAACAATAACAGTGGAAGGCTTGGAAGGGAAGTGAGTCCATCAACTCCAACGGCATCACTGAGTATAGAACCACGACCTAAAAGCACCTTAATCATCGTCTGAAAAGTCTGCAACATTAATGTTGCAGCCCGAAATGGGTCAGCACATGGAACATGCTGGCAATGTAACACATAGAGAGCAATGAAAGAATAAGGCTATACTATATGCATATTTGGCTGGTGGAAAGCTCTATGGTTATAGTTTTGCGTAAAGCCAATTTTTACCAACTCCAAAGGAATAAATTTTATTTAACTATCATGGTAGTTGTTAAACATTGAGAATGGTTGACAGCATTCTCCATCCCAATTAAGCATCATCATTAAACAAAACCTAACAAATAAATTTTAGAGTAACATGATAAGATTCACATGATAATCCAAGTACTAGATACTCAAGATGTCCATAACCGGGGACACAGCAAATCATGATTAGTTTATACACTCTGCAGAGGTTTGCGCACTTTTCCCCACAAGACTCGATCACCTCCATTTGATTTCTCGCACTACATGGTGTTTGAGAAACGAATGACCGAGACATAGTCTTTCAGAAGCGCTAGCACCTTACGATCGGTTAGACCATTACACCTACTTTCCCCTACATCTGCTAGTCTACCACTTTAAGACTTCGCACAACCTACTCAACTATGCTAGAGCCCATAGTAGTTTGTGGCTGCACACGGAAGTTTCTAACATGAATAATCTCATGATCCCTTTAAGCCTGGGTGGCGGTCCAAAAGAAAAACAGCCAATCGCTGGAATACCCAGGTGCCTTAATCCACCCAGATGTGTGTTTAAGTTGCCACCTTAGATAAACCATTAAATTAACAATCTCACATCTGTCATGGATACACTCACCCAATCCACGTCTACTAGCATAGCATGGCATAATAAGCAAACGTAGAAGTAACTCCCAAGGTTTGATAATAAACAGGTAATAGGTTCTACCTCAACTACTTCTCAAACCCACAATTTAATTAGATCCTAATCATGCAATGTGTGAGGGTTGATCTAATGCAATAAAAACTGGGTAGTTGGAAGTATGATCAAAGTGTTACTTGCCTTGCTGATGATCCGCAAAACCTAGCGATTCGAAGTAGCAAGCGGCGCACTCCGGGTACTCTATCGCAAACAAACAAGCATACAATAAGCACTCAACTAATGCACAGGTAAAACTCAAATAAGAGATCTAACTAGAAAGTTCAACTTAAGAACTCCGATTGGCAAAAAGAATCAAATCGAACGAAGCAACGAAAGACAAACGGCAAAAGAAACAGGCTTCGTTTACTATTCTGGATCTAGGGCAATTTTTACAGTGGCAAAAACTTGTTTGAGTTGGTTAAATGGAAAGAGGGCTTCAAGACGAAACTTCAGGCGCTTGAATCGTCTGATTCCAATAAACGAGCGAAAAGTTAGACCAAAACGAAAATCGGATTAGGAATCGTGATCGGAAAAATCGCGGATTTAATCCGAGAAAAAGAAAAATGATGAACGTTCGTTAAAACGAATGAACGGGCGAACGCTCGCTAATTAAATAAACCAGAAAAACCCGATCTATTTAAAAAAACCAAACAAAACCGACGGAAAACCGATCAGTTTTCTAAAAAAACGGCGGCGAGAAAAACCGGCGGATCCGGCGAGGCGGCGGCGAGGCGGCGGCGCGGGGCGGCGGCGGCGGCGGCGCGGGGCGGCGGCGGCGGCGCTCTAGGGTTAGGGTTTGGGGCGGGGCGCGGCTGTGCTGGCCTCGGGCCTCGGCGGCGCTATAAAAAGGCTCGGCCAGGCGGAGTCCTGGCCGGTTACCGCCCAGAGTCGGTTCAGACTTTTTTTAAATAATTACGCTCAGAAAAAAACAAAAGGAATACTATACGGACTCTAAAAATCCCGAAATAAATTTTCCCCGGCTTCTAAAATCAAGCCGCACAGGATGAACATTTATTTGGGGCCTAAATGCAATTTTAAAAATGCGCATTTTTCCTAAATTCAAATAAAATAGCAAATAAAACCAAAATAAAATCTTATTTGATTTTTTATTAAATCCTCAATATTTCTTTATTTTGGGAAAGTCATCTTATTCCCTCTCTCATATTTTTGTAATAGAAATAATTGAAGATAAAATAAATAAAATCAAATGATCCTATTTTCAAAATTTGAGAAAACTCAAATATGAAAATAACGAAATCCCCAACTCTCTCTGAGGGTCCTTGAGTTGCGTAGAATTTTCTAGGATCAACCAAAATGAAATAAAATATGATATGCAACGATGATCTAGTGTATAACATTCCAAATTGAAAATTTGGGATGTTACACTTACAAAGCAATGCATAAACTAGGGTTTGAGTTTCTGTCACTCTAGCAACCCATCATCTACTTATTAATTCCCAAGTCCTTCCTCTAGGCCCAAATAATGGTGAAGTGTCACGTAGTCGACGTTCACATAACACCACTAGAGGAAAGACAATATACATCTCATCAAAATATCGAACAAATACCAAATTCACATGACTACTAATAGCAAGACTTCTCCCATGTCCTCAGGAACAAACATAACTACTCACAAAGCATATTCATTTCAATAATCAGAGGGGTATTAATATGCATATAGGATCTGAACATATGATCTTCCACCAAATAAATCAACTAGCATAAACTACAAGGAGTAATCAACACTACTAGCAACCCACAGGTACCAATCCCAGACTTAGAGACAAGAATTGGATACAAGAGATGAACTAGGGTTTGAGAAGAGATGGTTCTGGTGAAGATGTTGATGAAGATTGACCCCCTCCCGATGAGAGGATCGTTGGTGATGACGATGGCGATGATTTCCCCCTCCCGGAGGGAAGTTTCCCCGGCAGAACACCTCCGCCGGCGCCTTAGATTGGTTCCGCCTCGTGGCGGCGGAGTCTCGTCCCAAAAGTTGGCTTATGATTTTTTCCTCATCGAAAGACTCCATATAGCAGAAGATGGGCATCAGAGGGCCACCAGGGGGCCCACGAGGCAGGGGGCGCGCCCAGGGGGGTAGGGCGTGATAATCCCCAAGTGCAAGGAATCATCGTAGCAATTTTCAAAGGTGGAAGTGATAAGTATGGAGTGTCGAACCCACAAGGAGCTAAAGGTAAGATCAATATTCTCTCAAGCCCTATCTTCCACTGATACGACTCTACGTACACTGAACATTTGCTTCCAACTAGCAAAGAGAAATAAAACTAGGTTGTGGGTATGAAGAGGATAACTTTGTATGATATCGGAGAGCTAAAATATAAAAGTAGGTGCTGTTATCATGAAGTTAGAATATATTACTAAATATTATAAATAGCGAGTGTGGAATAATGGTGGATCAGTGTGCGGAATTGTCCCGAGGACACATGGGAATATCATCAAGCTAGTTTTCATCACGCTCATATGACTCGCGTTCGGTACTTTGATAATTTGGTATGTGGGTGGACCGGTGCTTGGGTACTGTCCTTACTTGGACAAGCATCCCACTTATGATTAACCTCTATTGCAAGCATCCGCAACTACAACAAAAGTATTAAGGTAAACCTAACTATAGCATGAAACATATGGATCCAAATCAGCCCCTTACGAAGCAACGCATAAACTGTGGTTTAAGCTTCTGTCACTCTAGCAACCCATCATCTACTTATTACTTCCCAATGCCTTCCTCTAGGCCCAAATAATGGTGAAGTGTCATGTAGTCGACGTTCACATAACACCACTTGAGGCTAGACAACATACATCTCATCAAAATATCGAACGAATACCAAATTCACATGACTACTAATAGCAAGACTTCTCCCATGTCCTCAGGAACAAATGTAACTACTCACAAAACATATTCATGTTCATAATCAGAGGGGTATTAATATGCATATAGGATCTGAACATATGATACTCCACCAATTAAACCAACTAGCATCAACTACAAGGAGTAATTAACACTACTAGCAACCTACTAGCACCAATCCCGGACTTGGAGACAAGAATTGGATACAAGAGATGAACTAGGGTTTTGAGAGGAGATGGTGATGATGAAGATGTTGATGGAGATTGCCCCCTCCCGATGAGAGGAGCGTTGGTGATGACGATGGCGATGATTTCACCCTCCGGGATGGAAGTTTCCCCGGCAGAATAGCTCTGCTGGAGCCCTAGATTGGATTCGCCAAGGTTCCGCCTCGTGGCGGCGGAGTTTCGTCCGGGAAGATGGCCTCTTATTTTTTCCCATCGAAAGACTTCATGTAGCAGAAGATGGCCACCGGAGGGCCACCAGGGGCCCCACGAGGTAGGGGGTGCGCCCAGGGGGGTAGGGCGCGCCCCCCACCCTCGTGGGCAGGGTGTGCCCCCCTGGTGAATCTCTTCCGCTGAGTATTTTTTATATATTCTGAAAACGTCTTCCGTGAAGTTTCAGGACTTTTGGAGCTGTGCAGAATAGGTCTCTAATATTTGCTCCTTTTCCAGCCCAGAATCCCAGCTGGCGGCATTCTCCCTCTTCATGTAAACGTTATAAAATAAGAGAGAATATCATAAGTATTGTGACATAATGTGTAACAACAGCCCATAATGTAATAAATATCGATATAAAAGAATGATGCAAAATGGACGTATCAATATATCAGGATCTTTCCAACACAATGTGCTTGCCAAAGGATAAAATGTAAAAAGGAAGGGTGAAGATCACCATGACTCTTGCATAAGGTAGAAGATAAAAGTAAAAGATAGGCCCTTCGCAGAGGGAAGCAGAGGTTGTCATGCGCTTTTATGGTTGGATGCACGAAAAAATCTTAATGCAAAAGAACGTCACTTTATATTGCCACTTGTGATATGGACCTTTATTATGCAGTCCATCTCTTTTATTTCTTCCACATCACACAATCGTATAAAGCTTATTTTCTCCACATTAATAGATCATACATATTTAGATGGCAATTTTTATTGCATGCACCGATGACAACTTACTTGAAGGATCTTACTCAATCCATAGGTAGGTATGATGGACTCTCATGGCAAAACTGGTTTAAGGAATGTTTGGAAGCACAAGTAGTATCTCTACTTGGTGCAAAGAATTTGGCTAGCATGAGGGGGAAAAGCAAGCTCAACATGTTGGATGATCCAAGACAATATACTTTATTTCGGATATAAGAAAAAATAACCCATTACGTTATCTTCCTTGTCCGACATCAACCTTTTAGCATGTCATATTTTAATGAGTGCTCACAATTACAAAAGATGTCTAATATAGTATATTTATATGTGAAATCTCTCTTCCTTCAATATTCTTTCATGAATTGTTCAAGTAACCAATTCTACGTTTGCTAACTTTCAATAAGTTTACTACCTATACTTATTCTATGTGAAGTCATTACTCCCCATGGTGTAAGCATATGAAACATTTATAAATTAATATTTATGATATTCAATTCATTCAACCATTTACTCATAGGATATACTTAAAGCACGTGAGTAAATGACAAACTACCCCAAAAAGATATAAGTGAAGACCACTGAGTAGTCAAATAATTAACTAGCCATGGGAGGATTCTTTTTCATTTAATAATTCAGATCCAATTATTTTATTCAAACAGCAAGTAAGATTGAAAATACGCTCCAAGTAAAACACATATCACGTGACGAATAAAAATATAGCTCCGAGTAAGGGATACCGATAGTTTTGAAGACGAAAGAGGGGATGCCTTCCGGGGCATCCCCAAGCTTAGGCACTTCAGTATTCCTTGAATATTACCTTGGGGTGCCTAGGGCGTCCCCAAGCTTAGGGCCTTTCCACTCCTTATTCTCCTCATATCAATATCTCACCCAAAACTTGAAAACTTCAATCACACAAAACTTAATGGAACTTCGTGAGATAGGTTAGTATGATAAAGAGTAAACCATTCACTTTGGTACTGTCAAAGACAAGGTTCATAATTGTTCTCACACAATGCCTACTGTACCATATCATTTCTACAATTTATATTGAGGAATATAAGCCATAGAAACTAGAAAACAAGCAAACTATGCAATGAAAACAGAATCTGTCAGAAACAGAACAGTCTGTAATGATCTGAACACTAACCATACTTATGCTACTCAAAAAATTATGAAATAAATTGGTGGATGTGAGGAATTTGTCTATTAATCTTCTGCAAAAAGAATCAGCACCAAAGCACTCTTCTGTAAAAAATGGCAGCTAATCTCGTGAGCGCAAAGTTTCTGTTTTTTACAGCAAGATCACATCAACTTTCACCCAAGTCTTCCCAAAGGTCTTACTTGGCACTTTATCGAAACAAAAGCTATAAAACATGGTTACTACAGTATCTTAACCATGAGAAAACACAAAAACAGTAAAGGTAAATATTGGGTTGTCTCCCAACAAGCGCTTTTCTTTAATGCCTTTTAGCTAGGCATGATGATTTCAATGATGCTCACATAAAAGATAAGAATTAAAACATAAAGAGAGCATCATGAATAATATGACTAGCATCTTTAAATCCAACCCACTTCCTATGTCTAGGGATTTTGTGAGTACATAATTTATAGGAGCAAGAATCAACTAGCATATGAAGGCAAAACAAGTATAACTTCAAAACTTTAAGCACATAGAGAGGAAAACTTGATATTATTGCAACTCCTACAAGCATATGTTCCTCCCTCATAATAATTTTCAGTAGCATCATGAATTAATTTAACAATAACCATCACATAAAGCATTCTTTTCATGCTCTACAAGCATAAAAAAATTTCTACTCTCCCAATAAGCAAAATTCTTCTCATTCGGAATAGCGGGATCACTAGTTCCTAAAGTTGACACTCTTCCAAACCCGCTTTAGATGATAGTATTATTCATACTCCAAAAGATATAAGTGAAGTTCATGGAGCTTTCTATAATTAATATAAAGTAACCAATGTCCAAGCTCAAAATGTAGAAGTGAAGCACACGAAGCACTCTATAAAACCATACTCAAAAGATTTAAGTGAAGCACAAAGAGCAATTCTATAAGATCATACCTAAAAGATATAAGTGAAGCACATGAAGCATTCTGTAAATAAATGAAGGGCTATCTCATACTAGCATGGTTCATAAAGGAAGAACAAAAAAAAGGACACAAATCATGTGAACGAAACAAAAACCGAGGTATACCGATAATTGTTGAAGAAGAAAGATGGGATGCCAACTGGCGCATCCCCAAGCTTAGATGCTTGAGTATCCTTAGAATATTTACTTGGGGTGCCTTGGGCATCCCCAAGCTTGAGCTCTTGCCTCTCTTTATTCTTCTCACATCGGTAACTCCTCGTTCTTCGAACACTTCATCCACAAAAAACTTAACAAAAACTTTGTGAGATCCGTTAGTATAATAAAGCAAATCACTACCTTTAGGTACTATTGCAAACTCATTCCAATTTCATATTTGAACTATATATACTGTATTCCAACTTCACCATGGTTCATACCCCCCGATACTACCCATAGATTCATCAAAATAAGCAAACAACACATGAAAAACAGAATCTGTCTAAAACAGGACAGTCTGTAGTAATCTGAAGGTTTATCAAACTTCTGTAAATCCAAAACTTCTGAAATAAATTTAAAAATTTGACCAATTTATACATAAGTAATTTTCAAAAAGTTTCAGATCCATTTGACTTTCCAATAAAAACATGTAAAATCACGCGCTACAGCCAAAGTTTCTGTTTTTATTCTGCATATAGTAAACAAGCAATCTAATCATCCTAAAACCAAAGCTTGGCACATTATTTTTATAATACAATGGATATATAAGGGGATAATTATTTACAGAGAAACTTCCATGAAAAATTCTATATTATTTCCATGAGCATGAACACAAGTGCTCAAGGTCGACCCTCACTTCTTCAATGCATAACTTTCCAATCACTTCTCTTTTTGAAAAACTTTTTAGGCATGAGAGGCAAGTAATAATATTTTTTTGGTATCTTCATTCTTTTAATATTTTTTGTATGTTTCACCCACAACTAAACAGAAACAAAAAGGAAAAACAAAATCTACTTAGTGAAGAAAGCAAACAAGCATACACGAGAATATCAACCCCACGCTATTGCTCCCCGGCAACGGCACCAGAAAAGAGCTTGATAATCCCCAAGTGCAAGGAATCATCGTAGCAATTTCCAAAGGTGGAAGTGATAAGTATGGAGTGTCAAACCCACAAGGAGCTAAAGGTAAGATCAATATTCTCTCAAGCCCTATCTTCCACTGATACGACTCTACGTACACCGAACGTTTGCTTCCAACTAGCAACGAGAAATGAAACTAGGTTGTGAGTATGAAGAGTATAACTTTGTATGATATCAGAGAGCTAAAATATAAAAGTAGGTGCTGTTATCATGAAGTTAGAATATATTACTAAATATTATAAATAGCGAGTGTGGAATAATGGTGGATCGGTGTGCGGAATTGTCCTAGGCAATCGTTAACAAGACCGGTAATCACTATTGCAGTTTCATATGAGGGAGAGGCATAAGCTAACATACTTTCTCTACTTGGATCATATGCACTTATGATTGGAACTCTAGCAGGCATCCGCAACTACTAAAGATTATTAAGGTAAAACCCAACCATACCATTAAAGCATCAAGTCCTCCTTATTCCCATAAGCAACAACCCCCTTACTCGGGTTTGTGTTTCAGTCACTCATCAACCCACTATAAGCGAATCATGAACGTATTGCAACACCCTACAGCGGGAACCCCTCACACTTGCGTGACACGGAGGGCACTATAGGACAGCATCAAAGTAAAACATACAACTCATACCAATCTAGATCATCAATCAACCCAAAGACAAAAGATATCTACTCAAAACATCATAGGATGGCAACACATCATTGGATCATAATATGTGGCATAAAGCACCATGTTCAAGTAGGGATTACATCGGGGTGCGGGAGAGTGGACCGCGTAAAAGAGATGAGGATGATGATGATGATGGTGATGTTGATGAAGACGATCACCACGGCGATGATTCCCCTCCCGATGGCACTCCGGTGCTACCGAGAGAGAGGAGGAGAGGTTCTCCCCCTTTTGCTTCCTCCTCCATGGCCTCCCCCCTAGATGGGGAGAGGTTCTCCCTCTGGTCCTTGGCCTTCCTGGTGATGATGGCCCCTCCGGGATCCTCCTCCATGCCCTCCGGTGATGACGACCCCTCCGGCAGGGTGCCAGAGAGGGCATAGATTGGTTTTCGGTGGCTACGGAGGCTTCTGGCGGCGAAACTCCCGATCTAGGTTAATTTTCCGAGGTTTCTGTATTTATAGGAATTTTTGGCGTCGGTCTCACATCAAGGAGGTGCCTGAGGCGTCCACGAGGCAGGGGCCCACGCCCAGGGGGGTGGGCGCGCCCCCCACCCTCGTGGACAGCCCGGAACTCTTCTGGCCCAACTCTTTTACTTCGGGGTATTCTTTTGGTCCATAAAAAATCGTCAAAAATTGGCACGTCAATTGGACTCCGTTTGATATTCCTTTTCTGTAAAACTCAAAAACAAGGAAAAAATAGAAACTGTCACTGGGCTCTAGGTTAATAGGTTAGTCCCAAAAACCATATAAAGTAGCATATAAATGCATATAAAACATTCAAGGTTGATAATATAATAGCATGAATACTTTATAAATTATAGATACGTTGGAGACGTATCAGGGCGCACCCCCACCCTCGTGGGCAGGGTGTGCCCCCCTCCGGAACTTCTTGCGCTTAATATTTTTTATATATTCTAAAAATGACTTCCGTGAAGTTTCAGGACTTTTCGAGCTGTGCAGAATAGATCTATAATATTTTCTCCTTTCCAGCCCAGAATCCCAGCTGCCGACATTCTCCCTCTTTATGTAAACCTTGTAAAATAAAAGAGAATAGGCATAAGTATTATGACATAATGTATAGTAACATCTTATAATGCAATAAATATTGATATAAAAGCATGCTACGAAATAGACGTATCATTCAGCTGCTCCCTCACGTTCATGACGGAAACGAAACTCGGGCAGGAAGTCAAAGCAAAAAAAACAGGGGCACGACAGCTGCTTGTACAGGGGGAAGGGCATGGCCCACGCGCCGGGTGAGCGATCCATGGAGGCGCTGCAGGTGCGCCAGGCTCGCTCGCTCGTTCCCGAGCAGAATGGCAATAGCGGGCGGCGCTGGGTACTCGCGGCGGCAGCGCTGGGACTCCAGTGAGATGGAGAGACAACGGGGAAGGGCGGATCCGGTCCGTGGGCGTCGGGTCTGGCCGGAGATGGGTGAGGACGGCGAGGGGCGGCACGAATCCGAGCGCAGGATCGACGGGGTGGTGCTGGGAGTTGGCAGGGCACGGGGTACTCTGCTGTTGTTGACCGGTGAGGAGGAGCATGGGCGGCACGATGATGAAGACGGAGGCGACGGGCTCAAGTGGACGCGTGCATGTCCATGGTCGCGGGAGGCAGAGGCGCGCGCTGAAGGAGAAGGCCATGGCAAAGGAGGGGCGACGCTCGGCGGTAGGTGGGAGGCGGCACTGTCCCGCGGCTGGAGGGCGGCAGACCACGGCATGGCGGTGGCGCGAGAGGAGGAGAGGGAGACGAGCACGAGGGTTGTGGGGGTGGAGTTGTCCGGGCGGCGCTGTGGTGGGATCGAGAGGGAGGAGGGATCGATGGGATGGGGTTCGGGCGTGGCTTCTCCTAGCGGCGTGAGGAGGGAGACGAGGGAAGGGATCGAGGGAGATGGATTAGGTAGCGGCCGGGCCTAGGATAGATCAGGGGAGAGACTGGGCCTTGGAGGCCGGCCCAGGGAGAGGGAAGTGGCCAGAGGCCTGCTGGAGCTGCGGGAAACCTTGGACCAAATGGGCCACAGGAGGCCCAAATGGCATGTCTGGGCTCTCTCTCTCCCTCCTATTTCCTTCTCTTTACAATAACTGAGAAATAAGAGAAAGGAAAAGAGAGAGGAGAAGGTTAGAGGAAGAATTTGGGCATGTGGTTAATTTTCTTGGACTCAAAAAAATATGCTCGGTCCGAGAAAATTAGAAAGGCCAGATCGAACGATAAGAATTCAAACTCACAAATGGGTTTGAACTAGGATGGGGTTTTAGGAGTATCCAAAAATGTTGAGAATTTTGGTAGAGTTCCGAAAAATGGTAAAAGCATTATTGGCAAGGCTAGAGAGTCGAAACTTATAGAAGAAAAAAGGCCAAGGGATTTAATATGCAAGTGGATTCATGGGTGATTCCAAAACAATGGAATATTTTATAATATCTCCCTAAATATCGGGAGGGTATGTTATAAAGAGAAACCACCATGTGAGTTCCCTCGGTTTAAATGGATCGAAGATCCATACGGTTTATTTAGTTGAGTTGGAAAGATTAAAGACATGATGACATGATGCAATGCACATGATGCAATGATGAATGCAACAAGCAAAAACAAATCACACAACGAATCTCGGAAACCCTGGAAGGCATCTGAAGCTCCAGTCTTGGGGCGTCACACCTTTGTCATTGGTATGTTACTTGCCCGAGATTCGATCGTCGGTATCATCATACCTAGTTCAATCTCATTACCGACAAGTCTCTTTACTCGTTCCGTAATGCAACATCCCGTAACTAACTCATTAGTCACATTGCTTGCAAGGCTTATAGTGATGTGCATTACCGAGAGGGCCCAGAGATACCTCTCCGACAATCGGAGTGACAAATCCCAAACTCGATCTATGCCGACTCAACAAACACCGTCGGAGACACCTGTAGAGCATCTTTATAACCACCCAGTTATGTTGTGACGTTTGATAGCACACTAAGTGTTCCTCGGTATTCGGGAGTTGCGTAATCTCATAGTCATAGGAACATGTATAAGTTACGGAGAAAGCAATAGCAATAAACTAAACGATCATAGTGTTAAGCTAACAGATGGGTTAAGTCCATCACATCATTCTCTAATGATGTGATCCCGTTCATCAAATGACAACTCATGTCTATGGCTAGGAAACTTAACCATCTTTGATTAACGAGCTAGTCAAGTAGAGGCATACTAGTGACACTCTGTTTGTCTATGTATTCACACATATACTAAGTTTCCGGTTAATACAATTCTAGTATGAATAATAAACATTTATCATGATATAAGAAAATATAAATAACAACTTTATTATTGCCTCTAGGGCATATTTCCTTCATTGCCGAGAGGCCCCAGAGATACCTTTCCGACACTCGGAGTGACAAATCCTAATTTCGATCTATACCAACTCAACAAACACCTTCGGAGATACCTGTAGAGTATCTTTATAATCACCCAGTTATGTTGTAACGTTTGATAGCACACAAGGCATTCCTCCGGTATCCGGGAGTTGGATAATCTCATAGTCGAAGCAATATGTATTTGACATGAAGAAAGCAATATCAATAAAACTGAACGATCATTATGCTAAGCTAACGAATGGTTCATGTCCATCACATCATTCTCCTAATGATGTGATCCCATTATCAAATGACAACTCATTTCCATGGTTAGGAAACCTTAACCATCTTTGATCAACGAGCTAGTCAAGTAGAGGCTCACTAGGGCATAGTGTTTGTCTATGTACTCACACATGTACTCCCTCCGTCTGAAAATACTTGTCATCAAAATGGATAAAAAGGGATGTATCTAGAACTAAAATACATCTAGATACATCCCTTTTTGTTCATTTTGATGACAAGTATTTTCGGACGGAGGGAGTATTAAGGTTTCCGATCAATACAATTCTAACATGAATAATAAACATTTATCATGAATAAGGAAATATAAAATAGCAACTTTATTATTGTCTCCAGGGCATATTTCCTTCGAGAAAGGGTAGCGAGACACGTATATTGCATTGTTGCTACTAAGTATAAAATGGCGGGGTTTATTCATATTGATTGGGTTTACTTTGTCTACATCATGTCATCTTGCTTAAGGCGTCACTGTTTGTCATGAACTTAATACCATAGATGCATGATGGATAACGGTTGATTGGTGGAGTAATAGTAGTAGATGCAGGCAGGAGTCGGTCTTCTTGTCTCGTACATGATGCGTATATACATGATCATTGGCAGGAATACGTCATAACTATGCGCTTTTCTATCAATTGCCCAACAGTAATTTGTTTAGCCATTGTATCCTATGTGTCGAGAGAGAAGCCTCTAGTAAAAAATATGGCCTTCGGGTCCACTTTAATCATATTATAAAATCCAAAAATACCTTACTGCAATTTATTACTTTTTTATTTTGCAATTTGTGTATCTACCACTACAAGATTTAATCCTTGCAAGTAACGAGTTCAAGGGGATTGACAACCCTCTTGCCCGTGTTGGATGCAAGTATTTTTTTTCGTGTGTGCAGGTGTTGTTCATGAGGCTTTGCGTGATTTTCCTATTGGTTCGATAAATCTTGGTTCTCACCGAGGGAAATACTTATCTCTACTCTACATATTCTCTCCTTTTCGGGGAAATCCCAAAGCAACTCACAAGTAGCACACGCCCACTCCTCTGCTATCTCCAGCCGCCTCCTTCGGTAGCTGGCCGCGAGGCAAGCCGCCGGTGAGCTGCCCCGCCCTCCACTTGCCTCTAATTCCTCCTCATCCTCCTTCTCATCTCCTCCCTGACCTCCCTCCCATCTCTCTCCCCGCCTACGCATGGCACTAGGAGACTGGGCTCTCCCGGAGAACGTAGGCATGACCACGTCCCTTGGGCTCGATCTCGACAAGATCCTGGCGTTGCCGGCCCATGGCATTGGTGGCCTGGCCTGCGGATTTGGTAGTGGCCGGTGCTGCATGATGGCGTTCGTCGGGATCCATGGTGGACGGGTCGCTGGGTCTGCCGAGGAGGTCGATGCGCCACTCCCTCTGCGCCTCCGAATGTGCATAAATTTTGCATGTCCAGGAGTACATAAATTTGCCCATGTGATGGGTCTAAATTTTTTCATAGTCTTGCCATGTGGACTTTTCAAAGATTTATACACTTTTGTCACGCTTTTTTGGGAAAACAAAATGTTTCTTTTATGAATTTGCCATGTGACCAGATATGAAACTTGCCCTGCGGTGAACAAATTTCATAAACTTGCTTTGTGACTAGTACTCCAAAAACTGCATTTTTTCATGATATGTACATTTGCCATCAATGGCATTTTTTTAGTTTATTGGCATGGCAAATTTTAATTTTCTATTTTACCATGGCAGATTTACCTTTATTGACATGGCAAATTTACCTGAATCGCCATGGCAAAATTTAACTATTATTGAGATGGCAAATTTACATTTTCTTGCCATGGCACATTTGCGTTTAACATACATGTCGAAAATTTGCCATGGAAGATTTAATTTAACGGATCATGGCAAATACAGTAATTGGCCATGTCAACTTTTTATCGTCCCGAACATGGTACAATTGTCTATTTTCTATGGGACGATGGCAAAGTTATCTTATGCGTCATGGCATATTTTAGTGCATGGACCATGTCAATTTTTCTAAACTGTGTCCACGGAAAATTTATTTCATATATTTTTAATATACATCAACCATTTTACATTTTCTGGTAATGATTTGTGTTATCCTTACATGCACGGCAAATTTCTTTATACAAGCATGGCAATTTTACTTAAAATACCATGGCAAATTTTAATGTCCAGATGCCATGGAAAAATTTTAGCTCATATTTTTTTTGCACTGTTTATTCTACCTTTTTACACGGTAATTTTTGCCTTGGCAATTTTCCGGATATACTTTTAGCCATGGGAAGAAATTTCCCATGTGAGAATTACCATGGCAATTCTACTTTATTTGTTTGCACCATGGTAGATTCATTTTTTGAAGCATGGTAAAGTTATTGTTCAAATTTTACTTTGTTGACCAATGACAAAGTTAATTTTTTGGACCCTAAAAAATTCATACTTTTAGACCATGGCAGAATTTTCATTTTCGATCATGGCAAATGTACTCTTATTAGTCATAATAAAAATACCGGGCTTCTTTTGTTTTGACTGCAAACATTGTGCTTTATTTCTAGTTTTATTTAATTCTCAGTAAAAAGGCATGTAGGCCACTGTGAGGACGGTCGCCCCCCAGTCGAACGAAACGTTCGGTCCAAGGAGGCTAGAAATCTGGCGTTCGTTGCTTATCGATGTCCTAGATATAAGACGTTTCGGCAGTTAAAGTCAAACTGCTAGACCATCCAAAACGTCTTATATTAGGAACGGATGTAGTGCCCAGTAATTCAAACTCTAGCAAGTACTACACCCTCCGTTCCAGAATATAAGGTGTATTGACTGTCGTGTGAGTCAACCATTTGAAAGTTTGACCGAGATTATAGAATAGAATAGAAATATCTGCAATACCTAATAGATAAATAATAAAACTACTTTTCATGATGGCTAAAATGATATAAATTTCATATTATGGATATTAATATATTTTCTCAAAACTCGGTCGAACATGCATTTGTTTGACTTTTGAAAAAACAAATACACCTTATATAAAAGAACAGAGGGAGTACATCCATAACAATAAAATTTTGCAAGGACCGAACAGCGAGAGAAACGCAGCGAGCATGATGCACCCGTCAAAGTGGACCAGCATGCAGTGACAAACTGAGGGGGTGTTTATTTCCAGGGACTTTTTTGTGTAGGGACTAGAAAAAGTCCCTCATAGAGACTTTTTTACCAAACCAGATGAACTTTTTAGGGAGTAAACTAGGCATTTGGAATTAAAAGAAGAAGACTCTCAAGGAAAGTCTTTTTGAGACTTTTTGGGACTTTTCCATCAATGCCCCTCCATGCACCCATTGGCTCGCCACCCCATGATGTTGTTTGATTGTTATTTTTTTATATACTATGGGCAACATGATCATTTAATAGCCTCTAGAAAGGGACTAGGAACTTTTTAGTCTCGGAAAACAAACAGAAAGGGACTTTTTAGAAACTAAAGACTTTTTCATTGGGACTAAAAAAAGTCTTAAAAATAAAGAACCAAACACCACCTGAGTCTAAGAGAGGCTTCCTTACCGGCGGGCCGGGATCGAAGCAAACTGTCTCCAAATCCGACGGGCCCGCCAAGAAATTGGTTTGTAAATAAACTTATAACATACCCTAGATTCTCTTCTCTGTCTCTCATCCGCCGTGCCTGACGGCCGCCACAATCGTCCCCAACGCCTCACGCCGTCCCCGACCTCGCCGTGGCCAGTCATGGCCGGATCCTCCCCGCCTAACCGTACCCGAGCTCGCCGTGGCTCGATCTCGCCCGACCAAGTGAGGCGACGGTATGAACCGACCGGCAGAGGGAGGAAGGGGGGTACCTGCGGTGGTGGTGGCGGCGCCCGGCGACCATCTCGATCTGATTCGGCCGCGTCCGGCTCCTATTCAAGGTCAGGTAGATCTGATTCGACCGCGTCCGACACGGAATCCGGGTCAGGTACGCAATCTTGCCTCCGAATTCGACTACAATTGGGGCTCAAGCCCCAAGCACAACAAAAGATCCAGTCTTTAGGGCTCTATATATACTGCTTGCAGACAGAGGGAGCAGCAGATCGAAAAAAACCAGGATGTCTAAGCGGCTCCAGGGAGAGGAGAAACACGCAAACTGCGCCCGCAAAAGGTCACGACGTTCTGATCAGAAGCACCTCTATCTGGTACTGGATGACTGGAAAGATGGGTTCAGCATTCACAAGATTGACGCCGACGACGATGACGCGGACCTTGGCCAGCCACCGGTCCTCCGGTTGGTGTCGCCGGCGCCTGGTTTTCCAATGCGCTTTGCGGGCCTGGGCAGCAACATCGTCATCGTCACCAACCCACGCTGTGGCCAGGCTCCCACACTTTTCTATGATACGAAAAGAACAGGACTCGCCGTCGGCCCTCCACTCCCCGGTCCACTGGTAGGTGACTTCCACACCTCCGTGGCCACTGCGGATATGCTGTATGCGCTGAGTTTTCACCATAGGAATCAGCAGCACTCCTTTGAGGTGATGTCTTGGGAATCTCCAAATCCTCATACCATGAGCTGGTCATGGACAAGTGTGCCCTCACCACCCCCGTTCGAGGAGGATGAATGGATCACCTCCTACGCCGTGCACCCTGATGGACGCACCATCTTCATGTCTGGGGTCAACAAGTACAATCTCAAGCGCCGGACCTTCTCTTTCGACACCGGCTACTGCGAGTGGAGGTTTCATGGGGAATGGGCCTTGCCTTTCCAAGGCCAGGGCTACTATGACAAGACACTGGACGGATGGGTTGGCCTTCACGAGGATGGCTACATCTGCGCCTGCCAAGTCGCCCCCTGCAGCCGCGCAAGTACCATGCAGCCGGAGTGGAAGATTGTCAAGGGGAAGTTGTTCCACAAGGTCCCGGAGAGGAAACGAGCGGCCTCATATGCCACTCTAACATGCATGGGCAATGCCAGATTTTGCCTTGTGGAGTGTGTGGTACGCGAGGAAGTCGAGTATGAGGACGCCTTAGGTGATTGTGATGGTTGCATGCTCCTTATGACCAAGTTTGGCCTCAAGTACTCTCATAATGGAGAGTTGCAAACCATCAATCGCACCACCAACTCCTATGTGTTGTCCAAGCATATCACTGGGTTTTCTCCTGTAGCGTTCTGGATGTAGGAACTAGCTGGCTGGCTTAGCTGTACGCAATGGATACTATGTCTGTTTCGAGTTTCTGGATGTATATTATGATTTGCATCAATAAAAATTACTTCGTGGCAATCTTGTCGAACCAGTTTATCTTTATTTTTACATGTCTGCCCAGAAAACTCCGAGATATCGATAGGTTTCAGGAACTAAAACACATGCAAATCATACTAAATGTCGATGGCAGAATTCAAATATATTTTTATTTTCAGCATATAAACAGCAAAAGTAGTTCGTCGCTACAGAAAAGAAATGATAAGTTTACAAACCAACTTGGCCGGTAATTGTGTAGGTCTCTTCAGCTTGATACTTTGTTTCTCTCTAGAACAGATATAGTCTGATCATCTCTTTCAGAACAGATCTGAAGATGATATTGCAGCTAGAGGTTCATTGTCTCCACCAACAAAGAATTTTGGTCGGTTTCCATCCGCCTATGAAGCATGAGGTGTCTTTAATTAATCTCCTGCTCCAGGAATCCAGGTATGCCTTGCTTGGCGATTTAATTTGCTTGTGCGGCCTGATTCATAATTAGGTATATCCCTGCTGATTTTGTGTTCAGTTCAATTGCAGAAAAACGGGAAAGTCTAAAGCATCACTTATTTTGGAACATACGGGCTATATGGCACTTCATCTATCTCGTGATATTGTGGCTGACCTAGTTGTTTGTACATCCTTCATGTTGAATTTTTGAGACCATAAGTTGGTTGTATTAGTTGTGTTGGCCTCAAATGGAACAGAAAAAGGCAGATGCAGAAAAAGGCTAATGAACCATCTCCCTAACATTCATTCTACTTTAAAAAATTGTACTGTGAGAAATCCTGGATAATTGATTCAGACATCAACCACCAGACCTTATACCATCATTAAATTTGGCCTGACATTTCCAGGCACATACTGTATCGAAGCACTATATATATAACCACACTACTATGTATGTTGTTGAATATTCACTTGAAATGATAGAGAAGAAATGTGTGTTAGGTGGTGTGTACAAAGATAGATGTATGGATGTGTAGGCTGTCATTTTATTTCTTGGAATTACAGGCATCGAGAAAAATCTAGCCAGTATCGTAGCATATCACTGTAGTAGCTTGCCTAGATTCATATTCACATGTGTGATTGAGTTTATTGTCGTATAGGATTTCAATATACATTCATTAAATTGTGCAAGGCTACCGCACCACATGCACAAAATGGATTTTGTCCGCGGGCTTAGATATCTCTAGACAACTGTGCAACAGCAAAGACTACTCTGTAACATTTGATGTTGTGACTCAAACTTATGATGTGTTTGGTCCAAGGTTGTTCTGAGTTCCTTGTAGCTCAAAATAATAAACGGATGTATTCGCCCCATCTTTCTTTTCCTTTTTCAGTTTTAAGAGATGGAATATTTGTGTCCCTTGCAAATACTAATGCTTCTCACCCTTAATTACTAGGCGGTTCACTGTATGTATGGTTGATGCTGATTGTATTCTGCTCAGGGTTTGATATTGGCAGATTCTGACTATTCCATGTAATAGTAGGTAATGGGTCTTCCTCGGCGGGGATGGCAGCACAACCTCGTCGGACATTGGGTGAAGGGGCTGCTTGTCCTTGTTGTCAACGGTCGGGAGCACCTCCGTGCCAATCTCATTGCTCTCCTCGATATGCACACAATTCATGGAGTCAAGCACAACACAGAGTTCATGGCTAATTGAGGAGCATGTAGTTAAAACGGCATGACTGTCACTCTTCTCCTCCTCTCAATCCCTCCTATATTTACTCACCCTGCCCACGACTACTTACCCACCCCCTCTCTTCTCTCACCGACAACCTTCGTCCTCCCCATCGTCATGAGCTCTAGCTCCAGCTCCAACGCCAACCCCTTCCCTTGGGGTATTGGCTGGAGGGCCTTCTTCCTCGGGTGGACGGCTAGTGACCGGACCCAGTTCGAGAACACCATGGAGGCTCGAACTTCGGCTCCATGCCTGAGATGCAGAAGTGTAACACCCTCGATGCGACTATATCTCCCACGTGTCGAGGCACGACTTAGAGGCATAATCGCATTGAAGGCAATGTCGCAAGTGAGGTAATCTTCACACAACCCATGTAATACAATAGGAGAAAAAGTTACATAGTTGGCTTACAATCGCCACTTCACACAATTACATGAACAAAGCATTACATCATACAAATACAATCATGGCCCGACTACGGAGCCAAAATAAAAGAAGAACCCCAAATGCGACAAAGGTCCCCGATCGACCCCAACTGGGCTCCACTACTGATCAACTAGAACGAAACAACATAAAGGACAAGATCTTCATCGAGCTCCTCCTGAGCTTGGTTGCGTTATCTGCACGGACTCATCGGCACCTGCAAACTGGTTTTGGAAGTATCTGTGAGCCACAGGGACTCAGCAATCTCGCACCCTCGCGATCAAGACTATTTAAGCTTATGGGTAAGGTAAGGGTATGAGGTGGAGCTGCAGCAAGCATCTAGCAGATATGGTGGCTAACATACGCAAATGAGAGCGAGAAGAGAAGGCAAAGCGCGGTCGATAAAAGTATGATCAAGAAGTGATCCTGGACTACCTACGTCAAGCATAACTCCAACAACCGTGTTCACTTCCCGGACTCCGCCGGAAAAAGACCATCACGGTTACACACGCGGTTGATTCATTTTAATTAAGGTCAACTTCAGGTTTTCTACAACCGGACGTTAACAAATTCCCATCTGCCCATAACCGCGGGCACGGCTTTCGAAAGTTCAAATCCCTGCAGGGGTGTCCCAACTTAGCCCACGACAAGCTCTCACGGTCAACGAAGGAATAGACCTCCACCCGAGACATTCCGATCAGACTCGGTATCCCAGTACAACAAGACATTTCGACAGGGTAAAACTAAACCAGCAACACCGCCCGAATGTGCCGACAAATCCCGATAGGAGCTGCACATATCTCTTTCTCAGGGCACACTCAGATGAGCTCTCCATACAACTAAAACCAAACCTCGAGTTTCCCCGAGGGGGCGCTGCACAGGACTCTAGTTCGGACCAACACTCAGAGGAGCACTGGCCCGTGGGGGCTAAAATAAAGATGACCCTTGAGTCTGCAGAACCCAAGGGAAAGAAAAGGCTAGGTGGCAAATGGTAAAACCAATGTTGGGCATTGCTGGAGAAGCTTTACTTAAGGCGAACTGTCAAGGGGTTCCCATTATAGCCCAACCGCGTAAGGGACGCAAAATCCGGGACATAACACTGATATGACGGAAACTAGGGCGGCAAGAATGGAACAAAACACCAGGCATAAGGCCGAGCCTTCCACCCTTTACCAAGTATATAGATGCATTAATTAAATACGATATATAGTGATATCCCAACAAGTAAACATGTTCCAACAAGGAACAACATCTCCATGTTCCAACAAGGAACAAACTTCAATCTTCACCTGCAACTAACAACGCTATAAGAGGGGCTGAGCAAAGCGGTAACATAGCCAATCAACGGTTTGCTAGGACATAGGAGGGTTAGGGGCTGAACATGGCAATTTGGGAGGCTGACAAGCAAGTGGTAGGCATCATAGCATTGGCATAGCAAAAGAGCGAGCAAACTAGCATAGCAAAGATAGCAGTGATTTCGAGGGTATGATCATCTTGCCTGAAATCCCGCAAGGAAGAAGAACGAATCCAAGAGGAAGACAACGGACGTAGACGAACGGGTCCTCACAAACTCGACGTTACCGAAACCAACCCGAAGAAGCAATCACCGGAAAAGAGCAAACAACATAGTAAACAACCACCACATGATCAGGGCATGATGCACAATCGGGTATGATGCATGTCCGGTTTGATGGAGCATGGCATGGCAAAATGCACAAGCAACCCTACAAATTAAATGGAGCTCAATATGCAACGAGATGCATATTGAAAAAACACCACATCAATTATTTAGTTCTCTCTCGTTTATGTACCCAACAATATTAAATATTGATTAACATGGCAAGAGGTGAAGCAAATGAAAACTACCTATCTAGTCAAGTTTAAATGAGGCCGGAAGCAACGAACAACAATTCCAGGTAAATCCCCATGTGCAAATATTAGGTTTGGACCTGTTCTGCCCTAAACATAATTTTAGAGTTGTTTAACATGCAAAGTAAGGTCACCATGATAAACTAGGCAAAATTCTACCCCATTTACATATAAAGATTATTAAAATCGGAGTTACGGTTAATTAGTTATGAATTAAATCATTTTAACATGGCATAGGAACAAATATAAGCAAACATCATTTTAATCAATTCGAACATGCAAGAAAGTTGGATATTATTATCCTACACAAAATTCTAAGCAACTTTCATATATTAAGTTTTTACATATGATGCATAGTTCAAGAGTTATTATATGCATGAAGACTAGGGACTAAACTGCAAACTGGCAGTTTTCTGGATAATTGGAAAATTCGCTGCAACGGAAAAAAATACACATCGGGCCGGAACAGAGGCGGACTGGCCCAACAGAAAAAAAACTAGAGAAAGGCGCTGGGGTGGCCTCACCAGGCCACTTGGGCCGGCTGGACTGGATCGGGCGAAGGGGAGGCGCCGTTGGGCCTTGGGGCGCTGGAGGGAGGAGGCAGGCTGGGCCTTGGGATCGGGACGAGGCTGACTGGAGCCTCACGACGAGAAGTCAACGAGGGCGCGGTTGTTTGGCCTCGCTCGATGCAGAGGAAGCAGACAGAGGAGGCGAGGCGCGGGGCAGCTTCAGCCGATGCAGGGCACGGCGGCGGATGGAGCTCCTTCTCCGGCGACGCGGCGGTGCAGGGAACGAAGGAAGGTGCGGATCCGGGAGCGGCGGGACGATGGCGAGGGCGGAGCAAGGCGACTGCGAGAGAGCTCCTGGGCTGTCCATGGTGGCCTGCGAGACTGGTTGAGAGAGAGAGAGAGATTCAGAGATAAGCAAAACGGGGAAGGGAACAAGGAGGCCGAGAGGGGCCTTGTCGAACGGCAGCACTCACCGGCCGCGGCGCCACGGCGAGGCGTAGAACCAGCGCGGGGCGAGGACGGAGGTTACATGGGGGAAGCCGGAGGACGAGAAGAGGCGCACACGGGAGGGGCACCATGGGTCTTGGGGGCGTGCCCGAGTTCAAGCAGCGACGACGCAGGGAAGGTTCGAGGCACCGGGGAACCACGGCGCTGGGGCAGATCCAGCCGGAAAAAAAGGACGGGGACGACGAGGCTGGACGAGGCCCACGCTCGAGGTGGTTGACGGGGAAGACAGCGCGGGTCGAGGTTGTTGCAGCTGGGGCTCCGGACTGCTGCTTCTTGGGTGGCCGGCGACCACCAGCGCGAGGACGACGAGGAACACCGGCGAGCTTGCTCCGGGACGAGGCGGATCAGCGAGAGGAGACCGACGCGCGAGGAAGGGGCTCAGCTGCAGGAGAGGCCCGGCTGGGCAGCTCGTGGAGGAGGGGATCAACCAGAAGGCAGGGGCGGCGCGACTGAGGAAGGAGGAGGCGCTGCGGGATGCCTCGGGCTCCTCTGGTTCGATGCGCCTCAGACACGGGAAGCGAGACGAGGCTGGATTGGTGGGTGGAGGAAAAAGAGGAGAAGGAGATCCCGATGAGGATCGAGACCGGGTGGCGGCGGCGGGATGGGACTGATGGGACAACTCCCCTAGATTCTAGGGTTGCTCTTTTATATAGTAAGTGGAATTTTGGATGGGGGCATTTGGTCCCTCCGATCTTAATCGGACGGACGGGAAAAATAGGTTAGGTAGCTCAAAGAGAGAAACGGAGACGCTTTGTAGACGTTTGGGGTTGATCCGGACACAACGGTGGCGACAGTCCGGTTCGGGTCCGGGACAACTTTCGGACGCACGCGAGGGGGGCTGCGGGCTGACGGGAGAGGTTAGGCTGGGACTGGCGGTAGGTAGTGAGCTGTGTAGACGGTCCCGGGCTGAGAGAAGAGAAGAGAGGGAAGCCCGGCATCTGTTTCCGGAGACCGAAAACGTCCGACGTTAGACCGGCTACTATAGCCGCTATATTAATCCGTTGGGGCGTCAAACGAACTCCGATTGCGATGAAACTTGACAGGCGGTCTATCTACACTATAATAAGACCACACGTCAAATCTCATCCCATTCCGAGAACATTTTCCGGCCACTTATAAAATAATATTTCAGACATGCCGCGGGCGCGTGCAAGTGTGGTTGGGATCAGAACGGACAACGGAGAGAACGAGGAGGCCGGGACGGATGCAAGTTTTGAAAACATGATGATGCAATGCACATGATGACATGATGAAATGCAACACGCAAGCAAATGACATGGCAACGTCGGCGAATAACTGAACGACACCTGGCACATCGGTCTCGGGGCGTCACAACACTCCACCACTACGAGAGGATCTCGTCCCGAGATCTAGAATGGCACCGGAGGGAAAACGGAAGAGAAGGAGAAGAGGTAAAACAAATTGCTTCTTTGGCAAACGAGTGAAACCACGAACCTTGAGAGGTTGAACAAATTCGAGAAAAGAATACAACGAAGGTGAACTAGGTTGAAAACACTCCGTTAGAAGAGAGGAACAAAGAACATTGCGAAAAACTCTTGAGGTTGAAGGGCACGATATATATAGAAAACACTCCGGTTAAGGAAGGGGATCAAGGAAGACCAAATTCGGGCAGCACTCCGGTTGGAAAGAAAAGGAATTGAATAATAACTTGATAAGGTGAGAAGATACTTGATGAAATCAGAACACAGTGCCACCGGAACTATTGAATGAATGGAACAAGGGGTAAGAAATATCTCAGACCGCACTCCAGTTGAGAAGGGAGTTAAAATTTGATAAGATGAGAGAGCTCAAATGAAAACACGACACTCCGGTTGAGAAAGGGATGCAAGACTTGATAAGGCGACAAGAACTTGAACAAAGGGGCACAATACTCCGGTTAAGCAAGATAGGGAAGGAATAAGAGTGATATAATTTGGACAGCACTCTGTCTGTAAATGGAAGGAATTGAACAAGACAAGATGAGAGAATACTTGAAAATAGGACACAACACTCCAATAAAAGTATAGGCATGGAAAGATCATGATCTTTGACAAAACAAGATGATGGGTTGAAAAGATGAACATCACAATGCCTCCGGAACAAAAGAATAGAAGATAGATAATTGAAATAGGAGAATTGAGGAGAAAATGCCAACTTCTGCCACAAAAGAGCTTGACAAGACATCTTTAGGAGAAAAGTCGAACGGAATTGTTGTAAAAACAACAATGAAAAGAGTAATCATGATATATGGTCTTATGGAATACAACTCAAATTATGAGGTGACAACCTGCCGCTCACGGGAAGAGAATTGGGTTGGAATGAACAAGGAGACGAGAAACTATTTCACCGGGAGGATAAATGAAGAACTTGGATCATTTATAAGCACCATAAATAGCAACAATCCTTAGGGAAGGCTTTGGTGAAATATAACCCAAGATAATTCCAATGACGAGATTGATGGATTTAAAATATCCCAATCTTGCCAACATGTGAATCATGACAATATGAACTCAAATTATCAAGAATGACATAATACCACCTCCAATGATATGGAAGAAAGAATAATTGCACTCCGGATTACAATATGAAGAAAGCTTGAGCTCCTTAGAAAAGAATCTCAATTAAAAAGTTGGAGAAGGAATTAAATCCTTGATGGACCATTATGTAGAACCTCCATTAAGAACTCCGATAACGAAAGGATTATAAAAGGAAAAGAAGTTGAAAACACAAGGTGAGACCTTGTAATGATTTAGAAGGAGCTTCGCGACGAGATAATGCAGAAAAGGTGAGAACTCCGAAAAGAAATGATAAGAAGAGCAATTGAGATCAAAATCTTGATGAACCTCCGGAATAGGAAATTAATCACTTGGATGAAACAAGAATAAGAATTATGTTATGCTCGTCCTTCATCAATTAAATTGATGACAAACCATGGATTTGGCACACTACTTATTCTCGTAGAAAGGATTAAGAGAGATATAGCACAAACTTGGGAAGGTATTGAACGAACCACCGGAAGGGTTGAAACAACGAATAAAATTGATATGATAAGAAAGGAAGAGAAATCTTGAACGAACCACCGTAAGAATTAAAATGAACGAAGAAAAGATAAAGGAACACCGGGAAGGATTAGCAAATGAATGAAGATGCTTGAGAGAATTTAGATACAAGAGAACGAAAAGATCACGAGCCGATTAAAGATCACTTGAACGAAGCACCGGTAAAATTGAAGAACGAGAGCTGAAAGCTGAGAATGAATAAATCTGAATTGACGGACTCCGGTTAACGAACTGAGAAGACTCTTGAATTGCTCCGGATGGGTAAAAAGATTCCGACAATCAAAAACAATTACGAGAGGATGGCAACAAGCTAGAATCATGAATCTTGAAGAGAATGGAGGAAGATTGAAAGAAGAATCTTCTTCGGTCTTCCAAACTGAGAATGATGACGAGAAACACCAACAATAATTGTAGAGGCACTCCGGAATGATTAAAAGAGGAGAGGTTGAGCCAACGATGAAAAATTTTAACCGATCTTGGAGAAAGACATTTGACTGATGACAATTCATTCTTACGTCAACTTCGAAAAGAATTTGAGAATAACTCCAGGAAAAATAAGAAGAGTCAGGTAAGATCCTGGAAAAAGACCTGTGGGTTAGGGCCCACTGAAAAGATACACCATCGAACGATTACAAAGAGAGATTGCACCGGTTGAAATAAATGACTTGAATGAGATACCAATCTCGAAAGAATTTGAACGAATGTAGAGTGGAAACACGAATCTTCGAGATATCTTGAGCACTCCGGAACAATTGAATAGCGAGAAGTGAGCGATTAAGAATTACACCGGCATGAGAAAACATTGTCATGAGGAAAGGGTATGATCAACAAAACTTGACTTGGTTCCACCGGAGAAGAAAAAGAACGAAGAACGATGAACTTGAGGTTCCGTTAGAATCTTCATGAGAATCAGCGGATAAGAACACGAAGGAAAAGAATGGAGAGGCTTCACACCAATAAAAGGATACTTGAATAAGAAATATGGTTCCTCGAAGAAACAAGGGTGTGAGGGAGGGGAAAAACAAAGGTAGCTTGGGACGAATGAAACAAACACCGTTGAGAAGAAGTGATAATTGATCTTGCGGGAGTTGAAATGATCGGATCCACTTGAAGAGAAACACGCCGGTTGAAAAGAAATTGAAATGACAATCTTGATGATCAAGAAGGATTGGTATTCACATCGGAGTATGAGAACACCATTTAGGAAAAGGTATGGAATCAACACTTGACATTGAAGCAACTCGAATACCACAACTCAAAACAAATCAAAGGGTTGGCTTGCGGAATAAGCCGGAACAAACACATGATAGAAATTTTGTCCGAAGTTTTCGTGGTGGGACCTACACGGGCTCGATCGTACAGCATCATCATGTACACGGCAGTGCACATGACATACGAAGCGTCCCCGAGTCAGCATAGCCAAGGACTCTTTAAGACACAACGAGGCCACTGTAAAATCGACCGTGAATAGGCGAACCACTAGACGTCGAACCCCAATTTCATATCAAACATCTGTCGGAAAAGATATCCTAAGAGCTACTTGAATTCCCACCTATGAAACTCCCGAAACTTTCCAGTTATGCAATCAGGTGTTGAGGATACAGGGGAAGCATAATATCTCACCCAAGCTAGCAAATCCTACATCCAGCTGCATCCATCCTTCAACACATAACCAAGAAACCTTCGGAAACCATCTACCTCAACCTTCGAAAAGCATCCGTTATACAAGTTATGGCGACACTCCCGAACTCCCGCCCCAGTACTGGGTGGCGTCGAGGTTATCTCACCAACGAACTGCATAAAGGAGATTTTCGATGTCGCGCACATATCTCAAGTATTCCAGAATTGCAATGATAAAATTATGATGACAACACCTCAGAGCTCAACTCCCCGGGACACTTCCACTAAACCCCTGACAGGAGGCACCAAGACAGTATTCTCATCATAAGCCATCAGAACAAATCCAAGATACTCGCGTGATCCTAAATTTTTTTTAGTGAAATTTGAGAAGAGAAGAGTCAAAACTCTACGTCAGGATGCCTTACCAGAGCGATGAAGAGACTGGGAAGTAAAAAGAATTCCTAAGCTCTCCGATATATAATTCCTAAGGACTCAAAACATTTTTCTAGACACAACTCGGCTGCTAAAAATGATCAAGCAATGGGGGCTCCTAAGGTCGGGGAAGGCTCTGATTACCAACTTATAACACCCTCGATGCGACTATATCTCCCACGTGTCGAGGCACGACTTAGAGGCATAATCGCATTGAAGGCAATGTCGCAAGTGAGGTAATCTTCACACAACCCATGTAATACAATAGGGGGAAAAGTTACATAATTGGCTTACAATCGTCACTTCACACAATTACATGAACAAAGCATTACATCATACAAATACAATCATGGCCCGACTACGGAGCCAAAATAAAAGAAGAACCCCAAATGCGACAAAGGTCCCCGATCGACCCCAACTGGACTCCACTACTGATCAACTAGAACGAAACAACATAAAGGACAAGATCTTCATCGAGCTCCTCCTGAGCTTGGTTGCGTTATCTGCACGGACTCATCGGCACCTGCAAACTGGTTTTGGAAGTATCTATGAGCCACAGGGACTCAGCAATCTCGCACCCTCGCGATCAAGACTATTTAAGCTTATGGGTAAGGTAAGGGTATGAGGTGGAGCTGCAGCAAGCATCTAGCAGATATGGTGGCTAACATACGCAAATGAGAGCGAGAAGAGAAGGCAAAGCGCGGTCGATAAAAGTATGATCAAGAAGTGATCCTGGACTACCTACGTCAAGCATAACTCCAACAACCGTGTTCACTTCCCGGACTCCGCCGGAAAGAGACCATCACGGTTACACACGCGGTTGATTCATTTTAATTAAGGTCAACTTCAAGTTTTCTACAACCGGACGTTAACAAATTCCCATCTGCCCATAACCGCGGGCACGGCTTTCGAAAGTTCAAATCCCTGCAGGGGTGTCCCAACTTAGCCCACGACAAGCTCTCACGGTCAACGAAGGAATAGACCTCCACCCGAGACATTCCGATCAGACTCGGTATCCCAGTACAACAAGACATTTCGACAGGGTAAAACTAAACCAGCAACACCGCCCGAATGTGCCGACAAATCCCGATAGGAGCTGCACATATCTCTTTCTCAGGGCACACTCAGATGAGCTCTCCATACAACTAAAACCAAACCTCGAGTTTCCCCGAGGGGGCGCTACACAGGACTCTAGTTCGGACCAACACTCAGAGGAGCACTGGCCCGTGGGGGCTAAAATAAAGATGACCCTTGAGTCTGCAGAACCCAAGGGAAAGAAAAGGCTAGGTGGCAAATGGTAAAACCAATGTTGGGCATTGCTGGAGAAGCTTTACTTAAGGCGAACTGTCAAGGGGTTCCCATTATAGCCCAACCGCGTAAGGGACGCAAAATCCGGGAACATAACACCGATATGACGGAAACTAGGGCGGCAAGAGTGGAACAAAACACCAGGCATAAGGCCGAGCCTTCCACCCTTTACCAAGTATATAGATGCATTAATTAAATACGATATATAGTGATATCCCAACAAGTAAACATGTTCCAACAAGGAACAACATCTCCATGTTCCAACAAGGAACAAACTTCAATCTTCACCTGCAACTAACAACGCTATAAGAGGGGCTGAGCAAAGCGGTAACATAGCCAATCAACGATTTGCTAGGACATAGGAGGGTTAGGGGCTGAACATGGCAATTTGGGAGGCTGACAAGCAAGTGGTAGGCATCGTAGCATTGACATAGCAAAAGAGCGAGCAAACTAGCATAGCAAAGATAGCAGTGATTTCGAGGGTATGATCATCTTGCCTGAAATCCCGCAAGGAAGAAGAACGAATCCAAGAGGAAGACAACGGACGTAGACGAACGGGTCCTCACAAACTCGACGTTACCGGAACCAACCCGAAGAAGCAATCACCGGAAAAGAGCAAACAACATAGTAAACAACCACCACATGATCAGGGCATGATGCACAATCGGGTATGATGCATGTCCGGTTTGATGGAGCATGGCATGGCAAAATGCACAAGCAACCCTACAAATTAAATGGAGCTCAATATGCAACGAGATGCATATTGACAAAACACCACATCAATTATTTAGTTCTCTCTCGTTTATGTACCCAACAATATTAAATGTTGATTAACATGGCAAGAGGTGAAGCAAATGAAAACTACCTATCTAGTCAAGTTTAAATGAGGCCGGAAGCAACGAACAACAATTCAAGTAAATCCCCATGTGCAAATATTAGGTTTGGACCTGTTCTGCCCTAAACATAATTTTAGAGTTGTTTAACATGCAAAGTAAGGTCACCATGATAAACTAGGCAAAATTCTACCCCATTTACATATAAAGATTATTAAAATCGGAGTTACGGTTAATTAGTTATGAATTAAATCATTTTAACATGGCATAGGAACAAATATAAGCAAACATCATTTTAATCAATTCGAACATGCAAGAAAGTTGGATATTATTATCCTACACAAAATTCTAAGCAACTTTCATATATTAAGTTTTTACATATGATGCATAGTTCAAGAGTTATTATATGCATGAAGACTAGGGACTAAACTGCAAACTGGCAGTTTTCTGGATAATTGGAAAATTCGCTGCAACGGAAAAAAATACACATCGGGCCGGAACAGAGGCGGACTGGCCCAACAGAAAAAAAACTAGAGAAAGGCGCTGGGGTGGCCTCACCAGGCCACTTGGGCCGGCTGGACTGGATCGGGCGAAGGGGAGGCGCCGTTGGGCCTTGGGGCGCTGGAGGGAGGAGGCAGGCTGGGCCTTGGGATCGGGACGAGGCTAACTGGAGCCTCACGACGAGAAGTCAACGAGGGCGCGGTTGTTTGGCCTCGCTCGATGCAGAGGAAGCAGACAGAGGAGGCGAGGCGCGGGGCAGCTTCAGCCGATGCAGGGCGCGGCGGCGGATGGAGCTCCTTCTCCGGCGACGCGGCGGTGCAGGGAACGAAGGAAGGTGCGGATCCGGGAGCGGCGGGACGACGGCGAGGGCGGAGCAAGGCGACTGCGAGAGAGCTCCTGGGCTGTCCATGGTGGCCTGCGAGACTGGTTGAGAGAGAGAGAGAGAGATTCAGAGATAAGCAAAACGGGGAAGGGAACAAGGAGGCCGAGAGGGGCCTTGTCGAACGGCAGCACTCACCGGCCGCGGCGCCACGGCGAGGCGTAGAACCAGCGCGGGGCGAGGACGGAGGTTACATGAGGGAAGCCGGAGGACGAGCAGAGGCGCACACGGGAGGGGCACCATGGGTCTTGGGGGCGTGCCCGAGTTCAAGCAGCGACGACGCAGGGAAGGTTCGAGGCGCCGGGGAACCACGGCGCTGGGGCGGATCCAGCCGGAAAAAAAGGACGGGGACGACGAGGCTGGACGAGGCCCACGCTCGAGGTGGTTGACGGGAAAGACAGCGCGGGTCGAGGTTGTTGCAGCTGGGGCTCCGGACTGCTGCTTCTTGGGTGGCCGGCGACCACCAGCGCGAGGACGACGAGGAACACCGGCGAGCTTGCTCCGGGACGAGGCGGATCAGCGAGAGGAGACCGACGCGCGAGGAAGGGGCTCAGCTGCAGGAGAGGCCCGGCTGGGCAGCTCGTGGAGGAGGGGATCAACCAGAAGGCAGGGGCGGCGCGACTGAGGAAGGAGGAGGCGCTGCGGGATGCCTCGGGCTCCTCTGGTTCGATGCGCCTCAGACACGGGAAGCGAGACGAGGCTGGATTGGTGGGTGGAGGAAAAAGAGGAGAAGGAGATCCCGATGAGGATCGAGACCGGGTGGCGGCGGCGGGATGGGACTGATGGGACAACTCCCCTAGATTCTAGGGTTGCTCTTTTATATAGTAAGTGGAATTTTGGATGGGGGCATTTGGTCCCTACGATCTTAATCGGACGGCCGGGAAAAATAGGTTAGATAGCTCAAAGAGAGAAACGGAGACGTTTTGTAGACGTTTGGGGTTGATCCGGACACAACGGTGGCGACAGTCCGGTTCGGGTCCGGGACAGCTTTCGGACGCACGCGAGGGGGGCTGCGGGCTGACGGGAGAGGTTAGGCTGGGACTGGCGGTAGGTAGTGAGCTGTGTAGACAGTCCCGGGCTGAGAGAAGAGAAGAGAGGGAAGCCCGTCATCTGTTTCCGGAGACCGAAAACGTCCGACGTTAGACCGGCTACTATAGCCGCTATATTAATCCGTTGGGGCGTCAAACGAACTCCGATTGCGATGAAACTTGACAGGCGGTCTATCTACACTATAATAAGACCACACGTCAAATCTCGTCCCATTCCGAGAACATTTTCCAGCCACTTATAAAATAATATTTCAGACATGCCGCGGGCGCGTGCAAGTGTGGTTGGGCTCAGAACGGACAACGGAGAGAACGAGGAGGCCGGGACGGATGCAAGTTTTGAAAACATGATGATGCAATGCACATGATGACATGATGAAATGCAACACGCAAGCAAATGACATGGCAACGTCGGCGAATAACTGAACGACACCTGGCACATCGGTCTCGGGGCGTCACAAGAAGGAAGCTAATGCAGTGCTCATGAAGGCCCCTGCAGAAGAACTGAAGACGCTGGTTCCTGACCCAACGAAGGGCGTGATGGCAGTTGACATCATTCGCCGGGCCATGAATCAGTCCGTCTCCGACGATGCTAAACAGAGGAAGAAGTGGTGCAAGTATAATATCTACTGGGCTCCTGATGACCGCCGTGCCGCAGTGTACTGGGAGACGGCTATCGCGCCACTGGCGGTCATCGACGGGGAGCCTAAGGCGGAGGAGGAAGAAGCCGTGCACAATGCCAGTGAGGGCGCCAGAGCCAGGCCGTCGTACCTGGCAGATCGACCTCGACTCTGCCGAGGACGATGACCCACCGGCCCGCACGGCGATGAAGAAGAAGATGAAGGCCAGCGGCTCGACCAGCTGCTCCGCACGCCGTGAGTCGGCGCGACACGTACGAAAGAACAAATTGTTAACATATTCTTTTTCTAGTTAGTGATATTGGCAATCGATAAAAGATGTATGCAAGTAAACCATGACAAAATATATGCTGTGATACAATTGTTAATGAAAAATATAATGGTGCCATTCACATCTTTTTTAACGTCGTTACTAATTAACTAGTGGTCAAGTACTGTACATACAAGTATGATTATTGATTTTCTACAAGAGTATATGCTTTAGACGAAAGGAGTATATAACATGAATAATTTGAGCAAGTCAATTCTTTAATTCTTGCATATGCCATTAATATAATTTTGTTGGCTTCTTTTTTAGATGAACCATGCATTTAGGAGACTAAATGTGATTAAGTGGATTAATCTCGAACCAAATTAACGAGCTACTCCTATATGCTTTTTAAAAAACGTTAAAAAGTTATCTAAGCCCAGGTTCGAACTGGGGACCTTTAGTGTGTGAGACTAACGTGATAACCAACTGCACCACCCAGACAAGTTGTTTTCTTAAGCCAGGTGCTGCTATATTATCAACTGACATACACGCCTGTTGCATGCTTAAACGGTTAAACCAAATAATTACGTTGACTAGATTTTACCCTGTATGTTGCTGCAGGAATTTTTAGTACTGTATAGGAGGATTTATAAAGTGAGAAATAGGGAAACTTATGAAAGGAAATATAAACATATGTCTATTTGAACATTTGAGTGGTATAAAAAGTCCGACAAATTAATACATTATAGAGTATCTCCATATTTGCATAACCAAAAGAATGCGTTGCCAACATTAAGAGAACTAACATATATTGGGATGAAAATTTTCTCATAACGATTCAAGATAATATTTGTTAGTAAGCATGTAGTACAGTAGTAGGGCTATAGGCACCATACAGTTAAACTAAATTTCAGAGAGAATGCAAGTATGTTAATAATAGTACTTCATATTTCCTTTCATTTGTATATGCAGGTGATTGTTGTGACAACAGTAGAACCCTACAATTTGGGAAGAACAAAAATGTCAATCACACAATTGTATCACTCGAGTAATAGAACAGAACGAATCATAAAATTCAGAATGGAATACCTGAAAATGAACAAATTACCTGAAAATTATATGATATATGTTGTGAACTTGTGATTCTACAAAATAATCTGCCGAGAGCAATAATAGTACAAAATACTAAACTAACATGTGTGAGAGGGGGCGACGGAGAGATGCGGGATTGCAGTTAGGCACAATATAGCTCGTCAGGTGGACGCCTGGGCGTAGTCTTGGACCATCATAGCTCACACGACGACAGGGATCACCGGGCTTCAGGAGAGGTGAAGATAAAGGGAAAGATCACGAGGCTCTGATCCGGCAGTAGTGCTTGGGTCTCTGATGGTGACGATCGACTTGTGAAAGCTTGGCCGGCCGTGGTGCAATACGAAGAGAAAGAGGTAGAGATAGACGAAACATGGGAAGAACCGATTGGTGTTGTTTCCTTTTCATGAGGGAATAGTTGGAGCTTTATTCGTCCAGGGAGATGAATGAACCTTTGGGGGTTCGTTGATTCGATAAGATTAATAGGGTAATAAGACGGCGGTTCAGGAGATGGCCAATAATATTCCTTCAGTTATGGAAAAAATTAGCGCACGCACAGCCTAATCCCTTAAAACTCGTGCAGTTATTGTACTTTTTTCATTTCTTTTTAGTCTGCATATAAGATTTGGTCAAAGTCAAACTTTATAAAGTTTGACCAACTTTGTTGAGAAAAATATCAACATCTACAACACTAAAGCTATATGGTATGAAAATTAATTTCATGATGCATCTGACAATATTGATTTCTTATTGTGAATCTTGATATTTTTTTCTATAAACTTAGCCAAAGTTGATAAAGTTTGACTTTGACCAAATCTTATATGCAAGGCTAAAAAGAAATGGAGGGAGTATGTGCCTTCTTTCTCTCGATTCCTCTCCTTAGCATGATCCACATGCACATGAATAGCACAGTCAGATCCTTCTTTCCCGGGCATGCATTGTTATTTGTGTTGTGCCCCTCATCGCTCCGGATCCAGCTTCATTGCTCCCTTCCTATGCTCCCATCCGTACTCCCACTTCATCCTACGGCTGTCCTTTTTCTTTTTCTTTTCTTTTTTAATCTAATCATTCCTCCCCTGATTTTAAGGTGTGGGGCCGGATCTTATTTTGTACCAATCAAATCAAGCCATGTATGCGGGAGCACGAATGGGCACACACGCGAGAAGCAGACAAGTCTCGTCCTCAATCAAGGCTAGATTTATTTCTGGCAATAGTGTGCATGCTGCATTAATTCTCTAATTTTCCAGCCCTCTAAATACGGACGTGGCTGGATAGGAGTCTAGTGATAGACATATTTTTTTCCTAATTATTTTCTTGCATCTAGGGTGGAAGGATGCATGTCTCATGAGTGGGTGCATGGATGAGGATGAGGAATTGCTGACGTGGTAGGTTGATGACGTGGACAGTGTACATGCTAAGAGAATTGCTAGTAGTGGAAATCAACTTCTTAAAAATGTTAGATAAGTTCTTTACAGTGTTATAAAGGCTTACACCTCAATAGCTTCCCTGGATTATTTAACATACCCCCTAGATTTTATTTACTCTGCATATTTGTTTTTTGTCCTAATTTATGCTCCCCCATCCCATAATGTAAGATGTCTTTTGACACTAGTGTAGTGTTAAAAAATGTCTTACATTATGAAATGGAGTAGTACTACTTTACAATATACTCCCTTCATTTTTGTATACAAGGCCACAAACTCATATTGCAGGTACCAAAGTAGAAATTAATGCCTACTTAAGCCAATGTTGCAAGCTAGTCTTTTCTTCTCGCTTGACGTGTTAATTAATGTGTATTTTTCTCTTCAACGCAGAACAAGACAACCCTCTCACTCCTCATTGGTTGATTAATGTGGTACATGAAAACCAATCTTCTCAGTCCCACATGCATGCAAGCGGTATTAATGTCCTCGGTTGCTAGTACGAGTCAAACCTCATCAATTTTACCTCAATTGATGTTATTGACCTTGTATAGATACAAATTGTAATTTTGATAGTGGCCTTGTATACAAAAATGGAGGGAGTAATAAAGTTTGGCCAAGTTTATAGTAAAAATTTATGAACATTTACAATACGGAATCAATGCCAGTAGATTCATCATCGAATATATATTCACATTATATATATATATTTGTTATTATAAATTTTAATATTATTTTTATAAACTTTGAAACTTATAAAAGTAAAGTTTCACTTAGGACAAAACTAAAATGCAAAGTAGAAAAAAAGATGGAGTACTAGAGTGGTGAGAAACCTAACTGAAACATATGAGTTGCATCATTGCATAAATAACAGATAAAAAATGGACTGTGGAGCTATTTAAATTTATGCAATGAATATGCCTCTTCTTTCGCAATATAGTGGTCAAACACAAAAAAAAACGACATTCACGTTCCAACATAACATCAATATTATAAGGGACCATGGTGCCCGTTGCCTAGATGAGGAGAGCTGAGAGGAGGAGGTACGTAAGAATTTTCATCCATTTTCCAATGAATTTCCGCAAAATACATGTGCACGGATCACAACGTAGATACGTGCCCCTGCGAATTCCGCACGCACGTGCCCCTGCGAATTTTCGCAACATCCAAAATCATGCATCATGTGTGCGTCCACGCCTGCTTAGCTAGTAAAATAGACAAATCTACTTTAGAAATACATTAAAAACTAACAACAATGTAGCAAAATAATTGTACTAGTGGACAACACTCAGGTGCTTGCTAACTACTTGCTACTTTATTTCTGAATCTGCATGCACAAGAGTTTAATCGATGAGGCCCTCTTAATAATTAACTACGCACTAATTGTTCGACCACCATCGACAGCGATGACTTGGCCGGTGACGAAAGATGCCGCCGGCATGCAGAGGAACGACACCACTGCGGCCACCTCCTCTGGCTCGCCTGCCCGCCGCATCGGAGTCCTCGCCAACTCGGTCTCTTTAATTTCCGGTGGAAGCTGTTCCACGCACAAATGATCAGTTCTCCAAATGATTTGTTTCTTTGAAAAATAACAGTATAAGAGAATCCTACTATATACGTAAAAAGTCATAACTAATTAGGCTAAATGGTTTTGTTTGTGTATTTTTTGAATGTAATTTTAATGAAGACTCGGTCGGTGCCTACACTGTTTAACATGTCACTCTTGGTCGCGCCCGGGGCGACGCAGTTCACTCGGATCTTGTTCTGGGCCCATTCGGTAGCAAGGCTCCTTGTAAGCTGGTTAATTCCTCCTGGTATATTAGAGACAAAAAAGAGATGTCAGTCTTATGCCTCACTTGAAAGTTGGATCGAGTCGTGGTTATGAATACCTTCAGTCAGAGCTTCTTTGAGTTTTTATACAAGTAGTTAGATTGGATAGCTAAAAAGTTATAGTGCGATTTCGTCTCGAAAAAACATTGTCGCTTGAGACAAGGAAAGATTCAAATTTTCAAAATAGTCACTTGACTATCGATATCTAGAAATACTGAGATTGGATTGAATACCTAAAATCATGTGTGTGAATTTGCATCGGAAAGTACACCATTCAATTTGTTGGACTCTACAAACATAGAAATGAAAGCATGGTTGTTGTTTCAGACATTTACCTGATTTTTAAAGTACAAATTAAATCACTATTTTCTGAAACCGTCATTATTTGAAAGTGTCAGTTTTAAAATGGGCGCTATTATAATACTCAAATTTCAAAACAGGAAGACCGGAGGGAATTACCTTTTGTCATACTGTAAATTGCGAGGCCCGGGAACCCAAGTGTGCCCCCAAGGGAGGATATGTTGACGATGCTCCCTCCTCCAGCGATGGAGGCCCCGAGGAGCAAGGGGTGCGCGAGCTGGCTCAGGTGGAAGCACGACTCTAGGTTGGTCGCCATGAGGTGCGAGTACTCCTCCGATGTCCACTCCACGGCCGCCTTGGCAAGAATCTGCGCCGCGTTGTTCACCTGCATAGATTAGGAATGGTCCAGAGAAACACTTAGCCCTTTAAATCCATACGAACCTATTTGGATTGGGTGGAATTTCAGAGCCCATTTGCAATCTTTGGGGGCCGGCCAGCCGTGATCTCAATCTGAAGTTAATCAGATTGAACTGACAAACTCTGGAGATTTCAGGAAGACGACTTACCAGTATGTCGAGCTTGCCGTCGAAGACTTGCTTGGCCGTCTCCACGAGCTGCTCCCTGTGGGCACGCAGGGAGACGTCGCAGACGGAGACGGTGACCGGGAGCCCCTTGGCCTCCCACCGGCGGCGGCACTCCTCCAGCTCCGCCGCGCTCCGGGCGCACGTGTGCACCCGCGCCCCGTGCCCCGCCAGCTCCTCCACGATCGCGTGGCTGTTCTCCACCCATCGGTGGTAAGCACATGAATATATGCATCGATCGGTCGATCAACGACTATAGTACAGTAAATTGCATCTTCGTACCTAAGCTAGCCGATTAGATTACAGTATGATCACGTACCCGATCCCTTTGCTGCCGCCGGTGACGAGCGCCGTCGCGCCGGCCAGGCTCCACCTCTCCTCCCTGCTCATGCCACCGGCCGCCATCTCTCTCTCTCTCTCTCTCTATGTGCGTGTGTGCCCGTGTTCTGGTACTCTGTGGTGTGGAGTGGGCGAGTGGCAAGGTATATGTAAGACAAGGCGCGTAGCGGCGTAGGTAGGGAGAGTTACCTCGCTTCACACGTAGCGTAGGCAGTGTGTGGCAGTGTGCGGCAGAAACACATGTTCCACGAGCACCGAGCATCATAGTGTCCAGTCGTATTTGCCTACTCCAGACAGTCAAGCCACACTCCAATTTGTAGACCGATCACTGGTTCACGGTGAATGGGAGATGGATTGGCCATTGGCGATTGACGATGCATGCAAACGGACGCGGTTGGCGTTTTCTCAAGAATAGCTGCCGTTTCGGATGTCGATTCCGTTATTACAGCTTTGACCACTGATGACTTATCCTTGCAAAATTATATACTCCAAAGTTTATTGTTACATGTACTTGTCGGACCTTTTGGCGGAGTTTGAATCATTGCGTCGCTGTAATTTACTCCCTAAAGTTGAGTCATCTATTTTAAAACGAAGGGAGTAGATGATAATTATTGCGCGGTTCTCCGTCCCGGTGGTTTGCGGCTGGAGGCTTCGGTGATGGTGGGCCCTGATGGTGTACTTTGGGTCTGAGAAAACCTTGGCCAGTCTGGCCGGCCCGGCGGCGGCGACGTCTATGGGCGCCGCTTTCCTTCATGAAGGCGCAACTGAGGGTCCAATCTACCCACCCTGATCCCCGACGGGATGAAAAACTTCAATACTTTACGGATCTGGCGGCAGCGGCGCTTTTCGCGTCGTGACGTTTCTGGAGATGTCGTCAGAGGCACTAGGGCTTTGTTGGGAGTGCAAAGGATCTACAAGTGAAGGGGATGGGACCAGTGGTAGCAGGTGGTGCCCGCGAAGAATGAGCGGCGTTGCATCTAACACGTCGACAACTGCGGGTCTCAGCGGCATGGAGCAGTGGGGTCTCGCTGCTGGGTGTGTGTTGATGGACGAGCGCAGGAAGGTGGCGTTGTCTGGCGTCGTGGTGACGTCGACGACAGCTAGACTAGGCAAGATTGATGCATCAGTACAGCTCTGAAGATGGAGTGGTGGCAGTTGGCGGCGGCGACCTCTGAGAGCGCGCCGGACCGGTGTGTTCCCCATACCCAGCAAATGGCTTGGTTGGGGCCTCAGGTCTTAGATGTTAGGCTTGGTTGCGAGGTCTGTTTCGTATTAGGCCTGGACTATCAACATCTCTTCATCAAATGGATATGAGTAGCGACAGATGTTGCCTAAACGGTGACTTCAGATTTACTGTTGTATTTTTTTGTAAGGTCTTTTGAAAATAATTAATAAAATGATAGCATGTATCGTCCAGATGCAGAGGCTGTGGGCCTTTCTCCTTTTTTTTTAAGAAAACTCTCTTGACGTGCCTTTTAGGAAAAGTCGTCGTTGCGACTTTATTCAAAATGGCATAAAGATTGCATCATTTGTTAGTTGTGCGAATATTACATCAGGTGGTTCATGTTGTTGCCACATAATAGCACTAAAATTCTTAGAATTACGAGCTAAAAACTGCGCTAACTTGATTGGCTTCTCTAGGTCAGTGATCGAACTTGACAATAGCAAAACCTCTACAAAAGGAAGGATTCTTCTTCATAAACTGCAGCAGCGACACCGATTGAGTCTCCATAGTTATCCATCGTGTCAATAACATCCATACAGTTAGAGTGTACCAAAAGCTTGTTGCATGACACTTGCCCTACTAGGATTAGACCGTTTCTCAATGCTATCGGCTCCGTCATCACGCAAGAGAATTCAAATCTATCTGCAATAAATTAAGTTGTGAGTTAATATTAGTTTCCTTATTCACGTATGTTATCCCCCTCCCCCCTCCCCAACATCGAGTGGGTTGAACGATCATCTTAAGGATGTTTCTACATGGAAGATTAGCTCTAGCCGATGTTGTCCTTTTGCCTTCTAGATAAGTATACAAGGTGCAACACATGCTTACTCTATGAGTTTATCATTGTACTTGTCTTCCATGGGTAGAAATTGAGGCATGTAAGTAAGTAGGCACACAACTTTTGCACATAATAGCAACATGTACTTTATTTGCATGCTAACCTGATATATTCAATCTTTTATGTATCTTGATCTTGGGTAGTACGTCATGTCATACACAAGGGAAACCCTAGGCCCCCGCGTCGTTGAAGGAAATATGCCCTAGAGGCAATAATAAAGTTATTATTTATTTTCTTATATCATGATAAATGTTTATTATTCATGCTAGAATTATATTACCCGGAAACATAATACATGTGTGAATACATAGACAAACAGAGTGTCACTAGTATGCCTCTACTTGACTAGCTCGTTGATCAAAAATGGTTATGTTTCCTAACCATAGACATGAGTTGTCATTTGATTAACGGGATCACATAATTAGGAGAATGATGTGATTGACTTGACCCATTCCGTTAGCTTAGCACACGATCGTTTAGTATATTGCTATTGCTTTCTTCATAACTTATACATGTTCCTACGACTATGAGATTATGCAACTCCCGTTTACCGGAGAAACACTTTGTGTGCCACCAAACGTCACAACGTAACTGGGTGATTATAAAGGTGCTCTACAGGTGTCTCCGAAGGTACTTGTTGGGTTGGCGTATTTCGAGATTAGGATTTGTCACTTCGATTGTCGGAGAGGTATCTCTGGGCCCACTCGGTAATGCACATCACTATAAGCCGTGCAAGCATTGCAACTAATGAATTAGTTGCGGGATAATGTATTACGGAACGAGTAAAGAGACTTGCCGGTAACGAGATTGAACTAGGTATTGAGATACCGACGATCGAATCTCGGGCAAGTAACATACCGATGACAAAGGGAACAACGTATGTTGTTATGCGGTTTGACCGATAAAGATCTTCGTATAATATGTAGGAGTCAATATGATCATCCAGGTTCCGCTATTGGTTATTGACCGAAGACGTGTCTCGGTCATGTCTACATAGTTCTCGAACCCGTAGGGTCCGCACGCTTAAAGTTCGATGACGATTATATTATGAGTTTATGTGTTTTGATGTACCGATGGAGTTCGGAGTCCCGGATGAGATCGGGGACATGACGAGGAGTCTCAAAATGGTCGAGACATAAAGATCAACATATTGGACGACTATATTCGGACATCGGAAAGGTTCCGAGTGATTCGGGTATTTTCAGGAGTACCGGGGAGTTACGGGAATTCGTATTGCGCCTTAATGGGCCATACGGGAAAGGAGAGAAAGGCCTCAAAGGGTGGTCGCACCAACAAATATCTACTTAATGAAGCACAAGTCTGAAACATTTGAAAAGTTCAAAAACTTCAGAGTGAAGTGGAAAATCATCGTGACAAGAAAATAAAATTTCTACGATCTGATCGCAGAGACAAATATTTGAGTTACGAGTTTGGTCTTCAATTAAAACAATGTGGAATAGTTTCACAAACTCATGCCACCTGGAACACCACAGCATAATGGTGTGTTCGAACGTCATAACCGTACTATTATTGGATATAGTGCAATCTATGATGTTTCTTACCGATTAACCACTACAGTTTTGAGGTTATGCATTAGAGACAGCTACATTCACATTAAAAAGGGCACCATCGAAATCCGTTGAGACGACGCCTTATGAACTGTGGTTTGGCAAGAAACCAAAGTTGTCGTTTCTTAAAGTTTGGGGTTGCAATGCTTATGTGAAAAAGTTTCATCTTGATAAGCTCAAATCCAAGTCGGAGAAGTGCATCTTCATAGGATACCCAAAAGTAACTGTTGGGTACACCTTCTATCACAGATTCGAAGGCAAGATATTTGTTGCTGAGAATGGATCCTTTCTAGAGAAGGAGTTTCTCTCGAAAGAAGTGAGTGGAAGGAAAGTAGAACTTGATGAGGTAACTGTACCTGCTCCCTTATTGGAAAGTAGTTCATCACAAAAAATATGTTTCTGTGACTCCTACACCAATTAGTGAGGAAGCTAATGATGGTGATCATGTAACTTCAGATCAAGTTACTACCGAACCTCGTAGGTCAACCAGAGTGAGATACGCACCAGAGTGGTACGGTAATCCTGTTCTGGAGGTCATGTTAATTCACCATGACGAATCTACGAACTATGAGGAAGCGATGATGAGTCCAGATTCCACGAAATGGCTTGAGGCCATGAAATCTGAGATGAGATCCATGTATGAGAACAAAGTGTGGACTTTGGTTGACTTGCCCGATGATCGGCAAGCCATAGAAAATAAATGGATCTTCAAGAGGAAGACGGACGCTGATAGTAGTGTTACTATATACAAAGCTAGACTTGTCGAAAAAGGTTTTTGACAAAGTTCAAGGTGTTGACTATGATGAGATTTTCTCACTCGTAGCGATGCTTAAGTCTGTCTGAATCATGTTAGCAAATTGCCGCATTTTATGAAATCTAGCAAATGGATAAACAAAACTGCATTCCTTAAAGGATTTATTAAAGAATGTTTTGTCAATCCTAAACGTGCTAACAAAATATGCAAGCTCCAGCGATCCATCTATGGACTGGTGCAAGCATCTCGGAGTTGGAATATACGCTTTGATAAGTTGATCAAAGCATATAGTTTTATACAGACTTGCGGTGAAGCCTATATTTTCAAGAAAGTGAGTGGGAGCACTACATCGTTTCTGATAAATATATGTAAATGACATATTGTTGATCGGAAATAATGTAGAATTATTCTGCAAAGCATAAAGGAGTGTTTGAAAGGAGTTTTTCAAAGAAAGACCTTGGTGAAGATGCTTACATATTGAGCATCAAGATCTATAGAGATAGATCAATACGCTTGATAAGTATTTCAATGAGTACATACCTTGACAAGATTTTGAAGTAGTTCAAAATGGAACAGTCAAAGAAAGAGTTCTTGCCTGTGTTACAAGGTGTGAAGTTGAGTAAGACTCAAAACCCGACCACGGCAGAAGATATAGAGAGAATGAAAGTCATTCCCTATGCCTCAGCCATAGGTTATATAAAATATGCCATGCTGTGTACCAGACCTATTGTATACCCTACCATGAGTTTGGCAAAGGAGTACAATAGTGATCTAGGAGTAGATCATTGGACATTGGTCAAAATTATTCTTAGTGGAATAAGGATATGTTTCTCGATTATGGAAGTGACAAAAGATTCGTCGTAAAGGGTTTCATCGATGCAAATTTTGACACTGATCCAGATGACTCTGAATCTCAATCTAGATACATATTGAAAGTGGGAGCAATTAGCTAGAGTAGCTCTGTGCAGAGCATTGTTGACATAGAAATTTGCAAAATACTTACGGATCTGAATGTGGCAGACCCGTTGATTAAATTTTTCTCACAAGCAAAACATGATCACACCTCAGTACTCTTTGGGTGTTAATCACATAGCGATGTGAACTAGATTATTGACTCTGGTAAACCCTTTGGGTGTTGGTCACATGTCGGTGTGAACTATGGGTGTTAATCACATGGTGATGTGAACTATTGGTATTAAATCACATGGCGATGTGAACTAGATTATTGACTCTAGTGCAAGTGGGAGACTGAAGGAAATATGCCCTAGAGGCAATAATAAAGTTATTATTTATGTCCTTATATCATGATAAATGTTTATTATTCATGCTAGAATTGTATTAACCGGAAACATAATACATGTGTGAATACATAGACAAACAGAGTGTCACTAGTATGCCTCTACTTGACTAGCTCGTTGATTAAAGATGGTTATGTTTCCTAACCATAGACATGAGTTTTCATTTGATTAACGGGATCACATCAGTAGGAGAATGATGTGATTGACTTGACCCATTCCATTAGCTTAGCACATGATCGTTTAGTATGTTGCTATTGTTGGGGAACACAGTAATTTCAAAAATTTTCCTACGCACACGCAAGATCATGGTGATGTACAGCAACGAGAGGGGAGAGTGTTGTCTACGTACCAACGCAGACCGACTGCGGAAGCGATCACACAACGTAGAGGAAGTAGTCGTACGTCTTTTTCCCGATCCGACCGATCCAAGCACCGTTACTCCGGCACCTCCGAGTTCTTAGCACACGTTCAGCTCGATGACGTTCCTCGGGCTCCGATCCAGCAAAGCGTCGAGGAAGAGTTCCGTCAGCACGACGGCGTGATGACGATCTTGATGTACTACCGACACAGGGCTTCGCCTAAGCACTACAACGGTACGATCGAGGTGGAATTTGGTGGCAGGGGGCACCGCACACGGCTAAGGAACGATCTCAAGGATCAAGTTGTGTGTCTTGGGGTGCCCCCTGCCCCCGTATATAAAAGTTGGAGGAGGGGAGCCGGCCGGCCAAGGGAGGGGAGGCGCAGGGGAGTCCTACTCCCACCGGGAGTAGGACTCCTCCCCCCAATCCTAATCCAATTAGGACTCCCGGGGGGAAAAGAGAGAGAAGGGGGGCCGGCCCCTTATCCTATTCCTAATAGGACTTGGGGGGGCGCCGGCCAGCTAGTGGGCTTCCCTTTTCTCTTTTCCACTAAGGCCCAATAGGCCCATTAGTCTCCCGGGGGGTTCCGGTAACCCTCCCGGTATTCCGGTAAAATCCCGATTTTACCCGGAACACTTCCGATGTCCAAACATAGGCTTCCAATATATCAATCTTTACGTCTCGACCATTTCGAGACTCCTCGTCATGTCCGTGATCTCATCCGGGACTCCGAACAACCTTCGGTACATCAAAATGCATAAACTCATAATAACTGTCATCGTAATGTTAAGCGTGCGGACCCTATGGTTCGAGAACAATGTAGACATGACCGAGACACGTCTCCGGTCAATAACCAATAGCGGGACCTGGATGCCCATATTGGCTCCTACATATTCTACGAAGATCTTTATCGGTCAGACCGCATAACAACATACGTTGTTCCCTTTGTCATCGGTATGTTACTTGCCCGAGATTCGATCGTCGGTATCCAATACCTAGTTCAATCTCGTTACCGGCAAGTCTCTTTACTCGTTCCGTAATACATCATCTCACAACTAACATATTAGTTGCAGTGCTTGCAAGGCTTATGTGATGTGCATTACCGAGAGGGCCCAGAGATACCTCTCCGACAATCGGAGTGACAAACCCTAATCTCGAAATACGCCAACCCAACATCTACCATTGGAGACACCTGTAGTACTCCTTTATAATCACGCAGTTACGTTGTGACGTTTGGTAGTACCCAAAGTGTTCCTCCGGTAAACGGGAGTTGCATAATCTCATAGTTATAGGAACATGTATAAGTCATGAAGAAAACAATAGCAACATACTAAACGATCGGGTGCTATGCTTATGGAATGGGTCATGTCAATCAGATCATTCTACTAATGATGTGACCTCGTTAATCAAATAACAACTACTTGTTCATGGTTAGGAAACATAACCATCTTTGATTAACGAGCTAGTCAAGTAGAGGCATACTAGTGACACTCTGTTGGTCTATGTATTCACACATGTATTATGTTTCCGGTTAATACAATTCTAGCATGAATAATAAACATTTATCATGATGTAAGGAAATAAATAATAACTTTATTATTGCCTCTAGGGCATATTTCCTTCAGTCTCCCACTTGCACTAGAGTCAATAATCTAGATTACACAGTAATGATTCTAACACCCATGGAGCCTTGGTGCTGATCATGTTTTGCTCGTGGAAGAGGCTTAGTCAACGAGTCTGCAACATTCAGATCCGTATGTATCTTGCAAATCTCTATGTCTCCCACCTGGACTAAATCCCGGATGGAGTTGAAGCGTCTCTTGATGTGTTTGGTTCTTTTATGAAATCTGGATTCCTTTGCCAAGGCAATTGCACCAGTATTGTCACAGAAGATTTTCATTGGACCCGATGCACTAGGTATGACACCTAGATCGGATATGAACTCCTTCATCCAGACTCCTTCGTTCGCTGCTTCCGAAGCAGTTATGTACTCCGCTTCACATGTAGATCCCGCTACGACGCTTTGTTTAGAACTGCACCAACTGACAGCTCCACCGTTTAAAGTAAACACGTATCCGGTTTGCGATTTAGAATCGTCCGGATCAGTGTCAAAGCTTGCATCAACGTAACCTCTTACGGTGAGCTCTTTGTCACCTCCATATACGAGAAACATATCCTTAGTCCTTTTCAGGTATTTCAGGATGTTCTTGACCGCTGTCCAGTGATCCATTCCAGGATTACTTTGGTACCTCCTTGCTAAACTTATAGCAAGGCACACATCAGGTCTGGTACACAGCATTGCATACATGATAGAGCCTATGGCTGAAGCATAGGGAACATCTTTCATTTTCTCTCTATCTTCTGCAGTGGTCGGGCATTGAGTCTTACTCAATTTCATACCTTGTAACACAGGCAAGAACCCTTTCTTTGCTTGATCCATTTTGAATTTCTTCAAAATCTTGTCCAGGTATGTGCTTTGTGAAAGTCCAATTAAGCGTCTTGATCTATCTCTATAGATCTTTATGCCTAATATGTAAGCAGCTTCCCCGAGGTCTTAAATCGAAAAACTTTTATTCAAGTATCCCTTTATGCTATCCAGAAATTCTATATCATTTCCAATCAGCAATATGTCATCCACATATAATATCAGAAATGCTACAGAGCTCCCACTCACTTTCTTGTAAATACAGGCTTCTCCAAAAGTCTGTATAAAGCCAAATGCTTTGATCACACTATCAAAGCGTTTATTCCAACTCCGAGATGCTTGCACCAGTCCATAGATGGATCGCTGGAGTTTGCATACTTTGTTAGCTCCCTTTGGATCGACAAAACCTTCTGGTTGTATCATATACAACTCTTCTTCCAGAAATCCATTCAGGAATGCAGTTTTGACATCCATCTGCCATATTTCATAATCATAAAATGCGGCACTTGCTAACATAATTCTGACGGACTTAAGCATCGCTACGGGTGAGAAAGTCTCATCGTAGTCAACCCCTTGAACTTGTCGAAAACCTTTTGCGACAAGTCGAGCTTTATAGACAGTAACATTACCGTCAGCGTCAGTCTTTTTCTTGAAGATCCATTTATTCTCAATTGCTTGCCGATCATCGGGCAAGTCAACCAAAGTCCATACTTTGTTTTCATACATGGATCCCATCTCAGATTTCATGGCCTCAAGCCACTTTGCGGAATCTGGGCTCACCATCGCTTCTTCATAGTTCGTAGGTTCATCATGATCTAGCATCATGACTTCCAGAACTGGATTACCGTACCACTCTGGTGCGCATCTCACTCTGGTTGATCTACGTGGTTCAGTAGTATCTTGTTCTGAAGCTTCATGATCATCATCATTAGCTTCCTCACTGATTGGCATAGGTGTCGCAGAAACAGTTTTCTGTGATGTACTATTTTCCAATAAGGGAGCAGGTACAGTTACCTCGTCAAGTTCTACTTTCCTCCCACTCACTTCTTTCGAGAGAAACTCCTTCTCTAGAAATGATCCATTCTTAGCAACGAATGTCTTGCCTTCGGATCTGTGATAGAAGGTATACCCAACAGTTTCCTTTGGCTATCCTATGAAGACACATTTCTCCGCTTTGGGTTCGAGCTTATCAGGTTGAAGCTTTTTCACATAAGCATCGCAGCCCCAAACTTTAAGAAACGACAACTTTGGTTTCTTGCCAAACCATAGTTCATAAGGCGTCGTCTCAACGGATTTTGATGGTGCCCTATTTAACGTGAATGCGGCCGTCTCTAAAGCATAACCCCAAAACGATAGCGGTAAATCAGTAAGAGACATCATGGATCGCACCATATCTAGTAAAGTACGATTACGACGTTCGGACACACTATTACGCTGTGGTGTTCCGGGTGGCGTGAGTTGCGAAACTATTCCACAATTTTTCAAATGTATACCAAACTCGTAACTCAAATATTCTCCTCCACGATCAGATCGTAGAAACTTTATTTTCTTGTTACGATGATTTTCAACTTCACTCTGAAATTCTTTGAACCTTTCAAATGTTTCAGACTTATGTTTCATTAAGTAGATATACCCATATCTGCTTAAATCATCTGTGAAGGTGAGAAAATAACGATATCCGCCACGAGCCTCAATATTCATCGGACCACATACATCGGTATGTACAATTTCCAACAAATCTGTTGCTCTCTCCATAGTACCGGAGAACGGTGTCTTAGTCATCTTGCCTATGAGGCACGGTTCGCAAGTACCAAGTGATTCATAATCAAGTGGTTCCAAAAGCCCATCAGTATGGAGTTTCTTCATGCGCTTTACACCGATATGACCTAAACGGCAGTGCCACAAACAAGTTGCACTATCATTATTAACTTTGCATCTTTTGGCTTCTACATTATGAATATGTGTATTACTATCTTCGAGATTCAACAAGAATAGACCACTCTTCAAAAGTGCATGACCATAAAAGATATTATTCATATAAATAGAACAACCATTATTCTCTGATTTAAATGAATAACCGTCTCGCATTAAACAAGATCCAGATATAATGTTCATGCTCAACGCTGGCACCAAATAACAATTATTTAGGTCTAATATTAATCCCGAAGGTAGATGTAGAGGCAGCGTGCCGACCGCGATCACATCGACTTTGGAACCGTTTCCCACGCGCATCGTCACCTCGTCCTTTGCTAGTGTCCGCTTATTCCGTAGTCCCTGTTTCGAGTTGCAAATATTAGCAACAGAACCAGTATCAAATACCCAGGTGCTACTGCGAGCTCTAGTAAGGTACACATCAATAACATGTATATCACATATACCTTTGCTCACTTTGCCATCCTTCTTATCCGCCAAATACTTGGGGCAGTTCCGCTTCCAGTGTCCAGTCTGCTTGCAGTAGAAGCACTCAGTTTCAGGCTTAGGTCCAGACTCGGGTTTCTTCTCTTGAGCAGCAACTTGCTTGCTGTTCTTCTTGAAGTTTCCCTTCTTCTTCCCTTTGCCCTTTTTCTTGAAACTAGTGGTTTTGCTAACCATCAACACTTGATGCTCCTTCTTGATTTCTACCTCCGCAGCTTTCAGCATTGCGAAGAGCTCGGGAATAGTCTTGTTCATCCCTTGCATATTATAGTTCATCACGAAGCTCTTGTAGCTTGGTGGCAGTGATTGGAGAATTCTGTCAATGACGCAATCATCTGGAAGATTAACTCCCATCTGAATCAAGTGATTATTATACCCAGACATCTTGAGTATATGCTCACTGACAGAACTGTTCTCCTCCATCTTACAGCTATAGAACTTATTGGAGACTTCATATCTCTCAATTCGGGCATTTGCTTGAAATATTAACTTCAACTCCTGGAACATCTCATATGCTCCATGACGTTTAAAACGTCGTTGAAGTCCCGATTCTAAGCCGTAAAGCATGGCACACTGAACTATCGAGTAGTCATCAGCTTTGCTCTGCCAGACGTTCATAACATCCGGCGTTGCTCCAGCAGCAGGCCTGTCACCCAGCGGTGCTTCCAGGACGTAATTCTTCTGTGCAGCAATGAGGATAATCCTCAGGTTACGGACCCAGTCCGTGTAATTGCTACCATCATCTTTCAACTTTGCTTTCTCAAGGAACGCATTAAAATTCAACGGAACAATAGCACGAGCCATCTATCTACAAGCAACATAAACAAGCAAGATACTATCAGGTACTAAGTTCATGATAAGTTTAAGTTCAGTTAATCAAATTACTTAGGAACTCCCACTTAGATAGACATCCCTCTAATCCTCTAAGTGATCACGTGATCCAAATCAACTAAACCATAACCGATCATCACGTGAGATGGAGTAGTTTTCAATGGTGAACATTGTCATGTTGATCATATCTACTATATGATTCACGCTCGACCTTTCGGTCTCTGTGTTCTGAGGCCATATCTGCATATGCTAGGCTCGTCAAGTATAACCTGAGTATTCTGCGTGTGCAAAACTGGCTTGCACCCGTTGTAGATGGACGTAGAGCTTATCACACCCGATCATCACGTGGTGTCTGGGCACGACGAACTTTGGCAACGGTGCATACTCAGGGAGAACACTTCTTGATAATTTAGTGAGAGATCATCTTATAATGCTACCGTCAATCAAAGCAAGATAAGATGCATAAAAGGATAAACATCACATGCAATCAATATAAGTGATATGATATGGCCATCATCATCTTGTGCTTGTGATCTCCATCTTCGAAGCACCGTCATGATCACCATCGTCACCGGCGCGCCACCTTGATCTCCATCGTAGCAATGTTGTCGTCTCGCCAATCTTATGCTTCCACGACTATCACTACCGCTTAGTAATAAAGTAAAGCATTACATCGCGATTGCATTGCATACAATAAAGCGACAACCATATGGCTCCTGCCAGTTGCCGATAACTCGGTTACAAAACATGATCATCTCATACAATAAAATCAGCATCATGCCTTGACCATATCACATCACAACATACCCTGAAAAAACAAGTTAGACGTCCTCTACTTTGTTGTTGCAAGTTTTACGTGGCTGCTACGGGCTTAAGTAAGAACACATCTCACCTACGCATCAAAACCACAACGATAGTTCGTCAAATAGACTCCGTTTTAACCTTCTCAAGGACCGGGCGTAGTCACACTTGGTTCAACTAAAGTTGGAGAGACAGTCTTCCGCAAGCCATCTATGTGCAAAGCACGTCGAGGGAACCGGTCTCGCGTAAGAGTACGCGTAAGGTTGGTCCGGATCGTCTCAACCAACAATACCGCCGAACCAAAGTATGACATGCTGGTAGGCAGTATGACTTGTATCGCCCACAACTCACTTGTGTTCTACTCGTGCATATAACATCAAACCATAAAACCTAGGCTCGGATGCCACTGTTGGGGAACGCAGTAATTTCAAAAATTTTCCTACGCACACGCAAGATCATGGTGATGTACAGCAACGAGAGGGGAGAGTGTTGTCTACGTACCAACGCAGACCGACTGCGGAAGCGATCACACAACGTAGAGGAAGTAGTCGTACGTCTTCTTCCCGATCCGACCGATCCAAGCACCGTTACTCCGGCACCTCCGAGTTCTTAGCACACGTTCAGCTCGATGACGTTCCTCGGGCTCCGATCCAGCAAAGCGTCGAGGAAGAGTTCCGTCAGCACGACGGCGTGATGACGATCTTGATGTACTACCGACGCAGGGCTTCGCCTAAGCACTACAACGGTACGATCGAGGTGGAATTTGGTGGCAGGGGGCACCGCACACGGCTAATGAACGATCTCAAGGATCAAGTTGTGTGTCTTGGGGTGCCCCTGCCCCCGTATATAAAGGTTGGAGGAGGGGAGCCGGCCGTCCAAGGGAGGGGAGGCGCAGGGGAGTCCTACTCCCACCGGGAGTAGGACTCCTCCCCCCAATCCTAATCCAATTAGGACTCCCGGGGGGAAAAGAGAGAGAAGGGGGGCCGGCCCCTTATCCTATTCCTAATAGGACTTGGGGGGGCGCCGGCCAGCTAGTGGGCTTCCCTTTTCTCTTTTCCACTAAGGCCCAATAGGCCCATTAGTCTCCCGGGGGGTTCCGGTAACCCTCCCGGTATTCCGGTAAAATCCCGATTTTACCCGGAACACTTCCGATGTCCAAACATAGGCTTCCAATATATCAATCTTTACGTCTCGACCATTTCGAGACTCCTCGTCATGTCCGTGATCTCATCCGGGACTCCGAACAACCTTCGGTACATCAAAATGCATAAACTCATAATAACTGTCATCGTAACGTTAAGCGTGCGGACCCTACGGTTCGAGAATAATGTAGACATGACCGAGACACGTCTCCGGTCAATAACCAATAGCGGGACCTGGATGCCCATATTGGCTCCTACATATTCTACGAAGATCTTTATCGGTCAGACCGCATAACAACATACGTTGTTCCCTTTGTCATCGGTATGTTACTTGCCCGAGATTCGATCGTCGGTATCCAATACCTAGTTCAATCTCGTTACCGGCAAGTCTCTTTACTCGTTCCGTAATACATCATGTCACAACTAACATATTAGTTGCAGTGCTTGCAAGGCTTATGTGATGTGCATTACCGAGAGGGCCCAGAGATACCTCTCCGACAATCGGAGTGACAAACCCTAATCTCGAAATACGCCAACCCAACATCTACCATTGGAGACACCTGTAGTACTCCTTTATAATCACGCAGTTACGTTGTGACGTTTGGTAGTACCCAAAGTGTTCCTCCGGTAAACGGGAGTTGCATAATCTCATAGTTATAGGAACATGTATAAGTCATGAAGAAAACAATAGCAACATACTAAACGATCGGGTGCTATGCTTATGGAATGGGTCATGTCAATCAGATCATTCTACTAATGATGTGACCTCGTTAATCAAATAACAACTACTTGTTCATGGTTAGGAAACATAACCATCTTTGATTAACGAGCTAGTCAAGTAGAGGCATACTAGTGACACTCTGTTGGTCTATGTATTCACACATGTATTATGTTTCCAGTTAATACAATTCTAGCATGAATAATAAACATTTATCATGATGTAAGGAAATAAATAATAACTTTATTATTGCCTCTAGGGCATATTTCCTTCAGCTATTGCTTTCTTCATGACTTATACATGTTCCTATGACTATGAGATTATGCAACTCCTGTTTACCGGAGAAACACTTTGTGTGCCACCAAACGTCACAACATAATTGGGTGATTATAAAGGTGCTCTACAGGTGTCTCCGAAGGTACTTGTTGGGTTGGCGTATTTCGAGATTAGGATTTGTCACTCCGATTGTCGGAGAGGTATCTCTGGGCCCACTCGGTAATGCACATCACTATAAGCCTTGCAAGCATTGCAACTAATGAGTTAGTTGCGGGATAATGTATTACGAAACGAGTAAAGACACTTGCCAGTAACGAGATTGAACTAGGTATTGAGATACCGACGATCGAATCTCGGGCAAGTGACATACCGATGACAAAGGGAACAACGTATGTTGTTATGCGGTTTGACCGATAAAGATCTTCGTAGAATATGTAGGAGACAATATGAGCATCCATGTTCCGCTATTGGTTATTGATCGGAGACGTGTCTCGGTCATGTCTACATAGTTCTCGAACCCGTAGGGTCCGCACGCTTAAAGTTTGATGACGTTTATATTATGAGTTTATGTGTTTTGATGTACCGAAGGAGTTCGGAGTCCAGGATGAGATCGGGGACATGACGAGGAGTCTCGAAATGGTCGAGACGTAAAGATCGATATATTGAACGACTATATTCGGACATCGGAAAGGTTCCGAGTGATTCGGCTATTTTCAGAAGTACCAGGGAGTTACGGGAATTCGTATTGGGCCTTAATGGGCCATACGGGAAAGGAGAGAAAGGCCTCAAAGGATGGCCGCACCCCTCCCCATGGGCTGGTCCGAATTGAACTAGGGAGGGGGTCGCCCCCTTCCTTCCTTCTCCTTTTCCCTTCCCTTTCCTTCTCTCCTACTCCTACTACTTGGAAGGGATCCTAGTTCTACTAAGAAAGGGGGAATCCTACTTCCGGTGGGAGTAGGACTCCCCTAGGGCGCGCCATAGAGAGCGCCGGCCCCTCCCCTCCTCCACTCCTTTATATACGTGGCCAAGGGGCACCCCATAGATACAACAATTGATCTCTTGATCTCTTAGCCGTGTGCGGTGCCCCCCTCCACCATAATCCACCTCGATCATATCGTAGCGGTGCTTAGGCGAAGCCCTGCATCGGTACAACATCATCATCGTCACCACGCCGTCATGTTGACGAAACTCTCCCTCAACACTCGGCTGGATCGGAGTTCGAGGGACGTCATCGAGTTGAACGTGTGCAGAACTCGGAGGTGCCGTGCGTTCGGTACTTGGATCGGTCAGATCGTGAAAACGTACGACTACATCAACTGCGTTGTGCTAACGCTTCCGCTTCCGGTCTACGAGGGTACGTGGACAACACTCTCCTCTCTCGTTGCTATGCATCACCATGATCTTGCGTGTGCATAAAATTTTTTTGAAATTACTACGTTCCCCAACAGTCGTCCCCTGCGGGCGACTCAGGTGGCAACTCAGTCCCTTCGCGTCTTCTCCCCTCCTTTCCTCTTCTCTCCCGCCACCGCCGCTTGAGGTCACCTGGACAAAGCCCCTTGCAGTGGTCGGTCGCGCGAGGCCTTCGTCCTCCCTGGCTGGTGGCGGGTAGCGCCGGACGCGACGACCAGCTGGGTTGCGGTGCTCGCGCGGTGTACCTTGGCAGCTGCGCGCATGCCCAGGACAATGACATGATGGAGCTGTGATGGCCGCATGGTGGTGGTGGTCCGCGCGTGGAGCGCTTGGATATGTGGCAATAGTCATATTGGGGCACGCGCCTCCTTTCCCATGATGGGGATTGGCATGGAATGCTGGTGTGCGCCATTTATGGCCGCCGGGCGGCGTGATGACGAAGAGCATGGAGCTCGATCTTGGGTTTGCCCTCCGACCTGATTTGAAGATGGCGGTCCTCTCCCTCATTCATCGGTCTTCCCTGCTGGCCTGGGATGCTCGCGACCTCCTGTTTGTCCGGATCCGGTTGTTGGTTTGGGCATTGGGGGATTTGAATCAGACGAAATCATTAGATATTTTATTTCTGTCGTTGCGCGTAATTCTTTAGCATGGTGGTAGTAATAATTTAAATCTTTTGGGCGACTGGGTGCTCCTACAGTAAGGGCATAGGAAGCTTTTATGCATTGGATGGTCTTGTGGCAAGGAACATAGTTCACCGTTCTACAACGTTTAAGCTTTCCCCATGGAGAATTTTTGTTTTTTTTGGCATGAGAATTCAAAGATTTGTCCTTGATTATATGCCTCTTTATGGTTTAATAGTTATGTGAACCATATATATGTAGGTGCGTATCCGGGGCAAAATCGAATACCCCTGTTAAGATCCAATAGTTGTGTTCAATTGTGCCATGGTTAATTACCTTTTAAGTTTAGGGAAAAAGAATTAATTATATGTATTATACCAAAGATCAATAATTAAGAGGCTTCACTCTATGTGATGAATATCACCACTATATGGTGCTCTATATCGGTTCGGTTCCAAAATGTACACATCTTTATAACTTGTACAACAAAAGTACACAAGGCACAATAACGGCAATGCCAACATCCAAGATCATGCATCATGGGTGCGGCCACGCTTGCTTGGCTAGTTAAATACGCAAATCTACTTTAGAAATACAATAAAAACTAAAAGCAAATAAAAAATGTAGCAAAATAATTATACTAGCGGACAGCATTCAGGTCCTTGCTAACTCCTCCTTTCGTCCCATAATATAAGAACATTTTTCAAGCTAACGGACGGAGGTAGTATTCACCTGCTACTTTATAAATTGATCAACATGCACACGATTTTATCGGTGAGGTGCCATTAATTAATTAGGCACTAATTGTTCGACCACCATCGACGGTGATGACCTGCCCAGTGACGAAGGATGCCGCTGGCATGCAGAGGAATGACACCACTGCAGCCACGTCCTCTGGCTCGCCTACCCGCCGCATCGGAACCTTCGCCAACTCCTTCTCTAAAATGTCGGGTGCGACCTGTTCCACACACAAATAATCAGTTCTCCAAATGATTAGTTTCTTAGAAAAACCGATACTAAGAGCTTTCTTTGGTTTAGAGGAATTTCATAGGAATTCTAGAGGATAGGATTTTTATAGGATTTTTTCCTTTAGAGCCCTTTGGTTCATGGGAATGGATTCCTATTCCTATATAGGATTAGTTCCTATCCTCCACATTTCATAGAAAAATAAAAAAGAGCCTAGACTTAATGGAAAAGTTCCTTTGGTGTCAACCAAATGACATCTTGTTTCCTATTCCTACTTATAGGATTTGAGATATATGTCATCTCATTTCCTACAAGATTTCTATTCCTATGATAATCCTATCATATGAATCAAAAAAGGCCTATAAGAGTTGTGTAGTAGGATTCTGCGAACTCGTCGTCTCTAATCACCAGTACTACCTCCGTCTAGATGAATAAGTCATTCGTGTAGTTCTAGATCATCGATTTGAGAAATTAAATATGTGTTATATGTAACGAAAAATATATATTTAGAAACTACATCCGTGTAGAAATCTAGTGATATACTTTTCATGACATACAACACATATTTAATTTCTCAAATCGATAACCTAAAACTATGCAAATGACTTATTAACTTAGACGGAGGTAGTACTATACACGTAAAAAAGGTCATAACTCATAACTAATTTGGTTAAATAGTTTTGATTGTGTATTTTCTTTAATGTACTTTTAAAAAGACACGGTCAGTGCATACACTATTTAACATGTCACTCTTGGTCACGCCTGGGGCAACGCAATTCACTCGAACTTTGTTCTGGGCCCACTCGGTAGCAAGGCTCCGTGTGAGCTGGTTGATCCCTCCTGCATGTCAGGCGGTAAATTAGAGGCAAAAAAAACATATGCCAGTTTTATGCCTAAGTCGAAATTTGGATCAAGTTGTGGTTATGGCGATGAACACCTTCAATTAGAGCTTGTTTGAGTATTTATTTTCACAAATAGTTAGATTGGATAGTTAAAATGTTGTAGTGCGGTCGTCTCGAAAGAACATCGTCGCATGAGGCATGCAAAGACTCAAATTTTCAAAAATAATCAATTGACTATTGGTATCTAGAAATATTGAGATTGAACACCTAAAATCATGCATGTGAATTTGTATCGAGAAATACAACATTCATTTTTTGGACCTTACAAATATATTAAATGAAAACATGACCTTTGTTTTGGACAATGACAGGATCTTTAAAGTACGAATTAACCCACTATTTTTTAAACTGTCATCATTTCAAAGTTTCATTTTTAACATGGATGGACGATGTAATTTTGAAGTATCCCTCTGACTATTTATCGAGATAATAATAGTACTGGAATTTCAGAAGTAGGAAAACTGGAGGGAACAGCGCATACTACCTTTTGTGATACCGTAAAGTGCGTAGCCCGGGAACCCAAGCGTGCCCCCAATGGAGGATATGTTGACGATGCTACCTCCTCCGGCGATGGAGGCCCCGAGGAGCAAGGGGTGCGCGAGCTTGCTGAGGTGGAAGCACGGCTCTAGGTTGGTCGACATGAGGTGCGTGTACTCCTCCGATGTGCACTCCACGGCCGCCTTGGCAAGAGCCTGCGCCGCGTTGTTCACCTGAATATGTACAGTAGGAATGGTCAGCCCCGTACGTAAAGTGTAAAACCTATATGAACCTCTTTGGATTGGGTGGAATTTTAGAGCCCAATTGCAGTCTCTGTCTCTGGACGGCGGGCCTGATCTCAATATAAACTTAATCAGGTTGAACATACAAACTCTGAAGATTTTAGACTAGTCACAATGAATAGTAAAATTAGCATGTTACTAGTCTATATTACTATCTGAAAATAACATATGTGTGGTGTTATGCAATACTTTATTTATTAAGTTGTAGACTCATCTTGTTTTGATATGTTTGATGTTACAATAACTAACTACATTATCACATACCCTTATTTTCTCATTAATTACTCGCCACATCATCTATTAGTTATTATTAGTTACCAGTATGTCGAGCTTGGCGTCGAAGACTTGCTTGACCGTCTCCACGAGCTGCTCCCTCTGTGCGCGCAGGGAGACGTCGCAGACGGAGACGGTGACCTGGAGGCCCCTGGCCTCCCACCGGCGGCGGCACTCCTCCAGCTCCGCCGCGCTCCGGGCGCACGTGTGCACCCGCGCCCCGTGCCCCGCCAGCTCCTCCACGATCGCGTGGCTGCGTTGCATCGATCGACACCATCATGCACAGAAGCACATGAGTATACGTGTACATAGCATGTGTGTACGTAAGAAGGTTATATAGAATTGCGCACCCGATCCCTTTGCTGCCGCCGGTGACGAGCGCCGTCGCGCCGGCCAGACTCCACCTCGCCTCCCTGCTCATGCCAGTGATGCCACCGGCCGCCATCTCTCTCTCTCTCAGGTGCGGGTGCGGGTGCGTGTGCGCGTGTTCTGATCACTTTGTGTCGTGGAGTAGCAAGAAGATATCCTCGTAAGTCGACTAGGGCCGTACGTAGCGAGAATGCACTCGCCCCACACGTAATGTAGACCCTGTGTGTGGCTGTCTGGCTGAGACGCATGTTCCACAAGCAGAGTACGTATTTGCCTACTGTACGCACGCCACAACCACACACTGGCACGCACTGCGGCACTGGTACCTAGTACCTCGCAGAACGCAGAGGATAACACGATAAGTCCAGACAGTGTACGCGTCGTCCTATCACGTTCACATCACGCTCCATTTTCTTTTTTTGAGGGGCACATCACGCTCCATTTTGGAGCTGCACTTAAGCCACCAATGCGTTGTTGTCATATATGTGGGCCGAGCCACATCGTCAGGTAGCGAAGTACTAGCTCTCTACAGGATTGTCTCAAAAACAAAAACAAAAAAGCTCTGTACGCGTCAGGCAGTGAACTCATCTTCTCTTTTTTTTTCCCACGAGCTTCTCGAATGTTCAACCTTCATCAAATTTTCAACCGGCATCATGCACCTGAGCATCTTGCAAAAAAAGTTCTTTTTTAAAATTTATTTACTACTCCCTTCGTCCCAAAACCTGGACCTTCCGGAGAGAGCAATTACTTGCTATTTATATGACCTGGACCCCGAGTTGAAAACCGTCATCTCATGTGGAGTTCTCTTTCCCAGCTCCATGCGGTTTCGTCGGAGCCGTGGTTAGTGTGTGGCGACTTTAATGAGGCAATGTGGCAGCATGCGCATATGTCTAGAGTCCAGCGCTCCGAAAATCAGATGGGGTTATTCCGAGACTGTTTGTTGGCATGCGAATTATGGGACCTCGGTTTCTCGGGGTATCCCTTTACATATGATAATGGGCAGATTGGAGAGAGGAACGTGCGAGTCCGCCTTGACCGAGCATGTGCGGATGAGGGGTGGAGGGAGCTCTTCCCGGCCGCGCAAGTTGTTCACCTTGCTTCTTCATGTTCTGACCATTGTCCGATCGTGGTTCGACTTGCTCTTGTGGATTCGAGGAGAACTAGAGCTTCTCCTCAGTATGAGATTATGTGGGAACACCACCCGACGTTGTTAGAGGTGGTGGCGAGTAGATGGAGGAAAAGCAAACCGGCCGGCAATCTGGCGGCCGTGCAGGACGCCCTACATGAAATGATGAATGGCCTCCGGGCGTGGAGTAAGGAGAATTTCGGCCATGTTGTCACAGAATTGGAGAAGTTAAGGTCCGAGCTGGCTGATTTACAACTAAAAGATGCGGATCGATCGTTGATCCACCAGAAGATGTCTCAACTCGATGAGCTGCTATATAGGGAAGAGACGATGTGGTTACAGAGATCGCGCATTACATGGCTGAAGGAAGGAGAACGGAACACGGCATATTTGCATAGGCGAGCTGTGTGGCGGGCGCGAAGGAACTACATACAGAGACTCCGGCATACTGATGGATCATGGTGCTCCTCTCCGTCGGATAATGGAACGCATGGCCACTTCCTACTTCAAGGAAGTTTACACCAAGGATCCGACTCTCACTCCTGATGTTGTCCTCGAGGCTATTGAACCTAAGGGCATCTCCAGCCGCGCACCCAGGAAGGCCTTCCCATGCGTTTTTTTTGCGCCGGCGCCGAAAAAAAGGCCCAGTCGCGCTCACAGGAGCCCGATTTTCGCCGGCCTGGGCCGAAAACAGCGCCGGCGGACCCAGGCCGAACCCGGCGCGCTGGGAGGTGCCCGGGGGCGCCGGGGCGAACTGTTTTGGCGCGAAAAAGCCGTGGGCCAGCCGCGTCAGGGACACGGCGGCTCGTCTTCCCCCCAACTGCCTCGGTTCTTGCGGGGAATCAATGGCAAGGCTGCCGCCGGTCAGCCTTGCCATTGATTCCTCACGGGCGGCGCGTCTCGAGATGGCGCGCCGACGCCTCCCCTCCCTCACGCGCGTACACACGGCGCGGAGCGGCTATAAAAGCCGGCGGTTCTCGCCGGTGCCCACACCAGACTCGCCCCTCGCCGCCGCCCAGCCCCTCTCTCTGTATCCGTCTTCCTCCCCCGAGCGCCACCGGCAGCCCCTCTCTCTCCCTCTCTACCACCGCCGAGCCCGTCGCCATGGCAGAGCGCTTCCCCGGAGACGAGGGCGGCCAACGGCTTTGGCCGGCGTTCGCTCCGCGAACAGGAGTCCTGGCTCCTGTTCCAGGCGAACATCCCGGCGCCGCCGGACATGCGCGCCGGGCCGACGGGGTGGCAGTTCAGCGACGGGGGAGGGGGGGGGGTGCCCGTTCCCCCGTTACCCGACGCCGTGGCGAAGCCCACGTACTTCACCGAGGAGGTCGAGGTCGCGCGCGCCTCCCTGACCGACGGCGAGCGCTCCCTTCCCCAGTACGCCGCCGACAATCACGTGGCTTGGGCGGCGTACTTCCAGCGCCGCCAGCAGCAGTGCCTGGCCTCCACCAACGACGCGCCGGTGGTCGGTGGCGTGAAGAACAGCGTGGGGCGCCACCTGTGGTGGGGCGTCCCGGGCCGCACGCTGGAGGGCGTGCTGACGCACCTCGACGGCGGCAACAACCCGCCGTTGACCTATCCTGCGACGGGGGCCACCCCGTCGCAACACCGACGCGCATGGGCGCCAAGGAGGTTCGCCTCCTCCTCGTCTTCCTCCTCTCGCTCATCTTCCCATTCCTCCGGTTCTCCGGCGCTTCTCGGCGTCAAGGCCGAGCCCGTGGCGGAGACGCCAATCGGTCGGCGCAGTCGCAGCGTCGGCATCGTCATCAACGAGGGCGGCCGACGCGCCCCCTCCTCGTCGGCTCCTCCGCGCTTCGTCAAGCCAAAGATGGAGCCGGGGCTGGCGACGGTGGAGGCGGATTTCGACGACGACAACGCGGTCCTAGAATGGGCGCGCCAGGACTCCATTGCGATGGAGAAGGCGCACCGGGAGAAGGAGAAGGAACGCCAGTGCGCCGCCCTGCACCGCTTCGAGGAGCGCCGACGCGGCCGCGTTGAAGACGGGGTCGTCGTCTTATGCGACAGCGACGACGACGACGACGCGCCGCCGCCAGTCCGCCATGGTGACGCCGGGCAGGGGTCCAGCAGGGGCGCCCGCGTCAAGGAGGAGAAGGCCGACGACGATGATGGCGGCGACGACTTCAGCCCTTTTCTTTTTTAGATTAGGTCAATGTAATGAAAATGCGCGAATTTCACCCAAATTTGCCATGTTTGGCCGAAATTTAACTAGTTTTTATCATAACTTTGCCGAACGGTCCTTTTTTTAAATACGCGCCTGGGGGCGGCCCTGGGGACCGACTCGCCCCCAGGGCCATTTTTTTCGCAGGCTCACCCCCAGGCGGCGCTTTTAGACGCCCCCCTGGGGGGCCAACGGCTGGAGATGCCCTAAGGTAACTGAATAGATGAACGCCATGTTATGTGTGCCGTTTACCGAGGAGGAAGTGTCGAACACCCTGTTTCAAATCGGCCCGCTTAAAGCTCCGGGCACGGATGGCTTCCCGGCAAGGTTCTATCAACGGAATTGGGCAGCTCTAAAATCTGAGATCACAGCTGCTGTGTTGGAGTTCTTTGTCTGTGGCTCCATGCCAGAAGGGGTTAATGACACAGCGATCGTCCTCACACTAGTAGAAAAAGGGTCAAACATGAAGCACATTAGTGCCAGTTTGTAAAAAAACCGGCACTAATGTGATCAATAGTGCCGGTTTGAATGACTATGCATTAGTGCCGGTTCGTAATGAACCTTTAGTACCGGTTCGTGCGACGAACCGGTACTAAAGGGGTGGTGGCAGGCTGGCATCAGGCCAGGGCCCCACGAGCCCCTTTAGTGACGGTTTGTGACACAAACCGGTACTAAAGGTCTAACCTATAGTACCGGTTTGTGTCACCAACCGGCACTACAGAGTCTTAACCTATAGTCCCGGTTGAAGACACAAACCGACACTATAGGGTAATTTTCAAACTCTACCCCCCTGTATCGCCATTTCAGTTTTGAAAAAATCAAAAGAAAATGATAAAAATCAAAAAATAAAATCCTACGAGAGGTAGTTATATTACTACATCTACACGTTAGGAAAATTTGAAAACTTAAATTTGGACATGTTTTGCAAAAAGTGTAGGGAAAATGTAAAACGGCTATAACTTTTGCATACGATGTCGGAAAAAACGTATAATATATCAAAAAATTCAGCACGAAAATCCGCATCCGATGGAGACCGCCTACGACCTGTTTGCAATTTTTTAGAATCCTCAAATTCCAAAAGGAAAAAAAGATATGGTCAAATTTAAGCTTTTTTTGAAAAAATATTAAATCTGGTCAAACTACTTATTCAAGAAGTATTAATGTTACTACATAATTATTCAAGAATATTAGTGTTACTAAATAATTATTTCAATTTTTTGAATTTTGGTCAAATCTGGTCAAACTATGGTCAAACTGTGGTCAAACTATGGTCAAACTGTGGTCAAACTATGGTCAAACTTATTCAAGAAATATTAGTGTTACTAAATAATTACTATTTTTTAGAATAATAGTTTCAAACTCAAACAGTGAAATGTGTGACTTCATGCTCAAGCTAAACTCCTGAGGGTTAATAGGATTGGCATCTTACTATTGTCAGGAAAACAACAAGTGCAGACTTGGAAACGAAGAAGAATAGAACCCGAAAGTTAAGCGTGCTCGGGCTGGAGTAGTGAGAGGGATGGGTGACCGGTCGGGAAGTTAGATGATTTGGAATGAGTGATCCACACTTGAGCAGTTAAGAGAGGTGATTAGAGACTAAATCACCAAATAATTCAGAAAAAATAAAAATAATAATAAAAAAAATTTCCAAAAATTTCAAAAAAAACCTTTAGTACCGGTTGGTAACACCAACCGGTACTAAAAGTCCCCCATACCAGGGCGCGAGCTCACGCCACGTGGTGGCACTTTAGCGCCGGCTCGTGCCAAACCGGGTACTAAAGGGGGAGAGGGCTTTAGTGCCCACCAATTAGTGCCGGTTATGGAACCGGCACTAAAGGCCCTTACGAACCGGTTTTAAAGCTCCATTTTCTACTAGTGTCATCCGAAAGTCCCTCATCCCAAGGAGCTCAAGGATTTCAGGCCGATCAACCTTTGCAATGTAATTTACAAGTTGGTTTCTAAACGTTTGGTTAATCGTCTCCGTCCTTGTCTGTCGGAGCTGATTTCTGAGAACCAAAGTGCTTTTATTCCGGGCCGGCTCATCTCGGATAATTCTATTATTGCCTTTGAGTGCATCCATCACATACAATCGCTGAAGAGTAACAGTGGGGCGGCCTGCGCGTACAAACTCGATCTTTCAAAGGCGTACGATCGGGTCGACTGGGACTTTCTGGAGAAGGCGCTGAGTAGATGGGGTTTTTTCAGAGCAGTGGATCGCTTGGATAATGACTTGTGTCAAATCTGTCTGTTATTAGGTTAAACTCAATTGGAAGCTTCTGGAGGTTTTTTCACCATCGCGAGGCCTTCGTCAAGGTGACCCATTGTCTCCGTTTTTGTTTCTCTTTGTCGCTGATGCGTTATCTGCTCTTCTATCTAAATCAGTGAATGAAGGTAGCTTGAATGGGGTGAGCATTTGTCGGGGTGCATCGGAGATATCTCACCTCCTCTTTGCGGATGACACCTTGCTATTTTTTGAAGCTTCAGGCCAGCAGGCGAATGTTGTTAAAGGTTTGTTGAACACTTATTCCTCGGCGATGGGTCAACTTATAAACCCCGAGAAGTGTTCCATCCTTTTTTCCGACAATTGCGGTGGGTCAGTCGCGGATGATATCAAGAGTACATTGGAGGTAACACAGCAGGTGTTTGAACCAAAATACCTTGGACTTCCGGTCCCTGAAGGAAGAGTTCATAAGAGGCAATTTGAGACGCTGCAAGATAGATTGAGGAAAATTCTTATTGATTGGAGTGAACAATATGTTTCAGTTGGAAATAAAGAGATTCTTATCAAGGCCGTGGCTCAGGCGATACCCACCTATGTGATGAGTGTGTTCAAACTACCGGCCTCAGTGTGTGACGATCTAACCAAGATGATGAGGCAATATTGGTGGGGGGTGGAAAATGGCAAAAGGAAGATGGTCTGGCTAAGTTCGGAGAGGATGATGTTACCCAAAGCAATGGGGGGCATGGGATTCCGAGACATGAGGGCTTTTAATCAAGCTCTGCTTGCCAAGCAGGCCTCGCCCATTGGATAGCCCAGAGAGCCTATGTGCGAGATTATTGAAGGCTAAATACTCCCCGAGGGGAAATTTGATTGACACTGTTTTCTCGTCTAATAGTTCGGCGGTCTGGAAGGGTATTGTTCATGGACTTGATCTGGTGAAAAAGGGCATTATACGGCGCGTTGGCAATGGCACAATGATAAAAACCTGGAGAGATGCTTGGATTCCTCGTGGTCACAATTTCAGGCTGGTCACTCCTAAAAGGAATTGTCGGTACAATTGGGTGGCTGATTTTCTGAATGAGCATGGTGCATGGGATGTGGAACGGCTTAGGGAGCATTTTTGGGACATGGATGTCAGGGAGATCTTGAAGATTCGCACATCTCCAAGGAACGGGCAGGATTTCATCGCTTGGGCTCCGGAGCGGTCTGGACAATTCACTGTTCGTAGCGCTTATCATCTAGCCACAGAAGTCCAGTACTCCATGCGGCTCAGCTCGTCAAGTAATAATTCTTCAGGTCGGAGGCCCATTTGGCAGCGGATTTGGAGCTCTCAAGTGCCTCTAAAGATGAGAATTATGGCGTGGAAGGTTGTCTCCGGGGCTCTAGCTACAAATGAGTGCAAGAAGTATTGACACATCTCTACTAGAGATAGCTGTCTGGTGTGCGGTCGAGAAAAGGAGACTAGCTTTCATGCTCAAGTGTCATGTGAGCATGCACAGAGGATATGGGCTCAGATGAGAACAGTTTGGCGATTGCCGAGCCAAGAGCTCCTTCATGATACTGGGAAGGAGTGGTTCTTAAACGTCCTGGCAAACTGCGATGATCACATGCGGGATTGCACGATCATGTTGATATGGAGGATTTGGTCGCTACGATCGGACCTTACACACAGAAAGGATGCTCCTCCCATAACGGCAACATCGGACTACCTTCAAAGTTGTATGAATTCCTTGAACCTGTGTGGTAGATTCTCCACGGATGATATCCTCAAAGGGAAAATGCCAGCGGTCCGGGATGCAAACGTCGAGGTCCCCGCTCCTCCAACACATCTTCACTGGCCGCGGCCGCCCACGGGCTGGGCTGCGCTTTCGGTGGATGGGGCTTTCATGCAAGAGGACGGGTCGGCGGCAGCAGGTATGATACTTCGGAATCATGAGGGTAGTGTGATCTTCACGGCGTATAGATGCATCTTCAACTGTAACGACGCGCTGGAAGCGGAATTACATGCAATAATGCAGGGTATGGCCTTGGCCCTGCAGCACTCGTCCTTGCCAATTGTGGTTCAGTCAGACTCATCTACGGCACTAGCTGCAATGACCGAGGACAGCTTGTCCAGGTCTGCTTATGGGCATTTGGTACTAGAGATCAAGCGTCATCTTCAGGATTGAGAGTTTGTTCCATCAAAAATAAAGCGTGAGCAAAATAGGGTAGCACATCGGTTGGCATTGTATAGTCGTACGGAGTCTACTACTGCCGTATGGCTGGGGAGGAGCCCACCTTGTATTGAGGAGTTGGTGCCTCTCGATTGTAACCCTATGATTATGGAATAAAACTCTCTTTCTGTCGCAAAAAAAACTAGTAGTGAACTCATCTTCGGATTTTTGCCGTGAGCTTCTGGAGTGTCCAAACTTCACAAAAAAAAGGTTTTTTCTTTTTCTTTTTGAATTTGTTTATTACAACTCTATTTGTCTCAAAATTCTTGTCTTAGATTTGGCTAAATGCGGATGTATCCATCTACACGTTTTAGTGTTAGATCCTTCCATATCGAGATAAATCTAAGATACAATTTTGGGACGGAGGTAATATTTCAAATGATTTCTGTTCACACCCGGGCTCATATGAGCCCGGGTGCAGAATAGCCGCATCCTTAGACTGATCATGTTCATGTTAAGGTAACATTCAAAATAAAAAATTATTTTATTATTATCTACATGCTTGGAGATGATCAGACATTAAACTTAGGGACGCTGATACGTTCTAGGCATATTTATTTAAAAAATTGTTTCCTGTTATAATCATACTATATCGTATATTTTGGCACCACCTTTTATTATTATTTTGACTAACCTATTAATTCATTGTCGAATGAAGTTTTAGTTTTTTGTTGCTTTCAAACTTTTTAGAAAAACAATTTTCAGGAGAGCAAAAATATCAGAAAAAATATGTTGGTGATTGTCAAGTTCAAAAGGTACAAGGAAGCACCAGAGGGCTGCATGGTGATGCCCGTGAGCCCCATGTGCCCCTAGCTCGTGGCTAGGGGTGCGAGCCAGGGCTGCATGGGTCTCATAAGCACCCTTCCACCACCTATTGACGCCCCTCGTTTTATATTGGCCCAAAACCTTATGTCATATTTATCGAGGAATTTTTCTGCCACCGAACCTCTCTATTATGCAGGCTCTAATCGATCTATAAATTACAAAAAAGGAAGTACCATTTTTCTCAATACGGAATTCTTGCCTGCGATCCATTCTGGAGGTCTTTTCTGCACTCTGTCGGAGGGGGAATTCATCACGGCAACCATCTACATCAATGTTGCTGCCACTACCAACTAGATGACAATCTCTGCCTTGTTTTTCTATACAATGATCACATGAGCTGTCCTACATTGATTTTGATATATCTAGTGTAATCTTTATGATGTGTTCTTTGTGGTGTGATAAATTATCATTTTACGATCAGATTTATATATGTTATTCATGGATTCATATGAGTGATTTGCTTCATAATTTATAGACTTATATACTCTGTGATTTATTAGTTTTGCACTCGCCATGTTTAAATGAACGATCTTCAAGAGGGAGTTGTGTATGTTAGTTGGGGTTCAATCAAGCAATCTACCACATTGGCAGAAAGTGATAAAGGTTTTTATTGTGTCGTTGCCACTGAGGATAAAAAGATAGGTGTGATAAAGCAATCTACGCATGGTGAAAATAATATAATATCTACATCATGTCATCGGGCTTAATGTAATTTTACTTAATAGTTTAATGCATGCTTGATATCGATATCATTATGGAATATTCACTATATATGTTATTGGATTATTGGAATTACCCTTAAAGAAGAAAAGAAAAAAAAATCAAAACAATGAAGTTTTCTATGAAAAAATGAATTAGTGCCATTGGTATTAACCTTTAAAGAAAATGGAAAAAAATATAAAGCAAACAATGGATTTTTTAAAATATGCCAGAATAAACATATGATAGTAGAATTTTTCACAAAAAATAAGTTTCCTACAAAAACATGAATTAGTGACATTGGTATTATCCTTAAAGAAGAAATAAAAAATAAAATTTAAACAATAAAGCTTTACAAAAAAGAACGAATTAGTAGCAATAGTATTATCCTTTAAGAAGAAACAAAATAAAAAATGTAAAAAATAGTTGCATACAACTTTGCACTGAAATTGTGCTTTTTTTAATATGTGAAAACTAATCATATAACAATGCAATTTTGGATGTATAGTATTTGTGCGTAAATATTTACACTCACCCAACATTTCATAAATACCTTGAAAATAAATATGAAAATAAGTTAATAAAATAAAAAATTGAAAATGAAATCAGATAAAAAACAGAAAAAACAAAAGAAGAGAAAAACAAAGGGAGAAATGGGAAGGTTGGGTCGCACCTAGTAATGGGCTTTGGCCCGTTAAGAAATCAACTGGCCCAAACATGTGGTCGGTCAATTTAATAACGATCAACAACACATAAAATCGACTGACCCAAAATTAAATTCCAGGTGACTTACATGTAGCTAAATTGTTTATTTAGAGCGCATAGATGATTGACATAACTAATTAAGGAACACAGCTTTGATGTAGATTTATTTACAGAGCATACATGATTGACATAACTAATGATAGAAATCATATGGATTTATTTACAGAGAATACGAAGGACTAATGTGTGTGCATTGAACACGGAAATAACGAGGGGGGGGGGACTGCTCGGTGGTGAAATAACAAGGATCGTCGGCGCTAACAGACGTGTGCCCCCGCCTACTGCGTACAAGATGAATATCTCATTAAGCCGCCCAGCCTACTGCGTGCAGGTTGAGTGGCGCATTTAGCCGCCCAGTGGTAGGAGCTAGAGTGGTCGAATTGATATACAAAATATTTACACAAGAAATGCAACATTTCAACATACTAGGAGAGACGGAGCTATGTGTTAAGATGAGGGAGGCAATCCCCCCTCCCCTAGCTTTGAACTAATTTATGAAAAACAACATGGGAGGGCTTAGATGGAAATTTTTTAGCCATTGTTCTCCCCCTCCCCCCTCCCCCCTCCCCCAAACACTCATGGTTTGTCTTTTGCCAACAACAGGAAAATATATCGGGTCTGTTTGGTTTGGCACCCTATGAGCAACCTGCCTAAATATTTGGCGTTGACTTCACTGCTGGTCTCCGTTTGGTTCTCGTCCAATATTTTGGTTTGCCCTAGCCCTAACAACATTCTTAGTTGGTTTCTTAGCCAATATTTTGGTGACTGGCTGGCAGGCGAATCCGCTGCCAGTTATTTTTGTGCGCCAATATTGGCATGGAAAGCACAAGAAGGATCCAAACGAACCCATCGTCTAGCTCCACCACTGCATACTAGTATAGAATTTATGAAAAGAATATATCCGTAAGTTTAATTTTTCAAGAACTCTACAATAAAAAGGTTTAATTTTTAATTATCGTTTTGAATGAACCCATAACCATCATAGTCAGTTGGCTTCATTTATCCATTTTGAGTTTCTATTTTAATCACAGATAAACCTTAAAGGTGAAATCATACTTTGAATTGAGAATGAAAATTATAGTTGCGAAATCATACTTTGAATTGAGAATGAAAATTATAGTTTAAATTGGAATGATGTGAGGTCAGTGGAGTTCCTACCTCGGTGGCTTGATCTGCCCCGTGCACACGTTACTAGCCCTGCCTCACACTCCTTCGCCCTATGTTTCCCATGTGCCATCGGCTTCTTCATCGCTGAACGCTAGGGTTCGCTATCACGGTGTGGTCGATTGGAGACTTTGAGTCATCAAGTCCATCCTCTAGCGTACAAGGAAACATATTTTAAGCACGCGATGGAACTTTTCTTGGGGAAGGCGTATACCTAGAACATAGGAAGGAATGAGGGAGCTAGCTATAGATTGTGCAGTCGTACTTTTTGAAGTTAGTCCTTCGACGTGCGTTGCGGCCTACCAATTTTATTTTGCGGGTATAGTGAAGTACTGGGCCGATGTACAAGGTGGTCCTAGTCCACCCTCCAACTACGCCACTGCAACCTAGGAACATGGGCATCATATTTCATGTCACTAGGGTTCCTCACCTCCATAGGTTGCTCTAGCGGTGGGAGGGAGGGCACCTCACGCATGTTTAGTTATGTAGTGTCTTCATCAATTCTTTGGTTGTCCACGGCTTATGCTTCGGCGGTCGCAATGCTGGCATCAAATAAGTTTCCTCCCGATTTTTCATCGAAGTGATGGTTTTCTTAGCTATTGTTGTCGGATCTGGGAGGTGGTGTCTATAACGTCTGCGGTCCTTGGGATCTAAGCGGGTGCTTCGTGTGTCTTCGTGTTAGTATCAAGGTAATGATCTTCTTCTTCCCACTCTTTGTGGTGCTAGTGTTGCAGGCAACTAGCGACTTTGGAGGCAGAAGGCCGACCCTTGTGGATGTGGGTGATGTTCTCCTGGTTGTTTTTGCGGCAACGGCGAGGCTTTTTCCTCCTTTTCTCTCATTGGGTGTCTCCTTTATGCGACACAATGTTCTCTTGTGGTTCATGTTTCCTCTTAGTCATGGAGATGCTCTCTCTGTCGTCGTTGCAGATCTGACGAAAGGTTTGTGTTCGGACATGGTTTGGTTCTGGGATATTTATCTACACAAGGCTTCTACGATGACGACTTTTTCTCCGAGGTGTTGGTCCAACTGGATCTTAGCATGATGACTTCCTGACTGCAGGATACAACGTCAGGATGGCTTCGACGATGAAGCGAAAGCGGCTCCAACTGGACCTTAGCATTTTTTTCCGATAAAGGGATGAAAGTGCAACTATCCCTGGGTGGTTTTGGTAATTCCTAACAACATATAGCTCATTGAGCTAATACTATTTCAAGATAAATATTTCAGGAAAGCTCAATGATTGGCATGGCATGAATTAGAAATGTGGACCCCTTAAAATACCAAGGACAAAAGATTGGCTCAAGCTCTAAAGCTCAAGACTCTACATTTAACCTTTTAGTGATCCAAGATCACATTGAGTCCATAGGAAAAGCCAATACTATTAAAAAGGGATGAGGTGTTGCTTAATGGGTTACTTGCTCAAAATGCTTAGTGATATGCTCCAAAAACCTCAACCACTTTCTTATATCCACATATGTCCCAAACCAAAAGTCAAACTCGGCCCCACCAAAACTTTCTATCTGGCACCATCGAGTTCAGTTGACATAGCCACTGCCACAAAACCCTAGTCTTTTCAGTCTCACCGATAGGGATCTCGGTCTCACCGAGATGGGATTGCAAACTCTTTGTTTCCCTTCGTAACGTTTTGGTCCAACCCAAGTGAGCGATCGGTCCCACTGAGTTTGCAATGCAAACTCTCTGTTTCCCCTTCGTAACGTTTTGGTCTCACCAAGATGAGCGAGTCAGTCCCACCGAGTTTGCCTGACCAACTCTCTGGTTAGCTTATTACCAAAATTGGCCCCACCGAGTTTGTGTTATCGGTCTCACTGAGATTACCTTATGCCCTAACCCTAATGAAATCGGTCTCACCGAGTTGACATGTTGGTCCCACCGAAAATACTAACGTTCACATTTTGAACTAAATCGGTCGAACTGAGTTTCATTATTCGGTCCCACCGAGTTTGGTGATTTGTGTGTAATGGTTAGATTTTGTGTGGAGGCTATATATACCCCTCCACCCACTCTTCATTCGTGGAGAGATCCATCAGAACACGCCTACACTTCCATCATACATTTTTGAGAGAGAACCACCTACTCATGTGTTGAGGTCAAGATGTTCCATTCCAACCATATGAATCTTGATCTCTAGCCTTCTCCAAGTTTCTTTCCACTCAAATCATCTTTCCACCAAATCCAAATCAGTGAGAGAGAGTTGAGTGTTGGGAGACTATCATTTGAAGCATAAGAGCAAGGAGTTCATCATCAGCACACCGTCTATTACCTTTTGGAGAGTGGTGTCTCCTAGATTGGTTAGGTGTCACTTGGGAGCCTCCGTCAAGATTGTGGAGTTGAACCAAGGAGTTTGTGCTGGAATTTTGTCTATTTTGGGCCTAGTCCAATAGCAGTTTCAGAAATTCCTAATAAATACTAAAGGCCCACGCAGCCCATTAGTGCAAGGCACGAGGTGGAACTAAAGTTTAGTCCCACATTGCTAGTTCAGTGGGAGTTGGACCTCCTTATAAGGGAGGTTCTTTACCCACTTGTATGAGCATGAGAACAAGAGGGATATCCACGTGCGCTCCTCCTCCACCGCCCGCCTCGCCACGCCACGCCACGCCTCGTCACGAGGCGCCGCGGTTTGCGGGTTGCGGGTTGCAGGAATGAGCCGAGCCGATGTCTAAATTTTTGCCACGCACTACGGGTGTACGAAAGGTCACTCGGGAGCTGGAAAGTTTTTGCTGTAGTGGATATTGAATAAGAACGCTGCACCCTTCGGCTGTTGTCTGTTCGTTTCGTCTCCCGTGTTCCCTTTAGCTCCCGGCGCAGCCTCTCGCCTCCTTCTCTTGCGCCTATAAAAGGGTGGTCGCTCCTCTCAGAGAGACGCACCAGAACTTCTTGTTCCTCTCGCCACCGGTTCCAATCTCTGAGTTGTTGCTGTCTTCCTCATCCTAGCTTGCGGCGTGCACCGCAGTCGGGACTGTAGGCATCCAAAACTGCACTTCTTTGAGTCCTGTACGGGAGAAGGGTGATAAGGTTTTTGGGGAGCGCTCAGCGCGACTACTGACTTCTTCGTCAAGGACGCCCCGGACTTCGACGACTACTTCCCCGACGATGACTACTTTCCCGACGTCGACAACCTCCTCGACGACATGGCTGGCAAGGACATCGACCCCAAGTCTAGTACTATTGCTGGTGCTGTCACGTATGTGTTCTTCTCCTTTCTGTTAGATGTACTGCCACAGTTTCTCGTACTAGTACTTGCCCTAGATGTGTTAGGTTCTACTCCATATATGCAACTAGCTCTACTGCCTGCTCTAGATATGCTAGGCTACAGTTCATATATGCAGATGTTATTTACCTTCTCTCTGTCAGAACGCATGACTTGTTTTATCTCTACTATATTAGTCATGCTTTATCTAGTATTTCTGTTAATAAAATCATTTGGTAAATTGCTCATATTTCCAACAATCCAAAAACCTTATAATAGGCAATTTACCCCAAGTGGTTTTGCTGCTTCCATGAGACCTCCTATGTTTGAGGGTATCCACTATAAGAGGTGGCGTGCGAGAGCAGTCTTATGGTTTCAAACCATGAGTTGCTATGACGCCATGGTTGGCAAGCCTGAAGGGGAGTTTGATGCCCGACAGGAACAAGCTTTTCAGAAAATGGATACTCTGTTTAAGGATGCTCTCTTGAGTGTTCTTGGTGAGAACATAGTTGATGCTTATGCGTCAATTGACAATGGAAAAGATATGTGGGACGCACTCGAGGCCAAGTTTGGGGTCTCGGATGCCGGCACTGAGCTGTACATCATGGAGCAATTCTATGATTACAGGATGACTGAAGAGCACTCCATGGTTGAGCAAGCTCATGAGATACAGTCATTTGCTAGAGAACTTGAGCACTTCAACTGTATGCTACCGGACAAGTTTATTGACGGAGGTATCATCACCAAGCTTACTCCTCCGTGGAGGAACTTTGCTACCTTACTATAGCATAAGAGACAAGAGTTTTCCGTTCCAGATCTCATCGGTACTCTTGATGCCGAAGAAAAGGCGAGAGCAAAGGACACACGTGCTCGAGGTATTGAGGGAGGATCTAGTGCCAATCTGGTATAGAAGAAGAACTTGCAGCCCCACAAGTTCAAGAACAAGGGCAAGTTTGATGGTAAAGCAAAATTTTATGGGAAGAACAAGGTTGTGCAACACATGAACTTCAGGAAGAAGAATGGCAAGAAGAAAGGTGTCTGTCATGTGTGTGGGGATCCTGATCATTGAGCTCCTAGTTGCCCTAATCGCTATGACAAGCGTCGTCCTAGGAAAGGCGGCAAGACTGCTAAGGTTGTCATTGGAGACATTGACATGAAGGATGCTGGGTATGGTATGTTTCCCACTGTTCTTTCAGTATGTCATTCTCCTGATTGGTTGATTGCCACGGGTGCTAATGTGCATGTATGCGGTGATATTTCCATGTTTTCGTCTTATCAGACCGCAGGGACTTCAACCGTGCTGATGGGCAACGGTTCAAGTGCTTCTGTTCGTGGTGTTGGCACGGTCGATCTGAAGTTTACTTCGGGGAAGATCGTGCGGCTGAAGAACGTACATTATGTCCCCTCCGTCAATACAAATCTGGTTAGCGGATCTCTTTTGTGTAGCGATGGCTATAAGCTTGTCTTTGAGTCGAATCAATTTGTAATATCCAAGTATGGAACCTTTGTTGGTAAAGGCTATGAGTCAGGAGGCCTGTTTCATTTATCCTTATCAAACATTAGCAATAAAGTTGTTAATCATGTTTGCAACAATAGTGAATCAAATGTGTGGCATTCACGTCTTTGTTATGTTAACTTTGGTTGCATGTTGCGACTAGCGAAGTTGAACTTAATCCCTAGTTTCACCACTGTCAAGGGATCTAAGTATCAATTTTGTGTGCAAGCTAAGTAACACGACTATGGAAACAATAAATCTTGCACCACTAGAGCTCATACATTTCAGATCTATGTGAAATGAATGGTGTTTTGACAAAAGGTGGAAAGAAATATTTCATGACGTTAATTGACGACTCCACAAGATACTGCCATGTGTATCTTCTGAAATCTAAGGATGAGGCTTCGAAATTTTTCAAGATCTATAAAGCTGAAGTGGAAAACCAACTTGATCGAAAAATCAAGAGGCTTAGGTCCGACCGTGGTGGAGAGTATTTTTCCAATGAATTTGATGTTTTTTTGTGCGGAACATGGTATAATCCATGAGAGGATGCCTCCCTACTCACCTCAGTCAAATGGGGTGGATGAAAGAAAGAACCGTACTCTAACTGATTTAGTTAACGCCATGTTAGACACATCGGGTCTTTCCAAGGCATGGTGGGGGGAGGCGATATTGATAGCATGCCATGTCCTAAACTGAGTCCCCACAAAGAACAAAGAGATAACTCCATTCGAGGAATGGGAGAAGAAAAGGTTAAAGCTCTCTTATCTACGAACCTGGGGTTGTTTGGCGAAAGTCAATGTGCCAATCCCAAAGAAGCGCAAGCTTGGACCAAAGACTGTGGATTGTGTTTTCCTGGGATATGCTTTTCATAGCATTCGCTATAGATTCTTGGTTGTAAAATCTGAGGTACCTGACATGCATGTTGGTACGATCATGGAGTCGAATGAAGTGACTTTCTTTGAAGATATCTTTCCCATGAAGGATATGGCTACCTCATCTAATCAGGAGATGCCTAGTTCATCGAATCAGGAACCAGTTACAATTACTGAACCTGCCATTTCGATAGAACACTTTGAAAATCCTGTGGAGGAGAACAATGAAGTTCCTACTAGGAGCAAGAGACAGAGGACTGCAAAGTCCTTTGGTGATGATTTTCTAGTGTATCTCATAGATGATACTCCCAGTTCTATTTCAGAGGCCTATGCATCTGAAGATGCTGACTACTGGAAGGAAGCGGTTCGTAGTGAGATGGATTCCATCTTGGCGAATGAAACTTGGGAGATAATTGATCGTCCTTATGGGTGCAAACCTATAGGGTGCAAATGGGTATTTAAAAAGAAGCTTAGGCCTGATGGTACTATTGAAAAGTACAAGGCTCGGCTCGTGGCTAAGGGTTATACCCAAAAGGAAGGTGAAGACTTCTTTGATACTTACTCACATGTGGCTCGACTGACCACTATTCGAGTTCTACTTTCACTAGCTGCCGCACATGGTCTTTTTGTTCATCAAATGGATGTTAAGACTGCTTTGAGTTGGACGAGGAAATTTATATGGAACAACCAGATGGGTTTGTACTAGATGGTCAGGAAGGATAAGTGTGCAAGTTGATGAAGTCTTTGTATGGACTCAAGCAAGCACCCAAACAGTGGCATGAGAAGTTTGAAAGAACTTTAACAGCTGCAGGCTTTGTTGTAAACGAAGCTGACAAATGTGTGTACTATCGCCATGGTGGGGGGCGAGGGAGTTATCCTTTGCTTGTATGTTGATGACATACTGATTTTCGGAACAAATCTGAATGTAATTAAGGAGGTCAAGGATTTCCTATCTTGCTGTTTTGAGATGAAGGATTTAGGAGTGGTTGATTTCATTCTGAACATCAAGTTATTGAGAGACGATGATGGTGGGATTACATTACTTCAATCTCACTATGTGGAAAAGATCTTGAGCCGCTTTGGCTATAGTGATTGCAAGCCCTCTCCAACACCATATGATGTGAGTGTGTTACTTCGAAAGAATTGAAGAATTGCTAGAGATCAATTGAAGTATTCTTAGATTATTGGCTCGCTTATGTACTTTGCCAGTGCTACAAGACCTGACATCTCTTTTGCTGTTAGCAAACTGAGTCGGTTTTTCTCAAAACCAGGAGATGTGCATTGGAAAGCTCTAGAGAGAGTTTTGCATTATTTGAAAGGCACTGCAAATTATGGAATTCACTACACTGGGCACCCAAAGGTGCTTGAAGGGTATAGCGACTCAAACTAGATCTCATATGCTGATGAGATAAATGCCACGAGCGGATGTGTATTCACCCAATGGAGGTGGCGCTGTTTCTTGGATGTCTTGCAAGTAGACCATCTTAACGAGGTCAACAATGGAAGCAGAACTCACAACACTAGATACAGCTACGGTAGAAGCAGATTGGCTTCACCAACTCTTGAATGACTTACCGGTTATTGAGAAACCTGTACCGGGTATCCTTATGAACCGCGACAATCAACCTGTGATCACGAAAGTGAACAACTCAAATGATAACATGAAGTCATCAAGACACGTTCAGAGAAGGTTAAAGTCTGTCAGGAAAATGAGAAACTCCGGAGTTATTGCATTGGATTATATCCATACGTCCAAAAATCTGGCAGATCCTTTTACTAAGGGTCTATCACGTAATGTGATAGATAATGCATCAAGGGAGATGGGTATGAGACCCACAATATGAGTTGTTCACAGTGGTAACCTAGTCTATGTGATCGTAGATCCCGTGAATTAGATATGGAAGACAAGCTGTTGGTCAACTGAGAGGGGAGTATCCTTACTGTTAACAATACCACTCCATGAAGATGCAATACTCTCCTAAATCTGCATGGCAGGTTGATGTATATCTTAATGTGTTCTAAGTGGCTCATTTAAGCAGAGATGTTGTCATGCAGAACATCTTTTGAAGAACACACCTATATGAGTCTGATTGTCAAACGTCGCAATCTATGAGAGTAGGGTTCTCTCTAGTAAACTCATGAAAGGTCACGGAGTATGACGCATAAGCTCCATCCGCGGGGAAGACCCACGGTAGCCTAGTATCGGTCAAGGCTTTGTGTGAAGCTAGATTAGCAGAAAACTTGCAGTTCAAGGCCCAGTCCACTGTTCAAGTTGCCTACTATTGTAGCAAAGAGTTCTAGGTGGAAGTTCAACTTAACAGTCTCCACTGCAATACCGGTATATAAAACAGTGTTTTGGAACCAAAGGCAAATTTTCTGTGCCTCTGGGATCTGGTGGGGGGTTGCTGGAATTTTGTCTATTTTGGGCCTAGTCCAATAGTGATACGTCCATTTTGCATCATGCTTTTATATCGATATTTATTGCATTATGGGCTGTTATCACACATTATGTCACAATACTTATGCCTATTCTATCTTATTTTACAAGGTTTACATGAAGAGGGAGAATGTCGGCAGCTGGGATTCTGGGCTGGAAAAGGACAAAATATTAGAGACCTATTATGCACAGCTCCAAAAGTCCTGAAACTTCACGGAATACGTTTTCAGAATATATAAAAAATACTCAGCAGAAGAGATTCACTAGGGGGGCCACACCCTGCCCACGAGGGTGGGGGGCATGCCCTACCCCTAGGTGCGCCCCCTACCTCGTGGCCCCCTTGGTGGCCATCTTCTGCTATATGAAGTCTTTTGATGGGAAAAAATAGGAAGCCATCTTCTCGGACGAAACTCCGCCGCCACAAGGCGGAACCTTGGCGGAACCAATCTAGGGCTCTGGCGGAGCTGTTCTACCGGGGAAACTTCCCTCCCGGAGGGGGAAATCATCGCCATCGTCATCACCAACGATCCTCTCATCGGGAGAGGGCAATCTCCATCAACATCTTCATCAGCACCATCTCCTCTCAAAACCCTAGTTCATCTCTTGTATCCAATTCTTGTCTCCAAGTCCGAGATTGGTGCTAGTAGGTTCCTAGTAGTGTTAATTAATCCTTGTAGTTGATGCTAGTTGGTTTATTTGGTGGAAGATCATATGTTTAGATCCTATATGCATATTAATACCCCTCTGATTATGAACATGTTTATGCTTTGTGAGTAGTTATGTTTGTTCCTGGGGACATGGGAGAAGTCTTGCTATTAGTAGTCATGTGAATTTGGTATTCGTTCGATATTTTGATGAGATGTATGTTGTCTCTCCTCTAGTGGTGTTATGTGAACGTCGACTACATGACACTTCACCATTATTTGGGCCTAGAGGAAGGCATTGGGAAGTAATAAGTAGATGATGGGTTGCTAGAGTGACAGAAGCTTAAACCCTAGTTTATGCGTTGCTTCGTAAGGGGCTGATTTGGATCCACATGTTTCATGCTATGGTTAGGTTTACCTTAATACTTTTGTTGTAGTTGCGGATGCTTGCAATAGAGGTTAATCATAAGTGGGATGCTTGTCCAAGTAAGGACAACACCCAAGCACCGGTCCACCCACATACCAAATTATCAAAGTACCGAACGCGAATCATATGAGTGATGAAAACTAGCTTGACGATATTCCCATGTGTCCTCGGGAGTGGTTTTAACTATATAAGAGTTCGTCCAGGCTTGTCCTTCGCTACAAAAAGGATTGGGCCACCTTGCTGCACTTTATTTACTTTTGTTACTTGTTGCTCGTTACAAATTATCCTATCACAAAACTATCTGTTACCACTTATTTCAGTACTTGCAGAGAATACCGTGCTGGAAACCGCTTATCATTTCCTTCTGCTCCTCGTTGGGTTCGACACTCTTACTTATCAAAAGGACTACGATAGATCCCCTATACTTGTGGGTCATCAAGACTCTTTTCTGGCGCCGTTGCCGGGGAGTGAAGCGCCTTTGGTAAGGAAAAATTTATATAGTGTGCTGAAATTTACTGTCACTTGTTACTATGGAAAGTAATCCTTCGAGGGGCTTGTTCGGGGTATCTTCACCCGACCAGTAGAGCAAAGAGTTGCTCCTGAACCTACTGAACCTACTGAAAATGAAAATGTCTGCTTTGAAATTCCTTCGGGTATGATAGAAAAACTGCTAGCTAATCCCTTTTTAGGAGATGGAACAAAACATCCTGATGAGCATCTAATATATGTGGATGAAGTTTGTGGATTATTTAAGCTTGCAGGTGTACCCGGAGATGTTGTTAAGAAGAAGGTCTTCCCTTTATCTTTGAAGGGAGATGCATCGACATGGTATAGGCTATGTGATGATATGGGGTCTTGGAGTTACAAACGATTGAAATTGGAATTTCATCAGAAGTTTTATCCTATGCATCTTGTTCATCATTATCACAATTATATATATAATTTTTGGCCTCGCGAAGGAGAAGGCATCGCTCAAGCTTGGGGGAGGCTTAAATCAATGTTATATTCATGCCCCAATCATGAGCTCTCAAGAGAAATGATTATTCAAAAATTTTATGCTCGGCTTTCTGATAGCAATCGCACCATGCTTGATACTTCTTGTGCTGGCTCTTTTATGATGAAAACTATTGAATTCAAATGGGATTTATTGGAAAGAATTAAACGCAACTCTGAAGATTGGGACCTCGACAAAGGTAAGGAGTCAGGTAGGACACCTCGTTTTGATTGTGTTAAATCTTTTATGGATACCGACATTTTCTATAAATTTAGCACTAAATATGGACTTGACTCTGAGATAGTTGCTTCTTTCTGTGAATCTTTTGCTACTTATGTTGATCTCCCCAAGGAGAAGTGGTTTAAATATCATCCTCCCATAGAAGTAAAAGTAGCTGCACCTATTAAAGTTGAAGAAAAGATTGTCACTTATAATGATCCTATTGTTCCTACTTCTTATGTTGAGAAACCACCTTTGCTAAAGCTTCAACTGTAGTTCGTAAAAGCAATATTAAAACTTATACACCTCATGAGCAAATTAAAGTTGAACCTAATACTGCTATTGCTAAAGATCTCTTGTCTGATAATATTGATGGGCATGTTATTTATTTCTGTGATGAAACTGCTAGAATTGCTAAACCTTGTGCTAAAGATAAACCTAGACCTGTGGTAGGCATGCCTGTTATTTTTGTTAAAATAGGAGATCATTGTTATCATGGCTTATGTGATATGGGTGCTAGTGCTAGTGAAATACCCTATTCCTTATACAAAGAAATTATGCATGATATTGCACCTGCTGAGATAGAAGATATTGATGTCACAATTAAACTTGCCAATAGAGATACTATTTCACCAATGGGAATTGTTAGAGATGTTGAAGTCTTGTGTGGGAAAACTAAATATCCTGCTGATTTTCTTGTTCTTGGTTCCCCACAAGATAGCTTTTGTCCCATTATATTTGGTAGACCCTTCTTAAACACTGTTAATGCTACCATAGATTGCAAAAGGGATGTTGTTACTATCGGTTTAGATGATATGACTCATGAATTTAATTTCTCTAAATTTAGTAGACAACACCGTGAAGAAGAATTACCTAGTAAGGATGAAATTATTGGTCTTGCTTCTATCACTACAAAAAAATACACTTCCGTGATGATACGTGTTTGTCACAGTAGGTCGCTTTTTTTGTCATGCATGTACATCCATGTCAAATTTATGATAGAATCAAGATAGTCATACCTGTGCTGTCGTAGAAGTGTTCCATGACATTACCAAAATTATCATCATGGAAGTGTCCACTTCCATGACGATAAATCGCGCGTCACAGAAGTGCTTTCGTCAAGGGTGACCGACATGTGGCATCCACCATAATGGAACGCCGTTAAGCTATCGGGTCGGGTTTTGGATCCGATAACCCGTTAACAGCCCCGACCAATGGGGATTTTCCATGTGTAAAATCATCATTGGCTAGAAGAAACACGTGTCGGCTCATCGTCGGGACAGATGTCATCCACTCACTGGACAGAAGGCGCCTATGATACATCGGCACGTGGCACGGCCCAACAAGTTTAAATGGGTCGGCCCGACTAAAGGCCCACAAGATTTTGCGGACCATAATGGGCCGCCCAGCTAAAGGCCCACGAGATTTTGCGGACCATAATGGGCTGGCCCTGCTAAAGGCCCACAAGATTTTGCGGGCCATAATGGGCCGGCCCAGGTAAAGGCCCACAAGATTTTTGTGTGCCATAATGGGCTGGCCTAGGTAAAGGCCCACAAGATTCTTGCGGGTCATAATGGGCCGGCCCAGCTAAAGGCCCATGAGATTTCACCGACATTAATGGGCCGGCCCAGCTGTAGGCCCACAAGATTTTGAGGACCCTAGAAGGCCGGCCCATTAACTGGCTGCCATGTTTTGGGCCAAATGCCGGTCCATATTTGATCTGGTCCATTAATGGTCTGCCACGCTCCGGGCCTAATAGTGGCCCATATGAGATCCGGCCCGTTAAAAGCCTAGCACGTTCTGGACCAAATTACGGCCCAGATCAGGTCTGGCTGTCGGTGTCAAAACCGGCGGATCTCGGGTAGGGGGTCCCGAACTGTACGTCTAGGCCGGATGGTAATAGGAGGCAGGGAACATGATGTTTTACCCAGGTTCGGGCCCTCTCAATGGAGGTAAAACCCTACGTCCTGCTTGATTAATATTGATGATATGGGTAGTACAAGAGTAGATCTACCACGAGATCAAGGAGGCTAAACCCTAGAAGCTAGCCTATGGTATGATTGTGATCTATGGAGTTGATTATGATTGCCTACAGACTACAACCCTCCAGTTTATATAGACACCGGATAGGGTTAGGGTTACATAGAGTCGGTTACAATGGTAGGAGATCTTGAATATCCGCATCACCAAGCTTGCCTTCCACGCCAAGGAAAGTCCCATCCGGACACGGGACGTAGTCTTCAATCATGTATCTTCATAGTCCTAGAGTCCGGCTGAAGGTATAGTCTGGCTACCCGAACACCCCCTAATCCAGGACTCCCTCAGTAGCCCCTGAACCAGGCTTCAATGACGACGAGTCCGGCGCGCAAATTGTCTTCGGCATGCAAGGTGGGTTCCTCCCCCAAGTCCTTCATAGAAGATTGTAAACACCAAGAGTAGTGTCCGGCTCTGCAAAATAAGCTTCCACATATTGCCATAGAGAGAATAATATTAACACAAATCAAATCTGCTGACGTATTCCGCAGTGCGCCATCACACTACGCCCAAGTCTTTTACGAATCGTTTTTACTTTTTCACCTCAGCGTGCTTTGCGAGGCGGTTTCCTTGGCACGTCTTGTCAAAGCAGAGATCGTGTACCCCCCTTTTACGGGATTCTCATCAATACAGATGTGGGTAACCCAATCATGCCCGTTAGCATATTTTCTCGATTAAAGGCGAGTCCCAAACGGTTACGGGGAGGGCTCCTGGTATTCAGCCTCTTATAAAGAGACCAGGGCCTTATCTTTTCTTCAACAAGTTCGCCCGTCGCCTCGAGTTCCAACACCCCAGGCTCCAGATTCCGGGCGCCTCGGACCTTCGACGATGTCCGGTTCCGACCTTAAAGGCCGATGGATGCCCTCCTCCGTCACGGAGGAGGACATGCTAAAGTTGAGAGAGGCTAAGTTCTTGACCGGCGAAATTTGGCATAGGTTGCCTGCTCAAGCGCAGGTCATCCCCAGTCCCTAGCCCGGTGAGAGCGTGGTGTTCATGTCTCACTTCCTTTGGGGGTTGGGCTTCCCAATGGATCCCTTCGTGAGGGGACTGCTATTTTATTACGGGCTGGAATTCCACGACTTAGCTCTGGAGTCCATCCTCCATATCTCCTCATTTATCGTTGTGTGTGAAGCGTTCCTCCGTGTTAACCCTCACTTTGGACTATGGCTCAAGACCTTCAAAGTGGAGCCGAAGATGATCGAGGGACGGCACGCAGAGTGCGGAGGCGCTGTTATAAGCAAAAATGCTGATGCTCCATGGCCCGAGGGCTCTTTTCAAGAGGAGCTAGGCTTGTGGCAACGAGAGTGGTTTTATATCACCGCTCCCCGGAGCACCAAATGGGTGGCGCCTCCTGCCTTTTGCTCGGGTCCCCCACCATGTCTGGCATCATGGGTCAACAGAGGGTTGGATTGGGGTTTGCCCAAAGACGTGCCCTTGTTACAGGGCCGCATTAAAGATCTCTTGGAAGGAGACCTCAGCCTGGTCAAGGTGACGCAGGTCATGCTGATTCGCCGAATATTGCCCGGCAAACGTCGCCCCCTTCGCCTGTGGGAGTTTAATCCAGAGGGACCGCGAGCTCTCCAGAACTTCATGGGCGCAACGCCCACGGAGATGTATAAACTGTTCTTCGTATCACAAGAGATGTGTCCGGATTCGACCGAGGACGCAGGCCTAAGCCGCAATCGCCTGGATACTCAAGTAAGCAACCTTGTGCTCGGACCTTCTATCCGTATAATTGTCATAAACTTGCCCCTAAAAGAGCCGTCCATATAAACAGGAGTGGATAGCGAAGGCAAAGCTGATCAGGTGTCCGGCTCCCCTTCCTGAAACCAGGCCAGACCCCGTGCTGGTCAGGATGCTGGAGATAATGCCTTTGGAGGGGGAGGACAAGGAAGCTATGGCCTCCTCGAAGGAGGCTGCTCCGAAGGGAGGAACCAACGATTCCTCTCCTAAGGGGAAGAAGAGAGCCGCCTCTGACGACCCGGAAACCATGGCCGCGAAGCGGGGGAGAAAATCCTCGTCAGAGGGTCCGACGCCGGGGAGTTCCTCGGCCGGACTACACCCTCAAGGGGATCAGCCCTCTAGCGAGCCGTAAGTAGAGAAAGATTTTCCTTTTGAGGGATGAGGGAAATCCTTGATTTATGTCTGAGAAGATTAACCAAACTTTTACCTTGTAGCTCGGACCTCAGCCCTTCTCAGCAGAGCTCATCTTCGGGGGATCTTCTTCCAGAGATGATGGAGAGCGGGACGCCTCCCCCTGTCGTGCCGCCTAACGAGGCGGGCGATCCTGAGGTGTCGTCGCGGAGGGTTTCTCCGAATCCGGCAGGGGCGGAAGATAGCTATGTGGCCCCCCCGAGGTTCTCCGCGTCCGGACTTCAAAAGAGGTCATGGGACGAGCCCGGCACCGTCTGGTGCTCGGTCGGAGGAGCTAAAGATTCTGCTGGGGCGAGCTTGCATCTCAGAGGAGCACCGTGCATTGATGGGCACGGTGATTGAAAGGATTTCATCCGCAGAGAGCGGATTGCATGAGGCCGTCAAAAGTTTACTGACGGGTTTCGAGGTACATTAGATTATGTACACTTTTGGAAGTTGCGCATGAATAAGATGCGCCCTGTGTAGATAGTAGCCCCTGAGACTCTGCGCGTCGTCAAGAAATGACGGCACGCGGAGGATCATAATCCCAGGTCTAAGATGTCGCCTTTGAATGTAGGCGGCTGGGTGTCCGGAATCGAGCCGAACTGACGATTTTGCCAAACTAAAGCGGCAACTGGACGTGGCAGAAGCCGACATCACGCTTGTCAACAAGCGGTTTGAGGAGGCTCAAGGTATGCAATTCCCCAGGCGGCATGAGGTAAGAACAGTTTGATGCCTGTGTCTTACAATGTGTGTGCTTGACGCAGATGGTGCGGCCGCCATGGAGAGTCTTAGGGCAGAACTTGCCCGAGCTAAATAACAAGCCAGAGAAAGTGATGTGGCTGCCAAGAAAGCCCTTGAAGAGCTGAGAGCCGAACAGGCTGCTCATTGCCGAAGCAAGGAAGAGATGGCCGAGATGGCCAAAAAGTTAAAAATCGCTACAGACCGTTGCAGACTTCTTGAAAAAGAAGATCAGGCGAAACCGACGGACTTAGAGAAGGCCGTTGCCAATGCCAAGGACGTGCGCTCTGCGATGAGGGCTGCCAGGGAGGAGCTGTGTCAGGCCGAACAGATTGCGGCTGGAAAGCCCTTTATGCTGCGAAGGAAATTTTGCGATCCGAAGTTTGCTCCGTTGGACCGGATGTGGAGTGTGGAGGATACCTATCTGGATTTGGCAGCGAGTGCTGCTGATGCGACCGAACACTTTCGAGATCAGAAAGATCGCAAAGTGGAAAAGCTTTTCTGGTCGCAGTTTCACAATCCAGAGCATCCACTAGCAGTGGACGATCGTTTGGCTCAATGGGCCGAACTGAATAGGTTGTCCGGACTCGCCATGAAGTATGTCATGGGTCATCTGTGGCCGGGGAGATCGGAGCCGAAGAGTTATTTCAGCTTGGTGCAGCAATTCCTTGACGCGGTGCCGCGTATAAATGCAATGAAAAGGTCAGCATGCATAGAGGGCGCAAGGATGGCTCTTGCCCGTGTTAAGACATACTGGGCAGAGATGGAGACCACCGTTGTTGCGTCCCGAGATTCGGACAGAAGCCGAGTATCCTCCGAGCACTATTTTCAGGAAGTCCTTGAAGGCGCTCGTGTAATAGAGACCCAGTGCTCGAAAGATGCTATTTTATGATAGCATATGTAATTATAAAGTAATATTTTGATAAACTGTAGTGGCCTTTTTATACTTGTGCCTTCAAGTATTGGGAACACCTCCTGTGCGGCCGTTTTAATATATATATATATAAAATCTGAAAGATGGCAGTCGTTGGCTTCAGCCCCCACGCACATAGTGTGGGGGTGCTCGCAGAAGACGCATTTTCACACTTAACTCAACGTCTTGGTCCTACAAAGGAGGTGATAGCGCAGCGGGCCAGGCAACCGGACTATAATGCTTTAACACTTTCACTTAGCCATAGGAGCTTGACAGTGAGACTATTTAGGTAGCTCCTTGGTGGCAACTGCGCTCATCCGAGTTCAGGGCACGTATGTGCCTGACCGGGAAGCGGCCCTTCATTAAAGCGGAGGAATCCGATAGATTCCGATAGGTTATCGAGTGGCTCACCAGTCTCACGCTACATCATGACAGTTAGTTTTCGGCTTTCTCTACTGAGGTGCTCGCCTGGCCAAACCGGGGCACAATCGCAGTAGTTCTCCTGGTGCTACCTTAGCCGATAGAGCGGAACGTAAGGTAGCCGAACTCAGGAGCCGGGCAACCCAACATTTGACCAAAGACATGATTCGGAGCTGATGCATATAATGCCAAAACTCGGGACGCCGAACACTCCCTAAGGTGTTCGGTCTTTATGAGTGCGGGTGAAACAACACTCTTTATTAAAAAAGCCCCTAGTGTCCAGGTACGTGCAAAAATTCTGACGTGGCCACATGCCAAGACGCCAGCCTCCTCCTTGGTTATATCAGAAAAAACCAGGGGATGTGTAGCAACAAGAGACAGTAAAAAAGGTTTACGCAGGGTCTTAATCTAAAAAGAATCCTTTAGGACGGGTCCCTACTGCACGTCTGCGCCCGTGTCTCTGTTGTGCCGTATCCTGGACAGGCGCCGCACGACGTTCATCTGTAAAAGAGAGGAACTGAGTTGAAAACGGGTCGTGCCGAAAAAGTTAAAAATAAACAAAGTATAAAGTAAAATATATAAGATTGAGCTTTATTGTCTCTTATTGTATATGCATGGAGCCCCTTGTGCGGGGGTATATGGCCACTAAGCCTGCATCAATGATGATTTTGTACCGAACTCGTCTATCTGCGTTCGTGGTCTTTAATGACCTATTTTGAAGTTTTTTGGCCGGTGAGGCCATTTTGCTATGGGGCTGTCAAGGCGGCCGCACAATCCTCCGCTTGGGGAGGCGCACTTTAGTGCTTCCCCTTCAAAGAGATGATGCCTCGTGGACCGGGCATCTTAAGCGTAAGAGATGCATAATGCGGTATTGCGTTAAAGCGAGCGAAAGCTTCGCGTCCCAGTAGTGCTTGATAGCGACTTGAGAACGGGACAATATGGAAGGTCAACTTTTTGCGGCGGAAGTTATCGGCAGAGCCGAATATGACTTCGAGCTGGAGAAAACCCATACAACGGGTGTCCGAACCAGGTATTACCCCTTGAAAGGAGGTTTTGCTGCGACGGATTTTTGCTGGGTTTATCCCCATGTGCTAGATTGTATCCTGATATATCAGGTTTAGTCCACTGCCGCCGTCCATAAGGACATTTGAAAACTGGAGTCCGCCAATTATTGGATCGAGTATCAAGGCAGTCCAGCCTGCATTCTTGATATTTCTAGAATAATCTAGCTGATCGAAGATGATCGGTTTTGACAACCAGTGGCCGGACCCTTTGGGGATGGGCCGTGTGGTGCGTACCTTTACGGGCGCCGCACGTTTTGTTATGTGAAGTGAGTTCACTGTTTTTACTTCTTGTGGGAAGTTCTTTTGTTTCCTGGTACTCTGCTTTGGGGTTCGTCCTCGTCTTCGCTTGGTGTGTCGAGCCCCTTGTGTTCGGCATTGAGTCTGCCGGATTGTTTGAAAACCCAACAGTCTCTGTGGGTATTGTTAGCAGGCTTCCCAAGAGTACTGTGTATCTGACATATCCTGTCCAGGATTTTATTTAGGTTGGATGGATCGTCCCTATTATCCTGGGGGGGGGGGCGATTTTGCCTGATTTTGTCGTGAGCCTTTGAATCCGGCATTGACTGCCGTGCTCTTCGGACTTTTGTCCTTAGTCCGGCGACGGTCCTTGTTGCGTCGCGGTTTTCCGTTTCCATCCCTAGTTTCAGATGTACTTGGGTCGCTGGGGCTGCACCTTGCCAACCAGCTGTCCTCCCCTGCACAAAAGCGGGTCATGAGGTTTGTTAGTCGGCCATTGTTCTTGGCTTTTCTTGGCCGAGGTGTCTGGCAAGCCATTCGTCTCCGACGTTATGCCTGAAAGCTGCTAAGGCTTTGGCGTCCGGACAGTCGACTATCTGATTCTTTTTAGTGAGGAATCTATTCCAGAACTGCCGAGCTGATTCTCCGGGTTGTTGAGTTATGTGACTAAGATCGTCTGCATCCGGAGGGCGGACATAGGTCCCTTGAAAGTTTGCTCGGAAAGCATCCTCGAGCTCTTCCCAGCTTCCAATTGTGTTTTCGGGAAGGCTTTTAAGCCAATGCCGGGCTGGCCCTTTAAGCTTAAGGGGTAAATATTTTATGGCGTGGAGATCATCTCCTCTAGCCATGTGTATGTGGAGGATATAATCCTCTATCCAGACTCCAGGGTCTGTTGTTCCATCGTATGCCTCTATGTTTACGTGTTTGAATCCCTCTCGAAATTCATGGTCCAGGACCTCATCGGTGAAACATAGAGGGTGTGCGGCGCCCCTGTATTTGGGTATGCCGGATTCTGATGATGGCTTCATAGCATTGCTTACGAGAGCTTGCTTTCTTGGCCCATAAATGGACCTGACTAGGCCATGATGTGAATCCTTAAGTGGGTCGCATGCCGATTTGAGTGCGGCGCCGCTTGCCGCTTTATGGGGTCGTCTATCCGACCGTGTGGCTTTCTCATTTTTTGAATGCGAGGGCTCTAGGGCCTCTTCGTCGAATTCAGGCAGTAGCTTTCTTTTCGGATAGCTTTTAGTGCGGCGACTGTCGCCGTATTTATTTGCGGTATTGATTACTTTGCTCCATCTAATCTGGAGTGCATCTTCCACTGTTTTTAGCTTCCGCTTCTGCTTTTTTAGGCTGCGTGCAGTTGCAACGAGCCTCTCGTGGAGATTCTTCTGCTCCATAGGTTAATGCCATTTTTGCCAGAGGAGGGATGTTCGGTTTCTCCATCCGCGTTGCCATGTTCGGACGGTTGCTCTAAGGCCTGCTCGTCCTGCTCTATGGCTAGGTTTTTATCAAGGCGGGGCTTGGGTCGGCATTTACGCCGACGCTTTGATTGCTTTTTGGGGGGTCTATCTCCCGTTCCTTCCCCTTTTTCCTCGTTGTCGCTTCCTTTAGGGGTATCCACCATGTACACATCATGAGATGAGGTGGTTGTCCAATGCCCTATGGGCGTTGGTTCGTCGGTATCTCCTGCATCGTCATCCATGCTATCGATGTCTCCGCAGTCGAAGTTGAGCACGTCATTTAAATTGTCGACAGTGGCTACCAAGTGGGTGGTGGGTGGGCTTTGAATTTCTTCATCGTCCGTATCCCATCCTCGCTGACCGTAATCCGGCCAGGGCTCTCCTGATAAAGAGAGAGACTTAAGAGAATTCAAGATGACGCCGAAAGGCGAGTGCTGAAAGATGTCTGCGGCGGTGAACTCCATTATCGGCGCCCGATCAGATTCGATTGGCAGGGGCGCGGGGGGTTCAGAGTCCGGGGAGGAGTCCGAATCCTCGGAGTCACGGGTCATGCAGAGTGCGGGGCTAGCGTTTGGCTCGATGGCCTTTGAGATCGCAGCCCCCGAGGTGACGTCCAACCGCTCGTCCTCGATTGGCGCAATAGGCTCCGAGTTAGGGGTCGGAACCGATGCGTGTGCGGCCTCCAAGACACTGTCCGGAGGCAGAGCTAGATCATGCCCCTCGAGATAGTGCGGCATGCTTGGCCGTGGCTCGAATCCGTCGAAGATCAAGTCTCCGCGGATGTCAGCCGTGTAGTTTAAGCTTCCAAACCTGACTTGATGGCCAGGGACGTAGCTTTCGATCTGCTCCAAGTGGCCAAGAGAATTGGCCCGCAGAGCGAAGCCGCCGAAGACGAAGATCTGTCCGGGGAGAAAAGTCTCACCCTGGACCGCATCGTTGTTGATGATCAAAGGAGCCATCGGACCTAACAGCGACGATACAGAGGAACTCTCAATGAAAGCACCAATGTCGGTGTCAAAACTGGCGGATCTCGGGTAGGGGGTCCCGAACTATATGTCTAGGCCGGATGGTAACAAGAGGCAGGGAACACGATATTTTACCCAGGTTCGGGCCCTCTCGATGGAGGTAAAACCCTACGTCCTGCTTGATTAATATTGATTATATGGGTAGTACAAGAGTAGATCTACCACGAGATCAAGGAGGATAAACCCTAGAAGCTAGCCTATGGCATGATTGTTATCTATGGAGTTGATTATGATTGCCTACGGACTACAACCCTCCAGTTTATATAGACACCGGATAGGGTTAGGGTTACATAGAGTCGGTTACAATGGTAGGAGATCTTGAATATCCGCATCGCCAAGCTTGCCTTCCACGCCAAGGAAAGTCCCATCCGGACAAGGGACATAGTCTTCAATCTTGTATCTTCATAGTCCTGGAGTCCGGCTGAAGGTATAGTCCGGCTACCCGAACACCCCCTAATCCAGGAGTCCCTCCCCGGCCCTTTAAGAGGCTTTGGGCTCAATTATGGCCCATATCAGATTCGGCCCGTCAACTTGAAACTATGCTTTTGGGCCCACTTGCTAAAGGCCCACTTAGTAATTTGGCCTGATATTAATTTTGGCCTGTTAAGGGCCCGTTTAACATTTCAGCCCTATATTAATTTCGGCCTGTTAAAAGCCCGTCATATAGTTGGGCCTAACTACGGCTGGGTTTGCATCCGGCCTGCTCGCAGCCAATATCTGATTGGGCCAAACAAGGACCCAGACAATTTTGGCCTGTTAAAAGCCCGTGATTTGATTTGCACAAGCATGGGTCGGGGTTCATTTCGGGCTGCTGCGTAACTAGTAGGAATTAAGAACAAACCTACTCTATACAATAAAGAAATTACGGCATAGTAACTAAGAATAAGCCTACACTACACAATTAAGGATTTAAGGTATATTACATCCACTGGGCATCGAAGTTCGCCACCAGTGATCATAAAGCGCAACAAAGAAGCAGATTACAAAAACTGGGCACCATTGCAGCGTAACAAAATAATACTGAACTGAGACCACTTACAAGATAGTTCAAGAAAGGTTAGCCTTGCAGGGGAACTGCTGCGCAAGCTGCTGAGCAAGGCTATGAGACCAGCCTAGCATGTCGGTCATAGCTTCCAGGTGTAGCTTTTTAGCGATGAGGTTCTCATTGGTGTTCTCCTCAATCTTTCTTAGAGATAGGACTTCAAGTCGAAGTTAAGTTGCAGAATGCCTTTCTGCTAGAACTTGGGACTGAAGAAGTCGAACTGATTCAGACAACGATTTTTGTGAGCTTGTCTGACTGTTAGTCTCAAGTAACTTGAACACTGCATCAAGACAAGACTTTGGGGTTGTCTCGCTATCTTCAAGATGTTTTGCCTTCTTTGCTGCAATATATGTTGGGTTTGTCTCACAGCCTTCAGCAGACTTGTGCATGCCATCAGGCATATCACCCTGAAACAAAGCAGAGAGATGACAGGTTTTGCATGTGTATAAACAAAGATGATAACTGTTCTGTCAATTCTATCCAATTTCAAATTAGAAAATAAAGAGTATGTTCAAAATATCAATAGCATAATTTGGCATTGTTCATAATGCGGGGAGCTTCACCACACTACTGGATTACCATGTCAACATAACAAGCATAGATGAAGGGCAAAGAAAATCATTGTGTCTATTTTGGATAATGTGCATGGCATGTTGTTCATATCATCAGCCACATCAGTAAGATAAAACAGGAGATGACAAGGTGCAAACGTGGGCTGCTTCACCACACACTGGATTATAGATCCACAAAAACAAGCATACATATAGGGAGTATTAAGTAATGTTGTCGGAGTAAATGGCCGGCTTGGTCGCCGCAAAGGAGTCGGCGAAAACGACGCCCGCCACCGGATCGACCGCCTGGCCAGATCCCTGGCGCTGGAAGAAGAAGACGATGTCGGCCCGCCTTGCTTTGGCCCCCGCATCCGCGACGAGCCCTTCCCCAAAGGGTTCTCGCTCCCAAGAGACACGCCCAAGTACAACGGCTCGGTGAAGCCGGAAGACTGGCTGACCGACTACTCCCCAGCCGTCAGCATCGCCAATGGCAACCGGCGCGTTGCCGTAAAGTACGTGCCCCTCATGCTGCAAGGCATGGCACGGACTTGGCTTAACAGCCTCAAGCCTCTCAGCATCAACAGCTGGGTGGATTTCACTGAAGCCTTCGTTCGCAACTTCACCAGCACCTACAAGCGGGCTCCCAAGCCTAGACAGCTCTCCCTGTGCGTACAGGGCCCAGCCGAGTCCACTCGCGACTACCTCACGCGTTGGGCCGAGCTCCGCAACTCCTGCGAAGGGGTGCACGAGGTGCAAGCCATCGAATACTTCACTGCCGGGTGCCGAGAGGGCACCCTACTCAAGCACAAGCTTCTCTGCGACGAGCCGACTACCCTCGACGAGCTCCTGAACATCGCCGACAAGTACGCCACCGCCGACTCCTCGATGAAGACCGAGCTCCGGGTGGACGCGTCCGGAAAAGTGCTCAATCCGGCGCCCCAAGCACCGGTTGGAGATGCCGGCCGACGCCAACACCAGAATGATCAGAAGCGCAAAGGCCCTGCGCCGCCTCCCGCTAGCCGGCAGGTGGCCACGGTCGAAGATGCGCCGCCTGAGGGGCGGCCCGCGCCCAAGAAGCCCAAGGGCGGCCGGCCGGCTTGGCAGCCGGCCTTCTCCTACGAGCAAACCCTCGACGCCCCGTGCAAGTTCCATAGCCGCGCGAAGCCGTCCAACCACACGACCCGCAAATGTAACTGGCTCGCCCGAATCTCCAAGGGCGAAGGGCTCACGCCGACTCCGCCTGCCGGCCCGCCGCCTCCGGCACCGCCGCCCAAGGCCGCTCGGCCCGCGGTCGACGCCGTGCAGGACGAGTTCCCCGACGAGCAAGCGTCTTATGTTGTCTTTACGAGCCAGCCCGAAGACCGGCGCAGCAAGCGCCGAGAGCAGCAAGAAGTCAATGTGGCCGCCGCCAACCCAGCCGACCACATGCACTGGTCAGAGAAATCCATCAGCTGGAGTCGGGCCGACCACCCAGAGGTGATGCCGTCCCCCGGCTCCTACGCTTTGGTCCTGGAGGACACCCTTGCAACGGATACGCGCGCCGCGCGCTTCTCCCGCATGCTGATCGACGGTGGAAGCAGCATCAACATGCTATATCGCGACACCATGGAGAAGCTGGGTGTCAAGGCAAAACAGCTTGTGCCGACTCGAACGGTGTTCCACGGCATCGTACCCGGTTTGTCCTGCGCCCCCATCGGCAAGATCAAGATCGATGTACTCTTTGGGGGCAAGGATCATTTCCGCCGGGAAGCAATCTGGTTCGAGGTGGTGGACCTGGAGAGCCCTTACCATGCCTTGCTTGGCCGACCCACCTTGGCCAAGTTCATGGCGGTCCCCCACTACGCTTACCTCAAGATGAAGATACCAAGCTCCAAGGGCGTCATCACCATCGCCGGCGACTACAAGAAGTCCGCCGACTGCGCCGCGGCCAGCAGCCGGCTGGCCGAATCCCTCGTGATTGCCGCAGAGAAGAAGACGCTGGACAGGGTCGTGGCCCTGGCCAGCAAGCAGCTAAACCAGCCCGCCGACTCCAAGGAGTATGATGCCCAAGGATCTTTCCAGCCGGCCAAGGAGACCAAGAAGATACAGCTCGACCCCGAGCACCCCGAGAGGTTTGCCGTCATTGGGGCGAGCCTAGACAGCAAATAGGAAGGCGAGCTCGTCGATTTCCTCCGTGAGAATCGGGATATCTTTGCATGGTCCCCCAAGGACATGCCGGGTGTTCCGAAGGATTTCGCCGAGCACAAATTACATGTGCGGGAGGATGCCAAACCAGTCAAGCAGCCTCTCCGCTGACTGTCAGAGGAGAAGAGAAGGATCGTAGGGGAGGAGATAGCCCAGCTTCTCGCAGCCGGCTTCATCATGGAAGTTTTCTTCCCCGAGTGGCTCGCGAACCCGGTTCTCGTGCTGAAAAAGAATAACAAGTGGCGCATGTGTATAGATTACACAAGCCTCAACAAAGCCTGCCCAAAAGATCCCTTCGCTCTGCCCAGAATTGACCAAGTAATAGACTCCACAGCCGGATGCGAGCTGTTGAGGTTTTTGGATGCTTACTCGGGGTACCACCAGATAAAGCTGAACCCGGATGACCAACTGAAGACCGCCTTCATCACGCCGTTTGGAGCCTTCTGCTACCTGACCATGACGTTCGGCTTGAGGAATGCCGGCGCCACTTTTCAGTGTTGCATGCAGAAGTGCCTCCTCACGCAGCTCGGCAAGAATGCCCACGTCTACGTGGATGATGTCGTGGTGAAGACGGAGAAGCGCGGCACTCTGCTGGAAGACCTGAAGGAGACATTCGAGAACCTGCGCCGGTTCCGAATCAAGCTCAACCCCGAGAAATGCGTGTTCGGAGTGCCAGCCGGCCAGCTCCTAGGCTTTCTGGTCTCCGAACGCGGCATCGAGTGCAACCCTGTGAAGATCAAGGCCATCGAGAGGATGGCGGTCCCAACCAAGCTTCGAGAGATTCAGAAGTTCACCGGGTGCCTGGCCTCTCTGAAATTTTCATCAGCCGGCTTGGAGAGAAAGCTCTCCCTCTCTACCGCCTCATGAAGAAGAGCACTCACTTCGAGTGGAACGACCAGGCCGACCAAGCTTTCCACAAGATGAAGAAGATGCTGGCCACGCCGCCTGTCTTGGCGGCGCCGACTGAGAAAGAGCCCATGCTCCTTTATATTGCCGCCACTAGCCGGGTGGTCAGCACTGTCATTGTGGTCCAACGCCCCGAAGAAGGCCGAGCCCAGCCGGTCCAGAGGCCGGTTTATTACCTGAGCGAGGTGCTGTCCGCCTCGAAACAGAACTACCCGCACTACCAGAAGATGTGCTACGGCGTGTACTTCACCGCCAAGAAGCTGAAGCCGTACTTTCAAGAACATCCTATCACGGTCGTATGCACTGCCCCGCTGGCCAAGATCATAGGCAGCCGGGATGCATCCGGCCGGGTAGCTAAGTGGGCCATCGAGCTGGCCCCTTACACGATCTTCTACCAACCCCGCACCGCCATCAAGTCGCAAGCACTGGCCGACTTCCTCGTCGACTGGGCCGAGACCCAGTACTTACCGTCAGCTCCCGACTCCACCCATTGGCGCATGCACTTTGACAGATCCAAGATGCGCACCGGCTTGGGAGCCGACATCGTCCTTACCTCTCCTAAGGGCGACAAGCTTAGATACACGCTGCAGATCCACTTCGCCGCCTCCAACAATGTAGCCGAGTACGAAGCGCTCATACACGGGCTCCGGCTTGCCAAGGAACTCGGCATCCGCCGGATCCTGTGCTATGGCGACTCGGATTTGGTGGTTCAGCAATCTTCTGGCGACTGGGACGCCAAGGACGCAAACATGGCGAGCTACCGCTTCCTAGTGCAGCAGATCAGTGGATACTTCGATGGATGTGAATTCCTCCATGTACCGCGAGCCGACAACGAGCCAGCAGATGCCCTGGCCCGAATAGGCTCCACGCGGCAAGCAATACCAACCGGCGTCGCCCTACAGCGCCTCCTCAAGCCATCCATCAAGCCGTCTCCGGAATCCGACTCCATCTTCGTGCCGCCTAACCCCGACGGGGCCGGGTCCGGCTCGAAGAATCAAGCAGTCGGCCCGGGGACTTCAATACTCGGCTCGGGGACTGCCGTACTCGGCCCGGGGACTTCGGCCCGGGGACTGCGGTAGCCGGCCCGGGGACTTCTTCAGCACAGCAAGCGGCGGCCGATTCCAGCACTTCATTACCAGCCCGCCCACCCTGGTGGCTGTAGCCACTTTGGCGGCAGGGGAAGTCACAGCTCCATCATGGGCCCAAACCATCCGCAACTTTCTGGTGAACCAAGATCTGTTGGCTGACGAAACCGAAGCGAGACAAGTACAGCGCCGAGCCGGAGCATACACAATCGTCAACAGAGAGCTTGTCAAGCGCAGCGTCACCGGAGTCTTACAGCGATGCGTCGAGCAGGAGAAAGGCATTGCAATCCTCAGAGATATACACCAAGGAGAGTGCGGCCACCACGCCGCATCAAGATCACTTGTCGCCAAAGCCTTCCGCCACGGTTTCTTCTGGCCGACTGCTTTGGACGACGCCAAAGAGCTAGTCAAACACTTCAAAGGCTGCCAGCTTTTCAGCTCCAAGCAACACATGCCGGCTTCGGCACTCAAGACCATTCCCATCACCTGGCCCTTTGCCGTCTGGGGACTGGATATGGTGGTCCCATTCAAGACGGCGCGCGGCGGCATGACGCATTTGCTCGTCGCCGTCGACAAATTCACCAAGTGGATTGAGGCGAAGCCGATCAAGAAGCTGAATGGGCCGACTGCGGTGACTTTCGTTGCAGATATAACAACCCGGTACAGCGTACCGCACAGCATCATCACCGACAACGGCACGAATTTTGCCAAAGGTGCCTTGGCACGGTTCTGCGCTGCACAAGGTATCCGGCTGGACCTTGCGTCAGACGCCCACCCGCAGTCAAACGGCCAAGTTGAGCGAGCAAATGGCCTCATCCTGTCCGGCATCAAGCCCCGACTGGTCGTACCTCTGGAGCGTTCAGCCGGCTGTTGGCTCGATGAGCTGCCGGCTGTCCTGTGGAGTCTGCGTACCACCCCAAACAGATCAACTGGCTTCACTCCTTTCTTCCTTGTATATGGTGCTGAGGCAGTCATCCCAACAGACATCGAGTTCGATGCGCCTCGGGTAACCATGTACACGGAAGCGGAAGCCAAAGAAGCAAGAGAAGACGGCGTCGACCTGCTGGAAGAAGGCCGACTGTTAGCCCTCAGCCGGTCTGCTATCTACCAGCAGGGTCTGCGCCGCTACCACAACCGGAGGGTCCGACCAAGATCCTTCCAGGAGGGCGACCTTGTGCTCCGGCTGATCCAGCGAACAGCCGGCCAGCACAAGCTCGCAGCCCCCTGGGAGGGCCCCTTCATCGTCAGCAGAGCTCTAGGCAATGATGCCTACTACCTCATCGACGCGCAGAAGCCGAAGGCACGCAAGAGAGACGACTCCGGTAAGGAGTCGGAACGACCATGGAACGCCAATCTTCTTCAGAAATTTTACAGTTAAAAGGCAGTATGTATCACGTCCACTTTTGTATTAAGTATGAAACAATAGGCTCCCTGAGGAGGACTCGGGGACTGCCATCTTTTATTTTATGAATGAAAGTTATCACACGTATGATATCACCTGTTCATTTATTTTGTCCGGCACCGGGTTCGACGAGTCGGCCTGGGGACTAGCCGACTGGAGTTATATTAGGAGCCCTACCCGCAGTCAGACAAGTAATGTGCTGACACCTAGGCTTGGCTCTTGCCGAAATCGCAGCTCGAAGAACCGACTGCCCGACTGGCAAGAGTCATAAGCCGGAAAGGGTGCGCACACGAAAAACGGCTAGGGACTAACGGGCTTATATATAACAAAAGCCGGCTTGCCGCCTCCCGCCGACCGACTACCAGAGTAGCCGGCCGGCCGACTTATGTTCAGTCTGCTTCAAATCCAAGAAAGCTCGAGTACTTGCCTTCCCAAAGAGGGAAGGCGGCAAAGGAAAAAGCCTAAGGATAAAAAAGTGCACTTGAATGGAAGCCAACACATGCATACAATAATATTTACACAAAGGACCTCCAGAGAGGCCAGCATCCAATATTGTTCGATACACCCCCAGTGGGTGCAATTGCGGAAACTTAAAATTGTTCGAAAAAGCAAAAACAGGAACAATAGGAACGGCAGATCAAGCCGGCGGGGCCGCTGACGAGCCGGGCTGGGTGGTGGAGGCGGTCGTGCCGACTGAAGGAGTGGCCGACTGGCCATCTTCGGCCTGATCATCACCTCCGGCAGAGGGCGCGCTCCCGCGCGGCTCGTTGCTGGAGGCACGGTCGGCTTGAGGGCGGTCGGCCGTCTCACCAGTCGGCTCGGCATCTCCGCCGTCTTCTTCCTCGTCGTCCTCACCCTCGTCGCTGGAGGCAATCTCCTCGGCCGAGTCCTCGCCTTCCGCCGGGTTCAGCCCGAACCACTCCTCCGGCTGGGCGACGCCGTCATCATTGAGCTCCGGCTGGTGTCGGTGCACTCGGCGATCGTCGAGGCGCGCTGCGCGATCGCCGGCCGCACCTCCTCCAGCTCCGCGTCGGCCTCCAACCACCAAGTCCGTAGCTGGTCCAGGCTTAGCCCCGGGTACCATGCGCGGACGAACTCCAGCGCACGCCCGGCTCCAAGACGGGCTGCTGACGCCTTCCAAGCCTCGAAGCGGCCGACTGCGACTTCTAGCCAGTCGGTAGTCCGGCTTGGGGTGCGGGGAATCACCTGGCCGGGCCAGAGCACGGCCAGCACCTGCGCCCCGGCATGTTGGAGCTGGCGGAGCATCCGATGGGCCGGCTGCAGTCGCGCTTGGATGGCGATGAGCTGCTCCGACAGCGTTCGATTTGCATCCGGCGGAATAACAACTCCAGCCTGACGGCGCGCCTCGCGATGGGCCTCGATGGCTTGGGCGGCGAGGACGGAGTGGCCGGGAAAGTAATCTGCGCAAAAGTAACAAGCACAGGTCAGAATAAAAACCTCAGGCGGCCGGCAGATGGAGGAAGAGTAAGAAAGGCGGCCTACCATCGATCAGATCTTCGATCCGGCCGAAACCTTCCTCCAGCGCCTGGCGCGTCTCGGCCCAGCTCGCCGCCTTGGTCTCGAGCTCCGCCTTTAGGGCAGCTTCGTCATCCTGCGCCTTCTGCAGGGCCGCCTTATGGCTTTCCTCCTGGTCGGCCAGTCTCTTGACCAGGCGGTCGCGCTCCTGAGCCAAGTCGGCATTCTCGGCGTCCTTGGCACGAAGAGCGGTCTGCACTTCGCCGAGCTCCCTCCGCAAGTCGGCATTGGCCCCTACACGAGCAAGAGACAAAGAGAAAAGTCAATAAGGGAAAGGTCACCAAGAAAGATCCGACCCGACTGCGCTGCAGTCGGCCCGGATCTCGGGGACTACACCCAGTGGGTGCGCTGTCGCGCCCCCACGAGAAACAGATAAAGAGCAACACACTTACGCCGACTGCTGGCCAGGTCTTCGGTCCTCCGGCTCAGCTCTCGAGCCTGGGTGTTGAAGGCGGCGGCACGAGAGTTGTGATAATCCTAAAGATCAGACAGAAAGCAGAGTTAAGATAGTCGTCGGGAAAGATCTGACCCGACTGCGCTGCAGTCGGCCCGGATCTCGGGGACTACACCCAGTGGGTGCGCTAGCGCGCCCCCACGGAAAAAAATCAGAGGACCAGAACGGTCGACAAGTAGAAAACTTACCCGGACGTGGCGGAACTGGCCGCCTCCAAGGCGTCTGCCGTCTGGCCGGCACCCGCGGCTTGGCGCGTGTCCGGCGGGGCCGTGCTCCCTCCGGCGTGCTGGCCCGCCGCCAGCTGAAGTTTAAGGCCGGCTCCGGCCTCGGGTGCGGCCCGGGCCGGCTCCTCCGGCACCGCCGACGACTGGCCGCCTTCGCCCGCTCCGGCTGGCGCTGCCGGCGGCGTCCTCTCCGCGAGGACCTCGAAGAGCTCGTCCCTCTGCACCGGCGGCTGATCAGGGGTGATCTCCTCCGCCGTGGGCAGCGGGATGTCCGGGTCCAGGGTGTGGAGGGGGATGGCGAGCAGCGGAGGCCGGCTACGCGTGCCCTCCGCCTCTGTCTCCGCGGTCGCCCGCTCCGTTGGAGTCTCGGCTGCCGCGTCCACTTGCTCCATCGCCGCCCGGGCGGCCTCCCGCTCTGCCGCCTCCCACTCTTGTCGTGCCTCGCGGGTGTTCCGCTCCGTGGCTTCTGCAAGATCGGCGCGGGGGTCCACGCGGCGGGGCCCTGAAGATCCAGCACCCGGCCCGACCACAGAGCCACCTGGGCCTCGCTCGAGGGAAAGCGGCGCCCTGCTCAGAAATCAGAGAAGGGTTAGAACAAAGAAGACAACAAAAACAAGCACGCAGGCGGACAAAGGGCTTACGAGGAAACCGCTGGAGGTTTCTTCACCGCCTTCCGGAAACGGGCCGCCTTCGCCGCCGCTTCGTCTCGCTTCGTGGCCGCGTCGGGGGCCCTCGTCTTTTTCGGCCGGCTACCGAAGAGAGGAAGCGTGGCCCGGCGCTTCGACTTTCCGCCACCGGCAGCCGGTGCGGCGGACGAGCCCATGCTGTGTCGGGTGGCGCGGGATTTCTTCGGCATCGGCGTCATCCGGCCAGTCGTCAAAACTGGCCGAGAGCCCCGTGCCTCCGGGCTCGGTGACGTCCCCCGTGGCGGCGTCCTTCATGGCGACTGCAGCCAAATCCGGGTCGTCGAGGTCGTCTACTGTGCGGTCCGGGGCATACTGGCGTTCGACTCCTGCCGCCCCGGCTGGCGGCGGAAGAAGAGGGTTCTGATAAAAAAAAGAGAGAGGGGGAAGAGCCGCCTGGTCAGAAGCCGGCCGACTCAGGCCGGCTGATGATAGAAAGAAGGACTCACCACGGGCGGAGGATGGGCGCGGGAGTACGGCGCCTTGCCGTATTGCCAGTCGTCGGCGAGCTTGAGGTTGGCGACGTAGTTCACCATGAGCGCTACCTCGGCATGGGGCATCTCCCATGTGCTCAGCCGGCAAGGGTCGAAGCGGCCGCTCATCTGGCATAGCATGTGGGGCCGGCTCTGAAGGGGAAGGATCCGGCGCTCGACGAAGGCGGACACCAAGTCGGCTCCGTGCAGGCCTTCCGACTGGATCATTACCCGAAGCCGGGCAATGGCGGCGTTCCCGGCCGGAGACAAGGACTTGGACCGGAAGCCCCAAGACGGCTGCCTCCCAGCCGGCGGGCCAGCTACGTAAGCCGGCAGATTGACGTAGTCTCCATGCGGGGCGACGTTCTTGACGTAGAAATACGATTTCTGCCAGAGTTTGACCGATTGGATTAGAGGGATGTGCGGGAAGGGGTTGTTGTCGCTTGCCCTCTTCATCGCGATGAAGGCCCCGCAGGGGGCGGGCACGCCGGCGGAGACGGTGCCGAGCTTGTTTTGGAAGAGCTCCGCCCAAAGCTCCAGCGTCGGCAGCACGCCCAAGAAGCCTTCGCAGAGAGAGACGAAGGCCGACAGCTGCATCACCGCGTTGGGCGTGAGGTGATGCGGCTGGAGATGGTAGAAGTCGAGGAAGGAGCGCATGAAGCCGCTCGCCGGGAAGCCGAAGCCACGCAAGAAATGCGTGTGGAAGACGACGCGCTCGCCTTCCTCCGGTGCCGGCGAGATCTCCGTCTCCGGCGCCAGGCGAGCCTGCACGAGGTTGGCGACGGGCAGGCGCCGGGTCTGGCGGAGAAACTCGATGTGGTCTTCATGGACGTTGGACCCGTCCCACGAGCTTGACAGCGCCATGGACATGGCGGCGTGGGTGGGCTGCGACGGGAGGCTGCGTCGGGCGCGAAGGAAGAAGAAAGGAGAGAAGAGCAAGGGGGAACGGGGAGCGGGGGAGCGAACAAGCCTTTGTCTCTCCCCCTCCCCCTCCTACTTGTAGGCTCGTGCGCTGGAGCCGAAGAGGCGTGGCGTGGGGGATCGTGGGGATCGATCGTGCCCATCTCCCCCACGCCCCGCGTTAATTGCGTGCCTTGAAGACGCGAAGAAACGGCCGCGGGGAGGCGAGCAGTCTCCTCGGGCCACAGAAGATCTGCGCCCGGGCCGAGGCCGAGGAGTGGCGGGCCCGGGCCTGCGGCGGTGTCCCGTCGCGCGCGTCCGGCGGCAGGACTTCTCCGCCACGTGGCCTGTCGTGGGGCCCGCGGCCAGCTCGCGGGTCAACCACGGTCGTATTAATAAACAAGAAAGTTCTCCAAAGTCGGCCTACGACGGCAAGGTCGGCTCCTCAGGGTATGAAGCCGGCCAAGCTTCCCGTCCTTCTATCCGCCGTGAAGCTCGCCCAGCTTCGGGGACTACTGTCGGAGTAAATGGCCATGGGTAGCCCAGCCGGCTTCCCCTGGCCCATCAGAAAAAATTACGAGCCCGTCCGGCTCTTAAGAAGACTCAAGACCTGGGCCGCCTCCCCCCTTGCCGACTATCTTCCTGGCCGGCTTCAGGGGCGGCCCGCCCTTTACCCTCATGAAGAAAGATGTGGAGGGCCGACTACGAGAAGCCGGCTGTAGCAAGGCCGGCTACGAGAAGCCGGCTCCCATAAAGCAGTCAAAGCCGTACCCGCAACGTACGCGTCCACCCTGCGATGATGAAGCGGGGCGTGGCTACAGTGGAGCCTCCATCCCCAAAACCCGGAGCACGCCTGGTACAGTGCGCCATACGGGTGGCCACGACCCGTCCGGCGCGGCACTGTTGCCACGGCGGCTCCGACGCCGTCCACGACGGGCCGCCAGCGTGGCCCCCGAGGCAGTGGGCCCCTTCGGGCAGAGAGATACCGAAGGCGGCCGCACCTCCTCTCCAGCCGGCAAGATAGAGGGCCGGCTTCCCATAGCCGGCCTGCCACCTTCCTCGATGGAGACGCCCATTAAGGAGACAGGATACGGCGGGGCTACAGTAATCGCCCGCCAGGGCGGCGGTACTGTAGCCACGCTTACCCCGACCAAGCCTGTGTCAACCGCACGGAGTAACAGTAACCAGCCACCGACCAGGCCTTGGCCTGTGGGGCCTGCCTGTCGACCCAGTAGCCGGCAGCCGGCGGGACCCACCAGCCAGCGGGCCCTAGTAGCTGGCGCAGAAGCCGGCAAGCATAGTCACAGACAGCTGGGCCCCGCGCCCAGCCGGATTACCATTGTACCCCCGGGGGGTAGGCCTATATAAACCCCCCGGTGCACCCATGCAAAGGTTTGGACTCTCAATCTAGACCAAGACACCATACAAGGAGAGGAAGCAAGCTAGCTGAGCCCTTCTTCTTCCTTCCACCCAAAACAGCTCAAGGAGCATTGTGTAGCTACTTGTTCATATAGTAACAATGCGGAGACCCCGCAGAGCAGCAGTAGGGGTGTTATCTCCCCGGAGAGCCCTGAAGCTGGGTAAGATTCGCCGGCGTGCATGTCTTTGCCTTATCCCGTTTCCAGGCACCAGCGATGTTTTATTGGCTCCCACAATGATAAGCCACCCATTGGCATATGTCGCTCCTACCACCTGACAAATGTGCATGGTATGAATAAGGAATTTGGTTTTACAAGTAAAACTTAGAACTTACGGTTCTTACAAACATGCATTTTGGTAGAAACAGCAAACTAAACAGCAGTAAACGATAGGGAGTATGAGCAAATTAAACAGCAGTTGAGGATAAAGGCTTTATAAGGACTGACTTACATTAACAGTTAACACCGGCTTTATAATGCCCTTCTCCATGGCAAGGGAAGGATAACTCAAGAATTTCAGCACAGAATCTTCGTCATAAGCATTGCATGTACTCTACATTTTGCAGAAAGTAATTATAGATATGATAATACTGGAAGGGATAGAGGATAATGAAGATAAGATGCAGATTGATGCTACATAATCAACTACCAATCCCTGGAAGTACAAGCGTTACAGGACAAAATGTACTGACAAGAGCAATGGGCTACACTTCTGCACTGGCATTGTCTGTGTATTCTACTTGTTGGTAAGATTAAATATAGATCTGATCTTTTTTAGTAAATGGTGGGCGAGGGAGATAAGATGCAGAATGCTACAAAATGAACCAATCCCTCTTCCCATAATACAAGAGTGTTTTGAACACTGGTGTACTGTACAAAACGTTCTTATATTATGGGACGGAGGGAGTAGCTGTTAATGTAAGTATAGTGATAAACCACGTTCAGTCCTTACAAGAGGACTGCAGAGCTAAACCTCTTCAAAAGCATTGGGTTGATTCTAAATTTATGTAATAGTCCATACGGATCTTATAATGTCCACCAAATGGACGATTACGAGGCTAACATGTGTAGTGATGCTACATAATCAAACAGCTATGAAAGTAAGTATGGTCATACAGGGCAAGAGGTACTCACAAGAGCAATGTAGTGTGCAGTATAGTTGCGAGATTCTGTGGTCCCTTGAGAACGAATGTTCTTCTGCTAACAGTTTTCGTACAAGCGAGACATTAAGGCAAATGTAGAAATGTAGTTCAAATTGTGATGTGATATCATAGACAGTACCTTACACTGCAGCTGAGACCAATGTGTAACAAGATTATTCCAGTCACCGTCGGATAAATGTAGCACCGGAGACTTTACAGAAATTTCGTTCAGAGGCTTGCCATCGAAGTGCGCTTGCCTCAGGTAGGAACGATACTTCATCAATGAGTGATTGACAAGCGCAACCAACACTTGCTCGTCATCACAATCCAGTTTGCGCCTCGCCCATTTAAAAGAATGAAATCTTGTGTCTTCTGTCATTAGAAACATATGCAGTAATGACCATGAATAACATTAGTACATTACTTACGCGTAAGTTGCGAAGGAAGACTGGAAATTGTTCTGTGTCTGCGGTATAATCTTTTCATGAAGGAAAGATGCGCACAAAGTTCCTGACAACAACATAAGCTTCATCTTCTAAACTGGGAAGAAATGGAACATGGGTCCTATTTGCTGCAATTGGGGCTCTCTCTGGTTTGAAAAGGGATTTGGCAACTGGATTTGGTGTACTCTTTGCTGGAATGGGGTTTTTGCGTCGTAGAGCTGGTGCTATGTCAACTGGCATAATCATACTGTTTGCTGCAGTTGGGGTCTGCTTGAGTTGGGGCATCAGAAATGACCAGTGTAGTAGGGCTAGAGTCTGCTAGAGTTGGGGTATTTTGTGGGTCAGGTGATATTGCAACTACACCTAATGGGCTATTTGATTTATCAGGTGCCACTACCTTTTCCAAATACTTTGCTTGTGCTCCTCCACGATCAGCAATCGCCCTCTTCCTTTTGAACGTCTGATACACAAGAACAACATTTGAATGGATAAATATGGTATGATGACAGATGGAATATGTACTGAAAATGGATAGGCAGGGCGTATTCACATACACGATGTGTAAACTAAGCTAATGGCAGTTCAACAAAGTAGAAGCAATGCAAAGCATCAGTTGCAAGATATGTGCGAGCAATGTAACCTTGGAAAGTTAGAGCAAGTACCTTGGTGGGTGAATAAGATAGGGCATCTTTCTCTGACTCCTCCACTAGGGAGCTACATTAACTTAGGTCACCCTCTAGCTCAGAATCACTGTTAGGATCATATTCTGAGCATGAATCTGTAGGTGGAGAGTGTTTGCATTGCATTGCATCCAGACTTGATTTCAGTCCCTTAATGCCAAGTTTGACAGCCATGGCATTGTTCTGCTTTATTCTTTTCATGCGTGCAAGCTCATAATCATTATGATGCTGTTCAGAATTTGAGATTCATGAAAACATAAAAGTAGTCAAATTATCTATGGGATGCATTGCGGTTTCAACTCGGAGAGTGTCTCCCTATAAACCCCTGCATATGCAAAGTTCACCTCCCCAACCGTGCTGACCAGACCACACACAAAGATACACACCCGAGCGGCGAACATGCATTTTCGAAACTAATTTAGGAACATTTAGCTGACCAATTAAACAAGTCTGTTTTAATAATATCAGATTCGTATTTGAACAACTAAGCTTGTTTAGCTTGATGGGTGGAGCAGTGTTATTATGACACGAAGCATGTATTCTGATCATATAGCGATCATAAAAGGGGGAAACTCTAAGCATATATTTTTTTAGCAAAAGAGGGTTTCCCCTCTGATTTCTATTAAAGAAACCACCACGGAAGCAACATGATCAATTAAACCCTAAGCATGATCAATTAAACCGTATTATGGCTGTGCCATGATAGATTTGAAGCTGCAAACCAAAGAAATGATATGTAGCATCCATTGTTTGCTTCGAACTAAGAACTAAATTCTAAGAGCTGAAAAGAAAGTAGAGTAACCAAGTTAAGATCTATTTTCTGGTTGAGATCAAAAAGTTGAGGAGATATGAAGTACCACCTCTCTTGCGGCGCCGTGTAGGCATCGGTGGTGCGATGGCTATTGGTGGCATTGAAGCAGATCAGCGATGGTAGACGGGTGCATCGGGGGATAAGTCCCATTGCGGTGGAAGAGAAGGTCGTGTGAGCGGCCCTGGCAAAGAGGACGACGGCGCTGATGAAGCGAGAGGACGCGATGCAAGGCTATTGGTCCGTTGCTGTGGATGAGAAACGTCCATCTCTAGCAGTGGACGACGCAGTCTTGGTAGGCGCTCCGGCATGGTGGAGGACGGTGGCGATGGATGTGGTGGAGGATGGCGGCGATGGATGGGGTGGCAGACGGAGGCTGGTGTGGGAATGGGGTGTTCTAGCGCGGGCGGTGTATGAATGGGAAAATGGAGGGAGAGGTACGGGGAACCATGTTTTTGGGACGCGCCTGTCTGAAATATGGGAAAGTTACGAACTTATCCCCTGTTTCAAATTTGGACGTCTCGTCGGTTGGGGATAGGACGGTAATCTCGCACCTCCCAAATATTTGCCGGTAACTATTTCGGGCGAGGAGAGGGTGTTTTGCCGCCCACGGTTGGCGCCCACGGTGTGTGAACGGGGCTGACAGGTAGGGCGGTTGTGTAACGTCTAATGGAAGTTATACATCTGCCCCTATTTAAAATATTAGCCTACATCGATTTCGGGTGAGGAGGGGGTGTTTTGCCGCCCACGGTTGGTGCCCATGGTGTATGAACGGGGCTGATAGGTAGGGTGTTTGTATCATGTCTGATGCAAGTTACACATCTTCCCCTATTTAAAATATTAGCCTACATCTATTTCGGACGAGGAGAGGGTGTTTTGCCGCCCACCATGTATGAATGGGGAATGGAGGGAGAAACAGAGGTCTCATCCTAACACATCATTTTGAAACGCGCACAGTATGTTCCTAGAATCCTCTTTTCTATCCGGGAGGGTGGTTTTTTTTTGAACATGTTGTGTTCTCATATTGTTTTTCCTGCAGTGTATTATTTGCTCTGCCAGAACACATGTACTCAAGATGCTCGGCCTTGCCATAACTGAATACACTAGTTTAATGGTCACAGTGAAGACAAGCCATGGATATAAGTTCCAAGTTGGGTTCATGAACCAAGAAGATCGCTGCTTTTTTTATGGCCGAACTTGGATAAACTTTCTCAAGTGTTATGGACTGAAAGTTGGCGCACGAATGTTGATGGAAATAGCAGAACCTGGTCTTATCTTCACTACGATCTTCCACCCCGACGTCGTTCCAATTGTTCATCCATGTTAGTTTTGTATCTGGTTCTTGCTTGTTGCCTCGATTACTTCTTAATCCACCTATTCTGTCTAACTAATCACAATTTAACTTTAGAAGTAGCAACGAATCTCTCACGAAGATGCTACTTCTAACTAATATTTTCTTATAATTGGTGGCACGTGTAGGTTTTTTAAGAGTTAAGCAGTCTCCTCGTTTGTTACTCTGTAATTACTCGGCTGTTACTAATGGCACTAAAGTTGACTAGATCGACAACCACAAGTTCCTACACTTTATTGATCATCTTGAGGTCCTTGTGGGGCGTTTTAATGGTGGAAGGCCACGTTGGATATGTGTGCCACTGCTGCACACGTTGAACAGGTCCAACTGTGTCGAGAAACTTATGGTACGAACTGTTTTCTGTTATATATGTTGTTCATAAACTATTACTTATACACAGTTTTACAGCTGTGATCTTCTTGAAACAGGAACTGCCGAGTTCTATTGTTCCTATACAGATGCCTGACCATGGTCGGGTCAGACTTGCGCTCGGTCACAACATGATGTTTATGTCGACCTACTCAATTCCCCTTGGAGGTGAAAAGATACTTATTCATGGGTGGTCTCAAATAATGAAGGCCCGCCCATCTTGGAGAATAGGATAGAACATTATGTTCATGCTTTTCCATGGCTCTAAAGTGAATATCCTGTTTATTGACCACATTGCGAGATGAAGCCGCTTTCAGAAGGTTGCGGATGCGCGGGGTGGCGCCTGGGCCTTGTCCTGGGGCTTGGCGGCCTCACCCTTGGTTAGCCGTAGGCAAAGTAGCAATGTTCGAGGCGTGCTTTGTACGGTTGAACCTGTATAAGTACTCATACTGCTTTCAGCTTTGGTTGTTAAGTGCCCCTGCTGGTTTCAGTTAAGGTTGTTAAGTACTCCTGCTGCTTTTACAGCCTGTCGTGTTTCTTCAGTCCTGTCTTCCTCCAGCCGCCAAAACCAAACCAGCGCTGGCGGGGCCGCCTGCTTCCACCTCCCACGGCTGGCTGCACCTCAGCACACGCATCGCCGCCCAGCCGTCTCCTAAATCGTTAACGCCGACGTCCTCCGCGCGCTTTGGTGTGCTCGCCGCGGCGCCGCCCTCTCGCGTTGTCAACATGGTCAACAAACAACAGGATTCGATAGAAGTACGTGGAGAGGATGACAGTAGGGGCCCACCACGTCAGCGTTTGGAAAAATAAAATGCTTCCTCCTAGTGTTTTCCTGACATCTGGAACCCACGACATTGTGAGCGTATATAGTCAATAGACAAGAGAACAACACAAGATCGGCTGACACCTGCGACGTAGCTACTCGAGCAGTATTTTTTTTGGTATTGTTGAGATTGAGCAGGGTTTGAACTGGGCTGTGGCCTGTCTAGCCCAGGCTTATATTTTATGTTCACCATGTGACCAGCCCATCTATTTTTTCTTTGTGAAAATGAGCCCAATTTTTTTGAAGAATACCCAATCCAGGCCTACTTATTTTTCTACGCCCTGATGGGCTGCAACTCTTTCAAGACGCCTGCAAATCTTGAAAGTAATATGAAATGGGTTGTAAATATAAAAACAGATGACAAATTGGCAATTACTTTATAATTTCTGAATTTTATTACATTTTCAGATTCCTATTTCACTGGGCATTAACCTAATTTAAATATATCTTCAAAATACTTTAAATCTGGATGGACATTTTGGTATTAAAAATAGTTTGGAACCCACAGAAATATGCGAAATTGGCCCTGGCCAACCAAAAAAAACGACTGCAATAAATTGCATAAGAAGTTGCCATGAGCTATATATAAATTATTAAAAAAAGAGGGAGTGGTCTGACTTGTGGGCCTGTTTAGTTGCCGCGTATGCAAGATTTTTTTAGTTATTATATATGTCAACAAACGATTCTAGCAGACGTAACCGTTGGATGTCAATCCAACGGCCGTCGTGTTTCTTCAATCTCTGATCTTCTTGCTCCAGCCGCCAAAGCAGCGCCGGCGCGACCGCCTACTCCCGCCTCCCGTGGCCGGCTGTGCTGCCGCGCAGGCCTCAGCGCCCCCTACTACTCCCACCGCTGGCTAGGGCATCCCTCTACTCACCCACACCCCCTGTTATTCTGCGGCAACGGCAGCCTCACACCACAGCCGAACGGGTGAACGCTCGTACTCCTCTCCGCGTGGGCATCCACTGCCGCGTCTTCCCCGCCTCCGCGTCGTCCCCTTCCTATGCCTCGCCGTTGTCCACCGCCGTGGTGCTCTCGGCGCGGCGTGGTCAATGTGGTCAACGACCGACTTCCATCGGAAGAGTACTGTATGTAGAAAGGCTGACAGCTGGGTCAACGGCAGCCGCAAGGAAGTGCCTCCTTATTACGCGGAAAATAATTATTCCTCCACCTGACAGCGGCGACCCACCGGACGGGCCACTAGTATTTTGCGAAAAAAATCGTTTCCCCCTGACTGCTGGGACCCACCGGACAGGTCACCGTATTTCGCAAAAAAAACGTTCCCCCCACTGTCAGCTCGGACCCACTGGAAGTGCCTCCTTATTACGCACAAAAAAATGAATACTCCCCCGGCTAGCTGGGACCCACCTTGGTGGGAGGCTGACTTGTGGGCCTACTAAGTTGACGGGGACGAAGGGCTTTGTCAACTTAGTCAATATGAACGATTCTAGCTCTAGTGACCGTACGATGTCCATCCAACGGCTATAGTGCTTCTTCAACCTCTGGTCTTCTTGCTCCAGCCGCCCAAAGCAGCGCCGGTCGTGCCGCATGCTCCTGCCTCCCGTGGCCGGCTGTGCTGCCGTGGAGGCCTCACCGCCCCCTACTATTCCCACCGCTGGCCAGGCCCTGCGGTGACTGCAGCCTCACACCACAGCCAAACCAGTGAACCCTCGTACTCCTCTCCGCGCGGGCTTGCACTACCGCGTCTTCCCCAGCTCCGCGTCGTCCCCTTCCTAGGTCTCACCGTCGTCCACCGCCATGGTGCTCTCGGCGCGGTGTGGTCAATGTGGTCAACGACCGACTTCCATCGGAAGAGTACTGTGCATGGAGACGCTGACCGCTGGGTCCACGGCCGCAGCAAGGAAGTGCCTCCTTATTACGTGCAAAATAAGTATTCCTCCACCTGACAACGGGGACCCACCGGACAGACCACTGTATTTCGCGAAAAAACATTTGCCCCTGACTGCTGGGACCCACCAGCTACATCTTCGCACGCAAGGAAGTGCCTGACAGTCGGGACCCACCTGATCGAAGCGTACGTAGCGTTGTCATTCTAGTCGCGAACGTGTACGTACATATATACTGGTCGATGTAGAGGCGTGCACGTGTCGTAGTAGAGGCGCGCACGTAGCATGTACACGTACGTACAGCGGCCAGGGTGCAAGAAAGAAAATACGGCCACGTATGTGTACATATGGGCGGGGTCTCGAACGCCTACTCGCGCATACGTACGGCCAGGGCTCGTGTACATGGCTGGGTCGGAACGGAGAAGCAGCGTCGTCGTCGTGTTCATGGGGAGGCAACGAAATGCATCATGTTCATGGGGAGGCAACGGAATGTGTCGTGTTCATGGGGAGGCAACGGAATGTGTCGTGTTCATTGGGAGGGCTTGGACGGAACAGGCGATGGAAAAGAGGCCTGGCGTACCGCAGAACGGAGGAAACGGCCTTGTGTTTGACCGGCCACATTCGAAACGGGATCCTATTCATTGGGAGGGGTCTGGTGTACCGCAAAACGGAGGAAACGGACCTCCTACGGTCGAAACGGCGGTCCTATTGATCGGGAGGGGTGTGGCGTACCGCAAAACGGACGAAACGGACTTGTGTTGGAGCGCTATGGTCGAAACGGGGTCTTGTTCATCGGGAGGGGTGTAGCGTACCGCAAAACGGGACTCCACGGGATACTGTTCATCTCCACCGTTGACCCCCTCCAGCTTCCACGAGCTATTGTTCATCCACCGTCGACCTCCTCCAGCCTCCACCTGCGACTGCTCATCCACGGGCTCCTGTTCATCCAGCCTCCACCGTGCGCTACTCCACCGGCTACTGTTCAACCAACCCTCTCCACGGGCTCCTGTTCAACCACCCCTCCACGGGCTACTGTTCATCCTGGCCTCCACCGTCTACTGTTCATCCTGCCCTCCACGGGGTGGTCCTATTCATTCAGCCCTCCACGGGGTCCTGTTCAGCCAGCCCCAACCGGCTCGAACGATCGGGGTCCTGTTCATCCAAAGGCAACACCACGGGGTCCTGTTCATCCACCCCCATCGGGAACTGTTCGTCCAACCCCCCCGGCAACGCTCACTGTTCATCCAGAGGCAGCATCGATCAGCTTCAGTTAGCAGTAGTAGCGAAGGAATCGCTCGCTCGGGTTCAGTTAACAGCCATCGATCGATCGCTCGGGTTTAGTAACGCGTAGCCTGCAGTGCAATCACTCGGGTTCAGTTAGAGCCCAACGCCTCGCTCGGGTTCAGTGAGAGCCAACGCCTCGCACACACGCGCGTACGTGTACGAGAGAAGCGCGCATCGCTCGGCCCCCGACCTCCCACCATAACCGGGAACTCCCCGAAATTTTCCTCGCCCTCGCTTCTACCATAGTTTTTTCCGTCATGGACGGCCCAAAGAATGTCATGCAGCTGCGTCTCCGGCCCGCCCAGGATGAAAAGCCCATTTTCTGTCATGATTTTTTGTCATAGAAGTAGGAGCCCACCACATCTATGATGATACCGGGTTTTGTCACAATTATCGTCATAGAAGTGTCATATGTATGACAGAAATTTTTTTCGTTCGGCCCAAAATGTCACGGATGTGTCTTTTTTTGTAGTGTATTGCCATACCTCCTAGTGATCCTTTAGAACAATATTTGCTAGACCATGAAAATGATATGATTATGAATGAAAGAAGGGAAATAGATGAAGTATTCTTTAAACATGAACCTATTCTGAAAAACAATTTGCCTGTTGAAATCCTAGGGAATCCTCCTCCACCCAAGGGTGATCCCGTGTTTGAGCTTAAACCGTTACCTGATACTCTTAAATATGCTTATATTGATGAGAAAAAGATATATCCTGTTATTATTAGTGCTAACCTTTCAGAGCATGAGGAAGAGAGATCACTGAAAACTCTGAAGAAGCACCGTGCTGCTATTGGGTATACTCTTGATGATCTTAAGGGCATTAGTCCCACTCTATGTCAACATAAAATTAATTTGGAAGAAGATGCTAAACCAGTTCATGATCATCAACGACGGCTGAATCCTAAAATGAAAGAAGTGGTAAGAAAGGAAATACTAAAGCTCCTTGAGGCAGGTATAATTTAGCCCGTTGCTGATAGTTAGTGGGTAAGTCCTGTCCATTGTGTCCCTAAGAAGGGAGGTATTACTGTCGTTCCTAATGATAAAGATGAATTGATTCCTCAAAGAATTATTACAGGTTATAGGATGGTAATTGATTTCCGCAAATTAAATAAGGCTACTAAAAAGGATCATTACCCATTACCTTTTATCGATCAAATGCTAGAAAGATTATCCAAACATACACATTTTTGCTTTCTAGATGGTTATTCTGGTTTCTCTCAAATACCTGTGTCAGCCAAAGATCAATCAAAGACTACATTTAGTTGCCCTTTTGGTACTTTTGCTTATAGACGTATGCCTTTTGGTCTATGTAATGCACCTGCTACCTTTCAAAGATGCATGATGGCTATATTCTCTGACTTTTGTGAAAAGATTTGTGAGGTTTTCATGGACGGTTTCTCTGTCTATGGATCTTCTTTTGATGATTGCTTGAGCAACCTTGATCGAGTTTTGCAGAGATGTGAAGAAACTAATCTTGTCTTGAATTGGGAAAAGTGCCACTTTATGGTTAATGAAGGTATTGTCTTGGGGCACGAAGTTTCTGAAAGAGGTATTGAGGTTGATAAAGCCGAGGTTGATGCTATTGAGAAGATGCCATGTCCCAAGGACATCAAAGGTATAAGAAGTTTCCTTGGTTATGCCGGATTTTATAGGAGGTTCATTAAGGACTTCTCAAAAAATTCCCTACCTTTGACTAATTTATTACAAAAAGATATACCATTTGTTTTTTATGATGATTGTGTAGAAGCATTTGAAATACTTAAGAAAGCATTGATCTTTGCACCTATCGCTCAACCACCTGATTGGAATTTACCCTTTGAAATTATGTGTGATGCTAGTGATTATGGTGTAGGTGTTGTTCTAGGGCAAAGAGTTGATAAGAAATTAAATGTTATTCAATATGCTAGTAAAACCGTAGACAATGCTCAAAGAAATTATGCTACTACTGAAAAAGAATTCTTAGCAGTTGTATTTACTTGTGATAAGTTCAGACCTTATATTCTTGATTCTAAAGTAACTATTCACACTGGTCATGCTGCTATTAAATATCTTATGGAAAAGAAAGATGCTAAACCTAGACTTATTAGATGGGGTGCTACAAGAATTTGACTTATATATTGTTGATAGAAAGGGAGCTAAGAACCCCGTTGCAGACAGCTTGTCTAGGTTAGAAAATGTGCTTGATGACCCACTACCTATTGGTGATAGCTTTCTTGATGAGCAACTAAATGTCATAAATACTTCTCATACTGCTCCATGGTATGCTGATTATGCTAATTACATTGTTGCTAAGTTTATACCACCTAGTTTCACATACCATCAAAAGAAAAAGTTCTTCTATGATTTGAGACATTACTTTTGGGATGACCCACATCTTTATAAAGAAGGAGTAGATGGTGTTATTAGACGTTGTGTACCTGAGCATGAACAGGAACAGATCCTACACAAGTGTCACTCCGAAGCTTATGGAGGACACCATGCTGGAGATAGAACTGCACATAAGGTATTGCAATCTGGTTTTTATTGGCCTACTCTCTTCAAGGATGCCCGTAAGTTTGTCTTATCTTGTGATGAATGTCAAAGAATTGGTAATATCAGTAGACGTCAAGAAATGCCTACGAACTATTCACTTGTTATTGTACCATTTGATGTTTGGGGCTTTGACTATGTGGTACCTTTTCCTTCCTCTAATGGATATACACATATTTTAGTTGTTGTTGATTATGTTACTAAGTGGGTAGAAGCTATTCCAACTAGTAGTGCTGATCATAACACTTCTATTAAAATGCTTAAAGAAGTTATTTTTCCAAGATTTGGAGTCTCTAGATATTTAATGACTGATGGTGGTTCACATTTTATTCATGGTGATTTCCGTAAAATGCTTGCTAAATATGATGTTAATCATAGAATTGCATCTTCTTATCATTCACAGTCTAGTGGTCAAGTAGAATTGAGTAATAGAGAGCTCAAATTAATTTTGCAAAAGACTGTTAATAGATCTAGAAAAAATTGGTCCAAGAAACTTGATGATGCATTATAGGCCTATAGAACTGCATATAAAAATCCTATGGGTATGTCTCCGTATAAAATGGTTTATGGAAAAGCATGTCACTTACCTCTCGAACTAGAACACTAGGCATATTGGGCTATTAAAGAACTCAATTATGATTTCAAACTTGCCGGTGAGAAGCGGTTATTTGATATTAGCTCACTTGATGAATGGAGAACCCAAGCCTATGAAAATGCCAAGTTGTTTAAAGAAAAGGTTAAAAGATGGCATGATAAAAGGATACAAAAGCATGAGTTTAATGTAGGTGACTGTATTGCTATACAACTCTCATTTAAGATTTTTTTTGCAGGAAAACTTCTCTCTAAATGGGAAGGTCCTTACGTTATCGAGGAGGCCTATCGTTCCGGTGCCATAAAAATCAACAACTTCGAAGGCACAAATCCAAAGGTGGTGAACGGTCAAAGAATCAAACATTATATCTCACGTAATACCATAAATGTTGAAACCAATGTTATTGAAACCGTAACCCCGGGAGAATACATAAGGGACACTTCCCGAAACGTTTCAGACTCCGAAAAGGAATAGGTATGTGGTACGGTAAGTAAACCGACTCCAAAAAAGTTTTTAAGGCAATATTTCTCCGTTTTGGAATATTTAGAAAAATAGAAAAATAAGAAGCAGCCCGGGAAGGACACGAGGGCTCCACGAGGGTGGAGGGTGCGCCCTACCCCACTGGGTGCGCCCCCAACCTCGTGGGCACCTCGTGTGCTCTCCGGACTCCGTTTTCGTACACGACACGTATTTTGGTCAGTAAAAATTCATTATATAATCTCCCGGAGGTTTTGACTCTCGTATCACGCAAAAATCTCCTGTTTTTGTTTCGAGCGGTTTTTCTGACAGATCCAGGTCGTCATGTCGTCTTCAAGCGCCCCCAAGGACCAGTTCTTCGAGAAGGTCATCAACCCCTACCTCGCAGAAGTGCTGCAACACCCTCAAACCATTGAGATGCATGAGGGGTTGTTGCACATCCGCGATGCTGAGGGACCAAGGAAGACCGGAAGCACGGAGGTCATTGGAGTAAGAAGTTTTCAAGTGTCAGGAGATGGTGGAGCGTGGACTCGATTCCAATCACATTATGATCACGGAGTTCACCAACAACCACAAGCTAGACGTCAAGGACATTGGGGAGGCCATCTTCAAGCTTCATGAGAAAAACAAGCACCTCCAAGCCTAGATCATGACCTGCAAAATCAAAACTGTGAGTATGAATATAGATTCAAGAGGATGAGTTTGGCTACAGATTTGAGGTTTCAGGAGACTCGGTCATCCTTCTATGATGGTGAGCCTATGCCTCGGAAGAAGGACGACAATCCTACGCCATCAACAAAATCACCACCGTCTCCACCAACAAAGAAGGATTGAGTATCTGGTATGGGCACTCCCCTTGGCAACTGCCAAGCTTGGGGGAGTGCCCCGGTATTCTATCACCATCACTTCTATTTTTACTATTTTTCTTAGTTCGATCCTTTTGGTAATATCTTGATCTAATAGAATAAAAGTTCTTAGTATGATCTAGTTGTGAGTTTTGCTTTATAATTCTTCTATGTAATAGAGTCCGTGAGCTATATAATAAAGATTAGTGTTGAGTCAAGGGCTTGATTATTTTGCCATGATCCTAAGGGAACAAAAGAAAAGAGAAAGGACTAAAAAGAAACAAAGAGATCATGTGAGTCTTATGGAGAGTAATGAGCTCACATAGAAAAAGTATGATGACTAGAAGTTGTTGAGAGTTGACAAACATAGTTTTGGTCATCGTTGCAATTAATAGGAAGTAATAAAGAAAGAGAGGTATTCACATCTAAATATACTATCTTGGCCATCTTTTATGATTGTGAGCACTCATTAAAATATGAAATGCTAAAGAGTTGATGTTGGACAAGGAAGACAACGTAATGGGTTATGTTTTCTTACATCTGAGATAAATTATATTGTCATGGATCATCCAACATGGTTGAGCTTGCCTTTCCCCCTCATGCTAGCCAAATTCATCGCACCAAGTAGAGATACTACTTGTGCTTCCAAATACCCTTAAACCAGTTTTGCCATGAGAGTCCACTATACCTACCTATGGATTGAGTAAGATCCTCTAAGTAAGTTTTCATCGGTGCAAGCAATAAAATTGCTCTCTAAATATGTATGACTTATTAGTGTGGGAGAAAATAAGCTTTATACGATCGTGTGATATGGAAGAAATAAAAGCGACAGACTGCATAATAAAGGTCCATATCACAAGTGGCAATATAAAGTGACGTTCTCTTGCATTAAGATTTTGTGCATCAAACCATAAAAGTGCATGACAACCTCTGCTTCCCTCTACGAAGGGCCTATCTTTTACTTTTATCTCCTACCTTGCATAAGAGTCATGGTGATCTTCACCCTTCCTTTTTACATTTTATCCTTTGGCAAGCACAGTATGTTGGAAAGATCCTGATATATATGGCTAATTGGATGTGAGTTTTCATGAACTATTATTGTTGACATTACCCTTGAGGTAAAGCGTTGGGAGACAAAACTATAAGCCCCTATCTTTCTCTATGTCCGATTAAAACTCCATACCCATAAGTATTGCGTGAGTGTTAGCAATTGTGAAAGACTATATGATAGTTGAGTATGTGGACTTGCTGAAAAGCTCTTATACATTGACTCTTTCCTATGTTATGATAAATTGCAATTGCTCCATTGACTGAGAGTATAGTTTGTTAGTTTTCAATAAAGTTTATGATTCATACTTAAAATTGTGATTGAATTATTACTCTAGCATAAGAAATCATATGACAAGAATTATGTAAGTTGTTGTTCTAAGAATGATCATGATGCCCTCATGTCCATATTTTATTTTTATCGACACCTCTATCTCTAAACATGTGGACATATTTTTCGATTTCGGCTTTTCGCTTAAGGACAAGCGAGGTCTAAGCTTGGGGGAGTTGATACGTCCATTTTGCATCATGCTTTTATATCGATATTTATTACATTATGGGTTGTTATTACACATTATGTCACAGTACTTATGCTTATTCTCTCTTATTTTACAAGGTTTACATGAAGAGGGAGAATGCCGGCAGCTGGGATTCTGGGCTGGAAAAGGAGCAAATATTAGAGACCTATTCTGCACAGCTCCAAAAGTCCTGAAACTTCATGGAAGACGTTTTCAGAATATATAAAAAATACTCAGCGGAAGAGATTCACCAGGGGGGCCACACCCTGCCCACGAGGGTGGGGGCGCGCCCTACCCCCTAGGCGCGCCCCTACCTCGTGGGCCCCCTGGTGGCCCTCCGGTAGCCATCTTCTGCTATATGAAGTCTTTCGATGGAAAAAATAGGAAGCCATCTTCTCGGACGAAACTCCGCCGCCACGAGGCGTAACCTTGGCGGAACCAATCTAGGGCTCTGGCGAAGCTGTTCTGCCAGGGAAACTTCCCTCCTGGAGGGGGAAATCATCGCCATCGTCATCACCAACGCTCCTCTCATCGGGAGAGGGCAATCTCCATCAACATCTTCATTAGCACCATCTCCTCTCAAAACCCTAGTTCATCTCTTGTATCCACTTCTTGTCTCCAAGTCCGGGATTGGTGCTAGTAGGTTGCTAGTAGTGTTAATTACTCCTTGTAGTTGATGCTAGTTGGTTTATTTGGTGGAAGATGATATGTTCAGATCCTATATGCATATTAATACCCCTCTGAATATGAACATCTTTATGCTTTGTGAGTAGTTACGTTTGTTCCTGAGGACATGGGAGAAGTCTTGCTATTAGTAGTCATGTGAATTTGGTATTCGTTCGATATTTTGATGAGATGTATGTTGTCTCCCCTCTAGTGGTGTTATGTGAACGTCGACTACATGACACTTCACCATTATTTGGGCCTAGAGGAAGGCATTGGGAAGTAATAAGTAGATGATGGGTTGCTAGAGTGACAGAAGCTTAAACCCTAGTTTATGCGTTGCTTCGTAAGGGGCTGATTTGGATCCACATGTTTCATGCTATGGTTAGGATTACCGTAATACTTTTGTTGTAGTTGCGGATGCTTGCAATAGAGGTTAATCATAAGTGGGATGCTTGTCCAAGTAAGGACAGCACCCAAGCACCGGTCCACCCACATACCAAATTATCAAAGTACCGAACGCAAATCATATGAGTGTGATGAAAACTAGCTTGACGATATTCCCATGTGTCCTCGGGAGCGCTTTTCTCTATATAAGAGTTTGTCCAGGCTTGTCATTTGCTACAAAAAGGATTGGGCCACCTTGCTGCACTTTATTCACTTTTGTTACTTGTTGCTCGTTACAAATTATCCTATCACAAAACTATCTGTTACCACTTATTTCAGTACTTGCAGAGAATACCTTGCTGGAAACCGCTTTTCATTTCCTTCTGCTCCTCGTTGGGTTCAACACTCTTACTTGTCGAAAGGACTATGATAGATCCCCTATACTTGTGGGTCATCAAATAGCAGTTTCAGAAATTCCTAATAAATCCTAGAGGCCCACGCAGCCCATTCGTGCAAGGCAAGAGGTGGAACTAAAGTTTAGTCCCACATTGCTAGTTTAGTGGGAGTTGAACCTCCTTATAAGGGAGGTTCTTTCCCCACTTGCATGAGCATGAGAACAAGAGGGATATCCACGCGACCTCCTCCGTTGCCGCCCGCCTCGCCATGCCACGCCTCATCACGACACGCCGCGGGTTGCGGGAATGAGCCGAGCTGATGTCTAAATTTTTTCCATGCACTACGGGTATGCGAAAGGTCACTCGGGAGCTGGAACGTTTTTGTTGTAGTGGATATTGAATACGAACGCTGCACCCTTTGGCAGTTGTCTGTTCGTTTCATCTCCCGCGTTCCCTTCAGCTCCCGGCGCAGCCTCTTGCCTCCTTATCTTGCGCCTATAAAAGGGAGGTCGCTCCTCTCAGAGAGACGCACCAGAACTTCTCCTTCCTCTCGCCACCGGTTCCAATCTCTGAGTTGCTGTTGTCTTCCTCATCCTGGCTTGCGGCGTGCACCGCGAGTCGGGACAGTAGGCCTCCGAAACCGCACCTATTTGAGTCCTGTATGGGAGAAGGGTGATATGGTTTTTGGGGAGCGCTCAGCGTGACTACTGACTTCTTCGTCACGGACGCCCCGGGCTCCGACGACTACTTACCCGACGACGAATACTTCCCCGACATCGACAACCTCCTCGACGACATGGCTGACAAGGACATCGACCCCAAGTACAGTACTACTGCTGCTGCTATCACGTATGTGTTCTTATCCTTTCTGTTAGATGTCCTGACATAGTTTCTCATATTAGTACTTTCCCTAGATGTGTTAGGTTCTACTCCATATATGCAACTAGCTCTACTGTCTGCTCTAGATATGCTAGGCTACAGTTCATATATGCAGATGTTATTTACCTTCTCTCTGTCAGAACGCATGACTTGTTTTATCTCTACTATATTAGACATGCTTTATCTAGTATTTCTGTCAATAAAATCATTTGGTAAATTGCTCATATTTCCAACAATCCAAAAATCTTATAATAGGCAATTTACCCCAAGTGGTTTTGCTGCTTCCATGAGAACTCCTATGTTTGAGGGTATCCACAATAAGAGGTGGCGCGTGAGAGCAGTCATATGGTTCCAAACCATGAGTTGCTATGACGCCATGCTTGGCAAGCCTGAAGGGGAGTTTGATGGCCAACAGGAACAAGCTTTTCAGAAAATGGATACTCTGTTTAAGGCTGCTCTCTTGAGTGTTCTTGGTGAGAACATAGTTGATGCTTATGCGTCAATTGACAATGGAGAAGATATGTGGGACGCACTCGAGGCCAAGTTTGGGGTCTCGGATGCCGGCACTAAGCTGTACATTATGTAGCAATTCTATGATTACAAGATGACTGAAGAGCGCTCCGTGGTTGAGCAAGCTCATGAGATACAATCATTTGCTAGAGAACTTGAGCACTTAAACTGTATGCTACCGGACAAGTTTATTGACGGAGGTATCATCACCAAGCTTCCTCCGTCGTGGAGGAACATTGCTACCTTACTAAAGCATAAGAGACAGGAGTTTTCCGTTCCGGATCTCATTGGTACTCTTGATGTCGAAGAAAAGGTGAGAGACAAGGACACATGTGCTCAAGGTATTGAGGGAGGATCTAGTGCCAATCTGGTACAGAAGAAGAACTTCCAGCCCCACAAGTTCAAGAACAAGGGCAAGTTTGATGGTAAAGCAAAATTTGATGGGAAGAAGAAGGTTGTGCAACACACGAACTTCAAGAAGAAGAATGACAAGAAGAAATGTGTTTGTCATGTGTGTGGGGATCCTGATCATTGGGCTCCTAGTTTCCCTCATCGCTATGACAAGCGTCATCCTGGGAAAGGCGGCAAGACTGCTAATGTTGTCATTGGAGACATTGACATGAAGGATGCTGGGCACGGTATATTTCTCACTATTCTTTCAGTATGTTATTCTCCTGATTGGTTGATTGACACGGGTGCTAATGTGCATGTATGCGGTGATATTTCCATGTTTTCGTCTTATCAGACCACTGCTGATGGGCAACGGTTCAAGTGCTTCTGTTCGTGGTGTTGGCATGATCGGTCTGAAGTTTACTTCGGGGAATATCGTGCGGCTGAAGAACGTGCATTATGTCCCCTCCGTCAATAAAAATCTTGTTAGCGGATCTCTTCTATGTAGAGATGGCTATAAGCTTGTCTTTGAGTCGAATAAATTTGTAATATCCAAGTATGGAACCTTTGTTGATAAAGGCTATGAGTCAGGAGGCCTGTTTCATTTATCCTTATCAAACATTTGCAATAAAGTTGTTAATCATGTTTGCAACAATAGTGAATCAAATGTGTGCCATTCACGTCTTTGTCATGTTAACTTTGGTTGCATGTCGCGACTAGCGAAGTTGAACTTAATCCCTAGTTTCACCATTGTCAAGGGATCTAAGTGTCAAGTTTGTGTGCAAGCTAAGCAACCTCGTAAGTCTCACACGACTGTGGAAACGAGAAATCTTGCACCACTAGAGCTCATACATTCAGATCTATGTGAAATGAATGGTGTTTTGACAAAAGGAGGAAAGAAATATTTCATGATGTTAATTGATGACTCCACTAGATACTGCCATGTGTATCTTCTGAATTCTAAGGATGAGGCTTTGACTTTTTCAAGATCTATAAAGCTAAAGTGGAAAACCAACTTGATCGAAATATCAAGAGGCTTAGGTCCGACCGTGGTGGAGAGTATTTTTCCAATGAATTTGATGCTTTTTGTGTGGAACATGGTATAATCCATGAGAGGGTGCCTCCCTAATCACCTCAGTCAAATGGGGTGGCCGAAAAAAAGAACCGTACTCTAACTGATTTAGTTAACGCCATGTTAGACACATCGGGTCTTTCCAAGGCATGGTGGGGGAGGCGATATTGACAACATGTCATGTCCTAAAGCGAGTCCCCACAAAGAACAAAGAGAGAACTCCATTCGAGGAATGGGAGAAGAAAAGGTTAAAGCTCTCTTATCTACGAACCTGGGGTTGTTTGGCGAAAGTATATGTGCCAATTCCAAAGAAGCGCAAGCTTCGACCAAAGACTGTGGATTGTGTTTTCCTGGGATATGCTTTTCATAGCATTAGCTATATATTCTTGGTTGTAAAATCTGAGGTACCTGACATGCATGTCGGTACGATCATGGAGTCGAATGACGCGACTTTCTTTGAAGATATCTTTCCCATGAAGGATATGGCTACCTCATCTAAGCAGGAGATGCCTAGTTCATCGAATCAGGAACCAGTTACAATTACTGAACCTGCCATTTCGATGGAGCACTTTGAAAATCATGTGGAGGAGAACAATGAAGTTCCTACTAGGAGCAAGACACAGAGGACTGCAAAGTCCTTCGGTGATGATTTTCTTGTGTATCTCATAGATGATACTCCTAGTTCTATTTCAGAGGCCTATGCATCTGAAGATGCTAACTGCTGGGAGGAAGCGGTTCGTAGCGAGATGGATTCCATCTTGGCGAATGAAACTTGGGAGATAATTGATCGTCCTTATGGGTGCAAACCTATAGGATGCAAATGGGTATTCAATAAGAAGCTTAGGCCTGATGGTACTATTGAAAAGTACAAGGCTTGGCTCGTGGGTAAGGGTTATACCTAAAAGGAAGGTGAAGACTTCTTTGATACTTACTCACCTGTGGCTCGACTGACCACTATCCAAGTTCTACTTTCACTAGCTGCCTCACATGTTCTTCTCGTTCATCAAATGGATGTTAAGACTACTTTCCTAAATGGAGAGTTGGACGAGGAAATTTATATGGAACAACCAGATGGGTTTGTACTAGATGGTCAGGAAGGAAAAGTGTGCAAGTTGCTGAAGTCTTTGTATGGACTCAAGCAAGCACCCAAACAGTGGCATGAGAAGTTTGAAAGAACTTTAACAGCTGCAGGTGAGGGAGTCTTGGATTAAGGGGTATCCAGACGGCTGGACTATAGCCTTTGGCCGGACTGTTGGACTATGAAGATACAAGATTGAAGACTTCGTCCCATGTCCGGATGGGACTCTCCTTGGTGTGGAAGGCAAGCTTGGCAGTATGGATATGTAGATCTCCTTCCTTGTAACTGACTCTGTGAAACCCTAGCCCCCTCCGGCGTCTATATAAACCGGAGGGTTCAGTCCGTAGGATGAACAACAATCATACCATAGGCTAGCCTCTAGAGTTTAGCCTCTTCGATCTCGTGGTAGATCAACGCTTGTACTACTCATATTATCAAGAACAATCAAGCAGGACGTAGGGTATTACCTCCATCAAGAGGGCCTGAACCTGGGTAAACAAAGTGTCCGCTGCCTCCTGTTACCATCCGCCTAGACGCACAGTTCGGGACCCCCTATCCGAGATCCACCGGTTTTGACACCGACATTGGTGCTTTCATTGAGAGTTCCTCTGTGTCGTCATCGTTAGGCTTGATGGCTCCTTCGATCATCGATAGCGATCCAGTCCAGCGTGAGACTTTTCTCCCCGGACAGATCTTTCTATTCGGTGGCTTCGCACTGCGGGCCAACTCGCTTGGCCATCTGGAGCAGATTGAGAGTTACGCCCCGGCCACCAGGTCAGGTTTGGAAGCTTAAACTACACAGCCGACATCCGCGGAGACTTGATCTTTGACGGATTTGAGCCCCTGCCGAGTGCGCCACACGATCATGATGAGCATGATTTAGCTCTACCATCGGACAGTGTTCAGGAGACCGCACCGGCAACCGCTCCGACCGTCAATTCGGAGCCGATTGCACCATCCCTGGACGGGTGGATAGCCCCACCACGGAGGCCGCATTCTCAGCGGTGATCAAGCCGAGTATCGATCTTACCCTTCACGAGAGCCGTGACGCCAAACTGCCGGATTCTTCTCCGGCCACAGACACTGAACCGCCTGCGCCCGTGCCTATCGAATCCGACTGGGCGCCGATCATGGAGTTCACCTCCGCGGATATCTTTCAGCACTCGCCCTTCGGCGACATACTGAACTCATTAAGGTCTCTCTCCTTGCCAGGAGAGTCCTGACCGAACTATGTCTGATAGGATTGGGATGCAGATGACGAAGAAATTCGCCGCCCACCCACCACCCTCTTAGTAGCCACTGTCGACAATTTGACCGACATGCTCGACTTCGACTCTGAAGACATCGACAGTATGGACGATGATGCAGGAGACGAACAAGAACCACTGCCCATAGGGCACTGGATAGCCACCTCATCATATGATATATATATGGTGGACACACCCAAAGAAGGCAATGGCGACGGGACAGCGGAGGATGACCCTTCCAAGAAGCAACCCAAGCACCGACGTCAGTGGCGCCGCTGTAAGTATCGCCAAGGCAAAAGCGGTGACACCGACACATGACATAATAGCACTCCGGACAGTGCCGAAGATGAAGACAATCCACTCCAACAAGATTTAGAGCTGGAGGATGGAGAAGCCAGCCCTCCCGAGAGAGCGGCAAATGGAGAGGCGGAGGATGATAATTACATGCCTCCTTCCGAAGACGAGGCAAGCCTCGACGATGATGAATTTGTCGTACCTGAGGATCCCGTCGAGCAAGAGCGCTTCAAGCATCGGCTTATAGCGACGGCAAATAGCCTTAAGAAAAAGCAACAGCAGCTTTGAGCTGATCAAGATTTGTGATAACCCACAAGTATAGGGGATCGCAACAGTTTTTGAGGGTAGAGTATTTAACCCAAATTTATTTATTCGACACAAGGGGAGCCAAAGAATATTCTCAAGTATTAGCAGCTGAGTTGTCAATTCAACCACACCTGGAAACTTAGTATCTGCAGCAAAGTGTTTAGTAGCACAGTAATATGATAGTGGTGGTAACGGCAACAAAAGTAAAGACATCAAAAGTAATGTTTTTGGTATTTTGTAGTGATGGTAACAGTAGCAGCGGGAAAGTAAATAAGCGTAAACCAATATATGGAAAACTCGTAGGCACCGGATCAGCGATGGATAATTATGTCGGATGCGGTTCATCATGTAACAGTCATAACATAGGGTGACACAGAACTAGCTCCAGTTCGTCAATGTAATGTAGGCATGTATTCCGTATATAGTCATACGTGCTTATGGAAAAGAACTTGCATGACATCTTTTGTCCTACCCTCCCGTGGCAGCGGGGTCCTATTGGAAACTAAGGGATATTAAGACCTCCTTTTAATAGAGAACCGGAACAAAGCATTAACACATAGCGAATACATGAACTCCTCAAACTATGGTCATCACCGGGAGTGGTCCCGATTATTGTCACTTCGGGGTTGCCGGATCATAACACATAGTAGGTGACTATAGACTTGCAAGATAGGATCAAGAACTCACATATATTCATGAAAACATAATAGGTTCAGATCTGAAATCATGGCACTCGGGCCCTAGTGACAAGCATTAAGCATAGCAAAGTCATAGCAACATCAATCTCAGAACATAATGGATACTAGGGATCAAACCCTAACAAAACTAACTCGATTACATGATAAATCTCATCCAACCCATCACCGTCTAGTAAGCCTATGATGGAATTACTCACGCACGGCGGTGAGCATCATGAAATTGGTGATGGAGGATGGTTGATGATGACGACGGCGACGAATCCCCCTCTCCGGAGCCCCGAACGGACTCCAGATCAGCCCTCCCGAGAGGTTTTAGGGCTTGGCGGCGGCTCCGTATCGTAAAACGCGATGATGTCTTCTCTCTGATTTTTTCCTCTCCGAAAACAAATATATAGAGTTGGAGTTGGCGTCGGAGGGTTTCTAGGGGGCCCACGAGGTAGGGGCGCGCCCTAGGGTGGGGGGGGGGTGCCCCCACCCTGGTGGAAAGGGTGTGGGCCCCCTGGTCTTCATATTTGGCGAGGATTTTTTATTATTTTTTCTAAGGTATTCTGTGGAGTTTCAGGACTTTCCGAGAATATTTGCTTTCTGCACATAAAACAACACCAAGGTAATTCTGCTGAAAACAGTGTCAGTCCAGGTTAGTTCCATTCAAATCATACAAGTTAGAGTCGGAAACAAGGGCAAAAGTGTTTGGAAAAGTAGATACGACAGAGACGTATCAACTCCCCCAAGCTTAAACCCTTGCTTGTCCTCAAGCAATTGAGTTGACAAACTGAAAGAAATAAAGAAAAACTTTTACAAACTCTGTTTGCTCTTGTTGTTGTAACTATGTCAAGCCAGCATTCAAGTTTTCAGCATACATCATAACTAACCAAATTTGCAATAATTCTCAGGTCTCACAATTACTCGTATCAATAGCATAATCAACTAGCAAGTCATAATGATAAATCTCGGATGACAACACTTTCTCAAAACAATCATAATATGATATAACAAGATGGTATCTCGCTAGCCCTTTCTGAGACCGCAAAACATAAATGCAGAGCACCTTTAAAGATCAAGGACTGACTAGACATTGTAATTCATGGTAAAAGAGATCCAATCATAGTCATACCCAACATAAATTAATAGTGATGAATGCAAATGACAGCTGTGCTCTCCAGCTAGTGCTTTTTAATAAGAGGGTGATGACTCAACATAAAATTGTAGAGGTGCCAGAGCTCAGTTTTGAAATAGAGATAAATTGTATTTTGAGCGGTATACTTTCATTGTCAACATAACAACTAAGAGATGGCGATATCTTCCATGCTAAACACATTATAGGCGGTTCCCAAACAGAATGGTAAAGTTTATATTCCCCTCCACCAACAAGCATCGATCCATGGCTTGCTCGAAACAACGAGTGCCTCCAACATACATCAGGTCCCATGGGGAGTTTTGTTTGCAATTATTTTGATTTAGTTTGCATAAAGCATGGGACTGGGTATCCCGGTGACCAGCCATTTTCTCGTGAGTGAGGAGCGGAGTCCACTCCTCTTGAGAATAACCCGCCTAACATGGAAGATAAGGACAACCTTTGTTGATACATGAGTTATTCGAGCATACAAAACATAATGTTTATTTGAAGGTTTAGAGTTTGGCACATACAAATTTACTTGGAACGGCAGGTAAATACCGCATATAGGAAGGTATAGTGGACTCATCTGGAATAACTTTGGGGTTTAAAAGATTGGATGCACAAGCAGTATTCCTGCTTAGTACAGGTGAAGGCTAGCAAAAGACTAGGAAGCGACCAACTAGAGAGCGACAACAGCCATGTACATGGATTAAAATTAATAAACATTGGATGCAAGCATGAGTAGGATATAATCCACCATGAACATAAATATCATGAAGGCTATGTTGATTTTGTTTCAACTACATGCGTGAACATGTGCCAAATCAAGTCACTTAAATCATTCAAAGGAGGATACCACCCCATCATACAGCATCATAATCATCTCAATAGCATGTTGGCATACAAGGTAAATCATTATAACTCATACCTAATCAAGCATGGCACAAGCAACTATGATCTCTAATTGTCATTGCAAACGTGTTTATTCATAATAAGCTGAATCAAGAATGCGGGACTCATCATATTTACAAAAACAAAAGAGGTTGAGTCCATACCAGCTTTTCTCATCTCAGTTAGTCCATCATATATCATCATAATTGCCTTTCACTTGCATGACCGAACGGTGTGAATAATAATAAGAGTGCACGTGCATTGGACTAAGCTGGAATCCGCGAGCATTCAATAAACAGGCGAAGACAATGCAATATGGGTTTTTTGGTTAATTCAACAATAATGCATATAAGAGCCACTTCAACAATTTAATTATGGTCTTCTCCTACGGACCCCCAAAGAAAAGAAAAGAAATAAAACTATTTACACGGGAAAGCTCCCAACAAGCAAAAGAAGAATGGGAAATATTTTTTTGGGTTTTCTTTTTAATTACTACTACAAGTATGGAAAGTAAACTGACTAAAAGCTACAACTATTTTTTTTTGATTTTTCTTAAGGTTTATTAAACACACAAGAAGAAAGCATAAAAAAGGAAATAAAATAGCATGGATGATACATGAAAAAATATGAGCACCAACATCTAGCATTGAGTGTGTGAACATAAATTTAATGTCGGTGGGAAATACGTACTCCCCCAAGCTTAGGCTTTTAGCCTAAGTTGGTCTATGGCCACGGCTGGCCTGGCGGATATCCATAATAATAGTTGTTGGGGTCGTACTGTGATGAGGAAGAATAGTTGGGATCATACTGTTGTGCAGCGGTTATCATCTTCTGAGCTGCAGCGTGGAGTCGAGCTGCCTTCGCTCTTCTCTCGTACTCTTCTGCCTCCTCTCTGGTAATAACATATATTCCTTTTGTCTGTGAATCAAAGAAGGCAGGAGCAGGGAGAGTAATACGGAAAACACGTCGTTTATCAAAAATTAAGCAATATAAGAGAGGTGATCCAGGCCTCTCGAAAACTGATGCGAAGCCATAGAGTTATAATCTAAATATGCAGGAGGCAACTCCATATGGCCCTCACGAATGTCTATTTCAAGAAAATGAGCTAAGCGGGTTGCGTAAATTCCTCCAAAGAAATCTCCATTATGTCTATTATGATGCAACCTACGAGCTACAATGGCTCCCATATGATAAGATTGGTCTCCTAACACAGCACTCCTAAGAATGCTAAGATCAGGGACACACATGTGACATGCTTCATCCTTAGCATTTATGCATCTACCGATAAAGAGAGCAAAATAATGTATAGCAGGAAAGTGAATGCTCCCTATGGTAGCCTGCGTTATGTCTCTGGATTCCCCCACAGTTATACTAGCAAGAAAGTTTCTAAATTCAGATTTAGGGGGATCCCTAATACTGCCCCATGATGGAAGTTATCACGCAAGAGTGAAATCCTCTAAGTCCATTCTATAAGATTTATCATAAAGATCAAACATGACTGAAGGAGAATTACGCGAAGATGAATACTCAAACCTCCTCACAAATTAACTTGTGAGATCATGATACTGGGGGAATTTGTTGGCCTCAAATTCCTCAAGACCGGCATTGCACAAATATGCTTTGGATTCTTCTTTAATTCCCGCAGGTCCATAAAATTTTCCGACGGCCACTCGCAAGGCCGTACCGGAGCGCCTCTTGGTGGATCCTCGTCAGCATCGCGCATAGCAATCCTGGGTCCTTGCTTCTTAGAGGAACCACCTTGGAACATCTTCCTAAACATATTGTTTTTCTCTGAAAAAATGCTGAAATTTTTAGTAACTTCAAACAAAAGTGAACCAACTTCAATAAAATTGATAGTAACTACTCCTACACGTGCCTAGAGCCTATATCAAGCATTAGAACCACTTGGAACCATATAAATTTGGCATGCAAGCTCAAGAACATGGTCACCTATGCAGCACAAATTTTCAAAGAATAGAGCACTAGAACAAAAACTAATTGGACCAATGGAGGAGTCACATACCAAGGAACAATCTCCCCAAGCCGTTTTGCGAGAGGTGCTTTGAGCAAGGAGATCGAAAATCACAGCAAAAGTGGCTGGAACTCGTGCTTGAGTTGGTTTTGAGCGTTTGTATGAGGTAGAGGAAGAAGATGGGTGCTGGGATAAGTGGAGGAGGGCCACCGTGGGCCCACGAGGTAGGGGGGTGCGCCCTAGGGAGGGGGGGGGCGCCCACCACCCTCGTGGCCAGGTGGCAGCTCCTCCCGTGGTAATTTTTGCACAGTAAATCCTGAAATATTCCCGAAAAAATCATATTAAATTGGCATGGCTTTCTGAGGACTTTTATTTTCGGGATATTTTTATATTGCACGGATAAGTCAGGAAACAGACAGAAAAATACTATTTTTACTTTATTTCTACTAAATTACAGAAAATATAAAAAGGGTACAGAAGTTTGTGCTTCTAGTTTCATCCATCTCATGCTCATCAAAAAGAATCCACTAACAAGGTTGATCAAGTCTTGTTAACAAACTCATTCCGATAATCATGAAACCGGAGAAATTTCGAATAACACTAAGTTACCTCAGCGGGGATATGCACATCCCCAATAATAAGAATATCATATTTCTTCTTGACAGTAGGAAGAGGTAATTCAAAACCTCCAAATATAATCGATGGAATTTTTCCAATAGAGTTGATACTATGAACTTGAGGTTGTTTACTCGGAAAGTGTACCGTATGCTCATTACCATTAACATGAAAAGTGACATTGCCTTTGTTGCAATCAATAACAGCCCTACAGTATTAAGAAAAGGTCTTCCAAGAATAATAGACATACTATCATCCTCGGGAATATCAAGAATAACAAAGTCCGTTTAAATAGTAACGTTTGCAACCACAACGGGCACACCCTCACAAATACCGACAGGTATAGCAGTTGATTTATCAGCCATTTGCAAAGATATTTCAGTAGGTGTCAGCTTATTCAAGTCAAGTCTACGATATAAAGAGAGAGGCATAACACTAACACCGGCTCCAAGATCACATAAAGCAGTTTTAATATAATTTCTTTTAATGGAGCAAGGTATAGTAGGTACTCCGGGATCTCCAAGTTTCTTTGGTATTCCACCCTTGAAAGTATAATTAGCAAGCATGGTGGAAATTTCAGCTTCCGGTATCTTTCTTTTATTAGTAATGATATCCTTCATATATTTAGCATAAGGATTTGTTTTGAGCACATCAGTCAATCGCATACGTAAAAAGATAGGCCTAATCATTTCAGCAAAGCGCTCAAAATCCTCATCATCCTTCTTCTTGGATGGTTTCGGAGGAAAATGCATGGATTTCTGAACCCAAGGTTCTCTTTCTTTCCCATGTTTCCTAGCAACAAAGTCTCTTTTATCATAACGTTGATTCTTTGATTGTGGGTTATCAAGATCAATAGCAGGTTCAATTTCTACATCATTATCATTACTAGGTTGAGCATCATCATGAACATCATCATTAATATTTTTACTAGGTTCATGTTCATTACCAGATTGTGTTTCAGCATCAGACATAGAAATATCATTTGGATTATCAGGTGGTTCAGCAATAGGTTCACTAGAAGTTTGCACAGTTCTATCATTTTTCTTTTTCTTCTTTTTAGAAGAACTAGGTGCATCAATATTATTTCTCCGAGAATCTTGCTCGATTCTCTTAGGGTGGCCTTCAGGATACAAAGGTTCCTGAGTCATTCTACCAGTTCTAGTAGCCACTCTAACAACATAATCATTTTTCTTACTATTCATTTCATGGAGCAATTCTTTTTGAGCTTTAAGTACTTGTTCTACTTGAGTGGTAACCATAGAAGCATGTTTGCTAACAAGTTTAAGTTCACCTCTAATATTAGCCATATAACCACCCAAGTATTTAATTATATCGGAATCATATTTCAATTGTCTACCAAAATAAGCATTGAAATTTTCTTGTTTGACAATAAAATTATCAAACTCATCAAAGCATTGCCTAGCTGTTGGATTTCGGGTTCCGGCAGACCCTTAAGGTTCGAACACTGGGGTGCGCACGGAGATTACGTCTTCTACCTCTCCGTCTCGCAAAGATCTAGACTACTGAAAGAACTGCACAAGAGACACAAGGTTTATACTGGTTCGGGCCACCGCTGTGGTGTAATACCCTACTCCAGTGTGTGGTGGGTGGATTGCCTCTTGGGGCTGATGATGATGAACAATACAAGGAAGAACAGCCTCGCGAGGGTCTGTTCTTGGCTGGGGTGATGAACTGCTGGGAGGAGTCCAGCCACCTTTCTCTCTCTCTCTCTCTCTCTCTCTCTGTCTCTCTCACTCACTGCCTTACTCTTACTCGCCGGCCTTTTCCACCCCTTGTGTCGGGGGTGACTGATCCCTCGGACACCTATGGGACCACGGCGGAGCGAGGCCCCTTTCGGTTCGGCAGGGGGCGGAGAGAGCACGAAGAGCAGATCGAGGCGAAACGCATGAGCACGCGATCAGTTTACCCAGGTTCGGGCCGCACGGATGCGTAAAACCCTACTCCTGCTTTGTGGTTTGTATTGTGTTCTTGCTCGAGAGCGATGGATGCTACAGTACGCTCAAGTGGCTAGCGAGACCGAGTGTGAGAATGATCGTCCCCCCCCCTCTACGTTGCACATGGGCCTCCTTTTATATGTCTAAGGGGTCACCGACAGGTGGCAACGTAGATGAGGGTAAAAATGGAAAAGAAGTGGTGGTTGGCACCACCGCCTACTACAGTTGTATCATACCTAACCCTTACGGCAGGGGACAAAGGCATTAAATGCCTGTCTGTGTCGCCTAGACGGTGCAGAAAGGGACCGCCAGGGACGCCACTGCTTACCACGATGGCTATCTTGTCAGCGCCGCTTGCCACCGTGTACCTCTGGCTGCACAGCCTTCCGCCACGTACGCCTGGAAGGGTCCCAGAGCGACACGTTGGTGGATGCGCTGGAGCGCAGGTACATAGTGGAGGCTTGCCGCGGCAAGTGCCTTGCCGTGGTTATTATCTTGTCGCGTCCAGGAGCTTGTCGCTCAGTGGGTCTTGCCGGGACACGTGGTGCGCTGCGGCAAGTTCCTTGAGATGCCTTGGTTGGCCTCCCCGGCAAGATCCTCTTGCCGGGGTCTTGTCTCCTTCCCGGCAAGCTCCTCTTGCCGGGGTCTTGTCTCCTTCCCGGCAAGCTCCTCTTGCCGGGGTCTTGTCTTCTTGGCTTGTATACTTTGTTCTTGAATGGCTCCAAAGGAACCGTGGAGGATCTTGGCGGTCACCCGGCAAGCCTTGCCGCGGGACGCTGCGACTGCCCGTGCACAAGTTCGGGATACTAAGGTACCCCTACTTTAGTACACCGACAGGAGCCCCCGGGCCTGGGCCATACACGGTGCCGAGCGCTGTTGGGCCAGGCCCAAAATAGTGCACGGGCACGTGCGGCCTAGGTTACGCCGTATCTCACTCCGCATCCACCGCGCCCTCCCCGCACGACACGCGTCAAACGCGGCATCGTGGGAGAGATCGTGGGCGGTTTCTTTATTAGGAAAGGCGGAACGTCCGCCATCTCCCCCTTTATAAGCAAGGGGAAGCGGGAGTAGTGCGCCCACTCGCCCCATTCCAATCTCAGAAAACTCCGCCCCACCTCCGTCTTCTCAAAGCAGCAAGAGAGCAACGTCCTGCCCCCCCCCCCCCATCGCCACCAGCACCACCAACGCCGTCGGCCTCCTCCACCACATTCGCCATGGCTCCGAAAGCCGACAAGGAGAAGGCCGTGAAGTCGACCGAGGCGCAGCGGCTTGCGGCGCTGCGGAAGGAGCGAGCCATCTTCCCCCCCAAGCTCGGCGCGAAGGAGCTACGGGAGTACTATTACCTCTTCTGGTCGACGGAGACGCGAGCTCACCCGCGGACCAAGGTGCTCCCGGCCACTGCTCACGCGACGGCTCCGGACGGGTATCCCTTCTTTGCCGTATTCTTCTTCTGCGGGCTCTGCCCACCCTTTTCCGAAATCTTCTGTGACATCATGAACACCTATGGCCTTTGCCTCCTTGATTTCACCCCCAACGCAGTCCTCACCATGGCAGTTTTCGCACACCTTTGCGAAAATTTTATCGGAGTCCACCCAAACGTAGCTCTATTCCGCCATTTCTTTATTCCCCGGGTAGAGAGAGGAGAGCCCTTGTCCGGCGGAATCGCCTGGGTTTCTAGGACTGGCAAGAAGGATTCGTATCTGGAGGGCGAGTTCCACGGCAAGTGGGAGGAGTGGAGGGCAGATTGGTGCTGGATTGTCGAGGAGAGCCCGCAGCCGTTCACCGCCCGGCGTCAAGTAGCAGCAGTACGCGGCAGTGACTGGAGTGACGTGGCCCCGGAAGATAGCAGGCTGCGGATTGCCGTCACCAGGATCCAGCGCCTCAGGCTTGCCGGACTCATTGTAGGCGCCGTTGGCGCAGACTTTCTTCGCTGCCGCATCGCCCCCCTGCAGGAACGGAGGAGGCCTGCCTGGGAGTTCAAGAACGCGGCAGATATCATGAGGCTGCGCCCGGGCCTCAAATACAATTTCACTGTCCTTGAGCTCAATGGAATACTGCAGGAGCTCTTCAAGTATGATTTAGATCGCCCCGAAGTCTTTAGGTTGCCGCAGGGCATCGTCCCGTTGTGCAACAGTTCTGCGCTCGACCGCATCAGGGCAATGATGCCGCTGTGCGACTCGCACGGACTCGTGCCCACTTGGCAAGAGCCCGAAGACGAGGTCGTGCAGCAGTTCTTCGACAACCTGGTAGAGGTGCCAATCCGCGCCGACGAGAAGGACGGCCTCATCCGCGACACCACCGAGGCGGAGCTGGCATACATAGCCACCAGGTTGGAAGAGGCGGCGGCAGCCGAGTTCGGGTTTACTTTGGAGGAGGCAGCGGCAGCAGAGGCGGCAAACCGTGCCGAGCGAGAAGAGTTCACCGGCAAGAAAGAGCTTTCCCGACAAAAGGAGCTTGCCGGCAAGGAAGATCTTGCCGGGCGTGACGCCGAGCCGAGCGAGCCCGCCGAGGATGCGAGCGGCTCATTGGAGATCGACTCCTCTTCCACCTCGTCCTCAGACAGCACGCCGCCAGTAGCGTCTCCGTCTCCACCAAGAAGGCGTCTCCGCAGGGCCGGGGATGCGGCGAGGCGGCAGGCGGGCCGACAGTCGCCGCGCTGCACGACGCGCTCCATCGCGGCAAGCACCGTTGCCGCGGGAGCGCCCCATGCTGCTGCTTCAACTGGAGCGGGGTCTTCCCGGACTGCCGCTTATGCTCCCGCCAAGCGACCAAGGGAGCCTACTCCTCCACCTTCCCGCGCCGGACGCGAGCCGTATTTCGACTTCTCCGCGTTCAGCTCCGACGAGGAAGAAGAAGAAGAGTAAGTTTTTCTCATTGTACTTGCAGTTCCTCAATCTTTGTTGTTTCTTGTCTTGTATCTCATTTGCTTCGATCCGAACTCATTCCTTCTTAGGACTCTGGCCCAGAGAGCGGCAAAGAGAGCCAAGGCCCCGGTGATTGTCATCGAGGACGAGCCCATCGCATCAGCAGGGGACGTGCCTTAGACAAACTTGCCGGACCCGGCGGCTGATCTTCAGAGCAGCCCCTAGCGTAAGTGTCTTGTTTGTTTTCCGCTGTCGGGCACGCATGAAGACCCTTGCTTTGCTGATACTTGTTTGTTGACTTGTGCAGGAGAAGAGCAGCCTCACCAGGAGAGCCTGGAGGCCACTCCCGAAGCGCCAAGGGAGAGTCCTTCGGCGAGGGAGAGGTCTCCGGCAAGGGAGGAGCCCCCGGCAAGGGAGGGACCTCCGGCAAGGGACTGCGTCGGCGATCCCCCGGCGACGGGGACCATAGCTGCAGACCCTGGCACGGGTAACTTCCTTGCTTCAAAACTCCCCTTGGCTTCTTCATCTTCTTGATCTTTCTCTTGGATTTTGCTCGAATTTTGCTTGAATTTTCTCCCCTCTTCTGGCCGTCAGATCCATCTGCTGCAGAGCCAATGGAGACTGAAGTCGCCGCCGAGGAAGCAGCCGGCGCCGGCGAGGAGGCCGCCAGGGCTGCCGCCGCGGAAGCGGGCGGGGAGTCTGGCGGTCGTACTGACGACCCGGAGGCCGCAGGAGCGCCAGGTGCTGCTCCGACCACCGACTCCTCCGCCGCTGCCGCCGCGCTAGGCTCTGATGAGCCCCAGCCTGGCGTCTACCTGAAGGCCGGCGACGACATCTTCATCAACCTCCCCTGGGCGTCAAGCTCCAGGGCGCCGGTCGAGGGGGAGATGCTTGACGGAGAGGTGCTTGCCTCCGCCGGGCTGAAGCTGGTCGACGCGCCAAGCAGCAGCAGCAGTGAACCCGAAGAGGAGCGTCTGCTGCGGAAGCTGGTGGCGCTCTACCGCGCCCGGCAAGCGAAACTGGAGTCTCGCGAAGCGCTCATCGCGAAGGCCGGGGCTGATATCGAGAAGCGCGCGGAGGAGCTCCGGGGTGCCAATCAGGAAGCTCTCCGCTCCCTGGCAAAGGAGCGGGAAGATCTTGCCGAAGCGCAGCAGGCCTTCCTCCTCGAGAAGGCCGACGTCGAAGAGCACCAACGTCTTGCCGCGGAGAAGTTGTCTTCGCAGGAGGGTGACTTGGCGCAGCGGAAGGTCCACCTCGACAGCCATGAGGAGGAGCTTGCCGCGCGCGAGCGAGCAGTTGGCGGAGCTCTCAAGCAAGCCGAAGACGCCGCCGCAGCTGCCGAGGCCGACAAGACTGAGCTCGAGCTGAAGGTGGTGCAGCTGGAGGCGGGCCTCAAGGCGAGCGGCGACGAGCTTGCCGCGCTCAAGCTTGAGCGGGAGAAGGACGCCAACAGCTATTCGGAGCTGCAGGCCCTTCTCGCCGAGAAGGGCAAGGAACTATACGCCGCCAAGAACTCCAACGCTGATCTCGAAGTGAAGCTGGCGGCTCTGACGAAATCTACGGACGGCGCCAAGGAGCAGGAGACAGCCTTGAAGGAAGAAGTCGAGGCCGGCAAGGTGCTGCTGGCGAGTGCTGCTGCCGCCCAGAAGACCTTGTCGGAGAACGTGGAGCACTGGACGGAGGGTCTGGTGAACATCGCCTCAGACGTCGACAAGGAGCTGGCGCAATTGGGGATGGTGGATCTCGGGTACTCCTCCGACGAGAACCTCCAACCTAGCTCCAAGCTTACTCTGTTCTTCAAAGGCGTGGCGACGGCGCTTCAGCGACTCCGGGAGCAGATCCTAAAGCAGCTTGCCGACGAGTCGCGCAAGATTTGCGCGGGAGCTCTCCAGAAGGTGCTGATGAAGGTGGCCTTCCGCAACCCAGGTCTCCGCCTCACCAACGTCCTCCGAAGCCTGCCACCAGATGCTGATCTGGAGGAGCTCAAGGCCCTTGTCGCACCTATTGTGGACAGGGTGAGCGGAATCAGGAGGGTCGAAGGTGACCGCGTAGACTAGGCCATCCATCTTCTTCTTTCCTTGTCGCTGTTAATCATGTTATGAAAAATAGTCTGTTAGAGCTGCGACAAGTTATTTTGTAATATACTCTATCCTGGGTAGTAATTGCTATGTTATTTCCTTACTTGACTCTTTCCTTTGTATGTTTTTACCCTACGCTTTTAGGGAACTTGCCGGCGCAGGCACCTTTGCCGCGAGCGCTGAGTGCGGAACGTCAGCAGCCCGCTGGCGGTGCCGCAGCCGACAAGAAACCTTGTCGCGGCTAGTCGCAGCTCACTTAAGTTGTTGAGCGGACTCGAAACAACAGTAAGGGCGCAACTAGCTACGAGTTGGTTCCTCCGCGCACAGGTTTTCCATACAAAGCACGGTCGTTCAAGGAAAATAACTTAAAAATTTAAAGGAAATCTGATTGCTCAGACTTTGGCAACTTATCTCTTTTGTTACTCGCTTCCCGGCAAGGCGAAACCTTCTTGAACGACGCCTGGTCCATACCGTATCTTCTCCCTTCCCCCCGGCAAACTTGTGCGCGAGGGAACCTCCTTTTCCTTGCGAAAAAGAAAGAGGACGAAATAACAATATGGAGCTTTAAGGCTCGTTATTGCTTACCGGGGGTAAGTGTTGCACAAAATGTCAGATAATACATGCAAAATTTAAAAAGCATGAAATCGACAAGGTGTGCTGAGCACATAATCTTTATGCACGGGATCTACGCCCGGCTTTGTACAAAGGATTACATGCAACAGCGGCAAGACTTGTACAAAAGGTGGTTGCCAGAACGGGTTCCGGCAACCGTGCCCTATGGGTAAAACTTGCGAAGATGCTCAATATTCCAGGAGTTGCTCACTGGTACGCCATCTTCGGTCTCAAGGCGGACAACGCCAGGCCTAGTGACTCATTTCACCCGGTAAGGGCCTTCCCACTTCGGCGTCAACTTGTTTGAATTCTTGGCGTACTGAACGCGCCGAAGAACAAGGTCGCCTTCCTCGAGACTTCTGGCATTAACTTTGCGGCTATGGTAGCGGCGCATAGCTTGCTGGTACCGAGCAGCTCGCACAGCAGCCTGAAGACGATCTTCCTCAAGGAGCAGCGCGTCGTCTTGTCGCAGCTGCTCTTGCTCGAGCTCATCGTAAGCGAGCACTCGAGGCAACCCGTATACGAGTTCCGTGGGGAGAACTGCCTCTGCTCCATAGACTAGAGCGAAAGGTGTCTGGCCAGTGGCTCGATTTGGCGTCGTCCTGATCGACCAAAGAACCACCGGCAGCTCCTCGATCCAGTTTCTTCCGCACTTGTGTAGCCTGTCGAAAGTTCTGGTCTTGAGCCCGCGCAGCACTTCAGCATTTGCCCTCTCCGCTTGACCGTTGCTTCTCGGGTGAGCAACAGAAGCGAAGCAGACCTTGGCGCCAAGGTCTTGGACGTATTGCATGAAGGTGCGGCTCGTAAATTGCGTACCGTTGTCGGTGATTATCCTGTTAGGGATCCCGAAACGGCAAACAATCGACCTGAAGAACTTGACTGCTGACTGTGTTGTCACCTTCCTCACTGGTTCCACTTCCGGCCACTTTGTGAACTTGTCGATCGCAACGTACAAGTACTCAAAGCCCCGGACAGCTCGGGGAAAGGGGCCGAGGATGTCGAGCCCCCAGACCGAAAATGGCCAGGATAAAGGGATCATCTGGAGAGCTTGAGCTGGCTGGTGTATCTGCTTGGAATGGAACTGGCACGCTTCACACTTGGTTACTTGTGCAGTTGCATCCTGGAGGGCTGTCGGCCAGAAGAAGCCTTGTCGGAATGCTTTTCCGACAAGGGCTCTTGCTCCAATGTGGTGACCACATATGCCTCCATGTATCTCTGCCAACAGCTTTTGTCCATCTTCCCGGGGAATACACTTCAATTTCACACCGTTGAGTCTTCTTCTGCACAGTGTGTCATCAACAAACTGGTACATACTAGACTGCCGGGCTACTCTTTCCGCTTCTTCTTGCTCTTTGGGAAGTTCTCCTGTCTGAAGGAAACGGACAATCTGCTGCGCCCATGTTGGAGCCTGTGGCTCGACAACAAGGACTAAAGGCACATCTGCTGCGGCAGGAACACCCGCTTCTACGGCAAGAGCCTGCGGCTCTGCCGGAGCTTGACGTTCCCCGGCAAGCTTGCCGGAGCAGAACTTGTCGGGAGTGTCTGCTACAACGGTACAAACCCTAGGGCTTGCCGGAGCAGACTGCTCCTCAGCATTCTTGGTGTTGATCTTGGGGACTTTCTTGGCGGCGGCTTCGGGAAGCTCTGCCGGAAAATAGTCGCTAGAAACCAACTTCCTCTTCTTGCTCTGTCCAGTTGGTGGTGTTACGGACGGCTGAGTCAGCTTGAGCACAAAAATCCCTGGTTCCACAGGTAATTTAAGTGCAGCGCACTTTGACAGGCCATCGACAATGTCATTCTGAGCTCTTGGGACATGCTCCATCTGCAGGCCGTCAAAGTGCTCTTCTAGCTTTCTAACTTCGTCAACGTAAGCTTCCATCAAAGGACTTTGGTAATTCTTGTTCACTTGGCGGACGACAAGCTGTGAGTCACCCCTGACTATGAGCTTCTTAATCCCAAGTTCTGCCGCGATCCTGAGACCGGCAAGCAAGCCTTCATACTCTGCAGTATTGTTTGTCGCTTGATCCTTGGGGAAGTGCATCTAGACTATGTACTTGAGTTGCTCTCCGGTGGGTGCGACAAGCAGCACGCCAGCACCGGCGCCTTGCAGCGAGAAGGCACCGTCAAAGTACATGAGCCACTCTTTGCTTGTTTCCTTGACGGGGATGCTCGTCTCTGGAATTTCTTCGTCTGGAGTTGGCGTCCACTCTGCTATGAACTCTGCCAATGCTCTGCTTTGGATTGTTGATGTACTCTCAAATTTGAGGCCAAAGCTTGACAGTTCCAGTGCCCACTCGACAATCCTGCCTGTTGCTTCTAGATTTTGCAATATCCTCTTCAGCGGAAAGCGAGTGACAACTGTGATCTCATGTGCTTGGAAGTAATGGCGCAGCTTTCTCGAGGCCATGAGAAGGCCGAAAAGCAAACTCTGCACACCAGAGTACCTTGACCTAGCCCCCTGCAAAAGGGAACTGACAAAGTAAACTGGGCGCTGTACCATCTTCTTATGTATGTCCTCTTGCATCTGCGCAGATCCATGCTTGTCGGGACCAGAGCTTGTCGGGGAAGCCCCCTGCTTGTCGCTGGATGTGCTTGCCGCGGTTGCTGGCTCGTCATCTGCCTCCCTCTCCGCTACTAACGCAGCACTAACCACTTGATTGGTTGCCGCTATGTACAACAGCAACTTCTCTTGCGGTTTAGGTGCGACAAGTGTTGGAGTAGAGGACAGGTATCTCTTCAAGTCCTGCAGCGCAGCCTCCGCTTCCGGAGTCCATTTCATTGGACCTGCCTTTTTCAAAATTTTGAAAAACGGCAGGGCGCGCTCAGCAGACCGAGAGATAAACCTGCTAAGAGCAGCCACGCAACCGGCAAGCTTCCGTACATCCTTGACGCGTTTTGGTGCTTCGATCTGCTCGATGGCCTTGATCTTGTCGGGATTGGCTTCGATTCCTCGCTGAGACACAAAGAACCCGAGAAGCTTGCCGGAAGGGACTCCAAACACACACTTCTCGGGGTTGAGCTTGAGGTTGATCTTGCGCAGATTTGCAAAAGTCTCTTCTATATCTTGGATCAGAGTTGCCCTGTCCTTGCTCTTGACCACTATATCATCCATGTAGGCCTCCACATTTCTGTGTATTTGCGGCTTCAGAGCAACATGGACTACTCTGGCAAATGATGAGCCAGCATTCTGTAAACCAAAAGGCATCCGTATGAAACAGTACGTGCCACATGGAGTAATGAATGCGGTTTTCTCATCATCCTCTTCTGCCATGAAGATCTGGTGGTATCCTGAATATGCGTCAAGAAATGAAAGCAAATCACATCCGGCTGTGGAGTCAACAATCTGGTCAATGCGCGGCAAGGGAAATGGATCTTTGGGACAAGCTTTATTAACATCAGTAAAGTCAATACAAAGCCTCCATTTTCCATTCGCCTTGCGCACGACTACAGGATTGGCCAGCCACGTGGGATGGAGCACTCCTCTGACAAGGCATGCTGCTTCCAATTTCTTGATTTCTTCTGCTATGAATTCTTGGCGCTCCACTGCTTGTTTCCTGACCTTCTGCTTGACGGGCCGCGCATGAGGACAAATGGCAAGGTGGTGCTCAATTACTTTCCTGGGAACATCGGGGATGTCAGACGGTTGCCACGCAAACACGTCGACGTTCGCCCGCAGGAAAGCAATGAGCGTGCTTTACTATTTAGGGTCAAGCGTGGCACTGATGGTGAAGGTACCACCAGTGCCGTCCTCCTTGGCGGACACCTTCTTGGTATGTGGTGGAGCTGCCATTGCCTTCTTACACTTGCCGGTGGAGCTCGATTGTGCTTCCTCGACGGCAGCGCAGCACTCCGAGGAGGTGCGCTTGCCGGAGTGGGCATTAGGGCTCTTGCCGGACTTGGTCTTCTTCTTCCCTACCTGGCGCACCAAAGATGTCGGGGGTGACTGATCCCTCGGACACCTATGGGACCACGGCGGAGCGAGGCCCCTTTTGGTTCGGCAGGGGGCGGAGAGAGCATGAAGAGTAGATCGAGGCGAAACGCACGAGTACGCGATCAGTTTACCCAGGTTTGGGCCGCACGGATGCGTAAAACCCTACTCCTGCTTTGTGGTTTGTATTGTGTTCTTGCTCGGGAGCGATGGATGCTATGTTGGGGAACGTAGTAATTTCAAAAAAATTCCTACGCACACGGAAGATCATGGTGATGCATAGCAACGAGGGGGAGAGTCTGATCTACGTACCCTTGTAGATCACAACGGAAGCATTGACACAACGTAGAGGAAGTAGTCGTACGTTTTCTTCCAGGTCCGACCGATCCAAGCACCGTTACTCCGACACCTCCGAGTTCTTAGCACACGTTCAGCTTGATGACGTTCCTCAGGCTCCGATCCAGCAAAGCATCGAGGAAGAGTTCCGTCAGCACGACGGCGTGGTGATGATCTTTGATGTACTACCGACGCAGGGCTTCGCCTAAGCACTGCAACGGTATGATCGAGGTGGAATTTGGTGGCAGGGGGCACCGCACACGGCTAAGGAACGATCTCAAGGATCAACTTGTGTGTCTTGGGGTGTCCCCTGCCCCCGTATATAAAGGATGAAGGGGGAGAGGCTGGCCGGCCAAAGGAGGGAGGCGCAGGAGGAGTCCTACTCCTACCGGGAGTAGGACTCCCCCCCAATCCTATTCCAACTAGGACTCCTTGGAAAAAAGAGAGAGGGAAAGAGAGAGAGGTGGCCGGCCACCTCTCCTAGTCCTAATAGGAACAGGGGAGGGGGGAGGCGCGCAGCCCTCCTTGGAAGCCCCTTTCACCTTTCCACAATGGCCCATGTAGGCCCATTTGGCTCCCGGGGGGTTCCGGTAACCCTCCCGGTAATCCGGTAAAATCCCGATTTCACCCGGAACACTTCCGATGTCCAAACATAGGCTTCCAATATATCAATCTTTACGTCTCGACCATTTCGAGACTCCTCGTCATGTCCGTGATCTCATCCGGGACTCCGAACAACCTTCGGTACATCAAAATGCATAAACTCATAATAACTGTTATCGTAACGTTAAGCGTGCGGACCCTACGGTTCGAGAACATTGTAGACATGACCGAGACACGTCTCCGGTCAATAACCAATAGCGGGACCTGGATGCCCATATTGGCTCCTACATATTCTACGAAGATCTTTATCGGTCAGACCGCATAACAACATACGTTGTGCCCTTTGTCATCGGTATGTTACTTGCCCGAGATTCGATCGTCGGTATCCGATACCTAGTTCAATCTCGTTACCGGCAAGTCTCTTTACTCGTTCCGTAATACATCATCCTACAACTAACTCATTAGTTGCACTGTTTGCAAGGCTTAAGTGATGTGCATTACCGAGAGGGCCCAGAGATACCTCTCCGACAATCGGAGTGACAAATCCTAATCTCGAAATACGCCAACCCAACATCTACCTTTGGAGCCACCTGTAGTACTCCTTTATAATCACCCAGTTACGTTGTGACGTTTGGTAGTACCCAAAGTGTTCCTCCGGCAAACGGGAGTTGCATAATCTCATAGTCATAGGAACATGTATAGGTCATGAAGAAAAGCAATAGCAACATACTAAACGATCGGGTGCTAAGCTAATGGAATGGGTCATGTCAATCAGATCATTCAACTAATGATGTGACCTCGTTAATCAAATAACAACTCTTTGTTCATGGTTAGGAAACATAACCATCTTTGATTAACGAGCTAGTCAAGTAGAGGCATACTAGTGACACTCTGTTGGTCTATGTATTCACACATGTATTATGTTTCCGGTTAATACAATTCTAGCATGAATAATAAACATTTATCATGATATAAGGAAATAAATAATAACTTTATTATTGCCTCTAGGGCATATTTCCTTCAGTCTCCCACTTGCACTAGAGTCAATAATCTAGATTACACAGTAATGATTCTAACACCCATGGAGCCTTGGTGCTGATCATGTTTTGCTCATGGAAGAGGCTTAGTCAACGGGTCTGCAACATTCAAATCCGTATGTATCTTGCAAATTTCTATGTCTCCCACCTGGACTAGATCCCGGATGGAATTGAAGCGTCTCTTGATGTGTTTGGTCCTTTTGTGAAATCTGGATTCCTTTGCCAAAGCAATTGCACCAGTACTGTCACAAAAGATTTTCATTGGACCCGATGCACTAGGTATGACACCTAGATCGGATATGAACTCCTTCATCCAGACTCCTTCGTTCGCTGCTTCCGAAGCAGCTACGTATTCCGCTTCACATGTAGATCCTGCTACGACGCTTTGTTTAGAACTGCACCAACTGACAGCTCCACCGTTTAAAGTAAACACGTATCTGGTTTGCGATTTAGAATCGTCCGGATCAGTGTCAAAGCTTGCATCAACGTAACCTCTTACGGTGAGCTCTTTGTCACCTCCATATACGAGAAACATATCCTTAGTCCTTTTCAGGTATTTCAGGATGTTCTTGACCGCTGTCCAGTGATCCACTCCTGGATTACTTTGGTACCTCCCTGCTATACTTATAGCAAGGCACACATCAGGTCTGGTACACAACATTGCATACATGATAGAGCCTATGGCTGAAGCATAGGGAACATCTTTCATTTTCTCTCTATCTTCTGCAGTGGTCGGGCATTGAGTCTGACTCAACTTCACACCTTGTAACACAGGCAAGAACCCTTTCTTTGCTTGATCCATTTTGAACTTTTTCAAAATCTTGTCAAGGTATGTGCTTTGTGAAAGTCCAATTAAGCGTCTTGATCTATCTCTATAGATCTTTATGCCTAATATGTAAGCAGCTTCACCGAGGTCTTTCATTGAAAAACTTTTATTCAAGTATCCCTTTATGCTATCCAGAAATTCTATATCATTTCCAATCAGTAATATGTCATCCACATATAATATCAGAAATGCTACAGAGCTCCCACTCACTTTCTTGTAAATACAGGCTTCTCCAAAAGTCTGTATAAAACCAAATGCTTTGATCACACTATCAAAGCGTTTATTCCAACTCCGAGATGCTTGCACCAGTCCATAAATTGATCGCTGGAGTTTGCACACTTTGTTAGCTTCCTTTGGATCGAGAAAACCTTCCGGTTGCATCATATACAACTCTTCTTCCAGAAATCCATTCAGGAATGCAGTTTTTACATCCATTTGCCAAATTTCATAATCATAAAATGCGGCAATTGCTAACATGATTCTGACAGACTTAAGCATCGCTACGGGTGAGAAAGTCTCATCGTAGTCAACTCCTTGAACTTGTCGAAAACCTTTTGCGACAAGTCGAGCTTTGTAGACAGTAACATTACCATCAGCGTCAGTCTTCTTCTTAAAGATCCATTTATTCTCAATTGCTTGCCGATCATCGGGCAAGTCAACCAAAGTCCATACTTTGTTCTCATACATGGATCCCATCTTAGATTTCATGGCTTCAAGCCACTTTGCGGAATCTGGGCTCACCATGGCTTCTTCATAGTTCGTAGGTTCATCATGATCTAGTAGCATGACCTCCAGAACAGGATTACCGTACCACTCTGGTGCGGATCTTAATCTGGTTGATCTACGAGGTTCAGTAGTATCTTGATCTAAAGTTTCATGATCATCATCATTAACTTCCTCTCTTATTGGTGTAGGTCTCACAGAAACAGTTTTCTGTGATGTACTATTTCCCAATAACGGAGTAGGTACAGTTACCTCGTCAAGTTCTACTTTCCTCCCACTCACTTCTTTCGAGAGAAACTCCTTCTCAAGAAAGTTTCCGAATTTAGCAACAAAAGTCTTGCCTTCGGATCTGTGATAGAAGGTGTATCCAATAGTTTCCTTTGGATATCCTATGAAGACACATTTCTCCGATTTGGGTTCGAGCTTATCAGGTTGAAGCTTTTTCACATAAGCATCGCAGCCCCAAACTTTAAGAAACGACAACTTTGGTTTCTTGCCAAACCACAGTTCATAAGGCGTCGTCTCAACGGATTTTGATGGTGCCCTATTTAACGTGAATGCGGCCGTCTCTAAAGCATAACCCCAAAACAATAGCGGTAAATCAGTAAGAGACATCATAGATCGCACCATATCTAGTAAAGTACGATTACGACGTTCGGACACACCATTACGTTGTGGTGTTCCGGGTGGCGTGAGTTGCGAAACTATTCCACAATTTTTCAAATGTACACCAAACTCGTAACTCAAATATTCTCCTCCACGATCAGATAGTAGAAACCTTATTTTCTTGTTACGATGATTTTCAACTTCACTCTGAAATTCTTTGAACTTTTCAAACGTTTCATATTTGTGTTTCATTAAGTAGATATACCCATATCTGCTTAAATCATCTGTGAAAGTGAGAAAATAACGATATCCGCCACGAGCCTCAATATTCATCGGACCACATACATCGGTATGTATGATTTCCAACAAATCTGTTGCTCTCTCCATAGTACCGGAGAACGGTGTTTTAGTCATCTTGCCCATGAGGTACGGTTCGCAAGTACCAAGTGATTCATAATCAAGTGGTTCCAAAAGCCCATCAGTATGGAGTTTCTTCATGCGCTTTACACCGATATGACCTAAACGGCAGTGCCACAAATAAATTGCACTATCATTATCAACTCTGCATCTTTTGGCCTCAACATTATGAATATGTGTATCACTACTATCGAGTTTCATCAAAAATAGACCACTTTTCAAAGGTGCATGACCATAAAAGATATTACTCATATAAATAGAACAACCATTATTCTCTGATTTAAATGAATAACCGTCTCGCATCAAACAAGATCCAGATATAATGTTCATGCTCAACGCTGGCACCAAATAACAATTATTTAGGTCTAATATTAATCCCGAAGGTAGATGTAGAGGTAGCGTGCCGACCGCGATCACATCGACTTTGGAACCGTTTCCCACGCGCATCGTCACCTCGTCCTTTGCTAGTGTCCGCTTATTCTGTAGTCCCTATTTCGAGTTGCAAATATTAGCAACAGAACTAGTATCAAATACCCAGGTGCTACTGTGAGCATTAGTAAGGTACACATCAATAACATGTATATCACATATACCTTTGTTCACCTTGCCATCCTTCTTATCCGCCAAATACTTGGGGCAGTTCCGCTTCCAATGACCAGTCTGCTTGCAGTAGAAGCACTCAGTTTCAGGCTTAGGTCAAGACTTGGGTTTCTTCTCTTGAGCAGCAACTTGCTTGCCGTTCTTCTTGAAGTTCCCCTTCTTCTTCCCTTTGCCCTTTTTCTTGAAACTAGTGGTTTTGTTAACCATCAACACTTGATGCTCCTTCTTGATTTCTACCTCCGCAGCTTTCAGCATTGCGAAGAGCTCGGGAATAGTCTTGTTCATCCCTTGTATATTATAGTTCATCACAAAGCTCTTGTAGCTTGGTGGCAGTGATTGGAGAATTTTGTCAATGACGCAATCATCCGGAAGTGTAACTCCCAATTGAATCAAGTGATTATTATACCCAGACATTTTGAGTATATGCTCACTGACAGAACTGTTCTCCTCCATCTTGCAGCTATAGAACTTATTGGAGACTTCATATCTCTCAATCCGGGCATTTGCTTGAAATATTAACTTCAACTCCTGGAACATCTCATATGCTCCATGACGTTCAAAACGTTGTTGAAGTCCCGGTTCTAAGCCGTAAAGCATGGCACACTGAACTATTGAGTAGTCATCAGCTTTGCTCTGCCAGACGTTCATAACTTCTGGTGTTGCTCTAGCAGCAGGCCTGGCACTCAGCGGTGCTTCCAGGACGTAATTCTTCTGTGCAGCAATGAGGATAATCCTCAAGTTACGGACCCAGTCCGTGTAATTGCTACCATCATCTTTCAACTTTGCTTTCTCAAGGAACGCATTAAAATTCAACGGAACAACAGCACGAGCCATCTATCTACAATCAACATAAACAAGCAAGATACTATCAGGTACTAAGTTCATGATAATTTTAAGTTCAGTTAATCAAATTTACTTAAAAACTCCCACTTAGATAGAGATCCCTCTAATCCTCTAAGTGATCACGTGATCCAAATCAACTAAACCATAACCGATCATCACGTGAGATGGAGTAGTTTTCAATGGTGAACATCATTATGTTGATCATATCTACTATATGATTCACGCTCGACCTTTCGGTCTCCGTGTTCCGAGGCCATATCTGTATATGCTTGGCTCGTCAAGTATAACCTGAGTATTCCGCGTGTGCAACTGTTTTGCACCCGTTGTATTTGAACGTAGAGCCTATCACACCCGATCATCACGTGGTGTCTCAGCACAAAGAACTTTTGCAACGGTGCATACTCAGGGAGAACACTTCTTGATAATTTAGTGAGAGATCATCTTATAATGCTACCGTCAATCAAAGCAAGATAAGATGCATAAAAAGATAAACATCACATGCAATCAATATAAGTGATATGACATGGCCATCATCATCTTGTGCTTTGTGATCTCCATCTCTGAAGCACCGTCATGATCACCATCGTCACCGGCGCGACACCTTGATCTCCATCGTAGCATCGTTGTCGTCTCGCCAATCTTATGCTTCCACGACTATCACTACCGCTTAGTAATAAAGTAAAGCATTACATCGCGATTGCATTGCATACAATAAAGCGACAACCATATGGCTCCTGCCAGTTGCCGATAACTTGGTTACAAAACATGATCATCTCATACAATAAAATTAGCATCATGCCTTGACCATATCACATCACAACATGCCCTGCAAAAACAAGTTAGACGTCCTCTACTTTGTTGTTGCAAGTTTTACGTGGCTGCTACGTGCTTAAGTAAGAACTCATCTCACCTACGCATCAAAACCACAATGATAGTTCGTCAAATAGACTCCATTTTAACCTTCTCAAGGACCGGGCGTAGCCACACTTGGTTCAACTAAAGTTGGAGAGACAGTCTTCCGCAAGCCATCTATGTGCAAAGCACGTCGAGGGAACCGGTCTCGCGTAAGAGTACGCGTAAGGTTGGTCCGGATCGTCTCGTCCAACAATACCGCCGAACCAAAGTATGACATGCTGGTAGGCAGTATGACTTGTATCGCCCACAACTCACTTGTGTTCTACTCGTGCAAATAACATCAAACCATAAAAACCTAGGCTCTGATACCACTGTTGGGGAACGTAGTAATTTCAAAAAATTTCCTATGCACACGCAAGATCATGGTGATGCATAGCAACGAGGGGGAGAGTCTGATCTACGTACCCTTGTAGATCACAACGGAAGCGTTGACACAACGTAGAGGAAGTAGTCGTACGTTTTCTTCCATGTCCGACCGATCCAAGCACCGTTACTCCGGCACCTCCGAGTTCTTAGCACACGTTCAGCTCGATGACGTTCCTCGGGCTCCGATCCAGCAAAGTGTCGAGGAAGAGTTCCATCAGCACGACGGTGTGGTGATGATCTTTGATGTACTACCGATGCAGGGCTTCGCCTAAGCACTGCAACGGTATGATCGAGGTGGAATTTGGTGGCAGGGGGCACCGCACATGGCTAAGGAACGATCTCAAGGATCAACTTGTGTGTCTTGGGGTGTCCCCTGCCCCCGTATATAAAGGATGAAGGGGGGAGGCCGGCCGGCCAAAGGAGGGAGGCGCAGGAGGAGTCCTACTCCTACCGGGAGTAGGACTCCCCCCCCCCAATCCTATTCCAACTAGGACTCCTTGGAAAAAAGAGAGAGGGAAAGAGAGAGAGGTGGCCGGCCACCTCTCCTAGTCCTAATAGGACTAGGGGAGGGGGGAGGCGCGCAGCCCTCCTTGGCAGCCCCTTTCACCTTTCCACAATGGCCCATGTAGGCCCATTTGGCTCCCGGGGGGTTCCGGTAACCCTCCCGGTAATCCGGTAAAATCCCGATTTCACCCGGAACACTTCCGATGTCAAAACATAGGCTTCCAATATATCAATCTTTACGTCTCGACCATTTCGAGACTCCTCGTCATGTCCGTGATCTCATCCGAGACTCCGAACAACCTTCGGTACATCAAAATGCATAAACTCATAATAACTGTCATTGTAACATTAAGCGTGCGGACCCTACGGTTCGAGAACATTGTAGACATGACCGAGACACGTCTCCGGTCAATAACCAATAGCGGGACCTGGATGCCCATATTGGCTCCTACATATTCTACGAAGATCTTTATCGGTCAGACCGCATAACAACATACGTTGTTCCCTTTGTCATCGGTATGTTACTTGCTCGAGATTCGATCGTCGGTATCCGATACCTAGTTCAATCTCATTACCGGCAAGTCTCTTTACTCGTTCCGTAATACATCATCCTACAACTAACTCATTAGTTGCACTACTTGCAAGGCTTAAGTGATGTGCATTACCGAGAGGGCCCAGAGATACCTCTCCGACAATCGGAGTGACAAATCCTAATCTCGAAATACGCCAACCCAACATCTACCTTTGGAGCCACCTGTAGTACTCCTTTATAATCACCCAGTTACATTGTGACGTTTGGTAGTACCCAAAGTGTTCCTCCGGCAAACGGGAGTTGCATAATCTCATAGTCATAGGAACATGTATAAGTCATGAAGAAAAGCAATAGCAACATACTAAACGATCGGGTGCTAAGCTAATGGAATGGGTCATGTAAATCAGATCATTCAACTAATGATGTGACCTTGTTAATCAAATAACAACTCTTTGTTCATGGTTAGGAAACATAACCATCTTTGATTAACGAGCTAGTCAAGTAGAGGCATACTAGTGACACTCTGTTGGTCTATGTATTCACACATGTATTATGTTTCCGGTTAATACAATTCTAGCATGAATAATAAACATTTATCATGATATAAGGAAATAAATAATAACTTTATTATTGCCTCTAGGGCATATTTCCTTCATGCTACAGTACGCTCAAGTGGCTAGCGAGACCGAGCGTGAGAATGATCGTCCCCCCCCCCCTCTACGTTGCACATGGGCCTCCTTTTATATGTCTAAGGGGTCACCGACAGGTGGCAACGTAGATGAGGGTAAAAATGGAAAAGAAGTGGTGGTTGGCACCACCGCCTACTACAGTTGTATCATACCTAACCCTGACGACAGGGGACAAAGGCATTAAATGCCTGTTTGTGTCGCCTAGACGGTGCAGAAAGGTAGGGCTGGAATTCGAGCCGAGTCGAGCCAGCTCGGCTCGACTCGCTAGAGCTCGTTTCATTAACGAGCTAGCTCGACTCGACTCGTTATTATTAATGAGCTCAAATCCAAGATTGGCTTGGCTCGTATAACTCGCGAGCTGGCTCGTTTAGCTTGTTAAGCTCGTTAAAGATATGAACATAAAACCCTCAAATATTATAAAAATTATTATGTATATATTAAACATATATATATCACTAAACAATAGTAATTTCCTTGTAAGGCATGAGTCTCCTAGGCGGCTGGGCCTTCAACGGCTAGGCCTTGTGTTGTGTGCCTGGGACATAGGGTGCTGAGTGGCTGCTCTTGTTTATATTGGGAGTGGCTGATCTTTTGTACCGAGCCTAATGAGTTGCACGAGTACTCGTGAGATTGGCTCGTTTAACTTGGTCTATAAACAATCTTAAACTAAAGCTCGGCTCGGCTCGCTATTCTTCGAGTTCGAGTCGATTCGAGCCGAGTCATGAGCTACTTGTTTAGCTCACGAGTTTCGAGCTTTTTTCCAGCCCTAGAAAGGGACCGCCAGGGACGCCACTACTTGCCACAATGGCTATCTTGTCAGCGCCGCTTGCCACCATGTACCTCTGGCTGCACAGCCTTCCGCCACGTACGCCTGGAAGGGTCCCAGAGCGACACGTTGGTGGATGCGCTGGAGCGCAGGTACATAGTGGAGGCTTGCCGCGGCAAGTGCCTTGCCGTGGTTATTATCTTGTCGCCTCCAGGAGCTTGTCGCTCACTGGGTCTTGCCGGGACACGTGGTGCGCTGCGGCAAGTTCCTTGAGATGCCTTGGTTGGCCTCCCCGGCAAGCTCCTCTTGCCGGGGTCTTGCATCCTTCCCGGCAAGCTCCTCTTGCCGGGGTCTTGTCTCCTTCCCGGCAAGCTCCTCTTGTCGGGGTCTTGTCTTCTTGGCTTGTATACTTTGTTCTTGAATGGTTCCAAAGGAACCGTGGAGGATCTTGGCGGTCGGGATCCCGGCAAGCCTTGCCGCGGGATGCTGCGACTGCCCGTGCACAAGTTCGGGATACTAAGGTACCCCTACTTTAGTACACTGACACCTTGCTATGTGGGTGGCTGGTCCTATTTGTAGAGGCCCTGGTCCTCTTCCCAAATATCGAGCGGGAAGGGAGCCAACAATGGCGGGCTAATTTGAAGGGGGACAACAAGTATCAACTATCCTGACAAAAGCAGTCTTCGCCTGCGCAAAGCTCTGGTGATGACGCCGTCATGGGGCTCCACGGTGACCTCCGTCTCGTAGTCCTCCTGGTCTTGGTCTCGTTGTGCCGAAATGGCAACCTTTGCCTAATGCCTCGGTACTCCGCAGCTGCGCTTGCCCCCTTTGCACCAAAGAGGAAAGGAGGACGCTGCGCGGGCTGGCGCCCTCCTGGCGCCCTGAGTCGTCATGGCTTGCGTCACGGACACCTCGCAAGGTACCCCGCCTTGATTTCTCCGCCTCCTCGCGAGCCAGCCTGACGAGGCCGTGCCTGAGGAAGCTCCGTGTCGTCCGCCCCGCGAGGCTTGGCCCCTCGCGAGGGTCTTGAGTCTTGTGTTTATGAAGATGGGCCATGCTGGGGCCCCTTTGAGCCACGCCGCAGGCCGCAGGCAGGCAAGTCTGGGGACCCCCGTTCCCAGAACGCCGACACTAGCAGACTTATAGTGAGGGATATCATCTTCGTCAAATCTATAGAGAGAATTTACCTTTACTACCTATGTCGGGATATCGGGAGGTTCCTCAATGAATAAAGGATTAAGATCGTATACTTCGTCAACAGGCGGTATATTAAGACCATGTATTTCTTCAATAGGAGGTAAATTCTTAACATCTTCAACTTTAATACCTTTTTCTTTCATAGATTTCTTTGCCTCTTGCATATCTTCGGGACTGAGAAATAGAACACCTCTCTTCTTCGGAGTTGGTTTAGGAATAGGATCATTAATTGGAGCGGGAGCTGGCTCAGGAGGTGCCCAATTATTTTCATTTGTCAACATATTATTCAATAGAATTTCAGCTTCATCTGGTGTTCTTTCCCTGAAAAGAGAACCGGCACAACTATCCAGGTAATCTCTGGAAGCATCGCTTAGTCCATTATAAAAGATATCAAGTATTTCAGGTTTCTTAAGAGGATGATCAGGCAAAGCATTAAGTAACTTGATAAGCCTCCCCCAAGCTTGTGGGAGACTCTCTTCTTTAATTTGCACGAAATTGTATATTTCCCTCAAAGCAGCTTGTTTCTTATGAGCAGGGAAATATTTAGTAGAGAAGTAATAAATCATATCCTGGGGACTACGCACACAACCAGGATCAAGGGAATTAAACCATATCTTAGCATCACCCTTTAATGAGAACGGAAATATTTTGAGTAAATAGAGGTAATGTGATCTCTCATTATTAGTGAACAGGGCAGCTATGTCATTTAACTTAGTAAGATGTGCCACAACAGTTTCAGATTCATAGCCATAAAACGGATCAGATTCAACCAAAGTAATTATATCAGGATCAACAGAGAATTCATAATCTTTATCAGGAACACATATAGGTGAAGTAGCAAAAGCAGGATCGGGTTTCATTTTATCTCTAAGTGATTCTTTGTTCCATTTAATTAATAACCTTTTAAGCTCATATCTATCTTTGCAGGCTAAAATAGCTAAAGAAGAATCTTTATCAAAAAGATAACATTCAGGAATAACAGGCATATTTTCATCATCACTATCATCATTGTATTCAGTTTCATCAATTTCTCTTTCTCTAGCCCTAGCAATTTTTTCTTCAAGAAATTCACTAAGGGGCACAGTAGTATCAGGCATAGAAGCAGTTTCATCATAAGTATCATGCATAGTAGAAGTGGCATCATCAATAACATGCAACATATCAGAATGAATAGCAGAAGCAGATGTAGGTGTCGCAAACTTACTCATAACAGAAGGTGAATCAAGTGCAGAGCTAGATGGCAGTTCCTTACCTCCCCTCGTAGTTGAGGGATAGATCTTGGTTTTTGGATCTCTCAAGTTCTTCATAGTGTCCAGCAGATATAAATCCCAAGTGACTCAAAGAATAGAGCTATGCTCCCCGGCAACGGCGCTAGAAAAAGGTCTTGATAACCCACAAGTATAGGGGATCGCAATAGTTTTCGAGGGTAGAGTATTTAACCCAAATTTATTTATTCGACACAAGGGGAGCCAAAGAATATTCTCAAGTATTAGCAGCTGAGTTGTCAATTCAACCACACCTGGAAACTTAGTATCTGCAGCAAAGTGTTTAGTAGCACAGTAATATGATAGTGGTGGTAACGGCAACAAAAGTAAAGACAACAAAAGTAATGTTTTTGGTATTTTGTAGTGATTGTAACAGTAGCAGCGGGAAAGTAAATAAGCGTAAACCAGTATATGGAAAACTCGTAGGCACCGGATCAGCGATGGATAATTATGCCGGATGCGGTTCATCATGTAACAGTCATAACATAGGGTGACACAGAACTAGCTCCAGTTCGTCAATGTAATGTAGGCATGTATTCCATATATAGTCATACGTGCTTATGGAAAAGAACTTGCATGACATCTTTTGTCCTACCCTCCCGTGGCAGCGGGGTCCTATTGGAAACTAAGGGATATCAAGGCCTCCTTTTAATAGAGAACCGGAACAAAGCATTAACACATAGTGAATACATGAACTCCTCAAACTATGGTCATCATCGGGAGTGGTCCCGTTTATTGTCACTTCGGGGTTGCCGGATCATAACACATAGTAGGTGACTATAGACTCGCAAGATAGGATCAAGAACTCACATATATTCATGAAAACATAATAGGTTCAGATCTGAAATCATGGCACTCGGGCCCTAGTGACAAGCATTAACCATAGCAAAGTCATAGCAACATCAATCTCAGAACATAGTGGATACTAGGGATCAAACCCTAACAAAACTAACTCGATTACATGATAAATCTCATCCAACCCATCACCGTCCAGCAAGCCTACGATGGAATTACTCATGCACGACGGTGAGCATCATGAAATTGGTGATGGAGGATGGTTGATGATGACGACGGCGACGAATCCCCCTCTCCGGAGCCCCGAACGGACTCCAGATCAGCCCTCCCGAGAGGTTTTAGGGCTTGGCGGCGGCTCCGTATCGTAAAACGCGATGATTTCTTCTCTTTGATTTTTTCTCTCCGAAAGCAAATATATAGAGTTGGAGTTGGCATCGGAGGGTTTCCAGGGGGCCCACGAGGTAGGGGGCGCACCCTAGGGGGGGCGTGCCCCCCACCCTCGTGGAAAGGGTGTGGGCCCCCTGGTCTTCATATTTGGCGAGGATTTTTTATTATTCATTCTAAGGTATTCCGTGGAGTTTCGGGACTTTCCGAGAATATTTGCTTTCTGCACAGAAAACAACACCAAGGTAATTCTGCTGAAAACAGCGTCAGTCCAGGTTAGTTCCATTCAAATCATACAAGTTAGAGTCCAAAACAAGGCCAAAAGTGTTTGGAAAAGTAGATACAACGGAGACGTATCAATTTGCTAGCTGACAGATGGACTGAAGTCCTTGCGGCCGAGGAATATGAACTCGAACGCCCCTCCAAGAGTTACCCAAACCGTAGGTTGCTACCCCGACTGGAGGAGGAAGCATTAAAACCTACTGATGAAGCTACGTACCTAGGGTAGGGGCATGGACCTGTCCTAAGTGCCCTACTCAAGGACATCCCTAGAAGAAGTCACCGTTCAATCGACTTGGAGGTATCCCACTCGACGGATTCAAGGCACTCGGCCACGAAGCTATCACTCGACCACGAAGCCAACCATTCGACTGCCAAGAGATCTAAAGTCACTTCGCACGCAAACGGTCGGTCATTAAGTAGCTTTTATGGTCATCATAGCACTTTATTAGGGGCGTTACCAGTAACACCCAGTCTTAATGTACTTTAAACCCTGCATTACTGAGGGCTGGAGGGGCCTGGCGAACTCTATATAAGCCACCCCCTCCTCAGTATCAAGGGTTCGCACCCCTGTTATTCATACACACATAATTCAGTCGACCGCCTCCGGGCACCGAGATGTAGGGCTGTTACTTCCTCCGAGAAGGGCCTGAACTCGTAATCCTCGTGTGCTTACAACTCCTCCATAGCTAAGATCTAGCCTCTCCATACATACCCCCCTACATCACTGTCAGAGTTAGAACCACGACAGTTGGCGCCCACCGTGGGGCAGGAGTCTTAGCGCCTAGTTGGAGAAGTTGCGATTTTTCCGATCTCTTTGATCATGGTTTCGGGCGGAGCTTTGGTGGAGGGCCGCGAGATCCGTCTCAGCGCCCTCGCGTTCATCACCGACGACTCCGCTTGGCTTCAGGAGGCTCCACTCGACATCGACGCGCTCCTCGTCCGCGGGGCGACGCACTTTCGCGCATGCGTCCGTGGTGTCCTCCTGTGGCAGCCGTTGACCCAGTATCGGTCGGCTCCTGTGGCATCTTCCCGCCCTGTCTCTCGCCGGTGCAAGCGCTCCGGTCGGTCTAGGCTTCAGAGGTGGGTTAGGCATGCGGTGGCCCGCCTGTCGGCCACCCCACAAGTCGCGGCTATCGAGCCCGACGAATCCCTCTACGGCCTGTTCGACTGGCTCCGCAGGGACCGCATCCGAATGCGACAGCAGTGACCCAACGGCAGAGGTTCTGGTGATCGATGGGCCACACAGTCCTCCCGGTTTTCCCCGCACTGACGGAGGCGCGGATGGAGGCGACCCGTCGCGTCCCCACGAAGAGTATCTCCCTGAGCCTCTCACGTCAGTGCAGCGAGAGGAGTTTCGCCGCCGAAACATGGATGCACTCCGCACTCCTATAATTGGAGAAACCCCCGAGGCCCGGGCCTTGGAGGATGCGCGCTTGGCTAACTTGGCCAAGTGCACTTGACTGGAGAATCTCCAGCGAATACTCGACGAGCGAGCACGTCAACGGACTCCAGAATCCAGTCGACGTCAACTCTTTCCGCCCGGTATATCGTACTCCGATTCAGAATTTGGCGGCTGCGGCCCGTATAGCAGAGTCGATTCAGCCCTCCTAGTCAGAGGCTGGCAGAGGCTTGTTGCAAATTAGAGTGTTGCTCCCGGCAATAGGAGACCAGAATTCCGCTGTTTCTCAGTCGCGGAACAGAATACATAGCCGATCTGTTGCAGCGGATACAGTCCAATCGGCTCACAGCCCAAGATCGCCCCCGAGGCGTGAGGGACGTGGAGACCGGCATGATCAGCACAGAAGGAATGAGCGGTATGATCACCGACTCGATCGTGATGATCGACGTCGAGTGCCAACCCCTCTCCCGAGGAGTGGATCATATGGGCCTCGACAGCAGGATGACAGGCGCCCTCATAGTGTTGGGTGCAGAATTCTAGTCGACCCCAGGGAACCAAGCTTTGATGCGAGATCCATTCTCGTTCAAGGTTTGGTCGACTGGAATAGAGCTCACCGAGAAGGCCACGACAGAGATGCGCCTACCAGTAGCAGAGTACATGTTTTAGGGCCGGAGTGTTTCAGTCGAGCCATCAGAGCCGCGGTAATTCCTCCCAACTTCATGTTGGCAACTGGAGTTAGTAAGTTCACCGGTGAGTCCAAGCCCGATACTTGGCTCGAAGATTACCGAGTGGCTGTCCAGATTGGCGGTGGGAATGATGAGGTAGCCATGAAGCACCTGCCTCTCATGTTAGAATGCTCGGCCAGAGGGTGGCTGAATCAGTTAGCACCCAACAGCATTTACACTTGGGAGGATCTCTCCCGAGTGTTTGTCACCACATTTGAAGGAACATGCAAGCGACCTGCATTCCTTACGGAATTGCGGTCTTGCGTGCAGAAACCGAATGAAACTCTGAGGGATTACATCCAGAGGTGGATCACATTGCATCACACAGTTGAAAATGTACCAGATCATCAAGCAGTTTGTGCCTTTAAAGAAGGCGTTAAGTACAGAGAATTGAATCTGAAGTTCGGTCGAATCGGAGAGATGTCTCTGAATCGGATGATGGAGATTGCCACCAAATACGCTAATGGTGAAGATGAGGATCGACTCAGGAGTGGCAAGCATAAAGCAGTCGCCCAGGAAACCGGAGGAAATTCCAGTCGGAAACAGAAGCGGAAAGCCGAGCCAGCCGCTCCTGGGGAGGCCCTGGCTGTAACCCAGGGAAAATTTAAGGGAAAACCCAAAGGACCTTGGAACCCCAAGAAAGTTAAAGACCAAGATGGAACTGATGTTTTGGATCTACCGTGTCACATCCACACCAAGAAAGATGAAGAGGGTAAACTCATTTACCCAAAGCATACCACTCGACAGTGTCGGCTTCTGATCCAGCAGTTTCAGGGCAAGCAGTCCAAAGATAAGGAAAAGGAGTCAGACAAAGTTGAGGACAAGGAAGATAGTGACGATGGGTACCCCCAGGTCAATTCCACCCTGATGATTTTTGCTGATGTTGAGAGCAAAAGTCGACTGAAGGTTATTAACCGTGAGGTAAATATGGTTGCTCCGGCAACACCCAATTATCTGAAGTGGTCCCAGACTGCCATCACATTCGACCAGTCTGATCACCCTACGCACATTGCCACCCCTGGGAGGCAAGATCTGGTGGTCGACCCAGTTGTCGAAGGCACTCGACTGACCAAAGCCCTGATGGATGGAGGCAGCGGTTTGAACATACTGTATGCAGAAACATTGAAAGGGATGGCCATTCCGATGTCCAGGCTTAGTACCAGTAACATGAGTTTCCATGGAGTCATTCCTGGGAAGAAAGCCAAGTCACTCGGCCAAATTGCTCTTGATGTGGTTTTCGGTGATTCCAAGAATTACCGCAAGGAAAAGTTGACATTCGAAGTTGTGGATTTCCAAAGTGCTTATCACGCTATTTTGGGCAGGCTAGCTTATGCACGCTTCATGGCTCGACCATGTTGTGTGTATCTCAAATTGAAGATGCCTAGTCCCAAAGGTGTGATCACTGTTACAGGTAATCGGAAGAAAGCAGAAGAGTGTTTTCAGAAAGGCTCAAAGATTGCTGACGCTCAGATGGCAGTGGTCGAGCTGCAAGAGTATCAGAAGACTGCAGATCCGAGTGAGTTGCTACGAGCTAAGAAGCCTGCTTCAGAATCAGCTTTTCAGTCGTCCGGTGAAACGAAGGCAGTTCACATTCAACCGACCGATCCAAATGCTGCTCCAACTCACATCTCAATGACGCTCGACTCCAAATAGGAAGAAGCGCTCATCTAGTTCCTCCGTGAGAACTGGGACATCTTCGCATGGAAGCCTTCTGACATGCCTGGAGTTCCCAGGGGGCTGGCTGAGCACCGTCTATGAGTCAACCCAAAATTTAAACCTGTGAAAGAACATCTTCGACGGTCCGCCGTCTAGAAGAGGAAGGCCATTGGCGAGGAGGTGGCTCAGCTCTTAGCAGCGGAGTTCATCCGAGAAATTTACCACTCCGAGTGGCTCGCCAATGTTGTCATATTCCCCAAGAAGGACAAGTCACTTTGCATGTGCATTGATTTTAAGCATATCAATCGGGCCTGCCCGAAAGATCATTTTCCTCTCCCCCGCATCGACCAGATAGTCGACTCGACTGCGGGATGTGAGCACTTGTCTTTTCTAGACGCCTATTCCGGGTACCATCAGATCCGTCTGTACGGGCCCGACGAGATCAAAACAGCTTTCATCACTCCGTTCGGGTGCTTCTGTTATGTTACCATGCCATTCGGCCTCAAGAATGCCGGAGCCACATTCATGAGGATGATTTAGAAGTGTTTGCTCACTCAAATCAGTCGGAACGTGGAGGCATACATGGATGATATTGTGGTTAAGTCACGCAAAGGTTCCGACCTGCTGACTGACCTTGCTGAAACCTTTGCCAACCTCAGGGGGTATGATATCAAGCTCAATCCATCAAAATGCGCATTCGGAGTTCCAGGTGGAAAGTTACTCGGTTTTCTCGTTTCCGAACAGGGAATCGACGCCAATCCTGAAAAAATTGGTACTATACTCCGGATGAAGCGTCCTGTGCGTGTACATGACATTCAGAAGCTTACAGGTTGCTTGGCCGCTTTAAGTCGCGTATCTCGTCTCGGTGAAAAGGCATTGCCTCTTTACCGACTGATGAAGAAGTCCGACAAGTTCGAGTGGACTCCGGAAGCTGATGCAGCATTTGCAGAACTAAAAGCTCTGCTCTCCACCCAGCCGGTGCTTGTTGCCCCAATCAGCAAGGAGCCTTTGCTGCTTTACATTGCAGCCACAGGACAAGTTGTCAGTACAGTACTTACGGTCGAGCAGGAAGAAGAAGGAAAGGCCTTCAAAGTTCAGCGCCCAGTATATTATGTTTCTGAAGTTTTGACTCCTTCAAAGCAAAGATATCCTCACTACCAGAAGCTTGTATATGGGATTTATATGACCACGAAGAAGGTTGCACATTACTTCTCTGATCATTCCATTACAGTCGTCAGCGACGCTCCGCTATCAGAGATTTTGCACAACAGAGATGCAACTGGTTGAGTGGCCAAATGGGCGATTGAACTTCTTCCCCTAGATATCAAGTTTGAGGCAAAGAAAGCTATCAAGTCCCAAGCAATTGCAGATTTCGTCGCCGAGTGGATCGAACAGCAACTTCCGACTCAAGTTCACTCAGAGCACTGGACCATGTTCTTCGATGGATCTAAGATGCTAAATGGTTCCGGTGCTGGGGTAGTATTGGTTTCCCCCCGAGGAGATAAGCTCAGATATGTTCTCCAGATTCACTTCGATTCCTCCAATAACGAAGCAGAATATGAAGCACTTTTATATGGGTTGCGCATGGCCATTTCACTCGGCGTCCATCGCCTCATGGTCTATGGCGACTCAGATTTGGTGGTTAATCAGGTGATGAAGGAGTGGGACGTCAGAAGTCCAGCTATGACTGGGTATTTGTCACGACTGGTTTTCCAATAAAAATATTTATTGAGAAACCAATCTTTGAGTCCAGTATGAGAGAAAATCCTCCTCACTGGTAGACAAATACTTGATACAATAAGCCAGTAGCATAGAATATAATACAGGGTTGAGCTAGGGCTGCTCAACGAATTATTACAAGCGCGCCAATAATTATACATAATGGCGGATATAACACAATGGTGTGGTGGCATACTACTGACTCGAGGATATGGTGGTGGTGGAATAACACAATGGGGAGTGTGGTAACACGACTCTCAAACTGGCATCTCATCGAGTGTCGAGGTGAGGCTCGATAAATTTATTCGGGCTGCAGAAGCGGGTATAAAACTGAGACCAAGACCAGGGTCGCACGAGATTGACTGGGATTCCTCTAGGCGTCGGACTCGCTATCGAACTCCTCATCCATGAGATCGCCTTCGTCAGCATCTGGCCAAATCAACAAGCCAGTGAGTACTTTGAAAGTACTCGCAAGACAGTTCGGACGTAAGATATAACAAATGCATGCATGGATGTGTCATGAATAATCTTCCCAATGCACACTGATAATATTTGCCCAATGAAGTAAGTACGAGGGAAACGACGGTAATCCGCCTGAAATCCCAACAGAAAATAAATGCCACAGCGGGACGTCTGAGCGACATCACAGAAAGGGCTTTAAAAGAAATGCCACAGCCGGACGTCTAAGCGACATCACAGAAAGGGCTTTAAAAGAAATGCCACAGTCGGACGTCTAAGCGACATCACAGAAAGGGCTTTAAAAGAAATGCCACAGCCGGACGTCTAAGCGACATCACAGAAAGGGCTTTAAAAGAAATGCCACAGCCGGACGTCTGAGCGACATCACAGAAAGGGCTTTTAAAAGAAATGCCACAGTCGGACGTCTGAGCGACATCACAGAAAGGGCTTTAAAAGAAATGCCACAGTCGGACGTCTGAGCGACATCACTGAAAGGGCTTTATTCACAAGTAAATAATACTCATAACAAATATTCAATTCATGATAATAAACAGGTTAGTCCATCCACAGGAATAACATTTAGCCGGGCTTAGCACTCATGGGATTCACCGGAGTCTCTGTCATCAAACTGATACTGTTAGTCCAAGATGATACGAATTCGGACATGGAATAGATGATTCAAGGAATGTATGACTCTACTGAGTTTGTACAAAAAATTTCCCACAGCCAATGGATTTCCGTAGTCACGAGGGACTAGTTCCGTTTACGGTTTTTCGGAAGAAAACACAGCTAACCAGTACACACCCATCCTACCTCTCGATGCCAGGACTCACCCTAGACATCGTCCAAGAAAAACTTTTGAGACGGGGAGATCACAATCTCGAATAGCATGGGATCAAATTTATATATGCGCGCTCTAAGGGGTGCCTCCCTCTCGGTCCCAACCGGAAACACCCATGCCCCCTGACCGGATGACTGGCTTTAATCCAGGGCCATGGAACCATCATCCCGGCCTCTCCTTTTGGTGTGTACCAGGAAAGCGGTTTGCAACTTACTAAGCCATATTCCTTGCGGAAAACATGTGGTAGTACAGGGAAGGAAATGGGAGGAACTGGACCGGTACGGTTTGACCCTGAAGTCACATAGTCTGGCATAAGACTGGCATGCTACAACACTGCCATCTTACCCATCCTCAAGCCAACACACGGCCATTCATACTCACCTCCATCCACTTATGGATCATCGAACTCACTTACTTCAACATTTCATAAAAATAATGTTCATCGGTATGCTCATCAACATGCCATGAAACTAACTAAATGCAAAACATGCCAAGACACTCATCATATCAAAAGTTCAAACATGTTTGCCTGGTTCAGAGTAGTCGGAGCCTAGCTTGGTGAAGTTCGCGGCTCTGTCACCTCCTTCGGTATCTACGGTATAAAGAAAATATATGCGCTATCGTAAATACCAAGAGGTGCATAGAAAGTATTCCAAATATTTTTCAAATAAATATGATAAAAAAACTAGACAAAAATCTGAAGAGAACAGAAAAAGAATCACTCAAAAATTCCTTTATGTTAAAAAGTTATAAGGGTTTTAATCCAAGGACTTATCTGTAAAGAAACAGAAAGTTTCCAAGGGCTAGTTTATAAAAACAGAAAGCGCTTCGGTAGAAACTACGCCAGCCCAGAGGGAAGGCGCATTTGGCAGAAGACGTTTTCAGAAAACGCTTCGCTTAGACAGAATAGAGAGGCTGACAGCGGGTCCCGCCTGTCAGGTTTAAAATTTCAAACGGGGCGGCAGACTTCGCCGGTGCCCGAGAGCCGCGGTGGTCGCCAGCGGCGATCCATGGCGAGGTAGGGTGATCGGAGGTTACCAACGTGCTCACCGTGTCCTTCCGCAATGGTGGGTGGTGGTGTTGGTCGCCGGTGAGCACCACGTCGACGGCGAGCTTGACTCCGGCGGACGGTGGTTCGGGCGTTGATGGATCTCGCCAGGGAGGGCTGCAAGGATCAAATTGAGGTGGGGGTTAGAGCACTGGGTGCAAGAGAAGGCTACGGACGAGGTTTGGGCGCCGGAGATGGCCTCACCGAAGTGAATCGAGGTGGAGGCCGAGGCGGGGCGAGGCGGCCGGAGTTGGGGGAGGAGACCTCCTCGAGGTCCTCCTGGTGGTTTGGCAGGGTCCTGGAGAGGTGTAGTGGAGGTGTGGGTCTCGTGAGCGAGCTCGGGGTCCTTTTTATAGGCGATCCGAGGCGGTGGCCATGAACGGGGATCTCCGGTTAAGGTTACGGTGGCGCAGAGCTTGGTCGGGAAGGTTTAGGGAGTTGGGCGTCATCACGGAGTTCCACTGGTTCCATTTAGGTGCTAAGCGAGCTTGGATGGGGTGTTAGGGGCGAGCTCGACGGAACAGGGCGGCGCGGGCGCGTCGGCGGCAGGGAGCACGTTCCGTGCTTGCCGGGCCGCGGTGAGGGTGCCACGAGCGTGCGCTGGCATGCATGAGGACACACGGAGGGCCAGGAAGCTTTGGGCGGCGCCAAAACGGCGTTCTGCCATAGTGTGCCTTCTGTCGGCCGCCACGGGAGGTCCCAACGCCGCAGAAGACGCCGGCGAGGGCGGGCCAGCGCGCGGCCGACGCCAGGAAAGCTCCAAGCACGCGTGTGCAGCATCGGACAAGAGGGAGGGGCTGCGAGCATCGAGCCAAAGGCACTGTGCGCCTGTGCCTGCAACTCTGAAGAAATCGACACTGTAAAAACTGAATTTTACTGAACTATGCAAATAACAGTGCAGCTCAGGTGTTCGACAGAATGTTTTTGGCATCTAGGGATTTTCCTTGAGCTGAAACTTGGTGGAGTGGCCTCTCATTGCTCCAGTAGGCTGCCTGAATTTTGGTGGAATTTTTGGAGAAGTGTAGATATGAATTTCACCAAATTTGGCAAATCTGGTCCAAACTTGCAGTGAGTGAAATTTGAAATATTTGAAAAGAAGAAGAGTGGATCAAGATGGTTCTAGGTTGTGGGTACTAAAGACAATCCAGGGAAGTAGGTTTGGGATAAAAACTCAAAGGCAAAGTGACACTTGCTTTGAAAATCACTTAAGCTCAAAATAAATGGCAGAAATGTTTTGGAGGATAAAATAATTGAAATAAAATCCAAAACTTGTTTGGACTTGTTGAGACAGAGAATTTAGATTGTTCAAAGATGGAGGGATGGATTTTGAGAAGATTTACTATAGGAGACATGGTAAAACCATGGGTGTTTTCAAAAAGAAAGAAGTCCCAAAATTCCTACGGTATCTTTTTTTTGAAAATAAATAAGTTTGAGAGGGAAAATAACCAGAAGAAAAGCTTCCAAAACTTTAACACCAAAATTAAAAGGAAAGGAAATCCTTGCCAAAGGTGAAAGGAAGTTTTTTAAGAGGAAGGATTTTCTGAAAGAGAATTTTTTAAAGGCCCTCCTTTAGAATCCAAAAAAGTTTTTGATGAAAACCAAATCAAAAATTTTTGGAGTGTCACGACACCTACCCCCTTAGGAAAAATCTCGTCCCCGAGATTTCAGCTGATCCTTAAATAAGTGTGGATGCTCTGTCCGAAGAAAATCCTCTCTTTCCCAAGTAGCTTCACTGTCGGTGTGATTGCTCCACTGTACTTTGAAGAATTTGGTAGTCTTATGTCGGGTTCTCCTTTCAGACTCCTCTATTATTCTTACGGGACGTTCCCGATAAGTGAGGTCTGGCTGTACGTCAATGCTCTCATGGGATACTTGTTTTTCTGGGTTGCTCACGCACTTCCTCAATTGCGAGACGTGGAACATGTCGTGGACATCGGATAATTCCTTGGGTAAGTCTAGCTGGTAGGCTACCTTGCCTCTTCGCGCCATTATACAGAATGGTCCAATGAATCTGGGTGCTAGCTTCCCTTTAATCTTGAATCATTGCAATCCTCTCATAGGAGATACTTTCAGGTATACGAACTCACCGGGCTCGAAGCTGACCCTATGATGTTTCTGATCATAATAATTCTTCTGTCGGCTTTGAGCGGTCTTAAGTTGGTCTCTGATTAGCTTGACTTTTACCTCGGCTTCTCTGAGCATGTCCGGTCCGAAGATGCGGCTGTCTCCGGTCTCTGACCAATTCAACGGGGTACGACATCTCTGTCCGTATAAAGCCTCAAATGGTGCCATTTGCAGGCTGGCCTGGTAGTTATTGTTGTATGCAAATTCGGCGTATGGCAGGCTTTCTTCCCAACTGGTTCCATATGTGAGGACACATGCTCTCAGCATGTCTTCTAAAATCTGGTTTACTCGTTCCGTTTGTCCATCGGTCTGTGGGTGATATGCGGTACTGAAGGCTAGTTGAGTTCCCAGAGCCTGTTGTAAATGCTCCCAAAATTTTGAGACGAACTGAGTGCCTCTGTCGGTTATTATAGTCTTCGGGACTCCATGCAGACAAACTATGCGGGTGAGATAAATCCTGGCAAGTCGCTGAGTGTTGTAGGTTGTCTTTACTGGAATGAAATGTGCCACCTTGGTTAACCTGTCAGTGATGACCCAGATGGCATCATTCCCATGCTGTGACCGAGGTAGCCCAACAATAAAATCCATTCCTATTTCATCCCATTTCCACTCAGGTATTTTGTTTGGTTGCAGTAGTCCGGCCGGTCTCTGATGCTCAGCTTTTATGCGTTGACACGAATCGCAACGTGTAATGAAGGTGGCTATGTCCCTCTTCATATCGTGCCACCAAAATCTTTCCTGAATATCTTTATACATCTTGGTCCCGCCAGGGTGGATCGAGTACGGGGCGGTATGGACTTCAGCTAGGATTTGCTGTTTAAGGTCTTCTATGCTTGGCACGCAGAGTCTTTCTCCGTACCACAATATTCCTCCATTGTCTATGACGAACTCCGAGGCCTTGCCCATACTCACCTTTCTTTTGATGCCTTCAATGCTGGGGTGACCGGGCTGAGCTCTTTTAATTTCCTCCACAAGGTCGGGTCGTATTTCCAAGTTTGATATGGTGCCTTCTGCGACCATTAACAAATTGAGCTTGGCAAATTCTTGTTGGAATTCGGGCCTCAAGCTTTGCAGGTTGCTTTCGTCGGAGTTGGGGTTCCGACTAAGAGCATCGGCCACTACATTTGCCTTTCCTGGATGGTAATGTATACCAACATCATAATCCTTTACCAATTCCAACCAGCGTCTCTGTCGTAAATTTAGTTCTGGCTGCGTGAAAATATATTTGAGACTTTTGTGATCTGTATATATTTCACATCGGTTCCCAAGTAAGAAATGCCTCCATTCTTTGAGTGCATGAATGACCGCTGCCATTTCTAAGTCATGAGGGGGATAATTTTCCTCATGCTTGCGAAGTTGCCTTGAAGCATAGGCGACAACCTTGCCTTCTTGCATCAACACGCATCCGAGACCCTTTCTAGACGCGTCACAAAATACTTCAAAATTCTTGTGTATGTCTGGCACAATTAATACTGGTGCTGTTGTTAATTTTCGCTTTAGCTCTTGGAAACTCTTTTCCCAGGCTTCTGTCCATTCAAACTTCTTGGCCTTCTTGAGTAACTGCGTTATAGGCTTGGCTATGGTGGAAAATCCTTCAATAAATCTGCGGTAATATCCTGCCATTCCCAAGAAACTACGTATATCTGTTACGCTGGCTGGCGATTTCCAGCCAAGTATGGCCTTGAATTTCTCTGGGTCCACTGCGATACCGTCTTGGGTTAGCACGTGGCCTAGAAAGCCTACTTGTCTTAGCCAAAATTCGCACTTGCTGAACTTGGCATACAATTGGTGTTTCCTGAGTTCTCCTAGCACAATCCTGAGATGATCTGCGTGCTCTTCTGGTGTTTTGGAATATACCAGTATATCATCGATGAATACCACGACGAACTCGTCCATATATTTCATAAATACTTTGTTCATGAGGTGAACAAAATATGCAGGGGCATTAGTTAATCCAAATGGCATTACTGTGAACTCATACAGTCCATATCTGGAAGTGAAGGATGTTTTGGGGATATCTTCCGTTCGCACCTTTAATTGATGGTATCCTGACCTTAAGTCAATTTTTGAAAATACCTTGGCCTGAGCGAGTTGATCAAACAACTCGTTTATCCTTGGCATCGGGTATTTGTTCTTAATTGTGACCATATTAAGTGCTCGATAGTCAATACACAATCTCAGTGTTCCATCCTTCTTTTTGGCAAATAAAATTGGTGATCCCCAAGGTGAGGAGCTGGCTCGAATATATCCTTTGTCCAGTAATTCTTTTATTTGCTTTTTCAATTCAACCAACTCGGATGGTGCCATTCTGTATGGTTTCTTGTATATGGGGGTGGTTCCTGGTGCGAGCTCAATGCAGAATTCTATCTCTCGGTCTGGTGGCATGCCTGGTAGCTCTTCAGGGAATACGTCTGGAAATTCACACACTACTGGAACCTTGTTTAGCTCAGAAATGTCCACCTTATTCAATCTCGGTTGCCGGGGTATTTTTCCTTCCTTGGATGATACTTTTATTGTCTTCCCCTGGTGGTGTGTGAGAATTACGGTCTTGTTGAAACAGTCGATAAACCCCTTGTTGGTGGTCAGCCAATCCATCCCTAGGATGACATCCAGTCCTTTATTTTCCAACACAATAAGATTTGCGTGAAACTCCAATCCTTCGAACTCAATGACCACATTCTGACAGTAATTCTGAGTAACTTGCTGAATCCCAGGGGACTTGATGATCATGGATTTCTCCAAAGGAAGCATCGAAAAATTATTTTGCAAAGCAAAACTTTTCGAAATGAAAGAGTGAGAAGCTCCAGAATCAAACAAAACCGTTGCAGGTATTGTGTTGACAGGAAACGTACCGAGTACGATATCCGGAGCATTTTGTGCCTCCTCTTTGGTTACGTGGTTCAGATGACCCTTCCTGTGGTTGTTGTTGGGATTGAAATTGTTTCGCTTGGGTGCTGAATTATTGCCGCCGTTGTTCGGCCTTGGGGTTGAGTTCCTTGGCTTGGGGCACTGTTTGGCATAGTGCCCTTCTTCTCCACAAGCGTAACAAGTAACGCCGGGGCGATATGTGAACTCCTTGTCCCTTGCATGAAAATTCTGGATTGGGCGTGAGATGTTGGATGAGGATTTGTGCGTCCCACCCATTTTGAAATCTGTCTTGCTCCGTTGATTGCGAGCAAGGTTAGTCTGGTCCCTTTTTCGCTTGCGGATATCTTCCAGACTGCGTCTCTCATTCTCCAGAGTAATGGCTTTGTCCACCAGTGTTTTAAAATCAGGAAAAGTGTGCACGACCAGTTGGCATTTAAGCATGGGCGCCAGACCGTCAAGGAATTTCTCCATCTTCTTGCTTTCGGTCATACGCTCTTCATTGGCGTAGCGGGATAATAGTGTAAATTGACTGTTGTAATCTGCCACTGTCAAGTTCCTTTGTTTGAGGTCGTCGAACTCTCTCTTCTTGATTTTCATAATACTCTTAGGAATGTGTGCACCGCGGAAACCTTCCTTGAAATCATCCCAGGTTATGTCACCTTCGTTTGGATGCATATGCAGAAAATTCTCCCACCAAGATGTTGCTGCTCCTGTAAGATAATGCGGAGCATACAATACCTTCCCTGGATCTGAACATTTTGCAATAATTAATTTCCTCTCCATGTCCCGAAGCCAGTCCTCGGCTTCAAGAGGCTTGTCAGTATGTGAAAATGTTTGGGGACGCGTCTTCTGTAGCTCGGATAACTTGGAATGTTGCGGATACTGTCCATGGTAATTTCCCATGTTGATGACTTGGTTCATCATTTCACGATGTTGTTGCTGACTCTGTTCATAAAGGCGGCACATTTGAGAAAGTGCCGTTTCACTGCCCTGTTGGCTCGACTGCCCTTGCGTGAAATTGTTGCCTGGTTGAGTGTCCAAATTTTCCTCTGGCGGAGTAGGCATGGAGCGTGTCCAAGGGCGAGACATTTTTTTTCACTCTGGGGATATATTTTATAAAACTCATAAGAAATATGAAGATGGTCGTCAAAAACAACTCCAAAAAGAAAAATGCACAAGGATGGCAATAAATTTAAAAGTCCAAGATCACTTAAGAAAACAAATTGATTTGTGCACGGAGAAGGACTGCTCATTAATATCTTACATGCAGGCGATAATTATACAGTACATCACTCAGGATATGCGTACATAATCCTGACATGTTATTTAGGATAGTTCACTCCTCCTGTTCTACATGATGCGCAAACAAGCTACTCCTCACAACACATCTTACAAAGCGGTACATCGCATGACGGGCAAACGCACTCAGCCGGAAATGTCGATGATCTCCTTGGCCCTGCCGAGGGTGAGGCGTAGTGAGGCTGGGGATTCGACCTCCTCCTCACTAATAGGCTCCAGGCGAGAAGAGCCGCGTCGGGTAGATGGAACTGGTGCCAGGGGTGGAGCAACACGAATAGGAGTAGGCACAATGGGTGGTGCAGTGCGCGCTGGAGTGGGCGCAAAGGCCTGGTTGATCCTTCCGGTGGTAGGCAGGTGATGAGTAGGTGCATGCGATGCTGAAGACGAGACAAAAGTCAGTGGCGGAGCAGTGAGCAGGAGCTCCCTCCTGTTGGCGGCACAGCCATGGACTGAGTCCATGCGGGCAGCCATGAAGTCGTCCACCAGGTTGTCGAAGGCTGCCTCTAGAGCCCGGAGATACTCAATAAGCATCTCAAAAGCCTCGTCTCGTTCTCCTCTGGGGCAGGAGAATGCGTAGTGGTAGGTGTAGGGCACATGGCATGGAAGATAACGGTAGCGACGAGAATTCATTGCGGGGAGGACATCCCTGAGGCGGGCTATCGCCTCACGGGCTACCATCTGCATAGCATGCCTCTCCGTAGGCATGGCTCTTCCCACAAACAAGTAGCGGCGTAGCTCACCACGCCCTCCCTTAAACTGCACCGTGGCCTGGTGCATGGTCAGACCGTCGTTGACTCTGTGCTGGCGGAGTGTGAAGACTGGGCGCACGGATGGCCCCATCGCGACCTGAACGATGAAGGAGAGAAGCTTGACGAACCCATCGGGTACGTTGGCGAAGGTCTGAGACTCGCAGTCGTTGTCGGCCATCTACAAAAGTAGGCAAAAATCCTGAATGGTCAGATCATAAATTTATGCTGACTGTCAGAAAATGACTACCATTGCAAAAATATAAATTAGCTCTATTATGCTAATAACCGATTAGCGATCGCACCTAGTGGCTTCCTACAGTCAGCCTGGTTCTGGTACCAAGCTTGTCACGACCAGTTTTCCAATAAAAATATTTATTGAGAAACCAATCTTTGAGTCCAGTATGAGAGAAAATCCTCCTCGCGGGTAGACAAATACTTGATACAATAAGCCAGTAGCATAGAATATAATACAGGGTTGAGCTAGGGCTGCTCAATGAATTATTACAAGCGCGCCAATAATTATACATAATGGCGGATATAACACAATGGTGTGGTGGCATACTACTGACTCGAGGATATGGTGGTGGTGGAATAACACAATGGGGAGTGTGGTAACACGACTCTCAAACTGGCATCTCATCGAGCGTCGAGGTGAGGCTCGATAAATTTATTCGGGCTGCGGAAGCGGGTATAAAACTGAGACCAAGACCAGGGTCGCACGAGACTGACTGGGATTCCTCTAGGCGTCGGACTCGCTATCGAACTCCTCATCCATGAGATCGCCTTCGTCAGCATCTGGCCAAATCAACAAGCCAGTGAGTACTTTGAAAGTACTCACAAGATAGTTCGGACGTAAGATATAACAAATGCATGCATGGATGCGTCATGAATAATCTTCCCAATGCACACCGATAATATTTGCCCAATGAAGTAAGTACGAGGGAAACGACGGTAATCCGCCAGAAATCCCAACAGAAAATAAATGAGAGCCGATCGGGTGTCTGAAGCGACGCCACGAAGGGTGAACAAATAATAACAGAAAAATCATGCCACAGTCGGACGTCTGAGCGACATCACAGAAAGGGCTTTGAAAGAAATGCCACAGTCGGACGTCTGAGCGACATCACAGAAAGGGCTTTAAAAGAAATGCCACAGTCGGACGTCTGAGCGACATCACAGAAAGGGCTTTAAAAGAAATGCCACAGCCGGACGTCTGAGCGACATCACAGAAAGGGCTTTAAAAGAAATGCCACAGCCGGACGTCTAAGCGACATCACAGAAAGGGCTTTAAAAGAAATGCCACAGTCGGACGTCTAAGCGACATCACAGAAAGGGCTTTAAAAGAAATGCCACAGCCGGACGTCTAAGCGACATCACAGAAAGGGCTTTAAAAGAAATGCCACAGCCGGACGTCTGAGCGACATCACAGAAAGGGCTTTTAAAAGAAATGCCACAGTCGGACGTCTGAGCGACATCACAGAAAGGGCTTTAAAAGAAATGCCAAAGTCGGACGTCTGAGCGACATCACAGAAAGGGCTTTATTCACAAGTAAATAATACTCATAACAAATATTCCATTCATGATAATAAACAGGTTAGTCCATCCACAGGAATAACATTTAGCCGGGCTTAGCACTCATGGGATTCACCGGAGTCTCTGTCATCAAATTGATACTGTTAGTCCAAGATGATACGAATTCGGACATGGAATAGATGATTCAAGGAATGTATGACTCTGCAGAGTTTGTACAAAAAATTTCCCACAGCCAACGGATTTCCGTAGTCACGAGGGACTAGTTCCGTTTACGGTTTTTCGGAAGAAAACACAGCTAACCAGTACACACCCATCCTACCTCTCGATGCCAGGACTCACCCTAGACATCATCCAAGAAAAACTTTTGAGACGGGGAGATCACAATCTCGAATAGCATGGGATCAAATTTATATATGCGCGCTCTAAGGGGTGCCCCCCTCTCGGTCCCAACCGGAAACACCCATGCCCCCTGACCGGATGACTGGCTTTAATCCAGGGCCATGGAACCATCATCCCGGCCTCTCCTTTTGGTGTGTACCAGGAAAGCGGTTTGCAACTTACTAAGCCATATTCCTTGCGGAAAACATGTGGTAGTACAGGGAAGGAAATGGGAGGAACTGGACCGGTACGGTTTGACCCTGAAGTCACATAGTCTGGCATAAGACTGGCATGCTACAACACTGCCATCTTACCCATCCTCATGCCAACACATGGCCATTCATACTCACCTCCATCCACTTATGGATCATCGAACTCACTTACTTCAACATTTCATAAAAATAACGTTCATCGGTATGCTCATCAACATGCCATGAAACTAACTAAATGAAAAACATGCCAAGACACTCATCATATCAAAAGTTCAAACATGCTTGCCTGGTTCAGAGTAGTCGGAGCCTAGCTCGGTGAAGTTCGCGGCTCCATCACCTCCTTCGGTATCTACGGTATAAAGAAAATATATGCGCTATCGTAAATACCAAGAGGTGCACAGAAAGTATTCCAAATATTTTTCAAATAAATATGATAAAAACTAGACAAAAATCTGAAGAGAACAGAAAAAGAATCACTCAAAAATTCCTTTCTGTGAAAAAGTTATAAGGGTTTTAATCCAAGGACTTATCTGTAATGAAACAAAAAGTTTCCAGGGGCTAGTTTATAAAAACAGAAAGCGCTTCGGTAGAAACTACGCCAGCCCAGAGGGAAGGCGCATTTGGCAGAAGACGTTTTCAGAAAACGCTTCGCTTAGACAGAATAGAGAGGCTGACAGCGGGTCCCGCCTGTCAGGTTTAAAATTTCAAACGGGGCGGCAGACTTCGCCGGTGCCCGAGAGCCGCGGTGGTCGCCGGCGGCGATCCACGGCGAGGTAGGGTGATCGGAGGTTACCAACGTGCTCACCGTGTCCTTCCGCAACGGTGGGTGGTGGTGTTGGTCGCCGGTGAGCACCACGTCGATGGCGAGCTTGACTCCGGCGGACGGTGGTTCGGGCGTTGATGGATCTCGCCGGGGAGGGCTGCAAGGATCAAATTGAGGTGGGGGTTAGAGCACTGGGTGCAAGAGAAGGCTACGGACGAGGTTTGGGCACCGGAGATGGCCTCACCGAAGTGAATCGAGGTGGAGGCCGAGGCGGGGCGAGGCGGCCGGAGTTGGGGGAGGAGACCTCCTCGAGGTCCTCCTGGTGGTTTGGCAGGGTCCTGGAGAGGTGTAGTGGAGGTGTGGGTCTCATGAGCGAGCTCGGGGTCCTTTTTATAGGCGATCCGAGGCGGTGGCCGTGAACGGGGATCTCCGGTGAAGGTTACGGCGGCGCAGAGCTTGGTCGGGAAGGTTTAGGGAGTTGGGCGTCATCACGGAGTTCCACTGGTTCCATTTAGGTGCTAAGCGAGCTTGGATGGGGTGTTAGGGGCGAGCTCGACGGAACGGGGCGGCGCGGGCCCGTCGGCGGCAGGGAGCACGTTCCGTGCTTGCCGGGCCGCGGTGAGGGTGCCACGGGCGTGCGCTGGCATGCATGAGGACACGCGGAGGGCCAGGAAGCTTTGGGCGGCGCCAAAATGGCGTTCTGCCGTAGTGTGCCTTCTGTCGGCCGCCACGGGAGGTCCCGACGCCGCAGAAGACGCCGGCGAGGGCGGGCCAGCGCGCTGCCGACGCCAAGAAAGCTCCAAGCACGCGTGTGCAGCATCGGACAAGAGGGAGGGGCTGCGAGCATCGAGCCAAAGGCATTGTGCGCCTGTGCCTGCAACTCTGAAGAAATTGACACTGTAAAAACTGAATTTTACTGAACTATGCAAATAACAGTGCAGCTCAGGTGTTCGACAGAATGTTTTTGGCATCTAGGGATTTTTCTTTGAGCTGAAACTTGGTGGAGTGGCCTCTCATTGCTCTAGTAGGCTGCCTGAATTTTGGTGGAATTTTTGGAGAAGTGTAGATATGAATTTCACCAAATTTGGCAAATCTGGTCCAAACTTGCAGTGAGTGAAATTTGAAATATTTGAAAAGAAGAAGAGTGGATCAAGATGGTTCTAGGTTGTGGGTACTAAAGACAATCCAGGGAAGTTGGTTTGGGATAAAAACTCAAAGGCAAAGTGACACTTGCTTTGAAAATCACTTAAGCTCAAAATAAATGGCAGAAATGTTTTGGAGGATAAAATAATTGAAATAAAATCCAAAACTTGTTTGGACTTGTTGAGACAGAGAATTTAGATTGTTCAAAGATGGAGGGATGGATTTTGAGAAGATTTACTATAGGAGACATGGTAAAACCATGGGTGTTTTCAAAAAGAAAGAAGTCCCAAAATTCCTAGGGTTTCTTTTTTTGAAAATAAATAAGTTTGAGAGGGAAAATAACCAGAAGAAAAGCTTCCAAAACTTTAACACCAAAATTAAAAGGAAAGGAAATCCTTGCCAAAGGTGAAAGGAAGTTTTTTAAGAGGAAGGATTTTCTGAAAGAGAATTTTTTAAAGGCCCTCCTTTAGAATCCAAAAAAGTTTTTGATGAAAACCAAATCAAAATTTTTTGGAGTGTCACAGTATTGCAATGCAGTGAGAAAGTTAGAGAAGAAATTCGAGGGGTTAGTCAACTGGAAGAACTCCGTTCTTTCTGGTTTACGGAGCTGAAGCAGTCCTGCTGAGCGATGTACTTCACAATGCGCTACGAGTCGAGCTTTACACCTAAGATGAAGCAGAACAAATCCAGCAAGACGCAGTCGACCTCCTGGAAGAAGAAAGAGAAATGGCTATGATCCGATCGACCATTTATCAGCAACACTTGCGTCGATTCCATGCCAGAAATGTGAAGAGTCGAGCCTTCCAAGAAGGAGATTTGGTCCTCCGAGTGGATCAATAGAAACCACACAAGCTCGCCCCTACTTGGGATGGCCCCTTCATCGTCACCAGAGTCCTCCACAATGGAGCATATCACCTTTACAATATCGGTCGCCAGATCGATGAGCCACGAGCTTGGAATGCGGAACCGCTCCGCCCCTTTTACACTTGAATTCTCACTCGGATGAGATGTAATAAGAAAAACTTCTGTAGTCTATTTATCAAAAACAAGAGTGTTACAATTTTTCCTATAATTGTTGTCGCCTTTGTTTGCGGGTGAAATCCCCAAGTGGGTAGCTTAGCTGCGAATCCGTTTCGCCTAAGTTTGTAAAAAAAATCCTACCAGGTGGTGAGCCAGACTCTCACTCGGGGGCTTAGCTGTAGCCCAGTGCTCGCCTAAGTGTTTAAAAATCCTACCGAGTGGCGAGCCAGACTCCCACTCGGGGCTTAGCTGCAGCCCGGTGCTTGCCTAAGTGTTTAAAAAATCCTACCGAGTGGCGAGCCAGCCTCCCACTCGGGGGCTTAGCTGCAGCCCCGTGCTCGCCTAAGTGTTTAAAAAATCCTACCGAGTGGCGAGCCAGACTCCCACTCGGGGGCTTAGCTGCAGCCCAGTGCTCGCCTAAGTGTTTAAAAAATCCTACCGAGTGGAGAGCAGACCTCCCACTCGGGGGCTTAGCTGCAGCCCAGTGCTCGCCTAAGTGTTTAAAAAATCCTACTGAGTGGAGAGCAGACCTCCCACTCGAGGGCTTAGCTGCAGCCCAGTGCTCGCCTAAGTGTTTAAAAAATCCTACCAAGTGGCGAGCCAGACTCTCACTCGGGGGCTTAGCTGCAGCCCAGTGCTCGCCTAAGTGTTTAAAAATCCTACTGAGTGGAGAGCAGACCTCCCACTCGGCGACTTAGCTGCAGTCTAGTACTCGCCTAAGTTTTTAAAATCCTATCAACTGGAGAGCAGATCTCCCACTCGGGGGCTTAGCTGCAGTCCAGTGCTCACCTAAGTTTGAAAAAATCCTATCGAGTGGAGAGCAGACCTCCCACTCGGAGGCTTAGGTGCAGTCCAGTACTCGCCTAAGTTTGAAAAAATCCTACCGAGTGGAGAGCAGACCTCCCACTCGGAGGCTTAGCTGCAGTCCAGTACTCGCCTAAGTTTGAAAAAATCCTACCGAGTGGAGAGCAGACCTCCCACTCGTAGGCTTAGCTGCAGTCCAGTACTCGCCTAAGTTTTTAAAATCCTATCGAGTGGAGAGTAGACCTCCCACTCGGGGGCTTAGCTGCAGCCCAGTGCTTGCCTAAGTACGGAACACATCCCAATCCACAAGGACGACGAGGTGCAAATCGACTGCTGCCTTCTCCTTCGGAGCTGCACCACAAATACAAAGTTATTTCGAGTGAAGAACAAGTTCCACTCGACAGATAATTCATGAAGATATTCAACGATAAATCAAGTTCAGATAAGATCCAAAGGCCCTAGACCACAGATCGAAGTACTCGAGCCTCCATCTCGACAGGGTTTAACGATTACAAAATCCACTCGGCATTCCGAGGCAAATTTAAAGTGAAGCATAAAAGTTTTTATTCCTCAGGCGGAGGACTGGAAGGGGCGACGAACTCGTCCAAGTCGATCCCGTCTACAATGCGAGTGGCAGCAGCAATGAAAGTCTCCATGAAGTCTTGAAAGTTATGCTTCCTGGTATTGGCAACTTGGATGGCGGCCAACTTTTCTTCTCGCGCCTCCTTGCAGTGGACGCGGACCAGAGACAGAGCAACGTCAGCGCCACATCTAACAGAAGATTTCTTCCATTCCACCACTCGACCTGGGACTTCATTCAGTCGAGTCATCAGGGACTCGAGGTCATTCTGAAGCGTCGTCCTAGGCCAGAGCGACGTGTCGATCCGCGACATCGCAACCTTCAACCGAGCAAGATAGTCAACAACTCCGGCAACACGAGATTCCATTCGGAGCACGTTCATAGCAGCCTTGTCCTTCACTGGAGAATTGATGGGATCCAAGCCTGTTTCCACTCGACTGGTCTCCTCTTCGAAGTTCTGGCAGAATTCTGTAAACACAATTCAAGGATAAGTCAGTGGCTCTGCGCAGGTTTGGTAACTGCAAGTCAGTCGGACCGGAGTAATTACCCTCGAGCATGACGAACAGCTTCCTGGCGAGTCCACCGAGATAAACCTCCAGATTGTTCCTCTTCCCCGCCAGTTCACCTACCTGGTCATTTAGAGCCATCTTGTCTTTCTTCAGACGGCTGACCTCTTGATTAGCCACATCGAGAGCAGTTTTTCAGCCTGGAGTTTTCCTTTTCAAGAGTACCGACTGAAGCCAGTTTTTCTTCAGCAAGCTTCGTTTTGTTCAGGGCCTCCTTCTGAGCTTCGACAAGGTCTTGATCCCTCTTCTTCAGAGCCTCCTCCACTTTGTCTGTGAAACAGCAAGTGAGACCAACATCGAGGACGGCCAGAAAGAAAGGATAGTCGACAAAAGCTCACCAACCATACCTTTTGCTTCGTCCCTCGCCTTCTGCAAGTTCTCCTGAGCAAGCTTCAAGTCAAGGTTGAGCTGGATCTGTTTGTTCTCCAACTCAGTGTAGCGAGCCACAAGTTCGCAGGATTTCTGCAAAAAATCAGTCGACAGACGTCCAAGATAAGTTGCTTCCGAGTAACCAAGAGACAATGATGGCGTTCCTAAGACTACAGCCGAATCAAAAACATTCGACAATAGTCTCGGGGACTACACCCAGTGGGTGCACTCAGCGTGCCCCCACTGGTTCGACCAAAAAAATCGACTGCCCGCAGTCGACCGTGTACAGTTCCATTCGACATGGCCTGACCAGACCGAGTGAAGAAGTTCAACTAAAGCAACACAATATAAAGACTACAGTCGACTGCCAGCAGTCCACCGTAGTCTCGGGGACTACACCCAGTGGGTGCACTTAGCGTGCCCCCACTCACACCCAGTGGGTGTACAGATATAAAGATCTTCTGAAAAGAGATTCTTTAGATAGCATATCCTAACAGAACAAGCGGGGAATCGACTGACCTGGACGTTGCTCTGAAGAGCTGAACTCGCGTCATAAGCTGCTTGGCTGGCTTCCCAAACCGCCTTCACTTGCACCATCATGATCCCCGTCTGGCGTATAGCCTCTTTTGCGGCACCCACTTGGTCCTCAGGGACGTGGTGTGTGGCAAAAAGCGAAGGCGGATTTGTAGTCCACGTCGAAGGCCGGACACTCGTCAGAGGTTCAGCAAAGGTCACAGAAGCCCGAGTGGTATCACCACCCTCCCGGACTACGGCCTTAGGCGTCGGAGTAGTTTGTGGGGTCTTGCCAGCCGGCGCCCTCTTGTTCCTTCGCGCCCTCAGCGGCACTTCGTCGTCATCATCAAGGAGGTCAATGACATGAGGAGGAGCTACAAGAAAAATCCAATCGACCGAAATTATAAGAAATCGTCAGTCGACTAAAAGCAGAGCATCAGTAATCGTACCGGGTTGGAGGTAACAGCGTCTTCCATCTCTTGATCATCGTCCTTGGCGGAGATCTCCGAGGTGGAAGCACTGCAAATTTCGAAAGTCAGTCAGCTTATTCAAGGAGTCGACCAAGAGTCCGTCACATTCAACAAAGGAAAACAAATTCTACTATTACCTAGAAATGGTGGGGACAGTCATCTTCATCTTGGGCAGAGCCTTGGGCAGCTTGGACGGTGTCGCGCGTGGATGCTTGGGAGCATTTTCTGTCTGTGCTGGAGATGAGGTCCGAGGGCGCTTTGACGACTGCCCAACAGGGACAGTCACCTTACCACGTTCCCGCACAGGGTCGTGTGTAAGCTTGGATCGCCGTTCCGAGCGGGGAGGTTCGACTTCTTCCTCCTCTTCTTCACTGGAGTCGTCGTTGTCATCCCCCTCTCCTTTGCCGTCAGATTCCCACTCTTCTCCCTCGTCTCCACTTTTGCCTCCGCTCGCCTCTCCTTCCTCGGCCTGCTCCTATGCTCCATTGGGTGTCGAGTACATCTCAGTAGTGGCCTTGAATTGTATTAACCGGAAACATAATAAAGTTATTATTTATTTCCTTATATCATGATAAATGTTTATTATTCATGCTAGAATTGTATTAACCGGAAACATAATACATGTGTGAATACATAGACCAACAGAGTGTCACTAGTATGCCTCTACTAGACTAGCTCGTTAATCAAAGATGGTTATGTTTCCTAACCATGAACAAAGAGTTGTTATTTGATTAACGAGGTCACATCATTAGTTGAATGATCTGATTGACATGACCCATTCCATTAGCTTAGCACCCGATCGTTTAGTATGTTGCTATTGCTTTCTTCATGACTTATACATGTTCCTATAACTATGAGATTATGCAACTCCCGTTTACCGGAGGAACACTTTGGGTACTACCAAACGTCACAACGTAACTGGGTGATTATAAAGGAGTACTACAGGTGTCTCCAATGGTAGATGTTGGGTTGGCGTATTTCAAGATTAGGGTTTGTCACTCCGATTGTCGGAGAGGTATCTCTGGGCCCTCTCGGTAATACACATCACATAAGCCTTGCAAGCATAATAACTAAGATGTTAGTTATGAGATGATGTATTACGGAACGAGTAAAGAGACTTGCCAGTAACGAGATTGAACTAGGTATTGGATACCGACGATCGAATCTCGGGCAAGTAACATACCGATGACAAAGGAAACAACGTATGTTGTTATGCGGTCTGACCGATAAAGATCTTCGTAGAATATGTAGGAGCCAATATGGGCATCCAGGTCCCGCTGTTGGTTATTGACCGGAGACGTGTCTCGGTCATGTCTACATTGTTCTCGAACCGTAGGGTCCGCACGCTTAACGTTACGATGACAGTTATTATGAGTTTATGCATTTTGATGTACCGAAGGTTGTTCGGAGTCCCGGATGAGATCACGGACATGACGAGAAGTCTCGAAATGGTCGAGACGTAAAGATTGATATATTGGAAGTCTATGTTTGGACATCGGAAGTGTTCCGGGTGAAATCGGGATTTTACCGGATTACCGGGAGGGTTACCGGAACCCCCCGGGAGCCAAATGGGCCTACATGGGCCATTGTGGAAAGGTGAAAGGGGCTGCCAAGGAGGGCTGCGCACCTCCCCCCCTCCCCTAGTCCTATTAGGACTAGGAGAGGTGGCCGGCCACCTCTCTCTCTTTCCCTCTCCCTTTTTCCCAAGGAGTCCTAGTTGGAATAGGATTGGAAGGGGGAGTCCTACTCCCGGTGGGAGTAGGACTCCTCCTGCGCCTACACCTCTTTGGCCGGCCAGCCCTCCTCCCTCCAACCTTTATATACGGAGGCAGGGGGCACCCCAAGACACACAAGTTGATCCTTGAGATCGTTCCTTAGCCGTGTGCGGTGCCCCCTGCCACCAAATTCCACCTCGATCATACCGTTATAGTGCTTAGGCGAAGCCCTGCATCGGTAGTACATCAAGATCGTCACCACGCCGTCGTGCTGACGGAACTCTTCCTCGACGCTTTGCTGGATCGGAGCCCGAGGAACGTCATCGAGCTGAACGTGTGCTAAGAACTCGGAGGTACCGGAGTAACGGTGCTTGGATCGGTCGGATCGGGAAGAAGATGTACGACTACTTCCTCTACGTTGTGTGATCGCTTCCGCAGTCGGTCTGCGTTGGTACGTAGACAACACTCTCCCCTCTTGTAGCTGTGCATCACCATGATCTTGCGTGTGCGTAGGAAAATTTTTGAAATTACTGCGTTCCCCAACAGTGGCATCCGAGCCTAGGTTTTTATGGTTTGATGTTATATGCACGAGTAGAACACAAGTGAGTTGTGGGCGATACAAGTTATACTGCCTACCAGCATGTCATACTTTGGTTCGGCGGCATTGTTGGACGAGACGATCCGGACCAACCTTACGCGTACTCTTACGCGAGACCGGTTCCCTCGACGTGCTTTGCACACAGATGGCTTGCGGAAGACTGCCTCTCCAACTTTAGTTGAACCAAGTGTGACTACGCCCGGTCCTTGAGAAGGTTAAAACGGAGTCTATTTGACGAACTATCGTTGTGGTTTTGATGCGTAGGTGAGATGAGTTCTTACTTAAGCCCGTAGCAGCCACGTAAAACTTGCAGCAACAAAGTAGAGGACGTCTAACTTGTTTTTGCAGGGCATGTTGTGATGTGATATGGTCAAGGCATGATGCTGATTTTATTGTATGAGATGATCATGTTTTGTAACCGAGTTATCGGCAACTGGCAGGAGCCATATGGTTGTCGCTTTATTGTATGCAATGCAATCGCGATGTAATGCTTTACTAGATTACTAAACGGTAGTAATAGTCATGGAAGCATAAGATTGGCGAGACGACAACGTTGCTACGATGGAGATCAAGGTGGCGCGCCGGTGACGATGGTGATCATGACGGTGTTTCGGAGATGGAGATCACAAGCACAAGATGATGATGGCCATATCATATCACTTATATTGATTGCATGTGATGTTTATCCTTTTATGCATCTTATCTTGCTTTGATTGACGGTAGCATTATAAGATGATCTCTCACTAAATTATCAAGAAGTGTTCTCCCTGAGTATGCACCGTTGCAAAAGTTCTTCGTGCTGAGACACCACGCGATGATCGGGTGTGATAGGCTCTACGTTCAAATACAACGGGTGCAAAACAGTTGCACACGCGGAATACTCAGGTTATACTTGACGAGCCAAGCATATACAGATATGGCCTCGGAACACGGAGACCGAAAGGTCGAGCGTGAATCATATAGTAGATATGATCAACATAGCGATGTTCACCATTGAAAACTACTCCATCTCACGTGATGATCGGTTATGGTTTAGTTGATTTGGATCACGTGATCACTTAGAGGATTAGAGGGATGTCTATCTAAGTGGGAGTTCTTAAGTAATATGATTAAATTGAACTTAAATTTATCATGAACTTAGTCCTGGTAGTATCTTGCAAATCATGTTGTAGATCAATAGCTCGCGTTGTTGCTTCCCTATGTTTATTTTGATATGTTCCTAGAGAAAATTATGTTGAAAGATGTTAGTAGCAATGATGCGGATTGGATCCGTGATCTGAGGTTTATCCTCATTGCTGCACAGAAGAATTATGTCCTTGATGCACCGCTAGGTGACAGACCTATTGCAGGAGCAGATGCAGACGTTATGAACGTTTGGCTAGCTCAATATGATGACTACTTGATAGTTTAGTGCACCATGCTTAACAGCTTAGAATCGGGACTTCAAAGACGTTTTGAACGTCATGGACCATATGAGATGTTCCAGGGGTTGAAGTTAATATTTCAAGCAAATACCCGAGTTGAGAGACATGAAGTCTCCAGCAAGTTCTATAGCTAAAAGATGGAGGAGAATCGCTCAACTAGTGAGCATGTGCTCAGATTGTCTGGGTACTACAATCGCTTGAATCAAGTGGGAGTTAATCTTCCAGATAAGATAGTGATTGACAGAATTCTCTAGTCATCATCACTAAGTTAGTAGAACTTCGTGATGAACTATAATATGCAAGGGATAACGGAAACAACTCCCAAGCTCTTCGTGATGCTGAAATCAACGAAGGTAGAAATCAAGAAAAACATCAAGTGTTGATGGTGGACAAGACCACTAGTTTCAAGAAAAGGGCAAAGGGAAGAAGGGGAACTTCAAGAAGAACGGCAAGCAAGTTGCTGCTCAAGTGAAGAAGCCCAAGTCTGATCCTAAGCCTGAGACTAAGTGATTCTGCTGCAAAGGGACTGGTCACTGGAAGCGGAACTACCCCAAGTGATTGGCGGATAAGTAGGATGGCAATGTGAACAACAGTATATTTGATATACATGTTATTGATGTGTACTATACTAGTGTTTATAGCAACCCCTCAGTATTTGATGCTAGTTCAGTTGCTAAGATTAGTAACTCGAAACGGGAGTTGCAGAATAAACAGAGACTAGTTAAGGGTGAAGTGACGATGTATGTTGGAAGTAGTTCCAAGATTGATATGATCATCATCGCACACTCCCCTATACTTTCGGGATTAGTGTTGAACTTAAATAAGTGTTATTTGGTTTTTGCATTGAGCATGAATATGATTTGATCATGTTTATTGTAATACGGTTATTCGTTTAAGTAAAAGAATAAATTGTTGTTCTCTTTACATGAATAAAACCTTATATGGTTACACACCCAATGAAAATAGTTCATTGGATCTCGATCTTAATAATACACATATTCATAATATTGAAACAAAAAGATGCAAAGTTAATAATGATATTGCAACTTATTTGTGGCACTGCTGTTTAGGTCATATTGGTATAAAGCGCATGAAGAAACTCCATGCTGATGGGCTTTCGGAATCACTTGATTATGAATCACTTGATGCTTGCGAACCATGCCTTTTGGGCAAGATTACTAAAACGCCATTCTCCGGAACAATGGAGCGAGAAAAGATTTATTGGAAATCATACATACTGATGTATGTGGTCCGATAAATATTGCTCGCGACAGGTATCATTATTTTCTGATCTTCACAGATGATTTGAGCAGATATGAGTATATCTACTTGATGAAACATAAGTCTGAAACATTTGAAAAGTTCAAAGAATTTCAGAGTGAAGTGGAAAATCATCGTGACAAGAAAATAAAAGTTTCTACGATATGATCGCAGAGGTAAAATATTTGAGTTACGAGTTTGGTCTTCAATTAAAACAATGTGGAAAAGTTTCACAAAATCATGCCACATGGAACACCACAGCATAATGGTGTGTCCGAACGTCATAACCGTACTTTATTGGATATAGTGCAATCTATGATGTATCTTACCGATCTACCACTATCGTTTTGGGGTCATGCATTAGAGACAGCTGCATTCACGTTAAATAGGGCACCATCTAAATCCGTTGAGATGACACCGTGTGAACTATGGTTTGGCAAGAAACCAAAGTTGTCGTTTCTTAAAGTTTGGGGCTGCGATGCTTATGTGAAAAAGCTTCAACCTGATAAGCTCGAACCCAAATCGGAGAAGTGTGTCTTCATAGGATATCCAAAGGAAACTATTGGATACACCTTCTATCACATATCCGAAGGCAAGGCTTTTGTTGCTAAATTCGGAAACTTTCTTGAGAAGGAGTTTCTCTCGAAAGAAGTGAGTGGGAGGAAAGTAGAACTTGACGAGGTAACTGTACCTACTCCGTTATTGGGAAATAGTACATCACAGAAAACTGTTTCTATGAGACCTCCAATGATAGAGAGGAAGTTAATGATGATGATCATGAAACTTTAGATCAAGATACTACTGTACCTCGTAGATCAACCAGAGTAAGATCCGCACCAGAGTGGTACGGTAATCCTGTTCTGGAAGTCATGCTACTAGATCATGATGAACCTACGAACTATGAAGAAGCGATGGTGAGCCCAGATTCCGCAAAGTGGCTTGAAGCCATGAAATCTGAGATATGATCCATGTATGAGAACAAAGTATGGACTTTAGTTGACTTGCCCAATGATCGGCAAGCCATAGAAAATAAATGGATCTTCAAGAGGAAGACGGACGCTAATAGTAGTGTTACTATCTACAAAGCTAGAATTGTCGCAAAAGGTTTTCGACAAGTTCAAGGTGTTGACTACGATGAGATTTTCTCACTCGTATCTATGCTTAAGTCTGTCCGAATCATGTTAGTAATTGCCGCGTTTTATGAAATCTGGCAAAAGGATAAACAAAACTGCATTCCCTAATGGATTAATTAAAGAAGAGTTGTATATGATGCAACCAGAAGGTTTTGTCAATCCAAAAGGTGCTAACAAAATGTGCAAGCACCAGCGATCCATCTGTGGACTGGTACAAGCATCTCGGAGTTGGAATATACGCTTTGATGAATTGATCAAAGCATATAGTTTTATACAGACTTGCGGTGAAGCCTGTATTTACAAGAAAGTGAGTGGGAGCACTACAGCATTTCTGATAAGTATATGTGAATGACATATTGTTGATCGGAAATAATGTAGAATTATTCTGTAAAGCATAAAAGGAGTGTTTGAAAGGAGTTTTTCAAAGAAAGACTTCAGTAAAGCTGCTTACATATTGAGCTTCAAGATCTATAGAGATAGATCAAGACGCTTGATAAGTTTTTCAATAAGTACATACCTTGACAAGATTTTGAAGTAGTTCAAAATGGAACAGTCAAAGAAAAAGTTTCTTGCCTGTGTTACAAGGTGTGAAGTTGAGTAAAGACTCAAAGCCCGACCACGGCAGAAGATAGAAAGAGAATGAAAGTCATTCCCTATGCCTCATTCATAGGTTCTATAAAGTATGCCATGCTGTGTACCGGATCTATTGTATACCCTGCACTGATTTGGCAAGGGAGTACAATAGTGATCTAGGAGTAGATCACTGGACAGCGGTCAGAATTATCCTTAGTGAAATAAGAAATGTTTCTCGATTATGGACGTGACAAAAAGGTTCGTCGTAAAGGGTTACGTCGATGCAAGTTTTTGACACTGATCCAGATGATTCTAAATCTGGATACATATTGAAAGTGGGAGCAATTAGCTAGAGTAGCTCCGTGTAGAGCATTGTAGACATAGAACTTGCAAAATACTTACGGATCTGAATATGACAGACCCGTTGACTAAAATTATCTCACAAGCAAAACATGATCACACCTTAGTACTCTTTGGGTGTTAATCACATAGATATGTGAACTAGATTGCTGACTCTAGTAAACCCTTTGAGTGTTGGTCACATGACGATGTGAACTATGGGTGTTAATCACATGGTGATGTAAACCATTGCTGCTAAATCACATGGCGATGTGAACTAGATTATTGACTCTAGTGCAAGTGGGAGACTGAAGGAAATATGCCCTAGAGGCAATAATAAGTTATTATTTATTTCCTTATATCATGATAAATGTTTATTATTCATGCTAGAATTGTATTAACCGGAAACATAATACATGTGTGAATACATAGACCAACAGAGTGTCACTAGTATGCCTCTACTAGACTAGCTCGTTAATCAAAGATGGTTATGTTTCCTAACCATGAACAAAGAGTTGTTATTTGATTAACGAGGTCACATCATTAGTTGAATGATCTGATTGACATGACCCATTCCATTAGCTTAGCACCCGATCGTTTAGTATGTTGCTATTGCTTTCTTCATGACTTATACATGTTCCTATAACTATGAGATTATGCAACTCCCGTTTACCGGAGGAACACTTTGGGTACTACCAAACGTCACAACGTAACTGGGTGATTATAAAGGAGTACTACAGGTGTCTCCAATGGTAGATGTTGGGTTGGCGTATTTCAAGATTAGGGTTTGTCACTCCGATTGTCGGAGAGGTATCTCTGGGCCCTCTCGGTAATACACATCACATAAGCCTTGCAAGCATAATAACTAAGATGTTAGTTATGAGATGATGTATTACGGAACGAGTAAAGAGACTTGCCAGTAACGAGATTGAACTAGGTATTGGATACCGACGATCGAATCTCGGGCAAGTAACATACCGATGACAAAGGGAACAACGTATGTTGTTATGCGGTCTGACCGATAAAGATCTTCGTAGAATATGTAGGAGCCAATATGGGCATCCAGGTCCCGCTGTTGGTTATTGACCGGAGACGTGTCTCGGTCATGTCTACATTGTTCTCGAACCGTAGGGTCCGCACGCTTAACGTTACGATGACAGTTATTATGAGTTTATGCATTTTGATGTACCGAAGGTTGTTCGGAGTCCCGGATGAGATCACGGACATGACGAGGAGTCTCGAAATGGTCGAGACGTAAAGATTGATATATTGGAAGTCTATGTTTGGACATCGGAAGTGTTCCGGGTGAAATCGGGATTTTACCGGATTACCGGGAGGGTTACCGGAACCCCCCGGGAGCCAAATGGGCCTACATGGGCCATTGTGGAAAGGTGAAAGGGGCTGCCAAGGAGGGCTGCGCACCTCCCCCCCTCCCCTAGTCCTATTAGGACTAGGAGAGGTGGTCGGCCACCTCTCTCTCTTTCCCTCTCCCTTTTTCCCAAGGAGTCCTAGTTGGAATAGGATTGGAAGGGGGAGTCCTACTCCCGGTGGGAGTAGGACTCCTCCTGCGCCTACACCTCTTTGGCCAGCCAGCCCTCCTCCCTCCAACCTTTATATACGGAGGCAGGGGGCACCCCAAGACACACAAGTTGATCCTTGAGATCGTTCCTTAGCCGTGTGCGGTGCCCCCTGCCACCAAATTCCACCTCGATCATACCGTTACAGTGCTTAGGCGAAGCCCTGCGTCGGTAGTACATCAAGATCGTCACCACGCCGTCGTGCTGACGGAACTCTTCCTCGACGCTTTGCTGGATCGGAGCCCGAGGAACGTCATCGAGCTGAACGTGTGCTAAGAACTCGGAGGTACCAGAGTAACGGTGCTTGGATCGGTCGGATCGGGAAGAAGACGTACGACTACTTCCTCTACGTTGTGTGATCGCTTCCGCAGTCGGTCTGCGTTGGTACGTAGACAACACTCTCCCCTCTCGTAGCTGTGCATCACCATGATCTTGCGTGTGCGTAGGAAATTTTTTGAAATTACTGCGTTCCCCAACACCTCCAAAGGTACATGTTGGGTTGGCGTATTTCGAGATTAGGATTTGTCACTCCGATTGTTGGAGAGGTATCTCTGGGCCCTCTCGGTAATGCACATCACTTAAGCCTTGCAAGCAATGCAACTAATGAGTTAGTTGCGAGATGATGTATTACGAAATGAGTAAAGAGACTTGCCGGTAACGAGATTGAACTAGGTATTGGATACCGACGATCGAATCTCAGGCAAGTAACATACCGATGACAAAGGGAGCAACGTATGTTGTTATGCGGTCTGACTGATAAAAGATCTTCGTAGAATATGTAGGAACCAATATGGGCATCTAGGTCCCGCTATTGGTTATTGACCGGAGACGTGTCTCGGTCATGTCTACATTGTTCTCGAACCCGTAGGGTCCGCACGCTTAAGGTTTCGATGACAGTTATATTATGAGTTTATGAGTTTTGATGTACCGAAGGAGTTCGGAGTCCCGGATGAGATCGGGGACATGACGAGGAGTCTCGAAATGGTCGAGACGTAAAAATAGATATATTGGACGACTATATTCGGACATCGGAAAGGTTCCGAGTGATTCGAGTATTTTTCGAAGTACCGGAGAGTTACGGGAATTCGCCGGGAGAAGTATTGGGCCTTATTGGGCCATACGGGAAAGAGAGAGGGCTGCCTAGGGCAGGCCGTGCCCCCCCCCCAAGGCCTAGTCCGAATTGGACTACGGGACGGGGCTGTGCCCCTTCCTTGTTTCCTACTCCTACTACATGGAAGGACTCCTAGTTGGACTAGGAAAGGGGGAATCCTACTCCCGGTGGGAGTAGGACTCCCCTAGGCGCGCCATAGAGAGGGCCGGCCCTTCCCTCCTCCACTCCTTTATATACGGGGGCAAGGGGCACCCCATAGACACACAAGTTGATCCACGTGATCATATTCTTAGCCATGTGCGGTGCCCCCTTCCACCATAGTCCTCGATAATATTGTAGCAGTGCTTAGACGAAACCCTGCGACATTAGTACATCAAGATCGTCACCACGCCATCGTGCTGACGGAACTCTTCCCCGACACTTTCCTGGATCGGAGTCCGGGGATCGTCATCGAGCTGAACGTGTGCTAAAACTCGGAGGTGCCGTAGTTTCGGTGCTTGATCGGTCGGGCCGTCAAGACGTACGATTATATCAACCAAACGCTTCCGTTGTTGATCTACAAGGGTACGTAGATCACACTCTTCCCTCATTGCTATGCATCACCATGATCTTGCGTGTGCGTAGGAAATTTTTTGAAATTACTACGTTCCCAACAGTGGCATCCGAGCCTAGGTTTTATGGTTTGATGTTATGTGCACGAGTAGAACACAAGTGAGTTGTGGGCGATATAAGTCATACTGCCTACCAGCATGTCATACTTCGGTTCGGCGGTATTGTTGGATGAAGCGACCCGGACCGACATTACGCATATGCTTACACGAGACAGGTTCTCCCGACGTGCTTTGCACATAGGTGGCTTGCGGGTGGCAGTTTCTCCAACTTTAGTTGAACTGAGTGTGGCTACGCCCGGTCCTTTCGAAGGTTAAAACGGCACCAACTTGACATACTATCGTTGTGGTTTTGATGCGTAGGTAAGATTGGTTCTTGCTTAAGCCCGTAGAAGCCACGTAAAACTTGCAGCAAACAAAGTAGAGGGCGTCTAACTTGTTTTTGCAGGGCATGTTGTTATGTGATATGGTCAAGACATGATGCTAAATTTTATTGTATAAGATGATCATGTTTTGTAACCGAGTTATCGGCAACTGGCAGGAGCCATATAGTTGTCGCTTTATTGTATGCAATGCAATCGCGCTGTAATGCTTTACTTTATCACTAAGCGGTAGCGATAGTCGTGGAAGCATAAAATGGGCGAGACGACAACGATGCTGCGATGGAGATCAAGGTGTCGCGCCGGTGACGATGGTGATCATGACGGTGCTTCGAAGATGGAGATCACAGACACAAGATGATGATGGCCATATCATATCACTTATATTGATTGCATGTGATGTTTATCTTTTATGCATCTTATCTTGCTTTGATTGACGGTAGCATTATAAGATGATCTCTCACTAAATTATCAAGAAGTGTTCTCCCTGAGTATGCACCGTTGTGAAAGTTCTTCGTGCTGAGACACCACGTGATGATTGGGTGTGATAGGCTCTAAGTTCAAATACAACGGGTGCAAAACAGTTGCACACGCGGAATACTCAGGTTATACTTGACGAGCCAAGCATATGCAGATATGGCCTCGGAACACGGAGACCGAAAGGTCGAGCGTGAATCATATAGTAGATATGATCAACATAGTGATGTTCACCAATGAAACTACTCCATCTCACATGATGATCGGACATGGTTTAGTTGATTTGGGTCACGTGATCACTTAGAGGATTAGAGGGATGTCTATCTAAGTGGGAGTTCTTAAGTAATATGTGTTGGAAATATGCCCTAGAGGCAATAATAAAAGCATTATTATTATATTTCCTTGTTCATGGTAATTGTCTTTATTCATGCTATAATTGTGTTATCCGGAAATCGTAATACATGTGTGAATAACAGACACCAACATGTCCCTAGTAAGCCTCTAGTTGACTAGCTCGTTGATCAACAGATAGTCATGGTTTCCTGGCTATGGACATTGAATGTCATTGATAACGAGATCACATCATTAAGAGAATGATGTGATGGACAAGACCCAATCCTAAACATAGCATAAAGATCGTATAGTTCGTTTGCTAGAGTTTTGCAATGTCAAGTATCTTTTCCTTAGACCATGAGATCGTGTAACTCCCGGATACCGTAAGAGTGCTTTGGGTGTACCAAACGTCACAACGTAACTGGGTGACTATAAAGGTAAACTACGGGTATCTCCGAAAGTGTCTGTTGGGTTGACACGGATCAAGACTGGGATTTGTCACTCCGTATGACGAAGAGGTATCACTGGGCCCACTCGGTAATGCATCATCATAATGAGCTCAAAGTGACCAAGTGTCTGGTCACGGGATCATGCATTACGATACGAGTAAAGTGACTTGCCGGTAACGAGATTGAACAAGGTATTGGGATACCGACGATCGAATCTCGGGCAAGTAATATATCGATTGACAAAGGGAATTGCATACGAGGTTGATTGAATCCTCGACATCGTGGTTCATCCAATGAGATCATCGTGGAGCATGTGGGAGCCAACATGGGTATCCAGATCCCGCTGTTGGTTATTGACCGGAGAGTCGTCTCGGTCATGTCTGCATGTCTCCCGAACCCGTAGGGTCTACACACTTTAGGTTCGGTGACGCTAGGGTTGTGAAGATATGTATATGCAGTAACCTGAATGTTGTTCGGAGTCCCGGATGAGATCCCGGACGTCACGAGGAGTTCCGGAATGGTCCGGAGGTAAAGAATTATATATAGGAAGTGCTGTTTCGGCCATCGGGACAAGTTTCGGGGTTACCGGTGTTGTACCGGGACCACCGGAAGGGTCCCGGGGGTCCACCGAGTGGGGCCACCTATCCCGGAGGGCCCCATGGGCTTAAGTGGGAAGGGACCCAGCCCTTAGTGGGCTGGGGCGCCACCCCCTAAGGGCCCATGCGCCTAGGGTTAGGGGAAACCCTAAAGAGGGGGCGCCCCCTTGCCTTGGGGAGCAAGCCCCCCACCCTTGGCCGCCGCCCCCCCTAGGAGATCCATCTCCTAGGGTCGGCGCCCCCCCCCCCCTTGGCACCCCTATATATAGTGGGGGACAGGAGGGACTTGAGCCTATGGCTTTTGGTGGGTCCATCTCTCCCTGTTACGTCTCTCTCTCTCTCGTAGTACACGGCGAAGCCCTGCTGTCGTGACGCCCTTCATCCACCACCACGCCGTCGTGCTGCTGGATCATCATCAACCTCTCCTCCCCCTTGCTGGATCAAGAAGGAGGAGACGTCTCCCGTCCCGTACGTGTGTTGAACGCGGAGGTGCCGTCCGTTCGGCACTTGGTCATCGGTGATTTGGATCACGTCGTGTTCGACTACATCATCCCCGTTCTTTGAACGCTTCCGCACGCGATCTATAAAGGTATGTAGATGCATCTGATGACTCGTTGCTAGATGAACTCCTAGATGGATCTTGGTGAAACGAGTAGGAAAATTTTTGTTTTCTGCAACGTTCCCCAACAGTGGCATCATGAGCTAGGTCTATGCGTAGTTCTTCTTGCGCGAGTAGAACACAATTTGTTGTGGGCGTGGATTTGTCAACTTTCTTGCCGCTACTAGTCTTTTCTTGTTTCAGCGGTATTGTGGGATGAAGCGGCCCGGACCAACCTTACACGTACGCTTACGTGAGACCGGTTCCACCGACTAACATGCACTAGTTGCATAAGGTGGCTGGCGGGTGTCTGTCTCTCCTACTTTAGTTGGAGCGGATTCGATGAACAGGGTCCTTATGAAGGGTAAATAGAAGTTGACAAATCACGTTGTGGCTTTCACGTAGGTAAGAAAACGTTCTTGCTAGAACCCTAATTCAGCCACGTAAAACTTGCAACAACAATTAGAGGACGTCTAACTTGTTTTTGCAGCAAGTGGTTTGTGATATGATATGGCCAAAGTTGTGATGAATGATGAATGATCTATATGTGATGTATGAGATGTTCATGCTATTGTAATAGGAATCACGACTTGCATGTCGATGAGTATGACAACCGGCAGGAGCCATAGGAGTTGTCTTTATTCTTTTATATGACCTGCGTGTCATTTAGAAACGCCATGTAAATTACTTTACTTTATTGCTAAACGTGTTAGCCATAGTAGTAGAAGTAATAGTTGGCGAGCAACTTCATGGAGACACGATGATGGAGATCATGATGATGGAGATCATGGTGTCAAGCCGGTGACAAGATGATCATGGAGCCCCAAGATGGAGATCAAAGGAGCTATGTGATATTGGCCATATCATGTCACGTTTATTATTTGATTGCATGTGATGTTTATCATGTTTTTGCATCTTGTTTACTTAGAAGACGGTAGTAAATAAGATGATCCCTCATAATAATTTCAAGAAGTGTTCCCCCTAACTGTGCACCGTTGCGACAGTTTGTTGTTTCGAAGCACCACGTGATGATCGGGTGTGATAGATTCTAACGTTCACATACAACGGGTGTAAGACAGATTTACACATGCAAACACTTAGGTTGACTTGACGAGCCTAGCATGTACAGACATGGCCTCGGAACACAGAAGACCGAAAGGTCGAGCATGAGTCGTATAGAAGATACGATCAACATGAAGATGTTCACCGATGTTGACTAGTCCGTCTCACGTGATGGTCGGACACGGCCTAGTTAACTCGGATCATGTTATACTTAGATGACTAGAAGAGGGATGTCTATCTAAGTGGGAGTTCATAAATAATTTGATTTGATGAACTTAATTATCATGAACTTAGTCTAAAATATTTACAATATGTCTTGTAGATCAAATGGCCAACGTAGTCCTCAACTTCAACGCGTTCCTAGAGAAAACCAAGCTGAAAGACGATGGCAGCAACTACACGGACTGGGTCCGGAACCTGAGGATCATCCTCATAGCTGCCAAGAAAGATTATGTCCTACAAGCACCGCTGGGTGACGCACCTGTCCTCCCTGCTGAACAAGATGTTATGAACGCTTGGCAGGCACGTACCGATGACTACTCCCTCGTTCAATGCGGCATGCTTTACAACTTAGAGCCGGGGCTCCAAAAACGTTTTGAGAGACACGGAGCATATGAGATGTTCGAAGAGCTGAAAATGGTTTTTCAAGCTCATGCCCGGGTCGAGAGATATCAAGTCTCCGACAAATTCTTCAGCTGTAAGATGGAGGAAAACAGTTCTGTCAGTGAGCACATACTCACTATGTCTGGGTTGCATAACCGCTTGACTCAGCTGGGAGTTAATCTCCCGGATGATGCGGTCATTGACAGAATCCTCCAGTCGCTTCCACCGAGCTACAAGAGCTTTCTGATGAACTTCAATATGCAGGGGATGGAAAAGACCATTCCTGAAGTATTTGCTATGCTGAAATCAGCAGAGGTAGAAGTCAAGAAGGAACATCAAGTGTTGATGGTGAATAAAACCACTAAGCTCAAGAAGGGTAAGGGTAAAAAGAACTTCAAGAAGGACGGCAAGGAAGTTGTCGCGCCCGGCAAGCAAGCTGCCGGGAAGAAGCCAAAGAATGGACCCAAGCCCGAGACTGAGTGTTTTTATTGCAAGGGAAGTGGTCACTGGAAGCGGAATTGCCCCAAATACTTAGCAGACAAGAAGGCCGGCAAAACAAAAGGTATATGTGATATACATGTAATTGATGTGTACCTAACCAGTACTCGTAGTAGCTCTTGCGTATTTGATACCGGTGCAGTTGCTCACATTTGTAACTCAAAGCAGGAGCTGCGGAATAAACGGAGACTGGCGAAGGACGAGGTGACGATGCGCGTCGGGAATGGTTCCAAGGTCGATGTGATCGCTGTCAGCACGCTGCCTCTTCATTTACCTACGGGATTAGTTTTAAACCTCAATAATTGTTATTTAGTGCCAGCTTTGAGCATGAACATTGTATCGGGATCTCATTTAATTCGAGATGGCTACTCATTTAAATCCGAGAATAATGGTTGTTCTATTTATATGAGAGATATGTTTTATGGTCATGCTCCTATGGTGAATGGTTTATTCTTAATGAATCTCGAGCGTAATGCTACACATGTTCATAGTGTGAATACCAAAAGATGTAAGGTTGATAATGATAGTCCCACATACCTGTGGCACTGCCGCCTTGGTCACATAGGTGTCAAACGCATGAAGAAGCTCCATGCAGATGGACTTTTAGAGTCTCTTGATTATGAATCATTTGACACGTGCGAACCATGCCTCATGGGTAAAATGACCAAGACTCCGTTCTCAGGAACAATGGAGCGAGCAACCAACTTATTGGAAATCATACATACTGATGTGTGCGGTCCAATGAGTGTTGAGGCTCGCGGTGGCTATCGTTATGTTCTCACTCTCACTGATGACTTGAGTAGATATGGGTATGTCTACTTAATGAAACACAAGTCTGAAACCTTTGAAAAGTTCAAGGAATATCAGAGTGAGGTTGAGAATCAACGTGACAGGAAAATAAAGTTTCTACGATCAGATCGTGGAGGAGAATACTTGAGTCACGAATTTGGCACACACTTAAGAAAATGTGGAATAGTTTCACAACTAACGCCGCCTGGAACACCTCAGCGTAACGGTGTGTCCAAACGTCGTAATCGCACTCTATTAGATATGGTGCGGTCTATGATGTCTCTTACCGATTTACCACTATCTTTTTGGGGCTATGCTTTAGAGACTGCCGCATTCACTTTAAATAGGGCTCTGTCGAAATCCGTTGAGACGACACCGTATGAATTATGGTTTGGGAAGAAACCTAAGCTGTCGTTTCTAAAAGTTTGGGGATGCGATGGTTATGTCAAGAAACTTCAACCTGAAAAGCTCGAACCCAAGTCGGAAAAATGCGTCTTCATAGGATACCCTAAAGAAACTATAGGGTATACCTTCTACCTCAGATCCGAAGGCAAGGTCTTTGTTGCCAAGAATGGATCCTTTCTAGAGAAGGAGTTTCTCTCGAAAGAAGTAAGTGGGAGGAAAGTAGAACTTGATGAAGTATTTCCTCTTGAACCGGAAAATGGCGCAACTCAAGAAAATGTTCCTGAGGTGCCAGCACCGACTAGAGAGGAAGTTAATGATAATGATCAAGATACTTCTGATCCAGCTCCTACTGAAATTCGAAGGTCCACAAGGACACGTTCCACACCAGAGTGGTACGGCAACCCTGTCTTGGAAATCATGTTGTTAGACAATGGTGAACCTTCGAACTATGAAGAAGCGATGGCGGGCCCGGATTCCGACAAATGGCTAGAAGCCATGAAATCCGAGATAGGATCCATGTATGAAAACGAAGTATGGACTTTGACTGACTTGCCCGTTGAACGGCGAGCCATAGAAAATAAATGGATCTTTAAGAAGAAGACAGACGCGGATGGTAATGTGACCACCTATAAAGCTTGGCTTGTCGCTAAGGGTTATCGACAAGTTCAAGGGGTTGACTACGATGAGACTTTCTCACCGGTAGCGAAGCTAAAGATCGTCCGAATCATGTTAGCAATTGCCGCATTCTACGATTATGAAATATGGCAAATGGACGTCAAAACGGCATTCCTTAATGGTTACCTTAAGGAAGAATTGTATATGATGCAGCCGGAAGGTTTTGACGATCCTAAGAATGCTGACAAAGTATGCAAGCTCCAACGCTCGATTTATGGGCTGGTGCAAGCATCTCGGAGTTGGAACATTCGCTTTGATGAGATGATCAAAGCGTTTGGGTTTACGCAGACTTATGGAGAAGCCTGTGTTTACAAGAAAGTGAGTGGGAGCTCTGTAGCATTTCTCATACTATATGTAGATGACATACTTTTGATGGGAAATGATATAGAACTCTTGGACAGCATCAAGGCCTACTTGAATAAGAGTTTTTCAATGAAGGACCTTGGAGAAGCTGCTTATATATTAGGCATCAAGATCTATAGAGACAGATCGAGACGCCTCATAGGTCTTTCACAAAGTACATACCTTGAGAAGATATTGAAGAAGTTCAATATGGATCAGTCTAAGAAGGGGTTCTTGCCTGTGTTGCAGGGTATGAAATTGAGCTCAGCTCAAAGTCCGACCATGGCAGAAGAAATAGAAGAGATGAGTGTCATCCCCTATGCCTCAGCCATAGGTTCTATTATGTATGCCATGCTGTGTACCGGACCTCATGTAAACCTTGCCGTAAGTTTGGTAGGAAGGTACCAAAGTAATCCCACCAAGGAACACTGGACAGCGGTCAAGAATATCCTAAAGTACCTGAAAAGGACTAAGGAGATGTTTCTCGTTTATGGAGGTGACGAAGAGCTCGTCGTAAAGGGTTACGTCGATGCTAGCTTCGACACAGATCTGGATGACTCAAAGTCACAAACCGGATACGTGTATATTTTGAATGGTGGGGCAGTAAGCTGGTGCAGTTGCAAGCAGAGCGTCGTGGCGGGATCTACATGTGAAGCGGAGTACATGGCAGCCTCGGAGGCAGCACATGAAGCAATTTGGGTGAAGGAGTTCATCATCGACCTCGGAGTCATACCCAATGCGTCGGGGCCGATCAAGCTCTTCTGTGACAACACTGGAGCTATTGCACTTGCCAAGGAGCCCAGGTTTCACAAGAAGACAAGGCACATCAAGCGTCGCTTCAACTCCATTCGTGAAAATGTTCAAGATGGAGACATAGATATTTGTAAAGTACATAGGACCTGAATGTAGCAGATCCGTTGACTAAACCTCTCCCTAGGGCAAAACGTGATCAACACCAGAATTCCATGGGTGTTCGATTCATCACAATGTAACTAGATTATTGACTCTAGTGCAAGTGGGAGACTGTTGGAAATATGCCCTAGAGGCAATAATAAAAGCATTATTATTAAATTTCCTTGTTCATGGTAATTGTCTTTATTCATGCTATAATTGTGTTATCCGGAAATCGTAATACATGTGTGAATAACAGACACCAACATGTCCCTAGTAAGCCTCTAGTTGACTAGCTCGTTGATCAACAGATAGTCATGGTTTCCTGGCTATGGACATTGAATGTCATTGATAACGAGATCAGATCATTAAGAGAATGATGTGATGGACAAGACCCAATCCTAAACATAGCATAAAGATCGTATAGTTCGTTTGCTAGAGTTTTGCAATGTCAAGTATATTTTCCTTAGACCATGAGATCGTGTAACTCCCGGATACCGTAAGAGTGCTTTGGGTGTACCAAACGCCACAACGTAACTGGGTGACTATAAAGGTAAACTACGGGTATCTCCGAAAGTGTCTGTTGGGTTGACACGGATCAAGACTGGGATTTGTCACTCCGTATGATGGAGAGGTATCACTGGGCCCAGTCGGTAATGCATCATCATAATGAGCTCAAAGTGACCAAGTGTCTGGTCACGGGATCATGCATTATGGTACGAGTAAAGTGACTTGCCGGTAACGAGATTGAACGAGGTATTGGGATACCGACGATCGAATCTCGGGCAAGTAATATATCGATTGACAAAGGGAATTGCATACGGGGTTGATTGAATCCTCGACATCATGGTTCATCCGATGAGATCATCGTGGAGCATGTGGGAGCCAACATGGGTATCCAGATCCCACTGTTGGTTATTGACCGGAGAGTCGTCTCGGTCATGTCTGCATGTCTCCCGAACCCGTAGGGTCTACACACTTAAGGTTCGGTGACGCTAGGGTAGTGAAGATATGTATATGCAGTAACCCGAATGTTGTCGGAGTCCCGGATGAGATCCCGGACGTCACGAGGAGTTCCGAAATGGTCCGGAGGTAAATAATTATATATAGGAAGTGTTGTTTCGGCCATCGGGACAAGTTTCGGGGTTACCGGTATTGTACCGGGACCACCGGAAGGGTCCCGGGGGTCCACCGGGTGGGGCCACCTATCCCGGAGGGCCCCATGGGCTGAAGTGGGAAGGGACCCAGCCCTTAGTGGGCTGGGGCGCCACCCCCTAAGGGCCCATGCGCCTAGGGTTAGGGGAAACCCTAAAGGGGGGGGCGCCCCCTTGCCTTGGGGAGCAAGCCCCCCACCCTTGGCCGCCCCCCCCCCCCCTAGGCGATCCATCTCCTAGGGCCGGCGCCCCCCCCCCCTTGGCACCCCTATATATAGTGGCGGAGAGGAGGGACTTGAGCCTACGACTTTTGGTGGATCCCTCTCTCCCTGTTACGTCTCTCTCTCTCGTAGTACACGGCGAAGCCCTGCTGTCGTGACGCCCTGCATCCACCACCACGTCGTCGTGCTGCTGGATCATCATCAACCTCTCCTCCCCCCTTGCTGGATCAAGAAGGAGGAGACGTCTCCCGTCCCGTACGTGTGTTGAACGCGGAGGTGCCGTCCGTTCGGCACTTGGTCATCGGTGATTTGGATCACGTCGTGTTCGACTACATCATCCCCGTTCTTTGAACGCTTCCGCACGCGATCTACAAAGGTATGTAGATGCATCTGATGACTCGTTGCTAGATGAACTCCTAGATGGATCTTGGTGAAACGAGTAGGAAATTTTTTGTTTTCTGCAACGTTCCCCAACAATATGATTAATTGAACTTTAATTTATCATGAACTTAGTCCTGGTAGTATTAGCATATCTATGTTGTAGATCAATAGCTCGCGTTGTTGCTTTCATATGTTTAGTTTGATATGTTCCTAGAGAAAATTGTGTTGAAAGATGTTAGTAGCAATGATGCGGATTGGACCCGTGATCTGAGGTTTATCCTCATTGCTGCACAGAAGAATTATGTCCTTGATGCACCGCTAGGTGACAGACCTATTGCAGGAGTAGATGCAGACGTTATGAACGTTTGGCTAGCTCAATATGATGACTACTTGATAGTTTAGTGCACCGTGCTTAACGGCTTAGAATCGGGACTTCAAAGACGTTTTGAACGTCATGGACCATATGAGATGTTCCAGGAGTTGAAGTTAATATTTCAAGCAAATACCCGAGTTGAGAGATATGAAGTCTCCAACAAGTTCTATAGCTAAAAGATGGAGGAGAATCGCTCAACTAGTGAGCATGTGCTCAGATTGTCTGGGTACTACAATCGCTTGAATCAAGTGGGAGTTAATCTTCCAGATAAGATAGTGATTGACAGAATTCTCTAGTCACCATCACCAAGTTAGTAGAACTTCGTGATGAACTATAGTATGCAAGGGATGACGAAAACGACTCCCGAGCTTTTCATGATGATGAAATCGATGAAGGTAGAAATCAAGAAAGACATCAAGTGTTGATGGTTGACAAGATCACTAGTTTCAAGAAAAGGGCAAAGGAAAAAAGGGGAACTTCAAGAAGAACAGCAAGCAAGTTGTTGCTCAAGTGAAGAAGCCCAAGTCTGGTCCTAAGCCTGAGACTAAGTGCTTCTACTGCAAAGGGACTGGTCACTGGAAGCAGAACTACCCCAAGTATTTGGCGGATAAGAAGGATGCCAAAGTGAACAAAGGTATATTTGATATACAGATTATTGATGTGTATTTTACTAGTGTTCGTAGCAAACCCTCGGTATTTGATACTGGTTCAGTTGCTATGCGTAGTAACTCGAAACGGGAGTTGCAGAATGAACAGACTAGTTAAGGGTGAAGTGACGATGTGTGTTGGAAGTGGTTCCAAGATTGATATGATCATCATCGCACACTCCCTATACTTTTGGGATTAGTGTGGAACCTAAATAAGTGTTATTTGGTGTTGAGCATGAATATGATTTGATCATGTTTATTGTAATACGGTTATTCATTTAAGTAAGAGAATAAATTGTTGTTCTGTTTACATGAATAAAACCTTATATGGTTACACACCCAATGAAAATGGTTCGTTGGATCTCGATCATAGTGATACACATATTCATAATATTGAAACCAAAAGATGCAAAGTTAATAATGATAGTGCAACTTATTTGTGGCACTGCCGTTTAGGTCATATTGGTGTATAGCGCATGAAGAAACTCCATGCTGATGGGATTTTGGAATCACTTGATTATGAATCACTTGATGCTTGCGAACCATGCCTTATGGGCAAGATGACTAAACACCGTTCTCCGGAACAATGAAGCAAGCAACAGATTTGTTGGAAATCATACATACTGATGTATGTGGTCCGATGAATATTAAGGCTTGCAGCAGGTATCATTATTTTCTGATCTTCACAGATGATTTGAGCAGATATGGGTATATCTACTGGATAAAACATAAGTCTGAAACTTTTGAAAAGTTCAAAGAATTTCAGAGTGAAGTGGAAAATCATCGTGACAAGAAAATAAAGTTTCTACGATCTGATCGCGGAGACAAATATTTGAGTTACGAGTTTGGTTTTCAATTAAAACAATGTGGAATAGTTTCACAAACTCATGCCACCTGGAACACCACTGCATAATGGTGTGTCCGGACGTCATAACCGTACTTTATTGGATATAGTGCAATCTATGATGTCTCTTACCGATCTACCACTATCATTTTGGGGTTATGCATTAGAGACAGCTGCATTCACGTTAAAAGGGCACCATCTAAGTCCGTTGAGACGACACAATCTAAACTGTGGTTTGGCAAGAAACCAAAGTTGTCGTTTCTTAAAGTTTGGGGTTGTGATGCTTATAAGAAAAAGTTTCATCATGATAAGCTCAAACCCAAATCATAGAAATGTGTCTTCATAGGATACCCAAAGGAGACAGTTGGGTACACCTTCTGTCACAGATCTAAAGGCAAGACATTCGTTGCTAATGGATACTTTCTAGAGAAGGAGTTTCTTTCGAAAGAAGTGAGTGGGAGGAAAGTAGAACTTGATGAGGTAACTGTACCTGCTCGCTTATTGGAAAGTAGTTCATCACAGAAATCTGTTCCTGTGACTACTACACCAATTAGTGAGGAAGCTAATGACGATGATCATGTAACTTCAGATCAAGTTACTACCGAATCTCATAGGTAAACCAGAGTGAGATCCGCACCAGAGTGGTACGGTAATCCTATTCTGGAAGTCATGTTACTAGACCATGACGAACTTGCGAACTATGAGGAAGCGATGATGAGCCCAGATTCCGCAAAATGGCTTGAGGCCATGAAATCTGAGATGGGATCCATGTATGAGAACAAAGTATGGACTTTGGTTGACTTGCCCGATGATCGGCAAGCCATAGAAAATAAATGGATCTTCAAGAGGAAGATGGACGTTGATAGTAGTGTTACTATCTACAAAGCTAGAATTGTCGCAAAAGGGTTTCGACAAGTTCAAGGTGTTGACTACGACGAGATTTTCTCACTCGTATCTATGCTTAAAGTCTGTCCGAATCATGTTAGCAATTGCCACATTTTATGAAATCTGGCAAATGGATAAACAAAACTGCATTCCTTAATGGATTTACTAAAGAAGAGTTGTATACAATGCAACTAGAAGGTTTTGTCGATCCTAAAGGTGTTAACAAAATATGCGAGCTCCAGCAATCCATCTATGGACTGGTGCAAGCATCTCGGAGTTGGAATATATGTTTTGATAAGTTGATCAAAGCATATAGTTTTATACAGACTTGCGGTGAAGCCTGTATTTACAAGAAAGTGAGTGGGAGCACTACAACATTTCTGATAAGTATATGTAATTGACATATTGTTGATCGGAAATAATGTAGAATTATTCTGCAAAGCATAAAGGGATACTTGAATAAGAGTTTTTCAAAGAAAGACCTCGGTAAAGCTGCTTACATATTGAGCATCAAGATCTATAAGAGATAGATCAAGACGCTTGATAAGTTTTTTCAATAAGTACATACCTTGACAAGATTTTGAAGTAGTTCAAAATGGAACAGTCAAAGAAAGAGTTCTTGCCTGTGTAACAAGGTGTGAAATTGAGTAAGACTCAAAGCCCGACCATGGCAGAAGATAGAAAGAGAATGAAAGTCATTCCCTATGCCTCAGCCATAGGTTCTATAAAGTATACCATGCTATGTACCAGATCTATTGTATACCCTACACTGATTTTGGCAAGGGAGTACAATAATGATCTAGGAGTAGATCACTGGACAGCGGTCAAAATTATCCTTAGTGGAATAAGGATATGTTTCTCGATTATGGAGGTGACAAAAAGGTTCGCCGTAAAGGGTTACGTCGATGCAAGTTTTGACACTGATCTGGATGACTCTAAGTCTCGATCTAGATACATATTGAAAGTGGGAGCAATTAGCTAAGAGTAGCTCCGTCCAGAGCATTGTAGACATAGAAAATTGCAAAATACATAACGGATCTGAATGTCAAAGACCCGTTGACTAAGATTCTCTCACAAGCAAAACATGATCACACCTTAGTACTCTTTGGGTGTTAATCACATAGCGATGTGAACTAGATTACTGAATCCAGTAAACCCTTTAGGTGTTGGTCACATGGCGATGTGAACTATGGGTGTTAATCACATGATGATGTGAACTATCGATGTTAATCACATGGTGATGTGATCTAGATTATTGACTCTAGTGCAAGTGGGAGACTGAAGGAAATATGCCCTAGAGGCAATAATAAAGTTATTATTTATTTCCTTATTTCATGATAAATGTTTATTATTCATGCTAGAATTGTATTAACCGGAAACATGATACATGTGTGAATACATAGACAAACAGAGTGTCACTAGTATGCCTCTACTTGACTAGCTCGTTAATCAAAGATGGTTATGTTTCCTAACCATGGACAAAGAGTTGTTATTTGATTAACGGGATCACATCATTATATGAATGATCTGATTGACATGACCCATTCCATTAGCTTAGCACCCGATCGTTTAGTATGTTGCTATTGCTTTCTTCATGACTTATACATGTTCCTATGACTATGAGATTATGCAACTCCCGTTTGCCGGAGGAACACTTTGTGTGCTACCAAACGTCACAACGTAACTGGGTGATTATAAAGGAGCTCTACAGGTGTCTCCAAAGGTACATGTTGGGTTGGCGTATTTCGAGATTAGGATTTGTCACTCCGATTGTCGGAGAGGTATCTCTGGGCCCTCTCGGTAATGCACATCACTTAAGCCCTGCAAGCAATGCAACTAATGAGTTAGTTGCAAGATGATGTATTACGGAACGAGTAAAGAGACTTGCCGGTAACGAGATTGAACTAGGTATTGGATACCGACGATCGAATCTCAGGCAAGTAACATACCGATGACAAAGGGAACAACGTATGTTGTTATGTGGTCTGACCGATAAAAGATCTTCGTAGAATATGTAGGAACCAATATGGGCATCCAGGTCCCGCTATTGGTTATTAACCGGAGACGTGTCTCGGTCATGTCTACATTGTTCTCGAACCCGTAGGGTCCGCACGCTTAAGGTTTTGATGACAATTATATTATGAGTTTATGAGTTTTGATGTACCGAAGGAGTTCAGAGTCCCGGATGAGATCGGGGACATGACGAGGAGACTCGAAATGGTCGAGATGTAAAAATCGATATATTGGATGACTATATTCGGACATCAAAAAGGTTCCGAGTGATTCGAGTATTTTTCGGAGTACCGGAGAGTTGCGGGAATTCGCTGGGAGAAGTATTGGGCCTTATTGGGCCATACGGGAAAGAGAGAGGGGCTGCCTAGGGCAGCCCCCCCCCCCCCCCGCCCCCAAGGCCTAGTCCGAATTGGACTAGGGGGAGGGGCTGCGCCCCTTCCTTGTTTCCTACTCCTACTACATGGAAGGACTCCTAGTTGGACTAGGAAGGGGGGAATCCTACTCCCGGTGGGAGTAGGACTCCCCTAGGCGCGCCATAGAGAGGGCCGGCCCTCCCCTCCTCCACTTCTTTATATACGGGGGCAAGGGGCACCCCATAGACACACAAGTTGATCCACGTGATCATATTCTTAGCCGTGTGCGGTGCCCCTTCCACCATAGTCCTCGATAATATTGTAGCAGTGCTTAGGCGAAGCCCTGCGACATTAGTACATCAAGATCGTCATCACTCCGTCGTGCTGACGGAACTCTTCCCCGACACTTTGCTGGATCGGAGTCCGGGGATCGTCATCGAGCTGAACATGTGCTAAAACTCGGAGGTCCCGTAGTTTCGGTGCTTGATCGGTCGGGCCGTGAAGACGTACGACTACATCAACCAAACGCTTCCGTTGTCGATCTACAAGGGTACGTAGATCACACTCTCCCCTCGTTGCTATGCATCACCATGATCTTGCGTGTGCGTAGGAACATTTTTGAAATTACTATGTTCCCAATAGTTTTCGCACAAGGAAACGAAAGCAGCAAGATACACAATAGAATTGGGAGTAAAGTGATGGAGCTGCGCTCCGAAGAAGTTCAAGAAGCTCCGGAAAAAAGGAAGAGGAGGCAGAGAGAATCCGCGATCGATATGGGTGGTGAGGAGGACACACTCACCATCAAGAGGCTGGGGTTCGACTTCTTTCCCCGGAAGACGCGCAGATTCATGGGGAATGAATCCCCCTCGACCAGATCATCAAGATCATCCTGCCGAATCGCTGACGGCATCCAGTCGCCCTGGATCCAATCCTTGGGCAGAGCAGTCCTCGAGGAAGATCCGCCCCGAGCGGACTTCTTCCCCTTCCCCTGCACCACCGCCTTCTTCGTGCGCTCCAGAGCCGACGTCTTCTCCTTCACCATCATCGCCGGCGACGCTCGAACAGACCTACGGCACCAAGGTGAGAGCGGAGGTGGCGGAGGATCTTGTGAAGGAAGGGGGAAAAGTGAAGGCGCACTGTTCGGGGGTCCCGAGCCGGCAGCTTATAAGAGGTTGCTTCCGAGTGGCTGACTGGTAGGCCCAGGCAATCCCGTCAAATCCCGCAACAGGCGCGCGCGCGGTACGTGGCGAAAAAGGTGGTGCGGGGATCGAGGAGCTTCCGTCCTATCCCATCCGATTACTACGGCCGCCCCCGTCCCGCGCGCTTCCCGAAATTCAAATCCCACAAAATCCGCGGGCCGCAGAACAACTCGTCAAACAGAAGATCCCTTTGACACCATCACTCGGAACTTCACAAGTAAAGAAATTCACTCGACAAGAGGCCAAGAATGGATCAAGGCGACTGAAAGAAGTTGACGACGTCATCCGTGACAATTGATCCAAAACAAGACATTCATATAACATGAAGAACCAGTCGGAAAGATCCCCAACTCCTTCCCCACTCAAACCTCGATCCATTCGGGGGCTAATGATGAAGCTACGTACCTAGGGTAGGGGCATGGACCTGTCCTAAGTGCCCTACTCAAGGACATCCCTAGAAGAAGTCGCCTTTCAATCGACTTTGAGGTATCCCACTCAACGGATTCAAGGCACTCGACCACGAAGCTATCACTCGACCACGAAGCCAACCACTCGACTGCCAGGAGATCTAAAGTCACTCCGCACGCAAACGGTCGGTCATTAAGTAGCTTTTATGGTCATCATAGCACTTTATTAGGGGCGTTACCAGTAAAGCCCAGTCTTAATGTACTTTAAACCCTGCATTACTGAGGGCTGGAGGGGCCTGGCGAACTCTATATAAGCCACCCCCTTCTCAGTATCAAGGGTTCGCACCCCTGTTATTCATACACACATAATTCAGTTGACCACCTCCGGGCACCGAGACGTAGGGCTGTTACTTCCTCCGAGAAGGGCCTGAACTCGTAATCCTCGTGTGCTTACAACTCCTCCATAGCTAAGATCTAGCCTCTCCGTACATACCCCCTTACATCACTGTCAGAGTTAGAACCACGACACCTACATCTCCAGCGTATGACGCGGCTAATCGGCCACCTCGTGGCCGCGACAGAGAGGCATTTCAGCCAAAAGCTCAGCCCACACCCCGACGCCACTCAAATAAAAATTTCAAGGCATGGGGAAACACGCTAGACCTGAGAGATGTATTGGAGGACAAAGCAAAACACGCAAGATTGATCTACGGATCACGAGGGCGCGCCACTACGCGAGACGATAACCGTCACGCTGGATACAGTAAAAGTAAATCTCGCCAGGCCGAACACAATGGACAAGACTCATTTGAGCTGCGTCGTGATATAGCCCAGTACAGAGGTGCCGCACACCCCCTATGCTTCACAGACGAAGTAATGGATCACCAAATCCCAGAGGGTTTCAAACCCGTAAATATCGAATCATACGACGGTACAACAGATCCTACAGTATGGATTGAGGACTTCCTCCTGCACATCCACATGGCCCGCGGTGACGATCTACACGCCATCAAATACCTCCCACTCTAACTCAAAGTACCAGCTCGGCATTGGCTCAACAGCCTGCCAGCAGAATCCATTGGCTGTTAGGAAGATCTGGAAGCCGCATTCCTCGACAACTTCCAGGGCACTTATGTGCGACCACCAGATGCCGATGACTTGAGCCACATAATTCAGCAGCCAGAGGAATCGGCCAGGCAATTCTGGACACAGTTCCTGACAAAGAAAAATCAAATCGTCGATTGTCCGGATGGAGAGGCCCTAGCAGCTTTTAAGCACAACATCCGCGACGAGTGGCTCGCCCGGCACCTTGGCCAGGAAAAGCCGAAATCTATGGCAGCCCTCACGACACCCATGACCCGCTTTTACGCGGGAGAGGACAACTGGCTGGCTCGAAGCAATAACATATCAAAGAACCATGGTACTTCGGATACCAAGGATAGCAATGGCAGGTCACGTCGCAACAAACACAAGCGCCGCATCAACAGCGACAATACCGAGGATACGGCAGTCAATGCCGGATTCAGAGGCTCTAAACCCGGTCAGCGGAAAAAGCCATTCAAAAGAAGCACTCCGGGCCCGTCCAGTTTGGACCGTATACTCGATCGCTCGTGTAAAATACACGACACCCCCGACAAGCCAGCCAACCACACCAACAGATAATGTTGGGTGTTCAAGCAGGCCGGCAAGTTAAATGCCGAAAATAAAGATAAGGGGTTACATAGCGATGACGAGGAGGAGCCCCGACCGCCGAACACCGGAGGACAGAAGAGGTTCCCCCCCACAAGTGCGGACGGTGAACATGATATACGCAATTCACATCTCCAAGAGGGAGCGGAAGCGTGCACTAAGGGACGTATATGAGTTGGAGCCAGTCGCCCCAAAGTTCAACCCATGGTCCTCATGTCCGATCACCTTCGATCGCAGGGACCACCCCACTAGTATCCGTCATGGCGGATTCGCCGCACTGGTCCTAGACCCAATCATCGAGGGATTTCACCTCACTCGAGTCCTTATGGATGGCGGCAGCAGCTTGAACCTGCTTTATCAGGACACAGTGCACAAAATGGGTATATACCCCTCAAGGATCAAACCCACAAAAACGACCTTCAAAGGCGTCATACCAGGAGTAGAGGCCCATTGCATAGGCTCAATCACACTGGAATTGGTCTTCGGTTCCCCGGATAACTTCCGAAGCGAGGAGTTAATCTTCCATATAGTCCTGTTCCGCAGTGGCTATCATGCGCTGCTCGGGCGAACCGCATTTGCGAGATTCAATGCGGTACCGCATTATGCATACCTCAAGCTCAAGATGCCAGGACCTCGGGGGGTCATCACGGTCAATGGAAACACAGAGGGCTCTCTCTGCACGGAGGAGCACACTGCGGCCCTCGCAGCAGAAGCACAAAGCAGCCTCTTTAGGCAATCCATCAGTTCGGTGATTAAACACCCGGACACCGTCAAGCGCGCCTAGAGTAATCTGCAACAAGACCGCCTGGCACATTCCGAGCTCGCATAGCAATGCGGCCCCCACCCCAGTCCCAGCCAAACGGCGAAATCCATGCCACGCATACATAATTACACATTGAAAATACCATGGGCATAGGTGGGGGGCACGACTACGGCACGCCCCAAAACGCGGCTCAAACGCACTAGGGGCTTCCCTCTTTGTTATTTTTTCTCTCTTTCAGGACTTTACTCTCTGGAAACCCCGTCCGGCAGTACGATTGTCAGACACACGATACAACAACCAAGGAGGCAGAAAGCTACGTCGCACCATGGAACTCCCAGGTGGTCTCTGATAACGAGTGAAATACCTGCTTTAAATACCATTCCACAGCTTGCCCTTGGAGGGGACATGTCAAATAGTCCTACTTTTTGCTTATCGCACTACTTGTATCATTATGCTTCAACGCACCTTTTTGAATAAACAATGCATAGCACTAGTCTATTATAGCATTCTCTATTCTTTTATATATATATATATATATATATTCATTCATGACATTCAGCACCCCTACACTCTGGTATAGCCAATACGCCAGGGGCTTAAGCGTACCCCATAATACGGCGTGAGAAGTCCGAACACTTTCGACAGTGCGGCACCCCAAACTTATAGCATTATATGCATCAGCTCCGAATCATGTCTTGGGTCAATAGTTGGGTTTTCCTGGCTCCCATGTTTTGGTACCTTACGTTCCGCTATATCGGCTAAGGTAGCACTGGGAGAACTACTGCGATTGTGCCCCGGTTCATCTGGGCAAGCATCTCAGTAGAGAAATCTAAAACTGACTGTCATGATAAGGCGAGAGATGGTCGCTGTTCGAGAGGTCTCGAGTCCCTAACGACTTATGCCGCTTAGGGCGAGGAGTCTTTGTCCGGCTTAGGCGTGTATAGCGTCCCGAATTCGGCCTTCCGAATAGTAGGGGCTTCGCCAAAATTTAAAATTGTAGACTTCTATGGCTAAGTGAGAGTGATAAAGCATTATAGTCCGATTGCCTTGTTCGTTGCACTGAAGGAAATATGCCCTAGAGGCAATAATAAAGTTATTATTTATTTCCTTATATCATGATAAATGTTTATTATTCATGCTAGAATTGTATTAACCGGAAACAAATACATGTGTGAATACATAGACAAACAGAGTGTCACTAGTATGCCTCTACTAGACTAGCTCGTTAATCAAAGATGGTTATGTTTCCTAACCATGAACAAAGAGTTGTTATTTGATTAACGAGGTCACGTCATTAGTTGAATGATCTGATTGACATGACCCATTCCATTAGCTTAGCACACGATCGTTTAGTATGTTGCTATTGCTTTCTTCATGACTTATACATGTTCCTATGACTATGAGATTATGCAACTCCTGTTTACCGGAGGAACACTTTGGGTACTACCAAACGTCACAACGTAACTGGGTGATTATAAAGGAGTACTACAGGTGTCTCCAAAGGTAGATGTTGGGTTGGCGTATTTCGAGATTAGGATTTGTCACTCTGATTGTCGGAGAGGTATCTCTGGGCCCTCTCGGTAATACACATCACATAAGCCTTGCAAGCATTATAACTAAGATGTTAGTTGTGAGATGATGTATTACGGAACGAGTAAAGAGACTTGCCAGTAACGAGATTGAACTAGGTATTGGATACCGATGATCGAATCTCGGGCAAGTAACATACCGATGACAAAGGGAACAACGTATGTTGTTATGCGGTCTGACCGATAAAGATCTTCGTAGAATATGTAGGAGCCAATATGGGCATCCAGGTCCCGCTATTGGTTATTGACCGGAGACGTGTCTCGGTCATGTCTACATTGTTCTCGGACCGTAGGGTCCGCACGCTTAAGGTTTCGATGACAGTTATATTATGAGTTTTGATGTACCGAAGGAGTTCGGAGTCCCGGATGAGATCGGGGACATGACGAGGAGTCTCAAAATGGTCGAGACGTAAAGATCGATATATTGGACGACTATATTCGGACTTCGGAAAGGTTCCGAGTGATTCGGGTATTTTTCGGAGTACCGGAGAGTTACGGGAATTCGCTGGGAGAAGTATTGGGCCTTGATGGGCTTTAGTGGGAAGAGGAGAAAAGGCCTGCTGCGCCCCCCCCCCCTCCCCTCTAGTCCGAATTGGACTAGGGAAAAGGGGGCCGGCCACCTCTCCTTCTCCTCCTATTCCTTCTCCCTTCCTCCCCTCTTGGTGGACTCCTACTAGGACTTGGAGTCCTAGTAGGACTCCCTATCCTGGCCGCACCTTTGCCTTGGCCGGCCTCCTCCTCCTCCATCCTTTATATACAGGGGCAGGGGGCACCCCATAGACACACAAGTTGATCCTTGAGATCGTTCCTTAGCCGTGTGCGGTGCCCCCTGCCACCAAATTCCACCTCGATCATACCGTTGTAGTGCTTAGGCGAAGCCCTGCGTCGGTAGTACATCAAGATCGTCACCACGCCGTCGTGCTGAAGGAATTCCTCCCCGAAGCTTTGCTGGATCGGAGCCCGGGGATCGTCATCGAGCTGTACGTGTGCTAAGAACTCGGAGGTGCCGGAGTAACGGTGCTTGGATCAGTCGGATCGGGAAGAAGACGTACGACTACTTCCTCTACGTTGTGTGATCGCTTCCACAGTCGGTCTGCGTTGGTACGTAGACAACACTCTCCCCCTCGTTGCTGTGCATCACCATGATCTTGCGTGTGCGTAGGAAAATTTTGAAATTACTACGTGCCCCAACAGTGGTATCAGAGCCTAGGTTTTATGGTTTGATGTTATTTGCACGAGTAGAACACAAGTGAGTTGTGGGCGATACAAGTCATACTGCCTACCAGCATGTCATACTTTGGTTCGGCGGTATTGTTGGACGAGACGACCCGGACCAACCTTACGCGTACGCTTACGCGAGACCGGTTCCCTCGACGTGCTTTGCACATAGATGGCTTGCGGGCGACTGTCTCTCCAACTTTAGTTGAACCAAGTGTGGCTACGCCCGGTTCTTGAGAAGGTTAAAACGGAGTCTATTTGACAAACTATCGTTGTGGTTTTGATGCGTAGGTGAGATGAGTTCTTGCTTAAGCCCGTAGCAGCCACGTAAAACTTGCAACAACAAAGTAGAGGACGTCTAACTTGTTTTTGCAGGGCATGTTGTGATGTGATATGGTCAAGGCATGATGCTAAATTTTATTGTATGAGATGATCATGTTTTGTAACCAAGTTATCGGCAACTGGCAGGAGCCATATGGTTGTCGCTTTATTGTATGCAATGCAATCGCGATGTAATGCTTTACTTTATTACTAAGCGGTAGTGATAGTCGTGGAAGCATAAGATTGGCGAGACGACAACGATGCTACGATGGAGATCAAGGTGTCGCGCCGGTGACGATGGTGATCATGACGGTGCTTCGGAGATGGAGATCACAAGCACAAGATGATGATGGCCATATCATATCACTTATATTGATTGCATGTGATGTTTATCCTTTTATGCATCTTATCTTGCTTTGATTGACGGTAGCATTATAAGATGATCTCTCACTAAATTATCAAGAAGTGTTCTCCCTGAGTATGCACCGTTGCCAAAGTTCGTCGTGCCCAGACACCACGTGATGATCGGGTGTGATAAGCTCTACGTCCAAATACAACGGGTGCAAAACAGTTGCACACGCAGAATACTCAGGTTATACTTGACGAGCCAAGCATATACAGATATGGCCTCGGAACACGGAGACCGAAAGGTCGAGCGTGAATCATATAGTAGATATGATCAACATAACGATGTTCACCATTGAAAACTACTCCATCTCACATGATGATCGGTTATGGTTTAGTTGATTTGGATCACGTGATCACTTAGAGGATTAGAGGGATATCTATCTAAGTGGGAGTTCTTAAGTAATATGATTAATTGAACTTAAATTTATCATGAACTTAGTCCTGGTAGTATTTTGCAAATCATGTTGTAGATCAATAGCTCGCGTTGTTGCTTCCCTGTGTTTATTTTGATATGTTCCTAGAGAAAATTATGTTGAAAGATGTTAGTAGCAATGATGCGGATTGGATCCGTGATCTGAGGTTTATCCTCATTGCTGCACAGAAGAATTATTTCCTTGATGCACCGCTAGGTGACAGACCTATTGCAGGAGCAGATGCAGACGTTATGAACGTTTGGCTAGCTCAATATGATGACTACTTGATAGTTTAGTGCACCATGCTTAATGGCTTAGAATCGGGACTTCAAAGACGTTTTGAACGTCATGGACCATATGAGATGTTCCAGGAGTTGAAGTTAATATTTCAAGCAAATATCCGAGTTGAGAGATATGAAGTCTCCAACAAGTTCTATAGCTAAAAGATGGAGGAGAATCGCTCAACTAGTGAGCATGTGCTCAGATAGTCTGGGTACTACAATCGCTTGAATCAAGTGGGAGTTAATCTTCCAGATAAGATAGTGATTGACAGAATTCTCTAGTCACCATGACCAAGTTAGTAGAACTTCGTGATGAACTATAGTATGCAAGGGATGACGAAAACGACTCCCGAGCTTTTCATGATGATGAAATCGATGAAGGTGGAAATCAAGAAAAACATCAAGTGTTGATGGTAGACAAGACCACTAGTTTCAAGAAAAGGGCAGAGGGAAGAAGGGGAACTTCAAAAAGAACAGCAAGCAAGTTGCTGCTCAAGTGAAGAAGCCCAAGTCTGATCCTAAGCCTGAGACTAAGTACTTCCATTGCAAAGGGACTGGTCACTGGAAGCGGAACTACCCCAAGTGATTGGCGGATAAGAAGGATGGCAGAGTGAACATAAGTATATTTGATATACATGTTATCGATGTGTACTTTACTAGTGTTTATAGCAAACCCTCAGTATTTGATACTAGTTCAGTTGCTAAGATTAGTAACTCGAAACGGGAGTTGCAGAATAAACAGAGACTAGTTAAGGGTGAAGTGACGATGTGTGTTGGAAGTGGTTCCAAGATTGATATGATCATCATCGCACACTCCCCATAATTTCGGGATTAGTGTTGAACCTAAATAAGTGTTATTTGGTGTTTGCATTGAGCATGAATATGATTTGATCATGTTTATTGTAATACGGTTATTCATTTAAGTAAGAGAATAAATTGTTGTTCTGCTTACATGAATAAAACCTTATATGTTTACACACCCAATGAAAATAGTTTGTTGGATCTCGATCGCAGTAATACACATAATCATAATATTGAAACCAAAAGATGCAAAGTTAATAATGATAGTGCAACTTGTTTGTGGCACTGCTGTTTAGGTCATATTGGTGTAAAGCACATGAAGAAACTCCATGCTGATGGGTTTTTGGAATCACTTGATTATGAATCAGTTGATGCTTGCGAACCATGCCTCATGGGCAAGATGACTAAGACTCTGTTCTTCGGAACAATGGAGCGAGCAACAGATTTGTTGGAAATCATACATACTGATGTATGTGGTCCGATGAATATTGAGGCTCACGACAGGTATCATTATTTTCTGATCTTCACAGATGATTTGAGCAGATATGAGTATATCTACTTGATGAAACATAAGTCTGAAACATTTGAAAAGTTTAAAGAATTTCAGAGTGAAGTGAAAAATCATCGTAACAAGAAAATAAAGTTTCTATGATCTGATCGTAGAGAAGAGTATTTGAGTTACGAGTTTGGCCTTCAGTTAAAAACAATGTGAAATAGTTTCACTACTCACGCCACATGGAACACCACAGTGTAATGGTGTGTCCGAACGTCATAACCGTACTTTATTGGATATAGTGCAATCTATGATGTTTCCTACCGATTTACCACTATCATTTTGGGGTTATGCATTAGAGACAGCTGCATTCACGTTAAATAGGGCACCATCTAAATCCGTTGAGACGACACCGTGTGAACTATGGTTTGGCAAGAAACCTAAGTTGTCGTTTCTTAAAGCTTGGAGTTGCAATGCTTATGTGAAAATGTCTCATCTCGATAAGCTCAAACTCAAATCGGAGAAATATGTCTTCATAGGATACCCAAAAGTTACTGTTGGGTACACCTCCTATCACAGATCCGAAGGCAAGACTTTTGTTGCTAAATTCGGAGACTTTCTTGAGAAGGAGTTTCTCTCGAAAGAAGTGAGTGGGAGGAAAGTAGAACTTGATGAGGTAACTATACCTCCCCCCCTTATTAGAAAGTAGTACATCACAGAAAACTGTTTCTGCGACACCTACACCAATAAGTGAGGAAGTTGATGATAATGATCATGAAACTTCAGAACAAGATACTACTGAACCTCGTAGATCAACCAGAGCAAGATCCGCGCCAGAGTGGTACGGTAATCCAGTTCTGGAAGTCATTCTACTAGATCATGATGAACCTACGAACTGTGAAGAAGCGATGGTGAGCCCAGATTCCGCAAAGTGGCTTGAGGCCATGAAATCTGAGATGGGATCCATGTACGAGAACAAAGTATGGACTTTGGTTGACTTGCCCGATGATCGGCAAGCAATAGAAAATAAATGGATCTTCAAGAGGAAGACGGACGCTGATAGTAGTGTTACTATCTACAAATCTAGAATTGTCGAAAAAGGTTTTCGACAAGTTCAAGGTGTTGACTACGATGAGATTTTCTCACTCGTATCTATGCTTAAGTCTGTCCGAATCATGTTAGCAATTGCCACATTTTATGAAATCTGGCAAATGGATAAACAAAACTGCATTCCTTAATGGATTTATTAAAGAAGAGTTGTATGTGATGCAACAAGAAGGTTTTGTCAATCCTAAAGGTGCTAACAAAATGTGCAAGCTCCAGCGATCCATCTGTAGACTGGTGCAAGCATCTCGGAGTAGGAATATACGCTTTGATGAGTTGATCAAAGCATATAGTTTTATACAGACTTGCGGTGAAGCCTGTATTTACAAGAAAGTGAGTGGGAGCACTACAACATTTCTGATAAGTATATGTGAATGACATATTGTTGATCGGAAATAATGTAGAATTATTCTGTAAAGCATAAAGGAGTGTTTGAAAGGAGTTTTTCAAAGAAAGACTTCGGTGAAGCTGCTTACATATTGAGCTCCAAGATCTATAGATAGACTAAGAAGCTTAATAAGTTTTTTCAATGAGTACATACCTTGACAAGATTTTGAAGTAGTTCAAAATGGAACAGTCAAAGAAAGAGTTCTTGCCTGTGTTACAAGGTGTGAAATTGAGTAAGACTCAAAACCCGACCACGGCAGAAGATAGAAAGAGAATGAAAGTCATTCCTTGTACCTTGGCCATAGGTTCTATAAAGTATGCCATGCTGTGTACCAGATCTATTGTATACCCTACACTGATTTTGGCAAGGGAGTACAATAGTGATCTAGGAGTAGATCACTAGACAGCGGTCAGAATTATCCTTAGTGAAATAAGGATATGTTTCTCGATTATGGACGTGACAAAAGGTTCGTCGTAAAGGGTTACGCCGATGCAAGTTTTGACACTAATCTAGATGACTCTAAGTCTCGGTCTAGATATATATTGAAAGTGGGAGCAATTAGCTAGAGTAGCTCCATGCACAGCATTGTTGACATAGAAATTTGCAAAATACATGTGGATCTGAATGTGGCAGACCCGTTGACTAAAATTATCTCACAAGCAAAACATGATCACACCTTAGTACTCTTTGGGTGTTAATCACATAGAGATGTGAACTAGATTACTAAATCCAGTAAACCCTTTGGATGTTGGTCACATGGCGATGTGAACTATGGGTGTTAATCACATGGTGATGTGAATTATTGCTGTTAAATCACATGACGATGTGAACTAGATTATTGACTCTAGTGCAAGTGGGAGACTGAAGGAAATATGCCCTAGAGGCAATAATAAAGTTATTATTTATTTCCTTATATCATGATAAATGTTTATTATTCATGCTAGAATTGTATTAACCGGAAACATAATACATGTGTGAATACATAGACAAACAGAGTGTCACTAGTATGCCTCTACTAGACTAGCTCGTTAATCAAAGATGGTTATGTTTCCTAACCATGAACAAAGAGTTGTTATTTGATTAACGAGGTCACATCATTAGTTGAATGATCTGATTGACATGACCCATTCCATTAGCTTAGCACACGATCGTTTAGTATGTTGCTATTGCTTTCTTCATGACTTATACATGTTCCTATGACTATGAGATTATGCAACTCCCGTTTATCGGAGGAACACTTTGGGTACTACCAAACGTCACAACGTAACTGGGTGATTATAAAGGAGTACTACAGGTGTCTCCAAAGGTAGATGTTGGGTTGGCGTATTTCAAGATTAGGATTTGTCACTCCGATTGTCGGAGAGGTATCTCTGGGCCCTCTCGGTAATACACATCACATAAGCCTTGCAAGCATTATAACTAAGATGTTAGTTGTGAGATGATGTATTACGGAACGAGTAAAGAGACTTGCCAGTAACGAGATTGAACTAGGTATTGGATACCGACGATCGAATCTCGGGCAAGTAACATACCGATGACAAAGGGAACAACGTATGTTGTTATGCGGTCTGACCGATAAAGATCTTCGTAGAATATGTAGGAGCTAATATGGGCATCCAGGTCCCGCTATTGGTTATTGACCGGAGACGTGTCTCGGTCATGTCTACATTGTTCTCGAACCATAGGGTCCGCACGCTTAAGGTTTCGATGACAGTTATATTATGAGTTTTGATGTACCGAAGGAGTTCGGAGTCCCGGATGAGATCGGGGACATGACGAGGAGTCTCAAAATGGTCGAGACGTAAAGATCGATATATTGGACGACTATATTCGGACTTCGGAAAGGTTCCGAGTGATTCGGGTATTTTTCGGAGTACCGGAGAGTTACGGGAATTCGCTGGGAGAAGTATTGGGCCTTGATGGGCTTTAGTGGGAAGAGGAGAAAAGGCCTGCTGCGCCCCCCCTCCCCTCTAGTCCGAATTGGACTAGGGAAAAGGGGGCCGGCCACCTCTCCTTCTCCTCCTATTCCTTCTCCCTTCCTCCCCTCTTGGTGGACTCCTACTAGGACTTGGAGTCCTAGTAGGACTCCCTATCCTGGCCGCACCTTTGCCTTGGCCGGCCTCCTCCTCCTCCTCCATCCTTTATATACAGGGGCAGGGGGCACCCCATAGACACACAAGTTGATCCTTGAGATCGTTCCTTAGCCGTGTGCGGTGCCCCCTGTCACCAAATTCCACCTCGATCATACCGTTGTAGTGCTTAGGCGAAGCCCTGCGTCGGTAATACATCAAGATCGTCACCACGCCGTCGTGCTGACGGAATTCCTCCCCGAAGCTTTGCTGGATCGGAGCCCGGGGATCGTCCTCGAGCTGTACGTGTGCTAAGAACTCGGAGGTGCCGGAGTAACGGTGCTTGGATCGGTCGGATCGGGAAGAAGACGTACGACTACTTCCTCTATGTTGTGTGATCGCTTCCGCAGTCGGTCTGCGTTGGTACGTAGACAACACTCTCCCCCTCGTTGCTGTGCATCACCATGATCTTGCGTGTGCGTAGGAAAATTTTGAAATTACTACGTTCCCCAACACTGAGCACCTCCCTCGAAGGACCCAACAATGGGAAAAAGAGTGCTCAGATTTATCCCGAACACCCCAGCACCCGTGGCATGGGGGTAGAAGCCGACGACTGGCCATCTCTCAGATTTGATAAACAGCCGCACAGAAGGTAATATTTTAAATTCAAACAAGCGTTGCATAGCGCACATGAACAAGTTTTCATAATACAGGATCACACGAGAAAGTTCATTCAAAAATTACATCCTTCGCACACTCGCCCGCCACAAGACGGGCACCCTTCAGGACACCCTCATAATACATTTCAGGGTGGCGATGCTCCTTGCCATGCGGCGGTCCCTCCTTCACCAGCTTCTCGTCGTCCATCTTGGCCCAGTGCACCTTCGCACGGGCAAAAGCCCGGCATGCACCTTCGATGCAGACGGACCGCTTTATGACTTCCAACCGTGGGCAGGCATCCACAAGCCGCCTCACCAGGCCGAAGTAGCTGTTGGGAAGGGAGTCGCCAGGCCACATCCGGACTATAAGGCCCCTCATGGCATGTTCGGCCACCTTGTGCAGCTCACCAATTGATTCAGCTGGTCACTCCCAGGCATCGGGTGTTCGGTCTCAGTATACTGAGACCAGAACAACTTCCCCGTCGAGCTTTCCTCCTCGGCCTGGTGGAACTTTACGGCATCCGACACGCTGCGGGGCAAATCTGCGAATGCTCCTGGAGAGCTCCGGACTCGAGTAAGTAACAAGTAATTTACTTTCACATGCTTGCTTTGCATAATGAATGCCTTACCCGCCCCTATCTTCCTCATCACCTCAATTTCCTGGAGGGCCTTTTGGGCTTCGGCCTTGGCATGCTTTGTGCTCTCGAGGGCCACGGCAAGCTCGGACTCTCACGTCTTCGAGTCAAACTCCAAAGTCTCGTGCTTCTTCACGAGAGCCTCAAGCTCTTACTGCACCTCGCTCACCCGTGCCTCTTGTTTCTCCCACTCGGTGCGCTCCTCGGCCGCTTTGTTTTAGGCCTCGGACAGCGCTTGCTTCAGGGTCGCCACTTCGGTCGTGGCCCCTGGCACATCCATTATGATCCTATCATTTTGCAACCACATCTTATGTGTATATATATATATATATATATATATATATATATATATATATATATGACTCCCCTTTTATACTCCCAAGAGTATGTACTCCCACCTCTAGTCCCCTAAAAAAAACTCCCACGTCCAGTGGATGGATAAACGGGTGAAAATATACCCATGAGCAACATTTATTATCGTAGTAGTAGAAAAATAAAGTGGTTATGAGCCGGTTGCATGCTCCTAATCCCAAGGGATGTTCGGCCTAATCCTCACGTGGCTAGGAAATTTGTTATAGTAGTAACCTCCCAGCCGGCACTTGGAAAATATTGCTGCGAGTATGTACTTTTTGGCGTCCAAATTATGGGTATATACTTCTTTATTAATTTAAGTAGTATGTACCCTAAAAATATTAAGTAGTATGTACGCACATGCTGATTTTTTTGGTGGTACACATAGTTTTCTTAGGATGTACTATTTTCTATAGTATATACCACTTCTTTAACACTCAACACATATTCAAACTAGTATATACTATATATGTTTTAATGTAGTATGTGAGGTGATATATAGTGATTTTCGGGTAACATGTGCTAAGTTTCCAACTTAGTTTGTACGTTCTACTTTATTTGTGTGGCGTGTACATACTGAATTTCTCATAGGTAGTATATATACTGCTCTTTTTAGCATATATACTACTTTTTTATTCAAGTGGTATATAGTGTCAAGAATCCAAAATGAGACATCATCTACTTAAATTAAGTGTAAATACATGTTTTTGTATGGAGTGTATACTTCTTGTTCTTTTTTTTTGCATCGTACTTCTTGGTCTTTTGCATGTAGTATATACCGTGTGGACCAAAGAGTACACGCAGCCCGAAAAAAGAAGTATATGCTCTCTTTTTTTGAACATCAGTACATACTTAAGTATATGCTCTCCATAAAGAAGTATATACATGATAGCTGGATGGACCAAAGAATACACGCTGCCGAAAAAGAAGTATATCTCCATAAAGAAGTATATACATATTGATAGTTGGATGCAGATTGATTTTCCTTTGCATGTGACAACACGTTCCTTTCTTCGTCCATGTTAGACGATCGGCAGAAGAGGAGATTGATGGGAGGAAAGCTGGACTGCACGGACATCGTGCATGCATGAAGTCGCTTAACCACGCGTGGCCGCACCGCCGTCCACGATTCCATGTCGACTTCATATCGTACCTCTGGCCACCGGCGGCTGCTTGCATCTCCTCTTCATCATGGAGCCCTCGACTGGCTGCATCACCCATTTGTCGGCGGGACGCCCGGCCGCCTGACTTCATTGTTGTAACCTGCAGCAAACAAGAGAGATACAGGAAGAAAGCTTCATCCATCAAGGTTGTACAAAATAATAAAATTACAACATGGACGGAACGATCAGATCGTTGTTGATTGGCATGGATTCCTAGAACAGCTACCGTCACCGGATGAAATGCACGGCGCTGCTAGTCATTGACATCGTCAGAGATCTTGGAATGGCTACCGTGGCCGGATAAGATGCACGCAGTGCCCGCGAGTCGTGGACAACATCGTGAGATCCTGTTGGTGAGCACCACCGGAAGCCGGCGGCCGCCGCTGGGAGCATCTCTCTAATGTAATAATATGATTCAACGGAGGGATTATCAAAATATGCATCTATGTGTCCTCGTCAAAAATAATAAGCATTTCAGCTCACTGCGACATAAATATATACTGAACTATTTGTTCTTTTTGTCCAGGACACATACAGTTGTATTTTTCTAATCCCTCTGTTGGATCTTGTTATATTATAGGTGTGTTGGTTCAGTATTTTTTTCAGAATTTTTGAGAACTTTTGGACCGTTGAAACCCTTAACTAGTTCTGTGGCAAGCACTTGTAGAAAATCCTATTCCTATATATATATAGGGATTGACTATTCGTCACCCTGGGTGAGGAATAGTTATTCTTCACCCCCCTTTATTTTACCATCAATTCATCGTAATTTTACGTTCTGTAAGTTTTGTCTTATTTTCAACGTGAAAAGAGACCGTAAGAAAATATATAGTCGTCGTAAAAAATATTTTATGTTATGTAAAATTACAAATATAAAAACATAGTGTAAAATACACATAAATTGCAAATTTTCTTGTCTTATGACCTATATTTTTATTTTTTTTATGCCAAATTCTACGTAGTGAATCAATAGGAATGTAATTATTTAAATTCCAAACATAATTTAATTATCAAATGATCGTAAGATTACCTCGAGTGAAGAATAGCTTATTCTGCACCCTCGGTGAGGAATAGTTATTCTTCACCCCCTCTATTTTACCATCAATACACTGTAATTTTACATTCCGTAAGTTTTATCTTATTTCCGACGTAAAAAGACACCGTAATAAAATATATAATCGCTGTAAAAAATATTTATGTTACGTAAAATTACAAACATAAAAATATAGTGTAAAATACACATAAACTGCAAATTTTCTTGTCTTATGACCTATATTTTTATTTTCTTATGTCAAATTTTACGTAGTGAATCAATACGAATGTAACTATTTGAATTCTAAACGTAATTTAATTATGAAATGATTGTAAGATTACCTCGGATGAAGAATAACATATTCTGCACCCCGGATGATGAATAGTAACACTATATATATATATATATATATATAGAAAATGTATTACTTACCTTTGTCATGGAAGCCTGGTTCTGGGGCTACCGAGGGAGTCCTGGATTAAGGGGTATCCGGATGGCCGGACTGTTGGACTATGAAGATACAAGATTGAAGACTTCGTCCCGTGTCCGGATGGGACTCTCCTTGGCGTGGAAGGCAAGCTTGGCAGTACGGATATGTAGATCTCCTTCCTTGTAATCGACTCTGTGTAACCCTAGCCCCCTCCGGTGTCTATATAAACCGGAGGGTTTAGTCCGTAGGATGAACAACAATCATACCATAGGCTAGCCTCTAGGGTTTAGCCTCTTCGATCTCGTGGTAGATCAACTCTTGTACTACTCATATTATCAAGAACAATCAAGCAGGACGTAGGGTATTACCTCCATCAAGAGGGCCCGAACCTGGGTAAACATCGTGTCCCATGTCTCCTGTTACCATCCGCCTAGACGCACAGTTCGGGACCCCCTACCCGAGATCCACCGGTTTTGACACCGACAGTAGGCTTTGTTGTAAATGAAGCTGACAAATGTGTGTACTATCACCATGGTGGGGGCGAGGGAGTTATCATTTGCTTGTATGTTGATGACATACTGATTTTCGGAACAAATCTGAATGTAATTAAGGAGGTCAAGGATTTCCTATCTTGCTATTTTGAGACGAAGGATTTAGGAGTGGCTGATGTCATTCTGAACATCAAGTTATTGAGAGACGATGATGGTGGGATTACATTACTTCAATCTCACTATGTGGAAAAGATCTTGAGTCGATTTGGCTATAGTGCCTGAAAGCCCTCTCCAACACCATAAGATGCGAGTGTGTTACTTTGAAAGAATCGAAGAATTGCTAGAGATCAATTGAAGTATTCTCAGATTATTGGCTCGGTTATGTACTTTGCCAGTGCTACAAGACCTGACATCTCTTTTGCTATTAGCAAACTGAGTCGGTTTGTCTCAAAACTAGGAGATGTGCATTGGAAAGCTCTAGAGAGAGTTTTGCGTTATTTGAAAGGCACTGCAAATTATGGAATTCACTACACTAGGCACCCAAAGGTGCTTGAAGGGTATAGTGACTCAAACTAGATCTCAGATGCTGATGAGATAAAGGCCACGAGCGGATATGTATTCACTCATGGAGGTGGCGCTGTTTCTTGGAAGTCTTGCAAGTGGACCATCTTAACAAGGTCAACAATGCAGATAGAACTCACATCACTAGATACAACTACGGTCGAAGCAGATTGGCTTCGCCGGCTCTTGAATGACATACCGGTTGTTGAGAAACCTGTACCGGGTATCCTTATGAACTGCGACAATCAACCTATCATCACGAAAGTGAACAGCTCAAAGGATAACATGAATCATCAAGACACGTTCAGAGAAGGTTAAAGTCTGTCAGGAAAATAACAAACTCCGGAATTATTGCATTGGATTATATCCAAACGTCTAAATAGCTAGCAGATCCATTACTAAGGGTCTATCACGTAATGTGATTGATAATGCATCAAGGGAGATGGGTATGAGACCCACAATATGAGTTGTTCATAGTGGTAACCTAGTCTATGTGATCGGAGATCCCGTGAATTAGATATGGAAGACAAGCTGTTGGTCAACTGAGAGGGGAGTATCCTTACTGTTAACAATACCACTCCATGAAGATGCAATACTCTCCTAAATCTGCATGGCAGGTTGATGTATATCTTAATGTGTTCTAAGTGGCTCATTTAAGCAGAGATGTTGTCCTGCAGAACATCTTTTGAAGAACACACCTATATGAGTCTGATTGTCAAACGTCGTAGTCTATGAGAGTGGGGTTCTCTCTAGTAAACTCATGAAAAGTCACAGAGTATGACGCATAAGCTCCATCCGCGGGGAAGACCCACGGTAGCCTAGTATCGGTCAAGGCTTTGTGTGAAGCTAGATTAGCAGAAAACTTGCAGTTCAAGGCCCACTCCACTGTTCAAGTTGCCTACTAGTGTAGCATAGAGTTCTAGATGGAAGTTCAACTTAACAGTCTCCACTGCAATACCGGTATATAAAATAGTGTTTTGGAACCAAAGGCAAATTTTGTGTGCCTCTGGGATCTGGTGGGGGATTGCTGGAATTTTGTCTATTTTGGGCCTAGTCCAATAGCAGTTTCTGAAATTCCTAATAAATCCTAGAGGCCCACGCAACCCATTGGTGCAAGGCAAGAGGTGTAACTAAAGTTTAGTCCCACATTGCTAGTTTAGTGGGACTTGGACCTCCTTATAAGGGAAGTTCTTTCCCCACTTGTATGAGCATGAGAACAAGAGGGATATCCATGTGCGCTCCTCCTCTACCGCCCGCCTCGCCACGCCACGCCTCGTCACGACGCGCCGCGGGTTGCGGGAATGAGCCGAGCCGATGTCTAATTTTTTCCCATGCACTACGGGTATACAAAAGGTCACTCGGGAGCTGGAAAGTTTTAGTTGTAGTGGATATTGAATACGAACGCCGCACCCTTCGGCTGTTGTCTGTTCATTTCATCTCCCGCGTTCCGTTCAGCTCCCGACGCAACCTCTCGCCTCCTTCTCTTGCGCCTATAAAAGGGAGGTCGCTCCTCTCAGAGAGAAGCACCAGAACTTCTCCTTCCTCTCGCCACCGGTTCCAATCTCTGAGCTGCTTCTGTCTTCCTCATCCCGGCTTGCAGCGTGCACCACGAGTCGGGACAATAGGCCTCCGAAACCGTACCTCTTTGAGTCCTGTACGGGAGAAGGGTGATAAGGTTTTTGTGGAGCGCTCATCGTGACTACTGACTTCTTCCTCACGGACGCCCCAGACTCCGACGACGACTTCCCCGACGACGACTACTTCCCCGACGTCGACAACCTCCTCGACGACATGGCTGGCGAGGACATCGACCCCAAGTACAATACTACTGTTGCTGCTATCACGTATGTGTTCTTCTCCTTTTATTAGATATCCTGCCATAGTTTCTCGTACTAGTACTTGCCCTAGATGTGTTAGGTTCTACTCCATATATGCAACTAGCTCTATTGTCTGCTCTAGATATGCTAGGCTACAGTTCATATATGCAGATGTTATTTACCTTCTCTCTGTCAGAATGCATGACTTGTTTTATCTCTACTATATTAGTCATGCTTTATCTAGTATTTCTGTTAATAAAATCATTTGGTAAATTGCTCATATTTCCAACAATACAAAAACCTTATAATAGGCAATTTACCCCAAGTGGTTTTGCTGCTTCCATGAGAACTCCTATGTTTGAGGGTATCCACTATAAGAGGTGGCGCGTGAGAGCAGTCTTATGGTTTCAAACCATGAGTTGCTATGACGCCATGCTTGGCAAGCCTCAAGGGGAGTTTGATGGCCAACAGGAACAACCTTTTCAGAAAATGGATACTCTGTTTAAGGCTGCTCTCTTGAGTGTTCTTGGTGAGAACATAGTAGATGCTTATGCGTCAATTGACAATGGAAAAGATATGTGGGACACACTCGAGGCCAAGTTTGGGGTCTCGGATGCTAGCACTGAGTTGTACATCTTGGAGCAATTTTATGATTACAGGATGACTGAAGAGCGCTCCATTGTTGAGCAAGCTCATGAGATACAGTTATTTGCTAGAGAACTTGAGCACTTCAACTGTATGCTACCAGACAAGTTTGTTGACGGAGGTATCATCACCAAGCTTCCTCCTTCATGGAGGAACTTTGCTACCTTACTGAAGCATAAGAGACATGAGTTTTCTGTTCCACATCTCATTGGTACTCTTGATGTCGAAGAAAAGGCGAGAGAAAAGGGCACACGTGCTCGAGGTATTGAGGGAGGATCTAGTGCCAATCTGGTACAGAAGAAGAACTTCCAGCCCCACAAGTTCAAGAACAAGGGCAAGTTTGATGGTAAAGCAAAAGTTGATGGGAAGAACAAGGTTGTGCAACACACGAACTTCAAGAAGAATGACAAGAAGAAAGGTGTTTGTCATGGTGTGGGGATCCTGATCATTGGGCTCCTAGTTGCCCTAATCGCAATGACAAGCGTCATCTTGGGAAAGGAGGCAAGACTGCTAATGTTGTCACTGGAGACATTGACATGAAGGATGTTGGGTATGGTATATTTCCCACTATTCTTTTAGTATGTCATTCTCCTGATTGGTTGATTGACACGGGTGCTAATGTGCATGTATGCGGTGATATTTCCATGTTTTCGTCTTATCAGACCGCAGGGACTTCAACCGTGCTGATGGGCAATGGTTCAAGTGCTTCTGTTCGTGGTGTTGGCATGATCGATCTGAAGTTTACTTCGGGGAATATCATGCGGCTGAAGAACGTGCATTATGTCCCCTCCGTCAATAAAAATCTTGTTAGCGGATCTCTTCTATGTAGAGATGGCTATAAGCTTGTCTTTGAGTCGGATAAATTTGTAATGTCCAAGTATGGAACCTTTGTTGGTAAAGGCTATGAGACAGGAGGCCTGTTTCGTTTATCCTTATCAAACATTTGCAATAAAGTTGTTAATCATGTTTGCAACAATAGTGAATCAAATGTGCGGCATTCACGTCTTTGTCATGTTAACTTTGGTTGCATGTCGCGACTAGCGAAGTTGAACTTAATCCCTAGTTAAACCACTGTCAAGGGATCTAAGTGTCAATTTTGTGTGCAAGCTAAGCAACCTCGTAAGTCTCACACGACTGCGGAAATGAGAAATCTTGCACCACTAGAGCTCATACATTCAGATCTATGTGAAATGAATGGTGTTTTGACAAAAGAAGGAAAGAAATATTTCATGACGTTAATTGACGACTCCCCTAGATACTGCCATGTGTATCTTCTGAAATCTAAGGATGAGGCTTTGAACTCTTTCAAGATCTATAAAGCTGAAGTGGAAAACCAACTTGATCAAAAAATCAAGAGGCTTAGGTCCGACCGTGGTGGAGAGTATTTTTCCAATGAATTTGTTGCTTTTTGTGCGGAACATGGTATAATCCATGAGAGGACGCCTCCCTACTCACCTCAGTCAAATGGGGTGGCCGAAAGAAAGAACCGTACTCTAACTGATTTAGTTAACACCATGTTAGACACATCGGGTCTTTCCAAGGCATGGTGGGGGTAGGCAATATTGACAGCATGTCATGTCCTAAACTGAGTCCCCACAAAGAACAAAGAGAGAAATCCATTCGAGGAATGGGAGAAGAAAAGGTTAAGGCTCTCTTGTCTATGAACCTGGGGTTGTTTGGCGAAAGTCAATGTGCCAATTCCAAAGAAGTGCAAGATTGGACCAAAGACTGTGGATTGTGTTTTCCTGGGATATGCTTTTCATAGCATTCGCTATAGATTCTTGGTTGTAAAATCTGAGGTACCTGACATGCATGTCGGTACGATCATGGAGTCGAATGATGCGACTTTCTTTGAAGATATCTCTCCCATGAAGGATATGGCTACCTCATCTAATCAGGAGATGCCTAGTTCATCGAATCAAGAACCAGTTACAATTACTGAACCTGCCATTTTGATGGAACACTTTGAAAATCATGTGGAGGAGAACAACGAAGTTCCTACTAGAAGCAAGAGACAGAGGACTGCAAAGTCCTTTGGTGATGATTTTCTTGTGTATCTCATGGATTATACTCCCAGTTCTATTTCAGAGGCCTATGCATCTGAAGATGCTGACTGCTGGAAGGAAGCGGTTCGTAGCGAGATGGATTCCATCTTGGCGAATGGAACTTGGGAGATAATTGATCGTCGTTATGGGTGCAAACCTATAGGATGCAAATGGGTATTCAAGAAGAAGCTTAGGCCTGATGGTACTATTGAAAAGTACAAGGCTCGGCTCGTGGCTAAGGGTTATACCTAAAAGGAAGGTGAAGACTTCTTTGATACTTACTCACCTATGGCTCGACTGACCACTATTCGAGTTCTACTTTCACTAGCTGCCTCACATGGTCTTCTCGTTCATCAAATGGATGTTAAGACTGCTTTCCTAAATGGAGAGTTGGATGAGGAAATTTATATGGAACAACCAGATAGGTTTGTACTAGATGGTCAGGAAGGAAAAGTGTGCAAGTTGCTGAATTCTTTGTATGGACTCAAGAAAGCACCCAAACAGGGGTATGAGAAGTTTGAAAGAACTTTAACAACTGCAGGCTTTATTGCAAATGAAGCTGACAAATGTGTGTACTATCGCCATGGTGGGGCGAGGGAGTTATCCTTTGCTTGTATGTTGATGACATACTGATTTTCGGAACAAATCTGAATGTAATTAAGGAGGTCAAGGATTTCCTATCTTGCTATTTTGAGACGAAGGATTTAGGAGTGGTTGATGTCATTCTGACCATCAAGTTATTGAGAGATGATGATGGTGGAATTACATTACTTCAATCTCACTATGCGGAAAAGATCTTGAGTCTCTTTGGCTATAGTAACTGCAAGCCCTCTCCAACACCATATGATGCGAGTGTGTTACTTTGAAAGAATCGAAGAATTTCTAGAGATCAATTGAAGTATTCTCAGATTATTGGCTCGCTTATGTACTTTGCCAATGCTACAAAACCTGACATCTCTTTTGTTGTTAGCAAACTGAGTCGGTTTGTCTCAAAACCAGGAGATGTGCATTGTAAAGCTCTAGAGAGAGTTTTGCGTTATTTGAAAGGCACTGCAAATTATGGAATTCACTACACTGGGCACCCAAAGGTGCTTGAAGGGTATAGTGACTCAAACTGGATCTCAGATGCTGATGAGATAAAGGCCATGAGCGGATATGTATTCACTCATGGAGGTGGAGCTGTTTCTTAGAAGTCTTGCAAGCAGACCATCTTAACGAGGTCAACAATGGAAGCAGAACTCACAGCACTAGATAGATCTAAAGTCAAAGCAGATTGGCTTCGCCGGCTCTTGAATGACTTACTGGTTGTTGAGAAACCTGTACCGGGTATCCTTATAAACTGCGACAATCAACCTGTGATCACGAAAGTGAACAGCTCAAAGGATAACATGAAGTCATCAAGACACATTCAGAGAAGGTTAAAGTCTGTCAGGAAAATGAGAAACTCCGGAGTTATTGCATTGGATTATATCCAAACGTTTAAAGATCTGGCAGATCCTTTTACTAAGGGTCCATCACGTAATGTGATAGATAATTCATCAAGGGAGATGGGTATGAGACCCACAATATGAGTTGTTCACAGTGGTAACCTAGTCTATGTGATCGGAGATCCCATGAATTAGATATGGAAGACAAGCTGTTGGTCAACTAAGAGGGGAGTATCCTTACTGTTAACAATACCACTCCATGAAGATGCAATACTCTCCTAAATCTGCATGGTAGGTTGATGTATATCTTAATGTGTTCTAAGTGGCTCATTTAAGCAGAGATGTTGTCCTGCAGAACATCTTTTGAAGAACACACCTATATGAGTTTGATTGTCAAACGTCACAATCTATGAGAGTAGGGTTCTCTCTAGTAAACTCATGAAAGGTCACGGAGTATGACGCATAAGCTCCATCTGCAGGGAAGACCCACGGTAGCCTAGTATCGGTCAAGGCTTTGTGTGAAGCTAGATTAGCAGAAAACTTGCAGTTCAAGGCCCAGTCCACTATTCAAGTTGCCTACTAGTGTAGCATAGAGTTCTAGGTGGAAATTCAACTTAACAGTCTCCACTGCAATACCGGTATATAAAACAGTGTTTTGGAACGAAAGGCAAATTTTGTGTGCCTCTGGGATCTGGTGGGGGATTGCTGGAATTTTGTCTATTTTGGGCCTAGTCCAATAGCAGTTTCAGAAATTCCTAATAAATCCTAGAGGCCCACGTTGCCCATTCGTGCAAGGCAAGAGGTGGAACTAAAGCTTAGTCCCACATTGCTAGTTTAGTGGGAGTTAGACCTCCTTATAAGGGAGGTTCTTTCCCCACTTGTATGAGCATGAGAACAAGAGGGATATCCACGCACGCTCCTCCTCTGGCCGCCACGCCACGCCTCGTCACGACGTGGCGTGGGTTGCGGGAATGAGCCGAACCGATGTCTAAATTTTTGCCACGCACTATAGGTATATGAACGGTCACTTGGGAGCTAGAAAGTTTTTGTTGTAGTGGATATTGAATACGAACGCTGCACCCTTCGGCTGTTGTCTCTTCGTTTCGTCTCCCGTGTTCCCTTCAGCTCCCGGCATAGCCTCTCGCCTCCTTCTCTTGTGCCTATAAAAGGGAGGTCGCTCCTCTCAGAGAGACACACCAGAACTTCTCCTTCCTCTCACCACCGGTTCCAATCTCTGAGCTGCTATTGTCTTCCTCATCCCGGCTTGCGGCGTGCACCGCGAGTCAGGACAGTAGGCCTCCGAAACCACACCTCTTTGAGTCCTGTACGTGAGAAGGGTGATAAGGTTTTGGGGGAGCGCTCAGCGCGACTACTGACTTCTTCGTCACGGACGCCCCGGACTCCGACGACTACTTCCCCGATGGCGACAACCTCTTCGACGACATGGCTGGCGAGGACATTGACCCCAAGTACAATACTACTGCTGTTGTTGTCACGTATGTGTTCTTCTCCTTTCTGTTAGATGTCCTACCACAGTTTCTCATACTAGTACTTGCCCTAGATGTGTTAGGTTCTACTCCATATATGCAACTAGCTATACTGTCTGCTCTAGATATGCTAGGCTACAGTTCATATATGCAGATGTTATTTACCTTCTCTCTATCAGAACGCATGACTTGTTTTATCTCTACTATATTAGTCATGCTTTATCTAGTATTTCTGTTAATATCATTTGGTAAATTGCTCATATTTCCAACAGTTTGTACGGACAAGGAGATCGCCTACTTCGTGAAGATCTACCCTAGTGAGGCAAGTCATTCGTGGGTGATGGCCATGGTGGGATAGACAAGGTTGCTTCTTCGTGGACCCTTCGTGGGTGGAGCCCTTCGTGGACTCGCGCAACCGTTACCCTTCGTGGGTTGAAGTCTCCATCAACGTGGATGTACGATAGCACCACCTATTGGAACCACGCCAAAAATCTCAGTGTCTACATTGCGTTTGCTCCCTCCAAACTCCTCCTTTTACCTTCATGTGCAATGTTTTACATTCTGCTGCTATACTCTTAGACTTGCATGTGTTGGTTGTTTAATTGACTAGTGCTAAGTTGCTAAAATCTGCCAAGACTTAAAATTAGGAAAAGGCTAGATTTTTATTTGGTCAAGTAGTCTAATCAGCCCCCTCTAGACATACTTTCGATCCTACAAGGGAATATATTAATATCGCGGAGATACCAATTACACCTAGCCTCTGCAACAACTCAATACCTTAATGGCACTACGGATGCACACATCCAAAAAAAAGAAGAAGAAGCTAAAATGGAAAAGTCCAGCTACAATGATCTAGTCCTTGAAGCAACAATACAAACACCACCAAGACAACCTGAAGTCCAAATTCTCCAAAAGCGACCTCCAAGAAGGAAAAAGTGCATAAGCGTCGTCGTTTACCGATCATAGATCATAGGTTTTCCTCCAGAAGAAAGTACATGCTCTCAAATCAATGCCTTCAAAAAGGGCATTGCCAGGAACAACCAATTAAGGCTAGACCTTGGATTTTCCCTAAAAGATAAGACCTTGAACTTCTCCTGTGCCGTCACCCCCACTTGCATGGCGCAGCTACTAGTCCTGAAACACCAAACAAATTCCTCATCGCCGCAAAGATTCAAACCACCATTACTAGTCCTCAAATCACAGCTTCCATGACATTATCTGCTTCTGGCTTCACCATGGAACAAAAAAGACATGTCCTATGCAGGGATGGAGCCAAAAAACTGAGATGGGGGGGGACAAGAACCAAAAGCTTCAAAATCGTAGGATATATTTGCCGTAAAAGAATCATAGGATATATGAAAAGGTACCATAGTAAATAATAGGATTTAGGACATCTAGATAGTAAACATATGTCTGTTGTTCAATAGTAAGAATAAATTACATTTCTATCAATTTGAATTCTGCTTTACGAGCACCAGTATCGAAGATATCAATTATTTCTTCAGAGCTAAACTTGGCTGCAAGTTCCTTCTCAATGTAAACTAGCATGCAATGACAAAGAAAATCATCTCCCATTTTGCTCCGAAGCCGCGTCTTGACTAGTTTCATTGCAGAAAAGGCTCGCTCTGCTGTTGCAGTTGACACCGGAAGAGTTATCACCAATCGTAACAACCTCTCAACCATTGGATAGTCAGAAGACTTGCCAGTCTTAACTATCCCTTTTGTTAGATCAGCAAGTGATTTGCAGTTCTTGATCTCTGGATGGTTGAATGTATCAAGCTAGAAATGTGGTAGCTCGCACTCCAACCGATCTCTTTCTTGACTAGAAAAATCTGCAGGATAGAATTTCTCCACTAGTCTGCATATCTTCGACTTGCTGAAGGCATCATGCCTCGGGTCCACTGATGAGCAAAGATCTAGAAGCTCAGTAACTTGAGAACTGAATCGATCATTCAACTCTATCACTTGTTGATCTATTGCAACATTAAACACATCTACTTTGTAATGATGGATAACTGTGGTGTTGTCATGTTTATTTCGAGATTTCGTCACATCAACATACCTAAAATTAATATATATTGAAAAATAAGAATTAGTTGCATGATCTACACATTGATGAGAAGTATGTAAGTGGCTAAATCTCTACATTATAATTTATATAACCATAGAGAGATAGGAAAAGATACATACTTTTGATCCATGTCCGGGATGCCAATCTCATGTGTTACACAAAAGGATTTCACATCTTCAAAAAGGTTGTCCCATCCATCTTCTCGTAGTTCACCAAGCAACACCTTTGTGTTAGAAACACAATCTAATGCATTTGCAATATCCAAAGATTTATGTTGAAGTTTGAGACACAAGACATCTGTGATTTTCATGATTCTTTCCATTAAGTGTAGAATGAACACAAAATCAAATGTCAGTAGGATTTTCAAGGCACCTCCAGCATCACCTGTTGAGTTCCTTGTAGCTGAACGATCAGCTGCTACACTTCTTAGCACTGTAACAGTTGCGGCAAACATCTTTAACAAACTTTTGATAGATTTGTAGTGGGAACTCCATCTCGTGTCTCCGCCCTTTGTAAAGAACCTATTTGATTGGCCCCTCTTCCTGTGTCAAGCTCTCCCAATTCAATCTCACTAGCAATTTCAGCAGCTTGATTTTCTAACAGCTCATCATTGCGTTTGGGAGATGCACTAACTATATTTATAATGAAATTTGCATGCTGAAAAAAATTATGGACCTCATGTACCTCCCTTGAAGCAGCAACAAGAGCCAATTGGAGTTGATGTGCAAGACAATGGATATAGTATGCATAAGGGCACTCTTTGAGAATTAGAGCTTTCAGCCCATTCCACTCCCCCCTCATGTTGCTTGCCCCGTCATATCCCTGGCCTCTAATATCTTGCACATTCAACCCATTATCACCTAGGACAGCAATAATTGTGTTCTTTAGAGTCAAAGCACTAGTGTCTCTAACATGAACAAGATCAAGAAAATGTTCTCTTATCACCCCTTCTATGTTTGCGAATCGAAGAACTACTGCCATCTGATCTTTTTTAGACTCATCTCTACATTCATCAACCAAGATAGAAAATTTGCTATTACCAAGTTCTTCTTTAATTGAGGTCTTCACTTTTCCAGCAAATATGCTAGCAATTTCCTTTTGAATAGTTGTTGAGGTGTACTTTGCATTTTTTGGAGCATTCTGTACAACTTCATGTACATCCTTGTTATAAGAAGCCAAAAGCTTAATCATTTCCTTGAAATTACCTTGGTTCTTGGAATCCTCAGACTCATCATTTCCTCTAAAGGGACATGCTTGAAACATTAGCCACCTGATGCAATCAACATAGAATAATTATTAGATGTCTAGTATAAAGAAATTCTAAATGTTCGAAATTAAATACTTCTTGCTTACCTCATGGCATCAATGGAAGTCTTTAGCCTTAGTCTTGCATCAAGAACCCGCTTCTTAGTTTGCTTTTTCATCACCTCATCAACATAATTAATTTTGTTTCTCAAGTTTTCATAACACCGAACTGCAAAATTGTGAGCCGAGCTGGGAGTAGTGCCCATATGTTTGAGAAAAGCACATTCTTTTCCATTGTTAACTTTCTTCCACTTATCAAATCCGCTCACTGTGAATGTGTCTGAACCACACTTCCCAATTGGCTTCTTTGAGAAGAGAAAACAAGGCAAACAATAGCCACAATTTTTTAGAGGTGAATACTCCAACCACCAATGATTCGTGAACCAATCACTTTGGAATCGCCCACGGCCAGCCCTGTCCTAGTAAATTCATACTCGTCTGGCTTTAAGATTGGTTGATAAGCCCCTTTAGATATATAAAAACACCTAGCAGCATCATGCTCATCGGGAGGAAGTTGCCAAATTTGAAGATGTCGCCCCGGCTCTCGGTCATAACTTGTGGTTATAATTGTAGCTTCTTCCATAGCTTCTGGCACAGAAACATCATGATCAATTTGAGCATCACCATCAGTACAATTTGGGTGATTCTGTTCGCTAGGTTGAACGTTGTCTGCAGTAGCATCATGTTCTGATGGCCGAGAGCTTGAACCAATGGATTTGAAAAAATTATGAATTGATTCTCTCTTTCTCTTCATGTCTACACAAGCACAAAACAATTGAAAATTTTATATTGACTATTAAGGGCTGTAGTTTGGATGATTATACTTCTACAATTGTTAAAGGCATGAACTACTAATCCATGTGAAAATAAATTACCTTTTCCCCTTGTGTTCCTGCCCAGCTGCCCGTCGTCCGCCGTCGTTGTGTCCAGGATTCCGGCCTCCGGGCTGCCGGCAACGTGTCCGTGGATTGGCTCCTGTCCGGGCGTTGCGGGCTTGCGGCGTCCCCTTCCTATCTTGGCTTCTCGATGGGAGTTAGCGGCGCGTCGACGACCTGGCTTCGAGGAGCGCTGGAGGCAGTCACCAGTCAGAGATCCGATCCCTAATTTTTTGGAGATGAAGATTCGAACGAACTGACGACGTGCGTAGCGTGCTAGCGTTGTCATCTAATAATTCTTTGGGGGCCTGTCAATCGTAGCGTGCCGTGGTGTGCAGGGCCTGCTCGGCTCAGTTTTTTTGCTTTTAGCCTGTAAATGCTCAATGGGCTGCACTGGTTACATGGGCTATACGCCTATACAAAGGCCGATGGGGGAATAGAGGGCGAAGCAGGCTGCAGGCAAGCATACAGGTAAAAAAAGTAGCGATCATCTCTTCCGTTTCAAGGGACTGCGCGATCATTGGGGGGGTCTCGCCCCCCTCGTCCCCCCCTTAATCCGTCCCTGGTCCTATGATGGCAACAAATTGTTTGAAATATGCCCTAGAGGCAATAATAAAAGCATTATTATTATATTTCCTTGTTCATGATAATTGTCTTTTATTCATGCTATAATTGTGTTATCCGGAAATCGTAATACATGTATGAATAAATAGACACCAACATGTCCCTAGTAAGCCTCTAGTTGACTAGCTCGTTGATCAACAGATAGTCATGGTTTCCTGACTATGGACATTGGATGTCATTGATAACGAGATCACATCATTAGGAGAATGATGTGATGGACAAGACCCAATCCTAAACATAGCACAAGATCGTATAGTTCGTTTGCTAGAGTTTTTCAAATGTCAAGTATCTTTTCCTTAGACCATGAGATCGTGTAACTCCCGGATACTGTAGGAGTGCTTTGGGTGTACCAAACGTCACAAGTAACTGGGTGACTATAAAGGTATACTACGGGTATCTCCGAAAGTGTCTGTTGGGTTGACACGGATCAAGACTGGGATTTGTCACTCCGTATGACGGAGAGGTATCTCTGGGCCCACTCGGTAATGCATCATCACAATGAGCTCAAAGTGACCAAGTGTCTGGTCACGGGATCATGCATTATGGTACGAGTAAAGTTACTTGCCGATAACGAGATTGAATGAGTTATTGGGATATCGACAATCGAATCTCGGGCAAGTAACGTACCGATTGACAAAGGGAATTGTATACGGGGTTGCTTGAATCCTCGACATCGTGGTTCATCCGATGAGATCATCGAGGAGCATGTGGGAGCCAACATGGGTATCCAGATCCCGCTGTTGGCTATTGACCGGAGAGCCATCTCGGTCATGTCTACATGTCTCCCGAACCCGTAGGGTCTACACACTTAAGGTTCGGTGACGCTAGGGTTGTAGGGATATGAATATGCAGTAACCCGAAAGTTGTTCGGAGTCCCGGATGAGATCCCGGACGTCACGAGGAGTTCCGGAATGGTCTGGAGGTGAAGAATTATATATAGGAAGTGCAGTTTCGGCCATCGGGAGAATTTCGGGGGTCACCGGTATTGTACCGGGACCACCGGAAGGGTCCCGGGGGTCCACCGGGTGGGGTCACCCATCCCGGAGGGCCCCATGGGCTTAAGTGGGAAGGGGAACCAGCCCATAGGGGGCTGGTGCGCCCCCTTGGCCCACCCCCTTGCGCCTAGGGTTGAAACCCTAGGGTGGGGGGGCGCCCCACTTGCCTTGGGGGGGGGGGTACTCCACCCCCCTGGCCGCCGCCCCCTTGGGAGATGGGATCTCCAGGGCCGGCGCCCCCCCTTGGGGCCTATATAAAGGGAGGGGAGGGAGGGGCAGCCGCACCCTGAACCCCTGGCGCCTCCCTCTCCCCTGCTACACCTCTCTCTCTCTCCGTAGAGCTCGGCGAAGCCCTGTCGGAGTACTGCTTCTCCATCACCACCACGCCGTCGTGCTGCTGCTGGAGCCATCTTCCTCAACCTCTCCTTCCCCTTCCTGGATCAATAAGGAGGAGACGTCACGCTGACCGTACCTGTGTTGAACGCGGAGGTTCCGTCCGTTCGGCGCTAGGATCTCAGGTGATTTGGATCACGTCGTGTACGACTACCTCATCCCCGTTCTTTGAATGCTTCCGCTCGCGATCTACAAGGTATGTAGATGCATTCGATCACTCGTTGCTAGATGAACTCATAGATGGATCTTGGTGAAACCATAGGAAATTTTTTGTTTTCTGCAACGTTCCCCAACAGTGGCATCATGAGCTAGGTCTATGCGTAGTTCTCTTTGCACGAGTAGAACACAATTTGTTGTGGGCGTAGATGTTGTCAACTTTCTTGCCGCTACTAGTCTTATTTTGCTTCAGCGGTATTGTGGGATGAAGCGGCCCGGACCAACCTTACACGTACGCTTACGTGAGACCGGTTCCACCGACTAACATGCACTAGTTGCATAAGGTGGCTGGCGGGTGTCTGTCTCTCCCACTTTAGTTGGAGCGGATTTGATGAAAAGGGTCCTTATGAAGGGTAAATAGAAGTTGACAAATCACGTTGTGGCTTTCACGTAGGTAAGAAAACGTTCTTGCTAGAACCCTATTGCAGCCACGTAAAACTTGCAACAACAATTAGAGGACGTCTAACTTGTTTTTGCAGCAAGTGTTTTGTGATGTGATATGGCCAAAGTTGTGATGAATGATATATATATGATGTATGAGATGTTCATGTCATTGTAATAGGAATCACGACTTGCATGTCGATGAGTATGACAACCGGCAGGAGCCATAGGAGTTGTCTTTATTTTTTGTATGACCTGCGTGTCATTGAGAAACGCCATGTAAATTACTTTACTTTATTGCTAAACGCGTTAGCCATAGTAGTAGAAGTAATAGTTGGCGAGCAACTTCATGGAGACACGATGATGGAGATCATGGTGTCATGCCGGTGACAAGATAATCATGGAGCCCCAAGATGGAGATCACAGGAGCTATATGATATTGGCCATATCATGTCACTATTATTATTTGATTGCATGAGATGTTTATCATGTTTTTGCATCTTGTTTACTTAGAACGACGGTAGTAAATAAGATGATCCCTCATAATAATTTCAAGAAAGTGTTCCCCCTAACTGTGCACCGTTGCGACAGTTCGTTGTTTCGAAGCACCACGTGATGATCGGGTGTGATAGATTCCAACGTTCACATACAACGGGTGTAAGACAGATTTACACATGCAAACACTTAGGTTGACTAGACGAGCCTAGCATGTACAGACATGGCCCCGGAACACAGAAGACCGAAAGGTCGAGCATGAGTCGTATAGAAGATACGATCAACATGAAGATGTTCACCGATGTTGACTAGTCCGTCTCACGTGATGATCGGACACGGCCTAGTTAACTCGGATCATATTATACTTAGATGACTGGAGGGATGTCTATCTAAGTGGGAGTTCATTGAATAATTTGATTAGATGAACTTAATTATCATGAACTTAGTCTAAAATATTTACAATATGTCTTGTAGATCAAATGGCCAACATTGTCCTCAACTTCAACGCGTTCCTAGAGAAAACCAAGCTGAAAGACAATGGCAGCAACTATACGGACTGGGTCCGGAACCTGAGGATCATCCTCATAGCTGCCAAGAAAGATTATGTCCTACAAGCACCGCTAGGTGAAGCACCTGTTCTCCCTGCAGAACAAGACGTTATGAACGCTTGGCAGACACGTTCCGATGATTACTCCCTCATTCAGTGCGGCATGCTTTACAGCTTAGAGTCGGGGCTCCAAAAGCGTTTTGAGAGACACGGAGCATATGAGATGTTCGAAGAGCTGAAAATGGTTTTTCAAGCTCATGCCCGGGTCGAGAGATATGAAGTCTCCGACAAGTTCTTCAGCTGTAAGATGGAGGAAAATAGTTCTGTCAGTGAGCACATACTCACTATGTCTGGGTTACATAACCGCTTGACTCAGCTGGGAGTTAATCTCCCAGATGACGCGGTCATTGACAGAATCCTCCAGTCGCTTCCACCGAGCTACAAGAGCTTTGTGATGAACTTCAATATGCAAGGGATGGAAAAGACCATTCTTGAAGTATTTGCAATGCTGAAATCAGCAGAGGTAGAAGTCAAAAAGGAACATCAAGTGTTGATGGTGAATAAAACCACTAAGTTTAAGAAAGGCAAGGGTAAGAAAAACTTCAAGAAGGACGGCAAGGGAGTTGTCGCGCCCGGCAAGCAAGCTGCCGGGAAGAAGCCAAAGAATGGACCCAAGCCCGAGACTGAGTGTTTTTATTGCAAGGGAAGTGGTCACTGGAAGCGGAATTGCCCCAAATACTTAGCGGACAAGAAGGCCAGCATCACGAAAGGTATATGTGATATACATGTAATTGATGTGTACCTTACCAGTACTCATAGTAGCTCTTGGGTATTTGATACCGGTGCAGTTGCTCACATTTGTAACTCAAAGCAGGAGCTGCGGAATAAGCGGAGACTGGCGAAGGACGAGGTGATGATGCGCGTCGGGAATGGTTCCAAGGTCGATGTGGTCGCCGTCGGCACGCTACCTCTACATTTACCTACGGGATTAGTATTGAACCTCAATAATTGTTATTTAGTGCCAAGTTTGAGCATGAACATTGTATCAGGATCTCGTTTAATATGAGATGGCTACTCATTTAAATCCGAGAATAATGGTTGTTCTATTTATATGAGAGATATGTTTTATGGTCATGCTCCGATGGTGAATGGTTTATTCTTAATGAATCTCGAGCGTAATGCTACACATATGCATAGTGTGAATACCAAAAGATGTAAGATTGATAATGATAGTCCCACATACTTGTGGCACTGCCGCCTTGGTCACATAGGTCTCAAACGCATGAAGAAGCTCCATACGGATGGACTTTTAGAGTCTCTTGATTACGAATCATTTGACACGTGCGAACCATGCCTCATGGGTAAAATGACCAAGACTCCGTTCTCAGGAACAATGGAGCGAGCAACCAACTTATTGGAAATCATACATACTAATGTATGCGGTCCAATAAGTGTTGAGGCTCGCGGTGGCTATCGTTATGTTCTCACCCTCACTGATGACTTGAGTAGATATGGGTATGTCTATTTAATGAAACACAAGTCTGAGACCTTTGAAAAGTTCAAGGAATTTCAGAGTGAGGTTGAGAATCAACGTGACAGGAAAATCAAGTTCTTGCGATCAGATCGTCAGGGAGAATACTTGAGTCACGAATTTGGCACACTCCTAAGAAAATGTGGAATAGTTTCACAACTCACGCCGCCTGGAACACCTCAGCGTAATGGTGTGTCCGAACATCGTAATTGCACTCTATTAGATATGGTGCGATCTATGATGTCTCTTACCGATTTACCGCTATCATTTTGGGGCTATGCTTTAGAGACTGCCGCATTCACTATAAATAGGGCTCCGTCGAAATCCGTTGAGACGACACCGTATGAATTATGGTTTGGGAAGAAACCTAAGCTATCGTTTCTAAAAGTTTGGGGATGCGATGCTTATGTCAAGAAACTTCAACCTGAAAAGCTCGAACCCAAGTCGGAAAAATGCGTCTTCATAGGATACCCTAAAGAAACTATTGGGTATACCTTCTACCTCAGATCCGAAGGCAAGATCTTTGTTGCCAAGAACGGATCCTTTCTAGAGAAGGAGTTTCTCTCGAAAGAAGTAAGTGGGAGGAAAGTAGAACTTGATGAAGTATTACCTCTTGAACCGGAAAATGGTGCAACTCAAGAAAATGTTCCTGAGGTGCCTGCACCGACTAGAGAGGAAATTAATGATGATGATCATGAAACTTTAGATCAAGTTGCTACTGAACTTCGTAGGTCCACAAGGACACGTTCCGCACCAGAGTGGTACGGCAACCCTGTCTTGGAAATCATGTTGTTAGACAACGGTGAACCTTCGAACTATGAAGAAGCGATGGCGGGCCCGGATTCCGACAAATGGCTAGAAGCCATGAAATCCGAGATAGGATCCATGTATGAAAACGAAGTATGGACTTTGACTGACTTGCCCGTTGAGCGGCGAGCCATAGAAAATAAATGGATCTTTAAGAAGAAGACAGACACGGATGGTAATGTGACCATCTATAAAGCTCGGCTTGTCGCTAAGGGCTATCGACAAGTTCAAGGGGTTGACTACGATGAGACTTTCTCACCGGTAACGAAGCTAAAGTCCGTCCGAATCATGTTAGCTATTGCCGCATTCTATGATTATGAGATATGGCAAATGGACGTCAAAACGTTATTCCTTAATGGTTTCCTTAAGGAAGAATTGTATATGATGCAGCCGGAAGGTTTTGTCGGTCCTAAGAATGCTGACAAGGTGTGCAAGCTCCAACGCTCGATTTATGGGCCGGTGCAAGCATCTCGGAGTTGGAACATTCGCTTTGATGAGATGATCAAAGCGTTTGGGTTTACGCAAACTTATGGAGAAGCCTGCATTTACAAGAAAGTGAGTGGGAGCTCTGTAGCATTTCTCATATTGTATGTAGATGACATACTTTTGATGGGAAATGATATAGAACTCTTGGACAGCATTAAGGCCTACTTGAATAAGAGTTTTTCAATGAAGGACCTTGGAGAAGCTGCATATATATTAGGCATCAAGATCTATAGAGATCACTGTTCAAGATATCTTCCGATATTCCGATAAATCGTCCGATTTATCGCTTACCGGTGTCTGACCGATAAGATATATCGGCCGATAAATCAACCGATATGACGATAAATCGTCCGATTTGCCGATAAACTGGCCGATTTACCCCTTATCATGGGTCGACCGATAAGTTCCCGATAAGCGATATCCCCAACATTGATAGAGATAGATCAAGACGCCTCATAGATCTTTCACAAAGCACATACCTTGATAAGATATTGAAGAAGTTCAATATGGATCAGTCTAAGAAGGGGTTCTTGCCTGTGTTGCAAGGTGTGAAATTGAGCTCAGCTCAATGTCCGACCACGGCAGAAGATATAGAAGAGATGAGTGTCATCCCCTATGCCTCCGCCATAGGTTCTATTATGTATGCCATGCTGTGTACCAGACCTGATGTAAACCTTGCCGTAAGTTTATTAGGTAGGTACCAAAGTAATCCCGGCAAGGAACACTAGACAGCGGTCAAGAATATCCTGAAGCACCGGAAAAGGACTAAGGAAATGTTTCTCGTTTATGGAGGTGACGAAGAGCTCGTCATAAAGGGTTACGTCGACGCTAGCTTTGACACAGATCTGGATGACTCTAAGTCACAAACCGAATACGTGTATATTTTGAATGGTGGGGCAGTAAGCTGGTGCAGTTGCAAGAAGAGCGTCGTGGCGGGATCTACATGTGAAGTGGAGTACATGGCAGCCTCGGAGGCAGCTGAAGGAAATATGCCCTAGAGGCAATAATAAAGTTATTATTTATTTCCTTACATCATGATAAATGTTTATTATTCATGCTAGAATTGTATTAACCGGAAACATAATACATGTGTGAATACATAGACCAACAGAGTGTCACTAGTATGCCTCTACTTGACTAGCTCGTTAATCAAAGATGGTTATGTTTCCTAACCATGAACAAAGAGTTGTTATTTGATTAACGAGGTCACATCATTAGTAGAATAATCTGATTGACATGACCCATTCCATTAGCTTAGCACCCGATCGTTTAGTATGTTGCTATTGCTTTCTTCATGACTTATACATGTTCCTATAACTATGAGATTATGCAACTCCCGTTTACCGGAGGAACACTTTGGGTACTACCAAACGTCACAACGTAACTGGGTGATTATAAAGGAGTACTACAGGTGTCTCCAATGGTAGATGTTGGGTTGGCGTATTTCGAGATTAGGGTTTGTCACTCCGATTGTCGGAGAGGTATCTCTGGGCCCTCTCGGTAATGCACATCACATAAGCCTTGCAAGCACTGCAACTAATATGTTAGTTGTGAGATGATGTATTACGGAACGAGTAAAGAGACTTGCCGGTAATGAGATTGAACTAGGTATTGGATACCGACGATCGAATCTCGGGCAAGTAACATACCGATGACAAAGGGAACAACGTATGTTGTTATGCGGTCTGACCGATAAAGATCTTCGTAGAATATGTAGGAGCCAATATGGGCATCCAGGTCCCGCTATTGGTTATTGACCGGAGACGAGTCTCGGTCATGTCTACATTGTTCTCGAACCGTAGGGTCCGCACGCTTAACGTTACGATGACAGTTATTATGAGTTTATGCATTTTGATGTACCGAAGGTTGTTCGGAGTCCCGGATGAGATCATGGACATGACGAGGAGTCTCGGAATGGTCGAGACGTAAAGATTGATATATTGGAAGCCTATGTTTGGACATAGGAAGTGTTCCGGGTGAAATCGGGATTTTACCGGAATACCGGGAGGGTTACCGGAACCCCCCGGGAGACTAATGGGCCTATTGGGCCTTAGTGGAAAAGAGAGAAGGGGCAGCCCACAGCCTAGCCGCGCCCCCCCCCCCTTCCCCAAGTCCTAGTAGGACTAGGAGAAGGGTCGGCCCCCCTCTCTCTCCTTTCCCCCCCCCCCCCCGGGAGTCCTAATAGGATTAGGATTGGAGGGGGGAGTCCTACTCCCGGTGGGAGTAGGACTCCCTCTGCGCCTCCCTCTCCCTGGCCGGCCGGCTCCCCCTCCTCCAACCTTTATATATGGGGGCAAGGGGCACCCCAAGACACACAAGTTGATCCTTGAGATCGTTCCTTAGCCGTGTGCGGTGCCCCCTGCCACCAAATTCCACCTCGATCGTACCGTTACAGTGCTTAGGCAAAGCCCTGCGTCGGTAGTACATCAAGATCGTCATCACGTCGTCGTGCTGTCGGAACTCTTCCTCGACGCTTTGCTAGATCGGAGCCCGAGGAACGTCATCGAGCTGAACGTGTGCTAAGAACTCGGAGGTGCCGGAGTAACGGTGCTTGGATCGGTCGGATCGGGAAGAAGACGTACGACTACTTCCTCTACGTTGTGTGATCGCTTCCGCAGTCGGTCTGCGTTGGTACGTAGACAACACTCTCCCCTCTCGTTGCTGTGCATCACCATGATCTTGCGTGTGCGTAGGAAAATTTTCGAAATTACTGCGTTCCCCAACAGTGGCATCCGAGCCTAGGTTTTATGGTTTGATGTTATTTGCACGAGTAGAACACAAGTGAGTTGTGGGCGATACAAGTCATACTGCCTACCAGCATGTCATACTTTGGTTCGGCGGTATTGTTGGGTGAGACGATCCGGACCAACCTTACGCGTACTCTTACGCGAGACCGGTTCCCTCGACGTGCTTTGCACACAGATGGCTTGCGGAAGACTGTCTCTCCAACTTTAGTTGAACCAAGTGTGACTACGCCCGGTCCTTGAGAAGGTTAAAACGGAGTCTATTTGACGAACTATCGTTGTGGTTTTGATGCGTAGGTGAGATGAGTTCTTACTTAAGCCCGTAGCAGCAACGTAAAACTTGCAACAACAAAGTAGAGGACGTCTAACTTGTTTTTGCAGGGTATGTTGTGATGTGATATGGTCAAGGCATGATGCTGATTTTATTGTATGAGATGATCATGTTTTGTAACCGAGTTATCGGCAACTGGCAGGAGCCATATGGTTGTCGCTTTATTGTATGCAATGCAATCGCGATGTAATGCTTTACTTTATTACTAAACGGTAGTGATAGTCGAGGAAGCATAAGATTGGCGAGACGACAACGATGCTACGATGGAGATCAAGGTGTCGCGCCGGTGACGATGGTGATCATGACGGTGCTTCGGAGATGGAGATCACAAGCACAAGATGATGATGGCCATATCATATCACTTATATTGATTGCATGTGATGTTTATCCTTTTATGCATCTTATCTTGCTTTGATTGACGGTAGCATTATAAGATGATCTCTCACTAAATTATCAAGAAGTGTTCTCCCTGAGTATGCACCGTTGCCAAAGTTCGTCGTGCCCAGACACCACGTGATGATCGGGTGTGATAAGCTCTACGTCCAAATACAACGGGTGCAAAACAGTTGCACACGCAGAATACTCAGGTTATACTTGACGAGCCAAGCATATACAGATATGGCCTCGGAACACAGAGACCGAAAGGTCGAGCGTGAATCATATAGTAGATATGATCAACATAACGATGTTCACCATTGAAAACTACTCCATCTCACGTGATGATCGGTTATGGTTTAGTTGATTTGGATCACGTGATCACTTAGAAGATTAGAGGGATGTCTATCTAAGTGGGAGTTCCTAAGTAATTTGATTAACTGAACTTAAACTTATCATGAACTTAGTACCTGATAGTATCTTGCTTGTTTATGTTGATTGTAGATAGATGGCTCGTGCTATTGTTTCGTTGAATGTTAATGCGTTCCTTGAGAAAGCAAAGTTGAAAGATGATGGTAGCAATTACACGGACTGGGTCCGTAACCTGAGGATTATCCTCATTGCTGCACAGAAGAATTACGTCCTGGAAGCACCGCTGGGTGACAGGCCTGCTGCTGGAGCAACGCCAGGTGTTATGAACGTCTGGCAGAGCAAAGCTGATGACTACTCGATAGTTCAGTGTGCCATGCTTTACGGCTTAGAATCGGGACTTCAACGACGTTTTGAACGTCATGGAGCATATGAGATGTTCCAGGAGTTGAAGTTAATATTTCAAGCAAATGCCCGAATTGAGAGATATGAAGTCTCCAATAAGTTCTATAGCTGCAAGATGGAGGAGAACAGTTCTGTCAGTGAGCATATACTCAAAATGTCTGGGTATAATAATCACTTGATTCAGATGGGAGTTAATCTTCCAGATGATTGCGTCATTGACAGAATTCTCCAATCACTGCCACCAAGCTACAAGAGCTTCGTGATGAACTATAATATGCAAGGGATGAACAAGACTATTCCCGAGCTCTTCGCAATGCTGAAAGCTGCGGAGGTAGAAATCAAGAAGGAGCATCAAGTGTTGATGGTTAGCAAAACCACTAGTTTCAAGAAAAAGGGCAAAGGGAAGAAGAAGGGAAACTTCAAGAAGAACAGCAAGCAAGTTGCTGCTCAGGAGAAGAAACCCAAGTCTGGACCTAAGCCTGAAACTGAGTGCTTCTACTGCAAGCAGACTGGTCACTGGAAGCGGAACTGCCCCAAGTATTTGGCGGATAAGAAGGATGGCAAAGTGAGCAAAGGTATATGTGATATACTTGTTATTGATGTGTACCTTACTAGAGCTCGCAGTAGCACCTGGGTATTCGATACTGGTTCTGTTGCTAATATTTGCAACTCGAAACAGGGACTACGGAATAATTGACGCTAGCAAAGGACGAGGTGACGATGCGCGTGGGAAACGGTTCCAAAGTCGATGTGATCGCGGTCGGCACGCTACCTCTACATCTACCTTCGGGATTAATATTAGACCTAAATAATTGTTATTTGGTGACAGCGTTGAGCATGAACATTATATCTGGATCTTGTTTAATGCGAGACGGTTATTCATTTAAATCAGAGAATAATGGTTGTTCTATTTATATGAATAATATCTTTTATGGTCATGCACCTTTGAAGAGTGGTCTATTCTTGTTGAATCTCGAAGATAGTGATACACATATTCATAATGTAGAAGCCAAAAGATGCAAAGTTAATAATGATAGTGCAACTTATTTGTGGCACTGCCGTTTAGGTCATATCGGTGTAAAGCGCATGAAGAAACTCCATACTGATGGACTTTTGGAACCACTTGATTATGAATCACTTGGTACTTGCGAACCGTGCCTCATAGGCAAGATGACTAAAACACCGTTCTCCGGTACTATGGAGAGAGCAACAGATTTATTGGAAATCATACATACCGATGTATGTGGTCCGATGAATATTGAGGCTCGTGGCGGATATCGTTATTTTCTCACCTTCACAGATGATTTAAGCAGATATGGGTATATCTACTTAATGAAACATAAGTCTGAAACATTTGAAAAGTTCAAAGAATTTCAGAGTGAGGTTGAAAATCATCGTAACAAGAAAATAAAGTTTCTACGATCTGATCGTGGAGGAGAATATTTGAGTTACGAGTTTGGTGTACATTTGAAAAATTGTGGAATAGTTTCGCAACTCACGCCACCCGGAACACCACAACGTAATGGTGTGTCCGAACGTCGTAATCGTACTTTACTAGATATGGTGCGATCTATGATGTCTCTTACTGATTTACCGCTATCGTTTTGGGGTTATGCTTTAGAGACGGCCGCATTCACGTTAAACAGGGCACCATCAAAATCTGTTGAGACGACACCTTATGAACTATGGTTTGGCAAGAAACCAAAGTTGTCGTTTCTTAAAGTTTGGGGCTGCGATGCTTATGTGAAAAAGCTTCAACCTGATAAGCTCGAACCCAAATCGGAGAAATGTGTCTTCATAGGATATCCAAAGGAAACTATTGGATACACCTTCTATCACAGATCCGAAGGCAAGACTTTTGTTGCTAAATTCGGAAACTTTCTAGAGAAGGAGTTTCTCTCGAAAGAAGTGAGTGGGAGGAAAGTAGAACTTGACGAGGTAACTGTACCTGCTCCCTTATTGGAAAATAGTACATCACAGAAAACTGTTTCTGCGACACCTATACCAATCAGTGAGGAAGCTAATGATGATGATCATGAAGCTTCAGAACAAGATACTACTGAACCATGTAGATCAACCAGAGTGAGATCCGCACCAGAGTGGTACGGTAATCCAGTTCTGGAAGTCATGATGCTAGATCATGATGAACCTACGAACTATGAAGAAGCGATGGTGAGCCCAGATTCCGCAAAGTGGCTTGAGGCCATGAAATCTGAGATGGGATCCATGTATGAAAACAAAGTATGGACTTTGGTTGACTTGCCCGATGATCGGCAAGCAATTGAAAATAAATGGATCTTCAAGAAAAAGACTGACGCTGACGGTAATATTACTGTCTATAAAGCTCGACTTGTTGCGAAAGGTTTTCGACAAGTTCAAGGAGTTGACTACGATGAGACCTTCTCACCCGTAGCGATGCTTAAGTCCGTCAGAATTATGTTAGCAATTGCTGCATTTTATGATTATGAAATATGGCAGATGGATGTCAAAACTGCATTCCTGAATGGATTTCTAGAAGAAGAGTTGTATATGATACAACCAGAAGGTTTTGTCGATCCAAAGGGAGCTAACAAAGTATGCAAACTCCAGCGATCCATTTATGGACTGGTGCAAGCATCTCAGAGTTGGAATAAACGCTTTGATAGTGTGATCAAAGCATTTGGCTTTATACAGACTTTTGGGAAGCCTGTATTTACAAGAAAGTGAGTGGGAGCTCTGTAGCATTTCTAATATTATATGTGGATGACATATTGCTGATTGGAAATGATATAGAATTTCTGGATAGCATAAAGGGATACTTGAATAAAAGTTTTTCGATGAAAGACCTCGGGGAAGCTGCTTACATATTAGGCATAAAGATCTATAGAGATAGATCAAAACGCTTAATTGGACTTTCACAAAGCACATACCTTGACAAGATTTTGAAGAAGTTCAAAATGGATCAAGCAAAGAAAGGGTTCTTGCCTGTGTTACAAGGTATGAAGTTGAGTAAGACTCAATGCCCGACCACTGCAGAAGATAGAGAGAAAATGAAAGATGTTCCCTATGCTTCAGCCATAGGCTCTATCATGTATGCAATGCTGTGTACCAGACCTGATGTGTGCCTTGCTATAAGCTTAGCAGGGAGGTACCAAAGTAATCCAGGAATGGATCACTGGACAGCGGTCAAGAACATCCTGAAATACCTGAAAAGGACTAAGGATATGTTTCTTGTATATGGAGGTGACAAAGAGCTCACCGTAAGAGGTTACGTTGATGCAAGCTTTGACACTGATCCGGACGATTCTAAATCGCAAACCGGATACGTGTTTACTTTAAACGGTGGAGCTGTCAGTTGGTGCAGTTCTAAACAAAGCGTCGTAGCGGGATCTACATGTGAAGCGGAGTACATAGCTGCTTCGGAAGCAGCGAACGAAGGAGTCTGGATGAAGGAGTTCATATCCGATCTAGGTGTCATACCTAGTGCATAGGGTCCAATGAAAATCTTCTGTGACAATACTGGTGCAATTGCCTTGGCAAAGGAATCCAGATTTCACAAAAGAACCAAACACATCAAGAGACGCTTCAACTCCATACAGGATTTAGTCCAGGTGGGAGACATAGAGATTTGCAAGATACATACGGATCTGAATGTTGCAGACCCGTTGACTAAGCCTCTTCCACGAGCAAAACATGATCAGCACCAAGGCTCCATGGGTGTTAGAATCATTACTGTGTAATCTAGATTATTGACTCTAGTGCAAGTGGGAGACTGAAGGAAATATGCCCTAGAGGCAATAATAAAGTTATTATTTATTTCCTTACATCATGATAAATGTTTATTATTCATGCTAGAATTGTATTAACCGGAAACATAATACATGTGTGAATACATAGACCAACAGAGTGTCACTAGTATGCCTCTACTTGACTAGCTCGTTAATCAAAGATGGTTATGTTTCCTAACCATGAACAAAGAGTTGTTATTTGATTAACGAGGTCACATCATTAGTAGAATGATCTGATTGACATGACCCATTCCATTAGCTTAGCACCCGATCGTTTAGTATGTTGCTATTGCTTTCTTCATGACTTATACATGTTCCTATAACTATGAGATTATGCAACTCCCGTTTACCGGAGGAACACTTTGGGTACTACCAAACGTCACAACGTAACTGGGTGATTATAAAGGAGTACTACAGGTGTCTCCAATGGTAGATGTTGGGTTGGCGTATTTCGAGATTAGGGTTTGTCACTCCGATTGTCGGAGAGGTATCTCTGGGCCCTCTCGGTAATGCACATCACATAAGCCTTGCAAGCACTGCAACTAATATGTTAGTTGTGAGATGATGTATTACGGAACGAGTAAAGAGACTTGCCGGTAACGAGATTGAACTAGGTATTGGATACCGACGATCGAATCTCGGGCAAGTAACATACCGATGACAAAGGGAACAACGTATGTTGTTATGCGGTCTGACCGATAAAGATCTTCGTAGAATATGTAGGAGCCAATATGGGCATCCAGGTCCCGCTATTGGTTATTGACCGGAGACGAGTCTCGGTCATGTCTACATTGTTCTCGAACCGTAGGGTCCGCATGCTTAACGTTACGATGACAGTTATTATGAATTTATGCATTTTGATGTACCGAAGGTTGTTCGGAGTCCCGGATGAGATCACGGACATGACGAGGAGTCTCGGAATGGTCGAGACGTAAAGATTGATATATTGGAAGCCTATGTTTGGACATAGGAAGTGTTCCGGGTGAAATCGGGATTTTACCGGAATACCGGGAGGGTTACTGGAACCCCCCGGGAGACTAATGGGCCTATTGGGCCTTAGTGGAAAAGAGAGAAGGGGCAGCCCACAGCCTAGCCGCGCCCCCCCCCCCCTTCCCCAAGTCCTAGTAGGACTAGGAGAAGGGGCCGGCCCCCCTCTCTCTCCTTTCCCCCCCGGGAGTCCTAATAGGATTAGGATTGGAGGGGGAAGTCCTACTCCCGGCGGGAGTAGGACTCCCTCTGCGCCTCCCTCTCCCTGGCCGGCCGGCTCCCCCTCCTCCAACCTTTATATACGGGGGCAAGGGGCACCCCAAGACACACAAGTTGATCCTTGAGATCGTTCCTTAGCCGTGTGCGGTGCCCCCTGCCACCAAATTCCACCTCGATCGTACCGTTACAGTGCTTAGGCGAAGCCCTGCGTCGGTAGTACATCAAGATCGTCATCACGCCGTCGTGCTGACGGAACTCTTCCTCGACGCTTTGCTGGATCGGAGCCCGATGAACGTCATCGAGCTGAACGTGTGCTAAGAACTCGGAGGTGCCGGAGTAACGGTGCTTGGATCGGTCGGATCGGGAAGAAGACGTACGACTACTTCCTCTACGTTGTGTGATCGCTTCCGCAGTCGGTCTGCGTTGGTACGTAGACAACACTCTCCCCTCTCGTTGCTGTGCATCACCATGATCTTGCGTGTGCGTAGGAAAATTTTCGAAATTACTGCGTTCCCCAACAGCAGCACATGAAGCAATTTGGGTGAAGGAGTTCATCACCGACCTAGGAGTCATACCCAATGCGTCGGGGCCAATCAAACTCTTGTGTGACAACACTGGAGCTATTGCACTTGCCAAGGAGCCCAGGTTTCACAAGAAGACCAGGCACATCAAGCGTCGCTTCAACTCCATTCGTGAAAATGTTCAAGATGGAGACATAGATATTTGTAAAGTACATACGGACCTGAATGTAGCAGATCCGTTGACTAAACCTCTCCCTAGAGCAAAACATGATCAACACCAGAATTCCATGGGTGTTCGATTCATCACAATGTAACTAGATTATTGACTCTAGTGCAAGTGGGAGACTGTTGGAAATATGCCCTAGAGGCAATAATAAAAGCATTATTATTATATTTCCTTGTTCATGATAATTGTCTTTTATTCATGCTATAATTGTGTTATCCGGAAATCGTAATTCATGTGTGAATAAATAGACACCAACATGTCCCTAGTAAGCCTCTAGTTGACTAGCTCGTTGATCAACAGATAGTCATGGTTTCCTGACTATGGACATTGGATGTCATTGATAACGAGATCACATCATTAGGAGAATGATGTGATGGACAAGACCAAATCCTAAACATAGCACAAGATCGTATAGTTCGTTTGCTAGAGTTTTTCAAATGTCAAGTATCTTTTCCTTAGACCATGAGATCGTGTAACTCCCGGATACCGTAGGAGTGCTTTGGGTGTACCAAACGTCACAACGTAACTGGGTGACTATAAAGGTATACTACGGGTATCTCCGAAAGTGTCTGTTAGGTTGACACGGATCAAGACTGGGATTTGTCACTCCGTATGACGGAGAGGTATCTCTGGGCCCACTCGGTAATGCATCATCACAATGAGCTCAAAGTGACCAAGTGTCTGGTCACGGGATCATGCATTACGGTACGAGTAAAGTGACTTGCCGGTAATGAGATTGAACGAGGTATTGGGATACCGACGATCGAATCTCGGGCAAGTAACGTACCGATTGACAAAGGGAATTGTATACGGGGTTGCTTGAATCCTCGACAACGTGGTTCATCCGATGAGATCATCGAGGAGCATGTGGGAGCCAACATGGGTATCCAGATCCCGCTGTTGGTTATTGACCGGAGAGCCATCTCGGTCATGTCTACATGTCTCCCGAACCCGTAGGGTCTACACACTTAAGGTTCGGTGACGCTAGGGTTGTAGGGATATGAATATGCAGTAACCCGAAAGTTGTTCGGAGTCCCGGATGAGATCCCGGATGTCACGAGGAGTTCCGGAATGGTCCGGAGGTGAAGAATTATATATAGGAAGTGCAGTTTCGGCCATCGGGAGAATTTCGGGGGTCACCGGTATTGTACCGGGACCACCGGAAGGGTCCCGGGGGTCCACCGGGTGGGGCCACCCATCCCGGAGGGCCCCATGGGCTGAAGTGGGAAGGGGAACCAGCCCATAGTGGCTGGGTGCGCCCCCTTGGCCCTCCCCCTTGCGCCTAGGGTTGAAACCCTAGGGTAGGGGGGGCGCCCCACTTGCCTTGGGGGGGGGGGGGGTACTCCACCCCCTTGGCCGCCGCCCCCTTGGGAGATGGGATCTCCAGGGCCGGCGCCCCCCCTCCCCCTTGGGAGATGGGATCTCCAGGGCCGGCGCCCCCCTGGGTGCCTATATAAAGGGAGGGGAGGGAGGGGCAGCCGCACCCTGAACCCCTAGCGCCTCCCTCTCCCCTGCTACACCTCTCTCTCTCTCTCTCCGTAGAGCTCGGCGAAGCCCTGTCGGAGTACTGCTTCTCCATCACCACCATGCCGTCGTGCTGCTGCTGGAGCCATCTTCCTCAACCTCTCCTTCCCCTTGCTGGATCAAGAAGGAGGAGACGTCACGCTGACCGTACGTGTGTTGAACGCGGAGGTGCCGTCCGTTCGGCGCTAGGATCTCCGGTGATTTGGATCACGTCGAGTACGACTCCCTCATCCCCGTTCTTTGAACGCTTCCGCTCGCGATCTACAAGGTATGTAGATGCATCCGATCACTCGTTGCTAGATGAACTCATAGATGGATCTTGGTGAAACCGTATGAAATTTTTTGTTTTCTGCAACGTTCCCCAACACAAATAGCAGAGCTGCACCGCTCCCTTCAGAAACAAAACGGTCAAAAAAAACATGGGTGCGCATGACCGAATCCCATCCAATTCAGAAATCTCCAAGCATGAGGCGCCAAAGGGAGTTTGCCGGCGGAGCCTTCCAAAACTTGACACTCTGGCTAGATCAAGGATGACAAGCAGTAAGTAGACCTTCGTCTTGGCGTGAGAGGAACCCTACGACCACCGCCTTTATTAGGCAGAACGACGGACCCCATGTCGTCACCCGCCGGCTCCCAACAACAGGCTGGAGATCCGAGCAGACACCATCGTGACCACCCGCACCACGCGGAGACGAGGGGCTTAGCTGCGCCGAGTCCCCCAACCCAGACGGCATGCCGCCCTCGTGGCCACAGTGGTCGCCAAAGTCGACGGAGATGACCGGGGTCGCCGCCCCGGCGTCTGCCTCCGCCGCTTGCACCTCGATGTCCAGGACAGCGGATCCGCAGCAGCCGGAGATCCCGCTGCGTGGGGATGAAAGGCCCGCGCCGCCACCCGCCGCCTGAGGAGATGAAGGCCCACCGCCGCCGCCGCCAGCCGCGCAGGTGTTGCCGCCGCCGGACTTCTTCTTCTTCCAGTTGCCGCCGTTGCGGCTCCCACCAGAGGCGCTGCCCCCGGTGTTGTTGCTGTGCCGAGCGTCGTTGCCGCGGTCCGACCCGCGATGGTGACCAAAGGAGTTGGAGCCGCCGGTCCCGGGGAGGGCACACTGTTATAGAGGGTTGTCTGGTTCCCAATCGTGGTGGAGTTTGCAAGCTGAGTCTCGCGTAGAGTGAGCAGGGACCTCGTCTGGCTGAAAGATGGAAGAGGGTTTTGCATAGTCACAATAGTCGTGATGTCCGAGAAGCGCGGATTGAGCCCACGAAGGCAGTTGAGGACGAGAGTTTGGTCAGAGACAGGGGTGCCGACGTGATGAGCACATGGGTACATCATACATTATATTTCAGAAAAGTGCACAATTTAGTTGGAAAGAATTACTAAGCCGAGTCAAGCAAACACATGGCCAGGTGAACGCTAACTTAAGTTCATACCACAATCTTGACCAAATGACTGCACTTTCATCTCCATTATTGTTGGTTGAACTTAGATATCACATGGAAGAAATCCAACAACCTATGAGCTTTTGGAGCAACCGCTTTGGAGGAAAAAGTTTGGAGAAAACAAGTTTCAAGTGAAGCTGATGCTGTCAGATTTTACCTCTGATGTTTCTTTGTGCCACACCCATATGGTGGAGAGACGGGGCCATAGGGGTACATCACCAGAAGCTCCATCAAATTATCTTTCCAATGCAAAAAACCTCACATCATTTGAAGTTGTGAGTCAAAAGTTGTAGTCATTCTCGTGGAAGGTGTTCAGGCTGTCAAGGCTTCACGAATTTCCGAGGAGCTCTCCAACAACTCCCAAAGTTGAATGCTTATTTCCCTAAGAAAGCCATGCAAACCTGTTTACTTTTGAAACCATTTTCACACCTTGCCAAGGGGGGTTGTTCCTGCTATAAAACTCCATCTCCCCCATCCTCTAGAAAACCTTTTGTCAAACCATTTAGTTACAAGCTTATGCAGCAAGACTGCTAGAGAGATCCAAGAGATCTTGCTACCTTTGCTCTTGTGAGTTCATTCAGATTCGCGAGAAGGAGCCTCTGGTTCCCCCTAGTTCGTGCTCTATGGTTCCGTCCATTTTGTGTGGATTAGTCCCGGTTTGTGGTTCTGCGATTGTTCGGACAACGGGTTGGAGTTCTTGTAGCTTCGGCCAGCCTTCCCCAACGTACGGTTGCATCCAACCTTGGCAGGTGTAAAGCTAGTTATCCCAGGTGCTTGCAGCTAGTTATCCCTCCCGATTCGATCCTACGACATGAAGATCGGGCCACCCTCGGGCGTGAACTCGTTCATCGGGTTCCCACCTATCATCTGGCATCAGAGCCTTTGTTGACATGGTAGGATCTATTATCGAAGTTTATCTTGCTATCATCCCTTTAGATCAAGTGTTTTTCATGCTATATTTTCTGTCCGAGAAATCCAAAGCCCCACCAAAAATAAATCCAAGCCTTGTTGGTGCTGAGATCTTGTTGTTTCATACCTTGCATGTTCTTCATCTTTTAGATCTACACCAAGTTCATCTTCATAGTTGCTTTCAGATTTGGTTGTTGTGCTTTGGAAAACCAGAGAAAAAAGAGTGGCAAAAAAGAATCAAAAAAAGAGAGTAAAAAAGAGTGGAAAAAAGTCAAGAGAGAAAAAGAAAAGTGTTATGTAAGATCCAAAAGTTTCAGCTGGATAGAAAATTTTCAGAAGCTTGTGTGTTGTGCTTTTTCAATCTTGGTGCAAAGGTGCAACAGATCCATCCATATATTTTTCTTGGTTTGCATCAACTTGATTTCAGCACAAGCCCCTTTTTGTTTACCCCACCGAGCTCCACCAAAAACCGAAGCTAATTCTTTGATCCCTGTCTTTCAATCGCTTTAACACATCCGGGAGAAGCACAATCTGATGTGAACTCATAAGAACTTTGGTGAGTAAGAGGTGAGATTGTGTGATTCCACAAAATTATCCCATTCCACTTTTGGCCTTACTAACATGGCAGGATTTGCATCGAGTGTTCATGGACAAAATCAAGGGGAAAAAGACGCCCCGGTCACACGTGCTGAGTTTCTGGAATTACGGAACATTGTTCAAGAATATCAAAGGAGGCTTAACAAGCGTCTTCGAGCAAGTGGTGACGGGGTTCGACACCGACTATACCCTGTTTCTCATGAAGTGCAACAAAGAAGGCATGCTCGAGGGCATGATATTGTTGCTCGTGGGCATGTCACTACTACTCAAGAAGTGCGGCAAGGATGGCACGCTCGAGGGCAAGCTACTGCTGACCTGAGGCGTGTTGCTGCTATTCCTGAATCGCAGCAAAGACGTCATGGCCGACGACAGAGTTATGGCACCCATCGTCACACCGACGACCCACCGCAAAGCGGGACCATGGTTGATGAACCAACTCCGGTGATTCATAGCCCATGTTCATCTAAGAAGCTCACTCTTGATGTTCGCATCTCAGCCACCACCACTGTCCCAACATCCAGGAGATATGTGCCACAAATTCCATCTGAGGAAGAGAGGCCACAATCCAAAATCCCACAACTTGAGAGTGATAAGAAAAGCAAGTTGAGTGGCTCCACCAAAAGTGAGGAAGAGTGTACACTTTCAAAAATCCCACCACTTGAGAGTGAAAAGAAAAATAAATTGAGTGATGCCATAAAATGTGAGGAAGAGTGTCCACTTTCCACATTTCCATATATTGAGAGTGATAAGGAAAGTGAGGTGAGTGAGTCCACAAAATATGAGGATCAGATTGTTCATCATGAGATTAGAGAAATGCAAGATCTCCACCTAGATATACCACACATTCAGGGAGAGAGAATTAATGAGTTGTGTGAGTCCACAAAATGCAAGATCATTAGAGAGATAAGCGATCCACAACCCAATATACCACACAATAAGAGTGAGAGGATAACTGAGTTATATGAGTCCACCAAATGTGAGGTTGAGATTTTTCAACAAGAGAATAGCAAGCTGAGTGATCCACCACCATGGGAAATTAGTAGTCCACCAAATGAAAAGAGAGAGGAACATTCAATAACTAACCTTTCACAAAGTTTTCTTTCTTTGCAATATGTGCAGGTGCAAAAGACATACCTATCAGCTCTCTTACAATGATGGGAGATTGAGATCCAAGCACAAATATGGAGGACATGGAGTACCACTACACAAGGTGCGTGTGTGAAGATTGATTTTCAGAAAGGCATTCAAGTACTCAATGAGGTAAGACAAAAAGGATCTTCCATTTTGATGGACCCCGAGGTATGCACATATGAACTCTTGAAACATTGGCGAAACGAAATAAGAGAAAAATTACTGGGAACATCCCTTAGCATGCCATTAATCCATCAATATAATTTTTTCCACCTTGAAGACAAAAAAAAGGAGTTGGCAAACTTGAGATCAACGCAAAAATGTTCAACTTTTTCTTTCCCTAGTTATTTTGTAGTGTCCTCGTGCTACAATTTTGCAGACCGAGTGAAGTCGAGGACGACTTTTCTCCAAGTTAGGGAGGATGATATGGACATGCTCATGGTTGGTTATATATTTGTGCTTCATGGAAATGTTTGTTGGAAGGAACTCCTAAGTCGAACAAAACATCATGTTGGCATCGTCCATAAGATATAAAAGTTGAAAACTAAAAATCTCTATATCATGAAACCTTTGCACTATGATTTGGTATTTGTTGGGGAACGTTGCAGAAAACAAAAAATTTCCTACGGTTTCACCAAGATCCATCTATGAGTTCATCTAGCAACGAGTGATCGGATGCATCTACATACCTTTGTAGATCGCGAGCGGAAGCGTTCAAAGAACGGGGATGAGGTAGTCGTACACGACGTGATCCAAATCACCGGAGATCCTAGCGCCGAACGGACGGCACCTCCGCGTTCAACACACGTACGGTCAGCGTAACGTCTCCTTCTTCTTGATCCAGCAAGGGGAAAGGAGAGGTTGAGGAAGATGACTCCAGCAGCAGCACGACGGCGTGGTGGTGATGGAGCTGCAATACTCCGTCAGGGCTTCGCCAAGCACTATGGAGGAGGAGGAGGTGTTGGAGAGGGAGAAGGAGGCAACCAAAGGCGTGGTCCAAGAGGCCCTCCTTCCCTCACTATATATAGGGGGCCTAGGGGGGCGCCGGCCCTAGGAGATCCAATCTCCTAGGGGGGCGGCGGCCAAGGGAGGATTCCCTCCCCCCCCCCCCACTAGTAGAAAAAGGGGCTATGGTCCAGGCCGCCTCAGCCCATTAGTCCCGGTTCAGTCTAGAACCGGGACTAATGTGAGCAGTGGTCCCGGTTCGTGCGGCTAAGGCATTAGTCCCGGTTCATCTAGACGTTTTGGTCCCGGTTGGTGGGATGAACCGGGACCAATGGGCCTCGCTCTTGGCCCACAACTATTGGTCCCGGTTCATGCCACGAACCGGGACTAAAGATTAGACCTTTAGTCCCGGTTTGAGGCACGAACCGGGACTAATGGGGATGAGACCTTTAGTCCCGGTTCGTGCCACGAACCGGTACTAAAGGTTTCAGTTTTTTAAAAAATAAAAGAAAATGATGGAAATGTCAAAAAATAAAAGAAAATAAGTTTCACATGTGATATGTGGTCTAGTTGTTGGGATAATTTACAAATATGAATTTCGACTTTATTTACAAAATCTCTCTGGAATTTGAAAAATGCGCATAACTTTTGCATACGAACTCAGATGAAAAAGTTTTTTATATGAAAAATCATCTACTCGAAAAGTTACATCCGATGGGGACCGCCTACGGCCTGTTTGCAAATTTCTAGAATCCTCAAATTCCAAAAGGAAAAAAGTTATGCTCAAATTTCAGTTTTTTTAAATACTTATTCAAGAAGTATTAGTGTTACTAAATAATTATTCAAGAATATTAGTGTTATTAAATAATTATTTCACCTTTTTTGAATTTTGGTCAAATCTGGTCAAACTATGGTCAAACTTGGTCAAACAATGGTCAAACTACTTATTCAAAAATATTAGTGTTACTAAAAAATTATTGTTTTTTAGAACAATAGTTTTAAACTCAAACAGTGAAATATGTGACTTCATGCTCAAGCTAAATTCCTGAGGGTTAATAGGATTCACATCTTACTGTTGTCAGGAAAACAATAAGTGCAGACTTGGAAACGAGGGAGAATAGAACCTGGAAGTTAAGCGTGCTCAGGCTGGAGTAGTGAGAGGATGGGTGACCGTTCAGGAAGTGAGATGATTTGGAATGATGAGGGGTGATTAGAGATTAAATTGAGCAGTGATGAGGGGTGATTAGAGATTAGAGGTTAAAATAATTCAGAAATTTGAAAATAAAAAAAATTCAAAAAAAATTCAAAAAAAAATCAGGAAATTTCCTTTAGTACCGGTTGGTATTACCAACCGGGACTAAAGGTGGACCGGCCACGTGGAGGGCCTTTAGTCCCGGTTCTGGATTGAACCGGGACTAAAGGGTCAGGGCATTAGTACCGACACTTTAGTCCCGGTTCCAGAACCGGGACTAAAGGCCCTTACGAAGCGGGACTAAAGGCCTTTTTTCTACCAGTGCCCCCTAAGGCACCTAGGGGGTGCCTTCCCCTTGTGGGACTCTTCCCCTTTCAAAACCCTAGGCGCATGGGCCTATTGGGGCTGGTGCCCTTCGCCCATATAGGCCAAGGCGCACCCCCTACAGCCCATGTGGCCCCCCGGGGCAGGTGGCCCCACCCGGTGGACCCCCGGGACCCTTTCGGTGGTCCCGGTACAATACCGGTGACCCCGAAACTTGTCCTGATGGCCGAAATAGCACTTCCTATATATAATTCTTTACCTCCGGACCATTCCGGAACTCCTCGTGACGTCCGCGATCTCATCCGGGACTCCGAACAACATTCGGGTTACTGCATATACATATCCCTACAACCCTAGCGTCACCGAACCTTAAGTGTGTAGACCCTACGGGTTCGGGAGACATGTAGACATGACCGAGACGACTCTCCGGTCAATAACCAACAGCGGGATCTGGATACCCATGTTGGCTCCCACATTCTCCACGATGATCTCATCGGATGAACCACGATGTCGAGGATTCAAGCAACCCCGTATACAATTCCCTTTGTCAATCGGTATGTTACTTGCCCGAGATTCGATCGTCGGTATCCCAATACCTCGTTCAATCTCGTTACCGGCAAGTCACTTTACTCGTACCGTAATGCATGATCCCATGACCAGACACTTGGTCACTTTGAGCTCATAATGATGATGCATTACCGAGTGGGCCCAGTGATACCTCTCAGTCATACGGAGTGACAAATCCCAGTCTTGATCCGTGTCAACCCAACAGATACTTTCGGAGATACCCGTAGTCTACCTTTATAGTCACCCAGTTACGTTGTGACGTTTGGCACACCCAAAGCACTCCTACGGTATCCGGGAGTTACACGATCTCATGGTCTAAGGAAAAGATACTTGACATTGGAAAAACTCTAGCAAACGAACTATACGATCTTTATGCTATGTTTAGGATTGGGTCTTGTCCGTCACATCATTCTCCTAATGATGTGATCTCGTTATCAATGACATCCAATGTCCATAGTCAGGAAACCATGACTATTTGTCGATCAATGAGCTAGTCAAATAAAGGCTTACTAGGGACATGTTGGTGTCTGTTATTCACACATGTATTACGATTTCCGGATAACACAATTATAGCATGAATAAAGACAATTATCATGAACAAGGAAATATAATAATAATGCTTTTATTATTGCCTCTAGGGCATATTTCCAACAGTATTTCCATGCTTTCTTTTGTGTGATGACCAGGTAGAGTCGAGGACGACTCCTTTTCAAGAGAGGGGGTGATGAGGACATCTCAGTCATTGAAACAACACCAATCATCCCTGGACAAATACATGATCACATGAAACACAATTCTAAGAGTCGAGGACGACTCTTCATCAAGGGAGGGAGGATGATGGGCATATGGGTACATCATACATGACATTTCAGAAAAATGCACAATTTAGTTGGAAAGAATTACTAAGCCGAATCAAGCAAACACATGGCTAGGTGAACGCTAACTTAAGTTCATACCACAATCTTGACCAAATGGCTGCAATTTCATCTCCATTGTTGTCGGTTGAACTTAGGTATCACATGGAAGAAATCCAACAACCTATGAGCTTTTGGAGCAACCGCTTTGGAGGAAAAAGTTTGGAGAAAACAAGTTTCAAGTGAAGCTGATGCTGTCAGATTTTACCTCCGATGTTTCTTTGTGCCACACCATATGGTGGAGAGACGGGGCCATAGGGGTACATCACCAGAAGCTCCATCAAATTATCTTTAAAATGCAAAAAACCTCACATCATTTGGAGTCGTGAGTCAAAAGTTGTAGTCATTCTCGTGGAAGGTGTTCAGGCTGTCAAGGCTTCACGAATTTCCGAGGAGCTCTCCAATAACTCCCAAAGTTGACTGCTTATTCCCCTAAGAAAGCCATGCAAACCTGTTTACTTTTGAAATCATTTTCACACCTAGCCAAGGGGGGTTGTCCCTGCTATAAAACCCCATCTCCCCCATCCTCTAGAAAACCTTTTGTAAAACCATTCAGCTACAAGCTTATGCAGCAAGACGGCTAGAGAGATTCGAGAGATCTTGCTACCTTTGCTCTTGTGAGTTCATTCGGATTCGCGAGAAGGAGTCCCTGGTTTCCCCTAGTTCATGCTCTACGGTTCCGGCCGTTTTGTGTGGATTAGTCCCGTTTTGTGGTTCTGCAATTGTTCGGACAGCGGGTTGGAGTTCTTGTAGCTTCGGTCAGCCATCCCCAACGTACGGGTTGCATCCAACCTTGGCAGGTATAAAGCTAGTTATCCCGGCTGCTTGCAGCTAGTTATCCCTCCCGATTCGATCCTACGACGTGAAGATCGGGCCATCCTCGGGCGTGAACTCGTTCATCAGGTTCCCACCTATCACGACGTCGCTCAGGGCGTCGGAGAGCGCCTTCAGACGGTGACAGTAGGCGGTGATGGAGAGATCACCTTGGACAAGGCCGTGGAATTCCACCTCGAGGTAGACCGCGTGGGTCATCTGATTGTCAAGGAACAGATTGAAGATGAGCGCCCAGGCCTCCTGAGCAGTTTGGTCCTCCGCCATGATAATATCCAGAATCTCATCGGAGATGGACCCGTAAAGCCACGAGCGGACAATATAGTCCTCGCGAGTCCAGTCCGGCGTGCGGTCCACCTCGGCAGTGACGGCGTTGACGTGGGAGAGCAGGTTGTACTTGCCGAGAAGGACGCGTAGTAGCATCCTCCACTTGGTGAAGTTGGAAGCATGGAGGTCCAGGGTGACGGGGACGTGAGTATGCACGTTGGCGACGTTCACGGCCGGCGATGCAGCAGCGGGTAGGACGACTGAGATCATGGCACCGGTGGTGGAGTTGATGGTGGCGGGGAACGTCGGGGAGGAGAGAGAGCTACTGGTGCTGGGCGAGGTGGACATGGTGTGGCGGCGGGGGGGGGGGGGGTCAGGAGGCTGGCGACTTGAGAGGAGGGGGTTGGATCGTGGTGTAGTCTGATACCAAGAAAACTAGTATTGTTGTGTGCAATTCACGCCAGCTGAAGGGCACCTTGTATTCACATATATAGGAATTACATGCCTTGCTAATCAAGGTGAATCAGAGAGATCCTAAATGAAATATACAACGAGGATTTGATAGGGTTACATTCCTATTACATGTGATATGAACAAAAGGAAATACTTTAACACCTCCGACGGCGTCGGGAGACGCGGGTGGAGCGGCGGCGGTTGAGCTGAGATCTGGATTGCCCGAGCTGCTCCCTGGAGCCTTATATTGAAAAAAAAAAAGAGTTAAAACTATAATGGGACATGTACCAACATTCCAACAAGGGCCATGGCGACCGGCGAGGCTGGCTAGTTGGGAGATTGTCAATCAAGAAGACAAAAAAGGAAGCACAAGCACGAGCACTCTGTTGGATATATTTCGTGCATGTTGTTCCAGGTAGCCTGTGCCGCGTCCGGGTGCGTGACCTGTGCGTCGCGCTCCGCCGTCGATTCCCACTGGCGCTAAGCTGGCCTCACGTGACTGCGACACCGACCGGAACACGCGCGCGTCCACTGCCCACGCTTTACTGCCCGGGCCGGCCGGACTGCGGCCGCCACCACCACCACCCCTGAGCGGCGATCAATGCGACACCAACTCAACTCCCCCTGGATTTGCGTGGTTTGATGGCGGTGCAGCGTCGCCGTTTGCATGTTGACGGACGATGCCCGTGTCCTTTTGAGTGAGCTAACACTTGATCACTCCACAGGCCACTCCCACTTGACTCGAGCAGTGCATGGCCCTGCTCCGTGCGTCCGATACCCTCGGCCCGTCCACGTCCATGCCCCTGCCGTGCGACCGCAGCCCTCTCCAGCTAGTGGCTGCTACCCGCATCGTCATAACTCATAACCGACCGATCGGGCCGGGTATATCGAGCTAAGGGAGAACAGTGCGCCACTGCACCCAAAAGTTCACCGCCGGTCCACCGATGACGCCGCGTCCGGTCCGTCCATGTGGAGCGTCGCGGTACGACTGTCTGGCGAAACAGCACGCGGCCTCCTCCGCCGCTGCACGGCACGGCCCGACCCGGGACGACGACGAGGTGAGATGAACCAAAGTGTTAATTCTCTCGTACGACGTCTTCAATGCCGCATTTAAGCCGGGCGTGACCGCTCGGCCGCGGACCACCTTTCCACCGTTTCCTCCCCTGTGAACGATCGGCCAGTCGGAGGCGTGGCTCGCTCGACCCCCTCCCCTTTTCGCCCTCCATCCGTGTCTTCACTGTCAGTAATTCAGTATCTGTTGTTTTGTTGCCGGCCACCACCTCCCCTGCCGCGCCGTTTAGGCCAGTCAGTCCGGCCGCGCGCTTGGAGGCTGCAGCAATGGCGACGCGCTTCTCCGCCGCCGTGCTGCCTTTGCTCCTTGGCTTTCTGCTCCTGCGAGGAGCACCGTCGCGCGCCGCTGATACAGACACCGTCGCCGTCGGCCGGCCGCTGTCAGGGCGACAGAGGCTGGTGTCCAAGCGCGGCAAGTTCGCGCTCGGCTTCTTCCAGCCTGGTAAACCCACCTACAACACCCACCCCTCCGACTCTCCTTAGCTGTTCTTGTGGTCTTGCGGGTGATACAGATGCTAAATAGTTCTGAATGATTGTCGTGTGACATCCATTTCGCATGCTTAGCAGAATCATCGCGGCACTGGTACCTCGGCATTTGGTACAACCAAATCTCCCAGCACACCACGGTGTGGGTCGCCAACCGGGACGCGCCGCTCTCCGACCCGGCTTCCTCGCAGCTCTCTATCTCCAGCGACGGCAACATGGTCCTCCACGGCGACCGTGCCAAGTCCCCGGCACTCTGGTCCACCGGCGTCGCCAGCATTCCACCGAGCAGCTCCACGGTCGGCGTCCTGCTCGACACGGGCAACCTCGTCCTCGCGGACGCGTCCAACACCTCCGTCGTGCTCTGGCAGAGCTTCGATCACTTCGGGGACACGTGGCTGCCGGGCGGCAAGCTCGGCCGGGACAAGCGCACCGGCGAGGTCACGCGCCTCTTCGCGTGGAAGGGCTACGACGACCCGGCGCCGGGCGCGTTCGCCCTCGAGCTCGACCCGAACGGCACGAGCCAGTACCTGCTCAACTGGAACGGCAGCATGGAGTACTGGACCAGCGGCAACTGGACTGGCGACGGGTTCACCGGCGTGCCGGAGTTGAAGGCCTATAGCAACTCCCCGACGTCCATGTACAACTTCGGCTACGTCGAAGGCAAGGACGAGAGCTACTTCTTCTACGACGTCAAGGACGAGGCCGTCGTGACGCGGTTCCTGGTCGACGTGACGGGTCAGATCAAGTTCCTGACGTGGGTTGAGTCAGCCGGCCAGTGGATCCTCTTTTGGACGGAGCCCAAGGCGCAGTGCGACGTCTACGCGCTCTGCGGGGCCTTCGCCGCGTGCGTCGAGAACGAGCTGCCGTCGTGCCGCTGCCTCCGCGGCTTCCGCGAGCGGCGGCCGCTGGCATGGCTGCAGGGTGATCACGCTGAGGGCTGCGTCCGGGACACCGCGCTGCAGCAGTGCACGACGCGGGAGGCGAAGAACGACGACGGTTTCTATGGCATGCCTGACGTGAGGCTGCCGAGCGACGCGCGGGGTGCCGTGTCCGCGGCGAGCGCTCGTGACTGCGAGCTCGCGTGTATCGGGGAGTGCTCCTGCACCGCCTACTCCTACAACGGTAGCTGCTGGCTCTGGCACGGAGGCCTCGTCAACCTCCAAGACATGAGCAGCACTGGCACCGGAGGCGGCAGTGGCACCATCCTCATCCGGCTGGCTGCGTCCGAGCTCACTAGCCCAGGGCGCACCAAGACACTGATCATTGCACTCGTCGCCGTCGCGGCGGCCGTAGCCGCAGTCACCGTCACCGTTCTGGTGTCAGTCTTCGTTCTGAGGAGGAGAAGGGTGAAGGCGCAAAGGAGTGTCGTGGAAGGTTCCCTGATGGCGTTCACGTACCGCGACATGCAGTCCGTGACCAACAACTTCTCGGACAAGCTCGGCGGCGGCTCCTTCGGGTCGGTGTTCAAGGGGTCACTCCCCGACACGACGGCGACGCTGGTCGCGGTGAAGAAGCTCGAGGGCGTGCGTCAGGGGGAGAAGCAGTTCCGCGCGGAGGTGAGCACGATCGGCACCATCCAGCACGTCAACCTCATCCGGCTGCTCGGGTTCTGCTCCGAGGGGACACGGAGGCTGCTCGTCTACGAGCACATGCCCAACGGCTCTCTGGACAGGCACCTCTTCTCGTCCGGCCCCGGCCCCGGCCATGGCGTCCTGAGCTGGGAGACGAGGTACCAGATCGCTCTGGGCGTCGCGAGGGGACTGGACTATCTGCACGACAAGTGCAGGGACTGCATCATACACTGCGACATCAAGCCGGAGAACATCCTCCTGGACGACGCGTTCGCCGTCAAGGTGGCCGACTTCGGGCTCGCGAAGCTCATGGGCCGGGACATCAGCCGCGTGCTGACGACGATGAGGGGCACGGTGGGGTACCTCGCGCCGGAGTGGATCACCGGCACGGCCATCACGGCCAAGGCCGACGTGTTCAGCTACGGCATGCTGCTGTTCGAGATCGTGTCCGGCAGGAGGAACGTGGAGCAGCGGCCGGACGGCACCGTGGACTTCTTCCCGTCGACGGCCGCGAGCCGGCTCCTGGATGGCGACGTGAAGAGCACGGTGGACAGGCGGCTCGACGGCGACGCAGAGGTTGGCGAGGTGGAGCGGGCGTGCAAGGTGGCGTGCTGGTGCGTGCAGGACGAGGAGGGCGCGCGGCCGAGCATGGGGACGGTGGTGCAGGCGCTCGAGGGGCTCGTCGATGTCGGCATGCCGCCTGTCCCGAGAATGCTCAAAGTGCTCGGGGATCCAGCCAACTACGTCAAGTTCTTTTCAGGGTTGCCGTCGACGTGAAATCGCTCACGCAGCAAAACGTACTTAGCTTAGCCTTGTCATCTGCGGCATGACCTACTCATGTCATGCCTAGTTGTGTACAAGTATATAGGGTGGCCTTCTTCAACTAGTCGCCTATGTGTTGCAGATACAGTAAATTCACGTATTTTTTTCGTAGGACATATAAGTAATGTGCTAGCAATATTATTATTTTTGCGCGAAGAGATTGCTTTATTTTTTAAGGAACACAGTCATTACAAAGCTTAACAATGTCATCAGGTTCTGAATGGAACCAAACAGCAGCACGTGGTGAAGCACGACCAAGCTGAGCTAGCCGGTGACCGACCACATTTTGCTCACGGTGTATAGCTCCCGATCTTCACCTAGCAGACGCTTCACTTCCCCTATAAGAGCCGCCACCGGCGAGCGATTTGTTGACTGATCCACTATCTTGTCCGCAGCTACAGAGCATCACCATTTTTCCTTTGTCAAAGTCTCCTCGCGGGAACTGTTTTTTTTTTAAGTTAGCAGGAGGACTGCTAAAATTCTGTTGCAGAAGAAGAAGCCGATGGCTGAAACTGCCGAATGCCGCGAAGAGAGATGACATAAGAGCATCTCCAACAGCCGCCGAACGCGTCGCGCGTTAAAAGCAACTTTGCCGCGCGTCCATCACCTGGTTTGGCGTGGCCGGTAGCGCTAGCTCCAACAGCCGCGCTAAAATGCAGCGCGCGGGACTCGCCGGCGCATGCCATATGTTGCATTTTGAACACAAAATGAATTTCAAACATTCAAAATGCAATGAACATGGCATACAAATTTCACATAAACAAGTCGATGAATAAAAGTTCGTGCCCACAAGTTCGCCGGCGCGCGCGGGGCGAACATGTTCTGCAGAAAACATGATATGTTCCTCTCGTTCCCGAGCACAAAGTGGACAAATGGCAGTTCTTTCCATGTGACGAACATGTTTATTTGACCATGTGCCCTGCTCTCTCTGGTCTGGTCCTCTCGGCTGCAACAAGGTGAAGATTTCGTATGTGCCTGCTGCACAATGAATGATCAGTTAAACACCTGTCCAAATCTACATAAGAAAACAATCCTCGACTCAGAGCCCGGCCCTATGTGTCTCTACGTTCAAGAAACATGCGAGGACCTCTTCCTCCGGTGCCTGGCTGCACGATCCGTCTAGCACGTCGTTGGCACCAGGGTAGACACCCAAACCATCACCCAACAGTTGGTTGACAATGCCTCCGGCTACTCTACCTGCCTCATGATGCTCCTTGTCCTTTAGAAAATTCGGGATGCTAGGAATGCATTGGCGTTCAGACATCATAGGAGTAATAGTTAACATTCTAAATGGCCTTACTCTTTGGCACATGGACTCAAAACACCTGAGCAAAAGGAGAGAGAGGCGAGTTTCTATAACATATGCCAATGCACCGTTGCCCTGAGGTATGTGTTGCATGTCTGAAAGGAACCGTCAAAGCATGACTCAAACTTATCATTATTTTCTGCTCGGGGTTATCATTATTTTATGCCCAGGGTTACCATGCCATCACAAAAATTTCAGGAATTGTTTTTTTAAAAGTACATCAATGACATATCTTATCTTTATAGAAGATAGAAAAAATAATGTACAAGGGAGACACGAGCTAGATGTGAGCATCTGAGCTCGGCCAACACGCATTACACCCAAGCCACTCTACTCTCTAAAGCTACTCTCTCACAAAATGGGTTAAACCACCAACTCCTACACCGGCTTGTCTCCATTGTTGCACTTCTCTGAATATATCATCTGCCAATTCTCTCGGTGATCTCTGTTGCTATAACCTGTTGAACACGCGCGCGTTCCGTTGCTTCCATAGCTCCCATCCGACCAGGATGATGAAAGTGTCGTAGCCTCTTTTTAGGCCCTTTGGCATACTCATCCTAGTCTCGATCCACCAATCGAGGAAAGTATCATCAACTACTGGAGCCCGAATATTTAGGTTTAGATCTTGAAAGCAGATGTGCCACACCTGACGTGCATATCCACATTTGACCAAGATGCGTCTGGCATTGCCTTCGTCCTGCAAACATGTGTAGCAAGCAGACGGTTGATCTTGTAAGCCATGCTTTGCCCTTCGGTCAGAAGTCAAATTTCAGGAATGGTAAAGAAGTTCAGATATACTTTTGGCAACATTGATTAAAAAAGGTAGAAGTGCATACAGTTCTAATTTTCATTTAAATTTTTTGAAGGGTAGCGCGGAGTTTTTGTGTGTGCATATTTGTAGAAATACCCAAATGGTAGATCAAGCCCGCTCGACGCTTCTCCTAACAGTACGACTAAGTTGCGCTTGGTTGAGGTGACTATACCTATTAAAAACATTGATATGTCATTCTTATCAGTGACGACCTTCGCCATAAGATCATCATATACACCATCTGCTAACTTAGCATTGTAACGTAACTACGAGATCATAGATACCGCTAAACCTACTCTCATGTTTTACGATAACAAAAACAAATGCTACGACGACCAAGAGGTCTAAGAGAAAGCAAGGGACCAATTAATAGTCCTAATACAAGCTACGTACTACATTAATATTTAACCTGTCTAGACAATGTGCATAATAGATGCACATACATATTCTCGGTGTACAATTAAATTCATTTCAAGTAAAGGACTGTCGGTCGATAGAGGCAAGGTACGCGGCCATGTCCATCTCATACCCGATCAAGTTGTTCCATGAGTCCCCGTCATCAGCCACCTTGTAGACCAATTCCTCCCAGAGGTTCAATACGAAGGTGCCGGCATGCCCGCTCCGTGCTCCCATGGTGAACAAGACGAGCCCACTCTTGTCGCCGAACCACCGCAGCTTGATGCCGGTGTGATGGTGTTCCATCTTCATCTGGTGCATGAGCACGAATGCGTGCTCCCGTACGGTTTCTCTTCTACCGGTGCGAATGTCGTCTTCCTCGGGAAACTCAAAGTATGAAAAACTCGCTATCAGGATCTTGTTCTGCCCATTTCTGACCCCAACGTGCATGATGAAGAGTCTATTGTCCGCCGAGACGCCCAGCAACCTATTCTCCGGCCAGTGCTGATTTATGTTGTAAGGCAACAAGTGCATATCCGTCACCGTCACGGCTCCATGCTGATCAATATGATGATCGAGGCGCACGCCGAGCACGCCGTGATCCAGAGCCCAGAACGCCACTCCACGCCGCACCACCGCTTGGCCGATGCAGCGCAGCCTGGAGGCGTGGATCCTGACGTCGGATTCGGCCTCTGGTCCCCAGCGACCGGTGTGCGAGGAGTAGCACCGAAGTACGGTGGAGTCCCTGCGGCGGCGTCTGCGGTTGTATATGAGTAGCAGACGGAAGAAGCTGTGGCAGCGCGGTGGACGCAGGTCGTGGCCGGTGAGCAGGGCGCAGCCGTAGTCGCGTACCGTCCTCGTCCTGTTCTTGCCGATGACGATGTTATTGTCACTCGTCATGGGGTTGTAGACAGCCAGCCTGAGGCCGTCGACGGCGCGGCCCTCGCGCCGGAGCTCGAGGACGAGGCGCCCGTTCCGGGACGCGACCGGGCGGGAGTAATCCAAGAGCCCGCCGTGGTCATCTAGTCCCCAAAGCTGCCGACCACCACCGACGCCGAGGAAGCGAGCCCTCGCGACAAAGCAGGGGCGCGACGGCACGGTGTCACGGCCGCGGGCGGTGGGCCAGTCTTTCTCCTGGTGGAAGACGCCGACGGCGAGGTCCGGCAGGAAGCGGCCCAGATGCGGCAGGGAGCGGGAGATGATGGCGGCCCTCGTGGCCACGACGCGGGCCCAACGCCGGCACGTGGCGGCGCAGCGGATCACGGCCGCCGCGTCCGGCAGCCGGGTGAAGATGCTGGCCAGCGAGTCGTCTGAGTGAGACGCCGTCATGCCGCCGCTGCCTTCGCGGCGACGACGATCTTTCTTCTTCCTGTGACCCTTCCTGCAGTACGGCAAGGCGGCTGCCGCAGGGCGACGGAGTCTGCGGCGTCTTGTACGCGGCGACCGAATCTCGATCGGCTGGGTGGTATCGAGATGAACCGAGGGTGTTTTTGCTGATGCAGTGAGATGCGTCCATCCATTCGGGCGGAGGATGGATCGATCAAACCTGTTCAACTGGCGACGATTTTTCCGGGGCCGTTCCACCCCCATGATCCTAGCGCTAAACAGAAATAATATTCTCACGGAAAAGTTTTCTTTTTTTCTAAAAAGACACTAGTTCATCTGATTGTAACATCCCCATGATGTTTTTAGGGGTGATGTTAGCTAATCGTCATTGAAGTGGAAACTAGTACGTACGCAAAAAAACAAAATAGTTATCCCCCAAAAAACGTAAAAACAAAATATGAACTATGTAATAAAGTTTTTTTTTTCGAAAGATGGGTACAGGGAAACTCAGGATGTAGGGTGTGTTTGATTTATTTTTTTAGAAGAGGGTGTGCTTTTTTTTTTTTGAGACAAGAGGGTGTGTTTGTTATGTGACACCAAGTGAAATGGAATGGGTCCGATCTGTGTTTGGGCCTCATTCTTGTGTTTGATACACTACTAGAAATGGAACCTACTCGTTCCACAAAGAGAATATCCGGCCCAGATCCGTAAACAGTCGTTACTCCAAATCCGACGGCCGATGGCTGCGGGTACTCCATATGCCGTTGAATGGAGGCGCGGCGAGGTGATGGCACAGTGCACAAGAAAGCGGGCGAAAATGTGCCTCCTACCAAGTCACGCAAGTGATAAAGGATACTGCAAATTGGGAATAGTCCGCCCCACCAAAAATTATTTTCGGGACAGGCCGTTTTACAGGACTTGCGCGTGACGATTTTCTGTCTCATTTCAGTAAAACGACAGTTATTTTATCGGACAGGCTGATTTGCGGGATTTGCTAGAGATGCTATGCTTGGCACTCAAATTTTGGTACTTTCATCGATTTTAATTTACAAAAACCTCTCACATGTTGAGTCTAATTTTGATCAACAAAATATTAATCATGCAGCAAAAATCGCTAGGAACTTCTTTGTTATGGCATATGAATGAACAACTAAATCTTGCGTGAAAAAAATTACGATCAAGGTTAAAAGGTCTTGTGTACCGGAACGGAGGGAGGGCGTTGCGCAAGATCAACTGCCGATTCAGTCTGATTGCTTCTATGAGGATATTTGTATACAGGCTACTACTTTTAGTAGAGTTGAGTATTCATTCTATAATAGGGATGCCAATTTTGTTGCTCATAGCCTAGCTAAAGGGAGGCTAATCAAAATCACAATGTTTGAGTTGATGAACATCCTAGTTTTATCATTTCTTTGCTTGTGGATGATGTAACCACTATTTGAAAGCAATAAAGTGAGCCATGATGGCATTCCTTAAAAAAAAACTGCCGCTTGTCGGAAAGATGAATAGACTGAAAATTTCTCGGGAAAAAAAACTACCGCTTGTCAGAGGCTTTATCCATGGAGTAAGGGCATGTACAATGATTCTATCTTAGGAATGCCACATATGATAAATAATGAGGTGGAGGAGAGAAAAATCATAAGAAAAGTGTTGTCTTCTAAGAAAAGACAAGAGATGATCTCTTAGCATAATATATCTCACCACGTTTTTAAGAATAACTAGTTTATAAAGATAAAGCTAAAAGATGACCCATTGTATATATGTTTTTTGAATTTCTAAATTACATGTAAAATTTAAAATAAAATTATTTTATCAGCCATTATACATGTCCTAAATAGCGTGCGCATACACCAATAAAGAACTGGAAATTCAACGCGCGCGCACACATGTATAGGAAGCCCAACCATTTTATTCTGTCATCTTGTTCCAGAAGGAGTTGCCATCACGCGGAAGGGCAAACCGCGGCAGTGCTATAAACACGACGCCTGCTGCTACTAGTAGAGAAGAACAGGGGATTAAACACAAGTAGACAGATGACATATATAAAGTCTTTGTCCAACGTCTCCTCTGTTTCATCAAACACCAGCGGACGCTTTGGTGTCACCTCAGGCGTCCACGGTGTCGCCGTTGGTCCTCACGCTCGGGCCGTCTCCGGGTCGATGCCGTTCGAACGGCCGAGCGCCTTGAGTGCCAGGTACGCTGCCTTCTGGCCGGAGATAATCGTGGCGCCGAACGTTGGGCACTGCAACCACCACAAGACAAGACACACCAAAACGTCGGTGAGAGAAATGAGAATGATTCCAAGAACTCCTGTGAAAAAACGCAGTATATTTCTCACCATCCTCTGGGGCCCGTCGATCTCGGCGACCTCAACACTGGCGACGATCATGCCGGGGACGACCTCGCGGGTTAAGCGGACAATCGCATCCTCGGACATGTTGGTGTCAAGCGCCTCCATTCCGGGCACCGTCTTGATCATTCCCATGTCCTCGAGCCGTTTGACTCCCTTCCCGTTGGCACTGAACAGCCCCTCGTGGCCACATGAGCTTACGACGATCTTGGCTTCCATGACGTTGGCGTCCATGTGGGATTGTGCCTGTGAGTGTGTGTCCTGGACCTGGTTCGTCGACCCGAGCGCCCAGTTGGTGACCACGCGGGCGACGCGGTGCTCTTTGACGACCAGGTCTTCCACGACGACGCCGTTGAAGAGCTTCACGTTGGGCCGTGCGAGGAGGCGGCTCAGCACGGTGGAGGTGAAGAGCGCGGCATGCTTGAGGACCACGTAGTCCTCCTGCTCGTCGTACTCGATGTTGAGCTCGTCGAGGAAGAGGTGCGCCGGCTTGCGCACAACCATGGCGGAGAAGAGCTGGCTGCCGAGCCAGCCGCTGCCGCCGGGGGAGACGGACCGCTCGATGATGGCGATGCTGACGGACGGGTCCTTGGAGAGCTCGTAGGCTCAGGACAGCCCCGCGCTGCCAGTTCCGATGATGATGACATCGGTGTTGACGTCGGCGATCATGTCGGTCATGTGCCGACGGATCATCTCGCGGGAGGCGACGGATTCTTTCATGGGGCTGAACTTGAAGGAACTGAGATCATAGGGAGGGGTGGAGGAGGAGATGGAGTTGCAGACGGCCCCAGTGCGCCGGGTGGCGGCACGGGAGGGGTTGCGAGTGGCTGCCGGAGTGCAAACGCCGGGGAATGGGGTCTTGAGGAAGCTCGAGGTGGTGATTGTCATGGCTGCCATGTTGTGCTGGCTTGTGCTAGGAGATTGTGAATGTGATGAGACTAGACAACGCGCAGTGGCACGATTTAAAGAAGACGAGGAGGGCACATATATGTATGGATTGTGTCATTGTGTGTGCGTGCCGTCAGATATTGAGGGATTTTCGCTGCCGTTTCTCTGCCTTTGTTGCGTAAGCATATATTTCTTCCTACCTTTGCCAAAATAACGCACACTGGATTGACACTATAATCTCTTTTTTCTATCTTTTTTCTATTTTGTTCTAGGATTTTGACAAAATAACACAACTTTCCTCTACCTTTGCTTCACAAGCACACATTTCTTTTCCTTCACCAAAATAACACACTGATGATTGCCACTTAGCCAAATAGCCATTTTCTATACTCTTTTTTTGAGGATTTTGACAAAATGACATAGCTCCCCTCCACGTTTGCTTCATAAGAAAAGCATTTTTCCTTTGCCAAAATAACACAACACTGCCACGAGGTGTGCTGCCTTCTATTCCTTTGCCAAACATTGTTTTCCTTTGCCAATACATTTTCAGTTTTACTAAAGCACATCTAGATGTGCCATAAGTATTGCACATCTAAGTTCTATGTCAGTAATCTTACATCGAGATTCGCGTGGATATTTTCTTTTTCTTTTTTTTCCTCTTTATGCTTGATTCACTCACTTAGATGTGCAATAACTAGGGCACATCTAGATGTGCCCTAAACACACCCATACATTTTTTGCTTTGCCAAAATAACACACCACTTTACACTGCCTTTTTTTAGAATACTAGACGATACCCCACGCGTTGCTGCGGGAATTGATTGCATTATATTTTGATAAAAATCTCATTGTCTGATATTATAATATGAGGAAATCAGAATATATATATATATGATTTATTTTATTTGATTATTATATTGTTGAGTTATTTCACATAATATAACTAGGATTTCTCATTAACACTTTGAGGGAAATATAAATAGTGGATTTGATGAGGTGCATGTGTGATGAGGTGGGATATGTGCATGTTGAGAGAAATATAAGTAGTGGAATTATGAAGTAAATTGCAAAAAAAAAAAAACACCACTTTGAAGACTAGATTTACGAAAAACACTAGGATACATTTTCTCTGCAGAAAACACCACATCTTGTATAATGGTTTGCAAAAACCACTGATCGACGGATTCGATCCTGTTAAGTGAGTTTATGACAGGTGGGCAATAAATACAGATTGAAGGGTTTGGCCCGGAGTAAAATGAGGAAAAGGAAAGAAACAGTAAATAGAGAGAAAGAAACGAAGAAACGGCTGAAAAAAGAAAAAAATACAGTGTAAAAACAGGCTCTTTTCCTCCTAGTAGGTCACGCCCTGCTTATTTATCACGGACTTGATGTTAACACACTGGCAACAATGCTAGGAAGCAACCAGGAAATCGCATGAGATATCCGCGAGAAGGCCGGCCCGTTACTGTACATGCTTCACGCGAGAGATCCTTCTCCCTCACGTGAAGCGAGGTATAGTCGCCGCGGGAGCTCCTAATCAGTGTTGTAAGCGATGGTTGCCGCTACCGGCACTCACGCACGCGACAACCTTTGATCGGCACATGTAGAAGATCACTCGATCGCATCTCGCAGGTTTCTTATTGCTTGATCAATTTGGGTCGATCTATCGATTTGGACTGGTCGTAGTTGACCGGTCAACCATTGATTTTGAAAAAAGAAACAAAAAAGAATAAAGAATAAAATATCACAAAAAAAGAAAAAATAATTGTGATTCAAAAATGTTCATGGATTTCATAAAAGAGTTCAAATACTTCAGAAAAGTCCATGACTATGAGAAAATTTGCAAATTTTTGAAAAAATGTTCATCTAATTTGAAAAATCTGAAGAAAGTTGAAAAACAAAATATTTATTTTCTAAAAAAGTTAATCCATTTGAAAAAAGTCATCAAATTTGAAAATAATTACATTGATCTTGAAAGGAGGTTCATCTAATATGAAAAAAAAACACCGATCTTGGAAAAAAGTTCATCAAACTTAAAACATGTTTGCCAAGTTTGGGAAAAGTTCATTTAATTTTTAGATAGTCCATCTAGTTTGTAAGAAGTTCCTTAATTTTGAAAAAAATCAAAATAGTTCGCACATTTAAAAAACCAATTGTAAAGGAAAAAAGGAAATTGAAAAAAATTAAAGAAAACAAAAAAAAAAGGAATGACAAAACCATATAAAACTGGTCCAGTAAAAAACTGTAACGAAAAAGAAAAAAGAAAATGGCTGGAAGCTTTGCAAAACCGGGGCTTCCACGAACTAGGAAAGTATAAATGAAAAAAAGGAAGTTTCTATGCATAAGTGATTCGATATCCTAGTGGTTAGGTTTTTTTTAGAGGAACGTTGCTAATTTATTTAGTGCTCTAAACCTCCATCAGAGGCTAAGTCCGAGCTTACAAAATTCGGCGCCACATGGCGCCATACATAACATAATGATCTACAACAACCTTCCCTAGCAAGTCTATGCGCGACTTTGTTTGCGGACCGCCGGACCCATCCGACTTTGCATTCTTGAAATTGAGTTAGCAGTTCCTTTATATCTTGGACAATCTGCCCGCCTGCCGATAGGTCTTTCTGCAAGTTATTAATCTTCCCTACCGCAGACAGTGAGTCCATCTCGACCACCACCTTCTGAGCTTCAAGTTCTTGAGCCAGTCGAACCCCTTGCCGACACGCCAAAAGTTCTGCAAGTTCTGGATCTGCAGCTACTGGGAAAAAATGGCACGTTCCTGCCACGAACTCGCCATGATGGTCCCTGAGGACCGCTCCACCTCCTCCCTATCCATCCTGCTTCGCAATCGCCCCGTCTGTGTTCACCTTCACCCGCCCATCTGTTGGGGAACGTTGCAGAAAACAAAAAATTTCCTACTCGTTTCACCAAGATCCATCTAGGAGTTCATCTAGCAACGAGTCATGAGATGCATCTACATACCTTTGTAGATCGCGTGCGGAAGCGTTCAACGAACGGGGATAATGTAGTCGAACACGACGTGATCCAAATCACCGATGACCGAGTGCCGAACGGACGGCACCTCCGCGTTCAACACACGTACGGGACGGAAGACGTCTCCTCCTTCTTGATCCAGCAAGGGGGAACGTAGTAATTTCGAAAATTTTCCTACGCACACGCAAGATCATGGTGATGCATAGCAACGAGGGGGAGAGTATTGTCTACGTACCAACGCAGACCGACTGCGGAAGCGATCTCACAACGTAGAGGAAGTAGTCGTACGTCTTCTTCCTGATCCGACCGATCCAAGCACCGTTACTCCGGCACCTCCGAGTTCTTAGCACACGTTCAGCTTGATGACGATCCTCGGGCTCCGATCCAGCAAAGCGTCGAGGATGAGTTCCGTCAGCACAACGGCGTGGTGACGATCTTGATGTACTACCGACGCAGGGCTTCGCCTAAGCTCTACAACGATATGACCGAGGTGGAATATGGTGGCAGGGGGCACCGCACACGGCTAAGGAACGATCAACAATGATCAACTTGTGTGTCTATGGGGTGCCCCCTGCCCCCGTATATAAAGGAGCAGGGGGAGGGGTTCGGCCGGCTAGGGAGAGAGGCGCAGGAGGAGTCCTACTCCTACCGGGAGTAGGACTCCCCCCCAATCCTATTCCTAATAGGACTCTCCAAAGAGAAGAGAGAAGAGAGGGGGGCCGGCCCCTTCTCCTAGTCCTAATAGGACTAGGGAAGGGGGGGAGGCGCGCAGCCCTTGTGGGCAGCCCCTTTTCACTTTTCCACTAAGGCCCAATAGGCCCATTTGCCTCCCGGGGGGTTCCGGTAACCCTCCCGGTATTCCGGTAAAATCCCGATTTCACCCGGAACACTTCCGGTGTCCAAACATAGGCTTCCAATATATCAATCTTTACGTCTCGACCATTTCGAGACTCCTCGTCATGTCCGTGATCACATCCGGGACTCCGAACAACCTTCGGTACATCAAAATGCATAAACTCATAATAATTGTCATCGTAACGTTAAGCGTGCGGACCCTACGGTTCGAGAACAATGTAGACATGACCGAGACATGTCTCTGGTCAATAACCAATAGCGGGACCTGGATGCCCATATTGGCTCCTACATATTCTACGAAGATCTTTATCGGTCAGACCGCATAACAACATACGTTGTTCCCTTTGTCATCGGTATGTTACTTGCCCGAGATTCGATCGTCGGTATCCAATACCTAGTTCAATCTCGTTACTGGCAAGTCTCTTTACTCGTTCCGTAATACATCATCTCATAACTAACATCTTAGTTATTATGCTTGCAAGGCTTATGTGATGTGTATTACCGAGAGGGCCCAGAGATACCTCTCCGACAATCGGAGTGACAAACCCTAATCTCGAAATACGCCAACCCAACATCCACCATTGGAGACACCTGTAGTACTCCTTTATAATCACCCAGTTACGTTGTGACGTTTGGTAGTACCCAAAGTGTTCCTCCGGTAAACGGGAGTTGCATAATCTCATAGTTATAGGAACATGTATAAGTCATGAAGAAAGCAATAGCAACATACTAAACGATCGGGTGCTAAGCTAATGGAATGGGTCATGTCAATCAGATCATTCAACTAATGATGTGACCTCGTTAATCAAATAACAACTCTTTGTTCATGGTTAGGAAACATAACCATCTTTGATTAACGAGCTAGTCAAGTAGAGGCATACTAGTGACACTCTGTTTGTCTATGTATTCACACATGTATTATGTTTCCGGTTAATACAATTCTAGCATGAATAATAAACATTTATCATGATATAAGGAAATAAATAATAACTTTATTATTGCCTCTAGGGCATATTTCCTTCAGTCTCCCACTTGCACTAGAGTCAATAATCTAGATTACACAGTAATGATTCTAACACCCATGGAGCCTTGGTGCTGATCATGTTTTGCTCATGGAAGAGGCTTAGTTAACGGGTCTGCAACATTTAGATCCGTATGTATCTTGCAAATCTCTATGTCTCCCACCTGGACTAAATCCCGGATGGAGTTGAAGCGTCTCTTGATGTGTTTGGTCCTTTTGTGAAATTTGGATTCCTTTGCCAAAGCAATTGCACCAGTATTGTCACAAAAGATTTTCATTGGACCCGATGCACTAGGTATGACACCTAGATCAGATATGAACTCCTTCATCCAGACTCCTTCGTTTGCTGCTTCCGAAGCAGCTATGTACTCCGCTTCACATGTAGATCCCGCTACGACGCTTTGTTTAGAACTGCACCAACTGACAGCTCCACCGTTTAAAGTAAACACGTATCCGGTTTGCGATTTAGAATCGTCCGGATCAGTGTCAAAGCTTGCAACAACGTAACCTCTTACGGTGAGCTCTTTGTCACCTCCATATACTAGAAACATATCCTTAGTCCTTTTCAGGTATTTCAGGATGTTCTTGACCGCTGTCCAGTGATCCACTCCTGGATTACTTTGGTACCTCCCTGCTAAACTTATAGCAAGGCACACATCAGGTCTGGTACACAGCATTGCATACATGATAGAGCCTATGGCTGAAGCATAGGGAACATCTTTCATTTTCTCTCTATCTTCTGCAGTGGTCGGGCATTGAGTCTGACTCAACTTCACACCTTGTAACACAGGCAAGAACCCTTTCTTTGCTTGATCCATTTTGAACTTCTTCAAAATCTTGTCAAGGTATGTGCTTTGTGAAAGTCCAATTAAGCGTTTTGATCTATCTCTATAGATCTTTATGCCTAATATGTAAGCAGCTTCCCCGAGGTCTTTCATCGAAAAACTTTTATTCAAGTATCCCTTTACGCTATCCAGAAATTCTATATCATTTCCAATCAGCAATATGTCATCCACATATAATATCAGAAATGCTACAGAGCTCCCACTCACTTTCTTGTAAATACAGGCTTCTCCAAAAGTCTGTATAAAGCCAAATGCTTTGATCACACTATCAAAGCGTTTATTCCAACTCCGAGATGCTTGCACCAGTCCATAAATGGATCGCTGGAGTTTGCATACTTTGTTAGCTCCCTTTGGATCGACAAAACCTTCTGGTTGCATCATATACAACTCTTCTTCCAGAAATCCATTCAGGAATGCAGTTTTGACATCCATTTGCCATATTTCATAATCATAAAATGTGGCAATTGCTAACATGATTCTGACGGATTTAAGCATCGCTACGGGTGAGAAGGTCTCATCGTAGTCAACCCCTTGAACTTGTCAAAAACCTTTTGCGACAAGTCGAGCTTTATAGACAGTAATATTACCGTCAGCGTCAGTCTTTTTCTTGAAGATCCATTTATTCTCAATTGCTTGCCGATCATCGGGCAAGTTAACCAAAGTCCATACTTTGTTCTCATACATGGATCCCATCTCAGATTTCATGGCCTCAAGCCACTTTGTGGAATCTGGGCTCACCATCGCTTCTTCATAGTTTGTAGGTTCATCATGATCTAGCAGCATGACTTCCAGAACTGGATTACCGTACCACTCTGGTGCGGATCTCACTCTGGTTGATCTACGTGGTTCAGTAGTATCTTGCCCTGAAGTTTCATGATCATCATCATTAGCTTCCTCACTAATTGGTATAGGTGTCGCAGAAACAGTTTTCTGTGATGTACTATTTTCCAATAAGGGAGCAGGTACAGTTACCTCGTCAAGTTCTACTTCCCTCCCACTCACTTCTTTCGAGAGAAACTCCTTCTCTAGAAATGATCCATTCTTAGCAACGAATGTCTTGCCTTCGGATCTGTGATAGAAGGTATACCCAACAGTTTCCTTTGGGTATCCTATGAAGACACATTTCTCCGCTTTGGGTTTGAGCTTATCTGGTTGAAGCTTTTTCACATAAGCATCGCAGCCCCAAACTTTAAGAAACGACAACTTTGGTTTCTTGCCAAACCGTAGTTCATAAGGCGTCGTCTCAACGGATTTTGATGGTGCCCTATTTAACGTGAATGCGGCCGTCTCTAAAGCATAACCCCAAAACGATAGCGGTAAATCAGTAAGAGACATCATAGATCGTACCATATCTAGTAAAGTACGATTACGACGTTCGGACACACCATTACGCTGTGGTGTTCCGGGTGGCGTGAGTTGCGAAACTATTCCACAATTTTTTAAATGTATACCAAACTCGTAACTCAAATATTCTCCTCCACGATCAGATCGTAGAAACTTTATTTTTTTGTTACGATGATTTTCAACTTCACTCTGAAATTCCTTGAACTTTTCAAATGTTTCAGACTTATGTTTCATTAAGTAGATATACCCATATCTGCTTAAATCATCTGTGAAGGTGAGAAAATAACGATATCCGCCACGAGCCTCAATATTCATCGGACCACATACATCGGTATGTATGATTTCCAATAAATCTGTTGCTCTCTCCATAGTACCGGAGAACGGTGTTTTAGTCATCTTGCCTATGAGGCACGGTTCGCAAGTACCAAGTGATTCATAATCAAGTGGTTCCAAAAGCCTATCAGTATGGAGTTTCTTCATGCGCTTTACACCGATATGACCTAAACGGCAGTGCCACAAATAAGTTGCACTATCATTATCAACTCTGCATCTTTTGGCTTCTACATTATGAATATGTGTATCACTACTATCGAGATTCAATAAGAATAGACCACTCTTCAAGGGTGCATGACCATAAAAGATATTACTCATATAAATAGAACAACCATTATTCTCTGATTTAAATGAATAACCGTCTCGCATCAAACAAGATCCAGATATAATGTTCATGCTCAACGCTGGCACCAAATAACAATTATTTAGGTCTAATATTAATCCCGAAGGTAGATGTAGAGGTAGCGTGCTGACCGCGATCACATCGACTTTGGAACCGTTTCCCACGCGCATCGTCACCTCGTCCTTTGCTAGCGTCCGCTTATTCCGTAGTCCCTGTTTCGAGTTGCAAATATTAGCAACAGAACCAGTATCAAATACCCAGGTGCTACTGCGAGCTCTAGTAAGGTACACATCAATAACATGTATATCACATATACCTTTGTTCACCTTGACATCCTTCTTATCCGCCAAATACTTGGGGCAGTTCCGCTTCCAGTGACCAGTCTGCTTGCAGTAGAAGCACTCAGTTTCAGGCTTAGGTCCAGATTTGGGTTTCTTCTCCTGAGCAGCAACTTGCTTGCTGTTCTTCTTGAAGTTTCCCTTCTTCTTCCCTTTGCCCTTTTTCTTGAAACCAGTGGTTTTGTTAACCATCAACACTTGATGCTCCTTCTTGATTTCTACCTCCGCAGCTTTCAGCATTGCGAAGAGCTCGGGAATAGTCTTGTTCATCCCTTGCATATTATAGTTCATCACGAAGCTCTTGTAGCTTGGTGGCAGTGATTGGAGAATTCTGTCAATGACGCAATCATCTGGATGATTAACTCCCATCTGAATCAAGTGATTATTATACCCAGACATTTTGAGTATATGCTCACTGACAGAACTGTTCTCCTCCATCTTGCAGCTATAGAACTTATTGGAGACTTCATATCTCTCAGTTCGGGCATTTGCTTGAAATATTAACTTCAACTCCTGGAACATCTCATATGCTCCATGACGTTCAAAACGTCGTTGAAGTCCCGATTCTAAGCCGTAAAGCATGGCACACTGAACTATCGAGTAGTCATCAGCTTTGCTCTGCCAGACGTTCATAACATCTGGCGTTGCTCCAGCAGCAGGCCTGGCACCCAGCGGTGCTTCCAGGACGTAATTCTTCTGTGCAGCAATGAGGATAATCCTCAGGTTACGGACCCAGTCCGTGTAATTGCTACCATCATCTTTCAACTTTGCTTTCTCAAGGAACGCATTAAAATTCAACAGAACAACAGCTCGAGCCATCTATCTACAATCAACATAAACAAGCAAGATACTATCAGGTACTAAGTTCATGATAAGTTTAAGTTCAGTTAATCAAAGTACTTAGGAACTCCCACTTAGATAGACATCCCTCTAATCCTCTAAGTGATCACGTGATCCAAATCAACTAAACCATAACCGATCATCACGTGAGATGGAGTAGTTTTCAATGGTGAACATCGTCATGTTGATCATATCTACTATATGATTCACGCTCGACCTTTCGGTGTCTGTGTTCCGAGGCCATATCTGCATATGCTAGGCTCGTCAAGTTTAACCTGAGTATTCTGCATGTGCAAAACTGGCTTGCACCCGTTGTAGATGGACGTAGAGCTTATCACACCCGATCATCACGTGGTGTCTGGGCACGACGAACTTTGGCAACGGTGCATACTCAGGGAGAACACTTCTTGATAATTTAGTGAGAGATCATCTTATAATGCTACCGTTAATCAAAGCAAGATAAGATGCATAAAAGGATAAACATCACATGCAATCAATATAAGTGATATGATATGGCCATCATCATCTTTGTGCTTGTGATCTCCATCTCCGAAGCACCGTCATGATCACCATCGTCACCGGCGCGACACCTTGATCTCCATCGTAGCATCGTTGTCGTCTCGCCAATCTTATGCTTCCACGACTATCACTACCGCTTAGTAATAAAGTAAAGCATTACATTGCGATTGCATTGCATACAATAAAGCGACAACCATATGGCTCCTGCCAGTTGCCGATAACTCGGTTACAAAACATGATCATCTCATACAATAAAATCAGCATCATGCCTTGACCATATCACATCACAACATGCCCTGCAAAAACAAGTTAGACGTCCTCTACTTTGTTGTTGCAAGTTTTACGTGGCTGCTACGGGCTTAAGTAAGAACTCATTTCACCTACGCATCAAAACCACAACGATAGTTTGTCAAATAGACTCCGTTTTAGCCTTCTCAAGGACCGGGCGTAGCCACACTTGGTTCAACTAAAGTTGGAGAGACAGTCTTCCGCAAGCCATCTATGTGCAAAGCACGTCGAGGGAACCGGTCTCGCGTAAGAGTACGCGTAAGGTTGGTCCGGATCGTCTCGTCCAACAATACCGCCGAACCAAAGTATGACATGCTGGTAGGCAGTATGACTTGTATCGCCCACAACTCACTTGTGTTCTACTCGTGCAAATAACATCAAACCATAAAACCTAGGCTCGGATGCCACTGTTGGGGAACGTAGTAATTTCGAAAATTTTCCTACGCACACGTAAGATCATGGTGATGCATAGCAACGAGGGGGAGAGTATTGTCTACGTACCAACGCAGACCGACTGCGGAAGCGATCTCACAACGTAGAGGAAGTAGTCGTACGTCTTCTTCCCGATCCGACCGATCCAAGCACCGTTACTCCGGCACCTCCGAGTTCTTAGCACACGTTCAGCTTGATGACGATCCTCGGGCTCCGATCCAGCAAAGCGTCGAGGATGAGTTCCGTCAGCACAACGGCGTGGTGACGATCTTGATGTACTACCGACGCAGGGCTTCGCCTAAGCTCTACAACGATATGACCGAGGTGGAATATGGTGGCAGGGGGCACCGCACACGGCTAAGGAACGATCAACAATGATCAACTTGTGTGTCTATGGGGTGCCCCCTGCCCCCGTATATAAAGGAGCAGGGGGAGGGGTTCGGCCGGCTAGGGAGAGAGGCGCAGGAGGAGTCCTACTCCTACCGGGAGTAGGACTCCCCCCCAATCCTATTCATAATAGGACTCTCCAAAGAGAAGAGAGAAGAGAGGGGGGCCGGCCCCTTCTCCTAGTCCTAATAGGACTAGGGAAGGGGGGAGGCGCGCAGCCCTTGTGGGCAGCCCCTTTTCACTTTTCCACTAAGGCCCAATAGGCCCATTTGCCTCCCGGGGGGTTCCGGTAACCCTCCCGGTATTCCGGTAAAATCCCGATTTCACCCGGAACACTTCCGGTGTCCAAACATAGGCTTCCAATATATCAATCTTTACGTCTCGACCATTTCGAGACTCCTCGTCATGTCCGTGATCACATCCGGGACTCCGAACAACCTTCGGTACATCAAAATGCATAAACTCATAATAATTGTCATCGTAACGTTAAGCGTGCGGACCCTACGGTTCGAGAACAATGTAGACATGACCGAGACATGTCTCTGGTCAATAACCAATAGCGGGACCTGGATGCCCATATTGGCTCCTACATATTCTACGAAGATCTTTATCGGTCAGACCGCATAACAACATACGTTGTTCCCTTTGTCATCGGTATGTTACTTGCCCGAGATTCGATCGTCGGTATCCAATACCTAGTTCAATCTCGTTACTGGCAAGTCTCTTTACTCGTTCCGTAATACATCATCTCATAACTAACATCTTAGTTATTATGCTTGCAAGGCTTATGTGATGTGTATTACCGAGAGGGCCCAGAGATACCTCTCCGACAATCGGAGTGACAAACCCTAATCTCGAAATACGCCAACCCAACATCCACCATTGGAGACACCTGTAGTACTCCTTTATAATCACCCAGTTACGTTGTGACGTTTGGTAGTACCCAAAGTGTTCCTCCGGTAAACGGGAGTTGCATAATCTCATAGTTATAGGAACATGTATAAGTCATGAAGAAAGCAATAGCAACATACTAAACGATCGGGTGCTAAGCTAATGGAATGGGTCATGTCAATCAGATCATTCAACTAATGATGTGACCTCGTTAATCAAATAACAACTCTTTGTTCATGGTTAGGAAACATAACCATCTTTGATTAACGAGCTAGTCAAGTAGAGGCATACTAGTGACACTCTGTTTGTCTATGTATTCACACATGTATTATGTTTCCGGTTAATACAATTCTAGCATGAATAATAAACATTTATCATGATATAAGGAAATAATAATAACTTTATTATTGCCTCTAGGGCATATTTCCTTCACCTTTAGGGGTGGCGCCCCAGCCCACTAAGGGCTGGGTTCCTTCCCACTTCAGCCCATGGGGCCCTCCGGGATAGGTGGCCCCACCCGGTGGACCCCCGGGACCCTTCCGGTGGTCCCGGTACAATACCGGTAACCCCGAAACTTGTCCCGATGGCCGAAACAGCACTTCCTATATATAATTCTTTACCTCCGGACCATTCCGGAACTCCTCGTGACGTCCGGGATCTCATCCGGGACTCTGAACAACATTCGGGTTACTGCATATACATATCTTCACAACCCTAGCGTCACCGAACCTTAGGTGTGTAGACCCTACGGGTTCGGGAGACACGTAGACATGACCGAGACGACTCTCCGGTCAATAACCAACAGCGGGATCTGGATACCCATGTTGGCTCCCACATGCTCCACGATGATCTCATCGGATGAACCACGATGTCGAGGATTCAATCAACCCCGTATGCAATTCCCTTTGTCAATCGATATATTACTTGCCCGAGATTCGATCGTCGGTATCCCAATACCTCGTTCAATCTCGTTACCGGCAAGTCACTTTACTCGTACCGTAATGCATGATCCCGTGACCAGACACTCTTGGTCACTTTGAGCTCATTATGATGATGCATTACCGAGTGGGCCCAGTGATACCTCTCCGTCATACGGAGTGACAAATCCCAGTCTTGATCCGTGTCAACCCAACAGACACTTTTGGAGATACCCGTAGTCTACCTTTATAGTCACCTAGTTACGTTGTGATGTTTGGTATACCCAAAGCACTCCTACTGTATCCGGGAGTTACACGATCTCATGGTCTAAGGAAAAGATACTTGACATTGCAAAACTCTAGCAAATGAACTATACGATCTTAATGCTATGTTTATGATTGGGTCTTGTCCATCACATCATTCTCTTAATGATGTGATCTCGTTATCAATGACATTCAATGTCCATAGCCAGGAAACCATGACTATCTGTTGATCAACGAGCTAGTCAACTAGAGGCTTACTAGGGACATGTTGGTGTCTGTTATTCACACATGTATTACGATTTCCGGATAACACAATTATAGCATGAATAAAGACAATTACCATGAACAAGGAAATATAATAATAATGCTTTTATTATTGCCTCTAGGGCATATTTCCAACAGTCTCCCACTTGCACTAGAGTCAATAATCTAGTTACATTGTAATGAATCGAACACCCATGGAATTCTGGTGTTGATCATGTTTTGCCCTAGGGAGAGGTTTAGTCAACGGATCTGCTACATTCAGGTCCGTATGTACTTTACAAATATCTATGTCTCCATCTTGAACATGTTCACGAATGGAGTTGAAGCGACGCTTGATGTGCCTTGTCTTCTTGTGAAACCTGGGCTCCTTGGCAAGTGCAATAGCTCCAGTGTTGTCACAGAAGAGCTTGATCGGCCCCGACGCATTGGGTATGACTCCGAGGTCGGTGATGAACTCCTTCACCCAAATTGCTTCATGTGCTGCCTCCGAGGCTGCCATGTACTCCGCTTCACATGTAGATCCCGCCACGACGCTCTGCTTGCAACTGCACCAGCTTACTGCCCCACCATTCAAAATATACACGTATCCGGTTTGTGACTTTGAGTCATCCAGATCTGTGTCGAAGCTAGCATCGACGTAACCCTTTACGACGAGCTCTTCGTCACCTCCATAAACGAGAAACATCACCTTAGTCCTTTTCAGGTACTTCAGGATATTCTTGACCGCTGTCCAGTGTTCCTTGCCGGGATTACTTTGGTACCTTCCTACCAAACTTACGGCAAGGTTTACATCAGGTCTGGTACACAGCATGGCATACATAATAGAACCTATGGCTGAGGCATAGGGGATGACACTCATCTCTTCTATTTCTTCTGCCGTGGTCGGACTTTGAGCCGAGCTCAATTTCATACCTTGCAGTACAGGCAAGAACCCCTTCTTAGACTGATCCATATTGAACTTCTTCAATATCTTATCAAGGTATGTGCTTTGTGAAAGACCTATGAGGCGTCTCGATCTATCTCTATAGATCTTGATGCCTAATATATAAGCAGCTTCTCCAAGGTCCTTCATTGAAAAACTCTTATTCAAGTAGGCCTTGATGTTGTCCAAGAGTTCTATATCATTTCCCATCAAAAGTATGTCATCTACATATAATATGAGAAATGCTACAGAGCTCCCACTCACTTTCTTGTAAACGCAGGCTTCTCCATAAGTCTGCGTAAACCCAAACGCTTTGATCATCTCATCAAAGCGAATGTTTCAACTCCGAGATGCTTGCACCAGCCCATAAATCGAGCGTTGGAGCTTGCACACCTTGTCAGCATTCTTAGGATCGACAAAACCTTCCGGCTGCATCATATACAATTCTTCCTTAAGGAAACCATTAAGGAATGCCGTTTTGACGTCCATTTGCCATATTTCATAATCGTAAAACGCGGCAATTGCTAACATGATTCGGACGGACTTTAGCTTCACTACCGGTGAGAAAGTCTCATCATAGTCAACCCCTTGAACTTGTCGATAACCCTTAGCGACAAGCCGAGCTTTATAGATGGTCACATTACCATCCGCGTCTGTCTTCTTCTTAAAGATCCATTTATTCTCTATGGCTCGCCGTTCAACGGGCAAGTCAGTCAAAGTCCATACTTTGTTTTCATACATGGATCCTATCTCGGATTTCATGGCTTCTGGCCATTTTTCGGAATCCGGGCCCGCCATCGCTTCTTCATAGTTCGAAGGTTCACCATTGTCTAACAACATGATTTCCAAGACAGGGTTGCTGTACCACTCTGGTGCGGAACGTGTCCTTGTGGACCTTCGAGTTTCAGTAGGAGCTAGATCAGAAGTATGTTGATCATTATCATTAACTTCCTCTCTAGTCGGTGCTGGCACCTCAGGAACATTTTCTTGAGTTGCGCCATTTTCCGGTTCAAGAGGCAATACTTCATCGAGTTCTACTTTCCTCCCACTTACTTCTTTCGAGAGAAACTCCTTCTCTAGAAAGGATCCATTCTTGGCAACAAAGACCTTGCCTTCGGATCTGAGGTAGAAGGTATACCCAATAGTTTCTTTAGGGTATCCTATGAAGACGCATTTTTCCGACTTGGGTTCGAGCTTTTCAGGTTGAAGTTTCTTGACATAAGCATCGCATCCCCAAACTTTTAGAAACGACAGCTTAGGTTTCTTCCCAAACCATAATTCATACGGTGTCGTCTCAACGGATTTCGACGGAGCCCTATTTAAAGTGAATGCGGCAGTCTCTAAAGCATAGCCCCAAAAAGATAGCGGTAAATCGGTAAGAGACATCATAGACCGCACCATATCTAATAGAGTGCGATTACGACGTTCGGACACACCGTTACGCTGAGGTGTTCCAGGCGGCGTTAGTTGTGAAACTATTCCACATTTTCTTAAGTGTGTGCCAAATTCGTGACTCAAGTATTCTCCTCCACGATCTGATCGTAGAAACTTGATTTTCTTGTCACGTTGATTCTCAACCTCACTCTGAAATTCCTTAAACTTTTCAAAGGTTTCAGACTTGTGTTTCATTAAGTAGACATACCCATATCTACTCAAGTCATCAGGGAGAGTGAGAACATAACGATAGCCACCGCGAGCCTCAACACTCATTGGACCGCACACATCAGTATGTATGATTTCCAATAAGTTGGTTGCTCGCTCCATTGTTCCTGAGAACGGAGTCTTGGTCATTTTACCCATGAGGCATGGTTCGCACGTGTCAAATGATTCATAATCAAGAGACTCTAAAATTCCATCTGTATGGAGCTTCTTCATGCGTTTGACACCTATGTGACCAAGGCGGCAGTGCCACAAGTATGTGGGACTATCATTATCAACCTTACATCTTTTGGTATTCACACTAAGAACATGTGTAGCATTACGCTCGAGATTCATTAAGAATAAACCATTCACCATAGGAGCATGACCATAAAACATATCTCTCATATAAATAGAACAACCATTATTCTCGGATTTAAATGAGTAGCCATCTCGAATTAAACGAGATCCCGATACAATGTTCATGCTCAAAGCTGGCACTAAATAACAATTATTGAGGTTTAAAACTAATCCCGTAGGTAAATGAAGAGGCAGCGTGCCGACGGCGATCACATCGACCTTGGAACCATTCCCGACGCACATCGTCACCTCGTCCTTCGCCAGTCTCCGTTTATTCCGCAGCTCCTGCTTAGAGTTACAAATGTGAGCAACTGCACCGGTATCAAATACCCAAGAGCTACTACGAGTACTGGTTAGGTACACATCAATTACATGTATATCACATATACCTTTTGTTTTGCCGGCCTTCTTGTCCGCTAAGTATTTGGGGCAATTCCGCTTCCAGTGACCACTTCCCTTGCAATAAAAACACTCAGTCTCGGGCTTGGGTCCATTCTTTGGCTTCTTCCCGGCAGCTTGCTTGCCGGACGCGGCAACTTCCTTGCCGTCCTTCTTGAAGTTCTTTTTACCCTTACCCTTCTTGAACTTAGTGGTTTTATTCACCATCAACACTTGATGTTCCTTCTTGACTTCTACCTCTGCTGATTTCAGCATAGCAAATACTTCAGGAATGGTCTTATCCATCCCCTGCATATTGAAGTTCATCACAAAGCTCTTGTAGCTCGGTGGAAGCGACTGGAGGATTCTGTCAATGACCGCATCATCCGGGAGATTAACTCCTAGCTGAGTCAAGCGGTTATGCAACCCAGACATAGTGAGTATGTGCTCACTGACAGAACTGTTTTCCTCCATCTTACAGCTGAAGAATTTGTCGGAGACTTGATATCTCTCGACCCGGGCATGAGCTTGAAAAACCATTTTCAGCTCTTCGAACATCTCATATGCTCCGTGTCTCTCAAAACGTTTTTGAAGCCCCCGCTCTAAGCTGTAAAGCATGCCGCATTGAACGAGGGAGTAGTCATCGGTACGTGCCTGCCAAGCGTTCATAACGTCCTGTTCAGCAGGGAGGACAGGTGCGTCACCCAGCGGTGCTTGTAGGACATAATCTTTCTTGGCAGCTATGAGGATGATCCTCAGGTTCCGGACCCAGTCCGTGTAGTTGCTGCCATCGTCTTTCAGCTTGGTTTTCTCTAGGAACGCGTTGAAGTTGAGGACTACGTTGGCCATTTGATCTACAAGACATATTGTAAATATTTTAGACTAAGTTCATGATAATTAAGTTCATCAAATCAAATTATTTATGAACTCCCACTTAGATAGACATCCCTCTTCTAGTCATCTAAGTATAACATGATCCGAGTTAACTAGGTCGTGTCCGATCATCACGTGAGACGAACTAGTCAACATCGGTGAACATCTTCATGTTGATCGTATCTTCTATACGACTCATGCTCGACCTTTCGATCTCCTGTGTTCCGAGGCCATGTCTGTACATGCTAGGCTCGTCAAGTCAACCTAAGTGTTTGCATGTGTAAATCTGTCTTACACCCGTTGTATGTGAACGTTAGAATCTATCACATCCGATCATCACGTGGTGCTTCGAAACAACGAACTGTCGCAACGGTGCACAGTTAGGGGGAACACTTCTTGAAATTATTATGAGGGATCATCTTATTTACTACCGTCGTTCTAAGTAAACAAGATGCAAAAACATGATAAACATCACATGCAATCAAATAATAAACGTGACATGATATGGCCAATATCACATAGCTCCTTTGATCTCCATCTTGGGGCTCCATGATCATCTTGTCACCGGCTTGACACCATGATCTCCATCATCATGATCTCCATCATCGTGTCTCCATGAAGTTGCTCGCCAACTATTACTTCTACTACTATGGCTAATGCGTTTAGCAATAAAGTAAAGTAATTTACATGGCGTTTCTCAATGACACGCAGGTCATATAAAAGAATAAAGACAACTCCTATGGCTCCTGCCGGTTGTCATACTCATCGACATGCAAGTCGTGATTCCTATTACAATAGCATGAACATCTCATACATCACATATAGATCATTCATCATTCATCACAACTTTGGCCATATCATATCACAATCACTTGCTGCAAAAACAAGTTAGACGTCCTCTAATTGTTGTTGCAAGTTTTACGTGGCTGAATTAGGGTTCTAGCAAGAACGTTTTCTTACCTACGTGAAAGCCACAACGTGATTTGTCAACTTCTATTTACCCTTCATAAGGACCCTGTTCATCGAATCCGCTCCGACTAAAGTAGGAGAGACAGACACCCGCCAGCCACCTTATGCAACTAGTGCATGTTAGTCGGTGGAACCGGTCTCACGTAAGCGTACGTGTAAGGTTGGTCCGGGCCGCTTCATCCCACAATACCGCTGGAGCAAGAAAAGACTAGTAGCGGCAAGAAGGTTGACAAATCCACGCCCACAACAAATTGTGTTCTACTCGCGCAAGAAGAACTACGCATAGACCTAGCTCATGATGCCACTGTTGGGGAACGTTGCAGAAAACAAAAATTTTCCTACTCGTTTCACCAAGATCCATCTAGGAGTTCATCTAGCAACGAGTCATGAGATGCATCTACATACCTTTGTAGATCGCGTGCGGAAGCGTTCAACGAACGGGGATAATGTAGTCGAACACGACGTGATCCAAATCACCGATGACCGAGTGCCGAACGGACGGCACCTCCGCGTTCAACACACGTACGGGACGGAAGACGTCTCCTCCTTCTTGATCCAGCAAGGGGGAAGGAGAGGTTGGTGATGATCCAGCAGCACGACGGCGTGGTGGTGGATGCAGGGCGTCACAGCAGTAGGGCTTCGCCTATGCTACGCAAGAGGGAGATGTAACAGGGAGAGAGGGAAGCACCAAAAGCCGTAGGCCAAAGTCCCTCCTCTCCCCCACTATATATAGGGGTGCCAAGGGGGGGGGCGCCGGCCCTAGGAGATGGATCTCCTAGGGGGGGGGGGCGGCGGCCAAGGGTGGGGGCTTGCCCCCCAAGGCAAGGGGGGCGCCCCCCCTTTAGGGTTTCCCCTAACCCTAGGCGCATGGGCCCCTTTAGGGGTGGCGCCCCAGCCCACTAAGGGCTGGGTTCCTTCCCACTTCAGCCCATGGGGCCCTCCGGGATAGGTGGCCCCACCCGGTGGACCCCCGGGACCCTTCCGGTGGTCCCGGTACAATATCGGTAACCCCGAAACTTGTCCCGATGGCCGAAACAGCACTTCCTATATATAATTCTTTACCTCCGGACCATTCCGGAACTCCTCGTGATGTCCGGGATCTCATCCGGGACTCCGAACAACATTCGGGTTACTACATATACATATCTTCACAACCCTAGCGTCACCGAACCTTAAGTGTGTAGACCCTACAGGTTCGGGAGACACGTAGACATGACCGAGACGACTCTCCGGTCAATAACCAACAGCGGGATCTGGATACCCATGTTGGCTCCCACATGCTCCACGATGATCTCATCGGATGAACCACGATGTCGAGGATTCAATCAACCCCGTATGCAATTCCCTTTGTCAATCGATATATTACTTGCCCGAGATTCGATTGTCGGTATCCCAATACCTCGTTCAATCTCGTTACCGGCAAGTCACTTTACTCGTACCGTAATGCATGATCCCGTGATCAGACACTCTTGGTCACTTTGAGCTCATTATGATGATGCATTACCAAGTGGGCCCAGTGATACCTCTCCGTCATACGGAGTGACAAATCCCAGTCTTGATCCGTGTCAACCCAACAGACACTTTCGGAGATACCCGTAGTCTACCTTTATAGTCACCCAGTTATGTTGTGACGTTTGGTATACCCAAAGCACTCCTATTGTATCCGGGAGTTACACGATCTCATGGTCTAAGGAAAAGATACTTGACATTGCAAAACTCTAGCAAACGAACTATACGATCTTAATGCTATGTTTATGATTGGGTCTTGTCCATCACATCATTCTCTTAATGATGTGATCTCGTTATCAATGACATTCAATGTCCATAGCCAGGAAACCATGACTATCTGTTGATCAACGAGCTAGTCAACTAGAGGCTTACTAGGGACATGTTGGTGTCTGTTATTCACACATGTATTACGATTTCCGGATAACACAATTATAGCATGAATAAAGACAATTACCATGAACAAGGAAATATAATAATAATGCTTTTATTATTGCCTCTAGGGCATATTTCCAACACCATCGTCAGGTTTCTCCCACCTTTCCAAGCTACGTACGCTGAGTTTGTGTTCTCCTTGGGGGCTCTTTGATTGATTGCCACTCCGCATCCAGGCGTAGGACTCTCTCTGCAATGAGCATCGGGTCTTCAATCTTGGCATTGTCCCTTGCATTGTTTCTCGCAAGCCACAACTCATACCACGCTCTTATCACCTGTCTCTTCTCTTCCGCCGATGCTGACCCGAGCCAATCTAGGATCGATGACCGCATGTTCTGTACTCCCTCCACGCACTTCGGCAACATTGGCAGCGGTGTCTCAACCGCTTTTGACAGTGATTTCCAGAACAATAGCGAGTGTGGGCATCGCCACATACGATGGATGATTGTTTCTTCTCGGCCACATGCGATACAGAAAACACCAGGTTTTACATGCCGTCGCCGCAGCTCAGAACCAACAGCCAGACCATTTTTCAGCATCCGCCATCCATGTATTTTCACCTTATTTGGGACATCCGTAGCCCACAGCTCGAGCCAGCTCTTGTGATCTGCAACTGAAGTAGACGAGGAGGCCAGTGCCTTCCCCGCTGTTTTTATCGCGATGCCCAGATGGTACGCTGATCTCACTGTGAAAATTCTATTTTTGGTGAAGTTCCATGCCCTAAAATCTTCCTTACCTGGCCCGCCCACTACACTCTGCCTGATGTCTTGGGTGTCCGATGGGGTGAACACCGTTTGCAGCTTTTCCTTGTCCCATGTCCGTCCATCCTCTGATAGCAGGTCAGCCACTTTGGTCATGTTTGGTACGTAAATGGCACCGAGGGGAGTCATGCTTCCCTAGCGAGGGATCCAATTATCATGTAGGGTATTTATTTTCGTTCCCTCCCCCACCCTCCAAACTAGTCCTTGAGCAAGGAGATCCAGGCCTTGCATCAAGCTTCTCCATGTGTAGGAGCTCCCATGTGGGCAAGGAGCAACCATAATATCCATATCATGATAATATCTATCTTTCAACACCTTTGCAGCCAGAGATGTAGGACATAACAGCAATCTCCAAACTTGCTTAGCCAGGAGAGCTTGGTTGAACATCTCAAAGTCCCGAAAACCCATTCCTCCTGCTTGCTTCCTAGTGCACATCTTGTCCCAAGCGACCCAATGGACTTTTCGTTCACCGTTGGCGGCTCTCCACCAGAATTTAGAAGAGATAGATTTCAGTTTCCCGCACATTTTCTTGGAGATCTTGAAGCAACTCATCGAATAGGTCGGTGTTGCTTGTAACACAGACTTGACAAGTACCTCTCTTGCTGCCTTTGATAAACCTTGTCCTTTCCACCCCAAAACCTTTCCTCTAGCTGATTCACTCACATGCTTGAAACACCCATCCTTCGACCTGCCTACCACCGTAGGGAGCCCAAGGTACTTCTCGTTTAGCGCCTCGGAGTGAATTCCCACTTCCTGTTTCAGAATTTCCTTATCATCATTGTTGCATCCCTTCCCAAAGAAGATTGAGGATTTGTCTAAGTTCACTTTTTGCCCTGAAGCCTCCTCGTATGCATGCATTATTGACCTGAGCTTTGCCATATTCTCCTTTGACTCCTCAAGGAACACTATACTATCGTACGCAAAAAGCAAGTGTGTAACTGTGGGGCCAGTGCGCCCAAAGGACACCCCCTGCAATTCTTTCTCCCTTTGAGCTTTTTTAAGAAGTGCCGAGAAACCCTCCACACAAAATAAGAATAGATAGGGACATATAGGGTCCCCTTGGCGCAAACCTCGGCTCGGTAAGAAACCCTCCGATAAGTTACCATTAAGCTTCACCGCAAACCGAGCCGAGGTCACACATCTCATAACCATGGATGTCCATGCCTGAGAAAAACCTAGGTTAATCATCATCTGTTGCAGAAAGGACCATTCCACCCGGTCATATGCCTTCATCATATCCAGTTTTACCACACACAAGGCTTTCTTCCTCTTCCTCTTCCTCTTCCTCTTCCGGATGACATGAACACATTCGTACGCCACGAGAACATTATCAGTGATGAGCCTGCCCGGAACAAAAGCACTTTGCTCCTCCGAGATGAGAATAGGCAGCACCACTTTGAGGCGGTTTGCTAGAACCTTAGCTGCGATCTTATATAGGACATTGCACAAGCTAATTGGTCTGAATTGAGACAGCAGCTCTGGTGACTTCACCTTTGGGATCAGGACTAGAAGAGTATCATTAAAACCCTCTGGAATCTGTCCTCCTCCAAGGAAGTCTTTAATGGCTTTGCACACCTCCTCTTTCACCAAAGGCCAGTGCCTTTGATAGAAAAGGGTCGGAATCCCATCCGGGCCGGGAGCCTTCGTCGCGCCCATCTGGAAAAGGGCTTTTTTCTATCTCATCATCGTTGATCGCATCATCTAGTTTATCATTCATCATCAGATACAGCCGCCGGGATATTCTCCAGTATTTGCTGCATGTTCGATGTTCCCTGCGAGGCAAACAACAGTGAGTAAAAATCTCTGGCCATTACCCTCATCCCCTCATCGTCGACGCACTGGGATCCGTCTGTCCGCCGTAAAGATTTGACCATGTTCTTTCTCCTCCTGTGCGAAGCACGGTTTTGAAAATATTGCATATTCTGATCACTTGCCTTTAGCCAATCCACCCTGGATCTTTGTCTCTTCATTATTTCCTCCCTGAGGTATACTTCCCGTAATTTCCCTTCTATGTCTCTAATCTTTTGCATACGCTCATTTCACATCATCTCATCTTTAGCGCGCTGCAGGTCGCCCTTGAGTTGTTTAATTTGTCTCCTTACTGAACCAAACACCTTCCGGCCCCACTCACGCATGTGTCCAGTGACACCACGTAGCTTGCCCATCAACGCTTGCATGCCATACTGGCCATGACCCTCCGCCTCCCAAGCATTAGTCACCATATCATCATAGTCCCCATGGCGATTCCACATATGTTCGAACTTGAATCTGGAAACCACTACTGGCTGTTCCGCCCCTTCCTCTCTAACTCTGATGGCCAGTGCCATATGGTCTGATTCTTCGGTTAAAACGTGTTCCACACTGGACCCTGAGAAAAGGTGCAAAAACTCACTGTTACACGTCGCGCGGTCTAGCCTTACTTGAACATTCTCTGGAGGGTCTCGCTTGTTATCGAAGGTGAAGGGGTAACCATTGAAACCCATGTCCGGCAGTGCGCACATGTCAAGGCATTCCCTAAACGCCTCCATCTGATTGAGATCACGGTCATTCCCTCCTAATTGCTCTGCTCTCTCAAGGGCTTCATTAAAATCCTCAGCACATAACCACGGCAAATTATCTTGGCCTTTCAGAAACCGAAGAACATCCCACGTTTTCTTCCTCATCTCAGTTTTAGGCTCCCCGTAGATTCCAGTGAATCTAAAGGTCCTGCTCTCGAAAGTTATAGCAGCGTCGATAAAGTACTGGCACCAAGGCCTTGTCGAGACCTCCATGTCATCTCGCCACCACAGTGCTAGACCACCACTTCTCCCCATAAAGCTTACTGCCACCCCTTGTCGAAACCCTAATGACCACTTCAATTTTTCCATCGGAGCCGCTTTCTTCTTTGTTTCCGACAAGAACACCACCGCTAGGTTGTAGGACCGTATCAGGTCTCTCAGTTCGCCAACTGTCGAGTCCAACCCCAACCCTCGACAGTTCCAGGCTAAGATGTTCATTGCTCTCGGCGGCCCTGCTCCCCGGCAGGGTCCGACGCTCTCTTCTCATTTTCCTCTAACCGATCAAACACATTTGTTGTTCTCTGTCTCTTGTCCCGAGCAGCACCATCATTCTCCCCAAACCGTCCTTGCTCCCCCTTAGGGATCCACATCTGCCAAGGCCTCCTTTTCCTTGACATCTCTCTCTCTCATAGTCCCATTCATCCAGGTGGCTAGTCTGATACTCGCCCCTTCTTGGTTTACGCACATAGTGAAGGAAATATGCCCTAGAGGCAATAATAATGTTATTATTTTATTTCCTTATATCATGATAAATGTTTATTATTCATGCTAGAATTGTATTATCCGGAAACATAATACTTGTGTGAATACATAGACAAACTAAACATCACTAGTATGCCTCTACTTGACTAGCTCGTTAATCAAAGATGGTTATGTTTCCTAACCATAGACATGTGTTGTCATTTGATTAATGGGATCACATTATTAGGAGAATGATGTGATTGACATGACCCATTCCATTAGCTTAGCACCCGATCGTTTAGTATGTTGCTATTGCTTTCTTCATGACTTATACATGTTCCTATGACTATGAGATTATGCAACTCCCGTTTGCCGGAGGAACACTTTGTGTGCTACCAAATGTCACAACGTAACTAGGTGATTATAAAGGAGCTCTACAGGTGTCTCCAAAGGTAAATGTTGGGTTGGTGTATTTCGAGATTAGGATTTGTCACTCCGATTGTCGGAGAGGTATCTCTGGGCCCTCTAGGTAATACACATCCCATAAGCCTTGCAAGCATTGCAACTAATGAGTTAGTTGTGAGATGATATATTACGAAACGAGTAAAGAGACTTGCCGGTAACGAGATTGAACTAGGTATTGAGATACCGACGATCGAATCTCGGGCAAGTAACATACCGATGACAAAGGGAACAACGTATGTTGTTATGCGGTCTGACCGATAAAGATCTTCGTAGAATATGTGGAGCCAATATGAGCATCCAGGTTCCGCTATTGGTTATTGACCGGAGACATGTCTCGGTCATGTCTACATTGTTCTCGAACCCGTAGGGTCCGCACGCTTAAGGTTTCGATGATAGTTATATTATGAGTTTATGAGTTTTGATGAACCGAAGTTAGTTCGGAGTCCCGGATGTGATCACGGACATAACGAGGAGTCTCGAAATGGTCGAGACATAAAGATTGATATATTGGACGGCTATATTCGGACACCGGAAGTGTTCCTGGTGATTTCGGAGAAAACCGGAGTACCGGAGGGTTACCGGAACCCCCCCCCCCCCCGGGAGAAGTAATGGGCCATATGGGCCTTAGTGGAGAGAGAGAAGGGCAGCCAGGGTGGGCCGCGCGCCTCCTCCCCCTGGTCCAAATTGGACTAGGAGAGGAGGGGCGCCGCCCCCTCTTTCCTTCTCCCTCCCCACTTCCTTCCCCCTCCAAGTAGGAGTCCTAGTCCTACTAGGAGGAGGACTCCTCCTTGGCACGCCTATAGGGCCGGTCGGCCTCCTCCCCTTGCCCCTTTATATACGGGGGCAAGGGGCACCCCTAGACACACAAGTTGATCCTCGTGATCATTTTCTTAGCCGTGTGCGGTGCCCCCTTCCACCATACTCCTCGATAATATTGTAGCGTGCTTAGGCGAAGCCCTGCGACGGTAGAACATCAAGATCGTCACCACGCCATCGTGCTGACGGAACTCTTCCCCGACACTTTGCTAGATCGGAGTCCGGGGATCGTCATCGAGCTGAACGTGTGCTAAAACTCGGAGGTGTCGTAGTTTCGGTGCTTGATCGGTCGGGCTGTGAAGCCGTACGACTACATCAACCGCGTTGTCATAACGCTTCCGCTGTCGGTTTATGTGTTGGAAATATGCCCTAGAGGCAATAATAAAAGGATTATTATTATATTTCCTTGTTCATGATAATTGTCTTTTATTCATGCTATAATTGTGTTATCCGGAAATCGTAATACATGTGTGAATACATAGACACCAACATGTCCCTAGTAAGCCTCTAGTTGACTAGCTCGTTGATCAACAGATAGTCATGGTTTCCTGACTATGGACATTGGATGTCATTTATAACGAGATCACATCATTAGGAGAATGATGTGATGGACAAGACCCAATCCTAAACATAGCACACGATCATATAGTTCGCTTGCTAGAGTTTTTCTAATGTCGAGTATCTTTTCCTTAGACCATGAGATCGTGTAACTCCCGGATGTCGTAGGAGTGCTTTGGGTGTACCAAACGTCACAACGTAACTGGGTGACTATAAAGGTATACTACGGGTATCTCCGAAAGTGTCTGTTGGGTTGACACGGATCAAGACTGGGATTTGTCACTCCGTATGACGGAGAGGTATCTCTAGGCCCACTCGGTAATGCATCATCATAATGAGCTCAAAGTGACCAAGTGTCTCGTCACGGGGTCATGCATTACGGTACGAGTAAAGTGACTTGCCGGTAACGAGATTGAACGAGGTATTGGGATACCGACGATCGAATCTCGGGCAAGTAACGTACCGATTGACAAAGGGAATTGTATACGGGGTTGCTTGAATCCTTGACATCGTGGTTCATCCGATGAGATCATCGAGGAGCATGTGGGAGCCAACATGGGTATCCAGATCCCGCTGTTGGTTATTGACCGGAGAGCCATCTCGGTCATGTCTACATGTCTCCCGAACCCGTAGGGTCTACACACTTAAGGTTCGGTGACGCTAGGGTTGTAGAGATATGAATATGCAGTAACCCGAAAGTTGTTCGGAGTCTCGGATGAGATCCCGGACGTCACGAGGAGTTCCGGAATGGTCCGGAGGTGAAGAATTATATATAGGAAGTGCAGTTTCGGCCATCGGGAGAGTTTCGGGGGTCACCGGTATTGTACTGGGACCACCGGAAGGGTCCCGGGGGTCCACCGGGTGGGGCCACCCATCCCGGAGGGCCCCATGGGCTGAAGTGGGGAGGGGAACCAGCCCATAGTGGGCTGGTGCACCCCCCTTGGCCCACCCCCTGCGCCTAGGGTTGGAAACCCTAGGGTGGGGGGGGGGCGCCCCACTTACCTTGGGGGCCACTCCACCCTTGGCCGGCGCCCCCCCTAGGAGATCCCATCTCCTAGGGCCGGTGCCCCCCTTGGGGAGCCTATATAAAGGGGGGGGGAGGGGCAGCCGCACCCTTGACTCTTGGCGCCTCCCTCTCCCCTGCTACACCCCTCCCTCTCGCAGAAGAACGGCGAAGCCCTGCTGCGGTGACTGCTGCATCCACCACCACGCCGTCGTGCTGCTGGATCTTCATCAACCTCTCCTTCCCCTTGCTGGATCAAGAAGGAGGATACGTCACGCTGACCGTACGTGTGTTGAACGCGGAGGTGCCTTCCGTTCGGCGCTAGGATCTCTGGTGATTTGGATCACGTCGAGTACGACTCCCTCATCCCTGTTCTTTGAACGCTTCCGCTCGCGATCTACAAAGGTATGTAGATGCATCCGATCACTCGTTGCTAGATGAACTCATAGATGGATCTTGGTGAAACCGTAGGAAATTTTTTGTTTTCTGCAACGTTCCCCAACAGTGGCATCATGAGCTAGGTTTATGCGTAGTTCTTTTTGCACGAGTAGAACACAATTTGTTGTGGGCGTAGATGTTGTCAACTTTCTTGCCGCTACTAGTCTTATTTTGCTTCAGCGGTATTGTGGGATGAAGCGGCCCGGACCAACCTTACACGTATGCTTACGTGAGACCGGTTCCACCGACTGGCATGCACTAGTTGCATAAGGTGGCTGGCGGGTGTCTGTCTCTCCCACTTTAATTGGAGCGGATTCGATGAAAAGGGTCCTTATGAAGGGTAAATAGAAGTTGACAAATCACGTTGTGGCTTTCAAGTAGGTAAGAAAACATTCTTGCTAGAACCCTATTGCAGCCACATAAAACTTGCAACAACAATTAGAGGACGTCTAACTTGTTTTTGCAGCAAGTGTTCTGTGATGTGATATGGCCAAAGTTGTGATGAATCATGAATGATATATATGTGATGTATGAGATGTTCATGCTATTGTAATAGGAATCACGACTTGCATGTCGATGAGTATGACAACCGGCAGGAGCCATAGGAGTTGTCTTTATTTTTTGTATGACATGCGTGTCATTGAAAAACGCCATGTAAATTACTTTACTTTATTGCTAAACGTGTTAGCCATAGTAGTAGAAGTAATAGTTGGCGAGTAACTTCATGGAGACACGATGATGGAGATCATGGTGTCGTGCCGGTGACAAGATGATCATGGAGCCCCAAGATGGAGATCAAAGGAGCTATGTGATATTGGCCATATCATGTCACTATTATTATTTGATTGCATGTGATGTTTATCATGTTTTTGCATCTTGTATACTTAGAACGACGGTAGTAAATAAGATGATCCCTCATAATAATTTCAAGAAATTGTTCCCCCTAACTGTGCACCGTTGCGACAGTTCGTTGTTTCGAAGCACCACGTGATCATCGGGTGTGATAGATTCCAACATTCACATACAACGGGTGTAAGACAGATTTACACATGCAAACACTTAGGTTGACTTGACGAGCCTAGCATGTACAGACATGGCCTTGGAACACAGAAGACCGAAAGGTCGAGCATGAGTCGTATAGAAGATACGATCAACATGAAGATGTTCACCGATGTTGACTAGTCCGTCTCACGTGATGATCGGACACGGCCTAGTTAACTCGGATCATGTTATACTTAGATGACTGGAGGGATGTCTATCTGAGTGGGAGTTCATTGAATAATTTGATTAGATGAACTTAATTATCATGAACTTAGTCTAAAAATATTTACAATATGTCTTGTAGATCAAATGGCCAACATTATCCTCAACTCCAACGCGTTCCTAGAGAAAACCAAGCTGAAAGACGATGGCGGCAACTATACGGACTGGGTCCGGAACCTGAGGATCATCCTCATAGCTGCCAAGAAAGATTATGTCCTACAAGCACCGCTAGGTGAAGCACCTGTTCTCCCTGCAGAACAAGACATTATGAACGCTTGGCAGACACATACCGATGATTACTCCCTTGTTCAGTGCGGCATGCTTTACAGTTTATAGTCGGGGCTCCAAAAGCGTTTTGAGAGACACTGAGCATATGAGATGTTCGAAGAGCTGAAAATGGTTTTTCAAGCTCATGCCCGGGTCAAGAGATATGAAGTCTCCGACAAGTTCTTCAGCTGTAAGATGGAGGAAAACAGTTCTGTCAGTGAGCACATACTCACTATGTCTGGGTTACATAACCGCTTGACTCAGCTGGGAGTTGATCTCCCGGATGACGCGGTCATTGACAGAATCCTCCAGTCGCTTCCACCGAGCTACAAGAGCTTTGTGATGAACTTCAATATGCAGGGGATGGAAAAGACCATTCCTGAAGTATTTGCAATGCTGAAATTAGCAGAGGTAGAAGTCAAAAAGGAACATCAAGTGTTGATGGTGAATAAAACCACTAAGTTCAAAAAGGGCAAGGGTAAGAAGAACTTCAAGAAGGACGGCAAGGGAGTTGCCGCGCCTGGTAAGCAAGCTGCCGGGAAAAAGCCAAAGAATGGACCCAAGCCCGAGACTGAGTGCTTTTACTGCAAGGAAAGTGGTCACTAGAAGCGGAACTGCCCCAAATACTTAGCGGACAAGAAGGCCGGCAAAACAAAAGGTATATGTGATATACATGTAATTGATGTGTACCTTACCAGTACTCGTAGTAGCTCCTGGGTATTTGATACCGGTGCAGTTGCTCACATTTGTAACTCAAAGCAGGAGCTGCGGAATAAGCGGAGACTGGCGAAGGACGAGGTGACGATGCGCGTCAGGAATGGTTCCAAGGTCGATGTGATCGCCGTCGGCACGCTACCTCTACATTTACCTACGGGATTAGTTTTGAACCTCAATAATTGTTATTTAGTGCCAAATTTGAGCATGAACATTGTATCAGGATCTCGTTTAATACGAGATGGCTACTCATTTAAATCCGAGAATAATGGTTGTTCTTATATGAGAGATATGTTTTATGGTCATGCTCCGATGGTGAATGGTTTATTCTTAATGAATCTCGAGCGTAATGCTACACATATTAATAGTGTGAATACCAAAAGATGTAAGGCTGATAATGATAGTCCCACATACTTGTGGCACTGCCGCCTTGGTCACATAGGTGTCAAACGCATGAAGAAGCTCCATGCAAATGGACTTTTAGAGTCTCTTGATTACGAATCATTTGACACGTGCGAACCATGCCTCATGGGTAAAATGACCAAGACTCCGTTCTCAGGAACAATGGAGCGAGCAACCAACTTATTGGAAATCATACATACTGATGTGTGCGGTCCAATGAGTGTTGAGGCTCGCGGTGGCTATCGTTATGTTCTCACCCTCACTGATGACTTGAGTAGATATGGGTATGTCTATTTAATGAAACACAAGTCTGAGACCTTTGAAAAGTTCAAGGAATTTCAGAGTGAGGTTGAGAATCAACGTGACAGGAAAATCAAGTTCCTGCGATCAGATCATGGAGGAGAATACTTGAGTCACGAATTTGGCGCACACTTAAGAAAATGTGGAATAGTTTCACAACTCACGCCGCCTGGAACACCACAGCGTAATGGTGTGTCCGAACGTCGTAATCGCACTCTATTAGATATGGTGCGATCTATGATGTCTCTTGCCGATTTACCGCTATCTTTTTGGGGCTATGCTTTAGAAACTGCCGCATTCATTTTAAATAGGGCTCCGTCGAAATCCATTGAGACGACACCGTATGAATTATGGTTTGGGAAGAAACCTAAGCTGTCATTTCTAAAAGTTTGGGGATGCGATGCTTATGTCAAGAAACTTCAACCTGAAAAGCTCGAACCCAAGTCGGAAAAATGCATCTTCATAGGATACCCTAAAGAAACTATTGGGTATACCTTCTACCTCAGATCCGAAGGCAAGAACTTTGTTGCCAAGAATGGATCCTTTCTAGAGAAAGAGTTTCTCACGAAAGAAGTAAGTGGGAGGAAAGTAGAACTTGATGAAGTATTACCTCTTGAACCGGAAAATGGCGCAACTCAAGAAAATGTTCCTGAGGTGCCTGCACCGACTAGAGAGGAAGTTAATGATGATGATCATGAAACTTCAGATCAAGTTGCTACTGAACTTCATAGGTCCACAAGGACACGTTCCGCACCAGAGTGGTACGGCAACCCTGTCTTGGGAATCATGTTGTTAGACAACGGTGAACCTTCGAACTATGAAGAAGCAATGGCGGGCCCGGATTCCGACAAATGGCTGGAAGCCATGAAATCCGAGATAGGATCCATGTATGAAAACGAAGTATGGACTTTGACTGACTTGCCCGTTGAGCGGCGAGCCATTGAAAATAAATGGATCTTTAAGAAGAAGACAGACGCGGATGGTAATGTGACCATCTATAAGGCTCGACTTGTCGCTAAGGGTTATCGACAAGTTCAAGGGGTTGACTACGATGAGACTTCCTCACCGGTAGCGAAGCTAAAGTCCGTCTGAATCATGTTAGCAATTGCCGCATTCTATGATTATGAGATATGGCAAATGGACGTCAAAACGACATTCCTTAATGGTTTCCTCAAGGAAGAATTGTATATGATGCAGCCGGAAGGTTTTGTCGATCCTAAGAATGCTGACAAGGTGTGCAAGCTCCAACGCTCGATTTATGGGCTGGTGCAAGCATCTCGGAGTTGGAACATTCGCTTTGATGAGATGATCAAATCGTTTGGGTTTATGCAGACTTATGGAGAAGCCTGCGTTTACAAGAAAGTGAGTGGGAGCTCTGTAGCATTTCTCATATTATATGTAGATGACATATTTTTGATGGGGAATGATATAGAGCTTTTGGACAGCATTAAGGCCTACTTGAATAAGAGTTTTTCAATAAAGGACCTTGGAGAAGCTGCTTATATATTAGGCATCAAGATCTATAGAGATAGATCAAGACGCCTCATAGGTCTTTCACAAAGCACATACCTTGATAAGATATTGAAGAAGTTCAATATGGATCAATCTAAGAAGGGGTTCTTGCCTGTGTTGCAAGGTGTGAAATTGAGCTCAGCTCAATGTCCGACCACGACAGAAGATATAGAAGAGATGAGTGTCATCCCCTATGCCTCAGCCATGGGTTTTATTATGTATGCCATGCTGTGTACCAGACCTTATGTAAACCTTGCCGTAAGTTTGGTAGGTAGGTACCAAAGTAATCCCGGCAAGGAACACTGGACAGCGGTCAAGAATATCCTGAAGTACCTGAAAAGGACTAAGGAAATGTTTCTCGTTTATGGAGGTGACGAAGAGCTCGTCGTAAAGGGTTACGTCGACGCTAGCTTCGACACGGATCTGGATGACTCTAAGTCACAAACCGGATACGTGTATATTTTGAATGGTGTGGCAGTAAGTTGGTGCAGTTGCAAGCAGAGCATCGTGGCAGGATCTACATGTGAAGCGGAGTACATGGCAGCCTCAGAGGCAGCGCATGAAGCAATTTGGGTGAAGGAGTTCATCACCGACCTAGGAGTCATACCCAATGCGTCGGGGCCGATCAAACTCTTTTGTGACAACACTGGAGCTATTGCACTTGCCAAGGAGCCCAGGTTTCACAAGAAGACCAGGCACATCAAGCGTCGCTTCAACTCCATTCGTGAAAATGTTCAAGATGGAGGCATAGATATTTGTAAAGTACATACGGACCTGAATGTAGAAGATCCGTTGACTAAACCTCTCCCTAGAGCAAAACATGATCAACACCAGAATTCCATGGGTGTTCGATTCATCACAATGTAACTAGATTATTGACTCTAGTGCAAGTGGGAGACTGTTGGAAATATACCCTAGAGGCAATAATAAAAGGATTATTATTATATTTCATTGTTCATGATAATTGTCTTTTATTCATGCTATAATTGTGTTATCCGGAAATCGTAATACATGTGTGAATACATAGACACCAACATGTCCCTAGTAAGCCTCTAGTTGAGTAGCTCGTTGATCAACAGATAGTCATGGTTTCCTGACTATGGACATTGGATGTCATTGATAACGAGATCACATCATTAGGAGAATGATGTGATGGACAAGATCCAATCCCGAACATAGCACAAGATCGTATAGTTCGTTTGCTAGAGTTTTTCCAATGTCGAGTATCTTTTCCTTAGACCATGAGATCGTGTAACTCCCGGATGTCGTAGGAGTGTTTTGGGTGTACCAAACGTCACAACGTAACTGGGTGACTATAAAGGTATACTACGGGTATCTCCGAAAGTGTCTGTTGGGTTGACACGGATCAAGACTGGGATTTGTCACTCCGTATGACGGAGAGGTATCTCTGGGCCCACTCGGTAATGCATCATCATAATGAGCTCAAAGTGACCAAGTGTCTGGTCACAGGATCATGCATTACGGTACGAGTAAAGTGACTTGCCGGTAACGAGACTGTACGAGGTATTGGGATACCGACGATCGAATCTCGGGCAAGTAACGTACCGATTGACAAAGGGAATTGTATACGGGGTTGCTTGAATCCTCGACATCGTGGTTCATCCGATGAGATCATCGAGGAGCATGTGGGAGCCAACATGGGTATCCAGATCCCGCTGTTGGTTATTGACCGGAGAGCCATCTCGGTCATGTCTACATGTCTCCCGAACCCGTAGGGTCTACACACTTAAGGTTCGGTGACGCTAGGGTTGTAGAGATATGAATATGCAGTAATCCGAAAGTTGTTTAGAGTCCCGGATGAGATCCCGAACGTCATGAGGAGTTCCGGAATGGTCCGGAGGTGAAGAATTATATATAGGAAGTGCAGTTTCAGCCATTGGGAGAGTTTCGGGGGTCACCGGTATTGTATCGAGACCACCGGAAGGGTCCCGGGGGTCCACCGGGTGGGGCCACCCATCCCGGAGGGCCCCATGGGCTGAAGTGGGGAGGGGAACCAGCCCATAGTGGGCTGGTGCGCCCCCCTTGGCCCACCCCCTGCGCCTAGGGTTGGAAACCCTAGCGTGGGGGGGCGCCCCACTTGCCTTGGGGGCCACTCCACCCTTGGCCGCCGCCCCCCTAGGAGATCCCATCTCCTAGGGCCGGCGCCCCCCTTGGGGAGCCTATATAAAGGGGGGAGGGAGGGGCAGCCGCACCCTTGACTCTTGGCGCCTCCCTCTCCCCTGCTACACCCCTCCCTCTCGCAGAAGAACGGCGAAGCCCTGCTGCGGTGACTGTTGCATCCACCACCACGCTGTCGTGCTGCTGGATCTTCATCAACCTCTCCTTCCCCCTTGCTGGATCAAGAAGGAGGAGACGTCATGCTGACCGTACGTGTGTTGAACGCGGAGGTGCCGTCCGTTCGGCGCTAGGATCTCCGGTGATTTGGATCACGTCGAGTACGACTCCCTCGTCCCCATTCTTTGAACGCTTCCGCTCGCGATCTATAAAGGTATGTAGATGCATCCGATCACTCGTTGCTAGATGAACTCATGGATGGATCTTGGTGAAACCGTAGGAAATTTTTTGTTTTCTGCAACGTTCCCCAACACTACGAGGGTACGTAGACAACACTCTCCCATCTCGTTGCTATGCATCACCATGATCTTGCGTGTGCGTAGGAATTTTTTTGAAATTACTACGTTACCCAACACATAGTACCCCCTCCTTCTGTACTGCTCATTGCGTTCAGGAGCTGGGCCACGACCCGACCCGTACCTACTTGGTTCCCCTTGCCGATCGTTCTGCCTATGCTTCTCTTGTTGCTTGTCAAGAAGATCTTTTCTAATGTTCATCTCCCTCTTTTCCTCCAAATCATGCCTCGGGTCTCTTGCTTGAGAGGACTCACCTCTCATCTTCTCCTTGTTCGAACTGTTCACCGCATTCGTTTCCTCTCCCCTCCCCCACCAGTGTGGGATTGCTCTGACTTTGAGAACGAAGTGTACAGGTTACGCTTAGTCAGAACATCTCTCACAAATGCAGTGAAGCGGATCGGCTCACCATCGCCAGTGCGAGATGAGTTAGCGCTGTTGTAACTGCTTGCTGAACCCCCGAGACCTCCCATGATGAAACTTGAATTCCTTCCCGGGGAAGCCCTCAACCACTCGCCCCACTGCGCCTCTTTATCCACCGGAGGAACACATACTCCATTGACATGGACCAGCCTTCCACACTCAAAGCAGAAATGAGGTATTTTTTCATAGTGGAAATCAAACCAAGTGCCCACCTTATACTCCACTTATTCTTTTAGGTTAAAACCCCGAACCAGTGGTTCATATACAGAAATCTTTGCTCTTACCCTGAGGTACTGACCCTTCGCAAAACCATCTTTATCCACGTCCACTTTCACAACCTCACCTAGCCAATTCCCTAGCGCGCGTCCAAACTCCTCGCACCTCCTGTCCAAGGGCAGATCTTTAACTCTAACCCATGTTTCCACCGAATCAAAAACCATCTCCGACAGTCTCGTCTTGCCATCATAGTCCTTAAGGATGAGTACATTGAAATCATACTGCCATGGACCATTGTTCCTCGCATGCCTCCAATCACCCTCCCCATTGAAGTGTACCAAGAACAAGTTATCTCCCAGATCCCGGAACTGCGCTTCATGATGTAGCCCCCACGCCCTGTGCATGGATCTCTCCAACGTCGTCCTGTTCAGTGGCCTCGGCGAGCATACTTTCCCAATCAGCGTCCATCTCCTCGCAGCTGGAATCCCTTTCCCTGGATCTGCAAAGACAAACCCCTGTGCCTCTTTCTCCGTCAACACCATCCCTCCAAGCCGGGCAGACAGCGACGCAGTGGCATCGGGGGTTCTGCTAACCACCGGCGAATCCTCCTGTCCCCGCGATCTGACCGGGGTGCCTGTAGATGTGGCTCCTCCTTTCGCCGGTGTTGCTGCGTGGTTCCTCCCCGAAGTGTCCTCTCCACCACGCTTATCCTGACATGCCATGACTCCTCCCCGAGATGAGATCCTACCCCTACTCGATCCGCACGCCGAGGACGCCGTCGCCACCCGTCGCACGATCGTATCCGCAGCACCTCCGATCAGCAAAACCTAACCCTAGCGGCAGCCCGTGATCGCCTATCGATCGCCCTCCTGCCGCCCGAGAGTTAGCTGACAAGGTGGACCCACCCGTTCAGTCTGTCCTTACTAGGCTTTTTTTGTTTTTGAGACAAATCCTAGTGGTTAGGTACGTAGAGATTGCGAGATTGAAACCTTCGCACACACCTTTTTTTGGTTTAAAATAGAAAAAAAAGTTAATTGGCCGACCTAGCTCGGAGGGTGTGCGCCCGTTCATAAAAACAACTTTTTTACCGGAGTTTATAAAAACAACGAAAACGGGCGCCTGAAGCGTCAAATAGGAATGCCAAGTCGCCACGCCCAAAGTTGAAGACGAGGATCTCTCTGTCAAAAAAAAAGTAGACCTGGGCTTAATTCTATCGCGCTCTTCAGCCCGTATGGAACAGACGTATGGGCCAAATTCGGCAATCTCCTCTCCTCTTTTTTGCTTCCTTGCACTACTATTTTGTAATAATCCATTTTCGGAAGAGGAAAAGGTGGAGTGATCGGATAGAGAATCCCGGGGCGTGGAGAGCTCCACCTCCACCTCCTTCTATCCTTGCACGGAGCTCAAGCTCTTGCCCGCATGGCGCTCCTCCGCCTCCAGCACCACTGCTCCCTCCTCCAAGTCTCCACCTCCCACCTCCCAACCCTCCTCAGACCCCCGCGGAACCCTCGCAGGAGCCAACTCTCGCCGCCCAATGCGGCCAGGACCACCTCCTCCTCCGTAACCCCCTCCCCGCCCGCGCGAATCTTGGCGCGGAATGCGGCGGCGGCGCCCTGGCGAGGCGAGCTCCTGCTCCTCCTCCCCGCGGCCTGGCCGCTGCCGGCCCTCGCGGCCGAGGCGGACGGCGGCGGCGGGAGCAAGGTGAGCCTCGAGTCCATCGTGCTGGCCGTCGACGACTTCAACAACCGGAACCCCTTCTTCGTGGCCGGGGTGGTGTTCGTCTGGCTGGTGGTGCTCCCGCTCGCGCAGGACTACTTCAAGAAGTACAAGGCCGTGGGCGCCCTCGACGCCTTCCGCAAGCTCCGCGACGCGCCGGAGGCGCAGCTGCTGGACGTCAGGCGGGGCAACAGCGTGCGGTTCATGGCGCCGCCCAACCTCAGGCTCGTCGAGAAGAGCGCCGTGCAGGTGGAGTTCGACGAGGAGGACGAGAAGGGGTTCCTCCGGGAGGTGCTCGCCAGGTTCCCGGACCCGGCCAACACCGTCGTCTGCGTGCTTGACAAGTGAGTGATCCATGGAACCTCGATTGACGCCTGCTGTCGGTGGTGTGCCTGCATTACTGAAATGCTTTAGTAGTTGCGTGTATTGATCGAATAGATTTGGCATGAATCATTCGTGATGGAATGCCGATTAATGTGCATAGTGCTAGATGTCTTTTTATGCAGCAGAGTAGTCGTGTACAATGCAGATTTAGAAGTGCAATGCAGTTGTAGTTAAACAACGAAATCCAACTATTTCATACGAAATTTGTGGAATCAAAATAGACCCTTCCAGAATCTCTGGATCGGGCTGATTGTTCTATCGATTGATTCGATATCATGTTAAGACCAGTTTTGTCGCGCTATGTTCAAAAAAGTTGACACAGACTGATCTAGTATCGTCTTAGTTATAACTGAGAACTACTTCTGCATCGAGCTCACGAGCAAGAGCGTAGTCGTGTTTCAAGAACATTGTCTTTTGTCAGTGTTGATCATAATCTGAATAATTTTGGTTTATTTGCGACTAGCACATATCAAACTGCCACATTGACAGTTCAAAATAGTCTGATAAATAATTACTCCCTCCATAAAGAAATATAAGAGCGTTTAGATCACTATTTTAGTAATCTAAACACATATATTTCTTTAGAGGGAGGAGGCAATTACTTTACTCGTTCTGCCACAATAAAATACAGGGATAAGCTTTCTTTCCATCCAATTAGTCCCTATTATATCTAATTGTCTAACTTAATAAATAGATAAATAAATAGAAAATTTCTTGTCATGTTCTAGTGCATCTTTGAGACTGTTAAGGATGGATGCCATGTCAATTTTGCCCTCTGAAGCTTGTTACTTTAGATTCAGAATTCAGATAGTGGCAGTTTTGCATAGGTGCTGAATGTACTGATGTTGCTGTATACTCCCTCCGTAAACTAATATAAGAGCGTTTAGATCACTGCTTTAGTTCTCTAAACGCTCTTATATTAGTTTACAGAGGGAGTACTTTTCATCATGCCAAAGTAACTATGCTTCAATTCTTATATAACTCTATGAACTTTATCATGTGCAATCTGTTACCAACTTAAGTTTATGTTGTGTAAGGTAGCTTTGATGGTAATTCAATGAAAGTGGCTGAGCTCCTGTTCAACAATGGTTTCAAAGAGGCGTACGCAATCAAAGGGGGACTGAGAGGCCCAGATGGTTGGCAGGTTAGTTATGACGCTGGGTTTTAAGTAATAACGGCAGTTAAAAAGGCACATAAATTGTTGTTTTAGAACTGATATTTGCTATTTTCATAGGCAATTCAAGAGAACTATCTTCCGCCATCTGTTCACGTTTTTCCACGGGAAAAGAAGAGCAAAACTTTAACGCACACTGATGTGAGCACTGAAGGAACCGATGATCAGCCAGAGGGGAATGGAGAACTATTAACTCCAACTAGCAGCACTTTAGTCAATACAAGCAATGGAGCCAAGGATGGTCATGAAGAACCGAATGGAAGTACTTTAGCCGCGAAGAATTCAAGGAGACCATTATCACCTTATGCAAATGTATGACCCCATTGCCTTCCTACCTCCATACAGTAATTCAGCAGGCTCTAGATTTGATTTTCATCAAACTTTTATCTAGTCAACAGCAGTTATAATGTTGTTTTCAAAATAGTAACAGCATACAGGCTGGCCTCACTGCACGCTGTCATACTTACAGTTAACTGAATTCTCCTTGTATTTACTGCGGATATACTAGAGTTTTCTTTCTGGACATAGTACAGTCTTGTAAAGCCTTATGCGTTGTCTCAGTTAGACAGTTAATTCCTGAAAACAATGGCAGGCGCTATGCTCTGTACTAGCAGGTGAATAAACAGTTACAACTGCCCTGCTCAAATGTTTTCATGCCTACGTTGTTCAATGTTCAATGCATTTTAGGTTTCTGTTTGAGTTCTTTACGATCATGCCGTAATCTACTTACACACCTTGAATGTATTATGCAGTACCCTGACTTGAAACCGCCATCATCTCCGACGCCATCCAAGCCAGGGAGGGCAGAGGGGAATGGGGAACTACCAACTTCTACTGGCAGCTCTTTAATCAAAACAAGCGATGCAACTAAGGATAGTCTAGCCACGAAGCAATCAGGAAGGAGACCATTATCACCATATGCAAATGTATGACCCCCTTGCCTTGCTACCTCCATAGAGTAATTCAGCAGGCTCTAGATTTGATTCTCTTGAACTTCTATCTAGTTAACAGCAGTTGACTTTTTGTCTTGAAAATAGTAACAACATGCAGACCGGCTGGACTGCACGCTGTCATTACAGAATTCTCATTGTATTTACTGCTGATATACAAGAGTTCTGTTTCTGGACATAGTATAGCCTTGTAAAGCCTTATCCATGTCTCAGTTAGATAGTTAATTCCCGAAAACTATGGCAGGCGCTATGCTCTGTACTAGCAGGAGAATAAACAGTTTACAGACTGCCCTGATCAAATGTTTTCATACCTAAGTTGTTCAATGTCCAATGCATTTTAGGTTTCTGTGTCAGTTCTTTATGATCATGTACTGTAGTAATCTATTTACACATACTGAATGTATTATGCAGTACCCTGACTTGAAACCGCCCTCATCTCCAACGCCATCCAAGCCAGGCAGGCCAGATGAGAGCTCTTTAGACAATACAAGCCATGCAACCAAGAATGGTCGTGAAGAACTGAATGGAAGTACTTTAGCCACGAAGCATCCAAGGAGACCATTATCACCATATGCAAATGTATGACCATATTGCCTTCCTACCTTCATACAGTAATTCAGAAGGATCTATATTTGATTTTCATCAAAATTCGATCTAGTTTTTTTTAGGGATCAAAATTCGATCTAGTTAACAGTAGTTAAAATATTGCTCACAAAATAGTAGTAACAACATGCTGACTGGCCGCTGCATGGCGTCATACTTACAGTTAATTCCATCACAGGATTCTCTTTATATTTACTGCTGATACACTACAGTTCTTTTTTCTGGATATAACATTGCCTTGTAAAGAAGGCCTTGGTTCCTGAAAACTATGGCAGGCGCTATGTTCTGTACTAGCAGGAGAATAAACAGTTACGGACTGTCATTGCTCAAGCTCAAATGTTTTCCTACCTAAATTGTTCAATATCCAATACATATAGGCTTCTGCTTCGGTTCTATATGATCATGTACTAATCCGTTTTTATTTTTTTGTGGGAATGTACTGATCCATTTGCACACATTGAATTTATCATGCAGTACCCTGACTTGAAGCCGCCATCATCTCTGACGCCATCCAAGCCAGGGAGGTAGAAGAAGCAATGTATAGGGCAATAGGACGCCGAAGACTTAACGAAGTCAGAGTCGGCCTTTTGCCGAATGACCATTTTGTTATTATACTTGAATCCATGGATATAGAGGCGATTGATCGGGGTCGTGATGCGGAAGACCATTGCTGCTACCATGAACTATTGGATGTAATAGCATGGTGAATTCTTACATTCGATGTAAATTTCGAACTTCTTCCCAGATTGCTGTTCTTATTGTCTGTACATTGAAGTGAATGTTGCACTACGAAACTGCAAGCTTTTCATATTAACATTGTACTGGCATGGTGACTCCTGAGCTTGAGGATTTGGGTAGTGCTGCATGGATCTCAGCCTGCTAACCGTGTCTTTGCTGAAAATCAAAATTCTTTTGGACCTGTGCGTTTGCAACAGGAAAAGAACATCAGGCAATCCGCAGTTTGGGATAAGATACTCATGGCATGAGTGTGCGCAATGCTAATTCTGTGGACTTGTCATATTTCAGTTCTGTGAGTATTTGAAGTTGGCTGGCTGATGGTGTGTGTGCAGGAAACGGTAAATCAGTTAGGTTGCGGTGAACTGTTGAACTATGATCTTTTTTTTTTTGGAAAAGGAGGCTCAGCCACGGCCTCGGCATCTGAAAGATGCACACGGCCATATTATTAAATAGTTCGATTGAACTATGAGGTTACTTTGGAGTTTGGAGCAGTTTGTGTGCAACAGCAGTTTGTGTGCAACAGTAGGTACTTACCTCTCTCTCGTTTCCAAACCCTAGAGACCCCTCCACTGATGGTGTTGGAGCTCTAGTGTGCGGCGGCGCTTTGTTGGTGGATCTGGCGGAGGCTTTGTTGGCAGGGCTTCACATAAACGAGAGAGAGGCAGGTACCATCAACTTCAACGGTTTTTTTTAGGACTACTTACTGAATTTTCGTGTATGGTCAACAACGACTGGATGGCTTTGCAGTGGAGAGGCAACTGCGTGGGTGTGCCATCGGACCACTTTTTTTTTGAGCATCAGTACAGACACAAGCGTTCATATACACGCGCATACACTCATCCCTATGAACGCACACACGTACACCCTACCCTTATGAGCACCTCTGAGAGACTGAGCCGGCATATCATCTTAAGATTTACGAAGTCACCGTAGGCGCCTCGTCGTCGACGGGAACGTCTCCTCCCACTGAAAGCGCATCGCCGGAAATCCTGAAATAAATTCAGGAATAATGCGAGCACCAGGATTTGAATCCTGGTGGGTTGAGGATACCACTGTCCACCTAACCAACTCAACCACAGGTTGATTCGCCATCGGACCATTTGGAAGGTAGAAGATCGCCCTTAGACACCTCGGTGTATTTGTTTTTGTTGGCAAGTTTGCTCTTGTTAGTAGGATTTTCTTGTTATGCACGGGGAAAATGATTTTAGCCATGCAACATGTTGGTACGTAAAAGTGAAATAAGTGGTCTCAAAAATGATTTTGAGGGGAAGTTTGGTCGTATTAGTAAGATTTTTCTTGTTACGGGGAAAGTGATTTTGACCATGCAACATGTTGGTAAATAAAAGTGGTCTTTTTTTAGGATGGTAAATAAAAGTGGTCTCGAAAAGCAAATAGGTAGACAGAAGGAGCACCAGGATTTGAATCCTGATGGGTTGAGGATACCACTGTCCACCTAACCAACTCAACCACAGGTTGATTCGCCATCGGACCATTTGGAAGGTAGAAGATCGCCCTTAGACACCTCGCCCTTAGACACCTCGGTGTATTTGTTTTTGTTAGCAAGTTTGCTCTTGTTAGTAGGATTTTCTTGTTATGCACGGGGAAAATGATTTTAGTCATGCAACATGTTGGTACGTAAAAGTGAAATAAGTGGTCTCAAAAATGATTTTGAGGGGAAGTTTGGTCGTATTAGTAAGATTTTTCTTGTTACGGGGAAAGTGATTTTGACCATGCAACATGTTGGTAAATAAAAGTGGTCTCGAAAAGCAAATAGGTAGACAGAAGGAGTAAACTTATTTGAAGATAGACGTCATATTTTGCTTTTCCTGAGAATATATATCATTTGAGTCATATTTTGCTTTTCCTGAGAATATATATCATTTGAGTGGTTGCAAAAACAGATTAATATGGCCCATGCAGGTCTCGAACCTGCGACCTTGGCGTTATTAGCACCACGCTCTAACCAACTGAGCTAATGGACCACCTTTCTATTGCTTATTGAACTAGCCCTTTTTATTTGAATATGTTACTATTTCTTTTTTTTCAAATTTAAAAACAAACCGAAATATAAAAAATAGATGGCCCATGCAGGTCTCGAACCTGCGACCTTGGCCTTATTAGGACCACGCTCTAACCAGCTGAGCTAATAGGCCAATTTAATATCATAATAAAAGGATATTTAATAATTAATAAAATCGAAATCCGTAGGTAGTAGCTTTCATAATTTTCTACCAAAAAGGCACAGTAACAACGCTGCCCAAAATGTACCGGCAAAGTCCCCGCAAAAAAATGTACTGGCAAAGAGGAGAAAACAACCAGTATACTGAACAACTGGTGTATTCGAAATTCACGAGAATAACATTTTTGTCGAAAAAATTAATAGAATCCTTTCCCCAAAAATTAATCGATTCCTTTCCCAAGTAGAGGACGAGTATCAGCTAACTCTTTCAAAATATACCTATTTACATGTGTGTGTGTGTGTGTGTGTGTGTGTGTGCCTTATGCACATATATATGTCGCACATCACAACGGGAGTTTTTTTAGGGCTCCTTTGATTTAAAGGAATTACATAGGATATTTGGAGGGTTAGAATCCTTAGGATTTTTTCCTACGGCTGTCCTTTGATTCAAAGGATTGAATCCTATAGGATTTTTTTCTATGGAATCAAGTGTACTATATTTCATTGGAAATCAAGCATCCACTCCAACCTCTTTTTACAATTCCTTTATTTTTTCCTATGACATCAAACCCTCTATGCTAATTCTATAGAATTCAAATGGACATGCCACTCAAATCCTGTGTTTTTCTTATTCCTACGTTCTGAAAATCCTGCAAATCAAAGAGAGCCTTAGGAGGAGCAACCATTGCACGGCAAAAAAAAAAAATCAGCTTGCATGGCCATCAAAATAGCATGCAGGGAATTGTGTGGCTGAGACATACATGACCAGCAAGCACATGTTCGGCGATAAATTCCCCTTTTTATGATATTACATAAACATATAAATCATTTGATTCAGAAATATACACCATATTTACGATAGATAGATAGGTTGTTTCTTCATAACATGGCATTTTTATGTTTTGTATTTGTGTGGACTCTAGATTATTTGTTTAGTGAGAGGTAAACTACAAGATTGACTTTAAAATAGTTTTCTCTACACTTTGTCGTCGGAAGTTTTGTGGATATTTCACACCATCCCATATAGATATCAGAATCAAATATATCATATTATTACATCTCATGTGCCAAATCACATTTTAGCCTAGAATGACCACATCCAATTGATCTAACTTTGTGCTTAATGTACCATTAGGTTAATTACCAAACCATATTACATTTTTATTGAGGAGGATATTATTGCTTATGAGAATAACACGTTGTTGTGAGGACATATTTTACAATAAAAATTTTGGGCAATAATCTTCCATTACACTTTTCCATTGGAAGATTTTAGATTTCACAGCCTACTTTGGAGATCTCAGTATCTCCCATCCCATGTCATATATATGGTAGGGTTGAGTCGAGGCTATAGTACTAACAAATAATTAACTTACAAAAATATTTTAAATATTCATTTTCCCCTTCATATTTTGTTGGGAATGTAGCATGCAATTTCAAAAAAAAAAAAATCATACAATCACGCAAGATCTATCTAGGAGATGCATAGCAACGAGAGGGGAAGACTGTGTCCACGTACCCTCTCGTAGACCGAAAGCGGAAGCACTAGGTTAACGCGGTTGATGTAGTCGAACGTCTTCACGATCCAATCGATCCAAGTACCGAACGTACGTCACCTCCGTGTTCAGCACACGTTCAGCTCGATGACGTCCCTCGAACTCTTGATCCAGTAGAGGGTCGAGGGAGAGTTCCGTCAGCACGACGGCGTGGTGACGGTGATGGTGATGTGATCCTCGCGCAGGGCTTCGCCTAAGCACTACGGCGCTATGACCGGAGGAGTAAACTGTGGAGTGAGGCACCGCACATGGCTAAGAGAACAATTATTGTGCCTTTGGGATGCCCCCCGCCCCCGTATATAAAGGAGGGGAGGAGGAGGTGGCCGGCCCTAGGGGTGGCGCGCCATGGGGGGGAGTCCTACTAGGACTCCATTCCTAGTAGGATTCGCCCCCCTTCCTTCCAACGGAGAGGGGAAAGGGGAAAGAGGGGAGAGGGAGAAGGAAAAGGGGGGCGCCCCCACCCCTTGTCCAATTCGGATTGGGCAGGGGGGAGGCGCGCACCTCCTCTTGTGGCCTTCCTCCCTCTCTCCACTATGGCCCATGAGGACCATTAACTTTCCTAGGGGGTCCCGGTAACCTCCCGGTACTCCGAAAAAACCTGAACCTCTTCGGAACCATTCTGATGTCCGTATATAACCTTTCAATATATGAATCTTTACCTCTCGACTATTTCGAGACTCCTCCTCATGTTCGTGATCTCATCCGGGACTCCGAACAAACTTCAGTCACCAAAACACATAACTCATAATACAAATCGTCATCGAACGTTAAGCGTGCGGACCCTACGGGTTCGAGAACTATGTAGACATGACCGAGACAAATCTCCGGTCAATAACCAATAGCGGAACCTGGATGCTCATATTGGTTCCTACATATTCTACGAAGATCTTTATCGGTCAAACCGCATAACAACATACGTCATTCCCTTTGTCATCGGTATGTTATTTGCCCAAGATTCGATCGTCGGTATCATCATACCTAGTTCAATCTTGTTGCCAGTAAGTCTCTTTACTCGTTCCGTAATTTATCATCCCGCAACTAACTCATTAGTTACATTGCTTGCAAGGCTTATAGTGATGTGCATTACCGAGAGGGCCCAGAGATACCTCTCTGATACACGGAGTGACAAATCCTAATCTTGATCTTGAAGGAAATATGCCCTAGAGGCAATAATAAAGTTATTATTTATTTCCTTATATCATGATAAATGTTTATTATTCATGCTAGAATTGTATTAACCGGAAACATAATACATGTGTGAATACATAGACAAACAGAGTGTCACTAGTATGCCTCTACTTGACTAGCTCGTTGATCAAAGATGGTTATGTTTCCTAACCATGAACAAAGAGTTGTTATTTGATTAACGAGGTCACATCATTAGTTGAATGATCTGATTGACATGACCCATTCCATTAGCTTAGCACCCGATCGTTTAGTATGTTGCTATTGCTTTCTTCATGACTTATACATGTTCCTATAACTATGAGATTATGCAACTCCCGTTTACCGGAGGAACACTTTGGGTACTACCAAACGTCACAACGTAACTGGGTGATTATAAAGGAGTACTACAGGTGTCTCCAATGGTAGATGTTGGGTTGGCGTATTTCGAGATTAGGGTTTGTCACTCCGATTGTCGGAGAGGTATCTCTGGGCCCTCTCGGTAATACACATCACATAAGCCTTGCAAGCATAATAACTAAGATGTTAGTTATGAGATGATGTATTACGGAACGAGTAAAGAGACTTGCCAGTAACGAGATTGAACTAGGTATTGGATACCGACGATCGAATCTCGGGCAAGTAACATACCGATGACAAAGGGAACAACGTATGTTGTTATGCGGTCTGACCGATAAAGATCTTCGTAGAATATGTAGGAGCCAATATGGGCATCCAGGTCCCGCTATTGGTTATTGACCGGAGACGTGTCTCGGTCATGTCTACATTGTTCTCGAACCGTAGGGTCCGCACGCTTAAGGTTTCGATGACAGTTATATTATGAGTTTATGAGTTTTGATGTACCGAAGGAGTTCGGAGTCCCGGATGAGATCGGGGCTATGATGAGGAGTCTCGAAATAGTCGAGACGTAAAGATTGATATATTGGAAGCCTATGTTTGGACATCGGAAGTGTTCCGGGTGAAATCGGGATTTTACCGGATTACCGGGAGGGTTACCGGAACCCCCCGGGAGCCAAATGGGCCAACATGGGCCTTAGTGGAAAGGTGAGAAGGCAGCCCACATAGGGCTGCGCCTCCCCCCCCTCTCCATAGTCCTATTAGGACTAGGAGAGGGGCCGGCCACCTCTCTCTTTCACTTCCCACTTGGGAATCCTAGTTGGACTAGGATTGAAGGGGGGAGTCCTACTCCCGGTAGGAGTAGGACTCCTCCTGCGCCTCCCTCCTTTGGCCGGCCAGCCTCCCCCCTCCATCCTTTATATACGGGGGCAGGGGACACCCCAAGACACACAAGTTGATCCTTGAGATTGTTCCTTAGCCGTGTGCGGTGCCCCCTGCCACCAAATTCCACCTCGATCATACCGTTGTAGTGCTTAGGCGAAGCCCTGCGTCGGTAGTACATCAAGATCGTCACCACGCCGTTGTGCTGACGGAACTCTTCCTCGACACTTTGCTGGATCGGAGCCCGAGGATCGTCATCGAGCTGAACGTGTGCTAAGAACTCGGAGGTGCTGGAGTAACGGTGCTTGGATCGGTCGGATCGGGAAGAAGACGTACGACTACTTCCTCTACGTTGTGAGATCGCTTCCGCAGTCGGTCTGCATTGGTACGTAGACAACACTCTCCCCCTCGTTGCTATGCATCACCATGATCTTGCGTGTGCGTAGGAAAATTTTCAAAATTACTACGTTCCCCAATAGATCTATGCCAACCCAACAAACACCTCCGGAGACACCTGTAGAGCATCTTTACAATCACCTAGTTACGTTGTGACGTTTGATAGCACACAAGGTGCTCCTCCGGTATTCGGAAGTTGCATAATATCATAGTCAGAGGAATATGTATAAGTCAAGAAGAAAGCAATAGCAATAAAACTAAACGATCATAATGCTAAGCTAACGGATGGGTCTTGTCCATCACATCATTCTCTAATGATGTGATCCCGTTCATCAAATGACAACACATGTCTATGGTTAGGAAACTTAACCATCTTTGATTAACGAGCTGGTCAAGTAGAGGCATACTAGGGACACTCTGTTTGTCTATGTATTCACACATGTACTAAGTTTCCGGTTAATACAATTCTAACATGAATAATAAACATTTATCATGATATAAGGAAATATAAATAACAACTTTATTATTGCCTCTAGGGCATATTTCCTTCAGTCTGCTACTTGCACTAGAGTCAATAATCTAGATTACATAGTAATTATTCTAACACCCATGGAGTCTTGGTGCTGATCATGTTTTGCTCGTGGAAAAGGCTTAGTCAATGAGTCTACAACATTTAGATTCGTATGTATCTTGCAAATCTCTATGTCTCCTTCTTTGACTTGATCGCAGATGAAATAGAAGCGTCTCTTGATATGTTCGGTTCTCTTGTGAAATCTGGATTCCTTCTTGTAACGCCCCGAGACCGATGTGCCAGGTCTCCTCTAGTTATTCGCTATTGTTGCCTTGTCTTTGCTTGCGTGTCATGCATTTCATATCATGTCATCATGTGCATTGCATCATCATGTTTTCAAAACTTGCATCCGTCCCGGTCTCCTCGTTCCTTCCGTTGTCCGTCCTGAGCCCAGACACAGTTGCACGCGCCCGCGGCACCTCCAAGATATTATTTTTATAAGTGGCCAAATAATGTTCTCGGAATGGGATGAAAGTTGGTGTTTGGTCTTATTATAGTGTAGATAGACCGCCTGTCAAGTTTCATCGCATCCGGAGTTCGTCTGATAGCCCAATCGTTAAACTATAGCGGCACTATAGCCGGTCTATCGTCGAATGTTTTCGGTCTCCGGAAACAGTCGCCGGGCCTCTCCTCTTCTCTCTTCTCAGACCTTTGCTTTCTGCACTACCTCTCACCGCTAGGCCCTACCTAACCTCTCTCGTCAGCCCGCGGACCTCCTCCCGCGCGCGTCCGAAATCTGTCCCGGACCCGACCCGGACTGTCGCCATCGTTGTGTCCGGATCATCCCCAAACATCTACAAAACATCACCGTTTTATTATTTGGACTCCCTACCTATTCTTTATTCTCTCGACCGTCCGATTTCGATCGGAGGGACCAAATGACCATATGCCTAGCCCACTGCTATATATTCAGATGAAACCCTAGGCCTAGCTATCCCATCCATCAAATCCTCCTCCGCCGCCGCCACTGTCATTCTCCCACCTCGGGATCCCCTTCGCACGAACCAGCCACCACCAAAACTGCCAAATCCATCGATCCCCACAAACTAGAGCCCGCACCCATGGTCCAAATCCTCCCCGACCAGTCTCCTCATTCCTCGGGATCGAGCCCGAGCCAACAAGCGCTGCTCCTGATTCCCTCGATCTCGTGTCTCTCTCCAACACCCTTGTGAAGGAAATATGCCCTAGATGCAATAATAAAGTTATTATTTATTTCCTTATATCATGATAAATGTTTATTATTCATGCTAGAATTGTATTAACCGGAAACATAATACATGTGTGAATACATAGACAAACTTAGTGTCACTAGTATGCCTCTACTTGACTAGCTCGTTAATCAAAGATGGTTATGTTTCCTAACCATGAACAAGGTGTTGTTATTTGATTAATGAGGTCACATCATTACTTGAATGATCTGATTGACATGACCCATTTCATTAGCTTAGCACCCGATCGTTTAGTATGTTGCTATTGCTTTCTTCATGACTTATACATGTTCCTATGACTATGAGATTATGCAACTCCCGTTTATCGGAGGAACACTTTGTGTGCTACCAAACGTCACAACGTAACTGGGTGATTATAAAGGAGCTCTAAGGTGTCTCCAAAGGTAGATGTTGGGTTGGCGTATTTCGAGATTAGGATTTGTCACTCCGATTGTCGGAGAGGTATCTCTGGGCCCTCTCGGTAATGCACATCACATAAGCCTTGCAAGCATTGCAAATAATGAGTTAGTTGCGGAATGATGTATTACAGAACGAGTAAAGAGACTTGCCGGTAACGAGATTGAACTAGGTATTGGATACCGACGATCGAATCTCGGACAAGTAACGTACCGATGACAAAGGGAACAACGTATGTTGTTATGCGGTCTGACCGATAAAGATCTTCGTAGAATATGTAGGAGCCAATATGGGCATCCAGGTCCCGCTATTGGTTATTGGCCGGAGATTTGTCTCAGTCATGTCTACATTGTTCTCGAACCGTAGGGTCCGCACGCTTAACGTTACGATGACAGTTATTATGAGTTTATGCATTTTGATGTACCGAAGTTAGTTTGGAGTTCCGAATGTGATCACGGACATGACGAGGAGTCTCGAAATGGTCGAGACATAAAGATTGATATATTGGATGGCTATATTCGGACACCGGAAGTGTTTCGGGTGATTTCGGAGAAAACCTGAGAGCCGGAGGGTTACCGGAACCCTGCCGGGAGAAGTATTGGGCTATATGGGCTTTAGTGGAGAGAGAGAGGGGCTGCAAGAGGTGGGCCGCGCGCCACCTCCTCCCTGGTCCGAATTGGACTAGGAGAGGGGGGCAGCGCCCCCCCCCTTTCCTTCTTCCACTCCACCTCTTTCCCCCTCCTAGTAGGAGTCCTACTCCTACTAGGAGGAGGACTCCTCCTTGGCGCGCCACACCTGGCCGGCCGGCCTCCTCCCCTTGCTCCTTTATATACGGGGGCAGGGGGCACCTCTAGACGCACAAGTTGATCCACGTGATCGTTCCTTAGCCGTGTGCGGTGCCCCCTGCCACCATATTCCACCTCGATCATATCGTTGTAGTGCTTAGGCGAAGCCCTGTGTCGGTAGAACATCATCATCGTCACCACGCCGTTGTGCTGACGGAACTCATCCCCGAAGCTTTGCTGGATCGGAGCCCGGGGAGCGTCATCGAGCTGTACGTGTGCTAAGAACTCGGAGGTGCCGGAGTAACGGTGCTTGGATCGGTCGGATCGGGAAGACGTACGACTACTTCCTCTACGTTGTGTCAACGCTTCCGCAGTCGGTCTGCGTGGGTATGTAGACAACACTCTCCCCTCTCGTTGCTATGCATCACCATGATCTTGCGTGTGCGTAGGATTTTTTTTGAAATTACTACGTTTCCCAACACCACGCTCGATCTGGACTAAGAGGGCCCCGAGCTCCTCGACCACTGTCTCGCGCGCCCGATCCCCGAGCCGCCTCCTCTGCCTCGTTCCCGAAGCCGTTGGCGCCGCGCTCCCCCTTGCGCCGCCGTGCACCCCGCGCCCCCCGAGCACCTCGTCACTGCGGCCCAAACAACCGCCGGCGACCAGCAGGTCACCAGCGCCACGCCTCTGTCTTCTTTCTTCTTCCCCTGCTCCACTTCCTCCTTCCTTCACGCGCCCCTCTCTCTCGACCTACAGGAACCGTGGCGCGCGAAGGCCTCCGAGCTCGCCCACCTCCTGGAGCCCGACAATGCGCGCCCTCAAGCCCCTGCCACGGGCATCCACGCAAGCAGCAGCAGTTCCCGCGTCTCCGACGAGTCGACGACCATGAGAGACGCCATGGCTGCCCCTTGGTGCTTCGCATCGCGCCCGGCCATCCTCCTCAACGCCAACGAGTTTTCTGTTGCATCGCCGTCGCCCGTACGGGACCTCGTTTGCCTCCCCTGCCAGGCCCCGTCGCCCTCCTCTCCTTCCGCACACACCTTCGACCCCACCGCCCTCCGTCTCCGTCGTGACATCGCCGGACCAGCGGCTCTGCCGCACCGGCCATACTCCTCCGCGGCGGCCACCAAAGGAGCTGCAACAGCCCGGTGCGCTGCCCGAGCCTCCCCTGCTTCGCCAAGCCATCGTCTCCGGCCGAATCCACTTCCGCGTCACCGGATCTCGTCCTCTGCTTCCACATGGACCGAGTGGCCTCCCCTGCTCGCGTGGGCTGCGGCCTCTCCAAGGCCTCAAGGCCCGAGGTGTTGAGCGCCTCATTCCTCTTCTGTGCAGCCCAGTTTACAGATTCGGCCCAGAGTCTATTTTTTTTGGCTCTGCGATTTTGTCTTTTATCCTGGGATAACAGTTTTGAAGTATAGCCCCTAAACTTCATGCATATAATAACTCTCAAACCGTGCATCGGTTTAAAATAATTTATATATGAAACTTGCTTAAAATTATGCGTAGATTAATAATATGCCACTTTCTTGCCATGTTAAAATGTTTAAAATGATGTTTGCATTATTTTGCTCCTATGCCATGTTAAAATGTTTTAATCCATAACTACTTAACCGTAGCTCGGTTTTAATTCATCTTTATATGTAAATGGGGTAGAATTGTGCCTAGTTTAACATGGTGACATTTCTTTGCATGTTTAACAACTATAAAATATGGTTTAGGGCAGAACAGTACCAAACCTAAAATTATGCACATGAGGAGTTTCCGGACTTGTTGTTTGTTGTTCCGGCCTCATTTAAACTTGCCTAGATAGATAGTTTCTTTATGCTTCACCTCTTGCCTGTTTAACAACATTTAATATTGTTGGGTACCTAAACGAGATCGAACTAAATAATTTGAATATGGTGTTTCGTCAATATGCAACCCGTTGCATGTTGAGCTCCACTTAATTTGTAGGATTGTTTGTGCATTTTGCCATGTCATGCTTCTTTAAGAAATCCATTAAGGAATGCAGTTTTGACATCCATTTGCCAAATTTCATAATCATAAAATACGGCAATTGCTAACATGATTCGGACAGACTTAAGCGTCGCTACGGGTGAAAAGGTCTCATCATAGTCAACTCCTTGAACTTGTCGAAAACCTTTCGCAACAAGTCGAGCTTTGTAGACAATAACATTACCGTCAGCGTCAGTCTTCTTCTTGAAGATCCATTTGTTCTCTATGGCTTGTCGATCATCGGACAAGTCGACCAAAGTCCACACTTTGTTCTCATAGATGGATCCCATCTCAGATTTCATGGCCTCAAGACCTTTCACGGAATCTGGGCTCATCATCGCTTCCTCATAGTTCGTAGGTTCATCATGGTATAGTAACATGACTTCCAGAACAGGATTACCGTACCACTCTGGTGCGGACCGTACTCTGGTTGACCTACGAGGTTCGGTAGTAACTTGATCTGAAGTTTCATGATCATCATCATTAACTTTCCTCACTAATTGGTGTAGGCAGCACTGGAATTGATTTCTGTGATTAACTACTTGCCAATTCGGGAGAAGATACAATTAACTCATCAAGTTCTATTTTCCTCCCACTTACTTCTTTCGAGAGAAACTCATTCTCTAGAAAGGATCCATTCTTAGCAACGAATATTTTGTCTTCAGGTCTGTGATAGAAGATGTACCCAACAGTTTCCTTTGGGTATCCTATGAAGACACATTTTTTGATTTGGGTTCGAGCTTATTAGGTTGAAACTTTTTCACATAAGCATCGCAGCCCCAAACTTTAAGAAACGACAGTTTAGGTTTTTTTGCCAAACCACAGGTCATATGGTGTCGTCTCAACAGATTTAGATGGTGACCTATTTAATGTGAATACAACTGTCTCTGAAGTATAACCCCAAAACGATAGCGGTAAATCGGTAAGAGACGTCATAAATTGCACCATATCTAATAAAGTGGTTACGACGTTTGGACACACCATTACGCTGTGGTATTCCAGGTGTCATGAGTTGCGAAACTATTCCACATTGTTTCAAATGAAGACCAAACTCGTAACTCAAATATTCTCCTCCACGATCAGATCGTAGAAACTTTATTTCCTTCTTACGATGATTTTCCACTTCACTCTGAAATTCTTTGAATTTTTCAAATGTTTCAGACTTATGTTTCATTAAGTAGATATATCCATATCTGCTCAAATCATCTGTGAAGGTTAGAAAATAACGATACCCACCGCGAGCCTCAACGCTCATCGGACCGCATACATCAGTATGTATTATTTCTAATAAGTCAGTGGCTCACTCCATTGTTCCGAAGAACGGAGTCTTATTCATCTTGCCCATGAGACATGGTTCGCAAGCATCAAGTGATTCATAATCAAGTGATTCCAACAACCCATCAGCATGGAGTTTCTTCATGCGCTTTACACCAATATGACCTAAACGGTAGTGCCACAAATAAGTTGCACTATCATTATTAATTTTGCATCTTTTGGCTTCAATATTATGAATATGTGTATCACTACAATCGAGATTCAACAAAAATAGACCACTCATCAAGGATGCATGACCATAGAAGATATTACTCATATAAATAGAACCACCATTGTTCTCTGCTTTAAATGAATAACCATTTCGCATCAAAGAAGATCCAGATATAATGTTCATGCTCAACGCTGGCACCAAATAACAATTATTCAGGTCTAAAACTAATCCCGATGGTAGATGCAGAGGTAGCGTGCCGACGGCGATCACATCAACCTTGGAACCATTTGCGGTGTGCATGATACGTCCATTTCGCATCATGTTTTCTTACTGTTATTTATAATATTTTTATCCATAATAATGATTTTTGAAGTAATTATAATGTCTTTTCTCTCATAATTTACAAGAAACACGCCAAGTGGGAGAATTCTGACAGCTAAAAATCTGGACCTGGAAAAGCTACGTCAGGCCACCTATTCCGCATAACTTCAAATGTGCTGAAACTTTATGGAGAATTTTTATGAATTATTTGAGGAATATTGGAGCCAATAAACACCAGAGGGTGGCCACCAGGTGGGCACAATCCACCTGGGCGCGAGGCCCCCCAAGCGCGCCCTGGTGGGTTGTGGCCTCCTCGACCCACCTCCGGTGCCTATCTTTTGATATATAAGTGGTTTTTACCTGGAAAAAAAATAAGGAGAGGACTTTCGGGACGAAGCACCGCCACCTCGAGGCGGAACTTGGGCAGGAGCATGTTTGCCCTCCGGCGGAGCGATTTTGCGAGGGGAACTTCCCTCTCGGAGGGGGAAATCATCGTCATCATCACCACAAACAACTCTCCCATTTTGGGGAGGGCAATCTCCATCAACATCTTCGCCAACACCATCTCATCTCAAACCCTAGTTCATCTCTTGTATTTAATCTTGTTTCCGGAACTATAGATTGGTGCTAGGGGGTGACTAGTAGTGTTGATTACGTCTTGTAGTTGATTACTATATGATTTATTTGGTGGAAGATTATATGTTCAGATCCATTACGCATCGACGGCTCGTTGGCGTAGATTCCTGCTGCACATTCTGGCTTGTGGGGTTAGGGATTGCATGATTTGTCTGCTTCGCGGCAACGGTGGTTTTCCTTTGTAGTTTGGTCATCCAACCTCATCCGTGTTGATGCGACATACGTTGTAGGCATGTGAGCTCATGTGGAGGTTAGAATCTTGAATCTGTGGATCTTTTAGCATCAAATTCAACGGTTTCCTTTTTAGGACTGCTTAATGAATTTTTGTGGATGGTCAACAACGACTGGATGGCTTTGAAGCGAAGAGGCATCTGTGTGGGTGCGCCATCGGACCACTTGGAAGGTAGAAGATTGCCCCTAGACACCTCGGTGTATTTGTTTTTGTTGGGAAGTTTTCTCGTGTTAGTAGGATTTTCTTGTTATGCACGGGGAAAATGATTCTGACCGTGCTCATGTGGAGATTGCGAAACTGCCACACGCATCCAGCGTCGTCAGTTCCCTCCCGATCTCCTTCCTTTTCCGCACACCCTCCCCGACCGACCTCCCGATTTCTTTCCTTTCCCGCACGCCTCGACCTTCACTGATTTCTTTCCTTTCCTGCACGGCCTCCCCGATTTTATCGGACGCACCCGCTCGTGGCTTCCTAATTTTTGTAATCATCAATTATGACCCCACGTGCCTTCCCGAGTTTCGGGCAAAAATAATGCTTGGACTAGGATTTGATCTCTGGTCTGCAAGTAATCAACAAAGGGAGCTAACCACCTCACCTATGACACTCATTGTTGAACAAACTAAGGGAAATACTATTTTGACATGTTTTTGCCTTTAATATGTTAACACTGAAAAACTTATTGTTTCAAGCATCGTGGTAACTTTGATCATTGGGAATAAATTTGTTGACCCCCCCCCCCCCCCCCGCGCGGGGTAATTTATGTAAATAGCATGATAACATTCATACCAGACCTGATAATTTAGATACAAACATCGTGGTAACTTTAACCATTGGGGAAGACAAATGTGAAAAGATATCCGATAATTTACGTGTAAATAGATGGTAATATACACAACGCACATCTGATAACTGAGGTAGAAACACCATGATAACTTTGACCGCAGGGAATATTTTTTTAAAAAGATACTCCGGTGTCTTCTGTGTAAATAGCATGGTAGTATACCTCCCTCCCCTGGCATTTTTATGTGTAAATAGCATGAAAATATATGCACTGCGATAACTAAACACTATGATAAGTTTTTGACCCGTGGGGGGAAATTTGATGAAACATACCCCTGATAAATTTTGTGTGAATAGCATGATATTTTAAGCACTACGGGCTTGATAGGTTACCTAGAATCACCATGATAACTTTTTGTCTCAGGAAAAAGTTATTCAAAACATCCCTAATATTTTTTGTGTAAATAACATGATAATATAAGCACCCTATAACCAATAATTTGCAATATAAACATAATGGTAACTTGTTTACCAAAGGAAAATAAGTTGTTAAAAGCATACACTGGCCTCGCGCGTGGGTTCTTGGATGAACACAACACATGGCGTGCAACAGAAAACTCACATAATGTTTAGTGTCATAAGGGGTGCACGTGCTATAGGCGTGATAAGTTGCGCAAAAACATTGTGGTAATTTTTGACCTATGGAAAAAGCTACCGAAACACACCAGGGTTTTTAGGTGCAAGTACCATGATAATATACGAACTGTAGACCCGGTAACTCATGTACAATCCCCCATGGTAACTTTGACCGGAGGAGGTTGATGTACATATCCCCTGATAACTTATGTGTAAGTATCACGGTATTTTACAGATCAAAGACCTTATAACTTGTGTACAAAACACAGTGGTAACTTTGAAGGGGTGTAGTTGTTGAAGCATAGTACCTGGTACGTTCTATGTAAATAGCACTGTAAGTTATGCAACACAGGCCTGATAACTTGCATGTGAATACCATGGTAGCTTTGTCCTGAGGAGAAATCATGTGGTAGACGTGAAGAAGTGGCAATTTTCTCGGGGGTGGGCGCGCGAGATGTGCGGGAGAAGCAGGTTTCTCGGGCGAGCCTGCGGGGTCGCTTGAGACGAGGCGAGGTCAAAGGACGAGGGTCCTGTATGGTACTTTAAAATGAAAGAAATGGAGGTGTGGCAGTTTTGCTTATATAACACACGTGTGCCAAATATCATAGTCCATATAAAAGTGGTCTTGACAAGCAAATTGGTGAATAAAAGGAATAAACTTTTTTGAAGATATACGTCATAGTTTTTCTCTCTTGAGAATATATCATTTGAGATTTCGGTTGCAAAAAGAAGTTTAATATGGCCCATGCAGGTCTCGAACCTGCGACCTTGGCGTTATTAGCACCACGCTCTAACCAACTGAGCTAATGGGCCATCTTATTATCAACATTGAACTAAATTATTTGACTTTACACGTTACTATTTCCCTTTAATCACGTGAAATTCCGTTCAGAGAAAACAAAACGAAATATCAAAAATAGATGGCCCATGCAGGTCTCGAACCTGCGACCTTGGCCTTATTAGGACCACGCTCTAACCAACTGAGCTAATGGGCCAATTTAATATCGTAATAAACTGATATTGAATAATTAATAAAGTCGAAATCCGTAGGTAGTACTAGTTCCTACTACCAAAAAGGCACAGTAACAACGCTGCGAAATCATCTTAAATAATCAGTTTTGCTAGAACTCATCTAGATGAGATTTAATTTGGCCTCATTCACCTTTTATAACCATTAGATATGATACTATAAGATGCGTGTATACTAACGTGGGTTGTGTCCATTCTTGTTTTTCAGATGAATGAGACCAAATTACGTCTCATCTAGATGAGTTCTAGATACTCCCTTAAATGATGAGCACTGTTCGACGACACATTGACCTGTGCGTTCCACAGTTCACGTTGTATCATCGGCCATCGTTGTTGGCAGCACAGGCATAGCAATGCCCCACTGGCCCATCTCCATCAGCGACGACATTCTGCAGTAACCAGGAGTAGCTCGGCACGTACTACCGCTCGGCCTCGAGCGGGTCCTTGACGCGGACCAGCGGTCCACCACCATCTTGTTCCCTCCGTAGTCCCGTCGGTCCGTCCGTCCGTTCGTTTCCGGGAACAGTGTGCTGGCTGCGCTCACAACTATTCGAGCGTGGCGGATCAGACCCCGTGCGATCACGGCCGTACGTCCGGTGAATGGCCTGACGGGACGCGACGTGCGCGGGGCCGCCGGTGTTAATTCCATGCCTACTGCATCTGCATGCCGCTACGCGTAGGCGCATGCAGTGCATGCACGCGCGCGCGCGCCCTCGGGCAGGCCGCAGCCCTATGCAGCAGCCTCTTTGCTGTTTTCTTGTACTCGCACTAGTCGTTTCGTTCATTTTGATAGACAGAAGAAGAAGAAAAATGAAAAGTTAAAAGCACCAGGAGTCCTACAACTTGCTCTGAATGTGATAGTTTAGTCCTACAACTTGAAAAATGATCCTACTCAGTCCCTGAACTTGCTCAAGATGTGCAAAACTAGTCCTGGTGAATCAGAGAGCGCCGTGTGGACTCGTGGGTGCGCACTCGGTCAGCTCGTCGCATTTTGCAAAGACCCCCCTGCCGTTGCTTGGAATCAACCCGCACTACCACCATTTTCACCTGAATTAATTAAAGGAGAACACGGTCTCGCCCCCCTGATCCAGACAACCCGCAGCTTACTCCCCTCTCTGTTTTCTTGCTTTGCTCCTCTGCTCGACGCCGCAGCTCTTCGCCGCCATCCAGCCCGCCGCAGCCCAGCTCACTCCCCTCTCTGTTTTCTTGCTTTGCTCCTCTGCTCGACGCCGCAGCTCTTCGCCGTCATCCAGCCCGCCGCAGGCGCCAAGCAAGCTAGCGGCCATGGTTTCATGGAGTGATTCCGGATCGAGCTCGTACGCGTCAAGTGGCGACGAAGTCACCAGTCGGGTGAGATCCTGTCCAGGTTCAAATGAGCATCTAGGGTTTCTGAAAAATGCGATTTCTTACCAGATTTTGTTTTAGGGTCCTCACACCATTGAGAGCACCGATTGGGCAGGCCTTGCTGCAGATCTACCTAATAGGTGTGAGCACCAAGCAGTGTGTGAGAAGTTTGTTGCATTTGAGTCTGTTGACAGTGGAAGAAGATTTCTGGGTTGTGCACAAAAGGTTAGTACATGTTGGTAGTTGTAGATTGAGATGGTAGTGCTGTAGTACTAGTTCATTTGATATTGAACTTGATCTGTTGTGCCATTTTGTGCCATTTAGTTTATTTTAGTTGTTCAAATATGTATTTTTGTGCAAACAGACATGTTGTACTGAAACTTGATTCAGTGAGTTAACTGAATTTTGATTCAGTTAACTTAGTTTTGTCCAGTTAACTGCATTTTGATTCAGTGTTACTGTATTTTCTTCAGTTAACTGAATTATGCATTTCCTCACCAATTTTAGGATGGGCCTAAATGCCCCTATGTGCATTGGGTTGACGCAGAGTGGCCTCCACAATTGAGGACCAGTCTAGCTAGGATCTGGGACATGTATGAAGATGAGGTCACATCCAGGATTAGGCAAGCTGTTGTTCAGGCTGAAGAAAATGTTAGGGTTGTGAAAGAGAAGGAAGCCATGGAAAAAGACCTGAGGTTTTTTAAACTTGATTTTGCTAAGATGGTGGCTGACAAAGAGCAGGCAATTACTGAATTGGGCAACACAAGGCTAGCTCTGTCTGACCTAAAGCTAGAACTTGAGAAGAAGAGAATGGCTGACAAATCAGTGACCAACATTCATCAGGTGGTCAGGGCTAAGGCAGAGAAAGAGAGGGATGAGATGAAGCAAGAGAGGGACAAATTGAAGGAAGAAAGGGATGTGTTGAAGAAAGAGATTAAGAAGCTAGAGTATATGATTGGTGATCTGTTCAAGCATAAAGAGGACACTAAGTGCAAGATAAGGAAGGTCAGGGAGCTGCTAGATGAATTTGAGTGATCATCTGGACTTGTTTAGTTAATGATTATCAGTGGACTTGTTTAGTTAATTTGGGTTATCTTTGATGCCCTGTATCCAGATGCACTGTACTATTTGCTGCAATCAACAAGCATGCACTTGTTATCTGAATTTGGTTAAGTGAATTTGGATTATCAATGCTCTGCCAGTTAACTGAACTGCTTTTCTGTTGAACTTAACTATTATTCAGTTATCTGAATGTAGATTCAGTGAAGTGAGTATTTCTTTGGTTAACTGAACATTGTTTCAGTTTACTGATTTGTTATGTCAGTTTACTAATTTGTTATGTCAGTTCATTGTGTTTTTTATATATACAATGAAATTTTATCAATTTTTTTTGTATAAGATTGTTTTTGCAGTTAACTGAAGTTTGCTATACAATGTTGACTGAATATGGTTCAGTTAACTGTTATTTGTTGAGTTATCTGAAAGTTGTATACACTGGTATTTTGGATCACAGAATGGTAGATGCAGGATTTCATTAAGTTACTTCATGCATTCCATACACTGCATCACATATCATAGAAGAAGGAGGAACTAGGATTTATTACAAATAAACACCAGATACTGCATCACATAAAAACTTCAGTTAACTGCAAATAGCCAGGAGGATCTAGATACTGCATCACATAAAAACTTATTCATCTGGATACAGAATTCTACTCCACCTCATCCTAGTCACCTGAAAGGGATGGAAGTTTGCCCTCCTCCTTGCCGAGTGGATGACATCATCATCACTAGGGTTGGAGCCAAGGGGGAATGCCTCCTGGAACTGCTCCATGTCTTTGCGGTTGCGTGCTGTAAGTATCCGCTAAGCTAGGTTCCTTCTCTCCCTCCTTCTTGCCTCTCTGCGCCTGGCTACCCTTGGCACCTGTTCTTCTTCATCGATGACCTCTCCAAGATCCATCTCTCTCTGTCCTAGGGTTTTCTCTGGCGGCTAGGGGGAGGAGAAGGGATTGTGGCTGTTGTTTGTGGCAAATGTGGGTGCTTTATATAGTAGAAATGGTGGTTGGTAGGTAGGCATTAGATTTATGGTGGTAGGTAGGCCCAATGTTAGAGTCAACTGTTGGTTTCCAAAGTAATAAACACTCTGAATTTGAACTTAACCGAATTATAACTAACACTCTGAATTCTAACTAAATGGACTTTGAACTTAACTAGATTATAACTAACACTCTGAATTTAAGTTAACTGAATTCTTACTAAAGGGAATTATAACTTAACTGAATTTTAACTTAACAGTCTGAACTAGACTGAAGTTTTACCAAACTGAATTCTTACTAAAGGGAATTATAACTTAACTGAATTTTAACTTAACAGTCTGAAGTTAACTGAATTTTAACTTAACAGTCTGAACTAGACTGAATTTTGACTAAAAAATGAGTCTGAAACCTGAATTTCTGTATGAGGTGCCATATGTACAGATTGCTATTTATAGTAAGTGCTCCACATGCAGAAAGAAGAGAAAGAAACAAGTAAAGTAGTACTGTATGCAACATTTGCATCACAGCAGTGCAGCACACCACATTTGCAAGATTGGAAGCAGTCCAGTTGCATACCAACATCATGCATGTTCAGATAATTACAGATAACTTATGTGCTGTATATAGTAGCACACCTAACCATAGAATGTCCAAAAGAGTTCTAACTTATATGCTGTGATGATATAGCAGCATACCTAGCTAACAACCCCATCTTACTAACTTATATGCTGTCATATATATCAGCATACCTACCTAACAGCATCATATCTCTAACTTATATGCTGTGGTATAACAGCATACCTAAGCAACACCTCTTGCAAACGCAGCATTCTTCAGTCCTTGAGCAGCTTCAGGCGCTCGGAGCGGCGCACCTCCAGAACAGCTGCCCTCTTCATTGCTGCTTTCTTCTTCTTGCTAACCTCCTGAACAGCCGGCGCCACCACCTCCTCCTCAACCTCCTGCTTGATGATAGCGGATTCAGGCAGATCTGGCAGGTCGTCCACCTCAATGGGAACGTTGCGGACACCATCCACGGCGGCTCCGACCGGCGCAACGATCTGCACCTCCGGCTCATCGTCTGACAATAGGACGACCTCCGGCACCTCCTCGTCAGATGACTCATCGTCGAAGTCGTCGTCAGGACCGAAGAGGACAGACGGACCTTGACGGTCCCAGTAGGTGGCGTTGACGGGCGCCGGCAGGGCAAGCACGAATTTGTGGACGTGCTCGGTCCTAGACGCAACGCGCTCTGCATCCGGCTGGGCCGGTGCCGCGGTGGATGAGCGGTACATCCACCAGTGGGCCCGCTGCCTGGGGTCAGGGGAGCGTTGAACCTTGCGCATTGCCCAGAGGAGGATGGTCGTCGGAGGAACGTTGATGCCGTCGGGGAAGGCACGACGCTTCTCAGCATCCGTCATCAACTTGACGAGACCGCGTGCGTGGATCTTCATCATCTGAACACTTGGAAACCACCACGCGATCTCTCTGTATTGCGCGCGAAGCTCGGGGTTGTCGCCGGCCAGCTCTTCAACGGCTTTCTGCCATCCGAGACTCTGGTCCATGGCGGCGGCGGTGGCCTGGTCGTCAAGACAGTGAGTGGCGTGGTTTTTTTGGTGGTTGGCGGAGTGGTGGAGGAGTGGGGTGTGCGAGCGGTGAGTGGAGAGGGAGAACGGTGTAACGCCCTCGATGCGGCTATGTCTCCCACGTGTCGAGGCACGACTTAGAGACATAGGCACATTGAAAGCAATGTCACAAGTCGGGAATCATTACACAACCCATGTACAATATAATATAAAGGGGAGTAATAAATATCATAGTTGGCTTACACTCGCCACGTCACATCAAAGTACATAAATAACATCCATCATACAAACACTCATGGCCCGACTACGGCGCCAAAATAGAAAAGACCCCCAACAAGCGACTAAACCCTGAATCGAACCCCGAATAGGTACCACTACTGATCATCAGGAAAAGAAACATAGTATCGTTGAGAGTCCTCGTCGTACTCCCACTTCAGCTCGAACGCGCCATCCGGAGGAGTATCATCGGTCCCTGCATCTGGTGTAATAGTAATCTGTGAGCCACAAAGGACTCAGCAATCTCGCACCCTCGCGATCAAGACTATTTAAGCTTAATAGGTAGGAAAGGGGTAATGTAAGTGGAGCTGCAGCAAGCGACTAGCATATATGGTGGCTAACTTATTCGCAAAGGAGAGCGAGAAGAGAAGGCAAAGCACGAGCGGGAACTAAATAGAGCAGACTACGCAAACATAACTCCAACGCCGTGTCCACTTCCCGGACTCCGCCGAGAAGAGGCCATCACGGCAACACACGCAGTTGATTCATTTTAATTAATTAGGTTCAAGTTATCTACAACCGGACATTAACAAATTCCCATCTGCCCATAACCGCGGGCACGGCTTTCGAAAGATCAATCCCTGCAGGGGGATCCCAACTTAGCCCATAACAAGCTCTCATGGTCAACGAAGGAATAGACCTCCACCCAGGACCCACCGATCAGACTCGGTATCCCGGTACAACAAGATGATTCGACAGGTCAAAACTAGTCCAGCAACACTGCCCGAATGTGCCGACAAATCCCGATAGGAGCTGCACATATCTCTTTCTCAGGGCACGCTCGGATAGGTCAAGCTACGAGTAAAACCAACCCTCGAGTTTCCCCGAGGTGGCCCCGCAGGCTGCCTGGTTCGGACCAACACTCAGAGGAGCACTGGCCCGTGGGGGGGCTAAAATAAAGATGACCCTCGGGCTCCGGAAACCCAAGGGAAAAAGGGGTAGGTGGCAAATGATAAAACCAATGTTGGGCATTGCTGGAAAAGCTTTAATCAAGGCGAACTATCAAGGGGTTCCCATTATAGCCCAACCGCGTAAGGGACGCAACAATCCGGGAACATAACACCGATATGACGGAAACTAGGGCGGCAAGAGTGGAACAAAACACTAGGCGAGAGGCCGAGCCTTCCACCCTTTACCAAGTATATAGATGAGTAAAGATAACATAGCAATATAATGATATCCCAACAAGTAAATAAATGTTCCAACAAGGAACGGCTCCAATCTTCACCTGCAACTATCAACGCTATAAGAAGGGGCTTGAGCAAAGCGGTAACATAGCCAATCAATGGTTTGCTAGGACAAAGGTGGGTTAGAGGCTCAAGCATGGCAATTAGGAGGCTGACAAGCAAGTGGTAGGCATCGTAGCATTGGCAAAGCAAAAGAGCGAGCAAACTAGCATAGCAAAGATAGTAGTGATTTCAAGGGTGTGATCATCTTGCCTGCACAGTTGTCAGAATTGACTGGATCCTCAAAAGCAAACTCAACGGGCTCCTCGTTAGCGAACTCGTCTCCCGGCTCTACCCAACAACACAAACAAGCAACAAGGATACAATCAACCACGTGCAAAGGCAACCAATAAGATGCAAAGATGATATGCTATGCGGGATGCGATGCGGGATGCCAAATGCAAGATGTAACAGGAAATGCATGAACCTGGCCTCAACTTGGAAAACCAAGTGTGCCAAGAGGGGAAGAAATCCCCTGAAAACGATATAAAGATCATGGCAATCGGAGCTATGGTTTAGAAATGGCAAGCGTTTTACTAAACGAACCGATCTGCGATTTACAACAAGTAGGCTCCTAAATGCAACAAAATGAACATGCTACAGCCACCCAACATGAAAACAAATTGCATGGCAGTGATGTACTCAAGAAGCTTAACAAATCATCAGGACTGAGGCATAGGCAAATTCATCCATTAAGGGCTTCAAACAAGCATGGCAAAACTGAATAAGCAAAACAGATTTCAGACTTAGCGAAATTAACGCTAGTCTGAAATTTCAGACCACGATGCTCTCTTCGGAGCAGCAAAACAACATGAAGGAAAACCTGCACATGGCAAGTAAGAGCATGGAATGGAGCTACTCAACAAGCTTATCAAAACACTCAAAATGACCTGGGGCCAAAAGGGTTCACAAAATACTCTACCGAGCACACGAACATCGATGAAACACAATCAGTTTTCAGACTTGGTGAAAACTGGGACATGCTGAAATATAACTCACAGAGGCATGTAAACGAGCTCGATGCTCTCACTACGGTGCAAGTCATGGCAAGGCAAGCATATATCCGTTAAGAAGGCACAAAATGCTAGCTAGACATGGCAAGAACAATGGCATAGCATGCATGGAACACTAGCAATCACTCCGGCAAAATCGCAAAAGAGTTCACGATCTGCCCAAAATAGCAACTATCCAAAAGTTGAGCTCGATTGAGTCAACCTAGGGTGCTCCAACATAACAAGTAAAGACATGGATGGATTAAGCACAACAAGCATAACAAACCACTCTTACTGATCATCCTCAAAATAGGTACGGATCACTAGGAAACAAGCCGGACATATAGCATCGTGAACTAAAACGTCCCAGACTTAGTGATTTTCACTAAGTCCCTGAAATCGGTAAACTCAGGTAGCCCTCTTCGCAAGCTTGCACAATACAACACACACATCCTAAAAATACATGGAAGGCACCTCTGGAAAGAAGACAACATGCTTAACAATTCATCCCAAAGGGGCACAGGCATATCATGCACGGATTAAACATGGCAAAGATGACAAAAGTGCATGTTGAACTAACGGAACTGCAATTTGACTCATCATGCCTCCTTCCAACAGCATTTTGGGTAACAAGATGACCTCAAATGCAAATGATGCAATGGAATGAAATGATGTACTCGTCGAGATGAAGATTTTGACATATCATATGCCCAAATCGGAGCTACGGTTGCAGAGATACAAGCGGTCAAACTTTGCACGAAAAACTAAAACGGAGGAGAAAGTCAAGGGGGGGGGGGGGGGCTAGGGTTTACTGTAGCGGGGATCTCAGATCCGGATCACGCGCGGCGGCGCACTGTAGCTCGCGATCCAGCGATGGCGCGGCGGCCGGAGAGGAAGGAGGACGCCGGGGTTCGCCGGAGCGGCGGATCCGGCCGGAGAGAGGAGGGGGCGCCGGGGCGCGGTCACCGGCGCCGGGCGGCAAGGCGTGGAGGTCCGGCGTCGGGCGAGCCGGAGATGGGTGCACGGCGAGCTCCTGCTTGCCGGCGGCGAGCCAAGGCGGCGGCGGGCGCGACGCCGGCTCGGGGGAAGACGGAGGAGGGCGGCGGCGGACGCCTACGGGCCGGGAGGGCCCCGCCTGGGCCCCGGCGGGCCGGCTCACGGCGGCGCGGGGGAAGTGGGCGCGGTCGGCGGACGAATCGGGCGACGACACGTGGCGGCGGACGGCGGGAACGGACACGTCCGGACGGTGGGATTTCGTCCGGCGGCGCGAGGAGAGGGAGAGGTTAGGGTTTGCCCGAGATTTTTGGAAGGGGATCTATATATAGGCATAGAGGGAGCTAGGAGAGTCCAAATGAGGTGCGGTTTTCGCCCACACGATCGTGATCGAACGACCGAGACGATGGAGCTGAGTTTGGTGGGTTTTGGGCCAACATGGAGGGGTGTTGGGCTGCACACACACGAGGCCTTTTCGGTCCCTCGGTTATCCGTTGGAGTATCAAACGAAGTCCAAATGACCCGAAATTTGACAGGCGGTCTACCGGTAGTAAACCAAGGCCGCATGGCAAGTCTCGGTCCAATCCGGAAATATTTAATCCCCACACACGAAAGAAAGCTAGAAATGGCCACCGGAGGAGAACGAAGCGCCGGAATGCAAAACGGATAACAGGGAAAATGCTTGAATGCATGAGATGAACATGTATGCAAATGCAATGCACGTGACGACATGATATGAGATGCACAAAAACAAAACAACACACGGAGGCAAAGACCCGAACCCGAGAATTAAATATAACTTAATGCCGGAAACGACAAGAGTTGGAGTACAATTGGGGAAGGTTACATATGGGGCGTTACAACACTCCACCACTACAAAAAGATCTCGTCCCGAGATCTAGGATTGAAAGAACTCCGGGTACTCAGAACGGAGGTGATCCTCGCGTTCCCAGGTAGCTTCACGGTCGGAATGGTGTGACCACTTGACTTTGAGAAACTTGATTGACTTGTTGCGAGTTTTGCGTTCAGTCTCTTCAAGGATTGCAACTGGGTGCTCACGGTAGGAGAGATCTTCTTGGAGCTCAATGTCCTCGAAGTTGACGGTGCGCTCAGGCGTCTTGAAGCACTTACGGAGTTGCGAGACATGGAACACATCATGAACATTGGCAAAGGTTGCAGGAAGCTCGAGTTGATAGGCGAGGTCGCCTCTCTTGCTGACAATCTTGAAAGGCCCGACGTATCTGGGGGCAAGCTTCCCTTTGATACCGAAGCGACGAGTCCCTTTCATAGGAGAGACGCGGAGGTAGACATGATCTCCGATCTCGAAAGCCAAATCACGGTGCTTGCTGTCGTAGTAGCTCTTCTGACGAGATTGAGCTGCTTTGAGGTTATCACGAATGACCTTGCACATTTCTTCTGCCTCTGTGATCAGGTCATTACCCAGCAGCTGACGTTCACCGGTTTCAGACCAGTTGAGAGGTGTACGGCACTTCCTACCATACAGAATTTCAAACGGGGCCTTGCCGGAACTTGCTTGGAAACTGTTGTTGTACGAGAATTCAGCATAAGGAAGACAATCCTCCCACTTCATGACGAAGGAGATAACACAAGCCCTGAGCATATCTTCAAGAATCTGGTTGACACGCTCGACTTGACCGCTTGTTTGAGAATGGAAAGCAGTGTTGAAGTGAATGTTGGTGCCCATGGCCTTCTGAAAAGAATCCCAAAACTTGGAGGTAAAGATGCTGCCACGGTCTGAAGATATCACTTGAGGAATACCGTGCAGAGAGACAATGCGAGAGGTGTAAAGCTCCGCCAATTGAGCTGCAGTGATTGACTCTTTGATAGGCAGGAAATGAGCCACTTTGGTGAGCTTGTCGATGACAACGAATATAGCATCATTGCCACGCTTGGACTTTGGAAACCCAGTCACGAAGTCCATTTCAATGTGGTCAAACTTCCATTCTGGAATGGCGAGAGGTTGGAGGAGACCTGCTGGCCTTTGGTGTTCTGCTTTCACTCTTCTGCAGACATCACATTCATTCACGAATTGAGCGATCTCGCGCTTCATTCGAGTCCACCAATAAGTTTGCTTCAGGTCTTGATACATCTTCGTGCTCCCAGGGTGGATGGAGAGGAGAGAGTTGTGAGCCTCATTCATGATCACTTTACGAAGTTCACCTTTGGGCACAACAATTCGATCCTCGAAGAAGAGAGTGTCCTTGTCATCAAGTCGGTAGCACTTGTACTTGGACTGACTCTTTGCAATACCAATCTTCACCTTTTTCACCATAGCATCAAGAAGCTGGGCTTGGCGAATCTGGTCTTCCAAGGTAGGAGAAACTTGAAGGTTGGCGAGGAAACCTTGAGGAACAACTTGGAGATTAAGTTTGCGGAAGGCTTCACAAAGCTCGGGTTGATAAGGCTTGAGAATCAGACTGTTGCAATATGCTTTTCTGCTCAAAGCGTCAGCAATCACATTAGCCTTGCCTGGAGTATACTCGATACTCGGATTGTACTCTTGAATCATTTCGACCCAACGAGTCTGCCTGAGGTTGAGATTAGGCTGAGTGAAGATGTACTTGAGACTCTTGTGATTAGTGAAAATGTCCACTTTCCTTCCCAAGAGAAGATGTCTCCAAGTCAACAATGCGTGCACAACTGCCGCCAACTCGAGATCATGAGTGGGGTAGTTCTTCTCATTTGGCTTCAACTGGCGAGAGGTATAAGAAACAAATTTCTTCTCTTGCATCAGTACTGCACCGAGACCTTGGAGAGAGGCATCACAAAAGACCTCGTACGGCTTGGTTTCATCAGGCGGAGTTAGAACTGGAGCAGTGATCAATTTCTCTTTCAAAGCGTTGAAAGCAACATCACACTCCGGAGACCAAACGTACTTGACATGCTTCTGAAGAAGATTTGAGAGAGGCTTCGCGATCTTGGAGAAGTTTTCAACGAATCTTCGGCAATAACTTGCAAGACCGAGGAAGCTACGGAGTTGCTTCACATTCTGAGGAGGTTCCCAATTAACGATTGCAGACACCTTCTCAGGATCCACGGAAATGCCCTTTGCAGAGATAATATGACCAAGATAAAGAACCTCATCGAGCCAAAACTCACACTTGGAGAACTTGGCGTAGAATTGATGTTCCCTTAGCTTGTCAAGAACCAAACGCAAGTGTTTGGCATGATCTTCCTTGTTCTTCGTGAAAACCAGGATATCAACGAGATAGACCAAAACAAAGTCGTTGGTGTAGGGGTTGAAGATGAAGTTCATCATGCGAGAGAACGTCGGAGGAGCATTGGCGAGGCCAAAAGACATAACTGTGTATTCATATGACCCATAGCTTGTTCTGAACGCCGTCTTTGGAATATCTTGTTCACGAATGCGAATTTGATGATAACCCATACGGAGATCAAGCTTGGAGAATACTTGGGCACCCTTGAGTTGTTCGAACAGCTCATTAATGTTGGGAAGTGGATATTTGTTCTTGATGGTCTTCTTGTTCAATGCACGATAATCAACACAAAGTCGGTCCGTTCCATCCTTCTTCTTCACAAAAAGAACACCACAACCCCACGAAGAAGTACTAGGCCGAATGAGACCCATTCTTTCTTGCACATCGAGCTGTTTCTTCAACTCCTTCAACTCTTCGGGGCCGAGCTTGTAAGGCCGTTTGCACACCGGTTCCGTACCGGGCTCAAGTTCAATAACGAATTCAACCGGCCGGTTTGGAGGCATGCCTGGGAGTTCTTCAGGGAAGACATCTTGATACTCACAAACAGCCGGAATCTGCGAAATAGCATCCAATTCACCCTTTTCATTGAGAGAGAATAACCGGATGGTATTATCCCGAGCAGCAAAAACAATGACATCTTCAGAGGAATGAGTCAGTTGAATCTGCTTGGCTGCACAATCCAGCTGAGCTTTATGTTTAGAGAGCCAGTCCATTCCAAGAATAAGATCAATATCAGAATTGCCAAGAACCATTGGAGAAGCCAAGAACTTGAAATCGCCCAACGTGATAGAGACATCTGGCACCTCCAGACTTGCACTCAATCGTTTGCCAGGAGAAACAATATCCATTTGTTTACCCAAATGCGAAGAAACGAACTCATGCTTGGTAAAAAATGGCTTTGACATGAAACAATGTGATGCACCTGTGTCAAAAAGAACTCTTGCAGGAATATCATTAACAGGAAGGTTACCCATGATCACATCTGACGAATCCTCTGCCTGAGCTGCATTCACCATATTGACCTTGGCGTGCTTGGGATTATGCTTGACCATAGCTGTACTTGCCGATCTGGCAGGAGGAGGAGGAGGAAGACGCCTCTGGTTGAAACACTTGTTGGCATAGTGACCCTTCTGTTGGCACTTGTTGCATGTGACCTCTGAGAGTGGACGGTGGTACGGAGCACTCGATCTTGGAGCTTGAGACGAAGTCTTGTTCTGAAAGCCTGGGTTGGGTGGGTGGGATGAACCACTGCCACCTTTGCTCTTCTGCTGATACGGCTGACGGAACGGAGGAGGAGGAAGCCAATACTTCTGCTGCTTGGCCACTTGAGTAGAGGACGAAGACGTAGTGTCTCTGACTCGCTTCCTGGAAGCATCACACCTGAGCTGAGCAGCCTCTTGCTTCAGTGCCATGTTGTAGAACTCATCGTATCTCAGCGGCTCGAATAGGACAAGAGCGAGCTGAATTTCTTCACGAAGACCACCCCTGAACTGATAGATCATGCTCTTCTCATCAGGAACATCCTGCTTGGCAAAACGGGCGAGCTTCTGGAACAACTTGTTGTAGTCATAGACAGACAAAGAGCCTTGCTTCAGATTGCGGAATTCTTCACGTTTGCTTTCAGTCACACTTTGAGGAATGTGATGAGCTCGAAAATCACGACGGAAATCATCCCAAGTGATCAAACGTCCACCTCTGGAATCCCGGTACTGCTGAAACCACTCTGCGGCCTGATCCTTGAGCTGGAAAGACGCGAACTTGACGAAATCTTCAGGTCTGACGTTGCTACATTCAAAATGCTTGCCCAGATCGACTAACCAATCATCAGCATCGGTAGCCTCAACGCAGTTGCTGAACGTCTTTGGACCATTTGCGAGGAACTGGTGCAGAGTTGCAAACTGGTTCTGGTTGTTGCCTTGATTCGCTTGACTGCTTTGATTCCGCTCTTGGATGATTTGCATGATCAGCCGAGTATTTGCATTAGTAGCAGCCATCACAGCCTGCCATGCTTCCGGAGGAGGCGGAGGTGGCGGAGGATCTTGATTCTAGTTCTGACTGGTGCTCTTAGCGGGAGCCATCCTGAAGAGGTTGACCACCATTAGCACACAAATAGAGAAATAAAGAAGGTGAATCCAACGGAATGAAAATTGCAACATAAAGTCTTCACATCCGAACAAAATGACCGAATGCACTTCTCTTGAAGTGGTCACATATTCCTAAATTATGAAGCCACGAAGAATCAGGTAGAAGAGGTACATCAACGAGGGATGGAATCAACACATGACGCCGAAGAAGAACGAATACCACAACTCGAAATAAAACCAAGGGTTGGCTTGCGGAATAAGCCGGAACAAACACATGACAGAAATTTCGTCCGAAGTGTTCGTGGTAGGACCTACACGGGCTCGACCGTACAGCACCATCATGTACAAGGCAGTGCACATGACATACGAAGCGTCCCCGAGTCAGCATAGCCAAGGACTCTTTAAGACACAACGAGGCCACTGTAAAATCGACCGTGAATAGGCGAACCACTAGACGTCGAACCCCAATTTCATATCACACATCTGTTGGAAAGATATCCTAAGGCTACTTGAATTCCCACCTATGGAACTCCCGAAACTTTCCGGTTATGCAATCAGGTGTTGAGGATACAGGGGAAGCATAATATCTCACCCAAGCTAGCAAATCCTACATCCAGCTACATCCATCCTTCAACACATAACTGAGAAACCTTCGGAAACCATCTATCTCAACCTTCGAAAAGCATCCGTTATACAAGTTATGGCGATACTCCCGAACTCCCGCCCCAGTACTGGGTGGCCTCGAGGTTATCTCACCAACGAACTGCATAAAGGAGATTTTCGATGTCGCGCACATATCTCAAGTATGCCAGAATTGCAACGATAGAATTATGATGACAACACCTCAGAGCTCAACTCCCCGGGACACTTCCACTAAACCCCTGACAGGAGGCACCAAGACAGTATTCTCATCATAAGCCATCGGAACAAAACTAAGATACTCGCGTGATCCTAAATTTTTTTTTAGTGAAATTTGAGAAGAGAAGAGTCAAAACTCTACGTCAGGATGCCTTACCAGAGCGATGAGGAGACTGGGAAGTAAAAAGAATTCCTAAGCTCTCCGATATATAATTCCTAAGGACTCAAAACATTTTTCTAGACACCACTCGGCTGCTAGAAACGATCAAGCAATGGGGCTCCTAAGGTCCGGGAAGGCTCTGATTACCAACTTGTAACGCCCTCGATGCGGCTATGTCTCCCACGTGTCGAGGCACGACTTAGAGACATAGGCGCATTGAAAGCAATGTCACAAGTCGGGAATCATTACACAACCCATGTACAATATAATATAAAGGGGAGTAATAAATATCATAGTTGGCTTACACTCGCCACGTCACATCAAAGTACATAAATAACATCCATCATACAAACACTCATGGCCCGACTACGGCGCCAAAATAGAAAAGACCCCCAACAAGCGACTAAACCCTGAATCGAACCCCGAATAGGTACCACTACTGATCATCAGGAAAAGAAACATAGTATCGTTGAGAGTCCTCGTCGTACTCCCACTTCAGCTCGAACGCGCCATCCGGAGGAGTATCATCGGTCCCTGCATCTCGTGTAATAGTAATTTGTGAGCCACAAAGGACTCAGCAATCTCGCACCCTCGCGATCAAGACTATTTAAGCTTAATAGGTAGGAAAGGGGTAATGTAAGTGGAGCTGCAGCAAGCGACTAGCATATATGGTGGCTAACTTATTCGCAAAGGAGAGCAAGAAGAGAAGGCAAAGCACGAGCGGGAACTAAATAGAGCAGACTACGCAAACATAACTCCAACGCCGTGTCCACTTCCCGGACTCCGCCGAGAAGAGGCCATCACGGCAACACACGCAGTTGATTCATTTTAATTAATTAGGTTCAAGTTATCTACAACCGGACATTAACAAATTCCCATCTGCCCATAACCGCGGGCACGGCTTTCGAAAGATCAATCCCTGCAGGGGGGTCCCAACTTAGCCCATAACAAGCTCTCACGGTCAACGAAGGAATAGACCTCCACCCAGGACCCACCGATCAGACTCGGTATCCCGGTACAACAAGATGATTCGACAGGTCAAAACTAGTCCAGCAACACCGCCCGAATGTGCCGACAAATCCCAATAGGAGCTGCACATATCTCTTTCTCAGGGCACGCTCGGATAGGTCAAGCTACGAGTAAAACCAACCCTCGAGTTTCCCCGAGGTGGCCCCGCAGGCTGCCTGGTTCGGACCAACACTCAGAGGAGCACTGGCCCGTGGGGGGGCTAAAATAAAGATGACCCTCGGGCTCCGGAAACCCAAGGGAAAAAGGGGTAGGTGGCAAATGATAAAACCAATGTTGGGCATTGCTGGAAAAGCTTTAATCAAGGTGAACTATCAAGGGGTTCCCATTATAGCCCAACCGCGTAAGGGACGCAACAATCCGGGAACATAACACCGATATGACGGAAACTAGGGCGGCAAGAGTGGAACAAAACACTAGGCGAGAGGCCGAGCCTTCCACCCTTTACCAAGTATATAGATGAGTAAAGATAACATAGCAATATAATGATATCCCAACAAGTAAATAAATGTTCCAACAAGGAACGGCTCCAATCTTCACCTGCAACTATCAACGCTATAAGAAGGGGCTTGAGCAAAGCGGTAACATAGCCAATCAATGGTTTGCTAGGACAAAGGTGGGTTAGAGGCTCAAGCATGGCAATTAGGAGGCTGACAAGCAAGTGGTAGGCATCGTAGCATTGGCAAAGCAAAAGAGCGAGCAAACTAGCATAGCAAAGATAGTAGTGATTTCAAGGGTGTGATCATCTTGCCTGCACAGTTGTCAGAATTGACTGGATCCTCAAAAGCAAACTCAACGGGCTCCTCGTTAGCGAACTCGTCTCCCGGCTCTACCCAACAACACAAACAAGCAACAAGGATACAATCAACCACGTGCAAAGGCAACCAATAAGATGCAAAGATGATATGTTATGCGGGATGCGATGCGGGATGCCAAATGCAAGATGTAACAGGAAATGCATGAACCTGGCCTCAACTTGGAAAACCAAGTGTGCCACTGGATAGAGGGGAAGAAATCCCCTGAAAACGATATAAAGATCATAGCAATCAGAGCTACGGTTTAGAAATGGCAAGCGTTTTACTAAACGAACCGATCTGCGATTTACAACAAGTAGGCTCCTAAATGCAACAAAATGAACATGCTACAGCCACCCAACATGAAAACAAATTGCATGGAAGTGATGTACTCAAGAAGCTTAACAAATCATCAGGACTGAGGCATAGGCAAATTCATCCATTAAGGGCTTCAAACAAGCATGGCAAAACTGAATAAGCAAAACAGATTTCAGACTTAGCGAAATTAACGCTAGTCTGAAATTTCAGACCACGATGCTCTCTTCGGAGCAGCAAAACAACATGAAGGAAAACCTGAACATGGCAAATAAGAGCATGGCATGGAGCTACTCAACAAGCTTATCAAAACACCCAAAATGACCTGGGGCCAAAAGGGTTCACAAAATACTCTACCGAGCACACGAACATCGATGAAACACAATCAGTTTTCAGACTTAGTGAAAACTGGGACATGCTGAAATATAACTCACGGAGGCATGTAAACGAGCTCGATGCTCTCACTACGGTGCAAGTCATGGCAAGGCAAGCATATATCCGTTAAGAAGGCACAAAATGCTAGCTAGACATGGCAAGAACAATGGCATAGCATGCATGGAACACTAGCAATCACTCCGGCAAAATCGCAAAAGAGTTCACGATCTGCCCAAAACAGCAACTATCCAAAAGTTGAGCTCGATTGAGTCAACCTAGGTTGCTCCAACATAACAAGTAAAGACATGAATGGATTAAGCACAACAAGCATAACAAATCACTCTTACTGATCATCCTCAAAAGAGGCACGGATCACTAGGAAACAAGCCGGACATATAGCATCGTGAACTAAAACGTCCCAGACTTAGTGATTTTCACTAAGTCCCTGAAATCGGTAAACTCAGGTAGCCCTCTTCGCAAGCTTGCACAAGATAACACACACATCCTAAAAATACATGGAAGGCACCTCTGGAAAGAAGACAACATGCTTAACAATTCATCCCAAAGGGGCACAGGCATATCATGCACGGATTAAACATGGCAAAAATGACAAAAGTGCATGTTGAACTAACGGAACTGCAATTTAACTCATCATGCCTCCTTCCAACAGCATTTTGGGCAACAAGATGACCTCAAATGCAAATGATGCAATGGAACGAAATGATGTACTCGTCGAGACGAAGATTTTGACATATCATATGCCCAAATCGAAGCTACAGTTGCGGAGATACAAGTGGTCAAACTTTGCACGAAAAACTGAAACGAAGGAGAAAGTCAACGGGGGGGGGGGGGCGCTAGGGTTTACTGGAGCGGGGATCTCAGATCCGGATCGCGCGCGGCGGCGCACTGTAGCTCGCGATCCGGCGATGGCGCGGCGGCCGGAGAGGAAGGAGGACGCCGGGGTTCGCCGGAGCGGCGGATCCGGCCGGAGAGAGGAGGGGGCGCCGGGGCGCGGTCACCGGCGCCGGGCGGCGAGGCGTGGAGGTCCGGCGTCGGGCGGAGCCGGAGATGGGCGCGCGGCGAGCTCCTGCTTGCCGGCGGCGAGCCAAGGCGGCAGCGGGCGAAGCCGGGCGGCGGGCGCGACGCCGACTCGGGGGAAGACGGAGGAGGGCGGCGGCGGACGCCTACGGGCCGGGAGGGCCCCGCCTGGGCCCCGACGGGCCGGCTCGCGGCGGCGCGGGGGAAGTGGGCGCGGTCGGCGGACGAATCGGGCGACGACACGTGGCGGCGGACGGCGGGAACGGACACGTCCGGACGGTGGGATTTCGTCCGGCGGCGCGAGGAGAGGGAGAGGTTAGGGTTTGCCCGAGATTTTTGGAAGGGGATCTATATATAGGCATAGAGGGAGCTAGGAGAGTCCAAATGAGGTGCGGTTTTCGCCCACACGATCGTGATCGAACGACCGAGACGATGGAGCTGAGTTTGGTGGGTTTTGGGCCAACATGGAGGGGTGTTGGGCTGCACACACACGAGGCCTTTTCGGTCCCTCGGTTAACCGTTGGAGTATCAAACGAAGTCCAAATGACCCGAAACTTGACAGGCGGTCTACCGGTAGTAAACCAAGGCCGCATGGCAAGTCTCGGTCCAATCCGGAAATGTTTAATCCCCACACACGAAAGAAAGCTAGAAATGGCCACCGGAGGAGAACGAAGCGCCGGAATGCAAAACGGACAACGGGGAAAATGCTCGAATGCATGAGATGAACATGTATGCAAATGCAATGCACGTGACGACATGATATGAGATGCACGAAAACAAAACAACACACGGAGGCAAAGACCCAAACCCGAGAATTAAATATAACTTAATGCCGGAAACGACAAGAGTTGGAGTACAATTGGGGAAGGTTACATATGGGGCGTTACAAACGGCAGGTCGCCACGTCTTAAAATGAGGAAACCGAAACGACTACGCTACGGTGTGCTCGATCGTCAGATAGAGGCCGTAATGCATGCTTAACTGCAGGACCACAAAAGTTACAATATGTATATCCAGAGGTGCTACTAGAACAAATCACTAGTTCTATCCCACTGGCATTGCACGCAGCGATATAAACCCTAGGTCCTGGGTTCGAGCCCCGGGCAATTTTTTTTTGAAACTACATCATTGTGCACATTGAGTTAGCTAGCTCATTGTGCACATTCACATAAGTAGAAGAATATTTTTATTTTATTTTATTGAACAACATCATTATGCACATTCAGTTAACTAGAAGAGCAGGCAGAAAATTTAGATAGCTAGAACAACATGCATTAAAATTCAGTTACCTAGAACAGCACAATGAGGGCAAATTCAGTTAACTAGGTCATTGAGCATATTCAGGCATTAACTAGTTTTGCCACCAAAAAAAGGCAAATCTTGCCACTTCATGCCACTGTTTGGCATACTTAATAGGCCAGTCTTAAAGTTACATCAGTCTAGGCCTTTACAAAAAATGGCAATTGCAACAGCCAGCTAATCAGGGAGCAGGTGCATTCAGATCTTCAGCAGGTGCATTGAGATCAGGTATTTGCCTCTGAATCTGATCTCCAAACAACAGCCACTATGCCCTCTCACCTGGAACACTTCCTCTTCCTGCAACTGGAGCAGCACCTCTTCCTCTGCCTGCATCTGGAGCAGCACCTCTTCCTCTACCTGCATTTGGAGTTGCACCTCTTCCTCTGCCTGGAGCTGGAGTTGCACCTCTTCCTCTGCCTGCAGCTGGAGTTGCACCTCTTCCTCTGCCTAAAGTTGGAGCTGCACCTCTGCCTCTGCCTGTAGCTGGAGCTGCACCTCCGCCTCTACCTGCAGCTGAATCTGCTCCTGTTCCTCTGCCTGGAGGTGCATTTCTTTGTCTTTTATTTGCTCTTCCTTCTTCTCTTTGAGCTATTGTGTTTGCCCTTGTCTGTCTACCAATGAGCATCTCTGTGGTGATCACTGGCTGAGGTATTGCAGCACCAGCAGCAGCAACAAAGGCAGACTGCTGTGGTAATGGGCCATATGCCCTTTGAGGAGCTCTTGTAGAAATTTCCCTTTGAGCCATGGTGAAAACCATACTTGTTGGTGAATCAATTGGATCCAACAGAGGGTCTACATTGTTTGGGAAAATGTTCTGCACAGATTCATTTAAGCACATTAAGTTCTACAATGACATAAGTACAGTACAAATGCAGTACAATGACATATGTAGTTAAGTGCTTGCTATACCTGAAGAAAGGTAGGGTCATCATAGTTTTCATCAACCACCTCTATCCCATCTTGAATGAGACTTTCCTGCCATTTGTAGTGCCCCTTCCTATTGTGATCAGCTCTGCCACAGATTTAGCAGTGCATTGTCACACCTTTTCTGTTCAGAACCCTAACACCATTCTTGATCTTCTCCTCTGGTGCTTTCTTCCTATTCTTCTTGGGTCTTCCCAACTGTTTAGTAAACACTGGTGGATGCACCTTGTACCCATTCTGTTTCTCCCAATGCTTTGGGTCTGCAAGAGGAACAAGAGTGTACCCATATGCCTTGAGATATGTCTGTACTGTGTAGCAGTCATGAACCATTGTCTCTGGGTCAATCCTCTCCTCCCTGCAACATGCTATACAATGACCACTTGGTACTCCTGACAACAGCCATCTTCTGCAATCACATGTGTACAAAGCAAGATCCATTGTGTAACAATTGTTACCAGACTGTACTTTGAACAATTGTTGTCCAGCTTTAGATACATGGCAGTTTGCAGCAAACTCTCTATTCTTATCCAATTTCTTCTGAATCTTTGGGCATATTCTCTGGCCTACCCACTTTTCTATAGCTTCCCTTTGTTTACTCACTAGCCTGTGCATGATCTTGTAGAAGATATATTCAAGCATACTAAGCACTGCCATCTCTCTGCCATCAAGAATGTAGCTGTTAAACACTTCAGAGTTGTTGTTAAGCAGGATGTCACATTTGGGAAAATCCCTGAAGAATGCCTTGCACCATGTGTTTGGCTCAAGCCTCTCAGTCCAGTGGAAGGCAGCTTGGCAGTGATCATCCATTTTCTGACAGTTCTCTCTCCATTTTACCTTGTTTGGTGATCTTGCAATAGCCCACAGATCTTGTTTCAGTACCTCTCCTTTGTGCTTCTCATTAAAATTCTGGTAAATATGCCTCACACAAAACCTGTGTTCTGCATCTGGCCAAACCTTCTGCACAGCAATTATTAACCCTTTCTGCTTGTCACTCGTAACTATGAAAGGAGCTGTGTTTGTAATATTTAGATCATCTTTTTAGAGTGGTCAAAAACCACTCCCATGAACCTTTGCATTCTACTTCCACCCAGCCCATTGCAATGGGTAATATGCAGTCATTAGGATAAATTCCAACGGCACTAAGGAGCACTCCTTTAAACCTTGTTTTCATATGACAATCATCAATAAAGAGAATAGGCCTGCAGCCCTTTAGCCATCCTCTCTTACAGGCATCATATGACCAATATAATGTTTTCAAACATTTTCTGCCCATTGGAAATTTTGTTCTTTGACAAGTGTAGTTGTTAGCAGAAATGTAGACCCAGGGTTTTTGCTCCTTAGCTCATGCCCATAATCCCATAGCCTGCTGAACTGCTCTTCCTCATCACCATGTATCTCCTTAAGTGCTTGCTTCCTAGCCCTAGCAAGCTTCCATCTATTAGGAGTAACATTGAATTCCTTTGTTATTTTTCTTGAAAATGTTCCAATGGACATCTTCTGGTCATCTCTGAACTCATCAATGAAAAAGTTGCATAGAAATTTTGCTGTCATATCATTTAACTTCCACTTCTTCTGGCACTTATGCAATCCATTATATGCTTTGATGACAAAACCTCCAGTCCTGTTGTCATTTCCAGCCCTAAGCACCCATGGGCAACCACCACCCTGACAAACTGCCTCCAATCTGATCTTGTCATTCTTAAGCTTCTTGATCTGCACTCTGTTCCTTATTGAATAGGCCTTGAGAGCTTTCCTCAACTCAACCACATCAGCAAATACCATACCTAGTTTAAAAACAGGGGATTTCATGTCCACCTTGGAACTGAAAGCTCTGAATTTGTACTTCAGTTGATCTTGTGCTTGTGTGGAGAGGTTGAGATCTTCATCTTCAAGGACATAGTCAGGCTCAACCTCTACCTCCCCTTGCTCAGCCTCTTCATCAACATCAAAGTCAATGTTTTCTTCATAAAGATCATCATCTCCATCATCTATTTCATAATCACTGTCACTGAAATTTGAATCTGACAGCACATCATTTTCAGGTTGCAAATTTGGATCTGCAGCAGCAACAATCACATTTGTCTCTGCAGCATTAACCTGGTCTGGCTGTGCACAATTAACAAGGTCTTGCTCTGCACTTATAAACAGGTCAGGCTCTGCACAGTATGTCGGCAAATTTGGGTCAGCAACAGAATTAAGGAAAACTGTCAGAACATCATCTTCTGCTGTCCCATCAACTGCAACCTCTGAAATTGGATCTTCAACATTCACTGAAATAATGCTCTGACCACATGATGCACTGCTTGCACCAACAATTGAGTTGCCCATTCTGACAGGGTTTACAATAGATGGCAGCTTTATTATCCAATCTACTCTGAAATTGCAGATGAAGTCTGCATGGTCAACCATAATTGCAAGAACTTTGTGCTGAGCACTAGCTGTGATAAGATGCTGCAAATCCTCATCACCCTTAATTCTCACCAAGCCATCTGAAAGTGTTTTCTCAGGTAAACACCAGTAAATAATGTGCTCATTGGCAGGATATCCCAACCATTTTAGGTGTTCTTCTAAGACTGCATATGAAAATGTGCAAGCATCAATATAGTCAAGGGCCTCCAAAGAACAGTTATAATACTTTGGGGCAGTGATAGATCCACAGAAAAGACCACCATGTTCCAGCTCAAGTGTAAAGAAAGGAGTGTGAACACTCTTTCCCATTGCTGAGTCACACACTGCATACCAAAAAGAGAGATATTCAGTTAAAATTCAGTTAACTGAACATGAACTGCCCAAGTTCAGTTAAAAATACAGTTAACTTAACTAAACATGTACTGCATACAAAAAGTAGATACATTCAGTGCAAAATTCAGTTAATTTTAAATAAACTGCACAAAGTCAGTTAAAAATTCAGTAATACTTAACTGAACATGTACTGCATGCAAAACAAATTCAGATAAATTACACATTCAGATTTATTATATCTACTTCACCAAAACCATAGCATGGTAAACCAATGTACAGTACAGAACACAACATGTCAATCTCACACAAGAAGTAGAACATAGCTCATAACCCTAGCTTCATGCAAAAACCACACCTTCTTCACCAAACCCATAACGACGAAGAGTAAACCCTAGACTAAATGCATCGCTCATAACCCCAAGCGCACTTGATAGGATTGCCACCTGGCTAGATCGAAGCAACTAACAAGCTTGAATCAGCTTCCCCAAGCGCACGGATCCACCGTACGAGGCCGTACTGTTGCCGGCACAATCAAGAAACGGAACAGGGAGAGAAGATGCAATTCGGAGGAGCTCACCATAGTCTGGAGGAATGACTGCAGGCGGCCGGACCAGATAAGCCGACGGAGGCAGCACATCTCCACGGAACTGCTCCGGCGAGGCAGCCATTGTTGCTGATGTCAGCAACGGCCGCTCCAGCGCCGACAGAGACAAGGATGGAGAAGTTGCGATAGGCCACAGGAGTTCCCCCCTCGATAGATTAAATGCGGTTAATAAATTCAGGTGCTCTGGTGCTGGTAGTGCGGGTTGATTCCAAGCAACTCCAGGGGGTTATTTGCAAAACAGCAGGGGCTGACCGGGTGCGCACCCACGAGTCCACATGGCGCTCTCTGATTCGCCAGGACTAGTTTTGCACATCTTGAGCAAGTTCAGAGACTAGGTAGGATTATTTTTTAAGTTGTAGTACTAAACTATCACATTCAGAGCAAGTTGTAGGACTCCTGATGCTTTTAACTCAAAAATGAAATTCGTCGCCGCCTCGGCCCTTCCCGTCGACCTGCGCGTGCCCGTCGTCGTGGGCGTTAGTCGATCGGCCGGCGCGCGCGTGCTCCCATGACCAACCAGCCGGTGCCCGATCGGTGGTCACGGTGACGAGACGAGCGTCTGGGCCGTTGAGGCGCATTAACGAACACGCGCCGGAGCAAAATCGAGCCCGCACGCACGCGCCGCGTGCTCTGCCGGGGCGGCGTGGTGACGTGACGGGGGAGATCGCGAGCAGCAGGGCCTCGTGGCCGACGCCGGCCGGGGCCGGGGCCGCCTCCGACAGCGGCGCAGAAGCGTTCGCATTTAACGCCCGGCGCAGGAGGGGATGGGGGTTATCGAGGCGGCAGCGGCAGCGAAATCTCTCTCTCCTCTCCGCGATGTGCTGCTCGCTGCCACCGTCGTACCGTCGTTCGCCATCATTGCCTCGCCTGCCGTTTCGCCCCCCGCCCGAGCCATCATTGCGTGACGCGCTACTACTACATGCCTGCCTCGGTCGATCGATCGGGCCGGCCGGCCGGCCCCAACCATTCCCATCGTCACTGTGGCAGTGCATGCATGGCACCGTGCAATCCTCTCTTCGAAACCATGTGAAAATACTACGGCCATGTTGACGCGTACTATCAAAAGCATCAGTGTCGAGTACGTACTTAAGTTAAGCATCCCTGCCATGAGGTCTAGCTGCTGCTACAGCCTACAGCGCGTCTCTACAGCACGTACGTACACCGGGTTTACGTGTTAACCGTTGGTCCACATGCATGGATTCAATAACCTAATGGTGGCATGGCAAGTCAGATAGTAAAATGAAGAGCCAAGAAATGGCACTGCAGGTAGCGTGTGCGGGAGACGAGCTACGTGTCGCTAGAGCCAGAGGAACGCGACTATGCGTGCGACTGTGCTGGTATACGTGCCTGTACGTATACGTGCCGCCATGAATGCAGGGAGATGCGCAATGAATGTCTCCTGCAGAACGAACGACATTTCTGGGAGGCCTGATGACCCGACGCTGCCATCTCTCTCTCTCCCCCTGGTGCTGCTAGGGGTCCTGCAACATGCATTCTGCCTCATCGAACGGCCACCTCCCAAAATTCAGAGGGCTGCGTCCGGAGAGAGAGAGAAGGAAACAACAGTGGGACGATGAGGGATGATCAAAAGCGAATGCCATGTACACTAAAACTGGCACCGGTCAACGGAGCATACAGTGGTGTAATCAGCTGCATGACTCAAACGAGCGCCAGCTCTGTTGCGTGTGGCACGGCCGGCCTCCACTGCTCACCGCAGCTGCATGCCACGGCGCGCGATCGCGCCATGCCATGCCATTGCCATTGAGCACACTGCACACACCAACGCTAGTTCTCTTTTGTGCATGATCATAACTGTAGCTATATGCATCTAGGCTCACTAGCACGGCGTGGCCGGCCGGCTGGAGTAATTACCAGCTGCATGCAGATGCATGCTAGTAGTAAAACATCTTCCCAAATAAACCTACCGGTTAGGACTTAGGAGTAGCTATCTTAGCTCAGTACCATGATCTTCTCAGGGATTCACCGTGGGTCCGTGAGAAAGATCTCCATCCACACTGACCACTGCCCCGTCTCACGATGTGACCTCTCCAGGCGTCCATTGACCTCACATCACATCACCTCACAGCCTAGGGATCGGGTGTAGGCTGCGAAAATCTTCTCCCATGGATCTCTTCACGGAGAGAGTGTGTGTGAGAGAGGGGGGGCCAGAGAGTGCAGCGGCCGGCTTTAGTTACTCCCACACAGCCCTACAAAGCTAGGCTACGAGTAGCGGTTCCTCTACCCCGGCCACGCGCGCGCAGTTTGCCTCCGGCGCAAGCAAAAGCGAGCCAGCTGCAGCGTCGTCGCAGCGCAGGAATTGAAGAGAAGCGCTGGTGCTCTACGAGTAAATGCTTGCTTTATTAGGCACTCACGTCTGCTACTACTACTTGATCGATCGACCCATCCACCTGACCAGTCCTGCAGAGGATCCATGCAATGATGCAGCATATTTCACCACAGACAAGCGCGCGCGCATGCACCGCAGGCCCTAGCTACCATAGCATGCCATGTCCAATCGTATGTATGTGTAGCCTTCCTAGGTCACCGTAACACACACAAGTCAACCCGAAGATACTACTAGAGCTACTACTGATCTACTGTGATCTCGAACAGATTCAGCAAAACCTGCAAGGTCAGCTTAAGCAGTAACCAGGGCAGGCCATCCTACTTACATGCTTGCCTTTCTTTTCATTATGTATTTTTATTTATATCTATTTAGTCCAAATTTGAAACAAAATACTTCCTTCGGAATTTCATTGTGAGTCCAAGGCGTTTTTTATCTCGGCCTCCATGGAGGCTGAATTTTTAAAAAATTCAAAATTCAATTTTGTTGGATTCAAAATATTTGCACAAGTAAACAAGGATGTGGGGTGTGTGTGTGTAAAATTTCAGGATGAAAATACATTGAAATGCAACCTGTACAAAAAAGACAAATTCATGGTGGGAAGGATGAATAGTATCATGTGTTAAAAAGCCCTAACTTTTTTTTTGCACAACCCTCATTTCAACTTATTTTCATGCTGAAAATTTACACAATTGTTCATTATGCCTTCATCTCTATCTGTATTTTTTCAGATTTTTTGAAATATAAAATAATGAATTTTCAACTTGGAATCTTGCATTTGGAGGCGTCCATGGAGCCCAGCCTCCAAAATCAATTTCCAGTCAAAGGCCTACTTTGATTTACAGAAATTATGTAGGAATTTTAAAAGATAAATTGTATTGAAAATTTCTTTGGAGCCTCCCTCATATTTCGAAGAGAAAAAACATTAGCTCTTGGACATAATGAAAAGTCCCATCCTATGAATCAAATATGACATCTTTTTCCCTATAGGAATTGACACATATGTCTTCTCATCTCCTATGATTTCCATACTCCCATGATATTCTAATCCTATGAAACAAAGGAGGCTCAACTGATTGAACCCTTGCATAATTATGGGGATGCATAGTGAGTCGAACCAATCGTCAAAAACCGGCACGAGACCATTTGATCCACCACACATATTTCTATACATAATTAAGGGCGAGGTCTGATCAAGTGGTAGAAGTCAAGGACAAACACCATGCATGGATGCAGCGGTACAGCAAAACACAAGAAGGAGAAACAAGCAAAGTAAACATATGCATTCATGCCAAATAGACTAGTAAATCAATTAACTCTCGCGATCAAGATAGGTAATAATTCAGGTCGTTGCACAGCCACCTAGGTCTTCAACATGGTGAATCTTTTTCCTCGTCAGCAACCTATAAAACATTGGCAAATATCAAAGTGAGGTCAAAGATAGTTCCTTCGCTTTTGATGTATGAATAACTGATCAAATATTAGTTCTTGCTTGTACTACTTGTTAGAAGAGGGAACAGATACTGCCCAACTGTACGTAGTCAGCGTTTGATAAGTTTATACAGAGAATGAAATGGATGGATTATTTCCACTTTTTGTCTTATAGTAGAAGACTAGCTTACTACCCAAACTGCTGAAATTGGGGTGCATCACTGTTGAACATGACAACACAACGCAACTGTATCGGCAGATCAGCGCCAAACTGTTCATGATCAGGTACTTATCACTGGTACAAACAGTTTTCTTCTTCTTCGAAGCTACACTGGAAAGATGAATGCTAATTTGTTTATTATTCGCGCCATTTTAGCTCATTCTTGTTGCGCTTAATTTGTCTTACCACTTACATTTAACTTGAAAAAGAGATGCACGCGCAATAGTAGACATGAAATATCAGTAATTTTCCCCACAGGTGAGGTGTTTAGGTCGCAGTGGCAGCTGGCTCGCTAGATAGCTAGCTCTACCTGCTGATAGATAGTACCCATGAGGCCATGACTTAGAAATTTAGAAAACCTTACGAGTTACTACGGTACTCCACTAGCTACAGCTACTTAGCTAGGCATGGCACCTAAGTTGAAACTAAGCATGCATGCAGGAGCACACTATCAAGAGGTCAAGTATGAAACAGACTTTTGTTTCCACATTGATCGACCAAGAGCACCATATATTTTTTTTGTTCATTCACGCGCGTGACGTGCTTGTACTCCTACTAACCAAATGCTGAAGATATGTTCACCACAAGAGTGTGCATGGACACTAACAATAACCAGAGTAAAAAGCTAAACAGTGCGCCGAGGCCGGATTAATGGCTGCGCACACGTAACAGATCATCAACATTTTACAAGCAAATCCGGCAGCCAATCATCAACATTAATTGGGTTCCAACGCATCATTGCACACAGTAAATAAACTAACCAAAGAACCGTGATGATTTATTCATGATCACAAGTGGAAGAGGGAGACCGGCCAGAAGAGTGTAGTTAATGCCGCACCTGGCCTGACAGAGGGCAGCCGCTCGATCGGCTACTGCCCGGCACCGCCCCTCTCGTCGCTGCCGGCGATGCCGGGCTTCAGAAACGGCGATCCGCCGAGCATGCCGAGGCCAGGCACCGACCCTGCGCCGGCCATCGCGGCCGCCGAGTACCCGAACTCGTAGCCGCCGTTCAGCCCCAGCCTCGCGATGGGCTCGGCCGCCTCGTAGCTCCTGGACAGCATCTGCACGGCGGCGAACTGATGGTCTTGCCCGAAGCCCGTGACCCCGCCGACGGAGCCGAGCGCCGCGGAGTGCCCGACGTTGATGAAGCTCGCCACGCCGTTCGGCACCGCGCTGCCGATGAACTCCGCCATCGACTGCGACCCGTTCGGCCCCGCCGCCGACTGAAACAAGGATCACAGTCAAACACCACCAACAAATGTATGTGCATCAGCGTATGAGCGATGATCGATGGTAAAAGATCGACGAGTGTGATGCAATAAAAGAAACCTCACCTGGTACTTGGAGAGCTCGTACTTGGCGCGGGCGAGGTCCTGCTGGAGCTGGCGGAGGTTGCGCTGGAGGATGGAGATGACGGCGACGCAGCCGTAGACGGGGTCGCGGAGGCGCATGTCGGCCTCGTAGGCGAGGGAGTTCACGGCGTCCTCGCGCTGGTACGGGTGGAGCTCGTTCAGCAGCTTGGTCACGTTGCTGGCGCCGAAGACGCGGTGCACGTGCACGAACTTCTGCGGGTTGTCCGGCGGGAAGTAGGGCGCGAACACGCAGTCAGGCTGGCACTTGCGGCGGAGGAACTTGCACGCCGCGCACGGCGACCCCGTGCCGCACACCCCGCCGGCGCCGTTGCCACCCGCCGATGAGGCGGCCAAGGTGATCACCGATCCTCCCGGCGCCGGCAACGAAGACGCCGACGACGAGGCCATCCTTCACGCCTGCTGAAACAAGAGGAAGATGTGTATAAGCAGAAAGAATCAGTGATTTTATTCTCTTGCCAAATAGTCCGTGGAAAACGAACGATGCCTAAAAAGCACAGGAAAATATACCAAATATGCACCCGCATCTCCTATATATTAGAAGGAAACAAATACTGGGCAGAAATCAGAGTAGAATTCGTTTCCTTCTGAGCAGAAATGCCAAGAAAACTCTGGGCATGTGCCTTTCTTGGATCAATGGCCGGAAGCGTAGTTAACTGGGACCAAGAAGAGAAAGGAAGAGACTACAAAAAGCAAGGGGGGGAAAGAGATAAAAGAAAGGAGGAGAAGTTATCGGATCCGACGCCGGCGGTGGTGGCTGCCTACTTACGTACGCACGTACCCTTTTTGCACGATCCTTTTCCGCTATCTCTGCGCGCGCCGCCGCCGCCTCCTGCTGCTCACCGCGCTCCTCGCCTTCCTCTCCGGCCTCCCGGCTGTCGCTGCTCCTTTTAGACGGAGCGAGCTTCTTTTTGCTCGCCTGCGGATTTACCCTGTGGAGGTTGGAAGGAGAGGGAGAGGGAGAAGCGGAGAAGTGAGGAGGTTAGGGACAGGCCACCGAAAGATGGTGAGGTGCGTGGTATATGTTGCGAGGAAGGGGGAGGAGAAGCGGAGGGGGGATGGATGTTGGCTTGGGACGGAGGGTTAAATGAATGGAATTTGATATCTGTGTTCTTTATTGGATGGGTAGATATTAAGGAAGAGAGAGAGAGAGAGAGAGCTGTGAGAGAATGGAATGAAAGAATACTGATTGGACATCCGAGGTCAATGTGTGATGATCTACTCAATCGTATCCATGATCATTATGTTTTGTGTAAAATTTCAGTTCATGGGAAATACATCGATGTGCAATATATATGTATTTTTAGTGTAAAATGTTAAAAACTGTGCAAACCAAAAATAGTTTAACTTTTCATGAAAATAATATTAATCTAACATGCACCCGACCAAGAGAGAAGACAGTGTCAAGCCGACGCCGCCCTTCCTCACCTGCCTAAATGGAATGGATATCTCCTTCGTATAGTTCTTGCATAATTTGGGTACATGTTTTTTTGAAGCACTTGATTTTTTATTGCTCTAAACTTAATTATTTCCAAAAAACTTTAGAATCTTCTATTTCTAAATAGTTACGACCCACTACCAGTTTTTCCTAGACATACAATCAATGCCACATAAGCAAGTCATGCATGCAAGTCATAAATTAAATTGGTTTTGTATTACTCTCTGGATGAGACTTGTCTGCTCCCCGCGCGTGCGCTTATCCATACTCCCGCGTACGTGCCTTGATTTGATTGGAACAAAATAAGGCCCGGCCCCACCCCCTTAAAATCAGGGGGAGATGATTAGATTAGAAAGAAAAGGGGAAAAAGACAGCCGTAGGATGAAGTGGAAGCACGGATGGGAGCATGGAGAGGGAGTAGGCAAGCCAGATCCTCTCTGGCATGATACTCCCTCCGTCACGGTTTAGAAGGCGCGCTTGGAAATTCTCTGGGACCTAGGTGGTTATCTATTGGTTGTGATATGGGCTAAAAAAATAGCATTCGCACTACGCATGCATATAGAAATAGTATATAGGAGTACTAATTAGCTACTAAAAATAAATGCAATGCGCCCTAAAACTTGTCTATTGTGGAAACGCACGCAAATTTAACTGTGCCTTCTAAACTGTGACGGAGGAAGTACTCTCTATGCATGAAGCGCGCCACATCATCAATTCTTGCATGATACTCTCTATGCATGCAAGTCATAATTTATTTTTAAAAATTGATTTTGTATTGGCAGCATGTGTTGGGCGATTGCAGCATACATATGTAGTTCACTCTTCATATTTTTGTTAGAAATGCCATTCTTTTAACTGAAATCTCTTTTTTTCTCTACTTATACTATTCATAATGTTTTTTATTTTTTAAGCTTACATTTACTTCCTATTAGTTTTAGATGTTTTTAGCAACTTTTATGCATTTATTTTAGCACAAACAATTACACTTTAAAGTGATCATCTACTCAACTTTTATTTTTATTTTTAGCAACGAAACTCTTATGCGGGGGGGGGGGGGGGGGGGCATTCATCTATAGTACAAGCATTTACACACACACACACACGTACTTTAAAGTGTTTTTAAATTTATTGTTCAATTCGGAAGCATGATCATACGTGAACAGTTTTGTTGTACCCTTCTATTATACTTACTAATTGACCAGCACACCTTCATATTTGATCTTTCGACAAATTTCTAGTTAATTTAACCCGTATGAAAATCGCGGCAAAAGATTTAAAAAATATCATTACCATGCTATGATCTAACAATACTAGTGCATACTAGACATAGAAGAGACATATATATATAAATATCACAGGTATGTCAAACACATGAACCAGCAAGAGAATTAGCAGTTCATGCTATCTAGTCGGGTAGGTCAAGGTTGTGGTGGCAACGAAAACCTTCTTCGTGGCATTATCCTTGCCACCCATGGCGAATTTAGTGAAGTTGCAAAAGAAGTTAAAGTGGTGGTGGTGAGCGGTAGCACTGAGACGATCTCCAAAGATCTTAACACCTTCCCTCCAGTATAGGATCGCAAAAAGGTGCAATCATGGTGGTTTTCTCACCTTTAGAATCATGCGTGTGATCTTTGCAAGTAGCAATGACAAGAGGAAGGATGACATGTGTGCGAGAAGGCGGAGCATGTGATATGACCATATGAAAGCTAGATCCCACTATACCACATAGATCTGGAAACTGATGTTATTAATATGTTGGGTGGCCCCTATCCCGACCAGCAAAAAAACCACATTCATGGCATGGATCTGAGTCTGCCTTGGCTCGGCTCATTCATCAACCACGAGCTGGACATGGCAAGGCGGGCGGCAGAGGAGGAGTTCACATGTACCACACTTCTTTCTCATGCTCCGGTGGGATGTGAGGGAGAGTTCTTTGTCCAAACTCTCCTCCGCTTCACATGTAGGACTATATTCTCACCTATGCCATGACACCACAAATAAGATTTTTAAACTTTAATTCAGAAAAAATGAATATGTGGGCCTAAATCTCGTATGTAATTCAAAATTTCATATGTGACTGCATTTGAATTATATTGGGTTTAATAGTCAAACAACAATTATAGTGGGCTTGATGTATTATTAAAATAAAAATAGTTTCGCAATTGTAGTTTTAAAAATAATTGTTAATATTGCTATAATAGAAATTCGCATGTCAAAATATATAGTGTGGACCATCTACCTACTGAACGTCAATTGAAGATAGATATCAACCTCCCAAGTTAAAGAGGTGGCTTTAATTTAGTTGTTGGTTATCGATACAAATTTGCCTATGCACATCTCAAAAAATTGCACAATGTTCTCTACTCATTTTGCTACAAGGTATACGGTCCTCCCTCTAGTGTTATTGAAGCTTAAACCCTAGCCATTAGGTGGCAGTTGATGAATGCTATCTGATAAGATGGAGAACTTGCATCTAGGGTGGTACCAAGTAGTATAAGCAATTAGAAGGCAACCATGTCAGATTATGCCATGGTTGTGGATTTGACAGAAGAGAAACATTAAGCATAGTTCTAATCTAGACCGGCCATGTCACCATTGAGAAGGGACTTCGAACTGGAGAAAGTTCGATGGGTGAAAGTATTGAAAGTATTGTGGTCGTCATGTCAAGCAACAATTTACCAATAGATCGGGTGCACCGGTAGCAGTTGAAGTGGTCATATAGAATTCAGAGGTTGGTGAAGAAGTGATTTGGGAAGATTAAAACATTACATTTATGTAAGGATGAAGTAGTGCATGCATAGATATACTATAAAGAGAGTGAATTTCTTGCTCTTAGGCTTCATAAGGCCTTTTTTTTGAAAAAATGATGATTATATTTAAAGTTTCAATTTTTTTGAATAAAATACACATGAACATTGAGATGTTTACTAAATTTCTATAAATTTTCATGGTCAAATACGCTTTGGCTAAGTTTTATAGAAACAAAAATCATAGACTTTATAGTGAAAATAATGCATGTGCTAGAAAGACATGGGTTTTTTGTGGCTTGAACCTCAACATATTTCGTCATGTAAATTTATGGAGATGTATTATACCAGTGGCGAAGCCACGTTTTAGCTGGGTAGTCAGTTGACTACCCAACTTTTCTTTAGAATCAACATGCACATGTATGGATCCTGCAAAAAATACTACAAACTCACATATTGGACTACACAATTTTAAAGTGACCACACAAGCTTAAAATTCTGGCACCGCCACTGTATTATACATCCCCAGGTTCATGTGTAAAATTTTCAGACTATTTTGAAACTTCAAAAATATGGTTTTTCTAATAAAAAAATTCGCCCGCATGGAGCCCGAGATCCAAAAGCATTTTCCGAAAAGATAGCAGTTACTAGATGTGTAGTATAAAACAATAGTTTTAAACTCTATTTTTCAGTTACTCCTGAGGTAGATGGGCATTCTTCTTTCTTTCTTTTTTTCTATTTTGCGGGGAGCATTATACTTTTTTTTATGAGAACATTGGACTTGAGCAAGCATAATAACAAAATGTACTCCCTCCCATCCATATTAATTGTTGCAGATTTAGTACAAAGTTATACTAAATCAGCCACAATTGTTTCCTTTTTCTTTTAATGATTGTAAAGACCCATGCATGGCAATGGCAACGCCCTTGATTCACACGGCAAAGAGCATGTCCGGAACGAACAACAGCACTTGGCCCACCGGGCGGGCGGGACCGGCCCGTTTTTAATACGAGTAGCATAGCACGAGCCAGAAACGCGGGCCAGCGCCCTCCTCCTCCTCCTCCTCCTCCTCGCGCGCTGCCAAGCCAATAACAGCAGCCCAGGGCAGGGCAGCAGACGATTCAAATATTGAATGCAGGAATGTAACGGTGCATGATTGAGCACTTGGGGTCGTCCCAGGACAGGACCCTTCCCATTCAATACCGTGATGGCCACAACTCACGCTTCCACGACTCTCATCATGACTAGGTTAGCCACCACCTCGCAGGTGCTGCCCAAGCTAAGCACGCCCTTACTTCATAACATGGATGTCTTTAGGCCTAATCATCATTGTACGGCGGGGCAATTGGGACGACGCCGACTGCTTAATTTGTACTGGCCCGTGATGGGAGCATTCAGCCGGGCGGGTACACTGCTAGAGCTTGACAAATCATCACTTGATCGGCTAGTGTAGCAAGTAGGAGTGGCGCCGGCCGGGAGGAAGGATGGCTGTGGCTGGACCGCTTGGCGGGTGGCCGGCTGCCAATTCTAGCTCGGCAATCAATTCGATCGGGTGGTTCGTGCGTGCGTCTTTCCTCCCGCATGATCCAATTCTTAGTCGAGATCGATCGGTGTCATCATCATATGGTGGTACTGGAGGGAGGGATAATCTTTGCAGCGCTGCAAGATTGTCAGTACTTATCTAGGGCACCCCGGCCTGCACGGCCGGTGCTGCCGCAGTTAAGTTAAGCCCTTCAGTTTCTTTTACTTGCACGTTTAGTTTCCACGGGGGATCTTGGTGGCACCTGGTCGATGGTAATCCTACGAGGAGAGGGGCAGAAATCACACGCGCCAGCGCGCGCGGGGTGTGTCGGTGACCCGGAAAACCATGGAGGTAGCGGGCGGCGGGGAGAAAGAGCGTGGGCAAGCGGAGAGCGGCGATGCCGGTGACCCCCAAGTTGCATGTCCCTTCCGACGGGTAGGATGGGATTGCATGCATGCCGGTGACCACCGGATGGGATTGGCGAATGGCCTCGCTTCTCACGGTAGCCTTTTAGGGTTATACAGATCGATCATGTGTACAGTGCTCTGGCTAATCAATCAGTCGCCAGAGACAAGTGATGTGCTCAATTCCTGGAGCCGGCGGTGCAACAGGGGAACCGAGCCATTTTCGTCGTTTGACCCGTCCAAAGGCGAATCGATCGAGTGTGAGATGATGTGAAGAAGAAACGCCTTTCGCTCGCTGCAGGATATACCGGCGGCCCCAGCGAGGGAGGGAGGTGTGGATCGGTCCATCGAGTTGTCAACGTCCAAGGCTCCAAGCAGGCGCAGGGGAGTTATGCGTAACACTGATCCTCCCACTCTGTCTGCCTGCTTCCGTGCTCCGTGCTGCGCTGTGCCTTGCTTGGGCCACACCGCTCTCTCTCGTCTCATCCGGAGGAAATGCGATCGACCGACTACGACTATCCCTTTCCCTCGTCACTCTTGGGATCCGCGCCCGCGCGCTCTTGATGCCTGCACCGTCCTGCCGGCCGTGTCTGCGAGTGACACTGTCTGTACCGCGTACGTGGTGTGCGCACCGCCTTAATCCCACCCCGTGTACGTGCTACAGTACTCCAATTGCTAGTACTCCCTTTTTTTGAAATTCAACTCGTGTTTAACCATTAGTTAGAATCGTGGCATCATTTACAATGAGAGGGATTACTGCCCCTGGGCCATCACCCATATCCTAACGTTTGAAGGAGGGTATCTAGCTAGCCTTGCTACCTCATGTGCAACTTGATTACTCCTTCTATTACAAAGCTCATATACTAGATAATAGTATGCTTCAAGGCCAAGGACATGAAGTTTCCGCATGCACCAAAGTCGCTCCTCCTCCTTCAAGAAAGAAAGCTAGGGTTCCTGCCTCTCGCCGGCGTCGCCGCAGGTCCGCCTCATCTCCGGTGGCCCTAGGGCTATGGAGGCGTGGTGGATCCTGCCAAGGACCGGCGGGAGGGCTTTGTTTTTAATCGTTTTTTCCTGTCTTGTTAGGGTTTGTGTCTTGCTCAGTAAGACAAGACGGCGGCGACTCTCTGAAGATGGAATAAAGGTCTCCCTGTCTAGCCCCCGTTCCGGCTGTGCGTCTAGCATCGTTGGTGAGCGTGTGGAGGTGTGTCTCCGGCTACATTCGTGTGTCTTCGGGTTGAATTCTTCCTACCTATGTTATTCTTCATATGCGGCGGTTGCTGTTCTGATGAGCTGGTCCTATCGGGTCTTAGCACGACAACTTCCCAATTGTCTACTACAACAAGTTGTGCCTGACTCCGACAATGGAGGGGTGATGCCGGTGACGCGCCTTCGGCTCACTTCAGTACTTGTAGTCGTCATCTGGTGGTCTACGGATCTGGATGTAATTTTTATTTCTGATGTTCGTTGTACTGACATGATTGAAGATGAATAGATTGAAAGTTTTTCGGAAAAAAAGCCAAGGACATGAAATAGCAGTCGTCAAAAACGGGGCTTGCCATCCTGAGTAGAGTATTACCATCATGCACCGCCGATCGATGGCCAAGGCATGGGCGCAGGAGTGAGAACGGCATGGACGGGAACGCGACTAGGGGCCGAAACCAACGAAGGCGGGTCCATGTGGCACGTACGAGGGGCCAGGAGGGATGGATGGGGGGACAAAACGGAAGGAAGGCGAGCCAAGAGAATGAGGGAGTAATGGCGTCGCGCCTACTCGGTCGTCCTCTCATTCCCCCCCACTCGGCCGTCCCTCCCGCCTCGGGATGTGAGATCAGAATGAATGCGACGCCGGCCCAACTATGTGCAGCGTCCCGCGCAGGCCAGGCCAGACCCGTCCCCATCGGCGCCTCGCCTCGCCTTGGAGCCATGTGCGTGCGTCTCCCTCCCTCCCTCCCTGGGCCATGGCCTCTCTCTCTCTCTCTCTCTCTCTCTCTCTCTCTCTCTCTCTCTCTCTCTCTCTCTCTCTCTCTCTCTCCCTGCTGCAGCTGCACCCCCGTGCTTTCAGTTTTCGCATTCCCCGGCGGAGGAGCTCAGCCCGCTCTGCGCCCCTTCCGATCGGACGAGAGGCCACTGTTGCGTCCCCGATCTGATCGTTCATTCACTCCGTGTTGGTGAAAAGAAAACCCTGCTGCAATCTCTCGCTCCTCCGTTCTGTCTGCGGAGCTCAGAGCGGAGCGCTGTTGATGGACGGGTGCGGGGAGCAGGAGGGGATTAATGGCGGCAGTGTAGCTAGCTGCGGTCGTAGGGCGGACAGACAGGCTGACTCGAAGTGACGGGTCCTCGCCTCCCTCAAGAATTGTGGACAGTACGTACGCGAGAATTGCAGTAGGAGGTGTACACGCGCGGCGCAGCGAGCGCATGCCTGCCATCCTTCCTGCCTGCCTGCCTGCTGGCTGCGATGAGGAGTCGTAAATGCATACCGGCCGGGAAGAATGCACCTCGGAGTCCACGTTTTGACACCACTTCTCGCACCGCCTGCTGATGATGGATCGATCGATGCTCCTGCATGGCATGGTTGACCTGTCCTGTTGAACGGACGAGCAACGTCTACACTGGCCTGTACTGCAGTAGTAACTCGTAAGACCAACGATTCATACGATGCCACTCCGCCCTAGTAATACCCCTAGTACCAACTTTGTGCCTTGTATATTGATTGAAGCAGCTTCGTTTCTACTATATATGTGATGCTTTGAGGGAGCTGCTACACCAATTGCTCTCCACTGCCTATCTGCAAAGGCTCGATTGAAACATGCAACTCGGCCATGCATGAGCGGCACGACGCGAGTCAAGTTGGCACGAGCAGCCGCCCAACTTGGTGAATCTGTCTATCTATCTGCATGGCAAGATTAGATAGACAGAATGGTCATCAGTTCGAAAAACATGGAATGCTCGTCCAATAGCGTTTGCAAGCTGCTCGGCTAACCATACGACACCGGTATTGGTCCTGTCCGGTGAACTTGCGCGTGATTACATACGTGTCCTGTGACCCTGTCGGTCGGGTGGGAGCCGGGAAAGCAAGGCCCGATCGACAAAGGAGTGCGTACGAGTTTATCATCAACTGAAACTTTTTTATTTTTGAGAAAAAAAAAAGAAGATTCAGTTGATGCCCCGGCGCTGGCAAAAGTTAACCTTTCTTTCCTGAGAATTGGAGTTAATTAACCTAGCCACAAAAGATTGGGACTGTACTAATATCTTTCTTTTTTCTTCGAGACGAGAGGGGATTGGAACTGTAACACGGGAAGTCCTATAGGACGCTCTTTGCGTCAAAATGCTAGGGCTTCGCACAGAGCTTCCAGTTGGCGGGTTTTCTGAGTCTTTATTTTTTACTGTAGCGAATGGCTCACAAAAAGGGTGCCCCCGCGGGGAATTGAACCCAGCTGAGCTAGCGAGCTTTAATGATAAAATAACACATCCACAAACTATTAAGAACCAAACAGCAGCACATGTTCAATTTTTTGTCTGAAATTACGAAAGCAAATTTATTCTAAGGCAGCGCAAATCATTATATGCTGAAAAACATTTTCTGAAAATCATGAACATTTTTCTGAAATGGTAACATATTTTGTAATTCCAAAACAAAATTTGGAAAAGGGAACAACTTTTCAAACTCCAAACAAAATTTTGAAAATGGGAGCATTTTTTAAGTTCCAAATAGTTTTTAAATAACCTTCCAAACAATTTTTGAGAAACACAAATAAAAATTGAAAACACGAACATTTTTTGAATTTTGCATACAATTTTATAAACTCCTGCAAAAATGGAAACATGAACTTTTCCTAAAATTTGTGCAAATTGTTGAAAGAAGGAACATTTTTCGAAATTCCAAACAATTTTATAAAAACTTGTAAACATTTTAAAGAAAAACATGCCAAACAAAATTTTAAGAATGATCAGTTTTTAAAAATTGCGAACAATATTTGAACTCCTGAAAAAATGGACATTTTGAGAAACATTCTTGTAACATGAACGATTTTTAAAATTATGAACAATTGATTATAATGGGAACATTTTTTGAAATTGTAACTTCTTTTGAAAAGTACAGACATTTTCTGAAATCTTGGACATTTTTTGGATTTATGAACAAAACAATAAAACACATTGATTTTAAAAAATAAAAGTAAAATTGAAGAAATAAAAATAAAATGAAAGGAAAGAAAATAAAAAAGTAAATATAAACAAAAAATAAAGAAAAGGGAAAATGGAGAGAAAATAAAAAAGCAAAAAAATAGAACAAAGAAAAAACCAGTTCAGGAACCTTCTAGAAGTTTCCCAAAACCAGAAAAAACAGGCTGGGAATCTCTAGAATGTTCCCCAAACTGGGGACATTGAAATGATTAAACGGGACGGTCCAATCGAACGGTCGCTCGATATCCCCTGTGCGAAACCTTGACAGCTTGACGCAACGTGCGTCCAATAGGAAATTCCCTGTAACACGGCGTGACCGACCGAGCGCGCCAACGACACGGGCCCGAATAACGTCTACGAAAACCACGAGAAGAAAGTGGGCCGAGCAGGGCTGAACTGGTATGACCACAAGGCCGTAACTAGTTGGGTGTTTTGCTTTCACTTGAGAAAAAACAAGGAGATTGTTTTTTCTGCAGTCTATATATGTGTTGGATGCTTGTAGGTTTGTATTCTTTTTGATGGGTAAAAGACTTTATTTCTCAAATAATAGACATGTCGTTTACAAGACAATAAGAAATAAATCTGGAATCACAGATTCCCAAGAACTAGAGGATCTACTAATAAAAGAATTCTTTGCTAACTCATTCTCCACACCTCACGGTAGCAATGCTTGAAAGAAATGCTTCCGAACTCCAACACTAACTGTTTACAATTGGCCACTATTGCCCCATGAGGACCCAAATAATCAACGGAGTTGAAGGTGTCCACCGCAAATAAGCAATCTGATTCAACCTTGACGAAATTGCACCCAACGCTGGCCGCTAGAAAAAGACCGTCCCTAGTAGTAGTAAGTTCAACAACATCAACGTTTTGTATATGCGGGATAAACCAAATTTGCAGCAGCAATAAAATCTCCTTTGTCATCACGAGCTATGGCTCCAGAAGCACCTGACAAAGCATCTCCATAAAACGATGTGTCCACATTTATTTTCAGCACACCGTGACTTGGCTTCTTTCACATGCAATCATCCCTCCTGCTTGAATGCTTGTATTTTTAGTACAACTAGAACGCCCGTCCATAGCCACACCATGGGAATGAAGTGAATTTCAATTTACGGTACGTGAATCACTACTTATACTAAGATCGTTTAAATGTGAGCCCTTCATGCCCTTGATTGGGTGCGCATCTTTTTTGCATTGTTTCTTTGTTTTTGATATAGATTGCCGCTCATGCCCTTGATTGGGTGCGCATCTTCACACTCAGAACTGTTAAATAAGAATTTGGCAAAATTGTACTCCCTCTGTAAACTAATATAAGAGCGTTTAGATCACTATTTTAGTAATCTAAACACTCTTATATTAGTTTACAAAGGAAGTATAAATGAAGCGTGTTGCAGTTGCAACTTTGTTTTGCAATGATGCATTGGTGACTCGCCTTAAGATCTCATTGCATGTTGCTCGACGTCTTGAACCATTATTAGCAGGTTCCGACAGATGCAACGCCCCAATCTAGGGTCATATTCATAATATCAGGCACAAAACCCTTCATTGAAACCATCGTCATGGCAGTGTTGGTCACATTGGTCATTCATGCATTTACGATCAGTGTAGGTCTTGCTAGGCTACCCGCGCTCGCCTTCATATCCTATAATGAGAATAAGGATAACATTTTGCATATCAACATGACAAAAAATATAACACCATTAAATTTCTATCTACTTTATTTAATTATTTTAGGAAAGGCTTACCATGAGGCAACGTGAGTATCACGAGCAGTAGCAAGCACACACAAGTCATCTTGACCTTGAGGATCTCCATGTCTCCGGAAACAAGCAATCAACAAAAGAAAAATATATGGAAATCCAAATATGTTAACTTGGTAGTGCCACTCATTCTTATAGCCATGGATGATGGAACCTCACCAAAAACAAACCTCATATTTATCTCAATGACCCAATTGTATATATCCTAGATGATGTAAAGATGTGTTGCAAATTTCTAAAAGACGCCCTAATACAACATAGGTTGTTGATGCGCGTGCGTGCATGTGTTGTCGGGGGTGAGGTATCGTGTGATGTTCCTATACTTCTCAAAATGGTGCATTTGTTGCTGAGATGGAACCTTACGAAAAGTAATATAAAATATCATATTTATCTAGATGATGCAATTGCGTATATATGGGTGATGCAACAATGTGATGCACATTAAAAAAGACGCTCCGAGGTGATAAAAGAACACCCTAGGTTATTGATGCAAGGGTGTGTTGTTGGTATGAGGTAAGGCTCGATCCCTTGAAGCAATCGGGAAGTTTTCTGCTCTGTTCTATGGGAGGCTGCCTTCCATTGCCGCCAATGCACTCGGGGCGCTTTTTCACCTGGACTGTGATCTCACGACGGCAGTTGATGAGGCGTTGGTATCTCATGGAGGCGCGAGCGCTCTGGACCAGACGGAAGACGAGGAAGTGTAGCTGGCGGCTGCCGCTGTTTGATCAATGTTGTTTAGGCTACTGTTTGCCAAGGCTCTGTTAGTTTCTCATGTTAGTTACATTTGCATGTTAAGACTTCATGTCTGCCCTTGTAGTCCTATTTCAAAGAGCTCCAGTGCTGCTGTTTGCTGGGTTGCTCTCCTGTTAGCTAAGTGTCCGCTTCAGAGTCTGAAGCTTGCATCTAGTTCTACCATTGCCATTTCAATATTACTTATTTGTCTCTGGAGTAATTGTGGCCTTGCTACATTTCGTTGCATTTCCTGCCTAGGTGGCCTACCCAGGGTGGTTTTATCCTTTTCTACCTTTCTGGTAAATAGGGGCCAGGGACTTGCTTGTTCTTAGCTGGAATGTCCGCGAGCTCAATTGCCTGGACAGGAAGGCCACTGTCCATGAAACGATCGCGACCTCCCAGTGTCATATTGTTAGCTTACAGGAATCCAAGTTGTCTGAGATGGACCAATTCACTGCCCCATAGTTTTGCTCATCGCCCTGCAATCGGCACCCGCGGAGGCATCCTTATGCTGTAGGACAACAACATGGTCCATTGCTCAAACATCTTGGTTGGCAACTACTGTTTATCCGCGAAGGTCCACATCTTTTCCTCCAACCGAGCTTCACGATCTCGACTGTTTATGGCCCCACTACATCCAACCAGAAGGAGCCTTTTTATGTTGAGTTCCTATCGTAGAATCCACCCTCTAGCGATAAATGGCTCGTCTGCAGGAACTTCAACCAAATATATAGGGCCCGCGAGAAAAACAAACAAAATTTTAGCATAAGCGAATGAATAGGTTCCACGAGGTCATTCCGAGGGGGGGGGGGCTGCATGAGATTCACCTCCAAAACCGACTCTTCACCTGGAGTACTGAAAGGCAGAATCCAACCCTTAGGAAGATGGACTCTTTTTTGTGCAACTCGGAATGGGATATCTCCTTCAATGGTCACATCCTAGATGCTTTATCGTCCTCTCTATCAGACCATTGCCCCCTCCTGCTTTCTCAGGTTCATGGTCCTAAATGCCCACGAAGCTTCCGTTTCAGAAACTTCTGGATCACGATGCCCGGCTTCTTGCAGGTTGTGCAACAGGCATGGGATGCCTCGTCAGAGCACGCTGAACCTTGTCATGTTTTGTTTAACAAGCCCCGCAAGACGATTTTTATGCTTAAATACTGGAGCAAGAGGTTGTTCTCCAATGCTAAAATTCAGCTCCACATGGCTCTACAGATCATACTGCACCTTGATATGGTCAACATATTTGGGCGCTCTCTGCAGAGGAGGTCGACCCGCGCTCTAGGCTAAAAAGAAGGGTGATTGGACTGGCTGCCTTAGAGAGGGCTAGGAAAAAACAATGCGCAAGGCTTAAGAATCTGAAATAAGGTGAAGCAAACACCAAGTTTTTTCATTTATAGGTCAATGCGAGAAGAAGGAAAAACTTCATTCACAGACTCAAAGTTGGCCCAGGAAGGGTTACCTCTCAAAATGAAAAAGAGTGAGTCAGCTCATGACCACTTCTCCGCAATTTTCTACAAGGGTTCAAAATGGAACATGGACTTTAATTAGGAGGCTCTTAATTTCAACAAGTGTGATTTGTCCAGCCTTGGCGATAACTTCACTGAGACAGAGGTCCTTACAGCTATCTCTCGCTTACCGGCTAACAAAGTGCCTGGACCAGATGGCTTCACCGACACTTTTTTAAAATTATGTTGGGACATAATCAAGGATGACAGCAGCCGACGCCTCCCTCTCCACCAGTCGCCGGTGATAACTCAAAGGATGCCTACCGATAATGGTTGCCCCATCCCTTTTCCTTCCTCCCTTGACATCCTCTCGCTTCTCACCGCCACTCCTCCTCTCGTGACGACATCGGCCAATGTGCCACAATCCACATGGAAGACGGGGCATTGTTACCAGATGCGTACACAGTTCGTATGAAGGAAGCTCTCATTGCTTCGTCGTTGATTCAATTGGAATCACCACCGCTGTTGGTGAAGGCGGTTGCAAACAACAACTTTTTTCTATCTACGCCTAATAATAAAGGGGCTATTGTTTTTGGCGGTACGTCACCGAAATTGCTCCCAGTTACAAAATATTACCTACCGATGTCGCCTATAAGTGATAAAAAATGTTTCACACAGGGGAATTCTCGCCTGGGTCGGCCCACAGAGTAGGAACCTTCTATGCACTCTGCATGCTGGGAGAAGACACAACGCACCTATTTTGGCCGGCCCATGTCCAGGCGACCTATTTTTTTTAAATTTTGTTTTTTCTACTTTAAATAAATTGGGTCAAAAGTTCCTTTTTTTTAAAAAAAAATGAGAATTTTGAACAAAAATGTTTAATAATACATAATTTTTTGTGATTTAAATTTTTTTTGCATATTAAAAAAAGTTCACAATTTTGAAAACAAATGTTCCGGAAATTCAAAAATGTTTATGATGTTTCAAGGAAAGTTCGTGTATTAAAAATGTTAATGAAATTGAATAGAACTTCGCCAATTCAAAAAATATTCATGAATTGAAAAATATCCTAAAAATTCAAAAACTGTTTGTGACTTAAAAAATAGTTTATTGATTCATAAAATGTTTTCTGATTCAAAAAATGACCATGCATTTCAAAAAATGTTTGTTAAATCAAAAACATGTTCGTGAATTTAAAAAACTGTTCCACCAATTTCCAAAAACGTGTTCGTCAACTCTACAAATGTTCGCCTATTCAAGAAAAATGTTTTTAAAAATGTGCAAAATTTTACAAAATGTTTGCAAATAGGATAAAATGTTCATAAAACCAAAAAATGTTCATGGTTTTAGTAAATGTTCGAAATTCTGTAAAAATGTTCACGATTTCAGATATTTTCAAGAGTTTAAAAATATGAAAAGTTCATTTTTTTAAAAAAAATCGGCCTCCAAGACGCCATCCTTTCACGAGAAACAATTACTTAAAGAAACTGCAGGAGCAACTGAGCCAAGTTAAGATGGGAGAGATAATATGGATCCATGATGGCCATTTTGTTCTTTCCAGGACGAGGTGGCCACCACCTCTATGTCCACGGTGTGAGCAGTGACCCACCTGGGCTCCGGTTGACCGATTCTGCCTAAACCAGAAGGCAGACCCGTAGCACAGCACCGCAAACCTCGCACGTTTTGTCTTTAGGCCTTCGTGGCGCGCATTCAGGAACTGCTGTTAGCGGCAACAACGTTGCCATATACTGAATTGAAGAGATAAGGAAGGACAAGATTCTCTCCAACTATTTTGATCGCTTTTATTTACACCTGAAACCGTAAGAAAAATCTGTGCCTACTCATGGCTTCTTGCATCCCCCTGCACAGATTCGTCATGGCGCGTCGCCTCACCCACCTGCCCAATCGTCATTGAAGCGTCCGTGTTGCCATGGCCTATGCGCATAATCGTTGGAGAATTGATGAAAAAAGTACCGCAAGTCGTTACCATCGAGTCCAAGTGCGTACCTATATAACTTCCTTCTAATTTTTTTTATAGGTCTAGAGCTGTTAGTTTCAAGGATGTTACAGTTAAGAATTGAATTACTGCGATTTGCTAGTGTTGGTAAGTAAGGATCGAGTCCAAGTGGTTCTCATTTATGTGGATCATTCCTTGCCCTTTGAATGCACAACTCAGAATAACACAATGTAAGTAAGTACATCTTCATAATTATAAATTCAACCAATATGTTTTATCTTTTGTTTCGATGCTAGCATGTTCAAACTTAAATAGTGTAGCCTTAGCTGATTAAACTTGTGTTCATAATTTTTATGCTTTATTGTTCAACCTGGGCGAAAGACTTCATATAATCAACTACAAATTTAAGTACAACATTATTTTGATAAGGATATTTACTACTGGTTATCTAGAGTTGTTGAGTATGTTAGTTTTATATGCATAACATAGCTTGGCGTCCACACATGTAATTTAGGCGTGGACACCGGGACATTTTCGTCCTGGCTCCGCCCCTGTCCTGCTCTGGTACGTTTTTTTTAGAAAAGGAGGATGACCCTTGGCCTCTGCATCTGGGAGATGCATACGGCCACTTTATTGATTATTCTCGAGAACCTTAGAAAGTATTACAACAAAATGCCTGAATCCGCCATCTTGGTAACATATGCCACTACTCCTATCCATATGATGAAGGGGTGCTACCTAGGCCATATTCCCGGTCTACTCACCTAAGCCTATCATCAAAAGCCAGAAGCTCCAGCCGAGCCACATACCAGGTCTGGGGCATAAACTGGTCTGACGCACTCACATGTGTCGTCGCCGCCATCTTCCACAAGTCCGTCTTCAGAGCAAATATTGAGGCTTCTACCTTGTCAGGCCACTCCGTCATCGACGCCACCTTGACGCCAGACAACTACCTCCACCTGCGCGAGTCCATCACCACGCATCAGGCGCCGAGTTTCCACTGCACCACGCTGCCGAGATTCGCCGTCATCAATGTGAAGGATGAAGTACCGCTCCACCAAAAAGGCACCCGCTGGTCCCTCGATCCCGTGTATGCCTCCAAGAATGACACCCCCAAGGAGGAAACGACACCAACGCATCGCCGTCATCCGATCAACTGATCTAGGGTTTCCCCCGGAGGTAGCGGATAGAGGTCTAGAGCTTCTCCACGGTGATGCCTTCAAGAAGGTAATGACACCACAGGGTGCCACCAACGCCGGTCTTGGCATCAACCTAGCACAAGGTTTTCACCCGGATCCGCTCGAAGAACCTCCATCACGTGATGTGTGCACGGGTCGCCGCCGATCTGAGCCGCCGCACAACGAGCAGGCCGCACCGGCCAGATCAGATCTGTCCGGAGGGCACAACCCGCATGGTGCCGACCCAACCACCAGGCCCTTCATGCCGCCACCGCCGATCCGAGGTGAGATGGTGTGTCGCCACAGACCCGGCCGCCGCCGCCGAACGCCGCCACGCAACCCGAGGCAGAGCCGGCTGCCGCACCCCACCATCGCCGCCCTTGGCCGAGGCAGCCGCCGCGCCGCCAGGCCAGATCGGCCTTGGCAGGCAGCTGCCGCGCCGCCGCCGGAAGGTAGGCCCGCCGCGCCGCCAGGCCAGATCGGCCCTTGGCCGAGGCAACCGCCGCGCCGCCAGGCCAGATCGGCCGCGCCACCCATGCCGCGGGGCGCCGCACCACCCCCACGGCGTAGGCAAGAGGAGGACCCCCGCCACCGCCGTCAGCCCCGGGCCATCGCCAGCGGCGTCCTTCGGCAGCGGCGGAGGGAGGGGAGGAAGGGAGGGGAGGGGACCCCCGGCGGCTAGGGATCGAGATCCCGCCCGAGTCGCCCGAGCGGGGGCGACGCGGGGGCCTGGGTACTTTCAAAAAAAAGTATGTCCTCGTCAAACCTCCTGCTCTGGTACGTAGCCAGCCGGTCCTCCTCTCTCCTCATAAACCCACTTTTCCCCTCCCCTATTTTCTTGATTTACCCCATTCAAGAGCCCCAAAGCTCGGGAAGAAGTACTCACTTGAGCACATAATATACTTTCATATGATACTTAGAAGTCAACTCACATAATATATCGTACTACTTTGCAGCTTAGAAAGAGATAAATGAGATAAGAGTTCCTATCAACATCACATCTACTACTCTAGCTAAGATGAAGACTACACAGACGCTGCTCCTGATTCTCGCCTTCCTCGTGTTATCACCAGGTATTATTTCTGCCATGTGTGTTGCTTCAACAACTCGACCAAGAAAACTATGGCCATGATGTGTGACTCGTTTAGTTTATTACTGGTAAAAAAAATTCAGGGGCCATAATAAAGGTGTCGAGTTATTGTGCAGGAGCAATTAAACCGACACCTTTGCCCTGTGATCGTCCAGGTTGCCTGTTCGTTTGTCGCCAGGCTCTCCATATTTGCCCTGAATGCAGCCCCGAGGGATGCAAGTGCAATGTGTGCGGCCCTGGTGAAAAAAGAAAATGAGACTGTACTACTATCTTGTGAATATACTGTAGGATGATGTGCGTGTTATGATAATTAAAACGACGTCGTAATGGATTGTATGCATTTGTATGCCCTTCTTGGTCTTATATCAAGACCTTACATTTGTACACGTGTGTCACGGTTCTTTTACTCCCTCCGTATCTATAGTGTCCAAACACATCTTATATTTTGATACGGAGAGAGTATAAACAAAGTGCACATGCTTCAGATTCAAAACTGATTCATTACAAGTACCAAAATCGGTGAAAAAAATGGACAGAAAACATAGGCATAAAACGATACAATTATTGCATCACAAATGCGCCTCTATTGGCTAGGATGCCACATAACCTATAGTTTAGAACTTATCATTTGTTATAAACTATATCGATAAGTCAACTGTGCGAAGCCAAACATAAAGCACACATTCCAACAAAAAATAGTGAACATTATTGGCTCAAATGGATGTCCATCCGTGTGGGTATAGGGATCAATATGAATGTCCACGATTCCGCTATTGACCATTGATTGAAAAGAGTTCTGGTCATTCTATATTTCACCCAATCTACGGGGTCACACGCTTAAGAGTCATCTATCTTTTGTGTACTGGGAAAGGAGTATGAGAGAAGTCACCAGAAAAGTTTCGAAGACACTGAAAACGTTTCAGATAGAGAGCTCATTACAAAAAAAAATACACTTCCGTGATGATACGTGTTTGTCACAGTAGATCGTTTTTTTGTCATGCATGTACATCCATGACAAATTTATGACAGAATCAAGATAGTCATACCTGTGTTGTCGTAGAAGTGTTCCATGACATTACCAAAATTATCATCACGGAAGTGTCCACTTCCATGACGATGAATCACGCGTCACAGAAGTGATTTCGTTAAGGGTGACCGACACGTGGCATCCACCGTAACGGAACGCCGTTAAGCTATCGGGTCGGGTTTTGGATCCGATAACCCGTTAACAGCCCCGACCAATGGGAAATTTCCACGTGTAAAATTCTTATTGGCCGGACGAAACACGTGTCAGCTCGTCAGTGGGTCAGATAGGTGCCTATGATATGTCGACACATGGCATGGCCCAACAATGGCCCATTTACCTTACAAAGCCGGCCCGTTTGATTTGCTCAAAAGTTAACGGGCTGGCCCATGAAAAGCCTGTTAACGGTCTCTTCGCAAATAGCCCATTTTACGGCCCGTTAACTCACGACCCGTTAGGCCCTAAAGGAAATCGGCCCAACAACGTCATGTGGGCCGTCGAATATAATACCAGCCCATTTCACTTTCGGGCCATGTATGGCCCACGACGTCTTTCAGCCCATATGAGGCCTTCGTATCTTTCGACCCATTACAGGCCCACGGTGAGTCTAGACCATAATGAACAGTAATTTTTTTTATACCCGTTAACGGCCCGTGATTTACATGGGCCGTTTCCAGCCCGTGTTAGCTTTCGGCCTATTAACGGCCCATACGTTATTGTGCTCCTTTTCGGCCCTCGATTACTTCCGGCCCGTTACTGGCCTGTTCCACTAATGGGCCAAATTCGGCCCATGGCAAGAGTCGGCCCGTTACTTGCCTGTTACCTTAATGGGCCAAAATCGGCCCATGGCAAGAGTCGGCCCGTTTCTGGTCTGTTAACCCGCTGCCCCATTTTCAGCCCGTCCTATATTCTGGCCCATTAACGACCCGTTATGCCTGTGATAGAATTAAGCCTTTGCTGTTCTACGGCCTGTTAACGGCCTGTTACCGTGCTGGGCCGATACCAATTACGCCCGATTATGGCCCATATAGACACATTTATCCGACGGCCCGAGGCCCACCGATTACAGGCCCATTTATCGACGGCCCGTAGGTGACCCATGGATCCTACGGCCCGTATATGGCCCATGGTAGTTGCGGCCACTAGCAAACCAGGGAAAAAGAAGACTAGGAAATAAATAAGGCCGAAACTAACACTAGGCTATTAAGGCGATTGCACAGATTACATCCACTCGGCATCAAAGATCGCCACCAGTGCAAATATAGGGAACACCCTACACTATACAAAAATGGCTTGCTGTTTTCTTCAAGCGGTGGCTGCACGTTAAGAATACATTTTGTATCGCACCAAAACAAATTACAACTATATAACAAAAGGAAGGTTGGCATAAAACTTAACAGTCTAGCAGATAAATGCACCACCAGAAGTTCAGAAGCTCAGTTCATTTGACCTGACTGTTATGTTTTCATGCTGTATTGTCCGATGGAGCACCATAACCCTCGCCTTCATTTCCCCTAGGCTCCTGAACAACATAGCAAATGTCTGATAGTCTGGTTTCAAAACCATGCATATCTTGACGACATTGAGCAATGTTTCTCCTTGTTTCACAAAGGGTCTCTGTTAGGGAATGGACTTGTGTCTGGAGCACAGATACAACATTGCTTTGAGCTTGCATATCTTGATCATGAGGCAGTTTGGACGATATTGCCTTAACAACCAACCCAGTATTATGCAGGAATGTGCTTTTGGCACTGTTAGTGGACAGGTACTGACCCACTATAGCAAGAGCTGACATTGTAGTTATAGTTGCCTCGCCACCTTCAGAAGGTGGCGGTTCCACCATTTTTTCCATAGCTCGCTGAAAAGTTGAGGTTTTACATTAGTAGTACCAGAACAGAAGATATTAAGGAGGCAGCAAAACCAAACAAAATAGCTTTGGTCCATATACAAAACTTATTCTGGTGAATCCATGTAAAATATTAGTTGTATTTTATTGCAAAGTACATAATAAAACCAGGTTTCAAACATATGACCATGTACCATCACTAATGTATTGTCTATTTCTTCACATTGTATTGAGGGCTAAGGATGAAGAGACGAAGTTTATAATACGGTAAGCATAGTATGACGTCATTCATATCACAAAACAACTGAGAACAGACAAACAAGCAATTGTAACATTGTGTGGGCAAGTCCAGCACGGAACTAGATTACGGGTCAAGTTGAAAGGAACATCACTCCTCTCTTTTAAACCTTGTAAGGTGCAATGATACACTAAGACAATTGTGTATAAAATTGAAAAGAGTAATAGACATTGGCTGCAAACCATGCAGTTCAAGGCACAAGTCAGAGTAAGTAGTAGTTAAAAGTCATGAGGATTAAGGACTTACAACAGCGGCTTTGACTGGTGTAGTCATGCCCTTCTTCTTGCTGGTGTGACAGTCCTTGGAAATTTCCACAACATTTGGTTCAGGTACTTTTTGGTCCTTGCGGGCTTTCCTCTGCATTTGGAACAAGTCAATATAGATCTGATAATATGGTACAGCGAAAAGAGTGAAACAACAGCTAATTACAAGAGCCTCGCAGTGTGCAATATAGCTACGAGATCCAGTGGTCTGTTGAAATTTCACTTTCATACGGTTGACCTTGTTATTTGAACAGTTCACCTACAAGAAGATAGATTTGTATGGCACATGCGTAAATAGGACTTCAACATGTGATCTGATGACATATATATATATAATGTACCTGATACTTCGGATCGGACCAGTGTTTAACGAGGCCTCTCCAGTCTTCATCAGATATATTTTCAACTGGAGATGTTTGGGCAAGTTCACTGTTAGCCTTGCCTTCAAAGTGAGTTTTCCTCAAGTTATACCGATACTGTCGCAGAGCAGACTTGAAAACATGGGTGCAAGCTTGTCTGGTTGCATCATCTTGGCTATCCAACTTGAACCTCATATGTTGAAAATTATGGGAGTCTCATTATCAGCAACCTAGAAAGTATTGGACAGAGCAAGACGATATTACTAGTTTCCATACATAACCATACTTACAGATAAATGGTCGAGGAAGGTGTTGAACTGGGTTTCGTCTTTGTCATTCCTGTACTGAATCCATGTTGGGAGGATACGTACATGACACCTAACAGCAACCGCTGCCTCTGATACTAACTTGGCTGACTCTGTAGCATCACGTGCCTTTTTAAACCTGCCTCAAAACGGATCTCCATTTTTCCTCCTCTAGATTTAGTTAACCTATCGAGCATTATCCCTGATGTTTGTTTCCTCTTGCGCCTAGGTGCTAGTCCAACAACAAACATAGGAAATGTTAGTGTAGATCAAACTGTGAGACTACATATAAAGAAGCATGCAACTGTAACTTGACTCCAGCAACTACCTTCTTGCTGTTGAAGTTCACAAGGTTCATATGATATTGCCAACTCGTCTTGTGTCAAGAGTGCTTGGGAAGTAGTGTCAGGTGGCAAGGGAGCTTGGGAACGTGCTGCTAGCTCAGTTGACGCACGAGTATGTCATGCAGCTGGTAGTACTGTGGTAGGTGTTGCAAGAACTAGGGCTGTCTCTGCTTGTTTGGTGGCAGCTATTTGTTTCTGTTTGTCTTTTTTTGCAACTCGTGTAGCATGGGATGCCGTGTTTGTAGAATTTTCTGCTGGACTTTGACCTTCTATTGCACCATCAGTACCAGCAGAATCTGCAAGATTCATCCGCTTCTCATTCCCTGCCATTCTGTGTTTCTTCCTCTTTCTCTGTGCCATGTTAAGTCAAGCCGACAAGAAAAATGAATAACAATTTAGTTCTTCAGAACAAATTGATGCGTGATGCAGACGAATTGAACTTTGATGTTAGACAACCACATGATAGGAGGATGTAATATGTATGAAAAACAGGACGGAAGAGATAACCAGAACTATGATGTGTGAACTAAGAAGAAGACATTTCACCAAATTAGAAGCAATGCAATGGAAGGTAGACACCATATGAAAGATGCTACAAATATCGCTCTGCCAAGTTAACAGTGTCTCATCATAAATGGCGTTTAAACAAATGTGAAGCAGTACAAGAAATAAATCATATGCAAGATGCAAACAACATCACACTACCATGTTAGAGGTCTCTCGTCATTAGTGCCATTGCATATTCATAGCTTATGATGTGTAAACTAAGGAGAAGGCATTTCAACAAATTAGAAGCAATGAAAGCTAGACACCATATGAAAGATGCAACGAATATCACTCTACCAAGTTAAAACTGTCTCGTCATAAGTGCCATTTCAACAAATTAGTAGTACAAGCTAGAAAAGAATGTGAGATGTAACCTATATCACACTCCGAAGTCAAACGTGTCTTATGATAAGTGATTGTTGCAGGTTACACAACAGTAGTAATATGATGTAAGAACATGGTGTGATAGACAGATATTGTATGTTCTAGAAACAGGAACACGTGTCTTACTCAAGTATAATGTGTAAAGTAAGCAGATGGAATTCAACAAAATTAGAGGCAATACAAGCTAGACATCACACATAACATGCAACCACATATAACAGTGCCAAGTTAGAGGGAGCACCGGTGATGCTGCACTAGGGGAGACGTGCTCATCATAAACACAGCTTTGTTGAGTGTCTATGCATGTGTTGTCTTGGAAATCATCTTGGGGGTGTGGAGGAGTAGAAACTATAGAGGCCCTTCGTTCGGAAGGAGCACCTTTATCTGCTGCCTTGCTAACTTCCTTCTGCTTTATTGATTTTGAATTGTCAAGTAAAACCGACAAGAAAAAGCAATAAAATTGTCTCTTCAGAACTCATTCATGCATGCTACTGACAATCACTACTTTGATGTAAGGCAAACACATGATACCAGGATGGAATATGTACGAAAAACAGGACGGCATGGCATGTTCACAACTGTTTGTGTAAACTAAGCAGAAACCATTTCAGCAAATAAGAAGCAATGCAAGCTAGACACCACATGAAAGATGCAACCAATATGACTCTGCCAAGTCAAAAGCGTCCCATCATAAATGGAATTTCAACAAATTAGAAGCAGCGCATGCTATAAATCATATGAAAGATGCAACTAATATCGCACTGCATATACTAAAGGTGTCTCGTCATGTTCATTGATGTGGGATACAAGAAAAACAATAGTTTTATGTAAGGACATGCTTAATAGACAGATGTACTATGTACTAAATATAGGAAGGCATGTCACATTAACAGGTATAATGTATAAGCTAAGCAGACTAGCACATGCATTTTAACCAGATTGGAAGAATTACAATCTAGACACCATATGCAACATGCAACCACATATCACGCTGCCAAGTTAGAGCAAGCACCTGCGATGCTAGTGTAGGGGAAATGCTGTAATCAACTACAGAGCTACGTTCACTATCTTCATGTAGCATTTCTGTTTCTTGAGAATCATGTTGGGAGGCTGACGCTGCATTCTTTAAATGAGGAGTATTCCCCTTGCCTGCCTGCCTCGTCATAAGTGATTAATGAGGGATACACAAGGACATTAGTTTGATGTAAGAACATGGTTAATACACAAATGTACTAGTATGTACCAAAAACAGAAAGGCATGTCATATTCAAAGGTATAATGTATAAGCTAAGCAGATGCAATTTAACCAAATTGGAAGCAATACAAGCTAGACATCTGGCTGGAGTGGTGAGCATGATCATCTAGGACCTGAGAGCCTGGTGGGAGGCGGGCTGCTTCACCACCATCGCAGCTTTTTAGTTGGCTTCCAGGTGATGCCTATCTTTGCTGGGCTTGTCACTGGCTCGGCCAGTGCCCTGACTAGCTATTTTTCTTTTGGTGCTCACGGGATGGTGGTTCATGTAAAAAAATATATTTCCTTATCTTATTGACTTCGGCCTTTCGAATACAAGCTAGACACCATATGGAACATGCAACCACATATGACACCGCGAAGTTAAAGCAAGCACCTGGGATGGTGGTTCATTGCGAGCGAGGTCATCAACTCCAGAGCTACGTTCCCTGTCTCCATCTACTGACACTGCACCCATTAAAGCATTGAAACGTGTCTTGCCTAGCCACACAACAAGCTAGAGTGACTTATCTCTTCTCTTTTTGGCTTCTCTCATGGCAGCAGAGTCTGAAATACCCTTGCATAAAAACACAACAGTGAGAGTAAGGGTGAAGTGTGTGCAGTGTTGGGGAACGTAGTAATTTCGAAAAATTTCCTACGCACACGCAAGATCATGGTGATGCATAGCAACGAGGGGGAGAGTGTTATCTACGTACCAACGCAGACCGACTGCGGAAGCGATCACACAATGTAGAGGAAGTAGTCGTACGTGTTCTTCCTGATCCAACCGATCCAAGCACCGTTACTCCGGCACCTCCGAGTTCTTAGCACACGTTCAGCTCGATGACGATCCTCGGGCTCCGATCCAGCAAAGCGTCGAGGAAGAGTTCTGTCAGCACGACGGTGTGGTGACGATCTTGATGTACTACCGACGCAGGGCTTCGCCTAAGCACTACAACGGTATGATCGAGGTGGAATTTGGTGGCAGGGGGCACCGCACACGGCTAAGGAATGATCAACAATGATCAACTTGTGTGTCTATGGGGTGCCCCTTGCCCCCATATATAAAGGAGCAGGGGGAGGGGTTCGGCCGGCTAGGGAGAGGGCGCGGGAGGAGTCCTACTCCCGGTAGGAGTAGGACTCCCCCCCCTCAATCCTATTCCAACTAGGACTCCCAAGGGGGAAAGGAGAGAGAGGGGGGCCGACCCCTTCTCCTAGTCCTAATAGGACTTGGGGAAGGGGGGGGGGGGGGCGCACGGCCAGCTATGGGCTGCCCCTTTTCTCTTTTCCACTAAGGCCCAATAGGCCCATTTGCCTCCCGGGGGGTTCCGGTAACCCTCCCGGTATTCCGGTAAAATCCCGATTTCACCCGGAACACTTCCGGTGTCCAAACATAGGCTTCCAATATATCAATCTTTACGTCTCGACCATTTCGAGACTCCTCGTCATGTCCTTGATCACATCCGGGACTCCGAACAACCTTCGGTACATCAAAATGCATAAACTCATAATAACTGTCATCGTAACGTTAAGCGTGCGGACCCTACGGTTCGAGAACAATGTAGACATGACCGAGACATGTCTCCGGTCAATAACCAATAGCGGGACCTGGATGCCCATATTGGCTCCTACATATTCTACGAAGATCTTTATCGGTCAGACCGCATAACAACATACGTTGTTCCCTTTGTCATCGGTATGTTACTTGCCCGAGATTCGATCGTCGGTATCCAATACCTAGTTCAATCTCGTTACCGGCAAGCCTCTTTACTCGTTCCGTAATACATCATCTCACAACTAACATATTAGTTGCAGTGCTTGCAAGGCTTATGTGATGTGCATTACCGAGAGGGCCCAGAGATACCTCTCCGACAATCGGAGTGACAAACCCTAATCTCGAAATACGCCAACCCAACATCCACCATTGGAGACACATGTAGTACTCCTTTATAATCACCCAGTTACGTTGTGACATTTGGTAGTACCCAAAGTGTTCCTCTGGTAAACGGGAGTTGCATAATCTCATAGTTATAGGAACATGTATAAGTCATGAAGAAAGCAATAGCAACACACTAAACGATCGGGTGCTAAGCTAATGGAATGGGTCATGTCAATCAGATCATTCAACTAATGATGTGACCTCGTTAATCAAATAACAACTCTTTGTTCATGGTTAGGAAACATAACCATCTTTGATTAACGAGCTAGTCAAGTAGAGGCATACTAGTGACACTCTGTTGGTCTATGTATTCACACATGTATTATGTTTCCGGTTAATACAATTCTAGCATGAATAATAAACATTTATCATGATATAAAGAAATAAATAATAACTTTATTATTGCCTCTAGGGCATATTTCCTTCATGCAGAACTAGTGCACTATAAAAGTAGCAGATAGCAGGTGGCTGAAAAATAAATGACAGGAGACATATGATAGCTCTACAACATTGCATGGCAAACAAAATTAGATTCTACTCCGTATGATTTTGTAATATATGAGCACAGGAAATGCAGGTACTCCTCCAGCACACCACCACATGTGATCATATCTAAGATAACAGTCGACTGAAAATAAATAGGTCAGTTGATTTTTTTAATGAACCGTCCGATCTATAAGGAACGGGCAGATGGCCTTCGTCTACCTCCCGCCAGTCACTGTTGACGATCTTTCTCAAACCGCCAGCGACCACCGGCCCAGACCCCTACCTCCGCCGCCCCGCCCTCCCATCGACCTCACACCACCGCCGTGCTTGGCAGCGCCCCCAGGCCATTCCTTTAATCCCGGCCGACCTCCAGATCAGGCGCCAGTAGCTCTAGGCCGCACAAACCCCTATGATAAACACCAAGGCGTTGCTTCCCCGGCGTAATAGGCGTACTAGCGCCTGTTACGTCGGGGAATGCTTCCGTTAATTGGGAATCAAGTGGCCAGAAATTGAAATTCAGGGGGGCGACAGACCTCTAGCTAAGGTGAAATAGTATATGAGGAGAAACCTTGTGCATCACAAGTTACTAGGAACATCTAGTATCAAGAAGAAGCGGTCAACTAGTGTCTTCTGTGGGATGAATACCGTGCAAGCAGAGACATAAGATTTGCACGAATAAGGGAAGAGGAGTACCTTTTTCGGTTGCCGGTGTGGTCACCCCCACATGTTGCGCCGATCTTCTTGCTTTTACCGGGGAAACCGATGTTCTGGAGGGTGCATGCTTGGACGAACCCATGGCCAAATTGTTGACTGTGTTGCCGTGGTCGTATGTCGGTGGAGGGGAAGCAGACTCGAGGCGGCGAAGGACGGCCTAGCAGGAACAACTCCGGTGCGGTGGAGGGTGGCGAAGTTGGAGCGGCAGCGGTGAGGCGCGGGACGACGTGGTTGAGCTGGCTCGGGTACGGACGACTCGTCCTCGGCTTCAACTACTAGTCATGGAGGGCGTTGCGGTTGAGGTTGCGGTGGACGACGACGTCAGGGTATCGGCTCCGGCGTGATGGAGGAGGGCGGCGGTTGATGGGTGGGATGGGGTGGCGGACGGAGGATGCCGGGGTTTCGCGGCTGGTGGAGAGGTAGTTTTGGCGGCCACGGAGTACGAATGGGGAATCAGACGGGTGGGGAAGACAATGTTTCGGTGTGGGACGCGCTTGGTTTTGGCTTTTTTGAACAGAAGATGGGACGCACTTGTTTGAAATTTGGGGAAAGTACAAACTTTGCTCCCCTCTTAAATTTGGGACCTACTACGGGTCGGGGGTAGGATGGTAATCCCAGGTGTCCCAAATAGTGGGCGGGAGCGATTTCGGCCGCGCGCATGTGTGCTTAGGCGCCATTGTGTATGAATGTTTTTCGGATGCGGTTGCGTGGCGTCTAGATGAAGCTACAAACCTACCTCGGTTTACACCTTTGGACGTTGGGCCGGTATGTTTCACGGGTCAGAGTTATTAGAAAAGTAATTTCCTTGTACTACCAAACATTGGTCTCACGCGGTTTCGGGCGAGTAGAGGCTCTTTTAGCGCTTTGTTCGAAATTTTGAAACACAAGCATTCACGTTTAGAGTACTCTTGAACTATGAGGATTGACCTAAATATACAACGTTATATTTGACCTTGTATGTTTAAAAACCTCATTAAATTATCCGTTTCTTTTTGAAATTTTGACACTTGAAAATCCTATAACTACGATTATTTTGGAATGGAGGAGCTAAATTTGAATCTATTTTGTACACGACTACATATGCTATTATGTACAAAATCAGAGCAAAGATTGGTGCCCCCATAATTTAGGTATGGTTTACAAATGCCATGATATCAAATTCAAATAATTGAATGGACTTCATGTTGAATTCGATTTTTTAAACCACATTAAGTTGAATTCAAATGTATGCTAGTTCATAGGTAGTAGCTATTTATAATGCCCATTGTGTAACTTTCGTACGTATAATGTGCTTTACACAGACAACATGAACTATACTCACGTTTATATTCGATTGCTAAAGCGATGCATTGTCTAGAGTTCAAAATACCAACTATGTGGATCAATTGTGTCGAATAATAACATAGACATGCTCAAATTCGATAGAATCTAGATGTCTGATGGATCAATGACCGCTCCTTACACGAATTGCAAATATCATGATCCCATCCTAATATTTGGATAAAATTTATATCTTTAATCAATATGTAGAGCAGTCTTTTACGTGTAGTTTCACTCTCCATCGGTGGTCTCTCACACATGCTCACACACTCTCTCCCGAGGTGTCTTTCTCACACACATGCTCTAGATATAACCCTCCCTCTCTCTCGTAACCATTTACAACTGTTTTCACTAACCTTTATCATAAGCACTCTTCCTCTTGCAAACATACACACGCACAATCCTTATCGACCCTTTCTATATACATGGACCTGCCTACGTGTCTCATGTACACACATTATCTTTACGCATGTCTCTCACGCATTGTCTCACACCTCTCTTCCTAATCAACGAGTATGATTCTAGCAGAGCATTCTGTAGGATGCCCCTTAAAGTTAGGTTGGATGAATAGTAATATCAGAGATAAAGGGGTTACCTTAGTCCGAGAACCTAGGGTTACAAATCCTAGCCGGCTTTGTCAGTGGACACAGAGTCCTTCACAATTCTGCTATCTTTGTCTTGTACGACTAGTCATCCATGGGTCTTCCTAAATGCGTCACGGGCCAACCAATGTGGCGCAGGACGGAACATAACAAAGAGCCTCACCTCGACCCACCGGACCTCACGCGGTGACACACCCTCTGCCCCCACGTCTCATTATCTTCTCACACCCACAAATACCAACACAAACACCACACACATAGAAAATTTCTCCTGGTGCCTCTATTCCCTCCCCCCTTGCATATACACATTCAACGGAATGGAATCTCTTGTCATGACGTCATATTCGTCTCTCTCTCTAGACCACTCTCATTTCTCGTGCTATCTCTCCCACGCCCCCCGTCGGCCCCTCTATCCATGCCTCTCTCGAATACGTAATACACACACATACCTCTCTAGGCCCCACCAAATGCATCAACTACACATTCACACATGTTACATCACGTACCCCATTGATCTAAAAAGCCCTCTCTTCACGTTTATTTCGCATACAACATTCCTTTTGAATAAAGTGTGGCCAAAAAAATATTTTAGAGTTTCTACATATATACAACATTACAAAGTTATATGGAGGAGTACGAACACTAATTTGCATTGCATGGTGCCCACAATTATATTTATTCCGCACTTTGAATTTGTATATTTTTATACTATATACAAAGTTAGTCATAATAAAGAGAAACGAAGAGCATTTCTCTCTCCATCGCATACCCCCCTGTACGCCCTTTCACGTATGCATACAAAACTATCTCCGGGTCCTCTAAAAGTAAGCCCCCCAGAAAATTCAGGCATGTTTCATCTTTCTCTCGCGATATATGCAATGACGATCATTGTATTTGAAACGAAAGCACGATACGTACATTGGACTTCAGAATCCACTCATTACGGTCACCATTTATGTTTAGTGGTTATTATGCAGTCACGGACTCACCGTACAACTCTGTATTTGCTCATGACATGACTAGTTGACCAGTTAAACGCTCCACGTGGCACCTCTAGTGTTGCATCACATTATCTCACTACCATCGTGCCCACCTGTTGACTTGTATCTACTCCACATCTACACTCTTATAAAATACATAAAATACACTCTTATAAAAAACAGAGTTGGTGATGATGGTGTGCCTGCCATCCTGCAGTATAGGCCGTTCGATTTATATCTGACGGATAGGAAAGAAACTATGGCAATTTTGTAAAAAGGTACCCACACACCTCTCCACATTTGCAAATAAGGCCTTCCCTCGTTCATCCTTTTCTCTCACAAGATAAACAAGTCATACAAATGCATCTTGATGTTACGTGCAACGCACGGGCATCTTGCTAGTAAGAATGAAAACAAACGACAAAAAAAATATTTGGACGGTGGTTCGAAGTCATGACCGCGGGCACAGCGGACAAGGTGGCCTTGTATTGGTATGCTGAGCCGTCTGTTTTAACACACAGGAGCTGGTGTGGTGATTATACACACACGCACGCATGCACACGAACTGCATCCACGCAACACTCACACAAACACATGCACCCACGCACGCACGCAACACTCACACGTACACACGCAGCCACGCACGCACGCAACACTCACACGCATGCACGCAACAGTCACACGCACACACGCACGCATGCATGCACACACCAGTACACCACACGGCCAACACACACTCTCACGCTCAAGTGCTCAACCTACACGTGCATGCGCACACATCAGGCCCTGACAGACACATACACAACCAGGTGATTCCCGTGCACAGGTTGGAGCCTTGTCGCGCCTGTGTAAATTTGTGTTTATCTGACCTTTTGCCTATGCGAACTGATAGGTGGGACCCACAACGAACGTGGTCAATTTAACTAGTCAACATGGCGCCAGGAAGACTATTTGGCCGGTCAACAGAGTGCAATCCGATGCTGAGCTGTGAGCAAGTGACCGTATAATCACCGTAAAACGTATATAGTGACCGTAATCAGCTTATTCTGAAGTTCGGTGACCGTATTACGCTTTTTTCTCTGTAGGCCCTCCAAAGCTACATCTCTACACGTTCTCGCATGTTACATCTAACAACTATGCAATACAGCACTACTACTACACTCTAACACAATAAATCATATGTGTTTTTAGTTTTACTTGATATCATATTATTACTTATAATTATTCAGTTTGCATACATTAAAATTGCCTTTGAAATGTATGGCCAGTATCATCTACCACGCGGGAAAAATCCCGCCCTTTCCTGTTTAATCGGGTTTGTGTCGATGGATCGTGCGAAACAACAAAACTATACTAGTACTATACAGTACAAGTGACAGTTCACTGGGCCGTCGTGTTGTCTACTCCTCCGTCGTAAGAGTGAAGCACTCGCTTTCATAAATCTTCTAGTACCTTTTGGCCGACATGTGGGACATCAAGCTACCGAGTCCACGTGCCATATCGGAATATATACAATGCAGAGCAGCCGGGGTGAAGCACCCCAGTCATGGCGCCAGCGTAGTAATGAGCAATGAGGCGTCAAATCACAAAGCTGCACCTTTCCCGCAGTTAAGTTGGAGGGACAAAGCAACCACCATTTCACTCGTTGCTGAATCCACTTCTCCCTCATCTTCTTCAACTTAACCACGTGTTGCTTCTGCCGTTGTTCTGCCTCATGTGGGACGCGGATCGGCTTGGTAAAGCACTGACACGTGGGACCGCATGTTAGCAAATCGCCAGGACAACGTCCTCCGAAAATAAGAAGCCTAATCCTAGACTTACAAAGGGCTACGTAGCTGCTACGTATACTTTCCATCTAATCTATATATGCCCCCTGATTTTCAGGTGGGGTGGGTGTAATCCTCTCCTTTAATCCAATCAAATAGTCCCACATCACATCAGTTTGTAACTTTACGTAAACCATTACGTGGATGTAGCATTGCTCAAATAAGAAACCTCCCCCGCCATCTGCGCGGTAAAATCACCTCCTTTTTACTAATCTCGATTCTATAATTTTTTAGATCAATATAATTGAGATTTGTATAGATTGCACACAGGAGCAAAACCAAGTGGTACGGTTAAGGGCATCCACAATGTGTAGCCAAATGTGAAAATAGCTTTTGGCATCGTGGGAACCATTGTGGATAGTGTTGCCAAAGCGAAAAAGATGGAACCAAAGCTCCGTGATTGATTGATTGATTGAAGGAATAGAAAAATGCAACGTCTCTCCTCTTTCTCCCATGCTTGGACGCATGTAGTACTACAATATAGAGCACAGAGTCTAGTCCCCTGTCCCTTCTATCACAAATCACAAAGCAGTGAGGCGTCAAATCACAAAAGCACGGACGAAGCAACCATCATTTCACTCTTCACTGACTCCGCTTCTCCATCGTCTTCTTCGAGAAGCCATCTCACCGCATTAGTTACTCCTAGTAGTACTAGTAAAGGACTTCCTGGATGCAAATGGTGTTCTCCGTCGAACGCACTTCGCCAAACCACCACAAAAAAATATCGTCAACATCACCGCAATGGGGAAGGAAGTCAAATATAGTTACTACCTCCATTTTTTTTGTACACAAGGCCAGTATATCAAAATTACAATTTGGAAAGGGCCACTAACACTAATCGAGGCAAAATTGATGGGGTTAGCAACCAAGGACATTAATATCCCCTGCATGCATGCGGAAGTGAGAAGGTTAGTTTGCATGGCGCTGCATTAATCAAGCGATGAGGAGTGAGATGGTTAGCTCTTTGGTCTTTGGAGAAGAAAATACGCATTAATTGACACGTGAAATGAGGATTTGTATCGATTAAATCCCGCGAAGGAAAACCCAGCCTTTCTTTTTTAACACTAGTACTCCTAGTACGTACTAAAAAGAAACGGAGGGAGTACGTACTTATCATGTTTGGGTCTAGGCCTTGCATTGCCAAACTTCGCCACACAATTTTGCCAAGTTTGCCTAAAGTTTTCAAAATGAGAAGGAGGTACACTTGCGCACGGCTATCGCGGGCGCACCGCACCCTCACACGGTCGCTCCTGCACGCCGCGGTCGCACCGCACCCTCACACAGTCGCTCCTGCACGCCGCAAACCCAACCAAGGGAACGCACCCTCACTGACACGTGCTATCGCATGTGAACACAACAAACTCAGCCATCCTATCGCTGACACATAATTTTTGTTCATAGAGTATGTTTATCCAACCGCATGTTGGGGAGTATCCGTACGGCCCGTGCAGTGGTCTGTTGGGGAAGAAGAAGAGGTGAGGAAGAAGGAAAGAAGGGTTAGGAGACGTAGGATATTCATCCAACCGCCTGAAATGGTAGACTGACCCAAGTCAGGCGACTTGCATAACAAATATATGTTTTTACACAGCAAAAGATCCATGAAAACAACAACATAAAGAAAAACTATCACTGCTCGCGGAAAAGAGACGGCCTCGTCGTCTTTGGCTGCCGGCGCGAACCAGCCGTCGCTGCCGACGTGTGTCTCCGCACCGTGGTTGTCCTCGGCCTCCAGCTACTCGTTCAAGCGGAGTGTGCGGGCGCTCTGCACGGATGAGAGCACAGCTCGGTTCAAGTCGAGGACGCCTGGTTCCACCTGCAGGAGGGCCTCGATGGCAGCAGCATCCTTGCGCTCTGCGTCGAGTCGAGCCTCCGCCGCCCGGTTCAAGTCCAGGACGTCCGGTTCCGCTTGCAGGAGGGCGTCGATGAGAGTGGCATCTGTGCGCTCTGCATCGAGTCGAGCCTTTGCCGCCCGGTTCAAGTCCAGGACGTCCGGTTCCGCCTGCAGGAGGGCCTTGATGGCAGCGGCATCCGCGCGCTCCGCCTCAAGTTGAGCCTCCGCCGTCCGGTTCACATCCACGACATCCGGTTCCGCCTGCAGGAGAGCCTCGATGGCAGCGGCATGCGCGCGCTCCGCGTCGAGTTGAGCCTCTGCCTCCCGGTCCTCCTTTAGTATCGCCATGTTGAACCGCTGGTCCGCCTGCACCATGCGGGACTCGGACGCCGGCACGAAGTCGACGTCCATCGTCTCATACCCATCGGGGGCCTTCTGCGCCGCGACCTCTGCCATGAACATTGGATAGGCTTCCTCCTCCTCGTAGCTTGGCTCCAGAGAACTCGGGGATTGGCCTGCCGCAAAGCGAGCTTGGGAACGGAGGTCTGTGGCGCCGACCGCCACCGTGATTTCTACGCGGCGCTTCGGCGTCAGCATCTTGTAGTAAGTGATCTTGCGGTGCACCATGGCTTTCCGGCGAACTAGGGGACGCTTGATGCGGGCTAGGGGATCGAAAGGTGGGGGAATGGGATGGAGATTTGGTGTGGTTTTAGGGCAGTGGCTGGCGTAGGCCGAGCAGCGAAGGTTCTGGTGTGAATAGTGGTTCCTGTGACGACCGGTCCATCGGTTTTGACTATACATCGCTCTTGTCGCGTTCGCGTTGCAACCCGGCACGCTGGACCCTCCACGTCGCCCACCGAATGGAACGCGCTTCGTCTTGCATTTTCGCTCGCTTCTGGGACCGCAGTTGAGAGCAAACCGACGTCCCTCCCCTTCCTCCGCCCGCGTCATTTATTATACCACCACTCCCTCCATTTTATGCGGAGTAAATAAAAACAGAGGGAGTATTACTATGGATGAGGATCCCCTAACGTGGCCGAACCCATTGAGTAACTGACATGCGGGGCCTAGCAAGCATGGGGTCCACGAGTAAGTGACCGAAAGGAAGGGTAAGGCAGGGATACCTACGTCAGAGGATCCATTTCCACTATACTACTTTGACCAAATGTTAGAGTAATAATATATGACATGCAATTTACACAAATGTTAGAGTAATAATATATGACATGCAACTTACACAAAGCATACAGGGTCTAATGCGTTTTTCGAGGCTAACTTTGACCAAATGTTAGAGTAATAATATATGACATGCAACTTACACAAAGCATACGGTCAAATTTGTATGTGAAAGGAGTTTCCAATAATATAATTTTCACATTATACATCTCATGTACTATTAATCTTGTCAATAGTCAAATTGGAAACCATCTCGAGTACAAATCTAGAAGTATGTACGAATCTAACAATATTGATTGGGCGTTGTTGAATGTTGATACCTTTTTTATCAAAGTAGATATACTTTGACTACACATAAAACTTATATCTAAACTACTCCCTCCTTCCATCTGTATCGGGCCTAATGCATTTTCGAGGCTAACTTTGACCAAAAGGTAGAGCAATAATATATGACATGCAACTTAAATAAAGCATACCATCAAATTCGTATGTGAAAGGAGCTTCCAATGATATAATTTTCGCATTATACATGTCATGTACTATTAATCTTGTCAATAGTTAAAGGCGGTCTTGAAAAATGCATTAGGCCCAATATAGATGGAAGGAGGGAGTAGAAAGGATAGGAGGGGGTATATTGTACATTCAGAAACGAAACGAACATTGAATACCCTTTATATATGATTTGCGGATGCTATGATCACCGGTTCAAAATTTTGAATCTGCCTTAGGTATCATATGCCCCCACTCGTTCCCTCTCGATTTCATCTCGGGGGCCAGAGATCTATTGAAAGAGGACTAGGGTGGGTACATGCGAATGATACTCGGCGGAATGTTCAAATGAGGCATGCGGGAGGATGGACTCGACTGGAGGGCGACATGATCGATGGAGAAGAGGGTTGGAGAGGAATGAGAAATAAGCAAACGCCACATGATTATACTTGAACGGCTCAAATAAACAATAAGTTGTCTCGCTTGGCCTACATAGTGAAAGGCCTAATGCGCAACGCGGAGCACTGACGCTCGAATGTGGCCGGGAAAACAGGGAAACAGACATGTGGGGCACACCCGTCGGGACGACATAGCGCAGACTAGTCCAATGGAGGAGCTGGCCCACAACCTCCTCGCCACCAACAGCCGTTCATGTGGGTCGTTGGGGCCAACAACGGGGCGCAGCTCCAGCACCGCCTCTAGACACGGCAACCGCGGTGAGCGACACGCTCATATCGTCGCTAGACACGGTCGGTTTCAGTTTGCCGACGGTCGCGTTAGTGCTGTGGCATCACCAACAGTATGTTTGATTTGTGCCCAAGGTTGCCCCATCAAAGCATTGGGTAGCCAAAATTTTGGTTGAGGTATTGGTTGCCCATGATTTGGCCGACATTGGCAAGAAAAATGAACTTGAGTTGGCTAGAGTTCATTGGCATGCCAAAGAAATGACAACCATCCAAACAAAGACCAATCTTTGGGCCATGACCAAAATTTTGGTTGAGGTATTGGTTGCCCATGATTTGGCCGACATTGGCAAGAAAAATGAACTAGAGTTGGCTAGAGTTCATTGGCATGCCAAAAAATGGAAACCATCCAAACAAAGACCAATCTTTTGGTCATGACCAAAATTTTGGCAAGGTGCACTTTGGCCACAATCCAAACACACCCCAACACCCGGCTCGTCGAGGATGCACGGGGCGCTGCGACGCGTCCATGGAGTGGTGTAGCGTGGCCAACTGCATCCTCTAGACCTGAGACCATGCCGGGTCGTCTTGCTTTTTCAATGACATGCGGGGATCGCATGTGAGCAAAGGGCATCTCCAACGTTGCCACGACCGCAGCTGACTACCCTGGCACACCAAAACCCTCGTCCCTCGCACCGTCGCGCGGTGCGTTCCCAACCGGCGCCAGCTTCCCGCATTCATGCCATCCATTCGTATGTCGTCATTAAGAGGCTCAGTGCCCGAGGAACAACTCCGGCGACTTAATGACGCACCCGGACGCTTGGCCTCACCGGAATGCGCTACTTAAAGCGGCAACGCCCAACTAACCTCCACACCATAGCGCATCGTCCTCCTACCTGGAACCACATCCGCCATGACCGCAAGCGTGAATGCTCTGCTGGAGAGCTTGTCTTCGGGGATGGAGCTCGAGGTCGCCACCCTTGCTGAAGTCGCCGCACAAGCGGTGGCCACGCTGGCGGCCGACGACGGGAGCACCGTCAGCCACGCGTCCTACTTGCCGCCGTCCAACATCCGGCACCGCCGAGGTCGGGGACTCCTCCGAGGATGAGCAGGGCATGGGAGGCGGCAGGGCATGGTGTGCCAACTGGCCGGTCCGTCTCCCATGTTCTACTTTTCCTCGCCGGAGACCGCACCTTCATTTCACGGGTCTTGAAGCCTGCCCCCGTACATGGAGATCACAGATGGAGGACGTCGGTCGCCGCCATAGAATAGGTTTAGGGTCGGGTTTCTTTTATTTTTTTGTCCAATAAAAGTTCGAAATGTAATGAAAATCTGCCGTGTTTGCATTAATCTCGGCCGGTGTATATGAACTTTCACAACATATTGTAGGAGTACTAGCAAGATGCCCGTGCATTGCACGGAAGATCAAGATCTTGTGGGAGAAAAGGATGAACGAGGGAAAGCCTTATCTGCAAATGTGGAGAGGAGTGCGGGTAAATTGTCATAGTTTCCTTCCTATCCGTTAGATATAGATCGGACGGCCTATATTGCAGGATCAGACACATCTTTCTACATCTACGGGAACCTATGAAAGGGTTAACGTAAATTGCCTCTCTCTCTCCTCCCCTGATTTTCATGGTGGTGGGCCCCTCCCTCCCCCCAATCTACAATCAACAGCTCACACGTTTCACATTACGTTAATTACGTAAGTGGGATTACGTAGGTGTAGCATTACTCGTCCTAAAAAACCCAACTAAGCCAACCTCCCAGCATATTGCGCGGGAAAACAACCGGCCGCGCCGTTTTAGTCGGGATTACCGGATTACTAGTAGTAGTATCGATGGATCGCGTGAAGCAACATATTTTTTTTTGTGTGGGGGCGAAGCACCTAGTTTAAAAGGAAAAAAATGCGGTACACTCACAACACTCCTGTCGCGGTCGCATTGCACCCCACACACGTTCGGTCCTTCACACGGCTCACGCAAACGGAACGCGCTTCGGCTTGCCTCTTCACTGACACGTGGGACTACACTTGGAGAAACCGACCATGCGCCAAACTCCCCCCGCCCACCGCGCGAAAATCCTCCTCCCCCCACACCCAAAATTTTCCCCCAAATCTGATTCAACCGCCCTTCGGCCAACTAGCCAATAATATTCCCAAACCCACCTGTCCCCTTCCACTCCATTCGCTCCGCCAAAGCCGCCCTCCCCGCCGCGCCGATACGTCGGCGTCGCGGTTCGGCGATCCTCTCGCTCCCACAGTACGCTCTCGTAGACTGCCGTCCTCTAGCCGCGCCGCCACCTTTGGCTACGTTCTTGTGGAGGCGCACGGCGGTCAGCGCCGCCACCGCTGGCGACGTTCGTGTGCAGACGCACGACGGTCAGCTTCTCCCACGGTACGCGCATTCTAGACTGAGGCCCCGTTCATGTCGGTGTAGCGCTGAATGTTAGCTGATAGACGCTGTTAATCTCACTGTTTGCCGAAGTAGTTTGCTGTCAATATGCTCTGCTTAAGAAGCTTCCTTGCCCTGTTCTGCACTCAATCTTCTTAGCTGAGATGGCATGCCAAGGCAGATTAGTTGCCAAAATATCCTGCCATATATTTATTGTGACGTAGATTGCCATGGTCTAGTAGCCAATCTGTTAGGTGAAATAGCTCTACACTGTTTTATACTCGATCTTATTGCTGCGATGGCCTTCGATAGTTTGATGGCTGTGTGCTCGGCCTCATTGACTACTGAAACAGCCTGCCATAATTTGGCACTCAAATCTGTTTGCTGAATTAGCTTTACATATATTTCGTTACTTAGATCTGCTCGTCCAAATATCTTGCCATAGCTTTAGACATCGACCTAGGTATTTTTTTCTGGACTTCATAAAAAAACATATATGTTTTTCCTGTAATATCTAGTAGAAGAACTAATTTGTATGTCTAACAGATGGACAGGACTTGGATAACTTCTGCTCGAAGATTCTCCGCTGCATATGTCGAGGGGGTTGAAAACTTCATGAACTTTATCAGAGCTGAGTACGGTGGCCCGAAACCAGATGTGCTCTGCCCGTGTAGCAGTTGTATGAATTCAGTTACAAGACCCCAGTCAACTGTGCAAAATCATCTACACTTGTATGGGATGTCGGTCACATATACTAGGTGGGTTCATCATGGTGAAGCTGTGAACGTCAATGTTATTGACTACGTGGAAGTAGCATATCACCATCTTGATCTGCCTGATGCTCAGGTGGAAGAGGAGGAGGAGGTGGTGGTGGCGGAGCCAGTGAGTTTGACCAACATTGAAATAATGCTATGAAATGCTCGTGCATTCCGTGAACTTTCACCTGCAGAAGAAAAATGGTGGGCCCGCATGTTGGAACAATGCAACGTTGCTGTCACCCCAGGAAATAAGCTGTTAGTATTCTCAGCTATGGTAACCTTTCTTCAGGTGAAGACATTTGAGCAGATGACCAACAAATCATTCGATGCGATGTTAGCTGCTTTCCGCGAATCTTTCCCAGATGCGTCTGAGCTGCCACACACCTACAGTAAAATGAAGAATTTCCTTTGTGCAGTTGGAATTGGATATGATATGATCCATGTTTGTAAGAATAATTGTGTTCTGTTCCAGAAGGATTATGTCAACTTAAGTGAATGCCCGAAATGCAAATCATCAAGATGGAAAGATGGCGATGCTGTGAAGAGGATTCCTCATAATGTTCTGAGACATTTTCCAATTACACCAAGATTGCAGAGGTTGTTTCATGATGCTGAAACAAGAGAGGATGTACTGTGGCATTCTAGGAACCAGGAGTACAGAGATCAGAATGTAATGAGCCATCCATCTCATGGTAGTGAGTGGAAAAGCTTCAATGATAAACACAAAGAGTTTGCTGCTGACCCGAGAAACATTAGACTTGGCTTAGCTTCAGATGGATTTAACCCATTTGGCCACCAGAGCGCCACATATAGCATGTGGCCAGTGCTTGTTATCCCTTACAACATGCCTCCAAATGTCTGCACCAAAGAATCAAACTACGTGATGGCCTTGCTCATCCCAGGTCCAAAAAGTCCTGGAAAGGATTTTGATTTGTTCATGGAGCCTCTTGTGGAGGAACTTCGACATCTATGGAAGGGTGTTCTCACTCGAGACCTATATAGCAGCCCACCAGCTGATTTCTTTCTACGTGATGTTATAATTTGGTGCATCCATGATTATCCGGCTTTGGGCACTATGTTAGGGCGAACGACACATGGTTACAATGCATGTGTTCGCTGTGACAGGAATCCGCTGTCATATGCAATACTTAGCAAGATCTGTTACATTGGACACTGTCGTTTCCTTGCCAAGGACAAGCCGCTTCCTAGAAAATACCGAAGACATGCGTTCAATGCAAAGCATGAAAACCGTGATGCGCCAAAGAGGCTCACCGCTGATGAGTTGCAAGTGCAATTAGAGAAGGTCAGGCATATTACACCAGGAAACCATCCTGATAATGGTAGCGGGAAAAGGAAGCGTGGCAGGGCAGAAGAGAGATTATTGTTTACCCGCAGGTCCACTTTGTGGGACTTGGAGTATTGGAAAGATTTGGATCTACGGCATAATCTTGATGTGATGCACATCGAGAAAAATATATGTGACAGCATTATCGGCACACTTCTTAATATTGAAGGAAAGACGAAAGATACCTTAAAATCTAGGATTGATTTGACACACCTGGGTATCAGACAGGATTTGCAGCTACAAGATGAAGGTAAACCACAGGATATGGCACTAGCTGTGTACGTCTTGGACAAGGTAAAAAGAAAAGAATTCTGCGAGGTCCTGTCACATGTGAGATTCCCACACGAATTTGCTTCCAACCATGAAAGGAGAGTCAGTGCAGATGGAAACAAGGTACAAGAGTTGAAAACTCATGACTGCCACGTCCTACTTCAAAGGGTTTTACCTGTTATCCTTAGAGGATTGGACTGCCCTGACTTATACAGAGCAGTTGCAGAGTTGGGACAATTCTTCAGGGAACTTTGCAGTAGGAATATCAGGATAGATGCTTTGGAGCGTCTTAGAGACAAGATACCAACTATCCTATGCGACCTTGAGAAGATATATCCTCTAGCCTTCTTTGATGTGATGGCGCATTTGGCTATTCATCTACCTGATGAGGCACTACTTAGAGGTCCAGTACAGTATGGCTGGATGTACCCTATTGAAAGGCGGCTAGGCACTTTCAAGGGCTATGTTAGGAACAGAGCTACACCCGAGGGTTCCATTGCAGAGGCCTACATTGCTACAGAAGCGTTGACATTCTGCTCAAAATACATTGAAACAACTGATCAGCTTAGCAAAGAGGTGGGTGAAGACAATACCGGGCTCAATGTTTTCGATTATTCTGTTCGAGTTACAGGGAAGAGTCGACAAGAGGACAAACCTAAAGATTTGGACAAAATGGTTTGGTATGTGTTGAGTAACTGTCCTGAGATACTGCCTTATATCAAGTAAGTGCAGTACTGCAGCTTATACATCGTAATCTACCAAACTTGTAGCACATTCTTATATATTTAGATGTTTGACGCGATCACTATGTTGTGCAGCATCTACAAAGAGGAGTTACTGCCGCAAAATCCAAGAAACATTGACAAACTGGTTATGGCAGGATTTGCGAAATGGTTCAAGAACCATGTAAGCTTTTGAAGTGCATTGTCAGTTTTTTTAATATATTGAGTACATAAGATGATCATCTTGTCTATTTTCTAACCATAGGTTAAGAATATGCGGGAGGATTGGCAGGCAGTTGATGATGCCCTTTACTCACTAGCAATGGGTCCTGATACTCGGGTAAGACATTATGAATCTTGCGTTGTTGGAGATGTGCGCTACAACACCCTTGCACGAGACGAAGGCAGGAAGACACAAAACAGTGCCATCATGAGCACGGATACGTATGACAAAGACTCAAAGAGACAACTGAAATGTATGCTAACATAACAGACATTGTTCAGTTGCAGTATATCTCTAGTTTTGAGGATCATTGGTGTGTGGTTCTGTTGTGCTGTCGTTGGTATAACCTGTTTTCCAGGATCGCAAAACCCAGAGCTGGTGGTTATTTCAAATCCATCAATGCCAAGGCGGCGTACCAGACCAACGAGCCTTTTATTTTGGCAAATCAAGCAACACAAATATTTTTCTTGGAAGACACATTTGCACATAGCGATGACTGGAGAGTATTGCAAAGGTTTGAGCAGAGGAATTCGTTTAATGAAGTTGCACAACAAGATGATGCTTACACTGCTCCTGATGTACAAGATAACACAGATGTTCCTAATATCTTTGAGAACCATCACGTCAATGACGCCGGCGAAAAGATTGCCTGTCGTGCTGTGGACATACAAGAGTTGATCCAGAAGAAGCCAACGTTCGAGGACGTTGAGGACGAAGAAGAAGATGACACCGAGGGGAATTACGATTCAGACTGATACACATGGCGAAGATGTTGACGCTGCTGCTGCGGATGATGATTACATTGCTTTTGTCGTATTTGCCTGTCAGAAGATGTTTTTTATCTACTATGTGAAATTGTGTTTGCTATGACAACTGAAACCTGATGAACATGTTGTTTAGTATTTTGCTGTGAGAACATCACTTGTTATGTATGCTGATTTGTGTTTGGTGATTGTATGACAACTAAAACATGATGACATTGTTGTTTAGTTGTACTCATATTTGGCTGTGAAACTTGAATTTGATGACATAGTTTGCTGTTGGACTGCAATTTGCTTGACGTCTTCGAATGAGAACAAAGCTGACCCGACAGGGTCTCTGCTATTTATTTATTTATATGAGCAAAAGGGGATACCCCCTGATTTCCATTAATAGAAATCATTAGATGTTCAAAACACTATGCCCAGCCTGCTACACAGGTTTCATTCATTACTAGTTTCAGCAAAGTGCTCATGTCGTAGCCACTGAATACATCACGAGTGCTACATACACTGCAAATAAAGAGACAATCATCCTACAGAGCACATCGATTTTGCCCATTATCTTCACAAGCTCTTTCATCTCCTCATTGCTGTCAAGGCCGTTCAGCAGCTGTTGCTTGGGCATGATCAGAGGAACTGCATCTTTAACCTTCTGCTCTGCATCTTCCTCTTCTGCCGTTCCTTCAGTTACTTGTCCAACACCCCAACCTGCTGGTATTGGGATTCCTCGGCTAACCAAATAATCAGCGTAGTTGCATTCCCTCACATCAGCAACTTCCCAGAAATACAAATCACATGAATCTTCCCTTTTCTACACGAATCAAATTGGTAGATCATCAACCAAACTATTAAAAAAATCAGCAACTAAAAGCAGTAGAACAACACTTAACCATATTATTACCCCATGATTTGGGCATTTGTAGAAGACTCGGCCAGGGTTGCGGATTGTGGTTGAGACGCGACGGATGACTCTGCGTGATTTGCAGCAGTGGCACCACACCAACGGCAGCGGGTTGCGATGAGCAATCGGCTGCGGTGCGCGTGCCGGCGAGGGTGTGATGAGACCCGCAAGCTATGGTACGGGTTGTGACTTGCACATATCTGGTTGTTGCCTGCTGAAGAGTAGGTGGACGAGCAACCAACGGACATGGTTGCTGCGGCCAGAGCTTCTGATGCTAGGCAGAGTAAGTAGAGAAGAGGAGAAGCGAACGTTGGATATGTCCATTTCATTACTTGCATATTAGCATAGCACCATATATAGTCATAGTCTAGGTTTGGATTCGAACCAGCTACAGGAGCACGTCTTTCTTTTTTCTAAAACTCGGCAACATCTCTTTATTGGTACACTAGCATGTTCTGTACGCTTTCCCAAGTCTTTGATTTTCTTTCCCTTTTTTGTGAGGACCTGATGGCTGGGACCCACCGGAAGGGCCTCTGTATTTCGCGAAAAAACATTCCCCCCGCTGACATGTCGGACCCACCAGCCATATCTTCGCACGCAAGGAAGTGCCTCCTTATTACGCACAAAAAAATGAATACCCCCTGCTAGCTGGGACCCACCATAGTGGGAGGATGACTTGTGGGCAAACAAAGTTGACGGGGACGGAGGGCTTTGTCAACTTAGTCAATATGAACGATTCTAGCTCCAGTGACTATACGATGTCCATCCAATGGGCGTAGTGCTTCTTCAACCTCTGGTCTTCTTGCTCGAGCCGCCCAAAGCAGCGCCGGTCATGCCGCATGCTCCTGCCTCCCGTGGCCGACTGTGCTGCCGCGGAGGCCTCACCGCCCCTACTATTCCCACCGCTGGCCAGGCACTGCGGCGACGGCAGCCTCACACCGCAGCCGAACCAGTGAACCCTCGTACTCCTCTCCGCGCGGGCTTCCACTGCCGTGTCTTCCCTGGCTCCGCGTCGTCCCCTTCCTAGGCCTCACCGTTGTCCACCGCCGTGGTGCTCTCCGCGCGGCGTGGTCAACGTGGTCAAGGAACGACTTCCATCGGAAGAGTACTATACGTGGAGAGGCTGACAGCTGGGTCCACGACCACATCCCAGTTTTTTTGTGATTTGCCAAGTAAGTCGCTTTGTCAGGCCTGTTGGGCTGCAAATCTTTCAAGACGAGGAGAGCTTTCATTCGGCTGGCCGAGAAAATGGCCCATCAGTAATGAGAAATGGGATGTACATTTTTAAAACACATCAAACCGGCAATTAGTTTCAAATATCTTTTTTTCATTTCAAGATTTTAAATTACATTAATTTTTATGCGTGGAGAATTTTTTGGATTTTATATTGATATACATTTATTTTTAAAATCAGTTTGAATGTGAGTCGAAATTTTGGGATTAAAAACAGTTCGGACTGCACCGAAATATGCAAAATTTCGTATAATTTTTTAACCGTGGCCACAATTTGGGCTGTGATGCTAACAAAAAGAATATGGGCTCCAAAAAAAACCTTAAGAATTAGCAAATAGGCTGAAATTTATTAAAAATAATGGCAGATGGGTTGTATGCTGTTTTCCATAGATTTGAGGCTTTCCTAAAAAAAGGTTGACGCACAAGCAGTGACTGTTGGATGTCCATCCAACGGCCGTCGTGCTTCTTCAATCTTTGCTCTTCCTTCTCTAGCCGCTCAAACAGGCGCCGGCGGGACTGCCTGCTCCCTCCTCCCCGCGGCCGGCTCTGCTGCCGCGCAGGCCTCACCGCCCCACCGTACTCCTATCGCTGGCCTAGCCATCCCTCTACTCACCCACACCTGCTGTTATTCTCCGGCGACGGCAGACAAACCAGTAAACTCTCGTACAGTCGTACTCCCCTCCGTGTAGGAAACAACTGTCGAGTCTTCCCTGCCTCCGTGCCATTCCCTTCCTAGGCCTCGTCGTCGTCCACCGCCCTGGTGCTCTCGGCGCGGCCTAGTCAATGTGGTCAACGACCGACATGCATCTGAAGTGGACTGTACGTGGAGAGGCCGACAACTGGGTCCACGACCGCACGCAAGGAAATGCCTCCTTATTACGCGCAAAATAATGATTCCTCCACCTAACATCAGGGACCCACCGAAAGGGCCTCTGTATTTTGCAAAAAAACATTACCGCCGCTGACAGCTCCGACCCACCAGCTATATCTTCGCACGCAAGTAAGTGCCTCCTTATTACGCACAAAAAATGAATACTCCCCCTGTTAGTTGGGACCCAGTATAGTGGCAGGCTGACTTGTGGGCCTACTAAGTTGACGGGGACGGAGGGCTTTGTCAACTTAGTCAATAATGCACGATTCTAGCTCCAGTGACCGTACGATGTCCATCCAACGGCCGTAGTGCTTCTTCAACCTCTGGTCTTCTTGCTCTAGCCGCCCAAACCAGCGCTGGTCGTGCCTCGTGCTCCTGCCTCCCATGGCCGGCTGCGATGCGGCGGAGGCCTCACCGCCCCCTACTACTCCCACCGCTGGCCAGGCCATCCCTCTACTCACCCACACCCCCTGTTACTCTGCGGGGACGGCAGCCTCACACCGCATCGAACCAGTGCCCTCGTACTCCTCTACGCGTGGGCATCCACTGCCGCGTCTTCCCCGGCTTCGCTTCATCCCCTTCCTAGGCCTTGCCGTCGTCCACTGCCCTGGTGTGCTCGGCGCGGCGTGGTCAACGTGGTCAAGGAACGGCTTCCATCGGACGAGGACTGTACGTGGAGAGGCTGATAGCTGGGTCCATGGCCGCAGCAAGGAAGTGCCTCCTTATTACGTGCAAAATAATTATTCCTCCACCTGACAGCAGGGACCCACCAGACGGGCCACCAGTATTTTGCAAAAAAATCATTTCCCCCTGACTGCTGGGACCCACCGGACGGGCCACCGTATTTCACGAAAAAACCTTCCCCCCGCTGTCAGCTCGGACCCACCGGAAGTGCCTCCTTATTACGCACAAAAAAAATGAATACTCCCCCGGCTAGCTGGGACGCACCTTGGTGGGAGGCTGACTTGTGGGCCTACTAAGTTGATGGGGACGAAGGGCTTTGTCAACTTAGTCAATATGAACGATTCTAGCTCCATTGACCGTACAATGTCCATCCAACGGCCGTAGTGCTTCTTCAACCTCTGGTCTTCTTGCTCCAGCCGCCCAAAGCAGCGCCGGTCGTGCCACATGCTCCTGCCTCCCATGGCCGGCTGTGCTGCCGCGGAGGCCTCACCGCCCCCTACTATTCCAAACGCTGGACAGGCCCTGCGGTGATGGCAGCCTCACACGGCAGCCGAACCAGTGAACCCTCATACTCCTCTCCGTGCGCGCGGGCTTTCACTGCCGTGTCTTCCCCGGCTCCCCGTCGTCCCCTTCCTAGGCCTCGCCGTCGTCCATCACCCTGGTGCTCTCGGCGCGCCATGGTCAACGTGGTCAAGGAACGACTTCCATCGGACGTGGACTGTACGTGGAGAGGCTAACAGCTGGGTCCACGGCAGCAGCAAGGAAGTGCCTCCTTATTACGCAGAAAATAATGATTCCTCCACCTGACAGCAGGGACCCACCGGACGGGCCACCATATTTTGTGAAAAAACGTTTCCCCCCTGACTGCTGGGACCCACCAGCTACACCTTCGCACGCAAGGAAGTGCCTGAGAGTCGGGACCCACCTGGTCGAAGCGTACGTAGCATTGTCATTCTGGTCACGAACTTATACGTACATATATACTGGTGGATGTAGAGGCGCGAACGTGTCGTAGTAGAGGCGCGCACATAGCATGTACACGTACGTACAATGGCCAGGGTGCAAGAAAGAAAATACGGCCACGTATGTGTACATACGGGCGGGGTCTCGAACACCTACTCGCGCATATGTACGTCGAGGGCTCGTGTACATGGCTGGGTCGGAACGGAGAAACAGCGTCGTTGTCGTCTTCATGGGTCGGAACAGAATGCGTGATCGTGTTCATTGGGAGGGCTTGGACGGAAGAGGCAATGGAAACGAGGCCTGGCGTACCGCACAACGGAGGAAACGGACCTCCTACGCTCGAAATGGGGGTCCTGTTGATCGGGAGGGGTGTGGCGTACCGCAAAACGGAGGAAACTGACCTCCTATGGTCGAAACGGGGGTCCTGTTGATCGGGAAGGGTGTGGCATACCGCAGAACGGAGGAAACGGACCTCCTACGGTCGAAACAGGGGTCCTGTTGATCGGGAGGGGTGTGGCGTACCGCAAAACGGAGGAAACGGACTTGTGTTGGAGCGCTACGGTCGAAACGGGGGTCCTGTTCATCGAGAGGGGTGTGGCATACCGCAAAACGGGACTCCACGGGATACTGTTCATCTCCACCGTCGATCCCCTCCAGCCTCCATGAGCTACTGTTCATCCACCGTCGACCTCCTCCAGCCTCCACGGGCTCCTGTTCATCCAGCCTCCACCGCGCGCTACTCCACCAGCTACTGTTCAACCACCCCTCCACCATCTACTGTTCATCCAGCCCTCCACACCATGGGGTCCTGTTCAACCACCCCTCCATGGGCACCCCTCCACCGTCTACTGTTCATCCTGCCCTCCACACCACGGGGTCCTGTTCATCCACCCCTCCACAGGCACCCCTCCACCGTCTACTGTTCATCTAGCCCTCCACCACACCATGGGGTCCTGTTCATCCAGAGGCAACGCCACCGCTCACTATTCATCCACCCCCCCCGCAACGCTCACTGTTCATCCCATCGACCGGCTTCAGTTAGCAGCAGTAGCCAAGGAATCGCTCGGTCAGGTTCAGTTAATAGCCATCGATCGATCGCTCGGGTTCAGTAACGCGTAGCCTCTAGTGCAATCGCTCGGGTTCAGTTAGAGCCCAACGCCTCGCTCGGGTTCAGTTAGAGCCAACGCCTCACACACACGCGCGTACGTGTACGAGAGAAACACACATCGCTCGGCCCTGACCTCCCACCGTAACCGGGAACTCCCCGAAATTTTCCTCCCCCTCGCTTCTACCACAGTTTTTTCCGTCATGGACGACCCAAAGAATGTCATGCAGCTGCGTCTCCGGCCCGCCCAGGACGAAAAGCCCATTTTCTGTCATGATTTTTTGTCATAGAAGTAGGAGCCCACCACATCTATGATGATACCGGGTTTTGTCACAATTATCATCATAGAAGTGTCATATGTATGACAGAAAAAAAATTCGTTCAGCCCAAAATGTCACGGATGTGTCTTTTTTTTGTAGTGGCTAGAAGTGTTTTGGAAAAACCAATTTTTTTCAAAGTGAACCATCATCCCAGAAAAGTTTTGGAACACGCCTGGAATTTTTCGGCGGGTGCCGAAAATGTTCTGGGACCTTCCGATTTTTTTTCGGAGAGAACACATGCTAAAAACACCATGTTCCTACAAGAGGGACATGACCCCCCTCTTCATGGGGAGCTATTTTTCGGTGGGGCACCCCACAATTAGTGAAAATTTGTTGCCCCCCGCAGCCCCCACTAATGATGGAGCAATGTCTATGTTGTCAGCACTTTTCCATGATCCTAGAAGTCACATGCGCATGACTAGAAAACTGATCGCTCAGTTGTACGACCATACCCTCTATGTCAAGATGTCGTCCATAGATCTGGAGAGAGAGGAACCCTCACAAATACGTTTTGATGGCACCACAATCCATAGCGAGGCTACCGCCACAGGCCCGGGTTTCCACTACACGGACCAACACCGATGGCGAAGCACATCACCATCAGCTACCATTTTTGCCGGAGATAGCCCTACCCAGACCCGTGGAAGGTAGATCAGTCTGTGGCGCCGCAGCTCGCCTCGTTGCAGCACCCACACCGGATCCACTCGGGGCTGCCAGGAGGCAAGGATCTGGCAGGGATGCCAAGGCGATCCAGACATGCCATGTAGGTGGCGCACACGTCCTCGAACGGACGCATATGGAGTCCGAGTCATCGACAACCCAATGGGTCTAGGATTTGCAGGCCACTATCGGGCCAACATTGCACCTCTGTGGCTTAGTAGATCGGAAGCCCTCACCATTGGCGACGATGAGCGCGAGCAGCTATCTAAGGGTAGCACACGCCGACCGGAGAGCAGATGGAGATTCCGAGACCTTGGATTTGAGGAAGGGGTTGGAGGCGCCAAAGTGAGGCAGATCACGTCTTTGCCGCTTTTGTCTGCCGCAAGGCTTAGCCCAGGGGCCACCTCTAGCAACGAAGAGGGAGGGAGTAGCAGTGGTGATGGTTTCTAGGAGTGGCGGCGGCGGCCTCCGGAGTCGCCCTCGAGCCACCCGGGAGGCAGTTGGAGAACAATAATTTCGGGATACAAAAATTATGTGCCTACATTCCTCTCAATGTTGAAGATATTTATCTCTACTCAGACCATGAATTTCACTATATTTATCTATCTCATTAATAGCATCTACCAATTACTCTTTTTTGCATATAGTTCAAGTTCCACCCTTTTAATATATTTTTTACTCATGCCACTGATCCTTTATACTTCTATACCGCAATAAGCACTATTGCAAACCTTAGAAACAACACTTTCTAGACCCTCCCTTAAAAACCAGCATAATTCAAAGTTAAAGGGCTTTAGTACAATTTTTGGTTCATTAATTCCAAAGTCTAATAGTAAGGGAGCATGTTGTGAATTAACCCAGGCAGTCAATGACATACCTTTTTCCAAAAAAAAATCTATGACCAGACCATCTATTTTAGATATGCATTCCTTTTTATGCTTGAACAAAACAGGCTATTAACGTGAAGAGGCCTACACGATCACGGGTCAAGTTAGTTCGTAAACATATCAATTTTTTAGAATGATATCATTTCATATCTGTAGTGATGAAATACTTAAGTCATTTTTCTTGAGAATGATTATTTTTAAACGAAGGCAAAACATTTGCCTCATCCATTAATTAAGAAGAAGAGAGTTGCCCAGTTAATTTATGAAAAACCCGGCGAAAACCAATTGAGAATGATTTGAATCTTGTCATGCATCCACATTGAGTATGACATATGGCATGTATCATACCTCACACCTATCAGCATCTCAAGAATTTTCCAGGACAGACATGAAAAAAACAAGATTAATCACCGAGAAGCAAACTTCTTATCGATGCAAATCATAATTTACATGCAGAAACTCGAACGGGCATATATAGTATCCATTTCATTTCAAACAACCACAAGCCAACCATCTAGTCCCTAGCTACATCCAGAACGCCACAGGAGAAAAATGTGTGATATGCTTCGACAATGGATAAGAGCTGGTGGTACAATCAATGGTGGTCTGCAGCTCTCCCTTATGACTGTACCTGAGGCCAAACCTGGTCATGTGGAGCATGCAGCCATCACAATCACCGAAGACGTACTCATACTCCAATTCCTCACATACCACACTCTCCACAAGGCAAAACCTGGCTATAAGCAAGAGGGATTGGGAGTAATGCACCTTGGTGCTCTCTGTATTGATCTTAGGTATATATAGGCTACGTTACAACAAGGCCAGGCGCGGGGAGCTGGACATGGGCGATCATGTGATCGTGTGTGTATGTACGTGCTATACAGGGTTGACTAGCGTCAGTTAACACCCCGCCGCAGGTTGAGCGTCCGGCGGCCGGACGCACAAGCTGGATCTGAACTCCTGGAACGCTGGGGTTGGGAGACCTTTGGTGAGCACGTCCGCAAACTGCTGCTGTGTAGGAACATGCAGGACGCGGAGATCACCCAGAGCAACCTTTTCGCACATGAAGTGGATGTCCAGCTCGATGTGTCTTGTGCGGTGATGATGGACCGGGTTGGCCACCATGTATATCGAGGATATGTTGTCGCAGAAGACGACGCTGGACTTGGGCATGGGCACTGAGAGCTCGCCGAGAAGTTGACGTATCCAGCAGCTCGGCGACCGCGTTCGCGACGGCGCGATACTCCGCTTCTGCACTGGATCGGGATACTGTGGCCTCCCGCTTGGATGATCAGGAGACCAGCGAGTCGCCGAGGAAGACAGCATAGCCAGAGGTGGAGCGGCGCGTGTCGGGGCAGCTGGCCCAGTCGGCGTCGGAGTAGGTGACGAGGTCGAGGGTGGGCGTGCTCTGGAGGTGCAGCCCGTGCGTCGTCGTGCCCCGTAGATAGCGAAGAATCCGCTTGGCGAGGGCAAGGTGGACGTCGCGGGGATCATTCATGACAAGACAACACTGCTGGATGGCGTAAGCGATGTCGGGACGCGTCATTGTCATGTACTGGAGCGCGCCCACCAGACTGCGGTACTTGGAGGCGTCTTGGATCGAGGCGCCGTCGGAGGTAGAGAGCTTGGCCCGTGTGTCCACGGGCGTCGGTGCTGGCTTGCAAGCTTGCATGTTCGCCCGTTGAAGAAGCTCCTCAGCGTACTTCCGTTGTGAGAGGAAGAACCATTGCGGGCTGCGTGTGACCGCAATGCCGAGGAAGTAGTGGAGTGGGCCGAGATCCTTCATGGAGAACTCGGCGAAGAGGAGGCGTTGTAGGTGCTGAAGAAGCGCAGTTGAGGAAGCAGCGAGGATGATGTTGTCGACGTAGAGGAGCATGTACGCCATGTCGTTGCCGTGGGGGAGAATGAACATCGACGGGTCGGAGCGGGAGCTGATGAAGCCGATGTGGCGCGCGTAGGCCGCAAACTGAGCGAACCAGGCACGGGGCGCTTGCTTGAGGCCGTAGAGTGATTTGTCGAGGAGCCACACGTGGTCGGGGTGGTCGCCGTCGACGAAACCAGCGGGTTGCTGGCAGTAGACCTGCTCGGTGAGGCGCCCGTGAAGAAACGCGTTGTTGACGTTCATCTGGTGGACCGGCCACCCGCGTGATGCAGCGATTGTGAGCACCACATGAATAGCAGCAGCCTTGATGACCGGGGAGAAGGTCTCGTCGAAGTTGACACCCGGCCGTTGGGAGAAGCCACGGACGACCCACCTCGCCTTGTATTGCTCCAGAGTGCCGTCAGCCTTGAACTTGTGACGGAACAACCACTTGCCGGTGACTATGTTGGCGCCGGGGGGACAAGGGACGAGCCGCCAGGTCTTGTTCTCCATCAGCGTCCGATATTCAACCTGCATCGCAGACAACCAACAGGGATCTCGCAAAGCAGCATGCACACTGTTAGGTACGGGTGAGATGTGATCGGGAGCAGAAGCGGCAAGGCTGGTGTGATATTTAGGGTTAGGGAAGAATTTTCCAGCTTGGGCACGGGTCTACATGGTGTGTGTAGGGATGATTGCGGCTTGGCGACGTGGCATAGGTGATGGAGGGCGTGGGGGAGATGGGTCGAGAGGTTGCGGATCCATGGCAGGTGGGTCGGCTGCCATGGGGGCGTCGTTGGTGGGAGTGATGGGCCGAGGTGGAAAAGCTGCCATGGCAGCGGTTGGGGGTGGGGAGGAGGGGGTAGCTGGTTGTGTGCGGGCTGCGGCGGTAGTGAGGAGGAGTGTCTTGGCATGATCGGATGAGCGGGCTTGGGATGAGATCCGCGGTCTACGGGGGACGGGCGGGTTGGGCAGATCATCGAGAAGATCATGCGAGGTGGGGGTGGCTGGTTTGTCGTGGAAAGGGAAGGTAGTTTCGTCAAAGATAACATGGCGCGAGGTGATGACACGGCAAGTCGCACGGTTCAGGCATCTGTATCCTTTGTGGTCGGTGGAGTAGCCAAGGAACACGCACGGGGCGGAGCGAGGGGCTAGTTTGTGGGACGAGGTGGCGCTGACGTTTGGGTAGCACAAACACCCGAATACCCGTAGAGCGTTATAGTTGGGGTGGACGCTGTACAGCAGAAAGAAGGGCGTGTGATCATGGCGTGGACGACATGGACGACGGTTGAGGAGAAATGTCGCGGTGAGGAGTGCCTCGGCCCAGTATGCATAGGGCATGTGTGCATGAATGAGCATGGAGCGTGCAATGTCATTAAGCGTGCGTAGAGCTCGCTCGGCCTGCCCATTTTTTGGGGAGGTGTACGGGCAAGACATGCGAAGTGCAACGCCGAGGGAGGAGAAGAGCTCATGTGAGGCGTGGTTGTCGAATTCGCGCCCATTGTCGGTCTGGACGGTGAGCACAGAGAGGTTGAACTGGTTGTGCACGAAGGCGAGAAAATTACGTATGGTGGGGAAGACGTCCGACTTTTGTCGAAGCGGGAACGTCCATGCGAAGTGGCTGTAGTCATCTAGGATAAGCAGGTAATACTGACAACCAGATATACTCATAACAGGCAAGGTCCATACATCACAATGCACTAGTTGAAAAGGAAAAAATGATACATGATCCGAGGATCGAAAGGGAAGCCTAGTACTTTTGCCTAATTGACAAGCGTGACACACTGTGGAAGCGGCACCATCAGATGGAGCTGGGTGGTGATGAAGGGTGCGGTCGAGGGCATCAGCACCAAGATGGCGAAGGCGCTGATGCCACAGATCGCGGGAGGCGACGGTGAAGGCATGGGCATGGCCGTGGGAGTGCGCGGGCGTCGACGACAGAGGGTAGAGTTCGTCGTCGGATTCATTACACCGGAGGATCACCGTCTTCGTGCTTCGATCCTTGACAGAGAAACCAAGGTCGTCAAATTCAACGTTTACGGGATTATCATGAGCTAGTCGTTTGACAGAGATAAGGTTTTTGTTGAGGTAGGGAGAGACAAGAACGTTGTTGAGTGAGAGAGAGGAGCTGGTGGGAATGGTTTGGTGTCCAGTGTGTGTGACTGCAAAGGAATCACCGTTGCCTACTACGATGCGAGATGAATGACAGGGCTGAGAAGACGAGAGCATACTAGGGGAGGCCGCCATATGCGAGGTAGCGCCCGTGTCGAGGTACCAGTCGCTCCCTGGTGGCGGTGGCTGGCGCTGCTGCACTGTCAGGGCGTTGAGAGCCTGGACGAGCACGGTCTGGTCCCACGAGGTCGCTGGTGGGGTGTTGGTGACGACCGCAGACGCGTCGTAGAGCGGGTGCGGTGGCACAGCTTGGTGCCAGACCGTAGGCGGGCCGTAGCCAGTGGGCGGAGCAGCGTGTTGGTGAAGACCGGCGAAGGGCGCAGCACCACCCGGGCATGGCCCAAGGATGCCCGCACCAGGGGCATGTGGGCGCTAGGGCATGGGCCACGCATGCACCATGCCTATCCAGGGTGCAGGAGGAGGAGCAGTAGGGTGGGGCGGAGCACCACCCCCGCCAGAGTGTGAAGACTAGCCCCCGCCATAGTGTGGCGCACCCCCGCCGGAGTGAGCAGCTCGGCCCCTGCCCCGGCCGCGGTTGCCGCGGTCATTGCCGCCGTGACCGCTGCTACCACCGGAGTTGTTGTTGGAGACGCGGCGGCATGCAGGGCGGTGTTGGTGGAGGTATCCGTAGCCTGCCGGCTCTCCTCGAGCAGCAGGAACGCACGGCACCGGAGGAACATCGGGAACGGGGTCTGCATGGTTAGGATGGGCACGGCGTAGCGATACCGGGGATGAAGACCACGAATCATGTTTAGAACCTGATCGCGATCTGTCACGGGGAAGCCAAGGTTGGCGAGGCGATCTGCACAATCCTTGAGCCTGGCGAAGTAGGAGATGATGGAGCCGAAGCCTTGATCGATGTGGCGGAACTCGGCGGAGAGGGTAACGACCTGGTGCTCGCTGTTCTCCAGGAAAAGCGTGCAGATGGAGGCCCAGACCTCCGCCGCCGTGGCACCGCGCTGGTGGATGAGGGCGAAGATGTCGGGGGAGACGCGGTTGTAGAGCCAGGAAACAATGTGGGCGTCATCCTGGACCCAGATCGGATCAGCACGTCGGGGTTCACCGGCGATGTGGTGCGTGACCGCACGCTTCTGGAACATCACCTCGAAGAGAGTACGCCGGTGGGAGAAGTTGGGATGATTGAGGCTCAGGACAATGGGGACGTGCTGATTGATGAACACGTCAGAGAGGGTGGAGGCGTTGGGCGGCGCGGTGGAGGAGGACGCAGTAGGGTCGGGGACGAAGAGAGCCCCACCGCGGGTGAACGCCGAGGGGGTGAGGAGGGGCTGGCGAGGCGCTGGTGTGTAGGGGGAGCCATGCGCAGAGCCTTTGCCATGGCTGGGGGGAGGAGGAGGTGGTGGTGGTGGAGGAGGTGGGGTGGCCATGGCTGGTGCAATTGGAGAGAGGGAGAGGGCAGCGGAATTGGGCTAGCGACGCAGGAGATAGCCGGCGTCTGATACCATGTGAGCAAGAGGGATTGGGAGTAATGCACCTTGGTGCTCTCTGAATTGATCTCAGGTATATATAGGCTACGTTACAACAAGGCCAGGCGCGGGGCGCTGGACGTGGGCGATCGTGTGATCATGTGTGTATGTACGTGCTATACAGGGTTGACTAGGGTCAGTTAACACTGGCGTTGCCCATGTACGTGAGAGTGGCATACGTGGCCGCCCGCTTCCTCTTTGGCACCTTGTGGAACATCTTCTCCTTGACGATCTTCCACTCCGGCCGCATGGCGCCGCTGCGGGGGGTGACCTGGCAGGCGCAGACGTAGCCATCCTTGCGAAGGCCGACCCACGCGTCCAGCGTGCTGTCGTAGTAGCCCTGGCCTTGGAAAGGCAAGGCCCGTTCCCCGTGGAACCTCCACTCGGAGCGCCCAGTGTCGAAGGAGAATGTACGGCGTTTCAGATTGCGGTTGTGGAGCACAGACATGAAGATGGTGCGTCCGTTTGGGTGCACGGCATAGGAGGTGATCCATTCATGCTCCTCGAACGGCGGCGGTGAGGGCACGCCTCTCCATTACCAGCTCTTTGTACTTGAAGCAGGATCACCTCCGGGACTTGGAGGATCCCGAGACATCACCTCGAAGGCGTGCTGCTGATCCCACTGGTGAAAACTCAGCGCATACAGCATGTCTGCAGTGGCCACGGAGGTGTGGAAGTCACCCACCAGTGGAGGCGGGAGTGGAGGGCCGACGGCGAGTCCTGTTCTCTTTGTGTCATAGACAAGTGTGGGAGCCTCACCGCAATATGGGTCGGTGACGATGACGATGTTGCTGCCAACAGCCGCAAAGCGCATTGGAAAACCAGGTGCCGGCGACACCAACCGGAGGACGGGTGGCTGTCCAAGGTCCATGAGGGAGTCCTGGATTAGGGGGTCTCCGGATAGCCGGATTATATCCTTTGGCCGGACTGTTGGACTATGAAGATACAAGATTGAAGACTTCATCTCGTGTCCGGATGGGACTCTACTTGGCGTGGAAGGCAAGCTAGGCAATACGGATATGGACATCTCCTCCTGTTTAACCGACCTTGTGTAACCCTAACCCTCTCCGGTGTCTATATAAACCGAAGGGTTTTAGTCCGTAGGACAACAACCACAACATACAATCATACCATAGGCTAGCTTCTAGGGTTTAGCCTCTCCGATCTCGTGGTAGATCGACTCTTGTACTACCCATATCATCAATATTAATCAAGCAGGACGTAGGGTTTTACCTCCATCAAGAGGGCCCAAACCTGGGTAAAACATCGTGTCCCCTGCCTCATGTTACCATCCGGCCTAGACGCACAGTTCGGGACCCCCTACCCGAGATCCGCCGGTTTTGACACCGACATTGGTGCTTTCATTGAGAGTTCCTCTGTGTCATCACCATTAGGCTTGATGGCTCCTACTATCATCGATAGCGATGCGGTCCAGGGCGAGACTTTCTCCCTGGACAGATCTTTGTATTCGGCGGCTTTGCACTGCGAGCTAATTCGCTTGGCCATCTGGAGCAGATTGAAAGCTACGCCCCTGGCCGTCAGGTCAGATTTGGAAGTTTGAACTACGTGGCCGACATCCACGAAGACTTGATCTTCGTCGGATTCGAGCCACAGCCGGGCGCGCCGCACTGGCACGACGGGTATGACCTAGCTCTGCCGCCGAACAGTACCCCAGAGGCCGCGCCCGCATCAGCTCCGACCCTTAGCTCGGAGACAACTGCGCCAATCGAGGACGGGTGGCTGGACACCGCCTCAGGGGCTGCAGTCTCAATGGCGATCGAGCCAAACACCAGCCTAATCCTTTGCGAAGCCCGTAACTCCAAGGTGCCGGACTCTTTTCTGGACTCCGAACCGTCCGCGCCCCTGCCAAACGAATCCGATTGGGTGCCGATCATGGAATTCACCGCCGCGGATATCTTTTAGCACTCGCCCTTTGGCGACATTCTGAATTCACTAAGGTCTCTCTCTTTGTCACGAGAGCCCTGGCCGGACTATGGCCAATAGGATTGGGATGCGGACGACGGAGAAATTCGACTCCCACGCACCACCCACTTCGTAGCCACTGTCGATGATTTAACCGACATGCTCGACTTCGACTCCAAAGACATCGATGATATGGATGGCGATGCGGGAGGCGAAGAGGAACCACTGCCCACAGGGCGCTGGACGTCCACCTCATCATATGACGTATACATGGTGGACACACCAAAAGAAGACGACGACGAGGAACGGAAGGACGCAACGAAGGCTTGTCCCCTCGAGAAGCAGTCAAAGCAGCGGCATAAGCGCCGCCCCAAATCCCGCCTTGGCAGAAATAACGATCATACAGACCTAGCATTGGAGCAGGGCGAACTACTGCCGGACCACGGCAATACAGAAAATCAAACCGAACAAACCAATTCTGTCAAAGATAAAAGTCCGGATGACATAACGCCGGACAGGCACCTGGAGCAGCAGAATGCCCGTCAAAGGCTTGTTGCCACCGCGAGGAGTCTGAAAAAGGAGAAGCAAAGGCTCAAGGCTGCGCAGGACACACTCCAAATCAGATGGAGTGAAGTACTCAACACAGCAGCGAAGTATGGTGGCAATCGCCCCACCAAGAGCTACCCGAAGCGGAAGTTGCTACCCGAATTCGATGAGGAGGCCCTAGATCCCCCACAACCAAAAATCAAAACGGCCACCTGGCCGGATAGACGACCTCACGGCCAACATGGAGCGGCAAACAACTCCACTCACAAGCCAATAAGCGATCCACACGAGGGCTTGCACCAAAAGGACAGCGTAACCAGATCCATCTATGGATCACGCAAGCGCGCCCCAACATATGATGCAACACAACAAGCATCAGAACAACGCGGTACACCCAGCTACAGGGGTGCCGCACACCCCCGTATGTTTCACCGATGAGGTGTTAGACCATGAATTCCCAGAGGGATTCAAACCCGTAAACATAGAGTCATACAATGGAACAACAGACCCTGGGGTCTGGATTGATGACTATATCCTTCGTATCCATATGGCTCGAGGAGACGATCTCCACGCCATCAAGTACTTTCCTCTCAAGCTCAAAGGGCCAGCTCGGCACTGGCTTAAAAGTCTCCCCGAAAACTCCATTGGAAGCTGGGAAGAGCTCGACAATGCCTTTCGGGCAAATTTTCAAGGGACTTATGTCCGACCTCCGGACGCGGATGATTTGAGTCATATTACTCAACAGCCCGGAGAGTCAGCCCGAAAGCTTTGGAACATGTTTCTTACTAAAAAGAACCAAATTGTCGACTGTCCGGACGCCGAAGCCTTGGCAGCTTTTAAGCATAGCGTCGTGACGAATGGCTTGCCACACACCTCGGCCAAGAAAAGCCGAGAACAATGGCAGCATTAATAAGCCTCATGACCCGCTTTTGCGCGGGTGAGGATAGCTGGCTAGCCAGATGCAGCACCAGCGACCCCAGTACATCCGAAGTTAGAGATGAAAACGGGAAATCACGGTGCAACAGCAATAACAAACGCCGGAATAAAGAAGACAACACGAAGAGCACGGCAGTAAACGCCGGATTCAAAAGCTGTCGGCCAGGTCGGCAAAAGCCGCCCTCTAAAGGCGCCAGAGACGAACTGTCCAGCCTAAACAAAATTCTGGACCAAATATGTCAGATCCATAGCACCCCTGGTAAACCCGCTAATCATACCCACAGAGAATGTTGGGTCTTCAAGCAGTCCGGCAAGCTTAATGCCGTACACAAGGGGGAGGATACACCAAGCGAAGACGAGGATGAGTCTCTCAAGCAAGACACTGGGGAACAAAAGAAATTTCCACCAGAAGTCAAAACAGTAAACGTGTTACACGTGATCAAGGGGAGAAACAAAATGGCACTCCCAGAAAAATATGCCCAAGGGCCTATCACCGCGGAGTCCTGCCACTAGTCGTCTCAACCGATCACTTTCGACTAGCGATGGCAATGGGTTGGGTTTGGGGCGGGTGGGGCTGGTCCAAATCCAACCCACGACCCATCTTCCTACCCTCTGCCCATCCACCAAATTATCCATGGGCAAAACTTGTGCTCATGTCCAAACCCACTGGATACCCACATACCCATGGAGCTCCATGGGCATAGAAAAGTCAGCATGAAGCCTTCCCAAAGAGAAAATTAACTCATCATCATTCACTCACAAATGACAACATAAGCTACATGCATAAGTAGGCAACAAGTAATACGATGAGTCCTTGAGTGTGACATACCAGAGGTTGATTCTCCAGCATATAGCTCATGGAACAAGTTGCATATTTCCTGCCATTTCCCATTGATTCGTTCTTTCTACTATCACTAGCATATGGCCCCACATGTCATACGGGTATCCATTGGATATCCATGGAGCACAAACTATAACCATGCCCAACTCGGCTGTTCGTGGGTATCCATATCCATGGACCCATGGGCAAAAATGTGCTCCATACCCTTGCCCAACAGGGTCGATATCCATGGGTATCCAGATCCGTGGATAAAATTGCCATCCCTACTTTCGACCATCGTGATTACTCAGCAAGTATCCGGCGTGCAGGATGGGCTGCCCTGGTATTAGACCCAATAATTGACGGATACCACTTCACACGAGTCCTGATGGACAGTGGCAGCAGTCTAAACCTAATATACCAGGATACAATCCGCGAAATGGGGATAGACCCAACGAAAATTTGCCATAGCAACACTACCTTTAAAGGAGTAATGCCAGGCCCAGGGGCTCACTGCACGGGCTCCCTGCTACTAAAGGTTATATTCGGCTTCCCCGATAACTCCCGTATTTAACCTTCCACATTGCTCCGTTCCAATGCGGTTATCAAGCACTACTTGGACGCGAAGCTTTTGCCTGCTTTAATGCAATACCACATTACGCTTCCCTCACGCTCAAGATGCCCGGTCCATGCAGCATCATTACAGTGAACAGAAGTATTAAGCGATCCTTGCATGCCGAAGAGAATGCGACTGCCTTGGCAGCCGCACACTAAAAACGGCCTCGCCAACTAAAGTATTTGATAGGTCGTCAAGACCACAGACGTGGTTAGACGAGTCCGGCGCTGCTATATGTAATTTATACCAGATTGATGGCCACACCCCTATTACAAATACAAGGGGCTCAACGCGTGCAGACAAGTGGCAGTTTCTACTCATTTCTAGTTATACACGGTCTTTTTAAAAACCCACCTTTTTGCACGACAACTTTTTCACCTAAGTTCCTCTTTTTTACAGATGACCATCGTGCTACACCCGTCCAGGATACGGCACAATGGAGACACATGCGCAGACGTGCAACAGGGACCCGCTCCAAGGATTCTTTTTAGATTAAGACCCTGCGTAAACCTTTTTTACTGTCTCTTGTTGATACACATCCACCGAATTCTCAGCACAATTGAGAAGGATGCTGACGTCTTGGCATGTGGCCACGTCAGAATAATGCACGTACCTGGACACAAGGGGCTTCTTACAAAGGTCACTATTTAGGCTCGGTTTATACCATAAAGACCGAATACCTTAGGGAGTGTTCAGCGTCGCGAGTTTGGCCTTATATGCATCAGCTCTGAATCATTGTCTTTGGTAAAATGTTGGGTTTTCCCGGCTCCTATGTTTTGGTGCCTTACGTTCCACTTTATCGGATAAGGCGGCACCAGGAGAACTACTGCGATTGAGCCCTGGTTCATCCGGACGAGCACCTTAGTAGAGAAAGCCGAAAACTTACTGTCATGATATAGCGTGAGACTGGTCAACCACTCGATGACCTATCGGAATGTTAGAATTCCTCCGCCTTAATGAAGGGCCGTTTTCCGGCTAGGCATGTACGCACCCCGAGATCGGGAGAGAGCGGAGCCACCAGGGGCTATCTAGTAGCCCCACTGTCAAACTCCTATGGCTAAGTGAAAGTGTTAAAGCATTATAGTCCGGTTGCCTCGTTCGCTGCGCTATCACCTCCTTAATAGGACCAAGACATTGGGTTAAGTGTGAACATGCGTTTTTTGCGAACACCTCCGCATTTTATGCATGGGGGCTGAAGCTGATGACATCAATCTTTCAGGTTATACACCTGTATACATAAACGACCGCACAGGAGGCATCATATTACTTTCGGGAAAAAGTATAAACACAGCCTTATAAAATTTCACAAAAAACATTGTGTTTACAATGGGAATACATGTCACTCAAACATAATATTCTTCGAGCACTGGGCCTCTATCAAACGGGCACCCTCGAGAACCTCCTCAAAATAGTGCTCGGCAGCCACTCGGCCTATGGCCGAAACCTGCGCCGCAACAGTGGTAGCGTCCATCTCCGCCCAGTATGCTTTAACACGGGCAAGGGCCATCCGCGAGCCTTCTATGCACGCCGACCTCTTCATCGCATTAATGCACGGCACCGCACCAAGGAACCGCTGCACTAAACTGAAATAGCTATTCGGCTTTGGCTTTTCCGGCCATAGCTGATCCACGACAAACCTCATGGCAAGTCCGGACAACCTATTTAGTTCGGCCCATTTGGCTAGCTGATCAGTCAATCAAAGCGGACGCTCTGGAACATTGAATTGCGACCAGAACAGCTTGTCCACTTCACGATCTGTTTGACCTTGGAAGTATTTGGCCGCATCGGCAGCGCTCGCCGCCAAGTCCAAAAACGCATCTGCCGAACTCCATAGCCGATCCAGAGGGGCATACTGTGGATCTCTAAACTTCCTCCATAGCATGAAGGGCTTCCCAGCCGCAATATCCCCGGCTTTCCGCAGCTCCTCCTTCTTCGCTCTCATAGCAGAGCGGGTGTCTTTGTCCACCATCATGGCCTTCTCAAGGTCCGTTGCCTTCGCTCGGTTTTCTTTTTCAAGGAGCCGGCAACGGTCGGCAGTGTCTTTTAATTCTCCGGCCATCTTGACCATCTTCTCTTGGCTCTCGCAATGTGCGGCCTTCTCGGCTTTCAACTCTTCGTCCGCCTTCAAAGCAGCCGCATTACTAATCCTCGCTTGTTCCTTGGCTCGGACAAGTTCTGCCCGCAAGGTTTCCACGGTGGCAGCTCCATCTGCAGTCACAACATATTAAAGATACTGGCATCATGCTGCTCTTACTACGTGGCATTCACCAGATAATAACACTTACCCTGTGCCTCGTCAAGCCACTTGTTAACAAGCTCGATGTCGGCATCTGCCGCATCCAGTTGCTGCTTTAGTTCGGCAAACTCATTAGTCCGGCTAGCCACCGGAGCTTCCACCACCTGCACATAAAGGCGGTTTGGTTACTACCTGGGACTATGATCCTCTGTTCGTCGCCGTTCTCGATGACAACCAGAGTCTCACGGGCTACTATCTACACAGGGCACACCTAACATGTGCGGTACTATCACATATTATCTCACGTACCTCAAAGCCTGTCAGTAGACTCATAAAGGCTTCATGTAATCCACTTTCGGCGGATGAAATTATCTCCATCACCGTTCCCATCAGCATACGATGTTCTTCTGAGATGGCTGCTCGCCCCACCAGCTCCCTCAGAATGTCCGACCGCATACCAGACGGTGTCGGACTCTTTTGTTTGCTCTCTTCGGGAGCCGGACGCTGGGGACTTCGGGGGTCTATGGGATTATCTTCTGGCCTCACCGGATCCGGAGAGGCCCTCCGTGATGACACTTCGGGGTCGCCTGCTTCTTGAGCGGAGGAGTCCGGGGGAGGCGTTTCGCTCTCCATCATCTCTGGAAGAAGATCCCCCGAAGACGATCTGAGCTGAGAGGGGCTAAGGCCCGAACTGCAAGATATATGCGGTGGTTATTTTCTCAGAAAAAAGATAGTACACCTTCACTATTAAAGTATTTTTTGGATCACTTACGACTCGTTGGATGGCTGATCCCCCCGCGGACTTTGTGCGGCAAAAGAACCCCTCGAGGCAGGACCCTCCGTGGGAGACTTCTTCTCCCGTTTGGAGGCCTCGGCTTCCGGATCCTCGGAAGCAGTCCTTTTCCTCCCCCGGTTATCCTCCTTCATGGAGACGCTCATTCCCTCGGTTGGAACGGGCAGCGATGGGGGCCCGCGTCCTGGTCAAAGAGCGAACTCTCAGAAATAACTTCATGATGAATAAAAGACAGTGTGTTCGGCTAGAGGATTTCTTACTTGTTCGGCGGCGCGATTACTGCTCAGGCCCACGTCCTTGGTAGTATCCGGACACTCTATTTGAGGTCCGAATAATGACTTGTACATCTCCTCATGCGTCAGGCCGAGGAAACTTTGAATGGCACGCGGTCCTTCTGGGTTGAACTCCCACAAGCAAAGGGGCCGGCGTTTGCAAGGCTGGACTTGACGAACCAGCATAACTTGTATTACCACGACCAAATTAAAATCTCCCTCGAAGAGATCACGAATGCGGCTTTGCAGTATAGGCACGTCCTTGGCTGGACCCCAGCTCCGACCTCTGCTAATCCATGACATTAGTTGTGGTGGGGGGCCCGAGCGGAAAGCGGGGGTAGCCGCCCACTTGGCACTTCTGGGAGCCGTGATGTAAAACCACTCCCGTTGCATAATTCGGACACCTATGGAAAGGAACCTTTCGGCCATGGATCTCCTGCCATCTTGCCTATTGATGCACCTCCACACGCTACATGTTGCCCCTTGATCATCTTCAGCTTCACTTCAAAGGTCTTGAGCCACAGGCCGAAGTGAGGGGTAATGCGGAGGAAGGCCTCACACACGACAATAAATGTCGAGATGTGGAGAAAGGAGTCCGGAGCTAGATCGTGGAAATCTAGCCCGTAATAGAACATCAAACCCCTGACGAAGCGATCCAGAGTGAGGCCTAGGCCTCGGAGGAAGTGGGAGACGAACACGACGTTCTTGTTGGGTTCGGGAGTAGGGACGACCTGCCCTCGAGCAGGTAGCCAATGCGAAACCTCGGCGGTCAGGTATCTGGCCTCCCTCAACTTCTTGATGGCCTCTTCCGTCATGGGGGAAGGCATCCATCGGCCTTGAAGGATGGATCCGGACATGATTGAAGATCCGAAGCACCTAACCTGGGCTTTGGGTGTTGGAACTCGAGGCAGGGGAAGGGTTCGATTGAGCACGAGAGGGAAAAAGCGAAAACCTTGTCCCTTTATAAAGAGGGTGAATATCAAGCGTCCTCTCCGTAGCCATTTAGGACTTGCATATAATCTAGGAGTCATAGACACGGTTGGGTTACCCACGACCGCATTAATGAGAATCCCGTAATTGGGGGAACACGATCTCTGCTTTGACAAGACATGTCAAGAAACCGCCTCGCGTTATGTGTGGAGCTGGTTGAAGAAAAACGGTTCGAATAATCACCGGGCCATGACATAACGTCATGCTGCCAAAACAAGTCAGCAAATTGGATTTGCGAAAATATTATTCTCTCTACGGCGGTATGTGGAACTTATTTTGCAGGGTCGGACACTATCCTCGTATTCAAATTCTTCTGTGATGTATTCGGAGAAGGAACCCGCCTTGCAATGCCGAAGACAATACTACGCGCCGGACTCATCGTCATTGAAGCCTGGTTCAGGGGCTACTGAGGGAGTCCTGGATTAGGGGGTCCCCGGACAGCCGGACTATATCCTTTGGCCGGACTGTTGGACTATGAAGATACAAGATTGAAGACTTCGTCTCGTGTCCAGATAGGACTCTACTTGGCGTGGAAGGCAAGCTAGGCAATACGGATATGGATATCTCCTCCTTTGTAACCGACCTTGTGTAACCCTAACCCTCTCCGGTGTCTATATAAACTGAAGGGTTTTAGTCCGTAGGACAACAACCACAACATACAATCATACCATAGGCTAGCTTCTAGGGTTTAGCCTCTCCGATCTCATGGTAGATCTACTCTTGTACTACCCATATCATCAATATTAATCAAGCAGGACATAGGGTTTTACCTCCATCAAGAGGGCCCAAACCTGGGTAAAACATCGTGTCCCCTGCCTCCTGTTACCATCCGGCCTAGATGCACAGTTCAGGACCCCCTACCCGAGATCCGCCGGTTTTGACACCGAGAGTCCGCGTCATCGGCGGCGGCATCAATCTTGTGGATGTTGAACCCATCTTCCTAGTCATCCAGTACCAGATAGAGGTGCTTCCAATCAGGTTTAGGCCGTGACCTTTTGCAGGCGCAGTTCACTTGCTTCTCCTGTCCCCGCTGCCGCTTAGACATCTGTGATCTTTGATCTGCTCCTCCCTCTGAGTATGTTCTTGACTATCTGCAAGCAGCATCATTGGCGGAGCCAAGATTTCCGACATGGGTATGTGTCGTGAAATTTTTTTACTTCACGACATTGTAAGAAATAGGAAAGTTCATAATAATAACAAAAAAAACATGTTAGATAGTGATGGCGGCATACTGGCATGGTGGGCAGTCTCACAAATTCAAATATTCCTAATGCACAAATTTATATGCATAAGATTCACCTTGTTTTCTAGCAAGCCAATGCAAACCACACTCAAAATTGACTGGATGCTACAATAGGTGAATCAAAACAAAATTAGGGAGTGAAAATAATAATCTCTTCTTAACTAACAAATCAGAGAAATCAAGATTGAACACTCACTTACTCGAAAATAACAATCACATGAATCGGTGCCTGATGTGTGTGCGCCAGTGCTGCCGCCGCGGCCGCTATTACTCAATTGGAGGCGAAGCAGCGAACAGGTGCGAGGAGATCGATCTGCTAGATCCAAGATGGCAGATCGGTGACGCTGGCGACGGCGTATGCAGGCATGCAGCGCGACGATGTGCGTCAGAGGCGGCCGAGGAGGCGCAGCGCAGCGGCGGTTGAATCGTAGGATCGATGCAACATGTTCCAGGTCAAGCTGTCTTGGCTTCGTCAATCGGTCAGCCGCATCATTAAGACTCAACGGTAAGGCCCAGTAGCGCTAACTAGGAACGTAGCAGCCCGATATTGGCCCAAGTGGCGCTGGGAATCGTTCTCTTCTGCGTTTCTCTTCTCTGTACGTACAAAAAGATTGCCATATGTGATATAAAGGTATATAGGAGCTTATATACTAAATTATTTTTGCAAAAAGGATTGGGTATGCATTGCATACCCTTGCATTAGCCTAGCTCCGCCCCTGAGCAGCATAGGCCTAAGGCTTGATTTTTATTGTGCCCGGGGCTTGAGCAAGTTGGAATCGAATTTGGAGGCAAGATTGCGCACCTGAACTTGAATAGAAGCCAGAGCCGGCCTTGAGAGGGGCAGCCGCCCCGGGCCCCAAAAGTCAGGGGCCACTCCCAGGTATGTGTAAAAAAACTAAAGCCAACCTCAGAGATGCCTCAGCCTCTCGCGACTCGTGTGCTAGGCCTAGGAAAGAACCTAAACACTGAATGACGCGCGCGCGTGATTCAGCTAGCGCCAGATCGTGCCACGTGGTCGACAGTGCCGACCACCCGAAAACAGAGCGGTGGGGTTTGTCATTCCCAAATTTTGGGGAAACTCGTCCACTCAGCCTGGCCTCTCCATTCCCCTCTCCCCTCCTCACCTTCCCACGCGAGCAGAGGGAGAGAAATCCCTAGGTCGTCAGCGACTGCGGCCAGCGAGAATCGACGAGCGCGACAAAATCAGGGCGACGGGAGCATGTACGGGTGACGAGATCAACGACACCGACCCGCCCTCACCCACCGCGTAGGCGAGCACCGCCGGATTGGGGCTCGAGGCACACATGCGACCGGAGAAGGTGGGGCACGGACCGCCAGAGACACGAAGGACCACTGAGGAGGTGACCTAGGACGCCACGATGGGTGAGTTGAACACTTGGTGATGCCATTTGAACCGGCGATTTGAAACAGTACCTAGGCCGCCTCACCAAGCGTTCAAGTTGCCTAAGAAAACTACATGCCCCCAAAATCGCCGGTTCCGACCAACCAACTCGTCCATCATGGAGTGCTAGGCCGCCTCACCAAGCATTCAAGTCGCCTACCAGCATGTCAAACTCCATGCCGGCATAAGGAGTCCATGGCATAGAATAGGACAAGTTGCGAATCCACTCCCTTGTAATCGATACTCAATCAATAAGCAACAAGAGCAGGAGTAGGCTTTTACCTCCGCTATGAGGGGCTGAACCTGGGTAAACTCGTGTCTCTCATCCCGCTCAACCCCGACAAGTTAATCACTGTCACGATGGCCTCACGTTTAAATCCTTTCACAAGGACATCTGCCGTAACAAAACCACGACAGATAATGATGATGGAGATGTTGTGGAGAAGCCATATATATCAATTAGGCTTCAAGTGCGTACTTGTTGGTGAAAGTGTTGTCCAATGAGAATTATATTTGTATTACTCATGTAGGCTACAAAGTGTGTCGCACAACCTTGTAACATCGTACTCCATTTCTAAATTTGTAGTACTAGTAGTCCTCTATACCGTATATTGTGCTACTCATACTACCACCTCCCTCCTGGTTTATTGGTCTCCTTCGTAATTTGTGTCAAATTCTGATCATAAATTTAACTAACTAAATGTTAACTAGTAAGCATGCACGTGCAACGCACGTCATACATGTTTTAAATTGAATCAAGCATTTTATTTAGATTGATAAATCATAAAATAGTTGATAATACATGAATTTGTATGTGTCTTCTACAGAAAAATCCACGGTAGAAAATATAGCCTAATATTATAGTCCTAATGCATCTTTTCTGTCTCTTGAGGAAATAGTGGTGAACTTCTGACGCAAAAGATCTTGAATAATATGAAATAACATACAAAAGGTCAAAGTGTAGACCAGGAGCCTAGGACTATAGCAACAATCTCCTCAACCAGTTCCCTAGGATACACAGCGCCTGTTGGATTAGTTGAAGAGCATAGACTCAGGAGGCTTGATTTTTCTGTGATCACCGAGCCAAGTGACTCTGGCTTTAGCAGGAAATTGTCTGATATGCTTGTCAGGAGGATCACTGGTGTTGCACCAGCCAACCTAGCCATTTCAGGAAAGCTGACCCAAAATGGTGCTGGTATCAAAACCTATAATAAGATAAAACTCAACATTTTCAAAGAATGGGGTGCTTATCAATGCACTCCTAAGAATAGTAAGATGATTTAATTACATGGCTTGTTTACTCCAGATTAAGCTATAAATACCGGCAGTTCAAATACAAACTAACAAGCAATCAGTTAGGTTTGTAACCTGCAAGGATATTTTCGAAAATAGAAGGTTAGTTTTTTAGACAATGGAAGAGAAGCCTCCCCTGCCCCTGCATCCGAAGATACACACAGCCCAAAATTATTACAAAGCTCTTACGATATCAAGGAGCCAAAAGGAAGCGACAAACTCCATACAGTGTGAAAAAAAACAGAAATTTATAAGAGTACACATTTAGTGATGCCACTTTTTTGTCCATTCATAAAATATTACTATTACATTAGAAGGGCATTTTATCTACATGGTTCAGTAGAGATAGAATGACATAAAGAATAATGCAAAGCATGGAAGAAAGTAAAGAAAAGTGCTTCCATTAAGTATTGCAATATGATATAGTTGTGCTGACTAAGCTATTTAAGTGTAAGAAATGAACAGCGCCTTGCAAACTATATATACAACATGCCTGCTGTATTTGGCTGCTGAACTGTAGCTCCTCCTCCATCCATTTTAGACTCCCCATTCCTAAAAGTAGAAGAACATGGTTATTGTTCATGCATGAAAATCTGATTGTTCTCCAAGGGGGAGTGGTAATCACAGGTTAATTCAGGAGCTGTTATCAATATAAAAACCTAAGAAAAGAGAGAATATTGCTAGCAAAAAATAATTTTGTACAATATGAACTCATGATATATGCATCCTCTTTTATTTGGCCACTATTAGCACAAATAGATCATCTTTTAGTTGGCAACTATTAACAAAAGTATTGTTATGCCAGAAATTAAATATGCTTAATTGTTTAACATGTATGGACGCACACCCTTACTACAAAAGAAAAAGGAAGTTCCTGCAACTGTTGTCGCATCTACATCTATGCATAGAACAAAAGACAAATTTAATAGCGAACTGACTACTCATTTGTCCTCAAACTGAATAAAAGTGCACTGATGATGGGCATATCTTTACCCATTTGACGAGTTCAAATTGTTGTCAAAAAAGAGAAATTAGACTCACCTTATTGAGCATGAATGACCAAGAATACAACTGCAAATACTCTAGGAATATGGGCATAAGCATATGGTGTCGTACATGATTTGTCCAGTTACGTCAGGTGTAGGAACTTATTCTGAATTTTGTGAAACCCAAAGGCCCATCCAAAAAAATTCTCCTGATCTAGAAAGCCCGACCATCTTGAAAAGAGATAACTAAAAGAAAAAACACATATGTATCAGTACAGAGGGAGTTCTGTTTATAACTACATAAGAAAAAAATATAGTCTTGGTACTTGGAGAGCAAACTCGTGTTATCCCTCCAAGACATCTCTGTACACAATGTTCTTGGTGCTTTTACCCGTGTGATCTATTTCTTTATTTGGCTTTGCCAGAAACCGAGTTGTCTTCCTTGAAACACCCCTTGACAGTGCAACATAAAGCTGACCGTGCGAGAGTACAAGCTCCAGAAGGTAAATGCCAACAGTTGGGAGGGTTTGCCCCTCGGCTTTGTTTATGGTCATTGCAAAACTCAGACAAATAGGGAATTGCTTCCTCTTCAACTTGAAAGGAAGTGAAATATCCTCCGAGGGTTCCATTGGGATCCTAGGGATGAACACTCTCTTTCCAGCATGTTGTCCACCAACAATCTCGGCATCGATTGTGTTATTTTGGAAAGCTCTAATCATCAATCTTGTTCCATTGCAAAGTCCATTATTAGGATCGAGATTTCGGAGCAGAATGACACGACAATTGACTTTAACTTTTAAAATATGGGGAGGCAAGCCATTCGGAGTGTTGTTGTTTAGATAGTCAATTGGGTAGTTATTGTGTGTATCATCATCAATTGAATCAAAAGTTGTAGTATACCTTTTGTTGGCCGGGAAATCTGTCGATCATCTGTGCATTTAGGTCGTCCACGTGCTCATTCTTGGTAGAAAGAATAGCACGTGTGCTCATGTAGGCACCAGATGATGCATTCTCATGAAGAGATGGGAACACGTGTTCAATAAGCTTCATGACTGGTGTGTCACCAGGTGTGTAACCTATCACAATGTCATCAGGCATACGCACATAATCATCACCGACCGTCTCCTCCGTTCCATTGCCAATTCTCAAGAGGTATTTGGAGAACCACGGGTCAGTCTGTGCTCTCATATTACGCGTGAGGCGTATTTGTCTAATTTTCTCCCATAGATATGATCTTTGCAGCATGGCGTTAGTGATTTGTGCTCTTGTCCCACAGGGGACCACGGGAAGGACCTGCCTAAAATCCCCTCCAAACACCACAACCTTTCCCCCAAATGGCATAACACATCCCATGATATCCTGTAGTGACCTATCCAGTGCCTCAACTGCTTGACGCTTCATCATGGCAACCTCATCCCAGATTATGAGAGATGCTCTCCGAAGCAACTCTGCAGTACCACTCTGTTTGGTGAAGCTGCAGATGCTATTATCCATAAGCTTAATTGGAATTTTGAATCTGGAGTGGGCGGTACGTCCAGCGGGCATGATTGATGCGGCTATTCCGGATGTCGCAGTTGCAATAGCTATTTTCCCCAATGAACGCACTTTAACAAGAAGCGCCTTGTAGACATAAGTCTTCCCTGTGCCACCAGGACCATCAACAAAGAAAACCTGTTTCCTATTGTTCACCACGTGATCCAAGATTTCCTCAAACCCAGCCCTCTGCTCAATATTCAGGGATGTATACAGATCTAAATGCTCTTGATCCACATCGACTAAGAACTCCTTTCGAACCTCCCTTAGGAGGTCGCCGGAACCATCACCGGTCTCAACCAGCTCTGGGAGACCATAGCTTTTAATATCTTTGCCCATCGAATGCACCAAATCCCGGATGTGTCTAAGGACCATGTGTTCCAGCACAGCCTGGTTGGACTGGGTATGACGGTAATCCTCGGACATTGACTCTAGATGCTTCTCCCACAATGCACGGATGTTGGTTGCCTCGCAGAACACTAGAATAGTTGCAAAAAGCCTTCTTAGAGCACAAGGCATCTAGAAAGTAGCAGACTCTGCCAAGCAGTCGTCAAGAGATTTGTCAGTCTCTATTAGGCCCATGAGCTCACACGCCTCCCTGAAGGTCGAGCAAAGCCTTCCATTTACAAGCACTCTTAGGAAGTGGCACCTCTTCTATGATTCAGAAGCACTCTCAGGAAGTACCTCTCACCATCAGCAGGGTGTGCATAAACAATCCTTCCAACTTGTCCCTGGCCCCTTTGGCTTCTTTTTGGCCACTTTTTCTTACCCTTATTCCATCGGAAGAATTCTGGGAACTCTTTATGCAAGAAGTTTCGTACATAAGGGTCCACCTCATTCATTCTAAAGTATTTTGTGAGCATGGTTTTGGAAGAGTATGGTCGGTTCATGACATCCTCTAGGATATCAGCACCGCTGAATGCAACAGTATGCATGTTGGGCAAATGCAGTTGTAGTTGCAACACAGCAGGAGAGACACCAAACATACGAAAAGCACATACCCTGTACATATACTCTGGTGGTGTTACAAACCTTGCATCCCTGTATTGCCGAATCTCATTTATCACACCACCATCAGTTGTCACCGGGTCCACTAAGAAGGAAGCACGATCATGCCCCTTGTATATGTACTTGTACAAATATTTGAATGCCTTTATGCTGGAGCAAGCTTCAACATTAATGTGACAATTATATCTCATAAGCAGTTCGGGGTTGTACAGGACAACTCATCTGTTGTCCAACACTGCATTCCTAACTTTGACTCGGTGGACATCATCCCTTCTCCTATATATAGGGTATGAGTCCTTTCCTTGTTGTGTTGCAGGGCAAAACTGTCGAGGGTAACGAAAATGACAATTTCCATCTATCATGCACGGACAATTCTTCTGGAGAGTGCCACATGGACCGTGGAGCATATGCTTGATAACCAGTCCATGCAACATAGGGTACTTCTCACGGCTAGGGATCTCTGCCGAGATTACCCTATCATAGGCGTCTGGATTTGTTAGCTTACTATCCAAGGCCATGATCAGCAGGAAGTGCTCATGCGGTAGACCCCTTTTTGGAACTCGGTAACATGAGCATATGCCGCAACTGGACCAAAGTACTTCTTTTTTATCATAAGATCTTTCAAACTCCGCATCTTGGCCCTGTATACACTGGCCACCAGGTCAAGACGTTCTTGTGGTGTTTGTCTGGGTGCAAGTCTGGAAGTTATCTCCTCCCAGTAAGGGTTGCAAGTCATAGTGATTAATTAATCAGGCTTCTCGTATCTCTGGACGACAGCCATCGCATCAAGGAATCTTCGCTGCATGTCTCAATCATCTCTCAGAAAAGTCCGAGGGAGCACGATTCTTTTTCCAATCTGAGCAGCACGGGTCTCTCCAGAAGCAATGGTGTCAACAACACCCTATGAAGAAAATGAATTAGGCTCATATTTGGTTCATGCTTATAGAATACAAGCATGATGATAACCTACAAGACTATACATTAGGCTCATAATTGGTTCATGCTTAATTCTAGTTATTCAGTAACCTACCGGTGTGTGACAAGTTGTCATAGTATGTTGATGAGGCTGGGGAGATTTTTGTTACCTGGTAGAGCTCGACACATATGAGTTTTTGATTCTGAGGCTTCGAGTAGAAATCAAGCCTCATAGTCTCCATTTTGATGTACATGTCAACAAGCCACTGTTGGAGAAGACGCCCCCCAAACAATAGGATGTTAAAAATTCCTTCCCTGATCTGCAACTTGAAACAGTAATACTCCCTCGCACTGACATATTTTCTAGAGTCAGTGGCTTCATCCTCATCTTGTTCTTTGTTGTCATCTACAATATGGTTGCGACAACGAATTATGAATAATAATACTACTAAATATTGGAAGAATTCATGGATGGTTCACCAATTGTTATGACACATTTACCTGCTTCTCGTTCATCGTCCCGGTTGTCGCCTTCATCCTCATTGCCTGCCTGAGCAGGAGTTGGTCCCTCATATGGTAGCCAACGGTTCCATCCTATCTCCCCAGCCGGGTAAAATAATGGGTACGCTAAAGGATCATAGCACCCATAGTAGGCTCTGATGTACAAAGGACGGTCCCCTTTTGCATGCACGACAACACTTCTATCAAAAGTGTGTTGCGGGTCACTACCTTCAACCCACATTGCAGCCACCTGAGAAGCTGTAGGGGAATTGTACCTCCGCTGGTCCAATTTTATATTTGTGTTTAGTGTAATCTTATACTCCGCTAGGTCTGGAACTGAACCAAGGCTCTTAAATGTCTCAACATACGGGTTGATCTCCAATATATGAAGAATCTTCCGTATGAGATTGATATCAAGATTTGGAGAGCGCTTGACCCTATGTTCCAAGGCTTCATTTGTATCATAAATGTACAGCTGCAAATGCCTGGGTCCGTGATCACCTGGTACAAGATGGTCTAGACGGTGGTACAACTGACCATGAGCACGGAATGTATATACACCGGTTCTTGCCGCGGTGTTGACCCGATTGTCAAGGGTAACTCCAAGGCTTGTGAAGGAGAAGTGGGAGTTGAAATATCGTATGTGCTTTCTAAAGTACTTTGCATCCATGTCTACCTGACTTGTAAACAATCGTTGTAGGTCTTGAGAAACCTCTAGGATAAATATCTTGACCTTACCCTTTCTACAACAGAAGGCTGGGCCTTCATACTCAAACCTCATTGCTCCACAGTGTACACAATCCTTTACTGGCTTCAAAACATGATTCTTGCTTGGTAGATTTTTGTAGACATAGTCATAGGGATCATGAGCATCAAAAGCATGTGAACCATCATGTGTCACTCTGTATGATTCGAACTCATTACCTGGTAAGACATGAGCAAGAGTTAATTTTGTGCTGGCACCAAATGGTGCCTGCAGTAGTAATGAAATTCAAGTTCGTATTATAATGAACCTTGTACATTGAATAGCATGCATTCCTCCTCATCATCAGACAGGGTGTCGCCAGTTCGGACGGTATTCATACATTCTATTCATAGAATTAGGTATAGCTGAAAAAATTAAAGTGGCTACTATTATGCAGAGTGCGATAAGTAAAGAGAACACACCCATCATTTCAGCAACCGGTCCCATTAGCTCAAAGATACTATGGGCATCGTAGTCATCTTCATCATCCCTGCCTCCTAGAACATGTATCAAAGAATGAGAAACACCGCAGAAAAAGTGTTTAATGCATCAGTGCATCGACATTGTTCGTATAAGTTGGCGAATGAACTGAAGGACCAAGCAGAAGAGCAGCAACATATGCCCTTCATGCATCTCAATACCTGTATGGCTGTTTATGTGAGATGGCTGCAATCCAGTGGCAGGAGTATGTGGTGAAGGGTATGAGGATCCACTTGGCACATCAGTATGGTTCCGCTTCCGCTTTCCCCTCTTGTAAGCACGATTCTTCAACAAAGCATCTTTCTGCTGCGTGCTCATTTATGAGTATTTTATCTTTTTATGGTTGCATTCCTTGTCATTGGAAGCATCTGGTACCATTCAACGCATGGTAGAGTGTAAATGTCAATGGAAGAAGGTACATCACACTGACACACAATAGAATGTATACGGATTTCTTAGTTTTAGTTGCAATATACCTACTTACTCCATGTTGCGCCCAAAGATAAAACTCATGGGCACAATGGGTTCAGTCGTCCTCGCTGGTCGTACGTAAGTCAGATTGCTGTGTAACCAATCAGCAGAACCACCTTCGTCCAAATTCGGCCTGCATAACGGTGTGTCTACCACGCGGGTGAGTTGGGACTGCACTAGTCCACTTTGACCAATACATACGCTAAATGTAGAAACAAGTGGGGTGTCATGTAGTTCAAAATGTTGATTGATTAACAAAAAGAAATTTAAGCAGATGTATGGTAGATCACCTTCATTAACATCGACATCAAGCACACCAGCTCTCTTTTGTTTGTGTGAAATCCGAAGCTTCCTTAGGTGTTCTTCTTTCCTCTGTCCGGATAAGCTGGCGTACCACCCTTGCCAGTTCGTGTGTTGTAGTCTCCTACTGTTTCTGGCAATTGGTGCTTAGTAATGGCATCGTTATCCGGCAAAGAGGTTTCTACCGACACAAAATAGGTGATCAACCCATAAAACAGATTAGTCAGAACATCATTTGGTTCCTCGGTTGCAAGTAATGTAACATGTATGTGCTCTCACCAGCCGCACCTTGCGGGGATGATGACTGAGGCATCGCAACCGTTCTTGCAACTTTTTTGTCTCTTCGCGCCATCCGTTGTTTGTTTAGGTATTCTGCTCGCCGCTCGTCGGAAAGTCTAGCATACCAACTTTGGCCACGTCGTTGTTTTTGTATCACAACCTCTTGCTCGTCCAGAAGCGATGACCTCATGGAGGGTGGCGGCGTAGAGGTTGCACCTGTACATCAAAAGAGTAGACCAACCCATAATTCACAATGAAGATGGTCCATAAATATGTCATATTTGGAGTTGGCCTTAGCAACTGAAAAAGAGGAATTCTGAGTCACATCGACATTATCTTTGCAGGAAGCATGTTTTCTTTTTAGTCAAGCAATCCGTTGCTTATTTAAGTATACTGCCCTCTGTTCATTGGTTAGGCCGGCATACCAACTATGGCCACTTCTTTTTTTGGGCACCATTTACTTCATCGAGAAGATGAGTCGCAGAGCATGTAGATGTACACCCTGCAAGTGAGACACGGTAGGAAATGAATTTATATGACGCCTATGTAGGGACGCTGATTCTTTCTCATTAGTTATTTGGGCATTTCCAAATTTAGGTGAGTTTGTTAGGTCCGTAAACGGAGTGCGATGCCCTGACGGGAATGGAGGTGCATATTGATTATGCTTGCCCATCTGTGTTTCATAACCACAAATGTTAATTAAAGAAAATAGAAGAATGAGCATAATCTCAGAGCATGGGCAGTTTGGTAAATTGGCAAGAGTCTTTTGAAACTGAAGTATTGCATCTGATGTACTTCAACAAATATCACAGAGTCATATCATCAAAACATTTGATAGTACCATGTAGGACCAATTTGGAAAGGACCAGCATAGTTAGCAGTTAGCAGTACTGGCACGTAGGAGGGAAAATGCTCATTGGACCAGCATAATTAGAACTTAGTAGTACTGGCACTTAGCAATACAGTAATTTTGAATGCTCCGGATAACAAAAGGAATTTAAGTTGAACAATGAAAGCTCCTCTGCACCTACATAAACCAACTGATAGAGTACAAAAAGAGATGGAGAATGGTTTAGGAGGCCGGTAATAGGCAGCTGAATGTTAAAATAGAGGGCAGTGTCATGATGCTCACTGTAGGTAAGGTTGATTGGAGCCTATTTTGAAGAAAATTGCTGGGGCCTAAATTGAAATTTTTTGAGGCAACAAACCTTCAGAGACTGCCTTCAGAGGTGCAGACGAACTCCAAAAACGGCACCTCCGGGCAGCAGGGCCGCACTCCCTTGCAAAAGGTGCGGACGGCGGTGAGAGGCCCGAGGTGCGGGAGTGCCCTGGTGTTGGCGCGTACGGCGGTGCGGATGGTCGGGGCGGCAGGCCGGGACGTGCGTACGACGGCGAGGTCAGAGGAGCGGCAGGTCGGGCCGTGCGGATGGCGGCGAGGTTGGAGGTGCGGAAGGGCCTCCCTCTGCTGTTTCTGCGCATGGCGGCGGCGATGGATGGTCGTGGCGGCAGGCCGGATGGCGGCGAGGATGGTCGAGGCGGAGCAGGGGCCGTGCGGGATTGGCTGTGTCATTGCCGCGGGCGATGGCGAGGACGGTTGTGGAGGCAGGGTCGTGCTCTTCCAGATGCCGACGACGACAGAGGGGAGGCCAGGACGTGTTGGTACGGAACAGATCGCTGGCGGCGGCGCGTGCGTGGATGGTGGCGGGGAGCGAGCAGTATTGCAAAGTAGGTTGTGTTATTGCTTTCCTTTTTTGTTTTAGGGAGTTATTGCTTTCCATGTAGAACCGTTCGGTGGAGGTGGGGAGCGTGTGCACGAGGGAGAGCGGCGTTGCTAATTGCGCATGCTAAGTGCAATTAGCACTAAAGACGTGAGTATTAGGGGCGGTAGGATCTGTTGTTTGAAGGGATGGGATTAATTTGGATCTCGGCACTTCTTGCTTTTATAGGGGTAGTAGATAGTAGATAGATAGATGCATGTCAAAAAACTTATTTGAACATAGTTGCCAATGGTATAATTTTTGGTGACATGCACTGACATTTTGTTAGTTAAACCTATGGTTAAAATGTGACACTAAATACGACTAGTAAGTAGTACAGTAGTACTAGTATACGTCGGTCAAATTATTCATCATGTCCACACAATGAATTGACATGACAACACGCTGCACGTGGGTGACACAAGAGTCCCGACGACATGTTCGGTTCACAAAAGTGAGCCTCACCCCTCTCATAGTACAACAACACTCTCCCATTCTCTACAAAATCACTCTCCCATTCTCTACCGGTCTCCTCACCTCCCAGCCGCCGCCTTGTTCCGATCCAGTTGGTACGATGAGCGAGATCTACTGGAACTGCTATACTTCATTACAAGTAGTCAAAAGGAAGACGCTGAAAAACTTGAGCTCAACAAGGATACTCTTCAAGCTAGCTGGATGAAGAACGAACAAGCAAGGCCGCTCTTGTGAGTATTCGTACCGCCGCCTTGTATGACAATTTCAATCTTGGGTTTTCAAGTTTTACGAGTATGCATGTAGTAATGAAATCAAGACCCCAATTTGTTCGGGTATTGTGGACTTCAGATTTGGAGTAGCACTTATCAGTCGAAATGTTTCATCATTTACTTAAACAGTTGATTGATCATACATTTAGTACCATTTAACTGGAATTAATCGATGCAAGTCCAAGAAGGATTGGCCGGTGCTGCCGGCTGATACGTCTCCAACGTATCTATAATTTTTTTTATTGTTCCATGTTGTTATATTATCAATCTTTGATATTTTATATTCATTTTATAGCAATTTTACATCATTTTTTGGGATTAACCTATTGACATAGTGTCTAGTGCCAGTTGTTGTTTTTTTGCTTGTTTTTTAGTTCACAGAATATCGGTACCAAACGAAGTCCAAATGCCACGAAACTTTTTGGTGATTTTTTTCTGGATAGAAGACAACTTGGGAGCCAAGGAAGTGCCCAAGGGGAGGCCCGTGGGGCCCACAAGACACTAGGGCGCTCCCTGGTGGGTAGTGGGGCCCACGAGCCCCCTCTCCACCGACTATCAACTCTATAAATACTCAAAAATGCCAAAAACCCTAGGGGAGAAGAGAGATCAGAGTTTCTGAAAGTGCGTTAAATCGATTAGAGGGGGGTGAATAGGCGTCTTTTATGAATTCGTCACTGAGGAAATTCTAAGTGAGGAATTTCCTAAGCAATAAACTACAAGTAGCGGAATAAGTACTCAAGTGCATGCATAACAAAGAAGTAGCATAGTTAGCATGATGTAATGAAACATACACAAAGCATAGGTAGCGTGAAAACAGGATAAGCAGGCTGAAGATAAGATGACTGAAGAATTAGGATTGAGGAAATTGATAAAGTCTTCAGTCAAATTGTTCAAACAGTAACGATCAAGTTCATCAAAACATGAATGAGGAAATGAAAGGGTTGAGGAAATAGAACTAGTAGCTTGGTGAAGACAATGATTTGGTAGACTAGTTCCAACTGTTGTGACAGTTGTGCGTCTGGTTGGAGTGGCTAGGTATTTAAACCTGAGGACACACAGTCCTAGACACACAGTCCTCACAGTATTCTCCTTGAGCTAAAGTCACACAGATCTCGCCCAATCACACGTGGTAAGTCTTCAGGTGACTTCCAAACCTTCACACACTCGGTCACTCGACGATCCACAATTCCTCTTGGATGCTCTAGACCATGACGCCTTACCGTCTGGAGGATGCACAGTCCTCAAAAGTAACAAGTGTCGGTTCCACACAGGAACAATATCTTTAGTGATGCTCAATCACTTTGGGTTTTAGGTGTTTGGGTTTGGGTTTTCCTCACTGATGATTTTCGCTCAAAGTCCTCGGAGGATGGGATGCTCTCAATGACAAGTGTTAGTTTCTCAGAGTAGCCAACCAGCTAGTGGTTGTAGGGCCGGCTAGTTATAGCCGGGGAGCAGCCTGACATGATAAGACATAAATGCCCTTCAATGATATGACCATTAGGTGGATAAGATATTTTGGAACAGCTGGCGCGTAGCACAACAACGGTCGGAAATTTGAGCTCTTAAATTCCTCAAGGCTATCATATTCCTCACTTGTAGGTAATATGCACTGGCGAATTCCTAACTCCTCAGTCAGAACAAATTCCTCAAAGACCAAAAGATCTCTGTCTCTGTCACTGAAGAAATTGACTGAACTGCATAATATTTCCAATGGCTTCACTCAAAAGGATTGTGTATGTGTAGGCTTTGAGATGAGCATCACTTGGAAAGTTTTTCCTTAGTTTTACCCCGACCCCGGCCCCTTTAACAGTATGGTGTTTCCTATGACTCAAGAAAGAGAAAATGAAACTATGAAAACAAAAGTCTTCACGCTTCATAATCCTTGCGTCAATATCGAAGTCTTCAAGGTCACACCAATTTCCTCATTTTCAAAGTCTTCGAGAAAACAGAAGTCTTGCAATGAAGACATTCATTTTTAGGGATCGAATTTCATCATAAATATCAAACTCATGATAGACTTATAGACTCTGTGTACACTCACAAACACCTTATGTCAGGACCCCGATTCCAAGTCACATCGATCTAGCCGGTAACACCTCATATCACTTTGCGGCCTCGCGCACGGTATTCCCATGGGTGTCGCCTTACCATGGCCCGGGACCGTTTGCGCCTTTTGGCTCACGTATATGATAGTGGCGCTAGCATCCATATGACAGAGAACCCGGGCCGACATGACTAGTCGTGAACCCGAAGTGGCACTAACTTACGGGAACAGGCATACATGAATCAACATCGAGCATGTCGGTCAGCAGCGTGCGAATCCGGGCTGTAGCACTGGGCTAACAGGACTCCGGGAACCCGGGCTGTAGCAGGCTAGGCAGGACTCCGGATGTCACCGCATGACATTTCCCCGAAGGGACAGACACAGGAACGAAGTGAATCACATGCCGTCCAGCCAAGTGTTCCGGAGCAGTAGTGCTGGGCTAGAAGGACTCCGGTGAACCGGGCTGTAGCGGACTACTATGGCTCATGGAAGAACAAGACTACATTTCCCCATAAGAGAGGCTACCAAGGATAAACAACTAGGTTGTCGGATCCCACACATACCAAGGATTTCAATCATACACACAATATGCTCAATATGGGCAATACAACATGGCATCACAACAAGACTCTATGACTCAGAGTATTTATTCATTAGGCTCCGAGGAGCGAGATATTACAAACATGGGTCTCATGGCCCAACATTCAGAGCATACAAGTCAAAACACATGCGGAAGCTTAACAAGTCTGAGTACAAACATCTACAAATGAAAAAGGCTGAGGAGCATGACTATCTACAAGACCCTCCCAAGGGTACAAGATCGTAGCTGAGGTAACAAGCTAAACGTCAAAGTCCATGTGGAACTACTAGCGGGACTGAAGTCTCTCTGCAAAACATAAATTAAGCAAACGTGAGTACAAATGTACCCAACAAGACTTACATCAACTAACTACATATGCATCGGTATCAACAAAGGGGGTGGTGAAGTTTAACTGCAGCAAGCCAGCTTTGACCCAGTGGCTAACCTGAACTATGACTGCAAGTAACTCTTTTGAGGTGGTGCACACGAGTCCACATATTCACCATACCAATACACCACTATGGATCCGCTCCCGTCTCCCCGCGAGATCGCCATCCATAACACTCACACTTCTCTTGCACATTTTTTAGTATCCACTTCCACTTGTCTATGAACTATGCAAGGGGTCCAAGTTTCCATATCCGAGGAATCCGGCTATTCGAATAGATAATGATAACCCTGCAGGGGTGTACTTCTTCACACACGCTCTCGCCACTTATCTCCCTGTACACGTCATGTACCTCGGCAACCTTCAAGCGGAAGCCGGGCGAGGGAGTCGGCCATGACCTGACTAACCAACAAGTCTCTAGTCCAGGTTTATCGCCTATTCGGGTTCCATCCGCAAGGAGATCCGGTCGGGGTGTCGCTCACGGCCCCAAACGATGTGTGCAGGGTTCCCAAGCCCACCATCCGGGTGCCACTTGGTACACTGTGCCACTGTGCCCAGTCTGTCCCAAGCCCACCTATACCGGGTGCCACTTGGTAGACTACTAACACTACCTACAAACACCAAAAACTAGTTGCAACTCCTGGACAAAGATCGAGTTGATTAATAGGCTGAGAGGGGCCGAGTTACTGGAACCCAATGTGTCGTAGTAACTGTTCATGGATCACAAACACAGGACTCGGTTCCTGAGGACGGCTGCAATGAGACAACCCACCATGTACTCCTACATGGCCTCTCACCGCTACCTTTTCCAAATCGTGTTCACACACTTAGCTCTCAACGGTAGGACATGTTCACCACGTTCCAATTCATTCCCGATGAATCATACCGGACTCAACTCTAAGCAGTAGCAGGCATGACAACAAGCATGAATGAGTAGGCACATCAGGGCTCAAACAATTCCTACTCATGCTAGTGGGTTTCATCTATTTACTGTGGCAATGACAGGTCATGCAGAGGAAAGGGGTTCAGCTACCGCAGCATGTAACAGTTGAATCGCTGTTGTCCTAATGCAGTAAAATAGAGCAGGAGCGAGAGAGTGGGATTGTATCGAAATGAACAAGGGGGTTTTGCTTGCCTGGCACTTCTGAAGATAACATTGAGTCTTCGTCAATGTCAACGATCACAGCGTGGGAGCGACGTCTACCGAGAGGGGACAATTACCAGCAAACAAGGAATAACACAATCAATGCGATGCAACAATATGATGCATGATCATGACATGGCAATATGTTGTTGATTAAGCTAATGCAACTAGCAACAAGTTAAATGGAGTTGGTTTAAACACTAGGTTCAAATTCAAATTCAAACTATGAATTCAAATAGTGCATTATCATGTTTTCACTTATACAGGGGTATAAGTTGGTTGAACATGCATTAAAGTAGCATAAATGGATATATTGGATTTTTGTGATAATTTTTCATATATAATTTATTTCATTTGGAGTTACGGTTGATTTTCTATGATTTTTAGAAGTTTAGGCAATTTTTTGGAATTTCCTGTAAAAGAATAAATCCAGAAAAGAGTTATTGCATCAGCATGACATCACTGTGAAGTCAGCGGTCAACGGGCGCGGTCCAAGTCAAACCCGACCAATGGGACCCACTGGTCAGTGTCTTAGTGCTGATTTGGGTGGATGACAGGTGGGACCGGTCAACGCTGACTCGACCAAAGTCAAACCGACACGTGGGCCTTCTGTGGTTAGCTTAATTTAACCAGGGGTTAAATCTGTGTTTAAATAAAAAATGGGGCCGGGCTGTCAATGAAACATGCGCTAAATAACTGCCTCATTAGTGGCTAATGACGATGCCACGTCATCATCGCCGGAGTCAGGCCGGCGAGGACCAAACCGACGACGGATGACCACCATGCGCTCGATACGGAGCACCAAATCGCATGCGGTTTGCGGCATTGGGTTGCTGGTGTTGTGCTCCATCGAATCTTAGTGTAGATGGACCAAGAGGTCACCAGAATAGTCGACGGCGACGAGGTTTGGCGGCGGCCGGAGTTCGTGCAAGCACGAACTAGACGCGGGGATGCGTTTCCGGACGAGCTAGTGGGTGTGGTAGGCTCCTGGGAGCATGCGGAGTGCGGTGGTGTGCTCTTATGCAAGCTGCAACGGTTGTAGCCGCGGTGGCGACATGGCCGGCGGCGAAGGTCGCTCGGGCTCGATGGTGGGCTAGCTAGGGCGTCCTATCAAAGAAGGGGATAGGGGGAAAGAAGGCGGGGCTCACGGCGAATCTTCTGGTGTGGACGGCGAGCTCGGGGAGGTCCCGTAGCCGGCGAATCGATGACAGTGGTGGTCGGCTCCTGAGGACGAGGACGACGGCAATGGCGAGGTTGAAAGGCTCCCGGGCTTGTTTTGTTCTTCTCGTCGATGTGCGGAGCCGCGGCGGAGCCTAGGGATACGGTGGGAAGGTCAGGCAAGCTCGGTGGGCGCGTTGGCAGCGAGCCGCGGCGACGGCGGCTCTCTGTTCAGGCGAAGAACGAAGAGGAAGAGGGGAAAATGGCCAGGGAAGAAGGGGGGGTCAGCACGGCCTCGTCCACGTCTCCTGGTTCGGAGAAGGGAGAGGGATGAGCCTCCAGCGCGAAGCAGGAGGTGGCGACCTCCCAGCGCGCGCGTGCGTGACTTCGCCTCTGCCTACTGGCAGAGGTTGAAGAAGACCACAACGCCCCTGGTGGGCTGGGCTGGCCAACTGGGCCGCCAGGTAAGTAGGGCCAGGTTTGCTTCCTTATTTTTAACCTTTCTAATTCTTTTCCATTTACTGTTTTTCTGTAGTCTGTTTTTTTGAATTTAGTTTCACCACCAAATTCAATTTTGTTGCTTCTGTAAATTTATTATGTGAACTATTTGGATTAATCCAAAGCCTCACAATAATTTTCAGAATTATTGGAGTTTCAAAAATAATTATAGGCATTTATAACACCAACTCAAATACCTATTGATTTAATTCAATGACCATAAATGTCAAGGAAAAATGGGCATCATCTCTGCTTAGGGTGTTCACCCTTTTCCATAAATAATGAACATTTTTGAAAGACATTTTGGGTTCACTGAAAAATATTTTAGTTGAACCTATTTGAATTTTATTGATGCTAGGGTTTGAATCATCCCCATTACAAGTTTCAAATAAATTTAGACATGATGCATGGATGCTTATGCAACTATTTGCAATCAAATTCTAGGGCTGTGACAACTCACCCCCACTAAACAAGAATCTCATCCCGAGATTCAAGGCATGAGGTAAGAAGAGAGGGGGGCACAAAGCTAACACGATCTTCATGATCTAACTGCCCTTCTCGGAGATGTTGATCCGCTACATCATATTGATTATGACATGCTTTCCTTCGAGAACTTCACCCAACATGGCGACAAGAGAGCATGGCAACCTCACAGGACTGGATCATCGATCTTAATGAACACAAGATCAACTCACGGAATGAGACGTAGAAACATCCCTTGAGGTGAGACGCAGAACACACATCAGAGATGATGGATGAGAAACTTATGACAAAGGTTCAAATTGGTAGGCAACAATTCGACGCTTAAATAGATGGTGAGGGAGTTTCAAAGTAGTGAGGAGTTAAGTTGCCCACGATACCATAACTGGACACCTTAGGGAAAGGTGACTCGTAGAGCATTTCCCTTAAGTGGCAAAAAGAATTACTTTTGATACAAAGATCATTGAAACTCTTTATACCAGCCTGAGGTAATCACAATCGATCGTTGGAAGGGGTTCGGAAGAATGGCATACTCCGACTAGGATGGATGATGTGGACTACCTTGTTGAAGACAACGCAATGGATGATTTTTAGCTTATCATCAGAAATGGATGGGACCCATGGTAAGTCCACTTTTGAAGATGATCCTGAACAACAACTACTGAGGTGCAAGCTGGGAACAAAATGCAAATGTTGGGAATGATTCTGGTAACTGGGGAAGAACTCAACAGTCGAGAGTGTTTCCAACGTTCCAATGGTTATAGAGTCATCGAAGAAACTGAGAGCACAAGGATCCCTAAGGAACAATTTCAAGAATAAGTGCCACTAAATTCTCATGGAGAAGATGGTCAAATAGCTCAATCAAGATACTACAATGATAGATCTTCTGGCTAGGTGTGTCGGCCAGAACATCAACCTTGTCAGGACCTACATCATAGATCTTGGAAAAGTTCCAACCATCATATCTGCCTGAGATTCAGATCTGGTTGGTAACAGGATATTCCAGACCCATCGGGTCTAGAAGAAAATGAAAGTTTGCAACACAAATCGACAAGATGGCGTTGCGAGATTCTCGGGAATGGACTATGGTAGTAAGCTCCAAAACATGAGCTGGTTCTGCTAACACATGTGAACATGTTGTCCCAGACAAGCATGACCACGTAGTAGTCTTATAGTAAAACACTACCGAGTTCAGGTGGGGAACCTTCATCAAGGATAACAAAGTCCTTGCATAAGTCATCATTAGCTCTTAAGAAGGAACTTCTTCTCCTTGAACAAATCAATCGGTGGCTTGGTGTGCTAGGAACACATACAGAATGGAGGCGGCCAACCTATCATACCATAGAGTACTTCCCACATAGGCATGACTAACTTGGGATGATTCCAGAGGGAGCAAAAACAAGCTTTCTCGAACTTATGGCGGCAACTTGCTCCAAATGCACATGAATTTGAGGAAGTCACTTCTTCCATCCAAGCATAAGCTTCATGAACGGAACATGAAGGCATTGCTTACAAAGTTTCCAATACTAGGTTGATGTTCAACATGAATCATGGGGGAGACAAAATGCTGCTGATGGGTTCAACAGCAACTCATTGGAATTTCCATATCACTGGACTTCCACCATCATGTGAACACGGTGATAGCATTGGTCAGACCCAAAGGATGTAATGGTGTATGCTCGAGGGACCAACCACGAGTAAGACAACATTACGAACATCGTTGGTACTGATTTGATTTGGTGATAGCCCATACTCAAATCAAAGTTTTGATAAGACAATAGGTCCGACAACTGATCACAGGGACCAATCGATGAAGATATCATCTTTCTTCAACACACACACAAAAGATATCCCTTATCATGAACTAAGTCAGACAAGCTTCCATCTTCCAACTCTGCAAGTTGTTTAGCTTAACAAACTAGCTCAGGGGTATCCAACACAGATTCTTGGAGAACGGATGGTTTAGAGAAAAACCAACATGATCATGGACTCAACATAGCGATCAGGGAACAACCTGGTAATACTTCCGAGAAGATATTCGGAAAATCACAAACCACCGATATGTTACTTAGCTCGAGCACAATCTCGCTTTTCAGGGCAAGACGATATGATCAAGGGAGCGAGGGATTGACACAATCCTAACTCATTGATCGAAGAGTGCACCAGGAAATATGGACTAGGTAGCACGATCAATCTTAGGATGATGATTCGATAACCAGCACGCTAAGAATGAGAGTATTGTCCATTTACTGCCAAGCAACGAGGTTGCTAGGAGTGTTGATTTCAGACATCACAGTTCACTTGTCGGCATTCCGGTTACAACAACACGGGACCGAAGAATGAATAATGATGGCGATAAGTATCACTGTGTCAAGAATTCATAAGATGTGGTGCAATTCTCATGACATTCTTGACATAAATATGGTAACACTCCAAGGTAGAACAGAACAAAAGCTGGGTTGGCATTTTGATCTGTGGAATACAACTACTTTGACCCAATCCTAGAAATGGATGAGGTACTGGAGTTTGTTTCTCCTAGTCATTCCAGAATAGAATGGCTTGACAGACCACAAGAATAAGAGGTATCGATGAGCATGAATGCAAGACATGCTCTTAACTATCAAGTGATAGACGGAGATCATGATACCCCTAAAGAGAGGGACAACTCAAAGGAACATATATCTTTCTGAGTTGTAGATGCATAGATTAGCATGTCGAACGAGTTCAACATAATTCTTCCGGATAACCCATGCAGAAAGGTAGAACTGGCAGAATCACAATTATGAATGGAGAACTCCTCAAGAGTACTCTAATGGTGATCTTTTGGTTCAAAGAACTTCAGCCTTAATGGTTCATGGTATTTGGAAGAAGGAAATACCACGGACCTCGAGGAATATCGCAATGGTTACTAATATCTTAAGGGAACTAGCAAATACTAACAACATGAAGTAGGGTGAATCTCGGGTTCAAAAACCCAGTAGTAGAATACCTACTAACTAAATAACATCACGGGATGCTTTCAAGAAAGGTGGCCAGAATTTTCACACTGGTAATACCAAACATGGCTAGATTACTAGGTGGTCCTCTAAGACACCTAGGGTCATAATAATAGCTCCAACATATATGTTGAGGCAATAAAGTACCTCAACAGACCGATTAGTGTGCTTAATCTGGCCCAAAGGATATCGCAAACGGGATGAAGACATTTGCAAATGCATCAGACTGTTTAGAAACCTGGGATGACTCGGACAACATAACGGCTATAAATGCTCAAAAAGATTTGAGACAACCTGCAAAAATGGTGGCATAACCACTCAACATCACAATATCAAGGTTCTGAGGCCAGCTATGAACACACGGAAGTAGTAGGAACTGAACTGAGGCTTAAACTCAACATTCCTAGGCAACTACGGTTTAGTAACACGTCATCCTGAGAGATAGAAGAGAAGCCTAGTTCTTAACCCCGTAGAAAAGATAAGATGACTCGGATCAGAAGGTCATGAGGATAAGGAGTAAAAAGAGCCTTACGTTCCCTTCCACAATCAATTTCCTTATATAACTAAAGCATTTCTAGACTCAACTTCGACTTGCTTGGCTTGGTAATCCTACAGGCAGTCAGGCTCTGATACCAGAGCTGTCAGGACCCTGATTCCAAGTCACATCGATCTAGCCGGTAACACCTCATATCACTTTGCGGCCTCATGCACGGTATTCCCACGGGTGTCGCCTTACCATGGCCCGGGACCGTTTGCGCCTTTTGGCTCACGTATATGATAGTGTTGCTAGCATCCATATGACAGAGAACCCGGGCCGACATGACTAGTCGTGAACCCAAAGTGGCACTAACTTATGGGAACAGGCATACATGAATCAACATCGAGCATGTCGGTCAGCAGCGTGTGAATCCGGGCTGTAGCACTGGGCTAACAGGACTCCGGGAACTCGGGCTGTAGCAGGCTAGGCAGGACTCCGGATGTCACCGCATGACACTTCCCTGAAGGGACAGATACAGGAACGAAGTGAATCATATGCCGGCCAGCCAAGTGTTCTGGAGCAGTAGTACTGGGCTAGCAAGACTCCGATGAACCGGGCTGTAGCGGACTACTATGGCTCATGGAAGCACAAGACTACATTTCCCCATAAGAGAGGCTACCAAGGATAAACAACTAGGTTGTTGGATCCCACACATACCAAGCATTTCAATCATACACACAATATGCTCAATATGTGCAATACAACATGGCATCACAACAAGACTCTACGACTCAGATTATTTATTCATTAGGCTCCGAGGAGCGAGATATTACAAACATGGGTCTCATGACCCAACATTCAGAGCATACAAGTCAAAACACATGCGGAAGCTTAACATGTCTGAGTACAAACATCTACAAATGAAAAAGGCTAAGGAGCCTGACTATCTACAAGACCCTCCCAAGGGTACAAGATCGTAGCTGAGGTAACAAGCTAAACGTCGAAGTCCACGTGGAACTACTAGCGGGACTGAAGTCTCTCTGCAAAACATAAATTAAGCAAACGTGAGTACAAATGTACCCAACAAGACTTACATCAAAACTAACTACATATGCATCGGTATCAACAAAGGGGGTGGTGAAGTTTACCTACAGCAAGCCAGCTTTGACCCAGTGGCTAACCTAAACTACGACTGCAAGTAACTCTTTTGAGGTGGTGCACACGAGTCCACATATTCACCATACCAATACACCACTATGGATCCGCTCCCGTCTCACCGCGAGATCGCCATCCATAGCACTCACACTTATCTTGCGCATTTTAGAGTATCCACTTCCACTTGTCTATGAACTATGCAAGGGGTCCAAGTTTCCATATCCGAGGAATCCGGCTATTCGAATAGATAATGATAACCCTGCAGGGGTGTACTTCTTCACACACGCTCTCGCCACTTATCGCCCTGTACACGTCATGTACCTCGGCAACCTTCAAGCGGAAGCCAGGCGAGGGAGTCGGCCACGACCTGACTAACCAACAAGTCTCTAGTCCAGGTTTATCGCCTATTCAGGTTCCATCTGCAAGGAGATCCGGTCGGGGTGTCGCTAATGGCCCCGAACGATGTGTGCAGGGTTCCCAAGCCCACCATCCGTGTGCCACGTGGTACACCGTGCCACTGTGCCTAGTCTGTCCCAAGCCCACCTGTACCGGGTGCCACTTGGTAGACTACTAACACTACCTACAAGCACCAGAAACTAGTTGCAACTCCTGGACAGAGATCGAGTTGATTAATAAGCCGAGAGGGGCCGAGTTACCGGAACCCAATGTGTGGTAGTAACTGTTCATGGATCACAAACACAGGACTCAGTTCCTGAGGACGGCTGCAATGAGACAACCCACCATGTACTCCTACATGGTCTCTCACCGCTACCTTTACAAAATCGTGTTCACACACTTAGCTCTCAACGGTAGGACATGTTCACCACGTTCCAATTCATTCCCGATGAATCAGACCAGACTCAACTCTCAGCAGTAGCAGGCATGATAACAAGCATGAATGAGTAGGCACATCAGGGCTCAAACAATTCCTACTCATGCTAGTGGGTTTCATCTATTTACTGTGGCAATGACAGGTCATGCAGAGGAAAGGGGTTCAGCTACCGCAGCATGTAACAGTTGAATCGCTGTTGTCCTAATGCAGTAAAATAGAGCAGGAGCGAGAGAGTGGGATTGTATTGAAATGAACAAGGGGGTTTTGCTCTCCTGGCACTTCTGAAGATAACATTGAGTCTTCATCAGTGTCAACGATCACAGCGTCGGAGCAGCGTCTACCGAGAGGGGACAATTACCGGCAAACAAGGAAGAACACAATCAATGCGATGCAACAATATGATGCATGATCATGACATGGCAATATGTTGTTGATTAAGGTAATGCAACTAGCAACAAGTTAAATGGAGTTGGTTTGAACACTAGGTTCAAATTCAAATTCAAACTATGAATTCAACTAGTGCATTATCATGTTTTCACTTATATAGGGGTATAAGTTGGTTTAACATGCACGAAAGTAGCATAAATGGATAGATTGGATTTTTCTGATAATTTTTCATATATAATTTATTTCATTTGGAGTTACGGTTGATTTTCTATGATTTTTAGAAGTTTAGGAAATTTTCTGGAATTTCCTGTAAAAGAATAAATCTAGAAAAGAGTTATTGCATCAGCATGACGTCACTGTGATGTCAGCGGTCAACGGGCGCGGTCCAGGTCAAACCTGACCAGTGGGATCCACTGGTCAGTGTCTCAGTGCTGATTTGGGTGGATGACAGGTGGGACCGGTCAACGCTGACTCGGCTAAAGTCAAACCGACACGTGGGCCTTCTGTGGTTAGCTTAATTTAACCAGGGGTTAAATCTGTGGTTAAATAAAAAGTGGGGCCGGGCTGTCAATGAAACATGCGCTAAATAACTGCCTCATTAGTGGCTAATGATGATGCCACGTCATCATCGCCGGAGTCAGGCCGGCGAGGACCAAACCGACGATGGATGACCACCATGCGCTCGACGGAGCACCAAATCGCATGCGGTTTGCGGCATTGGGTTGCTGGTGTTGTTCTCCATCGAATCTTAGTGTAGATGGACCAAGAGGTCACCAGAATAGTCGACGGCGACGAGGTTTGGCGGCGGCCGGAGTTCGTGCAAGCACGGACTAGATGCGGGGATGCGTTTCCGGACGAGCTAGTGGGTGTGGTAGGCTCCTGGGAGCATGCGGAGTGCGGTGGTGTGCTCTTCTGCAAGCTGCAGCGGTTGTAGCCGCGGTGGCGACATGGCCGGCGGCGAAGGTCGCTCGGGCTCGACGGTGGGCTAGCTGGGGCATGCTATTGAAGAAGGGGACAGGGGGAAAGAAGGCGGGGCTCACGGCAAATCTTCTGGTGCGGACGGCGAGCTCGGGGAGGTCCCGTAGCCGGTGAATCGACGACAGCGGTGGTCGGCTCCCGAGGACGAGGACGACGGTGATGGCGAGGTTGAAAGGCTCTCGGGCTTGTTTTGTTCTTCTCGTCGACGTGCGGAGCCGCGGCGGAACCTAGGGATATGGTGGGAAGGTCAGGCGAGCTCGGTGGGCGCGTTGGCAGCGAGCGGCGGCGACGGCGGCTCTCTGTTCGGGCGAAGAACGAAGAGGAAGAGGGGAAAATGGCCAGGGAAGAAGGGGGGTCAGCACGGCCTTGTCCACGTCTCCTGGTTCGGAGAAGGGAGAGGGATGAGCCTCCAGCGCGAAGCAGGAGGTGGCGACCTCCCAGCGCGCGCGTGTGTGACTTCGCCTCTGCCTACTGGCAGAGGTTGAAGAAGACCACAACGCCCCTGGTGGGCTGGGCTGGCCAACTGGGCCGCCAGGTAAGTAGGGCCAGGTTTGCTTCCTTATTTTTAACCTTTCTAATTCTTTTCCATTTACTGTTTTTCTGTAGTCTATTTTTTTGAATTTAGTTTCACCACCAAATTCAATTTTGTTGCTTCTGTAAATTTATTGTGTGAACTATTTGGATTAATCCAAAGCCTCACAATAATTTTCAGAATTATTGGAGTTACAAAAATAATTATAGGCATTTATAACCCCAACTCAAATACCTATTGATTTAATTCAATGACCATAAATGTCAAGGAAAAATGGGCATCATCTCTGCTTAGGGTGTTCACCCTTTTCCATAAATAATGAACATTTTTGAAAGACATTTTGGGTTCACTGAAAAATATTTTAGTTGAACCTATTTGAATTTTATTGATGCTAGGGTTTGAATCATCCCCATTACAAGTTTCAAATAAATTTAGACATGATGCGTGGATGCTTATGCAACTATTTGCAATCAAATTCTAGGGCTGTGACACATTAGTCCCTTAACCTATAAGTCTTCAATACACCAACATCACTAAGGGGCACTAGATGCACTTACAATCTCCCCTTTTTGGTGATTGATGACAAATAGGTTAAGTTCAACGGGGATAAACATATGAAGTGTAAATACTAATATTGAGGAATTTGATTGCAAGATATAGAATAACTCCCCCTGAAGATGTGCATATTTGAGCAATTTTCTTTGGATTGCAAATGCACATTGTAGAGTAATATCATGGAGATCTCCCCCTATATCTTGTAATTCATACATGCATTTAACATATGATATGAAGAATTTGAAATGCATGATAAAATATGGTGTCTGGCGAAATTCAGCATGCATGCATTAAGATACTTGAGGAAATAAGCATGCAAAAAGCAATTCAAAAGTATCAGAATACCATCAGACTTAAGTTTACAACTCGATCAACAAACACTTCAGAAGAGCAAGAGTTGTAACTTAACAAAAAACATCCCATATATAAGACCCACTTGAAGACTAACTCAAATTTCTTCCTCTTTGTCATCAAATGACCAAAAGGGACGAAAAATGAGGACTAGCGCCCCTGAAGAATATCATCATGATGTCGATGGAGGAGCGACAACGTCGTTGGGGTCGTCCGTTGAAGTAGGGCCTGCCGCAGTGTCGTTGAGATCTTCAACTTCATCCGTCTCGCGCGATGAAGAATATGAACTTGTAACCAGCTGAGGAACTTTGACCTTCTTGAATTTTTTTGAAGGAGGTTGAGACCAGTCAAAGTCCTGTTGAAATCCCATCTGCTTGAGGTCTTCATCACCATAGAGGTGAGACAATATGGCCCAAGTGCGATCAAAGATTTCATGTGCGTAGTAATGATTCTTCTTCATCGTGTTTTGCGTGACCGTCATATTCTAAAGAATTGAGCCAAATTGAAGCTTGACCGACTTGTGATTGCGATTGACCTTCTGATGAAGACTTAGGAGAAGCTCACGATCAGTCATCACTCGTGGAGCAGTGGCTCGAGGAATAGGCTTTGAAGCTTTTGCGGCAGAATCTTGAGTTGTGGAGTCATAATTTGTGGAGTAAGATGCAGCTTTGCAAAGCTGACCATCCAATGGACGAGTGCCTTCATCAATTACAGCACCTTTTCCTTTTTCATCAACTGAACAAATGGTCCGCTTGAGGACATCAATAGGAGGCAAATAGATGAGGTGATTCTGACAATCTGCCTTTGTTGAATTGAAGACCTGGTTCTGATGAATTTCATAATCCATGGAGCATAAGGCTTCAACTCAAATGGTGATAATGTAGGGAACGTAGCATGCAATTTCAAAATTTTCCTACGCTCACGCAAGATCTATCTAGGAGATGCATAGCAACGAGAGCGGAAGAACATCTTCATACCCTTGAAGATCGCAAAGAGGAAGGGTTTATCAACGCGGTTGATGTAGTCGTACACCTTCACGATCCGTCCCGATCTAGTACCGAACATACGGCACCTCCGCGTTCAGCACACGTTCGGCTCGATGACGTCCTCGCCTTCTTGATCTGGAAAGAGGGGAGAAGTAGTAGATGAGTTCTGGCAGCACGACGGCGTGGTGACGGTGTTGGTGAAGAACAATCTCCGCAGGGCTTTGACTAAGCACTACGAAAACTATGATGGAGGATAAACTAGAGGGGACGGGGTTGTCGGCACACGGCTTGGTGTTTCTTGATGTGTCTTTGGTGCTAGCCCTGCTCCTCTATTTATATGTTGAGCCCTGGGGTCAAAACATGGAGCAAAAGCCTCCTCAAAGTTGGTTTTGCCCGAAAGGCAAGAGTCCCATTCGGACTCCAGGACCAAACACCACAATCCTTGGCGTCTGGCCCAGACGCCAGGGTCTCTGGCGTTTGGGCCCCTGGCCTTCGCAAAACTCCTTTTGCACCGACCTAAAGCCTCGTGGGCTTCACCCCATGGCAAAACCATATCATCCTATATATCAATCTTTATCTCCAGACCATTCCAGAGCTCCTCGTCATGTCCGTGATCTCACCCAAGACTCCGAACAACATTCGGTCACCAACATACATAACTCATATAATACTATATCGTCGATGAAGGTTAAGCGTGCGGACCCTACGGGTTTGAGAACTATGTAGACATGACCGAGACATCTCTCTGGCCAATAACCAATAGCGGAACCTGGATGCCCATATTGGCTCCTACATATTCTACGAAGATCTTTATCGGTCAAACCGCATAACAACATACGTTGTTCCCTTTGTCATCGGTATGTTACTTGCTCGAGATTCGATCGTCGGTATCATCATACCTAGTTCAATCTCGTTACCGGTCAGTCTCTTTACTCGTTCCGTAATGCATCATCCCATAACTAACTCTTTAGTCACATTGCTTGCAAGGCTTATAGTGATGAGCATTACCGAGAGGGCCCAAAGATACCTCTCCGAGAATCGGAGTGACAAATCCTAATCTCGATCTATGCCAACTCAACAAACACCATTGGAGACACTTGTAGAGCACCTTTATAATCACCCAGTTACGTTGTGACGTTTGATAGCACAGAAAGTGTTCCTCCGATATTCGGGAGTTGCATAATCTCATAGTCATAGGAACATGTATAAGTCATGAAGAAAGCAATAGCAACAAATTGAACGATCATATTGCTAAGCTAACGGATGGGTCTTGTCCATCACATCATTCTATAATGATGTGATCCCATTCATCAAATGACAAAAACATGTCCATGGCTAGGAAACTTAACCATCTTTGATTAACGAGCTAGACAAGTAGAGGCATACTAGGGACACTCTGTTTGTCTATGTATTCACACATGTACTAAGTTTCCGGTTAATACAATTCTAGCATGAATAATAAACATTTATCATGATATAAGGAAATGTAAATAACAACATTATTATTGCCTATAGGGCATATTTCCTTCAGTCTCCCACTTGCACTAGAGTCAATAATCTAGTTCATATCGTCATGTGATTTAACACCAATAGTTCACATCTTTATGTGATTAGTTCACATCTCAATGTGACTAACACCCAAAGGGTTTACTAGAGTCAATAATCTAGTTCACATCGCTATGTGATTAACACCCAAAGAGTACTAAGGTGTGATCATGTTTTGCTTGTGAGAGAAGTTTAGTCCACGGGTCTGCAACATTCAAATTCGTATGTATTTTGCAAATTTCTATGTCTACAATACTCTGCATGAAGCTACTCTAGCTAATTTCTCCCACTTTCAATATGTATCTAGATCGAGACTTAGAGTCATCTAGATCGGTGTAAAAAGCTTGCATCGATGTAACTCTTTACGATGAAATCTTTTATCACCTCCATAACCGAGAAATATTTTCTTAGTCCTCTAAGGATAGTTTTGACCATTGTCCAGTGATCTACTCCTAGATCACTATTGTACTCCCTTGCCAAAATCATGCTAAGGTATACAATAGGTCTGGTACACAACATAGCATACTTTATAGAACCTATGACTGAGGCATAGGGAATGACTTTTCATTATCTTTCTATTTTCTGCCATGGCCGGGTTTTCAATCTTTACTCAATTTCACACCTTACAACTCAGGCAAGAACTCCTTCTTTAACTGATCCATTTTGAACTCCTTCGAAATCTTATCAAGGTATATAGTCATCAAAAGTCTTATCAAGCGTCTTGACCTATCTTTATAGATCTTGATGCCCAATATGTAAGTAGCTTTACAGGTAATTCTTTCTTTGAAAAACTCCTTTCAAATTCTCCTTTATGATTTCCAGAAAAATCTACATCATTTCCGATCAACAATATATCAGTCACATATACTTATCAGAAAGGCTGTAGTGCTCCCACTCACTTTCTTCTAAATACAGGCTTCACCGCAAGTCTGTATAAAACTATATGCTTTGATCAACTCATCAAAGCGTATATTCAAACTCCGAGATGCTTGCACCGGTCCATAGATGGATCGCTGGAGCCTGTACACTTTGCCAGCATCTTTAGGATTGACAAAATCTTCTGGCTGCATCGTATACAACTCTTCTTTAATAAATACATTAAGGAATGTAGTTTTGATATCCATTTGCCAAATTTCATAAAATTTGGTAACTGCTAACATGATTCGGACAGACTTTTAAGCATCGATACGAGTGAGAAAATCTCATCGTAGTCAACACCTTGAACTTGTCGAAAACCTTTTGTGATAATTCGAGCTTTGTAGATAGTAACACTACTATCAGCGTCCGTCTTCCTCTTGAAGATCCATTTATTCTGAATGGCTCACCAATCATTGGGCAAGTCAATCAAAGTCCATACTTTGTTCTCATACATGGATCCCATCTCAGATTTCATGGCCTTAAGCCATTTCATGGAATCTAGGCTCGTCGTCACTTCCTCATAGTTCGTAGGTTTGTCATGGTCTAGTAACATGACTTCCAGAACAGGATTACTGTAACACTCTGGTGCAGAACGTACTCTGGTTGACCTACGAGGTTTGGCAGTAACTTGATCTGAAGTTTCATGATCATCATCATTAACTTCCTCACTAATTGGTGTAGGCATCACTCGAACTGATTTCTGTGATGAACTATTTTCCAATTCGGGAGAAGGTACAATTACCTCATCAAGTTCTACTTTCCTCCCACTCACATCTTTCGAGAGAAACTCCTTCTCTAGAAAGGATCCACTCTTAGCAACAAAGATCTTTCCTTCAGATCTATGATAGAAGGTGCACCCAACAGTTTCTTTTGGGTATCCTATGAAGACGCACTTCTCCAATTTGGGTTTTAGCTTATCAAGTTGAAACTTTTTCACATAAGCATCTGCTACCTCTTGAGCACTGCGTTGGTTTTCCCTTGAAGAGGAAAGGGTGATGCAGCAAAGTAGCGTAAGTATTTCCCTCAGTTTTTGAGAACCAAGGTATCAATCCAGTAGGAGACTACACACAAGTCCCTCGTACCTAGACAAACAAATAAGAACCTCGCAACCAACGCGATAAAGGGGTTGTCAATCCCTTCACGCTCACTTACGAGAGTGAGATCTGATAGAGATAATAATAATAAGATAAATATTTTTGGTATTTTTATGATATAGATTGGAAGTAAAAATTGCAAAATAAAATAGATTGGAAACTTATATGATGGAAAATAGACTCGAGGGCCATAGGTTTCACTAGTGACTTCTCTCAAGATAGCATAAGTATTACGGTGGGTGAACAAATTATTGTCGAGCAATTGATAGAAAAGTGCATAATTATGAGAATATCTAGGCATGATCATGTATATAGGCATCATGTCCGAGACAGGTAGACCAAAACGATTTTGCATCTACTACTATTACTCCACACATCGACCGCAATCCAGCATGCATCTAGAGTATTAAGTTCATAAGAACAGAGTAATGCATTAGGCAAGATGACATGATGTAGAGGGATAAACTCAAGCAATATGATATAAACCCCATCTTTTTATCCTCGATGGCAACAAAACATTACGTGCCTTGCTTCCCCTGCTGTCATTGGGAAAGGACACCGCAAAATTGAAGCCAAAGCTAAGCACTTCTCCCATTGCAAGAAAGATCAATCTAGTAGGCCAAACCAAACTGATAATTCAAAGAGAGACTTGCAAAGATAACCAATTATACATAAAAGATTTCAGAGAAGAATCAAATATTGTTCATAGATAAACTTGATCATAAACCCACAATTCATCGGATCTCGACAAACACACCACAAAAAGAGTTACATCAAATAGATCTCCAAGAAGATGGAGGAGAACATTGTATTGAGATCCAAAGAGAGAGAAGAAGCCAACTAGCTAATAACTATGGACCCGAAGGTCTGAAGTAAACTACTGACACATCATCGGAGAGGCCATGGAGTTGATGTAGAGGCCATCCGTGATCGATTCCCCCTCCGGCGGAGCTCTTGAAAAGGCGCCAAGATGGGATCTCTTGGGTACAGAAGATTGCGGCGGTGGAAATAGGGTTTCGTGGTGCTCCTGGATGCTTTCGGGGTATATGAGTATATATACGAGGGTGGAGGGTGCGCCCCCTGCCTCATGGCCTCCTCATTGGTTGCTTGACGTCCACTCCAAGTGTGACGCCCCCGATTTAATCGTACACTAATCATACACGCAAACGTGTACGATCAAGATCAGGGACTCACGGGAAGATATCACAACACAACTCTACAAATAAAATGAGTCATACAAGCATCATATTACAAGCCAGGGGCCTCGAGGGCTCGAATACAAGAGCTCGATCATAGACAAGTCAGCGGAAGCAACAATATCTGAGTACAGACATAAGTTAAACAAGTTTGCCTTAAGAAGGCTAGCACAAACTGGGATACAGATCGAAAGAGGCACAGGCCTCCTGCCTGGGATCCTCCTAACTACTCCTGTTCGTCATCATCGGGCAGCACGTAGTAGTAGGCACCTCCGGTGTAGTAGGAGTCGACGTCGACGGTGGCGTCTGGCTCCTGGGCTCCAACATCTGGTTGCGACAACCAGGTAGAAGGGATAGGGGAAAAGAAGGAGAAAGCAACCGTGAGTAGTCATCCAAAGTACTCGCAAGCAAGGAGCTACACTACATATGTATGCATTGGTATCAGAGCGAATAAGGGTATCATATGTGGACTGAACTGCAGAATGCCGGAATAAGAGGGGGATAGCTAGTCCTTTCGAAGACTACGCTTCTGGTAACCTCCATCTTGCAGCATGTAGAAGAGAGTAGACTGAAGTCCTCCAAGCAGCATCGCATAGCATAATCCTACCCGGCGATCCCCTCCTCGTTGCCCTGTTAGAGAGCAATCACCGGGTTATATCTGGCACTTGGAAGGGTGTGTTTTATTAAGTATCCGGTTCTAGTTGTCATAAGGTCAAAGTACAACTCCGGGTCATCCTTTTACCGAGGGACACGGCTATTCGAATAGATAAACTTCCCTGCAGGGGTGCACCACATAACCCAACACGCTCGATCCCATTTGGCCGGACACACTTTCCTGGGTCATGCCCGGCCTCGGAAGATCAACACGTCGCAGCCCTACCTAGGCACAACAGAGAGGTCAGCACGCCGGTCTAAATCCTATGGTGCAGGGGTCTGGGCCCATCGCCCTTTGCACACCTGCACACTGCGAACGCGGCCGGAAGCAGACCTAGCCTAGTGGCGTTCCAGTCCAATCCGGCGCGTGCCACTCAGTCGCTGACGTCACGAAGGCTTCGGCTGATACCACGACGTCGGGATACCCATAACTACTCCCGCGTAGATGGTTAGTGCGTATAGACCAAATGGCCAGACTCAGATCAAATACCCAGATCTCGTTAAGCATGTTAAGTATCCGCGAACGCCGAACAGGGCCAGGCCACCTCTCTCCTAGGTGGTCTCAACCTGCCCTGTCGCTCCGCCACAAAGTAACAGTCGGGGGCCGTCGGGAACCCAGGCCCACCTCTACCGGGATGGAGCCACCTGCCCCTTCAGCCCCCATCTCCGAACAGTATCACAGGTAATGTAACATTGTAAAGTATAAGGTATATGCCCGTGATCACCTCCCGAAGTGATCACGGCCCAGTAGTATAGCATGGCAGACGGACAAGAGTGTAGGGCCACTGATGGAACACTAGCATCCTATACTAAGCAGTAGGATAGCAGGTAATGGTAACAACAGTAGTAGCAAGGACAGGCTATGCATCAGGATAGGAATAACGGAAAGCAGTAACATGCTACACTACTCTAATGCAAGCAGTATAAAGAAGAGTAGGCGATATCTGGTGATCAAAGGGGGGGCTTGCCTGGTTGCTCTGGCAAGAGAGAGGGGTCGTCAACTCCGTAGTCGTACTGGGTAGCAGCGGCGTCGGTCTCGGTGTCTAGCGGAAGAAGAGGGGGGAGAAACAATAAATACAATGCAAACAGATGCATAACGATGCATGACAAAGCAAATCGTGATGCTAGGCGTTCCCTAACGCGGTATGAGGTGATACCGGTGAAGGGGGGAAACATCCGGGAAAGTATCCCCAGCATTTCGCGTTTTCGGGCAAAGGAGCCGGAGGGGGAAAGTTGCGAGTTGGATAGGTTAGGGATGCGTGGCGGACGAACGGGTTGCGTATCCGGGTTCGTCTCGTCGTTCTGAGCAACTTTCATGTACAAAGTTTTTCCATCCGAGCTACGGTTTATTTTAAAATGATTTTCTAAAGTTTTATTAATTTTTGGAATTAATTATTTAATTCAACATTATCCAGAATAGTAAAAGAGGACATCAGCATGACATCATGCTGACGTCAGCAGTCAACTAAGCAGTTGACTCGGTCAACTATGTGTGGGTCCCGCATGTCATTGATTAGACTAACTAATCATGATTAATTAGTTAACTAAGTGATTACATTAATCTAATACAGAATTAATTGAGTTAATTAATTCTTTAATTAATCATTTAATTAATTAATTAATTAATTAATATTTTATTTATTATTAATTTTATACCCTTTTTTTAAAGTTCAGGGGCCGGGCCCCACTTGTCATAGGGCCAGAGGCTTATTGGGTTTGGGCGTTCGGGTGCGGGTGTCACCCGAGCTAGTGCTAGGCGCTAGCGGGCGAACCCGACGGGTGCGGGTGGGGCGTTGCCCGCCATGGCGCTGGGTGAGGCTGTGGCCATGGCGGGGCTCGCAGGCCGGCCAGAACAGCGCGGCGAGGGAGCCCGGGCGGGCAGCGGCTGGAGGGCGAGGGGAGGCGCGGTTGCACCGAGCAGCACGGCAGTCGTGTGGAGGCGCGGGTGCGCAGGTGCGGCGAGCGCGAGCGCTAGGCCGGGCGCGCGGACGACAATGGCGCGCAGCTGAGGGGGAAAACGACGACGCAGCCGGCACGGCTGTGTGCGTGCGAGCGCGGGCAACGCGACAGGTGAGCGGGGCGAGGGAGAGAGGAGGACCGGGGTCCTCACCGGGTGCGTAGGGACGGGGCAGCGGTGCGTGAGAAGGACGGAGATGACGGCGCGACGTCGGGGAGGCAGACCGGCGAGGAGGAGGCAGGACGGTGAGGAGGTCCGGCGAAGGCGTCCGGCGTCCAGGCGAGGAGGAGGCCGTGGCACAGGCGCGGGGGAGGGGGGTCCTCTCCGGCGGGTGGCTTGGGGCTCGAGCACGGCGGTGGTGGCGACGGGCGTCGGGGTGACTTCGGGGCGAGGTGGTCCTGGTCGACGGCGAGGTGGCGATCCAGTCGACGGCGCGGTCGGCGCGAGGCGTGGCCGCGGCTTCCGGCGGGCGTCGCGCGAGGGAGAGGAGGGCGAGGAGTCAACGGGGGCAGGGGCGTGGTCGCCCCGATCCCGATCTGGATCGGGGGAGTGGGGGAAGAGAGCGAGTGGGGGAGGGAGTGCGTGGTGGGGGGTTAGGGTTCGGTGGTGGGGAGGCCATATAGGCCAGGGCGACTGGGCCGGCCAGCTGGGCCATTTGGCCCGGGGGGAGGGGGCTCTTTTCTTTTTATTAGTTTTCTGTTTTTGTTTTTCTTTTTTATTTATCTTATATCTTTTCTGTTTTATCTTGTTCCTCATTTTATTTTTGTTTGTTAAAGTACAAGAATGATCCCTAACTTAGTACTATCACTAAACCCACTGCGATAAAAAGTATAACACCTAAATAAAATAGTTTAACATTTTATTAATTATAAAAGGCATCTCAATAATTGTTTTGACTACTGTTTTATTCATTTTAGAGTTCTTAAAGATTTTATATAAGTGTGGTTTCTCCATCATAATTACCTATGCATTATTTGGCTCACCCCGAACATTTTAGTTTTAATATTTGAAAACTTTTGTTGTTTGCCAAATTTTGAATTTGAATTTTAATCAGTTTCGAACTAACACGGGATTAGCGACAATAATCGAGCTGACATGGCATCATTAGCAGAGGTTACTGTAGCTTGATTATCTGGGCGTCACACCAAGTCCCCTGGATCACTTTTGTTCCAAAAATAACTCTCCTGAAGGTTTTATTCCGTTTGATATTCCTTTTCTGTGAAACACTGAAATAGGCAAAAAACAGTAGTTTGCACTGGGGCTTGGGTTAGTAGGTTAGTCCCAAAAATAATATTAAAGTGTATAAATAAGCCCATTAACATCCAAAACATATAATATAATAGCATGGAACAATCAAAAATTATAGATACGTTGGAGACGTATCAGCATCGCAACCCCAAACTTTAAAAAACGACAACTTAGGTTTCTCGCTAAACCATAGTTCATATGGTGTCGTCTCAATGAATTTTTTAGACGGTGCCCTATTTAATGTGAATGCAACTGTCTCTAATGCATAACCCCAAAATGACAGTGGTAAATCGGTAAGAGACATCATAGATCGCACCATATCTAATAAAGTACTGTTACGACGCTCGGACACACCATTACTCCATGGTGTTCCAGGTGGCATGAGTTGTGAAACTTATTCCACATTCTTTTTAAATGAAGGTCAAACTCGTAACTCGAATAATTGCCTCTGCGATCAAATCGTAGAAACTTTATTTTCTTGTTACGATGATTCTTAACTTCACTCTGAATTTCTTTGCACTTTTCAAATGTTTCAGACTTGCGTTTCATTAAGTAGATATATTCATATCTGCTTAAATCATCTGTGAAGGTTAGAAAATAACGATACTCGTCGCGAGCATCAACACTCATCGGACCGCATATGTCGGTATGTATTATTTCCAATAATTTAGTGGCTCACTCCATTGTTCTGGAGAATGGAGTCTTAGTCATCTTAAACCCACAATTCATCGGTCTCAACAAAAGAATCCAGAGAAGATTCAAATACTATTCATAGATAGACTTGAACATAAACCCACAATTCATCGGTCTCAACAAACACACTGCAAAAAGAAGATTACATCGAATAGTTCTCCACAAGATAGGGGGAGAACATTGTATTGAGATCCAAAAAGAGAGAAGAAGCCATCTAGCTACTAACTATGGACCCGTAGGTCTGAGGTAAACTACTCACACTTCATCGGAGAGGCTATGGTGTTGATGTAGAAGCCCTCCATGATCGATGCCCCCTCCGGCGGAGCTCCAGAACAGGCCCCAAGATGGGATCTCGTGGATACAGAAAGTTACGGTGGTGGAATTAGGGTTTTGGCTCCGTATCTGATCATTTGGGGGTACGTAGGTATAAATAGGAGGAAGGAGTACGTCGGTGGAGCAACAGGGGGGCCACGAGGGTGGAGGGCGCGCCCCCTACCTTGTGGCCTCCTGTTTTCTTTCTTGACGTAGGGTCCAAGTCTCCCGGATCATAATCTTCCTAAAAATCACATTCCCAAAGGTTTCATTCCATTTGGACTCCGTTTGATATTCCTTTTCTTTGAAACCCTAAAACAGGCAAAAAAACAGCAATTCTGGGCTGGGCCTCCGGTTAATAGGTTAGTCCCAAAAATAATAAAAGTGGATAATAAAGCCCAATAATTTCCAAAACAGTAGATAATATATCATGGAGCAATCAAAAATTATAGATACGTTGGAGACGTATCAAGCATCCCCAAGCTTAATTCCTGCTCGTCCTCGAGTAGGTAAATGATAAAAACAGAATTTTTGATGCGGAGTGCTACTTGCCATAATTTTAATGTAATTCTTCTTAATTGCGGTACGAATATTCAGATCCGAAAGATTCAAGACAAAAGTTCATATTGACATAAAAATAATAATACTTCAAGCATACTAACAAAGCAATTATGTCTTCTCAAAATAACATGGCAAAAGAAAGTTATCCCTACAAAATCATATAGTCTGGCTATGCTCCATCTTCACCACACAAAATATTTAAATCATGCACAACCCCGATGACTAGCCAAGCAATTGTTTCATACTTTTTACATTCTCAAAACTTTTTCAATCTTCACGCAATACATGAGCGTGAGCCATGGATATAGCACTATAAGTGGAATAGATTGGTGGTTGTGGAGAAGACAAAAAAGGGAGAAGATAGTCTCACATCAACTAGGCATATCAACGGGCTATGGAGATGCCCATCAATAGATATCAACGTGAGTGAGTAGGGATTGCCATGCAACAGATGCACTAGAGCTATAAGTATATGAAAGCTCAAAAAGAAACTAAGTGGGTGTGCATCCAACTTGCTTGCTCATGAAGACCTAGGGCATTTTGAGGAAGCCCGTCATTGGAATATATAAGCCAAGTTCTATAATGAAAAATTCCCACTAGTATATGAAAGTGATAACATGAGAGACTCTCTACTATGAAGATCATGGTGCTACTTTGAAGCACAAGTGTGGTAAAAGGATAGTAACATTGTCCCTTCTCTCTTTTTCTCTCATTTTTTATTTGGGCCTTTTCTCTCTCTTTTTTGGCCTCTTTTCTTTCTTCTCTTTTTTTATTTTTCGTCCGGAGTCTCATCCCAACTTGTGGGGGAATCATAGTCTCCATCATCCTTTCCTCACTGGGACAATGCTCTAATAATGATGATCATCGCACTTTTATTTTTCTTACAACTCAACAATTACAAGTTGATACTTAGAACAAAGTATGACTCTATATGAATGCCTCCGGCGGTGTACCAGGATATGCAATGATGCATGAGTGACATGTATGAAAGAATTATGAATGGTGGCTTTGCCACAAATAAGATGTCAACTACATGATCATGCTAAGCAATATGACAATGATGGAGTGTGTCATAATAAACGGAATGGTGGAAAGTTGCATGGCAATATATCTCAGAATGGCTATGGAAATGCCATAATAGGTAGGTATGGTGGCTGTTTTGAGGAAGGTATAGGGTGGGTGTATGATACCGGCGAAAGGTGCGTGGTATTAGAGAGGCTAGCAAAGGTGGAAGGGTGAGAAAAGTGCATATAATCCATGGACTCAAAATTAGTCATAAAGAACTCATATACTTATTGCAAAAATCTACAAGTTATCAAAGCAAAGTATTACGCGCATGCTCCTAGGGGGATAGATTGGTAGGAGAAAAAAACATCGCTCGTCCCCGACCGCCACTCATAAGGAAGACAATCAACAAATAAATCATGCTCCGACATCATCGCATAATGGTTCACCATACGTGCATGCTACGGGAATCACAAGCTTTAACACAAGTATTTCTCCAATTCACAACTACTCAACTAGCATGATTTAAATATCACCATCTCCATATCTCAAAACAATTATCAAGTATCAAACTTATCATAGTATTCAACACACTCATAAGAGAATTTTTTTTATTCTTGAATACCTAGCATATTAGGATTTTAAGCAAATTACCATGCTATTAAGACTCTCAAAATAATTTCTATAAAACAAATCCACCACCGTGCTCTAAAAGATATAAGTGAAGTACTAGAGCAAAATTATATAACTCAAAAGATATAAGCGAAGCACATAGAGTATTCTAACAAATTCCAAATCATGTATGGCTCTCTCAAAAGGTGTGTACAGCAAGGATGATTGTGGTAAACTAACAAGCAAAGACTCAAATATTACAAGACGCTCCAAGCAAAACACATATCATGTGGCGAATAAAAATATAGCTCCAAGTAAAGTTACCGATAGAAGTAGACGAAAGAGGGGATGCCTTCCGGGGAATCCCCAAGCTTTGGCTTTTAGGTGTCCTTAGATTATCTTGGGGGTGCCATGGGCATCCCCAAGATTAGGCTTTTGCCACTCCTTGTTCCATAATCCATCAAATCTTTACCCAAAACTTGAAAACTTCACAACACAAAACTTAAAGTAGAAAATCTCGTGAGCTCCACTAGCGAAAGAAAATAAAAGACCACTTCAAGATACTGTAATGAACTCATTCTTTATTTATATTGGTGTTATACCTACTATATTCCAACTTCTCTATGGTTTATAAACTATTTTACTAGCCATAGATTCATCAAAATAAGCAAACAACACACGAAAAACAGAATCTGTCAAAAACAGAACAGGCTGTAGTAATCTGTAGCTAGCGCAAGATCTGGAACCCCAAAAATTCTAAAAGAAATTTATGGACGTGAGCAATTTATCTATTAATCATATTCAAAAATAATTAACTAAATAGCACTTTCCAAATAAAAATGACAGCAGTTCTCGTGAGCGCTAAAGTTTCTGTTTTTTACAGCAAGTGTAACAAAACTTTCCCCAAGTCTTCCCAACGTTCTACTTGGCACAAACACTAATTAAACACAAAAAACACAACCAAGACATAGGCTTGATAAATTATTTATTACTAAACAGAATCAAAAATAAAGGAATAAAAATAAAATTGGGTTGCCTCCCAACAAGCGCTATCGTTTAACGCCCCTAGCTAGGCATAACAAGCAAGAATAGAGATAGGTATTGCCATCTTTGGTAGGCAATCCATAAGTGGATCTCATAATAGATTCATAAGGTAATTTAATTTTATTTCTAGGAAAGTGTTCCATGCATTTCCTTAATGGAAATTGGAATCTAATATTTCCTTCCTTCATATCAATAATTGCACCAATCGTTCTAAGGAAAGGTCTAACAAGAATAATAGGACATGAAGGATTGCAATCTATGTCAAGAACAATAAAATCTACGGGCACATAATTCCTATTTGCAACAATAAGAACATCATTAATTATTCCCATAGGTTTTTTAATAGTGGAATCCGCAAGGTGCAAGTTTAGAGAGCGATCATCAAAATCACGGAAACCTAACAAATCACACAAAGTCTTTGGAATCGTGGAAACACTAGCACCCAAATCACATAAAGCATAGCATTCATGATCTTTAATTTTAATTTTAATAGTTGGTTCCCACTCATCATAAAGTTTTCTAGGGATAGAAACTTCCAATTCAAGTTTTTCTTCATAAGACTGCATCAAGGCATCAACGATATGTTTAGTAAACGCTTTATTTTGACTATAAGCGTGAGGAGAATTTAGCACGGATTGCAACAAGGAGATATAATCAATCAAAGAGAAATTTTCATAGTTAAATTCCTTGAAATACATAATAGTGGGTTTAGCAACATCTAGGGTTTTAATTTCTTCAATCCCACTTTTATCAAATTTAACATCAAGATCAACAAATTCCGAATTCTTAGAACGCCTTCTAGGTAAAGGTGGATCATATTCAGTCCCATCATTATCAAGATTCATATTGCAAAACAAGGATTTAATAGGGGACACATCAATAACTTTTAGATCTTCATCTTTATTTTCATAGGAACTAGAAGAACACGCTCTTATAAGGGCAACTTTTTAGCACGCATCCTAGCGGATCTTTCTTTGCACTCATCAATGGAAATTCTCATGGCTTTGAGAGACTCATTGATATCATGCTTAGGTGGAATAGATCTAAGTTTCAAAGAATCAACATCAAGGGAAATTCTATCAATGTTCCTAGCCAAATCATCAATTTAAGCATTTTTTCTTCAATCATAGCATTAAAATTCTTTTGCGAAGTAATAAATTCTTTAATATTAAATTCAAAATCAGAGGGCATCTTATTATAATTTCCATAAGCATTGTTGTAGCAATTACCATAATTATTAGAGGGATTACTAGGATAAGGCCTAGGATTAAAATTTCCTCTATACGCATTGTTACCAAAATTGTTCCTACCAACAAAATTCACATCCATAGATTCATTATTGTTCTCAATCAAAGTAGACAAGTGCATATCATTAGGATCAGAAGAAACACTCTTATTAGCAAATAATTTCATAAGTTCATCCATCTTTCCACTCAAAACATTAATTTCTTCTCTCGCATGCACCTTTTTATTAGTAGATCTTTTAGTATGCCATTGAGAATAATTAACCATAATATTATCTAGGAGTTTAGTAGCCTCTCCTAAAGTGATTTCCATAAAAGTGTCTCCCACGGCCGAACCTAAAAGATTTCTAGAAGCAAAATTCAATCCGGCATAAAAATTCTGAACAATCATCCACAAATTTAAACCATGAGTAGGGCAATTACGTATCATTAATTTCATTCTCTCCCAAGCTTGTGCAACATGTTCATGATCAAGTTGCTTAAAATTCATAATATCGTTTCTAAGAGAGATGATCTTAGCGGGAGGAAAATACTTAGAGATAAAAGCATCTTTGCACTTATTCCATGAATCAATACTATTTTTAGGCAAAGACAAAAACCAAGCTTTAGCACGATCTCTAAGCGAAAAAGGAAATAGCTTCGATTTAACAATATCATTATCCACATCTTTCTTCTTTTGCATGTCACACAAATCAACGAAGCTATTTAGATGGGTAGCGGCATCTTCACTAGGAAGGCCGGAAAACGGATCTTTCATGACAAGATTCAGCAAAGCAGTATTAATTTCACAAGATTCAGCATCGGTAAGAGGAGCAATCAGAGTACTAATAAAATCATTGTTGTTCGTATTGGTGAAGTCACACAATTTAGTATTATCTTGAGCCATCGTGACAAGCAAGCAAACTAACACACAAGCAAACAAAAAGCAAGCGGGCAAAAAGAGGCAAATAGAGAAAGAGAGGGAGGATAGAGAGAAAGGGCAAATAAAACAGCAAGGGTGAAGTGGGGGAGAGGAAAACGAGAGGCAAATGGCAATGTAATGCGGGAGATAAGGGTATGTGATGGGTACTTGGTATGTTGACTTTTGTGTAGACCTCCCCGGCAACGGCGCCAGAAATCTTTCTTGCTACCTCTTGAGCACTGCGTTGGTTTTCCCCGAAGAGGAAGGGATGATGTAGCAAAGTAGCGTAAGTATTTCCCTCAGTTTTTTAGAACCAAGGTATCAATCCAGTAGGAGGCTACGCGCGAGTCCCTCGTACCTGCACAAAACAAATAAATCCTCGCAACCAACGCAAATAGGAGTTGTCAATCCCTATAAGGCCACTTACGAGAGTGAGATCTGATAGATATGATAAGATAATATTTTTGGTATTTTTGTGATAAAGATGCAAAGTAAAATAAAGGCAAAGGAAATAGCAAAGGAAATAACTAAGTAGTAGGAGATTAATATGATGAAGATAGAACCGGGGGCCATAGGTTTCACTAGTGGCTTCTCTCGAGAGCATAAGTATTCTATGGTGGGTGAACAAATTACTGTTGAGCAATTGACAGAATTGAGCATAGTTATGAGAATATCTAGGTATGATCATGTATATAGGCATCACGTCCGAGACAAGTAGACCGACTCCTGCCTGCATCTACTACTGTTACTCCACTCATCGACCGCTATCCAGCATGCATCTAGAGTATTAAGTTAAAAACAGAGTAACACCTTAAGCAAGATGACATGATGTAGAGGGATAGACTCATGCAATATGAAGAAAACCCCATCTTGTTATCCTCAATGGCAACAATACAATACATGCGTTGCTGCCCCTACTGTCACTGGGAAAGGACACCGCAAGATTGAACCCAAAGCTAAGCACTTCTCCCATTGCAAGAAAGATCAATCTAGTAGGCCAAACCAAACTGATAATTCGAAGAGACTTGCAAAGATAACCAATCATACATAAAAGAATTCAGAGAAGATTCAAATATTATTCATAGATAAACTTGATCATAAACCCACAATTCATCAGTCTCAACAAACACATCGCAAAAAGAAGATTACATAGAATAGTTCTCCACAAGAGAGGGGGAGAACATTGTATTGAGATCCAAAAAGAGAGAAGAAGCCATCCAGCTACTAACTATGGACCCATAGGTCTGTGGTAAACTATTCACACTTCATCGGAGAGGCTATGGTGTTGATGTAAAAGCCCTCCGTGATCGATGCCCCCTCCGGCGGAGCTCCGGAACAGGCCCCAAGATGTGATCCCGTGGATACAAAAAGTTACGGCGGTGGAATTAGGGTTTTGGCTCCGTATCTGATCGTTTGGGGGTACGTAGGTATATATAGGAGGAAGGAGTACGTCAGTGGAGCAATAGGGGGCCCACGAGGGTGGAGGGCGCGCTTGGGGGGGTAGGCGCGCCCCCCTACCTTGTGGCCTCCTATTTTCTTTCTTAACGTAGGGTCCAAGTCTCCCGGATCATAATCTTCCTAAAAAATCACGTTCCTGAAGGTTTCATTCCGTTTGGACTCCGTTTGATATTCCTTTTCTTCGAAACCCTAAAAAAGGCAAAAAACAACAATTCTGGGTTGGGCCTCCGGTTAATAGGTTAGTCCCAAAAATAATATAAAAGTGGATAATAAAGCCCAATAATGTCCAAAACAGTAGATAATATAGCATGGAGCAATCAAAAATTATAGATACGTTGGAGACGTATCACCCATGAGGCATGGTTCGCAAGCATCAAATGATTCATAATCAAGTGATTCCAAAAGTTCATCCGCACGGAGTTTCTTCATGTGCTTTACACCAATATGACCTAAACGGTAGTGCCACAAGTATGTTGCACTATCATTATCAACTTTGCATCTTTTGGCATCAATATTATGAATATGTGTATCACTACGATCGAGATTCAATAAACCATTTAAATTAAGTGTATGACCATAGAAGGTTTTATTCATGTAAACAGAACAACAACTATTCTTTGACTTAAATGAATAATTGTATTGCAATAAACATGATCCAATCATATTCATGCTCAACGCAAACACCAAATAACATTTATTTTAGGTTCAACACTAATCCTGAAGGTAAAAGGAGTGTGCGATGGTGATCTTATCAACCTTGGAATCATTTCCAACACACATCATCACCTTGCCCTTAACTAGTCTCTGTCCATTTTGTAACTCCTGTTTCGAGTTACTAATCTTAGCAACTGAACCGGTATCAAATACCCTAGGGTTACTATGAACACTAGTAAAGTACACATCAATAACATGTATATCAAAAATACTTTTGTTCACTTTGCCATCCTTCTTATCCGCCAAGTATTTGGGGTAGTTCCGCTTCCAGTGACCATTTCCTTTGCAGTAGAAGCACTCAGTTTCAGGCTTAGGTCTATCTTCGGGCTTCTTCATGGGAGTGGCAACTTGCTTGCCATTCTTCTTGAAGTTCCCTTTCTTTCCCTTGTCATTTTACTTGAAACTAGTGGTCTTGTCAACCATCAACACTTCATGCTTTTTCTTGATTTCTACGTTCAGCAATTTAAGCATGGCGAAGAGCTTGGGAATCGTTTTCGTTATCCCTTGCATATTATAGTTCATCACAAAGTTCTAGTAACTTGGTGATAGTGACTAGAGAACTCTGTCAATCACTATATTATCTAGAAGATTAACTCCCACTTGATTCAAGTGATTGTACTACTCAGACATTCTGAGCACATGCTCACTAGCTGAGCTATTCTCCTCCATCTTGTAGGCAAAGTACTTGTCATAGGTCTGATACCTCTCGACTCGGGCATGAGTCTGAAATACCAATTATAGCTCTTGGAACATCTTATATGCTCTATGGCGTTCAAAACATTTTTTAAGTCCCGGTTCTAAGCCATAAAGCATGGCACACTAAACTATCAAGTAGTCATCATACCGACCTTTGCGAAACGTTCATAACGTCTGCATCTGCTCCTGCAATAGGTTCGTCACCTAGCGGTGCATCAAGGACATAATTCCTCTATGCAGTAATGAGGATAATCCTCAGATCACGGAGCCATTCTGCATCATTGCTACTAACATCTTTCAACATAGTTTTCTCTAGGAACGTATCAAAAATAAAACAGGGGAGTTATACGCGAGCTATTGATCTACAACATAGATATGCAAAAACTATCAGGACTAAGTTCAGGATAAATTAAAGTTCAATTAATCATATTACTTAAGAACTCCCACTTAGATAGACATCCCTCTAGTCATCTAAATAATCACGTGATCCATATCAACTAAACCATGTCCGATCATCACGTGAGATGGAGAAGTTTTCAATGGTGAACATCACTATGTTGATCATATCTACTATATGATTCATGCTCGATCTTTCGGTCTCCAGTGTTCCAAGGCCATATCTGCATATGCTAGGCTCGTCAAGTTTAACCCGAGTATTCTGCATGTGCAAAACTGGCTTGCACCCGTTGTATGTGAACGTAGAGCTTATCACACCCAATCATCACGTGGTGTCTCGGCACGACGAACTATCGCAACGGTGCATACTCAGGGAGAACACTTATACCTTAAAATTTTAGTAAGGGATCATCTCATAATTCTACCGGCGTACTAAGTGAAATAAGATGCATAAAGGATAAACATCACATGCAATCAATATAAGTGATATGATATGGCCATCATCATCTTGTGCCTTTTGATCTCTGAGGGAGTCCTGGATTAGGGGGTCTCCGGATAGCCGGACTATATCCTTTGGCCGGACTGTTGGACTATGAAGATACAAGATTGAAGACTTCGCCTCGTGTCCGGATGGGACTCTACTTGGCGTAGAAGGCAAGCTAGGCAATACAGATATGTATATCTCCTCCTTTGTATCCGACCTTGTGTAACCCTAACCCCCTCCGATGTCTATATAAACTGGAGGGTTTTAGTTCATAGGACAACATACAATCATACCATAGGCTAGCTTCTAGGGTTTAGCCTCTCCGATCTCGTGGTAGATCAACTCTTGTAATACTCATATCATCAAGAATAAATCAAGCAGGACGTAGGGTTTTACCTCCATCAAGAGGGCCCGGACCTGGGTAAAACATCGTGTCCCCTGCCTCCTGTTACCATCCACCTTAGACGCACAGTTCGAGACCCCCTACCCGAGATCCGCCGGTTTTGACACCGACATTGGTGCTTTCATTGAGAGTTCCTCTGTGTCGTCGCCGTTAGGCTTGATGGCTCCTAGTATCATCGATAGCGAGGCAGTCCAGGGTGAGACTTTTCTCCCCGGACAGATCTTTGTGTTCGGCGGCTTCACACTGCGGGCCAACTCGCTTGGCCATCTGGAGCAGATCGAAAGTTACGCCCCTGGCCACCGGGTCAGGTTTGGAAGATTAAACTACACGGCCGATATCCGCGGAGACTTAATCTTCGACGGATTCGAGCCCCTGCCTTGTGCGCCACGCACTGGCAGCCGCTCTGGCCCTCAATTCGGAGCCAGTTGCGCCATCCATGAATGGGTGGATAGACCCCGCCACGGAGTCCGTATCCTTTGTGGCGATCGAGCCGAATATCGACCTTACCCTTCACGAGAGCCGTGTTGCCAAACTGCTGGATCCTTCTCCGGACACGGACTCCGAACCGCCTGCGCCCGTTCCTATCGAATCCGATTGGGCGCCGATCATGGAGTTTACCTCCGCGGATATTTTTCAGCACTCACCCTTTGGCAACATACTGAACTCATTAAGGTCTCTCTCCTTGTGAGGAGAGTCCTGGCCGAACTACGTCCGGCAGGATTGGGATGCGGATGACAAAGAAATTCGCCACCCACCCACCACCCACTTAGTAGCCACTGTCGATGACTTAACCGACATGCTCGACTTCGACTCCAAAGGCATCGACGGTATGGACAACGATGCGGGAGGCGAAGAGGAACCACTGCCCACAGGGCACTGGGCGCCCACTTCATCACATGACGTATACATGGTGGACACACCTAAAGAAAATAACTACGAGGAACGGAAGGACGCAGCGAAGGGTTGTTCCCTCGAGAAGCAGTCAAAGTGGCGGCGTAAACGCCGCTCCAAATCCCGCCTCGGCAGAAATAACGATCACATAGACCCAGCGTTAGAGCAGGGTGAACCATTGCCCAACCACGGCAACACGGAAAATCAAGCCGAACAACCCAACCCCGTCGAAGATAACTGTCCGGACAACATCACACCGGACAGGCGCCAGGAGCAACATAATGCCCACCAAAGGCTTGTTGCCACGGCGAGGAGTCTGAAAAAACAGAAGCAAAGGCTCAAGGCTGCACAAGACACACTCAAAATCAAATGGAGTGAAGTACTCAACACTGCAGCGAAATACGACAGTAATAGTCACACCAAGAGCTATCCAAAGCGAAAGTTGCTACCTGAATTTGATGAGGAGGCCTTAGATCCTCCACAATTAAAAAATAGAATGGCCATCCGGTCAGATAGACGACCTCATAGCCAACATAAAGCAGCAATCGACGCCGCACATAAACCAGTACGCGATCCGCGTAAGGGCTCGCATCAAAAGGACGGCGCAACCAGATCCATCTATGGACCACGCAGGCGCGCTCCAACATACAATGCAACACAACAAACATCCGAACACCATGGTACACCCAAATATGGGGGTGCCACACACCCTCTATGTTTCACCGACGAGGTGCTGGATCATGAATTTCCAAAGGGATTTAGACCCGTAAACATAGAGGCGTACGACGGAACAACAGACCCAGGGGTCTGGATTGAGGACTAGATCCTCCATATCCATATGGCTCGAGGAGATGATCTCCACACCATCAAGTACTTACCCCTCAAGCTCAAAGGACCAGCTCGGCACTGGCTTAAAAGCCTCCCCGAAAACTCCATCGGAAGCTGGGAAGAGCTCGAAGACGCCTTTCGGGCAAATTTTCAAGGGACATATGTCCGACCTCCAGATGTGGACGATTTGAGTCGTATAACTCAACAGCCCGGAGAGTCAGCCCGAAAGCTATGGAACATGTTTCTTACTAAAAGAACCAAATAGTCGACTGTCCGGACACCGAAGCCTTGGCGTCTTTTAAGCACAGCATCCGAGACGAATGGCTTGCCAGACACCTCGTCCAAGAAAAGCCGAGAACAATGGTGGCATTAACAAGCCTCATGACCCGCTTTTGCGCGGGCGAGGACAGCTGGCTAGCCCGATGCAGCACCAGCGACCCAAGTACATTCGAAGTTAGAGATGGAAATGGGAAATCACGACGCAGCAAAAAATAATAAGCGCCGGAATAAAGAAGACAGCCCGAAGAGCACGGTGGTTAACGTCGGATTCAGAAGCTCTTGGCCAGGTCAGCAAAAGCCACCCTCTAAAGGCGCTAGAGATGAACTGTCCAGCCTAAACAAAATTCTGGACCAAATATGTCAGATCCATAGCACCCCCGATAAACCTGCAAATCATACCCACAGAGAATGTTGGGTCTTCAAGCAGTCCGGCAAGCTCAATGCCGAACATAAGGGGCAAGATACACCAAGCGAAGACGAGGATGAGCCTCTCAAGCAAAGCACTGGGGAAGAGAAGAAATTTCCACCATAAGTCAAAACAGTAAACGTGTTACACGTGATAAAGGGGAGAAACAAAGCGGCACTCCCAGATAAATATGCCCAAGGTCCTATCACCGCGGAGTTCTGCCACTGGCCGTCTCAACCGATCACCTTTGACCATCAGGATTACTCGGCAAGTATCCGGCACGCAGGATGGGCTGCCTTGGTATTAGAACCAATAATTGATGGATACCACTTCACACGAGTCCTGATGGACGGTGGCAGCAGTCTAAACCTGATATATCAGGACACAGTCCGCAAAATGGGGATAGACCCAACAAAAATTTGCCACAGCAATACTACCTTTAAAGGAGTAATGCCAGGCCCAGGGGCTCATTGCACGGGCTCCCTGCTACTAGAGGTTATATTCGGCTTCCCCGATAACTTCCATAGCAAATTTAACCTTCCACATTGCTCCGTTCCAAAGTGGCTATCAAGCACTACTTGGACGCGAAGCTTTCGCTTGCTTTAATGCAATACCACATTACGCTTCCCTCATGCTTAAGATGCCCGGTCCACGTGGCATCATTACAGTAAATGGAAATATTGAGCGATCCCTGTGCGCCGAAGAGAGTGCGGCTGCCTTGGCAGCCGCACATAAAACGGCCTCACCAACTAAAGCATTCGATAGGTCGTCAAGACCACGGACACGGTTAGACGAGTCCGGCGCAGCTATACGTAATTCATACATGTTTGATGGCCACACCCCTATTACAAATATAAGGGGCTCAACGCGCGCAGACAAGTGGCAATTTTGACTCATCTTGAATTGTACATGGTTTCTTTAAACCTACCTTTTTGCACGACAACTTTTCACCTAAGTTCCTCTCTTTTACAGATGACCATCATGCTACACCCGTCCAGGATACGGCACAACGGAGACACAGGCGCAGACGTGCAGCAGGGACCCATTCCAAGGATTCTTTTTAGATTAAGACCCTGCATCAACCTTTTTTACTGTCTCTTGTTGATACACATCCCTCGGATTCTCAGCACAATTGAGAAGGATGCTGACGTCTTGGCATGTGGCCACGTCAGAATAATGCATGTACATGGACACCAGGGGCTTCTTACAAAGGGCACTGTTTAGGCCCGGTTTACACCATAAAGACCGAATACCATAGGGAGTGTTCGGAGTCGCGAGTTTGGCCTTATATGCATCAGCTCCGAATCATGTCTTTGGTCAAATGTTGGGTTTGCCCGGCTCCTGTGTTTTGCTGCCTTACGTTCCGCTCTATTGGCTGAGGCGGCACCAGGAGAACTACTGCGATTGTGCCCTAGTTCATCCGGACGAGCACCTCAATAGATAAAGCCGAAAACTGACTATCATGATATAGCGTGAGACTGGTCAACCACTCGATGACCTATTGGAATCTCAGAATTCCTCCTCCTTAACGAAGGACCGTTTCCCGACCAGGCATGTACGCACCCCGAATTCGGGTGAGTGCGGAGCCACCAGGGGCTATATAGTAGCCCCACTGTCAAACTCCTCTGGATAAGTGAAAGTGTTAAAGCATTATAGTCCGGTTGCCTAGTTCGCTGTGATATCATCTCCTTAATAGGACCAAGACGTTGGATTAAGTGTGAACACGTGTCTTCTGCAAACACCCCCGCATTATATGCGTGGGGGCTGAAGCCGACGACTGCAATCTTTCAGGTTATATACATATATACATAAACGGCCACACAGGAGGCATCACAATACTTTTGGGCAAAAGTATAAATACAGCCTTGATAAAATTAATAAAACGGTGTTTTTACAATGGGAATACATGTCACTCAAACATAACATTCTTCGAGCACTGGGCCTCTATCGAACGAGCGCCCTCAAGAACTTCCTCAAAATAGTGCTCGGCAGCCACTCGGCCTATTGCCAAACCCTGCGCCGCGACAGTGGTGGCATCCATCTCCGCCCAGTATGTTTTGACACGGGCAAGGGCCATCCGCGAGCCTTCTATGCACGCCGACCTCTTCATCACATTAATGTGTGGCACCGCACCAAGGAACTGTTGCACCAAGCTAAAATAGTTGTTCGGCTTTGGCCTTTCCGGCCACAGATGATCCACGACAGACCTCATGGCGAGTCCGGACAATCTATTGAGTTTGGCCCATTCGGCAAGCTGATCAGTCAATGGAAGCGGACGCTCTGGAACGTTAAATTGCGACCAGAACAGCTAGTCCACTTCACGATCTGTCTGATCTCGGAAGTATTCGGCTACATCGACAGTGCTCGCCGCTAAATCCAGATATGCGTCAGCCGAACTCCACAGCTGATCCAGAGGGGCATACCGCGGATCGCTGAACTTCCTCCGCAGCATAAAGGGCTTCCCAGCCACAATATCCCCGGCTTCACATAGTTCCTCCTTCTTTGCTCTCATTGCAGAGCGGGTGTCTTTGGTCGCCATTGTGGCCTTTTCGAGGTCCGTAGCCTTCGTCCGGCTTTCTTCTTCAAGAAACTGGCAGCGGTCAGCAGTGTCTTTTAACTTCACAGCCATTTTGGCCATTTTCTCTTAGCTCTCGCTATGCGCGGCCTTCTCGGCTCTCAACTCTTCGGCCGCCTTCAAAGCGGCCGCATTACTACTCCTTGCTTGCTCCTTGGCTCGGGCAAGCTCCGCCCGCAAGGCCGCCACGGTGGCAGCTCCATCTGCAGTCACAACATATTAAAGATACTGGCATCACGCTGCTCTTACTATGTGACATCCACTATAAATATCACCTACCCTAGGCCTCGTCAAGCCACTTGTTAACAAGCTCGATGTCGGCATCCGCCGCATCCAGTTGTCGCTTTAGTTCGGCAACCCCATCAGTCCGGCTAGCCACCGGAGCTTCAGACACCTGCACATAATGGCAGTCTGGTTATTACCTGGGACTAGATCCTCTGTTCTCCGCGGTTCTCGACGACAACCAGAGTCTTAGGGGCTACTATCTACACAGGGCGCACCTAAAAATGTGTGGTACCACCACAAATGCATATCATTCCACGTACCTCAAAGCCCGTCAGTAGACTCATAAAGGCTTCATGAAACCCATTTTCGGCGGACGAAATCCTTTCAATCACCGTACACATTAATGTACGGTGCTCTTTTGAGATAGTCGCTCGCTCTAGCAGACCCTTTAGTACGTCTGACCGCATACCAGGTGGTGCCAGACTCTTTTGATTACTCTCTTCAAGAGCCGGATACTGAGGGCTTCGGGTGACCATGGGATTACCTTCTGGCCTTGCCGGATCCGGAGAAACTCTCCGTGACGACACTTCAAGGTCGCCCGCTTCTTGAGCAGGGAGTCCGGGGGAGGCGTTTCGCTCTCCATCATCTCCGGAAGAAGATCCCCCAAAGACGAGCTCTGCTGAGAAGGGCTCAGATCCGAACTGCAAGATAGATGCTTCGGTTATCTTCCTCAGAAGTAAGGTAGTATATTTTCACTATTAAGTACTTTTTGATTACTTACAGCTCGTTAGAGGGTTGATCCCCGCACGGACTTTGTGCAGCAAGAGCACCCTCTGAGGCGGGACCCTCTGGTGGAGTTTTCTTCTCCCATTTGGAAACCTTCGTTTCCGGATCATCAGAGGTAGTCCTCTTCCTCCCCCGGGGCGAGGGAATGTCATATTCCTTCCCTTGGTTATCCTCCCTCACGGAAGCACTCGTTCCCTCGGTTGGAATAGGTAGCGGTGGGGGCCCGCTTTCGCCCTCTTTATTCCCCCCTTCATCTTCCTTTGAGGGCACCAGGCAGGGTGCTGGCTCGAGCATCTTTTCCAGCACCGGATTGTCCAAGCCTTCGGGAAGGGGGCCGAACACCGGATCATCTTCACCTTTGTTATCCAATCCTAGTCAAAAAGCGATTCTTCAGAATGACGTCATGATAAATGAAAGACAGTGTGTTCGGCTAGAGAATTACTTACTTGGGCCGCGGTGCGGTTGCTGCTCAGGCCCACGTCCTCGGAGGTGTCCGGACACTCTATTTGGGGTCCGAAGAACGACTCGTGCATCTCCTCGTGCGTCAGGCCGAGGAAATTCTGAATAGCGCGCGGTCCTTCTGGGTTGAATTCCCACAAGCGGGGGGGCGGCGTTTGCAAGGCTAGAATTGACGAACCGGCATGACTTGCACTACCATAACCAAACTAAAATCTCCCTCAAAGAGATCCCAGATGCGGCTCTGCGGTATGGGCACATCCTTGGCTGGACCCCAGCTCAGCCCCCTGCTGATCCATGACATCAGTTGTGGTGGAGGGCCCGAGCGAAAGGCGGGGGAAGCTACCCACTTGGCACTTCTGGGAGTGGTGATGTAGAACCACTCCCGCTGCCATAATCCAGACACCTCTAGAAAGGAACCTTTTGGCCACGGAGCTCCAGCAATCTTGCTTATTAATGCACCCCCGCACGCTGCATACTGCCCCTCGACCGTCTTCGGCTTCACATCAAAGGTCTTGAGCCATAGGCCAAAGTGAGGGGTAATGCGGAGGAAGGCCTCACATACAACAATAAATGCCAAGATGTGGAGAAAGGAATCCGGGGCTAGATCGTGGAAATCAAGCCCGTAATAGAATGTCAAACCCCTAACGAAGGGATCCAGAGTGAGGCCTAGTCCTCAGAGGAAGTGGGAGATGAACACGGCGTCTTCATTGGGTTCAGGAGTAGGGACGACCTGCCCTCGGGCAGGCAGCCGATGCGAGACTTCGGCAGTCAAGTATCTTGCCTCCCTCAACTTCTTGATATCCTCTTTCATGACGGAGGAGGGCATCCACCGGCCCTGGAGTCTGGATCCGGACATGATTGAAGGTCCGGAGCACCTGACCTGGGCTTTGGGTGTTAGAACACGAGGCGGGGGAAGGATTCGATTGAGCACGGGAGGAAAAAAGTAAAAGCCTTGACCCTTTATAAAGAGGGTGAATATCAAGCGTCCTCCTCATGGCCGTTTGGGACTTGCCTAAAATCTAGGAGTCCTAGGAACGGTTGAGTTACCCACACCCGTATTGATGAGAATCCCGTAATAAGGGGGACACGATCTCTACTTTGACAAGACGTGTCAAGAAACTGCCTCGCGTTATGTGCGGGGCTAGTTAAAAGAAACGGTTCAAATAATCACCGGGCCAACGCATGATGTCATGATTGCCGAAACATGTCAGCAGATTAGATTTGTGGAAATATTATTCTCTCTACGGTGGTATGTGGAACTTATTTTGCAGGGTCGGACACTATCCTTGTATTCAAATTCTTCCGTGGTGTATTCGGAGGAGGAACCCGCCTTGCAATGCCGAAGACCATACTGCGCACCGGACTCATCGTCATTGAGGCCTGGTTCAGGGGCTACTGAGGGAGTCCTGGATTAGGGGGTCTCCGGACAGCCGGACTATATCCTTTGGCCGGACTGTTGGACTATGAAGATACAAGATTGAAGACTTCGTCTCGTGTCCGGATGGGACTCTACTTGGCGTGGAAGGCAAGCTAGGCAATACGGATATGTATATCTCCTCCTTTGTAACCGACCTTGTGTAACCCTAACCCCCTCCGGTGTCTATATAAACCGGAGGGTTTTAGTCCGTAGGACAACATACAATCATACCATAGGCTAGCTTCTAGGGTTTAGCCTCTCCGATCTCATGGTAGATCAACTCTTGTAATACTCATATCATCAAGAATAAATCAAGCAGGACGTAGGGTTTTACCTCCATCAAGAGGGCCCGAACCTGGGTAAAACATCGTGTCCCCTGCCTCCTGTTACCATCCACCATAGACGCACAGTTCGGGACCCCCTACCCGAGATCCGCCGGTTTTGACACCGACAATCTCCATCTCCAAAGCACCGTCATGATCACCATCGTCACCAATTTGACACATTGATCTCCATCGTAGCATCGTTGTCGTCTCGCCAACTATTGCTTCTACGACTATCGCTACCGGCTTAGTGATAAAGTAAAGTAATTACATGGCGATTGCATTTCATACAATAAAGCGACAACCATATGGCTCCTGCCAGTTGCCGATAACTGTGTTACAAAACATGATCATCTCATACAATAATTTATAAAATCACGTCTTGACCATATCACATCACAACATGCCCTGCAAAAACAAGTTAGACGTCCTCTACTTTGTTGTTGCAAGTTTTATGTGGCTGCTACGGGCTTAGCAAGAACCGTTCTTACCTACAGCATAAAAACCACAATGTGGTATAGTGATTGCTTTTTGATCTTCAGAAAGAACCATGTTCATTGAATCCAATTCAACTAAAGTTGGAGAAACTGACACCCGCCAGCTACCTATGTGCAAAGTACGTCGGTAGAACCAGTCTCATGAACGCGGTCATGTAATGTCGGCCTGGGCCGCTTCATCCAACAAATACCGCCGAATCAAGAAACAACTAGTGACGGCAAGCAATATGTATATAACCACGCCCACAAATCCTTTGTGTTCTACTCGTGCATATAACATCTATGCATAGACCTGGCTCGGATGCCACTGTAGGGGAACGTAGCATGCAAATTCAAAATTTTCCTATGCTCACGCAAGATCTATCTAGGAGATGCATAGCAATGAGAGGGGGAGAACATATTCATACCCTTGAAGATCGCAAAGCGGAAGCGTTTATCAACGCGGTTGATGTAGTCATACACCTTCACGATCCGTCCTGATCTAGTACCAAACGTACGGCACCTCCGCGTTCAGCACACATTCAGCTCGATGACGTCCTCGCCTTCTTGATCCAGCAAGAGGGGTGAAGTAGTAGATGAGTTTCGGCAGCACGACGGCGTGGTGACGGTGTTGGTGAAGAACAATCTCCACAGCACTTCACCTAAGCACTACAAAAACTATGATGGAGGGTAAACTAGAGGGGACGGGGTTGCCGGCACACGGCTTGGTGTTTCTTGATGTGCCTTTGGTGCTAGCCCTGCCCCTCTATTTATATGTTGAGCCCTGCGGTTGAAACTTGGATCAAAAGCCTCCTCAAAGTCGGTTTTGCCCGAAAGGCAAGAGTCCTACTCGAACTCCAGGACCAAACGCCACAATCCTTGGCGTCTGGCCCAGACGCCATGGGCCTCGGTGTTTGGCCCCTTGGCCTCCGCAAAACTCCTTTTGCACCGACCTAAAGCCTCGTGGGCTTCACCCCTTGGCTGAACCATATCATCCTATATATCAATCTTTACCTCCGAACCATTCTAGAGCTCCTCGTCATGTCTGTGATCTCATCCGAGACTCCAAACAACATTCGGTCACCAACATACATAACTCATATATATTATATCGTCAACGAACGTTAAGCGTGCGGACCCTACGGGTTCGAGAACTATGTAGACATGACCGAGACATCTTTCTGGTCAATAACCAATAGCGGAACCTGGATGCCCATATTGGCTCCTACATATTCTACGAAGATCTTTATCGGTCGAACCGCATAACAACATACGTTGTTCCCTTTGTCATCGGTATGTTACTTGCCCGAGATTCGATCATCGGTATCATCATACCTAGGTCAATCTTGTTACCGGCAAGTCTCTTTACTCATTTTGTAATGCATCATCTGTAACTAACTCTTTAGTCACATTGCTTGCAAGGCTTATAGTGATGAGCATTACCGACAGGGCCCAGAGATACCTCTCCGACAATCGGAGTGACAAATCCTAATCTCGATCTATGCCAACTCAACAAACACCATCGGAGACACCTGTAGAGCATCTTTATAATCACCCAGTTACGTTGTGACGTTTGATAGCACACAAAGTGTTCCTATGGTATTCGGGAGTTGCATAATCTCATAGTCATAGGAACATGTATAAGTCATGAAGAAAGCAATAGCAACAAACTAAACGATCATAGTGCTAAGCTAATGGATGGGTCTTGTCCATCACATCATTCTCTAATGATGTGATCCCGTTCATCAAATGACAACACATGTCCATGGCTAGGAAACTTAACCATCTTTGATTAACGAGCTAGTCAAGTAGAGGCATACTAGGGACACTCTCTTTGTCTATGTATTCACACATGTACTAAGTTTCCGGTTAATACAATTCTAGCATGAATAATAAACATTTATAATGATATAAGCAAATATAAATAACAACTTTATTATTGCCTCTAGGGCATATTTCCTTGAGATAGTGCAACATTCACCAAAGTCCTCATGAAGAAATCATGATAATTAATGGAAATGCCATGTATAATATTAAACAGCAGATTTTTCATGATGCCAACAACTTCTTCTTCTTCTTCTTCAGAGTTGTGGCCTTTGATTGGACTGAGGGTTTTGGCCAGAATGCGGTAGATTGTCCTAGGCACATAAAGCAAATCCTTCACTAGGAAGGTGGTTCTTGGAGCTTGGCCAACCTTCAAAGGCTTCAGGAGCACTTGCATCAGACGATTGGAAAGTTTAGGTTCCTCATACATGAGCCTAGCGCCTTCAACAGGAGGACTGACTGGTATGGCATGAAGTAACTCAGAGGCCGGGGTTTGTAGTGAGTGTTCTCAGCCATCCAGTCAAGCACCCATGAATTCACATCAGCCACATTTCCGGTGAGGTCCAGAGTGGCATAGAATTGAAGAATTAGCTCTTCATTCCAATCGCAGATGTCAGCATAGAAATTCAGTAGCCCGGCTTCGTGAAGAACATTCAAGACAGGTTGGAAGCAGGGAATGGACTCCATGTTAACATGAGGAATTTGACGGTGTTCAAATACCTTATCCTTGTCAAACAGGACTGATGAATAGAAGTTCATCTGGCTTGCAGTCCATAACCGCTCACATTGAAGTCTTGCTGAGTCATATGGATTGAAATCCGTGAAGAAATGGTGCTCAGTGAAGAAATCATCAGCCTTGAACTTTGGCCTTTTAGCATGAGGATTTTGCTGCTTAGGCTGAAGATTTGAAGTTGATGGTTTCACAACCTCTTGCTTTAAAATCTCTGGAGCTGCTGACTGAGGAATTGAAGGTTCAGGTTCTTTAGCAGTGTGTTGGTTTTCAATTTCTTCAGTTGTTGCAGCTAGAACTTCTTCAGGAATGGAAAGAAGAGAAGTTTGACGTCCTTCAGATCCCATTTGAATTTCTTCAGTTTGTACAGGGGACTGAGGAATTGGATGCAGAGGTGTGGTCAATGGTGAATTGGGGTGAAGTCTTTCCCAATAGTCATCATTTAGCATTGGAGTTGTTGAACCAATATTCACATCTTCTTTCATTTCTTCAATGCCTGCCTCTTCTGCTGTGAACTAAGGCATGGGCGATGATACCAGTGAGGTTGAAGGGATATCTTCCACTTCAATTTCTTCATCTAACTACTCTGAAGAAGCGGCAGAAGGATTTTCCGCATCAATGTCATTTGGAATGACATAGTCTTTGCCAAATGGGATGGTTTCCATTGATGGCACTACCGAAATTGGAACATCATCAAGTGGGTTGTTGAAAGAGCTCCTCAAAGTCCTCACTTTCTTGGGAGCTGAGGACTCTGCATAGGTTGATGCTTTCCTCTTCTTCATGGCCGCCTTCACCACAACCTTGGTTTTCTTCACTTCTGATGTAGAAGGAAGGTTGATATTCTTCATCTTTGATGATTTTGCAGGAGGAGCAGATGAAGTTGGTTCAGTTTCATCAGGCACGACTGATGCAATCTCCCTGGTATGCTCAGTTTCTTCAGGCGCAGAAAAGGTTCAGCTGGCCTGGGTTGTTCTTCAAGCGCAACATTGGAGGTTGCCCTGGCAGTTTCTTTAGGAGCTAGAATTTCTTCAGTAGCCCTGGTGCTTTCAGTTTCTTCAGCAACCTGATTTTCATCGGTTGCGCTTGCATTTTCTTCAGTGGGCTGAGCAGATGCTTCAGCCTGAGGAATTTCTTGTTGCAATGGAGGTGCGACACTGAGCTTGAGGAAGTTGGAGAGTTTGGCGAATCTGACTTTGGCATCGAGCCAGTCTGCATGATATGTGTCAAATTCATCACTAAGGCCTTTGATCTCCTTTTGCATGTTTACAAGTTCTTCAGGAGACATGTTCAGAACATTTTTCTTCAGAAATTGCTCCTTCTTGTACTAGACCTTCTTGACTTGTCTGGCCTTCTTGTATTTCCATTTTTCTTTGCCTATGAAGATGGTCAACATGTGACTTTGACCAGGAGTCCGATTTAGGTCAGGCAGTGCAGTGTTTGGATCTTTGTGCCATAGATCAATGAAGTTGAGGATCTTCTTCGGATCCAGCATGAGAGACACAGAACTAGCTTTGGCTCTAGCGGCCCTTTCTTGCCTGCCTCTCATGATTTCAGCAAGTTCTTCATCATCCGCTTCATTATCATCGGACAGAACTAGGAAAGCAACTTGTTTCTTATGAGTACTTGGCCTTGAGCCACGTCCATCAGTGGCCTTTTTCTTCAACAGAGTTGGACCAGTTGAGGATAGTGGTGGTGCTGAGGAACTTGTAGGTGCTCCTTGAGCAATGGGAAAACCTGATGTCCTTTGGCACATGGCAAGATGCACAGGTGTTGAGGACTTGAAGACGGAACTTGCATGTCTCTCTCTAAGCAAGTGGACATGTTTTTCGATTTTGGTTTTCGCTTGAGGACAAGCGAGGCCCAAGCTTGCGGGAGTTGATACGTTCATTTTGCATCACGTTTTCCTACTGTTATTTATAATGTTTTTATGCATAATAATGCTTTATGGAGTAATTTTAATGCCTTTTCTCTCATAATATGCAAGGTTACACAAAGAGGGAGAATGCCGGCAGCTGGAGTTCTGGACCTGAAAAAGCTACGTTAGAGTCACCTATTCTGCACATCTCCAAATGAGCTGAAAATTTACGGAGAATTGTTTTGGAATATATGAAGAATACTGGAGCAAATAACTACCGAAGGGGACCCACCGGGTGGGCACAACCCACCTGGGCGCCTAGGTAGCCCAGGTGTGCCCTGGTGGGTTCTGCCCTCCTCGGCCCACCTCTGATGCCCATCTTCTGGTATATAAGTCATTTTGATCTAGAAAAAATAAAGGGGGAACTTTTGGGATGGAGTACCATCGTCTCGAGGCGGAACTTGGGCAGGAGCACTTTTGCCCTTTGGCGGAGCGATTTCGTCAGGGAGGGGGAAATCATCGTGATTGTCATCACCAACAACCCTCTCTTCTTTGGGACGCCAATCTTCATCGACATCTTCAACAACACCATCTCCTCTCAAACCCTAGCTCATTTCTTGTATTCAATCTTTGTACCGAAACCTCAGATTGGTACCTGTGTGTGACTAGTAGTGTTGATTACATCTTGTAGTTGATTATTATATGGTTTATTTGGTGGAAGATTATATGTTCAGATCCATTATGCTATTTAATACCCCTCTAATCTTGAGCATGATTATCATTTGTGAGTAGTTACTTTTGTTCTTGAGGTCATGGGAGAAATCTTGTTGCAAGTAATCATGTGAACTTGATATGTGTTCGATATTTTGATGATATGTATGTTGTGGTTCCCTTAGTGGTGACATGTGAACGTCGACTACATGACACTTCACCATATTTGGGCCTAAGGGAATGCATTGTGGAGTGGTTTTTAGATGATGTGTTGCTAGAGTGACAGAGGCTTAAACCCTAGTTTATGCGCTATTTCGTAAGGGACTGGTTTGGATCCAAAAGTTTAATGCTATGGTTAGATTTGTATCTTAATACTTTTCTCGTAGTTGCGGATGCTTGCGAGGGGGTTAATCATAAGTAGGAGGTTTGTTCAAGTAAGAACATCACCTAAGCACAGGTCCACCTACATATCAAATTATCAAAGTAGCAAATATGAATCAAACCAACATGATGAAAGTGACTAGATGAAATTCCCATGTACCCTCAAGAACGATTTGCCTATTATAAGAAACCATTTTGGCATGTCCTTTGCCACAAAAGTATTGGGCTACCTTGCTGCACTTTATTTACCATTACTTGCTCGTTACAAATTATCTTGCTATCAAACTATCTATTACCGACAATTTCAGTGCTTGCAGAAATTACCTTGCTGAAAACCCCTTGTCATTTCCTTCTGCTCCTCGTTGGGTTCGACACTCTTACTTATAGAAAGGACTAAGATTGATCCCCTATACTTGTGGTTCATCATCCATACAGAGCCTAACGTACAAATGATGGGGCGTCACAAGTAGATAGGAAGTGCAGACTGTCAGGTGCCAGCCAACCCGATAGTACAACACATATTTCAGACATAAGATATGGCACATGTATATAAACAACTAAACCAGCATCTGAATTTTTGAAAGGAAGATGTAGGAGGTTGCTTGTAATAGTAATGATTCAGTTATTATAGAGGATTCAGATGGCGTGTCCTTCCAAATATTGATGTCACGGAAATGGTAACACAATTTACCAAAATCAAGTCTTGTGCTTGTGAAGAGAACGCTATATATTGTTTGCCTACGACATATGTTGATAGTAGTGTATCCTTGATAACCCACAAGCATAGGGGATCGCAACAGTTTTCGAGGGTAGAGTATTCAACCCAAATTTATAGATTCGACACAAGGGGAGCCAAAGAATATTTGAAGGTATTAACAGCTGAGTTGTCAATTCAACCACACCTAGAGATTAATTATCTGCAGCAATATGATCAGTAGCAAATTAATTTGATAGTTTTGATAGTAGTAACAGTAGCAATAGTAACAGTAACAATGGTAGCAGTAACTTGTAGCAAGTGTAACAGTGATGATAGCAATAGTAACGCAGCAATATCAATAAGGACAAATTCATAGGCATTGGATCGGTGACTTGTTGGATGATATTCATCATGAGATAGTTATAACCTAGGGCGATACGGCACTAGCTCCAGTTCATTGACATAATGTAGGCATGTATTCCATAAATAGTCATACGTGCTTTATTAAAAGAACTTGCATGGCATCTTTTGTCCTACCCTCCCGTGGCAGCGGGGTCCATATTGGAAACTAAGGGATATTAAGGCCTCCTTTTAATAGAGAGCCGGAACAAAGCATTAACACATAGTGAATACATGAACTCCTCAAACTACGGTCATCATCGGGAGTGGGCCCGGTTGTTGTCACTCCGGGGTTGCCGGATCATAACCGTAGTAGGTGACTATAACTTGCAAGATCGAATCTAAAACATGGATATAATGATGAATTCATAAACGGTTCAGATCTGAAATCATGGCACCCGGTGTTGGGGAACGTAGCAGAATTTTAAAATTTTCTACGCATCACCAAGATCAATCTATGGAGTCATCTAGCAACGAGGGAGAGAGGAGTGCATCTACATACCCTTGTAGATTGCGCGCGGAAGCGTTCAAGAGAACTGGGTTGATGGAGTCGTACTCGTCGTGATCCAAATCACCGATGACCAAGTGCCGAACGGACAGCACCTCCGCGTTCAACACACGTACGGTTGGGAAGACGTCTCCTCCTTCTTGATCCAGCAAGCGGGAAGGAGAGGTTGATGAAGATCCAGTAGCATGACGGCGTGGTGGTGGATGCAGCAGGATCTCGGTAGGGCTTCGCCAAGCGCAAGCGGGGAGGAGAGGTGTTACGGAGAGAGAGGGAGGCGCCAAGAGCAAAGGTGCGGCTGCCCTCCCTCCCCCCTCTTTATATAGGGGCCTTGGGGGGGCGCCCCCACCCCTAGGGTTTCCCAACCCTAGGCGCAGGGGAGGCCCAAGGGGGGGCACACCAGCCCACCAGGGGCCGGTTCCCCTCCCACTTCAGCCCATGGGGCCCTCCGGGATAGGTGGCCCCACCCGGTGGACCCCCGGGACCCTTCCGGTGGTCCTCGTACAATACCAGCGACCCCCGAAACCTTCCCGATGGCCGAAACTGGACTTCCTATATATAAATCTTTACCTCCGGACCATTCCGAAACTCCTCGTGACATCCGGGATCTCATCTGGGACTCTGAACAACTTTTGGGTTACTACATACTAATATCTCTACAACCCTAGCATCACCGAACGTTAAGTGTGTAGACCCTACGAGTTCGGGAGACATGCAGACATGACCGAGACGCCTCTCCGGTCAATAACCAACAGCGGGATCTGGATACCCATGTTGGCTCCCACATGCTCCTCGATGATCTCATCGGATGAACCACGATGTCGAGGATTCAATCAATCCATATACAATTCCCTTTGTCAATCGGTACGTTACTTGCCCGAGACTCGATCGTTGGTATCCCAATACCTCGTTCAATCTTGTTACCGGCAAGTCACTTTACTCGTACCGTAATGCATGATCCCGTGATCAACCACTTGGTCACATTGAGCTCATTATGATGATGCATTACCGAGTGGGCCCAGAGATACCTCTCCGTCATGCGGAGTGACAAATCCCAGTCTCGATTCGTGCCAACCCAACAGACACTTTCGGAGATACCTGTAGTGTACCTTTATAGCCACCCAATTACGCTGTGACGTTTAGAACACCCAAAGCACTCCTATGGTATCCGGGAGTTTCACAATCTCATTGTCTAAGGAAATGATACTTGACATTCGGAAAAGCTACAGCAAACGAACTACACGATCTTTGAGCTATGCTTAGGATTGGGTCTTGTCCATCACATCATTCTCCTAATGATGTGATCCCGTTATCAACGACATCCAATGTCCATAGTCAGGAAACCATGACTGTCTTTTGATCAACGAGCTAGTCAACTAGAGGCTCACTAGGGACGTGTCGTGGTCTATGTATTCACACATGTATTATGATTTCCGGATAACACAATTATAGCATGAACAATAGACAATTATCATGAACAAAGAAATATAATAATAACCATTTTATTATTGCTTCTAGGGCATATTTCCAACAGTCTCCCACTTGCACTAGAGTCAATAGTCTAGTTACATTGTGATGAATCGAACACCCATGCAGTTCTGGTGTTGATCATGTTTTGCTCTAGGGAGAGGTTTAGTCAACGGATCTGCCACATTCAGGTCCGTATGTACTTTACAAATCTCTATGTCTCCATTTTGAACACTTTCATGAATGGAGTTGAAGTGACGCTTGATATGCCTGGTCTTCCTGTGAAACCTAGGCTCCTTGGCAAGGGCATAGCTCCAGTGTTGTCACAGAAGAGAGTCATCGGGCCCGACGCATTGGGTATGACTCCTAAGTCGGTAATGAACTCCTTCACCCAGACTGCTTCTTGTGCTGCCTCCGAGGCTGCCATGTACTCCGCTTCACATGTAGATCCCGCCACAACGCTCTGCTTGCAACTGCACCAGCTTACTGCCCCACCATTCAAAATATACACGTATCCGGTTTGTGACTTAGAGTCATCCAGATCTGTGTCGAAGCTAGCATCGACATAACCCTTTACGACGAGCTCTTTGTCACCTCCATAAATGAGAAACATATCCTTAGTCCTTTTCAGGTACTTCAGGATATTCTTGACCGTTGTCCAGTGTTCCATGCCGGGATTACTTTGGTACCTTCCTACCAAACTTACGGCAAGGTTTACATCAGGTCTGGTACACAGCATAGCATACATGATAGACCCTATGGCCGAGGCATAGGGGACGACACTCATCTTTTCTCTATCTTCTGCCGTGGTCAGGCATTGAGCCGTGCTCAATCTTGTACCTTGCAATACAGGCAAGAACCCCTTCTTTGACTGATCCATTTTGAACTTCTTCAATATCTTGTCAAGGTACGTACTCTGTGAAAGATCAATGAGGCGTCTCGATCTATCCCTATAGATCTTGATGCCTAATATATAAGCAGATTCTCCAAGATCCTTCATTGAAAAACACTTGTTCAAGTAGGCCTTTATGCTTTCCAAGAATTCTATATCATTTCCCATCAACAGTATGTCATCCACATACAGTATGAGAAATGCTACAGAGCTCCCACTCACTTTCTTGTAAATGCAGGCTTCTCCATAAGTCTGCGTAAACCCAAACGCCTTGATCATCTCATCAAAATGAATATTCCAACTCCGAGATGCTTGCACCAGCCCATAAATCGAGCATTGGAGCTTGCACACCTTGTCAGCATTCTTAGGATCGACAAAACCTTCCGGCTGCATCATATACAATTCTTCCTTAAGGAAACCATTAAGGAATGCCGTTTCGACGTCCACTTGCCATATCTCATAATCATAGAATGCGGCAATTGCTAACATGATTCGGACGGACTTCAGCTTCGCTACGGGTGAAAAAGTCTCATCGTAGTCAACCCCTTGAACTTGTCGATAACCCTTAGCGACAAGCCGAGCTTTATAGATGGTTACATTACCATCCGCGTCTGTCTTCTTCTTAAAGATCCATTTATTTTCTATGGCTCGCCGATCATCAGGCAAGTCAGTCAAAGTCCATACTTCGTTTTCATACATGGATCCTATCTCGGATTTCATGGCTTCCAGCCATTTGTCGGAATCCGGGCCCGCCATCGCTTCTTCATAGTTCGAAGGTTCACCGTTGTCTAACAATATGATTTCCAAGACAGGGTTGTCATACCACTCTGGTGCGGAACATGTCCTCGTGGACCTACGAAGTTCAGTAGCAACTTGATCTAAAGTTTCATGATCATCATCATCAACTTCCTCTCTAGTCGGTGCAGGCACCTCAGGAACATTTTCTTGAGCTGCGCTGCTTACCGGTTCAAGAGGTAATACTTCATCAAGTTCTACTTTCCTCCCACTTATTTCTTTCGAGAGAAACTCTTTCTCTAGAAAGGACCCATTCTTGGCAACAAAGATCTTGCCATCGGATCTGAGGTAGAAGGTATACCCAATAGTTTCTTTAGGGTATCCTATGAAGACGCATTTTTCCGATTTGGGTTCGAGCTTTTCAGGTTGAAGTTTCTTGACATAAGCATCGCATCCCCAAACTTTTAGAAACGACAGCTTAGGTTTCTTCCCAAACCATAATTCATACGGTGTCGTCTCAACGGATTTCGACGGAGCCCTATTTAAAGTGAATGCGGCAGTCTCTAAAGCATAGCCCCAAAATGACAGCGGTAAATCGGTAAGAGACATCATAGATCGCACCATATCCAATAGAGTGTGATTACGACATTCGGACACACCATTACGCTGAGGTGTTCCAGGCGGCGTGAGTTGTGAAACTATTCCACATTTTCTTAAGTGTGTGCCAAATTCGTGACTCAAGTATTCTCCCCCACGATCTGATCGTAAGAACTTGATTTTCCTGTCACGTTGATTCTCAACCTCACTCTGAAATTCCTTGAACTTTTCAAAGGTCTCAGATTTGTGTTTCATTAAGTAGATATACCCATATCTACTCAAGTCATCAGTGAGGGTGAGAACATAACGATAGCCACCGCGAGCCTCAACACTCATTGGACCGCACACATCAGTATGTATGATTTCCAATAAGTTGGTTGCTCGCTCCATTGTTCCTGAGAACGGAGTCTTGGTCATTTTACCCATGAGGCATGGTTCGCACGTGTCAAATGATTCGTAACCAAGAGACTCCAAAAGTCCATCAGAATGGAGCTTCTTCATGCGTTTGACACCTATGTGACCAAGGCGGCAGTGCCACAAGTATGTGGGACTATCATTATCAACCTTACATCTTTTGGTATTCACACTATGAATATGTGTAACATTACGCTCGAGATTCATTAAGAATAAACCATTCACCAGCGGAGCATGACCATAAAACATATCTCTCATATAAATAGAACAACCATTATTCTCGGATTTAAATGAGTAGCCATCTCGAATTAAACGAGATCCTGATACAATGTTCATGCTCAAAGCTGGCACTAAATAACAATTATTGAGGTTTAAAACTAATCCCGTAGGTAAATGTAGAGGCAGCATGCCGACGGCGATCACATCGACCTTGGAACCATTCCCGACGCGCATCGTCACATCGTCCTTCGCTAGTCTTCGCTTATTCCGCAGCTCCTGCTTTGAGTTACAAATGTGAGCAACCGCACCAGTATCAAATACCCAGGAGCTACTAGGAGTACTGGTAAGGTACACATCAATTACATGTATATCACATATACCTTTAGTGTTGTCGGCCTTCTTGTCCGCTAAGTATTTGGGGCAGTTCCGCTTCTAGTGACCACTTCCCTTGTAATAAAAACACTCAGCCTTGGGCTTGGGTCCATTCTTTGGCTTCTTCCCGGCAGCTTGCTTACCGGGCGCGGCAACTCCCTTGCCGTCCTTCTTGAAGTTCTTCTTACCCTTGCCTTTCTTGAACTTAGTGGTTTTATTTACCATCAACACTTGATGTTCCTTTTTGATTTCCACCTCTGCTGATTTCAGCATTGAATATACCTCAGGAATGGTCTTTTCCATCCCCTGCATATTGAAGTTCATCACAAAGCTCTTGTAGCTCGGTGGAAGCGACTGAAGGATTCTGTCAATGACCGCGTCATCCAGGAGATTAACTCCCAGCTGAGTCAAGCGGTTATGCAACCCAGACATTTTGAGTATGTGCTCACTGACAGAACTATTTTCCTCCATCTTACAGCTGAAGAACTTGTCGGAGACTTCATATCTCTCAACCCGGGCATGAGCTTGGAAAACCATTTTCAGCTCTTTGAACATCTCATATGCTCCGTGTCTCTCAAAACGCTTTTGGAGCCCCAGTTCTAAGCTGTAAAGCATGCCGCACTGAACGAGGGAGTAATCATCAACACGTGACTGCCAAGCGTTCATAATGTCTTGGTTCTCTGGCATGGGTGCGTCACCTAGCGGTGCTTCTAGGACATAATCTTTCTTGGCAGCTATGAGGATGATCCTCAGGTTCCGGACCAAGTCCGTATAGTTGCTGCCATCATCTTTCAGCTTGGTTTTCTCTAGGAACGCGTTGAAGTTGAGGACAACGTGGGCCATTTGATCTACAAGACATATTGTAAAGATTTTAGACTAAGTTCATGATAATTAAGTTCATCTAATCAAATTATTCAATGAACTCCCACTCAGATAGACATCCCTCCAGTCATCCAAGTGAAACATGATCCGAGTTAACTAGGTCGTGTCCGATCATCACGTGAGACGGACTAGCCAACATCGGTGAACATCTTCATGTTGATCGTATCTTCTATATGACTCATGCTCGACCTTTCGGTCTTCCGTGTTCCGAGGCCATGTCTGTACATGCTAGGCTCGTCAAGTCAACCTAAGTGTATTGCGTGTGTAAATCTGGCTTACACCCGTTGTATTCGAACGTTAGAATCTATCACACCCGATCATCACGTGGTGCTTCGAAACAACGAACCTTCGCAACGGTGCACAGTTAGGGGGAACACTTTCTTGAAATTATTACGAGGGATCATCTTATTTAAGCTACCGTCGTTCTTAGCAAATAAGATGTAAAACATGATAAACATCACATGCAATCAAATAGTGACATGATATGGCCAATATCATTTGCTCCTTTTGATCTCCATCTTCGGGGCTCCATGGTCATCGTTGTCACCGGCATGACACCATGATCTCCATCATCATGATCTCCATCATCGTGTCTTCTTGAAGTTGTCTCGTCATCTATTACTTCTACTACTATGGCTAACGCTTTAGCAATAAAGTAAAGTAATTACATGACGTTTATGTTGACACGCAGGTCATAAATAAATAAAGACAACTCCTATGGCTCCTGCCGGTTGTCATACTCATCGACATGCAAGTCGTGATTCCTATTACAAGAACATGATCAATCTCATACAGCACATATATCATTCATCACATCCTTTTGGCCATATCACATCACACGGCACATGCTGCAAAAACAAGTTAGACGTCCTCTAATTGTTGTTGCAAGTTTTTACGTGGCTGCTATAGGTTTCTAGCAAGAACGTTTCTTACCTACACCAAAACCACAACGTGATATGCCAATTTCTATTTACCCTTCATAAGGACCCTTTTCATCGAATTCGATCCGACTAAAGTGGGAGAGACAGACACCCGCCAGCCACCTTATGCAACTAGTGCATGTCAATCGGTGGAACCAGTCTCACGTAAGCGTACATGTAAGGTCGGTCCGGGCCGCTTCATCCCACGATGCCGCCGAATCAAGATAAGACTTGTAACGGCAAGCAAATTGACAATATCCACGCCCACAACTACTTTGTGTTCTACTTGTGCATAGAAACTACGCGTAGACCTAGCTCATGATGCCACTGTTGGGGAACGTAGCAGAATTTTAAAATTTTCTACGCATCACCAAGATCAATCTATGGAGTCATCTAGCAACGAGGAAGAGAGGAGTGCATCTACATACCCTTGTAGATCGTGTGCGGAAGCATTCAAGAGAATGGGGTTGATGGAGTCGTACTCGTCGTGATCCAAATCAACGATGACCAAGTGCCGAACGGACAGCACCTCCGCGTTCAACACACGTACGGTTAGGAAGACGTCTCCTCCTTCTTAATCCAGCAAGCGGGAAGGAGAGGTTGATGAAGATCCAGCAGCACGACAGCGTGGTGGTGGATGCAGCAGGATCCTGACAGGGCTTCGCCAAGCGCAAGCGGGGAGGAGAGGTGTTATGGAGGGAGAGGGAGGCGCCAAGAGCAAGGGTGCGGCTGCCCTCCCTCCCCCCCCTCTTTATATAGGGGCCTTGGGGGGCGGTGGCCCTAGGAGATGCAATCTCCAAGGGGGCGGCGGCCAAGGGGTGGCTTCCCCCCCCCCCAAAGCCAAGTGGGGGGGGCGCCCCCACCCCTAGGGTTTCCCAACCCTAGGCGCAGGGGAGGCCCAACGGGGGGCGCACCAGCCCACCAGGGGCTGGTTCCCCTCCCACTTCAGCCTATGGGGCCCTTCGGGATAGGTGGCCCCACCCGGTGGACCCCTGGGACCCTTCCGGTGGTCCCGGTACAATACCGGCGACCGCCAAAACCTTCCCGATGGCCGAAACTGGACTTCCTATATATAAATCTTTACCTCCGAACCATTCCGGAACTCCTAGTGATGTCCGGGATCTCATCCGGGACTCCGTACAACTTTCGGGTTACGGCATACTAATATCTCTACAACCCTAGCATCACCGAACCTTAAGTGTGTAGACCCTACGGGTTCGGGAGACATGCAGACATGACCGAGACGCCTCTCCGGTCAATAACCAACATCGGGATCTGGATACCCATGTTGGCTCCCACATGCTCCTCGATGATCTCATCGGATGAACCATGATGTCGAGGATTCAATCAATCCGTATATAATTCCCTTTGTCAATCGGTACGTTACTTGCCCGAGACTCGATCGTCGGTATCCCAATACCTTGTTCAATCTCGTTACCGGCAAGTCACTTTACTCATACCATAATGCATGATCCCGTGATCAACCAATTGGTCACATTGAGCTCATTATGATGATGCATTACCGAGTGGGCCCAGAGATACCTCTCCGTCATGCGGAGTGACAAATCCCAGTCTTGATTCATACCAACCCAACAGACACTTTCGGAGATACCTGTAGTGTACCTTTATAGCCACCCAGTTACGTTGTGACGTTTAGCACACCCAAAGCACTCCTACGATATCCGGGAGTTGCACAATCTCATGGTCTAAGGAAATGATACTTGACATTCGGAAAAGCTACAGCAAACGAACTACACGATCTTTGAGCTATGCTTAGGATTGGGTCTTGTCCATCACATCATTCTCCTAATGATGTGATCCCATTATGAACGACATCCAATGTCCATAGTCAGGAAACCATGACTATCTTTTGATCAACGAGCTAGTCAACTAGAGGCTCAATAGGGACGTGTCATGGTCTATGTATTCACACATGTATTACGATTTCCGGATAACACAATTATAGCATGAACAATAGACAATTATCATGAACAAAGAAATATAATAATAACCATTTTATTATTGCCTCTAGGGCATATTTCCAACACCCGGGCCCAAAGTGACAAGCATTAAGCATGGCAAAGTCATAGCAACATCAATCTAAGAACATAGTGGATACTAGGGATCAAGCCCTAACAAAACTAACTCGCTTACATGATGAATCTCATCCAACTCCTCACCGACCAGCGAGCCTACGAAGGAATTACTCACTCCCGGTGGGGAGCATCATGGAATTGGCGATGAAGATAGGTTGGTGATGACGAAGATCGAAGATCCCCCTCTCCAGAGCCCCAAACAGACTCCATATCTGCCCTCCCGAGGAAGAACGGGGCTTGGCGGCAGCTCCATCTCGTGGATCGTGATAATTCTTTCTCCTTGATTTTTTTCTAGAAATATGTGATTTTATAGTATCAGGGGGGTCGTCAGCGGGGCCACCAGGTGGGTACAACCCACCTGGGCACGCCAGGAGAGAGGGGCGCACCCTGGTGGGTGGTGCCCCCCAGGGGCCCCTCTCCGGTTGATCTTGGCTCTACAAATTCTCTTTATTGATATAAAAAATCCTCAAAAAGTTTGGTTCAATTCCGAGAACTTTTATTTTTGCACAAAAACAACACCATGGTAGTTCTGCTGAAAATAGCATCAGTCCGAGGTTAGTTTCATTCAAATCATGCAAATTAGAGTCCAAAAAAAGAGGAAAGGCATGATAAAAGTAGATACGTTGGAGACGTATCAACTCCCCCAATCTTAAACCTTTGCTTGTCCTCAAGAAATTTAGTTGATAAACTGAAATTGAGAAAGAAAAAATTTATGAACTCTTTTTCTCTTGTTTGCATAGATAAGCTTAAACAACACCCAGGTTTTCAGCCAGCATTATAACTAACCATGTCGACAATAACTCTTAAAGATTATAATGATTCGTATCAATGACATAATCAGCTAGTGAGCAATAATAAGATATCTCAAACAGCAACACGTTGTCAAAACAATCATGATATAATATGAAAATAATGGTATCTCGCTAGCCCTTTCTGAGACCACAAAACATAAATGCACAGCACCTCTGAAGTTCAAGCAGCGACTAAACATTGTAATTCATTGTAGAAAAGATCCAGTCATGATGCACCCAACATTAGTTATACACAATGCATAAATCATGACCGTTGTGCTCTACTCAGTTTCTAGCACTTGTTTATAGAAGGTGATGACACAATATAAAAGTAAATAGAAAGTCCCTTCGCAGAGGGAAGCAGTGATTTGCAGAGGTGCCAGAGCTCAATTTTTAAAACAAAGATAAATGATATTTTTCAGACATGCACCCTTCTTATTCACTTCACGACCATCAATTATCAACATCTTCCATGCTAAGCACGCTAGTGGTGATCCCCAAGTGGAAAGTAAAGGTTTTGACTCCAATGGGAGTTTTTGTTTGATTATGTAAGAGATGAACTTTTTTTGTATTTTGCAGTTTGGGACCGGGCATCCCTATTACCGCCCATTTCCTCGTGCGATGGCGAGTGAATAAACACTCGACCTGAGGATAACATGCTTAGCACGGAAGATATCGACCATCTCCTGTCGTTCCATGAACGATCCAGGCACACAAAACGAATAATTTTTTAGAAGTTTTTAGAGGTGGCACATGCAAATTTACTTAGGACGGCGGGGTAATACCGTATATAGGTAGGTATGGTGGACTCATCTGGAATAACTTTGGGTTCAAGGTTTTTTATGTACAAGCAGAATCCCCACTTAGTACAGGTGAAGGCTAGAAATTTTAAGATTGGGAAGCGACCAACTAGAGAGCAACAACGATCATAACCACGCATTATGCATAAGTAACATTGGACACTAGCATGCGTAGGATATGAACACCATAAACATAAACATTATAGAGGATATGTTGGTTTTGATTCAACTACATGCATGAACATGTACCAAGTCAAGCCACTCGAACATTCAGAGGAGGATACCATATCATCATACTACATCACAATCATTTTAACGCTATGTTGATATCCAAGATAAATCATTATCCACTCCGAGCTACTTATGCATGACATGAGAAACTATAATCTCTAATTGTCATTGCAAACATGTTTAATCATAACGGGCTGAATCATGGGCACTAGGTTAAACATATTTACACAGACAGGACAAGTCGAGTTCATACCAGTTTCTCTTTGCCATGGCCAGCTCATCGAATATCGTCATTATTGTCTTTCACTTGCACGACCGAATGATATGAAAATAATAATAGTGCAAGAGTGCCATGGACTAAGATGGAATCTGCAAAACATTTTATTCAACAGGAAAAGACAAGGTAAATGGGCTCTTATTAGTTCAACAATTATTCATATGAAAGCCACTCAACATTTTCATCGTGGTCTTCTCCTCGGTAAGACTCGAATAAAAGAAAAGAAATTCAGAGAAACACACCGAAATATTTTTGAAGTTTTTGGTTTTCTTTAGCAAGTAAATAAAAAGTAAAAACAAGAGAAACTGTTTACACGGGAAAGCTCCCAACAAGCAAAAGAAGAACAAGGAAATCTTTTTGGGTTTTCTTTTTAGTACTACTACTAAGCATGCATAGAAAGTAAATTAACTACAACTAATTTTCTTGGTTTTTCTAAAGTTTTTTAAACACACAAGAAGAATGCAAGAAAATAAATCTAAGCATGGATGATACAATGAAAAAGTGTGAACACCGACAAATAGAATGATGAGTGCACATGAATATAATGTCGGTGAGAAACACGTACTCCCCCAAGCTTAGGCTTTTGGCCTAACTTGGTAGCGAATCAGTCACCTGGAGGGTAGTAGTCGGCGTGGTAGCTCACAGAGGCTCTCGGTGCGGAGGCCTCAGCACGCCGTGTCGCCAACACTACTTTGTTGTGAGCTCGGGCCTCGGTCTCAAGAACAAAATATCTTTCCTTGTTGTGTGTCGGTGTACTAAAGTAGGTGTACCTTAGTATCCCGAACTTGTGCACGGGCAGTCGCAGCGCCCCGCGGCAAGGCTTGCTGAGCGACCGCCAAGACCCTCCATGGCTCCTTTGGGGCCATTCAAGAACAAAGTATCCAAGAGCAAAACAAGGCCCCAGCAAGAGGAGCTTGCCGGGAAGGAGACAAGGCCCTGGCAAGAGGAGCTTGCCGGGAAGGAGACGAGGCCCCGGCAAGAGGAGCTTGCCGGGAAGGAGACGAGACCCCGACAAGAGGAGCTTGCCAGGAAAACAACCAAGGCATCTCAAGAAGCTCGCTGCGGCGCACTGCGCGTCCCGACAAGACCCGGTGAGCGACAAGCTCCCGGACGCGACAAGGCAACATCCGCGGCAAGGCGCTTGCCGCGGCAAGCTACTACCCCGCAGCCCGCGCTCCAGCTCACCCACCAACGTGTCGCTCTAGGACTGCTCCTGGCGTACGTTGCGGGAGGCTGTGCAGCCGGGGGCATGCGGTGGCAAGCAAGCGCTGACAAGATAGCCATCGTGGCAAACGGTGGCGTTCCTAGCGGTCCCTCTCTGTGCCGTCTAGGTGACACAGACAGGCATTTAATGCCTTTGTCCCCTGCCGTCAGGGTTAGGTATGATACGACTGTTGTAGGCGGTGGAGCCAACTACCACCTCTTTTACATTTTTACCCCCACCTCTGTTGCCACCTGTTGGTGACCCCTTAGACATATAAAAGGAGGCCCATGCGCAACAGAGAAAGGGGAGGACGGCCATTCTCACGCTCGGTCTCGCCAGCTGCTTGAGTGTACTGTAGCACTCGTCGCTCCCGAGCAAGAACTCAATACAACCACCAAAGCAGGAGTAGGGTTTTACGCATCCGTGCGGCCCGAACCTGGGTAAACCGATCGTCTCGCTCGTGCGTTCGCCTCGATCTGCTCTTTGTGCATCCACCGCCCCCCTGCCGAACCGAAAGGGGCTCGGTCCGCCGATCCCCATAGGTGTACGTGGGATCAGCAACCCCCGACATCTTTGGCGCGCCAGGTAGGGGGTGCGTCGAGGTTGTGCGAACCTGATCCGGCGTTCGCACGAGCCGAATCTTCATCGTCTTCATCAACATGCCGCCGAAGAAGAAGATTTCGGAGGCAGCTGCTCCGTCTGCGCCGAGCCCACCATCGCCAGAGCGAACGGCTGGTGGAGTAGGCGCCGGCGGAAGAACGGGCGCCGACGGGGAGACCCATGGCGCTGCCAGGTCCAAGGACCAGGCTGCGCCGCACGTCGGCGGCGCGGTCGCCTCCCACAACGACCGCGCGCACTCCAAGACCTCGGCGTCCGTACACACACCGCGCCCGTCCCAGGAGGCGCGGGACCAGCAGCGTCATGGTACCCACGGTACCATACGTTTGCTGGGCCAAGATCAAGCTGGCGGATCCCGGAGTGCTCGAGATCAGCATGCGCGCCAACATGCTGGCGCGAGCATGGCGCGGTCGCTCAGACGAGATGTTGCTCCTTCTAACGCAGTTAGAAGTCCGAGCATATCTCGTTCCTCGCACCGTTTGCCGCCGCCGCCCGCCTCTCCGGCAGAGGCTTTGGCACGGAGCTGCCAGTGGTTCTTTGGTCGATCAGAATGACGCCAAATCGAGCCACCGGCCAGACACCTTTTGCTCTAGTCTGTGGAGCAGAAGCAGTTATCCCCACGGAACTCGTATACGGGTCACCTTGAGTGCTCGCTTATGATGAGCTTGAGCAAGAGCGGCTGCGTGAAGATGACGCGCTGCTCCTTGAGGAAGATCGTCTTCAGGCTGCTGTACGAGCTGCTCGCTACCAGCAAGCTTTGCGCCGCTACCATAGCCGCAAAGTTGACGCCAGAAGTTTCGAGGAAGGCGACCTTGTTTCTTTGGCGTGATCAGTCCGCCAAGATTTCCAACAAGTTGACGCCGAAGTGGGAAGGCCCTTACCGGGTGAAGCGAGTCACTAGGCTTGGCACTGTCCGCCTTGGGACCGAAGATGGCGTACCAGTGAGCAACTCCTAGACTATTGAGCATCTTCGCAAGCTTTGCCCGTGAGGCGCGGTTGTCGGACCCTGTCCGGCAACCACCCATTTGTACAAGTCTTGCCGCTGTTGCATGTAATCCTTCGTACAAAGCCGGGCGCAGACCCCGTGCATAAAGATTATGTGCTCAGCACATACCCCCGGTAAGCAAAAAAATGAGCCACAAGGCCCCATAACTTCATTTTCTCTTCTCTCTTTTCTATTAAGGAAAGCAAGGATCCCTCGCACACAAGCTTGCCAGGGGGGAAGGAGGAGATAATGTATGGACCGGCCGGCGCTCAAGAAGGTTCTGCCTTACCAGGAAAGCAAACAACAGAAAAAGATAAGTGCCAAAGTTTGAGCAATCAGATTTCCTTTAAGTTTTTAAGTTATTTTCCTTGAACGACTCCGCCTTGTATGGAAAACCTGTGCGCGGAGGAACCGACTCGTGGTTAGCCGCGCCCTTACTGTTGTTTCGAGCCCGCTCAACAACTTAAGCGAGCCGCAGCTAGCTGCGACAAGGTTTCTTGTCGACGCGGGAACCAACCAACTCATAGCTAAGTTGCGCCCTTATTGTTGTTTCGAGTCCGCTCAACAACTTAAGCGAGCCGCGACTAGCTCTGCGACGAGGTTCTTGCCGGTTGTGGCACTGCCAGCGGGCTGCTGACGTTCCGCACTCAGCGCTCGCGGCAGAGGGGCCTGCGCTGACAAGTTCCCTAAAAGCGTAGGGTAAAAGCATACAAGGGAAAGAGTCAAGTAAAGGAAATAACATAGCAATTACTACCCAAGATAGAAGTATATTACAGAATAACTTGTCGCAGCTCTAACAGACTGTTTTTCATAACATGATTGACAGCGACAAGGAAAGAAGAAGATAAATGGCCTAGTCTACACGGTCGCCTTCGACCCTCCTGATTCCGCTCACCTTGTCCACGATAGGTGCGACAAGGGCCTTGAGCTCCTCCAGATCAGCATCTGGCGGCAGGCTTCAGAGGACATTGTTGAGGCGGAGGCCTGGGTTGCGGAAGGCCACCTTCATCAGCACCTTCTGGAGAGCTCCCGCGTAGATCTTGCACGACTCGTCGGCAAGCTATTTTGGGAACTGCTCCCGGAGTCGCTGGAGCGCCGTCACCACGCCTTTGAAGAACAGAGTAAGCTTGGCGCTGGGTTGGAGGTTCTCGTCGGAGGAGTACCCGAGATCCACCATCCCCAACTGTGCCAGCTCCTTGTCGACGTCCGCGGCGAGGTCCACCAGACCTTCCGTCCAGTGCTCCACATTCTCTGACAAAGTCTTCCGGGCGGCGGCGGCCTTCGCCGGCAGCACCTTGCCGGCCTTGACCTCCTCCTTCAGGGCCGTCTCCTGCTCCTTGGCGCCGTCCAGAGATTTGGTCAGGGCCGCCAGCTTCACTTCGAGATCGGTGTTGGAGTTCTTGGCGGCGTCCAGTTCCTTGCCCTTCTCGGCGAAAAGGGCCTGCAGCTCCGAATAGCTGTTGGCGTCCCTCTCACACTCGAGCTTGAGCGCGGCAAGCTCGTCGCCGCTCGCCTTGAGGTCCGCCTCCAGCTGCGTCACCTTCAGCTCCAGCTCAGCCTTGACGGCCTCGGCGGCTGCGGCGGTGTCTTCGGCCTGCTTGACGACTCCGCCAACTGCCCGCTCACGCGCGGCAAGTTCCTCCTCGTGGCTGTCGAGGTTGACCTTCCGCTGCGTCAAGTCACCCTCCTGCGAAGACAACTTCTCCGCGGCAAGCCATTGGCGCTCTTCGACGTCGGCCTTCTCGAGGAGGAAGGTCTGCTGCGCTTCGGCGAGTTGCTCCCGCTCCTTTGCCAGGGAGCGGAGAGCTTCCTGATTGGCGCCTCGGAGCTCTTCTGCGCGCTTCTCGATATCAGCGCCAGCCTTCGCCACGAGTGCTTCGCGGGACTCCATCTTGGCCTGCCGGGCGCGGTAGAGCGCCACTAACTTCCGCAGCAGACGCTCCTCTTCAGGATCGCCGCTGCTGCTGCTTGGCGCATCAACCAGCTTCAGCCCGGTAGAGGCAAGCACCTCTCCGTCCAGCATCTCCCCCTCGGTCGGCGCCCTAGAGCTTGATGCCCAGGGGAGGCTGATGAAGATGTTCTCGCCGGCCTTCAGGTAGATGCCAGGCTGGGGCTCTTCAGAGCCTGCCGCAGCGGCAGCGGCGGAGGAGTCAGTGGTCGGAGCAGCGCCTGGCGCTCCTGTGGCCTTCGGGTCGTCAGTACAACCGCCAGACTCCTCGTCCGCCTCCGTGGCGGCAGCCCTGGCGGCCTCCTCGCCGGCGCCGGCTGCTTCCTCGGCGACGGCCTCCGTCTCCATCGGCTCTGCAGCAGATGGATCTGATGGCCGGAAGAGGGGAGAAGATTCAAGCAAAATTCGAGCAAAATCCAAGAGGAAGATCAAGAAGCCGAGGGGAGTTTGGAAGCAAGGAAGTTACCTGTGCCAGGGCCTGCCGCTGTGGTCTCCGTCGCCGGGGGATCGCTGGCGTGGTCCCTTGCCGGAGATCCTTGCTGTGCCGGGGGCTCCTCCCTTGCCGGAGTCTCCTCCCTCGCCGGGGGCTCCTCCCTTGCCGGAGACCTCTCCCCCGCCGAAGGACTCTCCCTTGGCGCTTCGGGAGCGGTCTCCAGGCTCCCCTAGTGAGGCTGCTCTGCTCCTGCACAAGTCAACAAACAAGTATCAACACAGTAAGGATCTTCGTGCGCGCCTAACAGCGGGAAGTAAACAAGACGCTTACGCTGGGGGCTGCTCTGAAGATCAGCCGCCGGGTCTGACGGGTTCGTCTCAGGCACGTCCCCTGTTGACGCAGTGGGTTCGTCCTCGATGACGATCACCGGCACCTTGGCTCTCTTTGCCGCTCTCTGCGCCAGAGTCCTAAAAAGGAACAGATACAGAGGAAGGCAAGTGAGAAACAAGACAAGACAAAAAAAACAGCAAAGAACAAAGAATTGCAAGTACAATAAGAATAACTTAGTCCTCTTCCTCGTCGGAGCTAAATGCGGAGAAGTCAAAATCCGGCCCGCGTCTAGCGCGGGAAGGAGGAGGGGTAGGCTCCCTTGGTCGCTTGGCGGGAGCAGAAGCGGCAGTCCGGGAAGACCCCGCTCCTGTCGAAGCAGCGGCATGGGGCGCTCCCGCGGCAACAGTGCTTGCCGTGGTGGAGCACGTCGTGCGGCGCGGCGACTATTGGCCCGCCTGTGGCCTCGCTACATCCCCGGCCTTGCGGAGATGCCTTCTTAGTGGAGACGGAGGCGCAGCCGGCGGCGGGCTGTCGGAAGACGAAGTGGAGGAAGAGTCGATCTCCAGTGAGTCGCTCGCATCCCCGACAGGCTCACTCGGCTCGGCGCCGCTCCCGGCAAGATCTTCCTTGCCGGCAAGTTCCTCTTGCCGGGCGAGCTCTTTCTTGGCGAGGAACTCATCTCGCTCGGCACGGGTTTTTTCCTCTTCTGCCGCCGCTTCCTCCAGAGTAAACCCAAATTCGCCTGCCGCGGCGGCTGCCGCTGCCTCTTCCAACCTAGTGGCTATGTACGCCAGCTCCGCCTCGGTGGTGTCGCGGATGAGGCCGTCCTTCTCATCGGCGCGGATCGGCACTTCCACCAGGTCGTCGAAGAACTGCTGCACGACCTCGTCTTCGGGCTCTTGCCAAGTTGGCTCGATTCCGTGCGAGTCGCACAACGGCATCATTGCCCGGATGCGGTCGAGCGTAGAGATGTTGCACAAAGGGACGACGCCCTGCGGCACCCTGAAGACTTCGGGGTGATCCGAATCGTATTTGAAGAGCTCCTGCAGCATGCCATTGTGCTCGAGGACAGTGAAATTATAATTGAGGCCTGGGCGCAGCCTCATAATGTCCGCCGCGTTCTTGAACTCCCAGGCAGGCCTTCCCCGTTCCTGTAGGGGGGCAATGCGGCGGCGAAGAAAGTCCGCGCCAACAGCGCCTACGGTGAGTCCGGCAAGCCTGAGGCGCTGGATCCTGGTGACGGCAATCGTCAGCTTGCTGTCTTCCGGGGCCAAGTCGCTCCAGTCACTGCCGCGCACTGCTGCTGCTTGGCGCCGGGCGGTGAATGGCTGCGGGCTCTCCTCGATAATCCAGCACCAATCTGCTCTCCACTCCTCCCACTTGCCGCGGAACTCCCCCTCTAGATAAGATTCCTTCTTGCCGGCTCTTGAGACCCAGGCGATTCCACCGGACAGAGTCTCTCCTCTCTCTACCCAAGGGATAAAGAAATGGCGGAAGAGAGCTACACTAGGGTGGACTCCGACAAAGTTTTCACAAAGGTGTGCGAAAACATCCATGGTGAGGACGGCGTTGGGGGTGAAGTCAAGGAGGTAGAAGCCATATGTGTTCATAATGTCACAGAAGAACTCGGAAAAGGGCGGGCAGAGCCCGCAGTAGAAGAACACAGCAAAGAAAGGGTACCCGTCCGGAGCCTTCGCGTGGGCTGCAGCCGGGAGCACCCTGGTCCGCGGGTGAGCTCGCGTCTCCGCCGACCAGAACAGGTAATACCGCTCCCGCAACGCCTTTGCGCCGAGCTTGGGGGGGAAGATGGCTCGCTCCTTCCGCATCACCGCGAGCCGCTGCGCCTCGGTCGACTTCACTGCCTTCCCCTTGTCGCCCTTCGGAGCCATGGCGAAGGTGGTGGAGGAGGCCGACGGTGGTGGTGGTGCTGGTGGCAATGGGGGGGCAAGGCGCTGCTCTCTTGTTGCTCTGAGAAGACGGGGAGCGGCGGAGGTTTTGAGATTGGAAGCAGCAACAGGCAGACGGCGCCGTACCCCTGTTTCCTCTGCTTATAAAGAGGGAGGGGAGGGGGAGAGGGCGGACGTTTCACTGTCACGAATAAACAACTACCCACGCTTCCGCCCACCATGCCTCCACGCCTCCCTCCTTTTACGGGGGGGCGCGCGAACCGTCCCCTTTTACCACGACGTGACGCACGCGTGCGGGGCGTAGCCCTGCGCACGCCGCCCACGTCACACAAGGCGCCGCGTTCGACGCGTGCCGTTTGGGGAGGGCGCGGTGGGTAAGGAGTCAGATGCGGCGTGACCTAGGCCACGCGTGCCCGTGCACTGTTTTGGGCCTGGCCCAACAGCGCTCGGCACCGCGTATGGCCCAGGCCCGGGGGCTCCTGTCGGTGTACTAAAGTAGGGGTACCTTAGTATCCCGAACTTGTGCACGGGCAGTCGCAGCGCCCCGCGGCAAGGCTTGCCGGGCGACCGCCAAGACCCTCCGTAGCTCCTTTGGGGCCATTCAAGAACAAAGTATCCAAGAGCAAAACAAGGCCCCGGCAAGAGGAGCTTGCCGGGAAGGAGACAAGGCCCCGGCAAGAGGAGCTTGCCGGGAAGGAGACGAGGCCCCGGCAAGAGGAGCTTGCCGGGAAGGAGACGAGACCCCGGCAAGAGGAGCTTGCCGGGAAAACAACCAAGGCATCTCAAGAAGCTCGCTGCGGCGCACTGCGCGTCCCGACAAGACCCGGTGAGCGACAATCTCCCGGACGCGACAAGGCAACATCCGCGGCAAGGCGCTTGCCGCGGCAAGCTACTACCCCGCAGCCCGCGCTCCAGCTCACCCACCAACATGTCGCTCTGGGACTGCTCCTGGCGTACGTGGCGGGAGGCTGTGCAGCCGGGGGCATGCGGTGGCAAGCAAGCGCTGACAAGATAGCCATCGTGGCAAACGGTGGCGTTCCTAGCGGTCGCCCTCTGTGCCGTCTAGGTGACACAGACAGGCATTTAATGCCTTTGTCCCCTGCCGTCAGGGTTAGGTATGATACGACTGTTGTAGGCGGTGGAGCCAACTACCACCTCTTTTACATTTTTACCCCCACCTCTGTTGCCACCTGTCGGTGACCCCTTAGACATATAAAAGGAGGCCCATGCGCAACAGAGAAAGGGGAGGACGGCCATTCTCACGCTCGGTCTCGCCAGCTGCTTGAGTGTACTGTAGCACTCGTCGCTCCCGAGCAAGAACTCAATACAACCACCAAAGCAGGAGTAGGGTTTTACGCATCCGTGCGGCCCGAACCTGGGTAAACCGATCGTCTCGCTCGTGTGTTCGCCTCGATCTGCTCTTCGTGCATCCACCGCCCCCCTGCCGAACCGAAAGGGGCTCGGTCCGCCGATCCCCATAGGTGTACGTGGGATCAGCAACCCCCGACACTGTGATAATCAAAGAGAGCAGGCGCAGGCAAATATGTGTCCACAACATGTGATTGGTTAATTATAAGTGAAGTTATCAGCCCTTCCCTTGAGAATCTTATGCTCCTTTAAGGCATCAAAATCTAAATGTCGAGTGGGTAGGATAGGGTCAAAGGGAAAAGGTGAAACACCCAGTCCTCGTGCTAAACGTGTGGCATAAATTCCACCATAGAACCAACCACTTTTGGCGTTATGCTGAAGTCTATGTGCAACAATCGCTCCAAGGTTATAATTCCTTTCACCAGTGAGAGCGGTGTGAATGAGGCTCAAGTCTGGCGAACAAAGTATGCTACAGTCTTGCTTGCCTACTATGCATTTCCTGTTAAATAATGTAAGGTACTGAATTGCGGGAAAGTGAACACTTTTTATTCTTCCTTGTCTCACTCCTCTATTTTCATAGTAACAAAAGCTAGTCAAGAAGGTCTCATACTCAGCCTTTGCTGGCTCATCAAGCGAACCCCAAAATGGAAGTTGCAATGGTAAGAAAAATTTTCTAGTGGAATAGTAAAAGGTTCATCATAAAGCATAAACGACACCCTAGACTCACGTGGAAAATATTTAAATCCTTTGATAAATGATTCAGTGAGAAAATGGCGTTGTTCACACTTATCTGAGAGGTAGGGACCGAGACCGGTATTGTGAACATATTGCTAAAATTCCTCTTTGATTCCCACCTGCATCATATACTCATCACAAGGCCATAACCATGTTTTGGTGGCTGCATCTCACGTGGAACTTTCACTTGGTTCAACGTAAGACTGGCGGGCAGAACTGTCACTAGAGGATGCCCCCGAAAATCGTCTCCTCGAAGAACTCCTACCAAATAGGTTCATCATGTCCGCGTACAATTTTCTAAAAATAAAAATTTTGGAGGGACAAAAATTTGTCAACGAAACTTTGTAAGATTGATAGCAACTACTCACAGGGATACATAGAGGCCATAACAAGCATTCAAAGTTTCAAACAACTTAGAAAACTAAGAATTTAACATGCAAGCACATCTACAACAGCACCGAGAGTAGCTAATTATTCAAAGTATAAACCACTAAAACAAAAACTAATTGGACAAATGGTGGAGTCACATACCAAGCAACAATCCCCCGAAACAGTTCCGGAAACGGAGCTTCGAGCAAAGAGATCGAAAATGGCAGCAAGATGAGCAAGAACATGGGAGAAAGAGCAAGAGTGATTTTTTTCTGGAGGTAGGTGACAATGTGGGCTAAAGAGATAACTAAGGGGCCCATGTGGGGACCACAACTCCCCAGGGTGCACCAGGGGGTGCTGGCGCACCCAGGTGGGTTGTGCCCACCTGGTGCACCTCCCTCTAGTTATTTTTGCACCAAAAATTCTTAAATATTCAGGAAAAAATCATATAAAATTTTCAGGGCATTCTGATTCTGAGAACTTTTATTTTTTTGTTGTTTTTTTATTGCACGGGAAATTCAGAAAAAAGACAAAACATGGCATTTTATTTTATTTAACTAATAAAACATAAAACTAAAAGTAGGGACATAAAGTAGTGCTTACTAAATTCATCAACTTCATACCGTTCAAAATGATTCATTAATAAGGTTGATCAAGTCTTATTAACAACCACTTTCAATTAGCATGAAACCGAAGAACTTTCGTAAATCACTAAGTTACCTCAATGGGGATATGCATTTCCCCAACAATAAGCATTTCATATTTCTTTTTGACAGTAGGCAGAGGTATTTTAAAACTTCCAATAGTGATTGTCGGAGCTTTTTCAATAATATTAATACCATTCACTTGGAATTGTTTCTTCGGAAAGTGCACCATATGCTTATTACCATTGATATGAAAAGTGACCTTGCTTTTATTGCAATCAATAACAGCCCCAGCAGTATTCAAAAAGGGTCTACCAAGGATAATCGACATGTTGTCGTCCTCGGGCATCTCAAGTATAACAAAGTCAGTCAAAATAGTAACATTAGCAGCAACAACAAGCACATCCTCACAGATACCGATAGGTATGGCAGTTGATTTATCCGCCATTTGCAAAGATATTTTAGTAGGTGTGAGTTTATTCAAGTCAAGTCTTTTATATAAAGAGAAAGGCATAACACTAAGACCAGCTTCTAAATCACACAAAGCAGTTTGCACATAATTCTTTTTGATAGAGCAAGGTATAGTTGGTATTCCCGGATCTTCAAGTTTTTTAGGCACTCCATCTTTAAAAGTATAATTAGCAAGCATAGTGGAGATTTCAGCTTCCAGTATTTTTCTCTTATTTGTGATGATGTCTTTCATATACTTTGCATAAGGAGGCATTTTCAAGATATCAGTCAAGCGAGTACGCAAAAAGACTGGCCTCAGCATTTCAGCAAAGCATTAAAATTCTTCATCATCATTCTTTTTAGTTGACTTAGGTGGAAAAGGCATAGGTTTTTGAACTCACTGTTCTCTTTCTTTACCGTGTTTCCTAGCCACAAAGTCTCTTTTGTCATATCTTTTATTTTTAGCTTGTGGGTTATCAAGATCAACAGGTGGTTCTATCTCAACGTCATTATCTGATTCTTTATCATTGGTTAGTTGAGAGTCTTCATGAACCTCATCATTATCTTTTTTCATTATCATTAGGTGAGTGTTCATTACCAGACTGAGTTTCAGCATCCGAGAGTTTCATTTGTATTATCAGGAGGTTTCTCTATTTCAGGTTCACTAGAAGTGTGCAAACTCCTATCATTTTTATTTTTCTTCTTTCTAGAAGGACTAGGTGCACTAGTGTTGGTTCTTTGTGAATCTTATTCAATTCTTTTAGGGTGTCTCTCAGGATAAAGTGGTTCCTGAGTCATTTTACCTCCTCTAGTTGCAACTCTAACAGCAAAGTCATGCATATTATGATTCATTTCATCAAGTAATTCTTTTTGAGATTTAGCAACTTGTTCTAATTGAGTTTGAACCATAGAAGCATGTTTTCCAACACCTCTAACATCATTTGATATTCTAAATAACAGGTCACTCAAGCGAGCAATCATATCAGAATTATATTTCAATTGTTTCATAACATTTGCATTTAAGTGATCTTGTTTTCTAATGTAGTTTTCAAACTCATAAAGGCATTGACTAGGATGCATATTGTGAGGATTGTCATTATCATTAAACTTCATAAGATAATTTACCTTTACCACCTTAGGCATTGGTGGTGTATTAAGCCCATGTGTTTCTTCAATAGGAGGTAAATTTTTAACATCCTCAGCTTTAATACCTTTTTTCTTCATAGATTTCTTTGCCTCTTGCGTATCTTCAGGACTAAGATATAATATACCCCTCTTCTTTGGAGTGGGTTTAGGCGGTGGTTCAGGAAGAGTCCAATCATCATAATTTTTCAATATGTTATTCAATAATTCTTCAGCTTGAGCAATAGTTTATTCCCTGAAAACACAACCAGCACAACTATCTAGGAAGTCCCTAGAAGCATCGGTTAGTCCATTATAGAAGATATCATGTATTTCATTTTTCTTGAGAGGATGATCAGGTAAAGCATGAAGTAACTAGCAAAGCCTCCCCCAAGCTTGTGGGAGACTCTCTTCTCTAGTTTGCACAAAGTTAAATATTTCCTGTAAGACAACTTGTTTCATATGAGCAGGAAAATATTTTTCAGAGAAGTAATAAACCATATCCTGGGGACTACGCACACAACCAGGAGCAAGAGTATTGTACCAAGCTTTAGCATCACCCTTTAATGAGAAAGGAAATAATTTGAGAATAAAGTAACAACGAGTTTTCTCATCATGTGTAAAAAGGGTGGCTATGTCATTCAACTTAGTAAGATGTGCTACAGCAGTTTCAGTTTCATAACCATGGAAAGGATCAGATTCAACCAAAGTAATTAACTCTGGGTCGATAGAGAATTCATAATCCTTATCATCAATAAGGATAGGTGAAGTAGCAAACTTAGGATCATATTTCATTCTAGCATTCAGATATTTTTCTTTATAATTGCATAGTAATTTCTCTAGATCATCTCTATCATTGCAAGCAAGAATATCTCTAATTGCTTCTTCACTTATAACATAACCTTATGGTACCTTAGGCAATCCATATCTAGGAAGGCTAGTTCTAGCAGGTGTTTCAGGAGTTTCAATTTCAAGCTCATCATCAGATTCAACATCATCATGTTGTATAACTCTAGCAATTGGTCTATCAAGAAATTCATCAAGTGGCACATCATCATTATCAAGCAAGGTACTAGCATCATCATAAGCATCATTCATAGTAGAAGTAGCATCATCCATAACTTGCGACATATCAGGATTAATAGCATGTGGTGGTGTTGCAAGTTTACTCATAACAGAAGGTGAATCTAAAGCAGAACTGGATGGCAGTTCCTTACCTCCCCTCCTCCTTGAGGGAAATATCTTAGTCTTTGGATCCTTCAGATTCTTCATAGTGATAATATGATAATAATCCCAAGTGACTCAACAAATATAGCTATGCTCCCCGGCAATGGCACCAGAAAAAGGTCTTGATAACCCACAAGTATAGGGGATCGCAGTAGTTTTCGAGGGTAGAGTATTCAACCCAAATTTATAGATTCGACACAAGGGGATCCAAAGAATATTTGAAGGTATTAGCAGCTGAGTTGTCAATTCAACCACACCTGGAGATTAATTATCTGCAGCAATATGATCAGTAGCAAAGTAGTTTGATAGTTTTGATAGTAGTGACAGTAGCAATAGTAACAGTAACAGTGGTAGCAGTAACTTGTAGCAAGTGTAATAGTGATGATAGCAATAGTAACGCAGCAATATCAATAAGGAAAAATTCGTAGGCATTGGATCGGTAACTTGTTGGATGTTATTCATCATGAGACAGTTATAACCTAGGGCGATACGGCACTAGCTCCAGTTCATCGATATAATGTAGGCATGTATTCCGTAAATAGTCATACGTGCTTTATTTAAAGAACTTGCATGACATCTTTTGTCCTACCCTCCCGTGGCAGTGGGGTCCATATTGGAAACTAAGGGATATTAAGGCCTCCTTTTAATAGAGAACCGGAACAAAGCATTAACACATAGTGAATGCATGAACTCCTCAAACTACGGTCATCACCGGGAGTGGGCCCGGTTGTTGTCACTCCGGGGTTGCCGAATCATAACCGTAGTAGGTGACTATAACTTGCAAGATCGGATCTAAAACATGGATATAATGATGAATTCATAAACGGTTCAGATCTGAAATCATGGCACCCGGGCCCAAAGTGACAAGCATTAAGCATGGCAAAGTCATAGCAACATCAATCTAAGAACATAGTGGATACTAGGGATCAAGCTCTAACAAAACTAACTCGATTACATGATGAATCTCATCCAATTCCTCACCGACCAGCGAGCCTACGAAGGAATTACTCACTCCCGATGGGGAGCATCATGGAATTGGCGATGGAGATAGGTTGGTGATGACAAAGATCGAAGATCCCCCTCTCCGGAGCCCCAAACGGACTCCGGATTTGCCCTCCTGAGGAAGAACAGGGCTTGGCGGCGGCTCCGTCTCGTGGATCGTGATAATTCTTTCTCCCTGATTTTTTCTGGAAATATGTGATTTTATAGTATCAGGGGGTCACCAGTGGGGCCACCAGGTGGGTACAACCCACCTGGGCGCGCCAGGAGAGGGAGGCCCGCCCTGGTGGGTTGTGCCCCCCAGGGCCCCCTCTCCGGTGGATCTTGGCTCCAGAAATTCTCTTTATTGATATAAAAAATCCTCAAAAAGTTTGGTTCAATTCCAAGAACTTTTATTTCTACACAAAAACAACACCATGGTAGTTCTGCTGAAAACAGCGTCAGTCCGGGGTTAGTTTCATTCAAATCATGCAAATTAGAGTCCAAAACAAGAGGAAAAGCGTGAGAAAAAGTAGATACGTTGGAGACGTATCAATCCTATATCTTTGTCTGAACATCTCGCTCGCTAGGGTGTTGTGACGAAGGACCTGCTGATGGTGATCACGTGCTCGCCCTGTCTCGCTGACGTTATAGGCCATGGCGAGCAAGCCTTGCCAGACTCGCTGGGGTGTTGTGATGTGAGTTCCTACCGACAAACATATCATGTTAGCAAAATAATTCAGTGTGTTTTATTTATAGTGAGAATATAATTCATGCACCAACCTTCTCATAGCTTATTAGTACAGCTCCACATGCCAGGCTAATTACTCGCCATCATAAATAAGTGGATCTCACCATTGCACTATGTCCCACATCATGGGTCTTTTTTAAAACATCTTAATGTACACCTAGCATCAATTGGCCCAATAGTAGTACTACAAATAAAAGGTGGCACTGTTAGATCATACCCCCCCCCCCTATTTTTTACTATAGCCAACAAATGAGAAAATGTGGTAGTTCATATAGTCTTAGAGCTTAGATTAGAGTAGATTTTATTTAGTACAGAACCACAATATGGTAGTTCATGCCAAGAATCTAATTCAGTCACATAATGAGAGTTGATATCTATAGAGAACCACAATATTTCAATAATATAAGTAATTTGACTAACAATGAAAATTACAGTTTCAGCCATAATAGTCTAAACAACACAAGTGGACAAGTGGGGAAAACATTGGAATGAAATAGCTACATAGTACTCCAATTTTTTTAGTAGTGAATAGAAAATTCTAGCGAGAAGCGGAAGGCAACTCATAAAACATATGAATGGAATGACCATGCACATCATTAGCCAAATAGGGACAACCAATATATATTCAGAATATCAAGGTAAGACCAGGAAACACAAACCTACCGGCTACATGTTGGTTGTCTCTGCAATTTATCATATGAGGCATGAAGCATCACTTAAAATAAATGGTTGCACACATGAAGCAAGAGAGGGTTCAGTGAGCAAGTAGATTGTGATTGTTCTGCAGATGAAACCGGGGGATATATGTTCAACCAAATGAATCATGAGCCTTCATACTATATATCAAGAACAATATTTTTAAGCATTGTGACTGCGCAAGAAACAGTTTATCAGAAAGATGATTTCTTCCTCCAAATTTTGGCCAAAGAAAATACACATAATATAAGCACATCTATATATTTGTTAGAAATTAACCTAATCGGAGAAAATATTGGAGGAAGCTAAAAGTACAAGCTAAACAAAACTACTACGCAAATTAATACCAGTTGAAAAAGCGGGTCTGGCTAAGGAGAAAGACAAATAGATTCTGGCAGTCGCAAGGCTCGCCAGATTGGGTGGCATGCCTGGTGCAAGGTCTCCTGCTGGAGAATGTAATGATCATATGTAATCAACATGACATAAAAAGCCAAAAGGGTGATACTACTCATTGTTGTTGCATTTGCCATACCCATGCGGTCAATACTAAATCGTAACTGCAATCATAACACATCCTATCTATTTGAAGTTGTAATGCAAATAGAGGTTGTAGGAAACAAATTGGTTTGCAGTTACAAATAAATAAATATAATACATACTCGCCGTAAAAATATATTTTATGTTACGTAAAATTATGAATGTAAAAACATAGTGTAAAACATACATAAAATGTGTGTGTGTGCATACCAAATATCTACGGAGTTTCATCATGGATGAATGTAAAGTGAATATACATCATAGAGGTGAACACACATGATAATGTAAACAAGATGATGAAATACCTGGCCGGACTCTTTTTTCTGATATCCATTGGTCTAATCTTTACGGTCTAACACACTTGACTTTCGTGAACTGTCTTTAGTACTGCCAACGAATGCAAAAATATCTAGAAAGTAGAAACCACAATCACCAAGAAAAATTAGAAATCTTGAGCCCAAATATCAAAATGATCAAGAAATTTTACATAGGTAACTTGGATATAACTACCTATTAACAAAAGGAGGCACTGAGAGTAACCTGCTTATAATATGTGCCTTCAACCTGGAGAGATCAGTTTACAAATGAATATGCAAATAAGGTTAGCATGAATGTTTTACAGTTGAAAATTTGGAAGAACTCATTGGGTCCAAAAAAATTTGGGGGGAGTAGGCAGGAGGTACATATTTTGTGCCAAGACATATCACTTCGTGCTAAGTCTAGTAATCCAGAAAAATGAACTTTGATAGCAAGAAATGGACTCAAGGCAGAGGATCCCTACAATAATTTTACCAGGCAAAATGATGACAAGCAAAAGCAATCCAACTTGCGTTGAAATGAAAGATTGGTAATGCCTTAATACTTAAATTACAACATTCTACTTGTCACCTCCTAGTCTTGAAGCCATTGAAGCTAATCCATAGTACAACCAAGGAAGGGGGAAATGGGCATGGATACTACTTGAAACGCGGTGCGAAGGACATTTACAACTTATCTACTAAAGCAAAACTTGGGCTTGCTAATCACACTGGTGCAAACATAACCTCGCATGTCTGGTTCTGCGGCGTCAGCACTTCTGATCAGCTCAGCAGGAGCAGTTTCCTTGGTCCTGTTTTTAGTTTCTGCACGATTCCATTTTAAGATGAATAAATATTACTCCCTTTCATTCTGGTAATAAATATGTCATTACCGAGTCAGTTTATACTTGTGTACAAAATTAAGGAAACATGTTAACATGCAGTGCAAAATGATATTTTTAGCAGGGCCTACTGGAAGTGTGTGCTATGTAACATAGTTGTATCTCTATGGAGCATACCTCAATTTGGTCCACTTTGATGTAGTCTACAACAATGTCGACCATGTCTGAAGTATTTGTTTGCTGCATATTCAAGAAGAAACTTAGTAATATGTATGTACTACGTTGACTTCTCCCAAAGATTAGGTGCAGAAATTTAATTCTAAAATATGAAGTAACTGGGTCTGACTCATCGACAACTACCGAGGTTCTGAATTTTTCGTCAGACAGTGTAATACTTTTAGCTTAGGTTAGAAACTTAGAATCATTAAGTGTAATTAATTACTTTGGTGGTGAGTAAGAGCTTCTTTTGTAATTCTAGGTGAAAATTGTATCCCTATCCGCTGAAAGAATTGACAGGAATTGGCAAAAGAAAATAAAAAGAGGCAGAATTGACAGTGCCCATTACTGACAACAACAGAATAATTCAACCGATTTAGTCACCTTATCCATGTTGGGCACGAGGTACTGCAACCTTCTAAGCCTCTTGATAATCCTTGTTCTTCTTTCCTATATAAGCATCACAAGCAAGAAAATGATTCAGTTTAAACATACGATCGATAGCGAGCATGCAAGGAGTAATGGTAATGTTAAGTCACGTTGGAGTCGATAATGTCGCGGAGAAAGCTAACTTACCCTCTCAGCGATGCTTCGCGGGTGAGTGGCGCAACCACACTTGGCGCGGACTCTACAGGCAACGGAGTCCTACTGCAGCTGCAGGTAGTCGTCCATGCCGGGCATGTCCAGAGACGAGCCAAATTGAATTTGGAGCAAGGTGTTAGAAGCATAAACAATGGCAGCACAGAGTATGGATGAGGTATGTCAAAAACGTACTACCTGGGAGTCGATGTTGCTGAAGATGGTGACCATGTTGTCGTCGCCGCCGGGCATCACCTTGGCCTTCTTGTGACACCACCATCACACGCAAAAGAGATCAACGCATGCAAAAAAAGGATGGGGCGGACCTAACCATCTCACGCCTTTCTTTATTTGATTATCCATGATGTGTGTTGACCTCAAAAAGACCCTTCGCTGGTGTAATCCACATCTCTCTACTCTCCATATCAATATCCGACACAATATCTTTAGCAAATGGAATCCACACGTGCTGGCAGGATGGAGTTGAATCCTGATTTTCTAAACGTTCTCACTACAAGTTGAGCAACCACCAATAAGATCCCGTCTAGGGTCCTAGCAAGCGTCGTTGAGGTCCAATACCGTCACATCAGGGGGAATGAACACATTTAGAGGGCAGATCATGAAGGCATACTTTCTCCTTCCCCTGCCCATCTCCATCCCCCTGCCTCCCCCCTCCCTCCCGCTCTCACTAAAAACAACACATCAACGATGGATCTCAAGGTAGTGATTGGAGGAGGAGGCTAAATGAATCCATGAGCCGGGGGTGACGAGGGCCTTCCGCATTACCTGGGTGAAGAGGAGGGAGGCGAACAAGCCGGCGAGGAAGAAGAGGCAGCTGCAGCAAGCCATCGCCGCTGCTCCCGATGGTTCAGCCACCCTTCATGGCCACAAGGGGCTGGCACAAGGAAGGATCGGTCGTGATCCGGTGGGAAGGAGGAGGCGCGAATGAGTGGCGGCGGCGACGGCCCGATCTGCCTGGCCTCCTCCCGTCGAAGGCGCGCTCCGTCGGGAACAGCGGCGTGGGCTTCCTCTTCTCCCGAGGCGTGACGCGCGAGCTCGATGGTGAAGCGGCGGCGCGAGCGGCAGGCCATTGACGGCGACCGTGGTGCGAGCGAACAAGGCGACTAGGGTTTTCGTGGGAGAGGTGGGGAAGAGAGGAGTGGCCGGGAGGGGGAGGCTAGGGTTTGGAAGGAGAGAGAGAGAGAGAGGGGGGGTGGGGCGGGAGGAAGAGGAGAGGGGCGGCGCGAGTGCGAGAGGAGCGGGGCTAGGTTTTCTCCATGGGAGCCACTGCCTTTTATACGTCTATGCATGAAATAACGAAAATACCCTCGGCGGGGCAATGGAATTACGTGCGGTGGCATGCCTAGGGTTCGATCCAACGGCCGGGCTCTCCCGTGGCTTATCCGACGGCCTGGATCGCATCAACCAAACAAAACGGACGGCTGGATCTTCCTGAGCTCCGTGGGCGTCCAGAGGCCGGCTCGGTTCTTGTTTTAGGATGCTTCCTGTGTGCTGCCTGAATTTCCCGCCCGCAAAAAAGGAAAGTAAAAAAACGCAGCAACGCTAGAGGAGCATGATCCGCTGGAGATAGAATGTCAAAGGATCATCACCGGAGATTTCCTACCCGTGCGTATACGGGGTCGCTGGGAAACCACCGGCGCCACTTGCCTCCTTTCCCAAGCAATCGCCGCGCGCAGAAACAGGAAGAAACCTGAGGTACGGCGAGATCCCAACCGACGCCCGGATGCTGTTTCCGCAGTCGTCGGAGGACCCCTGTTCGCGCTCTGTGGGCCCAGTCCACCCGCAGCACTCCGCGCGCGCGCGGCGTCGCTCGCTCCCGTCCCCGCGCCATCTCTATAAAGATAGATCGACACAGCCGCCCACTGCCACCCACAAGCAAACGCAACGCCAGCCGACTCGACTCGCCTCCCGCGAAGCGGAGCGAGATCAGATCGGTCGATCTCCGCCCCTCCCCATCCCCTCACCCACACCGGCCGCCGCAACCAAAACCCTAGCGCCGCCACTAAGGCTCGTCGTCGCTCGATCGATCGACGGATGGGGACCGATCCCGCCCGCCGCCGCCGCCCCCGCCCCGACCTCGAGGAGGGCGAGTTCGTCGCGGACGACGACGACGGCGGCCGCCCGGAGATCAAGGTGCGCCGCCTCGAGGACATCCTCGACGGGGACGCCCTGCCGTCGCCCACGCCCTCGCGCGAGCGCGACTCGGACGGCACCGTCAGCGACATGGACGCCGACGACGACGAGGGCCCCGCGCGGGAGCCGGGCTTCCCCTGCCCCATCTGCCGGAGGGAGTTCGCGAGCGGCCGGGCGGTGCACGGCCACATGCGCGTCCACCATCCGCACGGCGGCGGCCGCCAGGGAATCCTCGTCGGCGGTGGATGGGCCGTCACCGGCAAGCGGGGCTACGTCGGCGGCAGGTCCGTCTCCGCTCCCCCCCAGGACGAGGAGGAGGAGGAAGGAGTGGGCGACTCCACGTCCATGACTACCGCGGTCGCGGAGCCCGTGATCGACGCAGCGGCCATCGCGTTCGCGAGCAGGACCAGCAGCGCCGAGCCGAATCCTCCATCCACGGCCATCGTTCTTGCAGCGGACAATCGTCCCAACCAGGTCGCCGTGCGCCCATCCTGTTCACCGCAATGCGGCGCCGGGCACCAGCCCGCCGCGCCTCAGGCCGTCGTCGCCCAACCTCAGCCAGCCGTCGCCCAAGGCCACCTCGCAGCGGCGGCGCCTACTACGCAATTCTTCGCCTCTCCCCCTCAGGCCGTCGCGCGTCACGTTCGGCGCGCGGCGCCGTCGCCGACGTCACGGGACGAGCAAGGCCGGTGGGTCTGCAAGGAGGAAGGGTGCTACCAGCGGTTCGACTCGCACCAGGGGCTCGGCGGCCACATGGCCGCGCACAAGATGAGGAAGAACAACGAGGCCGCGGCGGCGGCAGCGGCCGCGGGGCTGAACCCGTGCCTGGCGAGCGCCAGGCCGGCGAAGCTGCACCCGTGCAAGCACTGCCCCAAGGTGTTCAACTCGGGCGTGCAGCTCGGCGGGCACATGAGGATGCACTACGAGGGCAAGGTGATCGCGAGGAGGCGCCGCGTCAGCGCTCCCCTGTCGGCGCGGGAGCTCGCGGCAGCGCTCTTCTCCGCCCAGGCGTCCCCGGAGACGTCGACCAGCGCGTCCCCGCCCGACGGGCTCGCGCTGTCCCTGTCCCCGCCCGCGGACGGGCCCGACGAGCTCGCGCTGTCCCTGTCCCTGTCCCCGCCCGGGGACGCGCCCGATGAGCTCGCGCTGTCCCTCTCCCTGTCCCCGCCCGCGCCCGCCGCCACGGAAGTAGCGCGGCCTGGCATCATCACGCCGGCATTGTCGGGAGGATCGGAGCCGGCGCCGGCGCCGGTCTCGCCGGGCGTCTTGAGGATTTTCGGCGTCAACATCGCGGTGGCGGCTCCCGCGGCGGCCGGGGAGGAAGCTTCCTCCGCCGTGAGCGAGACGGACCAGAGCTCGGCGGCGTCTACCAACATCCAGGAGTAGATTGAGGTGCCAATAAGGAAAGGCTAGATTCGATAGGGATACGACAGATACTTGATAGTAATAGTAGCATTGCATACTGCATGCAGCGGACTTCACGCAGATTTTATGCCATTTTGTATCACAGGTTTAGCTCATACGGTGAAAGATACGTGGATCGTGGGGCATAAGCACCATATGCACGATCGAGTAGTGTCAGAGGTTAAAGTAGGAAATAAAAGCTGTTATCTGGACAGCAGAAGTGAACTGCGTCCCCTTGGGATGCAGTGTGTATATACATTGTCTTCACTCTTCACCCAGAGTCTGTCTCGTTTGCATAGCAGCTGCATACCGGGAAAGCTATGTGGCGATCGAGTTTTGTCAAGATTTCAGAAACAAAAGTTGTCGTGTGGTCAGCTGAAACTACCTCTGCCTTCTTGAGATCTGATGAACACTGTATACATTGTTTCTCAGTTCGTGAATGATCGCGCTACAAGAAAGCATACCTATTTTTCTGCATATATACGGGGCAACAGTTAATGCATCTCTAGCAAACCCCGTATAATGCCCTGACCTGTAAAATAACCGAAAAATGCTGCCCGATCAGACCTCGCAAACGCGTCCGACCCGTAAAATTTTTTGCATGGCACGGTAAAATCCCCACCCCAACCCGTGAAAATGTGGGTTCTCCCCCTCGTCCCGTCGGTGCCCTGTATATAGCGGTTGGGGGGGGGGGGGGGGGGGGCATTCGGCCGAGCTTTTCCCCACCCACCGTCGTCGCATACAATTCCTGCCATACCACCCGTCAGGATCATGCCTGCGGGCCGCCGCACGCCCGACGTTGTCGTTCACCACTTTCCTCCTACCGCGGCCGAAAAGTTGCAGATCGGCGACTGGTTGTTGCGGCCGTCGGATTTGGTGGTTCCGACCACCGGTGACTGCGCACCTCAGAGCCGCATGCAGGTACTGGTACGTCCTCTAGTTGTCGTCGTCGGTTTACAGGCAAGGTGTCGGCCGGCCGTCGCCCGGGCTCGGCGCTCGCGCAACGGCTCGCCGATGCCGCTCATACCGTGCGACGACTGCATGCAGACTGTACTGCGGCTAACATCTAGCACTCCGAAACACCACGGATAGGTATTCTTCAAATGCAAAAACGACGGGGTATGCTTTTGTTTTCATTCGGCTTTGTCAACCTATTCCGTTCAATTTTGATAGCTTATCTAGATGGTCATGTGTGTAAGAAGATCAGTGGCGGAGCTACGTGCAGCTCTGGGGTGGCCACTGCCCCCCCCCCCCCCCCCCCGGCTGTAGCCTAATTACTGAAGGGAAATTTTTTTAGAGGCTTAGATTAAGAAGAGTTTAGTTATTTGGCCCCCCCCAAAGATGTGTATTTCTTGTTTGGCCCCCCCTGAGATCTTGTGCTAGCTCCGCCACTGAAGAAGATGGATGCTTATTTTGGTTTCGGGAAGAAGAATACATCGACTTATTGATAAAAAGAAACTTAATGGATGTTTGTGCACTCGTTGCTAGAATTGAGGCTAGTGATGCGGCTGCATGCACAATTAGAAAAGAAACTAGAGGGAAAGCAACGTCTACATCTTTAGAATCAAAAAAAAAAAAGAATGAAGAATGCAAGATCAAGAATCCGCAGATCAACTATGAATGCATGAAGAAGATGTTGGTCCAGCTAGTGGAAGCAGTTATAGAAGTTGGATATCTTCTGAAATGCCTAATTGTGATTCTTGTTTTCTTTGATCTTACTATTCTAGCAAAGATTTGGTGAATTATGATGTATTCAATGCCCTGGTAGAAATAAAGAAGCAAAGAAGTGTGTTTTCATGACAAAAATGTAATGCAAATTACGGATTTATGGGTCGGCGAGGGCGATGGCCGAGCAGACCCATAAAAAAGATATTACGACATGGGTCTGCTAGAGATGATTTTAGGCAGGCCGGCAGATCAGCCTGGCTCGCTCGCTGACCATGTGGTCCCACATGGCAGCCCAACCAACCAATCACCCAGCCGGCCGGCCAGGAGGATAAACACCGTCAGTCTCCTTTCGTTTCGCTGCGGACTTCACACATCGACAAGTCCGGCACAGGCGCGCGACCGGATCGGATCCTCTGCGCCGCTCACGTCACCTGCTCCGGCGCGGCTCACGTCTCGCGTGCACACGTGTCCTCTCTGCGAAGCCGTGTGTCTCTGCAGCCCGTCGCCCGTCATCTTTCCTGGAGCGGCCGTCTCACCCGATCCTCCCGCCAACCTTCTCCCGCCTCGCTCGGTGCACCGGCTCCTCGGTCCACGGGTCGCTGGCACGTGGGCCCGCGCTGCCTACTGTAAAAATGTTTCACCAGCTTTCCCTCCTGAACATCCGAAGGCAAGCATCAGCAGCAGCATCGAGAAGAAGAACGGCTGCTGCAGCTCGAGGGAGCGAGGGGCGACGGCCGTTTCTCCAGAGAGGAAGAGCTCGAGCTCGAGCTCGACCTCCTGTCCCTTCCGGCAGTAGGTACGTATGCGCGCCTCCGAGCTAGGGATTTTGAGGATTGTGCTCTGGGAGCTGCGAGTTCCGCTTGCTCGATTTCTTGGCCACCTGCCCTGCGAGCTCACTGTAGGCCGAATAGGAGGAATCCATGGGGTGCAGAGAAGAGGAGCTAGCTAGATGATATCCCCGTGCTCCGTAGAACCACCGCGTCTTGCGCTTGCCGTCGCAACCAGTCAATTCTTCTGGTTCTTGCTTTGCTTGCCTGCTTCTGATTAGCAGTTTGCTAGGTCAGCGCTTGAGGATTTTTTTCCCCATTCTCTCTGCCTGACCTGCCTCCAATTTTCTCAGCTCTCTGCCCGGGGAACGGCTTGTTCCTGTGATTCTGGTAGCCCTCCGCCGCGCCTGTGAATCTGGGGCTTTGCTCGTCTGAATTTCTGTAGCCAGAATTCTAGCTGTGTGGTACAGTGTAGGGAGAACAGAGCCCTGGCAACAGAGCACTGAAGTTGAGGGACAGTCAGGAGAGCAAATGATGCTCTGTAAAAAGAAATGTTGCTTATCGCCACACTGAGCAAATCCACATGTTTTTAATCACAGGGGGAAAGCAGAAAATGGACGCAGCAGGTACCTCCAAGAAAGGTCGTCGTCCTCCTACCAAGGTGGGTTCTAGGATTCTTTGTTCTTTCTAATGGCTAATACTGAGTTGGACACGGTTAGTATTTTACTGACAGGTGTTTTCTTGTTGTTAAATTTATTAAATAGCCACAGAAGCTCAAGTTCAAGCCGAAAGTGCCGTCGCGCAAGCCAAAGAAACCACCTGCACAAAAGTACACTTCTCTTCTCCTTGATTTGAGCTGCTACTGCTAGTAATAATATCTCTCAAATTTTGTTCACCTGGCATGTTACAGTTTACTACTACATTACCAAGCACATTCTCTGCTCTTTCAGGCCACAACTGGAAGAGACAAAACCAATTGATGAAGAGTTGATGAAGACACTGAGGGTGAGTGATTAGTCATATATTATGTATTGGGATTGGGGTCGGATGGTACTATATAGTGGTTGTTTACTCAGGACACAATTGTTCCTTTCTGTCTGGGGCTGACTGTCTGTTTCGTTTTTTGTTTCTTTTTATCAGACGGGACGAGGAGATGCAAAAACTTTGCGAGTTATAAAAGGTTGGTCAATCAAATCAGCGAAGTACACATAAAATGAGCTTTCAATCAGCAATCTTTCTTAAACATGGCAAAGCCTTGCTATAATGCTATTTGTATTCGCTTTGCAGATGAGCAATCGGCACAGAATTCCGACTCGAAGACGCTTTCTTCTGCAGCCGGGGTTAGCTTCCAAGCGGCGCAGTCAGGAAAGCAGAAGCAACCAAAAAATTCTCAGGTTTCAATCTTACTCTGTTAGAAAATAGTATACTGTTCCCTTGTCATGAGAGGCACATGACTTAAGTTTGTTCTTTGGTCTGTGTACTTGCCTTGGCAAAAGAAGGCACTTCAAATCCCTAGGGCCTTCCCTGCCAATCCAGGTGAATTTGAGACTTCGGTTCATTCGTTCCAAACGTTTGGCCAAAACATTCCACTAGGAATAATCATGGGAATGTTCATTTGTTGACAGAAAGGTTCTACGGTGATGAAGATGACGAGGACGAGGACGAAGATGATGATAATATTGTTCGAGAAGATGACAATGATGTTGAGTTACCGGAGTCTCTCCCAAGCTCAACCGAATGTGAATCTTCCATCCATCCAGCGAAAGAGCTCAATCTGCTCGTAGGCTTCTCTGAACCCTACACCAATTACCTTGATACTGTCAGGCACTTATATAACTCGTTCACAAATTTGGGACGACAGGAACACGAAGACAAGACAAGGATGTTCTTGTTCCAGTTGCCGAAATCTCTTCCTCTGCTCAGAACACCATCCACTGTAGTTCATAGGAATGGAAGGGCCATTGTCAAGGAGGTGAAAGAAGGGTACAACCTGAATGATCTGCCAGGGGGGTACATGGGCAAGATGCTGGTGTACAAGAGCGGCAAGGTCAAGATGAAGCTGGGAGATGCCGTGTTCGATGTTAGTTCATGCCTTCGGCGATATGTTCTCTGCACGATCTAGCACGATATCAATATGTGTGGTGTTTACTGTTTAGGTTCTTCCGTCGCAGGTGAGCCCCGGCACGGAATGCGGGATGCAGCAGCACGCAGTAGCGGTGAACACTAGAAGGAAACATTGCTGCCAGCTTGGGGAGATCGAGAGGCAGCATGTCGTGGTGACCCCGGATGTCAACTCCCTGCTGAATGGCAATAGGGACTAGCTGCAACCCGCGAACCGATCAATTCTAATAGCTCGGCAAATATGGTGTGCATATATGCTAGAATAACTTATGCGTTTTAACTGCATTATGATAAATGTAAATTTGTAGCTGTAGCCTGTAGCTGTTGGTAGCACTCGTGTCACAGCAGTAGTCTAGAAATGCTGCTTGCAGCTGATGAGTGTTGTATCTTGAGTACCCTTGTATCTTACTAGCAGGCAGAAGGCGCGGCGGCACGCTGCGCCCGTGTTTAAACACGTTGTTGTTTGAGTTATATCGAGGTTTTTCTTAATACCAATGAATTCTATTAATGCTAGAGGAAAACGATAGCTCCAATAATTTCTTTGTTCTCAGCACCTCCTATTTAGAGGAATCAGCTACTTCAACGACCTTTGATGTTGTCGGATGGTCATCACATTTTATCGTTGATCTTTTTTATTTATTGAATACGGTTACATAGCAAAAACGAAATAGTTGCCATATGGTGGTACAAACAATACTGGTAGTTTTTTTAGGGAAAAATAATACTGGTAGTTGGCGAAGCTAGCATTGGTAATAACAGCATTGGTATGGCCGTACTGGTTAGGACGGTAGGCTCCTGTCTTGTTTTAGATCATTTGGGTTCGTTGTCGTGAATAGCAAGCACATGGACGCGGATGAATCCATTGTTAAAATTGTTTTTCCATGGCAGCGAAATGAAAATTGTTCATAGCAACATACCAGAACAATTGAGGTGCCATGGCAAAACTTTTTCTAGTTGTAGTACTGAGCATCTCCAGAATTTGTCCTTGACATTCATGGCCTTTCTTCTCTGAATCCTTTCTTGTATTCATCTTTAGAATGATACTAATAGGCCTGCTTGGCTTATAGTCCAATGCATAAAGAAAAATATGTCGTTGCGCATTCACATCACATGGTATATTTTTGTAGTGGCTGTTGATTAGTCTTTTTTTAACTGAAGATGCTCAAAACAGAGCAAGCACGGAAGCAGAACAAAACTAATGATAAAGGGAAAAACTGCTACATTGAGGCATCGGATTTGTTACATAAAGTAATTCTTTGTGAGCAAAATAGGAAAAGAAATGACCGTGCATTGGCACTACATCTGGTATTTTATAAGATGATCATTTACATGGTACCAAAATATGCGACTTTGAATAGGGTACATATGCATATGCATCATGTAGAAGTCTGTCGGTTGAGCAGAAACATAGGGAACTAAATAAGGTGAAACCATCGAAGTCCTCCAAGTCTAATGATCAGCGATCATGATCCATTGCATAAACCTAGTGACCGGTTCATATTTCTATAGGTACCTGACGATAGAACAGTGGGTGTCAGTACTAATTTCTATAGGCATTTTGAAGCAAGAATATTCAGAGTGGACTAAGACCAATGTAAATTTTTCCCTTTTTTTTTCCATCTAGCTATGATAAAATGCAATCTGAAGGGCAGAAATATTAGGGGAGTACTGTTCATGAAAAAAAATCCATGGAGAAGCATATATTCGCATAAAATGCAATCTGCTGCCTGTTGCGTATCCGTCGATCTGGCCAGCCATAGTGAAGGTCTACGACAGCGGCAACATCAGCTATCCTCCTCTCACCACTCACAAGCAAACACAAAAAGCAGGAGGAGAGCGGGGATGGAGTGGCTGTAGACGGAGCAGGGCAGACGTTGACGATGCGACATGGCCACGACCGTGGACAACCATGTCAGATCACGTGGGCACGGCCACCATGGAGAAGAACCAAAACGGCCAGAGGACGTGAGGCCGAGTCTCCCGTCGGTGCAGGAGTCGCCCAGAACCCCGACAGCGGGATCATCTATTTAGGTATATAGGATGCCGAGCGGAGGAGCGAGCGCCCATAGAATTGCAAAGAAAGTTAATATAGCATGTAAAGAATGGAATTTCAACCAGATAAGTCAGACAGCCTTAACAAAATTTGCAACGGTCTAGAATCTCAAGCCACCATAAACATGATTCTAAAAGCACGGCGCAGGGCAATCCAATGCAGATAACACAAAAATTCCAAGTCAAGGTACTAAAATGGACAGTGTCCTTTGTATACTGTTAATTTGTGACATGACAACTTTGCCGCCTAAGACCTCGACTTTTTCTTCCGGGACTTGTTGGAGCCCTTTGGGGGTTCTGGAGCCTTGGCCGAGGTGGTGGGTTTTGAAGAGGTGGCGCCGGCATTGGCAGCAGACGCATCATGCTTCTCTCTACTCACAGAGCCTTGAGCACCTCTGACCTGAGCCCTCTTATCCTTCCTCTTCGGACGGTAGGTCGACCTCTCCCTCTTGGGCAGCCATCTCTCGGGATCTGGGGGTGGCCCTGGGTTCGCTGGATCATATCCTTTCGGATATTTAGGCTTCCTCTTCCTCTTCTTAGCCTTTTGCTTCTTCACTTCCTCGGGAGCATCAACCTTCATGGCTTGCTCTACATGCCTTGCACCAGATGTCTTCTCCAGGCTCTTTACATCAATTCCCTGAAGACCCGGCAATGGTTTCAGCTGCTTCTCATATTGCTCAGCTTTTGCAAGGTCAGTGCGTGCGGACGTTGCTACTAGCCCAGCCAACACTTCGGTGCTTCCATAGCTCTTCACAAGTTCCTCGTACAGCTGACAGGCCTCTTCATCACGCCCATGGTTGAGCTTAAATGTAGCAGCCTCCCGCATGAACATATCCAACTTGTTATCTTCAGTCATGGCGTTTTTCCACCACTTGATAGCAGAATCAAGCACAGAAGCAGCGCCATTAGAGTCATTTAGACGCTCTTTTAGAGCTACCAGTGTAGCAACCGTAGCAGGCATGTGCTGGATGTCAGATATCTTTGACAGCGAGTCAGCAGCAATCTGAAAATGGTTGGCATTGGCAGCAATCTGGGCAAGTGCAAGGAGGACTCCTTTAGAATTATCAGGATGCTTCTCAGCATACCGACTTAGAACTTCTTCAGCTTTCGGGACCTTCTTTTCTCTCACATGAACTGCAGCTTGAAGTAAAACAGGGAACACACTGTCTCGAAACATACCAAGCAGCCCACTTACCAACTCTTGTGCCTGAAATATACAACACACTCACTATATGTCAGTATGTACAACGAAACAAAAAATAAATACGTAATAGGTCACTAGGCTAGGCTCAGAAATATAATGAAATTAGCCACACTATGTCAAATGGATGTATGTGTCCAAATACACATGAATGAAAGGAGCCTGCCATAAGATGAGAATTTTCATATTAAATGGTTTCATTATGTTACTTGATAACCTCTGTAAGCCAATCAAGCGAATAGATGCAAACATGTGCAGTTACTAAGCAGAATGAAACATTATAAGAATAGGACGAGGATTTGTGGCTCTGAGGTGTTGTCCCCCCTGATATCATCAGCATTCGTTACTATAGGCAGATCACGTTAATTGTTATAAATCATCTTTATGCTCACATACCGGCTAAATACATCGTTAGATACGTGGTGAGATGGGGCCATTATTAAGTGTTAGCTGTACTTTTAGTACAGTCTAGGACAGAACATTTATTTCGTGTCGCTTGATTTCAGCTCAGACCACTCCTCGTATCAACCGGACAGATCCAGGCAAGAAATCTAGAAAGAAGTGAAGTTGCTTTGGAGTCGGGCTAATGGGATACACTGCTACGTATCAGAATAGGTAGTTGTTTTCGAACTAATCTCTACTGGTATCCTTATTTCTAAGATCTCAAATTTTTCAGTTTAGATTTGTACAGACTTAGTAATAATCTCTCCATGATTTGAACGAAGCAGTAGTCTTAAAGACTGCTATTTCTTCAGATCAATTGTTCCTTTGGACAAATCTACTGGTTTTGGGTCTTTGGAGGACTCCTCTGCGTACTGTGCATGAGGAAGAAGATATGCTGCATGAAGATGGTGATGCGATATCCTCTAACAACAGCACCAGATTAGATTTAGAGAAACCATGATATCAATTCAGACGCTGATGGCACTAGGAGGGCCAATCTCATGGATGTAGAAAGAGAGAAAAACGGTTGGGTTCGAAGGTAATACTACTTGTTCCAATTATTAATATTAGTCTGTCGTTGCTGTATTTCTAGTGGCATATTAACAAGAGTGTTGTAACTAGTAAAAGGTAGGAATTACGTACAGCTATCAGGTTGTTTACTGTGTAAGACTGAACTTTAACAGGCAAAGGCATGGAGCAAAGCTGGATGAAAGGGCAGCCAGTGCGAACGGATCACTGCCTTAGAGAGTGCTTTTCGTGGATTTGCTGAAAGGACAACTGAAGCTATTGTTGCTCCTGCAATTGGACTTACATTTGATTCAATTTTGGAACCTTATGATTTCTACAATCTGCACTCCTGGGAGTGTGGTTTTGGTATCAGGTATGGTAAGAGCAGGAACAATGTTAAGGGTGCGAAATCAATGCAAGAATTCCTATGCAACTGCGATGTGAGTACATTTTTGTTTCACATTTCTCCTCATTTCAATTTATATTTTTCTATTGACGGAGTTGTATATATTGTTTCAATATTTTGAGAAAGTTTCCTTTTTCGTTTTATCAGCGTAAGCCAATTAAACAAAACACATCATCTATTCGTACAGAGTGCCCTTCAATGATTAGACTACTAAGAACGGATGATAACAGTTGGTTCATATGTTAAGAGGAAGGAGATGGAGTGGCTTGAAATGAGGAGCAGCACGGTGTAGTTAAATACAAGGCTGTGGGGCTTGCAGGTGGCAGATGGTGCAGAGAGTGGTGTCTCTGGGATTCGGGCACGTTGTGCTCAACATTCATTTATGGGAGTGAACTGGAAAAGAAAACAACATAACTCATTTTTAGGGAGCAGTTATGATTTGAGACGAGAATGTTAATTCATAGAAAACTTGGGAGCACAATTCAGTGAGTAAAGCAAGTTGGATGAAAGTTGTAGTTAAAACAAAAGTTGGTTGCAAGATTGCAGAGAACAAAACATAATGGAGAAAAGAAATGTAGGTAAGATGTGGAATAAGCTGAAGATGACCAGGTGGCAATGATAATAACATTTAGCAGGATTAATGTATGTCAAAAATCCCAGGCATGTGACAGTAAATCCATTGATGTATTAGCAGACAGGAAGGATGACAGGAGTATTAATTTGCAGCTAACATGGGAGCATGGGTAACTGTCCAGAGAAGTTGGGCACACAGGTTTGAATGAAAATTCACTTTTTCTAACAAGAACATAACATGTGAGCTGGCAGATAAGGTAACAATCCAGTGCAAAAATATAGAAAAATCAAATATCACAATCAACAAGCACAGACCAGTACAGCACAGACCAGTACTTTGGTGCTACCTGGAACACTAACCTCACATCAGATTAACAGTTAACGATGTATTAAGCAGAGAAGATCTGGGTGGGAGCTCAAGATAGGGAATGGAAGAAGAGGAGTGAAGATGAAAGAGTAAGTGCGGGGTGGGTGGGGTGGGCTGACCAGAGCTAGGTGAGTTAATCACGAACAGAAGCTTCTCTGCACAGAACAGATTCTATCCCACTGGTGGGACGGAGGCCGCAAAAAGGACATACATATACACGGTGATATATTTGCTACAATTAAGTGATACGGAGAACTATACACAACACGCGTACTATACATTTCAAATCTAAATGCAGGTGCATGGTGGAGATGTAGAGGGGTGCAGCACCTAGGATCCCCTATGCAATTCCCTCCTTATTAAAAGGTTAGTGAGGCCAATGATGTTGATTTAACCAATCAAGCAGACCTTTCCACTAGTTTTCAGTGAAAAAATTATTTATCACTGGTTCCCCAACTACAATCGATGTGACTCATGCCACTATAGCTAAAATTCAACATGAGCTCACTGAAAGAAAATATAAATGTCTCACAAGTACAGCAAATAAAAGTTCAGCGGCAGAATAGATGAAACAAACATTAAATTTAATACAGAAATAGGTAAACATGAAATGGATCAATATGCAAACCTGATCAATTTTATTTGCATGGAGGAGCAAAAGAACACGAGCAGAGTATAGGGCTTCTTTTTGCCTTGAAGATAACTTGAATTCAAGGCTCTCGATCAGTTGCAACTGGTTCGGCGCTGTCGACTTCTCGACAAGCCGGTCAAGTTTCCTCAGGCCATCAGCAACATCCTTTGTACCTTTTATTGAAATAAGGTTGGTTGTTGCCACGGCAAGTGATGAGGGGTCTCCTGATTTCTTGTTTATCATATTGGCATAGGTTTCTATGGCTTCTTGAGTCTGTCCTTGTAGCTGAAAATACAAACAGGAAAGTTAAGTACTTGTAGCTCAAAATAAGATAAGACGTTAATATGATTCAATAAAGTTTGGAATAGAGAGAACTGAACCAGATTTAGGTACCTGCTGTACATAAGCAAGTTGAACAGACACAGGAGCTAATTCATACTCAATCTCATCTTCTGCGTAATCTTCCACCATAAGCTCCTCTTTCCCGATTCTGCAAATAAATAAGAAATTAAAGTATAACTAACTGTAGGAGCTTAATGGACTGGCCAATGGCGTTGCATAACTTTCTTAGTTGAGTGGCCTATCCATAAATAGAAACCTAAGATTATGGGGAAGAGTGAAACAACTTGGAACTATGACCTAATAAGATATTTAATGATTACCAAGCCTCTAATATTACAGGAGAATTGGTGTTCACTGGATTATCATTTCAGTGAGCGAATAGTTCACCGGAAAAATTACCTTTTCGCCAAGTCCAGCTGCTCTTTAGCTTCTGAATACTTTTTATTTTCTATCAAGGTGCAAGCCGAATTATATGCAAGCTCGAAGCTCCTAGTATCTCTGAGTGCTCTAGTGGTAAGATCAACCTTTTGCACCTTCATGGCTGCCTGTACTTCAGAAGCCCTTCCACCAGCAACTAGAGCAGCGATGATATTTATCTTTAGATCTATTGAGTCAACCTTGAACTTCTGGAGCTTCTCATAGCTACTCATGCAATCATTCATTCTTCCTAATCGGTAATAGATCTGGGATTCCAGCTGGAGAACTGCAGCTGTTTCTTCTTGACCATTCAATATATCCAGAGCTTCTTGCAATTTGTTTTGCCTGTAGTAGCAGTATGCCTGAGCATAGATATAAAGTAGTACTTAGCACATTTGCACATATTATTATTTTATAGCCAGTGAATATAATGTCCTCAGTCTTCGAAATGTATCAAATAAGAAAAAAACAATAGGAAAGCAGGGATCCCAATGTCAAAGATCAGCACTTCATTGAGAATCGAATACAATCTTAGTTCATCGACAACTCTACTTCTATCTACTCTACAAAATTGGTAAATAAAACACTTTATCAAACTAGCCATCAGCTAGGCTGCATTCATTGGTGAATAAAACATCGTCACCTAATGCTTCACACAAAGTATGGAAAGTAAGGATCCCAATGTCAAAGATCAGCACTTCATTGAGAATCGAATACAATCTTAGTTCATCGACAATTCTACTTCTATCTGGAGCCGGATCCCCTGACGTACGGCCACCTGACGTTGGGCCACTGACGCATGGGTCCAGGTCCACACGTCAGTGTGTGCGTCGTACGTCAAAGGAGCCACGTCCCTTCTATCTACTCTAAAAAATTGGTAAATAAAACACTTTGCCAAACTAGCTATCAACTAGGCTGCATTGATTGGTGAATAAAACATCGTCACCTAATGCTTCGCACAAAGTGTGGTAGATCATAAAGCCATACGAGAAATCAAAAGAGGTGACCATGTCAAGATTTGAAAAGCGGATGGCAATTATTATCAATTATGGTGCCAAAGGCCGTGTTTACCATAACAGTCTGACCTAAGAAATAGTTACAGCTGCTCAGTATCAGAACAGACAAAGAAAAGAGAATGTATACATGCTCATGCAATGATGGACATTGTGTTACTCGTTGGAACCTCAACTTCTAAACTGAAGTTAAGAGAAGTATAATGGAAAAAATGCTTCAGCACACATATTTAGCTTGCAGTGCCACAGGTTCTTGCCGTACCCCAATCAACCTTTCACAAAACTTTCCCTTCCCTCCCCTGGAATAGTATGCATTGCAAGTGAACAAGTGCACGTGGATTTGATCAGTAGTATGAAAAAAAAATCTCTAAGAAAAAGTAGTACGAAACAAGCCAACAATCATGCCGTATTACAAATCTCGATGGCACACTTTTGCTATGCAATGTTGTTCTCCAAGAAAATACTTCATATGCAGAGTTGACAGCATAAGGTTGAACTAAATTTGACACTGGAAGCTTCAAAGGTGAATACAAACTTTCCGTTTACTGCCAGATCACCAGATTTTACCTTCGGGCATAAGCACAAACAGATCTGGCTACAACTAGTACTAGATCCTAAAACCGCAGCCTACTACCGATCGACGCAGTCACGAAACCAAGTCCACACACACGGATCCAGCGCAACTACCACGGGAGAGAGAGGATCAGCTCGCGTCACCTTGTAGTAGCTGAGATCGATGGGGAGGCGCTCGGCGGCGCGGATGGCCGCGAGCGCCTTGTCCGTCGCGTCGGACTTGATGTGCGCCACAACCTTGCATCGCACCGCGTCCTCGTCGCCCGGCGACGCCGCGAGAACTGCAGAATTACAGGCGTGTATGTATCAGTGCTGGGTAGGGTAGGGCAGGGCACCGGGGGGCGCGTCGGGGAGAGGGGATGGAGGAGATTTAGTGCCTGACCTTGGTCGGCGACCTTGACGGCCTGGGGGAACTCGCCGGCCTCGATGTGGCGGTGGAGCGCCGCGAAGAGGTCCTCCACGGAGACCGGCTCCGCGGCGGCGGCGGCGGCGGCCTTGGATTTGGGCGGCATCGGGAGGTCGGGGGGAGATGGCTCACGAGGAGGGCGGAGGCTGCGAGAAAACCCCCAGTGCGACAAGTTGTTTCTTTTTCACAAATCCGTCCCCCTTTTTGTTCCTATTTAGTATAAACCGCTCCTTTTGCTTCGGGGGTGTCTAACTTTCAGCCGTCTGATTTTGTATTTGGTTTAGGCTGTATTTTTTGTCCAGTCCTATATCGACACGTGTCTTTGTTGTTTTTACTCTGTCCAGAATTAGCACAAAAAACGACTGTTTTTATGCTGATTTCAGGTCGAATTCCTCACCAGCTCCCCACTGCCTCTCTTGCACATTCTAACGGGCCTGGCTTGAAAATACCTATAGCGGGTTTCGATTCCCTAAGCCACTGCGTATTTACGCTCACCACTGGACACACCACACGCTTGTGTTTTTCTTCTTATTTTTGGGCTGGGAGACTGAACTAGACTTGGACAACTTATTTGTCTAAAAAACGAAAGGAAAAAAATTTAAAAAAAAATATTAGGGTGGTCATCTTGAATAATTTGTAAGTGTATTTGGAAGTGCATATCCTGCAAAGAAATCCTGAAGAAAAATATTATGCTTGCAGGATATCCGCAACCATCTGAGGAAGCACATAATTTTGAGAATGGAAGACCAGAAGACAATTTTTTTTGCGTAGTGGAATGGTTGTCCAAATGGATGAATTCAACATTTTTTTGGATTTAAGGACAAGATACTAATGGGAACTCAGAGAGCTAGCAAGTCTCCAATAAGCGACAAGAATGAGACCTTCATCAATGGCTTGGAGATTTCTAATACCCATCCCCTTCTTGCTTAGAGGTGCAAATATCCTTCATGCCCTAAAACAAAAAGACTTCTGGTCGAATTGCTTTTCTTGATTTCTGTCCGCCGAAAGTTCTTAATAATAGAAGTGGGCTTGGCAAGAACTTTCTTAGTGGACAAAATGTTTGACATATAGTAGACAGGGATGGAGGGAAAAACAAACAAATTTGATGAGTTTCATATTAGCTACATGTGAAAGCATGTTGCCATTTAAACAGAAAACTTTGCCAAAAAAATCAATAACAAAGTTATATGCATGAACTCTGTTTTTAGCAGGGAGAAGGATAGGGTGCCCCAGATGAGTAAAGTTTTTATTAATATCAAGAACTATGAAAATGCTCTTAATCTCCATAATAACAACTTGATTGACACGGGCACCAAAAATAATTGCAAATTTGGACCAGTTTGGAATTTGACTTGAAATGGCATAAAAATGTTGATTAATTTGGGCCATAATGTTAGCCTCCTGAGTAGTGGCTTACCCACAAACTAGAAGATCATCTGCAAAGAGGAGAGAGTGGACATGGGGCAATTTGGTCCAAGCAAAATTGCCCTAAAGATGGTTAGTAACCATGACATCATTGGGAGCAAGAGATCGGACCAGTGAAAGGAGACCCTCCACGGTTATGGGTGATGCACAAGCCTACTCCGGCTCACATGAAATCCAAGCGAGGTCGACTCCATTTGATTGTTGATGAGGCACCGTATTGATTGACCCCAAAGCGAGAGCAATCCCAAACCAAGAATTGGGAGCAATAGCAACTATTGACGGGGTAAATTTATATTTCGTTGGCAAATATAATGTTCCAAAATTGAATTGCCATATACTTCTTTACTGTTGTTTTTTGATTTGGTTGGTTGGTATCGAGTTTTTACATGTATTCTTCCTTTAGGCATTTATAAAAATATATAAAGGTTTTTTATCATAATACTAAGAAAGATGTAAGTGATTTGGGTAACTCGAATGTGCATTAAGATGAAAAGTAAATTATAATTGCATATAACATTAATACATTTAAATTATTGAGGTCTTCACATATTTGTTATTTTCCACGAAAATCATTACATTTGTGTGTCTATGCAATAACAGTTTTGGCAATGTCAAACAGATATTTATATTGTTTGGTTTGTTTTCTTTAAATGTTAAAGTGGTCATTTTCCATGATATATTTGCAAGTTTATTTTTAAAAACAATGTGTTTTATTTGTCGTTCACAAAAAAAAACATTTTCTATTGTTCATTGCAAAAGCATGAGCTTTGTTGAGAAGCTATGTTGCTTTCCTCAAAATATGCAAAAGCAGCCATGTAGTGATATGTAGGGTCTTCGGTTGTACAAGCAATGTTCAAGAAATCGTTAACTGGTAGCTGCTCGGTCAGTTTAGGAATAGCGATTAATCAGTGAATCGGCCTATTAACTAGATTAATCGATCGACCATTAATCGATAGATTGAATAGAAACTTGTCAACATATATCTAGATTTTTTAATGTATTATACCATACTCTCATGCTCCCAGCTATGTAGTATACCAAAATATGCTGACATACACATATGAAAAGCATAGAGAGGAGGTAAAATTATTAATCCTATCTATTAAGGAGGGGCATGGGGCCGGAAGGGGTTATGTGCCAAAATTTTGGGCTTTGTTTGCCCACCCGTTAATGAGCCAGCACGGATTAATCGGCATGAAAACTGATTAATCGGTCTAACTGGCCAATTAATTGGCCTGGCAAGTTAACGCGACGAATAGGTGTTATTCGATTCGGCCATGCTATGAGTAGCGATTAACTAGCCCGTTAACTGATTAATCGGGTGCATTCTTGAACAGTGAGTACAAGACACCAAGAAGAAGGAAATTTGAGTGTGGTCAACTTAATAAGGTTTTAATGGGTTCTAGACATTGATTGCGCGTGCAATCATCACCTTGTGCTTTTTTAACCAAAGTGTGGGTTTAAGTGTAATTATGGTTTTGTTGTCGCCTAGAGCTTAGGCTTAAGCGCCATCCTAAGAGCGTCTTTTTAAGTACGAAGTTTAGTCTATGAATCATGTTTGCTCCCAATGTCCAAACATCCCATAAATAAGTTTTTTTTCATATTTCTTATATATCTTTGGTGTAGGATGTATAGTTCGAGTGGAAGGATTTGACAAAAGAATGGAGTTCGGTGTCATTTTCATATAGAACTTTTAATTGATTGCACTCAAATGTTCATCGCGGTGAGCATATGGACATTAGTTGATCTTATATCCTGATGGAAGTGTCGGTGAAGCTTCATGTTTGAGCGGTGATCTCATGAACCACCACGGTAGCTATAGGTTCCCCTACTTCCTTCATGAATATGGTCACCACCTTCAACCAATTCTTTTGGAGACACCTCCAAGCAATCTAACAAGATGACAAAATTGTTAAAAACTCAAAATATGCATTGAACGAGGTTGGACGCTTCAAGGAAAACTAAAGCCTTCAAGATGTTGGGTCAATATGTTATCTTTAAACACCATTGTTGATGCCCGGGTGAAGATGCCATGCTTGTTGCGACATGGTTGGAAAAGGCGGTAGGCGTAAGCGAGGCGGTTGGCCTTCGCCTAGTGCCTAGGCAGTGCCTAAGCGCCCTAGGCGTGGCCTAGGCGGTAATATATTTTTTACTCGTAGTGTCTTTGTGATTATTATATGGGTGTTGATATTAGTTTAGGGCATATAAATAAGTTGATTACCATCTACTGCCATTGGAATATAACCTTTTTGCATATTAGTGCGGTATGTGGCATGATTTCTTACTTGGGTAGATAATTCCTTGCTTGCCCTGCCTAGACCTTCATTTATGCCCTAGGCGAGGCGTTTGGCCACTGCCTAGTGCCTAGGCGTGCCTAAGCGCCTCCTAGGCACTACCTTTTCCAACAGAGGTTGCGACACATCGACGTCACTGGCCCAGAGGATGACTGCCATCTAGATGAACTCATCATGGCAAAGCGGGTTGATGAGGAATAAGATGAACTCCTTGGTGTTGTGGCACTGAGTATAACACTTAGGTATCATGTTAGCTCCTCGTAGATCAAAGTAGATGGGATCTAGCTACACGTGAGACGAAGTAATCTCTAGGTGAACTATACATACTAGATGATGCCCCGCGTGTTGCTGCGGGACTTCGAAGTTATATACTTTTCATAAACTATTTGAAGAAAAACATAAATTACTTGAAACGGAAAAAGAAAAGTTAACATGAAATTAAATGGATGGAATAGTAGCATTTTCATTCTAAATGTGAACACATGAATACATTCTATAGACTTAGTCATGTATATTTTTGTCCTGGGTTGTCAGCCTGTATGACTGAAAGGATTATCGTGCACAAAGCGAATTGTTAGCTTAGGCCGAGTTCAAATGACATTGAAATTCACTAGTGCTGAAATGTTGAATATTTTAGATGTTGAATTGAAGAGTAAAGGAGGGCCATTGGATAGTGCAGATTGCTTTTCGCTCATATGCTCTCAAGTAAAAAGGGGTTCAAATCACAAAAATGAGATCATAGTTCACTCATAGTATATTGTAGTGCAGTGTTTAAGTGCAAATTGTAGTGATAACGCATGTGCACTGCTATGGTATATAGCTCACTCTCTTTTTTTCGCAGATCACAAAAGAACACATATACTTGATGAAAACGGGAAACATGGTTTCTTTTGCTTAAAAAGTGTACTGTGCATGCAATACTCCTATGACGCCTGGATAATCAAGCTATAGTAACCCTCTGGTAATGATGCCACGTCACCACTGAAGGAAATATGCCCTAGAGGCAATAATAAAGTTATTATTTATTTCCTTATATCATGATAAAGGTTTATTATTCATGCTAGAATTGTATTAACCGGAAACATAATACATGTGTGAATACATAGACAAACAGAGTGTCACTAGTATGCCTCTACTTGACTAGCTCGTTAATCAAAGATGGTTATGTTTCCTAACCATGGACAAAGAGTTATCATTTGATTAACGGGATCACATCATTAGTTGAATGATCTGATTGACACGACCCATTCCATTAGCTTAGCACCCGATCGTTTAGTATGTTGCTATTGCTTTCTTCATGACTTATACATGTTCCTATGACTATGAGATTATGTAACTCCCGTGTGCCGGAGGAACACTTTGTGTGCTACCAAACGTCACAACATAACTGGGTGATTATAAAGGTACTCTACAGGTGTCTCCAAAGGTACATGTTGGGTTGACGTATTTCGAGATTAGGATTTATCACTCCGATCGTCGGAGAGGTATCTCTGGGCCCTCTCGGTAATGCACATCACTTAAGCCTTGCAAGCATTGCAACTAATGAGTTAGTTGCGGGATGATGTATTACGGAACGAGTAAAGAGACTTGCCGGTAACGAGATTGAACTAGGTATTGGATACCGACAATCGAATCTCGGGCAAGTAACATACCGATGACAAAGGGAACAACGTATGTTGTTATGCGGTCTGACCGATAAAAGATCTTCGTAGAATATGTAGGAACCAATATGGGCATCCAGGTCCCGCTATTGGTTATTGACCGGAGACATGTCTCGGTCATGTCTACATTGTTCTCGAACCTGTAGGGTCTGCACGCTTGAGGTTACGATGACAGTTATATTATGAGTTTATGCATTTTGATGTACCGAAGGTTGTTCGGAGTCCCAGATGAGATCACGGACACGACGAGGAGTCTCGAAATGGTCGAGACATAAAGATTGATATATTGGAAGCCTATGTTTGGATATCGGAAGTGTTCCGGGTGAAATCGGGATTTTACCGGAGTACCGGGAGGTTACCGGAACCCCCCGGGAGCTATATGGGCCTTAGTGGACCTTAGTGGAAGAAGAGGAGAGGCGGCCAGGGCTGGGCCGCGCGCCCCTCCCCCCTAGTCTGAATAGGACAAGGAGAGAGGGGGCCGGCGCCCCCCTCCTTCTCTCTCCCTCTTTTCCCACCTCGCGAATCCTATTCCAACTAGGATTGGGGAGAAGTCCTACTCCCGGAGGGAGTAGGACTCCTCCTGGCACTCCCTATGATGGCTGGCCGGCCTCCCCCTCTTGAACCTTTATATACGGAGGCAGGGGCAGCCCAGAGACACACAAGTTGATCCACGTGATCATAGTCTTAGCCGTGTGCGGTGCCCCCTTCCACCACAGTCCTCGATAATATTGTAGCAGTGCTTGTTGGGGAACGTAGTAATTTCAAAAAAATTCCTACGCACACGCAAGATCATGGTGATGCATAGCAACAAGGGGAGAGTGTGATCTACGTACCCTAGTAGATCGACAACAGAAGCGCTTGGTTGATGTAGTCGTACGTCTTCACGGCCCGACCGATCAAGCACCGAAACTACGGCACCTCCGAGTTTTAGCACACGTTCAGCTCGATGATGATCCCCGGACTCCGATCCAGCAAAGTGTCGGGGAAGAGTTCTGTCAGCACGACGGCGTGGTGACGATCTTGATGTACTACTGTCGCAGGGCTTCGCCTAAGCACCGCTACAATATTATCGAGGACTTATGGTGGCAAGGGGCGCCGCACACGGCTAAGAATAAGATCACGTGGATCAACTTGTGTCTCTAGGGTGCCCCTTGCCTCAGTATATAAAGGATGGAGGAGGAGGAGGCCGGCCAAGGCAATTGGTGCGGCCAGGATGTGGAGTCCTACTAGGACTCCAAGTCCTAGTAGGAGTCCACCAAGAGGGGAGGAAGGGAGAAGGAAGTAGAGGAGTGAAAGGATCGAGATGGACCTAGAGGGGGGGTGAATAGGTACAACTACAAATTTTAATTGTTACTTAGCAATTTTAGGCAATAATGCGGAATGTGAAAGTGAGCCTAACAATTGCAAGTGAAGTACTAAGTACTAAGCAGGTAACACGAGTAGGAACTAGGTAAATACAAAGTGATGAACTAAGTGCTTAAGAGACAAGTAACCACAAGTAGAGAGTTAGGGTTAGGGATAACCGCAACTCCGGGAGACGAGGATGTATGCCGATGTTCACTTCCTTGGAGGGAAGCTACGTCACCGTTAGAGAGGTGGATGTTGCCACGAAGGCACACCAACGCCACGAAGGCTCACCCTATTCTCCCTTTGAGACAACACCACGAAGGCGTTTCTCAACCACTAGTGGTAGACCTTGGGGTGGTCTCCAAACCCTCACAAACTTATCCGGGGGTAATCACAAAGATCGATTCCTCTCTGAAAGACTCCTACCGCCTAGGAGTCTCCAACCTCCAAGAGTAACAAGATCGGTGGGGAAAAGCTCAAGACTTGCTCAAATCACAAATTCCTTTGGTGCAAAGATGGAGAAGGAGTGGATCTATCACTTGAGTGGACAACTTCTCTCAAATGCTCTCAAATCCCTTGGGGATCTAAGATTTGGTGTGGAGGTGTATGAGAGAGAGTGAGATGTGTTCTAGGGTTTGTTCAAGAGTAAATGGTCAACCCTCTCCTGTGGAGAAGAGGGGCTATATATAGTGTGAGCTTGAATATGGCCGTTGCAGTGTAGGTGAGTGAGCAGGCCGGACATCCGAGCAAGGAGCCGGACATCCGGCATGATAGGAAGGCCTAGACATCCGGCGTGTTTTATCGAATCTCAGCAGCTCCTGGATGGCACAGCCCGGATATCCGGTCGAGAGGCCTGGACATCCGGGGAGTACGGGGAGCCCGGACATCCGGCGTAGAGGGACGGACATCTGGCCTAACAGGAAGGCCCGGACATCCGGCAGGTGCCCGGACATCCGGCGTGTTTTATCGAAACACAACAGCTCCTGGATGGCACAGCCCGGATATCCGGTCGAGAGGCCCGGACATCCGGGGAGTACGGGGAGCCCGGACATCCTGCCGCGGCGCTGCACAAAAATGCATTCTGGAATGCCTAGGCCCGGATATCCAGCGGGAGGCCCGGACATCCGGCAGCCTAGAAACAGAGCCATGAAGATTGTGTCATGAGTAAATATGGCATGGGTATTTGGTGGCAAGAGCAAGCTTTTAACTATCCCAATCGATCCCCTCTTAATAGTGCGGGATCCTATACTCAAGAAAACAAAATATGTAATCAACTTTTATGCTTCATCCTTGAGTAAAATCACTCTGTATGCTCTTGATCCACACACTTCGATGACCCGGGGGCTAACACCTGAGATTTACTTGACAAACATTGTTAGGCCCCCAACATGTACATTGTCATCAACATCAAAACATAATATAAGGGCATGATTGCTCTTTCAATCTCCCCCTTTTTGTTTGTTGATGACAATCACACATGTAGTATCATAGATGCAATAAATAGTCTTAGCATTTGACAATCATGAGAGCAAAAAGGTACAAAACACGTAAATGTTTCTATTTGCTTTTAGCTCCCCCTTATTGTGAGCATGAGATGGATATGTTAGGGTACTCAATATAATACTTCGTATGATAGCATATGTAGCACATATGAAACCATAATAACTCAGACTAGAACTAAAAACATTTCATAGCCACAAGATAATTCATAACCACAAGATAATAACATATAGTTTCACATGATCAAGATCTAGTGGTAGCACAGTAACACAAATAGCCAACTCATAACATAGTTTCCCATGATAAGGGTAGCACATTAACACAAATAGCATGACCATACTAAGATACTACTTCTCCCCCTTTGACATCAACAAGGAAAAAGAGGGGAAGAACCAAACGGGCTGGGTCACTCCTGGCGGATGTCATCATCATCAGCGAAGAACTCGGGGTAGTCAGCGCGAGACGGGAATCCGAAGGTGGAAGTGGATGGAGCCACGGGAAGAGGATCATCCTCACTCACGGGGCTGCCACAGTCACGGAGGCGCTGCTTGAGCTGATTCTTGGAGATGATGAGGCGCTTCTGAACATCATGATTTTGCTGACAGTTGAAGGTGATTGCCTTCATGATAGTAGACCGAGCCTTGCCGAAGAACGAGGCAAGGCGTCCACGAGGGGCAGACGATGAAGATGGAATAGAAGAACTAGTGGGCTGAGTAGGAGCAGCTGTCTTCCCACTAGCAGACCTCCTAGGCTGAGTAGGAGCAGTAGCTACCACGCGCATATGAGGAGGGGGTTTCCAAATGGAGTGCACAGCTGTCTTAACCACTTCAAAGGGAGCAGTGTGATCAATTATAGCCTGAATAAATGGAGCATGAGGGAACTGGCGTGTCTGAATGAAACTGCAGAGACGGATCTCATGCCAAATGAAATTGGCTGTGTCTAGAGGCTCAGTAGGTTTGTCATGCACACGAACCATCAAGTCAATGCAATAGTTGCGTGCCCTCGAGCGATCTCCCTTCTTAGGGTAGAGAGTGCGAAGCACACACTGATAGAGGATGTAGAAGGGAGCACGGAAAATGGAAACCTCATTGACTGGATATTCTTTTTCTTCGTCAGTGAGCTGAGATGGAGGTTTTACAAGTGCCAGGCAAGCATCAATCCCTTTGGGCTTGTACTCTGGATCCATACTGTGGATGTAGTGACCAACACCGGAGAGACCCAAAATCTGAACAAACCTGTCATAGGTGATGCTCAGTGTAGTGTCATTGGTCATCCAAGTGAGAGTGTTATCCGGCCCGAAGAAACAGGTAGCATAGAACTGTAGAATGGCAGCTTCACTCCAATCACACTTGAAAGTCATTACGGAAGCAAGAGTCATATCCTCAATGATCTGAACCGGATTGTGAGGGAACATGGCAGGATTATCACGCAGAAAGTTGAGATCCACATATGAGTGAGAAGCAAGGCCACGCCCATGGACGAAACTGGAATAGAGGTCCTGCTGCATACGAGTCCGGAACCGAGGATCTTCCGCATCCGCCACCATCTCATATTGATTGACATCCCGACGAAAACGAAGGTATTGTCCCGCACCCACAGTTGTGAAGTCGTGAATGGGGCGACCTCTACTGTCAGGAAGCTCCATGGAGATGCGACGACCATGCACAATGGGCATCGCAGAGCCACGAACTTGAGGCACCGGTGCCCTCCGAGTACCGGGCTTGGACTGTCCAACAGACTGTCTTGGTGCACTGTCATCCTCTTCTTCGCCAACATAGTCCGCATCATCTGGATCCGAGGCCGACGGACTTGTGGATGGTGCCCGCTTCTTCTTCTTGGTGGTGGTCTTCTTCTTCTTAGGCCGAGCATGCTCATTGGAGTCGGTTGAGCCTTGCCGATGATCAACTGGAGTGGACAACGAATAGATTCCGATGAGACTAAGCCAACAAGTACATAGGAAGATTTCTAGGTTTAGGCAAGAGACACCAAAACACTAGCAAGATAGAGATGACAAGATTTGTATGAGAGAATGAAACCCTAAGAACTGTCGGTCATCATTCAAGAAGACTGGAGTAGAGATAGCATCCATACCCCTGGAAGAAAGCTCGGGGCGATTCGGGCCGCAGTTCTTGGTTCATGCCATGAGAAACTCCGGCGGTGAATCTCACAACACACTGGCCCCTCCCGAGAGATTCACACCACAACCCAAGAAATGGATTGGATAGAATTGTAGATCGGGAGAAGAAGTGTCCGTGAGCAGGAGATCGGGGCCGGAGGTCGGTGGAGATGTCCGGGGCAGCACCGGAGTGATGGCCCGGCGGCGGTGGCTGTGAGGGGAGATGGGGAGAGGGACGAAGGAAGTGAGGAACTGCCCCCAAATCCCACACCCCTCCACAGGTATATGCGACTGCGGGCGAAGGGCCGGACATCCGGGGCTAGGCCCGGATATCCGGCGAGTGGAAAAACAGAGCAGAAGAAAACAGCGCCAATGGGCCGGACATCCGGGAGTAACCCCGGATATCCGGCGTGAGGAAGTCAGCAGCATGGGTACAGGGCCCGGATGTCCGGCCACTATAAATAGTTGGTGATTGATTTGAGTGGCAAGGGTTTTCCCAGGGCCCGGATGTCCGGCTGAAACCCGGATGTCTGGCCACTGAATAGAGACTAGGGGCAAGGGAAGGATGTGAAAGAGGGAGGGGCCAACAAGTATAAGTTTATATAGACTCCGCCAAGGAGTTTACATCAGACTAATAAGAGAGAGAACCTGAGACATCTAAGGCCATACTAAGATGCATTAACAAACCACACATTATTTTAAGAAAGAAAGGTCCATACAAGCATTGTACAAGCGGTGACCGAGGTCACCATGTTTGAGCATATGGAACATAGTACCGCAAAGATGTAAACTTTGAGCACATGGTCACGACTCCATCATGTTAAAGTACCCTAGGTTGAAAACTAGGATAACTTTGAGAGTGTTTGTTCTATTTATGCATTATGTAACGTGAGAGTACTCATGAATTGAGTGTCTCCCCCTAAATATATGCCTACATCAAGACAAGACATTAAGTTAAGTATGAATGGGTACTAGATTTCACATAATGTTGTCAAGCTCCAAGATACCAAGTTCACGCCTAAGTTGACAAAACCTTGCTTCATCCAATGGCTTGGTGAAAATATCTGCAAGTTGCATATCTGTACCAACATGAGCAATGTCAATATCACCCTTCTCCACATGATCTCTCAAGAAGTGGTACCTAATGTCAATGTGCTTGGTGCGGGTATGATCTTTGGGGTTCTCAGCAATATTAATGGCACTTTCATTATCACATAGAAGGGGCACATGCCTATAGGTGATACCGTAATCCTTCAAAGTTTGCCTCATCCATAATAACTGAGTTGCACAACTGGCGGTTGCAATATATTCAGCTTCGGCTATGGAGAGAGCAACACAATTTTGCTTCTTTGAGGACCAACTTACCAAGGAGCGTCCAAGAAATTGACAAGCACCGGAGGTGGACTTACGATCCACTTTGTCTCCAGCCCAATCCGCATCCGTGTACCCAATGAGATCAAACTTAGCATCCTTGGGGTACCATAGACCCAACTTTGGGGTGTGAACAAGGTATCTAAGAATATGCTTAACCGCCTTATGATGACTTTCCCTAGGGGAAGCTTGAAATCTAGCACACATGCATACACTAAACATGATGTCTGGTCTAGATGCACAAAGATAAAGCAATGAACCAATCATAGAGCAGTATTTAGATGGGCCAAAGGGGATGCCGTTTGAATCTTCAGTGAGTACAATTTTGGTTGGCATGGGTGTCTTACATGGGCTAGCATCAGTCATGCCAAATTTTGCTAGGATATCCTTGAGGTATTTGGCTTGAGACAAGAAAATTTCTTCTTGAAATTGTTGAATTTGAAAGCCGAGGAAGAACTTCAAATCCGCATTGAGTAACATTTCAAAATTCTTGGTCATTGATGCCGCAAACTTCTTGCATAAATGAATGTTAGGAGAACCAAAAATGATATCATCTACATAGATTTCGCATAAGATCAAATCACCTTTGTCCCTCTTAGTGAAAAGAGTGGGATCGATCACCCCTCTCACAAAACCATCATCGAGTAGAAACTTCTTAAGATGATCATACCAAGCACGAGGTGCTTGTTTGAGGCCATACAAAGCCTTATGAAGTTTATACACATAGTCTTTGTGATCGGGGTCAACAAAACCAGGTGGTTGTGATACATATACTTCTTCTTGTAGAGGACCGTTAAGGAAAGCACTCTTCACATCCATTTGATGTAATGTAAAGCCATTGAAAGCAGCATAAACAAGTAAGATGCGAATGGATTCAAGACGGGCAACGGGGGCAAAGGTCTCACCAAAGTCCAAACCTTCAACTTGTGAGTACCCTTGTGCCACTAACCTTGCCTTGTTGCGGATAATTACGCCAATCTCATCTTGCTTGTTCTTGAAAATCCACTTTGTTCCAATGACGTGTGTTCCGTAGTTGGCCTCTTGACTAATGACCACACTTGATTGCGCTCAAAACTATTCAACTCTTCTTGCATAGCAATGAGCCAATCGTTGTCTATCAACGCATCTTGTACCTTGAGAGGCTCAACACTAGACACAAAAGAGAAGTGAGCACAAAAGTTTGTCAATTGTTTACGAGTGACTCTACCTTCCGATATGCCGGTGAGGATTTTATCAACATCAACACGACCGGCCACTCGAGGCATGATGGAGGTTAAGGTTTCGCGAGGTTCAACTTCATGTCCATAATCCACGTCCTCAACATATGGGTCATTAATGTGTGGTGGAAAATCTTCTTCTTCTTCTTCTTGCATTTGTTGAGGTTCATTGTCAATGATTGCACTTTCTTGTTCTTGCCCTTGAGGATGATCTTGTTCTTGATGATTATCATGAAGAGAAACTTGATCATCATCTTGTACTTGGACTATGGGCATTGATTGAGTAATAGGGGCTTGTGGTGGTATGGGTGTGGAAGAGGTTTGATGGTGTGTGAGGCCTTCATCTTCTTCTTCATCATCATGAGAGTCTTGTTCCATTGGAAGAAGTGCACCAACACCCATCATCAAGATATCTTGAGAAGAATCTTCTTCACCTACATCACTTAGATCAACTTGCTCCCCATGGGAGCCATTAAATTCATCAAACACCACGTCACAAGTTTCTACAACACATCCATTGGATTTGTTGTAGACTCTATAGGCGTGAGAGTTTGATCCATAGCCAACAAATATGCCCTCAATGGTTTTAGATTGAAATTTTCCTAACCGCTCTCTTTTGTTGAGGATGAAGCATTTACACCCAAATACACGGAAGTACTTGACATTTGGCTTGTTCCTGGTTAGGAGCTCATATGGAGTCTTTTCCAATATCGTGCGGAGGAAGAGCCGGTTTGATTCATGACATGCAGTGTTGACGGCCTCGGCCCAAAAACTAAGTGGCGACTTGTATTCATCCAACATGGACCTTGCCATCTCCACAAGGGTGCGGTTCTTCCTTTCTGCAACACCATTTTGTTGGGGAGTGTAAGGAGCTGAATATTGATGCTCAATCCCTTCATCAGTAAGAAATCCTTCCAAGGTGTAATTCTTGAACTCGGAACCATTATCACTTCTTATTGCCATGATTTCTTTGTCAAACTTGCGTTGTGCTTGCTTGGCAAAATCAATGAAGGTGATCTTCGTCTCGTCTTTGGACTTGAGGAAAAACACCCATGTGTATCTTGAGTAATCATCCACAATGACAAGTCCATACTTTTTCCCACCAAGACTATCCCATGAAGGAGGCCCAAACAGATCCACATGAAGGAGCTCCAAAGGCCTTGAAGTAGACACAATATTCTTGGGTGGGTGCTTTGATTGATGTTGCTTCCCGGCTATGCACGCACTATACACACGATCTTGCTCAAAAGAGACATTTGTTAGTCCAAGGATGTGATTACCCTTTAAGAGATCTTGAAGATTTCTCATGCCGACATGGGCTAGTCGGCGATGCCATAGCCATCCCTTGTCGGCCTTGGCCATTAGACAAGTTGCATGGAATGTGCTCTCTTTCAAGAAATCAACCGTGTAAAGGTTGCCATCCAACTCTCCAACAAAGGCCACTTCAAGAGTATCTCTCTTAAAGACTTTCACATCCGTTAGTCCAAAAAGTGTATCATAACCAACAGAAGCCAATTGGCGAACAGAAAGCAAATGATATTTGAGGGATTGGACAAGCATCACATTTGCAAGAGACATGTCATTTGTGATGGCCACTTTGCCCAATCCGAGTACCTACCCTTTTGAACCTCCACCAAACATAATGCTCATAAATGGTTGAATAGCTTCCATGAAATCATAGAGCAACTTGCTATCTCCGGTCATATGATTGGTACATCCACTGTCAATCACCCATTTTACTCCACCGGAGAAAGCGACCTACACACAATTATGGCTTGGTTAGAGGCACCCATTTTGCAATGGGACCTCTCAGGTTAGTCACAAGGGTCTTAGGGACCCAAATAGCATAAAACCGAAATGCATTTCGAGGACCAACAAACTTAGCAAAAACTTCTCCATCCTTAGTCTTACGAAGTACATATGATCGAGGCATGAACACTTTTGGCTTGTTGAGAGTAGGCATGCCCCTTGTGGCCTTCCCACTAACAACCTTACCTTTCTCCTTGTGTCCTTCACGTACAAAAGTTTCTTTTAAAGGAGTGGTGCACTTTTGAGAGGACGTCTTCTTCTTGCTTGTGCTTGGGTCAAACCCGAGTCCCTCTTTGGCAAACACCTCATTGTGTTGGCTCAACACCTCATTAAGGTTCTTTTGCCCTTGAGCACATGTCATGAGCCCTTTCTCAATTTGAGCTTTGAGAAAGCGATTCTCCTCAAGAATAGACGCTAGATCACTACTAGAGTTAGTAGTACAAGCATCAACATTGATAATAGGAGAAGAGTAAGCCTTGGCTAGAGTTTCAAGATAAGTAAGCTTGAGTGTATCAAAACTCTTTGTAAGGAGGGTGAGCTCTTCTTCCTTGGTCTTGAGGGACACGGATAGGAGCTCACAATCCTTAGAGAGAGAAGCATTAGACTTTACGAGCTTACTTTTATCATTCATCAACTCTTCGCAAGAGTTGATAGCCTTTTTCAAGGAGGCAAGATCCCTAGTATGAACATCAATGTTTGCACCAATTTTTAAGCATAGTTCATCATTGCGTGCTTCCTCATATTGGACTTTCCGCTCAAGGATTTCATATTTTTCCTTTTCCTCGATGACGAGGGTTTCGAGTTCCTTAATGGAAATGGTGTGCTTACTCACCATGTCTATAAGCATACGAAACATAGTGAGCTTCTTTCCTTTAAGGGAGCACATGAACTCATTTAATTTAGCAAGCATAGGATCATTTATATCATCATCCTCATAACTATCCTCCACATCAAGATACTCATCACTAGAAGTAGGAGGAGTGAAAAGAGGAGGGTTTGATCATGGGGTTACCTTGACCTTGTCAGGAGAGTGTTGGTCCTCTCCATCTTCTACCACGGCCTTCGCCATGAGGCACTTATGAGCGTTGCCCTTGTAATCTTTCATGTAGTTGTAGGTGACAACTTCACCACTCTTGTTGACTAGCCTCAATGTGTTTTGAGAATCTTGAGCAACTCCGGCAACACCACTAACATCATCTGGATCGGATTCTTCTTGAGCAACCATTGCTTTCCCATCTCTCTTCTTGAGCTTGGAGTTCAAAGGATTTGGCAGCTTCTTCTTGGGAAAGGTCTTGGGAAACCTTGGTTTATCTTCTCTCTTCTCATACGGGCACTCGTTGGAGAAGTGGTTGGTTTCTTCACAGTTGTAGCATTTTCTTACTTTCTTCTTTTGAAACCTACCCTTGAATTTTCCTGCGCTAAACTTCTTGACAAAGAGAGCCATGTCTTCATATGAAGGACCCTCATCGGATTCAACCTCATCACCATCTTCTTCATCATCATCATCTTCTTCTTCACTTTGCTCATCTTCACATACATGCTTGGCCTTCAATGCAAGATTGATCTTCGACGATGGAGTACCATGCATGGCAAGATGTTTTGTAGCATTTGCCTTTGACTCTTCAAATAGTTGGAAAGTGGATATGATGTCATCTGTAGTCATTTCCTTGAAGGCATGGTGTTGTCTTATGTCCCATACCATCTGATGGTGATATGGAGCAAGAGCATGGAGCAACTTGTCCACAAGGAATCGCTTAGTCATGTTAAATCCATCTTGTGTCTTGTCACACTCACACGACTCAATATCAGCGGTGAGAGTCATGAGACGCTCAAGGAGTTGATTTGGAGTTTCACCTTTCTCCATACAAAAGTTTTGCAATTGTCCCTTGGCAATTTCATATTGAGCACTCCGGAGGGTGGAGGTACCGGTCTTGGATCTTATAATACTTTCCCATAATTCCTTGGCACTTGTGATGTGTATGAAAGGTCTCCTTTGCTTTTCAACCATACCTCTCCTTATACACATGATTGCAGTGGCATTGAGATTCTTGTCATAAATTTCTCTTGGTGTAGGATTCTTTGGATCAACCACATGGTAACCATACTCCAAGATCTCTAGCATCTCATCGTTTCCATATCGAAGATGATCCTGCATAGTAACTCTCCACAAAGCAAAATCGGAAGTGGCATCAAGTAAAGGAGGTTTGCCTTGAGAGTTATATTTTGGTTTCTCAACTTGGGGTCTTGCATAAAGCCAAGGAACACTAGAGTGTTCATTTCTAGGAGGTTGTTGACCAAGTGAAGGAGTAGGCATAGTTGGCCTCGAGGCCGCACCACCCGAAAGTGGTGCAAGCACCGTGGACAATGTGGCTATCCTCATTTGGACCAAGGCCTCGACAGAAGCATCATGCTCCTCCTTTTGTTTAGCAAGGGCCCGTTCTAGATCCTTAGAAGTAAAGGTCTTGACTTCAGAAGAAGCCACGCCTTTATCCTTCGGATCTACAACAAGGGGAGTCCCATCGGGGTTCATCTTGCTCTAGGGCGGTTAAGCCACAAGAATAGAGCACGAGGCTCTGATACCAAATGAAAGGATCGAGATGGACCTAGAGGGGGGGGGGTGAATAGGTACAACTACAAATTTTAATTATTACTTAGCAATTTTAGGCAATAATGCGGAATGTGAAAGTGAGCCTAACAATTGCAAGTGAAGTACTAAGTACTAAGCAGGTAACACGAGTAGGAACTAGGTAAATACAAAGTGATGAAGTAAGTGCTTAAGAGACAAGTAACCACAAGTAGAGAGTTAGGGTTAGGGATAACCGCAACTCCGGGAGACGAGGATGTATGCCGATGTTCACTTCCTTGGAGGGAAGCTACGTCACCGTTAGAGAGGTGGATGTTGCCACGAAGGCACACCAACGCCACGAAGGCTCACCCTATTCTCCCTTTGAGACAACACCACGAAGGCATTTCTCAACCACTAGTGGTAGACCTTGGGGTGGTCTCCAAACCCTCACAAACTTATCCGGGGGTAATCACAAAGATCGATTCCTCTCCGAAAGACTCCTACCGCCTAGGAGTCTCCAACCTCCAAGAGTAACAAGATCGATGGGGAAAAGCTCAAGACTTGCTCAAATCACAAATTCCTTTGGTGCAAAGATGGAGAAGGAGTGGATCTATCACTTGAGTGGACAAATTCTCTCAAATGCTCTCAAATCCCTTGGGGATCTAAGATTTGGTGTGGAGGTGTATGAGAGAGAGTGAGATGTGTTTAGGGTTTGTTCAAGAGTAAATGGTCAACCCTCTCCTGTGGAGAAGAGGGGCTATATATAGTGTGAGCTTGAATATGGCCGTTGCAGTGTAAGTGAGTGAGCAGGCCGGACATCCGGGCAAGGAGCCGGACATCCGGCATGATAGGAAGGCCCGGACATCCGGCAGGTGCCCGGACATCCGGCGTGTTTTATCGAATCTTAGCAGCTCCTGGATGGCACAGCCCGGATATCCGGTCGAGAGGCCCGGACATCCGGGGAGTACGGGGAGCCCGGACATCCGGCGTAGAGGGCCGGACATCCGGCCTAACAGGAAGGCCCGGACATCCGGCAGGTGCCCGGACATCTGGCGTGTTTTATCGAAACACAGCAGCTCCTGGATGGCACAGCCCGGATATCCGGTTGAGAGGCCCAGACATCCGGGGAGTACGGGGAGCCCGGACATCCGGCGTAGAGGGCCGGACATCCGGCCGCGGCGCTGCACAAAAATGCATTCTAGAATGCCTAGGCCCGGATATCCGGCGGGGGGCCCGGACATCCGGCGTGATGTCCGGACATCCGGCGTGATGTCCGGACATCCGGCCTTAAGCCCGGACATCCGGCAGCCCAGAAACAGAGCCATGAAGATTGTGTCATGAGTAAATATGGCATGGGTATTTGGTGGCAAGAGCAAGCTTTTAACTATCCCAATCGATCCCCTCTTAATAGTGCGGGATCCTATACTCAAGAAAACAAAATATGTAATCAACTTTTATGCTTCATCCTTGAGTAAAATCACTCTGTATGCTCTTGATCCACACACTTCGATGACCCGGGGGCTAACACCTGAGATTTACTTGACAAACATTGTTAGGCCCCCAACATGTACATTGTCATCAACATCAAAACATAATATAAGGGCATGATTGCTCTTTCAAGGAGAAGGAAAGGTGGCCGGCCCCCTTTTCCCTAGTCCAATTCGGACCAGAGGGAAGGGGGGCGCAGCAGCCCCTTGGCCCTTTCTTCCCTTCCCACTAAAGCCCATCAAGGCCCATTGCTTCTCCCATAACTACCCGGTACTCCGAAAAATACCCGAATCACTCGGAACCTTTCCGATGTCCGAATATAGTCGTCCAATATATCGATCTTTACGTCTCGACCATTTCGAGGCTCCTCGTCATGTCCCCGATCTCATTCGGGACTCCGAACTCCTTCGGTACATCAAAACTCATAAACTCATAATATAACTGTCATCGAAACCTTAAGCGTGCGGACCCTATGGGTTCGAGAACAATGTAGACATGACCGAGACACGTCTCCGGTCAATAACCAATAGCGGGACCTGGATGCCCATATTGGCTCCTACATATTCTACGAAGATCTTTATCGGTCAGACTGCATAACAACATACGTTGTTCCCTTTGTCATCGATATGTTACTTGCCCGAGATTCGATCATCGGTATCCAATACCTAGTTCAATCTCGTTACCGGCAAGTCTCTTTACTCGTTCCGTAATACATCATCCCGCAACTAACTCATTAGTTGCAATGCTTGCAAGGCTTAAGTGATGTGCATTACCGAGAGGGCCCAGAGATACCTCTCCGACAATCGGAGTGACAAATCCTAATCTCGAAATACGCCAACCCAACATGTACCTTTGGAGACACCTGTAGAGCTCCTTTATAATCACCCAGTTACGTTGTGACGTTTGGTAGCACACAAAGTGTTCCTCCGGCAAACGGGAGTTGCATAATCTCATAGTCATAGGAATATGTATAAGTCATGAAGAAAGCAATAGCAACATACTAAACGATCGGGTGCTAAGCTAATGGAATGGGTCATGTCAATCAGATCATTCATCTAATGATGTGATCCCGTTAATCAAATAACAACTCTTTGTCCATGGTTGGGAAACATAACCATCTTTGATTAACGAGCTAGTCAAGTAGAGGCATACTAGTGACACTCTGTTTGTCTATGTATTCACACATGTATTATGTTTCCGGTTAATACAATTCTAGCATGAATAATAAACATTTATCATGAAATAAGGAAATAAATAATAACTTTATTATTGCCCCTAGGGCATATTTCCTTCAGTCTCCCACTTGCACTAGAGTCAATAATCTAGTTCACATCGTCATGTGATTTAACAGCAATAGTTCACATCACCATGTGATTAACACCCATAGTTCACATCGCCATGTAACCAACACCCAAAAGGTTTTACTGGATTCAGTAATCTAGTTCACATCGCTATGTGATTAACACCCAAAGAGTACTAAGGTGTGATCATGTTTTGCTTGTGAGAGAATCTTAGTCAACGGGTCTGCCACATTCAGATCCGCATGTATTTTGCAAATTTCTATGTCAACAATGCTATGCATGGAGCTACTCTAGCTAATTGCTCCCACTTTCAATATGTATCTAGACCGAGACTTAGAGTCATCTAGATTAGTGTCAAAACTTGCATCGGCGTAACCCTTTTACGACGAACCTTTTTTCACTTCCATAATCGAGAAACATATCCTTATTCCACTAAGGATAATTTTGACCGCTGTCCAGTGATCTACTCCTAGATCACTATTGTACTCCCTTGCCAAACTCAGTGGTAGGGTATACAATAGATCTGGTACACAGCATGGCATACTTTATAGAACCTATGACCAAGGCATAGGGAACGACATTCATTCTCTTTATATCTTCTGCCGTGGTCGGGCTTTGAGTCTTACTCAATTTCACACCTTGTGACATAGGCAAGAAACTCTTTCTTTGACTGTTCTATTTTGAACTACTTCAAAATCTTGTCAAGGTATGTATTTATTGAAAAAACTTATCAAGCGTCTTGATCTATCTCTATAGATCTTGATGCTCAATATGTAAGCAGCTTCACCGAAGTCTTTCTTTGAAAAACTTCTTTCAAACACTCCTTTATGCTTTACAGAATAATTCTACATTATTTCCGATCAACAATATGTCATTCACATATACTTATCAGAATGTTGTAGTGCTCCCACTCACTTTCTTGTAAATACAGGCTTCACCGCAAGTCTGTATAAAACTATATGCTTTGATCAACTTATCAAAGCGTGTATTCCAACTCTGAGATGCTTGCACCAGTCCATAGATGAATCGCTGGAGCTTGCATATTTTGTTAGCACCTTTAGGATTGACAAAACCTACTGGTTGCATCATATACAACTCTTCTTTAAGAAATCCATTAAGGAATGCAGTTTTGTTTATCCATTTGCCAGATTTCATAAAATGCGGCAATTGCTAACATGATTCGGACATACTTAAGCATAGATACGAGTGAGAAACTCTCATCGTAGTCAACACTTTGAACTTGTCGAAAACCTTTTGCAACAATTCTAGCTTTGTAGATAGTAACACTACTATCAACGCCCGTCTTCCTCTTGAAGATCCATTTATTTTCTATGGCTTGCCGATCATCGGGCAAGTCAACCAAAGTCCATACTTTGTTTTCATACATGAATCCCATCTCAGATTTCATGGCCTCAAGCCATTTTGCGGAATCTGGGCTCATCATCGCTTCCTCATAGTTCGCAAGTTTGTCATGGTCTAGTAACATGACTTCCAGAACAGGATTACTGTACCACTTTGGTGCGGATCTCACTCTGCTTTACCTACGAGATTCGGTAGTAACTTGATCTGAAGTTTTATGATCATCATCATTAGCTTCCTCACTAATTGGTGTAGTAGTCACAGGAACAGATTTCTGTAATGAACTACTTTCCAATAAGGGAGAAGGTACAATTACCTTATCAAGTTCTACTTTCCTCCCACTCACTTCTTTCGAGAGAAACTCCTTCTCTAGAAAGGATCCATTATAAGCAACGAATGTCTTGCCTTAGGATCTGTGATAGAAGGTGTACCCAACAGTCTCCTTTTGGGTATCCTATGAAGACATATTTCTCCGATCTGGTTTTGAGCTTATCAGCATGAAACTTTTTCACATAAGCATCACAACCCCAAACTTTAAGAAACGACAACTTTGGTTTCTTGCTAAACCACAGTTCAGATTGTGTCGTCTCAACGGACTTAGATGGTGCCCCTTTTTTAATGTGAATGCAGCTATCTTTAATGCATATCCTCAAAAACGATAGTGGTAAATCGGTAAGACACATCATAGATTTGCACTATATCTAATAAAGTACGGCTATGACGTTCGGACACACCATTATGCTGTGGTGTTCCGAGTGGCACGAATTTGTGAAACTATTCGACATTGTTTTAATTGAAGACCAAACTCGTAACTCAAATATTTGTCTCCGCGATCAGATTGTAGAAGCCTTATTTTCTTGTTACGATGATTCTCCACTTCACTCTGAAATTCTTTGAACTTTTCAAATGTTTCAGACTTATGTTTCATTAAGTAGATATACTCATATCTGCTCAAATCATCTGTGAAGATCAGAAAATAATGATACCTATCGCGAGCCTCAATATTCATCGGACCACATACATCAGTATGTATGATTTCCAACAAATCTGTTGCTCGCTCCATTGTTTCGAAGAACAGAGTCTTAGTCATCTTGCCCATGAGGCATGGTTCGCAAGCATCAACTGATTCATAATCAAGTGATTCCAAAAGCCCATCAGCATGGAGTTTCTTCATGCGCTTTACACCAATATGACCTAAACGGCAGTGCTACAAATAAGTTGCACTATCATTATTAACTTTGCATCTTTTGGTTTCAATATTATGATTATGTGTATCACTATGATCGAGATCCAACGAACTATTTTCATTGGGTGTGTAACCATATAAGGTTTTATTCATGTAAACAGAACAACAATTTATTCTCTTACTTAAATGAATAACCATATTACAATAAACATGATCAAATCATATTCATGCTCAACGTAAACACCAAATAACACTTATTTAGGTTCAACACTAATCCCGAATTTATAGGGAGTGTGCGATGATGATCATATCAATCTTGGAACCACTTCCAACACACATCGTCACTTCACCCTTAACTAGTCTCTATTTATTCTGCAACTCCCGTTTCGAGTTACTAATCTTAGCAACTGAACTAGTATCAAATACTGAGGGGTTGCTATAAACACTAGTAAAGTACACATCAATAACATGTATATCAAATATACTTATGTTCACCTTGCCATCCTTCTTATCTGCCAATCACTTGGGGTAGTTCCGCTTCCAGTGACCAGTCCCTTTGCAGTAGAAGCACTTAGTCTCAGGCTTAGGACCAGACTTGGGCTTCTTCACTTGAGCAGCAACTTGCTTGCTGTTTTTCTTGAAGTTTCCCTTTTCCCTTTGCCCTTTTCTTGAAACTAGTGATCTTGTCAACCATCAACACTTGATGCTCTTTCTTGATTTCTACCTTCATTGATTTCATCATCATGAAAAGCTCGGGAGTCGTTTTCGTCATCCCTTGCATACTATAGTTCATCACGAAGTTCTACTAACTTGGTGATGGTGACTACAGAATTCTGTCAATCACTATCTTATCTGGAAGATTAACTCCCACTTGATTCAAGCGATTGTAGTACCCAGACAATCTGAGCACATGCTCACTAGTTGAGCGATTCTCCTCCATCTTTTAGCTACAGAACTTGTTGGAGACTTCATATCTCTCAACTCGGGTATTTTCTTGAAATATTAACTTCAACTCCTGGAACATCTCATATGGTCCATGACGTTCAAAACGTCTTTGAAGTCCCGATTCTAAGCTGTTAAGCATGGTGCACTAAACTATCAAGTAGTCATCATATTTAGCTAGCCAAACATTCATAACGTCTGCATCTGCTCCTGCAATAGGTCTGTCACCTAGCGGTGCATCAAGGACATAATTTTTCTGTGCAGCAATGAGGATAAACCTCATATCACGGATCCAATCCGCATTATTGCTACTAACATCTTTCAACATAGTTTTTCTCTAGGAATATATCAAAATAAACACAGGGAAGCAACAACGCGAGCTATTGATCTACAACATAGATATGCTAATACTACCAGGACTAAGTTCATGATAAATTTAAGTTCAATTAATCATATTACTTAAGAACTCCCACTTAGATAGACATCCCTCTAATCCTCTAAGTGATCACGTGATCCAAATCAACTAAACCATAACCGATCATCACGTGAAATGGATTAGTTTTCAATGGTGAACATCATTATGTTGATCATATCTACTATATGATTCACGCTCGACCTTTCGGTCTCCGTGTTCCGAGGCCATATCTGCATATGCTAGGCTCGTCAAGTTTAACCTGAGTATTCTGCGTGTGCAAAACTGGCTTGCACCCGTTGTAGATGGACGTAGATCTTATCACACCCGATCATCACGTGGTGTCTGGGCACAACGAACTTTGGCAACGGTGCATACTCAGGGAGAACACTTCTTGATAATTTAGTGAGAGATCATCTTATAATGCTACCGTCAATCAAAGCAAGATAAGATGCATAAAAGATAAACATCACATGCAATCAATATAAGTTATATGATATGGCCATCATCATCTTGTGCTTGTGATCTCCATCTCCGAAGCACCGTCATGATCACCATCGTCACCGGCGCGACACCTTGATCTCCATCGCAGCATCGTTGTCGTCTTGCCAATCTTATGCTTCCACGACTATCGCTACCCCTTAGTGATAAAGTAAAGCATTACAACGCGATTGCATTGCATACAATAAAGCGACAACCATATGGCTCCTGCCAGTTGCCGATAACTCGGTTACAAAACATGATCATCTCATACAATAAAATTTAGCATCATGTCTTGACCATATCACATCACAACATGCCCTGCAAAAACAAGTTAGACGTCCTCTACTTTGTTGTTGCATGTTTTACATGGCTGCTACGGGCTTAAGCAAGAACCAATCTTACCTACGCATCAAAACCACAACGATAGTTTGTCAAGTTGATGCCGTTTTAACCTTCGCAAGGACCGGGCGTAGCCACACTCGGTTCAACTAAAGTTGGAGAAACAGTCACCCGCAAGCCACCTATGTGCAAAGCACGTCGGGAGAACCGGTCTCGCGTAAGCGTACGCATAATGTCGGTCCGGGCCGCTTCATCCAACAATACCGCCGAACCAAAGTATGACATGCTGGTAGGCAGTATGACTTATATCGCCCACAACTCACTTGTGTTCTACTCGTGCACATAACATCAAACCATAAAACCTAGGCTCGGATGCCATTGTTGGGGAACGTAGTAATTTAAAAAAAATTCCTACGCACACGCAAGATCATGGTGATGCATAGCAATGAGGGGATAGTGTGATCTACGTACCCTAGTAGATCGACAACGGAAGCGTTTGGTTGATGTAGTCGTACGTCTTCACGGCCTGACCGATCAAGCACCGAAACTACGGAACCTCCGAGTTTTAGCACATGTTCAGCTCGATGACGATCCCCAGACTCCGATCCAGCAAAGTGTCGGGGAAGAGTTCCGTCAGCACGACGGCGTGGTGACGATCTTGATGTACTACTGTCGCAGGGCTTCGCCTAAGCACCGCTACAATATTATCGAGGACTTATGGTGGCAGGGGGCGCCGCACACGGCTAAGAATAAGATCACGTGGATCAACTTGTGTCTCTAGGGTGCCCCTTGCCTCAGTATATAAAGGATGGAGGAGGAGGAGGCCGGCTAAGGCAATTGGTGCGGCCAGGATGTGGAGTCCTACTAGGACTCCAAGTCCTAGTAGGAGTCCACCAAGAGGGGAGGAAGGGAGAAGGAAGTAGAGGAGAAGGAAAGGTGGCCGGCCCCCTTTTCCCTAGTCCAATTCGGACCAGAGGGGAGGGGGGGCGCAACAGCCCCTTGGCCCTTTCTCCTCTTCCCAGTAAAGCCCATCAAGGCCCATTGCTTCTCCCGTAACTACCCGGTACTCCGAAAAATACCCGAATCACTCGGAACCTTTCCGATGTCCGAATATAGTCGTCCAATATATCGATCTTTACGTCTCGACCATTTCGAGACTCCTCGTATTGTCCCCGATCTCATCCGGGACTCCGAACTCCTTCGGTACATCAAAACTCATAAACTCATAATATAACTTTCATCGAAACCTTAAGCGTGCGGACCCTACGGGTTCGAGAACAATGTAGACATGACCGAGACACGTCTCCGGTAAATAACCAATAGCGGGACCTGGATGCCCATATTGGATCCTACATATTCTATGAAGATCTTTATCGGTCAGACCACATAACAACATACGTTGTTCCCTTTGTCATCGGTATGTTACTTGCCCGAGATTCGATCGTCGGTATCCAATACCTAGTTCAATCTCGTTACCGGCAAGTCTCTTTACTCGTTCCGTAATACATCATCCCGCAACTAACTCATTAGTTGCAATGCTTGCAAGGCTTAAGTGATGTGCATTACCGAGAGGGCCCAGAGATACCTCTCCGACAATCGGAGTGACAAATCCTAATCTCAAAATACGCCAACCCAACATGTACCTTTGGAGACACCTGTAGAGCTCCTTTATAATCACCCAGTTACGTTGTGACGTTTGGTAGCACACAAAGTGTTCCTCCGGCAAACGGGAGTTGCATAATCTCATAGTCATAGGAATATGTATAAGTCATGAAGAAAGCAATAGCAACATACTAAACGATCGGGTGCTAAGCTAATGGAATGGGTCATGTCAATCAGATCATTCATCTAATGATGTGATCCCGTTAATCAAATAACAACTCTTTGTCCATGGTTGGGAAACATAACCATCTTTGATTAACGAGCTAGTCAAGTAGAGGCATACTAGTGACACTCTGTTTGTCTATGTATTCACACATGTATTCTGTTTCCGGTTAATACAATTCTGGCATGAATAATAAACATTTATCATGAAATAAGGAAATAAATAATAACTTTATTATTGCCCCTAGGGCATATTTCCTTCAGTGCTTAGGCGAAGCCCTGCGACAGTAGTACATCAAGATCGTCACCACGCCGTCGTGCTAACGGAACTCTTCCCCGACACTTTGCTGGATCGGAGTCCGGGGATCGTCATCGAGCTGAACGTGTGCTAGAACTCGGAGGTGCCGTAGTTTCGGTGCTTGATCGGTCGGGCCGGGGAGACGTACGACTACATCAACCAAACGCTTCCGTTGTCGATCTACAAGGGTACGTAGATCACACTCTCCGCTCTCGTTGCTATGCATCACCATGATCTTGCGTGTGCGTAGGAAATTTTTGAAATTACTACGTTCCCCATCAACCACGATTACTGTTGCTAATCTCGTGTTAGTTCAGATCTGAGCCAAATTCAAATTTCTATTAAAGTCAAACAATAAAAGTTTTCAATTGTCAAATAAAAAATGTTCAAATTGTAGCAAAAAAATCATAATCAATTATGGTGGAGGAACCACACCTTTATGAAATGAGTTCAAATTGTAGCAAAAAAATCATAATCAATTATGGTGGAGGAACCACACCTTTATGAAATGATTAAATACTCTAAAGTGAATAAAACCATAGCAAAACAATTATTCAAATGATTTTAAATAATAAACAAATGTTAAACTAGTTTAATTGACCACCAAACTTTTTATGGTAGAGAGATGTTCTGAAACCTTATTTTAGGAGCTATGGTCATATTTTATAAAAACTAAAATAAAGTGTGACTAAACTAAAACAGAAAAGAATAAATAAAAAGAAAAGACAAAAGGTAAAACAAAACAAAAAAAGAGAGGGAAGGAACCCCCTCATCTGGGCCTCGGCCCAGCAGGCCGATGGGCCGCCAGACTAGCCCACCCGGCCCACCTTAACCCCCACTCCCCCTTGACCTAGAGCGCCCCCACTCCATGCACTCCCTCCCCCACTCGCTCTCTCCCCCCACTCCCCCGATCCAGATCGGGATCGGGGCGACCACGCCCCCACCCCCGTTGACTCCTCGCCCCTCCTCTCCCTCACGCGACGCCCGCCGGAAGCTGCGGCCACGCCTCGCGCCGACCGCGCCGCCGACTGGATCGACCCCGCCACCACGGCCTGGGACCACGTCGCCGGAGCCGTCCCGCCGCCCGGAGCTGCGTCGCCGCCCTCACCCTCGCCGGACATGCCGCCTTGTCCTCGCCCTCGCCGGACCTCCCTGAACCTTCCCGCGCCCACTGTCCCGTACCCTGCCACTCCCCTGTGAGCCCCCGTTCTTCTCCTCCGCTGCGCCTTCCCTGCTCGCCACTCCCCTGCCGCCTAGCGCCCGCGCCCGCCGGAGTTGCCTCCCCCGCGCGCGCCCTCCTTCCCCGACGCTGTGCCCGCCCGAACCTGCCGCGCTTGCCTCGCCGGCCGCTCGCGCCGCTCCACCGCACAGTGGCCGCGCCCAGCTACGCCCGCCGCAGCTCCTGCCCCGCCGTCCCGCCTCGTCTGTGCGCGCGCCCACCGTGGCCGCGCTCGGCCGCCGCCGACCCCGCGCTGCACCGCCACCGCCCCGCTGCTCCCTGCTGCAGCGCACCCCGCTCCGCTACCCTACTCCCACGTCCGCCGGCTCCAACCGCCACCACCGCTCACCCCGCGCGCTGCCTCGCCTCGCCGGCGGCCAGACTGGCCCCCGCCACGCCCGATCTCGCCCCTGTCGGGCGCCCGCTCCTGGCGCCCGTGCCCGTTCACGTACCCGGCGCCAGCTAAGCCCCTAGAGCCACTCACTAGTGGGCCCCTGCCCCAGAACGAAAATGATAAATAAAAATAAAATAAAATAATAAAAATAAAATAAATAATTAATTAATTAACTTAATTAATTCTGATTAAATTAACTAATTATGATTAATTAACCTGATGACTAATTATCCTAATTAACTACTGTTAATTAACTAAACAATCTATGACGGGTGGGACCCACCTGTCAGGTTGACCAGGTCAACTGTTGACGTCAGCAAACACTATTCCGGATAATGTTGATTTAAATAATTAAATAAATCCTAAAAATGTTTTAAATCTTTTAAAAATTAATATAAAATAAACCGTAGATCGGATGGAAAAACTTTGTACATGGAAGTTGCTCATAACGACGAGACGAATCCGGATACGCAGCCCGTTCGTCCGCCACGCATCCCTAGCATAGCGAACACGCAACTTTCCCCCTCCGGTTCATCTCTCCGAAAACGGGAAACACCGGGGATATTTTCCCGGATGTTTCCCCCTTCACCGGTACCACCTCTTACCGCGTTAGGGCACCCCTAGCACCGCTACTTGTCATGTCATGCATCGTTATGCATCTGTTTGCTTAATATTTATTGTTTCTTCCCCCCTCTTCTCTTGCTAGACACCGAGTCCGACGCCACTGCTACCCAGTACGACTACGGTGTTGACGATCCCTCTCTCTTGCCAGAGCAACCAGGCAAGCCCCCCCTTGATCACCAGATATCGCCTACTCTCCTCTATACTGCTTGCATTAGAGTAGTGTAGCATGTTACCGCTTTCCGTTAATCCTATTCTGATGGATAGCCTATCATTGTTGCTACAACTGTTGATACCTTACTTGCAATCCGAAATGCTTAGTATAGGATGCTAGATTATCATCAGTGGCCCTACATTCTTGTCTGTCTGCCATGCTATACTATCGGGCCATGATCACGTCAGGTGTTGATCACGGGTATATACTATACCTACTACACATATATATGTTGTGACTAAAGCCGGGTCGGCTCGTTGAGTATCCGCGGTTGATTCACGAATTGGGGGCTGGAAGGACATACTTTCCCGACGACCCTCTCTGTGGATCTTTGTGGCGGAGCGACAGGGCAGGTTGAGACCGCCCAGATGAGAGGTGGGCCTGACCCTGGTCGACGTTCGCAGTGACTTCAAGATAACACGCTTAACGAGATCTTGGTATTTGATCTGAGTCTGGCTACTGGTCTATACGCACTAACCAACTACGCGGGAACAGTTATGGGCACTCGACGTCGTGGTATCAGCCGATGCTTTCGTGACGTCAGCGACTGAGCGGCGCACGCCGGGTTGGACCGCGTAACGTAACTTCCTTTGTAATGGAGGTTGCTAAGTCTGCTCACCGGCCGCGTACGCAACGTGCAGCTGTGCAATGGGCGATGGGCCCAGACCCCTGCGCCATAGGATTTAGACCGGCATGCTGACTTCTCTGTTGTGCCTAGGTAGGGCTGCGGCGTGTTGATCTTCCGAGGCCGGGCATGACCGCGACAAGTGTGTCCGAACAAAGGGGATCGAGCGTGTTGGGAAATGTGGTGCACCCCTGCAGGGAAGTTAATCTATTCGAATAGCCGTGATCTTCGGTAACAGGACGACTTGGATTGTACCTTGACCTTATGACAACTAGAACCAGATACTTATTAAAACACACCCTTCCAAGTGCCAGATACAACCGGTGATCGCTCTCTCACAGGGTGACGAGGGTAGGATCATCGGTTAGGATTATGCTATGCGATGATACTTGGTGAACTTACCATCTACTCTCTTCTACATGCTGCAAGATGGAGGTGGCCAGAAGCGTAGTCTTCGATATGACTAGCTATCCCCCCCTTATTCCGACATTCTGCAGTTCAGTCCACATATGATACCCTCATTCCATTTGATACCAATTCATACATATGTAGTGTAGCTCCTTGCCTGCGAGTACTTTGGATGAGTACTCACACTTGCTTTGCTCCCCCTTTTCCCCCTTTCTATACTCGATTGCTGCGACTAGACAATGGAGCCCAGGAGCCAGACGCCACTGTCGATGACGACTACTACTACTCGGGAGGTGCCTACTACTACGTGTAGCCCGCTGACGATGACCAAGAGTAGTTTAGGAGGATCCCAAGCAGGAGGCCTGCGCCTCTTTCGATTTGTATCCCAGTTTGTGCTAGCCTTCTTAAGGCAAACTTGTTTAACTTATGTCTGTACTCAGATATTGTTGCTTCCGCTGACTCGTCTATGATCGAGCTCTTGTATTCGAGCCCTCGAGGCCCCTGGCTTGTAATATGATGCTTGTATGACTTATTTTATTTGTAGAGTTGTGTTGTGATATCTTCCCATGAGTCCCTGATCTTGATCGTACACGTTTGCGTGTATGTTTAGTGTATGATGGAATCGGGGGCGTCACAAGTTGGTATCAGAGCCGACTGCCTGTAGGAATCCCCTTCCACACTCCTTGGCCGAAGTCGAGTCTAGTTAGTGAAAACTGTTTTACTAACATGGATGTGCGGCCCATGGGCCCACATCGCCATTGGGTGGTAATAGCATCTTTTATTCCTCGTCTATACTCTGGGACTCTGTTCTCTCTTCTAGTCGGGTTAAATGATTTTACTAACTACATTAGGTTCTTGTAATGACTTTCCCTAGAGAGCCCCTTCATTCCAGATGGTTGCCTGCTTCACCAGAAGACTTCGAAGATATTCTCCGATCTACTCCCGGGAACTTGTGTTGATTTCTTTTGCAATCCCTTAACACCGTTGAATCCTTATGGATAACTGTGTACCCTCGTCGTTCATACTTTCATCCCTAGTTGTTCTTGTTATTACAAGATACCCAAAAGTATTCTCTGACTTTCGAGAATCCTTTTTCCGACTGCGATGCATCTCTTTTCCACCTGAATAACCCTATGGATAATTCCTCGCACTTATCGAGCATCTGCTCATCCCCAGTTGTTCATGTGTTTCGCAAAAGTCTTCGAAATACCATTCTGTCTTCCGAAAATCCTGAGTAGTCTATTGCTCTTGAAATTCTTGCTTGCTTGTGTTATGGTTAATTCCATAAGTCTCGTAATCTTATTGGCATCCCTTGTCATTATCATTTTGATTCCATTGATTCAATATGTTGCCAATGCTCACGATCCTCAATCAGATCCTAGAATTCATCCTTCCAGCTCAGATGTCATTTTAAACATGAGCTGGATCTCAACCAATCAACTTGCAATTGATGGTACCACTAAGCCTATTCAACTTATCCATCCTTAATCAGAGCATTTGCTTCTAGTCCCTTGTCTTGGAATTCATAATTCCTTTGCATTTGAGCTTTGAGTTATTCAGTTGTTTCCATAATCTGATCTTCTTTCATTGTTTCTTCTTCTGATTGTGTGCCGATGCTCACATCAGCTCCGTTGTGGACCGTCAAATCCTTCGTTGAATTATCATCTGACAGTGTCCTTTGTATACAAAAACCTCGAGAAGTTCTTTCCCTGATACATAATGCCATTGGTAACTCCTATTCTCTGATTCCGGCCATGCTCTACTTTCAAGCTGGTGATATTTGCTATTGAAGCATGTGGTATATGTTTCCACAATGCCCAGTGGGTTGAACCTATGTCTTTCCCTAATTTGTGTGAACCCGAAAACTTCTACAAGTCACACTCTACTATTGTTTTGTCATATAGTTTTTCAACACTACAACCTCTTGGAATGTGAGAAGTGAATGAATGGTTATGCATTGGAGAAGTGGGAGTCAACCTTGAACTTTGTGTTCATGCCCGTGGACACGATGTAGATCTTATCATGGAAGCTTCTCTTAAACTAGTTACCCCCTTGATATAATATCATCTTTGTGTCTGTGGATTGATCCCTTTGCAATCGTGGTTCCGACCATATTTTCTCCTTACTACCATTTCTCGGGCAAGTTTAAGCACTTGTCTTCTGTGGATCAATACACCAGTCCAACCTTTACTTTGATCTACCGTCTAGCATTACACCATGATATCTCGAGAATATCATGGGACATCATAACTTCTTATGGGTTCTTCATCAACTATTATTACTCACCGGGTCCAATTGTTCCTAGGTTCTGGGTTGTCATCAATCGAGAACACCAAATAGTGAAACGAGTCCGCACTCTGATTCAATAACCCTAAATAATTTTTGTTGCTTACGAGTTTAAATAATCCTTCAAGTCATTCCTAGCTTGATCGGCTATATCATTATCGTGCTGCTCTTAACTGTGCTACCTGGTCCTTCTTCCCGGAGCACAAATTTTCGATGATGAGCTAAGCTTACGTCGATTTTCCTCATCATATCATTTCTCCTTAAACCACAAGCTTGGTTTCGAGTTTGTGTCATACCCGTGGTTCCAATTACCTTTCGCTTCATCACTCCTTTGACTTGACGTCATCGTTGATCGATTACATCTTCATGAAACCTCTCGACAAATGTGTCATGATCATCATAAACATTCTGAGCTCTTCCAGGATATCTATCAAATTCTTGATGAGAAATACCATCCTTGCCCTCCATGATTTGTGTTATCATCGACCACTTTATTGCCTTCCATTCAACACAAACTTGTTCGTGTTTCGTGATATACCTTGAGATCCTTACTATCCAGCATTTGTTCTTTACCTTGGAAGTATTACCATCTTTTATGCCAAGAAAGTCATGAGAATTTCACCACCTCTTAAGAGATCTTGATACAGGTGATACTTCTTGCCTTATCCGTTCATTCCTTGGTCCCCGTGTTGTTCCTAACAGGAATACCGACAGATGGACTAGTAATTTTCTAGCAACCTTATTGCTTTGAAGTTAATGGCCAACAATTCATTCTCAGACTAATGGTTGTTGAATCACCTTTCTGACATTGATCGTGCTACCTAAGACCATATTTTGGGTGCATTTTTCAACCAATGATTAATTGTGTATGTTTTCCTCGAGCATACATCATTATATCATTTGACCCGACAAATGTTATCTCCTTGTTCACATAAGGGTGGAAATCCATCTTTTGAAAATCTCAATGAATTGTCGCCGAGTTCATTAGCCACCTCTTCATCCTTTCCTTGGTTTTAATGATGAACTCTTGTTACGGAACTTGCTTCCATTGTTCATTTCCCGAGAATCTTACAATGTCATCCCGTCATGTTGTGTTGCACCTTTTTCTTCTCAGGCGTCCTAAGTCTGAGGTATCCAGAGACCAAATCAGATCTGAATCTCAGTTAGATATAATGGTTGGAACATTTTCCAATAGTCATAGCATTGGTCTTTATATGACCCAGTAAGGTGATATCATGCCTAGCACACCTGGCCGGAGGACCTATTCTTACCGTTTCATTTTTCGCAAGGCTATCCTTTCTTCCATGAGGAAATTGTACTACTTATTCTACAAGCCGTTCCTGATGGATCCTTTGTGTTTCCAAAGTCCGATCGTCACATGATGACCATGTCAATGCTATCTCGATGCATGTCCATGGTACTCCAATTTTCAACAAGAACATTTGAAGCCCAATGCTAAATGTTTCCTGCTCAATTATCCAAACACCGTTGTATGGGTAATGTCAGGAAATTTCTCTCCCCATACCTAAAGAGTTTTCTACATTATATATTGTCATGGATATCATGCTCTACTTGACCTTGGGAAGGATATACCCCTGGAATATGTGTTTTAACACATTTTCCTTTCCATTGTTCTGTTTAATCTGATAATCATATTTTCCTTTCCATTGTTTGGTTTAACCTTTCTTGTGATCTATATGATCTAAGGAGTAATATTCTCCTGCTTATGTAAAACACCTCGTTGTACAATTCTGTCAGCAAGACCCTGTTACTATTGTTGATGACATTCCGGTAACCACCGATGGATGAGAACTTTGCCTATTGGTCCGCCTCGTTCAACGAGCAGGAAAATGGTTCTCCTCGTCCCTCTCCCTTGGTACCAACGTTGTTGTCAACATAACTGATCGGTTATCCTCTGACATACCCTACTATTTTAACCATGCAAGATGTCATCGACCTTCCTATTTTTAACCACATGGTGGGCCCATAACCCACAGTTCCTCGGGATCGAAACCTGACCCTCCTGTACACCCCAGCTCCTAAAGGTTATTCCTCATGCTTGGCTTCGTAGGTAATTCGTGAGCCACCTTCCTACTTCTCTATTCTGGTATCAGACGCAATGCTTACTCTTGCCGCTCTGAACCCCTTTCTCACTCTGGTTCAGACTTTGAGCAGCTATCTATCCGCTTGGACCCTCTCATTGTACCTTAGTATCGTACTCTCGTTGTATTTTATATGTTCAACTCGAGAGATAATCTTATGCTCATTCATGGGTTAACCCCAGATTGTTTCCCTCGTAAGCATGCTGTCTTAGCCGAGCTGCCCCTTACCTATTCATAAGTACGTTGGAGTTCCCAAAGAAACGGATGATGACTTCCTCATGATGACCTGAAGTAGAGGAATGAATACATCGATGTAATGGATCGACCTCTTCGAGAAGAGCAACCAAGACCGAGAAGACTCGATAGAATTTCCTAGCCACATCTTTCCCTTACTCCCCTCTTAAATCTCGGGACGAGATTTCTTGTAGTGGAGGAGAATTGTGATGCCCGGATAATCAAGCTACGGTATCCCTCTGGTAATGATGCCACATCACCACGATTACTGTTGCTAATCTCGTGTTAGTTCAGATCCCAGCCAAATTCAAATTTCAATTAAAGTCAAACAATAAAAGTTTTCAATTGTCAAATCAAAAATGTTCAAATTGTAGCAAAAAATCATAATCAATTATGGTGGAGGAACCACACTTTTATGAAATGATTAAATACTCTAAAGTGAATAAAACCATAGCAAAACAATTATTCAAATGATTTTAAATAATAAACAAATGTTAAACTAGTTTAATTGACCACCAAACTTTTTATGGTAGAGGGATGTTCTGAAACCTTATTTTAGGAGCTATGGTCATATTTTATAAAAACTAAAATAAAGTTTGACTAAACTAAAACATAAAAGAATAAATAAAAAGAAAAGACAAAAGGTAAAACAAAACAAAAAAAGAGAGGGAAGGAACCCCCCATCCGGGCCTCGGCCCAGCAGGCCGATGGGCCGCCAAACTGGCCCACCCCGCCCCCCCTTAACCCCCACTCCCCCTTGACCTAGAGCGCCCCCACTCCACGCACTCCCTCCCCCACTCGCTCTCTTCCCCCACTCCCCCGATCCAGATCGGGATCGGGGCGACCACGCACCCGCCCCCGTTGACTCCTCGCCCCTCCTCTCCCTCACGCGATGCCTGCCGGAAGCCGCGGCCACGCCTCGCGCCGACCGCGTCGCCGACTGGATCGACCCCGCCGCCGCCGCCTGGGACCACGTCGCCGGAGCCGCCCCGCCGCCCGGAGCTGCGTCGCCGCCCTCGCCCTCGCCGGACACGCCCCATCGTCCTCGCCCTCGCCGGACCTCCCCGAACCTCCCCGCGCCCACTGCCCCGTACCCTGCCACTCCCCCTGTGAGCCCCCGTTCTTCTCCTCCGCCGCGCCTTCTCTGCTCGCCGCTTCCCTGCCGCCTAGCGCCCGTGCCCGCTGGAGTTGCCTCCCCCGCGCGCTCCCTCCTTCCCCGATGCCGTGCCCGCCCGAACCTGCTGCGCTTGCCTCGCCGGCTGCTCGCGTCGCTCCATCGAACGGTGGCCGCACACGGCTACGCCTGCCGTGGCTCCCGCCCCGCCGTCCCGCCTCGTCTGCGCGCGCGCCCGTCGTGGCCGCGTTCGGCCGCCGCCGACCCCGCGCTGCACCGCCACCGCCCTGCTACTCCCTGCTGTAGCGCACCCCGCTCCGCTCCCCTACTCCCGTGTCCGCCAGCTCCAACCGCCGATAACCCACAAGTATAGGGGATCGCAACAGTTTTCTAGGGTAGAGTATTCAACCCAAAATTATTGATTCGACACAAGGGGAGCCAAAGAATATTCTCAAGTATTAGCAGCTGAGTTGTCAATTCAACCACACCTGGAAACTTAATATCTGCAGCAAAGTATTTAGTAGCAAAGTATTTAGTAGCAAAGTAATATGATAGTAGTGATAACGGTAACAAAAGGTAACAATAGTAAAAGTAATGTTTTTGGTATTTTGTAGTGATGATAGCAATAGCAACGGAAAAGTAAATAAGTGAAGAACAATATATGGAAAGCTCGTAGGCAATGGATCGGTGATAGAGAATTATGCCGGATGCGGTTCATCATGTAACAGTCATAACCTAGGGCGACACAGAACTAGCTCCAGTTCATTGATATAATGTAGGCATGTATTCTGAATATAGTCATACGTGCTTATGGAAAAGAACTTGCATGACATCTTTTGTCCTACCCTCCCGTGGCAGCGGGGTCCTTACGGAAACTAAGGGATATTAAGGCCTCCTTTTAATAGAGAACCGGAACAAAGCATTAACACATAGTGAATACATGAACTCCTCAAACTACGGTCATCACCGGTAAGTATCCCGATTATTGTCACTTCAGGGTTAACGGATCATAACACATAATAGGCGACTATAGACTTGCAAGATAGGATCAAGAACACTCATATATTGATGAAAACATAATAGGTTCATATCTGAAATCATGGCACTCGGACCCTAGTGACAAGCATTAAGCATAGCAAAGTCATAGCAACATCAATCTCAGAACATAGTGGACACTAGGGATCAAACCCTAACAAAACTAACTCGATTACATGATAGATCCCATCCAACCCATCACCGTCCAGCAAGCCTACGATGGAATTACTCACGCATGGCGGTGAGCATCATGAAATTGGTCATTGAGGATGGATAATGATGATGATGGCGACAAATTCCCCTCTTCGGAGCCCGAACGGACTCCAGATCAGCCCTCCCGAGAGGTTTTAGGGCTTGGCGGCGGCTCCGTATCGTAAAACGCGATGATTTCTTCTCTCTGATTTTTTCTCCCCGAAACTCAATATATGGCGGTGGAGTTGGAGTCGGAGAGGCAACAGGGGGCCCACGAGGTAGGGTGTGACGCCCCGAGAACGATGCTCGAGAAGACTTCCTTATATTCCGGGTTTCGCCGTGTGTTTCATTTGTGCTTGCCCTTTTATTTTTGTTTTGCATCATGTCATCATGCCATCATCTCATAAATCTTTTGCATCTCAACTAAATAAATCGTATGGATCTTCGATCCATTTAAATCGAGGGAAGGATGACTTCTCTTTATAATATATCCTCCCGATATTAGTGGAGCTATTATAAAATAATCCATTCTTATGGAATCACCTAAAACACACTTGCAAATTTCCCCATGCCTTTGTTATCTCGCTGCTTGACCTCGAACCTTGTCCGTAAATTCTTTCGTCATTTTCCGGAGCTCCACCAAAAATCTGAATATTTTTGGACTCTTCTTTACCTTGAACTTATTCAAACCATTTGAATTAAATTCAAATGGATTTGAATTTAGATCTTTTAATTTTGGCCTTCTCTATTTTTCGCGGAACAAACACATTTTTTTGTGAGTCCAGAAAATTTATCCCCATGCCTAATCCTTTCTCCACCCTTCCTTTCCTTTTTTTTCTTTCTTTCTTTCCTTTGCTGTTTTTTTCTGGGCTTTAGAAGCAAGGGAGGGAGAGAAAGCCCAGCACTCGCAAGCCACTGGGCCAGCCCGGCCCACTAAATCCCTTGAAGCCCAGCCGCACTCTATCCCAACAATACCCTAGCCTGATCCCCCCGGTCCACTCCTTCCTTTCGTCCGCCTCCAACACCGCACGCACACGCAGACATCGCCAGGAGCGGATCCCCTCGCTTGACCCCGCACTCGGTTTTCCCCTGCATCGCCAGCGCGCCCCATCGCCCTCGCTGAATCCAGCAGGCCGCCGCCCGGCTCCCTCGCACCCCCGCCGGATCTCCTTCCTCGCCGCGAGCTTGTAGCGCCACCGCTCTCCTTCCTCGCGCCCGTCCAGCAAGCCCCCGTGTCGCCGCCTCGCTGCCACCTCCCCGAGCTCCATGGCGCCGGCCTCCTTGCAAGCCATCGTCGGCAGCCCCGCTGTTGCAGTTCAGAGGCAAGCCCCTCCGACCGCGCCAACTCCGGCGCCCCTGCAGCCTGTCCTCCGACGCCGGCGAGTAGAGTCCGCCGCCGTGCCATCTTGTCGCTGCTCTTATGGTTCTCGGTGACCTCCATGTCCCGCTGGACCACTCCTCGCCCCGTTGCTGCTGGGTACCATTGCCCGAGCGCATGTCACCTCGACCACCGCCTCGCTACCCTCGTGCGCCTCCGCCTCTGTCGCCTCCGATGGTGGCTATTTCGTTTTGGGCTTCGTGGAAAAGTCCTCTCCGACAAGTGCACGAGTACACAGTGTCTCGTCTAGTATCTCTACCGACGTCCCCTGAATCGACAAGTACCAGCTTCACCACCAAACCAGGACACCGAGTTCCGCTCCGTACGTGTATGACTACACCCGGTGACGAGACAAGCCCCGACGTGTACATCTACTCCATCAAGACCGGACCGACAAGTACCCCAACGTCTTGTGTACAACACCGTCGCCGAAGACCCAGGTAGCAAAACGTCAAGTACCTATGACCGAAGAACGCCATGTACCTCTCCGAAGAAAAACCGAACACGTACCACTACGTCCGGAGGCCTCGGATCCGTCAAGTTCCACTACCGCCGTGAACAACTACCGTCGCCGAGATCGCGAGAACCTCTACTTCCTCCTCGAAACGTGAACGACTACCGTCGACCCCAAGTGACTTGGATTCGTCAAGTCCTTCTATGAAAATGCGTACCACTACTGTCACGAGTACCTCTACCGTCGTCGTGTACCCCCTACTTCCACCACGTCCCGAGAACATATACTTCCTCTACTTGGCACTGAACGAGAACCGGCCCGTTTGCACACTTCGAAGGTATAACCATCGAGACGCCGCCCGTGAACTAATGCATGTGTGATGCATGAGATGCTCATGCTTGCTCCGTGCTCGAATTGTCGGTGCACGTTGCCCCTCTGTTGCCTTGTCACCATCATCGACTCATGGGACACCCGGTATCCGGGAGTGCCCCACCATCTTTTGCACGCATCCGCACACTTCTCCTTTGCATCGGTATCTCAATCGAGTTACCGGAACCGGAACGCTGTCGTGGCACCGTTTTCGTTACAGTTGTCGGGGCACCCCTTTCCTTTTTCACCACGGTGACAAATGCTTCATAATGCTCTTGTCAACTTTTTCATAAAATTGCATAAACTTGTTCATGTCATCCGCATCATGATAACAACAATTAAAATGTTTAGTTTGTTGTTGCATTAAATTACTAAGGCATATGGGGATTTACCAGATTCGTTATTTGTTATATCCGACCCCATTTAAATTGTTTAGATGGTGTAGTTTTGTTATGCCTCACCTCTTGCCATGTTAACCAACATTTAATATTGTTGAGTACCTAACCGAGATCGAACTAAATAACTTGAATGTGGTGTTTCGTCAATATGCAACGGAGTTGCATATTGAGCTCCATTTAATTTGTAGGATTGTTTGTGCACTTTGCCATGCCATGCTTCATTAAACCGGACATGCATCATACTTGATTGTGCATCATGCCATGATTATGTGATGGTTGTTTACCATGATTGTTTGCTCCTTTCCGGTGTTGCTTCTTCGGGTTGGTTCCGATAACGTCGGGTTTGTGAGGATTCGTTCGACTACGTCCGTTTGTCTTCTTCATGGACTCGTTCTTCTTCCTTGCGGGATCTCAGGCAAGATGACCATACCCTTGAAATCACTTCTATCTTTGCTTGCTAGTTGCTCGCTCTTTTGCTATGCCTATGCTGCGATACCTACCACTTGCTTATCATGCCTCCCATATTGTTGAACCAAGTCTCTAACCCACCTTGTCCTAGCAAACGTTGTTTGGCTATGTTACCGCTTTGCTCAGCCCCCTCTTATAGCATCGTTAGTTGCAAGTGAAGATTGAAGTTTGTTCCTTGTTGGAACATGGAGATGTTGTTCCTTGTTGGAACATGTTTACTTCTTGGGATATCACAATATATCTTATTTAATTAATGCATCTATATACTTGGTAAAGGGTGGAAGGCTCGGCCTTATGCCTGGTGTTTTGTTCCACTCTTGCCGCCCTAGTTTCCGTCATATCGGTGTTATGTTCCCGGATTTTGCGTTCCTTACGCGGTTGGGTTATAATGGAACCCCTTGACAGTTTGCCTTGAATAAAACTCCTCCAGCAAGGCCCAACCTTGGTTTTACCATTCGCCACCTAGCCTTTTTCCCTTGGGAGTCGCGCATCCCGAGGGTCATCTTTATTTTAACCCCCCGGGCCAGTGCTTGTCTAAGTGTTGGTCGAAACTAGAGCCCCTTGCAGCGCCACCTCGGGGAAACTCGAGGGCTGGTTTTAGTTGTATGGATTGCTTATCCGGTGTTGCCCTGAGAACGAGATATGTGCAGCTCCTATCAGGATGTCGGCGCATCGGGTGGTCTTGCTGGACTTGTTTTACCATTGTCGAGGATGTCTTGTAACCGGGATTCCGAGCCTGATCGGGTCTTCCTGCTAGAAGGAATATCCTTCGTTGACCGTGAGAGCTTGTGATGGGCTAAGTTGGGACACCCCTGCAGGGATTTGAACTTTCGAAAGCCGTGCCCGCGGTTATGGGCAGATGGGAATTTGTTAATGTCCGGTTGTAGAAAACCTGAAGTTGACCTTAATTAAAATGCATCAACCGCGTGTGTAACCATGATGGTCTCTTTCTGGCGGAGTCCGGGAAGTGAACACGGTGTTGGAGTTATGCTTGACGTAGGTTGTTTTAGGATCACTTCTTGATCATACTTTTAAAGACCGTGCTTTGCCTTCTCTTCTCGCTCTCATTTGCGTATGTTAGCCACCATATACGCTAGTCGCTTGCTGCAGCTCCACCTCATACCTTTACCTTACCCATAAGCTTAAATAGTCTTGATCGCGAGGGTGCGAGATTGCTGAGTCCCCGTGACTCACAGATACTTCCAAAACTAGCTTGCAGGTGCCGATGAGACCATGCAGACGACGCAACCAAGCTCAAGGAGGAGCTCGATTAAGATCTTGTCCTTTGTGTTGTTTCGTTCTAGTTGATCAGTAGTGGAGCCCAGTTGGGGTCGATCGAGGATCTGTGTAGCATTTGGGGGTAGTCTTCTTTTATTTTGGCTCCGTAGTCGGGCCCTGATTGTATCTGGTTGATGTAATGCTTTATTCATGTAATTGTGTGAAGTGGCGATTGTAAGACAACTATGTATCATTTTCCCCTTATTGTATTACATGGGTTGTTTGCGAAGATTACCTCACTTGCGACATTGCTTTCAATGCGGTTATGCCTCTAAGTCGTGCTTCGACACGTGGGAGATATAGCCGCATCGAGGGCGTTACATAGGGGGCGCGCCCTAGGGGGGCAGGCGCGCCCCCACCCTCGTGGAGAGATGGTGGGCCCCCTAGCCTTCATCTTTGGCAGGTATTTTTTCTTATTTTATGAAAAGTGGCTCCATGAAGTTTCAGGTCATTCCGAGAACGTTTGCTCCTGCACATAAATAACACCATGGTAATTCTGCTGAAAACAGCGTCAGTCCGGGTTAGTTCCATTCAAATCATGCAAGTTAGAGTTCAAAACAAGGGCAAAAGTGTTTGGAAAACTAGATACGTTGGAGACGTATCAACCCACCCCAAGTTTAAACCTTTGCTTGTCCTTAAGCAATTCAGTTTACAAACTGAAAGTGATAAAGGAAAACTTTTACAAACTCTGTTTGCTCTTGTTGTTATAAATATGTAAAGCCAGCATTCAAGTTTTCAGCAAAGATTATAACTAACCACATTCGCAATAACGCATAGGTCTCAAGTTTACCCATATCAATGGCATAATCAACTAGCGAGCCATAATAATAAATCTCGGATGACAACACTTTCTCAAAACAATCATAATATGATATAACAAGATGGTATCTCACTAGCCCTTTCTGAGACCGCAAAACATAAATGCAGAGCAACTTTAAAGACCAAGGACTAACTAGACATTGTAATTCATGGTAAAAGAGATCCAGTCAAGTCATACTCAATGTAAACTAACAGTAATGAATGCAAATGACAGCGGTGCTCTCCAACTGGTGCTTTTTAATAAGAGGATGATGACTCATCATAAAAGTAAATAGATAGGCCCTTCATAGAGGGAAGCAGGGATTTGTAGAGGTGCCAGAGCTCGGTTTTGAAACAGAGGTGAATAATATTTTGAGCGGTATACTTTTATTGTCACCATAAAAACCAAGAGATGGCGATATCTTCCATGCTACACACATTATAGGCGGTTCCCAAACAGAATGGTAAAGTTTATACTCCCCCTTCCACCAACAAGCATCAATCCATGGCTTGATCGAAACAACGAGTGCCTCCAACTAACAAGAGTCCCAGGGGGAGTTTTGTTTGCAATTATTTTGATTTAGTTTGCATAAAGCATGGGACTGGGCATCCCGGTGACCAGCCATTTATCTCGTGAGTGAGGAGCGGAGTCCACTCCTCTTGAGAATAACCCGCCTGACATGGAAGATACAGACAGCCATAGTTGATACATGAGCTATTCGAGCATACAAAACAAGATATTTATTTGAAGGTTTAGAGTTTGGAACATACAAATTTACTTGGAACGGCGGGTAGATACCGCATATAGGTAGGTATAGTGGACTCATGTGGAATAACTTTGGGTTTAAGGGATTGGATGCACAAGTAGTATTCCCGCTTAGTACAGGTGAAGTCTAGCAAAAGACTGGGAAGCGACCAGCTAGAGAGCGACAACAGTCATGAACATGCATTAAAATTAATCAACACTGAATGCAAGCATGAGTAGGATATAATCCACCATGAACATAAATATCGTGAAGGCTATGTTGATTTTGTTTCAACTACGTGCGTGAACATGTGCCAAGTCAAGTCACTTAAATCATTCAGAGGAGGATACCACCCTATCATACCACATCACAACCATTTTAATAGCATGTTGGCACGCAAGGTAAACCATTATAACTCATAGCTAATCAAGCATGACACAAGAAACTATGATCTCTACTTGTCATTGCAAACACGTTTATGAAATAATCATATTTACAAAAACAAGAGAGGTCGAGTTCATACCAGCTTTTCTCATCTCAGCCAGTCCATCATATGTCATCATAATTGCCTTTAACTTGCATGACCGAATGATGTGAATAATAATAATAGTGCACATGCATTGGACTAAGCTGGAATCTGCAGGCATTCAATAAATAGGAGAAGACAAGGCAATATGGGCTCTTTTGTCAGATCAACAATAATGCATATAAGAGCCACTTCAAAAATTTAATTATGGTCTTCTCCTATCGACCCCCAAAAGAAAGAAAAGAAATAAAACTATTTACACGGGAAAGCTCCCAACAAGCAAAAGAAGAACATGAAATATTTTTGGGTTTTCTTTTTAATTACTACTACAAGCATGGAAAGTAAAACTAGCTAAAAGCTACAACTAATTTTTTTTGGTTTTTCTTAAGGTTTATTAAACACACAAGAAGAAAGCATAAAAAGGAAAATAAACTAGCATGGATGATACAATGAAAAAGTATGAGCACCGACATCTGGCAATGAGTGTGTGAACATAAATGTAATGTCGGTGGGAAATACGTACTCCCCCAACCTTAGGCTTTTGGCCTAAGTTGGTCTATGGCTACGGCTGGCTTGGCGGATATCCATAATAGTAGTTGGGGTCGTACTGAGAAGAAGAAGAGGAAGACTCCGATTGCCACTGACTGCCAATCATCTCCGGATCCCACTGGTAATAGACAGTCGTGAAGGATCAATTTGTGGTTCCTGCTCTGGCTCCTCAGCTGGTGCAGGGTTCCGGTAGGCGTGAATAGCCTTCAACTGAACAAGGTACGTGCCTATAGACAAATCAAACAAAGAAGGAGCGGGCAGGGTAATAGTCTCAGGATGATATTTGTTAAAGAACAATTGATATTTAAGTTCTCCTTCCCTATTCTTAACAATAAAATCATGTGCCACCATACTTTTATAATCTAGATAAACACGAGGCAACACTTTTTCTTCCTTCTCAGAATGCCTAATAGGTATGTTAAAATGTGCAGCTAGGCGTGAGGCATAGATGCCTCCAAAGATGGGACCCGTGGTACGGTTCAGACTTAACCGTTTGGCAATAATGCCGCCCATACTAAAAGTTTTATCACCGTATAAACCTTGGAGCAAAATAATAATATCAGGGATACTAAGGTTTCCACAGTTTTCGCGACCAATTAAACAATGACTAGCAAATAATGCAGAGTAACGTAAAACAGGAAAATGTATGCTAGTGATTCGTGCATCGGAAACCTTCCTTGTTTCCCCTACAGTGATAGTATCAATAAACCGCTCCACATCATCACGATGTGGTTCTTCTGTCTTGCCCTCAAAAGGGATTGAACAAATCCGACAAAAATCATAAAGTGACATCTCCTTATGCTCATCATATAAATGAAACTCCACCATAGGTGGTGAGTTCCTAGAATGAAAACGAAAGTTTTGCACAAAGGTATTTGTGAGTAAGAGATACTGATCACATTTGTCGTGGAGGAAAGCGGTGAGGCCTGCATTATGAGCCAATTCATGAAAATCTTCATAAATCCCGGCTTCTCTCAAGAAATCCTCGGAAGGCCATTCACACGCCCGAACCTCCGCGGTGCGAGGAAGATTATACTTAGGCTTTGGTGCCTTTTCCTTCGACCTTTGGCTCGATGAGCCCCTCAAAAGTATCCTCATCATTTTCTGAAAAATTCTGAAATTTTTAGTAACTTCAAAATAAAAGTAAACCAAACTCAATAATATTGACAGCAACTACTCCTACAAGTGCCCAAAGCCTATATCATGCATCAAAACTACTTGGAACCATATAAATTTGACATGCAAGCTAAAGAACAGGGTCATCTAAGCAGAAAAAATTTGCAACGAATAAAGCACTAGAACAAAAACTAATTGGACCAATGGAGGAGTCACATACCAAGGAATAATCTCCCCAAGCAGTTTTGTGAGAGGTGCTTTGAGCAAGGAGATCAAAAAATGGCAGCAAAACGAGCTTGGACTCGGGTTTGAGCTGGTTATTCGTGTTTGTGGGAGGAAGATGAAGTGTGTGGGTGCAGGAATAAGTGGAGGAGGGCCACCGTGGGCCCACGAGGCAGGGGGCGTGCCCTAGAGGGGTGGGCGCGCCCTCCACCCTCGTGGGCAGGTGGTTGACCCCCCTGGTGTGTTCTCAGTTCCATAAATCCTCAAATATTCTAGAAAAAACATATTTAAATTTCAGGGCATTTGGAGAACGTTTATTTTCGAGGTATTTTTATATTGCACGAATAATCAGATAACAGACAGAAAAATATTTATTTTATTTTATTTAATATAAATAACAGAAAGTAAAAGGAGGGTACAGAAGGTTGTGCCTTCTAGTTTCATCCATCTCATGATCATCAAAAGGAATCCACTAACAAGGTTGATCAAGTCTTGTTAACGAACTCATTCCGAATAACATGAAACCGGAGAAATTTCGAATAACACTATGTTACCTCAACGGGGATATGCACATCCCCAATAATAAGAATATCATATTTCTTCTTGACAGTAGGAAGAGGAAATTCAAAACCTCCAAATATAATCAATGGAACTTTTCCAATAGAGTTGATACTATGAACTTGAGGTTGTTTCCTCGGAAAGTGTACCGTGTGCTCATTACCATTAACATGAAAAGTGACATTGCCTTTAGTGCAATCAATAACAGCCCCTGCAGTATTCAAAAAGGGTCTTCCAAGAATAATAGACATACTATCGTCCTCGGGAATATCAAGAATAACAAAGTCCGTTAAAATAGTAACGTTTGCAACTACAACAGGCACATCCTCACAAATACCGACAGGTATAGCAGTTGATTTATCAGCCATTTGCAAATATATTTCAGTAGGTGTCAACTTATTCAAATCAAGTCTACGATATAAAGAGAGAGACATAACACTAACACCGTCTCCAAGATCACATAAAGCAGTTTTAACATAGTTTCTTTTAATAGAGCATGGTATAGTGGGTACTCCTGGATCTCCAAGTTTCTTTGGTATTCCACCCTTAAAAGTATAATTAGCAAGCATGGTGGAAATTTCAGCTTCCGGTATCTTTCTTTTATTTGTAATAATATCTTTCATGTACTTAGCATAAGGATTGGTTTTGAACATATCAGTTAATCGCATACGCAAAAAGATAGGTCTAATCATTTCAGCAAAGCGCTCAAAATCCTCATCATCCTTTTTCTTGGATGGTTTGGGAGGAAAAGGCATGGGTTTGTGAACCGAAGGCTCTCTTTCTTTACCATATTTCCTAGCAACAAAGTCTTTCTTATCATAACATTGATTCTTTGATTGTGGGTTATCAAGATCAACATCAGGTTCAATTTCTATATCATTATCATTACTAGGTTGGGCATCATTATGAACATTATCGTCATTGACAGTGGCGTCTGGCTCCTGGGCTCCATCGTCCGGTCGCAAAAATCGAGTATAGAAAGGGGGAAAGGGGGGAGCAAAGCAACCGTGAGTACTCATCCAAAGTACTCGCAAGCAAGGAGCTACACTACATATGTACACATTGGTATCAAATGGAATGAGGGTATCATATGTGGACTGAACTACAGAATGCCGGAATAAGAGGGGGATAGCTAGTCCTATCGAAGACTACGCTTCTGGCCACCTCCATCTTGCAGCATGTAGAAGAGAGTAATGCTAAGTTCACCAAGTATCATCGCATAGCATAATCCTAACTGATGATCCTCCCCTCATCGCCCTGTAAGAGAGCGATCACCGGTTGTATCAGGCACTTGGAAGGGTGTGTTTTAATAAGTATCCGGTTCTAGTTGTCATAAGGTCAAGGTACAACTCCAAGTCGTCCTGTTACCGAAGATCACGGCTATTCGAATAGAGTAACTTCCCTGCAGGGATGCACCACATTTCCCAACTTGCTCAATCCTCTTTGTTCGTACACACTTGTCGGGGTCATGCCCGGCCTCGGAAGATCAACATGTCGCAGCCCTACATAGGCACAACAGAGAGGTCAGCACGCCGGTCTAAATCCTATGGCGCAGGGGTCTGGGCCCATCGCCCATTGCACACCTGCAAGTTGCATACGCGGCTGGTGAGCAGACCTAGGAACCTCCATTACAAAGGAAGTTACGTTACGCGGTCCAACCCGGCGTGCACCACTTAGTCGCTGATGTCACGAAGGCTTCGGCGATACCACGACGTCGAGTGCCCATAACTGTTCCCGCGTAGTTGATTAGTGCGTATAGGCCAGTAGCCAGACTCAGATCAAATACCAAGATCTCATTAAGCGTGTTATATTGAAGTCACTGCGAACGCCGACCAGGGCCCGGCCCACCTCTCATCTGGGTGGTCTCAACCTGCCCTGTCGCTCCGCCACAAAGATCCACACAGAGGGCCGTCGGGAAAGTATGTACTTCCAGCCCCCAATTCGTGAATCAACCGCGGGTACTCAACACACACACACAGAGGTGGGCCGGGCCCTGGTCGGCGTTCGCGGTGACTTCAAGATAACACGCTTAATGAGATCTTGGTATTTGATCTGAGTCTGGCTACTGGCCTATACGCACTAATCAACTACGCGGGAACAGTTATGGGCACTCAACGTCGTGGTATCGCCGAAGCCTTCGTGACGTCAGCGACTAAGCGGTGCATGCCGGGTTGGACCGCGTAACGTAACTTCCTTTGTAATGGAGGTTCCTAGGTCTGCTCACCAGCCGCGTATGCAACTTGCAGGTGTGCAATGGGCGATGGGCCCAGACCCGTGCGCCATAGGATTTAGACCGGCGTGCTGACCTCTCTGTTGTGCCTATGTAGGGCTGCGACATGTTGATCTTCCGAGGCCGGGCATGACCCCGACAAGTGTGTACGAACAAAGAGGATCGAGCAAGTTGGGAAATGTGGTGCATCCCTGCAGGGAAGTTACTCTATTTGAATAGCCGTGATCTTCGGTAACAGGACGACTTGGAGTTGTAACTTGACCTTATGACAACTAGAACCGGATACTTATTAAAACACACCCTTCCAAGTGCCCGATACAACCGGTGATCGCTCTCTTACAGGGCGATGAGGGGAGGATCATCAGTTAGGATTATGCTATGCGATGATACTTGGTGAACTTAGCATCTACTCTCTTCTACATGCTGCAAGATGGAGGTGGCCAGAAGCGTAGTCTTCGATAGGACTAGCTATCCCCCTCTTATTCCGGCATTCTGTAGTTCAGTCCACATATGATACCCTCATTCCATTTGATACCAATGTGTACATATGTAGTGTAGCTCCTTGCTTGCGAGTACTTTGGATGAGTACTCACGGTTGCTTTGCTCCCCCCTTTCCCCCTTTCTATACTCGATTTTTGCAACCGGACGATGGAGCCCAGGAGCCAGGAAATAAATAATAACTTTATTATTGCCTCTAGGGCATATTTCCTTCAGTCTCCCACTTGCACTAGAGTCAATAATCTAGATTACACAGTAATGATTCTAACACCCATGGAGCCTTGGTGCAGATCATGTTTTGCTCGTGGAAGAGGCTTAGTCAACGGGTCTGCAATATTCAGATCCGTATGTATCTTGCAAATCTCTATGTCTCCCACCTGGACTAGATCCCGGATGGAATTGAAGCGTCTCTTGATGTGCTTGGTCCTTTTGTGAAATCTGGATTCCTTTGCCAGGGCAATTGCACCAGTATTGTCACAAAAGATTTTCATTGGACCCGATGCACTAGGTATGACACCTAGATCGGATATGAACTCCTTCATCCAGACTCCTTCGTTCGTTGCTTCCGAAGCAGCTATGTACTCCGCTTCACATGTAGATCCTGCTACGACGTTTTGTTTAGAACTGCACCAACTGACAGCTCCACCGTTTAATGTAAACACGTATCCGGTTTGCGATTTAGAATCGTCCGGATCAGTGTCAAAGCTTGTATCAACGTAACCTCTTACGGTGAGCTCTTTGTCACCTCCATATACGAGAAACATATCCTTAGTCCTTTTCAGGTATTTCAGGATGTTCTTGACCGCTGTCCAGTGATCCACTCCTGGATTACTTTGGTACCTCCCTTCTAAACTTATAGCAAGGCACACATCAGGTCTGGTACACAGCATTGCATACATGATAGAGCCTATGGCTGAAGCATAGGGAACATCTTTCATTTTATCTCTATCTTCTGCAGTGGTCGGGCATTGAGTCTGACTCAACTTCACACCTTGTAACACAGGCAAGAACCCTTTCTTTGCTTGATCCATTTTGAACTTCTTCAAAATCTTGTCAAGGTATGTGCTTTGTGAAAGTCCAATTAAGCGTCTTGATCTATCTCTATAGATCTTTATGCCTAATATGTAAGCAGCTTCACCGAGGTCTTTCATTGAAAAACTCTTATTCAAGTATCCCTTTATGCTATCCAGAAATTCTATATCATTTCCAATCAGTAATATGTCATCCACATATAATATCAGAAATGCTACAGAGCTCCCACTCACTTTCTTGTAAATACAGGCTTCTCCGAAAGTCTGTATAAAACCAAATGCTTTTGTCACACTATCAAAGCGTTTATTCCAACTCCGAGAGGCTTGCACCAGTCCATAAATGGATCGCTGGAGCTTGCACACTTTGTTAGCTCCCTTTGGATCGACAAAACCTTCCGGTTGCATCATATACAACTCTTCTTCCAGAAATCCATTCAGGAATGCAGTTTTGACATCCATCTGCCAAATTTCATAATCATAAAATGCGGCAATTGCTAACATGATTCTGACAGACTTAAGCATCGCTACGGGTGAGAAGGTCTCATCATAGTCAACTCCTTAAACTTGTCGAAAACCTTTTGTGACAAGTCGAGCTTTGTAGACAGTAACATTACCATCAGCGTCAGTCTTCTTCTTGAAAATCCATTTATTCTCAATTGCTTGCCGATCATCAGGCAAGTCAACCAAAGTCCATACTTTGTTCTCATACATGGATCCCATCTCAGATTTCATGGCTTCAAGCCACTTTGCGGAATCTGGGCTCACCATCGCTTCTTCATAGTTCGTAGGTTCATCATGATCTAGTAGCATGATTTCCAGAACTGGATTACCGTACCACTCTGGTGCGGATCTCACTCTGGTTGATCTACGAGGTTCAGTAGCATCTTGTTCTGAAGTTTCATGATCATGATCATTAACTTCCTCACTTATTGGTGTAGGTGTCGCAGAAACAGTTTTCTGTGATGTACTACTTTCCAACAAGGGAGCAGGTACAGTTACCTCGTCAAGTTCTACTTTCCTCCCACTTACTTCTTTCGAGAGAAACTCCTTCTCTAGAAAGGATCCATTCTTAGCAACGAATGTCTTGCCTTCGGATCTGTGATAGAAGGTGTACCCAACAGTCTCCTTTGGGTATCCTATGAAGACACATTTCTCCGATTTGGGTTCGAGCTTATCAGGTTGAAGCTTTTTCACATGAGCATCGCAGCCCCAAACTTTAAGAAACGACAACTTTGGTTTCTTGCCAAACCACAGTTCATAAGGCGTCGTCTCAACGGATTTTGATGGTGCCCTATTTAACGTGAATGCGGCCGTCTCTAGAGCGTATCCCCAAAACGATAGCGGTAAATCAGTAAGAGACATCATAGATCGCACCATATCTAGTAAAGTACGATTACGACGTTTGGACACACCATTACGCTGTGGTGTTCCGGGTGGCGTGAGTCGCGTAACTATTCCACAATTTTTCAAATGTACACCAAACTCGTAACTCAAATATTCTTCTCCATGATCAGATCATAGAAACTTTATTTTCTTGTTACGATGATTTTCAACTTCACTCTGAAATTCTTTGAACTTTTCAAATGTTTCAGACTTGTGTTTCATTAAGTAGATATACCCATATCTGCTTAAATCATATGTGAAGGTGAGAAAATAACGATATCCGCCACGAGCCTCGATATTCATCGGACCACATACATCGGTATGTATGATTTCCAACAAATCTGTTGCTCTCTCCATAGTACCGGAGAACGGTGTTTTAGTCATCTTGCCCATGAGGCACGGTTCGCAAGTACCAAGTGATTCATAATCAAGAGGTTCCAAAAGCCCATCAGTATGGAGTTTCTTCATGCGCTTTACACCGACATGACCTAAACGGCAGTGCCACAAATAAGTTGCACTATCATTATCAACTCTGCATCTTTTGGCTTCAACATTATGAATATGTGTGTTACTACTATCTAGATTCATCAAAAATAGACCACTCTTCAAAGGTGCATGACCATAAAAGATATTACTCATATAAATAGAACAACCATTATTCTATGATTTAAATGAATAACCGTCTCGCATCAAACAAGATCCAGATATAATGTTCATGCTTAACGCTGGCACCAAATAACAATTATTTAGGTCTAATATTAATCCCGAAGGTAGATGTAGAGGTAGCGTGCCGACTGCGATCACATCGACTTTGGAACCGTTTCCCACGCGCATCGTCACCTCGTCCTTCGCCAGTGTTCGCTTAATCCGTAGTCCTTGTTTCGAGTTGCAAATATTAGCAACAAAACCAGTATCAAATACCCAGGTGCTACTGCGAGCTCTAGTAAGGTACACATCAATAACATGTATATCACATATACCTTTGTTCACCTTGCCATCCTTCTTATCCGTCAAATACTTGGGGCAGTTCCGCTTCCAGTGACCAGTCTGCTTGCAGTAGACGCACTCAGTTTCAGGCTTAGGTCCAGACTTGGGTTTCTTCTCCTGAGCAGCAACTTGCTTGCCGTTCTTCTTGAAGTTCCCCTTCTTCTTCCCTTTGCCCTTTTTCTTGAAACTAGTGGTCTTGTTAACCATCAACACTTGATGCTCCTTTTTGATTTCTATCTCCGCAGCTTTCAGCATTGCGAAGAGCTCGGGAATAGTCTTGTTCATCCCTTGCATATTATAATTCATCACGAAGCTCTTGTAGCTTGGTGGTAGTGATTGGAGAATTCTGTCAATGACGCAATCATCTGGAAGATTAACTCCCATCTGAATCAAGTGATTGTTATACCCAGACATTTTGAGTATATGCTCACTGATAGAACTGTTCTCCTCCATCTTGCAGCTATAGAACTTATTGGAGACTTCATATCTCTCAATCCGGGCATTTGCTTGAAATATTAACTTCAACTCCTGGAACATCTCATATGCTCCATGACGTTCAAAACGTCGTGGAAGTCCCGATTCTAAGCTGTAAAGCATGGCACACTGAACTATCGAGTAGTCATCAGCTTTGCTCTGCCAGACGTTCATAATATTTGGTGTTGCTCCAGCAGCAGGCCTGGCACCCAGCGGTGCTTCCAGGACGTAATTCTTCTGAGCAGCAATGAGAATAATCCTCAAGTTACAGACCCAGTCCGTGTAATTGCTACCATCATCTTTCAACTTTGCTTTCTCAAGGAACGCATTAAAATTCAACGGAACAACAGCACGAGCCATCTATCTACAATCAACATAAACAAGCAAGATACTATCAGGTACTAAGTTCATGATAAGTTTAAGTTCAATTAATCAAATTACTTAAGAACTCCCACTTAGATAGCTATCCCTCTAATCCTCTAAGTGATTACGTGATCCAAATCAACTAAACCATAACCGATCATCACGTGAGATGGAGTAGTTTTCAATGGTGAACAACGTTATGTTGATCATATCTACTATATGATTCACGCTCGACCTTTCGGTCTCCGTGTTCCGAGGCCATATCTGCATATGCTAGGCTCGTCAAGTTTAACCTGAGTATTCTGCGTGTGCAAAACTGGCTTGCACCCGTTGTAGATGGACATAGAGCTTATCACACCCGATCATCACGTGGTGTCTGGGCACGACGAACTTTGGCAACGGTGCATACTCAGGGAGAACACTTCTTGATAATTTAGTGAGAGATCATCTTATAATGCTACCGTCAATCAAAGAAAGATAAGATGCATAAAAAGATACATCACATGCAATCAATATAAGTGATATGATATGGCCATCATCATCTTGTGCTTGTGATCTCCATCTCCGAAGCACCGTCATGATCACCATCGTCACCGGCGCGACACCTTGATCTCCATCGTAGCATCGTTGTCGTCTCGCCAATCTTATGCTTCCACGACTATCACTACCGCTTAGTAATAAAGTAAAGCATTACATCGCGATTGCATTGCATACAATAAAGCGACAACCATATGGCTCCTGCCAGTTGCCGATACCTCAGTTACAAAACATGATCATCTCATACAATAAAATTTAGCATCATGCCCTGACCATATCACATCACAACATGCCCTGCAAAAACAAGTTAGACGTCCTCTGGTTTATTGTTGCAAGTTTTACGTGGCTGCTACGGGCTTTAAGCAAGAACCAATCTCACCTACGCATCAAAACCACAACGATAGTTTGTCAAATAGACTCCGTTTTAACCTTCTCAAGGACCGGGCGTAGCCACACTCGGTTCAACTAAAGTTGGAGAGACAGTCGCCCGCAAGCCATATATGTGCAAAGCACGTCGAGGGAACTAGTCTCGCGTAAGCGTATGCGTAATGTTGGTCCGGGTCGTCTCGTCCAACAATACCGCTGAACCAAAGTATGACATGCTGGTAGGCAGTATGACTTGTAACGCCCACAACTCACTTGTGTTCCACTTATGCAAATAACATCAAACCATAAAACCTAGGCTCTGATACCATTGTTGGGGAACGTAGTAATTTCAAAAAAATTCTTACGCACACACAAGATCATGGTGATGCATAGCAACGAGGGGGAGAGTCTGATCTACGTACCCTTGTAGATCGCAACGGAAGCGTTGACACAACGTAGAGGAAGTAGTCGTACGTCTTCTTCCCGATCCGACCGATCCAAGCACCGTTACTCCGGCACCTCTGAGTTCTTAGCACACGTACAGCTCGATGACGATTCCCGGGCTCCGATCCAGCAAAGTTTCGGGGAAGAGTTCCATCAGCACGACGACGTGGTGACGATCTTGATGTTCTACCGACGCAGGGCTTCGCCTAAGCACTACAACGATATGATCGAGGTGGAATATGGTGGCAGGGGGCACCACACACGGCTAAGGAACGATCACAATGATCAACTTGTGTGTCTAGAGGTGCCCCCTGCCCCTGTATATAAAGGAGCAAGGGGGAGAGGTGCGGCCGGCCTTGGGGCGCGCCAGGAGGAGTCCTACTCCTACCGGGAGTAGGACTCCCCCCCCAATCCTAGTTGGAATAGGAATCCTCAAGGGGGAAAGAGAGAGAGGGGGGGCCGGCCACCTCTCCTAGTCCTAATAGGACTAGGGGAGGGGGGAGGCGCGCGGCCACCTTGGGCTGCCCCCTTCTCCTTTCCACTAAGGCCCACTATGGCCCATATGATTCCCGGGGGGTTCCGGTAACCTCCCGGTACTCCGGTAAAATCCCGATTTCACCCGGAACACTTCTGATGTCCAAACATAGGCTTCCAATATATCAATCTTTATGTCTCGACCATTTCGAGACTCCTCGTCATGTCCGTGATCACATCCGGGACTCCGAACAACCTTCGGTACATCAAAATGCACAAACTCATAATAACTGTCATCGTAACGTTAAGCGTGCGGACCCTACGGTTCGAGAACAATGTAGACATGATTGAGACACATATCCGGTCAATAACCAATAGCGGGACCTGGATGCCCATATTGGTTCCTACATATTCTACGAAGATCTTTATCAGTCAGACCGCACAACAACATACGTTGTTCCCTTTGTCATCGGTATGTTACTTGCCCGAGATTCGATCGTCGGTATCCAATACCTAGTTCAATCTCGTTACCGGCAAGTCTCTTTACTCGTTCCGTAATACATCATCCCGCAACTAACTCATTAGTTGCAATGCTTGCAAGGCTTAAGTGATGTGCATTACCGAGAGGGCCCAGAGATACCTCTCCGACAATCGGAGTGACAAATCCTATTCTCGAAATACGCCAACCCAACATCTACCATTGGAGACACCTATAGTACTCCTTTATAATCACCCAGTTACGTTGTGACGTTTGGTAGCACCCAAAGTGTTCCTCCGGCAAACGGGAGTTGCATAATCTCATAGTTATAGGAACATGTATAAGTCATGAAGAAAGCAATAGCAACATACTAAATGATCGGGTGCTAAGCTAATGGAATGGGTCATGTCAATCAGATCATTCAACTAATGATGTGACCTCGTTAATCAAATAACAACTCTTTGCTCATGGTTAGGAAACATAACCATCTTTGATTAACGAGCTAGTCTAGTAGAGGCATACTAGTGACACTCTGTTTGTCTATGTATTCACACATGTATTATGTTTCCGGTTAATACAATTGTAGCATGAATAATAAACATTTATCATGATATAAGGAAATAAATAATAACTTTATTATTGCCTCTAGGACATATTTCCTTCAGTTAATCCTATTCTGATGCATAGCCTGTCATTGTTGCTACAACTGTTGATATCTTACCTGCAATCCTAAATGCTTAGTATAGGATGCTAGATTATCATCAGTGGCCCTACATTCTTGTCTGTGTGCCATGCTATACTATCGGGCTGTGATCACGTCGGGTGTTGATCACGGGTATATACTATACCTACTACACACACACACACAGATATATATATATATATATATATATATATATATATATATATATATATATATATATATATAGTGACTAAAGTCGGGTCGGCTCGTTGAGTACCCGTGGTTGATTCACGAATTGGGGGCTGGAAGTACATACTTTCCCGACGGCCCTCTGTGTGGATCTTTGTGGCGGAGCGACAGGGCAGGTTGAGACCACCCAGATGAGAGGTGGGCCGGGCCCTGGTCGGCGTTCGCGGTGACTTCAAGATAACACGCTTAATGAGATCTTGGTATTTGATCTGAGTCTGGCTACTGGCCTATACGCACTAATCAACTACGCGGGAACAGTTATGGGCACTCGACGTCGTGGTATCGCCGAAGCCTTCGTGACGTCAGTGACTAAGCGGTGCACGCCGGGTTGGACCGCGTAACGTAACTTCCTTTGTAATGGAGGTTCCTAGGTCTGCTCACCAGCCGCGTATGCAACTTGCAGGTGTGCAATGGGCGATGGGCCCAGACCCCTGCGCCATAGGATTTAGACCGGCGTGCTGACCTCTCTGTTGTGCCTATGTAGGGCTGCGACATGTTGATCTTCCGAGGCCGGGCATGACCCCGACAAGTGTGTACGAACAAAGAGGATCGAGCAAGTTGGGAAATGTGGTGCATCCCTGCAGGGAAGTTACTCTATTTGAATAGCCGTGATCTTCGGTAACAGGACGACTTGGAGTTGTAACTTGACCTTATGACAACTAGAATCGGATACTTATTAAAACACACCCTTCCAAGTGCCCGATACAACCGGTGATCGCTCTCTTAAAGGGCGATGAGGGGAGGATCATCAGTTAGGATTATGCTATGCGATGATACTTGGTGAACTTAGCATCTACTCTCTTCTACATGCTGCAAGATGGAGGTGGCCAGAAGCGTAGTCTTCGATAGGACTAGCTATCCCCCTCTTATTCCGGCATTCTGTAGTTCAGTCCACATATGATATCCTCATTCCATTTGATACCAATGTGTACATATGTAGTGTAGCTCCTTGCTTGCGAGTACTTTGGATGAGTACTCACGGTTGCTTTGCTCCCCCCTTTCCCCCTTTCTATACTCGATTTTTGCGACCGGACGATGGAGCCCAGGAGCCAGACGCCACTATCAATGACGACTACTTGTAATATGATGCTTGTATGACTTATTTTGTTTGTAGAGTTGTGTTGTGATATCTTCTCGTGAGTCCCTGATATTGATCGTACACGTTTGCGTGTATGTTTAGTGTACGATTGAATCGGGGGCGTCACAACTCCTATAATTGATTATGTAAGATAAGAAATGTTAGGAGAGGAAAAACACAACAAAAACCTAAGCATCAGGCCACCAAGAGAGAGACATGTGCAAACATCTGATATGCTTTAAGCATCCGAAGACATCATTAGTAGACAGCTCAGCTATTTACGTCTTAAAGTTTCAAAGGAAGCGTGATTCAAAGAAATTATATATGTCGCTAGGTTGTATCTTGCCTATAGGATGTGTCGTCAGATACTTACTTATCTTTTCTATTATATAGAGAGCAACATTTATAAATCAGAATTTGCAAACTATGGAACTTGGTATGTATTCTGCATACAAATAGCTAATCTACAATTATGATGACAACATGGGGCTTGCACTTTAGGTTTACAATAGCTTAAAAACAATACTTCCTCCATCCTAAAATTCTTGTCAATACATCCGTATCTAGACAAATTTAAGACAAGAATTTTGGGATCTGGGTGTATCTAGATACATCCGTATCTAAACAAATCTAAGACAAGAATTTTGGAACGGAGGAAGTACCTATTAAGTACTTGGGTTGTGCTTGGTGCTCTTGAAGAAATTGTAGGTCCACCTTCAATTGAAATAGGAGTAAACCGTAAAAGTAAAAGAGAGGGAATATACGAACATGATAAAAAAAGATTTTCAAGTTCACTTTAGACATGGATTGCCAAGGGAAACCTGCATTGACATATGCAACGTCTGATTTTCCTTGGAGTATGAATTCGCCTAAAAAGACTCCAGCTTTCCACAAATGCAAATAATAATAATAAGGCAAAACGTGGATCTATCGTAATTCTTGTAGTCAATCTACAATACCCGAAATCTTGAAGGGGCTTCTAAGTAAAAAAACGTACACATAGAACCTTGGGTAAACGTACGTGGAAACCAAATTCCAGCATGAATGAAGATTAGACCTGGAGAAAGAAATTTATTCCATTATGAACCATCCTAATCAGACAGAGAGAAGTCCACACTTTCCAGGATCAGACACCCAATGAAGGAAGAATCTCATGCGAACCCAAAGACCAAAGAGAGGACGAAGACAAAGATTATGGCCTGACGGGCAGCGTAGTTAAACTTGACCCATGTAAGCATCGCCAATTTGTCGGGTGCAAACAAAGCCACATCGATATTCAATTGCGGTGTACACAATCATATCACATTTGTACCTGCGCAGACATGAATAGCAAAAATTAGTTGAGGAAATAAGAGAAAAATCAGACCGAAATTGCAGCAACACGCCATCAAAATGAGATTAGTCCAGACTGAGGATAGGAAGAAGATCGAACGTGGGGAAGAGAAGAATATGAAGAGGAAGGGTCGATGGGGAGAAGATGATTTGGTTGATTTGTTGCGACTAAGAGGCAATTTTTTTTAAGGAAATGAAGAGGCGAAGTGGAAACGCTGAGCAGATGCTGGGTGGGCAACGGGGAGCAGCTATGGAGCCCACAGACTTGGTTTGGGCATCCCACGCGCGCGAAGAGTCAGAGGCAACACAACGGAATTGGGTGATGTGCCCAGAAAAACGTGAGAGCATGCCATTTTTTAAAGAGATAATGCATGCATTGTTTGGTAACCGAATGCATGCTGGGCAATAGATGCTGATGTCTATATATTGCATGTTGAGATAAATCAAATGGTGGGGATGAACTTCTTAAGTATATAGGATTTGAGACAGTGAGTTGTCCCATACTAAATTCCACTAAAAGAACGTCCGTGCGTTGCAACGGGGCCACATTAACTTTAAGAGTTCAATATTAATATTCTCATACATATCAATCCTTCTCCTCCTTCCGTCTGCCACCGAGACAGGGACCTAGACTTTGTGCTGCTCTTATTGATTTCAAACCCAAACGAGATGGGGTGGTGGGAGGGGGGACGAAAAAACCCAGACGAAACAAAGGAGAAGGAGAGCCTCATCAGTAGCATCATGGTGGATTTCAAACCTAGCGTTGTGCTTCGCCCAACGAACATGGACGCCGCCGCCGGCGGCCCGGTGAAGCTCGGACCCGAGAGACTCTGCTGCTTGCTGGGAGGGGTCGGGGAGGGTCGGAGCACAGGAGCATTGACGTGAAGACAGAGTAGGCCGGGGAGATTACTGTGCACGCCGCACAGCGACTTGGACCTCGGAGGGCCTTGGCTCTGTCAGGAGGAGGTCCCGAGTTCCTGTCGAGGACAGCCTGACGGGGGAGATGCACGGCCGCTCGCGCTGCCTGCAACGCGACCACGCCCTGCCCTAGGGTTCTGCGACGGCGGCAGCGTCGTCCATAGCCACACCCTCCCTGAGTCCTGCCCTGAACTGGGGTTCCGAGATGGCGGCGGTGGCGGAGGTCTCTGAGGTTGGAGAGGGGCAAGATGTAGGACGGCGGAGGCTGGAGCCTGGAGCGATGGCGGCGTTTCGGGATTGCAGGCAGGGGGACGTGCGAGGTGAGTGTTTTTTTCACCGATTTATGTTGTGTTGCCTGCACGGATATATAGGAGAACAAATAGGTGGATTATAATTCCTTCCATTGTATCAGTGCTGGGAAAGGAAGCGAGGGACAAAAATCAATCAAGGGGCCTTTAAGAGTAGAGATTAGTTAATTGGACTTTTTTTAAAGTCTGTTATTTGTTTCCTTAAAATTTATTATATGTTTCCTAAATCAAATTGCATCGATGGGATGGATCGATTGATTTGGATAGTCTATTATTTGTTTCCTTCACATTCATTATATGTTTCCTAAAGCAAATTGCATTGATGAGATGGATTGTTTGATTTGGATGGATCGATTGATTTGTTTCCTTAAAATTGGATTTTTCTTTAAAGTCTGTTATTTGTTTCATTAAAATTTATTATATGTTTCCTAAATCAAATTGCATTGATGAGATGGATCGATTGATTTGGATAGTCTATTATTTGTTTTCTTCACATCCATTATATGTTTCCTAAAGCAAATTGCATTGATGAGATGGATCGTTTGATTTGGGCAATTTAGTAAAATTAGATCTGTGTCTTTTTGTACGATAGGAAAGTGTTTGTTTAGAAGGAAATAGTGAAAAAATAAACCGATGGGGTGGTGGGAGGGGGGACGAAAAAACCCAGACGAAAGTGATGGGAGGATGACAAAAATAAAACGAAGGTGGAAGGATGACGAAAAAAAACCAGCGAAAAAAAACCACGCAGACTATTCACCAAGTCGTCCATTAGGAGTAGAGATTCATGAATCCATTGTGCAATGGACCAGCTCATGCATTACTAACCCTATATCTCGCTTACTGTGAGTTGCACAAAGCTCTCGCCTATGTACTTTCATGCGTTTTCCTAAAAATATCATTCATGGGCTGCTGCCCAGTAACATTAAGTTGTCTTTTATTATACTTTGTTCTTTTATTTTTATGTCGGTATATTATGTTTTTGTTTTTATTATCTTCTGTTGTTGCATCTCTTTCATTGTTTCGTATTTCATCTATCAACTTTTGCATTTCCATTTCACAGGTTTATTATTTATGTGTTGAGGAGTAGATACATGATTTTGTTACAAGACAGAAGAACATTTGTTTCGGAACATATGGGCCTAAAAACTCATGGACCTTTGGCTTAAAGATATATGAATATTAGTTTTACCGGCACGCTTTTTTCTTCTAAAACACATAAACATTTATTTTGACAGACACGGATATAAATTCCGCATATGTGAGTTCTAAACCTAGGACAAAACGAGTGGTGCAGGTATTTTACTGAAACCCTCGAAATCAAATACAAGAAGCATTTTTTTCTGCAACTCATGAACATTTTTGCACATACCAAAACATAAAAAAAAATACATGAATGCTTTTATGAAATACATAACCATCTAGGTTGACACACTTGAATATTTTTTGTCAGCCCATGCATTTTGTTTTATTTTTTACTAATTAAGAAGTAAATGATTATAACAAATTACCAAAATAAATACTCCCTCTGTCCCAAAATATAAGAACGTTTTTTACACTAGCATAATATAAAAAAAGTTCTTATATTTTAGGACGGAGGGAGTATTTTCTAAATATCGTATTTTTCAGGGGGAATGGAAAGCCAGGCTGTGCATGTCAATAGGCTGAGTTTCTTGAGCGATACATGGACTCTCTTTAGGAGGCCAGCACCGGCGTTTGTGGGCCGGCCTATGCGGGCGAGGTACTACAGCCTGCAACGCGTCCAAGTGTTTCTCAAAAAAAAGAGAGCAATACGCCCAGTTCTCAGTTCTCACCGAGCACTCGCAGGTCGCAGCCCGCAATACTAAAGAGCAACTCCAACGCAGGTACTTCGACGTCTGTTCGAATTGGCACGGACAAAAATGAAGGCCCAACGCGTCGATCCATTCACAAAACGCGTTCATTTCACGTCCCCACTTGATGGTCATCCAACTACCGCGGTCAGCTTAACTTATGACGACTGCCTATCTCAGACCCACCCACGCGTCAGCGACGACGGTCGGTCTTTTTTAATCCGGGCGTGCCGGGGAAGGGGGGGGGGGTCCTCATCCGCTCCAAAAGGCCTCGTCCTCATCGCGCCACCCTCTGCTTTCCCGTCGGCGGCAACCCTAGCCACCACAAGGATGGATTTCTTCTCCGGCAAAGACAAGGACAAGGACCCCACCACCTCTCTTCCCCCTCCCCCGCCTCCGCCGACGTCTTCCCTCCGATCAAGGCAGCATGTGAGCGTCCCAATGCATCAGGTGAAGTGACACTGGGAGAACTGCGTCCTTCTCCCCTACCCTGACATCACCCTGCCACACGACTCGCACTTGGATCCGGAGAGGATCCCAGTGCCGGCGGCGCCGCGGGCGGCGAGGGCACACACGGAGGAGGTGCGGCGCTGGCATGCGCTGCTGAGCCGATCCGCGACTCCGCCTACGACGTCGATTCGCCCTATTGGGCGCGTTGGTTCGCCTTCAAGCACAAGGAGGCCAAGCAACGCAGCGTCCGCGACGTCTCACATGGCTCCCCGTCGACGCCCCTTGTTGTTCGCGATGAGGACCAGGCGGCCTTGGCGGCTGTCCTCTGGAAGAGCGAGGAGGAGGAGGAGGAGTCGTACGAGGCGCGCATGGCGGAGGCCATGGCGCTATCCGCAGCCGACGACTGCGTAGTGTTGCCGCTGGCCCCGCCATCTTCAGCCAAGGCCGAGCCGGAGTCGACCCCCATCGAGCGCTACTTCTGGATCGAAGTGGTGCGCGAGTGGGTCAGCGCGCCGGCGATCTGGATGGGGGCGACGAAGGCGTAGGAGGCGGCCTACCTCGAGCAATGGCACCAGCGAAGGCTGGCCGAGGAGCGCCGCAAGGGTAAGTACCTCGGGCAACTGGAGTGCGATGCCGAGGAGGAGGTGCGTCGTGCCCAGTCGGCGGCGGCACAACCCCCCCGACGGACGACATCGCCAGAGTCTGGAACACGGCGTTTCCCTGGGCCGGGCCGGCGCCGACGCTGATCGACCTCACCGGCCCTAACATCGACAAAAAGGACGCCTAGGGCAGCACGCCTCGTCGTTGTTTACGTTTAATTAATGTTCTGGTTAATGTAAATGTGGACGCGTTGACTCTCGCCGGCCATTATGACCGGCATTAATGTTTAATTAATATTTTTCATTTTGAAATTTTTGTGTTTTATTTTTTCGCACGCTATAAAAATCGATCGGGCCAACATTAGGCGCATGCGCCGACCTAAACACAAAAACGGATGTGGGTGTGCACCGGGCTGATTCAAACGGATAAAATTACCGTTCGTTTGGGTCGACGAGTTGGGGTTGCTCTAAGTCTAAACCAGCCGGCGGCGAAACAACGGCCGCAACCGCGGATTCCTCCCCCGCCGGTCAATATCGATCGTCTTCTCGATAGTGGAGACCAGACCACGCACGCAAATTCTCTTCCAAAGTTCCCAGTACAGTAGCGCCTTTCTACGACGGCTGGTCCCTCGTCGTCAAGATACCAATAAAAATTGGGCCGCGCAAACACGCTGAACTGCCGATGCAGGCGCAAGCTTGGGCTTAGTCGTCTCATGAGCTGCTAGCTGCTAGCTGCTCGTGTTAGGTGGCCGGTCTATCGCGCGGCGGCATGCCAGCTCGATCGTGACCGAGAGCATCCAAATTCCAAAATGTTTTGTAAAATACGGGAGGAGGCCACTGAACCATGAGAAAAGTATGCGTATTCCTTCGGCTACCGGCTACGGATAGAGGCGTGAGCCCAAAATCTAGGTCAGCTGGACCAAGCGCTTATGCCTGCTGGATGGCAACGGCGGGCTGCCATTGAATTCCCGTGCGTTCTGTTACGGGCGGCCATCTACCAGGCAGCTTCATGGCCGAGATTTTTGTTTCTGTGAGGGGCAGCTTCGTCGCCGAGATAATAACGAGGTTACTTCTCGGCCTATTATCCGGTCGACCTTGGTTGGTAGAAGCCTCGCTGCCAGCCCTGTCTTCAGACTACTCGGTGAAGGCCACCGAAGCCTACAGCCGGGGAAGGTTCATCCGATGATGCCGCCTCTAGCAGTGATCCAAAAAGTCTTATATTTGTTTACAGAGGGGTACTTTGCAAGTTGCACCGATCAGTCGAAAACTAAAGTGTGTTGATCAAGGGAAAGTGATGCAAACTGCACTTGGGAAAAATTAAGATTATCATAGAGGATAATCTCGCTTTGCCAGCATCACTGTAACTGTTTCCTGATACACACCACACGGAGAGAGAGCGGCCTTGCGCCTTGACCTCTTCGTCAAGAAGAAGCCCTCATGATCCCAAGACAAAGTTCATCATTTGAGGACGACGGAAGCACGCCGCTCTACCATTTTTTCTCGGTAACAACGGGTTAGGTAAGCTGTCAGGCCAGGTTGTCTCCGACGAAACGGCGACAGGCTGAGAGCGAAGCCACCCATGAGAACATGCTTCTGCATGAAGGGATAGGATCATCCGGTATCCGTGTCTGCATCCACATAAACAGAACTCTTGAGGATAATGTGGGGAGCAAGGGGTCAAGAAAACAAAAGGCATGTGGGCATGTGGCCAAACTGCACTGCAGTTTTGAGTGCTATTCTTGTGCCTCAGATCCGGCTAATTGGTGGTAAAAGTAGAGCCATGGAGCAAACCAAATATTACCTGAAGAAAGGGTCTTACACGCTGCAGAATGAGAGTTTCTCTTTTACCTCTTCTGGGCCTCTTCCGGGGTCGTCAAAATTTGACGGCACCTTGGTGAAAACTTCAACAGAGAGCTCATGTTTCAGGTAAAACCAACCCAACCTGGGCATGTATAACTCGTGGAATTTCTGAGTTCCAGACTATTTCTAAGACCCGCGTGTTACTGTCAGATAAACCGTCATGGTGTCATGTCGCCGTGTCTGCCGCAGAGGCTTGCCGTGGCGAATCAAGCCTCCCCTGGGCTCCACCTGGGCACCACGTCAGAGGCTGATAGCCAATTGACCCATTATTAAACCTGATCAACTGCTTTCAATCTTATCCAGCGACATGGCCGGATGCTTCAGAGCTCGTTTTCTTCAATTCAATTCGCGGGACCGTATCATCATAATATCAAGTTGATTGTACTTGATTCGGTTTTCGCGTGATTGCTACTAGCTGCAGCTTCAATGAGCGAGTGCAATTCTTAAACGGAACCATGCCTGTGTTAGTTGTCCGTGTTGCCAATTAAGAAGTGTCTTCTGCTGCTATCCATGCTGTGCTGTACAATGATTTTGTTTTTTGAACATGTGATGTATACAACGATTAGTTAACAAATTGATTTCCATTGATGCCAGGTATCAGCAATTGCGTGTTTTTCTAAATTATTAGTCTTCTTTTTTCCACCTCCTGGTTCTACCATTTTTGTATGGATTCGGAATTTTATTGGAGATCAAATAAATGCTCATTGGCCTCATGTTTTTGCTGAGAGATACAGGTCAAACTTGTCCAAAGATATAGAGAGAGACGGAGTTTTCATGTCTAGCGCCAATCCGGAGTAGTACACGCCTACCTCAAATAAACCTATATGGGCAACGTCGAGCTGACTTTCAGACGTTATCTCGTCTCGCCACGCATCAAAACCGACTTAACAAGCAATCAAGAGGACACAGGGACAGTATCCCCAGCCCATTAGGATTCAAATCCTGCTGCTTGTATTATTTATAAATTTATTTTAAAATTTTCGGCAATGCGCTTTCAGTAAAAGGAGACATTCCCGTAGACGACAAAATGTCTACAATGACTAAGATAGTATGCCGTCTTAGTTTTTCGAAGGTGATCCTATCCCTAAAGATCACAAACCTAATGCCTAAATCTGGTCCGGCATATACCAGCAAGTGCCTTGACATGAGCAACCGACCGACTGCCTAACCACGAAACCAAAGAGGGCAAAAGAACAGCCGTCCGACCAAACCGTCGGCTGGCCAGACAACCGCAGTTGGCTAATGGCCGGTCACCGATTGATTAGCACGATCGGGTAGAAGCCAGACAAAGCCGTCAACATCGGAGGTTTTCTGGCAGTCGGGCACAAGCAACCATAACCAAAGCCCAATTGCAACACCACCACGCCACCACACGCGAGGTAAAATCCCGAGTCAAATGGCTTTTCTTTATTAATCTGTCGACGAGCATGACCGCTGAAACCTACAAGAAGCCGTCGCCCGGAGCACGGGCGCAGGCGGAGCTGCATCCCCTATAAGACGAGGCCTCCCTCCCTGTCCCAAAGCTAACCATCCGTCTCCTCCAACGGCCTATCAATAATTAGTGTTAATGGAGGGGCTCATTCCGTTTGTCTACAAGGCCATCAAGGAGCGGCGCAGCCGGAGCTACTCCAGGTGCGGCTCGGCGCGCGGCGCCGCCGTGGCGGACGAGGACGACGTCTGGGAGCAGCAGAAGCAGCAGTGGGCCGCGGCGGCGGACGGCGCGGGGAGGGAGGCGGGGCACCGGCGGCACCGGTCGCTGGAGGAGCTGGCCGGCGAGGTGGGCGCCGCGGCGCCGGAGTGGCCGGCCAGCGGGGCGATGCGCAGGGGGCGGAGCGCCAGGATCTTCTCCTGCATCGGCGGCATGTAATCAAATCAAACTCGCCGCGAGCCCCCGACGACGTCGATCCCAGCGTGCGTGCGTGGGTGTGTGTAGTAAGTACAGTACGTACGAATGATACGTGCAAGCCTACGCGGCTACGAAGTGCTTGGCTTTGCTTGTGCTTTAGCTGCTTGATTAGTCGTGCCTCTAAGCTTGGTAAGGTTGAGGGTGATCTGAAGAGTAGAAGGGAGCTCGTTTAGTGCGCGCGTGTTGTGTGTACTCCAACCAAAGTGTATATACATGGGATTTTTATTTTATTTTCAAAACGGAGGCAAAAACTTTGCCTCATCCATTAATTAAGAAGGAGTTTGGAGTTGCTTTTACAAGAAAAGCGAAAGAAAATATTAGAAGGTCACTACTCTCCCGACATGATCTGACCCAAGTGCTTTGCACTCGCAATTACCCAAAGATTGACGTCGCTTTGGATGTTTGAAAGCAATACAGACGGAAGCGTGGACTTGTGACGAGACACCCGTGTATTTCTCTCGCCCCAGATGGTCCAGCAGGTCAGCATAGTAAGAGAGGTCATCACCTTCCGGTTGGGCATGCTGGAGGCCGACATGTTGAGCCACCAGTCCTTGATGGAGTGCATCATGACCCAAACTCCCGTCCAGCGATCTCTGACATGGTGGGCAACCGATCTGACTTTGACCAATCCGGATCCGTCAACTGGGGTGTCGTCCAGTGTGGGTTGGAGGGGGCAATGACTGTCCGCATTGCACTCCGCTGCTCCTGGGAGGATTGTGCCCCACCGACGACGAGATCTGTCCGACGCGAGTCCATTACGTCGATGCATCGGGCGCTCGGATTCTCCAAGGCCGGATCATTCACGGTCCTCCCAAGAAACTTCCAATCTTCCTTCCCCCGTCACTAGTTCGTTGGAGTATGAGTGCTACCGGGACCGGTGTGCCCCTTGTGGGAAGAAGATGAGGCTGACCGAGGCCCGCCTCGCTGCAGACATGACGGCAACTGATGCGACGACGCGCGCTACCGCAGTGGAGGAAGCCATCCGCACCCACATTGTAAAGAAGCGGCAGTGGAGGAACACATGCATCCTCGCCCGAGAGAAGAATTGGGCGGTCTGTGCCATGGCCTGACTGCCCCCAAGGAGGAGAAGAAGGACAACAACGGGTCGGGCAGCTCCGGCGATGAGCAGATCCGACTCGATCCATACTGCCTTTTTACCGCTACTTCCGCGAGAAGGACGGCAAGGGCGCCAGGAAGGGCAAGGGCAGTCGTGGATGATCTTCTACATAGCTATTATGTAGGCAGAACATACCAACCGACACCCCTCATATCGAGCTCAAATCTGGACGGATAAGGGGAGGCTCGGGCACGTCCAGACGCGCTGTCATGTCGGACCAGACAGGCCGACCCCACCACAAATTGCACAAAATTTCTTCGATCTTGCCGATTCGACCTTGTTCCTCTCCTCACTTCTCTCTTGTCTGAGTAGACCCGCCCTATCTCCGTTGCCACCCTTGTTCTGCCGCCATACTGAGCCCGCAACACCGCTAAAACACTCCTCCCCTCCGTATGCGCCAATCCGGTGGTGGAGGGACTGGAGGCACACGATCCCTGCTTCAAAGCTCACCATGGATTGTTGTGGACATCTCCCATTCTCTGCTAAGTAGAAATGTATGACTGCTATGAGAATGCTTACACTTGATACCGCCATCGATGTCATTGGTGAGATGGTCCGAATGAGGGAGAGCACATGCCTAAAGACCATTGTGAAGTTTTCCCGCGCTATGGTGGACTTATTTGGACCAGAGTATCTGAGAGAATCAAATGTGCAGGATACAGAAAGGTTGTTTGCTATTGGAGAGGTAAAATGTTTTTAGTATGCTCGGTTCAATTGATTGATGCATTAGCAATCGAAGAACTCCCCAAAAGGTTTGCGCGGGATGTATCAAGGGCACACTAAAGAGACAACCATCATACTAGAAGCAGTGACATCGCATGCCTTTGTGGATTTGGCTTTCTTTGGAATGTCTAGTTCTCACAACACATCAACGTGTTTCATCGATCTTCGATTTCCACGAGACTTTGTAATGGGGAATCATCGCCATTTCAGGAACTTTGAAAAAAAGTTCAATGATTTTGATAAAAGGTTTGTACTTCAGTTCATGAACTTGAAAAAGTTCACAAAAAATAAAAGAAGTTTGTAATTTGAAAAAGTCTGTGGATTAGAAAAACAGTTTGTGTGTTTGAAAAACTAGTTCACAGGTTTGGAAAAAAGTCCTTAAATTTTTAAAAAGTTCACAATATTGAAAGAAGTTCATAAATTTGAAAAAAAATCACAAAACTGGGAAAAAGTTTACGAAATTGGGAAAATGTTCACACATTTGAAAAAAGGGGAAAATGTGATGAAAAAACCTAAAAATATAAATGAGCAAACCAAGCAAAACTCCTGCTAGGAAAAAACCAAAAGAAAAAATCATGCAGAAAAACCGGCCAAATTCAAATTTATACTAGTGAAAGAGGAAAACACAATAGATGGGCCAAGCCCAAGGTGAAGGGAGGGTGTCGCCAGTTGACGACGATTGTCCTTTAACTAGGGGAGCTCTGAACGGGTTAGGGCTTTTCCTTCTCCTCCTACGGAGTTAGGGTTTCTCCTCTCAGCGGCGCCTCCAGCCGTCGTTGAGACAACTTTTCCTCTTTCTTCCCTCCTCGCGGTCTGGGCAGGGGATCGACTTGGCCTCTCAGGCAATCTTCATTACCATCGGGGCTGTGTTTGCTCCCCCGTCGCCCAGGCAGGGGGCTAGGGTTCTTCGGCTTAAATAATACCCGGTGATTCAGATTGGGTAAGGATTTTTGATATGGCTGCGGAAGGTTCTGGGGGGTCGGCGTCTGCCGGCGGCTCCACTTCTGCGACAGAGATCGAGCAACTCATGGCGGAGCTGGGTCTCCAGGAGGAAGATATGGATGATGTAGTGGTGGATGAAGAGGCTGTCCCCCAACATGCTGCTAGATGGACGGCAGTGGAACGTGTTCACATCGACAAATCCTACAGTCAGGGGTGGTTTTTCAGGAATATGAGATCAACTTGGGATCTAGCGCAGACTGTGAACTTCAAGCCCCTGGAAGCAAACCTGTACACGATGCAATTCCACTGCCTTGCCGATTGGGAAAGAGTTACGCAGGAGGGACCTTGGAATTTCAGAGGTCATGCAGTCATCATATCCCCCTATGATGGGGTGACGCAGCCTTCTAAGGTGAAGCTTGACATGATAGATATATGGATTCAGATCCATGACGTTCCAACTCTGTTTGCACATCTGGTCCCGTCCTTGGCTGCAAAAGTAGGGGAAGTTCTATTCTAGGAGGCGCCTTCTTTTGACTTCACTGGAAATTTCTATCGCATGTGGGTCAGAGTCAATGTTCACAAACCTCTAAAAAATGCAGTTTCACTAGTCAGGAATCAGAAGAGGCAAATTTACTGGGTGAAATATGAGCATTTGCCAGATTGGTGTGCAGTTTGTGGGCATCTGGGACATGTTTTCAAGGAACACGGTGATGGAGTCCATCCCCCATCGTCTCTGGTTTTCAAGGACCTAAGGGCTAGCTGGACCATGCGGCCGGGGCGTGGCCCTGGAGGCAACCGGGGACGCCGCGGAGGTAGAAGAGGAGGCAGAGTTGGAGGAAGTCGGGATGCTGAAAAAGGAGGATCTTGGAGCAGGAAATTGGGGGGGGGGGGAGCTGGATGTCACAGATGATATGGCAACTGATGAGGCAAGCAAAAAGCATGCTGAGAGATCGTCTCCTGGACTGAACCGGGTGGAAGATGGTGTGCAGTCCAATGCGCACCCGAGTGCTACTGACTTGGCCATTATGGCTGTGGGAAATAATATGGTCAGCCCACCACTGCATAGGGAGCCGAAGAGGACAAGGCTAGAAGATGAAGCAAAGGATATCCCAAGCACGGTTGTAAAGAATTTTGCGGGCTCCTTCGAGGAGCGCCGCCCAGCCAAATGAGTTCTTTATGTTGGAACTGTCGCGGTGTGGGCAACCCTGCGACAGTCCAAGAACTTCGTGGTTTCGCGAGGAAATTTGCCCCTACCCTTTTGTGTATTGTTGAAACGCAAATAGAAGGATCTAGGGTAGAAGCTTTATCTGGTACTTTGGGATATGATAGATCTTATGTGATGAATAGCCAAGGTAGAAGTGGTGGACTTGGTATTTCTGAAATAATGATATAAATGTGGAGATTTTGGGTTACTCTTGCTATCATCTTGATGTTTCTGTAGAGGAACAGGGACATGAAAAGTGGAGATTGACAGTTGTGTATGGAGAGGCACAAACTCACTTGAGGCACCAAACATGGAGTGTTCTAAAGAACATTAGCACTTTGAGTAATCTCCCGTGGGTGTGCATGGGGGATTTTAATGAAGTGTTACGTCAAAATGAACACGAGGGAATTGGGAGACGTAGCAATGCCCAGATGCAAGCGTTTCGAGAAGCCACAGATGTGTGCATGTTGCTAGATATCAGCTTCAAGGGCCGTTTTTGGACGTTCAAAAAAAGAGTGGCAGGCGGCACTTACACGAGGTGTAGACTAGACCGCGCCCTGGTTAACACTGATTGGATGGCACACTACCCAATGGCGACACTGGATCATCTCGCTGCTGCAACCTCGGATCATGGGCCCATCTTACTGGACTTCGGGCGTGCACTAGACACGGTACCAAGCCGTTCCTTCCGGTACGAGGCAATGTGGGAGAAGCATGAAGAGTTCAGGGGGACAGTAGAAACTGAATGGGCAGCGACATGACCGTGTGTTACGTTACAACAGCTGCATGAAAAACTGGCGGGAGTCTCCAGGGGTTTAATCAAATGGAATAGACAGTCGTTCGGGAGCGTGCGACGGGAAATAAAGGAGCTAAAGAAGAAGCTGGATGAGCTGAAAGGCGACCCACTGAGAGTAGCACCGAGCCATGTGGAACTGAAGATCAACGAAAGACTGGTGGAGCTATACCACCGGGAAGAGATAATGTGGAGGCAACGGTCGAGAATCGAGTGGCTGTCATCAGGTGACAAAAACACGAAATTCTTCCACCTCCGAGCGAGTATGAGGAGGGATAAAAATATGATATGGGCGTTGCAAAACACATTGGGCATAATGGTAGAGGACAAAAATGAGTTGAAGGCCATGGCAAACAGTTTCTACCAACAACTTTATGCATCGGAGGGAGTACAGGGCATAGCAGAAGTGCTCCAGCATGTACCGATCAAAGTTACAAAGGAAATGAATAGGGATCTATGTGCACCATATACACGGGAGGAGGTGAAACGGCCCTTTTTCAGATGTATCCCATGAAGGCGCCGGGTCCCGATGGATTTCCAGCCCAGTTTTATCAAAAACACTGGGACGTGTGTGGGGAGGATGTCACAAACATCGTGCTCAGAATTGTCCGAGGTGAAGAGAGCCCAAAATGCATTAATGATACGATCCTTGTCTTAATACCAAAGGTAACCAATCCAACTCACATGTCTCAGTTTAGACCGATTAGTCTATGCAATGTTTTATATAAGATCGCGTCAAAGGTGGTTGCAAACCGATTAAAACAGGTGTTGCTAGATATAATATCGGAGGAACAGTCCGCTTTTGTGCCAGGGAGATTAATAACGGACAACATTATATGTGATTATGAATGCCTCCACTTTATGAAGCGCAACAGATCGAGGAACAATAGTTACTGCGCTCTAAAGCTAGACATGATGAAGGAATACAACAGACTTGAATGGCCTTACCTGAAGGGAATTATGGAGAAACTTGGGTTTGCTGAGTCATGGGTAAATACAATCATGGCCATGGTTTCGTCTGTCTCTTTTTCAGTGCTTTTTAATGGAGAAAAGCTTGAATATTTTGACCCTTCCAGGTCAGGGAGATCCCCCTTCCCCTTAGCTTTTCTTGATTGCAGCAGAGGGCCTATCGTGCCTCCTGAAATCCAGTTCTCAGTCATCATCGTTGGCATGTATTAAGGTGGCACCAATGGCCCCGGCCGTTAACCATCTTTTGTTTGCAGATGACAACCTGTTGCTTTTCAAGGCCAGTGTAGAGGGTGTTGAGCGAGTTTCAAACCTGTTGGAGACTTATTGCAATGCATCGAGTCAGCGAGTGAATACAGCAAAATCAACCATCTTTTTCAGTAAAGGATGTGATGGAACTATAAAAACAGAGGTAAAAGACCTGCTCCAGGTACAGAATGAATCCCTCAGTGATAAGTATTTGGGCATGCCAACGGATGTGGGACACTCAAAAAATGGCACATTCAAATACTTGCAAGATAGAGTATGGGAGAAAGTGAAAGGTTGGATGGAAAAACTTTTGTCTGCAGCAGGGAAAGAGGTTCTTATCAAGAGTGTGGCTCAGGCAATACCTGTTTACTCTATGTCTTGCTTTAGACTTCCCAGAGGCCTATGTGAAAGTGTTTCATCAATTATCAGACAGTTTTGGTGGGGTGTAAGAGGGGGAAGCGCAAGCCAGCATGGGTAGCATGGGATGTTATGACTCAACCAAAATATATGGGGGGCCTAGGTTTCCGAGACCTAGAACTTTTTAATCTTGCACTCCTTGCCAGGCAAGCATGGAGGCTACTACAAGAGCCGGGCTCCTTCAGTGCGAGGATACTGAAGGCAATATATTACCCATCATGCACATTGCTACAAGCCGAGCTGGGTTCTAATCCTTCTCAAATTTGGAGGGCTATGCTAGATGGCAGAGATGTGATGGCTCAAGGTATTATTCGGAGAGTTGGGCATGGTGAACTTACCCATATATGGGAGCACAACTGGTTACCTAGAGATAGCTTTCGGAGACCGATACACAGTTTGATCCAAAACCCACCCCAGATGGTTTTCGAACTGATCAACACAGCCACCGCTTTGTGGAATGAGGATCTGAACCAGACTGTGTTTATACCTCTGGATGCGGAGGCAATCCTGAAGATACCTTTATGCACAAGGCGAATCGATGATTTCTGGGCTTGGAGTGAGGAACCACGTGGAAACTTCAGTATCAGCTCGGCATATCGCATGTTGGTTCGAACCAAGTACAACCGTGAAAGTTGGCTTGAGGGGCGCCAAGAAGCATCTGACACAACACTTGACAACGATGAATGGAAGTACATATGGAAGCTGCAGGTGCCCCCGAAGATCAGAATATTTATTTGGCGATTGGCTAGGGATTCAATACCAGCGGGTGAGCTGCTGAACCACCGGAACATGTCGACCACGGCAACATGCCACTTATGCGGAGCCCACGACACATGGAAGCACACACTCTTGGGGTGCGCAGTATCCAGGAGCACATGGGCACTGTCTTCGGAAGCAATTTTGGACCAATTGAGTGCCAATACGGAAGAATGCCCGAAGAAGTGGATTTTTGCAATGAAAAAAGCTCTTGCGACCGATGAGTTTGTAAGAATTGTTGTGTCGCTATGGGCGATATGGGGTGCTCGCAGGAAAGCAATCTATGAGGATATCCACAAGAGCCCTTATGCCATTCACAGTTTTATTAACTCGTTCCTCTCTGAGATAGAAATGATGGCAAAACCCGCACACAGCGAGGAACCTACAAGGAGGCCTCCATCTACACTTCAGCCAGCGAGATGGATAGCACCGCCAGCAAACTATGCCAAGCTCAATGTAGATGCAGCAGTGGGGCATGGAGGCCGCTATGGTGCTGTTGGAGTTGTATGTAGGGACCATACATGAATCTTCTTGGGTGCCTCTGCTCTTGTGCTCAGAATAGGAGATCCAGCTACTTTGGAGGCTTTAGCAATCAGAGAAGGGCTAGCCCTTTGCATGGACTTGAATCTGAATCAAGTTCAGGGGGCTTCGGATTGTAAGGGAGTTGTGCAAGAAGTAAACGCGGGGAGCGGATCATCTTATGGCGCAATCATCCAAGAAATCAAGCAACAGTCTACGGCTTTTACCTCATGTAATATAGCATATGAATCTAGGAGATCTAATGTAGATTCTCACAACCTAGCAAGACACGCACTTTCATTGTCGGCTGGGCGCCATGTTTGGTTAGGCCAGCCGGATGAGATTCCTTTCATCCATGTAAATGGTGTGACGGTTTAATAAAATGTCTTGCGAGGTTGCCTAAAAAAACTAGGGGAGCTCCATTGCCGCTCTTTGTGTAGATCGTTGGCCGCACTCATAAGCGGATATCCGATTGGGCTGGCCCACTTGCGACCATCACAAAAGTGGATTGTAACGTGAGCCTGTAGACCTAAATAAACCGCGGTTAGCAAGGGATCAAACCCAAGATCTCCTCCGGTTGCAGAAGACGTGGTATTACCAGTTCGGAAATGATCAGACCGTATGGCTGTATTGCCAATATACCTCCGGTCACAATAGCGGAATCGATGGATCATACCAGTGCAACATGGAATAGACTAAAGATCGATGCTGCATTTCTCGCGCCAAGGTGATTCTCAGCATACCGCTGTGTACGACACCCATGGAGGATTTCTGGAGTTGGGCACATGAACGAACTGGTCAATTCACGGTGCGATCGGCCTACAACATGCTTGTGGCGACGAGGCAAAGGAGAGAAGCCTGGCTGGATGGTGCTTCGGGATCCTCAACAGGACAAGCAGACTTCAGCTCGTGGAAGACCCTTTGGAAGATGGAGGTACCATCGAAAGTGCGTATGTTCTTGTTGGGGAACGCAGTAATTTCAAAACAAAATCCTACGCACATGCAAGATCCATCTAGGTGATGCATAACAACGAGCGGGGAGAGTGTGTCCACGTACCCTCCTAGACCGAAAGCGGAAGCGTTTAGTAACGCGGTTGATATAGTCAAACGTCTTCATGATCCAACCGATCCAAGTACCGAACGCACGGCACCTCCGCAATCTGCACATGTTCAGCTTGGTGACATCCCTCGTACTCTTGAACCAGCTGAGGCCGAGGGAGAGTTTTGTCAGCACGATGGTGTGATGACAGTGATGATGAAGTTACCGATGCAGGTCTTCGTCTAAGCACTACAACGATATGACCGAGTTGGAAATCTGTGGAGGAGGGAACCGCACACGGCTAAGACAACTGTCAACTTGTGTGTCTATGGGGTGCCCCCCTCCCCCGTATATAAAGGAGTGAAGGAGGGGAGGGCCGACCCTCTCTATGGCGCTCCCCAAGGGGGATTCCTACTCCTAGTAGGAGTAGGTTTCCCCCCTTCCCTAGTTGGAGTAGGAGAAGAAGGAAGGGGAAGAGGGAGTGTAACGCCCCGTATGTAACTTGCCATATTTGTATTCCAACTCTTGCCATTTTCGGCTCTAAGTTATGATATTCCCTCGTGGTTGGGTTTTTTCTTCGTTGTGCATTTTGTCCATGTCATCCATCTCATATCATGTCATCATGTGCATCGCATTTGCATACGTGTTCGTCTCATGCATCCGAGCATTTTCCCCGTTGTCCGTTTTGTGATCCGACACTCCTATGTCCTCCGGCGTCCCCTTTTGCCTCTTTTGGTGAGCACGTGTTAAACGTTCTCGGATTGGACCGAGACTTGACAAGCGGCCTTGGTACACTACCGGTAGACCGCCTGTCAAGTTTCGTGCCATTTGGAGTTCGTTTGATACTCCAACGGTTAACCGAGGAACCGTAAAGGCCTCGTGTGTGTTGCAGCCCAACACCCCTCCAAAGTGGCCCAAAAACCATCCAAACCTCCTCCATCCTCTCGGCCGTTCGATCACGATCGTGTGGCTGAAAACCGCACCTCATTTGGACTCTCCTATCTCCCAGAACCTATAAATACACCTCCCCATCTGAAATTCGCGGATAAACCCTAGCTCCTCCTCTCCTCGCGCCGCCGGACACATCCGGATCTGGCCGGACACGTCCGCCGCCGCGCCCGACCTATCGCCGCCTGCCACGTGTCGCCGCCGCCTCCACCTGCCGCGCTGGTCCGCGAGCCCACGGCCGGCCCTCCCGCTCCCGCCGACCGGGCCCGCGCCCCACACCGCCCGTGCCTCGCCTCGCCGCCCGCGATCGTCACGCCGCCGTTCGCCTCCACCGGCGCCGCCCGCGCCTCGCCTCCACGCCGCCCGCGCCGTCTTCCTCTCCGGTTCCGGCAGGTCCTCAAGCTCCGACCACCTCCTCTCCATCTCCGGCCATCGCCTCGTCTTCTACTCCGGCGATCTACTCCGGTGAACCTCGGTTCGCGCGCCAGATCCAGATCTGGAGTTTAGGGTTGACTCAAAATACTTCAAGTCCTTTTCTGTTATTTTTAGCCATGTTCATCGCATCATAACTCTGCATCCGTAGCTCCGTTTTGGGCATGTAATATATCAAATTGTTCGTTAGGATGTGCTCTTCATTTTGTTCCATTGCACCATGCTTGTTTGAGTCCATCTTGATGCCTAAAATGCTGTTGCAAGAGTGATATAAAATGTTAGTTCCTGATTCTTATCAGTTTATGAGCATTTGTCATTTTTGCCATGATTATTGTGTGCCTCCTATGAACTTGAGCCCTACATGTGTTTTGGGCTATGTCATGCCATATTTATAGGGGTGTATGCCATGTATTTTTGTGATCAATGTGGTTACTAGCACAAGCATGCAAAGTAGCTCTCGTGATGTTGCTGATTTCAGGGACTTAGAATTCTTCTAAGTCATTTCCCTGATGTTATTTTTATGCCATGTATTCATGTTGCTACAAAGTGATCCATGCCTCTTTTGAGTATGTTCAATAAGGATTATTTGAGCATATGGTTATGCTCTATCCATCCGTGCCCTTTTGTTCATTTATGGTGTACCCTAGCATGACTCAATCTTGCTCTACTTTTGCTATAAAATGTTCCTGGCAGATTGTTTACATGTTATTCAATTTTGCCAAGGTTGTTGTAGTTGATCCATGCATGCTATGAGATTGTTCTTGCCATGTTTAGCTTTTTGATCATGTCTTCTTGCTGGGTGTATGCTTAGTTTGTCATGCAATGCCTTGTGATGAGTGCATCGAGCTCGCAAACATGCCTACGTAACTCTATTTATGCCATGTCCAGTTTTCTGCTAAGTTTGAATCTGTTAATGAAACTTGCTATGTTTACATGTGTTCCAACATGTTTTCTGTGCCCTTTTGGCTTATGGCCAGTAAGGGACTTCTGTTATATGCTTTGAGTAGTTTCATGCCATGCCTTGTGTTTCTATGATCTGATCCTGTAGCATGTTGTTATCTTGCTCTAAACATTGCTTCCTGATGTTAAATCCTGACATGTTGTTATTTTTATCAAGTCTGTGAAGCTGATATCTTTTGCACTTTTGTCATGCTTGTTTGAACCTGCTATTGTGTGATTTAGCCATAGCTCAGTGTTCATCTTTTGTCTATCATATTGAGTAGATTACAGCCATGTGCTTTATTGCTATGTTAGAGTGCATTAGCTTAGTTTCTTGTTGCATTTTAGATGGCATCGTGCTGTTAATCGCAAAATCGTGCCATTATTGTTTTGCTTGCCATTTTGCAAACCGTGCATCCGATTCCGGTGATCTTTATATTGATTTCGACTGAAATCAACTCATCTTTCCAGCGGCGCACTTGGTTTGCCAAGTTGAGGCCTCGTTCAATCTTTTCCTTCCGGAGCTCGCATATGCATTGCATATTACATCCCGCATATCATGCCATGTTTTGCATCATGTTGCTTGCGCATTGCACCGTGGTTGATTGTGGTTTCCTTTGCTTGTGTTCTTGCTTTGGGTAGAGCCGGGAGACGAGTACGTGATCGAGGAACCCGTTGAGTACGCTTACGAGGATCAAGCTTACGTCAACTTGGAGAACTTTGCAGGCAAGATGACCATACACTCGAAATCACTTCTATCTTTGCTTGCTAGTTGCTCTCTCTATTGCTATGCCTATGTCGCGGTACCTACCACATGCTTTATCATGCCTCCCATATTGCCATGTCAACCTCTAACCCACCTTGTCCTAGCAAACCGTTGTTTGGCTATGTTATCGCTTTCCTCAGCCCCTCTTATAGCATTGCTAGTTGCAGGTGAAGATTGGAGTTTGTTCCTTGTTGGAACATGTTTTTTGTTGGGATATCATTATTATATCTTGTTTACTTTAATGCACCTATATACTTGGTAAATGGTGGAAGGCTCGGCCTTATGCCTGGTGTTTTGTTCCACTCTTGCTGCCCTAGTTTCCGTCATACCGGTGTTATGTTCCTTGATTTTGCGCTCCTTACGCGGTTGGGTTATAATGGGAACCCCTTGACAGTTCGCCTTGAATAAAACTCCTCCAGCAAGGCCCAACCTTGGTTTTACCATTTTCCACCTAAGCCTTTTTCCCTTGGGTTCCGCGGACTCAAGGGTCATCTTTATTTTAACCCCCCCGGGGCCAGTGCTCCTCTGAGTGTTGGTCCGAAACGAGTAGACTGCGGGGCCACCTCGGGGCAACTTGAGGTTTGGTTTTACTCGTAGGATGTCTCATCCGGTGTGCCCTGAGAACGAGATACGTGCGACTCCTATCGGGATTTGTCGGCACATCGGGCGGCTTTGCTGGTCTTGTTTTGCCATTTTCAAGATGTCTTGTAACCGGGATTCCGAGTCTGATCGGGTCTTCCTGGAAGAAGGAATATCCTTCATTGACCATGAGAGCTTGTGATGGGCTAAGTTGGGACACCCCTGCAGGGTTTTGAACTTCCGAAAGCCGTGCCCGCGGTTATGGGCAGATGGGAATTTGTTAATGTCCGGTTGTAGAAAACTTGAAACTTAACTTATTTAAAATGAATCAACAGCGTGTGTAGCCATGATGGTCTCTTTTCGGCGGAGTCCGCGAAGAGAACACGGTCTTGATACTCTCCGTCGTATCTACTTTTCCAAACACTTTTGCCCTTGTTTTGGACTCTAACTTGTATGATTTGAATGGAACTAACCCGGACTGACGCTGTTTTCAGCAGAATTGCCATGGTGTTGTTTTATGTGCAGAAAACAAATATTCTCGGAATGACCTGAAACTCTACGGAACATCTTAGAAAAAATAATAAAAAATCCTCGCCAAAGATGAAGACCAGGGGGCCCACACCCTTCTCACAAGGGTGGGGGGTGCCCCCCCTAGGGCGCGCCCCCTACCTTGTGGGCCCCCTGGATGCCCTCCGACGCCAACTCCAACTCTATATATTTGCTTTCGGAGAGAAAAAAATCAGGGAGAAGAAATCATCGCATTTTACGACATGGAGCCACCGCCAAGCCCAAAAACCTCTCGGGAGGGCTGATCTGGAGTCTGTTCGGGGCTCCGGAGAGAGGGATTCGTTGCCGTCGTCATCATCAACCATCCTCCATCACCATTTTCATGATGCTCACCGCCGTGCGTGAGTAATTCAATCGTAGGCTTGCTGGACGGTGATGGGTTGGATGAGATTTATCATGTAATCGAGTTAGTTTTGTTAGTGTTTGATCCCTAGTATCCACTATGTTCTGAGATTGATGTTGCTATGACTTTGCTATGCTTAATGCTTGTCACTAGGGCCTGAGTGCCATGATTTCAGATCTGAACCTATTATGTTTCCATGAATATATGTGAGTTCTTGATCCTATCTTGCAAGTCTATAGTCACCTACTATGCGTTATGATCCGGCAACCCCGAAGTGACAATAATCGGGACCACTCCCGGTGATGACCATAGTTTGAGGAGTTCATGTATTCACTATGTGCTAATGCTTTGTTTCGGTTCTCTATTAAAAGGAGGCCTTAATATCCCTTAGTTTCCAATAGGACCCCGCTGCCACGGGAGGGTAGGACAAAAGATGTGATGCAAGTTCTTTTCCATAAGCATGTATGACTATATACGGAATACATGCCTACATTACATTGATGAATTGGAGCTAGTTCTGTGTCACCCTATGTTATGACTGTTACATGATGAACCGCATCCGGCATAATTATCCATCACTGATCCGGTGCCTACGAGTTTTCCATATACTGGTTCTCGCTTATTTACTTTCCCGCTGCTACTGTTACAATCACTACAAAATACCCAAAAACATTACTTTTGCTGTCTTTACTTTTGTTGCCGCTACCACCACTATTGTATTACTTTGCTACTAAACACTTTGCTGCAGATACTAAGTTTCGAGGTGTGGTTGAATTGACAACTCAGCTGCTAATACTTGAGAACATTCTTTGGCTCCCCTTGTGTCGAATCAATAAATTTGGGTTGAATACTCTACCCTCGAAAGCTGTTGTGATCCCCTATACTTGTGGGTTATCAAGACCAATTTCTGGCGCCGTTGCCGGGGACCATAGCTCTATTCTTTGAGTCACTTGGGATTTATATCTGCTAGACACTATGAAGAACTTGAGAGATCCAAAAACCAAGATCTATCCCTCAACTACGAGGGGAGGTAAGGAACTGCCATCTAGCTCTGCACTTGATTCACCTTCTGTTATAAAAGAAAGATACCGGAAGCTGAAATTTCCACCATGCTTGCTAATTATACTTTTAAGGGTGGAATACCAAAGAAACTTGGAGACCCCGGAGTACCTACTATACCTTGCTCCATTAAAAGAAATTATATTAAAACTGCTTTATGTGATCTTGGAGCCGGTGTTAGTGTTATGCCTCTCTCTTTATATCGTAGACTTGACTTGAATAAGATGACACCTACCGAAATATCGTTGCAAATGGCTGATAAATCAACTGCTATACCTGTCGGTATTTTTGAGGATGTGCCTGTTGTGGTTGCAAATGTTACTATTTTAACGGACTTTGTTATACTTGATATTCCCGAGGATGATAGTATGTCTATTATTCTTGGAAGACTTTTTCTTAATATTGTAGGGCTGTTATTGATTGCAACAAAGGCAATGTCACTTTTCATGTTAATGGTAATGAGCATACGGTACACTTTCCGAGGAAACAACCTCAAGTTCATAGTATCGACTCCATTGGAAAAATTCCATCGATTATATTTGGAGGTTTTGAATTTCCTCTTCCTACTGTCAAGAAGAAATATGATATTCTTATTATAGGGGATGTGCATATCCCCGTTGAGGTAACTTAGTGTTATTCGAAATTTCTCTGGTTTCATGATTATCGGAATGAGTTTGTTAACAAGACTTGATCAACCTTGTTAGTGGATTCTTTTTGATGAGCATGAGATGGATGAAACTAGAAGCACAGACTTCTGCACCCCACTTTTACTTTCTGTTATTCATATTAAATAAAGTAAAAATAGTATTTTTTCTGTCTGTTTCCTGACTTATCCTTGCAATATAAAAATATCCCGAAAATAAAAGTCCTCAGAATGACATGCCAATTTAATATGATTTTTTCGGGAATATTTGAGGATTTACTGTGCAAAAATTACCGCGGGAGGAGCTGCCACCTGGCCACGAGGGTGGTGGGCGCCCTCCCCTCTAGGGCGCGCCCCCTGCCTCGTGGGCCCACGATGTCCCTCCTCCACTTATCCCAGCACCCATCTTCTTCCTATGTCTCACACAAACCCGAAAAACCAACTCAAGCACGAGTTCCAGCCACTTCTGCTGTGATTTTCGATCTCCTTGCTCAAAGCACCTCTCGCAAAACTGCTTGGGGAGATTGTTCCTTGGTATGTGACTCCTCTATTGGTCCAATTACTTTTTGTTCTAGTGCTTTATTCTTTGCAAATTTGTGCTGCATAGGTGACCATGTGTCTTGAGCTTGCATGTCAAATTTATATGGTTCTAAGTAGTTCTAATGCTTGATTTAGGCTCTAGGCACTTGTAGGAGTAGTTGCTATCAGTTTTATTGAAGTTGGTTCACTTTTGTTTGAAGTTACTAAAAATTTCTGATTATTTCAGAAAAATAATGAGGAGATTTTTGAGGGGCTCGTCGAGCCAAAGCTCGAAGGAAAAGGCACCGAGGCCTAAGTATAATTTGTCACGCACCGCGGAGATTCGGGCGTGTGAATGGCCTTCTGAAGATTTTTTGAGAGCAGCCGGTATCTATGAAGATTTTCATGAATTGGCTCACAATGCAGGCCTCACCGCTTTCCTCCACGACCAATGCGATCAGTATCTCTTACTCACAAATACTTTTGTGCAAAACTTTCATTTTCATTCTAGGAACTCACCACCTACGGTGGAGTTTCATTTATATGATGAGCATAAGGAGATGTCACTTTATGATTTCTGTCAGATTTGTTTAGTCCCTTTTGAGGGCAAGACAGAAGAACCACATCATGATGATGTGGCTGGGTTTATTGATACTATCACTGTAGGAGAAACTAGGAAGGTTTCCGATGCACGAATCACTAGCATAAATTTTCCTGTTTTACGTTACTTTGCATTATTTGCTAGTCGTTGTTTAATTGGACGCGGAAACTATGGAAACCTTAGCATCCCTGATATAATTATTCTGCACCACGGTTTATACAGTGATAACACTTTTAGTATGGGCGGTATTATTGCTAGACGGTTAAGTATGAACCGTACTAAGGGTCCCATCTTTGGAGGCGTCTATGCCACACGCCTAGCTGCACATTTTAACATACCTATTAGGCATGCTGAGAAGGAAGAAAAAGTGCTGCCCCGTGTTTATCTAGATCATAAAAGTATGGTGGCACATGATTTTATTGTTAAGAATAGGGCAGGAGAGCTTAAGTATCAATTGTTCTTTAACAAACATCATCCTGTGACTATTATCCTGCCTGCTCCTTCTCTGTTTAATTTTGTAGGACCCTACCTCGTTACGTGGGCTGCCGTCCAAGCTTACAAGAATCCTGCACCAGCCCCGGAACAGGAGCCACAAGATGAGCCTCCACGACAATCTGTTTATTCTTGGGATCCAGAGATGACTGTCAGCCATTGGCAGTCAGAGTCTTCTTCTTCATCATAGTATGATCCCAACTATTCTTCCTCATCACAGTACGACCCCAACAACTATTATTATGGATATCCGCCAGGCCAGCCGTGGCCATAGACCAACTTAGGCCAAAAGCCTAAGCTTGGGGGAGTACATATTTCTCACCGACATTACATTTATGTTCACACACACTCATTACTAGATGTCGGTGCTCATACTTTTTCACTGTAATATCCATGCTAGTTTATTTTTTTCCTGCTTTCTTCTTGTGTGTTTGTTAAACCTTAAGAAAAACCAAAAAAATTAGTAGTAGTTTATTTTTCTGCTGTAGTAGTAATAATTAAAAAGAAAACCCACAAATATTTCCCGTTCTTCTTTTGCTTGTTGGGAGCTTTCCCGCGTAAATAGTTTTATTTCTTTTCTTTTCTTTGGGGGTCAGTAGGAGAAGACTAGAATTAAATTGTTGAAGTGGCTCTTATATGAATTATTGTTGATTTAACCAAGAGCCCATATTGCCTTGTCTTCTCTTGTTTATTGAATGCTCGCAGATTCCAGCTTAGTCAAATGCACGTACACTCTTATTATTATTCACACCGTTCGGTCGTGCAAGTGAAAGGCAATTATGATGATATATGATGGACTGACTGAGATGAGAAAAGCTGGTATGAACTCTACATCTTTTGTTTTTGTAAATATGATGAGCCCCTCGTTCTTGATTCAGCTTATTATGAATAAACATGTTTGCAATGACAATTAGAGATCATAGTTGCTTGTGCCATGCTTGATTAGCTATGAGTTATAATGGTTTACATTGTGTGCCAACATGCTATTGAGATGGTTATGATGTGGTATGATGGGGTGGTATCCTCCTTTGAATGATTTAAGTGACTTGACTTGACACATGTTCACGCATGTAGTTGAAACAAAATCAACATAGCCTTCACGATATTTATGTTCATGGTGGATTATATCCTACTCATGCTTGCATCCAATGTTTATTAATTTTAATGCATGTACATGGCTGTTGTCGCTCTCTAGTTGGTCGCTTCCCAGTCTTTTGCTAGCCTTCACTTGTACTAAGCGGGAATACTGCTTGTGCATCCAATCCCTTAAACCCCAAAGTTATTCCAGATGAGTCCACCATACCTTCCTATATGCGGTATCTACCTGCCGTTCCAAGTAAATTTGTATATGTCAAACTCTAAACCTTCAAATAAACATTCTGTTTTGTATGCTTGAATAGCTCATGTATCAAGCAAGGCTGTCCTTATCTTCCATGTTAGGCGGGTTATTCTCAAGAGGAGTGGACTCCGCTCCTCACTCACGAGAAAATGACTGGTCACCGGGATGCCCAGTCCCATGCTTTATGCAAACTAAATCAAAATTAATTGCAAACAAAACTCCCCCTGGGACCTGATGTATGTTGGAGGCACTCGTTGTTTCGAGCAAGCCATGGATTGATGCTTGTTGGTGGAGGGGGAGTATAAACTTTACCATTCTGTTTGGGAACTACCTATAATGTGTTTAGCATGGAAGATATCGCCATCTCTTAGTTGTTACGTTGACAATGAAAGTATACCGTTCAAAATACAAATTATCTCTATTTCAAAACCGAGCTCTGGCACCTCTACAAATCCCAGCTTCCCTCTGCGAAGGGCCTATCCATTTACTTTTATGTTGAGTCATCACCCTCTTATTAAAAAGTACTTGCTGGAGAGCACAGCTGTCATTTGCATTCATCACTATTAATCTATGTTGGGTGTGACTATGATTGGATCTCTTTTACCATGAATTACAATGTCTAGTCAGTCCTTGATCTTTAAAGGTGCTCTGCATTTATGTTTTGCGGTCTCAGAAAGGGCTAGCGAGATACCATCTTGTTATATCATATTATGATTGTTTTGAGAAAGTGTTGTCATCTGAGATTTATTATTATGACTTGCTAGTTGATTATGCTGTTGATATGAGTAATTATGAGACCTGAGAATTATTGCAAATGTGGTTAGTTATGATCTATGCTGAAAACTTGAATGCTGGCTTGCCATAGTTACAACAACAAGAGCAAACAGAGTTTGTAAAAGTTTTTCTTTCTTTCAGTTTGTCAACTGAATTGCTTGAGGACAAGCAAGGGTTTAAGCTTGGGGGGGGGGGGGGGGGGTTGATACGTCTCCGTCGTATCTACTTTTCCAAACACTTTTGCCCTTGTTTTGGACTCTAACTTGTATGATTTGAATGGAACTAACCCGGACTGGCGCTGTTTTCAACAGAATTGCCATGATGTTGTTTTATGTGCAGAAACAAATATTCTCGGAATGACCTGAAACTCTACGGAACATCTTAGAAAAAATAATAAAAAAATCCTCGCCAAAGATGAAGACCAGGGGCCCACACCCTTCTCACGAGGGTGGGGGGCGCCCCCCCTAGGGCGCGCCCCCTACCTTGTGGGCCCCCTGGATGCCCTTCGACGCCAACTCCAACTCTATATATTTGCTTTCAGAGAGAAAAAAAATCAGGGAGAAGAAATCATCGCGTTTTACGATATGGAGCCACCGCCAAGCCCAAAAACCTCTCGGGAGGGCTGATCTGGAGTCCGTTCGGGGCTCCGGAGAGGGGGATTCGTTGTCGTCGTCATCATCAACCATCCTCCATCACCAATTTCATGATGCTCACCGCCGTGCGTGAGTAATTCCATCGTAGGCTTGCTGGACGGTGATGGGTTGGATGAGATTTATCATGTAATCGAGTTAGTTTTGTTAGGGTTTGATCCCTAGTATCCACTATGTTCTGAGATCGATGTTGCTATGACTTTGCTATGCTTAATGCTTGTCACTAGGGCCCGAGTGCCATGATTTCAGATCTGAACCTATTATGTTTCCATGAATATATGTGAGTTCTTGATCCTATCTTGCAAGTCTATAGTCACCTACTATGCATTATGATTCGGCAACCCCGAAGTGACAATAATCGGGACCACTCCCGGTGATGACCATAGTTTGAGGAGTTCATGTATTCACTATGTGCTAATGCTTTGTTCTGGTTCTCTATTAAAAGGAGGCCTTAATATCCCTTAGTTTCCAATAGGATCCCGCTGCCACGGGAGGGTAGGACAAAAGATGTCATGCAAGTTCTTTTCCATAAGCACGTATGACTATATACGGAATACATGCCTACATTACATTGATGAATTGGAGCTAGTTCTGTGTCACCCTATGTTATGACCGTTACATGATGAACCACATCCGGCAAAATTATCCATCACTAATCCGGTGCCTACGAGTTTTCCATATACTGGTTCTCACTTATTTACTTTCCCGCTGCTACTGTTACAATCACTACAAAATACCCAAAAACATTACTTTTGCTGTCTTTACTTTTGTTGCCGCTACCAGCACTATCGTATTACTTTGCTACTAAACACTTTGCTGCAGATACTAAGTTTCGAGGTGTGGTTGAATTGACAACTCAACTGCTAATACTTGAGAACATTCTTTGGCTCCCCTTGTGTCGAATCAATAAATTTAGGTTGAATACTCTACCCTCGAAAGCTGTTGCGATCCCCTATACTTGTGGGTTATCAGGTCTCGTGTTATGCTTGAACGTAAGTAGTTTTAGGATCACTTCTTGATCTTATAGCTTCTCGACTGTGCTTTGCTCCTCTTCTCGCTCTCATTTGCGTAAGTTAGCCACCATATATGCTAGTGCTTGCTGCAGCTCCACCTCACTACCATTTCCTACCCATAAGCTTAAATAGTCTTGATCGCGAGGGTGTGAGATTGCTGAGTCCCCGTGACTCACATATTACTTCCAAAACCAGATGCAGGTGCCGATGGTGCCATTCCAGGGGATGCGACTGAACTCAAGTGGGAGTTCGACGAGGCTTCAGGACGTTACTACGTTTCCTTTCCAGACGATTAGTAGTGGAGCCCAGTTGGGGCGATTGGGGATCTTATGCATTTGGAGTTGTCTTTATTTTGGTTCCATAGTCAGACCTTGATTGTATTCTAGATGATGTAATGCTATATTTATGTATTGTGTGAAGTGGTGATTGTAAGCCAACTCTTTATCTCTTTCTTATTCAGTACATGGGATGTGTAAAGATTACCCCTCTTTCGACATGCCTACAATGCGGTTATGCCTCTAAGTCGTGCTCCGACACGTGGGAGATATAGCCGCATCGTGGGTGTTACAAGTTGGTAATCAGAGCCTTCCCCGACTTAGGAGCCCCCCTGCTTGATCGAATCGCTGGCATTGTTGAGTCTAGAAAAAAGTTTTTGAGTCTTATAGGATTATATATATATCGGAGAGTAGGATTCTTTTTACTCCTCAGTCCCTTCGTCGCTCTGGTGAGGCCTCCTGGCGTAGAGTTTTGACTCTTCTCTTCTCAAATTTCACAAAAAAAATTAGGATCACGCGGGTATCTTGGAATCGTTCTGATGGTTTTGTGGCGAGAACATTGTTCTTGGTGCCTCCTGGCATTTAGGGGTTGTGGCAGTGTCCCGGGGAGTTGAGCTCCGAGGTGTTGTCGTCACAATTTTATCGTTGCAGTTCTGGAATACCTGAGTTTCGCCGACATCAAAAATCTCTTTTATGTAGTTGTTGGTGAGATAACCTCGACGCCACCCAGTACTGGGGCGGGAGTTCGGGAGTATTGCCATAACTCGTATAACGGATGCTTTTCGAAGGTTGAGGTAAATGATTTCCGAAGGTTTCTTGGTTATGTGTTGAAGGATGGATACAGCTGGATGTAGGATTTGCTAGTTTTGGGTGAGATATTATGCTTCCCCTGTATCCCCAACACCCGATTACGTAACCAGATAGTTTTGGGAGTTTCATAGGTGGGAATTCTTGTAGCTCTAGTATTTCTTTCCGCAGATAGTTGGTTTGTGATTGGGTAATCCTTATCCTTACCAATTATTTGTTCACCGTACCTTGTTGTTTATTCATCTACCTCTATCTAAGTGGCTTCTCAATTTACGGAAGTGTGATGATTTACTTTGGAATTCATGCGTTCATTTTTGTTCGAATGTTCAGGCTACATGTTGCAATTTCGATCCATTGATTCAGCTTGAATATATGTCTTTCAAGATGCTAACAGATGTCAACCTCTTCAGGATGGCTCCTCCAACGCGTCAGAATCCGAAACCTCCGCCACCACCTCCACCTCCGGAGGCATGGCAAGCTATGATGGCAGCCACCAATGCCAACATGCAGATGCTTATGCAAGTCTTGCAAGAGCGTAACCAAGGAAATCAAGGCCATGGCAAAAATCAAACTTAGTTTGCTACCCTCAACCAGTTCCTCGCAAACCAGCCGAAGTCTTTCAGTAACTGTGTCGAGGCCACAGACGCTGATGATTGGCTCATGGATATCTGCATACATTTTGAGTGTAGCAACGTCAGGCCTGAGGACTTTGTCAAGTATGCTTCGTTCCAACTCAAAGACCAAGCTGCTGAGTGGTATCAACAATACAAAGATTCTAGAGGAGGTCGTGTGATTACCTGGGATGATTTCCGCCGAGACTTCAAAGCTCACCACATTCCTCAAAGTGTTGTTGAGAGTAAGCGTGAGGAGTTCCGCAATCTGAAGCAATGCGGTATGTCTATTTACCAATACAACATCATGTTCCAGAGGCTCGCTCGCTTCGCCAAGCAAGACGTCCCTGACGAGAAGAGCATGATTTATCAGTTCAGAGGTGGCCTAAGAGAAGATCTACAACTAACTCTCGTGCTTTTTGTGCCGAAACAGTATGATGAGTTCTACAACATGGCACTAAAGCAAGAGGCTGCTCAGCTCAAGTGCGATGCTTCTAAGAAGAGAGTCAGGGATGCAACTCCTTCTTCTTCTTCAACTCAAGTGGAAGCTAAGCAGCAAAAGTACTGGCTGCCTCCTCCTCCTCCGTTTGGTCAGCCTTACCAGCAGAAAAGCAAAGGTGGCAATGGATCTTCCCACCCACCCAACCCAGGCTTTCAGAACAAACCGCAGTCTCATGCTCCAAGGTCAAGTGCTCCTTATCACCGTCCGCTCTCAGAGGTTACGTGCAACAAATGTCAGCAGAAGGGTCACTATGCAAACAAATGCTTCAACCAGAGGCGTCTTCCGCCTCCTCCTCCTATGAGATCTGCCAGCAATGCAGTGGTCAAGCATAATCCCAAGTTTGCAAAGGTCAACATGATGAACGAGGCTCAGGCAGAGGAATCTTCAGAAGTGATCATGGGTAACCTTCCTGTTAACGATATTCCTGCAAAAGTTCTTTTTGACTCTGGTGCATCGCATTCTTTCATGCCATTCCCATTTGCATCGGAGAACAATGTTGATACAGAGGTTTTGCCCAAAGTCATGCAAGTTGTTTCTCCTAGAAAGCTTATGACTTCTAGTTTGGTTGCTCCCGATGTCTCTGTCTAGTTTGGAGACTATAAATTTCTGTCCTCTCCGATTGTTCTTGGTAACTCGGATATTGATCTAATTCTCGGCATGGACTGGCTTTCTAAGCACAAGGCTCAGCTTGATTGTGCTGCCAGGAAGATTCAATTAACACACTCATCTGAGGATGTGATTGTCTTTACCGCTCATGATGATACAATTCGACTGTTTTCTCTCAATGAGAAGGGCGAGTTGAATGCCATCTCTTAGATTCCAGTCGTTTATGAATATCAAGACGTCTTTCCAGAAGAGCTTCCAGGAATGCCTCCTCACCGGCCAGTTGAATTTGTCATTGATCTTGAGCCTCGCACGGAACCTGTTTGCAAACGTCCTTACAAGCTTGGTCCAGAAGAGTTGAAGGAGCTGAAGAAACAACTCGATATACAAGAGCATATGGGTCTCATCCAACCAAGTTCTTCTCCTTGGGGTTGTGGTGTTCTTTTTGTCAAGAAGAAGGATGGAACTGATCGAATCTGCGTCGACTACTGTCCATTGAACAAGAAGACCATAAAGAACAAGTACCCACTTCCCAACATCAATGAGCTATTCGAACAACACCAATTCAGACCAGCCCATGGGGGGCGCGCAGCCACCCCTTGAGGTCCTTCTCTCCTTTCCCGTATGGCCCATTAAGGCCCATTAATTCCCCGGCGGATTCCCGTAACTCTCCGGTACTTCGAAAAATACCCGAATCACTCAGAACATTTCCGATGTCCGAATATAGCCTTCCAATATATCGATATTTACATCTCGACCATTTCGAGACTCCTCGCCATGTCCATGATCTCATCCGGGACTCCGAACAACCTTCGGTACATCAAATCACATAACTCATAATACAAATCGTCATCGAACGTTAAGCGTGCGGATCCTACGGGTTCAAGAACTATGTAGACATGACCGAGACACATCTCCGATCAATAACCAATAGCAGAACCTGGATGCTCATATTGTCTCCTACATATTCTACGAAGATCTTTATCGGTCAAACCGCATAACAACATACATTCTTCCCTTTGTCATCGATATGTTACTTGCCCGAGATTCGATCGTTGATATCATCATACGTAGTTCAATCTCGTTACCGGCAAGTCTTTTTACTCGTTCCGTAATGCATCATCCCACAACTAACTTATTAGTCATATTTCTTGCAAGGCTCATGGTGATGTACATTACCGAGAGGGCCCAGAGATACCTCTCCGATAGACGGGGTGACAAATCCTAATCTCGATCTATGCCAACTCAACAAACACCATCGGAGACACCTGCAGAGTATCTTTATAATCACCCAGTTACGTTGTGACGTTTGATAGCACACAAGGTGTTCCTCCGGTATTCGGGAGTTGCATAATCTCATAGTCAGAGGAACATGCATAAGTCATGAAGAAAGCAATAGCAATAAAACTGAACGATCATTATGCTAAGCTAACGGATGGGTCTTGTCCATCACATCATTCTCTAATGATGTGATCCTGTTCATCAAATGACAACACATGTCCATGACTAGGAAACTTAACCATCTTTGATTAACGAGCTAGTCAAGTAGAGGCATACTAGGGACACTCTGTTTGTCTATGTATTCACACATGTACTAAGTTTCCGGTTAATACAATTTTAGCATGAATAATAAACATTTATCATGATATAAGGAAATATAAATAACAACTTTATTATTGCCTCTAGGGCATATTTCCTTCAGTTCTTGTGGAGGCTATCGAAGCAGTCATTGCCAACCGAAGATGTGAGGGCGCACCAAAAAATGTCGACCACGAGCACTTGTGGCTTTTGCGGTGCTCTGGATTCATGGTGCCACTCCCTTCTCGAATGTACCGTCTCAAGATGCACTTGGGCGATTGTTGACGAAGAGTTGGGTAGCACCTTGTGTTGGGGATCGTAGCAGAAATTTAAAATTTTCTACGCATCACCAAGATCAATCTATGGAGTAATCTAGCAACGAAGGGAGGAGGAGTACATCTACATACCCTTGTAGATCGCTAAGCGGAAGCGTTGCAAGAACGCGGATGAAGGAGTCGTACTCGCAGCTATTCAGATCGCGGTTGATTCCGATCTAAGCGCCGAACCACGGCGCCTCCGTGTTCAACGCACGTGCAGCCCAGTGACATCTCCCATGCCTTGATCCAGCAAGGGGAGAAGGAGAGGTTGGGAAGACTCCGTCCAGCCGCAGCATGACGACTTGGTGGTGGTGGAGGAGCGCGGAACTCCAGCAGGGCTTCGCCAAGCACTGCGAGAGATGAGGAGGGAGAGAGGTAGGGCTGCGCCAAGAGGGACATGATCTTGTGTCTCTAGCAGCCCCCAATACCTCAAGTATATATAAGGGAAGGGGAGGGGCTGCGCCCCCATCTAGGGTTCCCTCCCTAGGGGTGGCGGCAGCCCCAAAACCCATCTAGGGTGGCGGCCAAGGGGGGGAGAGGGGGGCGCACCTAGGGTGGGCCTTAAGGCCCATCTGGACCTAGGGTTTGCCCCCTCCCACTCTCCCTTGTGCCTTGGGCCTTGGTGGGGGGCGCACCAGCCCACCTGGGGCTGGTCCCCTCCCACACTTGGCCCATGCAGCCTTCTAGGGCTGGTGGCCCCACCTGGTGGACCCCCGGGACCCTCCCGGTGGTCCCGGTACGTTACCGATAATACCCGAAACCTTTCCGGTGACCAAAACAGGACTTCCCATATATAAATCTTTACCTCCGGACCATTCCGGAACTCCTCGTGACGTCCGGGATCTCATCCGGGACTCCGAACAACATTCGGTAACCGCGTACATACTTTCCCTATAACCCTAGCGTCATCGAACCTTAAGTGTGTAGACCCTACGGGCTCGGGAGTCATGCAGACATGGCCGAGACAACTCTCCGGTCAATAACCAACAGCGGGATCTGGATACCCATGTTGGTTCCCACATGCTCCACGATGATTGAGGGAGTCCTGGATTAGGGGGTGTTCGGATAGCCGGACTATACCTTCAGTCGGACTCCTGGACTATGAAGATACAAGATTTAAGACTTCGTCCCGTGTCCGGAAGGGACTTTCCTTGGCGTGGAAGGCAAGCTTGGCGATACGGATATTCAGATCTGCTACCATTGTAACCGACTTTGTGTAACCCTAACCCTCTCCGGTGTCTATATAAACCGGAGGGTTTTAGTCCGTAGGACAACATAGACAACAATCATACCATAGGCTAGCTTCTAGGGTTTAGCCTCTCTGATCTCGTGGTAGATCTACTGTTGTACTACCCATATCATCAATATTAATCGACCAGGACGTAGGGTTTTACCTCCATCGGGAGGGCCCGAACCTGGGTAAAACTTCGTGTCCCTTGCCTCCTATTACCATCCGGCCTAGACGCACAGTTCGGGACCCCCTACCCGAGATCCGCCGGTTTTGACACCGACATTGGTCCTTTCATTGAGAGTTCCTCTGTGTCGTCGCCGTCAGGCTCGATGGCTCCTACGATCATCAATAGCGATGCAGTCCAGGGTGTGACCTTCCTTCCCGGACAGATCTTCGTCTTCGGCGGCTTCGCACTGCGGGCCAATTCACTTGGCCATCTGGAGCAGATCGAAAGCTACGCCCCTGGCCGTCAGGTCAGATTTGGAAGTTTAAACTACATGGCTGACATCCGCGGGGACTTGATCTTCGACGGATTCGAGCCACTGCCGAGTGCGCCGCACTGTCCCGGCGAGCATGATCTAGCTCTGCCGCCAAACAGTGCCTTGGAGGCCGCACCCGCATCGGCTTCGACCCTTAATTCGGAGCCAACTGCGCCAATCGAGGATGGGCGGTTGGACGCCGCCTCGGGGGCTGCGATCCCAACGGCAATTGAGCCAAACACCAGCCCCGCACTCTGCGAGACTCGTGACTCCAAGGAGCCAGACTCCTCTTCGGACTCCGAACCCTCCGCGCCCCTGCCGATCGAATCCGATTGGGCGCCGATCATGGAGTTTACTGCTGCGGACATCTTTCAGCACTCGCCTTTCGGCGATATTCTGAAGACACTGGAGTCTCTCTCTTTATCAGGAGAGCCCTGGCCGGACTACGGTCAGCAAGGTTGGGGTACGGACGTTGAAGAAATTCAAAGCCCACCCACCACCCACTTCGTAGCCAGTGTCGATGATTTAACCGACATGCTCGACTTCGACTCCGAAGACATCGACGGTATGGACGCCGATGAAGGAGATGGTGAAGAACTAGCGCCTACTAGGCCCTGGAAAGCCACCTCGTCATATGACGTATACATGGTGGACGCACCAAAAGACGACGACGAGGAGCGGAAGGACGCACCGAAAGCTTGTTCCCTCGAAAAGCAGTCAAAGCAGTGATGCAAGCGCCGCCCCAAATCCTGCCTCGACAGAAATAGCGATCACACAGACCCAGCGCTGGAGTAGGGCGAACCGCTGCCGGACAACGGCAATCCGGATAATCAAACCGAACAAACAAATTCTACCAAGGATATTAGTCCGAACGACATAACGCCGGACAGGCACCCGAAGCAGCAGAATGCCCGTAAAAGGCTTGTTGCCACCGCGAGGAGTCTTAAAAAGCAGAAGCAAAGGCTCAAGGCCACGCAAGACACACTCCAAATCAGATGGAGTAAAATACTCAACACTGCAGCAAGGTACGGCGACAATCGCCCCTCCAAGAGCTACCCAAAGCGGAAGCTGCTACCCGAATTCAATGAGGAGGCCTCAGACACCCCACAACCAAATATCAAAGCAGCCACCTGGTCAGATAGACGACCCCTCTACCAACACAGAGCGGCATACAACGCCGCTCACAATACAACATGCGACCCATGCGAGGGCTCGCACCCAAAGGACGGCGCAACAAGATCCATCTATGGACAACGCAAGCGCGCCCCAGCATACAATGCAACACAACAAACATCCAAACAACGCTATACACCCAGCTACAGGGGTGCCGTACACCCCCTATGTTTCACCGATGAGGTGCTAGACCATAAATTTCCAGAGGGATTCAAGCCCGTAAACATAGAGGCATACGACGGAACAACAGACCCTGGGGTCTGGATTGAGGACTACATCCTTCATATCCATATGGCTCGAGGAGATGATCTCCACGCCATCAGGTACTTACCCCTCAAGCTCAAAGGGCCAGCTCGTCATTGGCTCCAAGGCCTCCCCGAAAGCTCCACTGGAAGTTGGGAAGAGCTCGAAGATGCCTTTCGGGCAAATTTTCAAGGGACTTATGTCCGACCTCCGAATGCGGACGATTTGAGTCATATAACTCAATAGCCCGGAGAGTCAGCCCGAAAGCTTTGGAACAGGTTTCTTACTAAAAAGAACCAGATTGTCGACTGTCCGGACACCGAAGCCTTGGCAGCTTTCAAGCATAGCGTCCGTGACGAATGGTTCGCCAGACACCTCGGCCAAAATAAGCCGAGAACGATGGCCGCATTAACAAACCTCATGACCCACTTTTGCGCGGGTGAGGATAGCTGGCTAGCCAGATGCAGCACCAGCGACCCCAGTACATCTGAAGTTAGAGATGGAAACGGGAAATCACGGCGCAATAGCAATAACAAATGCCGGAATAAAGAAGACAACACGAAGGGCACGGTAGTAAATGCCGGATTCAAAAGCTCTCGGCCAGGTCAAAAGCCGCCCCCTAAAGGCACCAGGGATGAACTATCCAGCCTTAACAAAATTCTGGACCAAGTATGTCAGATCCATAGTACCCCTGGTAAACCTGCTAATCATACCCACAGAGAATGTTGGGTCTTCAAGCAGTCCGGCAAGCTCAACGCCGTACACAGGGGGGAGGATACACCAAGTGAAGACGAGGACGAGCCCCCCAAGCAAGACACGGGGGAACAAAAGAAATTTCCACCAGAAGTCAAAATAGTAAATGTGTTACACGTGATCAAGGGAAAAAACAACGCGGCAATCCCAGAAAAATATACCGAAGTGCCTGTCACCGCGAAGTCCTACCACTGGTCGTCTCAACCGATCACTTTCGACCATCGCGATTACTCAGCAAGTATCCGACACGCGGGATGGGCTGCCCTGGTATTAGACCCAGTAATTGGCAGATATCACTTCACACGAGTATTGATGGATGGCGGCAGTAGCCTAAACCTAATATATCAGGATACAATCCGCGGGATGTGGTTAGACCCAACACAAATTCGCCATAGCAATACTACCTTTAAAGGAGTAACGCCAGGCCCAGGGGCTCGTTTACGGGCTCCCTCCTACTACAAGTTATATTCGGCTCCCCCAATAACTTCCGTCGCGAGCATTTAACTTTCCACATCGCTCTGTTTCAAAGTGGCTATCAAGCACTACTCGGACACGAAGCTTTCGCTCGCTTTAATGCAATACCACACTATGCCTCCCTCACACTCAAGATGCCCGGTCCATGTGGCATCATTACAGTGCACGGAAATATCAAGCGATCTTTGCGCGCCGAAGAGAGTGAGGCTGCCTTGGCAGCCGCACACTAAAGGTGCCCGGACCAGCGAAAGCATCCAATAGGTCTTCAAGACCTCAGACACAACTAATCGAGTCCGGCGCCGCTACTTATACCGCATAAATGGTCACACCCCTATTTGTCAATACAAGGGGCTCAACACGCGTAGAAAAGTGGCAATTTCTTCTCATCTTGAATTATACATGGTTTGTTTAAAAAACTATCTTTTTGCACGACAACTTTTTCACCTAAATTCCTCTCTTTTACAGATGATCATCGTGCTACACCCGTCCAGGATACGGCACAACGGAGACACAGGCGCAGACGTGCAGCAAGGACCCGCTCCAAGGATTCTTTTTAGATTAAGACCGTGCGTAAACCTTTTTTACTGTCTCTTGTTGATACATATCCACCGCTAAGAAGGATGCTGACGTCTTGGCATGTGGCCACGCCAGAACAATGCACGTACCTGGACACAAGGGGCTTCTTACAAAGGCCATTATTTAGGCCCGGTTTATACCACAAAGACCGAATACCTTAGGGAGTGTTCGGCGTCGTGAGTTTGGCCCTATATGCATCAGCTCCGAATCATTGTCTTTGGTCAAATGTTGGGTTCGCCCGGCTCCTGTGTTTTGGTGCCTTACGTTCCGCTTTACCGGCTAAGGTAGCACCAGGAGAACTACTGCAATTGTGCCCTGGTTCATCCGGACGAGCACCTCAGTAGAGAAAGCCGAAAACTGACTGTCATGATATAGCGTGAGACTGGTCAACCACTCGATGACCTGTGGGAATGTTAGAATTCCTCCGCCTTAACAAAGGGCCGCTTTCCGGCCAGGCATGTACGCACCCCGAGATCGGGAGAGTGCAGAGCCACCAGGGGCTATCTAGTAGCCCCACTGTCAAACTCCTATGGCTAAGTGAAAGTGCTAAAGCATTATAGTCCGGTCGCCTCGCTCGCTCCTCTATCACCTCCTTAATAGGACCAAGACGTTGGGTTAAGTGTGAACGCGTGTTTTTGCGAGCACCTCCGCATTATATGCGTGGGGGTTGAAGCCGACGACTGCAATCTTTCAGGTTATACACATGTATACATAAACGGCCGCCCAGGAGGCATCATATTACTTTTAGGCAAAAGTATAAAAATAGCCTTATGAAAATTTATAAAAGCATTTTGCTTACAATGATATTACATATCACTTAAACATAATATTTTTTGAGCACTGGGTCTCTATCAAATGAGCACCCTCAAGAACTTCTTCAAAGTAGTGCTCAGCAGCCCTTCGACCTATGGCCGAATCCCGCGCTGCAACAGTGGTAGCATCCATCTCCGCCCAGTATGCTTTAGCACGGGCAAAGGCCATCCGGGTGCCCTCTATGCACGCCGACCTCTTCATCGCATTAATGCGCGACACCACGTCAAGGCACTGCTGCACCAAGCTGAAATAGCTGTTCGGTTTTGACCTTTCCGGCCATAGCTGATCCACAACAGACCTCATGGAGAGTCCAGACAACCTATTTAGTTCGGCCCATTCGGCTAATTGGTCAGTCAATGAAAGCGGATGCTCGGGAGAATGGAATTGTCTCCAAAATAGTTGGTCTACTTCACGGTCCGTCTGACCCTGGAAGTACTTGGCCGCATCGGCAGCGCTCGCCGCCAAATCCATATACACATCCTCCGAACTCCACAACCGATCCAGAGGGGCATACCGTGGATCTCCGAACTTCCTCCGCAACATAAAGGATTTCCCAGCCACAATATCCTCGGCTTCCCGCAGCTCCTCCTTCTTCGCCCTCATAGCAGAGCGGAGGTCTTTTCTCGTCGCAGCAGCCTTCTCAAGGTCTGATGCCTTCGCCTAGTTTTCCTTTTCAAGAACCCGGAAACGGTCGGCGGCGGCTTTTAATTCTATGGCCATCTTGTCTCGGCTCTCGCCATGCGCGGCCTTCTCGGCTTGCAACTCTTCGGCCGCCTTCAAAGCAGCCGCGTTACCCAACCTCGCTTGTTCCTTGGCTCGGGCAAGTTCTACCCGCAAGGCCTCAACAGTGACAGCTCCATCTGCAGTCACAACATATTAAAGATACTGGCATCATGCTGCTCTTCCTATGTGGCGTTTACCAGATAATTACACTTACCCTGTGCCTCGTCAAGCCTTTTGTTAACAAGCTCGATGTTGGCGTCTGCCGCATCCAACTGCCGTTCTAAATGGGCAAACTCGCTTGTCCGGCTAGCCACCGGAGCTTCCATCGCCTGCACATAGAGGCAGTATGGTTACTACCTGGGAATATGATCCTCTGTTCGTCGTCGTTTCCGACGACAACCAAAGTCTCAGGGGCTATTATCTACACAGGGCACACCTAGCATGTGCAGGACTATCATACATTCTTTTACATACCTCAAAGCCTGTCAGTAGACTCATAAAAGCTTCATGCAATCCACTTTCGGCGGACGAGATTCTCTCCATCACCGTATTCATCAGCACACGGTGTTCATCAGAGATGGCCGCTCGCCCCACCAACTCCCTCAGAACATCCGATCGCACACTAGATGATGCCGGACTCTTTTGTCTGCTCTCTTCGGGAGCCGGACACTGGGAGCTTCAGGGATCAATGGGATTATCTTTTGGCCTCACCAGACTCGGAGAGGCCCTCCGCGACGACACTTCAGGGTCGCCCGCTTCCGGAGCGGAGGAGTCTGGAGGAGGCTTTTCGCTCTCCATCATCTCTGGAAGAAGATCCCCCAAAGACGAGCTCATTTGAGAGGGGCTAAGGCCCGAACTGCAAAATTATATGCGGTGGTTATTTTCTCAGAGGAAAAAGATGGCATATATGTACTATTAAAGTATTTCGGGTCACTTACGAGTCGCGGGAGAATTGATCCCCCCGCGGACTTTGTGCGGCAACAACACCCCCCAAGGTAGGACCCTTCGTGGGAGACTTCTTCTCCCATTTGGAAGCTTCGGCTTCCGAATCCCCGGGCGCAGTCCTTTTCCTCTTCTGGTCTTCTTTCTTCATGGAGACGCTCGCTCCCTCGGTTAGAATGGGCAGCGTTGGGGGCCCGCGTCCGCCTGTATTATCCTCCATAGTATCTTCTTTCAAGGGCTCCGGGCAAGGTGCGGTCTGGAGCATCTTTTCCAATACCGGATTTTCCAAACCCTCAGGGAGGGGGGCCGAACACCGAATCAACTTCGCCTTTGTTAGCCAGTCCTGGTCAAAAAGCGAACTCTCAGAAATAACTTTGTAACAAAGGAGAGATAGTATGTTCGGCCGGAAGATACCTTACCTGTTCGGCGGCGCGGTTACTACTCAGGCCCACGTCCTCGGTGATTTCCGGACACTCCACCTGAGGTCCGAAGAATGACTTGTACATCTCCTCGTGCGTTAGGCCGAGGGAATTTTGAATGACATGCGGTCCCTCGGGATTGAACTCCCACAAGCGAAGGGGCCGGTGTTTGCAAGGCTGGACTTGACGGACTATCATAACTTGTATTACCGCAACCAAACTGAAATCTCCATTAAAGAGATCTCGAATGCGGCTTTGCAGTATAGGCACGTCCTTGGCTGGACCCCAGCTCAGTCCTCTACTAATCCATGACATCAGTTGTGGTGGAGGGCCCGAGCGGAAAACAGGGGCGGCCGCCCACTTGGCACTTCTAGGAGCCGTGATATAGAACCACTCCTGTTGCCACAATTCAGACACCTCTGGAACGGAACCTTTGGGCCATGAAGCTCCCGTCATCTTGCGTATTGAGGCACCTCCACACGCCGCATGTTGCCCCTCGATCATCTTCGGCTTTACTTCAAAGATCTTGAGCCATAGGCCAAAGTGAGGGGTAACTCGGAGGAAGGCCTCGCACACGACAATAAATGTCGTGATATGAAGAAAGGAGTCCAGAGCTAGATCATGGAAATCTAACCCGTAATAAAACATCAAGCCCCTGACGAAAGGATCCAGAGTAAGGCCTAGACCTCGGAGGAAGTGGGAGACGAACACGACGCTCTCGTTGGGTTCGGGGGAGGGGACGGCCTGCCCCCGGGGAGGCAGCCGATGCAAAATCTCGGCGGTCAGATATCTGGCCTCCCTCAACTTTTTGATGTCCTCTTCCGTGACGGAGGAAGGCACCCATCAGCCTTGAAAGCTAGATCCGGACATGACTGAAGGTTCGGAACACCTGACCTAAACTTTGGGCGTTTGAGCTTGAGGCGGGGGAAGGATTCGATTGAGCACGGGAGGGAAAAATAAAAGCCTTGTCCCTTTATAAAGAGGGTGAATATCAAGCGTCCTCTCCGTGTCCGTTTGGACTTGCCTATAATCTAGGAGTCCTAGAAGCGGTTGGGTTACCCACACCCGTATTGATGAGAATCCCGGAATAAGGGGACATGATATCTGCTTTAACAAGACGTGCCAAGGAAACCGCCTCGCGTGACGCACTAAGGTGGGATAATGAAACGACTTGGATAAAGGCTTGGCCGTGGTGTGTCACACTACGGAATACGTCAGCAGATTAGATTTGTGTAAATTTTATTCTCTCTATGGCAATATGTGGAAACTTATTTTGCAGAGCCAGACACTATCTTTGTGTTCAAAATCTTCTATGAAGTACTTGGAGGAGGAACCTGCCTTGCAATGCCGAAGACAATCTGCGCGCCGGACTCGTCATCATTGAAGCCTGGTTCAAGGGCTACTGAGGGAGTCCTGGATTACGGGGTGTTCGGATAGCCGGACTATACCTTCAGCCGGACTCCTGGACTATGAAGATACAAGATTGAAGACTTCGTCCCGTGTCTGGAAGGGACTTTCCTTGGCGTGGAAGGCAAGCTTGGCGATACGGATATTCAGATCTCCTACCATTGTAACCGATTTTGTGTAACCCTAACCCTCTCCGATGTCTATATAAACCGGAGGGTTTTAGTCCGTAGGACAACATAGACAACAATCATACCATAGGCTAGCTTCTAGGGTTTAGCCTCTCTGATCTCGTGGTAGATCTACTCTTGTACTACCCATATCATCAATATGAATCGACCAGGACGTAGGGTTTTACCTCCATCGGGAGGACCCAAACCTGGGTAAAACTTTGTGTCCCTTGCCTCCTGTTACCATCCGGCCTAGACACACAGTTCGGGACCTCGTACCCGAGATCCGCCGATTTTGACACCGACAATGATCTCATCGGATGAACCACGATGTCAAGGATTCAATCAATCCCGTATACAATTCCCTTTGTCTATCGGTACGATACTTGCCCGAGATTCGATCGTCGGTATCCCGATACCTTGTTCAATCTCGTTACCGGCAAGTCTCTTTACTTGTTCCGTAACACATCATCCCGTGATCAACTCCTTGGTCACATTGTGCACATTATGATGATGTCCTACCGAGTGGGCCCAGAGATACCTCTCCGTTACACGGAGTGACAAATCCCAGTCTCGATTCATGCCAACCCAACAGACACTTTCGGAGATACCCGTAGTGCACCTTTATAGCCACCCAGTTACATTGTGACGTTTGGCACACCCAAAGCACTCCTACGGTATCCGGGAGTTGCACAATCTCATGGTCTAAGGAAATGATACTTTACATTAGAAAAGCTTTAGCATACGAACTACACGATCTTGTGCTAGGCTTAGGATTGGATCTTGTCCATCACATCATTCTCCTAATGATGTGATCCCGTTATCAATGACATCCAATGTCCATGGTTAGGAAACCGTAACCATCTATTGATCAACGAGCTACTCAACTAGAGGCCTACTAGGGACATGGTGTTGTCTATGTATCCACACATGTATCTGAGTTTCCTATCAATACAATTCTAGCATGGGTAATAAACGATTATCATGAATGAGGAAATATAATAATAACCAATTTGTTATTGCCTCTAGGGCATATTCCCAACAGTCTCCCACTTGCACTAGAGTCAATAATCTAGTTCACATCGCCATGTGATTAACACTCACAGGTCACATCGCCATGTGACCAACATCCAAAGAGTTTACTAGACTCAATAATCTAGTTCACATCACTATGTGATTAACACTCAATGAGTTCTGGGTTTGATCATATTATGCTTGTGAGAGAGGTTGTAGTCAACGGGTCTGCAATATTCAGATCCCTATGTATTTCGCAAAACTTTATGTCATGTCGTAGAGGTTGCTACCACGTTCCACTTGGAGCTATTCCAAATTGTTGCTCCATTATACGTATCTGGTATCTCTACTCAGAGCTATCCGGATAGGTGTTAAGCTTGCATCGACGTAACTCTTTACGTCGAACTCTTTATCACCTCCATAACCGAGAAACATTTCCTTATTCCTCTAAGGATAATTTTGACTGCTATCTGGTGATCCACTCCTAGATCACCTTTGTACCCTCTTGCCAGACATGTGACAAGGCACACATCTGGTGCGGTACTCAGCATGGCATACCGTATAGAGCCTATGACAAAAGCATAGGGGACGACCTTCGTCTTTCCTCTTTCTTCTGCCGTGGTCAATCTTTGAGTCTTACTCAACTTCACACCTTACAACTCGGGTAAGACCCCCTTCTTTGACTGATCTATTTTGAAATCCTTCAAAAACATGTCAAGGTGTGCGTTCTTTGAAAGTATCATCAGGCGTCTTGATCTATCTCTATAGATCTTGATGCCCAATATGTAAGTAGTTTTATCCAGGTCTTCCTTTGAAAATCAACTGCTTATGCTTTCCAGAAATTATACATTATTTCGAATCAACAATATGTCATCCACATATACTTATCAGAAATGTTGTAGCGCTCCCACTCACTTTCTTGTAAATACAAGTTTCTAGCAAACATTGTATAAACCTAAAAGCTTTGATCACTCCATCAAAGCATATATTCCGACTCCGAGATGCTTGCTCTAGTCCATAGAAGGATTGCTGGAGCCAGCATACCTTTTAGCATCCTTAGGATCGACAAAGCCTTTTATTGTATCACATACAACCTTTTCTTACGAAAACTGGTAAGAAAACTTGTTTTGACATCCATCTGTAAGATTTCATAATCGAAAAATACAGCTAATGCTAACATGATTCCGACGGACTTAAGCATCGCTACAGGTGAGAAATTCTCATCGTAGTCAACTCCTTGAACTTGTGAAAAGACTCTTTTCCACAAGTCGAGCTTCATAGATGGTAACATTACCGCCAACGTCCGTCTTCTTCTTAAAGAACCATTTATCTCACTGGCTTGCCGATCATCGGGCAAGTCCACCAAAGTCCATACTTTGTTCTGATACATGGATCCTATCTCGGATTTCATGGCTTCTAACCATTTGTCGGAATACGGGCCCACCATCGCTTCTCCATAGCTCGTAGGTTCATTGTTGTCTAACAACATGATATCTAAGACAGGATTACCGTACCACTCAGGAGTAGTACATATCCTTATCGACCTACGAGGTTCGATAGCAACTTGATCTGAAGCTTCATGAGCACTATCATTAACTTCCTATTCAACAGACGTAGGCTCCACAGAAAACATCTTTCTGTGTTGCATCACTATCTGGTTGAAGTAAAGGTTCGACAACCTCATCAAGTTCTATCTTCCTCCCACTCAATTCTTTCGAGAGAAACTCCTTCTCGAGAAAGGACCCGTTGTTAGCGACAAACAATTTGCCCTCGGATCTGAGATAGAAGGTGTACCCAACTGTCACCTTTGGGTATCCTATGAAAATGTGTTTGTCCGCTTTGGGTTCGAGCTTCTCCTGATGAAGCCTTAAGCATCGCAGCCCCAAACATTAAGAAACAACAGCTTTGGTTTCTTGCCAACCAATGTTCACATGACGTCGTCTCAACGGACTTAGACGGTGTCCTATCTAAAGTGAATGCAGTTGTCTCTAATGCATAACCTCAAAGCGGTAGATCGGTAAGAGACATCATAGATCGCACCATATCTCATAAGGTTCGATTATGACGTCCGGACACACCATTACGTTGTGGTGTTCCAGGTGGCTTCAACTGCGAAACAATTCCACAATGTCTTAAGTGATTGCCAAACTCATAACTCAGAAAATCCCCCTTTGATCAGATCGTAGGAACATGATCTTCTTGTTATGATGATTCTTAACTTCACTCTAAAATCGCTTGAACTTTTCAAACATTTTAGACTTGTGCTTCATTAAGTGAATATACCTATATCTACTCAAATCGTCAGTGAAGATGAGAAAATAGCGATATCCACCGCACGCTTCAATTCTCATTGGATCACACGCATCAGCATGTATGATTTCCAACAAGTCACTTGCCCGTTTCATTGTACCTGAAAACGGGGTCTTAGTCATCCTGCCCATGAGCATTGGCTCGCATGTGTCAAGCGATTCAAAAACAAGTGACTCCAAACATCCATCGACATGGAGTTTCTTCATGCATCTTACGCCAATATGACCTAAGAGGCAGTGCCACAAGAAAGTGGTACTATCATTATTAACTCTACATCTTTTGGCGTGAACATGCGTACTACCACGACCGAGATTCAATGAACCATTCACATAGGGTGCATTACCATGAAAGGTATTATTTATGTAAACAGAATAACCATTATTCTCTAACTTAAATGAATAACCGTATTGCAATGAACATGATCTAATCATATTCAGGCTCAACGTAGACACCTGATAACATTTATCTAGGTTCAATACTAATCCCGAAGGCAGATGGAGCATGCGATGGTGATCTCATCAACTTTGGAAACACTTCCAACACACATCGTCACCTCGCCCTTAGCCAGTCTTCGTTTAGTCTGTAGCTTTTGCTTCAAGTCACCAATAATAGCAACTGAACCGATATCCAATTGTCGGGGAACGTAGTAATTTCAAAAAAAATTCCTACGCACACGCAAGATCATGGTGATGCATAGCAACGAGAGGGGAGAGTGTTGTCTACGTACCCACGCAGACCGACTGCGGAAGCGTTGACACAACGTAGAGGAAGTAGTCGTACGTCTTCTTCCCGATCCGACCGATCCAAGCACCGTTACTCCGGCACCTCCGAGTTCTTAGCACACATACAGCTCGATGACGATCCCCGGGCTCCGATCCAGCAAAGCTTCGGGGAGGAGTTCCGTCAGCACGACGGTGTGGTGACGATCTTGATGTTCTACCGACGCAGGGCTTCGCCTAAGCTCTACAACGATATGATCGAGGTGGAATATGGTGGCAGGGGGCACCGCACACGGCTAAGGAATGATCTCAATAATCAACTTGTGTCTATGGGGTGCCCCCTGCCCCTGTATATAAAGGATGGAGGAGGAGGCCGACCAAGGCTAGGTGCGCCAGGTGTGGAGTCCTACTATGACTCCAAGTCCTAGTAGGAGTCCACCAAGAGGGGAGGAAGGGAGAAGGAAGTGGAGGAGTAGGAAAGGTGGCCGGCCCCCTTTTCCCTAGTCCAATTCGGACTAGAGGGGAGGGGGGCGCAGCAGCCTTTTTCCTCTTCCCACTAAAGCCCATCAAGGCCCATTACTTCTCCCGTAACTACCCGGTACTCCGAAAAATACCCGAATCACTCGGAACCTTTCCGATGTCCGAATATAGTCGTCCAATATATCGATCTTTACGTCTCGACCATTTCGAGACTCCTCGTCATGTCCCCGATCTCATCCGGGACTCCGAACTCCTTCGGTACATCAAAACTCATAAACTCATAATATAACTGTCATCGAAACCTTAAGCGTGCGGACCCTACGGTTCAAGAACAATGTAGACATGACCGAGACACGTCTCCGGTCAATAACCAATAGCGGGACCTGGATGCCCATATTGGCTCCTACATATTCTACGAAGATCTTTATCGGTCAGACCGCATAACAACATACGTTGTTCCCTTTGTCATCGGTATGTTACTTGCCCGAGATTCGATCGTCGGTATCCAATACCTAGTTCAATCTCGCTACCGGCAAGTCTCTTTACTCGTTCTGTAATACATCATCTCACAACTAACATATTAGTTGCAGTGCTTGCAAGGCTTATGTGATGAGCATTACCGAGAGGGCCCAGAGATACCTCTCCGACAATCGGAGTGACAAATCCTATTCTCGAAATACGCCAACCCAACATCTACCATTGGAGACACCTGTAGAGCTCCTTTATAATCACCCAGTTCGTTGTGACGTTTGGTAGCACACAAAGTGTTCCTCCGGCAAACGGGAGTTGCATAATCTCATAGCCATAGGAACATGTATAAGTCATGAAAAAAGCAATAGCAACATACTAAACGATCGGGTGCTAAGCTAATGGAATGGGTCATGTCAATCAGATCATTCAACTAATGATGTGACCTCGTTAATCAAATAACAACTCCTTGTTCATGGTTAGGAAACTTAACCATCTTTGATTAACGAGCTAGTCTACTAGAGGCATACTAGTGACACTCTGTTTGTCTATGTATTCACACATGTATTATGTTTCCGGTTAATACAATTCTAGCATGAATAATAAACATTTATCATGATATAAGGAAATAAATAATAACTTTATTATTGCCTCTAGGGCATATTTCCTTCAGTCTCCCACTTGCACTAGAGTCAATAATCTAGATCACATCACCATGTGATTAACATCGATAGTTCACATCATCATGTGATTAATACCCATAGTTCACATTGGCATGTGACTAACACCCAAAGGGTTTACTAGATTCAGTAATCTAGTTCACATCGCTATGTGATTAACACTCAAAGAGTACTAAGGTATGATCATGTTTTCCTTGTGAGAGAATCTTAGTCAACGGGTCTTTCACATTCAGATCCGTTATGTATTTTGCAATTTTCTATGTCTACAATGCTCTGTACGGAGCTACTCTAGCTAATTGCTCCCACTTTCAATATGTATATAGATCGAGACTTAGAGTCATCCAGATCTGTGTCAAAACTTGCGTCGACGTAACTCTTTACGACGAACCTTTTGTCACCTCCATAACCGAGAAACATATCCTTATTCCAGTAAGGATAATTTTGACCGCTGTCCATTGATCTACTCCTAGATCACTATTGTACTCCTTTGCTTAACATAGGGTATACAATAGATCTGATACACAGCATGACATACTTTATAGAACCTATGACCAAGGCATAGGGAATGACTTTCATTCTCTTTCTATCTTCTGCCGTGGTCGGGCTTTGAGTCTTACTCAACTTCACACCTTGTAATACAGGCAAGAACTCTTTCTTTGACTGCTCCATTTTGAACTACTTCAAAATCTTGTCAAGGTATGTACTCATTGAAAAAACTTATCAAGCGTCTTGATCTATCTCTATAGATCTTGGAGCTCAATATGTAAGCAGCTTCACCGAAGTCTTTCTTTGAAAAACTCCTTTCAAACACTCCTTTATGCTTTACAGAATAATTCTACATTATTTCCGATCAACAATATGTCATTCACATATACTTATCAGAAATGCTGTAGTGCTCCCACTCACTTTCTTGTAAATACAGGTTTCACCGCAAGTCTGTATAAAACTATATGCTTTGATTAACTCATCAAAGCGTATATTCCAACTCCGAGATGCTTGCACCAGTCCACAGATGGATCGCTGGAGCTTGCACATTTTGTTAGCACCTTTCGGATTGACAAAACCTTCTGTTGCATCATATACAACTCTTCTTTAATAAATCCATTAAGGAATGCAGTTTTGTTTATCCATTTGCCAGATTTCATAAAATGCGGCAATTACTAACATGATTTGGATAGACTCAAGCATAGATACGAGTGAGAAGCTCTCATCGTAGTCAACACCTTGAACTTGTCGAAAATCTTTTGCGACAATTCTAGCTTTGTAGATAGTAACACTACTATCAGCGTCCGTCTTCCTCTTGAAGATCCATTTATTCTCAATTGCTTGCCGATCATCGGGCAAGTCAACCAAAGTCCAAACTTTGTTCTCATACATGGATCATATCTCAGATTTCATGGCCTCAAACCATTTCGCGGAATCTGGGCTCATCATCGCTTCCTCATAGTTCGTAGGTTCGTCATGGTCAAGTAACATGACCTCCAGAACAGGATTACCGTACCACTTTGGTGCGGATCTCACTCTGGTTTACCTACGAGATTCGGTAGTAACTTGATCTGAAGTTACATGATCATCATCATTAGCTTCCTCACTAATTGGTGTAGTAGTCACAAGAACAGATTTTTGTGATGAACTACTTTCCAATAAGGTAGAAGGTACAATTACCTTATCAAGTTTTCTACTTTCCTCCCACTTACTTCTTTCAAGAGAAACTCCTTCTCTAGAAAGGATCCATTAGTCTTGCCTTAGGATCTGTGATAGAAGGTGTACCCAACAGTCTTCTTTGGGTATCCTATGAAGACATATTTCTCCAATTTGGGTTTGAGCTTATCAGGATGAAACTTTTTCTCATAAGCATTGCAACCCCAAACTTCAAGAAACGACAACTTTGGTTTCTTGCCAAACCATAGTTCATAAGGCGTCGTCTCGACGGATATAGATGGTGCCCCTTTTTTAACGTGAATGCAGCTGTCTCTAATGCATGACCCCAAAAACGATAGTGGTAAATCGGTAAGAAACATCATAGATTGCACTATGTCCAATAAAGTACGGTTATGACGTTCGGACACACCATTATGCTGTGGTGTTCCAGGTGGCGTGAGTAGTGAAACTATTTCACATTGTTTTAACTGAAGACCAAACTCGTAACTCAAATACTCTTTTCCACGATCAGATCGTAGAAACTTTATTTTCTTGTTACGATGATTTTCCACTTCACTCTGAAATTATATGAACTTTTCAAATGTATCAGACTTCTATTTCATTAAGGAGATATACCCATATCTGCTCAAATCATCTGTGAAGGTCAGAAAATAATGATACCCGCTGCAAGCCTTAAATATTCATCAGACCACATACATCAGTATTTATGATTTCCAACAAATCTGTTGCTTGCTCCATTGTTCGGGAGAACGGCGTTTTAGTCATCTTGCCCAAAAGGCATGGTTCGCAAGCATCAAGTGATTCATAATCAAGTGATTCCGAAAGCCCATCAGCATGGAGTTTCTTCATGCGCTTTATACCAATATGACCTAAACGGCAGTGCCACAAATAAGTTGCACTATCATTATTAACTTTGCATCTTTTGGTTTCAATATTATGAATATGTGTATCACTACGATCGAGATCCAACGAACTTGTTTCATTGGGTGTATGACCATCGAAGGTTTTATTCATGTAAACAGAACAACAATTATTCTCTGACTTTAATGAATAATCGTATTGCAATAAACATGATCAAATCATATTCATGCTCAACGCAAAAACAAAATAACACTTATTTAAGTTCAACACTAATCCCGAAAGTATAGGGGAGTGTGCGATGATGATCATATCAATCTTGAAACTACTTCCAACACACATTGTCACTTCACCCTTAACTAGTCTCTGTTTATTCTGCAACTCCTGTTTCGAGTTACTACTCTTAGCAACTGAACCAATATCAAATACTGACGGGTTGCTATAAACACTAGTAAAGCACACATCAATAACATGTATATCAAATATACTTTTGTTCACTTTGCCATCCTTCTTATCCGCCAAATACTTGGGGCAGTTCCGCTTCCAGTGACCAGTCCCTTTGCAGTAGAAGCACTTAGTCTCAGGCTTAGGACCAGACTTGGGCTTCTTCACTTGAGCAGCAACTTGCTTGCCATTCTTCTTGAAGTTCCCCTTCTTCCCTTTTGCCCTTTTCTTCAAACTAGTGGTCTTGTCAACCATCAACACTTGATGTTTTTCTTGATTTCTACCTTCATCGATTTCAGCATCACGAAGAGCTTGGGAATTGTTTCCGTTATCCCTTGCATATCATAGTTCATCACGAAGTTCTACTAACTTGGTAATGGTGACTAGAGAATTCTGTCAATCACTATCTTATCTGGAAGATTAACTCCCACTTGATTCAAGCGATTGTAGTACCCAGACAATCTGAGCACATGCTCACTAGTTGAGCGATTCTCCTCCATCTTTTAGCTATAGAACTTGTTGGAGACTTCATATCTCTCAACTCGGGTATTTCCTTGAAATATTAACTTCAACTCCTGGAACATCTCATATGGTCCATGACGTTCAAAACGTCTTTGAAGTCCCGATTCTAAGCCATTAAGCATGGTGCACTAAACTATCAAGTAGTCATCATATTGAGCTAGCCAAACGTTCATAACGTCTGCATCTGCTCCTGCAATAGGTCCGTCACCTAGCGGTGCATCAAGGACATAATTTTTCTGTGCAGCAATGAGGATAAACCTCAGATCACGGATCCAATCCGTATCATTGCTACTAACATCTTTCAACACAATTTTCTCTAGGAACATATCAAAATAAACATATGAAAGCAACAACGCGAGCTATTGATCTTCAACATAGATATGCTAATACTACCAGGACTAAGTTCATGATAATTTAAAGTTCAATTAATCATATTACTTAAGAACTCCCACTTAGATAGACATCCCTCTAATCCTCTAAGTGATCACGTGATCCAAATCAACTAAACCATAACCGATCATCACGTGAGATGGAGTAGTTTTCAATGGTGAACATCGTTATGTTGATCATATCTACTATATGATTCACGCTCGACCTTTCGGTCTCCGTGTTCCGAGGCCATATCTGCATATGCTAGGCTCGTCAAGTTTAACCTGAGTATTCTGCGTGTGCAAAACTGGCTTGCATCCGTTGTAGATGGACGTAGAGCTTATCACACCCGATCATCACGTGGTGTCTGGGCACGACGAACTTTGGCAACGGTGCATACTCAGGGAGAACACTTCTTGATAATTTACTGAGAGATCATCTTATAATGCTACCGTCAATCAAAGCAAGATAAGATGCATAAAATGATAAACATCACATGCAATCAAAATATGTGACATGATATGGCCATCATCATCTTGTGCCTTTGATCTCCATCTTCAAAGCATCGTCATGATTTCCATCGTCACCGGCATGACATCGTGATCTCCATCATCTTGATCTATATCAATATGTTGTCACATGGTCGTCTCGCCAACTATTGCTCTTGCAACTATTGCTATCGCATAGCGATAAAGTAAAGCAATTATTGGGCGCTTGCATCTTATGCAATAGACAGACAACCATAAGGCTTTTGCCAGTTGCCGATAACTTCAACAAAACATGATCATCTTATACAACAACTTATAACTCATCACGTTTTGACCATATCACATCACAACATGCCCTGCAAAAACAAGTTAGACGTCCTCTACTTTGTTGTTGCAAATTTTACGTGGCTGCTACGGGCTTAGCAAGAACCAATCTTACCTACGCATCAAAACCACAACGATAGTTTGTCAAATAGACTCTGTTTTAACCTTCGCAAGGACCGGGCGTAGCCACACTCGGTTCAACTAAAGTTGGAGAAATAGTCACCCGCAAGTCACCTATGTGCAAAGCACGTCGGGGAAACCGGTCTCGCGTAAGCGTACGCGTAATGTCGGTCCGGGCCGCTTCATCCAGCAATACCGCCGAACCAAAGTATGACATGCTGGTAGGCAGTATGACTTATATCGCCCACAACTCACTTGTGTTCTACTCGTGCATATAACATCAAACCATAATACCTAGGCTCTGATACCACTGTCGGGGAACGTAGTAATTTCAAAAAAAAAATCCTACGCACAGGCAAGATCATGGTGATGCATAGCAACGAGAGGGGAGAGTGTTGTCTACGTACCCACGCAGACCGACTGCGGAAGCATTGACACAACGTAGAGGAAGTAGTCGTACGTCTTCTTCCCGATCCGACCGATCCAAGCACCGTTACTCCGGCACCTCCGAGTTCTTAGCACACGTACAGCTCGATGACGATCCCCGGGCTCCGATCTAGCAAAGCTTCGGGGAGGAGTTCCGTCAGCACGACGGCGTGGTGACGATCTTGATGTTCTACCGACGTAGGGCTTCGCCTAAGCTCTACAACGATATGATCGAGGTGGAATATGGTGGCAGGGGCACCGCACACGGCTAACGAACGATCTCAATGATCAACTTGTGTCTATGGGGTGCCCCCTACCCCTGTATATAAAGGATGGAGGAGGAGGAGGCCGGCCAAGGCTAGGCGCGCCAGGTGTGGAGTCCTACTAGGACTCCAAGTCCTAGTAGGAGTCCACCAAGAGGGGAGGAAGGGAGAAGGAAGTGGAGGAGTAGGAAAGGTGGCCGGCCCCCTTTTCCCTAGTCCAATTCGGACTAGAGGGGAGGGGGGCGCAGCAGCCTTTTTCCTCTTCTCACTAAAGCCCATCAAGGCCCATTACTTCTCCCGTAACTACCCGGTACTCCGAAAAATACCCGAATCACTCGGAACCTTTCTGATGTCCGAATATAGTCGTCCAATATATCGATCTTTACGTCTCAACCATTTCGAGACTCCTCGTCATGTCCCCGATCTCATCCGGGACTCCGAACTCCTTCGGTACATCAAAACTCATAAACTCATAATATAATTGTCATCGAAACCTTAAGCGTGCGGACCCTACGGTTCGAGAACAATGTAGACATGACCGAGACACGTCTCTGGTCAATAACCAAAAGCGGGACCTGGATGCCCATATTGGCTCCTACATATTCTATGAAGATCTTTATCGGTCAGACCGCATAACAACATACGTTGTTCCCTTTGTCATCGGTATGTTACTTGCCCGAGATTCGATCGTCGGTATCCAATACCTAGTTCAATCTCGCTACCGGCAAGTCTCTTTACTCGTTCTGTAATACATCATCTCACAACTAACATATTAGTTGCAGTGCTTGCAAGGCTTATGTGATGAGCATTACCGAGAGGGCCCAGATACCTCTCCGACAATCGGAGTGACAAATCCTATTCTCGAAATACGCCAACCCAACATCTACCATTGGAGACACCTTAGAGCTCCTTTATAATCACCCAGTTACGTTGTGACGTTTGGTAGCACACAAAGTGTTCCTCCGGCAAACGGGAGTTGCATAATCTCATAGTCATAGGAACATGTATAAGTCATGAAGAAAGCAATAGCAACATACTAAACGATCGGGTGCTAAGCTAATGGAATGGGTCATGTCAATCAGATCATTCAACTAATGATGTGACCTCATTAATCAAATAACAACTCCTTGTTCATGGTTAGGAAACTTAACCATCTTTGATTAACGAGCTAGTCTAGTAGAGGCATACTAGTGACACTCTGTTTGTCTATGTATTCACACATGTATTATGTTTCCGGTTAATACAATTCTAGCATGAATAATAAACATTTATCATGATATAAGGAAATAAATAATAACTTTATTATTGCCTCTAGGGCATATTTCCTTCACCAATACCCAGGTCCTACCAGGAGTACTAATGAGGTACACATTAATAACACGTATATACTTTGTTGAAGTTGCCAGCCTTCTTATCTACCATGCATTTGGGGTAATTCCGCTACGAGTGACCGTTCCCCTTACAATAGAAGCACTTAGTCTCGGGTTTGGGTTCAACCTTGGGTTCCTTCACTGGAGCGGCAACTGGTTTGCCATCCATGAAGTTTCCCTTCTAGCCCTTGCCCTTCTTGAAACCAGTGGTCTTGTTAAACCATCAACACTTGATGCTCCTTCTTGATTTCTACCTTTTGCGGTCTTAAGCACCACGAACAGCTCCGGGATCAACTCCATTCCTTGCATGTCATAGTTCATCACGAAGATCTAGTAGCTTAGTGATAGTGGCTAGAGAACTCTATCAATCACTATCTTATCTGGAAGTTTAACTCCCATTTGATTTAAGTGATTGTAGCACCCAGACATTCTGGGCACATGCCCACTAGCTGAGCTATTCTCCTCCATCTTGTTGGCAAAAGAACTTGTCAGAGGTCTCATACCTCTCAACATGGGCATGAGCCTGAAATCCCAATTTCAACTCTTGGAACATCTCGTATGTCTTATGGCATTCAAAACGTCATTGGAATCCCGATTCTAAGCCGTAAAGTATGGTGCACTAAACTATCAAGTAGTCATCAGGATGTGTCTGTCAGGTGTTCACAACATCCACAGACGAGGTTGTAGGGGTTTGCACATCTAGCGGTGCATCAAAGACGTAAGCCTTCTGTGTAGCAGTGAGGACACTCCTCGAACTACGGACCCAGTCCGCATCATTACTTACAATATCTTTCAACTTAGACTTTCTCTAGGAACGTATTGAAACAGGGAGCTACAACATATTTGCAAAGACAATTTAGACTATGTTCAAGATAATTAAGTTCATCTAATCAAATTATTTAATGAACTCCCACTCAGATAGACATCCCTCTAGTCATCTAAGTGAAACATGATCCGAGTCAACTAGGCCGTGTCCGATCATCACGTGAGACGGACTAGTCAACATCGGTGAACATCTTCATGTTGATCGTATCTTCTATACGACTCATGCTCGACCTTTCGGTCTTCCGTGTTCCAAGGCCATGTCTGTACATGCTAGGCTCGTCAAGTCAACCTAAGTGTATTGCGTGTGTAAATCTGGCTTACACCCTTTGTATTCGAACGTTAGAATCTATCACACCCGATCATCACGTGGTGCTTCGAAACAACGAACCTTCGCAACGGTGCACAGTTAGGGGGAACACTTTCTTGAAATTATTGCGAGGGATCGTCTTATTTAAGCTACCGTCGTTCTAAGCAAATAAGATGTAAAACATGATAAACATCACATGCAATCAAATAGTGACATGATATGGCCAATATCATTTTGCTCCTTATGATCTCCATCTTTGGGGCTCCATGATCATCATTGTCACCGGCATGACACCATGATCTCCATCATCATGATCTCCATCATCGTGTCTTCTCGAAGTTGTCTCGTCATCTATTACTTCTATTACTATGGCTAATGCTTTAGCAATAAATTAAAGTAATTACATGACGTTTAAGTTGACACGCAGGTCATAAATAAATTAAGACAACTCCTATGGCTCCTGCCGGTTGTCATACTCATCGACATGCAAGTCGTGATTCCTATTACAAGAACATGATCAATCTCATACATCACATATATCATTCATCACATCCTTTTGGCCATATCACATCACATGGCACATGCTGCAAAAACAAGTTAGACGTCCTCTAATTGTTGTTGCAAGTTTTTTACGTGGCTGCTATAGGTTTCTAGCAAGAACGTTTCTTACCTACGCCAAAACCACAACGTGATATGCCAATTTCTATTTACCCTTCATAAGGACCCTTTTCATCGAATCTGATCCGACTAAAGTGGGAGAGACAGACACCCGCTAGCCACCTTATGCAACTAGTGCATGTCAGTCGGTGGAACCAGTCTCACGTAAGCGTATGTGTAAGGTCGGTCCGGGCCGCTTCATCCCATGATGCCGCCGAATCAAGATAAGACTAGTAACGGCAAGTAAATTGACAATATCGACGCCCACAACAACTTGTGTTCTACTCATGCATAGAAACTACGCATAGACCTAGCTCATGATGCCACTGTTGGGGATCGTAGAAGAAATTTAAAATTTTCTACGCATCACCAAGATCAATCTATGGAGTAATCTAGCAACGAAGGGAGGGGGAGTGCATCTACATACCCTTGTAGATCGCTAAGTGGAAGCCTTGCAAGAACGCGGATGAAGGAGTCGTACTCGTAGCGATTCAGATTGCGGTTGATTCCGATCTAAGCGCCAAACCATGGTGCCTCCGCGTTCAACACACGTGCAGCCCGGTGACGTCTCCCACGCCTTGATCCAGCAAGGGGAGAAGGAGAGGTTGGGAAGACTCCGTCCAGCAGCAGCGCGACGGCGTGGTGGTGGTGGAGGAGCGCGGAACTCCAGCAGGGCTTCGCCAAGCACTGCGAGAGACGAGGAGGGAGAGAGGTAGGGCTGCGCCAAGAGGGAGATGATCTCGTGTCTCTAGCAGCCCCCAATACCTCAAGTATATATAGGGGAAGGGGAGGGGCTGCACCCCCATCTAGGGTTCCCTCCCTGGGGGTGGCGGCAGCCCCAAAACCCATCTAGGGTGGCGGCCAAGGGGGGGGAGAGGGGGGCGCACCTAGGGTGGGCCTTAAGGCCCATCTGGACCTAGGGTTTGCCCCCTCCCACTCTCCCTTGCGCCTTGGGCCTTGGTGGGGGGCGCACTAGCCCACCTGAGGTTGGTCCCCTCCCACACTTGTCCCACGCAGCCTTCTAGGGCTGGTGGCCTCACTTGGTGGACCTCCGGGACCCTCCCGGTGGTCCCGGTACGTTGCCGATAGCACCCGAAACCTTTCCGGTGACCAAAACAGGACTTCCCATATATAAATCTTTACCTCCAGACCATTTCGGAACTCCTCATGACGTCCGGGATCTCATCCGGGACTCCGAAAAACATTCGGTAACCGCGTACATACTTTCCCTATAACCCTAGCGTCATCGAACCTTAAGTGTGTAGACCCTACGGGCTCGGGAGTCATGCAGACATGGCCGAGACAACTCTCCGGTCAATAACCAATAGCGGGATCTGGATACCCATGTTGGTTCCCACATGCTCCACGGTGATCTCATCGGATGAACCATGATGTCAAGGATTCAATCAATCCTGTATACAATTCCCTTTGTCTATCGGTACGATACTTGCCCGAGCTTCCATCGTCGGTATCCCGATACCTTGTTCAATCTCGTTACCGGCAAGTCACTTTACTCATTTCGTAACACATCATCCCGTGATCAACTCCTTGGTCACATTGTGCACATTATGATGATGTCCTACCGAGTGGGCCCAGAGATACCTCTCCGTTACACGGAGTGACAAATCCCAGTCTCGATTTGTGCCAACCCAACAGACACTTTCGGAGATACCCGTAGTGCACCTTTATAGCCACCCAGTTACGTTGTGACGCTTGGCACACCCGAAGCACTCCTACGGTATCCAAGAGTTGCACAATCTCATGGTCTAAGGAAATGGTACTTTACATTAGAAAAGCTTTAGCATACGAACTACACGATCTTGTGCTAGGCTTAGGATTGGGTCTTGTCCATCACATCATTCTCCTAATGATGTGATCCCATTATCAATGACATCCAATGTCCATGGTCAGGAAACCGTAACCATCTATTGATCAACGAGCTAGTCAACTAGAGGCTTACTAGGGACATGGTGTTGTCTATGTATCCACACATGTATCTGAGTTTCCTATCAATACAATTCTAGCATGGATAATAAACGATTATCGTGAACGAGGAAGTATAATAATAACCAATTTGTTATTGCCTCTAGGGCATATTCCCAACACCTTGGTGGCTACAAGCGAGAACCGAGCCAAGAGTTGGCTCTTCAACTTAATGGGATCTCTCTCGCATGAACAATTTACTCTTATGGCAGTGACGTCGTGGGCTCTGCGGACATCTCGAAGAAAAGCCATACATGAAGGAATATTTCAGACTCCACATGCGATAACGGCCTTTGTAACAAGGTACATACAAGATCTTGATGTACTCAGAAAGCCGAGGAAACAACGCCGTGTGATGACGACTGGGACATCATTGGTTCGGTGACCAAGGGCACCTCCGGCAAATTTTGCAAAGGTACATGTAGATGCTGGTGTTCGGCCACAGAGAGAAGGTTCAGCTGTAGCGATCTGCAGAGATAGCCAAGGTGCTTTTCTGGGCAGTTCAGCTTTCGTGATTGCTGGAGTTTGGGATGCACCGACGCTGGAAGCAATTGCGTGTCGCGAGGCCGTTGCACTGGCAGACGATCTCAACCTACATCACTACATTGTGGCATCCGATTGCAAGCAGGTGATCGAAGACATAGCTAAAGGAAGCTAGGGAGAATATGGAGTCATAATCAGAGAGATTAGACTTAGATCACCACCAACTAGTAAATTTACCTTTGAAAGGCGTGAGGCTAATGTTGAAGCCCACAAGTTAGTTAAATATGCTTTGTCTTTACTTTCAGGGCGTCATGTGTGGCTTTGCCAGCCACATGACCAGATTTGTATCCTACACATTGTGGACTTTGAGTAATAAATGGCTTTTACCCTAAAAAACCAGTTATGCTAGGATGCATTTCTGATTATTGTACTGCGCAAAATCTTAAGAAACAAAACCAGCGAGATCCCCTAAAAAATCAAGTCGCCAAATTTCATAAAACATATTGGCGAAGGATCAAACACAAGACCTCCCTCTAGGGAACCGCGTCCATAAGCACTGTAGTAACTCATGCTATGTGCCTAAAACGGTAGCCAGATGTATATGAACTATAATAGGCGGCAGATTAAAACTTAAAAAAATGCAAACATGATTTAAAAAAAGGAAAAACTTTTGGAAACACAAACATTATTTTGGGAAAATAAAAATATTCGAAAGAAAAATGAATCCAAGAACATTTATCTAAATTATGAACTAATTATTGTAAAAGTAAAACATTTTTTGAAAAACAATAACAAAATTGAAAAAGTGAACATTTTTCGAAATTAAAACAACTGTACAAAACTCAAGAATATTTTCAATTTGCGAATTAATTTTGAAAACGTGATTTTTTTTTTTGAATTTATGAACAAATTATGAAAACTATAGCATTTTTTGAATGTGTGAACAAATTTAGTAAGCATGAAATTTTTTAAAAATTCCAAAACATTTTGAATTTGGGAACAAGAACTAAACATGCAAACATTTTCTCAATTAGTAAACAAATTTTGAATCATGAATATTTTCGAATATTATAACATATTTTGAAAAGGAAAATATTTTTTCAATTTGTAGAGTAAATTCAGAACAGGAACATCATTTGAAATTCCCAAAAAATTCCAATTTGTGAAAAAAAATTAAACATGTGAACAGCTTTTGAATTTTTGAACAAATTTTGGAAATGGGAATCTTTTTTGAATCAAAATATTGTTTGGTTTGTAAACAAAATTTAAAATGGAGAATTTTCGAACTTTTTTGTAAACATGTTTTTTTGTAAATTGGCAAACAAAATTTGAAAATAACGAGCATATTTTTAAATTTTAGAACAAATTGCGAAATGGAAAGAATTATGAAAATCCCAAAGAAATTTGAAATGCAAACAATTTTTTAATACATGATTTATAAAAAACAAGAACACCTTTTGAATTTGTGAACTAGTTTTGAGGACAGGTACATTTTCGGAAATTCCGGTTATTATTTGAAAATTTATGCTAAATTTGAACAAAAATATTCTGAACAGTTTTTGAAAAACACTCCGAAAAAGTGTTGAAAACATGAATGTTTTTTTAAATTCCTGAACAATTTTTTAGAAGTGCAAAACATTTTTTGAATTTTTGACTTTTTGTAAAAACAACCATTTTAAAAATATTGAATGGTTTTTAAAAGCACAAACAATTTTTAAGTTTCCAAATAATTTTGAAAACACGAACTCTTAAAAACGTAAAAAGAAACAGTAAAAGGAAAAGAAAAATCAATAGAGAAACGAAAAGTTAAAAAACCAAAAGTCAAAAAGAAACAAAAAACCCGCTTGAGGGAACTTTCTAGAAGGTTCCTAGAACCAGGAAAACCGGTTGGGAAACTCTAGAAGGTTCCCAAAAACGGAAACACTTCAACATGTTAATTGGCTGGCCCAAGTATGGTCCATCGTGATGTCTATGCGAATGGTCGTCATTTTGACGCAATGTGCGTCAAATAGGAAATTCCTTTAACTGGCGCATAAGGCATCAAATAGGTTTTAAATACTTGTATGAGCTGGGCCGGATTAAGTGACGGGCCTTGTTTTTTGGGCAATGGTGATCCCGTAATTAACTTCTCACATGAATTTATGGGCTAATATGGGCCTTTTTCCTCTTTTATTTTTCTCTAATATATAGAATACTAGCGCCGAAGATGCATGGGGATGCTGCGCCCGTGGCTAGCCTTATTTATATTTTTGAAAAATACTTTATTGTTTATTTTTTATAGCATGCATGTCCTTTTTCATGTTTACTCAGCTGGATTTCTTTTGTTTTGTTTGGGTTTTATAGAAAGAAAAGGGAGTGTATGTTCATTTTAGCAAGGTTCATCTGTCTAATAGGATTATTTTAACACATTTATATCCTTTTGTAGTTGCTACTTTTGTCCTTGCGTGTAGAAATGCTTGTTTTGTTTTTTGTATAGAGCGGCAAAGACCGTTGCCGGTGCCATCCATTTTGTGTTTTTTGTGTGGAACAGAAGTGCTTTAAGGATCATGTGATTGAAGTTTTGAATGAACCATGATCTATTTATGGCAAAGAGTTAAATAGTATAGGTCGGCGTAGAACTTATTATTCTAAGTACGGTGCCACATATTGAAAACTTTTTTTCAGTTTGCTGCCTATTGGTAAATCATTAGTCTTTTGTCCTTTTTGTCCTTGTGGAATTTCTTCAGCATGTGAGGCCTGGCGATAGTCAATAAGGAAAACAGAATCAGTGTATGTTGTTTCTTAATTATATTGTAAAGTATATTTTGACTGCCTATACCTCGTTTTGTTCTAATTGAAGCATTTCATTTTTCTACAAAGCAGAATTTGCTCATGGTGAGGTTGCAAGCAGATTATTTTGTGGTGCATCAGTTGCTAGTAAAGAGGAGGAAGAAGATTGTTTAGTTGGCCCTTGATGCATATTGCTCTCTAATGACAATGAAGCTAGATGGGCTATGTTCGTCATATGCTCCATGGCTTGCACTTGGAAATGGCAATAATTCTTGTCCAGTGATTTGCTACTTTTGCCACCGTGACAATAAAAAATTTGCGAGTTACATGCGATATTTTGTGTGGTGTGTTGGTTATTGTTCCCGTTTATTCGCATTTATGTTCTGGTTTTTTGTTTAGTGTTACTGTTAATGGTTTGTTTGGGTTTCTATTCCGGTTTATTGTTTTTGCTTTTCCGGTTTATTTGAGTTTGATGATTATGTTTATTCGGATTGTTCCAGTTTTACAGTTCAGTTACTGTTTCCGGATTATATTGGGTAGGGTTTTGGTTTCCATTTTGGGTTTATTGTTTTGATATTGGTCACCCGGGGGGAGGTTTTTTTTTCATAAATAAGTATTGTTCACACCTAATTATTGTTTACACACAATCACTCTTCGTACATAGTCACTGTTCATATGTTCATACGACACTTAATCATGGTTCATTCCTGATTACTATTCATACGTGCCTCGTATTTACCAACATTGTTCACACAGTGTGTTGTTCTGGGTTGCAATTCGGGTACTGTTCAAGTTTATCGTTTAAGTAGGTTAATGTTTTGGGTTTATTCAAGTATTTTCTGTTCCATTGGCTTGACTATTTCGGGTTATTCAGGATTGCTTTTTAATTTATTAGGGCTATTATTTCGGTTAGCAGTTATGCGCTTATTTGGATATTGTTTCGATTTTGTCCCGATAACTGTTGGTGCATATTCACTGTTGTCGTGGTGTAAAAATAGAAAGTAATCGACGAAGAATTTATTCCCCCAGAGATCACTGTTCATGCAAATACACTGTTTTGGTTTACTGTTTTGTGACTTGGCAGCACATCATCGGAAAGTAGCGAGAGACGACCAATGCGGCTTTGCATCAGTATTCTGGTGGAAAGAAATGATACATAGAAAAATGCTAAATCTTAATCCTAGCCCTCCATATAAGGACGCGAGGGTGGTGAAGGGGGGAGAAATGTTGTTTAAAGAAGTATTACTTTTTTTGAACTACGCGTGGGTATTTTTTTCTCCAAACACTGTTCATAACTGAAAACTGTTCACCCAAAACACTGTTTAGAACTGGACGCTATTCACATTTACTATTCACCGTTGGACATGTAAATTGTACCGTAGTAGTAAGTAAAAAAATCAGGAAATGAGAAAGCTTCCCGCTTTAGTATATGTAATGACTAGGAAATCTTAGGGCAGGCAGTGGGCCACATGTCCATCCCCTTAGGTCCACCGCCGGTGAGATTTGTAGACACGATATACAATACGTACCATGCATTTTTTAGCTTGCTTGCTTTATTGATTACTAATAGGATGAGGAGACAAGCAATGTTGGGGGGGGGGGGGGGGGGGGGGGGGCTCCTAAAGCTAAGAGTGGCGCCCGCAGAACGATGTCCATGATCAAAGGGCCCTCCCCCCACCCCCCACAATTTTCCATTAGTGATGAAAATGTAGTCCATCCATTATGGTTTTCTTTACCATAACCTTGCAATGGAGTGAGCCGTGGGCCGGCCGGGGCCATGGCTCCCCATGTTAATTGTTTTTTTCCTCTCTTAAAACATCCCTACATCCCCCGCAAAAAAACCATCCCTATATGATTCGCACAAGATGCTCCATTGGCCCCCTCCAACCTTTTAGCTCTTCTTTGCCCTCTTTGTAGAAGATTCTTGGCTCCGTCCCTGGCCTTGCAGTACATTCTACTACCACGCTGTATCCTGTATGGATCGTGTCACCGCCGGCCGGCCGTAACCCAAATGATTCCACCGGTCTGAGATGCCCGAGACAACATGGAATGGCCCCCGAGCCGATCAGAAAGAAGGACGTGCAAGCGGGCGAACAGAGGACGCCGCGTCCGTGCCACCATGCATTGCATGCCAGCCGCGTCACACGGAGAAGCAGGCAGCAAGGACATGGGACACTAGTGGCGCTCTGTGCCGGGCCGGCCGGCAGCCAGCAGCTGCTCGCCGCGCCCACGAGCCACGAGTGGGACGAGGACGACGCATCATGCATCATGCATTGCGTGCGGCAGTGCTGGCCGGACTTCCGCTGCGCTCCACGGGCAGCAAAGCCCACAGGGCGGTGGTCGGTCCGTCCGTCCGGCGGACGAGCACAGTACCACGGACCACGTACGGCGCGACGGGAGCGCTCCGGCCCGATCGAGGCGGCCCGGCCGAGCCACGCGCTCAAGTACAGTACGTTTTTCTCTTTTTGTTTTAGCAGGGCCGGGCCAGTGGGCCGCACTGTGTCCACCCACTCGCTCAACAGTCACACCATTATTTTTTCTTCCTCTTTCCCCTCTAATTAGGTGGGCCCCACGCTTAGTGACCGCGGGCCAGACTTGCTGGCATGCCACGGCGACGGAGTTAACAGTGAGATAACGGCCTTCTCAAAACAAAAACAAAAGAACTGTGAGATAATGGCCAGGATGGGAATGATACCTCGTTAGACTAGTTCCCTTTCAAAAAAAAAAACCTCGTTAGACTAGTTCGTGTCAGTTTTCAACTTTATGTATGAATAATTTGTTTGTATGTAATTTTTGTAAATATATACAGTAAATTTGCAATTTGCAAATTAATTCAAGTCATTTTAGTCTTAATTATATGGATGTGAAGGAGGAAAGTCTGGGTTATTGTAGCTTATCTGACTTCTCTTCTTCATGTTAGAGGATCCGGTTCGCTCTCTGTGTGCACTCTCGACTACGGAAATGTAGCCGGATGATAATTAAGGGGAATTCATTGAAGTAAACTGACATGGATTTACTTCGTTTTTTTGTCTGTTTGGATCGATCGAGTGGTCGGGCTTATTCATTTTTTGGTTTGGATCCACCGGTGCGTCTAACACGGTCGACACAATTTTCGTGTGCCCATATAAAAAAGTAAATACCCACAAAATTTCAAGCATGCAAATAAGTTAAATATAATTACACATTAAAAATGTCGATTGCCAAAGTTCACTCAAACATAAATATAAAAACTTGAAAAAGGCCCCTTCCAAGCACCCAACACGCAACTCTAGGCGTCGCACTCGTCCTCGGAGCCGTGAGGTTGATGAAGTCGAGTGGCGGCATAACCCACGGGAAGGCCTGCTGCCACGCCACCCCCGCAGCCTCCTCCATCGTCTGATGCGCCAGTGGCTCTATTGTTGGGGAACATAGTAATTTCAAAAAAATTCCTACGCACACACAGGATCATGGTGATGCATAGCAACGAGAGGGGAGAGTGTTGTCGACGTACCCTCGTAGACCATAAGCGGGAGCGTTTATCAACGCGGTTGATATAGTCGTACACCTTCACGATCCGTCTCGATCAAGTATCAAATGTACGGCACCTCCGCGTTCAGCACACGTTCAGCTCGATGACGTCCTCGCCTTCTCGATCCAGCAAGAGGGGTGAAGTACTAGATGAGTTCCGGCAGCACGACGGCGTGATGACGGTGTTGGTGAAGAACAATCTCCGCAGGGCTTCGTCTAAGCACTACGAAAACTATGACGGAGGATAAATGAGAGGGGACGGGGTAGCCGGCACACGGCTTGGTGTTTCTTGATGTGCCTTGGGTGCTAGCCCTACCCCTCTATTTATATGTTGAGCCTTGGGGTCGAAACTTGGAGTAAAAGCCTCCACAAAGTCGGTTTCACCCAAAAGGCAAGAGTCCTTCTCGGACTCCAGGGCCAGACGCCAGGGTTCCCGGCGTCTGGACCCAAACGCCGGGAACCCTGGCATCTGGCCCCTGCACTCCGCAAAACTTCTTTTTGCGCTTTCCAAAAACCTTGTGGGCTTTTCCCTTTGGCCCAAATAAAGTGTTCTCGTACCCAAACATTTCGAGAAACATCCGGAACCCCTTCCGGTGAATTCCGGAACCCTTCCGAAGACCAAACACTATTATCCCATATATCAAACTTTATCTCCGGACCATTTTGGAGTTCCTCGTCATGTCCGTGATCATATCCGAAACTCCGAACAACATTCGGTTACCAACATACATAACTCATAGTACTATATCGTCAACGAACGTTAAGCGTGCGGACCCTACGGGTTCGAGAACTATGTAGACATGACCAAGACACCTCTCTAGTCAATAACCAATAGGGGGAACTGGATTCCCATATTGGCTCCTACATATTCTACGAAGATCTTTATAGGTCAGGCCGCATAACAACATACGTTGTTCCCTTTGTCATCGGTATGTTACTTGCCCGAGATTCGATCATCGGTATCTCAATACCTAGTTCAATCTCTTTATCGGCAAGCCTCTTTACTCGTTCCGTAATACATCATCTCGTAACTAACTCATTAGTTGCAATGCTTCCAAGGCTTATACTGATGTGTATCACCGAGTGGGCCCAAAGATACCTCTCCGACAATCGGAGTGACAAATCCTAATCTCGAAATACGCCAACCCAACAAGTACCTTCGGAGACACCTGTAGAGCACTTTTATAATCAACCAGTTGCGTTGTGACGTTTGGTAGCACACAAAGTGTTCCTCCGGTAAACGGAAGTTGCATAATCTAATAGTCATAGGAACATGTATAAGTCATGAAGAAAGCAATAGCAACAAACTAAACGATCAAGTGCTAAGCTAACAGAATGGGTCAAGTCAATCACATCATTCTCCCAATGATGTGACCCCATTAATCAAATGACAACTCATGTCTATAGTTAGGAAACTTAACCATCTTTGATCAACGAGCTGGTCAAGTAGAGGCATACTAATGACACTCTGTTTGTCTGTGTATTCACACATGTACTATGTTTCCGGTTAATACAATTCTAGCATGAATAATAAACATTTATCATGAAATAAGGAAATAAATAATAACTTTATTATTGCCTATAGGACATATTTCCTTCATCAGCTGCATGGCGCGCGTGCTTCTCTTACTCCCGACGCTCCTCCTCTTTTCTTCCGTGCCTAGTGGATACGTCGCTCCTCCTCCTCGCGCTCGGCCTGCATTTGCTGCTCCCCGTCGGCCCGCTCCTCCTCTAGTGCTCGAGGTACGCAGCCTCCTGCTCCGGCGTCACGGTCATCAAGGTGGGCGGCACACTCACCCACTCGACGCAAGATGCCAGTCCATGCGTACATCTTGATGGGTAGTTACGGTGCGGCCTCCGTGGCCTCCTCCTTAGGCGTTCCATCTGGTTAAGGTAGCGGCGGTGGTGGCAGAGGGTAGAAGCACTCCCCGCCGCCGATAGCTGGAGCGCCTCCTCCATGCCAGGCCAGCGCACGTCCTCCTCGGGCTGGAACTCCTCCAGGCCGCGCCGAAGCGTGATACGTCTGCAACGTATCTATAATTTTGGATTGCTCCATGCTATATTATCTACTGTTTTGGACATTATTGGGCTTTATTATCCACTTTTATATTATTTTTGGGACTAACCTATTAACCGGAGGCCCAGCCCAGAATTGCTGTTTTTGCCTGTTTTAGGGTTTCGAAGAAAAGGAATATCAAACGGAGTCCAAACGGAATGAAACCTTCCGAAACGTGATTTTCTTAAAGAACAAGACCCGGGAGACTTGGACCCTACATCAAGACACAAAAGAGGAGGCCACGAGGTAGGGGGCGCACCTACCCCCCCCCCCCAGGCGCGTCCTCCACCCTCGTGGGCCCCCTGTTGCTCCATCGACGTACTCCTTCCTCCTATATATACCTACGTACCCCCAAACGATCAGATACTGAGCCAAAACCCTAATTTCACCGCGGCAACTTTCTGTATCCACGAGATCCCATCTTGGGGCCTGTTCCGGAGCTCCGCCGGAGGGGGCATCGATCACGGAGGGCTTCTACATCATCACCATAGCCCCTCCGATGAAGTGTGAGTAGTTTACCTCAGACCTACGGGTCCATAGTTATTAGCAAGATGGCTTCTTCTCTCTTTTTGGATCTCAATACAATGTTCTCCCCCTCTCTTGTGGAGAACTATTCGATGTAATCTTCTTTTTGCGGTGTGTTTGTTGAGACCGATAAATTGTGGGTTTATGATCAAGTCTATCTATGAATAATATTTGAATCTTCTCTGAATTCTTTTATGTATGATTGGTTATCTTTGCAAGTCTCTTCGAATTATCAGTTTGGTTTGGCCTACTAGATTGATCTTTCTTGCGATGGTAGAAGTGCTTAGCTTTGGGTTCAATCTTGCGGTGTCCTTTCCCAATGACAGCAGGGGCAACAAGGCACGTATTGTATTGTTGCCATCGAGGATAACAAGATGGGGTTTTCATCATATTGCATAAGTTTATCTCTCTACATCATGTCATCTTGCTTAAGGCGTTACTCTATTTTCATTAACTTAATACTCTAGATGCATGCTGGATAGCGGTCGATGAGTGGAGTAATAGTAGTAGATGCAGGCAGGAGTCGGTCTACTTGTCTCGGACATGATGCCTATATACATGATCATACCTAGATATTCTCATAACTATGCTCAATTCTGTCAATTGCTCAACAGTAATTCGTTCACCCACCGTTGAATACTTATGCTCTTGAGAGAAGCCACTAGTGAAACCTATGGCCTCCGGGTCTATCTTCATCATATTAATCTTCCAATACTTGGTTATTTCCTTTGCTTTCTACTTTGCTTTTATTTTACTTTGCATCTTTATCATAAAAATACCAAAAAAATATTATCTTATCATATCTATCATATCTCACTCTCGTAAGTGGCCGTGTAGGGATTGACAACCACTTATCGCGTTGGTTGCGAGGATTTATTTGTTTTGTGCAGGTACGAGGGACTCGCGCGTAGCCTCCTACTGGATTGATACCTTGGTTCTCAAAAACTGAGGGAAATACTTACGCTACTTTGCTGCATCATCCCTTCCTCTTCGGGGAAAACCAACGCAGTGCTCAAGAGGTAGCAAGAAGGATTTCTGGCGCCATTGCCGGGGAGTCTACGCAAAAGTCAACATACCAAGTACCCATCACAATCCTATCTCCCGCATTACATTATTTGCCATTTGCCTCTCGTTTTCCTCTCCCCTACTTCACCCTTGTTGTTTTATTCTCCCTCTCTCTCTCTATCCTCACTCTCTTTCTCTATCTGCCTCTTTTTGCCCCTTTGCACCTTCTTTCGTTATGTATAAAATTGGGGAAATTATTGTCGATATGGACAATAATAATATCATGAAAAAAATTTGATGCTCCTGGTAAAGAACCCCCCATCTTACATACAAACAAATTCCGTATTGGTAGTGGTAATATTATTGGAAAAGGAGTTATTCAAGATTTCTTTACTTGTGCCGGTGCTTTACCTTCTATGGGTAGTTATACCCTTCATAGAACTAGTAGTCTTGCGGACGCTATTGCCATGCTTGTAGTTGAACTTGAAAGACAATTCATGCACATGCACCCTTGCATACAAAGGATTTTCCTAGAATTTTCTAATATTGAGCATTCTTCTGTTAAGCGTGCCGCTACTATCTTTTTGACTCATGAGTTTAGATTCATAATAAAAGAGGACAAAGAAATCTTTGCGCATTATAGGGTGGACGCTTGTCGTCCTCCCATAGAGGCCATCCTCTTTTATCAAGAAGAAATAATGCGTTTTCAATCTCTAGACTATGTTGCTTTCAATGAAAATCTTAGAAAAAGGGTTCCTACTAATATTTTAGTTGATAGAATTTCTGAACTTAATGATGATTTGGCTATTCGAAATAATGAACTAGGATATTCTCTTGAATATAGGCTCACAAAGTTCTGTCAAAAGAATGCTTATAATGATGAATTGGTTGTGCAATACGAAGGACCAAAGGAGGAACCTATACCTCCCAAGGTTGATCTTGGGGGCTTTTGCCCCATTAAATTTAGCCCTTTTGATTACTTTTGCTTGTCTCAAAGAAAACTTGCTGCCGAACATAGAGAATATGAAATGAGTTTTAATGATCTATCTTACTATTATGGCAATACCTAGATCTATCCTTGCTTTTTATGCCTAGCTAGGGGCGTTAAACGATAGCGCTTGTTGGGAGGCAACCCAATTTTATTTTTATTCCTTGCTTTTGCTCCTGTTTAGTAATAAATAATTTATCTAGACTCTGTTTTGGTTGTGCCTTTTGTGTTTAATTAGTGTTTGTGCCAAGTAGAACCGTTGGGAAGACTTGGGGAAAGTCCTGTTAATCTTGCTATAAAAAACAGAAACTTTAGCGCTCACGAGAACTGCTGCCATTTTTATTTGGAAAGTGATATTTATTTAATTATTTTTGAAGATGCTTAATAGATAAATTCCTCACGTCCAGCAATTTATTTTAGAATTTTCTAGGTTCCAGATCTTGCGCTAGCTACAGATTACTACAGATTGTTCTGTTTTTGACAGATACTGTTTTTCGTGTGTTGTTTGCTTATTTTGATGAATCTATGGCTAGTAAAATAGTTTATAAACCATATAAAAGTTGGAATACATTAGGTTTAACACCAATATAAATAAATAATGAGTTCATTACAGTACCTTGAAGTGGTCTTTTATTTTCTTTTGCTAACAGAGCTCACGAGATTTTCTACTTTAAGTTTTGTGTTGTGAAGTTTTCAAGTTTTGGGTAAAGATTTGATGGATTATGAAACAAGAAATGGCAAGAGCCTAAGCTTTGGGATGTCCATGGCACCCCCAATATAATCTAAGGACACCTAAAAGCCAAAGCTTGGGGATGCCCCGGAAGGCATCCCCTCTTTTCGTCTACTTCTATCGGTAACTTTACTTGGAGCTATATTTTTATTCACCACATGATATGTGTTTTGCTTGGAGCGTCTTGTATGATTTGTGTCTTTATTTTTTTTAATTTACCACAATCATCCTTACTGTACACACCTTTTGATATAGCCATACATGATTTGGAATTTGTTAGAATACTCTATGTTCTTCGCTTATATCATTTGAGTTATATAGTTTTGCTCTAGTACTTCACTTATATCTTTTTAGAGCACGGTGGTGGATTTGTTTTATAGAAACTATTGATCTCTCATGCTTCACTTAGATCATTTTGAGAATCTTAAATAGCATGGTAATTTAAATAAATAATCCCAATATGCTTGGTATTCAAGAATAATAAAAGAACTTCCTTATGAGTGTGTTGAATGCTATGAGAAGTTTGATACTTGATAATTGTTTTGAGATATGAAGATGGTGATATTAAAGTTATGCTAGTTGAGTAGTTGTGAATTTGAGAAATACTTATGTTAAAGTTTGTGATTCCCGTAGCATGCACGTATGGTGAACTGTTATGTGATGAAGTCGGAGCATGATTTATTTTTTGATTGTCTTCCTTATGAGTGGCGGTCGGGGACGAGCGATGGTCTTTTCCTACCAATCTATCCTCCTAGGAGCATGCAAGTAATACTTTGCTTTGATAACTTGTAGATTTTTCAATAAGTATATGAGTTCTTTATGACTAATGTTGAGTCCATGGATTATACGCACTTTTCTCACCCTTCCACCTTTGCTAGCCTCTCTAATACCGCGCACCTTTCGCCGGTATCATACACCCACCATATACCTTTCTCAAAACAGCCACCATACCTACCTATTATGGCATTTTCATAGCCATTCCGAGATATATTGCCATGCAACTTTCCACCGTTCCGTTTATTATGACACACTCCATCATTGTCATATTGCTTAGCATGATCATGTAGTTGACATCGTATTTGTGGCAAAGCCACCATTCATAATTCTTTCATACGTGTCACTCTTGATTCATTGCATATCCCGATACACCGCCGGAGACATTCATATAGAGTCATATTTTGTTTTAAGTATCGAGTTGTAATTGTTGAGTTGTAAGAAAAATAAAAGTGTGATGATCATCATTATTAGAGCATTGTCCCAGTGAGGAAAGGATGATGGAGATTATGATTCCCCCACAAGTCGGGATGAGACTCCAGACGAAAAATAAAAAAAAAGAAAGAAAAGAGGCCATAAAAAAAGAGAAAAGGCCCAAATAAAAAAAGAAAAAAAGAGAGAAAAAAAGAGAAGGGACAATGTTACTATCCTTTTACCACACTTGTGCTTCAAAGTAGCACCATGATATTCATGATAGAGAGTCTCCTATGTTATCACTTTCATATACTAGTGGGAATTTTTCATTATAGAACTTGGCTTGTATATTGCAATGATGGGCTTCCTCAAAATGCCCTAGGTCTTCATGAGCAAGCAAGTTGGATGCACACCCACTTAGTTTCTTTTGTTGAGCTTTCATATACTTATAGCTCTAGTGCATCCGTTGCATGTCAATCCCTACTCACTCACATTGATATCTGTTGATGGGCATCTTCATAGCCCGTTGATACGCCTAGTTGATGTGAGACTATCTTCCCCCTTTTTGTCTTCCCCACAACCACCATTCTATTCCACTTATAGTACTATATCCATGGCTCACGCTCATGTATTGTGTGAAGATTGAAAAAGTTTGAGAACACCAAAAGTATGAAACAATTGCTTGGCTTGTCATCAGGGTTGTGCATGATTTAAATATTTTGTGTGGTGAAGATAGAGCATAGCCAGACTGTATGATTTTGTAGGGATAACTTCCTTTAGCCATGTTATTTTGAGAAGACATGATTGCTTTGTTAGTATGCTTGAAGTATTATTATTTTTATGTCAATATTAAACTTTTATCTTGAATCTTTCGGATCTGAATATTCATACCACAATTAAGAAAGAATTACATTAAAATTATGCCAAGTAGCACTCCACATCAAAAATTCTATTTTTATCATTTACCTACTCAAGGACGAGTAGGAATTAAGCTTGGGGATGCTTGATACGTCTCCAATGTATCTATAATTTTTGATTGCTCCATGCTATATTATCTACTGTTTTGGACATTATTGGGCTTTATTATCCACTTTTATATTATTTTTGGGAATAACCTATTTACCGGAGGCCCAGCCCAGAATTGCTGTTTTTTTGCCTCTTTTAGGGTTTCGAAGAAAAGGAATATCAAACGGAGTCCAAACGGAATGAAACCTTCCAGAACGTGATTTTCTTAATGAACAAGACCTGGGAGACTTGGACCTACGTCAAGACACAAAAGAGGAGGCCACGAGGTAGGGGGCGCGCCTACCCCCCCCCCCCCCCCCAAGCGCGCCCTCCACCCTCGTGGGCCCCGTGTTGCTCCACCGACGTACTCCTTCCTCCTATATATACATACATACCCCCAAACGATCAGATACGGAGCCAAAACCCTAATTCCACCGCCGCAACTTTCTGTATCCACAAGATCCCATCTTGGGGCCTGTTCCGGAGCTCCGCCGGAGGGGGCATCGATCACGAAGGGCTTCTACATCATCACCATAGCCCCTCCGATGAAGTGTGAGTAGTTTACCTCAGACCTACGGGTCCATAGTTATTAGCTAGATGGCTTCTTCTCTCTTTTTGGATCTCAATACAATGTTCTCCCCCCTCTCTTGTGGAGAACTATTCGATGTAATCTTCTTTTTGCGGTGTGTTTGTTGAGACCGATGAATTGTGGGTTTATGATCAAGTCTATCTACGAATAATATTTTAATCTTCTCTGAATTCTTTTATGTATGATTGGTTATCTTTGCAAGTCTCTTCGAATTATTAGTTTGGTTTGGCCTACTAGATTGATCTTTCTTGCAATGGAAGAAGTGCTTAGCTTTGGGTTCAATCTTGCGGTGTCCTTTCCTAGTGACAGTAGGGGCAGCAAGGCACGTATTGTATTGTTGCCATCGAGGATAACAAGATGGGGTTTTCATCATATTGCATGAGTTTATCCCTCTACATCATGTCATCTTGCTTAAGGCGTTACTCTATTTTCATTAACTTAATACTCTAGATGCGTGCTGGATAGCGGTCGATGAGTGGAGTAATAGTAGTAGATGTAGGCAGGAGTCGGTCTACTTGTCTCGGACGTGATGCCTATATACATGATCATGCCTAGATATTCTCATAACTATGCTCAATTCTGTCAATTACTCAACAGTAATTCGTTCACCCACCATAGAATACTTATGCTCTTGAGAGAAGCCACTAGTGAAACCTATGTCCCCCGGGTCTATCTTCATCATATTAATCTTCCAATACTTAGTTATTTCCTTTGCTTTCTACTTTGCTTTTATTTTACTTTGCATATTTATCATAAAAATACCAAAAATATTATCTTATCATATCTATCAGATCTCACTCTCGTAAGTGGTCGTATAGGGATTGACAACCCCTTATCGCGTTGGTTGCGAGGATTTATTTGTTTTGTGCAGGTACGAGGGACTCACGCGTAGCCTCCTACTGGATTGATACCTTGGTTCTCAAAAACTGAGGGAAATACTTACGCTACTTTGCTGCATCATCCCTTCCTCTTCGGGGAAACCAACGCAGTGCTCAAGAGGTAGCAAAGCGCCTCATTGAGTTCGGCCTGGTAGGCTGCCTCCTCCTTCTCGGTGCCACAAACGGGGCGGCGATGCATAGTTGGCATCAAGATGAATGGTGCCGCGGCGGGGCAAGTCGTGCTCAATCGCGAACCACACATCCGAGTTGGGGGAGTTGTGAGTTGGGCATGCCGCAGGCGGATCTTCTCGGTGCGTGCCCTCGCAGACCGCAGCACTGCCGGCACCGGGATGTTGTGGGGGTCGAGGTGCCAACCGTGGGGGAGGTTAAAGTCGGGCCACGGTAGCGGGACGCGGTACTACAAGTGGTACCGCGCGCGGTGCACCGGGATGTACACACGCTGCCGTGGCCGGCACACGTTCCCCGTCGTTGGCGCTAGCACCCACCTCGCCAGCCCGCGCGATGATCTTGCCTGGGTGTCGTGCTTCGCCTTGCCCTTCTCCTTCTCGAAGAAGCCTGCCATGGCTAGGGCTAGGGTCTCCAGTTGCCGGCGAGGGAACGTGTGTGGCTAGATGTGGACATTTGTGGGAAGTGGATGACCCCCGCCTCACACGCTTGCCATTTAAAATAAGTGTGGACTTCGAACATTTCCAGCGGCCACTGGCGGGCCCAAGGGGGTGGGTCACATTAAATATGGCCACGGCGGTGACTGGGCGGCCGACACGCAGTCCCGAGGCGAACACTGAACAGACACGCGGCACGTCCGTCACATGTCCGTGTGGACGTAAATATGGGAAGGGAATACGTCCAGGCGGACAACGAGCGGATGGTTTTTGGGTTTGCGTCGACACGTTATGCCGGGGTTCTCGCCCGTTTTGATGCAAACAGACCCGCGCGCACCAAATGTGTGGGCGGTTGCCCTAAGCACCGCGTCACAAGGGGTCATCATTGCTACTCCTAAGAGCATGGTTAATAGTATAGCCAATTGTTGGAGAATGGCATTTTGGCTCTCGGGCTTCATGGAGACCGGATTTTGAAAAAATATCAAAATTTGAAAATTTTGGTTTCAAAAAATCTGGAAAAGTTTGTACAAGTAAGTAAGGATGTGAGACGTATGTTTATAAAAATTCAGGATGAAATTCATTAAAATGCGACATATTACAAAAAAAGAAAAATTCATAGTCTAGGAGTATGAATAGTATCATATGTCAGTAAGCCTCAGATTTGCCTTTTTTTGCATAGCCCTCATTTCAACGTATTTCGTCACTAAAATTTACGCAGTTGTACATTACGTCTTCATCTATCTCTGTATTTTGTTTAGAATTTTAAAGAATGTAAACATATGAATTTTCATGAATTTTGAATTTACCATTTGGAGGCCTCCATGGAACTCGGCCTCTAAAAGCAATTCCCGCAAGTGTTGGCTATATGTAGTAGTCATGTCATCTATAGCCAATCCAAGAGCCAACTCAGATAATAGTTGGCTATAAGATTTTACTAGTTTATCACTACATGACCCACCTTCTTCGCTCACAATGCTTTTTTGGAGCGTGTGCTACACCTCCCTACTACTCCCTTTGTCCCATAATATAAGATTTTTTTGTAAGCTATGTTAGTTCACAAAAAAGTCTTACATTATGACGGAGGGAGAAATTTACAACTCGCTTTTCTTCTGTCTCATCCTCTCTCTCTCTTCCAACTACTACCCCTGTCCTGTTTTATTAGTCCCTTTGTATTCTATGTCAAATTTTGACCTTAAATTTGACTAACAAAATGTCAATGCATGTTATAAAAAATTATATAATTGAAAACTATGTTTGAATACAAATCCAACGATATAATTTTTGGTGAGATGCATTAACATTTTGTTAGTTAAATTTAAGATCAAAATTTAACACGAAATACAAAGGGAACTATAAATCAGGACGGAGGTGGTAAGTAAGAATATAGAGCATGAATGGTTCGATGCCAAAAAGTTGGCATGCCAACTTATGGCAAATGCCAAATATTGGCCGGTGCATTGATTGGTTACCATGTTTACTTGCTAACCTGACAATAAGTTGCTAATTTTTGACTACTTTTTATATTGCCAACTGTTGACTTACTAAGTATTGGCAATGCTAAATGTGAGCATCAAACCAATTATTTTTGCAATACTTATATTTCGTACTGTATCATTCTAGTATTATACATGCTCTAATATAGAAGAAGACAGTCGACAGGCACTGCCATTGCACGGTACGTGGTCAAGGCACCATGACAGGCGTCGCTGTCGAGGATCTCGCGTATCCCGAGGTGTATCTCATCTCACCTCACCTAGCGGCTGATCAACACTCCGGTGCTCCTTGCTGGCAGGACATGCATTTCGCAAGAAGAAAAAAATGAAGAAAGGAGAATGCTCTGGTACCTACGTGAGGCCATTGATGCCCGTCCTCCAACTGCGGTCTGCGGAAAGCGACCCTGAAGTTACTCCAGCTATAACCATGAGTCCATGACCATAGGCCGGGCCAGGACAGTGTAAAACGCCGCTGGTGAACGCTGCCGCTTAACGGTACGAATCGTGAGAGACGGCCGTGCGTCGCAGCCAAAAGCGGTCGCCGTGGAGCCAAAACTGGAGACATGCAGGCAGCAGCTGGAGCTAGAGCTACGCGCTTAAATGTCACTCCTACTACCTCCAGGCAGCGAGTGGAGTCAAGTGAGCTCGTTTTCGTTGCCTTCTCCGGCCGGGCAAAGCTCCTCCCCCTCACTCACCAAGCTCTCGCTTTCACTCACTCTCTCAGCCTGAAGGGCTCGCTCTTGAAGGCCTGGGCGCTCCGGCCGGCAATGTCGGCTCTTGTGCCCCCGCCGCCGGCATTCCCGCCCCCGCAGATGATGGCGTACGGCGTGGCCGAGGGGGCGGCGGCAACGAGCGGCTCGTACGGTCCGGTGATCGCCATGCTCGCCGTCCTCGCCGTGCTCGCGGCGGTGGCCGTGGCCGTGGGGCGGTTCTGCTTCGGGCGCCGCGCGCTCGGCCGGGCCGGCGGCCACGACCTGGAGGCCTGGGTGGAGCGGAAGTGCGGGCCGTGCGTGGGCGCCGGCGTGCACTCCTCCGCCCCCGCCGGCGACCTGGCGAAGCAGGAGGAGGGCGACGGCACGGCGGAGCTGCAGGAGCAGCCGCCTGAAGGAACGGAGCCAGGGGAGTGCAGTGGCAGTGGCAGTGCTGGTCGGTCCTGAGACCAATTGGTCTTGCTGCACACTGTAAATGGTTCCCTCATTCTTCTCTTCGAATTCGTGTTCGAATTTTTCAAGTGGTAGCTAGCAATCTCTACGTAGTTCCGTATTTGGAGCCTCCGTTTTCCTCTTAGAATTCCGTCGGAGTGAGGCTCGTGATGTCTGTGCTGATTTGATGACTTGGAGCCTCCAGCAAATGGCAAGCGAAACAGGGCTGATTTGATGTTTGATTGATACTCAAATCGCCGTGTCTAAAAAAACTATCTGCCGTGTCTCATGCATGATAGGTACTTATACACACATACATGTACTCTCACTCACTACCAGGAGTAAGAGCATATCAAGCCGCAAGTTGCTAATTTAGACCCCTAAACGCCCGCGAATGCGCCCGTCCACAGGCATTGACCGGTCATATCTTAAAATTTGCTTTGCATAACCGGACACCTTAATTAACAAACCTCAAATACAAAAACATGCAACGTAAATGGAAACGTTGCAACAACTTCTTTCGACTATTACCTCAAGACATGCCATCGGACTGCCAAAATTTGACATGTTACATCTACATACTGGCTATGCAGAAAATCATCCATCGCTTTCCTTGCCCTTCCCGACACTCTTGCCGTTCTTCTCAGGAAGTAGCGCTCAAAAACGCAAAATGGATTCAGCCGGATCTGCTCGTCGCCTAAGCTGAGCTACCCGTTGCTGTCCTCTTTCTCCTCCTTTTTTGAGAGGGGGGGGGGGGGGGGGGCGTCCGGCCCTGGTACAGACCGCCAAATTTTGCTCCCGGGCGAGGGGCACGCGCGTTGTCTCGTTGCCGCTTCTTCAGGATGCGGGCACAAATGACTTCCTCCCCCATAGTAGCGCGCCACCGCATCCGTTGACTCCGCCGCCGCCATGTCGGCAGCGAGGTGTGCCTCGGCCAACCTTATCCTCTCCTTGCCACGCCAGGCCGTGTAGGACTCATACTCCGGCGGACTGGAGATGGGGAGGCTACTGGACCGCGATGATCCAGCCCCGGAGGATCCAAGTGTCTGTTGCGCTGACACAATGGATTCGCCTGACACATCCCCCCTTCCCCCGGGTCGGCCGGGCGCAGTCCTCCCGGGAGCGACAGAGGGTAATGCGGACGGCCATAGCCTCCTCCATTCCGCGCGGAATAACACCCTAGTAGACGGATCCAGACTGGTCGGAGTCAAACATGCTTCCCGCCATGCCGGAGAAGGTTAAAGATCGCCGGATGGGAGCTTGGGGGCGGAGTGGACTAGCGGGGAGTGGTGTGGCTAGGGTTTGGTCCGGAAAGAGGATGGGGACGAATATATGTGGGGTCGGGTGGGCCAATGTGGGCCGACTCTGATGTGGCGGACACGCTCGGTCGCGCCCGGGCCACCCATATCTGCCCTAGATTTGAGGTGCATATGAAGGATGTTAGTCAGCCTGGGCGTTTCAGGCCGGTTTGAGGTGCTCGTCTGGGTAGCATTTTTTTGACCAGTCACTGACCGGACTGTCCGACCGGACGTTTGAAGAAGGTTTGAGGCGCCCGAAACTAGTGTAGAAATAGTTGGAACGTCGTGCCTCGATAGAGGCGATGGCTTTGTGTTAAATATGCAGGGGCATATCCCTAGAGATGCTTACATGCGTGGGTTATAAGGAGAGAGAAAAACGAGGAAGAGATAAAGAAGATTAATTACAACACGCAGAACCTTCTAACTGAATTAAAGTGCTACACAAGATAACTCCTTGAATCTAGACGCGATAGAGCCTTATGCTTAACACCCGCCCTTAATCACAACTACGCAAGTTGAGATTACGCCTGAACTCTTCTATACCTTCGGTTGTCAATGCTGTTGCAAAGCCATTTGCAAGCTAATCACTGGAAGGAACCTGATCTCTAACTATTTATTGACAACAAGTTCTCTCGCAAAATAAAAATCTATCTCAATATGCTTTGTTCTGGCATGAAATACTGGATTGACAAACAGATAAGTAGCACCAATATTAACCAAAGCCATGAGCTTGTGGAACTTCAAGTTCCTTTAATATAGACTAGACCCAAATGATTCCAGTTGTTGCATTTCCTAACACTTTGTATTCTGCATCTGTACTTGACATGGACACCGTAGCTTGTTTTTTGCACACTATAAAATTTAATTTGGTCCATTAAAGATTCCAAATCCACCTATTGACCTTCTTTCATTAAAGCGATCAGCCCAATCTGCATCGAAGAAGGCACTAACAAGAGTGAAGGAGGTCCAGAAGTCACTCATTTCTTTATATACTTCAAATTACGCTTGGCTGCTGTCCAATGAGCTGAGGTGGGTGACAGAGTCGATCCCGATGAATCTTGGGTAGGGGATCCTGAGCTAGTAGCCTAGATGCATTGGTAACAAGGACTCGGGGATTAACCCAGGTTCGGACTCTCTTGAAGAGATAATACCTTACGCCAGGTTTTTGTGTTTGTATCGATTTGGGATGAAGTACAGAGTAAAAGTTGATCTACCACGAGATTGTTCTGTGTTTACTACGAGCACTACTGCGGGAGTCCTGGGTTAGGGAGTGTCTGGATAGCCGGACTATACCTTCGGCCGGACTCCTGGACTATGAAAATACAAGATTGAAGACTTCGTCACTTGTCCGGAAGGGACTTTCCTTGGCGTGGAAGGCAAGCTTGGCGATACGGATATGTAGATCTCCTACCATTGTAACCGACTCTGTGTAACCCTAGCCCTGTCCGGTGTCTATATAAACCGGAGGGTTTTAGTCCGTAGGACGAAGAATAATCATACCATAGGCTAGCTTCTAGGTTTTAGCCTCTCTGATCTCGTGGTAGATCTACTCTTGTACTACCCATATCATCAATATTAATCAAGCAGGACGTAGGGTTTTACCTCCATCAAGAGGGCCCGAACCTGGGTAAAACATCGTGTCCCGTGCCTCCTGTTACCATCCGGCCTAGACGCACAGTTCGGGACCCCCTACCCGAGATCCGCCGGTTTTGACACCGACATTGGTGCTTTCATTGAGAGTTCCTCTGTGTCGTCACTTTTAGGCCCGATGGCTTCTCCAATCATCAACAGCGATGCGATCCAGGGTGAGACTTTTCTCCCTGGACAGATCTTCGTATTCGGCGGCTTTGCACTGCGGGCCAATTCGCTTGGTCATCTGGAGCAGATCGAAAGCTACGCCCCTGGCCATCACGTTAGATTTGGAAGTTTGAACTACACGGCCGACATCCGCGGAGACTTGATCTTCGACGGATTCGAGCCACAGCCGAGCGCGCCGCACTGTCACGATGGGCATGATTTAGCTCTGCCGCCGAACAGTGCCCTGGAGGCCGCACCTGTGTCCACTCCGACCCCTAGCTCGGAGCTGATCACACCAATCGAGGATGGGTGGTTAGAGACCGCCTCGGGGGCTGCAATCTCTACGGCGATCGAGCCGAACACCAGCCCTATTCTCTGCGAAGCCTGTGACTCCAAGGAGCCGGACTCCTCTCCTGACTTCGAGCCCTCCGCGCCCCTACCGATCAAACCCGATTGGGCGCCGATCATGGAGTTCACCGCCACGGACATCTTTCAGCACTCGCCCTTCGGGGATATTCTGAATTCACTAAAGTCTCTCTCTTTATCAGGAGAGCCCTGGCCGGACTATGGTCAGCAAGGTTGGGATGCGGATGATGAAGAAATTCAAACCCCACCCACCACCCACTTCGTAGCCACTGTTGCTGATTTACCGACATGCTCGACTTCGACTCTGAAGACATCGACGGTATGGACGCCGATGCAGGAGACGATCAAGAACTAGCGCCTATAGGGCACTGGAAAGCCACCTCGTCGTATGATATATACATGGTGGACACCCCAAAAGAAGGCAATGGCGATGGAACAGCGGAGGATGACCCCTCCAAGAAGCAGCCTAAGCGCCGGCGTCAGCGGCGCCGCTCTAAATCCCGCCAAAGTAAAAAATGGTGATTCCGGCACGGGAGATAATAACACCCCGGATAGTGCCAAAGACAACCACCTCCAGTAAGATTCAACACAGGAGGATAGAGAAGCCAGCCCTCATGAGAGAGCGGCAGACAGAGAGGTCGAGGACGATAACTATATGCCTCCCTCCGAAGACGAGGCAAGCCTCGACGACGACGAATTTGTCGTGCCAGAGGATCCTATCGAACAAGAGCGTTTCAAACGCAGGCTTATGGCCACGGCGAGCAGCCTAAAGAAAAAACAGCAACAACTTAGAGCTGATCAAGATTTGCTAGCCGACAGATGGACTGAAGTCCTTGCGGCCGAAGAGTATGAACTCTAACGCCCCTCCAAGAGCTACCCAAAGCGCAGGTTGCTACCCCAATTAGAGGAGGAAGCACCTAAACCTACATAACCAGCGCATGATGCGGCCGACCGGCCACCCTGTGACCGTGTCAGAGAGGCCTCTCGGCCCTCCACTCAAGCCGCACCCCGGCGCCGCTCAAAAAATACCAAGGCATGGGAAAATGCACTAGACTTGCGAGATATATTGGAGGACAAGGCAAGGCAAACAAGATCGATCTACGGATCACGTGGGCGCCCCATGGCACGAGACAGTACTCGTCACACTGGATACAGTAAATCCGGCCAGGCCGAACACAGTAGACAAAGCTCGTTTGAGCTGCGTCGTGATATAGCCCAATACAGAGGTGACGGCACACCCACTATGCTTCACAGATGAAGTAATGGATCATCAAATCCCTAAGGGTTTCAAACCCGTGAACATTGAATCATATGATGACACAACAGATCCTGCGGTATGGATCGAGGACTATCTCCTTCATATCCACATGGCCCGCGGTGATGATCTACACGCCATCAAATACCTCCCACTCAAGCTTAAAGGATCAGCTCGGCATTGGCTTAACAGCTTGCCAGCAGAATCAATTGGTTGTTGGGAGGACCTGGAAGCCGCATTCTTCGACAATTTCCAGGGCACTTATGTGCGACCACCAGACGTCGATGACCTAAGCCACATAATTCAGCAGCCAGAGGAATCGGCCAGACAATTCTGGACACGGTTCCTAACCAAGAAAAATCAAATCGTTGACTGTCCGGATGCAGAGGCCCTAGCAGCCTTCAAGCATAACATCCGCGATGAGTGGCTTGCATGGCACTTAGGACAGGAAAAGCCGAAATCTATGGCAGCCCTCACGACACTTATGACCCGCTTTTGCGCGGGAGAAGACAGCTTGCTAGCTCGCAGCAATAACATGACCAAGAGTCCTGGTAATTCGGATACCAAGGACAACAGTGGCAGGTCGCGTCGCAACAAGCAAAAGCGCCGCATTAACGGCGACAATGCTGAGGATACGACAGTTAATGCCGGATTCAGAGGCTCTAAACCCGGTCAGCGGAAAAAGGCATTCAAAAAAATACTCCGGGCCCGTCCAGTTTGGACCGAATACTCGACCGCTCATGCCAGATACATGGCACCCCCGAAAAACCAGCCAATCACACCAACAAGGATTGTTGGGTATTCAAGCAGGCAGGCAAGTTAAATGCCGAAAGCAGAGACAAGGGGCTGCATAGCGATGACGAAGAGGAGCCCCGGCCGCCGAACAACAGTGGACAGAAAGGTTTTCCCCCACAAGTGCGGACGGTGAACATGATATATGCAACCCACGTCCCCAAGAGGGAGCGGAAGCGTGCGCTAAGGGACGTATACGCGATGGAGCCAGTCGCCCCAAAGTTCAACCCATGGTCTTCCTGCCCGATCACTTTTGATCGAAGGGACCACCCCACTAGCATCCGTCATGGCGGATTTGCCGCATTGGTTCTAGACCCAATTATTGACGGATTTCACCTCACTAGAGTCCTTATGGACGGCGGCAGCAGCCTGAACCTGCTTTACCAGGATACAGTGCGCAAAATGGGCATCGATCCCTCGAGGATTAAACCCACTAAAATGACTTTTAAAGGCGTCATACCAGGTGTAGAGGCCAACTGTACAGGCTCAGTTACACTTGAAGTGGTCTTCGGATCTCCGGATAATTTATGAAGCGAGGAGTTAATCTTCGACATAGTCCCGTTCCGCAGTGGCTATCATGCACTGCTCGGGCGAACCGCATTTGCTAAGTTCAATGTGGTGCCGCACTACGCATACCTCAAGCTCAAGATGCCAGGCCCTTGAGGAGTCATCACGGTCAATGGAAACACCGAACGCTCTCTCCGAACGGAGGAGCATACGGCGGCTATCGTAGCGGAACTACAAAGCAGCCTCTCAAGGCAATTCTCTAGTCCGGCCATTAAACGTTTGGACACCGTCAAGCGCGCCCGGAGTAACCTACAACACGACCGCCTGGCACGTTCCGCGCAAGCGTAGCAATGCGGCCCCAACCCCAGCCCTCGCGAACTTGCGAAACCAGTGTTGCGCGTACATAACTACACTCTGTAAATACCATGGGCACGGGGGGGAGGGGCACCATCACGGCACGCCCGAAACGCGGCTTACCGCACTAGGGGCTGCCGATTTCTTAATTTTCTCTTATTTTTAGGACTCTACTCTTCGGAAGGCCTGTCCGGCAGTACAAATGACGCACAAACGATACAAACAACCAGGGGAGCAGAAAGTTACGCCGCACTACGGAACTCTAAGATGGTCTCTATAACGAGCAGTATACCTGTTTCGCATAACATTCCGCAGCTCGCCCCTGGAAAGGACATATTTGATAGTCCCATTTTTTGCTTATCGCACTATTTGTATCGTCCTGCTTTGATCGCAGCCTTTTTTAAATAAACAATGCATAGCTTCCGTCTATTATTGCATTACTCTTTTTTTTACGAATATATGTTCATTAATGACATGTTGCACCCGTACACTTTGGTACGGCCAATACGCCAGGGGCTTAAGTACCCCACAATACGGTGGGAGAAGTCCGAACACTTTCACAAGTGCGGCACCCCGAACTTATAGCATTATATGCATCGGCTCCGAATCATGTCTTGAGTCAATAGTTGGGTTTGCCCGGCTCCTATGTTTTGGTACCTTACGTTCCGTTATATCGGCTAAGGTAGCACTAGGAGAACTACTGCGATTGTGCCCCAGTTGAGCTGGGCTAGGCACCTCAGTAGAGAAAGCTAAAACTGACTGTCATGATGAGGCGAGAGCTGGTCGCTGTTCGAGAGGTTTTCGAGTCCCTAAAGACTTATGCCGCTTAGAGCGAGGAGTCGGCTCTATCCGGCCTAGGCGTGGATAGCGCCCCGAACTCGGTCTTCCGAACACTAGGGGCTTCGCCGAAATTTAAAATTATAGAATTCTATGGCTAAGTGAGAGCGTTCAAGCATTATAGTCCGACTGCCTTGTTTGTTGTGTTGAGCGCCTCCCTCGAAGGACCCAAGAATGGAAAAAGGAACGCTCATGTTTATCCCGAACACCCCAGCACTCGTGGCATGGGGGAAGAAGCCGACGACTTGCCATCTCTCAAATTTGATAAACGGCCGCACAAAAGGTAATCTTTTAAATTCAAAAGCGTTGCTTAGCGCATATGAACAAGTTTTCAGCGTACAACATCACAAATACGAGTTTACTCAAAAATTACATCTTTGGAGCATTCATCCGCTATAAGGCGGGCACCCTTCAGCACGCCCTCATAATACGCTTCCGGGACGCGATGCTCCTTGCTCGGTGGCGGCCCATCCTTCACCAGCTTCTCCGCATTCATCTTGCCCTAGTGCACTTTAGCACGGGCAAGCGACCTACGGGCACCTTCGATGCAGACGAAGCGCTTGATTACTTTAAGCCGTGGACACGCATCCACCAGCCGCCTCACCAGCCCGAAGTAGCTCCCAGGTAGAGCCTCTCCAGGCCATAGCCGAACTATGAGGCCCTTTATGGCCTGTTCGGCAACCTTGTGAAGCTCGACCATTTGCTTCAGCTGGTTGCTCAAAGGCACTAGGTGTCCGGCCTCAGCATACTGAGACCAGAACACCTTCTCCGTCGAGCTCCCCTCTTCGGCTCGGTAGTAGGCGGCGGCATCCGACGCACTGCAGGGCAAATCTGCGAACGCTCCTGGAGAGCTCCGGACTCGGGTAAGTAACAAGTAATTCACTTTCACGTGCTTGTTTTGCATAATGAATGCCTTACCCGCCGCTATCTTCCTCATCGCTTCAATTTCTTTAAGGGCTTTCTGGGCTTCGGCCTTGGCAGACTTCGCGCTTTTGAGGGCTGCCGCAAGCTCGGACGCTTGCGTCTTTGAGTCAAGCTCCAAACTCTCGTGTTTTTTCACGAGAGCCTGGAGCTCTTTCTGCACCTCCTCCACCCGCGCCTCCTGCTTCCCTCTCTCTGTGCGCTCCGCGGCCGCTTTGTTTTTGGCCTCGAACAGCGCATGCTTAAGGGTTGCCACCTCGGTCGTGGCCCCTGTAGTAGCACATTGATCCTGTCATTTTTTGGAACCACATTTTCTCTATATACTTGCGCAAGGTATTACTTACCCTCCCTCTCCTCGAGTTGCCTCTTGGCATGGCCGAGCTCGTTCTCGGACCGCGCGAGGTTCTGCTTCAGCGTATCCACCTCCGCAGTCAGTGCGGTGGAGGCCCGCAGCGAAGCCTGCATACGCATATTGACTTAATTATGTTAGACTCCTGCGGATGTTATTAGATCATCTATTCGGCTTTTCTTTCCGAACGTCGAACAAAGCATCAGGGGCTACTGTCTATGCGGTAATATTTTTACATATTCTTTACTTACCTCAAAGCCTGTTAGAAGGCTGGCACAGGCTTCAGTCAGTCCGCTCTTGGAGGACTGAACCTTCTGGATCACCGCACTCATAATAGTGCGATGCTCCTCGTCGATTGAGGCGCCGTTAAGCGTCTCCAGCAAATTGTCCGGTGCCTCCGGTTGGACGGAGGTCACCGGCTCGGTGGCTTGCTCCTCTTGGAAGGAGGCTGCCTACCGGAGTCCGGAACCGTTGAAGGTTCCGGCGGTGTCCGGCTTAAGGCCGGACTTGGAGCCCTTGGGGGTTCTATCCCCTTTACGCCTGGAGTCCGGGAGGTTGCCTTGCGGCGCCTCCAGGACCACCTCCTCCTGGCTTGGAACCTGTTGGGACGCCACCTCGGCGCCGTTCGTAGGGTGGGGGGAGGAAGCCGTCGGAAGCGAATTCACATCCGACGAATCCAGGGAGCCGCTCGACGACTCGTCGAGCCCGGCCTTGGGCGGACTGCACAATCATGTTCGACGTAAGGAAAAGCTGTGCAATGGAGGAATACTATGAATCACTCTGGTATCCGGATACTTACGATCTCGCCAGGGGATTGGCCCTGTGCAGCCACTCCTCTTTGCCGTCGTCGGCATTGGTGGAGTAGTCCAGAGGAGGGGTCTTCCCCCTCTTGGACCCTTCGGCCTCCCCAGTTGGGGCGGCCTTCCTTTTCTTCCCTCCCCCCGCTGGAGGGGGAGAGGTCTCTTCTTCCTCCTCCTCGTCTTCATGGGAGGAGTGCGCCTTGGAGTCGTCGGATGATGAATCCGACACCTCCTGGCGCCGGGCACTCTTTCGAGTCCCCGTGGCCTTCTTCTTGGCCTTCTTCTCCGGAACCACGTAGGGTGCCGGAACCAGCAGCTTCGCCAAGCGAGCGTCCGCTGGGCCTTCGGGCAAAGGAGCCGGACAGTTGATCTGTCTGGACGTCTCCTGCCAATCCTGTCAAAGGTAAGGGAGCTTAGATCCCGCATGGAGTCAAACTATGAAAAACTAATACCCTGTAAAAGGTAAAAACAGCTTACCGCACGAGCATGACGCTGTGTGCTGAATCCGCGATCCTCAGTAGCAGATGCGGGGGCCTCGGCGCCCTTGAAAAGCACCTTCTAGGCATCTTCGTACGTTGTGTCGAAGAGCCTGCTCAGAGTTTGGTGCTGCGCCGGGTCGAACTCCCATAGGTTGAAAGCCCATTGTTGACACGGGAGAATCCGGCGGATGAGCATAACCTGGACTACGTTGACAAGTTTCAGCTTCTTGTCCACCAGGGTTTGGACGCATGTTTGGAGTCCGGTCAGCTCTCATTTTTTACCCCACGACAGGCCCGTCTCTTTCCAGGAGGCGAGCCGCGTAGGGGGTCCAGATCGGAACTCGGTGGCTGCGACCCATTCAGGGTCGCGCGGCTCGGTGATGTAAAACCACCCCGACTGCCACCCCTTTAGGGATTCCACGAAGGAGCCCTCAAACCATAGGACGTTGGGCATCTTGCCCACCATGGCGCCTCCGCACTCCGTTTGGGTGCCGCGCACCACCTTCGGCTTGACATTGAAAGTCTTGAGCCATAGGCCGAAATGGGGGCGGATGCGGAAGAAAGCCTCACACACGATGATAAACGCCGAGATGTTGAGGACAAGTTCGGGGCCAGATCATGGAAATCCAGGCCATAGTAGAATATGAGCCCCCGGACAAATGGGTGGAGTGGGAAGCCCAGTCCGCGGAGGAAATGGGGGAGGAACACCACCCTCTCATGGGGCCTAGGGGTGGGGATGAGCTGCCCCTCTTCGGGAAGCCGGTGCGCAATGTCGTTAGACAAGTATCCGGCCTTCCTCAGTCTTTTGATGTGTCCCTCCGTGACGGAGGAGACCATCCACTTGCCTCCCGCTCCGGACATGGCTGGAGAAGGTTGAGGTGGGGTGTGCGGACTTGGGCGCTGGAGCTCGAGGGCGCGGAAATGGATAGGCAAAGGAGGAAGAAGGCGGGGATGAAAAGGTGGATCCTTATCCCCTTATATGGGCGGACGCGACTATGCGCCCCCACCAGCCTGGTAAGACTCGCTTATCCCCCAAGCGCCGTAGTCAATGGCGCGGTTGGGTTACCCACACCCGTATTGATGAGAATCCCGGAATAAGGGGACACGATCTTTGCTTTAACAAGACGTGCCAAGGAAACCGCCTCGCTAAACGCGCTGAGGTGGGACAGTAAAACGATTCGAATAAAGACCTGGCCGTGGTGTGATGTCACGCTGCGGAATACGTCAGCAGATTAGATTTGTGTGAATATTATTCTCTCTATGGCAATATGTGGAAACTTATTTTGCAGAGCCGGACACTACCTTTGTGTTCAAAATCTTCTATGAAGTACTTGGAGGAGGAACCTGCCTTGCAATGCCAAAGACAATCTGCGCGTCGGACTCGTCGTCATTGAAGCCTGGTTCAGGGGCTACTGAGGGAGTCCTGGATTAGGGGGTGTCCGGATAGCCGGACTATACATTCGGTCGGACTCCTGGACTATGAAGATACAAGATTGAAGACTTCGTCCCGTGTCCGGAAGGGACTTTCCTTGGCGTGGAAGGCAAGCTTGGCGATACGGATATGTAGATCTCCTACCATTGTAACCGACTCTGTGTAACCCTAGCCCTCTCCGGTGTCTATATAAACCAGAGGGTTTTAGTCCGTAGGACAAAGAACAATCATACCATAGGCTAGCTTCTAGGGTTTAGCCTCTCTGATCTCATGGTAGATCTACTCTTGTACTACCCATATCATCAATATTAATCAAGCAGGACGTAGAGTTTTACCTCCATCAAGAGGGCCCGAACCTGGGTAAAACATCGTGTCCCCTGCCTCCTGTTACCATTCGGCCTAGACGCACAGTTCGGGACCCCCTACCCGAGATCCGCCGGTTTTGACACCGACAACTACCCTTTGGTTTATGTAGATACCATGGGGCCTAGATTATAGCTAAGTCGACTAGGTATATGGTAATTGTATCATAGATGACCTCTAAGTCTTGGAGTATGCGCCAAGTCTTCGGGAATATTCTTTCTACGCGCCATGGGCCTGCTAGAGATGGCCTACAGGTGAACCGCCATGGGTGGTCCTCGGCCTAGCCCACCTGGCCGGGAGACTACATGGTGAGTGATCCCTAGTACGAAACACCATCAGTAGCCCCTGAACAGGTCTTCAAGCCGGGGTTGCTCTTCGGATCTTCCAAATTGTTCTTCATCTTCAGTCGTCAGTCTTGAAAGCTGGTTTAACAAATATACCCATCTTTGCCCTTTTGGATCGCCGAAGTGTGTCCGAAGAGTTTACAAGTTGAGCATCCGAGGAGTTCCTTCTAGGTTCCCTTGGCCTTCATTAGACACTTTGTTATTTTCGCGCCACACCTTAGGTTGAAGTTTTTCACGCGCTGCGGTGCCTTAGCCTCGAAGAGTTCTTACGCTTGGACCAAGACAACGGTCCGATCTTGTTCTGACAACATTTTGGGATCTAGACTGGGAAGAAAACATGCTAACAATTAGAGCCCATAGGGCGTGAGATTGCTCATGGGAGGCAACCTGTTGGTCTTCTCTGGACAGATTTTACAGAAGGTATGCACGAACCTGTTGGTCTTCTCTATGCCAAACCGTGTATGTCGGGTCTGATCTTTCTCTTCAGAGTTCTTGATGGTGGTGGTTTTGCCTGGCTCGAAGATGGTTTTGTCTAGGTACCCATACATGCATGTGCGCAGCTCAAATTTATCGATTGCACCTGGGCACGCCATAGGACAAAATTGCTGTGAGTGAGTTTTTCAGAGACTTGAGAGGATAGGCTGTAGGAGGACGATGAACCAGAGGAAGACACCATGGCAAAGGATTGAAGTTCTATCCTAGGTGTGTGCAAGAGAAGGGACTCTGATTACCATATAGAAAATGAGTGAAACGTCTTGCCTCGTTAGAGGCAACGGCTTCATGTTAAATATGCATAGACATGTGAACTAACCTGGGGTTGGATAGTTAGCAGGACAGTGGTAATCCCAGCCCACCAGGGTTTAAATCCTGGTGCTCGCTTATTCCTCTATTTATTTCAGGATTGCCGACGACGCGTGCTTGTGGTGACTTCGTTAATCTCAAGATGACATGTCGGCTCAGTCTCTGAGAGGTGCTTGTAGGAGATAGGATTTGCGTGTTTGTTATAGGGATGAGTATATGCGCGTATATATAAGCGCTTGCATTTGTATTGTGTTTAAAAAGAAGAAGAGACATATCCTTCTTACAAATAAAAGAGATTAACTAATCTTGTACCAGAAATAAAGTGCAACAACTATTACCCCGGTCCGTAATATGAGAGGTTTTTCAAGTTATAACACACATTTATCATCTTTTTTCCATCTCGCCAGTCACGTGCAGGATGCCAGAGAATAGTACATGAAGGTGAAGATTACAATAGGAGCTAGCTAGGTTTAATTTGTTTGTACTCCCCTCCCTCCACTCCGTAGCAGCTAGCCTAGCTAGCACATGAGGCGTGGCCAGGCCGCCAGAGAATACAGGGTTGACCGTCCTCGCAAGAAAGAAGGAACAGGAACTCACCCCACGTACGCAGACGCTCTGTTCATCCACCCATGCATGCCTTGCGCATCGGTGTCGACCGGTGCGGCGCACGCACGCAGTCGGGACGGTTTCCCCAGCGAGTCCCGTGCGTCCCAGGCGAGGTGGTGGGATCGCGGTCCCGTTCTGCCAGTCCGCCGTGCCATTTACCGCAGCGCGTGCAAGGTACGTACTACGTACAGCCCTGCCTCTATGTCAGCACGTACAGTACCTAGTAGTACTACGAAGCTGGCTCTATGCTATACGACCGAATACTTATTTCAATACTGCCGTGCAACCTGGTCGTGCAGGTCCACGGACGTGCCGTACCATGCAGCAAGCTAGGCTAGCAGTATGGTGGACAAAACGCGTTACTGTGCGTGCAACCAGTACATTTCCGTGTTGGATGCATGCATGCGTCGTCGTCGTCGTGCATGCGACTGTTATGCCCGATACCACTATTACCTTCGTGTTGTTTGAGGCCCTTCTGCCATTGCCGGCTTGCAGTGGCACTAGCATGCATGCGGAGATAATATTCCGGAGCGATAGACAACACGCTGCAGAACGCCACCGGCATGGAGACAAGTTTGGTTTGTACGTTTGGGAACTCGGAAAGGAATACTCCTTTCACCTTTGAACGCTTGTTTAACCCCGGCGGCCGTACGGACGCGGTGTCTCTTTCGCCGCCGACGTGCGCGTGGATACACTGCACTATGGTGTGCAATAATGCATGCATGCATGCATGCACACCCATGCAGAGCATGCCATCCCTGCCCTGTGCGCAACGAACTGTTGTTACTAGTGCTACTTTGACTACTCGTAGTTGTACACGTACTGGTGAGCCATGGCCCATGGGAGGCGCAGCAGTACCGATAGTGTATGGACGGAGTCACCACACCACAACCGGCACTGTTGCCGATTGAAACCCATGTCTTCTGCTCCACTATTGCCGATTGATTGAAACCCATGTCTTCTCCGTACCGGACTACGGGCCACTGCCATGCGGTCGCATTGCGCTGCCCGCGACCGTCTACCGTGCATGCATATCATATGCATCGATCCATCCTCTTATACTGTTCAGAACCAGAGCCGATGCAACTACTGTTCGAGCACTGAACCTGGCGGTGCAAGATTCGAATTGCCCTATAAAAACAGGAGTTAAAAGCACCAGGAGTCCTACAACTTGCTCTGAATGTGATAGTTTAGTCCTACACTTGAAAAATGACCTTACCCAGTCCCTGAACTTGCTTAAGATGTGCAAAACTAGTCCTGGCGAATCAGAGAGCGCCATATGGACTCGTGGGTGCGCACCCGGTCAGCCCCTGCTGTTTTGCAAATAACCCCTTGGAGTTGTTTGGAATCAACCCGCACTACCAGCACCAGAGCACCTGAATTTATTAACCGCATTTAATCTATCGAGGGGGGAACTCCTGTGGCCTATCGCAACTTCTCCATCCTTGTCTCTGTCGGCGCTGGAGCGGCCGTTGCTGACATCAGCAACAATGGCTGCCTCGCCGGAGCAGTTTCGTGGAGATGTGCCGCCTTCGTCGGCTCATCTGGTCCGGCCGCCTGCAGTCATTCCTCCAGACTATGGTGAGCTCCTCCGAATTGCATCTTCTCTCCCTGTTCCGTTTCTTGATTGTGCCGGCAAGAATACGGCCTTGTACGGCGGATCCGTGCGCTTGGGGAAGCTGATTCAAGCTTGTTAGTTGCTTCGATCTAGCCAGGTGGCAATCCTATCAAGTGCGCTTGGGGTTATGAGCGATGCATTTAGTCTAGGGTTTACTCTTCGTCGTTATGGGTTTGGTGAAGAAGGTGTGGTTTTTGCATGAAGCTAGGGTTATGAGCTATGTTCTACTTCTTGTGTGAGATTGACATGTTGTGTTCTGTACTGTACATTGGTTTACCATGCTATGGTTTTGGTGAAGTAGATATAATAAATCTGAATATGTAATTTATCTGAATTTGTTTTGCATGCAGTACATGTTCAGTTAAGTATTACTGAATTTTTAACTGACTTTGTGCAGTTTATTTAAAGTTAACTGAATTTTGCACTGAATGTATCTACTTTTTGTATGCAGTACATGTTCAGTTAAATTAACTGTATTTTTAACTGAACTTGGGCAGTTCATGTTCAGTTAACTTAATTTTAACTGAATATCTCTCTTTTTGGTATGCAGTGTGTGACTCAGCAATGGAAAAGAGTGTTCACACTCCTTTCTTTACACTTGAGCTGGAACATGGTGGTCTTTTCTGTGGATCTATCACTGCCCCAGAGTATTATAACTCTTCTTTGGAGGTCCTTGACTATGTTGATGCTTGCACATTTTCATATGCAGTCTTAGAAGAACACCTAAAATGGTTGGGATATCCTGCCAATGAGCACATTATTTACTGGTGTTTACCTGAGAAAACACTTTCAGATGGCTTGGTGAGAATTAAGGGTGATGAGGATTTGCAGCATCTTATCACAGCTAGTGCTCAGCACAAAGTTCTTGCAATTATGGTTGACCATGCAGACTTCATCTACAATTTCAGAGTAGATTGGATAATAAAGCTGTCATCTATTGTAAACCCTGTCAGAATGGGCAACTCAATTGTTGGTGCAAGTAGTGCATCATGTGGTCAGAGCATTATTTCAGTAAATGTTGAAGATCCAATTTCAGAGGTTGCAGTTGATGGGACAGTAGAAGATGATGTTCTGACAGTTTTGCTTAATTCTGTTGCTGACCCAAATTTGCTGACGTACTGTGCAGAGCCTGACCTGTTTATAAGTGCAGAGCAAGACCTCCTTAATTGTGCACAGCCAGACCAGGTTAATGCTGCAGAGACAAATGTGATTGTTGCTGCTGCAGATCCAAATTTGCAACCTGAAAATGATGTGCTGTCAGATTCAGATTTCAGTGATAGTGATTATGAAATAGATGATGGAGATGATGATCTTTATGAAGAAAACATTGACTTTGATGTTGATGAAGAGGCTGAGCAAGGGGAGGTAGAGGTTGAGCCTGACTATGTCCTTGAAGATGAAGATCTCAACCTCTCCACATAAGCGCAAGATCAACTGAAGTACAAATTCAGAGCTTTAAATTCCAAGGTGGACATGAAATCCCCTGTTTTTAAACTAGGTATGGTATTTGCTGATGTGGTTGAGTTGAGGAAAGCTCTCAAGGCCTATTCAATAAGGAACAGAGTGCAGATCAAGAAGCTTAAGAATGACAAGATCAGATTGGAGGCAGTTTGTCAGGGTGGTGGTTGCCCATGGGTGCTTAGGGCTGGAAATGACAACAGGACTGGAGGTTTTGTCATCAAGGCATATAATGGATTGCATAAGTGCCAGAAGAAGTGGAAGTTAAAGGATATGACAGCAAAATTCCTATGCAACTTTTTCATTGATGAGTTCAGAGATGACCAGAAGATGTCCATTGGAACATTTTCAAGAAAAATAACAAAGGAATTCAATGTTACTCCTAATAGATGGAAGCTTGCTAGGGCTAGGAAGCAAGCACTTAAGGAGATACATGGTGATGAGGAAGAGCAGTTCAGCAGGCTATGGGATTATGGGCATGAGCTAAGGAGCAAAAACCCTGGGTCTACATTTCTGCTAACAACTACACTTGTCAAAGATACAAAATTTCCAATGGGCAGAAAATGTTTGAAAACATTATATTGGTCATATGATGCCTGTAAGAGAGGATGGCTAAAGGGCTGCAGGCCTATTCTCTTTATTGATGGTTGTCATATGAAAACAAGGTTTAAAGGAGTGCTCCTTAGTGCTGTTGGAATTGATCCTAATGACTGCATATTTCCCATTGCAATGGGCTGGGTGGAAGTAGAATGCAAAGGTTCATGGGAGTGGTTTTTGACCACTCTAAAAGATGATCTAAATATTACAAACACAGCTCCTTTCACAGTTATGAGTGACAAGCAGAAAGGGTTAATAATTGCTGTGCAGAAGGTTTGGCCAGATGCAGAACACAGGTTTGTGTGAGGCATATTTACCAAAATTTTAATGAGAAGCACAAAGGAGAGGTACCGAAGCAAGATCTGTGGGCTATTGCAAGATCACCAAACAAGGTAAAATGGAGAGAGAACTGTTAGAAAATGGATGATCACTGCCGAGCTGCCTTCCACTGGACTGAGAGGCTTGAGCCAAACACATGGTGCAAGGCATTCTTCAGGGATTTTTCCAAATGTGACATCCTGCTTAACAACAACTCTGAAGTGTTTAACAGCTACATTCTTGATGGCAGAGAGATGGCAGTGCTTAGTATGCTTGAATATATCTTCTACAAGATCATGCACAGGCTAGTGAGTAAACAAAGGGAAGCTATAGAAAAGTGGGTAGGCCAGAGAATATGCCCAAAGATTCAGAAGAAATTGGATAAGAATACAGAGTTTGCTGCAAACTGCCATGTATCTGAAGCTGGACAACAATTGTTCAAAGTACAGACTGGTAACAATTGTTACACAATGGATCTTGCTTTGCACACATGTGATTGCAAAAGATGGCAGTTGTCAGGAGTACCATGTGGTCATTGTATAGCATGTTGCAGGGAGGAGAGGATTGACCCAGAGACAATGGTTCATGACTGCTACACAGTTCAGCCATATCTCAAGGCATATGGGTACACTCTTGTTCCTCTTGCAGACCCAAAGCATTGGGAGAAACAGAATGGGTACAAGGTGCATCCACCAGTGTTTACTAAACAGTTGGGAAGACCCAAGAAGAATAGGAAGAAAGCACCAGAGGAGAAGATCAAGAATGGTGTTAGGGTTCTGAACAGAAAAGGTGTGACAATGCACTGCTCAATCTGTGGCAGAGCTGATCACAATAGGAAGGGGCACTACAAATGGTAGGAAAGTCTCATTCAAGATGGGATAGAGGTGGTTGATGAAAGCTATGATGACCCTACCTTTTTTCAGGTATAGCAAGCACTTAACTACATATGTCATTGTACTGCACTTGTACTGTACTTATGTCATTGTAGAACTTAATGTGCTTAAATGAATCTGTGCAGAACATTTTCCCAAACAATGTAGACCCCCTTGTTGGATCCAATTGATTCACCAACAAGTATGGTTTTCACCATGGCTCAAAGGGAAATTTCTACAAGAGCTCCTCAAAGGGCATATGGCCCATTACCACAGCAGTCTGCCTTTGTTGCTGCTGCTGGTGCTGCAATACCTCAGCCGGTGATCACCACAGAGATGCTCATTGGTAGACAGACAAGGGCAAACACAATAGCTCAAAGAGAAGAAGGAAGAGCAAATAAAAGACAAAGAAATGCACCTCCAGGCAGAGGAACAGGAGCAGATTCAGCTGCAGGTAGAGGCAGATGTGCAGTTCCAGCTGCAGGCAGAGGCAGAGGTGCAGCTCCAGCTTTAGGCAGAGGAAGAGGTGCAACTCCAACTGCAGGCAGAGGAAGAGGTGCAACTCCAGCTCCAGGCAGAGGAAGAGGTGCAGCTCCAAATGCAGGTAGAGGAAGAGGTGCTGCTCCAGATGCAGGCAGAGGAAGAGGTGCTGCTCCAGATGCAGGCAGAGGAAGAGGTGCTACTCCACTTGCAGGAAGCGGAAGTGTTCCAGGTGAGAGGGCATGGTGGTTGTTGTTTGGAGATCAGATTTAGAGGCAAATACCTGATCTCAATGCACCTCCTGAAGATCTGAATGCACCTGCTCCCTCATTAGCTGGCTGTTGCAATTGCCATTTTTTTTGTAAAGGCCTAGACTGATGTAACTTTAAGACTGGCCTATTAAGTATGCCAAACAGTGGCATGAAGTGGCAAGATTTGCCTTCTTTTGGTGGCAAAACTAGTTAATGCCTGAATATGCTCAATGACCTAGTTAACTGAATTTGCCCTCATTGTGCTGTTCTAGGTAACTGAATTTTAATGCATGTTGTTCTAGCTATATGAATTTTCTGCCTGCTCTTCTAGTTAACTGAATGTGCATAATGATGTTGTTCAATAAAATAAAATAAAAATATTCTTCTACTTATGTGAATGTGCACAATGAGCTAGCTAACTCAATGTGCACAATGATGTAGTTTCAAAAAAAAATTGCCCGGGGCTCGAACCCAGGACCTGGGGTTTATATCGCTGCGTGCAATGCCAGTGGGATAGAACTAGTGATTTGTTCTAGTAGCACCTTTGGATATACATATTGTAACTTTTGTGGTCCTGCAGTTAAGCATGCGTTATGGCCTCTATTTGACGATCGAGCACACCGTAGCGTAGTCGTTTCGGTTTCCTCATTTTAAGACGTGGCGACCTGCCGTTCTCCCTCTCCACTCACCACTCGCACACCCCACTCCTCCACCACTCCGCCAACCACCAAAAAAACAACGCCACTCACCGTCTCGGCGACCAGGCCACCGCCGCCGCCATGGACCAGAGTCTCGGATGGCAGAAAGCCGTCAAAGAGCTGGCCGGCGACAACCCCGAGCTTCGCGCGTAATATAGAGAGATCGCGCGGTGGTTCCCAAGTGTTCAGATGATGAAGATCCATGCACGCGGTCTCGTCAAGGTGATGACGGATGCTGAGAAGCGTCGTGCCATCCCCGACGACATCAATGTTCCTCCGGCGACCATCCTCCTCTGGGCAATGCGCGAGGTTCAGTGCTCCCCTGACCCCAGGCAGCAGGCTCGCTAGTGGATGTACCGCTCATCCACCGCGGCACCGGCCCATCCGGATGCAGAGCGCGTTGCGTCCAGGACCGAGCACGTCCACGAATTCGTGCTTGCCCTGCCGGCGCCCGTCAATGCCACCTACTGGAACCGTCAAGGTCCGTCTGTCCTCTTCGGGCCTGACGACGACTCCGACGATGAGTCATCTGACGAGGAGGTGCCGGAGGTCGTCCTGTTGTCAGACGATGAGCCGGAGGTGCAGATCGTTGCGCCGATCGGAGCCGCCGTGGATGGTGGCCGCAACGTTCCCATTGAGGTGGACGACCTGCCAGATCTGCCTGAATCCGCTATCATCAAGCAAGAGGTTGAGGAGGAGGTGGTGGCGCCGGCTGTTCAGGAGGTTAGCAAGAAGAAGAAAGCAGCAATGAAGAGGGCAGCTGTTCTGGAGGTGCGCCGCTCCGAGCGCCTGAAGCTGCTCAAGGACTGAAGAATGCTGCTTTTGCAAGAGGTGCTGCTTAGGTATGCTGTTATACCACAGCATATAAGTTAGAGATATGATGCTGTTAGGTAGGTATGCTGATATATATGACAGCATATAAGTTAGTAAGATGGGGCTGTTAGCTAGGTATGCTGCTATATCATCACAGCATATAAGTTAGAACTCTTTTGGACATTCTATGGTTAGGTGTGCTACTATATACAGCACATAAGTTATCTGTAATTATCTGAACATGCATGATGTTGGTATGCAACTGGACTGCTTCCAATCTTGCAAATGTGGTGTGCTACACTGCTGTGATGCAAATGTTGCATACAGTACCGCTTTACTTGTTTCTTTCTATTATTTCTCCATGTGGAGCACTTACTATAAATAGCAATCTGTACATATGGCACCTCATACAGAAATTCAGGTTTCAGACTCATTTTTTAGTCAAAATTCAGTCTAGTTCAGACTGTTAAGTTAAAATTCAGTTAAGTTCAGACTGTTAAGTTAAAATTTAGTTAAGTTATAATTCCCTTTAGTAAGAATTCAGTTTGGTAAAACTTCAGTCTAGTTCAGACTGTTAAGTTAAAATTCAGTTAAGTTATAATTCCCTTTAGTAAGAATTCAGTTAACTTAAATTCAGAGTATTAGTTATAATCTAGTTAAGTTCAAATTCCATTTAGTTAGAATTCAGAGTGTTAGTTATAATTCAGTTAAGTTCAAATTCAGAGTGTTTATTACTTTGGAAACCAACAGTTGACTCTAACATTGGACCTACCTACCACCATAAATCTAATGCCTACCTACCAACCACCATTTCTACTATATAAAGCACCCACATTTGCCACAAACAACAGCCACAATCCCTTCTCCTCCCCCTAGCCGCCAGAGAAAACCCTAGGACAGAGAGAGATGGATCTTGGAGAGGTCATCGATGAAGAAGAACAGGTGCCAAGGGTAGCCAGGCGCAGAGAGGCAAGAAGGAGGGAGAGAAGGAACCTAGCTCAGCGGATACTTGCAGCACGCAACCGCAAAGACATGGAGCAGTTCCAGGAGGCATTCCCCCTTGCACTACAAGATATATGTCAACTTATGACCTTCTGTCAGTGACCCTCGAAGAATTGGTCATAAATTTATGACCATTTTAGACCAATTGGTCAAAAGCTGTTCAGGGGGCTCCAAACCCTAAACCATTGCGACCATTTTGGTCAGAAAGGTCGTAATTTCCTTACACGAAATGGTCACAAAGCAAACAGTGCTAGTCCGCTGCCTTATTTCTAGTTGTTAATGACCAATATAGATGGTCATAGCCTTGTAGATTGTGGTGGGTTGTGATGACTAGGCGCCATCTCATGAGGTTTGCCTATGTGTCATGTCCATGTGGCAGTTTTTGCCCTAGGTTGTGAAGCAACCTATATTTCTATCATTCCCAAAATTCCCAAAAAAATCTCATAAATTCTTTGGGGCATATCTTCATCAAATATGTAAAAATCCTTCCTTGCCTAGTTCAAAACTAATTCAACAATATTCATTTTCCTATTCTGTTCATAACAACACTTTATGAAGGAAGTGCTATTTATATATTCTTGATTGCCCTCAGAATTTTTGGGCACTCTTTCCTATCCAAATCATTACCGCATGACAAAATTCAGCTCCATTTTCCTAGCAAATCTTCGTCGGTAAATTTCCAAAGTTTTTGTCCACCTAGAAGCATTGTGAAGGAAGTACCTTTTATATCTCTAAATGGCATGAAATTTATACTGTTCCTTCATATGCCAAAATTATCACCCTCCTCCAAATTGCAGCTCAGTCAAATCATCTATGTGAGCCCAGGTTCAATTTATATTTTATGGCCAAATTGGCACGTCGCAAAGCAAGTGTTATATAGACCCCTCCAATTACCCTCAAACTTTTCAGGCACTCTTTCATACCCAAATCATTGCCACATGGTAATATTCAGCTCAATTTTCCTAGTAAATCTTTCTCGGGAAATTTCCAAAGTTTCTACCTCGAGAGAAGCTTTGTGAAGTAAGTACTATCTAGGCTTACCCAAATGATCTGAAAATTTACCAGCGCATGACCATACCTAAGTAACTTACCTAAACCAATTTTGAGCTCATTTCCTTCATCCAATCTCTCTCACTAGTTTTCCCAAGTTTCTGTCCATAGAAGAGCATTGTGAAGGAAGTACTACTTTGGCATGTCCAACTGGTATCAATTTTCTACAATGCTTTCCTATGCCCAAATAACCATCATCCACAAAATTTCAGCTCACTCCATTCATTATTTTAAGCCCAGCTTCAACATTTATATTTTTATCCAGCGTGGTACTTTGCAAAGCAAGTACCACCTAGGATCCTCCTTTTGAGCTAAAAATTCGTGAAGACATTGTCCTTAGGAGATGATCATCCTCAGCCAAAACTCACGCCCATTGGCCATGTGCATTTCCCGTACCGCTAATCAAACACTTGGCTGCTAATTCATATTTGAGCATCGATCGGTCTCCTCGTGAGAATCTTATGTTGTAATTTTCTTCCTAGAACCAACCTGGGGAGTGCCCAACCCACTAGACATGCCTAGGCCGCCCAGAACACATGGCAACATTACGGTCACGCGGTGACCACGCGACGGGCATGCGAGTTTACGCGCTCTAGGGTTGGGCCCTCGGCCACCGCCCAAACCTCGACGTATCGCCACCAAACCATGTATTTATGATTAAATAGGTACTTATGTAACTAGAAATGATTTTTGGAAAAAATAAGTAGCAAACTATGAGGCAGCTACAGTTCAAATTTGCCCCGCTTCCAACTGAATCGGCGAAAATTTGTCTTTTTCACGAGAGGTGGATCAAAACAATTTACACCCAACAATTTTGTCATTTGTGTATTAAATATGGCCTAGTATTTTATAAAAATGATTTGGTCCAATTTTGCAACAATTATTTGGTAGTTCCTTCACAAAAAAACCTCCTTTCGGGCACTCGGAAAATGGAAAATGTATTTTCCGTGCAAATAAAATGAAAACTCCCTTAGGCAACATTGTTTGGAATTCCAAGATGCACCCTTGTGCATAATATGGGATCATTTGAACAAACTATGCCAAGAATGTGGCCATAAGATTGATCATTTGGCTTGAAAGCCATGAATCTTCACGTATGATAGCTCATTTCTGAGAACACTTTTTTAAAATAATTGCTGTATTACAAGTTTATTATTTTTCCTAGGAACTTGGCCACATATAATGACACAATGCGAAGGTTTCCCAATTTTTGATTTTTTTTTGAATTTTTTATGCCCGTTTCAAAATGCGGTCAAAACGGCGGGAATGACCGTTCCTAGCTAGTGGTTGAATCTTGGAATTTTTTTGGTGTTTCTCTGATTAAATAGATACTTATGTACCTAGAAATGATTTTTTGAAAAAATAAAGAGCAAACTATGAGGCAGCTGCAGTTCAAATTTGTCCCGCTTCCAACTAAATCGGCGGAAATTTGTCTTTTTCACGAGAGGTGGATCAAAACTTTTTACACGCAACCATTTGGTCAATTGTGCATTAAATATGGCCTAGTATTTTATAAAAATGATATTGTCCAATTTTGCAACAATTATTTGGGAAGTCCTTCACAAAAAAACCTCCTGTTGGGCACTCGAAAAATGGAAAATGGTTTTTTCGTCCAAAGAAAATGAAAACTTCCTTAGGCAACATTGTTTGCCATTCCAATATGCACCCTTGTGCACAATATGAGATCATTTGAACAAACTATGCCATGAATGTGGCCATAAGATTGAATTTGGCTTGAAAGCCATGAATCTTCAGAGATGATAGCTCATTTTTGAGAACACTCTTTTAAAATAATTGCCATATTACAAGTTTGTTATTTTTCCTGAGAACTTGGTCACATATAATGACACAATGCGAAGGTTTTCCAATTTTTTCATTTTTTTTGAATTTTTTATGCATGTTTCAAAATGCGGTCAAAACGGCGGGCTTGACCGTTCCTAGCTAGTGGTTGAATCTTGGATTTTTTTGGTGTTTCTCTAATTAAATAGATACTTATGTACCTAGAAATGATTTTTGGAAAAAATATATAGCAAACTATAAGGCAGCTGCAGTTCAAATTTGACCCGCTTCCAGCTGAATCGGCGGAAATTTGTCTTTTTCACGAGAGGTGGATAAAAACTTTTTGCACCCAACCATTTTGTCAATTGTGCATTAAATATGTCCTAGTATTTTAGAAAATTGATTTGGTCCAATTTTGCAACAATTATTTGGTAGTTCCTTCACAAAAAAACCTCCTTTTGGGCACTCGAAAAATGAAAAATGGTTTTTTCGTCCAAAGAAAATGAAAACTTCCTTAGGCAACATTGTTTGCCATTCCAATATGAACCCTTGTGCACAATATGAGATCATTTGAACAAACTATGCCACGAATGTGGCCATAAGATTGATCATTTGGCTTGAAAGCCATGAATCTTCAGAGATGATAGCTCATTTTTGAGAACACTCTTTTAAAATAATTGCCGTATTACAAGTTTGTTATTTTTCCTGGAAACTTAGTCACATATAATGACACAATGCGAAGGTTTTCCAATTTTTTGATTTTTTTGATTTTTTTTATGCCTGTTTCAAAATGCGGTCAAAACGCCGGGAATGACCGTTCCTAGCTAGTGGTTGAATCTTGGAATTTTTTTGGTGTTTCTCTGATTAAGTAGATACTTATGTACCTAGAAATGATTTTTTGGAAAAAATAAATAGCAAACTATGAGGCAGCTGCAGTTCAAATTTGACCCGCTTCCAACTGAATCGGCGGAAATTTGTCTTTTTCACGAGAGGTGGATAAAAACTTTTTGCACCCAACCATTTTGTCAATTGTGCATTAAATATGTCCTAGTATTTTAGAAAATTGATTTGGTCCAATTTTACAACAAATATATAATAGGTTCTTCACAAAAAAATCATTTTGGGCACTCGAAAAAATGGAAAATGAATTTTTCGTGGATCAAAAGCATTTTACATAAAATCATTTGGTCAATTATACATACAATTTGGTCTAACACATAGAGTTGGTAGGTTCGTCACAACAAAACTATTTTTTATACTTCAACAACTAAAAATGCTTTTCTCCTACAAAAGAACTTATTTTTAATCATTTACGACCTATTTATATGGTCATAAAATCATCAAGGCCTTTATTGCATTCTGATTGGTCCACGAGCACCTCACGCGGATCATGCCCGACAACCGTTGGATAGGCCTGGATCCGACGGCAGCCCTCTTCCCCCACCCCCTCTACCCCTCATCCCTCTCATCCCCCTCCCGAATCAGCGCAGCTCTCGTCCAAACCCTAGCTGCGCCATCCTCCGTGCGCCGCCGCCCCCATCGATTCCACCTCACACCGCCGATCCCCTTCCACCTCTTCCACCCATCCCCTCGCCGCCACCCACCTTCGCCACCGACCAGTCCCCTCGCCGCCACCCACCTCCGCCACACCTCCCCTCCCCACCTCAGATCCTCTCCCCTCTTCCCACTCCCAGATCCAACTTCCCACCGCCACCTCCAGCGCCCAATGCCAGCGACCTAAGGCGGGATTCGACGGTGCCCAGCAGACCTACGCGCGTGGTGGTGGTGGTCCGCTCGTTGCCTCCCCTTCCTCCCAGAACACGCGCCTCCTCCTCCTTCTCCCAGATGCAGATCGACACGCCGCTCTCTCACCTTGCCGGCGTCGCCCCCTCCTCCCCCGTCCTCCCCCAGCCCCGGCCATCCTCCCTTCTGCCACCCCCGCCCGCTCCGCCTACTCCACAGCCACCTCCTCCCAGATCGCCCTCTCCCCGACCACTCGACGCCTCCCCTTCCTTTCCTCCCATCACTCGCACCGCCGCCTCCTTCTCCCCGACAACAGCAGCAACCGGGGACGTGGTGAGGTACGGTGGAGGCGGACCTGCGCAGGAGGGCTGAGGGCGTCTTCGACAGGGCTCGCTTCCTCTGCGCCGCCAACTCGGTAACATCCACTACCAATTTGAGAAACGAGTAACAAGATCACGCTGATTGCTGCATACTCTGCTTAACAGTCACATACAGAATGGATTGCAGGTGCAGGGTGTGGTGGAGCTGATCAACGGGGAGTTGAGGTTCGTGCTCTGCAATGCCGTGGAGAGGCACCACACTGACCTGCTCGTCGTCGGCAACCATGGCTACGGTGCCATCAAGAGGTAGTTGATGAGATTTATTTATCTCCAGTCCAGTCCGTGATGCAGAGCTAGTGCTCATGGAATTTTTCTGAACCTGGACACTTTAGTTGACGTGTTAGGGTTTTGTTATTCTCCTGCGGGGAAAGCTTGTGTACATAGCTGTCTCCGACTTGTATGCTAGTAGTGACTAATGCTAAAATTGTTTTGTTTGCTTGTTTCTGTATGAGATATGCTACTTGTGAGGGGCTGTACCTAGATTAGAATAGTATTTTTTTTCCTAATTAATACACTGTAGTAGCTTGGTAACTGAAGACCTTGTATGTTTCACACACAAAACAATCATTTTTTAGACTCGTGTGGAGAAACAAGTAGCACTTGTAGTGGACAACTATATGTTCTGCAAATCTTCTTGTTCCAGTAATGTTTGAGTATCTGTTAACAGAATAACATTAGCAGTGCTCTGATTTAGTTCTCACCAAAATCAACAGCCCTCTCTTGTGTTCCTGTTATGAGAATTGTTCCTTCAAGGATATGCCAGAATGACATATGTGTTCAATCTTCAATGTGAACAATTGGTGTTTTCCTCTTAGTTTTGGCCCCTAAATATTTTTCTTGAAGCTCCACTTTCGCATCCTGTTCCTGGTACAGCAAGTACCAGTAGTGCTCTGAATATAAGTGTTTCATGTGTAATTAATAAATGGCAGAAATAAGACCTGCTTGGAATCTCCCGGTCCTGGCGTGTGTGATCTGACTGGGTTGTGTTGGTGTGTGGTTGCAGGACAAGGTGGTGAACCCGCTGTTTGAGAAGAGGCCGAAGCAGTTCGGCATCAGTGGCACCCTGCCGCCCAAGAAGGACTAATTTTGTGGTCTGCGGAACAAGGCTGGTTGCTGTAGCTTCTCAAAAGTTCATTGCAGACATCGCAGACATTGCTGTTACTTACTATTCGTCGCATTGTAGTTTCGCTGGAGATTTTGCTTGAGAGCCACTTGGATTCACGCAGCATCAGGAGGAGCTCAAGCACGACCACCAAGAGGCACCACCGCAGCAGCAGGTAGCACGTCCATATCCACCTCCCTCTCCCTCTGCTCCCAATCCTTTTTATTAGAATATACTGTGTACATTCTGAACCCCCTAATGTGACACAAGTATATGCACATGCTATGGTTTAAGTGTTGCTTGTGTATGGTAAATAGGTTGAGCACCCACCGCTATTTGATGCTATTTTGTTTAGGATTCTGTTCCTCTATGCATGTAATCTCCAGACCATGCTCAAGCATACACACACGGTTGATTTGCATGGAACGATTACTACTAACTAAAGAAGGAAGCAGACTTCTTCACATAAAGGAAGATGTTTGTTTTAGTAATATAAACAAATAAAAAAAGATTGTTTGCATACAATTAGATCATTCTCACTTATTAGTTGATGAGTTCAAAGTATGTAGAATCTTTAGTTCTCTGGTTATATTATAGTCAGAATTATATTGTATGCATGATTTTATCCATTGTTGGTACTATGGATAGAGCTTTGTGTGTAATCTGGAGTTATTCTTGTTATTGTTCTATCCATTTTATTGTTATATCCATTTTATTATACTGTGTGCATGATTGTTCCATTGCTGTTGCATGATTTTATCCACTGTTCGCTCCAAACTGGGAGCTTGTTCTATATTATTCTATAATGCATCAGCTAATAATCTGGAGTTGTTCTTGTTATCCATTGCTCGTACTATGGATAGAGCTTTGTGTGTTTATCATTCTATAATGAATTGTCCTTTACTCCATTTTACTCTAGTTTTTCTAATTCTTAGCTGATTCATGTAACAGGGCGATCATGGAGGGCATGCAGTCGTTTTGTTAGCCGACTATGGCCGTCCAGTGAGTCCGGCATTTGATCTCTATCGAAGGAGCTCCATGCTGAAGAAGAAAACACTTGTAGAGCTTGTAACATTACTTGGAGAGCTTGTAAAGTACTGTAGAGCTTTGCATTTGTAGAGTTTCTAAAGCATTGTATATGTTGAGCTTGTATTACGTGTCATTTGTAGAGCTTGTAGTGAATCTGTCTATTGTTATTTGAATTATTATGAGTGTTTTCTGCTTGCCTATTTAAATACTGGTTATTTTCTTACTATGAAATTCAAATATGATGTCAAATTGAAATATGAAGAATCTGAGCCTAATAGCTGGGACCCATTTATCAGAACCTGACAAGTGGGACTTGTTTGACTAATGGACCCATTTTATAAAAAAAAGAAAACTAAAACTGCTGGTACAAAAAGGCCTTGGCCCAGAAAATAAAAAGGCCGAATTGTAGGGCTTGGCCCGTGTAGTTCACCGAAATTAGCAGCAAAAAAATATAAATGGGCTGAATTAATGGGCTCGGCCCATCTAAAGCACCGAAATGGACCGGGCTGAATCTTGTGCCAGATCAGCTTGCCACGCTGGATGCCTACGTGGCCTGAGGAGGTTGCTAGTGACCAAAACGCCACAGTAGGAATATTTTGGTCGTAAACGTCTTTGACCATTCCAGAAGAAAGGTCGCTACAGTCAGTTTACGACCGCCAGCTTTTGACCTTCTGTTTTTGGTCACAAAAAGGTCACAAATGGAAATTTGTGACCTTTCAGTGACCAATAGTGGTGGTCACAAGTTGACATATTTCTTGTAGTGTTGGCTCCAACCCTAGTGATGATGATGTCATCCACTGGGCAAGGAGGAGGGCAAACTTCCATCCCTTTCAGGTGACTAGGATGAGGTGGAGTAGAATTCTGTATCCAGATGAATAAGTTTTTATGTGATGCAGTATCTAGATCCTCCTGGCTATTTGCAGTTAACTGAAGTTTTTATGTGATGCAGTATCTGGTGTTTATTTGTAATAAATCCTAGTTCCTCCTTCTTCTATGATATGTGATGCAGTGTATGGAATGCATGAAGTAACTTAATGAAATCCTGCATCTACCATTCTGTGATCCAAAATACCAGTGTATACAACTTTCAGATAACTCAACAAATAACAGTTAACTAAACCATATTCAGTTAACATTGTATAGCAAACTTCAGTTAACTGCAAAAACAATCTTATACAAAATTTTTTGATAAAATTTCATTGTATATATAAAAAACACAATGAACTGACATAACAAATCAGTAAACTGGCATAACAAATCAGTAAACTGAAACAATGTTCAGTTAACCAAAGAAATACTCACTTCACTGAATCTACATTCAGATGACTGAATAATAGTTAAGTTCAACAGAAAAGCAGTTCAGTTAACTGGTAGAGCATTGATAATCCAAATTCGCTTAACCAAATTCAGATAACATAGTGCATGCTTGTTGATTGCAGCAAATAGTACAGTGCATCTGGATACAGGGCATCAAAGATAACCCAAATTAACTAAACAAGTCCACTGATAATCATTAACTAAACAAGTCTAGATGATCACTCAAATTCATCTAGCAGCTCCCTGACCTTCCTTATCTTGCACTTGGTGTCCTCTTTATGCTTGAACAGGTCACCAATCATATACTCTAGCTTCTTAATCTCTTTCTTCAACACATCCCTTTCTTCCTCCAATTTGTCCCTCTCTTGCTTCATCTCATCCCTCTCTTTCTCTGCCTTAGCACTGACCACCTGATGAATGTTGGTCACTGATTTGTCAGCCATTCTCTTCTTCTCAAGTTCTAGCTTTAGGTCAGACAGAGCTAGCCTTGTGTTGCCCAATTCAGTAATTGCCTGCTCTTTGTCAGCCACCATCTTAGCAAAATCAAGTTTAAAAAACCTCAGGTCTTTTTCCATGGCTTCCTTCTCTTTCACAACCCTAACATTTTCATCAGCCTGAGCAACAGCTTGCCTAATCCTGGATGTGACCTCATCTTCATACATGTCCCAGATCCTAGCTAGACTGGTCCTCAATTGTGGAGGCCACTCTGGGTCAACCCAATGCACATAGGGGCATTTAGGCCCATCCTAAAATTGGTGAGGAAATGCATAATTCAGTTAACTGAAGAAAATACATTAACACTGAATCAAAATGCAGTTAACTGGACAAAACTAAGTTAACTGAATCAAAATTCAGTTAACTCACTGAATCAAGTTTCAGTACAACATGTCTGTTTGCACAAAAATACATATTTGAACAACTAAAATAAACTAAATGGCACAAAATGGCACAACGGATCAAGTTCAATATCAAATGAACTAGTACTACAGCACTACCATCTCAATCTACAACTACCAACATGTACTAACCTTTTGTGCACAACCCAGAAATCTTCTTCCACTATCAACAGACTCAAATGCAACAAACTTCTCACACACTGCTTGGTGCTCACACCTATTAGGTAGATCTGCAGCAAGGCCTGCCCAATCGGTGCTCTCAGTGGTGTGAGGACCCTAAAACAAAATCTGGTAAGAAATCGCATTTTTCAGAAACCCTAGATGCTCATTTGAACCTGGACAGGATCTCACCCGACTGGTGACTTCGTCGCCACTTGACGCGTACGAGCTCGATCCGGAATCACTCCATGAAACCATGGCCGCTAGCTTGCTTGGCGGCTGCGGCGGGCTGGACGGCGGCGAAGAGCTGCGGCGTCGAGCAGAGGAGCAAAGCAAGAAAACAGAGAGGGGAGTGAGCTGCGGGTTGTCTGGATTGGGGGAGCCAGACCGTGGTCTCCTTTAATTAATTCAGGTGAAATGGTGGTAGTGTGGGTTGATTCCAAGCAACGGCAGGGGGGTCTTTGCAAAATGCGACGCGCTGACCGGGTGCGCACCCACGAGTCCACATGGCGCTCTTTGATTCGCCAGGACTAGTTTTGCACATCTTGAGCAAGTTCAGGGACTGGGTAGGGTCATTTTTCAAGTTGTAGGACTAAACTATCACATTCAGAGCAAGTTGTAGGACTCCTGGTGCTTTTAACTCTAAAAACAGTGAGGGTGAGGGCCGAAGAGACCATAGAACCACGTTGCTGTATTTCTCTTCTACTTTTGAGAAACCTGCCAGCAAAGAACATTGCAGTGAAACCTGCAGTTTTCGTTGTTGTTGCTCCTAGGCACCTGTATTTCTTTTCGTTGAGAAGATGGGACGCGGATTTTGTGAACACAGTTCCACTTGCATCCCTTATAAACAGTAAATTCAAAAAATACTAGAAAAATTCAAGAAAATCTTTTTTTTGTAATATAGATAGTCAACAAGTATAATATGAGGTTTCACGAAGAAATTACATCTGTGGTATTATGGGCAAAAATGACAAAATTATAGCTATATAAAAAACAATGATGATGAATAGTATGGTCCCAATTATATTTTCTTCACTAAGAATACCATGAGATTCAATACTTCACGAAACTTCACTCGTAAGTAGAATAGTCAACTAGGTTTGATACACCAAAATTTCAAGATTTTCTACTTTTTTGGTATTTTTTAGATTTATTATTTATATGGGTATGCGTGGAACTATTTTCACCTTTGTATTTTCGGAGAAGATGCAACTTTTTTGGGGTGATTCAGAAGATGCAGTTAGTTTTTTTAGAGTAACTTGCTAAGATTTTTTCTAACACAATATCAGCGCAGATGCGCACACATACACATTCATCCCTATCACTAGTAGAAAAAGGGCCTATAGTCCCGGTTCGTAAGGGCCTTTAGTCCCGGTTCCTGAACCGGGACTAAAGTGTCGGTACTAATGCCCCGACCCTTTAGTCCCGGTTCAATCCAGAACCGGGACTGATGGGCCTCCACGTGGGCAGTGCGCAGAGCCCAGGCAGGAGACCCTTTGGTCCCGGTTGGTGGCACCAACCGGGAACAATAGGCATCCACGCGTCAGCATTTTTGTGGCTGGGGTTTTTGTTTTTTTAAGGGGGGGGGGTTGGGGGTTTTGGGGGGTTAATTTAGGTGTTTCATATATTGTGTTAGCTAGCTATAATTAATAGAGAGAAGTGTCCTCTCTTATGTATGTGCTTGGTCGACGCTACGTACTATACATACATATAGAGAGGACTAGACACGCTGGCTAGCTAGTAAGCAAACGAAGGAAACAGAAGATCGTCATGAACATATATGCATACAGAGAGAAGTGATATCGACCACCTCTCCTTCTCCGAGAGATTGGTCGAACAACAAGTTCTCGTATATCTATCTGACACTACCGGCTACATATATACAATAATTATCTCTTACAAATATAATCATACGGACTCAGGGTCCACATAGAATTCTCCGTCTTCAGGGATCACGTGGTCAAGAAAGAATGCCGCCAATTCCTCTTGAATTGCTCGCATGCGAGATGGTGCTAGGAGTTCATCCCGCTTCCGAAACATCTAATTTAAAGAAGGGGGTCAATACATATGTATATGAATGAATGAAACTCAACACAAATGATGGTAATAAAATAAAATTGTGAATGTTGTTATTTGCGTACTTCATATTGTTTGTTAGTGTAGCCCCACTCACAGGTCGTGTGGCGGATGGACTCGCAAACATAGTATCCACAGAAATCATTCCCTTGTTCCTGCCACAACCACTTTACAAGAAATAGAGGTTAATCAAACTGATAAGCAAAAATGCCAAATGGTATTGATGAAACTAGCGCTTGAATGACTAGTAGATGCGCTTAAAATGCTACTATAGTACTTACTTTCGGGTGTCTAAATTGCAGCTCCTTCGGCAGTCCCGGAGCTTTTTTGGTGAATTTTCTCCAAACCCTGCCGGACAAAGAAAACAATTACTTAATATATCAGGAAATGAACAAAGTTGCTGATATGGTGGATAATGATCGATTTAACTTACTTCTCGAGTATTTGAGTCATGTCTGCATAGTCCTGGGGATCTTTTCGTCTTGAGTCTAAGACGGTTACTAGTCCCTGCTCAAGCTTAATCTCTAGGAGAATATAGTGGAAACTGCACACGCATGCATAACTCATCAATTACATTACTATAACCTTGACTAATATATAAGGGAAACCGAATACGCACAAGACAGTAACACTCACTTGAAGTTGTAAGGAAAGAGTATTATATCTTTGTTTTGATTTATTACGAACGATCGTAGCAAGTTGGCCTCGGTAGCTGCGGCATGAAATTTAACCTGAGTTGCATCTATGAGATATGTGTTAATGAACCCAATATCACCGACTTGTCTTTTCTTCAATTCGACGATCTTCAATCTGCATAATATAGTGAGGATGATTATAAATACATGCAATGAAAGAGCTAAGCTATATAGAGAAACTTAATGACAGAAGTAGTACTACTTACAGAGAGTAGCAGGCGACCGTTGTTTTATCGAGGGCCAATTGATTGAAAAACTGATAGAACTCCTCAAGTGGAACAGGCAACAGATCAATTCCAACGAGGTCATGCTCCTTTTTAACTTTCACATACAAAGTACTCCTCCCCCCAGAGTCTCTGCAGATTTTCAAGTACCAATCATGCAATCTTCACATCATCGTTGATAGAGATCTTTCATCTTTGACGAGAGGCTTCCCGTACTCGTATCTTTGTATCTGCATGTCCATGGGTTCATAATGTACTTTGTCGGGCAGGTAATCTGCAAGATTGCTATAACCGGGCACCATCCTTGGATCATTAGCGACGTTGTGGCTAGGCACCTTGAGCGGGGGGCACGATTGCTTCGCTTGTTCGCCGAGCTGGGCAATTTGTTTCCCAGCTGCTCATCGTTCTTTCAACCTTTGATCACTGACTGTACTTCCCGACCGCTCCGCTTCGACAAATTCCTTTCCAATAATGTGCTCATAGTTGCCTTTCGGCGGAGACTTGGGTGGTTTTGCCAGGGCAGCCAGAGTGCGCTTCACTTTCACCGGATCTACCTTCTCCTCCGGAGGTGGATGTCTCTTTGCTTTCAACCCCTGAAACCAGTCATCCACTTCGGTTCACGTGATCTTCGCGTTCTCCTCTGGGGTCCTCTCGTATGGTAACTTCTCTGGAGTCTTCAGAGAAGGACCGAATCTGTATGTCCTCCCGCCTCTGGTTGTACTGCTAGACGCCGACCGAGCAGATGGAGCGGTTGTCTTCTTTACTTGCTTAAGAGGCGGAGGAGAAGGACTACGACGCGCCGGAGCAGCTGGAGCGGCGGCAGGTCTCTTCCGCCCTTGCTGACAAGGCGGAGAAGGAGGAGGCTGGCTACTCGGGCGCGTCGGTGCAGGCGGAGAAGGAGGCAGAGTGCCGCCACGCGCCGGAGAAGGAGCCGACCGAGGGCCCTGATCGTCACTCGCCGGAGGAGGAGGCCGTGGAGGAAGAGGAGTGCCCTGACTTGCCGGAGGAGGAGGAGGCGGAGGCGTCCGGTTCGGAAGGTTGATGAGCTCCTTCCGCCATAGGCATGGAGTCTTCAGAGCAGACCCCAGCCGAGTCTCCCCTTCACCGGTAGGGTGGTCAAGCTGGAGGTCCTCAAATCCCTCCGTTATCTCATCCACCATCACCCTAGCATATCCTTCTGGAATCGGCCGGCAGTGAAAAGTTGCGCCGGGTTCAGTAGGATAAACAAAGCCAACAGCCGCCTTGACCTTCAAATTCATCCATTGCGTCATAAGGTGGCAATTTTGAGACTCCATTATAGCATCCACAGGATAGCTGGCAGGAGCCATCAAGGCATGCTCCGGCTGAAGCAGCTCGGTGGAAGCCACGCTGCTTCTGCGCTGAGATGGCGGGGTAGCTTCGGGGGAGGCTTCGGCAGTACGTTTGCTGCGATTTGCTTCTCGTTCCTCTATCACGTCTACCCTTGCTTGCAGCGCCTGCATTTGGGTCTGCTGCACTTTTTTCCTCCTCTCATGGGATTTGTAACCGCCTGCATCCGAAAACCCAACCTTCCACGGAATGGAGCCTGGCGTGCCTCGTGTCCGTCCAGGGTGCTCAGGATTCCCGAGGGCCATTGTGAGCTCGTCGTTCTCTCTGTCTGGAAAGAACTTCCCTTGCTGCGCTGCTTCGATATACTGCTTAAGCTTCCTGACTGGTATGTCCATTTGATCGTTTGTCCAAATGCACTTCCCTATTACAGGGTCCAAGGTTCCGCCAGCCCCGAAGAACCAAGTCCGGCAATGGTCTGGCCAGCTAATTGTCTCTGGTTCGATCCCTTTAGCAACCAGATCATTCTCAGTCTTGGCTCACTTAGGCCGGGCTACGAGGTAGCCACCTAACCCCGTGCGATGGTGAAGCATCTTCTTCGCAGCATTTTTCTTGTTTGTCGCCGACATCTTCTTACTCTTTTCTGATGTCTTGTGGGCCACAAATGCGGGCCAGTGATCTCTGATCTTCTCATATCTGCCCTTGAATTCTGGTGTCTCATTATTTTTGACAAACTTATTCAGCTCTTTCTTCCACCTGCTAAATAGTTCTGCCATCCTCTTAAGAGCAAAAGACTTGATTAATTGCTCTTTAACTGGGTTCTCTGGATTATCCTCTGCGGTAGGGTGAAATTTGACTTCAGCTCAGTCCAAAGATCATTTTTTTGCATATCATTGACATAAGGCACCTCAGGGTCTTCTGTAGCCGGCTTAAACCATTGCTAGATGCTTATCGGGATCTTGTCCCTAACCAGAACCCCGCACTGAGCAACAAATGCTCTCTTTGTCCGGAGGGGTTCAATCGGTTGGCCGTCGGGCGCGATTGCTATGATCTCAAACTTTTCATCCGAGCTCAACTTTTTCTTCGGGCCTCGTCTCTTTACCGAAGTTGTGATCGATCCGGAGGGCTAGAAAAAAGAACAAAGACTTAATTAATATGTGTACATACCAAAACAATGAATGCATCAATCAGCTAGTCAGCACAGGCTTAACTAATATATATATACCTGGCCAGACTCGGTTCGGTCACCCGAGCCGTCATCACGGTCTCCTTCTTGCACCGGCATTGGGTCACCGGAGCTGTCCTCATGTTCTTCTTCTTGCACCGGCATTAGGTCACCGTAGCCAGCTTGTTCACCCTCTCCTTCCAGACCATCGGTGTCGTTGAGAAACAACGAGACGGCATCACTTCCTTCTGCGATTATGTCCCTCAACAACGCTTCTTTTGCTTCGTCTCGGGCGGTGTCCATAGATTCTACAAATATTTACAACATGGCAATTATTATTCAAACATGACAGATGGATATATTAGTGCCAAACGTAGAACTAGCTACCTAATCATAGCAAGCTATCGGGAGGGGGTATATATCGACAACGACGACACTACATCTATGTCCCTCGATGACCCTTGTTCTCGATAAAAAAAAGAGGAAGAAGAAGAAAAAAAAGAGGAGAAGAACTCCTCTATTCTTTCTTCTCTATTCTTCGAGGGGTCGGGAGGTTGCGTAGTGTCAAAGGATTCAACAAAACCATGTCTTCATCATTAGGCGAAAGTAACATGTGCATGATGGTATGAAGCTCTTCAAAGTTGTTCTGGAACGGAGTCCCAGATAGGATAATTCACTTTTTGGTACAAAGTTCAGCAAGAGCCTTCCGAATATCACTATTTGGAAGGCCTTTGCTGAATTCGTACCAAAAGGTGGATTATTCTATCCGGGACTCCATTCCAGAACAACTTTGCAGAACTTCGTACCAACATGCCCTGGTTACTTCCGGCTAATGATGAAGGCATGGATTTCTTCAATACTTTGACACTAGGAAACCTCTCTCGACCCCTCGGTGATGCTCGACCCCTCGAACCCTCGAACCCCCGATAAAAATTAAGAAGAAGAAGAAGAAGAAGAAGAAGAAGAAGAAGAAGAAGGAGAAGAAGAAGAAGAAGAAGAAAAAGAAGAAGAAGAAGAAGAAAGAGGAGAAGAAGAAAGGAATAGCTAGAGGAGAAGAAGAACTGACAAAGTCTTCTCCTCTATTCCTTCTTCTTCTCCTCTTTTTTTTCTTCTTCTTCCTCTTTTTTTCCTTTTCTTTTTTTCTCCTCTTCTTCCTCTTCTCTTCTTCTCCTTCTTCGGGTAAGCCCTAGTTTCCCGACCCTCGACCGCTCGACGACACTCTCGACATGCCCTCGTTCCTGATAAAAAAAAGAAGAAGAAAAAATAAGAGAAGAAAGAATAGAGGAGAAGAACTTCTTCTCCTCTATTCTTTCTTCTCCTCTTTTTATTCTTCTTCTTCCTCTTCTTTTTTCTTCTTCGACCCCTCGGCGACCCCTAGTTCCCGACCCTCGACCCCTCGGCGATCCTCGACACCCTCGTTCCCGATAAAAATTAAGAAGAAGAAGAAGAAAAAGAGGAGAAAAAAAAGGAGAAGAAGCTCCTCTATTCCTTCTTCTTCTCCTCTTTTTTTCTTCTTCTTCCTCTTCTTCCTCTCCTCGTCTTCTCCTTCTTCTTCTCCTTCTTTCTCTACTTATTTTCCTTTTCCTTATTTTACTTTTCCTCTCCACTAACATAAAATGCACTAACCTAAAATGCAACAAACATAAAATGCACTAAATCGATCAACTAACCTAAAATCAGTGATAAAATGCACTAACCTAAAATCGATATCTACTAACAACTTAAAAAAAATTAATACATATATGAAAAAATGCATATATGAAAAAAACATCATCATATCATCAACAGAAAAAACATCATCATATCATCAACAGAAAAAAATAACATCATCATATCATCAACAGAAAAAAAAACATCATCATATCATCAACATCATCATATCATCAACCTAAAATCAGTGATAAAGGGCGCCGGCGGCCGGACCGAAGGTGGCGGCGTGTGGTCCGGGCGACGGCGACGGGGTTGGGGAAGGGGCGGCGCGCGCGGCGACGGCGACGGGTTCGGGGAAGGGGCAGCGCGCGCGGCGATGACGACGGGGTCGGGGAACGGGTGGCGCGCGCGGCGACGGCGACGGCGACGGGGTCAGGGCAGGTGCGGCGCGCGCGGCGATGGCGATTGTGTCGGGGCCGGCAGGGGCGGCGGGCGCGGCGCGACGGCGACGGGGAGCGGGCGGCGACGACGACGACGAACGGCCTGGGGGCGTCGGGGCGAATGGGAGCGGTTGGCCAAAATTTCACAAGTGTTGGCTTATATAGCCAGAGCAATGGTCCCGGTTCGTGCTATGACCCGGGACTAATGCCCCCCTTTGTCCCGGTTGGTGCCATGAACCGGGACCAAAGGCATCCCGGTCGGTGCCACGAACCGGGACCAAAGGCCAATTTTCAGCAGCCCAAAGGGCGGGAAGCGGCGGCCTTTGGTCCCGGTTGGTGGCACCAACCGGGACTAAAGGGGGGCATTGGTCCCGGTTGGTGGCACCAACCGGGACCAATGCCCCCCTTTAGTCCCGGTTGGTGCCACCAACCGGGACCAATGGCCTTGTGCTGCCCCGCGCCCAAAAGTTTAGTCCCACATCGCTAGCTGAAGGGCGCCGGCACTTGTTTATAAGCGCTGGTGTGCCACCCCATTCGAGCTCCTCTCTAATGCAGGCTTTCGGACCTAAACTTGCTACTGCCTGTGGGCCTATTGGGCCTTCTGCGGGCCTGAATCCTGGCCCATGTAGGGTTTCTAGTCGTATTCAGGTCGTGGAGGCCCGGTAGGTGGCATTTTTTTGGTTTTTTCTTTTTTTATTTCTACATTTTTTTTGTTTTTTATTTTTTATTTCTACTTAAAACTAAATACTTACAGTTTTTAGTTATTTCTTTTTGCTTTTAGGTCACAAAAATTATAAACTTTCTGTTAGTGCCATTAGTTTTAAATTTTGAATAGTTTAAATTTGAATTTTTAAAAATTTGTGTGAATCACTAGTTTATGAATAACTTTACTATAAAAATAGAATCTTTTTCTATTTATTTTTTATTTATAATTACAACTAAATACTTATAGTTTTTTTAGTGATTTCTTTTTGATTTTAGGTCACAAAAATTATAAACTTTCTGTTAGTGCCATAAGTTTTAAAATTTTGAATAGTTTAAATTTGTATTTTTTAAAATTTGTGTGAATCACTAGTTTATGAATAACTTTACTATAAAAATAGAATTTTTTTTCTATTTATTTTTTATTTATACTTACAACTAAATACTTATAGTTTTTTAGTGATTTCTTTTTGATTTTAGGTCACAAAAATTATAAACTTTCTGTTAGTGCCATTAGTTTTAAAATTTTGAATAGTTTAAATTTGTATTTTTTAAAATTTGTGTGAATCACTAGTTTATGAATAACTTTACTATAAAAATAGAATTTGTTTTTATTTTTTGCTATTTATTTTTTATTTATACTTACAATTAAATACTTATAGTTTGATTTTAGGTCACAAAAATTATATTCTTTTTGCTATTGAGGAATATTATAGTTTTATTTTAGTTGATCATAACATAATATTTTAATTGATTGTTTTTATTTTCATAAAAGTTTTGTAGTTCATTTTGTTTGCTATTAATTCATTCTTTGAGCTAAATGACTCTGAAATTGGAAAGCATTTAAAAATGAACTCTGAAAAGGTTGAAAGTTGGCATGGTATCATCATTTCACCCACATAGCATGTTCCAAAAAGTAGAGAGGGTTACGACAAAAACTTGATGCACTTCGTGTACAAAATGGACAATCACTTTCGAAGTATCAAAGTTTCGGACAATAACTGCGCCACATCATTGGCTAGGACGAATGGTTCGTCTGTGTACCCAAGATTGTTTAGATCCACTATTGTCATACTGTACTGTGGGTCTACCTGTACCCCGCCTCCTGACATATTGATCCATTTGCCTCAACACATAAAACCTTGAACCATAAGACATGAAAGCATTTCAAATGAACTCTGAAAAAGTTGAAAGTTGGGATGGTATCATAATTTCACCCACATAGCATGTGCATGTAAAAAACGGACACTGGTAGCATGTTCGTCTGTTACAAATTTGGCATGGTATCATCATAATAGTTGCGGGAGAAAGTCTTCACTTTTTCTTCGCTTGTGTCATTTGCTTATTGCGCCGTAACCATGGATAATCTTCATTGTTTATCAGGATGCTTTTGTTCAGCCTTGACATTGAAGGGAGGAATTTCATGAAACTTTTCATAATCTTCAGACATGTCTGTCTTGCCCTCCACTCCCAGGATGTCCCTTTTTCCTGAAAGAACTATGTGGCGCTTTGGTTCATCGTATGATGTATTCGCTTCCTTATCTTTTCTTTTTCTCGGTTTGGTAGACATGTCCTTCACATAGATAACCTATGCCACATCATTGGCTAGGACGAACGGTTCGTCAGTGTACCCAAGATTCTTCAGATCCACTGTTGTCATTCCGTACTGTGGGTCTACCTGTACCCCGCCGCCTAACAGATTGACCCATTTGCACTTAAACAAAGGGACCTTAAAATTAGGTCCGTAGTCAAGTTCCCATATGTCCACTATGTAACCATAATATGTATCCTTTCCCCTCTCGGTTGCTGCATCAAAGCGGACACCGCTGTTTTGGTGGTGCTCTTTTGATCTTGGGCGATCGTGTAAAATGTATTCCCATTTATCTCGTATCCTTTGTAAGTCAATACAGTCAAAGATGGTCCCCTGGACAACAAGTACAACTCATCACAAACAGTGTTGTCACCTCTGAGACGTGTTTCCAACCAACTGCTGAAAGTCCTGATGTGTTCACATGTAATCCAGTCGTTGCACTGCTCCGGGTGTTTGGAGCGCAGATTGTTCTTGTGTTCATCGACATGCGGGGTCACCAAGGTAGAGTTCTGTAGAACTGTGTAGTGTGCTTGAGACCAAGAATATCCGTCCCTGCATATGATTGAGTCTCTTCCAAGAGTGCCTTTTCCAGTCAGTCTCCCCTCATACCGCGATTTAGGGAGACCTATCTTGTTAAGGCCAGGAATGAAGTCAACACAAAACCCGATAACATCCTCTGTTTGATGGCCCATGGAGATGCTTCCTTCTGGCCTAGCGCGGTTACGGACATATTTCTTTAGGACTCCCATGAACCTCTCAAAGGGGAACATATTGTGTAGAAATACGGGCCCCAAGATGACAATCTCGTCGACTAGATGAACTAGGACGTGCGTCATGATATTGAAGAAGGATGGTGGGAACACCAGCTCGAAACTGACAAGACATTGCGCCACATCACTCCTTAGCCTTGGTACGATTTCTGGATCGATCACCTTCTGAGAGATTGCATTGAGGAATGCACATAGCTTCACAATGGCTAATCGGACGTTTTCCGGTAGAAGCCCCCTCAATGCAACCGGAAGCAGTTGCGTCATAATCACGTGGCAGTCATGAGACTTTAGGTTCTGAAACTTTTTCTCTGGCATATTTATTATTCCCTTTATATTCGACGAGAAGCCAGTCGTGACCTTCATACTGAGCAAGCATTCAAAGAAGATTTCTTTCTCTTCTTTCGTAAGAGCGTAGCTGGCAGGACCTTTATACTGCTTCGGAGGCATGCCGTCTTTTTCGTGCAAATGTTGCAGGTCCTCCCGTGCCTCGGGTGTATCTTTTGTCTTCCCATACACGCCCAAGAAGCCTAGAAGGTTCACGCAAAGGTTCTTCGTCACGTGCATCACGTCGATTGAGGAGCGGACCTCTAGGTCTTTCCAGTAGGGTAGGTCCCAAAATATAGATTTCTTCTTCCACATGGGTGCATGTCCCTCAGCGTCATTCGGAACAGCTAGTCCACTGGGACCCTTTCCAAAGATTACGTAATGTAAATCATTGACCATAGCAAGCACGTGATCACCGGTGCGCATGGCGGGCTTCTTCCGGTGAGCTGCCTCGCCTTTGAAATGCTTGCCTTTCTTTCGACATTGATGGTTGGTCGGAAGAAATCGACGATGGCCCAGGTACACATTCTTCCTGCATTTGTCCAAGTATATACTTTCAGTGTCATCTAAACCGTGCGTGCATGCGTGGTATCCTTTGTTTGTCTGTCCTGAAAAGTTACTGAGAGCGGGCCAATCGTTGATGGTCACGAACAGCAACGCCTTAAGGTTAAATTCCTCCTGTCTGTGCTCATCCCACGTACGTACACCGTTTCCATTCCAAAGCTGTAAAAGTTCTTCAACTAATGGCCTTAGGTACACATCAATGTCGTTGCCGGGTTGCTTAGGGCCTTGGATGAGAACTGGCATCATAATGAACTTCCGCTTCATGCACATCCAAGGAGGAAGGTTATACATACATAGAGTCACGGGCCAGGTGATGTGATTGCTGCTCTGCTCCCCGAAAGGATTAATGCCATCCGCGCTTAAAGCAAACCATACATTCCTTGGGTACTTTGCCAACTCATCCCAGTACTTTCTCTCGATTTTTCTCCACTGCGACCCGTCAGCGGGTGCTCTCAACTTCCTATCTTTTTTTCGGTTCTCACTGTGCCATCGCATCAACTTGGCATGCTCTTCGTTTTTGAACAGACGTTTCAACCGTGGTATTATAGGAGCATACCACATCACCTTCGCAGGAACCCTCTTCCCGGGGGGCTCGCCGTCAACATCACCAGGGTCATCTTGTCTGATCTTATACCGCAATGCACCGCATACCGGGCATGCGTTCAGATCCTTGTATGCACCGCGGTAGAGGATGCAGTCATTAGGGCATGCATGTACCTTCTCCACCTCCAATCCTAGAGGGCATACGACCTTCTTTCCTGCGTATGTACTATCGGGCAATTCGTTATCCTTTGGAAGCTTCTTCTTCAATATTTTCAGTAGCTTCTCAAATCCTTTGTCAGCCACAGCATTCCCTGCCTTCCACTGCAGCAATTCCAGTACGGTACCGAGCTTTGTGTTGCCATCTTCGCAATTGGGGTATAACCCTTTTTTGTGATCCTCTAACATGCGATCGAACTTCAGCTTCTCCTTTTGACTAATGCATTGCGTCCTTGCATCGACAATGACCCGGCGGAGATCATCATCATCGGGTACATCGTCTGGTTCCTCTTGATCTTCAGCAGCTTCACCCGTGGCAGCATCATTGTGAAGGAAATATGCCCTAGAGGCAATAATAAAGTTATTATTTATTTCCTTATATCATGATAAATGTTTATATTTCATGCTAGAATTGTATTAACCGGAAACATAATACATGTGTGAATACATAGACCAACTTAGTGTCACTAGTATGCCTCTACTTGACTAGCTCGTTAATCAAAGATGGTTATGTTTCCTAACCATAAACAAAGTGTTGTTATTTGATTAACGAGGTCACATCATTAGTTGAATGATCTGATTGACATGACCCATTCCATTAGCTTAGCACCCGATCATTTAGTATGTTGCTATTGCTTTCTTCATAACTTATACATGTTCCTATGACTATGAGATTATGCAACTCCCGTTTACCAGAGGAACACTTGTTGGGGAACGTAGTAATTTCAAAAAGTTTCCTACGCACACGCAAGATCATGGTGATGCATAGCAACGAGGGGGAGAGTCTGATCTACATACCCTTGTAGATCGCAACGGAAGCGTTGACACAACATAGAGGAAGTAGTCGTACGTCTTCTTCCCGATCCGACCGATCCAAGCACCGTTACTCCGGCACCTCCGAGTTCTTAGCACACGTACAGCTCGATGACGATCCCCGGGCTCCGATCCAGCAAAGCTTCGGGGAGGAGTTCCGTCAGCACGACGGCGTGGTGACGATCTTGATGTACTACCGACGCAGGGCTTCGCCTAAGCACTACAACGATATGATCGAGGTGGAATATGGTGGCAGGGGGCACCGCACACGGCTAAGGAACGATCTCAATGATCAACTTGTGTGTCTAGAGGTGCCCCCTGCCCCCGTATATAAAGGTTGCCAGGGGGAGGGCTGGCCGGCCAAGCCTATGGAGGCGCAGGAGGAGTCCTACTCCTACCGGGAGTAGGACTCCCCCCCCCCCAATCCTATTCCTAATAGGACTCCCAAGGGGAAAGAGAGAGAGAGAGAGGTGGCCGGCCACCTCTCCTAGTCCTAATAGGACTAGGGGAGGGGGGGAGGCGCGCAACCCACTATGGGCAGCCCCTTTCACCTTTCCACTAAAGCCCAATAAGGCCCATATGGCTCCCGGGGGGTTCCGGTAACCTCCCGGTGATCCGGTAAAATCCCGATTTCACCCGGAACACTTCCGATGTCCAAACATAGGCTTCCAATATATCAATCTTTATGTCTCGACCATTTCGAGACTCCTCGTCATGTCCCTGATCACATCCGGGACTCCGAACAACCTTCGGTACATCAAAATGCATAAACTCATAATAACTGTCATCGTAACGTTAAGCGTGCGGACCCTACGGTTCGAGAACAATGTAGACATGACCGAGACACGTCTCCGGTCAATAACCAATAGTGGGACCTGGATGCCTATATTGGCTCCTACATATTCTACGAAGATCTTTATCGGTCAGACCGCATAACAACATACGTTGTTCCCTTTGTCATCGGTATGTTACTTGCCCGAGATTCGATCGTCGGTATCCAATACCTAGTTCAATCTCGTTACCGGCAAGTCTCTTTACTCGTTCCGTAATACATCATCCCGCAACGAACTCATTAGTTGCAAATGCTTGCAAGGCTTGTGTAATGTGTATTACCGAAAGGGCCCAGAGATACCTCTCCGACAATCGGAGTGACAAATCCTAATCTCGAAATACGCCAACCCAACATCTACCATTGGAGACACCTGTAGTACTCCTTTATAATCACCCAGTTACGTTGTGACGTTTGGTAGCACCCAAAGTGTTCCTCCGGCAAACGGGAGTTGCATAATCTCATAGTCATAGGAACATGTATAAGTCATGAAGAAAGCAATAGCAACATACTAAACAATCGGGTGCTAAGCTAATGAAATGGGTCATGTCAATCAGATCATTCGACTAATGATGTGACCTCGTTAATCAAATAACAACACATTGTTCATGGTTAGGAAACTTAACCATCTTTGATTAATGAGCTAGTCAAGTAGAGGCATACTAGTGACACTCTGTTTGTCTATGTATTCACACATGTATTATGTTTCCGGTTAATACAATTCTAGCATGAATAATAAACATTTATCATGATATAAGGAAATAAATAATAACTTTATTATTGTTTTAGGGCATATTTCCTTCAGTCTCCCACTTGCACTAGAGTCAATAATCTAGATTACACAGTAATGATTCTAACACCCATGGAGCCTTGGTGCTGATCATGTTTTGCTCGTGGAAGAGGCTTAGTCAACAGGTCTGCAACATTCAGATCCGTATGTATCTTGCAAATCTCTATGTCTCCCACCTGGACTAGATCCCGGATGGAATTGAAGCGTCTCTTGATGTGTTTGGTCCTTTTGTGAAATCTGGATTCCTTTGCCAAAGCAATTGCACCAGTATTGTCACAAAAGATTTTCATTGGACCCGATGCACTAGGTATGACACCTAGATCGGATATGAACTCCTTCATCCAGACTCCTTCGTTCGCTGCTTCCGAAGCAGCTATGTACTCCGCTTCACATGTAGATCCCGCTACGACGCTTTGTTTAGAACTGCACCAACTAACAGCTCCACCGTTTAAAGTAAACACGTATCCGGTTTGCGATTTAGAATCGTCCGGATCAGTGTCAAAGCTTGCATCAACGTAACCTCTTACGGTGAGCTCTTTGTCACCTCCATATACGAGAAACATATCCTTAGTCCTTTTCAGGTATTTCAGGATGTTCTTGACCGCTGTCCAGTGATCCACTCCTGGATTACTTTGGTACCTCCCTGCTAAACTTATAGCAAGGCACACATCTGGTCTGGTACACAGCATTGCATACATGATAGAGCCTATGGCTGAAGCATAGGGAACATCTTTCATTTTCTCTCTATCTTCTGCAGTGGTCGGGCATTGAGTCTGACTCAACTTCACACCTTGTAACACATGCAAGAACCCTTTCTTTGCTTGATCCATTTTGAACTTCTTCAAAATCTTGTCAAGGTATGTGCTTTGTGAAAGTCCAATTAAGCGTCTTGATCTATCTCTATAGGTCTTAATGCCCAATATGTAAGCAGCTTCACCGAGGTTTTTCATTGAAAAACTTTTATTCAAGTATCCCTTTATGCTATCCAGAAATTCTATATCATTTCAATCAGCAATATGTCATCCACATATAATATCAGAAATGCTACAGAGCTCCCACTCACTTTCTTGTAAATACAGGCTTCTCCAAAAGTCTGTATAAAACCAAATGCTTTGATCACACTATCAAAGCGTTTATTCCAACTCCGAGAGGCTTGCACCAGTCCATAAATGGATCGCTGGAGCTTGCACACTTTGTTATCTCCCTTTGGATCGACAAAACCTTCCGGTTGCATCATATACAACTCTTCTTCTAGAAATCCATTCAGGAATGCAGTTTTGACATCCATCTGCCAAATTTCATAATCATAAAATGCGGCAATTGCTAACATGATTCTGACAGACTTAAGCATCGCTACGGGTGAGAAGGTCTCATCGTAGTCAATCCCTTGAACTTGTCGAAAACCTTTTGCAACAAGTCGAGCTTTATAGACAGTAACATTACCGTCAGCGCCAGTCTTTTTCTTGAAGATCCATTTATTCTCAATTGTTTGCCGATCATCGGGCAAGTCAACCAAAGTCCATACTTTGTTCTCATACATGGATCCCATCTCAGATTTCATGGCTTCAAGCCACTTTGCGGAATCTGGGCTCACCATCGCTTCTTCATAGTTCGTAGGTTCATCATGATCTAGTAGCATGACTTCCAGAACTGGATTACCGTACCACTCTGGCGCGGATCTTGCTCTGGTTGATCTACGAGGTTCAGTAGTATCTTGTTCTGAAGTTTCATGATCATTATCATTAACTTCCTCACTTATTGGTGTAGGTGTCGCAGAAACAGTTTTCTGTGATGTACTACTTTCTAATAAGGGAGCGGGTACAGTTACCTCGTCAAGTTCTACTTTCCTCCCACTCACTTCTTTCAAGAGAAACTCCTTCTCAAGAAAGTTTCTGAATTTAGCAACAAAAGTCTTGCCTTCGGATCTGTGATAGAAGGTGTATCCAATAGTTTCCTTTAGATATCCTATGAAGACACATTTCTCCGATTTGGGTTCGAGCTTATCAGGTTGAAGCTTTTTCACATAAGCATCGCAACCCCAAACTTTAAGAAACGACAACTTTGGTTTCTTGCCAAACTACAGTTCATAAGGCGTCGTCTCAACGGATTTTGATGGTGCCCTATTTAACGTGAATGCGGCCGTCTCTAAAGCGTATCCCCAAAACGATAGCGGTAAATCAGTAAGAGACATCATAGATCGTACCATATCTAGTAAAGTACGATTACGACGTTCGGACACACCATTACGCTGTGGTGTTCCGGGTGGCGTGAGTGGCGAAACTATTCCACAATTTTTCAAAGGTATACCAAACTCGTAACTCAAATATTCTCCTCCACGATCAGATCGTAGAAACTTTATTTTCTTGTTACGATGATTTTCAACTTCACTCTGAAATTCCTTGAACTTTTCAAATGTTTCAGACTTGTGTTTCATTAAGTAGATATACCCATATCTGCCTAAATCATCTGTGAAGGTGAGAAAATAACGATATCCGCCATGAGCCTCAATATTCATCGGACCACATACATCGGTATGTATGATTTCCAATAAATCTGTTGCTCTCTCCATAGTACCGGAGAACGGTGTTTTAGTCATCTTGCCCATGAGGCACGGTTCGCAAGTACCAAGTGATTCATAATCAAGTGGTTCCAAAAGTCCATCAGTATGGAGTTTCTTCATGCGCTTTACACCGATATGACCTAAACGGTAGTGCCACAAATAAGTTGCACTATCATTATCAACTCTGCATCTTTTGGCTTCTACATTACGAATATGTGTATCACTACTATCGAGATTTAACAAGAATAGACCACTCTTCAAGGGTGCATGACCATAAAAGATATTACTCATATAAATAGAACAACCATTATTCTCTGATTTAAATGAATAACCGTCTCGCATTAAACAAGATCCAGATATAATGTTCATGCTCAACGCTGGCACCAAATAACAATTATTTAGGTCTAATATTAATCCCGAAGGTAGATGTAGAGGTAGCGTGCCGACCGCGGTCACATCGACTTTGGAACCGTTTCCCACGCGCATCGTCACCTCGTCCTTAGCTAATCTTCGCTTAATCCGTAGTCCCTGTTTCGAGTTGCAAATATTAGCAACAGAACCAGTATCAAATACCCAGGTGCTACTGCGAGCATTAGTAAGGTACACATCAATAACATGTATATCACATATACCTTTGTTCACCTTGCCATCCTTCTTATCCGCCAAATACTTGGGGAAGTTCCGCTTCCAGTGACCAGTCTGCTTGCAGTAGAAGCACTCAGTTTCAGGCTTAGGTCCAGACTTGGGTTTCTTCTCCTGAGCAGCAACTTGCTTGCCGTTCTTCTTGAAGTTCCCCTTCTTCTTCCCTTTGCCCTTTTTCTTGAAACTAGTGGTTTTATTAACCATCAACACTTGATGCTCCTTCTTGATTTCTACCTCCGCAGCTTTCAGCATTGCAAAGAGCTCGGGAATAGTCTTGTTCATCCCTTGCATATTATAGTTCATCACGAAGCTCTTGTAGCTTGGTGGCAGTGATTGGAGAATTCTATCAATGACGCAATCATCTGGAAGATTAACTCCCATCTGAATCAAGTGATTGTTATACCCAGACATTTTGAGTATATGCACACTGACAGAACTGTTCTCCTCCATCTTGCAGCTATAGAACTTATTGGAGACTTCATATCTCTCAATCCGGGCATTTGCTTGAAATATTAACTTCAACTCCTGGAACATCTCATATGCTCCATGACGTTCAGAACATCGTTGAAGTCCCGATTCTAAGCCGTAAAGCATGGCACACTGAACTATCGAGTAGTCATCAGCTTTGCTCTGCCAGACGTTCATAACATCTGGTGTTGCTCCAGCAGCAGGCCTGGCACCCAGCGGTGCTTCCAGGACGTAATTCTTCTGTGCAGCAATGAGGATAATCCTCAAGTTACGGACCCAGTCCGTGTAATTGCTACCATCATCTTTCAACTTTGCTTTCTCAAGGAACGCATTAAAATTCAACGGAACAACAGCACGAGCCATCTATCTACAATCAACATAAACAAGCAAGATACTATCAGGTACTAAGTTCATGATAAATTTAAGTTCAATTAATTATATTACTTAAGAACTCCCACTTAGATAGACATCCCTCTAATCCTCTAAGTGATCACGTGATCCATATCAACAAAACCATGTCCGATCATCACGTGAGATGGAGTAGTTTCATCGGTGAACATCATTATGTTGATCATATCTACTATATGATTCACGCTCAACCTTTCGGTCTCCGTGTTCCGAGGCCATATCTGTATATGCTTGGCTCGTCAAGTATAACCTGAGTATTCCGCGTGTGCAACTGTTTTGCACCCGTTGTATTTGAACGTAGAGCCTATCACACCCGATCATCACGTGGTGTCTTAGCACGAAGAACTTTCGCAACGGTGCATACTCAGGGAGAACACTTCTTGATAATTTAGTGAGAGATCATCTTATAATGCTACCGTCAATCAAAGCAAGATAAGATGCATAAAAGATAAACATCACATGCAATCAATATAAGTGATATGATATGGCCATCATCATCTTGTGCTTGTGATCTCCATCTCTGAAGCACCGTCATGATCACCATCGTCACCGGCGCGACACCTTGATCTCCATCGTAGCATCATTGTCGTCTCGCCAATCTTATGCTTCCACGACTATCACTACCGCTTAGCAATAAAGTAAAGCATTACATCGCGATTGCATTGCATACAATAAAGCGACAACCATATGGCTCCTGCCAGTTGCCGATAACTTGGTTACAAAACATGATCATCTCATACAATAAAAATCAGCATCATGCCTTGACCATATCACATCACAACATGCCCTGCAAAAACAAGTTAGACGTCCTCTACTTTGTTGTTGCAAGTTTTACGTGGCTGCTACGGGCTTAAGCAAGAACTCATCTCACCTACGCATCAAAACCACAACGATAGTTTGTCAAATAGACTCCGTTTTAACCTTCTCAAGGACCGGGCGTAGCCATACTCGGTTCAACTAAAGTTGGAGAGACAGTCGCCCGCAAGCCATCTATGTGCAAAGCACGTCGAGGGAACCGGTCTCGCGTAAGCGTACGCGTAAGGTTGGTCCGGGTCGTCTCGTCCAACAATACCGCCGAACCAAAGTATGACATGCTGGTAAGCAGTATGACTTGTATCGCCCACAACTCACTTGTGTTCTACTCGTGCAAATAACATCAAACCATAAAACCTAGGCTCGGATGCCACTGTTGGGGAACGTAGTAATTTCAAAAAATTTCCTACGCACACGCAAGATCATGGTGATGCACAGCAACAAGGGGGAGAGTCTGATCTACATACCCTTGTAGATCGCAACGGAAGCGTTGACACAACGTAGAGGAAGTAGTCGTACGTCTTCTTCCCGATCCGACCGATCCAAGCACCGTTACTCCGGCACCTCCGAGTTCTTAGCACACGTACAGCTCGATGACGATCCCCGGGCTCCGATCCAGCAAAGCTTCGGGGAGGAGTTCCGTCAGCACGACGGCATGGTGACGATCTTGATGTACTACCGACGCAGGGCTTCGCCTAAGCACTACAACGATATGATCGAGGTGGAATTTGGTGGCAGGGGGCACCGCACACGGCTAAGGAACGGTCTCAATGATCAACTTGTGTGTCTAGAGGTGCCCCCTGCCCCCGTATATAAAGGTTGCCAGGGGGAGGGCTGGCCGGCCAAGCCTATGGAGGCGCAGGAGGAGTCCTACTCCTACCGGGAGTAGGACTCCCCCCCAATCCTATTCCTAATAGGACTCCCAAGGGGAAAGAGAGAGAGAGAGAGGTGGCCGGCCACCTCTCCTAGTCCTAATAGGACAAGGGGAGGGGCGAGGCGCGCAGCCCACTATGGGCAGCCCCTTTCACCTTTCCACTAAAACCCAATAAGGCCCATATGGCTCCCGGGGGGTTCCGGTAACCTCCCGGTGATCCGGTAAAATCCCGATTTCACCCGGAACACTTCCGATGTCCAAACATAGGCTTCCCATATATCAATATTTATGTATCGACCATTTCGAGACTCCTCGTCATGTCCCTGATCACATCCGGGACTCCGAACAACCTTCGATACATCAAAATGCATAAACTCATAATAACTGTCATCGTAACGTTAAGCGTGCGGACCCTATGGTTCGAGAACAATGTAGACATGACCGAGACACGTCTCCGGTCAATAACCAATAGCGGGACCTGGATGCCCATATTGGCTCCTACATATTCTACGAAGATCTTTATCGGTCAGACCGCATAACAACATACGTTGTTCCCTTTGTCATCGGTATGTTACTTGCCCGAGATTCGATCGTCGGTATCCAATACCTAGTTAAATCTCGTTACCGGCAAGTCTCTTTACTCGTTCCGTAATACATCATCCCGCAACTAACTCATTAGTTGCAAATGCTTGCAAGGCTTGTGTAATGTATATTACCGAGAGGGCCCAGAGATACCTCTCCGACAATCGGAGTAACAAATCCTAATCTCGAAATACGCCAACCCAACATCTACCATTGGAGACACCTGTAGTACTCCTTTATAATCACCCAGTTACGTTGTGACGTTTGGTAGCACCCAAAGTGTTCCTCCGGCAAACGGGAGTTGCATAATCTCATAGTCATAGGAACATGTATAAGTCATGAAGAAAGCAATAGCAACATACTAAACGATCGGGTGCTAAGCTAATGAAATGGGTCATGTCAATCAGATCATTCAACTAATGATGTGACCTCGTTAATCAAATAACAACACATTGTTCATGGTTAGGAAACTTAACCATCTTTGATTAACGAGCTAGTCAAGTAGAGGCATACTAGTGACACTCTGTTTGTCTATGTATTCACACATGTATTATGTTTCCGGTTAATACAATTCTAGCATGAATAATAAACATTTATCATGATATAAGGAAATAAATAATAACTTTATTATTGCCTCTAGGGCATATTTCCTTCAACACTTTGTGTGCTACCAAATGTCACAACGTAACTGGGTGATTATAAAGGAGCTCTACAGGTGTCTCCAAAGGTAGATGTTGGGTTGGCATATTTCGAGATTAGGATTTGTCACTCTGATTGTCGGAGAGGTATCTCTGGGCCCTCTCGGTAATGCACATCACATAAGCCTTGCAAGAATTCCAACTAATGAGTTAGTTGCGGGATGATGTATTACAGAACGAGTAAAGAGACTTGCCGGTAACGAGATTGAACTAGGTATTGGATACCGACGATCGAATCTCGGGCAAGTAACATACCGATGACAAAGGGAACAACGTATGTTGTTATGCGGTCTGACCGATAAAGATCTTCATAGAATATGTAGGAGCCAATATGGGCATCCAGGTCCCGCTATTGGTTATTGACTGGAGACGTGTCTCGGTCATGTCTACATTGTTCTCGAACCGTAGGGTCCGCACGCTTAAACGTTACGATGACAGTTATTATGAGTTTATGCATTTTGATGTACCGAAGTTAGTTCGGAGTCCCGGATATGATCACGGACATGACGAGGAGTCTCGAAATGGTTGAGACATAAATATTGATATATTGGACGGCTATATTCGGACACCGGAAGTGTTCCGGGTGATTTCGGAGAAAACCGGAGTACCGGAAGGGTTACTGGAACCCTCCGGGGAAGTAATGGGCCTTATTGGGCCTTAGGGGAGAGAGAGGGCTGCGGCCTAGGAGGTGGCGCCCCCCCCCCACATGGGGAGTCCGAATTGGACCAGGAAGGGGGGGCGCGGCCCCTCTTTACCTCTCCCTCTCCCCCTCTTTCCTTCCCCCTTAGGGTTTCCTAATTGGATTAGGAAAGGGGAGTCCTACTCCCACTAGGAGGAGGACTCCCCCTCCCCTTGGCGCGCCCCATAGGGCCGGCCGGCCTCCCCCTTGCTCCTTTATATACGGGGGCAGGGGCACCCTAGGACACACAAGTTGATCTTTGAGATCGTTCCTTAGCCGTGTGCGGTGCCCCCTGCCACCATATTCCACCTCGATCATATCGTCGTAGTGCTTAGGCGAAGCCCTGCGTCGGTAGAACATCAAGATCGTCACCACGCCGTCGTGCTGACGGAACTCCTCCCCGAAGCTTTGCTGGATCGGAGCCCGGGGATCGTCATCGAGCTGTACGTGTGCTAAGAACTCGGAGGTGCCGGAGTAACGGTGCTTGGATCGGTCGGATCGGGAAGAAGACGTACGACTACTTCCTCTACGTTGTGTCAACGCTTCCGTTGCGATCTACAAGGGTACGTAGATCATGCTCTCCCCCTCGTTGCTATGCATCACCATGATCTTGCGTGTGCGTAGGAAATTTTTTGAAATTACTACGTTCCCCAACACATTGGGCACATCGTCTGGTTCCTCTTGATCTTCACCAGCTCCCCCCGTTGCAGCATCTGCGTATTTAGGGGGCACATAGTTGTCATCGTACTCTTCTTCTTCGCCGTCTTCCATCATAACCCCTATTTCTCCGTGCCTCATCCAAACATTATAGTGTGGCATGAAACCCTTGTAAAGCAGGTGGGAGTGAAGGGTTTTCCGGTTAGAGTAAGACCTCGTATTCCCACATTCAGTGCATGGACAACACATAAAACCATTCTGCTTGTTTGCCTCAGCCGCATCGAGAAACTCATGCACGCCCTTAATGTACTCGCGGGTGTGTATGTCACCGTACAGCCACTGCCGGTTCATCTGCGTGCATTATATATAATTAAGTGTCCAAATTAATAGAAGTTCATCATCACATTAAAACCAAAGTGCATACATAGTTCTCATCTAACAACATATAGCTCTCCACAGCATCTAATTAATTAAACCATACATTGAAACTATGTAAAACATTTCAATGCGAAAACAAATGCGATCATAATCGCAACCAAGGTAACAATTGATCCAACGGCATAATGATACCAAGCCTCGGTATGAATGGCATATTTTCTAATCTTTCTAATCTTCAAGCGCATTGCATCCATCTTGATCTTGTGATCATCGACAACATCCGCAACATGCAACTCCAATATCATCTTCTCCTCCTCAATTTTTTTTATTTTTTCCTTCAACAAATTGTTTTTTTCTTCAACTAAATTTAACCTCTCGACAATAGGGTCGGTTGGCATTTCCGATTCACATACATCCTAGATAAATAAAATCTATGTCACGTTGGTCGGCATAATTTTCATAAACAATAAATGAACCAATAGTTATAAAGATAATATACATACCACATCCGAATCATAGACAGGACGAGGGCCAACGGGGGCGGATACCAAAACCATCGCACTATATAAGATGCAATAATAAATGTAAGAAAATGATACAAGTATCTATCTAAACATACAAGTAAGAATATTTTTCCTTTCAAAAAGAAGATAAGAACAAGAGGCTCACCACGGTGGTTTCAGTGATGAGATCGGCGCGGGTGATCGACGGCGGTGAAGACGGGGACGGGGCGTGACGGACCGCTAAATCTAGACAAATCTCGAGGAAAATGGAGTTTTGAGGTCGAGCTTCGAGAGGAGAAAGCTTAAGTAGTGTGGCTCGGGCATTCCATCAAACACCTCATGTGCATAGGAGGTGAGCTAGAGCACCACAAAGCCCTCTCCCCCACGGCCAGAAAAAACAGAGCACTGTGCTCTGCTCTTGCGCGAGGGGGTATATATAGGCACCTCATTGGTCCCGGTTGGTGGCATGAACCGGGACTAAAGGGGAGCCTTTGGTCCCGGTTCAAGCCACCAACCGGGATCAATGGTGGTGGGCCAGGAGCGAGGCCCATTGGTCCCGGTTCATCCCACCAACCGGGACCAAAAGGTCCAGATGAACCGGGACCAATGACCCACGTGGCCCGGCCGGCCCCCTGGGCTCACGAACCGGGACCAATGCCCACATTGGTCCCGGTTCTAGACTGAACCGGGACTAATGGGCTGACCCGGCCTGGACCAAAGCCCTGTTTTCTACTAGTGTATGAACGCGTGCATGCACAATCGCTCTATGAGCACCTCTAAGATATTGAGTCGACACAAAATCTTGAGAAGGCATCACATATTCACACGCGGCTTCGTAGTCGAGAGGACCGTTTTCTTCCAGTGACGAACATCGTCAAAAAGTCTGAAATAAATCAAAAAAAATGCAAGCACCAATGCCAAGTCTAGGACCAACTTGCTAAGCTTTATTGACCAAGGATTGATATGGACATGACTATTCATATACGACCTGAAATATTAAGAGAATATATATTTCCAGGTGATTTCAAGTAATAATAATAATTTATATTATTTTTTATTCAAAAGAAAGTACAACACTTTTCTTTATTATATGCAAAATCATACAATATTTTTATAAGCCGTGTATGAAGATGAGAAGTATATGCAACAATTGGCGGACTCCAGAAGAAAAACATGCACGTCTTCCACCGAAAACCGTGTGACGCGCACAGTGCCATGCTTCTCAGGTGTACAAGGCCTGGATCAAGATCAACAACATGGACCATAGGATTTCGGGCAGCACCAAGTGCTTCTCCTCAAGCATACAAGGCCTGGAACGTACTCATCGCCATTGACTTTTTAATAAATAGCCATCACCTATTAGGATTAGACTTGGATTTTGTTTACAGAAGCTTCGCTAATGGATCCATATGTGATTGCTATTCATTTCTACAGTATTCAGGGCAGTGGCGGAGGACGATTTTTTTTTAAGATGGGGCGAAGTCTTAGGCAAAGATTATTTTTGAGAAAAACCAAAAGAGTCAATACATGATAACAATGCACACTAAAAACGAATGACCAAATACAGTGAAAATGTCAACATATTTTAATAGAGAAACAACCTAAAACACATCAACAAACGGTCGATGCCGCCCCTCATCGGACTCCGCGCCATTGCGCCATTGCTCGCTTTCGCCGCTAGCTGCGCCTCGGCGCAGCACTGCAGTCTACATCCTGAGTGGCAGTTCCCAGCCGCCACACTTGCTCGACCCTCACTGGCGGCTGTCGACCATCGTCTATCTCGTTGTAGTCAGCCGCCACCGCGCTAAAAGCATCTCCAATAGCATGTGTATATTTGGATGTTTATATATTTATATAGACAATGCTCTAAAAAGATTCTCTCATATACACATCCAGTTTTGCATCAGAATGTCTATATACAGGGACCATGACAGGTGGGCCGTCGCTAGGGAGAGGAAGAAATCATGACTGCAGCTGAGTTTAGACAACGCCTTCACATTGTCCAGGCATGGACATTGTCAAGGCCGATTTAAAAGATGTGTATATTTGAACGATCATATAGACAAGCTGTTGGACGCCTGTTTTGGGCTTACGTCGTGGAAAACGAGTATAGACATCCATATAGACAAGCTACTGGAGATGCTCTAACCAGTGTTGTTGTGTCTGCGTGCGTGTGTTTTTTTCTTCTTCTTTTGTGAGCAAAGTGCGTGTGTTTTTTGTTTGTTTCTTTTTGTGAGCAAAGTGGGCGAGTGGCGTTCCTTTCCCGCAAAAAAACAAAAAAAAACGGGCGAGTGGCATATCGGTCTGGGCTGCGCTGGGCGTTCGTGCCGTGCGTGTGCGTCAACGACGACTTTGGTCGCTGCCTGCTGGATCGGTTGTGCTTCGTGGCCCAACTGTGTGTGCGTGGCCCATTTGCGGCCTCTCTTGATATTTTCAGCGAGGCAACACGGAGAGCAACTAGTTACAAGCGCTTCTTCGGGAGTCTCTCAACGATCAGCGTCACTTGGCGCGCTCTCAGTCATTCATCACGTGTCATGCTCTAGGCCTTTTCTTTGAATTTTTTTATTTTTCCGCACGTGTTTTCGGCTTTTTAAAAAAGTTTTTTTCTAGGTTTTTTTTCGACATTTTTGGTTTTCCACCGGTATTCCTTAACTTTTCAATAAAAAAATTTATTTTGCGCGAAAAAACGCGTTATCTTTTTTTTCTTTCATGAGAGTCAGATTTTGCTTTCGTGACAGTCACGGTTTTGCTTTCGCGAGAGTCACGGCCGTGCCTCTCAAAAACAAAAAAAACTTGTTTTCTGTTATTTTTTCTTTCGCGAGAGTCACGGTTTTGCATCCGCGAGAGGCACGGGTGTGCTTTCGCGAGAGTCACGCCCGTGCCTCTCGAAAATGAAAAAACGTGTTTTCTGTTTTTTTTCTTTCACGAGAGTCGCGGTTTTGCTTCCGCGAGTTGTGTTTTCGTGGTAGTCACGGTTGTGCCTCTCGGAAAAGGAAAAACGTGTTTTCTATTTTTTTCCCTTTCGCAAGAGTCACGGATTTGCTTCCGCAAGAGTCACGGTTGTGCTTTCACGAGAGTTACGGTCGTGCCTCCTCGGAAACAGAAAAACGCGTTTTCTTTGTTTTTCTTCCGTGAGAGTCACAGTTTTGTTTCCGCGAGAGGCACGGTTGTGATTTCGTGAGAGGCACAGGCATGCCTCTTTCGGAAGGGAAAAAACCCATGCTCCCGGTTTGTTTTTTTTCTTCCGTTTTTTTCGTGAAAAAAAAAGTTCATCAAAACCTATCAACATGGGATCTAGTTTTGAAGATCTCGACGCGAGGAATCCAACGGTGAAAGAGGTTCAAGATTTAGACGCACGGTTTGAGAGATAAAACATTTTAAATAAACGGATCTACGAAAAAAGGGAAAACTTCCAGGTTGCGACAAGTGGCGCGCTGCATGTGCGCCACTTGTCGCAACTGGTGGAATTGGAATGATCATTGCAACGAGCACTCCTTAATTAAGTGATTTCGGCCAACAGGAACAAGACCTAGGCCTCATTCGGTTTGGAGGATTTTCGTAGGAAAAACATAGGAACAAGAATTTCGGAGGAAAATTTCCTATATATGCATTCGGTTTGTAAGAAATGCGTACAGGAATTTCGTAGGAATACTACTCATTTCCTATATTTTTTGAGTAAACTACACATCCACTCAAAACTCATTTTACGCGTAGAAACAAGGCAACCCAATTCTTTAGGATGGCAAGTGTCATCCTATCAAATTCCTATACTATTCCTAATTCCTACGTTTTGATTTCCTTTAAACCGAATGAGCCCCTAGCCTAGGTTGTGTAGCTAGTCGAGAGAGCACGTATATACGCCTAGGTATAAAAGGAAAACTGGACCAAATCAAGGTGTGGTGGCTGCCACACCTTGCCCACCGGAGTCCTCTGCCACTGCTCCAGGGGGCATTTGGATACTGGGTGCAACCAATGAGAGATGATAGCACCGGCTATATTCAATCGGTTTGGATGGCAGTCGCATAATAGAATAGGTCCTTGATGTCCACTGCATCTAGCCGGTTGTGGCTTTGCTTTTTTTTGTGCTCCTGATGTGAGTTGTACTTCAGATACCAGACTTTGTTTTCGACGAACCTTTTTAATAATATGGCTGCATGCATCTTTCGGATGCAGAAGTCGGGGATAATTCTTCTTTTTCAAAAAAAAGCTAATGTTACTTTCATCTGTCTTCGCTTGTAGCGGTAAGTGCGACCGTCAAGACATTGTCAAGACGTCCTATAGAAATCTTAAATATTTGGTCTTGTGAGACTTTAATCCAACTACCATATTCGTAATTTTAGAATTTTTTTACTATTATTATCTTTCAGTTATTCGATTTGCTTGCAGAAAAATCCTTTCATGGATATGTCGATCGCTCGTTGGCTTGATCGATAACATCATGGAGTTTGTTCATCGACTGATTGTAGATACTAGTCATTTACGGTTCTCCATGTACGATTGATAGCCGGGTCATGAGGGCCAAATCCTCAAAAATCATATTTATCACCTCTCATAGAAAGATCCTAGACACCAGTCCATATCAAGGATGTTTACATGAACTGTTGAACTTGGCAACCCGTTCAACTCTGATATATACAAATTGATTAAGCCAATCATCAAGTGCTCTGAAATATACTCATGAATTGCTTTTCTCCTTGGATACCAGCTTGTCCATAGAGTAGCCGTCAACTTTGTGAACTTGTCATGTGGGAATGACTCGGTTATGGCAAAAAGCCAATGTTTAGCGCTCAGTTCTATGTTGGCGACCATCTATTCCACCATTAATTTGTTGTGCAGGGGTCCAAACACACCTCGACATTAGCATTCAATCAACGAGTGCCTTCATAAATCGGTTCTACCACAAAGCATACAACAATTTCATGTTGCCATATTATGATCCTCCAAAACATCCGCTCTAGGCAAAGATTGCCGAGCTAACCTCCAAAGAAAAACCCTAAGCTTTGAAGGTACATTAATTCTCCATATTTTTCCATGCATTCTTCTCCGCTTACAGGTTTGACCCACCAGCATTGCTCTCAACATACTTCTAATGATGAAGTTTTGTAGATATAATCATACAATTGGCTGACCTGACTGAGAAAGTACCCTTTGTATCATAGTTCCATGCCCAAAATCATAGAGGAATGCCGAGAATAGCTTCTACGTCCATTGGGAGAAATGTGGCTGAGATATAATTATCTTTTCACATAGCGGTTGTGTGATCAATGAGGTCACTAACTAGTTTCAGAGAATTAGCTGATAATGAAACAACCCTCTTCATATTCGAGTCCTTTGGGATGTGTTAAGATGTTTGTTGGCCTTCCATCACTAATACGTCGTATCACACCTCACAACAGAGGGCTGCCTTACTACCTTAGAGCATCTACATCCGACGTAGCTAATCCCCCCCCCCCTAAATGTCCGCATCCACAGTCGAGTACCTTGTTATTAAATCCTTAAATCCATACAATCACATGCAACATAAACTTTAACTCACGTAAGCACATCTTGATCCCACACATAAGGTCCGGCTACTTCATCATTCATGCCATTGGACTACAAAAAAATGGCATGCTCTACTACATCATACGTGCCATCAGACTAACAACACATGTTCTACATACTAAAACAACAGAGAAAGCTCATCCACGGCTGCACTTGCCCTTTTCATTGTCCTTGTCGTATTTGTAGTGGAAGTAGAAGCGGATCTTCTCATTGCTGGAGCTATCTGACCCTTCACTGCTTTCTTCCTCTTCTTTTGGGTGCAGTCCGGCCACGACATGAACTTCTCGGTTTTTCCCCCTTGTGAGGGCACACGTCGTCCTCCTTTGCTGCTTCTCGACGATGCGGGCACGGAGGGCTTCCTCATCCAAGGCGGCGTGCGACTCTGCCTCCGCAGCCTCGGCCTCAAGGGTTGTCGCAGCCTCTCGCATCCCCTGCCTTGCGTAGCGAGCACGTTGTGCGTCCGCAATGGTCGGGCTATGAGGCATGCTAGTGTGGGCCACTGACTCGGAGCCCGACGCCGTGGGGACGAAGCGCCATCGAAGGGTTTGCGTTGCCACCCCAGAGTCGTGGCGTTAGATGGTGGTCAACGCGTCCGGCGAGGCCACGGTCACGCGCCTCGAGCCAACAGGACCGACGGATCCAGGTGTCATTTGCGCCGATGCAATGGATTCCCACCGGATCGAGTCTGATCGCGGTCAGGCGGTCTCCTCTTGGGAGCGGCACAGAGCCATGCAGACGACCATCCCCGCCCCGTCCCCGTATGGGACGAGGTCTTAGTCGACGAATCAGGAAATCTCGAAGTTGGATCCCCTGCACGCCATGCTGGAGAAGGTTGAATATCATCGGAAAGGAGCTTGGGGCAGAGTGAAGTGAAGTTGATAGGGTTTCATCCGGGATGCAGATAGAGACGACTTAAATTAACATCGTGCTGAGATTTACACTTGCCCATGTACGATCACACGTCACAGGAGCGCGCCATGCAACATCAATCGAGCCAAAGCATGCGTTCAGTGGTCTATGCGAGAGTAATCAAAACTACTACAGTCTACAGCAAGCAACAAAGTCGAGCACAGCAAAACAATGGCGCATGCATTGAGTTCGGGGATGATGCTTCGGTGTCTTAAGGCACCTACTTTTATGCCCATGACATGTGAGCCCAATAGATGGCTGGCCCACATGTCAGTGACCCAAAGGCAGGTGACTCTAAGGCACCGAAGCTGCGTCCAACATCCTCGACCACAGCAGTACGTCACTACGTCGGCCCATCTGGACACAACCGGCATGCTCGAGTCACACGGGTCATAGGCGCAGGCGCCGAGCAAAGCAGTCGACCGATGGGCGCCTCTGCGGAATTCATATTTGGCGCGCGGGTCGCAAGGTAGCAACCGCGCGCACCCCCCGCTTCCCGCTGTGAACATTTGGGCCAGCCCATCTTGCTCGTTTCCTGAACCGTTTTATTATTCCTTAAAATGACGAACTTTAAAAAAAACTGAACATTTTTATGAAAATAAAATGAACTTGAAAACCTAAAACATTAATGAAAGAAAAAACGAAAATAAAAAGAAACAGAAACAGAAACATGATAACCAAAAAAGAAAAAGAAATAGAAAACCTTCTGTAAGTTTTCCAAAACCGAATAAGGTTATAGGTATGTTGTGGAAGCAAACGGGGCCGGCCCATCGTGTCGATTCGGCCGCTCACCTGTGGGGAACACCAGCACTTTGACAGAGCATGCATCAAATAGGATTTCGTAAATGCATGGACATGATTCGAACCACGACCTCCTAGCTATCAAAATGCTGCGCCAACCAACTAAGCCACCTTACCTTTGTGTTCTCCCTCCGTTCCATAATATAAAAGCGTGTTCTACACAAGCGTAGTACCAAAAACGCTCTTGTATTACGAGAAGAAGGGAATACTTTTCTTATTCATTCTTTTTTTTTGGAACAGTTTCAATCATTTTTTCCTTTTCCTTTTTTCTTTCTTCTTCTAACGGTTTTGTCCTTTTGTTTTCTCTAAATGAGTGAACTTTTTCTTCAAACTGATGAATGTTTTTTAAAAAATAGATTAACTTTGTTCAGAATTGATGAACTTATTTTAGAAAAAAATTGAACTTTTTTCAGATTTGATGAACCTTTTTTTGAATTCGAAGACCTTGGTTTCAAATTTGATAAACTTATTTCAATTTTGATAATCTTTTAAAAAATCCTATAAACCTATTTTAAAAATTGATTATTTTTAAAAAAATCGATGAACAGTTTTAAAATTTTCCTGATCTTATTTTCAAATTCAAAGAAATTACATAATTCATGAATATTTTTAATTGGTAAAAACCTTTTTTAAATTTTTGATTTCTTTCAATTCGTGGTTTTTGTGAATGCTTTTTCAGATTTTTTTTCTTTATTCAAATAATTATAGTGCCTATATAATAATGAATAGTCAAAACAACTATGTTTCCACTAGTAATCAACAAAGCAGGAGTGTGTGGGCATTCACACGATGGCGTTCGGAGTTCGAATCCCACTTCTCGTGAGTTCGAGGCGCTAGATGGGCCGGCCCGGGCGCGGGGGGACCACAGCCTCGTTTACTTTTATATTTTTCATGTTTTTTGGTTCCCCTTTTTTCTACTTTTTTGTACTTTCAAATATTCTAAATAAATATACTGTAAAAACATTATATTTTTAAAATTAACCAAGTACTTACAAAATGTTAAATGTGTATAAAGAAAATGTTTGTCATGTGTACAAAAAATATATACGGTGTGTGTGAAAAAGTTGATCATGTACTTTCAAAAAGTTAAATCCAAGCATTTCAAAAACTGTTTAACAAGTATTTGAAAATTGTTAAATTGATATAGGAAAAATGTGACCATGTATTAAAAAATGTTAACATATATTTGAAAAATGTTAAACAAACATTTCAAAAAATGTCAAATGTGTATAGAATTTTTTTGACCAAACTTTAAAATAATGTAGAACTGATATTAAAAAAATGTTACTCATGCATTTGAAAAAAATGTTAAATTCCCCACAAAAAATTAAAAATTGTTAAATGTGTATAAAGGAAATGTTGATCATGTATTAAAAAGATGTAGACCTGGTATTTGAAAAATGTCACTTGAGCATTTCGAAAAAATGTAAAATGTGTATAGAAAAAACTGTTGACCATGTATTAAAAAATGTGAATATAGTATTTGAAAAATGTGAAATGTGTATAGAAAAATGTTGACCATGTATTGAAAATGTTAATCTTCTATTTGAAAAATATTGAATGTGTATTAAAAAATGTATGACATATATACAAAAAACTGTATAGAAAAACAGTGAAAACCCGAGAGAAAACAAAAGAAAACAGATGAAAACCAGAAAGAGATAACAAAACCAAAGACAAATGAAAAAAAAGGAAAGAAAAGAAAAAAAGAGCAAGAAATGATGAAAACCAAAGAAAACAAAGAAATAAAAGAAAGACCAGAGATCAGTAAAAACAGAGAAACAAACAAAGAAAACCGGTGAAAAGGAAAAAAACAATATCAAGCACACAAACGTGGTCAGCATCCTTGTCACGACCATCAAGGACGATGTTCTCTTATTCCTAACTGACTAGATACTCAGGATAGTAGAACCGATCGGCTGACCGGAGCCCAAGGCATGCTTGTCGGTTGCCATCCCGAAGGAGAAGATCTACTGCATCTGGTGGTGGTTCATGAGTTAACCGTTGTGTGGCCCTGGTAGTGCTCTAGCTCCAAAATGATCGAGCAGTCCTCCTGATCCCATGAAGCGCTGCTCAGGTCTCTGAGCTTGGACATAGTGATCCACCTCGCTCTCCGGTTCCTAATGTTGTTGTAGACTTGGGTTGAGGTGACCTCCTTCCCACAAAACTCGAACACCTGTTTTGCAACAACGTTCAAATGCACCTCTGAAAGGACCATGATGTCGCCTAGAGGGGGGTGAATAAGAGTTTTAAAATCTTTTACGGATTTGACTATATCCTAATGCGGAAATAAACTAAGCGGATACTTTTCAAGCACAAATCCTAAATATACTAGGCTCACTAAGTGCACCAACTAAAGGAAATATGCCCTAGAGGCAATAATAAAGTTATTATTTATTTCCTTATATCATGATAAATGTTTATTATTCATGCTAGAATTGTATTAATCGGAAACATAATACATGTATGAATACATAGACAAACAGAGTGTCACTAGTATGCCTCTACTTGACTAGCTCGTTAATCGAAGATGGTTATGTTTCCTAACCATGAACAAAAGAGTTGTTATTTGATTAACGGGATCACATCATTAGAAGAATGATGTGATTGACTTGACCCATTCCGTTAGCTTAGCACTCGATCGTTTAGTATGTTGCTATTGCTTTCTTCATGACTTATACATGTTCCTATGACTATGAGATTATGCAACTCCCGTTTGCCAGAGGAACACTTTGTGTGCTACCAAACGTCACAACGTAACTGGGTAATTATAAAGGAGCTCTACAGGTGTCTCCAAAGGTACATGTTGGGTTGGCGTATTTCGAGATTAGGATTTGTCACTCCGATTGTCGGAGAGGTATCTCTGGGCCCTCTCGGTAATGCACATCACATAAGCCTTGCAAGCATTGCAACTAATGAGTTAGTTGCAAGATGATGTATTACGAAACGAGTAAAGAGACTTGCCGGTAACGAGATTGAACTAGGTATTGAGATACCAACGATCGAATCTCGGGCAAGTAACATACCGATGACAAAGGGAACAACGTATGTTGTTATGCGGTCTGGACGATAAAGATCTTCGTAGAATATGTGGGAGCCAATATGAGCATCCAGGTTCCGCTATTGGTTATTGACCGGAGACGTGTCTCGGTCATGTCTACATTGTTCTCGAACCCGTAGGGTCCGCATGCTTAAGGTTTTGATGACAGTTATATTATGAGTTTATGCATTTTGATGTACCGAAGTTTGTTCGGAGTCCCGGATGTGATCACGGACATGACGAGGAGTCTTGAAATGGTCGAGACATAAAGATTGATATATTGGAAGCCTATATTTGGATATCGGAAGTGTTCCGGATGAAATCGGGATTTTACCGGAGTACCGGGAGGTTACTGAAACCCCCCGGGAGGTATATGGGCCTTAGTGGGCTTTAGCGGAAGAGAGGAGAGGTGGCCAGGGCTGGGCCGCGCGCCCCTCCCCCCTAGTCCGAATAGGACAAGGAGAGGGGGGCGCCCCCCCCCCCCTTCCTTCTCTCTCCTCTTTCCCCCTTCCCGAATCCTCTTCCAACTAGGAAAGGGGGGGGGGGAATCCTACTCCCGGTGGGAGTAGTGAAGGAAATATGCCCTAGAGGCAATAATAAAGTTATTATTTATTTCCTTATATCATGATAAATGTTTATTATTCATGCTAGAATTGTATTAACCGGAAACATAATACATGTGTGAATACATAGACAAACTTAGTGTCACTAGTATGCCTCTACTTGACTAGCTCGTTAATCAAAGATGGTTATGTTTCCTAACCATGAACAAGGTGTTGTTATTTGATTAACGAGGTCACATCATTGGTTGAATGATCTGATTGACATGACCCATTCCATTAGCTTAGCACCCGATCGTTTAGTATGTTGCTATTGCTTTCTTCATGGCTTATACATGTTCCTATGACTATGAGATTATGCAACTCCCGTTTGCCGGAGGAACACTTTGGGTGCTACCAAACGTCACAACGTAACTGGGTGATTATAAAGGAGCATTACAGGTGTCTCCAAAGGTAGATGTTGGGTTGGCGTATTTCGAGATTAGGATTTGTCACTCCGATTGTCGGAGAGGTATCTCTGGGCCCTCTCGGTAATGCACATCACATAAGCCTTGCAAGCATTACAACTAATGAGTTAGTTGCAAGATGATGTATTACGGAACGAGTAAAGAGACTTGCCGGTAACGAGATTGAACTAGGTATTGGATACCGACGATCGAATCTTGGGCAAGTAACATACCGATGACAAAGGGAACAACGTATGTTGTTATGCGGTCTGACCGATAAAGATCTTCGTAGAATATGTTGGAGCCAATATGGGCATCTAGGTCCCGCTATTGGTTATTGACCAGAGAGGTGTCTCGGTCATGTCTACATAGCTCTCAAACCCGTAGGGTCCGCATGCTTAACGTTCGTTGACGATATAGTACTATGTGAGTTATGAATGTTGGTGACCGAATGTTGTTCGGAGTCCGGGAGGAGATCATGGATATGACGAGGAACTCCGGAATGGTCCGGAGACAAAGTTTGATATATGGGATAATAGTGTTTGGTCACCGGAAGGGTTCTGGAAATCACCGGAAGGGGTTCCGGATGTTTCCCGAAATGTTTGGGTACGAGAACACTTTATTTGGGCCAAAGGGGAAAGCCCACAAGGTTTTTGGAAAGCGCAAAAGGAAGTTTTGCGGAGTCCAGGGGCCAGACGCCAGGGTCCCTGGCGTTGAAGGAAATATGCCCTAGAGGCAATAATAAAGTTATTATTTATTTCCTAGTGCATCGGGTCCAATGAAAATCTTTTGTGACAATACTGGTGCAATTGCCTTAGCAAAGGAATCCAGATTTCACCAAAGGACCAAACACATCAAGAGACGCTTCAACTCCATCCGGGATCTAGTCCAGGTGGGAGACATAGAGATTTGCAAGATACATACAGATCTAAATATTGCAGACCTGTTGACTAAGCCTCTTCCACGAGCAAAACATGATCAGCACCAAGGCTCCATGGGTGTTAGAATCATTACTGTGTAATCTAGATTATTGACTCTAGTGCAAGTGGGAGCTGAAGGAAATATGCCCTAGAGGCAATAATAAAGTTATTATTTATTTCCTTATATCATGATAAATGTTTATTATTCATGCTAGAATTGTATTAACCGGAAACATAATACATGTGTGAATACATAGACAAACAGAGTGTCACTAGTATGCCTCTACTTGACTAGCTCGTTAATCAAAGATGGTTATGTTTCCTAACCATGAACAAAGAGTTGTTATTTGATTAATGAGGTCACATCATTAGTTGAATGATCTGATTGACATGACCCATTCCATTAGCTTAGCACCCGATCGTTTAGTATGTTGCTATTGCTTTCTTCATGACTTATACATGTTCCTATGACTATGAGATTATGCAACTCCCTTTTGCCGGAGGAACACTTTGGGTGCTACCAAACGTCACAACGTAACTGGGTGATTATAAAGATGTACTACATGTGTTTCCAATGGTAGATGTTGGGTTGGCGTATTTCGAGAATAGGATTTGTCACTCCGATTGTCGGAGAGGTATCTCTGGGCCCTCTCGGTAATACACATCACATAAGCCTTGCAAGCATTATAACTAAGATGTTAGTTGTGAGATGATGTATTACGAAACGAGTAAAGAGACTTGCCAGTAACGAGATTGAACTAGGTATTGGATACCGACGATCGAATCTCGGGCAAGTAACATATCGATGACAAAGGGAACAACGTATGTTGTTATGCGGTCTGACCGATAAAGATCTTCGTAGAATATGTAGGAGCCAATATGGGCATCCAGGTCCCGCTATTGGTTATTGACCGGAGACGTGTCTCGGTCATGTGTACATTGTTCTCGAACCGTAGGGTCCGCACGCTTAACGTTACGATGACAGTTATTATGAATTTATGCATTTTGATGTACCGAAGGTAGTTCGGAGTCCTGGATGCGATCACGGATATGACGAGGAGTCTCGAAATGGTCGAGACATAAAGATTGATATATTGGAAGCCTATATTTGGATATCGGAAGTGTTCCAGGTGAAATCGGGATTTTACCGGATTACCGGGAGGTTACCGGAACCCCCCGGGAGCCATATGGGCCTTCATGGGCCTTAGTGGAAAGGAGAAAAGGGGCTGCCCATAGGTGGCCGCGCCCCCCCTTCCCTTAGTCCTATTAGGACTAGGAGAAGGGGCCGGCCCCCCTCTCTCTCTTTCCCCCTTTGAGAAACCTAGTCCAACTAGGATTGGGGGGGAGTCCTACTCCCGGTGGGAGTAGGACTCCTCCTGTGCCCTCTCCCTGGCCGGCGCACCCCTCCCCCTTGGCTCCTTTATATACAGGGGCAGGGGGCACCTCTAGACACACAAGTTGATCCTTGGTGATCGTTCCTTAGCCGTGTGCGGTGCCCCCTGCCACCAAATTTCACCTTGATCATATTATTGCAATGCTTAGGCGAAGCCCTTCATCGGTAGTACATCAAGATCGTCACCACGCCGTCGTGCTGACGGAACTCTTCCTTGACGCTTTGCTGGATCGGAGCCCGAGGATCGTCTTCGAGCTGAACGTGTGCTAAGAACTCGGAGGTGCCGGAGTAACGGTGCTTGGATCGGTCGGATCGGGAAGACGTACGACTACTACCTCTACGTTGTGTGATCGCTTCCGCAGTCGGTCTGCGTTGGTACGTAGACAACACTCTCCCCTCTCGTTGCTATGCATCACCATGATCTTGCGTGTGCGTAGGAAAATTTTGAAATTACTACGTTCCCCAATAGTGGCATCAGAGCCTAGGTTTTATGGTTTGATGTTATTTGCACGAGTAGAACACAAGTGAGTTGTGGGCGATACAAGTCATACTGCCTACCAGCATGTCATACTTTGGTTCAGCGGTATTGTTGGACGAGACGACCCAGACCAACATTACGCGTACGCTTACGCGAGACTGGTTCCCTCGACGTGCTTTGCACATAGATGGCTTGCGGGCGACTGTCTCTCCAACTTTAGTTGAACCGAGTGTGGCTACGCCCGGTCCTTGAGATGGTTAAAACGGAGTCTATTTGACAAACTATCGTTGTGGTTTTGATGCGTAGGTGAGATGAGTTCTTGCTTAAGCCCGTAGCAGCCACGTAAAACATGCAACAACAAAGTAGATGACGTCTAACTTGTTTTTGCAGGTCATGTTGTGATGTGATATGGTCAAGGCATGATGCTAAATTTTATTGTATGAGATGATCATGTTTTGTAACCAAGTTATCGGCAACTGGCAGGAGCCATATGGTTGTCGCTTTATTGTATGCAATGCAATCGCGATGTAATGCTTTACTTTATTACTAAGCGGTAGTGATAGTCGTGGAAGCATAAGATTGGCGAGACGACAACGATGCTACGATGGAGATCAAGGTGTCATGCCGGTGACGATGGTGATCATGACGGTGCTTCGGAGATGGAGATCACAAGCACAAGATGATGATGGCCATATCATATCACTTATATTGATTGCATGTGATGTTTATCCTTTTATGCATCTTATCTTGCTTTGATTGACGGTAGCATTATAAGATGATCTCTCACTAAATTATCAAGAAGTGTTCTCCCTGAGTATGCACCGTTGCCAAAGTTCGTCGTACCCAGACACCACGTGATGATCGGGTGTGATAAGCTCTACGTCCATCTACAACGGGTGCAAGCCAGTTTTGCACACGCAGAATACTCAGGTTAAACTTGACGAGCCTAGCATATGCAGATATGGCCTCGGAACACAGAGACCGAAAGGTCGAGCGTGAATCATATAGTAGATATGATCAACATAACGATGTTCACCATTGAAAACTACTCCATCTCACGTGATGATCGGTTATGGTTTAGTTGATTTGGATCACGTGATCACTTAGAGGATTAGAGGGATGTCTATCTAAGTGGGAGTTCTTAAGTAATTTGATTAAACTGAACTTAAACTTATCATGAACTTAGTACCTGATAGTATCTTGCTTGTTTATGTTGATTGTAGATAGATGGCTCGTGCTGTTGTTCCGTTGAATTTTAATGCGTTCGTTGAGAAAGCAAAGTTGAAAGATGATGGTAGCAATTATACGGACTGGGTCCTTAACTTGAGGATTATCCTCATTGCTGCACAGAAGAATTACGTCCTGGAAGCACCGCTGGGTGCCAGGCCTGCTGCTGGAGCAACACTAGATGTTATGAACGTCTGGCAGAGCAAAGCTGATGACTACTCGATAGTGCAGTGTGCCATGCTTTACGACTTAGAATCGGGACTTCAACGATGTTTTGAACGTCATGGAGCATATGAGATGTTCCATGAGTTGAAGTTAATATTTCAAGCAAATGCCCGGATTGAGAGATATGAAGTCTCCAATAAGTTCTATAGCTGCAAGATGGAGGAGAACAGTTCTGTCAGTGGGCATATACTCAAGATGTCTAGGTATAATAATCACTTGATTCAATTGGGAGTTAATATTCTGGATGATTGCGTCATTGACAGAATTCTCCAATCACTGCCACCAAGCTACAAGAGCTTCATGATGAACTATAATATGCAAGGGATGAACAAGACTATTCCCGAGCTCTTCGCAATGCTGAAAGCTGCGGAGGTAGAAATCAAGAAGGAGCATCAAGTGTTGATGGTCAACAAGACCACTAGTTTCAAAAAAGGGCAAAGGGAAGAAGAAGGGGAACTTCAAGAAGAACAGCAAGCAAGTTGCTGCTCAGGAGACGAAACCCAAGTCTGGACCTAAGCCTGAAACTGAGTGCTTCTATTGCAAGCAGACTGGTCACTGGAAGCGGAACTGCCCCAAGTATTTGGCGGATAAGAAGGATGGCAAGGTGAACAAAGGTATATGTGATATACATGTTATTGATGTGTACCTTACTAGAGCTCGCAGTAGCACCTGGGTATTTGATACTGGTTCTGTTGCTAATATTTGCAACTCGAAGCAGGGACTACGGAATAAGCGGACACTAGCAAAGGACAAGGTGACGATGCGCGTGGGAAACGGTTCCAAAGTCGATGTGATCGTGGTCGGCACGCTACCTCTACATCTACCTTCGGGATTAATATTAGACCTAAATAATTGTTATTTGGTGCCAGCGTTGAGCATGAACATTATATCTGGATCTTGTTTAATGCGAGACGGTTATTCATTTAAATCAGAGAATAATGGTTGTTCTATTTATATGAGTAATATCTTTTATGGTCATGCACCTTTGAAGAGTGGTCTATTTTTGATGAATCTCGATAGTAGTGATACACATATTCATAATGTTGAAACCAAAAGATGCAGAGTTGATAATGATAGTGCAACTTATTTGTGGCACTGCCGTTTAGGTCATATCGGTGTAAAGCGCATGAAGAAACTCCATACTGATGGGCTTTTGGAACCACTTGATTATGAATCACTTGGTACTTGCGAACCGTGCCTCATAGGCAAGATGACTAAAACACCGTTCTCTGGTACTATGGAGAGAGCAACAGATCTGTTGGAAATCATACATACCGATGTATGTGGTCCGATGAATATTGAGGCTCGTGGCGGATATCGTTATTTTCTCACCTTCACAGGTGATTTAAGCAGATATGGATATATCTACTTAATGAAACACAAGTCTGAAACATTTGAAAAGTTCAAAGAATTTCAGAGTGAAGTTGAAAATCATCGTAACAAGAAAATAAAGTTTCTACGATCTGATCGTGGAGGAGAATATTTGAGTTACGAGTTTGGTATACATTTGAAAAATTGTGGAATAGTTTCGCAACTCACGCCACCCGGAACACCACAGCGTAATGGTGTGTCCGAACGTCGTAATCTTACTTTACTAGATATGGTGCGATCTATGATGTCTCTTACTGATTTACCGCTATCGTTTTGGGGTTATGCTTTAGAGACGGCCGCATTCACGTTAAATAGGACACCATCAAAATCCGTTGAGACGACGCCTTATGAACTATGGTTTGGCAAGAAACCAAAGTTGTTGTTTCTTAAAGTTTGGGGCTGCGATGCTTATGTGAAAAAGCTTCAACCTGATAAGCTCGAACCCAAAGCAGAGAAATGTTTCTTCATAGGATACCCAAAGGAGACTGTTGGGTACACCTTCTATCACAGATCCGAAGGCAAGGCATTCATTGCTAAGAATGGATCATTTCTAGAGAAGGAGTTTCTCTCAAAAGAAGTGAGTGGGAGGAAAGTAGAACTTGACGAGGTAACTGTATCTGCTCCCTTATTGGAAAATAGTACATCACAGAAAACTGTTTCTGCGACACCTATACCAATTAGTGAGGAAGCTAATGATGATGATCATGAAACTTCAGGACAAGATACTACTGAACCCCATAGATCAACCAGAGTGAGATCCGCACCAGAGTGGTACGGTAATCCAATTCTGGAAGTCATGCTACTAGATCATGATGAACCTACGAACTATGAAGAAGCGATGGTGAGCCCAGATTCCGCAAAGTGGCTTGAAGCCATGAAATCTGAGATGGGATCCATGTATGAGAACAAAGTATGGACTTTGGTTGACTTGCCCGATGATCGGCAAGCAATTGAGAATAAATGGATCTTCAAGAAAAAGACTGACGCAGACGGTAATATTACTGTCTATAAAGCTCGACTTGTCGCAAAAGGTTTTCGACAAGTTCAAGGGGTTGACTACGATGAGACCTTCTCACCCGTAGCGATGCTTAAGTCTGTCAGAATCATGTTAGCAATTGCCGCATTTTATGATTATGAAATTTGGCAGATGGATGTCAAAACCGCATTCCTGAATGGATTTCTGGAAGAAGAGTTGTATATGATGCAACCAGAAGGTTTTGTCGATCCAAAGGGAGCTAACAAAGTGTGCAAGCTCTAGCGGTCCATTTATGGACTGGTGCAAGCCTCTCGGAGTTGGAATAAACGCTTTGATAGTGTGATCAAAGCATTTGGTTTTATACAGACTTTTGGAGAAGCCTGTATTTACAAGAAAGTGAGTGGGAGCTCTGTAGCATTTCTGATATTATATGTGGATGACATATTGCTGATTGGAAATGATATAGAATTTCTGGATAGCATAAAGGGATACTTGAATAAAAGTTTTTCGATGAAAGACCTCGGGGAAGCTGCTTACATATTAGGCATAAAGATCTATAGAGATAGATCAAGACGCTTAATTGGACTTTCACAAAGCACATACCATGATAAGATTTTGAAGAAGTTCAAAATGGATCAAGCAAAGAAAGGGTTCTTGCCTGTGTTACAAGGAGTGAAGTTGAGTCAGACTCAATGCCCGACCACTGCAGAAGATAGAGAGAAAATGAAAGATGTTCCCTATGCTTCAGCCATAGGCTCTATCATGTATGCAATGCTGTGTACCAGACCTGATGTGTGCCTTGCTATAAGTTTAGTAGGGAGGTACCAAAGTAATCCAGGAATGGATCACTAGACAGCGGTCAAGAACATCCTGAAATACCTGAAAAGGACTAAGGATATGCTTCTCGTATATGGAGGTGACAAAGAGCTCACTGTAAGAGGTTACGTTGATGCAAGCTTTGACACTGATCCAGACGATTCTAAATCGCAAACCGGATACGTGTTTACTTTAAACGGTGGAGCTATTAGTTGGTGCAGTTCTAAACAAAGCGTCGTAGCGGGATCTACATGTGAAGCGGAGTACATAGTTGCTTCGGAAGCAGCGAACGAAGGAGTCTGGATGAAGGAGTTCATATCCGATCTAGGTGTCATACCTAGTGCATCGGGTCCAATGAAAATCTTTTGTGACAATACTGGTGCAATTGCCTTAGCAAAGGAATCCAGATTTCACCAAAGGACCAAACACATCAAGAGACGCTTCAACTCCATCCGGGATCTAGTCCAGGTGGGAGACATAGAGATTTGCAAGATACATACGGATCTGAATATTGCAGACCCGTTGACTAAGCCTCTTCCACGAGCAAAACATGATCAGCACCAAGGCTCCATGGGTGTTAGAATCATTACTGTGTAATCTAGATTATTGACTCTAGTGCAAGTGGGAGCTGAAGGAAATATGCCCTAGAGGCAATAATAAAGTTATTATTTATTTCCTTATATCATGATAAATGTTTATTATTCATGCTAGAATTGTATTAACCGGAAACATAATACATGTGTGAATACATAGACAAACAGAGTGTCACTAGTATGCCTCTACTTGACTAGCTTGTTAATCAAAGATGGTTATGTTTCCTAAACATGAACAAAGAGTTGTTATTTGATTAACGAGGTCACATCATTATTTGAATGATCTGATTGACATGACCCATTCCATTAGCTTAGCACCCGATCGTTTAGTATGTTGCTATTGCTTTCTTCATGACTTATACATGTTCCTATGACTATGAGATTATGCAACTCCCATTTGCCGGAGGAACACTTTCGGTGCTACCAAACATCACAACGTAACTGGGTGATTATAAAGGAGTACTACAGGTGTTTCCAATGGTAGATGTTGGGTTGGCGTATTTCGAGAATAGGATTTGTCACTCCGATTGTCGGAGAGGTATCTCTGGGCCCTCTCGGTAATACACATCACATAAGCCTTGCAAGCATTATAACTAAGATGTTAGTTGTGAGATGATGTATTACGGAACGAGTAAAGAGACTTGCCAGTAACGAGATTGAACTAGGTATTGGATATCGACGATCGAATCTCGGGCAAGTAACATACCGATGACAAAGGGAACAACGTATGTTGTTATGCGGTCTGACCGATAAAGATCTTCGTAGAATATGTAGGAGCTAATATGGGCATCCAAGTCCCACTATTGGTTATTGACCGGAGACGTGTCTCGGTCATGTCTACATTGTTCTCGAACCGTAGGGTCCGCACGCTTAACGTTACGATGACAATTATTATGAGTTTATGCATTTTGATGTACCGAAGGTAGTTCAGAGTCCCGGATGTGATCACGGATATGACGAGGAGTCTCGAAATGGCCGAGACATAAAGATTGATATATTGGAAGCCTATATTTGGATATCGGAAGTGTTCCGGGTGAAATCGGGATTTTACCGGATTACCGGGAGGTTACCGGAACCCCCCGGGAGCCATATGGGCCTTCATGGGCCTTAGTGGAAAGGAGAAAAGGGGCAGCCCATAGGTGGCCACGCGCCCCCCCTTCCCTTAGTCCTATTAGGACCAGGAGAAGGGGCCGGCCCCCCTCTCTCTCTTTCCCCCTTTGGGAAACCTAGTCCAACTAGGATTGGGGGGGGGGGGAGTCCTACTCCCGGTGGGAGTAGGACTCCTCCTGTGCCCTCTCCCTGGCCGGCGCACCCCTCCCCCTTGGCTCCTTTATATACAGGGGCAGGGGGCACCTCTAGACACACAAGTTGATCCTTGGTGATCGTTCCTTAGCCGTGTGCAGTGCCCCCTGCCACCAAATTCCACCTCGATCATATTATTGCAGTGCTTAGGCGAAGCCCTGCGTCGGTAGTACATCAAGATCGTCACCACGCCATCGTGCTGACGAAACTCTTCCTCGACGCTTTGCTGGATCGGAGCCCGAGGATCGTCATCGAGCTGAACGTGTGCTAAGAACTCGGAGGTGCCGGAGTAACGGTGCTTGGATCGGTCGGATCGGGAAGACGTACGACTACTTCCTCTACGTTGTGTGATCGCTTCCGCAGTCAGTCTGCGTTGGTACGTATACAACACTCTCCCCTCTCGTTGCTATGCATCACCATGATCTTGCGTGTGCGTAGGAAAATTTTGAAATTACTACGTTCCCCAACAGGCGTCTGGGTCCAGACGCCGGGAACCCTGGCGTCTGGCCCTGGATTCCGAGAAGGACTCTTGCTTTTCGGGTGAAACCGACTTTGTGGAGGCTTTTACTCCAAGGCTCGACCCCAGGGCTCAACATATAAATAGAGGGGCAGGGCTAGCACGAAAGACACATCAAGAAACACCAAGCCGTGTGCCGGCAACCCTGTTCCCTCTAGTTTATCCTCCGTCATAGTTTTCGTAGTGCTTAGGCGAAGCCCTGCGGAGATTGTTCTTCACCAACACCGTCACCACGCCGTCGTGCTGTCGGAACTCATCTACTACTTCGCCCCTCTTGCTGGATCGAGAAGGCGAGGACGTCACCGTGCCGTACGTGTGCAGAACTCGGAGGTGCCGTGCTTTCGGTACTTGGATCGGTCGGATCGTGAAGACGTTCGACTACATCAACCGCGTTGATATAACGCTTCCGCTTGCGATCTACAAGGGTACGTAGATCAGACTCTCCCCCTCGTTGCTATGCATCACCATGATCTTGCGTGTGCGTAGGATTTTTTTTGAAATTACTACGTTCCCCAACAGTGGCATCCGAGCCTAGGTTTTATGGTTTGATGTTATTTGCACGAGTAGAACACAAGTGAGTTGTGGGCGATACAAGTCATACTGCCTACCAGCATGTCATACTTTGGTTCAGCGGTATTGTCGGATGAGACGACCCGGACCAACCTTACGCGTACGCTTACGCGAGACCGGTTCCCTCGACGTGCTTTGCACATAGATGGCTTGCGGGCGACTGTCTCTCCAACTTTAGTTGAACCGAGTATGGCTACGCCTGGTCCTTGAGAAGGTTAAAACAGAGTCTATTTGACAAACTATCCTTGTGGTTTTGATGCGTAGGTGAGATTGGTTCTTGCTTAAGCCCATAGCAGCCACGTAAAACTTGCAACAACAAAGTAGAGGACGTCTAACTTGTTTTTGCAGGGCATGTTGTGATGTGATATGGTCAAGACATGATGCTAAATTTTATTGTATGAGATGATCATGTTTTGTAACCGAGTTATCAGCAACTGGCAGGAGCCATATGGTTGTCGCTTTATTGTATGCAATGCAATCGTGATGTAATGCTTTACTTTATCACTAAACGGTAGCGATAGTCGTGGAAGCATAAGATTGGCGAGACAACAACGATGCTACGATGGAGATCAAGGTGTCGCGCCGGTGACGATGGTGATCATGACGGTGCTTCGGAGATGGAGATCACAAGCACAAGATGATGATGGCCATATCATATCACTTATATTGATTGCATGTGATGTTTATTTTTTTATGCATCTTATCTTGCTTTGATTGACGGTAGCATTATAAGATGATCTCTCACTAAATTATCAAGAAGTGTTCTCCCTGAGTATGCACCGTTGCGAAAGTTCTTCGTGCTGAGACACCACGTGATGATCGGGTGTGATAGGCTCTACGTTCAAATACAACGGGTGCAAAACAGTTGCACACGCAGAATACTCAGGTTATACTTGACGAGCCAAGCATATCCAGATATGGCCTCGGAACACGGAGACCGAAAGGTCGAGCGTGAATCATATAGTAGATGTGATCAACATAATGATGTTCATCGATGAAACTACTCCATCTCACGTGATGATCGGACATGGTTTAGTTGATTTGGATCACGTGATCACTTAGAAGATTAGAGGGATGTCTATCTAAGTGGGAGTTCTTAAGTAATATGATTAATTGAACTTAAATTTATCATGAACTTAGTACCTGATAGTATCTTGCTTGTTTATGTTGATTGTAGATAGATGGCTCGTGCTGTTGTTCCGTTGAATTTTAATGCGTTCCTTGAGAAAGCAAAGTTGAAAGATGATGGTAGCAATTACACGGACTGGGTCCGTAACTTGAGGATTATCCTCATTGCTGCACAGAAGAATTACGTCCTGGAAGCACCGCTGGGTGCCAGGCCTACTGCTGGAGCAACACCAGATGTTATGAACGTCTGGCAGAGCAAAGCTGATGACTACTCGATAGTTCAGTGTGCCATGCTTTACGGCTTAGAATCGGGACTTCAACGACGTTTTGAACGTCATGGAGCATATGAGATGTTTCAGGAGTTGAAGTTAATATTTCAAGCAAATGCCCGGATTGAGAGATATGAAGTCTCCAATAAGTTCTATAGCTGCAAGATGGAAGAGAACAGTTCTGTCAGTGAGCATATACTCAAAATGTCTGGGTATAATAATCACTTGATTCAATTGGGAGTTAATCTTCCAGATGATTGCGTCATTGACAGAATTCTCCAATCACTGCCACCAAGCTACAAGAGCTTCGTGATGAACTATAATATGCAAGGGATGAACAAGACTATTCCCGAGCTCTTCGCAATGCTGAAAGCTGTGGAGGTAGAAATCAAAAAGGAGCATCAAGTGTTGATGGTTAACAAAACCACTAGTTTCAAGAAAAAGGGCAAAGGGAAGAAGGAAGGGAACTTCAAGAAGAACGGCAAGCAAGTTGCTGCTCAGGAGAAGAAACCCAAGTCTGGACCTAAGCCTGAAACTGAGTGCTTCTACTACAAGCAGACTGGTCACTGGAAGCGGAACTGCCCCAAGTATTTGGCGGATAAGAAGGATGGCAAGGTGAACAAAGGTATATGTGATATACATGTTATTGATGTGTACCTTACTAATGCTCGCAGTAGCACCTGGGTATTTGATACTGGTTCTGTTGCTAATATTTGCAACTCAAAACAGGGACTACGGATTAAGCGAAGATTGGCTAAGGACGAGGTGACGATGCGCGTGGGAAACGGTTCCAAAGTCGATGTGATCGCGGTCGGCACGCTACCTCTACATCTACCTTCGGGATTAATATTAGACCTAAATAATTGTTATTTGGTGCCAGCGTTGAGCATGAACATTATATCTGGATCTTGTTTATTGGGAGACGGTTATTCATTTAAATCAGAGAATAATGGTTGTTCTATTTATATGAGTAATATCTTTTATGGTCATGCACCCTTGAAGAGTGGTCTATTCTTGTTAAATCTCGATATTAGTGATACACATATTCATAATGTAGAAGCCAAAAGATGCAGAGTTGATAATGATAGTGCAACTTATTTGTGGCACTGCCGTTTAGGTCATATCAGTGTAAAGCGCATGAAGAAACTCCATACTGATGGACTTTTGGAACCACTTGATTATGAATCACTTGGTACTTGCGAACCGTGCCTCATGGGCAAGATGACTAAAACACCGGTCTCCGGTACTATGGAGAGAGCAACATATTTGTTGATAATCATACATACAGATGTATGCGGTCCGATGAATATTGAGGCTCATGGCGGATATCGTTATTTTCTCACCTTCACAGATGATTTAAGCAGATATGAGTATATCTACTTAATGAAACATAAGTCTGGAACATTTGAAAAGTTCAAAGAATTTCAGAGTGAAGTGGAAAATCATCATAACAAGAAAATAAAGTTTCTACGATCTGATCGTGGAGGAGAATATTTGAGTTACGAGTTTGGTGTACATTTGAAAAATTGTGGAATAGTTTCGCAACTCACGCCACCCGGAACACCACAGCGTAATGGTGTGTCCGAATGTCGTAATCGTACTTTACTAGATATGGTGCGATCTATAATGTCTCTTACTGATTTACCGCTATCGTTTTGGGGATACGCTCTAGAGACGGCCGCATTCACGTTAAATAGGGCACCATCAAAATCCGTCGAGACGACGCCTTATGAACTATGGTTTGGCAAGAAACCAAAGTTGTCGTTTCTGAAAGTTTGGGGCTGTGATGCTTATATGAAAAAGCTTCAACTTGATAAGCTCGAACCCAAATCGGAGAAATGTGTCTTCATAGGATATCCAAAGGAAACTATTGGATACACCTTCTATCACAGATCCGAAGGCAAGACTTTTGTTGCTAAATTCGGAAACTTTCTTGAGAAGGAGTTTCTCTCGAAAGAAGTGAGTGGGAGGAAAGTAGAACTTGACGAGGTAACTGTACCCGCTCCCTTATTGAAAAGTAGTACATTACAGAAAACTGTTTCTGCAACACCTACACCAATAAGTGAGGAAGCTAATGATAATGATCATGAAACTTCAGAACAAGATACTACTGAACCTCGTAGATCAACCAGAGCAAGATCCGCGCCCGAGTGGTACGGTAATCCAGTTCTGGAAGTCATGCTACTAGATCATGATGAACCTACGAACTATGAAGAAGCGATGGTGAGCCCAGATTCCGCAAAGTGGCTTGAAGCCATGAAATCTGATATGGGATCCATGTATGAGAACAAAGTATGGACTTTGGTTGACTTGCCCGATGATCGGCAAGCAATTGAGAATAAATGGATCTTCAAGAAAAAGACTGACGCTGATGGTAATGTTACTGTCTATAAAGCTTGACTTGTCGCAAAAGGTTTTCGACAAGTTCAAGGGGTTGACTACGATGAGACCTTCTCACCCGTAGCGATGCTTAAGTCTGTCCGAATCATGTTAGCAATTGCCGCGTTTTATGATTATGAAATATGGCAGATGGATGTCAAAACTGCATTCCTGAATGGATTTCTGGAAGAAGAGTTGTATATGATGCAACCGGAAGGTTTTGTCGATCCAAAGGGAGCTAACAAAGTGTGCAAGCACCAGCGATCCATTTATGGACTGGTGCAAGCATCTCGGAGTTGGAATAAATGCTTTGATAGTGTGATCAAAGCATTTGGTTTTATACAGACTTTTGGAGAAGCCTGTATTTACAAGAAAGTGAGTGGGAGCTCTGTAGCATTTCTGATATTATATGTGGATGACATATTGCTGATTGGAAATGATATAGAATTTCTGGATAGCATAAAGGGATACTTGAATAAGAGTTTTTCAATGAAAGACCTCAGTGAAGCTGCTTACATATTGGGCATTAAGATCTATAGAGATAGATCGAGACGCTTAATTGGACTTTCACAAAGCACATACCTTGACAAAATTTTGAAAAAGTTCAAAATGGATCAAGCAAAGAAAGGGTTCTTGCCTGTGTTACAAGGTGTGAAGTTGAGTCAGACTCAATGCCCGACCACTGCAGAAGAGAGAGAGAAAATGAAAGATGTTCCCTATGCTTCAGCCATAGGCTCTATCATGTATGCAACGCTGTGTACCAGACCTGATGTGTGCCTTGCTATAAGTTTAGCAGGGAGGTACCAAAGTAACCCAGGAATGGATCACTGGACAGCGGTCAAGAACATCCTGAAATACCTGAAAAGGACTAAGGATATGTTTCTCGTATATGGAGGTGACAAAGAGCTCACTGTAAGAGGTTACGTTGATGCAAGCTTTGACACTGATCCGGACGATTCTAAATCACAAACCGGATACGTGTTTACATCAAATGGTGGAGCTGTCAGTTGGTGCAGTTCTAAACAAAGCGTCGTAGCAGGATCTACATGTGAAGCAGAGTACATAGCTGCTTCGGAAGCAGCAAACGAAGGAGTCTGGATGAGGGAGTTCATATCCGATCTAGGTGTCATACCTAGTGCATCGGGTCCAATGAAAATCTTTTGTGACAATACTGGTGCAATTGCCTTGGCAAAGGAAACCAGATTTCACAAGAGGACCAAGCACATCAAGAGACGCTTCAATTCCATCCGGGATCTAGTCCAGGTGGGAGACATAGAGATTTGCAAGATACATACGGATCTGAATGTTGCAGACCCGTTGACTAAGCCTCTTCCACGAACAAAACATGATCAGCACCAAGGCTCCATGGGTGTTAGAATCATTACTGTGTAATCTAGATTATTGACTCTAGTGCAAGTGGGAGACTTAAGGAAATATGCCCTAGAGGCAATAATAAAGTTTTTATTTATTTCCTTATATCATGATAAATGTTTATTATGAAGGAAATATGCCCTAGAGGCAATAATAAAGTTATTATTTATTTCCTTATATCATGATAAATGTTTATTATTCATGCTAGAATTGTATTAACCCGAAACATAATACATGTGTGAATACATAGACAAACAGAGTGTCACTAGTATGCCTCTGCTTGACTAGCTCGTTAATCAAAGATGGTTATGTTTCCTAACCATGAACAAAGAGTTGTTATTTGATTAACGAGGTCACATCATTAGTTGAATGATCTGATTGACATGACCCATTCCATTAGCTTAGCACCCGATCGTTTAGTATGTTGCTATTGCTTTCTTCATGACTTATACATGTTCCTATGACTATGAGATTATGCAACTCCCGTTTGCCGAAGGAACACTTTGGGTGCTACCAAACGTCACAACGTAACTGGGTGATTATAAAGGAGTACTACAGGTGTTTCCAATGGTAGATGTTGGGTTGGCGTATTTCGAGAATAGGATTTGTCACTCCGATTTTCGGAGAGGTATCTCTGGGCCCTCTCAGTAATACACATCACATAAGCCTTGCAAGCATTATAACTAAGATGTTAGTTGTGAGATGATGTATTACGAAACGAGTAAAGAGACTTGCCAGTAACGAGATTGAACTAGGTATTGGATACCGACGATCGAATCTCGGGCAAGTAACATACTGATGACAAAGGGAACAACGTATGTTGTCATGCGGTCTGACCGATAAAGATCTTCATAGAATATGTAGGAGCCAATATGGGCATCTAGGTCCCGCTATTGGTTATTGACCGGAGACGTGTCTCGGTCATGTCTACATTATTCTCGAACCGTAGGGTCCGCACGCTTAACGTTACGACGACAGTTATTATGAGTTTATGCATTTTGATGTACCGAAGATTGTTCGGAGTCCCGGATGTGATCACGGACATGACGAGGAGTCTCGAAATGGTCGAGACATAAAGATTGATATATTGGAAGCCTATATTTGGGTATCGGAAGTGTTCCGGGTGAAATCGGGATTTTACCGGAGTACCGGGAGGTTATCGGAACCCCCCGGGAGCCATATGGGCCTTATTGGGCCTTGGTAGAAAGGTGAAAGGGGCAGCCCAAGGTGGGCTGCGCGCCTCCCCCCTCCCCTAGTCCTATTAGGACTAGGAGAGGTGGCCGGCCCCCTTCTCTCTCTCTCGCTCTCTCTCTCTCTCTCTCTCTCTCTCTCTCTCTCTCGGAATCCTATTAGGAATAGAATTGAGGGGGGGAGTCCTACTCCCGGTAGGAGTAGGACTCCTCCTGCGCCCTCCTCCTTGGCCGGCCAGCCCTCCCCCTTGGATCCTTTATATACGGGGGCAGGGGGCACCTCTAGACACACAAGTTGATCCTTGGTGATCGTTCCTTAGCCGTGTGCGGTGCCCCCTGCCACCAAATTCCACCTCGATCATATTGTTGCAGTGCTTAGGCGAAGCCGTGCGTCGGTAGTACATCAAGATCGTCACTACGCCGTCGTGCTGACGGAACTCTTCCTCGACGCTTTGCTGGATAGGAGCCCGAGGATCATCATCGAGCTGAACGTGTGCTAAAAACTCGGAGGTGCCGGAGTAACGGTGCTTGGATCGGTCGGATCGGGAAGACGTACGACTACTTCCTCTATGTTGTGTGATCGCTTCCGCAGTCGGTCTGCGTTGGTACGTAGACAACACTCTCCCCTCTCGTTGCTGTGCATCACGATGATCTTGCGTGTGCGTAGGAATTTTTTTGAAATTACTACGTTCTCCAACAGTGGCATCCGAGCCTAGGTTTTATGGTTTGATGTTATATGCACGAGTAGAACACAAGTGAGTTGTGGGCGATATAAGTCATACTGCCTACCAGCATGTCATACTTTGGTTCGGCGGTATTGTTGGATGAAGCGGCCCGGACCGACATTACGGGTACGCTTACGCGAGACCGGTTCTCCCGACGTGCTTTGCACAAAGGTGGCTTGCGGGTGACTGTTTCTCCAACTTTAGTTGAACCAAATGTGGCTACGCCCGGTCCTTGTGAAGGTTAAAACGGAGTCTATTTGACAGACTATCGTTGTGGTTTTGATGCATAGGTGAGATTGGTTCTTACTTAAGCCCGTAGCAGCCACGTAAAACTTGCAACAACAAAGTAGAGGATGTCTAACTTGTTTTTGCAGGGCATGTTGTGATGTGATATGGCCAAGACATGATGCTAAATTTTATTGTATGAGATGATCATGTTTTGTAACCGAGTTATCGGCAACTGGCAGGAGCCATATGGTTGTCGCTTTATTGTATGCAATGCAATCGCGATGTAATGCTTTACTTTATCACTAAGCAGTAGCGATAGTCGTGGAAGCATAAGATTGGCGAGACGACAACGATGCTACGATGGAGATCAAGGTGTCGCGCCGGTGACGATGGTGATCATGACGGTGCTTCGGAGATGGAGATCACAAGCACAAGATGATGATGGCCATATCATATCACTTATATTGATTGCATGTGATGTTTATCTTTTTATGCATCTTATCTTGCTTTGATTGACGGTAGCATTATAAGATGATCTCTCACTAAATTATCAAGAAGTGTTCTCCCTGAGTATGCACCGTTGCCAAAGTTCGTCGTGCCCAGACACCACGTGATGATCGGGTGTGATAAGCTCTACGTCCATCTACAACGGGTGCAAGCCAGTTTTGCACACGCAGAATACTCAGGTTAAACTTGACAAGCCTAGCATATGCAGATATGGCCTCGGAACACGGAGACAGAAAGGTCGAGCGTGAATCATATAGTAGATATGATCAACATAATGATGTTCACCATTGAAAACTAATCCATTTCACGTGATGATCGGTTATGGTTTAGTTGATTTGGATCACGTGATCACTTAGAGGATTAGAGGGATGTCTATCTAAGTGGGAGTTCTTAAGTAATATGATTAATTGAACTTAAATTTATCATGAACTTAGTCCTGGTAGTATTTTGCATATTATGTTATAGATCAATAGCTCGCGTTGTTGCTTCCCTGTGTTTATTTTGATATGTTCCTAGAGAAAATTGTGTTGAAAGATGTTAGTAGCAATGATGCGGATTGGATCCGTGATCTGAGGTTTGTCCTCATTGCTGCACAGAAGAATTATGTCCTTGATGCACCGCTAGGTGACAGACCTATTGCAGGAGCAGATGCAGACATTATGAACGTTTGGCTAGCTCAATATGATGACTACTTGATAGTTTAGTGCACCATGCTTAACGGCTTAGAATCGGGACTTCAAAGACATTTTGAACGTCATGGACCATATAAGATGTTCCAGGAGTTAAAGTTAATATTTCAAGCAAATACCTGAGTTGAGAGATATGAAGTCTCCAACAAGTTCTATAGCTAAAAAGATGGAGGAGAATCGCTCAACTAGTGAGCATGTGCTCAGATTGTCTGGGTACTACAATCGCTTGAATCAAGTGGGAGTTAATCTTCCAGATAAGATAGTGATTGACAGAATTCTCTAGTCACCATCACCAGGTTAGTAGAACTTTGTGATGAACTATAGTATGCAAGGGATAACGGAAACGATTCCCAAGCTCTTCGTGATGCTACAATCAACGAAGGTAGAAATCAAGAAAAACATCAAGTGTTGATGGTTGACAAGACCGCTAGTTTCAAGAAAAGGGCAAAAGGGAAGAAGGGGAACTTCAAGAAGAACAGCAAGCAAGTTGCTGCTCAAGAGAAGAAACCCAAGTCTGGACCTAAGCCGGAGACTGAGTGCTTCTACTGCAAAGGGACTGGTCACTGGAAGCGGAACTAACCCAAGTGATTGACAGATAAGAAGGATGGCAAGGTGAACATAAGTATATTTGATATGCATGTTATTGATGTGTACTTTACTAGTGTTTATAGCAACCCCTCAGCATTTGATACTGGATCAGTTGCTAAGATTAGTAACTCGAAATGGGAGTTGCAGAATAAACAGAGACTAGTTGAGGGTGAAGTGACGATGTGTGTTGGAAGTGGTTCCAAGATTGATATGATCATCATCGCACACTCCCTATAAATTCGGGATTAGTGTTGAACCTAAATAAGTGTTATTTGGTGTTTACGTTGAGCATGAATATGATTTGATCATGTTTATTGTAATACGGTCATTCATTTAAGTAAGAGAATAAATTGTTGTTCTTTTTACATGAATAAAACCTCATATGGTTACACACCCAATGAAAATAGTTCGTTGGATCTCGATCATAGTGATACACATAATCATAATATTGAAACCAAAAGATGCAAAGTTAATAATGATAGTGCAACTTATTTGTGGCACTGCCATTTAGGTCATATTGGTGTAAAGCGCATGAAGAAACTCCATGCTGATGGGATTTTGGAATCACTTGATTATGAATCACTTGATGCTTGCGAACCGTGCCTCATGGGCAAGATGACTAAGACTCCGTTCTCCGGAGCGAGCAACTAACTTATTGGAAATAATACATACTGATGTATGCGGTCCGATGAGTGTTAAGGCTCATGGCAAGTATCGTTATTTTCTAAACTTCACAGATGATTTGAGCAGATATGAGTATATCTACTTGATGAAACATAAGTCTGAAACATTTGAAAAGTTCAAAGAATTTTCAGAGTGAAGTGGAGAATCATCGTAACAAGAAAATAAGGCATCTACGATCTGATCGCGGAGACAAATATTTGAGTTATGAGTTTGGTCTTCAATTAAAACAATGTGGAATAGTTTCACAAACTCATGCCACATGGAACACCACAGCATAATGGTGTGTCCGAACGTCATAACCGTACTTTATTGGATATAGTGCAATCTATGATGTCTCTTACCGACCTACCACTTTCGTTTTTGGGGTTATGCATTAGAAACAGCTGCATTCACGTTAAATAGGGCACCATCTAAATCCGTTAAGACGACACCGTGTGAACTATGGTTTGGCAAGAAACGTAAGCTGTCGTTTCTTAAAGTTTGGAGTTGCGATGCTTATGTGAAAAAGTTTCATCTCGATAAGCTCAAACTCAAATCGGAGAAATATGTCTTCACAGGATACCCAAAGGAGACAGTTGGGTACACCTTCTATCACAGATCCGAAGGCAAGACATTCGTTGCTAAGAATGGATCCTTTCTAGAGAAGGAGTTTCTCTCGAAAGAAGTGGGTGGGAGGAAAGTAGAAAACTTGATAAGGTAATTGTACCTTCTCCCTTATTGGAAAATAGTTCATCACAGAAATCTGTTCCTGTGACTACTACACCAATTAGTGAGGAAGCTAATGATGATGATCATGTAACTTCAGATCAAGTTACTACCGAATCTCGTAGGTAAACCAGAGTGAGATCCGCACCAAAGTGGTACGGTAATCCTATTCTGGAGGTCATGTTACTTGACCATGACGAACCTACGAACTATGAGGAAGCGATGATGAGCCCAGATTCCGCGAAATGGTTTGAGGCCATGAAATCTGAGATATGATCCATGTATGAGAACAAAGTATGGACTTTGATGGATTTGCCCGATGATCGGCAAGCCATAGAAAATAAATGGATCTTCAAGAGGAAGACGGACGCTGATAGTAGTGTTACTATCTACAAAGCTAGACTTGTCGAAAAAGGTTTTTGACAAAGTTCAAGGTGTTGACTACGATGAGAGTTTCTCACTCGTATCTATGCTTAAGTCTGTCCGAATCATGTTAGCAATTGCCGCATTTTATGAAATCTGGCAAATGGATAAACAAAACTGCATTCCTTAATGGATTTATTAAATAAGAGTTGTATGTGATGCAACAAGATGGTTTTGTCAATCCTAAAGGTGCTAACAAAATATGCAAGCTCCAGCGATCCATTTATGGACTGGTGCAAGCATCTCGGAGTTGGAATATATGCTTTGATAAGTTGATCAAAGCATATAGTTTTATACAGACTTGCGGTGAAGCCTGTATTTACAAGAAAGTGAGTGGGAGCACTACAACATTTCTAATAAGTATATGTGAATGACATATTGTTGATCGGAAATAATGTAGAATTATTCTGCAAAGCATAAAGGAGTGTTTGAAAGGAGTTTTTCAAAGAAAGACCTCGGTGAAGCTGCTTACATATTGAGTATCAAGATCTATAGAGATAGATCAAGACGCTTGATAAGTTTTTTCAATGAGAACATACCTTGACAAGATTTTGAAGTAGTTCAAAATGGAGTAGTCAAAGAAAGAGTTCTTGCCTGTGTTACAAGGTGTGAAGTTGAGTAAGACTCAAAGCCCGACCACGGCAGAAGATAGAAAGAGAATGAAAGTCATTCCCTAGGCCTCAGTCATAGGTTCTATAAAGTATGCCATGCTGTGTACCAGATCTATTGTATACCATACACTACGTTAAGAGAGGGAGTACAATAGTGATCTAGGACTAGATCACTGGACAGCGGTCAAAATTATCCTTAGTGGAATAAGGATATGTTTCTCGATTATGGAGGTCACAAAAAGGTTCGTCGTAAAGGGTTACGTCACTGCAAGTTTTGACACTAATCGAGATGACTCTAAGTCTCGATCTAGATACATATTGAAAGTGGGAGCAATTAGCTAGAGTAGCTCCGTGCAGAGCATTGTTGATATAGATATTTGCAAAATACTTACGGATCTGAATATGACAGACACGTTGACTAAAATTATCTCACAAACAAAACATGATCACACCTTAGTACTCTTTGGGTGTTAATCACATAGAGATGTGAACTAGATTACTGACTCTAGTAAACCCTTTGAGTGTTGGTCACATGATGATGTGAACTATGGGTGTTAATCACATGATGATGTGAACTATTGCTGTTAAATCACATGGCGATGTGAACTAGATTATTGACTCTAGTGCAAGTGGGAGACTGAAGGAAATATGCCCTAGAGGCAATAATAAAGTTATTATTTATTTCCTTATATCATGATAAATGTTTATTCATGCTAGAATTGTATTAACCGGAAACATAATACATGTGTGAATACATAGACAAACAGAGTGTCACTAGTATGCCTCTACTTGACTAGCTCGTTAATCAAAGATGGTTATGTTTCCTAACCATGGACAAAGAGTTGTTATTTGATTAACGGGATCACATCATTAGTTGAATGATCTGATTGACATGACCCATTCCATTAGCTTAGCACCCGATCGTTTAGTATGTTGCTATTGCTTTCTTCATGACTTATACATGTTCCTATGACTATGAGATTATGCAAATCCCGTTTGCCGGAGGAACACTTTGTGTGCTACCAAACGTCACAACGTAACTGGGTGATTATAAAGGATCTCTACAGGTGTCTCCAAAGGTACATGTTGGGTTGGCGTATTTCGAGATTAGGATTTGTCACTCCGAATGTCGGAGAAGTATCTCTGGGCCCTCTCGGTAATGCACATCACTTAAGCCTTGCAAGCATTGCAACTAATGAGTTAGTTGCGGGATGATGTATTACGGAACGAGTAAAGAGACTTGCCGGTAACGAGATTGAACTAGGTATTGGATACCGACGATCGAATCTCAGGCAAGTAACATACCGATGACAAAGGGAACAACGTATGTTGTTATACGGTCTGACCAATAAAGATCTTCATAGAATATGTAGGAGCCAATATGGGCATCCAGGTCCCGCTATTGGTTATTGACCGAAGACGTGTCTCGGTCATGTCTACATTGTTCTCGAACCATAGGGTCCGCACGCTTAAGGTTTCGATGACAGTTATATTATGAGTTTATGAGTTTTGATGTACCGAAGGAGTTCGGAGTCCTGGATGAGATCGGGGACATGACGAGGAGTCTCGAAATGGTTGAGATGTAGAGATCGATATATTGGACGACTATATTCGGACATCGGAAAGGTTCCGAGTGATTCGGATATTTTTTGTAGTACCGGGGAGTTACGGGAATACGGGGGAGAAGTATTGGGCCTTATTGGGCCATACGGGAAAGAGAGAGGGGCTGCCTAGGGCAGGCCGCGCGCCCCCCAAGGCCTAGTCCAAATTGGACTAGGGGGAGGGGCTGCGCCCCCTCCTTCCTTCCCTTCTCCTTTCCCCTTCCTTGTCTCCTACTCCTACTACATGGAAGGAATCCTAGTTGGACTAGGAAAGGGGGAATCCTACTCCCGGTGGGAGTAGGACTCCCTAGGGCACGCCATAGAGAGGGCCGGCCCTCCACTCCTCCACTCCTTTATATACGGGGGCAGGGGGCACCCCATAGACACACAAGTTGATCTTCGTGATCGTTCCTTAGCCGTGTGTGGTGCCCCCCTCCATGATATTACACCTCGGTCATATTGTAGCAGTACTTAGGCGAAGCCCTGCGACGGTTGAACATCAAGATCGTCACCACGCCGTCGTGCTGACGGAACTCCTCCCCGAAGCTTTGCTGGATCGGAGCCCGGGGAGCCTCATCGAGCTGAACGTGTGCCAAGAACTCGGAGGTGCCGGAGTAACGGTGCTTGGATCGGTTGGACCGGGAAGACGTACGACTACTTCCTCTACGTTGCGTCAACGCTTCCGCTTCGGTCTTTGGCTGGAGGCCATGAAATCTGAGATGGGATCCATGTATGAGAACAAAGTGTGGACTTTGGTTGACTTGCCCGATGATCGGCAAGACATAGAAAATAAATGGATCTTCAAGAGGAAGACGGACGCTGATACTAGTGTTACTATCTACAAAGCTAGAATTGTCGCAAAAGGTTTTCGAAAAGTTCAAGGTGTTGACTACGATGAGAGTTTCTCACTCATATCTATGCTTAAGTCTGTCCGAATCATGTTAGCAATTGTCGCATTTTATGAAATCTGGCAAATGGATAAACAAAACTGCATTCCTTAATGGATTTATTAAAGAAGAGTTGTATATGATGCAACCAGAAGGTTTTGTCAATCCTAAAGGTGCTAACAAAATTTGCAAGCTCTAGCGATCCATCTATGGACTGGTGCAAGCATCTCGGAGTCGGAATATACGCTTTGATAAGTTGATCAAAGGATATAGTTTTATACAGACTTGCGGTGAAGCCTGTATTTACAAGAAAGTGAGTGGGAGCACTACAGCATTTCTGATAAGTATATGTGAATAACATATTGTTGATCGGAAATAATGTAGAATTATTCTGTAAAGCATAAAGGAGTGTTTGAAAGGAGTTTTTTCAAAGAAAGACCTCGGTGAAGCTGCTTACATATTGAGCTTCAAGATCTATAGAGATAGATCAAGACGCTTGATAAGTTTTTTCAATGAGGACATACCTTGACAAGATTTTGAAGTAGTTCAAAATGGAGCAGTCAAAGAAAGAGTTCTTGCCTGTATTACAAGGTGTGAAGTTGAGTAAGACTCAAAGCCCGACCACGGCAGAAGATAGAAAGAGAATGAAAGTCATTCCCTATGCCTTGGCCATAGGTTCTATAAAGTATGTCATGCTGTATACCAGATCCATTGTATACCCTGCATTGATTTGGCAAGGGAGTACAATAGTGATCTAGGAGTAGATCACTGGACAGCGGACAGAATTATCCTTAGTGAAATAAGGATATGTTTCTCGATCATGGACGTGACAAAAAGGTTCGTCATAAAGGGTTACGTCGATGCAAGTTTTTGACACTGATCCAGATGAATCTAAAGTCTCAATCTGGATACATATTGAAAGTGGGAGCAATTAGCTAGAGTAGCTCCGTGTAGAGCATTGTAGACATAGAACTTGCAAAATACTTACGGATCTGAATGTGATAGACCCGTTGACTAAAATTATCTCACAAGCAAAACATGATCACACCTTAGTACTCTTTGGGTGTTAATCACATAGATATGTGAACTAGATTACTGACTCTAGTAAACCCTTTGAGTGTTGGTCACATGACGATGTGAACTATGGGTGTTAATCACATGGTGATGTGAACTATTGCTGTTAAATCACATGGCGATGTGAACTAGAATATTGACTCTAGTGCAAGTGGGAGACTGAAGGAAATATGCCCTAGAGGCAATAATAAAGTTATTATTTATTTCCTTATATCATGATAAATGTTTATTATTCATGCTAGAATTGTATTAACCGGAAACATAATACATGTGTGAATACATAGACAAACAGAGTGTCACTAGTATGCCTCTGCTTGACTAGCTCGTTAATCAAAGATGGTTATGTTTCCTAACCATGAACAAAGAGTTGTTATTTGATTAACGAGGTCACATCATTAGTTGAATGATCTGATTGACATGACCCATTCCATTAGCTTAGCACCCGATCATTTAGTATGTTGCTATTGCTTTCTTCATGACTTATACATGTTCCTATGACTATGAGATTATGCAACTCCCGTTTGCCGAAGGAACACTTTGGGTGCTACCAAACGTCACAACGTAACTGGGTGATTATAAAGGAGTACTACGGGTGTTTCCAATGGTAGATGTTGGGTTGGCGTATTTCGAGAATAGGATTTGTCACTCCGATTGTCGGAGAGGTATCTCTGGGCCCTCTCGGTAATACACATCACATAAGCCTTGCAAGCATTATAACTAAGATGTTAGTTGTGAGATGATGTATTACGGAACGAGTAAAGAGACTTGCCAGTAATGAGATTGAACTAGGTATTGGATACCGACGATCGAATCTCGGGCAAGTAACATACCGATGACAAAGGGAACAACATATGTTGTTATGCGGTCTGACCGATAAAGATCTTCGTAGAATATGTAGGAGCCAATATGGGCATCCAGGTCCCGCTATTGGTTATTGACCGGAGACGTGTCTCGGTCATGTCTACATTGTTCTCGAACCGTAGGGTCCGCACGCTTAACATTACGATGACAGTTATTATGAGTTCATGCATTTTGATGTACCGAAGATTGTTCGGAGTCCCGGATGTGATCACGGACATGACGAGGAGTCTCAAAATAGCCGAGACATAAAGATTGATATATTGGAAGCCTATATTTGGATATCGGAAGTGTTCCGGGTGAAATCGGGATTTTACCGGAGTACCGGGAGGTTACCGGAACCCCCCGGGAGCCATATGGGCCTTATTGGGCCTTGGTAGAAAGGTGAAAGGGGCAGCCCAAGGTGGTCTGCGCGCCTCCCCCCTCCCCTAGTCCTATTAAGACTAGGAGAGGTGGCCGGCCCCCTTCTCTCTCTCTCTCTCTCTCAAGGCATCCTATTAGGAATAGGATTGAGGGGGGGAGTCCTACTCCCGGTAGGAGTAGGACTCCTCCTGCGCCCTCCTCCTTGGCCGGCCAGCCCTCCCCCTTGGATCCTTTATATACGGGGGCAGGGGGCACCTCTAGACACACAAGTTGATCATTGGTGATCGTTCCTTAGCCTTATGCGGTGCCCCCTGCCACCAAATTCCACCTCGATCATATTGTTGCGGTGCTTAGGCGAAGCCCTGCGTCGGTAGTACATCAAGATCGTCACCACGCCGTCGTGCTGACGGAACTCTTCCTCGACGCTTTGCTGGATCGGAGCCCGAGGATCGTCATCGAGCTGAACGTGTGCTAAAAACCCGGAGGTCCTGGAGTAACGGTGCTTGGATCGGTCGGATCGGGAAGACGTACGACTACTTCATCTATGTTGTGTGATCGCTTCCGCAGTCGGTCTGCGTTGGTACGTAGACAACACTCTCCCCTCTCATTGCTGTGCATCACCATGATCTTGCGTGTGCATAGGAATTTTTTTGAAATTACTACGTTCTCCAACATATTATTCATGCTAGAATTGTATTAACCGGAAACATAATACATGTGTGAATACATAGACAAACTTAGTGTCACTAGTATGCCTCTACTTGACTAGCTCGTTAATCAAAGATGGTTATGTTTCCTAACCATGAACAAGGTGTTGTTATTTGATTAACGAGGTCACATCATTGGTTGAATGATCTGATTGACATGACCCATTCCATTAGCTTAGCACCCGATCGTTTAGTATGTTGCTATTGCTTTCTTCATGACTTATACATGTTCCTATGACTATGAGATTATGCAACTCCCGTTTGCCGGAGGAGCACTTTGGGTGCTACCAAACGTCACAACGTAACTGGGTGATTATAAAGGAGCATTACAGGTGTCTCCAAAGGTAGATGTTGGGTTGCCGTATTTCGAGATTAGGATTTGTCACTCCGATTGTCGGAGAGGTATCTCTGGGCCCTCTCGGTAATACACATCACATAAGCCTTGCAAGCATTATAACTAAGATGTTAGTTGTGAGATGATGTATTACGGAACGAGTAAAGAGACTTGCCGGTAATGAGATTGAACTAGGTATTGGATACCGACGATCGAATCTTGGGCAAGTAACATACCGATGACAAAGGGAACAACGTATGTTGTTATGCGGTCTGACCGATAAAGATCTTCGTAGAATATGTAGGAGCCAATATGGGCATCCAGGTCCCGCTATTGGTTATTGACCAGAGAGGTGTCTCGGTCATGTCTACATAGTTCTCGAACCCGTAGGGTCCGCATGCTTAACGTTCGTTGACGATATAGTACTATGTGAGTTATGAATGTTGGTGACCGAATGTTGTTCGGAGTCCGGGATGAGATCACGGATATGACGAGGAACTCCGGAATGGTCCGGAGACAAAGTTTGATATATGGGATAATAGTGTTTGGTCACCGGAAGGGTTCCGGATGTTTCCCGAAATGTTTGGGTACGAGAACACTTTATTTGGGCCAAAGGGGAAAGCCCACAAGGTTTTTGGAAAGCGCAAAAGGAAGTTTTGCGGAGTCCAGGGGCTAGACGCCAGGGTCCCTGGCGTTGAAGGAAATATGCCCTAGAGGCAATAATAAAGTTATTATTTATTTCCTTATATCATGATAAATGTTTATTATTCATGCTAGAATTGTATTAACCGGAAACATAATACATGTGTGAATACATAGACAAACAGAGTGTCACTAGTATGCCTCTACTTGACTAGCTCGTTAATCAAAGATGGTTATGTTTCCTAACCATGAACAAAGAGTTGTTATTTGATTAACGAGGTCACATCATTAGTTGAATGATCTGATTGACATGACCCATTCCGTTACCTTAGCACCCGATCATTTAGTATGTTGCTATTGCTTTCTTCATGACTTATACATGTTCCTATGACTATGAGATTATGCAACTCCCGTTTGCCGGAGGAACACTTTGGGTGCTACCAAACGTCACAACGTAACTGGGTGATTATAAAGGAGCATTACAGGTGTCTCCAAAGGTAGATGTTGGGTTGGCGTATTTCGAGATTAGGATTTGTCACTCCGATTGTCGGAGAGGTATCTCTGGGCCCTCTCGGTAATGCACATCAGATAAGCCTTGCAAGCATTACAACTAATGAGTTAGTTGCAAGATGATGTATTACGGAACGAGTAAAGAGACTTGCGGGTAATGAGATTGAACTAGATATTGGATACCGACGATCGAATCTCAGGCAAGTAACATACCGATGACAAAGGGAACAACGTATGTTGTTATGCGGTCTGACTGATAAAGATCTTCGTAGAATATGTAGGAGCCAATATGGGCATCCAGGTCCCGCTATTGGTTATTGACCAGAGAGGTGTCTCGGTCATGTCTACATAGTTCTCGAACCCGTAGGGTCCGCACGCTTAACGTTTGTTGACGATATAGTACTATGTGAGTTATGAATGTTGGTGACCGAATGTTGTTCGGAGTCCGGGATGAGATCACGGATATGACGAGGAACTCCGGAATGGTCCGGAGACAAAGTTTGATATATGGGATAATAGTGTTTGGTCACCGGAAGGGTTCCGGAAATCATCGGAAGGGGTTCCGGATGTTTCCCGAAATGTTTGGGTACGAGAACACTTTATTTGGGCCAAAGGGAAAGCCCACAAGGTGTTTGGAAAGCGCAAAAGGAAGTTTTGCGGAGTCCAGGGGCCAGACGCCAGGGTCCCTGGCGTCTGGGTCCAGATGCCGGGAACCCTGGCGTCTGGCCCTGGAGTCCGAGAAGGACTCTTGCTTTTCGGGTGAAACCGACTTTGTGGAGGCTTTTACTCCAAGTTTCGACCCCAGGGCTCAACATATAAATAGAGGGGCAGGGCTAGCACCAAAGACACATCAAGAAACACCAAGCCGTGTGCCGGCAACCCTGTTCCCTCTAGTTTATCCTCCGTCATAGTTTTTGTAGTGCTTAGGCGAAGCCCTGCGGAGATTGTTCTTCACCAACACCGTCACCACGCCGTCGTGCTGTCGGGACTCATCTACTACTTCGCCCCTCTTGCTGGATCGAGAAGGCGAGGACGTCACCGAGCTGTACGTGTGCAGAACTCGGAGGTGCCCTGCTTTCGGTACTTGGATCGGTCGGATCGTGAAGACGTTCGACTACATCAACCACGTTGATATAACGCTTCCGCTTGCGATCTACAAGGGTACGTAGATCAGACTCTCCCCCTCGTTGCTATGCATCACCATGATCTTGCGTGTGCGTAGGAAATTTTTTGAAATTACTACATTCCCCAACAAGTAGGACTCCTCCTGGCGCGCCCTCCTCCTGGCCGGCCACACCTCCCCCTTGTTCCTTTATATACGGAGGCAGGGGGCACCCCTAGACACACAAGTTGATCCACGTGACCATATTCTTAGCCGTGTGCGGTGCCCCCTTCCATCATAATCCTCGATAATATTGTAGCAGTGCTTAGGCGAAGCCCTGCGACGGTAGTACATCAACATCGTCACCACGCCGTCGTTCTGACGGAACTCTTCCCCGACACTTTGCCGGATCGGAGTCCAGGGATCGTCATCGAGCTGAACGTGTGCTAAAACTCGGAGGTGCCGTAGTTTTGGTGCTTGATCGGTCGGGTCGTGAAGACGTACGACTACATCAACCGCGTTGTACTAATGCTTCCGCTGTCGGTCTACAAGGGTACGTAGATCACACTCCCCTCTCGTTGCTATGCATCACCATGATCTTGCGTGTGCGTAGGATTTTTTTTGAAATTACTACGTTCCCCAACAGTGGCATCCGAGCCTAGGTTTTATGTGTTGATGTTATATGCACGAGTAGAACACAAGTGAGTTGTGGGCGATATAAGTCATACTGCTTACCAGCATGTCATACTTTGGTTCGGCGGTATTGTTGGACGAAGCGGCCCGGACCGACATTACGCGTACGCTTACGCGAGACCGGTTCTCCCGACGTGCTTTGCACATAGGTGGCTTGCGGGTGACAGTTTCTCCAACTTTAGTTGAACCAAGTGTGGCTACGCCCGGTCCTTGCGATGGTTAAAACAGCACCAACTTGACAAACTATCGTCATGGTTTTTGATGCGTACGTTGTTGGGGAACATAGTAATTTCAAAAATTTACCTACGCACACGCAAGATCATGGTGATGCATAGCAACGAGAGGGGAGAGTGTTGTCTACGTACCCTCGTAGACTGAAGCGGAAGCGCTGACGCAACGTAGAGGAAGTAGTCGTACGTCTTCCCGGTCCAACCGATCCAAGCACCGTTACTCCGGCACCTCCGAGTTCTTGGCACACGTTCAGCTCGATGACGCTCCCCGGGCTCCGATCCAGCAAAGCTTCGGGGAGGAGTTCCGTCAGCACGACGGCGTGGTGACGATCTTGATGTTCAACCGTCGCAGGGCATCGCCTAAGTACTGCTACAATATGACCGAGGTGTAATATCGTGGAGGGGGGCACCGCACACGGCTAAGGAACGATCACGAAGATCAACTTGTGTGTCTATGGGGTGCCCCTGCCCCCGTATATAAAGGAGTGGAGGAGGGGAGGGCCGGCCCTCTCTATGGCGCGCCCTAGGGAGTCCTACTCCCACCGGGAGTAGGATTCCCCCTTTCCTAGTCCAACTAGGATTCCTTCCATGTAGTAGGAGTAGGAGACAAGGAAGGGGAAAGGAGAAGGGAAGGAAGGAGGGGGCGCAGCCCCTCCCCCTAGTCCAATTCGGACTAGGCCTTGGGGGCGCGCGGCCTGCCCTAGGCAGCCCCTCTCTCTTTCCCGTATGGCCCAATAAGGCCCAATACTTCTCCCCCGTATTCCCGTAACTCCCCGGTACTACGAAAAATACCCGAATCAATCGGAACCTTTCCGATGTCCGAATATTGTCGTCCAATATATCGATCTCTACATCTCGACCATTTCGAGACTCCTCGTCATGTCCCCGATCTCATCCAGGACTCCGAACTCCTTCGGTACATCAAAACTCATAAACTCATAATATAACTGTCATCGAAACCTTAAGCGTGCGGACCCTATGGTTCGAGAACAATGTAGACATGACCGAGACACGTCTCCGGTCAATAACCAATAGCGGGACCTGGATGCCCATATTGGCTCCTACATATTCTACGAAGATCTTTATCGGTCAGACCGTATAACAACATACGTTGTTCCCTTTGTCATCGGTATGTTACTTGCCTGAGATTCGATCGTCGGTATCCAATACCTAGTTCAATCTCGTTACCGGCAAGTCTCTTTACTCACTCCGTAATACATCATCCCGCAACTAACTCATTAGTTGCAATGCTTGCAAGGTTTAAGTGATGTGCATTACCGAGAGGGCCCAGAGATACCTCTCCGACATTCGGAGTGACAAATCCTAATCTCGAAATACGCCAACCCAACATGTACCTTTGGAGACACCTGTAGAGATCCTTTATAATCACCCAGTTACGTTGTGATGTTTGGTAGCACACAAAGTGTTCCTCCGGCAAACGGGAGTTGCATAATCTCATAGTCATAGGAACATGTATAAGTCATGAAGAAAGCAATAGCAACATACTAAACGATCGGGTGCTAAGCTAATGGAATGGGTCATGTCAATCAGATCATTCAACTAATGATGTGATCCCGTTAATCAAATAACAACTCTTTGTCCATGGTTAGGAAACATAACCATCTTTGATTAACGAGCTAGTCAAGTAGAGGCATACTAGTGACACTCTGTTTGTCTATGTATTCACACATGTATTATGTTTCCGGTTAATACAATTCTAGCATGAATAAACATTTATCATGATATAAGGAAATAAATAATAACTTTATTATTGCCTCTAGGGCATATTTCCTTCAGTCTCCCACTTGCACTAGAGTCAATAATCTAGTTCACATTGCCATGTGATTTAACAGCAATAGTTCACATCATCATGTGATTAACACCCATAGTTCACATCATCATGTGACCAACACTCAAAGGGTTTACTAGAGTCAGTAATCTAGTTCACATCTCTATGTGATTAACACCCAAAGAGTACTAAGGTGTGATCATGTTTTGTTTGTGAGATAATTTTAGTCAACGGGTCTGTCATATTCAGATCCGTAAGTATTTTGCAAATATCTATATCAACAATGCTCTGCACGGAGCTACTCTAGCTAATTGCTCCCACTTTCAATATGTATCTAGATCGAGACTTAGAGTCATCTAGATTAGTGTCAAAACTTGCATCGACGTAACCCTTTACGACGAACCTTTTTGTGACCTCCATAATCGAGAAACATATCCTTATTCCACTAAGGATAATTTTGACCGCTGTCCAGTGATCTACTCCTAGATCACTATTGTACTCCCTCTCTTAACACAGTGTATGGTATACAATAGATCTGGTACACAGCATGGCATACTTTATAGAACCTATGACTGAGGCCTAGGGAATGACTTTCATTCTCTTTCTATCTTCTGCCGTGGTCGGGCTTTGAGTCTTACTCAACTTCACACCTTGTAACACAGGCAAGAACTCTTTCTTTGACTACTCCATTTTGAACTACTTCAAAATCTTGTCAAGGTATGTACTCATTGAAAAAACTTATCAAGCGTCTTGATCTATCTCTATAGATCTTGATACTCAATATGTAAGCAGCTTCACCGAGGTCTTTCTTTGAAAAACTCCGTTCAAACACTCCTTTATGCTTTGCAGAATAATTCTACATTATTTCCGATCAACAATATGTCATTCACATATACTTATCAGAAATGTTGTAGTGCTCCCACTCACTTTCTTGTAAATACAGGCTTCACCGCAAGTCTGTATAAAACTATATGCTTTGATCAACTTATCAAAGCATATATTCCAACTCCGAGATGCTTGCACCAGTCCATAAATGGATCGCTGGAGCTTGCATATTTTGTTAGCACCTTTAGGATTGACAAAACCATCTTGTTGCATCACATACAACTCTTATTTAATAAATCCATTAAGGAATGCAGTTTTGTTTATCCATTTGCCAGATTTCATAAAATGCGGCAATTGCTAACATGATTCGGACAGACTTAAGCATAGATACGAGTGAGAAACTCTCATCGTAGTCAACACCTTGAACTTTGTCAAAAACCTTTTTCGACAAGTCTAGCTTTGTAGATAGTAACACTACTATCAGCGTCCGTCTTCCTCTTGAAGATCCATTTATTTTCTATGGCTTGCCGATCATCGGGCAAATCCATCAAAGTCCATACTTTGTTCTCATACATGGATCATATCTCAGATTTCATGGCCTCAAACCATTTCGCGGAATCTGGGCTCATCATCGCTTCCTCATAGTTCGTAGGTTCGTCATGGTCAAGTAACATGACCTCCAGAATAGGATTACCGTACCACTTTGGTGCGGATCTCACTCTGGTTTACCTACGAGATTCGGTAGTAACTTGATCTGAAGTTACATGATCATCATCATTAGCTTCCTCACTAATTGGTGTAGTAGTCACAGGAACAAATTTCTGTGATGAACTATTTTCCAATAAGGGAGAAGGTACAATTACCTTATCAAGTTTTCTACTTTCCTCCCACTCACTTCTTTCAAGAGAAACTCCTTCTCTAGAAAGGATCCATTCTTAGCAACGAATGTCTTGCCTTCGGATCTGTGATAGAAGGTGTACCCAACTGTCTCCTTTGGGTATCCTATGAAGACATATTTCTCCGATTTGAGTTTGAGCTTATCGAGATGAAACTTTTTCACATAAGCATCGCAACTCCAAACTTTAAGAAATGACAGCTTAGGTTTCTTGCCAAACCATAGTTCACACGGTGTCGTCTCAATGGATTTAGATGGTGCCCTATTTAACGTGAATGCAGCTGTCTCTAATGCATAACCCGAAAACGATAGTGGTAGATCGGTAAGAGACATCATAGATCGCACTATATCTAATAAAGTACGGTTATGACGTTCGGACACACCATTACACTATGGTGTTCCAGGTGGCGTGAGTAGTGAAACTATTTCACATTGTTTTAATTGAAGGCCAAACTTGTAACTCAAATATTTTACCTCTGCGATCATATCGTAGAAACTTTTATTTTCTTGTCATGATGATTTTCCACTTCACTCTGAAATTCTTTGAACTGTTCAAATGTTTCAGACTTCTGTTTCATCAAGTAGATATCCCCATATTTGCTCAAATCATCTGTGAAGGTCAGAAAATAATGATACCTGCTGCAAGCCTTAATATTCATCGGACCACATACATCAGTATGTATGATTTCCAACAAATCTGTTGCTTGCTTCAGTGTTCCGGAGAACGGCGTTTTAGTCATCTTGCCCATAAGGCATGGTTCGCAAGCATCAAGTGATTCATAATCAAGTGATTCCAAAAGCCCATCAGCATGGAGTTTCTTCATGCGCTTTACACCAATATGACCTAAATGGCAGTGCCACAAATAAGTTGCACTATCATTATTAACTTTGCATCTTTTGGTTTCAATATTATGAATATGTGTATCACTACGATCGAGATCCAATGAACTTGTTTCATTGGGTGTATGACCATCGAAGGTTTTATTCATGTAAACAGAACAACAATTATTCTCTGATTTTAATGAATAACCGTATTGCAATAAACATGATCAAATCATATTCATGCTCAACGCAAAAACCAAATAACACTTATTTAGGTTCAACACTAATCCCGAAAGTATAGGGGAGTGTGTGATGATGATCATATCAATCTTGGAACTACTTCCAACACGCATCGTCACTTCACTCTTAACTAGTCTCTGTTTATTCTGCACCTCCTGTTTCGAGTTACTACTCTTAGCAACTGAACCAGTATCAAATACCGAGGTGTTGCTATAAACACTAGTAAAGCACACATCAATAACATGTATATCCAATATACCTTTGTTCACTTTGCCATCCTTCTTATCCGCCAAATACTTGGGGTAGTTCCGCTTCTAGTGACCAGTCCCTTTGCAGCAGAAGCACTTAGTCTCAGGCTTCGGTCCAGACTCGGGCTTCTTCACTTGAGAAGCAACTCGCTTGCCGTTCTTCTTTGAAGTTCCCCTTCTTCCCTTTGCCCTTTTCTTGAAACTAGTGGTCTTGTCAACCATCAACACTTGATGTTTTTCTTGATTTTTACCTTCGTCGATTTCAGCATCACGAAGAGCTTGGGAATCGTTTCCGTTATCCCTTGCATATTATAGTTCATCACGAAGTTCTACTAACTTGGTGATGGTGACTAGAGAATTCTGTCAATCACTATCTTATCTGGAAGATTAACTCCCACTTGATTCAAGCGATTGTAGTACCCAGACAATCTGAGCACATGCTCGCTGGTTGAGCGATTCTCCTCCATCTTTTAGCTATAGAACTTGTTGGAGACTTCATATCTCTCAACTCGGGTATTTGCTTGACATATTAACTTCAGCTTCTGGAACATCTCATATGCTCCATGACGTTCAAAACGTCTTTGAAGTCCCGATTCTAAGCCGTTAAGCAAGGTGCACTAAACTATCAAGTAGTCATCATATTGAGCTAGCCAAACGTTCATAACGTCTGCATCTGCTCCTGCAATAGGTCTGTCACCTAGCGGTGCATCAAAGACATAATTCTTCTGTGCAGCAATGAGGATAATCCTCAGATCACAGACTCAGTCCGCATCATTGCTACTATCATCTTTCAACTTAGTTTTCTCTAGGAACATATATAAAACATAGGGAAGCAACAACGCGAGCTATTGATCTACAACATAGATATGCTAATACTACGAGGACTAAGTTCATGATAAATTAAAGTTCAATTAATCATATTACTTAAGAACTCCCACTTAGATAGACATCCCTCTAATATTCTAAGTGATCACGTGATCCATATCAACTAAACCATGTCCGATCATCACGTGAGATGGAGTAGTTTCAATGGTGAACATCACTATGTTGATCATATCTACTATATGATTCACGCTCGACCTTTCGGTCTCCGTGTTCCGAGGCCATATTTGTATATGCTTGGCTCGTCAAGTATAACCTGAGTATTCTGCGTGTGCAACTGTTTTGCACCCGTTGTATTTGAACGTAGAGCCTATCACACCCGATCATCACGTGGTGTCTCAGCACGAAGAACTTTCGCAACGGTGCATACTCAGGGAGAACACTTCTTGATAATTAGTGAGAGATCATCTTAAAATGCTACCGTCAATCAAAGCAAGATAAGATGCATAAAAAATAAACATCACATGCAATCAATACAAGTGATATGATATGGCCATCATCATCTTGTGCCTGTGATCTCCATCTCCGAAGCATCGTCATGATCACCATCGTCACCGGCGCGACACCTTGATCTCCATCATAGCATCGTTGTCGTCTCGCCAATCTTATGCTTCCACGACTATCTCTACCGCTTAGTGATAAAGTAAAGCATTACAGCGCGATTGCATTGCATACAATAAAGCGACAACCATATGGCTCCTGCCAGTTGCCGATAACTCGGTTACAAAACATGATCATCTCATACAATAAAATTTAGCATCATGTCTTGACCATATCACATCACAACATGCCCTGCAAAAACAAGTTAGACGTCCTCTACTTTGTTGTTGCAAGTTTTACGTGGCTGCTACGGGCTTAAGCAAGAACCAATCTTACCTACGCATCAAAACCACAACGATAGTTTGTCAAGTTGGTGCTGTTTTAACCTTCGCAAGGACCGGGCGTAGCCACACTCGGTTCAACTAAAGTTGGAGAAACTGTCACCCGCAAGCCACCTATGTGCAAAGCACGTCGGGAGAACCGGTCTCGCGTAAGCGTACGCGTAATGTCGGTCCGGGCCGCTTCGTCCAACAATACCGCCGAACCAAAGTATGATATGCCGGTAAGCAGTATGACTTATATCGCCCACAACTCACTTCTGTTCTACTCGTGCATATAACATCAACACATAAAACCTAGGCTCGGATGCCACTGTTGGGGAACGTAGTAATTTCAAAAATTTACCTGCGCACACGCAAGATCATGGTGATGCATAGCAACGAGAGGGGAGAGTGTTGTCTACGTACCCTCGTAGACCGAAGCAGAAGCGTTGACGCAATGTAGAGGAAGTAGTCGTACGTCTTCCCGGTCCAACCGATCCAAGCACCATTACTCCGGCACCTCCGAGTTCTTGGCACACGTTCAGCTTGATGACGCTCCCCGGGCTCCGATCCAGCAAAGCTTCGGGGAGGAGTTCCGTCAGCACGACGGTGTGGTGACGATCTTGATGTTCAACCGTCGCAGGGCCTCGCCTAAGTACTGCTACAATATGACCGAGGTGTAATATCGTGGAGGGGGGCACCGCACACGGCTAAGGAACGATCATGAAGATTAACTTGTGTGTCTATGGGGTGCCCCCTGCCCCCGTATATAAAGGAGTGGAGGAGGGGAGGGCCGGCCCTCTCTATGGCGCGCCCTAGGGAGTCATACTCCCACCGGGAGTAGGATTCCCCCTTTCCTAGTCCAACTAGGATTCCTTCCATGTAGTAGGAGTAGGAGACAAGGAAGGGGAAAGGAGAAGGGAAGGAAGGAGGGGGCGCAGCCCCTCCCCCTAGTCCAATTCGGACTAGACCTTGGGGGGCGCGCGGCCTGCCCTAGGCAGCCCCTCTCTCTTTCCCGTATGGCCCAATAAGGCCCAATACTTCTCCCCCGTATTCCCGTAACTCCCCGGTACTCCGAAAAATACCCGAATCACTCGGAACCTTTCCGATGTCTGAATATAGTCGTCCAATATATCGATCTTTACGTCTCGACCATTTCAAGACTCCTCGGCATGTCCCCGATCTCATCCAGGACTCCGAACTCCTTCGGTACATCAAAACTCATAAACTCATAATATAACTGTCATCGAAACCTTAAGCGTGCGGACCCTATGGTTCGAGAACAATGTAGACATCACCGAGACACATCTCCGGTCAATAACCAATAGCGGGACCTGGATGCCCATATTGGCTCCTACATATTCTACGAAGATCTTTATCGGTCAGACCGTATAACAACATACGTTGTTCCCTTTGTCATCGGTATGTTACTTGCCTGAGATTTGATCGTCGGTATCCAATACCTAGTTCAATCTCGTTACCGGCAAGTCTCTTTACTCGTTCCGTAATACATCATCCCGCAACTAACTCATTAGTTGCAATGCTTGCAAGGCTTAAGTGATGTGCATTACCGAGAGGGCCCAGAGATACCTCTCCCACATTCGGAGTGACAAATCCTAATCTTCAAATACGCCAACCCAACATGTACCTTTGGAGACACCTGTAGAGCTCCTTTATAATCACCCAGTTACGTTGTGACATTTGGTAGCACACAAAGTGTTCCTCCGGCAAACGGGAGTTGCATAATCTCATAGTCATAGGAACATGTATAAGTCATGAAGAAAGCAATAGCAACATACTAAACGATCGGGTGCTAAGCTAATGGAATGGGTCATGTCAATCAGATCATTCAACTAATGATGTGGTCCCGTTAATCAAATAACAACTCTTTGTCCATGGTTAGGAAACATAACCATCTTTGATTAACGAGCTAGTCAAGTAGAGGCATACTAGTGACACTCTGTTTGTCTATGTATTCACACATGTATTATGTTTCCGGTTAATACAATTCTAGCATGAATAAACATTTATCATGATATAAGGAAATAAATAATAACTTTATTATTGCCTCTAGGGCATATTTCCTTCATAGGTAAGATTGGTTCTTGCTTAAGCCCGTAGTAGCCACGTAAAACTTGCAACAACAAAGTAGAGGACGTCTAACTTGTTTTTGCAGGGCATGTTGTGATGTGATATGGTCAAGACATGATGCTAAATTTAATTGTATGAGATGATCATGTTTTGTAACCGAGTTATCGGCAACTGCCAGGAGCCATATGGTTGTCGCTTTATTGTATGCAATGCAATCGCGCTGTAATGCTTTACTTTATCACTAAGCGGTAGCGATAGTCGTGGAAGCATAAGATTGGCGAGACAACAACGATGCTACGATGGAGATCAAGGTGTCGCGCCGGTGACGATGGTGATCACGACGGTGCTTCGAAGATGGAGATCACAAGCACAAGATGATGATGGCCATATCACATCACTTATATTTGATTGCATATGATGTTTATCTTTTATGCATCTTATCTTGCTTTGATTGATGGTAGCATTATAAGATGATCTCTCACTAATTATCAAGAAGTGTTCTCCCCGAGTATGCACCGTTGCGAAAGTTCTTCGTGCTGAGACACCACGTGATGATCGGGTGTGATAGGCTCTACGTTCAAATACAACGGGTGCAAAACAGTTGCACACGCGGAATACTCAGGTTATACTTGACGAGCCAAGCATATACAGATATGGCCTCGGAACACGGAGACCGAAAGATCGAGCGTGAATCATATAGTAGATATGATCAACATAGTGATGTTCACCAATGAAACTACTCCATATCACGTGATGATCGGACATGGTTTAGTTGATTTGGATCACGTAATCACTTAGAGGATTAGAGGGATGTCTATCTAAGTGGAAGTTCTTAAGTAATATGATTAATTGAACCTAAATTTATCATGAACTTAGTCCTGGTAGTATTTTGCAAATCATGTTGTAGATCAATAGCTCACGTTGTTGCTTCCCTATGTTTATTTTGATATGTTCCTAGAGAAAATTGTGTTGAAAGATATTAGTAGCAATGATGCGGATTGGATCCGTGATCTGAGGTTTATCCTCATTGCTGCACAGAAGAATTATGTCCTTGATGCACCGCTAGGTGACAGACCTATTGCAAGAGCAGATGCAGACATTATGAATGTTTGGCTAGCTCAATATGATGACTACTTGATAGTTTAGTGCACCATGCTTAACGGCTTAGAATCGGGACTTCAAAGACGTTTCGAACGTCATGGACCATAAGAGATGTTCCAGGAGTTGAAGTTAATATTTCAAGCAAATACCCGAGTTGAGAGATATGAAGTCTCCAACAAGTTCTATAGCTAAAAGATGGAGGAGAATCGCTCAACTAGTGAGCATGTGCTCAGATTGTCTGGGATACTACAATCGCTTGAATCAAGTGGGAGTTAATCTTCGAAATAAGATAGTGATTGACAGAATTCTCTAGTCACCATTACCAAGTTAGTAGAACTTCGTGATGAACTATGATATGCAAGGGATAACGGAAACAACTCCCAAGCTCTTCGTGATGCTGAAATCAACGAAGGTAGAAATCAAGAAAAACATCAAGTGCTGAAATCAACGAAGGTAGAAATCAAGAAAAACATCAAGTATTTGGCGGATAAGAAGGATGGCAAAGTGAACATAAGTATATTTGATATACGTGTTATTGATGTGTACTTTACTAGTGTTTATAGCAACCCCTCAGTATTTGATACTAGTTCAGTTGCTAAGATTAGTAACTCGAAACGGGAGTTGCAGAATAAACAGAGACTAGTTAAGGGTGAAGTGACGATGTGTGTTGGAAGTGGTTCTAAGATTGATATGATCATCGTCGCACACTCCCTATAATTTCGGGATTAGTGTTGAACCTAAATAAGTGTTATTTGGTGTTTGCATTGAGCATGAATATGATTTGATCATGTTTATTGTAATACGGTTATTCATTTAACTAAGAGAATAAATTGTTGTTCTGTTTACATGAATAAAACCTTATATGGTTACACCCAATGAAAATAGTTCGTTGGATCTCGATCGTAGTGATACATATAATCATAATATTGAAACCAAAAGATGCAAAGTTAATAATGATAGTGCAACTTATTTGTGGCACTGCCGTTTAGGTCATATTGGTGTAAAGCGCATGAAGAAACTCCATGCTGATGGGCTTTTGGAATCACTTGATTATGAATGAGTTGATGCTTGCGAACCATGCCTCATGGGCAAGATGACTAAAACTCTGTTCTTTGGAACAATGGAGCGAGCAACAGATTTGTTGGAAATCATACATACTGATGTATGTGGTCCGATGAATATTGAGGCTCGCGACAAGTATCATTATTTTCTGATCTTCACAGATGATTTGAGCAGATATGAGTATATCTACTTGATGAAACATAAGTCTGAAACATTTGAAAAGTTCAAAGAATTTCAGAGTGAAGTGAAAAATCATCGTAACAAGAAAATAAAGTTTCTATGATCTGATCGTAGAGAAGAGTACTTGAGTTACGAGTTTGGCCTTCAGTTAAAAACAATGTGAAATAGTTTCACTACTCACACCACCTGGAACACCACAATGTAATGATGTGTCCGAACATCATAACCGTACTTTATTAGATATGGTGCGATCTATGATGTCTCTTACCGATCTACCACTATCGTTTTGGGGTTATGCATTAGAGACAGCTACATTCACATTAAAAAGGGCACCATCTAAATTCGTTGACATGACACAATCTGAATTATGGTTTGGCAAGAAACCAAAGTTGTCGTTTCTTAAAGTTTTGGGTTGTGATGCTTATGTGAAAAAGGTTTCATCCTGATAAGCTCAAACCCAAATCGGAGAAATATGTCTTCATAGGATACCCAAAGGAGACTGTTGGGTACACCTTCTATCATAGATCCGAAGGCAAGACATTCGTTGCTAAGAATGTATCCTTTCTAGAGAAGGATTTTCTCTCAAAAGAAGTGAGTGGAAGGAAAGTAGAAAACTTGATAAGGTAATTGTACCTTCTCCCTTATTGGAAAGTAGTTCATCGCAGAAATCTGTTCTTGTGACTACTACACCAATTAGTGAGGAAGCTAATGATGATGATCATGTAACTTCAGATCAAGTTACTACCGAATCTCGTAGGTAAACCAGAGTGAGATCCGCACCAGAGTGGTACGGTAATCCTGTTCTGGAAGTCATGTTACTAGACCATGACAAACTTGCGAACTATGAGGAAGCGATGATGAGCCCAGATTCCGCGAAATGGTTTGAGGCCATGAAATCTAAGATATGATCCATGTATGAGAACAAAGTATGGACTTTGATGGATTTGCCCGATGATCGGCAAGCCATAGAAATAAATGGATCTTCAAGAGGAAGACGGACGCTGATAGTAGTGTTACTATCTACAAAGCTAGACTTGTCGAAAAAGGTTTTTGACAAAGTTCAAGGTGTTGACTACGATGAAATTTTCTCACTCGTAGCAATGCTTAAGTCTGTCCAAATCATGTTAGCAATTGCCGCATTTTTATGAAATCTGGCAAATGGATAAACAAAACTACATTCCTTAATGGATTTAAAGAAGAGTTGTATATGATGCAACCAGAAGGTTTTGTCAATCCTAAAGGTGCTAACAAAATATGCAAGCTCCAGCGATCCATCTATGGACTGGTGCAAGCATCTCGGCGTTGGAATATACGCTTTGATAAGTTGATCAAAGCATATAGTTTTATACAGACTTGCGGTGAAGCCTGTATTTACAAGAAAGTGAGTGGGAGCACTACAGCATTTCTGATAAGTATATGTGTATGACATATTGTTGATCGGAAATAATGTAGAATTATTCTGCAAAGCATAAAGGAGTGTTTGAAAGGATTTTGTCAAAGAAAACCTCGGTGAAGCTGCTTACATATTGAGCATCAAGATCTATAGAGATAGATCAAGACGCTTGATAAGTTTTTTTTCTTTCAATGAGTACATACCTTGACAAGATTTTGAAGTAGTTCAAAATGGAACAGTCAAAGAAAGAATTCTTGCCTGTGTTACAAGGTGTGAAATTGAGTAAGACTCAAAGCCCGACCACGGCAGAAAATAGAATGAGAATGAAAGTCATTCCCTATGCCTTGGCCATAGGTTCTATAAAGTATGCCATGCTGTGTACCAGACCTATTGTATACCCTACACTAATTTTGGCAATGGAGTACAATAGTGATCTAGGAGTAGATCACTGGACAGCGGTCAAAAATTATCCTTAGTGGAATAAGGATATGTTTCTCGATTATGGAGGTGACAAAAGATTCGTCGTAAAAGGGTTACGTCGATACAAGTTTTGGCACCGATCCGGATGACTCTTAGTCTTCATCTGGATACATATTGAAAGTGGGAGCAATTAGCTAAAGTACCTCCGTGCAAAATACTTACGGATCTGAATATGGCAGACCCATTGACTAAACTTCTCTCATAGGCAAAACATGATCACACCTTAGTACTCTTTGGGTGTTAATCACATAGCAATGTGAACTAGATTACTGACTCTAGTAAACCCTTTGGGTATAGGTCACATGACAATATGAACTATGGGTGTTAATCACATGGTGATGTGAACTATTAGTGTTGAATCACATGGCGATGTGAACTAGATTATTGACTCTAGTGCAAGTGGGAGACTGAAGGAAATATGCCCTAGAGGCAATAATAAAGTTATTATTTATTTCCTTATATCATGATAAATGTTTATTATTCATGCTAGAATTGTATTAACCGGAAACATAATACATGTGTGAATACATAGACAAACAGAGTGTCACTAGTATGCCTCTACTTGACTAGCTCGTTAATCGAAGATGGTTATGTTTCCTAACCATGAACAAAAGAGTTGTTATTTGATTAACGGGATCACATCATTAGAAGAATGATGTGATTGACTTGACCCATTCCGTTAGCTTAGCACTCGATCGTTTAGTATGTTGCTATTGCTTTCTTCATGACTTGTACATGTTCTTATGACTATGAGATTATGCAACTCCTGTTTGCCAGAGGAACACTTTGTGTGCTACCAAACGTCACAACGTAACTGGGTGATTATAAAGGAGCTCTACAGGTGTCTCCAAAGGTACATGTTGGGTTGGCGTATTTCGAGATTAGGATTTGTCACTCCGATTGTCGGAGAGGTATCTCTGGGCCCTCTCGGTAATGCACATCACATAATCCTTGCAAGCATTGCAACTAATGAGTTAGTTGCAAGATGATGTATTACAACGAGTAAAGAGACTTGCCAGTAACGAGATTGAACTAGGTATTGTGATACCAATGATCGAATCTCGGGCAAGTAACATACCGATGACAAAGGGAACAACGTATGTTGTTATGCGGTCTGACCGATAAAGATCTTCGTAGAATATGTGGGAGCCAATATGAGCATCCAGGTTCCACTATTGGTTATTGACCGGAGACGTGTCTCGGTCATGTCTACATTGTTGTCGAACCCGTAGGGTCCGCACGCTTAAGGTTTTGATGACAGTTATATTATGAGTTTATGCATTTTGATGTACCGAAGTTTGTTCGGAGTCCTAGATGTGATCACGAACATGACGAGGAGTCTCGAAATGGTCGAGACATAAAGATTGATATATTGGAAGCCTATATTTGGATATCGGAAGTGTTCCGGGTGAAATCGGGATTTTACCGGAGTACCGGGAGGTTACCGGAACCCCCCGGGAGGTATATGGGCCTTAGTGGGCTTTAGTGGAAGAGAGGAGAGTTGGCCAGGGCTGGGCCGCGCCCCCCCCTTCCTTCTCTCTCTCCTCTTTCCCCCTTCCCGAATCCTATTCCAACTAGGAAAGGGGGGGAATCCTACTCCCGGTGGGAGTAGGACTCCTCCTAGCGCGCCCTCCTCCTGGCCGGCCACCCCCCCTTGTTCCTTTATATACGGAGGCAGGGGGCACCCCTAGACACACAAGTTGATCCACGTGATCATATTCTTAGCCGTGTGCGGTGCCCCCTTCCACCATAATCCTCGATAATATTTGTAGCGGTGCTTAGGCGAAGCCCTGCGACGGTAGTACATCAACATCGTCACCACGCCGTCATGCTGACGGATCTCTTCCCCGACACTTTGCTGGATCAGAGTCCGGGGATCGTCATCGAGCTGAACGTGTGCTAAAACTCAGAGGTGCCGTAGTTTCGGTGCTTGATCGGTCGGGCCGTGAAGACGTACGACTACATCAACCGCGTTGTGCTAACGCTTCCGCTGTCGGTCTACAAGGGTACGTAGATCACACTCTCCCCTCTCGTTGCTATGCATCACCATGATCTTGCATGTGCATAGGAATTTTTTTGAAATTACTACGTTCCCCAACACCAACAACTTGGGATAAACAAGATGAGAAGAACGAGGATATGAGTAACCACAAGTAAGTCACTGATACGTCCATTTTGCATCATGCTTTTATATCGATATTTATTGCATTATGGACTGTTATTACACATTATGTCACAATACTTATGCTTATTCTCTCTTGTTTTACAAGGTTTACATGAAGAGGAAGAAGGCCAGCTGGAATTCTGGGCTGGAAAAGGAGCAAATATTAGAGACCTATTCTGCACAACTCCAAAAGTCCTGAAACTCCAGGGAAGTCAGTTTCAAAATATATAAAAAATATTGGGCGAAGGAAGCACCAGAGGGGGGCCACCCACCATCCACGAGGGTGGGGGCGCCCCCTGCCTCGTGGGCCCCCTGGCAGGCCTCCGGTGCCCATCTTTGCCTATATGAGGTCTTTTGCGCTGGGAAAAATCATAAGAAAGCTCACGGGATGAAACTCCGCTGCCACGAGGCGGAACCAATCTAGGGCTCCGGCAGAGCTGTTCTGCCGGGAAAACATCCCTCCGGGAGGGGGAAATCATCACCACCGTCATCACGATCGATCCTCTCATCTGGAGTGTTGGGGAACGCAGTAATTTCAAAAAATTTCCTACGCACACGCAAGATCATGGTGATGCACAGCAACGAGAGGGGAGAGTGTTGTCTACGTACCAACGCAGACCGACTGCGGAAGCGATCACACAACGTAGAGGAAGTAGTCGTACGTCTTCTTCCCGGTCCGACCGATCCAAGCACCGTTACTCCGGCACCTCCGAGTTCTTAGCACACATTCAGCTCGATGACGTTCCTCGGGCTCCGATCCAGCAAAGCATCGAGGAAGAGTTCCGTCAGCACGACGGCGTGATGACGATCTTGATGTACTACCGACGCAGGGCTTCGCCTAAGCACTACAACGGTACGATCGAGGTGGAATTTGGTGGCAGGGGGCACCGCACACGGCTAAGGAACGATCTCAAGGATCAAGTTGTGTGTCTTGGGGTGCCCCCTGCCCCCGTATATAAAGGTTGGAGGAGGGGAGCCGGCCGGCCAAGGGAGAGGAGGCGCAGGGGAGTCCTACTCCCACCGGGAGTAGGACTCCTCCCCCCAATCCTAATCCTATTAGGACTCCCGGGGGGAAAAGGAGAGAGAAGGGGGGCCGGCCCCTATCCTAGTCCTACTAGGACTTTGGGAAGGGGGGCGCCGGCCAGCTTGTGGGCTTTCCCTTTTTTCTCCTTTTCCACTAAGGCCCAATAGGCCCATTAGTCTCCCGGGGGGTTCCGGTAACCCTCCCGGTATTCCGGTAAAATCCCGATTTCACCCGGAACACTTCCGATGTCCAAACATAGGCTTCCAATATATCAATCTTTACGTCTCGACCATTTCGAGACTCCTCGTCATGTCCGTGATCTCATCCGGGACTCCGAACAACCTTCGGTACATCAAAATGCATAAACTCATAATAACTGTCATCGTAACGTTAAGCGTGCGGACCCTACGGTTCGAGAACAATGTAGACATGACCGAGACACGTCTCCGGTCAATAACCAATAGCGGGACCTGGATGCCCATATTGGCTCCTACATATTCTACGAAGATCTTTATCGGTCAGACCGCATAACAACATACGTTGTTCCCTTTGTCATCGGTATGTTACTTGCCCGAGATTCGATCGTCGGTATCCAATACCTAGTTCAATCTCGTTACCGGCAAGTCTCTTTACTCGTTCCGTAATACATCATCTTACAACTAACATATTAGTTGCAGTGCTTGCAAGCCTTATGTGATGTGCATTACCGAGAGGGCCCAGAGATACCTCTCCGACAATCGGAGTGACAAACCCTAATCTCGAAATACGCCAACCCAACATCTACCATTGGAGACACCTGTAGTACTCCTTTATAATCACCCAGTTACGTTGTGACATTTGGTAGTACCCAAAGTGTTCCTCCGGTAAACGGGAGTTGCATAATCTCATAGTTATAGGAACATGTATAAGTCATGAAGAAAGCAATAGCAACATACTAAACGATCGGGTGCTAAGCTAATGGAATGGGTCATGTCAATCAGATCATTCTACTAATGATGTGACCTCGTTAATCAAATAACAACTCTTTGTTCATGGTTAGGAAACATAACCATCTTTGATTAACGAGCTAGTCAAGTAGAGGCATACTAGTGACACTCTGTTGGTCTATGTATTCACACATGTATTATGTTTCCGGTTAATACAATTCTAGCATGAATAATAAACATTTATCATGATATAAGGAAATAAATAATAACTTTATTATTTCCTCTAGGGCATATTTCCTTCAGTCTCCCACTTGCACTAGAGTCAATAATCTAGTTCACATCGCCATGTGATTTAACAGCAATAGTTCACATCACCATGTGATTAATACCCATAGTTCACATCGTCATGTGACCAACACTCAAAGGGTTTACTAGAGTCAGTAATCTAGTTCACATATCTATGTGATTAACACCCAAAGAGTACTAAGGTGTGATCATGTTTTGCTTGTGAGATAATTTTAGTCAACGGGTCTGTCACATTCAGATCCGTAAGTATTTTGCAAGTTCTATGTCTACAATGCTCTACACGGAGCTACTCTAGCTAATTGCTCCCACTTTCAATATGTATCCAGATTGAGACTTTAGATTCATCTGGATCAGTGTCAAAAACTTGCATCGACGTAACCCTTTACGACGAACCTTTTTGTCACGTCCATAATCGAGAAACATATCCTTATTTTACTAGGGATAATTCTGACCGCTGTCCAGTGATCTACTCCTAGATCACTATTGTACTCCCTTGCCAAATCAGTGCAGGGTATACAATAGATCTGGTATACAGCATGACATACTTTATAGAACCTATGGCCAAGGCATAGGGAATGACTTTCATTCTCTTTCTATCTTCTGCCGTGGTCGGGCTTTGAGTCTTACTCAACTTCACACCTTGTAACACAGGCAAGAAACTTTTTCTTTGACTGTTCCATTTTGAACTACTTCAAAATCTTGTCAAGGTATGTACTTATTGAAAAACTTATCAAGCGTCTTGATCTATCTCTATAGATCTTGAAGCTCAATATGTAAGCAGCTTTACCGAAGTCTTTCTTTGAAAAACTCCTTTCAAACACTCCTTTTATGCTTTTACAGAATAATTCTACATTATTTCCGATCAATAATATGTCAATCACATATACTTATCAGAAATGCTGTAGTGCTCCCACTCACTTTCTTGTAAATACAGGCTTCACCGCAAGTCTGTATAAAACTATATGCTTTGATCAACTTATCAAAGCGTATATTCCAACTCCGAGATGCTTGCACCAGTCCACCGATGGATCGCTGGAGTTTGCACATTTTGTTAGCACCTTTCGGATTGACAAAACCTTCTAGTTGCATCACATACAACTCTTCTTTAATAAATCCATTAAGGAATGCAGTTTTGTTTATCCATTTGCCAGATTTCATAAAATGCGACAATTGCTAACATGATTCGGACAGACTTAAGCATAGATACGAGTGAGAAAAACTCATCGTAGTCAACACCTTGAACTTGTTGAAAACCTTTTTCGACAATTCTAGCTTTGTAGATAGTAACACTACTATCAGCGTCCGTCTTCCTCTTGAAGATCCATTTATTTTCTATGGCTTGCCGATCATCGGGCAAATCCATCAAAGTCCATACTTTGTTCTCATACATGGATCATATCTTAGATTTCATGGCCTCAAACCATTTCGCGGAATCTGGGCTCATCATCGCTTCTTCATAGTTTGTAGGTTCATCATGATCTAGTAGCATGACTTCCAGAGTAGGATTACCGTACCACTCTGGCATGGATCTTACTCTGGTTTACCTACAAGGTTCGGTAGTAACTTGATCTGAAGTTACATGATCATCATCATTAGCTTCCTCACTAATTGGTGTAGGTGTCACAGAAACAGTTTTCTGTGATGTACTACTTTCCAATAAGGGAGCAGGTACAGTTACCTCATCAAGTTCTACTTTCCTCCCACTCACTTCTTTCGAGAGAAACTCCTTCTCTAGAAATGATCCATTCTTAGCAACGAATGTCTTGCCTTCGGATCTGTGATAGAAGGTATACCCAACTGTCTCCTTTGGATATCCTATGAAGACATAATTCTCCGATTTGAGTTTTGAGCTTATCAGGATGAAACCTTTTCATATAAGCATCGCAACCCCAAATTTTTAAGAAACGACAACTTTGGTTTCTCGCCAAACCATAGTTCATAAGGCGTCGTCTCGACGGATATAGATGGTGCCCCTTTTTTTAACGTGAATGCAGCTGTCTCTAATGCATGACCCAAAAACAATAGTGGTAAATCGGTAAGAGACATCATAGATTGCACTATATCCAATAAAGTACGGTTATGACGTTCGGACACACCATTATGATGTGGTGTTCCAGGTGGCGTGAGTAGTGAAACTATTTCACATCGTTTTAACTGAAGACCAAACTCGTAACTCAAATATTTGTCTCCGCGATCAGATCATAGAAACTTTATTTTCTTGTCACGATGTTTTTCACTTCACTCTGAAATTCTTTGAACTTTTCAAATGTTTCAGACTTATGTTTCATCAAGTAGATATACCCATATCTGCTTAAATCATCTGTGAAGGTGAGAAAATAACGATATCCGCCACGAGCCTCAATATTCATCGGACCACATACATCGGTATGTATGATTTCCAATAAATCTGTTGCTCTCTCCATAGTACCGGAGAACGGTGTTTTGGTCATCTTGCCTATGAGGCACGGTTCGCAAGTACCAAGTGATTCATAATCAAGTGGTTCCAAAAGCCCATCAGTATGGAGTTTCTTCATGCGTTTTACACCGATATGACCTAAACAGCAGTGCCACAAATAAGTTGCACTATCATTATTAACTTTGCATCTTTTGGTTTCAATATTATGAATATGTGTATTATTAAGATCGAGATCCAATGAACTATTTTCATTGGGTGTGTAACCATATTAGGTTTTATTCATGTAAACAGAACAACAATTTATTCTCTTACTTAAATGAATAACCGTATTACAATAAACATGATCAAATCATATTCATGTTCAACACAATCACCAAATAACACTTATTTAGGTTCAACACTAATCCCGAAATTATAGGGAAGTGTGCGATGATGATCATATCAATCTTGGAACTACTTCCAACACACATCGTCACTTCACCCTTAACTAGTCTCTGTTTATTCTGCAACTCCTGTTTCGAGTTACTACTCTTAGCAACTAAACTAGCATCAAATACTGAGGGGTTGCTATAAACACTAGTAAAGTACACATCAATAACATGTATATCAAATATACTTATGTTCACTTTGCCATCCTTCTTATCCGCCAATCACTTGGGGTAGTTCCGCTTCCAGTGACCAGTCCCTTTGCAGTAGAAGCACGTAGTCTCAGGCTTAGGATCAGACTTGGGCTTCTTCACTCGAGCAGCAACTTGCTTGCCGTTCTTCTTGAAGTTCCCCTTCTTCCCTTTGCCCTTTTCTTGAAACTAGTGGTCCTGTCAACCATCAACACTTGATGTTTTTCTTGATTTCTACCTTCGTTGACTTCAGCATCACGAAGAGCTCGGGAGTCGTTTTCATCATCCCTTGCATACTATAGTTCATCACGAAGTTCTACTAACTTGGTCATGGTGACTAGAGAATTCTGTCAATCACTATCTTATCTGGAAGATTAACTCCCACTTGATTCAAGCGATTGTAGTACCCAGACAATCTGAGCACATGCTCACTAGTTGAGCGATTCTCCTCCATCTTTTAGCTATAGAACTTGTTGGAGACTTCATATCTCTCAACTCGGGTATTTGCTTGAAATATTAACTTCAACTCCTGGAACATCTCATATGGTCCACGACGTTCAAAACGTCTTTGAAGACCCGATTCTAAGCCATTAAGCATGGTGCACTAAAATATCAAGTAGTCATCATATTGAGCTAGCCAAACGTTCATAACGTCTGCATCTGCTCCTGCAATAGGTCTGTCACCTAGCGGTGCATCAAGGACATAATTCTTCTGTGCAGCAATGAGGATAAACCTCAGATCACGGATCCAATCCGCATCATTGCTACTAACATCTTTCAACATAATTTTCTCTAGGAACATATCAAAAATAAACACAGGGAAGCAACAACGCGAGCTATTGATCTACAACATAATTTGCAAAATACTACCAGGACTAAGTTCATGATAAATTTAAGTTCAATTTAATCATATTACTTAAGAACTCCCACTTAGATAGACATCCCTCTAATCCTCTAAGTGATCACGTGATCCAAATCAACTAAACCATAACCGATCAGCACGTGAGATGGAGTAGTTTTCAATGGTGAACATCGTCATGTTGATCATATCTACTATATGATTCACGCTCGACCTTTCGGTCTCTTGTGTTCCGAGGCCATATCTGCATATGCTAGGCTCGTCAAGTATAACCTGAGTATTCTGCGTGTGCAAAACTGGCTTGCACCCGTTGTAGATGGACGTAGAGCTTATCACACCCGATCATCACGTGGTGTCTGGGCACGACGAACTTTGGCAACGGTGCATACTCAGGGAGAACACTTCTTGATAATTTAGTGAGAGATCATCTTATAATGCTACCGTCAATCAAAGCAAGATAAGATGCATAAAAGGATAAACATCACATGCAATCAATATAAGTGATATGATATGGCCATCATCATCTTGTGCTTGTGATCTCCATCTCCGAAGCACCGTCATGATTATCATCGTCACCGGCGCGACACCTTGATCTCCATCGTAGCATCGTTGTCGTCTCGCCAATCTTATGCTTCCACGACTATCACTACCGCTTAGTAATAAAGTAAAGCATTACATCGCGATTGCATTGCATACAATAAAGCGACAACCATATGGCTCCTGCCGGTTGCCGATAACTCGGTTACAAAACATGATCATCTCATACAATAAAATCAGCATCATGTCTTGACCATATCACATCACAACATACCCTGCAAAAACAAGTTAGACGTCCTCTACTTTGTTGTTGCAAGTTTTACGTGGCTGCTACGGGCTTAAGTAAGAACTCATCTCACCTATGCATCAAAACAACAACGATAGTTCGTCAAATAGACTCCGTTTTAACCTTCTCAAGGACCGGGTGTAGTCACACTTGGTTCAACTAAAGTTGGAGAGGCAGTCTTCCGCAAGCCATCTGTGTGCAAAGCACGTCGAGGGAACCGGTCTCGCGTAAGAGTACGCGTAAGGTTGGTCCGGATCGTCTCACCCAACAATACCGCCGAACCAAAGTATGACATGCTGGTAGGCAGTATGACTTGTATCGCCCACAACTCACTAGTGTTCTACTCGTGCATATAACATCAAACCATAAAACCTAGGCTCGGATGCCACTGTTGGGGAACGCAGTAATTTCAAAAAATTTCCTACGCACACGCAAGATCATGGTGATGCACAGCAACGAGAGGGGAGAGTGTTGTCTACGTACCAACGCAGACCGACTGCGGAAGCGATCACACAACATAGAGGAAGTAGTCGTACGTCTTCTTCCCGGTCCGACCGATCCAAGCACCGTTACTCCGGCACCTCCGAGTTCTTAGCACACGTTCAGCTCGATGACGTTCCTCGGGCTCCGATCCAGCAAAGCGTCGAGGAAGAGTTCCGTCAGCACGACGGTGTGATGACGATCTTGATGTACTACCGACGCAGGGCTTCGCCTAAGCACTACAACGGTACGATCGAGGTGGAATTTGGTGGCAGGGGGCACCGCACACGGCTAAGGAACGATCTCAAGGATCAAGTTGTGTGTCTTGGGGTGCCCCCTGCCCCCGTATATAAAGGTTGGAGGAGGGGAGCCGGCCGGCCAAGGGAGAGGAGGCGCAGGGGAGTCCTACTCCCACCGGGAGTAGGACTCCTCCCCCCAATCCTAATCCTATTAGGACTCCCGGGGGGAAAAGGAGAGAGAAGGGGGGCCGGCCCCTATCCTAGTCCTACTAGGACTTTGGGAAGGGGGGCGCCGGCCAGCTTGTGGGCTTTCCCTTTTTTCTCCTTTTCCACTAAGGCCCAATAGGCCCATTAGTCTCCCGGGGGGTTCCGGTAACCCTCCCGGTATTCCGGTAAAATCCCGATTTCACCCGGAACACTTCCGATGTCCAAACATAGGCTTCCAATATATCAATCTTTACGTCTCGACCATTTCGAGACTCCTCGTCATGTCCGTGATCTCATCCGGGACTCCGAACAACCTTCGGTACATCAAAATGCATAAACTCATAATAACTGTCATCGTAACGTTAAGCGTGCGGACCCTACGGTTCGAGAACAATGTAGACATGACCGAGACACGTCTCCAGTCAATAACCAATAGCGGGACCTGGATGCCCATATTGGCTCCTACATATTCTACGAAGATCTTTATCGGTCAGACTGCATAACAACATACGTTGTTCCCTTTGTCATCGGTATGTTACTTGCCCGAGATTCGATCGTCGGTATCCAATACCTAGTTCAATCTCGTTACCGGCAAGTCTCTTTACTCGTTCCGTAATACATCATCTTACAACTAACATATTAGTTGCAGTGCTTGCAAGGCTTATGTGATGTGCATTACCGAGAGGGCCCAGAGATACCTCTCCGACAATCGGAGTGACAAACCCTAATCTCGAAATACGCCAACCCAACATCTACCATTGGAGACACCTGTAGTACTCCTTTATAATCACCCAGTTACGTTGTGACGTTTGGTAGTACCCAAAGTGTTCCTCCGGTAAACGGGAGTTGCATAATCTCATAGTTATAGGAACATGTATAAGTCATGAAGAAAGCAATAGCAACATACTAAACGATCGGGTGCTAAGCTAATGGAATGGGTCATGTCAATCAGATCATTCTACTAATGATGTGACCTCGTTAATCAAATAACAACTCTTTGTTCATGGTTAGGAAACATAACCATCTTTGATTAACGAGCTAGTCAAGTAGAGGCATACTAGTGACACTCTGTTGGTCTATGTATTCACACATGTATTATGTTTCCGGTTAATACAATTCTAGCATGAATAATAAACATTTATCATGATATAAGGAAATAAATAATAACTTTATTATTGCCTCTAGGGCATATTTCCTTCATGGAGGGGGTCAATCTCCATCAACATCTTCACCAGCACCATCTCCTCTCAAACCCTAGTTCATCTCTTATATCCAATCCTTGTCCCAAAACCTCAGATTGGTACCTGTGGGTTGCTAGTAGTGTTGATTACTCCTTGTAGTTGATGCTAGTTGGTTTATTTGGTGGAATATCAAATGTTCAGATCCTTTATGCATATTAATACCCCTCTGATTATGAACATGAATATGATTTGTGAGTAGTTACGTTTGTTCCTGAGGACATGGGAGAAGTCTTGCTATAAGTAGTCATGTGAATTTGGCATTCGTTCGATATCTTGATGAGATGTATGTTGTCTTTCCTCTAGTGGTGTCATGTGAACGTCGACTACATGACACTTCACCATTGTTTGGGCATAGGGGAAGGCATTGGGAAGTAATAAGTAGATGATGGGTTGCTAGAGTGACAGAAACTTAAAACCTAGTTTATGCGTTGCTTCGTAAGGGGCTGATTTGGATCCATATGTTTCATGCTATGGTTAGGTTTACTTTAATACTTCTTTTTGTAGTTGCAGATGCTTGCAAGAGGGGTTAATCATAAGTGGGATGCTTGTCCAAGGAAGGGCAGTACCCAAGCACAGGTCCACCCACATATCAAGTTATCAAAGTACCGAACGCGAATCATATGAAAGTGATGAAAACTAGTTTGACGATAATTCCCATGTGTTCTCAGAAGCGTTTTTCTTTATATAAGAGTTTGTCCAGGCTTGTCCTTTGCTACAAAAAGAATCGAGACATCTTGTTGCACCTTATTTACTTTCATTACTTGTTATCCGTTACAAATTACCTTATCACAAAACTATTTGTTACCGATAATTTCAGTGCTTGCAGAGAATAATTTACTGAAAATTGCTTATCATTTCCTTCTGCTCCTCGTTGGGTTCGACACTCTTACTTATCGAAAGGACTACGATAGATCCCCTATACTTGTGGGTCATCAGCCACACAAACTTACTCAATGTATATCACGAGATATGGAAATGAATAATACACACAACCACAAGTAAGCAATACAAGCTTACACAAATCGTATCACAATATATGGAATTGAATGATACAAGCAAACCCAAGTAAGCACTACAAGCTTACACAAGTTATGTCACGAGATATGGAAATGAATGTTACAAGCTAGCAATTCACACTAAGCATAAGGTAGAACAATAGTAGAAAGTATGAATTGCGAATATAAAGTGTAGGCCTAAATAATCTCTTCAAGGGAATGGCCAACACAATATAATGAGGACAATAAGATATAGTGAATGCACGGTCAAGTGAACAAAGTAAACCACAAGTAAGGAGTTAGGGTTAGGGATAACCAAAGTCACGAAGATGAGGATGTATCCCGATGTTCACTTCCTTGGAGGGAAGCTAGTCACCGTTAGAGAGGTGGATGTTACCACGAAGGCACACCAACGCCACGAAGGCTCACCCTATTCTCCTTGAGATATCACCACAAAGGCGATTCTCAACCACTAGTGATAGACCTTTATGCGGCCTCCAAACCTTCACAAACTTTATGGGGGACAAATCACAAGTTGATTGTTCACCGGAGCACTCCTACCGCCTAGGAGTCTCCAACCTCCAAGAGTAATAAGAACAAAGGGGAAATGCTCAAGACTTGCTCAAATCACTAATTCCTTTGGTCATGAGAGGGAGAGGGAGTGGATCTATCACTTGATTGGAAAAACTCTCAAGAACTCTCTCGAATCTCTCCAAGATCTAAGATTTGGTGTAGGAGAAGTGAGAGGGGGCCACTTGTGTTCTTGGGGCGATTTGGGATGAAGTGGTCAACCCTCTACCGGATGGGTAGAGGGATATATATATAGTGGTAGTCCAAATATGGCCGTTGGAGTGTAAGTGGTTGTGCCGGGCCGGACATCCGGGCCTGGGGCCGAACATCCGGCGTTGTGAAGTGTGCACATAGGTACGCGGAAAAACAGGTTACAGGGCCCGGGCATCTGGCCAATTTGGGGTCCCGGACATCTGGCCAAGTGTCGAACATCCGGCATACACAAACAACATTTCGGTAAGGTTTCTGGACATCTACGGTCGGATATCCGGGCCAAGTCCCGGATATCAGGCTAACCCAAAAACTGCTGGAACCCCAAAACTAAAACATGCATAACTTTCACATCCGGACTCCGATTTTGATGATCTTGGGCTCGTTTTGAATCTATGGAAAAACCCAGGTCCTCACATGGAGAACCACCCAAGATCAACAAAAATGGAGGATGCAAATTATGCAAAGGTATTATCATGTATTTGGGTAACCTATTTTGCTTTGGATTTTCTTTGGTGGATGTATAGGCATTTTGTATTTGTATTGGATAGGAGTGAAATATGCCTATGTTGGAATATGATGTGAGGAAGTAGAAATAGAAGATGTTAACTTGAGACAATCTATCACTAACCCCTTTGACCCCCTCTTAATAGTGTGGGATCCCTATAACTCAAGAATCATAAATAAACTATACTAGATAGCTTCCGGAAACTCATTCTTGAGCATATGTCCTTTTCGATGGTCATCGATCCTCACAACTAAAGCCAAAGGGACTAATACCTTTGACTAAAGCATTCCAATTAAGCTTGATATTGACGTTTATGCTTGGCTCAAGTCAGAATGATAATCTTGATCATGACACTTGGTGAAGGCTTCAAATAGCTCCCCCATAAGCCATGCGGGGAGCATTGCATTGTATTCATCTTCATACATTCTCATGTGATCATCCACAAGCTTCAAACATGCAATCCTTCAGGATGGCTATCTTGAACTTGCCCTTGTCAACCATGATCATCAACACTTGATGTCATCCTCTCATGGACACTTGATCTCTCTCTCTCTCTCTCTCTCTCTCTCTCTCTCTCTCTCTCTCTCTCTCTCTCTCTCTCTCTCTCTTTGTGCGAGCCCATGAGAATCACCTAACCCTAAAAAACATAGACAACACATAGTATGGGTTAGTACATAGAGTGCAATTGATAATTTCTTATCATACCACAAGATCCTATGTGGTGCATCGTTTGCACTCGTGTGTTGACCATTTAGAGTTCGATCTCTGAGCTTCATCTTGGTCAACCGATATCTCTACTCCATGTTTAATCTTGACACCATGAAGGGTATATTGAATTCTTCACTTGAATAGCTTGCTCAATCATGACTCAACACATGAGTCCATTATGATCATATCTTTGAGCCACTCCTAGAATTCATCATACAAATCATCCTTTTAAGATCTTGATCCATTATGGCTCAAACCATAGCTCTAAGCATGGCAACCCTTAAGATACTCCAATGAACTCCATTTTGATCATCTTGATGTAATTGTTGCTTAAAAGGAGTTGTCTTTCATTATTCTTCAATCATTTTTCAATGGGACTAACCTTCAAATGTATATATCAATGCAAACATTAGTCCTATAGGATTGTTATTTAATTACCAAAACCACACATGGAGACTACATGTACTTTCAACCTCCTTGAAGCCCTTGTCAGTCCTCACCCCACTGGTTGATATTACACATAATTTTAAGCACGAATGTCGGCAGAAATGGTTGCCATTTCAATGAGTTCCCCTTGCCCTCTTTCTTTTCCTTGATGGCTGCCATTTGAGCTGCAACATTGGCTGAGCCTGCACAAATAATGTAGCCACGAATGATGGAACCATAGGTGACACCTCAAAAACATCTTAATCAAGAGACATCTGGTTGTCGATGGAAAGCTGGGAGTCCTCGACATAGGAGGCCGCGAACTCTTTCTGGGGCATAGCAAGGGCCTGACTAAACTTTTGCATGCTCATTTCCTACAAGCGTAAGCATCAGTAAAAGTGGAGCACACTACACATCAGCAGTAGGAACTAGCACTAAACATGGACATTATGAACGAAGACTACATATTTAAACCTGCGGCTATTTTGAACATGCGGATGTATGTGGACTTCTTAAAAAAGAATTGGGGGCTGATGTATTCGCCTAGTCTTGGATGGCCGGCTCCCACATCCGTGCCCGGAAATCGGTCCCCGTCTGCCGACGGATGCGGTGTCCGGTTTGCAGTCTAACATAGCTTGCAAAATGGTCTTTTATTATGGGACACGCGGAGTATTTTCGTTCTTTTTTCAACAAATGATTTATGGATTCCACTTGATAAGCATAAATACCGTGAGGTCTCAATTGACATTGCCGGAATTCAAGTGATTACAAAGCCAAAAAGTAGTCCTCTGTTAATCAATCCTAATTTCTAATCTAATAATAATCTAGAAAAAAAGGTTCACAGTTTGTACTACAGGCTAGATCTGAAGCAGCTAGCTCTGACCGACACGGAAAAGAAAAGAAAAATGCAGCCTCTCTAGAAACAAGACGAGCCGCCGCCGACGACGTTGTTGTGGGCGTCGAGCGGGACGAAGGCGAGCGCGGCGAGGACGGCGAGCAGGCAGACGGGCACGAGCAGCAGTGAGAGCGGCGGCGGGGGCAGCGGCGGCAGCACGAGCGGCAGGAAGGCGAGCGACGCGGCCACCCAGAGGAACACCATGAGCAGCTGGATGGTGAAGCAGCCCGGCGGCGGCGGCGTTCTCTGGCAGCTCTTAGCCCCCCCGCGGCGCTGCGGCTGCTGCGGCTTCTGCCCCACCGGCGCCGGCGGCATCTGCATTCGCCTACGGTGATCAGAGGCGCCCGTCGCCGCTCTCCTCTCCATCCTTGTAGGCGCAGGGATCGTATGAGAAGAGAAGTCCAGACCCGCGAAGGCAACCGACGGACCACTTCCTCCGATGGTTAGGCTACGCGACGAGAGACTCTCCGGCCGGCCAGTCGGACGAGCTCGTCGGGGGAGGGATGAGGCTTCAGCGGAGGAGGGAGGAGGCTGCGATGGATTGTGCTTCTGGAAGAGGAAGGAGGCTGCACGCGATAGAAGGGGGGATCGAGCTGGTGGTGGTTCAACGGCTTTATTAGTAGTAGGAGTAGGAGCAGGATCAAAGTGGGGCGGCTGCTTGCTTCGGGGCAGGTTCGTTGAACAACGTGATGGCTAAGCTGCTGCATGTTTTGACTGGACTCGGGCTCCAGCCTCGCCCAACCTCGTATAGTCGCATCTCCGTTCCCATGCAAGCACACGCCGGGTCGTGGCTCCGTACGGCGAGATCGGGTCGGAGATCGCGTGCGCCCGGGGCCGGCGACGTGGAGATCTCGGCGTCTCGTGCAGTGGGGGGCAGCAGGTGCGGCGTATGTGGAGGAGCCAGTGGACGGACGCATGTGGGGAGCATGAATCCCAGGTCGTATTAGCGGCGCATTACTGCGGCCCGTCCCTCCCAATTAGGACGTGTTTGTTGGTTGAGGGAAGGGGGCGACGCACCTGACCAATTGCGCGCAGTCGGCGGTCGCCTTTCCCGTCCCCGATCTGTCGCCGCCGGCCGTCCGACAGCTTGCCCGCGTGCAGGTTCAGTGTCCGGGGGCATGCGTACGGCGCGGCATCGGGTGCGCCTTCCCTGTCGCCGCCGCTTTCTAATTCGGGACACCATCGTGCGCCGACGCGTCGTCGTCATCACGGTTGTTGGAATGGTGGCGTGCTAATTTAGTTGGTTGATTAATTGGAGGAGACAGCATGTGCTCGTACTGTACTAGTTCTTGGCTGGGAAGAACACGTGCTGATTGCAGTAGGCGACTCGGCTGAAGATTGGGAATGACGACGTCAGCTTCTACGCACGGGCTTAAGCGTGTGTGCATGCATGCTGACCTGTTATCTCGTCTGCGTGTTCAGGTTTCGAGCATTTGAAAAGCGTGCGTGTGTGCGTGCGAACGGGCGTCGCAAGGACTTTGCACAGTGAAGATGATCACAAGTGACCAGCAAATCAACAAATCATATACATAACTTTTCTTTTCGAGATATGCAAATTGCGTAAACTGAAGGAAGAAGAATCTTACTCAAAAAAAGAAGAAGAAGAATCGCCATGTACGAGAATAGTTCGTCTTCGAAAATATATCATGTACATGCTGATATGTGCTAGTGACATCAGAAGCCTGACCATATGTTGTTCTGTATCCAAGACGACTCGTCTAGAGTCCTTCTTTTTGCAAATTACTCGTCTAGAGTCTTTAGTGCTGCGCTTTACTCTCCTTATTTTTAATCACATTCTTTGACAGTGACTTGACGGCGCCAAAAAGTATATGCCCAAGAAAAAGGAAGACATTCGCCTGGAAACGTAACCGTGGTGCCATCCGATGAGCATGATCGCCATTTTTCTACGCAATTTCTTAGACGGCAGGTGACTGCCTTTCTCTTTTCTGTATAAAGCGCGATCAGCTTCGACGCCAACTCGCGAAATAAGGGCAACCTCAACGCGGAACACCTAATCGTTCACAAATGTCCAGATCAGACGGCCCGGACACTTTTATCCATCCAACACGATTAGATATGACGATGGTTCCGTATCTACGTCTCAAGTACTAGTTTAACTAATGCATGTAATAGTTGTAACTTGTTTATGATGTTGGATTATGAGGTTGATGTTCGATTCCTGCTTCCAAAACTATTGTTCCAATGTGTTATGTTGGGTCGTATAATGTTAAAGTTTAGTTATAAAAATTAAAATCAACGACCTCGGTCGTCGGGGGGGGGGGGGGGGGGGGTCACCGGATTCACGTGCGTGGATCATTTTTACTCCCTTGTAGTCTAGGTTTTTAGGTTGTTCATCGTTTTGGCTTCGGCGGCGACGATGATGGTGCTGAATAAAGATTCTTCGGATCCTTCCTCGACGAGGCCAACGGTCCTATGTTTGGGGATGGATTTGGAAATCAGTCTATTCAAGTAAGGATGGCGTGGCAGCGGCGGCATCCTCGTGGTGGACCTGTGTCCTCGGACTCCGCCGTTGCGACGACGTTTGCTCCAACGTCGGCACGAAACTTGGGAAGTAGTCCAGGAGCGGATGCAAATTGTGGTCTGCATCGACGACATCTGGAAGACGGAACGTGTGCTGGTTTCATGGTTCGTAGATGGCAGGTATGGTTTCCTCCTTCGGCGTCTTAGTCGTGGTGGGGTGCCAGATCTGAAGTTCGTTGGCGTGTCCGGGGTGTTGCCCCGGTCTGATTCGTTCAACGGCAATGGCTTCACTTTTAGTGAGCCACCTTGGAGGTCCGCAAAGCTGCATATCAGCGATGGAGCCGCGTCGAGCTCGGGTGAGGAGGTGATCCGTCATTCTTTTCTTCGGTGGCTGTTGTGGTGGTCCCGGAGAGAAGTGACGGGCGTTTGTGTCAAGCTCAAAGATGTTTTGCCATCTTTTCAGTTTTGTCATGTCGGTCTTTACGTGACTTGTACTTTGTTCTTTATTATATGAATGAGACATGTATTACCATGCAAAAAAAATTGTTACCAAACTTGGCATATATATAACCTCACCACTTCAACCAAAATGGTCGCTACAACAATTATCTATTCTTCATCCCCTCAACCAAACACACAAATGGCTATCCCTAGCCACCTCTTATCCTTCCAACCAAACACTAAAATGTGGTTATCCAACTCTCCTAATCCCTCACGACCAAACGGCAAAAAGTGGATATCCCCAACCACATGGTTAAGGATATCGTCAGCCAAGCCATCCTTGATCTTGAACAAAACGCCCATGATGACGAGAAGTTGAAGAAAATGGTGGGTGCGAGGATGGTGGGTTGGGTTCGTGGTGTGAAGGTATGGATGGGAGGTGGGACGACGACCCTGGAGAAGAGACATGTTCCCCAAAAGATAGATGGATGATCGAGGCAATAACATGATTGACAACAATGGTGAATGGACAAGACAACGAGACAATGCCAGTGGTGGTAGCAGGTAACCCGTTGGTCAGCATAAGAGAGGGCGGGTCGTGAAATAAAAAACACATAAACTTTTCTAGATGTAACATACTGAGGTTGGTCGTTGCTTGATCCAATCAATTGTGATTTTGGAAAGAAGCATAACCCATAAGAGATAAACCCTAGCGACAAGAGTGGTAGAATCTCAATTTAATCATACGTGTTTCTATCGGTTATAGTCTATTTTTTTCTAAGTCATAATAAAAAGGCTTACTCTAACTATATGTCTTGGTGCGGTCTCATGGCCAAGACAAAACACATCATGTAGTTTGTGGTGCTTTTGTCCCACAAAATGACATACCTATAACCTGTTGGGTCATTGTTTGGCGCTTCGGTCCGTCAATGGTTATTTGCCCGATCGTCTTCCCCGACAATACAACAACGTGCAACAGTTCGACAATCTAGCTTGCAAGGGGTTTGTCTCCGATCGCAGTGCATTCAATAATCTTCTGTTCTTACTTACCAGTGTGGATGGTTCATTAGTCTTATTAAAACCTTTGAGGTTAGTCCAGCTTATGCACGTTTAGTCTTCTGCAATTTCGTCGAGGGCTCCAAAAAATGTGAAAATGCAAAAGAAGAAGTTAGAGGCAACGACATCAAGGGACTTTGATGCAGGTTTTAGTTGTATGAGAAATCTTTTTTGTAAGTGTATTTTGGTTTCTTCGATCGGACGTAATATTATGTAGTATTTGATGAATACAATTGTTTCCTAAGATGTCTAAGTTGTAGGGAATTTCTTTTTTGCAGGAAGGGCATCCTTAGTTTTTCTATCATTTTCAAGAGAACACCCCTATCTTTATTAGTGTAAGTACTATATTTACCTAACCCATGAAGCCAAGTCCCATCCACATTGCAGCTCTAGTATTTTTCCATTTTGAGGGTTAACTAGTGATTTGGCATACGAAATTCCCTATTTGATGTTTATTGTGTCAAATTGGTTGACAAACACACATGGCGCAGCTAGTGGGACGGACCAACTCGGGGAGCGACTCGGAAGCAGTTTCATTTCGTTTCAAGAATTTTGGCCCATCTTTCCTTTTCTGGTTTTCATGGTTTACTCCATTTTTTCTCTTCATTTATTTCTTTTTCTTTGGTGTGTTGGTGTTTTGGTTCCATTTCCTTACCTTTTATTCTTCTTTCTTGATGAGTTTTTTTTCTCTCTACGGTCTCCTTTCAGCTTTTCTCGGTTACTTTGGATTTATTTTGTCCTTCTCTTTTTTACCCATTTTTTTCCTATTTTCTGAATTATGATCATGTATATTTTTTATAAAATCGTATTTTAAAAAATATATCTATGAACATCTTATGTTTTTTGTGTTTTTTAAAATTTATGAAAAAAATTTTATATACACCGTTAACATTTTACAATAACATGATGAAATTTATTCCAATTCAAATATTTTTAAAACATGTCAACGTATTTGAACACTTTATTTTTTTTAATATGCAGTGAATATTTTTCAAAAATCACTAACATTTAAAAATTGTAGCTATTTTCTAAAACTATGCAATCTTTTCATATTACGAGTATTTAAATTTCTCAGTTTTTTAGAAATCCGTCGACATTTTTTAACATCTACTACGTTTCTTCTTATTTTATTTTTGAGGGATTATTTTTATTTTTTATAGTATGTCAAATGTCAAATGTAAAAAAGATTCGACAGCCGGTTATCGGGCTAAAAGCAGACAGGAAAACCGAAGAACGAAAACCGCTCAATTAGCGCTGCGCGAATTGTCAGAATGGGCCGGCCCACTACACTTGTGGTGTCTCGCCTCACACCAACCCTAACCGCCAGGAGGCCGCCGAGCCCATCCACCATCCCAGTCACCGCCCGCCGCCCTCCCCATCCTCGGCGTCCACCGCCCTCCCCATCCTCGGCGTCCACCGCCGCTTTCGCCCTCCGCCTACGCCGTTCTTAGCCGCCTCCTCCTCCTCCTCCTCCTCCTCTCCATCTAGCTCTAGCGCCGCCAGCCAGCCCGCTCGCTCGCTTGCTACTCCCGTCAGCCGCTGCGAGGAGGAGGAGACCATGAAGCTCGACGTGAACGCCCTCCGCTACCTCTCCAAGGATGACTTCCGCGTTCTCACCGCCTGCGAGATGGGCATGCGCAACGTAAGGCCTTAAACCCTACACCTCAGCAAAGCCTCCACCCGATGCCATGTGAGACTGTTTCGCGCTGACGCTTCGGTTTTGGTTTTGGATTCGCAGCACGAGATCGTGCCCGCGGAGCTCGTCGACCGTATCGCCGGACTGAAGTGAGTTCTACCACGTGCTCTTTTGTGAATTTTGCTTTGTGTGGTTTGGGAAATTGATGCCTGTGGTAGGTGTATTTAGCTGCCAAGTGTGGGGATGGTGATTAGCGTTCTCAGGCAGTCAGGCGAGTTGATATGATAGTTCGTGGGCTGCCATTTAAGGTTAATCGTTGGGTCTGAACTTCACACAGTGTTTCGGTTAAGCTTTGCACCTTTGCAATTTGTGATGCACAATATCAATAGTTGTATGCATAACTGTTGATTAAAACGAATTTGGAATTCAATGTCAGAAAACTTTTAGCTGCAGTAATGTAATGTCCACTGCGTGTTGAAAAAGTCGAGGTCCGAGACCACGGCTTAAAACAACTTAGGTTCTCTGTGTGTTAGAGCTCAGTATTCTTTGGAAACCAGTTTCAAATGGATTATATTGTTTGGTTTAATGGATCTCTCCGTTATCTTGGTGAGTGTATTATAATTCTTTGTGGATTTAGGCATGGAGGCACATATAAAGTGCTGCGGAATCTGTTGAAGAACAAACTGGTGCACCATGATTGTAAAAAGTGTGAGTCATTGATGTCGAATCTTGCTTCATTTTATGCTTAGATGGATATCTGGATTATCATAGCTGCTTTTCTTTTTTTTGGTTATAGATGATGGGTTTCGGCTCACATACCTTGGGTATGACTTCCTCGCCATAAAAACTTTGGTTAATCGTGGAGTCTTTGCTTCGGTTGGTCGCCAAATCGGTGTTGGAAAAGAGTCAGGTACATGGATTATTGATGTCCTGCTCATTTTATATATTTTGCGTCAGTTTATGGTTGTTATCCTGTGCTTTACTTATATTTTAAAGTTGCACAAGAAAGACATTGTGGAACATGCGAGTCACTGCTTGTCCTTGCATGTTCTGTTATATACTATCTGTGATGACATATCAGTTTGTAACTTGATTAAGAAAAAGAACAGCTATCTAAAGTTCTAAACACCCAATCATGTAAACACAGCCCAACCAAAACTAGATTATCATAATCCATGGCAATGCCATATCGAATTCTAGATTGTACCTAGCAAATGTCAAGTGCTTTATGTGGAATGTTTATTTTTCTTATAGATATATTTGAGGTTGCCACGGAGGATGGAACAGTGTTGGCCATGAAGCTTCATAGGTTGGGTAGGACATCTTTTAGGGCTGTCAAATCAAAGCGTGACTATTTAGCCCACCGGAGGAGCTTTAACTGGCTGTACCTATCACGACTTGCGGCCCTAAAGGAATTTGCTTTTATGAAGGTTTTTGCATGGCTATACTTTTCATTCATTTTATCTGTCTAACTGCTTAATTGTTTAACACTCTTATACTGTTTTCTCATTCCACTCGAAGGCTTTAGGAGACCATGGATTCCCTGTTCCCACAGCGGTGGACTGCAATCGGCACTGTGTCATTATGTCACTTGTGCCGGGATATCCACTGTAAGTTGTCATTCTTGCAAATGATTTTTAATTTTATTCATGAGTCTTTTTCCCTTTACGCAGAGACTGACATAGGTGTTGCATTCTGTTATGCAGTGTTCAGATAAGAGAATTGCAAAATCCAGATGATGTTTTTGACAAAATTCTTGGTCTTGTAATTCGTTTGGCGGAGCATGGGCTGATACATTGTGATTTTAATGAATTCAATATCATGGTACTACTTTTACCCTCTCTTATCATTATTACACTCGGATAATTCAGCTTGTCCATTCTTCGTTTCTCTCTTTCTTGTATTGCCTTTGCAATGTTTGAGATTCTGTAGTTTCTGCATCATATTTATGAACAAATTATGTTTTTTTCGGTGCTGCTTCTTTGAAGTATGCTCTGATTTCAGTGGTTTTGGAGGTTTCAGAGAGAAATATAGTGATTTTGGATCGTAATCTTTATCAAGATTTGACAATTGTACAAAAGAAAACACAGCCTTCCAACTGCCATTTCGAGTTGTTCAGAATGGTGTTTTCAGTATTTAATTCTTCAACAAACATCAGTGAAGTTTTTTGATTTGTCAGTATGTATCTTAGTATCATACCTATATTTTATCCTTCATGTGTATTGATGTTCTTCAGATTGACGATGATGAAACTGTTACGATGATCGACTTCCCACAGATGGTATCTGTTTCGCACCGGAATGCCCAGATGTATGTAGCATATTCTAATAGCTAAAGCCTAACGGAGGACTGCTTTCTGTTCAGTATTCATGAGGTTTGTTTTTGTAGGTATTTTGATCGAGATATTGGGTGTATCTACAAGTTCTTCAACAAAAGGTATCACCTTACCGAGTGTGTAATATCAAAAATATTATCTTATCCACTACACTGATTTTTTTATTAAGCTTTGTCTTCCTTTTGTATTAGGTTCAATCTTACAGAGAAAGGTGGACAAGATGGTTCTGAAACTGATGATGATGACAGTGGCAGACCGTCCTTTCTATCCATTCAAAAGTCTTCTGGTGCCTTGGACAAAGAACTAGCTGCCAGTGGCTTCACCAAAAAAGAGCAAGTTGAGATAGAAAAGGTGGGTCAGATGTTGGTACAAAACTCATATTGATGAGTTTCTCATTTTGAAGATCTATAAGATTTTACTATAAAGGCAGAAGTATGTCATTTGGTTAATGTTGATAATGGGGACGTGGCCATACGGGGATCTTGCGACAATGCACTTTTTGAAGGCAATACCATTTAGATCACAAAATTATGTTAAAGTTTTAGATAAAAATGGAGTGTTCCTTCTCATGTGCAGTCGTATTAATTTTACATTGAATATCGGATAATTTGATCCTGGTGAGTGCTGACGTTGTCTTCCTTTCACGTGATTACAGTTCATTGATGAGAATGCTGAAGAACACGATTCCGGCTCAGATGATGAGGATTCAACATCAGAACAGGAAAGTGAAGGTGGTGATGCCGTGTCTGCTGAAATCAGTTCCTTGAAAATAGTAGACCAGGTATTGATCTGCATCTAAATACTTTTCTAACTTAAATGTGTCACCAAGCTTTGCCCACTGCCGAGCTATCATCCAGCAGATTCAGTTTTCTCAGTTACTAGTTTTTGAAGTATGTTTTGGTGGATATTGTTCAGGACCCTGCAGGTGTGCCTGATCTTGTTGTGATGGATTCAGATAAACATGAAACTTTATCTAAAGAGGTCAGTAATATATTCATTTGACTGACTAGACAAAGTTATCAATGGATATTGCTTACTTCTGCTGATCTACCTTGCAGCATGCAACAAGCACAAGTCCCAGTGGCGAGAACAAATCGACAGATCCAACCGACGATGGCATCGAGGACCCTAAGGGAGCCGAATCAGGAGGCGACGACGACGATGACTCGTCTGAGGATACTGAGGATGAGGATGATGCATTGCTGACAAAGCAGCTGAACAAGCAAAGGAAAAGGGCGATGGCAGCTGCCCTCGGGCGGAGAAGGCCCCTCAACTCGAGGAACGCCTACAAGGATAAGGGCAAGGGCACCATGAACTCCAAGATCCAGAGGCAAGCCTGCCAATGGTGAATAGTTGGTTGGTCTGCTTTGTTTCTGGCTGGAGATCTCAAGACGGTTTGGTGCGGTCTTGAGTGCGCCGAGCGGACTCGCTAGTCGTATGAGTATATTTCCGTTGTCAGTTTTGGTTGTTGTACTGGTGCTTCTCCAGGGTTTTACCCGCTGGGCTGTAGTAAAAAAAAATATGTGATACTGGTATCTTGTACTATTATCAGCTATAAGTACTATACACTTCTTGCTCTTTGACAGTTTACTAAAGCAAAACCAAGTCTATATCATTCTCCTGAGGTGTAACTAGTTGCCGTTCTTGTTAGATCGTGTCTTGCTGAGGCATGACACTTCATCTTGGTTCTTTTGGAGCTACCTTGGCAGCGCGCGGCGGCACTGCATCATGGCGGCGGCTCGCCGCAGCATCTCCAGCCGGGAGGAGGCGCCGTGCCTGGTGGGTCCGGCCGCGGCAGCGGCAGCAGCATCCTTGGATGACTCTGCCCTCATCCTGGCCTTCTGCGCCCACCCCACCAGCCCCTGCTGGATGTGATCGTCGAAGATCTCCTTCTTGAAGAAGGTCCCCATCTGTGTCACGATCGCGTACAGCGGCAGCGTGCTGTAGCTGCACAGCAGCTGGATGACCACCCTGCAAGCAAATGCAAACAGCAGCAGTCTTTGAGCCCGAGCCTTAGAAGAAAACGTGGCTGCTTGCTTCTTCTTGGTGATGAGAGAAGAGTGAAACGACGGATTGCGACCGACCCGATGACGAGCCTCGGCACGATGAAGGGGACGTGGTCCATGATGCACGAGTTGAAGCCGTAGGTGGTCTTGGATCGGTCCAGTCGCAAAGGGAGAACCCAACAGAGACATCTCAGTTAGTCACTATAGATAGTAGCACACTTTTGCAGAAGATGTAGAATTGCACGCACGAGCCAGTTCACCCAAAAAGCTCAAGCTGATGGGAGAAAGATGGGCTATGCATTTATGCGGCAACAGAAGACACTTACGAGAATCCAGAAGAAGAGCGCGATCTCGAAGGCGTTCTGGAAGAGGATGAAGTGGATGAGGTAGAGGATCACCCTGGGTTTACCGCACCAGAAGTACTCGTCCGACGGGTTCACCACCAGGTCGCCCTCGATCGCCGAGTGCTTCTCGGCGACGTCGTGCGCCAGCTGAGCTATCACGTGCTCCAGCTTCGTGCCCACGGCCAGCAGGAGCTGCAGGCAGCAGCAGCAACAGCACAAGGAGGCTTACCTACAGAAATTCACACTTTGACATGCGTGCTGGGGGGTTCAGGGACACTTACGATGAGAGGAAGGAAGGAGATCCAGAAGTAGGTGTGCCAGCCTGCAGGTCAATCAGCAAGTTGGTATATGATCCTGAGAGCTGCAATCACTGGAGATGGCAATGTGATTGCAACTTACCATTGACGTTCAGCAGCATGAATATCACCACGAATATCCACAGGTACCACCTAGGTGGAAGCAAGGTTAAGAAATGATCAGGCCACTCGGCTGCGCTGCTCAACAACTACTGGTAAATGAACCCCCAAAACATAAGAATTTTCACCTTATGCCAACCACCTTCTTGAAATCGGCCTCCAAGGCTCGCACCATGTATCTGTGGAAGCCAAATTTCAGGTTCCCCCGGCAATGCGTCTGCAGAGAAAAGGATCTCTTGTTATTAATTTTCATAAATGAAGAGGGGATAGAGTGTCAGCGTGTTGTTGAACTATATATCATCCTTACCATGATGAAACCGAGTCGCATGGTCGCGTAGTCCGATTTAGTGACCGACGCGTAAAACTGCTTAACAAAAGAATGCTGAAGGAATGTTTTGATTAGTAGGGTAGGTTTAACAAAAAAAATATAGATATGTGTGTTAGTATAAAGAGGATACATGGTGTTTTGACTGAGAACCGTATGATTGATTATATGGGATGCATTTTCTTACCATCCAGCTCAACATCGTAGACTCCTGGCCAACGCCATTAAAACGTTCCCTGATGAATTCAAATTGTTGAACGTTGGTCAACTTCTTAGGTCCTGCAGTTCCACAGGATTGCATCAGCCATAACTGGTATTAAGAAGGCAGCCTCTTTTTCCTTAAATATACATACATTTCTAGGATCAAATTATTTCTGAAGTAAAGGTATTTATTAGATCAAAATGTGGAGCAGCAACCGACCGTTTCCTGCATCGTTTTTATGAATTTCAGCCTCCCAGTGTCTCCATTGGCGAATCTGCGCAATAGAACCGTGTTCAAGTTAACTTGCAGCCAAAATTAATCATTAGTGTAGTTTAAAAAAAAACAGTGTTATGAAAGACTACCTTGGCTCCTCCTAAAACCATGGTCAGAACACTGAAAATCACATGGGTGATAGCCAGAACAAAAATGAAAATATGCAACTGATGTAACGCTTCGAGTGACAGCAAAGGAACTTTTCCCTGCAAACACAGAAACTGGAGTTAGCATAAGGTTACCTAGGATCATTCCAGCATTGCACATCTCTTAAGATGTTGGAAGAACTGGGGGTAATGTCATATAGCATATGGAAGTGCAAGGACCATTGACTCTTTGTCTTTGTGCCCACCCACTTTAAAATGCAGTGAGCAAGGTAATGTCTGTAGTTAGCAGCTGGAAAACGTATACTCCCTCCGATCCATATTAATTGTCGCTGGTTTTCCACATCACTTACCTTTATAAAAGCATTTAAACAACTAGTAGGCCAATTATAAACCTGCAGCATACTACATGAAGCATAGGCGCCAGTGCACTGGCATGACCTGAATTATACTGAAACTGTACGTATTATGAACTGCACAATGAAGCAAGATGTACTGTTTAAAAACCCATGGTCCATCCACCTTGTTCTTGCAATGGTCGGACCGCGGCACGCTCTTAGGAAGCAGCCGGCGACCGCCGAGATCGACGACAGAACGCTCCTCCATCCTCTTGCAGGGCAGCAGGTAGTTGGTCCAGCTAGGGGGAATGCACGTCCTCTGGATCACATCTTGGGACACCGTCATCAGCAGGGAGATGAAGCCCAGAAGCATCAGCTCTGCAACACCACACCCAAAGACGGTCTGAAACTGGGGGCGTCTCAAGAACATTTCTTACTGCAAAATGTTGTTCATCTTCCCTCTGCTCTGAAGGAAAAGCTGAATGCTGCCGCACCTTCCTTCACCTTGAGGAGAGCCTCGAAGAGCGCCTTCTGGTGCTTCCTCTTGAGCGTCTGCATGCATGCACGCATGCACTCCAAATTAGGCGCGTCGATGCGCGAGAGATCATCGGCCGGCGAAACGCCGTTCGGAAACGCGGAGGAGGGCGACGGGGATCGGGGGTCACCTTGCCGAGGTAATGGAGGCACCGCTCGGCGGCGAGGGAGACGGTCACGATGAGGGAGCAGACCCCCGCGACGATCCACGTCGGCGTGTACTCCAGCGCGTCCACCTCCAGCTCCCCGCCCTCCATGATCCCGGTCGCCCGCCCTCCGCCGCCGCCGCCGGCAGACGATCGGCCTCACCTTCCGGCCATCTGGCCGCGAAACGCAGAAGAGACGTCGTGGGCCGCCGCGCCGGTGGAGGTGGAGTCGTGGTTCGCGATCGGCAGTGTGGGCTTGGTCCGTTCGGACACCGGAGCGCGTTGATCGCGTTGTTCCGATCGCTGCACAGCGTGAGCCCACGCGTCCGTGCCACTGTTTGGCGCCCGTGCCGTCCGCGCCGGTGTCCGGTCGCCCGGCCGTTCGCTCGTACGCACGGCGCGCGCGCGCGATTGGTGTTCGGCCGTGTGATCCGATCGATAGGGGTGTGTGATCAAGAGCAATGCTACATCCGAGTAATTAGCATAAAACTACTCCCTCCGATTCAGAAAGCTTGTCTCTCAACGGTTGTATCTAGTTTTAATTTGATATACATCCATTTAAGAGACAAGCTTTTTCGGACAGAGTGTAGTTTATAAGTTAGGGTTTAAAAAACTACTTCATTTTAATTTTTCTCAGACCAAATGTGCGGTCGGCTGTTTCAAAAAATCCAAAACACAGGCAACTAGTGTTTTAACCGTTTTTCTGATCGCCTGGACCCACCGGCCAGGTCACGTGGCCCCGCGCACTGACGGCGTAGCAGCTAACGCCCGTTAGGCCAACCGGTCCAGTCGGAACTGGGTAAATACCCCTTCGTCGGCCGGTCTGTGCCCTGCTCGCTCACTCTCCCACTCCCTTGCTCCCATTCCCCTGCTCCAGTACGAGCTCGCCGCCGCTCGCCATCTTCGAGGCCGGCTGCCGTTGGCCTCCTTGCCGCCATGCCTTCCTGGAACGATGAGGAAACGAGCTCCGACGATGACTGCGAGGTCGTCAGCATGGACATGGGACTTATGGTAAGTTTATTCCTTGCCACCTAGGGTTAGGGTTAAATGCTAGTAGGCCTAGGCTACAACCATGGATCTTGCTTAGTTTAGGGTTATTGTTGTCTCTCTCATATGGATCTTGATTAGTGAGGGTGGGGGTTGGTTGTAGGATTGAGCTAACTTAAGGTTCATCTTTGTACAATGTTAGGGTTCTTGCTGATTTGGGGATTTATTGAGTGTTTAGGGTTAATGAACAGTGCAAATTTATTGTGCTTTTGAGTGGTGATTGGAACCATTGTTGTTTTGGTTTTTTTGGTTGCGGAGGAATCATACATCACTGTGGAGCCCTTTTTCCGTGACCAACTTGAGCTTTCTGAACCCAAATGCATTTTGCACCACATGAGGCATGTTAAGTGTGTGGCTTTTGAAGGCACTTTAACAGGAAGGCGTTTCTATGGCTGCCTAGTCCAGGTTAGATGTCAATTATGTTTGTTACATATGGATGTTCAGCACAGCACATGATGCAGCAGTTTGAGTGCAGTTTGTGGATGATATTACAGTGTAACCTTGTTATTTCACTTATGTTATTCTTTGTTACTTTGCAAACTTAATCATGGCATTGTAATAATCCTATCATATTTCAGTTATGTTATTTATTGGTAGAAAATTCCAAGTTAACCATGGCAGTGAAATAAGTTAACCATGGCATTGTAATAACTAGCCATTTCTCCACCTCTGAATGTCCACCGCCCTCCTTGACGGTGACGCCTTGGCTCAAAGGCACGCCGACGATGACATCTGGCTGCGGCGCCGCCATGCACCTAGGTCAGAGAGGAGGGGGGAGAGTGAGAGGGAGGGCGGCCCGACCGGCTCCTGTGGTTTCGGCCGGACCAGTCGGCTAACGGCTGTTAACTGCTACTCAGTCCGCACGCTGGGCCATGTGGGCTGACCGTTGGGCCCAATTGATCAGGAAAACGGTTAAATCGCTAGTCATTGCGATTTTGGGTTTTTTGAAACACCTGACTACGTGTTTGGTAGGTTTTTGAGAAAAATTAAAATGTGATAGTTTTTTTGGAACCCTAGCCTGTAAACTACTCCCTCAGTTCCATAATGTAAGACGTTTTTTGATACTACTGTAGTGTTAAAAAACGTCTCACATTATGAGACGAAGGGAGTAGTAGTTTTATACTATTTACTCGCTACACCCACACAGACTTACATTTAAGTTTTACTTAATTAGCCATTTGGCAAACTGTGATTGGGTGTGGGGCAGGAGGGCCCACCCCACTTAAAATAGTAGGTATAGTATCATTGGTGTGATCAGATCGATGGGTTTGCCGAGCCGAGCTCAGTCGGAGAAGAAAACGAGCCCACTTTCACATCCCATTCAGGTGTGTTTTTCTATCGCCCCGAACCCAAAAACTCGAGCTGCACATCCATGCGCCAAACCCTATATGGCGCCTTAAGCGCTGGTTTTAGTATGTTTTGCAAATCGGCGCACATCCAGGAGGCGGAGAAGTTCATCCTGGTTTTGTGAAGCTTCCCAGCCCGGTTTTGCGAAGCTTCTTTAAGCTTCCGTTTTTTTCTAGTTTTCTAAACCAGTTTTTGTTCAGTTTTATCATTTTTTTTTCATTTTTCTTCTTTTCATTTTCTCCTTTTTTCATCTTCTTTCTTTTTTCAATTGTGTGAACTTTTAGATTAAAAACTTATACAAATTCATTAACTTATTCACAAATTGAAATTTTTTCTCAACTTTATGATTTTTTAATTTCATGAATCCTTTTCAAATCTGTGAACCTTTTCAGTTCTGCTAACTCTTTTTAGTGAACTCTTTCAAATCTGCGAACTTTTACAGTTTTTGCTAACTTTTTTTAGTGTTTTGTTTTTCAAATTTATTGTTTTACTTCAAATCCGTGATTTGTTTTCAGTTTTTGCTAAATTTTTATAATGAACTTTTTCAAACTTATGATTTTTCTAAAAAAATCTTGAACTTTTTTCAAATTCATATTTTTTTGGAATTAGCAAAGATTTTTAAAATTCGTGAACCTTTTCAATTTTCTAATATTTTCCAAATCATTAGTTTTTTTCAAATTGATGAAGTTTTTTGAATTCGGGAACATTTTTTCGTTCATGAACTTTTTCACAGCACATGCTCACAAGAGAGAGAAAAAACGCTAGCAAGCATCCCTGCATAGAAATGGATCGAACGAGCACATCATGTGAGAACGAAGGAAAAACAGCTATCGAGCCAGCTATACGTGACGATCCACTAGGGGGAGCGCGTGAGCGCCAGTAGTCTTCGTGGCGCTTAAGGCACCAACGAGGAGCTCCCTCTACTATGCCAGGACTATATCTTGCTTCACGCGAGTATTTTACTAGTGGAAAAAGTACTAGCCATAACTTTTGTTGATGGCGTGGCATTTTACATCCGTGCCAGCATTTTTTTTTTCAAATAGTGTTGGCGTAGGCCAAATCCGTATGCTAGCTTTACAAGTATAGTGCTGGCATTGATTGTTTTGTAAACGCCACAAATCTATTGACTCATATACACTCACCGTTTGGAAACCACCGGTGATGTTGGTTTTCTTTGTACACCATAGTTATTTTGTTAGTGCTGGCGTTATTCACACCATAGTATATAATTATATTTTGTTTTTTGCCATCATTTTTATTTGGCCTGTGATTAGCTATGGCGTTGCCATTTTATCGGACGCCAGCAATGACCTAGTAAAATACCTAAGTCCACCGCTCGCTTTCATTTCACACCCCACCTGACCCGGTCGTAGCTAGACACAACTCCCGTTGGACCAAAGCCGCCGCTGCCCCCATCGCCGCCCCTCGCCGGCGCCAAGGTTAGATCCATTCATTCGTTCGCGCGGACACGCCAAACTGCCGGAAATTGTAGTGATAATCGTCCGATTGCTATTGTGTCTCCCCTCTGTTGGCGGATCTGAGCAAGTTTAGTAGAAATTTATAGAATGTGTTATGTATATCCTTAGAAATTATCATTTTAGTTTTCTTTACACATTTATGTATAGGTTAACTGGTATATGTAAATCAAATAACTTTACATACAGAAGTTATTCTTATACTATATGATAGTATGTGTATGTATAGAAGTCAGTTTGCTATATCTTATTTATCAAAATAGATTCATAATTTTATCTATTCTACTTAATTAACAAAATCATGTCTTTCCAACACATGCACTATTCACTATAAAGTATCTGATTTTGTTTTGATACAACTCACGCCAAGTATTTGATAATGAAACTTTACAAATCATATCTCTCCAACACATGAACTATTTTATATTGCATATTATCTTGATCGTATATATACGCGATGTGGTTGTAGGTCATGGCCAATTTTGGAGGCAACAACAAGTCGGTGTGCGATGCGGACATGGCCAACAATGAATTCTTTAACACTTTTGAGTATGTCATCAAGAGCGTGCAAGGGGCAAATGACGATCTAAAAGGGGAGATTAAAGAGCTACGCAAGAATGTTGTTCGGCTCATTCAGGAGACTAATCAGCTTAGGGACAAGTGGGATAAGCTCGTCGAGGTTCGGGATAAACTGAAGGAGGATAGGAGACGCCTCAGGGGTGAGAGGATTGACCTGAAGATGGACATAAATCATTTCAAAAGAGAAGGAGAGGCGGATAGAAAGAAGCTGATGCAGCCGGGCATACTCCTGGCTGAAGATTAGTTTTTTAAATAGCTAGCTAGCTCATCTTATTAGTTGATGATGATCGAGTAACTAGAGTACTTGAGTGAACTTTTGTGAAGTTTAGTATCAACTTGTTGAGTTCATGAGCCTCTTTATGTAATCATTATCTATTAAGTAAGTACCTAGTGTTGATGAGTATATTGTGTTCGGTAGTATCTATTAAATAAGTAGCTAGTGTTGATGAGTAATTTTTTTATTACAAAAAAACATTTGTTGGCGTTGGACGAGCAGGCATGCCAGAGTTATGATGGACTTAGTGCTGGCGCTAGACTAGTGAGACGCCAACACGATGTAGGATACTGCTGACGTGTCCGTCCACTCCCCCACTACATTTTAGCAATGACGCCATATTAGTGACGTTGTGTGTCTCTGACAGCAAGGTTGTTTTTGGCACACCATAGCTAAGCTTTTTCCCACTAGTGTTCCTTCCATCACACTGAAGGGATTCCCTCGCACCTTAGCTATTAGGCCAGCCCATATTCGTTGTTTGTTTTTCGTTTGTTGGAATTCAATTGCGGTCGTTGTGTTCGTTTGATGGGTTGGTTTCCCCTGCTTTTTTTCTCTCTCTCATTTTCTTTTGTTTCTTCTCTGGTTTTCTTCCCTTTTTTTGTTTTTGTGTTGTTTTTCACTGGTTTTCATTGTTTTATTCATGTCCCCCCATGTTTTCTTTGCCTTTTCCTTGGTTTTCTTTGCTTCCTGTCTTGGTCTTCACCGTTTTTTATTTTTCTTCATTTTTATTTGGTTCTTTCTCGTTCTTTTTCCTTTTTTCTTTCCTTTTCCATTTTTATTTAGTTCCTTTCCTTTTTTCTTTCTTTCTTCGTTCTTCTTGGTTTTCTTTGGATTTCTTTCTTTCTTTCTTTCTTGATTTTCTCTGTTTTATTCTTTTACATTAGTTTCTTCTATTTTCATTCTTTTGTTTTTTTGTTTGTTTTTTGTTAATCATTTGTTTTCTTCATTTTTTGTCAATTTTCGTTGGCTTCCATTTCGTTCAACAAGTGTTAGCATTTTCAGTACCTATTCAACATTTTTTATTATGCACTAGAAATATTTTTATATACATATTAATTTTTAAAAAATACATGATTACATTTTTCGAAAATATTTTTTCAGATGTCTATTTTTGGTATATATCTAATACATTTTTAATACGTGTTTAACATCTCTCAAATACAAGTTTAACATTTGATGAATATGTGGTCAACATTTGTTCTTATAACATTTAACACTTTGTTCAAATGGTTGGTTAACATTTTTCAAGTACAAGATTAACATTTTATGAATACATAATCAACAATTTTCTAGATACACATAACATTTTAGAAGATTTTTTAATACATGGTCAACAATTTTTATATACACATTTAACATTTTTCAAATACTTGCTTAACATTTTTAATTACATGATCAACTTTTTTGTTTTTTTGTTAATCATTGGTTTTCTTCATTCTTTTTGATTTTTTGTCGATTTTCATCGGCTTCCTTTTTGTTTAACACGTGTTAACTTTGTCAGTACCGATTCAACATTTTTATTATGCACTAGAAATATTTTTTATATACACATTAACATTGTTTAAATACATGATTAAATTTTTGGAAAATATTTTTTCAGATGTCTATTTTTTGGGTATATATCTAATACATTTTTAATATACATTTAACATCTCTCAAATACAAGTTTTACATTTTGTGAATACGTGGTCAACACTTTTTCTTATAACATTTAGGATTTTGTTTAAATGGTTGGTGAACATTTTTCAAGTACAAGATTAACATGTTATAAATACATAATCAACATTTTTTCTATACATATTTAACATTTTTCAAATAGAAGATTTTTAGTACATGGTCAACATTTTTTATATACACATTTAACATTTTTCATATGTTTGATTAATATTTTTCAAATACTTGTTAACATTTCTTAAATGCTTGATTAACATTTTTATTTACATGATCAACTTTTTCCACACACATTGTATATTATTTGTATACGTGAGAAACATTTTCTCTATATATATTTAACATTTTTTAAACGCTTGGTTAACATTATTTTCATATATTTGGATTATTTAGAAGTATACACAATTTTTAAAAGAAGCAAAAGAACAAACCGCAAAAAATGTGAAAAAACAAGGTTGTGGCTCCCGCACGCTTGGGCCGGTCCATCTTGTGCTTGCCGTCACGCGAGAGTTCCCTACGTCTCGTGTGAAGCGAGACATAGGGGCACCCGAAAGCTCATAAGGCGATTAAGGCGCCAACAAGGAGCTCTCCAGGTGTATAATGGGAGAGTAAGGGGTGTAAACGGGCCGGGCCATCCCACATGCCTTTAGCATAGTTTAGCCGTAAGTGATAGGCCCAATGTGAGCCCCCGAGTTCTTGCGGAATGAGACATGCCCTGCAGTGCTACTCGTTCAGTTGCCTCCTGCACAACCTAAAAAAAAAGTTGCCTCCTGCACAGTAGAGTGCTGCTATGAATAATACCAGCTCCTTTCCGGTTTATAAGGCATGCGTTTATCACTAGGTTGACAAATAGACCAATATAATACAAGTTATATATCACAAAGAATATATCATTAGAAATTTCAAATCGTATATTTCCTAATGGTATAATTTTTAGACTGTACAACTCATCTTATGTTTGTCAAATTATAGATCAGGGGTACATGCATGCCCTATAAACCAGAAAGAAGATAGTAGTCCTATGGGTTCTTGCACTCCCTCCGTCCCGAAATTAACCTTTGTGCTGTACCTTTGTGCTATATCTGAGACACTTATTTTGAAACAGAGAAAGTATTATATATATGAAAGACCGGTTCACTTTTCTGCGTTAATACGTAATACTACCGACAAGGCATATCGATCTATGACGTCCATTCAAGCATCCCAATCTTTAACAACTGGTCGGGGGAGTACGGATCCCCAGCGTCTGATAGGAGGATCTAGGTGGATGGAGACCGAAAGCAGCCATGGCCATGGCCATGGCTTGGCGGTCAGTTACAGGTACGCGCGTTCGATCCTGTCTTAAAAGAAAGGGCGGTGGCAGGAATGGACCCGCCTAGTGGCACGCTTGGAGTACGGAAGGAACCGGCCACAGTGCTGACATTGTAGCGGCTCACCGCCGGAATTGAATGCCTTGCTGGCCCAGTGCACTCCCGTATGAGTGTCATAGCAACAGCAGCAGGAGTTTCTCTGAAACTCTGCCTCCGTTGGATTGGATCCAGTGCCAGGGCCAAAGGAACATCGCGACCGAGCAGCCGAGCGCCGTCGCTTGTGTCGTGTGTGTCCTTTGTCAACTGTCATGTGGCTGAACAGTGGTGCGACTGTAGGAACATTCGATCGGCAAAGTACGGAGCGGGCTCCGGAAACCCGGAGAGATTGCATGGCATACAATCATTCCAGATGCCAGCAGCCCAGCATCACTCCAAGTCTCCAGCTAGCACCGCTCGCGACACGAACTGTGCAAACCCGTGAACCAACCGCCGCAGTTAAGTCCGGCCGGCTCCACACGGCCGCCCCCGGCGCGCGCGCACCGCAGCGGCCGTGCCATCTTGGGCGTAGCCAGCCACGGAGCCACGGATCGAATCGCTGTATCTGGCTGGCTGTATGGTAGACGGATCTTTTCCGCTCACCGGCCGCCCGGCACGCGCGCGCGTCCATGGTTGGCGCGCGGGCGATCGAGCGCGATCCAGCAACGACCACGTACTACTACGTGCGTCCATGGCCGCGGTCGAGCGTGCGCGCGCGCGTGCAGCGTGTTGTCTGTCACCTGGCACGCATCTCGGGGACACCCGGCCTTTCCGCCCTCTGTGCCTACGATCAAGTGCCCAATCGATCGATCGCCATGCATGGTCCCGTGGCGGCCGCAGTACAGTACTCCGACGAGAAAAGGCAATACGTAGCTTGCTGCAGCTGTTAGTTAACGAACCTTTTCCGGCCGATGAGCACACAGTTTCAACGAGTTCATCATGCCGCTCATGTCGATCGATCCGGTGCAGGAATAGTAATCGCGCGAACCGCGCGTGCGCGGAAAGCCGGCCTTTATCGCCTCGGAAAGCGCGCTTTCCGCCTAAACTTGCGCCTAGTTAGTCATCATCATCAGGCCGGTTCGATCGATCTGCTCCATGACGCACATGTGCTGAGAGCAAGTACAATAGAGCTGAGTCAGCGGGCTATAAGAAATAAACTAGTATATTTCTGCTTAGTTGGAGGAAAGAGAAGAGGAGAGAGAAGGTAAGCGGGCTCTTCGTGAAAAGCCAGCTCTAGCACGTGCTCCTAGGCACTTTGTGAGAATGAGAAGTGGGCCACATAATAAAAAAATAGTACACTCTTTTGATCTATTATTGTACATGTGAGCTATAAAATGGGCCGTAGATGACATGGCACTGGCTTATAGCCAGCAGCTGGCTATACTATTAACCATGCTCTGATGCGCAAGCGTAGGAGAAGGCCGCGGGAGCGGGCACGGGCGCCATCGATCCGTGGGCCAAAAAGCGATCCGTCGACCGGCTTGGCAAATGGGGCGGATCCGAAATGCGACGGGGGGTTGAGGTGCTGGTGGTGGCGCTCATCATGGCGCTGCCGAGCTCGCCGATCGATGGGTACGTACGTGGTACACTCGAACGCGCGCGGGCCCGGCCGAGCTCACGCTCACGCGCGCTTTTATCGCGTGTGCAAAGCCACGGCACGTACGTACCGGCCGGTCCGTTTGTGTTTGTTTGCTCCGGTCGATCGCAAGACGCGCGCGTCCTTCGATCGCCGTCGTCTTCCTCGTCCTGTTCCACGTTCTAGAGCTAGCACACGCCACATGGTCGATCGTAATTCGTCCATGCTCTCTCTCTCTCTCTCTCTCTCTCGCGGACGTACGGCGAGTCCCATTCGATGACGTCACCCGCCGAGGCTTTCACCACGTACGAGAGTGAGCTAGCCCGCATGGCATTTTCCTAGACGAGATTTGGATACGTATGGGTTTTGTGTGGACAGGTCGATCGAGACGTGTGCAGTACGCACCGGGTTGAATTGATGGGAAAAGCAGGTGCAAAAGTTCTTTAATTTTGAAAACTTAGTTTTTCCAACCTAAAAAATCTTGGTTTCTGTAATAGATGTGCGATATTTGTTGGTGGAAGTGAATGTGAACCTGTCAATTTTATGCCGAGAAAATACACCAGGACATCACACAAATTAACGTTTTTTAAACTAAATTTATAAAATAACTGAAAGCGGTCTAGTGAAACAAGTTGTGTGTGCGCCTATGTGCACTATTGCAATTTAAGATTTTACTCCCTAGTTATGGCTCTTACTCCATTTACATAACCTATAAGCCCCCCCCCCCCCCCCCCCCCCCGCGTTGACGTTGTGCCAGGTTTTACCCTATCATACCATTTTCTTCAAACCAAAAGGCTAAATACACTTGTTTTTTACATAAATAAATCCACTTGTTAGGAGAACGTGCTAGTACTTGCTAGGGGCATTATCGAATCATGTCAAATACCATCCAATTAAATTGAATTATATGAAACCGTGTTAATTTTGTCCAACAGATACTGCTTCACCACACTAGACCTCTGCCACGTAGAATAAACCGGCATCCAATTCGGGTATGAGTTATCGACCTATTCAACTACCACGTCATCCTGACATGTATTGGTCATGACAGTTTGAGGAAAGTAATACTTCCTCTGTTCCAAAATATAAGGTCTACTAGTTTTATTTAAGTCAACCATGTACGAGTTTGACCAAGTATTTAGAAAAAAGTATCAATATGTAAATATCACAAAAAGTATTTTCATATTTATTTATTTTGGATTGAAGATGTTGATATTTTATTATATAATTTTGGGCAACACACAAATATTTGACTTGCATGAAAACGGATGCACCTTATATTCTGGAATGGAGGGAGTAAGTATGAAAATCAACACAAGGTCACACTAAGGCTAAAAATGTTGCAAGATATTCTAAATAGGTAAATGTTGTCACAAGGACAAAACTAGTGGGTATAAGCAGGAATTTACGCCAAATTCCTACCGTGCCTCCACATTATGTTTGATCTTTTGTATTATACCCTTGAAAGTGGTTTTATTTAAATAATTCATTTATTATTTTGTGCAAGGTATGAACTATGTATGATAGGCACATCAAGATTACTTTTTTTTTGTGATAAGCTGTCAAAACCACCCTAATCGCTTTCAATCAATTTACTTTGATTGGTGTTGACATTAACGTGTATCACATGTTAGTCCAATATTTAGTATATCTGCATATGGGCAGAGGATGGACAATGTCAAGGCGGGAAGGTCCCCATAGTACATTTTTAAGAGTATTGTTCTCCAATCATACAATAGTATTGCGTTGAATTGCAAAATAGCTACATATTACCCTACGTGGATCTCGCAAACCCTATTGCCGTATATATAGACATGGACATAACTATGGGAGGGATATAAGGCCCTCCCTTGGTACAAGAATTGCAGTTATATGTAGCTGTTCGTGCTTGTTCAAGGATTGTAGTTTTCATGTGGTGCTTTATATCAACTGATTAAGAAAATTGTGGGCTCGCAAAATCGTAGTGATAGTGTAAGAACATCCTCCATCGTTGCGCTGTACACATGTCGACATATGGGTACACACCATATATACAGCATCAGCATGGGTCGACCCATATGGACATGTTATCACACTAGTCATGAGTACCACTTCAGATGCACAACTTCATTACCCAAACTGAAAAGTAGTTCTCGTGAGCACCTACATACATAACATAACAAGAGGAAGAGAATCTAAAAGTACCAAGAGTCCAAGACCAGCAATATACATTTCAGAAACAGCTTTGCTCCCTACGAGTATAGACTGTCCTATCCAAGGTATCGATTTCATCTCATGCACGGGCCAAGTAGCTAGGTAGACAGGAGGTATCTTATCTACCACACCAATTTGGTGGTGCATTTCACCTCCCTTTCCATCCCCACACACATCTGCGAGGCCCAAACTGGGACGACACCGCCTGGCCGTACGTACCATCCACCGGTGAGTGTGTGAGTGAGTGAGTCCATGACACGCTCTGACAAGCAAGCTAATCCAATAATCCATGATAGCACTAACAAAAATCCAGCAAACCATGGCAAGAGAACACAGTGCTCCGACTGTATATGCAGAGAGCATGCAGAGAGAGGGAGAAGAGAGAAAAGACAAATGTTGCGCTCACATGATTGCAGCAGGCCAGTATAATCCTCACATCCATCTCTGACACGGTCCTGTAGTACACCCCGACAGCACCCCCGGCCTGCAAGTTCTCACTCTCTCCTAATCATTCCGATGAGGCAATCTCTGCCATGGTCATCGCCCAATCATGCAGCTGGCGGCATGGCATTATTTTATGTGTCCAAAGTCAGACAGTTAAAAACGAGGCACTTTTCACTAGACACATGCAAGTACATGCGCCCATCCAGGTCCTACATTGTCAGTAAGTAACACATGCATGTGTATCTTGTCAAATCGACGAGGTTATTATATGGAACTTATCAGGAATTACAAATTATCTATCCTGAATTCTTGATGATACCTGAGAAGATGGGGTGATCTATATATGGACTGGCCAAGAATGCTATAATGGTCTAATTGTTCGTTTACTCGGAAGAATAATAACTGTGGGGAGAGAGAGAGAGAGAGAGGTGTACAAGAGGTGGAGTGGTACCAATTGCACAGCTAGCCATGCACGGGTGCATGCACTGTTGCCGCGCACGCGCTTCCCTTGATCCGTCACTTGAAGCCGGCGCCACCGTAATCTCTGCCCGCCGCCGCGTCGGGGATCGGGTTCCAGTCCCAGATCTTGTCGGAGATGGCGGCCAGCGACATCGGCAGCGTCCCCAGCGGCGTAATTGGCTGCGACGGCGGCGTCGGCAGGGGAACGACGAAGTGGTCCTGGTGGCCGCCGGACGACGCGGGGCTGTGGTAGGACGGCAGCTGGGCGGCGCCGTGGCCCACCAGCGTGCTCAGCTCGTCGATGGCTGCAGCGGAGGCGACGCCCATGGACGCCGCGTTCACCAGGTTGAGCAGCGAGTACGTGGACGCGAAGGTGTTTGTGCTCTTGGAGTACTGCTGGTACAGCAAAGCCGCGGCTCCCTCCTGCTGATGACCGTCGCCCGCCGCGGCTGACTGTAGGTATCCTAATGAGCCACCGCAGGGCTTTACTGTGCCTACTAGCTGCTGCCTTGGAGCCGCCGCCGGCCTGTGCGTCTGGGCGTGATCCGTCATGGGCGCCGGCGGCGACGTGCACTCGCCTGCTTGGAGAAGGTGGAGCTTAGATGGAGTCGGCGGTGGCGTGGGCGTGGACGTCGACGATGACCCTTGTCTGTTGTCTTGCTGTGCCGCAGCGCCACGGCGGGAGGGCATCGTCGACCGCGCCGAGGAGGGGTGGCCACGGCCATCGTCGATGCCGGTGCGCTTGTAGACGCGGCAGAGAGAAATTTCTGTCTGCAAATTCATGGACGTAATTAACACGTGACGATCGACAAGGAAAATGTGGCATGCGAAGAATTGAGGATGTATGCTCTCTGGTAATTAAGAATTTAGTTGTAAACTTGAGACTACAATTGATTCCGGGTCAAAAAGATTTAGGAATCTAGGATGGAATTCTAGGTTCCTCATAGTCATATGTTCAAGTGCTAGCTATAGTATCTAGGGAGATGTCCAATCGAGTGCATGATAAGATGAAGAAGATTGAAGCCCTAGCTGATTACTCGTAGATCTGAAAAGGTGTATGCACCAGAAGTAAATAACGGCAAAATTAGATGCCTCAAAATTGGTATCAAACATCAAAGAACTAGTACACAGGCGCAGCACAAACCCTAGTTCATCATCATGTCTTCTAGTAATTAAATTACCTGCAGATCAATCACTCCGGCCGGCCGTTTCTTGTGCAGATGGATAGATCAGGAGGGGAATTTCTATGAGATGCTAGAATATAGGCACTACGTACCTTGTGGTATCGGTCGGTGTCGGCGGTGGGGAGGCGGTACTCGTTCATGATCCAGCTGCTGCGGACGCCCTTGGGCGCCTTGCCGGAGTAGAAGACGAGCGTCTTCTTGAGCCCGATGGAGCGGTTGTTCTCCGCCCGGATCATCCTGTCCGCCCCCGTCGCCTTCCAGTACCCCGACGCCGTCACCCGGTTGGGCCTGTCCCCGTTCCGGTACTTGCGGTCCCTCGGCACGTAGAAGAACCACTCCTTCTCCCCAATCGCCGCCAGCGCTGCAGTCGCCGATCAGCCACACACACACGCATGAGAAATTCAGCACAGAGATCTGAATTCTGAAAACGGCAATTGAATTGAGTGATTGTGTTCCAGACCTGGGAGCTCCCAGGGGTCGTAGCGGTAGAGGTCGAGGAAGGTGATGAGCTCGACATTGAAGCGCTTGCCCTCCACCTTGCGGCGGAGGTAGAACTCGATGAGCTCCTCCTCCGTCGGGTGGAACCGGAACCCCGGCATGACCAGGTCGTCCTCGTGCGCGTCCCGGCCGCCGCCCTCCTTGATACTCCCCACGCCAGCTCCTCCCGCCGCCGCCGCGGCGGCGCCATGGCCGCCGCCCTCGTGTCTACTGCTCATGCCTCCTCCCCAATTCGCATAGGTTGCTAGCTAGCTAGGGGCTAGGGCAGCTGGGTGTTAGCTAGGCAGCTAGCTAGGTGAGCACGAGAGCAAGTTAAGTGGCCAGCTGCTTCCTCTCGCGAAAAGGAGCTCGGCCCGGCCGGGGTGCGCGTATGCAAGTGGAGAATCGTTCGAGAAGGAAGGGATAAGATTAGTGTTTGGGCCAATATATATATCGATGAGAAAGCACAAGGATTAGTCGATCGTGGGATACATCCAGTATCTTTACCTAGCGTGAGTATTAACCGGGCGGCTGCTACTGGTCGCTCTAACCACAAGTCTACGCTAGCTAGAATGCCTACGCGAGCACAGTGGAGTGGCAATGGCGATATGTGAGCGAGCCCTGACGCATCACACACGGGAGGCGGGAGGTGGAAAGCGACGGAGGAGCTGAGTTAAATAGGGGGAAAAGGACGCCTCAGGAAGAGTACAGCCATGGGCGGTTGCCCGCTTGCAACCCTGTGATTGTGCCCCGGTGAGGTGAGTGATGGATATGGAGTGCGTCTGCATTCTTTGCATTGATTAATGCGGTGGCTTTGGTGATTTTCTGTACTCTTTCCTTGGGCTCGGCTACTCTGCTGGGTCCACAATGTAAGTCTGGTAAATATTTTCAACTTTATAACCGACATATAAGTTCCTTTGCGCTCATAACGCACCTTTTCTTCTCATGTTGCACCAATTTATTCTCCTTAATTTCATCTTGAATCGAGCTTATTACTCTTCTACCATAAGTAACTGTAGTGTGGCATTGGCATTTTACTGGCATCTCCATAAGTCCAAATGAGAGAGTTCCACTAGCACAAACAATATTTGCTAGAGCTAATGGACGATTACGATCTCGCTAATTTATCATTGATACTAACATGTTTGCCCAATTTTCATAGCGGCAGTCGAGACCGCGGATCACGCATTATCTTTGAGTATTTGATAGCCATCCACTTTTAGTAGGGCTCATTTGATTGCCCGATATCCCCACGCGATCCCCGCCCATTCCCTGGGTAGCTGCCACCCGTGGAATCCCTTCCCGTGGCTGCATGGCTGTGCATTTGGTCAATGAAGGGGTGAGGGATATCCGGGACCATCCACGTTAAATCCCCCGGCTAAAGAAAAACTACCCCTGACCCCGTGGAAGAATTCCCGTGGCACTCTCTTTCTTTCTCGTCGTCGCCGCTGCTGCCGTTCTGGCCGAGTTCATCTCATCCGTTTCCTCCCCCCCCCCCCCCCCCCGCGGACAAGTCTTCCATGTCCTCCCAACTTGCCATTCCTCACTATAGACAAGCTTGAGCCGTGAAAGACCGAGCTCCTCATATCTTGATCCAAAGATTTTGGATCTTACGGCGTTGTTGGGTTGGCAGTCAACACTGAGTGAATTGAGTCGAGCGAACCCATTGGAGCTGCTTCAGCTCATCGCAGCCATGGGAGATCATATGAGTGTGTGCTCATCCATAGCTAGCTCAGATGCAGCCACAATTTTGTTGGAGCTAACAACTTTGTGATCAGTCTGTGTGAGTTCCCCATCCGTTTGGTAAAACTAAAGTACGGATTTCCTCCCTTCCCTGTAGCTGGCGGCTGGCTATGCTGATTTGCATGGTTAACCCGAGGATTAAGATGGGTCTCGCTTGCTCGATGATGTGGTACCCAGCTTCAAGAGGAGATCCTCATTTTCCCTTCTTTTCTCTCTTTTCTTCATGAAGGCCAGAAAACCTCATCCCCCGAGCCCCGAAGTGCCAAATGGTGGTGGGAGGATAGTGTAACGCCCTCGATGCGGCTATATCTCCCACGTGTCGAAGCACGACTTAGAGGCATAACCGCATTGAAAGCAATGCCGCAAGTGAGGTAATCTTTACACAACCCATGTAACACATAAGGGAAAGAGATACATAGTTGGCTTACAATCGCCACTTCACACAATTACATGAATAAAGCATTACAACATCCAAATACAAACAAGGTCCGACTACGGAACCAAAATAAAAGAAGAACCCCAAATGCGACAAGGTCCCCGATCAACCCCAACTGGGCTCCACTACTGATCAACGAAACAACACAAATGACAAGATCTTCATCGAGCTCCTCCTGAGCTTGGTTGCGTCATCTGCACGGACTCATCGGCACCTGCAAGCTGGTTTTGGAAGTATCTGTGAGTCACGGGGACTCAGCAATCTCGCACCCTCGCGATCAAGACTATTTAAGCTTATGGGTAAGGTAAAAGGGTGAGGTGGAGCTGCAGCAAGCGGCTAGCATATATGGTGGCTAATGTACGCAAATGAGAGCGAGAAGAGAAGGCAAAGCACGATCGATAAAAGTATGATCAAGAAGTGATCCTAGAACAACCTACGTCAAGCATAACTCCAACACCGTGTTCACTTCCCGAACTCCGCCGGAAAGAGACCATCACGGTTACACACGCGATTGATGCATTTTAATTAAGGTCAACTTTAGGTTTTCTACAACCGGACGTTAACAAATTCCCATCTGCCCATAACTGCGGGCACGGCTTTCGAAAGTTCAAAACCCTGCAGGGGTGTCCCAACTTAGCCCATGACAAGCTCTCACGGTCAACGAAGGAATAGACCTTCTAGCGGGAAGACACGATCAGACTCGGAATCCCGATTACAAGACATTTCGGCAATGGTAAAACAAGACCAGCAAAGCCACCCAGATGTGCCGACAAATCCCGATAGGAGCTGCACATATCTCGTTCTCAGGGCACACCGGATGAGCCAGACGTCGGGTGGGCCAGCCCAGAGTTGCCCCTGGTAGCTCCGGACATCGCTCAGTTGGACCAACACTCAGAGGAGCACTGGCCCGGGGGGGTTAAAATAAAGATGACCCTTGGGCTGGCCTAACCCAAGGGAAAAAGAGGCTAGGTGGCAAATGGTAAAACCAATGTTTGGCCTTGCGGGAGGAGTTTTATTCAAAGCGAACTATCAAGGGGTTCCCATTATAACCCAACCGCGCAAGGAACGCAAAATCCGGGAACATAACACCGATATGACGGAAACTAGGGCGGCAAGAGTGGAACAAAACACCAGGCACAAGGCCGAGCCTTCCACCCTTTACCAAGTATATAGATGCATTAATTAAATAAGATATATAGTGATATCCCAACAAGTAAACATGTTCCAACAAGGAACAACATCTCCATGTTCCAACAAGGAACAAACTTCAATCTTCACCTGCAACTAACAACACTATAAGAGGGGCTGAGCAAAGCGGTAACATAGCCAATCAACGGTTTGCTAGGATAAGGTGGGTTAGAGGCTTGGTTCAACAATATAGGAGGCATGATAAGCAAGTGGTAGGTATCGCAGCATAGGCATAGCAGAAGAGCGAGCAACTAAGCAAGCAAAGATAGAAGTGATTTCGAGGGTATGATCATCTTGCCTGAAATCCCGCAAGGAAGAAGAATGAGTCCAAGAAGAAGACAAACGGACGTAGACGAACGGGTCCTCACAGACGCAACGTTACCGGAACCAACCCGAAGAAGCAAACACCGGAAAGAAGCACACAACATAGTAAACAACCAACACATGAAGATGGTATGATATGCGAGATGCGGTATGCGATGCATATGCATGATTTGCAAGGGAAATGAGTGAACCTAGCCTCAACTTGGAAATCCAAGTGTGCCACTGGAAAGGTGAGATGAAATCGCTTGAAAACGATATAAAGATCACCGGAATCGGAGTTACGGTTAGGAAATGGCAAGCAATTCAAATATGACCACGGTCTGCGATTTACAGCAAGTAGCCATCTAAATGCAACAAGATGAACATGCTACAGCACCCAAACATGGCAACAAAATACATGGCAGGGATCCATTCAAGATGCTTAACAAAAGACTAGCACTGCGCTGCGGCCAATTCATTCATTAACAGGTTCAAACAAGCATGACAAAAGTGCAATTGGTAAACAGATTTCAGACTTAGTGAAATTAACACAAGCCTAGAATTTCAGATCAGATAGCACTCTTTGGAGCAACAAAACTACATGCTACAGGACCTGAACATGGCAAAGTAAAACATGGCATGGAGCTACTCAAAGATCTTAACAAAAGTCCCTTAGTGACCTTGAGCCAAAAGGGATCAGAAAATACAATTGCAAGCATGTGAACATAGCAAAAAACATAATCAGTTCTCAGACTTAATGAAGATTGGAGCATGCTGAAAACAGATATCAAGTAGGCATGTTTACGAGCTCGATGCACTCACTACGGAGCAAGTCATGGAAATCTAAGCATACACCCATCAAGAATACACAAAATGCAAGCTAGACATGGCAAGAACAATTACATAGCATGCACGCATCAACTACAACATCCTCGGTAAAATCGCTAACAAGTAGACAATCTGCCCAGATTCACGAAATAGCAAAAGTAGAGCTCGATTGACTCAAGCTAGGTTGCTCCATAATTGCAAACAAATACATGGATGGATAGAGCACTACAAGATTAACAAAACATCCTTACTGATCATCCTCAAAAGAGGCACGGATCACTAGGAAACAACATGAACATATGGCCATATGAGATAAACAGCTCAAGGACTTAGTGGAAATGCTAAGTCCCTGAAATCAGCATTAACGAATGCACCACTTTGCAAGCTTGTGCTAGTCACCACACACATCACAAAAATACATGGATTGCACCCCTGGATAGAAGGCAAAACATATAACAAAACACATGTAGAGCTCAAGGGCATATCATGCACACAATAATCATGGCAAAAATGACAAATATCTAAAAGGAGCAGCAGATCTGACAATTATGTCAAATAGCACTCTTCTAACAGCATTTCGGGCATCAAGATGAACTCAAATGAAAATGATGCAATGAGATGAAATGATGTGCTCTCTGAGATGAACATTTTGATATGCTATATTCACGAAACGGAGCTACGAATGCAAAGTTATAGCACGATGAACAGGAGCATATGAACTAGGGTTTCGGGCAAAAAGTCAACCCTCGAAATTTTAGATCTCAGATCTGGCACGCTCTACGAGGTTCGTCGGCCGGAGCTTCGAGGTCGCCAGAGGGTCGCCGGACTTGCCGTTCCGAGGAGGAGGAGGGAGAGGGAGCCGGATCCGGGCACGAGGGCGGCGGAGGAGGTGACGGCGGTCGTCGGGCACGGCCCCGACGCGGCTTGGTGGCGGCGGATGGCGGGGAAGAGGCGGAGGTCGGCGATGGCGCGTGGCGGCGCTGTGGTGGCGGCGGCAGGCGACCGGGCGTCGTGGAGGAAGAGGACGGCGGCGGCTCGGGCTCCCGGGCGGCATGGAGCTTCGGGCCCGCGGGGGCCCTACACGGGCCGAGCGGGCCGGTGCGCGGGTGGAGGCGCGGCGACCGGGCGAATAGGGAGGCGCCACGTGGCAGCGGCGGGCGGATCGGACGTGTCCGGCGCCGTCCGGCGGCGGCGGATCTGAGATTTTTAGGGTTTCGGGGGAGGAGACCCGTGATTTGGAAAGGGGGGAGGGTCTTTATATAGACATAGAGTGAGCTAGGAGAGTCCAAATGAGGTGTGGTTTTCGGCCACGCGATCGTGATCGAACGCTCTAGATGATGGAGAGGGTTTTGGGCCAAATTGGAGGGGTGTTGGGCTGCAACACACACGAGGCCTTTTCGGTCCCTCGGTTAACCGTTGGAGCATCAAACGAAGTCCAAATGGTACGAAACTTGACAGGCGGTCTACCGGTAGTAAACCAAGGCCGCTTGGCAAGTCTCGGTCCAATCCGGAAATGTTTAATCCCCACACACGAAAGAAAGGTAGAAATGACCATCGAAGGAGAACGAAGCACCGGAATGCAAAACGGACAACAGGGAAAATGCTCGAATGCAAGAGATGAACACGTATGCAAATGCAATGCACATGATGACATGATATGAGATGCATGACAACGATAACAACACACGGAGACAAAGATCTGAACCTGAGAAAATAAAATAACTTAAGGCCGGAAACAGCAAGAGTTGGAGTACAAATTGGGTAAATCATATCCGGGGTGTTACAGATAGCCCGTGGATTTCAAGTTGTAAAGAAAATTACTCCCGTGCTGTTTTTGCCCTGGAATTTCTCACCCTAGCAACCAAACATAACTGTAGTGTACTGATAACCCACAAGTATAGGGGATCGATAAGTAAGAGTGTCGAACCCAACGAGAAGCTAAAGTCAGAACAAATATTCCCTCAAGTTGTATCGACCACCGATACAACTATACGCATGCTTGATGTTCGCTTTACCTAGAACAAGTATGAAACTAAAAGTACTTTGTAGATGTTGTTGGATAGGTTTGCAAGATAATAAAGATTACGTAAATAAAAAGTAGGGGCTGTTGTAAGTAAAGAAACAATAAAGTAAATATAGCGAGTGTGGAAAATTGGTGGTAGGAGTTGTGAAATTGCCCCTAAGCAATTGACTACTTTACTAGACCGATAGCAAGTTTCATGTGGGAGAGGCCACTGCTAGCATGTCATCCCTTACTTGGAATTATATGCACTTATGATTGGAACTATTAGCAAGCATCCGCAACTACTAATGCATCAATTTCTATGCTAGGCTGAAGCTTCTGTCACCCTTGCCCTCCAATACATAGTTCTATCAACATACAACTAACCCTATGGCGTGATCCACGCGCGCGCTCATATGATGGGCACCAAAGGACAGCAACATAACCACAAGCAAATTAAATCAATCATAGCAATTCATCAACCACCGATAGGACAACGAAAATCTACTCAGACATCATAGGATGGCAACACATCATTGGATAATAATATGAAGCATAAAGAACCATGTTCATGTAGAGGGTACAGCGGGTTGCGGGAGAGTGGACCGCTGTAGATAAAGGGGGGAAGGTGATGGAGATGTTGGTGAAGATGGCGAAGGTGTTGGTGTAGATCGCGGTGATGATGATGGCCACGGTAGCGTTCTGGCGCCACTGGAAGAGAAGGGGAGAGGGGGCCCCTTCGTCTTCTTCTTCCTTGACCTCCTCCCTAGATGGGAGAAGGGTTTCCCCTCTGGTCCTTGGCCTCCATGGCATGGGGGGGGGGGAGAGCCCCTCCGAGATTGGATCTGTCTCTCTGTCTCTCTCTGTTTCTGCCTTCTCTTCTGCTGCCCTTTCACCGTTTCTTTTATAGCCGGAGATCCGTAACTCCGATTGGGTTGAAACCTTCGCCCAAAACTTTTTCCAAAAATTAGCTTTCTTGCGGCCAAAGTAGAGCATCAACCACCTTACGAGGGGCCCACGAGGGTGGGGGGCTTGCCTGCCTGTAGTGGTCGTGGGCCCCACCCTCTTGGCCACCTCGGGCACCGTCTCGTATTGATTTTCTTCCCAAAAATCACAAATATTCCAAAATAATTCTCCGTCCGTTTTTATCCCGTTTGATATGGATATTCTGCGAAACCAAAAACATGCAACAGACAGGAACTGGCACTGGGCACTGGATCAATATGTCAGTCCCAAAAATAGTATAAAAAGTTGCCAAAAAGTATATGGAAGTTGTAGAATATTGGCATGGAACAACCAAAAATTATAGATACGATGGAGACGTATCATGTACCAGGGGCTACTAAACCCATCTCCCACCTTCTCTCCCAATGGTCACATGTCCCGCCATCTTTGTCTTGGTTGTTGATGCATGGAGGTTTTCCCTCGTTGTCTACCAACCCATTACTAGTATATCTTTTTGATGCATCATCCTATATCAATATGGTGTTTTGGCCTTTTAATAAACAACTCAAGTCGGGAACATCTCCACCTAGTGATCATTAGAAAATGGGCTTGAATTCCTAGTAAAGGTTTGACATTGTTGTGAGTACATCTAGTGCCCTCTAGTGTGTTTTGATGGTTCATGGCAAACATTTAACGGACTAATGTATTTGTTGCATATAAATAGATGACTACTCCCTAAAGTAATCATAAGTGAGGAAAATCCTAAGCAAACACTTTGATTTGTGATTGAACATCAAAATAGGAAAAAATGGTTCCTAGTTGTACCTCTTGTTACTCTTGAAGAATCGATGTCATCTAGATGGTTTGGATTGATACGTGAACATCCAAGATGTGGATTCACCACATGACAGTTTGTACCAGTCAATGGATCACTACAAGATCTACCACGAGTGATTAGATGAGTTATGAAAAACTTAGCTCAAGGAGAATAAGGCGAAGTCTTGTGTGACTTCGCCGCAGTGTGCTCCGCATCTCCAATGAAGACATATAGTTGTTATCAACAACTTGAAATTTGGTAAACAAATCATATGTCTTCATCAACAATCCAATTTGGATTCTTCACTCTTTATACTTCAGTAGTTGCACTGTGCTTGCTGATTCATATCGTGTTGTATGTGACTTAGCAATATTTTTGCTCTGTTTAAATTTTCTGCTAAGTTATTCTTTTAGTGCTTTAGTAGCTCAATAGTAACCTTCCTTTTGTTACTGATTTCGACCAGTCTTGTTTCATCTCTTAGAGGGAACTCTCATACATTCTAGAAGTCATGAGATGGGAAAACCTATTTTCCATGTAAAACCATGTGTTATCTCCCTAGGCCATGTAATTAGTGGGTTAGTCCTTTCACTTGTGCTTATGATATGTGTGTTATTTTGCCCGTGTTTCCTGTACTGGTTCAATAAATATTTTGTTACATATATTAAGTATATGCTTACCATATAAAAAATTGTTGTCTAACGGATGCTTAGTCAGAGTATTTTCATTGGTCTGAACAATGTATCTGCGAGCAATATGGCCAGCATGCAGACCAGCTTTGGGGTAGCAGATAGCCCTTTAATTAACTCACTTCTAGGTAAGAATATTTTTATTTGTTGCATCCACAAGTATACCGGTGGGCGGTGACGGAGGGGATAAGGGTACCAAAACATGTTCTTATAGATTCAAGATACAAGGTAATTTCATATTACTAGTTTTTTAAGATTTGGGGCCCCTTAAAATAAACATTGATTGTTGGGGAACGTAGTAATTTCAAAAAAATTCCTACGCACACGCAAGATCATGGTGATGCACAACAACGAGAGGGGAGAGTGTTGTCCACGTACCCACGTAGACCGAAATCGAAAGCGTTAGCACAACGCGGTTGATGTAGTCGTACGTCTTCACGATCCAACCGATCAAGTACTGAACGCACGGCACCTCCGAGTTCAGCACACGTTCAGCCCGATGACGTCCCTCGAACTCCGATCCAGCCGAGTGTTGAGGGAGAGTTTCGTCAGCATGACGGCGTGGTGATGATGTTGATGTTCTACCGACGCAGGGCTTCGCCTAAGCACCTGAAAGATCGTCGATGTCGCCTAGAGGGGGGGGGGGGTGAATAGGCGTTTTAAAATAATTACGGTTTAGGCTTTAACAAATGCGGAATAAACCTAGCGGTTAATTTGTCAAGCAAAAAACCTAAAACAACTAGGCTCACATATGTGCACCAACAACTTATACTAAGCAAGATAAGAAACTATGTGATAGCAAGATATATGACAAGAAACAATATGGCTATCACAAAGTAAAGTGCATAAGTGAAGGGGCTCGGGTAAGAGATAACCGAGGCACGCGGAGACGACGATGTATCCCGAAGTTCACACCCTTGCGGATGCTAATCTCCGTTTGGAGCGCCGTGGAGGCACAATGCTTCCCAAGAAGCCACTAGGGCCACCGTAATCTCCTCACGCCCTCGCACAATGCAAGATGCCATGATTCCACTAAGGGACTCTTGAGGGCGGTCATCGAACCCGTACAAATGGCAACCCTTGGGGGCGGTCACCAAACCCGTACACTTTGGTAACCCTTGGGGGCGATCACTGGTACCCGTCAAATTGCTCGGGGCGATCTCCACAACCTAATTGGAGACCCCGGCGCTTGCCCGAAGCTTTACACCACAATGATTGAGCTTCGAACAACACCAACCGTCTAGGGCGCCAAGGCACCCAAGAGGAACAAGCTCTAGGGTGCCCAAACACCCAAGAGTAATAAGCTTCTCAAACTTCACTTCCACGTAGCACCGTGGAGAACTCAAACCGATGCACCAAATGCAATGGCAAGGGCACACGGAGTGCCCAAGTCCTTCTCTCTCAAATCCCACCGAAGCAACTAATGCTAGGGAGGAAATTGAGAGGAAGAACAAGAAGGAGAACACCAAGAACTCCAAGATCTAGATCCAAGGGGTTCCCCTCACATAGAGGAGAAAGTGATTGGTGGAAATGTGGATCTAGATATCCTCTCTTTTTTCCTCAAAAACTAGCAAGAATCCATGGAGGGATTGAGAGTTAGCAAGATCGATGAAGGTCAACAATGGGGGAAGAACACGAGCTCAAAGGATAAGGTTCATTGGGGAAGAAGACCCCCTTTTATAGGAGGGGGAAAATCCAACCGTTATGTGCTCAGCCCGCACACAAGCGGTACTACCGCTCCACGACCGGTACTACCGCTCAGGCAGAAGAAACAGGGAAAAGGAGCAACAAAATATGAACCTTGGGGCGGTAGTACCGCAGGAGATAGCGGTACTACCGCTGGGTTAAGTGGTACTACCGTGCAGAACAAAGGGGAAAGGGAAAGAGGGAACCGGGCGGTACTACCGCGGAGGAAGGGCGGTACTGCCGCTAAGGAGCGGTACTGCCGCACTACTGCCGCAGCGAGGTACCACACAATCCGACACAGAAAAAGACCCCTCGAGTCGACGCGGTAGGGACCTGGTAAGCCAGCGGTAGTATTGCTGCGGAGTCACCGCCGGTACTACCGCTGCGGAGCGGTACTGCCGCTTGAGACCCCTCAGCGGTACTACCGCTGGGTACCACGGTACTACCGCTGGGACCCTGACAAAAACCACACTCAAGAAAACAAGAACTGCCATAACTTCTGCATATGAGCTCCGAATTGAGCAAACTCAAACTTGTTGGAAACAAGACCGGGTTATAGTAAGAAGAGGCAGGGGAGGTATGCCGAACAAAAAGAGGAGTGAAACCTCCAATCAAGAAGAACCGACAAAACCTCCAACATCGAAAACATCATAGAAGATGCAAGCGAACTCCGTTTTCGATGAACTCAAGCTTGTCAAAAAGATGACCGTAAGCTCTAAGACTCGCAAACAGAACCAAACAAGAACCAAGAAAGATGATGCAAGGATGCAATGGTTTGAGCTCTCAACGAACGATACGATCAAGCTACTCATCGAGAGCCCCCCTTGATAGTATGGCAATCGATCCTATAACCCGGTCTCCCAACTACCAACATGAGACCGGTAAAATAGAAAACCTATCAAGGGCAAACCTTTGCCTTGCACATGGTCCACTTGAGCTAGATGATGATGATCTTGACTCCCTCAAGTTGGACTACCTTTCTTGATTGTGTTGGCTCGATGAAGACTAGTTGATTGCTCCCCCATACTCCACTATGGGCGAGCCTTTCTTCCACACATCTTCACAAGTCCATTGTCACCACAAAGGACGGCAAGCTTCAAGCATTTGATCTCTTCGTGATGCTCCACTTGAACTTGCACACCACAACCTTTCTTGATTGTGTTGACTCGATGAAGACTAGTTGATTGCTCCCCCATACTCTACTATGGGTGAGCTACTCTTTCGCACATCTTCACAAGTCCATTGTCACCACAAAGGACAGCAAGCTTCAAGCATTTGATCTCTTTGTGGTGCTCCACTTGAACTTGCACACCGCAACCTAACCCCACAAAGAACCCTCACGAAGACCATGGGTTAGTACACAAAGCGTAATTGACAATGCTTACTGTCGGTGTCAAAACCGGCGGATCTCGGGTAGGGGGTCCCGAACTGTGCGTCTAGGCCGGATGGTAACAGGAGGCAAGGAACACGATGTTTTACCCAGGTTCGGGCCCTCTTGATGGAGGTAAAACCCTACGACCTGCTTGATTAATATTGATGATATGGGTAGTACAAGAGTAGATCTACCACGAGATCAAGGAGGCTAAACCCTAGAAGCTAGCCTATGATATGATTGTTGTATGATGAAGTTGTCCTACAGACTAAAACCCTCTGGTTTATATAGACACCGGAGAGGGTTAGGGTTACACAAAGTCGGTTACAATGGTAGGAGATCTTGAATATCCGCATCGCCAAGCTTGCCTTCCACGCCAAGTAAAGTCCCATCCGGACACGGGACAAGGTCTTCAATCTTGTATCTTCATAGTCCTGGAGTCCGGCTGAAGGTATAGTCCGGCTACCCGGACACCCCCAAATCCAAGACTTCCTCAGTAGCCCCTGAACCAGGCTTCAATGATGACGAGTCCGGCGCGCAGATTGTCTTCGGCATTGCAAGGCGGGTTCTTCTCCAAATTCTGTGTACCTGCTGAATAACGTCCGATTTTCATAATGTAGCACACCTTGGCTTCCACGCCCAATAATGGCCGTCTTCCACGTGTCAAACGAATGCGAAAAGTCGGGGTGTTTTTACATTCACACCCCTAGCCGCATAAACGAGCTGCCTATTTAATGGGATGGGGATTCAGATCCAAACCACACCTTCTCCTCCCGCGAGTAATCATCAGAGCGCCTCCAGCAAAGGTCCATTCCAACATGGCCAGCCGTCACAGCTCCTCCTCTTGCCCTTCCAGTCCTAAACCTGGAGACTGGGAGAGGTGCTCCATCCCGCACAACGAGCTAGTGTCGCTTCAGGCCAAGGGATTTCTCCCTCAGGCCTACATGGTCCCGGTCCGAGCCGGACTCGCCACCTATAATGGTGGAGAGCAGGCAGAGAGCACCCCCAATCCCTCCAAAGGAGAGCGGGTGTGCCTCGTCCCTTATCTAATAAGAGGACTTGGATTTCCAATTCATCCATTTCTCCGTGGGCTTCTGGAGTTCTACGGCCTCCAGCTGTACAATCTCACGCCCGGCTCTATATTGCATATCGCGGACTTCGTCGCCCTTTGCGAGCTATTCTTGGGTGTTGAGGCTCATTTCGCGCTGTGGAAGAGGTTATTCTGCCTGGTGCCCCGCTCTAAGGAGGGGTCAATGTATCAAGTGGGCGGAGCCGAAGTGTGGCGCATCGCCGGGATCGGATATCTATCCGGAACCCCAAAGAAGGCGTCCGAAGACTGGCCTTCAGAATGGTTTTATATAGAGGACGTCCTGCTGCCGGATCCTGTTCGGATCGGCCTCTCTGAGTTCAACAGTGCTCCCTTAAAGAAGGGCCTGAGCTGGCGTCCACGGAGCCCTCAGGGGGAAAGTGACAGGGACATCATTTATCTGATGGGCCGAATAAGATTGTTAGCCCATTCCGGACTGACCATGATCAGGGTTATGGCCGAATGCATTATGCGGGGGGTGCGGCCACTTCAGTATAGAAGCCACCCCATGTGGGATTTCAACGGGGAGGACGACGCCACCCGCTACGGCCGTAAGGGGCCGGGTTCGGCTGCCGTTCTACTAAAGATCTTGTCCACTTTGTATAAGGGAGAAGAGGAGGAATTTCTCCACGTCAACCCATAGGGTGGATTCTCTATGCATAATCAACCAAGCTGGGTAAGCGGCCGCATTTACTTGCCCATCTGTTTTGTATTCCCATTGTTAAATATTTAGTCTAGCGACTTCAACGCAGGAACTGCGCCGGGCTGTTAAGGAAATAAACAACCCTCCTCCACAACCCGAGGACCCAGGAAGGTCCCTCGACCCGGCCTCTCAAGAGGATCCGGACATATCTGTGGAGCTGATTGATGGAGTGTTCCATCAATTGAGCAAGGACAACGCCTTGGTGGCCATTACGGCCGATTACCCAGGGCTAATCCCGGCCTCCTAGGTAACTGAGATCGAAGTCCCCGTACCCCGAATAGGTGTCCGCCCTCTCGTGTTTGCAGTTTTCTGATTACAACCGAGCTTTGCAGGGGAGGTTTTTGAGACGGGAGGCCGAACCTGCGGCGGCAAGCCAACGAGGGGCCGCAGGGCCCCGTGGGCAGAAAAGAGGTGCAGTCCGGACCGAGGCGTCAGCGCAAAGGTATGGCGCGCCCCCTTATCCCAGGTGTTACACCTGCGAGGCATATTAACACTCGTGCTCTCTTCAGGACAAAGAGACCTCGCCGGACTATACCCGGAGAGGTTGCCAACCGCGCCTCCACCAACCAGGCTCCAAAGCCTGGTCCGGAGGCGGAGGCGAACACCAGGCGCACACCGGACGCTCCTCCGATGGAGGATGTGGACAGGTTGTCTGCCACCAACTCTGAGGTGGAGAGTGCCATGAACCACAGGCGTCGTCGGACAATTCTTTGCGACGCTTGTTTCTCCCAAGAGGCATTAGATGCCTTTAATTCGGGAGATACGTACCTCCGTGCCGCTCAAAATGGTCTAGCCAGAGCCACGGAGCAATATGTAAAAGACATACGGGTAAGAAAATTTTGGTAATTATATATATACCAGTAGCCCCCGAGACTTGAAACAGTTAGAGTAACTGATTTAAGGATCATTTGTTATGCAGGTTCTTACAGAGAAGAATACCGTACTGTCCCAGGAGCTGGAAGAGTGCAAAGCCCAACTGGAGGCCGCACTAGCCACGGTAGGGGAGCCCAAAGAGACCCCCTCTGGTAAGATACACTTCGAAAGATTAGTATCTTGCAAAGTGCGGCGTGGGTGTAAATCTGACAAATCATATTGCAGATGGCGCCGGACTGGATCCGGAGAGGCAACAACTCTTACGCCGGCTAAAGGCCGGTGGGAGTATGCTGACAAGGGTGAGGCGAGAGAAGAATGATCTTCAGGACGCCAACACCAAGCTGGACGTTGAACTTAAAGATGTTCGTGGCCAGCTGTCGGACTCCACTAAGGAGAATCAGCAGCTTCGACGCGGCATATTTAGTAAGTGCTTAAGCGAATCTTTGAAAGAAAAGAGTTCGGCGAGGAAGTCGGCTAACAGAGTAATGTCTGTAGGTATGCTAACGGGTCGTCCTGCAGAGGAGATGCCCGAATCTACGGGTGACCTTCTTCCCGAGCTCTCGCAATTGCAGGAGCGAGTTCGGCAGGCGATGCGAGGCGTTGCCCAAGCCTTATGGCCTTCCCATTCCATGCCCGAGGGCCTTGGAGAGCTTTCGGAGAAGCTTAAGGGAGCTCGGCGGCGCTTCCGGTTGTGGAAGATATCGGCCTGCCGACAAGGCGCTAGGGAGGCCTGGGCCATGGTGAAGACGCGGTACACGAAGTCTGACCCAAACCACATGGCCGAGGTCGGACCTGTGGGGCCTGACGGGAAAGAGATCCCTGTAAGCTTAGTGTACGGCCAGGTAGAATTGGCCGCAAAGTATTCCCAGCAGGACTGTAAGTTAGACAGCCTGTTAGATGGTATTGAAGAGGAATACAATCAGTTAGAGTGACTATGTAATTTTTAATTGACATGCGTAATGCCTTCTAGCCGGATTGTAGATCGTTTGTCGTTGCCGACCTTTTCGCTTCAACATCAGGACCTGACGGTCCGGAGTGTGTCCGAATACCCTACCGGTTATGTAAGAACCGGGGTATGCATGGAGACCAGGCGTAGGGGTCATTAGTGCTTTATCAGACAAGTGCCCAACTAGTTATGTTATATTACATGGTTAGTAAGAAACATTTTCCAGAGAGAATAGTTTCGTTAGGGGTTCCTTTCTCTGGGAGGCATGCCCTAAAGTGCATGTCTAGACTGCAAACGCAGGAAAATCATCTGGGGGCATATATATAAATAAGTAAAAAAGGTCATCTTTTAGTTCACCGACCGAATATTCCCTTAAGAACGCTAGCTTTCGGCTTCACCCAGTCTGAGGTACACATCCGGCTGATCCGACAGTAACAATCGCAGAGGTGCTCCCTTTACCACCTAGCCGAACAATCGGGAACGTAGGGGTAAGCACAGGAGCCAGGCAACCCAGCTTGGCCAAAACTTAAGTCATATCGATGCATATAATGGTGAAGAAAAGGTACATGCGGAAGTTTGACACATGTGGTGAGCGTGAAGCCCGAGTAAATAAGCTTCTGTTAAAGAAGCCCCCAGGTTTAATGAGCGCAAGTAGCACGTCACTTGAGGAGCCTTTAAGGGCTATAAAAGAAAAGAGGGGAAGGAGAGAAATGTAAGATAGAAAATGTAAAAAATGGACAGAGGAAGGAGACAAACACAGAGTCCGGCGCTAGGCATAGAATCTTCGGAGACGGGCTGCGTTCCATGGGTTCGGCTCGAGTCAGTTATCCGACGCATCTCGCAGGTGGTATGCTCCACCAGTCAGGACTTGGTCGATTATGAAGGGACCTTCCCACTTGGGCTTCAGCTTGTCCTTTTTCTTGTTCGGCACGCGTAGAACTAATTCACCAACGTTGTAGTTTTTGGCCCGCACTTCTCTGCTTTGATATCTTCGAGCCTGCTGTTGATAGAATGCGGAACGGGCTTTTGCCATGTCACGCTCCTCCTCTAAGGCGTCCAAACTGTCCTGCCGATCGAGCTCGGCTTCCCTTTCTTCGTACATGCGCACTCGAGGTGAGTCATGAATTATGTCGCAGGGCAAGACTGCCTCTGCGCCATACACCATAAAAAATGGTGTGTATCCGGTGGTGCGATTCGGCGTGGTCCGCAGCCCCCAGAGTATGGAGCCGAGCTCCTCTACCCAGTGCGTGTTAGATTCCTTGAGGGACCGCACTAATCTGGGTTTGATGCCGCTCATGATGAGACCATTTGCATGTTCCACCTGACCGTTAGTTTGTGGGTGATAGACGGAAGCATAATCGAGCTTGATGCCCATGTTTTTGTACCAGAGTTTTACCTCATCGGCCGTAAAATTCATGCCATTATTGGTGATGATGCTGTGGGGGACGCCATAACGGTGTACGGCCCCGGATATAAAGTCTATCACAGGTCCGAATTCAGCCGTCTTAACAGGCTTGGCTTCTATCCATTTGGTGAACTTATCCACCATGACCAGTAAGTATTTTTTCTTGTGGGTTCCGCCTTTAAGGGGTCCCACCATGTCAAGCCCCCAAACCGCGAAAGGCCAAGTGATGGGGATAGTTTGGAGGGCGGTGGGTGGCATATGGCTTTGGTTTGCAAAAAGCTGGCAACCGACGCATTTTTGGACCAAGTCCTGAGCGTCCGCCCGGGCCGTTGGCCAATAAAAGCCTGTACGGAAAGCCTTGCTTACAAGGGACTGGGCTGCGGTGTGATGGCCACCGAGTCCGGCATGAATTTCAGCCAGCAGGTTCCGCCCTTCCTCTTCAGAGATACACCTTTGAAGGACTCCGGTAGTGCTTTTCTTATAAAGTTCTCCCTCATGGACTTTATAGGCTTTAGATCGCCGCACTATACAGCGTGCCTTGTTTTGGTCCTCTGGGAGTTCCTACCTAGTAAGGTAGGCTAGGAATGGTTCTGTCCACAGGGCGATAATGGCCATTAGTACGTGGGCTGAGGTTGTGATTTCATTGGTAGAGCCTCCGATTATGTCAGATTGTTTGGCGTCAGACAGTGCAGTTGGGTCCGGGCTAATATTGCCATGTTCCCCTTCCCATACTACGGATGGCTTGAACAGCCTTTCCAGGAAGATGTTGGGGGGGACCGCGTCGCGTTTTGCGCCGATGCGTGCCAGGACGTCTGTCGCCTGATTGTTTTCTCGGGCTATATGGTGAAATTCGAGCCCCTCAAACCGAGTTGACATTTTGAGGACATCGTTGCGGTAAGCTGCCATTTTTGGATCCTTGGCATCGAAGTCTCCATTTATTTGGGATATCGCGAGGTTCGAATCCCCGCGCACCTCTAGGCGTTGAATGCCCATGGATACTGCCATCCAGAGACCATGTAAAAGGGCCTCATATTCGGCTGCATTGTTGGAGTCCGTGTACATAATTTGGACTACATATTGAACTGTGTCTCCTGTGGGGGACGTCAAAACGACGCCAGCCCCTAGTCCGTCCAACATTTTGGAACTGTCGAAGTGCATGATCCAGTTTGAATATGTGCCGTACTCTTTAGGGAGTTCGGCCTCCGTCCATTCTGCGATGAAGTCGGCCAAAACTTGCGACTTGATAGCTCGCCGTGGCCTATAAGTTATGTCAAACGGGAGGAGCTCAATGGCCCATTTTGCAATCCGGCCCGTTGCGTCACGGTTGTTTATAATATTGTTGAGTGGTACTTCCGATGCTACTGTGATTGAACAATCTTGAAAGTAGTGTCGTAGCTTCCGGGATGCCATGACTACCGCATATGCAATCTTTTGATAATGTGGGTACCGTGATTTGCATGGGGTGAGGACAGTGGACACATAGTAAACCGGCTTTTGAAGGGGGAATTTGTGTCCGTCCGTTTCTCGCTCGACGACGAGTACTGCGCTGACAACTTGATGGGTTGCTGCAATGTACAATAGCATTGGTTCGCCGATGTTTCACGCGGCCAGGACAGGGTTTGTTGCCAATATGGCTTTTATTTCCTCGAGTCCGGTCGTGGCGGCATCCGTCCACTCGAAGTGTTCGGTGCGCCGAAGGAGGCGATAGAGGGGTAGCGCCTTTTCTCCGAAGCGGGAGATAAAAGCGGCTTAGAGCCGCCACGCATCCGGTTAATTGTTGTATTTGTTTGAGGTCCTTTGGGATATCCAATTGTGACAAAGCTCGGATCTTGGCTAGATTTGCTTCGATTCCTCTACCGATACAATGAAGCCCAAGAGCTTTCCGGCTGGAACACCGAAAACGCATTTTTCCGGATTTAGCTTCATGTCATATGCTCGGAGGTTGTCAAATGTAAGCCTCAAGTCGTCTACTAGAGATTCGACATGTCTTGTTTTTACGACCACATCATCCACGTATGCCTCTACTGTTTTGCCGATCTGGTTTGCCAGACATGTCTGAATCATGTGCTGATATGTTGCGCCAGCGTTTTTGAGCCCGAAAGGCATTGTGTTGAAGCAGAATGGGCCGTATGGGGTGATGAATGCCGTTGCGGCTTGGTCTGACTCGGCCATCTTGATTTGATGGTAACCGGAGTATGCGTCAAGGAAGCACAACGAATCGTGTCCTGCAGTGGCGTCGATAATTGGATCGATGCGGGGGAAGGGGAAGGGATCCTTTGGGCAAGCCTTGTTAAGGTCTTTGAAGTCAACGCACAGGCGCCAGGATTTGTCCTTCTTTGGTACCATCACCAAGTTTGCTAGCCAGTCCGGATGTTTTATCTCTCTGATGAATCCGGCCTCCAATAGTTTGGCTAGCTCCTCTCCCATTGCCTGTCTCTTGGGCTCAGAGAAACGCTGAAGGGCTTGTTTGACAGGTTTGAATCCTTTTAGGATATTTAAGCTGTGTTCGGCCAGCCTGCGTGGGATTCCTGGCATGTCTGAAGGGTGCCAGGCAAAAATGTCCCAGTTTTCCCATAGGAATTCTCGCAGTGCGGCGTCTACATCGGGGTTTAATCGTGCCCCGATGGAAGCTGTTTTATTGGGGTCCGTTGGATGGACCTGGAATTTGACTATTTCATCCGCTGGTTTAAAGGAGGTGGACTTGGCTCTTTTGTCGAGTATCACATCGTCCCTGTTTACCGTGGAGCGCAGCGTAGTCAGTTCCTCAACCGCTAGGGCTTCAGACAGTTCTTCAAGGGCCAATGCGGCTGTCTTGTTTTCAGCGCGGAGTGCTATGTCCGGATCACTAGCGAGAGTGATGATTCCGTTCGGCCCGGGCATCTTGAGCTTCATGTACCCATAATGGGGTATTGCTTGGAAGATTGTAAATGCTTCCCACCCCAGCAGAGCGTGGTGTCCGCTACTGAACGGGGCCACTTGAAATGTGACCTCTTCGGACCTATAATTATCCGGCGTGCCGAACACCACATCTAGTGTGATTTTTCCTGTACAGCGCGCTTCCCGACTGGGGATTATTCCTCTAAAGGTTGTGCTGCTTCGCTCAATGCGGTTCCAGTCTATTTCCATTTTTTGAAGGGTTTCCTCATAAATGAGGTTCAATCTGCTGCCTCCATCCATGAGTACCTTGGTGAGGTGAAAGCCGTCCACTATAGGACTGAGTACCAATGCGGGTGGTGCTCGAGCTGTTCGGAATTTAGGTTCATCACTGGCATTAAAAGTGATAGCCGTGTCACTCCATGGGTTTATTGTTGCTACTTGATAGACTTCGGCGAGGCTGCGGAGTGTTCTTTTTCGCATATTATTTGATGCGAAAGTCTCGAAGACTGTTAAGACTGTACTGGAGTCCCTGAGGTGGCTTTCTGGGTCCTCCGGGATTAGGAGATCTTCGCCCCTTTTGGCCACTTGCCGGAGTATCCAACATGCTCTAAGGCTATGAGTTGGTGTGGCGTCCTCTGTACTATGAATTTTACAGGGTCCATTAAGCCATCCCTCCAGTACGGTTCCATGCCCTGTAGAGGGTTTTGGTTTTTTGGTTTTTAACCCGGGTGTCTAATGATAATGCACCCTTTTATTTCGGACGAGGTTTCTATTCAGGGCCGGATTGTCCCAAAATTTAGTTTCGGTTTTCCGGGCGCTTTTCATAGCACAATACTTTTGTACTATGGTCGCCAAGTCAGCGATGCGTGTAAGATCACGACGACCTGTGGCGTTGAGGATTCCCTTGTCCGTGCAATTATTGCAGAAGATTGAGATTGCGTCTTCCTCGCGGCAGTCCTTTATCCTGTTCATGACCAGGAGGAACCTTGCCCAGTAATGATGTACTGTTTCTTAGGGCTTTTGCCTGATTTGGGATAGATCGCTTATGTTCGGGTGGGTGGGTGGAATTAAATCCGGAACTTCACCCAATCTCAGACTCAGAGGCCAAGGAGTTTCCAAACTCTGAAGTTTGGATTCTTGGATGTTGTCCAGTGAATCTAGCCCGTTGCCTGATTCCAAGTTCAGGTCTTGAGTTACATCCTCCCCTCCGCGGGTATCCGGCTTCGAGGGATCGGGAATCCGTGTTGGAAATATGCCCTAGAGGCAATAATAAATAAGTTATTATTATATTTCCTTGTTCATAATAATCGTTTATTATCCATGCTATAATTGTATTGATAGGAAACTCAGATACATGTGTGGATACATAGACAACACCATGTCCCTAGTAAGCGTCTAGTTGACTAGCTCGTTGATCAATAGATGGTTACGGTTTCCTGACCATGGACATTGGATGTCGTTGATAACGGGATCACATAATTAGGAGAATGATGTGATGGACAAGACCCAATCCTAAGCATAGCACAAGATCGTGTAGTTCGTATGCGAAAGCTTTTCTAATGTCAAGTATCATTTCCTTAGACCATGAGATTGTGCAACTCTCGGATACCGTAAGAATGCTTTGGGTGTACCAAACGTCACAACGTAACTGGGTGACTATAAAGGTGCACTACAGGTATCTCTGAAAGTGTCTGTTGGGTTGGCACGAATCGAGACTGGGATTTGTCACTCCGTGTGACGGAGAGGTATCTCTGGGCCCACTCGGTAGGACATCATCATAATGTGCACAATGTGATCAAGGAGTTGATCACGGGATGATGTGTTACGAAACGAGTAAAGAGACTTGCCGGTAATGAGATTGAACAAGGTATCAGGATACCGACGATCGAATCTCGAGCAAGTATCGTACCGATAGACAAAGGGAATTGTATACGGGATTGATTAAGTCCTTGACATTGTGGTTCATCCGATGAGATCATCGTGGAACATGTGGGAGCCAACATGGGTATCCAGATCCCGCTGTTGGTTATTGACTGGAGAACGTCTCGGTCATGTCTGCATGTCTCCCGAACCCGTAGGGTCTACACACTTAAGGTTCGATGACGCTAGGGTTATAAAGGAAGTTAGTATGTGGTTACCGAATGTTGTTCGGAGTCCCGGATGAGATCCCGGACATCACGAGGAGTTCCGGAATGGTCCGGAGGTAAAGATTTATATATGGGAAGTCCTCTTTTGGTCACCGGAAGAGTTTTGGGGTTTATCGGTAATGTACCGGGACCACCGGGAGGGTCCCGGGGGTCCACCAAGTGGGGCCACCAACCCCGGAGGCTTGCATGGGCCAAGGGTGGGGAGGGACCAGCCCCTAAGTGGGCTGGTGCGCCTCCCACAAGGGCCCAAGGTGCCTAAGAGGTGGAAAGGGGGCAAACCCTAAGGGGATATGGGCCTTAGGGCCCATATTGGTGCGCCTCCCTCTCCCCTCCCCTCTTGGCCGCCACCCCAAGTCCCATCTAAGGCTGCCGCCCCCCTAGGGGTGGGAACCCTAGAGGGGGCGCACCCTCCTCCCTCTCCCTATATATAGTGGGGAAGGAGGGCCTCTCAAGACACACCTTTTGCCTTTGGTGCATCCCTCCCCCTCTCCCAAGTACTTCTCCTCTCCCGTGGTGCTTGGCGAAGCCCTGCAGGATTGCCATGCTCCTCCACCATCACCACGCCGTTGTGCTGCTGCTGTATGGAGTCTTCCTCAACCTCTCCCTCTCTCCTTGCTGGATCAAGGCATGGGAGACGTCACCGGGCTGTACGTGTGTTGAACGCGGAGGTGCCGTCCGTTCGGCACTAGGATCATCGGTGATTTCGATCACGACGAGTACGACTCCATCAACCCCGTTCACTTGAACGCTTCCGCTTAGCGATCTACAAGGGTATGCAAATTCACTCTCCTTCCCTTCGTTGCTGGTCTCTCCATAGATAGATCTTGGTGACACGTAGGAAAATTTTGAATTTCTGCTACGTTCCCCAACAGTGGTATCAGAGCTAGGTCTATTGCGTAGATTCTATGCACGAGTAGAACACAAAGTAGTTGTGGGCGTTGATTTTGTTCAATATGCTTACCATTAGTAGTCCAATCTTGATTCGGTGGCATTGTGGGATGAAGCGGCCCGGACCGACCTTACAGGTACTCTTACGTGAGACAGGTTCCACCGACTGACATGCACTAGTTGCATAAGGTGGCTAGCGGGTGCCAGTCTCTCCCACTTTAGTCGGATCGGATTCGATGAAAAGGGTCCTTATGAATGGTAAATAGCAATTGGCATATCACGTTGTGGTCTTTGCGTAGGTAAGAAACGTTCTTGCTAGAAACCCATAGCAGCCACGTAAAACATGCAAACAACAATTAGAGGACGTCTAACTTGTTTTTGCAGGGTATGCTATGTGATGTGATATGGCCAAAGGATGTGATGAATGACATGTGATGTATGAGATTGATCATGTTCTTGTAATAGGAATCACGACTTGAATGTCGATGAGTATGACAACCGGCAGGAGCCATAGGAGTTGTCTTTATTTATTTATGACCTGCGTGTCAACATAAACGTCATGTAATTACATTACTTTATTGCTAACCGTTAGCTGTAGTAGTAGAAGTAATAGATGACGTGACAACTTCAAGAAGACACGATGATGGAGATCATGATGATGGAGATCATGGTGTCATGCCGGTGACGATGACGATCATGGAGCCCCGAAGATGGAGATCAAAAGGAGCAATATGATAATGGCCATCTCATGTCACTATTTGATTGCATGTGATGTTTATCATGTTTATACATCTTATTTGCTTAGAACGACGGTAGTAAATAAGATGATCCCTCATAAACAATTTCAAGAATGTGTTTCCCCCTAACCGTGCACCGTTGCTACAGTTCGTCGTTTCGAAGCACCACGTGATGATCGGGTGTGATAGATCCTTACGTTCACATACAACGGGTGTAAGACAGTTTTACACATGCAAAACACTTAGGGTTGACTTGACGAGCCTAGCATGTGTATAGACATGGCCTCGGAACACAGAAGACCGAAAGGTCGAGCATGAGTCGTATAGAAGATACGATCAACATGAAGATGTTCACCGACGTTGACTAGTCCGTCTCACGTGATGATCGGACACGACCTAGTTGACTCGGATCATGTAATCACTTAGATGACTAGAGGGATGTCTATCTGAGTGGGAGTTCATAAGATGAACTTAATTATCCCGAACATAGTCAAAAGGATTTTCCAAATTATGTCGCAGCTCGCGCTTCAGTTCTACTGTTTAGATATGTTCCTAGAGAAAATTTAGTTGAAAGTTGATAGTAGCAATTATGCGGACTAGGTCCGTAAACTGAGGATTGTCCTCATTGCTTCTTAGAAGGCTTATGTCCTTAATGCACCGCTCAGTGTGCTGAACCTCGAACGTGGTCTGTGGATGTTGCGAACATCTAACATACATGTTTTGATAACTACGTGATAGTTTAGTTAAACGGTTTAGAGTTGAGGCACCGAAGACGTTTTTGAAACGTCACGAAACATATGAGATGTTTCGAGGGCTGAAATTGGAGTTTCAGGCTCGTGCCCACGTCAAGAGGTATAAGACCTCCGACGATTTTCTTAGCCTACAAACTAAGGGAGAAAAGCTCAATTATTGAGCTTGTGCTCAGATTGTTTGAGTACAACAATCATTTGAATCAAGTGGGAGTTGATCTTCCAGATGAGATAGTGATGTTTCTCCGAAGTCATTACCACCAAGCTGCTAGAGCTTCGTGATGAACTATAATATATCAGGGACATATATGATGATCCTTGAAACATTCACGATGTTTGACACCGCGAAAGTAGAAATCAAGAAGGAGCATCAATTGTTGATGGTTGGTGAAACCACTAGTTTCAAGAAGGGCAAGGGCAAGAAGTGATACTTCATGAAACGGCAATTCAGCTGCTGCTCTAGTGAAGAAACCCAAGGTTGAACCCAAACCAAAGACTAAGTGCTTCTGTAATAAGGGGAACAGTCACTGGAGCAGAATTACCCTAGATACTTGGTAGATGAGAAGGCTTGTAAGATCGATAGAAGTATATTGGATATACATTGTGTTGATGTGTACTTTACTAAGTACTCCTAGTAGCACCAGGGTATTAGATACCGGTTCGGTTGCTAAGTGTTAGTAACTCGAAATAAAAGCTACGGAATAAACGGAGACTAGCTAAAGGTGAGCTGACGATATGTGTTGGAAGTGTTTCCAATGTTGATATGATCAAGCATCGCACGCTCCCTCTACCATCGAGATTGGTGTTAAACCTAAATAATTGTTATTTGGTGTTTGCGTTGAGCATAGACATGATTGGATTATGACTATCGCAATACGGTTATTCATTTAAGGAGAATAATGGTTACTCTATTTATTTGAATAATACCTTCAATGGTCTTGCACCTAAGATGAATAATTTATTGAATCTCGATCGTAGTGATACACATGTTCATGCCAAAGATATAGGATAGTAATGATAGTACCACCTACTTGTGGCACTGCCAACGTAATTCATATCGGTATAAAACGCATGAAGAAGCTCCATGTTGATGGATCTTTGGGCTCACTCGTTTTTGAAAAGTTTGAGACATGCGAGCCATGTCTATTGGTGTATATGCATGAAGAAACTCCATGCAAATGGACCGTTTGGACTCACTTGATTTTTGAATCACTTGAGACATGCAAATCATACCACATGGGCAAGATGACTGAAAGCCTCGTTTTTAGTAAAATGGAAAGCAACTAGTTGGAAGTAATACATTTTGATGTGTGCAGTCCAATGAGTGCTGAGGCATGTAGTGGATATCATTATGTTCTTACTTCATAGATGATTTGAGTAGATGTTGAGTATATTTACTTGATAAAACACGAGTCTGAATTATTGAAAGGTTCAAGTAATTTCAGGGTGAAGTTGAAAGATCGTCGTGACAAGAGGATAAAAGATCTATGATATGATCATAGAGATGAATATCTGAATTACGAGTTTGGCACAGAATTAAGACATTGTGGAAATTGTTTCACAACTGATACAGCCTGGAACACCATAGTGTGATGGTGTGTCCGAACATCATAACTGCACCCTATTGGATATGATGCATACCATGATGTCTCTTATCGAATTACCACAATAGTTTATGGGTTATGCATTAAAGACAACCACATTTACTTTAAAAGGGGCACCACGTAATTCCGATGAGATGACACCGTATGGACTATGGTTTAGAGAAACCTAAGCTGTCATTTGTTAAAAGTTTGGGGCTGCGATGCTTATGTGAAAAGTTTCAGGCTGATAAGCTCGAACCCAAAGCGGATAAATGCATCTTCATAGGACACCCAAAACAGTTGGGTATACCTCCTGTCTCAGATTCGAAAGCAATAAGGGATTGTTTCTAGAATCGGGTCCTTTCTCGAGGAAAGGTTTCTCTCGAAAGAATTGAGTGGGAGGATGGTGGAGACTTGATGAGGTTATTGAACCGTCACTTCAGCTAGTGTGTGGCAGGGCACAGGAAGTTATTCCTGTGGCACCTACACCAATTGAAGTGGAAGCTTATGATATTGATCATGAGACTTCGGATCAAGTCACTCCCAGACCTCGTAGGATGACAAGGATGCGTACTACTTCAGAGTGGTATGTAATCATGTCTTGGAAGTCATGTTGCTAGACAATAATGAACCTACAAGCTATGGAGAAGCGATAGTGGGCCCGGATTCCGATAAATGGCTCGAGGCCATAAAATCTGAGAGAGGATCCATGTATCAAAACAAAGTGTAGACTTTGGCAGAACAGCTCGATGGTCGTAAGGCTGTTGAGTAAAGATGGATTTTAAAAGGAAGACGGACAACAATGGTAAATGTCACCATTAAGAAAGCTCGACTTGTCGTTAAGAAGTTTCCCGACAAGTTCAAGGAGTTGACTACGATGAGACTTTCTCACTCGTAGCGATGCTAAGAGTCTGTTGGAATTATATTAGCGATTACTGCATTATTTATGAAATCTTGCAGATAGGATGTCAAAACATTGTTTCCTCGACGATTTTCTTGAGGAAAGGTTGTATGTGATACAACCGGAAAGTTTTGTCAATCCTGAAAGATGCTAATAAGTATGCAAAGCTCCAGCAATCCTTCTAAGGACTGGAGTAAGCATCTCGGAGTTGGATTGTATGCTTTGATGAGATGATCAGAATTTTTGGATGTATACAAAGTTTATGAGAAACTTGTATTTCCAAAGAAGTGAGTGGGAGCACTATAGAATTTCTGATGAGTATATGTTGTCGACATATTGTTGATCAGAAATGACGTAGAATTTTTGGAAAGCATATAGGGTTATTTGGAAAGTGTTTTTCAATGGAAAACCTGGATTAAGCTGCTTGAGCATTGAGCATCAAGATCTATAAGGATAGATCAAAAACGTTTAATGGTACTTTCAAATGAGCACATACCTTGACATGATCTTGAAGGTGTTCAAGATGGATCGGTCAAAGAAGGAGTTCTTGCCTGGGTTGTAAGGTATGAAGTTAAGACTTAAAGCTCGACCACGGTAGAATAGAGAGAAAGGACAAAGGTCGTCCCCTATGCTTAAGACGTAGGCTCTACAGTATGCTATGCTGTGTACCGCACCTGAAGTGTGCCTTGCCATGAGTCAGTCAAGGGGTACAAGAGTGATCCAAGAATGGATCACAGGACAGCGGTCAAAGTTATCCTTAGTAACTAGTGGACTAAGGAATTTTCTCGATTATGGTGGTGGTAAAAGATTTCGTCGTAAAGGGTTACGTCGATGCAAGCTTAACACCTATCCGGATAGCTCTGAGTAGAGATACCAGATACGTATAATGGAGCAACAATTTAGAATAGCTCCAAGTAGAACAGTTATTTGGAATAGCTCCAAATAGAGCGTGGTAGCTGCATCTAGGAGATGACATAGAGATTTGTAAAGCGCACACGGATCTGAAAGGTTCAGACCCGTTGACTATAACCTCTCTCACAAGCAACATGATCAAACCTAGAACTCATTGAGTGTTAATCACATAGTGATGTGAGCTAGACTACTGACTCTAGTAAATTCTTGGGTGTTAGTCACATGGCGGTGTGACCTATGAGTGTTAATCACATGGCGATGTGAACTATATTATTGACTCTAGTGCAAGTGGGAGACTGTTGGAAATATGCCCTAGAGGCAATAATAAATAAGTTATTATTATATTTCCTTGTTCATGATAATCGTTTATTATCCATGCTATAATTGTATTGATAGGAAACTCAGATACATGTGTGGATACATAGACAACACCATGTCCCTAGTAAGCCTCTAGTTGACTAGCTCGTTGATCAATAGATGGTTACGGTTTCCAGACCATGTACATTGGATGCCGTTGATAACGGGATCACATCATTAGGAGAATGATGTGATGGACAAGACCCAATCCTAAGCATAGCACAAGATCGTGTAGTTCGTATGCTAAAGCTTTTCTAATGTCAAGTATCATTTCCTTAGACCATGAGATTGTGCAACTCCCGGATACCGTAAGAATGCTTTGGGTGTACCAAACGTCACAACGTAACTGGGTGACTATAAAGGTGCACTACGGGTATCTCTGAAAGTGTATGTTGGGTTGGCACGAATCGAGACTGGGATTTGTCACTCCGTGTGACGGAGAGGTATCTCTGGGCCTACTCGGTAGGACATCATCATAATGTGCACAATGTGATCAAGGAGTTGATCACGGGATGATGTGTTACGGAACGAGTAAAGAGACTTGCCGGTAACGAGATTGAACAAGGTATCAGGATACCGACGATCGAATCTCGGGCAAGTATCGTACCGATAGACAAAAGGAATTGTATACGGGATTGATTAAGTCCTTGACATCGTGGTTCATCTGATGAGATCATCGTGGAACATGTGGGAGCCAACATGGCTATCCAGATCCCGCTGTTGGTTATTGACTGGAGAACGTCTCGGTCATGTCTGCATGTCTCCTGAACCCGTAGGGTCTACACACTTAAGGTTCGATGACGCTAGGGTTATAAAGGAAGTTAGTATGTGGTTACCGAATGTTGTTCGGAGTCCCGGATGAGATCTCGGACATCATGAGGAGTTCCGGAATGGTCCGGAGGTAAAGATTTATATATGGGAAGTCCTGTTTTGGTCACCGGAAGAGTTTCGGGGTTTATCGGTAATGTACCGGGACCACCGGGAGGGTCCCGGGGGTCCACCAAGTGGGGCCACCAACCCCGGAGGCTTGCATGGGACAAGGGTGGGGAGGGACCAGCCCCTAAGTGGGCTGGTGCGCCTCCCACAAGGCCCAAGGTGCCTAAGAGGTGGAAAGGGGGCAAACCCCAAGGGGATATGGGCCTTAGGGCCCATATTGGTGCGCCTCCCTCTCCCCTCCCCTCTTGGCCGCCACCCCAAGTCCCATCTAGGGCTGCCGCCCCCCTAGGGGTGGGAACCCTAGAGGGGGCGCACCCTCCTCCCTCTCCCTATATATAGTGGGGAAGGAGGGCCTCTCAAGACACACCTTTTGCCTTTGGTGCAGCCCTCCCCCTCTCCCAAGTACTTCTCCTCTCCCGTGGTGCTTGGCGAAGCCCTGCAGGATTGCCACGCTCCTCCACCATCACCACACCATTGTGCTGCTGCTGGATGGAGTCTTCCTCAACCTCTCCCTCTCTCCTTGCTGGATCAAGGCATGGGAGATGTCACCGGGCTGTACGTGTGTTGAACGCGGAGGTGCCGTCCGTTCGGCACTAGGATCATCGGTGATTTGGATCATGACGAGTATGACTCCATCAACCCCGTTCACTTGAACGCTTCCGCTTAGCAATCTACAAGGGTATGTAGATGCACTCTCCTTCCCTTCGTTGCTGGTCTCTCCATAGATAGATCTTGGTGACACGTAGGAAAATTTTGAATTTCTGCTACGTTCCCCAACAATCCGGACGTAGCTAGTCCTTAAGATAGATGAAGAGTCGCCGCACTATGCATCTTCTACGCTTTGTGGGTTGATCAACTTGATTCACTCTTTAACTTAGTCTTGATCAACCTCTCACAAGACCAATCTTTAGGTAATTCCTTAAATAGCACCTTGGTCGACACAAACTCTCCTTGAAACCAACACATGTACTCCAAGAAAATCCTATGGACAAAACATTCAAATATAACTCAAGGCAACCATTAGTCCATAGAGATTGTCATCAATTACCAAAACCAAACATGGGGGCACCGCATGTTCTTTCAGCACTGCTACAGTAATATAAAGGAGCAAGGGGGGGGGGGTGCGGTCGGCCAGGGAGGAGGCGTGCCAGGAGGAGTCCTACTCCCATCGGGAGTAGGACTCCCCCCTTTCCTAGTTGGAATAGGATTCGGGAGGGGGAAAGAGAAGGGAGAGAAGGAAAGGGGGGCGCCGCCCCCTCTCCTTGTCCTATTCAGACTAGGGGAGGGGCGCGCAGCCCAGCCCTGGCCACATCTCCTCTTCTCTGTAAAGGCCCACTAAGGCCCATTTACCTCCCGGGGGGTTCCGGTAACCTCCCGGTACTCCGGTAAAATCCCGATTTCACCCGGAACACTTCCGATATCCAAACACAGGCTTCCAATATATCAATCTTCATGTCTCGACCATTTCGAGACTCCTCGTCATGTCCGTGTTCACATCTGGGACTCCGAACAACCTTCGGTACATCAAAACATATAAACTCATAATATAACTGTCATCGTAACGTTAAGCGTGCGGACCGTACGGGTTCAAGAACTATGTAGACATGACCGAGACACGTCTCCGGTCAATAGCCAATAGCGGAACCTGGATGCTCATATTGGCTCCTACATATTCTACGAAGATCTTTATCGGTCAAACCGCATAACAACATACGTTGTTCCCTTTGTCATCGGTATGTTACTTGCCCAAGATTCGATCGTCGGTATCTCAATACCTAGTTCAATCTCGTTACCGGCAAGTCTCTTTACTCATTCTGTAATACATCATCTCGCAACTAACTCATTAGTTGCAATGCTTGCAAGGCTTAAGTGATGTGCATTACCGAGAGGGCCCAGAGATACCTCTCCGACAATCGGAGTGACAAATCCTAATCTCGAAATACGCCAACCCAACAAGTACCTTTGGATACACCTGTAGAGCACCTTTATAATCACCCAGTTATGTTGTGAAGTTTGGTAGCACACAAAGTGTTCCTCCGGTAAACGGGAGTTGCATAATCTCATAGTCATAGGAACATGTATAAGTCATGAAGAAAGCAATAGCAACATACTAAACGATCGGGTGCTAAGCTAACAAAATGTGTCATGTCAATCACATCATTCTCCTAATGATGTGACCCTATTAATCAAATGAAGACTCATGTCTATGGTTAGGAAACATAACCATCTTTGATCAACGAGCTAGTCAAGTAGAGGCATACTAGTGACAATCTGTTTGTCTATGTATTCACACATGTATTATGTTTCTGGTTAATACAATTCTAGCATGAATAATAAACATTTATCATGATATAAGGAAATAAATAATAACTTTATTATTGCCTCTAGGGCATATTCCTTCAGTCTCCCACTTGCACTACAGTCAATAATCTAGATTACACAGTAATGATTCTAACACCCATGGAGCCTTGGTGCTGATCATGTTTTGCTCGTGGAAGAGGCTTAGTCAACGGGTCTGCAACATTCAGATCCGTATGTATCTTGCAAATTTCTATGTCTCCCACCTGGACTAAATCCCAGATAGAATTGAAGCGTCTCTTGATGTGCTTGGTTCTCTTGTGAAATCTGGATTCCTTCGCCAAGGCAATTGCACCAGTATTGTCACAAAAGATTTTCATTGGACCCGATGCACTAGGTATGACACCTAGATCGGATATGAACTCCTTCATCCAGACTCCTTCATTTGCTGCTTCCAAAGCAGCTATGTACTCCGCTTCACATGTAGATCCCGCCACAACGCTTTGTTTAGAACTGCACCAACTGATAGCTCCACCGTTCAATGTAAACACGTATCCGGTTTGCGATTTAGAATCATCCGTATCAGTGTCAAAGCTTGCATCAACGTAACCGTTTACGATGAGCTCTTTGTCACCTCCATATACGAGAAACATATCCTTAGTCCTTTTCAGGCATTTCAGGATGTTCTTGACCGCTGTCCAGTGATCCACTCCTGGATTACTCTGGTACCTCCCTGCTAGACTTATAGCAAGGCACACATCAGGTCTGGTACACAGCATTGCATACATGATAGAGCCTATGGCTGAAGCATAGGGAACATCTTTCATTTTCTCTCTATCTTCTGCAGTGGTCGGGCATTGAGTCTTACTCAACTTCACACCTTGTAACACAGGCAAGAACCCTTTCTTTGCTTGATCCATTTTGAACTTCTTCAAAACTTTGTCAAGGTATGTGCTTTGTCAAAGTCCAATTAAGCGTCTTGATCTATCTCTATAGATCTTGATGCCCAATATATAAGCAGCTTCACCGAGGTCTTTCATTGAAAAACTCTTATTCAAGTATCCCTTTATGCTATCCAGAAATTCTATATCATTTCCAATCAACAATATGCCATCCACATATAATATTAGAAATGCTACAGAGCTCCCACTCACTTTCTTGTAAATACAGGCTTCTCCAAAAGTCTGTATAAAACCAAATGCTTTGATCACACTATCAAAGCATTTATTCCAACTACGAGAGGCTTGCACCAGTCCATAAATGGATCGCTGGAGCTTGCACACTTTGCTAGCTCCCTTTGGATCGACAAAACCTTCTGGTTGCATCATATACAACTCTTCTTCCAGAAATCCATTTAGGAATGCTGTTTTGACATCCATTTGCCAAATTTCATAATCATAAAATGCGGCAATTGCTAACATGATTCGGGCATACTTAAGCATCGCTACGGGTGAGAAAGTCTCATCGTAGTCAATCCCTTGAACTTGTCGAAAACCTTTCGCAACAAGTCAAGCTTTGTAGAAAGTAACATTACCGTCAGCGTCGGTCTTCTTCTTGAAGATCCATTTATTCTCAATTGCTTGCCGATCATCAGGCAAGTCAACCAAAGTCCACACTTTGTTCTCATACATGGATCCCATCTCAGATTTCATGGCTTCAAGCCATTTTGCGGAATCTGAGCTCACCATCGCTTCTTCATAGTTCGTAGGTTCATCATGATCTAGTAGCATGACTTCCAGAACAGGATTACCGTACCACTCTGGTGCGGATCTTACTCTGGTTGATCTATGAGGTTCAGTAGTAACTTGATCTGAAGTTCCATGATCATCATCATTAACTTCCTCACTAATTGGTGTAGACGTCACAGGAACTGGTTTCTGTGATGAATATTTTCCAATAGAGGAGCAGGTATAGTTACCTCATTAAGTTCCACTTTCCTCCCACTCACTTCTTTCAAGAGAAACTCCTTCTCTAGAAAGGATCCATTCTTAGCAACGAATGTCTTGCCTTCGGATCTGTGATAGAAGGTGTACCCAATAGTTTCCTTTGGGTATCCTATGAAGACACATTTCTCCGATTTGGGTTCGAGCTTATCAGGTTGAAGCTTTTTCACATAAGCATCGCAGCCCCAAACTTTCAGAAATGACAACTTTGGTTTCTTGCCAAACCAAAGTTCATAAGGTGTCGTCTCAACGGATTTCGATGGTGCCCTATTTAACGTGAATGCGGCCGTCTCTAAAGCATATCCCCAAAATGATAGCGGTAAATCTGTAAGAGACATCATAGATCGTACCATATCTAGTAAAGTACGATTAAGACATTCGAACACACCATTACGCTGCGGTGTTCCGGGTGGCGTGAGTTGCGAAACTATTCTGCATTGTTTCAAATGTAGACCAAACTCGTAACTCAAATATTCTCCTCCACGATCAGATCGTAGAAACTTTATTTTCTTGTTACGATGATTTTCAACTTCACTCTGAAATTCTTTGAACTTTTCAAATGTTTCAGACTTATGCTTCATTAAGTAGATATACCCATATCTGCTTAAATCATCTGTGAAGGTGAGAAAATAACGATATCCGCCACGAGCCTCAACATTCATCGGACCACATACATCTGTATGTATGATTTCCAACAAATCTGTTGCTCTCTCCATAGTTCCGGAGAACGGCGTTTTAGTCATCTTGCCCATGAGGCACGGTTCGCAAGTACCGAGTGATTCATAATCAAGTGGTTCCAAAAGTCCATCAGTATGGAGTTTCTTCATGCGCTTTACACCGATATGACCTAAACGGCAGTGCCACAAATAAGTTGCACTATCATTATCAACTCTGCATCTTTTGGCTTCAACATTATGAATATGTGTATCACTACTATCGAGATTCATCAAAAATAGACCACTCTTCAAGGGTGCATGACCATAAAAGATATTACTCATATAAATAGAACAACCATCATTCTCCGATTTAAATGAATAACTGTCTCGCATCAAACAAGATCTAGATATAATGTTCATGCTCAACGCTGGCACCAAATAACAATTATTTAGGTCTAATACTAATCCCGAAGGTAGATGTAGAGGTAGCGTGCCGACCGCGATCACATCGACTTTGGAACCATTTCCCACGCGCATCGTCACCTCGTCCTTTGCCAGTGTTCGCTTAATCCGTAGTCCCTGTTTCGAGTTGCAAATATTAGCAACATAACCAGTATCAAATACCCAGGTGCTACTGCAAGCTCTAGTAAGGTACACATCAATAACATGTATATCACATATACCTTTGTTCACCTTGCCATCCTTCTTATCCGCCAAATACTTGGGGCAGTTCCGCTTCCAGTGACTAGTCTGGTTGCAGTAGAAGCACTCAGTCTTAGGCATAGGTCCAGACTTGGGTTTCTTCTCCTGAGCAGCAACTTGCTTGCTGTTCTTCTTGAAGTTCCCCTTCTTCTTCCCTTTGCCCTTCTTGAAACTGGTGGTCTTACTGACCATCAACACTTGATGCTCCTTCTTGATTTCTACCTCCGCAGCTTTTAGCATTGCGAAGAGCTCGGGAATTGTCTTATCCATCCCTTGCATATTATAGTTCATCGCAAAGCTCTTGTAGCTTGGTGGATGTGATTGGAGAATTCTGTCAATGACGCTATCATCCGGAAGATTAACTCCCAGTTGAATCAAGTGATTGCAGTACCCAGACATCTTGATTATATGCTCACTGACAGAACTATTCTCCTCCATCTTGCAGCTATAGAACTTATTGGAGACTTCATATCTCTCAATCCGGGCATTCTTTTGAAATATTAACTTCAACTCCTGGAACATCTCATACGCTCCATGACGTTCGAAACGTCGTTGAAGTCCCGGTTCTAAGCCGTAAAGCATGGCACACTGAACTATCGAGTAGTCATCAACATGTGACTGCCAGGCATTCACAATGTATGCAGTTGCTGGCGTAGGTGGTACACCTAGCGGTGCTTCCAGGACGTAATTCTTCTGAGCAGCAATGAGGATAATCCTCAAGTTATAGACCCAGTCCGTGTAAATGCTACCATCATCTTTCGACTTTGCTTTCTCAAGGAACGCATTAAAATTCAACGGAACAACAGTACGGGCCATCTATCTACAATCAACATAGACAAGCAAGATACTATCATGTACTAAGTTCATGATAAATTTAAGTTCAATTAATCATATTACTTAAGAACTCCCACTTAGAAAGACATCCCTCTAATCTTCTAAGTGATCACGTGATCCAAATCAACTAAACCATAACCGATCATCACGTGAAATGGAGTAGTTTTCAATGGTGAACATCACTATGTTGATCATATCTACTATATGATTCACGCTCGACCTTTCAGTCTCAGTGTTCCGAGGCCATATCTGCATTTGCTAGGCTCGTCAAGTTTAACCCGAGTATTCTGTGTGTGCAAAACTGGCTTGCACCCGTTGTAGATGGACGTAGAGCTTATCACACCCGATCATCACATGGTGTCTGGGCACGACGAACTTTGGCAATGGTGCATACTCAGGGAGAACACTATTATCTTGAAATTTAGTGAGAGATCATCTTATAATGCTACCATCAATCAAAGCAAGATAAGATGCATAAAAGATAAACATCACATGCAATCAATATAAGTGATATGATATGGCCATCATCATCTTGTGCTTGTGATCTCCATCTCTGAAGCACCGTCATGATCACCATCGTCACCGGCGCGACACCTTGATCTCCATCATAGCATCATTGTCGTCTCGCCAAACTTATGCTTCCACGACTATCTCTACCACTTAGTGATAAAGTAAAGCATTACAGGGCGATTGCATTGCATACAATAAAGCGACAACCATATGGCTCCTGCCAGTTGCCGATAACTCGGTTACAAAACATGATCATCTCATACAATAAAATTTAGCATCATGTCTTGACCATATCACATCACAGCATGCCCTGCAAAAACAAGTTAGACGTCCTCTACTTTGTTGTTGCAAGTTTTACGTGGCTGCTATGGGCTTAGCAATAACCGTTCTTACCTACGCATCAAAACCACAACGATAGTTTGTCAAGTTGGTGTTGTTTTAACCTTCGCAAGGACCGAGCGTAGCCACACTTGGTTCAACTAAAGTTGGAGAAACTGACACCCGCCAGCCACCTTTGTGCAAAGCACGTCGGTAGAACCAGTCTCGCGTAAGCGTACACGTAATGTCGGTCCGGGCCGCTTCATCCAACATACCGCCGAACCAAAGTATGACATGCTGGTGAGCAGTATGACTTATATCACCCACAACTCACTTGTGTTCTACTCGTGCATATGACATCTACGCATAAAACCTGGCTCGGATGCCACTGTTGGGGAACATAGTAATTTCAAAAAAATTCCTATGCACACGTAAGATCATGGTGATGCACAACAACGAGAGGGGAGAGTGTTGTCCACGTACCCTCGTAGACCGAAAGCGGAAGCGTTAGCACAACGCGGTTGATGTAGTCGTACGTCTCCACGATCCGACCGATCAAGTACCGAACACACGACACCTCCGAGTTCAGCACACGTTCAGCCCGATGACGTCCCTCGAACTCTGATCCAGCCGAGTGTTGAGGGAGAGTTTCCTCAGCATGACGGCGTGGTGACGATGTTGATGTTCTATCGACACAGGGCTTCGCCTAAGCACCGCTACAGTAATATCGAGGTGGACTATGGTGGAGGGGGGCACCGCACACGGCTAAAAGATCAACTTGATCAATTGTTGTGTCTATGGGGTGCCCCCTGCCCCCAGATATAAAGGAGCAAGGGGGGGGGTGCGGCCGGCCAGGGAGGAGGCGCGCCAGGAGGAGTCCTACTTCCATCGGGAGTAGGACTCCCCCCTTTCCTAGTTGGAATAGGATTCAGGAGGGGGAAAGAGAAGGGAGAGAAGGAAAGGGGGGCGCTGCCCCCTCTCCTTGTCCTATTCAGACTAGGGGGAGGGGCGCGCGGCCTAGCCCTGGCCGCCTCTCCTCTTCTCCGTAAAGGCCCACTAAGGCCCATTTACCTCCTGGGGGGTTCCGGTAACCTCCCGGTACTCCGGTAAAATCCCGATTTCACACGCAACACTTCCGATATCCAAATATAGGCTTCCAATATATCAATCTTCATGTCTCGAGCATTTCGAGACTCCTTGTCATGTCCGTGATCACATCTAGGACTCCGAACAACCTTCGGTACATCAAAACATATAAACTCATAATATAACTGTCATCATAACGTTAAGCGTGCGGACCCTACGGGTTCGAGAACTATGTAGACATGACCGAGACACGTCACCGGTCAATAGCCAATAGCGGAACCTGGATGCTCATATTGGCTCCTACATATTCTACGAAGATCTTTATCGGTCAAACCGCATAACAACATACGTTGTTCCCTTTGTCATCGGTATGTTACTTGCCCGAGATTCGATCATCGGTATCTCAATACCTAGTTCAATCTCGTTACCGGCAAGTCTCTTTACTCATTTTGTAATACATCATCCTGCAACTAACTCATTAGTTGCAATGCTTGCAAGGCTTAAGTTATGTGCATTACCGAGAGGGCCCAGAGATACCTCTCCGACAATCGGAGTGACAAATCCTAATCTCGAAATACGCCAACCAAACAAGTACCTTTGGAGACACCTGTAGAGCACCTTTATAATCACCCAGTTATGTTGTGACATTTGGTAGCAGACAAAGTGTTCCTCCGGTAAACGGGAGTTGCATTATCTCATAGTCATAGGAACATGTATAAGTCATGAAGAAAGCAATAGCAACATACTAAACGATCGGGTGCTAAGCTAACGGAATGGGTCATGTCAATCACATCATTCTCCTAATGATGTGACCCTGTTAATCAAATGACAACTCATGTCTATGGTTAGGAAACATAACCATCTTTGATCAATGAGCTAGTCAAGTAGAGGCATACTAGTGACAATCTGTTTGTCTATGTATTCACACATGTATTATGTTTCCGGTTAATACAATTCTAGCATGAATAATAAACATTTATCATGATATAAGGAAATAAATAATAACTTTATTATTGCCTCTAGGGCATATTTCCTTCATTGATAACACCTTAGTTTTGACAAAAATCCATATATCAGAACAGTCGTCAACCACCACTACTTGAATCATTGCGAGTTTATTTCTAGTGTTCAGTGCATAAAGGACCGAGCGGTCTGCCGTTTATAAAGATTTTGGTCATACTAAAGCATTATATCTACTATCAACTATTGATTATTCTGTTAGTTGCTAAAGGTGTATTGTACTGAAACATTATTGATATGTATGTTAGTTTTGCTTGATCTTACCTCTATCTTTAAGATATAATTGTAGTTGAAAAATTACTAGTGCACCTACATATTTCCTTGAGAATTTGTGCTCCTGAAAATACCAATCACAAAATTAGCGAGCCAGATAATGGACGCTAAGACACTCTTCCTATCTAGTATAGATTAGAGTTGAACTAGGAAAAGTTCGTCTAGGTATATCACAAAATAAATACATCATTTATACTAAAATTTTAAATCTATTTATATCACATTTTATTATATGCAGTTTTATTTTTGATACTTAGTTATGATAATAAACTAGATGACAATATTTAAATAAATTATTTATGTTAGTGTAGTGTCTATCCTTGAAGAATGTGTGTGCACTATGCTGAAATTGAACATTTTTTGTAATGGAAATTAGGCGTATCAACGGGCTGTGGAGATGCCCATCAATAGATATCAATGTGAGTGAGCAGGGATTGCCATGCAGCGGATGCACTAGAGCTATAAGTATATGAAAGATCAAACTGAAACTAAGTGGGTGTGCATCCAACTTGCTTGCTCATGAATACCTAGGTCTTTTGAGGAAGCCCATCGTTGGAATATACAAGCCAAGTTCTATAATGAAAATTCCCACTAGTATATGAAAGTGATAAATGAAGAGACTCTCTATATGAAGAACATGGTGCTACTTTGAAGCACAAGTGTGGTAAAACGATAGTAACAATTCCCCCTTTTCTTTTCTTTTTTCCCTTTTTTGTGTGTGGGCTTCTTTGCCCCCCCTTTTTTTATTTAGGCTTCTTTGGCCTCTTTTTTTGGGCAATGCTCTAATAATGATGATCATCACACTTTTATTTACTTACAACTCGATACTAGAACAAAGATATGACTCTATATGAATGCCTCCGGCGGTGTACCAGGATGTGCAATGATCTAGCGTAGCAATGACATCAAAAAAATGGACAAGCCATGAAAACATCATGCTAGCTATCTTACGATCATGCAAAGCAATATGACAATGAATGCTCAAGTCATGTATATGATGATGATGGAAGTTGCATGGCAATATATCTCAGAATGGCTATGGAAATGCCATGATAGGTAGGTATGGTGGCTGTTTTGAAGAAGGTATATGGTGGGTTTATGGTACCGGCGAAAGTTGCGCGATACTAGAGAGGCTAGCAATGATGGAAGGGTGAGAGTGCGTATAATCCATGGACTCAACATTAGTCATAAAGAACTCACATACTTATTGCAAAATTTTATTAGCCCTCGAAGCAAAGTACTACTACGCATGCCCCTAGGGGGATAGATTGGTAGGAAAAGACCATCGCTCGTCCCCGACCGCCACTCATAAAGAAGACAATCAATAAATACCTCATGCTCCGACTTCGTTACATAACGGTTCACCATACGTGCATGCTACGGGAATCACAAACCTCAACACAAGTATTTCTACTAATCCACAACTACCCACTAGCATGACTCTAATATCACCATCTTTATATTGCAAAATTATTGCAAGGAATCAAACATATGATATTCACTGATCTACAAGTTTTATGTAGGATTTTATGACTAACCATGTGAATGACCAATTCCTGTCATCTCTCTAAGTAGATATAAGTGAGGCAAGAGAGTTTAATTCTTTCTACAAAAGATATGCCCACGCTCTAACAAATATAAGTGAAGCAAAAGAGCATTCTACAAATGGCGGGTTTCTGTGTAAAGAGAAACAGGCAATCCAAACTTGAAATGATATAAGTGAAGCACATAAAACATTCTATAAAGCCATACTCAAAAGATATAAGTGAAGTGCATAGAGAATTCTATAAATCAACCAAGGACTATCTCATACCAACATGGTGCATAAAAGAAAAATGAAAACTAAATGCAAAAGACGCTCCAAGATTGCACATATCGCATGAATGAAACGAATCCGAAAACATACCAATACTTGTTGAAGAAAGAGGGGATGCCTTCCGGGGCATCCCCAAGCTTAGACGCTTGAGTCTCCTTGAATATTTACTTGGGGTGCCTCGGGCATCCCCAAGCTTGAGCTCTTGCCTCTCTTCCTTCTTCTCACATCGAGACCTTCTCGATCATCGAACACTTCATCCACAGAAAACTTCAACAGAAAACTCGGTAAGATCCGTTAGTATAATAAAGCAAATCACTACTTTAACTACTATTGCAAAACAATTCATGTTTTGTTTTTTCATTGTGTCTACTGTAATATAACTTTTCGATGGCTTAATACACTAATATAAATCGATAGTTTCATCAAAACAAGCAAACTATGCATCAAAAACAGAATCTGTCTAAAACAGAACAGTCTGTAATAATATGAACATTCACCATACTTATGATACTTCAAAAATTATGCCAAAATTAGGAAAAATAAAAAATTTGTATATAAATACAGTGCAAAAAGAATCAGAACCATTTGACGTTCCAGCTAAAAATGTAAAATCGGGCACTACAGCCAAAGTTTCTATTCTGCACCGTACAAACCATCAAGCAAATGTAAACATCCTAAAGGCAAACCTTGGAACATTATTTTTATAATACAATGGAATTGTACAAGGGCATAATTATTTTTATTGAAAAGTTTCTGTAATCAAGATTCACAAAGTTTCAGTGAGCATGAACAAAGTTCAAGGAGCTCTCCCACTTCAACAATGCTTGTCTTTCTCACTTTCACTTTCCTTTTTGAAAAAGTTTAGGGTTCCCCTCTTTATTTTTGTTGTTTTTAAACTATATGAAAGTACTCAACAGAAATAAATGACTCTCTAAAACTTCTGGGCTGTCTCCCTGGCAACGCTTTCTTGAAAGCCATTAAGCTAGGCATATAGTGCTCAAGTAATGGATCCACCCGGATCCCAAGGTATATCAAAGCCAATTTTAATTAACAATGATTTGTAATTTAGTAGTGAGAAAAAAGTAACATATATCATGCAATGACGAAGTCTAACTCTCTTCCTATGCATAGGCATGTCATAAAAGAACAATTCATGCACACAAAGTAAAGGCCAATGCATAGCATAAGCAGTTTCTTGCAATTTTATCATATTGGAAACATAGAGAGGTGGAGATATAGTTCCTCTCTCATAATAATTGCAAGTAGGAGCAGCAAGCACATGCATATTATATTCATCAAAAGCATCATGTGCAACAGTAAAAGGTAACCCATCAATATAATCCTTAATAAGGGCAAATTTCTCCGATATAGTGTAGTCGGGAGAATTCAAAAAGATAATAGGACTATCATGTGTGGGTGCAATAGCAAAAAATTCATGTTTAACATAAGGAACTATAGCAAGTTCATCTCCATAAGCATAATTCATATTGGCATCTTGGCCACAAGCATAGCAAACATCATCAAAAAGGGATATTTCAAGAGAATCAACGGGATCATAACAATCATCATAGCAATCATCCTTTGGTAAGCACGAAGGGGAATTAAACAATGTATGAGTTGAAGAGTTACTCTCATTAGAAGGTGAGCACGGGTAGCTAATCCGCTCTTCCTCCTTTTGTTCTTCGCTCTCCTCCTCATCTTTTTCATCCAATGAGCTCGCAGTTTCATCAATTTCTTCTTCCATAGACTCCTGCAAAATATTAGTCTCTTCTTGGACAACGGGGTAGTCCTCAATATATGGTTCAACATAGGCATTATAAGCATAATTATCATAGCAATATTTAAGTATGTCAAAATTTTCAGATTTGTAAAGAGTAGAAGCAATTTCATAAGCACCCTTAAAAGCAACAAATTCTTCAATTTGTTGAACATCATAGTAACTATAAACACCCTTAGCATACGAAGATACGATTCCATTATCACTAAACTCACATTTATAGGGAAGGTGTTTCTTAGGGTTTTCAGAACAACAAGTAATATCATATATTTTGCATAAATTCCAAGCATAGTATTGCAAACGATGAATTTGACCCAGTAAAATTTTCCCTTTTTCAGAAATTCGGTGTCGCACATAACAAGCATGCTCATCTAAAGATTTGCCCTCAACTAAGCTAGTTGGGGTTTCAGCACGAGCACATAGGGATCGAAGATGATCCAAGTAATAAGCTTCAACAGTGTGATAGATTTTGAGTGGTTCTTTTACCATTGGTTTAGTAGGTACAACTAATTTTTTTGGTATTTTGCGTTTCCTACCCATAACTAAAGATAGAAAACAACTAAGAACAACAAATAAAAATTACTTAGTGATAAAGCAAACAAGCACACACGAGAATATTCACCCCACGCTATTGCTCCCCGGCAACGGCGCCAGAAAAAGGTCTTGATAACCCACAAGTATAGGGGATCGCAACAGCTTTCGATAAGTAAGAGTGTCGAACCCAACGAGGAGCTAAAGGCAGAACAAATATTCCCTCAAGTTCTATCGACCACCGATACAACTCTACGCACGCTTGACGTTCGCTTTACCTAGAACAAGTATGAAACTAGAAGTACTTTGTAGGTGTTGTTGGATAGGTTTGCAAGATAATAAAGATTACGTAAATAAAAAGTAGGGACTGTTGTAAGTAAAGAAACAATAAAGTAAATATAGCGAGTGTGGAAAATTGGTGGTAGGAGTTGTGAAATTGCCCCTAAGCAACTGACTACTTTACTAGACCGATAACAAGTTTCATGTGGGAGAGGCCACTACTAGCATGTCACCCCTTACTTGGAATTCTATGCACTTTTGATTGGAACTATTAGCAAGCATCCGCAACTACTAACGTTCATTAAGGTAAAACCCAACCATAGCATTAAGATATATTGGCCCCCCTTTAATCCCGCATGCATCAATTTCTATGCTAGGCTGAAGCTTCTGTCACCCTTGCCCTCCAATACATAGTCCTATCAACATACAACTAACCCTATGGTGTGATCCATGCGCGCGCTCATATGATGGGCACCAAAGGACAACAACATAACCACAAGCAAATTAAATCAATCATAGCAATTCATCAACCACCGATAGGACAACGAAAATCTACTCAGACATCATAGGATGGCAACACATCATTGGATAATAATATGAAGCATAAAGCACCATGTTCAAGTAGAGGGTACAGTGGGTTGTGGGAGAGTGGACCGCTGTAGATAGAGGGGGGAAGGTGATGGAGATGTTGGTGAAGATGGCGAAGGTGTTGGTGTAGATCGCGGTGATGATGACGATGGCCACGGCAGCGTTCCGGCACCAACGGAAGAGAAGGGGAGAGGGGGCCCCTTCGTCTTCTTCTTCCTTGACTTCCTCCCTAGATGGGAGAAGGGTTTCCCCTCTGGTCCTTGGCCTCCATGGCATGGGAGGGGTGAGAGCCCCTCTGAGATTGGATCTGTCTCTCTCTGTTTCTGCCTTCTCTTCTGCTGCCCTTTCACCGTTTCTTTTATATCCGGAGATCCGTAACTCCGATTGGGTTGAAACCTTCGCCCAGATCTTTTTCCAAAAATTAGCTTTCTTGCGGCCAAAGTAGAGCATCAACCACCTTACGAGGGCCCCACGAGGGTGGGGGGCACGCCTGCCTGTAGTGGCCATGGGCCCAACCCTCGTGGCCACGTCGGGCACCGTCTCGCGTTGATTTTCTTCCCAAAAATCACAAATATTTCAAAATAATTCTTCGTCCATTTTTATCCCATTTGGATTCCATTTGATATGGATATTCTGCGAAACCAAAAACATGCAATAGACAGGAACTGGCACTGGGCACTGGATCAATATGTTAGTCCCAAAAATAGTATAAAAAGTTGCCAAAAAGTATATGGAAGTTGTAGAATATTGGCATGGAACAACAAAAAAATTATAGATACGACGGAGACGTATCATGTACGAGGGTCTACTAAACCCATCTCCCACCTTCTCTCCCAATGGTCACATGTCCTGCCATCTTTGTCTTGGTTGTTGATGCATGGAGGTTTTCCCTCGTTGTCTACCAGCCCACTACTAGTATATCTTTTTGATGCATCATCCTATAACAATATGGTGTTTTGGCCTTTTAATGAACAACTCAAGTCGGGAACATCTCCACCTAGTGATCATTAGAAAATGGGCTTGAATTCCTAGTAAAGGTTTGACATTGTTGTGAGTACATCTAGTGCGTTTTGATAGTTCATGACAAACATTTAACGGACTAATGTATTTGTTGCATATAAATAGATGACTACTCCCTAAAAGTAATCATAAGTGAGGAAAATCCCAAGCAAACACTTTGATTTGTGATTGAGCATCAAAATAAGAAAAAAATGTTCCTAGTTGTACCGCTTGTTACTCTTGAAGAATCGATGTCATCTATATGGTTTGGATTGATACGTGAACATCCAAGATGTAGATTCACCACATGACAGTTTGTACCAGTCAGTGGATCACTACAAGATCTACCACGAATGATTAGATGAGTTATGAAAAACTTAGCTCAAGGCGAATAAGGCGAAGTCTTGTGTGACTTCGCCGCAGTGTGCTCCGCATCTCCAATGAAGACATATAGTTGTTATCAACAACTTGAAATTTGGTAAACAAATCATATGTCTTCATCAACAATCCAATTTGGATTCTTCACTCTTTATATTTCAGTAGTTGCACTGTGCTTGCTGATTCATATCGTGTTGTATGTGACTTAGCAATATTTTTGCTCTGTTTACATTTTCTGCTAAGTTATTCTTTTAGTGCTTTAGTAGCTCAATAGTAACCTTCCTTTTGTTTCTGATTTCGATCAGTCTTGTTTCATCTCTTAGAGGGAACTCTCATACATTATAGAAGTCATGAGATGGGCAACCTAATTTTCATGTAAAACCATGTGTTATCTGCCTAGGCCATGTAATTAGTGGCTTAGTCCATTTCACTTGTGCTTCTGATATGTGTGTTATTTTGCCCGTGTTTCCTTTCATGGTTCAATAAATATTTTGTTACATATATTAAGTATATGCTTACCATGTACAAAATTGTTGTCTAATGGATGCTTAGTCAGAGTATTTTCATTGGTCTGAACAATGTATCTACGAGCAATATGGCCAGCACGCAGACCACCTTTGGGGAAGTAGATAGCCCTTTAATTAACTCACTTCTAGGTAAGAATATTTTTAGTTGTTGCATCCACAAGTATACCGGTGGGCGGTGACGGAGGGGCTAAGGGTACCAAAACATGTTCTTATAGATTCAAGATACAAGGTAATTTCATATTAGTAGTTTTTTAAGATTTGAGGGGCCTTAAAATAAACATTGATAACACCTTAGTTTTGACAAAAATCCATATATCAGAACAGTCATCAACCACCACTACTTGAATCATTGCTAGTTTATTTCTAGTGTTCAGTGCATAAATGACCGAGCGGTCTGCCGTTTATAAAGATTTTGGTCATACTAAAGCATTATATGTACTATCAACTATTAATTATTCTGTTAGTTGCTAAGGTGTATTGTACTGAAACATTATTGATATGTATGTTAGTTTTGCTTGATCTTACCTCTATCTTTAAGATATAATTGTAGTTGAAAAATTACTAGTGCACCTACATATTTCCTTGAGAATTTGTGCTCCTGAAAATACCAATCACAGAATCAGCGAGCCAAATAATGGACGCTAAGACACTCTTCCTATCTAGTATAGATTAGAGTTGAAGTAGGAAAAGTTCGTCTGGGTAAATCACAAAATAAATACATCATTTATACTAAAATTTCAAAGCTATTTATATCACATTTTATTATATGCAGTTGTATTTTTGATACTTAGTTATGATAATAAACTAGATGACAATATTTATAAATAAATTATTTATGTTAGTGTAGTGTCTATCCTTGAAGAATGTGCGCGCACTATGCTAAAATTGAACATGTTTTGTAATGGAAATTATATTTTCTATACACCATTCCTAAAGAAGATATTTGAAACCAATCCCCACAAATGAGAACAAAATATAAGAGTACACAAAAGTACATGATTTTCACTGATTAAGTTTTGACACTTGCATGGACTAGTGTATATATCTCCATGTGTATTCTTAAATATCTTGGTAAGATCTCTAAAGCGTAATAATCTCAGAAATATCGTGGTAGCAATTCTTGATTAGGTATACATAAATCTAAAATTCTAGTGTATTACAATGTTAACAAGAAGTCACTACCAAGGATTGACAATATGATAATACACATAAAAATGAACAACACATCTATGGCATATATTTATGTGCTACATGGTTATTTAGTTATGAATTTTGGTAAATGCCAAGTGTTATTGAAACAGGCACAGATTAACAACATGATGCCTACTTTGAACAGCTCAAATAGTCAGTAAACAAAATGATAAAATCATGCAAATGACATGTAGATGCAGTACACAGGGATTAACAAAACACCTACAGGAGATGTAACCCAAATCACGATTGTTAGCATGGGCAGATGAAAAATTAGGTCGACTCCGAAGCTTACCCTAAACCCTACCGCCGCCGTTGAGACGAGGAAAGCGGCGAGGGAACTGTGGAGAGGGGTGGGGGGGGGGGGGGAGCGGCGTCGCGCCAACCGACGTCCTCCTCTTGCGGTTGGAGGACGAATACTCCGGTGGCTCCGGCTGGCACTGCACCTACTTGATTGATTTGTCATCCTCTGGATGCTCGACCTTCGATCTGTACGCCCACCACCTCCGCCTGACGGCCGCCTTTGGCAAATCAGTCCGCTCCATCGCCCAGAGGATGAGTTCGATGTACTCCCGTGAAGATCCTACCAGGGAGAAGATCGTCACCCTCTCACTCTCTTTCAGCCTCTTGTACATGGCCTTCGCCGTCATCGAAATCTCCCACTCGTTGTCAAAACAAGAAAGGATCTCTTTTAACCTGGCTAACTTCGCCTGGTCTCCGCCGGCAATCTTCCGCTTGTGCATATTCTCCATCGATTTGCTTCTGAGAGGAGCAGTGCTGGCTTTGCAAGACGAGAGGAGAGACGGTGGTTTTGCAATGGAGAAGAAGAAGAGGAGAGACGGTGGTTCTGCAATGGACAAGATGGAGAGGAGCGTCCGACGGCGGTTTAGAATTGAACGATAACAACGGAGGGCTTTAAAAAATGGCAACCACCTAAAACTTGTACATTTTTATATGTGACATATACTACATGCACAACTTAGAAGGATGTGGAAACTAAAGCAATAACGCATTTGCAGCCTGGTTCTTCTTGCATGTGACAGGAACACCTCCCTCTTTTCAGAAAAGGAAAAATGTGACAGGAACATCTTTTTCAAACTCTGGTGTGATCGATGCGTGCAGATCTCCCTTTGCGCTTGCGTTGGATACCTACCTGGGCTCCCTTTCATCTGCATGCCTCGGGCGGTGTGGGAGCATATGCATGGATGCACGCAGGCGTGTAGCCATTTCGCTGTAGGAACAGTGTTGGGTGTCTGTGGATCCATGGCTGCGGGGTCGCTGCTGCTTCCGTGACATTCCTTTCCGCTGCCACATTTCCAAAAAGGAGCTACAGGTGACGCGTGCAGCTGAAAAGGGCGGGAGCGCAGAGCTTGGCCAGGATTAACTGGCCGGAACGGCCGGCTGATCAATGTTGTTCATGATAGTTCAGGTTAGAATCATAGTACTGTACTCACTTCGTTTTTAAAATTTAACTTTGATCATAAATTACAACAGTAATATAAATTTTTTATGACTTTAAAATTATACCATTGAAAACTTCTTTTTAATATGAATTCTATATTTTTATGCCATATAATCCGTATTTGATTGGTCTAATTTATGATCAAAGTTAAATTTTGAACGTGTTTCGTAGCTCATCGCATAGAGGCCAGCTAGGCCCACACGAGAAGAAAATAGGTTGTTTGCTTATCCGTGTTCACTATTTGGCCCGCATCGCACGGAAGTTAAAGCACCTCCCAACCAGATCCGCTAGAAACGTCCAAATCGACAGTTTTCAGCGAGTCAGGCCGAGGCGAGGCACATCTAGCGCACATGATGGGCTCTGTTGCAGGAGAGAAGACTAGACGGATGCAAGCTACTGTACACGCTATCTTCTTCTACCTCGAATAACCTCCTCTTTAATCTCCTTTCTTCCTCGTCCCCTCTAATCTACCCAATGATGCTTCGATTCAAGATAATCTCTACATGAAAAAGATGCACATCGATGTTATGTTTCCATTCAGGCGATCGGTTCGTAGTTCCGTCGGCCGTAAATGCTTAATTTTGTGTTCATGTTTGGAGCTATTTTGAACGAAGTTTGTCAAATTCGTCGTGCACGGGCGGCCGTTTGAAATTTTCTTTGACCAGTAGCTTCATCTTGCAGTTTTACATGACTTTTGTATTGCATATTTTCTATTTCGATGATCCTAAACAAGTAGATCTAACTTCTTTCTCGTTGGAACGTACATATGCATATGTGTGATGTGTGTTAATGACACTCCTTAATCTTGATCGCCACTCGCGTGTCATGCTACACTTGCGCCACCGTCGGTGTCGTTCGACTCGTCATCCTCTCCCGCGTGTTATTGCACTAGTGCCACCGCCGGTGTCGTTCCTCTCAACCTTCTTTCCCGTGTCCTACTACATTTGGGCGGTTGTTGTTCCTCTCTGTCTTCTCTCCCACGTCCTATCTTCTCTCCCACGTCCTACTACACTAAAGCCACTGTCGGCGTGGTTCCTCTCGATCTCCTCACTTGCGTCCTACTACACTGACGTCATCGTGAGCATTGTTTTTTTGGTCTCCTCCTCTGCGTTCTCCTGCACAGTGTCATGTGTAGTTGTCAACCTTGTCGGATGGACGCCATGTTGTGCCCGGCGCTGCCGCCGACGCTGTTTCTATCGGAGTCCTCTTGGCCTACACTGACGCCGCCATCACGAGCACACTGCCAAGGAACTCTACTATAACTCTCTGTGTTATGTGTAGGTGTTAACTCTTAATCATATTCTGTGTATACAACCAAGTACCGTGTAGTTACATGAGTGAAGTCAATGTAGGATACCAAAGAACATGCCCAAACCGATCCTCTAAAGCAGGAAGTCTAGATGCGAGTGACCAAACGAGGCACAGATGTTGGATTTTCACCTGTTTTTCCTCAGCCAATCTCAACTGGAACATGTATGCAGTGCAGGCAAATTCGCATATGACAACTACACACGTCCCTTAAGATGCGCGTGCGCCTTATTTATTGGAATGGACGGAGTACATACTTGTGATACAATGATATTCTGAATAACTGATCCCTGTTGACGAATCATAGATCGATCATGACGGAGATTCAAATGATCTGCGACATGAAATGGAAATGATGGAGCAGGTGCTAGCTTCGGTTGATCTATCATCTATGCCCTCTGGCTTCTGCCAAGGAAACTACACAGCATCAATCATAAAAGGCTTGTACTGGCATCAGTACGCGCGCAGGGTGTACGTACGATGTCAAAGAGTCGATTAGATTGACGTACTACTACAACTACATGGCGGCATGATTATGCTACTGGTGTAGGGTGGACAACACTTGTGCAAAGGGTCCAAACTCTTGAGTGTATACGTACGCACGGACTGTTCATCAGGGTAAAAAGGTAGAAATGACAGCGGACAAGCAAGTTGCAGCACTCAGACAAGGCAGCATTGGACGGCCATTGGCCGTATATGCTGTTGCTACCACGTATACACGTCGGCCCTACCAATTTCCAAAGCAGCTTTAAGCAAGGATGAGACTGTAGATTGTACAGGTGTACTACGTATAGCTGTGTTTTTTTTTTTGCAGAAATAACATCCGATCTATTCATCAACTGTCAAGATAGTACAAAGAACATTTGAAGTAAAAAATACATCTAGGTCCGTATAGCTGTTTATTTACTGTACATATCCTATCATTCCTAGTACAACGCTATAGCTTGTGCCTACACAACACAGGAATGTACTCCTAGCTCAGTAGATGCGCTGTCTGTCACTCAAATTCTCAACTTTGAACTCTATACTACTGGATATTTGTGCTATGTAGGAGTATATCTATGCGTATGCATGAAGAAATGAGGTGGTCATGGGCGCACGCACCGGAGGAGTCAAGCGAGGCCCGTGACCTCTCACGCCCATGATTTCTTATTTGGCGAAAATCAAATTTTAGTAAACTGTTTGCAAGTATCTCTTTCATTTTCGTGGGTCTTTTGTTTGCGACCGTCCTCGAATGCTAGGTCACAAGCACAGTGCTTCCAAGATAGCCTTTTTACATTAATTACGGGCGGTCGATGACAAGCAAGTTCGGATCCCGGCAGATTAGGCATGCCGCCGCACCACTCCAACCTCTCGCACTCATGTCTCTCTCTTCTAGCTCCAGGCCCACGAACACATGCATATCGATCTCGCATGTGGACACGCCCATCATATTCAAACATCAACTTGCTCTAACTCCAGTTTATATTTTATAGCTGCAATAACAGAAGAAAATCTGAGTTGATTATTAGCATATGTGTTCGATTATCATGCACATCTGATCTGAATCCTGTGGTTCATATATAGGAGCTGATGATATTACGTAACGACGTTGTCATTAATTCTTGATCTAGTAGTATTGCACCCAGTTGGTTAAGTCGAAGTTGGTGCTGTGAGCTGAAAAGATAGTCGACCAGGGAGGAAGAATTTACCCGGCCCGGAGTGCAGAGGAAGTCCACGGCAAGTCTAGCTGCATCTTGTAGTACACCAGTACATGCGTGTAGAAAAGTAGAGTTCCTGCTGGAAAAACAGCGCTAGCAGTTCGGCATCATGAATTCGGGCGACTTTTCCCGACTTGATGAAAATGACTTGATCTGTTTGGGCGAAACAAAGAGACAAAAACATCTACGTGAAAGGATGGTGGTGCTGATCCTATAGCTAGAACTAGAGAAGGGTGTGAGATTGGACGTACGAGCCCTTCTAGTAGGCCCCTCTGGTAGTCTCCACACGTGATATTTAAAAATAATAATCGTGGGTGATTAGTTTCTACTCCCTTCGATTTAAAATAAATGTCGTGGTTTTACTTCAAATTTATACTACCACGACACTTATTTCCGATTGGAGGGAGTATTATTAATAGAGATAGCTTTTCTATGTGTGTCAACAATCATGACACTATTCAAGCATTTATCTGCTTTGTTTCTACTTTCTCAATCATTTTCTGAAGATCGTGTTGCATTTGTCATTTTCCGTTCTTTTCTACATTGGAGAAATTTATTGTGGAGAAAATATTCTAGCTAGTACTAGGAAATAACAAGTGGCAATTAGATGGTGACAAGTACCGACCTTGCCGAGCTTTGCGTACGATCTTCTCATGTATCCATCTCTGAATATCTCAGCGGATAAATAAGCATTATTTTTGCTACTCTCTCGTTTGATTAGCCAGGCAGCACATGCATGACGATAAATATATTCTACTACAGGGGGTAGTGGACGATATACAGTAGCATTACATTACATATCCTGTTGATACTACACTCCTAAAACCAACTGACACGCGCCAACAAAAATCATTCATTCATTCATGTATACGGAGACAAAATATCGGGCCGGGGAACTTGAAGAAGCTCGTCTCTTAATTAGTTAGCCGTGTGCATCTTGTCATGACCCACAGACGTGAAGGACGATCGAACCCTACCTGGGGATCGAGATTCCCCGCTGATCGCCCGACACGGTGCACGCGCTCAATTATATGCCCCGGGGCTACAGCTACCGGCCGGCGGCTCGTGAGAGAAGAAACAACACGGACGAACCAGACGCTCGGATCATCAGTGGACAGTGGTCATGCATCGATCGACCACCTTACTGTGCTGCAGTGCAGAAGAACCCAACCCAACCAAATTAACACATGCACGGCCTGAGATTCCAAGAGAACATGCACAGTTGGCCTCTGTGCGTCTCATCATCGACCTGGTCCTCGCATGCAGTGCTCAGATTAGATCTGACCCAAACCAAGTGACCATGCCTGACCCTCACTGACACACATGTACGTACGTCTCCGATGCATTATCCAGAATGATCGATCCTTCCAACCGTGGTTCCTTGGCACGGTCGCACGCGTGCTGGATCGACAAGCTGTTTCCGTTATCGTACTGCACATATAAAGCTTACGCGCCCCTGATAATGTCAGGCTAAAACACGGATGGCTAAACAGTACAACCTCTTAATGCAAGACGTTTTTTTACCGTCTACCGTCTAAAAAACGTCTTACGGAGGGGGTACTATATTGGATTGCCCTATACACAGTCAGCAGAAGCTGGCAACAGTGTGCGTGGTATGGACGAAAATGCCAAGAGGACACTGACAAGTCAACTCATAATGCAGAACTACACTGCAGCCCAAACAGCTCGAGATTTCATCGATCTGAGAAAGAGAGATTGTTTTGTCATTTCATACGACTAATTTGACATTAAACTGATGTCACTGTGCTCTTCAAGTGATGCGTCGATACTAGATTTACGACATAATCAAAATGTCAAAATAGACCAAGCTTTATCATAGTGGGATGCAATGCCTTGCTACGATGCCTCTCATCAATTGGTATATGCAATTAGTTAGGGTTAAGTCCAACTGTTTGGCCGTCGGTAGTAAGGGGATGACGCCAACGACGGCGAGAAATAAGTTTTCCCCGTTCTATTCTCGTTCCTTGATGTCGTCTTGCATCTGTGGAGCACGTGTCGAGCTTCGGTCATGACTAAGTCTTTGAGCTTGTATTTTCTTCATCTTGTCTACGTGATCTTTGGCGCCCTACAAAGAGGAGGATGCGACAACATTCTTTCTTTTTGGGGGGGGGGGGGGGGGGGGGAGGAGGGGGGCTTCTTCATTCCATGAACTTTAGCCATATGGTGCTTTGTTGGAGAACCTGTAAGGTTTGTGTGCCCCTCATCTCCCTGGCAAGAGTTGTGTTATCTTCTGGCCTTTTTTTATGTCGGCTTCTTCAGGATCACGATCTGTCCATATTGTGATTGCCGATGTCTTCTTTTCAACATCGACCACTTCCCGTTTGTTGCTTATTCAAGCTCCTCGGTTCCAATGATGGTTACCCTCATGATGGAACCCCTACATCACCTTTTCATCTGGCGGACAATCGAGGCCTTCTGGCACATCTCACGCAGACTGTGCTAAATCAAAGGATGACCATCTTTGCCGACGACATTATGTTGTTCCTAAAATCGGTGGAAGGTGAGATGCGACTATGTATGACGATCCTAGAGGCCATTGCAACAGTGTCCGGCCTACGGGCGAACATGTCAAAAACCTCTGCCATGCCGATTAGATGCTCTGAGCTTCAGAATGGCCAGATCAGAGGAGTGATGGGCTCTGCAATTGGGTCATTCCCTTGCATATACCTTGGTCTTCCACTAAGTCTAAGGAAGCTATCTACAACTCAACTGCAGGATCTAGTGAATCAAGTGGTAGCCAAATTGCCGTTCTGGAGGGGATCTGCTTTACCAAAGGGCAGTCGGCTTATTCTGGTGAAGTCATTTCTATGTGCCATCCGAATTCATACCATGCTCGCCCTAAATCCGCTACTAAAGGCAATCAAGGCCATAATCAAGATATGCCGAGGCTTTTTATAGTGTGGAAAGAGGGAGACCAACGGAGGGCAATGTGGAGTGGCATGGAAGTCTGTCTGCATGCCATCGTGGGCTGGAGAGCTAGGCATACTAGATATGTAGTGGCTGAACTTTGCTCTTCAAGCCAGGTGGCCATGGCTTCGGCACACATAATTCAAGACCTTGGAGCAAGTTTGAGATCAAAGTTTCTAACATTGGGAGACGGTCTTACTGCTTTGTTCTGGGAAGACCGCTGGCTATATATAGGGCTCGAGGGCCCAAGACATCGCGCCCAATATGTACCTCAGAATACCACACATAGTGAGGAGATCGAGGAGAGTTTTGGAGGCCCTCCAAGGATGTTTGTGGGCCTCAGATGTTGCGCCTGATATCTATTGGGGAACGTAGTATTTCAAAAAAATTCATACGATCATGCAAGATCTATCTAGGAGAAGCATAGAAACGAGAGGGGAGAGTGTGTCCACGTACCCTCGTAGACTGAAAGCGGAAGCGTTTAGTAGCGCGGTTGATGTAGTCGAACATCTTCGCGATTCAACCGATCCTAGCACCGAACATACGGCATCTCCGTGTTCAACACACGTTCAGCACGATGACGTCCCTCGAGCTCTTGATCCAATTGAGGACAAGGGAGAGTTCCGTCAGCACGACGGCGTGGTGATGGTGATGATGAAGTTACCGGCGCACGGCTTCGCCTAAGCACTACGACGATATGACAGAGGTGGTAAACTGTGGAGGGGGGCACCGCACACGGCTAAGACAATTGATCTTGTGTGTTCTTGGGTGCCCCCTGCCCTCGTATATAAAGGAGGGGAGGGGGAGGCCGGCCGGCCCCTGTAGGGTGCTCCAGGAGAGAGGAGTCCTACTAGGACTCCAAGTCCTAGTAGGATTCCACCTAGAAGAAGGGGGAAGAAGGAAGGGAGAGGGGGAAGGGAAGGAAAGGGGGGCGCTGCCCCCTTCCCCTAGTCCAATTCGGACCCAAGGGGGGACATCCCCTTGTGGTCCTTCTATCTCCCCACTAAGGCCCATGAAGGCCCATTAGTTCCCCCCGGGGGTTCCGATAACCCTCCGGCACTCCGATAGTTACCCGGTACCTCTCGGAACTCATCGGGTGTCCGAATAACATCGTCCAATATATCAATATTTATTTCTCGACCATTTCGAGACTCCTCGTCATGTCCTTGATCTTATCCGGGACTCCGAACAAACTTCGGTCATCAAATCACATACCTCATAATACAAATCGTCATCGAACGTTAAGCGTGCGGACCCTACGGGTTCAAGAACTATGAAGACATGACCGGGACACATCTTCGGTCAATAAACAATAGCAGAACCTGGATGCTCATATTGGCTCCTACATATTCTTCGAAGATCTTTATCGGTCATACCGCATAACAACATACGTTGTTCCCTTTGTCATCGGTATGTTACTTGCCCGAGATTCGATCGTCAGTATCCACATACCTAGTTCAATTTCGTTACTGGCAAGTCTCTTTACTCGTTTCGTAATGCATCATCCCGTAACTAACTCATTAGTCACATTGCTTGCAAGGCTCATAGTGATGCGCATTACCGAGAGGGCCCTAAGATACCTCTCCGATACACGGAGTGACAAATCCTAATCTCGATCTATGCCAACTCAACAAACACCATCGGAGACACCTGTAGAGCATCTTTATAATCACCCAGTTACGTTGTGACGTTTGATAGCACACAAGGTGTTCCTCCGGCATTCAGGAGTTGCATAATCTCATAGTCAGAGGAACATGTATAAGTCATGAAGAAAGCAATAGCAATAAAACTAAATGATCATTATGCTAAGCTAACGGATGGGTCTTGTCCATCACATCATTCTCTCATGATGTGATCCCGTTCATCAAATGGCAACATATGTTTATGGTTAGGAAACTTAACCATCTTTGATTAACGAGATAGTCAAGTAGAGGCATACTAGGGACACTATGTTTGTCTATGTATTCACACATGTACTAAGTTTCCGGTTAATACAATTCTAGCATGAATAATAAACATTTATCATGATATAAGGAAATATAAATAACAACTTTATTATTGCCTCTAGGGCATATTTCTTCAGTCTCCCACTTGCACTAGAGTCAATAATATAGATTATATAGTAATGATTCTAACACCCATGGAGTCTTGGTGTTGATCATGTTTTGTTCGTGAGAGAGGCTTAGTCAATGGGTCTGCAACATTCAGATCCTTATGTATCTTGCAAATCTATATGTCTCCCTCCTTGACTTGATTGCGGATGGAATTGAAGCGTCTCTTGATGTGCTTGGTTCTCTTGTAAAATCTGGATTCCTTTGTCAAGGCAATTGCACCAGTATTGTCACAAAAGATTTTCATTGGGCCCGATGCACTAGGTATTACACCTAGATCGGATATGAACTCCTTCATTTTCTGCTTCTGAAGTAGCTATGTACTCCGCTTCACACATAGATCCCGCCATGAAGCTCTGCTTGGAACTGCACCAACTGACAGCTCCACCATTCAATATAAATACGTATCCGGTCTGTGACTTAGAGTCATCCGGATCAGTGTCAAAGCTTGCATCAACGTAACCATTTAAGACGAGCTCTTTGTCACTGATACGTCTCCAACGTATCTATAATTTTTGATTGTTCCATGCTATTATATTATCAACCTTGGATGTTTTATATGCATTTATATGCTATTTTATATGATTTTTGGGACTAACCTATTAACCTAGAGCCGAGTGCCAGTTTCTGTTTTTCCCTTGTTTTAGGGTTTCAAAGAAAAGGAATATCAAACAGAGTCCAAACGGAATGAAACCTTCGGAAAAGTTATTTTTGGAAAGAAAGCAATACAGGAGACTTGGAGTGCACATCAGGGGATCGACAAGGAAGCCACGAGGCAGGGGGGCGCGCCCTCCACCCTCGTGGCCCCCTCGTGGCTCCCCTGATGTATTTCTTCCGCCTATATATATATATCCATATACCATAAAACTACCGGGGAGCACAATAGATCAGGAGTTCCGCCGCCAGAAGCCTCTGTAGCCACCAAAAACCAATCTAGACCCGTTCCGCCACCCTGCCGGAGGGGGGAAACCCTCTCCGGTGGCCATCTTCATCATCCCGGTGCTCTCCATGACGAGGAGGGAGTAGTTCTCCCTCGGGGCTGAGGGTATGTACCAGTAGCTATGTGTTTGATCTCTCTCTCTCTCTCTCTCTCTCGTGTTCTTGAGGTGATACGATCTTGATGTATCGCGAGCTTTGCTATTATAGTTGGATCTTATGATGTTTCTCCCCCTCTACTCTCTTGTAATGGATTGAGTTTTCCCTTCGAAGTTATCTTATCGGATTGAGTCTTTAAGGATTTGAGAACACTTGATGTATGTCTTGCGTGGAATACCTGTGATACAATGGGGTATTCTATTGATCCACTTGGTGTATGTTTTGGTGATCAACTTGCGGGTTCCGCCCATGAACCTATGCATAGGGGTTGGCACACGTTTTCGTCTTGACTCTCCGGTAGAAACTTTGGGGCACTCTTTGAGGTTCTATCTGTTGGTTGAATAGATGAATCTGAGATTGTGTGATGCACATCGTATAATCACACCCACGGATACTTAAGGTGACATTGGAGTATCTAGGTGACATTAGGGTTTTGGTTGATTTGTGTCTTAAGGTGTTATTCTAGTCCGAACTCTAGGGCTATTTGTGACACTTATAGGAATAGCCCAGCGGATTGATTGGAAAGAATAACTTTGAGGTGGTTTCGTACCCTACCATAATCTCTTCGTTTGTTCTCCGCTATTAGTGACTTTGGAGTGACTCTTTGTTGCATGTTGAGGGATAGTTATGTGATCCAATTATGTTATTATTGTTGAGAGGACTTACACTAGTGAAAGTATGAACCCTAGGCCTTGTTTACTAGCATTGCAATACCATTTACGATCACTTTTATCATTAGTTACCTTGCTGTTTTTATATTTTCAGATTACAAAAACCTTTATCTACCATCCAGATACCACTTGTATCACCATCTCTTCGCCGAACTAGTGCACCTATACAATTTACCATTGTATTGGGTGTGTTGGGGACACAAGAGACTCTTTGTTATTTGGTTGCAAGGTTGCTTGAGAGAGACCATCTTCATCCTACGCCTCCTATGGATTGATAAACCTTAGGTCATCCACTTGAGGGAAATTTGCTACTGTCCTACAAACCTCTGCACTTGAAGGCCCAACAACGTCTACAAGAAGAAGGTTGTGTAGTAGACATCAGTCACCTCCATAAACGAGAAACATATCCTTAGTCCTTTTCAGGTATTTCAGGATGTTCTTGACCGCTGTCCAGTGATCCACTCTTGGATTACTTTGGTACCTCCCTGCTAAACTTATAGCAAGGCGCACATCAGGTCTGGTACACAGCATTGCATACATGATAGAACCTACGGCTGAGGCATAGGAAATGTCTTTCATTTTCTCTCTATCTTCTGTAGTGGTCGGGCATTGAGTCTGACTCAACTTCACACCATGTAACACAGGCAAGAACCCTTTCTTTGACTGGTCCATTTTGAACTTCTTCAAAACTTTATAAAGGTACGTGCTTTGTGAAAGTCCAATTAAGCGTCTTGATCTATCTCTATAGATCTTGATGCCCAATATATAAGTAGCTTCACCGAGGTCTTTCATTGAAAAATTCTTATTCAAGTATCCTTTTATGCTATCCAGAAATTTTGTATTATTTCCAATCAACAATATGGCATCCACATATAATATTAGAAATGCTACAAAGCTCTTCCACTCACTTTCTTGTAAATACAGGCTTCTCCAAAAGTCTATATAAAACCATATGCTTTGGTCACACTATCAAAGCGTATATTCCAACTCCGAGAGGCTTGCACCAGTCCATAAATAGATCACTGGATCTTGCACACTTTGTTAGCACCTTTAGGATCGACAAAACCTTCTAGTTGCATCATATACAACTCTTATTTAAGATATCCATTAAGGAATGCAGTTTTGATATCCAGTTGCCAAATTTTATAATCGTAAAATGCGGCAATTGCTAACATGATTCAGACAGACTTAAGCATCGCTACGGGTGAGAAGGTCTCATTGTAGTCAACTCCTTGAACTTGTCGAAAACCTTTCGCAACAAGTCGAGCGTTGTAGACAGTAAAATTACCGTTAGCGTCAGTCTTCTTCTTGAAGATCCATTTATTCTCTATGGCTTGCCGATCATCGAACAAGTCAACCAAAGTCCATACTTTGTTCTCATACATGGATCCCATCTCAGATTTCATGGCCTCAAGCCATTTCGCAGTATCTCGGCTCATCATCGCTTCCTCATAGTTTGTAGGTTCGTCATGGTCAAGTAACATGACCTCCATAATAGGACTACCATACCACTCTGGTGCGGATCTTACTCTGGTTGACCCACGAGGTTTGGTAGTAACTTGATCTGAAGTTTCATGATCATCATCATTAGCTTCCTCATGATAACCCACAAGTATAGGGGATTGCAACAGTTTTCGATGGTAGAGTATTCAACCCAAATTTGTTGATTCGACACAAGGGGATCCAAAGAATATTCTCAAGTATTAGCAGCTGAGTTGTCAATTCAACCACACCTGGAAACTTAATATCTACAGCAAGGTATTTAGTAGCAAAGTAATTGAAGGAAATATGGCCTAGAGGCAATAATAAAAGTTATTATTTATTTCCTTATATCATGATAAATGTTTATTATTCATGATAGAATTGTATTAACCGGAAACATAATACATGTGTGAATACATAGACAAACAGAGTGTCACTAGTATGCCTCTACTTGACTAGCTCGTTAATCAAAGATGGTTAAGTTTCCTAACCATGGACAAAAGAGTTGTTATTTGATTAACAAGGTCACATCATTAGTTGAATGATCTGATTGACATGACCCATTCCATTAGCTTAGCACCCGATCGTTTAGTATGTTGCGATTGCTTTCTTCATGACTTATACATGTTCCTATGACTATGAGATTATGCAACTCCGTTTGCCGGAGGAACACTTTGGGTGCTACCAAACGTCACAACGTAACTGGGTGATTATAAAGGATCATTAGAGGTGTCTCCAAAGGTAGATGTTGGGTTGGCGTATTTCGAGATTAGGATTTGTCACTCCGATTGTCGGAGAGGTATCTCTGGGCCCTCTCGGTAATGCACATCACTTAAGCCTTGCAAGCATTGCAACTAATGAGTTAGTTGTGGGATGATGTATTACAGAACAAGTAAAGAGACTTGCCGGTAACGAGATTGAACTAGGTATTGGATACCGACGATCGAATCTCGGGCAAGTAACATACCGATGACAAAGGGAACAACGTATGTTGTTATGCGGTCTGACCGATAAAGATCTTCGTAGAATATGTAGGAGCCAATATGGGCATCCAAGTCCCGCTATTGGTTATTGACCGGAGACATGTCTCGGTCATGTCTACATTGTTCTCGAACCGTAGGGTCCGCACGCTTAACGTTACGATAACAGTTATTATGAGTTTATGCATTTTGATGTACCGAAGGTTGTTCGGAGTCCCGGATGTGATCACGAACATGACGAGGAGTCTCGAAATGGTCGATACATAAAGATTGATATATTGGAAGCCTATGTTTGGACATCAGAAGTGTTCCGGGTGAAATCGGGATTTTACCGGATTACCGGGAGGGTTACCGGAACCCCCCGGGAGCCAAATGGGCCTACGTGGGCTTTAGTGGAAAGGTGATAGGGCAGCCCACAAGGGCTGTGCGCCTCCCCCTCCCCCTAGTCCTATTAGGACTAGGAGAAGGGGCCGGCCACCCTCTCTCTCTCTCTCTCCCCCTTTGGGGAATCCTATTAGGAATAGGATTGGGGGGAGGAGTCCTACTCCCGGTAGGAGTAGGACTCCTCCTGCGCCTCCTAGCTTGGCCGGCCAGCCCTCCCCCTCTCATCCTTTATATACGGGGGCAGGGGACACCCCAGGACACACAAGTTGATCCTTGAGATCGTTCCTTAGCCGTGTGCGGTGCCCCCTGCCACCAAATTCCACCTCGATCATACCGTTGTAGTGCTTAGGCGAAGCCCTGCGTCGGTAGTACATCAAGATCGTCACCACGCCGTCGTGCTGACGGAACTCTTCCTCGACGCTTTGCTGGATCGGAGCCCGAGGATCGTCATCGAGCTGTACGTGTGCTAAGAACTCGGAGGTGCCGGAGTAACGGTGCTTGGATCGGTCGGATCGGGAAGACGTACGACTACTTCCTCTATGTTGTGTGGTCGCTTCTACAGTCGGTCTGCGTTGGTACGTAGACAACACTCTCCCGTCTCGTTGCTATGCATCACCATGATCTTGCGTGTGCGTAGGAAAATTTTGAAATTACTACGTTCCCCAACAGTAATATGATAGTAGTGGTAACGGTGGCAAAAGTAACGGCATCAGTTTTGGTTTTATAGTGATTGTAACAGTAGCAACGTAAAAGTAAATAAGCGAAGAATAATATATGAACAGCTCGTAGGCAATGGACCAGTCATGGATAATTATGTCGGATGCGATTCCTCATGCAATAGTTATAACATAGGGTGACACAGAACTAGCTCCAGTTCATCAATGTAATGTAGGCATGTATTCCGAATATAGTCGTACGTGCTTATGGAAAAGAACTTGCATGACATCTTTTTGTCATGCCCTCCCGTGGCAGCGGGTCCTATTGGAAACTAAGGGATATTAAGGCCTCCTTTTAATAGAGTAGCTGACCAAAGCATTAACACATAGTGAATACATGAACTCCTCAAACTACGGTCATCACCGGTAAGTATCCCGATTATTGTCACTTTGGGGTTAACGGATCATAACACATAATAGGTGACTATAGACTTGCAAGATAGGATCAAGAACTCACATATATTCATGAAAACATAATAGGTTCAGATCTGAAATGATGGCACTCGGGCCCTACTGACAAGCATTAAGGATAGCAAAGTCATAGCAACATCAATATCATAACATAGTGGATACTAGGGATCAAACTCTAACAAAACTAAATCGATTACATGATAAATCTCATCCAACCCACCACCGTCCAGCAAGCCTACGATGGAATTACTCACGTACGGCGGTGAGCATCATGAAATTGGTGATGGAGGAAGGTTGATGATGACGATGGCGACGGATTCCCCTCTCTAGAGCCCCGAACGGACTCCGGATCAGCCCTCCCGAGAGAGATTAGGGCTCGGCGGAGGCTCTGTATTGTAAAACGCGATGAATCCTTCTCTCTGATTTTTCTCTCTCCAAACACGAATATATAGAGTTGGAGTTGAGGTCGGAGGAGCACCAGGGGGCCCACGAGGCAGGGGGTCGTGGACAGGGTGTGGGCCCGCTGGCCTTGATTCTTTTGCCAATATTTTTTATATATTCCAAAAATAATCTCCGGTGATTTCCAGGTCATTCCGAGAACTTTTATTTCTGCACAAAAATAACACCATGGCAATTCTGCTGAAAACAGCGTCAGTCCGGGTTAGTTCCATTCAAATCATGCAAGTTAGAGTCCAAAACAAGGGCAAAAGTGTTTGGAAAAGTAGATACGTTGGAGACATATCAACTCCCCCAAGCTTAAACCTTTGCTTGTCCTCAAGCAATTCAGTTGACAAACTGAAGTGATAAACAAAAACTTTTACAAACTCTGTTTGCTCTTGTTGTTGTAAATATGTAAAACCAGCATTCAAGTTTTCAGCAAAGATTATGAACTAACCATATTCACAATAACATTTAGGACTCATGTTTACTCATATCAATGGCATAATCAACTAGCAAGCAATAATAATAAATCTCAGATGACAACACTTTCTCAAAACAATCATAATATGATATAACAAGACAGTGTCTCGCTAGCCCTTTCTGAGAACGCAAAACATAAATGGAGAGCACCCCTGAAGATCAAGGGCAGACTAGAAATTATAATTCATGGTAAAAGAGATCCAGTCAAGTCATACTCAATGTAAACTAATAATAATACATGCAAATGACAGCGTTGCTCTCCAACTGGTGCTTTTTAATAAGAGGATGATGACTCAACATAAAAGTAAATGTATAGGCCCTTCGCAGAGGGAAGCATGGATTTGTAGAGGTGCCAGAGCTCGATTTTGAAATAGAGATGAATAATATTTTGAGCGGTATACTTTCATTGTCAACATAACAACCGAGAGATCTCGATATCTTCCATGCTACACACATTATAGGCGGTTCCCAAGCAGAATGGTAAAGTTTATATTCCCCACCACCAACAAGCATCAATCCATGGCTTTCCTGAAACAACGGGTGCCTCCAACTAACAACAATCCTGGGGGAGTTTGTTTGCAATTATTTTGATTTGATTTGAGCATGGGACTGGGCATCCTGGTGACCAGCCATTTTCTCGTGATTGAGGAGCAGAGTCCACTCCTCTTGAGAATAACCCGCCTAGTTGTAACGCCCTCGATGTGGCTATATCTCCCACGTGTCGAAGCACGACTTAGAGGCACAACCGCATTGAAAGCAATGTCGCAAGTGAGGTAATCTTCACACAACCCATGTAATACATAAGGGAAAAGATACATAGTTGGCTTACAATCGCCACTTCACACAATACATGAATAAAGCATTACATCATCCCGATACAATCAAGATCCGACTACGGAACCAAAATAAAAGAAGAACCCCAAAAGAAACAAAGGTCCCCGATCGACCCCAACTGGGCTCCACTACTGATCAACTAGAACGAAACAACATAAAGGACAAGATCTTCATAGAGCTCCTCCTTGAGCTTGGTTGCGTCATCTGCACGGACTCATCGGCACCTACAAGCTGGTTTTGGAAGTATCTGTGTGTAACGCCCTCGATGCGGCTATATCTCCCACGTGTCGAAGCACGACTTAGAGGCATAACCGCATTGAAAGCAATGTCGCAAGTGAGGTAATCTTCACACAAGCCATGTAATACATAAGGGAAAGAGAATACATAGTTGGCTTACAATCGCCACTTCACACAATTACATGAATAAAGCATTACAACATCCAAATACAATCAAGGTCCGACTACGGAACAAAAATAAAAGAAGAACCCCAAATGCGACAAAGGTCCCCGATTGACCCCAACTGGGCTCCGCTACTGATCAACTAGAACGAAACAACATAAAGGACAAGATCTTCATCGAGCTCCTCCTGATCTTGGTTGCGTCATCTGCACGGACTCATCGGCACCTGCAAGCTGGTTTTGGAAGTATCTGTGAGCCACGGGGACTCAGCAATCTCGCACCCTCGCGATCAAGACTATTTAAGCTTATGGGTAAGGTAAAAGTATGAGGTGGAGCTGCAACAAGCGACTAACATATATGGTGGCTAACATACGCAAATGAGAGCGAGAAGAGAAGGCAAAGCACGGTCGATAAAAGTATGATCAAGAAGTGATCCTGGACTACCTACGGCAAGCATAACTCCAACAACCGTGTTCACTTCCCGGACTCCGCCGGAAAGAGACCATCACGGTTACACACGCGGTTGATTCATTTTAATTAAGATCAAGTTCAGGTTTTCTACAACCGGACATTAACAAATTCCCATCTGCCGCGGGCACGGCTTTCGAAAGTTCAAATCCCTGCAGGGGTGTCCCAACTTAGCCCATCACAAGCTCTCACGGTCAACGAAGGAATAGACCTCCTCCCGAGACATTCCGATCAGACTCGGCATCCCGGTACAACAAGACATTTCGATAGGGTAAAACTAAACCAGCAACACCGCCCGAATGTGCCGACAAATCCCGATAGGAGCTGCACATATCTCTTTCTCAGGGCACACTCAGATTGTCTTAGGTACGGGTAGGCCAGCCCAGAGTTGCCCCTGAAGGAAATATGCCCTAGAGGCAATAATAAAGTTATTATTTATTTCCTTATATCATGATAAATGTTTATTATTCATGCTAGAATTGTATTAACCGGAAACATAATACATGTGTGAATACATAGACAAACTTAGTGTCACTAGTATGCCTCTACTTGACTAGCTCGTTAATCAAAGATGGTTATGTTTCCTAAACCATGAACAAGGTGTTGTTATTTGATTAACGAGGTCACATCATTAATTGAATGATCTGATTGACATGACCCATTTCATTAGCTCAGCACCCGATCGTTTAGTATGTTGCTATTGCTTTCTTCATGACTTATACATGTTCCTATGACTATGAGATTATGCAACTCCCGTTTACCGGAGGAACACTTTGTGTGCTACCAAACGTCACAACATAACTGGGTGATTATAAAGGAGCTCTACAGGTGTCTCCAAAGATAGATGTTGGGTTGGCGTATTTCGAGATTAGGATTTGTCACTCCGATCGTCAGAGAGGTATCTCTGGGCCCTCTCGGTAATGCACATCACATAAGCCTTGCAAGCATTGCGACTAATGAGTTAGTTGCGAGATGATGTATTACGGAATGAGTAAAGAGACTTCCCGGTAACGAGATTGAACTAGGTATTGGATACCCACGATCGAATCTCGGGCAAGTGACATACCGATAACAAAGGGAACAACGTATGTTGTTATGCGGTCTGACCGATAAAGATCTTCGTAGAATATGTAGGAGCCAATATGGGCATCCAGGTCCCGCTATTGGTTATTGACCGGAGATGTGTCTCAGTCATGTCTACATTGTTCTCGAACCATAGGGTCCGCACGCTTAACGTTACGATGACAGTTATTATGAGTTTATGCATTTTGATGTACCGAAGTTAGTTCGGAGTCCCGGATGTGATCACGGACATAACGAGGAGTCTCGAAATGGTCGAGACATAAAGATTGATATATTGGAAGCCTATATTTGGATATCGGAAGTGTTCCGGGTGAAATCGTGATTTTACCGGAGTACCGGGAGGTTACCGGAACCCCCCGGGAGCCATATGGGCCTTAAAGGGCTTTAGTGGAAAGGAGAAAGGGGCAGCCCAAGGTGGCCGTGCGCCTCCCCCCTCCCCTAGTCCTATTAGGACTAGGAGAGGTGGCCGGCCCCCCTCTCTCTCTTTCCCCCTCGGGGAATCCTAGTCCAACTAGGATTGGGGGGGGGGGAGTCCTACTCCCGGTAGGAGTAAGACTCCTCCTGCGCCCTCCTCCTGGCCGGCGGCCCCCTCCCCCTTGGCTCCTTTATATACGGAGGCAGGGGGCACCTCTAGACACACAAGTTGATCATTGAGATCGTTCCTTAGCCGTGTGCGGTGCCCCCTGCCACCATATTCCACCTCGATCATATTGTTGTAGTGCTTAGGCGAAGCCCTGCGTCGGTAGAACATCAAGATCGTCACCACGCCGTCGTGCTGATGGAACTCCTCCCCGAAGCTTTGCTAGATCGGAGCCCGAGGATCGTCATCGAGTTGTACGTGTGCTAAGAACTCGGAGGTGCCGGAGTAACGGTGCTTGGATCGGTCGGATCGGGAAGAAGACGTACGACTACTTCCTCTACGTTGTGTCAACGCTTCCGTTGCGATCTACAAGGGTACGTAGATCATACTCTCCTCTCGTTGCTGTGCATCACCATGATCTTGCGTGTGCGTAGGAATTTTTTTGAAATTACTACGTTCCCCAACAGTGGCATCCGAGCCTAGGTTTTATGGTTTGATGTTATTTGCACGAGTAGAACACAAGTGAGTTGTGGGCGATATAAGTCATACTGCCTACCAGCATGTCATACTTTGGTTCAGCGACATTGTTGGACGAGACGACCCGGACCAACATTATGTGTACGCTTATGCGAGACCGGTTTCCCCGACGTGCTTTGCACACAGGTGGCTTGCGGGCGACTGTCTCTCCAACTTTAGTTGAACCGAGTGTGGCTACGCCCGGTCCTTGCGAAGGTTAAAACGGAGTCTATTTGACAAACTATCGTTGTGGTTTTGATGCGTAGGTGAGATTGGTTCTTGCTTAAGCCCGTAGCAGCCACGTAAAACTTGTAACAACAAAGTAGAGGACGTCTTACTTGTTTTTGCAGGGCATGTTGTGATGTGATATGGTTAAGACATGATGCTAAATTTTATTGTATGAGATGATCATGTTTTGTAACCGAGTTATTGGCAACTGGCAGGAGCCATATGGTTGTCGCTTTATTGTATGCAATGCAATCGCGATGTAATGCTTTACTTTATCACTAAGCGGTAGCGATAGTCGTAGAAGCATAAGATTGGCGAGACGACAACGATGCTACGATGGAGATCAAGGTGTCGCGCCGGTGACGATGGTGATCATGACGGTGCTTCGGAGATGGAGATCACAGGCACAAGATGATGATGGCCATATCATATCACTTATAATGATTGCATGTGATGCTTATCTTTTATGCATCTTATCTTGCTTTGATTGAAGGTAGCATTATAAGATGATCTCTCACTAAATTATCAAGAAGTGTTCTCCCTGAGTATGCACCGTTGCGAAAGTTCTTCGTGCTAAGACACCACGTGATGATCGGGTGTGATAGGCTCTACTTTCAAATACAACGGGTGCAAAATAGTTGCACACGCGGAATACTTAGGTTATACTTGACGAGCCAAGCATATACAGATATGTCCTCGGAACACGGAGACCGAAAGGTCGAGCGTGAATCATATAGTAGATATGATCAACATAGTGATGTTCACCAATGAAACTACTCCATCTCACGTGATGATCGGACATGGTTTAGTTGATTTGGATCACGTGATCACTTAGAGGATTAGAGGGATGTCTATCTAAGTGGGAGTTCTTAAGTAATATGATTAATTGAACTTAAATTTATCATGAACTTAGTACCTGATAGTATCTTGCTTGTTTATGTTGATTGTAGATAGATGGCTCGAGCTGTTGTTCCGTTGAATTTTAATGCGTTCCTTGAGAAAGCAAAGTTGAAAGATGATGGTAGCAATTACATGGACTGGGTCCGTAACTTTAGGATTATCCTCATTGCTGCACAGAAGAATTACGTCCTGGAAGCACCGCTGGGTGCCAGGCCTGCTGCTGGAGCAACACCAGATGTTATGAACGTCTGGCAGAGCAAAGCTGATGACTACTCGATAGTTCAGTGTGCCATGCTTTACGGCTTAGAATCGGAACTTCAACGACGTTTTGAACGTCATGGAGCATATGAGATGTTCCAGGAGTTGAAGTTAATATTTCAAGTAAATGCCCGGATAGAGAGATACGAAGTCTCCAATAAGTTCTATACCTGCAAGATGGAAGAGAACAGTTCTGTCAGTGAGCATATACTCAAAATGTCTGGGTATAATAATTACTTGATTCAATTGGGAGTTAATCTTCCAGATGATTGCGTCATTGACAGAATTCTCCAATCACTGCCACGAAGCTACAAGAGCTTCGTGATGAACTATAATATGCAAGGGATGAACAAGACTATTCCCGAGCTCTTCGCAATGCTGAAAGCTGCGGAGGTAGAAATCAAGAAGGAGCATCAAGTGTTGATGGTTAACAAAACCACTAGTTTCAAGAAAAAGGGCAAAGGGAAGAAGAAGGGGAACTTCAAGAAGAACGGCAAGCAAGTTGCTGATCAAGAGAAGAAACCCAAGTCTGGACCTAAGCCTGAAACTGAGTGCTTCTACTGCAAGCAGACTGGTCACTGGAAGCGGAACTGCCCCAAGTATTTGGCGGATAAGAAGGATGGCAAGGTGAACAAAGGTATATGTGATATACATGTTATTGATGTGTACCTTACTAATGCTCGCAGTAGCACCTGGGTATTTGATACTGGTTCTGTTGCTAATATTTGCAACTCGAAACAGGGACTACGGATTAAGCGAAGATTGGCTAAGGACGAGGTGACGATGCGCGTGGGAAACGGTTCCAAAGTCGATGTGATCGCGGTCGGCACGCTACCTCTACATCTACCTTCGGGATTAATATTAGACCTAAATAATTGTTATTTGGTGCTAGCGTTGAGCATGAACATTATATCTGGATCTTGTTTAATGCGAGACGGTTATTCATTCAAATCAGAGAATAATGGTTGTTCTATTTATATGAGTAATATCTTTTGTGGTCATGCACCCTTGAAGAGTGGTCTATTCTTGTTGAATCTCGATAGTAGTGATACACATATTCATAATGTAGAAGCCAAAAGATGCAGAGTTGATAATGATAGTGCAACTTATTTGTAGCACTGCCGTTTAGGTCATATCAGTGTAAAGCGCATGAAGAAACTCCATACTGATGGGCTTTTGGAACCACTTGATTATGAAATCACTTGGTACTTGCGAACCGTGCCTCATGGGCAAGATGACTAAAACACCGTTCTCCGGTACTATGGAGAGAGCAACAGATTTGTTGGAAATCATACATATAGATGTATGCGGTCCGATGAATATTGTGGCTCGTGGCGGATATCGTTATTTTCTCACATTCACAGATGATTGAAGCAGATATGGGTATATCTACTTAATGAAACATAAGTCTGAAACATTTGAAAAGTTCAAAGAATTTTAGAGTGAAGTAGAAAATCATCGTAACAAGAAAATAAAGTTTCTATGATCTGATCGTGGAGGAGAATATTTGAGTTACGAGTTTGGTGTACATTTGAAAAATTATGGAATAGTTTTGCAACTCACGCCACCCGGAACACCACAGCGCAATGGTGTGTCCGAACGTCGTAATCGTACTTTACTAGATATGGTGTGATCTATGATGTCTCTTACTGATTTACCGCTATCGTTTTGGGGATACGCTCTAGAGACGGCCGCATTCACGTTAAATAGGGCACCATCAAAATCCGTTGAGACGACGCCTTATGAACTATGGTTTGGCAAGAAACCAAAGTTGTCGTTTCTGAAAGTTTGGGGCTGCGATGCTTATGTGAAAAAGCTTCAACCTGATAAGCTTGAACCCAAATCGGAGAAATGTGTCTTCATAGGATATCCAAAGGAAACTATTGGATACACTTTCTATCACAGATCCGAAGGCAAGACTTTTGTTGCTAAATTCGGAAACTTTCTTGAGAAGGAGTTTCTCTCGAAAGAAGTGAGTGGGAGGAAAGTAGAACTTGACGAGGTAAATGTACCTGCTCCCTTGTTGGAAAGTAGTACATCACAGAAAACTGTTTCTGCGACACCTACACCAATAAGTGAGGAAGTTAATGATAATGATCATGAAACTTCAGAACAAGATACTACTGAACCTCGTAGATCAACCAGAGTAAGATCCGCACCAGAGTGGTACGGTAATCTAGTTCTGGAAGTCATGCTACTAGATCATGATGAACCTACGAACTATGAAGAAGCGATGGTGATCCCAGATTCCACAAAGTGGCTTGAAGCCATGAAATCTGAGATGGGATCCATGTATGAGAACAAAGTATGGACTTTGGTTGACTTGCCCGATGATCGGCCAGCAATTGAGAATAAATGGATCTTCAAGAAAAAGACTGACGCTGACGGTAATGTTACTGTCTATAAAGCTTGACTTGTCGCGAAAGGTTTTCGACAAGTTCAAGGGGTTGACTACGATGAGACCTTCTCACCCGTAGCGATGCTTAATTCTGTCCGAATCATGTTAACAATTGCCGCGTTTTATGATTATGAAATTTGGCAGATGGATGTCAAATCTGCATTCCTGAATGGATTTCTGGAAGAAGAGTTGTATATGATGCAACCGGAAGGTTTTGTCGATCCAAAGGGAGCTAACAAAGTGTGCAAGCTCCAGCGATCCATTTATGGACTGGTGCAAGCCTCTCGGAGTTGGAATAAATGCTTTGATAGTGTGATCAAAGCATTTGGTTTTATACAGACTTTCGGAGAAGCCTGTATTTACAAGAAAGTGAGTGGGAGCTCTGTAGCATTTCTGATATTATATGTGGATGATATATTGCTGATTGGAAATGATATAGAATTTCTGGATAGCATAAAGGGATACTTGAATAAGAGTTTTTCAATGAAAGACCTCGATGAAGCTGCTTACATATTAGGCATAAAGATCTATAGAGATAGATCAAGACGCTTAATTGGACTTTCACAAAGCACATACCTTGACAAGATTTTGAAGAAGTTCAAAATGGATCAAGCAAAGAAAGGGTTCTTGCCTGTGTTACAAGGTGTGAAGTTGAGTCAGACTCAATGCCCGACCACTGCAGAAGATAGAGAGAAAATGAAAGATGTTCCCTATGCTTCAGCCATAGGCTCTATCATGTATGCAATGCTGTGTACCAGACCTGATGTGTGCCTTACTATAAGTTTAGCAGGGAGGTACCAAAGTAATCCAGGAGTGGATCACTGGACAGCGGTCAAGAACATCCTGAAATACCTGAAAAGGACTAAGGATATGGTTCTCGTATATGGAGGTGACAAAGAGCTCACCATAAAAGGTTACGTTGATGCAAACTTTGACACTGATCCGGACGATTCTAAATCGCAAACCGGATACGTGTTTACATTAAACGGTGGAGCTGTCAGTTGGTGCAGTTCTAAACAAAGCGTCGTAGCGGTATCTACATGTGAAGCGGAGTACATAGCTGCTTTGGAAGCAGCGAACGAAGGAGTCTGGATGAAGGAGTTCATATCCGATCTAGGTGTCATACCTAGTGCATCGTGTCCAATGAAAATCTTTTGTGACAATACTGGTGCAATTGCCTTGGCAAAGGAATCCAGATTTCACAAGAGGACCAAGCACATCAAGAGACACTTCAATTCCATCCGGGATCTAGTCCAGGTGGGAGACATAGATATTTGCAAGATACATACGGATCTGAATGTTGCAGACCCTTGACTAAGCCTCTTCCACGAGCAAAACATGATCAGCACCAAGACTCCATGGGTGTTAGAATCATTATTGTGTAATCTAGATTATTGACTCTAGTGCAAGTGGGAGACTGAAGGAAATATGCCCTAGAGGCAATAATAAAGTTATTATTTATTTCCTTATATCATGATAAATGTTTATTATTCATGCTAGAATTGTATTAACGGGAAACATAATACATGTGTGAATACATAGACAAACTTAGTGTCACTAGTATGCCTCTACTTGACTAGCTCGTTAATCAAAGATGGTTATGTTTCCTAAACCATGAACAAGGTGTTGTTATTTGATTAACGAGGACACATCATTAGTTGAATGATCTCATTGACATGACCCATTTCATTAGCTTAGCACCCGATCGTTTAGTATGTTGCTATTGCTTTCTTCATGACTTATACATGTTCCTATGACTATGAGATTCTGCAACTCCCGTTTACCGGAGGAAGACTTTGTGTGCTACCAAACGTCACAACGTAACTGGGTGATTATAAAGGAGCTCTACAGGTGTCTCCAAAGATAGATGTTGGGTTGGCGTATTTCGTGTCGGGTGGTAGGTGCGACATATGCCAACTAGTGGCTTATCATTGTGGGAGCCAATAAAACATCGCCGGTGCCTGGAAACGGGATAAGGCGAAGACATGCACGCCGGCGAATCTTACCCAGCTTCAGGGCTCTCCGGGGAGATAACACCCCTACTGCTGCTCTGCGGGGTCTCCGCATGGTTACTAAATGAACAAGTAGCTACACAATGCTCCTCGAGCTGTTTTGGGTGGAAGGAGGAAGAAGGGCTCACCTAGCTTGCTTCCTCTCCTTGTATGGTGTCTAGGTCTAACTTGAGAGTCCAACCCTTTGCATGGGTGCACCGGGGGGTTTATATAGGCCTACCCCCCGGGGGTACAATGGTAATCCAGCTGGGCGCGGGGCCCAGCTGTCTGTGACTGTGCTCGCCGGCTTCTACGCCGGCTGCTGGGGCCCGCCGACTGGTGGGTCCCGCCGGCTGCCGGCTCCTTGGTCGACAGGCAGGCCCCACAGGGCAGGGCCTGGTCGGTGGCTGGTTACTGTTGCTCCGTGCTGTTGACGCAGGCTTGGTCGGGGTAAGCGTGGCTACAGTACCGCCGCCCTGGCGGGCGATTACTGTAGCCCCGCCGTATCTTGTCTCCTTAATGGGCGTCTCCCTCGAGGAGAGTGGCAGGCCGGCTATGGGAAGCCGGCTCTCTATCTCGCCGGCTTGAGAGGAGGTGCGGCCGCCTTCGGTATCTCTCTGCCCGAAGGGGCCCACCACCTCGGGGGCCATGCTGGTGGCCCGTTGTGGACGGCGTCGGGGCCGCCATGGCAACAGTGCCGTGCCGGATGGGTCATGGCCACCCGTACGGCGCACTGTACCAGGCGTGCTCCGGGTTTTGGGGGTGGCAGGCTCTACTGTAGCCACGCCCTGCTTCATCATCGCGGGGTGGACGCGTATGCTGCGGGTACGGCTTTGACTGCTTTATGGGGGCCGATCTCTTGTAGTCGGCCCTGCTGTAGCCGGCTTCTCGTAGTCGGCCCTCCACAGCTTTCTTCATGAGAGTAAAGGGCGGGCCGCCCCCGAATCCGGCCTAGGAGGTAGACGGCAGAGGGGGGAGGCGGCCCCAGGTCTTGAGTCTTCTTGAGAGCCGGACAGGCTCGTAATTTTTTCTGATGGGCCAGGGGAAGCCGGCTAGGCTACCCATGGCTATTTACTCTGACAGTAGTCCCCGAAGCTGGGCGAGCTTCACGGCGGACAGAGGGACGAGAAGCTTGGTCAGCTTCATACCTTGAGGAGCCGACCTCGCCGTCGTAGGACGACTTCGGGGAACTTTCTTGTTTATTAATATGACCATGGTCGACCCGCGGGCTGGCCGCGGGCCCCACGACGGGCCACGTGGCGGAGAAGTCCTGCCGTCGCACGCGCGCGACGGGATGCCGCTGCAGGCCCGGCCCCGCCAATCCTTGGCCTCGGCCCGGGCGCAGATCTTCTGTGGCCCGAGGGGACTGCTCGCCTCCCCGCGACCGTTTCTTCGTGTCTTCAATGCGCGCAATTAACGCGGAGCATGGGGGAGATGGGCACGATCGATCCCCACGATCCCCCACGCCGCGCCTCCTCGGCTCCGGCGCACGAGCCTACAAGTAGGAGGGGGAGGGGGAGAGACAAAGGCTTGCTTGCTCCCCCGCTCCCCGTCCCTCCTCGTTCTCCTTTCCTTTCTTCTTCCTCCGCGCCCGACGCAGCCTCCCGTCGCGGCCTGCCCACGCCGCCATGTCCATGGCGCTGTCGAGCTCGTGGGACGGGTCCAACGTCCACGATGAGCACATAGAGTTTCTCCGCCAGACCCGGCGCCTGCCCGCCACCAACCTCGTGCAGGCTCGCCTGGCGCCGGAGGCGGAAATCTCGCCGGCGCCAGAGGAAGGCGAGCGCGTCGTCTTCCGCACGCATTTCTTGCGTGGCTTCGGCTTCCCGGCGAGCGGGTTCATGCGCTCCTTCCTCGACTTCTACCGTCTCCAGCCGCATCACCTCACGCCCAACGCGGTGATGCTGCTGTCGGCCTTGGTCTCTCTCTGCGAAGGCTTCATGGGAGTGCTGCCCACGCTGGAGCTTTGGGCGGAGCTCTTCCAAAACAAGCTCGGCACCGTCACTGCCGGCGTGCCCGCCCCCTGCGGGGCCTTCATCGCGATGAAGAGGTCATGCGAGAACAACCCCTTCCCGCACATCCCTTTAATCCAATCGGTCAAACTTTGGCAAAAATCATATTTCTACGTCAAGAACGTCGCCCCGCAAGGAGACTACGTTAACCTGCCGGCTTACGTAGCCGGCCCGCCTGCTGGGAGGCAGCCGTCTTGGGGCTTCCGATCCAAGTCCTTATCTCCGGCCGGGAACGCCGCCATCGCCCGGCTTCGGGTAATGATCCAGTCGGAAGGCCTGCGCGGAGCCGACTTGGTGGCCGCCTTCGTCGAGCGCCGGATCCTTCCCCTTCAGAGCCGGCCCCACATGTTATGCCAGATGAGCGGCCGCTTCGATCCTTGCCGGCTGAGCACATGGGAGATGCCCCATGCCGAGGTAGCGCTCATGGTGAACTACATCGCCAACCTCAAGCTCGCCGACGACTGGCAATTCGGCAAGGCGCCGTACTCCCGCGCCCATCCTCCGCCCGTGGTAAGTCCTTCTTTCTGTCATCAACCGGCTTATGCCAGCCGGCTTCTGACCAGGCAGCTCTTTTCCCCTTTTTTTATCAGAACCCTCTTCTTCCGCCGCCAGCCGGGGCGGCAGGAGTCGAACGCCAGTATGCCCCGGACCGTATGGTAGATGATATCGACGACCCGGATTTGGCCGTGGCCGCCATGGAGGACGCCGCCACGGGGGACGTCGCCGAGCCCGGAGGCACGGGGCTCTCGGCCAGTTTTGATGACTGGCCGGACGACGCCGACGCAGAAGAAATCCCGCGCCACCAGCCGGCAACCGACCGCCACAGCGCGGGCTCGTCCGCCGCGCCGGCTGCCGGTGGTGGAAAGGCGAAACGACGGGCCGCGCTTCCTCTCTTCGGCAGCCGGCCGAAAAAGACGAGGGCCTCCGTCGCGACAACGAAGCGCGACGAAGGCGGCCCGTTTCCGGAAGGCGGTGAAGCAACCTCCAGCGGTTTCCTCGTAAGCCCTTTGGCCGCCTGCGTGCTTGGTTTTTGTTGTCTTATTTTGTTCTAACCCTTCTCCGACTTCTGAGCAGGGCGCCGCTTTCCCTTGAGCGAGGCCCAGGCGGCTCTGTGGTCGGGCCGGGTGCTGGATCTTCAGGGCCCCGCCGCGTGGACCCCCGCGCCGATCTTGCGGAAGCCACAGAGCGGAACGCCCGCGAGGCACGAGAAGAGAGGGAGGCGGCGGAGCGGGAGGCCGCCCGGGCAGCGACGGAGCGAGCGGGGGCGGCAGCCGAGACTCCATTGGAGCGGGCGACCGCGGAGACGGAGGCGGAGGGCATGCATAGCCAGCCTCCGCTTCTCGCCATCCCCCCTCCACACCGTGGATCCGGACATCCTGCTGCCCACGGCGGAGGAGATCACCCCCAATCAGCCGCCGACGCAGAGGGATGAGCTCTTCGAGGTCTTCGCGAAGAGGACGCCGCCGACAGCGCCAGCCGGAGCGGGCGAAGGCGGCCAGTCGTCGGCGGTGCCAGAGGAGCCGACCCGGGCAGCACCCGAGGCCGGAGCCGGTCTTGAAATCCAGCTGGCGGCGAGCCAGCGCGCCGGAGGGAGCACGGCCCCGCTGGACACACGCCAAGCCGCGGGTGCCAACCAGACGGCAGAAGCCTTGGCGGTGGCCAGTTCCGCCACGTCCGGGTGGACTCCCAGCGGAGGAAGTGGCGAGCTGAACATGGCGACCCAAGGGGTTCGGAGCCGGCTGCAGGCTCAGGCCGCCCTCATGCAGCAATTTACTCAGGAGTTTCTGTCGACGCGGTCCGCAATCCGGGTAAGCTTTTTACTTGTCGACCGCTCTGGTCCTCTGATTTTTTCCGTGGGGGCGCGCTAGCGCACCCACTGGGTGTAGTCCCCGAGATCCGGGCCGACTGCAGCGCAGTCGGGTTGGATCTTTCTCGGCGGCTATCTTAACTCTGTTTTCTGTCTGATCTTTAGGATTATCACAACTCTCGTGCCACCGCCTTCAACTCCCAGGCTCGGGAGCTGAGCCGGAGGACCGAAGACCTGGCCAGCAGCCGGCGTAAGTATATTGCTCTTATCTGTCTCTTGTGGGGGCGCGACAGCGCACCCACTGGGTGTAGTCCCCGAGATCCGGGCCGACTGCGGCGTAGTCGGGTCGGATCTTTCTTGATGACTTTTCCCTTATTGACTTTTTCTCTTTGTCTCTTGCTCATGTAGGGGCCAACGCCGACTTGCGGAGGGAGCTCGGCGAAGTGCAGACCGCTCTTCGTGCCAGGGACGCCGAGTATGCCGGCTTGGTTCAGGAGCGCGACCGCCTGGTCAAGAGACTGGCCGACCAGGAGGAAAGCCATAAGGCGGCCCTGCAGAAGGCGCAGGATGGCGAAGCTGCCCTGAAGGTGGAGCTCGAGACCAAGGCGGTGAGCTGGGCCAAGACGCGCCAGGCGCTGGAGGAAGGTTTCGGCCGGATCGAAGATCTGATCGATGGTAAGCCGCCTTTCTTACCCTTCCTCCATCTGCCGGCCGCCTGAGGTTTTATTCTGACTTGTGCTTGTTACTTTGCGCAGATTACTTTCCCGGCCACTCTGTCCTCGCCACCCAAGCCATCGAGGCCCATCGCGAGGCGCGCCGTCAGGCTGGAGTTGTCATTCCGCCGGATGCAAATCGAACGCTGTCGGAGCAGCTCATTGCCATCCAAGCGCGACTGCAGCCGGCCCATCGGATGCTCCGCCGGCTCCAACGTGCCGGGGCGCAGGTGCTGGCCACGCTCTGGCCCGGCCAGATGATTCCCCGCACCCCAAGTCGGACCGCCGACTGGCTAGAAGTCGCAGTCGGCCGCTTCGAGGCTTGGAAGGCGTCAGCAGCCCGTCTTAGAGCCGGGCGTGCGTTGGAGTTCGTCCGTGCGTGGTACCCAGGGCTAAGCCTGGACCAGCTGCGGACTTGGCGGTTGGAGGCCGACGCGGAGCTGGAGGAGGTGCGGCCGGCGATCGCGCAGCACGCCTCGATGATCGTCGAGTGCACCGACACCAGCATCTTCGCGCCGGAACTCAGTGATGACGGCATCGCCCAGCCGGAGGAGTGGTTCGGGCTGAACCCGGCGGACGGCGAGGACTCGGCCGAGGAGATTGCTTCTAGCGACGAGGGCGAGGATGACGAGGAAGAAGACGACGAAGACGCCGAGCCGGCTGGTGAGACGACCGACCGCCCTCAAGCCGACCATGCCTCCAGCAACGAGCCGCGCGGGAGCGCGCCCTCTGCCGGAGGTGGTGATCAGGCCGAAGTTGGCCAGCCGGCCTCTCCTTCAGTCGGCATGACCGTCTCCACTGCCCAGCCCGGCTCGTCAGCGGCGCCGCCGGCTTGATCTGCCGTCCCTGTTGTTCTTGCTTTTGCCTTTTCGTACAGCAATTCCACCCACCGGGGGTGTATCGAACAATGTTGGATGCTGACCACTCTGGAGGTCCTTTGTGTAAATATTATTGTATGCATGTCTTGGCTTCCATTCAAGTGCACTTTTTTATCCTTAGGCCTTTTCCTTTGCCGCCTTCCCTCTTTGGGAAGGCAAGTACTCGAGCTTTCTTGGATTTGAAGCAGACTGAATGTAAGCCGGCCGACCGGCTACTCTGGTAGTCAGTCGGCGGGAGGCGGCAAGCCGGCTTTTGTTATATAAGCCCGTTAGTCCCTAGCCGTTTTTCGTGTGCGCACCCTTTCCGGCTTACGACTCTTGCCAACCGGGCAGTCGGTTCTTCGAACTGCGATTTTGGCAAGAACCAAGCCTGGGTGTCGGCACATTACTTGTCTGACCGCGGGTAGGGCTCGTAATATAACTCTAGTCGGCTAGTCCCCGAGCCGACTCGTCGAACCCGGTGCCGGACAAAATAAATGAACAGGCGATATCATACGCATGATAACTTTCATTCATAAAATAAAAGGTGGCAGTCCCCGAGTCCTCCTCGGGGAGCCTATTGTTTCGTACTTAATACAAAAGTGGACGTGATACATACTGCATTTTAACTGTAAAATTTCTGAAGAAGATTGGCATTCCATGGTCGCTCTGAATCCTTGCCGGAGTCGTCTCTCTTGCGTGCCTTCGGCTTCTGCGCGTCGATGAGGTAGTAGGCATCGTTGCCTAGAGCTCTGCTGACGACGAAGGGACCTTCCCAGGGGGCTGCGAGCTTGTGCTGGCCGGCTGTTCGCTGGATCAGCCGGAGCACAAGGTCACCCTCCTGGAAGGATCTTGGTCTGACCTTCCGACTGTGGTAGCGGCGCAAACCCTACTGGTAAATGGCAGACCGGCTGAGGGCTAACAGCCGGCCTTCTTCCAGCAGGTCGACGCCGTCTTCTCTTACTTCTTTGGCTTCCGCTTCCGTGTACATGGTTACCCGAGGCGCGTCGAACTCGATGTCTGTTGGGATGACTGCCTCGGCACCATATACAAGGAAGAAAGGAGTGAAGCCGGTTGATCTGTTTGGGGTAGTACGCAGACTCCATAGGACAGCCGGCAGCTCATCGAGCCAACAGCCGGCTGAACGCTCCAGAGGTACGACCAGTCGGGGCTTGATGCCGGACAGGATGAAGCCATTTGCTCGCTCCACTTGGCCGTTTAACTGCGGGTGGGCGACGGACGCAAGGTCCAGCCGGATACCTTGTGCAGCACAGAATCGTGCCAAGGCACCTTTGGCAAAATTCGTGCCGTTGTCGGTGATGATGCTGTGCGGTATGCCGTACCGGGTTGTTATATCTGCAATGAAAGTCACCGCAGTCGGCCCATTCAGCTTCTTGATCGGCTTCGCCTCAATCCACTTGGTGAATTTTTCCATGGCGACAAGCAAATGGGTCATGCCGCCGCACGCCATCTTGAATGGGCCCACCATATCCAGTCCCCAGACGGCAAAGGGCCAGGTGAGGGGAATGGTCTTGAGTGCCGAAGCCGGCGTGTGTTGCTTGGAGCTGAAAAGCTGGCAGCCTTTGCAGTGCTTGACTAGCTCTTTGGCGTCATCCAAAGCAGTCGGCCAGAAGAAACCGTGGCGGAAGGCTTTGGCGACAAGTGATCTTGATGCGGCGTGGTGGCCGCACTCTCCTTGGTGTATATCTCTGAGGATTGCAATGCCTTTCTCCTGCTCGACGCATCGCTGTAAGACTCCGGTGACACTGCGCTTGAAGAGTTCTCTATAGATGATTGTGTATGCTCCGGCTCGACGTTGGACTTGTCTCGCTTCGGTTTCGTCAGCCGGCAGATCTTGGTTCACCAAAAAGTTGAGGATGGTTTGGGCCCATGATGGAGCTGCGACTTCCCCTGCCGCCAATGTGGCTACAGCCACCAGGGTGGGCGGGCTGGGTAATGAAGTGCTGGAATCGGCCGCCGCTTGCCGTGCTGAAGAAGTCCCCGGGCCGGCTACCGTAGTCCCTGAGCTAGGTACCGCAGTCCCCGAGCCGGGTGCGGCAGTCCCCGAGCTGGCTACTGCAGTCCCCGAGCCGGCTACTGCAGTCCCCGAGCCGAGTATTGAAGTCCCCGGGCCGACTGCTTGATTCTTCGAGCCGGACCCGGCCCCATCGGGGTTAGGCGGCACGAAGATGGAGTCGGATTCCGGAGACGGCTTGATGGATGGCTTGAGGAGGCGTTGTAGGGCGACGCCGGTTGGTATTGCTTGCCGCGTGGAGCCTATTCGGGCCCGGGCATCTGCTGGCTCGTTGTCGGCTCGCGGTACATGGAGGAATTCGCATCCATCGAAGTATCCACTGATTTGATGCACTAGGAAGCGGTAGCTTGCCATGTTTGCGTCCTTGGCGTCCCAGTCGCCAGATGATTGCTGGACCACCAAATCCGAGTCGCCATAGCACAGGATCCGGCGGATGCAGAGTTCCTTGCCAAGCCGGAGCCTGTGTATGAGCGCTTCATACTCGGCTACATTGTTGGAGGCGGCGAAGTGGATCTGCAGTGTGTATCTGAGCTTGTCGCCCTTAGGAGAGGTAAGGACGACGCCGGCTCCCAAGCCGGTGCGCATCTTGGATCCATCAAAGTGCATGCGCCAATGGGTGGAGTCGGGAGCTGGCGGTAAGTAATGGGTCTCAGCCCAGTCGACGAGGAAGTCGGCCAGTGCTTGCGACTTGATGGCGGTGCGGGGTTGGTAGAAGATCGTGTAAGGGGCCAGCTCGATGGCCCACTTAGCCACCCGGCTGGATGCATCCCGGCTGCCTATGATCTCGGCCTGCGGGGCAGTGCATACGACCGTGATAGGATGTTCTTGAAAGTACGGCTTCAGCTTCTTGGCGGTGAAGTACACGCCGTAGCACATCTTCTGGTAGTGCGGGTAGTTCTGTTTCGAGGCGGACAACACCTCGCTCAGGTAATAAACCGGCCTCTGGACCGGCTGGGCTCGGCCTTCTTCGGGGCGTTGGACTACAATGACGGTGCTGACCACCCGGCTGGTGGCGGCAATATAAAGGAGCATGGGCTCTTTCTCAGTCGGTGCCGCCAAGACAGGCGGCGTGGCCAGCATTTTCTTCCGCTCGTGGAAAGCTTGGTCGGCCTGGTCATTCCACTCGAAGTGGGTGCTCTTCTTCATGAGGCGGTAGAGAGGGAGAGCTTTCTCTCCAAGCCGGCTGATGAAGCGATTCAGAGAGGCCAGGCACCCGGTGAACTTCTGGATCTCTCAAAGCTTGGTTGGGACCGCCATCCTCTCGATGGCCTTGATCTTCACAGGGTTGCACTCGATGCCGCGTTCGGAGACCAGAAAGCCTAGGAGCTGGCCGGCTGGCACTCCGAACATGCATTTCTCGGGGTTGAGCTTGATTCGGAACCGACGCAGGTTCTCGAATGTCTCCTTCAGGTCTTCCAGCAGAGTGCCACGCTTCTCCGTCTTCACCATGATATCATCCACGTAGACATGGGCGTTTTTGCCGAGCTGCGTGAGGAGGCACTTCTGCATGCAACGCTGAAAAGTGGCGCCGGCATTCCTCAAGCCGAACGTCATGGTCAGGTAGCAGAAGGCTCCAAATGGTGTGATGAAGGCGGTCTTCAGTCGGTCATCCGGGTTCAGTTTTATCTGGTGGTATCCCGAATAAGCATCCAAAAAGCTCAACATCTCGCATCCGGTTGTGGAGTCTATCACTTGGTCAATTCTGGGCAGGGCGAAGGGATCTTTTGGGCAGGCTTTGTTGAGGCTTGTGTAATCTATACACATGCGCCACTTGTTATTCTTTTTCAGCACGAGAACCGGGTTCGCGAGCCACTCGGGGAAGAAAGCTTCCATGATGAAGCCGGCTGCAAGAAGCCGGGCTATCTCCCCCCCTACGATCCTTCTCTTCTCCTCTGATAGTCGGCGGAGAGGCTGCTTGACTGGTTTGGCATCCTCCCGCACATATAATTTGTGCTCGGCAAAATCCTTCGGAACACCTGGCATGTCCTTGGGGGACCATGCAAAGATATCCCGATTCTCACGGAGGAAATCGACGAGCTCGCCTTCCTATTTGCTGTTTAGGCTCGCCCCAATGACGGCAAACCTCTCGGGGTGCTCGGGGTCGAGCTGTATTTTCTTGGTCTCCTTGGCCGGCTGGAAAGATCCTTGGGCATCATACTCCTTGGAGTCGACGGGCGGGTTCAGCTGCTTGCTGGCCAAGGCCATGACCCTGTCCAGCGTCTTCTTTTCTTCGGCAATCACGAGGGATTCGGCCAGCCGGCTGCTGGCCGCGGCGCAGTCGGCGGACTTCTTGTAGTCGCCGGTGACGGTGATGATGCCCTTGGAGCTTGGTATCTTCATCTTGAGGTATGCGTAGTGGGGGACCGCCATGAACTTGGCCAAGGCGGGTCGGCCAAGCAAGGCGTGGTAAGGGCTCTCCAGGTCCACCACCTCGAACCAGATTGCTTCCCGGCGGAAATGATCCTTGCCCCCAAAGAGTACATCGATCTTGATCTTGCCGATTGGGGCGCAGGACAAACCGGGTACGATGCCGTGAAACACCGTTCGAGTCGGCACAAGCTGCTTTGCCCTGACACCCAACTTCTCCATGGTGTCGCGATACAGGATGTTGATGCTGCTTCCACTATCGATCAGCACGCGGGAGAAGCGCGCGGCACGCGTGTCCGTCGCAAGGGTGGCCTCCAGGACCAAAGCGTAGGAGCCGGGGGACGGCATCACCTCTGGGTGGTCGGCCCGGCTCTAGCTGATGGATTTCTCTGACCAATGCATGTGGCCGGCTGGGTTGGCGGCGGCCACATTGACTTCTTGTTGCTCTCGGCGCTTGCTGCGCCGGTATTCGGGCTGGCTCGTAAAGACAACGTAAGATGCTTGCTCATCGGGGAACTCGTCCTGCACGGCGTCGACCGCGGGCCGAGCGGCCTTGGGCGGTGGAGCCGGCGGAGGCGGGCCGGCAGGCGGAGTCGGCGTGAGCCCTTCGCCCTTGGAGATTCGGGCGAGCCAGTTACACTTTCGGGTCGTATGGTTGGACGGCTTCGCGCCGCTATGGAACTTGCACGGGGCGTCAAGGGTTTGTTCATAGGAGAAGGCCGGCTGCCAAGCCGGCCGGCCGCCCTTGGGCTTCTTGGGCGCGGGCCGCCCCTCAGGAGGCGCGTCTTCGACCGTGGCCACCTGCCGGCTAGCGGGAGGCGGCGCATGGCCTTTGCGCTTCTGATCATTCTGGTGTTGGCGTCGGCCGGCACCTCCAACCGGTGCTTGGGGCGCCGGATTGAGCACTTTCCCGGTCGCGTCCACCCGGAGCTCGGTCTTCATCGAGGAGTCGGCGGTGGCGTACTTGTCGGCGATGTTCAGGATCTCGTCGAGGGTAGTCGGCTCATCGCAAAGAAGCTTGTGCTTGAGGAGGGTGCCTTCTCGGCACCAGACAGTGAAGTATTCGATGGCTTGCACCTCATGCACCCCCTCGCAGGAGTTGCGGAGCTCGGCCCAACGCGTGAGGTAGTCGCGAGTGGACTCGGCTGGGCCCTCTATGCACAGGGAGAGCTGTCTGGGCTTGGGAGCCCGCTTGTAGGTGCTGGTGAAGTTGCGAACGAAGGCTTCAGTGAAATCTACCTAGCTGTTGATGCTGAGAGGCTTGAGGCTTTTAAGCCAAGTCCGTGCCGTGCCTTGCAGCATGAGGGGCACGTACTTCATGGCAACGCGCCGGTTGCCATTGGCGATGCTGATGGCTGTGGAGTAGTCGGTCAGCCAGTCTTTCGGCTTCACCGAGCCGTTGTACTTGGGCGTGTCTCTTGGGAGCGAGAACCCTTTGGGGAAGGGCTCGTCGCGGATGCGGGGGCCAAAGCAAGGCGGGCCGACAACGTCTTCTTCTTCCAGCGCCAGGGATTTGGCCAGGCGGTCGATCCGGTGGCGGGCGTCGTTTTCGCCGACTCCTTCGCGGCGACCAAGCTGGCCGCTGAGAGTCGGGTGCGCCACTGGAGGCGGGGTGGGGTATCTCTCTCCGCGAGCTTGAGGCGGAGGCGGGGTGCCCCGCCATTCCATGGCTCGGGGGCGGCCGTCCGCGTCTCTCTCGATGGAGATTTGGGTCCGGCTTCGGCTGGAAGCCGGCTCTTTCTCGCGCCGCGCGCGGGTGTTGCTTGTAGTCGGCGATCGGGAAGTTGCGTCGTGATCGCGGCGCGGGGGAGGGCTCCCCGGGCAAGCGTCGGCTTCGTGCCGCCGAGCGGCCGCGTCAATTAGTTGCTGTATACGCCGCGTCATGTGGGGGAGGTCTTCGGCTTCCAAGCCGTCCAGCTCGTCTACGGCCACCAGGGCGGCGCGCAGGTTCTCGAGCGGAGTGGCGTAGACCGGGCGATCGACTCCAAGCGTGTCGGCGATGACGGCGCCGCGTTGCCTGACAGCACCAGCCGGCTTGGGCCAGCCGGAGCCGGCATGCCGAAGGCGGCGCGGTCAGCTTCGCGCTGGTAGGCCTCGGTGAGGCGTCTTACGGAGGCCAGCCGCCGGCCCTCCGCGAGGAGGGCGAGGCGACGCGCCTCCAGTACTTCGTCGTTGGCGTCAGCCGGAAGAGGGGCGGACAAGTCGTGGGCCGCCGCGCGCGGGGCGTCGCGGGCGCCCTCGTCAGTCGGGCCGTCGTGGCCGATAACCATCACCTCGGTAGTGACAGTATCGCGATCGCTGGCCGGAGGAAGCGGATCGTTGTAGATCGTGACGTTGGTGGGGAAGGTGTCGTAGGATGCCGTGTCGGAGTCGACAGGCATCGGGTCGGTGGAGCCAACCGACTCCAAATCCGCAGCGGGCTCGCTGGAGACGTGGATCTGGCCGAGGAGGTTGGCGAGGTGGTCGGTGCCCGCATCGGAGGCAAGCTCGTCGGAGATGCGGGCCTTGTCGAAGAGGTCGGCGAGGCTGCTCGCCGCGCAGACGTTGGTGACACCATGCAGCGTGTCGTGGCAAGCGCCATCGGGCGAGCCGGGCTGGCTACGCTCGCGGGGAAGGAAAAGGGTTCCCGTCCAGAACAGGTCTCCGGACGACGGTGCACCTGGCCCCACGGTGGGCGCCAAATGTCGGGTGGTAGGTGCGACATATGCCAACGGGTGGCTTATCATTGTGGGAGCCAATAAAACATCGCCGGTGCCTGGAAACGGGATAAGGCAAAGACATGCACGCCAGCGAATCTTACCCAGTTTCAGGGCTCTCCGGGGAGATAACACCCCTACTGCTGCTCTGCGGGGTCTCCGCATGGCTACTAAATGAACAAGTAGCTACACAATGCTCCTCGAGCTGTTTTGGGTGGAAGGAGGAAGAAGGGCTCAGCTAGCTTGCTTCCTCTCCTTGTATGGTGCCTAGGTCTAACTTGAGAGTCCAACCCTTTGCATGGGTGCACCGGGGGGTTTATATGGGCCTACCCCCGGGGGTACAATGGTAATCCAGCTGGGCACGGGGCCCAGCTGTCTGTGACTGTGCTCGCCGGCTTCTGCGCCGGCTGCTGGGGCCCGCCGACTGGTGGGTCCCACCGGCTGCCGGCTCCTTGGTCGACAGGCAGGCTCCACATGACAGGGCCTGGTCGGTGGCTGGTTACTGTTGCTCCGTGCTGTTGACGCAGGCTTGGTCGGGGTAAGCGTGGCTACAGTACCGCCGCCCTGGCGGGCGATTACTGTAGCCCCGCCGTATCTTGTCTCCTTAATGGGCGTCTCCCTCGAGGAGAGTGGCAGGCCGGCTATGGGAAGCCGGCTCTCTATCTCGCCGGCTTGAGAGGAGGTACGGCCGCCTTCGGTATCTCTCTGCCCGAAGGGGCCCACCGCCTCGGGGGCCACGCTGGTGGCCCGTTGTGGACGGCGTCGGGGCCGCCATGGCAACAGTGCCTCACCGGACGGGTCGTGGCCACCCGTACGGCACACTGTACCAGGCGTGCTCCGGGTTTTGGGGGTGGCAGGCTCTACTGTAGCCACGCCCTGCTTCATCATCGCGGGGTGGACGCGTACGCTGCGGGTACGGCTTTGACTGCTTTATGGGGGCCGATCTCTTATAGTCGGCCCTGCTGTAGCCGGTTTCTCGTAGTCGGCCCTCCACAGCTTTCTTCATGGGAGTAAAGGGCGGGCCGCCCCCGAAGCCGGCCTAGGAGGTAGCCGCCAGAGGGGGGAGGCGGCCCCAGGTCTTGAGTCTTCTTGAGAGCCGGACAGGCTCGTAATTTTTTCTGATGGGCCAGGGGAAGCCGGCTAGGCTACCCATGGCTATTTACTCTGACATTTCGAGGTTAGGATTTGTCACTCCGATCGTCGGAGAGGTATCTCTGGGCCCTCTCGTTAATGCACATCACATAAGCCTTGCAAGCATTGCGACTAATGAGTTAGTTGCGAGATGATGTATTACGGAATGAGTAAAGAGACTTGCCGGTAACGAGATTGAACTAGGTATTGGATACCGACGATCGAATCTTGGGCAAGTAACATACCGATGACAAAGGGAACAATGTATGTTGTTATGCGGTCTGACCGATAAAGATCTTCGTAGAATATGTAGGAGCCAATATGGGCATGCAGGTCCCGCTATTGGTTATTGACCGGAGATGTGTCTCAGTCATGTCTACATTGTTCTCGAACCGTAGGGTCCGCACGCTTAACGTTACGATGACAGTTATTATGAGTTTATGCATTTTGATGTACCGAAGTTAGTTCGGAGTCCCGGATGTGATCACGGACATAACGAGGAGTCTCGAAATGGTCGAGACATAAAGATTGATATATTGGAAGCCTATATTTGGATATCGGAAGTGTTCCGGGTGAAATCGGGATTTTACCGGAGTACCGGGAGGTTACCGGAACCCCCCGGGAGCCATATGGGCCTTAATGGGCTTTAGTGGAAAGGAGAAAGGGGCAGCCCAAGGTGGCCGCGCGCCTCCCCCTCCCCTAGTCCTATTAGGACTAGGAGAGGTGGCCGGCCCCCCTCTCTCTCTTTCCCCCTCGAGGAATCCTAGTCCAACTAGGATTGGGGGGGGGGGAGTCCTACTCCCGGTAGGAGTAGGACTCCTCCTGCGCCCTCCTCCTGGCCGGCGGCCCCCTCCCCGTTGGCTCCTTTATATACGGAGGCAGGGGGCACCTCTAGACACACAAGTTGATCATTGAGATCGTTCCTTAGCCGTGTGCGGTGCCCCCTGCCACCATATTCCACCTCGATCATATCGTTGTAGTGCTTAGGCGAAGCCCTGCGTCAGTAGAACATCAAGATCGTCACCACGCCGTCGTGCTGACGAAACTCCTCCCCGAAGCTTTGCTGGATCGGAGCCCGAGGATCGTCATCGAGCTGTACGTGTGCTAAGAACTCGGAGGTGCCGGAGTAACGGTGCTTGGATCGGTCGGATCGGGAAGAAGACGTACGACTACTTCCTCTACGTTGTGTCAACACTTCCGTTGCGATCTACAAGGGTACGTAGATCATACTCTCCTCTCGTTGCTGTGCATCACCATGATCTTGCGTGTGCGTAGGAATTTTTTTGAAATTACTACGTTCCCCAACAGCCCCTGGTGGCCACCGGCAGCTGACAGGTGGACCAACACTCAGAGGAGCACTGGCCCGGGGGGGGGGGGGTTAAAATAATGATGACCCTTGAGTCTGCAGAACCCAAGGGAAAGAAAAGGCTAGGTGGCAAATGGTAAAACCAATGTTGGGCATTGCTGGAAGAGCTTTACTTAAGACGAACTGTCAAGGGGTTCCCATAATAGCCCAACCACGTAAGGAATGCAAAATCCGGGAACATAACACCGATATGACGGAAACTAGGGCGGCAAGAGTGGAACAAAACACCAGGCATAAGGCCGAGCCTTCCACCCTTTACCAAGTATATAGATGCATTAATTAAATAAGATATATAGTGATATCCCAACAAGTAAACATGTTCCAACAAGGAACAACATCTCTATGTTCTAACAAGGAACAAACTTCAATCTTCACCTGCAACTAACAACGCTATAAGAGAGGCTGAGCAAAGTGATAACATAGCCAAACAACGGTTTGCTTGGACAAGGTGGGTTAGAGGCTTGGTTCAACAATATGGGAGGCATGATAAGCAAGTGGTAGGTATCGCAGCATAGGCATAGCAAAAGAGCGAGCATCTAGCAAAGCAAAGATAGAAGTGATTTCGAGGGTATGATCATCTTGCCTGAAATCCCGCAAGGAAGAAGAACGAGTCCATGAAGAAGACAAACGGAACGTAGTCGAACGGGTCCTCACAATCACGATGTTACCGGAACTCACCCGAGAAGCAACACCGGAAAGGAGCAAACAACATAATAAGCAACGATCACATAATCATGGCATGATGCACAATCGAGTATGATGCATGTCCGGTTTAATGAAGCATGGCATGCCAAAGTGCACAAACAATCCTACAAATTAAGTGGACCTCAATGTGCAACGAGTTGCATATTAACGGAGCACCACATCAATTATTTAGTTCGATCTCGTTTATGTACCCAACAATATTAAATGTTGTTAAACATGGCAAGAGGGTGAAGCAAATGAAAAACTACCCATCTAGTCAAGTTTAAATGATGCCGGGACAACAACCAACAAATCCGGAACTCCTCATGTGCATATATTAGGTTAGGTCCTGTTCTGCCCTAAACCATATTTTAGAGTTGTTAAGCATGCAAAGTAAGGCCACCATGTTAAACCAGGCATTTTTCTACCCCATTTACATATAAAGTTTATTAAGTTCGGAGCTACGGCTAATTAGTTATGAATTAAAGCATTTTAGCATGGCATAGGGGCAAATAATGCAAACATCATTTTAGACATTTTAACATGGCAAGAAATTGACATATTATGATACTAGACAAAATTCTAAGCAAGTTTCATATAGAATTTAGTTAGATCCGATGCACGGTAGTGAAGTTATTAAATGCATGAAACTAGGTTTTTTTTTTGCAAATCTGCGTTCTCTGGAAATTAGCTAAAACACTCTGCGGAAAAAAACGCATCTCGGGCCGAAACTGGCCCGAACTGGGCTGCACAGGAGCGAACAAAGGATGGGCTACCTCACATCGGGCTCCAGGAAGCTGAGCCTTCGCGCTGGGCCACGCACGCCCTGCTGGAACTAGGCTTTGCACGAGGCAGAGGAGGGGGTCAACGCAGGCGGGCGACTTGTCGCTGTTCGTCGTTGTTTCCAAAGGTAGAAGCAGAGGCCGGCGACGAGGATTGGGGAGGACCGACCGCGGCGATGAGCTGGAGGGCGCGGCCTGCGGGGTCCAGCTGGAGGCTCTCGTCGCCGACGAGGAGCTCGAGGAGGAGACGAGCGATCGAGGTGGCGACGAGGGCGGGTTGCAGGCGGCTCCCACGCGGGACTTGGGGCGCAGGGGCGAGGCGAGCATCGAGCAGATCCGATGGGTGGTGCTGCTTGAAGGACACCAGACGAAGCAGGACGGTGGCGGTGGCGCCATGGAGCTTGGGCGAACTCCTTTTCATTCCTGGGAAGGAGAGGGAGAGAGAACCACCGTGAGAGAGAGGGGGAAAAAATAAGAGGAGAGGACCAGGATGAGGTCAGTCCTGGTCGTGGCCACCGGCGGCGGGGTCGCCGGAGGGCGCAGCCTGCAGGGTCGGTGAGGCTCGGGCGCGAGGGCTCCTGCTCCGCTGCTACTACGGGTTCGAGGAGAAAGCAGAGGAGCTACCGGGAAGGAGGAGTAGATCTAGTTGGGAACTCGAGGGGAATTTTTGGATTTGGGGAGGATGATGGTTGGTGCGGGGGAATGAGAGGATCCCGAGGGGGAAATGAGTGTGGCGGCGGCTGGGAGGATCCCTAAAAATTAGGGATTTGTCCAAAATAGTCTAGGAGTGGACTATATATATGGCAAAGAGGGAAGGTTAGGGGCTAATCCGTCCCTCCAATTGAAATCGAGCGGTCGAGAATAAAACACTAGGAAGTCCATATAGGAAAACGATGACGTTTTGTAGACGTTTGGGGATGATCCGGATCCAACAGTGACGACTGTCCGGGTCGGGTCCGGGACAATTTCGGACGCGCACGTGAGGGGTTCGATGCACTGTGCAGAGAGGGTTTCGGACCGTGCGGTCGCATCGGACAACTCCGGAAGTGAAGAGGGGAAGGAGGATGGACTAGGTGGGTTGTGGTGAGACTGCGAGGGGAAGAAGAGAGAGAGAGAGCCTGGCATCTGTTTCCGGAGACCGAAAACGTCCGACGTTAGACCGGCTATACTGCCGCTATAGTTATCCGTTGGGGAATCAAACGATCTCCGAATGCGATGAAACTTGACAGGCAGTCTGTCTACACTATAATAAGACCACACATCAACTCTCATCCCATTCTGAGAACATTTTCCAGCCACTTATAAAATACTATTTCAGACATGCCGCGGGCGCGGGTAAGTGTGTTTGGCCTCCGAACGGACAACGGAAAGAACGGGGGAACCCGGACGGATGCAAGTTTTGAAAACATGATGATGCAATGCATATGATGACATGACAAGATGCAACACACAAGCAAATGACATGGCAACGCCGGCGAATAACTGGAAGACACCTGGCACATCGGTCTCGGGGCGTTACAACACTCCACCACTACGAGAGGATCTCGTCCCAAGATCTAGAATGGCACCAGGGAAACAACGGAAGAGAGAAAGAGAAGAGGTAAAACTAAGTTTCTTCTTTGACAAAGGAGTGAAACCAAAGAACCTTGCAAGGTTGAGCAAATTGAAAGAAAGAAGCAACGGCGATGAACGAAGTTGAAAGTACTCCGTTAAGAAAGAGGAATAAGAAAGAACCAATTCGGGTAGCACTCCGGTTAAAAGAGATGAAAGACTTGTTAAGATGAAAGAACTTGAGCAGAGGACACAACACTCCGGTTAAATGGACAATCATGAAAAGAACATGATCTTGACACAACAAGAAGATGGGTTGAAGAGAACAACAACACGATGCCTTCGGAACGAAAGAATAGAAGTTGTATCGACGGAACAAAAGAACGGAGAAGAAAACAACATCTTCTACCTCCAATGAGCTTGAAAAGCATCTTAAAGAGAAGGGTCACACGGAGTTGTTGAAACAATCCAGAACGAAAAGAATAAACTTGATATGGTCTTATGGAAAACATCTCCAATTATGAGGTGACAGCCTGCCACTCATGGGAAAAGAATTGATTGGATTTATATGAACAAGGAGACGAGAAACTTATTTCACCGGGAGGATATATGAAGAACTTGGATCATATATGAGCACAATTATAGCAACAATCCTTAGGGAAGGCTTTAGGTGAAGTATAACCCAAGATAATTCCAATGACGAGATTGATGGATTTAAAATATCTCATTCATGATGACATGTGAATCATCAAACATGAATTCAAATTATCAAGAATGACATAATACCACCTCCAATGATACGGAAGAAAGAATGCACTCCGGATTACAATATGAAGAAAACTTGAGCTTCTTAGGAAAGAATCTCGATGAAAAGGTTGGAGAAGGAATTAAATCCTTGATAGACCATTATGTATAGCCTCCATAAAGAAACTCCGGTAAGAAAAGAATAAAAAGAAAAAGAAATTGAAAACACAAGGTGAATCCTTGCAATGATTTAGATGGACCTCCGTGGAGATGTAATTGTGAAAGCTTGGAACTCTTGGGAAAGAAAAGATAAAGCATCTCGAACCAAGAATGTGATATGATGCACCTCCGGAATAAGGAATCAATCATTTGGATGAAACAAGAATAAGAATTACATTATGCTTATCCTTCACCAATTTAAATTGATGACAAGCAGCGGATTTGGCATATTACTTACTCTCGTAGAAAGGATTAAGAGAGATATCGCATAAACTTGAGAAGGTCTTCAACGAAACACCAGTGGAATCGAAACAACGAATGAATTGATATGGTAACGAAAGAAGAGGAATCTTGCATGAACCACCGTAAGAATTAAAATGACCGAGGAAAAGATAAGGACAACACCGGGAAGAATTAGCAAATGAACGACGAAGCTTGAGAGAATCTAGATACACGAGAACGAAGGGATCATGAACTGATTAGAGATCACTTGAACGAAGCACCGGTAAGATTTGGAGAAGCATAGCTGAAGGCTGAGAATGAATAAATCTTAGATGATGGGCTCTGGATAATCGAACTGAGAAGGCTCTTGAATTTCTCCGGATAGGTGAAAAGAATTCTCACGATCAAAACAATTTCAAGAGGATGGCAACAAGCTAGAATCATGAATCTATGAGAGAGCGGATAGATATGGAGGAAAAGTCTTCATCGGTCTTCAATATCTGAGAATGACGATGAGAAACACCACCATGAATTATTTAGAAACTCCGGAAGAATCAAAATGAAGAGGTTGAGCCAACGATGAAAAGAATTTGAAAGATCTTGGAGAAAGACATTTGAATGATGATAAATCATTCTTACGTCAAACTTTGAAAAGAATTTGATAATATCTCCGGGAAAATTAGAAGAGTTAGATAAGATCCTGGGAAAAGACCTGTGGGTTAGGGCCCACTCGAAAGAAACACCGTAGAACAATTGCTTGGAAGAGAGATTGCACCGGTTGAATTAAATGGCTTGAGTAAGATAGGACCTCGAAATAGCTTGAACGGATGCAAAGTGAAAACACAAATCTTCGAAATATCTTCAGCACTCCAGAACAAATGAATAGTGAGAGGTGAATGATTAAGAATTGCACCGGTATGAGAAAGCATTGACATGAGGAAAGGGTATGATCAACAAAGCTTGACTTGGAACCACCGGAGAAGAAAAGGAATGAGGAATGACGAACTAGTAGAACATCTTCATGGAAACCACCGGGTAAGAATGTTGACGGAAAAGAATGGAGAGACTTCTCATGAATAAAAGGATACTTGATTAAAACATCTAAGACCTCGAAGAAACAAGGGTGGGTGGGTGGGAAAACACTGTTGAGAATGAAACGAACACCGTTGAGAAGAAATGATAATTGGTCTTGCTGATGTTGAAGTGATCGGATCCACTTGAAGAGAAAACACGCCGGTGAGAAGAAATTGAAATGAAAAACTCAATGATCTAGGAGGATTAGTATTCACATAGGAATATGAGAACACCACTTAGGGAAGGTATGGAATCAACATTTGACTTCGAAGCAACTCGAATACCACAACTCAAAACAAAAACAAAGGGTTGGCTTGCAGAATAAGCCGGAGCAAACATATGATAGAGATTTCGTCCGAAGTTTTCGTGGTGGGTCCTACACGGGCCTTATCGTACAGCACCATCATGTACAAGGCAGTGCACATGACATACGAAGCGTCCCCGAGTCGGCATAGCCAAGGACTCTTTAAGACACAACGAGACCACTGTAAAACCGACCATGAATAGGCGGACCACTAGACGTCGAACCCCAGTTTCATATCATACATCCGTCGGAAAGATATCCTAAGAGCTACTTGAATTCCCACCTATGAAACTCCCGAACCTTTCCGGTTATGCAATCAGGTGTTGGGGATACAGGGGAAGCATAATATCTCACCCAAAACTAGCAAATCCTACATCCAGCTGTATCCATCCTTCAACACATAACCAAGAAACCTTCGGAAATCATCTACCTCAACCTTCGAAAAGCATCTGTTATACGAGTTATGGCAATACTCCCGAACTCCCGCCCCAGTACTGGGTGGCGTCGAGGTTATCTCACCAATGAACTGCATAAAAGAGATTTTCGATGTCGGCGTACTAAACTCAGGTATTCCAGAACTGCAACGATAAAATTATGATGACAACACCTCAGAGCTCAACTCCCCGGGACACTTCCACAAAACCCCTGACACGAGGCACCAAGACAATGTTCTCATCATAAAACCATTGGAATGATTCCAAGATACCCGCGTGATCCTAAAATTGTTTTTAGTGAAATTTGAGAAGAGAAGAGTCAAAACTCTACGTCGGGATGCCTTACCAGAGCGATGAGGAGACTGGGGAGTAAAAAGAATTCCTAAACTATCCGATATATAATTCCTAAATGACTCAAAACATTTTTCTAGACACAACTCGGCTGCTAAAAACGATCAAGCAGTGGGGGCTCCAAAGGTCGGGGAAGGCTCTGATTACCAACTTGTAACGCCCTCGATGCGGCTATATCTCCCACGTGTCGAAGCACGACTTAGAGGCATAACCGCATTGAAAGCAATGTCGCAAGTGAGGTAATCTTCACACAACCCATGTAATACATAAGGGAAAGAGAATACATAGTTGGCTTATAATCGCCACTTCACACAATTACATGAATAAAGCATTACAACATCCAAATACAATCAAGGTCCGACTACGGAACCAAAATAAAAGAAGAACCCCAAATGCGACAAAGGTCCCCGATCGACCCCAACTGGGCTCCGCTACTGATCAACTAGAACGAAACAACATAAAGGACAAGATCTTCACCGAGCTCCTCCTGAGCTTGGTTGCGTCATCTGCACGGACTCATCGGCACCTGCAAGCTGGTTTTGGAAGTATCTGTGAGCCACGGGGACTCAGCAATCTCGCACCCTCGCGATCAAGACTATTTAAGCTTATGGGTAAGGTAAAAGTATGAGGTGGAGCTGCAGCAAGCGACTAGCATATATGGTGGCTAACATACGCAAATGAGAGCGAGAAGAGAAGGCAAAGCACGGTCGATAAAAGTATGATCAAGAAGTGATCCTGGACTACCTACGGCAAGCATAACTCCAACAACCGTGTTCACTTCCCGGACTCCGCCGGAAAGAGACCATCACAGTTACACACGCGGTTGATTCATTTTAATTAAGATCAAGTTCAGGTTTTCTACAACCGGACGTTAACAAATTCCCATCTGCCCATAACCACGGGCACGGCTTTCGAAAGTTCAAATCCCTGCAGGGGTGTCCCAACTTAGCCCATCAGAAGCTCTCACGGTCAATGAAGGAATAGACCTCCTCCCGAGACATTCCGATCAGACTCGACATCCCGGTACAACAAGACATTTCGACAAGGTAAAACTAAACAAGCAACACCGCCCGAATGTGCCGACAAATCCCGATAGGAGCTGCACATATCTCTTTCTCAGGGCACACTCAGATTGTCTTAGGTACGGGTAGGCCAGCCCAGAGTTGCCCCTGGTGGCCTCCGGCAGCTGACAGGTGGACCAACACTCAGAGGAGCACTAGCCCGGGGGGGTTAAAATAATGATGACCCTTGAGTCTGCAGAACCCAAGGGAAAGAAAAGGCTAGGTGGCAAATGGTAAAACCAATGTTGGGCATTGCTGGAAGAGCTTTACTTAAGACGAACTGTCAAGGGGTTCCCCTAATAGCCCAACCGCGTAAGGAACGCAAAATCCGGGAACATAACACCGATATGACGGAAACTAGGGCGGCAAGAGTGGAACAAAACACTAGGCATAAGGCCGAGCCTTCCACCCTTTACCAAGTATATAGATGCATTAATTAAATAAGATATATAGTGATATCCCAACAAGTAAACATGTTCCAACAAGGAACAACATCTCCATGTTCCAACAAGGAACAAACTTCAATCTTCACCTGCAACTAACAACGCTATAAGAGAGGCTGAGCAAAGCGATAACATAGCCAAACAACGGTTTGCTAGGACAAGGTGGGTTAGAGGCTTGGTTCAACAATATGGGAGGCATGATAAGCAAGTGGTAGGTATCGCAGCATAGGCATAGCAAAAGAGCGAGCATCTAGCAAAGCAAAGATAGAAGTGATTTCGAGGGTATGATCATCTTGCCTGAAATCCCGCAAGGAAGAAGAACGAGTCCATGAAGAAGACAAACGGAACGTAGTCGAACGGGTCCTCACAATCACGATGTTACCGGAACTCACCCGAGAAGCAACACCGGAAAGGAGCAAACAACATAATAAGCAACCATCACATAATCATGGCATGATGCACAATCGAGTATGATGCATGTCCGGTTTAATGAAGCATGGCATGACAAAGTGCACAAACAATCCTACAAATTAAGTGGAGCTCAATGTGCAACGAGTTGCATATTGACGGAGCACCACATCAATTATTTAGTTCGATCTCGTTTATGTACCCAACAATATTAAATGTTGTTAAACATGGCAAGAGGGAGAAGCAAATGAAAAACTACCCATCTAGTCAAGTTTAAATGATGCCGGGACAACAACCAACAAATTCGGAACTCCTCATGTGCATATATTAGGTTAGGTCCTGTTCTGCCCTAAACCATATTTTAGAGTTGTTAAACATGCAAAGTAAGGCCACCATGTTAAACTTGGCATTTTTCTACCCCATTTACATATAAAGTTTATTAAGTTCGGAGCTACGGTTAATTAGTTATGAATTAAAGCATTTTAGCATGGCATAGGGGCAAATAATGCAAACATCATTTTAGACATTTTAACATGGCAAGAAATTGAAATATTATGATACTAGACAAAATTCTAAGCAAGTTTCATATATAATTTATTTAGATCCGATGCACGGTAGTGAAGTTATTAAATGCATGAAACTAGGGGGTTTTTGCAAATCTGCGTTCTCTAGAAATTAGGTAAAACACGCTGCGGAAAAAAATGCATCTCGGGCCGAAACTGGCCCGAACTAGGCTACACAGGAGCGAACAAAGGATGGGCAGCCTCACATCAGGCTCCAGGAAGCCGAGCCTTGGCGCTGGGCCACGCACGCCCTGCTGGAACTGGGCTTCGCACGAGGCAGAGGAGGGGGTCAATGCAGGCGGGCGACTTATCACTGTTCGTCATCGTTTCCAAACGCAGAAGCAGAGGCCGGCGACGAGGATTGGGGAGGACCAACCACGGCGATGAGCTGGAGGGCGCGGCCTGTGGGGTCCAGTTGGAGGCTCTTGTCACCGACGAGGAGCTCGAGGAGGAGACGAGCGATCGAGGTGGCGACGAGGGCGGGTTGCAGGCGGCTCCCACGCGGGACTTGGGCCGCAGGGGCGAGGCGAGCATCGAGCGGATCCGGCGGGTGGCGCTGCTCGAAGGACACCAGACGAAGCAGGACGGTGGCGGTGGCGCCATGGAGCTTGGGCGAACTCCTTTTCATTCCCGGGAAGGAGAGGGAGAGAGAACCACCATGAGAGAGAGGGGGGAAAATAAGAGGAGAGGACCGGGATGAGGTCAGTCCTGGTCGAGGCTGCCGGCGGCGGGGTCGCCGGAGGGCGCAACCTGTAGGGTCGGTGAGGCTCGGGCGCGAGGGCTCCTGCTCCGTTGCTGCTATGGGTTCGAGGAGAAAGCAGAGGAGCTACAGGGAAGCAGGAGTGGATCTGGTTGGGAACTCGAGGGGAATTTTTGGATTTGGGGAGGATGATGGTTGGTGCGGGGGAATGAGAGGATCCCGAGGGGGAAATGAGTGTGGCGGCGGCGGCTGGGAGGATCCCTAAAAATTAGGGATTTGTCCAAAATAGTCTAGGAGTGGACTATATATATGGCAAAGAGGGAAGGTTAGGGGCTAATCCGTCCCTCCAATTAAAATCGAGCGGTCGAGAATAAAACACTAGGAAGTCCGAATAGGAAAACGATGACGTTTTGTAGATGTTTGGGGATGATCCGGATCCAACGGTAACGACTGTCCGGGTCGGGTCCGGGACAATTTCGGACGCGCACATTAGGGGTTCGATGCACTGTGCAGAGAGGGTTTCGGACCGTGCGGTCGCATCGGACAACCCCGGAAGTGAAGAGGGGAAGGAGGATGGACTAGGTGGGTTGTGGTGAGACTGCGAGGGGAAGAAGAGAGAGAGAGCCTGGCATCTGTTTCCGGAGACCGAAAACGTCCGACGTTAGATCGGCTATACTGCCGCTATAGTTATCCGTTGGGGCATCAAACGATCTCCGAATGCGATGAAACTTGACAGGCGGTCTATCTACACTATAATAAGACTACACATCAACTCTCATCCCATTCCGAGAACATTTTCCGGCCACTTATAAAATACTATTTCGGACATGCCGCGGGCGCGTGTAAGTGTGTCTGGGCTCTGAACGGACAACGGAAAGAACGGGGGAACCCGGACGGATGCAAGTTTTGAAAACATGATGATGCAATGCATATGATGACATGACAAGATGCAACACGCAAGCAAATGGCATGGCAAGGCTAGCGAATAACTGGAAGACACCTGGCACATCGGTCTCGGGGCGTTACAGTGTGAGCCACAGGGACTCAGCAATCTCGCACCCTCGCGATCAAGACTATTTAAGCTTATGGGTAAAGTAAAGGTATGAGGTGGAGCTGCAGAAAGCGACTAGCTTATATGGTGACTAACATACGCAAATGAGAGCGAGAAGAGAAGGCAAAGCACGGTCGATAAAGTATGATCAAGAAGTGATCCTATAGCAACCTACGCCAAGCATAACTCCAACAACCGTGTTCACTTCCCGGACTCCGCCGGAAAGAGACCATCATGGTTACACACGCGGTTGATTCAATTTAATTAAGGTCAAGTTCAGGTTTTCTACAACCGAACGTTAACAAATTCCCATCTGCCCATAACCGCGGGCACGGCTTTCGAAAGTTCAAAACCCTGCAGGGGTGTCCCAACTTAGCCCATCACAAGCTCTCACGGTCAATGAAGGAATAGACCTCTTCCCGAGACTTTCCGATCAGAATCGGTATCCCGGTACAACAAGACATTTCGACAGGGTAAAACTAAACCAGCAACACCGCCCGATGCACCGACATCCTGATGGGAGCTGCACATATATCGTTTTCAGGGCAACACCGGATAGGTCAAGCTACGAGTAAAACCAGCCCTCAAGTTTCCCCGAGGTGGCCCCGCAGGCTGCCCATTTCGGACCAACACTTAGACAAGCATTGGCCCGGGGGGGTTAAAATAAAGATGACCCTCGAGAGAGCGACTCCCAAGGGAAAAGTAGGTGGTGGTGAGGCAAAAGGTAAAACCAAGGTTGGGCATTGCTGGAGGAGCTTTACTTAAGGCGAACTGTCAAGGGGTTCCCATTATTACCCAACCGCGTGAGGAACGCAAAAATCCGGGAACATAACACCGATATGACGGAAACTAGGGCGGCAAGAGTGGAACAAAACACCAGGCATAAGGCCGAGCCTTCCACCATTTACCAAGTATATAGATGCATTAATTAAATAAGATATATTGTGATATCCCAACAAAATATCCATGTTCCAACATGGAACAAGCTCCAATCTTCGTCTGCAACTAACAACGCTATAAGAGTGGCTGAGCAAAGCGGTAACATAGCCAATCAACGGTTTGCTAGGACAAGGTGGGTTAGAGGCTTGGTTCAACAATATGGGAGGCATGATAAGCAAGTGGTAGGTATCGCATCATAGGCATAGCAAAAGAGCGAGCAACTAGCAAGCAAAGATAGAAGTGATTTCGAGGGTATGATCATCTTGCCTGAAATCCCGCAAGGAAGAAGAATCAAGTCCATGAAGAATACAAACGGACGTAGACGAACGGTTCCTCGCACACGTGACGTTATCGGAACCAAACCGAAGAAGCAACACCGGAAAGAAGCAAACAACATGGTAAACAACCATCACATAAACATGGCAAGATGCACAACCAAGTATGATGCATGTCCGGTTTAATGAGGCATGGCATGGCAAAGAGCACAAACAATCCTACAAATTAAGTGGAGCTCAATATGCAACGGGTTGTATATTGCGGAACAGCACATCAATTATTTAGTTCTCTCTCGTTTATGTACCCAAGAATATTAAATGTTGTTAAGCATGTCAAGAGGTGAAACGTAAAGGGATTGTCTATCTAAACAATTTAAATGGGGCCGGATATAGCAAACAACAAATCCGGTAAATCCCCATATGCATTAGTAAATTAATGCAAACAACAATTTAAATATTTTTAATTGTTGTTATCATGATGCAGATGACATGAACAAGTTTATGCAATTTTTATTAAAACTTGACAAGAGCATTATTATGAAGCATTTGACATCGTGGTGGAAAGGAAAAGGGTGCCACGACGACGAATCCGAAAATGATGCCACGACAACATATCAGTTCTCCGGTAGCCCACGGGGATACCGGTGCAAAAGGATGTGACGGGAGCGTGTCATGCAAGGATGGTGGGGTGCTCCCGATTACGGGGTTCCCACATGTCGGTGGCAAGGCAAAAGAGGGGCAACGTGCACCGAACAACTCCGACACGGAGCAAACACGAGCATTTCAAACATCGCAAGCATTCGTTCACGGACGTCATCTCGGGGTTATACCTTCGAAGCGTGCGTTATCGGAGCGGTTCGAGTTCGATGCGGTGTAGGGGAAGTAGACGTTCTCGGGACATTCGGTAGTGGAAGTAGAGGCACACGACGTCTTATCGAAAATCACGGTGGCGGTATTTGTCACACGTTGTAGTCGAACTTGATGGAACCAAAGTCCATGAGGGTAGCCGTGGTACTCGTCGCGTTCCAAAACCGAAGTGGTACTTGACAATATCCGGGACGGTCTTGACGTTTCGGTGCGGTGTAGGGTACATGTCAACGGTCATCGTGGTACTTCGTTCCGGTCCTGTAGTCGTACTAGGCATCGGTGGACCTTCGAGGGACTTGCATATCCGAAGGGGTACTTGGCGATCGACGGACGTCGTGGTACTTGTCGGCCCGGGTCTTGACGTATCCGTGTTCTCTCAAAGCAGTTGTACAGTGCAGTGGCCTGGAGCGGCACCGATCTAGTCAACGCAGCGGTTCTCCCCCCGTTCGAAGTACAGGAGGCCGTCCATGGAGGTTGAGGCCGCGATGTCGGCTGACGAACTGAAGGAGGCGACACCTCGACTCCTGCAGCAAAACGACGGCGAGCCGGAGAAGGGGCCGACAGGCAGTAGAGGTCACGGGGAACGTAGGGGCCGCCGGCGAGCTCGCTCGGGGAGCTCCTCGGGCGCATCTGATCGAGGTCGAAGTTGACGCGCCGAGGGGCATCGGGCTTCGCAGGTGGAGCTGAGGTCGTGACGCAGCAACGGTCGTCTGAAGCAGGGACGCAAGGCCCTGCCGGCGGGTTCCGGCCGGGAATGGGCGGGGCGGCAGAGGAGCTTGGGCGCCGCACCACTATTGTTGGTGACGCCGATAGAGCAGGCAAGGCAGGGAGACGGCACGGTGCTCGCCGGAGGGAGTAGCAAGGCAGCGCCATGGAGGGGCACGGCTGGCCAGGAGGAAGAGATGGGGAGCTAGCGAGGAGGCTGGGCTGAGCGAGGGCGCTCGCTGGCGGCGTGAGGGAGGAGAACGAGAGAGAGAGAGAGAGAGGGTGGCGCAAGGGGAGGCAAGTGAGGTGTGAGGGGGAGAAGTGGGGATCGAGCAGAGGAGCCTGCGAGCGTTGGTGATGGGGATCGGGCTCCTCCCTGGCTCGATGCGTGCGTTGAGCGTGTGGCGGCGCGCGCAGGGAAACGAGGGAGAGATGAGATCGGGAGAGGGTAGCGAGGGGAGAGGCTGGGCCTAGGGTTAGGTTAGGGAGTGGGCCTTGGAGCCGGCTAGGTTAGATGCAGCTGGTCCCAAATGGCCTGTTGGGCTCCCTTCTCTCCCTCTCTTGATTCTACTCTTAACAAAAACAGAGACAAAAAATAGGAGAAAGGAAAAGAGAGAAGAGAAGGTTAGAGGAAGAATTTGGGCACGGGGATAATTTTCACGGACTCAGAAAAATGTGCATGGTCCGGGAAAATAGAAAAAGGTCAAGTTGAAAGATTAAATTCAAATTCCCTTGAATTTAATTCAAAAGGTTTGAACTAGGATAGGTTTTTCGAAGTGTCCAAAAATGTTGAGAAACTAGGTGGAGCTCCGGAAAATGATGAAAGGACAAGTGGCAAAGTTAGAGGCCAAGAGTTGAAATAATAAAAGGCATTGGGATTTTTGCAAGTGTGTTAAGGTAATTCCACATAATTGGAATAATTACTATAGCTCTCTAAATATCGAGAGGATAAGTTGTAAAGAGAATCACCATGTGAAATCCCTCGATTTAAATGGATCAAAGATCCATACCATTTGTTTAGCTGAGTTTTAAAACGGGTTGCATGATGACATGATGCAATGCACATGATGCAAAGATGAAAAGCAGCAGACCAAACAAAACACACGACGAAAACCCGGAAACCCTGGAAGGCAACTGAAGCTCAGGTCTTGGGGCGTTACACTAGTGATACGTCTCCAACGTATCTATAATTTTTGGTTCCTCCATGCTATATTATCTTCTGTTTTGGACATTATTTAGCTTTATTATACACTTTTATATTATTTTTGGGACTAACCTATTAACCGGAGGCCCGGCCCAGAATTGATGTTTTTTTTGCCTATTTTAGGGTTTCGAAGAAAAGGAATATCAAACAGAATGAAACCTTCGGGAACGTGATTTTCGGAGTGAACAAGATCCAGGAGACTTGGACCCTACGTCAAGCAACCAACAGGGAAGCCACGAGGTAGGGGGGTGCGCCTACCCCCCGAAGCGCGCCCTCCACCCTCGTGGGCCCCCTGTTGCTCCACCGATGTTCCCCTTCCTCCTATATATACCTACGTACACCCAAACGATCAGATACGGAGCCAAAACCCTAATTCCACCGCCGTAACTTTCTGTATCCACGAGATCCCATCTTGGGGCCTGTTCCGGAGCTCCGCCGGAGGGGGCATCGATCACGGAGGGCTTCTACATCAACACCATAGCCTCTCCGATGAAGTGTGAGTAGTTTACCTCAGACCTTCGAGTCCATAGTTATTAGCTAGATGGCTTCATCTCTCTTTTTGGATCTCAATACAAAGTTCTCCCCCTCTCTTGTGGAGATCTATTCGATGTAATCTTCTTTTGCGGTGTGTTTGTTGAGACCAATAAATATTGGGTTTATGATCAAGTTTATCTATGAACATATTTGAATCTTCTGTGATTTCTTTTATGTATGATTGGTTATCTTCGCAAGTCTCTTCGAATTATCAGTTTGGTTTGGCCTACTAGATTGATCTTTCTTGCAATGGGAGAAGTGCTTAGCTTTGGGTTCAATCTTGCGGTGTCCTTTCCCAGTGACAGTAGGGGCAGCAAGGCATGTATTGTATTGTTGCCATCGAGAATAACAAGATGGGATTTTTTATCATATTGCATGAATTCATCCCTCTACATCATGTCATCTTGCTTAAGGCGCTACTCTATTCTTATGAACTTAATACTATAGATGCATGCTGGATAGCGGTCGATGTGTGGAGTAATAGTAGTAGATGCAGGCAGGAGTCGGTCTACTTGTCTTGGACGTGATGCCTATATACATGATCATACCTAGATATTCTCATAACTATGCTCAATTATATCAATTGCTTAACAGTAATTTGTTCACCCATCGTAAAATACTTATGCTCTTGAGAGAAGCCACTAGTGAAACCTATGGCCCCCGGGTCTATCTCCCATCATATTAATCTTCCAACACTTAGTTATTTTCATTGCCTTTTATTTTACTTTGCATCTTTATCATAAAAATACCAAAAATAGTATCTTATCATATCTATTAGATCTCACTCTCGTAAGTGACCGTGTAGGTAGTGACAACCCCTTATCGCGTTGGTTGCAAGGATTTATTTGTTTTGTGTAGGTGCGAGGGACTGGCGCATAGCCTCCTACTGGATTGATACCTTGGTTCTCAAAAACTGAGGGAAATACTTACGCTACTTTGCTGCATCACCCTTTCCTCTTCAAGGGAAAACCAACGCAGTGCTCAAGAGGTAGCAAGAAGGATTTCTGGTGCCGTTGCCGGGGAGGTCTACGCAAAAGTCAACATACCAAGTACCTATCACAAACCCTTATCTCCCGCATTACATTATTTGCCATTTGCCTCTCGTTTTCCTCTCCCCCACTTCACCCTTGCCATTTTATTCGCCCTCTCTCTCTCTCTATCCTCCCTCTCCTTCTCTATTTGCCTCCTTTTGCCTTTTGCACTTTCTGCCGTTATGTCTGGAATTGGGGTAATTATTGTCGACATGGACAATAACAATATCATGAAAAATTCGGATGCTCCTGCTGAAGAACCCCATATCTTACATACAAAATAATTCTGTATTGGTAGTGGTAATGTTATTGGAAAAGGAGTTATCCAAGATTTCTTTACTTTTGCCGGTGCTTTACCTTCTATGGGTAGTTCTATTCTTCATAGAACTAGTAGTCTTGCGGACACTATTGCCATGCTTGTAGTTGAACTTGAAAGACAATTCATGCACATGCACCCTTGCATACAAAGGATTTTCCTAGAATTTTCTAATATTGAGCATTCTTCTGTTAAGCGTGCCGCTACTATCTTTTTGGCTCATGAGTTTAGATTCATAATAAAAGAGGCCAACGAAATCTTTGTGCATTATAGGGTGGACGCTTGCCGTCCTCCCATAGAGGCTATCCTTTTTGATCAAGAAGAAATAATGCATTTTCAATCTCTAGACTATGTTGCTTTCAATGAAAATCTTAGAAAAAGGGTTCCTACCAATGTTTTAGTTGATAGAATTTCTGAACTTAATGGTGATTTGGCCATTCGAAATAATGAACTAGGATATTCTCTTGAGTATAGGCTCACAAAGTTCTGTCAAAAGAATGCTTATAATGATGAATTGGTTGTGCAATACGAAGGGCCAAAGGAGGAACCTATACCTCCCAAAGTTGATCTTGGGGACTTTTGTCCCATTATACTTTTGCTTGCCTCAAAGAAAACTTGCCGCCGAACGTAGAGAATATGAAATGAGTTTTAATGATCTATCTTACTATTATGGCAATACCTAGATCTATCCTTGCTTTTTATGCCTAGCTAGGGGCGTTAAACGATAGCGCTTGTTGGGAGGCAACCCAATTTTATTTTTATTCCTTGATTTTTGCTCCTGTTTAGTAATAAATAATTTATCTAGCCTCTGTTTTGGTTGTGTTTTTTGTGTTTAATTTTTGTTTGCGCCAAGTAGAACCGTTGGGAAGACTTGGGGAAAGTCTTGTTAATCTTGCTGTAAGAAACAAAAACTTTAGCGCTCACGAGAACTGCTGCCATTTTTATTTGGAAAGTGCTATTTAGTTAATTATTTTTGCAGATGATTAATAGATAAATTCTCACGTCCAGCAATTTATTTTAGAATTTTTGGGTTCCAGATCTTGCGCTAGCTACAGATTACTACAGACTGTTCTGTTTTTGACAGATTCTGTTTTTCATGTGTTGTTTGCTTATTTTGATGAATCTATGGCTAGTAAAATAGTTTATAAACCATAGACATTTTGGAATACAGTAGGTTTAACACCAATATAAATAAAGAATGAGTTCATTACAGTACCTTGAAGTGGTCTTTTGTTTTCTTTCGCTAACGGAGCTCATTAGAGTTTCTACTTTAAGTTTTGTGTTGTGAAGTTTTCAAGTTTTGGGTAAGGATTTGATGGATTATGGAACAAGGAGTGGCAAGAGCCTAAGCTTGGGGATGCCCATGGCACCCCCAAGATAATCTAAGGACACCAAAAATCCAAAGCTTGGGGATGCCCAGGAAGGCACCCCCTCTTTCGTCTACTTCCATCGGTAACTTTACTTGGAGCTATATTTTTATTCACCACATGATATGTGTTTTTCTTGGAGCGTCTTGTATGATTTGAGTCTTTGCTTTTTAGTTTACCACAATCATCTTTGCTGTACACACCTTTTGAGAGAGACACACATCATTCAAAAATTATTAGAATACTCTATGTGCTTCACTTATATCTTTTGAGTTATATAGTTTTGCTCTAGTACTCCACTTATATCTTTTAGAGCACGATGGTGGATTTGTTTTATAGAAACTATTGATCTCTCATGCTTCACTTAGATTATTTTGAGAGTCTTAAATAGAATGGTAATTTGCTTAAATAATCCTAATATGCTAGGTATTCGAGATTAATAAAAACTTTCTTATGAGTGCTTTGAATACTAAGAGAAGTTTGATGCTTGATGATTGTTTTGAGATATGGAGGTAGTGATATTAAAGTTGTGCTAGTTGAGTAGTTGTGAAATCGAGAAATACTTGTGTTGAAGTTTGTAAGTCCCATAGCATGCACGTATGGTAAATGTTATGTAACAAATTTGAAACATGAGGTGTTCTTTGATTGTCCTCCTTATAAGTGGCGGTCGGGGACGAGCGATGGTCTTTTCCTACCAATCTATCCCCCTAGGAGCATGCGCGTAGTGCTTGGTTTTTGATGACTTGTAGATTTTTGCAATAAGTATGTGAGTTCTTTATGACTAATGTTGAGTCCATGGATTATACACACTCTCACCTTTCCATCATTGCTAGCCTCTTCGGTGCCGTGCACTGCCCTTTCTCACATTGAGAGTTGGTGCAAACTTCGTCGGTGCATCCAAACCCCGTGATATGATACGCTCTTTTACACATAAACCTCCTTATATCTTCCTCAAAACAGCTACCATACCTACCTATTATGGCATTTCCATAGCCATTCGTAGATATATTGCCATGCAACTTTCCACCATCCCATTTATCATGACACATTCATCATTGTCATATTGCTTTGCATGATCATGTAGTTGACATCGTATTTGTGGCAAAGCCACTGATACGTCTCCAACGTATCTATAATTTGTGATTGCTCCATGCTATATTATCTACTGTTTTGGACTATATTGGGCTTTATTTTCCACTTTTATATTATTTTTGGGACTAACCTATTAACCGGAGGCCCAACCCAGAATTGATGTTTTTTTGCCTATTTCAGTGTTTCGGATAAACAGAATATCAAACGGAGTCCAAACGGAATAAAATCTTCGGAAAAGTGATTTTCTCACCGAACGTGATCCAGGAGACTTGGACCCTACTGCAAGGGATCAAAGAGGTGGTCATGAGGGTGGGGGGCGCACCCCCTGCCTCGTGGGCCCCTCGGTGCTCCACCGACGTACTCCTTCCTCCTATATATACACACGTACCCCCCAAACTATCAGAACAGGAGCCAAAACCCTAATTCCACTGCCGCAACTTTCTGTATCCACGAGATCCCATCTTGGGGCTTGTTCCGGAGCTCCGCCGGAAGAGGGCCGTCATCACGGTGGGCTTCTACATCATCCTAGCCCCTCCGATGAAGTGTGAGTAGTTTACCTCAGACCTTCGGGTCCATAGTTAGTAGCTAGATGGCTTCTTCTCTCTCTTTGAATCTCAATACAAAGTTCTCCCCCTCTCTTGTGGAGATCTATTCGATGTAATCTTCTTTTGCGGTGTGTTTGTTGAAACCGATGAATTGTGGGTTTATGATCAAGTCTATCTATGAATAATCTTTGAATCTTCTCTGAATTCTTTTATGCATGATTGGTTATCTTTGCAAGTCTCTTCGAATTATCCGTTTGGTTTGGCCAACTAGATTGGTAGTTCTTCCCATGGGAGAAGTGCTTAGCTTTGGGTTCGATCTTGCGGTGTCCTTACCCAGTGACAGAAGGGGCAGCAAGGCACATATTGTATCGTTGCCATCGAGGATAACAAGATGGGGTTTATTTCATATTGCATGAATTTATCTCTCTACATCATGTCATCTTGCTTAAGGCGTTACTCTATTTTTAACTTAATACTCTAGATGCATGTTGGATAGCGGTTGATGAGTGGAGTAATAGTAGTAGATGCAGAATCGTTTCGATCTACTTGTCATGGACGTGATGCCTATATACATGATCATGCCTAGATATTCTCATAATTATGCTCAATTCTATCAATTGCTCAACAGCAACTTGTTCACCCACCGTAGAATACTTATGCTCTTGAGAGAAGCCACTAGTGAAACCTATGGCCCCTGGGTCTATTCTCATCATATCAATCTCTATCACTTTTATATTGTTTTGCTATTTACTTTGCTTTTACTTTTTACTTTGCATCCTTATATCAAAAATACCAAAAATATTCTGTCTATCAGATCTCACTCTCGTAAGTGACCGTGAAGGGCTTGACAACCCCTAATCGCGTTGGTTGCGAGTAGCTATCGCTTTGTGCAGGTACAAGGGACTTGAGCGTGGGCTCCTACTGGATTGATACCTTGGTTCTCAAAAACCGAGGGAAATACTTAAGCTACTCTGCTGCATCATCCCTTCCTCTTCGGGGAAAACCAACGCAAGCTCAAGACGTAGCAGCACCGTTCATAATTTTTCATACATATCGCACTTGATTCATTGCATATCCCGGTACACCGCCGGAGGCATTCATATAGAGTCATACCTTGTTCTAGTATCAAGTTGTAATCATTGAGTTGTAAATAAATAGAAGTGTGATGATTATCATTTAATAGAGCATTGTCCCAATAAAAAGAGAGAGAGAAAGGTCAAATAAAAAAAGAAGGCCCAAAAAAAGGGGGATGAAAAGGGAGAATGCTACTATCTTTTTTCCACACTTGTGCTTCAAAGTAGCACCATGATCTTCATGATAGAGGGTCTCTTGTTTTGTCACTTTCATATACTAGTGGGAATTTTTCATTGTAGAACTTGGCTTGTATATTCCAACAATGGGCCTCCTCAAGTGCCCTACGTCTTCGTGAGCAAGCAAGTTGGATGCACACCTACTAGTTTCTTTTGTTAAGCTTTCATACATTTATCGCTCTAGTGCATCCGTTGCATGGCAATCCCTACTCCTTGCATTAACATCAATTGATGGGCATCTCCATAGCCCATTGATTAGCCTCGTTGATGTGAGACTTTCTCATTTTTTATCTTCTCCACATAACCCCCATCATTATACTCTATTCCACCCATAGTGCTATATCCATGGCTCACGCTCATGTATTGCGTGAAGGTTTATAAAGTTTGAGATTACTAAAGTATGAAACAGGTGCTTGGCTTGTCATTGGGGTTGTGCATGATGAGAGCATTCTTGTCTGACGAAAATGGAGCATGACTAAACTATATGATTTTGTAGGGGTGAACTTTCTTTGGCCATGTTATTTTGAGAATACATAATTGCTTAGTTAGTATGCTTGAAGTATTATTATTTCTATGTGAATATTAAACTTTTATCTTGAATCTTTCGGATCTGAATATTCATACCACAATTAAGAGAATTACATTGAAACTATGCCTAGTAGCATTCCACATCAAAAATTCTATTTTTATCATTTACCTACTTGAGGACGAGCAGGAACTAAGCTTGGGGATGCTTGATACGTCTCCAATGTATCTATAATTTTTGATTGTTCCATGCTATATTATCTTCTGTTTTGGACACTGTTGGGCTTTATTATACACTTTTATATTATTTTTGGGACTAACCTATTAACCGGAGGCCCAACCCAGAATTGCTGTTTTTTTTGCCTATTTTAGGGTTTTGAAGAAAAGGAATATCAAACGGAGTCCAAACGGAATGAAACCTTCGGGAACATGATTTTCGAAGCGTACAAGATCCAGGAGACTTGGACCCTATGTCAAGCAACCAACAAGGAAGCCACGGGGTAGGGGGGTGATACATCTCCAACGTATCTACTTTTCCAAATACTTTTGCCCTTGTTTTGGACTCTAACTTGCATGATTTGAATGGAACTAACCCGGACTGACGCTGTTTTCAGCAGAATTACCATGGTGTTATTTATGTGCAGGAGCAAACGTTCTCGGAATGACCTGAAACTTCACGGAGCCACTTTTCAGAAAATAAGAAAAATACCTGCAAAAGATGAAGGCCAGGGGGCCCACCACCTTGCAACGAGGGTGGGGCGCGCCTGCCCCCCTAGGGCATGCCCCCTACCTCGTGGGCCCCCTGTTACGTCTTCGACTCCAACTCCACCTCCATATATTGAGTTTCGATGAGAAAAAAATCAGAGAGAAGAAATCATCACGTTTTACGATACAGAGCCGCCGCCAAGCCCTAAAACCTCTCGGGAGGGCTGATCTGGAGTCCGTTCGGGGCTTCGGAGAGGGGAATTCATCGCCATCTATCGGTGTACTAGAGTAGGGGTACCCTAGTATCCCGAACTTGTGCACGGGCAGTCGCAGCGTCCCGCGGCAAGGCTTGTCGGGTGACCGCCAAGATCCTCCGTGGTTCCTTTGGAGCCATTCAAGAACAAAGTATCCAAGCCAAGGAGACAAGACCCCGGCAAGAGGAGACTTGCCGGGAAGGCCGATCAAGGCATTTCAAGGAACTTGCCGCGACGCGCCACGCGTCCCGGCAAGGCCCGGTGAGCGGCAAGCTCCCGGACGCGACAAGACAACAACCGCGGCAAGGTGCTTGCCGTGGCAAGCCCCCACTCTGTACCTGCGCTCCAGCACATCTACCAACGTGTCGCTCTGGGACCCTTCCAGGCGTACGTGGCGGGAAGCTGTGCAGCCAGCGGTACACGGTGGCAAGCGGCACTGACAAGATTGCCATCGTGGCGAGCGGTGGCGTCCCTGGCGGTCCCTTTTGCACTATTTGGGCGACGCAGACGGGCATTTAATGCCCTTGTCCCCTGCTGTCAGAGTTAGGTATGATGCACTGTAGTAAGCGGCGGTGCCAACCGCCACGCCTTTTTCCATTTTTACCCTCGTATACGTTGCCACCTGTCGGTGACCCCTTGAGCATATAAAAGGAGGCCCATGCGCAACGTAGGGGGATGATCACTCTCATGCTCGGTCTCGCTAGCTGTTGGTGTGTACTGTAGCAATCAGCGCTCTCGAGCAAGAACACAATACAAACCACAAAGCAGGAGTAGGGTTTTACGCATCCGTGCGGCCCGAACCTGGGTAAACTGATCATGTGCTCGTGCGCTTCGCCTCGATCTGCTCTTCGTGCGCTCTCCGCCCCCTGCCGAACCAAAAGGGGCTCGGTCCGCCGGTCCCATAGGTGTCCGTGGGATTAGCACCCCCGACATCTTTGGCGCGCCGGGTAGGGGTGCGTCGAGGTTGTGTGAACCTGATCCGGCGTTCGCACGAGCTAAATCTCCATTGACTTCATCGACATGCTGCCGAAGAAGAAGGCTTCAGAGGCGGCTGCTCCGTCCGCGCCGAACCCACCATCGCCAGAGCAAACGGCTGGTGGGGTAGACGCCGGCGGAAGAACGGTGCTCACGGTGCTGCCAGGTCCAAGGACAAGGCTGCGCTGCTCATCGGCGGCGCAGTCGGCTCCCACAACGACCGGGCGCACTCCAAGACCTCGACGTCCGTACACGCACCGCGCCCATCCCAGGAGGCGCGGGACCAGCAGCGTCATGGTACTCACAGTACCATACGCTTGCTGGACCAAGATCGAGCTGGTGGATCTCGGAGTGCTCAAGACCAGCATGCACGCCAACGTGCTGGCGCGAGCAGGGCGCGGTCGCCTGGAGGAGATACTGCTTGTTCTAACATGGTTAGAAGTCCGAGCATATCCCGTTCCTCGCACCGTTCGCCGCCGCCGCCTGCCACTTCAGCAAAAGCTTTGGCGCGAGCTCAATTGCTCCTAGACTATCCTCCAGCGCCAGACAAGATCAACGACTGCAGGGACACCATTCAAAGTCTCATCGGCTTCGCCAACGGCGACAACCCACAGCAGCAGAGTACTTCGCAGCCGCGGCAACTCAGCCAGGCACAAGCCGGTGGCGACCAGACCGGTGGAGGTGCAACTACCGTGCACTCTCCGCCCCGAAGGCCAAGATCGCCGACTCGCCGGATCCACCACGACAGTGACTCCACCGCGTCATCGGATCCACGAGCTCGTCGCGATCAGCGCCAAGTTCTTCACGAATGATAGCAAGAAAACGCTCGTACTCGCATCGAGCGCCGAAGAGAAGCGCGGCGTCAATCAGACCAGCGCGCTGGGCCCTCTGTCGACATGCATGCGCCAGGGGAACCAGGCGACTTGCCGTACGCGGTAGGTTGCCCTGCGTTTACTCGTGAGCTGCGGCAAGTCCAGTGGCCCGGCAAGAAGAATTTCAAGCCAGACGTACCGGAGAAGTACGACGGCAAGTCGCATCCGTCGGAGTTCCTCAGCATCTACACCATTGCGGTGCAAGCTGCCGGGGGGCGAGACGACAAGATCCTTGCCAACTACTTCCCGCTGGTGCTCAAGCCCAACGTCAGGTCCTGGCTCATGCACTTGCCCGACAACTCCATATCCTCCTGGGCAGACCTGTGCCATCAGTTTGTCGGCACCTTTACAGGCGGCCACAAACCTCATGGCCAAGAGAGTGACCTTCACCTGCTCACCCAGAAGGAAGGAGAGCCCCTGCGCAAGTACATTCAGAGATTCAACCGTGTACAGCACAACATCCCAGATGTCCACCCTACCGCGGTCATCAGCGTGTTCCATCAGAACGTGCGTAACCGCAGGATGCGGGAGGAGATGGCAATGTGCAAGATCAGAGACGTCAGTGAGCTGTATGCCCTGGCCGACAAGTGTGCACGTGCTGAGCAAGGGAGGAAACTCCCCGGAGAGAATATAGGAGCAGGAGGATCTGGCAGCAAAGATGCTGCCCCGGCAAAGAAAAACTAGCGGCGGAACAACAGGAAGAAGAAAGACAAAGATGTGCTAGTCGTTGAGCAGTCCGGCAACGACGGTGGCGCCAAGAAAGCCAAAGATGGTAGCTCCGGCAAGGAGATTGCCGCATGCACCAACTGCCAGGCTGTGGCGGTCGCCAACAAGCAGGACGGCACCGACAAGCAGTACTGCAAGATCCATCGCACCAAGGGCCATGACCTCCAGAGCTGCAAGAAAGTCGAACAGCTTGTCCAGCAGCAAAAGGCTGAATACGAGCGACGCGACAAGGAGAGGGCCCAAGGAGGCGCTGGAGAAACCGGCAAGAAGCGCGCTAGCCGGGGAGGACGCCGCGGCAAGGCCAAGCAGCGGCAAGGAGACAGACCTCCCCATGGCCGCGACAATGATGAAGACGACAACGACGACGACGAAGACATGGAGGATGTCGAGACCAGTGAGTAGGAGTTTCAGAAAGCCACAGAGGTCTTGTGCGTTGACGGCGGTGCTTCTCTGCATACTTCACACCGCCAACTCAAGCAGTGGGTGCGGGAAGTCAATGCGGCAGAACCACTTGTCGAGTCATGCAAGCTTCTGAAATGGTCCAGCACGCCTATCATCTTTGATATTGAGGACCACCCTGATCGCACAACTGCGGTCGGGTGCTTGCCGATGTTGGTTTCACCAACTATCCGCAACCTCAAGGTCACTAAGATGCTAGTTGACGGCGGGGCCGGCTTGAACCTGATCTCCTCCGCTGTACTCCAGAAACTCCAGATCCCTGACAGCGAGCTCGAAGAGACCGGCACATTCCAAGGAATCAACCCGGGAAGGAGCCAGCCGAAGGGGAAGGTCACGTTGCCGGTAACATTTGGCAGCGAGCTGAACTTCAGGACTGAGAGGGTCACTTTTGACGTTGCCGATTTTCCATTGCCTTACAATGGGATACTAGGCCGTCCTGCACCCGCCAAGTTCATGGTGGCCTCTCACTACGCATACAACATGCTCAAGATGCTAGGCCCGATAAGCGTCATCTCTGTCCCTGGCGACAAGAAGGATGCTCTTATCTACGCCGACAAGATCTACCGGGAAGCAGCAGCCGCAACAGATCGCAAACCACTTGCCGCTGAAGCTCTCGGGGGGAAGAGGAAGACCAAGTCCGGCAAGAGTTCTGATGCCCGCTCCGGCAAGCGCACCTTTTCGGAGTGCTGCGCTACCGTCGAGGACGCACCATCAAGCTCCACCGGCAAGTGTAAGAAGGCAATGGCGGCTCCGCCAGAGACCAAGAAAGTGTCCGCCAAGGAGGACGGCACTGGTGGTACCTTCACCATCAGTGCCACTCTTGACCCTAAATAGGAAAGCGCGCTCATTGCTTTCCTGCGGGCGAACGTCGATGTGTTTGCGTGGCAACCGTCTGACATCCCCGGGGTTCCCAGGAAAGTAATTGAGCACCATCTTGCCGTTTGTCCTCATGTGCGGCCCGTCAAGTAGAAGGTCAGGAAGCAAGCAGTGGAGCGCCAAGAATTCATCACAGAAGAGATCAAGAAATTGGAAGCAGCAGGCCTTGTCAGAGGAGTGCTCCATCCTACGTGGTTGGCCAATCCTGTAGTCGTGCGCAAAACAAATGGGAAATGGAGGCTTTGTATCGACTTTACTGATGTTAATAAAGCTTGTCCCAAAGACCCATTTCCCTTGCCGCGCATTGACCAGATTGTTGACTCCACGGCCGGATGTAACTTGCTTTCATTTCTTGACGCATACTCAGGATACCATCAAATCTTCATGGCAGAAGAGGATGAGGAGAAGACCGCATTCATTACTCCATGTGGCACGTACTGTTTCATACGGATGCCTTTCGGTTTAAAGAATGCTGGTTCAACATTTGCAAGGGTAGTCCATGTCGCTCTTGAGCCGCAAATGCACAGAAATGTGGAAGCCTACATGGATGATATAGTGGTCAAGAGCAAGGATAGGGCAACCCTAATTCAAGATTTATACGAGACCTTTGCAAATCTGTGCAAGATCAACCTCAAGCTCAACCCCAAGAAGTGTGTGTTTGGAGTTCCCTTCGGCAAGCTTCTCGGGTTCTTCGTGTCTCAGCGGGGAATTGAAGCCAATCCCGACAAGATTAAGGCCATTGAGCAGATCGAAGCACCAAAGCGCGTCAAGGATGTATGAAGACTTGCCGGTTGCATGGCTGCTCTCAGCAGGTTTATCTCTCGGTCTGCTGAGCGCGCCCTGCCATTTTTCAAAATTTTGAAAAAGGTAGGTCCAATGAAATGGACTCCGGAAGCGGAGGCTGCGCTGCAGGACTTGAAGAGATACCTGTCCTCCACTCCAACACTTGTCGCACCTAAGCCATAAGAGAAGTTCCTGCTATATATAGCGGTAACCAATCAAGTGGTTAGTGCTGCGTTAGTGGCAGAGAGGGAGGCAGATGACGAGCCAGCAACCGCGGCAAGCGCATCCAGCGACAAGCAGGGGGCTTCCCCGAGAAGCTCTGGTCCCGACAAAGATGGATCTGCGCAGGTGCGCGAGGAGATATAGAAGAGAATGGTGCAGCGCCCAGTTTACTTTGTCAGTTCCCTTCTGCAGGGGGCTAGGTCAAGGTACTCTGGTGTGCAGAAATTGCTTTTCGGCCTTCTCATGGCCTCAAGAAAGCTGCGCCATTACTTCCAAGCACATGAGATCACAGTTGTCACTCGCTTTCCGCTGAAGAGGATACTGCAGAATCCAGAAGCAATAGGCAGGATTGTTGAGTGGGCACTGGAACTGTCAAGCTTTGGCCTCAAGTTTGAGATTACTTCAACTATCCAAAGAAGAGCATTGGCAGAATTCATAGCAGAGTGGACGCCAACACCGGATGAAGAAATTCCAGAGACGAGCATCCCCGTCAAGGAAGAAAGCAAAGAGTGGCTCATGTACTTTGACGGTGCCTTCTCGCTACAAGGCGCCGGTGCTGGCGTGCTGCTTGTCGCACCCACCGGAGAGCACCTCAAGTACGTAGTCCATATGCACTTTCCCAAGGAGCAAGCGACAAACAATACTGCAGACTATGAAGGCTTGCTTGCCGGTCTCAGGATCGCGGCAGACCTTGGGATCAAGAAGCTCATTGTCAGGGGGGACTCACAGCTTGTCGTCCGCCAAGTGAACAAGAGTTATCAGAGTCCATTGATGGAAGCCTACGTCGACGAAGTGAGAAAGCTAGAAGAGCACTTTGACGGCCTACAGATGGAGCATGTCCCAAGAGCTCAGAACGACATTGCCGATGGCCTGTCAAAGTGCGCCGCACTTAAGTTACCTGTGGAACCAGGGATCTTTGTGCTCAAGCTGACTCAACCATCCGTAACGCCATCAAGTGGACAGAGCAAGAAGAGGAAGTTGGTTTCTGGTGACTATTTTCCGGCAGAGCTTCCCGAAGCCGCCGCCAAGAAGGTCCCCAAGATCAACACCAAGAGTGCTGATGAGCGGTCTGCTCCGGCAAGCCCTAGGGTTTGTTCCATTGAAGCAGACGCTCCCAACAAGTTTTGCTCCGACAAGCTTGCCGGGGAACGTCAAGCTCCGGCAGAACCGCAGGTTCTCGCCGTAGAAGCGGATGTTCCCGCAGCAGCAGATATGCCTTTAGTCCTTGTTGTCGAGTCGCAAGCTCCAGCATGGGCACAGCAGATTGTCCGTTTCCTTCAGACAGGAGAACTTCCCGAAGAGCAAGAAGAAGCGGAAAGAGTAGCCCGGCAGTCAAGTATGTACCAGTTTGTCGACAGCACACTGTACAGAAGAAGACTCAACGGTGTGAAATTGAAGTGTATTCCCCGGGAAGATGGGCAAGAGCTGTTGGCAGAGATACATGGAGGCATATGTGGTCACCACATTGGCGCAAGAGCACTTGCCGGCAAAGCATTCCGACAAGGTTTCTTTTGGCCAATAGCCCTCCAGGATGCAACTGCACAAGTAACCAAGTGTGAAGCGTGCCTGTTCCATTCCAAGCAGATACACCAGCCAGCTCAAGCTCTCCAGACGATCCCTTTATCCTGGCCATTTTCGGTCTGGGGGCTCGACATCCTCGGCCCCTTTCCCCGAGCAGTCGGGGGCTTTGAGTACTTGTACGTCGCAATCGACAAGTTCACAAAGTGGCCGGAAGTGGAAGCAGTGAGGAAGGTGACAGCATAGTCAGCAGTCAAGTTCTTCAGGTCGATTGTTTGCCGTTTTGGGATCCCTAACAGGATAATCACCGACAACGGTACGCAATTTACGAGCCGCACCTTCATGCAGTACGTCCAAGATCTTGGCGCCAAGGTCTGCTTCGCTTCTGTTGCTCACCCGAGAAGCAACGGTCAAGCGGAGAGGGAAAATGCTGAAGTGCTGCGTGGGCTCAAGACCAGAACTTTCGACAGGCTGCGCAAGTGCGGAAGAAACTGGATCGAGGAGCTGCCGGTGGTTCTTTGGTCAATCAGGACGACGCCAAATGGAGCCACTGGCCAGACACCTTTCGCTTTAGTCTATGGAGCGGAGGCAGTTCTCCCCACGGAACTCGTATACGGGTCGCCTCGAGTGCTCGCTTATGATGAGCTCGAGCAAGAGCAGCTGCGACAAGATGACGCACTGTTCCTTGAGGAAGACCGTCTTCAGGCTGCTGTGCGAGCTGCTCGCTACCAGCAAGCTTTGCGCCACTACCATAGCCGCAGAGTTAACGCCAGAAGTCTCGAGGAAGGCAACCTTGTTCTTCGGCGCGTTCAGTCCGCCAAGAATTCCAACAAGTTGACCCCAAAGTGGGAAGGCCCTTACCGGGTGAAACGAGTCACTAGGCCTGGCGCTGTCCGCCTTGAGACCGAAGATGGCATCCCAGTGAGCAACTCTTGGAACATTGAGCATCTTCGTAAGTTTTACCCGTAGGGCACGGTTCTGAAACCCGTTCCGGCAACCACCTTTTGTACAAGTCTTGCCGCTGTTGCATGTAATCCTTTGTACAAAGCCGGGCGCAGACCCCGTGCATAAAGCTTATGTGTGCTCCGCACATCTTGTCAAATTTCATGCTTTTTACTTTTTGCATGTGTTATCTCACACTTTGTGCAGCACTTACCCCCGGTAAGCAACAACGAGCCATAAGGCTCCATATCTTTATTTTCTCCTTTTTCTTTTTTTCAAGGAAAGGAAGGTTCCCTCGCCCACAATTTTGCCGGGGGGGAAGGAGAAGATATGGTATGGACCAGGCGTCATTCAAGACAGTTTCGCCTTGCCGGGAAGCAAATGACAAAAAAGATAAGTTGCCAAAGTTTGAGCAATCAGATTTCCTTTAAATTTTTAAGTTATCTTCCTTGAACGACCATACTTTGTATGGAAAACCTGTGCGCGGAGGAACCAACTCGTAGCTAGTTGCGCCCTTACTGTTGTTTCGAGTCCGCTCAACAACTTAAGTGAGCTGCGACTAGCTGCGACAAGGTTTCTTGCCAGTAGCGGCACTGCCAGCAGGCTGCTGACGTCCCGCACTCAGCGCTCGCGGCAAAGGTGCCTGCGCCGGCAAGTTCCCTAAAAGTGTAGGGCAAAAACATACAAAGGAAGGAATCAAGTAGAGGAAATAACATTGCAATCATTACCCGAAATAAAGTTATATTACAAGATAGCTTGTCGCGGCTCTAATAGATTGTTTGCATAACATGACTAGCAGCGACAAGAAAAGAAGGAAACGGGCGGCCTAATCTACGCGATCGCCCTCAACCCTCTTGATTCCGCTCACCTTGTCCACAATGGGTGCGACAAGGGTCTTGAGCGCCTCCAAATCGGCATCCGGCGGCAAGGTCCTGAGGACGTTGGTGAGGTTGAGGCCCGGGTTGCGGAAGGCCACCTTCACCAGCACCTTCTAAAGAGCTCCCGCGTAGATATTGCGCGACTCATCGGCCAGCTGCTTTGGGATCCTCTCCCAGAGTCGCCGGAGGGCCGTCGCCACGCCTTTGAAGAATGAGGTGAGCTTGGCGCTGGGTTGGAGGTTCTCGTCAGAGGGATACCCGAGATCCTCCATCCCCAGCTGCGCCAGCTCCCTGTCGATGTCGACGGCAACATCCACGAGACCCTCCATCCAGTGCTCCACATTTTCCCGGAAAGTGCTCTGGGTGGCAGCGGCACTCGCCAGCAGCGCCTTGCCGACCTTGACCTCCTCCTTCAGGGCCGTCTCTTGCTCCTTGGCGCCGTCCAGCGTCTTGGTCAAAGTGGTCAGCTTCAACTCAAGATCAGCGTTGGAGTCCTTGGCGGCACTGAGTTCCTGGCCCTTCTCGGCGAGACGAGCCTGCAGCTCCGAGTAGCTGTGGGCGTCCTTCTCCCGCTCAAGCTTGAGCGCGGCAAGCTCTTCGCCGCTCGCCTTGAGATCGGCCTCCAGCTGCGCCACCCTCGTCTCCAGCTCCTTCTTGGCGGCCTCGGCAGCTGCGGCAGCATCTTCTGCTTACTTGAGGGCTCCGCCAACTGTTCGCTCGCGCGCGGCAAGCTCCTCTTCATGGCTGTCAAGATGGACCTTCCGCTGCACCAGCTCGCCTTCTTGCACGGACAGCTTCTCAGCGGCAAGCCTTTGTTGCTCCTCGACTTCAGCCTTCTCGAGGAGGAAGGCATCCCGCTCCTCGGCAAGTCGCGCCCGCTCCGCTGCCAAGGACCGGAGAGCCTCCTAGTTGTGACCCCGGAGCTCCTCCGCGCGCTTCTCGATGTCCTCTCCCGCCTTCGCGACAAGCGCTTCGCGGGATTCTAGCTTGGCTTGCCGGGCGTGGTAGAGCGACACCAGCTTCCGCAGCAGCCGCTCCTCCTCAGGTTCGCCGCTGCTGCTGCTTGGCGCGTTAACCAGCGCCAGCCCGGTGGAGGCAAGCACTTCTCCGTCGAAGATCTCTCCTTCGACCGGCGCCCTGGAGCCTGAAGCCCAGGGGAGGTTGATGAAGATGTCGTCGCCAGCCTTCAAGTAGACGCCAGGCTGGGGCTCTTCAAAGCCTGGCGCTGCGGCAGCGGCGGAGGGATCGGCGGTCGACGTAGCGCCTGGCGCTCCTGCGCCCTCGGGGCCGTCAGTACGATCGCCAGATCCCCCGCCTGCTTCTGCGGCGGCAGCCTTGGCGGTCTCTGCACCGGCGGGCTCGTCAGCGCCGACTGCTTCCTCGGCGGCAACCTCGGTCTCCATCGGCTCCGAAGCAGATGGATCTGACAGCCGGAAGGGGGAGAAGAATCAAGCGAATATCCAAAAAAAAGAAAGAAGATCAAAAGAAGAAGAACCCAAGGGAAGTTCTGGGGCGAGAAGATTACCTGTGCCAGGTTCTGCAGCCGTGGTCTCCGCCGCCGGGGGGTTGCTGGTGCTGTCCCTTGCTGGAGAATCCTCCCTTGCGGGAGACTCCTCCCTTGCCGGAGAGCTCTCCCTTGCCGGGGACCTCTCCCTTGACGGAGGACTCTCCCTTGGCGTTTCGGGGGCGGCCTCCGGGCGCTCCTGCTGGGGCTGCTCTGCTCCTGCACAAGTCAACAGCCAGATGTCAGCAAAGAAAGAGATTCCAAGCGCACCCAACAGCGGAAAGCAAACCATATACTTACGCTGGGGGCTGCTCTGGAGGACAGTTGCTGGGTCCGGCAAGGTTGTCTCAGGCGCATCCCCTGCTGTCGCGGTGGGCTCGTCTTCGATGACAATCACCGGGGCCTTGGCTCTCTTTGCTACTCTCTGGGCCAGAGTCCTAAAAAGGAAGGAGTTCAGAGTAAAGCAAATGAGATGCAAGACAAAAACAGCAAGGATTGAAGAATTGCAAGTACAACAAGAGAATCTTACTCTTCTTCTTCTTCCTCGTCGGAGCTGAACACGGAGAAGTCGAAATCCGGCTCCCGTCCGGCGTGAGAAGGCGGAGGAGTAGGTTCCCTTGGCCGCTTGGCGGGAGCAGAAGCAGTGGTCCGGGAGGACCCCGCTCCAGTTGCCGCAGCAGCATGAGGCGCTCCCGCGGCAACAGTGCTTGCCGCGGTGGAGCGTGTCGCGCGGCGCGGCGACTGTCGACTCGCCTGCCGCCTCGCTACATCCCCGGCCTTGCGGAGACGCCTTCTTGGTGGAGATGGTGGCTCTGCTTGCGGCGAGCAGTCTGAGGATGAGGAGGAAGAGGAGTCGATCTCCAATGAGCCGCTCGTATCCTCGGCGGGCTCGCTCGGCTCGGCGTCACGCCCGGCAGGCTCTTTCTTGCCGGCAAGCTCCTCTCGCTCGGCACGACTTGCCGCCTCTGCTGCCTCTGCCTCCTCCATGGTGAATCCAAACTCGCCCGCAGCTGCGGCTGCCGCCTCATCGAACCTGGTGGCGATGCGTTTCAACTCCACATCGGTGGTGTCGCGAGTAAGGCCATTCTTCTCGTCGGGGCGGATCGGCACTTCTACCAAGTTGTCGAAGAATTCCTGCACGACCTCGTCTGCAGGCTCTTGCCAAGTTGGCACAAGTCCATGCGAGTCGCACACCGGCATCATTGCCCGGATGCGGTCAAGCGCGGACTTGTTGCACAGCGGAACGACGCCCTGCGGCAACCTAAACACCTCGGGATGCTCAGGGTCGTACTTGAAGAGCTCCTGGAGCATCGCATTGAGCTCCAGGACAGTAAAGTTGTAGTTGAGGCCCGGACGCAGCCTCATGATATCCGCCGCGTTCTTGAACTCCCAGGCGGGCCTCCTCCATTCCTGCAGGGGGGCGATGCGGCGGCGAAGAAAATCTGCGCCAACGGCGCCTACAGTGAGTTCGGCAAGCCTGAGGCGTTGGATCCTGGTGACGGCAATCCTCAGCCTATCGTCTTCCGGGGCCACGTCGCTCCAATCGCTGCCGCGTACTGCTGTGGCTTGGCGGTAAAAGGCTGCGGGTTCTCCTCGACAACCCAGCACCAGTCTGCTCTCCACTCCTCCCACTTGCCGCGGAACTCGCCCTCCAGATAAGAATCTTTCTTGCCGGCCCTTGAGATCCAGACGATTCCGCCGGATAGAGGCTCTCCTCTCTCTACTCGGGGCATAAAGAAGTGGCGGAAAAGGGCTACATTTGGGTGGACTCCGACAAAGTTTTCGCAGAGATGTGCGAAAACTGCCATGGTCAGAACGGCATTGGGGGGTGAAATCAAGGAGGCAGAGGCCGTAGGTGTTCATGATGTCGTAGAAAAACTCAGAATAAGGCGGGCAGAGCCTGCAGTAGAACAATACGGCGAAGAAGGGATATCCGTTTGGAGCCATTTTATGAGCGGCGGCTGGAAGTACCTTCGTGCTCGGATGCGCTCTCGTCTCCGTCGACCAGAAGAGGTAGTAGTACTCCCTCAGCTCCTTCGCGGCAAGCTTGGGGGGAAGATTGCCCGCTCCTTCCGCAGCGCCGCAAGCCGCTGCGCCTCGGTCAACTTCACAGCCTTCCCCTTGTCGGCTTTCGGAGCCATGGCGGAAGTGGTGGAGCAGGTCGACGGCGTTGGTGGTGCTGGTGGCGATGGGGAGCAGGGCGCTGCTCTCTCTCTCTCTCAGCTTTGGGAGGACGGAGGAGTGGCGGAGGCTTCCGAGATTGGAGTGGAAAGGTGGCGAATGGGCGCACTACCCCTGCTTCCCCTGCTTATAAAAGGGGAGGGGGCGGACGTTCCGCCTTTCCTAATAAATAAACCACACACGATCTCTCCCACGACGCCGCATTCGACGCGTGCCGTTCGGGGAGGGCGTGGTGGATACGGAGAGAGATGCGGCGTGACCTAGGCCGCGCGTGCCCGTGCCCTGTCTTGGGCCTGGCCCAACAGTGCTCGGCACCGTGTATGGCCCAGGCCCGGGGGCTCCTGTCGGTGTACTATAGTAGGGGTACCCTAGTATCCCGAACTTGTGCACGGGCAGTCGCAGCGTCCCGCGACAAGGCTTGTCGAGTGACCGCCAAGATCCTCCGTGGTTCCTTTGGAGCCATTAAAGAACAAAGTATCCAAGCCAAGGAGACAAGACCCCGGCAAGAGGAGACTTGCCGGGAAGGCCGATCAAGGCATTTCAAGGAACTTTCCGCGATGCGCCACGCGTCCCGGCAAGGCCCGGTGAGCGGCAAGCTCCCGGACGCGACAAGACAACAACCGCGGCAAGGTGCTTGCCGCGGCAAGCCCCCACTCTGTACCTGTGCTCCAGCACATCTACCAACGTGTTGCTCTGGTACCCTTCCAGGCGTACGTGGCGGGAAGCTGTGCAGCTAGCGGTACACGGTGGCAAGCGGCGCTGGCAAAATTGCCATCGTGGCGAGCGGTGGCGTCCCTGGCGGTCCCTTTTGCACTATTTGGGCGACGCAGACGGGCATTTAATGCCCTTGTCCCCTGCCGTCAGAGTTAGGTATGATGCTCTGTAGTAAGCGGCGGTGCCAACCGCCACGCCTTTTTCCATTTTTACCCTCGTATACGTTGCCACCTGTCGGTGACCCCTTGAGCATATAAAAGGAGGCCCATGCGCAACGTAGGGGGACGATCACTCTCACGCTCGGTCTCGCTAGCTGCTGGTGTGTACTGTAGCAATCAGCGCTCTCGAGCAAGAACACAATACAAACCACAAAGCAGGAGTAGGGTTTTACGCATCCGTGCGGCCCGAACCTGGGTAAACTGATCGTGTTCTCGTGCGCTTCGCCTCGATCTGCTCTTCGTGCGCTCTCCGCCCCCTGCCGAACCAAAAGGGGCTCGGTCCGCCGGTCCCATAGGTGTCCGTGGGATTAGCACCCCCGACACCATCGTCATCATCAACCATCCTCCATCAACAATTTCATGATGGTTGCCGCCGTGCGTGAGTAATTCCATCATAGGCTTGCTGGACGGTGATGGGTTGGATGAGATCTATCATGTAATCGAGTTAGTTTTGTTAGGGTTTGATCCCTAGTGTCCACTATGTTCTGAGATTGATGTTGCTATGACTTTGCTATGCTTAATGCTTGTCACTAGGGCCCGAGTGCCATGATTTCAGATCTGAACCTATTATGTTTTCATCAATATATGAGTGTTCTTTATCCTATCTTGCAAGTCTATAGTCACCTATTATGTGTTATGATCCGTTAACCCCGAAGTGACAATAATCGGGATACTTACCGGTGATGACCGTAGTTTGAGGAGTTCATGTATTCACTATGTGTTAATGCTTTGTTCCGGTTCTCTATTAAAAGGAGGCCTTAATATCCCTTAGTTTCCGTAAGGACCCCGCTGCCACGGGAGGGTAGGACAAAAGATGTCATGGATGTTCTTTTCGATAAGCACGTATGACTATATTAGGAATACATGCCTACATTATATCAATGAATTGGAGCTAGTTCTGTGTTACCCTAGGTTATGACTGTTACATGGTGAACCGCATCCGGCATAATTCTCCATCACCGATCCATTGCCTACGAGCTTTCCATATATTGTTCTTCGCTTATTTACTTTTCCGTTGCTATTGCTATCATCATTACAAAATACCAAAAGCATTGCTTTTACTACTGTTACCTTTTGTTACCGTTAGCACTACTATCATATTACTTTGCTACTAAATACTTTGCTGCAGATTTGAAGTTTCCAGGTGTGGTTGAATTGATAACTCAGCTGCTAATACTTGAGAATATTCTTTGGCTCCCCTTGTGTCGAATCAATAAATTTGGGTTGAATACTTTACCCTCGAAAACTGTTGCGATCCCCTATACTTGTGGGTTATCAGGGGGCGCGCCTACCCCCCAGGCGCGCCCTCAACCCTCGTGGGCCCCCTGTTGCTCCACTGACGTACTCCTTCCTCCTATATATACCTACGTACCCCCAAACGATCAGATACGGAGCCAAAACCCTAATTCCACCACCGTAACTTTCTGTATCCACGAGATCCCATCTTGGGGCCTGTTTCGGAGCTCCGCTGGCGGGGGCATCGATCACGGAGTCTACATCAACACCATAGCCTCTCCGATGAAGTGTGAGTAGTTTACCTCAGACCTTCGGGTCCATAGTTATTAGCTCGATGGCTTCTTCTCTCTTTTTGGATCTCAATACAAAGTTCTCCCCCTCTCTTGTGGAGATCTATTCGATGCAATCTTCTTTTGCAGTGTGTTTGTTGAGATTGGTGAATTGTGGGTTTATGATCAAGTTTATCTATGAACAATATTTGAATCTTCTCTAAATTCTATTATGTATGATTGGTTATCTTTGCAAGTCTCTTCGAATTATCAGTTTGGTTTGGCCTACTAGATTGATCTTTCTTGCAATGGGAGAAGTGCTTAGCTTTGGGTTCAGTCTTGCGGTGTCCTTTCCCAGTGATAGTAGGGGCAACAAGGCACGCATTGTATTGTTGCCATCGAGGATAACACGATGGGTTTTTTTTATCATATTGCATGAATTTATCCCTCTATATCATGTCATCTTGCTTAAGGCGTTACTCTGTTCTTATGAACTTAATACTCTAGATGCATGCTGGATAGCGGTCGATGTGTGGAGTAATAGTAGTAGATGCAGGCAGGAGTCGGTCTACTTGTCTTGAACGTGATGCCTATATACATGATCATACCTAGATATTCTCATAACTATGCTCAATTCTGTCAATTGCTTAACAGTAATTTGTTCACCCACCTTAAAATACTTATGCTCTTGAGAGAAGCCGCTAGTGAAACCTATGGCCCCCGGGTCTATCTTCCATCATATTAATCTTCCAACACTTAGTTATTTTCGTTGCCTTTTATTTTGCTTTGCATCTTTATCATGAAAATACCAAAAAGATTATCTTATCAGATCTCACTCTCGTAAGTGACCATGTAGGGATTGACAACCCCTTATCGCGTTGGTTGCGAGGATTTATTTGTTTTGTGTAGGTGCGAGGGACTGGCGCGTAGCCTCCTACTAGATTGATACCTTGGTTCTCAAAAACTGAGGGAAATACTTATGCTACTTTGCTGCATCACCCTTTCCTCTTCAAGGGAAAACCAACGCACTGCTCAAGAGGTAGCACCTAGCATGAAGGTTACAGTCAGCCCTAGTTGATACATGAGCTATTCGAGCATACAAAACATAATTTTTATTTGAAGGTTTAGAGTTTGGCACATACGAATTTACTTGGAACGGCAGGTAGATACCGTATATAGGAAGATATGGTGGATTCATAAGGAATAAATTTGGGGTTTATGGAGTTGGATGCACAAGCAGTGTTCCCGCTTAGTACAAGTGAAGGCTAGAAAGAGACTGGGAAGCGACCAGCTAGAAAGCAACAATAGTCATGAACATGCATTGAAATTAATCAACACTGAATGCAAGCATGAGTAGGATATAGTTCACCATGAACATAAATATCGTGGAGGCTATGTTGATTTTGTTTCAACTACATGTGTGAACATGTACCAAGTCAAGCCACTCGAATCGTTCAAACGAGGATACCACCCTATCATACCACATCACAACCATTTTAATAGCATGTTGGCACGCAAGGTAAACCATTATAAACTCCTAGCAAATTAAGCATAGCATAAGCAACTATAATCTCTAATTGTCATTGCAAACATGTTTCATTCATAATAGGCTGAATCAGGAACGATGTACTAATCATATTTACAAAAACAAGAGAGGTCGAGTTCATACCAGCTTTCCTCATCTCAACCAGTTCATCATATATCGTCATTATTGCCTTTCACTTGCATGAACGAATTGTGTGGATAATAATAATAGTGCACGTGCATTGGACTAAGCTGGAATCTGCAAGCATTCAACTCGGGAGAGAAGACAAAGTAATATGGGCTCTTTGTTAGATCAACTATAATGCATATGGGAAACGACAACTTGGGTTTCTTGCCAAACCACAATTCATATGGTGTCATCCCAACGGATTTAGATGGTGCCCTATTTAACGTGAATGCAGCCATCTCTAAAGCATAACCCCAAAATGTTAGCGGTAAATCAGTAAGAGACATCTTAGATTGCACCATATCTAATAAAGTGCGGTTACGACGTTCGGACACACCATTACGTTGTGGTGTTCCAGGTGGCGTGAGTTGTGAAACTATTCGGCATTGTTTCAAATGAAGAACAAACTCATAACTCAAATATTCACCTCCACGATCAGATTGTAGAAACTTTATTTTCTTGTTACGATGATTTTCCACTTCACTCTGAAATTCTTTGAACTTTTCAAATGTTTCAGACTTATGTTTCATCAAGTAGATATACTCATATCTGCTCACATCATGTGTGAAGGTCAGAAAATAATGATACCCCCCGCGAGCCTCAACACTCATCGGACCATATACATTAGTATGTATTATTTCCAATAAGTCAGTTGCTCGCTCCATTGTTCCGGAGAACGGAGTCTTAGTCATCTTGCCCATGAGGCATGGTTCGCAAGCATCAAGTGATTCCAAAAGCCCATCAACATGGAGTTTCTTCCAGCACTTTACACCAGTATGATCTAAACGGACGTGCCACAAATAAGTTGCACTGTCATTATTAACCTTACATCTTTTGATTTCAATATTATGAATATGTGTATCACTACAATCGATATTCAACAAAAATAGACCACTCATCAAGGGTGCAGGACCATAAAAGATGTTACTCATATAAATAGAACAACCATTGTTCTCTGATTTAAATAAATAACCGTCTCACATCAAACAAGATCCAGATATAATGTTCATGCTTAACGCTGGCACCAAATAACAATTATTAAGGTCTAAAATTAACCCGGCGGTAGATGTAGAGGTAGCGTGCCGACGGCGATCACATTGACTTTGGAACCATTTCCCACGCGCATCGTCACCTCGTCCTTAGCCAATCTTCGTTGAATCTGTAGCCCTGCTTCGAGTTGCAAATATGATCAACAGAACCAATATCAAATACCCAGGCGCTACTACGAGCATTTGTAAGGTACACATCAATAACATGTATATCAAATATACCTTTCACTTTGCCATCCTACTTATCTGCCAAATACTTGGGGCAATTCCGCTTCTAGTGACCAGTCCCTTTGCAGTAGAAGCACTCAGTCTCAGGCTTAGGTCCAGACTTGGGCTTCTTCACTTGAGCAACAACTTGCTTGTCGTTCTTCTTGAACTTCCCCTTCTTCCTGATACGTCTCTAATGTATCTATATTTTTTGATTGTTCCATGCTATTATATTATCAACCTTGGATGTTTATAATCATTTTATATCATTTCTTGGTACTAACCTATTGACATAGTGCCAAGTGCCAGTTCTTGTTTTTTCCGTGTTTTTTTACATCGCAGAAAATCAATATCAGACGGAGTCCAAATTCCACGAAACTTTACGGAGATTTTTTATGGACCAGAAGGAACATGTTGGGCCCTGGTTGCACCTGGGGGGAGTCTCGAGGAGGGGACAACCCACCAGGGTGGGCCAGGAGGCCCAGGCGCGCCCTGGTGGGTTGTGCCCACCTCGGGTGCCCCCAGGACCGCCTCTTTGCTCTATAAATACCCAAGTATTCCCAATACCCTAGGGGAGTCGACGAAATATTCATCCAGTCGCTACAGAGTCCAGAACCACCAGATCCAATCTAGACACCATCTCGGATGGGGTTCACTACCTCCATTGGTGCCTCTCCGATGATGTGTGAGTACTTCTTTGTAGACCTTCGGGTCCGTAGTTAGTAGCTAGATGGCTTCATCTCTCTCTCTTGATTCTCAATACAATGGTCTCTTAGAGATCCATATGATGTAACTCTTTTGCGATGTGTTTGTTGGGATCTAATGAACTTTGAGTTTATGATCAGACATATATTTTTGGGACTTTTACATCTGTGCCCCTGGTTCCTTAGCTCTACTCATTCATCCCTGTGCTCTTAACTTTTGCTCAATTTTCCCCACACCCTTGCCAAAAACCCTCATAACTGGGCACAATGGACATTGCCGTCGGGTCAAAGGCTTGACCGTTAACTTTGACTAGTGGGGCCATGCTGGACTGTGTCTTCCGTTCGACCTGACAAGTGGGGCCGCGTTGGGTGGTGTCGCTGTTCGACTATTGGGCCGTGGTTTCATTGGGTTGTCCCTTGCATTAAACGTCGTCGCACGCCGCCAGGACAGAAGCCTGCTATGCATGCACCCAGCAAACATTGTCACGTCGATCGAGCCTGCATGCGTCGATGCCACGATCCCACGATGCGCTGACCGAGTCTGCTTGCGCCGACCGAGCCTGCATGCGCCGATGCATCCGCCACGATGCACTGACCAAGCAGCTTTTTGCACGCCAGCCGCCATGGATGCAGCGACGGTCACTGCGCTGGTTCCTCTCTTCTATCTAGGTGGCTACATATTTGTGTCTTGTGTAAAAAAGAGCCACTCCCTTGCTTCGTTGTACTCATTCATCCCTACTAACAAAGCTTTCTTGCATGCACTAGGTGGTTACTAACGAGGGAACCCTACTAACAAGCCGATCTCTCTAAGAAAATAATCAACAAATATACAGTCCCAATATGTAAATAGGGCCAACAAGCCCATAACACGATCACATAGCTCAAACTAGGAAGAACTTAATGATATAATAGATAGAAAACTTAATAATAGAATTTAAGAAAAGGGCCAACAAGCCCAAAGCAACTCCCACATAGTTCAATTACAACTTAACATAACATAGACTAAAAAAGATAGAGGGTTTAGAACCCTAGCCGCCGCCTTCTCCACCTCGCTCCTCCTCCGGGCACCCTTTTCACTGCTCCTCCGGGGCGTTGTCGATGGGGTATGGAAGAGTGTGCAAGCGCGTCGTGGTGAGGAAGATGTTGTTGTACTCCGTGAACCTGTTGTGGGTGGTGAAAGCGATGAACTTGGAGCCACACCAAAACACCCGGCCGAGGAGGTAGAAGACGTCAAATGTGTTGGTGAAGTGGGCAAGGAGAGCAACCACCACCCAGTTTTGGATGACCTCCTCGACTCGGAACATCATTGGAGATCCCCTCGGGAGGTGGTGGTAGCCGGACACGAGGAAGAACTCGATGAAGTTCCTTGCGGTCCTCAGCCTTGATATCGCCCACACACGTAGTGTGCGATCAACGTACACGCCGATAGGGTAGAGCCTCTCCGGCACGGTGGGTGGGAAGCGGTATGTTGGTACGGTGTACTGCATGGCTGAGGGATGTGCAGAAGATGGAGAAGGGGTCGAAGAGCAAGAAGGGCAGATGGATGAGGATGACAGAGGCAGAGGGTGGCTTAAATAGCCATAGTGCTACGTGTTATTTGGCCATGGCAATAACAGGGCCAAATGTGAAGTTGGTAGCTCATTTTCAAACCCACCGCAGCATCGGGAGTGTACACGTGTGGGAAAAGGTGGTTTGAAAAGAAGAAGAAAAACAAGCTAATTGCACGCGTGGGAATCCGTGGTCAAACCCGATATTATATGAACAAAAAGGGACAATTTTTGAAGAGCTTGTGGCCATTTTGAATGATAAAAATAATTTGGCCCTTAAAAATTTGGTCATTTTGCATGATAAAAAGAGATAGAGGGCTTGTGGCCATTATACAAATGCAAAATGACCCATTTTCTTATAGTTTGTGACCATTTTACAAGATAAAAATAAATTTAGCCCTTATAAGTTTGGCCATTTTACATTTGTATATAACAAAAAGAACGACGCAGAAAACGATGCAAAAATACAGAGCCATCACGTTCAAAAAAAAACAGAGCAAACGATGCAAAAACACGACGCAATTCGACGGCCCAACCAGAGCTTGGTTTCCTTTTGGGCCCAATAACAATGTTTTTTTCAAGGAGTCAGTGGTGGGCGAGCAACTGAGCACAACAAATAGGATCGCCTCTCGCGGATCGCCCCACGATCCAACGATGCGGAGCCGTCCTTTGTTGTTGCCGCCCTTTCTCTCTCGCCTCTACACTCGCCTTGCACTCGAGGAGGAAGAGGACTGGAGGAGGAAGAAGGACACACAGACACAATGACTTTCCTGGCCGACGCACGAACGCCGCCGTGGGCGCACGAATGCCCCAATCTTTTTTTCTTGTATTCACAGGCTACATCACGGCTCACTGTTACAACTGAGGAGTACAATGGCTTTTATAGGCCGGGAACACACACCCACTAGAGCACGTACTCCATCCTTGCCCTACCCACGCCACGATGCCAACTAACTCCGACTCAGTCTCCCTATACACACGTACGCAGCTCACCTGCATGCACTAACAGCCTCAATGTACAGCCGGCTTTGTAGCTAGCCAAGACGTAGCACCCACGGACTCTCCCTGGTGATCCGGTCATCCGATCGTGAGCCCGGGTTTCTCGTCCGCACGACCTCAACGTCATGTTGCTTCGCTGCGCCTGCTGCATACTACGTCGCCATCCGACTACAAGCCACGAGCACACACACTACACATGTACGCACACCTACGGCGCTGCGTCCCGCACGTCTCGCGCGCACTCGACGCGCCCGACGAGCCCGACCGCATCACCAGTGCGTCCCACACGTTCCGCGCGCACCCGATGCGCCCGACGAGCCCGACTGCACCAGATGCTGTGGCTTATTTCAACATCCTTGTGATCCAACGGCGCGGAGCCTGCACACAGCCAGCCCACCTAGTTCCTTCTAGAAGGCCAGATCTAAGGGTTGTTGCTTGGCGCGAGGGTATGATCGGACGGCTGGCGTTGGGAGCTAGGGTTTGGCGGTTTTGAGCTGGTCAATGGGGTTTCGAAGGCTTTGACTGAGTATAACTAATTTAAAAAAATCAAAAAAATATGAAACCTTCGCCATTCGTCATTTTATAAGACAAACTAACGAGGAAAAATACTGAACTTGGTCTAAGCTCATTTTTATGAAAAAACCCTAGCTGGCATGATCAAGGTCAAATGAGCACCATTAATTTAAAAAAAATAAAAAATATATAAAACCTGCTCACAATGTTGTCATATGTGACATGTTACCAACCAAAAATCATAAACTTGCTCTATGGTCATTTTCATGAAAAAACCTTCGCACATATGAGCTATCATGTACATGATTTCATAGAGTTTAAGCAGAGGAGGTGGTGTTACCTTCTGTTTTTGAAAAATTAAAAAAAATCAAAAAAATCACTAAAGCTTTATTGTAAAGTGAATAAGAAGGATCTGAAGTTAGTTTTCCAGTTTCATATTTCAAAACATATTTTTAATAGTTTTTGTATTAAAGCATATGTTTTCAAAAGAAAATGTAAAAATATGAAGATTAATTCACACATATGAGCTATCACCTACAAGATTTCATAGAGTTCAAATTTCTTTGACCTCCCCTAAATCACCTCAAATTTTGCACACATGATCTCCTACACAAACATAGATAGTTGATAATACATCTTCACTAAAATGTTGTTTTTGCTCTGTTATTGGAATATTTGATAAAAGGGAACCCTTGATAAAACACTCTATGAAATCTTGTTTCAGTGTTTTGAACTATGTAGATTTGCAGCATATGGATGATCTTTGCAGCACCTGAACTTTCAAAACACTGAAACAAATCATAGCAGATAAATTTTCATGAGAAAACCTTCACACATATGAAGATTTGCAGCATATGTGTGATCATTGCAGCACCTGAACTTTCAAAACACTGAAACAAATCATAGCAGATAAATTTAAAAACACAAAAATACCCAACATAGATAGCCACATGCATATAAAATTCATGCAACCACCAAAAGGTAACCCACATCCTGTTCACAAACATAGTTCACCCACATAGTTCAGCAAACAACCTAAAGTACTTAAAACACATCATAACATCAGGGAAGGGGGAGACAGGACTTTGGCTAGTGCAGCATGCTGCCCCATGATCTTGTAGTCCTCGCCGTGGATGGCCACATCTTCTGCATGAGCTCGAAGGTGAACGAAACGGCCGGGCTTTGGCTTTGGCTTGGTGGTGCAGTAGGGGAAGCACCAAGTTTTGGTCTTGCTCTTGTAGTAGTAATCCACTCCCTTGATCCTGATCTTCTCCTCTTCCTTCTCTTTGAAGGAGGCAAAGTTGCTGCGGTCCACATCCACATCTTCCCCAGAGACATACTGCACACACGAATGAATTACATTAGTACATTATAGATTCATGGGAATACACCATGTCAAACGAACTAAATGAACAATCTAAATTTCAAGTAGGCTTAACTCATACTCTTCGTCGTCACCATACGCTGGATCGTGCGGGTCGTCGAAAGTATAGTATATCTTCATCCTCTTCCCCCTACCATCATCCTCTTGAATATACAATTACATCCATCACTAGTAAATACATAAGCCAATTGAAAATTTAGATATGCACAGATGACACATTGATCATAGGGCTAATATACTATGATCCTATTTGCATTTTGCATTGTCATGCACACACATTGAACAAAAGAGCTAATATAACTACATATTGAAATTTAGATATGCACACTTGATCATAGGGCTAATATACTATGATCCTATTTGCATTTTCCATTGTCATGCACACACATTGAACACGAGAGCTAATATAACTACATATTGTGGACATATTGAGAACAACAGAGCTAATATAACTTGAAGCAAATAACTTGAGTAGCATTAAAAAAACCAATCTGTGAGCACTAAAAACAAATCTAATAAGCGTCATAGCATTAAAAACCCCAATCTGTTCACAACATCTAGCATTTTTGCAACGAATTTATCCAAATCTAAAAACAAATCTGAAAACCCCAATCATTGCAGGACCTAAAATCATAGTTCACAACATCTAGCTTGCATTTTTGCAACCAATTTATCCGACAAACCCTAGTCCAAAAACCCCCATCCCCCAACCCATACAAAAAACCCCGGCCCATCCGTCAAACCAACTACTCTAACCATCTGAACTACTGTATGAATCACAATCGAACTAACTCTACAAGCTAAGCAAGTGCAAATGAATACCTGCTCCTCCACGGTAGGCGGCGCAACAGGGGCATCGAGATGGACCGCGCCGCTCGACGCCGTCACCTTCTGCAGCGATCAGGCAGAGCCCGCCACATCCGTGGCGGTTGTGAGTTTCCCCGCACCTCCATGGACGCCGCCGACATCCGCGGTCACCGTGCCCTGGCCCTGCAGCTCCACCACATCTCCGGCCGCTACGCCGGTGTCGCCACGAGCGTCGGCCATCTGACAGATGGAGGCGATGAAGGTGAGGAAGAGGATGCGGTGGGGCAGAGCGAGATGGTGCGGTGGAGGCAGTGGAGGAGAGCGAGACGACGATGGCATGCAGAGGAAGATGATGCGGCAGCGAGTGGATTTGGGGGAAAATGGTAGGGGCGATGCAGGTGGTTGCCCTGTTTATATGATGGGACATTTCAGGCATGTCCATGGACACATGCTACCCCACGACAGCGGTCTTGCATGCGCCCACTGATACGTCTCCATCGTATCTACTTTTCCAAACACTTTTGCCCTTGTTTTGGACTCTAACTTGCATGATTTGAATGGAACTAACCCGTACTGACGTTGTTGTCAGCAAAATTGCCATGGTGTTATTTTTGTGCACAAATAAAAGTTCTCGGAATGACCTGAAAATCAACGGAGAATTATTTTTGAATATATAAAAAATATCGGAAGAAGAATCCACGTTAGGGGGGCCTCCACCTGTCCATGGGGGTGGGGGCGCGCCCCCTGCCTCGTGGGCCCCCTGATGCTCCACCGACCTCAACCCTGACTCGATATATTCACTTTCGGGGAGAAAAAATCAGGGAGAAGGATTCATCGCGTTTTACAATACGGAGCCACCGCCAAGCCCTAAACTCTCTCGGGAGGGCTGATCTGGAGTCCGTTCGGGGCTCCGGAGAGGGGAATCCGTCGCCATCGTCATCATCAACCATCCTCCATCACCAATTTCATGATGCTCACCGCCATGCGTGAGTAATTCCACCGTAGGCTTGCTGGATGGTGATGGGTTGGATGGGATCTATCATGTAATCGAGTTAGTTTTGTTAGGGTTTGATCCCTAGTATCCACTATGTTCTGAGATTGATGTTGCTATGACTTTGCTATGCTTAATGCTTGTCACTAGGGCCCGAGTGCCATGATTTCAGATCTGAACCTATTATGTTTTTATCAATATATGAGTGTTCTTGATCCTATCTTGCAAGTCTATAGTCACCTATTATGTGTTATGATCCGTTAACCCCGAAGTGACAATAATTGGGATACTTACCGGTGATGACCGTAGTTTGAGGAGTTCATGTATTTACTATGTGTTAATGCTTTGTTCCGGTACTGTATTAAAAGGAGGCCTTAATATCCCTTAGTTTCCAATAGGACCCCGCTGCCACGGGAGGGTAGGACAAAAGATGTCATGGATGTTCTTTTCCATAATCACGTATGACTATATTCGGAATACATGCCTACATTACATTGATGAACTAGAGCTAGTTCTGTGTCACCCTAGGTTATGACTGTTACATGATCGATCGCATCCGGCATAATTCTCCATCACCGATCCATTGCCTACGAGCTTTTCATATATTGTCCTTCGCTTATTTACTTTTCCGCTGCTACTGTTACAATCACTACAAAACCCAAAAATATTACTTTTGCTATCATTACCACTACTATCATATTACTTTGCTACTAAATACTTTGCTACAGATATTAAGTTTCCAGGTATGGTTGAATTGACAACTCAGCTGCTAATACTTGACAATATTCTTTGGCTCCCCTTATGTCGAATCAATAAATTTGGGTTGAATACTCTACCCTCGAAAACTGTTGAGATCCCCTATACTTGTGGGTTATCAAGACTATTTTCTGGCGCCGTTGCGGGGGAGCATAGCTCTATTCTTTGAGTCACTTGGGATTTATATCTGCTTATCATTATGAAGAACTTGAAAGATCAAAGAACCAAGATTTTTCCCTCAACTACGAGGGGAGGTAAGGAACTGCCATCTAGCTCTGCACTTGATTCACCTTCTGTTTTGAGTAAACTTGCAACACCTAAACCTGCTTCTCCTATTAATTCTGATATGTCGCATGTTATTGATGATGCCACTTCTGTTATACATGATACTTATGATGAAACTACTTCTATGCTTGATACCACTGTGCCACTTGGTGAATTTCTTGATGAACAACTTGCTAGGGCTAGAGAGAATGAAATTACTGATAATATTGATGAAAGTGATGATGAAGATTCTCTCCCTAGATATGAATTACCTATTGTTCCTGAGGGTTATGTTATGGATGAAGAAACTGCTAGAGACTTTCTTGCTTGCAATGATAGAAGTGATCTTAAGAAATTATTCGCTAAGCTGAAAGAGAAAACTCTGAATGCTAGAATGAAATATGACCCTGCTTATGCTACTTCACCTATCTTTAATACTAATAAGGATTATGATTTCTCTGTTGTGTTGGGGAACGTAGTAATTTCAAAAAAATTCCTACGCACACGCAAGATCATGGTGATGCATAGCAACGAGAGGGGAGAGTGTTGTCTACGTACCAACGCAGACCGACTACGGAAGCGATCACACAACATAGAGGAAGTAGTCGTACATCTTCCCGATCCGACCGATCCAAGCACCGTTACTCCGGCACCTCCGAGTTCTTAGCACACGTTCAGCTCGATGACGATCCTCGGGCTCCGATCTAGCAAAGCGTCGAGGAAGAGTTCCGTCAGCACGATGGCGTGGTGACGATCTTGATGTACTACCGACGCAGGGCTTCGCCTAAGCACTGTAACGGTATGATCGAGGTGGAATTTGGTGGCAGGGGGCACCGCACACGGCTAAGGAACGATCTCAAGGATCAACTTGTGTGTCTTGGGGTGTCCCCTGCCCCCGTATATAAAGGATGAAAGGGGGGAGGCTGGCCGGCCAAAGGAGGGAGGCGCAGGAGGAGTCCTACTCCTACCGGGAGTAGGACTCCCCCCCCAATCCTATTCCAACTAGGACTCCTTGGAAAAAAGGGAGAGGGAAAGAGAGAGAGGTGGCCGGCCACCTCTCCTAGTCCTAATAGGACTAGGGGAGGGGGGAGGCGCGCAGCCCTCCTTGGCAGCCCCTTTCACCTTTCCACAATGGCCCATGTAGGCCCATTTGGCTCCCGGGGGGTTCCGGTAACCCTCCCGGTAATCCGGTAAAATCCCGATTTCACCCGGAACACTTCCGATGTCCAAACATAGGCTTCCAATATACCAATCTTTACGTCTCGACCATTTCGAGACTCCTCGTCATGTCCGTGATCTCATCCGGGACTCCGAACAACCTTCGGTACATCAAAATGCATAAACTCATAATAACTGTCATCGTAACGTTAAGCGTGCGGACCCTACGGTTCGAGAACATTGTAGACATGACCGAGACACATCTCCGGTCAATAACCAATAGCGGGACCTGGATGCCCATATTGGCTCCTACATATTCTACGAAGATCTTTATCGGTCAGACCGCATAACAACATACGTTGTTCCCTTTGTCATCGGTATGTTACTTGCCCGAGATTCGATCGTCGGTATCCGATACCTAGTTCAATCTCGTTACCGGCAAGTCTCTTTACTCGTTCCGTAATACATCATCCCGCAACTAACTCATTAGTTGCACTGCTTCCAAGGCTTAAGTGATGTGTATTACCGAGAGGGCCCAGAGATACCTCTCCGACAATCGGAGTGACAAATCCTAATCTCGAAATACGCCAACTCAACATCTACCTTTGGAGCCACCTGTAGTACTCCTTTATAATCACCCAGTTACGTTGTGACGTTTGGTAGTACCCAAAGTGTTCCTCCGGCAAACGGGAGTTGCATAATCTCATAGTCATAGGAACATGTATAAGTCATGAAGAAAAGCAATAGCAACATACTAAACGATCGGGTCCTAAGCTAATGGAATGGGTCATGTCAATCAGATCATTCAACTAATGATGTGACCTCGTTAATCAAATAACAACTCTTTGTTCATGGTTAGGAAACATAACCATCTTTGATTAACGAGCTAGTCAAAGTAGAGGCATACTAGTGACACTCTGTTGGTCTATGTATTCACACATGTATTATGTTTCCGGTTAATACAATTCTAGCATGAATAATAATCATTTATCATGATATAAGGAAATAAATAATAACTTTATTATTGCCTCTAGGGCATATTTCCTTCAGTCTCCCACTTGCACTAGAGTCAATAATCTAGATTACACAGTAATGATTCTAACACCCATGGAGCCTTGGTGCTGATCATGTTTTGCTCGTGGAAGAGGCTTAGTCAACGGGTCTGCAACATTCAGATCCGTATGTATCTTGCAAATCTCTATGTCTCCCACCTGGACTAGATCCCGGATGGAGTTGAAGCGTCTCTTGATGTGTTTGGTCCTTTTGTGAAATCTGGATTCCTTTGCCAAAGCAATTGCACCAGTATTGTCACAAAAGATTTTCATTGGACCCGATGCACTAGGTATGACACCTAGATCGGATATGAACTCCTTCATCCAGACTCCTTCGTTCGCTGCTTCCAAAGCAGCTATGTATTCCGCTTCACATGTAGATCCCGCTACGACGCTTTGTTTAGAACTGCACCAACTGACAGCTCCACCGTTTAAAGTAAACACGTATCCGGTTTGCTATTTAGAATCGTCCGGATCAGTGTCAAAGCTTACGGTGAGCTCTTTGTCACCTCCATATACGAGAAACATATCCTTAGTCCTTTTCAGGTATTTCAGGATGTTCTTGACCGCTGTCCAGTGATCCACTCCTGGATTACTTTGGTACCTCCCTGCTATACTTATAGCAAGGCACACATCAGGTCTGGTACACAGCATTGCATACATGATAGAGCCTATGGCTGAAGCATAGGGAACATCTTTCATTTTCTCTCTATCTTCTGCAGTGGTCGGGCATTGAGTCTGACTCAACTTCACACCTTGTAACACAGGCAAGAACCCTTTCTTTGCTTGATCCATTTTGAACTTCTTCAAAATCTTGTCAAGGTATGTGCTTTGTGAAAGTCCAATTAAGCGTCTTGATCTATCTCTATAGATCTTTATGCCTAATATGTAAGCAGCTACACCGAGGTCTTTCATTGAAAAACTTTTATTCAAGTATCCCTTTATGCTATCCAGAAATTCTATATCATTTCCAATCAGTAATATGTCATCCACATATAATATCAGAAATGCTACAGAGCTCCCACTCACTTTCTTGTAAATACAGGCTTCTCCAAAAGTCTGTATAAAACCAAATGCTTTGATCACACTATCAAAGCGTTTATTCCAACTCCGAGATGCTTGCACCAGTCCATAAATGGATCGCTGGAGTTTGCACACTTTGTTAGCTCCCTTTGGATCGACAAAACCTTCCGGTTGCATCATATACAACTCTTCTTCCAGAAATCCATTCAGGAATGCAGTTTTTACATCCATTTGCCAAATTTCATAATCATAAAATGCGGCAATTGCTAACATGATTCTGACAGACTTAAGCATCGCTACGGGTGAGAAAGTCTCATCGTAGTCAACTCCTTGAACTTGTCGAAAACCTTTTGCGACAAGTCGAGCTTTGTAGACAGTAACATTACCATCAGCGTCAGTCTTTTTCTTAAAGATCCATTTATTCTCAATTGCTTGCCGATCATCGGGCAAGTCAACCAAAGTCCATACTTTGTTCTCATACATGGATCCCATCTCAGATTTCATGGCTTCAAGCCACTTTGCGGAATCTGGGCTCACCATCGCTTCTTCATAGTTCGTAGGTTCATCATGATCTAGTAGCATGACTTCCAGAACAGGATTACCGTACCACTCTGGTGCGGATCTTACTCTGGTTGATCTACGAGGTCCAGTAGTATCTTGATCTAAAGTTTCATGATCATCATCATTAACTTCCTCTCTTATTGGTGTAGGTCTCACAGAAACAGTTTTCTGTGATGTACTATTTCCCAATAACGGAGTAGGTACAGTTACCTCGTCAAGTTCTACTTTCCTCCCACTCACTTCTTTCAAGAGAAACTCCTTCTCAAGAAAGTTTCCGAATTTAGCAACAAAAGTCTTGCCTTCGGATCTGTGATAGAAGGTGTATCCAATAGTTTCCTTTGGATATCCTATGAAGACACATTTCTCCGATTTGGGTTCGAGCTTATCAGGTTGAAGCTTTTTCACATAAGCATCGCAGCCCCAAACTTTAAGAAACGACAACTTTGGTTTCTTGCCAAACCACAGTTCATAAGGCGTCGTCTCAACGGATTTTGATGGTGCCCCATTTAACGCGAATGCGGCCATCTCTAAAGCATAGCCCCAAAACGATAGCGGTAAATCAGTAAGAGACATCATAGATCGCACCATATCTAGTAAAGTACGATTACGACGTTCGGACACACCATTACGTTGTGGTGTTCCGGGTGGCGTGAGTTGCGAAACTATTCCACAATTTTTTAAATGTACACCAAACTCGTAACTCAAATATTCTCCTCCACGATCAGATCGTAGAAACCTTATTTTCTTGTTATGATGGTTTTCAACTTCACTCTGAAATTCTTTGAACTTTTCAAACGTTTCAGATTTGTGTTTCATTAAGTAGATATACCCATATCTGCTTAAATCATCTATGAAAGTGAGAAAATAACGATATCCGCCACGAGCCTCAATATTCATCGGACCACATACATCGGTATGTATGATTTCCAACAAATCTGTTGCTCTCTCCATAGTACCGGAGAACGGTGTTTTAGTCATCTTGCCCATGAGGCATGGTTCGCAAGTACCAAGTGATTCATAATCAGGTGGTTCCAAAAGCCCATCAGTATGGAGTTTCTTCATGCGCTTTACACCGATATGACCTAAACGGCAGTGCCACAAATAAGTTGCACTATCATTATCAACTCTGCATCTTTTGGTTTCAACATTATGAATATGTGTATCACTACTATCGAGATTCATCAAAAATAGACCACTTTTCAAAGGTGCATGACCATAAAAGATATTACTCATATAAATAGAACAACCATTATTCTCTGATTTAAATGAATAACCGTCTCGCATTAAACAAGATCCAGATATAATGTTCATGCTCAACGCTAGCACCAAATAACAATTATTTAGGTCTAATATTAATCCCGAAGGTAGATGTAGAGGTAGCGTGCCGACCGCGATCACATCGACTTTGGAACCGTTTCCCACGCGCATCGTCACCTCGTCCTTTGCTAGTGTCCGCTTATTCTGTAGTCCATGTTTCGAGTTGCAAATATTAGCAATAGAACCAGTATCAAATACCCAGGTGCTACTGCGAGCATTAGTAAGGTACACATCAATAACATGTATATCACATATACCTTTGTTCACCTTGCCATCCTTCTTATCCGCCAAATACTTGGGGCAGTTCCGCTTCCAGTGACCAGTCTGCTTGCAGTAGAAGCACTCAGTTTCAGGCTTAGGTCCAGACTTGGGTTTCTTCTCTTGAGCAGCAACTTGCTTTCCGTTCTTCTTGAAGTTCCCCTTCTTCTTCCCTTTACCCTTTTTCTTGAAACTAGTGGTTTTGTTAACCATCAACACTTGATGCTCCTTCTTGATTTCTACCTCCGCAGCTTTCAGCATTGTGAAGAGCTCGGGAATAGTCTTGTTCATCCCTTGCATATTATAGTTCATCACAAAGCTCTTGTAGCTTGGTGGCAGTGATTGGAGAATTCTGTCAATGACGCAATCATCCGGAAGTGTAACTCCCAATTGAATCAAGTGATTATTATACCCAGACATTTTGAGTATATGCTCACTGACAGAACTATTCTCCTCCATCTTGCAGCTATAGAACTTATTGGAGACTTCATATCTCTCAATCCGGGCATTTGCTTGAAATATTAACTTCAACTCCTGGAACATCTCATATGCTCCATGACGTTCAAAATGTCGTTGAAGTCCCGGTTCTAAGCCGTAAAGCATGGCACACTGAACTATTGAGTAGTCATCAGCTTTGCTCTGCCAGACGTTCATAACTTCTGGTGTTGCTCTTGCAGCAGGCCTGGCACTCAGCGGTGCTTCCAGGACGTAATTCTTCTGTGCAGCAATGAGGATAATCCTCAAGTTACGGACCCAGTCCGTGTAATTGCTACCATCATCTTTCAACTTTGCTTTCTCAAGGAACGCATTAAAATTCAACGGAACAACAGCACGAGCCATCTATCTACAATCGACATAAACAAGCAAGATACTATCAGGTACTAAGTTCATGATAATTTTAAGTTCAGTTAATCAAATTTACTTAAGAACTCCCACTTAGATAGACATCCCTCTAATCCTCTAAGTGATCACGTGATCCAAATCAACTAAACCATAACCGATCATCACGTGAGATGGAGTAGTTTTCAATGGTGAACATCAATATGTTGATCATATCTACTATATGATTCACGCTCGACCTTTCGGTCTCCGTGTTCCGAGGCCATATCTGTATATGCTTGGCTCGTCAAGTATAACCTGAGTATTTCGCATGTGCAACTGTTTTGCACCCGTTGTATTTGAACATAGAGCCTATGACACCCGATCATCATGTGGTGTCTCAGCACGAAGAACTTTTGCAACGGTGCATACTCAGGGAGAACACTTCTTGATAATTTAGTGAGAGATCATCTTATAATGCTACCGTCAATCAAAGCAAGATAAGATGCATAAAAAGATAAACATCACATGCAATCAATATAAGTGATATGATATGGCCATCATCATCTTGTGCTTTGTGATCTCCATCTCTGAAGCACCGTCATGATCACCATCGTCATCGGCGCGACACCTTGATCTCCATCGTAGCATCGTTGTCGTCTCGCCAATCTTATGCTTCCACGACTATCACTACTGCTTAGTAATAAAGTAAAGCATTACATCGCGATTGCATTGCATACAATAAAGCGACAACCATATGGCTCCTGCCAGTTGCCGATAACTCGGTTACAAAACATGATCATCTCATACAATAAAATCAGCATCATGCCTTGACCATATCACATCACAACATGCCCTGCAAAAACAAGTTAGACGTCCTCTACTTTGTTGTTGCAAGTTTTACGTGGCTGCTACGGGCTTAAGTAAGAACTCATCTCACCTACGCATCAAAACCACAACGATAGTTCGTCAAATAGACTCTGTTTTAACCTTCTCAAGGACCGGGCGTAGCCACACTTGGTTCAACTAAAGTTGGAGAGACAGTCTTCCGCAAGCCATCTATGTGCAAAGCACGTCGAGGGAACCGGTCTCGCGTAAGAGTACGCGTAAGGTTGGTCCGGATCGTCTCGTCCAACAATACCGCCGAACCTAAAGTATGACATGCTGGTAGGCAGTATGACTTGTATCGCCCACAACTCACTTGTGTTCTACTCGTGCATATAACATCAAACCATAAAAACCTAGGCTCGGATTCCACTGTTGGGGAACGTAGTAATTTCAAAAAATTTCCTACGCACACGCAAGATCATGGTGATGCATAGCAACGAGGGGGAGAGTCTGATCTACGTACCCTTGTAGATCGCAACGGAAGCGTTGACACAACGTAGAGGAAGTAGTCGTACGTCTTCTTCCCGATCCGACCGATCCAAGCACCGTTACTCCGGCACCTCCGAGTTCTTAGCACACGTTCAGCTCGATGACGTTCCTCGGGCTCCGATCCAGCAAAGCGTCGAGGAAGAGTTCCATCAGCACGACGGCGTGGTGACTATCTTGATGTACTACCGACGCAGGGCTTCGCCTAAGCACTGCAACGGTATGATCGAGGTGGAATTTGGTGGCAGGGGGCACCGCACACGGCTAAGGAACGATCTCAAGGATCAACTTGTGTGTCTTGGGGTGTCCCCTGCCCCCGTATATAAAGGATGAAAGGGGGGAGGCTGGCCGGCCAAAGGAGGGAGGCGCAGGAGGAGTCCTACTCCTACCGGGAGTAGGACTCCCCCCCCCAATCCTATTCCAACTAGGACTCCTTGGAAAAAAGGGAGAGGGAAAGAGAGAGAGGTGGCCGGCCACCTCTCCTAGTCCTAATAGGACTAGGGGAGGGGGGAGGCGCGCAGCCCTCCTTGGCAGCCCCTTTCACCTTTCCACAATGGCCCATGTAGGCCCATTTGGCTCCCGGGGGGTTCCGGTAACCCTCCCGGTAATCCGGTAAAATCCCGATTTCACCCGGAACACTTCCGATGTCCAAACATAGGCTTCCAATATATCAATCTTTACGTCTCGGCCATTTCGAGACTCCTCGTCATGTCCGTGATCTCATCCGGGACTCCGAACAACCTTCGGTACATCAAAATGCATAAACTCATAATAACTGTCATCGTAACGTTAAGCGTGCGGACCCTACGGTTCGAGAACATTGTAGACATGACCGAGACACATCTCCGGTCAATAACCAATAGCGGGACCTGGATGCCCATATTGGCTCCTACATACTCTACGAAGATCTTTATCGGTCAGACCGCATAACAACATACGTTGTTCCCTTTGTCATCGGTATGTTACTTGCCCGAGATTCGATCGTCGGTATCCGATACCTAGTTCAATCTCGTTACCGGCAAGTCTCTTTACTCGTTCTGTAATACATCATCCCGCAACTAACTCATTAGTTGCACTGCTTGCAAGGCTTAAGTGATGTGTATTACCGAGAGGGCCCAGAGATACCTCTCCGACAATCGGGGTGACAAATCCTAATCTCGAAATACGCCAACTCAACATCTACCTTTGGAGCCACCTGTAGTACTCCTTTATAATCACCCAGTTACGTTGTGATGTTTGGTAGTACCCAAAGTGTTCCTCCGGCAAACGGGAGTTGCATAATCTCATAGTCATAGGAACATGTATAAGTCATGAAGAAAAGCAATAGCAACATACTAAACGATCGGGTGCTAAGCTAATGGAATGGGTCATGTCAATCAGATCATTCAACTAATGATGTGACCTCGTTAATCAAATAACAACTCTTTGTTCATGGTTAGGAAACATAACCATCTTTGATTAACAAGCTAGTCAAAGTAGAGGCATACTAGTGACACTCTGTTGGTCTATGTATTCACACATGTATTATGTTTCCGGTTAATACAATTCTAGCATGAATAATAAACATTTATCATGATATAAGGAAATAAATAATAACTTTATTATTGCCTCTAGGGCATACTTCCTTCACAAACATAGGCTTCCAATATATCAATCTTTACGTCTCGACCATTTCGAGACTCCTCGTCATGTCCGTGATCACATTCGGGACTCCGAACTACCTTCGGTACATCAAAATGCATAAACTCATAATAACTGTCATCGTAACGTTAAGTGTGCGGACCCTACGGTTCAAGAACAATGTAGACATGACCGAGACACGTCTCCGATCAATAACCAATAGCGGGACCTGGATGCCCATATTGGCTCCTACATATTCTATGAAGATCTTTATCGGTCAGACCGCATAACAACATACGTTGTTCCCTTTGTCATCGGTATGTTACTTGCCCGAGATTCGATCGTCGGTATCCAATACCTAGTTCAATCTCGTTACTGGAAAGTCTCTTTACTCGTTCCGTAATACATCATCTCACAACTAACATCTTAGTTATAATGCTTGCAAGGCTTTATGTGATGTGTATTACCGAGAGGGCCCAGAGATACCTCTCCGACAATCGGAGTGACAAACCCTAATCTCGAAATACGCCAACCCAACATCTACCATTGGAGACACCTGTAGTACTCCTTTATAATCACCCAGTTACGTTGTGACGTTTGGTAGTACCCAAAGTGTTCCTCCAGTAAACGGGAGTTGCATAATCTCATAGTTATAGGAACATGTATAAGTCATGAAGAAAGCAATAGCAACATACTAAACGATCGGGTGCTAAGCTAATGGGATGGGTCATGTCAATCAGATCATTCAACTAATGATGTGACCTCCTTAATCAAATAACAACTCTTTGTTCATGGTTAGGAAACATAACCATCTTTGATTAACGAGCTAGTCAAGTAGAGGCATACTAGTGACACTTTGTTTGTCTATGTATTCACACATGTATTATGTTTCCGGTTAATACAATTCTAGCATGAATAATAAACATTTATCATGATATAAGGAAATAAATAATAACTTTATTATTGCCTCTAGGGCATATTTCCTTCATGTTGATCCTGAGATAATTACTTTGATTGAATCTGATCCTTTCTATGGCTATGAATCTGAAACTGTTGTGGCACATCTTACTAAATTAAATGATATAGCTACCCTATTCAGTAATCATGAGAAAACTCGCTACTATTATATCCTTAAATTATTCCCGTTCTCATTAAAGGGTGATGCTATGATATGGTTCAATTCTCTTGATCCTAATTGTGTGCGTAGTCCCCAGGATATGATTTATTACTTCTCCGCTAAATATTTCCTTGCTCATAAGAAACAAGCTAGTTTAAGGGAAATATATAATTTTGTGCAAATTAAAGAAGAGAGTCTCCCACAAGCTTAGGGGAGGCTTCTACAATTTCTTAATGCTTTGCGTGATCATCCTCTCAAGAAAAATGAAATACTTGATATCTTTTATAATGGACTAACCGATGCTTCCAGAGATTACCTAGATAGTTGTGCTGGTTGTGTTTTTAGGGAAAGAACTATTGATCAAGCTAAATTGCTATTTAATAATATGTTGACTAATGGAAATAATTGGAGACTTCCTGAACCAACTCCTACGCCAACTCCGAAGAAAAGGGGTATTCTATTTCTCAGTCCTGAAGATATGCAAGAGGCAAAGAAATTTATGAAAGAAAAAGGTATTAAAGCTAAAGATGTTAAGAATTTACCTCCTGTTGAAGAAATACATGGTCTTAATTCATCACCTGTTGAAGAAACACACGGTCTTGATAACCCGACATAGGTAGTAAAGGTAAATTCTCTCTATAGATATGATAAAGCTGAAATCCCTCCTACTAAGTTTGCTAGCCAATGTTTCGATGAATTTGATAACTTTATGGTTAAACAAGAAGACTTCAATGCTTATGTTGGTAGACAATTGAAACATAATGCTTTAATGATTGAACACTTGAGTGATTATATGGCTAATGTTAAAGGTGAACTTAAACTTATTAGTAAAAATGCTTCTATGGTTACCACTCAAGTAGAACAAGTACTTAAAGCTCAGAATGATTTGCTCAATGAATTGAATAGTAAGAATAATGACTTTGATGTTAGAATTGCAACTAGAGGAGGTAAAGTGACTCAAGAACCCTTGTATCCTGAGGGCCATCCTAAGAGAATTGAGCAAGATTCTCAGAGAATTAATATTGATGCACCTAGTCCTTCTAAAAGGAAGAAAAAGAAAAATGATTGGACTTTGCATGCTTCTAGTGAACCTGTTGTTGACACACCTGAGAATCCCAATGATATTTATATTTCTGATGCTGAAACACAAGCTGGTAATGAACATGAACCTAGTGATAATGTTAATGATGGTGTTCATGTTGATGCTCAACCTAGTAATGACAATGATGTAGAGATTGAACCTGCTGTTGATCTTGATAACCCACAATCAAAGAATCAACGTTATGATAAGAGAGACTTTGTTGCTAGGAAGCACGGTAAAGAAAGAGAACCATCGGTTCAGAAACCAATGCCCTTTCCTCCTAAACCATCCAAGAAAAAGGATGATGAGGATTTTGAGCGCTTTGCTGAAATGATTAGACCTATCTTTTTGCGTATGCGATTGACTAATATGCTTAAAATGAATCCTTATGCTAAGTACATGAAGGATATTGTTACTAATAATAGAAAGATACCGGAAGTTGAAATTTCCACCATCCTTGCTAATTATACTTTTAAGGGTGGAATACCAAAGAAACTTGGAGATCCAGGGGTACCCACTATACCATGCTCCATTAGAAGAAACTATGTTAAAACTGCTTTATGTGATCTTGGAGCCGGTGTTAGTGTTATGCCTCTCTCTTTATATCATAGACTTGATTTGAATAAGTTGACACCTACTGAAATATCTTTGCAAATGGCTGATAAATCAACTGCTATACCTATCGGTATTTGTGAGGATGTGCCTGTTGTGGTTGCAAACGTTACTATTTTAACGGACTTTGTTATTCTTGATATTCCCGAGGACGATAGTATGTCTATTATTCTTGGAAGACCCTTTTTGAATACTGCAGGGGCTGTTATTGATTGCATCAAAGGCAATGTCACTTTTCATGTCAATGGTAATGAGCATACGGTACACTTTCCGAGGAAACAACCTCAAGTCCATAGTATTAATTCTATTGGAAAAATTTCAAGAATTACTATTTGAGGTTTTGAATTTCCTCTTCCTACTGTCAAGAAGAAATATGATATTCTTATTGTTGGGGGCATGCATATCCCCGTTGAGGAAACATAGTGTTATTTGAAATTTCTCCGGTTCCATGTTATTCGAAATGAGTTTGTTAACAAGACCTGATCGACCTTGTTAGTGGATTCCTTTTGATGAGCATGAGATGGATGAAGTTAGAAAACACAACTCTCTGTACCCTCTTTTTATTTTCTGTTATTTATATTAAATAAAGCAAAAATAGTAATTTATGTCTGTTTTCTGAATTATCCATGCAATAAAAATACCCCAAAAATAAAAGTTCTCCAAACGCCCTAAAAATGAAATATGATTTTTTCTAGAATATTTGAGAATATCTGGCACTGAGAACACAGCAGGGGGAGCAAGCACCTGGCCACGAGGGTGGAGGACACGCCCCCTGCCTCGTGGGCCCATGGTGGCCCCCCTCCACTTATTCCAGCCACCACACACTCCTTGTTCCTCCCAAATCACTAACCAGCTCAAGCACGAGTTCTAGCTCATCTTGCTGCCATTTTAGATGTCCTTGCTCAAAAGCTCCATTCACAAAACTGCTTTGGGGGATTGTTCTTTGGTATGTGACTCCTCCAATGATCCAATTAGTTTTTGTTCTAGTTCTTTATTAATTGCAAATTTTTGCTGCTTAGGTGACCCTGTTCTTGAGCTTGCATGTCAAATTTATATGGTAAAAGTAGTTTTAATGCATGATATAGCCTCTAGGCACTTGTAGGAGTAATTGCTATCAATTTTGTTGAGTTTGGTTCACTTTTATTTTGAAGTTACTAAAAATTTCAGAATTTTTTGGAAAAAGATGAAGAGATTTTTGAGGGGCTCATCGAGTCGAAGCTCGAAGGATAAACAAAGTGAAGAGAACAAGAAGCCCAAGTATAATCTCCCTCGCGCTGCGGAGGTTCGATCGTGTGAATGGCCTTGTGATGATTTCTTGAGGCAAACGAGATTTATGATGGTTTCTATGAATTGGCTGAGAATGCAGGCCTCACCGCCTTCCTCCATGACCAATGCGAACAGTATCTCTTACTCACCAATATCTTTGTGCAAAACTTTCATTTCCATGCTAGGAGCTCACCACCTACGGTGGAATTTTATTTATATGATGAGCATAAGGAGATGTCACTTCATGATTTTTATCTGGTTTGTTTGATACCTTTTGAGGGCAGCGTAGAGGAACCACATCGTGACGATGTGGAAGGGTTTATTGATACAATTGTTGTAGGGGAAACGAGGAAAGTTTTCGATGCAAGAATTACTAGCATACATTTTCCTGTTTCACGTTACTTTGCAATATTTGCTAGTAGATGCTTAATTGGTCGTAGAAACTGTGGCAACCTTAGTGCCCCTGATATTCTTATTTTGTGTCATGCCTTGTTCCGTGATGACACATTTAGTATGGGCGTTATTGTTGCAAAGCGGTTAAATCTTAACCGTACTAAGGGCCCCGTCCTTGGAGGCATCTTCGCCTCGCGCCTCGCTGCACACTTTAACATACCTATTAGGCATTATGAGAAGGAAGAGTAGTTGCTGCCTCCTATTTTTCTAGACTATAAGAGTATGGTTGCACATGATTTTATCATTAAGAATAAGGAAAAGATGCTTAAGTACAAGCTGATATTTGATAAAAATAACCCTGAGACTATTACTTTGCCCGCTCCTTCCTTGTTTGACTTATCTGCAGGCAAGTACCTTGTTCCGCCGGAGGCCATTCACGCCTACCGAAACCCCACACCAGCTACAGAGCCAGAGCCGGAACCACAATTTGATCCTCACCGGCAGTCTGTTTATTAGCGGAATCCGGAAGAGATCGCCAACCAGTGGCACCAGGGGGATTCTTCTTAGTACGACCCTAACAATTACTTTGGATATCCGATAGGCCAGCCGTGGTCATAGACCAACTTACGCCAAAATCCTAAGCTTGGGGGAGTACATATTTCTCACCGACATTACATTTATGTTCACACACTCATGCTAGTTGTCGGTGTTGGGGAACGTAGCAGAAATTCAAAATTTTCCTACGTATCACCAAGATCTATCTATGGAGAGACCAGCAACGAGGGGAAGGAGAGTTGCATCTACATACCCTTGTAGATCGCTAAGCGGAAGCGTTCAAGTGAACGGGGTTGATGGAGTCGTACTCGTCGTGCTCCAATTCACCGATGACCAAGTGCCGAACGGACGGCACCTCCGCGTTCAACACACGTACAGCCCGGTGACGTCTCCCACGCCTTGATCCAGCAAGGAGAGAGGGAGAGGTTGAGGAAGACTTCATCCAACAGCAGCACAACGACGTGGTGGTGGTGGGGGAGCGTGGCTATCCTGCAGGGCTTCGCCAAGCACCACAGAAGAGGAGGAAGAAGAGACGCAGGGCTGCACCAACGAGAGATCGAATCGTGTATGTTATGGGCAGCCCCTTAGGCCTCATATATATAGGGGAAGGGTAGGGGCTGCGCCCCCTCTAGGGTTCCCACCCCTAGGGGGGCGGCAGCCCTAGATGGCAAAGGGGGTGGCGGCCAAGAGGGGAGAGGGGAGGGAGGCGTAGCTAGATGGGCCCTAAGGCCCATCCCCTTTAGGGTTTGCCCCCTTCCCACCTCTTAGGCGCCATGGGCCCTTGTGGGAGGTGCACCAGACCACTAAGGGGCTGGTCCCTCACCACTCTTGGCCCATGCAAGCCTCCGGGGTTGGTGGCCCCACTTGGTGGACCCCCGGGACCCTCCCGGTGGTCCCGGTACGTTACCGATAAACCCCGAAACTCTTTCGGTGTCCAAAACATGATTTCCCATATATAAATCTTTATCTCCGGACCATTCCGGAACTCCTCGTGGCGTCCGGGATCTCATCCGGGACTCCGAACAACATTCGGTAAACACATACAAACTTCCTTTATAACCCTAGCGTCATCGAACCTTAAGTGTGTAGACCCTACGGGTTCGGGAGACATGCAGACATGACTGAGACGTTCTCCGGTCAATAACCAACAGCGGGATCTGGATACCCATGTTGGCCCCCACATGTTCCACTATGATCTCATCGGATGAACCACGATGTCAAGGACTTAATCAATCCCGTATACAATTCCCTTTGTCTATCGGTATGATACTTGCCCGAGATTCGATCGTCGGTATCCCGATACCTTGTTCAATCTCGTTACCGGCAAGTCTCTTTACTCGTTCCGTAACACATCATCCCGTGATCAACTCCTTGATCACATTGTGCACATTATGATGATGTCCTACCGAGTGGGCCCAGAGATACCTCTCCGTCTACACGGAGTGACAAATCCCAGTCTCGATTCGTGCCAACCCAACAGACACTTTCAGAGATACCTGTAATGCACCTTTATAGTCACCCAGTTACGTTGTGACGTTTGGTACACCCAAAGCATTCCTGCGGTATCCGGGAGTTGCACAATCTCATGGTCTAAGGAAATGATACTTGACATTAGAAAAGCTTTAGCATACGAACTACACGATCTTTGTGCTAGGCTTAGGGTTGGGTCTTGTCCATCACATCATTCTCCTAATGATGTGATCCCGTTATCAACGACATCCAATGTCCATGGTTAGGAAACTGTAACCATCTATTGATCAACGAGCTAGTCAACTAGAGGCTTACTAGGGACATGGTGTTGTCTATGTATCCACACATGTATCTGAGTTTCCTATCAATACAATTATATCATGGACAATAAACGATTATCATGAACAAGGAAATATAATAATAATCAATTTATTATTGCCTCTAGGGCATATTTCCAATAGTCTCCCACTTGCACTAGAGTCAATAATCTAGTTCACATTGCCATGTGATTAACACTCACAGGTCACATCGCCATGTGACTAACACCCAAGAGTTTACTAGAGTCAGTAGTCTAGTTCACATCACTTATGTGATTAACACTCAATGAGTTCTAGGTTTGATCATGTTGCTTGTAAGAGAGGTTTTAGTCAACGGGTCTGAACCTTTCAGATCCGTGTGTGCTTTACAAATCTCTATGTCATCTCCTAGATGTACTACCACGTTCTATTTGGAGCTATTCCAAATAACTGTTCTACTTGGAGCTATTCTAAATTGTTGCTCCATTATACGTATCCGGTATCTCTACTCAGAGCTATCCGGATAGGTGTTAAGCTTGCATCGACGTAACCCTTTACGACGAACTCTTTTACCACCTCCATAATCGAGAAAATTCATTAGTCCACTAGTTACTAAGGATAACTTTGACCGCCGTCATGTGATCAATTCTTGGATTACTCTTGTACCCCTTGACTGACTCATGGCAAGGCACACTTCAGGTGCGGTACATAGCATAGCATACTGCAGAGCCTATGTCTTAAGCATAGGGGACGACCTTCGTCCTTCCTCTCTATTCTGCCATGGTCGAGCTTTAAGTCTTAACTTCATACCTTACAACTCAGGCAAGAACTCCTTCTTTGACTGATCCATCTTGAACACCTTCAAGATCATGTCAAGGTATGTGCTCATTTGAAAGTTCCATTAAGCGTTTTGATCTATCCTTATAGATCTTGATGCTCAATGTTCAAGTAGCTTAATCCAGGCTTTCCATTGAAAAACACTTTCCAAATAATCCTATATGCTTTCCAGAAATTCTATGTCACTTCTGATCAACAATATGTCAACAACATATACTTATCAGAAATTCTATAGTGCTCCCACTCACTTCTTTGGAAATACAAGTTTCTCATAAACTTTGTATACACCCAAAATCTTTGATCATCTCATCAAAGCATACATTCCAACTCCGAGATGCTTACTCCAGTCCTTAGAAGGATTGCTGGAGCTTTGCATACTTATTAGCATCTTTCAGGATTGACAAAAACTTCCGGTTGTATCAAATACAACCTTTCCTCATAAATCGTCAAGGAAACAATGTTTTTGACATCCTATCTGCAAGATTTCATAAATAGTGCAGCACTGCTAATATAATTCCAACAGACTTTTAGCATCGCTACAGGTGAGAAAGTCTCATCGTAGTCAACTCCTTGAACTTGTCGAAAACATCTTAACAACAAGTCGAGCTTTCTTAATGGTGATACTTACCATCATTGTCCGTCTTCCTTTTAAAATCCATCTGTACTCAACAGCCTTACGACCATCGAGCCATTCCGCCAAATTCTATACTTTGTCTTCATACATGGATCCTCTCTCAGATTTTATGGCCTCGAGCCATTTATCGGAATCTGGTCCCACCATCGCTTCTCCATAGCTCATAGGTTCATTGTTGTCTAGCAACATGACTTCCAAGACAAGATTACGTACCACTCTGAAGTAGTACGCAACCTTGTCATCCTACGAGGTTTGGGAGTGACTTGATCTGAAATTTCATGATCACTATCATAAGCTTCCACTTCAATTGGTGTAGGTGCCACAGGAACAACTCTTTGTGCCCTGCTATACACTAGTTGAAGTGATGGTTCAATAACCTCATCAAGTCTCCACCATCCTCCCACTCAATTCTTTCGAGAGAAACTTTTCCTCGAGAAAGGACCCGATTCTAGAAACAATCCTTTATTGCTTTCGGATCTGAGACAAGAGGTATACCCAACTGTTTTGGGTGTCCTATGAAGATGCATCTATCCGCTTTGGGTTCGAGCTTATCAGCCTGAAACTTTTTCACATAAGCATCGCAGCCCCAAACTTTTAAGAAATGACAGCTTAGGTTTCTCTAAACCATAATTCATACAATGTCATCTCATCGGAATTATGTGGTGCCCTATTTAAAGTGAATGTGGTTGTCTCTAATGCCTAACCCATAAACTATTGTGGTAATTCGATAAGAGACATCATGGTATGCATCATATCCAATAGGGTGCGGTTATGATGTTCGGACACACCATCACACTATGGTGTTCCAGGCTGTATTAGTTGTGAAACAATTTCCACAATGTCTTAATTCTGTGCCAAACTCGTAATTCAGATATTCATCTCTATGATCATATCATAGATCTTTTATCCTCTTGCCACGACGATCTTTCAACTTCACCCTGAAATTACTTGAACCTTTCAATAATTCAGACTCGTGATTCATCAAGTAAATATACTCAACATCTACTCAAATCATCTGTGAAGTAAGAACATAATGATATCCACTACATGCCTCAGCACTCATTGGACTGCACACATCAAAATGTATTACTTCCAACAAGTTGCTTTCTAGTTCCATTTTACTGAAACCGAGGCGTTCAGTCATCTTGCCCAAGTGGTATGATTTGCATGTCTCAAGTGATTCAAAATCAAGTGAGTCCAAACGGTCCATCTGTATAGAGTTTCTTCATGCATATCTACCAACAAACATGGTTCGCATGTCTCATTCCTTTCAAAAATGAGTGAGTCCAAAGATCCATCAACATGGAGCTTCTTCATGCGTTTTATACCGATATGACTTACGTGGCAGTGCCACAAGTAGGTAGTACTATCATTACTATCTTACGAATATGTGTATCACTACGATCGAGATTCAATAAACCATTCATTTTAGGTGCAAGACCATTGAAGGTATTAGTCAAATAAACAGAGTAACCATTATTCTCCTTAAATGAATAACCGTATTGCGATGGACATAATCCAATCATGTCTATGCTCAACGCAAACACCAATCTCGATGGTAGAGGGAGCGTGCGATGCTTGATCATATCAACATTGGAAACACTTCCAACACATATCGTCAGCTCACCTTTAGCTAGTCTCCGTTTAATCCGTAGCTTTTATTTCGAGTTACTAACACTTAGCAACCGAACCGGTATCTAATACCCTGGTGCTACTAGGAGTACTAGTAAAGTACACATTAACATAATGTATATCCAATATACTTCCATCAACAGCCTTCTCATCTACCAAGTATCTAGGGTAATTCTGCTCTAGTGGTTGTTCCCCTTATTACAGAAGCACTTAGTCTCGGGTTTGGGTTCAACCTTGGGTTTCTTCACTAGAGCAGCAGCTGAATTGCTGTTTCATGAAGTATCCCTTCTTGCCCTTGCCCTTCTTGAAACTAGTGGTTTCACCAACCATCAACAATTGATGCTCCTTCTTGATTTCTACTTTGTGGTGTCAAACATCGCGAATATCTCAAGGATCATCATATGTCCCTGATATATTATAGTTCATCACGAAGCTCTAGCAGCTTGGTGGTAATGACTTCGAAGAAACATCACTATCTCATCTGGAAGATCAACTCCCACTCGATTCAAATGATTGTTGTACTCACACAATCTGAGCACAAGCTCAACAATTGAGCTTTTCTCCTTAGTTTGTAGGCTAAGAAAATCGTCGGAGGTCTTATACCTCTTGACGTGGGCACGATCCTGAAATCCCAATTTCAACCCTCAAAACATCTCATATGTTTCGCGACGTTTCAAAAACTGTCTTTGGTGCCTCAACTCTAAACCGTTTAACTGAACTATCATGTAGTTATCAAAACGTGTATGTCAGATGTTCGCAACATCTACAGACGACGTTCGAGGTTCAGCACACTGAGCGGTGCATTAAGGACATAAGCCTTCTAAGAAGCAATGAGGACAATCCTCAGTTTACGGACCTAGTCCGCATAATTGCTACTATCAACTTTCAACTAATTTTTCTCTAGGAACATATCTAAATAGTAGAACTATAGCGTGAGCTACGACATAATTTGCAAAATCCTTTTGACTATGTTCAGGATAATTAAGTTCATCTTATGAACTCCCACTCAGATAGACATCCCTCTAGTCATCTAAGTGATTACATGATCCGAGTCAACTAGGCCGTGTCCGATCATCACGTGAGACGGACTAGTCAACGTCGGTGAACATCTTCATGTTGATCGTATCTTCTATACGACTCATGCTCGACCTTTCGGTCTTCTGTGTTCCGAGGCCATGTCTATACACATGCTAGGCTCGTCAAGTTAACCCTAAGTGTTTTGCATGTGTAAAACTGTCTTACACCCGTTGTATGTGAACGTAAGGATCTATCACACCCGATCATCACGTGGTGCTTCAAAACGACGAACTGTAGCAACGGTGCACAGTTAGGGGAGAACACTTCTTGAAATTTTTATGAGGGATCATCTTATTTACTACCGTCGTTCTAAGTAAACAAGATGTATAAACATGATAAACATCACATGCAATCAAATAGTGACATGATATGGCCAATATTATATTGCTCCTTTTGATCTCCATCTTCGGGGCTCCATGATCATCATCGTCACCGGCATGACACCATGATCTCCATCATCATGATCTCCATCAACGTGTCTTCTTGAAGTTGTCACGTCATCTATTACTTCTACTACTACAGCTAACGGTTAGCAATAAAGTAAAGTAATTACATGACGTTTATGTTGACACGCAGGTCATAAATAAATTAAGACAACTCCTATGGCTCCTGCCGGTTGTCATACTCATCGACATGCAAGTCGTGATTCATATTACAAGAACATGATCAATCTCATACATCACATATATCATTCATCACATCCTTTGGCCATATCACATCACATAGCATACCCTGCAAAAACAAGTTAGACGTCCTCTAATTGTTGTTTGCATGTTTTACGTGGCTGCTATGGGTTTCTAGCAAGAACGTTTCTTACCTACGCAAAGACCACAACGTGATATGCCAATTGCTATTTACCCTTCATAAGGACCCTTTTCATCGAATCCGATCCGACTAAAGTGGGAGAGACAGACACCCGCTAGCCACCTTATGCAACTAGTGCATGTCAGTCGGTGGAAACAGTCTCACGTAAGAGTACGTGTAAGGTCGGCCCGGGCCGCTTCATCCCACAATGCCGCCGAATCAAGATAAGACTAGTAACGGCAAGCATATTGAACAAAATCAACGCCCACAACTACTTTGTGTTCTACTCGTGCATAGAATCTACGCAATAGACCTAGCTCTGATACCACTGTTGGGGAACGTAGCAGAAATTCAAAATTTTCCTACGTATCACCAATATCTATCTATGGAGAGACCAGCAACAAGGGGAAGGAGAGTTGCATCTACATACCCTTGTAGATCGCTAAGCGGAAACGTTCAAGTGAACGGGGTTGATGGAGTCGTACTCGTCGTGATCCAATTCACCGATGACCAAGTGCCGAACGGACGGCACCTCCGCGTTCAACACACGTACAGCCCGGTGACGTCTCCCACGCCTTGATCCAGCAAGGAGAGAGGGAGAGGTTGAGGAAGACTTCATCCAACAGCAGCACAACGGCGTGGTGGTGGTGGAGGAGCGTGGCTATCCTGCAGGGCTTCGCCAAGCACCACAGAAGAGGAGGAAGAAGAGACGCAGGGCTGCACCAATGAGAGATCGAATCGTGTATGTTATGGGCAGCCCCTTAGGCCTCATATATATAGGGGAAGGGGAGGGGCTGCGCCCCCTCTAGGGTTCCCACCCCTAGGGGGGCGGCAGCCCTAGATGGCAAAGGGGGTGGCGGCCAAGAGGGGAGAGGGGAGGGAGGCGTAGCTAGATGGGCCCTAAGGCCCATCCCCTTTAGGGTTTGCCCCCTTCCCACCTCTTAGGCGCCATGGGCCCTTGTGGGAGGTGCACCAGACCACTAAGGGGCTGGTCCCTCACCACTCTTGGCCCATGCAAGCCTCCGGGGTTGGTGGCCCCACTTGGTGGACCCCCGGGACCCTCCCGGTGGTCCCGGTACGTTACCGATAAACCCCGAAACTCTTTCGGTGTCCAAAACATGACTTCCCATATATAAATCTTTATCTCCGGACCATTCCGGAACTCCTCGTGGCGTCCGGGATCTCATCCGGGACTCCAAACAACATTCGGTAAACACATACAAACTTCCTTTATAACCCTAGCGTCATTGAACCTTAAGTGTGTAGACCCTACGGGTTCGGGAGACATGCAGACATGACCGAGACGTTCTCCGGTCAATAACCAACAGCGGGATCTGGATACCCATGTTGGCCCCCACATGTTCCACGATGATCTCATCGGATGAACCACGATGTCAAGGACTTAATCAATCCCGTATACAATTCCCTTTGTCTATCGGTACGATACTTGCCCGAGATTCGATCGTCGGTATCCCGATACCTTGTTCAATCTCGTTACCGGCAAGTCTCTTTACTCGTTCCGTAACACATCATCCCGTGATCAACTCCTTGATCACATTGTGCACATTATGATGATGTCCTACCGAGTGGGCCCAGAGATACCTCTCCGTCTACACGGAGTGACAAATCCCAGTCTCGATTCGTGCCAACCCAACAGACACTTTCGGAGATACCTGTAATGCACCTTTATAGTCACCCAGTTACGTTGTGACGTTTGGTACACCCAAAGCATTCCCGCGGTATCCGGGAGTTGCACAATCTCATGGTCTAAGGAAATGATACTTGACATTAGAAAAGCTTTAGCATACGAACTACACGATCTTTGTGCTAGGCTTAGGGTTGGGTCTTGTCCATCACATCATTCTCCTAATGATGTGATCCCGTTATCAACGACATCCAATGTCCATGGTTAGGAAACTGTAACCATCTATTGATCAACGAGCTAGTCAACTAGAGGCTTACTAGGGACATGGTGTTGTCTATGTATCCACACATGTATCTGAGTTTCCTATCAATACAATTATAGCATGGACAATAAACGATTATCATGAACAAGGAAATATAATAATAATAATCAATTTATTATTGCCTCTAGGGCATATTTCCAACAGTCGGTGCTCATACATTTTCACTGTAGCATCCATGGTAGTTTATTTTCCCCTTTGATGCTTTCTTCTTGTGTGTTTGATAAACCTTAAGCAAAACCAAAAAATTAGTTGTAGCTTTTAGCTAGTTTACTTTCTTGCTTGTAGTAGTAACTAAAAGAAAACCCAAAAGATTTCATGTTCTTCTTTTGCTTGTTGGGTGCTTTCCCGTGTAAATAGTTTTACTACTTTTCTTTTCTTTGGGGGTCGATAGGAGAAGACTATGATTAAAATGTTGAGTGGCTCTCATATGCATTATTGTTGATCTAACCAAGAGCCCATATTACGTTGTCTTCTCTCTTGAATTGAATGCCTGCAGATTCCAGCTTAGTCCAATGAACGTGCACTATTATTATTATCCACACTATTCAGTCGTGCAAGTGAAATGCAATAATGATGATTATATGATGAACTTATTGAGATGAGAAAAGCTGGTATGAACTCGACCTCTCTTGTTTTTGTAAATATGATTAGTCCATCGTTCCTGTTTCAGCCTATTATGAAATAAACATATTTGCAATGACAATTAGAGATTGTAGTTGCTTATGCCATGCTTAATTAGCTAGGAGTTTATAATGGTTTACCTTGCGTGCCAACATGCTATTAAAATGGTTGTGATGTGGTATGATAGGGTGGTATCCTCTTTTGAACGATTCGAGTGGCTTGACTTGGCACATATTCACGCATGTAGTTGAAACAAAATCAACATAGCCTCTACGATATTTATGTTCATGGTGCATTATATCCTACTCATGCTTGTATTCCGTGTTGATTAATTTTAATGCATGTTCATGACTGTTGTCGCTCTCTAGCTGGTCGCTTCCCAGTCTTTTTCTAGCCTTCACTTTTACTAAGCGAGAATACTGCTTGGGCATCCAATTCCATAAACCCCAAAGTTATTCCATATGAGTCCACCATACCTACCTATATACAGTATTTACATGCCGTTCCAAGTAAATTTGTATGTGCCAAACTCTAAACCTTCAAAGAAACATTCTGTTTTGTATGCTCCAATAGCTCATGTATCAACTAGGGATGTTTGTATCTTCCATGCTAGGCGGGTTATTCTCAAGAGGAGTGGACTCCGCTCCTCACTCACGAGAAAATGGCTGGTCATCGAGATGCCTAGTCCCATGCTTTATGCAAATCAAATAAAAATAAATGCAAACAAAACTCCCCCGGGACTCTTGTTAGTTGGAGGCACTCGTTGTTTTGAGCAAGCCATGGATTGATGCTTGTTGCTGGAGGGGGAGTATAAACTTTACCATTCTGTTTGGGAACCGCCTATAATGTGTGTAGCATGGAAGATATCGAGATCTCTCGGTTGTTATGTTGACAATGAAAATATACCGCTCAAAATATTATTCATATCTATTTTAAAACTGAGTGCTGGCACCTCTACAAATCCCTACTTCCCTCTACGAAGGGCCTATCCATTTACTTTCATGTTGAGTCATCATCCTCTTATTAAAAAGCACCAGTTGGAAAGCACCACTGTCATTTGCATCCATTACTATTAGTTTACATGGAGTATGAATTGACTGGATCTCTTTTACCATGAATTACAATGTCTAGTCAGTCCTTGATCTTTAAAGGTGCTCTGCATTTATGTTTTGCGGTCTTAGAAAGGGCTAGCGAGATACCATCTTGTTATATCATATCATGATTGTTTTGAGAAAGTATTGTCATCCGAGATTTATTATTATTGCTCGCTAGTTGATTATGCCATTGATATGAGTAAACATGAGACCTAAATGTTACTGTGAATATGGTTAGTTCATAATCTTTGCTGAAAACTTGAATGCTGGCTTTACATATTTACAACAACAAGAGCAAAGAGAGTTTATAAAAGTTTTTCTTTATCACTTTCAGTTTATCAACTGAATTGCTTGAGGACAAGCAAAGGTTTAAGCTTGGGGGAGTTGATACGTCTCCAACGTATCTACTTTTCCAAACACTTTTGCCCTTGTTTTGGACTCTAACTTGCATGATTTGAATGGAACTAGCCCGGACTGACGATGTTTTCAGTAGAATTGCCATGATGTTATTTTTGTGCAGAAATAGAAGTTCTCGGAATGACCAAAAAATCAATGAAGAATTATTTTGGAATATAAAGAAAATATTGGAAGAAGAATCCACGTCAGGGGGGCCTCCACCTGTCCATGAGGGTGGGGGCGTTCCCCACTGCCTCGTGGGCCCCCTGATGCTCCACCGACCTCAACCCTGACTCCATATATTCACTTTCGGGGAGAAAAAATCATGGAGAAGGATTCATCACGTTTTACGATATGGAGCCGCCGCCAAGCCCTAAACTCTCTTGGGAGGGCTGATCTGGAGTCCGTTCGGGGCTCCGGAGAGGGGAATCCTTCGACATCGTCATCATCAACCTTCCTCCATCGCCAATTTCATGATGCTCACCACTGTGCGTGAGTAATTCCATCGTAGGCTTGCTAGACAGTGATGGGTTGGATAAGATTTATCATGTAATCGAGTTAGTTTTGTTAGGGTTTGATCCCTAGTATCCACTATGTTGTCAGATTGATGTTGCTATGACTTTGCTATGCTTAATGCTTGTCACTAAGGCCCGAGTGCCATGATTTCAGATCTGAACCTATTATGTTTTCATGAATATATGTGAGTTCTTGATCCTATCTTGCAAGTCTATAGTCACCTACTATGTGTTATGATCCGGCAACCCCGAAGTGACAATATCGAGACCACTCCCGATGATGACCGTAGTTTGAGGAGTTCATGTATTCACTATGTGTTAATGCTTTGGTCCAGTACTCTATTAAAAGGAGGCCTTAATATCCCTTAGTTTCCAATAGGACCCCGCTGCCACGGGAGGGTAGGAGAAAATATGTCATGCAAGTTCTTTTCCATAAGCACGTATGACTATATTCGGAATACATGCCTACATTACATTGATGAACTGGAGCTAGTTCTGTGTCACCCTAGGTTATGACTATTACATGATCGATCGCATCCGGCATAATTCTCCATCACTGATCCATTGCCTATGATCTTTTCATATATTGTCCTTCGCTTATTTACTTTTCCGCTACTACTGTTACAATCACTACAAAGCCCCAAAATATTACTTTTGCTATCGTTACGACTACTATCATATTACTTTGCTACTAAATACTTTGCTGCAGATATTAAGTTTCCAGGTGTGGTTGAATTGACAACTCGGCTGCTAATACTTGAGAATATTCTTTGGCTCCCCTTGTGCCGAATCAATAAATTTGGATTGAATACTCTACCCTCAAAAACTCTTGCGATCCCCTATACTTGTGGGTTATCACCCACGTATACACCGCCCCACACGTCAGCTAACGATCAAAGCCATTGACCCGGCGGCAATGTCCGTTATAACCAGTTATGAGGGTTTTGGGCAAGGGAGTGGGGAAAAGTGAGCAAAAGTTAACAAAGTGGGGATGAATGAGTAGACCTAAGGAACTAGGGGCACAAAAATAAAAATCCCTATCTTTTTATATCCATGAAAGTTATTTGAGTTTCTTTGATCTCTTATATGCATGATCTCTTATAGCCTCGCATTTCTTCTCCGATATTTGGGTTTTGTTTGGCCAACTTGATCTATTTATCTTGCAATGGGAAGAGGTGCCCAGTAGTGGGTTCGATCTTACGGTGCTTGATCCCAGTGACAGAAAAGGGAACCGACACGTATGTATCACTGCTACTAAGGATAAAAAGATGGGATCTGTATCTACATGATAACCCACAAGTATAGGGGATCGCAACAGTTTTCGAGGGTAAAGTATTCAACCCAAATTTATTGATTCGACACAAGGGGAGCCAAAGAATACTCTCAAGTATTAGCAGCTGAGTTGTCAATTCAACCACACCTGGAATCTTAGTATCTGCAGCAAAGTATTTAGTAGCAAAGTAATATGATAGTAGTAGTAATGGTAACAAAATGTAACAGTAGTAAAGTAATGTTTTTTTGTATTTTGTAGTGATGATAGCAATAGCAACGGGAAAGTAAATAAGCGAAGAACAATATACGAAAAGCTCGTAGGCAATGGATCAGTGATGGAGAATTATGTCGGATGCGGTTCATCATGTAACAGTCATAACCTAGGGTGACACAGAACTAGCTCCAGTTCATTGATACAATGTAGGCATGTATTTCGAACATAATCATACGTGCTTATGGAAAAGAACTTGCATGACATCTTTTGTCCTACCCTCCCGTGGCAGCGGGGTCCTTACGGAAACTAAGGGATATTAAGGCCTCCTTTTAATACAGTACCAGAACAAAGCATTAACACATAGTAAATACATGAACTCCTCAAACTACGGTCATCACCGGTAAGTATCCCGATTATTGTCACTTCGGGGTTAACGGATCATAACACATAATAGGTGACTATAGACTTGCAAGATAGGATCAAGAACACTCATATATTGATAAAAACATAATAGGTTCAGATCTGAAATCATGGCACTCGGGCCCTAGTGACAAGCATTAAGCATAGCAAAGTCATAGCAACATCAATCTCAGAACATAGTGGATACTAGGGATCAAACCCTAACAAAACTAACTCGATTACATGATAGATCCCATCCAACCCATCACCGTCCAGCAAGCCTACGATGGAATTACTCACGCACGGCGGTGAGCATCATGAAATTGGTGATGGAGGATGGTTGATGATGACGATGGCGACGGATTCCCCTCTCCGGAGCCCCGAACGGACTCCAGATCAGACCTCCCGAGAGGTTTTAGGGCTTGGCGGCGGCTCCGTGTCGCAAAACGCGATGAATTCTTCTCCCTTATTTTTTCTCCCATAAACACAATATATAGAGTTGGAGTTGGAGTCGGAGAGGCACCAGGGGGCCCACGAGGTAGGCGCGCGCCCTAGGGGGGCAGGCGTGCCCCCACCCTCGTGGATCAGTGGTGGGCCCCCTGGCCTTCATCTTTTGCAGGTATTTTTTATATTTTCCAAAAAGTTGCTCTGTGAAGTTTCAGGTCATTCCGAGAACGTTTGTTTTTGCACATAAATAACACCATGGTAATTCTGCTGAAAACAGCGTCAGTCCGGGTTAGTTCCATTCAAATCATGCAAGTTAGAGTCCAAAAACAAAGGGCAAAAGTGTATGGAAAAGTAGATATGACGGAGACGTATCAACTCCCCCGAGCTTAAACATTTGCTTGTCCTCAAGCAATTCAGTTGACAAACTGAAAGTGATAAACAAAAACTTTTACAAACTCGGTTTGCTGTTGTTGTAAATATGTAAAGTCAGCGTTCAAGTTTTCAGCAAAGATTATAACTAACCACATTCACAATGACGCTTAGGTCTCAAGTTTACTCATATCAATAGCATAATCAACTAGCAAGAAATAATAATAAATCTTAGATGACAACACTTTCTCAAAACAATCATAATATGATATAACATGGTGGTATCTCGCTAGCCCTTTCTGAGACCGCAAAACACAAATGCAGAGCACCTTTTAAGACCAAGGACTGACTGGACATTGTAATTCATGGTAAAAGATATCCAGTCAAGTCATATTCAATGTAAACTAACAATAATGAATGCAAATGACAGCGGTGCTCTCCAACTGGTGCTTTTTAATAAGAGGATGATGACTCAGCATAAAAGTAAATAGATGGGCCCTTCATAGAGGGAAGAAGGGATTTGTAGAGGTGCCAGAGCTCGGTTTTGAAATAGAGGTGAATAATATTTTGAGCAGTATACTTTCATTATCAACATAACAACCAAGGGATGGCGATATCTTCCATGCTACACACATTACAGGCGGTTCCCAAACAGAATGGTAAAGTTTATACCCCCCTTCCACCAACAAGCATCAATCCATGGCTTGCTCGAAACAACGAGTGCCTCCAACTAACAAGAGTCCCAGGGGGAGTTTTGTTTGCAATTATTTTGATTTAGCTTGCATAAAGCATGGGACTGGGCATCCCGGTGACCAGCCATTTATCTCGTGAGTGAGGAGCGGAGTCCACTCCTCTTGAGAATAACCCACCTAACATGGAAGATACAGACAGCCCTAGTAGATACATGAGCTATTCGAGTATACAAAACATGATATTTATTTGAAGGTTTAGAGTTTGGCACATACAAATTTACTTGGAATGGTAGGTAGATACCGTAGATAGGTAGGTATAGTGGACTCATGTGGAATAACTTTGGGGTTTAAGGGATTGGATGCACAAGCAATATTCCCGCTTAGTACAGGTGAAGGCTAGCAAAAGACTGGGAAGCGATCAGCTAGAGAGTGACAACAGTCATGAACATGCATTAAAATTAATCAACACCGAATGCAAGCATGAGTAGGATATAATCCACCATGAACATAAATATCGTGAAGGCTATGTTGATTTTGTTTCAACTACATGCGTGAACATACGCCAAGTCAAGTCACTTAAATCATTCAGTGGAGGATACCACCCTATCATACCACATCATAACCATCTCAATAGCATGTTGGCACGCTGTAGCATCGAAAGTATGTCTAGAGGGGGGTGATTAGACTACTTGACCAAATAAAAACTTAACCTTTTCCCAATTTTAGTTCTTGTCAGATTTTAGCTATTTTAGGACAAGTCAAGCAATCATCACACAATTCAAGCAAGCATGCAAAGAGTATATTGGCAGCGGAAAGTAAAGCATGCAACTTGCAAGAATGTAAAGGGAAGGGCTTGGAGAATTCAAACGCAATTGTAGACACGGATGTTTTTCCCATGGTTTGGATAGGTGGTGCTATCCTACATCCACATTGATGGAGACTTCAACCCACGAAGGGTAACGGTTGCGCGAGTCCACGGAGGGCTCCACCCACGAAGGGTCCACGAAGAAGCAACCTTGTCTATCCCACCATGGCCATCGCCCACGAAGGACTTGCCTCACTAGCGGTAGATCTTCACGAAGTAGGCGATCTCCTTGCCCTTACAAACTTCTTGGTTCAACTCCACAATCTTGTCGGAGGCTCCCAAGTGACACCTAGCCAATCTAGGAGACACCACTCTCCAAGAAGTAACAAATGGTGTGTTGATGATGAACTCCTTGCTCTTGTGCTTCAAATGATAGTCTCCCCAACACTCAACTCTCTCTCACAGGATTTGGATTTGGTGGAAAGAAGATTTGAGTGGAAAGCAACTTGGGGAAGGCTAGAGATCAAGATTCATATGGTAGGAATGGAATATCTTGGCCTCAACACATGAGTAGGTGGTTCTCTCTCAGAACATATGAGTTGGAAGTGTAGATGTGTTCTGATGGCTCTCTCCACGAGTGAAGATGAGGTGGAGGGGTATATATAGCCTCCACACAAAATCCAACCGTTACACATAATTTACCAATCTCGGTGGGACCGAATCAACAAACTCGGTCGGACCGAAATAGTAAACCTAGTGACCGTTAGAGATTTTCGGTGGGACTGACATGCAACTCGGTAGGACCGATATGGTTAGGGTTAGGGCATAACGTAATCTCGGTGAGACCGATTACACAAACTCGGTGAGACCGATTTGGTAATAAGCTAACCAGAGAGTTGGTCAGGTAAACTCGGTGGGACCGATTTTCTCTTTTGGTGAGACCGAATTGTTACAAAAAGGAAACAGAGAGTTTACATTGCAATCTCGGTGGGACCGATCCGCTCTTTCGGTGAGGCTGAAAAGTTACAAAAAGGAAACAGAGAAATTGCAATCCCATCTCAGTGAGACCGAGATCCCTATCGGTAGAACTGATTTTCTTAGGGTTTGTCAATGGCTATGACAAGTGAAACTCGGTGGTGCCGGGTTGAAAGAATCGGTGGGGCCGAGTTTGGCTTTGGGTTTAGGTCAAATGTGGATATGGGAAAGCAGCTGAGGATTTTGGAGCATATCATTAAGCACATGAAGCAAGAGGCTCATTAAGCAACACCTCATCCCTCCTTGATAGTATTGGCTTTTCCTATGGACTCAATGTGATCTTGGACCACTAAAATGTAAAATGAAGAGTCTTGAGCATATGAGCTAGAGCCAATCCTTTGTCCTTAGCATTTTGAGGGTTCCACTTTCACCATCCATGCCATGCCAATCATTGAGCTTTCCTGAAATGATCATCTTGGAATAGCATTAGCTCAATGAGCTATATGTTGTTATGAATTACCAAAACCACCTAGGGATAGTTGCACTTTCAATCTCCCCCTTTTTGGTAATTGATGACAACATATAGATCAAAGCTTCGATAAATAATAATAAGAATGAAATATATCGTTGGTTTGAGAAGTATGTGATAAGTAAGAGCTCCCCCTAAATTTGTGCATATTTAAAATTTGCTTTAGACTGCAAATGCACAAAGAGTTAGAGTCATGGGTTACTCTTCCATGTCACATACATCTTGGTGGAGCGCTCAAAAAGATAAGAATGAAATACATGCACTCATCACCAAGGAAAGTGAATGATCACATAAGATAGATAAGATATATCAAGCATGCACAAGTGTAGCTTATGATCAAACACATGATCATCAATGTCTCACAAGCATATCATAGTATCTCAACCAAAAGCAAACAAAGTTTGAAAAACAAACACCAAATAAAGCAAGAGAGAATAAAGGCAACACTCTCTCTCTCGAAGCCTATGATCTATACATTTTTCTCCCCCTTTGGCAACAAGTTACCAAAAAAGTTCCTAGAAAATGCATAGTGCTAGATCGACTCTCAGGCTTGATCTTCTGGTGGTGGTGGAGTCTGGATCACTCCAAGGACGAAGTCTTTTGTAGACGTGGTTGGAGCTGGAGCTGAAGTAGATGTTGGAGCTGGTTGGGCTGGTGTTGTGGCTAGAGCTGAGGTGGTGGCTCTGGTGTCAGGAACTGGCACTACAGTCGACCTCTGAGCTCGTGGCACTCTGGCAAATGCATCAGTTGTAGTCTTCCCTCTCCTCTCCTGCATGTCATCTTGAAGTTGCTCCACTGCAGACTGAATCTCCGTTACTTTGACATCCAAGTCATAGAACTTTTGTTCCACGATTCTCTCTAGGCTCTCCTGATTCTGAGTGAGGGTGGCCAGTCCTTTCTCAATCCTCAGTGTGGAAGCAATCAAGTAACTAAGCTACTCCTGCTTGGTTTTCAAGAAGTATTCAGATGCCTCCTCTTGAGTTGGCATCTTGGCAGCTTTCTCCTTCCTTGCCTTCTCCTTCTTTGCTTGTGCTTGAGCTGATGATGGTTCATTTTCATTCATCACAACTTGGTTGTCCTCGAAATCTGGATGAATGGGCAAGTGTTCCTTGTCCAGCAAGTATGCGCTTGTGCCCATCTTTGAGTTAATCAACTCTTGGATCTCCTGACAGAAGATAGTGTACTGACCCAAACTTGAAAGTATCAAGTGCCTTGTTTGGGGTCTCCTTGTACATGTTGGACATGGAATTGTGATCCATCTTCTTCTTGGCATAAATGTCCAAGTCATCCTCATTTTCTTCTGGGGCATTGATCAACTTTGCCCATTCCTCAACAGTTGATTGGTACCTTGTACCTTCAGACATCCACACAATTCTGCCATCTGGATAGAAGTGTGCTGTGGAGTAGAACTGCATGATCAGCTCTTCATTCCATTTTGTGAGCTTCTGCCCAACAAAGTCAGCTACTCCACAAGCCTTGAAGTTGTCTTGCACTCCAGGATAGTGCTCTTCATTTTCCTTGATGTACTCCCAATCGACCCATCTCATGTCACAAACTATGGGCTTCTTGTCCAACAAAACTGTCTCATAGAAGTCTTGTTGTTCCTTTGTGTGGAGCCTGTAATCAACAACAGTTCTTCTCCTTGAAGCATATGGATCTGCTTCTCTCCACTTCCTTAGCCCTGAGTCTCTTCTGATTTTCATGTCCTCAGCCACAGGATGAGCATCATTGTGGTCTGGGATCTTGGGTTTGAGCTTCCTGAGAACTTGGCCTTCCTCTTCTTCTGCAGTGTCAGGCACTGGGGCCTTGTTCTTTTCAGTAGCTGGTATGCTCCTTGTATTCCTCTTTGGAGCTGTCTTGGCCTTTGATGCAGCCTTGGGTGCTTCCTTGGGCTTGGATGCAGTAGCCCCTGATCTTATAGCATCACCCATCAGCTTTTGTGTCTTAGGTGCTGGTGCAGCAACCTCTTCTTCCTATTCCTCTTCAGAATCTCTCATGATTGAGGATCTCCCAAGCACTCTAGCAGTGGTCTTTTTGATCCTCGCCTTCCTCTTCTTCCCTTCTGCAGCAGGCTCTTTGGGTGCAGGCTTTTCAGGAATCTGAGTTGAAGCTCTGGCCTTTGGCATAGGCTACCTACCTACTGGCCTTTTGACTTTCAATCCTGGCTTTGTGCTCTGAGCTGAGCCATATTCCTTCTTGAGCACAACTTTCTTGGAAGTGGCTTCTTCTTCTGCCACATAGTCCTCATCCTCTGATTCTGAGGTTCTTTTCTTCCTTTGTCTGGTGGCAGCTTTTGGCAAGTTATTAGAGTGCTCCTGCTGCCTTCATCTGAGGAACTGGAGGGACTAGTGCCCTCACTCATGTGCACTTGCTGCTCTGACAGGTTTTGGCTATCACTCTGATCTGACATGATGAACAAGCTGACTGCTGACCCTCTGAACAGTTTATAGATGAGGTAGAGTGGATGAGCATCACAAAATGCAGAGATTTTTGAAAAAGAATGATTCAAAATCTTAGTTTTAGTTTCCCACAGAAATCATTTCGGATCTACCGATTTTTAAACTTGGTGATACCGAAGCAGTTTTGGAACCTAAACTAGTGAACTCAGTCAGACCGAGTCACAGTTCGGTGGCACCGAGACTGCTAGGGTTTCACAAAGTTCCAAAATCGGTCACACCGATTAGTAATTCTCGGTCAGACCGAGTCTCACTTGTGCAATGGCATGAGCCAAATCGGTGGGACCGAGTTTTTCAACTCGCTGGGTCCGAGATGGTTTCGGCGGAAACCTAACCCTAAAGTTTTTGAATCAATCCTATTCTATGAATGCATTGACTGGATAGGAGTGTTTCAATCATGGCTAGAAACAATAAGATCACAATGTGCTAGGAATCAGATTGGGGATAGCACAAAGATCGAGTCCATACCCTAGTTCAGCGGAGACTCGCTACGGCGGCAACGGCGGGGTTGAATTCCGTTGACGGCGATGGACACCAGCGACTGGAGGCGGCTGGCGGCGAGGAGACGATCCAGAGATCACGTTGGCAGAGCGAGCTATCGTGCAGGCGAAGGGGTTCGGAGAAATTTCCAAATTTTTGCCCGTGCCTATATATAGCCCGACCCTGTCGGTGTGACCGAGTGGAACAACTCGGTGGCACCGAGATGCAAAACTGTATACAGTTATTGCAACTCGGTGTGACCGAATGGTTCAAATCGGTTGCACCGAGATCGAAAATTCAGATCAACTTAATGATCTCGGTAGGATCGAAAGTAGGATATCGGTCAGACCGAGAATGACAAAGAGGTTTTGGAAGTTTAAGTCTATCATGAATCGGGGACTCCGAGTGCTCCTCACACAGAGTGGTTCGAATCTGACTTGATCAAATTTTGTGATGTAGCATGAATAGAGTTTGAGACGAGAAAAGCATAGATAGCTACAGGAGGTTCTTAGGCATTCTTGTCCATCCACTTGGCAAAAGGAAATAAAACCAAACAATCAAAACAACAAGTGGATGTTCTCGAATGAGTAAAATATGCAACCAACATGCTCACACAGTAAAATGGCAATTGAAATATGTGACAAAGCATGCACAACCAATTCTAGCATCTATCAAGCAATTGGCGATGACTAGGTCATCTATATATGAGTATACTGACTTAGGAGTCAAGTGAGAACACTTGATCATAGGTCATACTCATCGTTTAAGCTCAAGTGGGGTTACCACTTTTACATAAAGCATTGTTGTGTTCACATCTTTAGAGTTGCTTTAGCTCAAGTCTTAGAGTAAAGCTCCCCCTAGATGTGATATCCCCCCTAAGAGGGATGAACTAACCTTGGGTTTTGTCGATGATGACTTCATGTAGATGTTGAAGATGTGGATTCTCAATGTTGATGTAGATCACTTGGAGCTATCCATTTGAGTGAATTGCACTTTCAATACCTACATGGGTTAGTCCCACAAGGAACAAACAAGGATATCCATAGACATAGAGTGATGCACACACAAGATGATGTCCATGAAAACTTTTAGGTTACCTTGTCCCTTGTCTTACCAACAAGAGGGTTTGTGACTCCTTGAACTAGTGCAAGATGTGGAAGTTGATTTCACTTGTTCTTGCCAAAATGATAAGAGTGAAGTATGTTGGCGGAGTCACCCTCAAGAACTCTCTAGTTCTTCTTCTTTTGGATCCACACCATCTTGATGGGAATCCTTGGAGTTGTAGTCGTACTTGATGAAGTGGAACTTGAAGTGGTCTTGGGAATCCACTTGACTAAGGTCTTAGGAGCTTCTTCAAATGCATCAATTTCCTCTTGAAGATTGTCCTTGCCTTTTTGCTTGTAGTCTTGTGGTGGAAGATCATCTTGAGCTTGTGTCCCCTTGAAGGAAGTAGGATCATACTTCTCTTGTTGAGGAACAAACTTTGTCTTGGGGTATTGATCTTCTTCCCACTCAACTCCATTGGCATTGAACTTTCGTTCAAAACCAACACCTTGATTTTTCCGGTGCCTTCCTTGCTTGCGCACAATTTCCTCGAATTGCTTACTCCCGGCAAGGCTTTTGTACACTCCTTTCTCTATAATTCCCTTCAATAAGCTATTTTCTTGCTCAAGTGTAACTTGGCTAAGAGAATCATTAGTGGAATCAAGAGAACTACTAGAAGCAACAATATTGGATTTAGCATGATCATTGTTACTACTAGAGGAAGAATCTTTCTTGTTCTTGTTACTAGACTTGACTTGAGGCATGTAAGTGGATAAGAGTAAATGCTTGGCAATGTAAGAAGAACTTTTCTTGCGGGGATCATCATTGATTGCCTTTAAAAACGCATGCTCTTGCTCAAGATTGAGCTTTTCAAAGAGTAACTTCTCATGAGCTCTTAAAAGTTCTCGATGATCTTCGAAGATAGTTTCATGAGCTAACTTAAGAGTGTTTAGTTCTTTAGTTAGAGCCTCAATCTTCTCCTTATCATTGTCATTCGTTTTATCTTGATTAGCATGATTAATTGACGTTTCATCATAGTATTCATCACTAGAGTTGTCAACAAGTAAATCATCATCACCTAACAAGTCATCTTCATCACTATTAAAATCAACATACTCGGGGTGTGTTACCTTAGGACCTTTGGCCATGAAGCATCTTCCAATTCCTTCATTTGGTGAGTCAAATATATCGTAGGAGTTGGTTGACACAAGTGCTAGACCGGCAACACCTTCATCTTGAGTATATTCAGAATCGGAATGATAACTTCTCTCGGAGTCGTTGTCGGAGTCGGAGCCGGATACCCATTCACCAACATGAGCCTGATGTCTTCGTTTTGTGTAGCTCCTTGATGATTTTTTCTTCCTTTCCGAATCCTTGCTTCTCCGTGAGTGTCTTCGTTCATAACGATCATCTCTACTCCTTCTCTCTCTTGGTGGTGATTCTTCTCTTTTGCTTCTTCTTTTTGGAGAGTCTTCTCTTCTCTTGTAGGGAGCCGTACACTCATTGGAATAGTGTCTGGGTCTTCCACAATTGTAGCAGTTTCGCTCTCGACTAGAAGATCTTTTGTCATTGTAGGACCTTGACTTGGAGCTTCTATCTTTGCTTCTACTCTTGTAGAACTTGTTGAAGTTTTTCACCATTAAGCTCAATTCTTCATTGAAGTTGTGTTTCTCACTTGATGATGTAGGGGCTTCACATGAGGCTTTGTAGGCACCACTTGATTTGTTGTGAAGTTCCTCTTTATCCTTAAGTGACATCTCATGAGCAACAATTCTTCCAATTACCTCCGTTGGCTTGAGATCTTTGTAATTGGGCATCATTTGGATCAATGTGCACACGATATCGTATTTTCCATCCAAGGCTCTTAGAATCTTCTTGATGATGAATCTATTGGTCATCTCCTCACTTCCTAAGCCGGCAATCTCATTTGTGATGAGAGCAAGCCTAGAGTACATTTCAGCGACACCTTCACCATCCTTCATTTTGAACTTGTCAAGTTGACTTTGAAGCACATCCAATTTGGATTCCTTGACGGAGTCAGTACCTTCGTGCATATCAATCAAAGTGTCCCAAATTTCCTTTGCATTCTCAAGACGGCTGATTTTGTTGAATTTTTCGGGGCACAATCCGTTGAAGAGAATATCACAAGCTTGAGCATTGTATTGCAACATCTTCAACTCATCTGCGGTAGCTTCACGGTTTGGTTCTCTCCCATCAAAGAAGTCACCTTGCAAACCAACACACACAATAGCCCAAACGGCGGGGTTATGTCCAACAATATGCATTTTCATTTTATGCTTCCAACTAGCAAAATTAGTACCATCAAAGTAAGGACCTCTACGGTGATAATTTCCCTCGCTAGACGCCATACTCTCCTAGGTTGTGAAACCAAGGCTATGACCACCAAAAGCTATGGAAATCAAAGCAAATGGAGACCAAAGCTCTGATACCACTTGTAGGATCGAAAGTATGTCTAGAGGGGGTGATTAGACTACTTGACCAAATGAAAACTTAACCTTTTCCCAATTTTAGTTCTTGTCAGATTTTAGCTATTTTAGGACAAGTCAAGCAATCATCACACAATTCAAGCAAGCATGCAAAGAGTATATTGGCAGCGGAAAGTAAAGCATGCAACTTGCAAGAATGTAAAGGGAAGGGTTTGGAGAATTCAAACGCAATTGGAGACACGGATGTTTTTCCCGTGGTTCGGATAGGTGGTGCTATCCTACATCCACGTTGATGGAGACTTCAACCCACGAAGGGTAACGGTTGCGCGAGTCCATGGAGGGCTCCACCCACGAAGGGTCCACGAAGAAGCAACCTTGTCTATCCCACCATGGCCATCGCCCACGAAGGACTTGCCTCACTAGCGGTAGATCTTCACGAAGTAGGCGATCTCCTTGCCCTTACAAACTTCTTGGTTCAACTCCACAATCTTGTCGGAGGATCCCAAGTGACACCTAGCCAATCTAGGAGACACCACTCTCCAAGAAGTAACAAATGGTGTGTTGATGATGAACTCCTTGCTCTTGTGCTTCAAAATGATAGTCTCCCCAACACTCAACTCTCTCTCACAGGATTTGGATTTGGTGGAAAGAAGATTTGAGTGGAAAGCAACTTGGGGAAGGCTAGAGATCAAGATTCATATGGTAGGAATGGAATATCTTGGCCTCAACACATGAGTAGGTGGTTCTCTCTCAGAACATATGAGTTGGAAGTGTAGATGTGTTCTGATGGCTCTCTCCACGAGTGAAGAGGAGGTGGAGGGGTATATATAGCCTCCACACAAAATCCAACCGTTACACATAATTTACCAATCTCGGTGGGACCGAATCAACAAACTCGGTCGGACCGAAATAGTAAACCTAGTGACCGTTAGAGATTTTCGGTGGGACTGACATGCAACTCGGTAGGACCGATATGGTTAGGGTTAGGGAATAACGTAATCTCGGTGATACCGATTACGCAAACTCGGTGAGACCGATTTGGTAATAAGCTAACCAGAGAGTTGGTCAGGTAAACTTGGTCGGACCGATTTGCTCTTTCGGTGAGACCAAATTGTTATAAAAAGGAAACAGAGAGTTTACATTGCAATCTCGGTGGGACCGATCCGCTCTTTCGGTGAGGTCGAAAAGTTACGAAAAGGAAACAGAGAAATTGCAATCCCATCTCGGTGAGGCTGAGATCCCTATCGGTAGAACCGATTTGCTTAGTGTTTGGCAATGGCTATGACAAGTGAAACTCGGTGGCGCCGGGTTGAAAGAATCGGTGGGGCCGAGTTTGGCTTTGGGTTTGGGTCAAATGTGGATATGGGAAAGCAGCTGAGGATTTTGGAGCATATCATTAAGCACATGAAGCAAGAGGCTCATTAAGCAACACCTCATCCCTCCTTGATAGTATTGGCTTTTCCTATGGACTCAATGTGATCTTGGACCACTAAAATGTAAAATGAAGAGTCTTGAGCATATGAGCTAGAGCCAATCCTTTGTCCTTAGCATTTTGAGGGTTCCACTTTCACCATCCATGCCATGCCAATCATTGAGCTTTCCTGAAATGATCATCTTGGAATAGCATTAGCTCAATGAGCTATATGTTGTTATGAATTACCAAAACCACCTAGGGATAGTTGCACTTTCACACGCAAGGTAAACCATTATGACTCATAGCTAATCAAGCATGGCACAAGGAACTATGATCTCTAGTTGTCATTGCAAACATGTTTACTCATAATAGGTTGAATCAAGAACGACGAACTAATCATATTTACAAAAACAAAAGAGGTCGAGTTCATAACAGCTTTTCTCATCTCAGCCAGTCCATCATATATCGCCATAATTGCCTTTCACTTGCACGACCGAACGGTGTGAATAATAATAATAGTGTGCGTGCATTGGACTAAGCTGGAATCTGCAAGCATTTAATAAACAGGAGAAGACAAGGCAATATGGTCTCTTTTGTCAGATCAACAAGTATGCATACAAGAGCTACTTCAACAATTTAATTATGGTCTTCTCCTATCGACCCCCAAAGAAAAGAAAAGAAATAAAACTATTTACACGGGAGAGCTCCCAACAAGTAAAAGAAGAACAAGAAATCTTTTTGGGTTTTATTTTTAATTACTACTACAAGCATGGAAATTAAACTAACTAAAAGCTACAACTAATTTTTTTTCTTAAGGTTTATTAAACACACAAGAAGAAAGCATAAAAAGGAAAATAAACTAGTATGGATGATACAATGAAAAAGTATGAGCACCGACATCTAGCAATGAGCGTGTGAACATAAATGTAATGTCGGTGGGAAATATGTACTCCCTCAAGCTTAGGTTTTGGCCTAATTTGGTTTATGGCCACGGCTGGCCTGACGGATATCCATAATAATAGTTGGGGTCGTACTGAGATGCAGCGGCTATCGCCTGCTGAGCTGCAGCGTGGCGACGAGCGGCCTCCGCTCTCCTCTCGTACTCATCTGCCTCCTCTCTGGTGATAGTATATCTTCCTTTTGCCTGATGATCAAAGAAAGCAGGAGCAGGGAGAGTAATATGGAAAACACAGCGTTTGTCAAAGATTAGTCGATACTGCAGAGGTGATTCATTCCTCTCAACAAACTGGTGGTGAACCATAGCATTAAAGTCTAGGTAAGAAGGAGGTAATTCAATATCATCTTCACGTATGGCTATACCAAGAAAATTAGCTATGCGGGTTGCATAAATTCCTCCAAAGAAATCTCCATTAAATCTATTAAGATGCAACCTACGTGCAACAATGGCTCCCAAATTATAAGATTTATCTCCTAACACAGCACTCCTAAGAATACTAAGGTCAGGGACACACATGTGACATGCCTCATCTTTACCATTAATGCATCTACCTATGAAGAGAGCAAAATAATGTATGGAAGGAAAGTGAATGCTCCCTATGGTAGCTTCTGTTATATCTCTAGATTCTCCCACAGTTATGCTAGCAAGAAAATCTCTAAATTCAGATTTGCGAGGATCCCTTATACTACCCCATTGTGGAAGTTTGCAAGCAGTGGCAAAATCCTCTAAGTCCATAGTGTAAGAATTTTCATAAAGATCAAACAGGACAGTTGGAGAATTATGTGAAGATGAAAGTTCAAACGTCCTCACAAAGGTGCTGGTGAGATTGTGATACTGAATACACTTCTCTTCCTCGAAGCTCACAAGATCGGCGTTACGCAAATATGCGTTGAATTCTTCTTTAATTCCTGCCCGATCCATAAAATTTTCAGAAGGTCACTCACAAGGACACACTGGAGCGTCTCTTGGTGGCTCTTCATCAGCATCACGCATTGCAAGCCTGGGTCCTTGCTTCCTTGAGGAACCACCTTGGAACATTTTCCTAAGCATTTTTATTCCTCTGAAAAAATTCTAAATTTTTTTAGTAACTTCAAAATAAAAGTAAACCAAACTCAATAATATTGATAGCAACTACTCCTACAAGTGCCTAGAGCCTATATCATGCATCAAAACTACTTGGAACTATATAAATATGACATGCAAGCTCAAGAACAGGGTCACCTAAGCAGCAAAAATTTGCAATGAATAAAGCACTAGAACAAAAACTAATTGGACCAATGGAGGAGTCACATACCAAGGAACAATCTCCCCAAGCAGTTTTGTGAGAGGTGCTTTGAGCAAGGAGATCGAAAATGGCAGCAAGATGAGCTAGAACTCGTGCTTGAGCTGGATATTCGTGTTTGTGGGAGGAAGAAGAAGTGTGTCGGTTCAAGAATAAGTGGAGGAGGGCCACCGTGGGCCCACGAGGCAGGGGGCGCGCCCTCCACCCTCGTGGGCAGGTGGTTGACCCCCCCCCCCCCCTGCTGTGTTCTCAGTGCCAAATATTCTCAAATATTTTAGAAAAAATCATATTTAAATATCAGGGCATTTGGAGAACTTTTATTTTCAGGGTATTTTTATATTGCACAGATAATCAGATAACAGACAGAAAAATATTTATTTTAATTTTATTTAATATAAATAACAGAAAGTAAAAGTGGGGTACAAAAGGTTGTGCTTTCTAATTCCATCCATCTCATGATCATCAAAAGGAATCCACTAACAAGGTTGATCAAGTCTTGCTAACGAACTCATTCCGAATAACATGGAACCGGAGAAATTTCGAATAACACTATGTTACCTCAACGGGGATATGCACATCCCCAATAATAAGAATATCATATTTCTTCTTGACAGTAGGAAGAGGAAATTCAAAACCTCCAAATATAATCGATGGAATTTTTCCAATAGAGTTGATACTATGAACTTGAGGTTGTTTCCTCGGAAAGTGTACTGTGTGCTCATTACCATTAACATGAAAAGTGACATTGCCTTCGGTGCAATCAATAACAGCTCCTGCTGTATTCAAAAAGGGTCTTCCAAGAATAATAGACATACTATCGTCCTCGGGAATATCAAGAATAACAAAGTCCGTTAAAATAGTAACGTTTGCAACTACAATAGGCACATCCTCACAAATACCGACAGGTATAGCAGTTGATTATCAGGCATTTGCAAAGATATTTCAGTAGGTGTCAACTTATTCAAATCAAGTCTATGATATAAAGAGAGAGGCATAACACTAACATCGGCTCCAAGATCACATAAAGCAGTTTTATCATAGTTTCTTTTAATAGAGCATGGTATAGTGGGTACTCCTGGATCTCCAAGTTTCTTTGGTATTCCACCCTTAAAAGTATAATTAGCAAGCATGGTGGAAATATCAGCTTCCGGTATCTTTCTTTTATTTGTAAGAATTTCTTTCATAAACTTAGCATAAGGATTCATTTTGAGCATATCAGTTAATCGCATGCGCAAAAAGATAGGTCTAATCATTTCAGCAAAGCGCTCAAAATCCTCATCATCCTTTTTCTTGGATGGTTTGGGAGGAAAAGACATGGGTTTCTGAACCCATGGTTCTCTTTCTTTACCATGTTTCCCAACAACAAAGTCTTTCTTGTCATAATGTTGATTCTTTGATTGTGGGTTATCAAGATCAACAGGAGGTTCAATTTCTATATCATTATCATTACTAGGTTGAGCATCATCATGAACATTATTATTAGCATTATCACTAGTTTTAGGTTCATTACCAGCTTGAGTTTCAGCATCAGAAATAGAAATATCATTTGGATTCTCAGGTAGCTAAATAGCAGGTTCACTAGAAGCATGCAAAGTCCTATCATTTTTCTTTTTCTTCCTTTTAGAAGGACTAGGTGCATCTATATTATTTCTCTGAGAATCTTGCTCAATTCTCTTAGGGTGGCCTTCTGGATACAAAGGTTCCTGAGTCATTTTACCAGTTCTAGTAGCCACTCTAACAGCATTATCATTATCTTTACTATTCAATTCATTGAGCAAATCATTTTGAGCTTTAAGTACTTGTTCTACTTGAGTGGTAACCATAGAAGCATGTTTACTAATAAGTTTAAGTTCACCTTTGACATTAGCCATATAATCACCCAAGTGTTCAAGCATATTTGAATTGTATTTCAGTTGTCTACCAAAATAGGCATTAAAGTCTTCTTGCTTAGCCATAAATTTATCAAACTCATCTAAGCATGGGCTAGCAAACTTAGTAAATGGGATTTTAGTTTTATCATATCTATAGAGAGAATTTACCTTTAGTACCTGTGTCGGGTTATCAAGACCATGAGTTTCTTCAATAGGTAAAGGATTAAGATCATATGTTTCTTCGACAAGCGCTAAATTAAGACCATGTATTTCTTCAATAGGAGGTAAATTCTTAACATCTTCAGCTTTAATACCCTTTTCTTTCATATATTTCTTTGCATCTTGCATATCTTCAGGACTAAGAAATAGAATACCCCTCTTCTTTGGAGTTGGTTTAGGAATAGGCTCAGGAATTGGCTCCGGAGGTGTCCAATTATTTTCATTTGTCAACATATTATTCAATAGAATTTCAGCTTCATCCGGTGTTCTTTCCCTGAAAACAGAACCAGCACAACTATCCAGGTAATCTCTGGAGGCATCGGTTAGTCCATTATAAAAGATATCAAGTATTTCATTTTTCTTAAGAGGATGATTAGGCAAAGCATTAAGTAATTGGAGAAGCCTCCCCCGAGCTTGTGGGAGACTCTCTTCTTCAATTTGCACAAAATTATATATATCCCTTAAAGCAGCTTGTTTCTTATGAGCAGGGAAATATTTAGCAGAGAAGTAATAAATCATATCCTGCGGACTACGCACACAACCAGGATCAAGAGAATTAAACCATATCTTAGCATCACCCTTTAATGAGAATGGAAATATTTTAAGGATATAAAAGTAATGAGTTCTCTCATCAGTAGTGAACAGGGTGGCTATATCATTTAATTTAGTAAGATGTGCCACAACAGTTTCTGATTCATAGCCATGAAAAGGATCAGATTCAATCAAAGTAATTATATCAGGATCAACATAAGTTCGTATCTATCTTTGCAAGCTAAAATAGCTATAGAGGCTTCGTGATCAAAAACATAACCCTCGGGAATAACAAGTGATTCTTCATCATCACTTTCATCAGTATTATCAGATTCAATATTTTCAATCTCTCTAGCCCTAGCAAGTTGGTCATCAAGAAATTCACCAAGTGGCACGATAGTATCAAGCATAGAAGTAGTTTCATCATAAGTATCATGTATAGCAGAAGTAGCATCATCAATAATATGCGACATATCAGAACGAATAGTAGAAGCAGTTTTAGGTGTCGCAAGCTTACTCAAAACAGAAGGTGAATCAAGTGCAGAGCTAGATGGCATTTCCTTACCTCCCCTCGTAGTTGAGGGATAAATCTTGGTTCTTGGATCTTTCAAGTTCTTCATAATGATAAGCAGATATAAATACCAAGTGACTCAAAGAATAGAGCTATGCTCCCCGGCAACGGCGCCAGAAAATAGTTTTGATAACCCACAAGTATAGGGGATCGCAACAGTTTTCGAGGGTAAAGTATTCAACCCAAATTTATTGATTCGACACAAGGGGAGCCAAAGAATACTCTCAAGTATTAGCAGCTGAGTTGTCAATTCAACCACACCTGGAAACTTAGTATCTGCAGCAAAGTATTTAGTAGCAAAGTAATATGATAGTAGTGGTAACGGTAACAAAAGGTAACAGTAGTAAAAGTAATGTTTTTTGTATTTTGTAGTGATGATAGCAATAGCAACGGGAAAGTAAATAGGCGAAGACCAATATATGGAAAGCTCATATGCAATGGATCAGTGATGGAGAATTATGCCGGATACGGTTCATCATGTAATAGTCATAACCTAGGGTGACACAAAACTAGCTCCAGTTCATTGATATAATGTAGGTATGTATTCCAAACATAGTCATACGTGCTTATGGAAAAGAACTTGCATGACATCTTTTGTCCTACCCTCCCGTGGCAGCGGGGTCCTTACAGAAACTAAGGGATATTAAGGCCTCCTTTTAATAGAGTACCGGAACAAAGCATGAACACATAGTGAATACATGAACTCCTCAAACTACGGTCATCACCGGTAAGTATCCCGATTATTGTCACTTCGGGGTTAACGGATCATAACACATAATAGGTGACTATAGACTTGCAAGAGAGGATCAAGAACACTCTTATATTGATGAAAACATAATAGGTTCAGATCTGAACTCATGGCACTCGGGCCCTAGTGACAAGCATTAAGCATAGCAAAGTCATAGCAACATCAATCTCAGAACATAGTGGATACTAGGGATCAAACCCTGACAAAACTAACTCGATTACATGATAGATCCCATCCAACCCATCACCGTCCAGCAAGCGTACAATGGAATTACTCACGCACGACGGTGATCATCATGAAATTGGTGATGGAGGATGGTTGATGATGACGATGGCAACGGATTCCCCTCTCCGGAGCCCCGAACGGACTCCAGATCATCCCTCCCGAGAGGTTTTAGGGCTTGGCGGCGGCTCCGTATCGTAAAACGCGATGAATTCTTCTCCTTTATTTGTTCTCCCCAAAACACAATATATAGAGTTGGAGTTGGAGTCGGAGAGGCACCAAGGGGCCCACGAGGTAGGGGGGCAGGCGCGCCCCCACCCTTGTGGACTGGTGGTGGGCCCCCTGGCCTTCAATTTTTGCAGGTATTTTTTATATTTTCCAAAAAGTTGCTCCGTGAAGTTTCGGGTCATTCCGAGAACGTTTGTTTCTGCACATAAATAACACCATGGTAATTCTGCTAAAAACAGCGTCAGTTCGGGTTAGTTCCATTCAAATCATGCAAGTTAGAGTCCAAATTAAACAAGGGCAAAAGTGTTTGGAAAAGTAGATACGACAGAGAGGTATCACTATGCAATAGATAGACGGATCTTTCCTACATCATGTCATCGTTCTTATTGCATTACTCCGTTTTCCATGAACTTAATACAGTAGATGCATGGTGGATAGCGGTCGATGTGTGGAGTAATAGTAGTAGATGCAGGCAGGAGTCGGTCTACTAATCTTGGACGTGATGCCTTTGTAATGATCATTGCCTGGATATCGTCATAATTATTTGAGGTTCTATCAATTGCCCACCAGTAATTTGTTTACCCACCATTTGCTATCTTGCTCGAGAGAAGCAACTAGTGAAACCTACGGGCCCTGGGTCTTCTTCCTCATATATTTGCTTGCGATCTACTTTTCCTTTGCATTTTCATTCAGATCTTTTAAACCAAAAATACAAAAATACTTTGCTGCACTTTATTTTATTTGTGATCTATTATTTCAATCTACTACAATTTTATGGCATCGTTACCCGAAAGGGATTGACAACCCCTTTAACACGTCGGATTGCGAGGTGTTGTTATTTGTGTGCAGGTGTTGTTTATGTTGTGTTGCTTGGTTCTCCTACTGGTTCGATAACCTTGGTTTCTTCACTATGGGAAATACCTACCGTCATTGTGTTGCATCATCCCTTCCTATTTGGGGAAATACTGACGTAGTCCTAACAGACGGGATCTTTTCTAGCACTATAGTCAGAGAGCAATCAAAATGAATTTTTGGCGCCGTTGCCGGGGAGGATCTTCTTTATAACCAGGTTCCTAATCACAAATCTCATCTCCTCGCAATTTACATTATTTTCCATTTTCCTCTCGTTTTCCTCTCCCCCACTTCACAAAAATTTGCTGTTTTATTCGCCTCTCTTTCTCGTTTGCCCTTTTCTAGCCGGATTTGTTTTTTAGTGCAATCTTGTTGTGTGGTCATCATGACTCAAGAGAAAACTAAGTTATGTGATTTCTCAAATACCAACAACAATGATTTTATTGGCACTCCGCTTGCTCCTCCCGCCACTAGTGCGTAGACTTGTGATATTAATACTGCTTTGCTGAATCTTGTTATGAAAGACCAATTTTCCGGTACTCCTAATGAAGATCCCGTGTCCCATCTTAATATCTTCATGGAACTATGCGATATGCAAAAGAAAAAAGATGTGGACAATGATGTGGTCAAGATGAAATTATTTCTGTTTTCTTTGCGTGATTCTATGAAAATTTGGTTCTCTTCTTTGCCTCGCAATAGTATCAATTCTTGGAATAAGTGCAAAGATTCTTTTATCACTAAGTATTTCCTCCCGCAAAAATTATTTCCCTTAGAACCCAAATCATGAATTTCAAGCAACTTGAACATGAGCATGTTGCACAATCTTGGGAAAGGATGAAAATGATGCTAAGGAATTGCCCAACTCATTGGTTAAATCTTTGGATGGTCATACAAAATTATTTTGCGGGGTTGAATTTGGTTTCTCGTAATATTTTAGATTCCGCCAAGGGCGGTAATTTTATGGAAATTACTTTGGGTGAAGCCACCAAATTGCTTGACAATATCATGGAAAATTATTCGCAATGGCATAGCGAAAGGGCTCTTACTAGTAAAAAAGTTAGTTCGGTTGAAGAAATTTCTTCTTTGAGTGAAAAATTGATGCTCTTGTGAAATTGGTTGCTAGTAGAAGTTCTCCTATTGATCTTAATGATATGCCTTTGTCTACTTTGATTGTGCAAAATAGTGATGCCACTGATGTGAATTTCATTTCTAGAAATAATTTCAATAACAATGCTTACAGAGGTAATTTTAATCCAAGGCCTTTTCCTAGAAATTCCTCTAATAATTATAGTAATTCCTATGGAAATCAATCTTATAATAATAATAATAGGAACACCACTGATCTTGATAATAATATTAAATAATTTATCAACACGCAAAAAGTTTTCAACACTTCCATAGAAGAAAAGTTGAATAAGATTGATGATTTGTCTAGAAGTGTTGATAGAATTGCTCATGATGTGGAAAATCTCAAGATGAAATTTTTTTGTGCCTAAAGTAGATGAATCAATTAAAGCTCTTTATGTTTATATGGATGAAAGTAAGAAAAGAACCGCTATGCTTAGAGCTAAAAGATAATTTTTAGAAAAAACGTTTTCTAGCGATTTCTTTCGCAAAAGTGATGAAGATCTTAAAATGATTGATGTTTCTTCTATTGATTCTTTGTTTAGTAAAGTTAATATTGATGAAAAAGGGACTGGAGAAGAGTCAACTTTAGGTAGAAGGCATCCCAATATTTCGAAGTGTCGGTGTACTAAAGTAGGGGTACCTTAGTACCCCGAACTTGTGCACGGGCAGTCGCAGCGACCCGCGGCAAGGCTTGCCGGGCGACCGCCAAGACCCTCCGTGGCTCCTTCGGAGCCATTCAAGAACAAAGTATCCAAGAGCAAAACAAGGCCTCGGCAAGAGGAGCTTGCCAGGAAGGAGACAAGGCCCCGGCAAGAGGAGCTTGCCGGGAGGGAAACGAGACCCCGGCAAGAGGAGCTTGCCGGGAAGACCAACCAAAGCATCTCAAGAAGCTCGCTGCGGCGCACCGCGCGCCCCGACAAGGCCCGGTGAGCGACAAGCTCCCGAACGCGACAAGACAACATCCGCGGCAAGGCACTTGCCGCGGCAAGCTGCTACCCCACAGCCCGCGCTCCAGCTCACCCACCAACGTGTCGCCCTGGGACCATTCCTGGCGTACGTGGCGGGAGGCTGGGCAGCCGGGGGCATGCGGTGGCAAGCAGACGCTGACAAGGAACCATCGTGGCAAACGGTGGCGTTCCTAGCGGCCCCTCTCTGGGCCGTCAAGGTGACACAGACGGGCATTTAATGCCCTTGTCCCCTGCCGTCAGAGTTAGGTAGGATGCGACATGTAGGTGGTGGAGCCAACTACCACCCCTTTACATTTTTACCCTCACCTCTGTTGCCACGTGTCGGTGACCCCTTAGACATATAAAAGGAGGCCCATGCGCAACAGAGAGGGGGGAGGACAGCCATTCTCACGCTCGGTCTCGCCAGCTGCTTGAGTGTACTGTAGCACTCGCTGCTCCCGAGCCAAAACTCAATACAACCACCAAAGCAGGAGTAGGGTTTTACGCATCCATGCGGCCCGAACCTGGGTAAATCGATCGTCTCGCTCATGTGTTTTGCCTCGATCTGCTCTTTGTGCATCCACCGCCCCCTGCCGAACCAAAAAGGGGCTCGGTCCGCCGATCCCCATAGGTGTGCGAGGGAGTAGACACCCCCGACATCTTTGGCGCGCCAGGTAGGGGGCGCGTCGAGGTTGTGCGAACCTGATCCGGCGTTCGCGCGAGCCAAATCTTCATCGTCTTCATCAACATGCCGCCGAAGAAGAAGATTTCGGAGGCAGCTGCTCCGTCTGCGCCGAGCCCGCCGTCGCCAGAGCGGACGGCTGGTGGAGCAGGCACCGGCGGAAGAGCGGGCGCCGACGGGGAGACTCGTGGCGCTGCCAGGTCCCAGGACCAGGCTGCGCCGCACGTCGGCGGCGCGGTCGCCTCCCACAACGACCGCGCCCACTCCAAGACTTCGGCGTCCGTACACGCACCGCGCCCATCCCAGGAGGCGCGGGACCAGCAGCGTCATGGTACCCACGGTACCATACGTCTGCTGGGCCAAGATCAAGCTGGCGGGTCCCTGAGTGCTCAGGACCTGCATGCATGCCAACACGCTGGCACGAGCATGGCGCGGTCGCTCGGACGAGACGTTGCTCCTTCTAACGCAGTTAGAAGTCCGAGCATATCTCGCTCCTCGCACCGTTCGCTGCCGCCGACCACCACTCCGGCGGAAGCGTTGGCACGTGCCCAGCTGCTCCTAGACTACCCTCTAGCGCCAGAGAAGATCGATGACTGGAGGGCCACTATTCAGAGCCTCATCGGCTTCGCCAATGGTGACAACCCACGGCAGCCAAGCGCATCGCTGCCGCGGCAAGTCAGCCAGGCGTGAGCCGGTGGTGAAAAGACCGGCGAGGGTGCAACCACTGTGCACTCTCCGGCCCGAAGGCCAGGGTCGCCAACTCACCGGATACACCTCGACAGCTACTCCACCGCGTCGTCAGATCCGCGAGCTCGTCGCAATCAACGCCAAGTTCTCCATGAGAGACAGCAAGAAGACGCTCGAACACGCATCGAGCACCGAAGGGAAGCGCAGTGTCAATCAGACCTGTGCGCTGGGCCCTCTGTTGACGTGCATGCACCCGGAGAGCCAAGTAACTTGTCGTACGCGGTAGGTTGTCCTGTGTTCACCCGTGAGCTGCAGCAAGTCCAGTGGCCCAACCAGAAGCATTTCAAGCCAGACGTGCCGGAGAAGTACGACGGCAACTCGCACCCGTCAGAGTTCCTCAGCATCTACACCATTGCGGTGCAAGCTGCCGAGGGGCGAGACGACAAGGTCCTTGCCAACTACTTCCCGCTCGTGCTCAAGCCCGAAGTCAGATCCTGGCTCATGCACTTGCCGGGCAACTCCATATCATCTTGGGCAGACTTGTGCCATCAGTTTGTTGGCGCCTTTACGGGCGGCCGCAAACCACATGGCCAGGAAAGTGATCTCCACCTGCTTGCGCAGAAGGAAGGAGAGCCCCTGCGCAAGTATATCCAGAGGTTCAGCCGCGTGCAGCGCAACATCCCAGACATCCACCCTGCCGCGGTTATCAGCGCGTTCCATCAGAACGTGCGTAATCGCAGGATGCGGGAGGAGATGGCGATGAGCAGGATCAGGGACGTCAGCGAGCTGTACGCCCTGGCCGACAAGTGTGCGCGCGCTGAAGAAGGGAGGAAACTCCCCGGAGAGGATGCTGGAGCGGGGGGATCTGACAGCAAGGATGCCGCCCCGGCAAGGAAGAACCGGAGGCGCAACAGGAAGAAGAGCAGCAAAGAGGTACTAGTCGTTGAGCAGTCCAGCGATGACGGCCCCGCCAAGCAAGCCAAAGTTGGCAGCTCCGGCAAGGGGGTTGCTGCGTGCACCAACTGCCAGGCTGTGGCGGCCGCCGACAAGCAGGGCAGCTCCGACAAGCAGTACTGCAAGATCCACCGCACCAAGGGCCATGATCTCCAAAACTGCAAGAGGGTTGAGCAGCTTGTCCAGCAACAAAAAGCTGAGTACGAGCGGCGCGACAAGGAGAGAGCCCAAGGAGGCGATGGAGAAGTCGGCAAGAAGCGCGCTGGCCTGGGAGGAAGCCGCGGCAAGGCCAAGCAGTGGCAAGGAGACAGACCTCCCCGCGGCCGCGACAAGGACGAAGACGAAGACGACGACGAAGACATGGATGATGTTGAGAACAGCGAGCAGGAGTTTCAGAAGGCTACAGAAGTCTTGTGTGTTGACGGTGGCGCTTCTCTGCATACTTCCCACCGCCAACTCAAACAGTGGCTCCGGGAAGTTAATGCGGCAGAGCCACCTGTCGAATCACGCAAGCTTCTGAAGTGGTCCAGCACGCCAATCATCTTCGACATTGAGGACCACCCTGATCGCACAACTGCGGTCGGGTGCTTGTCATTGTTGGTTTCCCCAACAATCCGCAACCTCAAGGTCACCAAGATGCTAGTTGACGGCGGGGCCGGCCTGAATCTAATCTCCTCCGCTGTGCTCCAAAAAATCCAGATCCCAGACAGCGAGCTCAAAGAAACCGGTACATTCCAAGGAATTAACCCGGGAAGGAGCAAGCCGAAGGGAAAAGTCGCGTTGCCGGTGACGTTCGGCAGCGAGATGAACTTCAGGACTAAGAGGGTCACCTTCGATGTTGCCGATTTCCCATTGCCCTACAATGGGATACTTGGCCGTCCCGCGCTCGCCAAGTTCATGGCGGCCTCTCACTATGCCTACAACATGCTCAAGATGCCAGGCCCGATAAGCGTCATCTCTGTCCCTGGCGACAAGAAGGACGCCCTTATCTGCGCCGACAAGATCTACCGGGAAGCTGTGGCTGCGACAGACCGCGAGACACTTGCCGCTGAAGCTCCCGGGGAGAAGAAGACCAAGTCCGGCAAGAGCTCTGGTGCCCACTCCGGCAAGCACGCCTCTTCAGGGTGCTGCGCTGCCATCGAGGACGCACCATCGAGCTCCACCGGCAAGAAGAAGACCAAGTCCGGCGGGTGCTCTGATGCCTACTCCGGCAAGCGCGCCTCTTCGGAGTGCTGCGCTGCTGTCGAGGATGCACCATCGAGCTCCACCGGCAAGAGTAAGAAGATGATGGCCGCTCCACCGCTTACCAAGAAGGTGCCCGCCAAGGAGGACGGCACTGGTGGTACCTTCACCATCAGTGTCACGCTTGATCCTAAATAGGAAAGCGCGCTCGTTACTTTCCTGCGGGCGAATGTCGACGTGTTTGCATGGCAACCGTCCGATATCCCCGGTGTTCCCAGGAAGGTAATTGAGCACCACCTTGCTGCTTGTCCTCATGCGCGGCCCGTCAAGCAGAAGGTCAGGAAACAGGTGGTGGAGCGCCAAGAATTCCTAGCAGAAGAGATCAAGAAGTTGGAAGCAGCAGGCCTTGTCAGAGGAGTGCTCCATCCAACGTGGTTGGCCAATCTGGTTGTAGTGCGCAAGGCAAACGGGAAGTGGAGGCTTTGTATTGACTTCACTGATGTTAATAAAGCTTGTCCCAAAGATCCATTTCCCTTGCCGCGCATTGACCAGATTGTTGACTCCACAGCCGGATGTGATCTGCTTTCATTTCTTGACGCATATTCAGGATATCATCAGATCTTCATGGCAGAAGAGGATGAGGAGAAAACCGCATTCATTACTCCATGTGGCACGTACTGTTTCGTGCGGATGCCTTTCGGATTAAAGAATGCTGGTTCAACATTTGCCAGAGTAGTCCATATTTCTTTGAAGCCACGGATACACAGAAATGTAGAAGCTTACATGGATGATATAGTGGTCAAAAGCAAAGACAGGGCAACTCTGATCCAAGACTTAGAAGAGACTTTTGCAAATCTGCGCAAAATCAACCTCAAGCTCAACCCCGAGAAGTGTGTGTTTGGAGTCCCTTCTGGCAAGCTTCTCGGGTTCTTTGTGTCTCAGCGGGGAATCGAAGCTAATCCCGACAAGATCAGGGCCATTGAGCAGATCGAAGCACCAAAGCGCGTCAAGGATGTACGGAAGCTTGCCGGCTGCGTAGCTGCTCTTAGCAGGTTTATCTCTCGGTCTGCTGAGTGCGCCCTGCCCTTTTTCAAAATTTTGAAAAGGGCAGGTCCGATGAGATGGACTCCGGAAGCGGAGGCTGCGCTGCAAGACTTGAAGAGATACCTGTCCTCCACTCCAACACTTGTCGCGCCTAAACCACAAGAGAAGTTGCTGCTGTACATAGCGGCAACCAATCAAGTGGTTAGTGCTACGTTAGTAGCGGAAAGGGAGGCCGACGACGAGCCAGCGGCCGCGGCAAGCACATCCAGCGACAAGCAGGGGGCTTCCCCGACAAGCTCTGGCCCCGACAAGCAAGGGTCTGCGCAGATGCAAGAGGAGATACGGAAGAAAATGCTGCAGCGCCCAGTTTACTTTGTCAGCTCCCTTTTACAGGGGGCTAGGTCAAGGTACTCTGGTGTGCAGAAGCTGCTTTTCGGCCTTCTCATGGCCTCGAGAAAGCTGCGCCATTACTTCCAAGCACACGAGATCACAGTTGTCACTCGCTTTCCGCTGAAGAGGATATTGCAAAATCCAGAAGCAACAGGCAGGATTGTCGAGTGGGCACTGGAACTGTCAAGCTTTGGCCTCAAGTTTGAAAGTACATCAACAATCCAGAGCAGAGCATTGGCAGAGTTCATAGCAGAGTGGATGCCAACTCCAGACGAAGAAATTACGGAGACGAGCATCCCCGCCAAGGAGGCAAGCAAAGAGTGGCTCATGTACTTTGACGGTGCCTTCTCGCTGCAAGGCGCCGGTGCTGGTGTACTGCTTGTCGCGCCCACCGGAGAGCACCTCAAGTACATAGTCCAGATGCACTTTCCCAAGGAGCAAGCGACAAACAATACTGCAGAGTATGAAGGCTTGCTTGCCGGTCTCAGGATCGCGGCAGAACTTGGGATTAAGAAGCTCATAGTCAGGGGTGACTCGCAGCTTATCGTCCGCCAAGTGAACAAAGATTACCAGAGTCCGTTGATGCAAGCTTACGTTGATGAAGTGAGGAAGCTGGAAGAGCGCTTTGACGGCCTGCAAATGGAAAATGTTCCAAGAGCTGAGAACGACATTGTCGATGGCCTGTCAAAGTGCGCAGCACTTAAGTTACCTATGGAACCAGGGACCTTTGTGCTCAAGCTGACTCAGCCATCCGTAACACCATCAACTGGACAGAGCAAGAAGAGGAAGTTGGTCTCTAGCGACTATCTTCCGGCAGAGCTTCCCGAAGCCGCCGCCAAGAAGGTCCCCAAGATCGACGCCAAGAATGCTGAGGAGAAGTCTACTCCGGCAAGCCCCAGGGTTTGTTCCGTTGAGGCAGATTCTCCCGGCAAGCTCTGCCCCGGCAAGCTTGTCGGGGAGCGTCAAGCTCCGGCAGAGTCGCAGGCTCTTACCGTAGAAGCGGACGTTCCCGCAACAGCAGATGTGCCTTTAGTCCTTGTTGTCGAGCCACAGGCTCCAACATGGGCGCAGCAGATTGTCCGTTTCCTCCAGACAGGAGAGCTTCCCGAGGAACCAGAAGAAGCGGAAAGAGTAGCCCGGCAGTCTAGTATGTACCAGTTTGTCGACGACACACTGTGCAGAAGAAGACTCAACGGTGTGAAACTGAAGTGCATTCCTCGGGAAGATGGGCAGAAGCTGTTGGCAGAGATACACGGAGGCATATGTGGTCACCACATTGGCGCGAGAGCTCTTGTCGGAAAAGCATTCCGGCAAGGCTTCTTCTGGCCGACAGCCCTCCAGGATGCAACTGCACAAGTAACCAAGTGTGAACCGTGCCAGTTCCATTCCAAGCAGATACACCAGCCAGCTCAAGCTCTCCAGACGATCCCTTTATCCTGGCCATTTTCGGTCTGGGGGCTCGATATCCTCGGCCCCTTCCCCCGAGCAGTCGGGGGCTTTGAGTACTTGTACGTTGCAATCAACAAGTTCACAAAGTGGCCGGAAGTGGAACCAGTGAGGAAGGTAACGGCGCAGTCCGCGATCAATTCTTCAGGTCGATTGTTTGCCGTTTCGGAATCCCTAACAGGATAATCACCGACAACGGTACACAATTTACGAGCCGCGCCTTCATCCGGTACGTCCAGGATCTCGGCGCCAAGGTCTGCTTTGCTTCTGTCGCTCACCCGAGAAGCAACGGCCAAGCTGAGAGGGCAAATGCTGAAGTGCTGCGTGGGCCCAAGACCAGAACTTTTGACAGGCTGCACAAGCGCGGACGCAACTGGATCGAGGAGCTGCCGGTGGTTCTTTGGTCGATCAGGACGACGCCAAATCGAGCCACCGGACATACACCCTTCGCTCTAGTCTATGGAGCGGAGGTAGGTATCCCCACGGAACTCGTATATGGGTCACCTCGAGTGCTCGCTTATGATGAGCTTGAGCAAGAGCGGTTGCGGCAAGATGACGCGCTGCTCCTTGAGGAAGATCGTCTCCAGGCTGCTGTGCGAGCCGCTCGCTACCAGCAAGCTTTGCGCCGCTATCATAGCCGCAAAGTTAACGCCAGGAGTCTCAAGGAAGGCGACCTTGTTCTTCGGCGCGTTCAGTCCGCCAAGAATTCCAACAAGTTGACGCTGAAGTGGGAAGGCCCTTACCGGGTGAAACGAGTCACCAGGCCTGGCGCTGTCCGCCTGGAGACCGAAGATGGCGTACCAGTGAGCAACTCCTGGAATATCGAGCTTCTTCGTAAGTTTTACCCGTAAGGCGCGGTTGTCGGACCCTGTCCGGCAACCACCCTTTTGTACAAGTCTTGCCGCTGTTGCATGTAATCCTTTGTACAAAGCCAGGCGCAGACCCTGAGCACAAGATAATGAAGCGCTGGCGCCTAGAGTTACAGCATGCATGCTAGGTCGAGTCGAGCCCTCGGTTAGGGTTGATAGTGCCTAACACCAACTAACCCCTAACTTAGAGGTCGAGTGTGCGCCCCTTTGCCTGTCTTTCATTTCCTTTGATTCACAGGGCTCGCATACCCTTGCCGGACCGCCTGAGGATGAAAAGGAGAGGAAGGACGCGCCGGCATCTAGACCCCGGCAAGCTAGTGTTGCCGGGGGCTGCAAGTGCCAAAGTTCACCCCACGGCAAGCCAGAGTTGCCGGGGGCTGCAGTCTCAGATAAGTCTTTCATCCCTCTTCATGCATTCTCTTTTGTACTGGGAATACGAAGCCTCGTTTCTTCCCGAAAGCCACCGTGCTCCCTTAGCTCTGGTCCCTGGGGCCCCAGGGCCAAGTTTTGGTCGTAGTCACGGCAGGAAAGGGATGAAATGAGGGGCCGCACCCGCCTCGTCCCTGCCTCCGTCAAGAGCGTGAGAAAGGTCGAGCGACGTGGAAAGCCGGCAGGGCCTGTTGCCGGGGAAGGAGTGTCTATCTGAAAGATACCAAGGATTTGCTCCTTGGCGTGGGTTCTACCCACGAGACAAATAACCCGGCAAACATCCCCTTTTCATTAAAACATTCCACGCAAGTACAGCCCATAGAGAATGGAAAACATGAAAAGAGAGGATTACAAGTTTTAAATGCAGCTAAGGCCCGAAGGCTTACAAATTAAAAAGATAAGATGCCCGTAATCCTTTTCCTGTCCCTCTTTTCAGGAGGTAGGTCAAGGAGGCGAAAAGGGCAAAAGGAGGGCCTAGGTGAACTACGGGTGCCAGAAGACACCAAGAGAACATCCCGGGGGCCGTCAAGGCTGGACGGTGATGGCAGCGCCGGAAGCAGGGCTCGAAGACGAGGCGGCAGGACGTCAGCACGCTGTCGAGGGCACCACGCCCTCGTACTCCGGCTTGACAGCCTTGCCGCCAGCCCTCTTCCTCTTCCGCAGCCTCCCTATGCCAGCCGCCCAAGGAGACGCCCCCGGGGAGTTCAAGGAGCCGGTGACCCGGATGATGGGGTTGTCGGTGCCGCACGGAGCGGCGCCCGACACCTAGTCGGACCCGCCATCCTGCCGCCCGCTCCCCTCGTCGCCGCTGTCGCTCCCCTCCTCGTCACTCTCGCTTGAGGAGGAGCCTTTGCTGTCGGAGGAGCTTTCCACGCAGCACCGGGCCCGGACGCCGAAGCACCCGAAGACCTTGACGGAGAGGAGATCACCCTCCACCAACTTCAAGTGGAGGGTGAGCCCCGGCGTCAAGCTGTGGATGCGGGCAAACGTCTTCCACCCTCGGCCAAGATACATCATGCCGGGGGCTGGGAATTCGGCGCGGACCCGCGTGCCGCTGATCCCACAGCCCCTCATCTGCAGCCTCAGCGTCTCGGGCGGGTCCAAGTCCACCACTTCCGCGAACGGATCTGGGAGTCGGAGGCGACGACGAGGCGCCCGGCGCAGCCTGACAAAGAACTTGCAAGGGTCGTCCCCGGCATGGGCCACCGCGGGAAGAGGAGCCGCCGGCGGAGGCGAAGCCGCCGGCGGAGGCGAAGCCGACGCTCCGCCTCGTCCACCTCTTCCCCGAGCGCCACGGCCTCGTCCATGACCTCGTCCACGACCTCGCCCCCTCCCTCTTCCCCTTACGGCTGGCTCCGCCACCACGGGTGCAGGAGAGGGAGGGATGCGCTGCCTGGCGGCAACCCTTGCCGCCACTGATGAAGGACCAGGGTTCCCTCTCTCCATGGCGAATGGGAGGAGGGGGAGCAGAAGCTGAAGGAAGGAGAAGATGGGAGGATGCGAGCTCACGTCCTCCCCTCCCGCTCTTTATAAACGAGCGAGGTGGGGGCTCGGCCGCCTCGCTCAGCGAATCAAGACGCAGGGAGGCAGGGAGCTGGGGCCGGCCCGCTGCCTCGACCCAAGACGGCCCCGATTCCTGCCTCCGCCGTCCGCGACCCCAAGTGCATGGGAGCCGCGTGGCAGGCGTGCAGAACCGAGGCGACGAATGGGGCGGCCACTCCCCACCCCGTGATCATGGGGAGTGGGCACCTCGAAAACCGCCCACAATCTTTCCCACGAGGCCGTGTTTGACGCGTGCCGTTTGGGGAGGGCGCGGTGGATGCGGAACGAGTTATGGTGTGACCTAGGCCGCGCGTGCCCGTGCACTGTTTTGGGCCTGGCCCAACAGCGCTCGGCACCGTGTATGGCCCAGGCCCGGGGGCTCCTGTCGGTGTACTAAAGTAGGGGTACCTTAGTATCCCGAACTTGTGCACGGGCAGTCGCAGTGACCCGCGGCAAGACTTGCCGGGCGACCGCCAATACCCTCCGTGGCTCCTTCGGAGCCATTCAAGAACAAAGTATCCAAGAGCAAAACAAGGCCTCGGCAAGAGGAGCTTGCCGGGAAGGAGACAAGGCCCCGGCAAGAGGAGCTTGCCGGGAGGGAAACGAGACCCCGGCAAGAGGAGCTTGCCGGGAAGACCAACCAAAGCATATCAAGAAGCTCGCTGCGGCGCACCGCGCGCCCCGACAAGGCCCGGTGAGCGACAAGCTCCCGGACGCGACAAGACAACATCCGCGGCAAGGCACTTGCCGCGGCAAGCTGCTACCCTGCAGCCCGCGCTCCAGCTCACCCACCAACGTGTCGCCCTAGGACCATTCCTGGCGTACGTGGCGGGAGGCTGGGCAGCCGGGGCATGCGGTGGCAAGCAGACGCTGACAAGGAACCATCATGGCAAATGGTGGCGTTCCTAGCGGTCCCTCTCTAGGCCGTCAAGGTGACACAGACGGGCATTTAATGCCCTTGTCCCCTGCCGTCAAAGTTAGGTAGGATGCGACATGTAGGCGGTGGAGCCAACTACCACCCCTTTTACATTTTTACCCTCACCTCTGTTGCCACGTGTCGGTGACCCCTTAGACATATAAAAGGAGGCCCATGCGCAACAGAGAGGGGGGAGGACAGCCATTCTCACGCTCGGTCTCGCCAGCTGCTTGAGTGTACTGTAGCACTCGTTGCTCCCGAGCCAAAACTCAATACAACCACCAAAGCAGGAGTAGGGTTTTACGCATCCGTGCGGCCCAAACCTGGGTAAATCGATCGTCTCGCTCGTGTGTTTCGCCTCGATCTGCCCTTTGTGCATCCACCGCCCCCTGCCTTACCAAAAAGGGGCTCGGTCCGCCGATCCCCATAGGTGTGCGAGGGATCAGACACCCCCGACACGAAGGGTGAAAATCTTGTTGAAAAAATTGATGAAAGTGGGTTTGAAGAGGTCAAAACTTCAACTAGTGATGTGCCCACTCTTTTAGATTACAAAGACTTTAGTTATGATAGTTGCTCTTTGATTGATTGTATTTATTTTTTGCAATCCATGATAAATTCACCCCATGCTTATGAACAAAATAAAGCTTTTACTAAACATATTGTTGATGCTATGATGAAAGCTCTTGAAGAAAAAATGGAATTTGAAGTTTCAAGTCCTAGAAAATTGCATGATGAATGCGAACCTACTATCAAAGTCAAGGTTAAAAATTATGAGTGTTTCACTTTGTGTGACTTGGGTGCTAGTGTTTCTACAATTCCGAAATCTTTATGTGATGTGCTTGGTCTTACCGATCTTGAATCATGCTCTTTAAATTTGCACTTGGCGGATTCTACTATTAAAAATACTATGGGAAGAATTAATGATGTTATTATTCTTGCAAATAGTAATTATGTGCCCATAGATTTTATTGTTCTTGATATTGATTGCAATCCGTCTTGTCCAATTATTCTTGGTAGATCGTTTTTACGCATTATCGGTGCCGTGATTGATATGAATGAAGGAAATATTAAGTTCCAATTTCCTTTGAGGAAGGGTATGGAACACTTTCCTAGAACTAGAATTAAGCCACCCTATGAATTAATCATGAGGGCATCTTATGGATCTCGTACCAAAGGTGAAAAAACTTAGATCATTGCTTTATGCCTAGCTAAGGGCGTAAAACTATGGCGCTTGTTGGGAGGCAACCCAATGAATAAATTTTATTTTTGCTTTTTGCTTCTTGTTCTTGTGTGTTAGCACAATTATGATACTTTTATGATTGTTTTTTATTTTTTAATTAGTGTTTGTGCCAAGTAAAGCCTTTAGGATCTTCTTGGGTGATAGTTGTTTGATCTTGCTGAAAAAACAGAAACTTTTACGCTCATGAGATTAATTTTTATTTTTTACCAGAGAGCGATAAAATATCCATTCCACTTGCAGTAATCAATATACAAATTTCTCAGGTTATCCTAATTTTGCAAAAAAAAATAAGTTACAAAAGTATTATAAATAGTCAGATTGCCACAGACTGTTCTGTCTTGACAGATTCCGTTTTCTTTGTGTTGTGTGCTTATTTTGATGGCTCTATGGTTTTCTTTGATGAGTTTTCACCATCTAAAAGTTGGAATACATTAGATATAATACAAAAACAAAATATTAATTGGTTTTATACAACACTTATAGTAGTAGTTTATTATTCTTATACTAACGGATCTCACGAAGGTTTTGTTGAGTTTTGTGTGATTGAAGTTTTCAAGTTTTGGGTCATCTTACGATGGATGAAGGAAGGATGGAAAAGCATAAGCTTGGTGATGCCCCAGCATCCCAAGCTATTATCCAAAAATGAGCAACCAACTAAGCTTCGGGATGCCCCCGAGTGGCATCCCCGCTTTCTTCCAACAACTATCGGTATTTTACTCGAGACTATATTTTTATTCGTCACATGATATGTGTTTTGCTTGGAGCGTCTTTTATGATATGTGTCTTTGCTTGTTTTATTATGTGTTTTAAGTCATCAATCCTTGCTGGACACACCTATTTGAGAGAGCCAAAATTATGTCATGATTTGTTAGAATTACTCTCTATGCTTCACTTAAATCTTTTATGAGCTATGACTTGCTCTAGTGCTTCACTTATATCTTTTTGAGCACAGTGTGCTTAGTATTTTTGAAGAAATGCTCTCTTACTTCACTTAGATTTATTTGAGAGTTAGTAAAATTTTGAAGAAATTCTCTCTTGCTTCACTTAAATTATATTGAGAGAAAGAAATATTATGCTCATGATTTTCACTTATATTTGTTTGAGCTTATGAAAGGCAACACATGAAAATTAGTCCCAAAGAGATAGATATCCAAGAAGGATAAAGAAAAGAAAATTTTCATGAAGATCATTGGAAAAAATAAACTTGATTCTTAGTAATAGTTTTGAGATATGATGGTGTGATATGTGAGTTATGTTGATGAGTAATTATGCTCTAGTAGGAATATTGGTGTTAAGGTTTGTGATTCCCGAAGCATGCATGTGTAGTCTCTCGTTATGCTATGATGTTGGAGCACGAATTATTTTTGATTGTCTTCCTTATGAGTGGAGGTTGGGGACGAGCGATGGTCTTTTCCTACCAATCTATCCCCCTAGGGGCATGTGTAGTAGTACTTTGCTTCGAGGGCTAATAAACTTTTGCAATAAGTATATGAGTTCTTTATGACTAATATGAGTCCATGGATTATACGCACTCTTACCTTTTCGTAATTTGCTAGCCTCTACGGTACCGTGCATTGCCCTTTCTCACATTGAGACGTGGTGCAAACTTCGCAGGTGCATCCAAACCCCGTGATATGATACGCTCTATCACACATAAGCCTCATTATATCTTCCTCAAAACAGCCACCATACCTACCTATTATGGCTTTTCGATGGCCATTCCGAGATATATTACCATGCAACTTCCACCGTTTCCGTTTGATGACTTGAGCATTCATTGTCATATTGCTTTGCATGATCATATAGCTGACATAGTGTTTGTGGCTCAACCACCGTTCATCATTTTTCATACATGTTACGCTAGATCATTGCACATCCTGGTACATGCCAGAGGCATTTATATAGAGTCATATTTTTCATAGGTATAGAGTTATAATTTTTATTTCTTTTGAGTTATAAGTAAATAGAAGTGTGATGATCATCATTATTCATTTTTAGAGTAGTGCCCCAGTGAGGAAAGGATGACAGAGACTATGATTCCCCCAGAAGTCGGGATGAGATTTCGGACAATGAGAGAAGAAAAAAAGAGAAAGAAAGAAAAAAAGAAAAAAAGAAAAAGGAGAAAAAATAAACAAAGAGAGAAGGTGCATTCCTAGTATTCTTTATCACACTTGTGCTTCAAAGTAGCACCATGTTTTTCATATGGAGAGTATCTTATGTTGTCACTTTCATATACTAGTGGGAATTTTTTTATTATAGGATTAGATGCACGCCCACTTAGTTTTCATATTGAGCTTTCATACACTTATAGCTCTTAGCGCATTCATTGCATGGCAAGCCCTACTCCTCACGTTTATATCGATTGATGGGCATCTCCATAGCCCGTTGGTTAGCCGCATCGATGTGAGGCTTTCTCACTTTTTTGTCTTCTCTATATTTACCCATGTCATCATACTCAATTCCACCTATAGTGCTATATCCATGGCTTGCGCTCATGTATTGCATAAGAGTTGAAAAAACGAAGCGCGTTAAAAAGTACGAACCAATTGATCGGCTTGTCATCGAGGTTGTGCATGATAAATACTTTGTGTTAAGAAGACAGAGCATGACTAGACTATATGATTTTGTAGGGATAACTTATTTTAGCATTGATATTTTGAAAGACATGGTTGCTTGTTGATATGCTTGAGTATCTAAATTATTATGTCAAAACTAGACTATTGCTTTCAATCACAATAAAAGGTCCAATTGTCCATGCTATAAAGAAAAGAATATTATATGACATGATAGGCAGCACTCCACATCAAAAATTCTATTTTTATCACCTACCTACTCGAGGACGAGTAGGAGTTAAGCTTGGGGATGCTGATACGTCTCCAACGTATCTATAATTTTTGATTGCTCCATGTTGTTATATTATCAATCTTGGATGTTTAATAATCATTTTATAGTCATTTTATATCATTTTTTTGGTACTAACCTATTGACATAGTGCCAAGTGCCAGTTCCTGTTTTCCATGTTTTTTACATCGCAGAAAATCAATATCAGACGAACTCCAAATGCCACGAAACTTTACGGAGATTTTTTATGGACCAGAAGGAACGGGTTGGGCCTTGGTTACACCTGGGGGGAGTCCCGAGGAGGGGACAACCCACCAGGGTGCGCTAGGAGGCCCAGGCGCGCCCTGGTGGGTAGTGCCCACCTCGGGTGCCCCCCGAACCGCCTCTTTGCTCTATAAATACCCAAATATTCCCAAAACCCTAGGGGAGTCGACGAAATATTCATCTAGCCGCCGCAGAGTCCAGAACCACCAGATCCAATCTAGACACCATCTTGGATGGGGTTCACCACCTCCATTGGTGCCTCTCTGATGATGCGTGAGTAGTTCTTTGTAGACCTTCGGGTCCTTAGTTAGTAGCTAGATGGATTCATCTCTCTCTCTTGATTCTCAATACAATGGTCTCTTGGAGATCCATATGATGTAACTCGTTTACGGTGTGTTTGTTGGTATCTGATGAACTTCGAGTTTATGATCAGTCATATCTTTTTATATCCATGAAAGTTATTTGAGTTTCTTTAATCTCTTATATGCATGATCTCTTATAGCCTCATATTTCTTCTCCGATATTTGGGTTTTGTTTGGCCAACTTGATCAATTTATCTTGCAATGGGAAGAGGTGCCCGGTAGTGGGTTCGATCTTACGGTGCTTGATCCCAGTGACAGAAAAGGGAACCGACACGTATGTATCGTTTCTACTAAGGGTAAAAGGATGGGATCTATATCTACGCAATAGATAAACGGATCTTGTCTACATCATGTCATCGTTCTTATTGCATTACTCCGTTTTCCATGAACTTAATACACTAGATGCATGCTGGATAGTGGTCGATGTGTGGAGTAATAGTAGTAGATGCAGGCAGGAGTTGGTTACTAATCTTGGACGTGATGCCTATGTAATGATCATTGCCTGAATATCATCATACTTATTTGAGGTTCTATCAATTACCCAACAGTAATTTGTTTACCCACTATTTGCTATTTTTCTCGAGAGAAGCCACTAGTGAAACCTACGGCCCCCGTGTCTTCTTCCTCATATATTTGCTTGCGATCTACTTTTCCTTTGCATTTTTATTCAGATCTATTAAACCAAAAATACAAAAATACTTTGCTGAACTTTATTTTATTTGCGATCTATTATTTCAATCTACTACAATTTTATGGCATCGTTACCCGAAAGGGATTGACAACCCCTTTAACATGTCGGGTTGCGAGGTGTTGTTATTTGTGTGCAGGTGTTGTTTACGTTGTGTTGCTTGGTTCTCCTACTAGTTCGATAACCTTGCTTTCTTCACTGAGGGAAATATCTACCGTCGCTGTGTGATAACCCACAAGTATAGGGGATGGCAACAGTTTTCAAGGATAGAGTATTCAACCCAAATTTATTGATTCGACACAAGGGGAGCCAAAGAATATTCTCAAGTATTAGCAGCTGAGTTGTCAATTCAACCACACCTGGAAACTTAATATCTGCAGCAAAGTATTTAGTAGCAAAGTAATATGATCGTAGTGGTAACGGTAGTAAAAGGTAATGGTAGCAAAAGTAATGTTTTTGGTATTTTGTAGTGATGATAGCAATAGCAACAGAAAAGTAAATAAGCGAAGAAAAATATATGGAAAGCTCATAGGCAATGGACCGGTGATGGAGAATTATGCCGGATGCGGTTCATCATGTAACAGTCATAACCTAGGGTGACACAGAATTAGCTCCAGTTCATCAATGTAATGTAGGTATGTATTCCGAATATAGTCATACGTGATTATGGAAAAGAACTTGCATGACATCTTTTGTCCTACCCTCCCGTGGCAGCGGGGTCCTTACGGAAACTAAGGGATATTAAGGCCTCCTTTTAATAGAGTACCGGAACAAAGCATTAACACATAGTGAATACATGAACTCCTCAAACTACGGTCATCACCGGTAAGTATCCCGATTATTGTCACTTCGGGGTTAACGGATCATAACACATAATAGGTGGCTATAGACTTGCAAGATAGGATCAAGAACTCTCATATATTGATCAAAACATAATAGGTTCAGATCTGAAATCATGGCACTCGGGTCCTACTGACAAGCATTAAGCATCGCAAAGACATAGCAACATCAATCTCACAACATATATAGTGGATACTAGGGATTAAACCCTAACAAAACTAACTCAATTACATGATAGATCCCATCCAACCCCTCACTGTCCAGCAAGCCTACGATGGAATTACTCACGCACGGCGGTGAGCATCATGAAATTGGTGATGGAGGATGGTTGATGATGACGATGGAGACGGATTCCCCTCTCCGGAGCCCCGAACGGACTCCAGATCAGCCCTCCCGAGAGGTTTTAGGGCTTGGCGGCGGCTCCGTATCGTAATACGCGATGAATTCTTCTCTCTGATTTTTCTCTCCCTGAAACACAATATATAGAGTTGGAGTTGGAGTTGGAGGAGATCCAGGGAGCCCATGAGGTAGGGGCGTGCCCTGGGGGGGCAGGCGCGCCCCCTAGCCTCGTGTACAGGTGGTGGGCCCCCTGGCCTTCATCTTTTGCAAGTATTTTTTATATTTTCCAAAAAGTTGCTCCGTGAAGTTTCAGGTCATTCCGAGAACATTTGTTTCTGCACATAAATAACACCATGGTAATTTTGCTAAAAACAGCGTCAGTCTGGGTTAGTTCCATTCAAATCATGCAAGTTAGAGTCCAAAACAAGGGCAAAAGTGTTTGGAAAAGTAGATATGACGGAGACGTATCACTGTGCTGCATCATCCCTTCCTCTTTGGGGTAATACCGACGTAGTCCTAGCAGACAGGAGCTTTTCTGGTGCTATAGTCAAAGAGCAATCACTTCCCTTTGCCTTTTTTTATTGAAACTAGTGGTCTTGTTAACCATCAACACTTGATGCTCCTTCTTGATTTCTACCTCCGTAGCCTTCAGCATTGCGAAGAGCTCGGGAATTGTCTTGTCCATCCCTTGCATATGATAGTTCATCACGAAGCTTTTGTAGCTTGGTGGCAGTGATTGAAGAACTCTGTCAATGACACTATCATCAGGAAGATTAAGTCCTAGTTGAGTCAAGTGGTTGTGGTACCCCTGAGTATATGTTCACTGACAGACTATTCTCCTCCAGTTTGTAGCTATAGAACTTATTGGAGACTTCATATCTATTAATTCGGGCATTTGCTTGAAACATTAACTTCAACTCCTGGAACATCTCATATGCTCCATGACGTTCAAAACGTCGTTGAAGTCCTGATTCTAGGCCGTAAAGCATGGCACACTGAACTATCGAGTAGTCATCAGCTTTGCTCCACCAGACGTTCATAACGTCCGGAGTTGCTCCTGCAGCGGGTTTTGCATCTAGCGGTGCTTCCAGGACGTAATTCTTTTGTGTAGCAATGAGGATAATCCTCAAGTTACAGACCCAGTCTGTGTAGTTGCTACCATCATCTTTCAACTTAGCTTTCTCTAGGAACGCATTAAAATTCAAGGGAACGGTAGCATGGGCCGTTGATCTACAACAACATAGACACGCAAAATACTATCGGGTACTAAGTTCATGATAAATTAAAGTTTAATTAATCATATTACTAAAGAACTCCCACTTAGATAGACATCCCTCTAGTCATCTAAATGATCATGTGATCCAAATCAACTAAACCATGTCCGATCATCACGTGAGATGGAGTAGTTTTCAATGGTGAACATCACTATGTTGATCATATCTACTATATGATTCACGTTCGACCTTTCGGTCTCAGTGTTCCGAGGCCATATCTGCATATGCTAGGCTTGTCAAGTTTAACCCAAGTATTCTGCGTGTGCAAAACTGGCTTGCACCCGTTGTATGTGAACGTAGAGCTTATCACACCCAGTCATCACGTGGTGTCTCAACATGACAAACTGTAGCAACGGTGCATACTCTGGGAGAACACTTATACCTTGAAATTTAGTGAGAGATCATCTTATAGTGCTACCGCCGTACTAAGCAAAATAAGATGCATAAAGGATAAACATCACATGCAATCAAAATAAGTGATATGATATGGCCATCATCATCTTGTGCCTTTGATCTCCATCTCCAAAGCACCACCATGATCACCATCGTCACCGGCTTGACACCTTGATCTCCATCGTAGCATCGTTATCGTCTCGCCAACTATTTCTTTTACGACCATCGCTATTACTTAGTGATAAAATAAAGCAATTACATGGCGATTGCATTTCATACAATAAAGCGACAACCATAAGGCTCCTGCCAGTTGCCTATAACTTTTACAAAACATGATCATCTCATACAACAATTTATATCTCATCACATCTTCACCATATCACAACACAACATGCCCTGCAAAAACAAGTTCCACGTCCTCTACTTTATTGTTGCAAGTTTTACGTGGCTGCTATGGGTTTCTAGCAAGAACCGTTCTTACCTACACATCAAAACCACAATGATTTTTTGTCAAGTGTGTTGTTTTAACCTTCAACAAGGGCCAGGCGTAGTCAAACTCGATTCAACTAAAGTTGGAGAAACAGACACCCGCCAGCCACCTGTGTGCAAAGCATGTCAATAGAACCAGTCTCATGAACGCGGTCATGTAATGTCGGTCCGGGCCGCTTCATCCAACAATACCGTTGAATCAAAGTAAGACGTTGTTGGTAACCAGCATGACTATTATCGCCCACAACTCATTGTGTTCTACTCGTGCATATAACATCTATGCATAGACCTGGCTCTGATACCACTATTGGGGAACATACTATTTCAAAAAAATTCCTACGATCATGCAAGATCTATCTAGGAGAAGCATAGCAACAAGAGGGGAGAGTGTGTCCACGTTGTTGGAAATATGCCCTAGAGGCAATAATAAATTGGTTATTATTATATTATATTTCATTGTTCATGATAATCGTTTATTATCCATGCTAGAATTGTATTGATAGGAAACTCAGATACATGTGTGGATACATAGACAACACTATGTCCCTAGTAAGCCTCTAGTTGACTAGCTCGTTGATCAATAGATGGTTACGGTTTCCTGACCATGGACATTGGATGTCGTTGATAATGGGATCACATCATTACGAGAATGATGTGATGGACGAGACCCAATCCTAAGCCTAGCACAAAGATCGTGTAGTTCGTATGCTAAAGCTTTTCTAATGTCAAGTATCATTTCCTTAGACCATGAGATTGTGCAACTCCCGGATACCGTAGGAGTGCTTTGGGTGTACCAAACGTCACAACGTACTGGGTGGCTATAAAGGTTCACTACAGGTATCTCCGAAAGTGTCTGTTGGGTTGGCACGAATCCAGACTGGGATTTGTCACTCCATGTAACGGAGAGGTATCTCTGGGCCCACTCGGTAGGACATTATCATAATGTCCGCAATGTGACCAAGGAGTTGATCACGGGATGATGTGTTACGGAACGAGTAAAGAGACTTGCCAGTAACGAGATTGAACATGGTATCGGGATACCGACGATCGAATCTCGGGCAAGTATCGTACCGATAGACAAAGGGAATTGTATACGGGATTTATTGAATCCTTGACATCATGGTTCATTCGATGAGATCATCGTGGAGCATGTGGGAGCCAACATGGGTATCCAGATCCCGCTGTTGGTTATGGACCGAAGAGTTGTCTCGGCCATGTCTGCATGACTCCCGAACCCGTAGGGTCTACACACTTAAGGTTCGATGACGCTAGGGTTAGAGGGAAAGTATGTACGCGGTTACCGAATGTTGTTCGGAGTCCTGGATGAGATCCCAGACGTCACAAGGAGTTCCGGAATGGTCCGGAGGTAAAGATTGATATATAGGAAGTATGGTTTTGGCCACCGGAAGTGTTCCGGGCATCACCGGTAGTGTACTGGGACCACCGGAGGGGTCCGGGGGTCCACCGGGAGGGGCCACGGGCCCCGGAGGCATACATGGGCCAATAGTGGGAAGGGACCAGCCCCTAGGTGGGCTGGGGCGCCTCCCACCGAGGCCCAAGGCGCCTCGAAGAGGGGAGGGGGCAAACCCTATGGCAGATGGGCCCTAAGGCCCACCCCAGGTGCGCCTCCCCCTCTCCCCCTTGTGGCCGCCACCCTAGATGGGATCTGGGGCTGCCGCACCCCTTGGGGTGGGAACCCTAGAGGGGGCGCAGCCCCTCCCCTCCCCCTATATATACTTGAGGTATGGGGGCTGCCCAACACACGATTTGATCTCTCTCTTGGCGCAGCCCTACCTCTCTCCCGCCTCGTCTCTTGTAGTGCTTGGCGAAGCCCTGCTGGAGTCCCGCGCTCCTCCACCACCACCACGCCGTCGTGCTGCTGCTGGACGGAGTCTTCCCCAACCTCTCCTTCTCCCCTTTCTGGATCAAGGCGTAGGAGACGTCACCGGGCTGCACGTGTGTTGAACGAGGAGGCGCCGTTGTTCGGCGCTTAGATCGGAATCAACCACGATCTGAATCGCTACGAGTACGATGTCGTTGTTCTAAGTCTGACAGTAATGTAGGGGGGTAGGTACGGAGAGGCAAGATCTTAGCTATGGAGTAGTTGTAAGCACACGAGGTTTACGAGTTCAGGCCCATCTCGGAGGAAGTAATAGCCCTACGTCTCGGAGCCCGGAGGCGGTCGACTGGATTATGTGTGTATGAATTACAGGGGTGCGAACCCTTTACACTGAGGAGGGGGTGGCTGATATAGAGTTCGCCAGACCCCTCCGGCCCTCGGTTATGCAGGGTTTCAAATACATTAAGGTCGGGCGTTACTGGTAACGCCCCTAATAAAGTGCTATGATGACCATAAAAGCTACTTAATGACCGACCGTTAGCGTGAGGAGTGACTTTAGGTCTCCTGGCCGTCGAGTGGTTGGATCTTGGTTAAGTGATTGCTTCTTGGTCGAGTGTCTTCGAGTCTGTCGAGTGGAACACCTCCAAGTCGATTGAAAGGTGATTTCTTCTAGAGATGTCCTTGGGTAGGGCAGTTAGGACAGGTCCATGACCCTACCCTAGGTACATAGCTTCATCATTAGCCCCCGAATGGATCGAGGTTTGAGTGGGGAAGGAGTTGAGAACTTCTCCGACTCATTTTTCATGCCATGAGCATATCTTGTTTCGGATCAATGAACCTGAGTGATGACAGCAACTTCCTTTTCAGTCGCCTTGATCCATTCTTAGTTTTTTGTCGAGTGAGTTTCTTTACTTGAAAAGCTCCGAGTGACGGTGTGGAGGAGATCTTCCGTCTGACAAGTTGTTCTGCTGCCCGCAGATTTTGCGGGATTCGAATTTTGGGAAGCGCGCGGGACGGGGGAGGCCGCAGTAATCGGATGGGATAGGGCGGAGCTGCCTCGATCTCCGCGCCACCTTTTTCGCCACATATCGCGCGCGTGATTGTTACGGGATTTGACAGGATCATCCGGGCCTACCAGTCAGCCACTCGGAAGCGACCTCATATAAGGCGTCGGACCGGGGTTTCTTGAACAGTCCGTTCTCATTTCCTCTTCTCCTCTTCAGGCTTCTTCGTCGCGCTTGCTCTCGCCCCAGCGCTGCTGCTCCGTACGTGTCTCGCCGGTGATGATGGGGAAGGAGAAGACGGCGGCTTTGGAGCGGGCGAAGAAGGCGACGGCAAAGGCGAAGAGGAACGCAACCAGTCGGGGTGGATCTTCCTCACGAGCCGGCCTGCCGAAGGGCTGGATCCAGGGCGTCTGGATCCGCTCGGCGATCCGCCAAGAAGACCTCGACGACCTAGCCGACGGAGGACTGATCCCCCATGGATCGGCGCGGCTTCCGGGGAAGGAATCCGAGCCGCAACCTCGGGAGGGTGAGCGCGTTCTCCTTGCCACCCACGTCGACCGTGGATTTTCCTTGCCTCCTCACCCTTTCTTTCGGGGATTTCTGAATTTCTTTGGGGCACAACTCCACCACTTCACTCCCAACACAATCGTGTATCTCGCTGCTTTCGTGTCTTTGTGCGAGAATTTCTTGGGTTGTCGGCCTCACTGGGGTCTTTTCAAGCACATTTTCACCTGTCGTTCTCAGACGGTGAAAAAGGCCAATCCGAGTGACGAGAGAACACAAGTGATTCAGATGTGTGGGGGTCCTGGTGTTCAGATGAGAGGGAAAAGTTCCTTTCCGGCCATGATTCTTCCCAACTCGGTCCGCGAATGGCAGTCGACCTGGTTTTACTGCAAAGACCAGCCGACGCCAGGGCAGTCGACTGGCCTCCCTCCTTTTACCATGGACCGAGTGAGGAAACCCTCCTCTTTGAAGGTGCTCCTAGAGGAGAAGGCGCAAGTTAGGGTGCTGGTCGAACGAGTGGTCCAGCTTATCCGTGACGGGGTCACTGGTATGGATCTCTTGGAGGTTTTCCTTCGGCGGCGCATCCAGCCTCTTCAAGCTCGAGACCATCCGATGTGGATGTATTCGGGTCTTGACGACACCACTCGGATTCACCCGGAGGAGGTCGATGATGACACACTGCAGGGGTGGCTGTCGGGCATCACCGGAAACAAGGACAACCCCAGGGGAGCCAGGAGAGTTCCTCCATTCGACCAGTCCCACAAACCAGAAAAGGTCCGATTCTGAGCTTTTGATTATAATCTGAATTCACTCGCGCAGCTGTCTATACTGCATCGACTGACTTTATTCTTCCTGCTTTCTTTTAGACCCTTATCGAAATGTACTCAGTGCCCAATGGAGAGCAAGAGCAAGATCTGGAAGGAGAGGCGAGCGGCAGCGACAGTGGCGAATGGCATTCTGACAGAGAAGAGGACGAAGAAAGCGACGACTCAAGTGATGAAGAAGAAGTCGGGTCGCCTCCTCGCAGGGAGAGGCGATCCAAGCTTGACCAAGAACGACAGAGCGCCCATGAAAAGGCGATTGCTCAGACTGGTCAGTCTTCAAAGCGTCCTCGGACATCTTCACCAACCCCAACTGAAAAAGTGGCAAAGCATCTCAAAGTTGCAGAGCAGAAGCCTCGGAAGGCGTTGCCGAAGATTAAGATTGACATCCCCGTCGCTTCTGCGTGAGTGTCTCCCTTTGTATTCACTCGACGCTCTGTGCTGTTTATTTTTTCTTGATTTAACCAGACGAACTTTGGAACTGGCAGCGCTGCTACTTCCGTGACCTCAGCTTACAGAGATGAGGATGAGGTAATGGAGGATGCAGTCACTTCCAATCTGGGTATGATTTCTCTCATTCTGTCTTTATTTGGTCGACTCAACTGCAATGTGTACCATTGGGTGATGTGATTTTGGCGATTGATCTTTGAACAGCTCCTAACATTATTGACCTCCCCGATGATGATGATGAAGAGCCTGAGAGGCCTTTGACGAGAAAAAATAGGAAAGCTCCTGCAAGCAAGGTGCCACAGTCGATGTCGATGGCGGAACCAGTCGTTCAGGACGCTGGTGATGCCAATCGGGGTTCTGTTACCTTCACCATACCATTGTCGAGTGCCCTACCTTCTTCGTCGACTGCTCAAGCTCCTGCCGACCCACCTTCAGTTTTTGCGATCCATCATGTCCCAGAGGACGAAGTGAATGCTGCCAAGGAAGCCATACGCCAGGCGGGCATTATGATGGAGAAGGCGAAGATGGTGCGGGACGCCAGTCAGGCCGCCTATGACGCCAGCTCGGCTCTCCAAAGCAATGTTCAGGTTAGCTGGTCACCGCTTGTTCTGTTAGGATATGCCATCTGGAGACTCTCTTTCCGAAAATCTTTGCATCTGTACACCCACTGGGTGCGTCGATTGAATTTTTGGACTAGTGGGGGCACACTGAGTGCACCCACTGGGTGTAGTCCCCGAGACTACGGTGGACTGCTAGCAGTCGACTATAGTCTTTGTATTTTGATTCTTTCGCTCGATCTGGTCTAGCTGTGTCGAGTGTAAACCGAACTGGTGGGGGCACGCAAAGTGCACCCACTGGGTGCAGTCCCCGAGACTATGGTGGACTGCGGGCAGTCGACCGTAGTCTTAGTATTGATTGTCTTTGTCGTTTTTCGCTATAAAATAACTTCCCTGTTTGCAGAAATCTTGCGATCTTGGAGCTCGCTTTGCTGACTTGGAGAAACAGCAGATCCAGCTAAACCTTGACTTGGAATTGGCCAAGACAGAGCTGCAAAAGGCCAAGGATGACGCCAATGGTAAGACGAGCTTGTCGACTGGTTTGTCTTAGGCTTGAGTACCCTTCTGCTCTTTCTGAATCAAGCACCATTTCTTTGCAGAAAAACTGAACGAAGCTCTGGCGAAGAAGGATCAGGATTTGGCTGCTGCTCAAAAGAAAGCTGACGACAGAACCGCTCTGGCTGAACAAAAACTGGCTTCAGTCGGCCAATTGGAAGAAGAGAATGCCAAGATGAAATCTGCCCTAAGCGAAGCCAACAAGGAGTGCACGTGCTTGAAGAAAAACAATGTCAACTTGTACGAGAAGATGGAAGGCATCGCTCGCAGGAGGGACGATCTGGAGAGTTATCTGAGGAGCCTTGCCAAGAAGTTTTTCATCAAGCTTGAAGGTATACATTTTGTTCCGACTGATGCTTTTTTTTGTTGACTCAGCATACAAAAATTGGCTTATCCTTGGATCGTGAATGCAGAGTTTTGCCAGAACTTCGAGGAGGAGACTAGGCGGATTGAGCCAGGTTTGGACCCCATCAACTCTCCCATGAAAGATGAAACTGCCATGAATCTGCTTCGACTGGAATCCCGCATCGACGGTGTTGTGGACTACTTGTCTCGATTGAAGGTCGCCACATCACGGATCGACACGGCACTTTGGGCAGGGGCCACGCTCCAGAATGATCTTGAGTCTCTGATGACTCGACTTAACGAGATCCCTGGTCGAGTACAGGAGTGGAAGAAATCTTCTGCCCGGTGTGGTGCTGATGTGGCTCTGTCTTTGGTTCGTGTCCACTGCAAGGAGGTGCGACAAGATAAGCTGGCAGCAATCAAGGTCGCCAACACCCAGAGGCATGACTTCCGATCTTTTATGGAGACTTTTATTGCTGCAGCCACTCGGATCGCCGACGGCATCGACCTGGACGAGTTTGTCGAGCCTGCCAGTCCTCCTCCTACGGAGTGGCACCTTAAATTTGCCTCGGAATGCTGAGTGGTTTTTGTAACCGTTAAACTCTTTCGGGCTGAATGCCCGAGCACTTCGATCTGCGGTCTGGAACCTTTAGGATTTATCTGAACTTGGTTTTGTCATTGAATATCTTCATGAATTCTCCGTTGAGTGGAACTCATTCTTCACTCAAGACAACTTTTGTATTTGTGGCGCAGCTCCGAAGGAGAAGGTGGCAGTCGACCTACACCTCATCGTCCTTGCGGGTCAGGATGGAGCGCACGTTGTGTTTGTGGCGAAGCTCCAAAGGAGAAGGTGGCAGTCGACCTGCACCTCGTCGTCCTTGCGGATTGGGATAGAGTGCATGTTGTATTTGTGGCGAAGCTCCGAAGGAGAAGGTGGCAGTCCACCTGCACCTCGTCGTCCTTGCGGATTGGGATGTGTTTCGTACTTAGGCGAGTACTGGACTGCAGCTAAGCCTTCGAGTGGGAGGGTCGCTCTCCACTCGGTAGGATTTTTCAAACTTAGGCAAGTACTGGACTGCAGCTAAGCCCCCGAGTGGGAGGGTCGCTCTCCACTCGGTAGGATTTTTCAAACTTAGGCGAGTACTGGACTGCATCTAAGCCCCCGAGTGGGAGGGTCGCTCTCCACTCGGTAGGATTTTTCAAACTTAGGCGAGTACTGGACTGCAGCTAAGCCCCCGAGTGGGAGGCTGGCTCCACACTCGGTAGGATTTTCAAATACTTAGGCGAGTACTGGACTGCAGCTAAGCCCCCGAGTGGGAGGCTGGCTCACCACTCGGTAGGATTTTCAAATACTTAGGCGAGTACTGGACTGCAGCTAAGCCCCCGAGTGGGAGGCTGGCTCACCACTCGGTAGGATTTTCAAATACTTAGGCGAGTACTAGACTGCAGCTAAGCCCCCGAGTGGGAGGATGGCTCCCCACTCGGTAGGATTTTCAAATACTTAGGCAAGTACTGGACTGCAGCTAAGCCCCTGAGTGGGAGGCTGGCTCACCACTCGGTAGGATTTTCAAATACTTAGGCGAGTACTGGACTGCAGCTAAGCCCCCGAGTGGGAGGCTGGCTCCCCACTCGGTAGGATTTTCAAACTTAGGCGAGTACTGGACTGCAGCTAAGCCCCCGAGTGGGAGGGTCGCTCTCCACTCGGTAGGATTTTTCAAACTTAGGCGAGTACTGGACTGCAGCTAAGCCCCCGAGTGGGAGGGTCGCTCTCCACTCGGTAGGATTTTTCAAACTTAGGCGAGTACTGGACTGCAGCTAAGCCCCCGAGTGGGAGGCTGGCTCCCCACTCGGTAGGATTTTCAAATACTTAGGCGAGTACTGGACTGCAGCTAAGCCCCCGAGTGGGAGGCTGGCTCACCACTCGGTAGGATTTTCAAATACTTAGGCGAGTACTGGACTACAGCTAAGCCCCTGAGTGGGAGGCTAGCTCCCCACTCGGTAGGATTTTCAAATACTTAGGCGAGTACTGGACTGTAGCTAAGCCTCCGAGTGGGAGGCTGGCTCACCACTCGGTAGGATTTTCAAATACTTAGGCGAGTACTGGACTGGGCGCTGAACTTTGAAGGCTTTTCCTTCTTCCCGCTCGACCGTAAGTACCGTACTGACGACTTGTCCCGTGGCTGCGATGTAAAGCAGCAAAGGCTTTGCTGATTGGGGCAGCAAGCACCGGCTGGGTGGAGAGCAGAGCTTTGAGCTCTGCAAACGTTGCATCAGCTTCAGGAGTCCACTCGAACTTGTCTGACTTCTTCATCAATCGGTAAAGAGGCAATGCCTTTTCGCCGAGACGAGAGATGAATCGACTTAAAGCGGCCAAGCAACCAGTAAGCTTCTGGACGTCGTGCACTCGCACGGGACGTTTCATCCAGAGTATAGTACTGACTTTTTCTAGATTGGCGTCGATTCCCCGTTCGGAAACGAGAAAACTGAGTAACTTTCCGCCAGGAACTCTGAATGTGCACTTTGATGGATTAAGCTTGATATCATACCTCCTGAGGTTGGCAAAGGTTTCAGCAAGGTCAGTCAGCAGGTCGGAACCCTTCCGTGACTTGACCACAATATCATCCATGTATGCTTCCACATTCCGACTGATTTGAGTGAGCAAACACTTCTGAATCATCCTCATGAATGTGGCTCCGGCATTCTTGAGGCCGAATGGCATGGTAACGTAACAGAAGCACCCGAATGGAGTGATGAAAGCTGTTTTGATCTCGTCAGGTCCATACAGACAGATCTGATGGTACCCGGAATAGGCGTCTAAAAAAGACAGTCGCTCACATCCTGCAGTCGAGTCGACTATCTGGTCGATGCGGGGGAGAGGAAAATGATCTTTCGGGTAGGCCCGATTGATATGTTTAAAGTCAATGCACATGCGAAGTGACTTGTCCTTCTTGGGGACCATGACAACGTTGGTGAGCCACTCGGAGTGGTAAATCTCTCGGATGAACTCCGCTGCTAAGAGCCGAGCCACCTCCTCACCGATAGCCTTTCTCTTCTGGACGGCGGACCGTCGGAGATGTTCTTTGACGGGTTTCACTTTCGAGTCGACTCGTAGGCGGTGCTTAGCCAGCCCCCTGGGAACACCCGGCATGTCAGAAGGCTTCCATGCGAAGATGTCCCAGTTCTCACAGAGGAACTGGATGAGCGCTTCTTCCTATTTGGAGTCGAGTGTTGTTGAGATATGAGTCGGAGCAGCACTGGGATCGGTCGGGTGAATGTGAACCGGCTTCGTTTCACCAGACGACTGAAAAGTTGATTCTGTAGCCGGCTTCTTGGCTCGCAACAAATCACTCGGGTCTGCAGTCTTCTGGTACTCCTGCAGCTCTACCACTGCCATCTAAGCATCATCGATCTTTGAGCCTTTCTGAAAACACTCTTCTGCTTTCTTCCGATTGCCCGTAACAGTGATCACACCTTTGGGACCAGGCATCTTCAATTTGAGATACACATAACATGGTCGAGCCATGAAGCGTGTGTAAGCTGGCCTACCCAAAATAGCGTGATAAGCACTCTGGAAATCCACAACTTCGAACGTCAACTTTTCTTTGCGGTAATTCTTGGAATCACCGAAAACCACATCAAGAGCAATTTGGCCGAGTGACTCAGCCTTCTTCCCAGGAATGACTCCATGGAAACTCATGTTGCTGGTACTGAGTCTGGACATCGGAATGCCCATCCCTTTCAATGTCTCAGCATACAGTATGTTCAAACCACTGCCACCACCCATCAAAACTTTGGTCAGTCGAGTGCCTTCAACAACTGGGTCGACCACCAAAGCTTGCCTCCCAGGGGTGGCAATGTGCGTTGGGTGATCGGACTGGTCGAATGTGATGGCAGTCAGAGACCACTTCAGATAACTGGGTGTCGCCGGAGCAACCATATTCACCTCACGGTTGATAACTTTCAGTCGACTTTTGCTTTCAACATCAGCAAAAATCATCAAGGTGGAATTGACCTGGGGGTATCCATCATCACTGTCTTCCTTGTCCTCAACTTTGTCCGACTCCTTTTCCTTCTCTTTGGGCCGTTTGCCCTGGAACTGCTGGATCAAGAGCCGACACTGTCGAGTGGTATGTTTCGGGTAAATGAGCTTACCCTCTTCATCTTTCTTGGTGTGGATGTGACATGGCAAATCCAACACATCATTTCCATCTTGATCTTTAACTTTCTTGGGGTTCCAAGGCCCTTTGGGTTTCCCCTTAAATGTTCCTTGAGTTACAGCCAAGGCTTCCCCAGGAGCAGCTGGCTTGGCTTTCCGCTTCTGTTTCCGATTGGAATTTCCTCCTCCGGTTTCTTGGGCGACTGACTTGTGCTTGCCACTCCGGAGTCGATCGTCATCTTCACCATTAGCGTACTTGGTGGCAATCTCCATCATCCGATTCAGAGACATGTCTCCGGTTCGACCGAATTTCAGATTCAGTTCTCTGTACTTGACGCCTTGTTTGAAGGCACAGACTGCTTGGTGATCAGGCACATTCTCTACCGTGTGATGTAACGTGATCCATCTCTGGATGTAATCCCTCAAGGTTTCATTCGGCTTCTGCACGCAAGACCGCAGTTTCGTCAGTCCTGCCGGTCGCTTGCATGTTCCTTCAAATGTAGTGACAAACACTCGGGTGAGATCTTCCCAAGTGTAAATGCTGCTGGGTGCTAACTGATTCAGCCATGCTCTGGCCGAGCCCTCCAACATGAGAGGCAGGTGCTTCATGGCCACTTCATCATTGCCACCGCCAATCTGGACAGCCACTCGGTAGTCTTCAAGCTAAGTATCGGGCTTGGACTCACCAGTGAACTTACTGACTCCAGTCGCCAACCTGAAGTTGGGAGGAATCACAGCGGCCCTGATGGCTCTACTAAAGCACTCTGGCCCGGAAACATGTACTCTGCTGCTGGTAGGTGCATCTCTGTCATGACCTTCTCGGTGAGCTCTGTTCCTGTCGACCAAACCTTGAACGAGAATGGATCTCGCATCAAAGCCTGGTTCCCTGGGGTCGACTAGAATCCTTCGCCCAAAACTATGAGGGCGCCTATCATCCTGCTGTCGAGGCACATACGATCCACTCCTCGGGGGAGGGGTGGGCACTCGACGTCGATCGTCACGATCGAATCGGTGATCATACTGCTCACAGTTTCCGTACATATCACACCGGTCCCCACATACCTCACGCCTCGGGGGCGATCTTGGACTATGAGCCGACTGGACTGTGTCTGCAGCAATGGATCTACTATGAATCATGTTCCGCGACTGAGAAACAGCGGAATTCTGGTCTCCTGCTGCCCGGAGTAACGCTCTGATCTGCAGCAAGCCTCTGCCAGCCTCTGATTGGGAAGGCTGGATCGACTCTGCTATACGGGCTGCAGCTGCTAAATTCTCAATCGGAGTTCGATATACCTGCGGGGGCGGAAAGAGCTGACGTCGACTGGATTTTGGAACCCGTTGTCGCGCACGCTCGTCAAGTGCTCGTTGGAGGTTCTCTAGTCGAGTGCGCTCAGCCAAGTTTGCCTGGCGCGCGTCCTCCAAGGCACGAGCCTCGGGGGTTTCTCCAATGATAGGAGTGTGCAGTGCATCCATGTTCCGGCGACGAAGTTCTTCTCTCTACAGCGACGTGAGAGGCTCGGGGAGATATTCCTCATGGGGATGCGATGGGTCACCTCCACCTGCGCCTCCGTTGGTTTGGGGGAAACCGGGAGGACTGCGCGGTCCATCGACCATCAGAACCTCCGCCGTCGGATCACTGCTGTCGCACTCGAATGCGGTCTCTGCGGAGCCAGTCGACAAGTCGAATAGGCCGTAGAGGGATTCGTCGGGCTCGATCACCGCGACTTGAGGGGTGGCCGACTGGCATGCCACCGCGTGTATCAGCCACCGCTGAAGTCTCGACCGACCGGAGCGCTTGCGCCGGCGGGAAACAGGGAGGGAGGACAACACAGGGGCCGACCGATAATGGGTCGACGGTTGCCGCAAGAGGACGCCGCAAACGCACGCGCGAAAGTGTGTTGCCCCACAGACAGGGAGTGCGTCGACGTCGAGCGGAGCCTCCTGAAGCCAAGCGGAGTCGTCGGCGATGAACGTGAGCACGCTGAGACGGATCTCGCGGCCCTCCACCAAAACTCCGCCAGAAACCATGATGATTTGGATCGGAAAAGATCGCAACTCCTCCAACAAATCGCTAAGACACTGGCCCCATGGTGGGCGCCAACTGTCGTGGTTCTAAGTCTGACAGTAATGTAGGGGGGTAGGTCTAGAGAGGCAAGATCTTAGCTATGGAGTAGTTGTAAGCACACGAGGTTTACGAGTTCAAGCCCTTCTCGGAGGAAGTAATAGCCCTACGTCTCAGAGCCCGGAGGCGGTCGACTGGATTATGTGTGTATGAGTTACAGGGGTGCGAACCCTTTACACTGAGGAGGGGGTGGCTTATATAGAGTTCGCCAGACCCCTCCGGCCCTTGGTTATGCAGGGTTTCAAATACATTAAGGTCGGGCGTTACTGGTAACGCCCCTAATAAAGTGCTATGATGACCATAAAAGCTACTTAATGACCGACCGTTAGCGTGCGGAGTGACTTTAGGTCTCCTGGCCGTCGTGGTTGCATCTTGGTTGAGTGATTGCTTCTTGGTCGAGTGTCTTCGAGTCTGTCGAGTGGAACACCTCCAAGTCAATTGAAAGGTGATTTCTTCTAGAAATATCCTTGGGTAGGGCAGTTAGGACAGGTCCATGACCCAACCCTAGGTACATAGCTTCATCATACGACTCCTTCATCCACGTTCTTGCAACGCTTCCGCTTAGCGATCTACAAGGGTATGTAGATGCACTCCCCTTCCCCTCGTTGCTAGATTACTCCATAGATTGATCTTGGTGATGCGTAGAAAATTTTAAATTTCTGCTACGATCCCCAATAGTGGCATCATGAGCTAGGTCTATGCGTAGTTTCTATGCACGAGTAGAACACAAAGCAGTTGTGGGCATCGATATTGTCAATTTACTTGCCGTTACTAGTCTTATCTTGATTCGGCGGCATCATGGGATGAAGTGGCCAGGACCGACCTTACACGTACGCTTACGTGAGACTGGCTCCACCGACTGACATGCACTAGTTGCATAAGGTGGCTAGCGGGTGACTGTCTCTCCCACTTTAGTCGGATCGGATTTGATGAAAAGGGTCCTTATGAAGGGTAAATAGAAATTGACATATCACGCTGTGGTTTTCGCGTAGGTAAGAAACGTTCTTGCTAGAAACCTATAGCAGCCACGTAAAAACTTGCAACAACAATTAGAGGACGTCTAACTTGTTTTTGCAGCATATGCCATGTGATGTGATATGGCCAAAAGGATGTGATGAATGATATATGTCATGTATGAGATTGATCATGTTCTTGTAATAGGAATCATGACTTGCATGTCGATGAGTATGACAACCGACAGGAGCCATAGGCGTTGTCTTAATTTATTTATGACCTGCGTGTCAACATAAACGTCATGTAATTAATTTACTTTATTGCTAAAGCATTGGCCATAGTAGTAGAAGTAATAGATGACGAGACAACTTCAAGAAGACACGATGATGGAGATCATGGTGTCATGCCGGTGACAACGATGATCATGGAGCCCCGAAGATGGAGATCAAAAGGAGCAAAATGATATTGGCCATATCATGTCACTATTTGATTGCATGTGATGTTTATCATGTTTTACATCTTATTTGCTTAGAACGACGGTAGCTTAAATAAGATGATCCCTCACTAAAATTTCAAGAAAAGTGTTCCCCCTAACTGTGCACCATTGCGAAGGTTCGTTGTTTCGAAGCACCACGTGATGATCGGGTGTGATAGGTTATAACGTTCGAATACAACGGGTGTTGACGAGCCTAGCATGTACAGACATGGCCTCGGGACACATGCGAAACACTTAGGTTGACTTGACGAGCCTAGCATGTACAGACATGGCCTCGGAACACGAAAGACCGAAAGGTCGAACATGAGTCGTATAGAAGATACGATCAACATGAGATGTTCACCGTTGATGACTAGTCCGTCTCACGTGATGATCGGACACGGCCTAGTCGATTAGGATCATGTTTCACTTAGATGTCTAGAGGGTTGTCTATCTGAGTGGGAGTTAATTAAATAATTTGATTAGATGAACTCAATTATCATGAACATAGTCTAAATTGTCTTTGCAAATATGTTGTAGATAAATAGCTCACGTTGTAGCTCCCTGTTTCAATACGTTCCTAGAGAAAGATTAAGTTGAAAGATATTGTAAGCAATGATGCGGACTAGGTCCGTAGTCCGACGAGTGTCCTCACTGCTACACAGAAGGCTTATGTCTTTGATGCACCGCTTGATGTGCAAACCCCTACAATGTCGTCTGTGGATGTTGTGAACACCTGACAGACACATCCTGATGACTACTTGATAGTTTAGTGCACCATACTTTATGGCTTAGAATCGGGATTCCAATGACGTTTTGAACGCCATAGAAAATATGAGATGTTCCAAGAGCTGAAATTGGGATTTCAGGATCATGCCCGTGTTGAGAAGTGTGAGACCTCTGACAAGTTCTTTTGCCAACAAGATGGAGGAGAATAGCTCAGCTAGTGAGCATGTGCTCAGAATGTTTGGGTGCTACAATCACTTAAATCAAGTGGGAGTTAAACTTCTAGATAAGATAGTGATTGATAGAGTTCTCTAGCCACTATCACTAAGCTACTAGATCTTCGTGTTGAACTATGACATGCAAGGGATGGAGTTGATCCCGGAGCTGTTCGCGGTGCTTAAGACCGCAAAAGGTAGAAATCAAGAAGGAGCATCAAGTGTTGATGGTTTAACAAGACCACTGGTTTCAAGAAGGGCAAGGGCTAGAAGGGAAACTTCATGGATGGCAAACCAGTTGCCGCTCCAGTGAACGAACCCAAGGTTGAACCCAAACCCGAGACTAAGTGCTTCTATTGTAAGGGGAACGGTCACTGGTAGCGGAATTACCCCAAATGCATGGTAGATAAGAAGGCTGGCAACTTCAAAGTATATACGTGTTATTAATGTGTACCTCACTAGTACTCCTGGTAGCACCTAGGTATTGGATACCGGTTCGGTTGCTATTATTGGTGACTTGAAGCAAAAGCTACAGACTAAACGGAGACTGGCTAAGGGCGAGGTGACGATGTGTGTTGGAAGTGTTTCCAAAGTTGATGAGATCACCATCGCACGCTCCATCTGCCTTCGGGATTAGTATTGAACCTAGATAAATGTTATCAGGTGTCTACGTTGAGCATGAATATGATTAGATCATGTTCATTGCAATACGGTTATTCATTTAAGTTAGAGAATAATGGTTATTCTGTTTACATGAATAATACCTTCCATGGTCATGCACCCTATGTGAATGGTTCAGTGAATCTCGGTCGTAGTAATACACATGTTCACGCCAAAAGATGTAGATAGTACCACTTTCTTGTGGCACTGCCGCTTAGGTCATATTGGCATAAGATGCATGAAGAAACTCCATGTCGATGGATGTTTGGAGTCACTTGATTTTGAATCGCTTGACACATGCGAGCCATGCCTCATGGGCAGGGTGACTAAGACCCTGTTTTCAGGTACAATGAAACGGGCAAGTGACTTGTTGGAAATCATACATGCTGATGCGTGTGATCCAATGAGAATTGAAGCGTGTGGTGGATATCGCTATTTTCTCATCTTCACTGACGATTTGAGTAGATATAGGTATATTTACTTAATGAAGCACAAGCCTGAAACGTTTGAAAAGTTCAAGCGATTTCAGAGTGAAGTTAAGAATCATCATAACAAGAAGATCAAATTCTTACGATCTGATCAATGAGAATTTCTGAGTTATGAGTTTGGCAAACACTTAAGACATTGTGGAATTGTTTCACAGTTGAAGCCACCTGGAACACCACAAGGTAATGGTGTGTCCGGACGTCGTAATCGAACCTTATGAGATATGGTGCGATCTATGATGTCTCTTACCGATCTACCGCTATTATTTTAAGGTTATGCATTAGAGACAGCTGCATTCACTTTAGATAGGACACCATCTAAGTCCGTTGAGACGATGTCGTGTGAACATTGCTTTGGCAAGAAACCAAAGTTGTCATTTCTTAATGTTTGGGGCTGCGATGCTTAAGGCTTCAGCCGGTGAAGCTCGAACCCAAAGCGGACAAACACATCTTCATAGGATACCCAAAGGTGGCAGTTGGGTACACCTTCTATCTCAGATCCGAGGGCAAATTGTTTGTCGCTAAGAACGGGTCCTTTCTCGAGAAGGAGTTTCTCTCGAAAGAATTGAGTGGGAGGAAGATAGAACTTGATGAGGTTGTTGAATCTTTACTTCAACCAGAGAGTGATGCAACACAGAAAGATGTTTTCTGTGGCGCCTATGTCTGTTGAAAAGGAAGTTAATGATAGTGATCATGAAGCTTCGGATCAAGTTGCTATCGAACCTCATAGGTCGACAAGGATATGTACTACTCCTGAGTGGTACGGTAATCCTGTCTTAGATATCATGTTGTTAGACAACAATGAACCTACGAGCTATGGAGAAGCGATGGTGGGCCCGTATTCCGACAGATGGTTAGAAGGCATGAAATCCAAGATAGGATCCATGTATCAGAACAAAGTATGGACTTTGGTGGACTTGCCTGATGATCGTCAAGCCATTGAGATAAATGGATCTTTAAGAAGAATACGAACGTGGGCGGTAATGTTACCGTCTATGAAGCTCGACTTGTGGGAAAGAGTCTTTCCACAAGTTCAAGAAGTTGACTACGATGAGAATTTCTCACCCGTAGCGATGCTTAAGTCCGTCGGAATCATGTTAGCATTAGCTGTATTTTTCGATTGTGAAATCTGACAAATGGATGTCAAAACAAGTTTTCTTACCAGTTTTTTAAGAAAGAGTTGTATGTGATACAATCAAAGGTTTTGTTGATCCTAAGGATGCTAAAAGGTATGCTGGCTCCAGCAATCCTTCTATGGACTAGAGCAAGCATCTCGGAGTCAGAATATATGCTTTGATGGAGTGATCAAAGCTTTTACGTTTATACAATGTTTGCTAGAAACTTGTATTTACAAGAAAGTGAGTGGGAGCACTACAACATTTCTGATAAGTATATGTGGATGACATATTGTTGATTCGAAATGATGTAGAATTTCTGGAAAGCATAAACGGTTCTTTGAAGAGTGTTTTTTAAAGGAAGACCTGGATAAAGCTGCTTACATGTTGGGCATCAGGATCTATAGAAATAGATCAAGACGCCTGATGATACTTTCAAAGAACGCACACCTTGACATGTTTTTGAAGGAGTTCAAAATAGATCAGTCAAAGAAGGGGTTCTTACCTGAGTTGTAAGGTGTGAAGTTGAGTAAGACTCGAAGATTGACCATGGCAGAAGAAAGAGGAAGGACGAAGGTCGTCCCCTATGCTTTTGTCATAGGCTCTATACGGTATGCCATGCTGAGTACCACACCTGATGTGTGCCTTGCCACATGTCTGGCAAGAGGGTACAAAGGTGATCTAGGACTGGATCACCAGATAGCAGTCAAAATTATCCTTAGAGGAATAAGGAAATGTTTCTTGGTTATGGAGGTGATAAAGAGTTCGACATAAAGAGTTACGTCGATGCAAGCTTAACACCTATCCGGATAGCTCTGAGTAGAGATACCAGATACGTATAATGGAGCAATAATTTGGAATAGCTCCAAGTGGAACGTGGTAGCAGCATCTACGATATAAAGTTTTCCGAAATACATAGGGATCTGAATATGGCAAGACCCGTTAACTACAACCTCTCTCACAAGCATAACATGATCAAACCCAGAACTCATTGAGTATTAATCACATCGTGATGTGAACTAGGTTAGTGACTCTAGTAAACTCTTTGGATGTTAGTCACATGGCGATGTGACCTGTGAGTGTTAATCACATGGCGATGTGAACTAGATTATTGACTCTAGTGCAAGTGGGAGACTGTTGGAAATATGCCCTAGAGGCAATAATAAATTGGTTATTATTATATTATATTTCATTGTTCATGATAATCGTTTATTTTCCATGCTAGAATTGTATTGATAGGAAACTCAGATACATGTGTGGATACATAGACAACACCATGTCCCTAGTAAGCCTCTAGTTGACTAGCTCGTTGATCAATAGATGGTTACGGTTTCCTGACCATGGACATTGGATGTCGTTGATAATAGGATCACATCATTAGGAGAATGATGTGATGGACGATACCCAATCCTAAGCCTAGCACAAAGATCGTGTAGTTCGTATGCTAAAGCTTTTCTAATATCAAGTATCATTTCCTTAGACCATGAGATTGTGCAACTCCCGGATACCGTAGGTGTGCTTTTGGTGTACCAAATGTCACAACGTAACTGGGTGGCTATAAAGGTTCACTATAGGTATCTCCAAAAGTGTATGTTGGGTTGGCATGAATCGAGACTGGGATTTGTCACTCCGTGTAACGGAGAGGTATCTCTGGGACCACTCGATAGGACATTATCATAATGTGCACAATGTGACCAAGGAGTTGATCACGGGATGATGTGTTATGGAACTAGTAAAGAGACTTGCCAGTAACGAGATTGAACAAGGTATCGGGATACCGACGATCGAATCTCGGGCAAGTATCGTACCGATAGACAAAGGGAATTGTATACGGGATTGATTGAATCCTTGACATCGTGGTTCATCCGATGAGATCATCGTGGAGCATGTGGGAGCCAACATGGGTATCCATATCCCGCTGTTGGTTATTGACCGGAGAGTTGTCTCGGCCATGTCTGCATGACTCCCGAACCCGTAGGGTCTACACACTTAAGGTTCGATGACGCTAGGGTTATAGGGAAAGTATGTACGCGGTTACCGAATGTTGTTTGGAGTCCCGAATGAGATCCCGGACATCACGAGGAGTTCCGGAATGGTCCATAGGTAAAGATTGATATATAGGAAGTATGGTTTTGGCCACCGGAAGTGTTCCGGGCATCACCAGTAGTGTACCGGGACCACCGGAGGGGTCCGGGGGTCCACCGGGAGGGGCCACAGGCCCCGGAGGCATACATGGGCCAATAGTGGGAAGGGACCAGCCCCTAGGTGGGATGGGGCGCCTCCCACCAAGGCCCAAGGCGCCTCCAAGAGGGGAGGGGGGCAAACCCTAGGGCAGATGGGCCCTAAGGCCCACCCCAGGTGCGCCTCCCCCTCTCCCCCTTGTGGCCGCCACCCTAGATGGGATCTGGGGCTGCTGCACCCCTTGGGGTGGGAACCCTAGAGGGGGCGCAGCCCCCTCCCCTCCCCCTATATATACTTGAGGTATGGGGGCTGCCCAACACACGATTTGATCTCTCTCTTGGCACAGCCCTATCTCTCTCCCTCCTCGTCTCTCGTAGTGCTTGGCGAAGCCCTGCTGGAGTCCCGCGCTCCTCCACCACCACGCCGTCATGCTTCTGCTGGATGGAGTCTTCCCCAACCTCTCCTTCTCCCCTTGCTAGATCAAGGCGTAGGAGACGTCACCGGGCTGCACGTGTGTTGAACGCGGAGGCGCCGTTGTTCGGTGCTTAGATCGGAATCAACCGCGATCTGAATTGCTACGAGTACGACTCCTTCATCCGCGTTCTTGCAACACTTCCGCTTAGCGATCTACAAGGGTATGTAGATGCACTCCCCTTCCCCTCGTTGCTAGATTACTCCATAGATTGATCTTGGTGATGCATAGAAAATTTTAAATTTCTGCTACGATCCCCAACACACGTACCCTCGTAGACTAAAAGAGGACGCGTTTAGTAACGCGGTCGATGTAGTCGAATGTCTTTCTGATTCAACCGATCCTAGCACCGAACGTACGGCACCTCCATGTTCAGCACATATTCAGCACGATGACGTCCCTCGAGCTCTTGGTCCATTTGAGGACGAGGGAGAGTTCCGTCAGCACAACGGCGTGGCAACGATGATGATGAAGTTACCGGCGCAGGGCTTCGCCTAAGCACTACGACGATATGACCGAGGTTGTAAACTGTGGAGGGGGGCACCGCACATGGCTAAGATAATTGATCTTGTGTGTTCTAGGGTGCCCCCTGCCCCCATATATAAAGGAGGGGAGGGGGAGGCCGGCCGGCCCCTGTAGGGCGCGCCAGTTGAGAGGAGTCCTACTAGGACTCCAAGTCCTAGTAGGATTCCACCTGGAAGAAGGGGGAAGAAGGAAGGGAGAGGGGGAAGGAAAGGAAAGGGGGGCGCCGCCCCCTTCCCCTAGTACAATTCGGACCCAAGGGGGGTGCGGCCAGCCCCTTGTGGTCCTTGTATCTCCCCACTAAGGCCCATGAAGGCCCATTAGTTTCCGATAACCCTCCGGCACTCCGATAGTTACCCGGTACCTCTCGGAACTCATCCGGTGTCCGAATAACATCATCCAACATATCAACCTTTATGTCTCGACCATTTCAAGACTCCTCATCATGTCCGTGATCTTATCCGGGACTCCGAACCAACTTAGGTCATCAAATCACATAACTCATAATACAAATCGTCATCGAACGTTAAGCGTGCGGACCCTACGGGTTCGAGAACTATGCAGACATGACCGGGACACATCTCCGGTCAATAACCAATAGCGGAACCTAGATGCTCATATTGGCTCCTACATATTCTTTGAAGATCTTTATCGGTCAAATCGCATAACAACACACGTTGTTCCCTTTGTCATCAGTATGTTACTTGCCCGAGGTTCAATCGTCGGTATCCACATACCTAGTTCAATCTCGTTACCGGAAAGTCTCTTTACTCATTCCGTAATGCATCATCCTGTAACTAACTCATTAGTCACATTGCTTGTTAGGCTCATAGTGATGTGCATTACCGAGAGGGCCCTAAGATACCTCTCCGATACATGGAGTGACAAATCCTAATCTCGATCTATGCCAACTCAACAAACACCATCGGAGACACCTGTAGAGCATCTTTATAATCACCTAGTTATGTTGTAACGTTTGATAGCACACAAGGTGTTCCTCCGGTATTCTGGAGTTGCATAATCTCATAGTCAGAGGAACATGTATAAGTCATGAAGAAAGCAATAGCAATAAAACTAAACGATCATTATGCTAAGCTAACAGATGGGTCTTGTCCATCACATCATTCTCTACTGATGTGATCCCGTTTATCAAATGACAACACATGTCTATGGTTAGGAAACTTAACCATCTTTGATTACCGAGCTAGTCAAGTAGAGGCATACTAGGGACACTCTGTTTGTCTATGTATTCACACATGTACTAAGTTTCCGGTTAATACAATTCTAGCATGAATAATAAACATTTATCATGATATAAGGAAATATAAATAACAACTTTATTATTGCCTCTAGGGCATATTTCCTTCAATATCAGCGTACAAATACTAAGTGAATTTCTCGAGCTTTGGCAGAGAACCGTAGGAGTTCAGCTGTTACCAGAAACGCCAGATCAAGTTCGATGGCCCTGGGGGATAATGGCCAATACTTGGCAAGTTCCGGCTATGCGTCCAAATTTTGGGGATTGGAGGTGGCCCCATACACAAACAGTGCCTGGAAATCAAAATCCCCCCTTCAATGTCGCTTCTTCACTTGGCTGGCTACGCGGAAAAGGTGTTGGACCTCGGATCGCCTAGCTCGTCGGGGCCTACCACACCAAGCGACGTGCCCTTTCTGTGATCAACATGAAGAGACGATCAACCACCTTCTACTCACTTGTGTCCTTGCAAGAGTGGTATGGTCCATAGTGTTGGTGGCATTGGGAAAACCAGAGTGGACGCCCGTGGTGGACGCAACTTTAGTGAAATGGTGCAACTTCTGCAAAGTGGCAGACATGGGGCTCGGAGACACCAACACAATCCTCTCCCTATGCATGCATGAACTTTGGAAACACAGAAACGCGGTAGTCTTTGATGGTGCCTCTCCATCGGCAGCAGTGATCAAGAGAATTGAGAGTGAGGTAAATCATGGAAACGAGTAGGTCTATTTAAGGGAATTATGACTCCTTTTGGGGGGCGTTAGCTAGGTGGGCTGATGTGAGTAATTAATAATATAACTCTAGGTGGACTTGGAGTCCTTGCATGTGACTATGTAAGACTCGGGTGGATGGGAATCTTTTCCCCTCTCCCGCTCTCTAATGCATTATATGCACGCTTGTGCATATTCTAGAAAAAAACTCCTCAGTCTTAACAGGATTGCACTGAGAAGACAAACGCACAAAACAGTAACTAACTTTATTAACGGTACGCGGGCAATGGATGTAGAAGGTAGAAGATGCTAATTTCTACAAGGAATTACATGTAATCTTTTATTCTTACATTTTTCTGTGAGGCTGGTTTTATATAATACTATTGTACTATGGTCTTTGCCCTTTTTGCAAAATAAAGAAAATTGTTTATACCAACTGGAGCACTTTAGGAATAGAACCGTTCTCCGCATTTTCAAAAGCCGTCGCATGGTAGATATGTCCGGTCCACATAAGAACATCACACAAGGTACCCTTGGACCAAAAGACAGTTCTAGCGGCAAAGGATCACGTATGCAGTGCATGCTTGCTTCATTAGTATAGTCTTGGAGATATGCCCTAGAGGCAATTATATATGATGGCGTTTCATATGTGCTTATGATTAAAGATGGTGCTTGAACATTATCAATGATGTGTATCAACAAGTACGTGACTTGTTTGTGAGACTATGCATTATGGGATGACTGTCCTAAAAGGTCCCTAGTCGAAAGGGCTTGTGGACGCGCGACCAACTTGACTAGCATATGACACAGTGGATGGCTCGTGCTCACTAGCCATGGAGCATTGGATGCTAGCCGTATAATATGGACTCGGAAGGGTCTAGTCGGATTCGACATAGTCGGATCTGAGTCGAGTTAAGGTACGTGTCGGACGGACCCGACTATGAGACACAGCGATAGGTCATCTATGAGTCTCTAGTACAACATATGTTCTATGTCCTGAGCTGGCGCATGTACTCGAGATGGTGAAAGGCCTGTTTTTGCCAACCAAATGCTACTTCATGAGTGGGTAGTTACAAAGGTAGGTTTCAGCCTTGTCCAGACCCATGCTGTGAGAAATGCTAGCCCCTCCGATCAGGAGATATATACTTTGGGCCCCTCGTGTGATCCGACCAAGATAAGCATGGTCATGTGATAAGGATTATGAGATAATCCGGTTTATGGTCGACATCACTGGAACGAGAAAGAGGTCGGGCTAGCACAAGGATGACAAACTCGCCTTGATCCCGACAACATATATCGTGTGGCAAAGGGAACATAACTGTGATGTACAGATTCATCTGACTAGCTTCATCGAACACTTGGAGTCGGCACGCTTTGCTAGAGGCCGCTACCGACTAGCCGAGCCGGATGTCGCGACCAAGTGAATGAGAACCTAAGGGTCGCGCACTTAAGAAAAGGAACCAATGAGGTTGGATCCGAGGACACTGGTCGGATGTGATCCGAGCCGGACTTGGATCACGACCGAGTAGACTTTGGGCTTTAGGATCCGTGGAGACCCAAGTGTTGAGCCCGCTACGGATGCCTATATATAGTGAAGGTGCAACACACTCATTCGGTTGATCGCTTCGGCGCCCTCACTAGATTTTGCATGTGTTGCGAATAGCCACTTTCACTCACCGTCGATTGTGTGATCGGACCTAACAATCCGCCGCACGGTGTTTCTCCTGCATGCGTGTATACCGTTGGAGGTGATGCACTTGTGCCGCTCCGGCAAACCTGTTTATGGGATCCGATCGGCTACATGGAAGATCAGCGAGGAGGAGATGACTTTGGAGACGCGCTGCCCTAACTCTACTTCCGTTGCACGGCACTGCGCGTATAATGATAACAATCCGTAATCCATCTCTTATAGCATGTTCTTGACTATTCTTCATACAGAAATTTTTTAATTTAAAATCGACGCACCATACCGTATAACTCAACATACGGTTCAGTCAGCAAGTTGAGGCCATGTACCTGGTCGTCTTGAGTCCTCGGATTAAATTTGTGGCTATGCACGCATGCAGCGTGAGTGGGGGTCAGGCTGGTCAGCATGGATCCTTCCTTGACTCGTGGACTTTTGACCGGTGACCTCCTTTTGTTGACATTTTGTGGCTGGGTTCGATACTGGCCAGACCGGACCGCACGAGCTGCTGACCGTGAGGAGTTTGTGCTTGTGTGGCCGCGTGTGTTGCCCTGGAAATCGACGGCGTTCCCTTGGCGAGAAGGCGCCGGCGAAGCCAACGAGTTCGCCCGAGGCTGTATGGAATGGAAGACCGGACGAACCTTGATGCTTGACTCGGCCTTTTTTTTTAACACAGTACAGTACAGACGTAAACGCTTATGTATATACATATACACTCACTTATATGACCGTATATACGCACCCTCTATCTTTACGAGCACTTTTAAGAGACTTAACTGGCATATCACTTTAAGATTTACGAAATTATTATAGGCGCCTCGTCGTCGATGAGACATCTCCTCCCACTAAAAACACATCGCCGAAAATTTTGAAATAAATCCAGGAATAATGCAAGCACCAGGACTTAAAATCTGGTGAGCTCAGGATATTACTGTCTCTCTAAATACTCAACCACAGGTCAACCAGTTCTGGGAGTGGTGCAGCAATCACCCATGTCTGGAAGCGATGCGCGGCTTTGCTTGCACCTGAGTCCAGCCTCCGGGCTTTTGCCCTGTCTTTTCTTTTTTGAAAATCGGTCCACCACAGACCGACAATCATAGCATCTTTTCGGGCAGGCGAAAGCCGTGGCCAGTCTCGCCTTTTTTAGGGTTGCATGACTAGTCTATCAAGACCTCCTATATCGCAACCGGGCGCTGGGAAACAGGGCAGCACGCACCCCCTCTTTCCCCAGGCGCGACTTTGTTTTCTTTTTATTTTCTTTCTTTCTTTTTTGCTTTCTAAAGAAATCGGGATTTTCAAAAAAGTTTATAATTTTAAAAAAATCACTAATGCATATCACTTTGAGATTTACGAAGTTATCATAGGCGCCTCGTCGTCGATGGAAACGTCTCCTCCCACTAAAAGCACATCGCCGAAAATTCAGGAATAATGCGAGCACCAGGACTCGAAATCTGGTGGGCTGGGGATACCACTGTTCCTCTAACCATCCAACCATAGTCGGACAGTTCTGGGAGTGGTGCGGCAATCGCCCATGTCTGGACGCGACGCGCGACATTGCTTGCACCCGAGTCCGGCCTCCGGACTTTTGCCCTATCTTTTCTTTTTTGGAAACCGGTCCACCACAGACCGACAATCATAGCATCTTTTCGGGCCGGTGAAAGGCGTGGCCAATCTCGCCTTTTTTAGGGTTGCATGACTAGTCTGTCAAGGCCTCCTATACCGCAACGGGGCGCTGGGAAACAGGGCAGCACGCACCCCCTCTCTCCCCAGGCGCGACCTTGTTTTCTTTTTGTTTTCTTCTTTCTTCTTTTGTTTTTTTAATCAGGATTTTCAAAAAAGTTTATAATTTCAAAAAAAGTTCACAAATGCAAAACAATATTCATGTATTCAGCAAGATGTTCACAATTTCTAAAAAAAGAATATTTTTAATTTTTAAGGAATATTTTTTGTGTTTTCATGAATAAAATTTGAATATTTTATGATTATTTTTGGTATTTCGATTAACCTTTTTTTATGATCAAATTTTTTTTATTCAATGAATTTTTTTAGTTAGATGACAAAACTTGGAACTCAAGAACAGTTTTTTTGAATTTGATGAACAAATTTTGGAATTCAATAATTGTTTTTGAATTTGATGAACATTTTTAATATGATGTTCGTTCAGAAAAAAACCTGAACATTTTTTTAATTCTATGAACAAATTTTTAATTTCAAAAACTGTTCACCAATTTGAAAAAACATTTGAATTCAAAAAATATCACCAATTTTGAAACAAATCCTCAGATTCAAAAAATACTGCTGAATTTGGAAACAAAAAATGATAAGTGAAAAGGAAAATGAAGAAAAGGGAAAATAAAGAAAAAGGAAAAAGAATAAAGAAAAAATTAAAATTAAAATAGAAAGTACAAACAAAAAAGAAGACGAGAAAAAAAACTGAAAGAAAAAACAAGAAAACCAGTTTGGAATGTTCTTGAACCTTGCCAAAACCAGAAATGAGCACTTGGGACGGCCTAGATGTACAAAGCGGGAAGCTGGGGGTACGCGTGTGGTCGCTATCAGGTGATCTACATGCCAAATAGGATCTGTCGTTATCGGAAAATGTCATCGGAGGCCGAGCTCCAGTGAGCTCGTTTTCATTTTTTATTTTTCTGGAGCACGAAAAATTCCAAATTTATTTTTTGAACACACATGCACATATATACTATATATATGCAAAATTTCACAGTATTATACGTTTACATGTGGCCTACAGGAAAAAGACAAATACATATTTTTAATGGGCCTTTTATTTTTGTTATTGGGCCAGAAATTTGTTATTTTTGTACAGCCTACAAATCACAACATTTTTCGACGAAATTTAACACGTTCTTGCGGAATACATATAAGTTTTCATGATATTGTTTTCAGATTTTTTTGGAACTTTTAAATACGCTTTTTGAAAAAAAATTTAAATACCAAGCTCACTGGAGCTCGGCCTCCAAAAATCCGCACTCCTGCCGTTATCTCCTATTTGGCGATCTGCGCCCCAGGAAACCTTGAAACACTTATGGTGGGCTAGTCTGGCGCCATCAGTTGGGCTGGCCAAATTCCCGCTTGTTCATTTTTTTTCACTCACAATTTCGTTGTCTCTGCTTTGGGCAATCCCTAAACGGCGCCTTAAGCGCCGGTTTCTTCATTGCGTGCAAACGGGCGTACACCCCCGCGCCACAGTGGGCCGACCCAGATCCCATTCCATTGCTTTCGTTTAAATTGCCGCAAGAAATATACGAGGGGTAGGTTTTCAATCCCCGGTGTCCTCGAAGTCTGCTAGCTAGGGTAGCCACTCAAACACACACACACCTACGTGGTTAACTACAACTTTTTCACTTGTTCTTATTTTTTTAAAAAAAATTCTTCTTCTTTTTTCCCTTTTCCTTTTTTATATTTACATTTTTTAGTTTTCAATTTTAATTTTTCAGATTTTTCAAAATCCATAACTTTCTCCAAAGTTGATGAGCCTTTTTTCAAATTTGACGTACTATTTTTCAATCGATGAACTTTTTCTACAAAATTGATGTTTTTTTAAAAATTCAATGAACTTTGTCGAAAGTTGATGAAGTTTTTTCCAAATTCGATAAACTTTTCTAAAAATTGATGAACTTTTTTCAAATCCAATGATTTTTTTTTCATTTTTATGATCCTTTTCTCAAATTTGATGAACTTCCTTGAAAATACATGAACTTTTTTTAAATTTGATGAAACCTTTTCAGATTCAATGAACTTTTTCAAAAATTGATGAACATTTATTTCAAATTTGATTTTATTTTTAAAAAATCGATGTACTTATTTCCAATTTCAATAATATTTTTTCAAAATCGATGAAATTTTTCCTTATCCAATGATATGTTTTCAAAATCGAAGAACAATTTTAGATTTCAGTGAATTTTTTTCAAGTTCAATGATTTTTTCCCTTCAAATTTATGATCTTATTTTCAAATTTGTGAATTGTTTTTCAAAATCTGTCAACATTTTCAACTCACTAATTGTTTTTGCAATTTTTTGTTCTTTTCTTTTTCTTTATTTTTTTTAAGTCAATGACTCGTAAACTGCACTCCAGCCTCCTTTTTGTTTACATGGGCCGGCCCAGCAAGGAAGGAAGTAGGCAAGGAGGCGCAGTGTGCACTCCAGTTTGCAAACCATGTATGTTTTACATGTAGAAAACCTTTGTTTTTTATGTTTTCTTTTTTGCTTATTTAGTAATTTGGGATTTGAAAAACAACAAATTTCTAAATAATTGTGAACTTTGAAAGAAGTATTCAAGAAATCATAAAATATTCGTGAATTCAAAAAACAATTCATGATTCTAAAAATTATTTGCGAACTAAAAATACCTCAACATTTTGAAAAACTAAATTCATGATTTTGAAAAAAAAATGTTTGGGAAATCAAAACGTGTTCACGATTTTGAAGAAGGTTCGCATATTCAATAAATGTTATGAATTTGGACATAGTTTCACAAATTCAAATAATATTTATGAAGTTTCGAAAGTATTAACAAAAATCAAAACATGTTCACACATAAAAAAATATTCTGAAATTTCAAAAAATCTTCATTGGTTCTAAAAATGTTCACTAATTCAGAAAATGTTCATTCATTTAAAAGAGAAAATTTGTTAAAATAGAAAAATGATCATGAATTTATAAAATTGTTCCGAAATTAAAAAAACTGTTTGTTGATAAAAAATCACGAGTTTTCAAAATATTCATGAATTTAAAAAATGTTCACGAGTTTGTAAAAAAAGTTGACAATTTTTAAAATTGTTTAAAAATTTATGAATAATGTTCATGAATTTAAAAAGTATTGAGGAATTAAAATAACGAAATAGGTATATGGCAACCGTGTGGCAGATTGCGAAACTGCCACACGCATCCAGCGATGTCAATTTCCTCCCGATCTCCTTCCTTTCCCGCATGTCCTCCTGACCGGTCTCCTGATTTCTTTCCTTTCCCATACGCCTTCCTAATTTTGTAATTATGGCCCCACACGCTTTCCCGATTTTTGGTAAAAATAATGCTTGGACTAGGCTTTGATCTCTAGTCTGCAGGTAATCAATAAAGGGAGCTAACCACCTCACCTATGACACTCATTGTTGAACAAGCTAAGAAAAATACTGTTTTTTGACATGTTTTTGCCTTTAATATGTTAGCACTGAAAAACTTTTTGTTTCAAGCATCGTGGTAACTTTGATCATTGGGAATAAATTTGTTGAACCCGCCCCCGGTAATTTTTGTAAATAGCACGATAACATTCGCGCCATAGACCTGATAATTTAGATACAAACATCGTGGTATAGATGGTAACTGAGGTAGAAACACCATGGTAACTTTGACTGTAGGGATTTGTTTTTTTTAAAGATACTCCGGTATCTTCTGTGTAAATAGTACGGTAGTATACCTCCCTCCCCTGGCATTTTATGTGTAAATAGCATGAAAACATATGCACTGCGATAACTGAACACCATGATAAATTTTTGACCCATGGGGGGGGGGGGGATTTGTTGCTAAAATATACCCCTGATAAATTTTGTGCAAATAACATGATATTTTAAGCACTACGGGCTTGATAGGTTACCTAGAATCATCATGAAAACTTTTTGTCCCGGGAAAAAGTTGTTCAAAACATCCCCAATAATTTTTGTGTAAATAACATGATAATATAAGCACCGCATAACCGATAACTTGCAATACAAATATGGTGGTAACTTTTTTACCAAAGGAAAATAAGTTGTTCAAAACATACACTCGCCTCGCGCGTGGGCCTCTTGAATGAACACAACACATGGCGTGCCACGGGAAAGTCACATAATGTTTAGTGTCATGAGGGACACATGTGCTATAGGCGTGATAAGTTACACAAAAACATCGTGGTAATTTTTGTCCTATGGAAAAAGCTACCGAAACACACCCGGGTTTTTAGGTGCAAGTACCATGATAATATACGAACTATAGACCCGGTAACTCATGTACAATCCACCATGGTAACTTTAACTGGGGGAGGTTGATGTACATATACCCTGATAACTTATGTGTAAGTACCATGGTGTTTTATACATCAAGACCTTAGAACTTGTGTACAAAACACAGTGATAACTTTGAAGGGGTGTAGTTGTTGAAGCATAGTACTTGGTATGTTCTATGTAAATAGCACGGTAAGTTATGCAACACATGCCTGATAACTTGCATACGAATACCATGGTAATTTTGTCCCGAGGAGAAATCATGTGGTAGATGTGAAGAAGTGACAGTTTTCTTGGGAGTGGTGCCCGAGATGTGCGGGAGAAGCAGATTTCTTGGGTGAGCCTGCGGGGTCATTTGGAAGGAGGCGAGGTCAAAGGACGAGGGATCGTATGGTACTTTAAAATGAAAGAAGTAGATGTGTGACAGTTTTGCTTATAGGACACACGTGTGCCAAATATCACAATCCTTAAAATAATTGCTTACCAATTCAAAATATGGTCATGATTGCAAAAATTTCTCACAAATTGTGTAAGTTGTTTGCAAAAAAAGAAAAGAAAGAGAAAAGGAAAAAAAAGAAAAAGAAAAAAGGAAAAATTGGAAGATAAAACCAAGGAAAAAAACATGTTCAGGGAAGGTTCTAGAACCTTCTTAAAACTAGTGTGAAGAAATCCTAAATGGGCTGGCACAAACTCAGGAACGGGCGATCAAGGGAGGTGGGGGGGGGGGGGGGGGGTGCGTACTAGGTCGCTAACACGAGAGCTCCTATTCGGCACTTCAGGCGCCAGGGAAGCTCCCTGGCGCCCACACTGGTGGGCTGGCCCATGGAGATTTCACTTGTTTTCCTGGTTCACTCTACCACATTTGGCAATAAAAAACCCGAAAAAACGAAATAATTCACAAAAAAACAAAAAAATTGTGAATTCAAAAGTGTTCATGGATTTTGATAAAAAGTTCATCGAATTTGAAAGAAAGTTCATCGAATTTGAAAAATAGTTAATCAAGTTTTAAAAAAGTTGACCAAAATTGAAAAGAGTTCATATAATTCTAAACCAAGTAAGGTTTCGAGAAAAATGTTTAAGATTTTTTTTGAAAACCGCACACTAAAGGATACAAGAAAAAGAAAAAGAAAAAGGACAAGAAAAAAAGAAAGAGAAAAAGAAACAAACCGAACTGAAGAGACGAAATAAGAGAACAAAGTGAAGTGGGTACATGTGAGCGGTAGAGTGGCTTGGTGGTTATCGCGCTCCCTTTGAATGATGAGGTCGTCACTTCGATCCCTAGCCAACACATTTTTTGGAACTTTTAACAAAAAAACACGAAGGAGAATGGGCCGGCCCAGAGCGGAGCGGCAGTGTGCGTATGTTTGCAGTTTATATTGTAATGGAAGCCTAAAATGAGGAATAGGACATGCCCGCTAACGTGCTACCGACGTGCCAAATAGGAGAACCTCATTCTAGCCGTGCAGACTCGTCACCGTCGGAGATCCTGTGAATTAGAACCTTGGAAAACAAACTAGCTGACAACTAAGGAGAGTATCCTTATTAACCCACTCCATTAAAGATGTAATATTCTCGTAATCTGTAAGGCATGTTCATTTTTGTCTTAATGTGTTTCAAAACTTGTATAAGCAAGATGCTATTTTGTAGAGCAAACTTTAGAGAAACACAATTATGTGAGCCTAACTTCTAGTGACAGTCTATAAGATAGGGTAATCTTTAGGAACCTCATGAGAATGTCAGGAGTATGATTAATAAGCTCCATCCGTGGGGTTAAGCATTCGGTAGCCAAGTACCAGCTGACAATTGGTGAGACTTCTATACACTAAACTGACAATTTAAGGCATAGTTCATTGCTCAGTTGTGAAGTATTCTAATCCTATTGCTCTAGATAGAAGTTTAACTTAACAGTTTCCATTGAAAAGTCTGGTATATCGAAACATTGTTTGGACCAGATGACAGACTAATGTGCCTCGAGATTTGATGGGGGGATTGTTGAATTATTGATGGGTTTTGGCCTATATAAGACAATAATTCCTGGTTAATCTTGAGGCACATGTAGATGCATGGCAAGTGATGGGAAGTTTAGTAGCATATTTTTAGTTGAGGAGAGTTTAGACCCCGTATATAAGGGTTGCTCTACCACATGCCATTGGAAGCTTGGCAAGAGAAGAGGTACACATGCGCTAGTCCTCTGTCGCCGTCCGCCTTGCCACGTCCCCCTTTTGTGCACGCGTCGCGTTTCGTGAATGAGCCGAGCCCACAACTATGCACTTTATTTTTGCTGGCCAGGAATGGCTACCCGATGTCCTATATAAGGATGTGTTGGCCAGTGCAAGCGACTCAATCTCCCTCCTTGTGCAACCCTAGCCGTCATCTATTGTTCCTCTCACCGTGCTGCTTCCGGCAATCCCCTCCCGACGACCACGTGGACGGTTGGTTGGGAGAGCAGGTGCCTCCGGAACCCAATCCTTCGAGATTCTGCCTAGGAGAAGGGCGATAAGGTTTTTGGGGAGCATCTTGGCGCAGCTACTCCCGATCCGTCCCCATTTCCGCCCTCTGCTGTTTCGACTAATTCCCCTGCATCGACTCCATGGACGACGATGACGACGCTATGAAGAAGGCCGCGGAAGAGGCTGAAGCCGCAGCGTCTACTTCGGCCCTTGCCTAGCCTACCGGAGGGTATGATTTGTTCATCCCCTACTTACTCGTTCATGTGCTAGTCGTATATGTTCTGCACATGGTTGTTTTGGTTCTACGTTTTATATGTGCTCACACGTTTAGCTATTAGTATAAGTTGCATATTGCGAATGCCATGTTTATGGTTTACTCGTGAATCCGATTAATTAAAAATGTGCTAATATTTCTAGCACATGCGTGGTGACATGCAGGGGTGAATCTACGTGCATCGCAATGGAGGCGAATGCCCCCACTCTTTTTTGGGGCCACTTATGCTAGGCCCAGGATATTTAGCGTTGCCCCACTCAGGCCGAGATATTTGCCCCCACTCCTTTATTTTTCGTCGTATTTTTAAAGCTCATGTATGATAAATAGATCGGTTATTAGCCCAGCTATCCATCTATAGCGAGAATTACGAGCAGGCGAGCAGGCCTCATGCGTACGATGGTTTGCAATTCGCTAGGAACCTACTCCCTCCGTCCGGAAATACTTGTCATCAAAATGAATAAAAGCAGATGTATCTAGATGTATTTTAGTTTTAGATACGTCCCTTTTTGTCCATTTTGATGACAAGTATTTCCGGACGGAGGGAGTAGTAACGAGCGTGTTCATTGCTTGTGCTTGCATGACCGCATTGACGACCAGAAGCCCCCGCGCTGCCGCCTACGGTTGTACTGCCCTGTAGATACACGATTATCTAGCCATTAGTTCAAATACATGTTCCCCAAAAGAAAAAATCATGTATATCTTTGCCCTCTCTTGATTTTCATCCTGGCTCCGCCCCTGGTGACATGGGCCAAGAATTGCTGGTGTGGCTTGATATTGATGCAGACACGCTGCATGTTTAGATAAATAAATATAATTAGAATTATTCTCTTAGATATATAGGATAAGATAGGATGTATGTGTCACCCATAATGCTATTGGACACCTAGCCCTTGGGTGGTCATAATAGATTTGCTATAATGATGTTGGAGTACGTAATAATGTCGAGTAGGAGTAGTAGAGTGTGTGAACCGTCGACCGTGACATGACAAGCGTATTTTTGGAATGGTATATCAATGCCCTCTCCTCTCCAGCAGCTGTGTGCTGCAGGCAGAAAAATGAGGAAGGGGGGCTGCATGAGGCCGGCGGAGGTTCCCGTGGTGAGGCCCGTGCTTGAGAGGGGAGCCTTTTGCCAGCTGAGTACCGCAGCAGCATGCATGTGAGAAGAAATGCTTGCATGATTTGGGTAATGCAGGATAGAGATCGATCAGGCGCAGTTAATGACGCTGCTCCTCCTTCACCGATCGATGCTCCAAAGGGCTACAACCGCGTAGCGCGTACCAGCCCTTCAATATGGGGATACATATTGAGCATTTTAACTTTGTTTCCATACTCAATGTTCACGATCATATGTGGTAGTACTCAAAATTTGATCAGTACTTCTGTTCCAGTTCATAAAGCAGTGGATAAATATGTACTTCAGAATTTAATCATATCAAATAATGACTCTCTCGTAACTGCCCTCGCATCGCTCGCTAGGGCGACTCGGGCGGCCACCCATCGGCCGCCGCAGGCTCCTCCTCACATCCTCTCGCCCCTCCACCGTCGCCGATCGACGTCGCCGGGCAAAGCCCCGGGCTGACGGTGGCAGCGGGCCATCCTCCCTCCCTTCCCATGTACTCCAAGGTCCTCAATGGACAATCCTTCTTACGCTGCGCTTCGGCCTGCCCATCCTTCATCGTGGCTGAGTTCCCAGTAAAGATGCGGTTGGCATGTACAAATCACTGGAAATCGCCGATGTGCACAGATCCACTCCATGGAAGGTCGGCGACGCATGGCCCTATACAAGGGCGGTGGCTGGCGACCCTGCTATGGTCATGGGCACGTCAGATGCCGATGAGCTTCCGGTGGCGGCGTGAGGACGTGGTTGAGGCGTGACAGTGGACGTGCTCAAGACGGGCACAGTGCTCCGATTGGAAAGCATGACGCCGAACCGGGTTATGCGTTGCTGATCTAGCGGCGGCCGCTCTTCACGCCGGCGATGTAGATCTGTGGCTCGTGCTCCTGTTTTGGCCATATCGGCCCTTGGGCTAACGGACCTGGACAGAGCTTCTCCGACGAGGCGGTAGTCAGACAGTGGTGTGCTCCATTGTTGGTGATGGTCATTAGCGACCACTCCGGCCTACGGCGATGGCCTCGCTGCGGACTATGGTGGCCATCGAAAGATCATTGAGAGGGTTTCTCTCTTCAGATCAGGTGGTTGACTTCAGCGGAAATGCAAACTATCGACGATAACTTGATGCAGAGGAATGGTTGTGTAGCCATGGTGTTCACATCGCATAACTACTGGGATCGTGGAAAAGTGGTGGCGACAACACATTAGTGACTGATGGCGGTGCTACTCGAGTACCCAGTCTCAAGCTCCGAGGTGAAAGCCTAGGTCTGACCTGAGTTGGTTATACCTGGCAATGGTGATGTTTTTACGTCGTTATCTTGTTGAAGACATTGCCCGGATATGCTCGGACTCGATCTTCAAGGTGAGAACTTTGATTCTGCCGTTGAAGAATCTCATCGTCCATGTGGTGTCATGAGATGAATGATGCAGATATGGTCATTGTTGTAGTTTGTCGACCGCGGATTTGTTCATTTTGGAGTTTTTTTCCTCGCATATGCATAGCTTTGATCTTATATGACTTTGCTATTTGCCGGCGTCTTTTGTGTGTGTGTGTTTGTGTTGGCTGTGTGCATCCTAACTATGCAGAGGCCGGTTGTGTGCTCGATGTGTTTGTATCCTCTTGATGCTCCATATTGAGCCAATAAAATTCATCTTTGTCGAAAAAAAATTGAACAGAATGTGCACAAATTTGCGCTACAGATCCCTCGTCCTTGTTTGACCGAAGGGAGTCACGTACACGGCGGAAGCACCTGTAATTAAGATCATTAGGATCCTACGTACTCTTTTTGTAAACAAATATAAAAACGTTTAAATCATTAAAATAATGATAAAATTGCTCTTATATTTTTTTAGAAAGAGTACAATGCTAATGTTTGTCAGATGGATTTATTTTCACCTTTTTCCCCAAGTGATTTGATTAATACATGCATGTGTTGGTGGAAGGCTATTTGCCTCTCTGTTTTTTTTTCAATGCATGTTTGGCGAAAAGCATTAGTGATCACACGGAGGGATAGGGTTGAATGGATGACTCTTTCTTGTCCGTTTGCGGGTCGGTGTTGGATATGCCCTAACTAATTAAAAAAGTCTAATAAAGTATTTCAAGACAGAGGGAATAAATACGTTCGAAACTTTAGGCAATTTGTGCGACCATGCATGCTGTTAACTGTCCTCCAGCATTACATCGGTGTTACTAGTAGGTAATAAATAATCTCGAGTAGCAGAGAGTGTGTGAACTGATGACCGTGACATGACATGCGTATTACAGTATATTTTTTCGAAATGGTAAATCAATGTCCTCTCCTCTCTAGCAGTCGTGGGTGCATGAGGCCGGCAGAGGTGCATGGTGAGGCCCGTGCTTGAGAGGGGGTCTTTTGCCAACCGAGTACTACGCAGCAGCATATACGCATGTAGATAGAGAACAAACAGTTTTGCTAAAACTTATCTAGATGAGATTTAATTTGGTTTTATTTATTTTTTATAGCCATTGGATATGGTGCTATAAGAAGCGTGTATACTGACATGGGTTATATCCGTTCTTATTTTTTAGGTGAATGAGACCAAATTACGTCTCATTTAAATGAGTTTTAGGTACTTCCGAAAACAAATGCTTGCATGGTTTGAGCAATGCAGGATAGAGATCGACCAGGGGCAGTTAATGATGCTGCTCCTCCTCCCCCGATCGATGAAGGCTACGACCGCGTAGCGCGTACCAGCTTCAAATTAAAGCACCCACTCCTCCTCGGCGGGCGTCCATGTGCACGTCGCTGCGGCGTCGCCTCTCCAGCAAATATCAGTTCCCGTATATATCGTGTCGCCAGGGCCAACACGGCGGCCTAGCTTACCTTGTAGTTCATCCAGAGAACACACAATGGCCGTAGCGATGCCAGCTGCGCGCTCGCTTCTCCTGCTTCTCCTCCTGGTTGCGCCGCTGGCGCCGGGCTCGTCGGAGGCGGCAGTCCGGCCGAACCCCAAGATCGTCAACTGGGTCGCAGACAATGCCCGCGCCTCCACGCCCGACAGCTTCGGCGCCCTCGTCTTCGACCTCTCCGTCGGCACGCCGCGGCAGACCCTCTCCTTCGTCATGGACATCACCGAGCAGCTCGTCTGGGCGCAGTGCGGCCAACATGGGTTCACTCAGTCGCAGGCGCCCACCTTCAGGCCCGGCAGCTCCTTCGCCCCGATTGGCTGCAAGGACACGGCATGCCAGAGCCTGGCCCCCGACGACAACTGCATCCACCCCGACGACCACTGCAACTACGCATGGGACTTCCAGCGCCACGGCAGCGGCTCCATGTCCGGCTACCTCGCCACCGAGACGTTCAGCTTCGGGGCCAAGTCCGTCCCCGGCATGGTGTTCGGCTGCAGCGACAACGTCACGGCGCGGGCCCTCGGCGGCGTCTCTGGCTTCGCCGGATTCAGCAGGGCCCCCCTCTCCCTCGTCTCGCAGCTCCACATCTCCAAGTTCTCCTATTTCATCGACGACAACAACGGCGACGACAACAGCTTCCTCGGCTTGGGCGACGCGGGCGCCGCGCCGGCTTTGGGCAACAACAGCACGCCGCTGCTGCCAGCCACGATCAAACAGGGCAGTTACCTCTACTACGTCAACCTCACCGGCATTCAGGTCGACGGGGAGCTCATCGCCGACATCCAGGCGGGGGCCTTCGCCGTCAAGGAAGACGGCTCCGGCGGGGTGTTCCTCAGCACAACAATTCCCTACACATTCCTCCAAGAGGCCGCGTACCAGGTTCTGAGGCAGGAGCTCGCGAGCAGGATTCGGTCACAGGGCGTAGCTCCGATGAACGCCACATCCGACGACCTGTGCTTCCTCAAGGAGAACTTCCGCAGCGTTAAGGTTCCAAGGCTAGCGCTGATGTTCGACGGCGCCGACGCGGCGATGGAGCTCAATGTGAAGAACTACTTCTCCATCTACGACGAATGGCGCACGTGCCTCACCATACTGCCGTCGCCGAACGGCGCGGCCGTCCTGGGCAGCCTGCTGCAGACGGGCAGGACCATGACCTACGAGATTCATGGCAACGGCGGCCAGCTGACATTCGAGCCGGTGGCAGCGGGTGGCCCGGCGCTGGCGCATGCGGGTGGCCCGGACCCGGCGCCGGCCCATGCGCATGCGGGTGCCCCTGCGCCGGCGCGCGGGTCGCTCGTCATAACAGGCACTCTTCTGGCCTGGGTGCTCCTCTTCCAGCAGTTCTAGGCTTCTAGCTAGATCATGCGGCAATAATCCTGGAGAAGATCGATGCTGTTAACCGCAGAGGATGATGCATGTGTTGTTGTTGGTCTACGTGTGTAGTTCTGTGTTGGACATCTGCATGTTTTCGCTACCAGGCTAGCTATCCCCTCGAGTGCATGTCTTGTTGCTTGTTGCTTTAGCTATTTAATTTCTGCCGTTGATGATCCCCAGGAAGACATTTCTCGATGTTAAATAGTGCTTAGCACATTTTCAACACGGACGCTTAAACTGTCCGGACGGCACGGTTCTGACGTGTTTTACTATCCAATGTGGTTTGACTGATTCATCCTATTTTTTTTAAAATTGTTTGAATTGCTTACCACATATGTCATGTGGTCTTTGTACTAATTAGCTGATAGATGACACTTTTTTTTTCTGTAAACCCGTGACAAAATGAAGGAAAAGAGGCTTGGTGGGCGTCCGAACCACTGCTAAGCCCGCTCTCACTGTCTGGTCCACTCACAAAATCCATCCGCCTTTTCCGCGCTTTTTATCCAACGCCTGCGCCATGACTGCGGTTCAGAAATCTCGGTAAACATCATTCAGAAATGAGTGAAGTTTGATTTAAACCCTGAGATTATAGAGCTTGTCGAAAATAAACCCTCACCTCCGAATCCCTGAAGTCCGTACCCTGTACCATGGTTTTGGGTACCAAATTCAAACCTTTTGAATTTAAATTTCTATCGGCTTGTTAAATAAGGCATATCTCTTACTGTAACACAAGGATACTCGCGTCCCAGTGGTAGGGATATCCAACCAGCTACTGCTGGTCTTGTGCAGCTGCACTTTTTCCTTTTAGTTTTTAAAACTGTAATTTCTAAAAATTATGGGCGTGCGAGGGTCGAACTCGCGACCTGCATGTGCAGGACATTGGAGCAGACCTCTTGCCACTGCGCTAGCACTAGTGTCAATTATTTTATGTGCTCAAGTCTTATCTATTCTTCTCTTAAAAAATTGAATTCAAATTTTGATTTTAAATTTCGCTCGAAATTTTCCCGGAATTTCATGGTTATCGTGGTAACCGAGTTTACCGTCCCCCCCTCGAGAAAAATGGTCCACTCAGAATCCAAAACCTTGCCCTGTACTCTCTAATCCCGGTCGTTTTTAACCTTGCGGTCACATCCAAACAGGGATTTCGTATTTGGCATCGGGAATGGCCGGGATTGGTGGGTTATGCAGCACATGTGTTGAAGTGCGGAACCTGCGCACTAACCCAGCTAACGAGCTTTCGTCTCAAGTGAACAGAGATAGCTCTTCTATACGAAACACACACAAGAAAAGGCATCGTCCACGGGTTTGCTTCAGTCTGATCTGCTGCGGCACAAAGGCATCGTAGGAAGAATACAAGGCATCGAGTAGCTGCACCATGGGTAGCGAGGAAGGAAGAAGATGCCTGGTGCAGCTTCGATGGCTGCAACGCTGCGGCCGCCTCGCGCCCTCACAGATGTGCCATGGCGAATGGGTGTGTTGCAGTATGGAGAGTTGGAGACCCACCCAGCGACGTGCGTTGCATACATGATGCAGAAGAGGAAGTAGGTGGAGGGCAGCGCGGATGCCCCGGCGGAGAGGTATGCTCGCTCGCCGATGGCCAAGCCGACGTTGTACGTGGCTGAGCTGACGTCCATGGAGACCTTCACTTCAGGTTCCCAAGAACAGTGAGGGACGGCGTGATGTGATGGCCGGTAGCTAGGCGCGCGACAGCCCCGGCGATGCATGAGCATGAGCCGGCGAGACGGCTGTCAGCTCGCCAGTGTATGAAGCCGTGTACAAACAGTCGGAAGTCGGCGAGCAAAACGATGTTGCTAGCAGTGTGCACACGTAGGTACGCAATCCTCAGGTGTGTGTGTGCAAGTACGCGTACACATGTATCTTATTTTGCGCTGTTCGTACATGCATACCTTTGTGTTGAAGTAGCTAGCGTAGGTACGCTGCCTCTGATCAATCGGTGCCCCTGTGCCAAAAAAAAGAACGACCAACCGGCACGGTATGTACTCATGCTGCCACGCACCAGACATGCATGCATGCACTCGTTTAAACAAAAAGTCAGCAAACCCGGTCTTTCCCTGCCATGTCATCAAACCCACTCTTAAAAAGACATCAAGGTTAAAAATGACCGGGATTAGAGAGACAGGGTACAGACTTCAGGAATTCAAAAATAAAGGTTCATTTTTAACAAGCTCTATAACCTTAAGGTTTAAATCAGACTTCACTCTTCAAAAATCTCGGTCGGTGTTGCCACGACTACTTGTCCTCAAAGGACCAAGTGATTAGAGTAACCCACGGGTGAACAAGTAGTACCATGGACGACGCATATACATACCCATGGAATTACCGTAAGAAAAGCACCACGATTACTCACATTGGAACTACAATCTTCTTCTCCACTTGGCATGAGTGGTAAGCTATATAAAAAAACAAAGAACTACAATCTTCTTCAACCGCAAAAAAAAAAACCCTGCAATCTTCAGCTCATTTTGTTTCTGCTTGCACCTCCGATTAAAAAGGAGAAGGGCCTGGAATCGGCGGTAGCATCGACGCCATCGACTAGTGTGTCAATCCGCCCACTCTGACTGTGTTGGACTTACGCGCGCCTGCTTAAGGCCTTGTATAATGAAAGGTGCTTAGAAAGATGCTTAAAAAATAAATCGTTTTTTCTTAAATACCCGTGTCTATTAGAGATGCTTAGTTAAGCGTTTATCCAGTACAAATAAGTATCGGTGTTTAAAAAAAATCTGGTTTATTTCTCTAAACACTTTCCCTAAATACCTTCCATTGTACAAGACCTAACTAGCCTTGCTCCATGTCGTTGCCCTGCTTCTCCAGCGCCTCCTCAAGCTGTGCGCGGACGCGATGTCCGCCAGAAACTTCTCGGCGGTCTCCCGATGCCTGGCGTTTACCGAGCTGAGCCGCGTGCTGAGCGGAGGGAGAGTGCGTGGCTCCGGGAGCTTGCGCTTCGTCCCCGCCGGCTGTAGCTTCTGTTGACGACGGGCCAGGTGGTCCATGGCCACGACCGCGTCCATCTCTTCTCTTCTCGTCGACCCCGACAATGTCTCCGAGTCAACTAGGAATTCCACATTTCCACATGTGCACGTGTGCCACAACTACATTAGTTTCCTCTTTCTTTTTTTGAACTGAGTTTCCATGTACCCGCAAAGAAAAGCGATCACGATCCTCAAGAGAGAACAGGGGAAGAGAACATTAGCGCATCTACAACTGCAACCTGTAAATTTGGGTCCTCAAATGTCCGTGAACATGCCCGGACACGCCTATGGACAGTAACCGGACGGCATTAAATTTTACAATTTGCAACCACGAACTCTATTTCCAAATCACCTAATGCATGCAAACATATGTACGTCGATTATCACGTCGGTGTTGGACCGGCTGGGCTGTCAAAAAAGACCGAACGAATTGCTTATATTCCCTTCGTCCCATAATATAAGAACGATTTTGACACTATTGCAGTGTCAAAAACGTGTTAAAATCGCTTTTATATTATGAGACAGAGGAAGTACTTTATAATGGTCCCACCTCACCGCATGAGGAACTAGTCGACCAGCTTAGGGCATGTTCGGAGGCTCTCGAGCTCCACACTTCACAAATTTCTGGAAGGGAGTTGAGCCAAGCGAGTTTGTGCCAAGAAGCTAGAAGCGAGAAGCTCGGCCAGCCGCCAGTGTAAAACGTGAAGCACCAAAAGCCCAGCTCCATCGATTAGAAAAGAAGATGTTCGCCCAAATTACATACAACTGCCACCACCAAGTGAGGGCAGATCGAACCGGTACGCTCGTTGGAACATATCGCTCGATCGAATCGGTACCCTGTGCTCCTTCTCTTGCTGAAAAGCCAAGCTGGGCTGCCTCCAACCGGTCCATTATGGCGCTAAGGTAGGCCACCCATGCTGCCAGCACATAGTGGCGATGGGAGAAGCCAGCGATCGCTACCGAACAGAGCTGTCTCGCTGTGTGGAGTGAGAAGCTGGGATGGGAAGCTAGAATCGTGAAGTTGATGGAGTTGGGAGGAGATCAAAACAAACCCTTAATAAGCGGGTCGTCCTGAAGCGATAAGCATCAATTATCATTGCATCCTTTGTTAAGAAAATAGATCAGGACTATGAATCTTCTCTGCTTCTCCACAAACGAAACATTAATGTTTGCACAACTCTTTTTGAGTGTAGGCAATAATAAAATTCGATGAACAGAATTAAAAAAAACTCTTTCATTGCAATAGGCCTAGCAAGGTATATGAACGAGATGAACATAACACTCGATGAACAATCATTAATTTATGAAATGCAATCTACCTCATTCACACAACAAAAATTGATCGACCTAAGCAACAACAGAGAAGCTTGCCGTCATCCGCCGGCATGGCTATTTAAGACGGTCAGCATCCACCTCGTGCGGCGAGGTGGGACTAAAATTTGGGTGCAGAGATGAGAGAGGAAGGAGTTCAGATCGCTGCAGATGGGACCGCTATGACCTTTAGCCGAATGTCGGGTCACGCCCGGTCGCGACCGGACCACCTCATATATGCCCCATATTTAGGTGAACATGAGGGGTGTTGGTCAGCCCAAACGTTTAAGGCCGGTTTGAGACGCCTGTCTAGGTTGATTTTTGTGACCGGTCAGTAACTAAGCCGCCTGCCCAGACATTTGAGATGAAAGGGTCGGCCTTGTGGAGGGGCGGGGAGGGGGGGGGGGGGGGGCGGCCGCCTCGGGGCCCCCAAAATCTAGGGCCCCCCTTCCAGGTTCGCATGCATGGCCTAGTGATGCAGGGACACAACAGGTTTTTTAGGTAACAACCCATGCACGCAACAACCCACGACCAACCTCTTTTCCTTGAGATCACAAGGGCTCTAGGTATTAGGCCTAGTCCAGCAGCATGACCATCGTTGGCGGATAGTAGGGCACGACGCCTACGCCTCATTTTTTTCCATCGTCCACACCCGCTGCCAATGCCAAATTCCATCCCCAACACGACAAGACCATGGCCTCTGATGCCGTAGCAGCGGCGATGGAGGAGCACGCCTGTAGATTCATTGCCGGGCTCTGGTAAGTAACACCGCGACCTTTTTTGATCGACTCCTTTGGGAGAGCGGGCGTGTAGGCGGCTCGTTTCTAGCGGCAGTAATGGTTGTTCGGGGGGAGAAGTGGTCGTTTGGTGGTTTTAGAATTTTGATATAATTTTTCTTATGTTTAAGATGATTTGTACTTCCGATAAAGTTTTATAATAGATCTATGCTTTTAAAAAAAAAGTATGAATTATAGGAGTGCCTGTAGTTGTGCCATAGGAATGTAAGAACATCTACAGATGCACGTTGCAAATCCAGTCACTCAAACGTTCGCGGATGCGCCTGTGTGCGCCCGCGGGTACTGACCAGTGCCTCATTTGTTAGCTTTCACACCCGCGTCCCTCATATCCGAATCCTTAAAACCATACAAACCATGCAACGCTACGTAAACACAATCAACAACACGCAGTTCATCGAATCAACTTTGGATCGCCGGACAAAAGAAGCATAGTTCATTGGAGTTCAACGGCAAATCCATACTATGAATTTAAAACATAGTTAAAATATAAACATAATGGGGAAAGGCGGAGGAAATCACCATTTCCTTGTCGGCCCCTTCCCCTTCCAGTTGTCAGCGTGGCTGTAGATGCTCTAAGGGTTAGATAAACATCATTCAGAAATCTCGGTGGGTGTTGATATGATTGCTTGTCCTCGAAGGACAATGGCCCTGTTTGTTTCGGATTTTGGAAGCAGATTCAGCTTTGCTAGTGAAGCCGCATCTGCAATCTGAAACAAACAGCTATTTGGAATCAGCTTTGCCAGTGAAGCCGAATCTAAATTTGAATCATTTTTAGTGCAATTTCCTAAAGCACCTCAAAATGTACTTCGGTGGTGAAGCTGATTCTCAGAATCAGATTCGCCAGTGAAGCAAATCCACATGTGATTAAAATCCAAGCAAAGCTGAAACAAACAGGGCCAATAGCACCATAAACGACGCATATCATACAGATCGTTACCACGTCTGTTTACCATGCAGATCATGTGTGCATTAAGAGGGAGAAAGAAGTTTATACACACAGAGTGGAGCATTTCGATGCCCATGCTCATCTGCACCGGTCAGAAAAAAATCACAAAACATTAAAAAAAATACATTTTTTGCATGATAGAAAATTTATTGCGTGAGGCCGCTTCAATTTCCAGGTCATTTAAACATCTGAGTAGCTCTCAGCAAAAAAAAGAAATCGGGTCAGAACAATGCATGAACCATAAATTTTTGTACAGACCCCGAATTTGTTTTTTTTTGCCGAGAGCTGCTCAGATGTTCAAATGATTTGAAAATTAAAGCGGACCTCATGTATCAAATTAGCTACCATGCAAAAGAAATTGGAGTATTTGTTTTGATTTCTTTCATCAGCGCGGGTGCAGATAAGTCTGGGCTCAGAAGTGGATTGCCGATACACGAAAAGAAAAGCACCACCGATACAAAGCTAGAGATGGCACGACCGAACACAAACCTACAAACTAAATAACGAGGAACGACAAAAGGATCCCGGGACATGCGCCGGCAACTCATTATGACCTAGGCAATGTAGTACTCCCTCTGTCTAGGTGAGTAAGTCATCTTAGGTTGTGCACCGTGACCAAGGAGGAGAGGAAAACGAGAGACTTTAATATTTATTTGCTAATTAATAGCATTGCATGTAATGAACTAACCATTGCATGTCGTATTTGGTAATCTCAAGTCATTAAAAGCATACACAACTCTCATCTCTTTGGTTGATATGTCGAGAAACAAGAAACGAGGTAGAAGTTAATGCACCGCGTCTAAGTGTTTTGGGACTATTTGGTTTTCGTAAGATGACTTAGGCCCTGTTTGGTTCATAAGTCCTAGGACTTTTTCTAGTCCCAACTAAAAAGTCTCTAGTCCCTAAAAAGTCCCTCCCTGTTTGTTTGCAGAGACTAAAAAGTCCCTAGTCCCTTTCTAGAGGTTATTAAATGACCATATTGCCTCTAGTATATAGAAAAATAACAATCAAACAACACCATGGGGTGGCGGGCCATTAAATGCATGGAGGGGCATTGTTGGAAAAGTCCCAAAAAGTCCCAAAAAAGACTTTCCTTGAGAGTCTTCTTCATTTAGTCCCAAATGACTAGTTTAGTCCCTAAAAAGTCCCTCCCGTTTGGTAAAAAAGTCTCTAAGAGAGACTTTTTCTAGTCCCTACACAAAAAAGTCCCTGGAAACAAACACCCCCTTACATGTACAATCCATCCTTCTTGCTTGGTTTTGGGACTTGGATGCAGGAGAAGTTAGTTTTATGCGCGAAACCCATCTTCTTGTTTCTTTGTTTCCTGATCTGCATGTGGCCACCTCTAAAGCTGAAGCCTTGGAGAGCATCATCTAGAATATTCATTATGTGGGTGTAGTCTTTTTTCTCGTAGTCTCTGGAAGGGTCAAAATACACGGCGTGGGAGACTTGCGGATAAAGAACGATAAGGACGGCACGCCCGTTGCTGCGGGGAAAAGACACCTCAAATTATTCCCCATAGAGAGAGAAGGAGTGATTGAAATGTATGAAAGGGTTGTTCGAAACTGACTTACTTTGGATGATAAGGCACGAGGACAATTTCCCGGTCCTTATTCTGTACCATGAAGTTTTGGAGGTAGTCCCTAGCAGTTTCACACTCAAAGTCGCCGAGACTCAAGAAAGACTCATGCATGTAGTACGGATCCGCCACACAGATTTGCGAGACTTCTTCACTGTTCATGACAGAGCTCATATGTAGCGCAAAAAGGCGGACGATTGTAAAATCTAGCCGCCTTGTTAGAAACATCTCAAAGATATGGTCAAACCACAGGAAGAACACCTCCGCGGGCCGTGTCTCGACGTAGCACTTCCCCTCAGGCACACGAGCCGCGTATGTCGGATATCCTGGATCCTTTGAGGCTAGTAGGCTTTTCTCAGTCGACAGCACATGGTCGTGCAGTCTCCTAAGTGAAGGAAATATGCCCTAGAGGCAATAATAAAGTTATTATTTATTTCCTTATATCATGATAAATGTTTATTATTCATGCTAGAATTGTATTAACCGGAAACATAATACATGTGTGAATACATAGACAAACAGAGTGTCACTAGTATGCCTCTACTAGACTAGCTCGTTAATCAAAGATGGTTAAGTTTCCTAACCATAAACAAAGAGTTGTTATTTGATTAACGAGGTCACATCATTAGTTGAATGATCTGATTGACATGACCCATTCCATTAGCTTAGCACCCGATCGTTTAGTATGTTGCTATTGCTTTCTTCATGACTTATACATGTTCCTATGACTATGAGATTATGCAACTCCCGTTTGCCGGAGGAACACTTTGTGTGCTACCAAACGTCACAACGTAACTGGGTGATTATAAAGGAGCTCTACAGGTGTCTCCAATGGTAGATGTTGGGCTGGCGTATTTCGAGAATAGGATTTGTCACTCCGATTGTCGGAGAGGTATCTCTGGGCCCTCTCGGTAATGCACATTACACAAGCCTTGCAAGCATTGCAACTAATGAGTTAGTTGCGGGATGATGTATTACAGAACGAGTAAAGAGACTTGCCGGTAACGAGATTGAACTAGGTATTGGATACCGACGATCGAATCTCGGGCAAGTAACATACCGATGACAAAGGGAACAACGTATGTTGTTATGCGGTCTGACCGATAAAGATCTTCGTAGAATATGCAGGAGCCAATATGGGCATCCAGGTCCCGCTATTGGTTATTGACCGGAGACGTGTCTCGGTCATGTCTACATTGTTCTCGAACCGTAGGGTCCGCATGCTTAACGTTACGATGACAGTTATTATGAGTTTATGCATTTTGATGTACCGAAGGTAGTTCAGAGTCCCAGATGTGATCACGGACATGACGAGGAGTCTCGAAATGGCCGAGACATAAAGATTGACATATTGGAAGCCTATATTTGGATATCGGAAGTGTTCCGGGTAAAATCGGGATTTTACCGGATTACCGGGAGGTTACCGGAACCCCCCGGGAGCCATATGGGCCTTATTGGGCTTTAGTGGAAAGGTGAAAGGGGCTGCCATGGTGGGCTGCGCGCCTCCCCCCTCCCCTAGTCCTATTAGGACTAGGAGAGGTGGCCGGCCACCTCTCTCTCTCTTTCCCCCTTGGGAGTCCTATTTGGAATAGGATTGGGGGGGGGGAGTCCTACTCCCGGTAGGAGTAGGACTCCTCCTGCGCCCTCCTCTTGGCCGGCCAGCCCCTCCCCCTTGGATCCTTTATATACGGGGGCAGGGGGCACCTCTAGACACACAAGTTGATCATTGAGATCGTTCCTTAGCCGTGTGCGGTGCCCCCTGCCACCATATTCCACCTCGATCATATCGTTGTAGAGCTTAGGCGAAGCCCTGCGTCGGTAGAACATCAAGATCGTCACCACGCCGTCGTGCTGACGGAACTCCTCCCCGAAGCTTTGCTGGATCGGAGCCCGGGGATCGTCATTGAGCTGTACGTGTGCTAAGAACTCGGAGGTGCCGGAGTAACGGTGCTTGGATCGGTCGGATCGGGAAGAAGGCGTACGACTACTTCCTCTACGTTGTGTCAACGCTTCCATTGCGATCTACAAGGGTACGTAGATCAGACTCTCCCCCTCGTTGCTATGCATCACCATGATCTTGCGTGTGCGTAGGAAAATTTTGAAATTACTACGTTCCCCAACAGTGGCATCCGAGCCTAGGTTTTATGGTTTGATGTTATGTGCACGAGTAGAACACAAGTGAGTTGTGGACGATATAAGTCATACTGCCTACCAGCATGTCATACTTTGGTTCGGCGGTATTGTTGGACGAGACGACCCGGACCAACCTTATGCGTATGCTTACGCGAGACCGGTTCCCTCGACGTGCTTTGCACATAGATGGCTTGCGGGCGACTGTCTCTCCAACTTTAGTTGAACCGAGTGTGGCTATGCCCGGTCCTTGAGAAGGTTAAAACGGAGTCTATTTGACAAACTATCGTTGTGGTTTTGATGCGTAGGTGAGATTGGTTCTTACTTAAAGCCCGTAGTAGCCACGTAAAACTTGCAACAACAAAGTAGAGGACGTCTAACTTGTTTTTGCAGGGCATGTTGTGATGTGATATGGTCAAGACATGATGCTAAATTTTATTGTATGAGATGATCATGTTTTGTAACCGAGTTATCGGCAACTGGCAGGAGCCATATGGTTGTCGCTTTATTGTATGCAATGCAATCGCGATGTAATGCTTTACTTTATCACTAAATGGTAGCGATAGTCGTGGAAGCATGAGATTGGCGAGACGACAACGATGCTACGATGGAGATCAAGGTGTCGCGCCGGTGACGATGGTGATCATGACGGTGCTTCAGAGATGGAGATCACAAGCACAAGATGATGATGGCCATATCATATCACTTATATTGATTGCATGTGATGTTTATCTTTTATGCATCTTATCTTGCTTTGATTGACGGTAGCATTATAAGATGATCTCTCACTAAATTATCAAGAAGTGTTCTCCCTGAGTATGCACCGTTGCGAAAGTTCTTCGTGCTGAGACACCACGTGATGATCGGGTGTGATAGGCTCTACGTTCAAATACAACGGGTGCAAAACAGTTGCACACGCGGAATACTCAGGTTATACTTGACGAGCCAAGCATATACAGATATGGCCTCGGAACACGGAGACCGAAAGGTCGAGCGTGAATCATATAGTAGATATGATCAACATAATGATGTTCACCGATGAAACTACTCCATCTCACGTGATGATCGGACATGGTTTAGTTGATTTGGATCACGTGATCACTTAGAGGATTAGAGGGATGTCTATCTAAGTGGGAGTTCTTAAGTAATATGATTAATTAAACTTAAATTTATCATGAACTTAGTACCTGATAGTATCTTGCTTGTTTATGTTGATTGTAGATAGATGGCTCGTGCTATTGTTCCGTTGAATTTTAATGCGTTCCTTGAGAAAGCAAAGTTGAAAGATGATGGTAGCAATTACACGGACTGGGTCCGTAACTTGAGGATTATCCTCATTGCTGCGCAGAAGAATTACGTCCTGGAAGCACCGCTGGGTGCCAGGCCTGCCGCTGGAGCAACACCAGATGTTATGAACATCTGGCAGAGCAAAGCTGATGACTACTCGATAGTTCAGTGTGCCATGCTTTACGGCTTAGAATCGGGACTTCAACGACGTTTTGAACGTCATGGAGCATATGAGATGTTCCAGGAGTTGAAGTTAATATTTCAAGCAAATGCCCGGATTGAGAGATATGAAGTCTCCAATAAGTTCTATAGCTGCAAGATGGAGGAGAACAGTTCTGTCAGTGAGCATATACTCAAAATGTCTGGGTGTAACAATCACTTGATTCAGATGGGAGTTAATCTTCCAGATGATTGCGTCATTGACAGAATTCTCCAATCACTGCCACCAAGCTACAAGAGCTTCGTGATGAACTATAATATGCAAGGGATGAACAAGACTATTCCCGAGCTCTTCGCAATGCTAAAAGCTACGGAGGTAGAAATCAAGAAGGAGCATCAAGTGTTGATGGTTAACAAGACCACTAGTTTCAAGAAAAAGGGCAAAGGGAAGAAGAAGGGGAACTTCAAGAAGAACGGCAAGCAAGTTGCTGCTCAGGAAAAGAAGCCCAAGTCTGGACCTAAGCCTGAAACTGAGTGCTTCTACTGCAAGCAGACTGGTCACTGGAAGCGGAACTGCCCCAAGTATTTGGCGGATAAGAAGGATGGCAAGGTGAACAAAGGTATATGTGATATACATGTTATTGATGTGTACCTTACTAATGCTCGCAGTAGCACCTGGGTATTTGATACTGGTTGTGTTGCTAATATTTGCAACTTGAAACAGGGACTACGGATTAAGCGAAGATTGGCTAAGGACGAGGTGACGATGCGCGTGGGAAACGGTTCCAAAGTCGATGTGATCGCGGTCGGCACGCTACCTCTACATCTACCTTCGGGATTAATATTAGACCTAAATAATTGTTATTTGGTGCCAGCGTTGAGCATGAACATTATATTTGGATCTTGTTTAATGCGAGACGGTTATTCATTTAAATCAGAGAATAATGGTTGTTCTATTTATATGAGTAATATCTTTTATGGTCATGCACCCTTGAAGAGTGGTCTATTCTTGTTAAATCTCAATAGTAGTGATACACATATTCATAATGTAGAAGCCAAAAGATGCAGAGTTGATAATGATAGTGCAACTTATTTGTGGCACTGCCGTTTAGGTCATATCGGTGTAAAGCGCATGAAGAAACTCCATACTGATGGACTTTTGGAACCACTTGATTATGAATCACTTGGTACTTGCGAACCGTGCCTCATGGGCAAGATGACTAAAACACCGTTCTCCGGTACTATGGAGAGACCAACAGATTTGTTGGAAATCATACATACAGATGTGTGCGGTCCGATGAATATTGAGGCTCGTGGCGGATATCGTTATTTTCTCACCTTCACAGATGATTTAAGCAGATATGGGTATATCTACTTAATGAAACATAAGTCTAAAACATTTGAAAAGTTCAAAAAATTTCAGAGTGAAGTAGAAAATCATCGTAACAAGAAAATAAAGTTTCTACGATCTGATCATGGAGGAGAATATTTGAGTTACGAGTTTGGTGTACATTTGAAAAATTGTGGAATAGTTTCGCAACTCACGCCACCCGGAATACCACAGCGTAATGGTGTGTCCGAACGTCGTAATCGTACTTTACTAGATATGGTGCGATCTATGATGTCTCTTACCGATTTACCGCTATCATTTTGGGGATACGCTCTAGAGACGGCCTCATTCACGTTAAATAGGGCACCATCAAAATCCGTTGAGACGACGCCTTATGAACTATGGTTTGGCAAGAAACCAAAGTTGTCGTTTCTGAAAGTTTGGGGCCGTGATGCTTATGTGAAAAAGCTTCAACCTGATAAGCTCGAACCCAAATCGGAGAAATGTGTCTTCATAGGATATCCAAAGGAAACTATTGGATACACCTTCTATCACAGATCCGAAGGCAAGACTTTTGTTGCTAAATTCGGAAACTTTCTTGAGAAGGAGTTTCTCTCGAAAGAAGTGAGTGGGAGGAAAGTAGAACTTGACGAGGTAACTGTACCCGCTCCCTTATTAGAAAGTAGTACATCACAGAAAACTGTTTCTGCGACACCTACACCAATAAGTGAGGAAGGTAATGATAATGATCATGAAACTTCAGAACAAGATACTACTGAACCTCGTAGATCAACCAGAGCAAGATCCGCGCCAGAGTGGTACGGTAATCCAGTTCTGGAAGTCATGCTACTAGATCATGATGAACCTACGAACTATGAAGAAGCGATGGTGAGCCCAGATTCCGCAAAGTGGCTTGAAGCCATGAAATCTGAGATGGGATCCATGTATGAGAACAAAGTATGGACTTTGGCTGACTTGCCCGATGATCGGCAAGCAATTGAGAATAAATGGATCTTCAAGAAAAAGACTGACGCTGACGGTAATGTTACTGTCTATAAAGCTCGACTTGTCGCAAAAGGTTTTCGGCAAGTTCAAGGGGTTGACTACGATGAGACCTTCTCACCCGTAGCGATGCTTAAGTCTGTCCGGATCATGTTAGCAATTGCCGCGTTTTATGATTATGAAATATGGCAGATGGATGTCAAAAATGCATTCCTGAATGGATTTCTGGAAGAAGAGTTGTATATGATGCAACCGGAAGGTTTTGTCGATCCAAAGGGAGCTAACAAAGTGTGCAAGCTCCAGCGATCCATTTATGGACTGGTGCAAGCATCTCGGAGTTGGAATAAACGCTTTGATAGTGTGATCAAAGCATTTGGTTTTATACAGACTTTCGGTGAAGCCTGTATTTACAAGAAAGTGAGTGGGAGCTCTGTAGCATTTCTGATATTATATGTGGATGACATATTGCTGATTGGAAATGATATAGAATTTCTGGATAGCATAAAGGGATACTTGAATAAGAGTTTTTCAATGAAAGAGCTCGGTGAAGCTGCTTACATATTAGGCATAAAGATCTATAGAGATAGATCAAGACGCTTAATTGGACTTTTACAAAGCACATACCTTGACAAGATTTTGAAGAAGTTCAAAATGGATCAAGCAAAGAAAGGGTTCTTGCCTGTGTTACAAGGTGTGAAGTTGAGCCAGACTCAATGCCCGACCACTGCAGAAGATAGAGAGAAAATGAAAGATGTTCCCTATGCTTCAGCCATAGGCTCTATCATGTATGCAATGCTGTGTACCAGACCTGATGTGTGCCTTGCTATAAGTTTAGCAGGGAGGTACCAAAGTAATCCAGGAGTGGATCACTGGACAGCGGTCAAGAACATCCTGAAATACCTAAAAAGGACTAAGGATATGTTTCTCGTATATGGAGGTGACAAAGAGCTCATCGTAAGAGGTTACGTTGATGCAAGCTTTGACACTGATCCGGACGATTCTAAATCGCAAACCGGATACGTGTTTACTTTAAACGGTGGAGCTGTCAGTTGGTGCAGTTCTAAACAAAGCGTCGTAGCGGGATCTACATGTGAAGCGGAGTACATAGCTGCTTCGGAAGCAGCGAACGAAGGAGTCTCGATGAAGGAGTTCATATCCGATCTAGGTGTCATACCTAGTGCATCGGGTCCAATGAAAATCTTTTGTGACAATACTGGTGCAATTGCTTTGGCAAAGGAATCCAGATTTCACAAAAGGACCAAACACATCAAGAGACGCTTCAATTCCATCCGGGATCTAGTCCAGGTGGGAGACATAGAGATTTGCAAGATACATACGGATCTGAATGTTGCAGACCCGTTGACTAAGCCTCTTCCACGAGCAAAACATGATCAGCACCAAGGATCCATGGGTGTTAGAATCATTACTGTGTAATCTAGATTATTGACTCTAGTGCAAGTGGGAGACTGAAGGAAATATGCCCTAGAGGCAATAATAAAGTTATTAATTATTTCCTTATATCATGATAAATGTTTATTATTCATGCTAGAATTGTATTAACCGGAAAGATAATACATGTGTGAATACATAGACAAACAGAGTGTCACTAGTATGCCACTACTAGACTAGCTCGTTAATCAAAGATGGTTAAGTTTCCTAACCATAAACAAAGAGTTGTTATTTGATTAACGAGGTCACATCATTAGTTGAATGATCTGATTGACATGACCCATTCCATTAGCTTAGCACCCGATCGTTTAGTATGTTGCTATTGCTTTCTTCATGACTTATACATGTTCCTATGACTATGAGATTATGCAACTCCCGTTTGCCGGAGGAACACTTTGTGTGCTACCAAATGTCACAACATAACTGGGTGATTATAAAGGAGCTCTACAGGTGTCTCCAATGGTAGATGTTGGGTTGGCGTATTTCGAGAATAGGATTTGTCACTCCGATTGTCGGAGAGGTATCTCTGGGCCCTCTTGGTAATGCACATTACACAAGCCTTGCAAGCATTGCAACTAATGAGTTAGTTGCGGGATGATGTATTACAGAACGAGTAAAGAGACTTGCCGGTAACGAGATTGAACTAGGTATTGGATACCGACGATCGAATCTCGGGCAAGTAACATACCGATGACAAAGGGAACAACGTATGTTGTTATGCGGTCTGACCGATAAAGATCTTCGTAGAATATGCAGGAGCCAATATGGGCATCTAGGTCCCGCTATTGGTTATTGACTGGAGACGTGTCTCGGTCATGTCTACATTGTTCTCGAACCATAGGGTCCGCACGCTTAACGTTACGATGACAGTTATTATGAGTTTATGCATTTTGATGTACCGAAGGTAGTTCGGAGTCCCGGATGTGATCACGGACATGACGAGGAGTCTCGAAATGGTCGAGACATAAAGATTGATATATTGGAAACCTATATTTGGATATCGGAAGTGTTCCGGGTAAAATCGGGATTTTACCGGATTACCGGGAGGTTACCGGACCCCCCCGGGAGCCATATGGGCCTTATTGGGCTTTAGTGGAAAGGTGAAAGGGGCTGCCATGGTGGGCTGCGCACCTCCCCCCTCCCCTAGTCCTATTAGGACTAGGAGAGGTGGCCGGCCACCTCTCTCTCTCTTTCCCCCTTGGGAGTCCTATTTGGAATAGGATTGGGGGGGGGAGTCCTACTCCCGGTAGGAGTAGGACTCCTCCTGCGCCCTCCTCTTGGCCGGCCAGCCCCTCCCCCTTGGATCCTTTATATACGGGGGCAGGGGGCACCTCTAGACACACAAGTTGATCATTGAGATCGTTCCTTAGCCGTGTGCGGTGCCCCCTGCCACCATATTCCACCTCGATCATATCATTGTAGAGTTTAGGCGAAGCCCTGCGTCGGTAGAACATCAAGATCGTCACCACGCCGTCGTGCTGACGGAACTCCTCCCCGAAGCTTTGCTGGATCGGAGCCCGGGGATCGTCATTGAGCTGTACGTGTGCTAAGAACTCGGAGGTGCCGGAGTAACGGTTCTTGGATCGGTCGGATCGGGAAGAAGACGTACGACTACTTCCTCTACGTTGTGTCAACGCTTCCGTTGCGATCTACAAGGGTACGTAGATCAGACTCTCCCCCTCGTTGCTATGCATCACCATGATCTTGCGTGTGCGTAGGAAAATTTTGAAGTTACTACGTTCCCCAACACTAAGATCCCCTGATAGTGCCTCCAGTGGTTTCGGCGGTAGCATCGGCTCGCCCGTGAGATGAAACATGGCCACACCTTTCACGGGTACACGCTCTTCAGAATGCATTGTTTGCCTGCTATGTGCTCTGGCTTGTCTGGAGGCAGCTATCTTCCCCGATCTCTTTCTCTCCTTTTTCTTGGGCACACCTTCTAGACCCTTCCTTAACCCCTACCCCAGTGTTCCTAGGCTAAGTACTGTACGACCCTCGCGCTGGGATAGTTGAGCCTGTGTTGAGGCAGCATCTTCAGGCGTGTCCTGTGAGGATTTCATGAAGAGAGACTTTTTGCAATCCCTGCTACGACCTTCCTGCCCGGGCATATCATCCATATCCTCATTAGCAAGCTGATAGCCCGATTCGTCATATGGTTGACTCATCAATTCTATGTCACAGTCATACGCGTTTGTATTGAGGAAATCCATAGGGTCGACCTCCGTCTCATCATCCATTCTTTGTTCTACATGACAAATTACATCAGCCAGCACTATTGCACCCCCTTCATCATGTCATCCGCCGCTCTCACCCGGCACTACAGGAGCTGGTAATTGCGTAGGCGGGGTGGTGGTCTCCGCACATGCTTGTTGATGTGTGGTTATTGGTGTGCTCTCGGACGGCTCTAGACGAATAAGATTCTTCGGCCATAGCAGCACCCAACCCTTGCAGCTTCCAATCCGCGGCGGGGTCTCGTCGTCCGCTCCCACATGCTGTACTGGAGGAGGCAAATCCTCGTGCCCCGATTTCACACTGGACAAGCTAACCCTGAAGTGCCCAGCAGGGATCGGCTGGTTGTGGAACGTGGGTTGCAAGGGGTCCATTATCATCCCCTTTCCCATGTCCACATTCTGGCCTTTGATCAAGTATAGTATGGTGCACGGGGTTTCTTTCGCCTCCAAACACATATGTCTGTGGCGTAAAACATTCGAAAGGCAACAAAAATGGAATAATATATATATATATATATATATATATATGTTGGTGCGACATGTAATTACGGCTCATGCCTTTATTCATGGGAAATTTCGGCATGACCTTTGCTAAAAAATGGACATATCGAGCGCCTGAAATTCACCGGAACAGAAATGAATCAACATTCCGACGTAACATAGGCAACTTGGATCATTTACCAAAACATGACATGTCCAAAACATGACATATCCACATATCACATGTCCAGTTCAAATTTGCATATAAATTCAGCAAATTTTGAAACCTATCTAAATTCATAACTAAATAGATAACCTAATTAACATAACTAAAACCTAAGTAAATTAACCCTAGCTAGCAGAGAGAGAGAGGGGGGGTGGTTTACAGAGGGTGCAGGGCGAGGAGGCAGGCCCGACGACGGCCGAGGTTGGAGGGGAGGAAGCAGAGGAGGGAGGCGAGGGCCGATGGGTCGGGGGCGAGCGCGCCTGGGTCAGGGGCGGCGGGGTCGGGGGCGAGCGCACCGAGGTCGGGGGCGGGCGCGGCGGTGCGACGGGGCCGGGGAAGAGAGAGTGGGGATTTGGGGGAAAAGAGGCGGGATGAAGCAGGGAGAGGGAGAATTTTGGGTTAAGTGGACGTAACAGTAGCGCATTTACACGAAACGCGCTACTACTACCTTGACTAGCTGTAGCGGTTTTCTGCAGAAACTGCTACTGCTACCTTGACTAGCTGTAGCGATTTTCTGCAGAAACCGCCACTGCTACCTTGACTAGTTGTAGCTCTTTTTCACTAAAGCGCTACCGCTACTGCTATAACCAATTTCCTTTTTTTCCTCAGCATAATAGGAACATATATATTACATCATTAGACCCTTGCATAATAATGGCTAAGTGTGTATACAAAATAGGAACATATATATGTTACATCATTGGACCCATGCATAATAATGGCTAATTAAGTGTGTATACAAAATAGGAACATATATATATATATATATATATATATTACATCATTTGACCGATTCCTCAGCGCTAACGTTTTCGTTTTTGAGTCAGCTTCTTTCCCTTCTTGTTCGTCGAAGAATAATTGAGCCCCTCATTGTGACTTTGCCTTTTCCATGGAGTATGATTTTTCTTTTGTAATGTAGTATTGATTCTTCTTTTGACGTATACTTCATCATCATCGTCATCTTCCCCCATTGGGTTGCCGTACTGATCATAGTCTTCCTCGTTGGCGACTCCATCCATTCCAATGATGTTTCTTTTGCCTTTCCTCACGACAACACGACTGGAATTGCATGGGTCGGTTATGAAGAAGCATTGTGTCACGTGCTTAGCGTGTACCCATGGCTCGTTTTTTGCGATAGCATTCACGGTAGCACTCTTGGCGTCGGGTATAGTCATGGTAGTGAAAATCCAGCTTTCTCTTTCGACATTCTTAGCCCATCTGACACGGAACATCGTCGTGTTGTGCAATCCAGAGTAGTCAAGCTCCCAGATCTCCTCGACCCTTCCATAAAATCGTTCAGTTGCGCTGTTGTCGCTGCCGGTCATGCATTCCATCGTCACCCCTGAGTTCTGATATTCATCACTGTCCATATCTTTGGCCTCCGTGTAGAACGTGTATCCGTTGATATCATATGCTTGATAGGTTACGAGGTTGGGCGAGGGGCCATGTGCTAAGGCGTATATGAGCAATCCGTCCTTAGAGCCCTCCTCCGGGGGATTAGCAATAATATGCTCTCTGAACCAATGCAGGAAAGTGGAGTTGTGCTCTCTAGTAACTTCGGCGTCCGTCCTGCATACCCCCCGGTCACGATACTTCTTTGCGATAATTTCTTTGTGCAGTGCCACGAAAGGATCTACCTCGTCTAGGTGTTGTAGCACTACCAAGTTTGCTCTGTCAAAGTCGCTGCGTCGATCTGAGTATGCCACGTGCAGTTCCCTGCGACCGTTGCAGTGACCTTCTCCTTCGAGCCTCCCATCGTGCTTGTTAACGGGCAAACCAACACTAACACCAGGCAGCTGGTCTGCGCCATATAGAAAATTCTCACAGAAAGAGATGCACTCTTGTGTCAAATAGCCATGGACGATGCTTCCATCCGGACGGGACATGTTACGAACGAACCCTTTGATGATCCCATTCATCCTCTCAAACGGCATCATGTTGTGCAGGAATGACGGCCCCAGGTCTATTATGTCATCCACAATATGGACACACAGATGCACCATCACGTCAAAGAACGCGGGCGGGAAGTACATCTCAAGCTCATTCAGTATCACAACGATCTCTTCCTGTAGCCTTCGGAGCTGCTTCACACTGATCGACTTTCGAGAGATGACGTCGAAAAAGTTGCAGAGACCAATAAGCGTGTCACGGACGTGCTTGTCCATTATCCCTCTAAGGGCAACAGGTAATATCTGCATCATCATCACATGACAGTCATGAGACTTTATCCTGCTGAACCTTTTCTTGTCTGTGTCTAGATATCTACTTATCTTGCCACAGTAACCGGAACTAACTTTGACTCCGGTAAGGCACTTAAAGAATTGATTGATCTCAGCCTGACTTAAGGTGAAGCAAGAAGGGGGGCAATAATCCTCATTCTTTATTTTCTTGCCCTTCTTCTCCCGTGCCTCTGTCTCCGTCTCTGTCTCGTCTGACATTTTACGTGGCGGCATGTGCAGATCTTCCCTGATTTCCAAATCTTGCAAGTCTTTTCTTGACTTCGGACCATCCTTGGTCTTATCCGGCATGTTCATCAGTGTTGCGAGCAAGCTCTCAAGGACATTCTTACAGATATGCATTTGATCAAGGCAATGAGGTGTATCGAGTTTGTGCCAGTACTCCAAGTCCCAGAACACAGACCTCGTCTTCCATACCTTCAGCAGCGGCTCCGGCGCCTTTCTCATCGTCTTTCCCGGTGTGGGGCACTCCTTCCAGTTTTTCAACAGCTCGTCGATTTCGGCACCGCTCCGCTTACGTGGAGGTCCTCGATGCTCAGCGTGACCATTGAATAGATCTCCACGGTTTCTCCACGGGTCGTCCTGTTCGAGCCATCTTCGATGCCCCATGTACACGATTTTCCCAGACCCGCCATCTTTCCTTGACGTTAGCTGCTGAGACGTCGTATCATCCATGCACCGCGTGCATCCGCAATATCCATGGCACACCTGGCCTGCCACATATCCGTAACCAAGATAGTCGTGCACTGTCGTGATCAGCGCGGCTCTCATGTTGAAATACTTGCCTTTGCTGGCGTCCCATGTCTTGGCCGGTGTTTTCCATAACGTGTCTAACTCCTCCTGAAGTAGCCCCAGATACAAATTAATATTATTTCCTGGTTGTTTTGGCCCTTGAATAAGCATGCTCATGTGAATGTACTTCAATTTCATGCACAACCAGGGGGGAGGTTGTACATCCATACAAACACGGGCCATGTGATATGGTTGGTGCTCTGGTTGCCAAACGGATTCATGCCATTGGTACACGCGCCGAGCATGATGTTCCTTGCATCACATTCAAAATACCGATAGAAGCTGTTCAACACTCTCCACTGGCTTCCATCCTTGGCATGTCTCAGCTTCGGATCATCTCCATCGTCGGGCTTCTTCCTCTCCGCGTGCTAGTGCATTAGCTTTGCTTCCTTGGGATCTACAAAATACCTCTGGAGACGGGGAGTGATCGGTAAGTACCATACCACTTTCTGGGGACATTTCTTCCCGGCGTTCTTGTATCGAGAAGCATTGCACACCGGACAACTTGTTTTTTCTGCGTGCTCCTTCCGATAAATTATGCAATCGTTGATGCATGCATGGTATCTAACGTGTGGCAGATCAAGAGGGCACACGATCTTCTTGGCCTCATCAACACTACTAGGACATACATTACCCTCGGGAAGAACATCCTTTAGGTACTTGAGATGCTCATCGAGGCTAGTGTCGGTCCATTTGTTTTTAGCCTTCGTCTTCAGCACTTGGAGCGTGAAACTCAAGCGGGTCACCTCAGGATTGCAACCATCATACAATGGAGTGTTTGAGTCTACCACCAGTTGCTCCAGCTTAGCCTCCTCTCTAGAAGCAGCTCTCTCAGTACTCGTCTCCTTGCGAAGCAATGCTTGAACATGAGGGTCCCGCATGATTGAACTTAGTACCGACGAACTCTGCTGCGTGGAGTCCATGTCGTTTTCTCTGCCGCCATGTCCGGCCCCTTCTCCGCCACCATTATCAATCATCTCTTCGTCTTGCCCCGTGTCATCATTGCCTGCCCCGTCGGTATCCTCAACATCGTCATCCTCATCTTCAGTTATCCACCGAGTATAGCCATCCATGAAACCAGTCATTAGCAGGTGCGCTTCGACATGACCATCGACATGGGGGTCAAGCCAAACTATTCCTTTGCATTTTTGACACGGACATAAAACCTCTGTCAGGTTATTTTCCTTCATGTCCTGCACCGCCGACCGCAACCACCTGTCCACCATCGTTCCACTGGCCATCGTGAACTCTGCACGGTAATAATAAACAAATTGATTATAAAAATGCGTGCATTCATCAAAGTCATACAAAAATTCGGCATGACCTTCCTTAAAAGTAGGACATATATAGATCTAGAGTTTGCCCGGAATTCGCCGAAACGGAAATAAATCGACATTTCGGCAAAACATAGGCAACTCAAATGCACAATTTGGCGTCAACTCATGCCACACACACAATTTCCATAAAAATATCACACACACATGCATAAACATATTTCCATTTTGCAAAAGCATGAAATATTAGTCACACCTCTATCTCGAGATCGAGCACACGGTGGAGATGATGATGTAGGGAGGTCAAAAGTGCACAAAGCTCTTCTTGACAAAGAAAGATCTAGTTAGGGGGCAAATAGGTCACTTAACTAAATGCTACATCTACCTAGCTAGCTAATTTGGGAGGAGACAACTTCAACTAGTGAAGGGGGGAGGAAAAATAGAAAGGAGATGAATTAATGGAGGTGGTGTAGTTATAGCTAGGAATAATGAAGAGAGAGAAAGGTAGGTAGAAGAGGGAGAGTAATGGGAGGAGAAGTATTGAGGAAGAAGAAGAGTGAGAGAGGGAGGATGTGAGAGGGTAGGGGAAAGGGAGGAGAGGAGATGGGGAGGGGGAGGTGGAAAAGGTGGTGGGTCCTGCGTCTTAGCAGTAGCGCGGGAGAGAAAGCGCGCTGCTGCTAAGAGCGTAGCAACAACGCGCTTTCCTGTCACGCGCTACTGCTAAACGGGCCAACCCTGTGCACATTTTCAAAATTAGCAGCAGCGAGGTGACAAAAAAGCGCGCTGCTACTATGGCATTAGCAGCAGCGTGCTCCCTGGCGCCGCGCTACTGGTAAACTTATGTCGTTGTGTACTGTCGGTGGATTTTTGTAGCAGCGCGGTTTAAGCGTCACGCGCTACTGCTAAGTTTGCACCAGTAGCGAGCTTTCTGTAGCAGCGCCTATTTTTATGTCGCGCTGCTGCTAAGATTCTGTGTATAAGGTTTTCCCTAGTAGTGTGATGTTTCAGTCGGCATCTTGATCACCGATTGATTGATAGTCACATCTGCCGATACTCCATGCCAGGCCAAGAAGGCACTGGAAAATTGGTGGGACGACTTCCACCTAGACACCACCATGGCTGTCAGGTGGCCGTCCATGTCTCGGTGCGAAACTAGCCGCTACCACTCCACACCGGTGCAAGTCATACTGCATCATCCAGCATACCATCGAAGCTGCTACGCCGGCACTAGATGTCGGCATAGAACCACCAGCGCGCCTCTCGCTCACTTGTGTCTGAAACTGAAGTCGGCGCCATGAATCTCCTCGTGTGATAGCCATTGCTCTCACACTAGCACTGGTAGAAAAAGGGCCTACAGTCCCGGTTCGTAAGGGCCTTTAGTCCCGGTTCCTGAACCGGGACTAAAGTGTCGGTACTAATACCTCCCCCCTTTAGTCCCGGTTCAATCCAGAACCGGGACTAAAGGGCGCGGCCACGTGGAGATTTTATGTTTTTTTTTTGAAAATTTTTTTTTGAAATTTTTTTGGATTTTTTTATTTTCAAATTTCTGAATTATTTTAACCTCTAGTCTATAATCACCACCCCTCATCACTTCTCAATTTATCCTTTAATCACCCCTCATCATTCCAAATCATCTAACTTCCCGACCAGTCACCCATCCCTCTCACTACTCTAGCCCAAGCACGCTTAACTTCCGGGTTCTATTCTCCCTCGCTCCAAGTCTGCACTTGTTGTTTTCCTGACAATAGTAAGATGTCAATCCTATTAACCTTCAGAAATTTTGCTTGAGCATGAAGTGACACATTTCACTGTTTGAGTTTGAAACTATTATTTTAAAAAACAATAATTATTTAGTAACACTAATATTTCTTGAATAATTAGTTTGACCATTGTTTGACCACAGTTTGACCAGATTTGACCAAAATTGAAATAACTAAAATAATTATTTAGTAACACTAATATTCTAGAATAATTAGTTTGACCATTGTTTGACCACAGTTTGCCCACTGTTTAAATATTTTTCAATTTTTTCCACTCTAGATCTTAAAAGCCCCGTAACTTTTTTTCTATTAGGTTTTTGAGGATTTTGAAAATGTTTAACGGGGTTGCCCCGTTAAATTTGGATGTAACTTTTCGAGTAGATGATTTTTCATATAAAAAACTTTTTCATCCGAGTTAGTATGCAAAAGTTATGCCCATTTTTACAAATTTCAGAGAGATTTTGCAAATAAAGTCAAAATTCACATTTGCAAATTTTCCTTTAGTTCCGGTTTGTGCCTCAAACCGGGACTAAAGGTCTAATCTTTAGTCCCGGTTTGAGGCACGAACCGGGACTAAAGGTCATCGCACCCTTTAGTCCCGGTTCGTGGCTTAAACCGGGACTAAAGGGCCCGAGTGAACCGGGACTAATGCCTTAGCCGCACGAACCGGGACCAATGCTCACATTAGTCCCGGTTCTAGACTGAACCGGGACTAATGGGCTGAGCCGGCCTGGACCATAGCCGTGTTTTCTACTAGTGACAAAGGGAACAACGTATGTTGTTATGCGGTCTGACCGATAAAGATCTTCGTAGAATATGCAGGAGCCAATATGGGCATCTAGGTCCCGCTATTGGTTATTGACCGGAGACGTGTCTCGGTCATGTCTACATTGTTCTCGAACCGTAGGGTCCGCACGCTTAACGTTACGATGACAGTTATTATGAGTTTATGCATTTTGATGTACCGAAGGTAGTTCGGAGTCCCAGATGTGATCACGGACATGACGAGGAGTCTCGAAATGGTCGAGACATAAAGATTGATATATTGGAAGCCTATATTTGGATATCGGAAGTGTTCCGGGTAAAATCGGGATTTTACCGGATTACCGGGAGGTTACCGGACCCCCCGGGAGCCATATGGGCCTTATTGGGCTTTAGTGGAAAGGTGAAAGGGGCTGCCATGGTGGGCTGCGCGCCTCCCCCCTCCCCTAGTCCTATTAGGACTAGGAGAGGTGGCCGGCCACCTCTCTCTCTCTTTCCCCCTTGGGAGTCCTATTTGGAATAGGATTGGGGGGGGGGGAGTCCTACTCCCGGTAGGAGTAGGACTCCTCCTGCGCCCTCCTCTTGGCCGGCCAGCCCCTCCCCCTTGGATCCTTTATATACGGGGGCAGGGGGCACCTCTAGACACACAAGTTGATCATTGAGATCGTTCCTTAGCCGTGTGCGGTGCCCCCTGCCACCATAATCCACCTCGATCATATCATTGTAGGGTTTAGGCGAAGCCCTGCGTCGGTAGAACATCAAGATCGTCACCACGCCGTCGTGCTGACGGAACTCCTCCCCGAAGCTTTGCTGGATCGGAGCCCGGGGATCGTCATTGAGCTGTACGTGTGCTAAGAACTCGGAGGTGCCGGAGTAACGGTGCTTGGATCGGTCGGATCGGGAAGAAGACGTACGACTACTTCCTCTACGTTGTGTCAACGCTTCCGTTGCGATCTACAAGGGTACGTAGATCAGACTCTCCCCCTCGTTGCTATGCATCTCCATGATCTTGCGTGTGCGTAGGAAAATTTTGAAATTACTACGTTCCCCAACACTAAGATCCCCTGATAGTGCCTCCAGTGGTTTCGGCGGTAGCATCGGCTCGCCCGTGAGATGAAACATGGCCGCACCTTTCACGGGTACACGCTCTTCAGAATGCATCGTTTGCCTGCTATGTGCTCTGGCTTGTTTGGAGGCAGCTATCTTCCCCGATCTCTTTCTCTCCTTTTTCTTGGGCACACCTTCTAGACCCTTCCTTAACCCCTACCCCAGTGTTCCTAGGCTAAGTACTGTACGACCCTCGCGCTGGGATAGTTGAGCCTGTGTTGAGGCGGCATCTTCAGGCGTGTCCTGTGAGGATTTCATGAAGAGAGACTTTTTGCAATCCCTGCTACGACCTTCCTGCCCGGGCATATCATCCATATCCTCATTAACAAGCTGATAGCCCGATTCGTCATATGGTTGACTCATCAATTCTATGTCACAGTCATACGCGTTTGTATTGAGGAAATCCATAGGGTCGACCTCCGTCTCATCATCCATTCTTTGTTCTACATGACAAATTACATCAGCCAGCACTATTGCACCCCCTTCATCATGTCATCCGCCGCTCTCACCCGGCACTACAGGAGCTGGTAATTGCGTAGGCGGGGTGGTGGTCTCCGCACATGCTTGTTGATGTGTGGTTATTGGTGTGCTCTCGGACGGCTCCGGACGAATAAGATTCTTCGGCCATAGCAGCACCCAACCCTTGCAGCTTCCAATCCGCGGCGGGGTCTCGTCGTCCGCTCCCACATGCTGTACTGGAGGAGGCAAATCCTCGTGCCCCGATTTCACACTGGACAAGCTAACCCTGAAGTGCCCAGCAGGGATCGGCTGGTTGTGGAACGTGGGTTGCAAGGGGTCCATTATCATCCCCTTTCCCATGTCCACATTCTGGCCTTTGATCAAGTATAGTATGGTGCACGGGGTTTCTTTCGCCTCCAAACACATATGTCTGTGGCGTAAAACATTCGAAAGGCAACAAAAATGGAATAATATATATATATATATATATGTTGGTGCGACATGTAATTACGGCTCATGCCTTTATTCACGGGAAATTTCGGCATGACCTTTGCTAAAAAATGGACATATCGAGCGCCTGAAATTCACCGGAACAGAAATGAATCAACATTCCGACGTAACATAGGCAACTTGGATCATTTACCAAAACATGACATGTCCAAAACATGACATATCCACATATCACATGTCCAGTTCAAATTTGCATATAAATTCAGCAAATTTTGAAACCTATCTAAATTCATAACTAAATAGATAACCTAATTAACATAACTAAAACCTAAGTAAATTAACCCTAGCTAGCAGAGAGAGAGAGGGGGGGTGGTTTACAGAGGGTGCAGGGCGAGGAGGCAGGCCCGACGACGGCCGAGGTTGGGAGGGGAGGAAGCAGAGGAGGGAGGCGAGGGCCGATGGGTCGGGGGCGAGCGCGCCTGGGTCAGGGGCGGCGGGGTCGGGGGCGGGCGCGGCGGTGCGACGGGGCCAGGGAAGAGAGAGTGGGGATTTGGGGGAAAAGAGGCGGGATGAAGCAGGGAGAGGGAGAATTTTGGGTTAAGTGGACATAACAGTAGCGCGTTTACACGAAACGCGCTACTACTACCTTGACTAGCTGTAGCGGTTTTCTGCAGAAACTGCTACTGCTACCTTGACTAGCTGTAGCGATTTTCTGCAGAAACCGCCACTGCTACCTTGACTAGTTGTAGCTCTTTTTCACTAAAGCGCTACCGCTACTGCTATAACCAATTTCCTTTTTTTCCTCAGCATAATAGGAACATATATATTACATCATTAGACCCTTGCATAATAATGGCTAAGTGTGTATACAAAATAGGAACATATATATGTTACATCATTGGACCCATGCATAATAATGGCTAATTAAGTGTGTATACAAAATAGGAACATATATATATATATATATATATATATATATATATATATATATATATATATATATATATATATATATATATATTACATCATTTGACCGATTCCTCAGCGCTGACGTTTTCGTTTTTGAGTCAGCTTCTTTCCCTTCTTGTTTGTCGAAGAATAATTGAGCCCCTCATTGTGACTTTGCCTTTTCCATGGAGTATGATTTTTCTTTTGTAATGTAGTATTGATTCTTCTTTTGACGTATACTTCATCATCATCGTCATCTTCCCCCATTGGGTTGCCGTACTGATCATAGTCTTCCTCGTTGGCGACTCCATCCATTCCAATGATGTTTCTTTTGCCTTTCCTCACGACAACACGACTGGAATTGCATGGGTCGGTTATGAAGAAGCATTGTGTCACGTGCTTAGCGTGTACCCATGGCTCGTTTTTTGCGATAGCATTCACGGTAGCACTCTTGGCGTCGGGTATAGTCATGGTAGTGAAAATCCGGCTTTCTCTTTTGACATTCTTAGCCCATCTGACACGGAACATCGTCGTGTTGTGCAATCCAGAGTAGTCAAGCTCCCAGATCTCCTCGACCCTTCCATAAAATTGTTCAGTTGCGCTGTTGTCGCTGCCGGTCATGCATTCCATCGTCACCCATGAGTTCTGATATTCATCACTGTCCATATCTTTGGCCTCCGTGTAGAACGTGTATCCGTTGATATCATATGCTTGATAGGTTACGAGGTTGGGCGAGGGGCCATGTGCTAAGGCGTATATGAGCAATCCGTCCTTAGAGCCCTCCTCCGGGGGATTAGCAATAATATGCTCTCTGAACCAATGCAGGAAAGTGGAGTTGTGCTCTCTAGTAACTTCGGCGTCCGTCCTGCATACCCCCCGGTCACGATACTTCTTTGCGATAATTTCTTTGTGCAGTGCCACGAAAGGATCTACCTCGTCTAGGTGTTGTAGCACTACCAAGTTTGCTCTGTCAAAGTCGCTGCGTCGATCTGAGTATGCCACGTGCAGTTCCCTGCGACCGTTGCAGTGACCTTCTCCTTCGAGCCTCCCATCGTGCTTGTTAACGGGCAAACCAACACTAACACCAGGCGGCTGGTCTGCGCCATATAGAAAATTCTCACAGAAAGAGATGCACTCTTGTGTCAAATAGCCATGGACGATGCTTCCATCCGGACGGGACATGTTACGAACGAACCCTTTGATGATCCCATTCATCCTCTCAAACGGCATCATGTTGTGCAGGAATGACGGCCCCAGGTCTATTATGTCATCCACAATATGGACACACAGATGCACCATAACGTCAAAGAACGCGGGCGGGAAGTACATCTCAAGCTCATTCAATATCACAACGATCTCTTCCTGTAGCCTTCGGAGCTGCTTCACACTGATCGACTTTCGAGAGATGACGTCGAAAAAGTTGCAGAGACCAATAAGCGTGTCACGGACGTGCTTGTCCATTATCCCTCTAAGGGCAACAGGTAATATCTGCATCATCATCACATGACAGTCATGAGACTTTATCCTGCTGAACCTTTTCTTGTCTGTGTCTAGATATCTACTTATCTTGCCACAGTAACCGGAACTAACTTTGACTCCGGTAAGGCACTTAAAGAATTGATTGATCTCAGCCTGACTTAAGGTGAAGCAAGAAGGGGGGCAATAATCCTCATTCTTTATTTTCTTGCCCTTCTTCTCCCGTGCCTCTGTCTCCGTCTCTGTCTCGTCTGACATTTTACGTGGCGGCATGTGCAGATCTTCCCTGATTTCCAAATCTTGCAAGTCTTTTCTTGACTTCGGACCATCCTTGGTCTTATCCGGCATGTTCATCAGTGTTGCGAGCAAGCTCTCAAGGACATTCTTACAGATATGCATTTGATCAAGGCAATGAGGTGTATCGAGTTTGTGCCAGTACTCCAAGTCCCAGAACACAGACCTCGTCTTCCATACCTTCAGCAGCGGCTCCGGCGCCTTTCTCATTGTCTTTCCCGGTGTGGGGCACTCCTTCCAGTTTTTCAACAGCTCGTCGATTTCGGCACCGCTCCGCTTACGTGGAGGTCCTCGATGCTCAGCGTGACCATTGAATAGATCTCCACGGTTTCTCCACGGGTCGTCCTGTTTGAGCCATCTTCGATGCCCCATGTACACGATTTTCCCAGACCCGCCATCTTTCCTTGACGTTAGCTGCTGAGACGTCGTATCATCCATGCACCGCGTGCATCCGCAATATCCATGGCACACCTGGCCTGCCACATATCCGTAACCAAGATAGTCGTGCACTGTCGTGATCAGCGCGGCTCTCATGTTGAAATACTCGCCTTTGCTGGTGTCCCATGTCTTGGCCGGTGTTTTCCATAACGTGTCTAACTCCTCCTGAAGTAGCCCCAGATACAAATTAATATTATTTCCTGGTTGTTTCGGCCCTTGAATAAGCATGCTCATGTGAATGTACTTCAATTTCATGCACAACCAGGGGGGAGGTTGTACATCCATACAAACACGGGCCATGTGATATGGTTGGTGCTCTGGTTGCCAAACGGATTCATGCCATTGGTACACGCGCCGAGCATGATGTTCCTTGCATCACATTCAAAATACCGATAGAAGCTGTTCAACGCTCTCCACTGGCTTCCATCCTTGGCGTGTCTCAGCTTCGGATCATCTCCATCGTCGGGCTTCTTCCTCTCCGCGTGCTAGTGCATTAGCTTTGCTTCCTTGGGATCTACAAAATACCTCTGGAGACGGGGAGTGATCGGTAAGTACCATACCACTTTCTGGGGACATTTCTTCCCGGCGTTCTTGTATCGAGAAGCATGGCACACCGGACAACTTGTTTTTTCTGCGTGCTCCTTCCGATAAATTATGCAATCGTTGATGCATGCATGGTATCTAACGTGTGGCAGATCAAGAGGGCACACGATCTTCTTGGCCTCATCAACACTACTAGGACATAGATTACCCTCGGGAAGAACATCCTTTAGGTACTTGAGATGCTCATCGAGGCTAGTGTCGGTCCATTTGTTTTTAGCCTTCGTCTTCAGCACTTGGAGCGTGAAACTCAAGCGGGTCACCTCAGGATTGCAACCATCATACAATGGAGTGTTTGAGTCTACCACCAGTTGCTCCAGCTTAGCCTCCTCTCTAGAAGCAGCTCTCTCAGTACTCGTCTCCTTGCGAAGCAATGCTTGAACATGAGGGTCCCGCATGATTGAACTTAGTACCGACGAACTCTGCTGCGTGGAGTCCATGTCGTTTTCTCCGCCGCCATGTCCGGCCCCTTCTCCGCCACCATTATCAATCATCTCTTCGTCTTGCCCCGTGTCATCATTGCCTGCCCCGTCGGTATCCTCAACATCGTCATCCTCATCTTCAGTTATCCCCCGAGTATAGCCATCCATGAAACCAGTCATTAGCAGGTGCGCTTCGACACGACCATCGACATGGGGGTCAAGCCAAACTATTCCTTTGCATTTTTGACACGGACATAAAACCTCTGTCAGGTTATTTTCCTTCATGTCCTGCACCGCCGACCGCAACCACCTGTCCACCATCGTTCCACTGGCCATCGTGAACTCTGCACGGTAATAATAAACAAATTGATTATAAAAATGCGTGCATTCATCAAAGTCATACAAAAATTCGGCATGACCTTCCTTAAAAGTAGGACAAATATAGATCTAGAGTTTGCCCGGAATTCACCGAAACGGAAATAAATCGACATTTCGGCAAAACATAGGCAACTCAAATGCACAATTTGGCGTTAACTCATGCAACACACACAATTTCCATAAAAATATCACACACACATGCATAAACATATTTCCATTTTGCAAAAGCATGAAATATTAGTCACACCTCTATCTCGAGATCGAGCACACGGTGGAGATGATGATGTAGGGAGGTCAAAAGTGCACAAAGTTCTTCTTGACAAAGAAAGATCTAGTTAGGGGGCAAATAGGTCACTTAACTAAATGCTACATCTACCTAGCTAGCTAATTTGGGAGGAGACAACTTCAACTAGTGAAGGGGGGAGGAAAAATAGAAAGGAGATAAATTAATGGAGGTGGTGTAGTTATAGCTAGGAATAATGAAGAGAGAGAAAGGTAGGTAGAAGAGGGAGAGTAATGGGAGGAGAAGTATTGAGGAAGAAGAAGAGTGAGAGAGGGAGGATGTGAGAGGGTAGGGGAAAGGGAGGAGAGGAGATGGGGAGGGGGAGGTGGAAAAGGTGGTGGGTCCTGCGTCTTAGCAGTAGCGCGGGAGAGAAAGCGCGCTGCTGCTAAGAGCGTAGCAACAACGCGCTTTCCTGTCACGCGCTACTGCTAAACGGGCCAACCCTGTGCACATTTTCAAAATTAGCAGCAGCGAGGTGACAAAAAAGCGCGCTGCTACTATGGCATTAGCAGCAGCGTGCTCCCTGGCGCCGCGCTACTGGTAAACTTATGTCGTTGTGTACTGTCGGTGGATTTTTGTAGCAGCGCGGTTTAAGCGTCACGCGCTACTGCTAAGTTTGCACCAGTAGCGAGCTTTCTGTAGCAGCGCCTATTTTTATGTCGCGCTGCTGCTAAGATTCTGTGTATAAGGTTTTCCCTAGTAGTGTGATGTTTCAGTCGGCATCTTGATCACCGATTGATTGATAGTCACATCTGCCGATACTCCATGCCAGGCCAAGAAGGCACTGGAAAATTGGTGGGACGACTTCCACCTAGACACCACCATGGCTGTCAGGTGGCCGTCCATGTCTCGGTGCGAAACTAGCCGCTACCACTCCACACCGGTGCAAGTCATACTGCATCATCCAGCATACCATCGAAGCTGCTACGCCGGCACTAGATGTCGGCATAGAACCACCAGCGCGCCTCTCGCTCACTTGTGTCTGAAACTGAAGTCGGCGCCATGAATCTCCTCGTGTGATAGCCATTGCTCTCACACTAGCACTGGTAGAAAAAGGGCCTACAGTCCCGGTTCGTAAGGGCCTTTAGTCCCGGTTCCTGAACCGGGACTAAATTAGCAGCAGCGAGGTGACAAAAAAGCGCGCTGCTACTATGGCATTAGCAGCAGCGTGCTCCCTGGCGCCGCGCTACTGGTAAACTTATGTCGTTGTGTACTGTCGGTGGATTTTTGTAGCAGCGCGGTTTAAGCGTCACGCGCTACTGCTAAGTTTGCACCAGTAGCGAGCTTTCCGTAGCAGCGCCTATTTTTATGTCGCGCTGCTGCTAAGATTCTGTGTATAAGGTTTTCCCTAGTAGTGTGATGTTTCAGTCGGCATCTTGATCACCGATTGATTGATAGTCACATCTGCCGATACTCCATGCCAGGCCAAGAAGGCACTGGAAAATTGGTGGGACGACTTCCACCTAGACACCACCATGGCTGTCAGGTGGCCGTCCATGTCTCGGTGCGAAACTAGCCGCTACCACTCCACACCGGTGCAAGTCATACTGCATCATCCAGCATACCATCGAAGCTGCTACGCCGACACTAGATGTCGGCATAGAACCACCAGCGCGCCTCTCGCTCACTTGTGTCTGAAACTGAAGTCGGCGCCATGAATCTCCTCGTGTGATAGCCATTGCTCTCACACTAGCACTGGTAGAAAAAGGGCCTACAGTCCCGGTTCGTAAGGGCCTTTAGTCCCGGTTCCTGAACCGGGACTAAAGTGTCGGTACTAATACCTCCCCCCTTTAGTCCCGGTTCAATCCAGAACCGGGACTAAAGGGCGCGGCCACGTGGAGATTTTATGATTTTTTTTTTGAAATTTTTTTTTGAAATTTTTTTTGGATTTTTTTATTTTCAAATTTCTGAATTATTTTAACCTCTAGTTTGTAATCACCACCCCTCATCACTTCTCAATTTATCCTTTAATCACCCCTTATCATTCCAAATCATCTAACTTCCCGACCAGTCACCCATCCCTCTCACTACTCCAGCCCAAGCACGCTTAACTTCCGGGTTCTATTCTCCCTCGCTCCAAGTCTGCACTTGTTGTTTTCCTGACAATAGTAAGATGTCAATCCTATTAACCTTCAGAAATTTTGCTTGAGCATGAAGTGACACATTTCACTGTTTGAGTTTGAAACTATTGTTTTAAAAATCAATAATTATTTAGTAACACTAATATTTCTTGAATAATTAGTTTGACCATTGTTTGACCACAGTTTGATCAGATTTGACCAAAATTGAAATAACTAAAATAATTATTTAGTAACACTAATATTCTAGAATAATTAGTTTGACCATTGTTTGACCACAGTTTGCCCACTGTTTAAATATTTTTCAATTTTTTCCACTCTAGATCTTAAAAGCCCCGTAACTTTTTTCTATTAGGTTTTTGAGGATTTTGAAAATGTTTAACGGGGTTCCCCCGTTAAATTTGGATGTAACTTTTCGAGTAGATGATTTTTCATATAAAAAACTTTTTCATCCGAGTTAGTATGCAAAAGTTATGCCCATTTTTACAAATTTCAGAGAGATTTTGCAAATAAAGTCAAAATTCACATTTGCAAATTTTCCTTTAGTTCCGGTTTGTGCCTCCTTTAGTCCCGGTTTGAGGCACGAACCGGGACTAAAGGTCATCGCACCCTTTAGTCCCGGTTTGTGGCTTAAACCGGGACTAAAGAGCCCGAGTGAACCGGGACTAATGCCTTAGCCGCACGAACCGGGACCAATGCTCACATTAGTCCCGGTTCTAGACTAAACCGGGACTAATGGGCTGAGCCGGCCTGGACCATAGCCCTGTTTTCTACTAATGTAGAAGAAAATTCTAACACTGTCAGCAATTGCCTGTTGCTTTGCAGCCATCGGGCCTCCATTTGCATTGTTGCGCCATTTGATTTCTTTGTCGGGGTTGTCGAGGGCCGCCGTGATGACCAACGGAGACCGCCGCCTCCGCCACCGCCATGTTTAGCCCTCACAGGTTACGATCATCTTTGTTCGTGCCACTGTGACGCGCGGAGGCCACCTCCGCTTCCAGTGCCACCAGCAGGATCTGACCATCCACGGTGTTGTAGCTGCAACGAAGAGAAGCCATCGCCGCCGCCGCCTACGGGGTCTGACTACTCTTCGCTTGTCTCTATCATCCGAAGCACCACCTCCTGGGCGTCGGTAGTTCTCATGCGACTGTCGTATGCGGTCGCGCCATAGTCATGCTCTAGAACCATCATGCGTGTGGCCAACACGGCAACCACCGCAACATCTCTTGTTATCCAACTCGCCATTCGCAGTCGTCGCGAAGAGGTGTAGATCAGGCGCTTCCAGCCGCCACCCTCCTGCCTGGGGCCGCCGCCTCGGCGTCCGCAGTGCGTTGGCCGTCCACATGGCTGCGGTGCAGCCACAGCAGCACGCCAAACTGAGCATCTGCCTCCAATCGCCGGCCACCTGCCAGACCGAGGAGGACCAAGGGCTACAGCCTCGTTTGGATCGATCTCTGCAACGTGACGAGCACCACATGGAGGATCTCCTGCCGGAACACGAGACCGGAGGCCATCTCCTTGCCGCCGTGTATGCCCACGATGGCCACCGGAAGCTTCTTGCTGGAGGCGCTCATGGCGTGGTGGCGGAGTGGAGACGTCATGCCGGACGCCCGCAAGGTTGGGGTCGAGGCCGCAGCATGGGGCGATCCCCTTTTTTCGGATCAGGTGGTTCCTCAGGCCGCTCCATCCGACTTGCCCATTTGATGTGTACTAGTAAATGTGCAGGTGCAATGCACGTCTCAGCCAATGTTACAATAAGACATGAAATTTCACATGCAGACAAAATCTATAACTGCAATGGATGACATTTTATTGGGATAACTTAGGGCTTGTCCGGTTAATTTGTTGTGCTAGACCCAAGCAGATACTGTTTATGTCCGGACGCTGCGCAATACTGTTTATTGTAGCTCTTTTTTTGGACGAAAGAACATGCTTACATTAATCATACAGGCTGTTCAGGTCAGCAACTCCAAAATATTCACAAGACCTGGTATTCATAGAACTGTAAAAAGCCCTTGCCATGATCCTTGGCAATACACGGCACCATTTGATGTGTTTTTAAACAAAGTAGCTAACCTGAAAATATCAAATGTGTTTGGAGATCCTCAAGCATATGATATTCAACTACCTCTGCATTCTTCTTGCGCCGCCAATTCTCATTACTTGTATCCACAGATACCTGGCCTAAACATCAGTACACCCATAGAAAATGGCAAGAATTATATATATGGAAACAAAACCTAAAAAGCTACTCCCTCTGTCTACTATACCAATCTTGAGCTAAATAGTAAAAAATAAATGAAATTTCATTAAAATACATGCCTGAGTTAAATCTTTACCTGAGATCTGAAAGATCACGACGGCACAACATCAGACATCAAGAAACCTATACCTGTTCTGCAAAAATTTGAACACATCAACCCCCAATGGGAAAACCCAACTTAATATGGACCTCTAACGGACTAAATATGCACTCTATGACTGTAGTAGGTGCACATACTACACCAACTCCCTTCCCAATATAGACCTGAACAGTATCAAATCCTGCAGCAAACACAAGCAATTGAAGCAACCAAAACCAAGGAGGGTGCATGACAATTCGCTACAGATTTGCAAACTAAACAATATGGAAAACACAAAAACCTGGAGGCCGCAGGGAAGCCAAGGATGTTCCAAAGCCGGTTCGGATAATTCCTAGAAAAAGAATGCTCCAAAAACAAGTATCTGCTCCCAAAATGCAGGGCCAACAAATCAAAGAAAAGCTCACTTATTTCACCACAGCTGAGTGCTCGGAAGCAATCAAGCCTCGATACTCTCACTGGCGAGGCCGACAGTGTCAAACAGCATGCTATGGAAATCAATGTCAAAAAATTTAGCAAAATCAATGTCCAACAGCATGCTATGAAAATCAATGGAATAAAAAAAATTCAGATAATAATAGCGATGTGCTTACTGTAGGTATGGTTGGTTTGCGAGGCCGACGGTGTCAAACGACATGCTATGAAAATCAATGTCAAAGAATTAGCAACAACAATCTCAAACAACATGTTATGGAAATCAATAGAACACAAAAAATTCAGCTCATAATTATGATGTGTTTGCTGTAGGTATGGTTGGTTCGAGCCTAATTTGAAGCAACAAAGCAGTGATTCATCTTTGGACGCAAGAAGTAAGCATCATTCATTTGTTGAAGAATATCTACTAAAAAACTTGACCTTCACCTCAGTTTGTAAATGAAGTTGATTTAACGGCTTGATCAAGGCCCATATGCACCTATGACATGTCCACCTGAATCCAAAGAAATAAATAAATTAGAGTTTACCTTGAACCCACTTTTGATAGTAATTCCACTTTGGACGCTCATCAGCCAGAACTCAATGGAGGCATAAGGCACGAACAAAAACTAACCTGGACAATGAAAAAAAACTTAATCTGGTGGCAAAGCTTGGACGCGAACTTCTGGGTCTTGAGAAGCTTGGCATGCTTGTTGTATGAACCGGTGTCATCCAAAAGCTTGCCTAGAAGTAGTATTTACATCAAGCCGAGAGCATGTTTGATCAATTCTTCTTGTGTGCCATTAATCCTTTTCCTGCATTACAGGCACACACGACAAGCTTTGAATTTGCCATGAAAACAATCTGGGTTGAGGTGCTGGGTGTTAATTATAGTGGATTGGACGTCTGCACTCACCAAGCCCCACCTTGGGTGCTACCAGTTCCACGTCGGCGGACCTCGCCATCTCGAGAGAGAGTCAAATAAATAGGAAACGTGGTGGAGATGGGAGGGGGGCAATACCTGCAGAGTTTGAAGGGCCGTCACCGCCGCTTGTTGGATCTCCGTGCCCCATCAGCGATCCGAAGTTTCAGCCACCACCGCCTCCTCTTGGTTTGTCGTTGGGGGGGATCTGTTGGTGGTGAAGAGGAGGGAGGGGAGGAGCTGGGTGCCTGGGTTACCGTCGGGCGGCCGTCGGAGGGAGTGCAATGGAGGTTCCCCATGCGCCTCGGCGTTCTCTGCGTGGAAGCGCTCTGGTGAAGATGCGTTGGGCGCGGCGGAGTCGGGGTTGGAGGTGCAGGACGGGAGGAGCGCCGCCTGAGGTCAGCATGGCGGGGGCATAGGAGCACCAGCTGAGGTCGGCACAGGAGGTGGCGACGGAGATCGGGCGTGCAAGGTGGGGAAGGAGATCAATTGGTGGAGGGAGATAAGGAGAAATCGATTCCTGCCTTATGTGCGGAGGTGTTTTCCTCCATGATGGAGTGCGGTTAGTCATGTTAAATTACTAAGTGCACACCAGGGATCAGATTAGATTAAAGACATCTGTTAGATTGAGATTGATGGGTCTAATCTTGTGATGGTAATGAGTTCGTGTACGCTTATGGGGTGCATGTAAAGAAGTTTTTATTGGATTGTGTAATAGTAGTGGAGATGTATGATGCCGACCGTTGGAGCGACACAGGGCAATGGTACGCGGTGGCGCCCCAGCGGGCGTTTGTGGGCGGATGTAGCCGCCGACGCCGACTACGAGGAGGCGGAGGCCTGCTCCAGCGTTGGCAGAGCCATCCCCAACGTCGTGCGTCCGCGGACGGTGACGCTCGGCGATTTCCTCCTTTTATTTGCCCCTTTCTAAACAGAGGACGGGACAATATCTCCGCTTGGTTGAAGGGTCCTGTGTGCTCTTCAAACCAATCAGTTTGTGAACCATATGTCAATCGGGAGAGGGAGATGTGGGATCCAACGGCTGGAGGGAAGGATGGGTTGCGGAACTTCCTTGGAACATCATGTCCTCTTCCTCTTCGGCTACGCGCGCTGACTAGAAAGGCACGCTGTCGTCTCGCTTCTGAGCCTCCTGGTCGTGCGAGTCCCCTGGAATGGAACACGTACGGGCTCTGCTCTTCTCTTCTTTCAGAGTCCCCCCTGCGACTGTGCTCCTTTCTTCCACACCTTGTGTTTCACTAATTACTACCAGATAGTTGGAATCCAAAGTTGATTGCCAAATGGAAACCCATATAAACCGAGCCCCTAGCTCAGCTTCAGCTTCATTTTCAGGCAGCCACGAGGATCGGCCGTTGGTACACAGCACAGGCAACTGCAAAGCCACAGCCCACAGGTATCTCTACTTGATCAACCATGCACGACTACATACGCTCACCTGCATTGCCAATTTGCCATCTTTCGATCCTGATGGACAGTTGGACACTCATGCAGTCAGATCGGCTGGTTGTTGCTTGCTGTTACAGAACAAGCTTCAGTCGAAGGGAGCAGAGTAGTGCAGGGCAATGGGGGCGTGCGGCGTCCTGGCGGACATTGCCACTGTAGCGCAGCTCTCCGGGCTGCACGCCATCATGCTCATCGCCCTGGCCGCGCGTCTCCTGCGCATTCCGCAGTGCAAGATGGAGTGCGCCAAGCTCGAGGAGTGCGCGCGCAGGCTCCGCGCGCCACTGCAGTGGCCAACCACCGGCCAGGAGATAGCGACGCAGCATCCGGCGCTGGCGGGGCTGGTCGTCGTGGCGCTGCTCGAAGCGGCCGGCCTCGTGGACTCGTACCGCAGGAGCACGCTCTGGTGCCGCGTCCGGACGGGCAGGAGCACGGAGGCGCGGCTCCGGGAGATGCAGACTCGCGTCAACTACTTGCGCGCGCTCATGCTCTGCGTGCACGCGAGTCTCCTGACGCAGCGACCGGCCGTTCATCCTCCGTCGGATACCAGCGGCACCCCGTGAGATTATTCGATCGGAAAATGATTATGTACTCCTGAGAGTGTATACTCTCACTGCTCACAGACCACTTAGATCAATCGATTATGTCCTTTTGATCATTTTGAATATACTTTGTTAGTAATTACTACTACTAGGTACTCAAATGAGTTCTATAAAAACTTCCTTCTGGATCCGTATGACTTTTCATTGTGTTTACATATCTTATGATATACTCCCTCCGTAAATTAATATAAGAATATTTACATCACTACTTTATAGTTATCTAAATGTTTGTATATTAATTTACAGAGGGAGTACTTACGTACTATTTGATAATTTTGGAGTTGCTGCTCCGTTTTGTAGCGAGCATGGGCACTTGTATGAGCCTTTAGACAAGATGAATGGCTAGGCTGAAACTACTATGTTTTTGTACGTCTATCAATTTCAATGTTTTGTGTCCCCTGCAAAAAATAATAAATAAATAAATAAATAAAATCAATGTTTTGTGTGGTTTGCATCCTACATTGGAAAAAAGAGAATCTACCATATTGAATTCATGCTTCAGACAATTCATCCAAAAGTCTGAACTGATGGACAGAGGCGAACAATATATTTCAACACTACTCCCTCCATTTTGTGTGGTTTTAAGGATGCAAAAAGTTTTCCGAGGAACCAATAGAAGCAAGAAAATTTACATACAAAGTTAAGAAGTTTTTGAAGGGAACTTAACAAAACAGCCCACACTCTCCATATTGTTTAATTAGAGCATCTACAGTCGTATATAGCTAATCAGACCCCTCAAATGTGCGCGGACTCGCTCAGGTGTATCCGCGGATAGTGACCGGCCTTAAATGTCCTCTTCCACAACCCGATATCTCATTATCGAATCCTCAAATCCATACAATTGCGTGTGACGTAAAAACCTAGTCTAAATCTCCGTCGACGCTCGTTCGCCTCCATGTTCGTGTCCATATCCGGTGGCCGGCTGAGCCCCTCGATGTGAAAGTGCGGTCGCCAGGAAGGAAGAGTAGGACATAAGACATGGACCAATTCACAGAACTCAAGGTGCCGCCGTCTTCCATGCCCTACTCTTCCTATTCGGACCCCGTGGCCTGGACATCGCTGGTTGATGTGAGGTCAGGCCCCTTGTGGTTGGAGCCCGACACCTCCACCATGACGCGATTGCAGCGCTAGGGGGTGCCGGTCACCCGTAGGACCCAAGCGCCATTTGCGGGGACACAATGGATTCCCGTCGGATCGAGTCCAACCGATGTCGGGCGGACTCCACCCGAGAGCAGCGGAGAGCAATGCAGACGGCCATCTCCTCCTCGAGCCTGCATGGAATGAGGTCCCAGTCCACAGATCGGGAGAGCTCCCGGAGTTGGATCCGCCGCCATCCCATTCTGAAGAAGGCCAAAGATTGCCGGAAGGGAGATTGGGGGCGGTGTGGAGTGGCTAGGGTTTGGTCTAAGATGCGGATGAGGACGAATATATGTGGAGTCGAGGTGAACCAGCGTGGGAAAGATCTGATGTGGCAGACACGTCCGGGCCTCCCCATATCCGTCCCAGATTTGGGCTGGATATGAAAGGCACTGGTCAGCCCAGACGTATGAAACCGTTTTAATATGCATGGGACAAATTTTGTGAGCATTCAGTGACCTGACCATCTACCCCCGACATATACAGGGGTTTAGGGAGCCCTCCTGTAGATGCTCTTAGTATCTTTAGGGAAGCAATCATAAAGTCCCACCAGTAGTGAACCCCCGCGGGATAGGAAGCATATGAAAATTTCAAGAAAAAAGCTAAATAAAAAATATGTAGACATTTGCCAACCAGAATTACTATTCTAATATTTTGTTTGATAGCAAATGTAAATATCCATCCTTCATCCGATATAATTATTCCAATCCACACATGGTAACTCGTTGTACATTTTTAATCCTCTAATAATAATAACTATTTTAAAGCTTTTGGGTGTTGTATTAAAAACATACAATAGAAGGCGAATGAGTAAGAGCGTTGCTACACACACGACAGTGCTCAGTCAATTTACAGACGATCATATTGATCTAACCATACATGCATGGGATAAGATGAAGCACATCCGTTGGATGGAGCATCGTCCATTGATCGGCCAGTGCATTTCGGCTGCACAATACTTTCGAATGAGAATGAGTAAGAGCGTTGCTACACACACGACAGTGCTCAGTCAATTTACAAAGGATCATATTGATCTAACCATACATGCATGGGATAAGATGAAGCACATCCGTTGGATGGAGCATCGTCCATTGATCGGCTAGTGCATTTCGGCTGCACAGTACTTTCGAATGAGTAAGAGCATTGGTACATACATGACAATGCTCAACCAATTTACAGACGATCCTATTGATCTAACCATACATGCATGGGATAAGATAAAGCACATCCGCTGGATGGATCATCGTCCATTGATCAGCTAGTGCGTTTTGTTAAACTGTATATTGTTAGGATATAGGAGTCTGTTAATATTGTACTTATCTCTTGTAACCAACCTGTAGTCTGTGCCCTAGTTGCATCCATATAAATACATCCCGAGGCCACCATGCTAGGTGCGCCGATCCAATCTGTATTAGGCCTACCCGCGTGATTGCACCATGGGCTCTCTTGCGGCTTCCGCTTCCTCTGCCCTAACCACGATCTCCTTGCCCGCCGCCTTCAATGGGCCGCCAACTTCTGCCGTCCCTCCTCCCTCCGCCAGCCTGATCACCGCCAAACTCACCACCTCCAATTTCCTCCTCTTGAAGGCTCAAGTTCTTCCCCCTTTGCGCATAGCCGGTGCCACAGGCTACGTCGATGGCACTCTCCCGGCCCCTCCCAAGCTTCTGGACCCCGATGACAAGGGGGTTGGCGCTCCCAATCTGGAATACACCACCTGGTTCTGCCAGGACCAGATCGTCCTCAACTATCTCCTTGCCTCTCTCTCTCTGATGAGGTATTGCAGCAGGTGCATTGGCTGGAAACTTATCGTGCCATCTGGGCTCATGTCGAGGAGATGTGCACCACCCACTGCCGCGCCAGCATCGTCTAGATCAAACTTGACATGGCTGTCTTCAGGAAAGGAACTCTTTCCATGGCAGACTACTTCGCCAAGATCCGCGCCAACGCCGACCAGCTTGCAGCTGTTGGCCGCCCCATGCGCAAGGAGGACATCATCACCGTCGTCATCACCGGCCTCGACAGTGACTACGAGCCCCTCATCACAGCGTACACCACCCGTCCCGAGGGCATGTCCCTTGGTGAGTTCTACTCCCACGCGATCTCCTTCGAACGACGCAGCGAGTACTGAAAGATCGTGGATTTCGCCTAGAGGGGGGGGGGGTGAGTAGGTGCTTTAAAATAATTACGGTTTAGGCTAGAACAAATGCGGAATAAACCTAGTGGTTAATTTGTCAAGCACAAAACATAAAATAACTAGGCTCACCTATGTGCACCAACAACTTATGCTAAGCAAGATAAGCAACTATGAGATAGTAAGATATATGACCAAGAACAATATGGCTATCACAAAGTAAAGTGCATAAGTAAAGTGCTCGGGTAAGAGATAACCGAGGCACGCAGAGACAACGATGTATCCCGAAGTTCACACCCTTGCGGATGCTAATCTCCATTTGGAGCGGTGTGGAGGCACAATGCTCCCCAAGAAGCCACTAGGGCCACCGTAATCTCCTCACGCCCTCGCACAATGCAAGATGCCATGATTCCACTAAGGGACCCTTGAGGGCGGTCACCGAACACGTACAAATGGCAACCCTTGGGGGCGGTCACCGAACCCGTACACTTTGGCAACCATTGGGGGCGGTCACCGGAACCTGTCAAATTGCTCGGGGCGATCTCCACAACCTAATTGGAGACCCGGATGCTTGCCCGGAGCTTTACACCACAATGATTGAGCTCCGAACACCACCAACCATCTAGGGCGCCCAAGCACCCAAGAGGAACAAGCTCAAGGGTACCAAGCACCCAAGAGTAATAAGCTTCTCAACTTGTAACTTCCACGTATCACCGTGGAGAACTCAAACCGATGTACCAAATGCAATGGCAAGGGCACACGGAGTGCCCAAGTCCTTCTCTCTCAAATCCCACCGAAGCAACTAATGCTAGGGAGGAAAATGAGAGGAAGAACAAGAGGAAGAACACCAAGAACTCCAAGATCTAGATCCAAGGGGTTCCCCTCACATAGAGGAGAAAGTGATTGGTGGAAACGTGGATCTAGATCTCCTCTCTCTTTTCCCTCAAAAACTAGCAAGAATCCATGGAGGGATTGAGAGTTAGCAAGCTCGAAGAAGGTCAACAATGGGGGAAGAACACGAGCTCAAAGGATAAGGTTGAATGGGGAAGAAGACCCCCTTTTATGAGAGCTCCCGAATCCAACCGTTATGTGCTCAGTCCGCGCACGAGCGGTACTACCTCCCTGGCGGTAGAAGACGGAGAGCGGAGTGAAACAGAGTGCGAGGCAGAGCCGTATGAGCGGCACTACCGCTAAAGCCAGCGGTACTACCATTGGCCGCAGCGGTACTGCCGCTGGGACCGCGCACAACGCCTACCACGAGCACAGGGAGAAGGAACAGGGAGGAGGACCATTGAGCGACACTAGGGGCGGTGGTAGCCGCGGTACTACCGCACATGAGCGGTACTACCGCTCCTACTGCCGCTAAACCTGACACGAGAAAACCACGTCTCGAGTCGAGGCGGTACCAGCGCGGAACCAGAGCCGAACTACTGCTTATGGCCATGGGCGATACTACCGCTTGTGGCGATACGCAGTACTGCCGCTCCGGCCCAGCGGTACTACCGTTGGCGCCATCCTAAAGCCACTTCCACAAAAACAAGTAAACTCCACGGAAAACCAGAACTGCCGTAACTTCTGCATATGAGCTCCGAATTGAGCAAACTCAAGCTTGTTGGAAGCAAGACGACGAGTAGCATCAAAACAACAAAGGTATGCCTAACAAATGGAGGAGTGAAACCACCAACAGAGAAGAACGGGCATAACCTCCAACATCAAAAACATCATAGAAGATGCAAGCGAACTCTATTTTCGATGAACTCGAGCTTGTCACCAAGATGACAAGAAGCTCCAAAACTCACAAAGAGAACCAAACAAGAACCAAGAAAGATGATGCAAGGATGCAATGGTTTGAGCTCTCTACGAACGATACGATCAAGCTACTCATCGAGAGCCCCCCTTGATAGTACAACAATCGATCCTATAACCTGGTCTCCCAACTACCACCATGAGACCAGAAAAATAGAAAACCTATCAAGGGCAAACCTTTGTCTTGCACATAGTCCACTTGAGCTAGATGATGACGATATTGACTTCCTCAAGTTGGACCACCTTTCTTGATTGTGTTGGCTCGATGAAGACTAGTTGATTGCTCCCCCATACTCCACTATGGGTGAGCCACTCTTCGGCACATCTTCATAAATCCATTGTTACCACAATGGACGACAAGCTTCAAGCATTTGATCTCTTCATGATGCTCCATTTGAACTTGCACATCGCAGCCTAACCCCACAAAGAAACCTCACGAAAACCATGGGTTAGCAAACAAAGCGTAATGGACAATGCTTACCATACCATGGGATCACTTGATCCCTCAGTACATCTTGTACGCTTTGTGTGTTGATCAACTTGATTCATTCTTGACTTAATCTTGATCAACCTTGAATCTTTCCAATTCTCTTCATTTGGATGATGTCTTGAAGGTAGACATGAATGATCACACAATCTTCTTCTTCAAGACATGCTTGCAATAAGCTTAACACTCACATGACCAATCTTTAGATAATTCCTTGAATATCACCTTGGTCGACACAAACTCTCCTTGAAACCAACACATGTACTCAAAGAAAAGCCTATGGACAAAACCTTCAAATATAACTCAAGGCAACCATTAGTCCATCGAGATTGTCATCAATTACCAAAACCAAACATGGGGCACCGCATGTTCTTTCAAGTACAACGCTGCTCGTCTTCATCTTCAGCATGGCAGCTCCTCTGTCAACTACGTCGCCCGGGACCCCAACAGCAACACCAATAACAACACCAATCGGGGCAAGGGCAACTACCGCGGCAACTCCGGAGATCGCAGAAGCTACAACAACAATTCCCGCGGTGGCGATCGCGGGAACCGCGGCGGCGGCGGCGCGCGCCAACAAGGTGATTTTGGTGGAAACCGCGCGATGATCGCGTTGACTACGGTGACCGCGATGATAACCACGTCCAGTGTCAGCTCTTCCATGGCCCCGGGCATTACGCCTGGGAGTGCGGCCAGTGTTACAATCATACGTTTCAAACTCAACAGTCCAAGATGGTTGGGCTTGCCGCGGCTTCTCCTCCTTCCATCTTAGGTGACCCTGCCTGGTTCACTGACACCGGGGCCACAGACCACATCACTGGTGATCTGGATCGCCTCATGGTCCGGGAGAAGTACCCAGGAAGAGATCGCATCCACACGGCTGACAAATCAGGTTTGCACATTCCTCGTCGTGGTCATGCAATTCTTCCTACTCCCTCTACTAATCTCAAACTTTGCAATATCTTGCATGTTCCTAATGCTGACAAGAACCTTCTTTCTGTCAATCGTCTTGCTGTTGATAATCATGCTTATCTCAAGTATTATCATACACATTTTCTTATGAAGAATTTGATCACCAAGAGGGTTCTAGTTCAAGGCAGATGTGAAAATGGGCTTTACCCCATTCGGCCATCACCTCATCATGTTCTGTCTTCGGTTAGGTTGTCAGCCGAAGATTGGCACGCTAGGCTTGGCCACCCATCCACTCAAGTCGTTCAGCACATTTTATCATCCAATAAACTAGTTTCCTCTAGTCGGTCTATGACCCATGTGTGTAATGCATGTCAACAAGGCAAAGCACACCAGCTTCCTTTTCCTAGATCCTCAAGTGTTTCTTCCTTTCCATTAGAACTTATTTTTTCAGATGTGTGGGGACCCGCCAAAACATCATCTGGTGGGTTCCAGTACTATGTCTCTTTTATTCATGATTATAGTAATTTTGTGTGGATCTATCTTCTCAAAAGAAAATGTGATGTGTTTGATGTTTTTCGTGACTTCCTTGCTCATGTTGAACGCCTTCTATCTCGCAAGATTTTAGGTGTTCAATCCGATTGGGTTGGGGAGTACGAGAAGCTTAGCAACATGTTTTTTCATCAACTTGGCATTATGCATCATGTCTTTTGCCCTCCACACACCAGCAAAATGGTTCAGCTGAAAGGAAGCAGTGTCATATTGTTGACATGGGGCTCTCTTTACTATCACATGCGTCTATGCCGCTACACTTTTGGGATGAGGCCTATCTTTCGGCATGCTAGACTTCCTAGTCGTGTCATTGGCAACCTTAGTTCTATGGAAAAATTGTTCAACACCAAACCAGACTACACGTCACTTCATACGTTTGGTTGTGCTTGCTGGCCCAACATGCGTCCCTACAACACCTACAAACTTGCCTTTTGATCCCAACAGTGTGTGTTCATTGGCTATAGCATTCGCCAAAAAGGGTATAAATGTCTTCGTCTACCTACAGCTCGTGTCTATATCTCTAGAGATGTCACGTTTGATGAAAAAAATCCTTTTGCCAGCCCTTCCGCCTCTCCCATACCACCTCGCGTTGCAGAACAAACCATCCTTTTATTCCCGCATGACCACATGAACTATGCTATATCCGCTTTGTCTACTAATATGGATGCAGGATCTCCTTCGGCGCAGAAGATCCCAGGTGTGACAGCCGCTCCCGCGTCCCAAGAAGATCCGGGCACAGGATCCGAAGTTGATCTGGCCTCGGATCACGCGGCCTCTCCCGACAGTGACGCGCCAGGCGACAGCGGGGAGGCGCATCACCCGTTGGCCCACGTGGCGGCCTACGACGGCCCGGTTGCCACTTCACCATTGGCGTGATTCCCTTCGCCCCCGACCCGCCACAGGCTGCTGCCCACGTGCCCGCTCGCCAGCCGGTGGGCCGGCCCTGTTCTGCGACAGGCGCGCCCGCGTCACCTAGTCCCTCCTCGGGATCGCCGCTGGATGCATCTGCCGCGCCTGCTGGTGACACGTGATCCCAGGAGGATCTGATTCTCTCCTCGGCTGTCGCCCCCGGATCCTCTGTGCCTGTGTCTACTGCAGCTCCTGCCCATGCAATGGTGACACGCACACATGATCATACTCACAAAGCTGCGCACCGTACGGATGGTACCGTCAACTATGATCCGTCCAGACGTGCGTTTCTGGTCTCCAGGGAACCCCGTGATCATTGTGAGGCCATGGCATCTCCCGCTTGGCGTGCTACTATGCAGTTTGAGCTCGATGCCCTTCGTCAAAATGGTGCGTGGACCTTAGTTCCACCACCACCTCATGTCAATGTGATCGACTGCAAATGGGTTTTTAAAGTCAAGTACAAGGATGATGGCACTGTTGATCGTCACATGGCTTGTCTTGTTGCCAAAGGGTTCAAGCAACCCTATGGTCTCGATTATGATGATACATCCAGTCCGGTTGTCAAACCAGTTACGCCTGGTTCTTTCCATTGTTGTCTCTCGAGGTTGGTGCTACGCCAGTTGGATGTTCGGAATGCTTTTCTTCATGGAGTTCTTCAGGAACATATGTATATGCGACAACCTCCTGGATTTGTGGATCCTGCTGCTCCTCGACATTTGTGCAAGCTGAGGAAAGCCATCTATGGACTTAAGCAGGTCCCCAGAGCCTGGTATTCTCGGTTAAGCTCTCGCCTGCTTCAACTTGGTTTTGTGGCATCTAAAGCAGGCACCTCTCTATTTATTTTTCATCATGGCAGTGTCACCATGTTCATGCTTGTCTATGTGGATGACATCATTGTGGCCAGCTCATCGGCCACTGCAACGACCAAGTTACTTGCTAATTTTCATGCCACGTTTGCTCTCAAGGATCTTGGTCCCTTGCATTTTTTCCTTGGAGTTGAGGTGAAATCGTCACCACAGGGGATTGTGCTCACTCAACAAAAGTACATTGGCGACATTCTTCACCATGCTAACATGGAAAATTGCAAGGTCTCCACTACTCCCATGTCCTTAAGTGAGAAGATCGGCAAGGATAGTGGGGCATCTCTCTCTCTCTCGGGATGACAGCACTAAATACTGTAGCCTGGTTGGAGCACTTCAGTATCTGATGTTGACGAGGCCGGATATTTCCTTTGCTGTGAGTTATGTTCGTCAATTTCTTCATGCACCAATGACTGCACATTTTCTGGCAGCTAAAAGGATCTTGAGGTATTTGAAGTACACTCATGGTATGAGTCTGTCTATTCGCAAGTCACCTTCAGTGGTGTTGAGTTGCTTCTCTGATGCGGACTGGGCCGGATGCAGTGACGATCGCAGGTCTACATGAGGGTTTGCTGTTTTTCTTGGTCCCAACCTTGTCTCTTGGAGCTCCATAAAGCAGGCCACAGTCTCTCGATCCAGCACGGAATCTGAGTACAAGGCCGTTGCCAATGGTACAGCTGAGATAATCTGGATACAGTCAGTTCTTGGAGAACTTGGAATCTTTATGCCACGACCTCCAATACTGTGGTGTGACAACCTGGGTGCCACTTATTTGTCTGCAAATCTTGTGTTTCATGCCAGAACCAAGCACATAGAGGTGGATTTCCACTTTGTTCGCGAACGAGTTGCAACCAAAGCGTTGGATGTTAGGTTCATCTCTTTCAAGGAACAAGTTGTTGACATTTTCACCAAACCACTAGCTGAGGCGCCTTTTGTCTCAAATAGATACAATCTGAATCTTCGCGAAGGAAGTTCAGATTGACATTGATTGGACAGTGCTCAGCCAATTTACAAACGATCCTATTGATCTAACCATACATGCATGGGATGAGATAAAGCACATCCGCTGGATGGAGCATCGTCCATTGATCAGCTAGTGCGTTTTGTTAAACTATATATTGTTAGGATATAGAAGTCTGTTAATATTGTACTTATCTCCTGTAACCAACATGTAATCTGTGCCCTAGTTGCACCCATATAAATACATCCCGAGGCCACCATGTTAGGTGCACCGATCCAATCTTCTTCTTCTTTGTTTCACACGTTTCGGTTGCACAGTACTTCCGAATGAGTAAGAGTGCTGCTACACAAAGAACAATGCTCAGCTGATTTACAGACTATCCTATTGATCTAACTATACATGCATGGGATAAAATGAAGGGCATCCGCTAGATGGAGCATCGTTCATTGATCGGCCTGTGAGCTGCTACACTCACTAGATGCATGGACATCATATTCATCTTTTTTTAACACAGTACACAGACGTTGATATGTTATTTACAGTCAATTAATGTTGTGTGGTAACTCTTTGTACATAATTGCATGCTTTAGATTTAACTTTGCCACTGTTTTCCCAACTTTTTTGTTATTTAACTGGAATGAAAACCCCATTTTATCTTGTGTTCCGCAAAAAATAAGCTTCACTGCAATCAAGAAAATAGGTAGCTGACCTTCCAAGAATAGATTCTGACCATGCTTACCATAAGATGGTAGGATGACTGCAACACAATTGGAACCTAATTGAATTTACTGATAAACTAATGTTGGTGGTTGTGGCGGTTGGCGGTGATGCTCCCTGCTCAGCTTGTTGTGCTCATGCCTCAAGGCTCCCTTATGAAACTTGGCAGTGGAATAAGTACTCGGGGCAAAATTCTTGCACTTGCTATAGATGGTGCCAATGATGGCGACATCCTTGTGTTGTTGTGTGTTGGGTGCCTTCCTGAAGGCTTCATTGTGGTGTTCATGCTACTGCCGGGAGTATTAGGTGGTCCTCGGGTGAAAACTGAAGCTCCGTCGGAGTGACCGGTGACAACACATATGTCTTTACCTTCTTGGAGGCACCGACTTGAAATCCTCGACTCTCATGGAGCGGCGGGTTCATGGTAGTTGTGCACGATTGCCATGTGGTTGGGGTGGTGGCTCCGGACGGTGGATGTAACACTACAAAAAAAAGACACATCCGTGACATTTTGGGCCGAATGAATTTTTTTCTGCCATACATATGACACTTCTATGATGATAATTGTGACAAAACCCGGTATCATCATAGATGTGGTGGGCTCCTACTTCTATGACAAAAAATCATGACAGAAAATGGGCTTTTCGTCCTGGGCAGGCAGGAGACGCAGCTGCATGACATTCTTTGGGCCTTCCATGACGGAAAAAACCGTGGTAGAAGAGAGGGGGAGGAAAATTTCGGGGAGTTCCCGGTTACGGTGGGAGGTTGGGGGCCAAGCGATGCGCGTTTCTCTCGTACACGTACGTGCGTGTGTGCGAGGCGTTGGCTCTAACTGAACCCGAGCGAGGCGTTGGGCTCTAATTGAACCCGAGCGATTGCACTGCAGGCTACGCGTTACTGAACCCGAGAAATCGATGGCTGTTAACTGAATCGGATCGAGCGATTCCTTCGCTACTGCTGCTAACTGAAGCCGATCGATTGGATGAACAGTGAGCGTTGCGGGAGGGGGGGGGGGTTGGATGAGCAGTGAGCGGTGGCGTTGCCTCTAGATGAACAGGACCCGTGGTATGGAGGGCTGGATGAACAGTAGATGGTGGAGGGGTGGTTGAATAGGACCCCGTGGTGTGGAGGGCTGGATGAACAGTAGATGGTGGATGGGTGCCTGTGGAGGGGTGGTTGAACAGTAGCCGGTGGAGTAGCGTGCGGTGGAGGCTGGATGAACAGGAGCCTGTGGAGGCTGGAGGAGGTCGACGGTAGCCCGTGGAGGCTAGAGGAGGTCGACGGTGGAGATGAACAGTATCCCGTGGAGTCCCGTTTTGCGGTACGCCACACCACTCCCGATGAACAGGACCCCCGTTTCGACCGTAGGAGGTCCGTTTCGTCCGTTTTGCGGTACGCCACACCCCTCCCGATCAACAGGACCCCCGTTTCGACCGTAGGAGGTCCATTTCGTCCATTTTGCGGTACGCCACACCCCTCCCGATCAGCAGGACCCCCGTTTCGACCGTAGGAGGTCCGTTTCCTCTGTTTTGTGGTACGCCACACCCTCCCGATCAACAGGACCCCGTTCCGAACGTAGGAGGTCCGTTTTCTCCGTTTTGCGGTACGCCAGGCCTCGTTTCCATCGTTTGTTCCGTCCAAGCCCTCCTGATGAACACGACCATGCATTTCGTTCCGACCCAACCGGTTGGCTCCCACGCGTTCCATTGCCTCCTGATGAACACGACGCATTCCGCTGCCTCCCCATGAACACGACGCATTCCGCTGCCTTCCCATGAACACGACGCATTCCATTGCCTCCCCATGAACACGACAACGACGTTGTTTCTCCGTTCCGACCCAGCCATGTACACGAGCCCTGGCCATACGTATGCGTGAGTAGGCGTTCGAGACACCGCCCTTATGTACACATACGTGGCCGTATTTTCTTTCTTGCACCCTGGCCGTTGTACGTACGTGTACATGCAACGTGCGCGCCTCTACTACGACACATGCGTGCCTCTACATCCACCAGTATATATGTACGTACACGTTCGCAACCAGAATGACAACACTACGTACTCTTCGACCAGGTGGGTCCCGACTGTCAGGCACTTCCTTGCGTGCGAAGATGTAGCTGGTGAGTTCCAGCAGTCAGGGGGAAATGTTTTTTCGCGAAATACGGTGGCCCGTCCGGTGGGTCCCCGCTGTCAGGTGGAGGAATAATTATTTTGCATGTAATAAGGAGGCACTTCCTTGCTGCGACCGTGGACCCAGCTGTCAGCCTCTCCACGTACAGTCCACGTCCGATGGAAGTCGTTCCTTGACCACGTTGATCATGCCGTGCCGAGAGCACCAGGGCGGTGGACGACGGCGAGGCCTAGGAAGGGGACGACGCGGAGCCGGGGAAGACACGGCAGTGGATGCCCACACGTAGAGGAGTATGAGGGTTCACTGGTTCGCTGCGGTGTGAGGCTGTCGTCGCCGCAGAATAACAGGGGGTGTGGGTGAGTAGAGGGATGGCCTGGCCAGCAGTGGGAGTAGTAGGGGGCGGTGAGGCCTCCGCCGCATCACAGCCGGCCACGGGAGGCAGGAGCACGAAGCATGACCGACGCTGGTTTGGGCGGCTGGAGCAAGAAGACCAGAGGTTGAAGAAGCACTACGGCCGTTGGATGGACATCGTATGGTCACTGGAGATAGAATCGTGCATATTGACTAAGTTGACAAAGCCCTCTGTCCCCGTCAACTTAGTAGGCCCACAAGTCAGCCTGCCACTATACTGGGTCCTAGCTAACAGGGGGAGTATTCATTTTTTTGTGCGTAATAAGGAGGCACTTCCTTGCATGCAAAGATATAGCTGGTGGGTCCGAGCTGTCAGCGGCGGTAACGTTTTTTCTGCGAAATACAGAGGCCCTTTCGGTGGGTCCCTGATGTCAGGTGGAGGAATCATTATTTTGCATGTAATAAGGAGGCATTTCCTTGCGTGCGGCCATGGACCCAGCTATCGGCCTCTCCACGTACAATCCACTTTAGATGCATGTCGGTTGTTGACCATGTTGACCAGGCCGCGCCGAGAGCACCAGGGCGGTGGACGACGGCGAGGCCTAGGAAGGGAACGACATGGAGGCAGGGAAGACTCGGCAGTTGTTTCCCACGCGGAGGGGTGGACGACTGTACGAGGGTTTACTGGTTCGTCTGCCGTCGCCGGAGAATAATAGCAGGTGTGGGTGAGTAGAGGGATGGCTAGGCCAGCGATGGGAGTACGGTGGGGCGGTGAGGCCAGCGCGGCAGCAGAGCCGGCCGCAGGGAGGAGGGAGCAGGCAGTCCCGACGGTGCTTGTTTGAGCGGCTGGAGCAGGAAGAACATAGATTGAAGAAGCACGACGGCCGTTGGATGGCCATCCAACAGTCACTGCTTGTGCATCAACCTTTTTTTAGGAAAGTCTCAAATCTATGGAAAACAGCATACAACCCATCTGCCATTATTTCTAATAATTTACAGTCCATTTGCTAATTATTAAGGTTTTTTTGGAGCCCATATTCTTTTTGTTAGCATTACAGCCCATATTGTGGCCACGGTTAAAAAATTATACGAAATTTTGCATATTTTGGTGCGGTCCGAACTGTTTTTAATCCCGAAATTTCGACTCACATTCAAACTGATTTTAAAAATAAATGTATATCAATATAAAATCCAACAAATTTTCCACGCATAAAAATTAATGTAATTTAAAATCTTGAAATGAAAAAAAAGATATTTGAAACTAATTGCCGGTTTGATGTGTTTTAAAAATGTACAACCCATTTCTCATTACTGATGGGCTATTTTCTCGGCCAGCCAAATGAAAGCTCTCCTCGTCTTGAAAGATTTGCAGCCCAGCAGGCCTGACAAGGCGACTTACTTGGAAAATCACAAAAAAACTGGGTTGTGGTCGTGGACCCAGCTGTCAGCCTCTCCACGTACAGTACTCTTCCGATGGAATGTCGTTGACCACGTTGACCACGCCGCGAAGCACCAAGCCGGTGGACGACGGAGAGGCCTAGGAAGGGGATGACGCTGAGCCGGGGAAGACGCGGCAGTGGATGCCCATGCGGAGAGGAGTACGAGGGTTCACTGGTTCGGCTGCGGTGTGAGGCTGCCGTCGCCGTAGTGCCTGGCTAGCGGTGGGAGTAGTAGGGGGCGATGAGGCCTCAACGACAGCACAACCAGCCACTGGAGGCAGGAGCAGGCGTTCTCCTCGGCGCTGGTTTGGGCGACCGGTGCAAGAAGAGCAACGATTGAAGAAGCAGCATGACTGTTCGATTCAAATCCAACGGTTACTGCTACTAGAATCGTTTGTTGACTAAGTTGACAAGCCCTGCATACGCATCAACTTAGTTGGCCCATAGGTCAGCCTCCCAACCGGCGCACCCCAGATGTCAGTGGGAGGAATCATTTTTTTCGCATAATAAGGAGGCAGTTGATTGCATGCGGCCAGGCCAGCGGAGGGATTAGGGTCGGCCGGGGAAGCCTGCGCGGCATCACAGCGGGCCACAAGAGGAGGGAGCAGACAGTCCCGCCGACGCTAGTTTAGGCGACTGGAGCAGGAAGATCAGAGATTGAATAAGCACGTCGGCCGTTGGATGGACATCCAACAGTCACTGCTGCTAGAATCGTGTGTTCATTGACAAAACCTTGCGTAAATAAGTCAGCCTCGAAATCTATGGTGTGTACAGCCCATTTGCTATTATTTTTATAATTTTTACTCATTTTCTAATTCATATGGAATTTATTGCAGCCCGATTTCCATTTTTAGAATTGCTGGCCATTTTCTGGTTAGTACCAGGGTCAAAAAATTAACTAAATATGTGGGAAATTTTGAAAATTTGCAAATTTTTGCTGGGGAACGAAATATTCTTAATCCAAAAATTTATAGCCATACAAAACAAAATTAAAAATAAATTAGTACTATATCATGTTAAACCCAATTAAATACGTATAAGATATGAGTGAAGAACAAAAACAAGAATGGAAACTTATATCCCATTTGCTATATTTTTTTTGGAATTTTCAACCCCTTTTGATATTAATTTTAACAGACATTGACCATACTCTTAAGCCAGGCCGGAATGCATCGCTCCTCGTCTTGAAAGATTTGCAGCCCACTAATTCGGAGAAAACAAATAGGCCTAGCTTGGGTATTCTTCAAAAAGAAATACTGGGCTACCTATTTTCCCAAAGAATTGGTGCATGAGCATTTAGCTTTATTTATGTTTACGGGACCATGAGCATGTACCTCGGCCGGATTCATGTGAGAGCCTCCCTTCCAGTTAATTATGGGCTTCTCTATTGGGCCTTCATTATTGGGCTACATGTTATCAACAACTGGAAAACGTGTTCCGTACGAAAAATAGTATGCGCTACGTACGGTACGGGGCACTAAAGGATCGAATCGTGCAACGACTTCCAAAACATTGTGTTTGTCGTTCTAACAACACATTTATTCAACCAACAGACAAAATATATACTACTGATTGTACATTGAAAACAGCAGCAGCAGCAACCAGGGCTGGGGGTGCAACAGAAGCAGTAAGCAGGCCAGAAGAGTGAAGACGCAACTCTCTCTTCCAAACCAAACATCAGCCATCATTAAAAAAGGGCTACCAAAAAGAACAAGTGTATGCATCAAACTAAATAAAGATCCTACTACACCAAGTGTACGCATCTAACTAACTGGCTCAGTTAGACATTACTATTTATTAAGCTGTGGAGATTGGCTGACGGCTTGAACCAGATGGGTGCCTGACGGGGGAAACTCCAGCCGGCAGGTCAAAGTCTGATACTTGCGACCCTCTCTCCTACTTTGGGCTGCAGAGCGTGGCGGCACATATCAGGGTATGGTGCATGCAGAGACGCATGGTACGCTGTGTACACACATTTTTGCCTGATGAACGAAACCACGCTGCCATCATGATCCTTGTCGTCGGTTATCTCCTGGTTAATCGGATAATTCAGTCTGACAAACAAAGAGCGTGTACCAAGACTACTTACCAGCCTCCAGTCAAAAATTCCTAAAGGCCCAGAGAAGTTGGGATCCTGCTCAAAGACCTTGCAGTGACTGTGATTGTATTCCACGAAACAACACGTCCGATACATGCGAACGATCATCAATCTTTCGCCGTCGTCTGATCGAGCCAGGAACCACCTGCAACTGCCATGCCACTTTTCTTTGAAAGGTTCTAGGATTAGGAAGGGTAGGGACACCAGGCGGCCTACAACATCGTATCAAGTTGGAGTCAAATAAAAAAGGGCTCTTGATTTAGTCAATCTTAAGAACAACATGTTATGAGCATGAATATTTTTTTAGCAAATGTTGACAGTAATATAAGCAAGCCATCATGACATCATAGGAAAGTAACATACTGCTGTAACAGCTGTTGTAGTGATGACTGGAGTAGGCCAGCAATACGTCTAGCCATAGAAGGATTCGACAACGTAAATGAAGCCCTTGTGTTCAATGGCTTCGGAGAACCATGGAGGATGTATGATCCTGCGATGGACGTGCATATTTATCCACTTACCGCAGTGACCTGTCAGATAGGCGAGACCGCGGTTGAAGAACACAATTAGCCTGAAGTCTTTATAATTCGCAGATCTTGCGGGCACTTGGCAGATTACAACCTTGAGCAAATCAAACTTGGTATCATGTTGGCTACTGTAAGACTCCGAGTATTCCGGGCCGCGGTGCCAAAGCAGTGCAGTGTTAATTGAAGGAAGGGGGATCAATTGCCGGGTGTAGACCTCCACGAGCATCCAGCTGCCGCGACCGTCGACGAGCACCATCCAAGACGTGTTCATGCCGACCCAGTACATACCGTTAATGTAGTTGAGTCTGATGGGGATCGGATCGCAGTCAAGGGTTTTGATGCTCGCCACCCTACGATCATTATGCTGCGTGACACGCCGTTTCTGAAGATCAGGCGGCATCAGCAAGCAAGGAGCTGGCTTAAAAAGCTCCGGCCTGAGGGCTTTGAGTAAACGGTACAGCCCCGACGAGCACGCGGCGAGCGGCATGGTACTGAAATTGTCCACACGCGAAACAATGAGCTTGATTACCTCTGTGGGGAGAGAATTCCAGCCACTCTTTCGGCGGACGCTGCTCGGTTCTGCCATTGTTAGTGCTTGGGTTTCGGACGAGGGGGGGGGGGGGGAGGCGCCTTAGCGGGGATGGAAGATTGGACGAGATTATGTGCGGACAAAGATGGAGAAGCGAATATGTGCTGCGGGAAGTGGACAGATGATGATGACTACAGCACGCCGCTTGACTTACGAGACACATACCAACAGCTTAGGGTAATGTCTATGCCAAACAACTTGCTTGAGTAATCACAGTACTGGTACTCCCTACAGTGCTATGCCCTAACTTGCTTGAGTAGAGTAGTAGAGTAGGACTCTGCTCTACTACTAGCACCAGTGGAGTAGTATATTCTAATCTAAAAAGTTACAAACTTCAATCCCGAGCGTGGAACGACTACGAACCATGCACAAAGACCGTGTCTACGTGGTGTTTGGACATGGGCGACAACCTTAACGCCAATGGTGCTGCTCCCGTTGCACCGTATGTGTTTTTGTCCTTCCTGTTCGAAATCATGGTAGAATTCATGTTTCTACTCTGTATCCTACTACTATGCTAGTCCACATGATTAGTTTCATCTCTGTTATAGCCGTCATGATTTATTTTGTGCTTATTCGGATTAAATCTCGTAGTAACTTGCTCATATATTCAACTGGCGCAATGTCCCCTATAGTCACTCCCGATTCATGGACGGCCTAGTCGATGCCTCCAAGGAGCCCTTCGTCCACTGCTATGAGTGCCCGATGCCGTTTTGTGGCTCGCCGGCGGACATGGTGCACCACCTCACGGATGCGTGCAGCGGTCACTGCTGGCCCTTGGCAGAGAACATCAAGTACGAGACGTGCTACCCGTTCACCATGCCGGAGTCGCTGGAGGATCACCGCCGCCTGCTAGTCTCGGAGGAGGACGGCAGCGTCTTCCTCTTGATCATGGGCACCGGCGAGGCCTGCGGAGGCCGCCGCCCCGTCTCTGTAATGTGCGTCAGGGGCGACACCGCTGACGCTGACACTAACACAAGGCCGATGTACGGGTGCGTGGTCAGTGTTACTACCCCTCCGGGTCACGTGGGCAGCGACACCGGCCTCATCGAACAGACTTGGACTCCGGGGAGCTGGGACTATCCCGCCAATGTGGACTTGGAAAACCCATGGCATCCTTTACCCGCCGACGCGGTGCACAGGGACTCCAAGGAGGTTCACCTGGACATACGCATTATCAAGTTAAATGTTGATCATTAGTCTTCGCTCAATGTAATCCGATGTCTAAGCATGTGGAGACTTCCATGCAGGATCTTGCTCTATTGGAGTATCGTGCATGAATAAAAGTGTATCCGTTTATGGTTTAGTCTAGAATCTTCCATGTATGAATTTTTACTACAGTACTGGTGAAAGACTTACGATGAACCATTTCTTACATCTCCTCTGCCCGCTTGCAAGTCATCCTGATTTAATCCCTCCGTCTAGGTGTATAAGGGCATGGTTAATATTACTTAATAGTATAGCCAACTGCTGACTATAAAAAAGTGCCATGTCATCTGTAGCCAACATGTATAACAATCGATACTCAAAAACTAATTCTTAAAGATCATTTCTTGCAAAGCACAATAAGTGTTATTTCTTCACAAGTTTTGGATGCAGGTTGAACAGTTGAACGCTTTTGTTTGCAAAAGATACCTTTTTATCTATTTCACCTGGATGTTTGTGAGCTCTAGAGATGAAATAATATCCGAAGAAACCTATCGATACCCGTTACACATGAGATGACCCCCACATCCTTTGTCAAAATAAACAACTCCCCGATCAATGCATTTCACTCTTCGGTGCAACGCACGGGCACCTTACTACTATAGATTAGTACGACCAAAAATTGAACTAAAATTATATATAGTACGATAAATGCTGATGCATGTCACCTAAAATTATATCATTCAAAACTATGTTCAAATACGAATCCAATGATATAGTTTTTGTTGACATGCACTAACATTTTTCCAGTTAAATCTTCAGTCAAATTCAATGGGGGACTAATAAACCACGACTGATGTAGTACAAGTGTAGAGGGCGGCGCTGCACGGGAGTCTCACCTCTCATCCCTCTCATGGCGCGGCAGTAAAGCTGTCATATCACAAAACCCAACCACTCCCAGTAATAAGTGGCCTGGTAAAATAAACGGACAAACAACCATCACACCCCTCCGTCTTTTTTGCATTTCATCTCTCTACATTTACTTTCTCCGTTTCATCTCGCACACTCGATCCCTAGCTACTACTCCTAGGGCCAGTTCTTTTGGCGGCTTCCCCAGCTTTTCCCACAAGACTAGTCACAGTGGAGAGTAACAATAAGGCGCCTCACTCATTTACTTGGGCTTCTAAACTACTACTCAGTCCTTGTTTATTCCTCACCATTGTAATTTGTGCTAAATTTTGACCAAAGATTTAACTGGTTTATTCCTCACCATTGTAATCCCTCCGTCTAGGTGTGTAAGTCATCTTACGAAAACCAAATAATCCCAAAACACTTAGGCGCGGTGCATTAACTTATACCTCGTTTCTTGTTTCTTGACATATCAACCAATAAGAGATAAAGAGTGTGCATGCTTTTAATGGCTTGAGATATCAAACACGACATGCAGTGGTTAGTTCATTGCATGCAATACTATTAACTAGCAAATAAACATTAACGTTTCTCGTTTTCTCCTCCTCCTTGGTCACGGCGCACAACCTAAGATGACTTACTCACCTAGAAGGATGGAGTAGTGCATGTGACATACACTAACATTTCATTAGTTAAATTTATGGTCAAAATTCGACACAGATTACAATGGGGACAAATAAACCAGGACGGAGGTAGTAGTTATGGGATTACTAATCTAGAAGCCTAAAAGAACTGGCCCCTGGTACTCCTACTAGTAGTAGTACTCAAGTTGGAATTCCAATTGCACGACACAACTTGTTAGGCAAAAAATTCAATACAGGGTGTAGGAAGCAGTTTGGGAATTTGCATGCCTTTCCAACCAGTGAGATACTCCGTACAAAGTATGACAGAGAAATAACCACAGAGAAGGAAGCTAAAAGTAAACAATCAAACGAGCATTTTTGCATTTGTTTTGCATTGAATTGTTTCACAAGCTTGACTAGTGCTGTTTTTCTACTTTTACAAAAACCGCATCGTAATGTTAAAATGTGCATTTGCACGTACATAAGTAATAGTAGTACTCCCTCTGTCTAGGTGTATAAGTCTTCCCTCCTTCTTGGTCATGGTGCACAACCAAAGATGACTTATTGACCTGGACGGAGGGAGTAGCACAGTCTGCAAGAATATATCGAGAGAGATGTGTAGTGCGATAGTATATAGTAAAGTTTGTGCTATATGCACGTACTTGCAAAATGCGTACGAATACACAAGGTTTCCAAACTTTCCCTTTTACATACTTAATTAAGGACGCTAAAAATTCCTGAATGTTCCGGATTTATCATTTGCGTCGCAAAACTAATGAGATCACCTTACGAAAAAAAATTATACTCCTCCTAAAAGCCACGACGCACGCAGGAGCGCTTGCGGCGCGCCACGAGTGCCCTGGTGCGCGGCCATTTCCCAGCGCGCCGACACAACGCCTCTTCCTCTGCCTCGCAACTCGCGAGGTGCGGATTGGCGGCTTGCTGGCGGGCTAGCGCGATCTCACCGGTGTGGTGATCCGGCGCCAATAGGCACTCCTCCTCGCTGGAAGCATGCACCCGGCCCACGTACCGCCAAGCGTAGATGAGGCGCTTGGGCCCGACTGCACTCAGGGCGACGGCACGGGCATCCTCCGCCATCCTCACGGCCCTCGCACGAGCCTTCTGTCAAAGAGCCAATTGCCTGACTCTCTCGGACGTGACATAGGCCTCCCATGCATCTTGTTCCGCGGTGCGCTTCTCTTCCCCGGCCTTCTTCTCCGCCTCTATTTTGGCGCGCTTTGCTGGAGGCAAAGTCTCCCACAAGGCGCATCCATTTCTTTCCAAAGCTCCTTGAGGCCGGGGGCTCGGCGGGCGGCACGGCGTTCTCCTCGTAGCGGGGAGCCGACGCGTCCTCCGGCGCGCGTGCTGGCGAGATTGGGAACGCCGATGCGTCCACCTCGACGCATCGCGGCGAGGAGAGGAACACCGACGTGTCCTCCTCGACTAGTGGTGGCGAGGAATGGAATGGCAACGCGTCGCGTCGTGGCGAGGAGCAGAACGCCGACGCGTCCTCCTCGACTAGTGGCGGCGAGGAGTGGAACACCGACGCGTCCTCCTCGACTAGTGGTGGCGAGGAACGGAACGGCGACGCGTGACCGTCCGTGCGGTGCAGCGAGGGGCTCCTAGGGCTTGGGAGGGGCGATGCCATGGTGGTCAACGTGAGAGGGAGGGGGGAGATAGCGATGAACGTGAACATGAGGGGGAGGAGATAGCGATGTCGTGGGAGGCGCAGTATTTATAGCGAGCAATGGCACACCTATGTAAGATATGGACTAAGCTGCACTGACTTAATTGCAGGTCCAGTTGCGTCACTGACATGTGGGCCAGACCCCTGTTGGGCCCATATGTCACTGACCCAATGCACCTGCAGTTAAGTAACAACTACGTGGGCATATTTGTTGGAGTAAATTACGGGGGAGAGAAGGGGTGGAAATATTGCTGGTCACAACGGATTGGACGAGCGTGGGGGGAGGAGAGTCATGCATGCAGATTTTTTCACACGGGGTGAAGTGGTGGGACCGCCGAAGGGAGAAGGAGAGTTTGGCAGGCATATTGTTTCCACACATGGAGAGGAAAAGATTTGGAGACGAACGGGCTTCCTGCAGGTATGGGGAACGGTGCATAATAAGTCATCTTGCATGCCGGGCTAGGTATAGTCTCAAGTCATTAAAAACATACATGCCCCACACATGTTCATATTCCAAGGTGCACTAAATTATTGCATGTGATGATTAAGGCTGGCCATAATGGTGGTATCTTAGCTGGTACTAGTAGACTACCTGTGCGTTGCCACGGGCATGTCAACTTTAACGTGGATTGAAAAGATAGCCAATAACAAAAAATAATAATTAAAATCCACTTCACTTGTAATATATTTTGTCAAAAAAATTGAAACATTGAACTCTTTATTGTGCACTTATTACAAATGATAATAACACTTTAATGCCTTTATTATTTATGCTAAAGATTCGATCATCTCACGAAAGCATGTGTATTGTTATTATCCATTAATTAAAGACAAATGCATGGAGTACTGTGTTCCCTTTAAACAAATGTTTGAAGTTGTTACAACCAGAGCGAGAGAGAGAGTGTGGGGACGTGTCCTGACATCACATCATGCCAGACCAGAACTTTCAACTCTCATTGTGTGGCAATATAAAATGTCCGGAAAAAATACAGCTCTTTGAAATAATGCAAGGCATCCCCAAGATATCGAGGTTCTAAATTGCTAGGAGCTTAAATGCTTAATAATACAATCATGTTTCTCCACTTTGAGCCAGTCCAATGTGGACTCTTCATTAATACCTACCATCATTCCAGATAACCTACAAAACCAGAGGTAAAAGACTATACAAATAAAAATTTCAGTTGAGTTGAAAGGCTCAAACTAAAAGCCAACAAATATGTGCAGGGTTATTTCATACTACTATTTTATACAGCACCAATAACTTCCTTGTCAGCATCATAATATATCATCCAAAATCATATTACCAATTTTGGGGCAACTTTATACTACTTACAAATATAAAGAATAATATTAACTAAAAAACCATGGATTGTAATATATGTGAAAAATACTTCTATGTTTCAAGGAATCATATGGTGTGAGTATCGTCTGAAAGCTTTTAGGAGAAATAAGGATACAGAGCTGTTTTGTTCAACGAAACAGATTGGCTCTCCTTACACTGAGTCTAAGTTCATTATCATTCATTGTTGTTACATGTATAAATCGGGATAACACACAATGAATAAGAGGAATAAGGATAGAAAGTTGTTAACTTCATCAAATAAGACAACATCTCCTGTGAAAAAATTATTTTTATTGGCAAACGAATTCCCTCCATTTGTTAAAAAGATGCCTATTTGGTTCACCTGGAAGGCAAAGGAGAATTTCATAACATGTTTATGGTACCTTGCTAGAAGGAAAAAGATAATGGGTACACTTGGCTCAAAATCGGAATGGATGGTAGAATTACATAGAGCTGTTTGTCCTTTTCAAAGATACAACTTTTGTAAGGAACTGTGTCAACGAATTCGCACAAAAAATATATCATCTGATTCCGGTAATGTAATAGAGCACACTAAATCGCATTTATGAATGCGTAGGAATCTGGACTCTTTAGAAGAAATGGACATAGCAAATGAGCATGGCTCAATGCAGGTTCTACAGGTTCTATTGTACACATGTTTTTATACAAAATTTATTAGAAACACGGGAACAAAATATGTTTGAGTAGGTAACAAAATTTGTTTTAGAAGATGATGACTTCCTAATATTGAAGCACGTAACTGAGCTCTACTGGTTTTTGGGAGTTGAAACGGAGGTACCAGACAAGAATGAAGAAATAGGTTTTATTTCTGTTACTCACAAACTACATGTACAACATTGACAAGCTCCTTGTGAATCAAGCTTACAACAGTGAGCACTGAAAAATCATACTCTCTTCTTGCTAGCCGGTGGTGAGAACACCTTTGCAGCAATTAGTATTGAAATGTTCTCCTTGATAGGTTCATGAAGAATGCCAGCAATGAAAATCCCATCCAGTATTTAGACCTGAAAATTTCACCATTGGTACCCATGGGATTAGTCAGTACTAAAAAGAATGGTAGCTCTTGCAAGAAATTTCATATAATTCGATTGCTGGTTCTTCGGTGTCCAAATTTTAGCATATATGTGAATATTAAATCGACCTCACATACGTAAAGAAATTAGGAAAAACATGAAGGCTGCAGTGCGGCTCCCGTGTCCTTAACAGTTTTGGCACGCGTACCACGTCCTCGCCGGTTGTGGCGCGACCCCCCCATCCTTGGTGGCGGCCACGGTGCCCACATCCACCTGCATCCATGTTTGGGCTGTACTGGAGCAGCCACACTCTTGTACCCGTCACTACTATGTGTCATTGCAGATTAGAGAGAGAGATACTGCTCAGGATCCAGAGACGACAGAAGATACCTGGGCCGCGAGCACTGATCCAAAAATCCCTAGGACCAAACCCCAGCCGCAGGCCCTCTCATCCTCTTCAAGGCTGCCTACCGCCTCATGCCACTCCTTTTCCTGCTTTTCTCCACCAGCGCTCACCTTCCCACTGGTGCCACCCGTCATGCCCTTCGTCTGACACCAAAAATAATTTGTTGTCAATAATATTGCCAATTAGGCATGAACAATCATTACAAACTCAAAATTCAGTTACTCTAAAAGAACAAGCTCGATATTAGATTACTTGATCTTTCGTAGAGAAAAACAAAATACTAAACCAAACTTTGCGAGAACAGTAGGAGGTTGGCCCAAATAGCTGCTCCATCATCATATGCACAATTTAAGATAATTAAATATTCAAATTCATCTGCACGGGCATCAAGCTTCATTATAAGGGTTCAGATTTATTTTAGGGTAGAGAGACTTTAGATGGTTTCTATTTCCCTAAACTCTAAGCCCAATGTGCCTCTATGTCCTTGTTTCTTACCTCCTCACTCACCGACCAGATCAAGAAGCAGCACCCCGATCATGATTCATGTATTTTTAGATGGTTCTGTACGGATCTTCAAATCTAATTTCCTACCATCCATATCTAAATGTTTCTTCTCACAAATATTTTGATAAACTGTACGCCTTTTGTAACACCCCGGATGTAATTTACCTTATATGTATCCCAACTCTTGCCGTTTCCGGTGCTAAGTTATTTTATTTCTCCGTTGTCGGTTTTTTGTCTCCGTGTGTTGTTGTCTTTGTCATGCATCTCATATCATGTCATCATGTGCATTGCATTGTCATACGTGTTCGTCTCATGCATCCGAGCTTTTTCGCCGTTGTCCGTTTTGCATTCCGGCGCTCCTATGTCACCCGGTGGTCATTTCTACCTCTTTTTGTGTGCGGGCGTTAAAAATTTCCGGATTGTCCCAAGACTTGTCGTGCGGCCTTGGTTTACTACCGGTAGACCGCCTGTCAAGTTTCGTACCATTTGGACTTCGTTTGATACTCCAATGGTTAACCGAGGGACTGAGAAGGCCTCGTGTGTGTTGCAGCCCAACACCCCTCCAAAGTGGCCCAAAACCCACTTATACCTCTCCCATCATCTAGAGCATTCTATCATGATCGCGTGGCCGAAAACCACACCTCATTTGGAGCTTGCTAGCTCCCTCTACCTATAAAACTAGCCCCTCCTCCGAAATTTGCGGGTCAATCTCCCCTAACACTAAAAAGATCTCCTCGCGCCGCCGCCGGACACGCCCGTCCTGGGCGGACGAAATTGCGCCGCCGCCCCGCACCAGTGGCGTAGCGCCACGTGGCGCCGCCAGCCGCTCCCGCGCGAGGCCCGCCGAGCCCGCGCTGGGCCCCCGAGGCCCGGGCCACCACCGCCGCCGCCCGGGTCGTCCTTCCTCCCCGCATGCCGCGGCACTCGCCCCGGACGGCCGCCGCGACCTCGCCGGCCGGAGTAGGGAGCCGCTCCGCCGCCCCGTCCTTACCGCGCCGTGCCTCGCTCCGGCGTTGGCCCCGCCTTGACCACCGCCTCCTCCGCCCGGTTCCGGCGATGCGGCCAGATCCGGCGTCTTCAACAAGTCCGGCGACGTCCCGCAGCTCCGGCGAACAATTCTCCCTCCGGCGATCCTCGATTTCCGTGCAGCCCCGATCTGGATCTCAGGTCCAAAAATCTCGGGTTGACTTTTCATCCCTAACCCTAACTTTTTATGCAATCTTTGACATGTCATAACTCTGCATCCGTAGCTCCGATTCGTGCGTGTAGCATATCAAAATATTCGTCTCGACGAGTACATCATTTCATATCATTGCATAATTTTCATTTGAGCTCATCTTGATGCCCGAAATGCTATTGGAAGAGGGCTATGTGAGGAATATTTCAGATCTGTTTCAGCAAATGGCCTTTTGTCATTTTTGCCATGATTAATGTGTGCATGCTATGATCTTGAGCTCTACATGTGTTTTGTTATATGCTATGCCATATTTACAGGGGTGCATGCCATGTATTTTTGTGATCTATGTGGTGACTAGCACAAGCATGCAAAGTAGCTTACTCAATGATGCTGATTTCAGGGACTTAGAATTTCACTAAGTCATTGTCCTGTTTTTGTTTTTATGCCATATGTTCATGTTGTTTCCTAGTGATCCGTGCCTCTTTTGAGGATGATCAGTAAGGATGCTTTGTTAATATTGTGGTGCTCTATCCATCCATGTCTTTGTTTGCATTTATGGAGCACCCTAGCTTGAGTCAATCGAGCTCTAATTTTGCTATAAAATGTTCCTGGCAGATTGTTGACATGTTTAGCGATTTTGCCGAGGATGTTGCTATTGATCCGTGCATGCTATGTTGTTGTTCTTGCCATGGCTAGCTTCTATGCCATGTATTATTCATGGGTGTATGCTTAGTTTGTCATTCCATGCTCTGCAGTGAGTGCATAGAGCTCGTAAACATGCCTACTTGTTAATCTGTTTTGCATGCTCCAGTTTTTCACTAAGTCTGAATCTGTTTGTGTTTTTGCTATGTTCACATGCTTGCAATTGTATTTTCTGATCCCTTTTCGCTCAAGGTCACTAAGGGACTTTTGTTATATGCTTAGAGTAGCTTCATGGCATGCCTTGCTTTGCCATGATATGTTCCTGTATCATGTAGTTTTCATGCTCTAAAGATTGCTTCCTGCTGATAAATTCCAGACTTGTGTTAATTTCACGAAGTCTGAAACCTGTTATCATTTGCACTTTTGCCGTGCTTGTTTGAACCTGGTAATGGATGAATTAGCCGTAGTTCAGTGTTCATCTTTTGTCAAGATTCATGAGTGGATCCCTGCCATATTTTTTTTTATGTTTGAGGGTTGTAGCATATTTATCTTGTTGCATTTAGATGGCTACTTGCTAATTATCGCAGACCAGTGCCATATTTGTTTTGCTTGCCTTTTCCGAACCATGCACCCGATTTCGGTGATCTTTATATCAATTTCAACCGAAATCATCTCCTCTTTCCAGTGGCACTGTTGGATTTCCAAGTTGAGGCCAGGTCCAATCATTCCTTTTCAAATCATGCATATGCATCACATACCGCATCCCGCATATCATACCATGTTTGCATCATGTTGCTTGAGCATTGCACGTGGTTGATTGTGCTCCTTTTGCTTGTTGTTCTTGTTTGGGTCGAGCCGAGAGACGAGTTCATGAACGAGGAGCCCGTTGAGTTCTCTTACGAGGATCAAGGCAACTCTGAGTACTTTCCAGGCAAGATGATCATACCCTTGAAATCAATTCTATCTTTGCTTGCTAGATGTTCGCTCTTTTGCTATGCCTATGCTATGATACCTACCACTTTCTTATCATGCCTCCCAATTGCCATGTCAAACCTCTAACCCACCATGTCCTAGCAAACCGTTGTTTGGCTATGTTACCGCTTTGCCCAGCCCCTCTTATAGCGTTGCTAGTTGCAGGTGAAGATTCGAGATCGTTCCTTATTGGAACATGTTTATTGTTGGGATATCACCATATTGTCTTGTTTACCTTAATGCACCTATATACTTGGTAAAGGGTGGAAGGCTCGGCCTTTTGCCTAGTTTTTTGTTCCACTCTTGCCGCCCTAGTTTCCGTCATATTGGTGCTATGTTCCCAGATTTTGCGTTCCTTGCACGGTTGGGTTATAATGGGAACTCCTTGACAGTTCGCCTTGAATAAAACTCCTCCAGCAATGCCCAACCTTGGTTTTACCATTCGCCACCTAGCCTCTTTTTCCCTTGGGTTTCCGGAGCCCGAGGGTCATCTTTATTTAAACCCCTGTGCCAGTGCTCCTCTGAGTGTTGGTCCGAAATGGGCAGCCTGCGGGGCCACCTCGGGGAAACTTGAGGGTTGGTTTTACTCATAGCTTGATCTATCTGAGTGTGCCCTGAGAATGAGATATCTGCAGCTCCTATCGGGATTTGTCGGCACATTCGGGTGGTGTTGCTGGACTTGTTTTACCATTGTCGAGGATGTCTTGTAACCGGGATGCCGAGTCTGATCGGATTGTCTTGGAAGAAGGAATAACCTTCGTTGACCGTGAGAGCTTGTGATGGGCTAAGTTGGGACTCCCCTGCAGGGATTTGAACTTTCGAAAGCCGTGCCCGCGGTTATGGGCAGATGGGAATTTGTTAATGTCCAGTTGTAGATAACACGAAACTTAACTTAATTAAAATGCACCAACCGCGTGTGTTACCGTGATGGTCTCTTCTCGGCGGAGTCCGGGAAGTGAACACGGTGTTGGAGTAATGTTTGACGTAGGTTGTTCTAGGATAGCTTCTTGATCATTTGTTCGACCGTGCTTTTGCCTTCTCTTCTCGCTCTCTTTTGCGAATATGTTAGCCACCATATATGCTAGTCGCTTGCTGCAGCTCCACCTCATACCTTTACCTTACCTATAAGCTTAAATAGTCTTGATCGCGAGGGTGCGAGATTGATGTGTCCCCGTGACTCACAGATTACTTCCAAACCAGATGCAGGGACCGATGATGCCGTTCCAGATGATATGATCGAGCTCAAGTGGGAGTTCGATGAAGACTCTCGCCGTTACTACGTATCTTTCTCAGATGATCAGTAGTGGTGCCCAGTTGGGGCGATCGGGGACTTTGTCGCATTTGGGGGTTTATCTTTATTTTGGTACCATAGTCGGACCATGAGTGTATTGGATGAATGTAATGATTTATTTATGTATTTGTGTGACGTGGCAAGTGTAAGCCAACTTTGTATCTTTCCCCTTTATTTATGTACATGGGTTGTTTTGTGAAGATTACCTCACTTGCGACATTGCTTTCAATGCGGTTATGCCTCTAAGTCGTGCTTCGACACGTAGGAGATATAGCCGCATCGAGGGCGTTACACCTTTTTGGTTGATGATTCATCGGATTTGTTTGTCTTTTCCAATCTTTCATTTGGGAAACATGTTTGCGTGTGTTAAAATAGAATGCTCCTCCAATACCCTATGTATAACCAGGAAAGTTAACAAAACATTTGTAAATAGTGACCACAAAAATATTGTAACATACTCCATTAGGATTGAGGACACTAAAGTGTGCTCCTTGCCATAGCTCTTTGTAGGTGGAGCAAACTATAAGTCTCGATGGGATTTACCAACAACGATGTTGCTGTAGAGCTCATCACCATTATCTGCAAAAGAAATGGCAAATTTAAATTTGTTTTTGCAGGGAAAGGTAAATTGATGACTGAAACTATAAGCAACATGCATCAGACAGTGGAAGGCAAGAAAAGGAAGGTATTTGATCGGCTCACACGAACACACCTTCACTAAAAACCAGCAACAATTGAAGGCAAGAAAAGGAAGGTATTCAATCGGCTCACATGAATACACCTTCGCTAGAAACCAGCAAAAGGAAGGCAATGAATGAACCCTAATGCTTATAGATCATGTGCATTACAAGTGAAGATATCCAAAAAAGGAGATCTGCAGTTCATATCAATATGAAGAAAATATAATGCTACAGGAAAACAGTGGTCCCATAGGTGGTTTTCTGACCATGTACATAGATTGTCTAAAGTCATATTTCATATGAGCTTATCTACGAGTTTCGGGCAGTATATAAAATAATGATATCAGCTGACCACCAGTATCCAGTATAAGTACTTCCCTTTTCCTAGAAAAGCTGGGGGAGGGGGAGTAGTTTTCTGCCTGAGGCTTGGACTGGTGTGCATATCTCATAGGCGACTCATTTTCCCTCGTCCCACTTCAGATTAATATCGTCTTTTCCATACTTCAGATCTGCAATGAACCAACGATGTATGAGCAACCTGACCAATCAAGAGATCAGCTATACGATATCATTTTGATACTATCAACCTATGTATGGAATGCGGTTTGAGGCTTTCAGCACATATCACTGGAAACTTATGAGAAGAAACAAACATAACATCGCCTCATTATACTTCCAGTAAGCCTTTCTCCTGATGCAATAATCTTAAACAAGAATGAAACTTTCCGAGGAACAAATGTTAATTTTAGGTCAAGAAAATAAGCTCGACAGTCCTGAACTCCAAATCATATGAAATTAGTGTGACTAAAAAATTAAACATGGCATGATTCACATAGAAATAAGCATTTGAACCAGTGGTAATTGTTGCCTGCTCTCCAACGAGGCAAAATTATCATTTTTTCTTTCTCTGTATTATCATGGTACAAAAGACTAAGGAAATATAGCCGTTTTTTGTTCTCTACATTCAATAGTTAATGCTCGTAAAATAAGACTTTACTTGGTTATCAGTCAGAAGCACATGCTGACTCTCTGTGGGATATTGCACACTTGAACCATCAGGTATATAAAAAAATCTCTTTCAATTGTAATGCCACTGATGCAAACGCCAAGACATAGGATACCATTGGTAGATTACAAAGGTACACCTCTACAAAGCGTACGAAAAAATGAAGATTCATTAAATGTTCACCGCCAACAGAGAGAAACAGGACAACTCTAAAAGTTGAGAGAAGACCTCAAGGAGTCAATGTTTCACTGTTAGTCTGCATCATCACAACCTAAAGCAGAAACTACAAAATCGGTTATTAAGTCACCACTAAAATTGGTCCCAAAGATAAAGAGTATTATTTCCAATGAGAATTGGTGTAGTAAGTGCGCATCTTGCCACAACATACAAGCCATAGGAGTATATTTTTATGATCAAAGTGGTGTTTCCACCCTCCGATTTCCATTAAGGGAAACCATAAACGAGATACAAGAACCAGTTCACCGCAAGCCATAGGAGTATAATTGGATATCACAAATGTTAAAGATAGAACTGAACATAGTATCCTGTTTTGAAACCAGTAAATTGACACGTTTTCTATTTTTGAAAGAATCTATGCAAAGCATCTCTATGAGCAAGAACTATCTGGTGGAACAGAATTTAATTAGTGACAGGGTTTATGCTCTTACCTATACACTTAATTTAAGCAAGCGAGCATTCAGACATGCCATTTGTTTTCGGAACAACACCATAACAATTCTTAACTCCCAAGAATGCAGTCTATACTATATTTCTTTTGCAAAATAATTCCTTGCAGGGTACACATGTATTGCTAACATCTAACTACTACGTATAGCCACATCGATGTTCGGGTTACAGAGCTCCAGAGAGAAAGAGGAGAAGTAAACCGAGAGATTTATCGAGCCGGCAACGAAGCATATGATAAGTGACTCGGAGAAGCAGCTTCAGTGACGACGGCATGTACAAGCTTAAGCAGGGTCGAGATGACATCTTTGTATCACCACATTAAAGCATTATCAACAAATACAACATGTACTGCCAATGGAGATTGTTCAGAGAACACGTCCAGACATAACTAAAACACACACATATTCAAGAGCCAGCAAGGTTACACCGCCATCTATGCATTCAGCGGTCAGGGCACACGTTGAGCGTTGGGTGCAGGACGAAGGGATGCGGGGGAGGGCGCAAGGGGTGCTTACTGCTGGGATCAGGGCCTTGGGGGTGGAAGGAGACGCCGTCCTCCTTACCAAAGTTCTTGTAGATGCCATCGGTGAGTGAGGTGTGAATATGTGTGAACGACCTGACCACCGCCAACATTCTTCGGATTGCTCCTGCAATGTCTACTATGTGACGGCAGCCGCGATCTAAACAGCGGCGGTGGCTGCGATCTGGAGAGATGGCCGCAACCATCCCGACGGCGACGGCGGCGATCCGGACGACGGCGAAGGCAGCGATCCGGGACGGTGACGGCGAGCGATCCGGAGAGGGGCGACGGTGATCCGGAGGACGCTGGACTGGTCGACAAGCTCCCGTGTGGTGGCGGCGCAGGAACCCTAGCGCGTGCAAGGGTACCAAGGAGAGGATGCTTACGCGAGGAGAGGGAGGGGAGTAGTTCATGTGTGGGGGTGGTTTATTTGACTGCGTGAGTGGGTGGGGGCAGCATAGACAAAAAAAAATCTACAAAAAAATCGTGAAGCAGGGGGGAAGCGCTGGGATGTGGGAGGTGGTCGGAAGGACGAAAAAAACCCGTCTCTGGTGGGACGAAAATTGACCGGCGGAGACTACCAACTGCTCCATTAGGAGTAGAGATCATGCACACGGGAGTAGCAAACATGCTGACACTAGTAGAAAAGGGGGGCAAAGGTCCAGGCCGGGTCAGCCCATTAGTCTCGGTTCAGTCACGAACCGGGACTAATGTGAGCATTGGTCCCGGTTCGTGCGGCTAAGGCATTAGTCTCGGTTCACCTGAGCCCTTTAGTTCCGGTTTGTGGCATGAATCGGGATTAAAGGGTGCGATGCCCTTTAGTCCCAATTTATGTCTCAAACCGGGACTAAAGATTAGACCTTTAGTCCCGGTTTCAGAAACAAACCGGGTCTAAAGGGTGCAATGCCCTTTAGTCCCGGTTTGTGTCTCAAACCAGGACTAAAGGTCCTATTTTCAAACTCTACCCCCTAGATCGCCTTTTTTGTTTCAAAAAAAAAATCAAAAGAACATGATAAAAACTTCAAAAAAATAAAATCCTTCGAGAGGTAGTTATATTACTACATCTACTAGTTAGGAAAATTTAAAAACTTAAATTTGGACATGTTTTGCAAAAAAAGTAGGGAAAATGTAAAACGGCTATAACTTTTGCAAACGATGTCGGAAAAAAACGTATAATATATCAAAATGTTCAGAACGAAAATCCTCAAATTCTAAAAGGAAAAAAAGTTATGCTCAAATTTCATTTTTTTGAATTTTTGTTAAATCTGGTCAAACTACTTATTCAAGAAGTATTAGTGTTACTAAATAATTATTCAAGAATATTAGTGTTACTAAATAATTATTTCAGTTTTTTTGAATTTTGGTCATCTATGGTCAAACTGTGGTCAAACAATGGTCAAACTACTTATTCAAGAAATATTAGTGTTACTAAATAATTATTTCAGTTTTTTGAAATTTGATCAAATCTGGTCAAATGATGGTCAAACTGTGGTCAAACTAGGGTCAAACTATGGTCAAACTACTTATTCAAGAAATATTAGTGTTACTAAATAATTATTGATTTTTAGAACAATAGTTTCAAACTCAAACAGTGAAATGTGTGACTTCATGCTCAAGCTAAATTCCTGAGGGTTAATAGGATTGACATCTTACTATTGTCAGGAAAACAACAAGTGCAGACTTGGAAACGAGGGAGAATAGAACCCAGAAGTTAAGCGTGCTTAGGCTGGAGTAGTGAGAGGATGGGTGACTGTTCGGGAAGTTAGATGATTTGGAATGATGAGGGGTGATTAGAGATTAAAGGTTAAATTGAGCAGTGATGAGGGGTGATTAGAGATTAGAGGTTAAAATAATTCAGAAATTTGAAATTAAAAAAAATCAAAAAAATTAAAAAAATTCAAAAAATCATAAAATTTCCTTTAGTACCGTTTGGTGTTACCAACCGGGACTAAAGGTGGACCTTCAGGCAGCGGCCACGTGGAGGGACTTTAGTCCCGGTTCCAGTAAGAACTGGGACTAAAGGGGGAGGCTTTAGTACCGACCTTTTAGTCCCGGTTCCAGAACCAGGACTAAAGGCCCTTATGAACCGGGACTAAAGGCCCTTTTTCTACTAGTGTGATGTGGCAAAGAATTAAAGAAGAGGGGGGTTAAAGTAACTAGTGTTCATGCATGCATTGGTAAACACATTTTTTGTGAAGAACGACAGCACTAGTTGAGTACTTTTGCAGACTTCAAAAACTATTCCACCGCCTCTACTATCTTGCTAAGAGTAGGTGAAAATTTTGAATCGAGCCCTTTAAACTAGAAGGGAGGTAGTGGTACTCTAATAGCTAACATTGTTGTGATGACAAGATATGACATGGCACGCACCTGGACGGAGGAACTAGTCTGCATTGTGCATTTAAGTCTTGTCTGAAGTCAATGTACCTCTACTTTCACCAGACTTATAGAAAAATGTGTCAACATTCACAATGTCAAATCAATATTTTTACTCTCATTATAAAACATAGTTCTTATACTCATTATAATCAGTATTGTAGATATTGATATTTTTAGTATAAATTTGGTCGTGGGATTTCATTGATGCCTGTCAGAGCATGGAGGAAGCGGAGCTTAGGGCTTGCATTGCCAGTCTCTACATAGGTATTTCTCTTCATAATCCTGTAATTTTGGAGACCGATTGCGCTTTTCTGGTAGCGTCTCTTGCATCGGGGGACTATGACAGGTCTGATATGCGTGACATGAAGATGAAAGCGTTGAGCAGCTCAAAGTTGATCAACAATATTCAATTGCCAAAGATTAGCCGTTTGGCCAATAAGGTGGCACACTTAATTGCTAAGTATAGCTTTGACAATAGATTAGACTATATTCTTGTAAATAACGTACCGCCCTGTGTGGTGAATATTGTATCGAATGAGTGTACTGGTGTGGCTGGTTAATTAATATAAGGTGGTGTTCAAAAAAGTTAAATTTGGTCAAACACTTTGCAAACGGTTGACGGGAGTAAAAAGGACCAACGGGAGTATCATGCATGCAGAGTAGGCAAAAAAAATTGCTTGTCTAAAAAAAGGCAATTTTTTTTGCTCATTTATAGCTGGTCGAAGTCTCAAAGGGCGCGACCGCGCGAGGGAGGCGAAGGTCGTGAGAGGCGCGACATTTGACGAAATTAAGTGAAGTTACATCCACGCGTCGGCATGGCATGCAAACAGGCAGAAGCTATACCGTCAGGCCTACAACACGGGTCTAGTAGACATGACATCTAGTGGGTCCCACATAGTTCTTGAGAACTCTTTGGGGGCTTGCAGCGTTTATCCACCGGGCAAGCCAGCAACCCCACGTCGTTCGCACGCCCTACTCGCCCCCGTCTTCTACCTTACAACAGTTCGCTCCCAGTTGTCCCGTCCTTTCACATTAGTTCGCTCCCAGTTTTTTTGCAGGGTACAACAGTTCAACTTCTCCTAACCCTCCTCCAAAATCCATGACCTCCCAAATCTCCATGGTCGCCGCTGAGTACCAGGTTAGAGCCATCACTGGCGATCAGTTCATCGTCATCTACACACGTGGATCCGAGACGGTGAAAGCATGGCTTGCTCACTTCCTATGCATGTTCAACAGTTCAACGGATGAGTGGGTCGCTGGGCTAGATGTTGAGTACACCACAGTCCTGGGACGAGAGAAGGAGCTAAAGGACAAAGAGAGGAAGAAGCCCGCCGTGATCCAAGTTTGCGTACATAACGTTTGCTTGGTCTACCACATATGCCATACCGACGTTGAGTGCCAGGATTTTAAGAACTTCCTCAAGGACAAAAGAGTGAAATTCGTTACTGTAGGATATAAAAACGACAGGGATGTCCTGCGTCGGATAGGTCTCGTTGTAGGCCAGCCCTTCGATCTCCAGAAGGCAAGCCTGGTGTCCTCATCTCAACCTTCAATGCTGACCCTGGCAACAGCCATGATTGATCCTTCGTACGCTAAACTGAAGAAACCGCATCACGAGTTTCATCATGCATGGGAGTCGAAGACATTAGATGAAGATCACATCCTGTACGCAGCAATGGATGCCTACCTTTGTTTAAATATCTACAAGGGTTGGATGAAGAAGTAGAGCCTGGTGTCCAGTTCAAGCAAAGAAGTGTCGGCGAAGAGGCATAGGAAGAGGGACAAGGACGAAGTCGAGGACGTGGACTCGGACTCCGAGTAGGTGGCAGTGCCATCGCTCATGCTGGTTCTACTGCAGTGTCAAGCGGACTAGTTGCTTAGTTTATTTGCTGAGGCCCCAGCTGAACTATGTTTATGTTCTTTCTCGTTATTTGAACTCTTTGTACAGTAGTACTAGTACTATGTCTTACTACTGTTCTTCTTGCAGTTGGTACTACTGCTCGTATCTTCATGTTCCTACTGTACTTAATGCGTTCATACTAGTAGTATAATTTGGGTCAGTCGATTTGTGAAAGAAGTTTGACAAAGCGAAGGAAGAAGATGGCAAAAGAGGTGGAAGAAGCCCTTCTGGCCATCCATGTTGCATCAAACGACTCACATGAGTCGACTGACCCAAATTGCTCCTTCAGATTGCAGGATCCACGTGGCATTCAAGGTCTCAAAGGTAGATTCCGCGTCTGCACCCGGATTGCAGGATCGACACGTGCGCGACAGCCACCATGCGCGCCTCCTCCGCGCGGGCGGAGATGACGATGACACGCTAGTTCCTCCTCGCCGGCGTGCTGGAGCACGCGCTCGTCCTCCTCTTTCATACGCTGCGTGCATAGACGCGGCTCCACTAGTTGCTCGCGTGCTTGGCAGCACAGCGGCATCACGAGGAGGGACTGTAGACGACGTGAGCGGGCGAGCCTTTGGCTTCATGGCACAGGGATGGCGGCGACACTATGGTGATGGGCGAGAATTTGTTGGCCGGAGCAGGCGGGCGCCGGCATGCGCAATGGCAGCGGCGGCATATTGATGAGTGCGCGTGTGGGAGCTTACTTTAGTTTTATATATAAGGTTGGTCAAATTTAAAAGAAAACCATACTAGTACACGTAAACATTAGACTTAGGCAACGCTTTTATTAGTTAGTACCACAACCACGATACGGAATCCTGTGCCAGCGCGTGAACCGCGGCCGCGCGGTTGATCGAACGGTGCGTCACCGTGTCGCGCTCGAAGGACATCCGCCGAACCTTTTTGTGTGTGTGAAAACAATCCTCGAATATTACTCAACTTTTTTTCCTCTGAAAGTTCTTGACGCTGCAATATTTCCATATATTTGAATTTAGCTCCAGTTCGTGTTTATTTGGATTTGGACGTTTTAGGTGCACTTTAGTTCTTTTTAATACTTATTTTGTGTGTGTGACTGAGAGAGAACGTGTGTATGTCTCCATATGTGTGTTGTGGCGGAAGGGCAATGTGGAGACGGTGTGCGTGTGATACAGACATAGAGAGGTGTGAATGTGCAAATGTTCATGCATGAGTGAGACACACACAGATGCCGATACGTTGTGTATACATGAGAGAACGGTCTTCTATTTTACTTGTGTGTGTGTGTGTGTGAGAGAGAGAGAGAGAGAGGAGCATCCGTAACACAACAACCATCTCTCTCGATTCGTCCGTCCCTCGCACGGTCGCATGCAACACATGCATCAACGCGCACATTTTGACACCCTCACCCGGCCCCTGCCCACCTCAAGGCCCGCACAATCTCTTCGTGAATACCCATTTCTCTCCTTAGGTTTGTTTTCTCTCAATATCTGACACACACTGTCGGTGTCAAAACCAGCGGATCTCGGGTAGGGGGTCCCAAACTGTGCGTCTAGGCCGGATGGTAACAGGAGGCAGGGGACACGATGTATTACCCAGGTTCGGGCCCTCTTGATGGAGGTAAAACCCTACGTCCTGCTTGATTAATATTGATGATATGGGTAGTACAAGAGTAGATCTACCACGAGATCAGAGAGGCTAAAACCCTAGAAGCTACCCTATGGTATGATTGTTGTTCGTCCTACGGACTAAAACTCTCCGGTTTATATAGACACCGGAGAGGGCTAGGGTTACACAGAGTCGGTCACAATGGTAGGAGATCTACATATCCGTATCGCCAAGCTTGCCTTCCACGCCAAGGAAAGTCCCTTCCGGACACAGGACGAAGTCTTCAATCTTGTATCTTCATAGTCCAAGAGTCCGGCCGAAGGTATAGTCCGGCCATCCGGACACCCCCTCATCCAGGACTCCCTCAGTAGCCCCTGAACCAGGCTTCAATGACGATGAGTCCGGCGCGCAGATTGTCTTCGGCATTGCAAGGCGGGTTCCTCCTCCAAGTACTTCATAGAAGATTTTGAACACAAAGGTAGTGTCCGGCTCTGCAAAATAAGTTTCCACATATTGCCATAGAGAGAATAGTATTTACACAAATCTAATCTGCTGACGTATTCCGTAGCATGACATCACACCACGGCCAAGTCTTTATTCAAATCGTTTTATTGTCCCACCTTAGCGCGTTTAGCGAGGCTGTTTCCTTGGCACGTCTTGTTAAAGCAGAGATCGTGTCCCCTTATTCCGGGATTCTCATCAATACGAGTGTGGGTAACCCAACCGCGCCATTGACTACGGCGCTTGGGAGATAAGCGAGTTTTACCAGGCTGGTGGGGGCGCATAGTTGCGTCCGCCCATATAAGGGGATAAGGATCCACCTTTTCATCCACACCTTCGTCCTCCTTTGCCTATCCATTTCCGTGCACTCGAGCTCCAGCGCCCAAGTCCGCACACCCCACCTCAACCTTCTCCAGCCATGTCCGGAGCGGGAGGCAAGTGGATGGTCTCCTCCGTCACGGAGGGACACATCAAAAGACTGAGGAAGGCCGGATACTTGTCTAACGACATTGCGCACCGGCTTCCCGAAGAGGGGAAGCTCATCCCCACCCCTAGGCCCCATGAGACGGTGGTGTTCCTCCCCCATTTCCTCCATGGACTGGGCTTCCCTCTCCACCCATTTGTCCGGGGGCTCATGTTCTACTATGGCCTGGATTTCCACGATTTGGCGCCGAACTTTGTCCTCAATATCTCGGCGTTTATCGTTGCGTGCGAGGCTTTCTTCTGCATCCGCCCCCATTTCGGCCTATGGCTCAAGACTTTCAATATCAAGCCAAAGGTGGTGCGCGGCACTCAGGCGGAATGCGGAGGCACCATGGTGGGCAAGATGCCCAACGTCCTATGGCCCGAGGGCTCCTTCGTGGAGTCCCTAAAGGGGTGGCAATCGGGGTGGTTTTACATCACCAAGCCGCGCGACCCTAAATGGGTCGCAGCCCCCGAGTTCCGATCCGGACCCCCTACGCGGCTCACCTCCTGGAAAGAGACGAGCCTATCGTGGGGTAAAGAAAGAGAGCTGACCGGACTCCAAACATGCGTCCAAACCCTGGTGGACAAGAAGCTCAAGCTTGTCAACGTAGTCCAGGTTATGCTCATCCGCCAGATCCTCCCGTGTCAACAACGGGCTTTCAACCTGTGGGAGTTCGACCTGGCGCATCACCGAACTCTAAGCAGGCTCTTCGACACAACGTACGAAGATGCATGGAAGGTACTTTTCAAGGGCGCCGAGGCCCCCGCATCCGCTATCGAGGATCGCGGATTCAGCACGTAGTGTCGCGCTCGTGCGGTAAGCTGTTTTTACCTTTTTACAGGGTATTATTTTTTCATAATTTGACTCCATGCGGGATCTTAAGCTCCCTTACCTTTGACAGGATTGGCAGGAGATGTCCGGACAGATCAACTATCCGGCTCCTTTGCCCGAAGGCCCAGCGGACGCTCGCTTGGCGAAGCTGCTGGTTCCAGCTCCCTATGTGGTGCCGGAGAAGAAGGCCATGGGGACTAGGAAGAGTGCCCGGCGCCTGGGGGTGTCGGATTCATCATCCGACGACTCCAAGACGCACTCCTCCCATGAAGACGACGAGGAGGAAGAGACCTCTCCCCCTCCAGCGGGGGAGAGAAGAAAAGGAAGGCCACCCCAACTGGGGAGGCCGAAGGGTCCAATAAGGGGAAAACCCTTCCTCCGGACGGCTCCACCAACGCCGCCGACGACGAAGAGGAGTGGTCGCACAGGGCCAAGCCCCTGGCGAGATCGTAGGTGTCCGGATACCAGAGTGATTCATAGTATTCTTCCATTGCACAGCTTTTCCTTATGTTGAACATGTTTATGCAGTCCACCCAAAGACCGGCTCGACGTGTCGTCGAGCGGTTCCCTGGATTCGTCGGATGTGAATTCGCTTCCGACGGCTTCCTCCCCCACCCTACGGACGGCACCGAGGTGGCGTCCCAACAGGTTCCAAGCCAAGAGGAGGTGGTCCTGGAGGCGCCGCAAGGCAACCTCCTGGACTCCAGACGTAAAGGGGATAGAACCCCCAAGGGCTCCAAGTCCGGCCTTGAGCCGGACAGCGCGCCGGAACCTTTAACGGTTCCAGACTCCGGTAGGCAGCCTCCTTCCAAGAGGAGCAATCCTACCGAGCTGGTGACCTCCGTCCAACCGGAGGCACCGGACAATTTGCTGGAGACGCTTAACGATGCCTCTATCGACGAGGAGCACCGCACTATTATGAGTGTGGTGATCCAGAAGGTTTGGTCCGCCAAGAGCGGACTGACTGAAGCCTGTGCCAGCCTTCTAATAGGCTTTGAGGTAAGTAAAGAATATGTAAAAATATTACCGCATAGACAGTAGCACCTAATGCTCTGTTCGGCGTTCGGAAAGAAAAGCCGAATAGAGGATCTAATAATCGCAGGAGTTTAACATAATCAAGTCAATATGCGTATGCAGGCTTCATTGCTGGCCTCCGCCGCACTGACTGCGGAGGTGGATACGCTGAAGCAGAACCTCGCGCGGTCCGAGAACGAGCTCGCCCATGCCAAGAGGCAACTCAAGGAGAAGGAAGGTAAGTAATACCTTGCGCAATTATAAAGAGAAGATGTGGTTGCAAAAAATGACAGGATCAACGTGCTATTATAGGGGCCACAGCCGAGGTGGCAACCCTTAAGCAAGCGCTGTCCGAGGCCGAAAGCAGGGCGGCCGTGGAGCGCACGGAGAGAGAGAAGCAGGAGGCGCGGGTGGAGGAGGTGCAGAAAGAGCTCCAGGCTCTTGTGAAAAACCACGAGAGTTTGGAGCTTGACTCAAAGATGCAAGCGTCTGAGTTTGCGGCAGCCCTCAAAAGCGTGAAGTCTGTCCAGGCCGAAGCCCAGAAAGCCCTCAAAGAAATTGACACGATGAAGAAGATAGCAGCGGGTAAGGCATTCATTATGCAAAGCAAGCACGTGAAAGTGAATTACTTGTTACTTACCCGAGTCCGGAGCTCTCCAGGAGCATTCACAGATTTGCCCCGCAGTGCGTCTGATGCCGCCGCCTACTACCGAGCCGAGGAGGGGAGCTCAACGGAGAAGGTGTTCTGGTCTCAGTATGCTGAGGCCGGACACCTGGTGCCTTTGAGCGACCAGCTGAAGCAAATGGTCGAGCTCCACAAGGTTGCCTAACAGGCCATAAAGGGCCTCATAGTTCGGCTGTGGCCTGGAAAGGCTCTGCCTGGGAGCTACTTCAGGCTGGTGAGGCGGCTAGTGGATGCCTGTCCACGGCTTGAAGTAATCAAGCGCTCCGTCTGCATCGAAGGTGCCCGTAGGGCGCTTGCCCGTGCTAAAGTGCACTGGGGCAAAATGGATGCGGAGAAGCTAGTGAAGGACGGGCCGCCGCCGGGCAAGGAGCGTCGCGTCCCGGAAGCGTATTATGAGGGCATCCTGAAGGGTGCCCGCCTTATAGCGGATGAATGCTCCAAAGATGTAATTTTTTAGTAAACTCGCATTTGTGATCCTGTACGCTGAAAACTTGTTCATATGCGCTAAGCAACGCTTTTGAATTTAAAATATTACCTTTTGTGCGGCCGTTTATCAAATTTGAGAGATGACGAGTCGTCGGCTTCTGCCCCCATGCCACGAGTGCTAGGGTGTTCGGGATAAACATGAGCGCTCTTTTTCCCATTCTTGGGGTCCTTCGAGGGAGGCGCTCAACACAACGAACAAGGCAATCGGACTATAATGCTTGAACACTCTCACTTAGCCATAGAATTCTATAATTTTAAATTTCGGCGAAGCCCCTAGTGTTCGGAAGACCGAGTTCGGGGCGCTATCCACGCCTAGGCTGGACAAAGCCGACTCCTCGCTCTAAGCGGCATAAGTCTTTAGGGACTCGAAAACCTCTCGAACAGCAAGCAGCTCTTGCCTCATCATGGCGGTCAGTTTTAGCTTTCTCTACTAAGGTGCTTAGCCCAGCTCAACTGGGGCACAATCGCAGTAGTTCTCCTAGTTCTACCTTAGCCGATATAACGGAACGTAAGGTACCAAAACATAGGAGCCGGGAAAACCCAACATTTGACCCAAGACATGATTCGGAGCCGATGCATATAATGCTATAAGTTCGAGGTGCCGCACTTGTGAAAGTGTTCGGACTTCTCACACCATGTTGTGGGGTACTTAAGCCCCTGGCATATTGGCCGTACCAAAGTGTACGGGTGCAACATGTCATTAATGAACATATATTTGTAAAAAAGAGGTAATGCAATAATAGACGAAAGCTATGCATTGTTTATTTAAAAAAGCTGTGATCAAAGGAGAACGATACAAATAGTGCGATAAGCAAAAGATGGGACTATCAAATATGTCCTTTCCAAAGGCGAGCTGCGGAATGTTATGCAAAACAGGTATACTGCTCGTTATAGAGACCACCTTAGAGTTCCTTAGTGTGGCGTAGCTTTCTGCTTCCCTGGTTGTATCATTTGTGCGGCAATTGTACTGCCGGACAAGCCTTCCAAAGAATGGAGTCCTGAAAATAAGAGAAAATTAAGAAATCGGCAGCCCCTAGTGCGGTTTAAGCCGCGTTTCGGGCGTGTCATGATGGTGCCCCTCCCCCTGTGCCCATTGTATTTCTAGAGCGTAGTTATGTACGCGCAACACTGGTTTCGCAAGTTCGCGAGGGCTGGGGTTGGGGCCGCATTGCTACGCTTGCTCGGAACGTGCCAGGCGGTCTTGTTGTAGGTTACTCCGGGCGCGCTTGACGGTGTCCGGACGTTTAATGGCCGGACTGGAGAATTGCCTTGAGAGGCTGCTTTGTACTTCTGCTGCGATAGCCGCCGTATGCTCCTCCATTCGGAGAGAGCATTCTGTGTTTCCATTGACCGTGATGACGCCTCGAGGGCCTGGCATCTTGAGCTTGAGGTATGCGTAGTGCGGCACCGCATTGAACTTGGCAAATGCGGTTCGCCCGAGCAGTGCGTGATAGCCACTACGGAACGGGACTATGTCGAAGATTAACTCCTCGCTTCGGAAATTATCCGGAGATCCGAAGACCACTTCAAGTGTAACTGAGCCCGTACAGTTGGCTTCTACACTTGGTATGACGCCTTTAAAGGTCGTTCTGGTGGGTTTAATCCTCGAGGGATCGATGCCCATTTTCCGCACCGTATCCTGATAAAGCAGGTTCAGGCTACTGCCGCCGTCCATAAGGACTCTAGTGAGGTGAAATCCATCAATAATTGGGTCTAGAACCAATGCGGTGAATCCACCATGATGGATGCTAGTGGGGTGGTCCCTTCGATCAAAAGTGATTGGGCAGGAAGAAAATGGGTTGAACTTTGGGGCGACTGGCTCCATTGCGTATACGTCCCTTAGCACACGCTTCCGCTCCCTCTTGGGGATGTGGGTTGCGTATATCATGTTCACCGTCCGCACTTGTGGGGGAAAACCTTTCTGTCCAATGTTGTTCGGCGGCCGGGGCTCCTCCTCATCATCTCTATGCAGCCCCTTGTCTCTGCTTTTGACATTTAACTTGCCTGCCTGCTTGAACACCCAACAATCCCTGTTGGTGTGATTGGCTGGTTTTTCAGGGGTGCCATGTATCTGGCATGAGCGGTCGAGTATTCGGTCCAAACTAGACGGGCCCAGAGTGTTTCTTTTGAATGGATTTTTCCGCTGACCGGGTTTAGAGCCTTTGAATCCGGCATTAACTGCCGTATCCTTAGTATTGTCGCCGTTAATGTGGCGCTTTTGCTTGTTGCGACGCGACCTGCCACTGCTGTCTTTGGTGTCCAAATTACCAGGGCTCTTGGTCATGTTATTGCTGTGCGCTAGCCAGCTGTCTTCTCCCGCCCAAAAGCGGGTCATAAGTGTCATGAGGGCTGCCATAGATTTCGGCTTTTCCTATCCTAGGTGCCGTGCAAGCCACTCGTGGCGGATGTTATGCTTGAAGTCTGCTAGGGCCTCTGCGTCCGGACAATCGACGATTTGATTTTTCTTGGTTAGGAACCGTGTCCAGAATTGTCTGGCCGATTCCTCTGGCTGCTGAATTATGTGGCTTAGGTCATCGGCGTCTGGTGGTTGCACATAAGTGCCCTGGAAATTGTCGAGGAATGCGGCTTCCAGGTCCTCCCAACAACCAATTGATTCTGCTGGCAAGCTGTTGAGCCAATGCCGAGTTGGTCCTTTAAGCTTGAGTGGGAGGTATTTGATGGCGTGTAGGTCATCACCGCGGGCCATGTGGATATGAAGGAGATAGTCCTCGATCCATACCACATGATCTGTTGTGCCAGCGTATGATTCGATGTTCACGGGTTTGAAACCCTCGGGGATTTGATGATCCATTACTTCATCTGTGAAGCATAGTGGGTGTGTGGCGCCTCTGTATTGGGCTACATCACGACGCAGCTCACACGAGCTCTGTCTACTGGGTTCGGCCCGGCCGGATTTACTATATCCGGCATGATGAGTACCGTCTCGTGCCGTGGGGCACCCACGTGATCCGTAGATCGATCATCCTCCAATATATCTTGCAGGTCTGGCGCATTTTCCCATGCCTTGGTAGTTTTTGAGCGGCGCCAGGGTGCGGCTTGAGTGGAGGGCCGAGAGGCCTCTCTGTCGCGGCCACGGGGTGGCCAGTCGGCCGCATCATGCGCTGGTGATGTAGGTTTAGGTGCTTCCTCCTCTAATTGGGGTAGCAACCTACGCTTTGGGTAGGTCTTGGAGGGGCGTTCGAGTTCATACTCTTTGGCCGCAAGGACTTCAGTCCATCTGTCGGCTAGCAAATCTTGATCAGCTCTAAGCTGTTGCTGTTTTTTCTTGAGGCTACTCGCCGTGGCCATAAGCCTGCGTTTGAAACGCTCTTGTTCGACGGGATCCTCCGGCATGACAAATTCGTCATCGTCAAGGCTTGCCTCGTCTTTGGAGGGAGTCATATAATTATCATCCTCGACCTCTCTGTCTGCCGCTCTCTCTTGAGGGCTGGCTTCTCTATCCTCCCGTGCTGAATCTTGCTGGAGGTGGTTGTCTTCGGCACTATCCGGGGTGTTATTATCCCCCATGCCAGAATCACCATTTTTGTTTTGGCGGGATTTAGAGCAGCACCGCTGACGCCGGCGCTTAGGCTGCTTCTTGGAGGGGTCATCCTCTGCTGTTCCATCGCCATTGCCTTCTTTTGGGGTGTCCACCATGTATATATCATATGAAGAGATGGCTTTCCAGTGCCCTATAGGCGCTGGTTCTTGATCGTCTCCTGCATCAGCGTCCATACCGTCGATGTCTTCGGAGTCGAAGTCGAGTATGTCGGTTAAATCATCGACAGTGGCTACGAAGTGGGTGGTGGGTGGGCTTTGAATTTCTTCATCATCCGCATCCCAACCTTGCCGACCATAGTCCGTCCAGGGCTCTCCTGACAAAGAGAGAGACTTTAGTGAATTCAGAATATCGCCGAAGGGTGAGTGCTGAAAGATGTCCGTGGTGGTGAACTCCATGATCGGCGCCCAATCGGGTTCGATCGGTCGGGGTGCAGAGGGCTCGGAGTCTGGAGAGGAGTCCGGCTCCTTGGAGTCACGGGCTTCGTAGAGAATAGGGCTGGTGTTCGGCTCGATCGCCGTAGAGATTGCAGCCCCCGAGGCGGTGTCTAACCACCCATCCTCGATTGGTGTGATCGGCTCCGAGCTAGGGGTCGGAGCGGACATAGGTGCGGCCTCCAGGGCACTGTTCGGTGGCAGAGCTAAATCATGCCCATCGTGACAGTGCGGCGTGCTCGGCTATGGCTCGAATCCGTCGAAGATCAAGTCTCCGCGGATGTCGGCCGTGTAGTTCAAACTTCCAAATCTGACCTGATGGCTAGGGGCGTAGCTTTCGATCTGCTCCAGATGACCAAGCAAATTGGCCCGCAGTGCAAAGCCGCCGAATATGAAGATCAGTCCGGGGAGAAAAGTCTCACCCTGGATCGCATCGCTGTTGATGATTGGAGAAGACATCGGGCCTAAAAGTGACAACACAGAGGAACTCTCAATGAAAGCACTGATGTCGGTGTCAAAACCGGCGGGTCTCGGGTAGGGGGTCCCGAACTGTGGCGTCTAGGCCGGATGGTAACAGGAGGCAGGGGACACGATGTTTTACCCAGGTTCAGGCCCTCTTGATGGAGGTAAAACCCTATGTCCTGCTTGATTAATATTGATGATATGGGTAGTACAAGAGTAGATCTACCACGAGATCAGAGAGGCAAAACCCTAGAAGCTACCCTATGGTATGATTGTTGTTCGTCCTACGGACTAAAACTCTCCGGTTTATATAGACACCGGAGAGGGCTAGGGTTACACAGAGTCGGTTATAATGGTAGGAGATCTACATATCCATATCGCCAAGCTTGCCTTCCACGCCAAGGAAAGTCCCTTCCGGACACGGGACAAAGTCTTCAATCTTGTATCTTCATAGTCCAGGAGTCCGGCTGAAGGTATAGTCCGGCCATCCGGACACCCCCTAATCTAGGACTCCCTCACACACACACACACAGAGAGAGAGACACACGCAGCACAACACACACACACACTCCCCCGAGCACACAATTCATCCCCATCCAAGGTTATACGGCGACCACTCTCACTTGTGCTTCTTTGCACCCCAACATGCACAACACCTCAATCTTCAAAGAGGGCATCGAGTAGATCGAAGATGGCGACCACACCGCGCTAGAGAATGCGGGGTCATTTGGAAGTAGGGTGATGTGATGACGGCTGACTGACTCCTCCCCCACCCTCTCTCTCTCTTGCACAAAATTACCAATCCCTCTCTCCCCCACACAAAATTGTCAATCCCTCAACCCACGAGATCCTTCCCCTCTCATCCATGTTTTCTAGCTCTCTCATCAAACATGTTGTCTCTTCTCCTTCCACGTATACAGAATCCAGATGCACACGCATCTCATGTATATTACATGTATCCATCTTTCTCACAGACCTAACTTCTTCCTCTCTCTTTCTCTCTCTATCTCTCTCTGTCTCGTTAGGTTTGTCTCCTACTCTCTCGTCCACATACATACAATCTTTCCCGCCCTATCTGCTCCATCTTCAAAAGCTCTCTCTGCACGTTTGATTCACACATTAGGATATGTCAAAATGTTGCTTCTATAATGGCTGATGTAGAGTTATGGTTGTTTTTGTTGCATCCTACAAAGTAATAACTATGAAATGCATTTAGATTCTCATTTGACTGGGATTATGTGAGTTTGAGCATGTTGTGAAGTACTATAGACCTTGTATACATCTTGGGATTCGACAATGATTGTAACTATTGAATTGTATAGACCATTACATTCGAAGTCAATAGCCTAATATATTTATTTCACAATTTCAACAAATGATTAGTTCACTACAAACTAAGAAAACAAATGTGTACTCCCTCCGTTTTTATTTAAGTCCACGTATTAGCATTGGTCAAAGTCAAGTTTTGTAAACTCTCAGAAAGCTTATAACAAAAAATATTAACACATACAATAACAAATAAATACCATTAGATTCATTATTGAATGTACTTTCACATCATATATATTTGTTATGGTGAATGTTTATATTTTTCTATAAACTTGGTCAAACTTTAGGAAGTTTGACTTCGGTCAAACCTAATATGCAGAGTTTACTACTACTACTCGCTAGTTGCTTAGCCGAATCACTCAACACGCCACATGGGGAGTCCAGTGTCACAAAATTTTGAGGTCGGCGGGAAAATCTCCCGCGACCCTGATTCGAGCAGTGGGAAGTTACCATCATAGCCTTTGGAACAGGGTACGGATGACGCTTGGTAGCGGGCTGTTTTCGTAACTTCAGGTTCACCCTATCCAGCCAACCCACCCCGGCACCCAGAGTAGTACACCTGAATACTCCCCATTTTCTATCCCCACCGCAAAATAGACTTCTCCACGGCACCGCAGCCGTGCTCCTCCCTTATCGGCGCACTCGTCCACCGCAGCGCATCTGCCTCATCGACGACCTTGTACGCCGCACTGGAGCCGGTCCACCATCCTCGTCGTACACGGAGCCTCTTCCCCGACATCGTCTTCCACGGTCTTGGATCTGCTTCCCGGAAGCCGACGCCAAGCGCAGAAGTACCACCGCTGTGGACAATGAACTGACTCCTGTTGCCGGCCATGACTCACAGAGGCCGCCGCGACCATCGTTCTCCTCCTCGATTGGTAATGTGTGTATTGAATCACTTAGCAGTACATGTGCAGTTCCAATTTTGTTCATACCTACCCTTCAAATTTCCTGGGTGCTATTGTTCCCGTAAAAGTAATTGGTTATAGCCTCCATTGTCCAACATAATATCAGCTTGCAATTGTGCGTCGCTCCTGTATCGCACTGTGCTTGGGTAGGTTTTTCATCTGCAACCAGTAGTGTGGCAAATGATAGAAAGGTTTTTAGAACTAGCAAGATGCCCATGCGTTGCATGCATCAAGATGCATTGTATGAGTAGTTTATCTTATGGGAGAAAAGGATGAACGAGGGAAGGCCTTATTTGCAAATCTGGAGAGGGGTAGTTGAATTATCTTTTTTATCTATCTATGATGAGAACTATCCTCTACTCTCTAGTATCTACTTCTCGATCTCAGCACTGTAAATGCTTTTTTAAAGCGCCACGCGTTGCGATTCTGTTGGAGATGCTCTAACATGGCAGACGAGTGCTTTAATGTTGCCCACAAGATGCGCGAGTATTACTAGTAGTATATCTTTCTTGCCATGTTGAGATTTTAAAACCACGAGTGCGAACATGCAGAGGAGCAATGAAGACCAAACACGGGATATTCGGGACATCTTCAAGGAGCGTGGCAAGTTAAAGAGGAGCTGCACCGAACCTGTAAAACGAGCTTTGGTAAGTAACACCCTTTCAATTACTTTCGTGTAGCCTCGTGTTCTTTGATGTGTATATGTTGTAGTTTCTGTTTCTCTTAAGCGTGGTGTTCTTCGATGTGTAATAAGAAGAGTCTTAATCGTCCTAATGCTTTCGTTTTTAGCTTGATGTAGGAAGTGGGTGTTCTCGCCTTGTAGTCTGTTTTTATTCCGAGTTCTGTTTATCTGGCTTCTACTAAATGGATCTAGGTTGCTCTGAGTATTGATCTACAAAAGAAGTAACTTCATGTCAAGATGCAGTTCCTGCGAGGAGGGAAGTATGGTCAACCTCGAGATCATGTTTCCAAAATGAGGCTGGATTACACACAAGGTGCCAGTTCCCTAATGATGCTGGATTAGACACAAGGTGCAAATTCCCAGATGATGCTGGATTACACACAAGCCAGGTGGAGTCGTCAGCTGTTCGTGTCCTCGTGGCATTAGTAAAGGCTGAAAGAAAGCATGCAGCAGCCCTTGAGATGTAGCTGAGTTCCTGAAGAAGCGAAAAGAGCAATCAGATGCTCTCTTCACCCAAGACAAAGAAGAGATGGAAGAAGCCAGAAATAAGCTAGCAGAGGCAGAGCAGGCTAGGCGTCTCCTGCTATCTAAAACTGTTGTCAATACAAAATTTCCTTCATAATAGCTAGGTTCAAATGTTTATCCAGTCAGCATGCCTGTTGTGATGTCCGTGCATCTACTGATGTGGCACAAAATGTTCTTTTCGGGTCATGTAATAACAACAATTACTTTCCAAACAATAACAGACGAAGCATTGGACATGGTATAGTTCACGCCCAAGCCCGACATTCCAAGTTCAACTTCCACATCAAACTCATGTTCACAGATATCTGCACATTCATTCATAATGTCCACAACCATGATTCACTTCAAAGCCAAAAAAATGTGAGGAGTGTTATAAATAAAGAAAATCATCTACTAGTTCCTGCTACAAGTGCGAGCATAACAAGTCAAGACCATGCGTAAATTAATTATATTTTAGTCATTTTTTGTGTTCTAAAATGCCTGCTGGCTCGCGGAAGGACGTGTTGCCGGCACACGCGCGAATTCCATGAAGGCAGGCGAGGTAGTCTTAAGCTGGTTGCACACGGCGAGGAGGCGTGCTCAGCCGGGCCTGCAGCGAGTGCGGCCCTCTTGCCTGGCGCGCCGGTTCAATGCCTGCGCTATGAGAGGTCGCGTCCGTGTCAGAGCAATCACTCCCTCCAGTCCTTTTTTGTTTGGGTATAACAAAATCTCATTTTCCATTCACATTTTACAAGTAAAATTCATGGACAAACTTTGACCCAAAGTACGATGGGGACTAGTAAACCAGAATGGAGGTAGTAGTTTTTTTCATCAAAGAAGGGTTTCCCCTTCTGATTTTCATTACTGAAAACCAGCATCTAAATCTAAACCATAGTATTTGCCCTAGAACTACCAGGTTCAACATCTCGCAACATAAACCCATACAACCTCCATCGCAAAAAAACCCATACAACCATATGCCAAGGAGGTACGTAGTACTATGAATTCCATTTTCGTTCCATACCAATCGTTCTAAAAACTACTTACTACTTATAACGTGCCATTGAAAATCGCAACTCTTAACCGCGCTAAAAACGATATTTTAAACATGGCTACTCGATCTGTGGCAACTGGCGAGCCACCGCGCTCCAAGTCGTTCACATGTGGTCCCAACCATCAACTCCTACAGATCAAATTATCATGCGAGCTGACTATTCCTACAAAGGTGCTCCACCACGTACCGGTACCCGCGAATGCAGCAATCGTGCACCTAGGGTTTTAGGGTTTATTTGTTAATGTTGCCTTTACGTAACACTCATGTGTGCGAGACAGCGAGAGGACGACTGCGTGCGTGCGCCTCTTCTCTTCGTATATGTACTCCACCGTTTGTCTGGTGTCCAAAAAATTATAATAACTACTAGCAATGTGCCAATGCGTTGCCACACGATCAAAGTAGATTAATACATATTCACCGATTTGATAGAAAAAAAGTCTAGTTTTAAAATATGTATATCAGTAAAAATATGTTATGTTTCACTCAAAATATATTCCTTTGGCGGTTTTGATGAGATAAGGGAGGAATGTTGTTGGTTTGAAGATTCGAGAAGTGGTATATGTCTAATTTCTACTCTTACTAGCAAGATGCACGTGCGTTGCACGGAATATCAAGATCTTGTGAGAGAAAAGGATGAACGAGGGAAGGCCTTATCTCCAAATGTGGTGAAGAGTGCGGGTAAATTGCCATATTTTCCTTCCTATCCGTCAGATATAAATCGGACGACCTACATTGCAGGATGGGAGGCCCACCACCATCACCAACTCTATTTTTTATCCCTACTCTTATAAAAAGCATTGTCGGTGATGATCGTGTGCCTGCCATCCTACAATATAGGTTGTCCGATCTATATCTGACGGATAGGAAGGAAACTATGGCAATTTTGCAAAAAGATACCCACACCCCTCTCCACATTTGAAAATAAGGCCTTCCCTCGTTCATCCTTTTCCCCCACAAGATAAACTACTCATACAAATGCATCTTGATGCTTCGTGCAACGCATGGGCATCTTGCTAGTTGTTGCAAAAAGCCCATGTGTGTGTGAGAGAGAGGGAGAGTGGAGGAGGACGGAGTGCATGTGTGACAAAGACACAAGGAGTGTGTGTGAGATAGGTATCAGCTTAAAATGAGGTGATAGTGTGTGTGTGTGCACGATCGAGAGGGCGTGCCTCAAGAAGGGAAGAAAATCTACATAGATACAAGGAGCAGGAGAGAGACATGTATGCGATGGTAGAAGTACGAGTGTGCAGGTGTGTAAACCTATCTAGAGGCTAACTAGTCAATAAATGTTTGTGAGAGAAATACGAGTCGGGGTGCGAAAGCGAGAGTTTTGTGTGTGTGTGTGTGTGTGAGAGAGAGAGAGACGCTAGTCGGGAAGGGGAGTGGAAGCAGGAGTTGTGTGTGTGTCTGAGAGAGAGAGAGAGAGAGGAGACGGTAGTCGGGGTTGTCTGATCGGTAAACAAATGAATAATGTCAGACTGGGATGGAGATGAAAAGGAGACCGCAACAAATGTTGTGTCTACAGGAGAGAGAGAGAGAGAGTAATTTTAGTGGTATTAGTCATATGTAGAGACATATAGGGTGTGTGAGAGAATCCCATAGAGAGAAAGACAAAGTGAAAGACGAGTGGAGACTGTGTGTGTGGCGGTGAAAAAGAAAGCTTAGGTACCGAGTGATACCAGAGAACAGTAGAGACATGAGAGATAATGAAAACCGTGTAATGTATAATGATAGGGAGAGTGTGACACTTCTCAAGGGAGACGTCGAGAGACCATGTTTGCGAGGATAGGAGAAACATGAAGTGAGCGTGCGGGTGAGTTGGAGAAAAGAGAGTGATAGCTACCTGAAGGAGCATGCATGCAAGAGAGATGGGCTTGAAAGGAGTGAACAAAAAAGGGATTCAAATATTTGAATTCGAGATGATGATACATGTAATCCATACTCGAACCAACATTGATCTATCAAACATGCATACTCATATGAATTCATGCACATCTATGTTATTTAATATGTAGATATTACTGATCCATACATTTTAGTAGAACATAATTTGGTTAAATTTTTTCGAATTCAACCTTAAGATTTCGAGATCGTTGTATTTGTAAATCATACTATACATATAAAGGAGCAAAATTCTTGGTTGTGCTTTTGAAAGTATATATAAAAAATGATGTATATAGAATGTAATTCCAATTGAAAATGGATCCCGCCAAAAAAATAGAATACACACAGGATTCGAATTGAGTTGGCACGATAAACGTGCACTCTGCAAAATTTGAACAAAGCGGGAAAAGTCGCAGTAACCGCCTGAAACCAAAATCTGCGAGATAGAAATCACTACTGCCTATCCCTGCCACGCGAAGCCTATCTGCTGGATTTCTATAGGTTTCGATAGGGGTAGGTTTGTAATTTCACCCAAACATGACATAACCGCGTCTCACTCGGATTCATACATGGTGGGCTTCAAAACACAATGTGTCCTCGGCCGAAATCGACTCCCTCCCCGATTCATATTCATACACGGTGGGCGCCAAAAACAAACTCTCGTCGGAAAATATTCGGTGTAATTTCACCCAAACATGACATAACCGCGTCTCACTCGGATTCATACATGGTGGGCTTCAAAACACAATGTGTCCTCGGCCGAAATCGACTCCCTCCCCGATTCATATTCATACACGGTGGGCGCCAAAAACAAACTCTCGTCGGAAAATATTCGGTGTATGCGAGATTACCGCCCTATCCCCAACCGACTAATGTTGTTGTGATGTAGTAGAAATTTGAAACAGGGGCTAAGTTTGTAAATTTCCTGGCATTTGAGACAAGCGCGCCCTAAATACATGGTTCACCCCTTCCTCTCTACCTCCCTTTTCCCCATTCGTACTCCGTGGGCGCCAAAACACCCTCTCCACCCCGCCCTCCTCCGTCCGCCGCCATCCGCCACCCCATCCACCGCCGTCCTCCTACTCCATGCCGGCGCTGCCGTCCATTACAAGAGATCGACCTCTCTTATCCACGGCTTCGAACCGGGATCCTTGCATCCCGTCCTCTCGCTTCATCCCGGCCGTCGTCCACCTTGCCGGCGCCGCTCCTACGACCGTCTCATCCACCGTGCCCCGCCGCCACCGTCTACCCTCCTAGATCTGCTTCCACGCCGCCGACAGCCATCGCTACTGCAGCACCGTCAAATTCTCAGCAGATGCATACACGGCGCCGCACCAGAGGCGGTACTCTTTCGTATCTGCTCAACTTATTTATCGCAGCAAGAAAATAGATCGCCACTGCTTTACTCTGATTTCTTGTCTTGGTTGCGAAGTTGCCTTTGTCCGGTTTGCACCTTCAGATCCACCATGGCATGCTCAACACTATACTCTCAATGCTTATGGTTTTCCCCTTTTATATTCCACACTAGTTAAATCACAGTAGAGTAAATTTCAAAATTGGGTCAGTCGATTTTTCAAAGCTCGCTGGAGTTCGCCGGTGCGATCGAAGGGGCTCGGGTGGTTGTGGGGCCTCGCCGAATGAAGAAAACTCGATGCGGGTGGGGGTTGGAGCGGGGGTGGGGGTGGGGGTGGCGGAGGAACACAGGCGGTGGGGGCCGGTGGTCCGGCCGGCGGCCCGTGCGGTGTTCTATATGTGAAGAATCAGAGACGAGGAAGAAGAAGGGTTAGGAGACGTAGGATCTTCACCCAACCGCTTGAAATGGTCGAGAGACAGCTGGGAGTTGCATTCTTAATGCGTTCTGGTTCATCATGTGTGGGCACTACGTAACCAACATTTTATTATCCAAAATCTACTTGCTCTTCTTTACCATGTTCCTCTTCCGTTCTTCTTCAATATGTACTCTCTCCGTTCCTAAATACAAGTCTTTGTATAGATTCCACCATGGACTACATATGGAGCAAAATGAGTGAATCTACACTCTAAAATGTATCTGGATACATCTGTACGTGATCCATAGTGGAAATCTCTACCAAGACTTATATTTTTGAACGGAGGGAGTATGATAGTAGTACAGTATGTTCCTTGTACTGAAGATGAGTAGGGACATTTGCAGTGTAGAGGTCTATATGGTCAGTTGTGATGGACACTTTGAGCCTCTTTGATTCGTAGGATCTTGTAAACATAGGAATAGGATTTGTAGTGGCCTTCCCACTTGAATCCTATAAGAATAGCAAGGAAATGCAGGGAGCTGTGTCGCCTTTGAGAGTTACACTGATATTAACAGTACCGCACCTTGACTTGAAGAGAGCTGGTATCCGAAGCCTTTCTAGCTGTACTGGCAATACTAGCACATATATTCCAGCAAGTTCCACTTTGCTGATTTTACTCTGATACTTAAGGTTTTCCCGTTATATCTACACTATGATCTATGTAGCTGCTTTGTGTCGCACTAGCAGCAGTCCACTCTTGAAGCTAAACACTACAATGACTTAAAAAATTGGCACCAAGGCATTGAGTGCCATTCTGGATGCAATGAAACTCAGACGCTCCCCACATGTTGATTTTTGTTCAGAATATGATCCTAATGACTATTCTAACCTCGAGGAGTCAAAGGCAGATGGCACGTCCTGTTCACCCATCAAGGTGCCCGTTCTAATTTGGCAATGTTTTATTGATTGTGGGTACCTTGCATATGTTGTCTTGCATTTCTTCTATTTTGTTGCACCGCCATCTGCTTAGTTTACTCATTATATATGTCGAGATGCCATGCCCATCCATTATCAATACATATTCCATCTGTCATCATACCATGTTTTTCCACTCAAATACTGTTCTTGTGCATCAGACATCAAAAAGGAAGAGGGTGATTGCCGAACCTGAAGGAGCAGCAGCAAAGTCCTTGATAAATGTGGTGGTGTCGGAGAAATCAGACAACACCCCACTTATATTGGCTGTACAACCAGTGACACAAAACGTAGGACCAACTCCAATAGACTGTACCCATACTTCACTGGCCACACCACTAGCCCCACCACACATGACCTGCACTCTAGCAAAAGGTATACCAATTTCATTTGCCATAGCACCAGCTGTACCACAGAAAAATCCCACTCCAGCAAAAAGTACATCAAGTCCACCGGCCGAAGACCTATCCCAACTGCAGAGACGGCCAATTCCTGTAGATTGGAACCCCATTCCATTTATTTCCAGTTTAAAAGACAATGCTTTCAATGTTGTTAGGGACTACGTGCATATATTCTCATCATGGGAAGATTATTGTGAAGACAAACACCATTTTCACATCTTCCTATCCAACTTACGTGTAAGTGCTATTATTCATGGTTATTATTTTCCTGTTTTCTGCTGATTGAACACATGCATGATTTACATTACATGGTTGTAACTAGGTGTAGTGACCCGACCCGAATGGATCAAGTCTCTGTGCTCCGGTGTCATCCCTGGATCAGTAATGCTGACACCACACAGTACTTCGAAGGATTTATAGCAGAGTAGCAATCACACACTTATTACATCGGTGTCTCAAAAGAGAACTTATTACAATAAATATGGCTTAAGGCCATCTAATATCGATAACAGCAGAAGACTTGGAAGATAAATGGGTCCATCAACTCCAATGGCATCACTGAGTATAGAACCACGACCTAAAAGCACCTTACTCGTCGTCTGAAAAGTCTGCAACATTAAAGTTGTAGCCCAAAAACGGGTCAACACATGGAATATGCTGGCAATGTAACACATAGAGAGTGATGTACCGAAATGAACTATACTATATGCATGTTTGGCTGGTGGAAAGCTCCATGGTTACAGTTTTGCGTAAAGCCAAATTTTTCCCTACTGCAAAGGAATAAATTTTATTTAACTATCATGGTGGTTGAACATCGAGAATGGTTGACAGCATTCCGATCCCAATTAAGTGAACAATTAAAACCCAACAATATTAATTAAAAGTAACATGATGAGATTCACATGATATTCAAGTACTAGACACTCAAGATGTCCATAACCGGGGACACGGCTAATCATGATTAGTTTATTACACTCTGCAGAGGTTTGCGCACTTTTCCCCACAAGACTCGATCGCCTCCATTGGATTTCTCGCACTACATGGTGTTTGAGAAACGGATGACCGAGACACAGTCTTTCAGAAGCGCTAGCACCTTATGATGGATAGACCGGTACACCTACTTTCCCCTACATCTGCTAGTCTACCCTATAAGAGTTCGCACTACTTAATCAACTATGCCAGAGCCCATAATGGCTTGTGGCTGCACACGGAAGTTTCTAGCATGAAAGATCTTATGATCCCTTTGAGCCTGGGTGGCGGTCCAAAAGAAAAACAGGCAAATCCTGATAGAAACCAGGTGCCTCAATCCACCCAGATGTGTGTTTAAGTTGCCACCTTAAGTAAACCATTAAAATTAACAAACTCACATATGTCATGGATATCACTCACCCAATCCACGTCTACTAGCATAGCATGGCATAATAAGCAAACGTAGAAGTAACTCCCAAAGGTTTCATAATAAACAGGTAATAGGTACTACCTCATCTACTTCCCATCCCACAATTTAATTAGATCCTAATCATGAAATGTGTGAGGATTGATCTAATGCAATAAAACTGGGTTGTAGAAAAGGTATGATCAAAGTGTTACTGGCCTTGCTGATGATCCACGAAACCTAGAGATTCGAAGTAACAGGCGGCACACTCCGGGAAATCTATCGCAGACAAACAACAAGCATACAATAAGTACTCATCTAATGCACAGGTAAAACTCGAACAAGAGATCAAACCAGAAAGTTCAACTTAAGAACTCCGGTTGAACCGAACAAAGCAACGGAAAACAAACGGCGGAAGAAAACAACTCGGTTCTAGCAACTTGAAACTAGGTCAAAATTTATAGTAGCAAAAACTTGTTTAAGTTGATTAGTTAGAACGGCGGTTTTGAAACAAAACTCCAGGCGCTTGAATCACCTGATTCCGATAAACGAGCGAGAAGATAAACTAGAACGAAGATCGGATCTGAAATCGCGATCAGAAAATCGCGGAATAAATCCGACGAAAAAGAAAACGACGAACGGTTAAACGAATGGACGTTCGTTAACCGAGAATAACCGGTGATTGCGTTCGTTAGGACGAATGGTCCGGCGAGCGGTCGCTAAACAACTAAACAAAAAAAACGAAAAACCGATCTAGGGTTTCGGAAAAAAAACCGAAACAACAAAACGAAAAGAAACCGGAACGATTTTTTTTAAAAAAACCGAACCAAGTGGAGGGATGGCGCGGCGCGGCGGCTACCTCGACGAGGAGCTCCGGCGGCGGGGCTTGGCGGCGTGCGGCGGCAGGCGAGGCGTGGGGCGGCGGCGGCAGGCGGCGGCGGCGGCGCGGTTGCTGCTGCGGGGCGGCAGGGTGGTGTGGGGAGGAGAGGGGGGGCTGGGTATTTAAAGGGGGGGGACTTGGGGGAGGGGGCAAGGCAAGGGGACGGCAGCGGCAGAGTCCGACTAGGACTCGGCGGCGGCGGGCGGCGCTGCGCGCGGGCGCGCGAGGAGGAGGGCGGCTGGGCCGGCCGGGCCTTGGCCCAGGCGGGGCGCGACGCGGTTTTTTTTAAAATAGTTTCGCGCGCGGAAAAGAAAATCTAAACGAACCCCAAAAATCCCGAAGTAAATTTTCCCCGACTCCTAAAAATGAATCGAACAAAACGAACTTTAAACGGGGCCTAGATGCACTTTTTTTTGAAAACACGCCTTTTTCCCTAATCCAAATAAAATGCAAATAAACTCCGGAAAAATCCAAAATTTTATTTATTTATTACATCTTCATTTTTCCTAAATTTGGGAAAGTAATATTATTCCCCTCTCTCATATTTTTGATATTGGGAAAATAATTGAAGATGAAATAAATAAAATCAAATGATCCTCTTTTCAAAATTTGAGAAAACTCAAATATGAAAATAACGAAATCTCCAACTCTCTCTCCGAGGGTCCTTGAGTTGCGTGAAATTTCTAGGATCGAACAAAATGCAAGAAAATATGATATGCATGATGATCTAATGTATAACATTCCAAATTGAAAATTTGGGATGTTACAAACCTACCCCCTTAAGATGAATCTCGCCCTCGAGATTCGGGTTGGCTAGAACATAGATGAGGGTGGTCCTTGAGCAAATCTTCTTCTCTCTCCCAAGTGGCTTCATCCTCTGAGTGGTGGTTCCACTAAACTTTGCAAAACTTGATAACTTTGCTGCGTGTAACTCTGCTGGCATAATCGAGAATCTTGACTGGTTTCTCCTCATACGTTAAGTCATTCTTCAACTGAATCGCTTCAAGCGGCATGGTATCTCTTAGCGGTACCTCCGCCATCTCGGCGTGACATTTCTTTAGCTGAGAAACATGGAATACATCATGAACTCCTGACAGTCCCTCTGGTAATTCCAACTTATAAGCGACTTCTCCCATACGTTGCAAGATCTTATACGGTCCAACGAAATGCGGTGCTAATTTTCCCTTAACTCCAAAGCGCTTAACTCCTCGAAGTGGGGATACTCGGAGATAAACTCTGTCTCCGGTTTCGTAGACTGTCTCCTTGCGTTTAGAATCTGCGTAGCTCTTCTGCCTGGACTGGGCTACCTTGAGCCTATCGCGAATCAACTTCACCTTCTGTTCAGACTCTTTAATCAAATCGGGTCCAAACAACTGACGGTCTCCAACTTCGTCCCACGACAACGGTGTCCTGCACCTCCTTCCATATAAAGCTTCGAAAGGTGCCATCTTCAAACTGGTTTGGTAACTGTTGTTATAAGAAAACTCCGCATACGGCAAGTTATCGTCCCAACTAGATCCATAATCTAGTGCACAAGCTCTCAGCATATCTTCCAAAATCTGATTGACTCTCTCGGTCTGTCCATCCGTCTGCAGATGAAAAGCGGTGCTGAACTCTAGCCTGGTTCCCAAAGTTTCATGCAACTGATTCCAAAACTTTGAGGTAAATTGGGTTCCTCTGTCTGATACAATACTCCTCGGAACTCCATGCAAACAAATGATCCTAGTCATGTATATCTTTGCCAACTTAGCACTGGTGTAAGTGGTCTTAACTGGAATGAAATGTGCTACCTTCGTCAAACGATCAACTACTACCCATATCGAGTCATAGCCTGCCTTCGTCCTGGGTAGTCCTGTGATAAAATCCATGCCTATCTTATCCCACTTCCATTCGAGTATCGGCAATGGTTGTAACAATCCGGCTGGCTTCTGATGTTCTGCCTTCACTCTATGACACACATCACAAACTGCTACATATGCTGCAATATCCTTCTTCATTCCTGTCCACCAGAACGTTTCCTTCAAATCCAAATACATCTTGGTATTTCCTGGGTGAATCGAATAGGGTGAATCATGTGCCTCTTGCAGAATCAACTTCCTGATCTCTGGGTCATTTGGCACATAAACACGGTCCTCAAACCATAGGGTATCGTGCTCATCCTCACGAAATCCCTTTGCTTTTCCTTTGCTCAGTTTCTCCTTTATAGAAGCAATCTTCTTGTCAGATTTCTGAGCCTCTCTGATTTTATCCATCAATGTTGACTGAATCTCCAATGCTGCTACATAGCCTCTCGGAACTATCTCCAAACTTAGTTCACGAAAGTTTTCTGATAACCCCTTGGGTATTTCTTCCGTTATTAACGTATTGACATGGCTCTTATGGCTCAATGCGTCAGCTACTACATTAGCTTTTCCGGGTTGGTAATGCAATCTCATATCATAATCCTTGATGAGCTCCAACCATCTCCTTTGTCTGAGGTTCAACTCCTTTTGCGTGAAAATGTACTTCAAACTCTTGTGATCCGTGTACACCTCACAATGATTTCCAATGAGGAAATGTCTCCATGTCTTCAATGCATGCACTACGGCTGCTAACTCCAAATCATGTGTGGCATAATTCAACTCATGAGGCTTCAGTTGTCGTGAAGCATACGAAACAACTCTACCTTCCTGCATAAGCACTGCTCCAAGTCCTCGACGTGAAGCGTCACAATACACCTCATAATCCTTGGTCTGATCTGGCAAAATCAATACTGGTGAGGTAACCAATCGTTTCTTCAACTCCTGAAAGCTAGCCTCACACTCCTCAGTCCATTTGAACTTGGTATCCTTCTTCAACAATTCGGTCATCGGCTTTGCAATCTTTGAAAAGTTTTCAATAAATCTCCGGTAGTATCCTGCGAGTCCAAGAAAACTCCGGATCTCTCCAACTGTCGTTGGTGCTTCCCATTCGGTTACGGTCTCAACCTTTGTGGGGTCAACTGCTATCCCTTCTCCGGATATAACATGTCCAAGAAATCCAACTTCCTTCAACCAAAACTCACATTTGCTAAATTTGGCATATAACTGATGTTCCCTTAGTTTCTCCAAAACCAAACGCAAATGTTCCTTATGCTCCTCTTCATTCTTTGAGAACATCAGAATGTCATCAATGAACACTACGACGAACTTATCCAAAAACTCCATAAATACCTTGTTCATCAGGTTCATAAAATAGGCAGGCGCGTTAGTCAGTCCAAATGACATAATGGTATACTCATACAATCCGTATCTCGTGGTAAAAGCTGTCTTCGGAATATCCTGTTCTCGAATCTTCAACTGATGGTATCCCGATCGCAAATCGATCTTGGAAAACACTTTAGCTCCTTGCAAACGGTTAAAAAAATCATTAATCATTGGTAGTGGGTACTTGTTCTTGATGGTTACTTCATTTAATCCACGATAATCAACAACCATCCGTAATGATCCATCATTCTTCTCCACTAGAAGTACGGGTGATCCCCAAGGCAAAGAACTTGGGCGTATGTAACCTTTCTCTAGTAACTCCTTAATCTGATTCTTAATTTCCACCAAATCTTTTGCTGGCATCCTGTACGGTCTCTTTGATATTGGCCCAGTGCCTGGCAAAAGCTCAATCAAAAACTCAATATCTCTATATGGTGGCATTCCTGGCAATTCCTCAGGAAATACATCAGGGTAATCCTTCACCACTGGTACTTCTTCTTGCACAACTCCTGATAAAGAATTTACTTGTGTCCTATTTGGCACATGCCGGGATACATACTTGATCCTTCTTCCTTCTAGCATTGTGAGCAAAATTGTCTTACTGGCGCAATCGATGTTTCCTCCATACATTGACAGCCAATCCATACCGAGAATTACATCCAGACCTTGGGATTCTAGAATGATTAAGTCCGTTGGGAAAACATGCCTTCCGATGCTTAATGGCACTTGAAAACATCCTTGTCTGGCCATGTACTCTGCTCCTAGCGAGCTTACTAGCATAGGTGTTTTAAGAATCGTAGTGGGCAGGCTATACTTTCCCACAAATCCCCTTGATATGTATGAATGCGATGCACCAGTATCGAAAAGAACGAGTGCGGTAAATGACTTAACCAAAACTTACCGATTACTGCATCAGGCTGATCTTCAACCTCCTCCACATTAACGTGGTTCACCTGTCCCCTATTGAAAGGGTTCGGCTTCTTCCCTGAGCTTCCATTGCCATTTCCATTCTGGCCTTCAGGACATTTATTTGCATAATGTCCGGTCTTGGAACACTTGAAATAGGTGACTTGACTCAGATCTCTCTTGGCTGGGGTTGATGGGATGGTCCGATTCTGGCCGTTGCTTCCTCCATTCCCATTACCATTCTTGTGGCCATTATGGTTGTGCGAACTACCTCCTCCATGGGTATGCTGAAACTGAACTCCCGGTTTAGGGGTAAAACGGGGCTTCTGCTGGGCTCCAGAGTTATACTTCCCCTGTCCATACTTCCTCTTGCGGTTCTCAATCTGCTGTTGCTTCCCTTCAATTATGATGGCACGATCTACCAACTCCTGGTAGTTGTTGAAACTTGCTACCATCAACTGCATGCTTAGCTCATCATTCAATCCTTCCAGAAACTTTTCCTGCTTAGCTGCATCCGTAGCAACGTCATCTGGGGCATAACATGCTAACTTGCTGAAGTCGTCAACGTACTGGCCAACTGTCCTTCCTCCTTGGCGTAAGTTGCGAAACTCATGCTTCTTCATGGCCATAGCTCCTGCTGAAACATGGGTAGTGCGAAAAGCTTGCTGAAACTGATCCCATGTGACAGTGTCAACTGGGTAAGTGGCTGTGAAATTCTCCCACCATGCTGCCGCGGGTCCGTCAAGCTGGTGTGCGGCAAACTTCACTTTCTCCCCATCTGTGCATCCTGCAGTGGTCAACTCCCTTCCTATCTTGCGGAGCCAATCAGCTACTACTATTGGCTCGGTGCTACTGGAAAACACTGGCGGATTCAGCCTAAGGAAACGGGCTAAGTGGTCAACAAGTGGCGGCGGCGGAGGGTTGTTGTTGTTGTTGTTGTTGTTGTTCTGCTGGTTCTGGACTAACAATTGCATCAATTGATTCTGCTGCTGGATCAACTGAGTGAGCTCCGGTGGAAATCCATTGTCACGTCTCGGAGGCATCTGAGGGTTTAGAAAAAGACGAGAATTAAGAATAGAGTGAGGTCTAAAGAGAGAACACTACCCCAATGCACATGAGCAATTGCACACAAAATCACTTCATTCAAATCAAACAAGGGCATACAAACGGTCTAGAACTATCGCAAAAGTGCTCGAACTATATTATATACATGGGGGGAAATACTACTAATATTTGGTGGTCATCTAGAAATTTGAATCGGTGGAAGGCTCCATGATGTCTGCTCCAGCTTCGTCTTCAAAGTCGGGTTCACTTGGATCCGAATCGGTGTCGTCGAGGATGATGTAGTTGTCTGGACATGCGACGTACATGTCTTCCTTCCTGGATGCTAACTTCCCCTTGAGTTCTTCAATCTCTTGCTTAAGATCGCCATTGTGCTTTGCTAGAGCTACGATTTCGTCCATGTAGTCCTTGCGTGTAGCCTTCAGTTCTCCTTCTAGCTCGATGATCCTTGCCTTCGCATTCTTCAACTCTATCATATCATTGCACATCTGGTTCTCGTGGCGTCGAATGTGCTGGTTTAACTCCTGGATGAATGCTGCAATGGATCTATCCTGCTTGGTGCTGACTAACTCCCATTGTTCATCTCGGTGTCCGCAAATCTGGTAGATAGTGTCCTTGAGGTCTTCTTGATAAACTTCTCCAATGCGTCCCATGGTGATATGAGCTGCCATGCTCTTTCCCAGACTCCAGGTTGGTGCACTGAAAACACTATCTATGGGCTTCGTGATTGGCGCGAATGTCCTTCCTAGAACGTGAGCTTGAATCTTCCAGCGCTCCTCTTCAAGCAGAGTGGCGTTGAAGGTTCCCGTGAAGCTTGGTAATCCAATGTTCAGGTACTTGGTGACTTCCTTCAAATGAAATCCAAAAGGTGTGCCTTCATCCGGTTGAGCGTACTTGATCTTCGCGTCCGTCATCCTAAAAGAGTAGAAAAGATGAGGAGTTAGAAAATGAGGAGAGAACAGTGATCTATGGCTTTAACTTAGTGGTCGTGTCCTACAGTCAGCATGTGCTCTGATACCATCTCTGTAGTGACCCGCCCCGAATGGATCAAGTCTCTGTGCTCCTGTGTCATCCCTGGATCAGTAATGTTGACACCACACAGTACTTCGAAGGATTTATAGCAGAGTAGCAATCACACACTTATTACATCGGTGTCTCAAAAGAGAACTTATTACAATAAATATGGCTTAAGGCCATCTAATATCGATAACAGCGGAAGACTTGGAAGATAAATGGGTCCATCAACTCCAACGGCATCACTGAGTATAGAACCACGACCTAAAAGCACCTTACTCGTCGTCTGAAAAGTCTGCAACATTAAAGTTGCAGCCCGAAAACGGGTCAGCACATGGAATATGCTGGCAATGTAACACATAGAGAGTGATGTACCGAAATGAACTATACTATATGCATATTTGGCTGGTGGAAAGCTCCATGGTTACAGTTTTGCGTAAAGCCAAAATTTTCCCTACTGCAAAGGAATAAATTTTATTTAACTATCATTGTGGTTGAACATCGAGAATGGTTGACAGCATTCCGATCCCAATTAAGTGAACAATTAAAACCCAACAATATTAATTAAAAGTAACATGATGAGATTCACATGATATTCAAGTACTAGACACTCAAGATGTCCATAACCGGGGACACAGCTAATCATGATTAGTTTATTACACTCTGCAGAGGTTTGCGCACTTTTCCCCACAAGACTCGATCGCCTCCGTTGGATTTCTCGCACTACATGGTGTTTGAGAAACGGATGACCGAGACACAGTCTTTCAGAAGCGCTAGCACCTTACGATGGATAGACTGGTACACCTACTTTCCCCTACATCTGCTAGTCTACCCTGTAAGAGTTTGCACGACTTAATCAACTATGCCAGAGCCCATAATGGCTTGTGGCTGCACACGGAAGTTTCTAGCATGAAAGATCTTATGATCCCTTTGAGCCTGTGTGGCGGTCCAAAAGAAAAATAGGCAAGTCCTGATAGAAACCAGGTGCCTCAATCCACCCAGATGTGTGTTTAAGTTGCCACCTTAAGTAAACCATTACAATTAACAAACTCACATATGTCATGGATATCACTCACCCAATCCATGTCTACTAGCATAGCATGGCATAATAAGAAAACGTAGAAGTAACTCCCAAAGGTTTCATAATAAACAGGTAATAGGTACTACCTCATCTACTTCCCATCCCACAATTTAATTAGATCCTAATCATGCAATGTGTGAGGATTGATCTAATGCAATAAAACTGGGTTGTAGAAAAGGTATGATCAAAGTGTTACTTGCCTTGCTGATGATCCGCGAGACCTAGAGATTCGAAGTAACAGGCGGCGCACTCCGGGAAATCTATCACAGACAAACAACAAGCATACAATAAGTACTCATCTAATGCATAGGTAAAACTTGAACAAGAGATCGAACCAGAAAGTTCAACTTAAGAACTCCGGTTGAACCGAACAAAGCAACGGAAAACAAACGGCGGAAGAAAACAACTCGGTTCTAGCAAGTTGAAACTAGGTCACAATTTATAGTAGCAAAAACTTGTTTAAGTTGATTAGTCGGAACGGCGGTTTCGAAACGAAACTCCAGGCGCTTGAATCACCTGATTCCGATAAACGAGCGAGAAGATAAACTAGAACGAAGATCGGATCTGAAATCGCGATCACGAGCGAAAAAGAAAACGACGAACGGTTAAACAAACGGACGTTCGTTAACCGAGAATACCCGATAATCGCGTTCGTTAGGACGAACGGTCCGGCGAACGGTCGCTAAACAACTAAACCAAAAAAACGAAAAACCGATCTAGGGTTTCCGAAAAAAAACCGAAACAACGAAACGAAAAGAAACCGGAATAGTTTTTTTTAAAAACCGAACCAAGTGGAGGGATGGCACGGCGCGGCGGCTACCTCGACAAGGAGCTCCGGCGGCGGGGCTTGGCGGCGGCAGGCGACGCGCGGGGCGGCGGCGGCGGCGCGACTGCTGCTGCGGGGCGGCGGGGTAGTGTGGGGAGGAGAGGGGGGGCTGGGTATTTAAAGGGGGGGAGACTTGGGGGAGGGGGCAAGGCACGGGGGCGGCGGCGGCAGAGTCCGACTAGGACTCGGCGGCGGCGGGCGGCGCTGCGCACGGGCGCGCGAGGAGGAGGGCGGCTGGGCCGGCCGGGCCTTGGCCCAGGCGGGGCGCGACGCGGTTTTTTTAATAGTTTCGCGCGCGGAAAAGAAAATCTAAATGAACCCCAAAAATCCCGAAGTAAATTTTCCCCGACTCCTAAAAATGAATCGAACAAAATGAACTTTAAACGGGGCCTAGATGCACTTTTTTTTGAAAACACGCCCTTTTCCCTAATCCAAATAAAATGCAAATAAACTACAGAAAAATCCAAAATTTGATTTATTTATTACATCTTCATTTTTCCTAAATTTGGGAAAGTCATATTATTCCCCTCTCTCATATTTTTGATATTGGGAAAATAATTGAAGATGAAATAAATAAAATCAAATGATCCTCTTTTCAAAATTTGAGAAAACTCAAATATGAAAATAACAAAATCTCCAACTCTCTCTCCGAGGGTCCTTGAGTTGCGTGAAATTTCTAGGATCGAACAAAATGCAAGAAAATATGATATGCATGATGATCTAATGTATAACATTCCAATTTGAAAATTTGGGATGTTACACTAGGCGAGGGTCAATCAGGATAGTCATGACGAGCAAAGGTTGCTTGTGCTTTTCAAGGAAGCATTGCAGCAGTATCGGTGTTACCTGAGGAAATCACACTTTGATGGCAAGTCTATAAACGTATTTCCGGTGAAGTCTCTTGTGCTAAATTTAGAAGACATTGAATGGAAAAACCTTGTTATGCACTGGTCTCGTTCCCAGGATGAGGTACTGTCTATGAAATCACATGACAATTTGAACTTCTACTTTTCCGCATGTGCCTTACGGATCTTTTTTGCAGGAAATCTGCTCGAAGAAGAATTCCGGTTTGACAAGAACGACAGGATATTGCAAATATGCTGCCCGCTGCTTTGCTCTTGTTAGTATCTGTTGTCCTGTATCACTGTACTTGCATACATACCTGGTTCATTATGTGACAGCAGTATGCATGATAGCTTGCTTATCAATTGTTCGCTCCAAATTATCTGATCTGTATGAATGGTTACATTAGTTTAGAATATATCCAATGCCAATGTTTTTTTAGCTCTGCATTGTTCTTGTAAGTACAAGCTATCCTTTATCAGTGTACTTATAATGACAGGTAGTTGTTCATGTACCATCACTCTGTAGCTTATTTTCCTTTGCCCTCCATTTTCTACACATCAGATCTGTATTTACTCTTACCATAAGGTTGGTACTGAAGAAGTTTAGTTGTGCATTCCTCTTGGCTGTACCTTTTGCCTGTATCGCTGCACTTACATTTATAGCTACTTGGTTATGTAGCATCACTCTTCATCTTATCTTAAATATTCTCCATTTTTTCGTATATTATCACATCTATATTTACTCTTAACAAAATGTAGAATAAAGGCAATGCTTTTGAAGAAGATTCTGTGGTAAACTTCTTGAATTGCCCCCCATCAGCATGGACAAGGCCTTTATAGAGCCTATCTTCACCAATAATGTAAGTTTGTCCATCTCAAGCCTTCAAACTTTGTTGTATATATTTGGTTGCAACAGTTGTTTATTTTTGGTGTTTGCATCAAATTGCTTGTTTAAAGTTTATTACGTAGTTCATAAACAAAAGTTTGTCCTTTCTCAATTTAAGTTTTCAGTTGTACAACCAAGTTACTTCTTCATACCATGTAAATTAAACTATACAGAGCAAGTGATCTTCTTTTGCACTACATGTATGCTTCTGTTCTTCATCCGTAATCCAGTGGTGTGGTGAACCTACCCACTACAGCACAATGTCATATTCTGCAATGTCTTAACTATGAACAATTTCATATCATTCTACTATTATTTAAACCGTCTCTTTATTTGCCAATCTGAAATGGTATAAATTGACAGCACACTAACCAGTGATCCTTATGAGTTCTTGATTTGTAATCCAGTGGTGTCGTGAAGCTGCCAACTCCTTCACAATGTCATTTCCTGCCATGTCTTGGCCTGAACAATACCATATTGTGTTAATGCAATTTTAAACTGTGTCACTTTATTCGTCAGTAAGAAATGTCATGAATTGTCAGCAATGATACTTTTATGTGCAAAACATGTCATCTGTCTACTTGTTTATCTTTCAGAGTGAGGAAGATATAAGTGTTGAACAACCGCAGTCTCATCATCTTGCTCAGCTGCTTGCGCTGTAGCTCCCCAGTAGGGCTAACCTTTCTTGAACTCTATTGAAGTGCTGTCGGTTTTGTATATTATTTTGTCGGCGTGTTTATTTGCATTGGTGGTGATCTTTGATGCCCACTATATGTAATCTGCTGTCTGTTGTGCTTTATTATCATAGTGGCGACCTTTAATGCCCAGTGGATGTAATATGCCGTAATTTCTTTATTGTATAGTCTTGGTTTTTTCTTATTCATGATGCTGCAGTTATTTTACTGTATATATATCATGTCTTCGCAGTAAACCGGCGAAACCGTAAAATTATGGTACATAATCGGGTCGTCATGCAATCATGATGTAGGTTGGGCCTGAAACGTGCCGAACAGCTCACGGGCCGGCAGCAGCCCGAAATGAACCCCGGCCCATGATTGTGTGAATCAAATCATGGGCTTTTAACAGGCCAAAATTGTCTCGGTCCTTGTTTGGCCCAATCAGATATCGGCTGCGAGCAGGCCGGATGCAAACCGGGCCGTAGCTGGGCCTAACTATATCATGGGCTTTTAACAGGCCGAAATTAATATAGGGCCGAAATGTTAAACGGGCCCTTAACAGGCCAAAACTAATATTAGGCCGAATTACTAAGTGGGCCTTTAGCAAGTGGGCCCAAAAGTATAGTGTCCAGTTGACGGGCTGAATCTGATATGGGCCATAATTGAGCCCAAAGCCTCTTAAAGGGCCGGACCTGATCTGGGCCGTAATTTGGCCCAGAACGTGGTAGGCTTTTAATGGGCCGGATCTCATATGGGCCACCATTAGGCCCGGAGTGTGGCAGGCCATTAATGCACCGGATCAAATATGGGTCGGCATTTGGCCCAAAACATGGCAGCTAGTTAATGGGTCGGCCTACTAGGGTCCTCAAAATCTTGTGGGCCTACAGCTGGGCCAGCCCATTAATGTCGGCAAAATCTCGTGGGCCTTTAGCTGGGCCGGCCCATTATGATCCGCAAGAATCTTGTGGGCCTTTACCTGGGCCGGCCCATTATGGCACACACAAATCTTGTGGGCCTTTACCTGGGCCGGCCCGTTATGGCCCACAAAATCTTGTGGGCCTTTAGCTGGGCCAGCCCATTATGGTCCGCAAAATCTCGTGGGCCTTTAGCTGGGCCGGCCCATTATGGTCCGCAAAATCTTGTGTGCCTTCAGTTGGGCCGGCCCATTTAAACTTGATGGGCCGGTCCACGTGTCAACATACCATAGGCGCGTCTCGCCCATTGGATGAGTGACACATGTGCCAACGCGGACCTGACACGTGTCTCCTCCAGCCAATGATGATTTTACACGTGGAAAATCCCCATTGGACGAGGCTGTTAACAGGTTATCGGATCCAAAACCCGACATGATAGCTTAACAACATTCCGTTACGGTGGATGCCACGTGTCGGTCACCCTTGACGAAAGCACTTCTGTGACGCGTGATTTATCGTCATGGAAGTGGACAGTTCCGTGATGATAATTTTGGTAATGTCATGGAACACTTCTACGACAGCACAGGTATGACTATCTTGATTCTGTCATAAAATCGTCATGGATGTACATGCATGACAGAAAATGCGACCTACTGTGACAAACACATATCATCACGGAAGTGTATCTTTTTTGTAGTGTAAGGAGTAACATCAACCTCGGGTGACCCTGCAACGACGGCTCTATGTGATGGGCTCATGGGTAGGCATGACATGTGTGGTTACCTGGTGGTGCGAGGGTAGTGAGGGTTCAATCTGGCTGGTATGTCAGGGTGGCGGCCCCAGAAGTTTTGTGTGGCGTTTGTGGTTCGTGGCAGTAATCCCGTGCATCCAGTTCTACAAGGCGCTTGAGATTGTGTGACGTTGCGGCTCAAGTGGTGGTGAGGGATGTCGGAGCAGTGACTCTGGAGCCTAAGGTGTGTTTTTTGTTGCGATTGTGGCCTAGGGTTGTGCGTTCGATGGGGCTTCGTTATTTATGGAGGTTTTCATCTTGGTTTCCTTATAGTTTCTATCATAAAGAGGGCCACTCCGTTAGGTTTTCGGTCTAATTTCACTTATAAACTATAATATAAGATGTTTTTTGACACGAGTAAAAAATTCTCTTCATAATGCAATGCCAGAGCTCTTGGCCCTCTCGCGAGGTTCCAGAAAAAAAACTCCCATTTTTTCCAAAAGGAGGGCAAGCCCTTGGCCAACAGAAAAACCATCTTGATTTTGATTTACTATCCCTTGGTTTTCTGAAAAATAATTATTTGGCTATTAGTTGCAAATTTGATTTTAATGAACGCTTCTCTTTTTTTACGAGAAAACTTCTGATCTATTTATCTTTCATCATAACAGTACAACGAACACCAGAAATAATAAAAATTACATCTAGATTCATATACCGCCTAGCGACAACTACAAGCACTGAAGCGAGCCAGATGCGTGCCGCCGTCATCACCCCTTCATCACCAGAGCCGGGCAAAACTTGTTGTAGTAGACAGTCAGGAAGTCCTCATGCTAAGAACATCTACAATAGATGGTCCAAATGTAAAAATAACTAACTTTTGGACCATCTGAGGCCAAAAGCGCAGCTCCACAGACGGGTCCATATGTAAAAAAAAAATTGGACCGCAGCCTCCTCGTTCATGTAAAATACAACACCTCGCGATACAAATTTACATCAGGAGGTGCATCCGGTCCAAAACCAGCCGCCACCCGCAAACGCCCAACCACCACTTCATTTCCTTTCCCGCCCGCCTGCCCGCGACCTCCAGCCCGCCCCGCCACCGCCCCGCCGCACGCCGCCCGCATCAGATCCGACGCCGCCCCGCCCCCCGCCGCCCCCTGCCCGCCCGCAGCGGATCCGGCCCCGTGATACATCTCCGTCGTATCTATAATATTTGATTGTTCCATGCCAATATTATTCAACTTTCATATACTTTTTGGCAACTTTTTATATTATTTTTAGGACTAACATATTGATCCAGTGCCCAGTGCCAGTTCCTGTCTGTTGCATGTTTTTGGTTTCGCGGAATATCCATATCAAACGGAGTCCAAACAGGATAAAAACGGACGGAGCTTATTTTTGGAAAATATGGAAAATTCGGAAGGAAAATCAACGCGAACCAGTGCCCGGGGTGGTCACGAGCCAGGGGGCGCCCCCCTTAGGGCGCGCCCCCTACCCTCGTGAGCCCACCATAAGGCGGATGACGTTCTTCTATTGCCGCAAGAAAGCTAATATTCTGAAAAAAATCACGGTGAAGGTTTCATGCGAATCGGAGTTACGGATCTCCATATATATACAGAACGGTGAAACAGAGCCAGAACAGAACGCAGAACCAGAGAGATAGATCCAGTCTTGGAGGGGCTCTCGCCCCTCCCATGCCTTGGAGGCCAAGGACCAGAGGGGAAACCCTTCTCCCATCTAGGGAGGAGGTCAAGGAAGAAGAGGAAGAAGGGGGCCCCTCTCCCCCTCTCCTCCGGTGGCGCCGAACGCCGCCGTGGCCACCATCATCATCACCGCGGTCTACACCAACACCTCTGCCATCTTCACCAACATATCCATCACCTTCCCCCCTCTATCTACAGCAGTCCACTCTCCCGCAACCCGCTGTACCCTCTACTTGAACATGGTGCTTTATGCTTCATATTATTATCCAATGATGTGTTGCCACCCTATGATGTTTGAGTAGATTTTCGTTGTCCTATCGGTGGTTGATGAATTGCTATGATTGATATAATTTACTTGTGGTTATGTTGTTGTCCTTTGGTGCCCATCATATGATTGCGCGCGTGGATCACACCATAGGGTTAGTTGTATGTTGATAGGACTATGTATTGGAGGGCAAGAGTGACAGAAGCTTCAACCTAACATAGAAATTGATGCATACGGGATTGAAGGGGGACCAATATATCTTAATGCTATGGTTGGGTTTTACCTTAATGAACATTAGTAGTTGCGGATGCTTGCTAATAGTTCCAATCATAAGTGCATAGAATTCCAAGTCAAGCATGACATGCTAGCAGTGGCCTCTCCCACATAATACTTGCTATCGGTCTAGTAAAGTAGTCAATTGCTTAGGGGCAATTTCGCAACTCCTACCACCACTTTTCCACACTCGCTATATTTACTTTATTGTTTCTTTATCTAAACAACCCCTAGTTTTATTTTCGTGCTCTTTACTTTTTGCAAGCCTTTCCCAAAACACCTACAAAGTACTTCTAGTTTCATACTTGTTCTAGGTAAAGCGAACGTCAAGCGTGCGTAGAGTTGTATCGGTGGTCGATAGAACTTGAGGGAATATTTGTTCTACCTTTAGCTCATCGTTGGGTTCGACACTCTTACTTATCGAAAACTGTTGCGATCCCCTATACTTGTGGGTTATCAATACCTTTTTCTAGTGCCGTTGCCGGGGAGCAATAGTGTGGGGTGAATATTCTCGTGTGTGCTTGTTTGCTTTATCACTAAGTAATTTTTATTTGCTGTTCTTAGTTGTTTTCTACCTTTAGTTATGGGTAGGAAACGCAAAATACCAACAAAATTAGTTGTACTTACTGAACTAATGGTTGAAGAACCACTCAAAATCTATCACACTGCTGAAGCTTTTTTACTTGGATCATCTTCGATCCCTTTGTGCTCGTGCCGAAACCCCAACTAGCTTAGTTGAGGGAAAATCTTTAGATGAGCATGCATGTTATGTGCGACACCGTATATCTGAAAAAGGGAAACTATTATGGGGTCAAATTCAACGTTTGCAATGTTATGCTTGGAATTTATGTGAAATATATGATTTTACTTGTTGTTCTGAAAACCCTAAGAAACACCTTCCCTGTCAATGTGAGTTTAGTAATAATGGAATCGTATCTTCGTATGCTAAGGGTGTTTATAATTACTATGATGTTCAACAAATTGAAGAATTTGTTGCGTTTAAGGGTGCTTTTGAAATTGCTTCTTTGATTGAAAAGTATGATGGTACTCTTCACAAATCTGAAAATTTTGCCATACTTAAATATTGCGTTGATAATTATGCTTCTAATGCTTATGTTAAACTATATATTGAGGAATACTCCGCTGTCCAAGAAGAGACTAATATTTTGCAGGAGTCTATGGAAGAAGAAATTGATGAAACCGTGAGCTCATTGGATGAAAAATATGAGGAGGAGAGCGAAGAACAAAAGGAGGAAGAGTGGATTGATCACCCGTGCCCACCTTCTAATGAGAGTAGCTCTTCAACTCATACATTGTTTAATTCCCCTTCGTGCTTACCGAAGGATGATTGCTATGATGACTGTTATGATCCCTATGATTCTTTTGAAATATCTCTTTTTGATGATGCTTTCTATGCTTATGGCCAAGATGCCAATATGAATTATGCTTATGGAGATGAACTTGCTATAGTTCCTTATGTTAAACATGAAATTGGTGCTATTGCACCCACGCATGATAGTCCTATTATCTTTTTGGATTCGCCCAACTACACTATATCGGAGAAGTTTGCACTTATTAAGGATTATATTGATGGGTTGCCTTTTACCATCGCACATGATGACTTCGATAAATATAATATGCATGTGCTTGCTGCTCCTACTTGCAATTATTATGAGAGAGGAACTATATCTCCACCTCTCTATGTTTCCAACATGATAAAATTGCAAGAAACTGTTTATACTATGTGAGGGAGTCCTGGATTAGGGGGTGTTCGGATAGCCGAACTATACCTTCAAGCCGGACTCCTAGACTATGAAGATACAAGATTGAAGACTCCATCCCGTGTCTGGAAGGGACTTTCCTTGGCGTGCAAGGCAAGCTTGGCGATACAGATGTTCAGATCTCCTACCATTGTAACCGACTCTATGTAACCCTAACGCTATCCGGTGTCTATATAAACCGGAGGGTTTTAGTCCGTAGGACAACATACACATCAACAATCATACCATAGGCTAGCTTCTAGGGTTTGGCCTCTCTGATCTCGTGGTAGATCAACTCTTGTACTACCCATACCATCAATATTAATCAAGCAGGACGTAGGGTTTTACCTCCATCAAGAGGGCCCGAACCTGGGTAAAACTTCGTGTCCCCTGCCTCCTGTTACCATCCGGCCTAGACGCACAGTTCGGGACCCCCTACCCGAGATCCGCCGGTTTTGACACCGACATTGGTGCTTTCATTGAGAGTTCCTCTGTGTCGTCGCCATCAGGAAGGATGCCTCGCCCCGTCTTTAAAGACGGCACCATTGCTAAGGGAGCTTGGCTGTCGGCCAAACCCTCCGGCTAGGTGGTTTTCTTATGACCACCTGTTCGGCTTCTACGCCGACGATGAACTCTCGAGCCATCGAAAACAATCTTCATGTCAACTCAGAACTTGCCGAGCAGTTAAATCGAATAGATCTTTCCTCCATAAACGAGCTCTTGGATCGCTTCGCCGCCCTGGGAGTTGCTACAGATTATGATCAGATTGGGCCTAAAACCGATCTGAGAGAGATTAACTCTCCCCAAGCCACCCATCACGTTGCCGTGGTAGAAGGACAGTGCAGCGACCCTTCATCTATCCTAAGGACTCGCTATGTCCGGATTCCCGATCCCTCCAAACCGGATGACCGCGGAGGGGAGGATATCACTCAAGACCTGAACCGAGAATCAGGCTCCGGACTGGATTCATTGGACGACACCCAGGAATCCAAACTTTCGAGTTCGGAAATTCCTCAGCCTCTGAGCCTCAGAAGGGGTAAGGCTTCGGATTCAATTCCACCCACCCACCCGAAAATTAGCGATCTATCCCAAATCTGGCAAGAGCCCAAAGAAATAGTACATCATTACTGGGCCAGATTCCTCCTGGTTATGCATAGGATAAAGGGCTGCCGCGAGGAAGATGCAATTTCATCCTTCTGCAATAATTGCACGGACAAGGGAATACTCAACGCCATAAGTCGCCGTGATATTACACGCTTTTTTGACTTAGCATCCATAGTACAAAAGTACTGTGCGATGGAAAGCGCCTGGAAAACCGAAACAAAATTTTGGGACAATCCGGCCCTTAATGCAAGCCCAGTCCGAAATAAAAGGGTGCATCATCGCCAGACACCCGGGCCAAACATCAAAAGGCAAAAACCCTCTACAGGGCATGGAACCGTACTGGAAGGATGGCTTAATGGACCCTGTAAAATTCATAGTACAGAGGACGCCACACCAACTCACAGCCTTAGAGCATGTTGGATACTCCGGCAGGTGGCCAAAATTGGCGAAAACCGCCTAATCCCGGAAGCCACAGAAAGCCACCCCAGAGACACCAATACGGTATTAACAGTCTTCGAGACCTTTGCATCAAATAAAATGCGAAAAAGGACACTCTGCAGCCTTGCCGAAGTCTACCAAGTAGCAACAATAAACCGAGTGACACGGCCATTACCTTCAACGCCAGTGATGAACCTAAATTCCGAACAGCCCGAGCACCAGCCGCATTGGTCCTCAGTCTAATAGTGGATGACTTTCGTCTCACCAAGGTACTCATGGACGGCGGCAGCGGATTGAACCTCATCTACGAGGAAACTCTCCAAAAAATGGATATAGACTGGAACCGCGTCACGCGAAGCAGCACAACCTTTAGAGGAATAATCCCCAGTCGGGAAGCGCGCTGTATAGGAAAAATCACACTAGATGTGGTGTTCGGCACGCCGGACAATTACAGGTCTGAAGAAGTCACGTTCCATGTGGCCTCATTCAGTAGTGGTTATCACGCTTTGCTAGGGCGGGAAGCATTCACAATCTTCCAAGAAATACCCCATTACGGGTACATGAAGCTCAAGATGCCCGGGCCTAACGGGATCATCACTCTCGCTAGTGATCCGGATGTAGCACTCCGCGCCGAAAACAAGACAGCCGCACTGGCCCTCGAGGCACTATCCGAAGCCCTAGCGGCTGAGGAGCTGACTGCGCTGCGCTCTATGGTGAATAGGGATGATGTGGTACTTGACAAAAGATCCAAATCCACCTCCTTTAAACCAGCGGACGAAATAGTCAAATTCCAAGTCCATCCAACGGACCCCAATAAAATAGCTTCCATCGGGGCATTAAACCCTGATGTAGACGCCGCATTGCGAGAGTTCCTATGAGAGAGCTGGGAAATTTTTGCCTGGCACCCTTCAGACATGCCAGGAATCCCACGCAGGTTGGCCGAGCACAGCTTAAATATCCAAACAGGATTCAAACTTGTCAAACAGGCTCTCCGTCGTTTTTCCGAACCTAAGAGACAGGCTATGGGAGAGGAGCTAGCAAAGCTATAAGAGGCCGGTTTCATCAGAGATATAAAACATCCGGACTGGCTAGCAAACCTGGTGACGGTACCAAAGAAGGACAAATCCTAGCGCCTGTGTGTTGATTTTAAAGACCTTAACAAGGCTTGCCCAAAGGATCCCTTCCCCCTCCCCCGCATCGATCAAATTATCGATGCGACCGCATGACACGATTCATTGTGTTTCCTCGACGCATATTCTGGCTACCATCAAATCAAGATGGCAGAACCAGACCAAGCCGCAACAGAATTTATCACACCATACGGGCCATTCTGCTTCAACACGATGCCCTTCGGGCTCAAAAATGCCAGCGCAACTTATCAGCGCATGATTCAGACATGTTTGGCAAGCCAGATCGGTAAAACAGTGGAGGCATATGTAGATGATGTGGTCGTCAAAACAAGACATGTTGAATCTCTAGTAGACGACTTGAGACTCACATTTGACAATCTCCGAACATACGACATCAAGCTCAACCTGGAAAAATGCGTTTTCGGTGTTCCAGCCGGAAAGCTCTTGGGCTTCATTGTATCCAGCAGAGGAATTGAAGCAAATCCAGCCAAGATCCGAGCTCTGTCGCAACTGGATATCCCAAAGGACCTCAAACAAATAAAAAAGTTAACCAGATGTGTGGCGGCTCTAAGCTTCTTTATCTCCCGTTTAGGAGAAAAGGCCCTTCCCCTTTACTGCCTCCTTCGGCGCACTGAACACTTCAAATGGATGGACGCAGCCACGGCCGGACTCGACGAAATAAAAGCCATACTGGCAACAAACCCAGTCCTGGCCGCGCCAAACACCGGCGAACCAATGCTATTGTACATCGCAACAACACATCAGGTGGTAAGCGCAGTGCTCGTCGTCGAACGAGAAGCGGACGGACACAAATTCCCCCTTCAAAGGCCGGTCTATTATGTGTCCACTGTCTTCACTCCCTGCAAATCACGGTACCCGCATTATCAAAAGATTGCGTACGCGGTATTCATGGCATCCCGGAAGCTACGACACTACTTTCAAGAGTATTCAATAACAGTAGCCTCGGAAGTACCACTCAACGACATTATAAACAACCGTGACGCAATGGGCCAGATTGCGAAATGGGCCATCGAGCTCCTCCTGTTCGACATTACTTATAAGCCACGGCGAGCCATCAAGTCACAAGTTTTGGTCGACTTCGTCGTAGAATGGACGGAGGCCGAGCTCCCTAGAGAGTACGACACATATTCAAATTGGATCATGCATTTCGACGGCTCCAAAATGTTGGCCGGACTGGGGGCTGGCGTCGTTTTGACGTTCCCCACAGGAGACACAGTTCAATATGTACTACAGATTCTGTACACGGACTCCAACAATGCAGCCAAATATGAGGCCCTTCTACATGGCCTCCGGATGGCAGTATCCATGGGCATCCAACGCCTAGAGGTGCGCGGGGACTCGAACCTCGCAATCTCCCAAATAAATGGAGACTTCGATGCCAAAGATTCGAAAATGGCAGCTTACTGCAACGCCGTCCTAAAAATGTCAGCTCGGTTACAAGGGACTTGAATTTCACCATATAGCCCGGGAAAATAATCAGGCGGCGGATGTCCTGGCACGCATCGGCGCAAAACGCGATGTAGTCCCCCCCCCCCACAACATCTTCTTGGAAAGGCTGTTCAAGCCATCCATGCATGGGAAGGGGAGCCAAACAATAACAGCCCGGACCCAACCGCACTGCCCGACACGGAACATTCTGACACAATCGGAGGCTCTGCCATTGAAATAACACCTTCAGCCCACGTAATAATGGTCGTCATCGCCCCGTGGACAGAACCATTCCTCGCCTACCTTACTAGGCAGGAACTCCCCGAGCACCAAAATGAGGCACGCTGCATAGTGCGGCGATCCAAAGCCTACAGAGTCCACGAGGGAGAGCTTTATAAGAAAAGCACTACTGGAGTCCTTCAAAGGTACATCTCCGAAGAAGAGGGGCAGAATCTCCTGGCTGAAATCCATGCCGGACTCGGCGGTCATCACGCTGCAGCCCGGTCCCTGGTAAGCAAGGCCTTCTGTACAGGCTTTTATTGGCCGACGGCCCGGGCAGACGCTCAGGACTTAGTCCAACGATGCACCGGCTGCGAGCTCTTTGCAAACCAAAGCCATATGCCACCCACCTCCCTCCAAACTATCCCCATCACTTGGCCCTTTGTGGTCTGGGGGCTTGATATGGTTGGACCCCTTAAAGGCGGAACCCACAAGCACAAATACTTACTGGTCATGGTGGATAAGTTCACCAAATGGGTAGAAGCCAAGCCTGTTAAGACGGCCAAATCCGGACCTGTGATAGACTTCATATCCGGGGTCGTACACCGTTACGGCGTCCCCCACATCATCATCACTGATAATGGCACGAACTTTACGGCCGACGAGGTAAAACTCTGGTGCAAAAACATGGGCATAAAGCTCGATTATGCTTCAGTCTATCACCCACAAACTAACGGCCAGGTCGAACGTGCAAATGGTCTTATCATGAGCGGCATCAAACCCAGACTAGTGCGGTCCCTCAAGGAATCAAACACGCACTGGGTAGAGGAGCTCGACTCTGTACTCTAGGGGCTGTGGACCACGCCGAATCGCACCACCGGATACACACCATTCTTCATGGTGTACGGCGCAGAGGTAGTTCTGCCTTGCGACATAATTCATGACTCACCTCGAGTGTGCATGTACGAGGAAAGAGAAGCCGAGCTCGATCGGCAGGACAGTTTGGACGCATTAGAGGAGGAGCGTGATGTGGCGAAAGCCAGTTCCACATTCTATCAACAGCCAGCTTGAAGATACCAAAGCAGAGAAGTACGGGCCAAAAATTACAACGTTGGCGAATTAGTTCTACGCCTGCCGGACAAGAAAAAGGACAAACTCAAGAACAAGTGGGAAGGTCCCTTCATAATTGACCAAGTCCTGACTGGTGGAGCATACCGCCTGCAAAACGCATCGGATAACCGACTCGAGCCGAACCCATGGAACGCAGCCCGTCTCCGAAGATTCTATGCCTAGCGCCAGATCCTATGTTCGTCTCCTTACTCTGTCCATTTTTTATATACTGTCCGTCGTACATTTCTCTCCTTCTCCCATTTTCTCTCTCTTATAACCTTTAAAGGCTCACAAATTGACGCGCTATCCGTGCTCAGTAAACCTGGGGGCTTCTTTAAACAGAAGCTTATTTATACGGGCTTCATGCCTAACACATGTGTCAAACTTACGCATGTACCTTTTATTCACCATCATATGCATCGATATGACTTAAGTTTTGGCCAAGCTGGGTTGCCTGGCTCCTGTGCTTACCCCTACGTTCCCGATTATTCGGCTAGGTGGTAAAGGGAGCACCTTTGCGATTGTTACTGCCGGATCAGCCGGACCTGTACCTCAGACTGGGTGAAGCCGAAAGCTAGCGTTCTTAAGAGAATATTCGGTCGGTGAACTAAAAGATGATCTTTTTATTGATCTATGTGCCCCCAGGCGTTTTTCCTGCGTTTCTTTTCGCAGCATGGACATGCACTTTAGGGCATGCCCCCCAGGGAAAGGAACCCCTAACGGAACTATTCTCCCTGGAAGTTGTTTCTTACTAATCATGTAATACAACATAACTAGTCGGGCACTTGTCTGTTCACGCCATAATGACCCCTACGCCTGGTCTCCACGCATTTCCCGGTTCCTATATAACCGCACGGGAATTCGGACACACTCCGGACCATCAGGTCCCGAGGCTGAAGCGAAAAGGTCGGCCATGACAAACAATGTACAATCCGGCTAGATGGCATTATAAATGTCAATTAAATTACATAGTCATTTTGACTGACTGTACTCCTCTTCAATACCATCTAACAGGCTGTCTAATTTACAGTCCTGCTGGGAATACTTTGCGGCCAACTCTACTTGGCCGTATACTAAGCTCACAGGGATCTCCTTCCCATCGGGCCCTACAGGACCAACCTCGGCCATATGGTTGGGGTCGGCCTGTGAATACCGCGTCTTCACCGTGGCCCAGGCCTCCCTAGCGGCTTGACGGCTGGCTGATATCTTCCACAACTGGAAGCGCCGCCGTGCTCCCCTCAGCTTCTCCGCAAGCTCTCCAAGACCTTCGGGTGTCAAGACGGATGGCCACAGGACCTGGGCGATGCCTCGCATCGCCTGCCGAACTCGATCGAGAAATTGCAAGAGCTCGGGAAGAAGGTCACCCGTAGAACCGGGCATCTCCTCTGCAGGACGACCTGTTAACATACCTACGAACATTGCTCTGTTAATCAATGGCACCGCCGAACTTTCTTTTAAAAGGTTCGTTCAAGCACTTACAAAATATGCCGCGCGGAAGCCGCTGATTCTCCTTCACGGAGTCTGACAGCTGGGCACGAACATCTTTTAGCTCGACGCCCAACCGGGTGTTGGCATCTTGGAGAACGTTCTTCTCCCCCATCACCTTTAACAACACCCTCTCAGCAGCCTTTAGTTGGCGTCCGAGGTGTTGCCTTTTCGGATTCAATCTGGCGCCATCTACAATTTTATTTGTCAGATTCGCACAAAAGCCGTGCTTCGCCACATACTTATCTTTCGAAATGTATATTACCAGAGGGGGTCTCCTTAGGCTCCATTGCCGCGGCTAGTGCGGCCTCCAGTTGGGCTTTGCACTCTTCCAGCTCCTGGGTCAGTAGGGAATTCTTTTCTGTAAGAACCCGCATTTCAAATGATCCTTAAACCAGTTATTCTAACTGTTTTCAGTCTCGGGGGCTACTACTACATATATATTTACCAAAATTTCTTACCCATGTGTCTTTTACATATTGCTCCGTGGCTCTGGCTAGACCATTTTGAGCGGCACGGAGGTGCGCATCTCCCGAATTGAAGGCATCTAATGCCTCTTGGGAGAAGCAAGCGTCGCGAAGAATGGTCCGGCGACGCCTGTGGTTCATGGCACTTTCCACCTCTGAGTTGGTGGCAGATAACCTGTCTGCATCCTCCATCGGAGGAACGTCTGGCACACGCCTTGCGTTCGCCTCCGCCCCCGGACCAGGCTTTGGAGCCTGGCTGGTGGAGGCGCGATTAACCGCCTCTCCGGATATACTCCGGCGAGGTCTCTTTGTCCTGAAAAGGGCACGAGTGTCAAGTGTGCCTCGAAGGTATAACAACTGGGATAAAGGGGCGCGCCATACCTTCGCGCTGATGCCTCGGTCCGGACTACGCCTCTTTTCTGCCCTTGGGGCCCTGCGACCCCTAGTTGGTTTGTCGCCACAGGTTCAGCCTTCTGCCGTAAAAACCTCCCCTGCAAAGTTCGGTTGCAATCAGGAAATTAAACACGCGTGGACGAACCCCTGTCTGGGGTACAGGGACTTCGGTCTCAGGTACCTGGGGTGTTCGGATTAGCCCTGGATAATCAGCCGTAATGGCCACGAGGGCGTTGTCCTCGCTCAATTGATGGAACACTCCATCGATCAGCTACACAGATATGTCCGGATCCTCTTGAGAGGCCGGGTCGAGAGACCATCCTGAGTCCTCGGGTTTTGGAGGCGGGATGCTTATGTCCTTAATGGCCCAGCGCAGTTCCTGTGTTGAAGTCATCAAACTAAGTATTTAACAATGGGAACACTAAACGGATGAGCAAGTAAATGCGACCACTTACCCTGCTTGGGGGATTGTGCATAGAGAATCCGCCCTGTGGGTTGACGCGGAGAAATTCCTCCTCTTCTCCCTTGTACAAAGTGGACAAGATCTTTAATAGAGCGGCAACTGAATCTGGCCCTTTGCGGCCATAGCGGGTGGCGTCGTCCTCCCCGTTGAAATCCCACATGGGGTGGCTTCTGTACTGAAGCGGCTGCACCCCCCGCATGATGCATTCGGCCATAACTCTGATCATGGTTAGTCCGGAATGGGCCAACAATCTTATTCGGCCCATAAGATAAATGATGTCACTGTCACTTTCCCTTTGAGGGCTCCGTGGGCGCCATCTTAGGCGCTTCTTTAAAGGGGCACTATCGAACTCTGGGAGGCCGATCCGGATAGGATCCGGCAGCGGGACGTCTTCTATATAGAACCATTCCGAGGGCCAGTCTTCGGACGCCTTCTTTGGGGTTCCGGACAGATATCCAGTCCCGGCAATGCGCCATACTTCGGCTCTGCCCACTTGATACATTGACCCTTTCTTGGAACGGGGTACGAGGCAAAATAGCTCCTTCCACAGTCCAAAATGAGCTTCAATACCCAAGAACAGCTCGCAGAGGGCTACAAAGCCCGCGATGTGCAATACTGAGGCAGGCGTGAGATGACGTACCTGGAGGCCGTAGAACTCCAGCAGCCCCCGGAGAAACGGGTGGATGGGAAATCGGAGCCCCCTTATTAAGTAAGGAACGAGGCACACCCACTCTCCTTTGGATGGATTAGGGGCATTCTCTGCTTGCTCTCCGCCGTTGTAGACGGCAAGACCGGCTCGGACCGGGACCATATCGGCCGGGGGGAGAAATCCCTTGGTCTAAAGCGTCACTAGCTCGCTATGCGGAGTAGAACATCTCTCCCAATATCCAGGCTTAGGGCTAGAAGGACGAGAGGAGGAGTTGCGGCGGCTGGCCATGGTGGAATGGACCTTTGGCGGATGCGCTCTGATGAACACTCATGGAGGGGAGAAGGTGTGGATTGGATCTAAATCCTCATCCCCTTAAAAAGGGCAACTCATTTACACGGCGAGGGGTGTGAACGTAAAAACACTTAGACTTTTCATATTTGTTTCGCACGTGGAAAGCGGCCATTATTGGGCGTAGAAGCCGAGGAGTGCAACATCTACAAGAAACCGGACTTTATTCAAACAGGTACATGGAATTTGGAGGAGAACCCGCCTTGCAATGCCGAAGACAATCTGCGCGCCGGACTCATCGTCATTGAAGCCTGGTTCAGGGGCTACTGAGGGAGTCCTGGATTAGGGGTTGTTCGGATAGCCGAACTATACCTTCAAGCCGGACTCCTGGACTATGAAGATACAAGATTGAAGACTCCATCCTGTGTCCGGAAGGGACTTTCCTTGGCGTGGAAGGCAAGCTTGGCGATACGGATGTTCAGATCTCCTACCATTGTAACTGACTCTATGTAACCCTAACCCTATCCAGTGTCTATATAAACCGGAGGGTTTTAGTCCGTAGGACAACATACACATCAACAATCATACCATAGGCTAGCTTCTAGGGTTTAGCTTCTCTGATCTCGTGGTAGATCAACTCTTGTACTACCCATACCATCAATATTAATCAAGCAGGACGTAGGGTTTTACCTCCATCAAGAGGGCCCGAACCTGGGTAAAACTTCGGGTCCCCTGCCTCCTGTTACCATCCGGCCTAGACGCACAGTTCGGGACCCCCTACCCGAGATCCGCCGGTTTTGACACCGACACTATGCATTGGCCTTTACTAGGTGTGCATGGATTGTTCTTTTATGACATGCCGATGCATAGGAAGAGTTAGACTTCGTCATTGCTTGATATATGTTGCTTTGTGCTCACTACTAAATTACAAATCATTGTTAATTAAAATTGTCTTTGATATACCTTGGGATCCGGGTGGATTCACTACTTGAGCACTATATGCCTAGCTTAATGGATTTAAAGAAAGCGCTGCCAGGGAGACAACCAGGAAGTTTTAGAGAGTCATTTATTTCTGTTGAGTTCTTTCATATAGTTTAAAAACAACAAAAATAAAGAGGGGAACCCAAAACTTTTCAAAAAGGAAAGTGAAAGTGAGAAAGACAAGCACTGTTGAAGTGGGAGAGCTCCTTGAACTTTGTTCATGCTCACGGCAACTTTGTGAATCTTGATTACAGAAACTTTTCAACAAAAATAATTATCCCCTTGTACAATTCCATTGTATTATAAAAATAATGTGCCAAGGTTTGTCTTTAGGATGTTTACATTTGCTTGATGGTTTGTACGGTGCAGGACAGAAACTTTGGCTGTAGTGCGCGATTTTACATTTTTTGCTGGAACGTCAAATGGTTTTGATTCTTTTTGCACTGTCTTTCTGTACAAATTTTTTATGTTTCCTAATTTTGGCAGAATGTTTCAAGTATCAGAAGTATGGTGAATGTTTAGATTTCTACAGACTGTTCTGTTTTAGACAGATTCTGTTTTTGATGCAAAGTTTTCTTGTTTTGATGAAACTATCAATTTATATCAGTGGATTAAGCCATGAAAAGTTATATTACAGTAGACACAATGCAAAAACAAAATATGAATTGGTTTGCAATAGTACTTAGAGTAGTGATTTGCTTTGTTATACTAACGGATCTTACCGAGTTTTCTGTTGAAGTTTTGTGTGGATGAAGTGTTCGATGATAGAGAAGGTTTCGATGTGAGAAGAAGGAAGAGAGGCAAGAGCTCAAGCTTGGGGATGCCCGAGGCACCCCAAGTAAGTATTCAAGGAGACTCAAGCGTCTAAGCTTGGGGATGCTGGGAAGGCATCCCCTCTTTCTTCAACAAGTATCGGTATGTTTTCGGATTCGTTTCGTTCATGCGATATGTGCAATCTTGGAACGTCTTTGCTTTAGTTTTCATGTTTCTTTTTTGCACCATGGTGGTATGAGATAGTCCTTGGTAGATTTATAGAATGCTCTTTGCACTTCACTTATATTCTTTGAGTATGGCTTTATAGAATGCTTCATGTGCTTCACTTATATCATTTGAAGTTTGGATTGCATGTTTCTCTTCACTTAGACAACCGCCATTTGTAGAATGCTCTTTTGCTTCACTTATATTTGTTAGAGTGTGGGCATATCTTTTGTAGAAAGAATTAAACTCTCTTGCTTCACTTATATCTATTTAGAGAGATGACAGGAACTGGTCATTCACATGGTTAGTCATAAAATCCTACATAAACTTGTAGAACGCTGAATATGATATGTTTGATTCCTTACAATAGTTTTGCGATATAAAGATGGTGAAATTAGAGTCACGCTAGTGTGTAGTTGTGGATTGTAGAAATACTTGTGTTGAGGTTTGTGATTCCCATACCATGCGCGTATGGTGAACCGTTATGTAACGAAATCAGAGCATGATTTATTTATTGATTGTCTTCCTTATGAGTGGCGGTCGGGGACGAGCGATGGTCTTTTCCTACCAATCTATCCCCCTAGGAGCATGCGCGTAGTACTTTGTTTCGATGACTAATAGATTTTTTGCAATAAGTATGTGAGTTCTTTATGACTAATGTTGAGTCCATGGATTATACGCACTCCCACCCTTCCACCATTGCTAGCCTCTCTAGTACCGCGCAACTTTTGCCGGTACCATAAACCCACCATATACCTTCCTCAAAATAGCCACCATACCTACCTATCATGGCATTTCCATAGCCATTCCAAGATATATTGCCATGCGACTTCCACCATCATCATATACATGACTTGAGCATTCATTGTCATATTGCCTTGCATGATCGTAAAATAGCTAGCATGATGTTTTCATGGCTTGTCCGTTTTTTGATGTCATTGCTACACTAGATCATTGCACATCCCGATATACCGCCGGAGGCATTCATGTAGAGTCATATCTTTGTTCTAGATATCGAGTTGTAAGATTGAGTTGTAAGTAAATAAAAGTGTGATGATCATCATTATTAGAGCATTGCCCCAGTGAGGAAAGGATGATGGAGACTATGATTCCCCCACAAGTCGGGATGAGACTCCGGACTTTAAAAATAAATAAAAGAGGCCAAAGAAGCCCACCAAAAAAATAAAAATATATATAAAAAATGAGAGAAAAAGAGAGAAGGGGCAGTGCTACTATCCTTTTTCCACACTTGTGCTTCAAAGTAGCACCATGTTCTTCATATAGAGAGTCTCTTGAGTTATCACTTTCATATACTAGTGGGAATTTTCATTATAGAACTTGGCTTGTATATTCCGATGATGGGCTTCCTCAAATGCCCGAGGTCTTCATGAGCAAGCAAGTTGGATGCATACCCACTTAGTTTTAGTTGGAGCTTTCATACACTTATAGCTCTAGTGCATCCGTTGCATGGCAATCCCTACTCACTCACATTGATATCTATTGATGGGCATCTCCATAGCCCGTTGATACACCTAGTTGATGTGAGACTATCTTGTCCTTTTTGTCTTCTCCACAACCACCATTCTATTCCACCTATAGTGCTATGTCCATGGCTCACGCTCATGTATTGCGTGAAAGTTGAAAAGGTTTGAGAACGTCAAAAGTATGAAACAATTTCTTGGCTTGTCATCGGGGTTGTGCATGATGTGAATATTTTGTGTGGTGAAGATGGAGCATAGCCAGACTATATGATTTTGTAGGGATAACTTTTTTTGGCCATGTTATTTTGAAAAGACATGATTGCTTTATTAGTAGGCTTGAAGTATTATTGTCTTTATGTCAAATGATAGATTATTGCTTTGAATCACTCGTGTCTTAATATTCATGCCATGATTAGACATATGATTAAGATTATGCTAGGTAGCATTCCACATCAAAAATTATCTTTTTTATCATTTACCTACTCGAGGACGAGCAGGAATTAAGCTTGGGGATGCTGGTACGACTCTGTCGTATCTATAATTTTTTATTGTTCCATGCCAATATAATTCAACTTTCATATACTTTTTGGCAACTTTTTATATTATTTTTGGGACTAACATATTGATCCAGTGCCCAGTGCTAGTTCCTGTCTGTTGCATGTTTTTGGTTTCGCAGAATATCCATACCAAACGGAGTCCAAACAGGACAAAAACGGACGGAGCTTATTTTTGGAAAATATGGAAAATTCGGAAGGAAAATCAACGCAAACCAGTGCCCGAGGTGGTCACAAGGCAGGGGGCACCCCCCTTAGGGCGCGCCCCCTACCCTCGTGAGCCCACCGTAAGGCGGTTGACGTTCTTCTTTTGCCACAACAAAGCTAATATTCGGAAAAAAAATCACGGTGAAGGTTTCAGGCCAATCGGAGTTACGGATCTCCATATATATACGAAACGGTGAAACAGAGCCAGAACAGAACGCAGAACCAGAGAGAAACAGAGAGATAGATCCAATCTTGGAGGAGCTCTCGCCCCTCCCATGCCTTGGAGGCCAAGGACCAGAGGGGAAACCCTTCTCCCATCTAGGGAGGAGGTCAAGGAAGAAGAGGAAGAAGGGGGGCCCTCTCCCCCTCTCCTCCGGTGGCGCCGAACGCCGCCGTGGCCACCATCATAATCACCGCGATCTACACCAACACCTCCGCCATCTTCACCAACATCTCCATCACCTTCCCCCCTCTATCTACAGCTGTCCACTCTCCCGCAACCCGCTGTACCCTCTACTTGAACATGGTGCTTTATGCTTCATATTATTATCCAATGATGTGTTGCCATCCTATGATGTCTGAGTAGATTTTCGTTGTCCTATCGGTGGTTGATGAATTGCTATGATTGATTTAATTTGCTTGTGGTTATGTTTCTGTCCTTTGGTGCCCATCATATGATTGCGCGTGTGGATCAGACCATAGGGTTAGTTGTATGTTGATAGGACTATGTATTGGAGGGCAAGAGTGACAGAAGCTTCAACCTAGCATAGAAATTGATGCATACGGGATTGAAGGGGGACCAATATATCTTAATGCTATGGTTGAGCTTTACCTTAATGAACATTAGTTGTTGCAGATGCTTGCTAATAGTTCCAATCATGTGCATAGAATTCCAAGTCAGGGATGACATGCTAGCAGTGGCCTCTCCCACATAATACTTGCTATCGGTCTAGTAAAGTAGTCAATTGCTTAGGGGCAATTTTGCAACTCCTACCACCACTTTTCCACACTCGCTATATTTACTTTATTGTTTATTTATCTAAACATCCCCTAGTTTTATTTTCGTGCTCTTTACTTTCTTGCAAGCCTTTCCGAGAACACCTACAAAGTACTTCTAGTTTCATACTTGTTCTAGGTAAAGCGAACGTCAAGTGTGCGTAGAGTTGTATCGGTGGTCGATAGAACTCGAGGGAATATTTGTTCTACCTTTAGCTCCTCGTTGGGTTTGACACTCTTACTTATCGAAAACTGTTGCGATCCCCTATATTTGTGGGTTATTACCCCGCCGCCCGCCGCTGTTTCCACGCCGCCTGCACGCCCGCCGTAGCTCCGTCCGCCACCGCCTCGCAAGCCGCCGCCGCCCCGCAGATTGATACGTCTCCGTCGTATCTACTTTTCCAAACGCTTTTGCCCTTTTTTTGGACTCTAACTTGCATGATTCGAATGGAAGTAACCTGGACTGACACTGTTTTCAGCAGAATTACCATGGTGTTATTTATGTGAAGAAACAAAAGTTCTCAGAATGACCTGAAACTTCATGGAGCAACTTTTTGGAAAATATAAAAATACCTGCAAAAGATGAAGGCCAGGGGGCCCACCACCTGTCCACGAGGGTGGGGGCGCGCCCCCTACCTCGTGGGCCCCCTGGAGCTCCTTCGACTCCAACTCCAACTCTATATATTGTGTTTCGGGGAGAGAAAAATCAGAGGGAAGGATTCATCACATTTTACGATACGGAGCCGCCACCAAGCCCTAAAACCTCTCGGGAGGGCTGATTTGGAGTCAGTTTGGGGCTCTAGAGAGGGGAATCCATCGCCATCGTCATCATCAACCATCCTACATCACCAATTTCATGATGCTCACCGCCGTGCGTGAGTTATTCCATCGTAGGCTTGCTAGACGGTGATGGGTTGGATGGGATCTATCATGTAATCGAGTTAGTTTTGTTAGGGTTTGATCCCTAGTATCCACTCTGTTCTAAGATTGATGTTGCTATGACTTTGATATGCTTAATGCTTGTCACTAGGACCCGAGTGCCATGATTTCAGATCTGAACCTATTATGTTTTCATCAATATATGAGAGTTCTTGATCCTATCTTGCAAGTCTATAGTCACCTATTATGTGTTATGATTCGTTAACCCTGAAGTGACAATAATCGGGATACTTACTGGTGATGACCATAGTTTGAGGAGTTCATGTATTCACTATGTGTTAATGCTTTGTTCCGGTACTCTATTAAAAGGAGGCCTTAATATCCCTTAGTTTCCGTAAGGACCCCGCTGCCACGGGAGGGTAGGACAAAAGATGTCATGCAAGTTCTTTTCCATAAGCGCGTATGACTATATTCGGAATACATGCCTACATTACATCAATGAACTAGAGCTAGTTCTGTGTCACCCTAGGTTATGATTGTTACATGATGAACCGCATCCGACATAATTCTCCATAACTGATCCATTGCCTATGAGCTTTCCATATATTGTTCTTTGCTTATTTACTTTTCTATTGCTATTTCTATCATCACTACAAAATACCAAAAACATTACTTTTGCTATCATTAACTTTTGCTACCTTTACCACTACTATCATATTACTTTGCTACTAAACACTTTGCGACAGATACTAAGTTTCCATGTGTGGTTGAATTGAAAACTCAGCTGCTAATACTTGAGAGTATTCTTTGGCTCCCCTTGTGTCGAATCAATAAATTTGGGTTGAATACTTTACACTCAAAAACTGTTGCGATCCCCTATACTTGTGGGTTATCAAGACTATTTTCTGGCGTCGTTGCCGGGGAGCATAGCTCTATTTTTGAGTCACTTGGGATTTATGTCTGCTTGTCATTATGAAGAACTTGAGAGATCCAAAAACAAAGATTTATCCCTCAACTAAGAGGGGAGGTAAGGAACTGCCATCTACCTCTTCACTTGATTCACCTTCTGTTATGAGTAAGCTTGTGACACCTAAACTGTCTTCTACTATTCGTTCTGATATGTCGCATGTTATTGATGATGCCACTTCTGCTATGCATGATACTTATGATGAAACTACTTCTATGCTTGATACTACTGTGCCACTTGGTTAATTTCCTGATGAACAACTGGCTCGGGCTAGAGAGAATGAAAATATTGAATCTGATAATACTGATGAAATTGATGATGAAGACTTTCCTTTTATTACTGAGGGTTATGCTTTTGATAAGGAAGCTTCTTTAGCTATTTTAGCTTGCAAAGATAGATACGAACTTAAGAGGTTATTAGCTAAATGGAATCAGCAATCACTAAATGCTAGAATGAAATCTGGCCCTGCTTTTGCTACTTCACCTATCTGTGTTACTGATAAGGATTATGAATTCTCTGTTGATCCTGATATAATTACTTTGGTTGAATCTGATCCTTTTCATGGCTATGAATCTGAAACTGTTGTGGCACATCTTACTAAATTAAATGATATTGCCACCCTGTTCACTAAAGATGAGAGAACTCGCTACTTTTATATCCTTAAAATATTTCTGTTCTCATTAAAGGGTGATGCTAAGATATGGTTTAATTCTCTTGATCCTGGTTGTGTGCATAGTCCCCAGGATATGATTTATTACTTCTCTGCTAAATATTTCCCTGCTCATAAGAAACAAGCTGCTTTGAGGGATATATATAATTTTGTGCAAATTAAAGAAGATAGTCTCCCACAAGCTTGGGGGAGGCTTCTCAAGTTACTTAATGCTTTGCCTGATCATCCTCTTAAGAAAAATTAAATACTTGATATCTTTTATAATGGACTAACCGATGCTTCCAGAGATTACCTGGATAGTTGTGCTTGTTCTGTTTTCAGGGAAAGAACACCGGATGAAGCTGAAATCCTATTGAATAATATGTTGACAAATGGAAATAATTGGACACCTTCAGAGCCAATTCCTGAGCCTATTCCTAAACCAACTCGGAAGAAGAGGGGTATTCTATTTCTCAGTCCTGAAGATATGCAAGAGGCAAAGAAATCTATGAAAGAAAAAGGTATTAAAGCTGAAGATGTTAAGAATTTACCTCCTATTGAAGAAATACATGGTCTTAATTTACCGCCTATTGAAGAAACATATGATCCTAATCCATTACCTATTGAAGAAACTCATGGTCTTGATAACCCGACATAGGTAGTAAAGGTAAATTCTCTCTATATATTTGATGAAGGTGATATCCCTCATTATAAGTCTGCTAGACAATGCTTAGATGAGTTTGACAATTTCATTGTTAAACTAGAAAAATTCAATGCTTATTTTGGTAGACAATTGAAATACAATTCAAATATGCTTGAACACTTGGGTGATTATATGGCTAATGTCAAAGGTGAACTTAAACTTATTAGTAAACATGCTTCTATGGTTACCACTCAAGTAGAACAAGTACTTAAAGCTCAAAATGATTTGCTCAATGAATTGAATAGTAAGAATAATGATAATGCTATTAGAGTGGCTACTAGATCTGGTAGAATGACTCTGGAACCTTTGTATCCATAAGGCCATCCTAAGAGAATTGAGCAAGATTCTCAGAGAAATAATATAGATGCACCTAGTCCTTCTAAAAGGAACAAAAAAGAAAAATGATGGGACTTTGCATGCTTCTAGTGAACCTGTTACTGAAACACCTAAGAATCCAAATGATATTTCTAATTATCATGCTGAAACACAATCTGGTAATGAACCTGAAACTAGTGATAATGTTAATGATAATGTTCATGATGATGCTCAACCTAGTAATGATAATGATATAGAAATTGAACCTGTTGTTGATCTTGATAACCCACCATCAAAGAATCAACGTTATGATAAGAAATACTTTGTTGCTAGGAAACATGGTAAAGAAAGAGAGCCTTGGGTTCAGAAACCCATGCCTTTTCCTCCCAAACCATCCAAGAAAAAGGATGATGAGGATTTTGAGCGCTTTGCTGAAATGATTAGACCTATCTTTTTGCGTATGCGATTAACTGATATGCTCAAAATGAATCCTTATGCTAAATACATGAAAGATATTGTTACTAATAAAAGAAAGATACCGGAAGCTGAAATTTCCACCATGCTTTCTAATTATACTTTTAAAGGTGGAATGCCTAAGAAACTAGGAGATCCCAGTGTACCAACTATACCATGCTCCATTAAAAGAAACTATGTTAAAACTGTTTTATGTGATCTTGGAGCCGGTGTTAGTGTTATGCCTCTCTCTTTATATCGTAGACTTGATTTGAATAAGTTGACACCTACTGAAATATCTTTGCAAATGGCTGATAAATCAACTGCTATACCTGTCGGTATTTGTGAGGATGTGCCTGTTGTAGTTGCAAACGTTACTATTTTAACGGACTTTGTTATTCTTGATATTCCCGAGGACGATAGTATATCTATTATTCTTGGAGGACTCTTTTTGAATATTGCAGGGGCTGTTATTGATTGCACTAAAGGCGATGTCACTTTTCATGTTAACGGTAATGAGCATATGGTACACTTTCCGAGGAAACAACCTCAAGTCCACAGTATCAATTCTATTGGAAAAATTCCATCGATTATATTTGGAGGTTTTGAATTTCCTCTTCCTACTGTCAAGAAGAAATGTGATATTTTTATTGTTGGGGATGTGCATATCCCCGTTGAGGTAACATAGTGTTATTCGGAATTTCTCCGGTTCCATGTTATTCGGAATGAGTTCGTTAACAAGACTTGATCAACCTTGTTAGTGGATTCCTTTTGATGATCATGAGATGGATGAAACTAGAAGGCACAACCTTCTGTACCCCACTTTTACTTTCTGTTATTTATATTTAATAAAATAAAAATAAGTATTTTTTTTGTCTGTTATCTGATTATCCGTGCAATATAAAAATACCGTGAAAATAAAAGTTCTCCAAATGCCCTGAAATTTAAATATGATTTTTTCTAGAATATTTGAGAATATTTGGCACTGAGAACACAGCAGGGGGGTCACCCACCTGCCCACGAGGGTCGAGGGCGCGCCCTACCCCCCTGGGCGCACCCCCTGCCTCGTGGGCCCATGGTGGCCCTCCTCCACTTATCCTTTTACCCACACACTTCTTCCTCCCACAAACACGAATATCTAGCTCAAACCCGAGTACAAGCTCGTTTTGCTGCCATTTTCGATCTGCTTGCTCAAAGCACCTCTCACAAAACTGCTTGGGGAGATTGTTCCTTGGTGACCATGTTCTTGAGCTTGCATGTCAAATTTATATGGTTCCAAGTAGTTTTGATGCATGATATAGGCTCTAGGCACTTGTAGGAGTAGTTGCTATCAATATTATTGAGTTTGGTTTACTTTTATTTTGAAGTTACTAAAAATTTCAGAATTTTTTAAATGATGAAGAGACTTTGAGGGGCTCATCGAGCCGAAGCTCGAAGGAAAAGGCACAGAAGCTAAGTATAATCTGCCTCGCATCGCGGAGGTTCGGTCGTGTGAATGGCCTTCCGATAATTTCTTGAGAGCAACCGGGATTTATGAAGATTTTTATGAATTAGCTAAGAATGCAAGCCTCGCCGCTTTCCTCCACGACCAACGCGATCAGTATCTCTTACTCACAAATATCTTTGTGCAAAACTTTCATTTCCATTCTAGGAGCTCACCACCTACGGTGGAGTTTTATTTATATGATGAGCATAAGGAGATGTCACTTTATGATTTTTGTCGGGTTTGTTTGGTCCCTTTCGAGGGCAAGATAGAGGAACCACGTCTCGAGGATGTGGATGGGTTTATTGATACCATCACTGTAGGGGAAACAAGGAAGGTTTCCGACGCACGAATCACTAGCATACATTTTCCTGTTTTACACTATTTTCCATTATTCGCTAGTCCTTGTTTAATTGGTCGCGGAAACTATGGAAACCTTAGTGTTCCTGATATTATTATTTTTCTCCATGGTTTATTCGGTGATAACTCTGTTAGTATGGGCGGCATTATTGCTAAACGGTTAAGTCTGAACCGTACAAAGGGCCCCATCTTTGGAGGCATCAATGTTCCATGCCTAGCTGCACATTTTAACATACCTATTAGGCATTATGAGAAGGAATAAAAAGTGTTGCCTTGTGTTTATTTAGATTATAAGAGTATGGTGGCACATGATTTTATTGTTAAGAATAGGGAAGGAGAGCTTAAATACAAATTGTTCTTTGATAAACATCATCGTGAGACTATTACCCTGCCTGCTCCTTCTTTGTTTGATTTATCTGCAGGCCAGTACATTGTCCCGTTAGAGGCTATTCACGCCTACCGGAACCCTGCACCAGCCAGGCCAGTTGATCCTTCACAACAGTCTAATTACCAGTGGGATCCGGAGATGATTGCCAACCAGTGGCAGTCGGAGTCTTCTTCTTTGTCGTAGTACGACCCCAACTACTATTATGGATATCCGCCAGGCCAGCCGTGGCCATAGACCAACTTAGGCCAAAAGCCTAAGTTTGGGGGAGTACGTATTTCCCACCGACATTACATTTATGTTCACACACTCATTGCTAGATGTCGGTGCTCATACTTTTTCATTGTATCATCCATACTAGTTTATTTCCCTTTTATGCTTTCTTCTTGTGTGTTTAATAAACCTTAAGAAAAACCAAAAAATTAGTTGTAGCTTTTAATTAGTTTACTTTCCATGCTTGTAGTAGTAATTAAAAAGAAAACCCAAAAAATATTTCCTGTTCTTCTTTTGCTTGTTGGGAGCTCTCCCGTGTAAATAGTTTTATTTCTTTTCTTTTCTTTGGGGGTCGATAGGAGAAGACCATGATTAAATTGTTGAAGTGGCTCTTATATGCATTATTGTTGATCTGACAAAAGAGTCCATATTGCGTTATCTTCTCCTATTTATTGAATGCTTGCAGATTCCAGCTTAGTCCAATGCACGCACACTATTATTATTATTCACATCGTTCGGTCGTGCAAGTGAAAGGCAATAATGACGATATATGATGGACTGACTGAGATGAGAAAGGCTGGTATGAACTCGACCTCTTTTGTTTTTGTAAATATGATTAGTTCATCATTCCTGATTTGGCTTATTATGAATAAACATGTTTGCAATGACAACTAGAGATCATAGTTCTTGTGCCATCCTTGATTAGCTATGAGTTATAATGGTTTACCTTGCGTGCCAACATGCTATTGAAATGGTTATGATGTGGTATGATAGGGTGGTATCCTCCTCTGAATGATTTAAGTGACTTGACTTGGCGCATGTTCACGCATGTAGTTGAAACAAAATCAACATAGCCTTCACAATATTTATGTTCATGGTGGATTATATCCTACTCATGCTTGCATTCGGTGTTGATTAATTTTAATGCATGTTCATGACTGTTGTCGCTCTCTAGCTGGTCGCTTCCCAGTCTTTTGCTAGCCTTCACCTGTACTAAGCGGGAAAACTGCTTGTGCATCCAATCCCTTAAACCCCAAAGTTATTCCACATGAGTCCACTATACCTACCTATATACGGTATCTACCTGTCGTTCCAAGTAAATTTGTATGTGCCAAACTCTAAACCTTCAAATAAATATCCTGTTTTGTATGCTCAAAGAGCTCATAATCAACTAGGGTTGTCCGTATCTTCCATGTTAGGCGGGTTATTCTCAAGAGGAGTGGACTCCGCTCCTCACACACGAGAAAGTGGCTGGTCACCGTGATGCCCAATCCCATGCTTTATGCAAACTAAATCAAAATAATTGCAAACAAAACTCCCCCAGGGACTCTTGTTAGTTGGAGGCACTAGTTGTTTCGAGCAAGCCATGGATTGATGCTTGTTGGTGGAAGGGGGAGTATAAACTTTACCATTCTGTTTGGGAACCGCCTATAATGTGTGTAGCATGGAAGATATCGCCATCTCTTTGTTGTTATGTTGACAATGAAAGTATACCGCTCAAAATATTATTCACCTCTATTTCAAAACCGAGCTCTGGCACCTCTACAAATCCCTGCCTCCCTCTGCGAAGGGCCTATCTATTTACTTTTATGCTGAGTCATCATCCTCTTATTAAAAAGCACCAGTTGGAGAGCACTGCTATCATTTGCATTCATTATTGTTAGTTTACATTGGGTATGACTTGACTGGATCTCTTTTACCATGAATTACAATGTCTAGTCAGTCCTTGATCTTTAAAGGTGCTCTGCATTTATGTTTTGCGGTCTCAGAAAGGGCTAGCAAGATACCATCCTGTTATATCATATTATGATTGTTTTGAGAAAGTGTTGTCATCTGAGATTTATTATTATTGCTCGCTGGTTGATTATGCCATTGATATGAGTAAACTTGAGACCTAAGCGTTATTGCGAATGTGGTTAGTTATAATCTTTGCTGAAAACTTGAATGCTGGCTTTACATATTTATAACAACAAGAGCAAACAGAGTTTGTAAAAGTTTTTTCTTTATCACTTTCAGTTTGTCAACTGAATTGCTTGAGGACAAGCAAAGGTTTAACCTTGGGGGAGTTGATACGTCTCCGTTGTATCTACTTTTCCAAACACTTTTGCCCTTGTTTTGGACTCTAACTTGCATGATTTGAATGGAACTAACCCGGACTGACGTTGTTTTCAGCAGAATTACCATGGTGTTATTTATGTGCAGAAACAAAAGTTCTCGAAATGAATTGAAACTTCACAGAGCAACTTTTTGGAAAATATAAAAAATACCTGCAAAAGATGAAGGCCAGGGGGCCCACCACCTGTCCACGAGGGTGGGGGGCGCGCCTGGCCCCCTAGGGCGCGCCCCCTACCTCGTGGCCCCCCTAGAGCTCCTCCGACTCCAACTCTATATATTGTGTTTCGGGGAGAAAAAATCAGAGAGAAGGATTCATCGTGTATTATGATACGGAGCCGCCGCCAAGCCCTAAAACCTCTCGGGAGGGCTGATCTGGAGTCCGTTCGGAGCTCCGGAGAGGGGAATCCATCGCCATCATCATCATCAACCATCCTGCATCACCAATTTCATGATGCTCACCGCCACGCGTGAGTAATTCCATCGTAGGCTTGCTGGACGGTGATGGGTTGGATGGGATCTATCATGTAATCGAGTTAGTTTTGTTAGGGTTTGATCCCTGGTATCCACTATGTTCTGAGATTGATGTTGCTATGACTTTGCTATGCTTAATGCTTGTCACTAGGGCCCGAGTGCCATGATTTCAGATTTTAACCTATTATGTTTTCATCAATATATGAGAGTTCTTGATCCTATATTGCAAGTCTATAGTCACATATTATGTGTTATGATCCATTAACCCGAAGTGACAATAATCGGGATACTTACCGGTGATGACCGTAGTTTGAGGAGTTCATTTATTCACTATGTGTTAATGCTTTGTTCCGGTACTCTATTAAAAGGAGGCCTTAATATCCCTTAGTTTCCGTAAGGACCCCGCTGCCACGGGAGGGTAGGACAAAAGATGTCATGCAAGTTCTTTTCCATAAGCACGTATAACTATATTCGGAATACATGCCTACATTACATCAATGAACTGAAGCTAGTTCTGTGTCACCCTAGGTTATGATTGTTACATGATGAACCGCATCCGGCATAATTCTCCATCACTGATCCATTTGCCTACGAGCTTTCCATATATTGTTCTTCGCTTATTTACTTTTCCGTTGCTATTGCTATCATCACTACAAAATACCAAAAACATTACTTTTGCTATCATTACCTTTTGCTACCGGTACCACTACTATCATATTACTTTGCTACTAAACACTTTGCTGCAGATACTAAGTTTCCAGGTGTGGTTGAATTGACAACTCAGCTGCTAATACTTGAGAGTATTCTTTGGCATCCCTTGTGTCGAATCAATAAATTTGGGTTGAATACTTTACCCTAGAAAACTGTTGCGATCCCCTATACTTGTGGGTTATCACAGATCTGCCCCGCCCGGCTCCGTCTGCCACTGCCCTGCCCGTTGTAGCTCCGTCTGCCACTGCCCCGCACGCCGCTGCCGCCCCGCAGCTCCGCCCCGCTCGGCTCCATCCGCCACCGCCCCGCAGCTCCACCCTACCCGGCTCCTTCCGCCACCGCCCCGGCCGCTCCACCGCTCTTCGATGGCGCCGAAGGGCAAGTCGGGCTTCTTCGGCGTGAGGCAGAAGCCCTCTGGTAATTGGGGTTGGAGTTCTCCAACGCCGGAAGGCGTTGGTGGATTGGCACGTACCCCTCCGCCCACGAGGCCGCGCCTGCCTACGACATGCCGGTGTGGCGTGCCGAGAGGCTTCGGTCGCATGTCAACTTCCCAGAGATCGAGAGTCAGGCGGAAGCGGAGATGCTTGTGCCGCAGGGCATCAACATGAAGGAGATCACGACGAAGAAGAAGAAGACAAAGAAGCCGTCGATTGTCGTCAGTGCTGGCGAGACCGACGGGGAGGCGATGGCGAGGTTTTCTCGGGAGCATCCGGAGTATGTCCAGGCCGAGCTGGAGTACTACTGGAAGTGTGAGGTGGAGCAGAAGAAGAAGTGGCCAAAGAAGGAAGACGAGGCCGGTCCCTCGATGTTGATCCCCAGTCCTCCTCTTCCGAGGAGGACTGGGCAGACTTCTCGGACGAGGAGGAGGAGGAGGGGTGCGACGACCCGACGAAGGAGGAGTTCTGGGCGCAGTTCCGCAGCTCTGACGATGAGGAGTAGTTTATCTAGTAGTTTGAATAAGTAGTAGTTGAAGTTCATGTATGAAACTATGTTGAATTTGATGTTTGAACTATGTTGAATGGACTAGTAGTATGTCGTTTTAAGAAATTTTACATCTTCATTTTGGACCATCTATTGGAGTTGCTCTTTTGAACCATCAATTTAGACCATCTATTGGAGTTGAGCTTTTTTCGAAGCTCCAAAACACACTTTTTGGTGCTCCAAATTTTACATCTCCAGTTTTGGATCGCAAAATTTTGGACCATCTATTGGAGATGCTCTAAGGCCACATAGGACCAACGCATCAGAACAACAATCACCGCCATTGAAGAGTAGCGTGGATCAGAAGTATCCAACCTAAAGATACACAGACATAGACGAACTACGAACAAATCTGAGCAAATCCACCAAGGACAGATCCGCCGGAGACACGCCTCCACACACCTGATACGTGTCCAACGTATCTATAATTTTTGATTGCTCCATGCTATATTATCTACTGTTTTGCACTATATTGGGCTTTATTTTCCACTTTTATATTATTTTTGGGACTAACCTATTTACTGGAGGCCCAGCCCAGAATTGTTGTTTTTTGCCTATTTCAGTGTTTCGAAGAAACGGAATATCAAACGGAGTCCAAACGGAATGAAACCTTTGGGAACGTGATTTTCCCACCAAACGTGATCCAGGAGACTTGGACCCTACACCAAGGCATCAGAGAGGTGGTGACGAGGGTGGGGGGCGCCCCCCCTAGGGCGCGCCCCCCTGCCTCGTGGGCCCCTCGGAGCTCCACCGACGTACTCCTTCCTCCTATATATACCTACGTACCCCCAAACGATCAAAGAGGACCCAAAAACCTAGTTCCACCGCAAAAACTTTCTGTATCCACGAGATCCCATCTTGGGGCCTGTTTCGGAGCTCCGCCGGAGAGGGCCGTCATCACGGAGGGCTTCTACATCATCATAGCCCCTCCGATGAAGTGTGAGTAGTTTACCTCAGACCTTCGGGTCCATAGTTAGTAGCTAGATGGGTTCTTCTCTCTTTTTGGATCTCAATACAAAGTTCTTCCCCTCTTTTGTGGAGATCTATTCGATGTAATCTTCTTTTTGTGGTGTGTTTGTTGAGACCGATGAATTGTGGGTCTATGATCAAGTCTATCTATGAATAATATTTGAATCTTCTCTGAATTCTTTTATTCATGATTGGTTATCTTTACAAGTCTCTTCGAATTATCCGTTTGGTTTGGCCAACTAGATTGGTAGTTCTTGCCATGGGAGAAGTGCTTAGCTTTGGGTTCGATCTTGCAGTGTCCTTTCCCAGTGACAGAAGGGGCAGCAAGGCACGTATTGTATCGTTGCCATCGAGGATAACAAGATGGGGTTTATTTCATATTGCATGAATTTATCTCTCTACATCATGTCATCTTGCTTAAAGTGTTACTCTGTTTTTAACTTAATACTCTAGATGCATGTTGGATAGCGCTCGATGAGTGGAGTAATAGTAGTAGATGCATAATCATTTCGGTCTACTTGTCACGGACGTGATGCCTATATACATGATCATGCCTAGATATTCTCATAACTATGCTCAATTCTATCAATTGCTCAACAGTAATTTGTTCACCCACCGTAGAATACTTATGCTCTTGAGAGAAGCCACTAGTGAAACCTATGGCCCCCGGGTCTATTCTCATCATATGAATCTCCATCACTTTAATCTTGCTTTGCTTTTTTACTTTGCCTTTACTTTTTACTTTGCATCTCTATACCAAAAATATTATATCTATCAGATCTCACTCTCGTAAGTGACCGTGAAGGGATTGACAACCCCTAATCGCGTTGGTTGCGAGTAGCTATCGTTTTGTGCAGGTACGAGGGACTTGAGCGTGGCCTCCTACTGGATTGATACCTTGGTTCGCAAAAACTGAGGGAAATACTTATGCTACTCTGCTGCATCATCCCTTCCTCTTCGGGGAAATCCAACGCAAGCTCAAGAGGTAGCAAGAAGGATTTCTGGCGCCGTTGCCGGGGAGTCTACGAAAAAAGTCAACATACCAAGTACCCATCACAATCCCTATCTCTCGCATTACATTATTTGACATTTGTCTCTCGTTTTCCTCTCCCCCACTTCACCCTTGCCGTTTTATTCGCCCTCTCTCTCTCTATCCTCCCTCTCTATTTGCCTCTTTTGCCCGTTTGCTCTTGTTTGCTCGTGTGCTAGTTTGCTTGCTTGTCGTTATGTCTGGAATTGGGGAAGTTATCGCCAATATGGGCGATAACAATATCATGGAAAATTCTGATGCTCCTGCTGAAGAACCCCCTACCTACCATACAAAAAGATTTCGAATTGGTAGTGGTAATATTATTAGAAAATGAGTTATTCAAGATTTCTTTACTTGTGTCAGTGCTTTGCCCTCTATGGGTGGTTCTATTCTCCATAGAACTAGTAGTCTTGCGGACGCTATTGCTATGCTCATCGTTGAACTTGAAAGGCAATTTATGCATATGCACCCATCTATACAAAGAGTTTTCCTAGAATTTTCTAATATCGAGCATTCCTCTGTTAAGCGTGCCGCTACTATCTTTTTGGCTCATGAATTCAGATTTATAATAAAAGAAGCCAAAGAAATATTTGCGCACTATAGGGTGGACGCTGGTCGTCCTCCCATAGAATCTATCCTATTCAATCAAGAAGAAATTATGCGCTTTCAATCTCTTGACTACGTTGCTTTTAATGAAAACCTTAGAAAAAAAGTGCCAATCAATATTTTAATTGATAGAATCTCTGAACTTAATGATGATTTGGCTATTCGAGATAATGAGCTAGGATGCCCTCTTGAGTCTAGGCTCACAAGGTTCTGTCAAAAGAATGCTTATAATGATGAATTGGTTGTACAATACGAAGGGCCGAAAGAGGAATCTATACCTCCTAAAATTGATCTTGGGGACTTCTGTCCTATTAAATTTAGCCCTTTTGATTACTTTTTCTTGACTCAAAGAAAACTTGCTGCCAAACGTAGAGAATATGAAATGAGTTTCACCGATCTATCTTATTACTACGGCACAACCTAGATCTATCCTCGCTTTTATGCCTAGCTAGGGGCGTTAAACGATAGCGCTTGTTGGGAGGCAACCCAATTTTATTTTATTCCTTAATTTTTGCTCCTGATTAGTAATAAATAAATTATTTAGCCTCTGTTTTGGTTGTGTTTTTTGTGTTTAATTAGTGTTTGTGCCAAGTAGAACCGTTGGGAAGACTTGGGGAAAGTCTTCTTGAACTTGCTGTAAAAAAAACAGAAACCTTAGCACTCACGAGAACTGCTGTCATTTTTATTGGAAGAGTGATATTTAGTTAATTCTTTTTGCAGATGATTAATAGATAAATTACTCACGTCCAGCAATTTATTTTAGAACTTTTGGGGTTTCAGATCTTGCGCTAGCTACAGATTACTACAGACTATTCTGTTTTTGACAGATTCTGTTTTTCGTGTGTTGTTTGCTTATTTTGATGAATCTATGGCTACTAAAATAGTTTATAATCCATAGAGAAGTTGTAATACAGTAGGTTTAACATCATTTTAAATAAATAATGAGTTCATTACAGTACCTTGAAGTGGTCTTTTGTTTTCTTTCGCTAACAGAGCTCACGAGTTTTCTACTTTAAGTTTTGTGTTGTGAAGTTTTCATGTTTTGGGTGAATTCTTTTGATGGATTATGGAACAAGGAGTGGCAAGAGCCTAAGCTTGGGGATGCCCATGTCACCCCCAAGATAATCCAAGGACACCAAAAAGTCAAAGCTTGGGGATGCCCCGGAAGGCATCCCCTCTTTCGTCCACTTCCATCGGTAATTTACTTGGAGCTATATTTTTATTCACCATCATGATATGTGTTTTACGTGGAGCATCTTGCATTATTTTTGTCTTTGTGTTTTAGTATGCCACAATCATCCTTGCTGTACACACCTTTTGAGAGAGCCATACATGAATTAGAATTTGATAGAATACTCTATGTGCTTCACTTATATCTTTTGAGCGTTATAATTTTGCTCTATGTGCTTCACTTAGATCTTTTAGAGCATGGTGGTGGATTTGTTTTAAAGAAACTATTGATCTCTCATGCTTCACTTAAATTATTTTGAGAGTCTTAATAGCATGGTAATTTGCTTAATAATAACATGCTTGGTATTCAAGATTTGTGAAACTTTCTTTTGAGTGTGTTGAATACTAAGAAAAGTTGGATGCTTGATAATTGTTTTGAGATATGGAGGTAGTAATATCAAAGTCATGCTAGTAGAGTAATTGTGAATTTGAGAAGTGCTTGAGTTAAAGTTTGAAAGTCCCGTAGCATGCACGTATGGTGAACGTTATGCAACAAATTTGAAACATGAGGTGTTATTTGATTGTCCTTCTTATGAGTGGCGATCGGGGACGAGCGATGGTCTTTTCCTACCAATCTATCCCCCTAGGAGCATGCGCGTAATACTTCGGTTTTTGATGGCTTGTAGATTTTTGCAATAAGTATATGAGTTCTTTATGACTAATGTTGAGTCCATGGATTATACGCACTCTCACCCTTCCATCATTGCTAGCCTCTACGGTACCGTGCATTGCCCTTTCTCACATCGAGAGTTGGTGCAAACTTCGCCGGTGCATCCAAACCCCGTGATATGATACGCTCTTTCACACATAAACCTCCTTATATCTTCCTCAAAACAGCCACCATACCTACCTATTATGGCATTTCCATAGCCATTCCGAGATATATTGCCATGCAACTTTCCACCATCTAGTTTATCATGACACATCCATCATTGTCATATTGCTTAGCATGATCATGTAGTTGACATAGTATTTTGTGGCAAAGCCACCGTTCATAATTTTTCATACTTGTCACTCTTGATTCATTGCATATCCCGGTACACCGCCGGAGGCATCTATATAGAGTCATACTTTGTTCTAGTATTGAGTTGTAATCATTGAGTTGTAAATAAATAGAAGTGTGATGATCATCATTTAATAGAGCATTGTCCCAAAAAAGGCCAAAGAAGAAAAAGAAGGCCCAAAAAAAGGGGCAATGCTACTATTCCTTTTTCCACACTTGTGCTTCAAAGTAGCACCATGTTCTTCATATAGAGAGTCTCTTGAGTTATCATTTTCATATACTAGTGGAAATTTTCATTATAGAACTTGGCTTGTATATTCCAACAATGGGCCTCCTTAAGTGCCCTAGGTATTTGTGATAAAGCAAGTTGGATGCACACCCACTTAGTTTCTTTTGTTGAGCTTTCATACATTTATAGCTCTAGTGCATCCGTTGCATGGCAATCCCTACTACTTGCATTAACATCAATTGATGGGCATCTCCATAGCCCATTGATTAGCCTCGTTGATGTGAGACTTTCTCCTTTTTTGTCTTCTCCACATAACCCCCACCATTATATTCTATTCCATCCATAGTGCTATATCCATGGCTCACGCTCATGTATTGCGTGAAAGTTTATGAGTTTGAAATTATTAAGGTATGAAACAATTGCTTGGCTTGTCATCGGGGTTGTGCATGATGAGAGCATTCTTGTGTGACGAAAATGGAGTATGACTAAACTATATGATTTTGTAGGGATGAACTTTCTTTGGCCATGTTACTTTAAGAAAACATAATTGCTTTGTTGGTTTGCTTGAAGTATTATTATTCTTTCTGTCAATATGAACTTTTGTCTTGAATCTTCCTAATCTGAATATTCATACCACAATTAAGAAGATTTGCATTGAAATTATGCCAAGTAGCACTCCGCATCAAAAATTCCCTTTTTATCATTTACCTACTCGAGGACGAGCAGAAATTAAGCTTGGGGATGCCTGATACGTCTCCAACGTATCTATAATTTTTGGTTGCTCCATGCTATATTATCTACTGTTTTGGACTATATTGGGCTTTATTTTCCACTTTTATATTATTTTTGGGACTAACCTATAAACCGGAGGGCCAGCCCAGAATTGTTGTTTTTTGCCTATTTCGGTGTTTCGAAGAAACGGAATATCAAACGGAGTCCAAACGGAATGAAACCTTCGGGAACGTGATTTTCCCACCGAACATGATCCAGGAGACTTGGACCCTACCCAAGGCATCAAAGAGGCGGTCACGAGGGTGGGGGGCATCCCCCCCTAGGGCGCGCCCCCTGCCTCGTGGGCCCCTCGGAGCTCCACCGACGTACTCCTTCCTCCTATATATACCTACGTACCCCCAAACGATCAGAGAGGACCCAAAAACCTAATTCCACCGCCGCAACTTTCTGTATCCACGAGATCCCATCTTGGGGCCTGTTCCGAAGCTCCGCCGGAGAGGGCCGTCATCACGGAGGGCTTCTACATCATCATAGCCCCTCCGATGAAGTGTGAGTAGTTTACCTCAGACCTTCGGGTCCATAGTTAGTAGCTAGATGGCTTCTTCTCTCTTTCTGGATCTCAATACAAAGTTCTCCCCCTCTCTTGTGGAGATCTATTCGATGTAATCTTCCTTTTGCGGTGTGTTTGTTGAGACCGATGAATTGTGGGTTTATGATCAAGTCTATCTATGAATAATATTTGAATCTTCTCTGAATTCTTTTATGCATGATTGGTTATCTTTGCAAGTCTCTTCAAATTATCCGTTTGGTTTGGCCAACTAGATTGGTAGTTCTTGCCATGGGAGAAGTGCTTAGCATTGGGTTCGATCTTGCGGTGTCCTTTCCCAGTGACAGAAGGGGCAGCAAGGCACGTATTGTATCGTTGCCATCGAGGATAACAAGATGGGGTTTATTTCATATTGCATGAATTTATCTCTCTACATCATGTCATCTTGCTTAAAGCGTTACTCTGTTTTTAACTTAATACTCTAGATGCATGTTGGATAGCGGTCGATGAGTGGAGTAATAGTAGTAGATGCAGAATCGTTTCGGTCTACTTGTCACGGACCTGATGCCTATATACATGATCATGCCTAGATATTCTCATAACTATGCTCAATTCTGTCAATTGCTCAACAGTAATTTGTTCACCCACCGTAGAATACTTAAGCTCTTGAGAGAAGCCACTAGTGAAACCTATGGCCCCCGTGTCTATTCTCATCGTATGAATCTCCATCACTTTAATCTTGCTTTGCTTTTTTACTTTGCCTTTACTTTTTACTTTGCATCTCTATACCAAAAATACCAAAAATATTATATCTATCAGATCTCACTCTCGGAAGTGACCGTGAAGGGATTGACAACCCCTAATCGTGTTGGTTGCGAGTAGCTATCGTTTTGTGCAGGTACGAGGGACTTGAGCGTGGCCTCCTACTGGATTGATACCTTGGTTCTCAAAAACTGAGCGAAATACTTACGCTACTCTACTGCATCATCCCTTCCTCTTCGGGGAAATCCAACGCAAGCTCAAGAGGTAGCAACGCCTACCGACGATGCTAGACACACCACTGAGACGGGAGGTAGGCGGGGAGAACCTTATTCTATCTCAGGGAGTCGTCGTTGTCTCGTCTTCCTGAGCAGGACATAAACCCTAACAAAACCCGAAGGAACATCTAAAAATGAAGCCATCCCGTCGGCAATGGTCGGGATCCACCATGCCGCAGTGGCCCTAAGGCCATCGAAGACGAGGCGGATCGGTGGCGGAAAGTATATTATTCAATTTTGCTAAAGCACATCTATATTATTTGCAAAACCACTTGTTTGGCCTTCCTTAGAGAAAAAAGGTTTTGTCCTCTGATTTGATATTTAACAGACAACACGATTTAACTTTCTTGCAGGTCATCTTCAGAGCTACCGCTTGGATTCGTACGTGGTCCTTACTCACTCCTATGGAATTCAGGAAGCCTTTGATTACTGAGTGCAACCAGTGGGAGATGGTAGCACGGGCTATATTCAACCGGTTCGGATGGCGGTCGCATAACAGGATAGGAGTCTAGGGAGCTTATCCTTCATATTGCCATACCGGTTGTCATTGTCAGCATGTAATTTGATTTTTTTTTTACTTTCACTCCTCTTGCGAGCTGTAATATTTTGATGACTTTGTGATACTTCGCGAAATTTTAATAAAATGACTGCATGCATTATTATGATACAGAGGCCGGAGATACACCTTCATTTCCAAAAAGTCTCTATTTATCTAAAGCTTCCCCGAATTTCATGTAAGCATCTCGCCCGTATACCAATTCCAAATATGTCTTTCCTGCCACCCAATGTCCAATTAAATATTACAAATTAACAGAAGGCCAACAATTAACTGGCTGCACAATGCCCAAGCTTTCATTTTTTTAGACACTGATAACTGTTACACGTGTGACACAATAAACACCCGACCACACGATTTTGTGTGGCATGCCCAACAGGCAGCCCGCACGATTCTGTGTGGGTGAACATTAAAACTGACCACACGTCTAGATGTAGCTACTTCGTGCCACACGTCGAACCAACAACAACTACTCACCCCAACCCGCACGTGTGGCACGAAGCAATTCCGCCCTGATATTTTTTGATGGCAACTTTAGTTACCCTGGGATGACAACTTTAGTTGTAAAGCATGACGACTTCTCTGTTTTTTTTTGTTCCGTTCGGGTTAGCTATAGTTGCCATGTCTAATTAACGATGGTTGCCACATGTGATCAAACCATAGTTGCCGTATGTGATTAACTAGTTGCCATGTGTGGTCAAACTATAGTTGCCAATAGTTGCCGTTTATCACAGTGTGAGCGTCGTGTGGGCGAAGAGCAATTTCGCCCACACGCTCAAGCGAGCATCCTGTGTGCCGTTCAGGCGAGGAGCGTCACACGTGTGGCACTAAATGATAGCGCCCACACAATGCTGGATGCTTACATAGCTCTCCACCAAAATGACAACTGCTTTAAAATTTGTGCAAATAGATCGAACTGCATCGAGTACGTGTGGGCGTGTTAATAAGTGTCACGTGTAGGTGTTATCATTTAAGCCCTGACTGTTACACCGATAGTGGGCCCCAGGAGTGCAGGACCGACTGGCTCTTACTCAGCAGTGCAGCACACACCATGACGCCCTCCGTGGCGAGGGGTGACACGGAACCTCCCAGGAGGGAGAGCAGCGTGAGTTCCAGAGAACTTCTCAGGAACACTGGAACAAGAAGCGGAGAGCAGCAGAAGTTCCAAGGAACTTCCTAGAACTTCTCTCTGTTCCTTGATCATGAAAATGAATTCCTTGGACCCATCCCACTAACTTCTGTGCCTTTGCAGACCCGGTTTCAAGAAGCAATGCAATGAATCACTGTCCCTGTCAAAAAAATGTAATGGAAACCCAAAGATGGAAAATAATGGATTAGATTCGCTTTGCATGTCCTTTTCTTTGACAAATTCAGAATACACTTTGAGTGGCAGCACAACCCCTTTTTTATTTGAATACGTACAGTGAAAAGGAAACTTTATAGTGCACAATAATACATCTATTTCTAGATTTATGGATTTATATGTTTTAAAAGTTCTCAGAAATCAGAGTTCATTTTTCTATTTATTTTTACAAATGGATACATACTGTGAAATGAGCTAAATGGTCGCTGAATTTGGACCAAAAACTATTCATTTCTAAGTTGTGCAGAAATTTTTAAAAATGAATATCCCTTTCTCTCTTCTTTTTTTGCGAAAAACTATTCATTTCTAAGTTGTGCAAAACAAACTAAAAAAATGAATATCCCCTTCTCTCTTTTTTTTATTTTGCGAAAAACTATACATTTCTAAGTTGTGCAGCAAAACTAAAAAATGAATATCCCTTTCTAAAGGGTAAAACTTCACTCATCTTCATGGTAGCGTAACGATTACACAGGAATTAGATTGTTGCATGCCCGTTCTATTGAAATCAAGCAAAACAAGGAGAGCACAACCTTTCTTTTATTTGAAAAATTGAAAATCCGACGAGGGAAAACAGGCACATAATAATAAGAAGGGGTGGATAATACTCCCAAAAGCATCTAAGAATAAAATTGAACAGATAAAAGTAACGCATAGCCAGAATCACACGTATTTTATTATGAAAAAAATACTACTATCTATTAATAGAAGTGAGATTCGACATGGATCTTTTCGAATTAAGGTAAATTCTGAGTAGAGGCCTTGGCTGCTAAAGTCGTCCTGTGGAGCCCACCGTAGTGGAAAAAATTGGCAGCCGTGTGGTGCCCTGCTTGGGTAAAAGGAGAACCCAACACAGAGTAAGCTTAGCTATAGTGGCGAGGAGCCTCCACACAACTCGGCCGAGGGACAGCTTGGGTGGTCTTCATCATGGGGAAAAAGAGGAAACATGATCAGGGAAGGGACGACGAGTCGAGCTCCTCCGATGCCAAGCGGTACAGGTCTTGCCACTGCCAGAACAGGTTAGTAGTTTCCCTCCTCTCTCCCTTTTACTGTTGGCTCTGCCGTTTTCTCTAATTTTTCTTTGTTTCATTTTGACATAAAAAATTGTAGAAGGATGTTAAGTGACGGGATGTCTCGGGAGGGGTTTTCAGATACCTTCTGTGAGGCAGTAATCGAACTGAAAGACGTCATACGGGTATCTTCATCTCTTGATTCACCGGAAAACTGGAGTTTTTCTTTTCTCTGTCGATAAATATTGCACTGATTGGGCTTTTCTTTGCGCCAACGTTAGTTTGACACTCTAGATTAAGCTTGAACCATATTTCTGATACTAATATGCTCTTTTTGAAGACACAATAGCCTTAATCCTATTCGTGTGATGGAACGCACAGCATATAAATCACCTACGAGCTGGGTTATGGGACCGTATGGTTATGATCTCACCTAAGTACGTTGTTTTTACTGCATACCAAAAGTTTAGGACTTCGGGAGCTTTTGGTTATTGGGTGTAACCGCTGGGAGACGGTAGCACGGGTTATCTTCAACCGATTTGGATGACGAGTTAATAATAGGCTAGGTGTGTAGGCATCATAGTCTGTTTTTTATCGCCGGATGTGGCACTTTTCAGATTTATTTTTTGACTTTTTGCTCAGATTATGAGCCTCTTTGGACCCAAAGACCTTATCATGTTTTTATTTAATAATATGGCTGCATGCATCAATTGATGCAGAGGCCGAGGGTTATCCTCTTTTTAAAAAAGAAAAACCAAAAGTTCAGGAATGCTTATTAGGAATCAGAATAGCTAAGGGGTGTCTCTTTTTGTTCCTGTCTCAATATTTTCTTTACTCACTTTCTCTATAATTGACTAAGCAGCATGGACTTAATGAAACTTTCAGCAATTTTTTATTATAGACTGTGCCTATTTTCAGTTTGTTTCCTTTACAGGTTAAAGTGGCCACGGAGGAAAAGTTTGAAAGAAAAATTATAAAGCTTAAGCAAAAGAGGGAAAAAGATAAGAACAAACATAAGGAAGATATCAGAATACTCAAGGAAGATTTCACAATACTCAAGGAATATTTCAGAATACTGAAGGAATCTCATGAAGAGCTCAATTCAAAAATCCAAGAGATGCGAAAAGAAGGGCGTGCTGAAGTAAATCATTACGATAAATCTCCATCTCAGAGGTGAGGAGTTTCTTTAGCTATGGTTTGACTAGGATACTTAGAAGGGTGTGTCGTCGAGATGTGGACTCTATTACATCAGTCGTTATCATCATAGCATAGGTGTGAGATAGTATTTGAAATGTGGATGGTAAACAGGCCCCATTTATAGAACTGGAAGATTGGATCAATTTTAAATTCTAAGAAAAAAAAACCTGCACTGAACTTCTTCCAGTGATATGTTTACGATTTTAGATTTACCAAATATCAGGACATTTATCTAGGGCGGAGCCAGCGGCCGGCGACCCTAGGCTCTACTTGACAGTGGACGTACGTATAATAAACAATGGGCGAATCTTGTTTGACATCGTGGAATCGTGTGATTTACCCGGGCATACTCTAGTAGGCTTTCCTTAGTAAAATAATGGGGTAACTAACCAGCGAGTAGTGGTCTAATTAACTTTGGCGTACCAAGCATCCCGAGTTTAGCAGCCACGTCACATTTTACTTCCAAAACTATTACTTTATCCGTTCCAAAATAGATGACCCAACTTTATACTAAACAACACGAGCAGTCAGAATTTGAAACCTGTTCGTTTCTCACTCATCGTGCAGACGGACCGGCGGCGGCGAGCTGAGGCTACCGTCCACGCACCGCATTCACCCGCACCCGCAGTAGCAGCACTCTAACCACTATCAAAAACAGCATCCGAACTATAAAGAAGGTTCTTCAAAAACGTTTTCAGGAAGGAAACAATGCACAAATGTTGTCGTTGCCCAATCAAAGATTGTAGGTTTTCACCCTAGAGAAAGATCGTGTTCCCAAAACAATGCCTTCAACAAGGCCACTGCCATACACAATCAATAATGGCCAGACCTTGGGTTTTCCCTCTGGAAATCACGACTCGATACTCAAAGAAGCACCACCAACAAAAAAGTCATCCAATGCTGGTGGCCCCACTCGCAGAGGCTACTACTACAAGCCACGTACCACCAGGCTCACAGGAACTCATGTCCGGTCTGGACAGGAACATACCCTGCAAGCCAAGTCTGAACAACTGCCTGTGAAGCAAAGTCTTAATCCCATCCAAACCCACCTTCACCACTTGCAGGTCCTCCAATCATGCCACGGTATTCTCCACATGTGTTGATCCCATGAAAATCTTGGTGCAAACATGTTCCAAGATGTCAAGAAAAATAGAGCTTCGCAATACCGCACTCGGCCGATGGCGGGCGGTGCGGATCCATCCCCATGATCGGACCACTTGTCCCATCCTTTCTGATTAGGTAAGTTTTGATTTAGAATAGATAGGCTTAGGATTTAAATTTTGAGGTTGGGGCAGGGGGGATTGGCCATTGGGGAAGATCACACCTTCATGAGCTTAGTCTTTGGTTTGAAGGTTTGTTCTAAGTAGATGCTACCTTCAAAATTTAAAGCATTAAATTTCATAGATGAGGGATTTCAGTGTACGAAGCCGAACATTGATATGTTATCTATTAGTTCATTTTATAATTACATTTATAGGGCTATTGTGTTTATACTTTTACTACATTATTTATATGTGCATTTTTGGTTTGGGAGTTTGATGCTATTTTATATGTTGTGTATCTGAACATCCGGTAAAAAAAAATTTGAGGGACGGTATTCATCTTCAGATAGACAATTAGACTCAAACTCGCCCAGACTCCACAAAAATTATGGCTCCGCCCTACCATACATGTTGATACAGTAGCACTTTCAATAGAAGTGTACTAATTTAGGTGTGATATTGCAAGTAATACAAACAATCTAAATAAACAAGTATAATTTGTACTTTCTTATATCATACTTGTTGGACCAAATTATAGAAGTGTACTAAGTTTTGTTGAGCAATTCATGGAAATTCACACAATCGTTCATGTTATACAATCTAGGGTCTAGTACTGATTATGTAGACAACATAGTATAATTTGAATTTTTGAACCAAACTCTCTTATTTGTGTTCCAGTTCTTTCTCAATCAATTCGAAGCTTCTTTAGTCTAATTATCTTATGACGTAGTCTAAACTACTAAGATGGTGCCACTACCACCCACTTTAGGAAGGATGACATGTCAGAACTGAAATAGGCATCCAAATAACGAGTGTTGCAAGTAAGATGGGCCTAAGCTACACACATATCTAGTGACGTATAAAGAGAAAACATAGTTCACAAGATAAGTTTTTTCTTATGTGTCTTATAAAATAAGAACATTTCACTGTTGCTCTCCTCTTTTAGAATTTAACTTATCTTCTGATATGTGTTTGTCAGATCACAAGTAAGCCAATCAACAAGGTTTCGACTAGTAATTGAAAATAATGTGAGCAGAACAATTTACAAAAAGGAAACTATAGAGATCGAGGATGGCGGAGGTCACATAAAAGTTGCCATGTATGATGGCGGCAATCGAATCGCACCTGACCACCTTCTTGCTTCAGCAAAAGTTGACCTAGTTGTCATTGAAGGATGGTTCAACGAACCGAAGCGAGATTCTTGGTCTAAAGAGGATTTTAAGGAAAGCATAATAAAATCACGAAAAGGAATCACAAGGCTAGTGAAAAACGGTACATTTGATCTGACTGATGGGTGTTGTGATCATGAAGGTGCCATTATTATGGATAATTCGCAACAAAGGGAAGTTAAGCTTGGAGTAATGATTGCAGTGCCTATAGAAGTAAGAGTTCTTGAAGGAGTATCAAATCCTTTCAAAGTGCAAGAAGGCAAGACAAAAAGTAATGGTTTTTTCTTTGAATATTCTACCAGTTACTTTAATCTCAGTATTAATTAAAACATGATCAACATTTTCTATGCGATATGTTACATGATCTACAAATAGGAGCAAGTTTGATACTACCACAATTTCCTTTTGTTACTTTGTTGGCTCAAAGTGATCTCAGCTTTGATTGAGGGAATGGTGAAACGTTCTGTCATTGTATTCCTCTATCTTGTTTATGCTAGTTGAAGGGAATTTTTTTTCCAGAGCCAGGGTCTAAGAAAAAGGGTAAAAAGCCTTCTCCAGTTCCAACGCGAAACTTGGCACAGACAACCAGCACCCACACAACACAACATGGTGAAGGCTTGTAACTATCGTTTTTCTTTCTCTATTTCTCTGTTTATATCAATTGACTCGTTTACGGATCACCAACAGGCCAAAGTCCTTTTACTCCAGACGAGCAACATAGTCTTCCACCACCTGCCATTCAAGACGTATTGCAGAAATCAGGTAACAAGTTAGTGCTTGAAGCCTCCGTTACCACTAAACGAGTAAAAGAAAAAGATTGCAGATGATAAGCCTCCGCTATCCTCATGTGCAAGAATTCGGTAGTGTAATTTCCATTTTATTTACTTTTATTGCCTCCAAACTTCGCAGACCATGGAAAGCATACAGAATTTCTGACTGATGACACTGCAGAGGATAATCGACTGAGTTATCCACCAGCTATTGTGCCACAGATGGTTGAGGGAAATGGTGAAGCCTTCTGCCTCGGTCTTCTTTATCTTATTTACGTTAGTTAATACAAATGTTATTTTTTTCAGGGCAAGCCCTAAACGGAAATGGTCAACAATTTTCACAACAAATCCCAATGCAAATCTTGTGGCAGCCAACCAATGCACACATAATGCAAAATGGTAAATGCTAGTATAAGGTATTGTCTATTTCTCTGTTTCCCAAAGTAAATGAAAGTGATTGGGTTTCGGCTTGCCAACAGGTCAAGACTACAATATGCCACAAACAAGCATTCAAAATCCATCGCAGGTAGCAGGTAATAGTTAGTGCTTCAAGCCTCCTCTACCACCAAAATGAATGAATGATTGCAGATGATATAATACTTTGTATGCACCTCCAGGATATTGTCCAGTCTATCAACCCTTACTTGCTCGTGGACAAGATCAGTACACTAGTTTCTCTAATGCAAGTTCTCAACTTGCATTTCCAAACCTTTCAGCATACACGACATTGAATGATATTCGCCAGGTAACTGTGATATGCATTGAGGAGTTACTAATTTGTACAATAAGACTCCAGGCAAAGCTAGCACCGTATACACCTAGGGCTAAGTTAGGTTGAGTGATGCACTCTAGTGCTTTTCTATACTTTATAAGAAGGAATTACAAGGGTTGTTTTTACTAGGCCTAGGGCTATAGCCATAGCTTCCCCAAGCCTGTCTCCGTCACTAACTCCAGGTTTGTAGTCTAACAAAAGTTACAGAAATACTCCCTCCGTCCCAAAATTCTTGTCTTAGATTTGTCTAAATACGGATGTATCAAGTCACGTTTTGGTATTAGATACATCCATATCTAGACTAGTCTAAGACAAGAATTTTGAGACGGGGGGAGTATGTATTAGAGTCCACTAGTTCAGTTACCATTGTTTCCGTATCTGTAAAGGGTGTGTGATCCTAAGGGATAGCAGACCATTATGCCCAAACTTTTCTACAGTATGCTATGGTGTTACCAAACACATGAAATGGTTTTGAATTTTGGGTTTGTTTTGCTACATTACCTTGTGTGATTGTGTCTAAGTGTTTTCGTTAGCAGTTTCACTTGTCGTGGGTATTAGGATGATTATATCTAATGCAATTACTCAGAGAGCAATAAGTATATAAAGATCCCCCCCCCCCCCCCCCCGCAAAAAAATAAAAATAATAAGTATATAAAAATGTGACATTTTAATGAATTATGTAAGTGCTTTACTTTATATCATAGGGATTGTAAATTCTCTTTTGACATAATTTGTTTACTTTATTCAGTGGACTTCCATCCCTGAAGGGGAGATATCTGTGGAAGATGTACATCCTTTAATTGTCCCGACACAAATTCAAGAGACTTGTAAGTTCAAATTAGAGGCAAATACTGTTTGTCTTAAACTTAATAATCATTCTGATAGCATTTGCATGTGTCACCTTCATCATTTTGGACTTATCTACTTGATGAGTACAGAATAATTATTACAATTCATCAAAACATTAATATGTTTGTTTTATGCCTAATTTTAACATGGTCCCTCCTGCCTCCTCCTTTCATATTTCTTAATTTGCATAGAATATGTTTACCCTTGTACTCCCTAAAGCTAGTACAAAGTTGAGTCACTTATTTTGGGACGGGGGGAGTACTTTACTCGGTTCCTAAAATTGCCCCCTGGCTGTACATATTCATTCTCGCTATTACCTTCACTCACTGATTCCCAAGTAAATTCCACTAGGTTAACATGTCGGGGACACATGTCAGTTATCTTTTTTTCTTCACCCAACTCTGTTTCAGCAGAAAGGGGCTGTATGGGCATGTGGTACAGGGGCAAGAAAAATGGCAAAATGAATAGAAGAAGAGGTTATCTGGGCCATTATTTGTCGTGTCTCTGTTTCAAAAACTGTTTGTTGTGCATGTCGGTGGCTCAATTATTGAACTGTTGTACCTATAAATTGATAGGTGGTGTTTGGACACAAAACTAAAAATATGTTGAAACCTTAATTTTTTTTGTCTCGATATGTTTTCCAAAATTCATGCGGTACACAATAAAAGATAAGCATAGTTGTGGAAAATCTTGTTAGAGCCAAACTGCATTTGACCAAAGGGCTTGTGCCAAGCTAAGCTGTGACTATGTTGTGTGACTGTCCTGTAGATGGGTCATTTAGATGTGGTCAAGTACTACTTCAATGGGATAAACCTCATATGGAGCCCAAGGAACACTGGAACTTTCTTGACGAGCTCATGCCGCTGCATAGCACACAGTCAAGGTTTTATGGAGAAAGTTTCCCCAGTACAAACCTCATGGATAAAGCCCATAAATTACTGGCCAATACTTCATCAGGTGATTCTGTTTTGAAGATGATTACTGGTGTTACAAGTCGAGCCACGCAAACTCCTCAGAGGAGAGGCGTTCTCATTCGTCCCATTGAGCCATATGATTCAAACGCTGAGTACGTTGGCTAATCCAAGACTTTCTCTCTTTATTTAGAAGTTTCCATTGCTTCTGTTGGAAATTGAGAGGATCACATTGGCCGGTGGTCAATCATGACAACCATCTTACTAACTGGTATTCATGTGCCTATAGCATTTTCAGGCCACCAGTTAAGAAGCAAAGGAATGTCAAATATCAACTGCGGTTTGTCAATAGGGTTTGCAATGACTACTACACCCAGGAACAAATCAAATCAGGGGATGGGAGTCTGTTAAAGGTAGCTTTGTATGATGAGAATAATCGGGTAGTCACATCTGGTCCGCTGTCTTCAGCTTCTGTGGAGGTCGTACTACTTCATGGCGATTTCAATGTCGAAGGTCAAGATTATTGGACATCAGAGGAGTTCAGTGCCTGCCTAGTGCATTCACAATCCTTAGAAGAACCACCAGCCCTGGGAGGTGACCGTGTCTTGGCACTGACTGATGGAGAGGCAGCCCTTGGTAACGTCAGTTTCCAGATTTCCTCCTTCCATGCCAGAACAGGAAAGTTCAAGATGGGTGTTGAGATTAAAAACGTACGAGAAGAGAGTGTTCAACAAGGAATCACTAGCCCATTTCTCGTGAGAGTTCGTCAAGGGGAAGGTACAGTTTTTTCGGTTAATCTTCTCGTTGGACATTGCAGTCCTTATACTATCTTTTTCATAAAATAATGTAGTAAGTAACATTTGTCATTTTAGACCAGGAATTAAGATATTTAATAAAACGATTTTGCTAAAGCATATCTAGATGTGCTCTAAGTATTGCACACCTAAATCCTATAACATTGATATTACGTGAAGATTCATGCGTGTATTTTATTTTTCAGTTTTATTTTTCTAAATCCTAATGTACACTTCTAAAAAAAGTAAATAAATACTACCCCCTCCGTCCCAAAATAAGTAATAAACTGGGGTACTTTGCAGACGACTAGTATTCAAGTTGATGTTGTGCCACTTTTCATAAATCATGTTTGTCTGAAACTCTTCAACCCTTGAGTAATTGGACCTGCTACAGACGTGTGACTGTCGTTTCTTAGCATTTCAAATATAAAAGCACTTACAGTAAGTGAGGAGTTTGATTGACCCAGAGAGTTCCTTATCCATCTCTTTCTCTCTAGTTTGAATTTTTTGGGTGAGCTGGGCATATCCACGTGATCAGTAAATCCTTGCCAATGGCAAGCAGTTGCACCTTATTTTGTACTCTACTCCAATTGACATAGCATTATTTTATTTATCTATACCTTTGTAGAATCAAGTCACCATCGGATCACATCTCCCGAAGCGTTGCTCAGAGTAAGAATGGAATTGCCCAAACAAGTCTGCGGGGCGCTGCAGTGCGATGCCAGGGAACGCGCGTCGTCGGTAATTACTAGCTCTATCCCACTTTGGTATATATACATTTCTCATAACCGTTTTATACTAAGATGAAGTTTGGGATGGTGTCGTCGGCGCTGTAGGATCAGTCGTCGCCGCAGAGAAATGTCTTGGTGGCGTCGAAGGTGGAGGACCATGACAGCATAGTACAGAGCGGGAGCGGCGTGGTATTATTCCCAGCCCCGCCGCCGTCGTCGGAGCAGGCACGGGTGCCGCAGCCGGAGCCGGGGCTCAACTGCCCGCGCTGCGACTCCACCAACACCAAGTTCTGCTACTTCAACAACTACTCCCTCACCCAGCCCCGTCACTTCTGCCACGCATGCCGCCGCTATTGGACCCGCGGCGGCGCGCTCCGCAACGTCCCCATCTGCCACGCCAAGCGCAGCGCCAAGCGTTGCGCCAAGTCCAAGGCCTCCGCCGGAGAACCCGCAGCGACAGCGACACCATCGTCCGCATTGACGGCAACGAAGCCCAACACTACTTCTTGCATCGGCGCCGCACCGCCGGGTCTCCACCAGTACTCCATGTTCTGCACCAAGAGCGAGTCGCCGCACAGCAATCGGTTCGCCGACAACTTCGACCTGGCGAGCCTCCGCCTCGGCTTCCCCGCTAGGCTGCTCTTTGCTGACGGAGGCGTGCACCACCAGCCGGTGTTGCAGGGAATGTTCGACTTAGGGCTACAGAGCGGCGGCGGCAATTGCGAGGACGGAGCCAGTTCCACCACCAAGTGACACCGCCGGCCAATAGGCAATAGAGACCCACAACAGGATTTTCCAAGCGACAGGGGCATGTACATGGAAGAAAATCTTATGCGACCGGGTCGCATGCTTCCTACCAAACGACCCTACCCATGGAACGACACGTGGAAGCGTGAATCTCCAAGCAAGCAACCCCTCTTCCCCTCGTCATACTCGTACCGGCTCTTCCTGCTTCTTGTTTCTGGTGTGAATCACCCTCGCTGGCTGTCATGACGACGACAAGAAGTTCGCCGGCGACCTCGTGGAGTTGGTGAGAAACGGGCTGACGGCAATTACTTCTTGCGGGCCCTGCCGGATCTGAGCTCGTCCGGGCTAGGCGGACGGATTGCCGGCGGGGAGCGCATTGGTCAGCAGAGGGCTCCCTGTGCTCCCGGCGGCGGCTCGACGGAGTAGCTGCTCCGTTGGCTCCTGATCCTCATCTGCCCCTTGCGGTACCAGTTCTGTGACGACCGTCCACCTGCGAGCTCGCCAGACATGGGCGCCATGATGGAGCAATAGAGACGACCAACATCGGTGGCCGGCTGGACAATACAATTTGGAAGGGGATTAATTTCTTTTGGAAGGGGATTAATTTCTTTTGGAAGGGAATTAATGATACGCCGGTCGCTTGGAGAATGGAGACTACACGTGTCATTCGATGGATAGGGTCGTTCGCTCGAAAGCATTAATTCCCTTCCAAAAGAAATTAATCCCCTTCCAAATTGTATTGTCCAGCCGGCCGCCGGTGCTGGTCGTCTCTATTGCTCCATCATGGTGCCCATGTCCAGCGAGCTCGCAGGTGGACGGTCGTCACGGAACTGGTACCGCAAGGGGCAGATGAGGATCAGGAGCCAACGGAGCAGTTACGCCGTCGAGCCGCTGCCGGGAGCACAGGGAGCCCTCTGCTGACCAATGCGCTCCCCGCCGGCAATCCGTCCGCCTAGCCCGGACGAGCTCAGATCCGGCAGGGCCCGCAAGAAGTAATTGCCGTCAGCCCGTTTCTCACCAACTCCATGAGGTCGCCGGCGAACTTCTCGTCGTCGTCACGACAGCCAGCGAGGGTGATTCACACCAGAAACAAGGAGCAGGAAGAGCCGGTACGAGTATGACGAGGGGAAGAGGGGGGTTGCTTGCTTGGAGATTCACGCTTCCACGTGTCGTTCGATGGGTAGGGTCGTTCGGTAGGAAGCATGCGACCCAGTCGCATAAGATTTTCTTCCATGTACATAGACGTCGTGATCAACGAGACATACGGAAATATTTTACAGAGGATTACAGACAGGCTGGCGTGTGCAGATTTAATTGGTAGTTAAATGAGAGCCGGCCCCACCCTAAAAATCAGGGGGGAGAGATTAGTTGTGGGAAGAGAGGGATCTATAAAACTCCCGAAATTATCTGTACGTCTAGTATTTTTTGGTGACGACTAGAATTTCAAATTCTAGCACTAAGTTTTCTTTTTAATGTTTGGATTGCTTACCATATATGCCATGTGGTCTATTCCTGCACTAAGTAATGCAGATGCTAAGGTCTAGCCGAGAGCATCTACAGTCGGGCACCTCAAACCTGCCTCATACGCGAGCGGTGATGGAGTCCTGGACTGTATACTTTGGCCGGACTGTTGGACTATGAAGATACAAGATTGAAGACTTCGTCCCGTGTCCGGGTAGGACTCTCCTTTGCGTGGAAGGTAAGCTTGGCAATTCGGATATGTAGATCTCCTCCCTTGTAACCGACTCTGTGTAACCTTAGACCTCTCCGGTGTCTATATAAATCGGAGGGTTTAGTCCGTAGAACAACAATCATAATCATAGGCTAGCTTCTAGGGTATAGCCTCTACGATCTCGTGGTAGATCAATTCTTATAATACTCATATCATCACGATCAATCAAGCAGGAAGTAGGGTATTACCTCCATCGAGAGGCCCCGAACCTGGGTAAACATTATGTCCCCCGCCTCCTGTTACCATTAGCCTTAGACGCACAGTTCGGGACCCCCTACCCGAGATTCGCCGGTTTTGACACCGACATTGGTGCTTTCATTGAGAGTTCCACTGTGCCGTCACGACAAGGCTTGATGGCTCGTCTTGTTGTCAAGGACAACATTACCTCTGGGGGAGCCCTGGCTGTAGGCCAAACTCTCCGACTAGGCGGCTTCGTCATGACCGCTCGTTCGGCCGTCGTGCCGACGATGACTTCTTGGGTCATCAAAAACAACCTCCACGTCGGCTCGGGATTCATCGAGCAGATGGACCCAATGGAGCTGTCTTCCTTGAACGAGCTCTTGGATCGCATCGCCGCCCTGGGAGTCGCTACAGACTATGATCGGATCGGGCTTAAACCCAACCAAAGGGAGATTAACTCTCCGTCGGTCACCCATCAGATAGGGGTGGTGGAGGAGCAATGCAGCGATTCTTCCTCTATTTTGAGGACAAACTATGTCCGGATTCCCGAGCTCTCCGAGCCGGATACCCGTCTACGGGAGGACATGGCCCAAGCTTCGAACCTAGAATCGGACAGCGGGCCAGAACTATTGGGCAACACCCCGGAGCCCGAACTGCCAAGCTCGGAAGCTCCTCTGCCCCTGAGTCTCAGATCGTGTCAGAGTTTGGACCTAAATCTACCCACCCACCCAGAAATAAGTGATCTTTCCCACATTAGACAAGAGCCCCAAGAGACAGTACATCACTATTGGGCCAGATTCCTCCTTGTAATGAGCAAGGTCGAGGACTGTCACGAGGAAGACGCAATTTCATACTTTTGAAAAAATTGCACGGACAAGGGAATCCTCAACACTATAAGTCGACGTGACATAGCACACTTCGCTGACTTGGCGGCCATAGTACAGAAGTACTATGCGATGGAAAGCGCCTGGAAAACCCAAACAAAATTCTGGGATCCTCGGGCTCTCACTAAACCCCCTGTCCGAACTAAAAGGGTGTACTCTCGTAAGTCACCCGATCCAATTACAAAGAAACCAAAGCCCACTACATGGCGTGGAACCGTATTGGAGGGATGGCTCAATGGGCCATGCAAAATTCACAGTACAGCGGATACCATGCCAAAACACAGGCTTAGAGCATGTTGAATACTCCGGTAGGTGGCCAAGAGCGACGAGGATCTCCTCATCAACAATACCACAGAGCACCATCCCGTGGAAAATAACAATACAATATTGACAGTCTTCGAGACTTTCGCCTCAAATAATAGGAGCAAGCGAGCACTCCGCAGCCTCCATGAAGTCTGCCACATTGCAGCAATAAATCCATGGAACGATACTGCCATAACCTTCAATGCCAGTGACGAACCTCAATTCCGAACAACCCGAGCACCAGCCGCTTTGGTCCTAGTCCAATTGTGGACGGCTTCCGGCTTACTAAAGTACTCATGGATGATGGCAGCGGATTAAACCTCATCTACGAGGAGACTCTTAGCAAAATGGAAATAGACAAGAGTCGCATTGAGCAAAGCAGCACGACCTTCAGAGGAATCATCCCTAGCCGGGAGGCACGATGTGCGGGAAAAATCACACTAGATGTGGTATTTGGCACGCTGGAGAATTATAGGTCCGAAGAAATCACATTCCAAGTGGCCCCGTTTAGTAGCGGACACCACGCCCTTTTAGGGCGAGAGGCATTCACGATCTTCCAAGCTATACCCCATTATGGGTACATGAAGCTCAAGATGCCTGGGCCCAATGGAATCATCACTCTAGCTAGTGATCCGGACATAGTACTCCGCGCCGAAAATAAAACTGCTGCACTGGCCCTCGAGGCATTATCCAAAGCCCTCGTAGCCGAAGAACTAATTGCGCTGCACTCCACAGTGAACAGGGATGACGTGATACTCGACAAAAGGCCCAAGTCCACCTCTTTTAAACCAGCAGACGAAATAGTCAAATTCCAGGTCCACCCAACGGACCCTATAAAAACAGCATCCATCGGGGCACAGCTGAACCCCACAACAGACACCGCACTGCGGGAGTTCTTGCGCGAGAATTGGGACATCTTCGCCTGCCATCCTTCAGACATGCCAGAAATCCCACGCAGGCTGGCCGAGCATAGCCTAAACATTCTAAAGGGATACAAGTCGGTCAAGCAGACTCTTCGGCATTTCTCAGAGCCTAAGCGACAAGCCATGGGAGAGGAGCTAGCCAAGTTACTCAAGGCCAGATTCATTAGAGAAATAAAACATCCGGACTGGCTAGTAAACCTGGTAATGGTACCAGAGAAGGACAAATCCTGGCGCCTATGTGTTGATTTCAAGGACCTTAGCAAGGCTTGCCCCAAGGATCCCTTCCCCCTCCCCCGCATCGATCAAATTATCGACGCTACCGCAGGACACGACTCATTGTGTTTCCTCGCCACATACTCCGGATACCATCAAATCAAGATGGCGGAGTCCGATCAAGCCACAACGGCATTCATCACTCCATACGGCCCATTCTGTTTTAACACTATGCCTTTCGGGCTCAAAAACGCCGGTGCAACCTATCAATGCATGATTCAGACATGCCTGGAAACACAAATCGGCAAAACAGTGGAGGCATACGTAGATGATGTGGTCATCAAAACCAGACATGTCGAATCTTTAATAGACGACTTGAGGCTTACGTTCGACAATCTCCGAACATATGACATCAAGCTCAATCCGGAAAAATGCGTTTTTGGCGTGCCCGCCCGAAAGCTCCTAGGCTTCATCGTTTCCAATAGAGGAATTGAAGCAAATCCGGCTAAAATCCAAGCTCTGTCACAGTTGGCTATCCCAACAGACCTCAAGCAAATCCAGAAATTAACTGGATGCGTGGCTACCTTAAGCCGCTTTATCTCCCGATTGGGAGAAAAAGCACTACCTCTTTATCGCCTTCTTCGATGCACCGAAAAAATCGAGTGGACGGATGCGGCCACGGCCGGATTGGAAGAAATAAAAGCCCTCTTGTCCGGCAACCCAATCTTGGCCGCGCCAAATATCGGCGAACCAATGCTGTTATATATAGTAGCAACTCACCAGGGTGTAAGCGCAGTGCTCGTCGTCGAATGAGAGACGGACGGACATAAGTTCCCGCTTCAAAAGCCGGTATACTACGTATCCACTGTCCTCAGTCCATGCAAATCACGATACCCACACTATCAAAAGATAGCATACGCGGTGTTCATGGCATCCCGGAAACTACAACACTACTTTCAAGAATGTTTAATTACGGTGGCCTCTGAAGTACCACTCAACGACATAATAAATAACCGCGATGCCATGGGCCGGATTGCTAAATGGGATATTGATCTCCTCCCGTTCGACATAACATACAAACCACGACGACCCATTAAGTCACAAGTACTGGCTGATTTCATCGCTGAATGGACATAAGCCGAACTCCCTAAAGAGTACGACGCGTACTCCAATTGGATCATGCACTTTGACGGCTCTAAGATGCTGGCTGGTCTGGGGGCATGCGTCGTCCTGACATCCCTCACCGGAGATACAATCCAATACGTACTCCAAATATTATACACAGACTCCAACAATGCAGTAGAATATGAGGCCCAGTTGCATGGTCTTCGGATGGCAGGCTCCATCAGCATTCAACGCCTAGAGGTGCGTGGGCATTCGAACCTCGCAATATCTCAAATAAGTGGAAACTTTGACGCCAAGGACCCAAAAATGGCGGCTTACCGCAATGCCGTCCTCAAAATGTCAGCTCGGTTCGAGGGGCTCGAATTCCACCATGTGGTCCGAGAAAACAATCAAGCGGCGGATATCCTCGCCCGCATCGGCGCTAAGCGCGGCCCTGTCCTACCTAATATCTTCTTGGAAAGGTTGTTTAAGACATCCGTGGTGTGGGAAGGGGAGACCGGCAACAACAGTCCGGATCTGGCCACAACACCAGATCCGAACACTCTGACGTAATCGAAGGCTCCGCCACCAAAATAACACCTTCGTCCCACGTGATTATGGTTGTCATCGCCCCGTGGACAGAACCCTTCTTGGCTTACCTAAATACGCACGAACTCCCTGAGGACCCAAACGAGGCACGTTGCATTGTGCGGCGGTCTAAAGCCTACAAGGTCCACGAGGGAGAGCTTTATAAGAAAAGCGCTACCAAAGTACTTCAAAGGTGCATCTCCGAAGAGGAAGGACGGCAACTTTTGGCAGAAATTCATGCTGGACTTGGCGTCCATCACGCGGCAGCACAGGCTCTTGTAAGCAAGGCCTTCCGTACAGGTTTCTACTGGCCGACAACCCGAGTAGACGCACAGGACCTCGTCCAACATTGCGTCGGTTGCCAGCTTTTTGCAAACCAGAGCCATATGCCACCTACCGCTCTCATATCATGTCATCATGTGCATTGCATTTGCATACATGTTCATCTCATGCATTCAAGCATTTTCCCCGTTGTCCGTTTTGCATTCCGGCGCTTCGTTCTCCTCCGGTGCTCATTTCTAGCTTTCTTTTGTGTGTGGGGATTAAACATTTCCGGATTGGACCGAGACTTGCCAAGTGGCCTTGGTTTACTACCGGTAGACCGCCTGTCAAGTTTCGTATCATTTGGACTTCGTTTGATACTCCAACGGTTAACCGAGGGACCGAAAAGGCCTTGTGTGTGTTGCAGCCCAACACCCCTCCAATTTGGCCCAAAACTCACCTAAACCTGCTCCATCATCTAGAGCGTTCGATCACGATCGCGTGGCCGAAAACCGCACCTCATTTGGACTCTCCTAGCTTCCTCTACCTCTATTTAAAGCCCCCTCCCGAAATTCGCGGATCTCCTCCCTCTCAAACCCTAGAAATCGCCCCCGCACCGGCCGGACACGTCCGAATCCGGCCGGACGCGTCCGCTCGTCACCGCCGCCAACCACCGCCCGCCACGTGGCATCGCGCCTGCCCGCCGCTGCGAGGCCCGGGAGCCCAACGCCGGCCCCCGCGGCCCACTCGCCCTCCGCCGCCGCCCGCTGCTTCTTCTCCCTCCTCCGCCCGAAGCCGCCTCGCTGCCCATCGCCGGCGACCGCTGCCGCCGCGCCACTCCGGCGACTGCCCGCCGCCCCGCCGCGCGAGAGCGCCCGGATCGGGCCGCCCCTCGCCGCTGCAACCTCGCCGCCGCTCTCCTCCGAAGGCGCCGCCCGACCTCCTCTCCCTCCTACACCGGCGACGAGCTCCGGTTTCTCCAACTCCGGCCGCCGCCTCTGGTGAACAGTGCGCGCGCCACCGCCTCGGATTCCGTGCCACCGAAACCCTAGATCCGGAGGTTGATTTTTCTACTAAGTCCTCGGATTTTCAGATAAATGTTGCCCTGTTCATAGCCCTGTAACTTTGCATCCGTAGCTCCGATTCATGCATATAGCATATCAAAATGTTCATCTCAGAGAGTACATCATTTCATTCCATTGCATCATTTTCATTTGAGATCATCTTGGTGCCCAAAATGCTATTAGAAGAGGGCTACTTGAGATAATTGTCAGATCTGCTACTTCATTTAGCTTTTTGTCATTTTTGCCATGATTATTGTGTGCATGATATGCCCTGATGCTCTACATATGTTTTGTTAAGGGTTTTGTCATCTTTCCAGAGGTGCAACCCATGTTTTTTTGTGATGTGTGTGGTGCCTAGTGCAAGCTTGCAAAGTGGTGCACTTGGTAATTCTGTTTTCAGGGACTTAGCATTTCCACTAAGTCCTTGTCCTGTTTAGCTCATGTTGCCATATGTTCATGTTGTTTCCGAGAGATCCGTGCCTCTTTTGAGGATGATCAATAAGGATGTTTTATTAACCTTGTAGTGCTCTATCCATCCATGTCCTTATTTGCAATTATGGAGCACCCTAGCTTGAGTCAATCGAGCTCTACTTTTGCTACTTTGTGAATCTGGGCAGATTGTCAACTTGTTTGCAATTTTGCCGATGATGTTGTAGTTGATCCGTGCATGCTATGCCATTGTTCTTGCCATGTCTAGCTGGCATTTTGTGTGTTCTTGATAGAGGTATGCTTATCTTGTCATGACTTGCACCATGGTGAGTGCATCGAGCTCGTAAACATGCCTACTTGAGTTACGTTTCAGCATGTGTCAGTTTTCACTAAGTCTGAAAACTGATTGTGTTTTTGCTATGTTCACGTGCTTGTTAGTATATTTTCTGATCCCTTTTGGCTCAAGGTCACTAAGGGACTTTTGTTAAGCTATTTGAGTAGCTCCATGCCATGTTTTACTTTGCCATGTTTAGATCGTGTAGCATGTAGTTTTGTTACTCCGAAGAGAGCTACTTGGTCTGAAATTCCAGACAAGTGTTAATTTCACTAAGTCTGAGATCTGCTCGCCATATGCATTTTTGCCATGCTTGTTTGAACCTGTTAATGGATGAATTGGCCGTAGCTCAGTGCTAGACTTTTGTTAAGAATCTTGAATGCATCCCTGCCATGTATTTTATTGTCATGTTTGTGTGCTGTAGCATGTTCATCTCATTGCATTTAGATGGCTACTTGCTGTAAATCACAGACCGGTGTCATATTTGAATTGCTTGCCATTTCCAAATTGCAACTCCGATTCCGGCATTCTTTATATCATTTTCAAGCGATTTCATCTCATTTTTCGAGTGGCACACTTGGATTCCCAAGTTGAGGCCAAGTTCATGCATTTCCTGTCATATCTTGCATATGCATCCCGCATCGCATCCCGCATAGCATACCATGTTTGCATCATATTGTTTGATCCTTGCACGTGGTTGATTGCGTCCTTGTTGCTTGTTTGTCTTGTTTGGGTAGAGCCGGGAGACAAGTTCACTAACGAGGAGCCCATTGAGTTTGCTTTCGAGGATCCAGTCAACTCTGACAGCTTTGCAGGCAAGATGATCATACCCTCGAAATCACTACTATCTTTGCTATGCTAGTTTGCTTGCTCTTTTGCTATGCCAATGCTACGATGCCTACCATTTGCTTTCAAGCCTCCGAAATTGCCATGCCAAACCTCTAACCCACCATGTCCTAGCAAACCGTTGATTGGCTATGTTACCGCTTTGCTCAGCCCCTCTTATAGCGTTGCTAGTTGCAGGTGAAGATTGAAGGCCGTTCCTTGTTGGAACATTTATTTACTTGTTGGGATATCATTATATTGCCATGTTAGCTTAATGCATCTATATACTTGGTAAAGGGTGGAAGGCTCGGCCTCTCGCCTAGTGTTTTGTTCCACTCTTGCCGCCCTAGTTTCCGTCATATCGGTGTTATGTTCCCGGATTTTGCATTCCTTACGCGGTTGGGTTATAATGGGAACCCCTTGATAGTTCGCCTTGATTAAAGCTTTTCCAGCAATGCCCAACCTTGGTCTTACCATTTGCCACCTAGCCTTTTCTCCCTTGGGTTTCCGGAGCCCGAGGGTCATCTTATTTTAACCCCCCCCCCCGGGCCAGTGCTCCTCTGAGTGTTGGTCCGAACTGAGCTGCCTGCGGGGCCACCTCAGGGAAACTTGAGGGTTGGTTTTACTCGTAGCTAGTCTCATCTGAGTGTGCCCTGAGAACGAGATATGTGCAGCTCCTATCGGGATTTGTCGGCACATTCGGGCGGTGTTGCTGGTCTTGTTTTAAGCTGTCGAAGTGTCTTGAAGAACCGAGGTACCGAGTCTGATCGGAACGTCTCGGGAGGAGGTCTATTCCTTTGTTGACCGTGAGAGCTTTTCATGGGCTCAGTTGGGACTCCCCTGCAGGGATTTGAACTTTCAAAAGCCGTGCTCGCGGTTATGGGCAGATGGGAATTTGTTAATGTCCGGTTGTAGATAACTTGAACCTTAAATTAATTAAAATGAATCAACCGTGTGAGTTACCGTGATGGCCTCTTCTCGGCGGAGTCCGGAAAGTGGACACAGTGTTGGAGTAATGTTTGTGCAGGTTGTCTCTTAGTTTCTCGCTCGCGCTTTGCCTCCTCTTCTCGCTCTCTTTTGCGAATAAGTTAGCCACCATATATGCTAGTCGCTTGCTGCAGCTCCACATATATTTACCTTACCCTACCGATTAAGCTTAAATAGTCTTGATCGCGAGGGTGCGAAATTGCTGAGTCCCTGTGGCTCACATATTACTATTACACCAGATGCAGGTCCAGATGATTCCGCTCCAGGTGACGCGCTCGAGCTCAAGTGGGAGTTCGACGAGGACTCTCAATGTTACTATGTGTGTTTCCCTGATGATCAGTAGTGGTGCCTAGTTGGGGGTGATTGGGACCGTGTCGCATGTTGGGTTATCTTTCATTTTGGCGCCGTAGTCGGGCCATGAGTGTTTGGATGATGTATGTTATTTATGTACTTGATTGACGTGGCGAGTGTAAGCCAACTATGTTATCCCTTTTATTTATCTATATTACATGTGATGTTTGTGATGATTACCTGACTTGCGACATATGCCTTCAATGCGATTATGCCTCTAAGTCATGCCTCGACACGTGGGAGATATAGTCGCATCAAGGGTGTTACAAGTTGGTAATCAGAGCCTTCCCCAACCTTAGGAGCCCCATTGCTTGATCGTTTTTTTAGCAGCCGAGTTGTGTCTAGAAAAATGTTTTGAGTCATTTAGGAATTATATATCGGAGAGTTTAGGAATTCTTTTTACTTCCCAGTCTCCTCATCGCTCTGGTAAGGCATCCTGACGTAGAGTTTTGACTCTTCTCTTCTCAAATTTCACTAAAAAAATTTAGGATCACGCGGGTATCTTGGAATCGTTCCGATGGTTTTATGATGAGAACATTGTCTTGGTGCCTCCTGTCAGGGGTTTAGTGGAAGTGTCCCGGGAGTTGAGCTCTGAGGTGTTGTCATCATAATTTTATCATTGCAGTTCTGGAATACCTGAGTTTAGTACGCCGACCTCGAAAATCTCTTTTATGCAGTTCATTGGTGAGATAACCTCGATGCCACCCGGTACTGGGGCGGGAGTTCGGGAGTATCGCCATAACTTGTATAACGGATGTTTTTCGAAGGTTGAGGTAGATGGGTTCCGAAGTTTTTTCTCGGTTATGTGTTGAAGGATGGATATAGCTGGATGTAGGATTTGCTAGTTTGGGTGAGATATTATGCTTCCCCTGTATCCCCAACACCTAATTGCATAACCGGAAAGGTTCGGGAGTTTCATAGGTGGGAATTCTCGTAGCTCTAGTTCTTCTTCCACGGATGTTGGTTTGAGATTGGGATTTCTTACCGATTATTCATTCTTGATCTGTACCTTGTTGATTTATTTCTCTACCTGAATTCTACGTGGCTTCTCAATTTATGGATATGTGACCATTTCAAGAGGAATGCATTCGTTCATTTTGTTCGGATGTGAAGACTATATGTTGCAATTTTCATTCCGTTGGATTTAGCTTCATTTATCTGTCTATGTGCTAACGGTGGTCAACCTCTTCAGGATGGCTCCCGCTAAGAGCACCAGTCAGAATCAGCATCAAGAAATGCCACCACCTCCACCTCCTCCGGAGGCATGGCAAGCTGTGATGGTCGCAACCAATGCAAACACACAGTTGATCATGCAAATTCTCCAAGAGCGCAATCAAGGCAACCAAGGGAATCAAGGCAACAATCAGAATCACTTTGCTACACTCAACCAGTTCCTTGCTAATGGGCCAAAGACTTTCAGCAATTGTGTTGAGGCAACCGATGCTGACGATTGGCTTGTGGATCTGTGCAAGCATTTCGAGTGCAGCAACGTCAGGCCTGAAGATTTCGTAAAGTTCGCTTCTTTCCAACTCAAAGATCAAGCTGCAGAATGGTTCCAGCAGTACAAGGACTCCAGAGGTGGACGTGTGATCACTTGGGATGAATTCCTTCAAGATTTCCGACCTCATCACATCCCTCAGAGCGTGGTTGAAAGTAAGCGTGAGGAATTCCGCAACTTGAAGCAAGGCTCTTTGTCTGTCTATGACTACAACAAGTTGTTTCAGAAGCTCGCCCGCTTTGCCATGCAGGAGGTACCTGATGAGAAGAGCATGATATACCACTTCAGGGGTGGTCTCAGATAAGAAATTCATCTAGCTCTTGTTCTCTTTGAGCCCTTGAGATACGATGAGTTCTACAACATGGCATTGAAGCAAGAGGCCGCTCAGTTGAGATGTGATGCTTCCAAGAAGCGAGTCAGAGATGTTACTCCTTCTTCCTCTACTCAAGTGGCCAAGTAGCAGAAGTATTGACTTCCTCCTCCTCCGTTTCGTCAGCCGTATCAGCAGAAGAGCAAAGGTGGCAGTGGTTCTTCCCACCCACCCAACCCTGGCTTTCAGAACAAGACTTCGTCTCGACCTCCATGATCGAGTGCTCCGTACCACCGTCCGCTTTCAGAGGTCACGTGCATTCAGTGCCAACAGAAGGGTCACTATGCTAACAAGTGTTTCAACCAGAGGCGTCTTCCTCCTCCTCCCCCTGTGAGATCGGCAAGTACAGCTGTGGTCAAGCATAACCCCAAGCACGCCAAGGTCAATATGGTGAATGCAGCTCAGGCAGAGGATTCATCAGATGTCATCATGGGTAACCTTCCTGTTAACGATATTCCTGCTAAAGTACTTTTTGACTCTGGTGTATCGCATTCCTTCATGTCATTCCCATTTGCATCGGAGAACAATTTTAGTACTAAGGCTTTACCTAGAGCTATGCAAGTCGTCTCTCCGGCTAAGCGTCTGAGTTCTAGTATGATGATTCCGGATATTTCTATCATGATGGGTGATTTCAAGTTTCTGGCATCTCCAATGGTTCTTGGTAACTCGGATATTGATCTTATTCTCGGAATGGATTGGCTTTCTAAGCACAAGGCTCAGCTTGATTGTGCAACCAGGCAGATTCAATTGACTCATTCGTCTTAGGATGTTATTGTCTTTGTCGCTCGGGATAATACAATCCGTCTATTTTCTATCAACGAGAAGGGTGAATTGGATGCCATCTCGCAAATTCCAGTCGTTTGCGAATACCAAGATGTCTTTCTAGAAGAGCTTCCAGGAATGCCTCCGCACCGGCCAGTTGAATTCGTTATTGATCTTGAGCCCGGTACGGAACCAATGTGCAAGCGTCCTTACAAGCTCGGACCTGAAGAGTTGAAGGAGCTGAAGAAGCAACTCGATATTCAAGAGAAAATGGTTCTCATCCGTCCTAGTTCTTCTCCGTGGGGTTGTGGTGTTCTTTTTGTGAAGAAGAAGGATGGAATGGACCGACTTTGTGTTGATTACCGTCCATTGAACAAGAAGACCATCAAGAACAAATACCCACTTCCCAACATCAATGAGCTGTTCGAACAACTCAAAGGCGCCCAAGTATTCTCCAAGCTTGATCTCTGTATGGGTTATCATTAGATTCGAATCCGTGAGCAAGATATTCCCAAGACGGCTTTCAGAACAAGCTATGGTTCATATGAATACACTGTCATGTCTTTTGGCCTCGTCAACGCTCCTCCGATGTTCTCTCGCATGATGAACTTCATCTTCAATGCCTACATGAATGACTTCGTTTTGGTCTATCTCGACGACATTCTGGTTTTCTCGAAGAACAAGGAAGATCATGCCAAGCACTTGTGTTTGGTGCTTGATAAGCTCAGGGAACATCAGTTCTACGCCAAGTACTCCAAGTGTGAATTTTGGCTCGATGAGGTTCTTTATCTTGGTCATATCATCTCTGCCAAGGGCATTGCCGTGAATCCTGAGAAGGTGTCTGCAATTGTTAATTGGGAACCTCCTCAGAACATGAAGCAACTCTGTAGCTTCCTCGGTCTCGCAAGCTATTGCCGAAGATTCGTTGAAAACTTTTATAAGATCGCGAAGCCTCTCTCTAATCTTCTCCAGAAGCACGTCAAGTACGTTTGGTCTCCGGAGTGTGACATTGCGTTCAACACTTTGAAAGAGAAATTGATCACTACTCCAGTTCTGACTCCGCCTGATGAATCCAAACCGTACGAGGTCTTTTGTGATGCCTCTCTCCAAGGTCTTGGCGCAGTGTTGATGCAAGAGAAGAAAGTTGTTGCTTATACATCTCGCCAGTTGAAGCCTAATGAGAAGAACTACCCCACTCATGATCTCGAGTTGGCGGCAGTTGTGCATGCTCTTTTGACTTGGAGACATCTTCTACTGGGAAGAGAAGTGGACATTTTCACTGATCACAGGAGTCTCAAGTACATCTTCACTCAGCCTAATCTCAACGTTAGGCAAACTCGATGGGTCGAAATGATTCAAGAGTACAATCCGAGTATCGAGTACACTCAAGGCAAGGCCAATGTGATTGCTGACGCATTGAGCAGAAAGGCTTATTCCAACAGTCTGATTCCTAAGCCTTATCAACCCGAGCTTTGTGAAGCTTTCCGCAAACTTAATCTGCAAGTTGTTCCTCAAGGTTTCCTCGCCAACCTTCAAGTCTCTCCTACCTTGGAAGACCAGATTCGCCAAACCCAGCTTCTTGATGCTATGGTGAAAAAGGTGAAGATTGGGATTGCCAAGAGTCAGCCCAAGTACAAGTGCTACCGCCTTGATGACAAGGATACTCTCTTCTTCGAGGATCGTATTGTTGTGCCCAAAGGTGAACTTCAATGGCTTCAAGATGCATGCGCATCTTATTCTTCCAGTAGGGATATTCAGTTCCATCGAAGACGGGGCACGCAGCGGAGACTTTAATTATCCCTGCAGTCGACATAGCTAAAACTCCAGGTGGTTAAACCGAATCACACAGAACAAGGGAGCACCTTGCTGTGATACCAATTGAAAGTGCGTTATATCGACTAGAGGGGGGGTGAATAGGCGATTTTTATGAAAGTCTTCAAAACGTGGAAGTTATGAAGAGAAACAAAGTAGACAAGCCTATCACTATGCAGCGGAAGTTAGATTACACAAGGAAAGCCATAGTCAAGTATACAATATAGTGAAAGCACAGTGACAAATAGCTTCAGTGTAATGCGGATCAGGTAGGATGAAGTTATGAAGCCAAACAGATCATACAGTCAAGTTGTGAAGACAGAAGATAAAGCAAGCATGCAATGGCTTCACAATGTGTACTGGTAAGTAAAGGGAGGTGAAGATGAAACCAGTGACACGCTGAAGACAATGATATGTTGGACCAGTTCCAGTTGATGTGACAACTGTACGTCTGGTTGGAGCGGCTAGGTATTTAAACCAAAGGACACACAGTCCCGGACACCCAGTCCTGAACACGCAGCTCAGGACACCCAGTCCTCACCGTTTTCTCCTTGAGCTAAGGTCACACAGACCTCGCCCAATCACTCTGGTAAGTCTTCAAGGTAGACTCCCAAACCTTCACAGACTTCGTTCACCGGCAATCCACAATTTCTCTTGGATGCTCAGAACGCGACGCCTAACCGTCTGGAGGATGCACAGTCCTCAAGTGTAATAAGTCTTCAGATCACTCAGACAAGAAGACTTAAGTGATGCCCAATTACTCTGGCTCTGGGTGGTTAGGGCTTTTCTCCTCGCTAGGAATTTTCTCTCAAAGGCTTCGAGGTGGGTTGCTCTCAAATGACAAAAGCCGTGCACTGAAATCTGAGCAGTCAGCCGTTTATGGTTGTGGGGGTGGACTATTTATAGCCACTTGGCAACCCGACCTGATTTGTCCGAAATGACCCTGGGTCACTAAGGAACTGACATGTGTATCAACGGTTGAATTTCGAACTCACACGGCAACTTTACTTGGGCTACAAGTAAAGCTGACTTGTCTGACTTTGGACAAGATTTTCTCTCATTGTCTTCACTCGAAGACATAGGATTTGAATTAGGCATCACTTCAGTCATCCTGACTGGTTCTCTTGGACCCCACTTAACAGTACGGTGGTTCCTATGACACAACATGAATGAAGTAAAACTACGAAGGATCTAAGTCTTCGAGTTCCATAAGCTTCATGGGGAGTCTTCACATGTCATTGTCTTCGACATGAATGTCTTCATAACCACCATTGTCTTCAATGTCTTCGTACATTTTTAGGGGTCATCTCTGGTAGCTAAACCGAATCAATGAGGGACTTCTACCTGTGTTATCCTGCAATTCTCACAAACACATTAGTCCCTCAACTAGGTTTGTCGTCAATACTCCAAAACCAACTAGGGGTGGCACTAGATGCACTTACAGGTTTCGTCTGAAATTTTGGGGAGATGCACCTATTTATAGGTAGAGGGAGCTAGGAGAGTCCAAATGAGGTGCGGTTTTCGGCCACGCGATCGTGATCGAACGACCGAGGTGATGGAGCAGAGTTTGGTGGGTTTTGGGCCAAATTGGAGGGGTGTTGGGCTGCAACACACACGAGGCCTTTTCGGTCCCTCGGTTAACCGTTGGAGTATCAAACGAAGTCCAAATGGTACGAAACTTGACAGGCGGTCTACCGGTAGTAAACCAAGGCCGCATGACAAGTCTCGGTCCAATCCGGAAATGTTTAATCCCCACACACGAGAGGAAGGTAGGAATGACCACTGGGGGAGAACGAAGCGCCGGATTGCAAAACGGACGACGGGGAAAATGCTCGGATGCATGAGACGAACACGTATGCAAATGAAATGCGCATGATGACATGATATGCAATGCATGGAACGCAAGCAATGACAAGGCAACAACAGCGAATAACTGAACGACAGCTGGCACATCGGTCTCGGGGTGTTACAACACTCCACCACTACGAGAGGATCTCGTCCCGAGATCTAGAATGGCACCGGACGGAAAACGGACGAGAAAAGAGGAGAGGTAAAACTAAGTTGCTTCTTTGACAAACGAGTGAAACCAAAGAACCCTGCGAGGTTGAACAAATTCGAGAAAAGAATACCACGAAGGTGAACTAGGTCGAAAACACTCCGTTAGAAACGGGGGACAAAGAGCATTGCGAAACCTTGAGGTTGAAGGGAAGATATATAAAGAAAAACACTCCGGTTAAGGAAAGGGATCAAGGAAGACCAAAATTCGGACAGCACTCCGGTTAAAAAGAAAAAAGGAATTGAATAAGGTCTAGATAAGAAGAGAAGATACTTGATGAAATCACAAAAACACTGTCTCCAGAACTATTGAATGGATGGAACAAAGGGGTAAGAAATATCTCGGACATCACTCTGGTTGAGAAGGGAGGCAAAATTTGATAAGATGAGAGAGAACAAATGAAAACACGACACTCCGGTTGAGAAAGGGATGCAAGACTTGATAAGGCGGAAAGAACTTGAGCAGAATGGCACCACACTCCGGTTAAATGGATAAGGCATTAAAAGAACATGATCTTTGACAAAATGAGATGATGGGTTGAAAAAAACAACATGACAATGCCTCCGGAACAAAAGAATAGAAGATAGATAATTGAAATAGGAGAATAGAGAAGAAAATGCCAACTTCTGCCACAAAAGAGCTTGAAAATGCATCTTTAGGACAAGGGTCGAACGGAATTGTTGGAAAACCAACAATGAAAATAATAAGCTTGATATGGTCTTATGGAATACCTCTCAAATTAAGAGATGAAAAACCTGCCACTCACGGGAAGAAGAATTGGATTGATAAGAACAAGGAGACAAGAAACTATTTCACCGGGAGGATAAATGAAAAACTTGGATCATATATAAGCACCATAATAACAACCATCCTTAGGGAAGGCTTTAGGTGAAATATAACCCAAGACAATACCAACGAATAGGTTGATGGATTTAAAATACCTCATTCTTAATAACATGTGAAACATGAACTCAAATTATCAAGAATGATGTAAAACCACCTCCAAAGATACGGTAGAAAGAAATTGCACTTCGGAATGCAAGATGAAGAATGCTTGAGTTTCTGTGAAAATAAACTTGATGAACATTTCGAGAAGGAGTTAAATCCTTAATGAAACATCATGTAGAGCCTCCATGAAGAACTCCGGTAACAAAAGAATAAAAGAAAGAGAAATTGAAAACACAAGGAGAATCCTTGCAATGGTTAGATGAAGCTTTCCGACGAGATAGAGTGGAAACTTGGAACTCCAGAAAAAGATAAGATGAACAATTGAGATCAAGAATTTTGATGAACCTCCGGAATAGGGAATTAATCATTCAGATGAAACAAGACTAAGAATTACATTATGCTTGTCCTTCACCAATTTAAATTGATGATAAGCAATGGATTTGGCACACTACTTATTCTCGTAGAAAGGATTAAGATAGATATAGCGCCAACTTGGGAAAACATTGAACGAACCACCGGTAGGATAGAAATAATGACTGAATCAATACAATAACAAAGGAATAGAAATCTTGAGCGAGCCACCGGTAAGAATTGAAAACGAACGAAGGAAAAATAAAGGAACACCGGGAATAATTATGAAATGTACGGAGATACTTGAGAGAATTTAGATACAAGAGAACGAAGGGACCACAAACTGATTAGAGATCACTTGAACGATGCACCGGTAAGATAGGAGAATGATAGCTAAAAGCTGAGAATGAATAAACCTGAATTGATGGACTCCGGATGAACAAACTGAAAAGGCTCATGAATTGCTCCGGATGGATAAAAAGAATTCTCACAATCCAACAATTATGAGAGAATGGCAACAAGCTAGAATCACGAATCTTGAAAGAATGGAGCAAGATTAAAGAGAAACTCTTCTTCGGTCTTCAAATGATGAGAATGACAACGAGAAACACCACCAAGAATTATTGAGACACTCCGGAAGGAAGAATGGAAAAGTTGAGCCAACGAAGAAAAATATTTTGGCAGATCTTGAGAAGACATTTGACTGATGATAAATCATTCTTACATCAAACTTGGAAAAGAATTTCAGAATAACTCCGGAAAAAATAAGAAAAGTCAGGTAAGATCCTGGGAAAAGACCTGTGGGTTAGGGCCCACTGAAAAGAAACACCGTTGAAACGATTTCAAAGAGAGAAAGCACCGGTTGTATTAAATGACTTGAATGAGGGAACATCCTCGAAAGATCTTGAACGAATGCAGAGTGGAAAACACGAATCTTTGGTATATCTTGAGCACTCCAGAATAATTGAATAGCGAGAAAAGAATGATTAAGAATTGCACCGGCATGAGCAAGCATTGAAATGGGGAAAGGATATGATCAACAAAGCTTGCACTGGTTCCACCGGAGAAGAAAAAGAATGAATAATGGTGAACTAGAAACTCCGTTAAATCTTCATGAGCATCACCGGGTAAGAACATTGAAGGAAAAGAATGGAGAGGCTTCACATGAATAAAAAGATACTTGAATAAGACATCGGATTCCTTGAAGAAAAAACAAAGGGAGGGAGGGTGGGAAAAACAAAGACAGTTTGGGAACGGATGAAACAAACACCATTGAGAATAAGTGATAATTGATCTTGCGGATGTTGAAATGATCGGATCCACTTGAAGAGAAGCACACCGGTTAAAAATGATTGACATGGCAAACTCGACGATCGAGAAGGATTAGTATTCACATAGGAATATGAGAACACCACTTGAGGAAGGTATGGAATCAACATTTGACTTTGAAGCAACTCGAATACCACAACTCAAAACAAAAACAAAGGATTGGCTTGTAGAATCGGCCGGAACAAACATATGATAGAGATTTCGTCCGAAGTTTTCGTGGTGGGACCTACACGGGCTCGATCGTACACCACCATCATGTACAAGGCAGTGCACATGACATACGAAGCGTCCCCGAGTCGGCATAGCCAAGGACTCTTTAAGACACAACGAGACCACTGTAAAACCGACCGTGAATAGGCGAACCACTAGACGTCGAACCCCAATTTCATATCATACATCTGTCGGAAAGATATCCTAAGAGCTACTTGAATTCCCACCTATGAAACTCCCGAAATTTTCCGGTTATGCAATCGGGTGTTGGGGATACAGGGGAAGCATAATATCTCACCCAAACTAGCAAATCCTACATCCAGCTGTATCCATCCTTCAACACATAACCAAGAAACTTTCGGAAATCATCTACCTCAACCTTCGAAAAGCATCCGTTATACAAGTTATGGCGATACTCCCGAACTCCCGACCCAGTACTGGGTGGCGTCGAGGTTATCTCACCAACGAACTGCATAAAGGAGATTTTCGATGTCGGCGTACTAAACTCAGGTATTCCAGAACTGCAACGATAAAATTATGACGACAACACCTCAGAGCTCAACTCCCCGGGACACTTCCACTAAACCCCTGACAGGAGGCACCAAGACAATGTTCTCATCATAAAACCATCGGAACGATTCCAAGATACCCGCGTGATCCTAGAAAAAAAATTAGTGAAATTTGAGAAGAGAAGAGTCAAAACTCTATGTCAGGATGCCTCACCAGAGCGACGAAGGGACTGGGGAGTAAAAAGAATTCCTAAACTCTCCGATATATATGATTCCTAGATGACTCAAAACATTTTTTTCTAGACACAACTCGGCCGCTAAAAACGATCAATCAGTGGGGGCTCCTAAGGTCGGGGAAGGCTCTGATTACCAACTTGTAACACCCTCGATGCGACTATATCTCCCACGTGTCGAAGCACGACTTAGAGGCATAATCGCATTGAAGGCATACGTCGCAAGTGAGGTAATCTTCACACAACCCATGTAATATAATAAGGAAAAGGATACATAGTTGGCTTACAATCGCCACTTCACACAATTACATGAATAAAGCATTACATCATTCAAATACACTCAAGGTCCGACTACGGAACCAAAATAAAAGAAGAACCCTAAATGCGACAAAGGTCCCCGATCGACCCCAACTGGGCTCCACTACTGATCAACTAGAACGAAACAACACGAATGAACAAGGTCTTCAATGAGCTCGTCCTGAGCTTGGTTGCGTCATCTGCACGGACTCATCGGCACCTGCAAGCTGGTTTTGGAAGTATCTGTGAGCCACAGGGACTCAGCAATCTCGCACCCTCGCGATCAAGACTATTTAAGCTTATGGGTAAGGTAAAGGTGTGAGGTGGAGCTGCAGCAAGCGACTAGCATATATGGTGGCTAACATACGCAAATGAGAGCAAGAAGAGAAGGCAAAGCACGGTCGATAAAAGTAGGATCAAGAAGTGATCCTGGACTACCTACGTCAAGCATAACTCCAACAACCGTGTTCACTTCCCGGACTCCGCCGGAAAGAGACCATCACGGTTACACACGCTGTTGATTCATTTTAATTAAGGTCAACTTCAGGTTTTCTACAACCGGACGTTAACAAATTCCCATCTGCCCATAACCGCGGGCACGGCTTTCGAAAGTTCAAATCCCTGCAGGGTGTCCCAACTTAGCCCATAACGAGCTCTCACGGTCAACGAAGGAATAGACCTCCACCCGAGACATTCCGATCAGACTCGGTATCCCAGTACAACAAGACATTTCGACAGGGTAAAACTAAACCAGCAACACCGCCCGAATGTGCCGACAAATCCCGATAGGAGCTGCACATATCTCTTTCTCAGGGCACACTCAGATTGTCTTAGGTACGGGTAAGCCAGCCCAGAGTTGCCCCTGGTGGCCACCGGCAGCTGACAGGTGGACCAACACTCAGAGGAGCACTGGCCCGGGGGGGTTAAAATAAGATGACCCTTGAGTCCGCGGAACCCAAGGGAAAGAAAAAGGGTAGGTGGCAAATGGTAAAACCAAAGTTGGGCATTGCTGGAGAAGCTTTACTTAAGGCGAACTGTCAAGGGGTTCCCATTATAGCCCAACCGCATGAGGAACGCAAAATCCGGGAACATAACACCGATATGACGGAAACTAGGGCGGCAAGAGTGGAACAAAACACCAGGCATAAGGCCGAGCCTTCCACCCTTTACCAAGTATATAGATGCATTAATTAAATAAGATACATAATGATATCCCAACAAGTAAACATGTTCCAACAAGGAACAACATCTCCATGTTCCAACAAGGAACAAAATTCAATCTTCACCTGCAACTAACAACGCTATAAGAGGGGCTGAGCAAAGCGGTAACATAGCCAATCAATGGTTTGCTAGGACATGGTGGGTTAGAGGCTCAACATGGCAATTGGGAGGCTGACAAGCAAGTGGTAGGCATCGTAGCAATGGCATAGCAAAAGAGCGAGCATCTAGCGAAGTAAAGATAGAAGTGATTTTGAGGGTATGATCATCTTGCCTGAAATCCCGCAAGGAAGAAGAACGAGGCCATGAAGAAGACAAACGGACGTAGTCGAACGGTTCCTCACAAACGTGACGTTACCGGATCCAACCCGAAGAAGCAATCACCGGAAAAGAAGCACACAACATAGTAAAAAACCAACACATGAACATGGTATGATATGCGAGATGCGGGATGCGATGCGGGATGCAAAATGCAAGACGTGACAGGAAAAGCATGAACCTGGCCTCAACTTGGAAAACCAAGTATGCCACTGGGTAGAGGGGATGAAATCACTTGAAAACAATATAAAGACCATAGAAATCGGAGCTACGGTTTGGAAATGGCAAGCGTTTAACGAAATGAACCGGTCTGTGATTTACAGCAAGTAGGCTCCTAAATGCAACGAAATGAACATGCTACAGCCGCCAAACATGACAACAAAATACATGGCAGGGATGTACACAAGATGCTTATCAAAACACTAGCACTGAGCCACGGCCAATTCATCCATTATGAGGTTCAAACAAGCATGGCAAAAACGAATAAGCAAAACAGATTTCAGACTTAGTGAAATTAACACTAGTCTGAAATTTCAGACCACGATGCTCTCTTCGGAGCAGCAAAACAACATGATACACAACCTGATTATGACAAGTAAGAACATGGCATGGAGCTACTCAACAAGCTTAACAAAACACCCAAAGTGACCTGGGGCCAAAAGGGTTCACAAAATACTCTAACGAGCACACAAACATAGATGAAACACAATCAGTTTTCAGACTTAGTGAAAACTGAGACATGCTGAAATCATAACTCACGAAGGCATGTAAACGAGCTCGATGCACTCACTACGGTGCAAGTCATGGAAAGGCAAGCATATATCCATAAGGAAGGCACAAAATTCTAGCTAGACATGTCAAGAACAATGGCATATCATGCATGGGTCACTAACAATAGCATCGGCAAAATCGCAAACAAGTTGACGATCTGCCTAGATTTACCACGATGCAAAAGTAGAGCTCGATTGACTCAAGCTAGAGCACTCCACATATGCAAACAAAGACATGGATGGATAGAGCATAACATAAATATCAAAACTCCCTTACTGATCATCCTCAAAAGAGGCACGGATCACTAGGAAACAAGCTGAACATATGGCATCATGAACTAAAATATCCCAGACTTAATGAAAATCACCAAGTCCCTGAAAACAGAATTCTCAGGTGCCTCTCTTTGCAAACTTGCACAAGTCACCACACACATCCTAAAAATGCATGGGTGGCACCTCTGAACAGAAGACAAAATGCTTAACAATTCATCCCAAAGACTCACAGGCATATCATGCACACAATAATCATGGCAAAAATGACAAAAGTCTATGATGAGCTAACGGATCTGCAATTTAACTCATGATGCCTCCTTCTAACAGCATTTTGGGCATCAAGATGAACTCAAATGCGAAAGATGCAATGGAATGAAACGATGTACATGTCGAGACGAAGATTTTGATATATCATATGCATGAATCGGAGCTATGGATGCAAAGATATAGCATGACGAACATGGGCAGTTGAAACATGAAAATCGCCAAGTCTGGAACTGGGCGCAAGATAATATGTCGCGCATGGGGCAGGGAATAGTGGACGCTCACCCATGGGCTTCATCCCAAAACGAAGAGGAAGGAGGTCGGGCCGGAGGAGATGGGCTTGGACCTGGAATGGAGAAGGGCCGGGGAGGAGGTTGGCCAGGCGAGGCCCACGCGGGCGCGGAGCGACCCGGTCGTCTCTCCCGATCCGATCGGGATCGAGGCAGGGCGGCTACGGCGGGTGCCACCGGCGACGGGGAAGACGAGGTAGCGGCGCGGCGGCCTGGGACGGGGCGGAGCGGTGCCCGTTGGCGAAGGCGAGGTCCAGCGGCGGGGAGCATGGAGGTCGCGCGGTTGGAGGCGTCGGGCTTCTCCGTGGGAGGCGCGCGAGGCGGAGGACGGGCGGCAGCGTGCTCCGGTCGCCGGAGTTGGTCGCCGGCGATGGCGTGAAGGCGGCGGGGTGGCGCGGGATCCGGCTCGGGCGCGTGGAGGCGGCGGCGCTACCGTTCCGGGCCGGGCGGGCCCCGCCTGGGCTCCGCGGGCCGCGGTGGGAGGAGAGAGATGGAGGCAGTGAGGTGGCGGCGTGCCATAGGCTGGCAGCGGCGGCGGGACGACGTGTCACCTCCCGGTTGTCCGGAGCGACGTGGCGGCGGGATGGACGCGTCCGCCGGCGGGCGGACATGTCCGGCGACGCGAAGAGAGGTGAGATCTAGGGGTTCGTCCGAAATTTCAGGGAGATGCACCTATTTATAGGTAGAGGGAGTTAGGAGAGTCCAAATGTGGTGCGGTTTTCGGCCACGCGATCGTGATCGAACGACCGAGATGATGGAGCAGAGTTTGGTGGGTCTTGGGCCAAATTGGAGGGGTGTTGGGCTGCAACACACACGAGGCCTTTTCGGTCCCTCGGTTAACCGTTGGAGTATCAAACGAAGTCCAAATGGTACGAAACTTGACAGGCGGTCTACCGGTAGTAAACCAAGGCCGCATGACAAGTCTCGGTCCAATCCGGAAATGTTTAATCCCCACACACGAGAGGAAGGTAGGAATGACCACCGGAGGAGAACGAAGCGCCGGATTGCAAAACGGACGACGGGGAAAATGCTCGGATGCATGAGACAAACACGTATGCAAATGAAATGTGCATGATGACATGATATGCAATGCATGACACGCAAGCAATGACAAGGCAACAACAACGATAACTGAACAACAGCTGGCACATCGGTCTCGGGGCGTTACACCCAGGGAAAGGAACCCTTAACGGAACTATTCTCCTTGGAAGATGTTTCTTACTATCCATGTAATATAACATAGCTAGTTGGGTACTTGTCTGTTCAAGCACTTATGACCCCTACGCCTGGTTTCCACGCGTACCCCGGTTTGTACATAACTAAGCGGGTATTCGGATACACTTCGGACTGTCGGGTCCGAAGGTCGAAGCGAAAAGGTCCGCCATGACAAATGATTTACAATCCGGCTAGGGACAAAATATGTCATTTGAAGTACACAATCACTTAGACTGACTAAATGCTTCTTCTATACCATCCAACAGGTTGTCTAGCCCACAATCCTGTTGGGAATAGTTTGCGGCTAATTTTACCTGGTCATATACCAGACTAACGGGGATCTCTTTCCCATCAGACCCTACAGGTCCGACCTCGGCCATGTGGTTCGGGTCAGCCTTGGTATATCGCGTCTTCACCATGGCCCAGGCTTCCCTTGCACCTTGTTGGCAGGCCGATATCTTCCATAATCGGAAGCACCGCCGCGCTCCCTTGAGCATCTCTACGAGCTCCCCCATGCCTCCTGGCAGGGAGGCGGATGGCCACAAGGCATGGGCAATGCCCTGCATCACCTGCCAAACTTGTTCGTGCAGTTGTGAGAGCTCTTGCAGAAGATCGCCCGCAGATCCGGGCTTCTCCTCTTCGGGAAGACCCATCGACATACCTACAAATATCACTCTGTTAGCCAGTTTCTTCGCCGAACTCTATAAAAGTTCGTTCAAGCACTTACTAAAAATGCCGTGTCGAAGCCTCTTATTCTCCTTTACGGAGTCAGCGAGCTGGGCCCGAACATCTTTCAGTTCAACGCCCAGCCGGGTATTGGCATCTTGGAGATCGTTTTTCTCCCGTCTAACCCGCGTAAGCACGCGCTCGCTAGCCTCTAGCTGTCGTTGAGCATGTTGCTCATCCCCTTGCATGATCTTCGGATTCACTCCAGGATTATCTGCAGAATCTATTGTTAGATTTGCATGCATGCCGAATACTAACTGGTACATGTCATTTCATTCTTTTCGATCAAGACAAGTATTACCAGATGGGGCCTTCTTGGACTCCTCCATTACGGCAACCGCAGCCCGTAGCTGGGCATTGCACTCCTCCAGCTCTTGAGACAACTGGGTATTCTTCTCCGTAAGAACATACGCATATAATGATCCTTAAATCAGTTGTGCCAACTGTTTCAAGTCTCAGGGGCTACTGATATACATAATTATCAGATTTTCTTACCCGTATATCCTTTACATACTGGTCTGTGGCTCTGGCAAGCTCGGATGTACGTGTCTCCTGAGTTGAAGGCATCGAACGCCTCTTCGGAGAAACTAGGGTCGCGGAGTACGGCCCAGCGACGCCTGTGATTCATGGCGCTCTCCACTTCAGAATTCGTAGCGGACAGCCTATCCGCGTCCTCTGTAGGAGGAACATCCGGTGTTGTCCCCACGTTAGCATCTGCCCCTAAGTCTGGCTCTGGAATCCGGCTGGTGGAGGCGTGGCCGGCAGGCTCTCCGGACATGGTCTGGCAAGCGTTTTTTCTACCAGGAACCATGGACGTTATTATATTTTAAAGACGACAACCACGGAGCAGGATTTTTTTCATACCTCTGTGACGGTGTCTCGATCCTGACCACCTTCCTTTTAAGCCTACTCGGCTTCGGTGCCCCTTATTGATGAGTCACCACGGGTTCGACATGGCGCCCCGAGGGCCTTCCCTGTAAGACGCAATACGTGTGCGGTGGGTGAAGTGCAAAGAAGGGATCCTTCTCGGAAGTTGGGACTCCGGTTTTACTTACATGCGATGCAGGGAGCAGGCCAGGATAATCGGCTATGATGGCCACCAAGGCACTGTCGCAGCTTAACTAATAGAACGTCATGTCGACGAGCTCCACAAATATGTCCGGATCTTCTTCGAGTCCGGGGTTGAGGGCCCGGTCAGGGTCCTCTGGCTGTGGAGACGGGCTATGGACCTCCCTCACAGATTTTCGCAGTTCCTGCTATGAAATAGCAAGGTAAATATTTATGATGAAGAATGCGGGAAGGTATGGAGTAAAAGGTAGCAGCTCACCCAGTTTGGGGGGTTGTACATGGAGAATCCATCCCGTGGCTTAATGCGGATGAACTCCTCTTCCTCTCCTTTGTACAAATCGGACAGTATTTTCGCTAGAGCAGCGGCGGAGTCCGGACCTTTACGACCGCAGCTGGTGGCTTTGTCTTCTCCATTGAAGTGCCACAGGGGTTTCCCCCGATACTGAAGTGGCTACACCCCCCGCATTATACATATTGACATAACCTCGACTATTGTCAGTCCTGATTTGGCCAGCGTTTTTATCCTGCCCATCAAGTAAAGGACATCTCTGTTATCTTCCTCCTGGGGGCTTCGAGGGTGCCAGCTATGGCGTTTCTTCAAAAGGGCATTATCAAACTCAAGAAGGCCCATCCGAATAGGGTCCGGAAGGGGGACGTCCTCCATTTAAAACCACTCCGAAGGACAATCTTCGGATGTTTTCTTCGGAGTACCGGACAGGTATCCGGTCCCGGCGATGCGCCATATTTCAGCTCCGCCCACTTGATATATTGACCCCTCCTGTGTACGGGCTACGAGGCAGAATAGCCTCTTCCATAGCTCGAAATGAGCCTTGCAGCCCAGAAACAGCTCGCAGAAGGCGACGTAGCCGGCGATGTGTAATATGGAGACGGGAGTAAAGTTATGCAGCTGGAGGCCATAGAACTCCAGGAGCCCGCGGAGGAACAGATGGATTGGAAATCCAAGTCCCCTCAATAAGTAAGGGACAAGGCATACCCGCTCCCCCCTGGATGGGTTGCTCCCCGCCATTATAAGTGGCTAGTCCGGCTCGGACGGGGACCATATACGCAGGAGGGAGAAACCCCTGGGTCTGCAACTCTACTAATTGGCTGTGGGGGACGGAACACTTCTCCCAATTGCCTGGCTTAGTGCTACGGGAGCGGGAGGAGGAGTTGCGATGGCCGGCCATGATGGGATGGACTTTTCCGGGCACGCTTTGATGGATACTCGCTGTGGGAGGATGGTGTGATATGGATCTGAGGATCCCCGTCTCTTTAAATAGACGATTTACTTACATGGTTAGGGTGGCAAATGTAAAAATGCCCCGACTTCTCACATTCGCTCGACACATGGAGATAGCCATTATTAAAGCACAGAAGCCGAGGAGTGCAACATTCATGGGAAGCCGGACACTACTCGTTACAACAGGTACTCGGGATTTGGAGAAGAACCCTCCTTGCAATGCCGAAGACAATCTGCGCGTCGGACCCATCGTCATTGAAGCCTGGTTCAGGGGCTACTGAGGGAGTCCTGGATTAGGGGGTCCTCGGACAGCCGAACTATATACTTTGGCCGGACTGTTGGACTATGAAGATACAAGATTGAAGACTTCGTCCCGTGTACGGGTGGGACTCTCCTTTGCGTGGAAGGCAAGCTTGGCAATTCGGATATGTAGATCTCTTTCCTTGTAACCGACTCTGTGTAACCCTAGACCCCTCCGGTGTCTATATAAACCAGAGGGTTTAGTCCGTAGAACAACAATCATAATCATAGGCTAGCTTCTAGGGTTTAGCCTCTATGATCTCGTGGTAGATCAACTCTTGTAATACGCATATCATCAAGATCAATCAAGCAGGAAGTAGGGTATTACCTTCCATCAAGAGGGCCCGAACCTGGGTAAACATTGTGCCCCCCACCTCCTATTACCATTAGCCTTAGACGCACAGTTTGGGACCCCTACCCGAGATCCTACGGTTTTGACACCGACAAGCGGGCCGCCTGGTCACTGACCGATCAAGTTTTTTTACTCAGGCGGACGCCTCAAACTGGCCTCAAACGCCCGGGCTGACCGGCACCCCTCATATCCAGCCCAAATATGGGGCGGATATGGGGGCGCCCGGGCACGCCCGCGATGTCGGACCTGACCCACACATGTTGGTCCCTCCGACCCCACATATATGCGTCCCCATCCGCTCGCTGGAGCAAACCGTAGCCACTTCACTCCACTCCCCTCTACCACCCGAGCTCACCTCCGGCGTGTTTCGGCCTTCTCCGGCATGGCAGGCAGCAGATCGGACTTCGACCACTCCCGATACATCAATCGGTGTGTCATCCCGTGCGGGTTGGAGGAGGGAATGGCAGTTCGCATTGCACTCCGCTGGTCCCGGCACCGCAACGCCATAGCATCGGCTCACCGGGCGATCGGGTCCTCTCGTGTTGGATCCTCGCCGTGTCAAAAATCAAAAAACCTCGCCTTCCCCATCATAGGTCGACTATGAGTCCCACCGGGAACGGGCGACAAGCCGTGGGAAGGAGAGGATAAGGGCCGCCAAGGCCCGTATCGCGGCGGAAATGGCTGCGGCGGAGGCGGCTGATGCCCGGGCGCGGGCGACCGCAGAGAGGAAGCCATCCGTGTCTTCATTGTGAAGAAACGACAATGGAGGAACACGTGCGCCCTCACCCATTAGCAGAATCGGGCGGTCCTTGCCATGGCCGGACCGCCGTCGAAGGAGGAGAAGGAGGACAACGACGGTGAGGACAGCTCAGGCGACGAGCAGATCCGGCTCGATCTGTACTGCGTCTTCGACTGGTACTACGGCAAGAAGGACTGATGTCTACTACACAACCTTCTTCTTGTAGACGTTGTCGGGCCTCCAAGTGCAGAGGTTTGTAGGACAGTAGCAAATTTCCCTCAAGTGGATGACCTAAGGTTTATCAATCCGTAGGAGGCGTAGGATGAAGATGGTCTCTCTCAAGCAACCCTGCAACCAAATAACAAAGAGTCTCTTGTGTCCCCAACACACCCAATACAATGGTAAATTGTATAGGTGCACTAGTTCGGCGAAGAGATGGTGATACAAGTGGTATATGGATAGTAGATAATAGTTTTTGTAATCTGAAATTATAAAAACAGCAAGGTAACGAATGATAAAAGTGATCATAAATGGTATTGCAATGATAGTAAACAAGGCCTAGGGTTCATACTTTCGCTAGTGCAAGTTCCCTCAACAATAATAACATAATTGGATCATATAACTATCCCTCAACATGCAACAAAGAGTCACTCCAAAGTCATTAATAGCGGAGAACGAACGAAGAGATTATGGTAGGGTACGAAACCACCTCAAAGTTATTCTTTCCAATCAATCCGTTGGGCTATTCCTATAAGTGTCACAAACAGCCCTAGAGTTCGTACTAGAATAACACCTTAAGACACAAATCAACCAAAACCCTAATGTCACCTATATACTCCAATGTCACCTCAAGTATCCGTGGGTATGATTATACGATATGCATCACACAATCTCAGATTCATCTATTCAACCAACACATAGAACCTCAAAGAGTGCCCCAAAGTTTCTACTGGAGAATCACGACGAAAACGTGTGCCAACCCCTATGCATAGGTTCATGGGCGGAACCCGCAAGTTGATCACCAAAACTGTTGGAAATATGCCCTAGAGGCAATAATAAAATGGTTATTATTATATTTCTTTGTTCATGATAATTGTCTATTGTTCATGCTATAATTGTGTTATCCGGAAATCGTAATACATGTGTGAATACATAGACCACAACACGTCCCTAGTGAGCCTCTAGTTGACTAGCTCGTTGATCAAAAGATAGTCATGGTTTCCTGACTATGGACATTGGATGTCATTGATAACGGGATCACATCATTAGGAGAATGATGTGATGGACAAGACCCAATCCTAAGCATAGCTCAAAGATCGTGTAGTTCATTTGTTGTAGCTTTTCTGAATGTCAAGTATCATTTCCTTAGACCATGAGATTGTGCAACTCCTGGATACCGTAGGAGTGCCTTGGGTGTGCCAAACGTCACGACGTAACTGGGTGACTATAAAGGTACATTACAGGTATCTCCGAAAGTGTTTGTTGGATTGGCACGAATCGAGACTGGGATTTGTCACTCCGTATGACGGAGAGGTATCTCTAGGCCCACTCGGTAATGCATCATCATAATGAGCTCAATGTGATCAAGTGGTTGATCACGGGATCATGCATTACGGTACGAGTAAAATGACTTGCCGGTAATGAGACTAAACAAGGTATTGGGATACCGACGATCGAGTCTCGGGAAAGTAACGTACTGATTGACAAAGGGAATTGTAAACGGATTGATTGAATCCTCGACATCGTGGTTCATCCGATGAGATCATCGAGGAACATGTGGGAGCCAACATGGGTATCCAGATCCCGCTGTTGGTTATTGACCGGAGAGTCGTCTCGGTCATGTCTGCATGTCTCCCGAACCCGTAGGGTCTACACACTTAAGGTTCGGTGACGCTAGGGTTGTTAGGAAGACTTGTATGTGATTACCGAATGTTGTTCGGAGTCCCGGATGAGATCCCGGACGTCATGAGGAGTCCCGGAATGGTCCGGAGGTGAAGATTTATATCTAGGAAGTTGTCATACGGTCACCAGAAAGGTTCGGGGGCATATCGATATTGTACCGGGGCCACCGGAGGGGTTCCGGGGGTCCACCGGGAGGGGCCACCTCTCTCGGAGGGCCTAATGGGCTGTAGAGGAAAGGGAACCAGCCCTACATGGGCTGGCCGCATCCCCCCCCCCTTGGTCCCATGCGCCTAGGGTTGGGGGGAAACCCTAAAGGGGGCGCCCCCCTTGCTTGGGGGGCAAGCCCCCTCCCCTTGGCCGCCCCCCCCCCCCTCTAGATCTCATCTAGAGGGGGCCGGCCCCCTTCCTCCTTCCCCTATAAATAGAGGGGCAAGGGGAGGGCTGCACACAACATCCAAGGCGCAGCCCCTCCCCTCCCCAACACCTCTCCTCCTCCGTAGGAGCTTGGCGAAGCCCTGCCGGATTACTGCAGCTTCACCACCACCACGCCGTCGTGCTGCTATTGGAGCCCTCTTCCTCAACCTCTCCATCCTCCATGCTGGATCAAGGCGCGGGAGACGTCCTCGCTCCATACGTGTGTTGAATGCGGAGGTGCCCTCCATTCGGCGCTAGGATCTTCGGTGATTTGGATCACGACGAGTACGACTCCATCAACCCCGTTCTCTTGAATGCTTCCGCTCGTGATCTACAAGGGTATGTAGATGCACTCCTCTCTCCCTCGTTGCTAGATGACTCCATAGATAGATCTTGGTGTTGCATGGAATTTTTTTTAAAATTCTGCTACGTTCCCCAACAGTGGCATCATGAGCTAGGTCTATGCGTAGTTACTATGCACGAGTAGAACACAAAGCAGTTGTGGGCGTCGATATTGTCAATTTACTTGTCGTTACTAGTCTTATCTTGATTCGGCAGCATCGTGGGATGAAGCGGCCCGGACCGACCTTACACGTACGCTTATGTGAGACTGGTTCCATCGATTGACATGCACTAGTTGCATAAGGTGGCTGGCGGGTGTCTGTCTCTCCCACTTTAGTCGGATCGGATTCGATGAACAGGGTCCTTATGAAGGGTAAATAGAAATTGGCAATTCACGTTGTGGTTTTGGCGTAGGTAAGAAACGTTCTTGCTAGAATCCTATAGCATCCATGTAAAAACTTGCAACAACAATTAGAGGACGTCTAACTTGTTTTTGCAGCAAGTGTTTTGTGATGCGATATGGCCAAAGGATATGATGAATGATATATGTGATGTATGAGATGATCATGTTCTTGTAATAGGAATCACGACTTGCATGTTGATGAGTATGACAACCGGCAGGAGCCATAGGAGTTGTCTTTATTTATTTATGACCTGCGTGTCAACATAAACGTCATGTAATTACTTTACTTTATTGTGAAAGCGTTAGCCATAGTAGTAGAAGTAATAGATGACGAGACAACTTCAAGAAGACACGATGATGGACATCATGATGATGGAGATCATGGTGTCATGCCGGTGACAACGATGATCATGGAGCCCCAAAGATGGAGATCAAAAGGAGCAAATGATATTGGCCATATCATGTCACTATTTGATTGCATGTGATGTTTATCATGTTTTGCATCTTATTTGCTTAGAATGACGGTAGCTTAAATAAGATGATCCCTCGAAATAATTTCAAGAAAGTGTTCCCCCTAACTGTGCACCGTTGCGAAGGTTCGTTGTTTCGAAGCACCACGTGATGATCGGGTGTGATAGATTCTAACATTCAAATACAACGGGTGTAAGCCAGATTTACACACGCAATACACTTAGGTTGACTTGACGAGCCTAGCATGTACAGACATGGCCTCGGAACACAGAAGACCGAAAGGTCGAGCATGAGTCGTATAGAAGATACGATCAACATGAAGATGTTCATCGATGTTGACTAGTCCGTCTCACGTGATGATCGGACACGGCCTAGTTAACTCGGATCATGTTATACTTAGATGACTGGAGGGATGTCTATCTGAGTGGGAGTTCATTAAATAATTTGATTAGATGAACTTAATTATCATGAACTTAGTCTAAAATCTTTACAATATGTCTTGTAGATCAAATGGCCCACGTTGTCCTCAACTTCAACGCGCTCCTAGAGAAAACCAAGCTGAAAGATGATGGCAGCAACTATACGGACTGGGTCCAGAACCTGAGGATCATCCTCATAGCTGCCAAGAAAGATTATGTCCTAGAAGCACCGCTAGGTGACGCACCCGTCCCACAGAACCAAGACGTTATGAACGCTTAGCAGTCACGTGCTGATGATTACTCCCTCGTTCAGTGCGGCATGCTTTACAGCTTAGAACCGGGGCTCCAAAAGCGTTTTGAGAGACACGGAGCATATGAGATGTTCGAAGAGCTGAAAATGTTTTTTCAAGCTCATGCCCGGGTCGAGAGATATGAAGTCTCCGACAAGTTCTTCAGCTGTAAGATGGAGGAAAATAGTTCTGTCAGTGAGCACATACTCAAAATGTCTGGGTTGCATAACCGCTTGACTAAGCTGGGATTTAATCTCCCGGATGACGTGGTCATTGACAGAATCCTTCAGTCGTTTCCACCGAGCTACAAGAGCTTTGTGATGAACTTCAATATGCAGGGGATGGAAAAGACCATTCCTGAGGTATATTCAATGCTGAAATCAGCAGAGTTAGAAGTCAAAAAGGAACATCAAGTGTTGATGGTGAATAAAACCACTAAGTTCAAGAAAGGCAACGGTAAGAAGAACTTCAAGAAGGATGGCAAGGGAGTTGCCGCGCCCGATAAGCAAGCTGCCGGGAAGAAGCCAAAGAATGGACCCAAGCCCGAGACTGAGTGTTTTTATTGCAAGGGAAGTGGTCACTGGAAGCGGAACTGCCCCAAATACTTAGCGGACAAGAAGGCCGGCAACACGAAAGGTATATGTGGTATACATGTAATTGATGTGTATCTTACCAGTACTTGTAGTAGCTCCTGGGTATTTGATACCGGTGCGGTTGCTCACATTTGTAACTCAAAGCAGGAGCTGCGGAATAAGCGGAGACTAGCGAAGGACGAGGTGACGATGCGCGTCTGGAATGGTTCCAAGGTCGATGTGATCGCCGTCGGCAGGCTACTTCTACATTTACCTACGGGATTAGTTTTAAACCTCAATAATTGTTATTTAGTGCCAGCTTTGAGCATGAACATTGTATCAGGATCTCGTTTAATTCAAGATGGCTACTCATTTAAATCTGAGAATAATGGTTGTTCTATTTATATGAGAGATATGTTTTATGGTCATGCTCCGATGGTGAATGGTTTATTCTTAATGAATCTCGAGCATAATGCTACACATATTCATAGTGTGAATACCAAAAGATGTAAGGTTGATACTGATAGTCCCACATACTTGTGGCACTGCCGCCTTGGTCACATAGGTGTCAAACGCATGAAAAAGCTCCATGCAGATGGACTTTTAGAGTCTCTTGATTACGAATCATTTGACACGTGCGAACCATGCCTCATGGGTAAAATGACCAAGACTCTGTTCTCAGGAACAATGGAGCGAGCAAGCAACTTATTGGAAATCATACATACTGATGTGTGCGGTTCAATGAGTGTTGAGGCTCGCGGTGGCTATCGTTATGTTCTCACCCTCACTGATGACTTGAGTAGATATGGGTATGTCTACTTAATGAAACACAAGTCTGAGACCTTTGAAAAGTTCAAGGAATTTCAAAGTGAGGTTGAGAATCAACGTGATAGGAAAATCAAGTTCTTGCGATCAGATCGTGGGGGAGAATACCTGAGTCATGAATTTGGCATACACTTAAGAAAATGTGGAATAGTTTCACAACTCACGCCGCCTGGAACACCTCAGCGTTATGGTGTGTCCGAACGTCGTAATCGCACTCTATTAGATATGGTGTGATCTATGATGTCTCTTACCGATTTACCGCTGTCATTTTGGGGCTATGCTTTAGAGACTGCCGCATTCACTTTAAATAGGGCTCCATCAAAATCCGTTGAGACAACACCGTATGAATTATGGTTTGGGAAGAAACCTAAGTTGTCGTTTCTAAAAGTTTGGGGATGCGATGCTTATGTCAAGAAACTTCAACCTAAAAAGCTCGAACCCAAGTCGGAAATATGCGTCTTCATAGGATACCCTAAAGAAACTATTGGGTATACCTTCTACCTCAGATCCGAAGGCAAGATCTTTGTTGCCAAGAATGGATCCTTTCTAGAGAAGGAGTTTCTCTCGAAAGAAGTAAGTGGGAGGAAAGTAGAACTTGATGAAGTATTACCTCTTGAACCGGAAAGTGGCGCAACTCAGGAAAATGTTCCTGTGGTGCCTGCACCAATTAGAGAGGAAGTTAATGATGATTATCAAGATACTTATGATCAAGCTCCTACTGAAATTCGAAGGTCCACAAGGACACGTTCCGCACCAGAATGGTACGGCAACCCTGTCTTGGAAATCATGTTGTTAGAAAACGGTGAACCTTCAAACTATGAAGAAGCGATGGCGGGCCCGGACTCCGACAAATGGCTGGAAGCCATGAAATCCGAGATAGGATCCATGTATGAAAATGAAGTATGGACTTTGACTGACTTGCCCGTTGAGCGGCGAGCCATAGAAAATAAATGGATCTTTAAGAAGAAGACAGACGCGGATGGTAATGTTACCATCTATAAAGCTCGACTTGTCCCTAAGGGTTATCGGCAAGTTCAAGGGGTTGACTATGATGAGACTTTCTCACCGGTAGCGAAGCTGAAGTCCGTCCGAATCATGTTAGCAATTGCCGCATTCTATGATTATGAGATATGGCAAATGGACGTCAAAATGGCATTCCTTAATGGTTTCCTTAAGGAAGAATTGTATATGATGCAGCCGGAAGGTTTTGTCGATCCTAAGAATGCTGACAAGGTGTGCAAGCTCCAACGCTCGATTTATGGGTTGGTGCAAGCATCTCGAAGTTGGAACATTCGCTTTGATGAGATGATCAAAGCGTTTGGGTTTATGCAGACTTATGGAGAAGCCTGCGTTTACAAGAAAGTGAGTGGGAGCTCTGTAGCATTTCTCATATTGTATGTGGATGACATACTGTTGATGGGAAATGATATAGAATTCTTGGAAAGCATAAAGGCCTACTTGAACAAGTGCTTTTCAATGAAGGACCTTGGAGAAGCTGCTTATATATTATGCATCAAGATCTATAGAGATAGATCGAGACGCCTCATTGGTCTTTCATAGAGTACGTACCTTGACAAGATATTGAAGAAGTTCAAAATGGATCAGTCAAAGAAGGGGTTCTTGCCTGTATTGCAAGGTACGAGATTGAGCACGGCTCAATGCCCGACCACGGTAGAAGATAGAGAAAAGATGAGTGGCGTCCCCTATGCCTCGGCCATAGGGTCTATCATGTATGCGATGCTGTGTACCAGACCTAATGTAAACCTTGCCGTAAGTTTGGTAGGAAGGTACCAAAGTAATCCCGGCATGGAACACTGGACAGCGGTCAAGAATATCCTGAAGTACCTGGAAAGGACTAAGGAAATGTTTCTCGTTTATGGAGGTGAGGAAGAGCTTGTCGTAAAGGGTTACGTCGATGCTAGCTTCGACACAGATCTGGATGACTCTAAGTCACAAACCGGATACGTGTATATTTTGAATGGTGGGGCAGTAAGCTGGTGCAGTTGCAAGCAAATTGTTGTGGCGGGATCTACATGTGAAGCGGAATACATGGCAGCCTCGGAGGCAGCACAAGAAGCAGTCTGGGTGAAGGAGTTCATTACCGACCTAGGAGTCATACCCAATGCGTCGGGCCCGATGACTCTCTTCTGTGACAACACTGGAGCTATTGCCCTTGCCAAGGAGCCCAGGTTTCACAGGAAGACCAGGCATATCAAGCGTCACTTCAACTCCATTCGTGAAAGTGTTCAAAATGGAGACATAGAGATTTGTAAAGTACATACGGACCTGAATGTGGCAGATCCGTTGACTAAACCTCTCCCTAGAGCAAAACATGATCAACACCAGAACTGCATGGGTGTTCGATTCATCACAATGTAACTAGAATATTGACTCTAGTGCAAGTGGGAGACTGTTGGAAATATGCCCTAAAGGCAATAATAAAATGGTTATTATTATATTTCTTTGTTCATGATAATTGTCTATTGTTCATGCTATAATTGTGTTATCCGGAAATCGTAATACATGTGTGAATACATGGACCACAACACGTCCCTAGTGAGCCTCTAGTTGACTAGCTCGTTGATCAAAAGATAGTCATGGTTTCCTGACTATGGACATTGGATGTCATTGATAATGGGATCACATCATTAGGAGAATGATGTGATGGACAAGACCCAATCCTAAGCATAGCTCAAAGATCGTGTAGTTCGTTTGTTGTAGCTTTTCTGAATGTCAAGTATCATTTCCTTAGACCATGAGATTGTGCAACTCCCGGATACCGTAGGAGTGCCTTGGGTGTGCCAAACGTCACAACGTAACTGGGTGACTATAAAGGTACATTACAGGTATCTCCAAAAGTGTCTGTTGGGTTGGCACGAATCGAGACTGGGATTTGTCACTCCGTATGACGGAGAGGTATCTCTGGGCCCACTCGGTAATGCATCATCATAATGAGCTTAATGTGATCAAGTGGTTGATCATGGGATCATGCATTACGGTACGAGTAAAGTGACTTGCCGGTAACGAGACTAAACAAGGTATTGGGATACCGACGATCGAGTCTCGGGCAAGTAACATACCGATTGACAAAGGGAATTGTATACGGATTGATTGAATCCTCGACATCGTGGTTCATCCGATGAGATCATCGAGGAGCATGTGGGAGCCAACATGGGTATCCAGATCCCGCTGTTGGTTATTGACCGGAGAGTCGTCTCGGTCATGTCTGCATGTCTCCCGAACCCGTAGGGTCTACACACTTAAGGTTCGGTGACGCTAGGGTTGTTAGGAAGACTTGTATGTGATTACCGAATGTTGTTCGGAGTCCCAGATGAGATCCCGGACGTCACAAGGAGTTCCGGAATGGTCCGTAGGTGAAGAGTTATATGTAGGAAGTTGTCATACGGTCACCGGAAAGGTTCGGGGGCATATCGGTATTGTACCGGGGCCACCGAAGGGGTTCCGGGGGTCCACCGGGAGGGGCCACCTCTCTCGGAGGGCCTAATGGGCTGTAGAGGAAAGGGAACCAGCCCTACATGGGCTGGCCGCATCCCCCCCCCTTGGGCCCATGCGCCTAGGGTTGGGGGGAAACCCTAAAGGGGGCGCCCCCTTGCTTGGGGGGCAAGCCCCCTCCCCTTGGCCGCCGCCCCCCTCTAGATCTCATCTAGAGGGGGGCGGCCCCCTTCCTCCTTCCCCTATAAATAGAGGGGCAAGGGGAGGGCTGCACACAACATCCAAGGCGCAGCCCCTCCCCTCCCTAACACCTCTCCTCCTCCGTAAGAGCTTGGCGAAGCCCTGCCGGATTACTGCAGCTTCACCACCACCACGCCGCCGTGCTGCTGTTGGAACCCTCTTCCTCAACCTCTCCCTCCTCCTTGCTGGATCAAGGCGCGGGAGACGTCCTTGCTCCGTACATGTGTTGAACGCGGAGGTGCCGTCCATTCGGCGCTAGGATCTTTGGTGATTTGGATCACGACGAGTACGACTCCATCAACCCCGTTCTCTTGAACACTTCCGCTCGTGATCTACAAGGGTATGTCGATGCACTCCTCTCTCCCTCGTTGCTAGATGACTCCATAGATAGATCTTGGTGTTGCGTAGATTTTTTTTTAAAAAGTCTGCTACGTTCCCCAACAAAAACATACATCAAGTGAATCACGTGGTATCCCATTGTCACCACAGATACGCACGGCAAGACATACATCAAGTGTTCTCAAATCTATAAAGACTCAATCCGATAAGATAACTTCAAAGGGGAAACTCAATCCATTACAAGAGAGTAGAGGGGGGAGAAAACATCATAGGATCCAAATATAATAGCAAAGCTCGCGATACATCAAGATCGTACCACCTCAAGAACACGAGAGAGAGAGAGAGAGAGATCAAACACATAGCTACTGGTACATACCCTCAGCCCCGAGGGAGAACTACTCCCTCCACGTCATGGAGAGCACCGGGATGATGAAGATGGCCACCGGAGAGGGATTGCCCCCTCCGGCAGGGTGCCGGAACGGGTCTAGATTGGCTTTCGGTGGCTACGGAGGCTTCTGGCGGCGGAACTCCCGATCTATTGTGCTCCCGGATGTTTTTAGGGTATATGGAGATATATAGGCGGAAGAAGTACGTCAGGGGGGGCACGAGGGGCCCACGAGGGCGGAGGGCGCTCCCAGGGGGGTGGGCGCACCCCCCTACCTCGTGGCCTCCTTGAAGCTTCCTTGACGTAGACTCCAAGTCTCCCGGGCTTCTTCTGATTCAAAAATAAGTTCCGTGAAGTTTCAGGTCAATTGGACTCCGTTTGGTTTTTTCTTTTCTGCGATATTCTAAAACAAGGTAAAAACAGAAACTGGCACTGGGCTCTGGGTTAATAGATTAGTCCAAAAATGATATAAAAGTGTATAATAAAGCCCATAAACATCAAAAATAGTAGATAATATAGCATGGAGCAATCAAAAATTATAGATACATTGGAGACGTATCAAGGACGACAAGGGCGCCGGGAAGGGCATGGGCAGCCGTGGATGAACTCCACCATAACCAAACATGCTAAATTCTAGTAGTCCGATAGCATATTTAGTTTGTAGTGATGGAGTAGCCGGACGATGTGTGTGCGTCGACGTAGTTGCATGAGTTTTATGGATTTGAGATATGATAATTGAGATGTCCAGATCCGGATTACATTATTTGAGGGGTACTCAGTTAGTGCAAGCGGACGTCCACGGGCGTTTGAGGGGTCGTATTTGCCAAGTCCGGTTATAGATGATCTGAATCCCTCAAAATTTACGCCCTCCTTAGGGGCAACTCTATCGGGAGGACCCATTTCATTCAAATGTGTCCGTTTGGGTTTGGATGACGTAGCACCAAAATGGGCTACCCAAACGGACGTCATGATAATCCTTTGATATAACCTCAAAACAAAAAGGTGTGATAGCTCCCGGAGATCTAGGCACCCTCTATGAATATTATTATTTTTTAAATCTGAAACTTTGCATCATTAAAGATGATCAAGCTTTGTAGGTTCTTGCAAATCTTTATGCCAAAATATCATATAGAAAAAGGTGTACAAACGAGTTTCAGATTTCGGTGCTAAAAGTGCTCAAAACTTTAAGCGCGGATCTCCTAGCGAGCAGTTATCTTACCTGGCATCTGGCGAATCGTTTTCCTCTTCCCTCGTCATGCTCGGCCAGACCTGAGACCTTCCAGCGAACCTGCTCGCCTTCCATGGTGGCCGCTGGCTAAAATGAGTAGGGGGGGGGGTATCCTAGGTTTCAAAAATTTACCCGGGGCGGCCGACCCTACACGACCCTCACGCTGGAGCCGCCCCTGATGGTGGCCGCTGGCTAAAATGAGTAGGGAGGGGGGGTACCCTAGGTTTCGAAAATTTACCCGGGGCGGCCGACCCTACACGACCCCACGCTGGAGGTGCCCCTGGAGGAACTAGATCGGGATGTACCTACTCCTGGTGATGCTGCTGAGGATCGGCTAGGTGCGGCCACCGTTAGTGGAGTGAAATTTTACTCCACTAATTTTACTTGGCTGTTTACTCCCTTAAATTTTAGGGGATCGGTTAGAATTGCATACATATAGCTATGGTAAAACTTTTACGCCCAATCTGAGAATTGATAGAACACGTTGACAGTTGCATTTTCTATACAACACTGACTATCAACGCAATGATACGCATGTCTTTTAGCGTATTCGCCAAAAAAAGACACTTACTATATTGTGCCCTAGTTTTCTACCGCGCATCATGCAGTTGCTCATGATGATTCTTTGATATAATAACCTCAAAACTAACATGCTTGATTACATCGGTACAGCAAATCTTGCCCTTAATAAAAAGGATAATACCCCCGCCCCTCGCCGCCGCCGGCAGGAGTCGTCGGGCAAAGCCCGCGGCTCGGCGGCGGCGGGGCCCTTTTTTTCCCCTTTCTGCTGGAGATGGTACGGCGCGGGCCGGCCGCTCCTGGAGGGAGTTCGGGCACGTATGGCGTTGGCTGGCGCTGGAAGCCTGGGGCAGTGGCCCCAGGTCGCGTGCGGGGTTGGCGTGCGCCTCCCTCGCGGAGGTGGTCCGGCGGCTGCCTGCGAGGCGGAGGATCCGGGGCCCTCGCGCCCGGATCTGGTGAGGAGGCGGGCCGTCGGCAGAGGCGTCGCAGCGGCGTGAGGTCAAGGCAGCGGTGGTGCTGGCCTGCGAGCAGGGTGGAGGCGCGGGCTGGGCGCGGCGGGGCGCGAGGAGGCGTGTGGCTGGGCGGGGAGTGCGGCCATGGGTGCGGCGTGTTGGTCGCCGGTGCAGATCTGGCGGGCGGCGGCCGGTGATCTTCGTTCGGCGGCCCTGCGGGCAGGCCTGAACGCCACGGATCCGGCCTTGGCAGCGCAAGATGGGTAGTTTTTCTCTGCCCCGTTCTGCTGCTCTGGAGTACAGGGGGCCGGAAGAAGACGGCTGCTGGTCGGAAGTCTGTGGCTGGCGGCCCGGGAGGGGCACTGCCGGCTGGTGGTGGTGCCCGGTTGCCGCTTGTTGGAGCTGGGTGGCTCTGCCGCGGTTGGATGCGGGGTGCAGGACCCGATCTGGTCTGTGCAGGCCCGTCGTCGAGGAGGTTTGCGGGTGGCCCTACACAGCAGTGGCGTGCTCGTTGTGTGGGGGGTGCATGGTTCAATGGAGGTACGGGTCGACCTCGGCCTGCTGCGTGGGAGTGGCTGCACCGGGTGAAAGCCTGGCCGGTGCTGACCGGCCGGCGATGACGGCGCCTGTGGGCGTCGCTATCCTCCTTGGAGGCGTCGTCGGAAATCTTCACAGCCTCTACTCCCGGATCAAGTCCTTCGGGTGAAAGCCCAGATCCTGCTACAGGGTCGGGCGGTGTCGTTGTCTTCAACGCCGTTCCCCTCTTTAGGGCGCCGTTTTAAAGAATTTGATCCCTTTGGTGCTTCCTATGACTGGACGTGCACGGTGGCTTCTGTGGCAACAACGACGGTGGTGAGCAACGTCGGAGGCGCGACTTTGGTCGTGGTAGTCGGCTCTTCTTCTCCGGCGTGTCCATGGGAATGCCTCGACTGCCCGGTGCTGTGAAGTCGAAGCCGCGGTGGGGGGCCGCTGGTATACGATGACGCGTGTCAGGTGGCTCGTTCGGTGATCCCTCGTGACACCAACCTTGCCTCGTTTCTTTGTGGTTCATCTTCGGAGTCGGAGCTGCGTTGTCTAACGTGGATTGTATGGAGTGTTTTGTTGCAGCCATTAGGGTTGATGTTTTTCTTTTTCTTTTGATCTTCGGATCTCCTGGTCCTAGGACCTTCAGCACCTTGTTGTTTTCGCTGCTTTCTGCTATTATCAATGAATGCCAGCGACGCTGGATCTTTCAAAAAAAAAGTTACTCCCTCTGTGTGTGACAATCAATTTGGATCGGAAGGAGTAAATAGAAATATAGGGCCCCAAAGATGGAACTGCAGAGTACGTATTTTATCGCACGAGGCTTAATCTTCTTGTTCCATGTCGTCGTCCTGCGCAAATGCCTCCTCCAGCTTTCGGATGTTCTCCCGTACGGTGCTCATGTACGCTTGGAACCTCTCGGCCCTCTCCTCTCTGGCGCGAGGGCTCATCCTTAGCGAGCTGAGTAGAGGCCCGGTGCGCGGCTCCGGGATCTTGCGCTTGGTGCCCGCCGGCGGTAGCTTCTGGCGTCGCAGCAGCCTGCGCTCGACCCTGTCCGCAACCTCGTGCATGTCCAGCATCTTCTCCGGCCGCCGCGCGACTTGTTTGGTCACGGATCGGAGCTGTGGGCTGTCGTCTCCTCTTGCGATCGAGAGATCGATCGATCTTTGCTGTGGCGGCTCCCGTTTCTGGTGGCTTTATTACTCCTATATACTAGGATGTCCGATTCCTCCTCCGATTCGAGCTGCGTTGAGCAACCGGTGCCGATTTGAATTCGAAACGCGTGGCACATTTTTCTTCTTATTGTTGTTCGGTTGTTTGTAATAAGTGCTTTGCTGCCACATTCATCCGCGGTTAGGGACCAGTCCACGGACCCATATATGGAAGACGGCCATTCTAACACTGTCCGCATAGATTTCAAATACGGTTCAACTAAACCAAATGACCCTTTAAATTTTGGATATAAAGACTGATTTAAAAAATCTTTAAAAAAGAAAAGTTAAACCCTGTACCGGACGACCACCTCGTACGCGTGGCCGCCCTGTCCTGCCACACCGCCGTTGTCGTCATCATCGTTCCTCCAGTGCCGGAAGGGTGCCGTAGGGCCGAGGCAGCCCCACCTCCTGTTACACGCCGCGGAAGGCCACCTTGGCCATTGTCGATAGCGCCCTGGTGGCGGCCTTGCCATTGCCAGTGTTGGCGGAGCAGTCGCCAAGCGACCACTCCTCGCTGATCTTGGCGAGCTCGCCGTCAAGGCGACAGCGGCGTCTGACGGCCATCTCCGCGGTGGTGACGGTGAGGTCGAGCGCCCACATGGCGGCGAGGTTCGGGTCGTTGTGGACCCATTCAGGCGCCACGTCGGTCTTGGCAAACACGGAGCGGCGAGCTGCATTGTCCCGGTCGTACCTCGTCTACTGCCTCACCGCGCGCTCGTCCTCGGATATGACGGCCCTCAAGCCCAGGCACTGCCGTAACCGCCTCCTCCGAGGTAGTGGAGGATGCAGCCACGCACCTTCATGTTCACGGATGGCAACTCCTTTATAGGGCGGCAGTGGCGGCGTTGCAGCGACGAGGGCCCATCAATGCGGGTGTACCAGCTATGCGGCAGGGGCGACGCCAGCTCGTCCTTGACATGATGGAGGTGTTGGGGGAATGCGGACTCCTCCTTCACGTGGCCTGGATGTGGAGGCCGCGGTTGCACGGCCAGGAGGCAGGTCTGTCCTTCCCCCGCCCGAGTGGGGATGCCGGCTCCTGCTTCACGCGGACGCGTGTCGAGGGCGGTGGCTCCTCCTTCACGTGCGCCCGTGATGGTGGTGCCAGGCCCATCTGACAAAACGAGCGCTCCGTTATGATCTCCATTTGATGGACGAATTCTTCGCCGTCAGAGCAGCCTCGAGGAGGCGCTCGTCGGACCAGCGGTCTCTCTGTATCCCCGCGTGGGCCCTATCGACCAGTCTGACGTGGCGGGCGCGTTCGGGTGTCCCCGTATCCGCCCCATGCATGGATCAAATATGAAGAGTGCCGGTCAGTCCGGGTGTTTGGGCCGTCTATGGGGAGCCCGGTTGGGTGGCTAAAAACGTTCGGGCATTGACCAGACAGCCCGCCCAGCCGTTTGGGGTGGGTAGGAGGACTTCGGTTGTGGATGCTCTAAACTATACCTGGGCATATCTCGAGTCGGGCAGGGCTTCGGGCCAGGCCAAAAAAAAACCCGGTGCTAAAAACCCAAGCCCGAGCCCGGCCCGGCCACCGGGCCTACAAAATCGGGCCCGAGCCTGAGAAAGCCCAACACAGCCTGGTCAGCCCAGTCCGACTACGGCTAAAAACGCGTTTTGTGTAAGCCTGAGCCCGGCCCGACCTGCCCGTCGGGCTCAGTTTCTAGGCCCGAGCCCGGCCCGATGGCACACTTGGGCTCAGCCCGGCCAGGGATTTTTGGGCCGGGTCGGGTCAGGCCGTCCGGGCCGGGCTGCCCATGGCCAGGTCTACTCTAAATGCGTCCTAGGCTTTTCAAAAGAAAAAAAAGAAGTGGCACGATCTGCTCATCGTTGACTCTTGACTGAGAAGAGCTTGACTGAGAAGAGCTTCTCAGCTCTCAACGGTTGTTGTTGGCTGCTGCAGAAAATCCTGACTGTATAAATAAGCTGACCGTGCGTAGATCAGTATAGATAGACCTGCTGGCATAGTTTACTTTGTTCACCACTCTCTTTTGGCTGAATGTGCAGCTGTGGTGTTATCTCTCTTTGTTCAGTTCTTTTCTGTCCTGGCTTACTTCACTGTGTATTGACATCTTTTTTTTACCAATTGCTAGACGACGTACAGTCTTTTGTATTCCTGGAGGCTGGAGGATCTTTAGTAGATCATCAAACTGATTGCAGATGGTGATATGCAGTAGACGGATTTAGTTTACAATCTTGCATATCTTCGTCTTCTGTACCAACCCCGCACCAGTTCTGTAAATTCAGGTACACTACAGTACTACACAGCTAGCTATAGTTCCGAACAGTTTTTTCTTTTGACAAATATATTATTGGTATGCGTCATCAGACTGCATGATCTACTTCGTGTGGCGAATGCTATGCTATATGTAGATTCTTCAAACTGGAATAGTGTAAGATCATCCTGCTCTTGAAGATTTGAACCCGCAAAAAAAAAATCATGCTATTGAAGATCAGAGAGCTGCATAATTCTTATGGTGTTATTTGTCATAATCGGTAAGAAACGGATAATTTCACAAAAAAGAGAGAGTAAGAAACCAATAGTTTCGTAAAAAGGAAAAAGGAGAGTAAGAAACAGATAGCTTCCAGTCCCAGCACAAAAAATGGTTAATGAACCTTGTATGAGACTAATCCATTGAACAAAGAAACATAGTCATTTCTATTGACTAAAATTGCAATGTACGCCATTCTCATGCTGCTGCTGCTACTACACCACGGCTGCCGTTTGGCGGCGCTAAGATCAATATTATCAAGTTTTCTAATGTTGCTAGCAAAGATCCAACCTCAGGCCTTGCACTAGCCAACTTCAATCAATACTGGTGGCACAAATTCATGACGGCAAACTGACAAAGTTGGTGAAGCAATATGCAACATGAATTCTAGTGCTCTCATCCTACACTTCACGATTGTCCGAATCACAGTGCCTAGTATGTATACACGTTACTGTTTGTCTTGTAATCTCCGAAGAAAGAAACTGTACCAGTTTGGTGCTTGGGGCCAACGAGTTTAAAACTTCAGTATGGTAGTATATTCATGGAGCACCCACAGGTGAGTTGACAGCGAAGTTACTCCATCCTCATGATGTGAGCCAGATACCCAAGCATAGACCCATCTTCAGAACGATCAGAATACTGACTGATAAGACATGCGGAGGAACTGAATATCACTTCTGCCTTCGTCCTGAGAAACTGCACCTCTTCCAGTTCCCTCTTGCGGTGATAGATATATACGCTCCTCTAGCTCGAAGCTTTCCCTTTCTTCTTTTTTTTTTCAAAAAGGAGGATACCCCCGGCCTCTGCATCTGGACGATGCATACGGCCACTTTATTGATTATAATACAAGACCTTACAAAGTCATACAACAGTAAGACCAAAGCCACCATCTTCGCAACCTCTGTCGCTACTCCTATCTAACTGATGAAGGGGCGCTGATGGTCTGGGCCTAATACCAAACAGACCTCGCAGCCAAACCTAACATCTGAGACATGAGGTCCCAACCAGGACTCCTTCCGGGTATGGGCACCCACCAGTCCGGCGTGCTCTTCAACCAGGCCCCCTGCCGGGTATGAGGCCGCCGCAGCCACGTACCATCAATTCATCTTCAGAGTTGTACTGTTGCATGAAGCTTTCCCTTTCTGCATGCTTGATTTTTTTTAACCTTACTTGAATCTGGCGATTTTATTGTTTTCTTCAGGCTTGCAATCTTTTCATCATACAGTTCCTTGGGCTCGTACGTACCATCAATATCAGCTCGAAGATCAGCATCTATCGTCATTATCTCTTCAAGCCTCTACAACATATGTACAAATATATTAGTAAAATAAATATGCATTAACTAGAGTATGACTGCAGTCGGCAGTGATAAGATTACCTCGTCGAAATGGAATACAAACATGCACGCCTCTTCAATCTCTTCCTGTGTTACTTTATCAGGTTCCACCTGAGATCAGTCAAATTACAAATTATTTCATCAGTAAAAGGAACTACTAGATCAAATCAAAATCAACAAGGACTACGAGGATTTGGGGCAGAAACTAAAGCATAAGGGGTGAGAGAACAGAAAGAACAGTAGATAAAACACATTTAGTCATTCATAGCTCTCCAGCCTAAACGTCATTGCAGCTAGTGGATGAGCTTGTCTCTGCTCTGGAATTACCTCCTAAACCCAGGTCCCAGGCTCTCCATTCACCCTTCCCTGAAGTGGAGACCCCTGCCTGCCGGGTGGTCCTTGCTAAACTCTGGTGGTGCATTGGATGTTGTAAATAAAACAGCGGGTTCAGGCTACGTCCTTAGAGGTGAGGGTGGGAATTTTACTGAAGCTGGGTATAAAAAATAGAAGCATGTTGTTGATCATCCTGAACTCGCTCTAGTGGCTGAGAAAAGATGTCTGCATTAGAAGAAATAAATCCAAGGGAAGAACAATAGCAGATTCAGGAATGTCATATGACAGAGAATGAGCGTCATAAGTGTTGATAAAAAAAGGGCAGCCCGGTGAACGTAACTCCCGCTTGCGCAGGGTAAGGGGAAAGATCCAACCAATTTGAAACACCATGGAGGGTCTTTGTTAATGAGTGGAATGGGGCAGCTGGTACCTTCAATAAGCGCAAAGACTGGAATGTGCTTGTCATCCTCGTCTGGTGGATGGTTTGAAAGGAGAGGAACGCAACAACCGGTGATCACCAGTGCAGTGATTTCAAAACTGCGTTCTCGAAAATCGTGGATGAGGGGCTGCTCTAAGCAAAGGCCCATGGGATCTCAACAGAAGATGCTGAATCCAAAGATCTGGAGCAACTGGCTAGTGTATGTGTTCCTGCCAGTCTTGAACCATTTTGACAGCATGGACTGTAGTTTTGTAACTTTGCTTCGTCTTAATGAAACGGAAAGTTGTGGCTACTCTCGGGTGTACGTACACCCGAGTTTGCAAAACTTTGAAAAATGTGATAAAATAAGGTCCAAAAAATCTGGAATTTTGAGACAACAAGCTTCATCAAGTGCTTGAACTTTTTGCAAAATTTCAGCTAAAAACAACATCCGAGGAGCTCTCACAAAAAACAACAAAATCAATGCTCAAACAGTGCGCAAACTTATAACATTGATTTATTTTTTTTGCCGAGAGCTCCTCTGATGTTATTTTTTGCTGAATTTTTGCAAAAAGCTTCAACATTTGATGAAGTTTCATGTCCCAAAATTTCCGAATTTTTTGACATTGTTTGATCATGTTTTTCTATTTTTTTTCCAAACTCGGGTGTACCTACACCCGAGAGTTGATCACGGCGTTCTCTTCGGGTTACCGTCACTCTGCTTACACAGATTCAAGTCACCCCTTATTATTTTGGAAATGTTAACTAACGACCATTCGCCAGGGGGAGAATCCCGGTGAACGCGCTCTTTTCCGTTGGATTCATTGTCCGAATCTTGGCACAGGAAATGGAGATATGTCAGATTTTAAAACCGTTCGCTATGATACAAAAGCCTTTTCCGTCGGATTCATTGCCCGAATCTTGGCACAGGAAATGGAGATATGTCAGATTTTAAAACCGTTCGCTATGATACAAAAGCCTGTGAACCATATCCTATTTCAAAACTCCACCACACACCAAATTGGCTACCGACGTTGGGCCTCCACCGAGAGGACCTGGGATTTGATCCCGGTACTTCCTTTTTCTTCTCCCTTTTTACCCAGGTGGCAAAATATTATTAGTTTTTTCACTTCAGTACATGACAATTTTACTAAAGGAATAGCATGGCAGTTTTTATAATTTTTTGTACATGGCAGTTTTATTATTAATAACATGTCATTTTTCATTATTAAGAGGATTTTTTTCACTTAGGTACATGGTAGTTCTACTAAAGGGAAACGTTTGGAGACGGCGCGCCGGCCGAACCTTCGGCCGGTCGCCCGCTCACGCGCACTCCTGCTTCACGGGGTCCCACAAGAGATGAGCCAGCCCGACTTATCCTTCTCCCTGTCCACTTACTTTTTCCCAGCGACACATGCATCTTCCCCGTTCCTGCCGCTGCAATCCCCAGCACGCCGGTGAGGCCAACGTCCACCCCCCTTATACCCCTGCATCGACCCCTACCCCGCCGCAGCCCAATCTCGCCGGCGAGGTCGTCGTCCACCCCACGGCCAGCGACTTGTGGCGTTGGAGACGACATGCACGGGGTCGGGGGGGGGGGGGGGGGGGGGAGCGGGGTGCTGCATCTGGTATCCACTGGTGCCGGAGACGAAGAGCCAGGGGCGTCGTGCCAAGCCGTGCCGACGAGTCTCCATGGATGACCACGGTGAAGGTTGCGATGCCAACGAGCGGATAACGATGCTGGAACTACCATTTTATTTTGCTTCAACCGGCCAAAACCAAAGCTGGAACCACTATTGTTTTTGCTGCAACCAATAAGCGAGTTGGAAACACAGCTGATTTTTGCTACAACTAAATCATTTTTTTGCTACAACTAGATCATTTTTTTGCTACAACCAGTGGCGCTATTTGCTACAATCTTCGGCATGTAGTTTTATGGCCCATGACAACAAACAGCTGCAACCAGAAGATGAGGAAAGTTGCAATCCAGACTGTGAAAAGCTACGACCGGCAACAAAAACAGCTACTACTGTCAGAGTAACGTGCTGCAACCAACGACAGCGAACTTGTGGCCGGCGACGGCAGATGCAAAAAAGCTTCAAACGGTGTGCGAAAAAGCTTCAACCGACAAAGGAGTATGCTTCAAGTATGAAAAAGCTTCAAATGGGTGTGGAAGAAAAACTTTAAACCTTGAAAAAAGTTTCAACCGGCAAGGAAAAAGCTTCAATTTGGCAACCGTCGTTGTTTTTAGCTACTACGGCGATGTTTTTGCTACATTCATTCAATGTTGTTTTACTGGTGGCCATCGTTCGCGCAATCCTGTGCTTCCAACACAAATGGTGCTGCAACCGTAGTCTTGTTTTGCTACTACTGGCGCAGTGTTTTGCTACATCCATCAAGTAGAAGATGCGACCTCGCGACGGTGATGAGGGCGTTTTTGCTGCACCCGTATTTGGTTGTTGCTACTACCGGCGATCTTTTTTGCTACATCCATCAAAAAGGAGCTGCGACCTAGCGACGGCGGTGACGGTGTTTTTTTTGCTGCAACCGTTGCCAGGTTTTACTATGACCGGATAAGTTTTTTGCTACATCCGTTCAATGGCATGATTGGCTGGTGGGAGTCGTCGACGCAATTCCGTTCAATGAGTATCAACGGCGAGGGGCGGCGGCGGAGCTACAACCAGAGCCGATGAGAGCTGCAACCGCAAGTGTTGCATGGGTCGAGGCAGCGACGAGGAGGACTAGCGAGAGTGGGAACCAACGACGAGGACGGCCGGCGAGGGTGCGGATCGGTGACGAGGAAGGCCACCGGAGGGGAGATGAGGCACCGGAGGAGAGCTGCGCGAGACGGCGGAGATGCGGGAATCTGCGCGAGCGTGAAATGCGCGAGGAGGAAGAAGATCGGGGACGAAACGGTTCTTTTTTCGCTAGTTCGAACGGCCAGAACCAGTGGCATCCTGCGGCTAGGGTGCGACCGGCCCAAACTTTGGGCCGGTGCGCCGGCGCCTAGCAGTTCCCTTTACTAAAACAATAACATGGCAGTTTTTATCATTTTTTGTACATGGCAGTTTTATTATTAAGAACATGGCATTTTTATTATTAAAAGGATGGTTTTTCAATTAGGTACATGGCAATTTTACTAGTAAAAATCAACATAGCAGTTTTATAACTTTTTGTGCATGGAATTTTTTATTAATAACACGACAATTTTATTATAAGAGGTTGGCATTTTTCTCTAGTGTTCACAAGTCAAGTTTCTTCTGTACATGGCAGTTTTATTATTAATAACATGGCATTTTTATTATTAAGAGGAAGGCATTTTTTTGAAGTATAGCAATTTTATTTTTAGGATCATGTCAGTTTTATTATTTGAGAGCATGACATTTTTTTATTATTGTTGACGCGTCATTTTTATTATAAAGAATATGAGAAGATCATGCAAAAAAGTTTATTTCTTTCAGCACGACATCTTTTATGATTTTTGCATAGTGGAAAAAATGAATAAAAAATTATAACATGTCATTTTTGTTTTGGATCCATGGAAATAGAAAAGAGGAAAATAATTAACTGGGCCTATGGGCCTATTGGGGCTTCGCCCTGGCCCTCCAGCCAAGTGAAATGATCGAGCCAGGAGCGAAACGTTTGCTCAATCCTGTGCCCCTAGGAACAAAATAGTTCGATGGGACCTCCTCCCTGGTGATCAATCGCCGGCTATTAGGGTCCTTTTATTTTAATATATGAAAGAAGAACTCTAATTCTAGAAAAGTCTGGTTGTTATGTAAAAACGAAGTACTCCATCCAATACGAATTAATTGACGCAGTCTATATGCAATGCCCTAAAAAATGTACTGTAAACCACGCCTGATATTCGCTCTCAAACAATTTAACGGTTAAAAAGGTAGAAAGTTAAGTAATGACCCCTCCATTCCATAATTTGTGTTGTTGTTACCACAAGAATTATGAATTTAGGGAGTATCAACATCAGTGCGTGCGAGTACAATGTCGATATAGGCATCCCTAGTGGCAGAGGCATGGGGACTGGCAGGGGTGTGTCCCCCATGCTCTCACATATACATGTATATCTGTATCCCTTCTGACATTATAAGACATTTTTCCTCTATCTTGAGTTTCTTGCTCCGCCACTGAATCCCAAAGTTTAATTTCTTTTATTAAAATCATTGTGGGTGTAGTTCATGTAGTTTAAATTTGTGAACATGTAAATTAAAATGTAAAGCATGACTATACCTCACGTATGCAGAAAACAATATTTAGTGAATAACATTGATATACAGTCTTATTGTTTTCTGCAAACCATCGGCCTTAGATGGTCATGTTCTTCCTATAAAGGATACCAAATATAACGGGACAAAAATTATCTTGTTGTGATCCATGTACTAAGAAATCAGTGGGGTATTTGATCTTACCACATAACACGTTAACATCTCTAACAATCCCAAGCGGTGAAATAGTATCACTGTTTGCAAGCTTAATAGTAACATCAATATATCTTCTATCTCGACAAGTGCACTATCATTCATGACTTCTTGATAAATAGAAAACGGAATAGCACTTACACTAACACCCATATCACATAAACAATGATCTCCAATCTTAATAGAAACAACATGCATGCCAACTACATGCTTATTCTTATCTAACATGTCTCGTTCGTTTCTAGCCGGTTTAGCAATTCTAGCAGCCTCAGAGCAGAAATAAATAACATGCCCATCAATATTGTCAACCAAGAGATATTTAACCATTGCAACATTAGGTTCTACCTTAATTTGTTCAGAGGGTCTAGGTGTTCTAATATTACTTTTATTAACTACAGTTGTAGCTTTAGCATGTTCCTTAATCCTAACAGGGAAAGGAGGTTTCTCAATATAAGTAGTAGGCACAACTAGATCAACATTATAATGATTGTTTCATCTTTAGCTATTACAGGTCCCTCACACTTTTCTTCAATAGGTGAGTGAAATTTAAACCACTTCTTCTTAGGGAGATCAACGTGAGCAGCAAAGGATTCACAGAAAGTAGCTACTATCTCAGAATCAAGTCCATATTTGGTACTAAACTTATAAAAAGCATCGGTCTTCATAAAAGATTTAACACAGTCAAACCTAAGATTTATACCTGACTCGTTACCTTTGTCGATTTCCCAATCTTCAGAGTTGTGTTTAATTCTTTCCAGAAGACCCCTTTTGAATTCAATAGTTTTCTTCATAAAGGAACCAGTAGAAGAAGTGTCGAGCATAGATTGATCATTATGAGAAAGCCGAGCATAAAATTTATATATGATTGTTTCTCTTGAGAGATCGTGATTGGGGCATGTATGCATCATATACTTAAGCCTCCCCCAATCTTGAGCAATACTTTATCCTTCACGAGGCCAAAAATTATATATATAATTCCGATCACGATGAACTAAATGCATAGGATAAAACTTCTGATAAAATTCCAGTTTCAACTGGTTCCAGTCCCATGTTCCAGTATCATCCAATAGCCTATACCATATCAATGCCTTTCCCCCCAAAGATAAAGTCTCCATCCTCGGATAAACCTACAAGCTTAAGCAATCCACAAATTTCATCTATATAGATTAAGTGCATTTTAGGACGTACTATTCTATCTTCTGCATAAGGGTTAGCTAGCAGTTTTTCTAACATACCCGAAGGAATTCCATAATAAATATTTTTAGTGGGATCAGTAGGTCAAGGAACAACTCTTTATTTCTTCCGGCTGAGGTGAAGATAACCCGAACAAGCACCTCAAAGGATTACTTTCCATAGTGACAAGAGCAATAAATTCCAGCACGTAATAAAAATGTTTCCTTACCAAAGTCACTTCACTCCCCAGCAACGGCGCCAGAAAAGATTCTTGATGACCCACAAGTATAGGGGATCAATCATAGTCCTTTCAATAAGTAAGAGCTGTTGGGAAACGTTGCATGAAAAACAAAAATAATTCTAAGCACACACAAGATCTATCCATGGAGATGCATAACAACGAGGGGGAGAGTGTCTACGTACCCTCGTAGACCGTAAGCGAAAGCGTTTGTAAACGCGGTTGATGTAGTCGAACTTCTTCGCGCTTCAACCAATCAAGTACCGAACACATGGCACCTCCGCGTTCTGCACATGTTTAGCTCGGTGACGTCCATCGCCTTCTTGATCTAGCAAGACGTCGAGGTAGTAGATGAGTTCCGTCAGCACGACAGCGTGGTGATGGTGATGGTGAAGTGTGTAGCGATCTGACCTCAAACAGTCAAATCTCTATGCATAAGTGTCATCCCTGGATCGGTAATGCTGACACACACAGTACTTCGAAGGATTTATAATAGAGTGGCAATCACACACTTATTACATCGAATAACTCATAAAAGAGTGCTTATTACAATAATATGGCTTAAGGCCATCTAAATACGATAACAACGGAAGGCTTGGAAGATAAAGTGAGTCCATCAACTCCAACGGCATAGCTGAGTGCATGACAAACGACCTAGCACACCTTACTCTTCATCTGAAAAGTCTGCAACATAATACGTTGCAGCCCAAAATGGGTCAGCACATGGAATATGCTGGCAATATAACATAGTAGAGCAATGAACAAGTAAAGGCTATCAGTACATCCATATATGGCTGGTGGAGGCTCTAAGGTTATAATGTTTTTGCGAGAAGCCCATTTTTTCCTACAACAAAGGAATATATTTTATTTAACTAACATGGTAGTTGATAAACATTGAGAATGGTACCCCCATCTCAATCCCAATTAAAGAGTAATTAATAACCCAACAAATTAATTTAGAGTGGTGAGATCAACATGATAATCCAAGAACCAGATACTCAAGATGTCCATAACCGGGGACATGGCTAACCATGATTATTTTGTACACTCTGCAGAGGTTTGCGCACTTTTCCCCATAAGACTCGAACTCCTCCGTTGGATTTCTCGCACTACAGGTTGTTTGAGAAATGGATGACTGAGACACAGTCTTTCAGAAACATTAACTCTTTACTCTTGGGTAGACAGTACCAACCTACATCCCCTACATCTGCTAGTCTACCACTAAAAGAGGTCATGCAACATACTCAACTATGCTAGAGCCCATAATAGCTTGTGGCTGCACACGGAAGTTTCTAGCATGAATAATCTTATGATCCCTTTGACCCTGGGTGGCGAACCAAAGGACAACACTGGTATATCCCCAGGTGCCCGCAACCAATCCACCCAGATGTGTATTTAAGTAGCCACCTTAAGTTAACCATTAATTAACAATCTCACATCTGTCATGGATTCACTCAAACCCAACCCATGTCTATGAGCATAGCATAGCAACATAAGCATAACGTAGAAGTAACTCCCAAGGGTTTGATAATAAAAGGGCAATAGGTTCTACCTCATCATCTACTTCCCAAACCCACATGTTCAAAGATCCTACTCATGCAATGTTTGAGGAGTGTACCTAATGCATAAAAACTGGGTAATAAAGGGGTATGATCAATGTGTTACTTGCCTTGCTGATGATCCGCAAACCCTAGAGACTCGTAGTTGCATGCTTCGCACTTCGGGTACTCTATCGCAATCAAACAATAGCATACATAAGCACACAAGCATATATGCAAGGGTAAAACTCAAATAAGAATATCAAATCTGAAAGTTCAACTGAAGAGCTTTAATTTGCAAAAAGAATCGATCGAATCGAAGCTACGAAACTGAAACTACGATCAAAAGAACTTCGAATTCAAATATGCTTGAAACCAAATTATAAATTGTCAAAACCATGTTCAAGTTGATTAACTAGAAAGAGGGCTTCGAGATGAAGATTTTGGCATTGGTTTCACTGGATTTGGACAAATGGTTGAAAAGTTGCGAGGGTTTGAAGATCAGGGGCTAATCTACGATAAAAATAATTGCGGATAGGTCCTTGGTAGAAAATAAAACAAAAAGGAAAAATCTACCGGACGAACGTCCACTAACAGAGGCAAACGAACGAAATCGTTTGTTATAACGAACGAATGAACGAACGTTCGCAAATTAGAACTAACCGAAGAAAACCGAACCAATCTAGGGTTTTTTTTAAAACGACTGGTTTTTTACCTAAACCGAAAAAAAATCGGCGGCGAGATCGGAGAGGTCCGGCGGGTCCGGCGAGGTCTAGCGGAGCGAGGCGGCGTCGGCGGCGCTTGCGGGTGGCGGCGAAACAGCGGCACGACGGTGGGGCATCGGCTTGGCGAGGCAGCGGCGACGAAGTGCGGCGGCGATGTGCGGCGTAGGCGGCGGGGAGCGGCTCGGGGTCCAAGGGGGAGCCCGGGTGGCTATTTAAAGGGGGGGAGGCGGCGGCGGCGCTCCGACTTGGGGAGGGGGTTGGGCGGCGTCGGGCGGGGCTCGGACTCCCCCGGAGTCCTGGCGAGGCGCACGGGGAAGGCGTCGGCAGCTGGCTGGGCCGGCTGGGCCTTTGGCCCAGTTCGGTCCGGGATTTTTTTTAAAATAAAATTCCGCCGAAAAGTAAAAATCATAAATAAGTATAAAAAAGATTCTAAAAATGCCAAAAACAATTTTCACCATCTAAATAGAATATTTAGAACGAAGTGAATATTTTCTTGGCCTAAAGATGCAATTTTGAAAAATGCATGTTTTTCTAATTCAAATAAAATAACCAATAAAATCCAAATAAAATATTTATTTAATTTTAATAGTTTCCTCCAATATTTCCTTTATTTTGGAGAAGTCATATTATCTCCTCTCTTTTATTTTTAATATTAGAAATATTAATTGGAGAGAAAAATAATTAAAACCAAAATGATCCTCTTTTCAATATTCGAGAAAAACTCAAATATGAAAATAAACAAAATCTCCAACTCTCTCTGTGGGTCCTTAAGTTGCTTAGAATTTCTAGGATCAAAACCAAAATGCAATTAAAATATGATATGCATATGATGACCTATGTATAACATTTCAAATTGAAAATTTGGGATGTTACATAGTGATCCTCGCACGGCTTCACCTAAGCACTAGGAAAATATGACCAAGGGTGTAAACGGTGGAGGGGGATGCCGCACACGGCTAGGAAATTTTCTGGTGTGTGCTAGGGCACCCCCCCCCCCCACACACACACACAAATATATATATATATATATATATATATATATATATATATATATATATATATATATATATATATATATATATATATATATATTTGTGTGTGGGGGAGGGAGAGGGGAGGCAGCCAGGAGGCGCCCAAGTAGGTCGAATCCTACTTGGGGTCTCCCCTTGGCCGGCGCCCCCTTGCCCTATTTGCCGGAGAGGGAAGGAAAGAGGAGGGGAGAAAGGGAAGGGGGAGGCCGAATCCCCCCTTCCTTTCTCTTCCCATCTTTCCTTCTCCCCCTGGTTTAGCCCATATGGGGGGCGCACCAGCCCCTGGTGGCTGGTGGTTTCCCCTCTTGGCCCATAAGGCCCATATCTTTTGCCGGGGGTGCCCGAAACCCCTTACGGTGACTTGATATGTAGCCGGTACCCTCCAAAACACTTCCGGTGTCTGAATACTATCGTCCTATATATCAATATTTACCTCTCGACTAGTTCGAGACTCCTCGTCATGTCCGTGATCTCATCCGGGACTCCGAACAACATTCGGTCACCAAATCACATAACTCATATAATACAATGTCATCATCGAACGTTAAGCGTGCGGACCCTGCGGGTTCGAGAACTATGTAGACATGACCGATACACCTCTCCGGTCAATAACCAATAGCGGAACCTGGATGCTCATATTGGCTCCTACATATTCTACGAGGATCTCTATCGGTTGAAATGTTATGACACCATACGTAATTCCCTTTGTCTATCAGTATGTTACTTGACCGAGATTCGATCGTCGGTATCTTCATACCTAGTTCAATCTCGTTACCGGCAAGTCTCTTTACTTGTTCCATAATACATCACTTTGTGACTAACTCTTTAGTCATTTGCTTGCAAGCTTATGATGTGTATTACCGAGAGGGCCCAGAGATACCTCTCCGAAACTCAGAGTGACAAATCCTAATCTTGATCTATGCCAACTCAACAAACACCTTCGGAGATACCAATAGAGCATCTTTATGATCACCCAGTTATGTTGTGACGTTTGATAGCACACAAAGTATTCCTCTGGTGTCCGGGAGTTGCATAATCTCATAGTTGAAGGAATATGTATTTGACATGAAGAAAGCAATAAAAATAAACTGAACGATCATTATGCTAAGATAACGGGTGGGTCTTGTCCATCACATCATTCTCCTAATGATGTGATCCCGTTATAAAATGGAAACACATGTCTATGGTTAGGAAACCTTAACCATCTTTGATCAATGAGCTAGTCTAGTAGAGGCATACTAGGGACACGGTATTTGTTTATGTATTCACACATATATTTAATTTTTCGATCAATACAATTCTAGCATGAATAATAAACCTTGATGAGCATTGGTGTCAAGCTTAGAGGATTCTTCAGTCTTGTTTGTAATTTTACTTCTTGGCTGATGTTTCTGTATGCAAAGGCTAGCGTTGTGCTGTCTTTTCAGTTTTGTCAGGTCGGTATGTACGTGACTTGTACTATGGTCGTTATGATATAAATGAGACACGTATTACCATGCAAAAAAACCTTTATCATGAATAAGGAAATATAAAATAACAACTTTATTATTGCCTCTAGGGCATATTTCCTTCAGTCTCCCACTTGCACTAGAGTCAATAATCTAGTTCACATTGTCATGTGATTAACACCCATAGTTCACATCGCCATGTGACTAACACCCAAAGAGTTTATTAGAGTCAATAATCTAGATCACATCGCCATGTGATTAACACCCAAAGAGTACTAAGGTGTGATCATGTTTTGCTTGTGAGAGAGGTTTAGTCAACGGGTCTGCCACATTCAGATCCGTGTGTATTTTGCAATTTTCTATGTCTACAATGCTCTGTGTGGTGCTACTCTAGCTAATTGCTCCCACTTTCAATATGTATCCAGATTGAGACTCTGAGTCATCTGAATTAGTGCCAAAGCTTGCATCGACGTAACCCTTTACTATGAACTCTTTATCACCTCCATAACCGAGAAATGTTTCCTTAGTCCACTTAAGTAACTAAGGATAATTTTGACCGTTGTCCAGTGATCCTCCTGGATTACTGTTGTACCCCATTGCCAAACTCATGGCAAGGCACACAACATGTCTGATACACAGCATAGCATACTTTATAGAACCTATGGCTGAGGTATAGGGAATGACTTTCATTCTCTCTCTATCTTCTATCGTCGTCAGGCTTTGAGTCTTACTCAACTTCACACCTTGCAATATAGGCAAGAACTACTTCTTTGACTGGTCCATTTTAAACTCCTTCAAAATCTTGTCAAGGATGTACTCATTGAAAGTTTTATCAAGCGTTTGATCTATCTCTATAGATCTTGATGCTCAACATGCATGTAAGTAGCTTCACCGAGGTTTTTCATTGAAAAATTCTTATTCAAATATCCTTTTATGCTATCCAGAAATTATATATCAGTTCCAATCAGCAATATGTCATCCACGTATAATATTAGAAATGCTAAAGAGCTCCCACTCACTTTCTTGTAAATACAGGCTTCACCGTAAGTCTGTATATAACCATATGCTTTGATCACCTCATCAAAGCATATATTCCAACTCCGAGATGCTTGCACCAATCCATAGATGGGTCACTGGAGCTTGCGCACTTTGTTAGCACCTTTAGGATTGACAAAACCTTTTGGTTGCATCATATACAACTCTTCTAAAGAAATGTAGTTTTGACGTCCATTTGCCAAATTTTATAGTCATAAAATGCAGCAATTGCTAACATGATTCGGACAGACTTAAGCATCGCTACAGGTGAGAACGTCTCATCATAGTCAACGCCTTGAATGTGTCGAAAAACCTTTTGTGACAAGTCGAGCTTTCTAGATAGTAACATTACCATCAGTGCCAGTCTTCTTCTTGAAGATCCATTTATTCTCTATGGCTCGCCGATCATCGGGCAAGTCCACCAAAAGTCCACACTTTGTTCTCATACATGGATCCTATCTCAGATTTCATGGCCTCAAGCCATTTATCAGAATATGGGCTCATCATAGCTTCGTCATAGTTCGTAGGTTCGCCATGGTCTAGTAACATGACTTCCAAAACAGGATTACCGTACCACTCTAGTGCGGAACATGCTCTGTTCGACCTATGAGATCCAATAGTAACTTGATCTGAAGTTTCATGATCATAATCACTAGCTTCCTCTCTAGTTGGTGTAGGCATCACGGGAAAGGATTTCCCTGATGTGCTACTTTCCAAATTGAGAGAAGGTACAATTACCTCATCAAGTTCTACTTTCCTCACACTCACTTCTTTCGAGAGAAACTCCTTCTCTAGAAATGTTCCATTCTTGGCAACAAAGATCTTGCCTTCAGATCTGTGGTAGAAGGTGTACCCAATTGTTTCCTTAGGGTATCCTATGAAGACGTGATAACCCACAAGTATAGGGGGTCGCAACAGTTTTCGAGGGTAGAGTATTCAACACAAATTTATTGATTCGACACAAGGGGAGCCAAAGAATATTCTCAAGTATTAGCAGCTGAGTTTTCAATTTAACCACACCTGAAAGACTTAATACCTGTAGCTAAGTATTTAGTAGTAAAGTAGTATGGAAGTAACGGTAACAGTGGCAAAAGTAATAGTAGTAGTTTTGTAGCAATCGTAATAGTGGCAACGAAAAAGTAACTTAGCAAAGATCAATATGAAATGAACTCGTAGGCAATGGATCAATGATGGATAATTATGTCAGATGGCATTCATCATACAACAGTTATAACATAGGGTGACATAGAACTAGCTCCAATTCATCAATATAATGTAGGCATGTATTCCGAATATATCCATACATGCTTATGGAAAAGAACTTGCATGAAATCTTTTGTCCTACCCTCCAGGGGAAGCGGGGTCCTATTGGAAACTAAGGGATATTAAGGCCTCCTTTTAATAGAGTACCAGACCAAAGCATTAGTACTTAGTGAATACATGAACTCCTCAAACTGCGGTCATCACCGGGAAGTGTCCCCACTATTGTCACTCTGGGGTTGCCGGATCATGACACGTAGTAGGTGACTATAACTTGCAAGATAGGATCAAGAACGCAAATATATTCATGAAAACATAATAGGTTCAGATCTGAAATCATGGCACTCGGGCCCTAGTGACAAGCATTAGGCATAGCAATGTCATAAGAACACCAATCTTAGAACATAGTGGATACTAGGGATCAAACCCTAACAAAACTAACTCGATTACATGGTAAATCTCATCCAACCCATCACCATCCAGCAAGCCTATGATGGGATTACTCACGCACAGCGGTAAGTGATACGTCTCCAACGTATCTATAATTTTTTATTGTTCCATGTTGTTATATTATCAATCTTAGATGTTTTATAATCATTTTATAGTAATTTTATATCCTTTTTTGGTACTAACCTATTGATACACTGCCAAGTGCCAGTTGTTGTTTTTGCATGTTTTTTAAACGCAGAAAATCAATACCAAACGGAGTCCAAATGCCATGAAACTTTACGGGGATTTTTTTATGGACCAGAAGACACCTAATGGGCCAAGGCTGTGCCTGGGGGTGCTCCGAGGAGAGCACAACCCACCAGGGCGTGCCAGGAGGCCCAGGCGCGCCCTGGTGGGTTGTGCCCACATCGGGTGCCCCCCGGACCGCCTCTTTGCTCTATAAATACCCCAATATTCCAGAAACCCTAGGGGAGTCGACGAAAATCAATTCCAGCCGCCGCAGAGTCCAGAACCACTAGATCCAATCTAGACACCATCACGGATGGGTTTCACCACCTCCATTGGTGCCTCTCTGATGATGCGTGAGTAGTTCTTTGTAGACCTTCAGGTCCGTAGTTAGTAGCTAGATGGCTTCCTCTCTCTCATTTGATTCTCAATACAATGGTCTCCTAGAGATCCATATGATGTAACTCTTTTTGCGGTGTGTTTGTTGGGATCGGATGAACTTTGAGTTTATGATCATATCTATCTTTTTATATCCATGAATGTATTTGAGTTTCTTTGATCTCTTTTATGCATGATTTCTATTAGCCTCGTATTTCTTCTTCGATATTTGGGTTTTGTTTGTCCATCTTGATCTATTTATGTTGCAATGGGAAGAGGTGCTTTGTAGTGGGTTTGATCTTACAGTGCTTGATCCCAGTGACAGAACAAGAACCGACACATATGTATCGTTGCTACTAAGGATAAAATGATGGGGTCTATCTCTCAATAGATAGATCTTGTCTACATCATGTCATCATTCTTATTGCATTACTTTGTTTCTCCATGAACTTAATGCACTAGATGCATGCTGGATAGCGGTCGATGTGTGGATTAATAGTAGTAGATGCAGGCAGGAGTCGGTCTACTAATCTTGGACGTGATGCCTATATAATAATCATTGCCTGGATATCGTCATGACTATTTGAAGTTCTATCAATTGCCCAACAGTAATTTGTTTACCCACCATTTTCTATTTTTCTCGAGAGAAGCCACTAGTGAAACCTACGGCCCCCGGGTCTCTTTCTCATATTATTTGCCTTCACGATCTATTTTATTTGTCTTTTATTTACAGATCTACTAAACCAAAAATACAAAAATACCTTGCTGCAATTTATTTTATTTGGCGTTCAATCTATCAATATTTACAACTCTCTCACGTCTATTTGCCAATTTCTGGCGCCGCTACCTGAAAGGGATTGACAACCCCTTTTACACGTCGGGTTGCGAGTAGTTGTTATTTGTGTGCAGGTGTTGTTTACGTTGTGTTGCTTGGTTCTCCTACTGGTTCGATAACCTTGGTTTCATATCTAAGGGAAATACCTACCGCTGTTGTGCTACATCATCCCTTCCTCTTTGGGGAAATACCAACGTAGCTTCATGCGACTTCAAAAGGAATTTCTGGCGCCGTTGCCGGGGAGGATCTTCAACATCTACCAGGTTCCTAATCACAAATCTCATCTCCTCGCAATTTACATTATTTGCCATTTGCCTCTCGTTTTCCTCTCCCCCGCTTCACAAAAAGTTGCAGTTTTATTTGCCCTCTTTTTCATTTGTCGTTTTCTCATCAGATCTCTTCTTTGCTTGTGTGCCATGTGTCTTATATTTGCTTGCATCTTCATTTGCTAAAAATCTCTTGCTATGGATCCTCATCCACTTGCTAATCTTTTTAAAAGCTCCAATTATGATGAACCAGTTGCTAGTGAATTGAGTTCACTAGATTTTCTTTATGAAGTTTTGCTTGAGATTCACGAATCTAAAAATTGTGATGAAGTGTTAAACGGAGAAATTTATAAAGTGATTCATGATAGCTCCTTGGATGAAAAGGGTGATTGCAGTGGTGTTACTATAAATTCTATTAATGTCAATTGTGCTAATAATATGCAAAACCCCAAGCTTGGGGATGCTAATTTTGCTATGTCCACTACTTGTTGCAATGATCATGATTGGGGTGATTTTTCTTATGATCTTGAAAATTTATTTAAATCTCATGATGAATATGTTTGCAATAGTGTCGGTGTACTAAAGTAGGGGTACCTTAGTACCCCGAACTTGTGCACGGACAGTCGCGGCGACCCGCGACAAGGCTTGCCGGGCGACCGCCAAGACCCTCCATGGTTCCTTTAGGAGCCATTCAAGAACAAAGTATCCAAGGCCCCGGCAAGAGGGGCTTGCCGGGAAGGCTACCCAAAGCACAGAGACCCCAGTAAGAGGAGCTTGCCGGGAACGAGACAAGGCCCCGGCAAGAGGAGCTTGCCGGGAAGGAGACGAGACCCCGGCAAGAGGAGCTTGCCGGGAAGACCAACCCAAGCATCTCAAGAAGCTCGCCGCGGCGCACCACGTGCCCTGACAAGACCCGGTGAGCGACAAGCTCCCGGACGCGACAAGACAACACCCGCGGCAAGGCACTTGCCGCGGCAAGCTACTACCCCGCAGCCCGCGCTCCAGCTCACCCACCAACGTGTTGCCCTGGGACCATTCCTGGTGTACGTGGCGGGAGGCTGCGCAGCCGGGGGCATGCGGTGGCAAGCAGGCGTTGACAAGGAGCCATTGTGGCAAACGATGGCGCCCCTGACGGTCCCTTTCCGCCCCGTCTAAGCGACACAGACAGGCATTTAATGCCTTTGTCCCCTGCCGTCAGGGTTAGGTAGGATACGACTGTAGCAGGCGGTGGCGCCAACTACCACCCCTTTTACATTTTTGCCCTCACCTCTGTTGTCACGTGTCGGTGACCCCTTAGACATATAAAAGGAGGCCCATGCGCAACAGAGGGGGGGGGACAGCCATTCTCACGCTCTGTCTCGCCAGCTGCTTGAGTGTACTGTAGCACTCGCCGCTCCCGAGCAAGAGCTCAATACAACCACCAAAGCAGGAGTAGGGTTTTACGCATCCGTGCGGCCCGAACCTAGGTAAATTGATCGTCTCGCTCGTGTGTTTCGCCTCGATCTGCTCTTTGTGCATCCACCGCCCGCCCTGCCGAACCAAAAGGGGCTCGGTCCGCCGATCCCCATAGGTGTGCGAGGGACCAGACACCCCCGACATCTTTGGCGCGCCAGGCAGGGGGTGCGTCGAGGTTGTGCGAACCTGATCCGGCGTTCGCACGAGCCGAATCTCCATCGTCTTCATCAACATGCCGTCGAAGAAGAAGATTTCGGAGGCAGCTGCTCTGTCCGCGCCGAGCCCACCGTCGCCAGAGCGAGCGACTGGTGGGGTAGGCGCCGGCGGAAGAGCAGGCACCGACGGGGAGACCCATGGCGCTGCCAGGTCCAAGGACCAGGTTGCGCTGCACGTCGGCGGCGCGGTCGCCTCCCACAACGACCGCGCGCACTCCAAGACCTCGGCGTCCGTACACGCTTCGCGCCCGTCCCGGGAGGCGCGGGACCAGACGCGTCCTTGTACCCACGGTACCATGCGTCTACTGGGCCAAGATCAAGCTGGCGGGTTCCGGAGCGCTCGAGGCCGGCATGCACGCCAACATGCTGGCACGAGCGTGGCATGGTCGCTTGGATGGGGTACTGCTCCTTCTAACACAGTTAGAAGTCCGAGCGTATCTCGTTCCTTGCACCGTTCGCTGCCGCCGCCCGCCACGCCCTTCGCTCCAATCCATGCAGCGAAGGCAGATATCCCCACGGAACTCGTATACGGATCACCTCGAGTGCTCGCTTATGATGAGCTTGAGCAAGAGCGGCTGCGGCAAGCTGACGCGCTGCTCCTTGAGGAATACCGTCTTCGGCTGCTGTGCGAGCCGCTCGCTACCAGCAAGCTTTGCGCCGCTACCATAGCCGCAAAGTTAACGCCCGAAGTTTCGAGGAAGGCGACCTTGTTTCTTTGGCGTGATCAGTCCGCCAAGATTTCTGACAAGTTGACGCCAAAGTGGGAAGGCCCTTACCAGGTGAAGCGAGTCACTAGGCTTGGCGCTGTCCGCCTTGGGACCGAAGATGGCGTACCAGTGAGCAACTCCTGGAATATTGCGCATCTTCGCAAGCTTTGCCCGTGAGGCGCGGTTGTCGGACCCCGTCCGGCAACCACCCATTTGTACAAAGTCTTGCCGCTGTTGCATGTAATCCTTTGTACAAAGCCGGGCGCAGACCCCGTGCATAAAGATTATGTGCTCAGCACATACCCCCGAGAAAGCGAACAACAGAGAAAGATAAGTGCCAAAGCTTGAGCAATCAGACTTCTTTTAAGTTTTTAAGTTATTTTCCTTGAACGCCCGTGCTTTGTATGCGGAACCTGGGCGCGGAGGAGCCGACTCGTAGCTAGTTGCGCCCTTACTGTTGTTTCGAGCCCCGCTCAACAACTTAAGTGAGCTGCGACTAGCTCCACGACAAGGTTTCTTGTCGGCCGTAGCACCGCCCGCAGATCGCTGACGTTCCGCACTCAGCACTCGCGGCAAGCGTGCTAGCGCCGGCAAGTTCCCTATATGCGCAGGGTAAAAACATACAAAGGAAGGAGTCAAGTAAAGGAAATAACATAGCAGTTAAACTTATAGAGTTATCTTCCTTGAGCGACCGCCCCTTGTATGGAAAACCTGTGCGCGGAGGAACCAACTCGTAGCTAGTCGCGCACTTACTGTTGTTTCGAGTCCGCTCAACAACTTAGGTGAACTGCGGCTAGCTCTGCGACAAGGTTTCTTGCCGGCTACGGCACCGCCGGCAGGGAACCAACTCGTAGCTAGTTGCCTTACTGTCGTTTCGAGTCCGCTCAACGACTTAAGTAAGCTGCGACTAGCTCCGTGACGAGGTTTCCTGTCGGTTGCAGTTCCGCTGCTGATGTTCCGCACTCAGCGCTCGCGGCAAGGTGCCCGCACCGGCAAGTTCCCTAAAAGCGTAGGGTAAAAACATATAAGGGGAGGAAGCAAGTAAAGGAAATAACATAGCAATTATTAGCCAAGGATAAGAGTATATTACAGAATAACTTGTCGCAGCTCTAACAGACTGTTTTTCATAACATGATTGGCAGCGACAAGGAAAGAAAAAGATAAATGGCCTAGTCTACGCGGTCGCCTTTGACCCTCCTGATGCCACTCACCTTGTCCACAATGGGTGCGACAAGGGTCTTGAGCTCCTCCAGGTCAGCATCTGGCGGCAGGCTTCGGAGGATGTTGTTGAGGCGGAGGCCTGGGTTGCGGAAGGCCACCTTCATCAGCACCTTCTGGAGAGCTCCCGCGCAGATTTTGCGCGACTCGTCGGCAAGCTGTTTTGGGAACTGCTCCCGGATTCGCTGGAGCGCCGTCGCCACGCCTTTGAAGAACAGAGAGAGCTTGGCGCTGGGTTGGAGGTTCTCATCGGAGGAGTACGCGAGATCCACCATCCCCAACTGCGCCAGCTCCTTGTCGACATCCGCGGCGACATCCACCAGACCCTCTGTCCAGCGCTCCATATCCTCCGACAAAGTCTTCCGGGCGGCGGCGGCCTTCGCCAGCAGCACCTTGCCGGCCTTGACCTCCTCCTTCAGGGCCACCTCCTGCCGCTTGGCGCTGTCCAGAGATTCGGTCAGAGCCACCAGCTTCACTTCAAGATCAGCATTCGAAGCCTTGGCGGCGTCCAGCTCCTTCCTTCTCTTAGTGAGGAGGGCCTGCAGCTCCGAATAGCTGTTGGCGTCCCTCTCACGCTCAAGCTTGAGCGCGGCAAGCTCGTCGCCGCTCGCCTTGAGGTCCGCCTCCAGCTGCGTCACCTTCAGCTCCAGCTCAGCCTTGGCGGCCTCGGCAGCTGCGGCGGCGTCTACGGCCTGCTTGACGGCTCCACCAACCACCCACTCTCGCGCGCCGAGTTCCTCCTCGTGGCTGTCGAGGTTGACCTGCCGCTGCGCCAAGTCACCTTCCTTCGAAGACAACTTCTCCGCGACAAGCCGCTGGCACTCTTCGACGTCGGCCTTCTCGAGGAGAAAGGCCTGCTGCGCCTCGGCGAGTTGCTCCCGCTCCTTTGCCAGGGAGCGGAGGGCTTCCTGGTGGGCGCCTCAGAGCTCTTCTGCGCGCTTCTTGATGTCAACGCTAGCCTTTGCCACGAGCGCCTCGCGGGACTCCAGCTTGGCCTGCCGGGTGCGGTAGAGCGCCACTAGCTTCCGCAGCAGGCGCTCCTCTTCAGGATCGCCGCTGCTGCTACTTGGCGTGTCAACCAGCTTCAGCCCGGCAGAGGCAAGCACCTCTCCGTCCAGCGTCTCCCCCTTGATCGGCGCCCTGGAGCTTGACGCCCAGGGGAGGCTGATGAAGATGTTCTCCCCGGCCTTCAGGTAGATGCCGGGCTGGGGCTCTTTAGAGCCTGCCGCGACGGCCGCGGCGGAGGAGCCAGTGGTCAGAGCAGCGCCTGGCGCTCCTGTGGCCTCCGGGTCATCAGTACGACCGCCGGACTCCCCGCCCGCCTCTGCGGCGGCAGCCCTGGCAGGCTCCTCGCCGGTGCCGGCTGCTTCCTCGGCGGCGGCCTCCGTCTCCATCGGCTCTGTAGCAGATGGGTCTGATGGCCGGAAGAGGGGAGAAGATTCAAGCAAAATCCAAGAGGAAGATCAAGAAGCCGAAGAAGCCAAGGGGAGTTTGCGAGCAAGGGAGTTACCTGTGCTAGGGCCCGCCGCTGAGGTCTCCGTCGCCGGGGGATCGCTGGCGCGGTCCCTTGCCGGAGATCCTTGCCGTGCCGGGGGCTCCTCCCTTGCCGGAGTCTCCTCCCTCGCCGGGGGCTCCTCCCTCACCGGGGGCTCCGCCCTTGCCGGAGTCCCTTCTCTTGCCGGGGGCTCCTCCCTTGTCGGGGCCTCCTCCCTCGCCGGAGAGCTCTCCCTTGCCGAAGACCTCTCCCTCGTCGGAGGACTCTGCCTTGGCGCTTCAGGGGCGGTCTCCGGGCTCCCCTGGTGAGGCTGCTCTGCTCCTGCACAAGTCAACAAACAAACGTCAGCACAACAAGGATCTTCGTGCACGCCCAATAGCGGGAAGTGAACAAGACGCTTACGCTGGGGGCTGCCCTGAAGATCGGCCGCCGGGTCCGACAAGTTCGTCTCAGGCACGTCCCCTGTTGATGCAGTGGGTTCGTCCTTGATGACGATCACCGGCACCCTGGCCCTCTTCGCCGCCCTCTGCGCCAGAGTCCTGAAAAGGAAGAGATGCAGAGGAAGGCAAGTGAGAAACAAGACAAGGCAAAAACAGCGGAGATTGAAGAATTGCAAGTACAAAAAGAAGAACATACTCCTCCTCTTCTTCCTCGACGGAGCTAAACACGGAGAAGTCGAAGTCCGGCCCGTGGCTGGCGCGGGAAGGAGGAGGGGTAGGCTCCCTTGGTCGCTTGGCAGGAGCAGAGGCGGCAGCCCGGGAAGACCCCGCTCCAGTCGAAGCAGCGGCATGGGGCGCTCCCGCGGCAACAGTGCTTGCCACGGTGGAGCGCGTCATGCGGCGCGGCAACTGCTGGGCATCCTACCCCCTCGCTACATCCGCGGCCTTGCGGAGACGCCTTCTTGGTGGAGACGGAGGCGCAGCCGGCGGCGGGCTGTCAGAAGACGAAGTGGAGGAAGAGTCGATCTCCAGTGAATCGCTTGCATACCCGGCAGGCTCGCTCGGCTCGGCGCTGCCCCCGGCAAGATCTTCCTTGCCTGCAAGTTCCTCTTGCCGGGCGAGCTCTTTCTTGCCGAGGAACTCATCTCGCTCGGCACGGGTTTTTGACTCTTCTGCCGCCGCTTCCTCCAGAGTGAACCCAAATTCGCCTGCCGCTGCGGCTGCCGCTGCCTCTTCCAACCTGGAGGCTATGCGCGCCAGCTCTGCCTCGGTGGTGTCGCAGGTGAGGCCGTCCCTCTCGTCGGCGCGGATTTGCACTTCCACCAGGTCGTCGAAGAACTGCTGCACGACCTCGTCTGCAGGCTCTTGCCAAGTCGGCTCGATTCCGTGCGAGTCGCACAACGGCATCTTCGCCCGGATGTGGTCGAGCGCAGAGTTGTTGCACAAAGGGACGACGCCCTACGGCAGCCTGAAGACTTCGGGTGATCCGAAACGTATTTGAAGAGCTCCTGCAGCATGCTGGTGTGCTTGAGGACAGTGAAATTATAATTGAGGCCTGGGCGCAGCCTCATAATGTCCGCCGCGTTCTTGAACTCCCAGGCAGGCCTTCCCCGTTCCTGCAGAGGGGCAATGCGGCGGCGAAGAAAGTCTGCGCCAACAGCGCCTACGGTGAGTCCGGCAAGCCTAAGGCACCGGATCCTGGTGACGGCAATCGTCAGCTTGCTGTCTTCCGGGGCCAAGTCGCTCCAGTCATTGCCGCGCACTTCTTCTGCTTGGCGCCGGACGGTGAATGATTGCGGGCTCTCCTCGATAATCCAGCACCAATCTGCTCTCCACTCCTCCCACTTGCCGCGGAACTCCCCCTCTAGATAGGATTCCTTCTTGCCGGCTCTGGAGATCCAGGCGATTCCGCCGGACAGAGTCTCTCCTCTCTCAACCCGAGGGATAAAGAAATGGCGGAAGAGAGATACACTAGGGTGGACTCCGACAAAGTTTTCGCAAAGATGTGCGAAAACTGCCATGGTGAGGACGGCGTTGGGGGTGAAGTCAAGGAGGTAGAAGCCATATGTGTTCATAATATCACAGAAGAACTCGGAAAAGGGCGGACAGAGCCCGCAATAGAAGAACACAGCAAAGAAAGGGTACCCATCCGGGGCCTTCGTGTGGGCTTCAGCCGGGAGCACCCTGGTCCGCGGGTGAGCTCGCGTCTCCGCCGACCAGAACAGGTAATACCGCTCCCGCAACGCCTTCGCGCCGAGCTTGGGAGGGAAGATGGCCCGCTCCTTCCGCATCATCGCGAGCCGCTGCGCCTTGGTCGACTTCACCGCTTTTCCCTTGTCACCCTTCGGAGCCATGGCGAAGGTGGTGGAGGAGGCCGACGGTGGTGGTGGCGCTGGTGGTGATGGGGGAGCAGGGCGCTGCTCTCTTGTTGCTCTGAGAAGACGGGGAGCGGCAGAGGTTTTGAGATTGGAAGCAGCAACGGGCGGACGGCGCCGTACCCATGTTTCCTCTGCTTATAAAGAGGGGGGAGAGGGGGCGGACGTTTCGCCGTCTCGAATAAACAACTACCCATGATTCCGCCCACCACGCCTCCATGCCCGCGAACCGTCCTCTTTTACTGCGACGTGACGCATGCGCGTGGAGGCGCGACCCCGCACACGCCGCCCACGTCACGCACGGCGCCTCGTTTGACGCATGCCGTTTGGGGAGGGCGCGGTGGGTGCAGAGTCGGTTATGGCGTGACCTAGGCCGCGCGTGCCCGTGCACTGTTTTGGGCCTGGCCCAACAGCGCTCGGCACCGTGTATGGCCCAGGCCCGGGGGCTCCTGTCGGTGTACTAAAGTAGGGGTACCTTAGTACCCCGAACTTGTGCACGGACAGTCGCAGCGACCCGCAGCATGGCTTGCCGGGCGACCGCCAAGACCCTCCATGGTTCCTTTAGGAGCCATTCAAGAACAAAGTATCCAAGGCCCCGGCAAGAGGGGCTTGCCGGGAAGGCTACTCGAAGCACAGAGACCCCGGCAAGAGGAGCTGGCCGGGAACGAGACAAGGCCCCGGCAAGAGGAGCTTGCCGGGAAGGAGACGAGACCCCGGCAAGAGGAGCTTGCCGGGAAGACCAACCCAAGCATCTCAAGAAGCTCGCCGCGGCGCACCACGCGCCCCGACAAGACCCGGTGAGCGACAAGCTCCCGGACGCGACAAGACAACACCCGCGGCAAGGCACTTGCCGCGGCAAGCTACTACCCCGCAGCCCGCGCTCCAGCTCACCCACCAACGTGTTGCCCTGGGACCATTCCTGGCGTACGTGGCGGGAGGCTGCGCAGCCGGGGGCATGCGGTGGCAAGGAGGCACTGACAAGGAGCCATCGTGGCAAATGATGGCGCCCCTGACGGTCCCTTTCCGCCCCGTCTAAGCGACACAGACATGCATTTAATGCCTTTGTCCCCTGCCGTCAGGGTTAGGTAGGATACGACTGTAGCAGGCGGTGGCGCCAACTACCACCCCCTTTACATTTTTGCCCTCACCTCTGTTGCCACGTGTCGGTGACCCCTTAGACGTATAAAAGGAGGCCCATGCGCAACAGAGGGGGTGGAGGACAGCCATTCTCACGCTCGGTCTCGCCAGCTGCTTGAGTGTACTGTAGCACTCGCCGCTCCCGAGCAAGAGCTCAATACAACCACCAAAGCAGGAGTAGGGTTTTACGCATCCGTGCGGCCCGAACCTGGGTAAATCGATCGTCTCGCTCGTGTGTTTCGCCTCGATCTGCTCTTTGTGCATCCACCGCCCCCCATGCCGAACCAAAAGGGGCTCGGTCCGCCGATCCCCATAGGTGTGCGAGGGACCAGACACCCCCGACAAATATTATTGAAAGTGGGTTTGGAAGAGCGCCAACTTTAGGTAAAAATAATCCCACATATTTGGAGAGTGTTCAGTCTTATGAATTTTTTGATAAAAGTGGGCTTGGAGAGTTCATGACTTTATTTGATGATAATCCCACTATTTTGGAAGAGGGTCAACTTTGTATGCATGTGGATCATGTAGATAATATGTTATGTGATAGCTATATTGTTGAATTTGAGTATGATCCCACATGTAATTATTATGAGAGGGGAAAATATGGTCGTAGAAAATTTCATGTTACTAAATTACCTCTCGTCATATTGAGATCGCTATGATTTCTTTCTTCTTCCATGCATATGCTAGATATATCTTGTCTTGATAATTTGTTTGCTTAAAATTCCTATGCATAGGAAGTATGTTAGACTTAAATGTGTTTGCCATATATTTTATGATGCTCTCTATGTGTTTCAATTCTTATCTTTCATGTGAGCATCAATAAAATTTTATGCCTAGCTAAGGGCGTAAAACTATAACACTTGTTGGGAGGCAACCCAATGAATAGAATTTATTTTTGCCTTTTGCTTCCTATTTTTGAGTGTTAGCACAATTATGCTACTGTTATGATTATGTTTTTATGTTTTAATTAGATTTTGTGCCAAGTAAATCCTTTAGGATCTTCTTGGGTGATAGTAGTTTGATCTTGCTGAAAAAACAGAAACTTTTGCGCTCACAAAAATAATTCTTATTTTTAACCAGAGAGCGATAAAATACCCATTCCTTTTGAAATAGATCAATATACAAATTTCTCAGAACCTCCTAATTTTTCAGAATTTTTGGAGTTACATAAGTATTCGAAATAGTCATATTTCTACACACTATTCTGTTTTTGACAGATTCTGTTTTCTTTGTGTTGTGTGCTTATTTTAATGGCTCTATGGTTTTCTCTGATGAGTTTTTGACATAGAAAAGTTGGAATACATTAGATATAATGCAAGAAAAAAATATGAATTTGTTTGATACAACACTTATAGTAGTGGTTTATTTTCTTATACTAACGGATCTCACGAAGGTTTTGTTGAGTTTTGTGTGATTGAAGTTTTCAAGTTTTGGGTTATCTTACGATGGATGAAGAAATAAGGAGTAAGAAGAGCCTGAGCTTGGGGATTCCCTGGCATCCCAAGCTATTATCCAAAATAGATCAACCAACTAAGCTTGGGGATGCCCGAGTGGCATCCCCTCTTTCTTCTAACGACCATCGGTATTTTTACTCGAAGGTATATTTTTATTCGTCACATAATATGTGTTTTGCTTGGAGCGTCTTGTATGATATGAGTCTTTGCTTGTTTTATTTTGTGTTTTAAGTCTTGATTCCTTGCTGGACACACTAATTTGAAAGAGCCAAAATTATGCCATGACTTGTTAGAATTACTCTCTATGCTTCACTTAAATTTTTATGAGCCATGGACTTTCTCTACTACTTCACTTATATCTTTTTGAGCATGGTGTGCTTTAGTGTTTTTGAAGAAATGCTCTCTTGCTTCACTTAGACTTATTTGAGAGTTTTAAATTTTTTAAGAAATTCTGTCTTGCTTCACTTAAATTAATTTGAGAGAAATAAATATTATGCTCATGATGTTCACATATATTTGTTTGAGCTTATCAAAAGCAACACATGAAAATTAGTCCCAAAGTGATAGATATCCAAGAAGGATATAATAAAAACTTGCATGAAGATCATTGGACAAAATAAACTTGATTCCTAGTAATAGTTTTGAGATGCGATGATGTGATATGTGAGTTATGTTGATGAGTAATTATGCTTTAGTAAGAATACCGGTGTTAAGGTTTGTGATTCCCTATGCAAGCACGAAAGTCAATAATTATGCAATGAAATTATATCCTACTTGTGGTGCATTATTCGGTGTTAATTATGCTTAATGCACGCTTATGAGATTATTCGTTTCTTGGTTGGTCGCTTCTCAATCTTTTGCTAGTCTTCATTTTGCACTAAGTATGATCACTACTTGTGCATCCAAAACCTTTAAACCAGTTTTGCCACATGAGTCCAATATATCTACCTATATGCGGTATTCTTTTGTCGTTCTAAGCAAATTTGTATGTACCATCTCTAATTTTCAAAATAAATTTCTCTTTTGTGTGTTCGTTTCGCTCGCGGAGTGGTGAGGGGTGGCTAATATTTTCCACGCTAGATATGTTATTCTCACGATGAGTGTTTATTCACTTGTCATTGCACGAGAGTAAGGCAAAGGTATTAGGGAGGCCCAGTCCCGAAATGAAAAATAAATTTACTTTATATTATCAACTAATAAATTCCTTGGAAAGTGTTGGTATGGAGGGCAACCGTGGATACGGCTAGCCATGGAAAGTGAAAGTATGGTTGAAAAAGGAATAAACTTTATTTTCTGTTTGGGAACCGCCTATGATATATCTAGCATGGAAAGTGTTGGGAACTCTAAGTCGTTTTCGTTGGTGGGAAGGATACACCTCCCAAAATGTTTTTATCTCTAAGTTTTTCGCTTTGAACTCTGGCACCTCTACAAATCCCTACTGCCGTCTGTGAAGGGCCTTTCTTTTACTTTATGCAATTTTTATTTTGAATTTGAGTCTCCATCTTCTCTTATAAAAGCACCAACTAGCAGGCACTATGATCGTACTTGAGCATTGGGTGTAGTTAATATGCGAGTGTATTTCATGAATGGATCAATGATTGAGCATGATGGGCTAGAGATAGCTTATTTTAGCATTGATATTTTGAAAGACATGATTGCTTGTTGATATGCTTGAGTATTTAAGTTATCATGTCAAAACTAGACTATTGCATTGAACAATATAAAAGTCCAAATGTCCATGCTACAAAAGAAATAATATGATATGACATGATAGGCAGAATTGCACATCAAAAATTCTGTTTTTATCACTTACCTACTCGTGGACGAATAGGAGTCAAGCTTGGGGATGCTGATACGTCTCCAATGTATCCATAATTTTTGATTGTTCCATGCTATTATATTATCAATCTTGGATGTTTTATAATCATTTTATATCATTTTTTGGTACTAATCTATTGACATAGTGCCAAGTGCCAGTTGTTGTTTTTTGCATGTTTTTTACATCGCCGAAAATCAATACCAAATGGAGTCCAAATGCCACGAAACTTTACGGAGATTTTTGATGGACCAGAAGACACCTAACAGGCCAAGGCTTTGCCTGGGGGTGTTCCGAGGAGAGGACAACCCACCAGGGCGCGCCAGGAGGCCCAGGCGCGCCCTGGTGGGTTGTGCCCACCTCGGGTGCCCCTCGGACCGCCTCTTTGCTCTATAAATACCCCAATATTCTAGAAACCCTAGGGGAGTCGACGAAAATCAATTCCAGCCGCCGTAAAGTCCAGAATCACAAGATCCAACCTAGACACCATGACGGATGGGGTTCACCACCTCCATTGGTGCCTCGCTGATGATGCGTGAGTAGTTCTTTGTAGACCTTCGGGTCTGTAGTTAGTAGCTAGATGGCTTCCTCTCTCTCGTTTGATTCTCAATACAATGGTGTCCTAGAGATCCATATGATGAAACTCTTTTTGTGGTGTGTTTGTTGGGATCGGATGAACATTGAGTTTATGACCAGATCTATCTTTTTATATCCATGAAAGTATTTGAGTTTCTTTGATCTCTTTTATGCATGATTTCTTATAGCCTCGTATTTCTTCTCCGATATTTGGGTTTTGTTTGGCCATCTTGATCTATTTATCTTGCAATGGGAAGAGGTGCTTTGTAGTGGGTTCGATCTTACGGTGCTTGATTCCAGTGACAGAACGGGAACCGACACGTATGTTGTAACGCCCTCGATGTGGCTATATCTCCCACGTGTCAAAGCACGGCTTAGAGGCATAACCGCATTGAAAGCAATGTCGCAAGTGAGGTAATCTTCACACAACCCATGTAATACATAAGGGAAAAGATACATAGTTGGCTTACAATCGCCACTTCACACAAATACATGAATAAAGCATTACATCATCCAGATACAATCAAGGTCTGACTACGGAACCAAAATAAAAGAAGAACCCCAAATGCGAAAAAGGTCCCCGATCGACCCCAACTGGGCTCCACTACTGATCAAGTAGAACGAAATAACATAAAGGACAATATCTTCATCGAACTCCTCCTGAGCTGGGTTGCATCCTCTGCACGATCTCAACGGCACCTGCAAGCCGGTTTTGGAAGTATCTGTGAGCCATGGGGACTCAGCAATCTCGCACCCTCGCGATCAAGACTATTTAAGCTTATGGGTAAGGTAAAAGGTATGAGGTGGAGCTGCAGCAAGCGACTAGCATATATGGTGGCTAACATACGCAAATGAGAGCGAGAAGAGAAGGCAAAGCACGGTTGAGAAACTATGATCAAGAAGTGATCCTATAGTAACCTACATCAAGCATAACTCCAACAACCGTGTTCACTTCCCGGACTCTGCCGGAAAGAGACCATCACGGTTACACATGCGGTTGATTCATTTTAATTAAGGTCAACTTCAGGTTTTCTACAACCGGACGTTAACAAATTCCCATCTGCCCATAACCGCGGGCACGGCTTTCGAAAGTTCAAATCCCTGCAGGGTGTCCCAACTTAGCCCATCACAAGCTCTCACGGTCAACGAAGGAATAGACCTCCTCCCGAGACATTCCGATCAGACTCGGTATCCCGGTACAACAAGACATTTCGACAGGGTAAAACTAAACCAGCAACACCGCCCGAATGTGCCGACAAATCCCGATAGGAGCTGCACATATCTCTTTCTCAGGGCACACTCAGATGAGCCAGACGTCGGGTAAGCCTGCCCAGAGTTGCCCCTGGTAGCCTCGGACATCGCTCAGTTGGACCAACACTCAGAGGAGCACTGGCCCGGGGGGGGTTAAAATAAGATGACCCTTGAGTCTGCAGAACCCAAGGGAAAGAAAAGGCTAGGTGGCAAATGGTAAAACCAATGTTGGGCATTGCTGGAAGACCTTTACTTAAGACGAACTATCAAGGGGTTCCCATAATAGCCCAACTGCGTAAGGGACGCAAAATCCGGGAACATAACACCGATATGACGGAAACTAGGGCGGCAAGAGTGGAACAAAACACCAGGCATAAGGCCGAGCCTTCCACCCTTTACCAAGTATATAGATGCATTAATTAAATAAGATATATTGTGATATCCCAACAAGTAAACATGTTCCAACCAGGAACAACATCTCCATGTTCCAACAAGGAAGAAACTTCAATCTTCACCTGCAACTAACAACGCTATAAGAGGGGCTGAGCAAAGCGGTAACATAGCCAAACAACGGTTTGCTAGGACACGGTGGGTTAGAGGCTTGGTTCAACAACATGGGAGGCATGATAAGCAAGTGGTAGGTATCGCAACATAGGCATAGCAAAAGAGCGAGCAACTAAGCAAGCAAAGATAGAAGTGATTTCGAGGGTATGATCATCTTGCCTGAAATCCCGCAAGGAAGAAGAACGAGTCCATGAAGAAGATAAACGGACGTAAACGGAAATGGCAAGCGATTCAAATATGACACCGGCCTGTGATTTACAGCAAGTAGTCATCTAAATGCAATGAGATGAACATGCTACAGCACTCAAACATGGCAACAAAATACATGGCAGGGATGCATTCAAGATGCTTAACAAAAGTCTAGCACTGAGCTACGGCAAATTCATCCATTAACAGTTTCAAACAAGCATGGCAAAAATGCAAACGGTAAACAGATCTCAGACTTAGTGAAATTAACACTTGTCTGGAATTTCAGATCATATAGCCCTCTTCAGAGCAACAAAAAAACAAGCTACAGGACCTGGACATGACAAAGAAAGACATGGCATGGAGCTACTCAACAAGCTTAACAAAAGTCCCTTAGTGACCTTGAGCCAAAAGGGATCACAAAATATACTAACAAGCACACGAACATAGCAAAAACATAATCAGTTTTCAGACTTAGTGAAACTGGGACATGCTGAAACATAACTCACGAAGGCATGTTTACGAGCTCGATGCACTCACTACGGAGCAAGTCATGGCAAGACAAGCATACATCCATTAAGAAGGCACAAAATTCAAGCTAGACATGGCAAGAACAATGGCATAGCATGCACGGATCAACTACAATAACATTGGCAAAATCGCAAACAAGTTGACGATCTGCCCAGATTCACAGCAAAGCAAAAGTAGAGCTCGATTGACTCAAGCTAGGGTGCTCCATATATGCAAACAAAGACATGGATGGATAGAGCACTACAATATTAACAAAACTCCTTTACTGATCATCCTCAAAAGAGGCACGGATCACTAGGAAACAACATGAACATATGGCATCATGAACTAAACAGCTCAAGGACTTACTGGAAATGCTAAGTCCCTGAAAACAGAATTACCAAGTGCCTCACTTTGCAAGCTTGCACTAGACACCACACACATCACAAAAATACATGGGTTGCACCTCTGGAAAGATGACAAAACCCTTAACAAAACATATGTAGAGCATCAGGGCATATCATGCACACAACAATCATGGCAAAAATGACAAATGTCTAAGATGAAGTAGCAGATCTGACAATTAACTCAATTAGCCTCCTTCTAACAGCATTTCGGACATCAAGATGCACTCAAATGAAAATGATGCAATGAGATGAAATGATGTACCCTCTGAGACGAACAATTTGATATGCTATATGCCCAAATCGGAGTTACGGATGCGGAGATATAGCATGAACATAGGCACATGGATCTGGGATTTTCGGGACTTAGTGGAAATTTACCTCCGCGAAAAGTCAATGCGGGACGGAGATATCCGGGATGAGGAGATCCGGATCTGGACGGGGCGTTTGGATCGGGGAGGGGTGGATCTGGTCCACCCCGGTCCAGATCTGGCCGGATCGGACTCCGGCGAAGGTGGCACGAACTCCGGCGATGGCCGGCGACGGCTCCGGTGGAGAGGCACGGCGAGTGGCGCGCCGGTGGCGTCGGGCGGCGCTACGCCGGCGACGAGGAGGCGGGGGAGACACCGAGGCGAGGCAGCGGCGCGGGGTGGTCCGGCGATCGAGGCGGCGGGCAGGTCGCCGGCAAATATGGCGGCGGCGAGGCACGCTAGTCGGTGGCGAACCGGCGCGGAGGAAGAGGCGGGCGGCGTCGGTCGCTGCGGGCGGCGCGCGGCCCGAACGCGCGGAGGAGGGGGCCGGCTTTGGGCCGAGCGGGCCGGTGGGAGGCGCGGACGGCGGGGTGCCAAGTGGCGCGCTCTGATTGGGCGCGGGCGGCGGCGGAGGCTGAAACGGACACGTCCGCCGGCGAGGTTTTGTCCGGCGCGCGAGGAGAAGGAGGAATCCAGGTTTTGCACCGCGAATTTCGGAGGGGGAGGTGTTTATATAGGTAGAGGGAGCTAGGAGAGTCCAAATGAGGTGCGGTTTTCGACCACGCGATCGTGATCGAACGACCGAGATGATGGAGGAGGTTTAGGTGGGTTTTGGGCCAAATTGGAGGGGTGTTGGGCTGCAACACACACGAGGCCTTTTCGGTCCCTCGGTTAACCGTTGGAGCATCAAACGAAGTCCAAATGATACGAAACTTGGCAGGCGGTCTACCGGTAGTAAACCAAGGCCGCTTGGCAAGTCTCGGTCCAATCCAGAAATGTTTAATCCCCACACACGAAAGAAAGCTAGAATTGACCACCGGAGGAGAACGAAGCGCCGGAATGCAAAACGGACAACTGGGAAAAAAAACTCGGATGCATGAGACGAACACGTATGCAAATGAAATGCACATGATGACATGATATGCAATGCATGACACGCAAGCAAAGACAACACCACAATAGCGAATAACTAGACGACACCTGGCACATCGGTCTCGGGGCGTTACAACACTCCACCACTACGAGAGGATCTCGTCCCGAGATCTAGAATGGCACCGGAGGGAAAACGGAAGAGAAAAAGAAGAGGTAAAACTAAGTTGCTTCTTTGACAAACGAGTGAGACCAAAGAACCTTGCAAGGTTGAGAAAATTGAAAGAAAGACGCAACGGCGATGAACGAAGTTGAAAGCACTCCGTTAAGAAAGCGGAATAAGAAAGAACCAATTCGGGTAGCACTCCGGTTAAAAGAGATGAAAGACTTGTTAGGATGAAAGAACTTGAGCAAAGGACACAACACTCCGGTTAAATGGATAGGCATGAAAAGAACATGATCTTGACAAAACAAGATGATGGTTTGAAAAGAGAAACATCATAATGCCTCCAGAACAAAAGAATGGAATATAGATAATTGGAAAAGAATGGAGAAGAAAATGCCAACTTCTGCCACAAAAGAGTTTGACAAGGCATCTTTAGGAGAAGGGTTGAACGGAATTGTTGTAAAAAACGACAATGAAAAGAGTAATCATGATATGGTCTTATGGAATACAACTCAAACATTATGAGGTGACCACCTGCCACTCACGGGAAGAAGAATTGGATTGGCATGAACAAGAAGACGAGAAACTATTTCACCATAATAGCACGATAAATGAAGAACTTGGGTCAATTATGAGCACCATAGATAACAACAATCCTTAGGGAAGGCTTTAGGTGAAAATATTACCCAAGATAATTGAATGGCGAGATTGGTGGATTTAAAATATCTCATTCTTGATAACTTGTGAATCACAGAGCACGACGGGAAATAATCAAGAAAGACATAACACCACCTCAAAAGATATGCGTGAAGAATAGCACTCCGGATTGCAAAATGAAGAAACTTAAGCTCCTTAGAAAAGAATCTTAATGAACACTTCGAGAAGGAAATAAATCCTTGATGAACCATCATGTAGAACATCCATGAAGAACTCCGGTAATAAAAGAATAACAAGAAAAAGAAATTGAAAACACAAGGTGAATCCTTGCAATGATTTAGATGGACCTCCGTGGAGATGTAATTGTGAAAGCTTGGAACTCTTGGGAAAGAAAAGATAAAGCATCTCGAACCAAGAATGTGATATGATGCACCTCTGGAATAAGGAATTAATCATTCGGATGAAACAAGAATAAGAATTATATTATGCTCATCCTTCATCTGTTAAATTGATGACAATCAACGGATTTGTCATATTACTTATTCTCGTAGAAAAGATTAAGAGAGATGTAACATAAACTTGAGAACGTCTTCAACGAACCACCGTAAGAATTGAAACAATGAATAAATTGATAAGATAAATGAAGGAAGAAGAATCTTGAGCGAACCACCATAAGAATTGAAAAAGAACGATTAAAATATGAAGAAACACCGGGAAGAATTATGAAATGAACGAAGATACTTGAGAGAATTTAGATACAAGTGAATATAATAGATCATGGACCGATTAGAGATCACTTGAATGCTGCACCTGTAAGATCGGAGAATGATAACTGAAAGCTGAGAATGAATAAATCTTAGATGGTGGGCTCCGGATACGTGAAAAGAATACTCACAATCGAAACAATTATGAGGATGGCAACAAGTTAGAAATCACAAATCTTGAAGAGAATGAAGCAAGATTAAAGAGAAACTCTTCTTCGGTCTTCCAACTGAGAATGACGACGAGAAATACCATCAAGACTTATTTAGGTACTCTGGAAGAATCAAACGAAGAGGTTGAGCCAACAATGAAAAGAATTTGAAAGATCTTGGAGAAATACATGTGACTGATGATAAATCATTCTTACGTCAACTTTAAGATGAATTTGAGGGTAGCTCCGGGAAAATAAGAGGAGTCAGGTAAGATACTGGAAAAAGACCTGTGGGTTAGGGCCCACTCAAAAGAAACACCGTTGAAATGATATAAAAGAGAGGTTGCACCGGTTGAATTAAATGACATGAATGAGGGAACATCCTCGAAAAAGCTTGAACGAAAGAAGAGTGGAAACACGAATATTCGAGATATCTTGAGCACTCCGGAACAATTGAATAGCGAGAAGTGAATCATTATGAGGTGCACTGTCAAAAGAAAAACAATAGAAGTACGGAAAAGAATATGATCAAAAGCTTGATTTGAAACCACCGGAGAAGAGAACGAGTGAAGAGTGACAAACTTGAAGCTCCGTTAGAATATTCATGAGAATCACCGGATAAGAATATTGATAGAAAAGAATGGAGAGACTTCACATCAATACGAAGGATACTCGATTAAGAGATCTGAATCCTTGGAGAAAAACAAAGGGAGGGAGGGTGGGAAAAACAAAGGCAACTTGGAGACGGATGAAACAAACACCATTGAGAAGAAGTGATAATTGATCTTGCAAATGTTGAAGTGAACGGATCCACTTGAGGAGAGACACACCGGTTGAAATGAATTAACATGACAATCTCGATTATCATGAAGGATTGGTATTCACATCAAAATATGAGAACACCGCTTAGGAAAGGTATGGGATCAACATTTGACTTCGAAGCAACTCGAATACCACAACTCAAAACAAAACAAAGATTGGCTTGCAGAATAAGCCGGAACAAACATATGATAGAGATTTCGTCCGAAGTTTTCGTGGTGGGGCCTACACGGGCTCGATCGTACAGCACCATCATGTACAAGGCAGTGCACATGACATACGAAGCGTCCCCGAGTCGGCATAGCCAAGGACTCTTTAAGACACAACGAGACCACTGTAAAACCGACCGTGAATAGGCGGACCACTAGACGTCGACCCCAATTTCATATCATATATCCATCGGAAAGATATCATAAGAGCTACTTGAATTCCCACTTATAAACTCCCGAAATTTTTCCGGTTATGCAATCAGGTGTTGGGGATACAGGGGAAGCATAATATCTCACCCAAATCTAGCAAATCCTACATCCAGCTGTATCCATCCTTCAACACATAACCAAGAAACCTTCGGAAATCATCTACCTCAACCTTCGAAAAGCATCCGTTATATAAGTTATGGCGATACTCCCGAACTCCCGCCCCAGTACTGGGTGGCGTCGAGGTTATCTCACCAACAAACTGCATAAAAGAGATTTTCGATGTCGGCGTACTAAACTCAGGTATTCCAGAACTGCAACGATAAAATTATGATGACAACACCTCAGAGCTCAACTCCCCGGGACACTTCCACTAAACCCCTGACAGGAGGCACCAAGACAATGTTCTCATCATAAAACCATCGAAACGATTCCAAGATACCCGCGTGATCCTAATTTTTTTTGTGAAATTTGAGAAGAGAAGAGTCAAAACTCTGCGTCAGGATGCCTTACCAGAGCGATGAGGGGACTGGGAAGTAAAAAGAATTCCTAAACTCTCCGATATATAATTACTATATGACTCACAACATTTTTCTAGACACAACTCGGCCGCTAAAAACGATCAATCAGTGGGGGCTCCTAAGGCCAGGGAAGGCTCTGATTACCAACTTGTAACGCCCTCGATGCGGCTATATCTCCCACGTGTCGAAGCACGACTTAGAGGCATAACCGCATTGAAAGCAATGTCGCAAGTGAGGTAATCTTCACACAACCCATGTAATACATAAGGGAAAAGATACATAGTTGGCTTACAATCGCCACTTCACACAAATACATGAATAAAGCATTACATCATCCAAATACAATCAAGGTCCGACTACGGAACCAAAATAAAAGAAGAACCCTAAATGCGAAAAAGGTCCCCGATCGACCCCAACTGGGCTCCACTACTGATCAACTAGAATGAAACAACATAAAGGACAATATCTTCATCGAACTCCTCCTGAGCTGGGTTGCGTCCTCTGCACGATCTCAACGGCACCTGCAAGATGGTTTTGGAAGTATCTGTGAGCCACGGGGACTCAGCAATCTCGCACCCTCGCGATCAAGACTATTTAAGCTTATGGGTAAGGTAAAAGGTATGAGGTGGAGCTGCAGCAAGCGACTAGCATATATGGTGGCTAACATACGCAAATGAGAGCGAGAAGAGAAGGCAAAGCACGGTCGAGATACTATAATCAAGAAGTGATCCTATAGTAACCTATGTCAAGCATAACTCCAACAACCGTGTTCACTTCCCGGATTCCGCCGGAAAGAGACCATCACGGTTACACACGCAGTTGATTCATTTTAATTAAGGTCAACTTCAGGTTTTCTACAACCGGACGTTAACAAATTCCTATCTTCCCGTAACCGCGGACACGGCTTTCGAAAGTTCAAATCCCTGCAGGGGTGTCCCAACTTAGCCCATCACAAGCTCTCATGGTCAACGAAGGAATAGACCTCCTCCCGAGACATTCCGATCAGACTCGGTATCCCGGTACAACAAGACATTTCGACAGGGTAAAACTAAACCAGCAACACCGCCCGAATGTGCCGACAAATCCCGATAGGACCTGCACATATCTCTTTCTCAGGGCACACTCAGATGAGCCAGACGTCGGGTAAGCCAGCCTAGAGTTGCCCCTGGTGGCCTCGGACATCGCTCAGTTGGACCAACACTCAGAGGAGCACTAGCCCGGGGGGGTTAAAATAAGATGACCCTTGAGTCTGCAGAACCCAAGGGAAAGAAAAAGCTAGATGGCAAATGGTAAAACCAATGTTGGGCATTGCTGGAAGAGCTTTACTTAAGATGAACTGTCAAGGGGTTCCCATAATAGCCCAACCGCGTAAGGGATGCAAAATCCGGGAACATAACACCGATATGACGGAAACTTGGGCGGCAAGAGTGGAACACAACACCAGGCATAAGGCCGAGCCTTCCACCCTTTACCAAGTATATAGATGCATTAATTAAATAAGATATATTGTGATATCCCAACAAGTAAACATGTTCCAACTAGGAACAACATCTCCATGTTCCAACAAGGAACAAACTTCAATCTTCACCTGCAACTAACAACGCTATAAGAGGGGCTGAGCAAAGCGGTAACATAGCCAAACAACGGTTTGCTAGGACACGGTGGGTTAGAGGCTTGGTTCAACAACATGGGAGGCATGATAAGCAAGTGGTAGGTATCGCAGCATAGGCATAGCAAAAGAGCGAGCAACTAAGCAAGCAAAGATAGAAGTGATTTCGAGGGTATGATCATCTTGCCTGAAATCCCGCAAGGAAGAAGAACGAGTCCATGAAGAAGATAAACGGACGTAGACGAACGGGTCCTCTAAAACTCGACATTATCGGAACCAACCCGAAGAAGCAACACCGGAAAAGAAGCACACAACATAGTAAACAACCAACACATGAACATGGTATGATATGCGGGATGCGGTATGCGAAGCATATGCATGATTGGACAAGGGAATGCATGAACCTGGCCTCAACTTGGAAAACCAAGTGTGCCACTGGAAAGATGAGGTGATTTCGGTTGAAATCGATATAAAGATCACCGGAATCGGAGTTACGGTTTGGAAATGGCAAGCGATTCAAATATGACACCGGCCTACGATTTACAGCAAGTAGTCATCTAAATGCAATGAGATGAACATGCTACAGCACTCAAACATGGAAACAAAATACATGGCAGGGATGCATTCAAGATGCTTAACAAAAGTCTAGCACTGAGCTACGGCCAATTCATCCATTAACAGGTTCAAACAAGCATGGCAAAAATTCAAACGGTAAACAGATCTCAGACTTAGTGAAATTAACACTTGTGTGGAATTTCAGATCATATAGCCCTCTTCGGAGCAACAAAACAACAAGCTACAGGACCTGAACATGACAAAGAAAGACATGGCATGGAGCTACTCAGCAAGCTTAACAAAAGTCCCTTAGTGACCTTGAGCCAAAAGGGATCACAAAATATACTAACAAGCACACGAACATAGCAAAAACATAATCAGTTTTCAGACTTAGTGAAACTGGGACATGCTGAAACATAACTCACGAAGGCATGTTTACAAGCTCGATGCACTTACTACGGAGCAAGTCATGGCAAGACAAGCATACATCCATTAAGAAGGCACAAAATGCAAGCTAGACATGGCAAGAACAATGGCATAGCATGCACGGATCAACTACAATAACATCGGCAAAATCGCAAACAAGTTGACGATCTGCCCAGATTCACAACGAAGCAAAAGTAGAGCTCGATTGACTCAAGCTAGGGTGCTCCATATATGCAAACAAAGACATGGATGGATAGAGCACTACAATATTAACAAAACTCCTTTACTGATCATCCTCAAAAGAGGCACGGATCACTAGGAAACAACATGAACATATGGCATCATGAACTAAACAGCTCAAGGACTTAGTGGAAATGCTAAGTCCCTGAAAACAGAATTACCAAGTGCCTCACTTTGCAAGCTTGCACTAGACACCACACACATCACAAAAATACATGGGTTGCACCTCTGGAAAGATGAAAAAACCCTTAACAAAATATATGTAGAGCATCAGGGCATATCATGCACACAACAATCATGGCAAAATGACAAATGTCTAAGATGAAGTAGCAGATCTGACAATTAACTCAAGTAGCCTCCTTCTAACAACATTTCGGACATCAAGATGCACTCAAATGAAAATGATGCAATGAGATGAAATGATGTACTCTCTGAGGCGAACAATTTTATATGCTATATGCCCAAATCGGAGTTACGGATGCGGAGATATAGCATGATGAACATAGGCACATGGATCTGGGATTTTCGGGACATAGTGGAAATTTACCTCCGCGAAAAGTCAACGCGGGACGGATATATCCGGGACGAGGAGATCCGGATCTGGACGGGTGTGACACCCCAAAATTTTGACCTTGTTTTAATGAATTAAAATTTTGCCAGGAATTAAAACTTTGAATTTCTGAGCTCTCTTTTGATTTTTTTAATCATTTTCTTCCCTATTGTGATGAGTTTTTCCCAAAGTGAAAAAAATCTTTCAAATATGTTATTGGGCTTATTTAATCTCTCAAGAAAAACTTTTCCTCATTTAATATAACTAATTAAATAATTAAGTTGCTTGATCTTCACTTTCTTGAAAATGGTTTTTCAAGGTTAAGTGGTCATATTTGAACTACAACCATTTGATAAATTCCCTTAAAATTTCCACAAAAATTTGGAGATGTCATGTGATGTTTTTTAAATCACATTTGTATAAAAACATCTTTATTTAATGAAATATTTTGAGTTCTACAACAGATTTCTCTTCTCTGGTCCAGTGGGCATTTTGCACTACAACTCATTTAAATAATTCTTTCCAGCCTCCACCAAAATTTTTGGATGTTAGTAGTACCATAGGATTCAACTTTATGCAAAAACCCAGTGATGTTATTTGCCAATTTTGAGTGAATCAACCTCATTTTCATTCTGGACCAACTTGAGGATTTGTACAACAACTACATCTTAAGTTGCTCCTTTACCCATGATTCCTTTTCCTGCTTGCAGACCACCCTACCAAACCCCTAAATCTAGGAGCATGCACCCATTGGTTCATTTTTGGTTCATGAAATAATGCCATTTATCTTCTATCCAGAATTGAAGTTTTGCAAAACTTGCACTAACAAGTTTCTGCTTTTGGCCAAATAACCTCACCACCTTCTCATTCATCTAAGGAGACCCTGATCTGGAGAGTTTGGCAACTCCAAGAAAAGCCTAGGTGCCTGTGGCATTTTATCGAACACCCTGTGTGCATGGCCAGATTTGGCATGGATTCAAGTTTGCATTGTAAACTTGGCCACTTGACCTAATCACCATGCCCATTTCCCCTCTATCTAACCCTAACCTAGCCCCGTTCCTTCCCAGCCTCAACCACGACCTCTAGCGTGCTCTGGCATTGTGTCGAGCACATCCCATGCATGCCCAGAGCGCGAGCAGAGCGTGCGTTTGGCACGCGTTTTGCACATGCCGCGCCCGAGCCGACACGCTGGCCACCTGGCTTTGGCCCACTCGGCAGCACCTCGCCACGCACGTCCCTCCTCACCGCTACGTGCCAAGCCGCCCCTCGCCATGCCCGACTGGCCAGGAGCTAGCCGCCACGGCCGCCGACAGCCCCTGCTCCGTTCAGCGCCGCCGAGCCTCCCCCGCTCGCCACCTGGCCCCTGGAGCAGCGCAAGCTTATCCGCAGCCATGTCCGCTAGCGCTCCTCGCCGCCACAATGCCCTGGAGCTACAAAAAGACGGTCGCCGACGAGCTCATCCACGGCCGCCACTGAACCGCCTCGACTCGCCTATTTAAGGAGCCCCGAGTTCATCTCCGCACGCAGGCAGTCCCAAGCCACCTCCCGAGGACCCCCATTGGCAGCCAATCGACCCAGGGAGGCCTCCTTCCTCATCTCCGGCAACTCCTGCCGCCGCCACTGCCCCGGCCAATCCGGCACCTCCAGTACCTCCCCCTCTCCATTCTCTTCGCCAGAAACTTCCTCATCCTCCCGTGAACCCATTCCCCTACTCAATCTTGATCGGGAACCACCGTAGCCCCAAATCCACCTTGCTCCCGAAGCTTCCCTCCGCCGCGGAGCTCGCCGCCGGCGATTTCCTCCACTTCCGACGACCCTACGACTACCGGAGTGACCACCTCGGCCCCCTGAATCCGCTGGTGGCCTCAGCTTTCCGAACGGAGCCACCATTCGCCGGTGATGATCGCCGGAGCCCCGCTCCACTCGGGCAGAGGAGGGAGACGACGCGGGCGACTGGTCAAACCTGACCAGTGGGCCAGGCGGGCCCACCGTCAGAGACCCAGCGCCAGTCCACGTGGTTAAGTGGAGGCGTAAAGGGCGCAAGTGCATTTTCTCTGCACCGAAAGCGTCATCTCGTTTGAACCGTTCTCTTTTCCTGATTTTATTCAAAACAGATTTTGACCAAATCTTTGACTGGCTATAACTCTTTAAATATAACTCCAAATGAATTGATTCTTTTTCCTACCTTCCTCAAATTTGGTCTACTTTATTTTAAGATTTATTTCAAAAAAATTCCAAACAACTTTTTGTACTGTTTTTGAAATGTGTGTTAATTCAAATATATTTTAAAATAGGATTTTGGAGAGAGAGAAGAAACTTTCAAAAGTTTTGGAGAGCACCTCACCCCTCCACAACTTAAAGGCAAGCATTCTGAACCCTGGTATAATGTTTTGGTGTGTTATTTGACACGTTTATAACACCACCTTATTTCGGAGGACTTGTTATTTTATGTGATGTGATCATATGCATGGAAGCATATCAGTGATTTTCTTGCTGTTGGAAATGAATATTTTTGTGATGGTAATCATCCTCATGTGCCTTGCATGCATGCCAGAAAGGAATCCGGGAAAGCCTCGGCCTTGGGTAGGCGTGAGCTTGTCACCGGTCCTCGTCGGGACGGTTATGTCCGGTATGGCATGGTAAGGTATATTGAGTGGTGATTTCGTCGGTTGTAATATATTTGATATACATGTCTTGCAGGAAACTTATAAACCTCCTGAGTCGACCGCAGATCGAGTCTTGTTCCAGTAACCCCCATACTTGCCTCGTACTACCACTCGTCCCTGCCGCAGGTAGGGTACGGTTCAGTAAGTCGTCAACCCCTTTCCAGCACACACCGTACAGAGAGGCCATGGTGGAAGATATCGGTTGTAGCCGGTAGGCAGGCCACCTGGTCCGGGGGCATGGGTGTTTCCGGTTGGGAACGAGAGGGGAGGCCACCCCTTAGAGCGCGCGATATAAATTTGATCCCATGCTACGCGAGGTTGTAGCCTCCCCACTTAGAGTTTTGCTTAACAAGTGTCGTGGGTGATTCCAGACACCGATGAGTTAAGCTGGTGTGTGCAAGTTAGGCGTGTTTTCAACTAAAAGGCCGTAGACGGAATTAGTCCCGATGGACTAAAGGAATCCGTTACTCGTGGGTAAAGAGTACGCCCTCTGCAGAGATTAAACCTATTCGAATAGCCGTGTCCATGGTTAAGGATTACAGTCTGGGATGGGTCAAGTGTTGGTCTTAGTGTCGGTCTTCGGAGGTGAAATTGTTAAACTAAACTTGGATACTGACCGGTGACTTGTGAGGACCATGATTATTATTTTTGTTATGGACTAACCTGTGGTAATATTTGTATTATCGAGTATCCCTGGGATGGTGCTATCCCCTGGATATTCATGGTGATTATTTATTTTCTAAGCCCGGTTAAATGTTTACTCCTGTGGATGGACTAACCCTTTTATTATCATGAACTGAGTATTTTATTATGAGAAATATTTATTTGTGATTTTAAAGCCCTTTCTGTGATGTCGCTCAGACGTCCGACTGTGGCATTTCTTTTAAAGCCCTTTCTGTGATGTCGCTCAGACGTCCGACTGTGGCATTTCTTTTAAAGCCCTTTCTGTGATGTCGCTCAAACGTCTGACTATGGCATTTCTTTTAAAGCCCCTTCTGTGATGTCGCTCAGATGTCCGACTGTGGCATTTCTTTTAAAGCCCTTTCTGTGATGTCGCTCAGACATCCGACTGTGGCATTTCTTTTAAAGCCCTTTCTGTGATGTCGCTCAGACGTCCGACTGTGGCAATTCTTTTTAAGCCCTTTCTGTGATGTCGCTCAGACGTCCGACTGTGGTATTTCTTTTAAAGCCCTTCCTGTGGTGTTGCTTAGACGCCCGACTGTGGCATTTCTTTTAAGCCCTTTATGTGGTGTCGCTTAGACGCCCGACTGTGGCATTTCTTTTAAGCCCTTTATGTGGTGTCGCACAGACGCCCGACTGCGGCATTTTATTTCCACTCCCTTATTGCTTATTCATGTTGCATATAAATAACCGCTTGCATGCATAAAAGATATGTTATTTGTGACTGACGATGTGATCATAGAATATTTCAGTGCATAGATATCAATTATATTATCCCAGTGTTCATGATGTTTGCGAGTACATTCAAACTACTCACTGGCTTGTCCCTGGCTATTGTCTTGGCCAGATTCCTGCATGGAGAGGAACGTTGCGATGACAGCCCTGGAAATTAAGCAACGGTGATAGCAGCCACGCGAAGATAGGAGTTAACCTGGTCAGCTGTTCCCGTGGGAAATGGAGTCCCATAGACACTGTTGATTCACAAACCGCTTCCGCCATCGACCCCTAGAAAACCTTTTGATGTACTCACAGGCCACAATGGTCTTGTACTACACATTTTGTACTTTTGCTTGGAATTTCTGTAACAAGTTGGTGCCTCATCAGCTAACAATAATCCTGGGGCTGGTGAGCACAACGGCCATTTTCTGGAAATTTTTGTCCGGAAAACCGGTCGCGACAGACTTGGTATCAGAGCCAGGCTGACCATTGACTAATCCTATCTTAGCCAGGTCTATAAACCTAAGTAAACCAGCCCACCAGACTTTGACCAAACCCCAGTCAAGCTTCCCTAGCAAGATAGCCACACCGTGACCCGACACCCTTATCGGCAGTCGGTGCCCAACCTATCAACCCAACCTGTCACTCATGCACCAGTGACCGAGTCCTAAATAGTCCTTTTCACAGGCGTGCGAAGGAAGACTCTGTCCCCTTTTTCCTATAAAAAGGACACGATAGCCCCAACACAGCACAGCCTCTACCCCAAACCAAGCCACAATGCCCGGCCCTGTCGTGCACAGTGAGACCACAGCAACCAACCTTGGAGGCTTTGTGACCATACTCGCAAACCTCACCCGTCGTGTCTATGCGTTAAAAAAGCCCCCAGAATATGTTGTGTACCAAGGACCCATGAGCGGCGAGAGCCGTCAATTTTGGGCCACTGTGCACATTTATGGTAGGGGACTAGAGCGTGAGCGCCCCTACAGGTTCACCGGAAGGACAACTTCCTTTGAGCCACAAGCCATCCAACTAGCTGCTCGAGAAGCTATAGTTCATCTCTGAAACTTGTCGCCCAGAGTTAACTGTCGCTCGTTCCACTACTACCCCAGACGTGAAGGGTATGGTAGACCACCCCAAGTTGTCAACGGAGATTGCGAGATAGATCCTGCATTGTTGCACCTAGTGCGCTATGTAAGTGCACTAGAGGAGCTATACGATCAAATCACGATTGATCTAATCGCAGCTCGTGGAGAGCTGGTTCGTCGAACCCCGGCGAGAGAAGAGATCGAGCCCAACATCATCAACCCAGTCGTGCTGTTTGGACGCCCGATCGAGCCCCGGAGATCTGCCCCAGCCACCGGCCAAGGTGCCGCGATAACCCCAGAAGTGCTTCGCCGCATACTGGAAGCACACTCCAACGGGGTTGTGGCCAACAATCCCCGAGATGGTCATCATAGCTACCCCGAGCCTGCAGCCCCTCAGACCACTCCAGTTAATTCAGACGACGAGACCCGAAGAGAAGCCTCGACATCCATAAGGCACGCCCGCTTGGATATAAACGAGGTAGACTAAGTCACCCGAATCGTATCGAGTCCCAGTGTACCCTTGCTTTGTAATCATGTGGCCTTGTTTTTAAACGCCGCCTGTTGTCATGCCTCCGTTTTAAATAGTATCCCCTGCATGGGTATGTCAGCACCCAGTTGCATATTTTTCCGGACACAACTACCCAAAAACCTTCCCCGACAATCCCCATAGTAACACTTCACTATAGTGAAATGTGTGAATCTGTGGCTTGACCCCGACCTTGGAACAGAGCTGAAAATTTTCTTTACCATTCACCGCGGTAAAAAATGACCCAGCTCCAGTGCTATAAAAGGCCACCGCGTGACCTTGCCAAGCACCCCTCATCTTGTGCACCATCCTCACAATCAATTCTTGCCATGCCGAGCCCCAGCATTTACCTGAGAACCCCAGATGCAACCCCGGGTAGTTTTGTCAAGTTATTGTGGGATTTTACCTGCAGTACCATGGGCGCTACCCAGCCACCCCAGTACGAGCTGTTCAAATCAAGGATCACCTCTTCCACCTCTAGATATTGGGCAGCAGTGCACATCCCTCCCGTAAACTCAAACCAAGATCCAATAGAGGTCTCCTTCGTGGGGAAATCTATGCCAACCCCACAGATGGCCATAGAAGCTGCTGCATACGAAGCGCTCGCTCGCCTTCGATTCGCAGTGCCTTATGCCAGCGAACGAGGATATTATTACTTTCCGAGCCGTGCAGAACCCGGAGGAGTGACATCTTTTCCTGGTGGACGAATTGAGAGAGACCCAGTCCTGGCCAACCTTGTCCAGTACGTCATCGCTCAAGAGCGTTTAAACCAACGTGTGATGGGTTATCTCCAGAGCCTCGCAGATTTGAATCCTCAAATCGCCATAGGCAGAGCACTAAGGCCCGACCAGGAGAGACACGTGCATCGACTGGTCAATCCACTTTCTCCGATAGAAGAAGAGTGTATCCCAGTACCTGAGACGTTTTCTAGGGACCCCGTCCGATTACCATTCCCATTTTAGACGTCGCTACGGTGTTCATTATTGCAACACTTATTTATGTGTGTGACTTATGCGTAATGCCCTGAGTTTGTACGACAAGTTAATTAATTGACTTCTACTAATGGATGTAGTTTTTGTTGTGATTTATGCTCTTTTAAATTAACTGCTTTTCTCGCAAAATCCTGGAGTGAGATTTTCTTTTCCTGAGTTGCTACATCTGCACCTTCTCACGACGTGGATTAAATAATTTCACACAGCACCATGGCAGCAGACTCACAACCATAATCATTCGAGCACATACACTATTTGCAATGGTGGTACCTCCGGTTAATCACCCCCTAACAACAGTTAGCACCCGGCACACCCTATCTACTCCTCATGATCACTACCACCGCGGAGAGCCAACACCCGAGCAGCAGTGTCGCGATGATCGTCGAGGATCATCGCGCACAGGAGCACGGAGAGCCCCAGTAGTGTCGCCAGCCCTCCGAATATCAGGATAGCAAACCAGTCCGGCATCGCCTCCGCCATTAGAGCCTCACCCGAGCTTCTGTAAGCAGTAATGGGGAAAGGAGGAGGAGAAGTGAGGCCAGGTGTGAGGAAGGAGAGAGGAGAACACCCCAGCCGTTTTATAGCTCGAGCTCGGTGTACGGTGGGCGAAGTCCACCAACGCCGCTCGTCACCGATCGCCGGTGTTTGGAGACGAATCCGCAAGCAGTGCCGACAGCATGCTGGCCCGCGAGGTGAGTGCACGCTGCACCGGCAGCTAGCACGCCGCGCACTACCACGGTACGGCCTAGATACCCTACGCGCTAAACGTCGCCGGTGGAGAAAGCGCGGGGAAGCACGCGGGAGAGAGGAAGAAGAGAGAACCAGCGGGAGAAGAAGAGGCTGACAGTGGGCCTCGGGTCCACCTGTCGGCCAGGGAGAGCACTGTGCTCTCGGGTACGACCAGCGTATATTTAAATTTAGAAGTCATTCTAAATTTATATCCAGCGTAAAAATCTCACGTTTTGTTCCGAACCGTAGATTTTTCCACGCAGCACCAGTATCCACACTGTGGTTTTACACCACTTATTGCCCTCTCACTGTAGCCACATCTTTATTGCATAAAAATTTTCTTGAAACAGCCTTTGGCAAATCTCGAGGACGAGATTTTTTTCTTAAGGGGGGTAGTGTTGTGACACCCCAAAATTTTGACCTTGTTTTAATGAATTAAAATTTTGCCAGGAATTAAAACTTTGAATATCTGAGCTCTCTTTTGATTTTTTTAATCATTTTCTTCCCTGTTGTGATGAGCTTTTCCCAAAGTGAAAAAAAATCTTTCAAATATGTTATTGGGCTTATTTAATCTCTCAAGAAAAACTTTTCCTCATTTAATATAACTAATTAAATAATTAAGTTGCTTGATCTTCACTTTCTTGAAAATGGTTTTTCAAGGTTAAGTGGCCATATTTGAACTACAACCATTTGATAAATTCCCTTAAAATTTCCACAAAATTTTGGAGATGTCATGTGATGTTTTTTAAATCACCTTTGTATAAAAACATCTTTATTTAATGAAATATTTTGAGTTCTACAACAGATTTCTCTTCTGTGGTCCAGTGGGCATTTTGCACTACAACTCATTTAAATAATTCTTTCCAGCCTCCACCAAATTTTTTGGATGTTAGTAGTACCATAGGATTCAACTTTATGCAAAAACCCAGTGATGTTATTTGCCAATTTTGAGTGAATCAACCTCATTTTCATTCTGGACCAACTTGAGGATTTGTACAGCAACTACATCTTAAGTTGCTCCTTTACCCATGATTCCTTTTCCTGCTTGCAGACCACCCTACCAAACCCCTAAATCTAGGAGCATGCACCCATTGGTTCATTTTTGGTTCATGAAATAATGCCATTTATCTTCTATCCAGAATTGAAGTTTTGCAAAACTTGCACTAAAAAGTTTCTGCTTCTGGCCAAATAACCTCACCACCTTCTCATTCATCTAAGGAGACCCCGATCTGGAGAGTTTGGCAACTCCAAGAAAAGCCTAGGTGCCAGTGGCATTTTATCAAACACCCTGTGTGCATGGCCAGATTTGGCATGGATTCAAGTTTGCATTGTAAACTTGGCCACCTGACCTAACCACCATGCCCATTTCCCCTCTATCTAACCCTAACCTAGCCCCGTTCCTTCCCAGCCTCAACCGCAACCTCTAGCGTGCTCTGGCATTGTGTCGAGCACAGCCCGTGCGTGCCCAGAGCGCGAGCAGAGCGTGCGTTTGGCACACGCTTTGCACATGTCGCGCCCGAGCCGACACGCTGGCCCCCCTGGCTTTGGCCCACTCGGCAGCACCTCGCCACGCACGTCCCTCCTCACCGCTACGCGCCAAGCCGCCCCTCGCCACGCCCGACAGGCCAGGAGCTAGCCGCCACGGCCGCTGACAGCCCCTGCTCCATTCAGCACCGCCGAGCCTCCCCCGCTCGCCACCTGGCCCCTGGAGCAGCGCGAGCTTATCCGCAGCCATGTCCGCTAGCGCTCGTCGCCGCCACGATGCCCTGCAGCTACAGAAAGACGGTCGCCGACGAGCTCATCCACGACCGCCGCTGAACCGCCTCGACTCGCCTATTTAAGGAGCCCCGAGTTCATCTCCGCATGCAGGCAGTCCCAAGCCACCTCCCGAGGACCCCCATTGGCAGCCAATCGACCCGGGGAGGCCTCCTTCCTCATCTCCGGCAACTCCTGCCGCCGCCACCGCCCCGGCCAATCCGGCACCTCCAGTACCTCCCCCTCTCCATTCTCTTCGCTAGAAACTTCCTCATCCTCCCGTGAACCCATTCCCCTACTCAATCTTGATCGGGAACCATCGTAGCCCCAAATCCACCTTGCTCCCGAAGCTTCCCTCCGCCGCGGAGCTCGCCGCCGGCGATTTCCTCCACTTCCGACGACCCTGCGACTACCGGAGTGACCACCTCGGCCCCCTGAATCCGCTGGTGGCCTCAGCTTTCCGAACGGAGCCACCATTCGCCGGCGATGATCGCCGGAGCCCCGCTCCACTCGGGCAGAGGAGGGAGACGATGCAGGCGACTGGTCAAACCTGACCAGTGGGCCAGGCGGGCCCACCGTCAGAGACCCAGCGCCAGTCCATGTGGTTAAGTGGAGGCGTAAAGGGCGCAAGTGCGTTTTCTCTGCACCGAAAGCGTAATCTCGTTTGAACCGTTTTCTTTTCCTGATTTTATTCAAAACAGATTTTGACCAAATCTTTGACTGGCTATAACTCTTTAAATATAACTCCAAATGAATTGATTCTTTTTCCTACCTTCCTCAAATTTGGTCTAGTTTATTTTAAGATTTATTTCAAAAAATTCCAAACAACTTTTTGTACTGTTTTTGAAATGTGTGTTAATTCAAATATATTTTAAAATAGGATTTTGGAGAGAGAGAAGAAACTTTCAAAAGTTTTGGAGAGCATCTCACCCCTCCACAACTTAAAGGCAAGCATTCTGAACCCTGGTATAATGTTTTGGTGTGTTATTTGACACGTTTATAACACCACCTTATTTCGGAGGACTTGTTATTTTATGTGATGTGATCATATGCATGGAAGCATATCAGTGATTTTCTTGCTGTTGGAAATGAATATTTTTTGTGATGGTAATCATCCTCATGTGCCTTGCATGCATGCCGGAAAGGAATCCGGGAAAGCCTCGGCCTTGGGTAGGCGTGAGCTTGTCACCGGTCCCCGTCGGGACGGTTATGTCCAGTATGGCATGGTAAGGTATATTGAGTGGTGATTTCGTCGGTTGTAATATATTTGATATACATGTCTTGCAGGAAACTTATAAACCTCCTGAGTCGACCGCAGATCGAGTCTTGTTCCAGTAACCCCCATACTTGCCTCGTACTACCACTCGTCCCTGCCGCAGGTAGGGTACGGTTCAGTAAGTCGTCAACCCCTTTCCAGCACACACCGTACAGAGAGGCCATGGTGGAAGATATCGGTTGTAGCCGGTAGGCAGGCCACCTGGTCCGGGGGCATGGGTGTTTCTGGTTGGGACCGAGAGGGGAGGCCACCCCTTAGAGCGCGCGATATAAATTTGATCCCATGCTACACGAGGTTGTAGCCTCCCCACTTAGAGTTTTGCTTAACAAGTGTCGTGGGTGATTCCAGACACCGATGAGTTAAGCTGGTGTGTGCAAGTTAGGCGTGTTTTCAACTAAAAGGCCGTAGACGGAATTAGTCCCGATGGACTAAAGGAATCCGTTACTCGTGGGTAAAGAGTACGCCCTCTGCAGAGATTAAACCTATTCGAATAGCCGTGTCCATGGTTAAGGATTACAGTCTGGGATGGGTCAAGTGTTGGTCTTAGTGTCGGTCTTCGGAGGTGAAATTGTTAAACTAAACTTGGATACTGACCGGTGACTTGTGAGGACCATGATTATTATTTTTGTTATGGACTAACCTGTGGTAATATTTGTATTATCGAGTATCCCTGGGATGGTGCTATCCCCTGGATATTCATGGTGATTATTTATTTTCTAAGCCCGGTTAAATGTTTACTCCTGTGGATGGACTAACCCTTTTATTATCATGAACTGAGTATTTTATTATGAGAAATATTTATTTGTGATTTTAAAGCCCTTTCTGTGATGTCGCTCAGACGTCCGACTGTGGCATTTCTTTTAAAGCCCTTTCTGTGATGTCGCTCAGACGTCCGACTGTGGCATTTCTTTTAAAGCCCTTTCTGTGATGTCGCTCAGACGTCCGACTGTGGCATTTCTTTTAAAGCCCTTTCTGTGATGTCGCTCAGACGTCCGACTGTGGCATTTCTTTTAAAGCCCCTTCTGTGATGTCGCTCAGACGTCCGACTGTGGCATTTCTTTTAAAGCCCTTTCTGTGATGTCGCTCAGACGTCCGACTGTGGCATTTCTTTTAAAGCCCTTTCTGTGATGTCGCTCAGACGTCCGAGTGTGGCAATTCTTTTAAAGCCCTTTCTGTGATGTCGCTCAGACGTCCGACTGTAGTATTTCTTTTAAAGCCCTTTCTGTGGTGTCGCTTAGACGCCCGATTGTGGCATTTCTTTTAAGCCCTTTATTGGTGTCGCTTAGACGCCCGACTATGGCATTTCTTTTAAGCCCTTTATGTGGTGTCGCACAGACGCCCGACTGCGGCATTTCATTTCCACTCCCTTATTGCTTATTCATGTTGCATATAAATAACCACTTGCATGCATAAAAGATATGTTATTTGTGACTAAGGATGTGATCATAGAATATTTCAGTGCATAGATATCAATTATATTATCCCAGTGTTCATGATGTTTGTGAGTACATTCAAAGTACTCACTGGCTTGTCCCTGGCTATTGTCTTGGCCAGATTCCTGCATGGAGAGGAACGTTGCGATGACAGCCCCGGAAATTAAGCAACGGTGATAGCAGCCACGTGAAGATAGGAGTTAACCTGGTCAGCTGTTCCCGTGGGAAATGGAGTCCCATAGACACTGTTGATTCACAACCCGCTTCCGCCATCGACCCCTAGAAAACCTTTTGATGTACTCACAGGCCACAATGGTCTTGTACTACACATTTTGTACTTTTGCTTGGAATTTCTGTAACAAGTTGGTGCCTCATCAGCTAACAGTAATCCTGGGGCTGGTGAGCACAACGGCCATTTTCTGGAAATTTTTGTCCGGAAAACCGGTCGAGACAACGAGGCCTTTGGATCGGGGAGGGGTGGATCTGTTCCACCCCGGTCCAGATCTGGCCGGATCGGACTCCGGCGAAGGTGGCACGAACTCCGGCGATGGCCGGTTCCGGCGATGGCTGGCGACGGCTCCGGTGGAGAGGCACGGCGAGCGGCGCGCCGGTGGCGTCGGGCGGCGCTACGCCGGCGACGAGGAGGCGGGGGAGACACCGAGGCGAGGCGGCGGCGCGGGGTGGTCCGGCGACCGAGGCGGCGGGCAGGTCGCCGGCGAATATGGCGGCGGCGGCGAGGCACGCTAGTCGGCGGCGAACCGGCGCGGAGGATGAGGCGGGCGGCGTCGGGCGCTGCGGGCGGCGCGCGGCCCGAACGCGCGGAGGAGGGGGCCGGCTTTGGGCCGAGCGGGCCGGTGGGAGGCGCGGACAGCGGGGTGCCAAGTGGCGCGCTCTGATTGGGCACGGGCGGCGACGGAGGCTGAAACGGACACGTCCGCCTGCGAAGGTTTTGTCCGGCGCGCGAGGAGAGGGAGGAATCCAGGTTTTGCACTGCGAATTTCGGAGGGGTAGGTGTTTATATAGGTAGAGGGAGCTAGGAGAGTCCAAATGAGGTGCAGTTTTCGGCCACGCGATCGTGATCGAACGACCGAGATGATGGAGGAGGTTTAGGTGGGTTTTGGGCCAAATTGGAGGGGTGTTGGGCTGCAACACACACGAGGCCTTTTCGGTCCCTCGGTTAACCGTTGGAGCATCAAACGAAGTCCAAATGATACAAAACTTGGCAGGCGGTCTACCGGTATTAAACCAAGGCCGCTTGGCAAGTCTCGGTCCAATCCGGAAATGTTTAATCCCCACACACGAAAGAAAGCTAGAATTGACCACCGGAGGAGAAAGAAGCGCCGGAATGCAAAATGGACAACTGGGAAAAAAACTCGGATGCATGAGACGAACACGTATGAAAATGAAATGCACATGATGACATGATATGCAATGCATGACACGCAAGCAAGGACAACACCACAACAGCGAATAACTGGACGACACCTGGCACATCGGTCTCGGGGCGTTACATATGTATCGTTGCTACTAAGGATAAAATGATGGGACCTATCTCTACATAGATAGATCTTGTCTACATCATGCCATCGTTCTTATTGCATTACTCCGTTTCTCCATGAACTTAATACACTAGATGCATGCTGGATAGCGCTCGATGTGTGGAGTAATAGTAGTAGATGCAGGCAGGAGTCGGTCTACTAATCTTGGACGTGATGCCTATATAATAATCATTGCCTGGATATCGTCATGAGTATTTTAAGTTCTATCAATTGCCCAACAGTAATTTGTTACCCACCATTTGTTATTTTTCTTGAGAGAAGCCACTAGTGAAACCTACGACCCCGGGTCTCTTTCTCATATTATTTGCCTTCACGATCTATATTATTTGCCTTTTATTTTCAGATCTGCTAAACCAAAAATACAAAAATACCTTGCTGTAATTTATTTTATTTGGCATTCGATCTATCAATATTTACAACTCTCTCACGTCCGTTTGCCAATTTCTGGCGCCGCTACCCGAAAGGGATTGACAACCCCTTTTACACGTCGGGTTGCGAGTAGTTGTTATTTGTGTGCAGGTGCTATTTACATTGTGTTTCTTGGTTCTCCTACTGGTACGATAACCTTGGTTTCATATCTGAGGGAAATACCTACCGCCGTTGTGCTGCATCATCCCTTCCTCTTTGGGAAATACCGACGTAACTTCAAGCGACATAAGTAAGGATCATGAAATTGGTGATAGAGGATGGTTGATGATGACGATGGCAACGATTTCCCCTCTCTAGAGCCCAAAACAGACTCCCGATCTACCCTCCTGAGGAAGAACAGGGCTTGGCTGCGGCTCCGTATCGTAAAACGCGATGAATCCTTGTCTGTGATTTTTTTATCCCCGAACGTGAATATATGGAGTTGGAGTTGCGGTCGGTGGAGCTCCAGGGAGGCCACAAGGACAGACGGCGCGCCCCAGGGGGGTGGGCGCGCCCCCCACCCTTGTGGCCAGGGTGTGGGCCCCTTCGGTTGATTATGTCACCAATATTTTTTATCTATTCCAAAACTGGTCTCCGTGAAGTTTCGGGTCATTCCCAGAACTTTTATTTCTGCACAAAAATAACACCATGGCAATTCTACTGAAAACAACGCCAGTCCGGGTTAGTTCCATTCAAATCATGCAAGTTAGAGTCCAAAACAAGGGTAGAAGAGTTTGGAAACGTTGATACGATGGAGACGTATCAACTCCCCCAAGATTAACCCATTGCTTGTCCTCAAGCAATTCAGTTGACAAACTGAAAGTGATAAAGAAAAACTTTTACAAACTCTGTTTGATCTTGTTGTTGCAAATATGTAAAGCCATCATTCAAGTTTTTAGCAAAGATTATGAACTAACCATATTCACAATAACATTTAGGTATGACATTTACTCATATCAATGGCATCATCAACTAGCGAGCAATAATAATAAATCTCGGATGACAACACTTTCTCAAAACAATCATGACATGATATAATAAGATGGTATCTCGCTAGCCCTTTCTGAGACAGCAAAACATAAATGCAAGAGCACCCCTGAAGATCAAGGACTAACTGGACATTGTAATTCATGGTAAAAGAGATCCAGTTAAAGTCATACTCAATATAAATTAACAACAATGTATACAAATGACAGTGGTGCTCTCTAACTGGTGGTTTTTATAAGAGGATGATGACTCGGCAATAAAAGTAAATAGATAGGCCCTTCACAGAGGGAAGCAGGGATTTGCATAGGTGCCAGAGCTCGACTTGACTTTGGATTTGCAGAGGTGCCAGGAATAAGTGGAGGAGGGCCCATGATGACTCGGCAATAAAAGTAAATAGACTATTGCTTTGAATCACATAAATGTCCAAATGTCCATGCCATAAAGAAAATAATATGATATGACTTAATGAACTGCACTCCACATCAAAAATTCCATTTTTATCACTTACCTACTCGAGGACGAGTAGAAGTTATGCTTGAGGATGCTGATACGTCTCCAATGTATCTATAATTTTTTATTGTTCCATGTTGTTTTATTATCAATCTTGGATGTTTTATAATCATTTTATAGTCATATTATATCATTTTTTGGTACTACCCTATTGACATAGTGCCAAGTGCCAGTTGCTGTTTTTTCCATGTTTTTTACATCGCGGAAAATCAATATCAAATGGAGTCCAAATGCCATGAAACTTTACGATGATTTTTTCTGGACCAGAAGGAAGCAGATGGGCCCTGGTTGCACCTGGGGGGAGTCCCGAGGAGGGGACAGCCCACCAAGGCGCGCTAGGAGGCCCTCGCGTGCCCTGGTGGTTTGTGCCCACCTCGGGTACCCCCCGGACCGCCTCTTTGCTATATAAATACCCCCAAAATCCCAGACCCTAGGGGAGTCGGCGAAATATTCATCTAGCCGCCGCAGAGTCCAGAACCACCAGATCCAATCTAGACACCATCTCGGATGGGGTTCACCACCTCCATTGGTGCCTCTCCGATGATGCGTGAGTAGTTCTTTGTAGACCATCGGGTCCGTAGTTAGTAGCTAGATGGCTTTATCTCTCTCTCTCTCTCTCTCTCTCTTGATTCTCAATACAATGGTCTCTTCGAGATCCATATGATGTAACTCTTTTGCGGTGTGTTTGTTGGGATCCGATGAACTTTGAGTTTATGATCAGATCTATCTTTTTATATCCATGAAAGTATTTGAGTTTCTTTGATCTCTTTTATGCATGATCTCTTATAGACTTGTATTTCTTCTCCGATATTTGGGTTTTGTTTGGCCAACTTGATCTATTTATCTTGCAATGGGAAGAGGTGCCCGGTAGTGGGTTCTATCTTACGGGGCTTGATCCAAGTGAAAGAAATGGAACCGACACATATGTATCGTTGCTACTAAGGATAAAATGACAAGATCTATATCTACCGCCATATAGATAAACGGATCTTGTTTACATCATGTCGTCGTACTTATTGCATTACTCCGTTTTTCCATGAACTTAATACACTAGATGCATGCTGGATAGCGGTCGATGTGTGGAGTAATAGTAGTAGATGCGGCAGGAGTCGGTCTACTAATCTTGGACATGATGCCTATGTAATGATCAATGCATGGATATCGTCATAATTATTTGAGATTCTATCAATTGCCCAATAGTAATTTGTTCCCCACCGTTTGCTATTTTTCTCGAGAGAAGCCACTAGTGAAACCTACGGCCCCCGGGTCTCGTTCTCATATTATTTGCCTTTGCGATCTACTTTTATTTGCTTTTATTTTCAGATCTATTAAACCAAAAAACCCAAAATACTTTGCTGCACTTTATTTTATTTGCGATCTATTTTTCCAATCTATCACAATTTTATCTCCCGTCCACGTATCGTTTCTGGCGCCGTTACCCGAAAGGGATTGGCAACCCCTTTAACACGTCGGGTTGCAAGGTGTTGTTATTTGTGTGTAGGGGTTGTGTACGTTGTGTTGCTTGGTTCTCCTACTAGTTCGATAACCTTGGTTTCATATCTGACAAAATACCTACCGCCGCTGTGCTGCATCATCCCTTCCTCTTTGGGGAAATACCGACATAGCTTCAAGCGACATCAGAAGTCGGTGATGCCTGCATTCTCAGCCAAATAATTGAAATCCCCATAAATTTTGGCCGCCTGTAAGAATGCATCACATGGCCATTCACACGGCCGAATCTCCATGGCGTGAGGAATATTGTACTTGGGTTTCTCCTTCTCCTCATTTTCCTTTTCCTTCGAACCGCGACTCGAGGAACCTCTCAACAATCTCCTCATCATTTTCTTCCTCTAAAAATTTCTGAAATTTTTAGTGACTCAAAATAAAAGTGAACCAATCTCAACAAAATTGATAGCAACTACTCCTACAAGTACCTAGAGGCTATATTATGCATCAAAACTACTTTGGACCATATAAATTTGACATGCAAGCTCAAGAACAGGGTCACCATAGCACCCAAAAAATGCAATAAATAAAGCACTAGAAAAAAACTAATTGGGCCATTGGAGGAGTCACATACCGAAGAACAATTCCCCAAAGTAGTTTTGTGAATGGAGCTTTGAGCAAGGAGATCGAAAATGGCAGCAAAACAAGCAAGAACACGAGTTTGAGCTATGGGATCGTTTTTTTGGAGGAAGACGAAGTGGATGGGTGCTGGAATAAGTGGAGGGGAGCCACGTGGGGCCCACAAGGTTGGGGGCACGCCTAGGGGGTAGGGTGCGCCCTCCACCCTTGTGGCCCACTGGTGAGGGCCCCTAGTGTGTTCTTAGTGCTAGAAATTCCCAAATGTTCTATAAAAAATCATACTAAATTTTCAAGGCATTTGGAGAACTTTTATTTTCAGGACATTTTTTATTGCATGGATAATTTAGAAAACAAACAGAAAATACTATTTTTTCTTTATTTAATCTAAATAACAGAAAGTAAAAGATGGCTACACAAAGTTGTGCCTTCTAAATTCATCCATCTCATGCTCATCAAAAGGAATCCATTAACATGGTTGGTCAAGTCTTATTAACAAGCTTCTTTCGAATGATATGAAACCGGAGAACTTTCGAATAACACTAGGTTACCTCAATGGGGATATGCATGTCCCCAACAGTAAGAATATTATATTTCTTTTTGACAGTAGGAAGGGGGAATTCAAAACCTCCAATAGTAGTAGTTGAAATTTTTCCAATAGAATTGATACTATGAACTTGAGGTTGTTTCTTTGGAAAGTGTACCGTATTCTCAATACCATTACCATGAAAAGTGACATTGCCTTCGTTGCAATCCATAACAGCCCCTGGAGTATTCAAAAAGGTCTACCATGAATGATCAACATATTGTCGTCCTCAGGAATATCAAGAATAACAAAGTCCGTTAAGATAGTAATGTTTGCAACGACAACACGCACATCCTCACATATACAGATGGGTATGGCAATTGATTTATCAGCCATTTGCAAAGAGATTTCAGTAGGTGTCAACTTATTCAATTCAAGTCTACGATATAAAGAGAAAGGCATAACACTAACACCAGCTCCAAGATCACATAAAGCAGTTTTAACATAGTTTCTTTTAATGGAGCATGGTATAGTTGGTACTCCTGGATCTCCAAGTTTCTTTGGTATTCCACCCTTAAAAGTATAATTAGCAACCATGGTGGAAATTTCAGCTTCTGGTATCTTTCTTTTATTTATAACAATATCTTTCATATACTTAGCATAAGGAGGCATTTTAAGCATATCAGTCAAACGCATACGCAAAAAATTAGGTCTAATCATCTCAGCAAAGCGCTCAAAATCCTCATCATCTTTTTTCTTGGATGGCTTAGGAGGAAAGGGCATGAGTTTCTGAACCCATGGTTCTCTTTCTCTACCATGTTTTCTAGCAACAAAATCTCTCTTATCATAATGTTGATTCTTTGATTGTGGGTTATCAAGATAAACAGCAGGTTCAATTTCTAAATCATTATCATTGCTAGGTTGAGCATCAACATGAACATCATTATTATCATTATCACTAGGTTCATGTTCATTAACAGATTGTGTCTCAGCATCATAAATAGAAATATCATTGGGATTCTCATGTGTGTCTATGTGTCTATAGCAGGTTCACTAGCATGCAAAGTCCTATGAGTTTTCTTCTTCTTTTTATTAGAAGGACTAGGTGCATCGGTATTAATTCTCTGAGAATCTTGCTCAACTCTCTTAGGATGGCCCTGATACGTCCATTTTGCATCATGCTTTTATATCGATATTTATTGCATTATGGGCTGTTATTACACATTATGTCACAATACTTATGCCTATTCTCTCTTATTTTACAAGGTTTACATGAAGAGGGGGAATGCCGGCAGCTGGACTTCTGGGCTGGAAAAGGAGCAAATATTAGAGACCTATTCTGCACATCTCCAAAAGTCCTAAAACTTCACGGGAGCACGTTTCAGAATATATAAAAACATTGGGCGAAAGAAGTACCAAAGTGGGGCCACCCACCGTCCACGAGGGTGGGGGCGCGCCCTACCCCCCTGGGTGCGCCCCCTGCCTCGTGGGCCCCCTGGCAGCCCTCTGATGCCCATCTTTGGCTATATGGAGTCTTTCATTGAGGAAAAAATCATAAGCAAGCTTTCGGGAAGAAACTCCGCCGCCACGAGGCGGAACCTTGGCGGAACCAATCTAGGGCTCCGGCGGAGCTGTTCTGCCGGGGAAACCTCCCTCCGGGAGGGGGAAATCATCACCAACGTCATCACCATCGATCCTATCATCGGGAGGGGGTCAATCTTCATCAACATCTTCACCAGCACCATCTCATCTCAAACCCTAGTTCATCTCTTGTATCCAATCTTTGTCCCAAAGCCTCAGATTGGTACATGTGGGTTGCTAGTAGTGTTGATTACTCCTTGTAGTTGATGCTAGTTGGTTTACTTGATGGAATATCATATGTTCAGATCCATTATGCATATTAATACCCCCCTGATTATGAACATGAATATGATTTGTGAGTAGTTATGTTTGTTCCTGAGGACATGGGAGAAGTCTTGCTATAAGTAGTCATGTAAATTTGGTATTCGTTTGTTATTTTGATGAGATGTATGTTCTCTTTCCTCTAGTGGTGTCATGTGAACGTCGACTACATGACACTTCACCATTGTTTGGGCCTAGAGGAGGGCATTGGGAAGTAATAAGTAGATGATGGGTTGCTAGGGTGACAGAAGCTTAAACCCTAGTTTATGAGTTGCTTCGCAAGGGGTTGATTTGGATCCATATGTTTCATGGTATGGTTAGGTTTACCTTAATACTTCTGTTGTAGTTGCGGATGCTTGCAATAGGGGTTAATCATAAGTGGGATGCTTGTCCAAGGAAGGACAGTACCCAAGCACCGGTCCACCCACATATCAAATTATCAAAGTACCGAACGTGAATCATATGAACGTGATGAAAACTAGCTTGACGATAATTCCCATGTGTCCTCAGGAGCGCTTTACTTTATATAAGAGTTTGTCCAGACTTGTCCTTTGCTACAAAAAGGATTGGGCCATCTTGCTGCACCTTATTTACTTTTATTACTTGTTACTCATTACAAATTACCTTATCACAAAACTATTTGTTATCGATAATTTCAGTGCTTGCAGAGAATACCTTGCTGAAAACCGCTTATCATTTCCTTCTGCTCCTCGTTGGGTTCGACGCTCGTACTTATCGAAAGGGATACAATATATCCCCTACACCTGTGGGTCATCAGGCCCTCAGGATATTGATGGCGAACGTAGTAATTTCAAAATAAAATCCTACGCACATGCAAGATCATGGTGATGCATAGCAACGAGAGGGGAGAGTGTTGTCTACGTACCCTCGTAGACCGTAAGCGGAAGCGTTATATCAATGCGATTGATGTAGTCGTACGTCTTCACGATCCAACCGATCCAAGTACCGAAAGCACGGCACCTACAAGTTCTGCACACGTTCGGCTCGGTGATGTCCTCGCCTTCTCGATCCAGCAAGAGGGGCGAAGTAGTAGATGAGTTCCGGCAGCACGACGGTGTGGTGACGGTGTTGGTGAAGAACAATATTTGCAGGGCTTCGCCTAAGCACTACGAAAACTATGACGAAGGATAAACTAGAGGAGACGGGGTTGCCGACACACGGCTTGGTGTTTCTTGATGTGTCTTGGGTGCTAGCCCTACCCCTCTATTTATATGTTGAGCCTTGGGGTCGAAACTTGGAGTAAAAGCCTCCACAAAGTCGGTTTCACCCGAAAGGCAAGGGTCCTTCTCGGACTCCAGGGCCAGACGCCAGGGTTCCCGGTGTTTGGACCCAGACGCCAGGGGCCCTGGCGTCTGGCCCCTGGACTCCGCAAAACTTCCTTTTGCGCTTTCCAAAAACCTCGTGGGCTTTCCCCTTTGGCCCAGATAAAGTTTTCTCGTGTCCAAACATTTCGGGAAACATCCAGAACCCCTTCCAATGGATTCCGAAACCTTTCCGGAGATCAAACACTACTATCCACATATCAATCTTTACTTTCGGTCCATTCCGGAGTTCTTCGTCATATCCGTGATCTCATCCAAAACTCCGAACAACATTCGGTCACCAACATACATAACTCATAGTACTATATCGTCAATGAACGTTAAGCGTGCGGACCCTACGGGTTCGAGAACTATGTAGACATGGCCGAGACACCTCTCGTGTCAATAACCAATAGCAGGACCTGGATGCCCATATTGGCTCCTACATATTCTACAAAGATCTTTATCGGTCAAACCACATAACAACAAACGTTGTTCCCTTTGTCATCGGTATGTTACTTGCCCGAGATTCGGTCGTACGTATCTCAATACCTAGTTCAATCTCGTTACCAGCAAGTCTCTTTACTCGTTCTGTAATACATCATCCCGCAACTAACTCTTTAGTTGCAATGCTTGCAAGGCTTATAGTGATGTGCATTACTGAGTGGGCCCAAAGATACCTCTTCGACAATCGGAGTGACAAATCCTAATCTCGAAATACGCCAACCCAACAAGTACCTTTGGAGACACCTGTAGAGCACCTTTATAATCACCCGGTTACGTTGTGATGTTTGGTAGCACACAAAGTGTTCCTCCGGTAAACGGGAGTTGCATAATCTCATGGTCATAGGAACATGTATAAGTCATGAAGAAAGCAATAGCAGAATACTAAACGATCGAGTGCTAAGCTAACGGAATGGGTCAAGTCAATCACATCATTCTCCTAATGATGTGATCCCGTTAATCAAATGACAACTCATGTCAATGGCTAGGAAACATAACCATCTTTGATCAACGAGCTAGTCAAGTAGAGGCATACTAGCGACACTATGTTTGTCTATGTATTCACACAAGTATTATGTTTCCGGTTAATACAATTCTAGCATGAATAATAAACATTTATCATGATATAAGGAAATAAATAATAACTTTATTATTGCCTCTAGGGCATATTTCCTTCAGTCTCCCACTTGCACTAGAGTCAATAATCTAGATTACACAGTAATGATTCTAACACCCATGGAGCCTTGGTGCTGATCATGTTTTGCTCGTGGAAGAGGCTTAGTCGACGGGTCTGCAACATTTAGATCCGTATGTATCTTGCAAATTTCTATGTCTCCCACCTGGACTAGATCCCGGATGGAGTTGAAGCGTCTCTTGATGTGCTTGGTTCTCTTGTGAAATCTGGATTCCGTCGCCAAGGCAATTGCACCAGTATTGTCACAAAAGATTTTCATTGGACCCGATGCACTAGGTATGACACCTAGATCAGATATGAACTCCTTCATCCAGACTCCTTCATTTGCTGCTTCCGAAGCAACTATGTACTCCGCTTCACACGTAGATCTTGCCACGACGCTTTGTTAGAACTGCACCAACTGACAGCTCCACCGTTCAATGTAAACACATATCCGGTTTGCGATTTAGAATCGTCCGGATCAGTGTCAAAACTTGCATCAACGTAACCGTTTACGACTAGCTCTTTGTCACCTCCATAAACGAGAAACATATCCTTAGTCCTTTTCAGGTATTTCAGGATGTTCTTGACTGCTGTCCAGTGATCCACTCCTGGATTACTTTGGTACCTCCCTGCTAGACTTATAGCAAGGCACACATCAGGTCTGGTACACATCATTGCATACATGATAGAGCCTATGGCTGAAGCATAGGGAACATCTTTCATCTTCTCTCTATCTTCTGCAGTGGTCGGGCATTGAGTCTTGCTGAACTTCACACCTTGTAACACAGGCAAGAACCCTTTCTTTGCTTGATCCATTTTGAACTTCTTCAAAACTTTGTCAAGGTATGTGCTTTGTGAAAGTACAATTAAGCGTCTTGATCTATCTTTATAGATCTTGATGCCTAATATATAAGCAGCTTCACCGAGGTCCTTCATTGAAAAACACTTATTCAAGTATCCCTTTATGCTATCCAGAAATTATATATCATTTCCAATCAGCAATATGTCATCCACATATAATATCAGAAATGCTACAGAGCTCCCACTCACTTTCTTGTAAATACAGGCTTCTCCAAAAGTCTGTACAAAACCAAATGCTTTGATCACACTATCAAAGCATTTATTCCAACTCCGAGAGGCTTGCACTAGTCCATAAATGGATCGCTGGAGCTTGCACACTTTGTTAGCTCCCTTTGGATCGAAAAAACCTTTCGGTTGCATCATATACAACTCTTCTTCCAGAAATCCATTCAGGAATGCAGTTTTGACATCCATCTGCCAAATTTCATAATCATAAAATGCGGCAATTGCTAACATGATTCTGGCAGACTTAAGCATCACTGCGGGTGAGAAGGTCTCATCATAGTCAATCCATTGAACTTGTCGAAAACCTTTTGCAACAAGTCGAGATTTATAGACAATAACATTACCGTCAGCGTCTGTCTTCTTCTTGAAGATCCATTTATTCTCAATGGCTTGCCGATCATCGGGCAAGTCAACCAAAGTCCACACTTTGTTCTCATACATGGATCCCATCTCAGATTTCATGGCCTCAAGCCATTTTGCGGAATCTGGGCTCACCATTGCTTCTTCATAGTTCGTAGGTTCGTCGTGGTCTAGTAACATAACCTCCAGAACGGGATTACCGTACCACTCTGGTGCGGATCTTACTCTGGTTGACCTATGAGGTTCAGTAACAACTTGATCTGAAGTTTCATGATCATCATCATTAACTTCCTCACTAATTGGTATAGACATCACAGGAACCGGTTTCTGTGATGAACTACTTTCCAATAAGGGAGCAGGTACGGTTACCTCATCAAGTTCTTCTTTCCTCCCACTCACTTCTTTCGAGAGAAACTCCTTCTCTAGAAAGGATCCATTCTTAGCAATGAATGTTATGCCTTCGGATCTGTGATAGAAGGTGTACCCAACAGTCTCCTTTGGGTATCCTATGAAGACACATTTCTTCGATTTGGGTTTGAGCTTATCAGGTTGAAGCTTTTTCACATAAGCATCGCAGCCCCAAACTTTAAGAAACGACCACTTTGGTTTCTTGCCAAACCACAGTTCATAAGGCGTCGTCTCAGCGGATTTCGATGGTGCCCTATTTAACGTGAATGCAGCCATCTCTAAAGCATAACCCCAAAATGATAGCAGTAAATCAATAAGAGACATCATAGATTGCACCATATCTAGTAAAGTACGATTACGACATTCGGACACTCCATTACGCTGTGGTGTTCCGGGTGGCATGAGTTGCGAAACTATTCCGCATTGTTTCAAATGTAGACCAAACTCGTAACTCAAATATTCTCCTCCACGATCAGATCGTAGAAACTTTATTTTCTTGTTACGATGATTTTCAACTTCACTCTGAAATTCTTTGAACTTTTCAAATGTTTCAGACTTATGTTTCATTAAGTAGATATACCCATATCTGCTTAAATCATCTGTGAAGGTGAGAAAATAAAGATATCCGCCGCGAGCCTCAACATTCATCGAACCACATACATCTGTATGTATGATTTCCAACAAATCTGTTGCTCGCTCCATAGTTCCGGAGAACGGCGTTTTAGTCATCTTGGCCATGAGGCATGGTTCGCAAGTACCAAGTGATTCATAATCAAGTGATTCCAAAAGTCCATCAGTATGGAGTTTCTTCATGCGCTTTACACCAATATGACCCAAACGGCAATGCCACAAATAAGTTGCACTATCATTATCAACTCTGCATCTTTTGGTTTCAACATTATGAATATGTGTATCACTACTATCGAGATTCATAAAAAATAGACCACTCTTCAAGGGTGCATGACCATAAAAGATATTACTCATATAAATAGAACAACCATTATTCTCTAATTTAAATGAATAACCGTCTCGCATCAAACAAGATCCAGATATAACGTTGATGCTCAACGCTGGCACCAAATAACAATTATTTAGGTCTAATACTAATCCCGAAGGCAGGTGTAGAGGTAGCATGCCAACGGCGATCACATCGACTTTGGAACCGTTTCCCACGCGCATCGTCACCTCGTCCTTGGCTAGTGTTCGCTTAATCCATAGTCCCTATTTTGAGTTGCAAATATTAGCAACTGAACCAGTATCAAATACCCAGGTGCTACTGCAAGCTCTGGTAAGGTACACATCAATAACATGTATATCACATATACCTCTGTTCACCTTGCCATCCTTCTTATCCGCCAAATACTTGGGGCAGTTCCGCTTCCAGTGACCAATCTGCTTGCAGTAGAAGCACTCCATCTCAGGCTTAGGTTCGGACTTGGGTTTCTTCTCTTGAGCAGCAACTTGCTTGTTCTTCTTGAAGTTCCCCTTCTTCTTCCCTTTGCCCTTTTTTCTTGAAACTGGTGGTCTTATTAACCATCAACACTTGATGCTCCTTCTTGATTTCTACCTCCGCAGCTTTTAGCATTGCGAAGAGCTCGGGAATCGTCTTATACATCCCTTGCATGTTATAGTTCATCACGAAGCTCTTGTAGCTTGGTGGCAGTGATTGAAGAATTCTGTCAATGACGCTATCATCCGGAAGATTAACTCCCAGTTGAATCAAGTGATTATTATACCCAGACATTTTGAGTATATGCTCACTGACAGAACTATTCTCCTCCATCTTACAGTTGTAGAACTTATTGGAGACTTCATATCTCTCAATCCGGGCATTTTCTTGAAATATTAACTTCAACTCCTGGAACATCTCATATGCTCCATGACGTTCAAAACATTGAAGTCCCGGTTCTAAGCTGTAAAGCATGGCACACTGAACTATCGAGTAGTCATCATCTTTGCTCTGCCAGACGTTCATAACATTTGGTGTTGCTCCTACAGCAGGTTTGGCACCTAGCGGTGCTTCCAGGACGTAATTCTTCTGTGCAGCAATGAGGATAATCCTCAAGTTACGGACCCAGTCCGTGTAATTGCTACCATCATCTTTCAACTTTGCTTTCTCAAGGAACGCATTAAAATTCAACGGAACAACAACACGGGCCATCTATCTACAATCAACATAAACAAGCAAGATACTATCAGGTACTAAGTTCATGATAAATTTAAGTTCAATTAATCATATTACTTAAGAACTCCCACTTAGATAGACATCCCTCTAATCCTCTAAGTGATCACGTGATCCAAATCAACTAAACCGTAACCGATCATCACGTGAAATGGAGTAGCTTTCAATGGTGAACATCACTATATTGATCATATCTACTATATGATTCACGCTCGACCTTTCGGTCTCAGTGTTCTGAGGCCATATCTGCATATGCTAGGCTCGTCAAGTTAAACCTGAGTATTATGCGTGTGAAAAACTGGCTTGCACCCGTTGTAGATGGACGTAGAGCTTATCACACCCTATCATCACGTGGTGTCTGGGCACGATGAACTTTGGCAATGGTGCATACTCAGGGAGAACACTTTTATCTTGAAATTTAGTGAGAGATCATCTTACAATGCTACTGTCAATCAAAGCAAGATAAGATGCATAAAAGATAAACATCACATGCAATAAATATAAATGATATGATATGGCCATCATCATCTTGTGCTTGTGATCTCCATCTCCAAAGCACCGTCCTGATCACCATCGTCACCAGCGCGACACCTTGATCTCCATCATAGCATCGTTGTCGTCTCGCCAATCTTATGCTTCTACGACTATCGCTACCGCTTAGTGATATAGTAAAGCATTACAGGGCGATTGCATTGCATACAATAAAGCGACAACCATATGGCTCCTGCCAGTTGCCGATAACTCGGTTACAAAACATGATCATCTCATACAATAAAATTTAGCATCATGCTTTGACCATATCACATCACAACATGCCCTGCAAAAACAAGTTAGACGTCCTCTACTTTGTTGTTGCAAGTTTTACGTGGCTGCTATGGGCTGAGCAAGAACCGTTCTTACCTACGCATCAAAACCACAACGATAGTTTGTCAAGTTGGTGTTGTTTTAACCTTCGCAAGGACCGGGCGTAGCCACACTCGGTTCAACTAAAGTTGGAGAAACTGACACCCGCCAGCCACCTGTGTGCAAAGCATGTCGGTAGAACCAGTCTCACATAAGCGTACGCGTAATGTCAGTCCAGGCCGCTTCATCCAACAATATCGCCGAACCAAAGTATGACATGCCGGTAAACAGTATGACTTATATCGCCCACAACTCACTTGTGTTCTACTCGTGCATATGACATCTATGCATAAAACCAGGCTCGGATGCCACTGTTGGGGAACATAGTAATTTCAAAAAAAAATCCTACGCACACGCAAGATCATGGTGATGCATAGCAACGAGATCGGAGAGTGTTGTCTACGTACCCTCATAGACCGTAAGCGGAAGCGTTATATCAACGCGGTTGATGTAGTCTTACGTCTTCACGATCCGACCGATCCAAGTACCGAAAGCACGGCACCTCCGAGTTTTGCACACGTTCGGCTCGGTGATGTCCTCGCCTTCTCGATCTAGCAAGAGGGGCGAAGTAGTAGATGAGTTCCGGCAGCACGACGGCATGGTGACGGCGTTGGTAAAGAACAATCTTCGTAGGGCTTCGCCTAAGCACTATGAAAACTATGGCGGAGGATAAACTAGAGGAGACGGGGTTGCCGGCACACGGCTTGGTGTTTCTTGACGTGTCTTGGGTGCTAGCCCTACCCATCTACTTATATATTGAGCCTTGGTGTCGAAACTTGGAGTAAAAGCCTCCACAAAGTCAGTTTCACCCGAAAGGCAAGAGTCCTTCTCGGACTCCAGGGCCAAACGTTAGGGTTCCCGGCGTCTAGACCCATACGCCAGGGACCCTGGCGTCTGGCCCTTGGACTCCGCAAAACTTCCTTTTGCGCTTTCCAAAAACCTCGTGGGCTTTCCCCTTTGGCCCAGATAAAGTGTTCTCGTGCCCAAACATTTCGGGAAACATCCAGAACCCCTTCCGATGGATTCCGGAACCTTTCTAGAGATCAAACACTACTATCCACATATCAATCTTTACTTCCGGACCATTTCGGACTTCCTCGTCATATCCATGATCTCATCCATAACTCCGAACAGCATTCGGTCACCAACATACATAACTCACAGTACTATATCGTCAATGAACGTTAAGTGTGCGGACCCTACGGGTTCGAGAACTATGTAGACATGACCGAGACACCTCTCTTGTCAATAACCAATAGTGGGACATGGATGCCCATATTGGCTCCTACATATTCTACAAAGATCTTTATCGGTCAGACCGCATAACAACATACGTTGTTCCCTTTGTCATCGGTATGTTACTTGCCCGAGATTCGATCGTAGGTATCTCAATACCTAGTTCAATCTCGTTACCGGTAAGTCTGTTTACTCATTCCGTAATACATCATTCCGCAACTAACTCATTAGTTGCAATGCTTGCAAGGCTTATAGTGATGTGCATTACCGAGTGGGCCCAGAGATACCTCTCCGACAATCAGAGTGACAAATCCTAATCTCGAAATACGCCAACCCAACAAGTACCTTTGGAGACACCTGTAGAGCACCTTTATAATCACCCAGTTACTTTGTGACATTTGGTAGCACACAAAGTGTTCCTCCGGTAAACGGGAGTTGCATAATCTCATAGTCATAGGAACATGTATAAGTCATGAAGAAAGCAATAGCAGAATACTAAACGATCGAGTGCTAAGCTAACAGAATGGGTCAAGTCAATCACATCATTCTCCTAATGATGTGATCCCGTTAATCAAATGACAACTCATGTCAATGGCTAGGAAACATAACCATCTTTGATCAACAAGCTAGTCAAGTAGAGGCATACTAGTGACACTCTGTTTGTCTATGTATTCACACAAGTATTATGTTTCCGGTTAATACAATTCTAGCATGAATAATAAACATTTATCATGATATAAGGAAATAAATAATAACTTTATTATTGCCTCTAGGGCATATTTCCTTCAAATATAAAGGTTCCTGGGTCATTTTACCACCTCTAGTCATAATCCCAACAGCATTATCATTGTTCTTATTATTTAACTCATTGAGCAAATCATCTTGTGCCTTAAGTACTTGTTCTACTTGAGTTGTAACCACGGAAGCATGTTTACTAATAAGCTTGAGATCATTAACAGTTCTACTCATATAATCACCCAAGTGGTCAAGCATGTAAGCATTACGTTTCAATTGTCCACTAACATAAGTATTGAAGTTTTCTTGTTTAACAATAAAATTATCAAACTCATCCAAGCATTGACTAGCAGACTTACTATGAGGAATATCACCTTCATCAAATCTATGGAGATATTTTACCTCTACTACCTATGTCAGGTTATCAAGACCATGTATTTCTTCAATGGGCGGTAAATTCTTAACATCTTCAACTTTAATACCTTTTTCTTTCATAGATTTCTTTGCCTCTTGCATATCTTCAAGACTGAGAAATAGAATACCCCTTTTCTTCGAAGTTGGCTTAGGAGTTGGTTCAGGAAGTGTCCAATCATTATCATTACTGAATATATTATTCAATAGCAATTCAGCTTGCTCAACAGTCTGTTCCCTGAAAACACAACCAACACAACTATCCAGGTGGTCTCCGAAAGCATCAGTTAGTCCACTATAAAAGATATCAAGTATTTCATTTTTCTTGAGAGGATGATCAGGCAAGGCATTAAGTAATTGGAGAAGCCTCCCCCAAGCTTGTGGGAGACTCTCTTCTTCAATTTGCACAAAGTTAAATATTTCCCGTAAGGCAGCTTGTTGCTTATGAGTAGGAAAATATTTTTGAGAGAAGTAGTATATCATATCCTGGGGACTGCGCACACAACCAGGAGCAAGAGAATTAAACCATAACTTAGCATCACCCTTTAATGAGAAAGGAAACAATTTGAGAATATAGTAATAGCGAATTTTTTCCTCATGAGAAAATAGGGTGGCTATATCATTCAATTTAGTAAGATGTGACACAACAGTTTCAGATTCATAACCATAGAAAGGATCATATTCAACCAAAGTAATTAAATCAGGATCGACAGAGAATTCATAATCCTTATCAGTAACAAAGATAGGTGAAGTAGCAAAATTAGGATCATATTTCATTCTAGCATTCAAGCAAAGAATTCTATAGCAGTTTCTTCATCTATAACATAACCCTTAGGTACAACAGGCAATTCATATGTAGGGGGAGAATCATAATCTTCAGTTTCAATAATATCATCAATTTCATTAATTTCATTCTCTCTAACCCTAGCAAGTTGTTCATCAAGAAATTCACCAAGTGGCATAGTATTATCAAGCAGAGAAGTAGTTTCATCATAAGCATCATGCCTAGCAGAAGTGGCATCATCAATAACAAGTGACATATCTTGATAACCCACAAGTATAGGGGATCGCAACAGTTTTCGAGGGTAGAGTATTCAACCCAAATTTATTGATTCGACACAAGGGGAGCCAAAGAATATTCTCAAGTATTAGCAGTTGAGTTGTCAATTCAACCACACCTGAAAGACTTAATATCTACAGCAAAATATTTAGTAGCAAAGTAGTATGGAAGTAACGGTAACGGTGGCAAAAGTAACAATAGCAGTTTTGTAGCAATAGTAACAGTGGCAACGGAAAAGTACCGGAGCAAAGATCAATATGAAACGAGCTCGTAGGAAATGGATCAATGATGGATAATTATGCTGGATGGCATTCATCATGCAACAGTTATAACATAGGATGACACAGAACTAGCTCCAATTCATCAATATAATGTAGGCATGTATTCCGAATATAGTCATGCGTGCTTATGGAAAAGAACTTGCATGACATCTCTTGTCCTACCCTCTTGTGGCAGTGGGGTCCTATTGGAAACTAAGGGATATTAAGGCCTCCTTTTAATAGAGTACCGTACCAAAGCATTAGCACTTGGTGAACACATGAACTCCTCAAACTACGGTCATCACCGGGAAGTGTCCCGACTATTGTCACTCTGGGGTTGCCCGATCATACCACGTAGTAGGTGACTATAACTTGCAAGATAGGATCAAGAACACAAATATATTCATGAAAACATAATAGGTTCAGATCTGAAATCATGGCAATCGGGCCCTAGTGACAAGCATTAGGCATAGCAAAGTCATAGCAATATCAATCTTAGAACATAGTGGATACTAGGGATCAAACCCTAACAGAACTAACTCGATTACATGGTAAATATCATCCAACCCATCACCGAGACCAGCAAGCCTACGATGGGATTACTCACGCACGACGGTGAGGATCATGAAATTGGTAATGGAGGATGGTTGATGATGACGATGACGATGGATTCCCCTCTCCGGAGCCCAGAACGGACTCCAAATCTGCCCTCCGGAGGAAGAATAGGGCTTGGCGGCGGCTCCGTATCGTAAAATGTGATGAATCCCTCTCCCTGATTATTTTCTCCCCGAACGTGAACATATGGAGTTGGAGTTGAGGTCGGTGGAGGTCCAGGGGGCCCACAAGGATGGAGGGCTCTCCCCCTGATGCGGCTTGAAGCTACATCTGTATTTCCCCAGAGATGAAGGGATGGTGCAGCACAGCGACGGTAGGTATTTCCCTCAGTGATGAAACCAAGGTTATCGAACCAGTAGGAGAACCAAGCAACGCTACGTAAACAGAACCTGCACACAAATAACAAATACTCGCAACCCGATGTGTAAAAGGGGTTGTCAATTCCTTTCAGGTAGCGGCGCCAGAAATTGGCAAACGGACGTGAGAGAGTTGTAAATATTGATAGATCAAACGCCAAATAAAATAAAGCGCAAAAAGGTATTTTTGTATGTTTGGTTTAATATATCTGAAAATAAAAGCAGATCGCAAAGGCAAATAATATGAGAAAGAGACCCAGGGGTCGTAGGTTTCACTAGTGGCTTCTCTCGAGAAAAATAGCAAACGGTGGGTAAACAAATTACTGTTGGGCAATTGATAGAACTTCAAATAATCATGACGATATCCAGGCAATGATCATTATATAGGCATCACATCCAAGATTAGTAGACCGACTCCTGCCTACATCTACTACTATTACTCCACACATCGACCGCTATCCAGCATGCATCTAGTGTATTAACTTCATGGAGAAACGGAGTAATGCAATAAGGACGATGGCATGATGTAGACAAGATCTATCTATGTAGAGATAGACCCCATCGTTTTATCCTTAGTAGAAACGATACATACGTGTCGGTTCCCATTCTGTCACTGGGATCAAGCGAGACCATTGTATTGAGAATCAAACGAGAGAGAGGAAGCCATCTAGCTACTAACTACGGACCCGAAGGTCTATAAAGAACTACTCATGCATCATTGGAGAGGCACCGATGGAAGTGGTGAACCCCTCCATGATGGTGTCTAGATTGGATCTGGTGGTTCTGGACTCTGCGGCGGCTGGAATTGATTTTCCTCGACTCCCCTAGGGTTTCTGGAATATTGGGGTATTTATAGAGCAAAGAGGCGGTCTGGGGGCACCCGAGGTGGGCACAACCAACCAGGGCACGCATGGGCCTCCAGGAACGCCCTGGTGGGTTGTGCTCCCCTCGGAGCACCCCCCAAACACTTCTCCGACCCATTGGAAGTCTTCTGGTCCAAAAAATCCATAAAAAGTTTCACTGTGTTTGGAGTCTGTTTGATATTGATTACCTGCGATGTAAAAAACATGCAAAAAACAACAATTGGCACTTGGCACTATGTCAATAGGTTAGTACCAAAAAATGATTATAAAACATCCCAGAATGATAATATAACAGCATGGAACAATAAAAAATTATAGATACGTTGGAGACGTGTCAGCATCCCCAAGCTTAATTCCTACTCGTGCTCGAGTAGGTAAATGATAAAAACAGAATTTTTGATGTGGAATGCTTCCTAACATGTCAGGTCATATTCTTTTCTTTATAGCATGGACATTTGGACTTTTATATTGTTCAAAGCAATAGTCTAGTTTTGACATGATAACTTAAATACTCAAGCATACCAACAAGCAACCATGTCTTTCAAAATATCAACACTAAAATAAGTTATCCCTAGCCCATCATGCTCAATCATTGATCCATTCATGAAACACACTCGCATATTAACTACACCCAATGCTCAAGTACGATCATAGTGCCCCCTAGTTGGTGCTTTATAAGAGAAGATGGAGACTCAAATTAAAATAAAAATGCATAAAGTAAAAGAAAGCCTTTCGCAGAGGGAAGTAGGGATTTGTAGAGGTGCCAGAGCTCAAAGCAAAAATTGAGAGATAAAAAACATTTTGAGAGGCATACTTTTCCCACCAACGAAAAGGACTTAGAGTTCCCAACACTTTCCATGCTAGATATATCATAGGCCATTCCCAAACAGAAAATAAAGTTTATTCCTTTTTCCACCATACTTTCACTTTCCATGGCTAACCGTATCCACGGGTGCCTTCCATACCAACACTTTCCAAGGAATGTATTATTTGACAACATAAAGTAAATTCATTTTTAATTTAGAGACTGGGCATCCCTAATACCTTTGCCTTACTCTCGTGCAATGACAAGTGAATAAACACTCATCGTGAGAATAACACATCTAGCATGGAAAATATTAGCCACCCCTTACCGCCTCACGAGCGTACGAGCACACAAAAGAGAAATTTATTTTGGATATTAGAGATGGCACATACAAATTTGCTTAGAATGGCAAAAGAATACCGCATATAGGTAGGTATAGTGGGCTCACGTGGAAAAACTGGTTTAAAGGATTTTGGATGCACAAGTAGTGATCATACTTAGTGCAAAATGAAGACTAGCAAAGATTGAGAAGCGACCAACCAAGAAACGAATAATCTCATAAGCGAGTATTAAGCATAATTAACATCGAATAATGCACCACAAGTAGGATGTAATTTCATTGCATAACTATTGACTTCTGTGCTTGCATAGGGAATCACAAACCTTAACACCAATATTCTTACTAAAGCACAATTACTCATCAACATGACTCACTTATCACATCAGCATATCTCAAAATATTACTAAGAATCAAGTTTATTTTCCAGTGATCTTCATGAAAGTTTTTATTATATCCTTCTTGGATATCTATCACTTTGGAACTAATTTTCATGTGTTGCTTTTGATAAGCTCAAACAAATATAAGTGAAGACCATGAGCATAATTTTCTTTCTCTCAAATTGATTTAAGTGAAGCAAGAGAGAATTTCTTAAATATTTTACTAACTCTCAAATAAATCTAAGTGAAGCAAGAGATCATTTCTTCAAAAAATACTAAAGCACACCGTGCTCAAAAAGATATAAGTGAAGCACTAGAGCAAATCCATAGCTCATAAAAATTTAAGTGAAGCATAGAGAGAAATTCTAGCAAGTCATGGCATAATTTTGGCTCTCTAAAATATGTGTGTCCAGCAAGGAATCAAGACAAAAACACAAAACAAAACAAGCAAAGACTCATATCATACAAGACGCTCCAAGCAAAACACATAGTATGTGACGAATAAAAATATAGCTTCAAGTAAAATACCGATGGTCGTTGGAAGAAAGAGGGGATGCCACTAGGGGCATCCCCAAGCTTAGTTGCTTACTTCTCTTTGGATAATTGATACATCTCCAACGTATCTATAATTTTTTATTGTTCCATGCTATATTATATCTTGTTTTGGACATTATTGGGCTTTATTATACACTTCTATATTATTTTTGGGACTAACCTATTAACCGGAGGCCCAACCCAGAATTGCTGTTTTTTGCCTATTTCAGAGTTTCGCAGAAAAAGATCAAACGGAGTCCAAACGGAATGAAACCTTCGGGAACGTGATTTTCGGAACGAACATGATCCAGAGGACTTGGACCCTACGTCAAGAAAGCAACCAGGAGGGCATGAGGTAGGGGGCGCGCCTCCCCCCCCCCCAAGGCGCGCCCTCCACCCTCATGGGGCCCACATTGCTCCACCGACGCACTTCTTCCTCCTATATATACCTACGTACCCCCAAACTACCATATACGGAGCAAAAACCCTAATTCCACCGCTGTAACTTTCTGTATCCGTGAGATCCCATCTTGGGGCCTTTTCCGGACTCCGTCGGAGGGGGCATCGATCACGGAGGGCTTCTGCATCAACACCATAGCCTCTCCGATGAAGTGTGAGTAGTTTACTTCAGACCTTCGGGTCCATAGTTATTAGCTAGATGGCTTCTTCTCTCTTTTTGGATCTCAATACAAAGTTCTCCCCCTATCTCGTGGAGATCTATTCGATGTAATCTTCTTTTGCGGTGTGTTTGTTGAGACCGATGAATTGTGGGTTTATGATCAAGTTTATCTATGAACAATATTTGAATCTTCTCTGAATTCTTTTATGTATGATTGGTTATCTTTGCAAGTCTCTTCGAATTATCAGTTTGGTTTGGCCTACTAGATTGGTCTTTCTTGCAATGGGAGAAGTGCTTAGCTTTGGGTTCAATCTTGCGGTGTCCTTTCCCAGTGACAATAGGGGCAGCAAGGCACGTATTGTATTGTTGCCATCAAGGATAACAAGATGGGGTTTATTTCATATTGCATGAGTTTATCCCTCTACATCATGTCATCTTGCTTAAAGCGTTACTCTGTTCTTTTGAACTTAATACTCTAGATGCATGCTGGATAGCGGTTGGTGTGTGGAGTAATAGTAGTAGATGCAAGCAGGACTCGGTCTACTTGTCTCGGACGTGATGCCTATATACATGATCATACCTAGATATTCTCATAACTATGCTCAATTCTGTCAATTGCTCAACAGTAATTTGTTTACCCACCGTAATACTTATGCTCTCAAGAGAAGCCACTAGTGAAACCTATGGCCCCGGGTCTATTTTCCATCATATTAATCTTCCGTCAACAAGTTATTTCCTTTTCCATTTATTTTGCTTTCTTTACTTTGCATCTTTATCATAAAAATACCAAAAATATTATCTTATCATATCTATCAGATCTCACTTTCGTAAGTAACCGTGAAGGGATTGACAACCCCTTTATTGCATTGGTTGCAAGGATTTATTTGTTTGTGTAGGTGCGAGGGACTCGTGCGTGGCCTCCTACTGGATTGATACCTTGGTTCTCAAAAACTGAAGGAAATACTTACGCTACTTTGCTGCATCGCCCTTTCCTCTTCAGGGGAAAACCAACGCGGTGCTCAAGAGGTAGCAAGAAGGATTTCTGGCACCGTTGCCAGGGAGGCTTACGCAAGGTCAAGTCAAGATTTGGACTCCCGACAATGAGCCATTTATGGCGCCGTTGCGGGGGAGTCTACGCAAAAGTCAACATACCAAGTACCCATCACAAACCCTTATCTCCCGCATTACATTATTTTCCATTTTCCTCTCGTTTTCCTCTCCCCCACTTCACCCTTGCCGTTTTATTCGCCCTCTCTCTCCGTCCTCCTTCTCTTTCTCTATTTGCCTCTTTTTACCCGTCTCTTGTTTGCTTGTGTGTTGGATTGCTTGCTTGTCGTGATGGCTAGTCCCCTATCTTCTCCATTGTCTCCCAGAAATGAAGTTCTTAATTTTAAGCAAAGGGAAGGAGAAAATCTAAAAGACGCTTGGTATAGAATTTGCAATGCTCAAAATAGATCTACCAGAAAGCAATCTACTTCTGTTCTTCTCCGCAATTTTTACGTAGGCACTACTCCTTGGCACAGATATGTCCTTGATACCATTACCGAAGGGAATTTCTTGGGTAGCCACACTTTTGATTCCTATAATGCTATGATAGATTTGTTTGGGTCACCCCCTCTTTTGGTTAATGGAACTATGTTAACTTTGGAGCATGTAATGCAAAAACTTGAGATTATTGAAAATAAAGTTGCTACCGTAGAGTTAATTGAAAATTTGGATAAAAATATCCACAACCAAATTACTCAATATGGATCTAAAGTAGGAGTCACTTTGAAAAATATTAAGGAGAAGGAACCCATAGTTAATGAAAGAACAAATCAGGATTCCACTAGAATTGATAAGCTTGTGGGTATCATTACCAACTTGGGAACCGCTTTTTCTTCCGTAAAGAATACTCCAATTCCTCCAACTAAAATTACCAAGCTTATGTATGTTCCTAAAAATAAGGGTGAATCCTCTAGCAAGGAAATTGCGGATCTCAAATCTATAAGTATTCATCCCAATCTTTTTGCTATCATTAAGGAACCGTTTGCTACTAATGATTGTTTCGATTTTGTGCCTAGAAGTTTTATAATTGATAAAATGAAAGAAACTCTTAAGGGTGATAGATGTCTCATTGAAGAATTACCAACTAAAGATACCTAGATCTATCCTCGCTTTTATGCCTAGCTAGGGGCGTTAAGCGATAGCGCTTGTTGGGAGGCAACCCAATTTTATTTTTATTCCTTGCTTTTTGCTCCTGTTTAGTAATAAATAATTTATCTAGCCTCTTTTTTGGTTGTGTTTAATTAGTGTTTGTGCCAAGTAGAACCGTTGGGAAGACTTGGGGAAAGTCTTTTTAATCTTGCTGTAAACAAACAGAAACTTTAGCGCTCACGAGAATTACTGCCATTTTTATTTGGAAAGTACTATTTAGTTAATTCTTTTTGCAGATGATTAATACATAAATTCCTCACGTCCCGAAATTTATTTTATAATTTTTGGGGTTACAGAACTTGCGTTAGCTACAGATTACTACAGACTGTTCTGTTTTTTGACAGATTCTGTTTTTCGTGTGTTGTTTGCTTATTTTGATGAATCTATGGGTAATAAAATAGTTTATAAACCATAGAAAAGTTGGAATAAAGTAGGTTTAACACCAATATGAATAAATAATGAGTTCATTACAGTACCTTGACATGGTGTTTTGTTTTCTTTCACTAACGGAGCTCACGAGATTTTCTACTTTATGTTTTGTGTTGTGAAGTTTTCAAGTTTTGGAAAAGATTCGATGGATTATGGAACAAGGAGTGGCAAGAGCCTAAGCTTGGGGATGCCCATGGCACCCCAAGATAATCTAAGGACACCTAAAATCCCAAGCTTGGGGATGCCTCGGAAGGCATCCCCTCTTTTGTCTACTTCCATCGGTAACTTTACTTGGTGCTATATTTTTATTTACCACATGATATGTGTTTTGCTTGGAGCGTCTTGTATTATTTGAGTCTTTATTTATTAGTTTTCCACAATCATCCTTGCTGTACACACCTTTTGAGAGAGACACACATGATTCGGAAATTGTTAGAATACTCTATGTGCTTCACTTATATCTTTTGAGTTATATAGTTTTTGCTCTAGTGCTTCACTTATATCTTTTAGGGCACGGTGGTGGATTTGTTTTATAGAAACTATTGTTCTCTCATGCTTCACTTAGATTATTTTGAGAGTCCTACAAAACAGCGTGGTAATTTTCTTTAACTATGTTAGGCATTCAAGATTAATAAAAAAATATTATGAGTGTGTTGAATACTATGAGAAGTTTGATACTTGATAATTATTTTGAGATATGGAGATGGTGATATTAGAGTCGTGCTAGTTGAGTAGTTGTGAATTTGAGAAATACTTGTGTTGAAGTTTGTGATTCCCGTAGCATGCACGTATGGTGAACCGTTATGTGAAGAAGTTGGAGCATGATTTATTTATTGATTGTCTTCCTTATGAGTGGCGGTCGGGGATGAGCGATGGTCTTTTCCTACCAATCTATCCCCTAGGAGCATGTGCATAGTACTTTGCTTCGATAACTAATAGATTTTTGCAATAAGTATGTGAGTTCTTTATGATTAATGTTGAGTCCATGGATTATACGCACTCTCACCCTTCCACCATTGCTAGCCTCTCTAATACCACGCACCTTTCATCGGTATCATACACCCACCATATACCTTCCTCAAAACAGCCAACACACCTACCTATCATGGCATTTCCATAGCCATTTCGAGATATATTGTCATGCAACTTTCCACCGTTCCGTTTACTATGACATGCTCCATCATTGTCATATTGCTTTGCATGATCATGTAGTTGACATTTTAGTTGTGGCAAAGCCACCGTTCATAATTCTTTCGTACAAGTCACTCATGCATCATTGGTATCCCGGTATACCGCCGGAGGCATTCATATAGAGTCATACTTTGTTCTAGTATCAAGTTGTAATCATTGAGTTGTAAATAAATAGAAGTGTGATGATCATCATTCATAGAGTATTGTCCCAAAAAAAGAAAAAAAGAAAGGCCAAAAAAAGGGAAGGCCCAAAAAATATATATAAAGGGACAATACTACTATCTTTTTTTCCACACTTGTGCTTCAAAGTAGCACCATGATCTTCATGATAGAGAGTCTCCTATGTTATCACTTTCATATACTAGTGGGAATTTTTTTTCATTATAGAACTTGGCTTGTATATTCCAATAATGGGCTTCCTCAAAATGCCCTAGGTCTTCGTGAGCAAGCAAGTTGGATGCACACCCACTTAGTTCTTTTTGTTGAGCTTTCATATACTTATAGCTCTAGTGCATCCGTTGCATGGCAATCCCTACTCACTCACATTGATATCTATTAATGGGCATCTCCATAGCCCGTTGATACGCCTAGTTGATGTGAGACTATCTTCTCCCTTTTTGTCTTCTCCACAACCACCATTCTATTCCACATATAGTGCTTTGTCCATGGCTCATGCTCATGTATTGCGTGAAGATTGAAAAAGTTTGAGAACACCAAAAGTATGAAACAATTGCTTGGCTTGTCATCGGGGTTGTGCATGATTTAAATACTTTCTGTGGTGAAGATGGAGCATAGCCAGACTATATGATTTTGTAGGGATAACTTTCTTTGGCCATGTTATTTTGAAGAGACATAATTGCTTAGTTAGTATGCTTGAAGTATTATTATTTCTATGTCAATATTGAACTTTTGTCTTGAATCTTTTGGATTTGAATATTCATACCACAATTAAGAGAATTACATTGAAATTATGGCAAGTACCATTCCACATCAAAAATTCTATTTTTATCATTTACCTACTCGAGGACAAGCGGGAATTAAGCTTGGGGATGCTTGATACGTCTCCAATGTATCTATAATTCTTTATTGTTCCATGCTATATTATATCCTGTTTTGGACAGTATTGGGCTTTATTATACACTTTTATATTATTTTTGGGACTAACCTATTAACCGGAGGCCCGACCCAGAATTGTTGTTTTTTTGCATATTTCAGAGTTTCGCAGAAAAGGGATATCAAACGGAGTCCAAACGGAATGAAACCTTCGGAAACGTGATTTTCGGAACGAACATGATCTAGAGGACTTGGACCCTACGTCAAGAAAGCAACCACGAGGGCACGAGGTAGGGGGCGCGCCTACCCCCCAGGCGCGCCCTCCACCCTCGTGGGGCCCATGTTGCTCCACTGACGTACTTCTTCCTCATATATATACCTACGTACCCCCAAGCTACCAGATACGGAGCCAAAACCCTAATTCCACCGCCGTAACTTTCTGTATCCGTGAGATCCCAGTGACAGTAGGGGCAGCAAGGCACATATTGTATTGTTGCCATCGAGGATAACAAGATGGGGTTTATTTCATATTGCATGAGTTTATCCCTCTACATCATGTCATCTTGCTTAAAGCGTTACTCTGTTCTTTTGAACTTAATACTCTAGATGCATGCTAGATAGCGGTCGATGTGTGGAGTAATAGTAGTAGATTGAGGCAGGAGTCGGTCTACTTGTCTCAGACATGATGCCTATATACATGATCATACCTAGATATTCTCATAACTATGCTCAATTCTGTCATTTGCTCAACAGTAATTTGTTTACCCACCGTAATACTTATGCTCTCGAGGGAAGCCACTAGTGAAACCTATGGCCCTCGGGTCTATTTTCCATCATATTAGTCTTCCGTCGACAAGCTATTTCCTTTTCCATTTATTTTTCTTTCTTTACTTTGCATCTTTATCATGAAAATACCAAAAATATTATCTTATCATATCTATCAGATCTCACTTTTGTAGCACACAAAGCAGTTGTGGGCGATGATTTGTTCAATTTGCTTACCGTTACTAGTCTTATCTTGATCCGACGGCATTGTGGGATGAAGTGGCCCGGACCGACCTTACATGTACGCTTACGTGAGACTGGTTCCACCGACTGACATGCACTTGATGCATAAGGTGGCTGGCGGGTGTTTGTCTCTCCCACTTTAGTCGGGTCGGATTCGATGAAAAGGGTCCTTATGAAGGGTAAATAGCAATTGGCATATCACCATTGTGGTTTTGCATAGGTAAGAAACGTCCTTGCTAGAAACCCATAGCAGCCACGTAAAACATGCAACAACAATTAGAGGACGTCTAACTTATTTTTGCAGGGTTTGCTATGTGATGTGATATGGCCAAAAGGATGTGATGAATGATATATGTGATGTATGAGATTGATCATGTTCTTGTAATAGGAATCACGACTTGCATGTCGATGAGTATGACAACCGGCAGGAGCCATAGGAGTTTTCTTAATTTATTTATGACCTGCGTGTCAATGAAAACGCCATGTAATTAGTTTACTTTATTGCTAACCGTTAGCCATAGCAGTAGAAGTAATAGTTGGCAAGGCAACTTCATGAAGACAAGATGATGGAGATCATGGTGTCATGCCGGTGACGATGGTGTTCATGCCGCGCCTCGAAGATGGAGATCAAAGGCGCAAGATGATATTGGCCATATCATGTCACTTTATGATTTGCATGTGATGTTTGTCATGTTTACATCTTATTTGCTTAGAACGACGGTAGCATAAATAAGATGATCCCTCGCAATAATTTCAAGAAAGTGTTCCCCCTAACTGCGCACCGTTGCTAAGGTCCGTTGTTCCGAAGCACCACGTGATGATCGGGTGTGATAGGTTATAACATTCGCATACAATGGGTGTAAGCCAGATTTACACACGCAATACACTTAGGTTAACTTGACGAGCCTAGCATGTACAGACATGGCCTCGGAACACGGAAGACCGAAAGGTCGAACATGAGTCGTATAATGGATACGATCAACATGAAGATGTTCATTGATGATGACTATTCCGTCTCACGTGATGATTGGACACGGCCTAGTTGACTCGGATCATGTATCACTTAGATGACTATAGGGATGTCTATCTAAGCGGGAGTTCACTGAATAATCTGATTAGATGAACTTAATTATAATGAACATAGTCAAAAGGTCTTTGCAAATTATGTCGTAGCTCACGCTTTGGTTCTACTGTTTTAGATATGTTCCTAGAGAAAATTTAGTTGAGAGTTGACAGTAGCAATTATGCGGACTGGGTCCATGAACTGAGGATTGTCCTCATTGCTGCACAGAAGGGTTATGTCCTTAATGCACCGCTCAGTGCGTTGAACCTCGAGCATCGTCTATAGATGTTGGGAAACATCTGACATACACGTTTTGATGACTACGTGATAGTTCAGTGTGTAATACTAACGGTTTAGAATTGTGGCACCAAAGACGTTTTGAAACGTCGCAGAACATATGAGATGTTCCAAAGACTGAAATTGGAATTTCAGACTAGTGCCCACGTCAAGAGGTATGAGACCTCTGACAAGTTTCGTAAGCCTACAAACTAAGGGAGAAAAGCTCAATCATTGAGCATGTGCTCAGATTGTCTGAGTACTACAATCGCTTGAATCGAGTGGGAGTTAATCTTCCAGATGAGATAGTGATGGCTCTCCATAGTCACTGCCACCAAGCTATTGGAGCTTCGTGATGAACTATAACATATCAGGGATAGACATGATGATCCTTGAGCAACTCGCGATGTTTGACACCGCGAAAGTAGAAATCAAGTAGGAGCATCAATTGTTGATGGTTAAACCACTAGTTTCAAGAAGGGCAAGGGAAAGAAGGGATACTTCATGAAACGGCAAATCAGTTGTTGCTCTAGTGAAGAAACCCAAGGTTGAACCCAAACCCGAGACTAAGTGCTTCTATAATGAGGGGAACGGTCACTAAAGCAGAACTACCCTAGATACTTGGTAGATGAGAAGGCTGGCAAGGTCGACAAAAGTATTTTGGATATACGTTATATTAATGTGTACTTTACTAGTACTCCTAGTAGCACCAGGGTAATAAATACCGGTTCGGTTTCTAAGTGTTAGTAACTCGAAATAAAAGGCTACGGAGACTAGCTAAAGGTGAGATGACGATATGTTGGAAGTGTTTCCAAGGTTGATGTGATCAAACATCAGACGCTCCCTCTACCATCGAGATTGGTGTTAAACCGAAATAATTGTTATTTGGTGTTTGCGTTGAGCATAGACATGATTGGATTATGTTTATCGCCATACGGTTATTCATTTAAGGAGAATAATGGTTACTCTGTTTATTTGAATAATAACTCAATGGTCTTTAAGGGAGTCCTGGATTAGGGGGTCTCCGGACAGCCGGACTATATCCTTTGGCCGGACTGTTGGACTATGAAGATACGACATTGAAGACTTCGTCCCGTGTCCGGATGGGACTCTACTTGGCGTGGAAGGCAAGCTAGGCAATACGGATATGCATATCTCCTCCTTTGTAACCGACCTTGTGTAACCCTAGCCTCCTCCGGTGTCTATATAAACCGGAGGGTTTTAGTCCGTATGACAACATACAATCATACCATAGGCTAGCTTCTAGGGTTTAGCCTCTCTGATCTCATGGTAGATCAACTCTTGTACTACTCATATTCTCAAGAATAATCAAGCAGGACATAGAGTTTTACCTCCATCAAGAGGGCCCGAACCTGGGTAAAAGATCGTGTCCCCTGCCTCCTGTTACCATCCACCTTAGATGCACAGTTTGGGACCCCCTACCCGAGATCCGCCGGTTTTGACACCGACATTGCTGCTTTCATTCAGAGTTCCTTTGTGTCGTCACCGTTAGGATTGATGGCTCCTTCGATCATCGATAGCGATGTAGTCCAAGGTGAGACTTTTCTCCTCGGACAGATCTTTGTATTCGGCGGCTTCGCACTACGGGCCAACTCGCTTGGCCACCTGGAGTAGATCGAGAGTTACGCCCCGGGCCACCAAGTCAGGTTTGGAAGCTTGAACTACACGACCGACATCCGTGGAGACTTGATCTTCGATGGATTCGAGCCCCTGCCGAGTGTGCCGCACGATCACGATGAGCATGATTTAGCTCTACCATCGGACAGTGTTCAGGAGATCGCACCGGCAACCGCTCCAACCCTCAATCCGGAGCCAATCGCGCCATCCATGGATGGGTGGATAGACCCCGCCACGGAGGCCGTACTATCAGCAGCGATCGAGCCAAGTATCGACCTTACCCTTCACGGGAGCCGTGACGCCGAACTACTGGAATCTTCCCCCACCACGGACTCCGAACCGCCTGCGCCCGTGCCTATCGAATCCGACTGGGCGCCGATCATGGAGTTCACCTCCACGGATATCTTTCAGCACTCGCCCTTTGGTGACATACTGAACTCATTAAGGTCTTTCTCCCCGTCAGGAGAGTCCTGGCCGAACTATGTTCGGCAGGATTGGGATGCGGATGACGAAGAAATTCGCCGCCCACCCACCACCCACTTAGTAGCCACTGTCGACAATTTAACCGACATGCTCGACTGCGACTCCGAAGACATCGACGGTATGGACGACGATGCGGGAGACGAAGAGGAACCACTGCCCACAGGGCACTGAACAGCCACCTCATCATATGATATATACATGGTGGACACACCCAAAGAAGGCATAGGCGACGGGACAGCGGAGGATGACCCCTCCAAGAAGCAACCCAAGCGCCGACGTCAGCGGCTCCGCTCTAAGTCTCGCCAAAGCAAAAGCCGTGACACCGGCACAGGAGATAATAGCACTCCGGACAGTGCCGAAGACGACAACAATCCCCTCCAGCAAGATTTAGAGCAGGAGGATGGAGAAGCCAGCCCTCTCGGGAGAGCGGCAGATAGAAAGGCAGAGAATGATAATTACATGCCTCCCTCCGAAGACGAGGCAAGCCTCGACGATGACGAATTTTTCGTGCCGGAGGATCCCATCAAGCAAGAGCGATTCAAGCGCCGGCTTATAGCCACGGTAAATAGCCTTAAGAAAAAGTAGCAGCAGCTTCAAGCTGATTAAGATTTGCTAGCTGACAGATGGACTGAAGTCCTTGCGGCCGAGGAATATGAACTCGAACGCCCCTCCAAGAGTTACCCAAAGCGCAGTTGCTACCCTGACTGGAGGAGGAAGCATTCAAACCAACATCTCCAGCATATGATGCGGCTGATCGGCCACCTCGTGGCCGCGATAGAGAGGCATTTCAGCCAAAAACTCAGCCCGCACCCTGATACGTCTCCAATGTATCTATAATTTTTGATTGCTCCATGCTATATTATCTACCATTTCGGGCAATATTGGGCTTTATTTTCTACTTTTATATTATTTTTGGGACTAACCTATTAACCGGAGGCCCAACCTAGATTTGCTATTTTATGCCTATTTCAGTGTTTCGAAGAAAAGGAATATCAAACGAAGTCGAAACGGAACGAAATCAATTGGAGAAGTTATTTTTGGAAGGAAAGCAACCCAGGGAACTTGGAGTGCACGTCAGGGGAGACACAGGTTGCCCACGAGGGTGGGGGCGCGCCCACCCCCTAGGGCGCGCCCCCTGCCTCGTGGGGCCCCTGTGGCTCCTCCGACGTACTTCCTGCACCCATATATATCGTCGTACCCTAAAACTTCTAGAACGCACAATAGATCGGGAGTTCCACCGCCAGAAGCCTCCGTAGCCACCAAAAACCAATCTAGACCCGTTCTGGCACCCTGCCGGAGGGGGAATCCTTCTTCGGTGGCCATCTTCATCATGCCGGTGCTCTCCATGACGAGGAGGGAGTAGTTCTCCCTCAGGGCTGAGGGTATGTACCAGTAGCTATGTGTTTGATCTCTCTCTCTCTCTCTCTCGTGTTCTTGATTTGGCACGATCTTGATGTATCACGAGCTTTGCTATTATAGTTGGATCTTATGTTTCTCCTCCCCCTCTTCTCTCTTGTAATGAATCGAGTTTCCCCTTTGAAGTAATCTTATCGGATTGAGTCTTTAAAGATTTGAGAACACTTGATGTATGTCTTGTCGTGGATACCTGTGGTGACAATGGGATATCATGTGATCCACTTGATGCATGTTTTGGTGATCAACTTGCGGGTTCCGCCCATGAACCTATGCATAGGGGTTGGCACACGTTTTCATCGTGATTCTCCGGTAGAACTTTGGGGCACTCTTTGAGGTCCTTTGTGTTGGTTGAATAGATGAATCTGAGATTGTGTGATGCATATTGTATAATCATACCCATGGATACTTGAGGTGACATTGGAGTATCTAGGTGACATTAGGGTTTTGATTGATTTGTGTCTTAAGGTGTTATTCTAGTACGAACTCTAGGGCTGTTTGTGACACTTATAGGAATAGCCCAACGGATTGATTGGAAAGAATAACTTTGAGGTGGTTTCGTACCCTACCATAATCTCTTCGTTCGTTCTCCGCTATTAGTGACTTTGGAGTGACTCTTTTTTGCATGTTGAGGGATAGTTATGTGATCCAATTATGTTATTATTGTTGAGGGAACTTGCACTAGCGAAATTATGAACCCTAGGCCTTATTTCCTATCATTGCAATACCGTTTACGCTCACTTTTATCATTCGTTACCTTGCTCTTTTTGTAATTTCAGATTACAAATACCTTTATCTACTATCCATATACCACTTGTATCACCATCTCTTCGCCGAACTAGTGCACCTATACAATTTACCGTTGTATTGGGTGTGTTGGGGACACAAGAGACTCTTTGTTATTTGGTTTCAGGGTTGCTTGAGAGAGACCATCTTCATCCTACGCCTCCTACGGATTGATAAACCTTAGGTCATCCACTTGAGGGAAATTTGCTACTGTCCTACAAACCTCTGCACTTGGAGGCCCAACAAACGTCTACAAGAAGAAGGTTGTGTAGTAGACATCAAGCTCTTTTCTGGCGCCGTTGCCGGGGAAGTGAGTGCTTGAAGGTATATCTTTAGATCTTGCAATCGATTCTTTTAGTTTCTTGTTTTAGCACTAGTTTAGTTTATAAAAGAAAACTATAAAAAATGGAATTGAGTTTGTCTCATACGCTTCACCTTTTTAATATCTTTCGTGAGTATGATGGAAAGGATAGTTGTGCTCAAGTGCTAGAAGAAGAAGTCTATAAAATGTTTGGCACTAAATATTTGAATGATGAGCATGATTGCAATGTTGTTAGTATGCAATCCTTGAATATCCATGATGCTAATGATATGCAAAGCCACAAGCTTGGGGAAGCTATGTTTGATGAAGATGATATTTTTTGTCCCCCAAGCTTTGATGAGCAACTTTACTATGATGAAAGCATGCCTCCTATCTATGATGATTATTGTGATGACACGTATGCTTTAAAGAATAATGATAATCATGAAACTTGTCATCTTGATCTTAATTTTCAATCACATGATAGTTATTTTGTTGAGTTTGCTCCCACTATCATTCATGAGAAGAATTTTGCTTATGTGGAGAGTAATAAAATTTCTATGCTTGTAGATCATGAAAAGAATGCTTTAGGTGCTGGTTATATTGTTGAATTCATTCATGATGCTACTGAAAATTATTATTAGGGAGGAACATATGCTTGTAGGAATTGCAATAATATCAAGTTTCCTCTCTATGTGCTTAAAGCTTTTTAGTTATGCTTGTTTTACCCTCCTATGCTAGTTGATTATTGTTCCCACAAGTTGTTTGCTCACAAAATCCCTATGCATAGGAAGTGGGTTAGACTTGAATGTGCTAGTCATATTCTTCATGATGCTCTCTTTATGTTCCAATTCTTATCTTTTATATGAGCATCATTGAAATCATCGTGCCTAGCTAGGGGCGTTAAACGATAGCGCTTGTTGGGAGGCAACCCAATTTTATTTTTATTCCTTGATTTTTTCTCCGGTTTAGTAATAAATAATTCATCTAGCCTCTGTTTATATGTTGTGTTATGCTTTTAATTAGTGTTTTTTCCAAGTAGAACCTTTGGGAAGACTTGCGGAAAGTCTTGTTGATCATGCTGTCAAAAACAGAAACTATAGCGCTCACGAGAATTGCTGCCATTTTTATTTGGAGAGTGATATTTAGTTAATTATTTTTGAAGATGATTAATAGATAAATTACTCAGGTCCAGCAATTTATTTGAGAATTTTATGAGTTCCAGAAGTATACGTTTGATTCAAATTACTACAGACTGTTCTCTTTTTGACAGATTCTATTTTTCGTGTGTTGCTTGCTTATTCTAATGAATCTATGGCTAGTAAAATAGTTTATAAATCGTAGAGAAGTTGGAATACAGTAGGTTTAACACCAATATAAATAAAGAATGAGTTCATTACAGTACCTTGAAGTGGTGAATTATTTTCTTATACTAACGGAGCTTATTAGTTTTCTACTTTAAGTTTTGTGTTGTGAAGTTTTCAAGTTTTGGGTAAGGATTCGATGGGCTATGGAACAAGGAGTGGTAAGATCCTAAGCCTGGGGATAATCAAGGCACCCCAAGGTAATATTCAAGGATAGCCAAGAGCCTAAGCTTGGGGATGCCCCGGAAGGCATCCCCTCTTTCGTCTTCGTTCATCGGTAATTTTACTTGAAGCTATATTTTTATTTACCACATGATATGTGTTTTGCTTGGAGCATCAATTTATTTTGTTAGGATTTTCTTGCTGTTATTTAGAATAATGTTTTGCATCTTTTATTTCAATAAAAGTGGCATTGATAGCCTTTACTATGCCTATGTTACAAGTATACATGTTGCTGTTTGAAAACAGAAAGTTTACCGCTGTTGCAATAATTCCCTAGAAAAGTCAGAATGTGATAAAATGTTGAAACCTTTTTCATATTAATATCTGTTAAATTTACTACAGTGGGAATTTTCTTTCATATTTTTTGGAACTAGGGAAGTATGAATGTTGCAGCATTCTTTACAGACTATCCTGTTTAGGCAGATTGCTGTTATGTTTGCATTGTTTGCATATGTTTGCTTCTTTAATGATTCTATTTGAGGATAGCACTATTAAATATGCAGAGGAATTTAGTATGCAATGTTGAATAATAATTTTAGTGATTTGCTACAGAAGAGTATGATAAGGTTTTCGCAATGGTTTATACTAACTTATCTCACGAGTCCTTGTTGAGTTTTGTGTGGATGAAGCTTTTAAGATTTAGGGAGACCGTGATATGAGAGGAATTAAGGAGACACAAAAGCTCAAGATTGGGGATGCACAAGGCACCCCAAGATAATATTTCAAGAAGTCTCAAGCGTCTAAGCTTGGGGATGCCCCGGTTGGCATCCCACCTTTCTTCTTCAACAATTATCGGTTAGTTTCGGTTGATCCTAAGTTTTTGCTTATTCACATGATGTTTGCCATTCTTGGAATGTCATTTTATTTTGCTTTGCTTGCTGTTTGAATAGAATACCAAGATCTGAAATTATTAAATGTTAGAGAGTCTTCATATAGTTGCATAATTATTCGACTACTCATTGATCTTCACTTATATCTTTCAGAGTAGTTTGTCATTTCCTCTAGTGCTTCACTTATATCTTTTAGAGCATGGTGGTAGTTTTATTTTGAAGAAATAGATGAACTCTCATGCTTCACTTATATCATTCTGAGAGTCTTAAATAGCATGGTAATTTGCTTAAAATCCTAATATGCTAGGTATTCAAGAATAATAAAATTCTCTTATGAGTGTGTTGAATACTATGAGAAGTTTGATACTTGATAATTGTTTTGAGATATGGAGATGGTGATATTAGAGTCATGATAGTTGAGTAGTTGTGAATTTGATAAATACTTGTGTTGAAGTTTGTGATTCCCGGATCATGCACGTATGGTGAACCGTTATGTGATGAAGTCGGAGCATGATTTATTTATTGATTGTCTTCCTTATGAGTGGCGGTCGGGGACGAGCGATGGTCTTTTCCTACCAATCTATCCCCCTGGGAGCATGCGCGTAGTGCTTTGTTTTGATAACTAATATATTTTTGCAATAAGTATGTGAGTTCTTTATGACTAATGTTGAGTCCATGGATTATACGCACTCTCACCCTTCCACCATTGCTAGCCTCTCTAATACCGCGCACCTTTCGCCGGTATCATACACCCACCATACACCTTCCTCAAAACAGCCACCATACCTACCTATTATGGCATTTCCATAGCCATTCCGAGAGATATTGCCATGCAACTTTCCACCATTCTGTTCATCATGACACATTCATCATTGTCATATTGCTTAGCATGATCATGTAGTCGACATAGTATTTGTGGCAAAGCCACTGTTCATGATTATTTCATACTTGTCACTCTTGATTCATTGCATATCCCGGTACACCGCCGGAGGCATTCATATAGAGTCATACTTTGTTCTAGTATCGAGTTGTAAATAAATAGAAGTGTGATGATCATCATTCAATAGAGCATTGTCCCCAAAAAAGAGAAAGGGCATAAAAAAGAAAGGCCAAATAAAAAAAGAAAGGCCAAATAAAAAGAAGGGGGACAATGCTACTATCCTTTTACCACACTTGTGCTTCAAAGTAGCACCATGATCTTCATGATAGAGAGTCTCCTATGTTGTCACTTTCATATACTAGTGGGAATCTTTCATTATAGAACTTGGCTTGTATATTCCAATGATGGGCTTCCTTAAAATGCCCTAGGTCTTCGTGAGCAAGCGAGTTGGATGCACACCCACTAGTTTCTTTTGTTGAGCTTTCATATACTTATAGCTCTAGTGCATCCGTTGCATGGCAATCCCTACTCACTCACATTGATATCTATTGATGGGCATCTCCATAGCCCGTTGATACGCCTAATCGATGTGAGACTATCTTCTCCCTTTTTTTCTTCTCCACAACCACCATTCTATTCCACCTATAGTGCTATGTCCATGGCTCACGCTCATGTATTGCGTGAAGATTGAAAAAGTTTGAGAACATCAAAAGTATGAAACAATTGCTTGGCTTGTCATCGGGGTTGTGCATGATTTAAATATTTTGTGTGGTGAAGATAGAGCATAGCCAGACTATATGATTTTGTAGGGATAACTTTCTTTGGCCATGTTATTTTAAGAAGACATGACTGCTTAGTTAGTATGCTTGAAGTATTATTATTTCTATGTCAATATGAACTTTTGTCTTGAATCTTTCAGATCTGAATATCCATATCACAAGTAAGAAGTATTACATTGAAATTATGCCAACTAGAATTCCACATCAAAAATTATCTTTTTATCATTTACCTACTCGAGGACGAGCAGGAATTAAGCTTGGGGATGCTTGATACGTCTCCAATGTATCTATAATTTTTGATTGCTCCATGCTATATTATCTACTGTTTTGGGCAATATTGGGCTTTATTTTCCACTTTTATATTATTTTGGGACTAACATATTAACCGGAGGCCCAGCCAAGATTTGCTGTTTTATGCCTATTTCAGTGTTTCGAAGAAAAGGAATATCAAACGAAGTCAAAACGGAACGAAATCAACTGGAGAAGTTATTTTTGGAAGGAAGGCAACCCAGGGAACTTGGAGTGCACGTCAAGGGAGACACGAGCTGCCCACGAGGGTGGGGGGCTCGCCCACCCCCCTAGGGCGCGCCCCCTGCCTCGTGGGGTGTAACATCCCCAGCATCACACTACAGTAATCTCCCTCTAATGAAAGTCATGTCATCATGATCATCATGCCAAAATGCCACTTGTCCAAAATCTGCTTCTAATTCAAATTGCATGTCAAATATTTGCTTCTTCTTTCATGCAAATAAAATAGTTCATCCTATGACAAATAATCCCTAGATATTTTTCATGTTGAAGCCAACATTTTTTGGAATTCCCAAATTGCCCCTGGGAATTTATTATCTCATTCAGCATTATTTAAGATGTCCTTTTCATTTTCTAAAATGCTTGGACAACTCCTGATGGCCCCAAACTTTTTGTGGCAATGCCCAACAATTGTTTAAAATTGTTTTGGCCAGTGGCATATTTTTGCAAAGTCATTTGTGGCTAAAGGAAAATGCAAAAGCTACTGGAAAAAGAAAACAAAAGAAAATAAAGGTATAAAACTAAAAGCCTCACTGTACACTCTAGCCAACTTGCTACAGTGCAGGCCCAGCCCATCCCGGTGCCTCCTTCTCCCTCTGTTCACCCGAGGCTCCATGGACGGGCGCGGCGCGTCCATGGTCGGGATGGCCACGTGCCGGTCATCCCGCGGCTTCCCCCGGTGGATAAGGCCCCCCTCATTGTCTCCCCCTGAAACCCTAGCACCTCCTCCCCCAGATCCCCTTCCTCTCGCTCTCTCTGTGCGAGAACTCGCGCCCGAGACATCATCACCGCGCCCTCGTCGATTCCGTGGCCGCCGTGCTCCCCTGCGTTTGGGAGGTTGTCCATGAGCTTCATCGCCGTCGTCTCCTTCGCCTACGTGCATCGAATCGAGCAGGGAGGCCCCGTACGCTCGTCCCCGTGCGTCTCCCTCACCTACGACCGCCGCATCTCGTCGACGACTGCCCAATCAAGATTTGATGGGGCGCACCTCTAAGTATATTCAACTTACTCATCTTTTGATCAGAGCCTCTGCTTCTGATCTTCTGATATGAAAATCGTAATTCCTTTGTATTCAAGCTTTGAAGTTATCCAGATATATCTATAATCCGATGCCTTGCATTCTTTCCTTCTTCTGATTGAGTACTGATACTCACATCAGATCCATTAAGGACCGCTGAATCCTTTGTTGAATTGTTAACCGACAGTTTCCTTCATATTCAAAATTTTGTGCGCTCTTCCCCTGATACACATTGCCTTTGGTAAATTGTGTCCTCTGCCTTTTCAACCATGCTCTGCCTTCGAGCTTGTGTTATTTTACTCGTGGAGTTTGGGGTATATGTTCCCAATATGCCCCTATGGGTTGAACCTATGCCTTCCTTAATCCATGTGAACCCAAGAGTTTTCACGAGTCATACTCTTCTGGCGTTTTGCCTGATATAATTTCAACACTATGACTTCATCGAAAACAAGAAGTGAATGGAAGGTTATGCATTGAAGAAGTGGGAGTCGACCTTGAACTTTGTGTTCATGCCCATGGACCCGATGTGGAACTTATCATGGAAGCTTCTTGTGATATAATAATCCCCTTATTATAAGTTCATATGGTATCTATGTTTGGTCCTTTGCAACCGTGGTTCTCACCATGATTGTTCCCCTTTAATTCCATTTCTCGGACAAGTTAAAGCACTTGTCTTCTGCAGATCAATGCATCTCCGCAACCTCTATTTTGATCTTCCGTCGAGTATTACCCTTCGGTACCTCGAGAATAACAAAGAACCGTGTTGCTTCCTACGAGTCTTCGTTTGGTATTGCTTCTCATCAATTTCAGATTTCCCTGGGTTTTGAGTTGTTAGTCACTCAAGAACGCCGATAAGTGAATCGATTCCACACTCCGATTCTATAACTCTTAAGTAATTTTGTTGCTTACGAGTTTAATAATCCTTCAAGTCATTCCTAGCCTGATCGGCTGTATCATTACCGTGCTAAATTTTAACTATGCTACCTGGTCCATCTTCCCGGAGCAACTTTCGACGATGAGCTAAGCTTACATCGATCTTCCTCATCTTATCATTTCACCTCGAACAACAAGCTTGACTTCGAGCTTGTGTCAAACCCCTGGTTCTCATAGCCTTTCACTTCATCCTTCCTTTTCTGCTCGATGGCATCTTCATAGAGTCTCTCAACAAAATCTGTCATGATCACCGTCTACACTTTAGCTTCTTCAGAGATGTCAATTGAATTCATGGCTAGAAATACCATCCCTGCCCTCGATGATTTGTGATCTCATCGATGACATCTTGACTTTCTGCCAACACAGAACTGGTTGTGCTTGGTTATTCCTTACGTTCTGAGATATCTTGGAATTGTTTCTCGGTATCTCTTGAGATCTTCGAATGCAAGCTTTACTTGACACCATATCATTGCCGCATCGAAGCATGACTGTGGTATTCCGAATATCAACAAGAACACTGAAGCGCAACGCTAAATGTTTCTTGATCTATTATCCAAACACTGTTGTGTGGGTAATATCATGATTCTTCCCTCGCCCCTTTATCTAAATGCTTTTTGGTCTTGCTGTCCTATCATGTATATCATGCTCCGCCTTTCCTTGGGAAGGATATACTCCCAATTCTTGTGTGTAAACACATATTCCTTTCCAGTGTTCTGATTAATCTAATGATCGCCTTTTCATTTCCATTGGTTTGTTTAAACCTACTTGTGATCTATATGATCTAAGCAGTATTAGTTCCCTGCTTATGAAAACAACTCGGTGTACAATTCGTCAGTAAGACCTTGTTATTATTGCTGTTGACATTCCGGTAACCACCGATGGATGTGAACCTTGCCGATTGGTCCACCTCGTTCAACGAGCAGGAATATGGTTCTCTTCGTCCCTCGCCCTTGGTACCAACGTGGTTGCCAACATAACTGACAGACTATCCTCCGACAAAGCTTGCTATCATAACCGTGTAACATGTCACCGCTCTTTCTACTTTTAACCCACATGGTGGGCCCATAACCCACAGTTCCACAGGATCGAAGCCTGACTCTCCTATACAACCTTGATGCCGAAGTATCTTATGCTCTTGGCGTTGTGTGTTATCACGAGCTACCCTCCGAGAGATGATCTATTCCCGATGCTCTGAACCCCTTCTCACACTCTGTTCAGGTGTCGATCGTTTGTCCATTCACTTGAAACTTCTTATTGTACCTTCATATTTTGCTCTCGACGTTTTCTTAAATTTCAAGTCGAGAGATACTTCTATCACAGCATTGTTCACCAGACAATTAACCCTATAAGGGTCAGTTCACCCGAAGTTACTCTTTACATCCCCACTTAAATCTCGGGACGAGATTTCTTGTAGTGGAGGAGATTTGTAACATCCCCAGCATCACACTACAGTAATCTCCCTCTAATGAAAGTCATGTCATCATGATCATCATGCCAAAATGCCACTTGTCCAAAATCTGCTTCTAATTCAAATTGCATGTCAAATATTTGCTTCTTCTTTCATGCAAATAAAATAGTTCATCCTATGACAAATAATCCCTAGATATTTTTCATGTTGAAGCCAACATTTTTTGGAATTCCCAAATTGCCCCTGGGAATTTATTATCTCATCCAGCATTATTTAAGATGTCCTTTTCATTTTCTAAAATGCTAGGACAACTCCTGATGGCCCCAAACTTTTTGTGGCAATGCCCAACAATTGTTTAAAATTGTTTTGGCCAGTGGCATATTTTTGCAAAGTCATTTGTGGCTAAAGGAAAATGCAAAAGCTACTGGAAAAAGAAAACAAAAGAAAAGAAAGGTATAAAACTAAAAGCCTCATTGTACACTCTAGCCAACTTGCTATAGTGCAGGCCCAACCCATCCTGGTGCCTCCTTCTCCCTCTGTTCACCCGAGGCTCCGTGGACGGGCGCGGCGCGTCCATGGCCGGGATGGCCACGTGCCGGTCATCCCGCGGCTTCCCCGGTGGATAAGGCCCCCCTCATCGTCTCCCCCAGAAACCCTAGCACCTCCTCCCCCAGATCCCCTTCCTCTCGCTCTCTTTGTGCGAGAACTCGCGCCCGAGACATCATCACCGCACCCTCGTCGATTCCGCGGCCGCCGTGCTCCCTTGCGCTTGGGAGGTTGTCCATGAGCTTCATCGCCGTCGTCTCCTTCGCCTACGTGCATCGAATCGAGCAGGGAGGCCCCGTACGCTCATGCCCGCGCGTCTCCCTCACCTACGACCGCCGCATCTCGTCGACGACCGCGACGCGTCCAGGCTGCCCTCGACCTCCTGACCTCGTCCACGAGAACCGGAGTGAGCTCCTCGACCGATTCCCCTCGTTTTCCCCTTCGATTTGTGCCCTTCTACCCCATTGTTCACCGTAGATCGAGCTCCCGAGAGCTTCCGCGAACGTGTGTGTGTGTACGTGCTCTAAGCTATTGCTGCTCCTTGCGTGCTGCTACTGCTGCCGCTCTTGTGTACCGCTGCTGCTCAACCACTGTTGTTGTACGATGTTGCTGCTGCCTTCCGCATCCGCTGCCGCTCCCCTACGCGCTCGCCGTCCGCACATGGCTGTGCCTATGCCCCGCCCACGGCGCTGCCGCTGCTCCTCACCGCGCCCGCGTCCCGCACGTCCGAGCCTCGCGCGAGCCGCGCACCGTTCGCCCTACTGCCCCGTCGCCTACCGCCTCCCCACATGCGTGCTGCTGCTTGCCGCTACTGCTTTGCTCTGCTTGCTACTAGCTACTGCTGCCATTTGTTGCTAGCAATCTTGGCCGTGGGCGCCAAGGCCCTGTACATGGCCGTGTGTGGCATGTAATGTGTGTGCGTGAGTGTGTGCACAGAGGTGTGTGTGGCCGGCCCTTGTTTGACTAGTACAGATTAGGATTTAAACTAGTAGATCAATTAGCCTAATGTGCAGATGACATGTGGGTTCCATTTGATTAGGTTAATTTTTTATTAATTTGGCTAGGTGTAGCCTATGGCATGTGGGCCATACGCCCTGTTGACTGTTCAACCTTTGACTGGGTCAACCCAGTCCCCTAGCCCCACATGTCAGCCTCTTTGGGTGTGTACACAGTGGGTACACATAGCAATTTCCCTATTTAATTCAAATTAGCAGTAATTCCAGAAAATACTAAAATCTTTAAAAATTAATAGAAATTAATCTGTAGCTCTGATGAAAATGTTTTCTACATGAAAGTTGCTCAGAACGACGAGACGAACCCGGATACGCAGCCCGTTCGTCCGCCACGCATCCCTAGCATAGCAAACACGCAACTTTCCCCATCCGGTTCATCTGTCCGAAAACGAGAAACACCGGGGATACTTTCTCGGATGTTTCCCCCTTCGTTGGTATCACCTAGTACTGCGTTAGGGCACACCTAGCACCGCATATTGCCATGTTATGCCTTGTGTTGCTTTGATTGCTCTATTATTTATTGTGTTCCCCCTCCGTTACTTCTTTCCGGTAGACCCCGAGACTGCCGGCGACCCCCAGTTCGACTATGGTGTTGACGATCCCTCCTTCTTGCCAGAGCAACCAGGCAAGCCTCCCCCCCCCTTGATCACCAGATATCGCCTACTCTCCTCTATATTGCTTGCATTAGAGTAGTGTAGCATGTTACTGCTTTTCGTTAATCCTATTCTTATGCATAGCCTATCATTGTTGCTATAGTTGTTACCCTTACCTGCTATCCTACTGCTTAGTATAGGATGCTACTGTTCCATCAGTGGCACTACACTCTTGTCCGCCTGCCACGCTATACTACTGGGCCGTGATCACTTCGGGAGGTGATCACGGGCATGCTATATACATTACACTGTTACATTACCTATGATACTGTTCGGAGATGGGGGCTGAAGGGGCAGGTGGCTCCATCCCGGTAGAGGTGGGCCTGGGTTCCCGACGGCCCCCGACTGTTACTTTGTGGCGGAGCGACAGGGGCAGGTTGAGACCACCTAGGAGAGAGGTGGGCCTGGCCCTGGTCGGCGTTCGCAGATACTTAACACGTTTAACGAGATCTTGGTATTTGATCTGAATCTGGCTACTGGCCTATACGCACTAACCATCTACGCGGGGACAGTTATGGGCACTCGACGTCGTGGTATCAGCCGAAGCCTTCATGACGTCAGCGACTGAGTGGCGCGCGCCGGGTTGGACCGCGTAACGCAACTTCCTTTGTAATGGAGGTTGCTAGGTCTGCTCTCCGGCCGCGTACGCAACGTGCAGGTGTGCAATGGGCAATGGGCCCAGACCCCTGCGCCATAGAATTTAGACCGGCGTGCTGACCTCTCTGTTGTGCCTAGGTAGGGCTGCGACGTGTTGATCTTCCGAGGCCGGGCATGACCCAGGAAAGTGTGTCCGGCCAAATGGGATCGAGCGTGTTGGGTTATGTGGTGCACCCCTGCAGGGAAGTTAATCTATTCGAATAGCCGTGATCTTCGGTAACAGGACGACTTGGAGTTGTACCTTGACCTTATGACAACTAGAACCGGATACTTAATAAAACACACCCTTCCAAATGCCAGATACAACCGGTGATCGCTCTCTCACAGGGCGACGAGGGGAGGATCATCGGTTAGGATTATGCTATGTGATGATACTTGGAGGACTTCAGTCTACTCTCTTCTACATGCTGCAAGACGGAGGCTGCCAGAAGCGTAGTCTTCGAAAGGACTAGCTATCCCCCCTTATCCCGGCTTTCAGCAGTTCAGTCCACATATAATAGCCTTATTCCAGTTCATACCAATGCATACATATGTAGTATAGCTCCTTGCTTGCGAGTACTTTGGATGAGTACTCATGGTTGCTTTCTCCCTCTTTTCCCCCTATCCCTTCTACCTGGTTGTCGCAACCAGATGTTGGAGCCCAGGAGCCAGACGCTACCTTCGACGACGACTCCTACTACACCGGAGGTGCCTACTACTACGTGCTGCCCGCTGACGACGACCAGTAGTAGTTAGGAGGATCCCAGGCGGGAGGTCTGCGCCTCTTTCGATCTGTATCCCAGTTTGTGCTAGCCTTCTTAAGGCAAACTTGTTTATCTTATGTCTGTCCTCAGATATTGTTGCTTCCGCTGACTCGTCTATGATCGAGCTCTTGTATTCGAGCCCTCGAGGCCCCTGGCTTGTAATATGATGCTTGTATGACTTATTTTATTTGTAGAGTTGTGTTGTGATATCTACCCGTGAGTCCTTGATCTTGATCGTACACATTTGCGTGCATGATTAGTGTACGGTCAAATCGGGGGCGTCACATGGGGCCCCCGTGGCTCCTCCGACGTACTTCCTGCACCCATATATATCGTCGTACCCTAAAACTTACAGAACGCACAATAGATCGGGAGTTCCGCCGCCAGAAGCCTCCGTAGCCACCAAAAACCAATCTAGACCCGTTCTGGCACCCTGCCGGAGGGGGAATCCTTCTTCGGTGGCCATCTTCATCATGCCGGTGCTCTCCATGATGAGGAGGGAGTAGTTCTCCCTCGGGGCTGAGGGTATGTACCAGTAGCTATGTGTTTGATCTCTCTCTCTCTCTCATGTTCTTGATTTGGCACGATCTTGATGTATCGCGAGCTTTGCTATTATAGTTGGATCTTATGTTTCTCCTCCCCCTCTTCTCTCTTGTAATGAATCGAGTTTCCCCTTTGAAGTAATCTTATCGGATTGAGTCTTCAAAGATTTGAGAACACTTGATGTATGTCTTGCCGTGGATACCTGTGGTGACAATGGGATATCATGTGATCCACTTGATGTATGTTTTGGTGATCAACTTGCGGGTTCCGCCCATGAACCTATGCATAGGGGTTGGCACACGTTTTCATCGTGATTCTCCGGTAGAACTTTGGGGCACTCTTTGAGGTCCTTTGTGTTGGTTGAATAGATGAATCTGAGATTGTGTGATGCATATCGTATAATCATACCCACGGATACTTGAGGTGACATTGGAGTATCTAGGTGACATTAGGGTTTTGATTGATTTGTGTCTTAAGGTGTTATTCTAGTACGAACTCTAGGGCTGTTTGTGACACTTATAGGAATAGCCCAACGGATTGATCGGAAAGAATAACTTTGAGGTGGTTTCGTACCCTACCATAATCTCTTCGTTCTTTCTCCGCTATTAGTGACTTTGCAGTCACTCTTTGTTGCATGTTGAGGGATAGTTATGTGATCCAATTATGTTATTATTGTTGAGGGAACTTGCACTAGCGAAATTATGAACCCTAGGCCTTATTTCCTATCATTGCAATACCGTTTATGCTCACTTTTATCATTCGTTACCTTGCTGTTTTTATAATTTCAGATTACAAATACCTTTATCTACTATCCATATACCACTTGTATCACCATCTCTTCGCTGAACTACTGCACCTATACAATTTACCGTTGTATTGGGTGTGTTGGGGACACAACAGACTCTTTGTTATTTGGTTGCAGGGTTGCTTGAGAGAGACCATCTTCATCCTACGCCTCCTACGGATTGATAAACCTTAGGTCATCCACTTGAGGGAAATTTGCTACTGTCCTACAAACTTTTGCACTTAGAGGCCCAAGAAACGTCTACAAGAAGAAGGTTGTGTAGTAGACATCACACCCCGACGCCACTCAAATAAAAATGACAAGGCATGGGAAAACACGCTAGACCCGCGAGACGTATTGGAGGACAAAGCAAAACACGCAAGATCGATCTACGGATCACGAGGGCGCGCCACCACGCGAACGATAACCGTCATGCCGGATACAGTAAAAGTAAATCTGGCTGGGCCGAACACAGCGGACAAGACTCATTCGAGCTGTGTCGCGACATAGCCCACTACAGAGGCGCCGCACACTCCATATGCTTCACACACGAAGTAATGGATCACCAAATCCCAGAGGGTTTGAAACCTGTAAATATCGAATCATACGACGACACAACAGATCCTGCGGTATGGATCGAGGACTTCCTCCTGCACATCCACATGGCCTACGGTGACGATCTACACGCCATCAAATATCTCCCACTCAAGCTCAAAGGACTAGCTCGGCATTGGCTCAACAGCCTGCCAGCAGAATCCATTGGCTGTTGGAAAGATCTGGAAGCCGCATTCCTCGACGACTTCCAGGGCACTTATGTGTTGGGGAACGTTGCAGAAAACAAAAAATTTCCTACTCGTTTCACCAAGATCATCTAGGAGTTCATCTAGCAACGAGTCATGAGATGCATCTACATACCTTAGTAGATCGCGTGTGGAAGCGTTCGTTAGAACGAGGTTGAAGTAGTCGTACACGACGTGATCCAAATCACCGATGACCAGCGCCGAACGGACGGCACCTCCGTGTTCAACACACGTACGGAACGGGAGACGTCTCCTCCTTCTTGATCCAGCAAGGGGGAAGGAGAGGTTGATGATGATCTAGCAGCACGACGGCGTGGTGGTGGATGCAGGGCGTCACGACAGCAGGGCTTCGCCGTGTACTACGAGAGAGGGAGAAGTAACAGGGAGAGAGGGGAGCACCAAAAGCGTCGGGGTCAAGTCCCTCCTCTCCCCCACTATATATAGGGGTGCCAGGGGGGCGCCGGCCCTAGTAGATGGCATCTACTAGGGGGGCGGCGGCCAAGGGGTGGGGCTTGCCCCCCAAGCAAGGGGGCGCCCCCCCTTAGGGTTCCCCCCCAACCCTAGGCGCATGGGCCCTTGGGGGGTGGCGCCCCAGCCCACTAAGGGCTGGGTTCCCACCAATTTCAGCCCATGGGGCCCTCCGGGATAGGTGGCCCCACCCGGTGGACCCCCGGGACCCTTCCGGTGGTCCCGGTACAATACCGGGTACCCCGAAACTTGTCCCGATGGCCGAAACTGCACATCCTATATATAATTCTTTACCTCCGGACCATTCCGGAACTCCTCGTGACGTCCGGGATCTCATCCGGGACCCCGAACAACATTCGGGTTACTGCATATACATATCTTCACAACCCCAGCGTCACCGAACCTTAAGTGTGTAGACCCTACGGGTTCGGGAGACATGTAGACATGACCGAGACGACTCTCCGGTCAATAACCAACAGCGGGATCTGGATACCCATGTTGGCTCCCACATGCTCCACGATGATTTCATCGGATGAACCACGATGTCGAGGATTCAATCAACCCCGTATGCAATTCCCTTTGTCAATCGATATATTACTTGCCCGAGATTCGATCGTCGGTATCCCAATACCTCGTTCAATCTCGTTACCGGCAAGTCACTTTACTCGTACCGCAATGCATGATCCCATGACCAGACACTTGGTCACTATGAGCTCATTATGATGATGCATTGTCGAGTGGGCCCAGTGATACCTCTCCATCATACGGAGTGACAAATCCCAGTCTTGATCCGTGTCAACCCAACAGACACTTTCGAAGATACCCGCAGTATACCTTTATAGTCACCCAGTTACGTTGTGACGTTTGGTACACCCAAAGCACTCCTACGGTATCCGGGAGTTACACGATCTCATGGTCTAAGGAAAAGATACTTGACATTGTAAAACTCTAGCAAACGAACTATACGATCTTTATGCTATGTTTAGGATTGGGTCTTGTCCATCACATCATTCTCCTAATGACGTGATCTCGTTATCAATGACATCTTATGTCCATAGCCAGGAAACCATGACTATCTTTTGATTAACGAGCTAGTCAACTAGAGGCTTACTAGGGACATGTTGGTGTCTGTTATTCACACATGCATTACGATTTCCGGATAACACAATTATAGCATGAATAAAGACAATTACCATGAACAAGGAAATATAATAATAATGCTTTTATTATTGCCTCTAGGGCATATTTCCAACATTATGTGCGACCACCAGATGCCGATGACTTGAGCCACATAATTCAGCAGCCAGAGGAATCGGCCAGACAATTCTGGACACGGTTCCCGATAAAGAAAAATCAAATCGTCGAATGTCCGGATGCAGAGGCCCTAGCAGCTTTTAAGCATAACATCCGCGACGAGTGGCTCGCCCGGCACCTTGGCTAGGAAAAGTCGAAATCTATGGCAGCCCTCACGACACTAATGACCCGCTTTTGCATGGGAGAAGATAGCTGGCTGGCTCGCAGCAATAATATATCAAAGAACCATGGTACTTCGGATACCAAGGATGGCAATGGCAGGTCACACTACTAGGGAAAACCCTAGTAGTAGCATGGGTTTTGAGGCTAGCAGCAGCGCGGGTGGCCGCGCTACTAATAAGGCGCTACAGCTAACTTATAGTAGTAGCGCGGTCCTTACCCGCGCTACTACAGTTGATGATATCAGCAGCGCTTTTTATGAACGCGCTACTATTACTTAGCTGTAGCGATTTCGCAGTCCCTCACTACAACTATATCTTTCATCATTTCCCCCCGTACCCCTTTCCCTTTCAGTTTCCCTTTCAGATACTAGATACTAGGTACTGCTAGTAGATATCAAATTCATAAACCATTACTGGGTAGTACTCCCTTCGTTCCAAATTACTCGTCATGGTTTTAGTTCAAACCACGACGAGTAATTTGGAACGAAGGGAGTACTAGACAAGAATTTAATGCATAGTCAACATGCATCCTCAAGCAGTACAAGGTCATATCAACGGCGATCATCATATGTAGTTCTAGATGATATCGACGAGGATCATCATATGTAGTTCTAGATGATATCGATGACAATCATCATATGTAGTTCTAGATGATATAGCCACACACACATATGTAGTTCTAGATGATATAGCCACACACACACACACACATATGTAGTTCTAGATGATATCGAACACAATCATCATCCCCAAGCCTGGGCGGTTGGTGTTCCTGAGAGTAATTAGGATGGCCTGTCCAACACGAAGATTCTTGCCATCGAGGAATTTCTTCCACCCAACCGAGTTTAAGTGTGTGCGACCGTCCGTGTCCACGTGGTAAGTACAGGTTGTGACGGAGCCCCTTGCAGTAAGGCATAGTCCAGCTGAGCCTTCTTCATCAGGCTCGATACCATAACTCACAGATATGCTCTTTGCCAATTTCTGAATAAGAAAAACATTTCAATTAATAAATAGCCTCGCAAATAAGTACATATGGATTATCTACACTATTAATAGTTTCCTTAGATTCTACACTAATAAGCATGTGATCGAACTCTACACTAAAACATATCATCGACTAGATTCCACACAACATACCATATCATTGGACTGTACACTAAGTATTTCATCGGATAATTTGCATTTGTAAGTATAACATACCATATCATGTCGACAAACCATGGTATTTGTCAGGCGGGTCACGAATGGCACCCCGACAAAGTCAGCACGTGGCGGAATTATGTCCCACAGGTTGGACACCTCCTCCTCGCTCATCCTTGTTCTTTGAGCTACGATGGCTTCATGAAGTGGGTCCTCATCATCTTCATCGAGTGGGTCCTCATTATCTTCATCATCTTCATCATCTTCGTCATCTTCATCATCTTCCACCAGGTTGAGATAAATGACAGCCAGCTTGGGTCTTTCTGCTCTGAAGGAGAAGCTGATCAACTCACCACCAGTAAGACGCATGCGAGCGACGAAACGGGCCCATCCATCTCCTCCAATCTGTGACATACTGCGTCCTTTCTCGACCTCCATAGTGTATGGCCCCCCAGGAGCCTCAAATGTCACAATGTCTCCTGTCAGCTTGTTGAATTTCAACCTCACATTGCATGGGATGATTTGTGTAAAATAAGCAAAATGACACAATGCAGTAGTGCCAAAACTAAAAATAAAATAGTTATTACATTTCATCTAATGGGTTACCGCCGCATGACGAAAACCCGGCTGGAAGTAGATGTCAAACAGCTTGCCAGTTGCAAGGCTGCTGGTGCACCTTGACTTGCACAGTCGACATAGTGGTGGTGGTGGTGGTGGCGCCATTTTTCCTAAAGCAATATGAGCAAAGGATTAATGATCCACTTCATAGGAAAGAAAAACAGTAGCATGAGATATTTTTGGTTCTTCCGCGAGAAGCAATTTGATGGACAATTATAATCCTAAGATCTAGTAACATATTAGATGACAAGGTACCACCTACATTTTGCCAAAAAGTAACTAAATCAACTAAATGAAAATGTTCTAAATCAACTAAATGAAAATGGTGCATACTAAATCAACTAAATGAACTAGCCTACTAAATCAACTAAATCAAAATGTTCTAAATCAACTAAATGAACTAGCCTACTAAATCAACTAAATCAAAATGTTCTAAATCAACTAAATGAACTAGCCTACTAAATCAACTAAATCAAAATGTTCTAAATCAACTAAATGAACTAGCCTACTAAATCAACTAAATCAAAATGTTCTAAATCAACTAGCCTACTAAATCAACTAAATCAAAATGTTCTAAATCAACTAAATCAACTAGCCTACTAAATCAACTAAATCAAAATGTTCTAAATCAACTAAATCAACTAGCCTACTAAATCAACTAAATCAAAATGTAGGAAGGACGGAGGAGGAGGACAGTACCGAGTCCAGCAAGGAGGAGGAGGGGCCGGTCGGCGGCCAGTGGAGGGAGGACGAAGGAGGAAGGCGGAGCGAGGAGGGGTCGGCCGACGGCCAGTGGAGGGAGGACGGAGGAGGAAGGCAGAGCGAGGAGGGGCCGGCCAGCGGCGAGTGGAGAGGGAGGACGGAGGAGGAGGCCGGTACCGAGTCCAGCAATGAGGAGGAGGTGACGGCGACGCAGAGGGAGGAGGGGCGACGGGGGAGGACTGGCGCGGGGGATTGAGAGGGATCCAGTGAGTGTGTGACTGTGAGTGGATCGGATAGAGGAGATAGGGTGGGAGATGGAATGGCTTAGCAGTAGCGCACTATAGAGAAAGACGCTATTGCTAAACTACATAGCAGCAGCTCCTTTCACAAAGAAGTGCTACTGCTATGTGTCAGCATGTAAAAATAGACTTATAGTTCAATGTATCAAAAATACATTGATCATCAACGATCTTTTTGTGTACAATCTGATTTGTCAATATGAGTCCTCACCTGTTTAGGAACAAGTGAAGACTCATATTGCAGCCACAAATTCTACACATAGAGTTCAATGAAGACCAAGTGCTTGTCAAAGTTTGAGAAGTAACATATTTAAGGTGGTAGAAACTCTCTTCACGGAGCGAGGTGGGACTAAATTTTTGTAGTAAACTTAGCAGTAGCGCTTATTGCCGAAATGCACTGCTACTATGCTGCGTAGCAGTAGTGCCCGTCGTTATAACGCGTTGCTGCTATAGCTAGCCTCGCGGTGGCCTCGTGGGAATTATAGCAGTAGCGCGTCTTTGAGCTGGCGCGCTACAGCTATATTTATTTCAGCAGCGAGTTATTCTTGAGCTTGCTACTACTAATTAGCAGCAGCACCTTATTTTAAAGAGCGCTGCTGATAAGATTCTGTGTATAGGCTTTTCCCTAGTAGTGTCACGTCACAACAAACACATGCGCTGCATCAACAACGACAATACCGAGGATACGACAGTCAATGCCGGATTCAGAGGCTCTAAACCCGATCAGCGGAAAAAGCCATTCAAAAGAAGCACTCCGGGCCCGTCCAGTTTGGACCGAATACTCGATCGCTCGTGCCAAATACATGGCACCCCCGACAAGCCAGCCAACCACACCAACAGGGAATGTTGGGTGTTCAAGCAGGTTGGCAAGTTAAATGCCGAAAACAAAGATAAGGGGTCACATAGCGATGACGAAGAGGAGCCCCGGCAGCTGCACACGTACCGGAGGACAGAAGAGGTTCCCCCCACAAGTGCGGACGGTGAACATGATATACGCAACCCACATCCCCAAGAGGGAGCGGAAGTGCGTTAAGGGATGTATATGCGTTGGAGTCAGTCACCCCAAAGTTCAACCCATGGTCCTCCTGTCCGATCACCTTCGATCGCAGGGACCATCCCACTAGTATCCGTCATGGTGGATTCGCCGCACTGGTCCTAGACCCAATTATCGACGGATTTCACCTCACTCGAGTCCTTATGGACGGCGGCAACAGCCTGAACCTGCTTTATCAGGACACAGTGCGCAAAATGGGTATAGACCCTTCAAGGATCAAACCCACAAAAACAACCTTCAAAGGCGTCATACCAGGTGTAGAGGCCCATTGCACAGGCTCAGTCACACTGGAAGTGGTCTTCGGATCCCCGGATAACTTCCGGAGCGAGGAGTTAATCTTTGATATAGTCCCGTTCCGCAGTGTTTATCATGCACTGCTCGGCTGAACCGCATTTGTGAGATTCAACGAGGTACCGCACTATGCATATCTCAAGCTCAAGATGCCAGGACCTCGAGGGGTCATGACAGTCAATGGAAACACAGAGCGCTCTCTCCGCACGGAGGAGCACACTGCAGCCCTCGCAGTAGAAGCGCAAAGTAGCCTCTTAAGGCAATCCACCAGTTAGGCGATTAAGGACCCGGACACCTTCAAGCGCGCCTGGAGTAATCGACAACAAGACCGCATGGCACGTTCCGAGCTCGCATAGCAATGCGGCCCCAACCCCAGTCCCAGCCAAACGGCGAAATCCGTGCCACGCGTACATAATTACGCATTGAAAATACCATGGGCACAGGTGGGGAGGGGGCACGACTACGGCATGCCCCAAGACGCGGCTCAACAGCACTAGGGGCTTCCCGCTTTGTTATTTTTCTTTCTTTCAGGACTTTAATCTCTGGAAGCCCCGTCCGGCAGTACGATTGCCGGACACATGATACAACAACCAAGGAGGCAGAAAGCTACATCGCATCAAGGAATTCCCAGGTGGTCTCTGATAACGAGTGAAATACCTGCTTCAAATACCATTCCTCAGCTTGCCCTTGGAGGGGACATGTCAAATAGTCCTACTTTTTGCTTATCGCACTACTTGTATCATTCTGCTTCGATGCACCTTTTTGAATAAATATATATGTTCGTTTATGACATTCAGCACCCGTACACTCTGGTACGGCCAATACGCCAGGGGCTTAAGCGTACCCCACAATACGGCGTGAGAAGTCCGAACACTTTTGACAGTGCGGTACCCCGAACTTATAGCATTATATGCATCAGCTCTGAATCATGTCTTGGGTCAATAGTTGGGTTTGCCCAGCTCCCATGTTTTGGTACCTTACGTTCCGCTATATCGGCTAAGGTAGCACTGGGAGAACTACTGCGATTGTGCCCCGGTTCATCTGGGCTAAGCACCTCAGTAGAGAAAGCTAAAACTGACTGTCATGATAAGGCGAGAGCTGGTTGCTGTTCGAGAGGTCTCGAGTCCCTAAAGACTTATGCCGCTTAGAGCAAGGAGCCGGCTTTGTCCGGCTTAAGGCGTGTATAGCGCCCCGAATTCGGCCTTCCGAATACTAGGGGCTTCGCCAAAATTTAATATTGTAGACTTCTATGGCTAAGTGAGAGTGATAAAGCATTATAGTCCGATTGCCTTGTTCGTTGTGCTGAGCACCTCCCTCGAAGGACCCAACAATGGGAAAAAGAGTGCTCAGGTTTATCTCGAACACCCCAGCACTCGTGGCATGGGGGCAGAAGCCGACGACTGGCCATCTCTCAGATTTGATAAACAGCCGCACAGAAGGATCACACGAGCGAGTTCATTCAAATATTACATCCTTCGCACACTCGTCCGCCACAAGACGGGCACCCTTCAGGACACCCTCATAATACATTTTGGGGGTGGCGATGCTCCTTGCCCTACGGCAGCCCCTCCTTCACCAACTTCTCGGCGTCCATCTTGGCCCAATGCACCTTCGCACGGGCAAAAGCCCGGCGTGCACCTTCGATGCAGACGGACCGCTTTATGACTTCCAGCCGTGCGCAGGCATCAACAAGCCGCCTCACCAGGCCGAAGTAGCTGTTGGGAAGGGAGTCGCCAGGCCACATCCGGACTATAAGGCCCCTCATGGCCTATTCGGCCACCTTGTGCAGCTCGACCAGTTGCTTCAGCTGGTCGCTCATAGGCATCGGGTGTTCGGTCCCAGTATACTGAGACCAGAACAACTTCTCTGTCGAGCTTCCCTCCTCGGCCTGGTAATATTTCACGGCATCCGACACGCTGCGGGGCAAATCTGTGAATGCTCCTCGAGAGCTCCGGACTCGGGTAAGTAACAAGTAATTTACTTTCACATGCTTGCTTTGCATATTGAATGCCTTACCCGCCGCTATCTTCCTCATCGCCTCAACCTCCTGGAGGGCCTTTTGGGCCTTGGCATGCTTTGTGCTCTCGAGGGCCGCGGCAAGCTCGGACTCTCTCGTCTTCGAGTCAAGCTCCAAAGCCTCGTGCTTCTTCACGAGAGCCTGGAGCTCTTGCTGCACCTCGCCCACCCGTGCCTCTTGTTTTTCCCGCTCGGTGCGCTCCTTGGCCACTTTGTTTTCGGCCTCGGACAGCGCTTGCTTCAGGGTCGCCACTTCGGTCGTGGCCCCTGGCACATCCATGATGATCTTGTCATTTCGCAATCGCATCTTATATATATATATATATATATATATATATATATATATATATATATATATATATATATATACATAAACACTATTCTGATCACGGGATCAGAATAATATTCTGATCACAACATGAAGTTCCCGAGTAACGCACCTGACCTTCCTCGTGTACTAGGTTGAACTTCCAAATGGGGCTTGCTATATACCGTTGGAAAGCTATGGACACCAGTATCATGACCCAAGTTAAAATTTTTTGGCAAAATGTAAGCAGTTTAAGAGCAGTTTTGAAAACTGTTTTTTCTTCGTACAAAAAACTTGAATCATATTTTCGATCGCATTTTCAAAACGGTTTATCGGAATGAGGCAAATAATATGACGTTGGAAAGCTGCTGCAAAACCGCTCCTTCCCCATGTTGAAAGTTTTCTCTAATTCCCTACGGTTAAAGAGTAATTCGGAAAATCATAGAATTTCACAAACGGAACACCCGAGTTCGTATTTTCGATGCCATTTCTAAATGGCTAATCCAATTGAGGCAAATAATATGGCGTTGGAAAGCTTATGAAAATGTGCTACTTTTTCATGTTAAAAGTTTTTTTCTAATTTTGAATGGTTTAAAAGTAATTTAGAAAACGGTACAAGTTCCACCGAGTTCGTATTTTTGAGCTAATTTTTTAACCGTATGTCCAAATGCAGCAAATGATATGGAGTTGGAAAGCATGAATAAATGCGAAACTTTTTTATACATTGTTTCTCCTAATTAATTACGGTTTTATGTCAGTTTTGAAAATGGATAAAAACGTATTTTCGCTATAATTTCTACAAACTTTGTCGGAATGGGGAAAATAATATACCGTTGAAAAGCTACGGAAAATGCAAAACTTTTTCATGTTGATGGTTTTCTCTTATTCCTAGCCATTTTCAAGTAATTTCGAAAACGGCGGGATCATGCGTTCTGCCTATATCGCGAAACAGATTTTTTTGAAAATGCACCGCGTGAAGAACCTGAACTTCTTGGCGCGTGTACATGAACTTCACTTTGTTTTTCACGTGATTTTTTTGCTCATAGATCTTCATCCACTGCTCGTAGCTCTCCATCCCACTCACGGGAATTCAGCGGGTGATATACCGATGGAAAGCTGCTATAAACACACAACTTTCCCGTGTTGATCATTTTTTCATACTCGCGACGATTTTGAAAGTTTTTCATCTAAAATTCATTCAGTGTAGTAGATGAACTTCCTGCTGTTTTCATGTTGAACTTCTGTGACGTATTTTCATTTGTAATTTTCTCATCCATTTCGTCAGTGTTACACAAATGATATTCTTTTTGTACAAACCTCTCTCACAATATTTTTTAACTTTCTCCGAACAAGGACTTGAATTTATACAAATAATATTCCTGCCGTTTTAAGGTAAATTAGAAAATGGCGAGATCATGATTTCTGTGTTCATCGCGAACGGAAATGCACTACATGAAGTAGTAGAACTTCTGGGCGTGTCTGTTTGAACTTCAATTTGTTTTTGACGTGCTGTTTTTTGCACTGCATGAAGTAGTTGAACTTCTGGGGCATGTCTGTTTGAACTTCACTCTGTTTCACTTTATTGTATTTTTTTCTCATATGAAACACACACCATGTAGTACGTGAACTTTCGGTTGTTATCATGTTGAACTTCTCTCTGCTTTGAGAGAGTTATTTTAAAACACAAAAAACAACATATTTTTTATGTATTTTGGACATCTAAATACACGGTGAACCTCTCTCACAAGAATTTTTTGAACTTTTCCTCGTCGAGCACTTGAACTTCTAGCAACCATTTTTTCGTTTATGAGGTTGTTTTTAAAAGTGCAAAACATGGCGTTGTGTTTTTTATTTTTTGAACGGGTAAGTCCTAGGTTTTAATAAACTCCGAACTTCTATGTTATTTCAATTTGAACTTCACCTTTTTATATTTTGATTAAATAATAGCATTCGATTTTTATACAACAAAAAATCGAACATGGAAATACAAGATGAACCTCTCTCGTAAGAATTTTTTAACTTCCCCAGACAAAGCACTTGAACTTCTTTCAATAGACCTTTTAAGCTTTTAATTTTCTATACTTTTATTCTCATTTGAAATGCATCCCTTGCAGTAGTTGAACTTTTCGTTGTTTTCACCTTGAACTTCTGTCACGTCTTTTTATTCAACCTCTCACAAGAATTTTTGAACTTTCTCGGGCTGAGCACTTGAACTTCTAGCAAAAAAACTTTTTAGCCTTTCCTTTTTTTATTCTTTTTTCCATACAAAATGCACACTGTGTAGTATGTGAACTTCTGGCAGTTATCAACCTGAACTTCTCTCGGTTACGTGAGAATATCTGAGTTTTTTCAAATTTTTGAACCTTTTTTGTGTATTTTTCTAGAAATGTGAAAAATTGGAGTTTTTTTAGTAAATGTCAAACTTCTTCTTTATTTCAAACCGAACTTCTTGGTTTATTCATTAGTAACGGGAAAAATTTGAGTTTTTTGCAATAAATATTGAACTGCTCTGTTCTTTTAAATATATCTTCTTGGTTTTTCATGTACATTGTACTATTCTATTTTTTAAAATTGAACTGCTTGGTTTTTTCAATTTGGATTTTCTTGGTGTTATTCATTAGTAACGGTTCAAGTCTTAGTTATGTGAAAAACATCAAACCGCCCAATTATTTAAATTTGAACTCAGGTAGGTGCTCAAGTATATTTTTGGATGTGCTCATTCCTTTTAGATTTCCAATTTTCATCTGCCACCGTGGTGACTTTGTTTGGTGCAAGCCATTGGGACATAGGTGCAAAGTGCAAACAATTGCAGTGAAAAAAACCTCAAATATACTAGAGCAAGCAAGAAGCACTGAACAACAGCATCAGTCTTTTGTGCAACACAACACGATGATGGTACAACAGGTACAGATTACAGTATCGCGGCAGTAAAGATAAAAAAAGTTGGTACTACAAATTACACACACTGAAAAGACAACAAGGCTGTAGGAGGGTAAAATCCTAGGACTCTTTCAGACTTTACACTTCACAACACGATGGGGCAGCAGCATGCATGATCCATCGTAGCGACACATGACATGGCCGCATGCGCACTGCATGCACGCACAGACATCTTTTTTATTTTTTATACTCGATCGACGGGTTCAAAAGCACAGAATGGGACAGATATACGGGAGTAAAATATGAGGATCACACAGGAACTGGACAGACAAACTTAGCAGGAAACATTACAAAACACCATCGTGGTGGACATGGTGGATGGGCAGGTCAAGCGAGGAGCCAGAAGTTCTTGTGCCACTGGGTGCTGACGAGGTAGCTGCCAACGCCCTTGCTCTGCTTCCTCACCACCAGTGTCAGGCACTCGGCCTGGTGTGGCGCACGACCTGCCCAAGGGGTTGCCTGCGACCTTCCTAGGGCGCTGTCGTGACCTGCCCTCACGTGCACCTCGGATGACGCTGGATCCTGGGAGGACACATCCGTCAGATCTGCGTCGACGGCCGAGGAGGTGGATGGGCCCATTGGAAGGAGGGTGCCATTGTAGCCGGGATAATAGCGAGCGAGGATTTGGACAGCGGTGCGTGCGAGGTTGACGGCCCGCGGAGGAGGCCGCCGCCATGGTGGATTCAGGGGGAGGTAGGCCACCACCGAGGTGGATCCAGGGGAGGGGGTCGTTGCCGTGATGGATTCAGGGGGGAGAGGCCACCACTACAGTGGATTCAGGGGGAGGGAGGCGGTGGCTACTCGTGGGATCCAGGGCCGCGCCGCCGTTGGGGAGGAAGGGAGGTGGCAAGCCGGTCCGGGAGGGAGGGGAGGGGCCGCGCCACCGTTAGGAGGAGGGGAGGTGGCGCGCCACCGTTGGGAGGAGGGGAGGTGGCGAGCCGGCCCGGGGGGAAGGGGAGGGGCTGCGTCACCGTCGGGATTAGGGGAGGTGGCGCGCCGGACCGCTGCCTCTTGGCAAGACCGAGCTCTTCCTCGGACCGCTCGAGGTTCTGCTTCAGTGCGGCAACCTCGGCAGTCAGTGCGGCAGAGGACAGCAGCGAAGCCTGCATACGCATATAGACATACTTATATTAGACTCCTGCAGATATTATTTGATCCTCTATTCGGCTTTTCTTTGTGAACACCAAACAGAGCATCAGGGGCTACTGTCTATGCGGTAATATTTTTCCTATATTTTAAATACTTACCTCAAAGCCTGTTAAAAGGCTGGCACATGCTTCAGTCAGTCCGCTCTTGGCGGACTGAACCTTCTTGATCACCGCACTCATAATAGTGCGGTGCTCTTCATCGATGGAAGCGCCGCGAAGCGCTCCCAGTAGTTTGTCTGGTGCCTCTGGATGGACAGAGGTCACCGGCACGGGAGGCTTGCCCCTCTTGGAAGAGGGTCGCCTGCCCGAGTCCGGAACCATTGGAGGTTCCGGCGTGGTGTCTGGCTGAGGGCCGAACTTGGAGCCCCTGGGAGCCTTGCTCCCTTTGCTCCTGGAGTCCGAAAGGTCGCCTTGAGGCGCCTCCGGGACTGTCTCTCCCCGGCTCGGTGCCCCTTGAGACAATACCTCGGCATTGTCCGTAGGGCAAGGAGAAGAGGCGGGTGGAAGTGTATCACTATTCATGTCCAACGAGTCCAACGAACCATCCGACGATGATACGTCGATACGGGCTTGGGGCGGACTGTATAATCATATTCGACGTTAGGAGAAGCAGTGCAGCAAAAGTATGCTATGAGTTACTCTGGTATCCGAATACTTACGACTTCGCCAGGGGCTTGGCCCTGAGCAGCCACTCGTCTTCGCCGTCGGCGGCGGTGGTGGAACAGTCCGGAAGGAGAGTCCTTCCCTTCTTGGACCCTTCGGCCTCCCCGGTTGGGGCGGCCTTCCTTTTCTTGTCTCCCCCGGCTGGAGGGGAGAATCTTCATCTTCCTCCTCCTCGTTTTCACGGGAGAGTGTGCCTCGGAATTATCAGACGATGAGTCCAATACCACCTGGCATCAGGAACTATTTCGGGTTCCCTTGGCCTTCTTCTTGGTCTTCTCCGGCACCTCATAAGGAGCCGGAGTCCGCATCTCCGTCAGGAGAGCGTATGCGGGGTCTTCGGGCAGAGGGGCCGGGCAGTTAATCTGCTCCGATGTCTCCACCCAGTCATGTCAAAGGCATGGGAGCTCAGACCCCGCACATGGTTAAGCTATGGGAAGTAAACACCCTACCAGATGTACAGAACTTACCGGATTCGCAGGGCGCTTCGCGCTTAGCCCGCGGTCCTCGGTAAAAGAAGGAGGGACCTCGGCGCCCTTGAACAGCACCCTCCAGACGTCCTTATGCGTTGTGTCGAAGAGCTCGCTTAGAGTCTGGTGCTGGGTCGGGTCGAACTCCCATAAGTTGAAATCTCGTTGTTGACATGGGAGGATCCGGCGAAAGAGCATGACCTGGACTATGTTGACAAGCTTAAGTTCCTTGCTTATCATGTTCCGGATACACTTCTGGAGTCCGTCCAGCTCCACCGATGAACCCCAGGACAGGCCCTTCTCCTTCCAGGAAGTGAGCTGCGTGGGGATTCCGGATTGAAACTCGGGGGCCGCCACCCAGTTGGTGTCGCACGGCTCAGAGATGTAGAACCACCCCGATTGCCACCCCTTTATGGTCTCCATGAAGGAGCCCTCGAGCCATGTAACGTTGGGCATTTTTCCCACCATGGCTCCGTCGCATTCCGCTTGTTGGCCGCCAACCACCTTCGGCTTGAGATTGAAGGTCTTCAGCCATAGGCCGAAGTGGGGCCGGATGCGGAGAAAGGCCTCGCACACGACGATGAACGCCGAGATGTCGAGGATGAAATTCGGGGCCAGATCATGAAAGTCCAACCCGTAATAGAACATAAGGCCGCGGACGAATGGATGGAGGGGAAACCCCAGTCCGCGAACAAAGTGGGGGAGGAAAACCACCCTTTCGTGAGGTTCCGGGGTAGGGACGATCTGCCCCGCGGCTGGCAGCCGGTGCGCGATATCCGCGGCTAAGTATCTGGCCCCACGTAGTTTTTTGATGTGTCCCTCCGTGACGGAGGAGACCATCCACTTGCCTCCCGCTCCGGACATATTTGGAGGGAGTTGAGGAGAAGGATGTGGACTTGGGCACTGGAGCTCGAGTGCGCGAGAATGGATGAGAAAGGAGGAAGAAGGCGTGGGTAGAAAAAGGTGAGACCTTATCCCTTTATAAGGGCGGACAAAACTATGCGCCCCCACAAGCCTGGTAAAACTCGCTTATCCCCCAAGCGTCGTAATTGATGGCGCGGTTGGGTTACCCACGTTTGTATTGATGAGAATCCCGTGATAAGGGGAACACGATCTCTGCTTTGATAAGACGTGTCAAGAAACCGCCTCGCGTTATGTGCGGGGCTGGTTAAAGAAAAAAATGGTTCAGATGATTACCGGGCCGTGGCGTGATGTCTTGCTGCCGAAACGTGTCAGCGGATTAGATTTGTGGAAATATTATTCTCTCTACAGTGGAACTTATTTTGCAGGGTCAGACACTATCCTTGTGTTCAAACTCTTCCATAGTGTATTCGGAGGAGGAACCCGCCTTGCAATGCCGAAGACAACACTGCGGGCCGAACTCATCATCATTAAAGCCTGGTTCAGGGGCTACTGAGGGAGTCCTGGATTAGGGGGTCTTCGGACAGCCGGACTATATCCTTTGGCCGGACTGTTGGACTATGAAGATACGATATTGAAGACTTCGTCCCGTGTCCGGATGGGACTCTACTTGGCGTGGAAGGCAAGCTAGGCAATACGGATATGCATATCTCCTCCTTTGTAACCGACCTTGTGTAACCCTAGCCTCCTCCGGTGTCTATATAAACCGGAGGGTTTTAGTCCGTAGGACAACATTCAATCATATCATAGGCTAGCTTCTAGGGTTTAGCCTCTCTGATCTCGTGGTAGATCAACTCTTGTACTACTTGTCATGGGTTTGTCATGGCAGATGTCCTCGTGAAAGGACTTAGTCGTGGAGCCATCGCTACGGGTTAGCTTGAAGGGGTTAAACCGGACAAAGGGACACGGGAGTTTATACTAGTTCGCCCCCTTCGATGAAGGTAAAAGCCTATGTCTAGTTGTGATTGGTATTGCTATGGGTTCGAAGGCCAGGGAGCGAATCCGCTTTTTCTGGCTCTCGAGTTGTTGTCCTCCCTCCCTGAACTGCCGCCGGGTCACCCCTTTATATACTCAAGAGGACCCCGACCGGTCTACAGAGTCCTGAGGCTGGCTCATACAAGTGTCCGCCTCGATCTCCTCTTTCCTATCTTATAATACAAGTTTATACAATCATAGCGGTTTACTACCATGGGCCCTAAATCGCCTGCGGGCTCTGGGCCTCTAAGCCTTATCCGTAAAGCACCATCTTCTGGGTTTCCTTGGGCTTCAGCATAGGTGAAGGTGAACCGGCCCCTCCTGGGTAGTTTACTCTTAATGGTTATATCCCCAACATTAGGCCCCAGATTGATTTGAACCTGTTCATGTCAATCTTCAATCCTTAGAAAAAACTATCTGACTTTCTGACAATTCTCGCAAACCGCCATATTGTCTTCTCCCTGTGAACTTTGGTGAACCGCCATGACGTCATCTTCTGTCACTATAGTAAATCATTGTGATGTCATCCCTGTATAAAGATTTATTAAGATTCCCTTCTCTTTAATTAATTCACGAAGATCGAGGCGACAACTACATCCTCTTTTGCTGCTCCCGACTCCTCGATTTTCGTGCCTGCTATTTTATTCCACTTCCCTTATAAATAAGACCGGGGCGCCTTCCATTTCGCCCCTTTCCTATTCGCATCGCCTTCCTCCTCGCGACCCGAAGACCTCAAGCATCGCCGCCACCGTCGTCGATCTTCTAGTCTGCACCAACTAGGCCGCTGCATCACCTTGTTCATACCAGATCTCTTAAGATACTCCGCCGCTGCGTGTCTCTGGTAAATACTCCTTCCCTTTACTTGTTAAATCTTCATTAGGGTTTCGAAGTTTCTTCGGTGTTCGTCAGTGTTCATCAGTACTTTCTCTGCTTTTCCTTTAGCATCGTACTGAATCTAGCTAGGCCTGATAGTTTCCCCTTGCGGCTGGATCTGTAGCTTTAATCTGCTGTACTATAGCATCTTACTGTTCCAGTATAAATCCTTATTTGAACCTTCTCTGTTCTGTTTAACACCATTGTAAGACTCAGAAAATTTTGTTTTTTTTGAACAATGGTAGATCCAAAATTATATCACCATCTTGTGAAACTTGTTTCCGCAACACTTAACAAATTTTCAGATTGGGTTTTGCCTCCCAAGGGCAGTTTATCCTTTAGTATTGATAATCCGTCATATGTCATTAGCCCTCTCTTAAACCGCCATCTAGACTTGAACAACAATGCCTGGTTCACTTCATATGTATACCTTGAATTGCCGGTTTAACATTTGACAAACACATATGAACTGCCAATCGTAAACCGTCCATTTTCCTTTTACAGACTTTGTAAGATGACAAAGCAATTTTCTGCTTGCAACTGGGTTTCATCTCGGATCACAGAAACGCAAATCAATGAATATGTCACCACAGGCGCTTTAGCTTCAAAAAATGTCCTCCATTGGCGAGTTCCTGGCCCTGAGTGCCCTCCTGAGCCTCAAGATGGAGAAGTGATTGTGTTCATGCAAAATTTAGCTCGAGGTTTCAGTCCTCCCGGATCAAAAAATTTCCGGGATGTTCTTGCCAGGTTCCAACTTCATCCTCAAGATATTGGACAAAATTATGTGTCCAACATATGCGATTTCCAAGTATTCTGCGAGGTTTACCTGCAAGAAGAACCAACTGCCGACCTCTTTCAAGATCTCTTTCACTTAAACCGCCGGATTGAATTTTCTGACGGACCCAATACTGAACTTGGTGGTGTGTCGATCCAAAATAGGAAAGAGGTTGAATTTCCTCACGCCAAACTTCACAGCCATCCAAAAGACTGGAACCAAACCTGGCTCTACTGTCAGAATACTGCCCCTGCTGAAGAGAATCCTTTACCGGGCTACCGTCCGCACCGGCTCAGCAATAATCACCCTTTACCTTGGAGATTGTCTGCCAAAGACCGACAAGCCTATGCACCTCAACTCGCCAAACTCCGGACTTTCCTTGCCAACAGTTTAACTGGTGTTGATCTTGTCCGCTGTTGGATTTCATGGTGAATTCTACCTTTAAGCCGCCGGCCCGGATTGATGTTTGAATATACCGGCAACACCAATGATCCACAATGGTTTAATGAAATAGAACTAACTGACGATGAAGTCACTGAAGGTGTAAAGAAAATACTTGACGAACTGCTCACCGTATGTACTCAAATTGGTCTGCGTCCTTTTTATACCTCCAACAAACCGCCAGCGGTAAAGACTTTAACCTTGTAATTTTCCTGATCCTTCTCCGCTTTAACACTGCTATAATAACCCTTTGTGCAATCTCATAGGCCAGTATCTCCTTCTGGAAAAGGAAATCTCAAGACAAGGCGGCTAAGGCTCCTCGTGTTAAGACCAAGGTCATCAAGAGAGCTGCCAAAAAGAAAACTGCTGAGTCTTCGGAACCACCAGAGGATGTTGGTGACTCGGCTGAAGAGGTAAAGTTTGACTCCCTTGACTTCTATTCATATATTTTACTGATAATGATTACTCCCAGGATGATGCGGAGGCCAGCCATGCAGATCATGTTGAGGTAATTTGTCTTTCTGACTCAGAACTTGTGCCGGTTCAACGATTTCGCCATGTAGTTCGGAAAGTGAAATGCTCTCACCCTGTTGCTCATTTGGATCAAAAACTTTCTTTGAAGACATAGAAAACTGAAGGGCGTCGCACAACCCAGCACAGTGGTCAACAGGTCACTTCTTCCGGTTTACCTCATACACCAAACCGGAAACGTCATCCAGAGGTTGCTTGTTCTCCTGAAAAACGTTATATTTTGAAAGGTTTCTTCCGATGTCCTCTCAATCCATCTGATTCAAACTATCAGGCATCTTCTAATTCGTCTGGCGGTTTATCAACCACTCAGCTGCCTCCACTGAAAACTGTCCCTGGGTAAGCATGCAGTCCTCCCTTCTCCTTCATAATTCGGTTAATCATGCTAATCCTTGTTTTAATATTAGTGCTAAATCTCGTATGAGCAAGAAGGCCAAGACCAGTGCCACTACCGGCGAAGTTGAACCAGAGAAAGCTCCTGAAAATCCTGATAAAAATCTTGATAATCTCATGGATGATTCTGTCCCGCCAGAACCAACTAACAATGTTGATCCGCCGGAAGCTGATCCGGCCACACATGAGGGCACCTCAAGTCCACATGCTACACCTGCAAGTCCGGTTGCTGATCCACTGAGGTCAACTGCTAATCCGCCAAGCCCAGCCAAAGATGGTGACGTTATTGTTACTGGCACTGCTTATACCGCTCCGGGCAATCCAGTTATCTTGGCAAAACATACCGCCAAGGATGAGTTTACTTCTATGGGCAAGAGGAAGATGGAAGCTGACTTGTCAAAATATGCTAATCTTTCTGCCCAGGATCTTCATTCCGGATACTTGAACCGGCTTTATACAAGCCGAGATAATGAGGCTGACTTGGTAAATCTGATGAAGGAATGCTATGAGGTAAACATTTTCATCCTTATCTTTGTATTTTCACTGCCTTGCATCCTGTAGCCCCCAAGGGCCGGTTTAGCTTGTAAAGACAAACCGGGACTTTTGAACTTCCAAACTGCACATTGTTGACTTTTAAATTTTTGAACAAATACACATTAGCCCCTAAGTGTCAGGATTGAAACTTGTATTAATCCTCAGGACTTTGAATAAGCAGTAGGAAAGAAGCAATCCGCATTAGCCCACAAGTGCGAGGATTGAAACTTGTATTAATTCTCGGGACTTTGAATAAGCAGTAGGAAAGAAAACAATCCGCATTAGCCCCCAAGTGCCAAGTGTAGAACCAGTTGTATGCTTGGGACTTTTGATAAAATATTGATATGCTCCTTTGATTGTGGCAGGCTGACATAAACCATCAACGGACGCAGATTGCTGATCTTCAAGAGAGTATCAAATCTCATCAAGAAGAATATTCTAAAGCCAAAGATGAACTTTGAGCCGCTGTAACTTCCATGGAACGACTGAAGGAAGAATTCAAGACTGAACGTGCCAATTGGGACACTGAGAAGGGTACATTGCTGAAATGGGCTGAAGACGCCGAATCTGCTCTTAAACCGGTGGCAAAAGAGCTTTCTGGGTTGAAGCGCCAAGTGAACGCCATGACCTCCACGGTATTTGGTAAGTACTCCTAGCAAGGCATCTGAAATATCCATCTTGTAAGGTGCCGATTGAAATATGAAATTCTTAAACCGTTGCAGGTAGCCGCATTACTCATCTAGGCTCAAATGTACGGATGAAGCTGAAAGCAGCAGATACTCTGCTTGAACAACTATACGCCGGTGCTCAACGGGTTATCTGCGCAACATCCTATGACAATCCGGCCCCAACACTGATCAAGGACACTCTGGCAAGGCTATCCATGGCACTAACACAGATAGAAGAGGTAAAGCGATCTGCTGCCAGGGCTGGCGCTTTGTTGGCACTCACCCGAGCCAAAGCATGGATAGTTGACTTGGATCCGGTTGACCTTGCCAAAGGCTTTCCAAGCACACAAGAAAATGGGGCAGATTTTGATGATGAAGCCCTTAAGAGAGTGACAAGGGAAATGCGTCCTCTGGCGAGTCAGCTGGCAGAAGATGCTAACTTGACTGTTCACCTATCTTATTATGATGCCAACAACAAACGGGTTAACACTGTCATGCCGGAGGTGCAAAATCTTATTCCGCGAATCCGTAAGCACACTTATGCCCCTGACATTGATCCGTCAGAACTTATCAGTGAAGAAGCTATCTTTCAGGCCTTAACCCGGATTGACTGGACCACCACAAACTTCCAGCCCCTAGGTGGGGAGGAGGAGGCTGATCCGACACCAAATGACCCATCAACTTCGCATCAACATGATAATGAGACTTGATCCGGCAATCACAGTGATGCTCCATAAACCTTGTTCTACTGGAAACACCATACTTTGGGCCTTCAAGCGCCTTGTAATAGTCTAGTGAAAATACTTTAATCCGTTGCCATCGTGCACTGGGATACACTTTGCGTTGATTCGTCATGATAATTTCGGTACTGGCTTATGTATTTTCACAATATTATGCAATCCCTTTGTCTGCACAAGAAAAATCTGTCCAGGCGGTTTACCACCAGACGGGTCAAAATATCCAACACAACTTGGTAAGCAACTATGGTTGCAGCAATAATAAATCATACCTGTGATACAAAACATTGCTGTTGGTTTACCAATTGTGATTTGAAGAAGGGTGAAAACCCAACTTCCACCATGCCATGCTGGTATATATATGATATAGAACCGGGTTGTGATGAACTCCGGCCGATTGCTGGAGACAAGGTGTCAAAGCCAGACCGGTTTTGAAGGATGCCGGGTTACCTTTAATTGTATGCTTTAACAGAAGATCCGTAAGCCATACCGGGTTAAGAAACACCGGTTTAACATAAACCTTACGAAAAACAAAAACTTGGCAAAAAGCAAACAAAAACCATGGTCAAGGCTTTTCAAGGGCTGCCAGGCCCAAATTGAGGCTTTTCATGGGCTGCCAGGCCACTGAGTTAAACCATTTTGGCGAAGCCTTTTAAGATGGCCCTCCAACTAACCAATCATTGTTTTAACTTTGACAAGTTCAGGATCTCAATGAGAGCAACTGTCGAACATTCGACGGGTCATGCCAGGATTAACTAGATAGGAGTGGCTTACTTGATGAAGGCAGGTTAACCCGGGGTTTTAGGTGAATACACCAGGCTTCCAAGCCGTGGGTCGATACCCGGCTACAAGGGTCCTTTCAAACTCTTTGGTATTTGACACAAAGAGCCCCCAAGTAACTTTGTGAGCTGTGCTCAATGGGTGCCTATGTTTGAGTCGTGCTTTGAGCAATCAAACTCTCTTTGGCCCCTTGGGTGTGAAGCTCCCAAGCTAGATGGTGGCATGGTAGCCGGGCTAACAGGTAGTACTTTGCTTTATTCGCTGAAACCCCCAAGTTAACAAATATTTAAAGAAAAAGCGGCGGAGACCCTGCTTAATAGCAAGGATGCCGGTTTATTATATTGATCATAATATATACATTGTTGAAATATGTACATAAGAAAATCCTATGGCTTAAAGTGTAATAAGGCCGTAGGAGAGCTATGTTCCATGGCCACCGGGTCTCCTCCTCGGAGCTACGTGAGTCTTCTCGAACGTCAATGAGGTAGTATGATCCGTTGTGCAGATTTTTGCTGACCACAAAGGGCCCTTCCCAAGGTGGGGATAACTTGTGCATATCAGTCTGGTCTTGAATGAGCCGAAGTACCAAATCGCCTTCTTGAAAGGTTCTTGTCTTAACCCGGTGGCTGTGATAATGCCGCAGGTCTTGTTGATAGACCGCCGACCGAGCCAAAGCCATGTCTCGTTTCTCATCTAACAGGTCCAGCGCCTCTTGGCGTGCTTGCTCGTTGTCCGCTTCAACATAATTCGCAACCCGGGGCGAGTCGTGACGAATATCACTTGGGAGGACAGCCTCAGCCTCATAAACCAGGAAAAAAGGTGTATATCCCGTAGATCGGTTTGGGGTGGTATTTATACTCCATAACACAGATGGTAATTCTTCCACCCAACAACCCGGCGTCCGCTTCAAAGGGACCATAAGCCGAGGCTTGATACCCTTCAGGATTTCTTGATTCGCCCTCTCAGCTTGACCATTAGACTGGGGGTGAGCCACGGACGCTACACCAAGCTGGATGTGCTCTTGTTGGCAAAACTCCTCCATCTCACCTTTAGAAAGGTTCGTACCATTATCTGTGATTATGCTATGTGGAAAGCCAAAATGGAAAATAATCTTTTTGAGAAATTGAACCGCCGTGGCTGCATCACATTTAGTGATGGGCTCCGCTTCAACCCATTTGGTGAACTTGTCAACCGCCACCAACAGGTGGGTCTTCTTGTCCTTGGAGCGCTTAAAGGGTCCAACCATATCAAGCCCCCAAGTAGCAAACGGCCAAGTTGTAACACCCCGGATATGACTTTCCCTATATGTATTCCAACTCTTGCCGTTTCCGGCGTTAAGTTATTTTTTTTCTCGGGTTCGGGTCTTTGTCTTCATGTGTTGTTATCGTTGTCATGCATCTCATATCATGTCATCATGTGCATTGCATTTGCATACGTGTTCATCTCATGCATTCGAGCATTTTCCCCGTTGTCCGTTTTGCATTCCGGCGCTTCGTTCTCCTCCGGGTGGTCATTTCTACCTTTCTTTCGTGTGTGGGGATTAAACATTTCCGGATTAGACCGAGACTTGCCAAGCGGCCTTGGTTTATTACCGGTAGACCGCCTGTCAAGTTCCGTACCATTTGGACTTCGTTTGATACTCCAACGGTTAACCGAGGGACCGAAAAGGCCTCGTGTGTGTTGCAGCCCAACACCCCTCCAATTTGGCCCAAAACCCACCAAAACCCTCTCCGTCATCTAGAGCGTTCGATCACGATCGCGTGGCCGAAAACCGCACCTCATTTGGAGCTTCCTAGCTCCCTCTACCTATAAAACTAGCCCCTCCTCCGAAAATTTCGGGTCTTCTCCTACCCTAACCCTAGCCCTTTCTTCATCCGCGCGCCGGACGTGTCCGCCGGCGCCGGACACACCGCCACCAGCCACTCCCGCGCCGCCACATGGCCCATCGCCGCCACTCCACCGCGCGGCCCGGCGAGCCCGCGGGAGGCCCGCCCAAGCCGCCCACTGGGCCAGTGGCACCGCCCCGCGCCGCCCCGTCCCTTCGCGCTCCGGCGAGCCGCCGCCCGCGCCGCCCCGTTCCTTCGCGCTCCGGCGAGCCGCCGCCCAGCTCGACGTCGGAGCAAGCCGAGCCGCCCGCCGCCCTGCTCGAGCTCGTCGCCGGCCACCTCGACGTCCGCCCGCGCCGGCGCCGTCCTGCCGCACCGGATCCGGCGTCCCCCTCGCCGGATCGGAGCTTCCACCTCGTCGGCGACCTCCAACTCCGGTGCCGTCGTTCCTCGGGAGCCGAGCTGCTACAGGGATCCAGCCGATCCAGATCTGAGGGTTCACCTAATTTTTTTGACCTAATCCCCTTATTTTTTTTTGCAATCTTCCTCATGCCTTAACTCTCTCATCGTAGATCCAATTTGTGCGTGTAGCATATCAAATTGTTCGTCTCAGAGAGTACATCATTTCATTCCATTGCATCATTTTCATTTGAGTTCATCTTGATGCCCGAAATGCTGTTAGAAGAGGGCTACTTGAGATAATTGTCAGATCTGCTACTCCATTTAGGCATTTGTCATTTTTGCCATGATTATTGTGTGCATGATATGCCCATGAGCTCTACATACGTTTTGTTAAGGGTTTTGTCATCTTTCCAGAGGTGCAACCCATGTATTTTTGTGATGTGTGTGGTGACTAGCACAAGCTTACCAAGTGAGGCACTTGGTGATTCTGTTTTCAGGGACTTAGCATTTCTACTAAGTCCTTGACCTGTTTAGCTCATGTTGCCATATGTTCATGTTGTTTCCTAGTGATCCGTGCCTCTTTTGAGGATGATTAGTAAGGATGTTTTATTAATCTTGTAGTGCTCTATCCATCCATGTCTTTGTTTGAAATTATGGAGCACCCTAGCTTGAGTCAATCGAGCTCTACTTTTGCTACTTCATGAATCTGGGCAGATCGTCTACTTGTTTGCAATTTTGTCGATGATGTTGTAGTTGATCCGTGCATGCTATGTTATTGTTCTTGCCATGTCTAGCTTGCATTTTGTGTATTCTTGATAGATGTGTGCTTAGATTTTCATGACTTGCTCCGTAGTGAGTGCATCAAGCTCGTAAACGTGCCTACTTGAGATATGTTTCAGCATGTGTCAGTTTTCACTAAGTCTGAAAACTGATTATGCTTTTGCTATGTTCACATGCTTGCTAATATGTTTTCTGATCCCTTTTGGCTCAAGGTCACTAAGGGTCTTTTGTTAAGCTTTTTGAGTAGCTCCATGTCATGTTTTACTTTGTCATGTTCAGGTCCTGTAGCATGTAGTTTTGTTGCTCCAAAGAGTGACACCTGATCTGAGATTTCAGACAAGTGTTAATTTCACTAAGTCTGAAATCTGTTTACCATATGCATTTTTGCCATGCTTGTTTGAACCTGTTAATGGATGAATTGGCCGTAGCTCAGTGCTAGACTTTTGTTAAGCATCTTGAATGCATCCCTGCCATGTATTTTGTTGTCATGTTTGAGTGCTGTAGCATGTTCATCTCAATGCATTTAGATGGCTACTTGCTGTAAATCGCAGATCGTGGTCATATTTGAATCGCTTGCCATTTTCAAACCGTAACTCCGATTCCGGCGTTCTTTATATCGTTTTCAAGCGATTTCATCTCATCTTTCCAGTGGCACACTTGGTTTTCCAAGATGAGGCCAGGTTCTTGCATTTCCTGTCACATCTTGCATATGCATCCCGCATCACATCCCGCATAGCATACCATGTTTGCATCATATTGTTTGATCCTTGCACGTGGTTGATTGTGTCCTTGTTGCTTGTTTGTCTTGTTTGGGTAGAGCCGGGAGACGAGTTTGCTAACGAGGAGCCCGTTGAGTTTGCTTTCGAGGATCCAGTCAACTCTGACAGCTTTGCAGGCAAGATGATCATACCCTCGAAATCACTACTATCTTTGCTATGCTAGTTTGCTCGCTCTTTTGCTATGCCAATGCTACGATGCCTACCACTTGATTTCAAGCCTCCCTAATTGCCATGTCAAACTTCTAACCCACCATGTCCTAGCAAACCGTTGATTGGCTATGTTATCGCTTTGCTCAGCCCCTCTTATAGCGTTGCTAGTTGCAGGTGAAGATTGGAGGTCGTTCCTTGTTGGAACATTTATTTACTTGTTGGGATATCATTATATTGCCATGTTATCTTAATTCATCTATATACTTGGTAAAGGGTGGAAGGCTTGGCCTCTCGCCTAGTGTTGTGTTCCACTCTTGCCGCCCTAGTTTCCGTCATATCGGTGTTATGTTCCTGGATTTTGCGTTCCTTACGTGGTTGTGTTATAATGGGAACCCCTTGATAGTTCGCCTTGCTTAAAGCTTTTCCAGCAATGCCCAACCTTGGTTTTACCATTTGCCACCTTGCCTCTTTTCCCTTGGGTTTCCGGAGCCCGAGGGTCATCTTATTTTAACCCCCCCCCCCCGGGCTAGTGCTCCTCTGAGTGTTGGTCCACCTGTCAGCTGCCGGTGGCCACCAGGGGCAACTCTGGGCTGGCCTACCCATACCTAAGACAATCTGAGTGTGCCCTGAGAAAGAGATATGTGCAGCTCCTATCGGGATTTGTCGGCACATTCGGGCGGTGTTGCTGGTCTTGTTTTAACCTATCGAAGTGTCTTGAAGAACCGAGGTACCGAGTCTGATCAGAACGTCTCGGGAGGAGGTCTATTCCTTCGTTGACCGTGAGAGCTTGTCATGGGCTAAGTTGGGACCCCCCTGCAGGGATTTGAACTTTTGAAAGCCGTGCCCGCGGTTATGGGCAGATGGGAATTTGTTAATGTCCGGTTGTAGATAACTTGAACCTTAACTTAATTAAAATGAATCAACAGTGTGAGTTACCGTGATGGTCTCTTCTCGGCGGAGTCCGGGAAGTGAACACGGTGTTGGACTAATGTTTGCGCAGTTTGTCCTCTAGTTTCTCGCTCGCGCTTTGCCTCCTCTTCTCGCTCTCTTTTGCGAATAGGTTAGCCACCTTATATGCTAGTCGCTTGCTGCAGCTCCACATATATTTACCTTACCCTACCTATTAAGCTTAAATAGTCTTGATCGCGAGGGTGCGAGATTGCTGAGTCCCTGTGGCTCACAGATTACTATTACACCAGATGCAGGGCCTGATGATTCTGCTCCAGGTGACGCGCTCGAGCTCAAGTGGGAGTTCGACGAGGACTCTTAGTGATACTATGTTTCCTTTCCTGACGATCAGTGGTGGTGCACAGTTGGGGGTGATCGGGACCGTGTCGCATGTTGGGTTGTCTTTTATTTCGGCACCGTAGTCAGGCCATGAGTGTTTGGATGATGTATGTTATTTATGTACCTTGATTGACGTGGCGAGTGTAAGCCAACTATGTTATCCCTTTTTATTATCTATATTACATGGGATGTTTGTGAAGATTGCCTGACTTGCGACATATGCCTTCAATGTGATTATGCCTCTAAGTCGTGCCTCGACACGTGGGAGATATAGTCGCATCGAGGGTGTTATACAAGTGATGGGAATCATGCGTAACTCTTGAGCTGGAACATGAGCTCGACGTGAAAATTTCTGACAAGCGTCACACCGCTTTACCAAGTCTTCTGCATCAGAATGAGCTGTCAACCAGTAGAACCCGTGTCGGAAAGCTTTAGCCACCAAGGACTTTGAACTGGCATGGTGACCGCAATCCCCTTCATGGATTTCACGTAGAATCTCTTGTCCTTCTTCAGGAGAGACACAATGTTGGAATACGCCTGAAACGCTAGAACGGTGCAACTCGCCATTGTGAACAACCATAGACTTGGACCGCCGGACTATCTGTCTGGCGAAAAGTTCGTCATCTGGTAATTCGCCCCGGTTCAGATACGCCAAATATGGAACCGTCCAATCCGGAGTGGCATGTAAAACGGCTACCAACTGGGCCTCCGGATCAGGAACAGCTAAATCCTCCTCTGTAGGCAACTTTAGAGATGGGTTATGCAAGATATCTAGAAAGGTATTGGGTGGTACCGGTTTACGCTGAGATCCCAGCCGGCTTAGAGCATCTGCTACCTCATTCTTGCGTCGGTCGATGTGTTCCACCTAATAACCCTTAAAGTGACCTGCTACAATATCCACCTCACGCCTATAAGCCGCCATGAGTGGGTCCTTAGAATCCCAAGTACCAGAAACTTGTTGAGCCACCAGATCAGAATCTCCAAAGCATCGTACCCGGCTTAAGTTCATTTCCTTAGCCACACGAAGGCCGTGGAGTAAGGCCTCGTACTCCGCTGCATTGTTAGTACAAGGAAACATTAAGCGGAGAACATAACAAATCTTATCTCCTCGAGGGGAAGTGAGGACAACCCCAGCCCCCGAGCCTTCCAACTGCCTGGATCCATCAAAGTGAATGGTCCAGTATGTATTATCCGGTTTGTCCTCTGGTGCCTGTAACTCAGTCCAATCATTGATGAAGTCAACAAGTGCCTGAGATTTGATGGCTGTTCGGGGCGTATACTTCAAACCATGGGGACCAAGCTCAATCGCCCACTTCGCAACCTGGCCAGTTGCTTCTCTATTCTAGATTATATCGCCCAAGGGAGCAGAACTAACCATTGTGATAGGATGGCCTTGAAAGTATTGCTTGAGTTTCCTACTTGCCATAAAAACTCCATACACTAGCTTCTGCCAATGCGGATATCTTTGCTTTGATTCGATCAGTACCTCACTGATATAATAAACTGGTCATTGAACCGGATATTTTTTTCCAGCCTCCTTACGCTCAACCACAATCTCCACACTGACCGCTCGGGCATTGGCAGCCACGTACAACAATAGAGGCTCATTATCAACCGGAGCAGCGAGGACTGGCGGTTCAGCTAGCTGCCGCTTCAAATCCTCAAATGCCACATTGGCGGCGTCACTCCAGAAGAATTTATCTGTCTTCTTCAACATCTGATACAGGGGAATCGCCTTCTCTCCCAAACGGCTGATAAACCGGCTGAGGGTTGCAATCCGGCCCGCCAGACGCTGAACATCATTGATACATGTCGGTTTAGCCAAGGATGTGATTGCTTTGATTTTTTTACGGATTTGCCTCAATACCTCTGTTGGACACAAGAAAGCCCAAGAGTTTGCCTGCCGGAACACCAAAAACGCATTTGTCCGGGTTGAGCATCATTTTGTAAACTCGAAGATTGTCGAACGTCTCCTTGAGATCATCTATCAAGGTTTCCTGCTTCCTGGACTTCACCACAACATCATCCACATAGGCATGAACATTACGCCCGATCTGCTTGTGAAGACAATTTTGCACACAACGCTGGTAGGTTGCTTGGGCACTCTTGAGCCCAAAGGGCATAGAAACATAGCAGAAGGTTCCAAAGGGAGTGATGAAGGTTGTCTTCTCTTGGTCCTTAACTGCCATTTTAATCTAATGATAACCTGAATAAGCATCCAGGAAACTCAAGCGCTCACAACCCGCTGTTGGATCAATGATCTGATCAATACGCGGGAGAGCGAAAGGATCTGCCGGGCAAGCTTTATTCAAATCCGTGTAGTCCACACACATACGCCAAGTGTCGTTTTACTTAAGAACAAGCACCGGATTAGCCAACCGTTCGGGATGAAACACTTCGACGATAAACCCAGCTGCCAGTAGCCGGGCTACCTCTTTGCCGATGGCCTTGCGTCTTTCTTCGTTAAAACGGCGAAGGTACTGCTTGACCGGTTTAAACTTAGGATCAATATTGAGAGTGTGCTCAGCGAGTTCCCTCGGTACACCTGGCATGTCAGAAGGTTTACATGCAAATATGTCCCGGTTCTCACGGATGAACTCGATGAGCGTGCTTCCCTATTTCAGATCCAGATTGGCACTGATACTAAACTGCTTGGATGAATCACCAGGGACGAAGTCAACGAGTTTAGTCTCATTAGCCGGTTTGAACGTCAGGGCCAGGTCATGCTCAGTTGTGGGTTTCTTCAGAGGGGTCATGTCTACCGGATCAACATAGTCCTTATAGAATTTCAGCTCCTTTGTAGCACAAACCGATTCAGCATAGGCCGCTTCACCTTCCTCGGAATCCAAAGCAATCTTTCGACTTCCATGTACTGTGATCGTCCCCTTATAACCCGGCATTTTGAGCTGTAAATAGACATAACAGGGTCTCTCCATGAATTTCGCGTAAGCCGGCCGTCCAAATAGCGCGTGATATGGGCTCTGGATTTTCACCACCTCAAAGGTCAAAGTCTCAGACCTGGAATCGTGCTCATCTCCAAACACGAATTCCAAACCAATCTTTCCAACAGGGTATGCCAATTTACCTGGTACTACACAATGAAAAATAGTGTTTGACGGTTTAAGATTCTTATATGTTAACCCCATGCGACGAAAAGTCTCATAGTACAGGATGTTGATACTGCTCCCTCCATCCATCAGAACCTTGGTAAACTTATAGCCCCCCACCTGAGGTGCTACCCCCAAGGCTAGTTGACCCGGATTGTCAACCCGGGGCGGGTGATCCTCTCTGCTCCACACAATGGGCTGCTCCGACCATCGTAGATAACGTAGTACAGCCGGTTCAACAGTATTGACTGCCCTCTTGTGAAGCTTCTGATCCCGCTTGCACAGGCTAGTAGTGAACACATGATACTGTCCGCTGTTCAACTGCTTGGGGTGACTCTGGTAACCTGACTGTTGCTGATTCCCTTGGTTATTTTGCTGGTTATTACCATGGTTGTTCTGATGGCACTGGTTATTCTGAAATCCAGAGCTTGAACCGCCGCCCCCATGGAAACCTGGGCCTGAACCGCCCGGCGGATCCTGATCATACCGGTATAGATCAGAGTTTTTGAACTCCCTCATTATATGACAATCCTTCCAAAGATGTGTGGAAGGGGCCTCCTTGGTTCCATGCTTCGGGCAGGGTTGGTTTAACAAACGCTCCACATTCATCCCTCCACCGCGCTGGGGCGGTTTACCTTTGCGACGCTGCATATTTGTGTTAGCCACCAAACCTGAACTATCCGCTTTACACTTACTATTATTCCCATGGCCTCCTTGGTTGTAGTGCTGCCCTTTTTCACCGCCGTTCTTCCTTCCCATCTCTGGTTTATCCTCCTCTAAATCTGGATCCTTGGTATTATCTGAATCGGCATACTTAACCAAAGCGGCCATGAGTGTTGACATGTCGTTGCAGTGACGTTTGAGCCTCCCCAACTTCTGTTTCAACGGCTTGAAACAGCAATTGCCCTCTAACGTTAACACTGCGGTGTCTGCATTGATACGATCTGATGAATGCAAAATCGCCGAGACCCGTTTGACCCAATGGGTCGTGGACTCTCCTTCCTCTTGGACACAAGCGGCCAGATCTACAATCGACATCGGCTGCTTACACGTATCCTTGAAGTTCTGGATAAACCGGTGCTTCAGTTCGGCCCATGAACCAATAGAGTTGGTCGGCAAGCTCTTCAACCAAGTGCGAGCTGTTCCTTCCAACATCATGGTAAAATATTTAGCACACACCGCCTCATCCACATCTAACATCTCCATTGCCATCTCATAGCTCTCCACCCACGCCTCTGGCTGCAAATCGGCGGTGTAATTTGGTACCTTACGAGGTCCCTTGAAATCCTTGGGCAGTCGCACATTACGCAATGTGGGAGTTAAACATGGTACCCCTAGGGAACTGAACATCACCCCTGGCTCCACGGAGGCAGTGGGGTGAACCGGAGTATGTTGTCGTGCTTCGTGTCGAGTTGTCAACTCGGCCTCTCAACGTGCGCGGCCGTGGTCCACAACATCTTGCGCATTAGCACCTCCCCCGGCCGGGTTGTTCCCTCATGGCGAATTTCGGCGGCGTGCACTACTGGACACGGCCGGTTCGTCTTCCACGTGTCTGCTATAACTCCGGCTTGGACGGGGAGTGGAATGAATCCTCTCACGGCTGTGTGAATATGCTTGCTGTTGATTTAGTGCTGTCTGAAGGAGATCCCTGGCCCGACGCGCTTCCACTGCAATTGGTGACTCGCCGTCGGTTGGGAGGGCCGCCAGACGTGAAGCGGCGGCCACAATGTTGTCCAATGGGTTGGAATAATGCTCAGGTGGCGTTGATGCTACAACGTTGTTCTGGCGAGGCAGGTCTGTCGCGCGCGGCTGAACCGGCGCTCCTGCTCCCGGCGCCCCCGCCCGGTTTAGCGTGGGTTGGTTACCGGCTCCTGCACCTGGCGTGTTGAAAAGATTTTGTGGCGCATAAACCGACGGGAGACGTGATCGGTACCTTCTTCTCATGATCTCCTCCGAGGCATTCTGATCTAGTCTAATCCGATAAGCCTGTGCTTCCAACTCGGCCCGCTCCATAGCCATCCTGGCGTTCTCTGCTGCCAGGTCCGCTTTAGCCTGGGCTATCTGATCTTTCACTTTTAGAATCTCCGCATTGTGTTGATCCATGGCTGTTGCGTCTACCTCCGCGGACATCAGTGCCGCCAGAGCATCGAACAAATCAGATAAGACTTGGGCCGGAGGCGGCGCCGAACTTCCTGCCCCTGCTGGTGTGGCCGTCGTTGAACCGGAGAGCACTGCTGCGGCGGTAGATGAATGAGGCGTCGATCGTGTGCCGGCCATGAAGATGGTGGCCCGGTTTGGCAGACCGGGGGAATCCGGAATACTATTGCCCTCGGATCCTCCCTCAATCCGGCCGTCCTACAACTGGTAAAGCGATTCGGTTTCTCCAGAAGACTCGTCACCACAGCAGACTACGGTTTCTCCATCGGAGACCTGTCCATCCTCGTACCCCGATCCATGGACGACACCTACGAAAACATGCCTTGCCTCGGGCTGAACCGGCGAAGAACTTGCACGCCGAGCCGTTTCGATGATGTCGGTGCAGATGTCCGACTCGGGGGCCGGTTTGCCAATCTTGCCGATGAAGACGTGAATCCCACCAAAGGGGACCCGGAACCCGTATTCGATTGAATCGGCCTCGGGACCCCATCCTGCGTTGTCGATGTAGAGCTTTCCACGGCGACTCTTCATCATCCGGCCCACAGCGTATCCCTTGAGTCCATCGAAGCTGCCCTTCAAGAACTCAAAACCACCGTGCGATAGCCCCACGGTGGGTGCCAACTGTCGTGGGTTTGTCACGGCAGATGTCCTCGTGAAAGGACTTAGTCGTGGAGCCATCTCTACGGGTTAGCTTGAAGGGGTTAAACTGAAGGAAATATGCCCTAGAGGCAATAATAAAGTTATTATTTATCTCCTTATATCATGATAAATGTTTATTATTCATGCTAGAATTGTATTAACCGGAAACATAATACATGTGTGAATACATAGACAAACTTAGTGTCACTAGTATGCCTCTACTTGACTAGCTCGTTAATCAAAGATGGTTATGTTTCCTAACCATGAACAAGGTGTTGTTGTTTGATTAACGAGGTCACATCATTAGTTGAATGATCTGATTGACATGACCCATTTCATTAGCTTAGCACCCGATTGTTTAGTATGTTGCTATTGCTTTCTTCATGACTTATACATGTTCCTATGACTATGAGATTATGCAACTCCCGTTTACCGGAGGAACACTTTGTGTGCTACCAAACGTCACAACGTAACTGGGTGATTATAAAGGAGCTCTACAGGTGTCTCCAAAGGTAGATGTTGGGTTGGCGTATTTCGAGATTAGGATTTGTCACTCCGATTGTCGGAGAGGTATCTCTGGGCCCTCTCAGTAATGCACATCACATAAGCCTTGCAAGCATTGTGACTAATGAGTTAGTTGCGAGATGATGTATTATGGAACGAGTAAAGAGACTTGCCGGTAACGAGATTGAACTAGGTATTGGATACCGACGATCGAATCTCGGGCAAGTAACATACCGATGACAAAGGGAACAACGTATGTTGTTATGCGGTCTGACCAATAAAGATCTTCGTAGAATATGTAGGAGCCAATATGGGCATCCAGGTCCCGCTATTGGTTATTGACCGGAGATGTGTCTCAATCATGTCTACATTGTTCTCGAACCGTAGGGTCCGCATGCTTAACATTACGATGACAGTTATTATGAGTGTATGCATCTTTGATGTACCGAAGTTAGTTTGGAGTCCCAGATGTGATCACGGACATGACGAGGAGTCTTGAAATGGTCGAGACATAAAGATTGATATATTGGAAGCCTGTATTTGGATATCGGAAGTGTTCCGGGTGAAATCGGGATTTTACCGGAGTACCGGGAGGTTACCGGAACCCCCCGGGAACCATATGGGCCTTAATGGGCTTTAGTGGAAAGGAGAAAGGGGCAGCCCAAGGTGGCCGCATGCCTCCCCCCTCCCCTAGTCCTATTAGGACTAGGAGAGGTGGCCGGCCCCTCTCTCTCTCTCTTTCCCCCTCGGGGAATCCTAGTCCAACTAGGATTGGGGGGGAGTCCTACTCCCGGTAGGAGTAGGACTCCTCCTGCGCCCTCCTCCTGGCCGGCCGCACCCTCCCCCTTGGCTCCTTTATATGCGGAGGCAGGGGGCACCTCTAGACACACAAGTTGATCATTGAGATCGTTCCTTAGCCGTGTGCGGTGCCCCCTGCCACCATATTCCACCTCGATCATATCGTTGTACTGCTTTGGCGAAGCCCTGCGTTGGTAGAACATCAAGATCGTCATCACGCCGTCGTGCTGACAGAACTCCTCCCCGAAGCTTTGCTGGATCGGAGCCCGGGGATCGTCATCGAGCTGTACGTGTGCTAAGAACTCGGAGGTGCCGGAGTAACGGTGCTTGGATCGGTCGGATCGGGAAGAAGATGTACGACTACTTCCTCTACGTTGTGTCAATGCTTCCGTTGCGATCTACAAGGGTACGTAGATCAGACTCTCCCCCTCGTTGCTATGCATCACCATGATCTTGCGTGTGCGTAGGAAATTTTTTGAAATTACTACGTTCCCCAACAGTGGCATCCGAGCCTAGGTTTTATGGTTTGATGTTATTTGCACGAGTAGAACACAAGTGAGTTGTGGGCGATATAAGTCATACTGCCTACCAGTATGTCATACTTTGGTTCAGCGGTATTGTTGGACGAGATGACCCGGACCAACATTACGCGTACGCTTACGCGAGACCGGTTTCCCCGACGTGCTTTGCACACAGGTGGCTTGCGGGCGACTGTCTCTCCAACTTTAGTTGAACCGAGTGTGGCTATGCCCGGTCCTTGCGAAGGTTAAAACGGGGCCTGTTTGACAAAATATCGTTGTGGTTTTGATGCATAGGTGAGATTGGTTCTTGCTTAAGCCCGTAGCAGCCACGTAAAACTTGCAACAACAAAGTAGAGGACGTCTAACTTGTTTTTGCAGGGCATGTTGTGACGTGATATGGTCAAGACATGATGCTAAATTTTATTGTATGAGATGATCATGTTTTGTAACCGAGTTATCGGCAACTGGCAGGAGCCATATGGTTGTCGCTTTATTGTATGCAATGCAGTCGCGATGTAATGCTTTACTTTATCACTAAACGGTAGCGATAGTCGTGGAAGCATAAGATTGGCAAGACGACAATGATGCTACGATGGAGATCAAGGTGTCGCGCCGGTGACGATGGTGATCATGACGGTGCTTCGGAGATGGAGATCACAAGCACAAGATGATGATGGCCATATCATATCACTTATATTGATTGCATGTGATGTTTATCTTTTATGCATCTTATCTTGCTTTGATTGACGGTAGCATTATAAGATGATCTCTCACTAAATTATCAAGAAGTGTTCTCCCTGAGTATGCACCGTTGCGAAAGTTCTTCGTGCTGAGACACCACGTGATGATCGGGTGTGATAGGCTCTACGTTCAAATACAACGGGTGCAAAACAGTTGCACACGCATATACAGATATGGCCTCGGAACACGGAGACCGAAAGGTCGAGCGTGAATCATATAGTAGATATGATCAACATAATGATGTTCACCGATGAAACTACTCCATCTCACGTGATGATCGGACATGGTTTAGTTGATTTGGATCACGTGATCACTTAGAGGATTAGAGGGATGTCTATCTAAGTGGGAGTTCTTAAGTAATATGATTAATTGAACTTAAACTTATCATGAACTTAGTACCTGATAGTATCTTGCTTGTTTATGTTGATTGTAGATAGATGGCTCGTGTTGTTGTTTCGTTGAATTTTAATGCGTTCCTTAAGAAAGCAAAGTTGAAAGATGATGGTAGCAATTACACGGACTAGGTCCGTAACTTGAGGATTATCCACATTGCTGCACAGAAGAATTACGTCTTGGAAGCACCGCTAGGTGCCAGGCCTGCTGCTGGAGCAACACCAGATGTTATGAACGTCTGGCAGAGCAAAGCTGATGACTACTCGATAGTTCAGTGTGCCATGCTTTACGGCTTAGAATCGGGACTTCAACGACGTTTTGAACATCATGGAGCATATGAGATGTTTCAGGAGTTGAAGTTAATATTTCAAGCAAATGCCCGGATTGAGAGATATGAAGTCTCCAATGAGTTCTATAGCTGCAAGATGGAAGAGAACAGTTCTGTCAGTGAGCATATACTCAAAATGTCCGGGTATAATAATCACTTGATTCAATTGGGAGTTAATCTTCCAGATGATTGCGTCATTGACAGAATTCTCCAATCACTGCCACCAAGCTACAAGAGCTTCGTGATGAACTATAATATGCAAGGGATGAACAAGACTATTCCTGAGCTCTTCGCAATGCTGAAAGCTGCGGAGGTAGAAATCAAAAAGGAGCATCAAGTGTTGATGGTTAACAAAACCACTAGTTTCAAGAAAAAGGGCAAAGGGAAGAAGAAGGGGAACTTCAAGAAGAACGGCAAGCAAGTTGCTTCTCAAGAGAAGAAACCCAAGTCTGGACCTAAGCCTGAAACTGAGTGCTTCTACTGCAAGCAGACTGGTCACTGGAAGTGGAACTGCCCCAAGTATTTGGCAGATAAGAAGGATGGCAAGGTGAAAAAAGGTATATGTGATATACATGTTATTGATGTGTACCTTACTAATACTCGCAGTAGCACCTGGGTATTTGATACTGGTTCTATTGCTAATATTTGCAACTCGAAAAAGGGACTACAGATTAAGCGAAGATTGGCTAAGGACGAGGTGACGATGCGCGTGGGAAACGGTTCCAAAGTCGATGTGATCGCGGTCGGCACGCTACCTCTACATCTACCTTCGGGATTAATATTAGACCTAAATAATTGTTATTTGGTGCCAGCGTTGAGCATGAACATTATATCTGGATCTTGTTTAATGCGAGACGGTTATTCATTTAAATCAGAGAATAATGGTTGTTCTATTTATATGAGTAATATCTTTTATGGTCACGCACCCTTGAAGAGTGGTCTATTCTTTTTAAATCTCGAGAGTAGTGATACACACATTCATAATGTTGAAGCCAAAAGATGCAGAGTTCGTAATGATGGTGCAACTTATTTGTGGCACTGCCGTTTAGGTCATATCGGTATAAAGCGCATGAAGAAACTCCATACTGATGGACTTTTGGAACCACTTGATTATGAATCGCTTAGTACTTGCGAACCGTGCCTCATGGGCAAGATGACTAAAACACCGTTCTCCGGTACTATGGAGAGAGCAACAGATTTGTTGGAAATCATACATACAGATGTATGCGGTCCGATGAATATTGAGGCTCGTGGCGGATATCGTTATTTTCTCACCGTCACAGATGATTTAAGCAGATATGGGTATATCTACTTGATGAAACATAAGTCTGAAACATTTGAAAAGTTCAAAGAATTTCACAGTGAAGTGGAAAATCATCGTAACAAGAAAATAAAGTTTCTACAATCTGATCGTGGAGGAGAATATTTTGAGTTACGAGTTTGGTGTACATTTGAAAAATTGTGGAATAGTTTCGCAACTCACGCCACCCGGAACACCACAGCGTAATGGTGTGTTCGAACGTCGTAATCGTACTTTACTAGATATGGTGCGATCTATGATGTCTCTTACTGATTTACCACTATCGTTTTGGGGATACGCTCTAGAGACGGCCGCATTCACGTTAAATAGGGCACCATCAAAATCCGTTGAGACGACGCCTTATGAACTATGGTTTGGCAAGAAATCAAAGTTGTCGTTTCTGAAAGTTTGGGGCTGCGATGCTTATGTGAAAAAGCTTCAACCTGATAAGCTCGAACCCAAATCGGAGAAATGTGTCTTCATAGGATATCCAAAGGAAACTATTGGATACACCTTCTATCACAAATCCGAAGGCAAGACTTTTGTTGCTAAATTCAGAAACTTTCTTGAGAAGGAGTTTCTCTCGAAAGAAGTGAGTGGGAGGAAAGTAGAACTTGACGAGGTAACTATACCTGCTCCCTTGTTGGAAAGTAGTACATCACAGAAAACTGTTTCTGTGACACCTACACCAATAAGTGAGGAAGCTAATGATGATGATCATGAAACTTTAGGTCAAGATACTACTGAACCTCGTAGATCAACCAGAGTGAGATCCACACCAGAGTGGTACGATAATCCTGTTTTGGAAGTCATGCTACTAGATCATGATGAACCTACGAACTATGAAGAAACGATGGTGAGCCCAGATTCCGCAAAATGGCTTGAAGCCATGAAATCTGAGATGGGATCCATGTATGAGAACAAAGTATGGACTTTGGTTGACTTGCCCGATGATCGGCAAGCAATTGAGAATAAATGGATCTTCAAGAAAAAGACTGACGCTGACGGTAATGTTACTGTCTATAAAGCTCGACTTGTCGCAAAAGGTTTTCGACAAGTTCAAGGGGTTGACTACGATGAGACCTTCTCACCCGTAGCGATGCTTAAATCTGTCCGAATCATGTTAGCAATTGCCGCGTTTTATGATTATGAAATTTGGCAGATGGATGTCAAAACTGCATTCCTGAATGGATTTCTGGAAGAAGAGTTGTATATGATGCAACCGGAAGGTTTTGTCGATCCAAAGGGAGCTAACAAAGTGTGCAAGCTCCAGCGATCCATTTATGGAATGGTGCAAGCCTCTCGGAGTTGGAATAAACGTTTTGATAGTGTGATCAAAGCATTTGGTTTTATACAGACTTTTGGTGAAGCCTGTATTTACAAGAAAGTGAGTGGGAGCTCTGTAGCATTTCTGATATTATATGTGGATGACATATTGCTGATTGGAAATGATATAGAATTTCTGGATAGCATAAAGGGATACTTGAATAAGAGTTTTTCAATGAAAGACCTCGGTGAAGCTGCTTACATATTGGGCATTAAGATCTATAGAGATAGATCGAGACGCTTAATTGGACTTTCACAAAGCACATACCTTGACAAAATTTTGAAGAAGTTCAAAATGGATCAAGCAAAGAAAGGATTCTTTCCTGTGTTACAAGGTGTGAAGTTGAGTCAGACTCAATGCCCGACCACTACAGAAGATAGAGAGAAAATGAAAGATGTTCCATATGCTTCAGCCATAGGCTCTATCATGTATGCAATGCTGTGTACCAGACCTGATGTGTGCCTTGCTATAAGTTTAGCAGGGAGGTACCAAAGTAATCCAGGAGTGGATCACTGGACAGCGGTCAAGAACATCCTGAAATACCTGGAAAGGACTAAGGATATGTTTCTCGTATATGGAGGTGACAAAGAGCTCATCGTAAAATGTTACGTTGATGCAAGCTTTGACACTGATCCGGATGATTCTAAATCGCAAACCGGATACGTGTTTACATTAAACGGTGGAGCTGTCAGTTGGTGCAGTTCTAAACAAAGCGTCGTAGCGGGATCTACATGTGAAGCGGAATACATAGCTGCTTCAGAAGCAGCGAACGAAGGAGTCTGGATGAAGGAGTTCATATCCGATCTAGGTGTCATACCTAGTGCATTGGGTCCAATGAAAATCTTTTGTGACAATACTGGTGCAATTGCCTTGGCAAAGGAATCCAGATTTCACAAGAGGACCAAGCACATCAAGAGACGCTTCAATTCCATCCGGGATCTAGTCCAGGTGGGAGACATAGAGATTTGCAAGATACATACGGATCTGAATGTTGCAGACCCGTTGACTAAGCCTCTTCCACGAGCAAAACATGATCAGCACCAAGGCTCCATGGGTGTTAGAATCATTACTGTGTAATCTAGATTATTGACTCTAGTGCAAGTGGGAGACTGAAGGAAATATGCCCTAGAGGCAATAATAAAGTTATTATTTATTTCCTTATATCATGATAAATGTTTATTATTCATGCTAGAATTGTATTAACCGGAAACATAATACATGTGTGAATACATAGACAAACTTAGTGTCACTAGTATGCCTCTACTTGACTAGCTCGTTAATCAAAGATGGTTATGTTTCCTAACCATGAACAAGGTGTTGTTGTTTGATTAACGAGGTCACATCATTAGTTGAATGATCTGATTGACATGACCCATTCCATTAGCTTAGCACCCGATCATTTAGTATGTTGCTATTGCTTTCTTCATGACTTATACATGTTCCTATGACTATGAGATTATGCAACTCCCGTTTGCCGGAGGAACACTTTGTGTGCTACCAAACATCACAACGTAACTGGGTGATTATAAAGGAGCTCTACAGGTGTCTCCAATGGTAGATGTTGGGTTGGCGTATTTCAAGAATAGGATTTGTCACTCCGATTGTCGGAGAGGTATCTGTGGGCCCTCTCGGTAATGCACATTACACAAGCCTTGCAAGCATTGCAACTAATGAGTTAGTTGCGGGATGATGTATTACAGAATGAGTAAAGAGACTTGCCGGTAACGAGATTGAACTAGGTATTGGATACCGACGATCGAATCTCGGGCAAGTAACATACCGATGACAAAGGGAACAACGTATGTTGTTATGCGGTCTGACCGATAAAGATCTTCGTAGAATATGCAGGAGCCAATATGGGCATCCAGGTCCCGCTATTGGTTATTGACCAGAGATGTGTCTCAGTCATGTCTACATTGTTCTCGAACCGTAGGGTCCACACGCTTAACGTTACGATGACAGTTATTATGAGTGTATGCATTTTTTATGTACCAAAGTTAGTTTGGAGTCCCGGATGTGATCACGGACATGATGAGGAGTCTCGAAATGGTCGAGACATAAAGATTGATATATTGGAAGCCTATATTTGGATATCAGAAGTGTTTCGGGTGAAATCGGGATTTTACCGGAGTACCGGGAGGTTACCGGAACCCCCCGGGAACCATATGGGCCTTAATGGGCTTTAGTGGAAAGGAGAAAGGGGCAGACCAAGGTGGCCGCGCGCCTCCCCCCTCCCCTAGTCCTATTAGGACTAGGAGAGGTGGCTGGCCCCCCTCTCTCTCTTTCCCCCTCGGGGAATCCTAGTCCAACTAGGATTGGGGGGGAGTCCTACTCCCGATAGGAGTAGGACTCCTCCTGCGCCCTCCTCCTGGCCGGCCGCACCCTCCCCCTTGGCTCCTTTATATACGGAGGCAGGGGCACCTCTAGACACACAAGTTGATCATTGAGATCGTTCCTTAGCCGTGTGCGGTGCCCCCTGCCACCATATTCCACCTCGATCATATCATTGTAGTGCTTAGGCGAAGCCCTGCGTCGGTAGAACATCAAGATCGTGATCACACCGTCGTACTGACAGAACTCCTCCCCGAAGCTTTGCTGGATCGGAGCCCGGGGATCGTCATCGAGCTGTACGTGTGCTAAGAACTCGGAGGTGCCGGAGTAACGGTGCTTGGATCGGTCGGATCGGGAAGAAGACGTACGACTACTTCCTCTACGTTGTGTCAACGCTTCCGTTGCGATCTACAAGGGTACGTAGATCAGACTCTCCCCCTCGTTGCTATGCATCACCATGATCTTGCATGTGCGTAGGAAATTTTTTGAAATTACTACGTTCCCCAACATAAACCGGACAAAGGGACACGTGAGTTTATACTAGTCCGGCCCCTTCGATGAAGGTAAAAGCCTACGTCTAGTTGTGATTGGTATTGCTATGGGTTCGAAGGCCAGGGAGCGAATCCGCTTTTTCTGGCTCTCGAGTTGTTGTCCTCCCTCCCTGAACCGTCCCCAGGTAACCCCTTTATATACTCAAGAGGACCCCGGCCGGTCTACAGAGTCCTGAGGCTGGCTCATACAAGTGTCTGCCTCGGTCTCCTCTTTCCTATCTTATCATACAAGTTTATACAATCATAGCGGTTTACTACCATGGGCCCTAAATCGCCTGTGGGCTCTGGGCCTCTAAGCCTTATCCGTAAAGCACCATCTTCTGGGTTTCCTTGGGCTTCAGCATAGGTGAAGGTGAACCGGCACCTCCTGGGCGGTTTACTCTTAATGGTTATATCCCCAACACTACTCATATTCTCAAGAATAATCAAGCAGGACGTAGGGTTTTACCTCCATCAAGAGGGCCCAAACCTGGGTAAAACATTGTGTCCCCTGCCTCCTGTTACCATCCGTCTTAGACGCACAGTTCGGGACCCCCTACCCGAGATCCGCCGGTTTTGACACCGACAGTCTTGCACCTAAAATGAATGGTTTATTGAATCTCGATCGTAGTGATACACATGTTCATGCCAAAAGATATAAGATAGTAATGATAGTACCACATACTTGTGGCACTACCATTTGAGTCATGTTGGTGTAAAATGCATGAAGAAGCTCCATGTTGATGGATCTTTGGACTCACTCGTTTTTGAAAAGATTGAGACATGCGAACCATGTCTATTGGTAGATATGCATGAAGAAACTCCATGCAGATGGATCATTTGGACTCACTTGATTTTGAATCACTTGAGACATGAAAATCATACCACATGGGAAAGATGACTGAAAGGCCTCGTTTTCAGTAAGATGGAACAAGAAAGCAACTTGTTGGAAGTAATACATTTTGGTGTGTGCAGTCCAATGAGTGCTGAGGCACGCGGTGGATATCATTATGTTCTTACTTCACAGATGATTTGAGTAGATGCTGAGTATATTTACTTGATGAAACACAAGTCTGAATTATTGAAAGGTTTAAGTAATTTCAGAGTGAAGTTCAAGATCGTCGTGACAAGATGATAAAATGTCTATGATATGGTCATAAAGATGAATATCTGAGTTGCGAGTTTGGCACACAATTAAGACATTGTGGAAATTGTTTCACAACTAATACCGCCTGGACCACCATAGTGTGATGGTGTGTCCAAACATCATAACTGCACCCTATTGGATATGGTGCATGCCATGATGTCTCTTATCGAATTATCACTATCGTTTATGGGTTAGGCATTAGAGACAACCGCATTCACTTTAAATAGGGCACCACACAATTCCATTGAGACGACACTGTATGAACTATGGTTTAGAGAAACCTAAGCTATCGTTTCTTAAAAGTTTGGGGCTGCGACGCTTATGTGAAAAGTTTCAGGCTGATAAGCTCGAACCCAAAATGGATAAATGCATCTTCATAGAATACCCAAAAATAGTTGGGTATACCTCCTATTTCAGATCCAGAAGCAAAAGTGATTGTTTCTAGAAACGGGTCCTTTCTCGAGGAAAAATTTCTCTCGAAAGAATTGAGTGGGAGGATGGTGGAGACTTGATGAGGTTATTAAACCGTCACTTCAACTAGTGTGTAGCAGGGCACATGAAGTTGTTCTTGTGGCACCTACACCAATTGAAGTGGAAGCTTATGATAGTGATCATGAAACTTCGGATCAAGTCACTACCAAACCTCATAGGTCGACAAGGATGCGTACTACTCCAGAGAGGTACGTAATCCTGTCTTGGAAGTCATGTTGCTAGACAACAACGAACCTACGAGCTATGGAGAAGCAATGGTGGGCCCGGATTCCGACGAATGGCTCAAGGCCATAAAATCTGAGAGGATCCATGTATAAAACAAAGTATAGACTTTGAAAGAACTGCTTGATGGCCGTAAGGCTGTTGGGTGCAGATGGATTTTAAAAGGAATACGGACAATGATGGTAAGTGTCACCATTAAGAAAGCTCGACCTGTCGTTAAGATGTTTCCCGACAAGTTCAAGGAGTTGACTACGATGAGACTTTTTCACTCATATCGATGCTAAGAGTCTGTTGGAATTATGTTAGTAGTTACTGCATTATTTATGAAATCTTGCAGATAGGATGTCAAAACATTGTTTCCTCGACGATTTTCTTAAGGAAAGGTTGTATGTGATACAACCAGAAGGTTTTGTCAATCCTGAAAGATGCTAACAAGTATGCAAAGCTCCAGCAATCCTTCTAAGGACTGGAGTAAGCATCTCGGAGTTGGAATGTACGCTTTGATGAGATGATCAAAGATTTTGGGTTTATACAAAGTTTATGAGAAACTTGTATTTCCAAAGAAGTGAGTGGGAGCACTATAGAATTTTTGATGAGTATATGTTGTTAACATATTGTTGATCAGAAATGATGTAGAATTTCTGGAAAGCATACAGGGTTATTTGAAAAGTGTTTTTCAATGGAAAACTTGGATTAAGCTACTTGAACATTGAGCATCAAGATCTATAAGGATAGATCAAAACTCTTAATAGTACTTTCAAATGAATACATACCGTGACAAGATTTTGAAGGAGTTCAAAATAGATCAGCAAAGAAGGAGTTCTTGGCTGTGTTACAATGTATGAGCATTGAGTAAGACTCAAGACCTGACCACGGCAGAAGAGAGAGAAAGGACGAATGTCGTCCCCTATGCTTTAGACGTAGGCTCTACAGTATGCTATGATGTGTACCGCACCTGAAGTGTGCCTTGCCAGGAGTCAGTCAAGGGGTACAGGGGTGATCCAGGAATGGATCACATGACAGCGGTCAAACTTATCCTTAGTAACTAGTGGACTAAGGAATTTTCTCAATTATGGAGGTGGTAAAAGAGTTCGTCGTAAAGGGTTACGTCGATGCAAATTATGACACTAATCTGGATGACTCTGAGTAGTAAACCGGATTCGTATAGTAGAGTAGTTATTTGGAATAGCTCAAAGTAGCGCGTGGTAGCTGCATCTACAAGATGACATAGAGATTTGCATCTGAAAGATTCAGACCCATTGACTAATAAACCTCTCTCACAAGCAAGATATGAACAAACCCCATGGGTGTTGGATTCATTACAATCACATAGTGATGTGAACTAGATTATTGACTCTAGTGCAAGTGGGAGACTGTTGGAAATATGCCTTAGAGGTAATAATAAAATGGTTATTATTGTATTTCCTTGTTCATGATAATTGTCTATTGTTCATGCTATAGTTGTATTAACCGGAAACTGTAATACATGTGTGAATACATAGACCACAACATGTCCCTAGTAAGCCTCTAGTTGACTAGCTCGTTGATCAATAGATGGTCATGGTTTCCTGACCATGGACATTGGATGTCATTGATAACGGGATCACATCATTAGGAGAATGATGTGATGGACAAGACCCAATCTTAAGCGTAGCACAAGATCGTGTAGTTCGCTAAAGCTTTTCTAATGTCAAGTATCATTTCCTTAGACCATGAGATTGTGCAACTACCGGATACCGTAGGAATGCTTTGGGTGCACCAAACATCACAACATAACTGGGTGGCTATAAAGGTGCACTACAGGTATCTCCGAAAGTGTATGTTGGGTTGGCACGAATCGAGACTGGGATTTGTCACTCCGTATGACGGAGAGGTATCTCTGGGCCCACTCGGTAATGCATCATCATAATGAGCTCATTGTGACTAAGTAGTTAGTCACGGGATCATGATTATGGAACGAGTAAAGTGACTTGCTGGTAACGAGATTGAACAAGGTATTGGGATACCGACGATAGAATCTCGGGCAAGTAACGTACCGATTGACAAAGGGAATTGTATACGGGATTGCTTGAATCCTCGACATCGTGGTTCATCTGATGAGATCATCATGGTACATGTGGGAGCCAACATGGGTATCCAGATCCCGCTGTTGGTTATTGGTCGGAGAGTTGTCTCGGTCATGTCTGCATGATTCCCGAACCCGTAGGGTCTACACACTTAAGGTCTGATGACGCTAGGGTTATAGGGAAAGTTTGTACGTGGTTACCGAATGTTGTTCAGAGTCCTGGATGAGATCCCGGACGCCACGAGGAGTTCCGGAATGGTCCGGAGGTAAAGAATAATATATAGGAAGTGAGGTTTTGACCACCGGAAGTGTTTCGGGCGTCACCGGTAATGTACCGGGACCACATGAGGGTTCCGGGGGTCCACCGGGAGGGACCACCAGCCCCGGAGGCTTGCATGGGCCAAGAGTGGGAATGGACCAGCCCCTGAGTGGGTTGGTGCGCCTCCCACCAGGGCCCAAGGCGCAGCTAGGAGGAGAAGGGGGAAACCCTAGGTGCAGATGGGCCTAAGGCCCACCCTAGGGCGCCCCCCCCCCCCTCTCCCCCTCTTGGCCGCCCCCCTCCATCCCATCTAGGGCTGCCGCCCCCCTAGGGGTGGGAACCCTAGAGGGGGCGCACCCTCCTCCCCTCCTTCTATAAATAGTGGGGGTTTTGGAGCTGCCCAACACACGAGTCTCTCTCCCTCTTGGCGCAGCCCTACCCCTCTCTCTCCTCGTCTCTTGCAGTGCTTGGCGAAGCCCTGCTGGCGTGCCATGCTCCTCCTGAAGGAAATATGCCCTAGAGGCAATAATAAAGTTATTATTTATTTCCTTAAATCCTGATAAGTGTTTATTATTCATGCTAGAATTGTATTAACCGGAAACATAATACATGTGTGAATACATAGACAAACAGAGTGTCACTAGTATGCCTCTACTAGACTAGCTCGTTAATCAAAGATGGTTATGTTTCCTAACCATGAACAAAGAGTTGTTATTTGATTAACGAGGTCACATCATTAGTTGAATGATCTGATTGACATGACCCATTCCATTAGCTTAGCACCCGATCGTTTAGTATGTTGCTATTGCTTTCTTCATGACTTATACATGTTCCTATGACTATGTGATTATGCAGCTCCCGTTTACCGGAGGAACACTTTGGGTACTACCAAACGTCACAACGTAACTGGGTGATTATAAAGGAGTACTACAGGTGGCTCCAAAGGTAGACGTTGGGTTGGCGTATTTCGAGATTAGGATTTGTCACTCCGATTGTCGGAGAGGTATCTCTGGGCCCTCTCGGTAATGCACATCACATAAGCCTTGCAAGCACTGCAACTAATATGTTAGTTGTTAGATGATGTATTACGGAACGAGTAAAGAGACTTGCCAGTAACGAGATTGAACTAGGTATTGGATACCGACGATCGAATCTCGGGCAAGTAACATACCGATGACAAAGGGAACAACGTATGTTGTTATACGGTCTGACCGATAAAGATCTTCGTAGAATATGTAGGAGCCAATATGGGCATCCAGGTCCCGCTATTGGTTATTGACCGGAGACGTGTCTCGGTCATGTCTACATTGTTCTCGAACCGTACGGTCCGCACGCTTAACGTTACGATGACAGTAATTATGAGTTTATGCATTTTGATGTACCGAAGTTAGTTCGGAGTCCCGGATGTGATCACGGACATGATGAGGAGTCTCGAAATGGTCGAGACATAAAGATTGATATATTGGAAGCCTATATTTGGACATCGGAATTGTTCCGGGTGAAATCGGCATTTTACCGGAGTACCAGGGGGGTTACCGGAACCCCCCGGGGGGGTTATTGGGCCAACATGGGCCTTAAGGGAGAAGAGGAGAGGAGGCAAGAGGTGGCCGCGCGCCCCTCCCCTTCCTAGTCCAAATAGGACAAGGGAAGGGGGGCGGCGCCCCCCCTTTCCTTCCTCTCTTCCTCCTATTCTCCCCCTTCTCTCCTAGTCCAACTAGGAGTCCTACTCCCGGTGGGAGTAGGACTCCCCTTGGCGCGCCACACCTTGGCGGGCCGCCTCCTCCCCTTGCTCCTTTATATACGGGGGCAGGGGGCACCCCAAGACACACAAGTTTATCCTTGAGATCGTTCCTTAGCCGTGTGCGGTGCCCCCTGCCACCATATTCCACCTCGATCATATCGTTGCAGTGCTTAGGCGAAGCCCTGTGTCGGTAGAACATCAAGATTGTCACCACGCCGTCGTGCTGACGGAACTCCTCCCTGAAGCTTTGCTGGATCGGAGCCCGGGGATCGTCATCGAGCTGTACGTGTGCTAAGAACTCGGAGGTGCCGGAGTAACGGTGCTTGGATCGGTCGGATCGGGAAGAAGACGTACGACTACTTCCTCTACGTTGTGTCAACGCTTCCGTTGTGATCTACAAGGGTACGTAGATCAGACTCTCCCCCTCGTTGCTATGCATCACCATGATCTTGCGTGTGCGTAGGAAATTTTTTGAAATTACTACGTTCCCCAACAGTGGCATCCGAGCCTAGGTTTTATGGTTTGATGCTATTTTCACGAGTAGAAGACAAGTGAGTTGTGGGCGATACAAGTCATACTACCTACCAGCATGTCATACTTTGGTTCGGCGGTATTGTTGGACGAGACGACCCGGACCAACCTTACGCGTACGCTTACGCGAGACCGGTTCCCTCGACGTGCTTTGCACATAGATGGCTTGCGGGCGACTGTCTCTCCAACTTTAGTTGAACCAAGAGTGGCTACGCCCGGTCCTTGAGAAGGTTAAAACGGAGTCTATTTGACAAACTATCGTTGTGGTTTTGATGCGTAGGTAAGATGAGTTCTTGCTTAAAGCCCGTAGCAGCCACGTAAAACTTGCAACAACAAAGTAGAGGACGTCTAACTTGTTTTTGCAGGGCATGTTGTGATGTGAAATGGTCAAGGCATGATGCTAAATTTTATTGTATGAGATGATCATGTTTTGTAACCGAGTTATCGGCAACTGGCAGGAGCCATATGGTTGTCGCTTTATTGTATGCAATGCAATTGCGATGTAATGCTTTACTTTATTACTAAGCGGTAGTGATAGTCATGGAAGCATAAGATTGGCAAGACGACAACGATGCTACGATGGAGATCAAGGTGTCACGCCGGTAACGATGGTGATCATGACGGTGCTTCGGAGATGGAGATCACAAGCACAAGATGATGATGGCCATATCATATCACTTATATTGATTGCATGTGATGTTTATCTTTTTTATGCATCTTATCTTGCTTTGATTGACGGTAGCATTATAAGATGATCTCTCACTAAATTATCAAGAAGTGTTCTCCCTGAGTATGCACCATTGCCAAAGTTCGTCATGCCCAGACACCACGTGATGATCGGGTGCGATAAGCTCTACGTCCAAATACAACGGGTGCAAAACAGTTGCACACGCGGAATACTCCGGTTATACTTGACGAGCCAAGCATATACAGATATGGCCTCGGAACACGGAGACCGAAAGGTCGAGCGTGAATCATATAGTAGATATGATCAACATAACGATGTTCACCATTGAAAACTACTCCATCTCACGTGATGATCGATTATGGTTTAGTTGATTTGGATCGCGTGGTCACTTAGAGGATTAGAGGGATGTCTATCTAAGTGGGAGTTCTTAAGTAATTTGATTAATTGAACTTAAACTTATCATGAACTTAGTACCTGATAGTATCTTGCTTGTTTATGTTAATTGTAGATAGATGGCTCGTGCTGTTGTTCCGTTGAATTTTAATGCGTTCCTTGAGAAAGCAAAGTTGAAAGATGATGGTAGCAATTACACGGACTGGGTCCGTAACTTGAGGATTATCCTCATTGCTGCACAGAAAAATTACGTCCTGGAAGCACCGCTGGGTGCCAGGCCTGCTGCTGGAGCAACACCAGATGTTATGAACATCTGGCAGAGCAAAGCTGATGACTACTCGATAGTTCAGTGTGCCATGCTTTACGGCTTAGAATCGGGACTTCAACGACGTTTTGAACGTCATGGAGCATATGAGATGTTCCAGGAGTTGAAGTTAATATTTCAAGCAAATGCCCGGATTGAGAGATATGAAGTCTCCAATAAGTTCTATAGCTGCAAGATGGAAGAGAACAGTTCTGTCAGTGAGCATATACTCAAAATGTCCGGGTATAATAATCACTTGATTCAATTGGGAGTTAATCTTCCAGATGATTGCGTCATTGACAGAATTCTCCAATCACTGCCACCAAGCTACAAGAGCTTCGTGATGAACTATAATATGCAAGGGATGAACAAGACTATTCCCGAGCTCTTCGCAATGCTGAAAGCTGCGGAAGTAGAAATCAAGAAGGAGCATCAAGTGTTGATGGTTAACAAAACCACTAGTTTCAAGAAAAAGGGCAAAGGGAAGAAGAAGGGGAACTTCAAGAAGAACGGCAAGCAAGTTGCTTCTCAAGAGAAGAAACCCAAGTCTGGACCTAAGCCTGAAACTGAGTGCTTCTACTGCAAGCAGACTGGTCACTGGAAGTGGAACTGCCCCAAGTATTTGGCAGATAAGAAGGATGGCAAGGTGAAAAAAGGTATATGTGATATACATGTTATTGATGTGTACCTTACTAATACTCGCAGTAGCACCTGGGTATTTGATACTGGTTCTGTTGCTAATATTTGCAACTCGAAACAGGGACTACAAAATAAGCGAAGATTGGCTAAGGACGAGGTGACGATGCGCGTGGGAAATGGTTCCAAAGTTGATGTGATCGCGGTCGGCACGCTACCTCTACATCTACCTTCGGGATTAATATTAGACCTAAATAATTGTTATTTGGTGCCAGCGTTGAGCATGAACATTATATCTGGATCTTGTTTAATGCGAGACGGTTATTCATTTAAATCAGAGAATAATGGTTGTTCTATTTATATGAGTAATATCTTTTATGGTCATGCACCCTTGAAGAGTGGTCTATTCTTGTTAAATCTCGATAGTAGTGATACACATATTCATAATGTAGAAACCAAAAGATGCAGAGTTGATAATGATAGTGCAACTTATTTGTGGCACTGTCGTTTAGGTCATATCGGTGTAAAGCGCATGAAGAAACTCCATACTGATGGACTTTTGGAACAACTTGATTATGAATCACTTGGTACTTGCGAACCGTGCCTCATGGGCAAGATGACTAAAACACCGTTCTCCGGTACTATGGAGAGAGCAACAGATTTATTGGAAATCATACATACCGATGTATGTGGTCCGATGAATATTGAGGCTCGCGACGGATATCGTTATTTTCTCACCTTCACAGATGACTTAAGCAGATATGGGTATATCTACTTAATGAAACACAAGTCTGAAACATTTGAAAAGTTCAAAGAATTTCAGAGTGAAGTTGAAAATCATCATAGCAAGAAAATAAAGTTTCTACGATCTGATCGTGGAGGAGAATATTTGAGTTACGAGTTTGGTGTACATTTGAAAAATTGTGGAATAGTTTCGCAACTCACGCCACCCGGAACACCACAACGTAATGGTGTGTCCGAACGTCGTAATCGTACTTTACTAGATATGGTGCGATCTATGATGTCTCTTACTGATTTACCGCTATCGTTTTGGGGATACGCTCTAGAGACGGCCGCATTCACGTTAAATAGGGCACCATCAAAATCCGTTGAGACGACACCTTATGAACTATGGTTTGGCAAGAAACCAAAGTTGTCGTTTCTTAAAGTTTGGGGCTGCGATGCTTATGTGAAAAAGCTTCAACCTGATAAGCTCGAACCCAAATCGGAGAAATGTGTCTTCATAGGATATCCAAAGGAAACTATTGGATACACCTTCTATCACAGATCCGAAGGCAAGACTTTTGTTGCTAAGTTCGGAAACTTTCTAGAGAAGGAGTTTCTCTCGAAAGAAGTGAGTGGGAGGAAAGTAGAACTTGACGAGGTAACTGTACCTACTCCTTTATTGGAAAGTAGTACATCACAGAAAACTATTTCTGCGAAATCTACACCAATAAGTGAGGAAGCTAATGATGATGATCATGAAACTTTAGATCAAGATACTACTGAACCTCGTAGATCAACCAGAGTGAGATCCGCACCAGAGTGGTATGGTAATACTATTCTGGAGGTCATGCTACTAGATCATGATGAACCTACGAACTATGAAGAAGCGATGGTGAGACCAGATTCCGCAAAGTGGCTTGAAGCCATGAAATCTGAGATGGGATCCATGTATGAGAACAAAGTATGGACTTTGGTTGACTTGCCCGATGATCGGCAAGCAATTGAGAATAAATGGATCTTTAAGAAGAAGACTGACGCTGATGGTAATGTTACTGTCTATAAAGCTTGACTTGTCGCAAAAGGTTTTCGACAAGTTCAAGGGATTGACTACGATGAGACTTTCTCACCCATAGCGATGCTTAAGTCTGTCCGAATCATGTTAGCAATTGCCGCATTTTATGATTATGAAATTTGGCAGATGGATGTCAAAATTGCATTCCTGAATGGATTTCTGGAAGAAGAGTTGTATATGATGCAACCGGAAGGTTTTGTCGATCCAAAGGGAGCTAACAAAGTGTGCAAGCTCCAGCGATCCATTTATGGACAGGTGCAAGCCTCCCGGAGTTGGAATAAACGCTTTGATAGTGTGATCAAAGCATTTGGTTTTATACAGACTTTTGGAGAAGCCTGTATTTACAAGAAAGTGAGTGGGAGCTCTGTAGCATTTCTGATATTATATGTGGATGACATATTACTGATTGGAAATGATATAGAATTTCTGGATAGCATAAAGGGATACTTGAATAAAAGTTTTTCAATGAAAGACCTCGGTGAAGCTGCTTACATATTAGGCATAAAGATCTATAGAGATAGATCAAGACGCTTAATTGGACTTTCACAAAGCACATACCTTGACAAGATTTTGAAGAAGTTCAAAATGGATCAAGCAAAGAAAGGGTTCTTGCCTGTGTTACAAGGTGTGAAGTTGAGTCAGACTCAATGCCCGACCACTGCAGAAGATAGAGAGAAAATGAAAGGTGTTCCCTATGCTTCAGCCATAGGCTCTATCATGTATGCAATGCTTTGTACCAGACCTGATGTGTGCCTTGCTATAAGTTTAGCAGGGAGGTACCAAAGTAATCCAGGAGTGGATCACTGGACAGCGGTCAAGAACATCCTGAAATACCTGAAAAGGACTAAGGATATGTTTCTCGTATATGGAGGTGACAAAGAGCTCACCGTAAGAGGTTACGTTGATGCAGGCTTTGACACTGATCCGGACGATTCTAAATCGCAAACCGGATACGTGTTTACTTTAAACGGTGGAGCTGTCAGTTGGTGCAGTTCTAAACAAAGCGTCGTAGCGGGATCTACATGTGAAGCGGAGTACATAGCTGCTTCGGAAGCAGCGAACGAGGGAGTCTGGATGAAGGAGTTCATATCCGATCTAGGTGTCATACCTAATGCATCGGGTCCAATGAAAATCTTTTGTGACAATACTGGTGCAATTGCCTTGGCAAAGGAATCCAGATTTCACAAAAGGACCAAACACATCAAGAGACGCTTCAACTCCATCCGGGATCTAGTCCAGGTGGGAGACATAGAAATTTGCAAGATACATACGGATCTGAATGTTGCAGACCCGTTGACTAAGCCTCTTCCACGAGCAAAACATGATCAGCACCAAGGCTCCATGGGTGTTAGAATCATTACTGTGTAATCTAGATTATTGACTCTAGTGCAAGTGGGAGACTGAAGGAAATATGCCCTAGAGGCAATAATAAAGTTATTATTTATTTCCTTAAATCATGATAAGTGTTTATTATTCATGCTAGAATTGTATTAACCGGAAACATAATACATGTGTGAATACATAGACAAATAGAGTGTCACTAGTATGCCTCTACTAGACTAGCTCGTTAATCAAAGATGGTTATGTTTCCTAACCATGAACAAAGAGTTGTTATTTGATTAACGAGGTCACATCATTAGTTGAATGATCTGATTGACATGACCCATTCCATTAGCTTAGCACCCGATCGTTTAGTATGTTGCTATTGCTTTCTTCACGACTTATACATGTTCCTATGACTATGAGATTATGCAGCTCCCGTTTACCGGAGGAACACTTTGGGTACTACCAAACGTCACAACGTAACTGGGTGATTATAAAGGAGTACTACAGGTGGCTCCAGAGGTAGATGTTGGGTTGGCGTATTTCGAGATTAGGATTTGTCACTCCGATTGTCGGAGAGGTATCTCTGGGCCCTCTCGGTAATGCACATCACATAAGCCTTGCAAGCACTGCAACTAATATGTTAGTTATTAGATGATGTATTACGGAACGAGTAAAGAGACTTGCCAGTAACGAGATTGAACTAGGTATTGGATACCGACGATCGAATCTCGGGCAAGTAACATACCGATGACAAAGGGAACAACGTATGTTGTTATGCGGTCTGACCGATAAAGATCTTCGAAGAATATGTAGGAGCCAATATGGGCATCCATGTCCCGCTATTGGTTATTGACCGGAGACGTGTCTCGGTCATGTCTACATTGTTCTCGAACCGTAGGGTCCGCACGCTTAACGTTACGATGACAGTAATTATGAGTTTATGCATTTTGATGTACCGAAGTTAGTTCGGAGTCCCGGATGTGATCACGGACATGACGAGGAGTCTCGAAATGGTCGAGACATAAAGATTGATATATTGGAAGCCTATATTTGGACATCGGAATTGTTCCGGGTGAAATCGGCATTTTAGCGGAGTACCGGGGGGGTTACCGGAACCCCCCGGGGGGGTTATTGGGCCAACATGGGCCTTAAGGGAGAAGAGGAGAGGAGGCAAGAGGTGGCCGCGCGCCCCTCCCCTTCCTAGTCTGAATAGGACAAGGGAAGGGGGCCGGCGCCCCCCCCCCCCCCTTTCCTTCCTCTCTTCCTCCTATTCTCCCCCTTCTCTCCTAGTCCAACTAGGAGTCCTACTCCCGGTGGGAGTAGGACTCCCCTTGGCGCGCCACACCTTGGCCGGCCGCCTCCTCCCCTTGCTCCTTTATATACGGGGGCAGGGGGCACCCCAAGACACACAAGTTTATCCTTGAGATCGTTCCTTAGCCGTGTGCGGTGCCCCCTGCCACCATATTCCACCTCGATCATATCGTTGCAGTGCTTAGGCGAAGCCCTGCATCGGTAGAACATCAAGATCGTCACCACGCTGTCGTGCTGACGGAACTCCTCCCCGAAGCTTTGCTGGATCGGAGCCCGGGGATCGTCATCGAGCTGTACGTGTGCTAAGAACTCGGAGGTGCCGGAGTACCGGTGCTTGGATCGGTCGGATCGGGAAGAAGACGTACGACTACTTCCTCTACGTTGTGTCAACGCTTCCGTTGTGATCTACAAGGGTACGTAGATCAGACTCTCCCCCTCGTTGCTATGCATCACCATGATCTTGCGTGTGCGTAGGAAATTTTTTGAAATTACTACGTTCCCCAACACCTCCACCATCACCACACCGTCGTGCTGCTGCTGGACGAAGTCTTCCCCGACCTCTCCCTCTCTCCTTGCTGGATCAAGGCGCCGGAGACGTCACCGGGCTGTACGTGTGTTGAACGCGGAGGCGTCGTTGTTCGGCGCTTAGATCGGAATCGACCGCGATCTAAATCGTTGCGTGTATGACTCCACCAACCGCGTTCTTGTAACGCTTCCGTTTAGCGATCTTCAAGGGTATGAAGATGCACTCCCTCTCTCTCGTTGCTAGTATCTCCTAGATTGATCTTGGTGACACGTAGGAAAATTTTGAATTGTTGCTACATTCCCCGACAGTTACTGTCTAGTCACTTTCATCATGTTGAGTTGATTCACGTTCGCTACTTTGATAATTTGATATGTGGGTGCACCAGTGCTAGGGTGCCGTTCTTACTTGAACAAGCATCCATACCCCTTCTCGCAACCATCAGCAACTACGAAATAAGAATTAAAATAAATCTAACCATAGCATGAAACATATGGATCCAAATCAGCCCCTTACGAAAATAACGCATAAAGTAGGTGAAAGATCATGGATGTCGCCTAGAGGGGGGGTGAATAGGCGTTTTAAAATAATTACGGTTCAGGCTTGAACAAATGCGGAATAAACCTAGCGGTTAATTTGTCAAGCACAAAACCTAAAACAACTAGGCTCACCTATGTGCACCAACAACTTATGCTAAGCAAGATAAGCAACTATGTGATAGCAAGATATATGACAAGAAACAATATGGCTATCACAAAGTAAAGTGCATAAGTAAAGGGGCTCGGGTAAGAGATAACCGAGGCACGCGGAGACGATGATGTATCCCGAAGTTCACACCCTTGCGGATGCTAATCTCCGTTTGGAGCGGTGTGGAGGCACAATGCTCCCCAAGAAGCCACTAGGGCCACCGTAATCTCCTCACGCCCTTGCACAATACAAGATGCTGTGATTCCACTAAGGGACCCTTGAGGGCGGTCACCGAACCCGTACAAATGGCAACCCTTGGGGGCGGTCACCGAACCCGTACACTTTGGCAACCCTTGGGGGCGGTCACCGGTACCCGTCAAATTGCTCGGGGCGATCTCCACAACCTAATTGGAGAACCCCGACGCTTGCCCGGAGCTTTACACCACAATGATTGAGCTCCGAACACCAACAACCGTCTAGGGCGCCCAAGCACCCAAGAGGAACAAGCTCAAGGGTACCAAGCACCCAAGAGTAATAAGCTTCTCAACTTGTAACTTCCATGTATCACGTGGAGAACTCAAACCGATGCACCAAATGCAATGGCAAGGGCACACGGAGTGCCCAAGTCCTTCTCTCTCAAATCCCACTGAAGCAACTAATGCTAGGGTGGAAAATGAGAGGAAGAACAAGAAAGAGAACACCAAAAACTCCAAGATCTAGATCCAAGGGGTTCCCCTCACATAGAGAAGAAAGTGATTGGTGAAAATGTGGATCTAGATCTCCTCTCTCTTTTCCCTCAAAAACTAGCAAGAATCCATGGAGGGATTGAGAGTTAAGCTCGAAGAAGGTCAACAATGGGGGAAGAACCCGAGCTCAAAAGATAAGGTTCATTGGGGAAGAAGACCCCCTTTTATAGGTGGGGAAAAATCCAACCGTTATGCTCACAGCCCGCACAGAGCGGTACTACCGCTCCAAGGAGCGGTACTACCGCTAGGGCAGAAGTACCCCTTTGAAAAACAACAGCAAGGAGGAAAAAGGCCAGAAGAACCGCCGGAGCGGTACTACCGCTCGTCCTCACGGTACTACTGCTCGACCTCACGGTACTACCGCAAAAGGTAGCGGTACTACTGCTTGCGAGCGGTACTAAAAAATACATCCGGGCCTACCACCGCAAGACTTGGGACGAGTTTTTGGTCCGGAGCGGTACTACCGCTGTAGGAGCCGCGGTAGTACTGCTCTGGAGCGGTAGTAAAAAAATTACATCCGCTCCAATTTGCGGTAGTACCGCTGCAGCCTTTTCAGAACACCAAAACTGCCACAACTTTTGCAAACGGACTCCGAATTCGATGAAACCAAGTTTGTTGGAAAGCTAGCGACAAGGGCTAACACAATCTTCAAAGAAATATCAATAATAAGCAAATGAGAAAAGGCCCATAAGAAAATGGTGAGAACCCTTCCTCGGAAAAGACCGGTAAAACCTCCAACACCGAAAACATCATAGAAGACGCATGCGAACTCCGTTTTCGATGAAACCAAGTTTGTTGGAAAGCTAGCGACAAGGGCTAACACAATCTTGAAAGAAATAACAATAAGAAGCAAATTATAAAAGGCCCATAAGAAAATGGTGAGGACCCTTCCTCGGATAAGACCGGTAAAACCTACAACACCGAAAACATCATAGAAGGCGCATGCGAACTCCGTTTTCGATGAACTCAAGCTTGTCATCAAGATGACCATAAGCTCTAAGACTCACAAAGAGAACCAAACAAGTACCAAGAAACATGATGCAAGGATGCAATGGTTTGAGCTCTCGACAAACGATATGATCAAGCTACTCACTTGAGAGCCCCCCTTGATAGTACGGCTATCGATCCTATAACCCGGTCTCCCAACTACCACCATGAGACCGGTAAAATAGAAAACCTATCAAGGGCAAACCTTTGCCTTGAACATGATCCACTTGAGTTAGATGATGACGATCTTGTCCTCCTCAAGATGGACCACCTTTCTTGATTGCGTTGGGTCGATGAAGACTAGATGATTGCTCCCCCATACTCCACTATGGGTGAGCCACTCTTCGGCACATCTTCACAAGTCCATTGACACCACAATGGATGACAAGCTTCAAGCACTTGAACTCTTCGTGATTCTCCACTTGAAATTGCACACGGCAATCTTGATGACGATCACCACTTGATGTCATCCTTCCCATGGGTTGTATGATATCATCCTCTTGACGCAAGCCCATGGATACGTACCTAACCCCACATAGACTCTCACATAGACCATGGGTTAGTACAGAAAGTGCAATGGACAATGCTTACCATACCATGGGATCACTTGATCCCTCTCGGTACATCTTCTACTCTTTGTGAGTTGATCAACTTGATTCACTCTTGACTTAGTCTTGATCAACCTTGAATCTTTCCAACTCTCTTCGTTTGGATGATGTCTTGAAGGTAAACATGAATGATCACACAATCTTCTTCTTCAAGACATGCTTGCAATAAGCTCAACTCTCAAATGACCAATCTTTGGATAATTCCTTGAATAGCACCTTGGTCGACACAAACTCTCCTTGAAACCAACACATGTACTCCAAGAAAAGCCTATGGACAAAACCTTCAAATATAACTCAAGGAAACCATTAGTCCATAGAGATTGTCATCAATTACCAAAACCAAACATGGGGGCACCGCATGTTCTTTCAATCTCCCCCATTTTGGTAATTGATGACAACCACTTTCACGAGAGTTTATACAAGGAATTATGCATCAACAAGCAATGCAACAAGCAATAATGCATGTGTATGAGATGCAAAAGCTTAGGAACAAAACCAAAGCAAGGAGAAAACTCTAAAGACTTCTCCACAAAACTCTCTGAAACTTCTCCCCCATTGGCATCGATTGCCAAAATGGGCGAAAAGCTTAGAAGGCCAATATAGATTGAGTTCCTCCATAAGTTGTGTATTTCTCAACAAGAGAGAGGAATGCAATACACATATCCAACGGTAAATACTTGGAGGAAGACAAACTATATTGAGGCCCAAAGAGTGCTAAAGGAATGATATGCCACAAGGACATAACAAAGAGAGACACGAGCAATCAAGCAATCAAAAGATACCGATTGAAGCAAGCAATCAACGGATATCAATTGAACCAACTAGACTATATATCCTAAGAGTCACAAGAATAAAAGATATTATGATATGAGCATAGGAGTGATCTTCTAGAGAAACTAGAGAAGCTCCCCATGATTTGTGCACACATAAGAATGTTTGTATTTGGATACAAAGTGCACAAAATAGGATCATAGCTCCCCCAAAATCAACAGAAACTAACAACAAGTGCAAGAGAGCAAAAGGAAACTAAGCCTAGCACTTGCAACAAACACATGGTTGAGCAACAAGTAAAAGAGGCAACTTAAGAATGGGCTCAACCAAAAAGATGTGTGTGAGTCAAGGCAATGCACTTGAGAAGACTAATGTACGGATGAGCATTAAACATCAATAAAGTCTTGAAAGAATGAGGCAACACGGTGCAAGGCCTATCATTCCCACACACAACAAGTAAATGGGTTCACAAGCTTACTAATAAGCATATAGAGAACCTATGCTTGTGACAACCCGCGGTGAAGATAGAAGATGAAAGCCTCATCAAGATGAGGGATACCAATTAAGATGGCAAAAGCCTCGTAAAGATAAGCATGACGAAAATAATCTTCACCAACCAAGAGTGCATCAAGATGCAACGAGATAAGACACGCACTCAAGGCAAAAGCTTTCACGGAGCCACCAAAGAAATGACATACGAAAGACAAGGTGGTCATGAAAGAAAGGATATCAACTAGATATGCAACTTTTCTCAAGTGTATAAGATTCTAGGTAGACGAAATCATGATGATATATATCTACAAAGAAGGATGTACACCCGAAATAGTTGCAACACGAGGAACAAGATATCCACAAGGAAATCATAAATATACCAATAAGATATTTGCTTGAAAGCATAGCACATGGATAGATATAGTCTTATTGTATACAAATCAATTCCTACTACACAACTATCAAAGACATCACAACTAGCAACATGAGATCATCGTTGAGATGCTTTGAGAAAGGAAACAAGTATCACAAGATGGAATGAAAATCATGCTAAGATGCAACCTACACAAGGTTGATGCAAGAAATGTGTGCATGAAGTATATGAAGATACTTGTTACCGAGATAACATTGGAAGGATGTACTAGATACCAATTGAAGGTACAAAGTAGTTCATTGATCATCCTAGCTTCACTCTAATAAGCACATGGTGAAAACACCTTCCTTGTGAGTGAGCCGAGCATCCAATGCATCCCCACTTGTTCCTAGAACAACAACACAAACAAAATGGTACCCAAACTCATTGGGACCAAAGAGTTAGAGAACCAACAATACATAGGACAAACTCCACATAAATATGTGCACATAGATACGAAAATGAATTTCATGCACATCTCATCCAATTTGAGACTTGGTGGAGTTTCCCCTATATATTGGGTCAAAGAAAGAAAGCTTGCCAAAGATACTACACGAAGTTAATATGCATGCTCAAGACTTTCAAGAACCGATACCGAAAGACAAAGAAATACCAAGGAAAGAAAAGATATCAAATGAATAAATCATCACTTGGAGGGTATCCATAATGGATACAACAAGGAATGAGATATCCATTGATATACACAAAGAAGAGACATCAAACTCCCAAAAGAGAGGATGGTTCCAAACAAACCAAGCTCTCTACAAAGTTTCATGATGGCACAAAGTACCAAAACGAAAACGGCTTGCCTTCCACCAACACACACTTGATAAGGATCACAAGATGAGTGTTTTATAGAAAATAGGATAGCTCCCCCAAGACTAGTGCATTAGAGAGAAATTGCATTTGAATACAACATGCATGAGGTGGGATCATCACTTTCACTATATCTAGAAAACACTAGACAAGGTCAAGAAATACACAAGATCCACAAGTGGTATGGAAGACAAAGGGAGTTGATACAAACCTTGGCAAGATAAAGGGCAAATAAATAGCAAAGGCCAATGTAAAGATGGTCAATAATTTCCACCACACATAAGTGAGTACCAATTGTCAAAATACAAGAAGTATTTGGAAATAATTCCCGGTGGTAGATAACAAGGATATCCGACATCATCTTCACACCAACAAAAAGCAAATTGCAACTTATAGAGCTAACATGCCACCTAGGAACCAGATAATTTACAATATCAACTCTAGATGACAATATCTCAAATGTACACATTTTCTAGGCTAGTAATATACACGTAGCATATTACTCCCCCATAATGTGATACCAATTAAAGACTTTAACAAGAGGCAATAAGAGGAACCAACAAGAGATAATTAATGGACTATTTAGAATTTGAATTTCTCATGAGGAACATACCACATAGCAACTAGATAATCTTGTAATATCAATACTAAATGGTATTCCTCATGAACACATATTTATAGGATTGTGAGGTGCACAAAGCACATTACTCCCCCACAACGGGATATTCCATTAATCTCTCACAAGAGCCAACTAAGATACAAGAAGAAGCATAAAGGCTCTATGCACGACACACACGTACATGATGTCCAAACCAACACACAAGTTGGAAGCACAACATATACAAACACATGCAAGGAACAAAGCCAAACATGCACAGGGGCAAGTAACTTTCAATGTAAACAATTTAAGCACGAGTTACCGCAAGGAGAAACATTGGATATAAAATAGAAACTTGATAATCCGAATGACTTGGCTTGAGACAATAAGAATGATGAAGTCCCCTTAATTCTTCATAATGTAGCCATGTCTCCAATGACCTCCAACATCACCTATTGATCAAGTTTGAGCTTGTTGGTCCCCAACCAAGTTGGGTCCTAAGAGGTTAGTCACAATAGGCTTGGCTACCCAAATGGTTCTTTGCTTCAAACCACTTTGAGTACCCACAAACTTGGCAACCACATTGCCAACCTTATCCTTCCCAAGAGAATAGACATCATCAATAATAATTGGGTTGGATAAGTTACCACTAGTGCATGAAGAAGCGAGGTGACCTTTCTCGCGACATAGGTAGCAACGTCTACTCTTCACTTTCTTCTCACTTGATTTCTCAACTTGAGAAGCATTAGCTTGAGTCTTCTTGGGAAGAGGCCTTTCTTCAACTTGAGGTTGAGAATGAGAGTGAACTTGTGGCCGCTTCCCTTGTTGCTTGTCACTAATGGGCTTCTTCTTCAATGGGCAAGATCTAACATGATGCCCTTCTACTTTGCACTTGAAGCAAATAATCTTGGCCGAATTCTTGACTTGTTCTTGGCCCTTCTTCTTGATCATCTTGGACTTCTTCTTCTTATTGGAGTTGAATCCAAGTCCACCTTTGTCATTGGGGGATTTTTGCACACTCAAGATATTGTTGAGTGTGGATTTCCCTTCATGACTCTTTTCCAAGTCTTTCTTCAAAGAAGTGACTTGGGCCTTGAGCTCTTTGATTTCCTCTACATGGTTAGTCTCAACACAAGTACTAGAGGAAGTATAAGCTTCATCATTAGAGCAACAAGGCAAGAAAAGCAATTCATCACAAGATGTACCAACATTGTGAGTAGATGAATTACAAGGACTAGCACATGGCAATATAGCATTTTGACTAGAAGTGGTGCTAGTATCCACATGAGGATCACTAGATGTTACCTTAGTAAGCATGGCCTCATGAGCTAATTTTAGCACATTATGGGATACTAGGAGATCATCATGAGAGCTTGTGAGCTTTACATGATTTTCTTCCAACATTCCATAATTGCTAGATAGCAACTCAAGTTGAGCCCTTAGCTCAACATTCTCCTTCAATATGGATCCTTCACAAGAGATAGAGCATCATTAGCAACAAGAGGAGAAGACAACTTGGCAAGCTCTTTAGAATATGAAGCTTTAAGTTGAGCATGAGACTCGGTGAGGTTGATGAGCTCACTCTTAATGACCCTTGAGCCATTTTCGAGGTGCTCAAAGTCCTCAAGGAGTTTAGCATGCGCAACTTCAAGCTCCTCATTTTTAGTTTCAAAATCATTGGTCACCTTAAGAGCTCTATCACGAGATTCCCTCACTCTAGATAACTCTAGAGCAAAAGTCTCCTCAAGAGATTCTTTGGTGGTTTGTTCAAGTTCAAGAGCTTGAGAGAGGTCCGCAATCTCATTAGCGTAATCACGCTCACGACCTTCCATTTTATCAATGGTGACCTCATGCTCCTCAAGACGAGATTCCAACTCATCAATATATTTCTTGCCCTCAATAGCAATAGACATGATTTCCATGAAGTTGGAACGAGCAATTTTATTCTTAAGAAGAGCTTTAAAAATCATTTCCCCTTTAATTTTGAAGGAGGCAACATTATCATTCTCTTCATCATTATCCTCATCATCATTAGCATCAACATCATCATCAAGAGACATATTGGGTTTCAAAGTAGGAGATACCTTTGAAGCCTTAGCCATAAGGCAAAAAGCAATAGATGATGATGTAGGATCCCTTGAAGCACCATTTAAGACCACATCTTGTTCCATGGGGTGTTGGGTTTCCTCTACATTGTTAGCACAACAATTCGAGGACATATATGCATTTTTATCATGGCAACAAGACATAGTAAGCATATCATCATGAGATTTAGTCAAGAAATTTCTACATGATATGCAAGGACTATCAACACAAGCATGTGAAACATTTGGTCTGCTCGAAGTGTTAAAGCCCAAAGAAGGAGCATTACAATAAGATAGTGATGAAGGATCATCCACAATAAACATACTTTCATCATTGCAATGACCAACACTACTCACCATATCATTACCTTGTGGCAAACCACATGTAGGTGAAGTAGAAGAAGTTGAGAAGACTATACGACCGGAGGTGGAGGGAGAACAATCATCCCCACAAATCTTGGACACTCCATATTTATCTTGAAGCTTCGTCCACAACTCATGAGCATCCCGGAACGGCATGAGTTGAAATATAACTACATTGCTCAAAGCATCGAAAAGCACATTAGAAGCTTGAGCATTGAGATAAGAGTTTTTCTCATCCTCTAAGGATAATCTTTGGGGATCCTTTGGACGAGAAAAACCCATATCTACAATTCGCTCTAAATTTGGGTCCATGACCCTAAAGAGATTAAGCATGCGAATTACCCAAACATTAAAATTTGTGCCATCGAAACTAAGAGTGTCAGAGAATCCTACACCCCTAGTCGACATCCTTACTCTGTAGGTGGTTAAGCCCTATAAAGAGAGACGAGGCTCTGATACCAATTGAAAGATCGTGGATGTCGCCTAGAGGGGGGGTGAATAGGCGTTTTAAAATAATTACGGTTTAGGCTTGAACAAATGCAGAATAAACCTAGCGGTTAATTTGTCAAGCACAAAACCTAAAACAACTAGGCTCACCTATGTGCACCAACAACTTATGCTAAGCAAGATAAGCAACTATGTGATAGCAAGATATATGACAAGAAACAATATGGCTATCACAAAGTAAAGTGCATAAGTAAAGGGGCTCGGGTAAGAGATAACCGAGGCACGCGGAGACGATGATGTATCCCGAAGTTCACACCCTTGCGGATGCTAATCTCCGTTTGGAGCGGTGTGGAGGCACAATGCTCCCCAAGAAGCCACTAGGGCCACCGTAATCTCCTCACGCCCTTGCACAATACAAGATGCCGTGATTCCACTAAGGGACCCTTGAGGGCGGTCACCGAACCCGTACAAATGGCAACCCTTGGGGGCGGTCACCGAACCCGTACACTTTGGCAACCCTTGGGGGCGGTCACCGGTACCCGTCAAATTGCTCGGGGCGATCTCCACAACCTAATTGGAGACCCCGACGCTTGCCCGGAGCTTTACACCACAATGATTGAGCTCCGAACACCAACAACCGTCTAGGGCGCCCAAGCACCCAAGAGGAACAAGCTCAAGGGTACCAAGCACCCAAGAGTAATAAGCTTCTCAACTTGTAACTTCCACGTATCACGTGGAGAACTCAAACCGATGCACCAAATGCAATGGCAAGGGCACACGGAGTGCCCAAGTCCTTCTCTCTCAAATCCCACCGAAGCAACTAATGCTAGGGTGGAAAATGAGAGGAAGAACAAGAAAGAGAACACCAAGAACTCCAAGATCTAGATCCAAGGGGTTCCCCTCACATAGAGAAGAAAGTGATTGGTGAAAATGTGGATCTAGATCTCCTCTCTCTTTTCCCTCAAAAACAAGCAAGAATCCATGGAGGGATTGAGAGTTAGCAAGCTCGAAGAAGGTCAACAATGGGGGAAGAACCCGATCTCAAAAGATAAGGTTCATTGGGGAAGAAGACCCCCTTTTATAGGTGGGGAAAAATCCAACCGTTATGCTCACAGCCCGCACAGAGCGGTACTACCGCTCCAAGGAGCGGTACTACCGCTAGGGCAGAAGTACCCCTTTGAAAAACAACAGCGAGGAGGCAAAAGGCCAGAAGAACCGCCGGAGCGGTACTACCGCTCGTCCTCACGGTACTACTGCTCGACCTCACGGTACTACCGCAAAAGGTAGCGGTACTACTGCTTGCGAGCGGTACTAAAAAATACATCCGGGCCTACCACCGCAAGACTTGGGACGAGTTTTTGGTCCGGAGCGGTACTACCGCTGTAGGAGCCGCGGTAGTACTGCTCTGGAGCGGTAGTAAAAAATTACATCCGCTCCAATTCGCGGTAGTACCGCTGCAGCCTTTTCAGAACACCAAAACTGCCACAACTTTTGCAAACGGACTCCGAATTCGATGAAACCAAGTTTGTTGGAAAGCTAGCGACAAGGGCTAACACAATCTTCAAAGAAATATCAATGATAAGCAAATGAGAAAAGGCCCATAAGAAAATGGTGAGAACCCTTCCTCGGAAAAGACCGGTAAAACCTCCAACACCGAAAACATCATAGAAGACGCATGCGAACTCCGTTTTCGATGAAACCAAGTTTGTTGGAAAGCTAGAGACAAGGGATAACACAATCTTGAAAGAAATAACAATAAGAAGCAAATTATAAAAGGCCCATAAGAAAATGGTGAGGACCCTTCCTCGGATAAGACCGGTAAAACCTACAACACCGAAAACATCATAGAAGGCGCATGCGAACTCCGTTTTCGATGAACTCAAGCTTGTCATCAAGATGACCATAAGCTCTAAGACTCACAAAGAGAACCAAACAAGTACCAAGAAACATGATGCAAGGATGCAATGGTTTGAGCTCTCGACGAACGATATGATCAAGCTACTCACTTGAGAGCCCCCCTTGATAGTACGGCTATCGATCCTATAACCCGGTCTCCCAACTACCACCATGAGACCGGTAAAATAGAAAACCTATCAAGGGCAAACCTTTGCCTTGAACATGATCCACTTGAGTTAGATGATGACGATCTTGTCCTCCTCAAGATGGACCACCTTTCTTGATTGTGTTGGGTCGATGAAGACTAGATGATTGCTCCCCCATACTCCACTATGGGTGAGCCACTCTTAGGCACATCTTCACAAGTCCATTGACACCACAATGGATGACAAGCTTCAAGCACTTGAACTCTTCGTGATTCTCCACTTGAAATTGCACACGGCAATCTTGATGACGATCACCACTTGATGTCATCCTTCCCATGGGTTGTATGATATCATCCTCTTGACGCAAGCCCATGGACACGTACCTAACCCCACATAGACTCTCACATAGACCATGGGTTAGTACACAAAGTGCAATGGACAATGCTTACCATACCATGGGATCACTTGATCCCTCTCGGTACATCTTCTACTCTTTGTGAGTTGATCAACTTGATTCACTCTTGACTTAGTCTTGATCAACCTTGAATCTTTCCAACTCTCTTCGTTTGGATGATGTCTTGAAGGTAAACATGAATGATCACACAATCTTCTTCTTCAAGACATGCTTGCAATAAGCTCAACTCTCAAATGACCAATCTTTGGATGATTTCTTGAATAGCACCTTGGTCGACACAAACTCTCCTTGAAACCAACACATGTACTCCAAGAAAAGCCTATGGACAAAACCTTCAAATATAACTCAAGGAAACCATTAGTCCATAGAGATTGTCATCAATTACCAAAACCAAACATGGGGGCACCGCATGTTCTTTCAGTAGGCTTTAAGCTTTTGTCACTCCCGCAACCCATCATCTACTTATTACTCCACAATGTCCCTTAGGCCCAATTATGGTGAAGTGCCATGTAGTTGACGTTCACATGACACCACTAAAGGAGGAACAACATACATATCATTAAAATATCGAACGAATACCAAATTCACATGATTACTTTTTTGCGAAATTCACATGATTACTTATGACAAGACTTCTCCCATGTCCTCATGAACAAAAGTAACTACTCACAAATTCTATTCATGTTCAAGATCATAGGGGTATTGAATATCATTAAGGATCTTAACATATAATCTTCCACCAAATAAACCCACTAGCATCAACTACGAGATGTAATCAACACTATTAGCAACCCACAGGTACCAATCTGAGGTTTTGAGACAAAGCTTGAATACAAGAGATGGACTAGGGTTTGAGAGGAGATGGTGCTGGTGAAGATGTTGATGAAGATTGGTCCTCCCACGATGAGAGGATCGTTGGTGATGTTGATGGCTTCGAGTTCCCCCTCCCGGAGGGAAGTATCCCCGATGGAATCGCTCCGCCGGAGGGCAAAAGTGCTCTTGCTCAAGTTCCGCCTCGAGACGGTAACACTTCGTCCTAAAAGTCCTCTCCTTAATGTTTTTAGGGCAAATGACTTCATATAGCAGAAGGAGGGGGCCAAAGGCTAGCTATGGGCCCCACAAGGCATTAGGGCATGCCCAGGGGGGTGGTCGCGCCCTGTTGCCTTGTGGGGAGCAGGTGGCCCCCCTATGGTATTTCTTTGCTCCATTATTTTTCATATATTCAATAAAAAATATCTGTGAAGTTTTAGGTCAATCGGAGCTCCGTAAAATAGCTATCTCTGATGTAGCTTTTTTAGGTCCAGAATTTCAGCTACTAGTAATTTCCCTCTCCATGTAAATCTTGCAAACTAAGAGAGAAAGGGCATTAGAATTGCATCATACAGTGAAATAATGACCAAAAACATTATAATAACAGTAGGAAAACATGATGTAAAATGGATGTATCAACTGGCATGTGAATCATCTGTTCGGTTCACTTGGCTTCCTTTTGTTCCTGTGGTTTCGGGTGGGGGTGCGCAGTTCCAACGATTCAGGTCATTTGTCATGGATGCGGTCGGGATTTCTATCCATTCGGTTGTTGAGTTGCCCTAGCCGGCCAACGAACTACATGGGCAACAATCGTCGTTGTCTGTCATTGGTAAATATACAAGGAAAGTAGGAACAAACATAATACAAATCTAATTACTTGTAGGCAATTCATCGGAAAAATCCTTCAAATGGTTCACATCTAATTTATAAGGAAAATCATTAACCCTCTCACCTAAGAGCATGGTTAATAATACAACCAGCAAGATAAAGAACTAATCGTGACGCCTTAAGCTAAGAAAAGTCTTGTAATCCATTCACCTGCTCGAGCAAACGACTTATGTGCTGACAAATAAAGCTAGGGGAATGATCATATTCAAGGCAAATACCAACACAGTACAAATATAATATTTGTAGACAGTTCAGCAAGAAAATCCTTCAAATATTTCACTTACCTTTCGGGCTGCAGTTGGCCTCTGCGCCAATGACGCAACAGGTCATCTAGTAGACTAGACATAAGTTGTAGGCTAAGACAAAGATCATGAGACAAACTTGTCCGGGCCCCCGTGGCAGGGGTACCCAGCTGGCCATGGGGCAGTGGTCGGAGTGCTGTATGGCGATCTCAGAGGGCTTATCATCGACTGTATCATGTGATTTGATACATGCGAAGAGCGTCCATAGTCGTTTATTCGACAAAGGGTGGATTTTATTTGCTCAGAGAAGCAACAAAATGAGCACACACTCAGGCTCTGCATAACTAAGATGCATTAGGCAACACTAATACACACAGGAAACATCAACAAAGAGCAAAATTATATAAGACCAAAGCTAAGCATAGCGCGAGGGAAAAAAGAAGAAAAAACCCGAAGTGTTAGATCCGTGATCGGCAAACTATAACAATGAACATATCTGCACCAACCATCTCATGACACCACATGTACAACAAGAGGTTCTTCAGCAGCAATGCCTTCAGAAAGGGGGCGACACTCAAGCGTCGTTGTCACCGGATCCCAACAAAGCCACAATCTAGGTTTTCACCCTGAAGAATCAGTCCGAGCAAATCCGAGCAATGGCTTCAACATTGTAACAACCTAAAAACATCGCCATTGCAGGTATAACCAACTCGGGTCTGTCCTAGGCTTTCTCTCCGGAGCTCAAGACCAGGTGCTCGAGTAGCACCACCATCGAAGTCAGTCATGTGTTGTCGCCATCACTTTTTCATGATCCCAACAGCTAAATGCGATGGTTGTTGCAGTACAGTCTGCAGTCACCACCATCCGGCCAATCAGATCTGTATCACCACCACCAAGCCGTCGACTGTAGCACCGCTGGTCGGCCGCCACATGCTCAAAAGTCTAGCACCTTGGCTTCGCGGTCCACTTATAGCATAGAGCCACGACGAGTCATGCCCATGGACGGCCTCGATACCGAGCCAGGCATGGAGAAGCCAGCAGTCATGCACAACGTCAGATCTGGCCTCAAGTGCGTCGTACCACTCAATCAAGCGCCGCGGCAGCGATATTATGCATCCGTGCCGCCCACCCCATGCCACCTGGTCTACGCCTTATGCCCGCACCGTCGTGCGCCTAACCGCATTGCAAAACCATGGACAAATGCGCTGCCATGCCAAGACGCCGCGCCGACGCTGGCGCTGCACGGGTTTTGCCCGATGACGCGCACTGGTGGCGGCGAGGGAGGAGAAGAGGTGGCAGTGGCGGTTTTTCTGGGTTGAAATAGGGTTCCGCCCCTGCCGCACCATGGGAGGGACGCGGGGCGTTTTTAGTTTCTTTTTTATCCCTTCCCGCCCGCAGTCATGCCTCGTAATGTAGATATGTTGATGAACCTTGTTAATAAATTTTGGTGCCGTGCTTGTGTTTGTGTGATTGCTTAAATCGTGCTTCTCGAATTATTCTCACAAGCCGCACATCACTCGTATTTGACAGACTGATATACAAACGCTGCAAGACCATCTCTGCCTCTCCGCTCTGTTCACCGTCATGCTTCCGCCGAAAAGAAATTTTGCTCCGACGTGTTGCTTCCGCTCGACCTGCGGCGAGAATCATACGTGCCATGTGCCCCACGTCCTTGGTGGTGGTAGTAGTACCATTTTGTACTGTACTTGGGAACGTGGACGGTTTCTTCGACCAAGCAACACACTGCTCCAGAGCGTGCGTGCTCGTTTCCGGAAACAGAAAAGCGCGGCGTCCTTGCGATTCTCCCTGCCGATGCCCCGCGAACAGCGGGACAGGAGCGAGCGCGACGGCGCCAGTGAACCCGAACTTTCCCGGAGGCGGAGGTAGGCCAGCCAGCGCCCAACCGAACTGTCCCATCGGCTCCTTCCATCGTGCTCCATGGCCAAGCGAATGCAGCTCTTCTCGCATGCTATGAATACGCAGTTCTCTGAATCTCTGATATCCTATAAGAAGAGGAGGAAATTCAGGGACATCATGAGCTGCCATCTTTGTACACGGGGAGGACAGCGTGATATCTTGCTACTTCTTGGGGTTTTGGAAGAAGTAGGAGAGGCTGCCAGTCTGCCATGGCCGATCCTACCTTACCTGCTTCGGGCTGTGGTTGGTTTGGTCGCTCGCGCGCACCTCAAAGCGTCATTTGGTTGGTAGGTTCCTTTGTTGCTCCCCACCAGTGATCACGAATTTGTCGAGGCCGGGGCATGTGCCGCGGCTATGCAATTATAAATTTATAACCTCAGTCATCTGCAGTGTGGTGTTCTTACAACAGATTAACTAGTCGAATACCTTGTTGAAAAAAAACTAGTCACATACAAAATACTCCCTTCGTCCCAAAATTCTTGTCTTAGATTTGTCTAAATACTGTATTTAGACAAATCTAAGACAAAAATTTTGAGATACATCTGTATTTAGACAGATCTAAGACAAGAATTTTGGGACGAAAGAAGTATATAATATTTTTCTTTTGCGAAGAATAAACTATGCTATGCTGTTGTCTTCTTCAATTTTCGCATGCGTTCTCTTGGATCGAGTTTTAACAAATGATACTTCCTCCGATCGGATTGGAGGGAGTAGTATTTTTTGCGACATTGGCCATACTTTTTCAGTCATGCTATGGTAGCAATGTCATGGACCTTCCCGCAAAAAAAAGACAATGTCATAGACCTAATAAGAACTTATGCAAAGTTACAAGAACTCATCACCAAAAAAAAGTGACAAGACAAATGAAAGGACATAATTCCACATCAGAAACATACAAATATTCACGTGGCCCCAACCTAACTTAGAACCGAAGGAGGAGCGCGGTAGCAACGCCATCGAAGAGGACACGACCATTATTGCTGTCGCATTGTGAAATAGGGGGGAGGGGGGGGGGTAAGGATAAGAGCTGTAAACAGATCCGAAGGGTAAGTGTGGACGTCAGAGAGTCGAGTGACGTAAGTCTAATAGTTAGATTAGAATTTACAATGTTTTAACTAGATGGTGGAAGAATGAGACATTTGTTTGTGTGATTTATGCCCGTCATGCCATTATAAACCGGCGTATGACATGTTGATAGAATTATGTCAAGATAAACACGTGAACTACTTAATATCGAGCTCTTTTCAATCCCTTCCTCCTTCTTAGGGTTTCGCGGAATGTGAGGCGAGGAAGAAGTCAACCACACCCACCTTGATGGTAAGATTAGGGTTTACAGCGAAATTGTTAGCACAACGGTTAACCAGAGCCTTCATCGTTACAGAAGCAACGATGACAAGGAAGATGGGATACGAAACCTCGCTGGCGAGATCAGGCTCGGCAAAAGATGGAAAGAATCAACAACGTCATAAACCCTTGCCGAACCGGAAGGAAGAACCGAACGCGACATCTAGATTTAGGTTAAAGAAAAGAAGATAAATCCAGAGACTTGATCTAGGGATGGAGATCCAATGGTTCGCAATCGATGGCCAAATTTGGAGTCACGTTTTGTAGCACTCACCTCTTGGGAAAACCATGCTCCCGCGCAACGGACGGCCGAGATTTTGCCCTAGGGCCGAACGCACGATCGGGACGGATCGGCCAAAGCCGGGGCGCAAATACTCGCGGAAGCACCCACGGGATTCCCCGGAAATAAAACCCACTCCTCCTCCATCTCCACCTCCACCTTCCAGGCTGCCTGCCCCTCCTCTTTCTCTCCCCCCCTGCGCTCCCACCACCGCCTCCTCCCCGTCGCCGCGCCCCGCCGCCGCGCTCGCCCGCCCGCCGGGAGCCCCGGACGCCATTGCCCACGCCCCCATGGACGGCGCCGGCGCAGGAGGGGCGTACGTCGCGCGCACGGCGGAGGAGGTCTTCCGCGACCTCCGCGGCCGCCGCGCCGGCATGATCAAGGCCCTCACCGAAGGTGCGCGCTCCCGCCCCCTCCCGAATCGGCCCTCCCGGTTCTCGCTTCTTTTCCCCTGGATTCGCGTCGCTGAGCTGTTTGTTTCCCCTTGCTGTCGTTGCAGATGTGGACAAGTTCTTCAAGCTCTGCGACCCTGGTGAGCGCCTCCGATCTCCTCGGGTTTCTCGCCCGTGCCGGGGATTCTCGAATGAGGGGGCCTTTTCCTGTTCGGCTGTTTGGGTTCGGTTGCTTTAGTGTTAGATTGGAAGCTGAAATTGGAGAATTTTCGGTTCCGTTTCCCCCCTCACGTGCTGCTTCGAGTTGGAATTATCGGTGTTTTTCGGGTGCCTTCCATCAATGCTGTGCTGGGTTCCTGGTGCTAGGTTTTGTTCAAAGATTGGGACTCTGGGTCGTAGTTCTTCTACAGAGAAAAGTATTCCGGGGGTTGATTGGAACTGGGGAATCAGGGCTAGGTCTTCCTTTCCTGTGGAATTGTAGCACTCGGTTGTTGCCATCAGACTGAGATTGGTAGCTTCACCGGTCAATTTTACTGAAAATGCATAATATATTAGGCAAGTTGCTGCTGACTAGTTGACTTCCGGTGTGTTTTTGGTGTCTTTGCAGCTCTGTGTATGCGTTTGTTTGTTAGGTTCATCGCTGTTGCCTTAGCCAATTTAGTGGAGTCGTGGGCATTAGTGACATGACGACGGGGCCGAGTAGTAGTGAAACTGACTTTAGCAGTGTTCTTTCGTTGCATTGATAGCACAGGGCATCGATATCAGTGCATCTGGTTGTAATAAGTGATTGCTTACCCTATTCATGTACTCCTAATTACTGTGAAGTTTTCGTTGCTTACCATCATTGAACATTATATTACGATTTGGTCCACATCGCTATATGCATGACAATTCCACTCTAGTGAGCACTGTAGTTCTGGGCATGATTACTCAGACTGATGCTGTACAGGGTATTATTGCTACTGCTACTAATCCCATGTTATTGAACAGAAAAGGAGAACTTGTGCCTTTATGGATATCCCAATGAGACATGGGAAGTGACCTTGCCAGCTGAGGAAGTGCCCCCAGAGATCCCTGAACCAGCATTAGGAATCAACTTCGCTAGGGATGGAATGAATGAGAAGGATTGGTTGGCGCTAGTTGCAGTTCACAGTGATTCCTGGTTGCTGTCCGTTGCATTCTACTTTGGAGCCCGCTTTGGCTTCGACAAAGAAAATAGGTAATTATTCTATTGTTGAACTATGCGGGGTTCTTTTCCCCTCTCATGTGCACTCCTTTTTTTCATCTCGATTTCATTTCATTGTAAACACTAAATTGGTATGGTTCATGTGTTAGGGACTTAGGATTCCTGTTAATGGCTGTTAACTGTGTTGCTCACACACAATCGTTTATTGTCGGGATTGTCAAATGGAATGTGTTCTGTGCATATTTCTTACTGTGGACCATGTAAAAAAATGATATTACACTGGCAAGTTAAACTAGTGAGAAATATCAAAACCTAAATTGGTTATAGCATATGTTTATAAACTTTATAGCTTTGTCATATTTGAAATTTATATTTTAGCTTGAAAGTTATGAATTTCCAGGTCCTGTTGTGAGTTGTGACATGAACAGGAAGGGTCGGGGATTCTGGAAATGCGTTTTACTTGATTATGTTCTCAGGGTTTCTGTTGGCAGTTTTAATTTCACATCTTTTTGTCAGTGGTGATTGGACACTAGAACCATGTTTTAGCATGATTTTTATAGGTTATTTTACCATCATGATTCATAGAGATTACATAATGTAGTTTACCTTCCAGTATCTTGTTCTGTCTTTTCATGTATAATATGAGTCATTCTGTATCTGAAATGCTAAATGCATGTATTGGTGAGAGCTGCGGCATGTCATGATTTGCAGTTTTGCACATCATTGTCCTGTCTACTTTACTGTCACAAATATGACACGTTTGAAGTTTAGGGCATTGCGTATTACTTTATTAGTGCATCAAGTGTCTACCTTTTGTGGATGTCAGTTGTGCTGCATAGAGAGAAACGATGATGATGTTGATTCACATACTATTACCTGCTGCAAATACTTTTGAATTGCTACTTGGAATATAGGCTTTATGTGATGCTTCATGGTTACTCCATTAATTCTCATCTTTCCTTGCTATATCATACTAGACTTAAATATGTTTTTTGACAGTTGATTCATTATTCATGTTTGTGTGGTTCAAACGATTGTTTTACTTGAGAAAATGGATCTTTTACTATTTGGAGTAGGCGCTGCCTTACTGCAGTTAGTTATGTTTGTTTTGTAGCAGCGAAATGTACTTGTTGGCACAGCATGGTGTATATCCACTGCTCCTCACATTTCACAGATATTGGAAAATGTTGCCAGGCACTTTAGAAAATGTGCACAATGGTTGAAGAGGGTTTGTATCCTACAAAATAAACATAGTTCACCATATGAACCACTAGTTATCTTGTTTTAGACAATGTGATTGCAACCATGATTTCTACAGTTGAAGTAAGAACTACAATAAGTCGTTTGCAATTTTGTGGCGATCTTTCATCAAGAAAGCAATGACATTGAAGTCTTAATTTGTTTCTGTTCTCTTGGCGTAAGCACGTGCACACCTCTAGCCACTCTCACAGTCACACAAAAACTGCTTGCTCTATTCCATGTACAGTCTACTGATCAGTAGAATGAATCTTGGCTGTGAAACAGAATGTTTTGTTGTTTGCTGTGTTAGGCTGAGTCCATTTTTGCAGAGTTTCTTTGTTTAAGGTGTTAATTGCCATTGGCTGTTTGTCTGTTTGAACAACTCATGCTTAAAAGGCATTGTAGTAGAGATATAGAGCTATGTCCACCATGGATTTCTTTTTTGGTCTGAAAGACATTGTAGTAGAGATATAGAGCTATGTCCACCTCCTTAAAAGTTATAGCTTCACTATCAGTAAACACTTTTGTTTTTTCCCTCTCCTGTTTCTGTATCCTTTCTCCTTTTGCACTGAGTTGTTTCTGATATACTGTAAAAAATTACCGACTTAATATTAGAAGCATGAAGGCCTCCTTCTAGACATTAGAGTCGTCATATCATACTGGTTTTCTGTAGTTCTCAGTGCAGATGATTTGATAGAATGCCCAGGGCTTAAGAATGGGGTATCGGGATGAATCAAATCATACTAGTGTTCTCTGGTCTTCTTTTACAAAGGACTCTTGCTATTTTTCTGTTCTGCACATCTTGCTGTTCTCTTGTACTTTGTTTCTCCTGGGTGTTCCATAAGAACCTAGGGTGCCAGCCTGTACCCACTTCTTTCCAAGTAAGAAACAGTGCCGAGGTTCTGACTAATGCGGGGATAATAGTATTGATAGACGATAGTTGTAGCCAGAGTCAAAACAACCTCACAGCCATTAAGAAATACTGGAGAGGGGTTTCCTGCGTAGTTGTCAAAAATGGCTTGAAGCTTGCGGGGAAGAATAGCCATGTTTAAATGAACATTGGGCGTGCATGAAAACTTGGTTGGCTGTGCTGGAAATACAAACCCACTAGACTGAGAAAAGAATAGACAGATTTACAGTGTGATAAAAGAGCATGTGCCATGGATGGAAATTTGGTTGTGTGTGCTGGAAATACAAACCAACTAGATTATCTTCACTATCTAAAGTATTTAACTTTGCTACTATTAGGGGAATGGGGAGCACTTTGTATCTCCAAAAGTTGCTCTGCAAAGTCTTTACCCAATCACTGCACTCTATCTGAATTTGATGTGCTCTAATTTTCATCTGTTTGTTAGAAAACAGATCCCTGCTATAACTACTGATTATTTTATCCCAGGTCATTGTCTACCTTCCAAATTCCAGTGTTACACTTTGATGCTACTTGATTATTTTCTTGTGCAGGAGGCGACTGTTCAATATGATAAACAACTTGCCCACTATATACGAGGTAGTGACAGGAATCGCCAAGAAGCAGTCAAAGGAGAAGACTCCCAACAGCAGTAGCAAGAGCAGCAAGCCCAGTATGAAAGTGGTAAGTGCAACAGCGCCTTTTTCTTTTTCTTTTCGCTGACATGGATGGTGTTGTGGAATCGCCGCTGATCCACTCTTGCCTATGCTTGCTGGGTGGTGCAGCTCTCGAGAGCCGAGCCGCGTGCAAAGGCGAAGGTGCCAGTCCCCAAGGACGAGGAGGAGAGCGGCGAGGACGAGGGCGACGACGAGGAGGAGGAGCACGACAACACCCTGTGCGGGACCTGCGGCACCAACGACGGCAAGGACGAGTTCTGGATCTGCTGCGACAACTGCGAGAAGTGGTACCACGGCAAGTGCGTCAAGATCACGCCCGCCCGGGCGGAGCACATCAAGCACTACCGGTGCCCGGAGTGCACCAACGGCGGCTCCAACAGCAACAAGAGGGTCAAGACATGAGCGCGCGGCGCCGGAGGAGGAAAAGCCGCGCCGCGCTTGCTGCGAGGAAAACCAAGCAATCTTCGCCCAGCCTCTAGATATCATTTATTCATGGCTTAGTTTCCTTCCTAGTCTGTAAGCGTGCTTCATCGTGTTTTAAGAAAACTTGAGATTTTCGTGTGTGTTGACATCAACCAGCCTTTCTTTCTAGCATGTAAACTCTGTCGACTGCCAGCTGACCATTGCTTCATTATTCGTGGATCCTTTGTAGTTCGTGACTCTGTTGCCGTCATTCGTGTTGGCATTTGCACTGATCCTGGGTTGCTTGCTTGAAGCTGTCTTGCTCTGTTGATGGAACACATATTTGTAAGGATGTTTGGTTAATACTCCCTCCGTCCAATACATCCTTTTTGTCCATTTTGATGACAAATATTTTCCGACGGAGGGAGTACTACAGTTCCAGTAGTATTAACCAAACATCCTTGCAAATATGGAGTACTACTTTGGTAGTTGGGTGATTTTTTCTTTGTTTGACACTGAAATAGTTGGGTTATTTTTTCCCCTGCTGTCTGTCTTGCTTTTTATTTTTTTTGAGGATTCAGCACTGACTTACAGGATACACGGGTCTCTCCTCACAGGTCTGGGCCTACGCGACGCAGACGGCGAGAACGGGCCGCACGGCGAAGCCTACCAAGTAGCGAAACCCGGCCACCGTCGGAGCCCAAAACCAAACCAAACCCACCCAGAAAATCCCGTCCGGCCGTAGACGACCCAAAATCCGCCGCGCCGCATCCAACCCATCTTCCTTCCTTCCGTTCCTCCGCCGCTCCGGTGGCGCGATGGCCGCGCGGGCCCTCCTCCTCCGGGCAACCGCCCGCTGCTGCTCCCCTCTCCACTCCCCCTCCGCCGCCCCGCGCCTCCACCCGCGTCTCCGCAGCCACGCCGCCGCTCCCCAGCTCCGCTTCCCCGCGCTCTCCTTCTCTGCCTCCGCCGCGTCCACCAGCTCGCACGGCCCCGGCGGCGGTGACGCCGGCGAGGGGGAGGATGACAAGGGAGCCTACGAGAACTACCTGGGGATGAGCGACGACGAGCTCATGGCGCAGTGCGACATGGGCACCTTCAAGTCCTCCGGGCCCGGCGGCCAGCACCGCAACAAGCGCGAGTCCGCTGTCCGGCTCCGCCACCACCCCACCGGCATCGTCGCTCAGGTCAGCTTCCATTCTCCAGTTGGGCTGCGAGTGTGCTGCCCAAAACAGAGTGGTTAATTTAGCCGTGATGTCCAGCCCAGTGCTTGAGTGCTTGACGGATGTTGGTTCTAACGGTGAACTTGTAGCCTCTGGAAGATGGAGTACTTGGCACTTCCCAGAATATTCACACCATTGTCAGTTGAGCTTTAGAGGCGCATTGCCTAATTGAGAGATTTATGCTTCATTCAAGTCAACTAACGTAACGGTTATTAGTGTGTCCACAACAACATCAATCAACAATATATGCACCCATCATGGTGGACAGAAATTTTTATTGCTGTACCAACAAAGATCAATCTATCATTGTTTCAGTTAGTGCCGCCTGCCGCGACAACCTTCATCGGTGTCTTTGAACCCAAACAACATCTTGCAATAACCCTCTTAAATGAACATTCTATGCAATGCTTGCCTTGTTCGTGTTTGATCAGTATGGAATGTTGCTTTCCCCACTGAATTCATACGGCCATCACACTGAACTTCAAAGTTCAAACCAACCAAATGTCTGATTCTTAATATATATTTTCCCTTCATGTCAGCCATCTTATGTGGTAGAACTAGCTCTTTCTCCACTCCTTTGCATGATAGTTTATCTCATTGTGCTTCCCCACAGGCTGTGGAGGATAGGTCACAACATAAGAATCGATCGTCTGCTTTATCTCGGCTTCGGACACTGATTGCTCTTAAAGGTAAATCTGATGTGCTTCAAGTTATGCATGTTTTAGCTCAGTAAATGTTTAAATAATACTCCCTCTGTAACTTTTATAAGACGTTTTTAGAGTCCATGTCAGTGTCAAAAATGTCTTATATTAAGTTACAGAGGGAGTATCATGCATACCGAATACCACGACTTTGTCCCTAAACAGCTCAGAACTTATTATGTTAGTTGCAAATAATCCCAAGGCAGCAACCTAATGTTTCAATAATTGTTTAATTGATCACCACGCACTTACTAATAATTTACAGCAGCAAGAATGATCGGGTTATGTTTACATCATTCGTTTTCAATTTCCATGGTAGTCATGTAACATCTTGGTCGTTCACATCTTATCAGTTAGGAGGCCGATAAACCTTGATAACTACACTCCTCCAGTTGAACTTCTTCAGATATTGCCACTGAAGTCTACCATTCGATCAAAGGATGTTGGCAGCCAAATTGGGCCAAATAACCCAAAATTTTCTCCAGTATGCTTCTCTTCTTACCTTAAATATGCCAAGTGTGTTTTTATCTCATGCTCAATGTTACCAATTTGAATGCTTCCGTTTCCAATGTTCTCTTCTGTTGGTGAGCAGGGAATGCAAGCTTTATTAGATCTTCTATTTGCTGTTGAAGGTTCTGTATCAGAGGCAGCGAAAATTCTAGGGTAATGCATGACTTTCTAGTCTTCTTGGCAAGTGTAACAAAACAATCTGTTATCAAAAATGGGTGCTAGTTTACAACATGTTCAATCCATTTGGTTTTATGAAACCATCTACTATACAATATGTTGAACTACTTGACATGATGCAGCCTAAGCACTGGTGCCCTGTCAAGGTTAATTCTATCAGATGATTCTCTCCGAGCGGCTGCAAATGAACTGCGAGCCTCCAAGGTATTCCTGCAAATCAGTGTCCAGCTGGTTGTACATGTCTGTTCGTTGAGAAAAGAACAATACAGATCGCATGCCAAAAATCTGCACTCCATAGTCGAGTTCCAGCAATAACTAGTTATGTCACCCAGTGTACCCAAGCTTAGGTGTACTATGACTTCAGTTTCCAGATCACCAGCCATGATATGATCTCCTATTTCATACTAGCATTTTTTTTAAATAAGATTATTTGGAAATTTATGCTAGCTAAATCAGGGGTCAATTTGTGTTACTGAAACCGCATTGTCATATTCCCCATCACATCCAAGTTTGAGTCTTCGCTGAACTCTGAAGCCACATTTCAGTCCCAAATTCTGCAATTTTTGAGTAGCATGCTGGCTACTCAAATGAAGATCTTAACCACATATCTGTCTCCACAGGGACTGAAGCCATTAAGATGATGCCCCTTTACAATGTTATCATCTTCTGCCACACCACAGGTGCCAAGGTGCCTCATTGCTCATGATTTCATGGCATGCCATTGGAGCTTATGCCCAATTCCCTAGCGCAAGAAATGCAAAACGTACACAGGGTCTGTCTTATACAGGGCCATCATCATGCCTGCTTGTTTGTCTCACACCATTGTAACCTTGTTGTTGTACAGTGCAATTGTACTTTCACATGTCGCCATCGCTTGATGATGCCTTCAACAAATTGGATCTACTTTTAAGCCATATAGTGTCTTTTTATTACCAAACTACTCTTCACATTTGTGTGTCCATTTGCTGCATTGCTGTCAAGTATGAACTCAAACAGAAAACCTTGCCATATATTCATTGCCACGGAAAGAATGTTACATACAGGTTATCTATCTCTGTATGAGCTACATGTTTATTTTTCTAGTTCCCAAGAGGCCAAAACTGTGGAAAGGCAATGGAATGTCATACTGACAAATTCATACAGGTGCCTCTCAAATCAAGTAAACATTTGTTAATATTGGCCCTATTTATCGTTCATCAAACGCTCAGCTAAGAGCATGTCATCAGGAGTAGTCACCTGCAACAAGTTCACATGTCGAGGTTCAGTTAATTCAAACTTAAAAGTTCAGAATATACTCCCTCCGTTCCAAAATAGATGACTCAACTTTGTACTAAAGTTGGGTCATCTATTTTGGAACGGAGGGAGTACTAGTTTAAATACTCCCTCCGTTCTGAATTACTTGTCTTGGATTTGTCTAGATATGGATGTATAGACTCATTTTAGTGCTAGATACCTCCGTATCTAGACAAATCTAAGACAAGTAATTCGGAACGGAGGGGGTAGCTAACATGATACCTTGATGTTTGTATAAGAGCCCTCAGTGATATAAACAGGATGTTTCAAGCATTCTACGATGGAAACATCATCAGTGACCTCAAGGCCATCCCTGTGAGTGCAAAGTTTAATTAGCAAGAAGAAAATGAAATGGGAATTAGCATATCAGTGGATTATATTTGCTGTGATCCAGCTAACCTCTTAACAAGCTCGAAACCATCTTTGAGCAAATTAGGCTTCATCACCTACAATCAGAATATATTTCTAAGTCATACTGTATCCCCCCACATAAAAATGAACATGGAGTTATGGGAAATACAAATCATGAAATGTTCTTATTAGAGGCAATACTATGATTACCTGTGGAGTTTGCATCTCCCAGAGGGTTTTCCTATCGAGGGTTTTTACGACGAAAGAATCGCTGTTGGCCTGGAGACAATTGAAGAGAGAGGATTAAAGTTGCACAGCAAGAATGCCATCAGAACATCAATCATGCAGTATGCTATTATTAGGTAATGACCGAGGATCTTTGCAAGCTCATCTTTTATTGATGAATATCTAGATGTATAAACAGTAACCTCCTTTATAGTAGCTTTGACAGGCACACCAAGAACAGCTGCTCCATGCACCGCAGCATCTTCTAAGACCTAGTCAGAAAAATCAAAACCAATATTGTTACTTGAGCGAACTGCAAGATTTTACAAATGTTACCTTTCCCCCTTTACAAAGTTACTATGAAATACCAAAGCACCAGGATTAAATAAGAAATTCTTCAATTTTTCTCAAGGCAGCATAAAGAAGTTCGAAGCCAGATATTTTATCATGCATGTAGTATAATTCACAAAAATATCAGTTGCGACTTCTAAGGGGAGAGTTTTCTGTTAGTTGATGACTGTGCAAGAAGTTCCCTTCATAGGAGAAGAAAGAAACAAATCCAGGAACATCTTACAAGGCACGCTATGATGGATAATTCATGCTGGATCATAGAAGGTAACCTTTTTCACATCTTCAGAGGATACCAAGGGTCTTGCAGAATCATGGACACAAACAAGCTCTGAATCTCCATCAATTTCCTGCGGACAAATTTTTTTGTTCACAAAATTTACAAAGTCTGAAGATATATACCGTGTTGCTGTACAAAAGCAAGGAACCTAACAAGCAGTATAGGTAGGCTAACACTGACCTGAAGTCCATTAAAAACAGAGTCTTGTCTTTCTTTTCCCGGGATTGTAAATTTAATAGGTATTTGCAAGTTTTCAACTGAACCTGCGGAAACAGTTAACTGATGAACATCTTAATTCGAGACTGTACTGTATCATTCTTTAAATTTGGTCACAGGGCTTAATTATAATAAGGCGTAGATGCTAGATTTATAAAAGCATAGTGAAAGCAATGAGTATGGGATGAGTCCAGACGAACCTTCAAATAAATTTTTGTAGGATGGATCACACACCACCACGACTTCTTTCACTTCCTTCATTCCACAGAATGTCTTTAAACTGTGGGACAGAAATGTAAGTATTTCGTGTCTGTGTGAAATTGCCATATCAGGGAATTAATAAGTTCCAAACCAAGGAAATGAACCTGTGCAGTGCAATTGGTACTCCGAGTAATGGTAGATACTGCTTAGGCATATTGGCCTGTTACAAAAGGTGGAGGGGAATTTAGGTACATTCATCATCCACTGAAATGATTCGCTAATTCGCTGCGAAATACCAAAGTTATTCCGAAGCAGCACAATTCCTCACAGCAAATCTAAAATTGATATCATCAAGCATTGCACTGATGTCTGTTGTACACTACATTTATCTTCACTTATAGGGACGAAAAGTAGTATGTATGCACCATCAGAATGCATATCAACAATAGAAAAACAGTGCATATCAAGGACGGTGGTGCGTATCAGAATGCATATCAACAATAGAAAAACAGCTACGGCATTTCCCACCAGAATTATACCCCCACTGATGAACATAACTCGAAGCTAAGTTTGGAGTATGAGATAGAATGTTACCCCCATTCTCTTTCCTTGCCCTCCGGACAGGAGGATCACCGAGACGCTCCTCTGCTTCACAGCCTCCACGCCCTGGCAAAACAGAAGCTCGCTTCAGCAACTCCCCTTGGTCAAAAGAGGTCAGATAGGCGTCTCATCCAAAATCCACCGTACCTGCGCGCCGTCCGGTTCGGCAGCGCAGATGGCTGAATGCGAACGCCTCGTGCTCCGCCGCGGAGCAACCCCGCAGCTCCCACCTGACCACCGTTGACCACAGAAAATAGGAATGCCTCAGTACAGCAGCAGTTACGGGCAATCGGATTGGAACTCTAGCAAGCTCGCAGCCCCAGGGGCGCCAAGCCAAAACGAACGGATTAGAGGCGATTGGCCTGGAGGAAGAGGAGCAATCCTTTACCAATCCGCAGGCGGCGGGACGCGGGAAGCAGCACGGCCGCGGGGCATGGAGGCGGCGTCCGGGCGGAAGGGGGCCGCGCGTGGGAGTGGAGGTGGAGGTGGAGGCAGAGGCGGAGCTCCATGCCGGAGGCGCTGGTGGGTGGCCCAGGGAGGGAGAGGGCGGGTGGTGCTGCTGGCGATGGGCGGCCGGAGCGGAGGCGACAAAAACAGTGGGAGGAGGCATCCGGGAACGGAGGTGAGTGTGGTGCGGATACATTCCGGTCAATCTCCGCCGTCCACGAGTTCTGTTTTCTCCGTCACGTGCTGGGGAGGTCTACCGTTTTACGTCAACGGGTCATAGGTTCCCTTTTCCAATTATTATCCAACGGCTGCTCTCTTTGTTGTTGTTGTTTACTGTTTTTTTTTGCGAAATGTTGTTTGTGGAGTATATCTGAGTTTTCATTCTTCACAAAAGGACCGTCAATCAAACCTTCATTATTTCTCACTAGGCTCACGGCCACATGGACAAGGCTAAACACCCAAAATGCAGAGAGAAGCCTCCGCCACAATACAAACTATAACTCACCCACCAAAACGACCGACAGGAAAATACATCATCGAGTCATTGACGTCGCCGTTGGCAATGTTGTTGAGATGGGAAGCCGAGATGGGCAGCCTCAAAACATGAAAAGTTGCAGTTCCATCCGGTAGATCGGGACCTCCACTCACTCCCACACCAATAGGGTCGACAGAGGAGGAGGGGGGTGACGATCTACCGAAAGAAGTTGGCGTGCAATGGACCTAGATCGATTCATAATGATTACGCTTATATTTTCAGTTTCATGATTTTTTTCAAATGTATAAACAGATTCGGCATCGAGCAACTGAAGAAAGATTTGATCGACCATATGTGGTCGGCTAAAGGAACATCTATTACATATGTAAATTACTTTGTTTGATTGTAATATTTAAATTAAAACTACTACTATATTGCAATAATTTTTAGCTAAACTAAAGCTAGATATACAACTATTTTGAGCGAACCAGAAAAAATGAGGTTGTGTGTATGCGGCTAGTTTTGGATGACTGGCTCGCACATCAATATTTACGGACTGATCTCTGGTCCGCAGACGAATGCGGTGTCCGATTTAGGGCTATTGGAGTTGCTCACAGGTTAGCTAAAGAGCGGGTTAACAATGGACTTCCTAAGGTGCAGTTTCATGGAGTAAATTACATAGAAGTACCATAATTGAGCCATGGGAAGCAGATTGGTACCAAGATTGGTAATTTTTACGTGTCCGTACCAAGATTGGGGCGAGCCGTTGCAAAAAAGACTAAAAGTGTGTTTTATACGTATTGACAAAAAAGCTGACCGGTTGGGCCCGCCCGTCAGGCGCCACGCTGGCCAGTGTGCGCGTGCCCGCGCGCTGACTGCGCGCTGACTAGGACGAGGCCGGCTCGCACCGTTTAGGTCTCGCTGGTGCGACCGAGCCAGACCCCGACCCCGCTCTGCCCTCGCACCCTCGCCGGCGGCTGCCTCCCCGCCCGCCCCGCCGCCCGCCACAGCACACCGCCGTAGCCTAGGATCGAAGTGCTTAGGCACTGTCACCTCCCCCGTGGTTGCTCCTCCCTCGCGCCCTCCTCTCCCCCCGGCTGTTGTGCCTCCCTAGGCGACGATGGCCTCGGCGACTCCGGCAGGCGGCGATGGCTGGGGCGATGTGAGCGGCGGCGACCTCCCTCGCTTAGGCCTCGATGGCAGTGGCGGCTACTCCAGCTCAGAGTACAGTAGCGAGGACGAAGATTTTGCAGAGCCGGCGTTGTCGATGGAGCAGAGGCTGCAGTTGGCGCGAATTTGGGTGGCCAACCCTAGCACCGCCCATCAGTGGACTCATGGCTTCGGTGGTGTTCTGTAAGTGGTCAACTGTTCCATTCTTGCTCACTGAAATTGGGGATTAGGGTTAGGTTTCTACTGCCTGCATGTTTAGCACTCTAATAGCTAGTCCTAACTAGAGCAGAGAAGTATAATGGATTACATTGTTATTTGTTAGTCCAAATTGTCAGAGCAGCATTATGTGTTACCTAACTGGAGCAGAGCAGAGCATCATTAGTGGCTTACATTGTTATTTCTTAGTCCTAACTAGAGCAGAGCACCATTAGACCAGAGCAGAGCAGAGAAGTATAGTGGATTAAATGAGTCCTAACTAGAGCAGAGCACCATTAGTGGACAATTCTGTTAACTACTTATATGAAAATACAAAACATTAGTTTGTTGTGAGTTAAGTACCCACTCTGTAATTATGGTTGCATTGAGATAGTTGTTTACATTGTTTGATTTTGTAGTAATTGTTTAGTTTATTCATATTGCAAGGCTAAATTAAACAAAGCTTTATTTATATGTTAGCCTATCTGTTAAGCAAAATTGTTTATTAACCAATTTTGTCTCTTATTTCATTTTGCAGTTTGTATGATGACATTTTGGATGTTAGGTTCCATTTTGATGCTTCAGAAATGTTTGAGCTGAAGCTCTGCAGTTCAGATGTGACATACATGAATATGATTGCAGTGATGGAAACCCAAGGATTTAGTGAATATGATCTATTGTTTCACATTGAGAATCCAGATTTAGGGGAGAAAGGATTGGAGATGGTAGAGAGTAATGCTGAGTTGCAACTAGTAAAGAGGCAGGTTGAGGAGTGTAAGGTTTTAAATTTGTTAGTGAGAGGATGTCCACCTCCTTGCAGCCAGTTTGAGAGGCAAGATTTATCCACTGTTCCACCTCCTTGCAGCCAGTTTGAGAGGCAAGAATTATCCACTGTTCCACCTCTTTGCAGCCAGTTTGAGAGGCAAGAATTATCCACTGTTGTGTATGAAGAGCCTGTGTTATATGATCTCAGTGAGCCACCCATCTATGCTATTGATGAAGAAGGAGTTGCCTTTGAAAGTCAGAGTAGCAGCTTTAGTGTAGCTCATGGTACTGGTGTTTGCACACAAGAGAGCAAGAATGTAAAAGGAAAACTGAAAGCTGTGTTGGAAATAGAAGAAGAAGAGGGATATGATGGCAGTGGTGGTTCTGATTGTGAAGGTGAAGATGACAGTGATGTAAACCCTTTTTATATGGGTGATGCTGGTGATATAGAGATGGAGGAGGGAAAGAAACAAAGAGAGTATGATGAAATAGAAGAGGAAGAAACAGATGATGAAGAATCTAAGGTGGAAGAAGTGGTGCATTATGAGGGTGACACAAAGGTTGAGGAACCTTTCCAAATGGATGAAGATGAGAAAGTTGTTTCACAGGATGAAGAAACTGTAATTGTACAGGAAGAGAAGAAGAAGAAGAAGAAGAAGAAGAAGAAGAAACAGAAGCTTCCAGTTAGGAAAGGGCCTACAACAAGGACACATTCAAGTGTAGTTCAAGAGGAGGAACCTGATTTCAAACCTTCATCTGATGAAGAAGAGAAAGGATTGTTGAAGGAGGCTGATGATGATGGTTATGAGCCATTGTCATTTGTACTGCCAAAGAAAAGGAAGAGCAGGGCAAAGCAGAGGCCTCCTAGAAAATGGTACAATGAGAAGATGGAGGCACCACATGAGCAATTATGTCTAAAGATGTGTTTCTTGGATCAACATCAATTCAAAGAGGCTTTGTTGAACTTACACATCACTCAAGGCAGAAACTTCAGATATCATAGGAACTCAGATCAAAGAATAATTGTAGAATGCAACCAAAAACATTGCAACTTCTTTATGGTGGCAGCAGTTATAAAAGGTGAAACTACTTTTGTAATTAAGAAGATGAGAATTAAGCACACTTGCCCTATTAGTACAGAGACAACAAGGGTAAGTGCCAAGTGGCTTGCACAGAAGTATGAGTCACTGTTCAGATCTGATCTAACAACTGGCATTCAGACTTTGATTGATGCCTGCATGGAGAAGTATGGTGTGGATGTGCCCAAGTCAATGGCATATAGGGCAAAGAACCTAGCTATTGATGCTGTGCTAGGAGACCACAAGAAGCAATACCCTAGGTTGAAAGACTATGCTCAGACAGTGATGGATACAAACCCTGGGAGTAGAGTAGTTGTCACTACTGTAACTCCAACACCCAATGCAAAAATCCCCCATCCAGGTCCAAGATTTCATGCTATGTTCCATTGCATCAATGGAGCAAGAGAGGGGTTTCTCAAGGGGTGCAGACCATTTATTGGTTAGTTTGTTCACCTTGTGCATTAGTTACATATTGTTTCATCTTGAAATGCATTTGAATGTTCTAAATATTGAATTTGCTTGCTCATTTAGGTGTTGATGGGTGCTTCATTAAGTTAACTACTGGTGCTCAACTACTTGCTGCCACTGGTAGAGATGGCAACAACAATATATACCCACTAGCATTTGGTATTGTTGGGCAAGAGGACAAAGCTAATTGGTGTTGGTTTCTACACCAACTTAAAATCTGCCTAGGAGGAGAAGAGGGACAGTTTGGTCCATATACAATAATGTCAGATAGGCAAAAGGTATGTGCTTGCATCTTATGTCCTTGTTCCTATAAGGTTGTTTTGTGCTAGATATTAGCTTAGCTAGTTTAATTGTGTGTCCCAGGGCCTACTATATGCAGTGAATGTTGGAAATATGCCCTAGAGGCAATAATAAATTGATTATTATTATATTTCCTTGTTCATGATAATCGTTTATTATCCATGCTAGAATTGTATTGATAGGAAACTCAGATACATGTGTGGATACATAGACAACACCATGTCCCTAGTAAGCCTCTAGTTGACTAGCTCGTTGATCAATAGATGGTTACGGTTTCCTGACCATGGACATTGGATGTCATTGATAACGGGATCACATCATTAGGAGAATGATGTGATGGACAAACCCAATCCTAAGCCTAGCACAAAGATCATGTAGTTCGTATGCTAAAGCTTTTCTAATGTCAAGTATCATTTCCTTAGACCATGAGATTGTGCAACTCCCGGATACCGTAGGAGTGCTTTGGGTGTGCCAAACGTCACAACGTAACTGGGTGACTATAAAGGTGCACTGTGGGTATCTCTGAAAGTGTCTGTTGGGTTGGCACGAATCGAGACTGGGATTTGTCACTCCGTGTGACGGAGAGGTATCTCTGGGCCCACTCGGTGGGACATCATCGTAATGTGCATGTTGTGACCAAGGAGTTGATCACGGGATGATGTGTTACGGAAAGAGTAAAGAGACTTGCCGGTAACGAGATTGAACAAGGTATCGGGATACCGACGATCGAATCTCGGGCAAGTATCGTACCGATAGACAAAGGGAATTGTATACGGGATTGATTAAGTCCTTGACATCGTGGTTCATCCGATGAGATCATCGTGGAGCATGTGGGAGCCAACATGGGTATCCAGATCCCGCTGTTGGTTATTGACCGGAGAACGTCTCGTTCATGTCTGCATGGTTCCCGAACCCGTAGGGTCTACACACTTAAGGTTCGATGACGATAGGGTTATAAAGGAAGTTTGTATGTGGTTACCAAATGTTGTTTGGAGTCCCGGATGAGATCCCTGACGTCACGAGGAGTTCCGGAATGGTTCGGAGGTAAAGATTTATATATGGGAAGTCATGTTTTGGTCACCGGAAAAGTTTTGGGTTTTATCGGTAACGTACCGGGACCACCGGGAGGGTCCCGGGGGTCCACCAAGTGGGGCCACAAGCCCTGGAGGGCTGCATGGGCCAAGTGTGGGAGGGGACCATCCCCAGGTGGGCTGGTGCGCCCCCCCCCCCCCCCCACCAAGGCCCAAGGTGCAAGGAAGAGGGAAGGGGGGCAAACCCTAGGGCAGATGGGCCCTAAGGCCCATACCTGGTGCGCCCCCCTCTCCCCCTCTTGGCCGCCCCCCTTTTCCCATCTAGGGCTGCCGCCCCCCTAGGGGTGGGAACCCTAGAGGGGGCGCACCCCCTCCCTCTCCCCTGAGTTCTGACCTCTCCATGGCGCAGCCCTGCTTCTCTCCCTCCTCCTCTCCCGCGGTGCTTGGCAAAGCCGTGCAGGATTGCCACGCTCCTCCACCACCACCACGCCGTCGTGCTGCTGCTGGATGGAGTCTTCCTCAACCTCTCCCTCTCTCCTTGCTGGATCAAGGCATGGGAGACGTCACCGGGCTGTACGTGTGTTGAGCGCGGAGGTGCCGTCCGTTCGGCACTAGGATCTCCGGTGATTTGGATCACGACGAGTACGACTCCTTCAACCCCGTTCTCTTGAACGCTTCCGCTTAGCGATCTACAAGGGTATGTAGATGCACTCTCCTTCCCCTCGTTGCTGGTCTCTCCATAGATAGATCTTGGTGACACGTAAGAAAATTTTGAATTGCTACTACGTTACCCAACAGTGGCATCATGAGCTAGGTCTATTGCGTAGATTCTATGCACGAGTAGAACACAAAGTAGTTGTGGGCGTTGATTTTGTTCAATATGCTTACTGTTACTAGTCCAATCTTGATTCGGCGGCATTGTGGGATGAAGCGGCCCGGACCGACCTTACACGTACTCTTACGTGAGACTGGTTCCACCGACTGACATGCACTAGTTGCATAAGGTGGCTAGCGGGTGTCTGTCTCTCCCACTTTAGTCGGATCGGATTCGATGAAAAGGGTCCTTATGAAGGGTAAATAGCAACTGGCATATCACGTTGTGGTTTTTGCATAGGTAAGAAACGTTCTTGCTAGAAACCCATAGCAGCCACGTAAAACATGCAAACAACAATTAGAGGACGTCTAACTTGTTTTTGCAGGGTATGCCATGTGATGTGATATGGCCAAAAGGATGTGATGAATGATATTTGTGATGTATGAGATTGATCATGTTCTTGTAATAGGAATCACGACTTGCATGTCGATGAGTATGACAACCGGCAGAAGCCATAGGAGTTGTCTTAATTTATTTATGACCTGCGTATCAACATAAACGTCATGTAATTACTTTAGTTTATTGCTAACCGTTAGCTGTAGTAGTAGAAGTAATAGTTGGCGAGACAACTTCATGAAGACACGATGATGGAGATCATGATGATGGAGATCATGGTGTCATGCCGGTGACGATGATGATCATGGAGCCCCGAAGATGGAGATCAAAAGGAGCAAAGTGATGATGGCCATATCATGTCACTATTTGATTGCATGTGATGTTTATCATGTTTATACATCTTATTTGCTTAGAACGACGGTAGTAAATAAGATGATCCCTCATTAAAATTTCAAGAAAGTGTTCCCCCTAACTATGCACCGTTGCGAAAGTTCGTCGTTTCGAAGCACCACGTGATGATCGGGTGTGATAGATTCTTACGTTCGAATACAACGGGTGTTGACGAGCCTAGCATGTACAGACATGGCCTCGGAACACATGCAAAACACTTAGGTTGACTTGACGAGCCTAGCATGTACAGACATGGCCTTGGAACACAAGAGACCGAAAGGTCGAGCATGAGTCGTATAGAAGATACGATCAACATGAAGATGTTCACCGATGTTGACTAGTCCGTCTCACGTGATGATCGGACACGGCCTAGTTGACTCGGATCATGTAATCACTTAGATGACTAGAGGGATGTCTATCTGAGTGGGAGTTCATAAGATGAACTTAATTATCCTGAACATAGTCAAAAGGTCTTCGCAAATTATGTCGTAGCTCGCGCTTCAGTTCTACTGTTTAGATATGTTCCTAGAGAAAAATTAGTTGAAAGTTGATAGTAGCAATTATGCGGACTAGGTCCGTAAACTGAGGATTGTCCTCATTGCTTCATAGAAGGCTTGTGTCCTTAATGCACCGCTCAGTGTGCTGAACCTCGAACGTTGTCTGTGGATGTTGGGAACATCTGACATACAAATTTTGATAACTACGTGATAGTTCAGTTAAACGGTTTAGAGTTGAGGCACCGAAGACGGTTTTGAAACGTCGCGAAACATATGAGATGTTTCGAGGGCTGAAATTGGGATTTCAGGCTCGTGCCCACGTCAAGAGGTATAAGACCTCCGATGATTTTCTTAGCCTGCAAACTAAGGGAGAAAAGCTCAATTGTTGAGCTTGTGCTCAGATTGTCTGAGTACAACAATCATTTGAATCGAGTGGGAGTTGATCTTCCAGATGAGATAGTGATGTTTCTCCAAAGTCATTACCACCAAGCTGCTAGAGCTTCGTGATGAACTATAATATATCAGGGACATATATGATGATCCTTGAGAGATTCGCGATGTTTGACACCACAAAAGTAGAAATCAAGAAGGAGCATCAATTGTTGATGGTTGGTGAAACCACTAGTTTCAAGAAGGGCAAGGGCAAGAAGGGATACTTCATGAAATGGCAAATCAGCTGCTGCTCTAGTGAAGAAACCCAAAGTTGAAACCAAGCCCGAGACTAAATGCTTCTGTAATAAGGGGAACAGTCACTGAAGCAGAACCACCCTAGATACTTGGTAGATGAGAAGGCTGGCAAGGTCGACAGGAGTATATTGGATATGCATTACAATGTGTACTTTACTAGTACTCTTGGTAGCACCAGGGTATTAGATACAAGTTCGGTTGCTAAGTGTTAGTAACTCGAAACAAAAGGCTACGGAATAAACGGAGACTAGCTAAAAGGTGAGATGACGATATCTGTTGGAAGTATTTCCAAGGTTGATCAAATATCGTACCCTCCCTCTACCATCGAGATTGGTATTAAAACCTAAATAATTGTTATTTGGTGTTTGCATAGACATGATTGGATTATGTCTATCGCGATACGGTTATTCATTTAAGGAGAATAATGGTTACTCTGTTTATTTGAATAATACCTTCAATGGTCTTGCACCTAAAATGAATGGTTTATTGAATCTCGATCGTAGTGATACACATGTTCATGCCAAAAGATATAAGATAGTAATGTTAGTACCACCTACTTGTGGCACTGCCACGTAAGTCATATCGGTATAAAACGCATGAAGAAGCTCCATGTTGATGGATCTTTGGGCTCACTCATTTTTGAAAAGTTTGAGACATGCGAACCATGTCTATTGGTGTATATGCATGAAGAAACTCCATGCAAATGGACCGTTTTGACTCACTTGATTTTGAATCACTTGAGACATGCAAATCATACCACATAGGCAAGATGACTGAAAGCCTCGTTTTCAGTAAAATGGAACTAGAAAGCAACTTGTTGGAAGTAATACATTTTGATGTGTGCAGTCCAATGAGTGCTGAGGCGTGTAGTGGATATCGTTATGTTCTTACTTCACAGATGATTTGAGTAGATGTTGAGTATATTTACTTGATGAATCACGAGTCTGAATTATTGAAAGGTTCAAGTAATTTCAGGGTGAAGTTGAAAGATCGTCGTGACAAGAGGATAAAATATCTATGATATGATCATAGAGATGAATATCTGAATTACGAGTTTGGCACAGAATTAAGACATTGTGAAAATTGTTTCACATCTAATACAGCCTGGAACACCATAGTGTGATGGTGTGTCCGAACATCATAACTGCACCCTATTGGATATGATGCATACCATGATGTCTCTTATCGAATTACCACGATAGTTTATGGGTTAGGCATTAGAGATAACCACATTCAATTTAAATAGGGCACCACGTAATTCCGATGAGATGACACCGTATGAACTATGGTTTAGAGAAACCTAAGCTGTCATTTCTTAAAAGTTTGGGGTGCGACGCTTATGTGAAAAAGTTTCAGGCTGATAAGCTCGAACCCAAAGCGGATAAATGCATCTTCATAGGACACCCAAAACAGTTGGGTATACCTCCTGTCTCAGATCCGAGAGCGATAAGGGATTGTTTCTAGAATCGGGTCCTTTCTTGAGGAAAAGTTTCTCTCGAAAGAATTGAGTGGGAGGATGGTGGAGACTTGATGAGGTTATTGAACCGTCTCTTCAACTAGTGTGTGGCAGGGCACAGGAAGTTGTTCCTGTGGCACCTACACCAATTGAAGTGGAAGCTTATGATAGTGATCATGAAACTTCAGATCAAGTCACTACCAAACCTCATAGGATGACAAGGATGCGTACTACTTCAGAGTGGTACGTAATCCTGTCGTGGAAGTCATGTTGCTAGACAACAATGAACCTACGAGCTATGGAGAAGCGATGGTGGGCCTGGATTCCAAAATGGCTCGAGACCATATAATCCGAGAGAGGATCCATATATGAAAACAAAGTGTAGACTTTGGAAGAACTACTTGATGGTCGTAAGGCTGTTAGGTACATATGGATTTTAAAAGGAAGACGGACAATAATGGTAAGTATCACCATTAAGAAAGCTCGACTTGTCGTTAAGATGTTTTTCGACAAGTTCAAGGAGTTGACTGCGATGAGACTTTCTTACTCGTAGCGATGCTAAGAGTCTGTTGGAACTATATTAGCGATTACTGCAATCTTGCAGAAAGGATGTCAAAACATTGTTTCCTCGACGATTTTCTTGAGGAAAGGTTGTGTGTGATACAACCGGAAGGTTTTGTCAATCCTGAAAGATGCTAACAAGTATGCAAAGCTCCGGCAATCCTTCTAAGGACTGGAGTAAGCATCTCGGAGTTGGAATGTATGCTTTGATGAGATGATCAAAGTTTTGGGTGTATACAAAGTTTATGAGAAACTTGTATTTCCAAAGAAGTGAGTGGGAGCACTATAGAATTTCTGATGAGTATATGTTGTTAACATATTGTTGATCGGAAATGATGTAGAATTTCTGGAAAGCATGTAGAGTTATTTGAAAAGTGTTTTTCAATGGAAAGCCTGGATTAAGCTACTTGAACATTGAGCATCAAGATCTATAAGGATAGATTAAAACGCTTAATGGTACTTTCAAATGATCACATACCTTGACATGATCTTGAAGGTGTTCAAGATGGATCAATCAAAGAAGGAGTTCTTGCCTGAGTTGTAAGGTATGAAGTTAAGACTTAAAGCTCGACCACGGCAGAAGAAAGAGGAAGGACGAAGGTCGTCCCCTATGCTTTTGTCATAGGCTCTCTATAGTATGCTATGCTGTGTGCCGCACCTGAAGTGTGCCTTGCCATGAGTCAGTCAAGGGGTACAAGAGTAATCCAAGAATGGATCACAGGACAGCGGTCAAAGTTATCCTTAGTAACTAGTGGACTAAGGAATTTTCTCGATTATGGAGGTGGTAAAAGAGTTCGTCGTAAAGGGTTACGCCGATGCAAACTTTGACACTAATCCAGATTATTCTGAGTAGTAGACTGGATTCGTATAGTAGAACAGTTATTTGGAATAGCTCCAAATAGAACGTGGTGGCTGCATCTAGGAGATGACATAGAGATTTGTAAAGCACACACGGATCTGAAAGATTCAGACCCGTTGACTATAACATCTCTCACAAGCATAACATGATCAAACCCAGAACTCATCGAGTGTTAATCACATGGTAATGTGAACTAGATTATTGACTCTAGTAAACTCTTTGGGTGTTAGTCACATGGGGATGTGACCTGGAGTGTTTATCACATATCGATGTGAACTGGATTATTGACTCTAGTGCAAGTGGGAGACTGTTGGAAATATGCCCTAGAGGCAATAATAAATTGATTATTATTATATTTCCTTGTTCATGATAATCGTTTATTATCCATGCTAGAATTGTATTGATAGGAAACTCAGATACATGTGTGGATACATAGACAACACCATGTCCCTAGTAAGCCTCTAGTTGACTAGCTCGTTGATCAATAGATGGTTACGGTTTCCTGACAATGGACATTGGATGTCATTGATAATGGGATCACATCATTAGGAGAATGATGTGATGGACAAGACCCAATCCTAAGCCTAGCACAAAGATCATGTAGTTCGTATGCTAAAGCTTTTCTAATGTCAAGTATCATTTCCTTAGACCATGAGATTGTGCAACTCCCGGATACCGTAGGAGTGCTTTGGGTGTGCCAAACGTCACAACGTAACTGGGTGACTATAAAGGTGCACTGCGGGTATCTCCGAAAGTGTCTGTTGGGTTGGCACGAATCGAGACTGGGATTTGTCACTCCGTGTGACGGAGAGGTATCTCTGGGCCCACTCGGTAGGACATCATCGTAATGTGCACAATGTGACCAAGGAGTTGATCACGGGATGATGTGTTACGGAACGATTAAAGAGACTTGCCGGTAACGAGATTGAACAAGGTATCGGGATACCGACGATCGAATCTCGGGCAAGTATCGTACCGATAGACAAAGGGAATTGTATACGGGATTGATTAAGTCCTTGACATCATGGTTCATCCGATGATATCATCGTGGAGCATGTGGGAGCCAACATGGGTATCCAGATCCCGCTGTTGGTTATTGACCGGAGAACGTCTCGGTCATGTCTACATGGTTCCCGAACCTGTAGGGTCTACACACTTAAGGTTCGATGATGCTAGGGTTATAAAGGAAGTTTGTATGTGATTACCGAATGTTTTTCGGAGTCCCGGATGAGATCCCGGACGTCACGAGGAGTTCTGGAATGGTCCAGAGGTAAAGATTTATATATGGGAAGTCCTGTTTTGGTCACCGGAAAAGTTTCGGGTTTTATCGGTAACGTACCGGGACCACCGGGAGGGTCCCGGGGGTCCACCAAGTGGGGCCACAAGCCCCGGAGGGCTGCATGGGCCAAGTGTGGGAGGGGACCAGCCCCAGGTGGGCTGGTGTGCCCCCCCCCACCAAGGCCCAAGGCGCAAGGAAGAGGGAAGGGGGCAAACCCTAGGGCATATGGGCCCTAAGGCCCATACCTGGTGCGCCCCCCTCTTCCCCTCTTGGCCGCCCCCCTTTTCCCATCTTGGGCTGCCGCCCCCTAGGGGTGGGAACCCTAGAGGGGGCGCACCCCGCTCCCTCTCCCCTATATATACTTGAGGGTTTTGGGGCTGCCAACACATGAGTTCTGACCTCTCCATGGCGCAGCCCTGCTTCTCTCCCTCCTCCTCTCCCGTGGTGCTTGGCAAAGCCCTACAGGATTGCCACGCTCCTCCACCACCACTATGCCGTTGTGCTGCTGCTGGATGGAGTCTTCCTCAACCTCTCCCTCTCTCCTTGCTGGATCAAGGCATGGGAGACGTCACCGGGCTGTACGTGTGTTGAACGCGGAGGTGCCGTCCGTTCGGCACTAAGATCTCCGATGATTTGGATCACGACGAGTACGACTCCTTCAACCCCGTTCTCTTGAACGCTTCCGCTTAGCGATCTACAAGGGTATGTAGATGCACTCTCCTTCCCCTCGTTGCTGGTCTCTCCATAGATAGATCTTGGTGACTCGTAAGAAAATTTTGAATTTTTGCTACGTTCCCCAACAGTGAATGCTGTCTTCCTAAGTGCAACCAAAGGTTCTGCCTTAGGCATATCTATGCAAACTTCCAAACTGCTGGGTTTAGGGGGGAAGATCTGAAGAAGTGTATGGATAATGCTGCCTATGCATATAGTGAACACAAATTTAACATTGCAATGAATGACCTTAGAGCTGAATGTAAGGAAGCTTGGGAGTGGCTTTGTCAAATACCCAAAAAAAACATGGGCAAGGCGTGCATTTGACACAAACTCCAAGACTGACCTTGTAGTCAACAATTTGTTTGAGGTGTTCAACAAGTATGTCCTAGATGTTAGGAAGAAACCAATTAGGACAATGTGTGATGGAATAAAGGATAAGCAGATGATGAGGTGGCATAGGAATAGGGAGAGTGCAAAGACAGCTAGATGGGACATAACACCCCATTATAGTGAGAAGCTAGAGGTTGAGAAGGAGAGGGCTAAATATTGCAAACCAATTCAAGCTGGTGTGGACTTGTGGCAAGTTACAAGTGGGCAGCAAACCCATGCTGTTAACTTGCAAGTGCACACATGTGGGTGTAGAAAATGGGACCTCAGTGGCATCTGTAGCGAACCGACCCGAATGGATCAAGTCTACTGTGCTCCGGTGTCATCCCTGGATCAGTAATGCTGACACCACACAGTACTTCGAAGGATTTATAGCAGAGTGGCAATCACACACTTATTACAACGATGTCTCATAAGAGAACTTATTACAATAATATGGCTTAAGGCCATCTAAAATCGATAACAGCGGAAGACTTGGAAGATAAATGGGTCCATCAACTCCAACGGCATCACTGAGTATAGAACCACGACCTAGAAACACCTTAATCGTCGTCTGAAAAGTCTGCAACATTAACGTTGCAGCCCGAAACGGGTCAGCACATGGAATATGCTGGCAAGGTAACACATAGAGAATAATGGAATGAAACAGCTATACTATATGCATATTTGGCTGGTGGAAAGCTCTATGGTTACTGTTTTGCGTAAAGCCAATTTTTCCCTACTGCAAAGGAATAAATTTATTTAACTATCATGGTGGTTGTTAAACATTGAGAATGGTTGACAGCATTCTCAATCCCAATTAAAAGTAGTCATCAATAACCCAACAAAATTAATTAGAAGTAACATGTTGAGATTCACATGATATTCAAGTACTAGATACTCAAGATGTCCATAACCGGGGACACGGCTAATCATGATTAGTTTATTACACTCTGCAGAGGTTTGCACACTTTTCCCCACAAGACTCGATCGCCTCCGTTGGATTTCTTGCACTACTGGTGTTTGAGAAATGGATGACCGAGACACAGTCTTTCAGAAGCGCTAGCACCTTACGATGGATAGACCGGTACACCTACTTTCCCCTACATCTGCTAGTCTACCCTGTAAGAGTTCACACGACTTAGTCAACTATGCCAGAGCCCATAATGGCTTGTGGCTGCACACGTAAGTATTTAGTATGAAAGATCTTATGATCCCTTTGAGCCTGGGTGGCGGTCCAAAATAAAACAGGCAAGTCCTGATAGACATCAGGTGCCTCAATCCACCCAGATGTGTGTTTAAGTTGCCACCTTAGATAAACCATTAAAATTATCAATCTCACATCTGTCATGGATATCACTCACCCAATCCACGTCTACTAGCATAGCATGGCATAATAAGCAAACGTAGAAGTAACTCCCAAAGGTTTCATAATAAACAGGTAATAGGTACTACCTCATCTACTTCCCATCCCACAATTTAATTAGATCCTAATCATGCAATGTGTGAGGATGGATCTAATGCAATAAAACTGGGTTGTAGAAAAGGTATGATCAAAGTGTTACTTGCCTTGCTGATGATCCGCGAGTCCTAGAGATTCGAAGTAACAGGCGGCGCAATCCGGGTAATCTATCATAGACAAACAACAAGCATACAATAAGTACTCATCTAATGCACAGGTAAAACTCGAACAAGAGATCGAACCAGATAGTTCAACTTAAGAACTCCGGTTGCAAAGAAAGAAAGAACCGAACAAAGAAACCGAAAACAAACGGCGGAAGAAAACAACTTGGTTCTAGCAAGTTGAAACTAGGTCAAATTTTACCGTAGCAAAAACTGATTTAAGTTGATTAATCGGAACGGCGGTTTTGAAACGAAACTCCAGGCGCTTGAATCACCTGATTCCGATAGACGAGCGAGAAAATAGACTAGAACGAAGATCGGATCTGAGATCGCGATCGCGGAATAAATCCGACGAAAAGAAAAAGAAGAATGGTTAAACGAACGGACGTTCGTTAACCTAGAAGAATCCGGTGATCACGTTCATTAGGACGAACGGTCTGGCGAACGGTCTCTAGGCAACTAAACCGGAAAAGAAAACGAATCCGATCTAGGGTTTCGGAAAAGAAAACCGAAACGAAAAACCGATCTAGAAAACGAATCGGAAGAGAAGAAAAGAATTGGAACGGTTTATAAGAAAAACCGATCCGAGGGGATAGAAGAGATGCGGCGTGGGGCTACCTCCGGCGAGCGGCAGCGGCGATGCACAAGGGCGGCGGCGGCGGTGACTAGGCGGCGGCGACGATGCAGGGCGGCAGCGGCGCGGGCAAAGGACGGCGGCGGCGCTAGGCGAGGGGCGCGGCGGCGGTGTAGGCGCGGGGTGAGGGCGCGGCTTGGGAGGCTTGGGGCTTGGTTTGGTGGTGGAAAAAGGGGGGGTGCTTGGGTATTTATATAGGTGAGGGGGAGGGTTTGCTTGGGGGAGGGGGCAAGAAAAGAGAAGGGGAAAGGAAAGAGTAGGACTAGAGTCCTACTAGGACTCCAGGGCGGCGGCGGCTTCCTGCCTGCGCGCGGCACGCTAGGGCGGCGCGGCGGCCTGGCCGGCCGGCCTGCTGGGCCTTTGGCCCAGGGGCGCTGCGGGGAAACTTTTTTTAAATCGGTTTCACACGTAGAAAAACAAAAGAAAAGAGAACTAAACAAACTCCAAAACTTCTAAAGTAAATTTTCCTCAACTCCTAAAAATGAGTCGAACAAAATGAACTTTTCTCGAGACCTAGAATGCAAATTTTGAAACACGCATTTTTCCCTATCCAAATAAAGGCAAATAAACTCCGACAAATCCAATGATCCTCTTTTCAAAATTTGAGAAAGCTCAAATATGAAAATAACGAAATCTCCAACTCTCTTTGAGGGTCCTTGAGTTGCGTGAAATTTCTAGGATCGACCAAAATGCAAGAAAATATGATATGCATGATGATCTAGTGTATAACATTGCAAATTGAAAATTTGGGATGTTACAGCATCCCATGTAACCATGCCATCTCAGTAATAAACAAGGGCAAAAGAAAACCAGAGGATTATGTCAACAAGTTCTTCAAGAAAGAATTTTATGTGGCAGCTTATGAACCAATGATCTATCCAGTTCCTGGTGAGCATGATATATACAAGGACCCCTGGTCCTGACATTGACCCACCTGCATTTAAAGTGAAGGGAGGAAGAAAGAAAGAGAAAAGGATCAAGGGGAAATTTGAAGTTCCAAAGCCTAAGGACACATCCAGAATGGGGACTATAACATGTGGCAATTGTGGACTACAAGGACATAGGTACACTAGCTGCATGAAGCAGTTGAAGCCTGAGCTGGCTTTGAGGAAGAACAAACATGTGGTAATCCTCTTATAAGTAGTAACATGTTTTCCTTCTTGTACATTCCATTTTTTAAGTACTAACTCATTTTTCTTCTTGTTTATGCAAGCTCTTGCAAGGAATCCCAATGCTGGTGCTGCTGCTACTACACTAGCAGCAAGAACTTCTCAACCAGCTCCTACAACAACACCAACAGTTGGAACAGGAGGTGCTGGGAGAGGTGCTAGGGCAGGAGCTGGGAGAGGAGCTGGTAGAGGTGCTGGGAGAGGTGCTGCAGCTACAGGTGCTGGGAGAGGTGCTGGTAGAGGTGCTGGGAGAGGGAGAGGTACATTCTCTGCCCCAAGGCAATCTGGTCCATCCACATCTACTGCTGGGACAGGTGCTGGTGTTACACATAGTGGATGGAGGAGGTACTTCTATGCAAGTGGCAACTAGATACTTCATGTGTGTGTTCTTGCATCCTATGATACAATGGTGATCTTGCTTTGATGATGTACTTTAAGAATCAATGCCATGTATGGCTTTTGTTCATGTGGATGCATATTATTGGATATCTTCATGTGATATGTTGTTGAGTACTCAATATATTATTGGATATATTGCTGGAGTTATTGATATTTTGGAGTTATTGATGAGTACTCATTATATTGGATATCTTCATAGTGTGTATGTTCTTTTTATGATTCATATGTTGATGAGTACTCAACATGGAGTTATTGATATGTTGTGTATGCTGAAAATGTTCTTTATATGATTGATATGTTGATCCTATTGATATGTTGTATAAAGCGATCATTTTGGGTTTTGGTGGCTCGGGGTCGACGAAACCACCTAAAGCCATCATTTTGGGTTTTGATGGCTTGGGGTCGACGGAACCACCTAAAGCCATCAACTGGGGTCTAGGGTGGCTCGGGATCGACGAAATCACCTAAAGCCATCAACTAGGGTCTAGGCTGGCTCGGGGTCGATGAAACCACCTAAAGCCATCATTTTGGGTTTTGGTGGCTCGGGGTGGATGGAACCACCTAAAGCCATCAACTAGGGTCTAGGGTGGCTCGGGGTCGACGAAACCACCTAAAGCCATCATTTTGGGTTTTGGTGGCTCGGGGTCGACGGAACCACCTAAAGCCATCAACTAGGGTCTAGGGTGACTTGGGGTCGACGAAACCACCCAAAGCCATCAACTAGGGTCTACGGTGGCTCGGGGTCGACGAAACCACCTAAAGCGATCATTTTGGGTTTTTGTGGCTCGGGGTCGACGGAACCACCTAAAGCCATCAACTAGGGTCTATGGTGGCTCGGGGTCGACGGAACCACCCAAAGCCATCAACTAGGGTCTACGGTGGCTCGGGGTCGACGAAACCACCTAAAGCGATCATTTTGGGTTTTTGTGGCTCGGGGTCGACGGAACCACCTAAAGCCATCAACTAGGGTCTAGGGTGGCTCGGGGTCGACGGAACCACCTAAAGCCCTCAACTAGGGTCTAGGGTGGCTCGGGGTCGACGAAACCACCTAAAGCCATCAACTAGAGTCTACGGTGGCTCGGGGTCGACGAAACCACCTAAAGCCATCAATTAGGGTCTACGGTGGCTCGGGGTCGACGAAACCACCTAAAGCAATCATTTTGGGTTTTTGTGGCTCGGGGTCGACGAAACCACCTAAAGCCATCAACTAGGGTCTAGGGTGGCTCGGGGTCGACGGAACCACCTAAAGCCATCAACTAGGGTCTACGGTGGCTCGGGGTCGACGAAACCACCTAAAGCGATCATTTTGGGTTTTTGTGGCTCGGGGTCGGCGGAACCACCTAAAGCCATCAACTAGGGTCTACGGTGGCTCGGGGTCGACGAAACCACCTAAAGCCATCAACTAGGGTCTACGGTGGCTCGGGGTCGACAAAACCACCTAAAGCGATCAATTTGGGTTTTTGTGGCTCGGGGTCGAGGGAACCACCTAAAGCCATCAAGTAGGGTCTAGGGTGGCTCGGGGTCGACGAAAGCACCTAAAGCCATCAACTAGGGTCTAGGGTGGCTCGGGGTCGACGAAACCACCTAAAACCATCAACTAGGGTCTACGGTGGCTCGGGGTCGACGAAACCACCTAAAGCATCACTGTACCATAACAAACTATTCCTTTTGCAAATGCATTTAAGCATTTAAGAATCACTCTAACATATGTAACTATGTGCATTTAAGAAGCATTTAACCATTAGAATAACATAAGCATCAGTATGTAAACATTTTCAGTCTAACATAAGCATCACTGGAGTTCACATTACATAGTGGAGTTCAAATGCACAATCCATCCTTTTCTCACAAAAGGATGAATAGCATATTACTAGGTAGATAAACAACCAGAGTTCACAATTAGTACTAGAACCATACATTGCACAACCATAATTCTAAGTTACTAGGTCATTGCACAGCCATCCTTCCCAAAAGGTCTGCAATGCCCACTAATCTCAATTCATCTTGTTCAGTTCTCCAAGATGGCCTGGATCCCCTTGATCTTCTCCTTCAGCTTCTCCTCTGCCTTCATGAGCTCAGTTATCTTAAACTCTTGCATCTGCTTCTCTTCATTATGGTTTTCCTTGAGCTTCAGCAGATCAGCAACCTGGAACTTCAACTCTAGCTTCTCTTGGGTGAGCTTCTCATCAAACTTTGTGAACTCTGCATTCTTCAACTCCAAATTCATCCTAGCCTCACTCAGCAATTCCTTCTCTTTCATATTCTTCAACTTGAGGTTTTGGATGGCAATTGCTTGAGCACTTGTCAGGTTGCACAGGATTTCATACTTTTGTTGAAGCTTCTCTGTAGCTGCATCTTTCTTTGCCATTTCTGCATTCTTATGAGCCACCAATTCAGCTCTGCATTCGTGCTGATATGTGACAGCTGACTGCAGATAACTAAAATCCACAACCCTATCCTGTTGAAAGTCCACAAGTTGATGCACATCTTTCACTAACTTGTCATAATCTGCATCCAGCTTCTTCTTTTCTTCTGTCAAATGGTGAATAGTTAAAGCACTTTGAAGATTATCATTCACCCTAGCAGACTTGCTCTCTTCAACCATTGACCAAAGCTTCAGCAATGCATTTTCCATTGTTGGGGGCCACTGCTCATCAACCCACTGAACAAACCCACAATTCTGACCTTCCTGGAAAAATAACAAGGCAAAATTTAGTACAATACAACTACTATGAGTAGTAAGCAACAGTTAGTTCATGCTAAGCAAGAGGGTGGTCAGTATATAATTAGCAGAGTAACACTCCATTCAACTTTGCATAATAACCAACTTACAATTGGCCATTAATATAATGGAATCCTACAATCTGCACTACCACTCTAGCAGTGAACTACTTTGCCATATATCACTAACAAATGGAACATAGAAATCACTGAATGAAGAGTTATCAAACCAGACTACATTAGCCTAGCTAAATACACTACATTAGCCTACAGGAACAAACTAGCTAATGACAGTATCTACTGTCAACACTCAACAGTAAGCAACAGTTACTTATTAAGAGTCACACATCAGCTAATGGAGGGGCTAATGTGAGTATTAAGCAACATTGCATACAAGCATAAATAAATAGTATGTGCACACAATAGAGCATTCATGTGCACACAACAGAGCATGCTTGAGCCTATATTTAGCCTAAATGCACTCCACCGACCATAATATTCACCATTCCTACAATGAGAACTACAATATGGCATATATGACTAACAAAATTACCATACACATAACTGAATCACAATTGGCAAACAAGACTCTGTCACTTCCAATGAACATATCCTGTGCATAATCAATAAGGCAAGAAAAATACCGGCTCTGCACATGCTAAGAACCTTCTCCCAGTCATTGTTCCTTCAAATGCAACAAGCCTCTCTGATGGCTTCCCATGCTTCTCGCACAACACTATCAGATCTAGCTCAAGACCCTTGTAATCCGGGTCCTCAAGAGAGAAAGGCACCTGCCCAAGCAAAATCCAAGTTAGCATCATGTGCAGAGGACGAGGACAAAGCAAATCAAACAAAATCCTCACACCAAAGACCACCTACACAGAAAAATCCCCAAAATTTCCTAAACCTAGCCCTAACCCTAGCTCCAATGGAGTAACTGACCTGGTTGAGCCCATCGGTGGAGGTTTCTGAGTGCATGTACGGGAGGCTTGAGTTGTCGTCGCTGCTCTCGTCTTCAAAAACCATGGTTGCGGCAGCTTCGTGTGGCGGCCGGCGGGGGCGGGCGCAGGCGGCGGCGAGGCAGAGAGAAGGAAGAAGAACGCAGAGCAGAGCGGGGGGGGGGGGGGGGGGGGTGAGCGGGGTGTGGCTCAACCGCACCAGTCGCGCCCTAAACGGCTCGACCCGGGCTCGTCCGAGTCAGCGCGCGGGCACGCGCGCACTGGCCAGCGTGGCGCCTGACGGGCGGGCCCAACCGGTTAGCTTTTCTGTCAATACGTATAAAACGCATTTTTAGTCTTTTTTGCAATGGCTCGCCCCAATCTTGGTACTGACACGTAAAAAATACCAATCTTGGTACCAATCTGCTTCCAATGGCTCAATTGTGGTACTTCTATGTAATTTACTCAGTTTCATGCCACACCCCGATTGTATCCTACTCAGAATGGGAATGGGTCGGGTCGCTAACCTGACCTAAAAATTCGAGGTCAACGGGTCATGTGGGTGGGTCTCAAACGGGCCGGAACAGGGCCGGCGTCAGGTGGCCCGCTGGATCAGCCGGGCCGGCCCATCTATAGTCTTATATCTCACACCAGTTACAATCTTCGTCGCGTCCGTGTTGCTGTAGGACCCGATTTTGCGACGTAGTCCGTGTTGCTGTTACACTAATCAGATTTCATTATAAATCATGCCTAATTTTAACATCTTGTTTATCCACAAGTCAATGGAAAGCAAAAAAAAATTGGGTCGACCCAAAAATACCCATCGGGCCAACAAGGCCATTGACTATTTTTTATATGGATCGACCCGCCTCTCAAATTGGCCTTGGGGCCACAGGGGCCAAGTCTGGGTTGGCCCGTTCCCATCATGACATCCTTGCATATTGTGTCGGCTGAGATTTCGAAGTCCGAATGCTGTTTAAGTAATACTCGCAAGAAGAAAAGGATCCAGCTATAAACGGAACGAAACAGCTCGTTTCGCCCCATCGGCTGTACTAACCCAGACGCAGCAGAGTACCAGAATATGCTGTTGCAGCGGCAGACAGAGGGGAAAACACTTTCAAGCTAGTCAGTCAGCCACAGCCACAGCCATGTCGCAGCCCACACATCACACAAGATTTAACTCAGCAGCAAAACGCTTCCGATTATTACAACAAGAAGCAGGTACTAGTATGTACAAGCATCGACATGAAAACACTCTCCATCCGAAAAACTGCAACTTACAACAAGCGGCCCTACAAAGGTGCATGACGAACAACACCATATCTCAAAGCACAGCAAAAAAGGAAACAGCTCTTCCTACATTCCGAAAACGACTCCGCAGCCGACGAACACCACTCACGAACAGGCTACATACAGTTAGCAAGTCCTCTCCATCACAGCGACGCTACTACCAGCAAGCTTAAATATACGTCCCTCTACGGAACCTACTCCTATGCAGTTAGCAGTTGGAGGTCGCCCTCAGTCTTCTCATGGCTCGGCGCGAGCATATCTCCTCCCGCGTTATTGTTTCGACGACCTGACAAGTCTCGAGCATGAAATGATTGGCCAACAACAGATTTCTGGTGTAAATGCAAGTCAAAGGGGGCAAGAACTTACGACTTACAGCTTCTTGGTGTCCTCGGATTTCGGCAGCTGTAGTTGATACAGCGGTTAGGGGTTGCACGAGGTGATAGGCTCGCTGGTTCACACCTAGGCCGGGCTCCAACACATGTTAGTTCAGCTACCAACAACTCATCAGCATCATGTCCCGTCTTCGTCGAAAAAGCTAGAGTAACAGCTAGAGATGGTATCATCCCGTCGAAAAAGCTAGAGTAACAGCTAGAGATGGTATCCTTCCGTTGATGGTAAACGGAATTAGTGAAGTCACTGCGGTCTCGTGACACATAATCGAGCCTTCCCAGGGTTAAGAAGTGACTCCGACATTATCCAACCCTGACATGCAACGAAAAGGAATGTGGTTAGTCATGTACCAAGCGATTCAATCAAGCGGCTTGTCACAATTATGTCTAGTGGTTGGAGTGCTAGATAGATAGCACATTTATCATAAAGATAAGGAGCGTTACCTGTTCTTTTGCTTTCTTCCGGAATGTTCCATAAGATGACGACACAATTTTGCAAGACTCTGCGATGTGTGCCAGGAAATCCATGTTCCGTGGGTGCAGGTTCCCGTAGTGATCTGATCGATTGGAGCTCATCCTCTTCCGTTCATGTGATACATTGATGAAATGCAGCAACACATGGGCCTGTAAAGCAGTATCGTTATCAGGACGTAGGACAATTAGGGACCGCAAACACACCTAAAAGCTAAAATTATTGCAACGCGAACAGCTGCTTACATGGAAAGCAGCTTTGAGAATGTCATCTGGCTTTGCTTGGTCCTTGAGTAACGCATATACTTTATCCTTCGTTGGGTTATATGTTACCATGTATCGCTCATCCTACAATTAAGATAGGAAGTATTAGCCATACCAAAAGAAGGAATGCAGGAAATATACTGGCAGTGGCCACTGGCCAGGGAGCTGGAGGATGTACCTCAAACAAAGGCCTTGTGGCAACAAATGAAACAGGTTCTTGAAATGCTTCTCCAAATCGCGATCCTGAAAGAAAGTATCAGACTGTAAGAAAACATTCCATGTACGATGAAAGGACCACAGTCAGAAGAAACCATAGTGCAAACCTATTGAAACTGGCTCATGCCGCCAAGGATGAATAAATATCGTCTCCTGCGAGTTTCCTTCCTTCAACGAGGGAACATACCCTGTACCATGAAAGGTTGGAGAATCAAGTACTACATAAAATCGCAATTAAGACAGAAGATGCGTCTAAAGGAGACCACAATTAGAACTTCCAGAAACTCTAAAAGTTCCATATGGCAGTTTCGAGCTCAATACCGAGAGTGCAAGGATAGAAGAGAATATGTTCAACCCATTGTGCTGACACACACCAAAAGTTCATGTTTTCACCATGGTTATGGATTGATCAAAAGGAACTTGGTGCCTGTCAAATCTTTTCTAAAGCCTTTTGAATTCTTACTTTGCTATGCCTAATACTGTAATTGGCTTCGCTTTAGGAAGCATTTCACAAATATAAGTGCCGCTTTACTAGTCACATTAATATAACTGATAAAGATCAGTGGTCTGTCCATATAAACAATTCCAGAAGTATGTTTGCATTTTCTTGAACAATTCAAAGCATAATATCTAAAAAATCAAAGCAGAAATCTGTGATTTACCTGTCTTAATAAAGGAATCCACTGCAACAGTAAACCTTGCCCTGTTTAGGGTATTCAGCACAACAGACCTCACCTGGTAAGAAACTCAGTATCAACATATGCCTTGCAGAGGGAACAATAAGACCCAAGAAATAAAGTATTGAAGTGAACCTCATGATATGAACTCAGGAGATATCCACATGACAGGAGGGCAAATGAAGTCACCAACGATGGGTTCCGCTTTGTGATAAAGATGCTCAAACCAGTGCCCAGCTTCATGTGAAATCAACAAAATAATGTCAGAATTGCTGCTAAATTGAGTGAACAGATGATATCATGTACTCATACAACCAAAAGCTCAGGTCACACCCTCAAATTATGTGAGTAAATCAGCCAATTCAGTTGCATGCCTGATTAATGTGCCACTTGCGCAAAAAGTTCAAGGAAACATGTTAATAATTACCAGATCTGCAATGTTCCCGACGGATTCGCCTTTAGCAGTCACATCTCCAATATTTTCTCCTCTTGCATATGCCTTGTAGATTGGGGTGCGAGTTGAGGTAGACGTAACAGCAGCGACATTCTAAAAATGTTGCATGAAAAAACAGAAGCTCTTCATCAATACTTTCAAAACAGTGTCGAGTATATGTACTTGAAATCCAATTACTGCAACTTTGAACAACTCGCGACGACAGACCTTTACAACATTTGCAACGCAAGCCATAGGCAAGAAAAACTGAGGGAAGGCTGCAGTAGCTAACTCTATCCCAGCGCCTATCTCCAGCAAGAGATCACTAGAAAAGCGGAGCTACAGAAAAAAATCAGTTTCAGTTAGTCGTGCACACGGGACCAAGAAATTGGAAATAAAGTACAGTAGATAACTAGATGGTAAAAAAAAATGTAAACATGCTTTAAAATCTTTCACCTGCTTTAGGTCATTGTCAAACTTCTTTCCTTGTCGCGCAAAAAGCATTTTTCCAACACGTCCAGCACCGTCCTGGAGCAGGACCACAATCACAACTATATGATTAGAATAAATAATACATGTATGATTTCTAATGACAAGAAGCAAAGAAGAGCATATCAGCCAATCAGAAGATATTGCTATCAGATGACCAATAACTCTAGAAGGATAAGACTTCAGGTTCATGAAGTTTATCGCAAAAAACTCTTCTACTCCCTCCGATCAAAATTAATTGACGCATATTTAGTACAACTTTAGTACAAAGTTGTACTGAGTGCGCGTCAATTAATATGGATCGAAGGGAGTAATAAATTTCTGATTTGTCTTAAAATGAATCAGCAGAAAGGTATGATGACCTAAACAAATAGATTCTTGAATAGACATGATTTGTTTACCTTGAGGATCCAGTTGATAGCAATGGCACCCGGGGTAACCTTGCTTTGAGAGACTCCGACGGAGCTCAGCAAGGTTCTTGTTGTGAACACACCCATTGCTCCACCAAAAAAATGCTGAACAGCGAACAAATCTCAGCATGATACATATGAATCAAGACAGTGAATACTGAACACAAGTTCTAAACTGTACCTTGAGAGCTCTCCAGGTCATGTATGGGACGTATGAAGGAGTAACACTGTCTGGAAACCCTTCAGGCACAACATAAGATCTTACGAACGCCATTATTTCCTGCAGCCATAGTGTGTAATGGTGTTATTTAGTATTCTAAACGCTTTTATATTAGTTTACAGAGGGAGTACTTTATTAGAGATAGAACATAAATGTGGAGTGATTTCAACTCTCCACGCAGCACTTTAATCTTCACATAATAGTGTAGAATCCTCTATTCAATAGTTGAAAACAACTGCTGCACAACTTAACTCCAAAATGAATTCCATTAATCCCTTTTTTTTCTCTAAAAAGGATGAGAATAAAGTGAAGAAGACAACTTCCACAGGTTAAAAAGAACTTTCAGTCAGCAAGCAACTTAATCTGGCACGTGTAGTCCACTGCAATATTAAATTTCCTACAAACTACCTTAGTCCCAACTAAAAATTGACGGTGAAAACAATACTACTTTGGACTAAATTAACTTTGTACTACAGGAACAAAGTCATAGTCCTGGAAGTACGACACAATTTACTCTCCCGGTTTCACCTAAATAAAACAAAACTGCCTCGAAAGTATCGAGTCAGTACACTCCGAAGAATTACAGAAAACATATCTACATTGTGCAGCTGCACAAATAATCTACAATTCGCAGATGGCTACGCCTCGCGTACACCAAATCGCCGAAAATCCACAGCCAATTCCCCCAAATCAAACCGGAAACCTAACGCATATCCACCAGACCACCAAAACACAACCAACAGCAGCAAACACGACGGGACGCCGCAATTCCACCAAAACAGCTCACCTCGGCGGGCGGGAGCGGCGACTGGAGCGGCACGGCCCGGACGGAGGCCCCGAGGGGGACGGCGGACCCGCCCCTGCCCCGGCCCCTGCCCTTGCCCTTCCCGGGGGCCGCATCCACCACGTACTTCCACCGCCGGCCCTCCACTTCCTCGAGGCAGAGGAAGCCCTCGAGCGCGGGCGCGGGCGCCTCCAGTACCGCGGGGGCGACGGCCTCGGCGATCGTGGAGGTCCGCACGGCCTCGCGCACCAGCCGCGCGTCGGGCGGCGGCGGCGGCGCCTGCACCGCGACGGCCTGCGCCGCGGCGGTCCGCTTGATCCCCACCGCCGGCGCCATGGGGAGGGCGAGCGCGAGCGCGGGGCGCTGCTTAGTCAGATGGTTGTCGCGACGGGCGCACAGGACAGGACAGGGGGGCTGGGCGAGGCGAGGCGGGGCGGAGTGGTTGGAGAGAGAAAAGGGAGGGCGGAGGGTTATATTGGCGTTGGCGGAGCCGCGGAAATGCCAAGATGGAGGTGAGAGACCGGACAGCGGAGAGAGAAAAGGTTTTATAGACCTGGAGAGGTCTCTCCTGGCTCCGCTACGGGCACCAGCGCCGTGCACCCACTTTACTTGTTGCCCTTCACGGCGGGGCGGCCGGAACGTGGTGGTCCGGCGTGGCGCCGGATGCGCGAACTGCTATGGGCACACTGTTGAAAACCAATTGTCTCACACGCAATGACTGTTTTGCGGGTCCATGGTTATTGAAAGTCTATGCCGGAAAGATGGTTGGGGTATGCCGACGTGGTTATCCAGTTGCGTCATTGAAAACATGAACTGCAACATACGGTATATATTAGCGGTTGAAAACATAATTTCTTGCACGCAATGAATATTTATGGATGGTAAGTTGTTATCGGAATCCACACCTCAATGGTTATTGCGAGTTTACAAGAATGAGATGATCAACGCATGTCAGCATGCTCGTCTAGTGTGACACCGAAAATGTGAACGCTACAGACACGAGAAGTTGAAACGCCACTATCTTTACATGCAATGATTCTATCTATGATCCACATGTTGGCATTGGAAGATTATGAGGGAGACATTATCGGCGCATGCCAACATGGTGGGTAGTGTGGCAACAAAAATGCGAGCCGCTACGGACATAGAGAGTTAACATGATAATGCACGCAATGCTTGTTTGTGAGATCCCTGTGCCGGTGGTTGTTGGACGTTTACGAGGGAGAGATGAGCAATGCACGCAAACAGGGGCGTCTGGTGTGAGATCAAAGATGAAAGTTGAAACACCATAATCTTACACACCACGACTATATTTATGTGTAGGGTGTTTCTAGAATTCGCACGCAGGTGGTTAATGAAACGCCGCTATCTTACACGCGATGACTATTTGTGGGGTAGGATTGTTTCAAAGATCCATACTTTCAGTGGTTATTGAAAGTTTATGGGAGATAGATGGCCAGTGCATGTGACATTAAAGATGAAAGTTAAAACGCCACTATCTTACACACAATGACAGGAATTATGAGGTAGGGATGTTTTTGGGATTCACGCGTGAATGACTATTGAAAGTTTAGGAGGAAGAGATGGGCGGTGCATGCATGGCAATGTGATTGCTCGACGTGGCATCAGAGACACGAGCTGCCATGGACACAAATAGTAGAAAAATAATGGTGCATCCTAGGGTAGTTCATGTGCACCAGTGTATTTTGTCATGGACCTATATATCGAAGATAAGAAAGAAAGCCTAGTGATTAAGCCTCATCTTTTTGTTCCACCAGCGACGTACTCATTTTCTTATATGAGTTATATGATTTGTGGTTGCACCCTTTCCAACTCAAACTTAGGCTTTCCACAGTTTTAGATCCCGGAACCCTAGCGGGGTGACAACATGTGCCAACTGAATGAGAGTTGTAATGCTCGATCGTGTGTGGCAAGTATTGGTAGGAGTTCCTACCATGCATGTGGGCAAAAGTGTAAAATTTCGTGCTTTCAAAGTTTGTCAAAAAATTACTACAATATTGATTATTATTATGGTTTCGTTTGAGTTGAGGACTGGTAAACGAAAATATCATGCATACAATGCTACTATCTTTTCAATGTCTATAGACATCAATATGACTGTAAATGGGATCGCTGTGCGTGTGACCTTTTCCCATCCGAGTTACGTACAGTGCTTACTTGGACGGCTACGACCCCACGTAACCGATCGATGAACGGATTCAATTGTCTGTTGTATAGAAATCGTACATCAGACGTCATATGTAAGTGCAGGGTTGTTGTACATGTACCTCCGTTTGTTGTTAAATTATCGAAACTGCTCTGCGTACGATTAATATTCGTCGTACACAGGTACAACCAGACTGCAAATGTTATGGCCCATAAACTGAATCATGAACAATTTGTCTCTAATCATAGGTGTTGGACGGGGATTCCATCGTACGGATAGCAAGGTCGTTAAATTATATATTCTCTCTGTCTGGAAATACTTATTGTAAAAACAGATGTATATAGGCGTGTTTTAGTTTTAGATACATCAATTTTTATCAATTTCTCTGACAAATACTTTCGGACAAATGGGGTACAAGAGTTTTATTGTAGAATTAGTGTTTTTTTCATTCATAAGAATTAGTGATATTTTCAAAAAAAGAATTAGTGATTTTTTTTGGGGGGGTGCGGCGGAGACGGGAGGCGTGGCCGGTCCATGGGCTCAGATATTTTGGGGGGCGCGTGGCTTCTCTCCCCCGCGCCGCGCCGCGCCGGTGGGCCAGCGGAATCAGAGTCCCGTGCGGTGGCGTTAAGTACGAGGTGGGGGACGCGCCGTCGAAGTGGCAGCGAGCGGCTGTAGCATGCACGTACGCCTCTCTTCTCCACTCCACTCCACTCCGCTCCGTTCGTACACCTACAGGAGGGCTGTGCCCGCCCGCGCCGCGTCCCAGCGCAATGCGGCGCGGCGGTGGAGTTTTCCTCCGTGAGATCACCGGGAAAACGTCACCACACAAGCGCGACGTGTCACGCACAGCGACCGGCCGGAGGGTAAAACACGTGCGAGGCGCGCGCGTCGCCCACGGTGACTCCCGTTTTCACGTGCCCGGGACATGTGTAAATCACGAGCTTTCTGAACGGGATCGTGCGGTGCCAGGAGCTTTCTGAACGCGCTCCGGCGTCACCCTCGTCCGTTCCGCCGCTACCGGACGGAGAGCTGGCGCCCGCCCGCCGCGCGCGTGAGCTGAAGAGCGGTGGACGGCCGAGCGGCCGCGCAGGTGGCGCGCCCGGGCGGCGCTGCTGGGCCGGCGGGCACCATGTGGCCGCGGGGGCCGCCAGTTGTGCCGTCGGCCCGCGTCCAAGTGTCGGGCTGCGTGTGTTTTTTTCTTACACAGCGCGGCGGCGCGGCCTGCGCGGTTTGGCACCGCCCGGCGGTTGGCCGCTCGTACGAATACGTAGACAGAGACTCGGTTGCCGTCTCATGGAGTACAGTGTTGAATGTTTTCCTTTTCCTTTTTCTTTTTTTTTGCTCTGAAAATATTTGAACGCTGCCGCTCGATCACGAGGAGGCATGAGAGATGGAAAACAAGTGAAGGTTACGTGCAAGAATTATTATTTTTGCTACTCCGGCCGAGTAATTTGACTTGCACGCAGGGCCGGTGAAGTTTGGTGGTCGCCGGCCACGGTTAGGTCGTTCGGTTTCACCGATCGAACGACGCTGGATGGGGTGTTGGAACAAGCAAGTCGTGTACCGGCTGCTCAGGCGCAGGAATGCCGTTCATTCAAGCGGTATGGTCAAAGCGTTTTTCAGGTTTCGCGCGCCATGTTGCCCAGCACATTTCGCGTGACCTTTGAGCGCTGATCCGTGGCGCCACTGCCCACGCACGGCTTCGGTGTCCTCCTGACGGAGCTGACCACGACGGAGAGAAAAACTTGTGTCTGTTGGCTGGCGGTGCGCGGGACTATCTAGCCGGCCGGGTCACCGAGATCGTCAGGGCGGGACAGATATTTTTCTTCTTCTAACAACAAAGACTAATCGAACCCAAAGCTGTACGTAGTACCGCTTCGGTTCTTAAATATTTGTCTTTTAATTTTTTTTAAAAATTAAATATTTGTCTTTTAATTTGTTTTAAAAAGTGACTACATACAAAACAAAATGAATAAATCTACGATCTTTAAAATATGTCTATATACATTCGTATATGATAGTTCATTTATAAAATCTTTAAAAAGACAAATACTTAGGAAGGGAGGGAGAGAGTACTTCGTTATCTTCCTTGGGTCACGTCGTGCTAATCACAAGGAAAATGTTGCATCATTGCCTACACCAGACGAGCTCGACGTACGACGCCTTTCGCCGAGGCTTGTTATCGGACCGTTTCATGACAGATCGTCTTTGTTTTCTTTTCCCACCGCGCGCACATGCATCCTCGGGTTGAACGATGCAAGCAATGCGGAGAGAGGCATGGAAATATCGCGCCCGGGCGCGCCTTGAGCTCTTGTCCCGGCATCCGTCTCGTGTATGCCGTCCGTTAATTACCGACCCCCCGTTGAATCAATCCATTCAACTATGATCTTTTATATGCCGTACTTAGCAGATTAATCACTGGATTCTACTAAGATGTGACGATCTGTCACTAGTAGTACTGATTTACCGGCGTGAGCAGTCAATTCTGTCAGCTCGGCGGCGCACAACAACGCCAGAATGCGCCGCTCATCGCATCCCTCTCTGACACACCTGCACCTGCACGCATAAAAACAATTCTGCCCGCGGACAGCGGCACAAGCAGCGACAAAGACGGGGCGTGCGTGCCAGAGGCCGCTGGCCGTGGCGCTGCCCCCGCACCGCACCTGAAAGATTCAAGTGAGCATGTCTGTTTTGTCGACGCATATGCATGCCGCGCGCGCCCTGCTCGATCCCGACACCTCTAGAGCTGGCCTCACGACTCGTCGATTCGGAACTCGAAACGCATCGTCTAGCTCCCCTGCCTGTCCGATCGATGTTATTTTACGCACCACGCGTGCGCCAGATGCTGGCCTCGTGTCGAGGTCGAGCAGACGCGGCAGAGACCGGCGAAAAGGCCCGGGTTAGTTTAGTCTAGTTTATTATACGTAGAAGAATTATTTTAGCGTGCCAGGCCGAGCAAGCGTCGATGGATCGTTGAGGTTCCGGGAGTAGCTGGCCAACACCCGAGCGCCTCCACCTGCATGCATGAACCACGTGTCCTGCAGCCGCGAGAGGGCCGTCTCGAGACTTCTCCCGCCCCCTCACGATTATTGCATGCGCGCCGATCATATGATGCACGGACAGCGCTCCCGTCTCCCCTCTCGTCTTTCACCTCACGCTGAGCTGAGGGCGACCGTACGCGTGCGCGAGTGAAGTCTATTTTAAACCTTAAGATTATAGAGCATGACGCAAATGAACCCTCACATCAAAATTCCTAAAATTGATACCCTATACTACTCAATCCCGATCAATTTAAACCTTGACTCCGTTTGGCGCACCAGGAAAATAACGATCCCGGCCGAGATCACTCTCCACAGTCAATGACCACCCGGGTTCATATGTCATATTCTTCTTCCATCTCCCAATCTGTATCTCTCTCAGCAGCCAATGCTCGTCGTGTAGCCATCAACTACCCGTTTGTTCCAGGAGAACTGGAGAAGTGATTTGTATACGTGTGTGAGCAGAATCATTCAAGGCTTTGTACGGGTTGAGGGAAGACGAGGTCCTAAGATGTCATGTTGCCAGCGTCCGTGGCCTCGCCGGCGAGCTCCCATTCGCCACGGCTACGACAACGGCTGGCTCTATGGTGGGCCCCTAGTCCTACTCGAGTTGTGGGCCACGATCCCTGCAGCATCGAGGATGACGGCCGGAGGAATACGGAACGTGGAGCTCGTACACAATCTGGAGCTAGCTCGATCCTTGATTATGTCCAAGCAAGATGCGCACGTACACGACGTAAGCCGCCCCTGCCTTGATCGATTCTTTGCTGAAAACAAACAAGCAACGCATGCACCTAAAAGCACAAAATTATTGTTCTAACCTATTTAGTTAACAAAATCCCGATTTGACCTCGTTTCAAAAGAAATTTCGTTTCTGATCTTTGTTGGTGACGCCAAGGTCCCTGGCGTCTGGGTTACGAAGCAGACGCCAGGGTCCCTGGCGTCTGGCCCCTGGCCCGCACTGTCCGCCTGCCCGTTGACCTGCTGACGTGGCAAAGGGACCAGACCCTGGCGTCTGGCCCTGGTAAGTGGATAACGGCGCCGGCCAGCCCACCCATCCCCATCTCATCTTCTCCTGGCGGCGCCTCACGAACAGAAAGGCTCTGTTCGTCGCCCCTTCTCTCCCTCCCCCCCCCCCCCCTTGATCTACTCCATCAACCGCTCAAACTCACAGATCTGACCCCCCCCCCCCCTCCCAAGCTTCTTTGAGGTATTCTCCCCCATTCCCTCCAATTTGTTTTTGTTTTCCCCTCTTTGGTTGGATGCATTTTTCAACACTAGGTGATGTTAGATGAGTAGATGGTTTCTATGTTTTAGAAATTTTTTTGTAGTTGATAGATGATTTGGTAGGCAGTAGATGATGTGTAGTTGAACATGTAGGTAAAACCAATTCCGTTTTGTGTATATGTTGTTCATAGGATTTTTTTTTGAACTAAGAGGGGTGATGAATATATGATTTTTGTATGTAAAATAGACTTTGGCATACTATATTTGGTTTGATAGATGATGTGTGTATGTGTAGATAATCCTATTGTTGGCATGATCCTATTGTTGGCATAATCCTATATTTGGTTTGATAGATGATGTGTGTATGTGTAGATAATCCTATTGTTGGCATAATCCTATATTTGGTTTGATAGATGATGTGTGTATGTGTAGATAATCCTATTTGATTGAGATGATGTTGGTATGTTTGAGAATAATTATGTGTGCATATGAAGAAGATAAAAATGTGAAGTGGTATGACAATATAGTTGAATATATAGATGGCAATTTTTGTTATGCAAAAGAGATGATGAAATTTGATTATTGTGTGTGACATGATTTGTTCAATAGAATGGCGGATGATGATTATGAAATTTATTTGATGGTGAAATTTGGTACTCTAGATGATATGTGTGCATATGTAGAAGAAAGAAATGATGTGGTTATGTTTGAGAAGAATAGTGTTTTCATATGGCATAAACTTGGAGAAGGAAATTGTTTGATATTGTTCATGTATTCATAGATGTTTGTGATTTGTTTTGTAGGATGGCGGATGGTGATGGACCTTGGTATGACGGATTAATCGATGAGTGGGATAAGGAGCATCGTGCTCGTGCCATTGAGAATGGACAGGTAAGAAGTAAGACTGGGTCAATTTTCGTTGTTTCTCATTTGTGTTCTTGTATTGATTAAAACATCACTTTATTTGCAGGTTGTAGTTGCTATGCGCATGAGGGGTCATTCCGCTGATGACTTTGCTTACGACCCGCGGTATGAGCCTTACATTCGGAGATTGGGTCTTCTCCCATTCGTGTTGCAGTTTAAGCGACGCGCTCCGCCGGTGAACCACGCGACGCTGACCGCACTTGTGGATAGTTGGAGGCCGGAGACTCACTCGTTCCACCTTCCATGTGGGGAGATGACGATGACCCTACATGACATGGCTATGATAAGCGGCCTTCCTATCAACGGACAAGCTGTTACCGGTCATGTCAGCGTGGGTAATTGGCGAGAACGGACTGCCGATTTGATTGACGTTCAACCCGAGGACCCTCAGGAAGGCAAGGCCAATACCGCGAAAGTGAGGCATTCTTGGCTAAAACTGGTCAGAGGAAACACCAATCCGTGCCCTCAGGATGCCAATGACGTGGTTGTGCAGCAGTACGCGCGGGCCTATCTTTGGTATGTACTAACCAAGGTAGTCTTCTCAGATGCAACCGGGAACTCAGCCCTCTGGATGTTCCTGGAGCTACTCAATAACTGGGATACCCAGTATAGCTGGGGTTCGGCCGCACTAGCAGTATCGTCAGGTAAGAGATATTTGCAACCATTTATCTTGCATTTGTCATGCGCCTCCATATCTAACATTTTTTTGATTGCAGCTTGACTTGGCGTGTCGGAGGAAGGGAGATACATCCTCTTTGTCTGGGTTTGTTTGGAGCCTATCCGTGTGGATGTGGGAGCGGATCCCGGTTGGACGGCCCGAATTCAAGAACCCCCTCATGGCAAACCCACGGGGTAATCATGACGGGTTGCATGATGATGATCCATATCGGCGCCCTACGCTTGCTTACTATTGGGAACAAGTGACAGTCTACACAGGAAGCTCGCATGTGCGATACAAGTGCTATATGAATGAGCTGGACACCTTGACTGCTGAGCAGGTTTTGAGAAGTTCGATGAGATAAAATTTAGTCAAGAATGAAACTTGTAGCTAACAATGTATCTCTTTGTTTTGCAGGTATATTGGTTGCCTTATGTGGAAGATCGTGACTTTGATCTTAATGAGATGTGCACGCGTGATAGCCATCTTTGGCGGGCGAGGTGCCCAATGATATGCTTCTTCGCAGTCGAGTGGCACTTTGTAGACCGTGTGGCAAGACAATTTGGAAGAATACAAGGTATTCCAATTGAGGAGAGCAAGGAGGAAATGCTATCTCTGCATCGGTAAGCAAGCATGCCTTGAGTATGTAGTAGAGCATTGAATAAGTCAATGTTTGGTAATGCTTTGTCCCGTGCATCATTTGTAGGTTCGATCGAAGGAACAATCAGGATATATCGGATTGGGCAAACAAACACCGTGCATGGATAGAAATTTGGAATCAAAGAGACACGCTAGTGCAATCAGAGAATAGACCTCACAATCAGTCAGCATATCAGAAGTATCAACTGTGGTATGCGGATCGTTACCGGTTAAAGCTGAAGCCAGGTTGGACTCACGAGGAGTGGTCGGAGTTGGTGTCTGAAGACCCGGAGACTGCAGAAGGTTATCATACCTTCAACACGGCTGTGAGAGACACCAGAGGGGCTCATGTTGACTACGCACCGTTGCATGACGAAATGGTAGTCTGTTTGACCTATTACTCTAACATACTTGCATCATGTTGTCTTTTTTCAAATACATAAGTTTGGTGTGTTCATGAATTGCAGGGCAGAGAGTTGCTTCTGTGCGTCAACGATGCCAATGTTGCACTGAGTCATCCACCTGGTGATGCATTATCTGAAAGGACTCTTAGGAGCACGATGGAGGTGTGACCAATATATTATAAAAGTTTCTTTTCGCGGATTATTTATTTGCATCTCATATCATAGCATATTTTGTGTTGTTACAGAAGTTCAAGAAGCGGTTTCATAAGATGGCAGCAATGCTTTCTTGCCATGGTGCTCAGTCCACTGACGTGTATGCACCTGGTAGCCGCGCCACCACAGCTAATAGACGGCGTTATCTCCAGAACGATGAGGACACGGAGGAGTTCCATGAAGAGGAGCCAGCACATCAAGAGGAGCCAACACATCATGAGGAGCATGAGTATGATGCAACACATCAAGAGGATCATGAGTATGATGTTGATGCTCCATAACCATCACAGGTTACACAACCAACACAAGGCAATGCTCGCTCTAGGAAAGGCAAAGCCATAGCCACTGTTCAAGAACTCGGCCGAGTTACCATTTAAATGCCCATTTAATCGCTACTCAGTGTCTAACTGAGGCGAGTAGCACGTACTCGTTTCATTAAATGGTCAAGACGATTAACTAGCATTTAATCGGTTGTCAGACAATTAATTGGTTGTCAAACCGATTAATCAGTGATGGGTCAGGTAACTGAAGCGGCATCCATAAAAAAGGGGGGTAACCGAAGCGGCATCCATAAAACCGATTAATTGGTTGTGAGAACTATTTGAGTATTTGTGGTCAGTGAACCTTATTACCTATTATGCTATTTGTGTTGAACCTTGTAGTGAATTATTCCATGTTCACATGTGTGCCTGCTATTTATCTTGTTATGTGTGGCTGCATATTGCCAAGTTGTGTGGCTGTCATTTTAATTTATCTTGTCATGTTTCATGTGTGGCTTCTTGTTGTCACATGTATTGCTGTCATTTAATCATTTATCTTGGCAATGACAAGTTTAGAGCATATACAAATGCATATCTATCATCAATTCTGTAGGTTTGTTGCCTTCCTATTTGGATGCATCATGATCAAACCATCCAGGTAACAATTCTACCTCATGTCCATGCTTTTTATAGGCCTACGAGCTACGACATTATATTTTAGTATAAATGTATAATACGTAGCTATGGGCATTGGATTATGTGGTGTACAATATGTGAAAAACTAGTTACATGTTGCTAATATATTCTCATGTGCATCCGATTAATGATCGACCGATTAATTCAGTTAAATGGCTGATTAACCGATTAATCGCTAATCAGTAGTCGACCGAGCAGTTACCAGTTACCGAGTTCCCGAACAATGGCCATAGCTAAGACACCAGGCAAGAAAGGTAGAAAGAAGACATGGAACACACAATTCCATAGTCCGGATCCTCATCAACTTATCCCAAGAGGAATGCAAAGATATAAGACCAACATTGAGGCGGAGGAGGAGGCATACAACGAAGAGGAGGAGGAGGCATACAACGAAGAGGAGGAAGAGGCTAGCGAAGAGGAGGAGCCTACACTTGCAACCATTGCGAAGAGAGGAAGGAGGAAGTGAGCTTCTTGTTTGGAAGTGAATGAACTAGGTGGCGTTTGTATGCATGAACTTGATGTTGTGGTAAAAACTTCTTAGGTTGCCTTGAATTTGGTGTCTTATGTATGCACTTGGTGTTTTATCTATGCTTGAATTTGTCGTGATGAAAAATCCGTGAACTTGTTCTCGTTTATATGCAAGAATTCGTCGTGGTGAAAGTTCTACGAAATGAGCTATAATCTGTGTTGTATGAACCTGTCATATGAATATACATGTGTTATCTTCTTGTATCAAACAGCGAGTTCAAGATTACAGGGGCCCAGACGCCAGGGTCCTTGGCGTCTAGTTTAAGCCAGGGGACCAGACGCCAGGGTCCTTGGCGTCTGGATTCAAGTCAGGTGACCAGACGCCACAGTCTCTGACGTCTGGGGGTCGACTGGAAGCAAAAGCAGTCCTGTACAGCAGAAACAGGGCACCCAGACGCCAGGGTCCTTGGCGTCTGGATTCAAGTCAGGTGACCAGACGCCACAGTCTCTGGCGTCTGGGGGTCGACTGGAAGCAAAAGCAGTCCTGTACAGCAGAAACAGGGAACCCAGACGCCAGGGTCCTTGGCGTCTGGCCCTGGTGTAGTACTTTTTCATTTAGTTAATATTTTGTCACATCGTAGCAAACACCCATAGTATCGAATGACAAACATTAGTGTTCACATAATAGCAAATGACAAACATACAAATAGTCTCGAATTACATAATCTCAAATTACACAAATAGTCTCGAATAAGAAGTTCATCACATACAATGTCTCGAATGACATAAGTAGTTCATGACCACGATGGTCCACGATAGTTGAAACGACATGAACATCACATATAACTCGGTTTCCTGTAGCAATGCAAGTCAACAACCCTTTTCCATTCCCATTCTTCCAGCATTTCTTGAATCTTGTCATCATCAGTTATGTCAACCAATTTTCTTTCCCCGGGGCCATCTGACTTCCTCCTGCTGACGTAGTACACAAAATCTTCTTCCTTCAACCCTTGCTTCAACATGAATTTAGTCTTCAACCAATCTAAAGTGAGGTCCACTTCACTAACTTGCACAACACATGGATACAAGCCTTGGACATGAACAACAGGGCTAAGCACCCACTGAGTATCCTTAGCCATCTACAACACACAAATCTCTTAGTAGCTAACCTATGATAAATTAAACCATGAGGAAAACAAACTAGGGTTTTCACAAAACTATGATACATTAAACCAACCAAAAGATAGGGGTGGAGTTGATTTACCTTCTAGTTTCGAAATCCTGAAGATCCAACGGTGAAACCATACCGATTCGTGAGAGATTTGAGGGGGGTTATGGTACCGGATGAGAGTGAGTGGACGAGAGGGCTAGAGGTGAGAGTGAGAGTGAGAGTGAGTGGAGATGAAAGGAATGACAGGGGTAGAGGTGGGGTGGAGATGAATGGATGAGAGGGGTAGAGGTGGGCCCAAAGAATCTTATTCACACGATATTTGCTCTCTGGATAGGAAGGACCCAGACGCCAGGGTCTTTGGCGTCTGGCTATGCAAAACGATCCAGACGCCAGGGACCCTGGCGTCTGGGCGTGCACTTATGCAAACAGGGAAAAAGCTCTGTGGATAGGGACCCAGACGCCAGGGACCCTGGCGTCTGGATCGTTTTGCTCGTCTGTTTACCTGCGCGAGCAAAACGATCCAGACGCCAGGTCCCTGGCGTCCGGGCGTGCACTTATGCAAATAGGAAAAAAGCTCTGTGGATAGGGACCCAGACGCCAGGGACCCTGGCGTCTAGGGTGTCCATCAGACACATCAGGCATTTGTCTGGTCTTCTGCGTGACCAAAATGAGCCAGACGCCAAGGACCCAGACACCATGGACCTTGGCATCTGGGTGTGGACCTGGAACTTATTGCACACACTGTTAAATATGAACAAAGCATGCTAGTCTCAACTAAAAATATGAACAAAGCTTACTAACTAGTCTCGAATGACGAACATAGTTTGCACATAATCTCAAATAGTCTCGAATTACAAGTTCATCACACACGATGTGTCGAATGACATAAATAGTTCATGATCACGCAAGGTCTCAAATGACAAGTTCATCACACACAAAGTCTCGAAAGTTCATCATCGACGCCGGTGCCTTTCCATTTGTCTATTGAGTAGTACGGGGCCACTTTCCCTTCTTGTCACGTGCCTCGTCCTCCTCTCGTGCATCGCGAGCCCTTGCAAGTTTTCTTGCCCTCTCTTCTTGACGAGCCTCCTTCTCTTTGCGTGCCCTTTCTTGTTCACGCTTCTTGCACTCACGAGGCTCCTTCTCACGACGCTCCCGCTCCAATCCCCGTGCATAGGACTCCTCGAATAGGCGCTGCCTCCGTAACCAATCTCGACGTTGGTCCTCTTGGACATCTTTTGGTACCTCGTGATCTATCCAAGTGAAGTACTTGCAAAGTGGAGGAGGGGACTACATAAAAACCATGATTTTGTTAGACATATGAGTGACTACTTGTTGATGTTTTTTGTATGTACACCTAGCATACCGGTGGTATGTCATATGCGTTAGTTGGCCTTCGACGATCATGTGCATAGTTGGGACACACGAAAAACCTTCTACCTTCTGTCCATGACTTGTTGCGGTCAGTGGACACCTTCAGCTTGCAAACATCACCACACCAACATGGTGGTGTGGGCACATCCTTCTCCTTCTCCTTGTCCAAACTGGCCTCCATCCACGTCTTCAGCATGCCCTCTTGGTCCGCGCACGCCGGCCTCGTCCTGGAACCGGATGAAGCCATGCCTACAAAAAGAACAATTGTTAGCACAAGACATAAAGAGAGTAAATGCGTAAATACAGTAAATGAATAAATGCTAGGAATTGTATGAACAAATAATATACCATTATTATTAGATCAACCATCTGGATTAAGCAAATAACCGAAGGCCGATCCATTATCAACCATTCCTCTCCGACCACCACCACCTCTAGCACTTGTGCCTGCTCGACCACCACCTCTTGCACTTGTGCTAGCTCGACCACCACCTCTAGCACTTGTGCTAGCTCGACCACCACCTCTAGCACTTGTGCTAGCTCGACCACCACCTCTAGCACTTGTACTCCCTCTACGAACACTAGCACCTTTAGCACTTGTGATCCCTCTACGACCACCACTACCACCTCTGACACTTGTGCTTCCTCGACCACCACCACCGTCACCTCTTCCACCTCGTTCACCATCGGTGCCGCCTCCACGACTTGTTTTTCTTTTTTTGGTTTTCTTATTCTTGCATGTCCGCTCATTGTGTCCCCCTTCACCGCACACCCCACAGTTGATAATGTCAGGAGCCTCCATGAAATGACCGCTACCAAATTGTTTCATGCCAGTGTATCCAGCCAGGTCATCCATATCACCCCTGAACCTCTTAGTTCTCCTTCTACCCTTCGTCTCCACCTTCAGAAGAGGGTCTGGCCTAATATGAGGGCCATGGTACTCAGGCCACTGTGATTGGTCCAAGAAAGGGTGAAATCTTGGCGCCCATGTCAACCTAGTAGCTTCCACATGGAACTCTTGCATCCTCACGGTTTTTCCATCATTAACATGTATGTTTCTCGCCTTCGCCGCCGTTATCAAATGCGAGCATGGCCAATGATACTTACTAGGCCTCTCGCACTGGCACCACTGAGTCTTCAGTTTCACCTCAAATGCAGCACCACCATATTGTCTACCGTCTCGTGTTGTGCCACCTGGCTCATCAATTTGATAGATCATTTCAAGTCTATCGAATATGATAACTTGTTGCCGTGAAGACTTGCTTGCTTGTAACTGCAACCATTCATCAACCTTTTCCGGATAATCCTTTTTTTCACCTATCCATTTTGCAGTCTCTTCAGAATGCCTCTGAAAGTACTCATTAAGCTTGAAGAAGGTGTACTCCACTATTGCAGTCACCGGCAATGCACGAGCACCCTTCAACACATTGTTGAAACATTCTACGAGATTGCTCGTCATGTCGCCATATCGCCAACCACCATCGTCATGAGCGCGTGCCCACTTGTGCTTCTCGCTTAAATTCCTAGTTAAGAACTCTTTTCCCCCTTCGTTCACCACTGCAAAGAGTTTGTTGTACCGAGCATCGAAACCTTGGATGGTGAAGGCCACACATACATGGGTAAGGTCTTTGTTGAGCTCCTTGCTCTTACATGCCCGGTAAAAGTTGGCCACGAAATGCCTCATGCATCATCTGTTGTGAAGCTTTGGAAATCCTGGAATAACAATGTCCATTGCCTTAAGTATGCCATGATGCCGGTCCGATATGATGCATACCTCCCTAGCCCCAATCACGTTGTGCCTAACATGACCCATGAACCACTCCCAGTTGTCTTGGTGCTCGGAAGGCACCAAAGCAAATGCACACGGCAAGACGTTGTCGTTTGATGAGTGCGCCATTGCTACCATTAGTGTGCCCTTATATCTACCGGTCAAGAACGTGCCATCTATAGACAAGACCGGACGACAATGCTGAAACGCCTCCACACATTGTCCATAACTCTAGAAGGCACGGTGGAACACTCCCTCGTGATCCTCGACCACATGAAACATGCCCGAGTTCCTATGTGCAATCGCGGCCAACAACCTTGGGAGCTGGTTGTATGCTTCTTCATAACCACCATACAACATCCTAATAGCATTTGCCTTTGCCTTCCATGCCTTCCCATACTTGACTTCATAACCAAATTGTTTTTTCACCGTCCGCATGACAAACCTCACTTTCACAGTGGGATCAAAGGCTATGTCTTTCATCCATTTGTATCCGAGATACTCAGATGTGAGTTGACGGTGTGTCTTTCTAAGTCGTTTCGATGGCGGTTTACATCTATGAGTGGTATCACAACTTGTCAACACCCATTCTTCGGTTTCTTTAAGCTTTCTTGCACGAACCTTCCATGTGCATTCCTTTTGCTCACACACCACGGTGTAACGCAACTTCATGTCGGAGTGCTCAACATAAATTGGCCTATGGTTTCGAATGGCATAGTCAGCCAACCAAAACTTCAGCATAGGCAAGCTCAGAAACTTCAATCCTTTCTTCAAATAAGCATTCTCGTCCTTATTCTCCACCCTTGGTTCTTCTGGATCCGGGCATGGTGTTGGCTCAATCGCCGTCATTCTCATTCCACCGTCAACAACAGCTTTATGGGCAAGGCTGAGATCTTTAAACAAGTGAGTTTTTTTTGTAAGCCCGTCAGCTCAAAGTGGATTTGGTTCTCCTCCTTTGTGAATCCATCCTCGTCCAACTGTTCAACTGGACCCTCGTCATCCGAGTCATACGCATATTGACGCCTAAAAGGCAAGTCACGATCCATGTCCTTTTGCACTATGTACGCATCCAAGTCACCAACATCATTACCATGAAACCCTTCCTCTTGCTCTTCGTCGTCATCATAAACATCTTCATCCTCTTGAATTACTTCGTCACTAGCAATCACCTCAACTTCATTTGCTTGGCTAGTTGGTGGTTGGCTAGAAGCATTGGGGGCATACAACTCAACCTCATTTGCTTTGATAGATGGTACACGGGGACGTGGTGGGGGATAAACATTGGGGGCATCAACCACGACCCTATGCTCAACAAGTGGCACCATTGTCCTCTCGCTCATGTCATCCATTGGGGAAGAGACATGCCGGTTCAAATCAATGGTAAACCGAGGAGATTCAACCTTGGTGGCAAACAATTCAAGTGACTTGTCTTCCGATTGGGATACTTTTTCCTTGTATACATCCCAATGCAAATCCGAGGTGATAGGCATACTTTTCAAGCGAGATTTGGCTCCAAATCCAACATCATACCTTCCTATTAACTTAACATCAACATTGGTGTCCATCCACTCTAAGACTTGTCTCACTTTTGCAACAACATCCTCATAGCTAGGGCTTGTATCAAAAACCAATGGTTCCTCACCCGTGTCGGCATTGTTACTCAAGAATGCCTCCTTGTCCATGTAATGAACATTAACAAGTCTCTCCATCTAAAAATAACATGAATGGATTTAAGACTTCAATGAGAATTGGTGTGTTTATCCAAATACATCTAATTCTATCCAAATCATATCAAGACTAAATTATTGGTGATGTCCACAAAAGTATCACTAATTAACACACACTAAGCAAAGTTAACACTAATCACTAACTAACCCTAACCCCCAATCTTTCTACTCAACAAGCATATATTCCTACTACACACCATGCATAGCACTATATTATCAAAGTTAACCAAGCCATTCACACTAACATAAGGGAGAAAACATGAACTAGGGTTCCACCAACATGTATAAAATGCAACCAAAATAACAAGATTTGACAAAAAATAATTGGATGATTTGGGAGAGATTAACAAGAGCAACAAAGTGATGGAAAGATCCACATAAGGGATGTACCTTTTGGAAAGGATTTGAGGGGGAGCTTGAGGGGTAGGAGAGAGTGTGAGAGCTCCAAGTGTTCTTCAAGCTCGGGTTGTGGATTGGGGAAAGTGTGTGGGGTGGGTCCCACACACTTTCCCCAAGGGTTATTCTGTTACCAGGGGCAGACGCCAGGGTCCCTGGCGTCTGGCCCCTTTGCCACGTCAGCAGGTCAACGGGCACGCGGGCAGTGCGGGCCAGGGGCCAGACGCCAGGGTTCGTAACCCAGACGCCAGGAATCTTGGCGTCACCGAAAAAGGTCAGAAACGAAATTTATTTTGAAACGAGGTCAAATCAGGATTTAGTTAGCCCTATAGGTCAGAACAGTAATTTTGTCCCACCCAAGACGTAGTGTGCGCCGACAGCATAGGAGTACTAGCAAGTCCAGTTCGTCCAAGTCGACGGCGAGGCCAACGCGCCCGGCGTACTCGAGAACGGCCCTGATGCGCGCATCACGAACAAGATTCATGATTTGGGCCGACTGACTCGCATGCTGCTGCTGGAGCAGGACGACGCCATGTCCGTGTAGCTGCACCTTTGCTCGCTCTGGGCGCGCTGGCCGAGAGCCGCGCACCGCGGCGGGGGTGGGGCGAAGCGGACGGAGGTCGGAGGGGAGGCCGCGTGCAACCGACGCAGACAAAGGAGGGACGCATAAGCGACCACAAGCTGGGAGATGACGGCATCTGTCGTGTTCGTCATGCTCGCGCCGAGGTGAAGGCGTGAAGCCGCAGGTCAAAGATCTCTTAAAAAAATCAACGGGTGCGCCACATGAAAGGTTTCTAGGGCACAGTCGAGCTCGGGTCCCAGCATTCTACATGCGCAGCTCCACGCGCTGGCCCGGCCGTGCTCACCGTACATGCTGTCCAGTATCCAGGAAGAATATGAACGCTAGGAGAGAGAAGAGGAGATTGAGGAAGAAGATATATTATAACATGTAGGTCCGCGTGGTAAGTGAGAGAAACAACCGAATCCGGTCTGGATTGTCCTTCCAAACAAGTATAGGATTACTGTAGGGTTTAAATTGACCGGATCAAGAAGTATAGGGTACCAACTTCAGGAATTTAAATGTGAGGGTTCATTTGCGTCGCGCTCTACAATCTTAAGGTTCAAAACAGGCTTCACTCCGCGTGCTTTCGTCGCCATGACAGATGCATGGCGTGGCGAGTTACGCACTGGAGATACAAGGCAAATTATTCATGTACGTGCTCGGCGACCTCTGCATGTACAAGAGACGAGGCGGACCTACGCAAGGGATCATACTTTGCTTTGCTTTGGCCCGGACACGTCCGTATGGATTGGCGAGCGCATGAACGCACGTAACCATGGTAGAGAAATTTTGCAGTCCTCATAGTAGCTTTGGCACGACGGATCGGTGAGCATCAATGATATATGGCCTGCCTCGCATATAAAGGACATAATAAAGGAAAAAAATGCAAGGACCCTCTTATCTGGGACGGTTAGCTGCGAGAGGTGACATTTGTGAACGTTTTGATGACATTTTTGGTTGTGTGTAGGGTGACAGTATTTTTTAGAACGACATTATATTTTCTGAGAGGGTGATAGTTTTGAGCTTTCATCCTAAAAATGTTAGAATCTCCAACAGACGCGCTAAACAGGCGCCGCGCCGCAAAATCCCCTGTTTTAGCGCGCGCGCAGCCCGACAGATGGCTCCAGCGGGTGCGCAATAACCGCGCGCGCGGTATAAGCAGTTGGGCGCGCGCTAGAAAGCGGTACGTCGCGCGGTGTATTTGCGGCACCCGCTTCCGTGCGCGTCACACACGACGCTCGCGCTGCGTTCTTCTTCTCCCCCTCTAAAGCCCTGCGCGCGCCGGCGCCGGCGACCTGCACCCATGGACGCACGCGCCGGCACCCGTTCACCCCGTCCTATAGCCGCGACCCCCCCGTCCCGCCGCCGCCACAAACCCTAGCCCGGGTGGCGTTGGCCTCGCCTCCGCCGGAGCTCCTCCGACGAGCGGCCTCGCGCGCGGCCTCTTCATGCCGTCGCGGATGACCTCGGCGGCGGGTGGCGTCGCGCCGGCGCCGGCCCGAGCCGCCGCCCCCTCCTCCTTAAAGCTCCCCGATGCGGCGCGGCCAAAGAAGGGCAAGACATCGGCGAAGAAAAACAAGGCAGCGGACGGCTCCGGCACCTCCAAGGTGAAGAGGAAGAAGCTTGCGGGGCGTGCGACGGGCGCGGCGGCTGCCGAAGTGCCGGGAAGCTCACTCGTTGAGCCGGCGGCCGACGCGCACAACATTTTCGACGAAATGCCTCCAAGGTAAAAAAATTCTAAATTTTCATTTTTTTGTTAATTTTTGAATGCATTCGTCACATATAGATAGCTTATTTGCATTGTGCAAAAAAATTGTAGTCTCAATGATGATGCATACATGTCAACGATGGGTGTTGGCTCCAACAATTCGCATTGGTCTCAAACCAATGACATGCATTTTCAAGACCATGAGTTCGAGGTGGACGAGGAGGGTGAGGGCATTGTCGACGCACCGAAAGAAAGAGCGGGCAATTACACCAACACCGATGACATCTTACTATGCAATACTTGGTTGCAAGTGTCGAGGGATCCATCCATTGGAGGTGATCAAAGTAGAGATGCTTATTGGAACCAGATGAACGAACACTTTGATGCTCGCAACGTGAGTGGAATTGACCGCTTCAACCGATCACTTAGGTCCCGGTGGTCGATAATCAACTCGGATTGTCAAAGGTGGGCGGCTTGTCAAAAGGCGGTTGACAAGTTGAACCCAAGTGGCACAAATGAGGACGATAGAGTAAGTGCCATTTCATCTTACATGTTGGTGCTAAACTTGCTTTGTTTTGCTTGTTGTTGGTGCTAAATTGCTTTGTTTTCATGTAGTACAACATGTTGGAAATATGAGCAACTTACCAAATGATTTTATTAACAGACTAGATAAAGCATAACTAATATAGTAGAGATAAAACAAGTCATGTGTTCTGACAGAGAGAAGGTAAATAGCTTCTGCATATATGAACCGTATCCTATCATATCTAAAGCAGACAGTATAGCAAGTAGCATATATGAAGCAGAACCTATCATGTGTAGGACAAGGACTAGAACAAGGAACTTTGATAGAACTTTTAACAGGAAAGACAAGAACACGTACGGGAAAGCAGTAGCAGAAGCGCTGGACTTGGGGTCGGTGTCCTCGCCTGCCATGTCGTCGAAGAGGTCGTGGACGTCGGGGAAGAAGTCGTCGTCGGGGAAGTAGTCGTCGGCGACTGGATCGTCCGTGATGAAGCAGCCAGTAGTCGCGCTAAGCGCTCCCCAAAAACCTTATCACCCTTCTCTCGTACAGGACTCAAAAGGTGCGGTCTCAGAGGCCTACTGTCCCGACCTGCGGTGCACGCCGCAAGACGGGATGGGGAAGAACGTAGCAACAGCGCAGTGGTTGGAACTTTGTGGCGAGAAGAAGAGGAGCTTCTGTTGTGTCTCTCTGGAGAGGAGCGACCTCTCTTATATAGGCACAGGAGAAGGACGCGAAGAGGCTGCGGCAGGAGGTGAAGCAACGAAGGGAGACGAAGCGAACAGGCAGCGGCCGAAGAGGCGCTTCGTTCGAATTCAGTGTCCACTACAGAAAACGTTTCAACTCCCACGTGACCTTTCATATACCCGTCGTGCGTGCCAAAAATTTAGATATCGGCTCGACTCATTCCCGCAACTCGCGGCGCGTCGTGACGAGGCGTGGCGTGGCGAGGCGGACGGCGGAGGAGGAGCGCGCGTGGATATCCCTTTTGTTCTCATGCTCGTACAAGTGGGGAAAGAACCTCCCTTATAAGGAGGTCCAGCTCCCACTAAACTAGCAATGTGGGACTAAACTTTAGTAGTATCCCTTGCCTTGCACAAATGGGCTAAGTGGGCCTCTAGGATTTATTAGGAATTTCTGAAATAGTTATTGGGCTGCCCAAAATAGCAAAATAGACTAAATTCCAGCAATCACCAGATCCCAGAGGCACACAGAAATTCGCCTTTGGTTCCAAAACACTGTTTTATATACCGGTACTGTAGTGGAGACTGTTAAGTTGCACTTCCACCTAGAACTCTATGCTACAATAGTAAGCAACTTGAACAGTGGACTAGGCCTTGAACTGCAAGTTTTCTGCGAATCTAGCTTCACATAAAGCCTTGACCGATACGTGGCTACCGTGGATCTTCCCCGCGGGTGGAGCTTATGCGTCATACTCCTTGACCTTTCATGAGTTTACTAGAGAGAACCCTACTCTCATAGATTGCGACGTTTGACAATCAGACTCATATAGGTGTGTTATTCAAAAGATGTTCTCCAGGATAACATCTCTGCTTAAATAAGCCACTTAGAACACATTAAGATATACATCAACCTGCCATGCAGATTAGGAGAGTATTGCATCTTCATGGAGTGGGATTGTGAATACTAAGGATACTCTCCTCTCAGTTGACCAATAACTTGTCTTCCATATCTAATTCACGGGATCTCCGATCACAAAGAATAGGTTACCACTGTGAACAACTCATATTGTGGGTCTCATACCCATCTCCCTCGATGCATTATCTATCACATTACGTGATAGACCCTTGGTAAAAGGATCTGCCAGATTTTTAGACGTTTGGACATAATCCAACGCAATAACTCTGGAGTTTTTCATTTTCCTGACAGACTTTAACCTTCTCTAAACGTGTCTTGATGACTTCATGTTATCCTTTGAGCTGCTCACTTTCGTGATCACAGTTTGATTGTCGCAGTTCATAAGGACACCCGGTACAGGTTTCTCAACAACCGGCAAGTCATTCAAGAGCCGGCGAAGCCAATCTGCTTCAACCGTAGCTGTATCTAGTGCTGTGAGTTCTGCTTCCATTGTTGACCTCGTTAAGATGGTCTGCTTGCAAGACTTCCAAGAAACAGCGCCACCTCCATGAGTGAATACATGACCGCTCGTGGCCTTTATCTCATCAGCATCTAAGATCTAGTTTGAGTCACTATACCCTTCAAGCACCTTTGGGTGCTCGGTGTAGTGAATTCCATAATTTGCAGTGCCTTTCAAATAACGCAAAACTCTCTCTAGAGCTTTCCAATGCACATCTCCTGGTTTTGAGACAAACCGACTCAGTTTGCTAACAGCAAAAGAGATGTCAGGTCTTGTAGCATTTGCTAAGTACATAAGCGAGCCAATAATCTGAGAATATTTCAATTGATCTCTAACAATTCTTCGATTCTTTCGAAGTAACACACTCGCATCATATGGTGTTGGAGAGGGCTTGCAGTCACTATAGCCAAAGCGACTCAAGATCTTTTCCACATAGTGAGATTGAAGCAATGTAATCCCACCATCATCGTATCTCAACAACTTGATGTTCAGAATGACATCAGCTACTCCTAAATCCTTCATCTCAAAACAACGAGATAGGAAATCCTTGACCTCCTTAATAACATTCAGTTTGGTTCCGAAAATCAGTATGTCTTCAACATACAAGCATAGGACAACTCCCTCGCCCCCACCATGGCGATAGTACACACATTTGTCAGCTTCGTTCACAACAAAGCCTGCAGCTATTAAAGTTCTTTCAAACTTCTCATGCCACTGTTTGGGTGCTTGCTTAAGTCCGTACAAAGACTTCAACAACTTGCACACTTTCCCTTCCTGACCATCTAGTACAAACCCATCTGGTTGTTCCATATAAATTTCCTCGTCCAACTCTCCATTTAGGAAAGCAGTCTTAATCATCCATTTGATGAACGAGAAGACCATGCGAGGCAGCTAGTGAAAGTAGAACTCGAATACTGGTCAGTCGAGCCACAGGTGAGTAAGTATCAAAGAAGTCTTCACCTTCCTTTTGGGTATAACCCTTAGCCACGAGCCGAGCCTTGTACTTCTCAATAGTACCATCAGGCCTAAGCTTTTTCTTGAATACCCATTTGCATCCTATAGGTTTGCACCCATAAGGACGATCAGTTATCTCCCAGGTTTCATTCGCCAAGATGGAATCCATCTCGCTACGAACCGCTTCCTTCCAGTAGTCAGCATCTTCAGATGCATAGGCCTCTGAAATAGAACTGGGAGTGTCATCTATGAGATCATCACCAAAGGACTTTGCAATCCTTTGTCTCTTGCTCCTAGTAGGAACTTCGTTGTTCTCCTCCACAGGACTTTCAAAGTGTTCTATCGAAATGGCAGGTTTGGTAATTGTAACTGGTTCCTGATTCGATGAACTAGGCATCTCCAGATTAGATGAGGTAGCCATATCCTTCATGGGAAAGATATCTTCAAAGAAAGTCACATCATTCGACTCCATGATCGTACCGACATGCATGTCAGGTACCTCAGATTTTACAACCAAGAATCTATAGGCAATGCTATGAAAAGCATATCCCAGGAAAACACAATCCACAGTCTTTGGTCCAAGCTTCCGCTTCTTTGAAATCGGAGCATTGACTTTCGCCAAACAACCCCATGTTCGCAGATAAGAGAGTTTTAACCTTTTCTTCTCCCATTCCTCGAATGGAGTTATCTCTTTGTTCTTTGTGGGGAATCTGTTTAGGACATGATATGCTGTCAATATCGCCTCCCCCCACCATGCCTTGGAGAGACCCGATGTATCTAACATGGCGTTAACCAAATCAGTTAGAGTATGGTTCTTTCTTTCGGCCACCCCATTTGACTGAGGTGAGTAGGGAGGATTCCTCTCATGGATTATACCATGTTCCACACAAAAAGCATCAAACTCTTTGGAAAAATACTCTCCACCACGGTCGGACCTAAGCCTCTTGATTTTTCGATCAAGTTGGTTTTCCACTTCAGCTTTATAGATCTTGAAAAAGTTCAAAGCCTCATCCTTAGATTTCAGAAGATACACACGGCAGTATCTAGTGGAGTCATCAATTAACGTCATGAAATATTTCTTTCCACCTTTTGTCAACACACCATTCATTTCACATAGATCTGAATGTATGAGCTCTAGTGGTGCAAGATTTCTTATTTCCGCAGTCATGTGAGACTTACGAGGTTGCTTAGCTTGCACACGCACTTGACTCTTAGATCCCTTGACGGTGGTGAAACTAGGGATTAAGTTCAACTTCGCTAGTCATGACATGCAACCAAAGTTAACATGACAAAGACGTGAATGCCACACATTGGATTCACTATTGTTGCAAATATGATTAACAACTTTATTGCAAATGTTTGATAAGGATAAACGAAACAAGCCTCTTGACTCATAGCCTTTACCAACAAAAGTTCCATACTTGGATATTACAAATTTATTCGATTCAAAGACAAGCTTGTAGCCATCTCTACACAGAAGAGATCCGCTAACAAGATTTTTATTGACGGAGGGGACATAATGCACGTTCTTCAGCCGCACGATCTTCCCCGAAGTAAACTTCAGATCGACCGTGCCAACACCACGAACAGAAGCACTTGAACCGTTGCCCATCAGCACGGTTGAAGTCCCTGCTGTCTGATAAGACGAAAACATGGAAATATCACCGCATACATGCACATTAGCACCCGTGTCAATCAATCAGTCAGGAGAATGACATACTGAAAAAATAGTGGGAAATATACCATACCCAGCATCCTTCATGTCAGTGTCTCCAATGACAACATTAGCGGTCTTGCCGCCTTTCTCAGGATGACGCTTGTCATAGCGATTAGGGCAACTAGGAGCCCAATGATCAGGATCCCCACACACATGACAAGCACCTTTCTTCTTGCCATTCTTCTTCTTGAAGTTCATGTGTTGCACAGCCTTGTTCTTCCCATCAAACTTGCCCTTGTTCTTGAACTTGTTGGGCTGGAAGTTCTGCTTCTGTACTACATTGGCACTAGATCCTCCCTCAATACCTCGAGCACGTGTGTCCTTTGCTCTCGCCTTTTCTTCCACATCAAGAGTGCCAATGAGATCCGGGACGGAAAACTCCTGCCTCTTATGCTTCAGCAAGGTAGCAAAGTTCCTCCATGAAGGAGGAAGCTTAGTGATGATACCTCCGGCAACAAACTTGTCCGGTAGCATACAACTGAAGTGCTCAAGTTCTCTAGCAAATGACTGTATCTCATGAGCTTGCTCAACCATGGAGCGCTCTTCAGTCATCCTGTAATCATAGAATTGCTCCATGATGTACAGCTCAGTGCCAGCATCCGAGACCCCAAACTTGGCCTCGAGTGCATCCCACATATCTTTTCCATTATCAATTGATGCATAAGCATCAACTATGTTCTCACCAAGAACACTCGAGAGAGCAGCCTTAAACAGAGTATCCATTTTCTGAAAAGCTTGTGCCTGTTGAGCATCAAGCTCTCCTTCAGGTTTGCCGAGAGTGGCGCCATAGCAACTCATGGTTTGAAACCACAAGACTGCTCTCACACGCCACCTCTTATAGTGGATACCCTCAAACATAGGAGGTCTCATGGAAGCAGCAAAACCACTTGGGGTAAATTGCCTATATTAAGGTTTTTTGATTGTTGGAAATATGAGCAATTTACCAAATGATTTTATTAACAGAAATATTAGATAAAGCATGACTAATATAGTAGAGATAAAACAAGTCATGTGTTCTGACAGAGAGAAGGTAAATAGCTTCTGCATATATGACACGTATTCTATCATATCTAAAGCAGACAATATAGCAAATAGCATATATGAAGTAGAACCTATCATGTGTAGGACAAGGACTAGAACAAGGAACTGTGACAGAACCTTTAACAAGAAAGACAAGAACACGTACGGGACAGCAGCAACAGAAGCGCTGGACTTGGGGTCGGTGTCCTCGCGTGCCATGTCGTCGAGGAGGTCGTGGACGTTGGGGAAGAAGTCGTCGTCGGGGAAGTAGTCGTCGGCGACCGGATCGTCCGTGATGAAGCAGCCAGTAGTCGCGCTAAGCATTTCCTAAAAACCTTATCACCCTTCTTCCGTACAGGACTCAAAAGATGCGGTCTCGGAGGCCTACTGTCCCGACCTGCGGTGCACGCCGCAAGACGGGATGGGGAAGAATGTAGTAGCAGCGCAGTGGTCGGAACTTTGTGGCGAGAAGAAGAGGAGCTTCTGTTGTGTCTCTCTGGAGAGGAGAGACCTCTCTTATATAGGCACAGGAGAAGGACGCGAAGAGGCCCGGGTTAGTTTAGTCTAGTTTATTACACGTAGAAGAATTATTTTAGCGTGCGAGGCCGAGCAAGCGTCGATGGATCGTTGAGGTTCCGGGAGTAGCTGGCCAACACCCGAGCGCCTCCACCTGCATGCATGAACCACGTGTCCTGTAGCCGCGAGAGGGCCGTCTCGAGACTTCTCCCGCCCGCTCACGATTATTGCCTGCACGCCGATCATATGATGCACGGACAGCGCTCCCGTCTCCCCTCTCGTCTTTCACCTCACGCTGAGCTGAGTGCGACCCGTCCGCGTGCGCCTCTAGCTTTCGTCGCCATGACAGATGCATGGTGCGGCGAGTTACGCACTGGAGATACAAGGCAAATTATTCGTGTACGTGCTCGGCGACGTCTGCATGTACAAGAGACGAGGCGGACCTACGCAGGGGATCATACTTTGCTTTGCTTTGGCCCGGACACGTCCGTATGGATTGGCGAGCGCATGAACGCACGTAACCATGGTAGAAAATTTTTGCAGTCCCCCACAGTAGCTTTGGCACGACGGATCGGTGAGCATGATCAGTGATATATGGCCTGCCTCGCATATAAAGGACATAGTAAAGGAAAAAAAATGCAAGGACCCTCTTATCTGGAACGGTTAGCTGTGAGAGGTGACATTTGTAAACGTTTTGATGACATTTTTGGTTGTGTGTAGGGTGGCAGTATTTTTTAGAACGACATTATATTTTCTGAGAGTGTGATAGTTTTGTGCTTTCATCCTAAAAATGTTAGAATCTCCAACAGACGCGCTAAACAGGCGCCGCGCCGCAAAATCCCCCCGTTTTAGCGCGCGCGCAGCCCGGTGGATGGCTTCAGCGGGCGCGTAATAACCGCGCGCGCGGTATAAGCAGTTGGGCGCGCGCTAGGAAGCGGCACGTCGCGCGGTGTATTTGCGGCGCCCGCTTCCGCGCGCGTCACACACGACGCTCGCGCTGCGCTCTTCTTCTCCCCCTCCAAATCCCCGCGCGTGCCAGCGACGGCGACCCGCACCCATGGACGCACGCGCCGGCACCCCGCTCACCCCGTCCTATAGCCGCGACCCCTCCCCCCCGCCCCGCCGCCGCCACAAACCCTAGCCCGGGTGGCGTTGGCCTCGCCTCCGCCGGAGCTCCTCCGACGAGCGGCCTCGCGCGCGGCCTCTTCATGCCGTCGCGGATGACCTCGGCGGCGGGTGGCGTCGCGCCGGCGCCGGCCCGAGCCGCCGCCCCCTCCTCCTCAAAGCTCCCCAATGCGGCGCTGCCAAAGAAGGGCAAGACATCGGCGAAGAAAAACAAGGCAGCGGACGGCTCCGGCACCTCCAAGGCGAAGAGGAAGAAGCTTGCGGGGCGTGCGACGGGCGCGGCGGCTGCCGAAGTGCCGGGAAGCTCACTCGTTGAGCCGGCGGCCGACGCGCACAACATTTTCGACGAAATGCCTCCAAGGTAAAAAAAATTCTAACTTTTCATTTTTTTTTGTTAATTTTTGAATGCATTCGTCACATATAGATAGCTTATTTGCATTGTGCAAAAAAAAATTGTAGTCTCAATGATGATGCATACATGTCAACGATGGGTGTTGGCTCCAACAATTCGCATTGGTCTCAAACCAATGACATGCATTTTCAAGACCATGAGTTCGAGGTGGACGAGGAGGGTGAGGGCATTGTCGACGCACCGAAAGGAAGAGCGGGCAATTACACCAACGCCGATGACATCTTACTATGCAATACTTGGTTGCAAGTGTCAAGGGATCCATCCATTGGAGGTGATCAAAGTAGAGATGCTTATTGGAACCGGATGAAGGAAAACTTTGATGCTCACAACATGAGTGGAATTGACCGCTCCAACCGATCACTTAGGTCCCGGTGGTCGACAATCAACTCGGAATGTCAAAGGTGGGCGGCTTGTCAAAAGGCGGTTGACAAGTTGAACCCAAGTGGCACAAATGAGGACGATAGAGTAAGTGCCATTTCATCTTACATGTTGGTGCTAAACTTGCTTTGTTTTGCTTGTTGTTGGTGCTAACTTGCTTTGTTTTCATGTAGTACAACATGTTGAAAATATGAGCAATTTATCAAATGATTTTATTAACAGAAATACTAGATAAAGCATAACTAATATAGTAGAGATAAAACAACTCATGCGTTCTGACAGAGAGAAGGTAAATAGCTTCTGCATATATGAATCGTATCCTATCATATCTAAAGCAGACAGTATAGCAAGTAGCATATATGAAGTAGAACCTATCATGTGTAGGACAAGGACTAGAACAAGGAACTGTGACAGAACCTTTAACAGGAAAGACAAGAACACGTACGGGACAGCAGCAGCAGAAGCGCTGAACTTGGGGTCGGTGTCCTCGCCTGCCATGTCGTCGAAGAGGTCGTGGACGTCGGGGAAGAAGTCGTCGTCGGGGAAGTAGTCGTCGGCGACTAGATCGTCCGTGACGAAGCAGCCAGTAGTCGCGCTAAGCGCTCCCCAAAAACCTTATCACCCTTCTCCCGTACAGGACTCAAAAGGTGCGGTCTCGGAGGCCTACTGTCCCGACCTGCGGTGCACGCCGCAAGACGGGATGGGGAAGAACGTAGCAACATCGCAGTGGTTGGAACTTTGTGGTGAGAAGAAGAGGAGCTTCTGTTGTGTCTCTCTGGAGAGGAGCGACCTCTCTTATATAGGCATAGGAGAAGGACGCGAAGAGACTGCCGTAGGAGGTGAAGCAACGAAGGGAGACGAAGCGAACATGCAGCGGCCGAAGAGGCGCTTCGTTCGAATTCAGTGTCCACTACAGAAAACGTTTCAACTCCCATGTGACCTTTCATATACCCGTCGTGCGTGGCAAAAATTTAGATATCGGCTCGACTCATTCCCGCAACTCACGGCGCGTCGTGACGAGGCGTGGCGTGGCGAGGCAGGCGGCGGAGGAGGAGCGCGCGTGGATATCCCTCTTGTTCTCATGCTCGTACAAGTGGGGAAAGAACCTCCCTTATAAGGAGGTCCAACTCCCACTAAACTAGCAATGTGGGACTAAACTTTAGTAGTATCCCTTGCATTGCACAAATGGGCTAAGTGGGCCTCTAGGATTTATTAGGAATTTCTGAAATAGTTATTGGGCTGCCCAAAATAGCAAAATAGACTAAATTCCAGCAATCCCCCACCAGATCCCAGAGGCACACAGAAATTTGCCTTTGGTTCCAAAACACTGTTTTATATACCGGTACTGTAGTGGAGACTGTTAAGTTGAACTTCCACCTAGAACTCTATGCTACACTAGTAAACAACTTGAACAGTGAACTAGGCCTTGAACTGCAAGTTTTCTGCGAATCTAGCTTCACATAAAGCCTTGACCGATACGTGGCTACCGTGGATCTTCCCCGCGGGTGGAGCTTATGCGTCATACTCCTTGACCTTTCATGAGTTTACTAGAGAGAACCCTACTCTCATAGATTGCGACGTTTGACAATCAGACTCATATAGGTGTGTTATTCAAAAGATGTTCTCCAGGATAACATCTCTGCTTAAATAAGCCACTTAGAACACATTAAGATATACATCAACCTGCCATGCAGATTAGGAGAGTATTGCATCTTCATGGAGTGGTATTGTGAATACTAAGGATACTCTCCTCTCAGTTGACCAACAGCTTGTCTTCCATATCTAATTCACGGGATCTCCGATCACAAAGAATAGGTTACCACTGTGAACAACTCATATTGTGGGTCTCATACCCATCTCCCTCGATGCATTATCTATCACATTACGTGATAGACCCTTGGTAAAAGGATCTGCCAGATTTTTAGACGTTTGGATATAATCCAACGCAATAACTCTGGAGTTTTTCATTTTCCTGATAGACTTTAACCTTCTCTGAACGTGTCTTGATGACTTCATGTTATCCTTTGAGCTGCTCACTTTCGCGATCACAGTTTGATTGTCGCAGTTCATAAGGACACCCGGTACAGGTTTCTCAACAACCGACAAGTCATTCAAGAGCTGGCGAAGCTAATCTGCTTCAACCGTAGCTGTATCTAGTGCCGTGAGTTCTGCTTCCATTGTTGACCTCGTTAAGATGGTCTGCTTGCAAGACTTCCAAGAAACAGCGCCACCTCCATGAGTGAATACATAACCACTCGTGGCCTTTATCTCATCAGCATCTGAGATCCAGTTTGAGTCACTATACCCTTCATGCACCTTTGGGTGCTCGGTGTAGTGAATTCCATAATTTGCAGTGCCTTTCAAATAACGCAAAACTCTCTCTAAAGCTTTCCAATGCACATCTCCTGGTTTTGAGACAAACCGACTCAGTTTGCTAACAGCAAAAGAGATGTCAGGTCTTGTAGCATTTGCTAAGTACATAAGCGAGCCAATAATCTGAGAATATTTCAATTGATCTCTAACAATTCTTTGATTCTTTCGAAGTAACACACTTGCATCATATGGTGTTGGAGAGGGCTTGCAGTCACTATAGTCAAAGCGACTCAAGATCTTTTCCACATAGTGAGATTGAAGCAATGTAATCCCACCATCATCGTCTCTCAACAACTTGATGTTCAGAATGACATCAGCCACTCCTAAATCCTTCATCTCAAAACAACGAGATAGGAAATCCTTGACCTCCTTAATAACATTCAGTTTGGTTACGAAAATCAGTATGTCTTCAACATACAAGCACAGGATAACTCCCTCGCCCCCACCATGGCGATAGTACACACATTTGTCAACTTCGTTCACAACAAAGCCTGCAGCTGTTAAAGTTCTTTCAAAATTCTCATGCCACTGTTTGGGTGCTTGCCTAAGTCCGTACAAAGACTTCAGCAACTTGCACACTTTCCCTTCCTGACCATGTAGCACAAACCCATCTGGTTGTTCCATATAAATTTCCTCGTCCAACTCTCCATTTAGGAAAGCAGTCTTAATCATCCATTTGATGAACGAGAAGACCATGCGAGGCAGCTAGTGAAAGTAGAACTCGAATACTGGTCAGTCGAGCCACAGGTGAGTAAGTATCAAAGAAGTCTTCACCTTCCTTTTGGGTATAACCCTTAGCCACGAGCCGAGCCTTGTACTTCTCAATAGTACCATCAGGCCTAAGCTTTTTCTTGAATACCCATTTGCATCCTATAGGTTTGCACCCATAAGGACTGTCGGTGTCAAAACCGGCGGGTCTCGGGTAGGGGGTCCCGAACTGTGCATCTAGGACGGATGGTAACAGGAGGCAAGGAACACGATGTTTTACCCAGGTTCGGTCCCTCTTGATGGAGGTAAAACCCTACGTCTTGCTTGATTAATAGTGATGATATGGGTAGTACAAGAGTAGATCTACCACGAGATCATTGAGGCTAAACCCTAGAAGCTAGCCTATGGTATGATTGTTGTATGATGAAGTTGTCCTACGGACTAAAACCCTCCGGTTTATATAGACACCGAAGAGGGTTAGGGGTACACAAATTCGGTTACAATGGTAGGAGATCTTGAATATCCACATCGCCAAGCTTGCCTTCCACGCCAAGGAAAGTCCCATCCGGACACGGGACAAAGTCTTCAATCTTGTATCTTCATAGTCCTGGAGTCCGGCTGAAGGTATAGTCCGGCTACCCGAACACCCCCTAATCCAGGACTCCCTCAGTAGCCCCTGAACCAGGCTTCAATGACGACGAGTTCGGCGCGTAGATTGTCTTCGGCATTGCAAGGCGGGTTCCTCCTCCAAATTCTTCATAAAAGTTTGTAAACACCAAGAGTAGTGTCCGGCTCTGCAAAATAAGTTTCCACGTATTGCCACAGAGAGAATAATATTAACACAAATCTAATCTACTGACGTATTCCGCAGCGTGACATCACATTACGGCCAAGCCTTTATTCGAATCGTTTACACTTTTCCACCTCAGCGTGTTTTGCGAGGCGGTTTCCTTGGCATGTCTTGTCAAAGCAGAGATCGTGTCCCCTTTATTTACGGGATTCTCATCAATACGGACGTGGGTAACCCAATCGTGCTCTTTAGCATGTCTTCTCGATTAAAGGCGAGTCCCAAACGGCTACGGGGAGGGCTCCTGGTATTCAACCTCTTATAAAGAGACCAGGGCCTTACTCCTTTTCTCCAATCTCAAAACAAGTTCGCCCATCGCCTCGAGTTCCAACGCCCTAGGCTCCAGATTCCAGGCGCTTCGAACCTTCGACAATGTCCGGTTCCGACCTTCAAGGCCGATGGATGCCCTCCTCTCCGTCACGGAGGAGGACATGCTAAAGTTGAGAGAGGCTAAGTTCTTGACCGCCGAAATTTTGCATAGGTTGCCTGCTCAAAGGCAGGCTATTCCCAGTCCCAAGCCCGGTGAGAGCGTAGTGTTCATGTCTCACTTCCTTCGGGGGTTAGGCTTCCCGATGGATCCCTTCGTGAGGGGGCTAATGTTCTATTATGGGCTGGAATTTCATGACTTAGCTCCGGAGTCCATCCTCCACATTTCCTCATTCGTCGTTGTGTGCGAAACGTTCCTCCGTGTTACTCCTCACTTCGGATTATGGCTCAAGACTTTTGGAGTGGAGCCGAAGATGATCGAGGGACGGCACGCAGAGTGCGGAGGCGCTGTCATAAGTAAGAATGCTGATGCTCCATGGCCCGAGGGCTCCTTTCAAGAGGAGCTCGGCTTGTGGCAACGAGAGTGGTTCTATATCACCGCTCCCAGGAGCACCAAGTGGGTGGCGCCTCCTGCCTTTCGCTCGGGTCCCCCACCACGGCTAGCGTCATGGGTCAACAAAGGATTAGATTGGGGTGTAACGCCCTCGATGCGGCTATATCTCCCACGTGTCGAGGCACGACTTAGAGGCATAACCGCATTGAAAGCAATGTCGCAAGTTAGGAAATCATCACACATCCCATGTACATAAATAATATAAAGGGGAGGTACATAGTTGGCTTACACTCGCCACGTCACATCAAAGTACATAAATAACATACATCATCCAAACACTCATGGCCCGACTACAGCGCCAAAATAAAAGACAACCCAACAAGCGACATAGGTCCCGATCACCCCAACTGGGCTCCACTACTGATCATCTGGAAAAGACACATAGTAACACTGAGAATCCTCGTCGTACTCCCACTTGAGCTCAAGCGCGCCATCTGGAGCTGTATCATCTGTCCCTGCAACTGGTGTAATAGTAATCTGTGAGCCACAGGGACTCAGCAATCTCGCACCCTCGCGATCAAGACTATTTAAGCTTAATAGGTAGGAATGGGGTAATGTAAGTGGAGCTGCAACAAGCGACTAGCATATATGGTGGCTAACTTATTCGCAAAAGAGAGCGAGAAGAGAGAGCAACCTGCGCAAACATAACTCCAACACCGTGTCCGCTTCCCAAACTCCACCGAGAAGAGGCCATCACGGCAACACACTCAGTTGATTCATTTTAATTAATTAAGTTTCAAGTTATCTACAACCGGACATTAACAAATTCCCATCTGCCCATAACCGCTGGCACGGCTTTCGAAAGATCAATCGCTCCAGGGGGGTCCCAACTTAGCCCATAACAAGCTCTCACGGTCAACGAAGGAATAGACCTCCACCCAAGACACACCGATCAGACTCGGTAACTCGGTACAACAAGACGATTCGACAGGTTAAAACAAGTCCAGCAACACCACCCGCTGTGCCGACAAATCCCGATAGGAGCTGCACATATCTCGTTCTCAGGGCACACCGGATAAGCTAAGCATACGGGAGCCAACTTAACCCAAGTTGCCAAGGGACGGCCCCGCACGGTGCTCTAGGGTGGACCAACACTCAGAGGAGCACTGGCCCGGGGGGTTAAAATAAGATGACCCCCGGGCTCCAGAAACCCAAGGGAAAAAGAGGCTAGGTGGTAAATGGTAAAACCAATGTTGGGCATTACTGGAAAAGCTTTAATCAAGGCGAACTATCAAGGGGTTCCCATTATAGCCCAACCGCGTAAGGGACGCAACAATCTGGGAACATAACACCGATATGACGGAAACTAGGGCGGCAAGAGTGGAACAAAACACTAGGCGAGAGGCCGAGCCTTCCACCCTTTACCAAATATATAGATGCATTAAGATAACATGGCACTATAATGATATCCCAACAAGTAAATAAATGTTCCAATAAGGAACGGTTCCAATCTTCACCTGCAACTAACAATGCTATAAGAGGGGCTGAGCAAAGCGGTAACATAGCCAATCAACGGTTTGCTAGGACAATGGTGGGTTAGAGGTTCAACATGGCAATTGGGAGGCTGACAAGCAAGTGGTAGGCATCGTAGCATTGGCATAGCAAAAGAGCGAGCAAACTAGCATAGCAAAGATAGTAGTGATTTCGAGGGTATGATCATCTTGCCTGCACAGTTGTCAAAGTTGACTGGATCCTCAAAAGCAAACTCAACGGGCTCCTCGTTAGCGAACTCGTCTCCCGGCTCTACCCAAAAACACAAACAAGCAACAAGGATACAATCAACCACGTGCAAACTCCAACAATAAGATGCAATGATGGTATGCTATGCGGGATGCGATGCGGGATGCAAAATGCAAGACGTGACAGGAAATGCATGAACCTGGCCTCAACATGGAAAACCAAGTGTGCCACTGGATAGAGGGTATGAAATCGCTTGAAAACGATATAAAGATCATTGGAATCGGAGTTACGGTTTGGAAATGGCAAGCGTTTTAAGAAATGAACCGGTCTGCGATTTACAGCAAGTAGGCACCTACATGCTACGAAATGAACATGCTACAACCACCAAACATGACAACAAAAGACATGGCAGGGATGCCCACAAGATGCTTAACAAAACACTAGCACTGAGCCACAGCCAAATTCATCCATTATGAGGTTCAAACAAGCATGGCAAAAATGCAAACGCAAAACAGATTTCAGACTTAGTGAAATTAACACTAGTCTGAAATTTCAGACCACGAAGCTCTCTTCGGAGCAGCAAAACAACATGATACACAACCTGATTATGACAAGTAAGAACACGGCATGGAGATACTCAACAAGCTTAACAAAACACCCAAAGTGACCTGGGGCCAAAAGGGTTCACAAAATACTCTAACGAGCACACGAACATAGCTCCCGCACAATCAGTTTTCAGACTTAGTGAAAACTGAGACATGCTGAAAATATAACTCATGAAGGCATGTAAACGAGCTCGATGCACTCACTACGGTGCAAGTCATGGCAAGGCAAGCATATATCCATAAAGAAGGCACAAAATGCTAGCTAGACATGACAAGAACAATGGCATAGCATGCACGGATCACTAACAATAGCATCGGCAAAATCACAAATAAGTTGACGATCTGCCCAGATTTACCACGAAGCAAACGTAGAGCTCGATTGACTCAAGCTAGAGCACTCCACATATGCAAACAAAGACATGGATGGATAGAGCATAACATGAATAACAAAACTCCCTTACTGGTCATCCTCAAAAGAGGCACGGATCACTAGGAAACAAGCTGAACATATGGCATCATGAACTAAAATACCCCAGACTTAGTGAAATCCACTAAGTCCCTGAAAACAGATCTACCAAGTGCCTCACTTTGCAAGCTTGCACAAGTCACCACACACATCCTAAAAATGCATGGGTGGCACCTCTGGAAAGAAGACAAAATGCTTAACAATTCATCCCAAAGACTCACAGGCATATCATGCACACAATAATCATGGCAAAAATGACAAAAGTCTAAGATGAACTAACGGATCTGCAACTTAACTCACGAAGCCTCCTTCTAACAGCATTTCGGGCATCAAGATGAGCTCAAATGAAAATGATGCAATGGAATGAAATGATGTACATGTCGAGACGAACATTTTGATATACTATATGTCCAAAACGGAGTCACGGATGCAGAGATATGATCAGTCGAAGATAGCATAAAAAACTAGGGTTAGGGACGAAAGTCAACCCTCCAATTTCCAGATCCAGATCGGGATCTCGCGGGTACTGTTCACCGCCGGAGCACGGAAGCCGAAGTTCGCTGGGGACTTGCCGGAAATGGCGGGGGCGGCGGCCGGCCTCGGGCTTGGCTCCCACCGGCGACGAGGAACGGGGCGCCGGCGTCGAGCTCGGCTGGGCGGAGCGAGGCAGCGGCGAGGAGCTGCGGTGGCCGGCCGGCGATGGTGGCCGCGGGCGGTGGTCGGGCTCGAGGTCGAAGACAGGCGGGCGGCGGCGCGCCCCGATGGGCTTCGGGGGCCCGCGATGGGCCGGGTGGGCCTCGGCGGCGGCGGCGAAGTGGGCACCGCCCGGGGACAGGTGGCAGCGCGTGATTCGCGGGGGAAGGCGGGGCGGACACGTCCGGCCGGGTCGGACAATGTCCGACCGGCGCGAGGAAGGGGAAGACTAGGGTTTCGGGGAGGAGGAGATCCGAATTTGGAGGGGGATGTATATATAGGCATAAGTGGAGCTAGGAGAGTCCATATGAGGTGCGGTTTTCGGCCACGCGATCGTGATCGAACGCTCTAGGACATGGAGCAGAGTTTGGTGGGTTTTGGGCCAAATTGGAGGGGTGTTGGGCTGCAACACACACGAGGCCTTTTCGGTCCCTCGGTTAACCGTTGGAGTATCAAACGAAGTCCAAATGATACGAAACTTGACAGGCGGTCTACCGGTAGTAAACCAAGGCCGCATGGCAAGTCTCGGTCCAATCCGGAAATGTTTAATCCCCACACACGAAAGAAAGCTCGAAATGGCCACCGGAGGAGAACGAAGCGCCGGAATGCAAAACGGACAACGGGGAAAATGCTCGAATGCATGAGATGAACATGTATGCAAATGTAATGCACGTGATGACATGATATGAGATGCATGAAAATGAAAAAAAACACACGGAGACAAAGACCCGAACCCGAGAAATAAATATAACTTAACGCCGGAAATGGCAAGAGTTGGAGTACAAATTGGGAAAGTAATATCTGGGGCGTTACAACACTCCACCACTACGAAAAGATCTCGTCCCGAGATCTAGGACTGAAAGAACTCCGGGTACTTAGAACGGAGGTGATCCTCGCGATCCCAGGTAGCTTCACGGTCAGAATGGTGTGACCACTTGACTTTGAGAAATTTGATTGACTTGTTGCGAGTCCTGCGTTCAGTCTCTTCAAGGATTGCAACTGGGTGCTCACGATAGTAGAGATCTTCTTGGAGCTCAATGTCCTCGAAGTTGACGGTGCGTTCAGGCGTCTTGAAGCACTTTCGGAGTTGGGAGACATGGAACACATCATGAACATTTGCAAAGTTTGAAGGAAGCTCGAGTTGATAGGCGAGGTCGCCTCTCTTGCTGACAATCTTGAAAGGTCCGACGTATCTGGGGGCAAGCTTCCCTTTGATACTGAAGCGACGAGTCCCTTTCATAGGAGAGACGCGGAGGTAAACATGACCTCCGATCTCGAAGGCCAAATCACGGTGCTTACTATCATAGTAGCTCTTCTGGCGGGATTGGGCTGCTTTGAGGTTATCACGAATGACCTTGCACATTTCTTCTGCCTCTGTGATTAAGTCATTACCCAGCAGCTGACGTTCACCGGTTTCAGACCAGTTGAGAGGGGTACGGCACTTCCTACCATACAGAATTTCAAATGGGGCCTTGCCCGAACTTGCTTGAAAACTGTTGTTGTAAGAGAATTCAGCATAAGGAAGACAATCCTCCCACTTCATGCCGAAGGAGATAACACAAGCCCTAAGCATATCTTCAAGAGTCTGGTTGACGCGCTCGACTTGACCGCTTGTTTGAGGATGGAAAGCAGTGCTGAAGCGGATGTTGGTGCCCATGGCCTTCTGAAAAGAATCCCAAAACTTGGAGGTAAAGATGCTGCCACGGCCTGAAGATATCACTTGAGGAATACCGTGCAGAGAGACAATTCGAGAGGTATAGAGTTCCGCCAATTGAGCTGCAGTGATTGACTCTTTGATAGGCAGAAAGTGAGCCACTTTGGTGAGCTTGTCGATGACAACGAATATAGCATCATTGCCACGCTTGGACTTTGGAAACCCAGTCATGAAGTCCATTTCAATGTGGTCAAACTTCCATTCTGGAATGGCAAGAGGTTGGAGGAGACCTGCTGGCCTTTGGTGTTCTGCCTTCACTCTTTTGCAGACATCACATTCATTCACGAATTGAGCGATCTCGCGCTTCATTCGAGTCCACCAATAAGTTTGCTTCAGATCCTGATACATCTTCATGCTCCCAGGGTGGATGGAGAGGAGAGAATTGTGAGCCTCGTTCATGATCACTTTACGAAGTTCACCTTTGGGCACAACAATTCGATCCTCGAAGAAGAGAGTGTCCTTGTCATCAAGGCGGTAGCACTTGTACTTGGACTGACTCTTGGCAATCCCAATCTTCACCTTTTCACCATAGCATCAAGAAGCTGGGCTTGGCGAATCTGGTCTTCCAAGGTAGGAGAGACTTGAAGGTTGGCGAGGAAACCTTGAGGAACAATTTGCAGATTAAGTTTGCGGAAAGCTTCACAAAGCTCGGGTTGATAAGGCTTCAGAATCAGACTGTTGCAATATGCTTTCCTGCTCAAAGCGTCAGCAATCACATTGGCCTTGCCTGGAGTATACTCGATACTCGGATTGTACTCTTGAATCATTTCGACCCATCGAGTTTGCCTGAGATTGAGATTAGGCTGAGTGAATATGTACTTGAGACTCTTGTGATCAGTGAAAATGTCCACTTTTCTTCCCAATAGAAGATGTCTCCAAGTCAACAAAGCATGCACAACTGCCGCCAACTCGAGATCATGAGTGGGGTAGTTCTTCTCATTAGGCTTCAACTGGCGAGAGGTATAAGCAACAACTTTCTTCTCTTGCATCAGTACAGCACCGAGACCTTGGAGAGAGGCATCACAAAAGACTTCGTACGGCTTGGTTTCATCAGGCGGAGTCAGAACTGGAGCAGTGATCAATTTCTCTTTCAAAGTGTTGAAAGCAATATCACACTCCGGAGACCAAACATACTTGACGTGCTTCTGAAGAAGATTTGAGAGAGGCTTCGCGATCTTAGAAAAGTTTTCAACGAATCTTCGGCAGTAGCTTGCGAGACCGAGGAAGCTACGGAGTTGCTTCACATTCTGAGGAGGTTCCCAATTAACAATTGCAGACACCTTCTCAGGATTCACAGCAATGCCCTTGGCAGAGATGATATGACCAAGATAAAGCACCTCATCGAGCCAAAATTCACACTTGGAGAACTTGGCGTAGAACTGATGTTCCCTGAGCTTGTCAAGAACCAAACGCAAGTGCTTGGCATGATCTTCCTTGTTCTTGGAGAAAACCAGAATGTCGTCGTGATAGACCAAAACGAAGTCATTGGTGTAGGGGTTGAATATGAAGTTCATCATGTGAGAGAACGTCGGAGGAGCGTTGGCGAGGCCAAAAGACATGACAGTGTATTCATATGACCCATAGCTTGTCCTGAAAGCCGTCTTGGGAATATCTTGCTCACGGATTTGAATCTGATGATAACCCATACGGAGATCAAGCTTGGAGAATACTTGGGCACCCTTGAGTTGTTCGAACAGCTCATTGATGTTGGGAAGTGGGTATTTGTTCTTGATGGTCTTCTTGTTCAATGGACGATAATCAACACAAAGTCGGTCCGTTACATCCTTCTTCTTCACAAAAAGAACACCACAACCCCACGGAGAAGAACTAGGCCGAATGAGACCCATTCTTTCTTGAACATCGAGTTGTTTCTTCAGCTCCTTCAACTCTTCAGGTCCGAGCTTGTAAGGACGCTTGCACACAGGTTCCGTACCGGGCTCAAGTTCAATAACAAATTCAATGGGCCGGTGCGGAGGCATTCCTGGGAGCTCTTCTGGGAAGACGTCTTGATACTCACAAACGACTGGGATTTGTGAAATAGCATCCAATTCACCCTTCTCATTGAGAGAAAACAACCGGATTGTATCATCACGAGCGGCAAAGACAATGACATCCTCAGACGAATGAGTCAGTTGAATCTGCCTGGCTGCACAATCGAGCCGAGCCTTGTGCTTAGAGAGCCAGTCCATCCCGAGAATAAGATCGATATCCGAATTACCAAGAACCATAGGAGAAGCCAGAAACTTGAAATCACCCATCATGATAGAAATATCCGGGACTATTGAAGTAGCCCTCATAGACTTAGCCGGAGAAACCACTCCCATAGGTTTACCCAACATTTTTGAAATGAAGTCATGCTTGGAAACAAAAGATCTTGACATGAAACAATGCGATGCACCAGTGTCAAAAAGAACTCTTGCGGGAATAGAGTTAACTGGAAAGTTACCCATGATGACATCTGACGAATCCTCTGCCTGAGCTGCGTTCATCAAGTTGACCTTGGCGTGCTTGGGGTTATGCTTGACCACAGCTGTACTTGCCGATCTGACAGGAGGAGGAGGAGGAAGACGCCTCTGGTTGAAACACTTGTTGGCGTAGTGACCCTTCTATTGGCACTTGTTGCACGTGACCTCTGAAAGCGGACGGTGGTACGGAGCACTCGATCTTGGAGCTTGAGACGAAGTCTTGTTCTGAAAGCCTGGGTTGGGTGGGTGGGAAGAACCACTGCCACCTTTGCTCTTCTGCTGATACGGCTGACGGAACGGAGGAGGAGGAAGCCAATACTTCTGTTGCTTGGCCACTTGAGTAGAGGAAGAAGGCGTAGTGTCTCTGACTCGCTTCCTGGAAGCATCACACCTCAACTGAGCAGCCTCTTACTTCAGTGCCATGTTGTAGAACTCATCGTACCTCAACGGCTCAAAGAGGACAAGAGCGAGCTGAATTTCTTCACGGAGACCACCCCTGAACTGGTATATCATGCTCTTCTCATCAGGAACATCCTTCTTGGCAAAACGGGTGAGCTTCTGGAACAACTTGTTGTAGTCATAAACAGACAAAGAGCCTTGCTTCAGATTGCGGAATTCCTCGCGTTTGCTTTCAGTCACACTCTGAGGGATGTGATGAGCTCGGAAATCTCGACGGAAATCATCCCAAGTGATCAAACGTCCACCCCTGGAATCCTTGTACTGCTGGAACCACTCTGCAGCCTGATCTTTGAGCTGGAAAGAAGCGAAATTGACGAAATCTTCAGGCCTGACGTTGCTGCATTCAAAATGCTTGCCCAGATCCACTAGCCAATCGTCAGCATCGGTAGCCTCAACACAATTGCTGAACGTCTTTGGACCATTAGCGAGGAACTGGTTCATAGTAGCAAAATGGTTCTGATTGTTGCCTTGATTCCCTTGACTGTCTTGATTCCGCTCTTGGAGGATTTGCATGATCTGAAGGAAATATGCCCTAGAGGCAATAATAAAGTTATTATTTATTTCCTTATATCATGATAAATGTTTATTATTCATGCTAGAATTGTATTAATCGGAAACATAATACATGTGTGAATACATAGACTAACAAAGTGTCACTAGTATGCCTCTACTTGACTAGCTCGTTAATCAAAGATGGTTATGTTTCCTAACCATAAACAAAGAGTTGTTATTTGATTAACGAGGTCACATCATTAGTAGAATGATCTGATTGACATGACCCATTCCATTAGCATAGCACCCGATCGTTTAGTATGTTGCTATTGCTTTCTTCATGACTTATACATGTTCCTATAACTATGAGATTATGCAACTCCCGTTTACCGGAGGAACACTTTGGGTACTACCAAACGTCACAACGTAACTGGGTGATTATAAAGGAGTACTACAGGTGTCTCCAATGGTAGATGTTGGGTTGGCGTATTTCGAGATTAGGGTTTGTCACTCCGATTGTCGGAGAGGTATCTCTGGGCCCTCTCGGTAATGCACATCACATAAGCCTTGCAAGCACTGCGACTAATATGTTAGTTGTGAGATGATGTATTACGGAACGAGTAAAGAGACTTGCCGGTAACGAGATTGAGCTAGGTATTGGATACCGACGATCGAATCTCGGGCAAGTAACATACCGATGACAAAGGGAACAACGTATGTTGTTATGCGGTCTGACCGATAAAGATCTTCGTAGAATATGTAGGAGCCAATATGGGCATCCAGGTCCCGCTATTGGTTATTGACCGGAGACGTGTCTCGGTCATGTCTACATTGTTCTCGAACCGTAGGGTCCGCACGCTTAACGTTACGATGATAGTTATTATGAGTTTATGCATTTTGATGTACCGAAGGTTGTTCGGAGTCCCGGATGAGATCACGGACATGACGAGGAGTCTTGAAATGGTCGAGACGTAAAGATTGATATATTGGAAGCCTATGTTTGGACATAGGAAGTGTTCCGGGTGAAATCGGGATTTTACCGGAATACCGGGAGGGTTACCGGAACCCCCCGGGAGACTAATGGGCCTATTGGGCCTTAGTGGAAAAAGAGAAAAGGGACAAGCCCAAGCTGGCCGGCGCCCCCCCTTTCCCCAAGTCCTAGTAGGACTAGGAGAAAGGGGCCGGCCCCCCTCTTTCTCCTTTCCCCTCCGGGAGTCCTAATAGGATTGGGATTGGAGGAGGAGTCCTACTCCCGGTGGGAGTAGGACTCCCCTACGCCTCCTCTCCCTGGCCGGCCGGCTCCCCCTCCTCCAACCTTTATATACGGGGGCAGGGGGCACCCCAAGACACACAAGTTGATCCTTGAGATCATTCCTTAGCCGTGTGCGGTGCCCCCTGCCACCAAATTCCACCTCGATCATACTGTTACAGTGCTTAGGCGAAGCCCTGCGTCGGTAGTACATCAAGATCGTCATCACGCCGTCGTGCTAACGGAACTCTTCCTCGACGCTTTGCTGGATCGGAGCCCGAGGAACGTCATCGAGCTGAACGTGTGCTAAGAACTCGGAGGTGCCGGAGTAACGGTGCTTGGATCGGTCGGATCGGGAAGAAGACGTACGACTACTTCCTCTACGTTGTGTGATCGCTTCCGCAGTCGGTCTGCGTTGGTACGTAGACAACACTCTCCCCTCTCGTTGCTATGCATCACCATGATCTTGCGTGTGCGTAGGAAAATTTTCGAAATTACTACGTTCCCCAACAGTGGCATCAGAGCCTAGGTTTTATGGTTTGATGTTATTTGCACGAGTAGAACACAAGTGAGTTGTGGGCGATACAAGTCATACTATCTACCAGCATGTCATACTTTGGTTCGGCGGTATTGTTGGGTGAGACGATCCGGACCAACCTTACGCGTACTCTTACGCGAGACCGGTTCCCTCGACGTGCTTTGCACATAGATGGCTTGCGGAAGACTGTCTCTCCAACTTTAGTTGAACCAAGTGTGACTACGCCCGGTCCTTGAGAAGGTTAAAACGGAGTCTATTTGACAAACTATCGTTGTGGTTTTGATGCGTAGGTGAGATGAGTTCTTACTTAAGCCCGTAGCAGCCACGTAAAACTTGCAACAACAAAGTAGAAGACGTCTAACTTGTTTTTGCAGGGTATGTTGTGATGTGATATGGTCAAGGCATGATGCTGATTTTATTGTATGAGATGATCATGTTTTGTAACCGAGTTATCGGCAACTGGCAGGAGCCATATGGTTGTCGCTTTATTGTATGCAATGCAATCGCGATGTAATGCTTTACTAGATTACTAAACGGTAGTGATAGTCGTGGAAGCATAAGATTGGCGAGACGACAACGATGCTACGATGGAGATCAAGGTGTCGCGCCGGTGACGATGGTGATCATGACGGTGCTTCGAAGATGGAGATCACAAGCACAAGATGATGATGGCCATATCATATCACTTATATTGATTGCATGTGATGTTTATCCTTTTATGCATCTTATCTTGCTTTGATTGACGGTAGCATTATAAGATGATCTCTCACTAAAATTATCAAGAAGTGTTCTCCCTGAGTATGCACCGTTGCCAAAGTTCGTCGTGCCCAGACACCACGTGATGATCGGGTGTGATAAGCTCTACGTCCAAATACAACGGGTGCAAAACAGTTGCACACGCAGAATACTCAGGTTATACTTGACGAGCCAAGCATATACAGATATGGCCTCGGAACACGGAGACCGAAAGGTCGAGCGTGAATCATATAGTAGATATGATCAACATAACGATATTCACCATTGAAAACTACTCCGTCTCACGTGATGATCGGTTATGGTTTAGTTGATTTGGATCACGTGATCACTTAGAGGATTAGAGGGATGTCTATCTAAGTGGGAGTTCCTAAGTAATTTGATTAACTGAACTTAAACTTATCATGAACTTAGTACCTGATAGTATCTTGCTTGTTTATGTTGATTGTAGATAGATGGCTCGTGCTATTGTTTCGTTGAATTTTAATGCGTTCCTTGAGAAAGCAAAGTTGAAAGATGATGGTAGCAATTACACGGACTGGGTCCGTAACCTGAGGATTATCCTCATTGCTGCACAGAAGAATTACGTCCTGGAAGCACCGCTGGGTGACAGGCCTGCTGCTGGAGCAACGCCAGATGTTGTGAACGTCTGGCAGAGCAAAGCTGATGACTACTCAATAGTTCAGTGTGCCATGCTTTACGGCTTAGAATCGGGACTTCAACGACGTTTTGAACGTCATGGTGCATATGAGATGTTCCAGGAGTTGAAGTTAATATTTCAAGCAAATGCCCGAATTGAGAGATATGAAGTCTCCAATAAGTTCTATAGCTGCAAGATGGAGGAGAACAGTTCTGTCAGTGAGCATATACTCAAAATGTCTGGGTATAATAATCACTTGATTCAAATGGGAGTTAATCTTCCAGATGACTGCGTCATTGACAGAATTCTCCAATCACTGCCACCAAGCTACAAGAGCTTCGTGATGAACTACAATATGCAAGGGATGAACAAGACTATTCCCGAGCTCTTCGCAATGCTGAAAGCTGCGGAGGTAGAAATCAAGAAGGAGCATCAAGTGTTGATGGTTAACAAAACCACTAGTTTCAAGAAAAAGGGCAAAGGAAAGAAGAAGGGAAACTTCAAGAAGAACAGCAAGCAAGTTGCTGCTCAGGAGAAGAAACCCAAGTCTGGACCTAAGCCTGAAACTGAGTGCTTCTACTGCAAGCAGACTGGTCACTGGAAGCGGAACTGCCCCAAGTATTTGGCGGATAAGAAGGATGGCAAAGTGAGCAAAGGTATATGTGATATACATGTTATTGATGTGTACCTTACTAGAGCTCGCAGTAGCACCTGGGTATTTGATACTGGTTCTGTTGCTAATATTTGCAACTCGAAACAGGGACTACGGAATAAGCGGACGCTAGCAAAGGACGAGGTGACGATGCGCGTGGGAAACGGTTCCGAAGTCGATGTGATCGCGGTCGGCACGCTACCTCTACATCTACCTTCGGGATTAATATTAGACCTAAATAATTGTTATTTGGTGCCAGCGTTGAGCATGAACATTATATCTGGATCTTGTTTGATGCGAGACGGTTATTCATTTAAATCAGAGAATAATGGTTGTTCTATTTATATGAATAATATCTTTTATGGTCATGCACCTTTGAAGAGTGGTCTATTCTTGTTGAATCTCGATGATAGTGATACACATATTCATAATGTAGAAGCCAAAAGATGCAAAGTTAATAATGATAGTGCAACTTATTTGTGGCACTGCCGTTTGGGTCATATCGGTGTAAAGCGCATGAAGAAACTCCATACTGATGGACTTTTGGAACCACTTGATTATGAATCACTTGGTACTTGCGAACCGTGCCTCATAGGCAAGATGACTAAAACACCGTTCTCCGGTACTATGGAGAGAGCAACAGATTTATTGGAAATCATACATACCGATGTATGTGGTCCGATGAATATTGAGGCTCGTGGCGGATATCGTTATTTTCTCACCTTCACAGATGATTTAAGCAGATATGGGTATATCTACTTAATGAAACATAAATCTGAAACATTTGAAAAGTTCAAAGAATTTCAGAGTGAGGTTGAAAATCATCGTAACAAGAAAATAAAGTTTCTACGATCTGATCGTGGAGGAGAATATTTGAGTTACGAGTTTGGTGTACATTTGAAAAATTGTGGAATAGTTTCGCAACTCACGCCACCCGGAACACCACAGCGTAATGGTGTGTCCGAACGTCATAATCGTACTTTACTAGATATGGTGCGATCTATGATGTCTCTTACTGATTTACCGCTATCGTTTTGGGGTTATGCTTTAGAGACGGCCGCATTCACGTTAAATAGGGCACCATCAAAATCCGTTGAGACGACACCTTATGAACTATGGTTTGGCAAGAAACCAAAGTTGTCGTTTCTTAAAGTTTGGGGCTGCGATGCTTATGTGAAAAAGCTTCAACCTGATAAGCTCAAACCCAAATCGGAGAAATGTGTCTTCATAGGATATCCAAAGGAAACTATTGGATACACCTTCTATCACAGATCCGAAGGCAAGACTTTTGTTGCTAAATTCGGAAACTTTCTAGAGAAGGAGTTTCTCTCGAAAGAAGTGAGTGGGAGGAAAGTAGAACTTGACGAGGTAACTGTACCTGCTCCCTTATTGGAAAATAGTACATCACAGAAAACTGTTTCTGCGACACCTATACCAATCAGTGAGAAAGCTAATGATGATGATCATGAAACTTCAGGACAAGATACTACTGAACCACGTAGATCAACCAGAGTGAGATCCGCACCAGAGTGGTACGGTAATCCAGTTCTGGAAGTCATGCTACTAGATCATGATGAACCTACGAACTATGAAGAAGCGATGGTGAGCCCAGATTCCGCAAAGTGGCTTGAGGCCATGAAATCTGAGATGGGATCCATGTATGAAAACAAAGTATGGACTTTGGTTGACTTGCCCGATGATCGGCAAGCAATTGAGAATAAATGGATCTTCAAGAAAAAGACTGACGCTGACGGTAATGTTACTGTCTATAAAGCTCGACTTGTCGCGAAAGGTTTTCGACAAGTTCAAGGGGTTGACTACGATGAGACTTTCTCACCCGTAGCGATGCTTAAGTCCGTCAGAATTATGTTAGCAATTGTCGCATTTTATGATTATGAAATATGGCAGATGGATGTCAAAACTGCATTCCTGAATGGATTTCTGGAAGAAGAGTTGTATATGATACAACCAGAAGGTTTTGTCGATCCAAAAGGAGCTAACAAAGTATGCAAACTCCAGCGATCCATTTATGGACTGGTGCAAGCATCTCGGAGTTGGAATAAACGCTTTGATAGTGTGATCAAAGCATTTGGCTTTATACAGACTTTTGGAGAAGCCTGTATTTACAAGAAAGTGAGTGGGAGCTCTGTAGCATTTCTGATATTATATGTGGATGACATATTGCTGATTGGAAATGATATAGAATTTCTGGATAGCATAAAGGGATACTTGAATAAAAGTTTTTCGATGAAAGACCTCGGGGAAGCTGCTTACATATTAGGCATAAAGATCTATAGAGATAGATCAAAACGCTTAATTGGACTTTCACAGAGCACATACCTTGACAAGATTTTGAAGAAGTTCAAAATGGATCAAGCAAAGAAAGGGTTCTTGCCTGTGTTACAAGGTGTGAAGTTGAGTTAGACTCAATGCCCGACCACTGCAGAAGATAGAGAGAAAATGAAAGATGTTCCCTATGCTTCAGCCATAGGCTCTATCATGTATGCAATGCTGTGTACCAGACCTGATGTGTGCCTTGCTATAAGTTTAGCAGGGAGGTACCAAAGTAATCCAGGAATGGATCACTGGACAGCGGTCAAGAATATCCTGAAATACCTGAAAAGGACTAAGGATATGTTTCTCGTATATGCAGGTGACAAAGAGCTCACCGTAAAAGGTTACGTTGATGCAAGCTTTGACACTGATCCGGACGATTCTAAATCGCAAACCGGATACGTGGTTTACTTTAAACGGTGGAGCTGTCAGTTGGTGCAGTTCTAAACAAAGCGTCGTAGTGGGATCTACATGTGAAGCGGAGTACATAGCTGCTTCGGAAGCAGCAAACGAAGGAGTCTGGATGAAGGAGTTCATATCCGATCTAGGTGTCATACCTAGTGCATCGGGTCCAATGAAAATCTTCTGTGACAATACTGGTGCAATTGCCTTGGCAAAGGAATCCAGATTTCACAAAAGAACCAAACACATCAAGAGACGCTTCAACTTCATCCGGGATTTAGTCCAGGTGGGAGACATAGAGATTTGCAAGATACATACGGATCTGAATGTTGCAGACCCGTCGACTAAGCCTCTTCCACGAGCAAAACATGATCAGCACCAAGGCTCCATGGGTGTTAGAATCATTACTGTGTAATCTAGATTACTGACTCTAGTGCAAGTGGGAGACTGAAGGAAATATGCCCTAGAGGCAATAATAAAGTTATTATTTATTTCCTTATATCATGATAAATGTTTATTATTCATGCTAGAATTGTATTAACCGGAAACATAATACATGTGTGAATACATAGACCAACAAAGTGTCACTAGTATGCCTCTACTTGACTAGCTCGTTAATCAAAGATGGTTATGTTTCCTAACCATAAACAAAGAGTTGTTATTTGATTAACGAGGTCACATCATTAGTAGAATGATCTGATTGACATGACCCATTCCATTAGCATAGCACCCGATCGTTTAGTATGTTGCTATTGCTTTCTTCATGACTTATACATGTTCCTATAGCTATGAGATTATGCAACTCCCGTTTACTGGAGGAACACTTTGGGTACTACCAAACGTCACAACGTAACTGAGTGATTATAAAGGAGTACTACAGGTGTCTCCAATGGTAGATGTTGGGTTGGCGTATTTTGAGATTAGGGTTTGTCACTCCGATTGTCGGAGAGGTATCTCTGGGCCCTCTCGGTAATGCACATCACATAAGCCTTGCAAGCACTGCGACTAATATGTTAGTTGTGAGATGATGTATTACGGAATGAGTAAAGAGACTTGCCGGTAACGAGATTGAGCTAGGTATTGGATACCGACGATCGAATCTCGGGCAAGTAACATACCGATGACAAAGGGAACAACGTATGTTGTTATGCGGTCTGACCGATAAAGATCTTCGTAGAATATGTAGGAGCCAATATGGGCATCCAGGTCCCGCTATTGGTTATTGACCGGAGACGTGTCTCGGTCATGTCTACATTGTTCTCGAACCGTAGGCTCCGCACGCTTAACGTTACGATGACAGTTATTATGAGTTTATGCATTTTGATGTACCGAAGGTTGTTCGGAGTCCCGGATGAGATCACGGACATGACGAGGAGTCTCGAAATGGTCGAGACGTAAAGATTGATATATTGGAAGCCTATGTTTGGACATAGGAAGTGTTCCGGGTGAAATCGGGATTTTACCGGAATACCGGGAGGGTTACCGGAACCCCCCGGGAGACTAATGGGCCTATTGGGCCTTAGTGGAAAAAGAGAAAAGGGACAAGCCCAAGCTGGCCGGCGCCCCCCCTTTCCCCAAGTCCTAGTAGGACTAGGAGAAAGGGGCCGGCCCCCCTCTTTCTCCTTTCCCCTCCGGGAGTCCTAATAGGATTAGGATTAGAGGAGGAGTCCTACTCCCGGTGGGAGTAGGACTCCCCTGCGCCTCCTCTCCCTGGCCGGCCGGCTCCCCCTCCTCCAACCTTTATATACGGGGGCAGGGGGCACCCCAAGACACACAAGTTGATCCTTGAGATCGTTCCTTAGCCGTGTGCGGTGCCCCCTGCCACCAAATTCCACCTCGATCATACCGTTACAGTGCTTAGGCGAAGCCCTGCGTCGGTAGTACATCAAGATCGTCATCACACCGTCGTGCTGACGGAACTCTTCCTCGACGCTTTGCTGGATCGGAGCCCGAGGAACGTCATCGAGCTGAACGTGTGCTAAGAACTCGGAGGTGCCGGAGTAACGGTGCTTGGATCGGTCGGATCGGGAAGAAGACGTACGACTACTTCCTCTACGTTGTGTGATCGCTTCCGCAGTCGGTCTGCGTTGGTACGTAGACAACACTCTCCCCTCTCGTTGCTATGCATCACCATGATCTTGCGTGTGCGTAGGAAAATTTTCGAAATTACTACGTTCCCCAACATGATCAACTGTGTATTTGCATTGGTTGCGGCCATCACAGCTTGCCAAGCCTCCGGAGGAGGTGGAGGTGGTGGCGGATCAGGATTCGGAGTCGTGCGCGTTGGAGGAGCCATCCTGAAGAGGTTGACCACCATTAGCACATAGATAGAAAAATATTGAAGGTGAATCTAACGGAATGAAAATTGCAACATAAAGTCTTCACATTCGAACAAAATGAACGAATGCACTTCTCTTGAAGTAATCACATATTCCTAAATTGCGAAGCCACGTAGAATTAAGTAGAAGAGGTAAATCAACAAGGGGTGGAATCAACATGAGACTTTGAAGCAACTCGAATACCACAACTCAAAATAAAACCAAGAATTGGCTTGCGAAATAAGCCGGAACAAACATATGATAGAGATTTCGTCCGAAGTTTTCATGGTGGGACCTACACGGGCTCGATCGTACAGCGCCATCATGTACAAGGCAGTGCACATGACATACGAAGCGTCCCCGAGTCAGCATAGCCAAGGACTCTTTAAGACGCAATGAGACCACTGTAAAATCGACCGTGAATAGGCGAACCACTAGACGTCGAACCCCAATTTCATATCATACATCTGTCGGAAGGATATCCTAAGAGCTACTTGAATTCCCACCTATGAAACTCCCGAAACTTTCCGGTTATGCAATCAGGTGTTGGGGATACAGGGGAAGCAATAATATCTCACCCAAACTAGCAATACCTACATCCAGCTGTATCCATCCTTCAACACATAACCAAGAAACCTTTGGAAACCATCTACCTCAACCTTCGAAAAGCATCCGTTATACAAGTTATGGCGATACTCCCGAACTCCCGCCCCAGTACTGGGTGGCGTCGAGGTTATCTCACCAACGAACTGCATAAAATAGATTTTCGATGTCGGCGAACATATCTCAAGTATTTCCGAATTGCAACGATAAAATTATGATGACAACACCTCAGAGCTCAACTCCCCGGGACACTTCCACTAAACCCCTGACAGGAGGCACCAAGACAGTGTTCTCATCATAAGCCATCGGAACAAATCCAAGATACTCCCGTGATCCTAAAATTTTTTCCGTGAAATTTGAGAAGAGAAGAGTCAAAACTCTACGTCAGGATGCCTTACCAGAGCGATGAGGAGTCTGGGAAGTAAAAAGAATTCCTAAGCTCTCCGATATATAATTCCTAAATGACTCAAAACATTTTTCTAGACACAACTCGGCTGCTAAAAGCGATCAAACAGTGGGGGCTCCTAAGGTCGGGGAAGGCTCTGATTACCAACTTGTAACGCCCTCGATGCGGCTATATCTCCCACGTGTCGAGGCACGACTTAGAGGCATAACCGCATTGAAAGCAATGTCGCAAGTTAGGAAATCATCACACATCCCATGTACATAAATAATATAAAGGGGAGGTACATAGTTGGCTTACACTCGCCACGTCACATCAAAGTACATAAATAACATACATCATCCAAACACTCATGGCCCGACTACGGCGCCAAAATAAAAGACAACCCAACAAGCGACATAGGTCCCGATCACCCCAACTGGGCTCCACTACTGATCATCAGGAAAAGACACATAGTAACACTGAGAATCCTCATCGTACTCCCACTTGAGCTCAAGCGCGCCATCTGGAGCTGTATCATCTGTCCCTGCATCTGGTGTAATAGTAATCTATGAGCCACAGGGACTCAGCAATCTCGCACCCTCGCGATCAAGACTATTTAAGCTTAATAGGTAGGAATGGGGTAATATAAGTGGAGCTGCAGCAAGTGACTAGCATATATGGTGGCTAACTTATTCGCAAAAGAGAGCGAGAAGAGAGAGTAAGGCGCGAGCGAGGAACTAGAGAGCAACCTGCGCAAACATAACTCCAACATCGTGTCCGCTTCCCGGACTCCGCCGAGAAGAGGCCATCACGGCAACACACTCAGTTCATTCATTTTAATTAATTAAGGTTCAAGTTATCTACAACCGGACATTAACAAATTCCCATCTGCCCATAACCGCGGGCACGGCTTTCGAAAGATCAATCCCTGCAGGGGGGTCCCAACTTAGCCCATAACAAGCTCTCACGGTCAACGAAGGAATAGACCTCCACCCAAGACACACCGATCAGACTCGGTAACTCAGTACAACAAGGCGATTCGACAGGTTAAAACAAGTCCAGCAACACCACACGCTGTGCCGACAAATCCCGATAGGAGCTGCACATATCTCGTTCTCAGGGCACACCGGATAAGCTAAGCGTACGGGAGCCAACATAGCCCAAGTTGCCAAGGGAAGGCCCCGCACAGTGCTCTAGGGTGGACCAACACTCAGAGGAGCACTGGCCCGGGGGGTTAAAATAAGATGACCCTCGGGCTCCGGAAACCCAAGGGAAAAAGAGGCTAGGTGGCAAATGGTAAAACCAATGTTGGGCATTGCTGGAAAAGCTTTAATCAAGGCGAACTATCAAGGGGTTCCCATTATAGCCCAACCGCGTAAGGGACGCAACAATCCGGGAACATAACACCGATATGACGGAAACTAGGGCGGCAAGAGTGGAACAAAACACTAGGCGAGAGGCCGAGCCTTCCACCCTTTACCAAATATATAGATGCATTAAGATAACATGGCACTATAATGATATCCCAACAAGTAAATAAATGCTCCAATAAGGAACGGCTCCAATCTTCACCTGCAACTAACAATGCTATAAGAGGGGCCGAGCAAAGCGGTAACATAGCCAATCAACGGTTTGCTAGGACAATGGTGGGTTAGAGGTTCAACATGGCAATTGGGAGGCTGATAAGAAAGTGGTAGGCATCGTAGCATTGGCATAGCAAAAGAGCGAGCAAACTAGCATAGCAAAGATAGTAGTGATTTCGAGGGTATGATCATCTTGCCTGCACAGTTGTCAAAGTTGACTGGATCCTCAAAAGCAAACTCAACGGGCTCCTCGTTAGCGAACTCGTCTCCCGGCTCTACCCAACAACACAAACAAGCACCAAGGATACAATCAACCACGTGCAAACTCCAACAATAAGATGCAATGATGGTATGCTATGCGGGATGCGATGCGGGATGCAAAATGCAAGACGTGACAGGAAATGCATGAACCTGGCCTCAACTTGGAAAACCAAGTGTGCCACTGGATAGAGGGGATGAAATCGCTTGAAAACGATATAAAGATCATTGGAATCGGAGTTACGGTTTGGAAATGGCAAGCGTTTTAAGAAATGAACCGGTCTGCGATTTACAGCAAGTAGGCACCTAAATGCAACGAAATGAACATGCTACAGCCACCAAACATGACAACAAAAGACATGGCAGGGATGCCCACAAGATGCTTAACAAAACACTAGCACTGAGCCACAGCCAAATTCATCCATTATGAGGTTCAAACAAGCATGGCAAAAACGCAAACACAAAACAGATTTCAGACTTAGTGAAATTAACACTAGTCTGAAATTTCAGACCACGAAGCTCTCTTCGGAGCAGCAAAACAACATGATACACAACCTGATTATGACAAGTAAGAACATGGCATGGAGCTACTCAACAAGCTTAACAAAACACCCAAAGTGACCTGGGGCCAAAAGGGTTCACAAAATACTCTAACGAGCACACGAACATAGCTCCCGCACAATCAGTTTTCAGACTTAGTGAAAACTGAGACATGCTGAAAATATAACTCACGAAGGCATGTAAACGAGCTCGATGCACTCACTACGGTGCAAGTCATGGCAAGGCAAGCATATATCCATAAAGAAGGCACAAAATTCTAGCTATACATGGCAAGAACAATGGCATAGCATGCACGGATCACTAACAATAGCATCGGCAAAATCGCAAACAAGTTGACGATCTGCCCAGATTTACCACGAAGCAAAAGTAGAGCTCAATTGACTCAAGCTAGAGCACTCCACATATGCAAACAAAGACATGGATGGATAGAGCATAACATGAATAACAAAACTCCCTTACTGATCATCCTCAAAAGAGGCACGGATCACTAGGAAACAAGCTGAACATATGGCATCATGAACTAAAATACCCCAGACTTAGTGAAATCCACTAAGTCCCTGAAAACAGATCTACCAAGTGCCTCACTTTGCAAGCTTGCACAAGTCACCACACACATCCTAAAAATGCATGGGTGGCACCTCTGGAAAGAAGACAAAATGCTTAACAATTCATCCCAAAGACTCACAGGCATATCATGCACACAATAATCATGGCAAAAATGACAAAAGTCTAAGATGAACTAACGGATCTGCAACTTAACTCACGAAGCCTCCTTCTAACAGCATTTCGGGCATCAAGATGAGCTCAAATGAAAATGATGCAATGGAATGAAATGATGTACATGTCGAGACGAACATTTTGATATACTATATGTCCAAAACGGAATCACGGATGCGGAGATATGATCAGTCGAAGATAGCATAAAAAACTAGGGTTAGGGACGAAAGTCAACCCTCCAATTTCCAGATCCAGATCGGGATCTCGCGGGTACTGTTCACCGCCGGAGCACGGAAGCCGAAGTTCGCTGGGGACTTGCCGGAAATGGCGGGGGCGGCGGCCGGAGGAGCTTGGGGGCGCCGGAGATGGCGGATCCGGTGGAGAGGCGGCGGGGCAAGGCACGGCCGGCCTCGGGCTTGGCTCCCACCGGCGATGAGGAACGGGGCGCCGGCGTCGAGCTCGGCTGGGCGGAGCGAGGCGGCGGCGAGGAGCTGCGGTGGCCGGCCGGCGATGGTGGCCGCGGGCGGTGGTCGGGCTCGGGGACGAAGACAGGCGGGCGGCGGCGCGCCCCGATGGGCTTCGGGGGCCCGCGATGGGCCGGGCGGGCCTCGGCGGCGGCGGCGAAGTGGGCACCGCCCGGGGACAGGTGGCAGCGCGTGATTCGTGGGGGGAGGCGGGGCGGACACGTCCGGCCGGGTCAGACAATGTCCGGCCGTCGCGAGGAAGGGGAAGACTAGGGTTTCGGGGAGGAGGAGATCCGAATTTGGAGGGGGATGTATATATAGGCATAAGTGGATCTAGGAGAGTCCATATGAGGTGCGGTTTTCGGCCACGCGATCGTGATCGAACGCTCTAGGACATGGAGCAGAGTTTGGTGGGTTTGGGGCCAAATTGGAGGGGTGTTGGGCTGCAACACACACGAGGCCTTTTCGGTCCCTCGGTTAACCGTTGGAGTATCAAACGAAGTCCAAATGATAAAAAACTTGACAGGCGGTCTACCGGTAGTAAACCAAGGCTGCATGGCAAGTCTCAGTCCAATCCGGAAATGTTTAATCCCCACACACGAAAGAAAGCTCGAAATGGCCACCGGAGGAGAACGAAGCGCCGGAATGCAAAACGGACAACGGGGAAAATGCTCGAATGCATGAGATGAACATGTATGCAAATGCAATGCACGTGATGACATGATATGAGATGCATGAAAACGAAAACAACACACGGAGACAAAGACCCGAACCCGAGAAATAAATATAACTTAACGCAGGAAATGGCAAGAGTTGGAGTACAAATTGGGAAAGTAATATCTGGGGCATTACATGGGGTTTATCCAAAGACGTGCCCTTGTTGCAGGGCTGCATTAGGGATCTCTTAGAAAGAGACCTCAACCTGGTCAAGGTGACGCAGGTCATGCTGATTCGCCGAACACTGCCCGGCAAACGTCGCTCCCTTCGTCTCTGGGAGTTTAATCCGGAGGGACCACGAGCTCTCTAGCATTTTATGGGCGCAACACCCGTGGAGATGTATAAAATGTTCTTCGGATCACAAGCAATGTGTCCGGAATTGACCGAGGACGCAGGTCTAAGCTGCAATCGCCCGGATACTCAAGTAAGTCACCTTGTGCCCGGACTCACTATCCGTAAAATTGTCATAAATTCGCCCCTAAAAGAGCTGTCCTTTTAAACAGGAGTGGATAGCGAAGGCAAAGTTGATCAGGTGTCCGGCTCCCCTTCCTGAGACCAGGCCGGATCCCGTGCTAGTCAGGATGTTGAAGATCGTGCCTTTGGAGGGAAGTGAGGGGGAGGACAAGGAAACTATGGCCTCCTCAAAGGAGGCTGCTCCGAAGGGAGGAACCGACAATTCCTCTCCTAAGGGGAAGAAGAGGGCCGCCTCTGACGACCCGGAGACCATGGCCTCAAAGCAGGGGGAAAAGTCCTCGTCAGAGGGTCCGACGCCGGGGCGAACCTCGGCCGAACTACACCCTCAAAGGGATCAGCCCTCCAGCGAGCCGTAAGTAGAGAAAGATTTTCCTTTAGAGGGATGAGAGAAATCCTTGCTTTTTATCTGAGAAGATTAACCGAAATTTTACTTTGTAGCTCGGACCTCAGCCCTTCTCAACAGAGCTCGTCTTCGGGGGATCTTCTTCCGGAGATGATGGAGAGTGGACCGCCTCCCCCTGCCGTACCGCCTGGCGAGGTGGGCGACCCTGAGGTGTCGTCGCAGAGGGTTTCTCCGAATCCGGCAGGGGTGGAAGGTAGCCATATGTCCCCCCAAGGTTCTCCATGTCCGGCCTTCGATGGAGGTCATAGGACGAGTTCGGCACCGTCCGATGCGCGGTCGGAGGAGCTGATGATTCTGCCGGGGCGAGCTTCTATCTCGGAGGAGCACCGTGCATTGATGGGTACGGTGATTGGAAGGATTTCGTCCGCGGAAAGCGGATTGCATGAGGCCGTCAGAAGTTTGCTGACGGGTTTTGAGGTACGTTTGATAATGTACTTCTTTGTCAGTTGCGCATAAACAAGATGCGCCCTGTGTAGATAGTAGCCCCTGAGACTCTGTGCATTGTCAAAATTGACGGTGCGCAGAGGATCATAATCCCAGGTCTAAAATGTCGCCTTTGTATACAGGTGGCAAAGTGTCCGGAATCGAGCCGAACTGATGATTTTGCCGAACTAAAGCGGCAACTTGACATGGCGGATGCCGACATCGCGCTCGTCAACGAGCGGCTTGATGAGGCTCAAGGTATGCAATTCCTTGGGCGGCATCTGGTAAGAGGAGCTTTATGCCAATATCTTACAATGTGTGTGCTTGACGCAGATGGTGCGGCCGCCCTGGAGAGTCTTCAGGCGGAACTTGCCCGAGCTAAGGAACAAGCCAGGAAAAGTGATGCGGCTGCCGAGAAGGCCCTTGAAGAGCTGAGAGCCGAACAGGCTGCTCACTGCCGAAGCAAGAAGGAGATGGCCGAGATGACCGTGAAGTTAAAAAGTGCTGCTGACCGTTGCAAGTTTCTTGAGAAAGAAGACTGGGCGAGACAGACGGACTTAGAGAAGGCTGTTGCTGATGCCAAGGACGCTCGCTCTGCGATGAGAGCTGCGAAGGAGGAGCTGCGTCAGGCCGGACAGATTGCGGCTGGAAAGCCCTTTATGCTGCGGAGGAAGTTTTGCGATCCGAAGTTTGCTCTGTTGGACCGGATGTGGAGTACGGAGGACAACTATCTGGATTTGGCAGCGAGTGCTGCTGATGCGACCGAATACTTTCGAGATCAAGAAGATCGCGAAGTGGAAAGGCTTTTCTGGTCGCAATTTCCAGAATCTAGAGCGTCCACTGGTAGTGGACGATCGTCTGGCTCAATGGGCTGAACTGAATAGATTGTCCGGACTCGCCATGAAGTACGTCATGGGTTATCTATGGCCAGGGAGAACGGAGCCGAAAAGTCATTTCAGCTTGGTGCAGCAATTCCTTGACGCGGTGCCATGTATCAATGCGATGAAGAGGTCAGCATGCATAGAGGGCGCACGGATGGCTCTTGCCCGTGTCAAGACATACTGGGCAGAGATGGAGACCACCGTTGTTGCATCCTGAGATTCGGACAAAAGCCGAGTACCCTCCGAGCACTATTTTCAGGAAGTCCTTGAAGGCGCTTGTGTAATAGAGGCGCAGTGCTCGAAGGATGCTATGTTCTGATAGCATATGTAATTATAAAGCAATATTTTGATGAATTGTAGTAGCCTTTTATACTTGTGCCTTCAAGTATTTGGAACACCTCCTGTGCGGCCGTTTTAAGATATATATACAAAATCTGAAAGATTGCAGTCGTTGGCTTCAGCCCCCATGCACATAGTGCGGGGGTGCTCGCAGAAGGCGCATTTTCACACTTAATCCAACGTCTTGGTCCTACAAAGGAGGTGATAGCGCAGCGAGCTAGGCAACCGGACTATAACGCTTTAACACTTTCACTTAGCCATAGGAGCTTGACAATGGGACTATTTAGGTAGCCCCTGGTGGTGACTGCGCTCGCCCAAATTCGGGGCGCGTATGTGCCTGGCCGGGAAACGGCCCTTCGTTAATGCGGAGGAATCCTACAGATTCCGGAGAGTCATCGAGTGGTTGACCAGTCTCACGCCATATCATGACAGTCGATTTTCGGCTTTCTCTACTGAGGTGCTCGCCTGGCCGAACCAGGGCACAATCGCAGTAGTTCTCCTGGTGCCGCCTTAGTCGATAGAGCGGAACGTAAGGCGGCCGAACACAGGAGCAGGGCAACCCAACATTTGACCAAAATCATGACTCAAAGCTGATACATATAAGGCCAAACTCGCGACGCCGAACACTCCCTAATGTATTCGGTCTTTATGAGAGCGGGCGAGGTAACGCTCTGAGGTATAAGCCCCTAGTGTCCAGGTACGCGCAAGAATTCTGACGTGGCCACATGCCAAGACGCCAGCCTCCTCCTTGGTCATAGAACCAGGGGGTGTGTATCAACAAGAGACAGTAAAAAAGGTTTACGCAGGGTCTTAATCTGAAAAGAATCCTTGGAACGGGTCCCTACTGCACGCCTGCGCCTCTGTCTCTGTTGTGCCGTATCCTGGACGGGCGCAACACGACGTTCATCTGTAAAAAGAGAGCAACTAAGTTGAAAAAGGGGCGTGCCGAACAAAAGTTATATGAAATAAACAAAGTGTAAAGTAAAATATGAAAAATTGAGCTTTATTGTCTCTTATTTTATACATGTGAAGCCCCTAGTGCAGGGGTATATGGCCACTAAGCCTTTATCAATGATACTTTTGTGTCAGACTCGTCTATCCGTGTCCGTGGTCTTAATGACCTGTTCAGATGTTCTGGCTGGTGAAGCCATTGTATTGTGGGGCTGTTAAAGCGGCTGCACAATCCTCCGCTTGGGGGAGGTGTTCTCACTGCTTCCCCTTTAAGGAGATGATGCCGCGTGGATCGGGCATCTTAAGCGTAAGAGATGCATAATGCGGTATTGCGTTAAAGCGGGCGAAAGCTTCACGTCCCAGTAGTGCTTGGTAGCGACTTGAGAATGGGACGATGTGGAAAGTCAGCTTTTCGCGACGGAAGTTATCGGCAGAGCCGAAAATAACCTCGAGCCGGAGAAAACCCATGCAATGGGTGTCCGGACCTGGCGTTACTCCTTGAAAGGAGGTTTTGATGTGGCGAATTCTTTTTGGGTCGATCCCCATGTGGCGGATTGAGTCCTGATATATCAGGTTGAGTCCGCTGCCACCGTCCATAAGGACATTTGAAAGCTGGAGTCCGCCAATTATTGGATCGAGTACCAGGGCAGTCCAGCCTGGGTTCCTGATACTTCTAGAATGATCCAGATGATCGAAGATGATTGGTTTTGACAACCAGTGGCGGGATTTCTTTGGGATAGGCTGTGGGGCGTGTACCTTTATGGGCGTCGCACGTTTTGTTATGTGGAGTAAGTTTACTGTTTTTACTTCTTGTGGGAAATTCTTTTGTTTCCTGGTACTCTGCTTTTGGGGTTCGTCCTCGTCTTCGCTTGGTGTGTCGAGCCCCTTGTGTTCGGCGTTGAGTCTGCTGGATTGTTTGGAAACCCAACAATCTCTGTGGGTATGGTTAGCAGGCTTCCCGGGAGTGTTGTGTATTTGACATATCCTATCCAAGATTTTGTTTAGGTTCGATAGGTCGTCCCTGTTATCTTGGAGGGGTGGCTTTTTCTGATTCTGTCGTGAGCTTTTGAATCCGGTGTTGACTGCCGTGCTCTTCGGACTTTTTTCCTTAGTCCGGCGACGGTCCTTATTGCGTCGCGGTTTTCCGTTTCCATCCCTAGTTTCGGATGTACTTGGGTCACTGGTGCTGCATCTTGCCAACCAGCTGTCCTCTCCTGTGCAAAAGCGGGTCATGAGGCTTGTTAGTGCGGCCATTGTTCTTGGCTTTTCTTGGCCGAGGTGTCTGGCGAGCCATTCATCTCGGACATTATGCCTGAAAGCCGCTAAGGCTTCAGCGTCCGAATAGTCGACTATCTGATTCTTTTTAGTAAGAAATCTATTCCAGAATTACCGGGCTGACTCTTCGGGCTGTTGAGTTATGTGACTAAGATCGTCTGCATCCGGAGGGCGGACATAGGTCCCTTGAAAATTTGCTCGGAAAGCGTCCTCGAGCTCTTCCCAACTTCCGATTGTGTTTTCAGGAAGTCTTTTGAGCCAATGCCGGGCTGGCCCTTTAAGCTCGAGGGGTAAGTATTTTGTGGCGTGGAGGTCATCTCCTCTAGCCATATATATGTGGAGGATATAATCCTCGATCCAGACTCCAAGGTCTATTGTTCCATCATATGCCTCTATGTTTACGGGTTTGAATCCCGGTGGAAATTCATAATCCAGGACCTCATCGGTGAAACATAGGGGGTGTGCGGCACCCCTGTATTTGGGTGTGCCGGATTCTGATAATAGCTTTATTGCATTGCTTACGAGAGCTTGCTTTCTTGGCCCGTAAATGGACCTGGTTGGGCCATGATGCGAATCCTTAAGTGGGTCGCATGCTGGCTTAAGTGCGGCGCTGCTTGCCGCTTTATGCTGGCCATGGAGTTGTCTATCCAACCGTGTGGCTTTCTCACTTTTGGAATGCGAGGGCTCTAAGGCCTCCTCATCGAATTCAGGCAGTAGCTTTCTCTTCGGATAGCTTTTAGTGCGGCGACTCTCGCCGTATTTGTCTGCGGTATTGATTACTTTACTCCATCTAATCCTGAGTGCATCTTCCGTAGTTTTTAGCTTCCGCTTCTGCTTTTTCAGGCTGCGTGCGGTTGCAACGAGCCATTTGTGGAGGTTCTTCTGCTTCGTGGGCTTGTCCGGCGTAGGGTCGTCCGGAATGCCATTTTCGCCGGGGGAGGGATGTTCGGTTTCTCTATCCGGGTTGTCCTGTTGGGACGGTTGCTCTAAGGCATGCTCGTCGTCTACCGGCTCATCCTGCTCTATGGCTGGGTCTTTATCGAGGCGGGGCTTGGGTCGGCGTTTACACCGACGCTTTGATTGTTGTTCAAGAGATCGATCCCTCTTTCCATCCCCGTTTTCCTTGTTGTTGCTTCCTTTAGGGGTATCCACCATGTACACATCGTGAGATGAGGTGGCTGTCCGATGCCCTATAGGCGTTGGTTCTTGGTTGTCTCATGCATCGTCGTCCATACTGTCGATGTCTTCGGAGTCGAAGTCGAGCATGTCGGTTAAGTCGTCGAAAGTGGCTACGAAGTGGGTGGTGGGTGGGTTTTGAATTTCTTCGTCATCCGAATCCCATCCTTGCTGACCGTAGTCCGGCCAGGGCTCTCTTGATAAAGAGAGAGACTTTAGCGAATTCAGGATGTCTCCGAAGGGCGAGTGCTGAAAGATGTCTGCGGCGGTGAACTCCATTATCGGCGCCCAATCGGATTCGATCGGCAGGAGCGCGGGGGGCTCGGAGTTCGGAAAGGAATCCGGCTCCTCGGAGTCACGGGCCATGCGGAGTGCGGGGCTGGAGTTCAGCTCGATCACCTCTGAGATCGCAGCCCCTGAGGTAGCGTCCAACCGCTGATCCTCGATCGGCGCAGTAGGCTCCAAATCAATGGTCGGAACCGATGCGTGTGCGGCCTCCAAGGCACTGTTCGGCGGTAGAGCTATATCATGCCCATCGAGACAGTGCGGCGCGCTTGGCTGTGGCTCAAATCAATCGAAGATCAAGTCCCCGCGGATGTCAGCCGTGTAGTTTAGGCTTCCAAACCTGACCTGATGGCCAGGGGCGTAGCTTTCGATCTGCTCAAGGTGGCCAAGCGAATTGGCCCGCAGTGCGAAGCCGCCGAAGACGAAGATCTGTCCGAGGAGAAAAGTCTCACCCTGGACTGCATCATTGTTGATGATCGAAGGAGCCATCGGGCCTAAAAGCGACGACACACAGGAACTCTCAATGAAAGCACCAACGTCGGTGTCAAAACCGGCGGATCTCGGGTAGGGAGTCCCGAACTGTGCGTCTAGGCCGGATGGTAACAGGAGGCAAGGAACACGATGTTTTACCCAGGTTCGGGCCCTCTTGATGGAGGTAAAACCCTACGTCCTGCTTGATTAATATTGATGATATGGGTAGTACAAGAGTAGATCTACCACGAGATCAAGGAGGCTAAACCCTAGAAGCTAGCCTATGGTAAGATTGTTGTATGATGAAGTTGTCCTACGGGCTAAAACCCTCCGGTTTATATAGACACCGGAGAGGGTTAGGGTTACACAAAGTTGGTTACAGTGGTAGGAGATCTTGAATATCCGCATCGCCAAGCTTGCCTTCCACGCCAAGGAAAGTCCCATCCGGACACGGGATGAAGTCTTCAATCTTGTATCTTCATAGTCCTCGAGTCCGGCTGAAGGTATAGTCCGGCTACCCGAACACCCCCTAATCCAGGACTCCCTCAAGGACGATCAGTTATCTCCCAGGTTTCATTCGCCAAGATGGAATCCATCTCGCTACGAACTGGTTCCTTCCAGTAGTCAGCATCTTCAGATGCATAGGCCTCTGAAATAGAACTGGGAGTGTCATCTATGAGATCATCACCAAAGGACTTTGCAATCCTTTGTCTCTTGCTCCTAGTAGGAACTTCGTTGTTCTCCTCCACAAGACTTTCAAAGTGTTCTATCGAAATGGCAGGTTTGGTAATTGTAACTGGTTCCTGATTCGATGAACTACGCATCTCCTGATTAGATGAGGTAGCCATATCCTTCATGGGAAAGATATGTTCAAAGAAAGTCGCATCATTCGACTCCATGATCGTATCGACATGCATGTCAGGTACCTCAGATTTTACAACAAAGAATCTATAGCCAATGCTATGAAAAGCATATCCCAGGAAAACACAATCCACGCTCTTTGGTCCAAGCTTCCGCTTCTTTGAAATTGGAGCATTGACTTTCGCCAAACAACCCCATGTTCGCAGATAAGAGAGTTTTAACCTTTTCTTCTCCCATTCCTCGAATGGAGTTATCTCTTTGTTCTTTGTGGGGACTCAATTCAGGACATGACATGCTGTCAATATCGCCTCCCCCCACCATGCCTTGGAGAGACCCGATGTATCTAACATGGCGTTAACCAAATCAGTTAGAGTACGGTTCTTTCTTTCGGCCACCCCATTTGACTGAGGTGAGTAGGGAGGAGTCCTCTCATGGATTATACCATGTTCCGCACAAAAAGCATCAAACGCTTTGGAAAAATACTCTCCACCATGGTCGGACCTAAGCCTCTTGATTGTTCGATCAAGTTGGTTTTCCACTTCAGCTTTATAGATCTTGAAAAAGTTCAAAGCCTCATCCTTAGATTTCAGAAGATACACACGGCAGTATCTAGTGGAGTCATCAATTAACATCATGAAATATTTCTTTCCACCTTTTGTCAACACACCATTCATTTCACATAGATCTGAATGTATGAGCTCTAGTGGTGCAAGATTTCTTATTTCCGCAGTCGTGTGAGACTTACAAGGTTGCTTAGCTTGCACACACACTTGACACTTAGATCCCTTGACGGTGGTGAAACTAGGGATTAAGTTCAACTTCGCTAGTCGCCACATGCAACCAAAGTTAACATGACAAAGACGTGAATGCCACACATTGGATTCACTATTGTTGCAAATATGATTAACAACTTTATTGCAAATGTTTGATAAGGATAAACGAAACAAGCCACCTGACTCATAGCCTTTACCAACAAAGGTTCCATACTTGGATATTACAAATTTATTCGACTCAAAGACAAGCTTGTAGCCATCTCTACACAGAAGAGATCCGCTAACAAGATTTTTATTGACGCAGGGGACATAATGCACGTTCTTCAGCCGCACGATCTTCCCCGAAGTAAACTTCAAATCGACCGTGCCAACACCACGAACAGAAGCACTTGAACTGTTTCCCATTAGCACGGTTGAAGTCCCCGCGGTCTGATAAGACGAAAATATGGAAATATCACCGCATACATGCACATTAGCACCCGTGTCAATCAACCAGTCAGGAGAATGACATACTGAAAGAATAGTGGGAAATATACCATACCCAGCATCCTTCATGTCAGTGTCTCCAATGACAACATTAGCGGTCTTGCCGCCTTTCCCAGGATGACGCTTGTCATAGCGATTAGGGCAACTAGGAGCCCAATGATCAGGATCCCCACACACATGAGAAGCACCTTTCTTCTTGCCATTCTTCTTCTTAAAGTTCGTGTGTTGCACAGCCTTGTTATTCCCATCAAACTTTGCTTTTCCATCAAACTTGCCCTTGTTCTTGAACTTGTTGGGCTGGAAGTTCTGCTTCTGTACCACATTGGCACTAGATCCTCCCTCAATACCTCGAGCACGTGTGTCCTTTGCTCTCGCCTTTTCTTCCACATCAAGAGTGCCAATGAGATTCGGGGCGGAAAACTCCTGCCTCTTATGCTTCAGCAAGGTAGCAAATTTCCTTCATGAAGGAGGAAGCTTAGTGATGATACCTCCGGCAACAAACTTGTCCGATAGCATACAACTGAAGTGCTCAAGTTCTCTAGCAAATGACTGTATCTCATGAGCTTGCTCAACCATGGAGCGCTCTTCAGTCATCCTGTAATCATAGAATTGCTCCATGATGTACAGCTCAGTGCCAGCATCCGAGACCCCAAACTTGGCCTCGAGTGCATCCCACATATCTTTTCCATTATCAATTGATGCATAAGCATCAACTATGTTCTCACCAAGAACACTCAAGAGAGCAGCCTTAAACAGAGTATCCATTTTCTGAAAAGCTTGTGCCTGTTGAGCATCAAGCTCTCCTTCAGGTTTGCCGAGAGTGGCGTCATAGCAACTCATGGTTTGAAACCACAAGACTGCTCTCATGCGCCACCTCTTATAGTGGATACCCTCAAACATAGGAGGTCTCATGGAAGCAGCAAAAGCACTTGGGGTAAATTGCCTATATTAAGGTTTTTGGATTGTTGGAAATATGAGCAATTTACCAAATGATTTTATTAACAGAAATATTAGATAAAGCATGACTAATATAGTAGAGATAAAACAAGTCATGCGTTCTAACAGAGAGAAGGTAAATAGCTTCTGCATATATGAACCGTATCCTATCATATCTAAAGCAGACAGTATAGCAAGTAGCATATATGAAGTAGAACCTATCATGTGTAGGACAAGGACTAGAACAAGGAACTGTGACAGAACCTTTAACAGGAAAGACAAGAACACGTACGGGACAGCAGCAGCAGAAGCGCTGGACTTGGGGTCGGTGTCCTCGCCTGCCATGTCGTCGAGGAGGTCGTGGACGTCGGGGAAGTAGTCGTCGGTGACCGGATCGTCCGTGATGAAGCAGCCAGTAGTCGCGCTAAGCGCTCCCCAAAAACCTTATCACCCTTCTCCCGTACAGGACTCAAAAGGTGCGGTCTCGGAGGCCTAGTGTCCCGACCTGCGGAGCACGCCGCAAGACGGGATGGGGAAGAACGTAGCAGCAGTGCAGTGGTCGGAAATTTGTGGCGGAAAGAAGAGGAGCTTTTGTTGTGTCTCTATGGAGAGGAGCGACCTCTCTTATATAGGCACAGGAGAAGGACGCGAAGAGGCTGTGGAAGGAGGTGAAGCAACGAAGGGAGACGAAGCGAACAGGCAGCAGCCAAAGAGGCGCTTCGTTTGAATTCAGTGTCCACTACAAAAAATGTTTCAACTCCCACGTGACCTTTCGTATACCCATCGTGCGTGGCAAAATTTTAGATATCGGCTCGGCTCATTCCCGCAACCCGCGGCGCGTCATGACGAGGCGTGGCGTGGCGAGGCGGGCGGCGGAGGAGGAGCGCGCGTGGATATCCCTCTTGTTCTCATGCTCGTACAAGTGGGGAAAGAACCTCCCTTATAAGGAGGTCCAACTCCCACTAAACTAGCAATGTGGGACTAAACTTTAGTAGTGTCCCTTGCCTTGCACAAATGGGCTAAGTGGGCCTCTAGGATTTATTAGGAATTTCTGAAATAGTTATTGGGCTGCCCAAAATAGCAAAATAGACTAAATTCCAGCAATCCCCACCAGATCCCAGAGGCACACAGAAATTTGCCTTTGGTTCCAAAACACTGTTTTATATACCGGTACTGCAGAGGAGACTGTTAAGTTGAACTTCCACCTAGAACTCTATGCTACACTAGTAAGCAACTTGAACAGTGGACTAGGACTTGAACTGCAAGTTTTCTGCGAATCTAGTTTCACATAAAGCTTTGACCGATACGTGGCTACCGTGGATCTTCCCCGCGGGTGGAGCTTATGCGTCATACTCCGTGACCTTTCATGAGTTTACTAGAGAGAACCCTACTCTCATAGATTGCGACGTTTGACAATCAGACTCATATAGGTGTGTTCTTCAAAAGATGTTCTGCAGGATAACATCTCTGCTTAAATAAGCCACTTAGAACACATTAAGATATACATCAACCTGCCATGCAGATTACGAGAGTATTGCATCTTCATGGAGTGGTATTGTGAATAGTAAGGATACTCTCCTCTCAGATGACCAACAGCTTGTCTTCCACATCTAATTCACGGGATCTCTGATCACAAAGAATAGGTTACCACTGTGAACAACTGATATTGTGGGTCTCATACCCATCGCCCTCGATGCATTATCTATCACATTACGTGATAGACCCTTGGTAAAAGGATCTGCCAGATTTTTAGACGTTTGGATATAATCCAACGCAATAACTCCAGAGTTTTTCATTTTCCTGACAGACTTTAACCTTCTCTGAACGTGTCTTGATGACTTCATGTTATCCTTTGAGCTGCTCACTTTCGTGATCACAGTTTGATTGTCGCAGTTCATAAGGACACTCGGTACAGGTTTCTCAAGAACCGGCAAGTCATTCAAGAGCCGGTGAAGCCAATCTGCTTCAACCGTAGCTGTATCTAGTGCTGTGAGTTCTGCTTCCATTGTTGACCTCGTTAAGATGGTCTGCTTGCAAGACTTCCAAGAAACAGTGCCACCTCCATGAGTGAATACATAACCGCTCGTGGCCTTTATCTCATCAGCATCTGAGATCCAGTTTGAGTCACTATACCCTTCAAGCACCTTTGGGTGCCCGGGGTAGTGAATTCCATAATTTGCAGTGCCTTTCAAATAACGCAAAACTCTCTCTAGAGCTTTCCAATGCACATCTCCTGGTTTTGAGACAAACCGACTCAGTTTGCTAACACCAAAAGAGATGTCAGGTCTTGTAGCACTTGCTAAGTACATAAGCGAGCCAATAATCTGAGAATATTTCAATTGATCTCTAGCAATTCTTCGATTCTTTCAAAGTAACACACTCGCATCATATGGTGTTGGAGAGGGCTTGCAGTCACTATAGCCAAAGCGTCTCAAGATCTTTTCCACATAGTGAGATTGAAGCAATGTAATCCCACCATCAACATCTCTCAACAACTTGATGTTCAAAATGACATCAGCCACTCCTAAATCCTTCATCTCAAAACAACGAGATAGGAAATCCTTGACCTCCTTAATAACATTCAGATTGGTTCCGAAAATTAGTATGTCATCAACATACAAGCACAGGATAACTCCCCCGCCCCCACCATGGCGATAGTACACACATTTGTCAGCTTCGTTCACAACAAAGCCTGCAGCTGTTATAGTTCTTTCAAACTTCTCATGCCACTGTTTGAGTGCTTGCTTAAGTCCGTACAAAGACTTCAGCAACTTGCACACTTTCCCTTCCTGACCATCTAGTACAAACCCATCTGGTTGTTACATAGAAATTTCCTCGTCCAACTCTCCATTTAGGAAAGCAATCTTAATCATCCATTTGATGAATGAGAAGACCATGCGAGGCAGCTCGTGAAAGTAGAACTCGAATAGTGGTCAGTCGAGCCACAGGTGAGTAAGTATCAAAGAAGTCTTCACCTTCCTTTTGGGTATAACCCTTAGCCATGAGCCGAGCCTTGTACTTCTCAATAGTACCATCAGGCCTAAGCTTTTTCTTGAATACCCATTTGCATCCTATAGGTTTGCACCCATAAGGACGATCAGTTATCTCCCAGGTTTCATTCGCCAAGATGAAATCCATCTCGCTACGAACCGCTTCCTTCCAGTAGTCAGCATCTTCGATGCATAGGCCTCTGAAATAGAACTGGGAGTGTCATCTATGAGATCATCACCAAAGGACTTTGCAATCCTTTGTCTCTTGCTCCTAGTAGGAACTTCGTTGTTCTCCTCCACAGGACTTTCAAGGTGTTCTATCGAAATGGTAGGTTTGGTAATTGTAACTGGTTCCTGATTCGATGAACTAGGCATCTCCTAATTAGATGAGGTAGCCATATCCTTCATGGGAAAGATATCTTCAAAGAAAGCCGCATCATTCGACTCCATGATCGTACCGACATGCATGTTAGGTACCTCAGATTTTACAACCAAGAATCTAGAGCCAATGCTATGAAAAGCATATCCCAGGAAAACACAATCCACAGTCTTTGGTCCAAGCTTCCGCTTCTTTGAAATTGGAGCATCGACTTTCGCCAAACAACCCCATGTTCGCAGATAAGAGAGTTTTAACCTTTTCTTCTCCCATTCCTCGAATGGAGTTATCTCTTTGTTCTTTGTGGGGACTCGGTTCAGGACATGACATGCTGTCAATATCGCCTCCCCCCACCATGCCTTGGAGAGACCCGATGTATCTAACATGGCGTTAACCAAATCAGTTAGAGTATGGTTCTTTCTTTCGGCCGCCCCATTTGACTGAGGTCAGTAGGGAGGAGTCCTCTCATGGATTATACCATGTTCCGCACAAAAAGCATCAAACTCTTTGGAAAAATATTGTCCACCACGGGCGGACCTAAGCCTCTTGATTTTTCGATCAAGTTGGTTTTCCACTTCAGCTTTATAGATCTTGAAAAAGTTCAAAGCCTCATCCTTAGATTTCAGAAGATACACACGGCAGTATCTAGTGGAGTCATCAATTAACATCATGAAATATTTCTTTCCGCCTTTTGTCAACACACCATTCATTTCACATAGATCTGAATGTATGAGCTCTAGTGGTGCAAGATTTCTTATTTCCGCAGTCGTGTGAGACTTACGAGGTTGCTTAGCTTGCACACACACTTGAAACTTAGATCCCTTGACGGTGGTGAAACTAGGGATTAAGTTCAACTTCGCTAGTTGCGACATGCAACCAAAGTTAACACGACAAAGACGTGAATGCCACACATTGGATTCACTATTGTTGCAAATATGATTAACAACTTTATTGCAAATGTCTGATAAGGATAAACGAAACAAGCCTCCTGACTCATAGCCTTTACCAACAAAGGTTCCATACTTGGATACTACAAATTTATTCGACTCAAAGACAAGCTTGTAGCCATCTCTACATAGAAGAGATCCGCTAACAAGATTTTTATTGACCGAGGGGACATAATGCACGTTCTTCAGCCGCACGATCTTCCCCGAAGTAAACTTCAGATCGACCGTGCCAACACCACGAACAGAAGCACTTGAACCATTGCCCATCAGCACGGTTGAAGTCCCTGCGGTCTGATAAGACGAAAACATGGAAATATCACCGCATAGATGCACATTAGCACCCATGTCAATCAACCAGTCAGGAGAATGACATACTGAAAGAATAGTGGGAAATATACCATACCCAACATCCTTCATGTCAGTGTCTCCAATGACAACATTAGCGGTCTTGCCACCTTTCCCAGGATGACGCTTGTCATAGCGATTAGGGCAACTAGGAGCCCAATGATCAGGATCCCCACACACATGACAAGCACCTTTTTTCTTGCCATTCTTCTTCTTGAAGTTCGTGTGTTGCACAGCCTTGTTCTTCCCATCAAACTTTGCTTTTCCATCAAACTTGCCCTCGTTCTTGAACTTGTTGGGCTGGAAGTTCTGCTTCTGTACCACATTGGCACTAGATCCTCTCTCAATACCTCGAGCATGTGTGTCCTTTGCTCTCGCCTTTTCTTCCACATCAAGAGTGCCAATGAGATCTGGGACGGAAAACTCCTGCCTCTTATGATTCAGCAAGGTAGCAAAGTTCCTCCATGAAGGAGGAAGCTTAGTGATGATACCTCCGGCAACAAACTTGTCCGGTAGCATACAACTGAAGTGCTCAAGTTCTCTAGCAAATGACTGTATCTCATGTGCTTGCTCAACCACGGAGCGCTCTTCAGTCATCCTGTAATCATAGAATTGCTCCATGATGTACAGCTCAGTGCCAGCATCCGAGACCCCAAACTTGGCCTCGAGTGCATCCCACATATCTTTTCCATTATCAATTGATGCATAAGCAACTATGTTCTCACCAAGAACACTCAAGAGAGCAGCCTTAAACAGAGTATCCATTTTCTGAAAAGCTTGTGCCTGTTGAGCATCAAGCTTTCCTTCAGGTTTGCCGAGAGTGGCGTCATAGCAACTCATGGTTTGAAACCACAAGACTGCTCTCACGCGCCACCTCTTATAATGGATACCCTCAAACATAGGAGGTCTCATGGAAGCAGCAAAACCACTTGGGGTAAATTGCCTATATTAAGGTTTTTGGATTGTTGGAAATATGAGCAATTTACCAAATGATTTTATCAACAGAAATACTAGATAAAGCATGACTAATATAGTAGTGATAAAACAAGTCATGCGTTCTGACAGAGAGAAGGTAAATAGCTTCTGCATATATGAACCGTATCCTATCATATCTAAAGCAAACAGTATAGCAAGTAGCATATATGAAGTAGAACCTATCATGTGTAGGACAAGGACTAGAACAAGGAACTATGACAGAACCGTTAACAGGAAAGACAAGAACACGTACGGGACAGCAATAGAAGAAGCGCTGGACTTGGGGTCGGTGTCCTCGCCTGCCATGTCGTCGAGGAGATCGTGGACGTCGGGGAAGAAGTCGTCGTCGGGGAAGTAGTCGTCGGCGACCGGATCGTCCATGATGAAGCAGCCAGTAGTCGCGCTAAGCGCTCCCCAAAAACCTTATCACCCTTCTCCCGTACAGGACTCAAAAGGTGCGGTCTCGGAGGCCTACTGTCCCGACCTGCGGTGCACGCCGCAAGACGGGATGGGGAAGAACGTAGCAGCAGCGCAGTGGTCGGAACTTTGTGGCGAGAAGAAGAGGAGCTTCTGTTGTGTCTCTTTAGAGAGGAGCGACCTCTCTTATATAGGCACAGGAGAAGGATGCGAAGAGGCTGCGGCAGGAGGTGAAGCAACGAAGGGAGACGAAGCGAACAGGCAACGGCCGAAGAGGCACTTCTTTTGGAATTCAGTGTCCTTTCGTATACCCGTCGTGCGTGGAAAAAATTTAGATATCGGCTCGGCTCATTCCTGCAACCCGCGGCGCGGCGCGTCGTGACGAGGCATGGCATGGCATGGTGTGGTGTGGCGTGGCGTGGCGTGGCGTGGCGTGGCGTGGCGTGGCGTGGCGTGGCGTGGCGTGGCGTGGCGTGGCGAGGCGGGCGGCGGAGGAGGAGCGCGCGTGGATATCCCTCTTGTTCTCACACTCGTACAAGTGGGGAAAGAACCTCCCTTATAAGGAGGTCCAACTCCCACTAAAATGGCAATGTGGGACTAAACTTTAATAGTATCCCTTGCCTTGCACAAATGGGCTAAGTGGGCCTCTAGAATTTATTAGGAATTTCTGAAATAGTTATTGGGCTGCCCAAAATGGCAAAATAGACTAAATTCCAGCACAACATTGCGCAAAACTTGTTCAAAGAAGAGGAGAGGAAAACCAAGAAGGGGAAGATCAAGAAAGGAAGGGTCTTTACTTTGCCTCATTGCTATGATGTGTTGAAGGATGATGAGAAATGGAAGAAGCGTGAAGATTTGGATGATTTGCATTTGAGCGACAAACGGAAGCAAACAATTTAGTTGGATGATGATGAGGAGGAGGATGATGCATCAAGTGATGACGGCAAGAGAAGCCCCACACTCAACTCGGTTTCATACTCGAAGCCAAAGCGGCCGGATGGGTGCAAGAAAGACAAAACCGAAAAGAAGGAGAGGAAAGGAGATGATGAGCTCAAAAATGCTATGGAAGCCAACGAGGTGAGGAAAATGGCAAGGACCCAAGATGCCGCGGCCGAGGAGAGAAGGTTGGCTGCCGAGGAGAGGAGGGTGGCGGCCGAGGAGAGGAAGGTGGCTTTGAAGGAGAGGAAGGTGAGCAATGAGGAGCGAACTAGATTGTTGGAATGGGAGAAGCACTTGTTCTTCTTGGACACAACTAACCTCAATGCGGCGCAAAGGAGTATGTCAATCTTGCCCAACAAGAAGTCTTGATCCAAAAAAAGAGCTATGGTTCGTGCAATGGGTGGCGGTGCCCTCGGCGCAATGGGTGGCGGTGGCATCGGCGCCATGGGTGGCGGTGGCCTCGGCGCCATGGGTGGCATGGGTGGCGGTGGCTTTGGCGCCATGGGTGGCATGGGTGGCTTGGCTGGCTTTGGAGCACCCCCCCCCCCCCCCCCCGATGCTATGGCCATGATGGGAGGCATGAGTTTTGCTTCTCTCATGGGAGGCATGGGTGCACCTCCGGCCGCCATGGACGGGATGTCTTTCGATGAGCCTCCTCGCACACATTCCCATGAAGATGACGTTGAAGATCTTGCCAACACCGTCGAAGCTTCACGTGATGCGGTGTGCGATGAGGAGGAGGAAGATTCATCTCCGGAGGCGGAAGAATTGTCTTCCGAAGATGAGGACGAGGACGAAGACGAGGACGAGGAATGATGTGTTTTTCCTTTGTGTATTGAATTTGATTTGCATTTTTAACTTGGTTGGATGAACTTGTGGGCATGATTTTAAACTTGTGGGCATGAACTTCATCAACTTGTTTGTGTGAAAATATGCATCATTTTGTGTTGAAATATGTCATATGCAATGCACCGGCGAGTCGCGCGTGCTGCATTTTGGCGCGCTGCTGGAGCGACGCGTGCGCGTTGCATTTTAGCGTGCCGCGCCAAACCAGCCGATGCGCGCGCGACGTATGTGTTTTTTACGCGCAGCGCGACCGACGTCTGTTGGAGATGCTCTTATGTCGTTAGAAAGAAATTGTCACCCTCTAACAACTAAAACTGCCAACAAAAAAACTGCAACCTTTTCCTAACGAACGGTCGCCAAATAAGATTTCCGAACTATAAAATGATTTTGCTTTTTAATGGATTTTCTGATAACGGTGATAAGTGCTGGCTGCACAGTCAGTCGTTTGCACTGTACAGTCCGTTGAGCTGTCGTTGCGTATATAATGTGACATATTGAATGCATGCGAAATTTTCTCTATATATAGTATCACTTTTGTATTTTAGTAATCTAAACGCTTTTATATTTCTTTATGGAGGAAGTAGTATTTGTAATCTTGTATGAAGTGCGGAAGCATCATTTGAGTGTGAAAAGGCCACAAAGCGCGCGGGAAATTGGAACGATCGAGGAGACTCGTCAGTGCACGAGTCTTCTTCTCTCTCCTTTTCTCGGACAGAAAAAAGTGCAGACCACAGGATGAGAGGAGACTCGAAGGCGTTATCTGTCTAGCTAAGTGGGAAGAATCGCATCTGGACGGTGGAAAATGGAAAGAGACTACAAAGCGAAGTGCTGCTTTGCTGTCACGAATTTTTTCTGTGAGGAAGCTTTGAGAGGCTCGTAGCGATGCGATCAGGAACAGGAGAAACGAGTGCTTTTTTCTGTGAGGAAGCGACCTCAACTTACTAGAGGCATCTTGTGTTCAACTTACAAGAAAAAAGATGCTCGCGAAATAAGATAAAAAAGTCCACACGTTCAATTTTTTATTTTGCAAAAATAAAAACAATGTTGGCGAGTTCAAAAAATGTTCACAAGTACCAAAATATTCATGAAATGGAAAAACATGAATTTAAAATGGAAAAGGCGAAAATGAAAAAAATACATAAATAACAAGCGAAAAAACACTAAAAGAAAACACAGGAGAAGGGAAAAGCAGGAAACGGGGAGTCTTGCTAGTTGGGTTGGCCCAATCGTACACAGGGGTATGCATTACCTCGCTATCCATCGACCCATGCGGCAAATAGGATTCAGCTTGCCCAACATACAATCTTACCCATATGTGCTGTATGGTCGAGTAACGGCGATCCCACCAAGCTTGGGAGCACCTAAACAGTGGGTACCCATGCAAGGGATCCCAGGGAGGCTCCGAACAGACGCGCATGGTGCGCCCAACCGCCATCATGTGTGAAACATTGGGTGTAGCGGCGGGAACATTATTTTTTCCCTTATTTTTGCATGTATTTTTTTTTCTCGCGTGAATCATACAGTGCGAATAAACATGACCAGACTTCCCAAAAGTGAAAAGCATAGTTGTGCTTCATGAAAAAAGCACAACTGCGCTTTGGTATGAAGCTTATATGTGCTTCCCATAGCTCTGGTTTCCGAAAAGCGAAAAGCACAGCCTTCCGCGAGAAGCACAATAGTGTGCATGAGATCTAATTTTAAAAATCTTGACAAGAAAAACGCAACAGGGAAAACGGTTTGTGACTTGTTCGGAAGATAAACATTTTCAAAAAATTAATGAACGAAAAAGCACAAAACTCTCATATTGCAGCAAGTATCACACCTGCATTGCGCCACTTGTCACTTTGATAGAAGGTGGGAGTGAACTTTGCAACAGGTACCCTCTACCTAGTGATTTCGAACAAGCTTGATGAACAAGTTTTAAATGTCATGCACATTTTTTGAATGATATAAAGTATATTTTTAATCACTCAATTTTTTAACATTGTATAAATATTTTAAATGCTGAAAATATTTTTGAAAAGAATGATTTCTATTTTTTCAAATCACATACCATTGTTTGAATGGTGTGAATATTTTTCACGTCATATAATCTTTTAGAAAAGTAATCATGAACATGTTTCTAAGATGCGTGAGCATTTTTAGAAAAGTCATGTACATTTCTCTGGCTGCTATCATCTTTTCTTTGGTTACACGAATATTGTTCTATGTTGCATATGTGTGAAGCGTTTTCATATTGAAGGAAATATCATTCCATTTGAAAGCAAATAACAACAATAAAACAAAAGTATAAATTAAAACATGCGTTGGAGCTCATCCCCGTGCCGGCTCGGCCCATTTATCACTGACCTCGCCTATATCTGCCCTTCAGCGAGTCCAGCTTCGAGCGAGATGGGCCGGCCACCCTCGTGGGAGGTCACAGCCTCCTTTAATGTTCTTTTTAGTTTTTTAGTTTTCTATTTTCTTAATTAGGTTTTTTTATCTTCTGTTTATACTTTCAAATATTGTACGTATATATATTACAAAAAATGTTTAACAAGTATTTAAAAAATATTAATCAAGTATTCGGACAATGTTGAACTTGTATAGAAAAATTGTTGATAATGTATTACAAAAATGATTATTATTTTCTGACCATGTATAAAAAATATGAATCAATCATTTGAAAAAATGTTGATCAAGTATTTTAAAAATTATAATCAAACATTTTGGAAAAGCCAAATGTGTATAAAAAATGTTGACCATGTATTTAAAAAATGCTGAAGAAATTTGATCATGTATATAAAGATGTTAATCAAGAATTTCAAAAAAGAACAAGTGTTTCACTAATGTTAATCAAGCGTTTGAAAAATGTTAAATGTGTATGAAAAAAATGTTGACCATGTACTAAAAATTGTTAGTCTAATTGTTAAAAACGGTTAATCAAGCAGTTTTAAAAAATCTTGATCAAGTATTCAAAAAAAATATTAATGTTATATATAAAAAATATTAATCAATTATTTAAAAATGTTTGAAATGTGTATAGAGAAAATGTTGATCATGTATTAAAAATGTTAAATTAGTATTGGAAAAATATTAAACATGTATTAAAAAATGGTGTTCGCATGAAAAACACAGAATGAATACCAAAATAAACAAAAAAACCAAAAAAATGAAAGACGAAAAAGAAACAAAATAAGCCAAAGAAAAAAAAACAAATAATGAAACTGAAGAAACAAATTCGAAAATAATGAATAAACCTGAGAAAGAAAAAGTTAAATAAACAAAATAAAATTAAATACCACAAAGAAAACTAAATAAAACAAAAAAACAGTGGCAAGAATTGGCTCTTTTACCTTAAATAAAGGAAGTCGAGCCCTAGAGTTCATCACGAACCAAACCTGGTGGCTTGGCTAGCATCGCTAGCTCCTATCTTTTTTTTCTTTGAGATAAACAACGCTCTTCATTCTGAATCATAATGTCCCAACCCCAGTTTTGTTCCCTTTTTCTTGATTTTTTCTTTTATTAAGTGGGCTTGTCCAGTTGCTACCCAAGACACAGAAACTTTTGATAACCCATAAGTATAGGGGATCGTAACAGTTTTCGATAAGTAAGAGTGTCGAACCCAACAAGGAGCTAAAGGCAGAACAAACATTTCCTCAAGTTCTATCGACCCCCGATACAACTTTACGCACGCTTGATGTTCGTTTTACCTAAAACAAGTATGAAACTAGAAGTACTTTGTAGGTGTTGTTGGATAGATTCACAAGATAATAAAGAGCACATAAATAAAAAGTAGGGGCTGTTTAGATAAAGACACAACTAAGTTAGTTTTAGTAAATAACTTTTTGTTACGAGAAAGTTATTTGTCCCTAGGCAATCGATAACTAGACCGGTAATCATTATTGCAATTTTATTTGAGGGAGAGGCATAAGCTAACATACTTTCTCTACTTGGATCATATGCACTTATAATTGGAACTCTAGCAAGCATCCGCAACTACTAAAGATCATTAAGGTAAAACCCAACCATAGCATTAAAGTATCAAGTTCTCTTTATCCCATACGCAAACAACCTACTTACTCGGGTCTGTACTTCTGTCACTCACGCCACCCACCATAAGCAAATCATGAACATATTGCAAACTCTATAGCAGGAATCCCTCACGCTTGCGTGACACGGAGAGCACCATAGGACAACACCAATAATAAAACATGCAACTCAAACCAATCACGGTCATCAAATAACCCATAGGACAAAACAGATCTACTCAAACATCATAAGATAGCCATACATGATTGGGAAATAATATATAGCGTTGAGCACCATGTTTAAGTAGAGATTACAGCGACTAAAAGATAGGTTACACCACTGCATGGAGGGGGGAAGAGTTGGTGATGATGGCGGTGAAGTTGTTGGTGAAGATTGCGGTGATGATGATGGTCCCCGGTGGCACTCCGGTGCCACCGGAAGCGAGGGGGAGAGAGCCCCCCTTCTTCTTCTTCTTCTTCCTTGACCTCCTCCCTAGATGGGAGAAGGGTTTCCCCTCTGGTCCTTGGTCTCCATGGCGTGGGAGGGGCGAGAGCCCCTCCGAGATTGGATTTGTCTCTCTGTCTCTCTCTGTTTCTGCGTTCTCAGATTCTTCCCTTTCACCGTTTATTATATTTTTGGAGATCCGTAACTCCGATTCGGCTGAAATTTTAACACGATCTCTATCCGGATATTAGCTTTCTTGCGGCGAAAGAAGGGCATCAACCGCCTTACGGGGTGGCCACGAGGGTCAGGGGCGCGGCCCCTGCCTCATGGCCCCCTCGGGCATCGTCTCGCGTGGATTTTTCTTCCCAAAAATCATATATATTTCAAAAAAAAAATCTCCGCCAGTTTTTATCCCGTTTGATATGGATATTCTGCGAAACAAAAAACATGCAACAAACAGGAACTGGCACTGGGCACTGGATCAATATGTTAGTCTCAAAAATAATATAAAAAGTTTCCAAAAGTATATGAAAGTTGTAGAATATTGGCATGGAACAATCAAAAATTATAGATACGACGGAGACGTATCAACCTTCAACGAGAGATCCTTCCAACTTGCTTAATGCGAGACATAGTAATTTTTTGGAGAAATCTCGCCACTTTATTATATAACAGCAATGTTCATAGGTACACGACGTTGGTCATGGGGGACTCCCAACCAAACATGCTGCCCTACCCCTAAGTTACAAGAGAACTTGGTGAGATTATGAGCCTCGAAATTGTCATTTCTACGCTCAAAAACAAAAACAACCGAATTGAAAAAACTTCTACGATGCATTATTTCATGTACTATAGCCGAATGCGGACCTCCTGTTCCTTCGTTTATATCTTGAACCACTCCTTTGCAATCCGAGGCAATCAACATGCTTGTGACCTGAAGATCCCCTGCAAGAGCTAGAGCCTCCCTGCACGCCAAAGTCTCAAGAATTGTGGGATCGGTTATGCCATGGAAAACAGCCGCCGACGAACCCAAATATAATCCTGTGTGGTCTCGACACACCACTGAGACTGCCCCGCCGCGTCGGTGACGCCCAACGGCTCCGTCAACGTTGATCTTTGCAACACCAACCGGTGCCGCAAGCCAACTTCTTGCCCCTCCTCGCGGAGCCACTGCTTGTGCAGGCCGACCGTTAGGCCAATCGTTAGGCTTCTCCAGTTACTGCAGCTCGTTAAGAAATGAGGTTACAAACGATGAAGTGTGCATTGGTGATTGAAAGATACCCTCGTGAATCGCCTTCCGTCTTGCATACCATACCGCCCACAAAGTCACCACCATCATTGTGAACGACTTCCAATCAAGATCATCATTCAGCCGAAACAACCACTTCTTAGCGCTGGTCTCATCAATCTCCGCCATTTTTGCCGCCAGGCAAGGGTCGGAAAGTGCCCAAGTGCAGCATGCCGATGTACATGACACCAGAGCGTGATGCCATGAATCGGGAGACCCGCACAACGGACAAGCGTCTCGTGTTGCCATGTTCCTTTTGCTCAAAACGTCCGTAGTTGGGAGAGAATGACGGGCTAGGCGCCAAAGGAACACTCTGACCTTTGATGGCACCGTCAGCGACCAAAGTGAGGACCAGTCCCGCTCCTCCCTGTCATTGCTTGAGGACCTGCTTTTTCCTTCAAGCCAGTTTTCCCAGGTGATTTTAGTTTTGATCATAAACTTGTAAGACGAGCTAACAGTAAAAAGTCCCTTCTTCTCCGGCTACCATGCCCAAAAATCCTATATATTGCTCGTGCATATCGGGATCCGCAAAATCGCTTCTGCATCAGTTGGCAAGAACAATGCTCTGACCAGGTTTGCATTCCATGCACCTATTGCTGGAAGGAGTAGCTCCGAAACAAGCTGAGGCGGGTCTTGGACCAAAGACACAATCAGTCGCAGTGATCCCTCCTTGGGTATCCAATTATGATCCCAAATTCTCGTAGTCTGACCATTGCCGATCCTCCTGATTATGGCATGTTTCAGGATGTCTCGCCCCTCTAGGATAGCTCGCCAAATTTGCGATGGACGTGAACCCAATTCTGCCATGAGAAACTCCGTGTTTGGGAAGTAGGAAGCCTTGAGAATCCTTGCGCTCAATGATGATGGATCATGCAGCACCCTCCACGCCTGTCTGGCTAACAACGCTAGATTAAACAGTTCAAGATCTCCGAATCCCAAACCTCCCAAATACTTTGGCCTCGTCATTACCTCCCATGATACCCAAGCCGGTTTCCGTTGTCCCTCCTTGCAACCCCACCAGAACTTGCGAATGATAGCATTTATATGTTCACATAAACCTCTGGGAAGCTTGAAACATGACGTAGAATAAGCCGGGATAGCTTGCGCAACCGATTTGATTAGTACCTCCTTGCCCCCAGCAGACAAGCACTTGCCCATCCAACCTTTCACCTTGTCCCACACCCGTTCGCTCAAGTGTTTGAAAGTGCCCTTTTTTGAATGTCCAACATCTGTGGGCATACCAAGATATCTGTCACTCAAGGACTCATTAGGAACCTGGAGACACCCCTTCACTGCATCTCTAACTATCCGTGGGCATCCTTTGCTGAAGAAAATAGATGACTTGTCCTTGTTAATCCGTTGACCCGAGGCCATGCAATAAGTATCCAAAAGGTGTGACACTTCTTCTGCTCCATCAACACTCGCTTGAAAAACAGCAGGCTATCATCCGCGAATAAAAGGTGGTTCACCGACGGAGCCGATGTTGCCACCTTGATGCCGCTGAGCTGGGATGATCCATTATGAGATTTTAACAGGTGTGAAGGCCCTCTGCTGCCAACAAGAAAATGTATGGAGAGATGGGGTCTCCCTGACGAATACCTATGGATGGTGAAAACTCTTCTGATTTGCTCCCATTAAACATAACTGAAAAAGAAACTGTTCTGACCATGTTCATGACAATGGAAACCCATGGCGCTGCAAAACCCAATTTCCTCATGATAGCTTCCAGATAGTTCCACTCCACTCGATCATATGCCTTCATCATGTCGAGCTTTAACTCACAATAATTATTGTTCTTCGACTTGTTCCTCTTCATAAAGTGCAAAAACTCATAGGCTGAGATTATGTTATCAGTTATAAGCCGGCTAGGCACAAAAGTTGACTGCTCTTCAGAAATAACCTCAGGGAGTATTATCTTCAACCGATTAGCTAGAACCTTTGAAGCTATCTTGTAAAATACATTGCATAAGCTAATCGGCCGGAATTGAGATAGAAGAGTTGGTTTTGATACCTTAGGGATTAATACCAAAGCAGTGTCATTAACACACTCCGGGCTTTCTTCTCCTTGGACTATACTCAGAACATCATGTGTGACCGCGCCGCCACAAATGTCCCAGTGCCTCTGGAAGAAGTGCGCCGGGAACCCGTCCGGCACTAGGGCCTTGGTCGGGAACATCTGAAAAAGTGCCTTCTTAACTTCTTCTTCCTTGTAAGGCGCCATTAGAGTCTCGTTCATCGCTGTCGTCACCTTTGAGGGGACATGTTGAAGCACGTCATCTAAACCCTCCACCCCCTCCGAGGTGTATAAGGCTTTATAGAAGTCTAATGCCATCTGTTGCGTCTACGATAAATCCTCCATGAGCTGACCATCTTGCTTGTGTAAGATTTTATCAGATTCTTATGACGTCTGTTTGAAGCACGGAGGTGGAAAAAGTGTGTGTTTCTATCCCCCTCCGATAGCCACGCTACCCTTGATCTTTGGTGCCACATTATTTCTTCCTGAAGATATAGTTCGATCAATCGATCATTTGTTTGGATCTCAACATGACTCGGTGCAGTCCTCGCTGGATCACTTCTGAGTCGCTCTAGGTCTCTCTCTAGCCTCCTTATTTCCGACTTTACACTCCCAAAAGTTGACTTGCTCCACTCGCCCAAATTATTAGACAAGGATTGCAAGTTTGCTCGGACTTCTGCCACCGTAAGATTAGGGTCGTTCGCCTCCCATGCACGCTGGACGGTCGGGATGAGCTCGGGATGTGTGTCCCACATGCACTCATACCTAAACTGTTTTTCTTGCTTCCCTCGCTCCGGTGGAGCCAGCATTAGATTTATAGGAGAGTGGTCAGAGGTCACGGCTGTGAGATGATCAACCGCTGCTAGGGGGAACCGAGCGCACCACTCAGGCGTGCCCAATGCCCTGTCGAGCCTGACTCTTGTATATGATCCACCAGACACCTTCTTTTCGAACGTCCACTTGCAGCCCTGGTAGCCAAGGTCAATTAGACCACACACATTGACTGCATCACGAAAAGCTTGAATCTGGGTTTGACTTCTCTGGCTGATTCCCTCGTGCTCATCATAGCGGAGAACCTCGTTGAAGTCTCCAATGCACACCCACGGCATATTGTGGAGGGCTGCCGGGTTTTTCATTGTGTCCCACGTTCTATAACGGAGATGTGTTTGTGCCTCTCCGTAGAAACACGAGAGCCTCCAAGGGTCCCCTCCCATGTCTGAGATCTTCACATCAATATGATACTGCGAATAGCCCAAAATCTCGATCTTTATTTCATTATTCCAATACAAAGCTAAACCACCACTCCTACCGGTGGAACCAACAGCAAAAGATGAATCAAAACCTAAAGTACTTGATAAACTTTCAGCTCTATCCTGGCCAATCTGAGTTTCCACGATACAAAGTACTCTAGGGGCAAACTTTAACACGATTTCTCGTAGCTCTTGAACTGTCGGGGCATTGCCTAGTCCCCTACAGTTCTAGCTAAGACAACTCATTGGGCTCGGCGGTCCTCCGCCGGGGAGGCCGCCGCTTTGGCATCAAGAATTTTCAGACCCGCTGAGTTCTTCCTCCCGCTCGAGATCGGCACCTTCTCTGACTGCTGCGTGAGTCTCGAACGTTTTGGGTCTTGTTTCAGTGGTGGGATAAGAGGCAGACCTGCAGCCCCACCGTTGTTCCTCTACACAGGCACAATATGAAGGCTCGAGCCGGCCGCCTCTGTAGCAAGTGCACCCACTACCTCTTCAGGCGTCCTCTTGCGACTTGCGTCATTGTCCTCCATATCAGTATCCTCACCCTCCTTCTCGCCTCATCCTGCACTTTCGGACCTGAGCTGCCTCCTCCCTCTTTGCCCCTAGTTCTTTGCCCATTGTTGCAACGTCTAGTGCCCCATGCCATAGTGGCAGGTGCCCTGAGGTTTTTGAAAACCAGAGCAGAGGGAGGGTGAACACCATCACCATGTTCCTTAAATTTGTGGCCCATCATACCACACACCTGGCACCAATCTGGGAGTCGCTCATATTTCACCGCAAAGATCTCTCTTTGGCCACCCCGGACTATAGAAGTCACTTTCTTCAACTATTGACGGACATCAAGACGAATTCTCACCCTATAGAAATTGCCCTCAAAGTCAAAGGACGAAGGCTCTGACTCCACAAACTCGCCAATCTTTGCTGCCAGGGCTTTAACCTTTCCATGGTAAGCGATCGGTAGGTCAAGGATTCTTGCCCAGATCTCGAACTTGAACAACTCAATTGATGAGGGCTTGGAGTATCCATCATAAGGAACAATGATCACCGGGTGACCCCGAAAGTGCCACGGCCCCCCTTGTGTTACTCTTTCCCAATCGCCTAGGCACTCAAACTGCATAATGAACAAGTTCTCTTCTAGGGTTTTTATCTTGACCCTCCTTGCAAGATCCCATGCTGATCACATGTTGCGAAAGAACCAGTAGGTGCTGAAGTTTTTGTCGATATGAACATGGACCAGGGTCATCCACCTGAGATCCTCTTCTGGTGGCGCATCATCCTCCTCGAACACGACGTCATCTAGGTCATCCTCTTTCAGTGCAAGTTCCTCCATGAGGTCCTCAAGCTTCCCCTTCCCCTTGCTCCCGGACGCACCTGGAGCACCGTGCTTCGCCATCTATAGAAGAGGCAGATCCAATCTCGCAGCTTTGGCGCTGCCAAAACCCGCAGCCAAAACCCTAACACCTCCGACCCATCCAGCCTCCCACCAAGGCCGGGAAGCAGTACCAGACCACCCCTTAGTCAGCACGAGTGGGAGAGGTTAGACGATCGGCGGTGTAGGACGAAGTTTACTCTACGTTGCTTGAGGCTGCGAGAGGAAAACGAACCCTAACGAGAGGGAAAGAGTGGGAGAAACACCGGCTATCCGGCTACATGCGAGATATAGTCGTGGTGCCTCGCTACAAGGTACAAACCCCTCCTGGGGGAAGTCCCTAGTTGCCAACTATAGCGATATGTTGACCCTAAAAAGAAAGAATATGGCGATTTATTTTCCCTGTAGGGACCGATTTTCTTCTCGCAACACTATAGCGACCGATTTTCTCGATAGAAACACTGTAGCGATCAGTTTTCTTATTGAAGCTGCCAATATTTATTAGTTTATAAATAAACTTTGAAGTGGGAAATATTTTTTGAAATACCTTTTTTTAACACATGAACTTTTGTTAGAATTGTCGAATAGTTTAGAAAATGCAAACATTTGTTGAATTTGCGAGGAAAAAGTGAAAATGGAAACGCTTTTTAAAAGTCTGAATAGTTTTGGGAAAAGAAAGTTTTTTAAAATCCCTAAACATACTTTTGAAAATGCATTTTTTTTCTTTTTGAGAATAAAATGAGAACAAGTTGAAATTCTGAACAAGTTTTGAAAAATATGAACATTTTGTGAAAAATGTCAAACATTTTAATAAAATGCGATTATTTTTAAAAAATTCCAATATTTGTAAAACATTAACTTTTGGAAAAAATAAAGTAAATTGAAGAAAAAACATAGAAACAAAAAGGACAAAAAACAAAAAAAAAGAGGAAAAGAAAAACCTTAAATAAATCCAGTAAAGAAAAAAATTTCAAGAACTTTCTAGAAGGTCCTCAAAATCGGTTGGCCTGTCTACCATGCTCTGGTGTGACCCTTTGCTAAGCCCGCACAATTGGATGCAGTGAGCACGAATTTCTGGCACATTTTTTCAGTGACATTGGATCTTTGTGGTGAGGAAGTGACAAGACGATCATCAGAGTGCTTGAAGGAGAGGACTCTCTAGAGGAGATAAACGTACGTTCATTGTTTTGATTCCCAAGAGTCCATCCAATTTCAGACAATTTCGGCCTATAAGCCTTTGCAACGTGGTCAACAAGACTGCCTCAAAGGTCGTAGCTAATAGACTGGAACTTATTCTCCTCGAGGTAATCTCAGAAGAGCAGTCAACTTTTGTACCTGGATGTCTTATTACAAATAATTTTATCACGGGTGAGGGAGTCCTGAATTAGGGGGTCTCCGGACAGTCGGACTATATCCTTTGGCCGGACTGTTGGACTATGAAGATATAAGATTGAAGACTTCGTCCTGTGTCCGGATGGGACTCTCCTTGGCGTGGAAGGCAAGCTAGGCAATACGGATATGTAAATCTCCTCCCTTGTAACCGACTCTGTGTAACCCTAGCCCCCTCCGGTGTCTATATAAACCGGAGGGTTTAGTCCGTAGGACAACATACAATCATACCATAGGTAGCTTCTAGGGTTTAGCCTCTACGATCTCGTGGTAGATCCACTCTTGTAATACTCATATCATCAAGAACAATCAAGCAGGACGTAGGGTATTACCTCCATCAAGAGGGCCCGAACCTGGGTAAACATTGTGTCCCCCGCCTCCTGTTACCATCCGCCTTAGACGCACAGTTCGGGACCCCCTACCCGAGATCCGCCGGTTTTGACACCGATATTGGTGCTTTCATTGAGAGTTCCACTGTGCCGTCACCGTAAGGCCCGATGGCTCCTTTGATCATCGGTAACGATGCGGTCCAAGGCGAGGTTTTCCTCCCCGCACAGATCTTCGTATTCGGCGGCTTCGCACTGCGGGCCAATTCGCTTGGCCATCTGGAGTAGATCGAGAGCTACGCCCCTGGCCATCAGGCCAGGTTCGGAAACTTAAAATACACTGCCGACATCTGTGGAGACTTGATCTTCGACGGATTCGAGCCCATGTCAGGTGCGCTGCACAGTCACGACGAGCTTGACGTAACTCTGCTGTCAGACAATATTCGGGAAATCGCATCTGCAAGTACTCCGGCCGTCAACCCGGAGCAAATCGCGCCGTCCGAGAGCGGAGGGATAGACCCCGCCATGGAGGCTGCACTCTCAGTGGCGATAGAGCCGGATACTGACTTCACCCCTCACGAGAGCCGTGTCGCCGAACCACTAGATTCACCTCCGGCCACGGAATCTGAGCCGCTTACATCCGTGCCCGTCGAATCCGATTGGGCGCCGATCATGGAGTTCACCTCCGCGGATATCTTTCAGCACTCGCCCTTTGGCGATGTGCTAAATTCATTAAGGTCTCTCTCCCTATCAGGAGAACCTTGGCCGAACTATGTCTGGCTAGAATGGGATGCAGACGACGAAGAAATTCGCTACCCACCCACCACTCACTTAGTAGCCACTGTCGACGATTTAACCGACATGCTCGACTTCGACTCTGAAGAATCGACGGTATGGATGATGATGCAGGAGATGAGCAGGAACCACCGCCCACAGGGCGCTGGACCGCTACCTCATCATACAACATATACATGGTGGACACCCCTAAAGAAGGCAATGGCGACGAGACAGTGGAGGATGACCCCTCCAAGAAGCAACCCAAGCACCAACGTCAGCGGCGCCGCTCTAAGTCCCGCCACAGAAAAAGTAGCGATACCGGCACAGGAGATAATAACACTCCGGATAGTGTCGAAGACAACCACAATCCCCTCCAGCACAATGTAGAGCCGGAGGATGAACAAGCTAGCCCTCCAGAGCGGGCAGCAGATGGAGAACTGGAGGAGGACAATTACATGCCTCTCTCAGAATACGAGGCGATCCTCGGCGACGAAGAATTTATCGTGCTTGAGGACCCTGTCGAGCAGGAGCGCTTCAAGCGCCGGCTTATGGCCACAACAAATAGCCTGAAGAAAAAGCAACAACAGCTTCAAGCTGATCAAGACTTGCTAGCAGACAGATGGACCGAAGTCCTTGCGACCGAGGAATACGAACTCGAGCGCTCCTCCAAGAGTTACCCAAAATGCAGGTTGCTACCTCACCTCGAGGAGGAAGCATTGAAACCTCATTCACCATTGTACGATGCGGCTGACCGGCCACCACGTGGCCGAGCCAGAGAGGCGTTTCAGCCTGAAGTTCATCCTGCACCCCGCCGCCACTCAATCAAAAATATCAAGGCCCGGGGCAACACACGGGATCTGCGAGACGTATTGGACAGTAAGGCAAAACTTTCAAGGTCAATATACGGGTCACGCACACGCGCGCCAACACGGGACGATGATCGTCGCACCGGATACACCAAAAGCAAATCCGGCCGGGACGAATACAGCAGACAAGACTCATATGAAGTGCGTTGTGATATAGCCTGGCACAGAGGCGCCGCACACCCCCTATGCTTCACTGATGAAGTTATGGATCACGAATTCCCGGAGGGTTTCAAACCCGTAAATATCGAATCATATGATGGTACAACAGATCCCGCTGTATGGATTGAGGATTTCCTCCTTCACATCCACATGGCTCGTGGTGATGATCTACATGCCATCAAGTATCTCCCACTAAAACTCAAAGGACCAGCTTGGCATTGGATGAATAGCTTGCCAGAAGACTCCGTCGGCAGTTGGGAGGATCTGGAAGACGCATTCCTTGACAACTTCCAGGGCACTTATGTGCGACCACCGGATGCTGATGACTTGAGTCATATAACTCAGCAGCTAGGGGAATCGGCCAGACAGTTCTGGACTCAGTTCCTGACTAAGAAAAACCAAATTGTTGACTGTCCGGACACAAAGGCCCTAGCGGCATTCAAGCACAACATCTGTGACGAGTGGCTTGCCCGCCACCTTGGCCAGGAGAAGCCGAAGTCTATGACAGCCCTCACGACACTCATGACCCGCTTTTGCATAGGCGAGGATAGCTGGCTGGCTCACAACAATAACACATCGAGGAATCCAGGCACTTCGAATACCAAAGATGCCAACGGCAAACCACGAGGCAACAAACACAAGCGCCACAAATATGGTGACAAAACCAATAATACGGCAGTTAATGCCGGGTTCAGGGTCCCAAAGCCCGGTCAGTGGAAATGGCCGCCCAAAAATACAAATCTGAGTCCATCCAGTCTGGACCGCATACTCGCCCGCCAATGCCAAATTCATGGCACCCTAGAAACGCCAGCCACCCATACCAACAGAGAATGTTGGGTCTTCAAACAAGCCAGCAAGGCAGGCGCCAAATACGAAGAGGGGTCTCAAAGCGACGATAGTGACGAAGAGCCCAGATTTCCGAACAAAGGACGGCAAAAGAAACTCCCCCATACCCAATCGGTGAATGTGGTAAATACCACCCAAACGGCCCACTTTGACCAGATATACACCCTTAAGGATGGCGGCTCAACGGAACTCGCCGTCCCACAATATAAGCTAGGGCCGGTCACCTTTAACCGCACTAATCCTCGACCCAATAGTAAACGGGTTCCACCTCACTCGAGTCCTTATGGACGGAGCTAGCAGTTTAAATCTGCTTTACCAGGATACCGTGTGTAAGATGGGCATCGATCAGTCAGCGATCAAGCCCACTAAGGCCACTTTCAGAGGTATCATACCAGGTATGGAGGTCAGCTGTACAGGCTCCATTTCCCTCGAGGTAATCTTTGGATCACCAGAAAATTACCATACCGAAGAGTTAATCTTCGAAATCGCCCCTTTCCGCAGTGACTATCAAGCACTGCTTGGGCGAACCGCGTTCGCTCGATTCAACGCGGTGCCACATTATGCCTACCATAAGCTAAAAATGCCCGGTCCACGCAGCGTCATCATGGTTCATGGAAAGGCCAAATTTTCTCTCGACGCCAACAAATACATCACTGCCTTAGCAGTAGGAACACCGAGCAGCACCTTGCAGCCGAACCTCGAGTCGACACCTAGGCTCCCGGACACCGTCAAGGGGCTCCGAACTACTTTGCGAAAGGATACTCTGGCTCGTCCAGGGTTCAATTAAAGACTCCGGCAAAGTCCACTACAGGCTGAACTCAGCGGCTCAACCGCCCTCCGGTACACAAACATTTCTTATATTTCCTTCGCAGGTCCACCTTTGCACCGACCAGGATGGACTCCACAGAGGCAGCTCAAACGCGCCTAGAGATCCTTAGACATTTCCCGCAGCGACCGTCCGGCTACAATACGGACCCACACTCAACCTCTTCCCCTGGTCACAGCAGGTTTTGCTATCACAACTCCTTTTTTTATCACATTACTTGTACCATACGCATAGACGTATTATTTATACAACATGTGGATTCATATGATGTTTACCTGCTAGTTATTTTTTATCGAAATCATTTCGTCAAATGGCATCCATACACAGCGGTATGCCCTAAATATGCCAGGGGCTTCGTCTTCCCCGTAGCGCGGCAATAAAAGTCCGAACACCTTCATGGAAGTTCGGCACCCCGAACTTATAGCATTATATGCATCAGCTACGAATTATGTCTTGGGTCAATAGTTGGGTTTGCCCGGCTTCTATGTTTTGGTACCTTACGTTCCGCTATATCGGCTAAGGTAGCATTGGGAGAACTACTGCGATTGTGTCCCGGTTCTTCCGGACGAGCACCTCAGTAGAGAAAGCGGAAAACTGACTGTCATGATACGGCGAGAGCTGGTCAGCTGTTTGAGCGGTCACAAAATCTTTAAGGATTTCTCCCGCACAATGCCATAACCAATGCAGCATGCGATGGATCGGCTTTTTTTGATCAGGCGCTTATAGAGCCCCTAGTACGGTCTTCCAAACACAAGGGGCTGCGCCGACCATACTAAAGCTCCTCTGGCTAAGTGAGAGTGATAAAGCCCTATAGTCTGATTGCCTAGTTTATTGTGCTGAGCACCTCCCTTGGAGGACCCCAAAACTGGGATAAAGAGTGCTCAGGTTATCTCGAACACCCCCGTACTCCTTACGTGGGGGCAGAAACCGACGACTGGCCAACTCTCAGCCTTAATATACAAACGGCCGCACAGGAGGGTAAACTTTTATATAACAGTCGACATATCAATGACCTTGTTTAAACATTACAACGGACAATATGATCCGCATTCAAGAAAATATAATGTCCTTGGTACATAGCTCCACCGCAAGGTAGGATCCTTTCAGGACACTCTTATAATATGATTCGGGCTTGCGGTGCTCCTTCCCCTCCGACGGTCCTTCAGTCACCAGCTTTTCGGCATCCATCTTCACCCAGTACACCTTTGCAAGGGCGAAGGCCATTCACGCTCCTTCTATACAGACCGACCGCTTGATGACGTCAAGTCGAGGGCAAGCGCTTATAAGACGCCTTACGAGCCCGAAGTAGTTGCTTGGAATTGATTCGACAGGCCATAGCCGGATAACCACATCTTTCATGGCTAGTTCCGCCACCTTATGCAGTTCGATCAACTGTTTCAGTTGATCGGCAAAAGGCACCAGATAATTCGGCGCCAAATACTGAGACCAAAAAAGCTTATCGGCGCTGTTCCTTCCTTCGGCTCGGTAGAAGTGAGCGGCATCTGATATACTGTGCGGCAGCTCGGCAAATACACCTGAGAAGTCCAGATTCACAATCAGAAACATAGTTTTTCCTTCAAATATTTTCTTTACATGGGAAAAGCTTACCTGCCACGATCTTCCTCGCCACTTGGATCCCCTACAGCGCGCTTTGGGTTTCCCCTGGGCGTCGCTCGTGGCTTGGCGCGCCTTGGTGAGTTCGGACTCTTTCTCTGTTAAACTCTTCTCCAAGGCCTCGCATTTACTTACGGCCTCTTGCAGCCCCTGCTCAGCTTTAATAACTCTGGCTTCGTGTTTCTCATGAAGAGCCCGCTCTGTGGCCGCCTTTTTCTCGGCCTCAGCAATGGCCCTTTTGAGGGCCTCGACTTCGGTCATAACTCCTAGCACAAATTATGCGGCTAATTTCATACTGAACATTTATCTCGCAATAAATGCACATAATACTCGTGCATACCTTCTTTATCCTTCAACTGCATTTGCAATCGGCCAATTTCTTCTCTGGCCCGCTCCAGACTTTGATTCAGTCCGGCGATCTCCGCAGTGTGAGAGGCAGCAGCCGCTACAGGTATCTGCTTGAAATAGGAGAGAAATCAATGTCATTTAGTGAGTCTTCCTGAGATCATGAATTCGATCCCCTGTCCGGTTCTTTCTTTCACCGAACAGTGTATCAGGGGCTACTATCTATACTATGAAACTATTCGATAACTCATATAACATACCTCAAAGCCTTTTATAAGACTGATACAGGCTTCGTCCAGTCCACTCTCGGACGACTGAATTTTCTCAATCATCGCGCCCATCAGGGCACGGTGTTCATCAATGCTACCTCTTGAGCATGCGTTAGTTTTCCCCGAAGAGGAAGGGATGATGCAGCAAATTAGCGTAAGTATTTCCCTCAGTTTTTGAGAACCAAGGTATCAATCCAGTAGAAGGCCACACTCAAGTCCTCGTACCTGCACAAAACAATAGCTACTCGCAACCAACGCGATTAGGGGTTGTTAATCCCTTCACGGTCACTTACGAGAGTGAGATCTGATAGATATAATATTTTTGGTATAAAGATGCAAAGTAAAAAGTAAAGGCAAAGTAAAAAAGCAAAGCAAGATTAAAGTGATGGAGATTGATATGATGAGAATAGACCCGGGGGCCATAGGTTTCACTAGTGGCTTCTCTCAAGAGCATAAGTATTCTACGGTGGGTGAACAAATTACTGTTGAGCAATTGACAGAATTGAGCATAGTTATGAGAATATCTAGGCATGATCATGTATATAGGCATCACGTCCGTGACAAGTAGACTGGAACGATTCTGCATCTACTACTATTACTCCACTCATCGACCGCTATCCAGCATGCATCTTGAGTATTAAGTTAAAAACAGAGTAACGCCTTAAGCAAGATGACATGATGTAGAGAGATAAATTCATGCAATATAAAATAAACCCCATCTTGTTATCCTTGATGGCAACGATGCAATACGTGCCTTGCTGCCCCTTCTGTCACTGGGAAAGGACACCGCAAGATCGAACCCAAAGCTAAGCACTTCTCCCATGGCAAGAACTGCCAATCTAGTTGGCCAAACCAAACGGATAATTCGAAGAGACTTACAAAGATAAACAATCATACATAAAAGAATTCAGAGAAGATTCAAATATTATTCATAGATAGACTTGATCATAAACCCACAATTCATTGGTCTCAACAAACACACCGCAAAAAGAAGATTACATCGAATAGATCTCCACAAGAGAGGGGGAGAACTTTGTATTGAGATCCAAAAAGAGAGAAGAAGCCATCTAGCTACTAAGTATGGACCCGAAGGTCTGAGGTAAACAACCCACACTTCATCGGAGAGGCTATGATGATGTAGAAGCCGTCCGTGATGACGGCCCTCTCCGGCGGAGCTCCGGAACAGGCCCCAAGATGGGATCTCGTGGATACAGAAAGTTGCAACGGTGGAATTAGGTTTTGGCTCCTGTTCTGTTCGTTTGGGGGTACGTATGTATATATAGGAGGAAGAAGTACGTCGGTGGAGCATCGAGGGGCCCTAGGGGGGGCGCGCCCCCCACCCTCGTGACCGCCTCTCTAATGCCTTGGCGTAGGGTCCAAGTCTCCTGGATCACGTTCAGTGAGAAAATCACGTTCCCGAAGGTTTCATTCCGTTTGGACTCCGTTTGATATTCCGTTTCTTCGAAACACTGAAATAGGCAAAAAAACAACAATTCTGAGCTGGGCCTCCAGTTAATAGGTTAGTCCCAAAAATAATATAAAAGTGGAAAATAAAGCCCAAAATAATCCAAAATAGTAGATAATATAGCATGGAGCAATCAAAAATTATAGATACGTTGGAGACGTATCAGGCATCCCCAAGCTTAATTCCTGCTCGTCCTCGAGTAGGTAAATGATAAAAAGAGAATTTTTGATGCGGAGTGCTACTTGGCATAATTTCAATGCAAATCTTCTTAGTTGTGATATGAATATTCAGATTCAAAAGATTCAAGACAAAAGTTTATATTGACATAAAAATAATAATACTTTAAGCATACTAACAAAGCAATTGTGTCTTCTCAAAATAACATGGCCAAAGAAAGTTATCCCTACAAAATCGTATAGTCTGGCTATGCTCTATCTTCACCACACAAAGTATTTAAATCATGCACAACCCCGGTGACAAGCCAAGCAATTGTTTCATACTCTAACTTTTTCAAAACTTTTTCAATCTTCACGCAATACATGAGCGTGAGCCATGGATATAACACTATAGGTGGAATAGAATGGTGGTTGTGGAGAAGACAAAAAGGAGAAGATAGTCTCACATCAACTAGGCGTATCAACGGGCTATGGATATGCCCATCAATAGATATCAATGTGAGTGAGCAGGGATTGCCATGCAACGGATGCACTAGAGCTATAAGTATATGAAAGCTCAAAAAGAAACTAAGTGGGTGTGCATCCAACTTGCTTGCTCATGAAGACCTAGGGCAATTTGAGGAAGCCCATCATTGGAATATACAAGCCAAGTTCTATAATGTAAAATTCCCACTAGTATATGAAAGTGATAACATTAGAGACTCTCTACTATGAAGATCATGGTGCTACTTTGAAGCACAAGTGTGGTAAAATGATAGTAACATTGTCCCTTCTCTCTTTTTCTCTCATTTTTTTATTGGTCCTTTTTCTATTTTTTATGGCCTCTTTTTATTTGGGCTTCTTTGGCCTCTTTTTTTATTTTATTTTTTTCGTCCGGAGTCTCATCCCGACTTATGGGGGAATCATAGTCTCCATCATTATTTCCTCACTAGGACAATGCTCTAATAATGATGATCATCACACTTTTATTTTTCTTACAACTCAACAATTACAAATCAATACTTAGAATAAAATATGACTCTATATGAATGCCTCCGGCGGTGTACTGGAATATGCAATATGACAATGGTGGAGTGTGTCATAATAAACAGAACGGTGGAAAGTTGCATGGCAATATATCTCAGAATGGCTATGGAAATGCCATAATTGGTAGGTATGGTGGCTGTTTTGAGGAAGGTATATGGTGGGTGTATGATACCAGTGAAAAGTGCGCGGTATTAGAGAGGCTAGCAAAGGTGGAAGGGTGAGAGTGCGTATAATCCATGGACCCAACATTAGTCATAAAGAACTCATATACTTATTGCAAAAATCTAGAAGTTATCAAAGCAAAGTATTACGCGCATGCTCCTAGGGGGATAGATTGGTAGGAAAAGACCATCGCTCGTCCCCGACCGCCACTCATAAGGAAGACAATCAATAAATAAATCATGCTCCGACTTCATCACATAATGGTTCACCATATGTGCATGGTACGGGAATCACAAACTTTAACACAAGTATTCTTTAAATTCACAACTACTCAACTAGCATGACTTTAATATTATCACCTCCATATCTCAAAACAATTATCATGCTTCAATCTTTTCTTAGTATTCAACACACTCAAAAGAAAGTTTCACAAATCTTGAATACCAAGCATATTATTATTAAGCAAATTACCATGCTATTAAGAGGCTCTCAAAATAATTTAAGTGAAGCATGAGAGAACAATAGTTTCTTTTAAAAAATCCACCACCGTGCTCTAAAAGATCTAAGTGAAGCACATAGAGCAAAATTATAACGCTCAAAATATATAAGTGAAGCACATAGAGCAAAACTACATAGCTCAAAAGATATAAGTGAAGCACATAGAGTATTCTATCAAATTTTAATTCATGTATGGCTCTCTCAAAAGGTGTGTACAGCAAGAATAATTGTGGCATACTAAGACACAAAGACACAAATAATACAAGATGCTCCAAGCAGAACACATATCATGTTGGTGAATAAAAATATAGCTCCAAGTAAATTACCGATGGAAGTGGACGAAAGAGGGGATGCCTTCCGGGGCATCCCCAAGCTTTGACTTTTTGGTGTCCTTGGATTATCTTGGGGGTGCCATGGGCATCCCCAAGCTTAGGCTCTTGCCACTCCTTGTTCCATAATCCATCACAAGAATTCACCCAAAACTTGAAAACTTCACAACACAAAACTTAAAGTAGAAAAACTCGTGAGCTCCGTTAGCGAAAGAAAACAAAAGACCACTTCAAGGTACTGTAATGAACTCATTCTTTATTTATATTGGTGTTAAACCTACTGTATTCCAACTTCTCTATGGATTATAAACTACTCCCTCCGTTCCTAAATATTTGTCTTTCTAGATATTTCAAATGACTATCACATACGGATGTATATAGACACATTTTAGAGTGTAGATTCACTCATTTTTCTCTGTATGTAGTCACTGGTTGAAATATCTAGAAATACAAGTATTTATGAACGGAGGGAGTATTTTACTAACCATAGATTCATTAAAATAAGCAAACAACACACGAAAAACAGAATCTGTCAAAAACAGAATAGTCTGTAGTAATCTGTAGCTAGCGCAAGATATGGAACCCCAAAAATTCTAAAATAAATTTCTGGACGTGAGTAATTTATCTATTAATCATCTTCAAAAAGAATTAACTAAATATCACTCTTCAAATAAAAATGACAGCAGTTCTCGTGAGCGCTAAAGTTTCTGTTTTTTACAGCAAGTTCAACAAGACTTTCCCCAAGTCTTCCCAACGGTTCTACTTGGCACAAACACTAATTAAACACAAAAAACACAACCAAAACAGAGGCTAAATAATTTATTTATTACTAAGCAGGAGCAAAAAGCAAGGAATAAAAATAAAATTGGGTTGCCTCCCAACAAGCGCTATCGTTTAACGCCCCTAGCTAGGCATAAAAGCGAGGATAGATCTAGGTATTGCCATTCTTGGTTTTAGAGAGAAAGAGAGAAAACTTGTTACCTACAGAATTAATATTTCTATTTTGACAAAGTACATGTCCATTAATGGTAGAATAAAGATTAAGAATGTTGCGGAAATTGGCATCTAGGCTAGCTTTTATCTCTTTAATAGATTCGTTTTGGTAAGAAAGCAAGAGAGATGTGATTTCAGCTTTCTCATTAATGGGGTGCCCAAATATAGTTTTCATCCTCTCATAGGTATCTATGGGGTCCCCTTCAAGGAAACCCCCTTCGAAAATAGAATCTAAAACTTGTTTGAATGAAGCGGGTAGCCGAACATAAAAGCTTTTTAAGTAAACCTCAATTTGATATTGGGGTACATAGCTAGCCCGGATCCTTAACAGCCTATCACAAGCATCTTTCAAAGATTCATCAAGTAAATAATGAAAAAATCCAGAATCATCTTCATCAAAATTACTAAGGTTCTGATTGATAACTCCGGCAAGTTGTTCTATAGCATTCTGATTTATGAGTTTAGATAAGATAGCAGGATTGTCTAAAGCACTAGAACTTGGGAGAGAACCCCCAACTCTTTCTGGTTCTGACATGGCGAGGGAAAAGAGGCAAATAGAGAGTGTTACGGCATATCTCTCTCAAGGTAGTTTTGGTGATTGATGACAACATGTTTGCGGACTAATCTTGTGCGTTGAATTATTCTCAGATTCTCCCCTGGCACGAGACGCTTTCTTCCCCTCAGAGTGTATTTCAAGATGGTGTAGCTCTTTCATTTCTTTCTAGGTGGACTAGTTGCGTAGAGGGCACCGTACTATCAAGAGGGGGTCCGCTGGGGTTTTGCTTGGGTGGAATCATCACGTACACATCAGCTTCTCACCCTCCGAGCTTTTCCTGTCCATTGACGAGATCTCTCCTCTCTTCCTTGTTCTGTCTAGGTCTAAGCGGCAGTACCGCGCACCCAGCGGTAGTACCGCTGAGAAGCCACAAGCGGCAGTACTACTTCACAGCGGTAGCACCGCCGTGGCTCCACAGCAGTAGTACCGCTGGGGGCCTGGCACCTCCGCTGGTCCTCAGCTTATTTGAGAGATCCCTTCTCTCTCTCTTGTGCCCCAGCGGTAGTACCGCACTGCCTGCGGTACTACGGCCGAAGGGTCACAAGCGGAAGTACCGCTCCACAGCGGTACTACCGCCCTTGACCCCACTGCCGTAGTACCGCTGGGTAGTTTGGCTCCTACCGCCTCGATTCGAGAGGTCTTTTTCTCGTGTCGGGTTTTGCGGCACTAGTCATGGTTGTAGTGGCGGTAGTACCATTCCAGGAGCGGTAGTACCGCCCTACCACCGCGGTAGTACCGCATTTGGGTCCGTTCCCTACTAAGTCTCCTCAGCGCGGCAGTACCGCTGGTTGGCGCGGCAGTACCGTCGCCTGGCGGTAGTACCGCCTCCTCTCAGCGGTAGTACCGCCCTGTGCGGGGCTGGTTGGTGGGGGGCAACGGGATTGTTGCCCCCACTATAAAAGGGAGTCCCCTTCCTCCTTCTCACCTACCTCTTCCTCTCCCAAGCTCCATTTATTGCTCAAGCTCCATTAAATACTCCAAGCTTCATTTCCGCCCGATCTATCTCTCTAGCCAATCAAATTTGTTGATTTGCTCGGGAGTGGTTGAGAAGGCCCAGATCTACATTTCCACCAAGGGATTTTCGATTCCCCCACTCATCCCTAGCGGATCTTGTTACTCTTGGGTGTTTGAGCACCCTAGACGGTTGAGGTCACCTCGGAGCCATATTCCATTGTGGTGAAGCTTCGTGATCTTGTTGGGAGCCTCCGATTAAGTTGTGGAGATTGCCCCAACCTTGTTTGTAAAGGTTCGGTCGCCGCCTTCAAGGGCACCAATAGTGGAATCACGGCATCTCGCATTGTGTGAGGGCGTGAGGAGAATACGGTGGCCCTAGTGGCTTCTTGGGGAGCATTGTGCCTCCACACCGCTCCAACGGAGACGTACTTACCCTCAAAGGAAGGAACTTCGGTAACACATCCTCGTCTCCACCGGATCCACTCTTGGTTATCTCTTACCTTTACTTGTGCAAGCTCTTTTTTGTTTCTACCCTTGCTTGCTTGTATGCTTGTTGTTATTGCATCATATAGGTTGCTCACCTAGTTGCACATCTAGACAACCTACTTTGATGCAAAGTTTAATTTGGTAAAGAAAAGCTAAAAATTGGTAGTTGCCTATTCACCCCCCCTCTAGTCAACCATATCGATCCTTTCAATTGGTATTAGAGCCTCGTCTCTTTATTAAGGACTTTACCGTCCAAAGAGTATGGTTGATACTGTAGACGGTGTGGAGGAACACTCCGGTGTGAATCCGATCTCGTCTGCGGGAGATGGGGGAACTTTGGTCTCTCGTGAGGAGTTCAATGTGGCCTTGGAGACATTGAAAACCTCCATGACGACCGAAGTTGAAAGCATGTTTACTAAATTTCTTGAGGGGCTTAAACTATCCACCGCACCATTGAAAGTGGGTGATACCGCCAACAAGGTGTCAGATGATATCCCCGACAAGGGGGAAGCTAGTAGTGAAAAGGCTCCTTCGTCTAGTGGCAATAATGGCACCGGCATCTTTGCCCATGTGGAACCACCACTGGTTTATGGTGGACCGGTTCCTTCCACTCATTTGAATCATGCCGGTCCTCCCCCTAAGATTGTGAAAAATGAGGATTTTGATTCCTAGGTTTACCGCTTTAAACGTCATTTAAATCATGTGAACACTAACCTTTGGAGAATCATTGAAGAAGGTTTCTATCCACATGATCCAAGCAACTTCACTCCTCGAGAAGCCGCGGACAATCAATTCAATGAGAATGCTCTCTTCATCATTCAAGATGCAATTCCACCCGAAGACCTACCTCATCATCGTCCCTTCGCCTTGGCCAAAGATGCATGGCATTGTGTCGTGTCTCTCTACCGGGGAAGCGCAAGCATTCAACGCTCCAACTATGAAGTGGTACAATATGAGGCCGATGAGTTTGCAATGAAGGAAGATGAAGAACCTCATGGGCTTTATTGGAGAGTAACCAAACTCGCGGTCTCACTATGAGATCACGGGAGCAAGGACACGGATGACAATTGGATCAAGCGCAAATTCCTCAAGGCAATGATGCCCTACCACAAGGCCATGTCCTCCGTCATTCGTCAAAGACCGAACTTCCACACTTTGACCTCAAGCGAAGTGTTGGATGAGTTTGTGGCCATGAACATTTTGGACAAGACCGCCGACAATGCGGTGCTCCGTTCTCAACGGCCAAAGAAGCCTAACCTTGCATTGAAGGCCAAGCTCACCGTGGAAGAAGAAGAGGAGGAAGAAGAGGAGAGCAACCCCGAAGATACGAAGTATGCATATCATGAACACATGGCACTTGCTTCAAGGCAATTTTGGAGCAAGAAAAACTCGAGGCCCAACTTTAGCAAAAACAACTCGAGTGGCACAAGGGGCAAGCAACATGTAAGAACTTGCTACAATTGCGGCAACGTGAGTCATTTCATTGCGGAATGCCCGTATGAGAAGAGGGAAGACAATGGTGGCAAACTCATCCGAAAGGACAAGGCCAAGTCGTTCCCCAACAAGAACAACTTCACCAAGAAGACTCCTCCCAAGGCTTTGGTTGTGCAAGAAGAGTACAATGAGGATGATGACGATGATGAAGATGATGAGTCGGTTTCCATGGCCTCCGTTGCCATTGCAACAACGTCACGGGTGTCTCTCTTCGACTCACCCAACGAGAGCATCACCGCCAAGTGCCTCATGGCTAAAGCCACCAACAAGGTAACCTCCAACATCAAAACTACCATCATTAATCATCCTTCCCAAACGGATAGCATTAATGAACTTGAGGGAGCTAATGTGGAGGCTAACGAGTTTGAGGCTTTTATGGGCAAACTCAAGGGAAAATCCAAGAAGCACTTTGTTGCTCTCTTGGAAAAACTTGGTGAGGCCAATGACATGATCGAGGCTCACGAAGACAGCATCTCTAAGATGGAAGGGCATAGTCATGACTATGCCGATGAGATTTCGGATCTTTCCAATGCTCTTGAGGAAGAGCGTGGTCTTCGTTTGGCTCTTGAGGAGTCACACAACGTTGATCATGCTAAGTTAAAGAAAGATTATGATCATGCCCTCATTGTTTCTCGTGTGCTAAATTCCGAGAAGGCCAAACTCGGGGTTGATCTTGCTAGACTCAAAGAGGAGTTTGATATACTTGACAAGGCCCACAAGGCCTTGAAGGGTATTCACACTAGTCTCGAGGAGTCTCATGATCAACTCCAAGTGAAGCTAACTAAGGAGAAAGCAACTTTTCCTCATATGGTTTTAATTGATAATGCAAATGCTACTAACCCGTGTTGTGAGCATATACATCTTGTTGAGGAAAATGCTAAGTTGAAGGAGCAACTTGAGAGAGGTCTTGCGACTTGCATACAAGGCAAGAAGAACCTCAATGATCTCTTGATCAACCAAAAGGGAGGTGTGGCCAAGGAAGGGGTTGGGTACGTGCCCGACTCCAAGAACAAGAAGAAGAATGACAAGACCAAACGACCTCCTCCCCTCATGCAAACCTTTGTGATGGAGGGAGAGAGTGCCCCCGAGGAGAAGAAGAACAACAATGTCAAGAAGGGCAATGTCATCCCTCCCAACAAAGGCGGCGATTTTAATCCTTCTTATGTGTTATGCCGTGCTAGTAATGGGCATGTGTATGCCAAATTTGTTGGTTCTCTTCATGAGTACATTGAATGGTCTATTTGGGTTCCTAAGACCCTTGTTACTAACATCAAAGGACCCATTACAAAATGGGTACCTAAAACCAAGCATTGATCTCTTGTAGGTGTTTGCTTCCGGTGGTGGATCATGGTTGCTCGATAGCGGAGCTACAAATCATATGACCGGAAGCAAGGACTTGGTGGTGGACGTGCACAAAGTTCCATCTATGCCCACCAATGTCGAGTGGGGTGACGCCTCATCCTCTAAGGTATTGGGACTTGGCAAGGTGGTCATCTCTCATGATCTCACGATCGAGAAGGTCATGCTTGTTGAGTCCCTTGCATACAATTTACTTTCCGTTCGTCAACTTGCAATCATGGGCTTTGCCACTTTCTTTGATATCGATACCATGGCCCTCTTGTGGAGCAAGACTCTTAAAGTAGATTTTGTTGGGCATGTCGAGAATGGTCTATATGTGATTAACTTTTCGGAGCGACCCACTAAGACCGCGACATGCCTAATGGCTAAAGTTGATGTGGGATGGCTTTGGCATTTCCGTTTAGCCCATGTCAATATGAGATCTTTGTAAGGCTTCTCAAGGGGGACCATGTCCGTGGACTAACGAATGTTAGCTTTGTTAAAGATCGTGCTTGCAGTGCCTGTATCGAAGGAAAGCTACATGAGAAGGCTCACCCTCCCATGACTATCATTTATTCAAAGAGGCCCTTGGAGCTCCTCCGCGTGGATCTTTTTGGGCCCCCATCCTTCGATAGTCTCGGAGGTAGGAAGTATTGCTTGGTGATTGTGGATGACTACTCAAGGTACACATGGGTGTATTTCTTCAAGAGGAAGAGCGAGACCCAACAAACCGTCATTGACTTTGCAAATAAAGCACAACATCAACACAATGCAAAGATCTTGACAATAAGAAGTGACAACGGCACCGAGTTCAAGAACTACACCTTGGATGAATTTCTTAGTGATGAGGGAATCAAGCATCAATATTCCGCACCATACACCCCTCAACAAAACGGTGTTGCGGAGAGGAAGAACCGGACGTTGATGGATGCGGCAAGGACCATGATAGCGGAGTTCAAGTCTCCATACAACTTTTGGGCCGAAGCCATCAACACCACGTGTCATGCATCCAATCGGCTCTACCTCCGCAAGGGTTTGAGCAAGACCCCATATGAGATACTCACCAGTAACAAGCCCAACCTCAAGTACTTCCGGGTATTCGGGTGTAAGTGTTTCATTCTCAAGAAAGGTGTTCCGTTGTCTAAATTTGAGGCTAGAGCTTATGAGGGCATATTAGTTGGTTATGCTACAAACTCTCATGCTTACCATGTCCTCAATAAATCCATGAGACTTATTGAGGAGACATGTAATGTGGAGTTTGATGAGAATAACAGCTCCCAAGTGGAGCAAAGTGGCACTTGTGATGTAGGTGATGAAATTCCTCCTCAAGCCATAAGAAGAATGGGTGTTGGTTTCATCCTACCCATTGAGGAACCCCTTGTGGCCGAAGGAGAAGGACAATGCTCCACTCAAGTGGAGCCATCACCAACCCAAGGACCACACGCTTCCGAAGAACAAAGTGAAGGCCCTCAACCTCATGAACAAGACCAAGGGCAAGATCATACTCAAGACGGTGTTGACACACCAAGTGATGCCCAAGGTCAAGTTCTCTCCCCCGAGCAAGTTCAAGATCAAGAACAAGTTCATGACGGCGCTCAAGATGATCAAGTAACTGCTCCTCAACTCACCGCCGAGGAGGAATTAGAGCGTCGTGCCGCCAAGGTTGCTTCCAAGCTCTCCACCAAGGATCATCTCATGACGAATGTGCTTGGAAGCTTAAGAAAGGGGGTAAGCACTTGTAGACAATTAGCAAATTATTGTGAGCATCACGCGTTTGTCTCTTGTGTGGAGCCCCACAAGGTCTATGAGGCGCTAGAAGATCCGGATTGGCTCAATGCCATGCACGAAGAACTCAACAACTTCGAGCGCAACAAAGTGTGGAGATTGGTACCAAGGCCAATGGGGAACCATAATGTCATTGGAACCAAGTGGATATTCAAGAACAAGCAAGATGCCCATGGGATTATCATTCGCAACAAGGCTCGTTTGGTAGCACAAGGCTACTCCCAAGTCAAGGGTATCGACTACGGTGAAACCTTTGCTCCCGTTGCTCGTCTTGAATCCATTCGCATGTTGATTGCATATGCTTCTCATCATAACTTTAAGTTACAACAAATGGATGTGAAGAGTGCTTTTCTTAATGGTCCCATTAATGAATTGGTTTACGTCAAGCAACCCCCCGGGTTCGAGGATCCCTACGTTCCCGATCATGTGTATCAACTCAATAAGGCACTCTATGGCCTTAAACAAGCCCCACGTGCGTGGTATGACCACCTTACCGAGTTGTTACAAGACCGTGGTTTTGAAGTTGGGCTAATCGACCCCACTCTTTTTACTAAGAAGGTCAAAGGGGAGTTGTTTGTGTGCCAATTATATGTTGATGATATTATCTTTGGTTCTCCTAACAAAGCTTTCAATGAGGAATTTGCCGCTCTCATGACCTCAAAGTTCGAGATGTCCTCCATGGGAGAGTTGAAGTTCTTTCTAGGGTTCGAAGTGAAGCAAAGAAGAGAAGGAACTTTCATCAATCAATCCAAATACACTCAAGACATGCTCAAGAGATTCAAGCTAAGTGACGTCAAGCCGGCTTCCACTCCAATGCCCACCAAGTGCCAACTTGACTTAGATCCCAATGGTAAAGTGGTGGATCAAAAGGTATATCGTTCCATGATTGGATCCTTGCTTTACCTTTGTGCATCTAGACCGGACATCATGTTGAGTGTGGGAATTTGTGCACGGTTTCAAGCCGCACCTAAGGAAAGTCACTATGTGGCGGTCAAACAAATCTTTCGATATTTGGCTCATACCCCAAACTTTGGCTTATGGTACCTAAGAGGATCAAACTTCAAGCTTGTAGGGTACTCGGATTCCGATTGGGCGGGAGACAAAGTGGATAGGAAGTCCACTTCTGGAGGGTGCCAATTCCTTGGTTGCTCTTTGGTAAGTTGGTCTTCCAAAAAGCAAAGTTGTGTGTCTCTCTCGTCCACCGAAGCGGAGTATGTGGTGGCCGGTAGTTGTTGTGCACAACTCTTATGGATGAGGCAAACTTTAAAGGATTACGGTGTCACTTGTGACAAAGTGCCTCTTTGGTGTGACAATGAAAGTGCCATCAAGATCTCTCTCAACCCGGTGCAACACTTCAAGACGAAGCATATTGAGATCCGGTATCACTTCATCCAGGATCACATTAGGCAAGGAGAGATCGAGCTCAACTACGTCAACACTCATGATAACCTTGTAGATATCTTCACGAAGCCCTTGGATGAAGCAAGATTTCGTGAGTTAAGGCATGAGCTAAATATCATTGGTTCAAGCAATGTTGCTTGAACTCGCGCACACCCTATCACGCTCAACTTGTTGTCTAGTTTAGGTGTAGGCATGGACAAAGGGGGAGTGTTGTTCTCTCAATGAACTCTCCCTCCCCCCATTATGCATAAATTGATCAAGTCTTTCACCTTAGCTATTGTTGATGGCACTTGTGCTTCAAAGACGAGTTTCGGTCATGGGCCCAAGGTTAAAATCTTCGCGGTGCCATAACTTTTGACTCAAACATAGGTGGCCTCGGCCACCGCCCTCTTTTGAAGAGGTGTGTCTTGGTCGTTTGCTGTTGTGCTTTGTTGTTTCTCTCTTGCCGTTTTTGTCGTTTCGTCGAGCTAAAGCCGTGTCTGTTTAGTTGCCATGGCGTGCTGGGCGGTACTACCGCTGGTGGTGCGCGGTACTACCGCCCCCCAGCGCGGTACTACCGCTGAGGGACGGGACCTGAGGGTTAAGTCGAGGCAGGGGGAGGTTTCTTCTCCCCCATACCCATTCACTTCGCCCCTCTTGTCTCTTCCTCTCTCCAGACTCCTCTTGCCACGGGAGGGCTCCGGCGGATCTCCGTCTCCGGGGCGTCCCTCTCCATTTCCTTTGGTGGAGTCGATCCCCACCTCGTCCTCTTGCCATGGATGCCGGTATTGCCCCCGTTCCTTCTTTCGTTTTGTCTCCTTTTAGTTCTTGTTTCTTAGGGGCAATGGTGGTCGCATCTCTAGATTTTTGGCGAAATCTAGGCATGAGTTGGTTGGAGAAGGCAACTAGACTTTCTAGATTAGAGTTTGGTAGGATTATTTCTGAATTTGGTAGGCCGGTAGTGCCGGATCTGACCACGGTAGTAGGAAACCACTGTTTCACCGCCTCGTGCTATGAAACTGTTGTTTATCCGCCTCAAGCCGTACTACCGCTCCCTTTGGAGCGGTACTACCGCTTGACCTAGAGCGGTACTACCGCTCCCTTTGGGGCGGTACTACCGCTTGGGGCGGTACTATCGCGGGCAGGTCACGGTACTACTGCTGCATGCCAATTTCCATCATTCTCCTGCCTTACCTTGATCTTTTTGTTGTGTTTGTTGGCTTATGTTCGTTCTTTCTGGTTGTTTCGCGTTGTTCTTGTGTTTGGCTCCAGGTGATGACCATTCCGAGCAGCAAGGTCGCCGTATCAACCCCGGGCGTGCCACATCAAAACGCTACCGCACCTCGGAGCCTGCCGGTGGTTCCTCGAGCACCCAACCACCTCCAGCAAGTGCTTCTGCAAGTGTTCCTCCACCTCCTCAGCAATCGAAGCGAGCCGCCAACAAGCCAAAAGGGAATATTGTGACTGAGATGGCCAACAAGGAGTTTTGGGAGAAGCATCGCCGCAACCCCTATGCGGTGGACCAAGAACCCACTTTGGTCAACCGCCTGTTCTGGAACCGTTTTCAGTTTGCCATCTACTTTGATGTGATCAAGGCCAAGAAGAATCTTTTTGTTGATGTTCGCTCCATTGACACTGATGCTATGGAGAAGGATCCGGAGTACTTTGGCGAAGCTCTTCAGATGTGCACTCAGCTAAACATTCTCAGGATCATGCAATTCAATAAGGATTTCGATGCGGATTTGGTGGCTCAATTCTATGCCACCGTCCACCTTGGGACGGATGTCGACAGGACTCTGACATGGATGACCAATGGCAAGCTGCTTTCTATCAAGTGGAAGGCTTTCATGGAGTTACTTGATGTGGTGGATACCGGCCTTGAGACTCCTGTCGGTTTCCGTCCTCACCGCAATGCTACATCCACCCACAAGCAAGCCCTTTGGCCCTACTACACTGTGAAGGTTCACCCAGTCACTCAGAAGAAGACCTATGAGCTGTCTCCGTATCTGGACATTCTTCATCGCATATTCCGTGAGACTCTCTTCCCTCGGATCGGGAATCTGGATATGGTCCACTCTTACCTCATGGACATGCTCCTTTTCTGTCAGCATGAGAAGGAAGCAAGCACTGGAGAGAGCCTGGATATCTCTCATGTCATGTGGTCTGAACTTCTATCTGCCGTGTCTGAGCGCAAGTGTCCTATCTATGGTCCATTCATCATGAGGCTCATTGAGAGGGCCTGGGCATAGACTTATCCCAGAGTGCTGCTAGAGACTGGAGACTTGGTGTCTCATGAGATCAAGCGTCTGAGGAAGAAGGACAACTGGACAACGCCTCACACAGGGGGTCCATCTGCTACTGCTGCCACAGGGGGTCCGTCTGCTGCTGCTGCTGCTGTTGCTGCTTCCATGGGGACCGAGGGTGAGGCTGCTACTAATGATCATGAGGAGAACTTTGGCCCCTCTAGTGCAGAACCGTCGTGGGCACAGAAGCTTAAGCGCAAGATGAAGAAGCTTTTCTGCATGGAGTCTCATGGTCTGTACATGACTCATGTGGCAGAGAAGCATGCCAGGACGCGCCACAAGGAGCTCATGCGTCAGATGGGAGCAACTATTGTCAGTGGGTCTGAGGGTCAGATCACTGAAGAGGAGGACTGGATTCATCAGAATTGCCACTGGACCGACTCTGATGCCGAGCAGTTTTCGACCCACGATGAAGATGCAGAGATGTGATGTTCGAGACCTTCCCCTCCCATCACCTGGAGTCGTAGTGTCACTCTATGCCCTTTTTGGTGTCTCGCTGCCAAAGGGCGAGAGAGTGTAGGGATTTGCTTCTTGTGTCATGCTTTGAGTCGTCTTGTGTTTTCTTGTGTGTTCCTTTTTGGTTTGGTTTGGTGTGAGACCTAAGTCCTAGTCATATGGTGTAATACATATGCTCCCTATCGCTACCTTATTACTTATGTCACTTCAGAGTACTGTAGTTTATATTGAGATGCATGCTTGTCCTGTTTATTCTCTTCTCTCATATATCTTGTGCTTAGTGTTGTTGGACTATAAAATATAGGGGGAGTGTTGATCTGAATGTGTGTGTCGTGCCTTATCTTGGTGCACACATTTTGGGGGAGCCCGTCTATATTTTGTAGTCCTTAGTTTTATTCGTTTTAATTCTTTTCCTAGCGCAAATCCCTTGTTGTCATCAATCCACCAAAAAGGGGGAGATTGTTACGGCATATCTCTCTCAAGGTAGTTTTGGTGATTGATGACAACATGTTTGCGGACTAATCTTGTGCGTTGAATTATTCTCAGATTCTCCCCTGGCACGAGACGCTTTCTTCCCCTCGGAGTGTATTTCAAGATGGTGTAGCTCTTTCTTTTCTTTCTAGGTGGACTAGTTGCGTAGAGGGCACCGTACTATTAAGAGGGGGTCCGCTGGGGTTTTGCTTGGGTGGAATCATCACGTACACATCAGCTTCTCACCCTCCGAGCTTTTCCTGTCCATTGAAGAGATCTCTCCTCTCTTCCTTGTTCTGTCTAGGTCTAAGCGGCAGTACCGCGCACCCAGCGGTAGTACCGCTGAGAAGCTACAAGCGGCAGTACCGCTTCGCAGCGGTAGTACCGCCGTGGCTCCACAGCAGTAGTACCGCTGGGGGCCTGGCACCTCCGCTGGTCCTCAGCTTATTTGAGAGATCCCTTCTCTCTCTCTTGCGCCCCAGCGGTAGTACCGCACTGCCTGCGGTACTACAGCCGAAGGGTCACAAGCGGCAGTACCGCTCCACAGCGGTACTACCGCCCTTGACCCCACTGCCGTAGTACCGCTGGGTAGTTTGGCTCCTACCGCCTCGATTCGAGAGGTCTTTTTCTCGTGTCGGGTTTTGCGGCACTAGTCACGGTTGTAGTGGCGGTAGTACCGTTCCAGGAGCGGTAGTACCGCCCTACCACCGCGGTAGTACCGCATTTGGGTCCGTTCCCTACTAAGTCTCCTCAGTGCGGCAGTACCGCTGGTTGGCGTGGCAGTACCGTCGCCTGGCGGTAGTACCGCCCCCTCTCAGTGGTAGTACCGCCCTATGCAGGGCTGGTTGGTGGGGGCAACGGGATTGTTGCCCCCACTATAAAAGGGAGTCCCCTTCCTCCTTTTCACCTACCTCTTCCTCCCTGAAGCTCCATTTATTGCTCAAGCTCCATTAAATACTCCAAGCTTCATTTCCGCCCGATCTATCTCTCTAGCCAATCAAATTTGTTGATTTGCTCGGGAGTGGTTGAGAAGGCCCCGATCTAAATTTCCACTAAGGGATTTTCGATTCCCCCACTCATCCCTAGCGGATCTTGTTACTCTTGGGTGTTTGAGCACCCTAGACGGTTGAGGTCACCTCAGAGCCATATTCCATTGTGGTGAAGCTTCGTGGTCTTGTTGGGAGCCTTCGATTAAGTTGTGGAGATTGCCCCAACCTTGTTTGTAAAGGTTCGGTCGCCGCCTTCAAGGGCACCAATAGTGGAATCACGGCATCTCTCATTGTGTGAGGGCGTGAGGAGAATACGGTGGCCCTAGTGGCTTCTTGGGGAGCATTGTGCCTCCACACCTCTCCAACGGAGATGTACTTCCCCTCAAAGGAAGGAACTTCGGTAACACATCCTCGTCTCCATCGGATCCCCTCTTGGTTATCTCTTACCTTTACTTGTGCAAGCTCTTTTTTGTTTCTACCCTTGCTTGCTTGTATGCTTGTTGTTATTGCATCATATAGGTTGCTCACCTAGTTGCACATCTAGACAACCTACTTTGATGCAAAGTTTAATTTGGTAAAGAAAAGCTAAAAATTGGTAGTTGCCTATTCACCCCCCCCCTAGTCAACCATATCGATCCTTTCAGAGAGGGAGGATAGAGATAGAGAGGGCGAATAAAACGGCAAGGGTGAAGTGGGGGAGAGGAAAACGAGAGGCAAATGGCAAATAATATAATGCGAGAGATAGGGATTGTGATGGGTACTTGGTATGTTGACTTTTTGCGTAGACTCCCCGGCAACGGCGCCAGAAATCCTTCTTGCTACCTCTTGAGCATGCGTTGGTTTTCCCCGAAGAGGAAGGGATGATGCAGCAAACTAGCGTAAGTATTTCCCTTAGTTTTTCAGACCCAAGGTATCAATCCAGTAGGAGGCCACGCTCAAGTCCCTCGTACCTGCACAAAACGATAGCTACTCGCAACCAACGTGATTAGGGGTTGTCAATCCCTTCACGGTCACTTACGAGAGTGAGATCTAATAGATATAATATTTTTGGTATAAAGATGCAAAGTAAAAAGTAAAGGCAAAGTAAAAAAGCAAAGCAAGATTAAAGTGATGGAGATTGATATGATGAGAATAGACCCGGGGGCCGTAGGTTTCACTAGTGGCTTCTCTCGAGAGCATAAGTATTCTACGGTGGGTGAACAAATTACTGTTGAGCAATTGATAGAATTGAGCATAGTTATGAGAATATCTAGGCATGATCATGTATATAGGCATCACGTCCGTGACAAGTAGACCGAAACAATTCTGCATCTACTACTATTACTCCACTCATCGACCGCTATCCAGCATGCATCTAGAGTATTAAGTTAAAAACAGAGTAACGCCTTAAGCAAGATGACATGATGTAGAGAGATAAATTCATGCAATATGAAATAAACCCCATCTTGTTATCCTCGATGGCAACGATGCAATACGTGCCTTGCTGCCCCTTCTGTCACTGGGAAAGGACACCGCAAGATCGAACCCAAAGCTAATCACTTCTCCCATGGCAAGAACTACCAATCTAGTTGGCCAAACCAAACGGATAATTCGAAGAGACTTGCAAAGATAACCAATCATACATAAAAGAATTCAGAGAAGATTCAAATATTATTCATAGATAGACTTGATCATAAACCCACAATTCATCGGTCTCAACAAACACACCGCAAAAAGAAGATTACATCGAATAGATCTCCACAAGAGAGGGGGAGAACTTTGTATTGAGATCCAAAAAGAGAGAAGAAGCCATCTAGCTACTAACTATGGACCCGAAGGTCTGAGGTAAACTACTCACACTTCATCGGAGAGGCTATGATGATGTAGAAGCCCTCCGATGACGGCCCTCTCCGGCGAAGCTCCGGAACAGGCCCCAAGATGGGATCTCGTGGATACAGAAAGTTGCGGCGGTGGAATTAGGTTTTTGGCTCCTGTTCTGTTCGTTTGGGGGTACGTATGTATATATAGGAGGAAGAAGTACGTCGGTGGAGCATCGAGGGGCCCACAAGGCAGGGGGCGCACCCCCCACCCTCGTGACCGCCTCTCTGATGCCTTGGCGTAGGGTCCAAGTCTCCTGGATCACGTTCGGTGAGAAAATCACGTTCCCGAAGGTTTCATTCCGTTTGGACTCCGTTTGATATTCCGTTTCTTCGAAACACTGAAATAGGCAAAAAACAGCAATTCTGGGCTGGGCCTCCGGTTAATAGGTTAGTCCCAAAAATAATATAAAAGTGGAAAATAAAGCCCAATATAGTCCAAAACAGTAGATAATATAGCATGGAGCAATCAAAAGTTATAGATACGTTGGAGACGTATCAATCAATGATGGAGGCATCTCGTAGCGCCACAAACAAAGCATCCGACACTTCTGGATGGACAGAGGTTGCCGGCGAAATCTTTTTCCCCACGTCTCTGGCCCCTGCGGTGCGACCTCCAGGCGCCGCCTTCACGGTTTTTTCCTTTTCTCCTTGGCCGGGGTCCTTTCGGGACGAGGCCTCGGTGTTTGGCACCTGTTTGGAGGAAGGGTCCTTCGCGGTGTAGGGGAACATAGTAATTACAAAAAAATTCCTACGCACATGCAAGATCATGGCGATGCATAGCAACGAGAGGGGAGAGTGTGATCTACGTACCCTCGTAGACCGACAGCGGAAGCCTTATGACAACGCGGTTGATGTAGTCGTACGTCTTCACGACCCGATCGATCAAGCACCGAAACTACGGCACCTCCGAGTTTTAGCACACGTTCAGCTCGATGACGATCCCCGGACTTCGATCTAGCAAAGTGTTGGGGAAGAGTTCCGTCAGCACGACGGCGTGGTGATGATCTTGATGTTCTATCGTCGCAGGGCTTCGCCTAAGCACCGGTACAATATTATCGAGGAGTATGGTGGAAGGGGGCACCACACACGGCTAAGAAAACGATCACGCGGATCAACTTGTGTGTCTACGGGTGCCCACTGCCCCTGTATATAAAGGAGCAAGGGGAGGAGGCCGGCCGGCCCTATGGCGCGCCAAGGAGGAGGAGTCCTCCTCCTAGTAGGAGTAGGACTCCCCTCTTTCCTATTCCTACTAGGAGGGGGAAAGGAAGGGGGAGAGGGAGAAGGAAAGGGGGGCGCCCCCCCCCCCTCTCCTAGTCCAATTCAGACCAGAGGATAAGGCCCATTACTTCTCCGGGGGGGTTCCGGTAACCCTCCGGCACTCCGGTTTTTCCGAAATCACCCGGAACACTTCCGGTGTCCGAATATAGTCGTCCAATATATCAATCTTTATGTCCCAACTATTTCGAGACTACTCGTCATGTCCATGATCACATCCGGGACTCCGAATTAACTTCGGTACATCAAAACTCATAAACTCATAATATAACTGTCATCGAAACCTTAAGCGTGCGGACCCTACGGGTGCGAGAAAAATGTAGACATGACCGACATATGTCTCCAGTCAATAACCAATAGCGGAACCTGGATGCTCATATTGGCTCCCACATATTCTACGAAGATCTTTATCGGTCAGACCGCATAACAACATACGTTGTTCCCTTTGTCATCGGTATGTTACTTGCCCGAGATTCGATCGTCGGTATCTTAATACCTAGTTCAATCTCGTTACCGGCAAGTCTCTATTAACTCATTCCGTAATACATCATCTCACAACTAACTTATTAGTTGCAATGCTTGCAAGGCTTATGTGATGTGCATTACCGAGAGGGCCCAGAGATACCTCTCCGACAATCGAAGTGACAAATCCTAATCTCAAAATACGCCAACTCAACATTTACCTTTGGAGACACCTGTAGAGCTCCTTTATAATCACCCAGTTACGTTGTGACATTTGGTAGCACACAAAGTGTTCCTCCGACAAACGGGAGTTGCATAATCTCATAGTTATAGGAACATGTATAAGTCATGAAGAAAGCAATAGCAACACACTAAACGATCGGGTGCTAAGCTAATGGAATGGGTCATGTCAATCACATTATTCTCCTAATAATGTGATCCCGTTAATCAAATGACAACACATGTCTATGGTTAGGAAACATAACCATTTGATTAACGAGCTAGTCAAGTAGAGGCATACTAGTGACGTTTAGTTTGTCTATGTATTCACACAAGTATTATGTTTCCGGATAATACAATTCTAGCATGAATAATAAACATTTATCATGATATAAGGACATAAAATAATAACTTTATTATTGCCTCTAGGGCATATTTCCTTCAGTCTCCCACTTGCACTAGAGTCAATAATCTAGATTACACAGTAATGATTCTAACACCCATGGAGCTTTGTTGCTGATCATGTTTTGCTCGTGGAAGAGGCTTGGTCAACGGGTCTGCAACATTCAGATCCGTATGTATCTTGCAAATCTCTATGTCTCCCACCTGGACTAGATCCCGGATGGAATTGAAGCGTCTCTTGATGTGCTTGGTTCTCTTGTGAAATCTGGATTCCTTTGCCAAGGCAATTGCACCAATATTGTCACAAAATATTTTCATTTGACCCGATGCACTAGGTATGACACCTAGATCGGATATGAACTCCTTCATCCAGACTCCTTCGTTTGCTGCTTCCGAAGCAGCTATGTACTCCGCTTCACATGTAGATCCCGCCACAACGCTTTGTTTAGAACTGCACCAACTGACAACTCCACCGTTTAATGTAAACACGTATCCAGTTTGCGATTTAGAATCGTCCAGATCAGTGTCAAAGCTTGCATCAACGTAACCATTTACGATGAGCTCTTTGTCACCTCCATATATGAGAAACATATCCTTAGTCCTTTTTAGGTATTTCAGGATGTTCTTGACCGATGTCCAGTGATCCACTCCTGGATTACTTTGGTACCTCCCTGCTAGACTTATAGCAAGACACACATCAGGTCTGGTACACAGCATTTCATACATGATAGAGCCTATGGCTGAAGCATAGGGAACATCTTTCATTTTCTCTCTATCTTCTGCATTGGTCGGGCATTGAGTCTTACTCAATTTCACACCTTGTAACACAGGAAAGAATCCTTTCTTTGCTTGATCCATTTTGAACTTTTTCAAAACTTTGTCAAGGTATGTGCTTTGTGAAAGTCCAATTAAGCATCTTGATCTATCTCTATAGATCTTAATGCCCAATATGTAAGCAGCTTCACCAAGGTCATTCATTGAAAAACTTTTATTCAAGTATCCCTTTATGCTATCCAGAAATTCTATATCATTTCCAATTAGTAATATGTGATCTACATATAATATCAGAAATGCTACAGAGCTCCCACTCACTTTCTTGTAAATACAGGCTTCTCCAAAAGTCTGTACAAAACCAAATGCTTTGATCACACTATCAAAGCGTTTATTCCAACTCCGAGAGGCTTGCACCAGTCCATAAATGGATCGCTGGAGCTTGCACACTTTGTTAGATCCTTTTGGATTAACAAAACCTTCCGGCTGCATCATACACAACTCTTCTTCTAGAAATCCATTCAGGAATGCAGTTTTGACATCCATCTGCCAAATTTCATAATCATAAAATGCGGCAATTGCTAACATGATTCGGACAGACTTAAGCATCGCTACGAGTGAGAAGGTCTCATCGTATTCAATCCCTTGAACTTGTCGAAAACCTTTTGCGACAAGTCGAGCTTTGCAGACAGTAATATTACCGTCAGCGTCACTCTTCTTCTTGAAGATCCATTTATTCTCAATTGCTTGCCGATCTTTGGGCAAGTCAACCAAAGTCCATACTTTGTTCTCATACATGGATCCCATCTCAGATTTCATGGCTTCAAGCCATTTTGCGGAATCTGGACTCACCATCGCTTCTCCATAGTTCGTAGGTTCATCATGATCTAATAGCATGACTTCCAGAACAGGATTACCATACCACTCTGGTGCGGATCTTATTCTGGTTGATCTACGAGGTTCAGTAGTATCTTGTTCTGAAGTTTCATGATCATCATCATTAGCTTCCTCACTAATTGGTGTAGGTGTCATAGAAACTGGTTTCTGTGATGTACTACTTTCCAATAAGGGAGCAGGTACAGTTACCTCATTAAGTTCTACTTTCCTCCCACTCACTTCTTTCGAGAGAAACTCCTTCTCTAGAAAGTTTCTGAATTTAGCAACAAAAGTCTTGCCTTCGGATCTGTGATAGAAGGTGTATCCAATAGTTTCCTTTGGATATCCTATGAAGACACATTTCTCTAATTTGGGTTCGAGCTTATCAGGTTGAAGCTTCTTCACATAAGCATCGCAGCCCCAAACTTTCAGAAACGACAACTTTGGTTTCTTGCCAAACCACAGTTCATAAGGCGTCGTCTCAACGGATTTTGATGGTGCCCTATTTAACGTGAATGCGGCCGTCTCTAGAGCATAACCCCAAAACAATAGCGGTAAATCCGTAAGAGACATCATAGATCGCACCATATCAAGTAAAGTACGATTACGACGTTCGGACACACCATTACGCTGTGGTGTTCCGGGTGGCGTGAGTTGCGAAACTATTCCGTATTGTTTCAAATGTACACCAAACTCGTAACTCAAATATTCTCCTCCACGATCAGATCGTAGGAATTTTATTTTCTTGTTACGATGATTTTCAACTTCACTCTGAAATTCTTTGAACTTTTCAAATGTTTCAGACTTATGTTTCATTAAGTAGATATACCCATATCTGCTTAAGTCATCTGTGAAGGTGAGAAAATAACAATATCCGCCACGAGCCTCAACATTCATCGGACCACATACATCTGTATGTATGATTTCCAACAAATCTGTTGCTCTCTCCATAGTACCGGAGAACGGTGTTTTTGTCATCTTACCCATAAGGCACGGTTCGCAAGTACCAAGTGATTCATAATCAAGTGGTTCCAAAAGTCCATCTGTATGGAGTTTCTTCATGCGCTTTATACCGATATGACCTAAACGGCAGTGCCACAAATAAGTTGCACTATCATTATGAACTATGCATCTTTTGGCTTCAACATTATGAATATGTGTGTTATTACTATCGAGATTTAATAAGAATATACCATTCTTCATGGGTGCATGATCATAAAAGATTTTACTCATATAAATAGAACAACCATTATTCTCTGATTTAAATGAATAACCATCTCGCATCAAACAAGATCCAGATATAATGTTCATGCTCAATGCTGGCACTAAATAACAATTATTTAGGTCTAATATTAATCCCGAAGGTAGATGTAGAGGTAGTGTGCCAACCGCGATCACATCGACTTTGGCACCATTTCCCACGCGCATCGTCACCTCGTCTTTAGCCAATCTTCGCTTAATCCGTAGTCCCTGTTTCGAGTTGCAAATGTTAGCAACAGAACCAGTATCAAATACCCAGGTGCTACTGCGAGCATTAGTAAGGTACACATCAATAACATGTATATCGCATATACCTTTGTTCACCTTGCCATCCTTCTTATCCGCCAAATACTTGGGGCAGTTCCGCTTCCAGTGACCAGTCTGCTTGCAGTAGAAGCACTCGGTTTCAGGCTTAGGTCCAGATTTGGGTTTCTTTTCTTGAGCAGCAACTTGCTTGCTGTTTTTTTTAAGTTCCCCTTCTTCTTCCCTTTACCCTTTTTCTTGAAACTAGTGGTCTTGTTGACCATCAACACTTGATGCTCCTTTTTGATTTCTACCTCCGCAGCTTTCAGCATTGCGAAGAGCTCGGGAATAGTCTTATTCATCCCATGCATATTATAGTTCATCACGAAGCTCTTGTAGCTAGGTGGCAGTGATTGGAGAATTCTGTCAATGACGCAATCATCTGGAAGATTAACTCCCAATTGAATCAAGTGATTATTATACCCAGACATTTTGAGTATATGCTCACTGACAGAACTGTTCTCTTCCATCTTGCAGCTATAGAACTTATTGGAGACTTCATATCTCTCAATCCGGGCATTTGCTTGAAATATTAACTCCAACTCCTGGAACATCTCATATGCTCCATGACATTCAAAACGTCGTGAAGTCCTGATTCTAAGCCGTAAAGCATGGCACACTGAACTATCGAGTAGTCATCAGCTTTGCTCTGCCAGACGTTCATAACATCTGGTGTTGCTCCAGCAGCAGGCCTGGCACCCAGCGGTGCTTTCAGAACATAATTCTTCTGTGCAGCAATGAGGATAATCCTCAAGTTACGGACCCTGTCCGTGTAATTGCTACCATCATCTTTCAACTTTGCTTTCTCAAGGAACGCATTAAAATTCAACGGAACAACAACACGGGCCATCTATCTACAATCAAACATAAACAAGCAAGATACTATCAGGACTAAGTTCATGATAAATTTAAGTTCAATTAATCATATTACTAAAGAACTCCCACTTAGATAGACATCCCTCTAATCCTCTAAGTGATCACGTGATCCAAATCAACTAAACCATGTCCGATCATCACGTGAGATGGAGTAGTTTCATTGGTGAACATCACAATGTTGATCATATCTACTATATGATTCACGCTTGACCTTTCGGTCTCCGTGTTCCAAGGCCATATCTGTATATGCTTGGCTTGTCAAGTATAACCTGAGTATTCCGTGTGTGCAACTGTTTTGCACCCGTTGTATTTGAACGTAGAGCTTATCACACCCGATCATCACGTGGTGTCTCAGCACGAAGAACTTTCGCAACGGTGCATACTCAGGGAGAACACTTCTTGATAATTAGTGAGAGATCATCTTAAAATGCTACCGTCAATCAAAGCAAGATAAGATGCATAAAAGATAAACATCACATGCAATCAATATAAGTGATATGATATGGCCATCATCATCTTGTGCTTTTGATCTCCATCTTTGAAGCACCGTCATGATCACCATCGTCACCGGCGCGACACCTTGATCACCATCGTAGCATCGTTGTCGTCTCACCAATCTTATGCTTCCATGACTATCGCTACCGTTTAGTGATAAAGTAAAGCATTACAGCGCAGTTGCATTGCATACAATAAAGCGACAACCATATGGCTCCTGCCAGTTGCCGATAACTCGGTTACAAAACATGATAATCTCATACAATAAAATTTAGCATCATGTCTTGACCATATCACATCACAACATACCCTGCAAAAACAAGATAGACGTCCTCTACTTTGTTGTTGCAAGTTTTACGTGGCTGCTACAGGCTTAAGCAAGAACCAATCTTACCTACGCATCAAAACCACAACGATAGTTTGTCAAGTTGGTGTTGTTTTAACCTTCACAAGGACCGAGCGTAGCCACACTCGGTTCAACTAAAGTTGGAGAAACTGACACCCGCTGGCCACCTTTGTGCAAAGCACGTCGGGAGAACCGGTCTCGCGTAAGCGTACGCGTAATGTCAGTTCGGGCCGCTTCGTCCAACAATACCGCCGAACCAAAGTATGACATGCTGGTAAGCAGTATGCCTTATATCGCCCACAACTCACTTGTGTTCTACTCGTGCATATAACATCAACACATAAAACCTAGGCTCTGATGCCACTGTAGGGGAACGTAGTAATTTCAAAAAAAATTCTATGCACACGCAAGATCATGGTGATGCATAGCAACGAGAGGGGAGAGTGTGATCTACGTACCCTCGTAGACCAACAGCGGAAGCATTATGACAACGCGGTTGATGTAGTCGTACGTCTTCACGGCCCGATCGATCAAGCACCGAAACTACGGCACCTCCGAGTTTTAGCACACGTTCAGCTCGATGACGATCCCCGGACTCTGATCTAGCAAAGTGTCGGGAAAGAGTTCCGTCAGCATGATGGCGTGGTGACGATCTTGATGTTCTACCATCGCAGGGCGTCGCCTAAGCACCGCTACAATATTATCAAGGAGTATGGTGGAAGGGGGCACCACACACGGCTAAGAAAACGATCATGTGGATCAACTTATGTGTCTAGGGGTGCCCCCTGCCCCTGTATATAAAGGAGCAAGGGGAGGAGGCCGACCGGCCCTATGGCGCGCCAAGGAGGAGTCCTCCTCCTAGTAGGAGTAGGACTCCCCTCTCTCCTACTCCTACTAGGAGGGCAAAGGAAGGGGGAGGGAGAAGGAAAGGGGGGCGCCGCCCCCCCTCTCCTAGTCCAATTCGGACCAAAGGGGGAGGGGGGGCGCGGCCCACCCTGGCCGCCCCTCTCTGAAAGATCGTGGATGTCGCCTAGAGGGGGGGTGAATAGGCGTTTTAAAATAATTACGGTTTAGGCTTGAACAAATGCGGAATAAACCTAGCGGTTAATTTGTCAAGCACAAAACCTAAAACAACTAGGCTCACCTATGTGCACCAACAACTTATGCTAAGCAAGATAAGCAACTATGTGATAGCAAGATATATGACAAGAAACAATATGGCTATCACAAAGTAAAGTGCATAAGTAAAGGGGCTCGGGTAAGAGATAACCGAGGCATGCGGAGATGACGATGTATCCCGAAGTTCACACCCTTGCGGATGCTAATCTCCGTTTGGAGCGGTGTGGAGGCACAATGCTCCCCAAGAAGCCACTAGGGCCGCCGTAATCTCCTCACGCCCTTGCACAATGCAAGATGTCGTGATTCCACTAAGGGACCCTTGAGGGCGGTCACCGAACCCGTACAAATGGCAACCCTTGGGGGCGGTCACCGAACCCGTACACTTTGGCAACCCTTGGGGGCGGTCACCGGTACCCGTAAAATTGCTCGGGGCGATCTCCACAACCTAATTGGAGACCCCGACGCTTGCCCGGAGCTTTGCACCACGATGATTGAGCTCCGAACACCAACAACCGTCTAGGGCGCCCAAGCACCCAAGAGGAACAAGCTCATGGGTACCAAGCACCCAAGAGTAATAAGCTTCTCAACTTGTAACTTCCACGTATCACGTGGAGAACTCAAACCGATGCACCAAATGCAATGGCAAGGGCACACAGAGTGCCCAAGTCCTTCTCTCCCAAATCCCACCAAAGCAACTAATGCTAGGGAGGAAAATGAGAGGAAGAACAAGAAGGAGAACACCAAGAACTCCAAGATCTAGATCCAAGGGGTTCCCCTCACATAGAGGAGAAAGTGATTGGTGGAAATGTGGATCTAGATCTCCTCTCTCTTTTCCCTCAAAAACTAGCAAGAATCCATGGAGGGATTGAGAGTTAGCAAGCTCGAAGAAGGTCAACAATGGGGGGAGAACACGAGCTCAAAAGATTGGGGTTCAACGGGGAAGAAGACCCCCTTTTATAGGAGGGGGAAAATCCAACTGTTAACCCCCACTCAGCCCCGCAGAGAGCGGTACTACCGCGGAGGCAGGGCGGTACTACCGCTCGTAAGCGGTACTACCGCTCCCCCTCAGCGGTACTGCCGCGCCAGAAGAAAAGGGCTGGGGCTGGGACCCAGAGCGGTACTACCGCGGAGGTAGGGCGGTACTACCGCTCACAAGCAGCACTACCGCCACTACTACCGCAGCTAGTACCGCAAAACCCGACACGAGAAAATGCACACTCGAGACGAAGCGGAAGGAGCACGAAGCCACAGCGGTACTACGGCTGAGCCCAGCAAGCGGTACTACCGCTCCGAGGAGCGGTACTACCGCTTAGTAGACTGCAGCCGTACTACCGCTCCAACCACTGTGTCGAGGCGGTAGGAGCACGGATCCGCAGAGGCACTGCTGCTGAGGCCATCAAGCAGTACTACCGCTCCGAGGAGCGGTACTGCCGCTTAGTGAGCCTCAGCGGTACTACCGCTGTGGCCCGCTGTACTACCGCTGGGTCCAGGAGAAAAACCACACTCCAGAAAACCAGAACTGCCATAACTTCTGCATATGAGCTCCGAATTGAGCAAACTCAAGCTTGTTGAAAACAAGACGACGAGTAGCATCAAAACAGCGACCGAGGCAAAACCTCCAACTGAGAAGAACCGGCAAAACCTCCAACATCGAAAACATCATAGAAGATGCATGTGAACTCCGTTTTCGATGAACTCGAGCTTGTCATCAAGATGACCATAAGCTCTAAGACTCACAAAGAGAACCAAACAAGAACCAAGAAAGATGATGCAAGGATGCAATGGTTTGAGCTCTCTACGAATGATACGGTCAAGCTACTCATCAAGAGCCCCCCTTGATAGTACGACAACCGATCCTATAACCCGGTCTCCCAACTACCATCATGAGACCGGTAAAATAGAAAACCTATCAAGGGCAAACCTTTGCCTTGCACATGGTCCACTTGAGCTAGATGATGACGATCTTGACTCCCTCAAGTTGGACCACCTTTCTTGATTGGGTTGACTCGATGAAGACTAGTTGATTGCTCCCCCATACTCCACTATGGGTGAGCCACTCTTCCGCACATCTTCACAAGTCCATTGTCACCACAAAGGACGGCAAGCTTCAAGCATTTGATCTCTTCGTGATGCTCCACTTGAACTTGCACACCGCAACCTAACCCCACAAAGAACTCTCACGCAGACCATGGGTTAGTACACAAAGCGTAATTGACAATGCTTACCATACCATGAGATCACTTGATCCCTCTCGGTACATCTTCTATGCTTTGTGGGTTGATCAACTCGATTCACTCTTTAACTTAGTCTTGATCAACCTCTCACAAGACCAATCTTTAGGTAATTCCTTGAATAGCACCTTGGTCGACACAAACTCTCCTTGAAGCCAACACATGTACTCCAAGAAAAGCCTATGGACAAAACCTTCAAATATAACTCAAGGCAACCATTAGTCCATAGAGATTGTCATCAATTACCAAAACCAAACATGGGGGCACCGCATGTTCTTTCACTCTCTCTCTCTCCACTAAGGCCCATAAGGCCCATTACTTCTCCCAGGGGGGTTCCGGTAACCCTCCGGCACTCCGGTTTTCTTCGAAATCACCCGGAACACTTCCTGTGTCCGAATATAGTTGTCCAATATATTAATCTTTATGTCTCGACTATTTTGATACTCCTCGTCATGTCCATGATCACATCCGGGACTCCGAACTAACTTCGGTACATCAAAACTAATAAACTCATAATATAACTGTCATCGAAACCTTAAGCGTGCGGACCCTACGGGTTCGAGAACAATGTAGACATGACCGAGACATGTCTCCGGTCAATAACCAATAGCGGAACCTGGATGCTCATATTGGCTCCCACATATTCTACGAAGATCTTTATCGGTCAGACCGCATAACAACATATGTTGTTCCCTTTGTCATCGGTATGTTACTTGCTCGAGATTAGATCGTCGGTATCTTAATACCTAGTTCAATCTCGTTACCGACAAGTCTCTATTTACTCGTTCCGTAATACATCATCTCACAACTAACTCATTAGTTGCAATGCTTGCAAGGCTTATGTGATGTGCATTACCGAGAGGGCCCAGAGATACCTCTCCGACAATCGGAGTGACAAATCCTAATCTCAAAATACGCCAACTCAACATTTACTTTTGGAGACACCTGTAGAGCTCCTTTATAATCACCGATTTACGTTGTGATGTTTGGTAGCACACAAAGTGTTCCTCTGGCAAACGGGAGTTGCATAATCTCATAGTTATAGGAACATGTATAAGTCATGAAGAAAGCAATAGCAACACACTAAACGATCGGGTGCTAAGCTAATGGAATGGGTCATGTCAATCACATTATTCTCCTAATAATGTGACCCCGTTAATCAAATGACAACACATGTCTATGGTTAGGAAACATAACCATCTTTGATTAACGAGCTAGTCAAGTAGAGGCATACTAGTGACGTTTAGTTTGTCTATGTATTCACACAAGTATTATGTTTCCGGATAATACAATTCTAGCATGAATAATAAACATTTATCATGATATAAGGAAATAAAATAATAACATTATTATTGCCTCTAGGGTATATTTCCTTCACGGGGGTGTCCCGCTCTCCACAGCGTTTGAGCTCAGCAGGTCCTCCGATGAGGATTGTTCGGTACGGGACCTCGCCGGACTACAAGAAATATATGACTTAGGTTAAAATACTAAGCCACGATGAGTCCGGACGCTTAAACGTATTCGGATACTCACGAATTCACCAAGGGCTGGGCCCTGGGATCCCATGTCGGGCCGCTGTCGGCGGCGGAAGGAGACTCCTCTTGACGAGGAATATTTCCTCTTTTGGGTAGTTCGGCCTCCAAGGATGCGGAGGCCGTCCTCTTCCTTCTTCCCTCCGCAGGGGATTCATCTCCCTCCTCCTTTTCGTCCTCTTCGAAGGCGGAATGGACATCAGAGCCTTCGGGTATTGTGCCCTAAGTGTCGCGACGATGAAGGCCGCCCCGGGTCTTTTTAGCCCCCTTCTCGGCCGTCTTCTTCGACACCTTGTAAGGCACCGGGACCAGCATCTTCGTCATAAGTGGGATGGTCGGGTCTTCAGGCAGCGGGGCCAGACAATGGATCCGCTCCGCCTTCTTCGTCCAAATATGGGAAAGTTGAATAAACACGCGTCAAGCGCGCCCATTGGGTCATGCGGATGGAAAAGTTTGATAAACTCACCGAACTTGCAGGGCGGGACAGTTGGTACCCGCGGTCTTCGGTGGAGTCCGGCCACGATTTTCTGGACTTAAAAAGCACCTTCCAAATGTCCTCGTGCGACAAGTCGAAGAGCCTTCGCAAGGTTTGGTGCCTGGCCGGATCAAACTCCCATAGATTGCGAGTCCGGTGTTGACAAGGCAGTATCCGGCGGACTAACATCACCTAGACTACGTCGACGAGTTCAATGTTCTTATCTCCCATATCTTTAACGCGCGTGTGGAGCACCGACAGTTCGTCGGACGAGGACCAATCCAGTCCTTTCTTGACCCAGGACGTAAGCCGCAGAGGGGCGCCAAATCGAAACTCGGGAGAAGCGGCCCGCTCCTTGCCGCTCGGCTCAGTGATGTAAAACCACCGTTGTTGCCACTCCTTGACAGAATCATTAAAGGTTCTTGGCCATATGATGTTGGGCATCTTGCTCACCATAGCGCCCTCGCACTCGGCGTGCTCGCCGCCCACCACCTTGGGCTTCACATTAAAGACCTTCAACCATAAACCGAAGTGTGGCGAAATGCAGAGAAAAGCCTCGCACACGACAATGAATGTCGAGATGTTGAGGAAGCAATTAGGGGACAGATCGTGAAGATCGACCCCGTAATAGTACATTATACCGCGAACGAATGGGTGGAGGGGAAATCCCAGCCCGCGGACAAAGTGAGGGAGGAATACAACCCTCTCGTGGGGTTCCAGAGTGGGGACGATCTGTCCCGCCGTCGGGAGACAGTGGCCGATTTTCTTGGCCAGATACCCGGCGTCCCGAAGCTTTTTGATATCCTTCTCTCGGACGGTAGAGGCCATCCATTGGCCTCCTGCTTCGGATCCAGGCATCTTTGGAAGACCTCTTGTGGGTAGAGGAGGTGAACGCACACGCGTTGGAGCCTGAGCAGAATGGAATGAGTTGGGAAGAAGGTATGGGTGAAGATGGTGAATTCTTGTCCCTTTATAAGGGCGGAAGAGGCGATGCCCCTCCCCCCTCGCTTGGTAAAACCTCTTATTCCCCAAGGGCCATAAGTAATGGCGCGGTTGGGTTACCCGCGTCCGTATTGATGAGAATCCCGTAATAAGGGGGACACGATCTCTACTTTGACAAGACGTGTCAAGAAAACCGCCTCGCGATATGTGCGGTGCTGATTGAGAAAAACAGTTCGAATAATGACCGGGCCATGGCGTGATGTCATGCTGTCAAAACGTGTCAGCTGATTAGATTTGTGGAAATATTATTTTCTCTACGGTGGTATGTGGAACTTGTTTTGCAGAGCCGGACACAATCCTTGTGTTCAAAATCTTCCATGGAGTATTCGAAGGAGGAACCCGCCTTGCAATGCCGAAGACAATACTGCGCGCCGGACTCATCGTCATTGAAGCCTGGTTCAGGGGCTACTGAGGGAGTCCTGGATTAGGGGGTCTCCAGACAGCCGGACTATATCCTTTGGCCGGACTGTTGGACTATGAAGATACAAGATTGAAGACTTTGTTCCATGTCCGGATGGGACTCTCCTTGGCGTGGAAGGCAAGCTAGGCAATACGGATATATAAATCTCCTCCCTTGTAACCGACTCTGTGTAACCCTAGCCCCCTCCGATGTCTAAATAAACCGGAGGCTTTAGTCCGTAGGACAACATACAATCATACCATAGGCTAGCTTCTAGGGTTTAGCCTCTACGATCTCGTGGTAGATCAACTCTTGTAATACTCATATCATCAAGAACAATCAAGCAGGACGTAGGGTATTACCTCCATCAAGAGGGCCCGAATCTGGGTAAACATCATGTCCCCTGCCTCTTGTTACCATCCGCTTTAGACGCACAGTTCGGGACCCCATACCCGAGATCCGCCGGTTTTGACACCGACAACGGGTTATGAGTTTTTGTATTATATCAAAACAATAAGAGTTGAGGGCGACCGCTTTTGTGCCCTAAAACTAGGGAATCCCAGGAAGGCACCAAGCTGACGCGTGCGAAGGTGTGGTGCGCCCAACCACTGTCATGTGTGAAGCATTGGGTGTACCGGCAGGAACACCATTTTTTCTTCTTTTTTGCACACATTTTTTTCCTTTTTATTGTTTTTCTTGCGTGAATCATATAGTGCGAAAAAACACGACCAGGCTTCCCAAAAGTGAAAAACATAGTTGTGCTTCACGGAAAAAGCACAACTGCACTTTGGTATGAAGCACAACCCTCCGCGAGAAGCACAACTGTGTTTTTTTCCCTTCACTTTTCGAGAAGCACAATTGTGCTTAATTGGAAAGGAAAATCCCCGCGCTGGTGTGAATAAGCACATGTGTGTTTCAACGAAAAGTGAACAAACACAGATGTGCCCCACCCCTCCCAAAAATGAAAGCACAGAGGTGCCTTCGCCTTTTTTTTGGGTTTCCATTTTTTTTGTTCGTGTTTTTAAATATATTTTTTGATAAAAATTCGTCCAAACCTATTAACATGAGATCTAATTTTAAAAACCTCGACGAGACAAACGCAACAGTGAAAATAGTTTGTGATTTGTTCAAAAGATAAAAGCATTTTGAAAAAAATAAATGAACGAAAAAAACCACAAATCTCTCAGATTGTAGCAAGTATCACACCTGCAGTGCACCACCTATTACTTTGATAGAAGGTGGGAGTGAACTTTGCAACAGGTACCCTCGAACTAGTGTTTTCGACCAAGCTTGATGAACAAGTTTTAAATGTCACACACCTTTTTTGAATAATATAAGGTGGGAGTATATTTTAAACCACTCAATTTTTTAACATTGTTTAAATATATTTTTTAAAATGCCAGAAATATTTTTGATAAGCTTGATTTCTATTTTTTAAAGCACATACCATTTTTTGAATGATGCGAATATTTTGCACATTGTATATTTTTTTAGGAAAGGATCACACATGTTTCTAAGACACGTGAGCATTCTTAGAAGAGTCATGTACATTTCTTTGGCTGCTATCATCATTTTGTTGGTTACACGAATATTGTTCTACAGTGCATATGCGTGAAGCGCTTTCATATTTAAGGAAATATCATTCCATTTGAAAGCAAATAACACCAATAAAATAAAATAAAGTAAAACATGTGTTGGAGAGCCAGTGCCCATCCCCGTGCCGGTTTGGCCCATTTATCGTGGCAATTCCTATTTAGCGCTGCAGGCGCCCGTTACGGTGCGCAATTTGCAAACGGGCGCCTGCAGCAGTCAAAGCTGGGCCGGCCCGTTCTACGTTTTTCTTCTGTTCTGAAAGAGATCAAAAAAAGGAGGGCGAGCCAGGTTCGAACAAAAGACCGCTCCGTGCAAAGGAAGCCGAAGTAACCACTACGACACCACCATGGATTATGTAATCATCCTTCTTTCCACCTTTTTATTTTCTTCTGTTCGCGAAAATTTCCCTTTTTCTATTTTTCTTCTTCATAAATGGGTGAGCTTTTTAAAAAAGAAAATTCCAAATTCGCCAGACCTTTTCTTTCTATTGGATTATTTTCGAATTTTGTGAACTTTTTTTTCAAATTTGGTGAAGATTTTTAAATTCCATGAAATTTTGTTCAAAATCGATGAACTTTTTTCGAATTTGGTGATTTGTTTTTCAAATTCGATGAACTTTTCTTGCAAATTCCATGAATTTTTTCAAAATCAATAAACTTTTTTTCAATATGATGAACTTTTTAAGAAAATTGATGAACTTTTTTTCAAGTTCATGAATTTTTTCTCAAATTAGTGAACTTTATTCTAATTTCTTGAACTTTTGTATTTCATGAACCTTTTCAAATCCGTGAACTTTTTTCAAACTTGTGAATTATTTTCAAACTCATGAAATTTTCTTAAATTAGTTGTCCTTTATAATTTTCATGAACTTTTTCTCATATTTGTGATTTGTTTTCAATATTCGTGAACTCTTTTGAATACGTGAGCCTGTTCTTTTTGAAAAAAAATCGCGAACACTACTTTAGGCTGTGAACTTCCATTTTTTGGAATCGCATAGCCACTATTGTCATTAACTAGTTTCAATGTTCCAATGTTTACTAGGTTGCCCTAGCGGTTGGCAGAGCGGGTCACGAAAGCGTTGGCATGAATTCGAATACTCTCAGCGACGACCATTTTTATCCGCTCGCGTTTTACGTTCGTCGGCCGGCCCAGGAGGACGCTGCAGCGAGCGCCAGTAGACGGCGCGGAGTAAGAGCTCCCATTTATTATTGACCTCCTAGCGCTCCCATTATCACTAAAAAAACGCACGTGCGTTGCAACGGGGGCCACATTAACTTTAAGAGTTCAATATTAATCATGTTAATAATGCATTTAATATTCTCATACATATCAAGTGGCACTGACGACCTTTTTTGTCAATTTAGCAACGGGCTCAATTGCAACGGGCTCTTTATACATATCAGACAACTTGCTACTACTTAAACTACAACTATGGCTACCAATATTTTTTTGTCAATTTAGCTCAGCAATAGTGCCTGGCTTAATAGACTGCTTTGCATTCACCCCTCAGAAGACAGAGAGAACCAACTCAACATGTCAGAAGATTAACAGAAATTTCATTTGTATGGCATGAACATATAGCAGGAGCACCAACACATTGATTAGCAGAGAGCAGAGCACAGCATGCACACACTCGGGCCATCTATATCATACACACACAGCAACGCACACACGCATCACGATGGCATACACATACAGAAAAGCAGGCACACACGCATCATGCGCATTGGCCGGTGCGACGCACGCAGAGCAAGTACGTACGCACGGAGAGCAAGCTAGCAAGCACACACGCGTCCAACCCCGCCGCTGCATGCGCTGGCAGAAGGTGAGCCAGCAAGGGAGACTGCACATTGAAGCTGTCCATGCAAGGCTGGAGGTGCTGGGCCGGCGACGGCGGTGTCAGGACGGCGCTTGATTCGTTCCCGGTGACGTGGAGCTTGGGGCGGCAACGCGGCGATAGCTAGTGCTCGGGGATGGGGGTTTGGGGCGGGGGCAGTCGACCCGATGGCTGGCAAAGTTAACGGGCTCGGGCGGCTGGAAATTCGGCGGATGGCGGCGGCACAGCGCGAGGATGGGACAGGCGGAAAACCTAGCGGGCGTTCAACTACCAATACCCACGCCTTTTTTAGGGGAATTGCTTGTGAAAATAACGTGCGACGACGACTTAGCGAGCGGATCCCCTTAAAAAAGACATAGCGAGCAGATTCCCTTAAAACTGGTAGGAATGGATACGATTGATGACGTTGATAAATAGTGGTGAATGTTGGCCTAATTTACTATCATCATGCATGGAAACGAATCATCAAGAAAAAGAATACTTCCTATTACTACACTCATAGGAAGCTTCCTAATCTCTGCTACCAAACAGTTTCTGCCCAAATAAGAAAGGAAAGTTATGAACGTGATTCGGAAGGAAACAAACGTTATGAAGATTAATTAATTTAGATTTGATCTTTAGAGATTGATTGGGATTGATTCTTTTACATAAAGACATTACTAAATAATTTGCGTCAGTATGGAAAGTTCTGATCCGTTTAGTTTTTTTTATTGTGTGAGAGGGTGAAGTGAAAATAAACCGATGAAGTGGGGGAGGTGACAAAAAAAATCTACGACGGTTAACCTACGAAAAAAACCGGACGAAAGTGGTGGGACGAAAAAAAACCTGAAAGCGAGACTACCAACTGCTCCATTAGGAGTAGAGATTCCAGCTTCCGCCTCGCTGAAGGGGTGAGCCGATGGCCCGACCCACGTCCGCGGGAAGTCACAGCATTCCTTTTTGTTTGATTTTAGGTTTTCCATTTTCATTTTTTGCTCATTTTTATCTTTTGTTTATACTACTTGAAAATATTGTAAGTATATATGTTACAAAAAAATTCTAAAAAACATTAAAAAATGTTGAACACATATTTGTAAAATATTAATCAAGTATTCGGAAAATGTTGAACTTGTATAGGAAAATTGTTGATCACATATTACAAAAATGATTATTATTTTTGATCATGTATACAAAATATGAATCAATCATTTGAAAAAATGTTGATCAAGTATTTCAAAAATGAAAATCAAGCATTTGGGAAAAGCTAAATGTGTATAAAAAAATGTTGACCATGTATTTTAAAATTGATGAAACAATTCTGTCATGTATATAGAAATGTAATCATAAAGAATAAGTGTTTCACTAATGTTAAATCAAGCGTTTGGAAAATGTTAAATATGTATGAAAAAAATGTTGATCATTGTCGGGTGGTAGGTGCGACATATGCCAACGGGTGGCTTATCATTGTGGGAGCCAATAAGACATCGCCGGTGCCTGGAAACGGGATGAGGCGAAGACAAGCTCGCCGACGTACTTTACCCAGCTTCAGGGCTCTCCGTGGAGATAACACCCCTACTGCTACTCTGCGGGGTCTCCGCATGATCACTAGATGAACAAGTAGCTACACAATGCTCCTTGAGCTGTTTTGGTGGAAAGAGGAAGAAGGGCACGGCTAGCTTGCTTCTTCTCCTTGTATGGTGTCTAAGACTAGCTTGGGGGTCGAACCCTTTGCATGGGTGCACCGGGGGGTTTATATAGGCCTACCCCACGGGGGTACAATGGTAATCCGGCTGGGCGCGGGGCCCAGCTGTCTGTAACTATGCTCGCCGGCTTCCGCGCCGGCTGCTGGGGCCCGCCGACTAGTGGGTCCCGCCGGCTGCCGGCGCCTTGGCCGACAGGCAGGCCCCACTGTCCAGGGCCTGGTCGGTGGCTGGTTACTGTTGCTCTATCCTGATGACGCGGGCTTGGTCGGGGTAAGCGTGGCTACAGTATCGCCGCCTTGGCGGGTGATTACTGTAGTCCCACCGTGTCTTGTCTCCTTAATGGGGCGTCTCCTTCGAGGAGGATGGCAGGCCGGCTATGGGGGGCCGGCTCTCCATCTGGCCGACTTGGGAGGAGGTGTGGCCGCCTTCGACATCTCTCTGCCCGAAGGGGCCCACCGCCTTGGGGGCCACGCTGGTGGCCCATCGTGGACGGCGTCAGGGTCGCCGCCGGGCGGGTCGTGGTCACCCGTACGGCGCACTGTGCTGGGCGTGCTCCGGGTTTTTGGGGTGGCAGGCTTTTCTGTAGCCACGCCCCGCTTCATCATTGCTGGGTGGACGCGGACTTCGAGGGTACGATCTTGACTGCTTTATGGGAGCCGGCTTCTCGGAGTCGGCCTTCTTGCGGCCGGCTTCTCGAAGTCGGCCCTCCCACGGCCTCCTTCATGAGGGCAAAGGGCGCCCCCCCCCCCCCCCCCGCGAAGCCGGCTTAGAAGATAGCCGGCAGGGGGAAGGCGGCTCCAGGTCTTGAGTTCTTTGAGAGCCGGACGGGCTCGTAATTTTTTCAGAAGGGCCAGGGGAAGCCGGCTAGGCTACCCATGGCTATTTACTCCGACAGTAGTCCCCGAAGCTGGTCGAGCTTCGAGGCAGACAGAGGGACGAGAAGCTTGGTCAGCTTCTTATCCCGAGGAGCCAGCTTTGTTGGTATAAGTCGTTTTCAGAGAGCTCTCGTATCTTGCGGCCAGGATGGTGGCCGACTTGCATGCTGATCGTGGGCCCCCCGTGGGCCACGTGGCGGCGGAATCCTGCCCACGCACGCGCGCGACGGGACGCCGCCGTAGGCCCGGGCCCGCCAATCCCTGGCCTCGGCCCGAGCGCTGATCTTCTGCGGCCCAGGGAGACGGCTCGCCTTCTCGTGGCACCTTGAATTCGCCATTAGGGCGCAATAAACGCGAGACGTGGGGGAAGTGGGCACGATCGATCCCCACGTCCCCCCACACCGCGCCTCCTCGGCTCCGCCACCCGAGCCTACAAGTAGGGGGAGGAGGAGGAGAGGCAGAGGTTCGCTCGCTCTCCCACACTCCGTCCCTCCTCGTCTTCCTTCTGCTTCTTCTTCCTCTTGCTGCCGTCGCAGCTTCTCACCGCAGCACCCCCACCGCGCCCTGCTCCATGGCGTTATCAAGCTCATGGGACGGCTCCAACGTTGACAACGAGCAAGTGGAGTTCCTCCACCTGACGCGGCACCTGCCCGGTGCCAATCTTGTGCAGGTTCGCTTGGCGCCCGCGACGGAGGTCTCGCCGGAGCCGGAGGAAGGTGAGCGGGTCGTCTTCCGCTCGCACTTCCTGTGCGGCTTCGGCCTGCCGGTGAGCGGATTTCTGCGCTCCTTCTTGGAGTTCTACAACTTGCAGCCACACCATCTCACGCCCAACGCGGTGATGCTTCTGTCGGCCTTCGTCTCCCTCTGCGAAGGCTTCCTGGGCGTGCTCCCCACGCTGGAGCTCTGGGGAGAGTTCTTCCAGAGCAAGCTCGGCACCGTCACCGCCGGCGTGCCTGCCCCCTGCGGAGCCTACATCACCATGAGGAGGTCAGGCGATAACAATCCGTTCCCCCTCATCCCTCTAATCCAGTCGGTGAAGATCTGGCAAAAGTCGTATTTCTACATGAAGAACGCCGGCTCGCCCCCAAGAGGAGATAACGTCAATCTGCCGGCCTACGTAGACGGCCCGCCGGCTGGGAGGCAGCCATCATGGAGTTACTGGTCCAGGTCCCAGTCTCCGGTTGGGAACGCCGCCATCGCCCGGCTTCGGGTGATGATCCAGCCGGAAGGTCTGCGCGGATCCGATTTGGTGGCCGCCTTTGTGGAGCGCCGGATTCTTCCTCTTCAAAGTCGGCCCCACATTGATGTGCCAGATGAGCGGCCGTTTCGACCCAAGCCGGCTAAGCACACGGGAAATGCCGCACGCGAAGGTGGCGCTCATGGTCAATTACATCGCCAACTGCAAGCTCGCCGGGGACTGGTGATACGGCAAGGCGCCGTACTCTCGCGCCAATCCTTCGCATGTGGTAAGCTTCTCTCTCTATCTTCTTTTTGTTGTCAGCCGACTCCATGATGGCCGGCTTCTGATCTACCGGTTTTTGTCAGCAGAACCCCCTTCTTCCACCGCCGGCTGGGGCAGCAGGGATCGAACGTCAGTACGCCCCCGATCACGCGGTGGACGATGTTGACGACCCGGACATGGGGGCGGCCGCCATGGAGGAGGCCGTCGTGGGGGACAACATCGAGCCCGGAGGCACGGGGGTTTCCGGCAGCTTCGAGGACTGGCCGGACGACGCCGATGCCGAAGAAGTCCCGCGTCGCCAGCCGGCGTCCGACCACCAAAGCGCGGGCTCGTCTGCCGCGCCGGCTGCAGGCGGCGGCGCTCCGAAGCGCCGGGCCGCGTCAACTCTCTTCGGCAGTCGGCCGAAGAAGTCCAAAGCCTCCGCCGCGGCGACGAAGCGAGACGAGGCGGCTGCGAAGGCGGCCCGCTTCCGGAAAGTGGTGAAGCAGCCCCAGACGGTCTCGGCGTAAGCCTCCGACTGCTTGTATGCTTGTTTTGTTGTGTTCTTCTGTTTGAATCATTCTTCCTGACTTTTCTCCATTTTCTTAGCAGGGCGCCACTTTCTCTTGAGTGGGGCCCACGCGGCTCCATCGTCAGGCCGGCTGGAGGGTCTTCAGGCCCCCGCCGCGTGGATCCCCGTGCCGATCTCATGAAAGCCACAGAGCGGAATGCTCGTGTGGCGCGGGAAGAGAGGAAGGCGGCGGATCGGGAGGCCGCTCAGGCGGCGAAGGAGCGGGCCGACGCGGCGGCCAGGGCTCAGGCGGAGCAGGCGACCGCGGAGACAGAGGCGGAGGGCTCGCGCGACCAACCCCCACTACTCGCCATCCCACTCCGAACCGTAGCCCCGGACACCCCATTGCCCCTGGCGGAGGAAATCATCCAAGACCCGCCGTCGGTGCAAAGGGAGGAGCTCTTCGAGGTTTTCGCGGGGAGGACGCCGCCGGCTGCGCCAGTCGGCAAGGGCCAAGGTGGCCAGTCGTCGACGGCGCCAATGGAGCCGGCCAGGGGCGCGCCTGAAGTCGGAGCCGGCCTCGAAATACAGCCGGTGACGCGTCAGCGCGCAGGGGGAAGCGCCGTTCCGCCGGAGTCGCGCCAAGCCGCGGGCGCCGGCCAGTCGGTGGAGGCCTTGGAGGCGGCCAGCTCTGCTATGTCCGGGTGGACTTCCAGCGCGGGGACCGGCGAGCTGAATGTGGCGGCCCAAGAGGTCCGGAGTCGGCTGCGAGCTTAGGCCGCCCTCCTGCAGCAATACACGCAGGTGTTCCTGTCGACGCGGGCCGCCATCCGGGTAAGTTTTTTGCTCTTGACCGCTCTGATTCCTTGATTTCTTCCGTGGGGGTGCGTCAGCGCACCCACTGGGTGTAGTCCCCGAGATTCGGGTCGACTGCTGCGCAGTCGGGTCGGATCTTTCTTGGCGACCGTCTTATCTTTGCTTTCTATCTTAACTTCCAGGAATATCATAATTCCCGTGCTGCCGCCTTCAACTCCCAGGCTCAGGAGTTGGGTCGGAAGATCGACGACCTGGCCAACAGCCGAAGTAAGTGCTTGTTTTTATCGGTTTCCTGTGGGGGCGCGTCAGCGCACCCACTCGGTGTAGTCCCCGAGATTCGGGCCGACTGCTGAGCAGTCGGGTCGGATCTTCCTTGACGACCTTTCCCTCATTGGTTTTTTCTTTTTGTCTTTTGCTCTTTGCAGGAGCCAACGCCGACTTGCGGAAGGAGCTTGGCGAGGCGCAGACCGCCCTTCGCACCAGGGACGCCGAGTATGCCACCTTGGCCCAGGAGCGCGACCGCCTGGCCAAGAAGCTGGCTGATCAGGAAGAAAGCCACAAGGCGGCCCTGCAGAAGGCGCAGGACAGCGAGGCCGCCCTGAAGGCGGAGTTTGAGACCGAGGCAGCGAGCTGGGCTGAGACTCGTCAAGCATTGGATGCGGGCTTCGGCCGCATCGAAGACTTGATCGATGGTAAGCTACTTTTCTCGCCCTTCTTCTTCCTGCTGGCCGCCTAGGGTCGTGGGCTGACTTGTGCTGCCGCCCGTTTTCTTGTGCAGATTACTTTCCCGGCCACTCCATCCTTGCCGCCCAGGCCATCGAGGCTCATCGCGAGGCGCTTCGTCAGGCGGGTGTCAACGTCGCGCCGGACGCAAATCGGACGCTGGAGGAGCAGCTTGTGGCCGTCCAAGCGCGGCTGCAGCCGGCTCACCGGATGCTTCGCCGGCTTCAACGTGCCGGGGCGCAGGTGCTGGCCGCCCTCTGGCCCGGCAAGACAATCCCCCGCACCCCAAGCCGGACCGCCGACTGGCTGGAGGTCGCAGTCGGCCGTTGCGAAGCTTGGAAGGCGTCGGCGGCCCGTCTCGGAGCCGGGCGGGCGTTGGAGTTCGTCCGCGCCTGGTACCCAGGGCTGAGCCTGGAGCAGCTGCGTACTTGGAGGCTGGACGCAGACGCGGAGCTGGAGGAAGTGCGTCCGGCAATCGCCCAGCGCGCCTCGACGATCGCCGAGTGTATCGACATCAGTGTCTTTGCACCCAAGATCAATGATGATGGCGTTGCCCAGCCGGAGGACTGGTTCGGTCTGGACCAGGCGGCGGGCGAGGACTCGGCCGAGGAGATCGCCTCCAGCGATGATGGCGAGGATGAGGAGGACGAAGACGTCGAGCCGGCTAGCGGAACAACTGGCCAACCTCAAGCTGATCGTGCCTCCAGCAACGAGGCGCGTGGAACCGCGCCCTCTGCAGGAGGCGGTGATCAAGCCGAAGTTCGCCAGCCGGCCGCTCCCTCAGCCGGCGCAACCGTCTCCACCGACCAGCCCAGCTCGTCAACCGCTCCGCCAGCTTGACCTGTCATCTTTATTTTTCCTGCTTGTTGTCTTTTTGAACAATCTTTTAAGCTTTTGCAATTCCACCCGCTGGGGGTGTATCAAACTATGTTGGATGTCGGCCTCTTAGAGGTCTTTTTATGTAAATATTATTATGTGCATGTTTGGTTTCCATTCGCGTACGCTTTTTATCCTTAGGCTTTTTCCTTTGCCGCCTTCCCACTTTGGGGAGGCAAGTACTCAAGCTTTCTTGGATTGAAGTGAAGTGAATGGAAACCGGCCGGCCGGCTACTCTGGTAGTCGGTCGGCGGTAGGCGGCAAACCGGCTCCTGTTATATTAGTTCGCTGGTCCCTAGCCATTTTTCGTGTGCACACCCTTTCCTGCTTTTGACTCTTGCCAGCCGAACAGTCGGTTCTTCGAACTGTGGCTTTGGCAAGAGCTAAGCCTGGGTGTCGGCACACTACTTGCCTGACCGCAGGTAAGACTTCTAATATAACTCTAGTCGGTTAGTCCCCGGGCCGACTGGTCGAACCCGGTGCCGGACAGAATAAGTAAATGAAATGACAAGGTCATAAGCATGATATTGTTCATTCATAGATAAAAGATGGCAGTCCCCGAGTCCTCCTCGGGGGGCCTATTGTCTCGTACTTAGTACAAAAGTTAACGTGATACATACTGCATTTCAACTGTAAAATCTTCGAAGGAGGTTGGCGTTCCATGGTCGTTCCGACTCCTTGCCGGAGTCGTCTCTCTTGCGTGCCTTGGGTTTCTGTGCGTCGATTAAGTAGTAGGAGTCGTTGCCTAGAGCTCTGCTGATGACGAAGGGGCCTTCCCAGGGGGCCGAGAGCTTGTGCTGGCCGGCTGTTCGCTGGATCAGCCGGAGCACAAGGTCGCCCTCCTAGAAGGATCTTGGCCTGACCTTCCGACTGTGGTAGCGGCGCAACCCCTGCTGGTAGATGGCAGACCGGCTGAGGGCTAACAGCCGGCCTTCTTCCAGCAGGTCGACGCCGTCTTCTCGTGCTTCCTTGGCCTCCGCCTCCGTGTACATGGTCACCCGAGGTGAGTCGAACTCGATGTCGGTTGGGATGATTGCTTCAGCACCGTACACGAGGAAGAAAGGAGTGAAGCCGGTTGACTTGTTTGGGGTGGTGCGCAGACTCCAGAGGACAGCCGGCAGCTCATCGAGCCAACAGCCGGCTGAACGCTCCAAAGGTACGACCAGTCGGGGCTTGATGCCGGAGAGGATGAGGCCGTTGGCTCGCTCGACCTAGCCGTTTGACTGTGGGTGGGCGACGGACGCTAAGTCCAGCCAGATACCTTGCGCAGCGCAGAAACGTGCCAAGGCTCCTTTGGCAAAATTTGTGCCATTGTCGGTGATGATGCTGTGTGGCACGCCGTACCGAGTTGTTATGTCTGCGATGAATGTCACGGCAGTCGGCCCATTCAGCTTCTTGATCGGCCTTGCCTCGATCCACTTGGTGAATTTGTCCACGGCGACGAGCAAATGTGTCATGCCGCCGCGAGCCGTCTTGAATGGGCCCACCATGTCCAATCCCCAAACGGCGAAGGGCCAAGTGATGGGAATGGTCTTGAGTGCCGAAGCCGGCATGTGTTGCTTGGAGCTGAAAAGTTGGCAGCCTTGGCAATACTTAACTAATTCTTTGGCGTCATCCAAAGCAGTCGGCCAGAAAAAGCCGTGGCGGAAAGCTTTGGCGACAAGTGATCTTGAGGCGGCATGGTGGCCGCATTCTCCTTGGTGTAGATCTCTGAGGATTTCAATGCCCTTCTCTTGCTCGACGCACCGTTGGAGGACTCCAGTGACACTGCGCTTGACCAGTTCTCTGTTGACGATCGTGTATGCTCCGGCTCGACATTGGACTTGTCTCGCTTCTGTTTCGTCAGCCCGCAGATCTTGGTTTACTAGGAAGTTGAGGATGGATTGAGCCCATGACGGAGCTGCGACTTCCCCTACCGCCAATGTGGCTACTGCCACCAGGGTGGGCGGGCTGGGTAATGAAGTGCTGGAGTCGGCCACCGACTGCTGCGTTGACGCAGTCCCCGCGCCGGCTACCGCAGTCCCCGGGCCGGGTGCGGCAGTCCCCGAGCCGGCTACTGCAGTCCCTGAGCCGAGTACTGATGTCCCCGGGTCGCCTGCCTGGTTCTTCGAGCCGGACCCGGCCCCGTCGGGGTTGGGCGGCACGAAGATGGAGTCGGATTCTGGAGACGGCTTGATGGACGGCTTGAGGAGGTGTTGTAGAGCGATGCCGGTTGGTATTGCTTGCCGAGTGGAGCCTATTCGGGCCAGGGCATCGGCTGGCTCGTTGTCGGCTCGCGGCACGTGGAGGAACTCGCATCCTTCAAAGTATCCACTGATTTGCTGCACCAGGAAGCGGTAGCTTGCCATGTTTGCGTCCTTGGCGTCCCAGTCGCCAAATGATTGCTGAACCACCAAATCCGAGTCGCCATAACATAGGATCCGGCGGATGCCAAGTTCCTTGGCAAGCCGGAGCCCATGTATGAGCGCCTCGTATTCGGCTACATTGTTGGAGGCGGCGAAGTGGATCTGCAACATGTATCTAAGCTTGTCGCCCTTGGGAGAGGTAAGGACGACGCCGGCTCCCAAGCCGGTGCGCATCTTGGACCCGTCAAAGTGCATGCGCCAATGGGTGGAGTCAGGAGCCGGTGGCAGGTACTGGGTCTCGGCCCAATCGACGAGGAAGTCGGCCAGTGCTTGGGACTTGATGGTGGTGCGGGGCTGGTAGAAGATTGTGTAAGGGGCCAGCTCGATGGCCCACTTCGCCACCCGGCCGAATGCATCCCGGCTGCCTATGATCTCGGCCAGCGGGGCAGTGCATACGACCGTGATGGGATGCTCTTGAAAGTAGGGCTTCAGCTTCTTGGCGGTGAAGTACACGCCGTAGCACATCTTCTGGTAGTGCGGGTAGTTCTGTTTTGAGGCGGACAGCACCTCGCTCAAGTAATACACCGGCCTCTGGACCGGCTGGGCTCGGCCTTCTTCTGGGCTTTGGACTACGATGACGGTGCTGACCACCCGGCTGGTCGCGGCAATGTAAAGGAGCATGGGCTCTTTCTCGGTCGGCACCGCCAGGACAGGCGGCGTGGCCAGCATCTTCTTCAGCTCGTGAAAGGCTTGATCGGCCTGGATGTTCCACTCGAAGTGAGGGCTCTTCTTCATGAGGCGGTAGAGAGGGAGGGCTTTCTCTCCGAGCCGGCTGATGAAGCGGTTCAAAGAGGCCAAGCACCCGGTGAACTTCTGGATTTCTCGAAGCTTGGTGGGGATCGCCATTCTCTCGATGGCCTTGATCTTCACTGGGTTGCACTCGATGTCGTGTTCGGAGACCAGGAAGCCTAGGAGCTAGCCGGCTGGTACTCCAAACACGCATTTCTCGGGGTTGAGCTTGATTCAGAACCGGCGCAGGTTCTCGAATGTTTCTCTCAGGTCTTCCAGCAAGGTGCCGCGCTTCTCCGTCTTCACCACGATATCGTTCACGTAGACGTGAGCGTTTTTGCCGAGCTGCGTGAGGAGGCACTTCTGCATGCAACGCTGAAAAGTGGCACCGGCATTACTCAAGCCGAATGTCATGGTCAGGTAGCAGAAGGCTCCAAATGGCGTGATGAAGGCGGTCTTCAGGCGGTCATCCAGGTTTAGATTTATCTGGTGGTATCCTGAATAAGCATCCAAAAAACTCAACAGCTCGCATCCGGCTGTGGAGTCTATCACTTGGTCAATTCTTGGTAGGGCGAAGGGATCTTTAGGGCAGGCTTTGTTGAGGCTTGTGTAGTCTATACACATGCGCCACTTGTTATTCTTCTTCAGCACGAGAACCGGGTTGGCAAGCCACTCTGGAAAGAAAACTTCCATAATGAAGCCGGCTGCCAAAAGCTGGGCTATCTCCTCCCCTACGATCCTTCTCTTCTCCTTTGACAGTCGGCGGAGAGGCTGCTTGACCGGTTTTGCGTCTTCTTGCACGTGTAGCTTGTGCTCGGCGAAATCCTTCAGAACACCCGGCATGTCCTTGGGGGACCATGCAAAGATATCCCGATTCTCACGGAGGAAATCGGCGAGCCCGCCTTCCTATTTGCTGTTCAGGCTTGCCCCAATGACGGCAAACCTCTCGAGGTGCTCGGGGTCAAGAGGTATCTTCTTGGTTTCCTTGGCCGGCTGGAAAGATCCTTGGGCATCATGCTCCTTGGAGTCGGTGGGCTGGCTCAGCTGCTTGCTGGCCAGGGCCACGACCCGGTCCAGCGTCTTCTTTTCTTCGGCAATCACAAGGGACTCAGCCAGTCGGCTGTTGGCCGCAGCGCACTCGGCAGACTTCTTGTAATCGCCGGCTATGGTGATGATGCCCTTGGAGCTTGGTATCTTCATCTTGAGGTATGCGTAGTGGGGGACCGCCATGAACTTGGCCAAGGCGGGTCGGCCAAGCAATGCATGGTAAGGGCTCTCCAGGTCCACCACTTCGAACCAGATCGCTTCCCGGCGGAAATGCTCCTTGTCCCCAAAGAGTACGTCGATCTTGATCTTGCCAATGGGGGCGCAGGACAAGCCGAGTACGATGCCGTGAAACACTGTCCGAGTCGGCACAAGCTGCTTCGTCTTGACACTTAACTTCTCCAGGGTGTCGCGATACAGGATGTTGATGCTGCTTCCGCCATCTATCAGCACGCGGGAGAAGCGGGCGACGCGTCTGTCCGTCACGAGGGTGGATTCCAGGACCAAAGCATAGGAGCCGGGAGACGGCATCACCTCTGGGTGGTCGGCCCGGCTCCAGCTGATGGGTTTCTCTGACCAATGCATGTGTCCGGTTGGGTTAGCAGCGACCACACTGACTTCCTGATGCTCTCAGCGCTTGCTGCGCCGGTCTTCGGGCCGGCTCGTAAAGATGACGTAGGATGCTTGCTCGTCGGGGAACTCGTCCTGCACGGCGCCGACTGCGGGCCGGGCGGCCTGAGGCGGCGGAGCCGGAGGCGGCGGGCCGGCAGGAGGAGGCGGCTTGAGTCCTTCGCCGTTGGAGATTCGGGCGAGCCAGTTACACTTCCGGGTTGTGTGGTTGGACGGCTTCACGCCGCTATGGAACTTGCACGGGGCGTCAAGAGTTTGCTCGTAGGAGAAAGCCGGCTGCCAAGCCGGCCAGCCGCCCTTGGGCTTCTTGGGCGCGGGCCGCCCCTCAGGCGGCGTGTCTTCTACCGTGGCCACCTGCCGGCTAGCGGGAGGCGGCGCAGGGCCTTTACGCTTCTGGTCGTTCGGGTGCTGGCGTCGGCCGGAATCTCCTGCCGGCGTCTTGGGCGCCGGGTTAAGAACTTTCCCGGACGCGTCTACCCAGAGCTCGGTCTTCATCGAAGAGTCGGCGGTGGCGTATCTGTCGGCGATGTTCAGAAGCTCGTCAAGGGTAGTCGGCTCATCGCAGAGAAGCTTGTGCTTGAGGAGGGTGCCTTCTCGGGACCCGGCAGTTAAGTATTCGATGGCCTGCACCTCGTGCACCCCTTCACAAGAATTGCGGAGCTTGGCCCAACGCATGAGGTAGTAGCGAGTGGACTCGGCTGGGCCCTGTACGCACAGGGAGAGCTGCCTGGGCTTGGGAGCCCGCTTGTAGGTGCTGGTGAAGTTGCGAACGAAGGCTTCGGTGAAATCTACCCAGCTGTTGATGCTGAGAGGCTTGAGGCTGTTAAGCCAAGTCCGTGCCGTGCCTTGCAGCATGAGGGGCACGTACTTCACGGCAACGCGCCGGTTGCCGTTGGCTATGCTGACGGCCGTGGAGTAGTCGATCAGCCAGTCTTCCGGCTTCACGGAGCCGTTGTACTTGGGCGTGTCTCTTGGGAGCGAGAACCCTTTGGGGAAGGGCTTGTCGCGGATGCGGGGGCCGAAACAGGGCGGGCCGACATCGTCTTCTTCTTCCAGCGCCAGGGATCTGGCCAGGCGATCGATCCGATGGCGGGCGTCGTTCTCGCCGACTCCTTCACGTCGACCTAGTCGGCCGCTGAGAGTCGGATGCGCCATTGGCGACGGGGTGGGGTATCTCTCTCCACGAGCCCGAGGCGGAGGCGGGCTGCCCCGCCATTCCATGGCTCGGGGACGGCCTCGCTCGATGGAGATTCGGGTCCGGCTCCGGCTGGAAGCCGGCTCTTTCTCGCGCCGCGCGCGGGTGTTACTCCTAGTCGGCGTCCGGGACGTCGCGTCGTGATCTCGACACGGGGGTGGGCTTCCCGCGCGGGCGTCGGCTTCGTGCCGCTGAGCAGCCGCGTCAATCAGCTGCTGTATGCGTCGGGTCATGTGGGGGAGGTTTTCGGCCTCCAAGCCGTCCAACTCGTCCACGGCCGCCTGGGCGGCGCGCAGGTTCTCGAGCGGAGTGGCATAGACCGGGCGGTCAACTCCCAGCGTGTCGGCGATGACGGCGCCGCGTTGCCTGACAGCACCAGCCCGGCTTGGACCAGCCGGGGCCGGTGTGCCGAAGGCGGCGCGGTTAGCTTCACGCTGGTAAGCCTCAGTGAGGCGTCTCACGGAAGCCAGCCTCCGGCCCTCCGCGAGGAGGGCGAGACGGCGTGCCTCCAGTGCTTCGTCGTCGGCATCAGCCGGGAGGGGGACGGACAAGTCGTGGGCCGCCGCGCGCGGGGCGTCGTGGGCGCTCTCGTCGGCCGGATCGCCGTGGCCGATAACCATCACCTCAGTGGTGACAGTATCGCGATCGTCGGTCTGAGGGAGCGGGCCGTTGTAGATCGTGACGTTGGTGGGGAAGGTGTCGTAGGAGGCCGTGTCGGAGTCGACAGAGTCGACAGGCATCGGGTCGGTGGAGCCAACCGACTCCAGATCCGCAGCAGGCTCGCTGGAGACATGGAGCTGGCCAAGGAGGTTGGCGAGGTGGTCGGTGCCCGCATCGGAGGCGAGCTCGTCGGAGATGTGGGCCTCGTCGAGGAGATCGGCGAGGCTGCTTGCCGCGCAGATGCTGGTGACGCCTTGCAGCGCGTCGTGGCAAGCGCCATCGGGCGTGTCGGGCTAGCTACGCTCGCTAGGGAGGAAGAGGGTTCCCGTCCAGAACAGGTCTCCGGACGACGGTGCACCTGGCCCCACGGTGGGCGCCAAATGTCGGGTGGTAGGTGCGACATATGCCAATGGGTGGCTTATCATTGTGGGAGCCAATAAGACATCGCCGGTGCCTGGAAATGGGATGAGGCGAAGACAAGCTCGCCGACGTACTTTACCCAGCTTCAGGGCTCTCCGTGGAGATAACACCCCTACTGCTACTCTGCGGGGTCTCCGCATGATCACTAGATGAACAAGTAGCTACACAATGCTCCTTGAGCTGTTTTGGTGGAAAGAGGAAGAAGGGCACGGCTAGCTTGCTTCTTCTCCTCGTATGGTGTCTAAGACTAGCTTGGGGGTCGAACCCTTTGCATGGGTGCACCGGGGGGTTTATATAGGCCTACCCCCCGGGGGTACAATGGTAATCCGGCTGGGCGCGGGGCCCAGCTGTCTGTGACTATGCTCGCCGGCTTCCGCGCCGGCTGCTGGGGCCCGCCGACTGGTGGGTCCCGCCGGCTGCCGGCGCCTTGGCCGACAGGCAGGCCCCACTGTCCAGGGCCTGGTCTGTGGTTGGTTACTGTTGCTCTATCGTGATGACGCGGGCTTGGTCGGGGGTAAGCGTGGCTACAGTACCGCCGCCTTGGCGGGCGATTACTGTAGTCCCACCGTGTCTAGTCTCCTTAATGGGGCGTCTCCTTCGAGGAGGATGGCAGGCCGGCTATGGGGGGCCGGCTCTCCATCTGGCCGACTTGGGAGGAGGTGTGGCCGCCTTCGGCATCTCTCTGCCCGAAGGGGCCCACCGCCTTGGGGGCCACGCTGGTGGCCCGTCGTGGACGGCGTCAGGGCCGCCGTGGCAACAGTGCCGCGCCGGACGGGTCGCGGTCACCCGTACGGCGCACTGTGCTGGGCATGCTCCGGGTTTTGGGGGTGGCAGGCTTTTCTGTAGCCACGCCCCGCTTCATCATTGCTGGGTGGACGCGGACTTCAAGGGTACGATCTTGACTGCTTTATGGGAGCCGGCTTCTCGGAGTCGGCCTTCTTGCGGCCGTCTTCTCGAAGTCGGCCCTCCCACGGTCTCCTTCATGAGGGCAAAGGGCGGGCCGCCCCCCGAAGCCGGCTTAGAAGATAGCCGGCAGGGGGAAGGCGGCTCCAGGTCTTGAGTCCTTTAAGAGCCGGACGGGCTCGTAATTTTTTCAGAAGGGCCAAGGAAAGCCGGCTAGGCTACCCATGGCTATTTACTCCGACAATCATGTATTAAAAAATGTTAACATTTTTATTAAAAAATGTTAATTAAGAAATATTAATTTAGAAAAAAAATAAAAATGTTAATCAAGTATTCAAATAAATATTAATTTTGTATATGAAAAATGTTAATCAAGTATTTAAAAATGTGTACAGAAGCAATGTTGACTATGTAATAAGGCATGGTTTTCTTTGAATGTGTATTAAAAAAATGTTGTTCACGTAAAAAATGTAGAATGAGAACAAAAAAAACAAAGAAAACCAAAAACTGAAAGATGGAAAGTAAACAAAATAAACCAAAGAAAAAGAAACAAATTCAAAAATAATGAAAAACCCCGGAAAAGAAGAAAAGAAAACAAACAAAAAAACTGCAAAGAAAACTAAATAAAACAAAAAAACAGTGGCAAAAATCAGCTCGTTTACCTTAATAAAGGAGGTCGAGCCCTACAGTTCTTCACGGACCAAACCAGGTGGCTTGGCTACCGTCGCTAGCTCCTATACTTTTTTTTCTTTCACATAAACTGCGTCGTTTATTCAAGTGTTGCAACCCCAATTTTGTTCTCTTTTTCTCCACTTTTTCTTTTATTAAGTGGGTTGGCCCAGTTGCTACTCAAGACACAGACGCCTTCAACGAGAGATCCTTCCAACTTGCTTAATACGAGATATAGTCGTGGCACCTTGCTACGAGGTACAACCCCCCGTGTGGGAAGTCCCTATATTCCCGCGAGCAACTAGTTAACGAGCGCTCTTTTGGAAGCCTCGCAACGATCAGCGACACTTGGCGCGTTCTCAGCCATTCGCCATGTGTCGCGCTCTGGACGCTTCCTTCGAATTTTATTTTTTATTTTTTCACATGTGTTTTTGGCTTTTTAAATGTTTTTTCAGGTTTTTTTTTGACGTTTTAGTTTTCCATCGGTCTTCCTTAGCTTTTTAATTAAAAAATTAAAAAAATTGCATGAGAAAACATGATTTTTTTCTTTCACGAGAGTCACAGTTTTACTTTCGCGAGAGGCACGGTTTTGCTTTCGCGATAATCACGACCATGCCTCTCGAAAACGAAAAAAGCATGTTCTTTGTTTTTGTTTTTTTTCTTTCCCAAAAGTCACGGTTTTGCTTCCGCGGGAGGCACGGGTGTGCTTTCACGAGAGTCACGGCCGTGCCTCTCGAAAATGGAAAAACACGTTTTCTGTTTTTTTTTCTTTCACGAGAGTCACGGTTTTACTTCCGCGGGAGGCATGGTTGTGCTTTCGTGAGAGTCATGGCCGTGCCTCTCGGAAAGGAAAAAACACGTTTTCTGTTTGTTTTTCTTTCGCGAGAGTCACGGTTTTGCTTCCGCAAGAGCCACGGTTGTGCTTTCACGAGAGTCACGGTCGTGCCTCCTCGGAAACGAAAAAAACGTGTTTTTTCTTCCGCGAGAGCCACGGTTTTGCTTTAGCGAGAGGCACGGTTGTGATTTCGTGAGAGACACGGGCGTGCCTCTTTCGGAAAGGAAAAAACCCCGTGCTCCCGGTTCGATTTTTTCGTCCGTTTTTTTCCATCTGACTTTTTCGTGATTTTTTTTGTCAAAACCTATCAACGTGTGATCTGGTTTTGAAGATCTCGACGTGAGTAATCCAATGATGAAAACGGTTCGAGATTTGGACGCATGGTTTGAAAGATAAAACGTTTTGAATAAACGGATCTATGAAAAAAAAGAAAAACTCCCGGGTTGCGACAAGTGACGCGCTGTATGTACGCCACTTGTCGCAACTGGGAAATAAAGTGATCTTTGCAATAAGTATTCCTTAATTAGTGATTTCGCTACGTGCCGCTTGCTCCGGCAGGTTGCCGAGCAAACACAGGCACTCCCCTGGGCCGGCCCATGACTCAGGTTTTGAGCGGTCTGTTGATCCTAGAAAAAGAATATAGCGATATGTTTTCGCCGCAGGGACCGGTTTTCTTCTAGCAACACTATAGCGACCGATTTTCTTTGTAGCAGCGCTGTAGTGATCAGTTTTCTTAGTATCAACACTGGATCAGTCAGTTTTTGAAAATGCTAATATTTATTAGTTTATAAATATACTTTGAAGTGGGAAATATTTTTTGGAATTCCTTTTTTTAAGCATGAACTTTTGTTAGAATTATTGAATAGTTTAAAATGCAAACATGTGTTGAGTCTGTGAGGAAATAGTGAAAATGGAAACATTTTTGAAAGTCTGAACAGTTTTGGAAAAACATGAAGTTTTTTTAAATCCCTGAACATATTTTGAAAATGCATTTTTTGAGTTTGTGAGAATAAAATGAGAACATGTTGAAATTTTGAACAAGATGAACATTTTCTGGAAAATGTCAAACCTTTTAGTAAAATGCGATTATTTTAAAAAATTAACATAGAACTTTTAAAACACAAACTTTTTTGAAAAAAATAAACTTAAAGAAAAGAAACACAGAAACAAGAAGGACATATAAAAACAAAAAAAGTAGAGGGGAAGAAAAACCTTAAATAAAAACCAGTAAAGAAGAAAATATTCAAGAATCTTCTAGAAGGTCCACAAAACCAGCTGGCTTGCACTGTGATATGCCCTCAAAAGTGGGCCGGCCCATCTATCACGCTCTGGTGCGACTTGATGCGGAGCATCCTACGGATATCAGTCTGTTTGACAGGTGACACGTGCAACCTTTATTTCACATACATAAAGGTGAATCATCTCCATCATACGTGTTCGCTTGACCCCTTCGAGGATGGTATACTACTTGACACTCCATCCCTGTGCATGCATAGGTATTGTCGGAGCTTCACATACGACGAGGAGGAGTGCGAGCACAACAGAACGACTACACCATCCTCGAGGGAAGCGTGGAAGGAAGACGGAGCTGCAGAGTCTACAGCGGTCGGACGACCGGAAGCCATCGGACGTCCGACACTCTACAACGCCTAGACGGCCGGCGTCCATCGGACGTCTGACACACCCTCGACCAGCCACTCAGGAAACCAGTAGCAGACCGAGTCTATAGTGCTCGGACTACCGACGACCTCCAGACATCCGACACACTACAACCACCGGATGACCGACCACTACCGGAAATCTGGCGCCACCTGTCCAGAGCCAAAACGTCGGAAGTCCGACGCCCTCCGGACGTCCGGCACCTGCGCGTGCACAGCTAGGTCAGAGGCCCATGTATCCCCTCCTCACTTACCCCTTTGAAAGAACATGCGGTGCCCTCATGTTTGGTTTTGGTAATTGATGACAATCTCTATGGACTAATGGTTGCCTTGAGTTATATTTGAAGGTTTTGTCCATAGGCTTTTCTTGGAGTACATGTGTTGGTTTCAAGGAGAGTTTGTGTCGACCAAGGTGCTATTCAAGGAATTACCTAAAGATTGGTCTTGTGAGAGGTTGATCAAGACTAAGTTAAAGAGTGAATCAAGTTGATCAACCCACAAAGCGTAGAAGATGTACCGAGAGGGATCAAGTGATCCCATGGTATGGTAAGCATTGTCAATTACGCTTGAGGTACTAACCCATGGTCTTCGTGAGAGTTCTTTGTGGGGTTAGGTTGCGGTGTGCAAGTTCAAGTGGAGTATCACGAAGAAATCAAATGCTTGAAGCTTGCCGTCCTTTGTGGTGTCAATGGACTTGTGAAGATGTGCGGAAAAGTAGCTCACCCATAGTAGAGTATGGGGGAGCAATCAACTAGTCTTCATCGACTCAACACAATCAAGAAAGGTTGCGGTGTGCAAGTTCAAGTGGAGAATCACGAAGAGATCAAATGCTTGAAGCTTGTCGTCCATTGTGGTGACAATGGACTCATGAAGATGTGCGGAAGAAAGGCTCACCCATGGTGGAGTATGGGGGAGCAATCAACTAGTCTTCATCGAGCCAACACAATCAAGAAAGGTGGTCCAACTTGAGGGAGTCAAGATCGTCATCATCTAGCTCAAGTGGACCATGTGCAAGGCAAAGGTTTGCCCTTGGTAGGTTTTCTATTTTACCGGTCTCATGATGGTAGTTGGGAGACCGGGTTATAGGATCGATTGCCGTACTATCAAGGGGGGCTCTCGATGAGTAGCTTGATCGTATCGTTCGCTGAGAGCTCAAACCATTGCATCCTTGCATCATCTTTCTTGGTTCTTGTTTGGTTCTCTTTGTGAGTCTTAGAGCTTATGGTCATCTTGATGACAAGCTTGAGTTCATCGAAAACGGAGTTCGCATGCATCTTCTATGATGTTTTCGATGTTGGAGGTTTTGCCGGTTCTTCTCGGTTGGAGGTTTCACTTCTCTATTTGTTGGCATACCTCCCCTGCCTCTTCTTACTATAACCAATCGATGTTTTGATGCTACTCGTCGTCTTGTTTTCAACAAGCTTGAGTTTGCTCAATTCGGAGCTCATATGCAGAAGTTATGGCAGTTCTGGTTTTCTGGAGTATGGTTTTTCTCCTGGACCCAGCGGTAGTACCGCGGTCCACAGCGGTAGTGCGGCTGAGACTCCCTAAGCGGTAGTACCGCTCCCCGGAGCGGTAGTACCGCTGGGTGGCCTCAGCGGCAGTACCTCTGCGGTTCCGTGCTACTACCGTCCTGTCACTGCGTCTGTAGCGGTAGTACCGCTCCTCGGAGCGGTAGTACCGCTTGCCGGGCTCAGCCGCAGTACCGTGGTGGCATGGTGCTCCTTCCGCTTCGATTCTTGCGCGCATTTTCTCGTGTCGGGTTTTGCGGTACTAACTGCGGCAGTAGTGGCGGCAGTACTGTTTGAGAGCGGTAGTACCGCTCTACCTCCGCGGTAGTACCGCCCTGGGCCCCTGCCCCAGCCCTTCTCTTCTGGCGCGGTAGTACCGCTGAGGGGGAGCGGTAGTACCGCTTGAGGGCGGCAGTACCGCTCTACCTCAGCGGTAGTACCGCTCTCTGCGGGGCTGTGTGGGGGATAACGGTTGGATTTTCCCCCTCCTATAAAAGGGGGTCTTCTTCCCCATTGAATCTAACTTTTCGAGCTCGTGTTCTTCCCCCATTGTTGACCTTCTTCGAGCTTGCTAACTCTCAATCCCTCCATGGATTCTTGCTAGTTTTTGAGGGAAAAGAGAGAGGAGATCTAGATCCACATTTCCACCAATCACTTTCTCCTCTATGTGAGGGGAACCCCTTGGATCTAGATCTTGGAGTTCTTGGTGTTCTCTTTCTTGTTCTTCCTCTCATTTTCCTCCCTAGCATTAGTTGCTTCGGTGGGATTTGAGAGAGAAGGACTTGGGCACTCCGTGTGCCCTTGCCATTGCATTTGGTGCATCGGTTTGAGTTCTCCACGTGATACATGGAAGTTACAAGTTGAGAAGCTTATTACTCTTGGGTGCTTGGTACCCTTGAGCTTGTTCCTCTTGGGTGCTTGGGCGCCCTAGACGGTTGTTGGTGTTCGGAGCTCAATCATTGTGGTGCAAAGCTCCGGACAAGCGTCGGGGTCTCCAATTAGGTTGTGGAGATCGCCTCGAGCAATTTGACGGGTACCGGTGACCGCCCCCAAGGGTTGCCAAAGTGTATGGGTTCGGTGACCGCCCCCAAGGGTTGCTATTTGTACGGGTTCGGTGACCGCCCTCAAGGGTCCCTTAGTGGAATCACGGCATCTTGCATTGTGCGAGAGCGTGAGGAGATTACGGTGGCCCTAGTGGCTTCTTGGGGAGCATTGTGCCTCCACACCGCTCCAAACGGAGATTAGCATCCGCAAGGGTGTGAACTTCGGGATACATCGCCGTCTCCGCGTGCCTCGGTTATCTCTTACCCGAGCCCCTTTACTTATGCACTTTACTTGGTGATAGCCATATTGTTTCTTATCATATATCCTGCTATCACATAGTTGCTTATCTTGCTTAGCATAAGTTGTTGGTGCACATAGGTGAGCCTAGTTGTTTTAGGTTTTGTGCTTGACAAATTAACCGCTAGGTTTATTCCGCATTTGTTCAAGCCTAAACCGTAATTATTTTTTTAAAACGCCTATTCACCCCCCCCCCTCTAGGCGACATCCACGATCTTTCACCCTTCTTGGACGAGCCTATATATACTCCTTCCCCTTCCTCTAGTTAGGGTTAGCAAAAGTGATAGCTCATTTGTATGTGAGTTTTGCTCCTATCCACTCTTCTCTTGAGAGAGAGAGACCACTCCATTGGAGTTCAAGACCTCCTTTGGAGAAATTCCTATAGGAGAATGAAGACCCCTTCATGGAAAGATCCTTCTAGAATTCAAGACCTCAACTCCTTTCAAGAATTGTGATGAACTAGTTACCTCTTATATCTTCTTGTGTTGGATTTGGATCTAGCACATGTGTGATTGAATCAAGTCAATTTAAGTGTTTTCTTTTGTTTTTTCCCTTGTGTTCTTCATGTGTTCTTCGTATTCTTTGGGAATCTCCCTTCAAATCGTGAAAGATCGGTCCCTAGGGTTTCACCCTACATCACGACCCTTTGCTAAGCCCGTACAATTGGACGCAGTGAGCATGGAATTCGCCTCCCTGGATAGTTCTGTTTCCTTAGCTCAGAAAAAGAAAGGATTTTGCTCAAAAAAGAAAAGAAAAAAGAAAGGATAGTTATGTTTCCGCTTTGCTTGCGGTTGATGATGGAACTCATCTGAGCACCCAGCAGAAAATCCTTGCAGTGAGATTCCAATTCTTAAAAAGAAAAGGAAAAAGGAAAGAAAAAAGAAAGGATAGTTCTGTTTCCGTTTTGCTTGCGGTTGATGATGGAACTCATCTGAGCACCCAACAGAAAATCCTTGCAGTGAGATTCCAATTCTTAAAAAGAAAAGGAAAAAGAAAAGAAAAGAAAAAGGATAGTTCTGTTTCCGTTTTGCTTGCGGTTGATGATGAAACTCATCTGAGCACCCAGCAGAAAATCTTTGCAGTGAGATTCCAATTCTTAAAAAGAAAAGGAAAAAGAACAACAGTGAGACTGCACCCGGCTCGCGTGGAGGCCCGATCGATCCAGTTTCTCTAGGCACGTGCTCCCATGTGCCAAGCAAAATCCCGAGAATAAACAAGGGTAGGAAGGAATATACTGGTCAGATGTGCATCCGCCGATGGTTGTGCCGGCCGGGGATTACGCTTCTTGGTCCCTACTCATCCCCTCGAGAAGCGCAGACTTCGGTTTACCGTCCGTCCCCCTCGACGTTTGACATTGTGCATAAAATAGTCACCATCTAACTTATCCAGCGATAACTCCGATTTGGCGCCAGTCGAACTCGTGTGTTTCCATGTCACCACCCACAGCTACGCCGCGCGTTCCTCTGCCCGCTCACCGGCCGGCGGAGGCGACCGAACCAAGCAAGCGCACGGCACACGCGCAGCGCGCCCGGCAACCGCCCCCGCTACACGCACCGGCTCGCCCGCCTGCCGCCATGCGTTCGCGCGGGCGCAGCGCAGCCCCCGGCAGACGTAAAGAGCATGCTCTGCAGTTCGTTCGTTCGTTCTTTCCGTCACGTCTCCCAAAGATGATCCCGAGAGAGAGGGGCTCCGAGAGCACGCAACCATCCAAAAAAAGCACGTCGGATCGGGCCCACAGATAAGGTTCCCTCCGCACTTGGTGCACGCCACGCCAGCGGCTGGATCCCGGGCCCCACGTGCCCCACATGGCCGCCCCTAAACCGTGGGTGGCCCGCAGGTCGGCCTCCCTCCCTCCCTATCCGCCCACCCACCCCGCGGCCGTTAACCGCTCCGGGCCGCAAGAGAAAACCATCCCCGATCCGACGGCCCAGATCCGCCCAATCAAATCTCAGTCCCACACCGTATAAAAAACGAAACTTCTTCACCCACTTCCCTCCCCACTCCCCCCCCCCTATCCTCCTTCCCCCCTCTTCACCCCATCGGCGCATCGCCATGCTCCGGACCATCTCGAAGCTCCGGGAGGCGGCGGCGCCGCTCGCCTCCGCCGCCGTCCGGCGATGCTCCGGCGGGCCCCGGATCCACGCCGACGCCAATTGCCCGCGCTGCACCGCGCACATCTCCGTCCAGTTCTCCCTGCAGCCCCTCCCGCCGGCAGCCGCCTGCGGCGCCGAGGGCGCGGGCGCCCACCCGCACCACCACGACGGCGCCAGCGTCTGCCCCACGTGCCGCGGGGCCTTCCTATTCCGCGCCCACCGGATCGACCCCATGCGGGGCGCCTTCCTCGAGATCCCCGGCGGCGTCGCGGGCGACGACGGCGAGGACGCGCCCAGGGGCGACCTATCCCGGATCAAGAGGTGGATTGCGGAGCGCCCGCCGGACGACTGGCCTCCCATGCCGCCGCAGGCTCCCCCGATGCAGATGCCGCCGCAGGTCCCCCCCACGCGACGTAAGCAGGGGAGGAGGAGAGGGAGGGAGGAAGGGGGCGGCGGCGGCGGCGGCGGCGGTGGCGGCAACGGTAACGGAGGGGACTCCTCGGGCGGGGAGGGAACGAGCGCGGCGCCCAAGAGGGAGTGGTGGGGAGGCGCCACCCTGGGGGAGGAGCTCCCGACGCCGCGGGAGATGTGCCGGAGACTCGATGAGTTCGTCATTGGGCAGGGCAAGGCTAAAAAGGTGCGCCCATTTGTCCTCGATTCTGGTTGAATTGATCCAAATTGGTGCGATCGTTGCGGAGTGCTGGCGTACGTGGTGCAATGTAGTACGTTGGACTAGGACAATTCAGTGATAGCTTGGTATCGGTAGGTGAATTGTGAGTTTTAGTGTGAATCGTCCTAGGTAGTTGACATAATTGAGTGAAATAGTGTACGGCTGGTTGCTGGGGCAACGCAGAAATGCACCTGGTTTTAAGTACTAGCTGACTGTGCCTTAAATTAAAATTCACTCTGCATTTTTGTGGTTGCTTTGCTCAATGGTGGTTATCCGAATTTTTGGTCTGTGAGAATATAGTTGGATGATATGCTGGTAATTAATATGTTTGATGGACGACTAAGACTGTCGGTGTTTCTAGTAGAAATGTAGAATTGGGTTCTGGTGATTCAAGATTGACAAATCAGGGCTGAGTATATGGTATATGATCATCAATGCTGGCATGCTGCTGATTATAGAATAATTGCTTGTACAGGTTATCATATACTACCTCCATACCAAAATATAAGACGTTTTTGTAGGCTCTAACTAGCCTACAAAAATGTATTTTGGTACGGAGGTAGTATGTACTACTCGTGGATGTGCAGATATGCTGTAAACTAAATTAGGCAAGAGTTCCTGGTGCTGCTTATACAATTTGTACACATTGGATATGATCCTTCTGTGTTTGTATTTGGAAGTACTCCCTCCGTCCGAAAAAGTTTGTCCCAAGCTTGTTTCTCAAATGGATGTATCTAGCACTAACTTGGTGCTAGATACATCCATTCGAGGGACAAGCTTTTCCGGACGGAGGGAGTACCTATGATGCATCCTGTTGCAGGTTTACTGGATATCTATTATTTTCACTCATCGAAGGAGTAAAATGCAACAAATATGACCTTGTGTTTCTTTTCCAGCATAGTATATGTTTCTTCAGGACACAACATACCATAATTCCAACATACATATCCAAACTCTTACTTTTGTTTCAGGTTCTATCAGTGGCCGTATACAACCACTACAAGAGAGTATATAACGCAACTGTACAGAAAGGGTTAGTCTCTATCCTGTAACTACCTGCCGCAGTCTAGCCTTTTTATCATATCTCCACATCAGCAAATCATGAAAGACAAATGCTGAAGTATTTTTACACATTGGTAATGTATTAATTCAGCGGGTTGTGTTTCAAATGTACTCCCAGTAGTTGTTAATTGCCATGTTCTGGCTTTTAAATGGCATGTCTGTGATGTTGTTCTATCTAGATCTGCGGACAATTCTGGGTGTCCAGACGCTGCAAATGATGATCACGATAATGTAGAGATAGATAAAAGCAATGTACTTCTGATGGGTCCAACTGGCTCAGGTCAGCTTTTTTATTTTAATCTTCCACATTTCTAACTAGCATTTTCACATGATACAATATACATGTATAGCGAGATTTATTATAAGTTGGATCTGACACTGATATCTTTCTTCGTGCTATCTGCTGACAGGAAAAACATTGCTTGCAAAAACATTAGCACGCATTGTAAATGTACCATTCGTTATAGCTGATGCGACATCATTAACACAGGCAAGGGCATCACCACTTCACTGTCACGTTGTTTGGGGAACTGTCTGAGAAGATTCCTACTTAAATCCATTCGATCTATTCATGAATGCACAATGATTAACATACTTGCTCTGCTCTTAGACTCTAATTGCGTGCTTTCACTAGAATTCACACTTCAACCAATACTCCCCTATCTTATAATCTGCTTAACTTTTGAGTTCCGAGTTTCTCCGCTAAGTATTTTTGTCAAGATTTTATATCGTAGTAGATTTCTATACAGTGAACTGGTATTTCATTACTAAATTTGACAGCATTTTGCAGGCTGGATATGTAGGTGAAGATGTAGAGTCGATACTGCAGAAGTTACTGGTGGTATGTGTGGCTCGCTATTTAATGCCTTCCCTTTGCATGTGCTCACGTTGTTGTTCAAAAAGAAATTTAAGATTTGTTGGCCCTTCTGACATTCCGAATTTATTTTCAGGAGGCCGAATATAATGTTCAAGCTGCCCAGCAAGGGATAGTGTACATAGATGAAGTAGATAAAATAACAAAGAAGGTACCGACTTTTTTTCTCCCTTTTGCTGAGTAGCTTTTTAGCCGGGAAGTTTGTAAACAATAACTACGTTGCAGGCAGAGAGTGCAAATGTTAGTAGAGATGTATCTGGTGAAGGTGTTCAACAGGCTTTGTTAAAAATCCTAGAAGGAACTGTAAGTGATCCCACTTATTATTGGTATTCTTCTTTTTGTTCTCATAGCTGGAGTAATCAAACCATTAGTGACTAAAATCTCGTGATACTGTGTTACTTTGATTATTACTTTTTTCGGTTTTGCTATGAGCTACTCCCTCCGTTCCTAAATGTAAGTCTTTTTAGACATTTCAAATGGAATACAACATACGGATGTATTAGACATATTTTAGAGTGTAGATTCACTCATTTTGCTCCGTATGTAGTCATTTGGTGGAATCTCTAGAAAGACTTATATTTAGGAACGGAGGGAGTACTTCAGTATTTTGTATGTTGGGTATTAACTTAGTTATGCTTTGTACACAGGTTGTCACCATTCCTGAAAAGGGATCTCGCAAAAATTCTCGCAATGATAGTATACAGGTTATATCCCTACCCGGTGCTTAAAAAAATATGTTCAGTATCATATATACATCTAGTATCATATGGATTGAGAATTAATTGCATTCAATAAAAGAGTTTCTTCAAATGGATATTTTGTTGTGTGCAAAGGACACTCCACTTAACTAAATAGTGAACTTAGAAACAGAAAGCATGTTTTCACAACTAAAAGGCCACCATGCTCTTGCTTAGAGTAGAACTGGCTACAGTTATTGGCTATTTTATAAAGGCTGCCTGTTGATGGTAATAGCATTGATCCACGGGGCTGTGGTGGATAGAGCATGATATTTTTGTTTCTCAGCTACTTTGCTCATTAGGAGCATTTTAAGCCTGTAACAAATCTTATTCTAATGCAGATAGACACCAAAGACATTCTTTTCATATGTGGTGGTGCTTTTGTAGATTTGGAGAAGACTATTTCTGAAAGGTACTGCAGAGTATGATTATAGAAATGACTTATTTTGCAAACATTTTAAGTTCATATCTGGTGGCATTACATACTTGTGATCTCCATGAGGATTTGGAATTTAACTCCGACTTCTTACATAAAGCAGACGACAAGATTCATCTATAGGATTTGGGGCACCCATTCGTACAAACATGAGAAGTTCAGGAGTGACCAGTCCAACGGTCACGTCATCTTTGTTAGAATCTGTAAGCATTTCAATATCTACTGATTGATTTATCGACAGCGCCTGTGATGCTCTGATCATTTCCTCAGTAATTGGAGCAGCCTTTTATCTCACAAAAATATTCTTCACATAATCCTGAACATAAAATTCCATGCCGATTGGCAGGTTGAGAGTGGAGATCTTGCAAAGTTTGGGCTAATTCCAGAGTTCATTGGACGCTTGCCCATTCTAGTTAGTTTGGCAGCTCTCGATGAAGATCAGCTTGTCCAGGTAAAAATGAAATGTATTCTTATTTGAGTATCCGCATGAGGTTGCTGGTTTAAGCCTTTGATGTCCTCCTTCATTCAGAATCATGTTCTGTTCTTCTCTTTCACATAAACTAAATGATCCGACGTCTGTATAAGTTCTTGCACGATTTTCATATGGCTAGCCTGCTCAAGCTAACTGAAGTGATTTGATCTGCATTCAGGTTCTTACAGAACCAAAGAATTCACTTTCGAGACAATACAGGAAAATGTTTAGCCTGAACAATGTGAGTCCACTAAAACTTGGAAGTGATTATAGACTTGCTTCTTTGTGCTAATTTCTAACATTCCCTTTTCCCCGATTCCTCAGGTTAAGCTGCACTTTACTGATGGTGCACTGAGAATAGTAGCAAAGAAGGCCATAGTAAAAAACACTGGTGCACGTGGTCTAAGAGCCCTCCTAGAGACCATTCTACTGGAGGCCATGTACGAGGTAGCTGCTTGCAGTTTTCTGTAATGAACGCTGCAAAATCAAGGCATACGTTCTGACATTCTTCGTAAACAGATCCCTGACGAGAAAGCCGGAAATGAGCGAGTAGATGCTGTTGTGGTGGACGAGGAGGCCATTGGTTCCGTTGACAGGCCTGGGTGCGGGGCTAAAATTCTTCGGGGGGACGGCGCATTGGCGCAGTACATAATAAGAAATAACATTCCGAATTCACCGGTATGGCACTCGATCTGTGAAACACAAAAAAGTTACCCTATTGTCACATGCTATCAGCACGATATGTTTCTCTTTAAAATTGAAATGGAGAAAATAGCTCTTAACTTGCACTGCCTCCTCTAACGCTCTGCTCTAACTCACACAGGAAACTAACGAGGCTTTGGCGGGGGAGCTCGAAGACGCGTACATGCTGTCAAGAATCGTTAGCTTGTGATTAACCTTACAGACACCGTATATTATGTAAAATGTCCCCCACTCACACCCAGTCAATTTAACCAATTTTCCTGTGATCTATTTAAAGTTTGCGGTGAGGTCCGACGAGCAGAGATCCGGCCGGCGCGCCATTTGTTGTAATTGTTGATGTAAACAGGAGTTGCCTTTTGATTGAGCAACCATCCTGCTATAAGCAACATGTTTCTCATTCTTTCTTTCTGCTGCCCCCTGGTTGGGGGGCAGCTAGCTTATAGTTGTTGTTGGCAAAGCTGTACACACCAATCAACCTCGTCACAGTTATAATAAGCAGGCGCAGTTTGCCCAGTGGCACCTGTACAGGTTTCAACTTTCAAGCACTGTCTGTAAAAACATCCTGACGTTTGTCCTGCAGTATCCACATCTGTTCAAGCCTGTCGCGTTCTGGACGCTGTGATTTCTTCAGGAAAGCTGCATGATTCAAATTTGAACTAAAACCACGACAGGAATTATAATTATGGAACGGAGGGAACACTTTTGATGATCACTATCACATGAACGTTTATGGAATCATGAATCTTCAGGTCAATGGTGCTCAAAAAATGGTTCACACCACACAGCACACACAGAGGGTCTGAAGTCTCTCTCAGCTGGGCAGTTTCTGAGAGAAAGAAAGGTGGATGTCGCGGCGCAGAGCAGCGGCCTCCTAACGACAAGCGCAAACCTTGGTGCGGTTGCGCAAACCCGGCGCGTGCACGGATCGCGAGGCTGATCGGGCGGCGAGGCGCGGCCAGACGGACCCGTTCAGCCGTCACTCTCGTCACCGTCCCCCACTCCACCCTTCTCCCCACCCCAGTCGCTGAGAGAGAGAGGAGAGATCGAACCCTCCCGAACCTTCGGAGCGCGCAGGGGGCGAGCGAGCGAGGGAGAGAGATGGCGTACGGCGGCGGCAGGAGGGGCTCGTCCAGGTGGGGCCTTCCGATGGTGAGGTCGGACGCGCTCGGCAAGCTGGGCCCCTCCTTCGGCATCGGCGCCGGCTGCGGCGTCGGCGTCGGGGTCGGCCTCATCGGCGGTACGTGCCTCCCCACTTTTACCTCTCCGTCGACCTGGGTTGAATCGGCGATGGACATGGTACATGCTTGCCTGCCACCGATTAGGCCGCCCTTGTTTCGTTTGGATATTCAGCGCCGTCTGTCACTGGCGAATAGTGTGCGGGGGTTCGGGACCCGTCACGGTCACCGTCAGGATCATCAGGGTAGCTAATTCGAGTAATTCGATTCGAGACCATTACTTGTTTGAACCCTACGAACGTATCCTGCACTTCTAACCAGTCGCATGTTGTCAGCAGCTTTTGGAGTGGGAAGACTGCAGGGTTCAGGTAACTCAGGTGCGATAATTTAGGTCTGTATGTACGGAATATTGGGTTCTGGATGTGGAATTCCTATCAAAATCTGTGTTCATCCCACTTCGTAAAAAACAGAGAAAGTGCAACCGTGCAATGCTATAGGGCTTACTAGCAATCTAGCCCCTTTCCGGCCGCAACAAAAGGTTGAGTGTGGATGACTAGTTATGCAGAATATCTGTGTCTTTTTTGGACAAGCACGCACTACCTTTATGTGAATGCCTAAGTAGTATGGGAGTGGTATATTCTAAATGTTAGGCTTGCGAACGAAAAGGCTTCCTGCAAGTATTTGTACACTTGAAATGTCATTCTGAAACTTATCTGAAGAGGAAATTGCAGCTAAGGTTTGAGAATTATGTAGTTGGTATAATGTACCTGGTGACAGAGAGCCTATAGGTAGCAAATCAACCAGATAAGGGGATACAGGAAGCTAAATGTGGTCATCATGCAGAGCTCAGTAGACCACTCGAAACGGGTTTCCGCTACTCATATAACTTTCCAAAGTCTAAAAAAATAAAACAAATAAACAAGTACTGGTAATCGAGATTTCTCTGATGTCAATATTTCTAATTCTAGAAGTAAGTAAGGCTGTTAGATATGCACATAGATGCTTGAGGTCATCTGCGCTATATTAGATTGCATCTTTCTATGCATCGATCAAAGTACATTTTGTTCCCCCCTTGATAAATATCTGCAACGCTGCAAATATTGCCACATGCGCCTGCTCCAAGTTGTGCCTCCCACTTTAATCAGTTGTGTTAGTTGTAACAAAATACAAGATGATATTGACTTTCTAAATACATCAAGGTTCATGTGGAGGGAATACCTTTGGGAAGAACGAATTATTTAGCCTACGACTCTGAACACCATAACACAACTGGTTCTGCATATGTTGACTGCGGGCATTGTTTAACATCAAATTATCTTGCCTCTTCCTTTCTCATTTCTTATTTGGCTGAACAGGCGCAGGAATTGGAGCTGGATTCCCTGGGTTACAGCTGGGATTCGGAGCTGGTGCTGGATGTGGAATAGGAATAGGTTTCGGCTATGGTTTTGGAAAGGGGATTGCATATGACGAGAATGGGAAATATTCAAACATCAGGAGATCATTTCAGAACACCAGGAGCCTCCCTTATGAGTAAGCAGCAACTCACTCTAAGCTTTGTACTAACACAAAAACGGCTCCATTTGGGCTTCTCCTGTTGCTCGACATGCTTGCATCCACAGAGGGGACTTGCTTGACCTTGAATCTGCTTATATCTGTTATTATAAATGTCAATTGGCCAGTTCATACACTTGATGTGAACTGTCTTCGACATGTCTAACTTCACATGTTAGCTCATTCTTTTAACACGATGAAAAAATCTGCAGTCAGGAGTTTGACATCCTGTTTGACGAGGTGATGGAGAGCACTAGGAAGCTGATCAAAGCGACGACAAAGGAGCTCGACAAGTGGAGGCGTATGTAGAGCGAACATCACATGAACAAACAGGTTAGTATTTATCAGAAGCGTAACGCGCCACGTGGAGCCTGAAACAGCCTCCCGCTTGTCTGACGTTCCATCTGAATAATTCCAGGGATTCAGCGAGATACGCCGTCAGTATTCTACCCTCGTGAAGGATCAATTTCGTCAAGGCATGTGCGAGGATGCGTGATGCTCAAAAAAAAAAATATGTGCGAGGATGCGAGCATCATGTGACCGCGACGCCGTCCCCGCACCACCGGAATATCCTGCGCGGCGTCGCTGTCGGTAGCATATATTGTTCGTCTGTAGAATCGCTGTTTCGCATTGAAATACTCGGGCCTCGCGCAGCATCGCCTCGAATCAAATCTTTCTCCGTCTTGTTAAACATGGTGTCTATATTTAAGTTCCTGATTAATGGTCAACGTCAGCTCGCTGGAGTCGCTGCTGTTCATACTTCTGTCTGGGGCATCATTGTTAAGCAAGATTTGCGCTCCTCCACGGCAGTAGTACATGCACCAAAGGCTTCCTACGTCAGGCGAAAACGAAACGCGATTAATGATTTCGTTTTGATCGGTGTCAGCCGTCTCCCACACCATTGGAGGGGAAGAAAGGGAAGTCTTGCAGGGGAGTGTACAATTCAAAGTTCCAAGTACTAACACGCTAGGCTGTTGATCAATCAGTGAATCAACGGTCAGCGTTTGCAGCTGCTGCTCCAGCCGCATCTCCAGATTTTCTTACTCCAGGTCTCCAGGACCAGAGCGAACAAGATCATCGGAGATTCTATCACCAAAACACGCTTCGCTCGTACTTACTACTCCCTCCATTCTAAAATAAATGTCTCAACTTTATACTAACTCTAGTACAAAATTGTATTAAACTTGAGACACTTATTTTGAGAGGAGGGAGTACAACTTCGTACTAAAATAAGCGACACTTTTTGAGGCGAAGGGAGTAGTACATGAAGTACAGTAAGTATACCATGTAGCAGTGGTAAAGTCAGGCCTAGAAAACTGCTCTCGTCCACTGATTCGAACTTTCCGCACGGGAGGACCACTACACCAGAGGAGAGCAGAGCAGAGAAAGGCATGTGAGTGAGTGAGTGAAAGAAAATCTAGCCATGACGTTTTATGCGAAGCTGCCCTGGCAAAGGCTGCGGGCAGAATGATTGAGAGCTTTCCTCTTCCCTCTCTCTCTCTGCCAGATCGGCCGCTTTATTGGCTGCCACCGTGCACATGACATGAGACATGAGTCACACAGCCTGCCTGCCACGGTCAAAACATGTAGTGGGGGTATTCAAGTTTGCATGCCACCATTTGGAACATGGTAACATGCAACCTGCCCAAAGGGTTCCAAAATGCACAAGGGTCTCTTTGACTAGCAGGATTTTAAAGACGTCGAAATTTGAAAAAAAATGTACGATTGGGAATTTGAATCCTACAGGATTTTTGCTTGTTTGATTGTGCCACCGGGAAAACAAAAGTATGTTTTGAGGCCTCCTTTGATTCTTGGGATAGGAATAAGAAAGTCATAAGAAATGAGATGGCAATTTCTGTACGAAAAGCTATGTAATTTGGTTCATAGGATAGGAATTTTTCCATTAGGTCCGAGCCAATATTCATTTCCCTTTAAAATGTAAAGGAAAAGAACCAATCCTGCATAGGAATAGGAATCTATTCCTACAAAACAAAGAACACCAAAGGAAAAATTCCTTGTAGGACCCTATTCTATAGAATTTCTATAAAATTCCTATAAATCAAAGGAGGTCTAAAGAGGTTGGACTGGATACTAAAATTCCTATGGAATCTAGCGCAAAGTAATCCTTGGGAAAAGTTCCCATTGGATTCAGTCCTAAATCAAGCAACCAATATAAGAAGAAAAAATCCCATGAATCCTAATCCTCTAGAATTCCTTTGAAAAGTCCTTCAAATCAAAGAGGCTCTCAACGGATAACTACTTGGATATTGTGAATGGTAACCTAAAAAGTTAGACAAGTTTTCTATCCATGAGATATTCCTGTCCTATGAATCAAAGGAGGCTACAAGGTTAGAGTGGATACTAAAATTCCTACGAAATTTAGTGTAAAGTAATCCTTGGGAAAAGTTCTCGTAGGATTCAATCCTATGAATCAAACAACCAATATAAGAAGAAGAAGAAGAAAAATCCCATGGAACCTAATCCTCTAGAATTCCTTTTAAAAAATCCTTCAAATCAAGGCAGGCCAAGCTATTTGGATATTGTGAATGGTAGCCTACAAAGTTAGACAAGTTTGCTTGGATAATATTTTCTAGTAGGAGACATTCTTCCTATCATGGTTGTCAGTATTCCCATATGCGTCACAAGTACCTTACGACACTATGATGCCACCGTGCACATGACATGAGTCACACAACCTGCCTGCCACGGTCAAAACATGTAGTGGGAGTATTCAAGTTTGCATGCCACCATTTGGAACATGAATATGCAACCTGTCGAAAGGGTTCCAAAATGCACAAGGGTCTCTTTGACTAGCAGGATTTTAAAAATGTAGGAACATAAAAACATGTAGGATTCAGAAGTCATGCATATTTGAATGCACCACGGGGGAAACAAAGGAATCTTTTAAGGCCTCCTTTGGTTCAAAGGATAGGAATATCATAGGAATAAGAAAATCATAAGACATGAGATGACAACTTCTATACGAAAAGCGATGTCATTTGGTTCACGGGATTGAATTTTTTTCATTAGGTTGAGCCAATGTTCGTTTCCCTTTGAAATGTAAGGATAGGAACCAATTCTATGTAGGAATAGGAATCCATTCCTACAAACCAAAGGACACAAAAGGAAAATTCCCTACAGGATCCTATCCTATAGAATTTCTATAAAATTACTGAATCAAACGAGGCGTAAAGAGGTTGGACTGGATACTAAAATTCCTATGAAATTTAGTGGAAAGTAATTCTTGGGAAAAGTTCACGTTACTCGGTTCAATCAGACGAATCAAACAACCAATATAAGTAGAAAAAATCCCATGAATCCTAATCCTCTAGAATTCCTTTGAAAATCCATCAAATCAAAGAGGCTCTCAGATGATAACTACTTGGATATTGTGAATGGTAACCTAAAAAGTTAGACAAGTTTCCTATCTCTAAGAGATTCCTATCCTATGAACCAAAGAAGGCCAAAAGGCTGGAGCGGATACTAAAATTCCTATGAAATTTAGTGTAAGGTGGTCCTTGGGAAAAGTTCCATAGGATTCATTCCTAGGAATCAAACAAACAATATAAGAAAAAAAAAATCCCATGGATCCTAATCCCCTAGAATTTCTTTGAAAAATCCTTCAAATCAGAGAGGCAGACTAAACTACTTGGATATTGTGAATGATAACCTACAAAGTTAGACAAGTTTGGTTGGAAAATAAATCAAAGGAGGCCTAAAGAGGTTGGACTGGATACAAAAATTCCTATGGAATTTAGCACAAAGTAATCCTTGGGAAAAGTGCCCATTGGATTCAGTCCTAAATCAATCAACCAATATAAGAAGAAGAAATCCCATGAATCCTACTCCTCTAGAATTCCTTTGAAAAGTCCTTCAAATCAAAGAGGCTCTCAACAGATAACTACTTGGATATTGTGAATGGTAACCTAAAAGGTTAGACAAGTTTTCTATCCATGAGATATTCCTGTCCTATGAATCAAAGGAGGCTACAAGGTTAGAGTGGATACTAAAATTCCTATGAAATTTAGTGTAAAGTAATCCTTGGGAAAAGTTCCCATAGGATTCAATCCTATGAATCAAACAACCAATATAAGAAGAAGAAAAGAAATCCCATGGAACCTAATCCTCTAGAATTCCTTTGAAAAATCCTTCAAATCAAGGCAGGCCAAGCTATTTGGATATTGTGAATGGTAACCTAAAAAGTTAGACAAGTTTGGTTGGAAAATATTTTCTAGTAGGAGACATTCTTCCTATCATGGTTGTCAGTATTCCCACATGCATCACAAGTACCTTACGACACTATGATCCTACAGTACTTGATACTGACCATCCAACTTCGATACTGCTACTTAGACAAAAAGGGCACTACTGCCTAAAGCCTAAAACCTAGGTTGGTACTTAGGCAACACGCCAAAGGGAGACAAGGACAAGGAAAGGGAAATTATGGATGCAAATCAATCATTAACAGAGCCTGTCTGCCTGCCTGTCTAGTACTACCACTACTAGCACACAAAAGCACCAGCACATGACAATATCATATCACAGCTATTTTTTCCAGGCACACAATACCTGGCTGATTATTGTCCGACACTTGGATGGCCACCTGGCCTTGTTAACTTACCCCAAACCAATAAACAATGTCAATTTTTCCAAAGTCAGATTGCACAGAAAGAATAAATAATAGGAACAGCGTCAAACATCAATCAAGCCCAACGAGGATCATCATTCGCCCACGGACCCATCATACGGTTGGTAAAGCGCGCAGATCATGACAGGCATAGGCCAGCACTCATCATCCCGGCATATGCAACACCAATCATCTCCACCCTTGTCATCAGATTCAGACGGACCAAGTTTAGATCACCGCCCCGTTTTCGGACGCTTCATCCCGGCGGAGTTAAAGGGGGAGATGCTCGGGCTAAGGTGGGGGCTTGGGCTTTCCTCCCTCAGAGTGCCGTTCAGGATGGCCAGCTCTCTCAGCTGCTGCTTCTTGTAGTAGTCCATGGACTCATCCTGATCAATGACAGCACTCGTTAGAAAGGGCATGTCAAAATCATGGAGACAAAATGGGAGTGAAACAGGAAACAAATGTGCTTACCATTGGTTTGAGAAGATCTTCCAGGATGGTCACAGCCTGATTTAGACGCACATCAATAATGTCTGCTGGGAACTCTGCTTCCACAAGCACGTGCAGTGCCTCATTCAGGTGCTCATATCCAGGCTTATCTCTCAGCTTCTCTTCCTATATTACAGTAATGATATACTCATTAATTCATTCATATCGCTAGGGGGTGCGGGAAAACAGAAATGAAGCAAAACATTACATAGTTACATGTATCAAGAATTCAATGATCATATTATGCAACAGATAAATACAAGAAAGCCCAATGCAAAGTCTATAACCAAAGAGCGAGGCATTTCATGTCCAAGGGTAACACCGTAACACTGAAATGATGTTTGCATCAGAGCAATAAGATACTATCAGATTTGAAAAGCCTACATTTGCACCTAAAAAAGCCTATATACATATTACATGTATCAAGAATTCAATGGTCTTATTATGTAACAGGTAAATAAAAGAGATGTCCAATGTCAAAGCCTATAGCTAAAGATCAAGGCTGATATACCGTAACACTGATATAATTTCAAAAGCTTATGTTTGCATCAGAGCAATAAGATATTAGATTTGAAAAGCTTATAAGTGCATCTAAAGAAACTTATATACAGCAGACTAGCATCAGAACCTTAAACAGTTAAATTACAGGGTCAGTTTACTGACTCATACTATTGATAGATGGAATGTACATATATCACCAGTATCCAGTGAGTAACAAGATCCAAACAATGAAGGCTAAGGGGAACAGAAAGCTAGAGTGCTAGTGACATAAGCCACCACCCACCGACAAAAGAATGTTTTTACAGCAGTCACTAGTCAGTACTCACTGCAGTTAAACTATATATTCAAAACGTAGATCATGTCATCTCACAATGTCATTAACCTAGAGGACCTAGTAGATTAACAACTAGAATGAGCAAGTAGAAAACGTTAGCTAAAGGGGGAAGACCCCCCCCCCCCCCCCCCCAACTGTCTGTTGTTTAGGTAGGAGATGAGATCTCTCCACGATTCAACGCGGATAGCACCCCAGCGGAGTCCGCTGCGCGGACTGGAACGCGGGTGGGCGCAAACTCCAGCCACTGAGCTAGTGTTCAGTTCTCAGAATAAGCAAGTAGCAGTAAATATATACAGTAATAAAATTTGAATGATGAAATATCCATAGGTGCGGGCTACGTGATAGCAAGTATTAAATAGATGTTATATCCTCAATGAGCTTCCGACAGCGTTACTAGTCCTAAAACAACTTGGCAATCATTGCATATCAATCAGGCCAGACTAAAGGTTCAGTTGTTTATGGTATTAGCGATTAAATATATTAGCCAATTCAATCAGGAAAAAAATCTCTTAAATTAATTCCACATGATGAACTATGACAGTAACACATGGTATACATCCTAAAACTGTCCAATGGTTTAGCGCTGCTAAAATCAGGAACTGGAGAACAATACATGATAGTGTGCTTAGTTACCTTCACAGAGTCTTTAACTGATCCACGCCCACGAATATAAACTCTGCATTGAGTCGTAGCTTCAACTCTTTTCAGGGAGTTTCCTCGTGGCCCCAATAGACGGCCAACAAAGTTGAACTAGTAATGGACAAAAGAGTGTAAATCATTCATGACAAGACACAGCACATTAATAAAGTGATAGAAAGCCCTAAAGTAATGCATACTTACGTTAGGATACTTGTCCACAGGAACATCTAGCCTCACAAGTTTCTTGACAACAGGGGTACCACCAAGTGCTGGAGCACCATTCCAGCTCATTGGTGATGCTTGCAGAACCCCCATATGCTGAAAAAAGAGAGAATATTTTCTCCATAAAATAAATTAAGATAACTTCCTAAGATAAGCAAGATCCAATATAAAGAAACTGTGTCTTTGACAAAATTAGTTGCAAGGGTTAAATCTGGATCAAGCAACTACAAGGCAATATTATAAATAAAAAAGGGATTCTTTGTTAGTTTTAAGGAACAGATGAGTCAAAATGGACAAATAATATCCATCTGCCATTAACATAAGTCAGGTAATGATGGGACTGCATTTTCAATGATATTTTCTCCATAGAATAAATTAAGATAACTTCCTAACATAAGCAAGATCCAATATAAAGAAACTGGGTCCTTGCAAAAATAGTTGCAAGGGTTAAATCTGGATCAAGTAACTACAACGCAACATTATAAATAACAAAGGGATCTCTTGTTAGTTGCAAGGAACAGATGGAGTCAAAATGGAGAAATAATATTCATCTGTCATTAACATAAGTCAGGTAAAAATGGGACTGCATTTTCAATGATACTATACTGGTACTGCGGTACATTACATTCCAGAAAACTAGTGCAAGGTTAAACCTGACTACATCATGGTATGCATAAAATATCCACAATCCATGCAAAATCTTTTCATTTTACCAGGGTAGCCATCCTATAAATGCAATTACAACATAGCAATTCAATCTCAATGGTAATCAGCGATTGCTTGAATCTGCATTACCTCTGCTTGCCTTCCTGACCATCCCTCCAGATCCATTGGTTGACCATTCACTGGGTGGCCAGGTAACCTTAATGGGCTACCATGCTCAATTCTCTCAGCATCAACAAAATTATGGTTAGGCGGCAAAGAAGATGCCCGCAAAATCTCTGCATTAAACAAACATGGTAATGATGAGGCAGTGAGTGAAATATTTTCTGGCATACGATAGTACAATGATGATAGTAAAATCGTTGTCCTGCACTAAATTGAGAAATGGGCATAAATCGTTATATTTACAACTACATCCAATGCCTTGAATTATGGCAGCAACTAGATAGCAAGTAGAGACTTTCACAGTTAAAGAATAGGAATAAGCTGTATTGTGACCATTCTTAATCGATATTCGTTGTCGATATAAAAAGCATCAAATTCCAAAGTGTGAAGCCAATTACGAGACAGATTTACAAGGGCCAAGTTATTTGTGACCAAGAACTGGACAAGTTACCAGTATATTTAGATGATAGCGTATATGAGAAATGTATTAACAGAAGATCTGGTTTAACTTGCCCGGTTGACTAGTACTCCTGCATGATAACGCTACCAATATTTTTGGACAGGAAGAGCATCATACATCCACAAAGATATATCAGGTCATCAAATTTTCATAACAAGTCATAATCATTACTAACAGCCCATAACCTTACAGAATTAGGGTGAAACAGATTAAACTAAAGATTGACTGATTGCATCATGAACAACACATAGTATCTATTCCCTCCGTCCGAAAATACTTGTCATCAAAATGGACAAAAAGGGATGTATCTAGAACTAAAATACATCTAAATACATCCCTTTTTATTCATTTTGATGACAAGTATTTCCGGACAGAGGGAGTACATTGCAAAAGACCATATAAACAGGAAGAATCAAAGTAATGCCTGAAAGAGAAATAAACCTTGGTTCAAGAGCCTGGTACAGTAGGGAAGAACTTGAACGAATGGGGCTAGCTTCTGCCTCTCAGCAAGCAACTCAGCCACATACCTGACAAAGAAACAAGCACATTAGGATAAAACAGGTCACTCCAACTCTGTTGTTCACATGAGATTAATATTCGATATGACAGAAAGTACAATCATGATTTGAAGCATCTAAAATAACCAAAAGGCAGACCAAAACGCTGTAAAAAGACTAGAACTTTTGATTAGATTTATACATCAAGATCCAGCAAGATGTAAAATTGTACACACGTCTATCAATAAATGACCGAATTATTACATACGAATTTTACATCAACAGGCCAAAAAAAATAAATCTATCAGCGAGGAGCAATCATCTAAATCCCTATCTCCACAGATCACTCCTCCATCACAATCTCAGCACTCGAAGAAGGCCGGAACCAGGCAGAAATCTCCGCCGGCCGCATCAAATCTCGTGCTTCACGGAAGATTCCGAAGTGTCTGGATCAAAAAAACGAAAAACAAAAACTCGACCGGAAGAAACAAGAACATGGATAGCAAAGCAGGAGCCCCACCTTTCTCTATCAGACGAGGCAGAGTACCTCATGGAATTGAGGTGGAGGTGATGAGGCGCAGAATGGACAGGGGACTGCGAGTACTGCTGCAGGTGAGCCGGCGGCGGAATCCTGTCGCCCATGGCTACCGACGGCGAAAGGAACGAACTCTACAAGATTCAGGTGAGGACCAAGAAACCGAGGACCCAAAAAACCGGAGACCCAAAGCAATCAAGAAAAGAAACCAAGAAGAAGAAGCAACTACTTAGCAAAGCTACGGTAGGGAGGGGCAGTCCCCGAAATCTAGAAGTGAGGAGAGATTGGCAAGGACCAGGAGGATATATATAAGGGATAGATGGGATTGTTTAGCACAGAAGAGGAAGGTAATAGATGCGCAATCAATGATCGGCGAGCCCAGGCTGTGCAGCGTTGGCAGCAGCGGCAGCAGCAGCAGCTCGTGGTTCTTGCTCCTCCTCCCCTCCACAACACACCCGCAGAGGGGGGAGAGCAGGGCGGGGTGGGTGGGGGAGAAGGGGGCGGAGAGAGGGGAAGAGACAAACCCAAAGGAGGGCTTTGGATTCTCTCTCCCTGCAGTATTTGTCGCTGAAAATCACAGACGGTTTCCACCCCCGTAAATTTTCCTCCTTCAACGGTGTTGGGTTTCTTTCTTTTTATTTTCGGTTGGAATTTGGAGAGGATTTGTTGTTGTGCTAGGTACACCCAAGATTATAAATGGTTTCAAGGAAAAAATGTACGTGCCCTTGCCAAAAAATAGGGGAAAATGTACATGAGATATGTAAAATATAAATTCATCGGGTGCTTTTCAAAAATGAATATGGCGCGAACTTTTGAAAAATAAGGAATGCCATGAGTTGTTGTGGATAGATGAACGTGGCGCGCAAACTTTTCAAAAATAAATGGATACCATGAGTTGTTATGGGATAGATGAATATGGCGCGAACTTTTGAAAAATAAGGAATGCCATGAATTGTTATGGATAGATGAATGTGGCGCGCGAACTTTTCAAAAATAAATGGATACCATGAGTTGTTATGGGATAGATGAATATGGCGCGAACTTTTGAAAAATAAGGAATGCCATGAGTTGTTATCGATAGATGAATGTGGCGAGAAAACTTTCAAAGATAAATGGATACCATGAGTTGTTATGGGATAGATGAATATGGTGCGAACTTTTGAAAAATAAGGAATGCCGTGAGTTGTTATGGATAGATGAATGTGGCGCGTGAACTTTTCAAAGATAAATGGATACCATGAGTTGTTATGGGATAAATGAATATGGCATGCAAATTTTTCAAAAATAAATGGATACCATGAGTTGTTATGGGATAGATGAATGTGGCGCACGAACTTTTCAAAAATAAATGGATACCATGAGTTGTTATGGGATAAATGAATATGGCGCGAACTTTTGAAAAATAAAGAATGCCATGAGTTGTTATGGATAGATGAATGTGGCGCAAACTTTTTTTAAAAACAAATGAATACCATGAGTTGTTATGGGATATATGAAGATGGTGCAAACTTTTAAAAACAAGTACCCTGGTTACTGTTGATGCACTTTCGCGCACGAAAAAATATTGCCGTTAATGTAGATCCTCACTAATTGCTCGTGCCATTTGTAATCAATGTACACGAGTTTGAGCATAAACCGTTTTTCAGAAGCTTATACCCTGGTTACCGTTGATGCACTTTCGCGCGCAAAAAATATTGCCGTTAACATAGATACCCACTAATTGCTCGTTACACTTGTAATCAATGTACACGAGTTGAAGCATAAATCGTTTTCCGCAAGCGTATATGTGTTGGATATCACAATTTCATCGAGCGTGATCATTGCCCATGTGCTATAAAGTAGTTAAAATAAAATCTATTGAATAAAACCCACCAGAACATATGTTAGGTTTCTTTTTTTTTTGTTGACAGATGTTGTAATTTTCTTTTTTTGAATTTTTGGAGAGGATCTATTATCATGCTAGGGACACACTAGAACCTGTTAGAAGGAGAGGAGTACATAATAAGATATGTAAAATATAAATTCACTTAATACTATAAGGCAATCTAGTCGTTATAGGACTAAACGAATATGGCGCGAACTTAAAAAAAATGATACCACAACAACCGTTGATGTACTTTCGTGCGAAAAAAATTATCATTAACGTAGACACTTGCTAATTTGATCACAAGTTTCTTTCTTTGTCGGCGCTAGACTTCTTTCTTTCTACTTTCATTGAGGGGGTTTATTGTTGCGCTAGGTGTACACCCATTAGAACTTATTTGTGATAAAAGTACATAAGGCATGTAAAATGCATATTCACCTAGTACTATAACACATTCAAGTCGTTACGGGATGAATGAATATGGTGTGAACTTCAAAAAAAAAATCCAAACACCATGATTATCGTTGATGTACTCTGCGCAAAAAAAAACTTTGCCGTGAATCAGTGATTTTTTTTCTTCTTTGCAAGGTAATCAGTAAATTGGGTACTCACTAATTTGCAATCAATGTACTCGAGCTGGCGCATACAACCTTTTTTGGAAGTATATACGTGCTGGATATCACAATTTCATTGATTGTGAAGATCGTGCATGTTATCGTTCCTAAATATATGTTTTTTTAGAGATTACGATATGGACTACATACGGAGCAAAATGAGTGAATTTGCATTCTAAAATGCGTCTATATACATCCGTATGTAGTTTATATTGGAATATATTAAAAGACGTATATTTAGGCGAGTAATTAAATTAGAATCCACTGGATTTGATCGCGATACGCCATCAGAATCGAGATCTCAGACTGTGAGCACAAGTTTCTTCCTTCCTTCCTCGTGCTTTTCGTGCGGTGCGAAGAAGGGGTGGCTCTTTGCGTGCGTGCCCCTAGCCCGGCCACGCCGCCGGTAAAAAAGATCCCTCCTCACGGAATCTTGGTGGCCGTTTGCGGCGGCGTTGACTCCTGTAGAAACGGGCTGAATCCGGGCGGTGAAACCGGCCCGCTCCCTTCCCATCATCATCCAGGCCGCCCGTCTCCTGCCAAAAGGCCCTCTCGAGGTCCAGGGAGCTAATTTAGGCAGCTCCGCCAATCATTGGAGCACGGAGGCCAGCCAGTCAGTCAGCCAGCCAGGCGGGCAGGCCGACTGCCACCTGGCTCTACCAAACAATTTTTTTTTGAAAGTTACCAAACAATTTCCTCCCTACTTTTTACGGGGGTATACCAAGTCATTATTTTCCGCCCCAAAAATAAGTAGTATTCCGCGCTGCGCGGCCGCCGCTTTCTTGGAATTGGCTGTAAACAACCGCCGAAAATGCGTACGCATTTTTGCGTGATGGTCGCTCGTTCGTTCGCTGCTGCCAAAGTTTGTACTGCTGTCTTGGCTTGGCTTGGCTGGTTGCAGTGAGCTGGGCCGGTTGTCATCATTGGTTTTTGTACGCGGGATTAAAGAAAGTAAGAAACGGGGGTGCGTGTATACGCCAGAGGCAATCGGGCGATGCAAAGATCGCGGTAGGATGGATGTACGCTTGTTTAAAAAAAAATTGTGTTAGTATAGTTTGTGTTGGAATATTTTTTTGGAGGATCGTTCGTGGTAGAGTATTGGCGCACGTGGATCGGGCTGGGGCAGCGGCCGCTAAGGAACACGAGTTGCAGTTTGGCTGAACTTGTTGTGCCCAACAGCCATGAGGATGAGGTGAGGGTGTGGTCGATTTGTACAAACTGTTCCTTGTTAGTTTTGTTTTTGTTTTTTGCGGGAGACCCTGTTAGTTTTCTTTAGGACGTCGATAACTACTGAACATTCGGTCTGGGGCGTACCAGACCGAATGAAAAGTTTTTTTTGAGCATCAGTATGGACACAAGCGCTCATATACACGTGTATACACTCATTCCTATGAACGCACACATGCATATCCTACCTCTATGAGCATCTCTGAAAGACTGAGCCGGCATATCATCTTGAGATTTACGAAGTCATCGTAGGCGCCTCGTCGTCGACGGGAACGTCTCCTCCCACTGAAAGCGTATCGCCGGAAATCCTAAAATAAATCCAGAAATAATGCGAGCACCAGGATTTGAACCCTGGTGGGTTAGGGTTATCACTGTCCACATAACCAACTCAACCACAGGTTGATTCGCGACCGAACAAAAGGTTCGGTACGCCATCTTAGCCCCGCCGAACGATTTCGTTCGGGACGAGAGGCCCCCAGCCCGAACGCCCATTGGCACTGCCCCTACAGGCCCTTTTTTAGGAACACGGCCTTACAAGCCTCTTCTCTGTAGAAACAAAAAAAAACCCCAGAAGCGACACAAAGGCCCTTCTTTGCTGGGACAAAATAAACACAAGCCCTTTTTTGCTGGGACAAAAAATTGCCATGGATCATATGTAAAGTAAAAAAATCAAAGAAAAATAGAGTAAAAATGCCAGTCCCATAAAGTTGGTTTGACACAAAAAACCATTAGTGATTACATTGACATGTACGTAAAGGTAGTATAGTAAATCCCGAACGCCCATTGCCACTACCCCTACAGGATAATTACCGAACGTCGACAATATAGGTAAACTCGCCATGTCAAAAAGATAAAAATTGCGATGGGAAAATAAAAGAGTAAATTTTAACAAAAAATAAATAGGAAATAGAGGTTAAAAAATAAATTGCCATAGCGTTACAGATAAAATTGGCATGCCAAATTGAAAGAAAAATTTGCCATTTTTTTTATTTGAAGGTCCTATACTGCCGTGGCAATATAGGTAAATCTGCCATGTCAAAAAGGTAAAAATTGCCATGGAAAAAATAAAAAAAATAAAATTTTAATAGAAAATTAGAAAATAGATGTTAAAAAAAGAAATTGCCATGGCGTTGCAGATAAATTTTCCATGTCAATATAGGAAAAATTGCCATGGCAAATTGAAAGAAAAATTTGCCATCTTTTTTTTTCATTTGAATGTCCTATATTGCCATGGCAATATATGTAAACTTGCCATGTCAAAAAGCTAAAAATTGCCATGGAAAAAAATAAAAAATAAAAATTAAAAAAAAGAAATAGAGGTTAAAAAAAGAAATTGCCATGTCGTTACGGATAAATTTGCCATGTCAACATAGGAAAAATTGCCATGGCTAATTGAAAGAAAAAATCCATGTTTTTTTTTCATTTGAATGTCCAATATTGCCATGGCAAAAATAGGTAAGCTTGCCATGTCAAAACAGTAAAAATTGCCATGGCAATAAATTAATAAAATTCTCATAGAAAAAATAGAGGTTCAAAAAGAAATTGCCATGGCGTTATAGATTAATTTCTCCATGCCAACATTGGGGAAATTGCCATGGAGAATTAAAAGAAAAATTTGTCAATTTTTCTTCAATAGAAGGTAAAATTTGGATATCATCAATACAAAACTATTGACATTGCCACAACATTTTTTTTACAAAGCCAAAAGTTATGAATTTTTTTGCCATGGCAAATTCACTTTACGGCCCATGGCAAATTATAGCTTTTGCTACGTTAGCAAAGTACACTTGCCATGACACAACTCATTTTTTTAGAAAAACAAAAGCCATTGAAGGCAACATGTTATGATTTTTGCCATGGTAATAAAATAATGCAATTTGTCACAACAATAAAATTTGAGTTGCCATGGCAACATAATTTTGAGTTCCCAAAATGGCGAAAAACATAATTTGAGTTTGCCATAAATTATAATTTCTAAAATGTTGTCGCGGAAAAGGTATTAATGGTCGACGTGTGGAAAAACATCTACACTTGCCATGGCAAAACACATATTAAGTTGCCATGGCAATTGTTAAATTGGCGTGCAAAACCAAAAAGAACCCAAAAAATGCCATGGCAAAAACAAATTAACTTTCCATGGCAAAAAACCCCCCGTAAAATGCAATGATCACCTCGTTGCCATATGACTATATGACACATAGTTACTAAAAAAGCCTACATTTGCCATATAACCATTAGAAAACAAAGTCTGAGATGGGCCATGATATTAAGACAAAATCTATAAAAAATATTGTCATGTGTGAATGAACTAACAATTTATAAAGTTGCCATGGTATGAGAATTTATAATAATCTAAGAAATTGCCATGTTGTGCTAAACACCGTGATACGAAATTGCCATGTATTAGGACCAAAAACCTAAATTTGTGTACTACTCACATGGCAAAGTTAGTAACTACAAAAATCACAACAAAAGATTGTGTTCTACTCAGATTTTAGTGTAGCATGGCAAATTTAGGGACTATTTCATACACAACCAGTGGCAAAAATGTGTTCAAAAAAGCTCATGGTACTCAGCATCTAGCGAAATTCATCAGACATGGGTAAAAAATGGGGGGAATGGGACGTTGTACATATGCACACACAAAACTGCAGAAGGAGAGCGGCGGTGCATCGACCTGTCGGATCCCCCTCGCCCGTGGTGTAGCTCGAGCTCGAGCACCTCCCCGTCGGGCTCCCTTCTGAGGATGGACGCCGTCTGTGAGGAGCCCATCATGTTGCCTCACCGCGGACTCATCGCCGGGCACCCCGACTCCACTCTCCGCCCGGTGCACGCTGGGAATCGTTGGAGTCATCGCTGCCTCCCCCAATTCACCGGACGGGAGTAGAGATGGCACATCGTTGCGCTGCTCCGCCGCCGCTCTTCCTGCTCCTATACGCCTCAACCGCCGCCGCGACCGTCGTCGCGTGATCCCCGCGCCCGCCCTCTTCGCGCAACCACACCTCTAGCCGGGCAGTGAGCTAGAGGAGGGGAGACGACCTAGATGCCCGCCGCCGCGGCATGGGCGAGCGGGGAGCGCTCTGCCTCCGCCACGGCCGCACCTCTAGTCGGTGGGAGCGGACCAGAGTCACGTCACGCTCCGGTCAGCATCGCCTGAACGAGCTCGAGGAGGGGAGACGACTACCGCGACGGCGCCGGCGAGCGGGCGGCGCTTGGCCTCCGCCATGACCGCACCTCTACCCCGGCGAGGATCACACAGATGTATGCGGCCTCGACCCCGCCCAACGCGGCAGCGCGGGGAGCTGGCGGGTGGCGGCAGCTAGCGGCGATCCACAGAGACGCTGTGGAGAGGAACAGTGGGTGAGGGGAAGAGAAGGATAAGGCTGAGGGGGCAGAAGGAGATGATGTCGTTTGGTCAATCGGCCATTCGGGAGTTGAGAGGAAAATCCCGAACTACTTCTCTGCTGACTTGGCAGTGTCACCTACTCTAAGATGTGTGCAAATCATCTGACGGCAGTCGAGGCGTTCGGGACCGAACGCTAAAATCCTGACGTTCGGGAGTTATAGAATCCGTTTCTTTAACATGGTACACATGCAAAGTCACCCTTACGGACACCTATGGAATACTGAGTCGGCGCAGTATCTTGAGTTTGGCGAAGTCACCATAAGAGCCAGGGACCTCTCCTCCCACTGAACAAATATCATCGGAAAGTGCATCAGCTGTATATAAAATAGGTGTTGGGGAACGTTGCAGAAAACAAAAAATTTCCTACTCGTTTCACCAAGATCATCTAGGAGTTCATCTAGCAACGAGTCATGAGATGCATCTACATACCTTTGTAGATCGCGAGCGGAAGCGTTCGTTAGAACGAGGTTGATGTTGTCGAACACGACGTGATCCAAATCACCGATGACCAGCGCCGAACGGACGACACCTCCGCGTTCAACACACGTACGGGACGGGAGACGTCTCCTCCTTCTTGATCCAGCAAGGGGGAAGGAGAGGTTGACGAAGATCCAGCAGCACGACGGCGTGGTGGTGGATGCAGGGCGTCACGACGCAGGGCTTCGCCGTGTACTACGAGAGAGGAAAAAGCAACGGGGAGAGAGGGAAGCACCAAAGGCGTGGGGATCAAGTCCCTCCTCTCCCCCACTATATATAAGGGTTCCAGGGGGGGCGCCGGCCCTGGTAGATGGGATCTACCAGGGGGGCGGCGGCCAGGGGTGGGGGGCTTGCCCCCCAAGCAAGGGGGCGCCCCCTTTAGGGTTCCCCCCCAACCCTAGGCGCATGGGCCTTGGGGGGGGGCTGGCGCCCCAGCCCACTATGGGCTGGGTTCCCTCCTATTTCAGCCCAAGGGGCCCTCCGGGATAGGTGGCCCCACCCGGTGGACCCCCGGGACCCTTTCGGTGGTCCCGGTACAATACCGGGTACCCCGAAACTTGTCCCGATGGCCGAAACTGCACATCCTATATATAATTCTTTACCTCCGGACCATTCCGGAACTTCTCGTGACGTCCGGGATCTCATCCGGGACCCCGAACAACATTCGGGTTACTGCATATACTTATCTTCACAACCCTAGCGTCACCGAACCTTAAGTGTGTAGACCCTACGGGTTCGGGAGACAAGCAGACATGACCGAGACGACTCTCCGGTCAATAACCAACAACGGGATCTGGATACCCATGTTGGCTCCCACATGCTCCACGATGATCTCATCGGATGAACCACGATGTCGAGGATTCAATCAACCCCGTATGCAATTCCCTTTGTCAATCGATATATTACTTGCCCGAGATTCGATCATCGGTATCCCAATACCTCGTTCAATCTCGTTACCGGCAAGTCACTTTACTCGTACCGTAATGCATGATCCCGTGACCAGACACTTGGTCACTTTGAGCTCATTATGATGATGCATTACCGAGTGGGCCCAGTGATACCTCTCCGTCATACGGAGTGACAAATCCCAGTCTTGATCCGTGTCAACCCAACAGATACTTTCGGAGATACCCGTAGTCTACCTTTATAGTCACCCAGTTACGTTGTGACGTTTGGTACACCCAAAGCACTCCTACGGTATCCGGGAGTTACACGATCTCATGGTCTAGGGAAAAGATACTTGACATTGCAAAACTCTAGCAAACGAACTATACGATCTTTATGCTATGTTTAGGATTGGGTCTTGTCCATCACATCATTCTCCTAATGATGTGATCTCGTTATCAATGACATCCAATGTCCATAGTCAGGAAACCATGACTATCAGTTGATCAACGGGCTAGTCAACTAGAGGCTTACTAGGGACATGTTGGTGTCTGTTATTCACACATGTATTACGATTTCCGGATAACACAATTATAGCATGAATAAAGACAATTATCATGAATAAGGAAATATAATAATAATGCTTTTATTATTGCCTCTAGGGCATATTTCCAACAGTCTCCCACTTGCACTAGAGTCAATAATCTAGTTACATTGTGATGAATCGAACACCCATGGAATTCTGGTGTTGATCATGTTTTGCCCTAGGGAGAGGTTTAGTCAACGGATCTGCTACATTCAGGTCCATATGTACTTTACAAATTTCTATGTCTCCATCTTGAACATTTTCACGAATGGAGTTGAAGCGACGCTTGATGTGCCTTGTCTTCTTGTGAAACCTGGGCTCCTTGGCAAGTGCAATAGCTCCAGTGTTGTCACAGAAGAGCTTGATCGGCCCCGACGCATTGGGTATGACTCCGAGGTCGGTGATGAACTCCTTCATCCAAATTGCTTCATGTGCTGCCTCCGAGGCTGCCATGTACTCCGCTTCACATGTAGATCCCGCCACGATGCTTTGCTTGCAACTGCACCAGCTTACTGCCCCACCATTCAAAATATACACGTATCCGGTTTGTGACTTTGAGTCATCCAGATCTGTGTCGAAGCTAGCGTAGACGTAACCCTTTACGACGAGCTCTTCGTCACCTCCATAAACGAGAAACATCTCCTTAGTCCTTTTCAGGTACTTCAGGATATTCTTGACCGCTGTCCAGTGTTCCTTGCCGGGATTACTTTGGTACCTTCCTACCAAACTTACGGCAAGGTTTACATCAGGTCTGGTACACAGCATGGCATACATAATAGAACCTATGGCTGAGGCATAGGGGATGACACTCATCTCTTCTATTTCTTCTGCCGTGGTCGGACTTTGAGCCGAGCTCAGTCTCATACCTTGTAGCACAGGCAAGAACCCCTTCTTAGACCGATCCATATTGAACTTCTTCAATATCTTATCAAGGTATGTGCTTTGTGAAAGACCTATGAGGCGTCTTGATCTATCTCTATAGATCTTGATGCCTAATATATAAGCAGCTTCTCCAAGGTCCTTCATTGAAAAACTCTTATTCAAGTAGGCCTTGATGCTGTTCAAGAGTTCTATATCATTTCCCATCAAAAGTATGTCATCTACATATAATATGAGAAATGCTACAGAGCTCCCACTCACTTTCTTGTAAACACAGGCTTCTCCATAAGTCTGTGTGAACCCAAACGCTTTGATCATCTCATCAAAGCGAATGTTCCAACTCCGAGATGCTTGCACCAGCCCATAAATCGAGCGTTGGAGCTTGCACACCTTGTCAGCATTCTTAGGATCGACAAAACCCTCCGGCTGCATCATATACAATTCTTCCTTAAGGAAACCATTAAGGAATGCCGTTTTGACGTCCATTTGCCATATTTCATAATCGTAGAATGCGGCAATTGCTAACATGATTCGGACGGACTTCAGCTTCGCTACCGGTGAGAAAGTCTCATCGTAGTCAACCCCTTGAACTTGTCGATAACCCTTAGCGACAAGCCGAGCTTTATAGATGGTCACATTACCATCCGCGTCTGTCTTCCTCTTAAAGATCCATTTATTTTCTATGGCTCGCCGTTCTACGGGCAAGTCAGTCAAAGTCCATACTTCATTTTCATACATGGATCCTATCTCGGATTTCATGGCTTCTAGCCATTTGTCGGAATCCGGGCCCGCCATCGCTTCTTCATAGTTCGAAGGTTCACCGTTGTCTAACAACATGATTTCCAAGACAGGGTTGCCGTACCACTCTGGTGTGGAACGTGTCCTTGTGGACCTTCGAATTTCAGTAGGAGCTAGATCAGAAGTATCTTGATCATTATCATTAACTTCCTCTCTAGTCGGTGCTGGCACCTCAGGAACATTTTCTTGAGTTGCGCCATTTTCCGGTTCAAGAGGCAATACTTCATCTAGTTCTACTTTCCTCCCACTTACTTCTTTCGAGAGAAACTCCTTCTCTAGAAAGGATCCATTCTTGGCAACAAAGAGCTTGCCTTTGGATCTGAGGTAGAAGGTATACCCAATAGTTTCTTTAGGGTATCCTATGAAGACGCATTTTTCCGACTTGGGTTCGAGCTTTTCAGGTTGAAGTTTCTTGACATAAGCATCGCATCCCCAAACTTTTAGAAACGACAGCTTAGGTTTCTTTCCAAACCATAATTCAAACGGTGTCGTCTCAACGGATTTCGACGGAGCCCTATTTAAAGTGAATGCGGCAGTCTCTAAAGCATAGCCCCAAAAAGATAGCGGCAGATCGGTAAGAGACATCATAGACCGCACCATATCTAATAGAGTGCGATTACGACGTTCGGACACACCGTTTCGCTGAGGTGTTCCAGGCGGCGTGAGTTGTGAAACTATTCCACATTTTCTTAAGTGTGTGCCAAATTCGTGACTCAAGTATTCTCCTCCACGATCTGATCGTAGAAACTTGATTTTCCTGTCACGTTGATTCTCGACCTCACTCTGAAATTCCTTGAACTTTTCAAAGGTTTCAGACTTGTGCTTCATTAAGTAAATATATCCATATCTACTCAAATCATCAGTGAGGGTGAGAACATAACGATAGCCACCGCGAGCCTCAACACTCATTGGACCGCACACATCGATATGTATAATTTCCAACAAGTTGGTTGCTCGCTCCATTGTTCCTGAGAACGGAGTCTTGGTCATTTTACCCATAAGGCATGGTTTGCACGTGTCAAATGATTCATAATCAAGAGACTCTAAAAGTCCATCAGCATGGAGCTTCTTCATGCGTTTGACACCTATGTGACCAAGGCGACAGTGCCACAAGTATGTGGGACTATCATTATCAACCTTACATCTTTTGGCACTCACATTATGAACGTGTGTAGTATTACGTTCGAGATTCATAAAGAATAAACCATTCACCATAGGAGCATGACCATAAAACATATCTCTCATATAAATAGAACAACCATTATTCTCCGATTTAAATGAGTAGCCATCTCGAATCAAACGAGATCCTGATACAATGTTCATGCTCAAAGCTGGTACTAAATAACAATTATTAAGGTTTAAAACTAATCCCGAAGGTAAATGTAGAGGTAGCGTGCCGACGGCGATCACATTGACCTTGGAACCATTCCCGACGCGCATCGTCACCTCGTCCTTTGCCAGTTTCCGCTTATTCCGCAGCCCCTGCTTTGAGTTACAAATGTGAGCAACTGCACCGGTATCAAATACCCAGGAGCTACTACGGACACTAGTAAGGTACACATCAATTACATGTATATCACATATACCTTTTGTTTTGCCGGCCTTCTTGTCTGCTAAGTATTTAGGGCAGTTCCGCTTCCAGTGACCGCTTCCCTTGCAATAAAAGCACTCAGTCTCGGGCTTGGGTCCATTCTTTGGCTTCTTCCCAGCAGCTTGCCTGCCGGGCGCGGCAACTTCCTTGCCGTCCTTCTTGAAGGCTTTCTTACCCTTGCCCTTCTTGAACTTAGTGGTTTTATTGACCATCAACACTTGATGTTCCTTCTTGACTTCTACCTCCGCTGATTTCAGCATTGAGAACAACTCAGGAATGGTCTTTTGCATCCCCTGCATGTTGAAGTTCATCACAAAGCTCTTGTAGCTTGGTGGAAGCGACTGGAGGATTCTGTCAATGACCGCATCATCCGGGAGATTAACTCCCAGCTGAGTCAAGCAGTTATGTAATCCAGACATAGTGAGTATGTGCTCACTGACAGAACTGTTTTCCTCCATCTTACAGCTGAAGAACTTGTCGGAGACCTCATATCTCTCGACCCGGGCATGAGCTTGGAAAACCATTTTCAGCTCTTCGAACATCTCATATGCTCCATGTCTCTCAAAACGCTTTTGGAGCCCCGGTTCTAAACTGTAAAGCATGCCGCACTGAACGAGGGAGTAGTCGTCAACACGTGTCTGCCAAGCGTTCATAACGTCTTGGTTCTGTGGGACGGGAGCTTCACCTAGCGGTGCTTGTAGGACGTAATCTTTCTTGGCAGCTATGAGGATGATCCTCAGGTTCCGGACCCAGTCCGTATAGTTGCTACCATCGTCTTTCAGCTTGGTTTTCTCTAGGAACGCGTTGAAGTTGAGGACTACGTGGGCCATTTGATCTACAAGACATATTGTAAAATATTTTAGACTAAGTTCATGATAATTAAGTTCATCAAATCAAATTATTTATGAACTCCCACTTAGATTGGACATCCCTCTAGTCATCTAAGTATTACATGATCCGAGTTAACTAGGCCGTGTCCGATCATCACGTGAGACGGACTAGTCAACATCGGTGAACATCTTCATGTTGATCGTATCTTCCATACGACTCATGCTCGACCTTTCGGTCTTCTGTGTTCCGAGACCATGTCTGTACATGCTAGGCTCGTCAAGTCAACCTAAGTGTTTGCATATGTAAATCTGTCTTACACCCGTTGTATGTGAGCGTCTGAATAAAACACCCGATCATCATGTGGTGTTTTGAAACAGCGAACTGTCGCAACGGCGCACAGTTAGGGGGAACACTTCTTGAAATTAATATGAGGGATCATCTTATTTACTACCGTCGTTCTAAGTAAACAAGATGCAAAACATGATAAACATCACATGCAATCAAATAATAAACGTGACATGATATGGCCAATATCACATAGCTCCTTTGATCTCCATCTTGGGGCTCCATGATCATCCTGTCACCGGCATGACACCATGATCTCCATCATCATGATCTCCATCATCGTGCCTCCATGAAGTTGCTCGCCAACTATTACTTCTACTACTACGGCTAACGCGTTTAGCAATAAAGTAAAGTAATTTACATGGCGTTTCTCAATGACACGCAGGTCATATAAAAGAATAAAGACAACTCCTATGGCTCCTGCCGGTTGTCATACTCATCGACATGCAAGTCGTGATTCCTATTACAATAGCATGAACATCTCATACATCACATATAGATCATTCATCATTCATCACAACTTTGGCCATATCATATCACAATCACTTGCTGCAAAAACAAGTTAGACGTCCTCTAATTGTTGTTGCAAGTTTTACGTGGCTGAATTAGGGTTCTAGCAAGAACGTTTTCTTACCTACGTGAAAGCCACAACGTGATTTGTCAACTTCTATTTACCCTTCATAAGGACCCTGTTCATCGAATCCGCTCCAACTAAAGTAGGAGAGACAGACACCCGCCAGCCACCTTATGCAACTAGTGCATGTTAGTCGGTGGAACCGGTCTCACGTAAGCGTACGTGTAAGGTTGGTCCGGGCCGCTTCATCCCACAATACCGCTGAAGCAAGAAAAGACTAGTAGCGGCAAGAAAGTTGACAAATCCACGCCCACAACAAATTGTGTTCTACTCGCGCAAGAAGAACTACGCATAGACCTAGCTCATGATGCCACTGTTGGGGAACGTTGCAGAAAACAAAAATTTTCCTACTCGTTTCACCAAGATCATCTAGGAGTTCATCTAGCAACGAGTCACGAGATGCATCTACATACCTTTGTAGATCGCGAGCGGAAGCGTTCGTTAGAACGAGGTTGATGTTGTCGAACACGACGTGATCCAAATCACCGATGACCAGCGCCGAACGGACGGCACCTCCGTGTTCAACACACGTACGGGACGGGAGACGTCTCCTCCTTCTTGATCCAGCAAGGGGGAAGGAGAGGTTGACGAAGATCCAGCAGCACGACGGCGTGGTGGTGGATGCAGGGCGTCACGACGCAGGGCTTCGCCGTGTACTACGAGAGAGGAAGAAGCAACGGGGAGAGAGGGAAGCACCAAAGGCGTGGGGATCAAGTCCCTCCTCTCCCCCACTATATATAGGGGTGCCAGGGGGGGCGCCGGCCCTGGTAGATGGGATCTACCAGGGGGGGCGGCGGCCAGGGGTGGGGGGCTTGCCCCCCAAGCAAGGGGGCGCCCCCTTTAGGGTTCCCCCCAACCCTAGGCGCATGGGCCTTGGGGGGGCTGGCGCCCCAGCCCACTATGGGCTGGGTTCCCTCCTATTTCAGCCCAAGGGGCCCTCCGGGATAGGTGGCCCCACCCGGTGGACCCCCGGGACCCTTCCGGTGGTCCCGGTACAATACCGGGTACCCCGAAACTTGTCCCGATGGCCGAAACTGCACATCCTATATATAATTCTTTACCTCCGGACCATTCCGGAACTTCTCGTGACGTCCGGGATCTCATCCGGGACCCCGAACAACATTCGGGTTACTGCATATACTTATCTTCACAACCCTAGCGTCACCGAACCTTAAGTGTGTAGACCCTACGGGTTCGGGAGACAAGCAGACATGACCGAGACGACTCTCCGGTCAATAACCAACAGCGGGATCTGGATACCCATGTTGGCTCCCACATTCTCCACGATGATCTCATCGGATGAACCATGATGTCGAGGATTCAATCAACCCCATATGCAATTCCCTTTGTCAATCGATATATTACTTGCCCGAGATTCGATCATCGGTATCCCAATACCTCGTTCAATCTCGTTACCGGCAAGTCACTTTACTCGTACCGTAATGCATGATCCCGTGACCAGACACTTGGTCACTTTGAGCTCATTATGATGATGCATTACCGAGTGGGCCCAGTGATACCTCTCCGTCATACGGAGTGACAAATCCCAGTCTTGATCCGTGTCAACCCAACAGATACTTTCGGAGATACCCGTAGTCTACCTTTATAGTCACCCAGTTACGTTGTGACGTTTGGTACACCCAAAGCACTCCTACGGTATCCGGGAGTTACACGATCTCATGGTCTAGGGAAAAGATACTTGACATTGCAAAACTCTAGCAAACGAACTATACGATCTTTATGCTATGTTTAGGATTGGGTCTTGTCCATCACATCATTATCCTAATGATGTGATCTCGTTATCAATGACATCCAATGTCCATAGTCAGGAAACCATGACTATCAGTTGATCAACGGGCTAGTCAACTAGAGGCTTACTAGGGACATGTTGGTGTCTGTTATTCACACATGTATTACGATTTCCGGATAACACAATTATAGCATGGATAAAGACAATTATCATGAATAAGGAAATATAATAATAATGCTTTTATTATTGCCTCTAGGGCATATTTCCAACAATAGGTTCATTGCAAGCAACTAGAAATCTCCCCGCATTGTCCCGAGAAACCACTTAGGCCTCCAGATAAGGAATTCATATCATAAAATGCATCAACATTAATCATAGTGAATCCCTCCTTTGGTTTCTTCCAAACACTCATCTTTCTAGGACTCCCCTTACAAGATGCTTTAATATTGCTATTTGTAATCAGCTAGATCGACATGCCCACATGTGACAGAGATGACACTTGCTCACCATGGACTACCTATCTTCGGCACCACCATATATGCCATGCTGATGTAAGGACAAACTCTTTGATATTAGATGAATCATAGTTTGATGGCGCTAACTCCGGCATATAGAGTTATTCTTCGAGAACTACACTTCCAGCCTGGTCCACTTGTAAAGTCATGTTGTTCACATCAGCTACATCTAGTATGTTCCATGTCTTCCTTGCATGCACACACTCAAAGAGTGTGTGCTTTATGTCCTCGCAATGTATATTACATCAAGGGCATTGGCTAGACACCGAGATATGTATGTTAGACAACACACTGAAGCAAGGCAAGATCCCATGCAATGTTTCCATGTATTTTTTTACCTTTGCAGCAACCAAACATTTCCATATAGTTTTTCAACGGGGTTTAGCAATGATCTATTTGTTTCTTTTTCTCCAAAATGATGTAGCCATTTATCATGATATGGTGACAATAGATAAGTCATTCTCCGACAATAAAATCCCGAATCCCATGTTACCCATGATCGAGTTAATAAGATCATAAACCACACCCAAAAGACTTCTTCCTTTAGGAGTAATCAATTTCCCATTTGGACTATTCGACACCCAATCATCATCTCATATGTTGATCAGTGTTCCCTCTCCGACATGCCAAATACATAGACTATTAAAAGTTTTCACTCCAGCTAGGATACGCTGCCAAGTGAATGATGCACCACTTTTCATCTTTGTATTCAAAAGTTTTCCATCAAGAGAATATTTGGTTCTCAATACTATTGCACATATGGACTCAGGGTCACAAAGAAGGCGCCATACTTACTGTGACTACATGGCAGGGTTAAATCAATGTGGGTCATGAAAACCAAGTCCTCCCATTGGCTTAGGAATACATAACTTCCACTAGGAAAACCAGTGCATCTTCTTATGGCTGACATCATCCCACCACTAGAATGCAAGATTGCATCCATGATTCATTTACGACTTTTTTGGGAAGCTTGAATACATATATCACATATGCTGGTATGGCCTAAACCACATATTTCACTAACACTTCTTTACCTCCTGTTGACATGATTTTTTCTCTTTCCATTCACAAATTCTCCCTAGCACCCCCTCTATTAGATGCATAAAAATGCCACTCTCTCATCACCCACCATTGTGGGACTTTGCCCCTGGCAGGATAGGTGAGGAATCACTCTTGATCTGATCTATTGGGGCCAACAACTTCGCCAAAGCCGACTAGCATCCCCTTCCACTGCATTTGTTGAACAAAGAAGGCTAGTACACTAAAGGATCGAATTTGCTTTCCGTGGTGAACTGGTCGTCCCATACCTTCATTTTGTCCCATGTGTGTTGAACATTGTCTTCCTCTGTTCCAGCTTCATTGATGTAGGTAGGGGTAGGCGAGAAAGGGTCCCCTCTTTCCTATTAGTAAGCGGGCATTCGATTCCACTAGGGTCTTATGTGGCACCCCGACTCAGAGAAAACCGGAACGCCCCGTATTCCAGCCCAGAGATCGAGGTTAAGTCTTCTGGAATACGGCACTGCTTAGTATAGAACAAACCAACTCTCTATTACAACACGAATATGAATACAAGGGTTCCGATATTACAATGAATAACATCGGCACGGCGACACTACGCCAACCACAATTGCTCTATACAAGCAGCATAACAACTCAAAGCAGCGGAACAACTACTGGCAGCGGAACAACGAACATCGATGATGGACTCCAATCCGCAGGGACTCTGGCTGGAACATTTATCCTAGCTCGCGAACACAGGAACAACACCAAACAAGCAAGCAATCTAGGCACGACTTGCAAACTGGCATGACACGCCAGGTCAGTACATTGAATGTACTTGCAAGCTCACAATAACCAGAAGCATTCAAGACAAACAATAGCATGGCAATTACAGGTTAATCAGGAATTATCAAGAGATCATCAGGATAACATGGCATGAGCAACATGAACATAATACTGCTAGAACAATATGATCATGGCATGAACAACATGAACATAATACTGCTAGAACAATATGATCTTGGCATGAACAACATGAACATAATACTGCTAGAACAATAGGAGCATGACATGAACATATAAATCTGACGATACCAGCATGCAACATGATGACACTATATGCACCATTTATTCTGCTCGGGTTACCTCGTAACCAAATGGTGATCCTTCCGGCGATCACAAGCATGACCAACACTTGGTCTCAAACAGTGATCCTTCCGGCGATCACAACCATGACCAATACCTGGCCTCAAACGATGATCCTTCCGGCGATCACAACCAACTTATCTCCTTATCGACCCGTGGTTGTTATTAAGTACATTATTATTATTATTATTATTATTATTATTATTATTATTATTATTATTATTATTACTGTTGACTCATAGTGTGACCAACTACGAACTGGGCCCTTATCCGTGGGCACGGCTATCGATAGATTTAATAAACACTCTGCAGAGGTTAGTACATTGTACCCACACCACGGAACCCATGGCCTCGCACTCCCATTCGGGTGGACCAACGACGTTCCGACAAAAGCGATCTACTGCCATGACACTCTCCCGGCCACTCCGACTCACTCCCCACTGGGCTAGTCCTGGGTGGCCCCATGTCTACCAAAGACACCAACGACCACCGTTGTGGCCAAACATAAACGGTCCCAAACGGGGACCCAGATCCATAACAACAACAACGGGCACACAAGGTTATGTCTGCTTACCGGGCCAAGGTACTACACGCCCATAACCTTCCCTCGTTGGAGGCACCGGCTAGAGGCACGACAATAGACCCAGTTAGGACCTTCCCATAAAGGTAAGCGTGGTTGCACTGGCCAGTTCGATATGGTGGCACCATGACTCAGCCAACAGTTGTTCAAGTTCAATTTAATCCGGTTAAACTTGAATGCAAATACGCTGAGCCATGATAAAATACATGATGCAATTACAATGCATGAGCATGATATCATGAGAGAACCACATAACTACCCACCATATCAACAATGAATCATATCCAACTAAGCATGGCATACTGACTAGCATGAACATCATAAGTACATACTTCTCCGAAACATAGCATGGCCACTAGCATCAACAATATCATGCAAGAACATATCTACAATGCCATCATGCAAGCATTTAACCAACTGGATGCAATGGAACATGCATACTCGGGACAGATGGCCGTCATGCACCGAAGACCATCACCAACATCAACATGTACTGCTAGCAAACATAAACATATAAAAGGAATACTAGCAACTAGCAGGGCATGCTAACCAGGTGCATAACAACATAGCAAGAAAGTAAGCACTAACCAAGAATCATTACCGAACAACGATAACCATATTTTAAACAAGCAAACAATTAATAAATATTCAAGTTGAAAACCATGGCTACTGCATGACTATCATGCAAGTGGGTATTGTGGCTTGCCTGGGGTGACGGAGACTCCGGGAAGAAGTGCGGTGAAGCCGCAGAATGAAACGTCGGACAGTTCTTTCTCGGAGGGGGCTGATTAGAGGCAAGGGCGAAATGGTCATTTTCACTGTGAGAACACCTAGTGAAAATGTTACCAAAAGATAGATCTCGACGAGATGAAGAAGTGAGCGTTGGTTTCACCTCGATCGAAGTTACGGTTGAAAAGTTGTGAGGTGCGGAAGAAGGACCAATCTGTGAATATTTTCATCACCAACGGGTCCCTGAGTGGATAAGGCAGAGGCGCATATTAGAAAATACGCTTTCTGAGCAGAGAAACCGCATTCCTGGCCGCGGTATAAGAAAATACGTTTTCTAGAGAGGACAACGCATTTTAGCGAACGGAGGGAAAGGATACGCTTTGTGAATAAGAAAACGTACTTTGAGCAGAACAGAAACGAAACTACGCTTTCAGAATCTGAAAGCACATTCCCTGAAATACGTCTCCACTTAACGTACCTGGGCCCGGGTTGTGTGGCTGGCACGTGGGGTCCAGCAGCCAGGGGGATGAGCCAGGTCGTCGTCTTCCTCCTCCTGCCTCCCCGATCGGAGACAGAGGAGCGAAGCAGGGAGGTGGGCGCGGCGAGGGGCCCAGGCGGCTCCGGCTAAGTCCGGCCAGGTGGAGGCCACCGGTGGGCACAACTCGGCTGGCCGCGGCGGAGAGAGGCAGCAGGGACGGCGGGGATGCCTCGGGGAAGTGGCGACGGGAGGAGAACAGAGAGGAGCAGGGCGGGCGCCGACGATGGAACGGGCTGCTCCGGCCACCTCAGGCCAAGGAGCGGGCACCGGCGGGTTCAGGGCGGAGCACCGCATCCATTCAGAGGCAAAGGAGGTGTCGGGGACTGGTGGAGAGGTGGGGAGGCGCGGGGACCGGGGAGGCTACAGATAGCTCGGGCCGTGGAGGTACTCGGCGAAGCAGCGGCTCCGGCGAGGGGGCAAGGGGCGGGGGCGAACCGCGGGTAGGAGGGGAACGTGTAGGACGGGTCGGGAGGTGGAGAGGAGGACTAGGCTCGCCGGAAACGAGAAGACCGGCGATGGCCGAGGCGAGCTCCGGCAAAAAGAGGAGGGGGCCGAGGACTCTGATGGACTAGAGAGGCGAGGGAGGAGTGAATGAGCTGCGGGAGGGGTCGAGGGTCCTATATATGCGCCCGGGGAAAGCTCTCAAGCGCACAAGCGAGCTTGAGTAGTGCTCTAATGGAGGTCAGTGGCTGGGCTTCACACGGGCATGGAGCTAGCGGCTCATTTATGGCGAACCACGATGACGCATCGATGCAGGGCGATGCATTAGATCACGGGAGAGCTCCAGGACACGAATGGAGGTCGAGACGAGGAGGGAGGAGACAATAACAGTGGCCGGACCGAGCCAGAGCTTGCACCGTGCGTGACGCCAGCGTGATCACCACGGGAACTGGTGCAAACGGCGCGTTCTGGCCAGGCCGACCATGTCCAGTAGATAGACCGTCGTGCCCTTAGTCAAAATGAGTAAATAAATTGGTCCAGGGGCAAAGAAGAGATTTGCACTTAGCTCCAAAATAAATCAACAGGAAGGTGCTTGTAACTTCTTGTGGTTAAGCCAGCTAGGTAATGTGGTAAATAGTTTGTCTGGTAATTATAAAATACTAAGGTGATGTTGATCACCAAAAATCAGACTAAGGGAAGGATTTTAGATGAGGGTTGCTGTAGAAAGTGCAAAACTGGCCAGAATTAGGGATTTGGATGATACACTCACATACATGATTTTCATGAGCTGAAATTTGGCAGAGAGGGGTTGTATGATGGTATGAAGCTGCTGTAAATATTTCATGCCATTTGAAAATACCAAAGTGTCACTTGCTTCACAAAGCTTCATTCTGAACAGAAACTTGGAAAAATTGCACATGGCAATTGGATTAACTAATTGAGCTAAAACTTGGTGGAGCGAGTAGATATAGATAGAAGCATGTCCCGGTAAAGTTTCAGCTGAATTGAATCAATATAAAATATAGTTGCTTCACAAACTGAAGATCTGACCAGAAACTAAGATTTGGGGCTGGGCTCACATAGATGAGTTAAATGAGCTCAAATTTGGTGGAGAGTCATTATTTGATCATAGGAAGTACCTTGCAAAATTTCAACTCATTTTGATATGCCTAGCCTGTACTTCCTCCACAATCACTTCCTTTAGACAGGAACTTCGAAAAATTGCTCAGGAATATTTACTAGGCAAATTGAGTTGAATTTTGGCATGAGGAAATTATTTGGTAGGAAAATATGTCCAAGAAGTTTGGGTTCAAATGGGCAAAGATAAATAGCACTTGCTTCACAATGTGCCGTTTAGGACAGAATATGAAATGAATTTATTGAGCATGATGGGAAACATGGCCAATGATATATTTTGTAATATTTGAGGAAGATATTACCCAAAAAATTTATGAGAATTATTTGGGAATTTTAGGAGTGACAGAAATATAGGTTGCTTCACAACCTAGGGTTTTAAAGGGTTATTCTTTTATCAGAAAAGGAATATTCCCAATAAAAATAATATTGGGTTAGGTCAAGGATGGAAATGACATGATCTTGGGATGATGATGAGGGTGACAAGCCACTATGAAACCTAGGAAGACATGATCTTCTCAAGTTTCAGAACCACATAGCCACGGAAAAGCAACTGAAAACAGGAAATCCAAGAAAATCAAAGGAAAAAAGAAAAGGGAAAAAATCCAGGCTGTTACATCTTACCAATCCTACTACTTCTCATCTCGGGGTTTCCGCAGTTGAATAAAAAAGTACAGGTCATATCGATCAAATTATTGGACACGTGTTGGATGCCACTTTTACCCTAGGCAAGTTACCTTATATTTAGTCCCAAATATTTATCCAAAAGTACTTCTGTCATAATCTCCAAAATAGTACATACGCCTTCCTTCATTTCAACACACTTGATTTTTTTCCACACTAATAAGATGTACAAAAGACTCCCAATAGTTTTCAAGCACCCCCTTTAAGCTAGCATCATTTTCTAGGTCGGCATTCATAAGAATTAATTCATTGGCAAATGATTGCTTACCAGGGGCAAGGTATTGGGCTCCCAAGTGGAGGAGTTGTAGCATGTAGCAAGCTTCAATTGAGAAACCAAGCTATCAATTCATGGAGGTACCGGTATCCTACAACAGCTTAATGCTCTGCAACACAAATAAAACTTCACTTGTATCCCCAACAGTGCTAACAAGGGTGGCAACCTTGGTAGTCTTGCTAGTTGCACATGATTGTTAAAAGATAACGTGGTAGATATTTTTTTTGTATTTTCTAAATAACACAAAACTTAAATTAAAGTGTGTGTAAAAGTTGTTGGAAGGTGATTCTTATGCTAAAAACCGGAGCAGGTTTCACAAAGTGGAACTCTCCAATACATAAAAGTGTGGCAAGTAATATAATCATGTGCAAAGGTACATCATGAAATATTTCATGCTCATGCCAAACATATGAATGTGTTGATTCTACATAGGCAGTGCGTCCATGATACTATTTGACCGAGATACCATCTGCATTTTATAGCTAAATAGCCGGTCCATGGATTTAGATCCATTTGCATCATCAGAACATTCAGTGTTAACATAGATAATTGGTTTTAGAAAGATGGCATATTGGTGTTTATGGGATTCCAACGAACACTCTAATAAACCTTGAAACCCTCAAGGGAAACAATTCTATACAAGCAGTTTCCACTTTCTATCACGGCCTCACTGTAACAATAGTTTATTTGCAAGATTGAACCAACTAATGCACATCTCTCACTCTCACTACTGATTACTGATCTAAACTAGCCAGGAGTAAACAAGTAAACAGAGAGAAATATACATCTATAAATCAAACAAGGTGGCATTCATAAATCGGAACATAAAGGAATAATTCATCACATGATCTACATTACTGCTACAAACACATCAGATTCACCATAATCATGTAGCTCAGATCACATGGCTCTCGTACTGATCATCTAAACACGTTAAGGGGAGAGATTACAACTTGGCTACCACCATGAACCCGTAGTCCATAGGGTGGACTACTCACAACTCTCCTTGGAGCATGAGGATCGAGGTTGATGATAGAGGAGATGATTCCCCCCTCCGGTAGAGTTCCGGATCTTGGCTTAAAACTAAGACCACATTGGAAGCACGACGTGCAGCGACGAAAAAAATGCTTGTAATTAGGGTGAACTTTTTGAGGAATATTGTAACACCCACGATGCGGCTATATCTCCCACGTGTCGGAGCACGACTTAGAGGCATAACCGCATAGTAGGCATGTCGCAAGAGGGGTAATCTTTACACATCCCATGTACTGAATATGAAAGGGATAAAGAGTTGGCTTACAATCGCCACTTCACACAATACATGAATATATCATTACATCATCCAGATACAATCAAGGTCCGACTATGTAACCAAATAAAGAAAGACCACCCCTAATGCTAGATCCCCGATCGCCCCAACTGGGCTCCACTACTAAACAACTGGAAACGGAACAACATAACGAACACGAACTCATCGAGCTCCTCCTTGAGCTCGGTTGCGTCACCTGCACGATATCATTGGCACCTGCAAGCTGGTTTTGGAAGTAATCTATGAGTCACGGGGACTCAGCAATCTCACACCCTCGCGATCAAGACTATTTAAGCTTATGGGTAGGTAAAAGGTAGTGAGGTGGAGCTGCAGCAAGCACTAGCATATATGGTGGCTAAGTTACGCCAATGAGAGCGAGAAGAGGAGGCAAAGCACGGTCGTGAACTAAAAGTGATCAAGAAGTGATCCTGAAACTACTTACATTCAAGCATAACTCCAACACCGTGTTCACTTCCCGAACCCCGCCAAGAAGAGACCATCACGGCTACTGATGACCCACAAGTATAGGGGATCTATCGTAGTCCTTTCGATAAGTAAGAGTGTCGAATCCAACAAGGAGCAGAAGGAAATGATAAGCGGTTTTCAGCAAGGTATTCTCTGCAAGTACTGAAATAAGTGGTAACAGATAGTTTTGTGATAAGATAAATTGTAACGAGCAACAAGTAACAAAAGTAAATAAAGTGCAGCAAGGTGGCCCAATCCTTTTGTAGCAAAGGACAAGCCGGAACAAACTCTTATATAAGGAAAAGCGCTCCCGAGGACACATGGGAATATCGTCAAGCTAGTTTTCATCACGTTCATATGATTCGCGTTTGATACTTTGGTAATTTGATATGTGGGTGGACCGGTGCTTGGGTGCTGTTCTTACTTGAACAAGCATCCCACTTATGATTAACCTCTATTGCAAGCATCCGCAACTACAACAAAAGTATTAAGGTAAACCTAACCATAGCATGAAACATGTGGATCCAAATCAGCCCCTTACGAAGCAACGCATAAACTAGGGTTTAAGCTTCTGTCACTCTAGCAACCCATCATCTACTTATTACTTCCCAATGCCTTCCTCTAGGCCCAAATAATGGTGAAGTGTTATGTAGTTGACATTCACATAACACCACTAGAGGCTAGACAACATACATCTTATCAAAATATCAAATGAATACCAAATTCACATGACTACTAATAGCAAGACTTCTCCCTTGTCCTCAGGAACAAACGTAACTACTCACAAAGCATATTCATGTTCATAATCAGAGGGGTAATAATATGCATATAGGATCTGAACATATGATCTTCCACCAAATAAACCAACTAGCATCAACTATAAGGAGTAATCAACACTACTAGCAACCTACTAGCACCAATCCCGAACTTTGAGACAAGAATTGGATACAAGAGATGAACTAGGGTTTGGAGATGAGATGGTGCTGGTGAAGATGTTGATGGAGATTGCCCTCTCCCGATGAGAGGAGCGTTGGTGATGACGATGGTGATGATTTCCCCCTCCCGGAGGGAAGTATCCCTGGCAGAACAGCTCTGCCGGAGCTCTAGATTGGTTCCGCCAAGGTTCCGCCTCGTGGCGGCGGAGTCTCGTCCCGAAAAGTTCCTTCTTATTTTTTTCTCATCGAAAGACTTCATATAAGAGAAGATGGACGTCGGAGGGCCACCAGGGGGCCCACGAGGTAGGGGGGCGCGCCCCCACCCTCGTGAGTAGGGTGTGGGCCCCTTGGCCTTCATCTTTGGCGAGGATTTTTCTTTATTTATTTTAGGATGTTCCGTGGAGTTTCAGGACTTTTGGAGTTGCGCAGAATAGGTCTCTAATATTTGCTCCTTTTTCAGCCCAGAATTCCAGCTGCCCGCATTCTCCCTCCTTATGTAAACCTTGTAAAATAAGAGAGAATAGCCATAATTATTGTGACATAAAGTGAAATAATAGTCCATAATGCAATAAATATCGATATAAAAGCATGATGCAAAATGGACGTATCAACTCCCCCAAGCTTAGACCTTGCTTGTCCTCAAGCGAAAAGCCGATAACAATAAATATGTCCTGATGTTTAGAGGTAGAGGCGTCGATAAAAATTAAAATACGGACATGAAGGCATCATGATTATTCTCATAACAACAACATATATAGATTTTGTCATATGATTACTTATGTTCAAGTGATGATCTATTCACAATGCAAAAGTACGAATCATAAACCTTATTGGGCTCCGACAAACTATAATCTCGGTCATTGAAGCAATTGCAATTTATCATAACATCAGAAAGAGTCTATGTCAAAGCTAAAAAGCAAGTTCACATACTCAACTATCATTTAGTCCTCCATAATTGCTAACACTAATGCAATACTTGTGGTTACGGAGTTTCAATCGGACACAGATAAATATAGGGGCTTATAGTTTTGCCCCACAACCTTTTACCTCAAGGGTAATGTCAACAATAATGGTTCATGCTCCCCTACATCCAATTAGATATATATATATATATATATAGTGTTACTATTCATCACCTAGGGTGCAGAATAAGTTATTCTTCACCCGAGGTAATATTACGATCATTTCATAATTACATTATGTTTGGAATTCAAATAGTTACATTCCTATCGATTCACGACGTAAAATTTGACATAAAAAATAAAAATATAGGTCATAAGACAAGAAAAATTACAGTTTATGTGTATTTTACACTATGTTTTTACATTTGTAATTTTACATATCATAAAATATTTTTTTCGACGATTATATATTTTCTTACGGTCTCTTTTTACTTTGAAAATAAAGCAAAATTTACAGAACGTAAAATTACGGTCCATTGATCGTAAAATAGAGGGGGGTGAAGAATAACTATTCCTCACCCAGGGTGATGAATAGTCAATCCCTATATATATATATATATATATATATATATATATATATATATATATATATATATCATGTTTTTTCCAACATGCTGAGCTTGCCAAAGGATAAAATGAAAAAGAAAAGGTGAAGATCACCATGACTCTTGCATAAGGTAGAAGATAATAATAAAGGATAGGCCCTTCGCAGAGGGAAGCAGAGGTTGCCATGCGCTTTTATGGTTGGATGCACAAATTCTCAATGCGAAAGAACGTCACTTTATATTGCCCCTTGTGATATGAACCTTTATTATGCAGTCCGTCACTTTTATTACTTCCACATCACAAGATCGTATAAAGCTTATTTCTCCCACACCAATCAATCATACATATTTAGAGCAATTTTTATTGCTTTGCACCGATGACAACTTACTTGAAGGATCTTACTCAATCCATAGGTAGATATGGTGGACTCTCATGGCAAAACTGGTTTAAGGGTATTTGGAAGCATAAGTAGTATTTCTACTTGGTGCTGAGAATTTGGCTAGCATGAGGGGGAAAGGCAAGCTCAACAAGTTAGAGGATCCATGACAACATACTTTATCTCAGATATAAGAAAGACATAACTCATTACGTTGTCTTCCTTGTCCAACATCAACTCTTTAGCATGTCATATTTTAATGAGTGCTCCCAATAATAAAAGATGTCAATGATAATATATCTATATGTGAAACCTCTCTTTCCTTATTACTTCCTATTAATTGCCACAATGACCAAAGCTATGTCTACCGACTCCCAACAACTTTTAATCATCATACTCTTTCTATGTGAAGTCATTACTCTCAATAAGATCAATATGAACTCTTTGTTTCTTTTTATTATTTTTCTCTTTTCTTTTATTCACCCAAGATCATGGCAAAATAATCAAGCCCTTGACTCAACACTAATCTTTATTATATATAGCTCTCGGACTCGATTACAAAAAGAGAGATCATAAAGCAAACTCAAAACTAGATCATGCCATAAACTTTATTCTACTAGATCAAGATAATACTAATAGGATCGAACTAAGAAAAACCGTAAAGATAGGAGTTGTGATTGTGATACGATACCGGGGCACCTCCCCCAAGCTTGGCGGTTGCCAAGGGGAGTACCCATACCCATGTGATTATATCTCCTTGGTTGGTGAAGAAGGTGGATGTGTTGTTGATGATGCAGGCTTGTCATCCATCTTCCAAGGCATAGGTTCACCATCATAGAAGGATGATCGAGTCTCTAGAATCCTTGAATCTGCAGCCAAACTCATTCTTTTGAATCTATATTCATACTCATAGTTTTGGTTTTGCAGGTCATAGATTTGGGCTTGGAGGTGCTCGATCTTCTCATATAGCTTGAAGATGGCCTCCTCGGTGTTCTTGGCATCCAGCTTGTAGTTGTTAGTGAACTCCGCGAGCATCGTGTGGCTAGCGTTGATTCCACGCTCCACCATCCCCAGGCACTTGAAAACTTGTTGCTCCATTGCTTCGAGCCTCGTCTCCACGCTTTCGGTTCCCTTTGGTCCCTCAACATCGCGGATGTGAAACAACCCATCACGCATCTCAATGTCTTGAGGGTGTCGCAGCACCTCCGCGAGGTAAGGGTTGATGACCTTCTCTAAGAACTTATCCTTGGAAGCACTTGGGGATGTCATGATGATCTAGATCTGTCAGAAAAACAGCTCGAAACAAAGAGATTTTTGCGTGTGATACGGGAGTCAAAACCTTCGGGAGGTTATATAATGAATTTTTACCGACCAAAATACGTAACGTGCAAGAAAATGGAGTCCGGAAGGCACACGAGGTGCTCACGAGGTAGGGGGGCACGCCCAGAGGGGTAGGGCGCGCCCACCACCCTCGTGGGGCCCTCGTGTCCTTCCCGGACTGCTACTTATTTTTCTATTTTTCTAAATATTCCAAAACGGATAAATATTGCCTTAAAAATTGTTTTGGAGTCAGTTTACTTACAGTACCACATACCTATTCCTTTTCGGGGTCTGAAACGTTCCGGAAAGTGTTCCTTATGTATTCCTCCGGGGTTACGGTTTCAATAATATTGGTTTCAACATTTATGGGATTACCTGAGATATAATGTTTGATTCTTTGACCGTTTACCACCTTCAGATTTGTGCCCTCGAAGTTGTTGATCTTTATGGCACCGGAACGATAGACCTCTTCGATAACATAGGGGCCTTCCCATTTAGAGATAAGTTTTCCTGCAAAAAATCTTAAACGAGAGTTGTATAGCAATACATAATCACCTACATTAAACTCACGCTTTTGTATCCTTTTGTCATGCCATCTTTTAACTTTTTCTTTAAACAACTTGGCATTTTCATAAGCTTGGGTTCTCCATTCATCAAGTGAGCTAATATCAAATAACCTCTTTTCACCGGCAAGTTTGAAATCATAGTTGAGCTCTTTAATATCCCAATACGCCTTATGTTCTAGTTCGAGAGGTAAGTGACATGCTTTTCCATAAACCATTTTGTACGGAGACATACCCATAGGATTTTTGTATGCAGTCCTATAGGCCCATAAGGCATCATCAAGTTTCTTAGACCAATTCTTTCTAGACCTATTAACAGTCTTTTGCAAAATTAATTTGAGCTCTCTATTGCTCAACTCTACTTGACCACTAGACTATGGGTGATAAGGAGATGCAATTCTATGATTAACATCATATTTAGCAAGCATTTTACGGAAAGCACCATGAATAAAGTGTGAACCACCATCAATCATTAAGAATCTAGGGACTCCAAACCTCGGGAAAATAACTTCCTTAAGCATTTTAATAGAAGTGTTATGATCAACACTACTAGTTAGAATAGCTTCTACCCACTTAGTAACGTAATCAACAGCAACTAAAATATGAGTATATCCATTAGAGGCAGGAAAAGGTCCCATATAATCAAAGCCCCAAACATCAAACGGTTCAATAACAAGTGAATAATTCATAGGCATTTCTTGACGTCTACTAATATTACCAATTCTTTGACATTCATCACAAGACAAACTTACGGGCATCCTTGAAGAGAGTAGGCCAATAAAAACCAGATTGCAATACCTTATTGTAGCGACCAGACCTCAAACGGTCCAATCTCTGTGCTCCGGTGTCATCCCTGGATCAGTAATGCTGACACCACACAGTACTTGAAGGATTTATAACAGAGTAGCAATCACACACTTATTACATCAAGTGTCTCCAAAAGAGAACTTATTACAATAAATATGGCTTAAGGCCATCTAATAATGATAACAGCGGAAGGCTTGGAAGATACGTGAGTCCATCAACTCCAACGGCATCACTGAGTATAGAACCACGACCTTAAACTCCTTAATCGTCGTCTAAAAAGTCTGCAACATTAACGTTGCAGCCCGAAACGGGCCAGCACATGGAATATGTTGGTAATGTAACACATAGAGAGTAATGGAAAGAAACATCTATTCTATATGCATATTTGGCTGGTGGAAAGCTCTATGGTTACAGTTTTGCGTAAAGCCAATTTTTCCCTACTGCAAAGGAATAAATTTATTTAACTATCATGGTGGTTGTTAAACATTGAGAATGGTTGACAACATTCTCAATCCCAATTAAGCATCATCATTAAACAAACCCATCAAAATTAAATTTTATAGTGACATGTTGAGATTCACATGATAATCCAGGTACTAGATACTCAAGATGTCCATAACCGGGGACACGGCTAACCATGATTGGTTTATACACTCTGTAGAGGTTTGCGCACTTTTCCCCACAAGACTCGACCGCCTCCGTTTGGTTTCTCGCACTACACGGTGTTTGAGAAACGGATGACCGAGACATAGTCTTTCAGAAGCGCTAGAACCTTACGATGGGTAGACCGTACCACCTACATCCCCTACATCTGCTAGTCTACCACTGTAAGAGTTCGCACGACTTAGTCAACTATGCTAGAGCCCATAATAGCTTGTGGCTGCACACGGAAGTTTCTAGCATGAATAATCTCATGATCCCTTTGAGCCTGGGTGGCAGTCCATAAAGAAAAGCAGGCAATCCTGGAATACCCAGGTACCTCAATCCACCCAGATGTGTGTTTAAGTTGCCACCTTAAATAAACCATTAATTAACAATCTCACATCTGTCATGGATACACTCACCCAATCCACGTTTACTAGCATAGCATGGCATAATAAGCAAACGTAGAAGTAACTCCCAAAGGTTTGATAATCAACAGGTAATAGGTACTACCTCAACTACTTCCCAAACCCACAATTTAATTAGATCCTAATCATGCAATGTGTATGGATTGATCTAATGCAATAAAACTGGGTAGTAGGAGGTACGATCAATGTGTTACTTGCCTTGCTGATGATCCGGGAAACCTAGCGATTCGAAGTAACAAGCGGCGCACTCCGGGTACTCTATCGCAAACAAACAAGCATACAATAAGTACTCAACTAATGCACAGGTAAAACTCAAATAAGAGATCTAACCAGAAGATTCAACTTAAGAACTCCGGTTGGCAAAAAGAATCAAATCGAACGAAGCAACGAAAGACAAACGGGAAAAGAAATAGGCTTCGCTTACTATTCTGGATCTAAGACAATTTTTACAGTGGCAAAAACTTGTTTGAGTTGGTTAATCGGAAAGAGGGTTTCGAGACGAAACTCCAGGCGCTTGAATCGCCTGATTCCGATAAACGAGCGAAAAGTTAGACTAAAACGAAAATCGAATCAGAAATCGCAATCAGAAAAATCACGGATTTAATCCAAGAAAAAGAAAAATGACGAACGTTCGTTAAAACGAACGAACAGACGAACGCTCGCTATTTAAATAAATCGGAAAACCAATCTATTTAAAAAACCGAAACTAAAAAAACGAACAAAACCGTCGGAAAACCGAACGGTTTTTGGGGAAAAACTGGCGACTAAAAAAAAACTACCTCCGGCAACTCCGGCGACTAATCCGGCGGCAGCAGCGGTGGCGGCGGCGCGGGGCGGCGCGGCAAAGGCGGCGGCGGCGCGGGGCTAGGGTCTGGGGGGGGGGGGGGGGGTCCGGCTGGGCCTCCCCGGCTTATAAAGCTGGACGGGCCTAGTGTCCGGGTCGGACACGGCCCGTAGGTCGGTTGCGCTTTTTTATAAATAGTTACGCTCAGAAAAAAACAAAAAGACTACTAAACGGACTCCAAAAATCCCGAAATAAATTTTCCCCGGCTTCTAAAATCAAGCCACACGGATGAACATTTATTTGGGGCCTAAATGCAATTTTGAAAACACGCATTTTTCCTAAATTCAAATAAAATAGCAAATAAAACCAAATAAAATCTTGTTTGATTTTTTTATTAAATCCTCAATATTTATTTATTTTGGGAAAGTCATTTTATTCCCTCTCTCATATTTTTGTAATATAAATAATTGAAGATAAAATAAATAAAATCAAAAGATCCTATTCTCACAATTTGAGACAACTCAAATATGAAAATAACGAAATCCCCAACTCTCTCCGAGGGTCCTTGAGTTGCGAAAAATTTCTAGGATCAACCAAAATGCAATAAATATGATATACAATGATGATTTAGTGTATAACATTCCAAATTGAAAATTTGGGATGTTACATTTATGTGCAGTTCTATGTACAGCATGGTGTTCTTCATAAGCTTCGGAATGACACTTGCGTAGGATCTGTTCCTGTTCATGCTCAGGTACACAATGTCTAATAACACCATCTACTCATTCTTTATAAAGATGTGGGTCATCCCAAAAGTAATGTCCTAAATCATAGAAAACCTTTTTCTTTTGCTGGTATGTGAAGCTAGGTGGTATAAACTTAGCAACAATATAATTAGCATAATCAACATACCATGGAGTTGTTGGGGAACGTAGTAATTTCAAAAAAATTCCTACGCACACGCAAGATCATGGTGATGCATAGCAACGAGAGGGAAGAGTGTGATCTACGTACCCTTGTAGATCGATAGCGGAAGCGTTATGACAACGCGGTTGATGTAGTCGTACGTCTTCATGGTCCGACCGATCAAGCACCGAAACTACGGCACCTCCGAGTTTTAGCACACGTTCAGCTCGATGACGATCCCCGGACTCCGGTCCAGCAAAGTGTCGGGGAAGAGTTCCGTCAGCACGACGGCGTGGTGACGATCTTGATGTACTACTGTCGCAGGGCTTCGCCAAAGCACCGCTACAATATTATCGAGGACTATGGTGGCAGGGGGCGCCGCACACTGCTAAGATTATGATCACGTGGATCAACTTGTGTGTCTATGGGGTGCCCCCTGCCCCCGTATATAAAGGAGTGGAGGAGGGGAGGGCCGACCCTCTCTATGGCGCGCCCTAGGGGAGTCCTACTCCCACCGGGAGTAGGATTCCCTCTTTCCTAGTCCAACTAGGAGTCCTTCCAAGAATTAGGAGTAGGAGACAAGGAAGGGGAAGAGGGAAGAGAAGGAAGGAGGGGGCGCAGCCCCTCCCCCTAGTCCAATTCGGACTAGGCCTTGGGGGGGGGGGGGGCGGCCTGCCTCTCCCTCTCCCCTAAAGCCCAATAAGGCCCATATACTTCTTCTCCCGTATTCCCGTAACTCCCTGGTACTCCGAAAAATACCCGAACCACTCGGAACCTTTCCGATGTCCGAATATAGTCGTCCAATATATCGATCTTTACGTCTCGACCATTTTGAGACTCCTCGTCATGTCCCCGATCTCATCCGGGACTCCAAACTCCTTTGGTACATCAAAACTCATAAACTCATAATATAGCTGTCATCGAAACCTTAAGCGTGCGGATCCTACGGGTTCGAGAACAATGTAGACATGACCGAGACACGTCTCCGGTCAATAATCAATAGCGGAACCTGGATGCTCATATTGGCTCCCAGATATTCTATGAAGATCTTTATCGGTCAGACCGCATAACAACATACGTTGTTCCCTTTGTCATCGGTATGTTGCTTGCCCGAGATTCGATCGTCGATATCTCAATACCTAGTTCAATCTCGTTACCGACAAGTCTTTTTACTCGTTCCGTAATACATCATCTCACAACTAACTCATTAGTTGCAATGCTTGCAAGGCTTATGTGATGTGCATTACCGAGAGGGCCCAGAGATACCTCTCCGACAATCGGAGTGACAAATCCTAATCTCGAAATACGCCAACCCAACATGTACCTTTGGAGACACCTGTAGAGCACCTTTATAATCACCCAGTTACGTTGTGACGTTTGGTAGCACACAAAGTGTTCCTCCGGCAAACGGGAGTTGCATAATCTCATAGTCATAGGAACATGTATAAGTCATGAAGAAAGCAATAGCAACATACTAAACGATCGGATGCTAAGCTAATGGAATGGGTCATGTCAATCAGATCATTCACCTAATGATGTGATCCCGTTAATCAAATAACAACTCTTTGTCCATGGTTAGGAAACATAACCATCTTTGATTAACGAGCTAGTCAAGTAGAGGCATACTAGTGACACTCTGTTCGTCTATGTATTCACACATGTATTATGTTTCCGGTTAATACAATTCTAGCATGAATAATAAACATTTATCATGATATAAGGAAATAAATAATAACTTTATTATTGCCTCTAGGGCATATTTCCTTCAGGAGTACTACGAGAAGTACTTATAACATTTAATTGTTCATCAGGAAAGCTATCATTAATAGGTAGTGGGTCATCAAGAATATTTTCTAACCTAGACAAGTTGTCTGCAATGGGGTTCTCAGCTCCCTTTCTGTCAACAATATGCAAATCAAATTCTTGTAGCAAGAGAACCCATCTAATAAGTCTAGGTTTAGCATCTTTCTTTTCCATAAGGTATTTAATAGCAGCATGATCAGTTTGAATAGTTACTTTAGAATCAACAATATAAGGTCTGAACTTATCACAAGCAAATACAACTGCTAAAAGCTCTTTTTCAGTAGTAGCATAATTTCTTTGAGCATTGTCTAGAGTCTTACTAGCATAATGAATAACATTTAATTTCTTATCAACTCTTTGCCCTAGAACAGCACCTACAGCATAATCACTAGCATCACACATAATTTCAAAGGGTAAATTCCAATCAGGTGGCTGAACAACAGGTGTAGAGACTAATGCTTTCTTAAGTATTTCAAATGCTTCTACACAATCATCATCAAAGACAAATGGTATATCTTTTTGCAATAAATTAGTCAGAGGCTGGGAAATTTTTGAGAAGTCCTTAATGAACCTCCTGTAAAATCCGGCGTGACCAAGGAAACTTCTTATACCTTTGATGTCCTTGGGACATGGCATCTTTTCAATAGCATCGACCTTGGCTTTATCAACTTCAATACCTCTTTCAGAAACTTTATGCCCCAAGACAATACCTTCATTAACCATAAAGTGGCACTTTTCCCAATTCAAGACAAGATTAGTTTCTTCACATCTCTGCAAAACTCGATCAAGATTGCTTAAGCAATCATCAAAAGAGGAACCATAGACGGAAAAGTCGTCCATGAAAACCTCACAAATCTTTTCACAAAAGTCAGAGAATATAGCCATCATGCATCTTTGAAAGGTAGCAGGTGCATTACATAAACCAAAAGGCATATGTCTATAAGCAAAAGTACCAAAAGGGCATGTACAAGTAGTCTTTGATTGATCTCTAGCCGCCACATGTATTTGAGAGAAACCAGAATAACCATCTGGAAAGCAGTAGTGTGTATGTTTGCATAATATTTCTAGCATTTGATCAATAAAAGGTAAGGGGTAATGATCTTTCTTAGTAGCTTTATTTAATTTGCGGAAATCAATTACCATCCTATAACCTGTGATAATTCTTTGTGGAATCAATTCATCTTTATCATTAGGAACAATAGTAATACCTCCCTTCTTAGGGACACAATGGACAGGACTTACCCACTCACTATCAGCAACGGGATAGATTATACCTGCCTCCAGAAGCTTTAGTATTTCTTTTCTTACCACTTCTTTCATTTTAGGATTCAGACGTCGTTGAGGATCATGAACTGGTTTGGCATCTGCTTCTAAATTTATTTTATGTTGACATAGAGTGGGACTAATGCCCTTAAGATCATCAAGAGTATATCCAATAGCAGCACGATGCTTCTTCAGAGTTTTCAATAATCTTTCTTCTTCATGCTCTGAAAGGTTAGCACTAATAATAACAGGATATATCTTCTTTTCATCAAGATAAGCATGTTTAAGATTATCAGGCAACGGTTTAAGCTCAAACACGGGATCACCCTTGGGTGGAGGAGGATCCCCTAAAATTTCAACAGGCAAGTTGTGTTGCAGAATAGGTTCCTGTTTAAAGAATACTTCATCTATTTCCCTTCTTTCATTCATGAACATATCATTCTCATGGTCTAGCAAATAGTGTTCTAAAGGATCACTAGGAGGTACGGCAATAGAAGCAAGACCAATAATTTCATCCTTACTAGGTAATTCTTCCTCACGATGTTGTTTACTAAATTTAGAGAAATTAAACTCATGAACCATATCATCCAAGCCAATAGTAACAACATTATTTTTGCAATCTATGGTAGCATTGACAGTATTTAAGAAGGGTCTACCAAATATAATGGGACAAAAGCTATCTTGTGGGGAACCAAGAACAAGAAAATCAGCATGATATTTAGTTTTCCCACACAAGACTTCAACATCTCTAACAATTCCCATTGGTGAAATAGTATCTCTATTAGCAAGTTTAATAGTAACATCAATTTCTTCTAACTCAACAGGTGCAATGTCATGCATAATTTCTTTGTATAAGTCAATAGGTATTGCACTAGCACTAGCACCCATATCACATAAGCCATGATAACAATGATCTCCTATTTTAACAGAAATAATAGGCACGCCTACCACAGGTCTATGTTTATCTTTATCACAAGGCTTAGCAATTCTAGCAGTTTCACCTTTGAACTGAATAACATGCCCATCAATATTACCAGACAAGAGATCTTTAACAATAGCAATATTAGGTTCTACTTTAACTTGCTCAGGAGGTGTATAAGTTCTAATATTGCTTTTACGAACAACAGTTGAAGCTTTAGCATGATCCTTTATTCTAACAGGGAAAGGTGGTTTCTCAACATAAGAAGTAGGAACAATAGGATCATTATAAGTGACAGTCTTTTCTTCAACTTTAATAGGTGCAGCTACTTTTACTTCTATGGGAGGATGATATTTAAACCACTTCTCCTTAGGGAGATCAACATAAGTAGCAAAAGATTCACAAAAAGAAGCTACTATCTCAGAGTCAAGTCCATATTTAGTGCTAAACTTACGGAAAATATCGGTGTCCATAAAAGATTTAACACAATCAAACTTAGGTGTCATACCTGACTCCATACCTTCGTCGAGGTCCCAATCTTCAGAGTTGCGTTTAATTCTATCCAATAAATTCCATCTGAACTCAATAGTCTTCATCATAAAAGAGCCAGCACAAGAAGTATCTAGCATGGTGCGATTGTTATCAGAAAGCCGAGCATATAAATTTTGAATAATCATTTCTCTTGAGAGCTCATGATTGGGGCATGAATATAACATTGATTTAAGCCTCCCCCAAGCTTGAGCGATGCTTTCTCCTTCGCGAGGCCAGAAATTATATATATAATTGCGATCACGATGAACAATATGCATAGGGTAATACTTTTGATGAAATTCCAACTTCAATCTTTTATAGTCCCATGATCTCATATCATCACATAGCCTATACCATATCAATGCGTCTCCCTTCAAAGATAAAGTGAATACCTTCTTCTTAGCAACATCATCGGGTATACCTGTAAGCTTAAATATTCCACAAACTTCATCCACATATATTAAGTGCTCATCAGGATGCTTCGTTCCATCTCCTGTAAAAGGGTTAGCTAGCAGTTTTTCCATCATACCCGAAGGAATTTCAAAAGGAGTTTCATTTTCAATAGGTTCAGTAGGTTGAGGAGCAACTCGTTGCTCTACTGGACGGGGTGAAGATACCCCGAACAAGCCCCTCAGAGAATTACTTTCCATAGTAACAAGTGACCATAAATTTCAGCACACTATATAAGTTTTTCCTTACCAAATCCCACCTACCAAAGGCGCTACACTCCCCGGCAACGGCGCCAGAAAAGAGTCTTGATGACTGAGGGAGTCCTGGATTAGGGGGTGTCCGGATAGCCGGACTATAACCTTTGGCCGGACTCTCGGACTATGAAGATACAAGATTGAAGACTTCGTCCCGTGTTCGGATGGGACTTTCCTTGGCGTGGAAGGCAAGCTTGCAATACGGACATGTAGATCTCCTCCCATTGTAACCGACTCTGTGTAACCCTAGCCCTCTCCGGTGTCTATATAAACCGGAGGGTTTTAGTCCATAGGACGAAGAGACAATCATACCATAGGCTAGCTTCTAGGGTTTAGCCTCTCTGATCTCGTGGTAGATCTACTCTTGTACTACCCATATCATCAATATTAATCAAGCAGGACGTAGGGTTTTACCTCCATCAAGAGGGCCCGAACCTGGGTAAAACATTGTGTCCCCTGCCTCCTGTTATCATTCGGCCTAGACGCACAGTTCGGGACCCCCTACCCGAGATCCGCCGGTTTTGACACCGACATTGGTGCTTTCATTGAGAGTTCCGCTGTGCCGTCGCCATCAAGAAGGATGCCTCATCCCGTCTTTAAAGACGGCACTGTTGCTAAGGGAGCTTTGGCTGTCGGCCAAACTCTCCAGCTAGGTGGTTTTCTTATGACCGCCTGTTCGGTCGCTGCGCCGATGATGACTTCTTGGGTCATCAAAAGCAAATTTCACATCAACTCGGAACTCGCCGAGCAGTTGGATCCAATGGAGCTCTCTTCCCTAAACGAGCTCTTGGATTGCATCGCCGCCCTGGGAGTCGCTACAGACTACGATCAGATTGGGCCTAAACCCGATTTGAGAGAGATCAACTCTCCCCAGGTCACCCATCACGTTGTAGTGGTGGAGGAACAATGCGGTGACCCTTCATCTATCTTAAGGACTAGCTATGTCTGGATTCCCGATCCCTCCAAGCCGGATACCCGCGGAGGGAAGGATGTCACTCAAGACCTGAACCTAGAGTCAGACAGCGGGCTAGATTCAGTGGAAAACATCCAAGAATCCAAACTTCCGAGTTCAGAAACTCCTTGGCCCCTGAGTCTCAGATTGGGTGAGGTTTTGGATTCAATTCCACCCACCCACCCAAACATAAGCGATCTATCCCAAATTAGGCAAGAGCCTGAAGAAACAGTACACCATTACTGGGCCAGATTCCTCCTAGTCATGAACAGGATAAAGGACTACCATGAGGAAGACACAATTTCATTCTTCTGCAATAATTGCACGGACAAGGGAATCCTCAACGCCATAAGTCGCCGTGAAATTACACGCTTTGCCGACTTGGCGTCCATAGTACGAAAGTACTATGCGATGGAAAGCGCCTGGAAAACCGAAATAAAATTTTGGGACAATCTGGCCCTGAATACAAACCCAGTCCGAAATAAAAGGGTGCATTATCGCCAGACACCCGAGTTAAACACCAAAAAGCAAAAACCCTCTACAGGGCATGGAACCGTACCGGAGGGATGGCTCAATGGACCCTGTAAAATTCACAGTGCAGAGGGCGCCACACCAACTCATAGCCTTAGAGCATGTTGGATACTCCGGCAGGTGGCCAAAAGTGGCGAAGATCTTCTAACCCCAGAAGCCACAGAGCACCAGCCCAGGGATACCAGTACGGTATTAACAGTCTTCGAGACTTTCGCATCAAATAATATGTGAAAACGAACGCTCTGCAGCCTTGCCGAAGTCTACCACGTGGCAACAATAAACCCATGGAGTGACACGGCTATTACTTTTAATGCCAGTGACGAACCTAAATTACGAATAGCCTGAGCACCAGCCGCATTGGTCCTCAGTCCAATAGTGGACGACTTTCGACTCACCAAGGTACTCATGGACGGTGGCAGCAGATTGAACCTCATTTATGAGGAAACCCTTCGAAAAATGGAAATAGACTGGAACCGCATTGAGCGAAGCAGCACAACCTTTAGAGGAATAATCCCTAGTCGGGAAGCGCGCTGTACAGGAAAAATCACACTAGATGTGGTGTTCGTCACGCCGGATAATTACAGGTCCGAAGAGGTCACGTTCCAAGTGGCCCCGTTCAGTAGCGGATACCACGCTCTATTAGGGTGGGAGGCGTTTACAATCTTCCAAGCCATACGCCACTACGGGTACATGAAGCTCAAAATTCCCGGGCCCAACGGAATCATCACTCTTGCTAGTGATCTGGACATAGCACTCCGCGCCGAAAATAAGACAGCTGCACTGGCCCTCGAGGCACTATCCGAAGCCCTAGCGGCCGAGGAACTGACTGCGCTACGCTCCACGGTGAACAGGGACGACGTGATACTCGATAAAAGATCCAAGTCCACCTCCTTTAAACCGGCAGACGAAATAGTCAAATTCCAAGTCCATCCAATGGACCCTACAAAAACAGCTTCCATCGGGGCACAATTAAACCCTGATGTAGACGCCGCACTACGAGAGTTCCTACGCGAGAACTGGGACATTTTTGCCTGGCACCCTTCAGACATGCCAGGAATCCCATGTAGGCTAGCCAAGCACAGCCTAAATATCCTAAAAGGATTCAAGCCAGTCAAGCAGGCTCTTTGGCGTTTCTTCGAACCTAAGAGACAAGCCATGGGAGAGGAACTAGCCAAGCTATTGGAGGCCGGATTCATCAGAGACATAAAACATCCGGACTGGCTAGCAAACCTGGTGATGGTACCAAAGAAGGACAAATCCTAGCGCTTGTGCGTCGATTTTAAGGACCTCAACAAGGCTTTCCCAAAGGATCCCTTCCCCCTCCCCCGCATCGATCAAATTATCGATGCTACCGCAGGACACGATTCATTGTGTTCCCTCGACGCATACTCCGGCTACCATCAAATTAAGATGGCAGGGCCAGACCAAGCCACAACGGCATTCATCACACCATACAGCCCATTCTGCTTCAACACAATGCCCTTCGGGCTCAAAAACGCCGGCGCAACATATCAGCGCATGATTCAGACATGTCTGGCAAACCAGATCAGCAAAACAGTGGAGGCATACGTAGATGACGTGGTCGTCAAAACCAAGCACGTCGAATCTCTAGTAGACGACTTGAGGCTCACATTCGATAACCTCCGAACATACGACATCAAGCTCAACCTAGAAAAATGCGTTTTCGGCATACCAGCCAGAAAGCTCTTGGGCTTCATTGTATCCAGTAGAGGAATTGAAGCAAATCCAGCCAAGATTCGAGCTCTGTCACAATTGGATATCCCAAAGGACCTCAAACAAATACAAAAATTGACCAGATGTGTGGCGGCTCTAAGCCGCTTTATCTCCCGCTTGGGAGAAAAGGCATTACCCCTTTATCGCCTCCTCCGGTGCACTGAATACTTCGAGTGGACGGATGCCTCCACGGCTGGACTCGATGAAATAAAAGCCATATTGGCAACAAACCCAGTCCTGGCCACGCCAAACATTGGCGAACCAATGCTATTATACATTGCGGCAACTCATCAAGTTGTAAGCGCAGTGCTCGTCGTCGAACGAGAAACGGACGAACACAAATCCCCCTCCAAAAGCCGGTTTACTATGTGTCCACTGTCCTTACTCCATGCAATTCACGGTACCCGCATTATCAAAAGATAGCGTACGCGGTATTTATGGCATCCCGGAAGCTGTGACACTACTTTCAAGAGTGTTCAATAACGGTAGCCTCGGAAGTACCACTTAACGATATTATAAACAACCGCGACGTGACGGGCCGGATTGCCAAATGGGCCATTGAGCTCCTCCCGTTTGACATAACTTACAAGCCATGACGAGCTATTAAGTCGCAAGTTTTGGCCGACTTCGTCGCCGAATGGACGGAAGCCGAACTCCCTAAAGAGTACGACACATATTCCAACTGGATCATGCACTTCGACGGCTCCAAAATGTTGGCTGGTCTGGGGGTTGGCGTCGTTTTGACTTCCCCAACAGGAGATACAATTCAATACGTACTCCAGATAATGTATACGGACTCCAACAACATAGCCGAATTGAGGCCCTTCTACATGGTCTCCGGATGGCAGTATCCATGGGCATTCAACGCCTAGAGGTGCTGTTAGTGTACAAAAAGAGGGGTACACTTTTTGTACCCCTATAACTGTGCACGGGCAGTCTGAGCCACGGGCACCACCACACTGAGCAAGGCAAGGGAGGTGAGACAAGGTAAGGCCGAAGCTCAAGAGAAGCAGAACGACGCCAAGACCAAGACCACAAAGAGCAAAGGGGACGAAGCGGACCCCCCGGCAAGATCCTTGCCGGGAGGCGGTTTTAGCAAACCCGACAAGATCCTTGCCGTGGCAGCTTGCCCCACACCTACGGAGTGAGTCACCCTTGAGTCCACTGCCCCCATGGGGCAAGGATTCGGGAGACATCCCCGTGGTGGCATGCAGATCTTTGTGAAGACATTCGAGATCAGATACACCCTTCAGAAGATGATGATCCTTGGCGGGATCCCAGCCAAGGAGGACCACAAGGCCCCCAGCAAGAGCCTTGCCGGGGATGACAGCAGGCGCCACGGCAAGACCCTTGCCGGGGCCCCGGCAAGGCCCTTGCCAAAAACACCCGTTAGGCCACCATCAAGCCCACGCTAGTCAAACCTCCACCGTCGTTCGCATGCAGCTGCTGACCCAACCAGCTGGGCAGGCACCTGCGTGGAGGCATGCAGATCTTCGTGGAGACCCACCACTGCGCCACCTCAGCTGCCTGCCTGCCTACATGGCACCACGGGCGCCGCTGGCCAGGGCGCGTGTCGATGCGAGAGGGAGCGGCGACGGACGAGACAGGGCTCTCCCCCGTCCCCGATAAAGCAAGGACACCTGGGCAAGACGCATTAAATGCGCCTTGTCATGTAATGCGAGGGATAACCTCGCATCACTGTTCCCTTTCCACCTCCTGGTGCTACTGTGGCACCCCCTTTCCTATAAGGAGGCCCGAGGCGACCAGGAGGAGGATTCGGCTTTTTGGAGCTCCTCACGCCCCATAGCTAGCTCAAGAACACAGATATACAATCCACCAAAGCAGGAGTAGGGTGTTTGATCCGCTCTTCTCACGGCCCCGCGCCCCGCAACCGTAGTTGGGATTCTTGTGATCCCATAGGTGTCGTTCCCACCGACATCTTTGGCGTGCCAGGTAGGGGGCGCAATTGTGAGAATCGGCTCTAGCAGTTAGCCCGGCACTCCTTCATCTTCGTGACCCTTGAAGAAGAAAGGAGGCCAGAAGATCGACACTCGAGCGATCACAAACAGAAGCTAAGTTGCACTAAACCCTTATTTGTGCTACCCTTCTTATTTGAGGTTATTCCCCCGGAGATATTTGCTTTGTATGAGAAACCTACACGCCAGGGGGCTCTACCACGATCGGCAATGCCCTTGCCCTGTTTCGAGTCCGCTCAACAGCTCAAGCGGCTGCGTCGAGAATGGTAGAGTAGCCTTCCGCGATCTGTGACGCCCCCGATTCTGACTCGAGTCAAGCTCGACAGTTCGAGCGGCCGCGTTCAGAACGGAAAGGTGGCTCGTCCGGCAGCACGCGTACCCGGCTGGCCATGGGGATCCGTCCCCAAAATGCCGCTAGGGGCTTCCGCGCCGGCAAGCCTTCCCGATCGACGTAGGGCACACATACAAAGAGGAATCGAACGGGGAAATAACATGCATGAAAATTAAGAGTACTTCAAAGTTATATTACATCACATCATAGCTGCGGTTCTAACTAAAGATAAAATTTGTCTTGGTCGGGAACCCGCAGCCGCGAAGAAGAACGGGATGCCTAATCCCGGCGCTGGCCTTCCACCCTCTTGATTTCGTCGATGCAGTCGGTGATGGGCTTGATGCGCTCCTTGAGCACCGTGAGGTCAGCACCATCCAGCAAGCTCTTCATCGCGGCCGTGAAGTCAAGATCGGGATTCCAGTACGCCGTCTTGGTGAGGACCTTGGTCACGACCCTCCGGCAAAGTCGCCGGGCCTCCTCGGCTAGCGTGGCCGTCCTGTTGGAGCGAAGATATGCCAAGGCTCCGAGGACGCCCTCGAAGAATAGGGTCAACTTGGTGTTGACGGTCCCGCTGTGCTCAGGGGCGTTCCTCACGTGTGGCATCCCCATGGGGGCCAACTGCGAGGTGACCCTGCCGGCGACCTCCTCCAGGCGGCTGATCCATCTGTTCTCGCCCGCCACATAATCTTGGTGGGTGGCGGCCTCGTTCGCCCGCAGCTGCTTCTCCTCCTCCAAGCTCCTGGTCAAGGTCTCCTCCCGAGCCCTGCTCTCGATAGCATCTTCTCGAGATCCTCCAGCTTCAGCTTGAGGTCTATGATAGAGTTTTGCGCTTCGGAGAGCTCCCCAGCCCTACTGATGACCACTCCTTGCGCCTCCACCAAGGCGCTGTTGAGCGTGCTCTTCTCGTTGGACAGCTTGAGGGCCTGCTCCTTCAGCTTGTCCTGCGCCACCTCCAACTCCCTTACCTTGCCGGCACGGGCCAGCCTGGGCATCGAGTGCCTCCTTGTGCCTCTGCTCCAGCTCGCGAGTCCGCATTGCGACAAGGGCCTCGAGCTCCTCATCCTTGCCACGGAGCGCTGTGGCAAGCTTCGCCTCACGCGCGGTGAGGTCCTCTTCCTGGGAATTCAAGGCGGCTTGATGCTGGTTCCGGGCGGCCTCGGCCGCGGCAACCAAGTTCGCCACCTTTTCCTAGGCCTTCTTGATGTCGGCCATCTTCATGGTGAGCTCCACATCGCGCTCGGCCAATTTCTCCTGAAAGGCCCTCTGCTCCTCACGAGCCTGGTGGAACCAGGTCTGCGTCTCGGCAACACGCGCCTTGAAGTCCATCTCCCCGTTGTCCACCGTTGCCATCCTGGACTTGACCTTGTCCAGGCGAGCACAGTAGAGCACTTGGAGCTTCCGGAAATTGGCCCCCATGGCACGGAAAAGCTGCTCTTTTGGAGAACCGTCACCACCAACGCCCGGCTCATCAACCACCTCGAGCCCGGTGGCGGCAAGCACCTCGCCGTTGAAAACTTCCCCTTCGGCGGGCGCCTGGCTTGACGCCCCTGGGAGGTGGACGAAGAGATCGTCGCCCACCTTCAGATACCTGCCGGGGCCCGAGGTTGAGGAGGAGGGAGGCTGGTCACCCACCACCTCTTCCTCGGCGGAGGCCTTGCCGGCCCCACCGGCAGGTCCACCGCTGGTGCCCTCGGCAGAAGCCTCGCAGGTCGCCTTGGCGGCCTCCGCCGCGGTGTCCTCGGCAGCGTCCTTGGCGGCCTCCTTAGCAATGTTCCCAGCAACGACATCCACGTCCTCCATACCTGTTGAAGGAGGGCCTGGGCAGCAACGGGAGCAATGAAGCCAAGAAAAGAATAAGGGAAAAACAGAGACGAAGGACAGGCGACTCACCAGTGCCAGGCTGTGAAGCAGAATTCCCCTCTCCGCCAGCACTTGGCGCCGTGGCAGAGCCACCAGCGCCCAAGTTCCCCTCTTCCTCCATGGGTGTGGGCTCCGTGCCTGATGCCCTTGCCGGGGACGCCCCCCACGGCGGCGTAGTCGATGGGGGTGGTGTGTTAGGAGTAGCCCCCTGTGGCTCCTCCTGCTGCCGCTCCCCTCCTGCAAACCCGGCAAGGTCAGCATCATGGCATCGAGCACCTACCACATGTCGAGTAACAAGAGGGTGACGAACTTACGCTAGGGGCTGCGCCGGGGGCTACTGTCCGGGCAGCTCAACACCACCAGTGGTGTCTTTGAAGCCCCAGCCGGGGGCTAGCTTCTCGCCGAGGTCCTCGCCCTCTTCACCCTCTGGGCCAATGTCTCTGTCTCCCTACGGAAGCAAAAATGGATCAAGACAAGCGACCCAATTCGAGGAAATGGAAATGACAGTAAGGAATGGAGAACTTACTCGTCATCTGTCTCGTCCTCTTCCACCAGTTTCCTTTTCCTCTCCGGGCTGAGAGGCCCGAGATCAAAAGGGAGCTCTGCATCATCATCTAAGTCGATGCCTGCCGGAGGAGGCGAAGGAGGCGGCAGGGTTTGTGCGTGCCCGGATGAGGAAGGGGTTGTCGTCTTCTTCTTCTCAGCGGCCTTCGTCAGCCTCTTGGCTGCCGTGGCCCTCGTGTGGTGCCCAGACCCCTCCAGGGTCAATTGAGGCCGCGTAGCCCTGCCGGGCCGGACCGGCTCACCGGAGCCAGCCCGCCGCGGTACTCGCCCTCTTCCCTTGGTTGGCGTCGAGCCCGCCGCCGCGTCCTCCTCCTCCCCCGACGACTCGTCGGCCGCGTCTTCGATGAGCAGAGATCCAGTGTTGGCGCTGCTGACCTCCCCGGAGGCCGCCGCCCATCGAGAGAGCTCCTCTTCCTCCACCGACGTTGCGGCCATGTCCTCCACGCCCCCGGCGCTGCCGGCCTCCGTGGCAAGCTGTGCCTCCCTCGCCCTGGTGGCGATGTAGTCCAGCTCTGCCTGGGTGGTGTCCATGATAAGCCACCGCTCGGCGTCGGCATTGACGTACACCTCGATCAGGGTGTCGAAGAATTGCTGCACATCCTCGACCTTCGGCTCCTTCCAGCTCGGGACAGGGCTGTGCGCATTACAGTCCGGCATCATGGCAATGATCTCGGACCGACGCGAATTGCTGCACAATGGGACCACCCCCGCTGGCAGCTTGAAAAATGGCCCCTTGAGGGCCTTGCCAACCTTTGCGGCAGCCCTCGCGGCCTTGCCGGTCCGCTTGACCTCGCCATTGCGACACACATCAAGCTGGAAAAGCCGCTAGCAGAAGTGGGCATGCACCAGCACTATGAAGTTGTGATCGAGGCCAGGGCGGAGTCGCATAATGTCAGCTGGGTTCGTGAAGAGCCAAGCTGGCCTCCCCTTGCTGTGCAACGGGGCGATCCGGCGGCGAATGAAGTCCGCCCCGATCGTCTCAAGGGTGAGTCCGGCCTGGGTGAGCCGGAGAATCCTGGTGGTGGCAACGGTGAGCCTCCCATCGGCAGCGTCGACATCGCTCCAATCGCTGCCGCGGACCGGCGGCACTCAGCGGACCTTGCAGAATTCCAGCGGGGTTTCATCTTCAATCCAGCACCACCGGCCACGCCATTCCTCCCACCTCTCCTTCACGGCACCGTCCGGGTACGCCCCCTTGGATCTTGGGATCCAGGTGACGCAACCGGAGACGACTCCTCCCGACTGGATTCGAGGGAAGAAGTAATGGTGGAAGAGCGCCATGTTGGGCTGCACCCCGGCAAAGCCTTCGCAAAGATGCGCGAAGAAAGCCATGCACGCCACGCATTCAGAGTAAAATCCAAGAGGCGAAAGCCGAAGGTGCGCATAACGTCGCAGAAGAAATCGGAGAAAGGAGGGCATAACCCGCAAGAAAAGTAATCAATGAAGAAGGGGTACCGATTTGAGGCAGGATCAGCGCAAGCAGCAGGAATGATGCGCATCGCCGGGTGTCCTGAATCCTCTCCCCCCGTCTTCACTCCCCATAGGGGCTTGAAGGAGGCCCGGAGCTCTTGAACATCAACCGTCGAGGGGAAGAAGAAGGCGGACTTCGTCCGGTCCCCCGACAGCGCGCTCTCCGGCGTCTCCACCGTCCCGACGCCCTTAGCCACCCCTTGCCCTTGGCGAATTTGGGAGCCATGGCGGCCAAGAAGTTCAGAGGGCTGAGGAAGGGGGATGGCAAAGCAGCGGCGGCGGGCGACAGCGAAAGCTTAGGAAGGAAGGAAGAAAGGGAACAACGGCTCTGAGATCGGAAAAGGCACGAGGGAAGAGGAGAAAGTGAGCAGCGCGCCCACGGTTATTCCTTCTTATGGGGGAAAACGCGGGCCGCCTCCTTTCACATTAACTATGATGTGATGCATGCCGCGGGAAGCAACCCCACGCATGCCGCCCACGTCACACAAGCCTCCCCACGCCGCGCCATGCGCGGGAAGCATGGGAAGCGCAGCGCGCGAAGAGACTTAACGCGGTAAAAACCGCCCGCCTGCCCGTGCACCGTTTTTGGGCCTAGCCCAACGACGCGATTGCGCTTACGTGTGGCCTAGGCCCGGGGGCTCCTGTCGGTGTATAAAAAGAGGGGTACACTTTTTGTACCCCTATAACGGTGCACGGGCAGTCTGAGCCACGGGCACCACCACACTGAGCAAGGCAAGGGAGGTGAGCGAAGGTAAGGCCGAAGCTCAAGAGAAGCAGAACTACGCCAAGACCAAGACCACAAAGAGCAAAGGGGATGAAGCGGACCCCCCGGCAAGATCCTTGCCGGGAGGCGGTTTTAGCAAACCCGGCAAGACCCTTGCCTTGGCAGCTCGCCCCACACCTACGGAGTGAGTCACCCTTGAGTCCACTGCCCCCATGGCGCAAGGATTTGGGAGACATCCCCGTGGTGGCATGCAGATCTTTGTGAAGACATTCGAGATCAGATACACCCTTCAGAAGATGATGATCCTTGGCGGGATCCTAGCCAAGGAGGACCACAAGGCCCCCGGCAAGAGCCTTGCCGGGGATGACAGTAGGCGCCACGGCAAGACCCTTGCTGGGGCCCCGACAAGGCCCTTGCCAAAAACACCCGTTAGGCCACCATCAAGCCCACGCCAGTAAAACCTCCACCGCCATTCGCATGCAGCTGCCGACCCAACCAGCTGGGCAGGCACCTGCGTGGCGGCATGCAGATCTTCGTGGAGACCCACCACTACACCACCTCAGCTGCCTGCCTGCCTACATGGAACCACGGGCGCCACTGGCCAGGGCGCGTGTCGATGCGAGAGGGAGCGGCGACAGACGAGACAGGGCTCTCCCCCGTCCCCGATAAAGCAAGGACACCTGGGCAAGATGCATTAAATGCGCCTTGTCATGTAATGCGAGGGATAACCTTGCATCACTGTTCCCTTTCCACCTCCTGGTGCTACTGTGGCACCCCCTTTCCTATAAAAGGAGGCCCGAGGCGACCAGGAGGAGGATTCGGCTTTTTGGAGCTCCTCACGCCCCATAGCGAGCTCAAGAACACAGATATACAATCCACCAAAGCAGGAGTAGGGTTTTACGCATCCCCGCAGCCCAAACCTGGATAAACGAACCGTGTGCTATCTGTTTGATCCGCTCTTCTCACGACCCTGCGCCCTGCAACCGTAGTAGGGATTCTTGTGATCCCATAGGTGTCGTTCCCACCGACAGGTGCGCGGGGATTCGAACCTTGTGATATCCCAAATAAATGGAGACTTTGATGCCAAGGATCCGAAAATGGCAGCTTATCACAACACCGTCCTAAAAATGTCAGCTCAGTTCGAGGGGCTCGAATTTCACCATATAGCCCGGGAAAACAATCAGGCAGCAGACGTCCTGGCATGCATCGGCGCAAAACGCGATGCCGTCCCTCCCAACATCTTCTTGGAGAGGCTGTTCAAGCCATCCGTAGTATGGGAAGGGGAACCCGGAAATAACAGCCCGGACCCAACCGCACTGCCCGACACCGAACATTCTGACATAATTGGAGGCTCCGCCAACGAAATAACATCTTCAGCCCACATAATAATGGCAGTCATCGCCCCATGGACAGAACCATTCCTAGTCTACCTAACTAAGCAGGAACTTCCCGAGGACCAAAACGAGGCACGCTGCATAGTGCGGCGATCTAAAGCCTATAAAGTCCATGGGGGAGAGCTTTATAAGAAAAGCACCACCGGAGTCCTTCAAAGGTGCATCTCCGAAGAGGAAGGGCGGAATCTTCTGGCTGAAATTCATGCCGGACTCGGCGGTCACCATGCTGCAGCCCAGGCCCTTGTAAGCAAGGCCTTCCGTACAGGCTTCTATTGGCCGACGGCCCGGGCAGACGCTCAGGACTTAGTCCAACGATGCGTTGGTTGCCAGCTTTTTGCTAACCAAAGCCATATGCCACCCACCACCCTCCAAACTATCCCCATCACCTGGCCCTTCGCGGTCTGGGGGCTTGACATGGTTGGACCCCTTAAAGGGGGAACCCACAAGCAAAAATACTTACTGGTCATGGTGGATAAGTTCACCAAATGGATAGAGGCCAAGCCTGTTAAAACGGTCGAATCCGGACCGGTGATAGACTTCATATCCGGGGTCGTACACCGTTACAGCGTCCCCCACAGCATCATAACTGATAATGGCACGAACTTTACGACCGACGAGGTAAAACTCTGGTGCAAAAACATGGGCATCAAGCTCGACTATGCTTCAGTCTATCTCCCACAAACTAACAGTCAGGTTGAGTGAGCAAATGGTCTAATCATGAGCGGCATCAAACCCAGGTTAGTGCGGTCCCTCAAGGAATCTAACATGCACTGGGTAGAGGAGCTCGACTCCGTACTCCGGGGGCTGCGGACCACGCCGAACCGCACTACCGGATACACACCATTCTTCATGGTATACGGCGCAGAGGCAGTTCTGCCCTGTGACATAATATATGACTCACCTCGAGTGCGCATGTACGAAGAAAGAGAAGCCGAGCTCGATCGGCAGGACAGTTTGGTCGCCTTGGAGGAGGAGTGTGACGTGGCAAAAGCCCGTTCCGCATTCTATCGACAGCAGGCTCGAAGATACCAAAGCAGAGAAGTACGGGCCAAAACTTACAATGTTGGCGAGTTAGTTCTACGCCTGCCGGATAAGAAAAAGGACAAACTCAAGCCCAAGTGGGAAGGTCCCTTCATTATTGACCAAGTCCTGACTGGTGGAGCGTACCGTCTACGGGATGCATCGGATAATCGACTCGAGCCGAACCCATAGAACATAGCCCGACTCCGAAGATTCTACCCCTAGCGTCAGACTTTGTGTTCGTCCCCTTCCTCTGTCCATTTTTTATACACAATCTGTCTTATATTTTTCTCCTTCTCCCCTTCTATTCTCTCACAGCCTTTAAAGGCCCATTTGTGCCGTGTTTGCATGCAACTGATGCGCTATCCGCGCTCATCATACCTGGGGGCTTCTTTAAACAGAAGCTTATTCATACGGGCTTTGTACCCAACACATGTGTTATCCTTCCACATGTACCCTTTATTCACCATTATATGCATCGATATGACTTAAGTTTTGGCCAAGCTGGGTTGCCTGGCTCTTGTATTTATGCCCTATGTTCTCGTTAATTCGGCTAGGGCATAAGGGGAGCACCTCTGCGATTGTTACTGCCGGGTCAGCCGGATGTGTACCTCAGACTGGGTGAAGCCGAAAGCTAGCGTTCTTAAGGGAATATTCGGTCGGTGAACTAAAAATGATTTTTCACTTATTTACTTATGCGCCCCTAGATTTTTTTTCTGCGTCTTTTTTCGCAATCCGGACATGCACTTTAGGGCATGCCTCCCAGGGAAAGGAACCGTTAACGGAACTATTCTCCCTGGAAGATGTTTCTTACTAACCATGTAATATAACATAACTAGTTGGGCACTTATCTGTTTAAGCACTAATGACCCCTACGCCTGGTCTCCATGCATGCCCCGGTTCTTACATAACCGAGAGGGTATTCGGATACACTCTGGACCGTCCGGTCCCGAGGTTGAAGCGAAAAGGTCCGCCACGACAAACGATCTACAATCCGGCTAGAAGGCATTATACATGTCACCTTCAATTACATAGTCAATTTGACTGGTTAAATTCCTCTTCAATACCATCCAACAGGCTGTCTAGTTTACAGTCCTATTGGGAATACTTTGCGGCCAATTCTACTTGGCCGTACACTAAGCTCACATGGATCTCCTTCCCATCAGGCCCCGCAGGTCCGACCTTGGCCACGTGGTTTGGGTCAGCCTTCGTGTACCGCGTCTTCACCATGGCCCAGGCTTCCCTGGCACCTTGATGGCAGGCCAATATCTTCCATAATCGGAAGCGCCGCCGCGCTCCCTTCAGCTTCTCTGCAAGCTCTCCAAGGCCTTCGGGCATGGAGACGGATGGCCACAAGGCCTGGGCGACGCCTTGCATCACCTGCCGAACTCGTTCGTGCAGTTGTGAGAGCTCGGGAAGAAGGTCACCCGTAGAACCGGGCATTTCCTCTGTAGGACGACCTGTTAGCATACCTACAGATATAACTCTGTCAGCCAACTTCCTCGCCGAACTCTTTTTCAAAGTTCGTTCAAGCACTTACTAAATATGCCGCGTCAAAGCCGCTGATTCTCCTTAACGGAGTCCGACAGTTGGGCACGAACATCTTTTAGTTCCACGCACAGCTTGGTGTTGGCATCTAGGAGATCATTCTTCTCCTGCCTCACCCTCGTAAGAACGCTCTCACCGGCCTTTAGCTGGCGTAGGAGCTGTTGCTTATCCGGATTTACTCCGGCGTCATCTACAATTTTACCGTCAGATCTGCATATACGCCGTACTTTATATGATACTTATCATTTGAAGGATATATTACCAGAGGGGGTCTCTTTGGGCTCCCTTGCTGCGGCTAGTGCGGCCTGAAGTTGGGCTTTGCACTCTTCCAGCTCCTGGGACAGTTGGGTATTCTTTTCTGTAAGAACCTGCATAACAAATGATCCTTAAATCAGTTATTCTAACTGTTTCAAGTCTCAGGGGCTGCTGATATATATAATCACCAAATTTTCTCACCCGTATGTCTTTTACATACTGCTCCGTGGCTCTGGCTAGACCATTTTGAGCGGCACGGAGGTACGCATCTCCCAAGTTGAAGGCATCCAATGCCTCTTGGGAGAAACAAGCCTCACGAAGAACAGTCCGGCGACGCCTGTGGTTCATGGCACTTTCCACCTCGGAATTGGTGGCGAACAGTCTGTCCGCATCCTCTGTCGGAGGAGCGCCGGGCGCACGCCTCGTATTCGTTCCCGCCTTCGAATCTGGCCTTGGAGCCTGGCTGGTGGAGGCACGATTAGTAGCCTCTCCGGATATAGTCCGGCGAGCGCTCTTTTTCCTAAAAAGAAGGCATGGGCGTTAGTATGCCTCCGAGAATAATATCTTGGAATAAATACGACGCGCCGTACCGCTGCGTCGGTGTCTCAACCCGGACTGCGTGTCTTTTTAGCTTGCCTGGCCTCGCGGCCCCTTGTTGGTTAGTCGCCGCAGGCTCGGCCTTCCGCCTCGAGGACCTCCCCTGCAAAACACGGTTGTTATACGGTAATCAAAAACACGCAAGGACGGATCCCTTTTCAAAGTGATGGGACTTCGGTCTCAGTTACCTATGAGGCTGGAAGTAGCCCAGGGTAATCGGCCGTAATGGCCACCAAGGCGTTGTCATTGCTCAATTGGTAAAATACCCCATCGACCAGCTCCACAGATATGTCCAGATCCTCTTGGGATGCCGGGTCAAGGGACCGTTCCGGGTCCTCGGGTTGTGGAGGAGGGTTGTTTATCTCCCTTACAGCCTGGCGCAGCTCCTACGTTGAAATCACTAGACTGAATACTTAACTATGGGAATATGAAACGGATGGGCGAGAAAGAGTGTCCGCTTACCCAGCTTGGAGGATTGTACATAGAAAATCCGCCGTGCGGGTTGATGCGGAGGAATTCCTCCTCTTCTCCCTTGTACAAAGTGGATAAGATCTTTATTAGAGCAGCAACCGATTCCGGCCCTTTACGGCCACAGCGGGTGACGTCATCCTCCCCGTTGAAATCCCACATGGGGTGGCCTCTATACTGAAGCGGCTGCACCCCCCGCATAATGCATGTAGCCATGACCTCGATCATGGTCAAGCCGGATCGAGCTAACAAACTTATCCGGCTCATCAGGTAAAGAACGTCCCTGTCATCTTCCTCCTAGGGGCTCCGTGGACGCCAGCTCCGGTGCTTCTTTAAAGGAGCATTGTCAAACTCAGGGAGGCCGATTCGAATAGGGTCCGGGAGGGGGACGTCTTCTATATAAAACCATTCTGAAGGCCAGTCTTCGGACGTCTTATTTGGGGTTCCGGATAGATATCCGGTCCCGGCAATACGCCACACTTCGGCTCCGTCCACTTGATATATTGACCCCTTCTGAGAACGGGGCACAAGGCAGAACATCTTCTTCCACAACGCGAAATGAGCCTCACAGCCCAAAAACAACTCGCAAAGGGCTACGAAGCCCGCGATATGCAATATGGAGGCAAGCGTAAGGTCGTGCAACTGGAGGCCATAGAACTCCAGGAGCCCCCGGAGAAATGGATGAATTGGAAATCCGAGCCCTCTTACCAAATGAGGGACAAGGCATACCCGCTCTCCCTTGGAGGGATTGGGAAGGCTCTCCGCTTTCTCTCCGCCATTATAGGTGGCGAGCCTGGCTCGAACCGGGACCATGTATGCTGGGGGGAGAAATCCCTTGGTCTGAAGCATCACTAATTTGCTATGCGGGACGGAACATCTCTCCCAATCTCTGGGCTTGGGGCTAGGGGAGCGAGAGGAGGAGCCGCATCGACCGGCCATGATGGAATGGATATCTGTCGAATGCGCTCCGATGAAGGCTCGCTAAGGGAGGATGGTGTGATTTGGATCTGAATCCTCATCTCTTTAATAGGCAGCTCATTCACATAGCTAGGGGGTAAATGTAAAAACACCATGGCTCTTCACATTCGCTCGACATGTGGAAAGTGGCCCTTATTGGGCGTGGAAGCCAAGGAGCGCAACATGCACAAGAAGCCAGACACTATTTGAACAGGTACACATGATTTGGAAAGGAACCCGCCTTGCAATGTCGAAGACAATCTGTGCGCCGGACTCATCGTCATTGAAGCCTGGTTCGGGGGCTACTAAGGGACTTTCCTTGGCGTGGAAGGCAAGCTTGGCAATACGGATATGTAGATCTCCTCCCATTGTAACCGACTCTGTGTAACCCTAGCCCTCTCCGGTGTCTATATAAACCGGAGGGTTTTAGTCCATAGGACGAACAGACAATCATACCATAGGCTAGCTTCTAGGGTTTAGCCTCTCTGATCTCGTGGTAGATCTACTCTTGTACTACCCATATCATCAATATTAATCAAGCAGGACGTAGGGTTTTACCTCCATCAAGAGGGCCCGAACCTGGGTAAAACATTGTGTCCCCTGCCTCCTGTTACCATCCGGCCTAGACGCACAGTTCGGGACCCCCTACCCGAGATCCACCGGTTTTGACACCGACAATGACCCACAAGTATAGGGGATCTATCGTAGTCCTTTCGATAAGTAAGAGTGTCGAACCCAACGAGGAGCAGAAGGAAATGATAAGCGGTTTTCAGCAAGGTATTCTCTGCAAGTACTAAAATAAGTGGTAACAGATAGTTTTGTGATAAGATAAATTGTAACGAGCAACAAGTAACAAAAGTAAATAAAGTGCAGCAAGGTGGCCCAATCCTTTTGTAGCAAAGGACAAGCCGGAACAAACTCTTATATAAGGAAAAGCGCTCCCGAGGACACATGGGAATATCGTCAAGCTAGTTTTCATCACGTTCATATGATTCACGTTCGATACTTTGATAATTTGATATGTGGGTGGACCGGTGCTTGGGTGCTGTTCTTACTTGAACAAGCATCCCACTTATGATTAACCTCTATTGCAAGCATCCGCAACTACAACAAAAGTATTAAGGTAAACCTAACCATAGCATGAAACATGTGGATCCAAATCAGCCCCTTACGAAGCAACGCATAAACTAGGGTTTAAGCTTTTGTCACTCTAGCAACCCATCATCTACTTATCACTTCCCAATGCCTTCCTCTAGGCCCAAATAATGGTGAAGTGTTATGTAGTCGACGTTCACATAACACCACTAGAGGCTAGACAACATACATCTTATCAAAATATCAAACGAATACCAAATTCACATGACTACTAATAGCAAGACTTCTCCCTTGTCCTCAGGAACAAACGTAACTACTCACAAAGCATATTCATGTTCATAATCAGAGGGGTAATAATATGCATATAGGATCTGAACATATGATCTTCCACCAAATAAACCAACTAGCATCAACTACAAGGAGTAATCAACACTACTAGCAACCTACTAGCACCAATCCCGGACTTTGAGACAAGAATTGGATACAAGAGATGAACTAGGGTTTGGAGGTGAGACGGTGCTGGTGAAGATGTTGATGGAGATTGCCCTCTCCCGATGAGAGGAGCGTTGGTGATGACGATGGTGATGATTTCCCCCTCCCGGAGGGAAGTATCCCCGGCAGAACAGCTCTACCGGAGCTCTAGATTGGTTCCGCCAAGGTTCCGCCTCGTGGCGGCGGAGTCTCGTCCCGAAACGTTCCTTCTTATTTTTTTCTCATCGAAAGACTTCATATAGGAGAAGATGGACGTTGGAGAGCCACCAGGGGGCCCACGAGGTAGGGGGCGCGCCCCCCACCCTCGTGAGCAGGGTATGGGCCCCCTGGCCTTCATCTTTGGTGAGGATTTTTCTTTATTTATTTTAGGATGTTCCGTGGAGTTTCAGGACTTTTGGAGTTGCGCAGAATAGGTCTCTAATATTTGCTCCTTTTCCAGCCCAGAATTCCAGCTGCCGGCATTCTCCCTCCTTATGTAAACCTTGTAAAATAAGAGAGAATAGCCATAAGTATTGTGACATAAAGTGAAATAACAATCCATAATGCAATGAATATCGATATAAAATCATGATGCAAAATGGATGTATCAGCTACACACGTGGTTGATGCATTTTAATTAAGTTAAGTGTCCAGTTCTCTACAACCGGACATTAACAAATTCCCATCTGCCCATAACTGTGGGCACGGCTTTCAAAAGTTCAAAACCCTGCAAGGGTGTCCCAACTTAGCCCATCACAAGCTCTCACGGTCAATGAAGGATATTCCTTCTCCCAGGATGACCCGATCAGACTCGGAATCTCGGTTACAAGACATTTCAACAATGGTAAAGCAAGACCAGCAAGACGACCCGCTGTGCCTACAAATCCCGATAGGAGCTGCACATAACTCGTTCTCAGGGCACACCGGATAAGCTAAGCGTACAGGAGCCGACGTAACCCAAGTTGCCAAGGGATGGCCCTGCACGGTGCTCTAGTTTGGACCAACACTCAGAGGAGCACTGGCCCGGGGGTTTAAATAAAGATGACCCTTGAGTCTGCAGAACCCAAGGGAAAAAAGGCTTAGGTGGCAAATGGTAAAACCAAGGTTGGGCCTCGCTGGAGGAGTTTTTTTCAAGGCGAACTGTCAAGGGGTTCCCATTATAACCCAACCGTGTGGGGAACGCAAAATCAAGGAACATAACACCGGTATGACGGAAACTAGGGCAGCAAGAGTGGAACAAAACACCAGGCATAAGGCCGAGCCTTCCACTCTTTACCAAGTTTATAGATGCATTAATTAAATAAGAGATATTGTGATATCCCAACAATAACCATGTTCCAACATGGAACAAACTTCATCTTCACCTCCAACTAGCAACGCTATAAGAGGGGCTGAGCAAAGCGGCAAAATAGCCAAACAACGGTTTGCTAGGACAAGGTAGGTTAGAGGCTTGACATGGCAATATGGGAGGCATGATAAAGCATGTGGTAGGTATCGCGTTATAGCAATAGATCGAGCAACTAGCAAGTAAAGATAGAAGTGATTTCGAGGGTATGGTCATCTTGCCTGAGATCCCGCAAGGAAGAAGAACGAGTCCATGAAGAAGACAAATGGACGTAGTCCAACGAATCCTCACAAACGTGACGTTATCGGAACCAACCCAAAGAAGCAACACCGGAAAGAAGCAAGCCACATAGTAAACAAACATCACATAAACATGGCATGATGCACAACCAAGTATGATGCATGTCCGGTTTAATGATACATGGCCTGGCAAAGTGCAACAAACAACACTACAAATTAAGTGGAGCTCAATATGCAACGAGTTGCATATTGACGGAACACCACATCAAATATTTAGTTCTCTCTCGTTTATGTACCCAACAATATTAAATGTTGTTAAACACGGCAAGAGGTGAAACATAATAAAACTACCTAACTAGGCAAGTTTAAATGAGGCTGGAACAACAAGCAACAAGTCCGGAAAAATCCTCATGAGCATATTTCAAAGTTGGTACTATTCTGCCCTAAACACAATTTTAGAGTTATTAAACATGCAAAGTAATGACACCATGTAAAACTAGGCATTTTTCTACCCCATTTACATATAAAGTTTATTAAGTTTGGAGCTACAGTTATTTAGTTATGAAATAAAGCATTTTAGCATGACAATAGACAAAATTACACAAACAGCAGTTTAAACATTTTAAACATGGTTGAAAGTTGCATAATATGAAACTAGACACAATTTTAAGCATTTTTCATATATAAAGTTTTTACAAAAGATGCACGGTTGGAGAGTTATGATATGCATGGAGCTTAGGGGGTTTTCTGCAAATCTGTAAAACACTGGAAGAATTAGCTAAATCCGTCCAAGGGAAAAGACATGATACGAGTCGCATCTGAGCTGGAAGCCCAACAGCGGAAAGGACAAGGGGCTGCTCACCAGGCCTCATGGGCCGGCTTGGTGAGGAGGCTGGACGCAGGCTGGCCTTGCCAGCAGCAGGCCGGCTGGGAAGCTGGGCTTCACGCGGCGCTAGATGGGAGGCTGGGCTTCTGACGAGGTGAGGTTGGTCCACGTGCTGACCCATGGTCAACACAACCATGAGAGCGGGTGAACGGGAGGCTTGGCACGGTGTGCGTCTCCAGGAAGAACAGGGTCGCGGCGCCGGTGCTGCAGGGATGCAGGCGAGATGGAGGGAGGCAGACGACGCGGATCCGGCGGGGACATGCTGGAACTGGCCGGATCCAGCAGCGGGGGTGACAAACAGGCGGTGTCCATGGTGGTTGAGGTCAACGGGAGGCGCGACCATGGCTTCAGGCTCCATGGTTCCTGCAAGGGACTCGGGAACGGTGGCAGACTTGGCGCTGCGCAGAATCTTGGCGGAGGACAACGAGCGGCGCTGGGCATTTGGATCCACGGGATCGAGACGAGGCAAGGGGCTCGTCCTCGTCCTCGAGTTCTCGCAGGAACATGGGGAGGTGGAGGCGGGATACAGGGAAGCGGCGGCGGGGAACTTGGTGCTCGGGGTGACATCCGACGACGCGTGGACGGCAGGGATGGATGATGGGGTGCGAATCCGGTCCCCATAGATGGTTCTGGAGGGGGGGGGGACGAACTCGAGCTCCGGGCGCCATGGCGGTCTCCTGTTGCTGCGTGTTACAGAGAGAGATGGAGATCTTAGAAGACAGGGAGAAGAAGAAAAGAGAGATGGACAGAGTAGGGAGCAGGGGCGCAACAGAGGCGGTGGTCCGGCAATCTGGCAGTGAGTGGTCGCCGGCGGCGAGGTTCGCCGAGGGCAACGAGCGCGGGAGCTCCATCTCGGCTGGTCGGTGGGGCTGGGGTTTGGATCGAGGAGGAGCAGTGGAGAGCGATGGGTGGCTGGTGGCTGAAATCGAGGAGGATGGGATCCCGAGGAAGAGGGGAGTAGGTGGAGTGGCGGCGGCGCGATGGGATCGATGGGACAAAGCACCTAGGATCTAGGGTTGGACTAGTTTATATAATGAGTGGGTTAGATTAGGGGCTATCTCGTCCCTCCGATCAAAATCAGACGGTCAGGAAAAAAGGCTAGGGAGTCCAAATAAGAAAAACGGTGATGTTTTGTAGATGTTTGGGGATGATCCGGACCCATCGGTGACGACCGCCTGGGTCGGGTCCGGGACAGCTTTCAGACGCGTTCGCGAGGAGGGCCGCGGCATAACCAAGAGAGGTTAGGTTGGGCCCAGCGGTAAGTAGCGGACTGTGTAGACGGAGTAGAGAGGAAAGAGAGGGAAAGCCCGACAACAGTTTTTGGAGACCGAAAACGTCCGATGTTACACTGGCTATACTGCCGCTATAGTTATCCGTTGGGGCATCAAACGGACTCCGAATGCAATGAAACTTGGCAGGCGGTCTACTGACAACAAAACAAGACCGCACGCCAACTTTCATCCCATTCCGAGAACATTTTCCGGCCACTTATAAAAATAATATTTTGGACGTGTCGCGGGCACGTGCAAGTGTGTCTATGCTCAGAACGGACAACGGAAAGAACGAGGAGACCGGGACGGATGCAAGTTTCGAAAACATGCAGATGCAATGCGGATGATGACATGGCAAGATGCAACACGCAAGCAATGACATAGCAACGTCAACAAATAACTGGAAGACACCTGGCACATTGGTCTTGGGGCGTCACAACACTCCACCACTACAAGAGGATCTCGACCCGAGATCCTAGGGATGGCATCGAAGGGAAAAGGAAGAGGAAGAGGTGAGGTGAAACTAAGTTGCTTCTTTGACAAACAAGTGAAACCAAGAACCTTGAGAGGTTAAACCATCTTCGAGAAAAGAATACAACAAAGATGAACAAAGTTGAAAACACTCCATTAGAAAAGAGGAACACCGAACATTACGAGAAACTTTGTAGGTTGAAAGGCATAAGAAAAGGGTACACTGGACAAGAAGTACATGCAAGCACTCCGGTAGAAACGAGATGTATAAGGAACGATAAGGATCAATTACGACAACACTCCGGTTGGAAAAGGAAGGTAAAGAATATGAGCTTTGCAATATGAAAGCACTTGGATGAAGACTCTGGTTAGAAGAGGAATGATAGACATAACACTCCGGTTAAAACAAGATAGAGAAGGGAATAAGAATGATATAATTTGGGCAGCACTCCGACTATAAATGGAAGGAATCGAATATGAACTTGACAAGATGAGAAGGAACTTGAAAAGAGGACACGACACTCCGGTTAAAAGGATAAGCACGAAAAGAACACGATCCTCACAATTCAAGATGATGAGTGAAAAGAGCAACATCACAAAGCCTCCGAGATAAAGAATCAAGGATCGATCATTGGAATGAAAGGATGGAGAAGAAAATGACAACTTCTGCCACCAAAGAGCTTGGAGAGCACCCTTCCAAGAAGGTTATAATGGAGTTGTTGGAAAAAAAATCAGCAACGAAACGAATAAACTTGTAGTGGGCTTATGGAAAACATCTCAAAATTATGTGGTGAAATTCTGCCACTAACGGAAACAATAGATTGGATCGATATCAAAACGGAGACGAGAAAATTATTTCACCAGATGGGTAACTGCTGAACTTGGGTCATTTATAAGCACCCTAAATAGAAGCAACCTAAGGGAGTCCTGGATTAGGGGGTGTTCGGGTATCCGGACTATACCTTCAGCCGGACTCCTAGACTATGAAGATACAAGATTGAAGACTTCGTCCCGTGTCCGGATAGGACTTTCCTTGGCGTGGAAGGCAAGCTTGGCGATGCAGATATTCAAGATCTCCTACCATTGTAACCGACTCTATGTAACCCTAAACCTATCCGGTGTCTATATAAACCGGAGGGTTTTAGTCTGTAGGACAACTTCATCAACTCCATACACAACAATCATACCATAGGCTAGCTTCTAGGGTTTAGCCTCCTCGATCTCGTGGTAGATCTACTCTTGTACTACCCATATCATCAATATTAATCAAGCAGGACATAGGGTTTTACCTCCATCAAGAGGGCCTGAACCTGGGTAAAACATCGTGTTCCTTGCCTCCTGTTACCATCCGGCCTAGACGCACAGTTCAGGACCCACTACCCGAGATCCGCCGGTTTTGACACCAACATTGGTGCTTTCATTGAGAGTTCCTCTGTGTCGTCGCCTTTAGGCCCGATGGCTCCTTTGATCATCAACAACGATGCTGTCCAGGGTGAGACTTTTGTCCCCGGACAGATCTTTGTCTCCGGCGGCTTCGCTCTGCGGGCCAATTCGCTTGGCCACTTGGAGCAGATCGAAAGCTACACCCCTGGCCATCAAGTCAGGTTTGGAAGCTTAAACTACACGGTTGACATCCGCAGAGACTTGATCTTCGATGGATTCGAGCCACGGCCAAGCGTGTCGCACTATCTCGAGGGGCATGATATAGCTCTGCCTCCGGACAGTGTCCTGGAGGCCGCACATGCATCGGTTTCGGCCCCTAACTCGGAGCCCATTGCGCCAATCGAGGATGAGCGGTTGGACGTCACCTCGGGGCCTGCGATCTCAAAGGCGATCAAGCCGAATGCTAGCCCCGCACTCTGCACGACCCGTGACTCCGAGGATCCGGACTCCTCCCCGGACTCTGAACCCCCCGCGCCCCCACCAATTGAATCTGATTGGGCGCCGATAATGGAGTTCACCGCCGCAGACATCTTTCAGCACTCGCCTTTTGGCGTCATCCTGAATTCTCTTAAGTCTCTCTCTTTATCAGGAGAGCCCTGGCCGGATTACGGTCATCGAGGATGGGATGCGGACGATGAAGAAATTCAAAGCCCACCCACCACCCACTTTGTAGCCACTGTCGACGACTTAACCGACATGCTTGACTTCGGCTCCAAAGACATCGACGGTATGGACGACGATGTAGGAGATGAACAGGAACCAGCACCTGTAGGGCGCTGGAAGGCCACCTCGTCATATGACATATATATGGTGGATACTCCAAAAGATGGAGATGGCGATGGAAAAGTGGGGGATGACACCCCCAAGAAACAGCCAAAGCGCCGGCGTCAGCGGCGCCGCTCTAAATCCCGCCAAAGCAAAAACGGTGATTCCAGCACGGGAGATAATACTACCCCGGATAGTGCCGAAGAACACCCACCGCAGCAAGATTCGGCACAAGAAGATGGAGAAGCCAGCCCTCATGAGAGAGTGGCAGACCGAGAGGTCGAGGATGATAACTATATGCCTCCCTCCGAAGACGAGGCAAGCCTCGATGACGACGAATTCGTCATACCATCAGACCCCGCCGAACAAGAGCGTTTCAAATGCAGGCTTTTAGCCACGACAAGAAGCCTCAAGAAAAAGCAGCAACAGCTTAGAGCTGCCCAAGATTTGCTAGCTGACAGATGGTGAAGTCCTTGCGGCCGAAGAGTATGAACTCGAACGCCCCTCCAAGAGTTACCCAAAGCGCAGGCCGCTACCTCGATCAGAGGAGGAAGCACCTACATCACCAACGCATGACATGGCAGACCGGCCACCTCGCGGCCGCGACAGAGAGGCCTCTTGGCCCTCCACCCAAGCCATGCCCCGACGCCGCTCAAATAAGGCACGGGAAAATGCGCCCGACCTGCGAGACATACTGGAGGATAAGGCAAGACAAACAAGATCGATCTACGGATCGCGCAGGCGCCCTACGGCATGTGCCAATGATCTTCATTCCGGATACAACAAATCCAGCTGGGCCGAACACAACAGACATAGCTCTTCCGAGCTGCGTCGTGATATAGCCCAGTATAGAGGCGCCGCACACCCGCTATGCTTCACGAATGAAGTAATGGATCATAAAATCCCAGAGGGTTTCAAACCCGTAAACATCGAATCATACGATGGCACAACAGACCCGGCGGTATGGATCGAGGATTATCTCCTTCACATCCACATGGCACGCGGCGATGATCTACACGCCATCAAATACCTCCCGCTCAAACTTAAAGGACCGGCCCGGCATTGGCTTAACAGCTTGCCAGCAGACTCAATCGGTTCTTGGGAGGACCTGGAAGCCGCATTCCTCGACAACTTCCAGGGCACTTACGTGCGACCACCGGATGCCGACGACTTAAGCCACATAATTCAGCAGCCAGAGGGATCGGCCAGACAATTCTGGACAAGGTTCCTAACAAAGAAAAACCAGATAGTCAACTGTCCAGACGCAGAGGCCCTAGCAGCCTTCAAGCATAACATCCGCGACGAGTGGCTTGCCCGTCACCTGGGACAGGAAAAGCCGAAATCTATGGCAGCCCTCACGACACTCATGACCCGCTTTTGTGCGGGAGAAGACAGCTGGCTAGCTCGCAGTAACAACTTATCAAAGAACCCTGGTAATTCGGATACCAAGGACAAAAGTGGCAGGACACGTCGGAATAAGCAAAAACGCCGCGTTAGCAGCGACAGCAATGAAGACATGGCAGTCAATGCCGGATTCAAGGGCTATAAATTCGGTCAGCGAAAAAAGCCATTCAAAAAGAATACTCAGGGCCCGTCCAGTTTGGACCGAATACTCGATTGCTTGTGCCAGATACATGGCACCCCCGAAAGGCCAGCCAATCACACTAACAGGGATTGTTGGGTGTTCAAGCAGGCAGGCAAGTTAAGGGCCGAAAACAGAGCCAAGGGGCTGCACAGCGATGACGAGGAGCCCAAGCCGCCGAACAACAATGGACAGAAGGGCTTTCCCCCACAAGTGCGGACGGTGAACATGATATATGCAATCCACATTCCCAAGCGGGAGCGGAATCGTGCGCTACGGGACGTATACGCGATAGAGCCAGTCGCCCCAAAGTTCAACCCATGGTCCTCCTGCCCGATCACTTTTGATCGAAGGGACCATCCTACTAGCATCCGTCATGGAGGCTTCGCCGCATTGGTTCTCGACCCAATCATCGACGGATTTCATCTCACAAGAGTCCTCATGGACGGCGGTAGTAGCCTGAACCTGCTTTATCAGGATACAGTGCGGAAAATGGGCATAGATCCCTCAAGGATTAAGCCCACAAGGACAACCTTTAAAGGCGTTATACCAGGTGTAGAAGCCAACTTACAGGCTCAGTAACACTTGACGTGGTCTTCGGATCCCCGGACAATTTCCAAAGCGAAGAGTTCATCTTTGATATAGTCCCGTTTCGCAGTGGCTATCACGCCCTGCTCGGACGAACCGCATTCGCAAAGTTCAATGCGGTGCCGCACTACGCATATCTCAAGCTCAAGATGCCAGGCCCTCGAGGAGTAATCACGGTCAATGGAAACACTGAACGCTCCCTCCGTACGGAGGAGCACACAGCGGCTCTCACAGCGGAAGTACAAAGTAGCCTTCTTAGGCAATTCTCCAGTCCGGCTGTTAAAAAGCCAGACACTGCCAAGCGCGCCCGGAGTAACTGACAGCAGGACCGCCTGGCACACTCTGAACAAGCGTAGCAATGCGGCCCCAACCCCAGCACTCGCGACATAGCGAAACCAGTACCTCACGCACATAACTACGCCCTTGAAATACCATGGGCACAGGGGAAGGGGCACAATAACGGCACGCCCAAAATACGGCTTAAAACGTACTAGGGGCTACTGGATTCTTTTTTTTAATTTTCTCTTACTTTCAGGACTCCACACTTCGGACGACCTGTTCAGCAATTCGACTGCCGCACAAACGGTGCAAGATCCAGGGAGGCAGACAAGCCATGCCGCATTATGGAACTCCCAGGTGGTCTCTGTTACGAGCGGTATACCTGTTTTAAATACAATTCTGTGGCCTGCCCCTGGTCAGGACATACTAAATAGTCCAATATCTTTCGCTTACCGCACTACTTGTATCGTTCGGCTTTGATAAATAGCCTCTTTATAAACAATGCATAGCTTTCTGTCTATTTTTTGCATTATCATCTTTTCATATATATGTTTATGACATGTTGCACCCGTACACTATGGTATGGCAAAATACACCAGGGGCTTTAGTACCCATAAATATGGCGTGAGAAGTCCGTACACTTCCACAAGTGCGGCACCCCGAACTTATAGCACTATATGCATCGGCCCCGAATCATGATTTGGGTCAATAGTTGGGTTTGCCCGGCTCCTATGTTTTGGTGCCTTACGTTCCGCTATATCGGCTAAGGTAGCACTAGGAGAACCACTGCGATTGTGCCCCGGTTGAGCTGGGTTAAGCACCTCAGTGGAGAAAGCTAAAACTGACTGTCATGATGTGGCGAGAGTCTGGTCGCTGTTCGAGAGGTTTTTCGAGTCCCTAAAGACTTATGCCGCTTCGAGCGAGGAGCCGACTTTGTCCGGCCAAGGCGTGGATAGCGCCCCGAACTCGGTCTTCCGAACTAGGGGCTTTGCCGAAATTTAAAATTATAGAGTTCTATGGCTAAGTGAGAGTGTTCAAGCATTATAGTCCGATTGCCTGGTTCGTTGTGCTGACCGCCTCCCTCGACGGACCCAATCATGGGAAAAAGAGCGCTCAGGTTTATCCCGAACACCCCAGCACTAGTGGCATAGGGGCAAAAGCCGACGACTGGTCATCTCTCAATTTTTTGATAAACGGCCGCACAGAAAGTAATATTTTAAATTCAAGCATTGCTTAGCGCATATGAACAAGTTTTCAGCGCACAGGATAACACGAGCGAGTTCATTCAAAAATTACATTCTTGGTACATTCATCCGCCATAAGGCGGGCACCAGCAAGAACATCCTTGTAATAGTTCTCGGGCTTGCGATGCTCCTTCCCCGGCGGCGGCCCGTCCTTCACAAGCTTCTCACCGTCCAGCTTACCCCAATGCACCTTTGCACGGGCAAGGGCCCTACGGGCACCTTCGATGCAGACGGAGCGCTTGATGACCTCGAGCCTGGGACAAGCCTCCACCAGCCACCGCACCAGTCCGAAGTAGCTCCCAGGCAGGGCCTCTCTAGGCCACAGCCGAACTATGAAGCCCTTCAGGGCCTGTTCGGCCGCATTGTGGAGCTCGACCAGCTGCTTTAGCTGGTTGCTCAAGGGCACAGGGTGTCCGGCCTCAGCGTACTGAGACCAGAACACCTTCTCTGTTGAGCTGCCTTCCTCGGCTCGGTAGAATGCGGCGGCATCGGATACTCTGCAGGGAAGATCTGCGAATGCCCCTGGAGAGCTCCGGATTCGGGTAAGTAACAACTAGTTTACTTTTATATGTCTGCTTTGCATATAGAATGCCTTACCCGCCGCTATCTTTTTCACCGCATCCAATTCCTGGAGGGCCTTCTGGGCTTCGGCCTTGGCAGATTTGGCAGTTTTAAGGGCCGCAGCAAGCTCGGAGGCTCGCGTCTTTGAGTCGAGCTCCAAACTCTCATGTTTTTTCATGAGAACCTGAAGCTCTTGTCGCACCTCGCCGACCTGTGCCTCAAATTTCTCCCGCTCGGCGTGCTCCGTGGCTGCTTTCTTCTCAGCCTCGGACAGCACCTGCTTGAGGGTCGCCACCTCAGTTGTGGCCCCTGCAATAAGCAGTGTACTCCTGTCATTTTTTGCAATTGCGCCTCCCTATAGGCATTTTTTCTATAAGGTATCTCTTACCTTCTTTCTCCTCGAGCTGCCATTTGGCAAGGCCGAGCTCTTGCTCGGTCCGCTCGAGGCCCTGCTTCAGGGCACCCACCTTCGCAGTCAGTGCGGCGGTGGCCAGCAGCGAAGCCTGCATACGTATATTGACTCCTTTTTAGTTAGACTCCTACGATATTTAATAGATCCTCTATTCGGCTTTTCTTTCTGAATGCCAAACCGAGCATCAGGGGCTACTGTCTATACGGTAATATTTTTTTACATATTTTTACTTACCTCGAAGCCTGTTAGAAGGCTAGCACAAGCTTCAGTCAGTCCGCTTTTGGCGGACTGAACCTTCTAGATCACCATACTCATAATAGTACGGTGCTCCTCGTCGATGGAGGCGCCGCCAAGCACCTCCAACAGATTGCCCGGCACCTCCGGTTGGACGGAGGCTGCCGGCTCAGAAGGCTTACTCCTCTTGGAAGGAGTTCGCCTACCGCGGTCCGGAACTGTTGTAGATTCCGGTGCAGTGTCCGGCTCAAAGCCGGACTTGGAGCCCTGGGGGTCTTGTCCCCTCCACTCCTGGAGTCCAGGAGGTTGCCTTGTGGCTCCTCTGGGACCACCTCCTCCTGCCCCGGGGCTTGTCGCGATGCCACTTCAGCGTCGTCCGCAGTGCGGGGGGAGACAGCGGACGGAACTGAGTTCACGTCCGATGAGTCCATGGAGCCGCCCGATGATTCGTCGACTTCGGCCCGGGGTGGACTGCATAATTACATTCGACATTAGGGAAAGTTGTGCAACAAAAGGAATATCACAAGTTACTCTGGTATCCGAACACTTACGATCTCGCCGGACGCTTGGCCCTGTCCGGCCACTCCTCTTCGTCCTTGTCGACGTCGGGGACGTAGTCCGGCGGAGTCTTCTTGGACCCCTCGGCCTCCCCTACTGGGGCGGCCTTCCTCTTCTCTCCTCTCCCCGCTGGAGGGGGAGAGGTTTCTTCTTCCTGCTCCTCGTCTTCACGGGAGGAGTGCGTCTCGGACTCGTCGGACGACGAGTCCGACACCACCATATGCCGGGAACTCTTTCGAGTCCCCGTGGCCTTCTTCTCCGGCACCACATAAGGCACCGGAACCAGCAACTTCACTAGTAGAGCTGCGGCTGGGTCTTCGGGCAGCGGAGCCGGACAGTTAATCAGTCCGGATATCGCCCGCCAGGCCTGTCAAAGGTAAGGGAGTTTAGATCCCGCATAGAGTCAAACTATGAAAAAAGCTTAACATCCTGTAAAAGGTGTAGATAGCATACCTCGCCAGCGTGACGCTGCGAGCTGTATCCGTGGTCCTCGGAAGTCGATGCGGGAGCCTCGGCGCCCTTGAATAGCATCTTCCAGGCATCTTCGTACGTCGTGTCGAAGAGCCTGCTGAGGGTTTGATGCTGCGCCGGGTCGAACTCCCACAGATTAAAATCCCGTTGTTGGCACGGGAGGATCCGGCGGACGAGCATAACCTGGATTACATTAACAAGCCCGACTGGCTTGTTCACCAGGGACTGGATGCATGTTTGCAATCCGTTCACCTCTTTTTCGTCACCCCACGACAGGACCATTTCTTTCCAGGATGTAAGTCGCGTGGGGGGTCTGGATCGGAACTCGGGGGCTGCAGTCCATTTCAGATCGCGCGGCTCGGTGATGTAAAACCACCCGGATTGCCATCCCTTTAGGGTCTCCACGAAAGAGCCCTCGAACCATATGACGTTGGCCATCTTGCCCGCCATGGCGCCTCCGCACTCCGCCTGGCTGCCGCGCACCACCTTGGGCTTGACGTTGAAGGTCTTGAGCCGGAGGCCGAAATGGGGGCGGACGCGGAGAAAGGCCTCGCACATGACGATAAACGCCGAGATGTTGAGGATGAAGTTCGGAGCCAGATCGTGGAAATCCAAGCCGTAGTAGAACATGAGCCCCCAGACAAATGGGTGAAGTGGAAAACCCAGTCCGCGGAGGAAGTGGGGAATAAATTCAACCCTCTCATGGGGCCTTGGGGTGGGGAGAAGCTGCCCCTCCTCAGGAAGCCGGTGCGCGATGTCCTTGGACAAGTATCCGGCCTTCCTTAACCTTTTGACATAGCCCTCCGTGACGGAGGAGACCATCCACTTGCCTCCCGCTCCGGACATTGTTGGAGAGGGTTGAGGTAGGAAGCGCGGGCTTGGGCGCTAGAGTTCGGGTGCGCAGAAGATGGATAGGCAAAGGAGGAATAAGGCGTAGGTAAAAAGGTGGATCCTTATCCCCTTATATGGGCGGATGCGACTATGCGTCCCCACCAGCCTAGTAAAACTTGCTTGCCTCTCAAGCGCCGTGATAAGCGGCGCGGTTGGGTTACCCACGTCCGTATTAACGAGAATCCCGTAAACAAAGGGTACACGATCTCTGCTTTGACAAGACGTGCCAAGGAAACCGCCTCGCAAAACACGCTGAGGTGGAAAAGTGAAAACGATTCGAGTGAAGAACTTGGCTGTAGTGTGATGACGCACTACGGAATACGTCAGCAAATTTGATTTGTGTTAATATTATTCTCTCTACGGCAATATGTGGAAGCTTATTTTGCAGAGCCGGACACTACTCTTGGTGTTTACAATCTTCTATGAAGGACTTGGAGGAGGAACCCACCTTGCAATGCTGAAGACAATTTGCGCGCCGGACTTATCGTCATTGAAGCCTGGTTCAGGGGCTACTGAGGGAGTCCTGGATTAGGGGGTGTTCGGGTATCCGGACTATACCTTCAGCCGGACTCCTGGACTATGAAGATACAAGATTGAAGACTTCGTCCCGTGTCCGGATAGGACTTTCCTTGGCGTGGAAGGCAAGCTTGGCGATGCGGATATTCAAGATCTCCTACCATTGTAACCGACTCTATGTAACCCTAACCCTATCCGGTGCCTACATAAACCGGAGGGTTTTAGTCCGTAGGACAACTTCATCAACTCCATACACAACAATCATACCATAGGCTAGCTTCTAGGGTTTAGCCTCCTCGATCTCGTGGTAGATCTACTCTTGTACTACCCATATCATCAATATTAATCAAGCAGGACGTAGGGTTTTACCTCCATCAAGAGGGCCCGAACCTGGGTAAAACATCGTGTTCCCTGCCTCCTATTACCATCTGGCCTAGAAGCACAGTTCGGGACCCACTACCCGAGATCCGCCGGTTTTGACACCGACACAACCCTTAGGGGAAAGCTTTAGGTGAAATATAACCCAAGATAACTCCAATGAAGAGATTGATTGGTTGCAAAGGATCTCAAGAACGAATTGAAAATGATGGGTTTAAAATATGTCATTCCAGACAACTTGTGAATCATGAAACACGAAGGGAAATTGTCAACAATGACATAACACCACCTCAAAAGATGAGATATGAAAGAATTGCACTTTGGAATGCAGGAAGAAGAATACTTGAACTCCTTTGAAAAGAATCTCGATGAAAACTTCGAGAAGGAATTAAATCCTTTATGCCCCAACATGTAGAGCCTTCGTGAGAACTCCGGTAACAAAAGGATGATCAAACGAAAAGAAGGATGAAAAGAAGAATATTGAAGCGTTGCAATGATTAGATGAAGCTTTGCGATGAGATAAAGTGGAAACTTGGAACTCCGGAAGAAAAGATGAACAAATGAAATCAAGAATTTGATGAACCTCCGGAATAAGGAATTAATCACTTGGATGAAACAAGAATAAGAATTACGTTATGCGTATCCTTCACTAATTAAATTGATGACCCACATTGGATTTGGCATGCTACTTATTCTCATAGAAAGGATTAAGATAGATATAGCGTCAAACTTAAGATGGTCTTCAACGATCCACCGGTAGGATTGAAAACAACGAATACATTGATATGATAACCGAAGGAAGAAGAATCTTGAACGAACCACCGTAAGAATTGAAAATGAACGAAGATACTTGAGAGAATTTAGATACCACTGAAACGAAGAGATCACGAGCTGATTAGAGAATATTGAATGATGCACCGATAAGATTTGGAGAATAATAGCTGAAAACTGAGGATGAATAATTCTAAGATGATGGCTTTCAGAGAATCAAACTGAAAAGACTCCTGAATTGCTCCGGATGGGTGAAAAGAATTCTCACAATCGAAAACAATTATGAGAGTATGGCATCACGCTTGAACTGAGAATCCTCGAGAGAAAGCACAAGATTTAGAGGAAACACTTCTTCAGTCTTCAAATTCGAGAAAGACGACGAGAAACACCACCATGAATTGTTGAGACACTCCGGAATAATGAAGAATATAAAGGTTGAATCAACAATGAAAAGAATTTGAAAGATCTTGGAGAAAGGCATTTGACTGATGAAAATTCATTCTTACGTCAAACTTTGAAGAGGATTTGATAATCACTCCGGAAAGATTAGAAGAGTCAGGTAAGATCCTGAGAAAAACCTGTGGGTTAGGGCCCACTCAAAAGACACACCGTTGAACGATTACTTGGAAGAGAGATTTGCACCGGTTAAATTAAATGACTTGAATGAGATAACAACCTCGAAATAACTTGAATGGATCGAGAATGTAACCGTGAGTCTTTTGAGATATCTTCAGCACTCTAGAACAATTGAATAGCAAGCGGGTTATGATTATGAGGTGCACCGGCATGTGAAAGCATTTGAAACAAAGAAAAGAATATGATCAACAGTGAGAACTTGAATTGAAACCACCGGAGAAGGAAAAGAACGAAGAATGGTGAACTTGAGTCTTCGTTAGAATCTTCCTGAGAATCACCGGATAAGAATATTGAAAGAAAAGAATGGAGAGACTTCACATCAATAAAAGGATACATGATTAAGAAATCTGATTCCTTAAAGAAACAAGGGTGGGAGGGCAGGAAAACAAAGTCAACTTAGAGACGGATGAAATGAACACCGTTGAGAAGAACTGAAAGGTGGTCTTGCGAATGTTGAAAATGATCGATCCACTTGAAGAGAAACCCGCCGGTTGAGAAGAAATTGAAATGACAAACTCGATGATCGAGAAGGATTAGTATTCACATAGGAATATGAGAACAGCGCTTGGGAAAGGTATGGAATCAACATTTGACTTTGAAGCAACTCGAATACCACAACTAAAAACAAAAACAAAGGATTGGCTTGCAGAATAAGCCGGAACAAACATATGATAGAGATTTCGTCCGAAGTTTTTGTGGTGGGGCCCACACGGGCTCGATCGTACAACACCATCATGTACAAGGCAGTTCACATGACATACAAAGCTTCCCCGAGTCAGCATAGCCAAGGACTCTTTAAGACACAACGAGACCACTGTAAAACCAACCGTGGATAGGTGGACCACTAGACGTCGAACCCCAATTTCATATCATACATCTGTCGGAACGATATCCTAAGAGCTACTTGAATTCCCACTTATAAACTCCCGAAACTTTACGGTTATGCAATCAGGTGTTGGGGATACAGGGGAAGCATAATATCTCACCCAAAAATAACAAATCCTACATCCAGCTGTATCCATCCTTCAACACATAACCAAGAAACCTTCAGAAATCATTTACCTCAACCTTCAAAAAACATCCGTTATACGAGCTATGGCAATAATCCTGAACTCCCGCCCCAGTACTAGGTGGCGTCGAGGTTATCTCACCAACAACTGCATAAAAGAGATTTTTGATGTCGGCGAAACTCAGGTATTCCAGAACTGCAACGATAAAATTGTGACGACAACACCTCGGAGCTCAACTCCCCGGGACACTGCCACAACCCCTAAATGCCAGGAGGCACCAAGAACAATGTTCTCGTCACAAAACCATCGGAACGATTCCAAAATACTCGCGTTATCCTAATTTTTTTTGTGAAATTTGAGGAGAGAAGAGTCAAAACTCTATGTGAGGAGGCCTCACCAGAGCGACAAAGGGACTGAGGAGTAAAAGAATCCTACTCTCGACAACGCCAACGATTCAATCAAGCAGGGGGCTCCTAAGTTGGGGAAGGCTCTGATACCAACTTGTAACACCCACGATGCGGCTATATCTCCCACGTGTCGGAGCACGACTTAGAGGCATAACCGCATAGTAGGCATGTCACAAGAGGGGTAATCTTTACACATCCCATGTACTGAATATGAAAGGGATAAAGAGTTGGCTTACAATCGCCACTTCACACAATACATGAATATAGCATTACATCATCCAGATACAATCAAGGTTCGACTACGGAACCAAATAAAGAAAGACCACCCCTAATGCTAGATCCCCGATCGCCCCAACTGGGCTCCACTACTGAACAACTGGAAACGGAACAACATAACGAACACGAACTCATCGAGCTCCTCCTTGAGCTCGGTTGCATCACCTGCACGATATCATCGACACCTGCAAGCTGGTTTTGGAAGTAATCTGTGAGTCATGGGGACTCAGCAATCTCACACCCTCGCGATCAAGACTATTTAAGCTTATGGGTAGGTAAAAGGTAGTGAGGTGGAGCTGCAGCAAGCACTAGCATATATGGTGGCTAACTTACACCAATGAGAGTGAGGAGAGGAGGCAAAGCACGGTCGTGAACTAAAAGTGATCAAGAAGTGATCCTGAAACTACTTACGTTCAAGCATAACTCCAACACCGTGTTCACTTCCCGGACCCCACCGAGAAGAGACCATCACGGCTACACACGCGGTTGATGCATTTAAATTAAGTTAAGTGTCAAGTTCTCTACAACCAGACATTAACAAATTCCCATCTTCCCATAACCGCGGGCACGGCCTTCAAAAGTTCAAAACCCTGCAGGGGTGTCCCAACTTAGCCCATCACAAGCTCTCACGGTCAACGAAGGATATTCCTTCTCCCAGGATGACCCGATCAGACTCGGAATCCCGGTTACAAGACATTTCGACGATGGTAAAACAAGACCAGCAAAACCACCCGCTGTGCCGACAAATCCCGATAGGAGCTGCACATAACTCGTTCTCAGGGCACGCCGGATAAGCTAAGCGTACATGAGCCGACGTAACCCAAGTTGCCAAGGGATGGCCCTGCACGGTGCTCTAGTTTGGACCAACACTCAGAGGAGCACTGGCCCGGGGGTTTAAATAAATATGACCCTTGAGTCTGTAGAACCCAAGGGAAAAAAGGTTAGGTGGCAAATGGTAAAACCAAGGTTGGGCCTCGCTGGAGGAGTTTTATTCAAGGCGAACTGTCAAATGGTAAAACCAAGGTTGGGCCTCGCTGGAGGAGTTTTATTCAAGGCGAACTGTCAAGGGGTTCCCATTATAACCCAACCGTGTAAGGAACGCAAAATCAAGGAACATAACACCGGTATGACGGAAACTAGGGCGGCAAGAGTGGAACAAAACACCAGGCATAAGGCCAAGCCTTCCACCCTTTACCAAGTTTATAGATGCATTAATTAAATAAGAGATATTGTGATATCCCAAGAATAACCATGTACCAACATGGAACAAACTTCATCTTCACCTGCAACTAGCAACGCTATAAGAGGGGCTGAGCAAAGCGGCAAAATAGCCAAACAACGGTTTGCTAGGACAAGGTGGGTTAGAGGCTTGACATGGCAATGTGGGAGGCATGATAAATCATGTGGTAGGTATCGCGGCATAGCAATAGAGCGAGCAACTAGCAAGCAAAGATAGAAGTGATTTCGACGGTATGGTCATCTTGCCTGAGATCCCGCAAGGAAGAAGAACGAGTCCATGAAGAAGACAAATGGACGTAGTCCAATGAATCCTCACAAACGCGACGTTATCGGAACCAACTCGAAGAAGCAGCACCGGAAAGAAGCAGGCCACATAGTAAACAAACATCACATAAACATGTCATGATGCACAACCAAGTATGATGCATGTCCGGTTTAATGATACATTGCATGGCAAAGTGCAACAAACAACACTACAAATTAAGTGGAGTTCAATATGCAACGAGTTGCATATTGACGGAACACCACATCAAATATTTAGTTCTCTCTCGTTTATGTACCCAACAATATTAAATGTTGTTAAACATGGCAAGAGGTGAAACATAATAAAACTACCTAACTAGGCAAGTTTAAATGAGGCCGGAACAACAAGCAACAAGTCCGAAAAAAATCCTCATGAGCATATTTCAAAGTTGGTACTGTTCTGCCCTAAACACAACTTTAGAGTTATTAAACATGCAAAGTAATGACACCATGTTAAACTAGGCATTTTTATACCCCATTTACATATAAAGTTTATTAAGTTTGGAGCTACGGTTATTTAGTTATGAAATAAAGCATTTTAGCATGACAATAGGAAAAATTATACAAACAGCAGTTTAAACATTTTAAACATGGTTGAAAGTTGCATAATATGAAACTAGACACAATTTTAAGCATTTTTCATATATAAAGTTTTTACAACAGATGCACGGTTGGAGAGTTATGATATGCATGGAGCTTAGGGGGTTTTCTGCAAATCTATAAAACACTGGAAGAATTAGCTAAATCCGTCCAAGGGAAAAAACATGATACGGGTCGCATCTGAGCAGGAAGCCCAACAGCGGAAAGGACAAGGGGCTGCTCACCAGGCCTCATGGGCCGGCTTGGTGAGGAGGCTGGACGCAGGCTGGCCTTGCCAGCAGCAGGCCAGCTGGGAAGCTGGGCTTCGCGCGGCGCTGGATGGGAGGCTGGGCTTCCGACGAGGTGAGGTTGGTCCACGCGCTGACCCATGGTCAACACGACCACGAGAGCGGGCGAACGGGAGGCTTGGCGCGGTGTGCGTCTCCAGGAAGAACAGGGTCGCGGCACCGGTGCTGCAGGGATGCAGGCGAGATGGAGGGGAGCAGACGATGAGGATCCGGCGGGGACATGCTGGAACTGGCTGGATCCAGCAGCGGGGGTGAAGAACGGGCGGTGGCCATGGCGGTTGAAGTCAATGGGAGGCGCGGCCATGGCTTCAGGCTCCATGGTTCCTGCAGGGGACTCGGGAACGGCGGCAGACTTGGCGCTGCGCAGAATCTTGGCGGAGGACGACGAGCGGCGCTGGGCGTTCGGATCGACGGGATTGAGATAAGGCAAGGGGCTCGTCCTCGTCCTCGAGTTCTCGTAGTAACAGGGGAGGCGGAGGCGGGATGCAGGGAAGCGGTGGCGGCGAACTTGGCGCTCGGGGTGATCTCCGACGACGCGTGGACAGCTGGGATGGATTACGGGGCGCGAATCTGGTCCCCGGAGATGGTTCTGGAGGGGGGGATGAAATCAAGCTCTGGGCACCATGGCGGTCTCCTGTTGCTGCATGTTACAAAGAGAGATGGAGATCTTAGAAGACAGGGAGAAGAAGAAAAGAGAGATGGACAAAGTAGGGAGCAGGGGCGCAACAGAGGCGGTGGTCCGGCGATCTGGCTGTGAGTGGTCGCCGGTGGCGAGGTTCGCCGAGGGCAGCGAGCGCGGGTGCTCCATCTCGGCTGGTCGGGGGGCTAGGGTTTGGATCGAGGAGGAGCAGTGTGGAGCGATGGGTGGCTGGTGGCTGAAATCGAGGAGGAGAGGATCCTGAGGAAGAGGGGAGTAGGTGGAGTGGCGGCGACACGATGGGATCGATGGGACAAAGCACCTAGGATCTAGGGTTGGACTAGTTTATATAATGTGTGGGTTAGATTAGGGGCTATCTCGTCCCTCCGATCAAAATCGAACGGTCAGGAAAAAAAGGCTAGGGAGTCCGAATAAGGAAACGGTGATGTTTTGTAGATGTTTGGGGATGATCCGGACCCATCGGTGACGACCGCCCGGGTCGGGTCCGGGACAGCTTTCGGACGCGTTCGCGAGGAGGGCCGCTGCATAACCGAGAGAGGTTAGGTTGGGCCCGGCGGTAAGTAGCAGACTGTGTAGACGGACTAGAGAGGAAAGAGAGGGAAAGCCCGACAACAGTTTTCGGAGACCGAAAACGTCCGACGTTAGACCGGCTATACTGCCACTATAGTTATCCGTTGGGGCATCAAACGGACTCCGAATGCGATGAAACTTGGTAGGCGGTCTACTGACAACAAAACAACACCGCACGCCAACTTTCATCCCATTCTGAGAACATTTTCCGGCCACTTATAAAAATAATATTTTGGACGTGTCGCGGGCGCGTGCAAGTGTGTTTGGGCTCAAAATGGACAACGAAAAGAACGAGGAGACCAGGACGGATGCAAGTTTCGAAAACGTGCAGATGCAATGCGGATGATGACATGGCAAGATGCAACACGCAAGCAATGACATAGCAACGTCAGCGAATAACTCGAAGACACCTGGCGCATCGGTCTTGGGGCGTCACAAATATATAGACCATCCGGCACCGGAGCCACTTGGGGAGTTCCCCACATGAAGTAGGTGCCCTTCAGGTGGGTGCCTAGAACCCGTGGGCCCACCAAAGGTTGGGTCTCGTCCTATTCTGGCATGAATCTTCTCAACCTATTTTTGTTTTATTTTTTTCTCGGACTTCTTCTATGTTGATTTTCTAAAATTCCAAAAACACCAAAAACATGAGATGGCATTAGGCACTGGATTAATATGTTAGTTCAATAAAAATTGATAAAAACTATACCCAAACTACCTAATTGATATCAGTATATGAGGAATCATACAAAAATTCTAGATCAGTTTGAGACGCATCAGCGACAACAGATGTAAGGCCGATAGGGATCGCGACATACTTTGACCCCGACCAAGAACCCTTCTGCCTCAACATGTGATAACATGCTAGACAACCCCTCTATGCAAATTAGAAAGAGGTAGGGGAAAGGGGGCCCTGTGACAACCCTCTAGCTGGCAAATAAAAATCTTAGTTTCAATAGAACTAAAATGAACTAAATAGCTTTGTGAATAGACATTCCATTATCATGTTAATCCATCCATCATTGAAGCCCATTCTCGTCAATTCATATCTAATTATACTATACATACGCCCTTCTCCCCTTTCTTCTTATTGATCCGGTGTATGGACACATGAGCAACAAGAATATTATCAATTATAATCATCCCTAGAACAAAAACACTTTGGTACTCTCCAATGATCTCTCGCAACGTAGCTTTGAGTTTGTTCGCCAACAGTTAACTTATAAATTTATAGATCACATTACAAAGACGGATCTTCATTCTTTGGAATAAAGACAAGTATGGATTTATTCCACCTCTCAGGGTCTTTCTGCATTCAAAGCTAAGATGAATTCATTGATCATATATTCTCCCAACATTGGCCAGAACCTTTTATAAGATATTGCATGCAACCTATTAGGTGTAGACGTCTTCATGTCTCCAATAATCATTTTTTTACTTATGCGATTGTGTATGGTGCTATAAGAATTTCATGCATACTCATAGTTACCCCAAAATTACATTTCCTAGCACAACATTACTAGGTTCATTGACCTTGGAAGTAAACAAGCTCTTAAAATATTCAAAAATATGATTGGCAAGTTCATCATTAGCTTCCACAACATTCCCATTTGTGTCCTACAAGCTTTGATGGGTTTCCTCCTCTTCCGCTCTGATGCATAATGCTAGAAAAAGATTGAATTTTGGTAACTGTGCCTAAACAAGTTGGAACATTCCTGCTACATCCACGCCACCTCTTCCTACTTGATAGCAGCTCAAGTGTTGCAAATAGTTCTTGTTGTCCGCTTGGCATTGCATCCATCATCGGATCACAACGGAGGTCTTCTAATATCTTCTTAAGTTCATATATTAATTTTCTTGGGCCTACAAGCACATGCTTATTGGGCCTTTAAGCATATGCATATCCCAATTATGTAAGTTGGAATGGGCGTCATCAAGCTTTTGTATAATTCTATACCATGCTTCTTCTAGTATTTCATGCATTTCGAATCTTGGAGCCATCTAGCTTCAAACCGTTCCCCGCCAGATCCAAAGTAGGTCCCATGCACCCTTCCATATAATTCATTGCTAGTCTATGATCGAACTTGGTCATCTCGCCATTAAGTATAGTCGCATGCAAATGAATGCTCGACTAGGTTTGGTTGCACAAAGATATGTCGAGTCTCTCTCTAATTTTACCACGATGCCAAGTAAACAATTCACCCATGCACGATATGTAATCCAAATCATAGTCAATCTACGTGTCTTGAAAAGCTTGCTTGTATCCGTCTGGACTTGGATTTTCCCCTTCTTTCTCAGCATTGTACAAATTTTCATTAAAATCTCTAAGTAGGAACCAAGGCAATACGGAGTTTAACTTGGTTTGTGTGGACAACCAGGAGGGGCGGGTGTGCTCTATTTGTTTGGATCATTCCCAACGATCATGGTTGGTTAGATAGTGTAAACGCATAGAATTCATGTACTAATGGATCATGTACTTGATGTTAAGCTATGTCAACTTGTCCGTACAAATTTTCCTGACTTGTTCATAAATTGATTCGTTTCGTCTGAAATTTGTCGTGCTTTCTGATGAGTCCATTTTATGTGATGATTTTGATAGTTATTTTGTGCCTACATGGTAGGCTTTGTGAGATTTTATCATGTTCACGCACCTCTTTTTGTCGGTATTCCACAGGTAACGCCTTTTGGAGCAAATAATGTATTATGGAAGGAATACACAAGAAATGGTAGTGAAATCTCATATTTAATGTGATAATCATCTACCATAAAAGAATGGAGAGAAGCGACCAAAGGAGGAGTCGCCATGGCGCTTCCAGAGCCAAAGACAACACTCCATATGAGCGCGCCCGCTCGTATGGGTGGTCGTATGATGTGCCGGCGTCACCGCCTCATCCACTATTTCAACCCCATAAAAACGGATCGAAGACTAGATGCAGGGAGTCACCAGAAACTCGTCCGGAAGGAAGAACCCTAGCTTCCGCAGATCATTCGGAGCAGGAATTGACAAGGGGGAGATCACCATCTTCACCAAGCACAATGGGGGCTACAACATAATCATCACTGTCATCATCATCAACATCATCACCACTGTCATCAGCATCACCATCCATATCCATCTCATTGTAACATCAGGAACCCTAGTGGATCGTCTTGTGTGTTATGTCTGTAATCATTTCATGTACACCTTCAGCACCATCATGATGTTTGTTGCCTCCATGTGTCAGTAGTTTCCCTAGTTCTTGGGGACATGGATGAACCCTAGTGTGCAATAGCTCGTTTGCTATTAGGAATTAATATCCTCTTTGCATGCTTATGTTAATAATCTTCTTGATGTTGGGGTGAACTCGACCATCCAACATATGCCAACTTCACGCGGAAGGTTATTACTGTCGGCAAACCGGCTAGTTGTGGGGGTGGGTATGTGATTGTGCATATCTCCCTCCATCCCGGGTCATTGCAGCAAGGGGTAAAACAAACACCACTTGTAGGTTGCATCCACGAGGACCTCTTTCCTCTTAATCACCGTTTGATATAACCAGGGTGGGGAAGAACGATGGTAGCGGATGTGATACGGGGTTGTCGCGTGTATGCACATATCTATACCGGCCCTGCGCACAAATAGAAGTATGCATAGTGGCTTAGGAATCCGTCATAGCATTGTGTTTAGACACCGCTATAGATGTGTGCTAGTGGGGAACCCATACTCCCTGGGAACGCCTTAGTATTATTGATTTCTTCATCGTGTTTTACAGTCCTTTTTTACTTCATTTCAATTCAGTACTTTACTTTATTATTCGTCACTTCACTCCATCATTCCACATCTGCTTTAGTTCTTTCAACTTGCAGGCACAACTATTTAACCCTTTCAAGAGACAAAAGATTGATTCATGTACTCCCTGTGGGATCCATACTCTTACTTCGAAAAGGGTACAACTAAACCAAGTGCACTTGCAAGACATCACTTTCTTATAGTTTGGGGAAGACCATGGTCATGCGCAGAAATGCAAGATGGCTTCTCCAGAGGGTGTTTGTGCTCCTTTTGAAAACCTCTGTCTTAGGTTTTCGCAATATTCGGGCTCACAACATTGCATTTTGATGAAGATCTTGGCCAAAGTTCATTGTCCCTCCAATGCACCATGGGAATTAATCCTATCCTCCGGGTTTATTGGGTCAGAGGGGAACCTAGTAGAGTAAGTAATTCCAAGGACGCTCCTCGGTTGCTATTAAAAACCATTTATTGTTCCTTCAATTACCTTCTAGTTTTAATTCCCCTCATTTTCTTAGCCAATGCATGTGTTTTTAATCTCCCGATGGAGGCACACACTTGTGATCTTCTACGTGGGCCAGCATGACACGAGTGCTCTTATAGGGTTGTTACCAAACAAAGGAAATCATTAATTAATTTTTGGGTTTTATCGCCTAAACTAATGGAATGCCACATCTACTGTTCACATGTGAAAGATCGAAGAAAGTTTGGGACTCACTTGGGATTTTAGCGGATGTTTCTTTTGCTACTATGACTGGTAGGTCTGGAGGTATCTTTGGTGGCAGAGAAGACAACTAGTTAGAGGCGAGGATGTACAAACTGAAGGAAATATGCCCTAGAGGCAATAATAAAGTTGTTATTTATATTTTCTTATATCATGATAAATGTTTATTATTCATGCTAGAATTGTATTAACTGGAAACTTAGTACATGTGTGAATACATAAACAAACAAAGTGTCACTAGTATGCCTCTACTTAACTAGCTCGTTAATCAAAGATGGTTAGGTTTCCTAGCCATGGACAAAGAGTTGTCATTTGATAAGCCAGATCACATCATTAGAGAATGATATGATTGACTTGACCCATTCGTTAGCTTAGCACAATGATCGTTACAGTTTCATTGCTACTGCTTTCTGCATGACTTATACATGTTCCTCAGACTATGAGATTATGCAACTCCCGAATACCGGGGGAACACTTGTGTGCTATTAAACGTCACAATGTAACTGGGTGATTATAAAGATGCTCTACAGGTGTCTCCGATGGTGTTTGTTGAGTTCTCATAGATCAAGATTAGGATTTTTCACTCCGAGTATCGGAGAGGTATCTCTGGGCCCTCTCGGTAATGTACATCACAATAAGCCTTGCAAGCAATGTAGCTAATGAGTTAGTTACGGGATGTAGCATTATGGAACAACTAAAGAGACTTGCCGTTAACGAGATTGAACCAGGTATTGAGATACCGACGATCGAATCTCGGGCAAGTGACATACCGATGACAAAGGGAACAACGTATATCGTTATGCAGTTTGACCGATAAAGATCTTCGTAGAATATGTAGGGACCAATATGAGCATTCAGGTTCCGCTATTGGTTATTGACCGGAGACATGTCTCGGTCATGTCTACATAGTTCTCGAACCCGTAGGGTCCGCACGCTTAACATTCAGTGATGATCGGTATTACGAGTTTATGTGTTTTGATGTATCGAAGGTAGTTCGGAGTCCCGAATTTGATCACAGACATGACGAGGAGTCTCGAAATGGTCGAGACGTAAAGATCGATATATTGGAAGCCTATGTTTGGACATCGGAATGGTTCCGGGTGAAATCGGGAGTATACCGGAGCACCGGGAGGTTACCGGAACCCCCCGGGAGGTATATGGGCCTTATTGGGCCTTAGTGGAAGAGAGGGAAAAAGAAGCAAAGGAGGGCCCCCCCAAGCCCAATCCGAATTGGGAGGGTGGCCGGCCGCCCTTTCCTTCCTCCTTCCTCCTCATTCCTTCTCTCCTAGAACCAACAAAGGGAAGGGGGGGGGAATCCTACTCCCGGTGGGAGTAGGACTCCCGTGGGGCGCGCCTAGAGAGGTCGGCCCCCTCCCCCCTCCACTCCTTTATATATGGGGGAAGGGGGCACCCCATAGACACACAAGTTGATCATTGATCTTTAGCCATGCGCGGTGCCCCCCTCCACCATAATCCACCTCGTTAATATCGTAGCGGTGCTTAGGCAAAGCCCTGTTCCGGTAGCAACATCATCACCGTCATCACGCCGTCGTGCTGACGAAGCTCTCCCTCGAAGCTCTACTGGATCAATAGGTGACGATAGAGATCATGACGGTACTTTGGAGATGGAGATCAAAGGCGCAAGATGATCATGGCCATATCATGTCACATATTTTGATTGCATGTGATGTTTATCCTTTATGCATCTTATTTTGCTTAGTTCGGCGGTAGCATTATAAGATGATCTCTCACTAAATTTCAAGGTACAAGTGTTCTCCCTGAGTATGCACCGTTGCGACAGTTCGTCGTGCCGAGACACCACGTCATGATCGGGTGTGATAAGCTCTACGTCCACATACAACGGGTGCAAGCCAGTTTTGCACATGCGGAATACTCGGCTTAAACTTGACGAGCCTAGCATATGCGGATATGGCCTCGGAACACTGGAGACTGAAAGGTTGAGCGTGCATCATATAGTAGATATGATCAACATAGTGATGTTCACCATTGAAAACTAGTCCATCTCACGTGATGATCGGACATGGTTTAGTTGATATGGATCACGTGATCACTTAGATGATTAGAGAGATGTCTATCTAAGTGGGAGTTCTTAAGTAATATGATTAATTGAACTTTAAATTTATCATGAACTTAGTCCTGATAGTATTTGCATATCTATGTTGTAGATCAATTGCACGCGTATAGCTTCCCCATTTTATTTATGATATGTTCCTAGAGAAAACTATGTTGAAAGATGTTAGTAGCAATGATGTGGACTAGCTCCGTGATAAGAGAATTATCCTCATTGCTGCATAGAAGAATTATGTCCTTGATGCGCCGCTAGGTGACGGACCTATTGCAGGAGCAGATATAGACGTTATGAACGTTTGGTAAAGCTCGGTATGATGATTACTTGATAGTTTAGTGCACCATGCTTTATGGCTTAGAACCGAGACTTCAAAAATGTTTTGAACACCACAGAGCATATACAATGTTCTAAGAGTTGAAATTGGTATTTCATACCCATGCCCGTGTCGAGAGGTAGAAGACCTCTGATAGTACTTTGCCTACAAGATGGAGGAGAATAGCTCAACGAGTGAGCATGTGCTCAGAATGTCTGAGTACTACAATCACTTGAATCAAGTGGGAGTTAATCTTCCCGATAAGATAGTGATTGACAGAGTTCTCTAGTCACTATCACCAAGTTACTAGAACTTCGTGATGAACTATAATATGCAAGGGATAATGGAAACAATTCCCAAAGCTCTTCACGATGCTGAAATCGGCGAAGGTAGAAATCAAGAAAAAGCATCAAGTGTTGATGGTTGACAAGACCACTAGTTCAAGTAAAAGGGCAAGGGAAAGAAAGGGAACTTCAAGAAGAATGGCAAGCAAGTTGCCACTCCCATGAAGAAGCCCAAAGTTAGACCCCAGACTGAAACTGAGTGCTTCTACTGCAAAGGAAATGGTCACTGTAAGTGGAACTGCCCTAGATACTTGGCGGAAACTTAAAGGTGTTAAAATCACAATCGTAAAAACCGGACATGTCTACGGTACCATTGGACACTGATGATGCGGCCAGGGGATTCGGCCTAGGGCGCCACTCGGGGATGGCTGTCGTGGTTCTAACTCTGATAGTGATGTAGGGGGGTGTGTATGGAGAGGCTAGATCTTAGCTATTGGGAAGTTGTAAGCACACCAAGATGTACGATTTCAAGCCCTTCACGAAGGAAGTAACAGCCCTATGTCTTGGTGCCCGGAGGCGGTCGATTGGATTATAGGCGTGTGAATAATAGGGGTGCGAACCTTTGATACTGAGGTGGGGGTGGCTTATATAGAGTTCGCCAGGACCCCGGCCAGCCCATGTTATCAAGGGTTCAATGTACATTAATGCGGGTCGTTACTGGTAACGCTGGTAATGAAGTGCTATAATGACCATAAAGACTACTTAATAGCCGACCGTTTGCCTGCGGAATGACTTTAGATCTCCTGGCAGTCGAGTGGTTGGCTTCACTGTCGAGTGGTAGCTTCTTGGTCGAGTGTCTTAAACCCGTCGAGTGGGTACCTTTAAGTCGATTGAAAGGTGACTTCTTCTAGGGATGTCCTTGGGTAGGGCTCTTTTGGACAGGTCCGTGCCCCTACCCTAGGTACATAGCTTCATCATTAGCCCCCGAATGGATCGAGGTCAGAGTGGGGAAAGAGTTGTGGATCTTTCCGACTGGTTCTTTGGGTTACATGAGTGCCTCGCTTTGGGTCAATCGTCACGGATGACGTCATCAACCTCTTTCAGTTGCCTTGATCCATTCCAGGTCTTTCGTCGAGTGAATTTCTTTACCCGTGACAAGTTGTTCTGCAGCCCGCAGATGTCGCTGGATTCGGATTTTGGGAAGCGCGCGGGACGGGAGCGGCCGCAGTAAACGGAAGCGATAAAGCGGAAGCTCCTCGATTTCCGCGCCACCTTTTTCGCCACGTACCGTGCGCGCGTCTGCTGCGGGATTTGACTGGATCGCCTGGGCCTACCAGTCAGCCACTCGGGAGCGGCCTCTTATAAGTCGCCGGCTTGGGGTTTCTAACCAGTGTGCTTTCTTCTTCCTCTCTCCCTTCGCAAGTTCCTCCGCCACCTCTGCTCTCACCCTAGCGCCGCAAGCCCGTGCAATACCTACCGGCGACGATGGCGAAGGACAAGACATCTGCTCTGGAGCGCGCGAAGAACGCGGCGGCGCAGTGGAAAGGGAAGAGGTCTGCTCGGGGCGGATCCTCCTCAAGGTCTGCTCTGCCCCGGGGCTGGATCCAGGGGGATTGGATGCCGTAGGTGATCCGGCAAGAGGATCTCGACGACATGGTCGAGGGGGGAGTCATTCCCCACGAAGCTGCGCGTCTCCCGGGGAGAGAGATCGAACCGCAGCCCCGCGACGGTGAGTGCGTGCTCCTAGCCACCCATATCGACCGTGGGTTTTCTCTGCCGCCCCATCCTTTTTTCGGGAGCTTCTTGAACTTCTTCGGAGCGCAGCTCCAGCACTTCACTCCCAACTCCATCGTATACCTTGCTGCTTTCATTTCCATGTGTGAGGGTTTCTTGGGTTGCCGCCCCCATTGGGGACTCTTCAAGCATATCTTTACCTGCCGTTCTCAGTCGGTCAAGAAGGCCAAGTCGAGTGACGAAAGGACGCAGGTGGTCCAGCTGTGTGGGGGCCTGGCGATCCAGACGAGGGGAAAGAGTTGTTTTCCTTCTATCACTTTCCCGGAGTCGGTCCGCGGTTGGCAGTCGACCTGGTTTTACTGTCGAGACCAGGCGACCCCAGGACAGTCGACTGGTCTTCCCCCTTTCTCTCTCGACCGAGCTGAAAAACCTGCTTCTCTGAAAGTGATGCCAGAATAAAAGGCCCAAGTCAAAGTGCTGGCCGGTCGAGTGGTTGAGCTCGTCCGCGAGGGCGTGATTGGTATGGACCTGCTGGAGGTCTTCCTCCGGAGGCGCATCCAACCGCTCCAGGCTCGTGACCACCCGATGTGGCTGTACTCGGGTCTCGACGACACCACTCGGATCCACCCGGAGGAGGTCACTGACGAGATGCTGGAGGGGTGGCTGTCGAGCATCACGGGGAACAAAGACAACCCCCGAGGAGCCAGGAGGGTAACTCCACTCGACAACTCGTACGACGTGGACCAGGTATGTCTTCATGCTTCCGACCGAGATCTTGTTTTCTTCATTGGTCTTCTTTTGAGTTGGTCGATTGACTTTTTGTCTTGTTGTTTTCCAGGTGACCACCGAGATGTACTCGACGCCCAACGGGGCACAGGAGCTAACTGAGGAAGGGGAGGCGAGCGGAGGTGAGAGCGGAGACGATCAAGGCGAGTGGGAGTCCGACGGTGAGGGAAAGGAAGGCGACGACGTCGAGTCCAGCGAAGAGGAGGAGGAGGAGGAGGAGGCCGAACCCCCCCCCCCCCCCCCCCCCCGCCCGGAGAGGCGATCCAAACTCACACACGATCCAGCGCGGGAACATGGCAAGGCGACTGCTCCTGTTGGGCAGTCATCAAAACGCCCTCGGACCTCTTCTCCTACGCCGACTGGGACGGCTCCCAAGCACCCACGCGCGACGCCGTCCAAGCCGCCCAAGGCTCTACCCAAGATGAAGATGGCTGTCCCCACCATTTCCGGGTAATAACAAAACTTGCTTTCCTTTGTCGACCGTGGACGGGTCCTTGGTCGATTCATTGAGCCAACTGACTGACTTTTGAGGCTTGCAGCGCTGCTACTTCTGAGGTCTCCGCCAAGGACGACGACCAAGAGATGGAGGATGCTGTCACCTCCAACCCTGGTACGATTACTGACGTTCCGTTTTGAGTCGACTGGACATTTATTGCAACTCTGGTCGATTGAATGTTTTCCTTGTAGCTCCTCCTCATGTTGTCGACCTCCCGGATGACGACGACAACGAACCGCTGAGAGTGAGGAGGAACAGGAGGGCGTCGGCTGACAAGGCCCCCCAATCTGCTCTGGCGTCTGAGGCCATAGCTCGGGATGGTGGCGACACCACTCGGGCTTCTGTGACTTTCGCCGTTCCTCTCACGAGTGTGCGGCCCTCGACGTCGACTGCGGATCCGCCTTCGCTTTTTGCCGCGTACCCCGCCCCTGAGGACCAAGCGGCTGCTGCAAGAGAGGCTATACGCCAAGCGTGGATCATGATGGAGCAAGTGCAGGTGGCTCGGGAGGCTAGCCAAGCAACTTATGACGCAAGCTCGGCTCTTCAGAGTAACGTCCAGGTCAGTCGACTCAACCCTTGGTCTGTTACGATGTGCTATTTGAAGAATCTTTTTTCCGAAGATCTTTATATATGTACACCCACTGGGTGTGTCTGCCAATTCTTGGACGAGTGGGGGCACGCTAAGTGCACCCACTGCGTGTAGTCCCCGAGACTACAGTGGACTGCTGGCACTCGACTGTAGTCTTTATATTGTGTTGTTGTATTTCTTCACTCGGTCTGGTCAGGCCATGTTGAATGGAACTGTATCCGGTCGACTGCGGACAGCCGGCTCTCTTTTTTTTACAGTGGGGGCATGCTGAGTGCACCCACTGGGTGTAGTCCCCGAGACTACTGTCGAATGTTTTTGATTCGGCTGTAGTCTTAGAAACGCCATCATTGTCTCTTAGTTACTCGGAAGCAACTTATCTTGGACGTTTGTCCACTGATTTTTCTTTTCGCAGAAATCCTGTGAACTTGTAGCTCGCTATACTGAGTTGGAGAACCAGCAGATCCAGCTCAACCTTAACTTGAAGCTTGCTCAAGAGAATTTGAAGAAGGCGCAAGAAGAAGCAAAAGGTATGGCTGGTGGGGTTCTCCATTCTTGACGAGTGATTTTTCTTCCTTGTCCATTCTTGATGTTGATTTCACTCGACGCGCCGCAGATAAACTGGAGGAAGCTCTGAAGAAGAAAGATCAAGATCTTGTAGAGGCACAGAAGGAGGTCTTGGACAAAACGAGGCTTGCTGAAGAGAAACTGGCTTCGGTCGTAACTCTTGAGCAGGAGAACTCCAGACTGAAAACTGCTCTCGGGGTAGCCAATCAAGAGGTCACCCGACTGAAGAACGACAACGAAGTTCTGCGCGACAAGGCAGGTGATCTGGTGGGGAAGAAGAACGACCTGGAAGCTTATCTTAGTGGACTCGCCAAGAAGCTGTACGTCATGCTTGAAGGTAATTACTCTGCCCTGACTGTCTCGCAGTTACCAAGCATGTGTAGAGTCACTGTCTGACTCTTGAATCGTGTTTGCAGAATTCTGCCAGAACTTCGAAGAGTAAACCAGTCGAGTGGAGCCAGGCTTGGACCCTGTCAATTCTCTCATGAAGGATGAGGCTGCTATGAACGTGCTCCGACTGGAGTCTCATGTTACCAGCGCTGTTGACTATCTTGCTCGATTGAAGGTCGCGATGTCGCGGATCGACACATCACTCTGGCCTGGGACAACGCTTCAGAACGACCTCAAGTCTCTGATGACTCGACTGAACGAAGTCCCGGGTCGAGTGGCGGAATGGAAGAAATCTGCTGCTAGATGTGGTGCTGATGTCGCTCTGTCTCTGGTCCGTGTCCATTGCAAGGAGGCGCGAGAAGAAAAGCTGGCCTCCATCCAAGTTGCCAACACCAGGAAGCACAACTTTCAAGACTTTATGGAGACATTCATCGCTGCTGCCACTCGTATTGCAAACAGGATCAACTTGGACGAGTTCGTCGCCCCTTCTAGTCCTCCTCCTGAGGAATGAAAAACTTTCATGCTTCACTTTAAATATGCCTCGGAATGCCGAGTGGATTTGTAACCGTTAAACTCTGCCGAGCCGAGGGCTCGAGTACTTTGATCTGAGGTCTGGGACCTTTAGGTTTTATCCGAACTTGATTTCTTCGTTGGATATCTTCATGGTTTGATCTTTTGAGTGGAACTTGATCTTCACTCGGAATAACCCTGTATTTGTGGCATAACTCTTTTGCGGATTGGGTCATGTCATGTACTTAGGTGAGCACTAGGCTGCAGCTAAGCCCCTCGAGCGGGAGTCTGGCACTCCGCTCGGTAGGATTTTTAAACACTTAGGCGAGCACTGGGCTGCAGCTAAGCCCCCGAGTGGGAGGTTTGCTCTCCACTCGGTAGGATTTTTAAACACTTAGGCAAGCACTGGGCTGCAGCTAAGCCCCGAGTGGGAGGTTTGCTCTCCACTCGGTAGGATTTTTAAACACTTAGGCGAGCACTGGGCTGCAGCTAATCCCCCGAGTGGGAGGTTTGCTCTCCACTCGGTAGGATTTTTAAGCACTTAGGCAAGCACTGGGCCGCAGCTAAGCCCCTGAGTGGGAGGTTTGCTCTCCACTCGGTAGGATTTTTAAACACTTAGGCGAGCACTGGGCTGCAGCTAAGCCCCCGAGTGGGAGGTTTGCTCTCCACTCGGTAGGATTTCTTAAACACTTAAGAGAGCGCTGGGCTGCAGCTAAGCCCTTGAGTGGGAGGATTGTTCTCCACTCGGTAGGTTTTTTTTTCAAACTTAGGCGAGTGCCTGACTGCAGCTAAGCCTCTAAGTGGGAGAACTTAGGCGAGTACTGGACTGCAGCTAAGCCCCCGAGTGGGAGGATTGCTCTCCACACGGTAGGTTTTTTTTTCAAACTTAGGCGAGTGCCTGACTGCAGCTAAGCCTCTAAGTGGGAGAACTTAGGCGAGTACTGGACTGCAGCTAAGCCCCCGAGTGGGAGGATTGCTCTCCACTCGGTAGGGTTTTTTTCAAACTTAGGCGAGTGCCTGACTGCAGCTAAGTCTCTGAGTGGGAGAACTTAGGCGAGTACTGGACTGCAGCTAAGCCCCCGAGTGGGAGGATTGCTCTCCACTCGGTAGGATTTTTTCAAACTTAGGCGAGTGCCTGACTGCAGCTAAGTCTCTGAGTGGGAGAACTTAGGTGAGTACTGGACTGCAGCTAAGCCCCCGAGTGGGAGGATTGCTCTCCACTCGGTAGGCTTTTTTCAAACTTAGGCGAATGCCTGACTGCAGCTAAGTCTCTGAGTGGGAGAACTTAGGCGACTACTGGACTGCAGCTAAGCCCCCGAGTGGAAGTCTGGCTCTCCACTCGGTAGGATTTTTCAAACTTAGGCGAAACGGATTCGCGGCTAAGTCACCCACTGGGGGATTTCGTATGCAAACAAAAGTGACAGCAATTATTGGGGCACTCTTGCCTTTGATAAAAATGACCTGCAGAAATTTTTTCTTATTACATCTCGTCTAAGGGAGAACTCAAGTGTAAAAGGGGCAGAGCAGTTCCGCATTCCAAGCTCGCAGCTTGTTGATCTGGCGATCAACATTGTAGAGGTGATACGCTCCATTGTGGAGGACTCTGGTGACGATGAAGGGGCCTTCCCAAGTAGGAGCAAGCTTGTGTGGTTTCTGCTGATCCACTCGGAGGACCAAATCTCCTTCTTGGAAGGCTCGACTCTTTACATTTCTGGCGCGGAATCGACGCAAGTCTTGCTGATAAATGGTCGATCTGAACATGGCCATCTCCCTTTCTTCTTCTAGGAGGTCGACTGCGTCTTGCCGGGCTTGTTCTGCTTCGTCTTCGGTATAAAGCTCGACTCGGGGTGCGTTGTGAAGAAGATCACTCGGCAGAACTGCCTCGGCTCCATAAACCAGAAAGAATGGAGTTCTTCCAGTCGACCGGTTCGGGGTGGTCCTCAATCCCCACAGAACTGACGGAAGCTCGTCGACCCAAGCACCTGCCGCGTGCTTGAGATCATGCATCAGTCGAGGCTTTAGTCCTTTGAGAATCAGACCATTTGCCCTCTCTGCCTGTCCATTCGACTGGGGATGCGCGACCGATGCGTAGTCGACTCGCGTGCCTTGAGAGGCGCAAAAAGCTCTGAACTTGTTCGAATCAAAGTTTGACCCATTGTCAGTGATGATGCTGTGCGGGACTCCATATCTGAATGTTAGACCTCTGACGAAACTGATAGCAGTGCAAGCATCAAGATTCTTGATGGGCTTAGCTTCGATCCATTTGGTAAACTTATCGACTGCCACAAGCACATGAGTGAAACCGCTCCTGCCTGTTCTCAGTGGACCAACCATGTCCAGTCCCCAGACAGCAAAGGGCCAGACGAGTGGAATGGTCTTCAAGGCTAATGCAGGCTTGTGTGACATGTTGGAATAGAACTAGCACCCTCCACACTTCGCGACTATCTCTTTTGCCATCTCATTTGCTCTTGGCCAGTAAAATCCCGCTCGGTATGCTTTGGCCACAATGGTCCGAGAAGACGCATGGTGACCACGGGTCCCCGAGTGGATGTCATCAAGGATTATCCGACCCTCTTCTGGTGTTATGCACTTCTGACCGATTCCAGTCGCGCTTTCTCTATACAACTGACCCCTTATGACTGTGAAGGCTTTGGATCGGCGGACGATCTGTCGAGCCTCTTCTTCGTCCTCCAGGAGTTCTTTCCTCAGGATATACGCGATGTACGGTATCGTCCAGTCAGGAGTGATTGCCAAGACTTCCATGATTAGGTCGACCACAGTAGGGACTTCGACTTCAGTCGGATCTGTGGCACTTTTCGGTTGCGGGGCTTCTTCTGTAAAAGGTCCTCCTGGACTGACGGTGAGCGGATGTGCTCCAAAAACACATTGCTGGGAATGGCTTCTCTCTTGGAGCCTATCTTTGCCAGATCATCAGCTGCTTGATTTTTCAGTCGGGGGATGTGATGAAGCTCTAACCCCTCGAATTTCTTTTGTAGCTTTCTCATTGCATTGCAATAACCAGTCATTGTCGGACTTCTGACATCCCACTCCTTCATCACCTGATTAACCACCAAATCTGAGTCGCCATAGACCATGAGGCGATGGACGCCGAGTGAAATGGCCATGCGCAACCCACACAAGAGTGCTTCATATTCTGCTTCATTATTGGAGGAATCGAAGTGAATCTGGAGAACATATCTGAGCTTATCTCCTCGGGGGGAGATCAATACTACCCCAGCACCGGAACCATTCAGCATCTTAGATCCATCGAAGAACATGGTCCAGTGCTCCGAGTGAACTTGAGTCGGAAGCTACTGTTCGATCCACTCGGCGACGAAATCTGCAATTGCTTGGGACTTGATAGCCTTCTTTGCTTCAAACTTGATATCTAGGGGAAGGAGTTCAATCGCCCACTTCGCCACTCGACCAGTTGCATCTCTGTTATGCAGAATCTCTGACAATGGAGCGTCGCTGACGACTGTAATGGAGTGGTCAGAGAAGTAATGTGCAACCTTCTTCGTGGTCATATAAATCCCGTATACAAGCTTATGATAATGAGGATATCTTTGTTTTGAAGGTGTCAAAACTTCAGACACATAATATACTGGGCGTTGAACTCTGAAGGCCTTTCCTTCTTCTTCCCGCTCGACCGTAAGTACTGTACTGACAACTTGTCCTGTGGCTGCAATGTAAAGCAGCAAAGGCTCTTTACTGATTGGGGCAGCAAGCACCGTCTAGGTGGAGAGCAGAGCTTTGAGGTCTGCAAACGCTGCATCAGCTTCTGGAGTCCACTCGAACTTGTCAGACTTTTTCATCAGTCGGTAAAGAGGCAACGCCTTTTCACCGAGATGAGAAATGAATTGACTTAGAGCGGCCAAGCAACCTGTAAGCTTCTGGACATCGTGCACACGCACAGGGCGCTTCATCCGGAGTATGGTGCCAATTTTCTCGGGATTGGCGTCGATTCCTCGTTCGGAAACGAGAAAACCGAGTAACTTTCCACCCGGAACTCCGAATGTGCACTTGGATGGATTAAGCTTGATATCATACCCCCTGAGGTTGGCAAAGGTTTCAGCAAGGTCAGTCAGCAGGTCGGAACCTTTCTGTGACTTGACCACAATATCATCCATGTATGCTTCCACGTTCCGATTGATCTGAGTGAGCAAACACTTCTGAATCATCCTCATGAACGTGGCTCCAGCGTTCTTGAGGCCAAAGGGCATGGTGACATAACAGAAGCACCCGAACGGAGTGATGAAAGCTGTTTTGATCTCATTGGGTCCATACAGATGGATCTGATGGTACTCGGAATAGGCGTCTAGAAAAGACAATCGCTCACACCCCGCGGTCGAGTCGACTATTTGGTCGATGCGAGGGAGAGGAAAATGATCTTTCGGGCAGGCCCGATTGATATGTTTAAAGTCGATGCACATGCGAAGCGACTTGTCCTTCTTGGGGACCATGACAACATTGGCGAGCCACTCGGAGTGGTAAATCTCTCGGATGAACTCCGCCGCTAAGAGCCGAGCCACCTCCTCGCCAATAGCTTTCCTCTTCTGGACGGCGGACCGTCGAAGATGTTCTTTCACAGGCTTGAACTTTGGGTCGACTCGTAGACGGTGCTCAGCCAGCCCCCTAGGAATTCCAGGCATGTCAGAAGGCTTCCATGCGAAGATGTCCCAGTTCTCACGGAGGAACCGGATGAGCGCTTCTTCCTATTTGGAGTCGAGCGTCTTTGAGATGTGAGTCAGGGCAGCTTCGGGGTCGGTCGGGTGGATGTGAACTGCCTTTGTTTCACCGGTCGACTGAAAAGTTGACTCTGAAGCGGGCTTCTTAGCTTGTAGCAACTCACTCGGATCTGCAGTTTTCTGATACTCTTGCAGCTCAACCACTGCCATCTGAGCGTCAGCAATCTTTGAGCCTTTCTGAAAGCACTCTTCTGCTTTCTTCCGATTGCCTGTAACAGTGATCACACCTTTGGGACCAGGCATTTTCAATTTGAGATACACATAACATGGTCGGGCCATGAAGCGTGCATAAGCTGGCCTTCCCAAAATGGCATGATAAGCACTTTGGAAGTCCACAACCTCGAATGTCAACTTTTCCTTGCGGTAATTCTTCGAATCACCGAAAACCACATCAAGAGCTATCTGGCCGAGTGATTCGGCTTTCTTCCCAGGAATGACTCCGTGGAAGCTCATGTTGCTGGTACTGAGCCTGGACATCAGAATGCCCATCCCTTTCAGTGTTTCAGCATACAATATGTTCAGGCCACTACCACCATCCATCAGGACTTTGGTCAGTCGAGTGGCTTCGACAACTGGGTCGACCACCAAAGCTTGCCTCCCAGGGGTGGCAATGTGCGTGGGGTGATCAGACTGGTTGAATGTTATGGCAGTCTGAGACCACTTCAGATAGCTGGGTGTTGCCGGAGCAACCATATTCACTTCACGATTAATGACTTTCAATCGACTTTTGCTTTCGACATCAGCAAAAATCATCAGGGTGGAATTGACTTGGGGGTATCCATCATCACTATCATCATTGTCTTCAACTCTGTCTGGCTCTTTTTCCTTATCTTTGGGCTGCTTGCCCTGGAACTGCTGGATCAGGAGCCGACACTGTCGAGTGGTATGCTTTGGGTAAATAAAATTACCCTCTTCATCTTTCTTGGTGTGGATGTGACATGGCAGATCCAAAACATCATTTCCATCTTGATCCTTGACTTTCTTGGGCTTCCAGGTTCCCTTGGCCTTTCCTTTGAAATTTCCCTGGGTTACGGCCAGGGCCTCCCCAGGGGCGGCTGGCTCGGCCTTCCGCTTCTGTTTCCGACTGGAGTTGCCTCCGGTTTCCTGGGCGACTGCCTTGTGCTTGCCACTCCGGAGGCGATCTTCGTCTTCGCCATTGGCGTATTTGGTGGCAATCTCCATCATCCGATTCAGAGATATCTCTCCAGTCCGACCGAACTTCAGATTCAACTCTGTATTTAACGCCTTCTTTGAAGGCACAAACTGCTTGATGGTCTGGAACATTCTCAACCGTGTGATGCAATGTGATCCACCTCTGGATGTAATCCCTCAGCGTTTCATTCGGTTTCTGCACACAAGACTGCAACTCTGTAAGGCCTGCAGGTCGCTTGCATGTTCCCTCAAAGGTTGTGACAAACACTCGGGAGAGGTCCTCCCAAGTGTAGAAACTGCTAGGCGCTAACTGATTTAGCCATGCTCTGGCTGAGCCCTCTAACATGAGAGGCAAATGCTTCATGGCCACCTCATCATTGCCACCTCCAATCTGTACAGCCACTCGGTAATCTTCGAGCCAAGTGTCAGGCTTAGACTCACCGGTGAACTTGCTGACTCCAGTCGCCAACCTGAAGTTGGGAGGAATCACTGCGGCTCTGATGGCCCGACTGAAACACTCTTGCCCTGAAACACGTACTCTGCTGCTGGCAGGCGCGTCTCCGTCGTGGCCTTCTCGGTGAGCTCTGTTCCTGTCGACCAGACCCTGAACGAGGATGGATCTCGCATCAAAGCCTGGGTCCTTGGGGTCGACTGGAATCCTCTGCCCAACACTATGAGGGCGCCTGTCATCTCGCTGTCGAGGCGCATATGACCCACTCCTCGGGGGAGGGGTTGGCACTCGACGTCGATCCTCACGGTCGTATCGGTGATCATACTGCTCATTTCTTTTGTACTGGTCATGCCGGTCTCCGCGTCCCTCACGCCTCGGGGGCGATCTCGGGCTGTGAGCCGACTGGACTGTATCTGTTGCAACGGATCGACTGTGGATCCTATTCCGCGACTGAAAAATAGCGGAATTCTGGTTCCCCGCCGCCCGGAGCAGCGCTCTGATCTGCAACAAGCCCCTGCCAGCCTCTGACTGGGAGGGCTGAATTGACTCTGCTATACGGGCCGCAGCGGCCAAATTCTAAACTGGGGTTCGATATACCTACGTCGGAGGGAAGAGCTGACGTTGACTGGACTCGGGAGCTCGCTAACGCGCTTGCTCATCGAGTATTCGCTGGAGATTCTCCAGTCGAGTGCGCTCGGCCAAGTTAGCCAAGCGCGCGTCCTCCAAGGCCCGGGCCTCGGGGGTTTCTCCGATGATAGGAGTGTGGAGTGCGTCTATGTTCCGGCGGCGAAGCTCCTCTCGCTGCAATGTCGTGAGAGGTTCGGGGAGATACTCGTCGTGGGGATGCGACGGGTCGCCCCCACCCGCGCCTCCCTCAGCGCGAGGGAAACCGGGAGGACTGTGCGCTCCATCAACCACCAGGACCTCAGCCGCTGGGTCGCTGCTGTCACACTCGGATGCGGTCTCCGCGGAGCCAGTCGACAAGTCGAACAGGCCGCAGAGGGATTCGTCGAGCTCGATTGCCGCGACTTGCGGGGCGGCCGACTGGCGAGCCACGGCATGCCTCACCCACCTCTGAAGTCTCGACCTACTGGAGCGCTTGCGCTGGTGGGAGACAGAGCAGGGAGACGACACGGGGGCCGACCGATACTGGGTCGACGGCCGCCGCAGGAGGACGCCACGAACGCATGCGCGGAAGTGCGTCGCGCCGCGGACGGGGAGCGCGTCGATGTCGAGTGGAGCCTCCTGAAGCCAAGCAGAGTCGTCGGCGATGAATGTGAGCACGCCGAGACGGATCTCGCGGCCCTCCACCAAAACTCCGCACGAAATCATGTTCAAAGGGATCGGAAGAATCACAACTTCTCCAATTAAGCGCTAAGATTCCTGCCCCACGGTGGGCGCCAACTGTCGTGGTTCTAACTCTGACAGTGATGTAGGGGGTGTGTATGGAGAGGCTAGATCTCAGTTATTGGGAAGTTGTAAGCACACCAAGATGTACGAGTTCAGGCCCTTCGTGGAGAAAGTAATAGCCCTACGTCTCGGTGCCCGGAGGCGGTCGATTGGATTATAGGCGTGTGAATAACAGGGGTGCGAACCCTTGATACTGAGGTGGGGGGTGGCTTATATAGAGTTCGCCAGGACCCCGGCCAGCCCACGTTATCAAGGGTTCAATGTACATTAATGCGGGGCGTTACTGGTAATGCTGGTAATGAAGTGCTATAATGACCATAAAGACTACTTAATAGCCGACCGTTTGCGTGCGGAATGACTTTAGATCTCCTGGCAGTCGAGTGGTTGGCTTCACTGTCGAGTGGTAGCTTCTTGGTCGAGTGTCTTAAACCCGTCGAGTGGGTACCTTTAAGTCGATTGAAAGGTGACTTCTTCTAGGGATGTCCTTGGGTAGGGCTCTTTTGGACAGGTCCGTGCCCCTACCCTAGGTACATAGCTTCATCAATGGCTTCGGCATCCGAGTCATTGGAAAGGGAGATCTTCCCCTTCTTGGACGCCTCCGCCTCTAGGTCCACGGAGGCCGCCCTTTTCTTCTTCCCCCCTTAAGGGGAGAATTTCTTTCCTCCTCCTCTTCCTTGTCTTCATCTCCCTCATGGGAGGAGGGAGCCTCGGTATCCCCGGATGTGGCGTCCGAAGTACCTTTATGGCGGAGGCCACTTTTGGCCTCCTTGCCCTTCTTCTTGGTCTTCTTCTCCGGCGCCTGGTATGGCGCCGGGACCAGCATCCTCATTAGCAGGGGAATGGCTGGGTCTTCGAGTAGTGGAGCCGGACACCTGATCCGCTCTGCCTTCTTTGTCCAGCTCTGAGGAAAGAATGAAAGACTAAGCATGCCCTTTGATTTATGAGTTGAAGTTATGTTTGGAAATCAGAAAACTTACTAGAGTGGCCGGATGAGCACAGTCGAGGCCGATGTCTTTGGTCGTCTCCGGCCATGACTTATGGGCCTTGAAAAGTGTCTTCCAGATCTCTTTATGCACCGTGCCGAAGAATCGCTGCAGGGTCCGAGGGCCAGCTGGATTGAACTCACACATGTGGAGAGGCCGGCTCTGGCAGGGGAGAATCCGGCAAAAAAGCATCACCTGGATCACATCAGCAAGGCTGGTGTTCTTCTCCATCATATTTTTTATGCGCTTCTGCAGTGTCATCACCTCATCAGACGCCGACCAATCCAGGCCCTTGTTAATCCACGAGGTGAGCCTCATTGGGGGACCGGATCTAAACCCAGGAGCGGCCGCCCAGTTGGCGCCGCGGGGTTCGGTGATGTAGAACCACTCTTGCTGCCATATCTTGACAGTCTCCATGAAGGCCCCTTTTGGCCAGGTGACATTGGGGATCTTACTCACCATGGCGCCTCCGCAGTCTGCGTGCTGCCCATCAACCACCTTCGGCTTCATGTTGAGGACTTTAAGCCATAGGCCAAAGTGGGGGGGGGAGGGGGAATGCGGAGGAGCGCCTCGCACAGGACGATGAACACCGAAATGTGGAGAAAGGAATTTGGGGCTAGATCGTGGAAATCTAGCCCGTAGTAGAACATGAGGCCACGGACGAAGGGGTGGAGGGGGAACCCTAGTCCGCGGAGGAAGTGGGGGATGAACACCACCCTCTCATTGGGCTCCGGAGTGGGGATGATCTGCTTTTTGGTAGGGAGCCGGTGCGCGATGTTCGCGACCAAGTACCCCGCTTCTCGGAGTTCCTTGACGTTCCTATCCATGACGGAGGAAGCCATCCACTTGCCCTACGAGCCGGATTCGACCATGGTTGGAGGGGTCGGGCGGTGGAAAGGGCTGAGAGCTTGGGCGCTAGAGCTTGAGGATGGCAAGGCTGGGGAAGGAAGAAGGCGTTGGGTAAAAGATAGATCTTTATCCGCTTATAGAGGCAATGAATATCAAGCACCCCCACTAGCCTTAAAACTCGCCTATTCCCAAGGGGTCGTGTGAACGACATGGTTGGATTACCCAAACCCGTATTGATGAAAATCCCGTAATAAGGGGACACGATCTCTGCTTTGATAAGACGTGTCAATGAAGGCCATGCCTCGAAACACGAAGCGGGAGGCCAAAAACAGTTAGAAATAATAAAAGGGCCAGACGTGATGTTTGGCCGAAAAAGCTGTTAGAGGATATGCTTTACTAAACATTATGCCCTTAGGGTTTAGGGTTGTAACCATAATACGGAGCCGGATACAGAGCTTTTGTTCAAGAGACTGCTTCATGTGCGGAGAAGGAACCCGCCTTGCAATGCCGAAGACAATCAACGAGCCGAATACATCGTCATTGAAGACTGGTTCAGGGGCTACTGAGGGAGTCCTGGACTAAGGGGTCCTCGGGTGTCCGGACAAATTGATATGGGCCGGACTGGTGGGCCGTGAAGATACAAGGAAGAAGACCTTTTCCCCGTGTCCGGATGGTCTCCTTTGCGTGGATGGCAAGCTTAGCGTTCGGATGCATTATTTCCTTTCTTTGTAAACCGATTTTGTACAACCCTAGACCCCTCTGGTGTCTATATAAACTAGAGGGTTTAGTCCCTAAAGGCTAAGGCAAGTCACATAGGCTAGACATCTAGGGTTTAGCCGTTACGATCTCGAGGTAGATCGACTCTTGTACCCCCTATACTCATCAAATACAATCAAGCATGACGTAGGGTTTTACCTCCATCAAGAGGGCCCGAACCTGAGTAAACATCGTGTCACCCTTGACTCATGTTTCCTTCGATCCTCAGACGCACAGTTCGGGACCCCCTACCCGAGATCGGTCGGTTTTGACACCGACAACTGCTGTTTTTCACTGTTGCGTGAGATACCTTATTCTCCAGCCTTACAACTACTCTAATGCCTCTTGTAGTATTTTAATTCTAGATTAGGGCTTCATGTCTGGCAACCTTTCTGCCCACGTGTAGTTTTGGTGTCTACGAAGTTGTGTTTCCACTCGATTTGTAATTAAAGGCTTTGCCTTTTTATAAGAATATTTGGTTTTAGTAAGTGTCGGGGGAGTTACCCATGACTAGAACTGGCTCTGAGAGTAAGTCATTTCTGGAGTTAAGTCATCTCTGGAGTTAAGTCGGCCGGCTACAATCATAAACCGACTATAATATTGACCCGGTTATAATCTTGACCTGACCTATTACAAGACAAGTTTTCTGACTCTGAAGATAAGCCGGCTCATGGATAAGCTGGATCACAGAGCTGAGCCGGCTCATGGGTAAGCATGCCCATGGATAAGCTAGCTCACAAAGCTAAGCAAGCTCACAGAGATGAGTCGACTCATGAATAAGCTAGCTCATGGATAAGCAAGCTCACAGATAAGCTGGCTCACAGAGCTAAGCCGGCTCACAGAGATAAGCGGCCTCACGGAGATAACCATGCTCTATAGATAACCCGGCTCTGGAGATAAGGTGGCTCATGGAGATGAGCCTGCTCTGGAGATGAGACCTAGCTTGAGGATGAGTCCCAACCTGGAGAGACAAGTCCTGGTTTCCAGGAGTCCAAATACAAGACGGAGAACCCCGACTTGGATGACACAGAGGACTTAGAGTAGGACTCCGACTATGGGTATAATCCAGAATCTCTTGTAACCCCAGGCAGGGACGGAGCCAAAAAATTGGGATGGGGGGTCCAGAACCAAAAGCTTCAAAATCATAGGATATATTTGCCATAAAATAATCATAGGATATATGAAAGATATACCATAGTAATTAGTAAATAATAGGATTTAGGACATCTAGATGGTAAATATATGTCTGTTGTTCAATAGTAAGAATAAATTACATTTCTATCAATTTGAACTCTGCTTTACAAGCACCAGTATCGAAGATATCAATTATTTCTTTAGAGCTAAACTTGGCTGCAAGTTCCTCCTCAATGTAAACTAGCGTGCAATGACAAAGAAAATCATCTCCCATTTTGCTTTGAAGCCGCGTCTTGACTAGTTTCATTGTAGAAAAGGCTCGCTCTGCTGTTGCAGTTGACACCAGAAGAGTTATCACCAATCGTAATAGCCTCTCAACCATTGGATAGTCAGAAGACTTGCCAGTCTTAACTATCCCTTTTGTTAGATCAGCAAGTGATTTGTAGTTCTTGATCTCTGGATGGTTGAATGTATCAAGGTGGAAATGTGGTAGCTCGCACTCCAACCGATCTCTTTCTTGACTAGAAAAATCTGCAGGATAGAATTTCTCCACTAGTCTGCATATCTTTGACTTTCTGAAGGCATCATGCCTCGGGTCCAATGATGAACAAAGATCTAGAAGCTCAGTAACTTGAGAACTGAATCGATCATTCAACTCTATCACTTGTTGATCTATTGCAACATTAATCACATCTACTTTGTAATGATGGATAATTGTGGTGTTGTCATGTTTATTTGGAGATTTCGTCACATCAACACACCTAAAATTAATATATATTGAAAAATAAGAATTAGTTGCATGATCTACACATTGATGAGAAGTATGTAAGTGGCTAAATCTCTACATTGTAATTTATATAATCATAAAGAGATAGGAAAAGATACATACTTTTGATCCATGTCTGGGATGTCAATCTCATGTTTCACACAAAAGGATTTCACATCTTCAAAAAGGTTGTCCCATCCATCTTCTCTTAGTTCACCAAGCAACACCTTTGTGTTAGAAACACAATCTAATGCATTTGCAATGTCCAAAGATTTATGTTGAAGTTTGAGACACAAGACATCCATGATTTTCATGATTCTTTCCATTAAGTGTAGAATGAACACAAAATCAAATGTCAGTAGGATTTTCAAGGCACCTCCGACATCACCTCTTGAGTTCCTTGTAGCTGAACGATCAGCTGCTACACTTCTTAGCACTGTAATAGTCGCGGCAAACATCTTTAACAAACTTTTGATAGATTTGTATTGGGAACTCCATCTCGTGTCTCCAGCCCTTTGTAAAGAACCTATTTGATTGGCCCCTCTGCCTGTGTCAAGCTCTCCCAATTCAATCTCACTAGCAATTTCAGCAGCCTGATTTTCTAACAGGTCATCATTCTGTTTGGGAGATGCGCTAACTGTATTTACAATGAAATTTGCATGCTGAAAAAAATTATGGACCTCATGTACCTCCCTTGAAGCAGCAACAAGAGCCAATTGGAGTTGATGTGCAAGACAATGGATATAGTATGCATAAGGGCACTCTCTGAGAATTAGAGCTTTTAGCCCATTCCACTCCCCCCTCATGTTGCTTGCCCCGTCATATCCCTGGCCTCTAATATCTTGCACATTCAACCCATTATCAACTAGGACGGCAATAATTGTGTTCTTGAGAGTCAAAGCACTAGTGTCTCTAACATGAACAAGATCAAGAAAATTTTCTCTTATCACCCCTTCTATCTTTGCAAATCGAAGAACTACTGCCATCTGCTCTTTTTTAGACTCATCTCTACATTCATCAACCAAGATAGAGAATTTGCTATTACCAAGTTCTTCTTTAATTGAGGTTTTCAGTTTTCCAGCAAATATGCTAGCAATTTCCTTTTGAATAGTTGATGAGGTGTACTTTGCATTTTTTTGGAGCATTCTGTACAACTTCATGTAGATCCTTGTTATAAGAAGCCAAAAGCTTAATCATTTTCTTGAAATTACCTTGGTTCTTGGAATCCTCGGACTCATCATTTCCTCTGAAGGGACATGCTTGAAACATTAGCCACCTGATGCAATCAACATAGAATAATTATTAGATGTCCAGTATAAAGAAATTCTAAATGTTCAAAATTAAATAATTCTTGCTTACCTCATGGCATCAATGGAAGTCTTTAGACTTAGTCTTGCATCAAGAACCCGCTTCTTAGTTTGCTTTTTCATCACCTCATCAACATGATTAATTCTGTTTCTCAAGATTTCATAACACTGAACTGCAAAATTATGAGCTGAGCTGGGAGTAGTGCCCATATGCTTGAGAAAAGCACATTCTTTTCCATTGTTAACTTTCTTCCACTTATCAAATCCGCTCACTGTGAATGTATCTGAACCACACTTCCCAATTGGCTTCTTTGAGAAGAGAAAACAAGGCAAACAATAGGCACAATTTGTTAGAGGTGAATACTCCAACCACCAATAATTCATGAACCAATCACTTTGGAATCGCCTACGGCCAGCCCCTGTCCCAGTAAATACATACTCATCTAGCTTTAAGATTGGTTGATAAGCCCATTTAGATATATAAAAACGCCTAGCAGTATCATGCTCATCGGGAGGAAGTTGCCAAATTTCAAGACATCGCCCGGGCTCTCGGTCATAACTTGTGGTTATAATTGTATCTTCTTCCGTAACTTCTGGCACGGAAACATCATGATGAATCTGAGCATCATCATCAGTACAATTTGGGTGATTCTGTTCGCTAGGTTGAACGTTGTCTGCAGTAGCATCATGTTCTGATGGCCGAGAGCTTGAACCAACGGGTTTGGAAAAATTATGAATTGATTCTCTCTTTCTCTTCATGTCTACACAAGCACAAAACAATTGAAAATTTTATATTGGTGATTAAGGGCTGCAGTTTGGATGATTATACTTCTACAATTGTTAAAGGCATGAACTACTAATCCATGTGAAAATAAATTACCTTTTCCCCTTGTGTTGCTGCCGCTTATCCTTCCCGGGCCCGGCTGCCCGTCGTCCGCCGTTGTTGTGTCCAGGATTCTAGCCTCCAGGCTGCCGGCAACACGTCCGTGGATCGGCGCCTATCCGAGCGTTGCGGTGTCCCCTTCCTAACTTGGCTTCTCGACGGGCGTTGGCGGCGCACCGGCGACCTGGTGTCGAGCGCTGGAGGCAGTCGCCAGTCAGAGATCCGATCGCTAATTTTTTGGAGACGAAGAGTCGAACGAACTGACGACGTGCGTAGCGTGCTAACGTTGGCATCTAATTCTTTGGGGTCTGTCAATCGTAGCGTGTCGTGGTGTGCAGGGCCTGCTCGGCTTAGTTTTTTTGCTTTTAGCCTGTAAATGATCAATGGGCTGCACTGGTTACATGGGCTATACACCTATACAAAAAGGCCGATGGGGAATAGGGTGCGAAGCAGGCTGCAGGCAAGCACATAGGTAAAAAAAGTAGTGATAATCTCTTCCGTTTCAAGGGACTGCGCGATCGTTGGGGTGGGGGGGTCTCGCCCCCCCCCCCCCCCCCCCCTCATCCCCCCCCTTAATATGTCCCTGACCCCAGGGACTTATCTATTATATAAAGGAAGTCCCTGGGTCATCAGAAGGATAAGGCTTTATACAGACGAGTCCCAAGACATATGTTTTGATAGCTCTTGAGACTGAGGCAGTGAAATATCGCCCTTGTAATCGAGACCATGATGATCGATAGAAATCAAGCAGGATGTAGGCTTTTACCTCCCGAACCAGGGTAAAACTCACGTCTTCTCGTTTTCGATCAACCCCATCCAAGCTACGACGTAGTTGTGATGGCCTAATGACTAAGTCCTTTTTCGAGGACATCTGTCGTGACAAACCCATGACAATAAGCTTTATTTTAGTTAGAGTTCCTTTTCTAATGAAAAAATAGTTTGTATTGCTCAATTGGGTGCATTACAATCATTTTCACGGATGTCCTCTAGATTGCATGGACATAACCTATCGACAGTTGTTCGGGTTTCAGGTTGTCCATACATTGCCATGAAATGGTTGGCATTGTTTTGTCTAAGGCTAATATGAGTAATACCAACTACCATGAAATAATGCTTTTACTTCCTGAACTAAGTAGGTGTACCGTGAGAAATCGACGTTATTCACTATGCGAGAGACACTACCTCCAAGTAGTATGCTTCCACGATAATCGACAAATTGTTCCACTTGAGAGCCACATCGAGGCCTAATAACCACCAGGTGTAGGGGATCTATTGTAGCTCCATATGATAAGTAAGTCGAACCCAATAAGGAGCAGAAGGAATTGGTCAATAGATTTGAGCAGGGATTCACTTTAACAACTTCAAAGATTATTTGATGGTTTGTTTGATCACGAGAATAATTGCAAGAACCTGAATTGTAACAAAGTGCGATGGTGCAGCAAGTGGCCCAATCTTTAAATGTGCTAACGACAAGCCAATTTTGTTACTTATAGGGATGAAATCACTCTCGAGGACACATGGGAGTTTACCAAGTTACTTTCATCTAGTTTCATTGAGTTGACATTTATTGCCTTGATAATTTGCTCTGTGGTGGAACCTATAATAACTAGATGGCACCCCGTGCGTTGCTGCAAGAACTGATTGCAATATGTTTGATGAAATTTGATATTTTGAAAAATGATTGAATTAATAATACGAGGACTGACCCAAAATATGTATATGATTTATTGTACCTAATTATTGAGGTGGACCTTTCTTCCATGCATGGTGAGGTGGGCCTTTTCCATGCATGTTTGCATATTGAGGTGGTATGTATACATGTGGAGAGAAATAGCATAGTGCGGATCACCTATTTAGTTAGCTTAGTGGAGATCATCTATTTAGTTATACAAGAACCTTAGGAACCAAAATGGTCCAAGCCACATAGTAAGGCTAATCACCAACATATTGCAGCAGGAATCCACGATAACATTTATATATAGTCTGAGTTGAGAAATAGACAAAAGCTTGCCGCTATAGCAAAACAAAGGGAAGTTTAGCATGCATAGTTTAATATTTGCAACATGAATATCTTTTGTTTTAGGTAATTCTCAATATTTTATGGGCCACAATTAAATCGTCAAGAGATCAAAAAAGAGTACTAATCTGCATACATAACCTTCTAAATATAAGAGATCATGTATGACGGTTACACTAATCAAACAAATTAAATAGAATATGCAAAAGGATAGATAAATTACATCATGAACATGATGTGAGGTGAGGATACAAAGTATTGACATGTAGTTTTGATTAAAATCGTGTGGCAAGCTATCATGGGAATGAAGGATATATTTACGTATATATTGTTAGTCAAATCATTCGTACAATTATAGGGTAGGATATGGGGTCGTGTCGTGTCATAAAAAGATTGAGAAGTCTTCACGTATCTCCACATTATGGGACCTTAGCTCTCCAAAAAAATTACCTAAATGACATGTCCAAACAAAGATAGTTATAGGCTTTTATGAACATAATTAACAGGTAAGAACGGACTCACCTTCTTGTCCTTCTTTTCAGACCATCTTATTCTGCTATAAAAAAGAAGAACTACAATCTCTGACCCCAAATTAAAATAACACACAGTGGGCACATCAATAATAAAGAAACAAATATTATGAAGGGTACAAATGAAGATAGTTGATCGAGAGGTAAGAACAACTTCACCTCGTCTCTCTTTTTATTGCTTGCCTTTTTTATCCAGTTGTAAAGAAAATATGAACTACAGTATAGTATTCTAAATCAAAAGAACACATGCTGGCACAGAAGTAAAGAATGAATGTTGTGTAGGGAAACAAAAATGAGCTGATATCTATGTATATATGATGTTAGATCTTATTAGATGTAACATGATGATCTATCATTTTTACCAATATGTAAGGTAGTAGGCATGGCCAGATTACTCGGATCATATAAAAGGTTGTGGGAAACTATAGAATAGCATGGCTTGCAAAGGAAATGGTCTATACCATCACACCAAAAATATGCGTGCAGATTTAATTTTTCTTGTAAAACGGTGAAAGACTAAATTACCAAGGAACATTAGTTATTGAACATTCTTCTTTTGTTGCTAACTTTTGATGTGGGAAGCAAGAGAAATTGCTTTGGATTGCTAAATAAGACATGTAATATCTGGTAGAACATAGAAACACCTTAAACACCTTCTACCTGTTAGTTGTTGTCTGCCTTGCGGACCCACCTACAAGCACATAGGACAACGAAAGAAACTATAAAAGGGATCAGATAAACAACCACTGGATGTACATCTCAAGACTTCTGAAGAGAGGTTTGACCATACATGTCCAAACGGGGCTAATTTTCTCTACATAAAAGGTCTCATCCGACCAAAAAGATGAAAAGCATGAAGGCAAGCAAAAAATATTCTTAGGGGAAGAGAGATGTCTGGGCTCGAAGAGGTTACTACTTCTCCCATGACCCCCAAGTAGCACAGTACGACAATACTCCAACAAATATTTTGGAACCCAAAAAAATATACACATAATCAATGGCACAATCCATAGACTAAACCTAATATGTGAGATTTAAGAGTGAGTGGAGAGGAAGTAAGTTTAACCAAGGGGATTAAGGTGGGGAAGATCGAGAGGTTGACGGATAGCAAGTATGACATTGGGATGTTCTCCGGAGTCGGTGCATAGCTTGGTGGCGGTGCCTTACGTGGAGAATGCATTTTTGGTCTCTGTCCGTGTAGTAATAGACACCGTCGTTACAGGCGAAGCTCCTCGTATGGTCACCGCTGCAGCCGCTATTCGTAGAATCGGAAACTTGTAGATGTATCAACGTAGGATGTTGTGGTTGTGGTTGGTCATCTGCTTTGTGGGGGCGGAAAGGTAGTAGGAAAATTAATGACAGAGAGGACGAGAGGGAAGGGGTTGTGACTCATGAGTGTGTGTGAAACTGAAGTTGGTGGACAGAGAGTTGAAGCGAGGAGAAGAAGGATCGTGAAGGAGAAAAGGCCGGGAAGGGGAACACTAGTGTAAAAACTGCTAGCCACAACTTTTGTTGGTGGTGCACCATTTCCGAGCATCACCAACACTATTTTTTTCAAATAGTGCCCGCGTCCGCATATTTGGTACGACATTGATACAACCATACCACTAGCGTATAATTTTTCTTTCACGAGATAGATATTTTTTGAGTTTTTTTCTATCTGCTACCATTTTCTATGACATAGCACGATAGCCCATTAGGCCCATGCCAGCACTATCCATGTTCTAACTGCCCTGTCCAGTAAAAAAAACACTAAGTTCGATTCACCTACTTCACATTGTTTTCACCTTCTTCGTCCCCCCTTATCGACTAGCGCTGCCCCCGCCACCTCCTGACCACGCCGTTCTTCGTCGCCGGAACTGCGCGGCCGCCACCAACTCCGGCAAGGAGGTGAGATCTCCCCTCTTCCCCTAGTGAATCTTCTTCCCCTCCCCAAGCTCTCCCTTCGGTGGCGGATCTGAGCCAGAAATTTTCTTTTGATAGATGGAGTAGATGATTGGTTGATATATGAATGGATATGATGGTTCTTTGATAGATGGATGGATGAATGGATGGTGCTAGTTTTTTTATATTAGTACTGTGATATTTAGTAGAAATTGATTTATTAGTACTGTGTTTTATTAGTAGAAATTGATTTATTAGGTAGATGATATTGGCATTGCCATTGCCATTGGCATTGGCATTGATTTATTAGGTAGATGATATTCACATTGCCATTGGCATTGGCATTGGCATTGATTTATTAGGTAGATGATATTTACTAGAAATTAATTTATTACTACTCTGATTTATTAGTATAAATTGATATATTAGGTAGTATTGGCATTGACATTGGCATTGGTTTTAGTCGATCCATATTTTCACAGGTTACCACTATGATTTATTATGCGTATGATCTTTATATTGTACTATGTTAGTGAACAATTCAACTTAGTGTTCAATATGTTTTGTGTAGAATGGATCAAGAACCGTCATGTTGACTATGCAAATCAAGCTGCCAGACCAGCCTTTGTACTGCCACACTGTTCGACATCTATTTCCAGCCTAGTTTTATTCCTGCATCGGTAACAAATTATATGAACCTTCTAATAGTTAATTTTTTTTGTTTTCGTTGCTATTTCCACTAATGCATTGTGTTTTTTCTTACACAGATCATCCCATGCAATGTGAGATTGGCATTCAATGAGCTCACCGGAGACACCATGACCTTCGACGCTCCGGGGGGGGGGGGGGGGGGGGCTACACTATGCAGCTTGAGAAGGGGCGAAAGATAACCTAGGTTTTAGGAGATGGATGGGATCGTTTCATTGCCCGCACATGTCTTAGTGGGGGTGAATTGATCAGCTTATCCTTTAGAGGAGAAAGTCCCAGGCTTTCTGCTATCTATCTAAATTTGTTTGTCGATGATGAGGATTCTGATGATGAGGACCCACTTATTGAAGCCCTCTATGCCCAAAGACTGAGTCTGAGCGACGAGGAATCGGGCAACCTCTGGGGCGTACTTCCACCACGTGAAGACTACGTCGGGATGCCATTCATGACCCGCCTCACAAGGAAGAATGTTAAATAACATCTCATGGTATGTTACTTATTAGTGTAGTAATTAGATTATATGAATGCTTAATTAGTGCAGTAGTTGGATGATATTCATGTTGTAGTATAATGTGATGATATGCTTAGTGTAGAAATTGTTTAGTGCAGAATTTTATGATATGCGTGTTGTAGTAATGTGATGATATGCTTATATAGCGTAGCATAACGTGATGATATGCTTAGTGTACGTAGTAATTTGATGATATGCTTAATTAGTGTAGTAATTTGATGATATGCTATCAGTGTAGTGATTTGATGATATGCTATTAGTGTAGTGATTTGATGATATGCGTAGTGTAGTGATGTGATGATATGCTTAGTGTTGAATCTGATGATATATGTGGATTGAAGTGTATGCTTTATTGATAATTGTGCATGACATGCTCATTTATCATATCTATTGTTTTCATAAATTACCTAAGAAGCTATCTGTGAGTTGTGGCATCGAGACGGATGAATAAGGCATGGCTGGACTACGCCTTACTATAAGGGGCTCCATCACCAGCTGGGCCTACGCAGTGGAGACAGACGGTCACATTGTCTTCAACTGGGCAGGATGGAAGAAGTTCCTTCATGACAAGAATCTTCGGATTGGACAGGCCATCCTACTCACTGTTACGAACACCCCACGGCATGACTTGAGGACGATGATCATCATCAACCTCATTTAGAAGTGGTTGGGCCATCGATGTGAAATGAACTGCTTATTAACTATGTTAGCTTGTGTTTGTGAGTTCTTGTCGTTTATTACCGCTATATATATAGGGAAAATTCATCCTACCACCCGGTGGTAGTTACCCCACATGTGTCATATACTACCATGTGGTACTATATATAATATTTTATTATTTTAAATATGTTTATATACTATATCTAAGATATTTCAAAGCAAGTTATATGAAAAAATTGCATATGAGCCCATAATTTTTGTTATATTTATGAAATACGCACATATTTGTACGTAAAAAGAACATTCAAAACATGGTACATACTACCTAAAAATTAATATATATATATATACACACACACACACTACCTGATCATTATTATATACTACATACTACATGTACATACTCACGGTTTTGATAGATACTACATACAACATACAAGTGGTGGTAACTACCACTGCTTGTAGGAAAAATTTGTAAAGGGATCAATATTTGGTATTATAATGACGTGCATTTTTATGTCAGGCATATCATGCATCAATATTTGGAAAGGGATCAATCGCATAGGGCATTAGTTGCATGGTGCTTAGGTGCCACACACACACACACACACACACACACACACACACACACACACACACACACACACACACACACACATATATATATAGGACAACATTATTCTAATCCTGGATCCAGATCCACCACCTCCCCCCCCCGCCAACTGGCGGCACCACCCCCGCGCCGTCCACACTCCGTCCCAACTGCCGCCGCCGCCACCGAGCCGCCCGCACCCCGCCCCAACCTGCCCCGCCCCCGCGCTGCCCCAACCGGCGCCACCGGGGCCTAGCAACCCAGCGCACCGTCGGTCATCTTCCTCGCGGCCACCTCCCCTCCTCCCCAACGGCGGCGCCCCCCTCCCCTCCTCCCCAATGGCGGCCTCCCCCGTCGCCTGGTAGTAGCAAGATTTAGGGCTGCGCGCTGCTGCATCCCACCGTCAGGTTCCTCCATTTCATCGAATGCTTCCCTCACCGCCACCTGCACATCGCCACCAGCCCCCATGTCATCGCCCTCGGCCACCTACTACATCGAGGCACCGTCGGGTTGCCGCGGATCTGAGCGTTGGCCTCCTCCGCCGCACCAGATCCATTCCTCCGTGCTACTTCCTCCGTTCCCGGTACCAACCTGGCATCCAACCGCCGCCACAAGATCGAATGGACAGTGGATTGTTCCGCTGCCAACCTCCTTGCTTCGCGGGCATGTTCTGCCCCCCCAAGATGATTCTGCAAAAGTTTTGCAGAAAGTTTGAATAGTTTTTGTCCAGGAAGTTCAGATAAGATTAAAAGATCAGATGGGGTTTTTAGTACATTTTTAGAGAAGTTGCTAATTACTAGTAATAGTTGTTGCTCGTGTTTCTTTGGTTGAACTGAATGCTTGTAGATGAAGAGATCAAATTAGGTCCTTGATTATTTGTGTACATTGAAGTTGCTTGAGAAAATTTTCCTACTAGCATCATACTTTAATCTTCTGTTGGTTAGACAAAAACATGACAGTGCTGTAAAAAAAATCAGTATCTACCAACATGCTCACGAAAAAGGGCTAACAAGTTCAAACTAAACAATAAAGTAGTTGGATGCTTAGTAAAAACAATTTTTTTGTTTTCTAAGAAAGACAAAGAAGTTCAACTGAATTTTCGTACAAATAGTCATTTGCAGGTTACCGAGCATGTCATTCTCTTCTTGTGACCATGCTGCAGTCCCCATACTTTTTTGAATGAGTTTGGTGATGATTTTTGCAGCTACATACGCGACGCCGCCGTGACCTGCTGCACACCTGGGGTTGTATCTAGCAACGTCTCAGGCAGTCATGCTCGCTAGCGCACGGAGGTGCTACTGCCTGTTAGTGCTACAAGCACACAACGTAAGGCTATGGGAAAATTAGAAAACAACAAGGCTTCCCTATTCTTTCTCCATGTGCGACCTTCCCAGGCTCCTCTCTTTGACCTTCCGCCGAGCCTTTCCGGCAGCCACGCTTGGCGGCTTCCCTGGGACCTGCAGTTTGTGCTTATATTAATGCGCAATTTATTTGGCTTAAAAAAATTGTTTTTGCGAAGGTCAAGATGTTATGTTGTAGAAGGTCAAGTGTGTATTGTGTGTGTGTGTATGTGTGTGTGTGTGTGTGTGTGTGTAAAAATGCATACCTTCATTGCAAAATAGTATGTTCATTCTTTGATGTGAGGATGGTTCCCCGTGCAAAAGGACTGCAAAAGAAATTTCGATTTCCTTTATAGTGTTGTGTTTTTATTAGAAAAAAGAAAAAAGAAGTTCAGTTTCTAACGATGATGTGGTTCACATGCAAACCAATTGAAAAACTATACAGGTTCGCCTACCAAAATGTCCAACATTTCTTGTGGAAAAAAATTCACTCTATTTTTTGAACTCTGCGTGAGAACTTTATGCTCTTTCAGATGTGTGCATTCATATTTGTGTAAATGCATGTAGCACATGAAGTGTATGTGTATTGTTGTGTGCAATTTTTTTGTATTATAATAGCATGCGAAGTTCATGTTTCAGAAATTCATGAGTTCACGTGCACCACATACCGAAGAAATTCATTAATGAAAAAAAGGACTGCCTAGCGACAGCAAAAAATGCCTAAAAATGGTGCGAGGCAAAAAACTGCATAAGATATAACATAGTAAGTTCGTAGAAAGGGGGAAAACACAATTTTGTTTTGTAAGTTTAACAATTTCTAAAACACACCTTGACGTTCAAATTTAAAAGATAGGTTGCTTCAATGTTTATTACAAACCTGTAACTTTCCCTGGTACTGTAGCATAAACTAAGAAGTTCAAAAAAAATGGATCAGTTCGAAAAGTTAATAGAAAATGGTGTTTGTACATTTTAGTAAAAAATTGGAGAAGTTCAAATTTAAATAACATAGAAGTTCAAAAAATTTATTCCAAAACCAAGAAATTCAAATGAAAAAAAACCGAGTAGTTGAAAAGGTTTGTAAACATGGATGTGCCCCTGTATTTTTTAAGATCTGGAAGTTCAAATTTAAATAAGTGAGCGGTTCGATGTTTATTACATAACTAGGACTCTTCCCTATACTAATGAATAACACCAAAAAGTCCTAATTAAAAAGAATGAAGTTGTTTGATGTTTATAAAGATCTTAGATTTTTCCCGATACTGAAGATTAAAACCATGAAGTTCAATTTTAAAAAAGGGAGTAGTTCAATGCATATTAAATACTCAGTTTTTTCTCGTTACTAAATGATAAAACCAAGAAGTTCAATTTTGAAAAGCAGAGCAGTATGATATTTATTTGTAAACTCAGTTTTTTCTGGTTACTAAAGAACAAGACCAATAAGTTCTATTCGAAATAACGAAGAAGTTCGATGTTTGTAACAAAACTCCAATTTTCACATTTCTAGAAAACACACAAAGAAGTTTGAATAAATTTTTTAGAGCAGTTCGATGTCTGTAAAAAACTCAGATTTTTTCTGTTACTAAAGTGAAATAGACAGAAATTCAAAGTGATAATAGCCAGAAGTTCACGTACTGCATGGTGTGTGTTTCATACGAGAACAAAGAGTAAAAAGGTGAAGTCTAAATTTGGTGTTGCTAGAAGTTCAAGTGCTCTTCCATCGAAAGTTCAAAAATTCTTGAGAGAGAGGTTCACCGCATATTTCCATGTTCAAAAACACAAAAATAATTCTCTCAATCCACAAAGAAGTTCATTAATTATTTGATAGCAATTTGATTTCAAAAAAGAAAATAAAAAATTCAAATTATAAAAATGGAAAAGTTCATGTACTACATGGTGTGTGTTTAATATGAGAAAAATGAATAAAAAGGCAAGGTTTTCCTCGTTATTAAAGAATGGAAACAAGAAGGTCAAAAATTAAATAACAAAGAAGTTCAACTTTTAATAATAGAGCGCTTTAAAATTTCATAAAAAGATTAAGAAATAAAACCAGCAAGTCCATATTAAAAAGATGGAGAAGTTCAATGATTATAGAAAACTCAGATTTTCCTTGTTATTAAAGTATGGAAACAAGAAGTTCAAAAATTAAATAACAAGAAATTCAACTTTTAATAATAGAGCGCTTCAAAATTTCATAAAAAAGATTAAGAAATAAAGCCAGGAAGTCCATATTAAAAAGATGGAGAAGTTCGATGATTATAGAAAACTTAGATTTTCCTCGTTATTAAAGAATGGAAAAAAGAAGTTCAAAAATTAAATAACAAGAAGTTCAACTTTTAATAATAGAGCGCTTCAAAATTTCATAAAAAAGGATTAAGAAATTTAGATTAATATTCATAAAAAACTCAAATATTTTCATGTAACCAAGACAAGTTCAGATTGATAACTGCCAGAAGTTCACGTATTACACGGTGTGCATTTTGTATTAAAAATAATAAAAAAGCAAATACTAAAAGTTTTATAGTTATAAGTTCAAGTCCCCCGTCGAAGAAAGTTCGAAAAATTATTATGAGAGTGGTTTGTAGAAAAGAAATATCATTTGTGTAACATTAACGAATGGATGAGAAAATTACAAATGAAAATATGTCACAGAAGTTCAACGTGAAAACAGCAGGAAGTTCAACTACTACAGTGAATGAATTTTAGATGAAAAACTTATAAAATCGTTGCGAGTATGAAAAAACGATCAACACGGGAAAGTTGCATGTTTACAGCAGCTTTCCACCGGTATATCACTTGCTCAATTCCGATGAGTGTTTCGGTGAGTAGATGGAGAGCTACGAGCAAAAAAAGCACATGAAAAACATAGTGAAGTTCAAGTAAACATGCCGAGAAGTTCAACTTTTTCACGCAGTGCATTTTTGAAGAATTTGTTTCGCGATAAAGGCAAAACGAATGATCCCGTTGTTTTCGAAATTACTTGAAAACAGCTATGAATCAGAGAAAACCATCAATATGAAAAAGTTTCGCATTTTTCGTAGCTTTTCAATGGTATATTATTTGCCCCATTCCGATAAAAGTTGTAAAAATTATAGCGAAAATACGTTTTAGCCATTTTCAAAATTGACATAAAACCGTAATGAATTGGGAGAAATAACATATACCAAAAAGTTTCGCATTTCCTCAAGCTTTCCAATGCCATATCATTTGCTGCATTCGGACGCAAGGTTAAAAAATTAGCTCGACAATACAGACTCGGTGGAACTTCTACTGTTTTCTAAATTACTTTTAAACCGTTCAAAATAGGAAAAAACTTTCAACAAGAGAAATTAGTGCATTTTCATAAGCTTTCCAACACCGTATCATTTGCCTCAATTGGATTAGCCGTTTAGAAATGACATTGAAAATACGAACTCGGTTGTTCGGTTTGCGAAATTTTACAATTTTCCAAATTACTCTTTAATCGTAGGGAATTAGAGAAAACTTTCAACATGTGGAAGGAGCGGTTTTGCAGCAGCTTTCCAATGCCATATTATTTGCCTCATTCCGATAAACGGTTTAGAAATGCGATTAAAAATACGATTCACGTTTTTTGTATGAAGAAAAAACGGTTTTCAAAACTGCTCTTAAATCGCTTACATTTTTCCAAAAATTCAACATGGGTCATGATACTTGTGTCCATAGCTTTCCAACGGTATATCACAAGCCCCATTTGGGCAATGTTGACGGAAGTTCAATCTAACAGTGGGAGAAGTTCAGGTCGAACAACTCAGGCAGTAAAATCGCAAAAAATGCAATTTCATCACAACCCAAGAGCAAAATCCGCCAACGAGAGAGATTTCTATTTAAAACAGGTATTTAATTGCTAAAAATGTTTCTAGATTACACTAACATCATATAGAACAGAACTAAGTAGAATAATTCGCGCGAGGAGAGACGGTTGCGAAGATAGCCCGAAGGTCGGGTTCGTACAGAGGGAAGTTCATGTGCATTAGTCAGGCAGTTCAGGTTGTGATCAGAATATTATTCTGATCCCGTGATCAGAATAGTGTTTATATAGTCGCGCTATTCGTCACCCTGGTGAGGAATAGTTATTCTTCGCCCCCACTCTATTTTACCATCAATGCACCGTAATTTTACGTTCCGTAAGTTTTGTCTTATTTCCGACGCAAAAAGGGACCGTAAGAAAATATATAAACGTCGTAAACAATATTTGATGTTATGTAAAATTACAAACGTAAAAACATAGTCTAAAATACACATAAACTGCAAATTTTCTTGTCTTATGACCTATATTTTCATTTTCTTATGTCAAATTTTACCTAGTGAATCAATAGGAATGTAACTATTTGAATTCCAAATGTAATTTAATTATGAAATGATCGTAAGATTACCTCAGATGAAGAATAATTTATTCTGCATCCTGGGTGATGAATAGTAACACTATATATATATATATATATATATATATATATATATATATATATAAGGTCGGGTTCGTACAGAGGGAAGTTCATGTGCATTAGTCAGGCAGTTTAGGTTGTGATCAGAATATTATTCTGATCCCGTGATCAAAATAGTGTTTATGTGTGTGTGTGTGTGTGTGTGTATGATCGATTGTCACTATTATTGACTGTTAATTAATGGTCTATTAGTTGGTATCATTCTACTGTGTGTTGTTTTATACGTGCTTAGATCTAATGTGAAATGCTAAATGTTATATATGGTGGGGAAAATCATTATTTTTGGCCACTCGAAACGTCTATGGCTTGCAAAGTACGCTGCACGCCGGTACCTGTGTGATTATAGTGCTGCTGTTGTCCACGTGGCACGCCATCAACACGTTGAATACTGTTGGTGTAGCCTCCCACGTCAGCACTATTTTTGAACAGTGGCGTAAGGTGTCCACACCAGCAATGCACTTTTTGCCATGCCATAGCTAGGCTTTTCTGCACTAGTGGAAGAGTCTTGGCGTCGATTGGAAGAAAACTAAGCTTAAAAAATCTGCTACATTATTCTGGGTGTTCGGTTGGAAAAAAGAATATGTAAGTATAACAAAACCACTGAGGTGGCAGATATGATGACGTGGGTGGCTTGCATGTGAAGATAAATAAGAAGTGGGACGTTGATGTGGACACTTTGCATGTTGAGAGAATTGGGATCAACTTCTTCAGAATGAAAGATGTATTGTTCTTACTTGAACAAACAAAATACTTATGAATATACCTTCAACGCAAGCATCACAAATACAAGAGAATAACTAAGATAGAATCTAACCATATGCAATCACACATTTTTTGTCACTTTGGGGCTCCGACAACCTCTCATGCAACAATTCATAAACTTAGGGCTTGGTAATTTCTATCACTCCAACCATCCACCATTGAAAAACTAGTCACACAATGCTCTCCTATAGGCCCTTAACGATGGAGTGATATGCAGTCGATGTTCATACATTACCACTAGATAATTACATCACAACCTAATATCAAAATATTGAATTATATTCAATTTCACAAGATTACTCGTAACAAGGTTTATTCCGTGTCCTCAAGAACACAACGAACTACTCACAAGACATCATATGGATCATGATCAGTGGAGATGAAATTATGATTAACAATCCAAACATATTAAGCTTTCACCGACAAAACTTCTAAGCATCAACTACAAATACTAATCAACACCAGGAAGCACTCTCAAAAATTTAGTAATAGTTCATAGACTGAAAGCAAGGGTTGGAGATGGATGATGGTCATGAAGGTGCTGATGATGATCCCCACGATGTGGTGGCGTCGATGTCTTCGAATTCCCCCTTCGAGAAAGAAAGGATCCTAAGAAAACAACCCCTGGAGCAGAAAAGTGTTATGCCTCAATTTCGCCTTGCATATGGCAAAGGAAAAATCCCGTAAAATCACAAGCGAAGTTTTAGGGTCATATAAGGTCATTGGGTAGTAGAACTTGTCGGGGGATCCTGTGGGTCCCACCAGGCACACCACGCGGCTGGGGTGGCCACATGGGCCCCCACAGGGTTCTCCTCAAGTGGGCCAAGGTTTCCCCGGCTACCTTCGACATAGAAACCGTCATATTTTATTGAATTTTTTGGTCTTCAATTTTTTCTTCAATGTTCCTTGGTTTGGCTCCTTTTTTTGCAAGTATAAGCTTTAAGGGGCGGGGGGGGGGGGGTGGGGGTCATAATTGCAAATTTTCAAGAGGGGATGTAACTGCAAGTCGTCCAATGAGATCACCACTGCAAGTTTTCAATGGGGTTGCAAATGCAAGTTTTCCAAGAGATCACAACTATTAGTTTATAACGAAGGGCACAACAACAAGTTTGCAAAAGAGGTCCCAACTGCAAGTTCCCCATGAAGGTCGCAACTATAAATTTTTCTACGGATCACAATTGTAAGTTTTTAAGAAAGGTCACAACTGCAAGGTTTTTAGCATGAATGTAACTGAAAGCTCTCAAGAGGGGTCACAAATGTAAGTTTTTAAGAGAGGGTCGCAACAGCAAGTTTTTAAGAAGGGAGACAAACTTATTCACAAAGAACGCATAAATAATTTCATTTTCCATGGTATAATATTTTTTCCTTCATTTAGTTGTTTTAACATTTTTTAAATAGTTTGTCGAAACAAATATGAGAAAAACAGTGTGCCACAAAACTGGGCATGGCCACGCCACACGATTACTACTAACGATTGCTGTGGAACAGAGGAAAACAAAAAAAAACTCGGAAAACTGAAATACATGTCGGACCATGTCGCTGCTATCAATCCCATGAGAGCTCCCAATCAGCAATTTAAGCGCCCGTGGCTCCCGCAGCGCACCAGTGCACGACGCATAGCCTGCCCAAATAAGTGTTTCGCCCCTCGCTCGCTCGTCACACGAGTTTTTTTTTTAGATAAACTCCGAAGCTTTATTTATGACGTCACAATGTTTACATGGACGAAAGAGAATCCGTCCGGCTGGCCCAACCAAATATGTCGACCAGCCGTAAGGGATAAAGCGTGCCTCGTGAGTTTGTGAGTCTCGATATTCGAGCTCCTAAATTCATGACAGAAATTACAAAAGTGGAAATACGAACTATACTCTATTATTTCATGTATAACCGCTTCATACTCCGTTGGGTTCTTCTCTCGTATGTCGTCAACCACTACCTTCGAGTCCGATGCCATCTTTATGTCTGTAACATTCAGATCGTCAGCGAGGGCTAGTGCCTCCCTGACCGCCATGCATTCGAGTATCGCTGTATCGGATATGCCACCAAAGACCACAACCGATGCCCCCAAAAACTGGCCAGTGCTATCTCTCGATATCGCCGCAACAGCTCCATGTTTTCTTCCCTTCCCCACTGCAGCATCAACATTTATTTTTGTCAGTCCCGCCGGTGGAGCGATCCAGCCCGTTGGTCGCTGCACAGGAGCGCCCGATTGCCTCGCCGTCGCTGAGTGAACAGCCTTGAGTTCATTGATATAAAACTGGACGAAAGCATGGACTGAAAAAGGACTCTGGTAAATGTGCTCGTGGATCGCCTTGCGACGAGCAGCCCACAAAGCCCAAAGTGTAACCACCAGGGTAGTAAACTCTTCATGCGGTAGAGCATTGTGCATGACAAAAAGCCAGCTCTTTGCATCAGTTTCTTCGTTCCTGCTCACCACATCGGTAATCTGCTCAGAGGACATGACCCAAGTGCTCGTCACACGAGCTAGTTGCTCACAATTTGAAGAAAAAAACAAGTCGCTCGCTGCTCACGCCAGCACAGGACTCTGTGCTTGTTCGGTTAAATAGTTGACGATTGTAGGTTGAACCATTAACCTCCCGACTGGTCAAACCATTGACCGTTGACTTCACTAAAAAACGTGAAGTGGAAAAAAGTCATGAATTCAAACAAACATCAATTTTGTAAAAAGTTTTTAAACTTTAAAAATATATAGCGATTTCGAAAAAGTTCATGAATTTAAAGGTGGTCAAGGATTTGGAAGAACGTTTGCAGATTAAAAAACAGTTCCCACATTTTAAAAAAGTTTATGGATTTGAAGAAAAGATTATGATTTTTGTAAAAAACATGGATTTGTTTTTTTTCAAGATTTTAAAAAAGTGACGGATTTGATAAAAAAGGTTGCAAAATTGAAAAAAATCCCGGATTGAAAAAACATCTCAATTTTGAAAAACAAGCATGGGTTTGAAAAAAAAGCTGGTGAATTTGAAAATGTCATGAATATTAATAATGTTCACAAATTTGTAAAAGTTCACAAAATTTTCAATTTTTCAGAAGTTTTGTATTTTTTTGAAATTTAAAAAACATAAAGATAGAAAAGGAAGGATCAACATAAAAACAAAGGCAGGAAAAACATAAAGATAGAAAAGGAAAAAAGAATGGTGTAAAAAGGAAGAAAAAAACCTGAGCAACCACAGAAATTAGTTCAAGAATAAACTGGGGGTAGAAGCTTCCCCAAACCGGTGCAAAGGGAGAATCGAATATAAGGCCAGCCCACTTATGAAGAAATTCTGCGTTTCGCGTCCGTCCGCTTTGAGGGCGCCCCCTATGTCCCACCTGCTGCGAGGGCGCCGCTGGCCCAGTACGACATGCATGTCATGCTGACATAAATCATGTTTCGTTTCTTAAATATATATTTATAAAAATTTAAATTTACTTAAAATTTTAAAACAGAATTTTGAAAAATCTTAAAATATTATGAAAACATTGGTAAGACGGTTATCCAAAAATGCTGGAAAATTCACAAAAAAAGTTCGTCACAATAAGAAAATGTATGCAAATTTTGAAAACATGTGCATCCAATGTAGTAAAGAAAATATTGTCATAGGGTAAACAAATGTTTCATACCGTTAAAAAATGTAGTTGATATTCTATGGAACTATTCATTTGTACAAAAAAATCATATACAGTCTAATTTGTTTTTTGCAGAGGTTATTTTTTTATTTCCATTAAGAATGTAAATGGAATTTTAATGAAATAATCACGTCTTTCCAAATAAATGTCCATGCAATTTTCAAAAATGTCAATACAATGTACAAAAAATGTTTGCATAGTTTAAGGAAATGTTTATTGACATAAAAACATACAACGTGTATTTTGGATAATGTTACGGTGTTTTCAAAAAGTGTTCAAAAAAACATGTATTCTAAAAATTTATACATTATGTGTTTGAAAAATGTTTTTTTAAACACAGCACAGACGCAAGAACTTATATAAACGCGCATACACTCATCCCTATGAACGCACCGTCTCCTCCCACTGAAAGCGTATCGCCGGAATTCCTGAAATAAATCCAAAATAAATGCGAGCACCAGGATTTGAACCCTAGTGGGTTGGGGATACCACTGTTCACCTAACCATCTCAACCAGAGGTTGGTTCGCGAAAAATGTTTCACTTTAGCTCCAAAAAGGTACATTATACACGGGGAAAAAGTAGACATGTATTCAAACAATAAAACAGATAAAAACCTCATTGCAACAAAAGAAAGGCAAAAAACCGAGGAAAATGAAGAGTGTTATATCTGGCAAACTAACAGATGGCCAGCCCAATATGAGTTCCTGGGAGCGGTTTTAGAAAATTGTACGACCGTTTTCTACCAGTTTTAGAAGTTTTTGCGCATTTTTATTTTATGCATTTTCTGTGTTTATTTTCTTCAGAATTTTTCAGTTAATTTTGTATGTCTTTTCTTAATTTTTTATTTTTATTTTTAAATAAATGTCTCCCTTTTCCAATACATGTCCTACATTTTTGGTATCCATCTAGGACATTTTATACATATATTGACCATTTTAAAATACATGATCAATATTGTAAACATATTTTTTTGAACATTTTTAATGTGTGTTAAAGAGTTTTAAAACACATGTTGTTTATTTTTAAATGATACAGAACATTTATTAAACTACGCAAAAAAGTTCAATTTCTCTTTTACATACTTTTTAACTTTCTTCAATGCATGTTAATATTTTTCGTATACACATGTAACATTTTGTTGATACATGATGAACATTTTTCAAATATACGTTGAACATTTTTTTCAAAAAAAATATTTGAACATTTTTTCCAGTAAATGGTAAACATTTCAAAATACACATTGAACATTTCTATGGAATGCTATGAAATGACAATTAAACTACATGAATATATATATATATATATATATATATATATATATATATATATATATATAGCGATTGACTATTCGTCACCCTGGGTGAGGAATAGTTATTCTTCACCCCCCTCTATTTTACCATTAATTCACCGTAATTTTACGTTCTGTAAGTTTTGTCTTATTTCCGACGTGAAAAGAGACCGTAAGAAAATATATAGTCGTCGTAAAAAATATTTTATGTTATGTAAAATTACAAACATAAAAACATAGTATAAAATACACATAAATTGCAAATTTTCTTGTCTTATGACCTATATTTTTATTTTTTATGCCAAATTTTACGTAATGAATCAATAGGAATGTAACTATTTAAATTCCAAACGTAATTTAATTATCAAATGATCGTAAGATTACCTTGGGTGAAGAATAACTTATTCTGCACCCTGGGTGATGAATAGTATCACTATATATATATATATATATATATATATATATATATATTACATTGTGGAAATATTATTTTTTATTTTCACGAACATATTCTTGAAGTGTGCGAACATTTTTTTTTAAATTCCACGAGTATCTTTTTTTGAATGGTACAAACATTTATTTGGACTACATGAATGTATTTATATTCTTTAAACCTTTTTTATAAAAGGTTATGAACATTAGTGGAAATTTGTTAACTTTTTCTTGGATGGTATAGTTTGTTGAGAAAATTATATAAACAATTTTTCCATTGTGTAATTTTTAAAAAAAATACCTGGAGCATTTTTTGAAATACATGAACATTTTTTAAATGTCACAAGATTGTTGTTTTGAATCCTATCAACATTTTGTAAATGCTGCGCAAAAAATATTTTTACACTGCATGAACATTTACTAAAGGATAAAACATACTGGAGGTCCGAAAGTATTTCTAGTGTGTCAAGTAGGTCCTAAATGTGCATAAGTCGTTCACCGCGGGTCCTAAAAGTATTTCAAGTGTGTCAAGTTGGTCCTAAAAGACGTGGGTAAAATACACATATAGAACCCGCGGTGAACGTTTTCAAACTTTTTGGCCAACTCAATATATGAACCCGCGGTGAACCCACGGTGAACACATATAGATCAAGTCAGAGATAATGAAGAAAAAGATATATGGTCTTTTATGTGGGGCAACTCAACATATTCTGCAATGAAAATTTATAGGCTACTAATGGGAAATCATCAAGCCCCTTTACCTGTTCAATGGATATGGAAAACATGTTGTCTACCTAGGCACAATTTTTTTGCCTGGCTACCACTCAATGATAGAATTAACACCTGTGATCTACTCATCAGGAAAAATTTCACTCTGGATGATACATCATGTGCTTTATGCAATGACCAACCAATAGAATACAGAACACACCTGCTTTTTGGTTGCACCTTCAGTCAAAGCTTCTGGTGGAGTATAGGGATTGAATGGAATATAGACTAGAATATCAACATGATGATCATTATTGCAAAACAGAGATACAGATGGGATTTTTTCATGGAAATTATCATCACAGGATGCTGGGCCATCTGGAACCAAAGAAATGATGACATCTTCGAAGGCATCAGAAGTTCACCAGTCAATTGCAAAAGAAGTTTTATTGGATACTTTAGAGATACAATGATCACGGCTAAGCCCAGTATCGAAGATGGTATGCTCCAATGGTTAGATAGCATGTAATTTTCTTCTACATAGAGACTTTGACTCTAACTTGAATGGCATAATCATGCCATGATGTAATGAAACCATGTATTTGAAGGAAATATGCCCTAGAGGCACTAATAAAGTTATTATTTATTTCCTTATATCATGATAAATGTTTATTATTCATGCTAGAATTGTATTAACCGGAAACATAATACATGTGTGAATATATAGACAAACAGAGTGTCACTAGTATACCTCTACTTGACTAGCTCGTTAATCGAAGATGGTTATGTTTCCTAACCATAGATATGAGTTGTCATTTGATTAACGGGGTCATATCATTAGGAGAATGATATGATTGACATGACCCATTCCGTTAGCTTAGCACACGATCGTTTAGTATGTTGCTATTTGCTTTCTTCATGACTTATACATGTTCCTATGACTATGAGATTATGAAACTCCCGTTTATCGGAGGAACACTTTGTGTGCTACCAAATGTCACAACATAACTGGGTGATTATAAAGGTGCTCTATAGGTGTCTCCGAAGGTACTTGTTGGGTTGGCGTATTTCGAGATTAGGATTTGTCACTCCGATTTTCGGAGAGGTATCTTTGGGCCCTCTCGGTAATGCACATCACTTAAGCCTTGCAAGCATTGCAACTAATGAGTTAGTTGCGGGATGATGTATTATGGAACGAGTAAAGAGACTTGCCAGTAACGAGATTGAACTAGGTATTGAGATACCGACGATCGAATCTCGGGCAAGTAACATACCGATGACAAAGGGAACAACATATGTTGTTATGCGGTTTGACCGATAAAGATCTTCGTAGAATATGTGGGAGACAATATGAGCATCCAGTTTCAGCTATTGGTTATTGACCGGAGACGTGTCTCGGTCATGTCTACATAGTTCTCGAACCCGTAGGGTCCGCACGCTTAACGTTACGATGACATTTATATTATGAGTTTATATGTTTTGATGTACCGAAGGTTGTTCGGAGTCCCGGATGTGATCACGGACATGACGAGGAGTCTCGAAATGGTCGAGACATGAAGATTGATATATTGGAAGCCTATGTTTGGATATCGGAAGTGTTCCGGGTGAAATAGTGATTTTACCGGAGTACCGGAGGGGTTACCGGAACCCCCCCCGGAGGCTATTGGGCCTTATGGGCCCAAGTGGAGGAAGAGGAGAGGCGGCCAAGGGGCAGCCGCGCGCCCCTCCCCCAAGTCCGAATTGGACAAGGAGGGGGACGGCGCCCCCCTTTCCTTTCCCCTCTCTCCTCCTTCCCCCCAAGTCCTAATCCAACTAGGAAAGAGGAGGGGAGTCCTACTCCCGGTGGGAGTAGGACTCCTCCTGCGCGCCTCCTCCTATGGCCGGCCGCACCCCCCTTGATCCTTTATATACGGGAGCAGGGGCACCCAATAGACACAACAATTGATCATTGATCTCTTAGCCGTGTGCGGTGCCCCCCTCCACCATAGTCCACCTCGATAATACTGTAGCGGTGCTTAGGTGAAGCCCTGCGTCGGTAGAACATCAACATCGTCACCACGCCGTCGTGCCGACGAAACTCTCCCTCAACACTCGGCTGGATGGGAGTTCGAGGGACGTCATCGGGCTGAAACTGTGCTAAACTCGGAGGTGTCGTACGTTCGGTACTTGATCGGTCGAATCGTGAAGATGTACGACTACATCAACCGCGTTGTGCTAACACTTCCGCTTTCGGTCTACGAGGGTACGTGGACAACACTCTCCCCTCTCGTTGCTATGCATCACCATGATCTTGCGTGTGCGTAGGAATTTTTTTTGAAATTACTATGTTCCCCAACAGTGGCATCCGAGCCTGGTTTTATGCTTTGATGTTATATGCACGAGTGGAACACAAGTGAGTCGTGGGCGATATAAGTCATACTGCTTACCAGCATGTCATACTTTGGTTCGGCAATTGTTGGATGAAGCGGCCCGGACCGACATTACGCGTACGCTTACGCGAGACTGGTTCTACCGACGTGCTTTGCACACATGTGGCTGGCGGGTGTCAGTTTCTCCAACTTTAGTTGAACCGAGCGTGGCTACGCCCGGTCCTTGCGAAGGTTAAAACAGCACCAACTTGACAAACTATCATTGTGGTTTTGATGCGTAGGTAAGAACGGTTCTTGCTAAGCCCGTAGCAGCCACGTAAAACTTGCAACAACAAAGTAGAGGACGTCTAACTTGTTTTTGCATGGCATGTTGTGATGTGATATGGTCAAGACATGATGCTAAATTTTATTGTATGAGATGATCATGTTTTGTAACCGAGTTATCGGCAACTGGCAGGAGCCATATGGTTGTCGCTTTATTCTATGCAATGCAATCCCCCTGTGATGCTTTACTTTATCACTAGCGGTAGCGATAGTCGTGGAAAAGCATAAGATTGGCGAGACGACAATGATGCTACGATGGAGATAAAGGTGTCGCGCCGGTGATGATGGTGATCATGACGGTGCTTCGAAGATGGAGATCACAAGCACAAGATGATGATGGCCATATCATATCACTTATATTGATTGCATGTGCTGTTTATCTTTTATGCATCTTATCTTGCTTTGATTGACGGTAACATTATAAGATGATCTCTCACTAAATTTCAAGATAAAAGTGTTCTCCCTGAGTATGCACCGTTGCCAAAGTTCGTCGTGCCCAGACACCACGTGATGATCGGGTGTGATAAGCTCTACGTCCATCTACAATGGGTGCAAGCCAGTTTTGCACACGCAGAATACTCGGGTTAAACTTGACGAGCCTAGCATATGCAGATATGGTCTCAGAACACAGAGACCGAAAGGCCGAGCGTGAATCATATAGTAGATATGATCAACATAGTGATGTTCACCATTGAAAGCTACTCCATTTCACGTGATGATCGGTTATGGTTTAGTCCATTTGGATCACGTGATCACTTAGAGGATTAGAGGGATGTCTTTCTAAGTGGGAGTTCTTAAGTAATATGATTAATTGATTTTAAATTTATCATGAACTTAGTACCTGATAGTATCTTGCTTGTCTATGTTTGATTGTAGATAGATGACCCATGCTGTTGTTCCGTTGAATTTTAATGCGTTCCTTGAGAAAGCAAAGTTGAAAGATGATGGTAGCAATTACACGGACTGGGTCCGTAACTTGAGGATTATCCTCATTGCTGCACAGAAGAATTATGTCCTGGAAGCACCGCTGAGTGCCAGGCCTGCTGCTGATGCAACTGACGATGTTAAGAACGTCTGGCAGAGCAAAGCTGATGACTACTCGATAGTTCAGTGTGCCATGCTTTACGACTTAGAACCGGGACTTCAACGACGTTTTGAACGTCATGGAGCATATGAGATGTTCCAGAAGTTGAAGTTAATATTTCAAGAAAATTAACGGATTGAGAGATATGAAGTCTCGAATAAGTTCTACAGCTGCAAGATGGAGGAGAATAGTTCTGTCAGTGAACATATACTCAGAATGTTTGGGTACCATAATCACTTGACTCAGCTGGGAGTTAATCTTCTGGTTGATAGTGTCATTGACAGAGTTTTTCAATCACTGCCACCAAGCTACAAGAGCTTCGTGATGAATTATAATATGCAAGGGATGAATAAGACAATTCCCGAGCTCTTCCAATGCTAAAGGCTGCGGAGGTAGAAATCAAGAAGGAGCATCAAGTGTTGATGGTCAACAAGACCACTAGTTTCAAGAAAAAGGGTAAAGGGAAGAAGAAGAAGGGGAACTTCAAGAAGAACAGCAAGCAAGTTGCTGCTCAGGAGAAGAAACCCAAGTCTATACCTAAGCCTGAAACTGAGTGCTTCTACTGCAAGCAGACTGGTCACTAGAAGCGGAACTGCCCCAAGTATTTGGCGGATAAGAAGGATGGCAAGGTGAACAAAGGTATATGTGATATACATGTTATTGATGTGTACCTTACTAGAGCTCGCAGTAGCACCTGGGTATTTGATACTGGTTCTGTTGCTAATATTTGCAACTCGAAACAGGGACTATGCATTAAGAGAACACTGGCAAAGGACGAGGTGACGATGCGCGTGGGAAATGGTTCCAAAGTCGATGTGATTGCGGTTGGCACGCTACCTCTACATCTACCTTCGGGATTAGTATTAGACCTAAATAATTGTTATTTGGTGCCAGCGTTGAGCATGAACATTATATCTGGATCTTGTTTGATGCGAGACGGTTATTCATAATCAGAGAATAATGGTTGTTCTATTTATATGAGTAATATCTTTTATGGACATGCACCCTTGAAGAGTGGTCTATTTTTTATGAATCTCGATAGTAGTGATACACATATTCATAATGTTAAAGCCAAAAGATGCAAAGTTGATAATGATAGTGCAACTTATTTGTGGCACTACCGTTTAGGTCATATCGGTGTAAAGCACATGAAGAAACTCCATACTGATGGACTTTTGAAACCACTTGATTATGAATCACTTGGTACTTGCGAACCGTGCCTCATGGGCAAGATGACTAAAACGCCGTTCTCTGGAACTATGGAGAGAGCAACAGATTTGTTGGAAATCATACATACAGATGTATGTGGTCCGATGAATATTGAGGCTTGTGGTGGATATCGTTATTTTCTCACCTTCACAGATGATTTAAGCAGATATGGGTATATCTACTTGATGAAGCATAAGTGTGAAATATTTGAAAAGTTCAAAGAATTTCAGAGTGAAGTTAAAAATCATTGTAACAAGAAAAATAAAGTTTCTACGATCTGATCGTGGAGGAGAATATTTGAGTTACGAGTTTGGTCTACATTTCAAACAATGCGGAATAGTTTCGCAACTCACGCCACCCAGAACACCACAGCGTAATGGTGTGTCCGAATGTCGTAATCGTACTTTACTAGATATGGTGCGATCTATGATGTCTCTTATAGATTTACCGCTATCGTTTTGGGGTTATGCTTTAGATACGGCCGCATTCATGTTAAATAGGGCACCATCGAAATCCATTGAGACGACGCCTTACGGACTGTGGTTTGGCAAGAAACCAAAGTTGTCGTTTCTGAAAGTTTGGGGCTGCGATGCTTATGTGAAAAAGCTTCAACCTGATAAGCTCGAACCCAAATCGGAGAAATGTGTCTTCATAGGATACCCAAAGGAGACTGTTGGGTACACCTTCTATCACAGATCCGAAGGCAAGACATTCGTTGCTAAGAATGGATCCTTTCTAGAGAAGGAGTTTCTCTCGAAAGAAGTGAGTGGGAGGAAAGTAGAACTTGATGAGGTAACTGTACCTGCTCCCTTATTGGAAAGTAGTACATCACAGAAATCGGTTTCTGTGACACCTACACCAACTAGTGAGGAAGTTAATGATGATGATCATGGAATTTCAGATCAAGTTGCTACTGATCCTCGTAGATCAACTAGAGTAAGATCCGCACCAGAGTGGTACGGTAATCCTGTTCTGGAAGTCATGCTACTAGATCATGATGAACCTACGAACTAGGAAGAAGCGATGGTGAGCCCAGATTCCGCAAAATGGCTTGAAGAAATGAAATCTGAGATGGGATCCATGTATGAGAACAAAGTGTAGACTTTGGTTGACTTGCCCGTTGATCGGCAAGCAATTGAGAATAAATGGATCTTCAAGAAGAAGACTGACGCTGATGGTAATGTTACTGTCTACAAAGCTTGACTTGTTGCGAAAGGTTTTCGACAAGTTCAAGGGATTGACTACGATGAGACCTTCTCACCCGTAGCGATGCTTAAGTCTGTCCGAATCATGTTAGCAATTGCCGCATTTTATGATTATGAAATATGGCAGATGGATGTCAAAATTGCATTCTTGAATGGATTTCTGGAAGAAGAGTTGTGTATGATGCAACTGGAAGGTTTTGTCGATCCAAAGGGAGCTAACAAAGTGTGCAAGCTCCAGCGATCCATTTATGGACTGGTGCCAGCCTCTCGGAGTTGGAATAAACGTTTTGATAGTGTGATCAAAGCATTGGGTTTTATACAGACTTTTGGAGAAGCCTGTATTTACAAGAAAGTGAGTGGGAGCTCTTTAGCATTTCTGATATTATATGTGGATGACATATTACTGATTGGAAATGATATAGAATTTCTGGATAGCATAAAGGTATACTTGAATAAGACCTCGGTGAAGCTGCTTATATATTGGGCATTAAGATCTATAGAGATAGATCAAGACGCTTAATTGGACTTTCACAAAGCACATACCTTGACAAAGTTTTGAAGAAGTTCAAAATGGATCAAGCAAAGAAAGGGTTCTTGCCTGTGTTATAAGGTGTGAAGTTGAGTAAGACTCAATGCCCGACCACTGCAGAAGATAGAGAGAAAATGAAAGATGTTCCCTATGCTTTAGCCATAGGCTCTATCATGTATGCAATGCTGTGTACCAGACCTGATGTGTGCCTTGCTATAAGTCTAGCAGGGAGGTACCAAAGTAATCCAGGAGTGGATCACTGGACAGCGGTCAAGAACATCCTGAAATCCCTGAAAAGGACTAAGGATATGTTTCTCGTTTATGGAGGTGACAAAGAGCTCATCGTAAATGGTTACGTTGATGCAAGCTTTGACACTGATCCGGATGATTCTAAATCGCAAACCGGATACGTGTTTACATTAAACGGTGGAGCTGTCAGTTGGTGCAGTTCTAAACAAAGCGTTGTGGCGGGATCTACATTTGAAGCGGAGTACATAGCTTCTTTGGAAGCAGCAAACGAAGGAGTCTGGATGAAGGAGTTCATATCCGATCTAGGTGTCATACCTAGTGCATCGGGTCCAATAAAAATCTTTTGTGACAATACTGGAGCAATTGCCTTAGCGAAGGAATCCAGATTTCACAAGAGAACCAAATACATCAAGAGACGCTTCAATTCCATCCGGGATTTAGTCCAGGTGGGAGACATAGAAATTTGCAAGATACATACGGATCTGAATGTTGCAGACCCGTTGACTAAGCCTCTTCCACGAGCAAAACATGATCAACACCAAAGCTCCATGGGTGTTAGAATCATTACTGTGTAATCTAGATTACTGACTCTAGTGCAAGTGGGAGACTGAAGTAAATATGCCCTAGAGGCAATAATAAAGTTATTATTTATTTCCTTATATCATGATAAATGTTTATTATTCATGCTAGAATTGTATTAACCGGAAAGATAATAGATGTGTGAATATATAGACAAACAGAGTGTCACTAGTATGCCTCTACTTGACTAGCTTGTTAATCGAAGATGGTTATGTTTCCTAACCATAGACATGAGTTGTCATTTGATTAACGGGGTCATATCATTAGGAGAATGATATGATTGACATGACCCATTCCGTTAGCTTAGCACACGATCGTTTAGTATGTTGTGAAGGAAATATGCCCTAGAGGGAATAATAAAGTTATTATTTATTTCCTTATTTCATGATAAATGTTTATTATTCATGCTATAATTGTATTAACCGGAAACATAATACATGTGTGAATACATAGACAAACAGAGTGTCACTAGTATGCCTCTACTTGACTAGCTCGTTATAAAAGATGGCTATGTTTCCTAACCATGGACAAAGAGTTGTTATTTGATTAACGGGATCACATCATTAGGTGAATGATCTGATTGACATGACCCATTCCATTAGCTTAGCACCCGATCGTTTAGTATGTTGCTATTGCTTTCTTCATGACTTATACATGTTCCTATGACTATGAGATTATGCAACTCCCGTTTGCCGGAGGAACACTTTGTGTGCTACCAAACATCACAACGTAACTGGGTGATTATAAAGGTGCTTTACAGGTGTCTCCAAAGATACATGTTGGGTTGGCGTATTTCGAGATTAGGATTTGTCACTTCGATTGTCGGAGAGGTATCTCTGGGCCCTCTCGATAATGCACATCACATAAGCCTTGCAAGCATTGCAACTAATGAGTTAGTTGCGAGATGATGTATTACGGAACGAGTAAAGAGACTTGCCGGTAACGAGATTGAACTAGGTATTGAGATACCGACGATCGAATCTTGGGCAAGTAACATACCGATGACAAAGGGAACAACGTATGTTGTTATGCGGTCTGACCGATAAAGATCTTCGTAGAATATGTGGGAGCCAATATGAGCATCCAGGTTCCACTATTGGTTATTGACCGGAGACGTGTCTCGGTCATGTCTACATTGTTCTCGAACCCGTAGGGTCCGCACGCTTAAGGTTTCGATGACAGTTATATTATGAGTTTATGAGTTTTGATGTACCGAAGGAGTTCGGAGTCCCGGATGAGATCGGGGACATGACGAGGAGTCTCGAAATGGTCGAGACGTAAAGATCGATATATTGGACGACTATATTCGGACATCGGAAAGGTTCCGAGTGGTTCGGGTATTTTTCGGAGTACCGGGGAGTTACGAGAATACGGGAGAAGAAGTATATGGGCCTTATTGGGCTTTAGGGGAGAGGGAGAGGCAGGCCGCGTGCCCCCCCAAGGCCTAGTCCGAATTGTACTAGGGGGAGGGGCTGCGCCCCCTCCTTCCTTCTCTTCCCTCTTCCCCTTCCTTGTCTCCTACTCCTAATACTTGGAATGACTCCTAGTTGGACTAGGAAAGGGGGAATCCTACTCGCGGTGGGAGTAGGACTCCCCTAGGGCGCGCCATAGAGAGGGCCGGCCCTCCCCTCCTCCACTCCTTTATATACGAGGGCAGGGGGCACCTCATAGACACACAAGTTGATCCACGTGATCATATTCTTAGCCGTGTGCGGCGCCCCCTGCCACCATAGTCCTCGATAATATTGTAGCGGTGCTTAGGCGAAGCCCTGCGACAGTAGTACATCAAGATCGTCACCACGCCGTCGTGCTGATGGAACTCTTCCCCGACACTTTGCTGGATCGGAGTCCGGGGATCGTCATCGAGCTGAACGTGTGCTAGAACTCGGAGGTCCGTAGTTTCGGTGCTTGATCTGTCGGGCCGTGGAGACGTACGACTACATCAACCAAACGCTTCTGTTGTCGATCTACAAGGGTACGTAGATCACACTCTCCCCTCTCGTTGCTATGCATCACCATGATCTTGCGTGTGCGTAGGAAAATTTTGAAATTACTACGTTCCCCAACATGTTGCTATTTGCTTTCTTTATGACTTATACATGTTCCTATGACTATGAGATTATGCAACTCCCGTTTACCAGAGGAACACTTTGTGTGCTACCAAACGTCATAACGTAACTTGGTGATTATAAAGGTGCTCTATAGGTGTCTGCGAAGGTACTTGTTGGGTTGGCATATTTCGAGATTAGGATTTGTCACTCTGATTGTCAGAGAGGTATCTCTGGGCCCTCTCGGTAATGCACATCATTTAAGCCTTGCAAGCATTGCAACTAATGAGTTAGTTGCGAGATGATGTATTACAGAACGAGTAAAGAGACTTGCCGGTAACGAGATTGAACTAGGTATTGAGATACCGACGATCGAATCTCGGGCAAGTAACATACCGATGACAAAGGGAACAACGTATGTTGTTATGCGGTTTGACCGATAAAGATCTTCGTAGAATATATGGGAGCCAATATGAGCATCCAGGTTCAGCTATTGGTTATTGACTGAAGACGTGTCTCGGTCATGTCTACATAGTTCTCGAACCCGTAGGGTCCGCATGCTTAACGTTATGATGACAATTATATTATGGGTTTATATGTTTTGATGTACCGAAGGTTGTTCGGAGTCCCGGATGTGATCATGGACATGACGAGGAGTCTCGAAATGGTCGAGACATGAAGATTGATATATTGGAAGCCTATGTTTGGATATCGGAAGTGTTCCGGGTGAAATAGTGATTTTACCGGAGTACCGGAGGGGTTACCGGAACCCCCGGAGGCTATTGGGCCTTATGGTCCCAAGTGGAGGAAGAGGAGAGGCGGCCAAGGGGCAGCCGCGCGCCCCTCCCCCCCAAGTCCGAATTGGACAAGGAGGGGGGAGGCGCCCCCCTTTCCTTTCCCCTCTCTCCTCCTTCCCCCAAGTCCTAATCCAACTAGGAAAAAGGAGGGGCGTCCTACTCCCGGTGGGAGTAGGACTCCTCCTGCGCGCCTCCTCCTATGGCCGGCCGCACCCCCTTGCTCCTTTATATACGGGGGCAGGGGCACCCCATAGACACAACAATTGATAATTGATCTCTTAGCCGTGTGCGGTGCCCCCCTCCACCATAGTCCACCTCGATAATACTGTAGCGGTGCTTAGGCGAAGCCCTGCGTCGGTATAACATCAACATCGTCACCACACCGTCGTGCTGACAAAACTCTCCCTCAACACTCGGCTGGATCGGAGTTCGAGGGACGTCATCGGGCTGAACGTGTGCTGAACTCGGAGGTGCCGTACGTTCGGCACATGATTGGTCGAATCGTGAAGACGTATGACTACATCAACCGCGTTGTGCTAACGCTTCCGCTTTCGGTCTATGAGGGTACGTGGACAACACTCTCCCCTCTCGTTGTTATGCATCACCATGATCTTGCGTGTGCGTAGGAATTTTGTTTAAATTACTACGTTCCCCAACAGTATTAACCACTAGTATTTAATGGTAAAAAAATGTTTTCAAACTTTTAGGACCTACTTGGCACACTTGGAATACTTTTAGGACCTTCGGCGTATTTTACTTTTTAGTAAATGTGCTATGAATGCTTTTAAACTTTTTAAGTAAAGTAATTTTGAAATATCTATATTTAGTTTTTTTGGGATACGAACAAAATAAAAAGAAGAAGAAGAAAAGGAAATAAAGACCCAGTAGCGAGTGTGACCATCCCCTTGCTTGGTGTTTAGACTGAATAGTTTGAGGAAATATATCTTGATCTTCCACTGTACATGGGCTCATGCAAATGCTATAAGTCAGCTTGTTAACCTAGGTAAATGTTTTATTCTTTTTTGAGAAATTGTCAACCTATTGACGGAGAGTAGGTGGTTCGGTTGTGTGGTGTTTAGACGGAATAGTTTGAGTAGAGATATCTTGGTCTTCCCACTGTATATGAGTGCATGTCTAAAGGTCATTTTCAGAACCTTCAATAGAGGTTCACTAAGCACATTATGATATGGGATGGTTCAATCCTTGCTCAGAGTGGTAGGGAAGTACTCATCAAGGTGGTGGCGCATTCTCGTCCAACATATATGTTGGGTGTCTCCAGCCTTCCGGCGACCACATCCGATGATTTAAAGACGATGGCTCATTATTATTTTTTGGAGATGAGCATGGTGAAAGGAATGCATTGGCGCCAATGTGTTCCTATTACCACATTAAGCTCCCAGAAATCGCATATGGAACTCATTGTGACTTTATTGCGTATTTGGGACGTACGGAATGAGATTACACATGACAAGCTGACACCTTGGGTGGAGGCTACTCGACGATTTCTTCTGAACTACGTTGACTCATTAATCAGCCTCAACCCCAACGCCGATCCAGTCAAAGGGAAGCATGCCATTGATGTTGTGCTAGTGCAGTAGTCATCACAACATGTGAAGAGAAACCAACGAGCAAAGCAAAGTGGCAAGCGCCAGTCGCAGGTTGGACAAATTTAAATGTTGATGGGTCCTTCTATGAACAGACTGATCCAGCGGGCGTAGCTATGGTCCTTCTAGATGACCGCGACTATATCATTTTCTATGCGTGCAAGCAGCTACGGGCGGAAACTCATCTAGCTGCTACGTGTGGGATGGGTACCCGGGGCAGGCGGCTGACCGTTGCGCCACCGCTGGCCTCTGCCGGGCCGGCGACGTCGCCGGCGTCGGGACGCTCGTCTGGCTCAAGATTCTCATGCCTGAGATCGGACGCTGGCTCCTCCAACGAGGAGGATGCGCCGGCTGTTGGCGTGCAGATGGCCCTTGAGGTGCTTGGGGAGGATGTTGGTGGCGGGGAGTGGAACACGGTGTCTCGCCGGAAAAAGAAAACTTAGGCGGAGCTGGTCCAGGAGTTCTGGGACGATGCGGGATTCCCGACGCCGGCATCTCGTTTCTGGGAACACCGGTCGCCATCGTCGCCAGGGTCGGGTGTGCCATCTTGCAGGGAGCAGGAGAGGATCGCCGATGCGGAGGGCTCGGAGCTGGTTGGTTCGGCGTCGCTGTCGAGATCGGCGGCCCCGGTGCTCTCCGGCCGGAAACCTGTGTCCCCACCGTCTGGGCTGAGAGTCGCCCGGCCGCTACGTTTGGGGCCTTGGCGTGGACCCCTGCCGCCGCGCCGGGTGACGCCCCCGCCAGTGCTGGGACAGTTCATTAACGCGGCCAGGCAGAACCCCTCCGCGGCAAGCCGGCAATGCCCGCCGGCGTCGGATGCTTCGCCGAGATCTGACATCGTTCGGGCGCCGGGTCCGGTGGCGAGATCGCAGGGAATTCAAACTCAACTGTCCTCGGGCTTTGGGCCCATGCATGCACAAAAGGACACGGGCCAAGATGTATTTTCTTGGGCCTTTCTGAGGACGCGCATGAAGGCAATCTGGGCAGGTTTTGGTAGCCATCAGGCCGCGATCGCAGCAGTTCCTTTCATCGCTTCGTCCTCGTCCTCGTATCCTGACACAGATCCTTCGATCACCGCCAAGCCTCTGCACACCTCACGGACGCCGTCTCCAACTTCGGCATCACCTCCCTGCGCCGGGGTCGCCCGCTCCTATACGGCGGTCGCCGCGACGTTTCAGCGCCCCATGGCGGGCGTTCCTCCGACGGCACCTGGTGCCGCTGCCACGGGAGGGCCAAACCCTCGACCACCACCAGCCATTGGGCCGACTCCCGCTCCTTCACGTCCTCCGGCGCAGGTGCTGGGCTACTCCGGTCCACCACATTAGCAGCATGGACTGGCACCGGTCTACAACTATGCTCCATCATTGCAGCAGCCCCCTGTTTACGTCCAGGGAGGGCAGTACGTCTCGCCATACAGTACGGTCGTTGCAGGAGGGCAACATCCCATGTACGGGGTTCCGTCGACCGGGGTGTCCGCCCCCCGCAATTCCATCCAGGCAGGGCGATGCCTCAGCCGGTTCAAAAACGCAAAAAGAAGAAGAAGCCGCAGCAGCAGCAGTTTGCGGGTGGAGCTTTGCAACCCGGTATTCAACACACTTTGAAACACATGCCGGTTCAGCAACAATTTCAGCAGCAGCACATGCAGTCATATCAGCATGGGCAATACCAGCATCCTCAGATGTCAAACGGTCCTGCTATTGTTAATACCCCACCATTGGCGGCTCCAGTGTCTGATGTGCAGGTCGATACAGCGCCCAAGTCCAAGGCTAAGAAAGGGGTTCGTTGCTGGAAATGTGCGGTTAATACGCACGCGGTGAAGGATTGCACTGTGCAACATTACTGTTATATTTGTGACAAAATCGCTCATCCAACGTTGCAGTTTCCTATTCTCAAACTCCCTAGGCCCAATGCTTTTGTTTCGGGAGTTGGTGTTGAGGAGACGTACTTTGTCCAGTTGCCGGATTGCCTGGTGAAAGATCATTTAGCACCGACACAGTCTCCGATAGCCCGAGTTCAGGTTACTGGTTTGATGGTACCGGCTAGTGTTGTCGAGAGCCAGATTGCTAGGAGATGTCCGGTACATGATCAATGGAAGTGGGAGGCTATTCAACACGGGTCTGATGGTTACCTTGTTAGCTTTCCGTCTTTCGAGGACTTGGATAGGGTGGATGGTATTCAGATGAACGTTCCATCTGTTAATGCTCAGATGACCGTTACCGCATGGAGGTCTCAGGAGGTCCCACATAAGCTCGAGCTTCAGCAGATTTGGCTCTACGTCGAGGGGGTTCCCCATACGGTTCGTCATTTTTGGGGCTTATGGGCTGTTGGTACTTTGATGGGCAAGACATTGGATGTCGATCTTCTTAGCCTGCGTCGTCGTGGTGTTGTACGTATTCTCGTGGCTACGACCAACTCTCAGATATTGTCAAAGGAGAACGACGATGCTGGTCCTTTTGCTGCAACAGATGTGGTGGTTAAGCTCAAGGGCTACACTTTCTCGTTCAGAAGGGAGCCGGCGGGTTACATTCCGGACCCTGATTTTGTCCCGTTCGTTTGGAGACGCAAGGGTGATGATGCTGATGCTGATAGTGCCGCCAAGGAAAAGGACAATGAGATGGACACATCGAAATACACCGGTAACCCATCCAACCAGCCGTCGTTTAGCTGCTCCGGCGAATAACACTAATGTGACTCAAGTTCAACAACGGGAGCTGCAGACTGTTGGCTCTGGTGGTGCGACGGGAGGTGGTCCTGTGTTGTTGGGAGTCACTTCGTTTAACTCTGCGCCACAGACGCCGAGAGGCATGGAGCTTGCCGCGGATCTTAGAGTCAATTCCATGTTACCTGGATGTCTCGAAAGATCCCCTCGGGTTCACCGACAGGAGTTGTCCTCGCCTTCTACACTGCAGGCTGTGGTTGCATCGCAGCCGTCGCCGCATTCCCAACCTGCATCGTCGCAGTCCGCTGCCCTCCTGTCGGAGCAAGTCACCGGCGGCTCGGCGGGGTGCCCGGACTCTTCTGCAGTACACCTACAACCAGCTGCTAAGGTGGCGTCGCAGCCGTCGTCGACGCGGACGACAGCGTCTAAGCCGGCTGTTCTCGAACCGGTGCAGGCTATCGATGGTACAACGCATGCGGGGTGCCGGCATCCTATGGCTACGGTTGAGGCCAATTGGCATGCAGCTCATGTGGAGATACCCATGCATGCACGTACCGGGGAAGTGGAGCTACTCATGCATGCATGTAGTGAACCTGGACGTGAAGGGCTACCCCCAAGTGTGCAGCCGTGCATAGCTGCACCCGCGGCTGCCCTTTGGTCTATGTCCGCGCCGGACGAGTCTGCGGCCGCTCCTCAGTCTCAGGCGGAGCCGGACGTGTCTGCCTCATCCATGCCCGCTCCTCCAGTCAGGCCATCTTCGGAAGTGCCGCCGTGTGTTACGGCGGCCGAGACTGCCGGGGAGGTGGTTGCTACTACACCCACATCCCCCCTCCAGCGGCGGTGCTTGCGCGACACCCTTCACCAAGAATGAAACCTACACGCCGAAGTGGCCATCATGCGGTGGCCGACGATGGAAGGATGGACACTGACGAGGACTCTTTGGTCAAGGCTATGCGGTGTAAAGCGGCGCAGAACCTCGACAACCAAGGTACTTCGTCATCACTCATATCATTTTTATCTTTTTCTAATACATCCATCGTTTCCAAGTTGAATAATGTGGGTGTTAGTCTAGGAAATAATGAGAATGATATTTCTGTTTCGACAAATGCTTTGAAACATTTGGAATATGACCGATTGAAGGTTACTCCACGAGTTTCTAGCAAATCTTTTATCTCACATCTAGATGAGGAGGAGCTGCATGCCACATCAGATGGTCAGCTACTCGCTCATGTAGTAGGGGAGATTTCGGACGTGGGCTTGGAGGAACCCGGGCTTAGCTCATTGCTTGAGCTTACAGCTTCCGGTCGTAAATCCAAGTCGGACCGTTCGAAAAAATGTCGTAAATCCTCTAAGAGGGCGAAATTTTCTAAATCTCCTATTGTTTCCTCATGAATGGCATGTTCTTTAATAGCAGAGGTCTTGGTGACTTGGCTAAACATCTATTCATTGCGGAATGTAATAGGGAACACAATTTAGACTTTTTGGCTTTATCTGAAACGGGGAGACGTGATTTCTCAGTAAGTCTTCTTAACCGTCTTTCTGGCGGGATAGACTATACTTGGATTTCCCGGCCACCTCGAGGTCGTTCTGGGGGCATTTTACTTGGCGTAAACACGGGGACTATGGATGTGTTGGCCAGTTCGGATGGTGAGTTCCACATTAAACTCCATATCTGGAACAAAGCCGACAACTTCACATGGACCCTCGTCGCTGTGTATGGAGCAGCCCAGGATGAGTTCAAGGCTGATTTTCTCGTGAATTGGTTAATCTGGCGAAGGAGAATCCCTACCCAATTCTTATTGGTGGGGATTTTAATTTGCTGCGATTTCCAAATGAGAAAAGCCGAGGTAGGTTTGATAATCATTGGCATTTCCTTTTCAACGCTGTCATAGACATTCTAGATTTGCGAGAGGTTTCCATGATTGGAAGACAGTTCACTTGGGCGAACAATCTTCCAGAACCGACATATAAGAAACTAGATCGCGTATTAATGGATACTGACTGGGAATCCAGATTCCCTATGGTTTCTGTACGCGCTCTACCTCGTATAGAGGCTATCTCAGACCACGCACCCATCCTTTTAACTACTGGATTGCCACGACCGCAGCACAGACGCAAGTTCAAGTTTGAACTGGGTTGGTTGCATCGGGATGGATTCCATGACATGGTCAAGAAGGTGTGGGATAAACCGGTTGCTGGGCTTACCCCAATACACAAATGGAACAACAAAATTCGTGCATTACGTAAGTTCCTTAGTGGTTGGGCTAGGCACACTGCGGGTATCCTCAAAAAGGAGAAGCTTCGTCTTTCGTCTATCATTGATGAATTAGAAGCCTTGGCAGAGGTTAGACCTCTATCTGAGCATGAAATCGAGATCAAGAGTCATTCGAATGCACAGATAGCTAGCATGCTGCGTGAGGAGGAACTCAAATGGTACCAACATAGTAACTCTCAATTTATCCTGAAAGGTGATTCAAATACTAGATTTTTCCATGGAGTTGCCAATGGCAGACACCGGAAGAAAATTAGTCATTCCCTACAACAGGATGAGGGCATGATTGAGGGACATGAGCAACTGAAATCTTATATCACTAATTATTATAAAAATTTGTTCGGAGCCCCAGAGGAAGGTAACTTCTCAATGGATGAGTCCCGAACGGATGACATCCCCCAGGTCTCTGATGAGGAAAACGACCTTCTAACAGCCCCATACTCCGAGGAGGAAGTTAGAAAGGCGGTTTTCCTAATGGAGCACAACAAAGCCCCGGGTCCAGATGGTTTTCCCGCTGAGTTCTACCAGAACTTCTGGGAAGTCATCAAGTCGGATCTCCTAATTTTGTTTAGCGACCTACATGCTGGCCATCTGGAATTGTTTCGCGTAAACTTCGGTGAGATTATTTTATTACCGAAGGTTAATGAGGCTGAAAGGATACAACAATATAGACCTATTTGCCTCCTTAATGTTAGTTTTAAAATATTCACGAAGGTTGCGACTATTAGGCTAAATTCGGTTGCTGAACATGTGATTCGTCCTTCACAGACTGCTTTTATACAAGGAAGAAACATCTTAGATGGAGTTGTTATCCTTCATGAAACAGTCCATGAATTATATCGGAAAAAGTTGAATGGGGTGGTACTCAAAATAGACTTTGAAAAAGCGTATGACAAAGTCAAATGGCCATTTCTTCAACAGACTCTCAGAATGAAAGGATTTTCTGCAGAGTCGTGCGCTATGGTCCATAGCTTCATTTCTGGAGGTAGTGTTGCCATTAAGGTCAATGATGACGTTGGACACTATTTCCAAACAAAGAAGGGATTGCGACAAGGTGACTCGATATCGCCCATGCTATTCAATATAGTGGCGGATATGCTAGCAGTCATGATTGAGCGTGCCAAGGTTGATGGCCAAATTGATGGAGTAGTAAGTCATCTAGTTGATGATGGTCTCTCTATACTTCAATATGCTGACGATACGATTCTCTTCATGGATCATGACCTCGAGAAAGCGAGAAATCTGAAATTAATTTTATCAGCATTCGAGCAACTCTCAGGTCTGAAGATCAACTTTCATAAAAGTGAATTGTTTTGTTTTGGCGAGGCTCAAGACGAGGCCCACCTGTACGCTGAACTGTTCGGGTGTGGGTTGGGTCAGTTTCCGATCACATATTTGGGGATACCGATACATTATCGGAGACTCACAAATGCTGAATGGAAACATGTCGAGGAGAGGCTGCAAAAAAGACTTAGCAGTTGGAAAGGTAAATTGTTGTCTCTAGGTGGAAGATTGGTCCTCATAAACTCAGTACTAAGTAATATGGTACTATATATGATTTCCTTCTTCCAGTTGCCAAAAGGAGTTTTACATAGATTGGATTATTTCCGATCAAGATTCTTTTGGCAAGAAGATAGCGAGTGAAAGAAATATCGACTGGCTAAATGGAGTGTGGTTTGTCGTCCCAAAGACCAAGGCGGGTTGGGCATTCATGACCTTGAGGTTAAGAATAGGGCCCTCCTCGGCAAATGGTTGTTTAAATTACTGACCGAAAATGGTGTATGGCAAACCCTCCTGAGGAGGAAATATGTGGGCTCCAAGGCGGTATCCCAAGTATACTGGAAGCCTGGGGATTCTCACTTTTGGGCGGGTCTAATGGCTACGAAGAAATATTTCTTCACCTATGGATCCTTCTCGATTAAGGACGGCTCGGAAATTAGATTCTGGGAGGACAAGTGGCTAGAAAATGCCACACTCCGGGAACAATATCCGGCTCTATACAACATTGTGGTCACAAGGGTGATACCATTGCCACTGTAATGGAATCATTTCCACCAAATGTGACGTTCAAAAGAGATTTAATTGGACCTAGACTCCAATCGTGGTACATCCTGCTTCAACGGTTGCCCACGGTGCAATTGTCACATGGGTCTGATGTATTTCGATGGAACCTAGCTACATGAGAATGAAAAATTCTCAGTGGAGTCTATGTATAGAGCGTTAATCCAGTCTGATGTGCCAGTCACTATACAAGATATCTTCCAATATTCTGATAAATCGGCCGATTTATCGCTTACCGTTGTCTGACCGATAAATCAGCATATATGGCGATAAATTAACCAATATGCCGATAAACTGGCCGATTTACCCCATATCATGGGTAGACCGATAAGTTCCCAATAAGCGATATCCCCAACATTGATGCCAGTTGATAATAATAAGATCTGGAAGATGAAGATACCTCTTAAGAATAAAATATTTGCATGGTATCTTCGTCACGGAGTCATTCTTACTAAAGATAACCTTATCAAGAGGAATTGGCATGGAAGTCCGCGATGTGTTTTTTGTCATCATGATGAGACAATAAAACATTTATTCTTTCAACGCAAATTGGCTCGGTCTATATGGTAAGTCATCCAGATAGCTTCTGGCTTGTATCCTCCTTGTAGTGTTGCCAATGTATTTGGCAACTGGTTACATGGGATTGATCACAGGTTTAGAACTCTTCTTAGGATGGGAGCGCTAGCCATTATTTGGTCGCTTTGGCTATGTAGAAATGATAAGGTTTTTAACGATAAAAGTACTTCTCTAATGCAGGTTATCTACAGATGTACCGGGACTCTTCGTTTATGGTCCTTTCTACAACGCTTGGAGAATCGAGACCTATTTATGAAGGTGTGTACACGATTGGAGGATACGGCGAGGGATACTTTTATCCAACATGGGTGGCAACATGATCATAGGATTGGCCCACCTTCGCTTTAGGCGTTATACATACTCTATCTTTGCATTACGCCTATTTATTTATAGTTCTTGCAGAGGACTTTGTGTGGCTGTATGCATTTTAGTTATGCAGAGGTTGGATATAATGCTTAAACCTTTTAAATAATAAAGCGCCCCTTTTCGAAGCAGCTACGGGCATGCTCGAAGGCCCTAGAGGCAGAACTGGCGGCTTGTCGAGAAGGTCTCTCGCTGGCTCTTTAATGGTCCTCCAGACGATTGTGATAGAATCTGATTGCCTAGTTGCACTAAACATGGTGAATGCAAAGGCTCCGGCTAAGTCTCGCCATGCTTTTTTGCCAGGGAGATAAAAATTCTTGATGACGATGGGAGGGAGGTTCTTTTTACTCATGTCTGTGGCGAACAAAACCATGTGAGTCATTATTTAGCAAACTATGGTAGAAGAGAAGAATGCGATGCGGGTTGTGGCTTAGAGCTGGCCCAGGTGATGTGCGTGAGCTTTGTATGCAAGACTTGGTTGATGAGTGATGAACGAATTTTTTTCCTCCATAAAAAAAGATTGATCGAGGCACTGGGAGTTCTCTAGATAATCTCCACTTACTGCAGTGTCTGGATCACACGATTAAAACCCTCCTACAGTTGTCTTAACTTTTAAAACATGCCCTCCACCCAATACACACACATGATAGAAATATTTGGGAACTTCGTTCTTCGTTCTGATACGAGCAAGCTCTAAACATGCAATAGCACAAGCATCGTTACACATAAAGATTGAGTGGATGTGTCGCAAGACAAACCATAATGTAATGCGGGATGGCAGCTATGCAATGCTTACCAGCTTTATCGCACGGGGTGTGCCTCAGGTCTCTTTCCTTCCGGTACGCCATACCACACAAAAAGTCATCGATGCACAAGAAGACATGCATGCTACATGATATGCTCTAGTATCATCACCTCGATAGGGGAAGGCACGCCGAGTGCATCCGGTGTCCCGATGTGCATCCGTACTTACAAGATGGTCGCGAGGATCTTCACACCATCAGTGTTGTTAGTATTACTATCTCCACACTTCACTCCATTGTTATTGCACTCAGAGGTCAATGAAGTTGCACCAAATTGAGGGAAGAGGCGCAATCTGAGCTCTGAGTCTGAGCTTCACTTTCTTGCAATCCGGCCACCTTCTCTCCTTATTTTCAGAACTCATCTCGCATGAACTAATATCAGTCCACCAAAACGTCATTAACCAACCAATTATGTATATTCAATCTGTACAAAATGTCTCGGCAAGTTCTACTTAGTAGTCGTATTAGCCTGAAAGAGTTTTTAACCAAAAAAACTACCACTTTACAGGTTCGTGTCCCACTAAACTACCACTTTTTTCACAGGACTACCACATTTGTTCAAATTTGTGGCTAAAAACTACCACATGGCACCGATGACCTCTTTGCTCAAAACTAACTATGATTATGATAGGGATGGCCCACCATCATGTCCACATGGCACTGAAAGTGAACACCATTTTGTTTAACCGGTACGCTGAACGTTATGAGATGTGGGGTCCACATGTCAGTTCTATCTCCCTCAATAAAATTTCCTCACGCACATATTATTTTCAGGGATGGACTACCCATCACGTCCACTACACACAAGGCAGCGTCACGTGCTTGTGTGTGGACACCGACTTTTGTGTGTGAGGCACAATCGCTTGGAGTGGCTGGAGGGCATGGGGTTGCAGGAGTTGCGTCGCGGCGAGTTCCAGTAGAGGCAACGAGCGACGCTGCATGATCATCTAGCAAGAGGGAGACATGGGGCATGGGAGATGGGATAAATGGTTGAGAAGTTGACCACGAGCACGTAGGCGTGCTCAGTTGAGGCGGGGAAGAGGGAGGTTGCGCCATGGACGAACATGGTGACTATCGGAGCATGAACGCGCGGGGATAATGACTTGGAGAAGGGGGCAACTTGGGGACACGCTGATAAACTGCGCTAGGTCCTCGAGAACTGAGGAAGCTATCAGTGAGGATGGGAACTTGCCGGGGAGGAGATCTGAGCGTGGCAATGATCGATGGAAGGCGTAAAAGAAGTCGAACATGTTGTCGATTCACAGAGATTTGGCCTAATTACTTAGGAATGGAGATGATACATCTCCAACGTATCTATAATTTATAAAGTATTCATGCGATATTTACATCAATTATAGGGATTTCTGTTTTCATGCCCCTCATCGCTTAGTTCTCCTCAGTTTTGCCCATGCTCTTTGGCAGTCCTCACTTTTCCCCTCCATCGCGTGGCCCACCCTCGCAAAAGGCCAAATGGGTGTTCGCAGTCAGGTCAAAGTCTTTGACCGTTACTGGGTGTGGTTAGTGACGTGTGGGATACCCCTGTTAGCGGCTGCCGGCTCGTAGATGCTAGCCGCATATACTGATTTGTGGGACACCTCTGTCAGCGGTTGCACGGTCGTAAGTGTTGGCGAACGTAGTATTTCAAAAAAATCCCTACGATCACGCAAGATCTATCTAGGAGAAGCATAGCAACAAGCGGGGAGAGTGAGTCCACGTACCCTTGTAGACCAAAAGCGGAAGCATTTAGTAACACAGTTGATGTAGTCGAACGTCTTCGCGATCTAACCGATCCAAGTACCGAACGTACAGCACCTCCTCATTCAGCACACGTTCAGCTAGATGACATCCCTCGGGCTCTTGATCCAGTTGAGGCCGAAGGAAAGTTCCGTAAGCACGACGGCGTGGCGACGGTGATGATGAAGTTACCGGCGCAGGGCTTCGCCCACTACGACGATATGACCGAGGTGTGTAACTGTGGAGGGGGGCACCGCACACGGCTAAGACAAATCTTGAAGTCCCTTTGGGGTGCCCCTGCCCACGTATATAAAGGAGGGAGGAGGAGGAGGACGGCCTAGGAGGGGCGCGCCTATAGGTGGAGTCCAACTAGGATTCCAAATCCTAGTTGGAGTCCCCTTCCTTTTCCAAGAGGGGAGAGAGGGAAGGAGTAGGAGGGGGAGAAGGAAAGAGAGGGGGCGCCGCCCCCTCCCTAGTCCAATTCGGACTTGCCATGGGTGGGGGCGGCCAACCCTTGAGGCCCTTCTCTCCTTTCCCGTATGGCCCATTAAGGTCCACTACTTCCCCCGACGAATTCCCGTAACTCTACAGTACTCCGAAAAATACCCGAATCACTCGGAACCTTTCCGATGCCCCAATATATCCTTCCAATATATCGATCTTATGTCTCGACCAGTTCGAGACTCCTCTTCATGTCCGTGATCTCATCCGGGACTCCGAACAACCTTTGGTACATCAAATCACATAACTCATAATACAAATCGTCATCGAACGTTAAGCGTGCGGACCCTACGGGTTCGAGAATTATGTAGACATGACCGAGACACATCTCTGGTCAATAACCAATAGCGGAACCTGGATGCTCATATTGGCTCCTACATATTCTACAAAGATCTTTATCGGTCAAACCGCATAACAACATACGTTGTTCCCTTTGTTATCGGTATGTTACTTGCCCGAGATTCGATCGTCGATATCATCATACCTTGTTCAATATCATTACGGGCAAGTCTCTTTACTCGTTCCATAATGCAACATCCCGCAACTAACTCATTAGTCACATTGCTTGCAAGGCTTATAGTGATGTGCATTACCGAGAGGGCCCAGAGATACCTCTCCGACAATCGGAGTGACAAATTCTAATCTCCAAATACGCCAACCCAACATGTACCTTTGGAGATACCTGTAGAGCTCCTTTATAATCACCTAGTTACATTGTGACTTTTGATAGCACACAAGGTGTTCCTCCGGTATTCGGGAGTTGCATAATCTCATAGTCAGAGGAACATGTATAAGTCATGATGGAAGCAATAGCAATAAAACTAAACGATCATTTGTGCTAAGATAACGGACGGGTCTTGTCCATCACATCATTCTCTAATGATGTGATCCCGTTCATCAAATGACAACACATGTCTATGGTCAGGAAACTTAACCATCTTTGATTAACGAGCTAGTCAAGTAGAGGCATACTAGGGACACTCTGTTTTGTCTATGTATGCAGACATGTACTAAGTTTCCGGTTAATACAATTCTAGCATGAATAATAAACATTTATCATGATATAAGAAAATATAAATAACAACTTTATTATTGCCTCTAGGGCATATTTCCTTCAATCTCACACTTGCACTCGAGTCAATAATCTAGTTCACATCGCCATGTGATTTAACACCAATAGTTCACATCTTTATGTGATTAGTTCACATCTCCATGTGACTAATACCCAAAGGGTTTACTAGAGTCAATAATCTAGTTCACATCACTATGTGATTAACACCCAAAAAGTGATCATGTTTTGCTTGTGAGAGAAGTTTAGTCAACATGTCTGCCACATTCAGAACCGTATGTATTTTGCAAATTTTCTATGTCTACAATGCTCTGCACGGAGCTACTCTAGCTAATCGCTCCCACTTTCAATATGTATATAGATCGAGACTTAGAGTCATCCAGATCGGTGTCAAAGCTTGCATCGACGTAACTCCTTACGACGAACTCTTTGGCACCTCCATAACCGAGAAACATTTTCTTATTCCACTAAGGATAATTTTGACCGCTGTTCAGTGATCCACCCCTGGATCACTATTGTACCCTCTTTCCAAACTCATGGTGAGGTACACAATAGGTCTGGTACATAGCATAGCATACTTTATAGAACCTATGACTGAGGCATAGGGAATGACTTTTCATTCTCTTTCTATTTTCTGCCGTGGTCGGATTTTGAGTCTTTACTCAACTTCACACCTTGCAACAGAGGCAAGAACTCCTTCTTTGACTATTCTATTTTGAACTACTTCAAAAACTTGTCAAGGTATGTACTCATTGAAATTTTTTATCAAGCGTCTTGTTCTATCTCTATAGATCTTGATGCTCAATATGTAAGCAGCTTCACTAAGGTCTTTCTTTGAAAAAATCCTTTCAAACACTCCTTTATGCTTTCCAGAAAATTCTACGTTATTTCCGATCAGCAATATGTCATTCACATATAATGTTGTAGTGCTCCCACTCACTTTCTTGTAAATACAGGCTTCACCGCAAGTCTGTACAAAACTATATGCTTTGATCAACTCATCAAAGCGTATATTCCAACTCCGAGATGTTTGCACTAGTCCATAGATGGATCGCTGGAGCTTGCACACTTTTTTAGCACCTTTAGGATTGACAAAACTTTCTTGTTGTATCATATACAACTCTTCTTTTAGAAATCCATTAAGGAATGCAGTTTTGACATCCATTTGCCAGATTTCATAAAACATGGCAGTTGCTAACATGATTCGGACAGACTTAAGCATCGTTATGAGTGAGAAAATCTCATCGTAGTCAACACCTTGAACTTGTCGAAAACTTTTTGCGACAATTCAAGCTTTGTAGATAGTGACACTGCTATCAGCGTCCATCTTACTCTTGAAGATCCATTTATTCTCAGTGGCTTGCCGATCAACGGGCAAGTCCACCAAAGTCCACACTTTGTTCTCATACATGGATTCTATCTGAGATTTCATGGCCTTAACCCATTTTGCGGAATCTGGGCTCATCATCGCTTCCTCATAGTTCATAGGTTTGTCATGGTCAAGTAACATGACCTCCAGAACAGGATTACCATACCACTCTGGTGCGGATCTTACTCTGGTTGACCTACGAGGTTCGATAGTAACTTGATCAGAAGTTTTCATGATCATCATTATTAGCTTCCTCACTAATTGGTGTAGGAATCACTGGAACTGATTTCTGTGATGAACTACTTTCCAACAAGGAAGCAGGTACAATTACCTCATCAAGTTCTACTTTCCTCCCACTCACTTCTTTCGAGAGAAACTCCTTCTCTAGAAAGGATCCATTTTTAGCAACAAAGATCTTGCCTTCAGATCTATGATAGAAGGTGTACCCAACAGTTTCTTTTGGGTATCCTATGAAGACACACTTCTCCGATTTGGGTTTGAGCTTATCAGGCTGAAACTTTTTCACATAAGCATCGCAACCTCAAACTTTAAGAAATGACAGCTTTGGTTTCTTGCCAAACCATAGTTCAGACGGTGTTGTCTCAACGGATTTAGATGGTGCCCTATTTAATGTGAATGCAGCTGTCTCTAATGCATAACCCCCAAAACGATGGTGGTAAATCAGTAAGAGACATCATAGATCGCACCATATCAAATAAAGTACGGTTACGACGTTTAGACACGCCATTACGCTGTGGTGTTCTAGGTGGCGTGAGCTTCGAAACTATTCCACATTGTTTCAAATGAAGGCCAAATTCATAGCCCAAATATTCGCCTCCGTGATCAGATCGTAGAAACTTTATTTTCTTGTTACGATGATTCTCAACTTCACTCTGAAATTCTTTGAACTTTTCAAATGTTTCAGACTTGTGTTTCATTAAGTAGATATACCCATATTTTCTCAAATCATATGTGAAGGTTAGAAAATAATGATACCCGCCGCGAGCCTCAACACTCATCGGATCGCATACATCAGTATGTATTATTTCCAATAAGTCAGTTGCTTGCTCCATTGTTTCGGAGAACAGAGTCTTAGTCATCTTGCCCATGAGGCATGGTTCGCAAGCATCAAGTGATTCCAAAAGCCCATCAACATGGAGTTTCTTCATGCGCTTTATACCAATATCACCTAAACGGCAGTGCCATAAATATGTTGCACTATTGATACGTCTCCAGCGTATCTATAATTTTTGATTGTTCCATGCTATATTATATTTTGTTTTGGACATTATTGGGCTTTATTATACACTTTTATATTATTTTTGGGACTAACCTATTAACCGAAGGCCCAGCCCAGAATTGCTGTTTTTTTTGCCTATTTTAGGGTTTCGCAGAAAAAGAATATCAAATGGAGTCCAAACGGAATGAAACCTTTGGGAACGTGATTTCGGAACGAACATGATCCAGAGGACTTGGACCCTATGTCAAGATATCAACCAGGAGGCCACGAGGTAGGGGGGCGAAGGACTTGCCTCACTTGGGTAGATCTTCACGAAGTAGGCGATTTCCTTTCCCTTACAAACTCCTTGGTTCAACTCCACAATCTTGACGGAGGCTCCCAAGTGACACCTAACTAATCTAGGAGACACCACTCTCCAAAAGGTAATAGATGGTGTGTTGATGATGAACTCCTTGCTCTTGTGCTTCAAATGGTAGTCTCCCCAACACTCAACTCTCTCACACAGATTTGGATATGGTGGAAAGATGATTTGAGTGGAAAGCAACTTGGGGAAGGTTAGAGATCAAGATTCTTGTGGTTGGATTGGAATGTCTTAGTCTCAACACATGAGTAGGTGGTTCTCTCTCAAAAAATGAATGCTGAAAGTGTAGGCATGTTCTGATAGCTCTCTCTCTCTCTTATGGAGAGGAGGGTGGAGGGGTATATATAGTCTTCACACAAAATCTAACCATTACACATGATTCACCAAACTCGGTGGGACCGAATACTGAAACTCGGCCAGACCGATATGGTTCAAAATGTGGATGTTAGGATTTTCGGTGGGACCGACAAGATCAACTCGGTGGGACCGATGCGTTAGGATTAGGGCATAACTTGATCTCGGTGAGACCGATCACTTCAACTCAGTGAGACCGATTTCAGTAATAGGCAAACAGAGAGTTGGTCAGGCTAACTCAGTGGGACCGATCGCTCATTTTGGTGAGACCGAAACGTTACGAAAATGAAATAGAGAGTTTGCATTGCGAACTTGGTGGGACCGATCGCTCATTTCGGTGAGACCGAAAGGTTACAAAAGGAAACAGAGAGTTTGCAATCCCATCTCGGTGAGACGGAGATCCCTATCGATGAGACCGAACTGATTAGGGTTTCTGGCTATGGCTATGTCAAATGAACTCGGTGGCGCCGGGGAGATCAAATCGGTGGGTCCGAGTTTGACTTTAGGTTTAGGACATATGTGGAAATGAGAAAGTGGTTGAGGGCTTTTGGAGCATATCACTAAGCATTTTGAGCAAGCAAGCCATTAAGCAACACCTCATCCCCTTTTAATAGTATTGGCTTTTCCTATGGACTCAATGTGAACTTGGATCACTAAAATGAAAATATAGAGTCTTGAGCTTTTGCCAATATGTGTCCTTAGCATTTTGAGGGGTCCACATCTCTAGTCCATGCCATGCCAATCATTGAACTTTCTGAAATGATTATCTTGAAATAATATTAGTTCAATGAGCTATATGTTGTTAAGAATTACCAAACCTACCCAGGGATTAGTTACACTTTCATGAAGATGGCCACCGGTGATGATTTCCCCAACCGGCAGGGTGCCAGAACGGGGTCGAGATTGGTTTTTCGTAGCTACAGAGGCTTGCAGCGGCGGAACTTTTGATTTAGGGTTACCCCGACAGTTTTTGAAATATTTGGCAATTTATAGAGCGAAGAGGCGGTGCAGGAGGCCACCGAGGTGGGCACAACCCACCAGGGAGCGCCTGGGCCCGCAGGCGCGCCCAGGTGGGTTGTGTCCCCCTCAAGGCACCCCTCTGGTACTTCCTTAGCCCATTGGTGGTCTTATGGTCCAAAAAATCTCCAAAAAGTTTCGCTGCATTTGGACTCCGTTTGGTAATGATTTTTTGCGATGTAAAAAACAAGTGAAAACAGCAACTAGCACTGGGCACTATGTCAATATGTTAGTCCCAAAAAATGATATAAAGTTGCTATAAAATGATTGTAAAACATTTAAGAATGATAATATAACAGCATGAATACTTCATAAATTATAGATACATTAGAGACGTATCAGGATGCGGTCGACTTCAGCAGGGGGGGCGCGGAGTCCACCAACAGTGGCATGTCCCCAGGACAAGTCATCGACGTCTCGTCTCACACCGGCGATGCATAGGCTGGCGCGGCATTGGATTTGTTAAAATTATGCATAATTAGGCTTTTTTAATGCTAGTCTTTTGATAGAGCAATGTTTAGGTCAACTGGCTCTGTTTAATTACTAAAATTGCTCGATTCAGTAAGTGTGGTCTGTTTGCTGTACGCTCTTTTGTGTGCCCAAATTAGTCAGCGATGTTAAATTATGCAATGACGTACCCGGGGAAATTTCCACCAAAATTTGAATTATCAAACTCATCCCTTGCACGTAAAGCAGAAGAATTGTTTGCGATGCACACAATTGTTCAAAGCGAATGGTGTCCGGCGGCAGCATGCGCAAAGTTTCCCTCCACATTTCAAAAGTTTTGGCCTACCGCCGAAATATCTACCCCCGCCCCTCCCCCCTTACCCACCCCCTTTTCTCCCCGACCACAAGTCACATTTCCCATGTTTCCTCCTTCCTTCCTTCCTTCCTAAACTATAGCCGCTTCCTCGCTTGCTTCCTCACTCTCGCCGTCTCACATCCTACCGCCGGGGTCGCCATGGTCTTCTTTAATGACCTCTCCAGTTGTTCCTCCTCCGACGATGACTCCTTCACCACCTGAGTATGCCTCTCTTCTCTCTCTCGGGCTATGACTTGGAATGAAGGATTTTAACCTGGCGGTCGATTTGAGTCATTTCTTCCTCTTGTAGCTCCCTAGGACCATCATTTGCAATGAATGCAGCGGGGTGGCTGAAGATCTGTCTGCTCGTTGTCACCATCAATCTCCATGTGTGAAGCTAGTTGCATTTGAATCTGTGGACAGTGGGATGAAGTTTCTAGCATGTGAAGAGAAGGTTAGACCCTCTTCGTTGTTACAAATCATTTGTTAGATGTGATTCACACACTCTGATACATCTCCAACGTATCTATAATTTTTTATTGTTCCATGCTATTATATTATCTATTTTGGATGTTTTATATGCATTAATATGGTATTGTATATGATTTGTGGGACTAACCTATTAACCTAGAGCCTAGTGCTAGTTCCTATTTTTTCCTTATTTTAGAGTTTCGCAGAAAAGAAATACCAAATGGAGTCCAAACGGAATGAAACTTTCGCGATGATTTTTCTTGGACCAGAAGACATCTAGAGAACTTGGAGTCCATGTCAGGGAAGCCACGAGGCATCCACAAGGACGGAGGGAGCGCCCAGGGGGGTTGGGCACGCCCCCACCCTTGTGGGCCCCTCGTGACTCCACCGACCTATTTCTCCTGCCTATATATTCTCAAATACCCCAAACCTTCCAAGGGAGCCACAAAACCACTTTTCCACCACCGCAACCTTCTGTACCCATCATATCCCATCTGGGGGATTTTCCGGCGTCCTGCCGGAGGGGGATTCGATCACGGAGGGATTCTACATCAACACCATTGCCTCTCCGATGAAGCATGAGTATTTTACCACAGACCTATGGGTCCATAGCTAGTAGCTAGATGGCTTCTTCTCTCTCTTTGATTCTCAATACCATGCTCTCCTCGATATTCTAGGAGATCTATTCGATGTAATACTATTTTGCGGTGTGTTTGCCGAGATCCAATGAATTGTGGATTTATGATCAGCTTATCTATGAATATTATTTGAATCTTGTCTGAATTCTTATATGCATAATTTGATATCTTTGCAAGTCTCTTCGAACTATCGATTTGGTTTGGACAACTAGATTGGTTTTTCTTGCAATGGGAGAAGTGTGTAGCTTTGGGTTCAATCTTGCGGTGCTCGATCCTTGTGACAGAAGGGGAACCAACACGTATTGTATTGTTGCCATCGAGGATAACAAGATGGGGTTTTCATCATATTGCTTGAGTTTATCCCGCTACATCATGTCATTTTACTTAATGCGTTATTCTGTTCTTATGAACTTAATAATCTAGATGCAGGCCGGAGTCGGTCGATGTGTGGAGTAATAGTAGTAGATGCATAATCGTTTTGGTCTACTTGACACGGACGTGATGCCTATATTCATGATCATTGCCTTAGATATCGTCATAACATTGCACTTTTCTATCAATTGCTCGGTAGTAATTTGTTCACCCATCGTAATATTTTCTATCTTGAGAGAAGCCTCTAGTGAAGCCTATGGCCCCCGGGTCTATTTTCCATCATATAAGTTTCCGATCTACAATTTTAGTTTCCTATTTACTTTCTTTACAACCTTTTACTTTCTGATCTGTTAACCAAAAATACCAAAAAATATTACTTTACCGATTATCCATCTATATCAGATCTCACTTTGCAAATAACTGTGAAGGGATTGACAACCCCTTTATCGTGTTGGGTGCAAGTTGGTGTTTGTTTGTGCAGGTATTCGGTGACTTGTGCGTTGTCTCCTACTACATTGATTGTAAGTGCATCTAGTGCCCCTTAGTGATTTTGGTGTATTGAAGACTTATAGGTTAAGGGACTAATGCGTTTGTGAGTGTACACAGGTCTATAAGTCTATGAGGAGTTTGATATTTACAGAGAAAGTCGACCCCTAAAAATGAAGTTCTTCGACTGAAGACTTTGGATCTCTGAAGGCTTTCTGAAGACTTTGAAAGTGAAGAAATTGGTGTGACCGTGAAGACTTGGTATTCATTCGAGGAACATGTAGCGTGAAGACTTTTGTTTTTGTAGTTTCATTTTCTCTTTCTTGAGTCGTAGGAAACACCGTACTGTTAAAGGGGGTCGAGGAAATAATAAGGAAAATTTTCCATGTGATGCTCAACTCAAAATCCTACACCTACCAATCCCTTCGAGTGAAGCCATTGGAAATCTCATACAGTTCAGTCAATTTCTTCAGTGACAGAGACGAAGTTCTTCTGGTCTTTGAGGAATTTGTCCTGATTGAGGAGTTAGGAATTCGCTAGTGCGGATTTCCTACACATTGAGGAACATGATAGCCCTGAGGATTTTGCTACTCAAAATTCCGACCGCTGTTGTGCTATGCGCTAGCTGTCCCAAAATATCTATCCACCTAACGGTCATAGCATTGAAGGGCATTTATGTCTTATCATGTTGGGCTGCTCCCTAGGCTATAAATAGCCGCCCCCTACAACCACTTGCTGGTTGGCTGCTCCGAGAGAAACTGACACTTGTCATTTGAGAGAAACCCATCCTCCGAGGACTTTGTGCGAAAATCATCAAGTTTGGAAAAACCCAAAACCCAAACACCTACAAACCCCAAGTGATTGAGCATCACTGAAGAGATTGATCCTGTGTGGATCCGATGCTTGTTACCTTCGAAGACTATGCTTCTTCCAGATGGTTAGGCGTCATGGTCTAGAGCATCCAAAACGAATTGTGGATCGCTGAGTGACCAAGTTTGTGAAGGTTTGGAAGTCGCTTGAAGACTTACCATGAGTGATTGGGCGAGGTCTGTGTGAACTTAGCTCCAGGAGAATACGGTGAGGACTGGGTGTCCTGAGCTACGTGTTCAGGACTGGGTGTCCGGGACTGTGTGTCCTCGAGTTTAAATACTCAGCCGCTCCAACCAGACGTACAACTGAGACAGCAGTTGGAACTGGTCTACCAAATCATTGTCTTCACCAAGCTTACTGGTTCTATTCCCTCAACTCTTTCATTTCCTCATAACTGTGTTGTGTGCTTGTTCATATATGTGTTTGAAGACTTTGACTGAAGACTTTCTCAATTTCCTCAGTTCAATTTCTTTAGTCTGTTTGTCTTCATCCTGTGTTATCCTGTGCTTACGCTTCCTATACTCTGTGCCTGTCTTCATTTCATCATGATGACTATGCTTGTATTCTGTTATGTTTACTGTTGAGTACTTATTCCGCTGCTAGTAGTTCTTTGCTAAGGAATTTCCTCACCGGCAAATTCCTCAGTGAAGAATTTCATAAAAATTGCCTATTCACCCTCCCTCTAGTCGATATAACGCACTTTCAATTGGTATCAGAGCAAGGTACTCCCTTGTTCTGTGTGATTTTGGTTTAACCGCCTGGAGTTTTAGTTATGTCGACCGCAGGTATGATCAAGGTCACTTATGGGTGTCCTACCTTCGATGGGACGGACTACCCCTACTGGAAGAATAAGATGTGAATGCATCTTGAAGCAATTGATAACGATCTCTGGTATGTTGTGGAAAATGGTGTTCCCTCAGTCACACCTTCTCTGAATGCTGCTGATGTGAAGAGATTCAAGCAACTCGACTCTCAAACGAAGAATATCATATGTGGCCATCTGAGCAAATGACAGTATGGCAGAGTGAGTGCTTTGGAGACAGCGAAGCTTATCTGGGAAAGGTTGTCCAAAGTGAATGAAGGAGTCTCAACTCAGCGTGACTCTCGAGTTGATGTTCTTCACAATCTCTTCAACCGCTTCAAAAGACTCGACAATGAAAATGTTCAACAAACCTTCAATCGCCTCACTGACATCTCAAATGAGCTTCAAGCACTTGGTGCCACTGACATCACCGACCATGAGGTGGTGAAGGAATTGCTGAGATCGCTTGATTCCTCATTTGACACTCTGGCATTGATGATACAAGAATGTGCTGATTACAAGTCACTTGATCCCGCTGATATTCTCGAAAGGCTAAATACTCATGAGTTCCAACTTGCTGAAAAGAGAGATCTCTATGGTTCAAGCTATGGCAGAACACGTGCACTGAAGGCCAAGGCAGTATCTGAGTCCGAAGATGAAGACTCTGGTAGCAGCCTTGGTGATCCTGAAGAACTAAGCCATGATCTGGCTCTGCTTGTGAAGAAGTTCCAAAAGTTCCCAAGACATGGTCGCCTTGGAAGACCCTCAAGGAGCAGTGATTCCTCATCTAGTGACTACAAGAGGAGGCTCTGCCACAAATGCAAGAAGCCTGGACATTACATTCAAGATTGTCCTCAATGGGAAAAGGAATCAAAGAAGAAGAAATACAAGGATTACAGTTCTGATGATGCGAAGAAAAATAAGAAATCCACAAAATCCTCATCATCAAAATTCTCAAGGCCTTCATATCACAAGAAGAGCAGCTCCAAGAAGGCCAGGGCATTCATTGGCAAGGAAATGGACTCTGAGGCTGAATCTGAAGAAAATGAGAAAGAGGAGTCATCTGAGGAGTCCGAATCCGGAGTGGCGAGCCTAGCTCTCGCTACTGCATTCGTCAGCAAGTCTATCTTCAACACTGAAGAAAATAACCTCACCAACAAAGCTGATGAAGGGGATGATGACTACGCTCCCACCTATTGCTTCATGGCAAAGGGTGCCAAGGTACTCAAATATACCTCATCTGAATCAAGTGAGAATGAATCTGATGAAAGTCTTAAGCCCAGCTATTCTAAACTTGCTAAGATTGCTGTAAAACAATAAAGGGCTTTAGAAAAGGTTCAAAACATGCTAGACAAAAGTGATGATATGTTGGGTGAAGAAATGGATCGCACTAAAGCCTTGACTGAAAATCTTCAGAGATTTCAGACTAGGTTTGACAATCTTCAAAGTCATCATAACACTCTCTTATCCAATCATGGGAAGCTTTCTTATGAATTTCTTCAAAGAAAGCAAGATCTTGAAAAGCTAAGAGTGAGTTATGAAGATCTTCAGAAGGAGCGCGATTCATTACTTGCTCAACATATCAGCGCTTCTCAAGAAGAATTTGTTCCTCCATGCTTGAAGTGCATTGAACGTGAATCTGCTAATTCTTCACCTGAATGTTCAAATGCTACTAATGTTTCAAATTCTGCACATGCCTCTGCTATCACTAATTCCTCATCTGAGGACATTGCTAGTATCACTGATGATGCAGGGTTGAAGGAATTGTACATGACAGGCATGTACAAAAGCCTCAAAGGGCATCAGACTCTTTGTGATGTGCTTAAAATCAGATCCTCAACAAGAACCCTAGGAAAGAGGGTATTGCCTTTGAGAGGAAACTCAATGCTGATGGTACATATTGGAAGCCTGAGAAGTACCCCAAAACTACATGGGTTGCTGCAAAGGGACCTCCAGTTGATCCATCTAACCTATCTGGATATGCATGTGAATCTCATCATTCTGATGATGAGTCATTTGACTCGAACTACAAACTATTCAAAAATCAGAATGGTGAAGTATTTGCTAGATATGTTGGCACTAACTACAGGAACGGTCCCCCTATGAAGAAAATCTGGGTTCCCAAAAGATGCCTTGAAAATCTTCAGGTGAATGTCATCATGACGCCACCTGTGAAGAATAGGAACCCCAGATCAAATTCTTCATATGGATCCAAGTCCTCATACGGACCAAACTCCTCACATGGATCATATTCCTCAAAAGGATCAAAGCCCTCATATGAACATCATCATACTAACCCGTCTGTTTCGCAGGGAAGATCTAAGGATTATGGATATGTGCATTATTCTTCAAATTATTATGTCCATAAGTCCTCAAAGAATTTCTCTGCTTACTCTTATGCTTATTCTAACCCCTCTTATGTGAAACGAAATGGACTGGCTTCTATGCCATCCTTCTCGTATGGAGCTCGCAGAATGATGAACTCTTTTCCACCCCTTCAGATGTGTGTGGTGAAGAAAAAGAACTAATCTCTTCTGCAGGGTCAGGTCTCCAAACGTACGTAATCGTCTGAAGAATTTTCTGGAGACCTGAGTATGCCTGATAGGACGCAGGCTAATCATGAAGAAATGAACTTTCATTTCTCACGTCCTCATATTGCTTTATCTGTTCTTTTGCTTGATGAAATTGATCTGATGAATTGATGTCATATTCTTCACTGATGAAGTATATGAGTTTGTAAGCTGCACTAATTCATTTGCAGGATGATCAATCCAAAGCCACTGAGTGGGTCCTCGATAGTGGATGTACAAATCACATGACTGGTGACAAGAATCTATTGATGGATGCTCCATTATCTCCGTCGCATCTGAAGCATATCATCTTTGCTGACAAAGGCAAAAGTCAGGTATTGGGTCTAGGTAAGGTTGCAATCACAAAGGATCGACACATGGACAAAGTCATGCTTGTTGAGTCCTTAGGATACAACCTTATGGTTGTCTCAATGCTTTGTGATCTTGATATGGTTGTTGTCTTTGGCAAGTACCGTTATGTTGTGGTTATGGAAGCTGACAATTCCAAAGTCTTCGAAGGCTTTAGGAGAGGAGACTTGTATATTGTTGATTTCTCTACAAGACCACAACCAGTCGTGTGCTTACTTGCAAAAGCTTCAGAAGGCTGGCTCTGGCATTGATGACTTGGTCATGCAGGCATGAGGAATTTGCACACGCTTGCGAAGAAGAAGCATGTCATGGGCATCGAGAATGTTAAATTCCTCAAGGATCACCTATGCGGAGCCTGTGAAGCTGGGAAGATGACGAAGGCCAAGCATCCAGCAAAGACTATCATGACCACCACTCGCCCATTTGAATTGCTTCACATGGATCTCTTTGGTCCTAATCATTATTCTGCTATTTCAAATGAAGCATCTCAATATGGCTTTGTTATTGTTGATGATTACTCTCATTATACATGGGTACACCTTGTTACTTACAAACATGAAGTGTAGGAAGTCTTCAAACGATTTTCCTCAAGGGCTTCAACCAACTTTGGTGTGAAGATCAAGCACATCAGAAGTGACAATGGCACTGAGTTCAAGAATTCTGGTCTCGATGACTATCTTGATGAACTTGGTATTACTCATGAGTTATCTGCTCCTTATACTCCTTAGCAGAACGGCGTCGTGGAGCGCAAGAACAGGACTCTTGCTGAGATGGCTCGCACTATGCTTGATGAATACAAAACCCCTCGTCGGTTCTGGACTGAGGCAATTGATACTGCGTGCCACATCATCAACAGAGTATATCTTCAGAAATTCTTCAAGAAGACTGCCTATGAACTCCTCACTGATAAGAAACCCAATGTAAGTTATTTCAAAGTCTTCGGTGCTAAATGTTGGATAGAGATCCTCATCACAACTCAAAATTTGCACCGAAAGCACATGAATGTTTTATGCTTGGTTACGGAAAGGACTCGCACACCTACAGAGTTTTCAACAACGTTCTTCGCAAGGTTGTTGAAACTGTAGATGTGCAGTTCGATGAAACTAATGGCTCGCAAAGAGAACACCTACCTACTGTGATAGATGAACCAGCACCTGAGGAAACTATCAAGTTCAAGGCTACTGAGGATGTCATTCCTACTGAAGAATATGCTGAAGAATTCATTCCAGAACATGAAGAATGTCGAGCTAATGCACCTAAAGAAAATGCTGAAGAAAATGGTGCTGAAGAAAACGCTGATCAAATTCTTCAACGGCAACCAGCTCACCCTCGCATTGCAAAAGAAGTGCAAGTTGAAAAGATCATCAATGACATCAAAGCACCAGGTCCTCTCACATGCTCAAAAGCTTCACATTTGTCTAACTTTTGTGGGCACTATGCTTTTTTCTCTATTACAGAGCCCACTAAGGTAGATGAAGCATTTCTGGAGCCTAAGTGGATTCAGGCCATGCAAGAAGGATTACATCAGTTTGAGCTCAACAATGTCTGGGAACTAGTAAAATGTCTAGATCCTCGCAAGCACAATATCATCGGCACAAAGTGGATCTACCGCAACAAGCAAGATGAAAATGGCCTTGTGGTGAGGAATAAGGCATGGTTTGTAGCTCAAGGCTACACACAGGTTGAAGGAATTGATTTCGATGAAACTTTTGCACCTGTTGCTAGACTTGAGGCTATTCGCATATTACTTGCTTATGCTAACCATCATGATATCACTTTATATCAAATGGATGTGAAAAGTGCATTCCTCAATGGTAATCTTGAGGAAGAAGTATATGTTGCTCAACCCCCAGGTTTTGAAGATCCAAAGAATCCTGACAAAGTCTTCAGACTCAACAAGGCCCTCTATGGCCTCAAGCAGGCCCCACGGGCGTAGTATGATACATTGAAGGAATTCCTCATGACGAAACGCTTCAAACCCGGTTCACTCGACCCTACTCTTTTCACTAAATCTTATGATGGTGAATTGTTTGTGTGCCAAATATATGTTGATGATATTATCTTTGGCTGTACTGACCAACGTTATAGTGATGAATTTGCCTATATGATGAGTGAAGAATACCAAATGTCTATGATGGGAGAGTTGAAATTCTTCTCAGGTCTTCAAATTCGTCAACAACGCAATGGCATATTCATATCTCAGGAGAAATACCTCAAGGATGTACTGAGGAAATTCGGCATGCAAGATTGCAAAGGCGTCAAAATTCCTATGCCCACAAATGGCCATCTGTGCACTGATGAAAATGGTATTGACTTCGATCATAAGGTATACCGCTCCATGATTGGTTCTTTATTGCTTATGTGCATCTAGGCCAGATATAATGCTTAGTGTTTGCATGTGTGCCTGATTTCAAGCTACACCGAAGGAATCACAACATAAGGCTGTGAAGCATATTCTTCGATATCTAGCTCACACACCAACGCTTGGATTATGGTACCCCAAGGGCTCGGCTTTTGATCTCATTGGATATTCTGACTCTGACTATGCTGGTGATCGTGTGGACCGCAAGTCAACATCTGGTACATGTCATTTCCTCGGACGATCTTTGGTCTGTTGGTCCTTGAAGAAACAGAACTGCGTATCACTATCTACTGCTGAAGCTGAGTACATTGCCGCTGGTTCTTGCTGTGCTCAACTGCTATGGATGAAGCAAACTCTCAAGGACTACGGCGTCAACATGAAGAATGTGTCTCTCTTCTGTGACAATGAGAGTGCCATCAAGATTGCTCACAACCCAGTTCAGCACTCGAAGATAAAGCACATTCAGATTCGTCATCATTTTCTTCGTGATCATGTGTTGAAGGGCGACATTTCTATTGAGCATGTGAAGACTGAAGAACAGCTAGCCGATATCTTCACAAAGCCCTTGGATGAGAAGAGATTTAGCAAGTTGCGGTGTGAGCTAAATATCCTAGAATCTTCGAATGTTCTTTGAAAAGGACACTCATCCTAACACTTATGCAAAATTGATGACTTAGATGTGCAACACATGAAGAAACGGTTTTCTTCAATTCAATGAAGAACAACACTCTTAGTGTGAAGAAATTAATGAAGAATTTTGATTCTCAGAACCCTACGATAATTGTACACGGTGTCTGAAATCATCATTCTTATATGGTGGGTCACGCCACCACCAAAAGTTGAAATTCCTCAATTATTCATATTCTTCAACTTTACATTGTCTTCACTGCTTCCGTCGTTTTTCTTCATTGGCTATATATATTGCTAATTCACTTATTGCTAATTCTTCAAGTTGGTTTTTCTGCTAAGTGAATGTGATCGGACCCTTCCCCCTCTATGCTATACTCAACCCAATCTATTCACAAATTCTTCATGTGTGTTCTATTTGAAACTCGTTCAAAATCTTCATGGTGTCCTTGTCAGCTGAAGAAATTGCGAACGGAACTTTAAAACCTATCTTATCGAAATTTTCAGCTTTGCCGCTCAAACCATTCCGTATCCCACGTTATACTTATCCACTCACCCACAATCGCACACGATCTCCACCTCTCAGTACGTGGGTGACACATGTTAAGCGAATGAGAAGGGTCAGGGGCACGTTCGTCCAATTTCTTCGGGCAAGCAGTTTTTCACCGTGGCTATAAATACCCCTCCTTCCCTTCCTCACTTATTTTACTCCGCTCGATCTCTCTCTCTAGCTCGAGCTTCTCAAACCCTAGCTCCGCCGCTACTTCATCGCCACCGGTGAGGAAGAGCTTCACTGCCTCGACCTCGTTGTCGACGTACTCGCGTCGACCGCGGAAATCTTCACTCCGCCGCCGCAGTAGCCATCTTCCTCCGCCAAGTTAGGGCGTGGAAGATCTGCACAGACGAACTTCACATCTCCTCACTCCAGTTCGTCGTGTTCTTCGTCCAGCGTAATTAAAAGTTACTTTTACTGCCCTCGTTGATTCGAATGATTATCTTCAAAATCTTCAAAGGTGTTTTTCTTCATAGCTTCACACACTAAACACCTCACAAGTCATCTGTTCTTGATTCGTTTCTCTAAGCATCATTTTTCTTCAAGATTCCTCAATTGTGTGGATCTTTGATCTATACAACTCTGGAACCTAAGACAAATAACGCTTAGTGAAATTCTTCAAGACTCATCTGGTCAAATTCCTCAAACTTGTTCTTTTTGAAAAACCCTCTGAGAACGCATATGACCTCTCCAAATTCCTCGCAACTATACTCTGTTCACAGGAACACATGTCAGCTGCTGAATCACTAGGTTCTCATCAACTTAACTCATTTGCAGCATTTCTCGAAGAAAATTTGCATACTTCTTCAGAGAATTCAATTGTCCAAATTTCTCAACTGAAGAAAATGGCTGACGGTAAGAAGCCACAGAAGGAAGGAAAGAGGCCTGAGGTCAATACATCGTTTGAGATCCCTGATGAAATATATGCTGGGTACTGCACGCCTACTGAGGAAACCAAGAATGAGCGCAAGGTGCGCATTCAGAAAATAGAAAGGAGATGGGCAAGAGAGTGGAGGGAGTACAGGTATGTAACTCCAAAGTACATGAAGAAATTCGCACTCAATCCTCCATGCCCAAGAGCTCCATTGGCACCTGGCCAAATCGCTGATCCCACCAGCCTCAAGCACGGTGAGGACTATCCTGATGAATGGGCCAAGCGCCAAGCCAAGTTGGCTAAGCAAGCCAAAGAAGCAGTGAGGAAATTCAATGAAGACTCTGCTGCTGCTGCTGCCTCTGCCGAGGCCTTTGCTGTCAAGCCAAAGAAGGCTATGTCAAAGAAGCCTGCGCGCAAGCCAAGTGCTTCACCAACAATGCCCTCAAGGCCAAGTTCCTCAGCAATGCCCTCACGACCAGAATCCTCAAAGCCCTCACGGCCAATTCCTCATGCTGCTCTTGTTCCTCCAAAGTCCTCAGCTCCTCCGCCAAAGCCCTCAGCTATTCCGACTAAATCCTCAGCACCTGTGCATCTCGCCTTGTGCCAAAGGACTGCAGGCATCTCCATTGCCTCAGGTGTCTCGGCTAGTTCCTCAGCTGCATCAAGTTCCTTAGCTGGCCCCTCACTGCTGAAGACAAAGGCCACTGCTGGACGAGGTCCTCGCCCCCAAGTCCTCAAAAGAAACAGGTTGCTTTCCAAGTGCCGTCTGAAGAAGATGAAGCTGATGATGATGAACTTGCAGAAATCATCATAGACAGGCAAGTCAGGGCCGCTAGAGCCAAAGGAACAGGGGTGCCACTGCTTTTGGATCCCAAGTTGATCCTCGACTACATTGATGTTTGGCACAAGGACCCCAACGCTCCCATGCCTGACTTCAAGCTGACTTCTGGCCAAAGTCACATGCTGACCCACTTCATTCAAGAAGAAAAGTGGAAATTTGAGAAGGCCAGGCAGATCAAGAAAGCACAGTACAAGAAAGAGTGCTATCTGAAGAAAAACATTGTCTCTATGACAACTGAAGAACTTGTCACTATTCAGACTGAGATCAAGAAACTCAGTGATGACTTTGACGCATATCGCATTGATTGGCTTGGAGCCAAGGTTCGTTCTGTGAAACTTGTGGATAACTTTACTTCCAATGTTGCAGCCCCAACGCAACAGGAAATTCCTCAGGCTGAAGCATCTGCTCAGCTTACTGAAGAAAATGCCAGCACCGCTGATGACAATCAGGATGCTGAAGAAAATGTGAGTTCCAGGGCTGATGACTGCATTTCAGCCACTGAAGAAATTGCCAGGGCACCCACTAGTGGTGCGCCTGAAGAAAATGAAGAACTCAGGGCAACTGCATCAGTTGTGCCTGAAGAAAATCAACCTGATTCCTCAGCTGCTCCTGCACCAACTTCAACTCCAATCCTTCCATCTGCATCAGATGTGAAGAAGACCAAGGCTGCAGAGCATGCTGCAGTGAAGAAAAGGAAAGCATCAGTTGCTTGAGATTCTTCAGCTTCAAAGAAAATGAAGCCTATGACAAGTTCATTTGCAAATCCGATTTATGCTATTCCCATCTCAACCAGGCCATCAAAGGACCTTGTTCCTTTTGATGAAGAATATGTGATCCCCAGCGGATCTGATGAAGAAACTCCTTCTGCTGCTTCGTCTGAACCGTTGGATGAAGAAATTGAAGTGGATGTGATCCCTTCAACACCTATCATCTCCTCGCCTATGCCTCAGTTCACAGCTGAAGAGGTTGGCGTTGAAGAAATGGAAGATGAAGATGTGGACGTTGGTTGTTCCACACCCGTAATCAGTGATGAATTCTGGGAAAGTCAACATCCAAACTCTCCAATGTTCACCCCTCTATAGAAAATTCCTCGGCCCCCCACGCAAACTGTACAAATGGGCTCTGAAGAAACTCATCCCACTGCATCTGTCCATGAGGAAATTCCAGCCACTAGCGCTGAAGAAACTGCTGCTGAACAACCAACGATGCAGACTGCCACTGAGGAGGAACCAAAAATTCCTCAGCCTGAAGAACCTGCGATTGAGATTCCTGAGGTCGTGATGCAACTCACTAACACTCCTGTGCCGAAGCCAAAGGATCCATTCTCATGGAAGCAAAAGTTCAAGGCTGATGATTTATTCGGCGAGCACGTATTCTTTGAAGACTACAACCCCTATAACTCTGCTCGCATTAGGAAGAGGTGTTTCTGGACTGCTAGTCAAGCCAATTTCTATTCCTCAGTGCTGTTCAACAAGGAGAAAATCTTCTACCATGAGCATATTCCTCACGTGGATATGGAATCTCTGCCATGCTTCGCACCAGTCCTCAGTGTTCTTCACGATGCTGGAGTGCTAAACTTTTGCTCTGACATCTGCGACTGGAATGAAGAACTGATTCTTCAATTCTATGCAACGCTGCACATCACCGGAGATGCTGAAGATGTGAATTCATGGGTGCTGGACTGGATGTCTGAAAACACACACTACACTACACCAGCCTCTGAATTGCTTCATGCTCTACCACTCAGTCCTCCCCTTGAAGAAGCTCGCTGCATCTACAGTGAACCTGAGCTCACACATCATTACATGCAGGTACTGATGAAACCTTTAAAGCCAGGTCAAGCACCAAGAACCAAATTCCTCATGAAGGAATTGCTGTATGTGCCCAGAACTATCTATCGTATTCTTACGAGGACAATCAGTCCTATCAAAGGCCACGACTCATCTGATGAGGAAATTGTTGGCATCATGAAGAATCTGGTATTCAACATCGTTCATGGCATTCCTGTCAATTATCACGATTTCTTCATGAGGGCTATGGCAAATGTTGCACTGTCTCCATTTGAGCCGAAGCCTTATGCACCTTGGATTATGAGATTCCTCAGGACAAGGTCTTCACTCAACTACAAAGCTCATTTCCAGAATCACCTCAGCTACTTGCCCCCAATTGAAGTCCTCAAGCAGACATATTCCTCAATTGATGGAAAGGGCAAGGCACCAGCTGTAATAGATGAAGGCATTCGTCCATTGGATGGTCAGTTTCGCAAAGCTGCATCTTATTCCACCAATGATGACTCTGCCACACATGACTCTGCCAATGCACCCAAGTCCACTCCTCAAGCCACTACTCCGCGCGTGATGACTGACCGTGAACTTCTGCTTAGTCTTCACCAGAAGGTGGATCAAAATCACAAATGGGTTAAGCGTTAGTTTGGTTCACTTCTTCACAACATGACTGCCACACACAATGCAGTGAAGAAAAACCATTACTACCTCCATCAAGTCTTCGGTCGCACCTAGGCAATCCTGTCACATCTGTATGGTGAAGAAGATCTGAAGAAAATGGGTCTCAATGAAGATTTTGACTGGTCTGCACCTCCACCGAAGAAATTCAAGAAGGTCAAGGTTCCTTCTCTGGTGGCCAGCTCATATTCTTCATCGCGCGACACTGATGAAAACGAAGACTTGGACGACACTGCGGCAGGCCCTACTACGACAAATGACCCCAACAACGCTGGCGCTCCTTCATCAACTTGATATTCTTCAGGGGCGTTAGTCCTCATATTCGATCCTTTTGGTCATTTGATGACAAAGGGGGAGAATTTTGAGTTAGTCTTCAAGCGGGTCTTTCTATATGGGCGTTTTTTTAAGTTACAACTCTCGTTCTTCTAAGACTTTATTGGATCGAGTTGTAAACTTAAACCCGATGGTGCTCTGATGCTTTTGATATGTTTTGCTGCATGCTTATTCCTCATATATGCTAATGCATGCATGCTGAATTACATCAGTCACCATATTTCATCATGCATTTCAAATTCTTCTTTGTTATATGTCAAATGCGTGTATGAATTACAAGATATAGGGGGAGATCTCCATGATTCAACTCTTCAAGTGAGCATTGCTTCAAAAGCAAATTCCTCACTATGCACATCTTCAGGGGGAGTTCTTCTATATCTTGCAATCAAATTCCTCAATATCGGTAGTTACACTTCATATGTTTATCCCCGTTGAAAACTTAACCTATATTGTCATCAATCACCAAAAAGGGGGGGTTGTAAGTGCATCTAGTGCCCCTTAGTGATTTTGGTGTATTGAAGACTTATAGATTAAGGGACTAATGCGTTTGTGAGTGTACACAGGTCTATAGTCTATGAGGAGTTTGATATTTACAGAGAAAGTCGACCCCTAAAAATGAAGTTCTTCGACTGAAGACTTTGGATCTCTGAAGACTTTCTAAAGACTTTGAAAGTGAAGAAATTGGTGTGACCGTGAAGAGTTGGTATTCATTCGAGGAACATGAAGCATGAAGACTTTTGTTTTCGTAGTTTCATTTTCTCTTTCTTGAGTCATAGGAAACACCGTACTATTAAAGGGGGTCGAGGAAATACTAAGGAAAAATTTCCATGTGATGCTCAACTCAAAATCCTACACCTAACAATCCCTTCGAGTGAAGCCATTGGAAATCTCATACAGTTCAGTCAATTTCTTCAGTGACAAAGACGAAGTTCTTCTGGTCTCTGAGGAATTTGTCCTGACTAAGGAGTTAGGAATTCGCCAGTGCGGATTTCCTACACAGTGAGGAACATGATAGACCTGAGGATTTTGCTACTCAAAATTCCGACCGTTGCTGTGCTATGCGCCAGCTGTCCCAAAATATCTATCCACCTAACGGTCATATCATTGAAAGGCATTTATGTCTTATCATGTCGGACTGCTCCCTAGGCTATAAATAGCCGCACCCCTACAACCACTAGCTGATTGGCTGCTCCGAGAGAAACTGACACTTTTCATTTGAGAGCAACCCATCCTCCGAGGACTTTGAGCGAAAATCATCAAGTGAGGAAAAACCCCAAACCCAAACACCTACAAACCCCAAGTGATTGAGCATCACTGAAGAGATTGATCCTGCGTGGATCCGATGCTTGTTACCTTTGAAGACTGTGCTTCTTCCAGACGGTTAGGCGTCATGGTCTAGAGCATCCAAGAGGAATTGTGGATCGCCGAGTGACCAAGTTTGTGAAGGTTTGGAAGTCGCCTGAAGACTTACCAAGAGTGATTGGGAGAGGTCTGTGTGACCTTAGCTCAAGGAGAATACGGTGAGGACTGGGTGTCCTGAGCTGCGTGTTCAGGACTGGGTGTCTGGGACTGTGTGTCCTCGAGTTTAAATACTCAGCCGCTCCAACCAAACGTACAACTAAGACAGCAGTTGGAACTAGTCTACCAAATCATTGTCTTCACCAAGATTACCGGTTTTATTCCCTCAACTCTTTCACTTCCTCATAACTGTGTTGTGTGCTTGTTCATATCTGTGTTTGAAGACTTTGACTGAAGACTTTCTCAATTTCCTCAGTTCAATTTCTTCAGTCTGTTTGTCTTCATCCTGTGTTATCATGTGCTTACGCTTCCTGTACTCTGTGCCTGTCTTCATTTCATCATGATGACTATGCTTGTATTCTGTTATGTTTACTGTTGAGTACTTATTCCGCTGCTAGTAGTTCTTCGCTAAGGAATTTCCTCACCGGCAAATTCCTTGGTGAAGAATTTCATAAAAATCACCTATTCACCCCCCCTCTAGTCGATATAATGCACTTTCATTGATACCTTGGTTCTCAAAAGCTGAGGGAAATACTTACTCTACTTTGCTGCATCACCCTTTCCTCTTCAAGGAAAAAACCAACGCAAGCTCAAGAGGTAGCAGGAAGAATTTCTGGCGCCGTTGCTGGGGATATCTACGCCAAGCCGAGACATACCAAGTATCCATCATAAACTCTCATCCCTCGCATTACATTATTTGCCATTCGCCTCTCGTATTCCTCTCCCCCACTTCTAAAATGATTTTCGAAAAGTTTTGCCTTTTCTTCACCCCTCTTCCGTTCGTCTTCTTCGTTTGCTTTTTGTGTGCTCGTGTGTTGAATTGCTTGCTTTGTCACGATGGCTCAAGATAATGCCAAATTGTGTGACTTTTCCAATACCAACAACAATGATTTTATTAGTATTCCAATTGCTCCCGCTACTAATGCAGAATCTTGTGAAATCAATACCGCTTTGCTGAATCTTGTTATGAAAGATCAATTTTCCAGCCTTCCCAATGAAGATGTCGCATCCCATCTTAATAATTTCGTTGATTTGTGTGATATGCAAAAGAAAAAATATGTGGATAATGATATTTTTAAATTGAAGTTATTTCCGTTCTCACTTCGAGATCGTGCTAAAACTTGGTTTTCATCTTTGCCTAAAAATAGTATTGATTCATGGAATAAGTGTAAAGATGCTTTTATTTCCAAGTATTTTCCTCCCACTAAGATCATCTCCTTTAGGAACAATATTATGAATTTTAAGCAACTTGATCATGAACATGTTGCACAATCTTGGGAGAGGATAAAATTAATGATTAGAAATTGCCCCACTCATGGTTTGAATTTGTGGATGATTATACAAAAAAATTATGCTGGCTTGAATTTTGCTTCTAGAAATCTCTTAGATTCGGCCGCGGGAGGCACTTTTATGGAAATTACTTTAGGAGAGGGTACTAAACACCTAGATAATGTTATGGTTAATTATTCTCAATGGCATACTGAAAGATCTTCCACTAGTAAAAAAGTGCATGCAATTGAAGAGATTAATGTTTTGAGTGGAAAGATGGATGAGCTTATGAAATTATTTTCTAGCAAGAGTGCTCATATTGATCCTAATGATATTCCTTTGTCTACTTTGATTGAAAACAATAATGAATCTATGGATGTGAATTTTGTTGGTAGGAACAATTTCGGTAATAACGCGTATAGAGGTAATTTTAATGCTAGGCCGTTTCCTAGTAATTCCTCTAATAATTATGGTAATTCCTACAACAATTCTTATGGAAATTACAATAATATGCCCTCTGATTTTGAGAATAGTGTTAAAGAATTTATAAGTTTGCAAAAGAAAAAAAAGAAAAAAAAGAAAAAAAAATGAGAGAAAAAGAGAGAAGGGGAAATCTTACTATCCTTTTACCACACTTGTGCTTCAGAGTAGCACCATGTTCTTCATATAGAGAGTCTCTTGAGTTATCACTTTCATATATAGTGGGAATTTTCATTATAGAACTTGGCTTGTATATTCCAACGATGGGCTTCCTCAAAACGCCCTAGGTCTTCATGAGCAAGCAAGCTGGATGCACACCCACTTAGCTTTTCTTTTTGAGCTTTCATAAACTTATAGCTCTAGTGCATCCGTTGCATGTCAATCCCTACTCACTTACATTGATATCTATTGATGGGCATCTCCATAGCCCATTGATACGCCTAGTTGATGTGAGACTGTCTCCTTCTTTTTGTCTTCCCGACAACCACCTTCTATTCCACCTATAGTGCTATGTCCATGGCTCACGCTCATGTATTGCGTGAAAGTTGAAAAAGTTTGAGAACGTCAAAAGTATGAAACAATTGCTTGGCTTGTCATCGGGGTTGTGCATGATTTGAATATTTTGTGTGATGAAGATGGAGCATAGCCAGACTATATGATTTTGTAGGGATAAGCTTTCTTTGGCCTTGTTATTTTGAGAAGACATAATTATTTTGTTAGTATGCTTGAAGTATTATTGTTTTTATGTCAATATTAAACTTTTGTTTTGAACCATACGGATCTGAACATTCATGCCACAATAAAGATAATTACATGATAAATATGTTAGGTAGCATTCCACATCAAAAATTCTATTTTTATCATTTACCTACTCGAGGACGAGCAGGAATTAAGCTTGGGGATGCTTGATACGTCTCCAACGTATCTATAAATTTTGATTGTTCCATGCTATTATATTATCTGCTTTGGATGTTTTATATGCATTAATATGCTATTTTATATGATTTTTGGGACTAACATATTAACCTAGAGCCCAGTGCCAGTTCCTGTTTTTCCCTTGCTTTAGAGTTTCGCAGAAAAGAAATACCAAATGGAGTCCAAATGGAATGAAACTTTCGCGATGATTTTTCTTGGACCAGAAGACATCTAGAGGACTTGGAGTACACATCAGGGAAGCCATGAGGCATCCACAAGGATGGAGGGCGTGCCCAGGGGGGTAGTGCGCGCCCCCCACCCTTGTGGGACCCTCGTGACTCCACCGACCTATTTCTTCTACCTACATATTCTCAAATACCCCAAAACCTTCCAGGGGAGCCCCAAAACCACTTTTCCACTGCCGCAACCTTCTGTACTCGTGAGATCCCATCTAGGGGCCTTTTCCGGCATCCTGCCAGAGGGGGATTCGATCACGAAGGGCTTCTACATCAACACCATTGCCTCTCTGATGAAGCGTGAGTAGTTTACCACAGACCTACGGGTCCATAGCTAGTAGCTAGATGGATTCTTCTCTATCTTTGATTCTCAATACCATGTTCTCCTCAATGTTCTTGGAGATCTATTTGATGTAATACTTTTTTGCGGTGTATTTGCCGAGATCCGATGAATTATGGATTTATGATCAACTTATCTATGAATAAATATTTGAATCTTCTCTGAATTCTTATATGCATGATTTGATATCTTTGCAAGTCTCTTTGGACTATCGATTTGGTTTGGCCAACTAGATTGGTTTTTCTTGCAATGGGAGAAGTGCTTAGCTTTGGGTTCAATCTTGCAGTGCTCGATCCTAGTGACAGAAGGGGGACCGACACGTACACTACTAGGAAAAACCTTATACACAGAATCTTAGCAGCAGCGCGGTACAGAAACAGGCGCTACTGCTAATTATCAGTATCACGGGAGCAAAACAGGCGCTACTGCTACCCTGTTAGTAGTAGCACGGCTCGATGGAACCATGCTGCTACTAAAATCGACCGGCAGTTCCCGCCACCCTAGGTTTAGCAGTAGCGCGCTCGAGGTAATCGCGCTACTGATAAAGTAATAGTAGTAGCATGCTTTTTTTGGGTGACGCTACCGCTAATTTTGAAACTGGCCACATGGCGGGCCCTGCTTAGCAGTAGCGCTTGTGCCAGAAGCGCGCTGCTGCTATTACTTTAGCAGTAGTGCGGCTTATCAGCTGTGCTACTGCTAAGCCGCAGCATATACCACCTTTTTCCCTCCCCCTCCCCCTCTCCCCCTCCCCATCCTCTCTTCCTCACTTTCCCCACCTCCCACCTCCTCTCTCCTTCACTTTGCTTCTTCCTCACTACTTCTCCCCCCATTACTCTCCTTCTTCTACCTACCTTTCTCTCTCTTTATTACTCCTAGCTAACTACACCACCTCCATTAATGCATCTCCTTTCTCTTTTTCCTTCCTCCTCCACTAGTTGAAGTTGTCTCCTCCCAAATTAGCTAGCTAGGTAGGTGTAGCATTTAGCAATGTGACCTATGTACCCCCTAACTAGATCTAACTTTGTCAAGAAGAGCTTTGTCCACTTTTGATCTCCCTACTACATCATCATCTCCACCGTGTGCTCGATCTCGAGATAGGTGATTAAAAATTCATGCTTTTGCAAGAATGGAAATATGTGTATGTGTGTGCGATGTGATGGAAATTGTGTGTGTGGCATGAGTTGACGCCGAATTGTGCTTGTGAGTTGCCTATGTTTTGCCGAAATGTCGATTTATTTCCGTTTCGGCGAATTCCGGGCAAACTCTAGATCTATATATCCTATTTTTAGGGAAGGTCATGCTGAATTTTTGTATGACTTTGATGCATGCACACATTTTTATAATCAATTTGTTTATTATTACCGTGCAGGCGTTCATGATGGTCAGTGGAACGATGGTGGACAGGTGGTTGCGGTCGGCGCTGCAGGACATGAAAGAAAATAACCTGACAGAGGTTTTATGTCTGTGTCGAAGATGCAAAGGAATAGTTTAGCTCGACCCCTATGACGATGGTCATGTCGAAGCGCACCGGCTCATGACTAGTTTCATGGATGGCTATACTCGGTGGATAATTGAAGATGAGGATGATGATGTTGAGGACACCGACGGGGCAGGCAATGATGACACGGGGCAAGACGAAGATATGATCGATAATGGCGGCGGGGAAGAAGCCGGACATGGCGGCGGAGAAGGGGTCAGACATGGCGGAGGAGAAGGGGCTGGACATGGCAGCAGAGAGAACGTGGACTCCACGCCGCAGAGTTTGTCGGTACTAAGTTCAATCATGCGGGACCCTCATGTTCAAGCACTGCTTCGCAAGGAGACGAGTACTGAGAGAGCTTCTTCTAGAGAGTAGGCTAAGCTACAGCAACTAGTGGTAGACTCGAACACTCCATTGTATGATGGTTGCAATCCTGAGGTGACCCGATTGAGTTTCATGCTCCAACTCCTAAAGACGAAGGCTAAAAACAAATGGACCGACACTAGCCTCGATGAGTATCTGAAGTACCTAAAGGATGTTCTTCCCGCGGGGAATCTATGTCCTACTAGTGTGGATGAGGCCAAGAAGATCGTGTGCCCTCTTGATCTGCCACACGTTACATACCATGCATGCATCAACGATTGCATAATTTATCGGAAGGAGCACGCGGAAAAAACAAGCTGTCCGGTGTGCAATGCTTCTCGATACAAGAAGGCCGAGAAGAAATGTCCCCATAAATTTGTATGGTACTTACCGATCACTCCCCGTCTCCAACGGTATTTCATATATCCCAAGGAAGCAAAGCTCATGCGCTAACACGCGGAGAGGAAGAAGCCCAACGATGGAGATGATCCGAAGTTGAGACACGTCAAGGATGGAAGCCAGTGGAGAGCGTTGAATGGCTTCTATCGGTATTTCGAATGTGATGCAAGGAACATCATGCTCGGTGCGATTATCGATGGCATGAATCCGTTTGGCAACCAGAACACCAACCATAGCACATGGCCCGTGTTTGTATGGATGTACAACCTCCCCCTGGTTGTGCATGAAGTCAAAGTACATTCACATGAGCATGCTGATTCAAGGGCTGAAACAACCAGGAAATAATATTAATCTGTATCTGGGGCTACTTCAATAGGAGTTAGACACGTTATGGAAAACACCAACCAAGACATGAGACGCCAGCAAAGGCGAGTATTTTTACATGAGAGCCGCGCTGATCACGACGGTGCACGACTATCTCGGTTACGGATATGTCGCATTCTAGGTGTGCCATGGATATTGCGGATGCACGTGGTGCATGGATGATATGACGTCTCAGCAGCTAACGTCAAGGAAAGATGGCGGGTCTGGGAAAATCGTGTACATGGGGCATCGAAGATGGCTCGATCAGGACGGCCCATGGAGAAACCGTGGAGATCTATTCAATGGTCATGCTGAGCATCGAGGACCTCCACGTAAGTGGAGCGGCGCCAAAATCGATGAGTTGTTGAAAAACTGGGAACAGTGCCCCGCACCGGGAAAGATGATGAAAAAGGCGCCAGAGCCGCTGCTGAAGGTATGGAAGACGAGGTCTGTGTTCTGGGACTTGGAGTACTGGCACAAATTGGACACTCTCATTTCCTTGATCAAATGCATATCTGTAAGAATGTCCTTGAGAGCTTGCTCACGACACTAATGAACATGCCGGATAAGACCAAGGATGGGCCGAAGGCAAGAAAAGACTTGCAAGATTTGAATATCAGGAAAGATCTGCACATGTTGCCCCGTAAAAAGACAGACGAGACAGAGACGGAGACAGATGCACGGGAGAAGAAGGGCAAGAAAGTAAAGGAAGAGGATTATTGCCCCCTGCTTGCTTCACCTTAAGTCACGCTGAGATCAATCAATTCTTTAAGTGCCTTACCGGAGTCAAAGTTAGTTCCGGTTACTGTGGCAAGATAAGCAGATATCTAGACACGGACAAGAAAAGGTTCAGCGTGATGTAGTCCCATGACTGTCATGTGATGATGATGCAGATACTACATGTTGCCCTTAGAGGGATAATGGACAAGCACATCCGTGACATGCTTATTGGTCTCTGCAACTTTTTCGACGTCATCTCTCGAAAGTAGATCAGTGTGAAGCAGCTCCGAAGGCTATAGGAAGAGATCATTGTGATACTGAATGAGCTTGAGATGTACTTCCCGCCCATGTTCTTTGACGTCATGGTGCATCTGTGTGTCCATATTGTGGACGACATAATAGACCTGGGGCCATCATTCCTGCACAACATGATGTCGTTTGAGAGGATGAATGGGATCATCAAAGGATTCGTTTGTAACATGTCCGTCCTGATGGAAGCATCGTCCAGGGCTATCTGACACAAGAGTGCATCTCTTTCTGCGAGAATTTTCTATATGGCGCAGACCAGCCGCCTGGTGTTGGTGTTGCTTTGCCCGTTAACAAGCACAATGGGAGGCTCGAAGGAGAAGGTCACTCCAACGGTCGTAGGAAACCGCACATGGCATACTCAGATCGACGCAATGACATTGACAGAGCAAACTTGGTAGTGCTACAACACCTAGACGAGGTAGATCCTTTCGTGGCACTGCACAAAGAAATTATCGCAAATAAGTATCGTGACCGAGGGGTATGCAGGACGGACGCCGAAGTTACTAGAGAGCACAACTCCACTTTCCTGCATTGGTTCAAAGAGCATATTATTGCTAATCCTCTAGAAGAGGGCTCTAAGGAAGGATTGCTCATATACACCTTAGCACATGGCCCCTCGCCCAACCTCGTCACCTATTAGGCATACGATATCAACTGATACACGTTCTACACAAAGGCTAAATATATGGACAGTGATGACCAGAACTCAGGGGTGACGATGGAATGCATGACAGGCAGCGACAATGGTGCAACTAAGAGATTTTACGGAAGGGTCGAGGAGATCTGGGAGCTTGACTACTTTGGACTGCACAACATGACGATATTCCGTGTCAGATGGGCTAAGAATGTTTAAAGAGAAAACCGGTATTTCACTACCATGACTATACCCGACGCCAAGAGCACTACCGTGAACGCTATCGCAAAAAAGAGCCATGGGTACACGCTAAGTACTTGACACAATGCTTCTTCATAACTGACCCATGCAATCCCAGCCGTGTTGTCGTGAGGAGAGGCAAAAGGAACATCATTGGAATGGATGGAGTCGCCAACGAGGAAGACTACGACCAGTACGGGAACCCAGTGAGAGAAGATGACGATGAAGTATACATCAAAAGAAGAATCAATACTACATTACCTAAGAAAAATCGTACTCCATGGAAAAGGAAAAGTCACAGTGAGGGGCTCAATTATTCTTCAACGAACAAGAAGGGAAAGAAGCTCACTCAAAAACAAAAACGTCAACGCTGAGGAACCGTATGTTATCAGTCAAATGATGTAATATATATGTTCCTATTTTGTGTACACACTTAGCCATTATGCATGGGTCCAATGATGTAATATATATGTTCCTATTTTGTATACATACTTAACCGTCAAATGATGCAATATATATCGCCTTAGTTATATACATTGTATCACCTTCCCTTCATTCACTGATCTCGGAAAAAAGGAAAAGGAAAGTGAGAGAAAATAAAGGAAAAGAAATTAGAAGAAAACAAACAGGAAATGGTTATAGCAGTAGCGCTTTCCTAAAAAAGAGCTATAGCTAGTCAAGGTAGCAGTAGTGATTTCCATATAAAACCGCTATAGCTACCTATAATAGCAGTAGCGTTGTTTCCATAAAAGCGCTATAGCTAACTTAGTTATAGCGCGTTCGTTCTAAATGCGCTACTACTACGTCCACTTAACCCCCCAAATCCTCACTCTCTCTGCTTCATCCCGCCTCTTTTCCCCCAAAATCCCCACTTTCTCTTCCCCCGTCGCGCCGTCGGAACCCTGCCCTCGCCACGCCCATGCGCTGGCCCCCGACCCCGACGCTCGCCCCCGACCCCAACCCTGACGCACCATGCCTCCCTCCTCTGCTTCCTCCCCTCCCAACCTCGGCCATCGTCGGGCCTGCCTCCTCGCCCCTGCACCCTCTGTAAGCCCCCCACTGCTCCTCCTCTCTCTGCTAGCTAGGGTTCTTCGGTTAATTTACTTAGGTTTTAGTTAGGGCAGTACGTTAATTAGGTTATCTATTTAGTTATGAATTTAGCTAGGTTTTTAGGGTTAAGCAATTCTAGTTAAAAGAAAAGGCAGGATTTAAGCAATTGTCCAAATCAACATCCCTTGTTAAAGCAAATTTAGGTAGGCTGGATTTACTTTCAAATATTATGAAGAAAAATGACTTCTTGCATTTTTCTTCAAGTTCTATATTTTTCTTCCTTTTATATGCAAATTTGAAGTGGACATGTGATGTTTTGGACATGTCATATTTGGAATTTGGACATGTGATGTTTTGGACATGTCATATCTGGAAAATGATGATTATGTGCAGGGTAAATGATCTGAGTGGCCTATGTTATGCCGGAATGTTGATTCATTTCCGTTTCGGTGAATTTCACGCGCTCGATATGTCCATTTTTTAGCAAAGGTCATGCCAAAATTTTCCGTGAATTTTGGCATGACTTGTGCTAGATAGTAGGCATATCGAGTGTCGGGAGTTGCTAGGAAACGACATTCCGTCAAACATAGATCTTTTTTATGCCATTTCTCTTTTTTTCTTCATAGTTTTAGAATTAAACAAGGAGACTTAATCATAGGAAACATGTCGAACAACGAAGAAACCGGGCCTTCTGACCAAGATGCGAACGAGATGGATTATGAGGGTGAACAAGAGTACCTCGAATTTTCGTCTACTAAGCATAGTCAAGGTTTGCAGGTCGGCCTCAATGATGGCACTGACGCCGACATCGACACCGACGGCGCCGGCACCGATGGCGACGCCAAGACCGGCGGGGAAGGTACCGGCGCTGATGCCGCTACCGAAAAGAAGAAGCAGAAGAAGCAGAGGATACGAAAACCTAACAAACTAGGCATTGGATGACTGGTGATCACAAATATGGCACCTGGCAAGTTTGAGCCATTAGAGCCAGAAGAACCTCTCAAGTGCTATGGAAACTAAGTAGGATGCATCCTACAGCAATGCACGAGCTTCAATGACGATGACTTAAGGAGTAAAGAAAATTTGAGGCAGTTGCTCCTGATGAAGTTGCACAAGAGATTCAAGTTCCCCGACCGGGATGATAACATAGAACAACCGTGGGATGATCCGAAGATGAAAAAGATTAACAATCATGCCATGGGCATGTTCAACAATGATTTGGCCTCCTGGAAAGGGAGGGTGAAACAAGCTATTGAGGCTGAGGAACCCCTGTCCAAGATTCTGGAGAAAAATCCGACACTTATAGAAGAGGAGTTCGAAAAGTTCAAGGACACTTGCGCTACCGAGGTAGCTAAGGCTAAGGCTGTCAAATTCAAGAGCCTTCGGCAAAGGAACACGGGGAAGCATCGCCTCGAAAGTCGTGGCTACCTCGGTAAAAGGCCCACATGGGATAAGGAGGAAGCGGAACATGAAGTCACGGGTCTCCCAGACCCCTTCACAAAGTTCACCAACCCCTTGGAGCGTGACTTCATCAGGGCCCGCTACAAGTGGGACAAGGAAAAGAAGGTTTTTTACATGGACCAGATCACGAGGAGATTGATTAGACTACTGGTAATTATTCTTTTACCACCTTACATTTAGCTCCAGATCAAGTCGGCTACACATTCGTAAAATGTTCATGTTCCTTCTGCAGGAGAAGCAACACCAGCTTGCAGCCGAAAGCCCTACTTCTACGATGAGGCCCAAGTGGGACACCCCTCTCAACCGGGCCTTGAATGAACTTAAGGGATTCCCTTTGGACCAGCGGCCGCAATATGGACATGTGCACGTCACCGGAAACGGCGCCACGTGGAAGGTGCTTTACAACGAGGGCCCGGAGACCAAGAAGCAAAAAAAGAAGTTTAGTTAGGCGGACATCGACGAGAAGGTGAAGCTTGCGTTCGAGAAAAAAGCAGCTGAGGACGCGAAAAAAACATCTGAGGAGAAAAATGAGTTGCTACAGCAGGTAGTCAATGCAGCTGTAACTGCCTACAGAAATGATTTCGCTACTAACTTGATCCCAACTATCATCAACTGGACGAAGGAAAATCCAGACAAGACGGTACATGATTTCTCGTTGCCCGGTTTCATCGCGAGCAACTCCGTGAACAACAACACCACCGCACCATCACTTGCTCACGCAACCGGGCCTCCTCTCGCACCGCACCCGCTCATAGCATCCCGTCCTCAGTCTCTGGCGTGCTAGGCAGGCCTTTCGTCTTTGGCTGAGCTCGACGCCCTCACGGTAATTAGATGTCGCACGAACATATATATCTACAATATTCCATTTTCATTGCCTTTCAGATGTTTTACGCCGCAGACATGTGTTTGCAGGCCGATGAAACCCCGTGCACTATACTCTACTTGATCAAAGGCCAGAAGGCGGACGTGGGAAAGGGGGTGATAACGAAGCCCTTGGATCTCACGTTCCACAACCAGCCGATGCCCGCTGGGCACTTCAGGGTTACCTTGTCGAGTGTGACATCGGGGCACGAGGATTTGCCTCCTCGATTACGCCTAGGAGGAGAGGACGACGAGACCCTGCCGCGGATTTGAAGCTGCAAGGGTTGGGTGTTGCTATGGCCGAAGAATCTTCTTCGTCTGGAGCCGGCTGAGAGCACACCAATAACCACACATCAACAAGCATGTATGGAGACCACCACCCCGCCTACGCAATTGCCATTTCCTATAGTGTTGGGTGAGAGCGGCGAACAACGTGATGAAGGGGGTGCAATAGTACTGGCTGATGTAATCAGTCCCGTAGAACAGAGAATAGATGATGAGACGGAGGAGACGGAGGACCCAATGGGTTTCCTCAATACAGACGCCTATGAGGGTGACTTAGATATGATGAGTCAACCATATGACGAATCGGGCTATCAGCATGCTAATGAGGGTGATCTGCCCGAGCAGGAACGTCATAGCAGGGATTGCAAGAAGTCTCTCTTCATGAAATCCTCATAGGACACGCCTTAAGATGCCGCCTCAACATAGGCTCAACTAGCCAGGGGCCGTACAGTGCTTAGCCCGACAACTCTAGAGCGGGGGTTATGGAAGGGTCTGGAAGGTGTGCCCAAGAAAAAGGAGAGGAAGAGACCGGGGAAGATAGCTACCTCCAAACAAGCCAGAGCACATAGCAGCCAGATGATGGATTTTGAAGAGTGTGTACCCGTGAAAGGTGCGGCCATGTTCCATATCAAGGGCGAGCCGATGCTACCGCCAAAACCGCTGGAGGCACTATCAGGGGATCTTAGGAGACTGCACGACCATGTGTTGTCGACTAAGAAAAGCCTACTAGCCTCGAAGGATCTAGGATATCTGACATACGCGGCTCGTGTGCTTGAGGGGAAGTGCTACATCGACACACGGCCGACGGAGGTGTTCTTCCTGCAGTTTGACCATACCTTCGAGATGTTTCTGACAAGGCGGCTCGATTTTACAATCGTCCGCCTTGTTGCGCTACATATGAGCTCCGTCATGAAGAGAGAAGAAGTCTCGCAAATCTGTATGGTGGATCCGTACTACATGCACGAGTCTTTCTTGAGTCTCGACGACTTTGAGCGTGAAACTGCTAGGGAGTACCTCCAAAACTTCATGGTACAGAACAAGGACCAGGAAATTGTCCTCCTGCCTTATCATCCAAAGTAAGTCAGTTCCGGACAACCCTTTCATACATTTCAATCATTTCTTCTCGCTCATATGGAGAATAATTTGAGGTCTCTTTTTCCCCGCAGCAACGGGCGTGCCGTCCTTATCGTTCTTTACCCGTGAGTCTCCCACGCCGTGTATTTCGGCCCTACCAGAGACTACGAGAAGAAGGACTACACCCACATAATGAATATTCTAGATGATGCTCTCCAAGGCTTCAGCATTAGGGGTGGCCACCTGCAGATCAGGAAACAAAGGAACAAGAAGTTGGGTTTCTCGCATAAAACTAACTTCTGCTGCATCCATGTCCCAAAACCAAGCAAGAAAGACGGATTCTACCTCCTCCATCTCATGATTGAGTTCAACACGGATCACCAAAAGTTTCGCATGACAACCAAAAACGATGATCATATCCGCAAGTGGGTAGAATCTCATGGAGAAGCGGATTATAAACTTAGAGATGACTTCTTTCGCATCCAAAGGGACATTGCGACGATCATCATGAAAGAAGTCGTCGATGAGAAGGGGATGTTCCACCACGGCCCTATATCGCGAGCTGACGTCCAAACTCGCATAGGCATGCAACGTCATGACCTCACACCGTTCAAGAAGCTAGGGTCCATCCCTGATGATATGGAAGGATGGAACTTCTAGTGATTTACGATGCCGATGATGATGATATGTGTTGGTTGAACTTGTATACTTTTTGTAGTGATGAAACTTTGTGATGTCCACGGTCCCTGCCGAACTTGTGTAACACTACTTTGTTAGTTTGGGTACGATGACTTGCGTACCTGTAGTTAATTAGTTTGCATACTATATGTTGCATCTAGTTGCTAACCCTTTCTTTTTCGTGTTTCTCTAGTATATTTTGTTGCATATGACCGTACATTCTCTTGATGAAGATGCATCTCTAACAGGTACCTAGATTCTTGATGGCGAAGAAGCAGTGCTATGTCGTGTACGAAGGGAAGGTTCCGGGAGTGTATGATGAGTGGCTTGAGTGTCAGGCGCAAGTGAAGGGGGTCTCGGGCGCCAGCCATAAAGGCTTCAAAAGCAGACAAGAAGCAGAAGCTAGTTACTTGAGATTCACGCTAGCGCGAGAGAGGACTCATAACCGCTGCCTCATGTACTGCATAATTTCGCTATCACTCATAGTGATAGCACTTCTCGCGTATATCATTGTTTAGATGGATGACGATGTAGTTGCAAGTATTCGAGACTTGCATGTATTGCTATTTTCGAGATGATAACGAGAGATCACTTTGTGTTGGATGATGATTATGATGATGACACGATTTGATGAGACTATTTGTATGTATATGCTACGATTACATTTGTGGTCTCGCAGCCATTTGTATGTGTATGATGATGAAATTTGTATGTGCTAAAGGCTCTTGTATAAAGCCTGTTCAAATACAAAACAAATTTGCAGAAAAAATCAAAAACTAGTAAAATTAGCACTAGCAAGGGGAGTAAAGTTAGCAACAGCGTGCCACTAGCAGTAGCGCGGCCTAATACACAACACTACAACTATTAGCAGTAGTGCGTTGTTCTACAGCTTGCTGCTACTACGCTTGTATAGCAGTAGCGAGGGACCTCACGCACTGCTGCTACAGGTTAGCTGTAGCGCCGTATCAGTAGCGCGGGTGACCGCGCTACTGCTATACCTAAAATCTGCGCTGCTGCTAGGCTTTTCCCTAGTAGTTGTTGCCATCGAGGATAACAAGATGGGGTTTTCATCATATTGCTTGAGTTTATCCCGCTGCATCATGTCATTTTACTTAATGTGTTACTTTGTTCTTATGAACTTAATACTCTAGATGCAGGCAGGAGTCGGTCGATGTGTGGAGTAATGGTAGTAGATGCAGAATCGTTTCGGTCTACTTGACACGGACATGATGCCTATATTCATGATCATTGTCTTAGATATCGTCATAACTTTGCGCTTTTCTATCAATTGCTCGGCAGTAATTTGTTCACCCACCATAATATTTTCTAACTTGAGAGAAGCCTCTAGTGAAACCTATGGCCCTCGGGTCTATTTTCCATCATATAAGTTTCCGATCTACAATTTTAGTTTCCTATTTACTTTCTTTACAACCTTTTACTTTTTGATCTATAAACCAAAAATACCAAAAATATTACTTTATCGATTATCCATATATATCAGATCTCACTTTGCAAATAACCATGAAGGGATTGACATCCCCTTTATTGCATTGGGTGCAAGTTGGCGTTTGTTTGTGCAGGTATTCTGTGGCTTGTGTGTTGTCTCCTACTGGATTGATACCTTGGTTCTCAAAAGCTGGGGGAAATACTTAATCTACTTTGTTGCATCACCCTTTCCTCTTCAAGGGAAAAAAACCAACACAAACTCAAGAGGTAGCACACTATCACGGTCCCAACCCATTCATACCACACCTTCAACTAAACGCATCCTAAGACAGTGTCACAGTTTGTACCTAGTATCTAAAAATGTTGCCATCTCATCAGCGGTGCCATTAGAAAATTATTTGGCACTGCTTCAGTAGTTTGTGCAGCCAACTTTGGTCCACACATTCGAGCAGCCAAGCAGTAAAATACTAAATCTTTATGGCACTAAAGAATTGGGCATCAGAGCAACTAGGTGCTCCGGAGTCCGGGTCCCTGATTTTTCCGCTACATCGGCTCGCCGGTGCAGGTAACCGGTGTGATATGTAGCAGCAGGTGTCCTTACACCGGTTTTGGTATACATAGTGGACGGCCTTAGTGCTATTAATTCTATGTTACTAAATTTGTGCATGTACACATCTATTAGTATCAATTTACTGTCATCCAAACATTTTCACTATGTTGTTGCAGCTATATTTATCTTCCTCGTAAAATGTTCAATTTGTTATTTACAGTACATGAGTAAGAACTTGTAGCGTTGTTGTAGTTAATTATAACTTCTGATGTTTTAGAATTTGGTTGTTGTCTCAGTAGCAATTAATTCATTTGCACATTGATCTTTTTGAGAAGATATGTCATAATTAACCCGTTTCTTCAGTTTTTCAAAATAAGTATTGGTGATTTTCTATGTTGCTATAACCTCATTTCCCCTACAATTGTTACTGATCTAGTTTTAAAATATTATAGGATGGACAGAAGTGTTCTTACTTGGAGTGGGTTGATGAAGAGTGGCCACAGTCTTTGAAGATGTGCCTAGCAAAGCTCTGGAGCATGTATGAGGAAGAGAACAGAAGTAGGCTTAGAGAAAGTGTTGTCAACGCTGAAGAATATTTGAAGATGTGGGATAAAAAGAGGAGAGTGGAGAATGAGCTAGATTTTTTAAATCAGACGTTGCTAAGTTGGTGTTAGCGAAGGAGGAGACACTTTCCCAGTTGGCTAGTGCAAAACAGGTTCTTACTGAACTGAAAGCAGAGGTGGATAAGACGAGTCTGGATGATCTCGATTAGGAAAATGAATATATTGTTCTTATGAAGTTGAACTAGCTATATGTTGTACTGTGATGTTAAAATATATTTATGTGCCTGATATAAAATTGGCAAACAATTGTTTGATATGAAATGTGAATTTGTGTAATACTGAAATTATTAATTGTAAACTAATAAACCTGCTAAGTGCGTCATGGAACTTTGCAAATGGTTCTAGCAGTAAAAACGTTTGTGATGGAGTAGCCCAGTGCCACACAGTTTTCTTCATGAAATCGTGTGCGATGTAGTTGATAAAAGCAAACGGTTAACCAAGGCAGAGCGTGTGTGATAGTTACACCTATCACACACGAGCCTATACATAAACCTGTGTGGGATTTACATAAGAACGGAAACGTTTTCCCTGGATTGACTGTGTGGGGCGTACATACGAACGGAAACGTTTTCCCTGAATTGACTGTGTGGGTTGTACATACGAACGGAAATGTTTTCCCTTGCTTGACTATGTGGGATGTACATAAGAATGGAAACGTATTCCTTATACGAACGGAAATGTTTTTCTGGGACTCACCATGTGGGATGTACATACGAACGGAAATGATTGGGTTTAGATGCCTCGCCCGATCGCACACGAGCTCATTTTTCCCCAGCATGTGTGCCAGGAGGGCCTATCCCCGACGGTTTTTGGGTCGTGTGGGAAGGACCCCCCTATCGCCCACACTCACTTGGCGACGGTTCCAAATGCCATCGCGGAAAAGGGTTAAAAACTATGTGTATAGCACCTCGATGTACCAGTGGCACAGACCTAGCTCATGATGCCACCGATGGGGAACGAAGCATGAAAATAAAAAAAATCCTATGAACACCCTAGATCTATCTAGGAGAAGCATAGAAACGAGAGGGGAGAGTGTGTCTACGTGCCCTCGTAGACCGAAAGCGGAAGCGTATATAACGTGGTTTATGTAGTTGTACTCTTCGCGATCCGATCACGATCCAATCGATCTAGTGCCGAATGGATGACACCTCCGAGTTTAGCACATGTGCAGGGATGTTTCCTCCTCCTTGATCCAGCAAGATAAGGCGGAGAAATAGATGGGATCACAACCATCACGACGGCGTGGTGGTGATGGTGGTGATGGAGCTAGTTCAGCAAAGCTTCGCCAAGCGCTACTAGAATGAGGACGGGGGAACTTCGAAGTAAAGGGAGAGAGAGGGGCGCCAGGGGCTTGGTGTATCCTCTTAGGGCTCCCCCTCCCCTCTATATATAGACGGAGGGGCATAGGGAACAACCCCTCCAAGCCCTAGGGCACAGCCAAGGGGAAAAGGATTTGGACTCCAAGTCCAATCCTATTTCTACTAGGACTCCCCTTTTTCCCTTTCCTAGTCACATGGGTTTTTGAGGACTTGGTGTGTCTAGCCCAATAAGGCCAGGACGCCTCCCCTCAGCCCATGCCAGCCCTTGGGTCGTGGTGGACCCACTTGTGGACTTCTATACCCCTCCGGAATCCTTCAAAACCTTTTAGAAGCTTCACGGTACAATACCGAAAAAACTGCACCTTTTTCCTGAACCCAAAATGTGACTTCCCATATATAAATATTTACCTCTCGACCATTTCGAGACTCCTCGTGACATCCGGGATCTCATCCGGGACTCCGAACAATATTCGGTTACCAATCATCAAATATCCCAATACTACTCTAGCGTTAACGAACGTTAAGCGTGCGACCCTGCGGGTTCAGGAATCATGTAGTCATGACCGAGACACCTCTCCGCTCAATAACCAATAGTGGTACCTGGATGCCCATATTGATTCCTACATATTCCAAGAAGATCTTTTATCGGTTGAACCATGATGTCAAGGAATCGGTTAATCACGTATGCAATTCCCTTTATCCGACGATATGTTACTTGTCCGAGATTCGATCGTCGATATGTGCATACCTAGTTCAATCTCATTACCGGCAAGTCTCTTTACTCGTTCCATAATACAATATCTCATGACTAACTCATTAATCACATTGCTTGCAAGCTCTTTAAGATGGTGTATTACCGAGAGAGCCCAAAGATGTCTCTCTCCGTCATACTCATACGGAGTGACAAATCCAAGTCTTGATCCATGTCAACCCAAACAAACACCTTTGGAGATACCTGTAAAGCACCTTTATGATCATCCAGTTATGAAGTGACGTTTGGATACACACTAAGTATTCCTCTAGTGTCAGGGAGTTACACGATCTCATGGTCTAAAAAACAGATACTTGACATGAAAAAAGCTATAGCAAATAAACTAAACGATCTGATTCTAAGCTTACGGTTGGGTCTTGTCCATTACATCATTCTCCTAATGATGTGATCCCATTAGCAAATGACAACTCATGTCTATGGTTAGGAAACTTAACCATTTTTTATCAACAAGCTAGTCTAATAGAGGCTCACTAGGAACACTGTGTTGTCTATGTATTCACACATGGGTCAATACAATTCTAACATGAATGATAATAACCAATTTATTATTGCCTTTAGGGCATATTTCCAACACGAAGAGCTGTTGTGATTTGCATCCCGCCATCCTATGAACCATACATACAGTGGTACCAAATACCCTACACAGTTAACAAAATCATCTAGAAAAAATGCAGATCGATGGGACAGAAGGCAAGCCCACCAACATGATTTCGTCTGACTGGTTCCTCCAATCCGATTAAATCCCAAATCATCGGAGAAGGCCGAAGGGGACTGCTTATAGCATCTACAATGTGGCGCTTAAACATGGGTGCCAGGATTTTAATCCTAATCGATGGGCAATCATCAAGATAAGTCCAGATCTCACTTCTGGCATCAACGCTGGAAGTAGAGGCGGGTGCTTCTCACCTTTTTGGCTAGCGTCGGGAAAAATGGAAAGGGTCCGAGCGTACGTGATTAGCTCTTTTGTCAAGCGCCTTCGTTGAACAAGAGGGTGCTTAGAACATCTACAATTGAACTTCTTAAATTAACCGGACGGACGCATGACCATTTATCGGACAGGAGAGAGAAAAAAAATTAACCTAACCAAAGCCTTCTTAAACATCTAGGCTGCTCGGCACTCCTTAAATGCAGCCCATATACATGAGCAATACGAGAAGTGCGTGGCCATGTTTGATCAGTGGTCCTCCGTCGGCCATATATAATTTGACCCATCACGGATCATCTTTTCTCTTTGTTTAATTTTTCTTTTCTTTTTCTCCATCCCTACTAATCACATGTATATGACCAAACGTATAGGGAAAAAAGTGTAGGACATGACTACGTGCGTGAACAAATAGAGATCCAAAGCAGACATGCCCGGACAATAACTGGGCGCATCCGTGGACATTTAAGGGGCCAAATTTGCTCACTCTAGCTACAAATGCCCTTAGCTCATTTTCTAAATTTTGGCTGTCTATTTGTATATATACCTTTATGCTGCTACCAGTTTTAATCCCTCATGATCAAACCAAACCGAACTCCTGCACGCGCGCGCGCGCGCGCGCACACACACAAAAACTCGATCCAAATCCGCGCGTCATTCCTTCGGAAAACGCTTCCTGAAGTTGCGTTGTGACGTAATATATAGCTTCGATTTATAATCAGGACGCAAGAGCTCCCGTAGCTCAGTTGGTTAGAGCGTTGGTCTTATGAGCCGAAGGTCGCGGGTTCGAGCCCCGCCGGGAGCACCTTCTTTTTCGTGTTTTACTTCGTAAACACGAGCTACACAATTCCTCTTCTTTTTTTGTTTGTCCCCTCGACGAAGATGCTTCCAAGTCGATGACCGCCTGCCTCCGTCGATGCGTACTCCGCCATCACGTGCTACTCTTCTCTTGTCCGTCGATGCGTACAATATTTGCAAAGACGGAACAGCGATGTTCCGCGATGGCGGCAGAGGGGCAGGTGCTGACGCCCCGGGTCGGTTTAATCTCTAGTTTCGCTCTTCGCTGGGCTTGTCCCCGCCTCCCCCTCTGCTAGCTCGTGTTTACGAAGTAAAACCAAAAAGGCATTTTCAAGGCTGACCATTAAATCTTCAGCTACCGTTTGAACCGCGGAAACCATCCGATGTCGATTTGTATCAATTCACGGGATGATCCGGATACAATTTTTTTCACAAACCGAAGACAAAAGTGAAGGAGGTTTGCAGGAGTTCAAACCGCTCCCAAGCCTGATCGAAAAATTGGCATTAAAAACATAGGAGTAAGGGCATCTTCAAGGCTGATCCGTAAACCTTCAGCAACCGCTCAGACCGTGCAAGCCATCCAATGCCGACTCGTATTGATTCACATGGTGATCCAGACACGATTTCTTTCGCAAACCAAAGACAAAAGTGGAAGAGGTTTGCAGGAGTTCGGACCGCTCCAAGCCTACTTCTGACCGATCCGTCCCACCAAAAACCCCTCTTCTATCCCTCGCGCGCTCCCGCCTGGCATCAGCTGCTCGCATTCATTCCGCTGTAGAGCGTGCCACTCCGTATTGAAAACGGCTCAGGGTGGACGTGACCTCTCACTGCCTCCGCCATCGAAGTGGCGCGCCGGCCGAGGGCGCCGCTTGCTGCATGCCTACCTAAACACGCCTCCTCGCCGCATTCATACGCCACCATTAACCCCGCGTGGAAGTCGAAAAACCTACTCCGGCCACACGTCCGTTCATGAGCGGGCCGACATTAAACGCAAGGCCGGTCAAACTCTTACCGTCCGCCCTCTATTTAAACAAGGCCAGATACATGGGCAAGAACCACACCCCTCCGCCGCTCCCCCAGTCTCCTCCTTCACCATTCTTTCAATGGCTTCCGAAGAGTAGTTCTCCGGCATACAAGCCGGCTAGGTGGCCCACCGAGCCCGCCGGATACGGGCGTGATAGCTTGCTGCTCCACCTCCCGCGCCTGACCCGATGGAGCAAGTTGCCGCCCCAAGCCGCCGCGTGGTTCAACAACTCGCCGCTCCAGACCCACTTGATGAGGAGTGGCGAGTTGCTCGCGCCGGCACGGCAGGGGGCACGGTGGCACAGGCGTCATCGCTGCCGTCGACGACTGCGCCTCCCGTGCGTGCCTCTCGTGCCAGCGACCGCGTCATGCAGGCAGAGACAGAAGCCGGCTGCGCGAAGAGCGACGAGTCAGTGTCGGCGCCTCCGTGTCTGCAGTCATCATCTAGGAAAGTGAAACACAGGAGTCTGCCACCGCTTGGGTCCCATGAAGGCCACCGCCCAGACGACGCCGGCGTACACAACCGGTGTCTTGTCTGGCTCTTCTCTTTGGAGGACATCTGTCGATCCCGCATGGGCTTCACGGAAGCGGAGGCGTCGTCGTCCCCTCCAGCTAAAGCATAAGCTGGGAGTTCCACTCCGATGAGTGGTGGGGAAGCGAGCGTCCTTTGCGCTAAAGAATATATCTTCGGGGCTCCCGACAGTCCGATGATCGGGCTGCCGAACATGAGGAAGACAAAGGATCCACGGGTGGCGATTTAATTAGGTAGTATTAGTTATACCTTTAAAGCCGGACTAGCACGGTTGATGTAAAATTACTGAAATCCATCATATTTATATGAAAATTCATCTTTTTTATATGAATTTCGTTCAGTTAACTTGAGTTGTTGTGAAAATGTATGCGGCAAGTGTTGGATGACTGTCTCCCGTATCCGTGTCCGCAAACTGGTCCTCTTCTGTCCGTGAACGAACACGAAAGGTTGGTCTGCGGAAGGTTTTTTCGGGTGCGGTTGGAGATACCCTAACAGCGTCGGTTCATCCAATTCCTGTTGAACCACCTGCTTATTAATGGAGGAGAGAGCCACATTTCAGTACTGTATTTCAGTATCCATGCATTTATCGTCCTGTCCAATCCTACAACGCCACAGCAAATGAGAGACAAACGTTTACCAAGCAACCACCCCACCCTCCCCTTGAGTCCCTGTCAGCAGGACACGTACGCCGCTGAGGCGCCACCGGAACGAGCAACCACCCTCGCTGTCACCCGGGACCCATAGCCTCCCAGTTAAGCTCCGCCCTCGAGGAGCACTCTCTTTCTCGCGATCTAAATATTTCCGCTCCGACGGACCCCAAGGCCGAGCCACCCACCCGCCCCCGCGACCATGGACATGCGGGCCCTCAACTTGAAGGCCGCCGGGCCCTCCTTCCTCGCGCCGCGGCGCCACCCGCCGGCGACCTGGGCTCCCCTCCCCGCCGGGGAGATCGGGAGGAGGCGGCAGCCGGCGCGGTTGACCAAGCTGGCGGTGAGCGCGTCGGGGAAGAAGAGCAGGAACGGCCGCGACGGGGACGACCCCAAGAGCAAGCCCTCCCCTTCCGGTAAATTCTTCTACTATGAGATTCCATGCTCTGCTCGTTTGATTCTAGTGGAAAGGCGGGGATCTCTGCGCGAATTTTGTCGATTCGATGCGGGTCGAGGTGACACGACCGCGCAAAGTGCGATTTTGGTTGCCCCCTTTACGTGATCGTTACAGTCGGGCCTATGAAAGTGTCGAAATAGGAACGTGTCGTGTTGCGTCAGGGGTCGGTGTAAGTAACGGCGAAATACTGAAATTGGTGACAGTAATAGAGTGATGAAACACTTATGCCTGGCTGTCTCGGTGGCTGCGATGGTGGATAAGCTATTGGGGTTGAAATGCTTCCGGTGCAGTCTGTGATTAAAAACACATACTAATAGCTTGTTCACTGGAGTGGTTTGGATTGAGAGATAGCGGACTTGTGGTTGTTCGATCATCTTATTTTTCCAACAGCGCTTTCCTTAGATGTGGAACTGTTGAATCAGCATAGTATGGTAGGTTTGATGTTTATTCAGTTGTAGGTATATATAACGCGATATTACAATATTTATTATGCAACGAACTAGACTGTATTGATAATAAACTATCTAAAGGATGTATTGAATTGATGGTTTCTCAATGCAGGAAAAGGTGATGCATCTACTCCCATTGGAGATGATGATGCCGATGCAGTAAGCCAAAATCATGGCGAACTGAAGCCCAGTGACACGATGTATGTACCAAGCAACCTGTCATATTGGCGAGATGTGAGAGCAAGCTTTGTGATTCCAAAGTCGGTAAGTCCAATCCTTTTGGACTAGTTATTCCAAATGTCGCTTTCCATTATTTATTTATTCTGAAAAACTTTCTCCATTATCTTGTAGAACTCAGTATTCGCAAAGTACATGATCTAGCTTTATGAATTCCTCTCATGCTAGATATTATGTATGGTCCTTTTAAGTGATTATTTAGTACTGGCTTAACTAACATAGCCTTGACTGAATCGCTGGAAATATATTTTTCTTCATTATATTAATTAGTTGGCATCATATCAGAGAGAATGCACTTGAGTAGGTTTAGTTAGCTTGAGAAGAGCTCCATGAGAACTTGGAAACTTAAGAAAAGCTAAGTGTATTGGATTGTCCATATCACACATTTTGTTCGAAGTATTCTAGAGTCAACTTCCGATCCTAGTTGAAATTTTTCTCGGTTTTTATTTTTTTCTGGAGGACTTTGAGATTACGCTCGCAATTATGACCTTAAACCTACTCCAGCAAGTATGTCAATGTTCCCCCAACATTGAGATTGCACTCTCAACTATGTCAGAGTATGTAACATGCTCTGACATTTTATTTCTTGAAGGTTCTCACTACGAATCTTCTTTTTACTCCATTCCTGCTAAACTTCCTCGCAGTATAATAGAGGAGTCTAATTTCTTCACCTTTAAACACCAAAAGGCTAGAGCATTTCTATGCAGTGCAACAAGATTTTCAGTGTGCTATTTCTAATACAGAAGCTGAAATTCTAATTTCTTCACCCCTATAATAGAGGAGTCTAATTTCTTCACCTTTAAACTCCACTCCTCATTTACCTTTTTGCTTGTCCTGAAATTCTTCCGTTTTGTCGTAACTGTACATAAAATACGTAATTTGTTCTGTCTCTGCCTGCTACTTGGTGCTGATTTAGTTTATCTAATCTTTTCTCAGTCTTCCCCCCTATAATATTTGTTTCTAATTAATTCTTCATCATGTCTTAAAACCAGGAGCAGGCAGTCGATGTAAATACACTACCACAGACATCATTCGATGGACCAGTACACTGTCTTCCTCGGAAATGGGCCCATTCTATTTCTGCACCAGAATCTGGCTGTGTGCTGGTCGCCACGGAAGAGCTTGACGGGAACGGCACCTTCGAAAGAACCGTCATCCTCCTCCTCAAACTAGGTTCAAGAGACGCCTACGACGGCCCATTCGGCGTCATCCTGAACCGGCCACTCTACACGAAGATGAAGCACGTGAACCCATCCTTCCGCGACCAGGCGACGCCTTTCGGCGACTGCTCCCTCTTCTTCGGAGGCCCCGTCGACATGAGCATATTCCTGATGCGGACCAACGAAGGCAGGCCCATCAAGGGGTTCGAGGAGGTGGCCCCGGGCGTCTGCTTCGGCTTCAGGACGGACCTGCAGAAGGTCGGTCACCTGATGAAGAACGGAGCGCTCAACCCCGAGGACCTCAAGTTCTACGTCGGGTACTCCGCCTGGGACCATGACCAGCTGCTGAGCGAGATCGACGCGGGGTACTGGGTCGTCACCTCCTGCAGCTCGGGCCTGATCACCGACGCGCTGACAACGGACCCTTCGTGCCTGTGGAGCGAGGTTCTGCAGATGATGGGAGGCCAGTACGCGGAGCTGAGCCAGAAACCGAAGGAAGATGGCGCGTGAAGTCGGCTATGTTGCGGCTCAGGCACGGTTTGCAGCAAACTCTGTTGTTGTTCGATTTGTACATAATTTGAGTAATCCCGTCTGGTCACTGTCCTGTTTTCGTCACGCGCGGAGACTGTTTTTGTTTTCGTGGTGCTATGATCAATAATAATACGTTTGCTGTTGGTGGGTGTACAATTTTTTTTAGAATTTTCTGGGCGAGAAAGGAAGGGTATAAAGCATAGCAATGGATATGCATGGGTAGATAGACATGCTTTGTCCCTGAAGTGGCCAACTATCCACTGGGCATTGGTTGACCTTTTCTTTTTTTATTTAGAACCATCCATTGATTGACTTTTTTTACTTTTTCTTTTTTTTGTTAGAAGCATCCATTGACTGAATGTGATTACCTAGACGCGTCGGGCACAAAGTTGTGGGTGACGGCGATACTGATCAGAATCCACAAGGCACAAAGTTGGGGGGCACAGGATCTTCCGCTCTTTTTGGTGCTTTTCTCTCTGCCCGGCGACCTCCAACACGTCAATTCGCCACGCCGAATATGTATGGCGCTCTGGTTACACTCTGAAGCTTCTCATTTCGCGTAAAAATGCTTGCTCGTTTTGTTCAACTATAGTCAACCATGGGACAGCGTCTACGCACCTGGCGAGCAGCCGAGCAGGTGCTTATTGACGGCAGGAACAATCTACAGTGCCAGGTCAGGTGGTGTTATTTCGTCGCGGCGATGCTCTGGAGAACGTGTCAAATGCTCACGGCACAGCGGAATTGGGCAACGGTTCTAACTGTTCAACTGGTCTGGGATGCGCAACGGACAACGCAAGTGCTAGTGACCTGAGTGGCGACAGTTCAACTGTTCAATCGGCACACAGCGACCCGTCTCGGCGAAAGTTTACTGCGTCAGGTTTTTTAGGGATTTACTGCGTCAGGTTGTTATCGCTCTCCCTCTAGAATAGCACTCCAGACTAGAGTCGTGTCCACCCAGGGCCAGGACAGCTGACGTAATTAGGAGGGGGACTCGTATGACGATCGATTCCAGCCATCAGATCTGAACGCCATCTCTCTTTTTTCTCTTGCGTTGCGATCTGCGAGGACGGCCTCATGAATGTGTGTGTGTGTTTTTTTTTGAGCATTAATGTGTGTGTGTTTTAGTGGTCGAGAACTCGGGGCCGACCTCACCCGCAGACATGCACGTAGTACATAACTCGTCGGCGAATGCTTGTTTGTTGTGTTGTTTTTTGCGAGATAATTTTCAATTTATTCATCTTCAAAAGGACTTGGTAAGCTTACGAAAGTCATTACAACTTACAAGCATAACCGCACACCACGCTTCCGAAAGGGGTGGTTAAACTTTCGGCCTCTGCAACACCATGATGCACACAATAATATGGCTGCACAGTGTAACATCATCACACAACTTCAACTTCTTGGCATCATGGTGAGAAATAACAGAGGTACACCCCAAACCCAAAAGGCGCATCGGAAGGACAAGTCATAGACCCAACTCCTCTCATAAGCATTGTTGTTGCCAAACAAATTGCAACGCAGCCATGTGGACAAATCACCATCCATTGATCTCTTCGATAGGCCAGCTCCAAAGACAAAGCCTCCAATGAGGGAAAAGATGCAAGAGACGCCGCCACCGTCCGATCCAGGAGCCTGAATCTGAGGTTTTGCTTAGCGCATACATGGAAGAGCATAACCAGGATAAAAATTCCGCAAGGAATTGAGAATCAACAATGCAGGTTACAATATCCTCCTGTTACACACTGATCTAAATTTATTGCCCAACACCTATACAATGTTGCATCAATTAATTCGGATCGAAGGGAGTACCTCTGTTTCTAAAAAAAGGTCTTATACTATTTAAGGACAAATGATCTACTATATTCGAATACCTTTTCAGTGTGCCTGACGCAGGGAGGGGTGTTGGGGAACGTAGTAATTTCAAAAAAATTCTTACGCACACACAAGATCATGGTGATGCATAGCAACGAGAGGGGAGAGTGTGATCTACGTACCCTTGTAGATCGACAGCGGAAGCGTTAGCACAACGCGGTTGATGTAGTCGTACGTCTTCACGGCCCGACCGATCAAGCACCGAAACTACGGCACCTCCGAGTTCTATCACACGTTCAGCTCGATGACGATCCCCGGACTCCGATCCAGCAAAGTGTCGGGGAAGAGTTCCGTCAGCACGACGGCGTGGTGACGATCTTGATGTTCTACCGTCGCAGGGCTTCGCCTAAGCACCGCTACAATATTATCGAGAATTATGGTGGAAGGGGGCACCGCACACGGTTAAGAATATGATCACGTGGATCAACTTGTGTCTCTAGGGGTGCCCCTGCCCCCGTATATAAAGGAGCAAGGGGAGGTGCGGCCGGCCAGGAGGAGGGCGCGCCAGGAGGAGTCCTACTCCCACCGGGAGTAGGATTCCTCCCCTTTCCTAGTTGGAATAGGATTCGGGAAGGGGGAAAGAGGAGAGAGAGAAGGAAGGGGGCGCCGCCCCCCTCTCCTTGTCCTATTCGGACTAGGGGGAGGGGCGCGCGGCCCATCCCTGGCCACCTCTCCTCTCTTCCACTAAAGCCCACTAAGGCCCATATGCCTCCCGGGGGGTTCCGGTAACCTCCCAATACTCCGGTAAAATCCCGATTTCACCCGGAACACTTCCGATATCCAAATATAGGCTTCCAATATATCAATCTTTATGTCTCGACCATTTCGAGACTCCTCGTCATGTCCGTGATCACATCCAGGACTCCGAACAAACTTCGGTACATCAAAATGCATAAACTCATAATATAACTGTCATCGAAACCTTAAGCGTGCGGACCCTACGGGTTCGAGAACAATGTAGACATGACCGAGACACGTCTCCGGTCAATAACCAATAGCAGAACCTGGATGCCCATATTGGCTCCTACATATTCTACGAAGATCTTTATCGGTCAGATCGCATAACAACATACGTTGTTCCCTTTGTCATCGGTATGTTACTTGCCCGAGATTCGATCGTCGGTATCTCAATACCTAGTTCAATCTCGTTACCGGCAAGTCTCTTTACTCGTTTCGTAATACATCATCTCGCAACTAACTCATTAGTTGTAATGCTTGCAAGGCTTATGTGATGTGCATTACCGAGAGGGCCCAGAGATACCTCTCCGACAATCGGAGTGACAAATTCTAATCTCAAAATACGCCAACCCAACATTTACCTTTGGAGACACCTGTAGAGCTCCTTTATAATCACCCAGTTATGTTGTGACGTTTGGTAGCACACAAAGTGTTCCTCCGGTAAACGGGAGTTGCATAATCTCATAGTCATAGGAACATGTATAAGTAATGAAGAAAGCAATAGCAACATACTAAACGATCGGGTGCTAAGCTAATGGAATGGGTCATGTCAATCACATAATTCTTCTAATGATGTGATCCCATTAATCAAATAACAACTCTTTTGTTCATGGTTAGGAAACGTAACCATCTTCGATTAACGAGCTAGTCAAGTAGAGGCATACTAGTGACACTCTGTTTGTCTATGTATTCAGACATGTATTATGTTTCCGGTTAATACAATTCTAGCATGAATAATAAACATTTATCATGATATAAGGAAATAAATAATAACTTTATTATTGCCTCTAGGGCATATTTCCTTCAAGGGGATGTTAGTCACCGTTTGTTGTATTTCAATTTGAAACAGATTTGGCAGGCTTACGAAAGTCATTACAACTTACAAGCATAACCGCACACCGTGCTTTTTCTTTCTTTCGAAACGGGTGGTTAGACTTTTGGCCTCTACAACATCATGGCACACACATTAATATGACTGCACGCCGTGACATCATCACACAGCTTCAACTTCTTCGTATCAGAGTGAGAAACAACAGAGGCACACCAAAAGGCTCATCGAAATGACGGCATCGGAAGGACAAGTCACAACCCAATTCCTCTCACAAGCATTGTTGTTGCGAAACAAATTGCAACGCCGCCATGTGGAAAAATCACCATGCATTGATCTCTTCGATAGGCCAGCTCCAAAGACGAAGCCTCCAATGAGGAGAACCGTGGGGCACAAGAGGTGTCACCATCGTCCGATCCAGGAGCCTGGATCTGAGGTTTTGCTTAGAGCATACATGGAAGAATAGGCACACAATACAACGACTTCATGAAGGGCACGACGTCCGGAGACATCGTCTTGCTGACTTTGGCCATGGACCGGAGGCAAGGTTCTTGCCTGTTTGTGCGCACTCTGCTACTTGGAACCAGCCGATCACCCAAGCCACTACTAGCTGCAGTCCTCCTCACACTACGACGCTGAAGGAAATATGCCCTAGAGGCAATAATAAAGTTATTATTTATTTCCTTATATCATGATAAAAGTTTATTATTCATGCTAGAATTTTATTAACCGGAAACATAATACATGTGTGAATACATAGACAAACAGAGTGTCACTAGTATGCCTCTACTTGACTAGCTCGTTAATCAAAGATGGTTATGTTTCCTAACCATGGACAAAGAGTTGTCATTTGATTAACGGGATCACATCATTAGTTGAATGATCTGATTGACATGACCCATTCCATTAGCTTAGCACCCGATCGTTTAGTATGTTGCTATTGCTTTCTTCATGACTTATACATGTTCCTATGACTATGAGATTATGTAACTCCCGTGTGCCGGAGGAACACTTTGTGTGCTACCAAACGTCACAACGTAACTGGGTGATTATAAAGGTGCTCTACAGGTGTCTCCAAAGGTACATGTTGGGTTGACGTATTTCGAGATTAGGATTTGTCACTCCAATCGTCGGAGAGGTATCTCTGGGCCCTCTCGCTAATGCACATCACTTAAGCCTTGCAAGCATTGCAACTAATGAGTTAGTTGCGGGATGATGTATTACGGAACGAGTAAAGAGACTTGCTTGTTACGAGATTGAACTAGGTATTCGATACCGACGATCGAATCTCGGGCAAGTAACATACCGATGACAAAGAGAACAACGTATGCTGTTATGCGGTCTGACCGATAAAAGATCTTCGTAGAATATGTAGGAACCAATATGGGCTTCTAGGTCCCGCTATTGGTTATTGACCGGAGACATGTCTCGGTCATGTCTACATTGTTCTCGAACCCGTAGGGTTCGCACGCTTAAGGTTTCGATGACAGTTATATTATGAGTTTATGCGTTTTGATGTACCGAAGGTTGTTCGGAGTCCCGGATGTGATCACGGACATGACGAGGAGTCTCGAAATGGTCGAGACATAAAGATTGATATATTGGAAGCCTATATTTGGATATTGGAAGTGTTCCGGGTGAAATCGGGATTTTACCGGAGTACCGGGAGGTTACCAGAAACCCCCGGGAGATATATGGGCCTTAGTGGAAGAGAGGAGAGGTAGCCAGAGATGGGCCGCGCGCCCCTCCCCTCCCTTGGTCCGAATAGGACAAGGAGAGGGGGCCGGCCCCCCTTCCTCTTTTCCCCCCTCCGCGAATCCTATTCCAACTAGGAAAGGGGGGAGTCCTACTCCCAAAGGGAGTAGGACTCCTCCTGGCGCGCCTCTCCTGGCCGGCCGCACCCCCCCCTTTGAGCCTTTATATACGGAGGCAGGGGCACCCCCTAGAGACACAAGTTGATCCACGTGATCATATTCTTAGCCGTGTGCGGTGCCCCCTTCCACCATAGTCCTCGATAATATTGTAGCAGTGCTTGGGCGAAGCCCTGCGACATTAGTACATCAAGATCGTCACCACGCCGTCGTGCTGACGGAACTCTTCCCCGACGCTTTGCTGGATCGGAGTCCGGGGATCGTCATCGAGCTGAACGTGTGCTAGAACTCGGAGGTCCCGTAGTTTCGGTGCTTGATCGGTCGGGCCGTGAAGACGTACGACTACATCAACCTAACGCTTCCGTTGTCGATCTACAAGGGTACGTAGATCACACTCTCCCCCTCATTGCTATGCATCACCATGATCTTGCGTGTGCGTAGGAATTTTTTTGAAATTACTACGTTCCCCAACAGAAGCCACACCGGGCCCGTCGATACCCGCAACAGACATAGTTGGGCCTTCCTAGCGCCACCGGTGCATGGCCATATTGCTGAGCCGCCACCTCGCCGCACGACAACACAAGCCCCCACGCCAACCTGCCAATGTGCTGACTGTTGGAAACATGAGCAATTTACCAAATGATTTTATTAACAGAAATACTAGATAAAGCATGACTAATATAGTAGAGATAAAACAAGTCATGCATTCTGATAGAGAGAAGGTAAAGAGCATCTGCATATATGAACTTGAACTAAATGTTGGGGAACGTAGTAATTTCGAAAATTTTCCTACGCACACGCAAGATCATGGTGATGCATAGCAACGAGGGGGAGAGTGTTGTCTACGTACCAACGCAGACCGACTGCGGAAGCGATCACACAACATAGAGGAAGTAGTCGTACGTCTTCTTCCCGATCCAACCGATCCAAGCACCGTTACTCCGGCACCTCCGAGTTCTTAGCACACGTTCAGCTCGATGACGATCCTCGGGCTCCGATCCAGCAAAGCGTCGAGGAAGAGTTCCGTCAGCACAACGGCGTGGTGACGATCTTGATGTACTACCAACGCAGGGCTTCGCCTAAGCTCTACAACGATATGACCGAGGTGGAATTTGGTGGCAGGGGGCACCGCACACGGCTAAGGAACGATCAACAATGATCAACTTGTGTGTCTATGGGGTGCCCCCTGCCCCCGTATATAAAGGAGCAGGGGGAGGGGTTCGGCCGGCTAGGGAGAGGGGCGCAGGAGGAGTCCTACTCCTACCGGGAGTAGGACTCCCCCCCAATCCTATTCCTAATAGGATTCTCCAAAGAGAAGAGAGAAAGAGGGGGGGCCGGCCCCTTCTCCTAGTCCTAATAGGACTAGGGAAGGGGGGGAGGCGCGCAGCCCTTGTGGGTAGCCCCTTTCACTTTTCCACTATGGCCCAATAGGCCCATTTGCCTCCCGGGGGGTTCCGGTAACCCTCCCGGTATTCCGGTAAAATCCCGATTTCACCCGGAACACTTCCGGTGTCCAAACATAGGCTTCCAATATATCAATCTTTACGTCTCGACCATTTCAAGACTCCTCGTCATGTCCGTGATCACATCCGGGACTCCGAACAACCTTCGGTACATCAAAATGCATAAACTCATAATAACTGTCATCGTAACGTTAAGCGTGCGGACCCTACGGTTCGAGAACAATGTAGACATGACCGAGACATGTCTCCGGTCAATAACCAATAGCGGGACCTGGATGCCCATATTGGCTCCTACATATTCTACGAAGATCTTTATCGGTCAGACCGCATAACAACATACGTTGTTCCCTTTGTCATCGGTATGTTACTTGCCCGAGATTCGATCGTCGGTATCCAATACCTAGTTCAATCTCGTTACCGGCAAGTCTCTTTACTCGTTCTGTAATACATCATCTCATAACTAACATCTTAGTTATTATGCTTGCAAGGCTTATGTGATGTGTATTACCGAGAGGGCCCAGAGATACCTCTCCGACAATCGGAGTGACAAACCCTAATCTCGAAATACGCCAACCCAACATCTACCATTGGAGACACCTGTAGTACTCCTTTATAATCACCCAGTTACGTTGTGACGTTTGGTAGTACCCAAAGTGTTCCTCCGGTAAACGGGAGTTGCATAATCTCATAGTTATAGGAACATGTATAAGTCATGAAGAAAGCAATAGCAACATACTAAACGATCGGGTGCTAAGCTAATGGAATGGGTCATGTCAATCAGATCATTCAACTAATGATGTGACCTCGTTAATCAAATAACAACTCTTTGTTCATGGTTAGGAAACATAACCATCTTTGATTAACGAGCTAGTCAAGTAGAGGCATACTAGTGACACTCTGTTGGTCTATGTATTCACACATGTATTATATTTCCGGTTAATACAATTCTAGCATGAATAATAAACATTTATCATGATATAAGGAAATAAATAATAACTTTATTATTGCCTCTAGGGCATATTTCCTTCAGTCTCCCACTTGCACTAGAGTCAATAATCTAGATTACACAGTAATGATTCTAACACCCATGGAGCCTTGGTGCTGATCATGTTTTGCTCGTGGAAGAGGCTTAGTCAACGGGTCTGCAACATTCAGATCCGTATGTATCTTGCAAATCTCTATGTCTCCCACCTGGACTAAATCCCGGATGGAGTTGAAGCGTCTCTTGATGTGTTTGGTCCTTTTGTGAAATCTGTATTCCTTTGCCAAAGCAATTGCACCAGTATTGTCACAAAAGATTTTCATTGGACCCGATGCACTAGGTATGACACCTAGAGCGGATATGAACTCCTTCATCCAGACTCCTTCGTTTGCTGCTTCCGAAGCAGCTATGTACTCCGCTTCACATGTAGATCCCGCTACGACGCTTTGTTTAGAATTGCACCAACTGACAGCTCCACCGTTTAAAGTAAACACGTATCCGGTTTGCGATTTAGAATCGTTCGGATCAGTGTCAAAGCTTGCATCAATGTAACCTCTTACGGTGAGCTCTTTGTCACCTCCATATACGAGAAACATATCCCTAGTCCTTTTCAGGTATTTCAGGATGTTCTTGACCGCTGTCCAGTGATCCACTCCTTGATTACTTTGGTACCTCCCTGCTAAACTTATAGCAAGGCAAACATCAGGTCTGGTACACAGCATTGCATACATGATAGAGCCTATGGCTGAAGCATAGGGAACATCTTTCATTTTCTCTCTATCTTCTGCAGTGGTCGGGCATTGAGTCTGACTCAACTTCACACCTTGTAACACAGGCAAGAACCCTTTCTTTGCTTGATCCATTTTGAACTTCTTCAAAATCTTGTCAAGGTATGTGCTTTGTGAAAGTCCAATTAAGCGTCTTGATCTATCTCTATAGATCTTTATGCCTAATATGTAAGCAGCTTCCCCGAGGTCTTTCATCGAAAAACTTTTATTCAAGTATCCCTTTATGCTATCCAGAAATTCTATATCATTTCCAATCAGCAATATGTCATCCACATATAATATCAGAAATGCTACAGAGCTCCCACTCACTTTCTTGTAAATACAGGCTTCTCCAAAAGTCTGTATAAAGCCAAATGCTTTGATCACACTATCAAAGCGTTTATTCCAACTCCGAGATGCTTGCACCAGTCCATAAATGGATCGCTGGAGTTTGCATACTTTGTTAGCTCCCTTTGGATCGACAAAACCTTCTGGTTGCATCATATACAACTCTTCTTCCAGAAATCCATTCAGGAATGCAGTTTTGACATCCATCTGCCATATTTCATAGTTATAAAATGCGGCAATTGCTAACATAATTCTGACGGATTTAAGCATCGCTACGGGTGAGAAGGTCTCATCGTAGTCAACCCCTTGAACTTGTCGAAAACCTTTTGCGACAAGTCGAGCTTTATAGACAGTAATATTACCGTCAGCGTCAGTCTTTTTCTTAAAGATCCATTTATTCTCAATTGCTTGCCGATCATCAGGCAAGTCAACCAAAGTCCATACTTTGTTCTCATACATGGATCCCATCTCAGATTTCATGGCCTCAAGCCACTTTGCGGAATCTGGGCTCACCATCGCTTCTTCATAGTTCGTAGGTTCATCATGATCTAGTAGCATGACTTCCAGAACTGGATTACCGTACCACTCTGGTGCGGATCTCACTCTGGTTGATCTACGTGGTTCAGTAGTATCTTGTCCTGAAGTTTCATGATCATCATCATTAGCTTCCTCACTAATTGGTATAGGTGTCGCAGAAACAGTTTTCTGTGATGTACTATTTTCCAATAAGGGAGCAGGTACAGTTACCTCGTCAAGTTCTACTTTCCTCCCACTCACTTCTTTCGAGAGAAACTCCTTCTCTAGAAATGATCCATTCTTAGCAACGAATGTCTTGCCTTCGGATCTGTGATAGAAGGTATACCCAACAGTTTCCTTTGGGTATCCTATGAAGACACATTTCTCCGATTTGGGTTCGAGCTTATCAGGTTGAAGCTTTTTCACATAAGCATCGCAGCCCCAAACTTTAAGAAACGACAACTTTGGTTTCTTGCCAAACCATAGTTCATAAGGCGTCGTCTTAACGGATTTTGATGGTGCCCTATTTAACGTGAATGCGTCCGTCTCTAAAGCATAACCCCAAACCGATAGCGGTAAATCAGTAAGAGACATCATAGATCGCACCATATCTAGTAAAGTACGATTACGACGTTCGGACACACCATTACGCTGTGGTGTTCCAGGTGGCGTGAGTTGCGAAACTATTCCACAATTTTTCAAATGTACACCAAACTCGTAACTCAAATATTCTCCTCCACGATCAGATCGTAGAAACTTTATTTTCTTGTTACGATGATTTTCAACTTCACTCTGAAATTCCTTGAACTTTTCAAATGTTTCAGACTTATGTTTCATTAAGTAGATATACCCATATCTGCTTAAATCATCTGTGAAGGTGAGAAAATAACGATATCCGCCACGAGCCTCAATATTCATCGGACCACATACATCGGTATGTATGATTTCCAATAAATCTGTTGCTCTCTCCATAGTACCGGAGAACGGTGTTTTAGTCATCTTGCCTATGAGGCACGGTTCGCAAGTACCAAGTGATTCATAATCAAGTGGTTCCAAAAGACCATCAGTATGGAGTTTCTTCATGCGCTTTACACCGATATGACCTAAACGGCAGTGCCACAAATAAGTTGCACTATCATTATCAACTCTGCATCTTTTGGCTTCTACATTATGAATATGTGTATTACTACTATCGAGATTCAACAAGAATAGACCACTCTTCAAAGGTGCATGACCATAAAAGATATTACTCATATAAATAGAACAACCATTATTCTCTGATTTAAATGAATAACCGTCTCGCAATAAACAAGATCCAGATATAATGTTCATGCTCAACGCTGGCACCAAATAACAATTATTTAGGTCTAATATTAATCCCAAAGGTAGATGTAGAGGTAGCGTGCCGACCGCGATCACATCGACTTTGGAACCGTTTCCCACGCGCATCGTCACCTCGTCCTTTGCTAGCGTCCGCTTATTCCGTAGTCCCTGTTGCGAGTTGCAAATATTAGCAACAGAACCAGTATCAAATACCCAGGTGCTACTGCGAGCTCTAGTAAGGTACACATCAATAACATGTATATCACATATACCTTTATTCACCTTGCCATCCTTCTTATCCGCCAAATACTTGGGGCAGTTCCGCTTCCAGTGACCAGTCTGCCTGCAGTAGAAGCACTCAGTTTCAGGCTTAGGTCCAGACTTGGGTTTCTTCTCCTGAGCAGCAACTTGCTTGCTGTTCTTCTTGAAGTTCCCCTTCTTCTTCCCTTTGCCCTTTTTCTTGAAACTAGTGGTTTTGTTAACCATCAACACTTGATGCTCCGTCTTGATTTCTACCTCCACAGCTTTCAGCATTGCGAAGAGCTCGGGAATAGTCTTGTTCATCCCTTGCATATTATAGTTCATCACGAAGCTCTTGTAGCTTGGTGGCAGTGATTGGAGAATTCTGTCAATGACGCAATCATCTGGAAGATTAACTCCCATCTGAATCAAGTGATTATTATACCCCAGACATTTTGAGTATATGCTCACTGACAGAACTGTTCTCCTCCATCTTGCAGCTATAGAACTTATTGGAGACTTCATATCTCTCAATTCGGGCATTTGCTTGAAATATTAACTTCAACTCCTGGAACATCTCATATGCTCCATGACGTTCAAAACGTCGTTGAAGTCCCGATTCTAAGCCGTAAAGCATGGCACACTGAACTATCGAGTAGTCATCAGCTTTGCTCTGCCAGACGTTCATAACATCTGGTGTTGCTCCAGCAGCAGGCCTGGCACCTAGCGGTGCTTCCAGGACGTAATTCTTCTGTGCAGCAATGAGGATAATCCTCAGGTTACGGACCCAGTCCGTGTAATTGCTACCATCATCTTTCAACTTTGCTTTCTCAAGGAACGCATTAAAATTCAACGGAACAACAGCACGAGCCATCTATCTACAATCAACATAAACAAGCAAGATACTATCAGGTACTAAGTTCATGATAAGTTTAAGTTCAGTTAATCAAATTACTTAGGAACTCCCACTTAGATAGACATCCCTCTAATCCTCTAAGTGATCACGTGATCCAAATCAACTAAACCATAACCGATCATCACGTGAGATGGAGTAGTTTTCAATGGTGAACATCGTCATGTTGATCATATCTACTATATGATTCACGCTCGACCTTTCGGTCTATGTGTTCCGAGGCCATATCTGCATATGCTAGGCTCATCAAGTATAACCTTTGTATTCTGCGTGTGCAAAACTGGCTTGCACCCATTGTAGATGGACGTAGAGCTTATCACACCCGATCATCACGTGGTGTCTGGGCACGACGAACTTTGGCAACGGTGCATACTCAGGGAGAACACTTCTTGATAATTTAGTGAGAGATCATCTTATAATGCTACCGTCAATCAAAGCAAGATAAGATGCATAAAAGGATAAACATCACATGCAATCAATATAAGTGATATGATATGGCCATCATCATCTTGTGCTTGTGATCTCCATCTCCGAAGCACCGTCATGATCACCATCGTCACCGGCGCGACACCTTGATCTCCATTGTAGCATCGTTGTCGTCTCGCCAATCTTATGCTTCCACGACTATCACTACCGCTTAGTAATAAAGTAAAGCATTACATCACGATTGCATTGCATACAATAAAGTGACAACCATATGGCTCCTGCCAGTTGCCGATAACTTGGTTACAAAACATGATCATCTCATACAATAAAATCAGCATCATGCCTTGACCATATCACATCACAACATGCCCTGCAAAAATAAGTTAGACGTCCTCTACTTTGTTGTTGCAAGTTTTACGTGGCTGCTACGGGCTTAAGTAAGAACTCATCTCACCTACGCATCAAAACCACAACGATAGTTTGTCAAATAGACTCCGTTTTAACCTTCTCAAGGACCGGGCGTAGCCACACTTGGTTCAACTAAAGTTGGAGAGACAGTCTTCCGCAAGCCATCTATGTGCAAAGCACGTCGAGGGAACCGGTCTCGCGTAAGAGTACGCGTAAGGTTGGTCCGGATCGTCTCGTCCAACAATACCGTCGAACCAAAGTATGACATGCTGGTAGGCAGTATGACTTGTATCGCCCACAACTCACTTGTGTTCTACTCGTGCAAATAACATCAAACCATAAAACCTAGGCTCGGATGCCACTGTTGGGGAACGTAGTAATTTCGAAAATTTTCCTACGCACACGCAAGATCATGGTGATGCATAGCAACGAGGGGGAGAGTGTTGTCTACGTACCAACGCAGACCGACTGCGGAAGCGATCACACAACGTAGAGGAAGTAGTCGTACGTCTTCTTCCCGATCCAACCGATCCAAGCACCGTTACTCCGGCACCTCCGAGTTCTTAGCACACGTTCAGCTCGATGACGATCCTCGGGCTCCGATCCAGCAAAGCGTCGAGGAAGAGTTCCGTCAGCACAACGGCGTGGTGACGATCTTGATGTACTACCGACGCAGGGCTTCGCCTAAGCTCTACAACGATATGACCGAGGTGGAATTTGGTGGCAGGGGGCACGGCACACGGCTAAGGAACGATCAACAATGATCAACTTGTGTGTCTATGGGGTGCCCCCTGCCCCCGTATATAAAGGAGCAGGGGAAGGGGTTCGGCCGGCTAGGGAGAGGGGCGCAGGAGGAGTCCTACTCCTACCGGGAGTAGGACTCCCCCCAATCCTATTCCTAATAGGATTCTCCAAAGAGAAGAGAGAAAGAGGGGGGGTCGGCCCCTTCTCCTAGTCCTAATAGGACTAGGGAAGGGGGGGAGGCGCGCAGCCCTTGTGGGCAGCCCCTTTCACTTTTCCACTATGGCCCAATAGGCCCATTTGCCTCCCGGGGGGTTCCGGTAACCCTCCCGGTGTTCCGGTAAAATCCCGATTTCACCCGGAACACTTCCGGTGTCCAAACATAGGCTTCCAATATATCAATCTTTACATCTCGACCATTTCGAGACTCCTCGTCATGTCCGTGATCACATCCGGGACTCCGAACAACCTTTGGTACATCAAAATGCATAAACTCATAATAACTGTCATCGTAACGTTAAGCGTGCAGACCCTACGGTTCGAGAACAATGTAGACATGACCGAGACATGTCTCCGGTCAATAACCAATAGCGGGACCTGGATGCCCATATTGGCTCCTACATATTCTACGAAGATCTTTATCGGTCAGACCGCATAACAACATACGTTGTTCCCTTTGTCATCGGTATGTTACTTGCCCGAGATTCGATCGTCGGTATCCAATACCTAGTTCAATCTCGTTACCGGCAAGTCTCTTTACTCGTTCCGTAATACATCATCTCATAACTAACATCTTAGTTATTATGCTTGCAAGGCTTATGTGATGTGTATTACCGAGAGGGCCCAGAGATACCTCTCCGACAATCGGAGTGACAAACCCTAATCTCGAAATACGCCAACCCAACATCTACCATTGGAGACACCTGTAGTACTCCTTTATAATCACCCAGTTACGTTGTGACGTTTGGTAGTACCCAAAGTGTTCCTCCGGTAAACGGGAGTTGCATAATCTCATAGTTATAGGAACATGTATAAGTCATGAAGAAAGCAATAGCAACATACTAAACGATCGGGTGCTAAGCTAATGGAATGGGTCATGTCAATCAGATCATTCAACTAATGATGTGACCTCGTTAATCAAATAACAACTCTTTGTTCATGGTTAGGAAACATAACCATCTTTGATTAACGAGCTAGTCAAGTAGAGGCATACTAGTGACACTCTGTTGGTCTATGTATTCACACATGTATTATGTTTCCGGTTAATACAATTCTAGCATGAATAATAAACATTTATCATGATATAAGGAAATAAATAATAACTTTATTATTGCCTCTAGGGCATATTTCCTTCACTAAACACATCTAGAACAGACACTAGATGAAGTTGCATATATGAAGTAGAACCTAACATATGTAGGACAGAAAGTAGAGCAAAGAACTGTGTCATGACATCTAACAGAAAGAGCAAGAACACATACGGGACAACAGTAGTAGAAGCACTAGACTTGGGGTCGACATCTTCTCCAGCCATGTCGTTGATGAGGTTGTCGACGTCGGGGAAGAAGTCGTCGTCGGGGAAGTAGTCGTCGAAGTCCGTGATGAAGAAGCCAGTAGTCGCGCGGAGCGCTCCCCAAAAACCTTATCACCCTTCTCCCGTACAGGACTCAAAATGTGTGGTTCCGGAGGTCTACTGTCCTGACCTGCGGTGCACGCAGCAAGACGGGATGGGGAAGAATGTAGCAGCAGCGCAGTGCTCGGAACTTTGTGGCGAGAGGAAGAGGAGCTTCTGTTGTGTCCATCTAGAGAGGAGCGACCTCTCTTATATAGGCACAGGAGAAGGACGTGAAGAGGCTGCGGCGGGAGGTGAAGCAACGAAGGGAGACGAAGCGAACAGGCAGCAGCCGAAGAGGCACGCCGTTCGAATTCAGTGTCCACTACAGAAAACGTTTCAACTCCCACGTAACCTTTCGTATACCCGTCGTGCGTGGCAAAAATTTAGACATCGGCTCGGCTCATTCCCGCAACCCGCGTCGCGTCGCGTCGTGCCGAGGCGTCGTGGGCGGCGGAGGAGGAGCGCGCGTGGATGTCCCTCTTGTTCTCATGCTCATACATGTGGGGAAATAACCTTCCTTATAAAGAGGTCCAACTCCCTCTAAACTAGCAATGTGGGACTAAACTTTTGTTCCACCTCTTGCCTTGCATGAATGAGTTGCATGGGCCTCTAAGATTTATTAGGAATTTCTGAAACTGCTATTAGGCTAGGCCCAAAATAGACAAAATTGCAGCAATCCCCCACCAGATCCCAGAGGCACACAAAATTTGCCTTTGGTTCCAAAACACTGTTTTATATACCGGTACTACAGTAGAGACTGTTAAGTTGAACTTCCACCTAGAACTCTGTGCTACACTAGTAAGCAACTTGAACAGTGGACTGGGCCTTGAACTACAAGTTTTCTGTGAATCTAGCTTCACATAAAGCCTTGACCGATACGTGGCTACCGTGGGTCTTCCCCGCGGGTGGAGCTTATGCGTCATACTCCGAGACCTTTCATGAGTTTACTAGAGAGAACCCTACTCTCATAGATTGCGACGTTTGACAATCAGACTCATATAGGTGTGTTCTTCAAAAGATGTTCTGCAGGACGACATCTCTGCTTCAATGAGCCAGTTCGAACACATTAAGATATACATCAACCTGCCATGCAGATTAGGAGAGTATTGCATCTTCATGGAGTGGTATTGTTGATAGTAAGGATACTCTCCTCTCAGTTGATCAGCAGCTTGTCTTCCACATTTAATTCACGGGATCTCCGATCACAAAGAATAGGTTACCATTGTGAACAACTCATATTGTGGGTCTCATACCCATCTCCTCGATGCATTATCTATCACATTACGTGATAGACCCTTAGTAAAAGGATATGCCAGATTTTTAGACGTTTGGATATAGTCTAATGCAATAACTCCAGAGTTTCTCATTTTCCTGACAGACTTTAACCTTCTCTAAACGTGTCTTGATGACTTCATGTTACCCTTTGAGCTGCTCACTTTCGTGATCACAGTTTGATTGTCGCAGTTCATAAGGATACCCGGTACAGGTTTCTCAACAACCGGCAAGTCATTCAAGAGCCGGCGAAGCCAATCTGCTTCGACCGTAGCTTTATCTAGTGCTGTGAGTTCTGCTTCCATTGTTGACCTCGTTAAGATGGTCTGCTTGCAAGACTTCCAAGAAACAGCGCCACCTCCATGAGTGAATACATATCCACTCATGATCTTTATCTCATCAGCATCTGAGATCCAGTTTGAGTCACTATACCCTTCAAGCACCTTTGGGTGCACGGTGTAGTGAATTCCATAATTTGCAGTGCCTTTCAAATAACGCAAAACTCTCTCTAGAGCTTTTTAATGCACATCTCATGGTTTTGAAACAAACCGACTCAGTTTGCTAACAACAAAAGAGATGTCAGGTCTTGTAGCACTGGCTAAGTACATAAGCGAGCCAACAATCCGAGAATACTTCAATTGGTCTCTAGCAATTCTTCGATTCTTTCGAAGTAACACACTCGCATCATATGGTGTTGGAGAGGGCTTGCAGTCACTATAGCCAAAGCGACTCAAGATCTTTTCTACATAGTGAGATTGAAGCAATGTAATTCCATCATCATCGTCTCTCAACAACTTGATGTTCAAAATGACACCGGCCACTCGTACAAACCCATCTGGTTGTTCCATATAAATTTTCTCGTCCAACTCTCCATTTAGGAAAGCAGTCTTCACCTTCTTTTGGGTATAACCCTTAGCCACGAGCCGAGCCTTGTACTTTTCAATAGTACCATCAGGCCTAAACTTCTTCTTGAATACTCATTTACATCCTATAGGTTTGCGTCGTGACGAGGTGTGGCGGGCGGCGGAGGAGGAGGAGCGCGCGTGGATGCCCCTCTTGTTCTCATGCTCATACATGTGAGGAAAGAACCTCCCTTATAAAAAGGTCCAACTCCCTCTAAACTAGCAATGTGGGACTAAACTTTTGTTCCACCTCTTGCCTTGCACGAATGGGCTGCGTGGGCCTCTAAAATTTATTAGGAATTTCTGAAACTGCTATTGGGCTAGGCCCAAAATAGACAAAATTCCAGCACTAACAAGACAACATTTGGCAATTGCCAAACTTCCAAACAAAAAAGAAAAACATTGACATGAAGTACTCCATCATTAGCAAAAGGAAATTTTGGCATCAAACTAAGCATGCTCTATGCTCTGACCCATCCTCCCTCGGCAGTGGCAGGCAGGCGAAAAGGGCTGCTGGTCATTGATCGGTCGCGATCCGTCCGTAGCTTGGAGAAAGGAGAGCCTCAGCAATCCATGCCAGCTAGCCTGGTCAACCTAGGCCTGCCCGCAGGCCGCAGCGCCATTCATCAGTTCACCCAAGCGGGGCCTCGCCTACGTGCCGGTGGCCATGCATACGATCGAGCACTGTCGCCACTCACTGCAGCATATGCGGTGGCTACGTGTCCCGCCAATTTCAAATGTCAACAGGTCGCCACTCAACGGAAGTATTTTTCGAATTTCAAATGGCTCAACCTTGCCAACTGCGACCGGCGTTCGATCTTTATTGCATCAGCTAATTCTACGTAGTACCAGTGTTCGTTTATGCTCAATTTTACATCAATATCTCCATGTCGTCGACGCTGAGCTCGCCGGAGACAAGCTGCTCCCTACTGCCACCACCGCCGCCAGTGGTGTCCCCGCCGTCCCCGGTATACGTGTACGCATACGCGCCGTCGTGCTGGAACTCCGCGTGCCGCGCGTTCGCGCCGCCCTGCGCGGCGCCTGCGCCGGCGCGCGCCTCCGCGTAGTGCTGCCCGGGCGCGCCGTCCCGCGCCGCCACGAGCTGCGCGTCGGCGGCCATGCCGGCGTCGGACGCCACGCTCTGCACGGACCGCGGCGAGAGGGGCGCCACGGAGCCGGCGCCGTACGCGGCGGCCGCGCGCTCCGGGAAGTTGAGCCCAGCGGCGCCGTTGCCGGAGAGGGCGCCGCCGCGGAGGAAGTAGACGGCCGTGTCGTGCGCGACGGCGGCGGCCTCGGGCGTGGCGTAGGAGCCGAGCCACAGGCGCTCCCGCGTGCCGGGCACCCGGATCTCCGACACCCACTTCCCCCACCGCCGCCGCCGCACGCCCTTGTACCGGCACCGCTCCTCCTCGCCGCCCCTCGCCGCCGACGCCTCCGCACTGCTCATCTCTGACCACCTTCCGAGCCTCTGACCTCGCCTCTTTCTCAACGCATGCGTTGAGCTTCCAAATGAACGTACTACGTACCACGCGCTTATATACCAGCGAGAGGTCAACCCACAAAACGAGTTGACCCTGCATGGAGAAGGATCGAATCGGGTTTGAGTTTGACCTTGCGAGCTGTGAGCAGTACGGGTACAGCCGTGTGGTGATATTTGTGGTCGGCATGGGAGCAACGGGGTCAAAATATTCAAAGGGTCAAACCATTTTTTATGGTCGTATAAGCATCGATCGTATGAACAAGCATGTGTGTGGTGGTAGGCTCCCCAAGTCGCCGTCAGATTCTGTGGGGAACCCTCTTCTCCATCGCAGTCTACAGGCTGCAGTCTCAAGTTCTACGTACAATATTAGTTAGGAGTATTAATTGGGGATTGACTTTTAGCTAAAATAAAACGTTTGTACTCCCTCCGTCACGGTTTATAAGGCACTTTTCAGATTTCATGCATTTTCAGAATTGAGAAGGATTAAGGCGCGTTTCATTTACTGCCTAGTAGTACACCATGTATGAGTAATTAGGCTGGTCGTAATGGTAGTATCATAATTAGTATCATGCATGCTAACTAGACTATTTTGCTGAGGTGGCATAGAATTAAATGAAGAAAAAGAGTGTTGAATATCATATCATGATACTATATCATATTAAATGCTATGCTACTATGTGTCATGCATGGCAATAAATAAGGTTAGCTATAATATTAATATATGATAATGTGCATTACGAAGGTAGTATCATAGCTTAGGGGGTGTTTGTTTCAGAAGTCCTAGGACTTTTTCTAGTCCTAGGGACTAATAAAAAAAGACTCTCCAATAGACTCTTTTTCTAGTCCCTGTAGAAAAAATCCCTCCCGTTTGGTTTCTAGGGACTTTTTAGGGACTTTTTCTAGTCTCTGGGACTAAAAAGTCCCTAAACCAAACACCCCCTTAGTATCATGTGTATGATACTAATGTATGATACTACCCATTACAAGCAGCCTTAGGAGTACTAGTACTAGCTGCATGCATGGTGTGAACGTGGGGTGGAAATCCGGGGTGTGAACATGGTGTGGAATTGGTCTCCACCAATGCATGCAAGGAGGCTGCTCGTTTATTGGAGGTGGGGTTTACCGAATCATCAACTTCTCACCTAATGAGGCGCATACAATTAACTAGCTATGGATGAAATGGAGCCAATCGCTGCATCCTTGGTTCCAGCGATCTGGGCTAGACGCCCTATAAACTGTGACGGAGGGAGTACTATAACATAAATAATTATGTTAGTACATATGTATTTTATTTTATTTTTGCAAGGGTGTTTCTTTAGGTTTGTGCTAGTTATATAATCTTGGATATTTTTAAAAACATAATATTATGCAAGTATATTTCATGATAAAACTTTTTCTCGGCGAAGGATGGATTTATATTGATTCAAAAAACTAATGGTGTCTCCTCCATCCACAACATATTGTGCAAGCGCGCGTTTGTGCTTTTCACGATCTATCTCTAACCAATAGTTTGTTCAACAATATATGAATTGCTAATGTAAAATCATTGGATTTATACTAGAAAGTACTTCAAAACATTATAAAATTTGTATCAGATCACGTAAATTGAGTTGGACACTATGTTACTTCAAGTGTAACTTTAGAAGAACTTGTGCGATTTTGCGTATGATAACCATCGGGCAAACTAAATAAATTGGTTTAGTCAGTTTCGCCACAGAGAGGAGATAACGCTTAAGGTTGAGACGAGGAGGTCGTGGTGTCCCCTACGAGGGCTCACCGGAGGAGGGGACAACGCGGCTCGTTGCGGGAAGGACGAGCAGGGGGTTTTGTAGGTATTTTTATTGGGGTCGTCAGCGGTGCAGTTGGTGGGCAGGGTTCAGAGGAAGGTCAAGGTGTCGGTGGTTCGGCCGGCGGTGGGTGGAGAAGAAGCTCGGCTAAAGGAGCAAGATGATGGGCAGCTGTTGGATTTCATCTGACGGTCCGGGCAAACTGGATTGAATTTTTTTAGGCAACTACAAAATAGGTGCTACCTTGTCATTTATATATTTGATGGAGAGAGCGTTTATTTTGACCAATATTAACATGTTTGTCAAAAGAAAAGAAAAGAAAAGAACAACATACATGTTGCTAAATAATCTTTGACCACCCTAATTTTTTTTGGATAACAAAAGTATAATTTTTAAAATGACTAGGTATGTGTCCATGTTGCCACGGGGACCAAATATTTTTCTAACACAATACAAGACGGCCATACGAGACAAATCTTGATGCAAAACAACTAGATAGGTTTTACCAAGAGAAATAATTTACTTATGGACCGTGAATTTATTGCTACATACCATTGATTGACCTGGTTTATTGCGCTACCTAAATTTTGTTTGCCAAAATATAGAAGGGGATAGAAAACCGGGGAAAATCGATGGAGGGTGGAAGGTTGGACGAAGGGGTGATGGTAAGAAAAGTGAAAGATGAAACCTTAGTTTTTTTTAAAGTACTACTGCTAGAACAATGCCCGTGCGTTATAACGGCATATATATCTCCTAGTACGTTGGCTTGTGATTTACCTGCCCATAATAATGGGATTTGTGTAAATAAATGATCATCAAATTTTGCCCACAAATTAGCATATATTTTGATCCGAAGTTTAGCAAGTAAATTAAAGTGAAACTTATTTAGAAGATAAGTAAATTAAGTTGATTTATTATTATACAAGGAAGGTTGGACGAATGGGTGATGTGAAGAAAGGTGAAATGAAAACCTTACGCTCTTGCCAATTACTAGTATTTGTTTAATATATTTATCTCCAATTATAGATATTTTCTCATGTCAAAACATAAAATAAGGAAGTCATTTTTGTTGTTGAAGGAACTCATTCCTGGTCCGGTGTGACTTGAGTGGCATCTCGGCACCGTTTTGTATGGCGGTCGGCTTTGCCAGCGACGGGACATGAAAAGAAGACGCACTAACCGCCACTGGGCAAGGCGAGCATGTCCCGAACATGAACACATGCCGCCCAGGACAGAACCGTGGCTCTACCAAATTAAAGCAGCAAGGTCAGGTCAATTCCGTCCTAGTCCCATTCTCTTCTTCTATCATCAAGGATGGCCGCTACCATTACACAAGGCTTGAGTGGCAGGCGACCAAGACGGCAATCTGCGTGCGCTCGTTTTGAGGCAGGCCGACACCGAGACGTCGATGTCGGGCGCGAGGCTCGCCACTCGCCACTCCGGGCACGTTTACAATCGTTTTCCCTGGCGACGTAAGCTCTGACGTTTTCAAGTGTCCACACGCACGTACACGGTTGGGCTTAATTTGACCTTTGAAACGGTCCTGGTTCGCTCCTTTTCCATGCAGGACTGCTCCGGAGAGCCACCGGGTCCTGGCTCGCCGTTGTTGAAGGGCACCGGCTTTCAGGTCGGACAGCAGCCGCTCGTGTCGTGCTTGTGCGCCCAGAAGTAGGTCCGCGCCCGCCGGCCGCGACGCATGGACCCCACCGGCTGGTCATCGCCGGCGAAGACTGTACACGTAGCCGGCACGGCCTTACTTACAAACTGCCTAGCTTCCAGTTCGCCACCATTTATACGGCGACTGGTTTATCCAGTGTATGACAGAGACCGATAATTACATGTTGGTTCTGTTACAGTACAACTGCACCCCCGACTGTCATGTTTACATACACGGTACATGAAACGAATGAATGAACCAATGCGCTACCACGCCGGTGATCGCGGTCGGCTCCGTCGTCGCTCGCCCACGGTTTTGCTCTTTACCTCTCTTTTGCGATTCTACAAAACTGGAATGCAGCAGGCACTGCGATGTGATCCATATGTATTGTTTGTTCATGGCAGGCCCGCCAGCTTAAAATAGAGATGTGGCGGTGCCGTTCGGAGCTCTGCACCCTCACTCCCGCCCTCTTAGGCTGGTCTCGATGCGGAAGGTTGACGAAAGGATTCTGAAGAGCCCGTCAGGGTTATCTGCGTGAACCTGAAAGGGGGCGGTGGATCCAAAGTTAAACCTCATTTGCGAACGCAATAACTCGGTTATTACAGGGAGGCAGCGTACATACCCAGTGTCCAGCATCTTCGAGCACATGCATTTCAACTCCCCCAGCCTCATCCGCAGCCACCTCCTCCGCGGTATGAATTCTCTGAAGGTCTTCAAGGGCCCATCTATGCAAACTTCTTTCAGCCTTGAGGAAATTAATGTGTACCCCGCGTGGTACGTTCTCTACAATCCTCCTGCATGGTGGATTCAGTTAGTTGCCCAAGATGGTTAGCAGATTTTATATTGTTCCGTCAGGCACTGGTGATTATTTACCATAGGTTAGTGTCTTCATAGGACTTGTACATCTCAGAGATGCCATTTAAGTTGAATATCCATGAGTAGCTTGTAGAAGATCGTGGTCCTGATGGGCTGCTCCGTCGGAGATTTGTTGCCACCCACTGCACAAGGAATCAACAGAGCACTGAAATGCCTTCTCTTTCATTGTATAAAGTGAAATCGAGCAGCTCTTTTAGACCAGTAAAATCAAGTAAAATTTGCAAGGGCATCTCAACAAAAGGGTGATGTACAAGCATACCCGTGCAACATCCACAGAAAACTTTGCTTTAACTAGATCATCAACAACTTCCTGCTTTGAATTAACCTGGATTTTTAATGGCAAAACACAGATAATGAATCATAAATAAGACGTTTTTCCAGACTAGAACTAGAATGTACTTCCACAGTATAAAAGCATAGATAGTTCTAAAAGGCCAACCTGCACAGGCATTCTTCTGAGGAAATCAATAAGTTCAGCGGGATGATCTTCGCCATCTAGCCCAGAACGAACTTTGCCAGGAGTAGCATCAAGAACCCATACCTTTAATGAACAGAATACACAGAAGAAATTTAGCTCAAAATATAATTAATAATAGTTGGCATTCCATTATTGCCACTCATATAACACGGAAAAGGTAGTTAAGCTTACCCTGACAGGACGGGCAAGTGGTTTTGCAGCTTGATCTACCATACTCAAAGCCACTGCAAGCACAATTAGGTAGCTGGACAGTTATGGAAGTGCATGGCATGTCAGATAAGAAGATGCAATAGGAACAAGAAAAACCTTTTCCACCAAAGCTGTGACCAACCAACACTCGAGGAGACAGCCTGAGTTGCCCTATCTGTTGTATTTAGACAAATTAGCATTGTGTAATAAGTAAGATATATAAAAGAAATGGCAGGTGAACTGAAAGTGAAAGGTGAACACTACTTAGATATTTTCCACTGAGAAATAAAACACAGTAATAAATACGATTTAAGCAGGTGCATTGCTTGCAACAGCTTCATGCACTTCATGGCAATTGCTCCAAATCAGCAGAGATTAATCTGTATTCTATATCATATAGTCATACTTCAGAAAAAACATATGATCCACATGTGATGTTACCATGTCTCTTACAGCTTCACTAGTCATAAGTAATGTCCATAAGTAAGCTAGTTAACATATATACTGTGGCATCAAAAGCCAGGTATGCTAATAAGTCGCTAAGCACTTTGAAATGGTGCCTACCTCACAGTGTATAAAGCTAGATGCACAACACACATATAGACAGATATTACTCAGAAATAAATGTAGTCTTTCACTCTTTTACGATGTTCTTCCAAATAAGCTACATATTCAATTTATAATCATACTGGGTGTACCAAACACATTTAGTGTAGATATTAGAAGATAAAATAGAAATTAGCTATGAGAAGAAAATACAAACCAGCTTTAGAACGTCAAAAGCAGTGGAAGCAACAGTGTGTGGTCCTCTTTTCTTAATTGATGCCGAGTCACCGTGGCAACGCAAATCAACCAAAAGAAACTTCAGGAAGAGAAGTCAGATTCAGTTTTCTTTTTTGGTGCCGTAGTGTGAAGTTGTTCAGATCATTAGCAGAATTTTAGATATACTGACCTGCCACATTGGAAATTCCTGAGCTAACCTCTTTGCAAACGACCCTTCATGACAAATATAGTTAATTAAATATAACCTCATATCCTTTATTGAGCCGAAACTTCTTTAAAACATGTCAAAGCATTTCACTGATTTGTAAAATTAAACGAAATCGCAACTCAGACAATCAGAATGCTCATTTACCCCAGTTTTTCCCGCTCCCAAGGATGCCATGAAGGAGTACAGCTGTTGGTGGATCAGGTATTGATTTGTCCATAAAAGAGTTCCATTGTACCTGAGGTAATGATTATGAATAACTTGAATTGTGTCAGAACATTTCAAGCAACTAATTATAGTATTACCTCCGTCCCAAAAAGCTTATCTTAGACATCCGTATCTAGATAAATCTAAGACAAGCTTTTTGGGACGGAGGGTATATAACACAATTTAACAACCAGTGATAAATCACTGATGTGAATGCAACACTTACAAGGTTCCCTTGAACCAGTTCATAGGCCTGTAGGGAAAGAATAGAAATCATTAATCAGGATTGGGTGAGAACCATTAATCACACTATTTCAAAGCTTCAAGCTTCCTTACCAGAACTCCAGCATGCTTCTCAGCCTCAGGCTGGTAAGCAATCTCTGCGTCAGCCAAAGCCACCTGAGCGCAACGACAAGGAGAGCACGCCAATGACCTTGAACTAGACATGGTCGATATCAACCGGCCACGACCACAAACAGTTTCCTAACAATACAAAACATAGGATCATAATTAGAGTTCAGAATGTTTGTGTAGTTCAGAAATTAACCACTATCTAACCAGAACAAAATGAAATTGTATAACCACGATTTGAATTTCAGAACGTCTGTTGACATACAAGAAATTGATCAGTTGCTGCACAAATTAACAGCTCATGCAGGTTCCACATTGTGAATGTTAGTTGCTTTTACAAGTTGAATTAGCAGTTCCCTACTTCATCGTGTATTTTGTTTGGTTACTAAGCATGCCATGGCAACGGCACAGATTGCAGCTACCAAGTATCATTACTCACTCCTACGCTAAATAGGCCATGGACAACTAAAATTACACAAAAATCATATCGGCAAGGGCCATAATCAACGCGTCGAGACGGCTTTGGAGTTTTCTCGGAGAATAAAAACAGTGAGGTCCGTGAAAAAGGTTCGATCAACACAAGCAATTTTAAACCCTCTAGTGCGGTAGTGAACAATCACAAACAGGGATATGGAGTAAACCATAGACATTGATATGTCACACACTAAGAAATGTGGCATCTATCACTTGAAGCAGAATTCCTTCAGTTGCCCCTGATCGCATCTACATTGCGTCCATCGCCACCCGCCGCCGTATATCCTCACGCCCTCAAAATTGCACCAAAATCTCGCATCTAGCTCCAGTCAGCCAACGCGAGGCGACAGTTCGAGTACCCGTAGCTCCACGGCGCATCAGCCCCTTGGACTACGAACTGGCCGAGTAACCTAATTGAGGACGATTCGATCGCCGAAACCAGCTGAAGAACAGTACCTGGCGGGGGCGGAGGCCCGACGCGCGAGCCCTGGTCCCCTGCCGCGGCGGCGCGAGGACCGCGGCGAGCGGAGCCCTCCTCAGCTCCGCGGAGAAGGCGCGCGGCGGCGGTGCGCCGGCCGCCGCCATCAGATCACCGGCGAGTAGTAGGGGTGGGAGCACCGAGGGGGGCGAATTGTTGGTGTGTCCGTGGGCTTGCCGCGTCACCGCAATTAACGAATTAATCATTTTTGTTTATTCCGCCGTGGGCGAAGAAAAAGCTAGAGGCGGAGAACCCAAGGATCGGGAGAGAGGCTGGCGTGTGGGGTAGGTGGCCACCTGGTGTCCCCTTCCGTCGCTGACGGTGGGTCCTTTACTGAAAGGTCCTGCGTGGCTGGGCGCCTGTGTACTGTGTGTGTGTGTATGTTTTCTTTTTATTAGGGGTAGCACTGTGTGGTCTGAGGAACAAGGGGCCGTGACCTGTATGGATTCTGTTCAGCGGGCCGTGAATCGCGCTTCCCACCTCCGCCGGGCCATGCTAGGCCCAGCACCTATCACGTCCTTACAAAAAGAAGGCGAAAAAACCGTTCAAAAAGGAAGAAGGCGAAAAAACTAAACCCATGGATTTTTGAATTTCCTGCGATGATGATTGTAGCTAACTAGCTTGAGTTGTCTAAAAAAAAAGCTAACTAGCTTGAGATGAAGATAAACGCGAGGTGCAGCGGCGGCGATCTGCAAGGATAAAAGCGCCCATTTCATAGGTGCATCCATTGTCATCTTCGACGGCCTCGTGGACCCAGCTATACTGAAAGCTCGAGCCTGTAACGAAGCATCGTCACTTCGAACCGATCTTCACTTAGATTCTATTTGTGCTGCTTCAGACTGTGTGAAGGTGATAGCGAACATTGAAACCAATACTCATTGTCAATATGTTGTCATTTTGAAGGAAATCAAGCATAAATGGAGGTATTTTCAGGATGTTCAATTCATCCACGAGAAGAGAAAACATAATGGAGAGGCGCATGCACTAGCCAAAGTAGCTTATTCTCTTCCTACCAGGCGCTATGTGTGGTTTTTCGTTTTATTCGATATTATTTGTATCTCCATAAACATTAACACTTAATAAAAGGTGCAATTTTAAAAAAACAATATACACATTTTAGGGGTTGGGTATCATGTGTGATTAGGCCAATTCTAGGATCTTCTCTTTGTTCGTGTAAACATTGTGATGGATTAATAAACTTTACAAGTTTGTCCCAAAGAAACTATATACACACTAGATGGCTTTGTTTCCCTCCCCACAAAAAAAAAACTACGCAGCTTTGTAACAGGCGTTGGTATATACCACAGTTCACCCAAGCACTAAGACTGAGCCGGCATATTTTTGTGTATATGCGAACCAACCTATGATTGGGATGGTTGGGTGGACAGTGGTATTCCGCGCCCACCAGGGTTCAAGTCCCAGTGCTTGCATTTATCCTGGATTTATTTCAGGGTTTTCGTGATGCTTTCAGTGGGAGGAGACGTTCCCGTCGACTACGAGACGCCTACGGTGACTAGTAAAATCTCAAAATATATGCCGGCTCAGTCTCTCGGAGATGCTCATACGGGTAGGGTGCGAGGTGCGTTTATAGGGATAAGTGTATGCGCGTTTATATGAGCGCTTGCGTCTGTACTGTGTTCAAAAAATGTATTTTTTATGTATACAGGTTGAATTTTTGTAGCTAGATATTTGACTGCTTTCCCCAGCGACCGCCTTCGCCATTGACAGTGCACCACCGGGCCGCCTGTTTGTTTCTCTGCGGCGGGCGAGAGATCTCAGGGATGGCGACCACCACCGGCAGGACGAGCCCCGCGATGAGCATGAAGCTGCTGGTGGACACCAAGTCGGGGCGCGTGCTGTTCGCGGAGGCCGGCAAGGACGTCGTCGACTTCCTCTTCTCCCTCCTCGCCCTGCCCGTCGGCACCGCCGTCAGACTGCTCGGCAGGCGCTCCATGCCCGGCAGCGCCGGCGACCTCTACGCCAGCGTCCAGAGGCTCGACGCCGCCGCCTACCTCCTGCCCGGCGCCGACATCGGCGCGCTCCTCCGCCCCGCCGTCCCCTCCAGCATCCCCCTCCTCTGCTTGCCCGGCCCGTCGTCGTCGTCGGCCGCGTGCAAGCGATTCTTCTGGTGCGGCGAGGACCACAGCCGCGACTACGGCTACGGCCGCCCCGAGCACAACTACGTGACGGACGCGAGCGGTGGCGCGTGCCCGACCTGCGCCAAGCCGATGACGAAGAAGATGTACTGGGCGCGGTCCGACTCCGGCGGCCCTGGGAAGGCGGCGGTCCCCGCCGCCACGGGAAGGGCGAAAGGGTTCGTGCAGGGCGTCGTGACGTACACGGTCACGGACAACCTCACCGTGACCCCCATGTCCGCCATCTCCAGCATCACCCTGCTCAATACCTTCCTCGTCAGGGACCTCAGCGCGCTACAGGAGAAGATCGTGCGGATCGGCTACAAGGAGGTGACCAATCCGGCAATCCCACACCACCATCGATCCTGAATTCTCGATTGCCTAGGCACAATAGATGGATGAATCTGAGCGAGTGAATTACTGCATGTTGATCTGCAGGGTCTGGCGATTCTCAAGGCGTCGCTGCAGTCCAAAACCGTTCTCACCGACGTCTTCCTCGCCCACAGGGCTCCACGATAGGCTGCCTAAATTAGGTTCACTATTGAAAGTGCTCTTGTGGTTGTGCTTGGTATTCTTCTCTTATGCAATGATGGATATGATATGAGTTCATCCCGCGACATCATTGATTAATCAGACCGAATGCTTGTAGAGCAAGCGCTTAGCTCTCCAGTTCTGGCCATGTTCTGCTTATTTGTTGATGATTGTTGCTTCTGTTGATTAGATCGCACTGCTTAACTCTCAGATTGAATTGACAACCCAACCTCCAGATCAAGTTCAATTTTTGGATGGGATCATAGCGTATGAGATTTTAGGTGTGAGAATCACCCTCATTCTGAGTTATAATGAATCGTTTTTTATTTTCTAAAGTTTATAAGTGAATTTCATGTCATTTGTAGTTTGTCAATGTGACGTTATAGGGTTCTATTGTCCATTGTTTTGAGATAGCTCATCATTCATGGTGAGTGGTGACGTTATTGAGTTCTAGTAGTGATGGTTGTTGGTAATGTGTTCAATTCGTTCTTCTTTAATTCCCACCAATTGATGCTTTTGCAAAATACTTGTTTTATTATGAAAAATGATTCCTACCACCGACTTATCCAAATCGGTTTGATCGGTTGTTCCGCACAACGGGGTAGTGCAATGCACCCTAACCCCTCCCCGGCTGCCAACGCAACACTAACCCTCAGCTCCTCCCAACACTAGTTTCCCTCGAGCCCCATTACTTCCTTGTCTCGCGGCGTTGAGCTCCTCCTCCACCGTTGTTTCTCCCAAAAGTCGCGAGCTCCTCATTCGTAGCCACTTCTCTCAAAGTTCATGGAGCTCAATGTCATGGATTCTCACTGCTATGCTTGAGTTGTACTCCCTCCGTTCGGAATTACTTGTCGCAGAACTGAATGTATCTAAACGTATTTTAGTTCTAGATACATTCATATCCGAGACAAGTAAGTCCGAACAGAGGGAGTAGCTTCAAACCGGGATGCTCCAGGCCGCCATGCTCGGCGGAGATGGTGAATGAGGGTGGATGAATTGGATGCGGCTTATGAGGGGATCTGGTGAGCTAAATTCATCCCCCATGAGCCTAGGCGGCAAGGTCAATGATCTGGGGATTTGGAAATTGCATATGTTGTCTTGTCAGACTGCAACCGATCATGTACATTATGTTGTGTACACATGGGTGAAATGTCGCAATGATTCTAGACATTTGTTCCTGCCGTGTTCACACCGCAATGTTATTTTGTTGCAAACGTTGCCTTGTATGTTGGAGTATATACTAGCGGGCAGAGAAGCATCGGCACGCTGTCACCACCGGAAAACCCATGTGTGCGCCTAGAAGAGGTGGTGGTTTTCAAAGGGGGGCAATGGAGTGATTTTTTTGTTTATTTAGCGGATTCATGCAGGTCCTTGCATTTTTTTTGCATGATACATGCTAGTAGTTGCTTTTATTAGAGATGTTGGCTTTTAAAGGGAGTCACGAAGTTTATTCTATTTTTACCCCCAAAATTAGCTGAAGTGACAGAAATTACCCCTAAAACAAGAAACGACCAACATTTTACCCCTGATTTAAAGATTTATTCCACATTTTCTGCACCTGTGACATATAGTACCCCCAAAATGAGCCGAAGTGATAGAAATTACCCCTAAAACAAGAAATGGTCGATATTTTACCCCTAATTTAAAGATTCCGTCCACATTTTCCCCACCCATGACATAAATTACCTCCAATTTTACCGTTTCTCCCAGTTTGGTGCTGACTTGGCAGGCTAGGTACGTGTTTTTCTCGTTGTTTTTGTTTTTGTTTTGAACTGGTTTAACTTGAGCACACCAAATCAGAACCGGTGACTGTGCCCAGCTGGTTAGCCGCACCAGGTCGCCATGCCCGCCTCCTGTGGTGGAGACAGCGTCGCACCTCGCTATTTCCTTCTTTGGGTATGTTGCTCCCGCTCCCTCATTGATGTTGGAGCCGAGGCGATCACAGCGACGAAGCACTGGACGGAGCATGCGCCGCCGCCCTCCAGAGGTAAGCTCTCCTCCATATCCTGGTAAGCACAACCTCTTATCTGTTTCTTATACTCCATCTTCATGTCCTGGCAGTGCTCCATCTCCATGTCCTGGCAGTGCTCCATCTCCATGTCCTTGCAGTGCTCCATCTCCATTTGTTGGATCTGCTCCATGTCCACATACTGGATATGTTGGTTGTGCTCTGTATGATGTGGAAATGTCATGCTCTGAATCTGGTCTTTAAAAGCTTGCTTGGAAAATGAAGTATCTTTTTGTTGAATATAGGGTTTAAGCATGCCTTTGAACAGTTATTCATATGTTTTACTGTTGGATTTGATGTGTGTTTAAGGATCTTTTCAGAAACAGAATGATTTGTACTCCCTCCATTCCAAATTACTTGTCGTGGTTTTAGTTCAAATTTGAACTAAAACCACGACAAGTAATTTGGAACGGAGGGAGTAAGAGATAATAGTTAGGGTTTTGGGTTGAAGCAGCAAAACTTGTGATTAGTGTCAAAGTTCAGTTAAGGTGTAAGAAAAGTTCCGTTATTGACAGTGGCAAACGCAGGAATAATTTCTAGGTGTGGCGGAGTGTATGAACAAAAAAAACCATGTATAATTCAACTATGGAAGTGCTCACTAGAATACTCGATAAATATTACTTGGTGTTCAACAAATAAAACCGAAATCAAAACTTAACTATTGGCACTCTAAATACCTCAGCTGATGAAGATTACATGGATGATTGAGTGCCAAAAAAACCATTTATATTACCTAGACCGGCATAAAAATGACCTATAAAACATAAACACCAGAGATAAATCATGAATTAGTAACTAGTAGGATATAATGATAGAAACAACATTATGCAAGTGAAGATAGTTAGAAAGAATACCATGCTTCACAAAAGGCTCTGTCAAAATGATCACGTTCGTACGTATGACTGACCGGTCGAGTTGGACCCTTTGCCACATAAGCCAATCTAACTTCATCTCTAATGTTGGGATGAAAATTATTAATTCGAATACGAAGCCCGGGATCAGGCTGGATGTGGTCAGGATGCAACTCCTCAATGAACTTGCCTTCTCCCCGTCTCTAGCTATTGGTTCATTCTCAATATAATTTTCGCCTTCATTCTCTTCCTCTTGAACAGATGCTGAAACTTCAATCTGTTGGGGAACGTAGCAGAAATTCAAAAAATTTCCTACGTATCACCAAGATCTATCTATGGAGAGACTAGCAACGAGTAGAAAGAGTGTTCATCTACATACCCTTGTAGATCGCTAAGCGGAAGCGTTCAAGTGAACGGGGTTGATGGAGTCGTACTCGTCGTGATTCAAATCACCGATGATCAAGTGCCGAACGGACGACACCTCCGCGTTCAACACACGTACAGCCCGGTGACGTCTCCCACGCCTTGATCCAGCAAGGAGAGAGGAAGAGGTTGAGGAAGACTCCTTCCAGCAGCAGCACAACGGCGTGGTGGTGATGGAGGAGCGTGGCTAACCTGCAGGGCTTCGCCAAGCACCACAGAAGAGGAGGGAGAGAGAGATGCAGGGCTGCACCAACGAGAGATGTAATCGCGTGCCTTTTGGGGCAGCCCTAGGCCTCATATATATAGGGGAAGGGGAGGGCTGCGCCCCCTCTAGGGTTTCCCACCCCTAGGGGGGGCGGCAGCCCTAGATGGGGCCAAGGGTGGCGGCCAAGGGAGGGGAGAAGGGGGAGGCGCCCCTAGGGTGGGCCTTAAGGCCCATCTGGACCTAGGGTTTGCCTCCTCCCACTTCCCCTGCGCCTTGGGCCTTGGTGGGAGGCGCACCAGCCCACTAAGGGGCTGGTCCCTCACCACTCTTGGCCCACGCAACCTTCTGGGGTTGGTGGCCCCACTTGGTGGACCCCCGGGACCCTCCCGGTGGTCCCAGTACGTTACCGGTAAACCCCGAAACTCTTCCGGTGACCAAAACAGGACTTCCCATATATAAATCTTTACCTCCGGACCATTCCGGAACTCCTCGTGACGTCCGGGATCTCATCCGGGACTCCGAACAACATTCGGTAACCACATACTAACTTCCTTTATAACCCTAGCGTCATCGAACCTTAAGTGTGTAGACCCTACGGGTTCGGGAGACATGCAGACATGACCGAGACGTTCTCCGGTCAATAACCAACAGCGGGATCTGGATACCCATGTTGGCTCCCACATGTTCCACGATGATCTCATCGGATGAACCACGATGTCAAGGACTTAATCAATCCCGTATTCAATTCCCTTTGTCTATCGGTACGATACTTGCCCGAGATTCGATCGTCGGTATCTCGATACCTTGTTCAATCTCGTTACCGGCAAGTCTCTTTACTCGTTCCGTAACACATCATCCCGTGATCAACTCCTTGATCACATTGTGCACATTATGATGATGTCCTACCGAGTGGGCCCAGAGATACCTCTCCGCTTACACGGAGTGACAAATCCCAGTCTCGATTTGTGCCAACCCAACAGACACTTTCGGAGATACCCGTAGTGCACCTTTATAGTCACCCAGTTACGTTGTGACGTTTGGCACACCCAAAGCACCCCTACGGTATCCGGGAGTTGCACAATCTCATGGTCTAAGGAAATGATACTTGACATTAGCAAAGCTTTAGCATACGAACTACACGATCTAGTGCTATGCTTAGGATTGGGTCTTGTCCATCACATCATTCTCCCAATGATGTGATCCCGTTATCAACGACATCCAATATCCATGGTCAGGAAACCGTAACCATCTATTGATCAACGAGCTAGTCAACTAGAGGCTTACTAGGGACATGATGTTGTCTATGTATCCACACATGTCTCTGAGTTTCCTATCAATACAATTATAGCATGGATAATAAACGATTATCATGAACAAGGAAATATAATAATAACTTATTTATTATTGCCTCTAGGGCATATTTCCAACAGTCTCCCACTTGCACTAGAGTCAATAATCTAGTTCACATCGATATGTGATTAACACTCAAGGTCACATCGCCATGTGAGTAACACTCAAAGAGTTTACTAGAGTCAATAATCTAGTTCACATTTACCATGTGATCAACACTCGATGAGTTCTGGGTTTGATCATGTTATGCTTGTGAGAGAGGTTATAGTCAACGGGTCTGAACCTTTCAGATCCGTGTGCGCTTTACAAATCTCTATGTCATCTCCTAGATGCAGCTACCACGCTCTATTTGGAGCTCTTCCAAATACCTGTTCTACTATACGAATCCAGTTTACTTACTCAGTATAATCTGGATTAGTGTCAAAGTTTGCATCGGCGTAACCCTTTACGACGAACTCTTTTACCACCTCCATAATCGAGAAAAATTCCTTAGTCCACTAGTTACTAAGGATAACTTTGACTGCTGTCCTGTGATCCATTCTTGGATCACTCTTGTACCCCTTGACTGACTCATGGCAATGCACACTTCAGGTGCGGTACACAGCATAGCATACTGAAGAGCCTACGTCTTAAGCATAGGGGACGACCTTCGTCCTTTCTCTCTATTCTGCCGTGGTCAAGTTTTAAGTCTTAACTTCATACCTTACAACTCAGGCAAGAACTCCTTCTTTGACTGATCCATCTTGAACACCTTCAAGATCATGTTAAGGTATGTGCTCATTTGAAAGTTCCATTGAGCGTTTTGATCTATCCTTATAGATCTTGATGCTCAATGTTCAAGTAGCTTAATCCAGGCTTTCCATTGAAAAACACTTTCCAAATAACCCTATATGCTTTCTTAGAAATTCTACGTCATTTCGGATCAACAATATGTCATCCACATATACTTATCAGAAATGTCATAGTGCTCCCACTCACTTCTTTGGAAATACAAGTTTCTCATAAACTTTGTATACACCAAAATCTTTGATCATCTCATCAAAGCACACATTCCAACTCCGAGATGCTTACTCCAGTCCTTAGAAGGATTGCTGGAGCTTTGCATACTTATTAGCATATTTCAGGATTGACAAAACCTTCCGGTTATATCACATACAACCTTTCCTCATAAATCGTCGAGGAAACAATGTTTTGACATCCTATCTGCAAGATTTCATAAATAGTGCAGTAACTGCTAATATAATTCCAACAGACTTTTAGCATCGCTATAGGTGAGAAAGTCTCATCGTAGTCAACTCCTTGAACTTGTCGAAAACATCTTAACGACAAGTCGAGCTTTCTTAATGGTGACATTTACCATCATTGTCCGTCTTCCTTTTAAAATCCATCTGTACTCAACAGCCTTACGACCATCAAGTAGTTCTTCCAAAGTCTACACTTTGTTTTCATACATGGATCCTCTCTCAGATTTTATGGCCTCGAGCCATTTATCGGAATCCGGGCCCACCATCGCTTCTCCATAGCTCGTAGGTTCATTGTTGTCTCGCAACATGACTTCCAAGACAGGATTACGTACCACTCAGAAGTAGTACGCATCCTTGTCATCCTACGAGGTTTGGGAGTGACTTGATCCGAAGTCTCGTGATCAATATCATAAGCTTCCACTTCAATTGGTGTAGGTGCCACAGGAACAATTTCCTGTGCCCTGCCATACACTAGTTGAAGAGATGGTTCAATAACCTCATCAAGTTTCCACCATCCTCCCACTCAATTCTTTCGAGAGAAACTTTTCCTCGAGAAAGGACCCGATTCTAGAAACAATCCCTTATTGCTTTCGGATCTAAGACAGGAGGTATACCCAACTGTTTTGGGTGTCCTATGAAGATGCATTTATCCGCTTTGGGTTCGAGCTTATCAGCCTGAAACTTTTCACATAAGCGTCGCAGCCCCAAACCTTTTAAGAAATGACAGCTTAGGTTTCTCTAAACCATAGTTCATACGGTGTCATCTCATCGGAATTACGTGGTGCCCTATTTAAAGTGAATGTGGTTGTCTCTAATGCCTAACCCATAAACTATTGTGGTAATTCGATAAGAGACATCATGGTATGCATCATATCCAATAGGGTGCAGTTATGATGTTCGGACACACCATCACACTATGGTGTTCCAGGCTGTATTGGTTGTGAAACAATTTCCACAATGTCTTAATTCTGTGCCAAACTCGTAATTCAGATATTCATCTCTATGATCATATCATAGATACTTTATCCTCTCGTCACGACGATCTTTAAACTTCACCCTGAAATTACTTGAACCTTTCAATAATTCAGACTCGTGATTCATCAAGTAAATATACTCAACAAAATCATCTGTGAAGTAAGAACATAACAATATCCACTACATGCCTCAGCACTCATTGGACTGCACACATCAAAATGCATTACTTCCAACAAGTTGCTTTCTAGTTCTATTTTACTAAAACCGAGGCTTTCAGTCATCTTGCCCATGTGGTATGATTTGCATGTCTCAAGTGATTCAAAATCAAGTGAGTACAAAGCGGTCCATTTGCATGGAGTTTCTTCATGCATATATACCAACAGACATGGTTCGCATGTCTCAAACTTTTCAAAAACGAGTGAGCCCAAAGATCCATCAACATGGAGCTTCTTCATGTGTTTTATACCGATATGACTTACGCGGCAGTGCCACAAGTGGGTGGTACTATCATTACTATCTTATATCTTTTGGCATGAACATGTGTATCACTACGATCGAGATTCAATGAACCATTCATTTTAGGTGTAAGACCATCGAAGGCATTATTCAAATAAACAGAGTAACCATTATTCTCCTTAAATGAATAACCGTATTGCGATGGACATAATCCAATCATGTCTATGCTCAACGCAAACACCATCTCGATGGTAGAGGGAGCGTACGATATTTGATCATATCAACATTGGAATCACTTCCAACACATATCGTCAGCTCACCTTTAGCTAGTCTCCATTTATTCCGTAGCTTTTATTTCGAGTTACTAACACTTAGCAACCGAACCGGTATCTAATACCCTGGTGCTACTAGAAGTACTAGTAAAGTACACATTAACATAATGTATATCCAATATACTTCTATCGACCTTGCCAGCCTTCTTATCTACCAAGTATCTAGGGTAATTCTGCTCCAGTGGTTGTTCCCCTTATTACAGAAGCACTTAGTCTCGGGTTTGGGTTCAACCTTGGGTTTCTTCATTAGAGCAGCAGCTGAATTGCTGTTTCATGAAGTATCCCTTTGTGCCCTTGCCCTTCTTGAAACTAGTGGTTTCACCAACCATCAACAATTGATGCTCCTTCTTGATTTCTACTTTTGTGGTGTCAAACATCACGAATATCTCAAGGATCATCATATATGTTCCTGATATATTATAGTTCATCACGAAGCTCTAGCAGCTTGGTGGTAATGACTTCGGAGAAACATCACTATCTCATCTGGAAGATCAACTCCCACTTGATTCAAATGATTGTTGTACTCAGACAATCTGAGCACAAGCTCAACAATTGAGCTTTTCTCCTTAGTTTGTAGGCTAAGAAAATCGTCGGAGGTCTTATACCTCTTGACGTGGGCACGAGCCTGAAATCCCAATTTCAGCCCTCAAAACACCTCATATGTTTCGCGACGTTTCAAAACGTCTTTGGTGCCTCAATTCTAAACCGTTTAACTGAACTATCACGTAGTTATCAAAATGTGTATGTCAGATGTTCGCAACATCCACAGACAACGTTCGAGGTTCAGCACACTGAGCGGTGCATTAAGGACATAAGCCTTCTAAGAAGCAATGAGGACAATCCTCAGTCTACGGACCTCGTCCGCATAATTGCTACTATCAACTTTCAACTAATTTTCTCTAGGAACATATCTAAACAGTAGAACTATAGCGTGAGCTACGACATAATTTGCAAAATCCTTTTGACTATGTTCAGGATAATTAAGTTCATCTTATGAACTCCCACTTAGATAGACATCCCTCTAGTCATCTAAGTGATTACATGATCCGAGTCAACTAGGCCGTGTCCGATCATCACGTGAGACGGACTAGTCAACATCGGTGAACATCTTCATGTTGATCGTATCTTCTATACGACTCATGCTCGACCTTTCGGTCTTCTGTGTTCCGAGGCCATGTCTGTACATGCTAGGCTCGTCAAGTTAACCCTAAGTGTTTTGCGTGTGTAAATCTGTCTTACACCCGTTGTATGTGAACGTTAGAATCTAACACCCGATCATCACGTGGTGCTTCGAAACACGAACTGTCGCAACGGTGCACAGTTAGGGGAGAACACTTCTTGAAATTGTTGTAAGGGATCATCTTATTTACTACCGTCGTTCTAAGCAAATAAGATGTATAAACATGATAAACATCACATGCAATCAAATAGTGACATGATATGGCCAATATCACTTTGCTCCTTTTGATCTCCATCTTCGGGGCTCCATGATCATCATCGTCACCGGCATGACACCATGATCTCCATCATCATGATCTCCATCATCGTGTCTTCTTGAAGTTGTCACGTCATCTATTACTTCTACTACTACAGCTAACGGTTAGCAATAAAGTAAAGTAATTACATGACGTTTATGTTGACACGCAGGTCATAAATAAATTAAGACAACTCCTATGGCTCCTGCCGGTTGTCATACTCATCGACATGCAAGTCGTGATTCCTATTACAAGAACATGATCAATCTCATACATCACATATATCATTCATCACATCCTTTGGCCATATCACATCACATGGCATACCCTGCAAAAACAAGTTAGACGTCCTCTAATTGTTGTTTGCATGTTTTACGTGGCTGCTATGGGTTACTAGCAAGAACGTTTCTTACCTACGCAAAGACCACAACGTGATATGCCAATTGCTATTTACCCTTCATAAGGACCCTTTTCATCGAATCCGATCCGACTAAAGTGGGAGAGACAGACACCCGCTAGCCACCTTATGCAACTAGTGCATGTCAGTCGGTGGAACCAGTCTCACGTAAGAGTACGTGTAAGGTCGGTCCGGGCCGCTTCATCCCACGATGCCGCCGAATCAAGATAAGACTAGTAACGGCAAGCATATTGAACAAAATCAACGCCCACAACTACTTTGTGTTCTACTCGTGCATAGAATCTACGCAATAGACCTAGCTCATGATGCCACTGTTGGGGAACGTAGCAGAAATTCAAAAAATTTCCTACGTATCACCAAGATCTATCTATGGAGAGACTAGCAACGAGTAGAAAGAGTGTTCATCTACATACCCTTGTAGATCGCTAAGCGGAAGCGTTCAAGTGAACGGGGTTGATGGAGTCGTACTCGTCGTGATTCAAATCACCGATGATCAAGTGCCGAACGGACGACACCTCCGCGTTCAACACACGTACAGCCCGGTGACGTCTCCCACGCCTTGATCCAGCAAGGAGAGAGGGAGAGGTTGAGGAAGACTCCTTCCAGCAGCAGCACAACGGCGTGGTGGTGATGGAGGAGCGTGGCTATCCTGCAGGGCTTCGCCAAGCACCACAGAAGAGGAGGGAGAGAGAGATGCAGGGCTGCACCAACGAGAGATGTAATCGCGTGTCTTTTGGGGCAGCCCTAGGCCTCATATATATAGGGAAGGGGAGGGCTGCGCCCCCTCTAGGGTTTCCCACCCCTAGGGGGGCGGCAGCCCTAGATGGGGCCAAGGGTGGCGGCCAAGGGAGGGGAGAAGGGGGAGGCGCCCCTAGGGTGGGCCTTAAGGCCCATCTGGACCTAGGGTTTGCCTCCTCCCACTTCCCCTGCGCCTTGGGCCTTGGTGGGAGGCGCACCAGCCCACTAAGGGGCTGGTCCCTCACCACTCTTGGCCCACGCAACCTTCTGGGGTTGGTGGCCCCACTTGGTGGACCCCCGGGACCCTCCCGGTGGTCCCGGTACGTTACCGGTAAACCCCGAAACTCTTCCGGTGACCAAAACAGGACTTCCCATATATAAATCTTTACCTCCGGACCATTCCGGAACTCCTCGTGACGTCCGGGATCTCATCTGGGACTCCGAACAACATTCGGTAACCACATACTAACTTCCTTTATAACCCTAGCGTCATCGAACCTTAAGTGTGTAGACCCTACGGGTTCGGGAGACATGCAGACATGACCGAGACGTTCTCCGGTCAATAACCAACAGCGGGATCTGGATACCCATGTTGGCTCCCACATGTTCCACGATGATCTCATCGGATGAACCACGATGTCAAGGACTTAATCAATCCCGTATTCAATTCCCTTTGTCTATCGGTACGATACTTGCCCGAGATTCGATCGTCGGTATCTCGATACCTTGTTCAATCTCGTTACCGGCAAGTCTCTTTACTCGTTCCGTAACACATCATCCCGTGATCAACTCCTTGATCACATTGTGCACATTATGATGATGTCCTACCGAGTGGGCCCAGAGATACCTCTCCGCTTACACGGAGTGACAAATCCCAGTCTCGATTTGTGCCAACCCAACAGACACTTTCGGAGATACCCGTAGTGCACCTTTATAGTCACCCAGTTACGTTGTGACGTTTGGCACACCCAAAGCACCCCTACGGTATCCGGGAGTTGCACAATCTCATGGTCTAAGGAAATGATACTTGACATTAGCAAAGCTTTAGCATACGAACTACACGATCTAGTGCTATGCTTAGGATTGGGTCTTGTCCATCACATCATTCTCCCAATGATGTGATCCCGTTATCAACGACATCCAATGTCCATGGTCAGGAAACCGTAACCATCTATTGATCAACGAGCTAGTCAACTAGAGGCTTACTAGGGACATGATGTTGTCTATGTATCCACACATGTATCTGAGTTTCCTATCAATACAATTATAGCATGGATAATAAACGATTATCATGAACAAGGAAATATAATAATAACTTATTTATTATTGCCTCTAGGGCATATTTCCAACACAATCCGCACATTCTCTTGATGCACACGCTCTTCTCGTCGTTCAGCGACTACTTCCAAAGTTGGAGCTGGGCTCGAGGTGCTAGTGCCACTGGCTTTGGCAAAAATACTCTTTAAATCTGTATAAGAGAACACAAGAGAAACTAATTGGAGGTTGGAGCAATACCAATAGAATAATTAAATAAATGTTCAAGCAAGTAACCTGAGTACATACATGACACAATTGAAATGATGCGATCAAGGGGAAGAACCGAAGAAGTACAACTAAATTATACCTTTCATTACATACTTAATCCTCTTCTTCGGCGGCGTCATCTGCAAACCCTGCGGACTCGCCGAGTCGCGGCCGCCGCCTTGCTGATCTCGGAGCCTGTCGCCGCCTTCGCGCCCACGGTGTCCAGTGGTTGATTGCCGGCTGCCCGCTGCCATGCGTCCGTGCGGCCGTGCCCTAGCCTCTAAAGCGCCGCCGCGCCACCTCCGTCTTGCGAGAAAGTAGCAACGAACGACTCGTATTCTCGTCTCGTAGAGTCGTAGTCTGTTGATGCTGCCTCTCGCAGCGCCGCTCTTCTTCTACCTCCGTGCTGCCTCTCACAGCTCTCTCTCTCTCTCTCCAGTTGTTTCTCTCTATGTTCTTCTCACAAGAACACAAGAACACACACACACACACGCAACCAAGGAGAAGACGAGCTGGTGCTTTGCCGAGAGGCTCTCCTCCTTGGTGGAACAAGAGACTACATTGTGTATTGTCCCAGCCCTCACCGCCTCATTTTCTCATTCACTTAATGCATCATATATACACAAGGGCTTATCTCACCCATAGCCGAGCCGCCACACTCGGCCATTAGTCCCACTAATCCACGATTTTATCCATGTCTAGGAATCTCTCCAGGATCCTAACGACTAGGCTAATGACACCCATGCAGCTAACTGCTCCTAGCTAATTGCACGGCCAAGTTCAGTCTTTACGCAGCCACTCCAACGACCACTGACCCAGCCAAACTAGCATGCACACGACCGGCTCAATCTGATCGTAGCCCGTTGCTCTCCAACTTCGTCGCGTCTCGCCGCTTCTCACGGCCTCGCCGTATCGCACGGCATCATCAGCATCTCGTCGTGCTCGCCGCATTGCACGGCAGCCCGACATCTCGCCTCCTCTGCGTGCTGAGCTGAAGCTTCACAGGACAAACATCAACCTATACTAGACTACTTGCTAAACGAAAATACAATGCATAATCAAGATTAATCCTAACATTTTCCCTCCTAATCTTGATTCTCCAATCTTCACGCGGCTTACCGGCTGTCACTTGACGACGCCATCGCGGCACTGCGGACCTTGCCGTGGACCGATGCCATCGCATTGCCGGCGTCCATCACTATGTCCTCTTGCCGCACGCAGCGGCCACCTCTTGACGTGGACGACACTGTCGCAGCGCCGATCACCACGCCGTCTTCGCCAAGCGGCATCGCACCGCAACTTTTGTTGGCTTCACACCAACTTTCCATGATGACGATGGCATCACACCACCGTCGTCGGCATCGCACCAACTCTTCTTGTGGCACCTTCGCACCGCCATCTTCACATAGCGGCACCGCATGGACACCATCCTCCTTCTTGCGCCGTCGGCCTCCATCTCGCATGGAGTCCGTCGCGGCACAGCCGACGCCGTCGCAGCGCCGGTCACCATGGACCATCTTGTCGTGGATGGCGTCCTCGCGACGCCGACCACCACTCCATCATCATCTTGCGGCATCGCACCGCAACCGGCCACCAGCAGCATCGCGCCGCCACCGGCCTCCTCTCGCGCCGCCGTCCTCCACCTCACATGGAGGCGGCCACGTCGCCTCTCGCAGCGCCGCTCTTCTTCTACCTTCGTGCTGCCTCTCACAGCTCTCTCTCTCTCTCTGGTTGTTTCTCTCTATGTTCTTCTCACAAGAACACAAGAACACACACACACACACACGCAACCAAGGAGAAGACGAGCTGGTGCTTTGCCGAGAGGCTCTCCTCCTTGGTGGAACAAGAGACTACATTGTGTATTGTCCCAGCCCTCACCGCCTCATTTTCTCATTCACTTAATGCATCATATATACACAAGGGCTTATCTCACCCATAGCCGAGCCGCCACACTCGGCCATTAGTCCCACTAACCCACGATCTTATCCATGTCTAGGAATCTCTCCAGGATCCTAACGACTAGGCTAATGACACCCATGCAGCTAACTGCTCCTAGCTAATTGCACGGCCAAGTTCAGTCTTTACGCAGCCACTCCAACGACCACTGACCCAGCCAAACTAGCATGCACACGACCGGCTCAATCTGATCGTAGCCCGTTGCTCTCCAACTTCGTCGCGTCTCGCCGCTTCTCACGGCCTCGCCGTATCGCACGGCATCATCAGCATCTCGTCGTGCTCGCCGCATTGCACGGCAGCCCGACATCTCGCCTCCTCTGCGTGCTGAGCTGAAGCTTCACAGGACAAACATCAACCTATACTAGACTACTTGCTAAACGAAAATACAATGCAAACACATAATCAAGATTAATCCTAACATAGTCTGCCTAGCAGCCGTGAAAATGTGATCGATCGTCTGTGTCCTTCAGCCCATAGCCCATGGGCACGGCCCGTCATTCAATCGGCAGTAACCAAGCCCAATAGGAGGCACGCGCACGCCCCACTACCTGAAAAATACGCCAGGCTAATACACTAGTATATATACGTATTTGCACGGCAGCTTAGGTATGGCGTTCGCCAAACCACGCCATATAGCTAGGTTCGCCCCTGGTTATTGATGTCAAAGTTCAGTTATAAGTGTTGGTATGTTTGATTTTGTCTTTTGCAGATGGATCGGTGATGGTTGTTTAGGTTAGTTGTGCATATGCAATCTGGTGTTCAATCTAGTCCTGGGCCTTGGCACCTAGACACAATTACTATTGTTTACTTGAAGGATGAGTTGGTGCAACTAGGTTTAAACAGAAATTATTTTATTTAATATAAAGCAGGTTTAACATGACAAAGGAAGGCTTGACAACCAACCTAGATCGTCGTATCTAGGGAGACATAACCTCACAAACTTCTCGACGGCACAAAAATTGGTCCATCCTGTTAGAGTTGTGTCGAATATTGTGATTGAATTTGTCAAAAAAATCACAGATTTGAAAAATGTTCGCAAAAATTGAACAAATGTTGGTGAAATTGGGGAAATGTTACAAGATTTTAAAAAACATGAATTTGGAAAAAGTTCGCGCATTTAAAATATAGGTTACAATTGGACTTTGAGTAGTATTGTGTTTAGATAGGATATAGAGTCGTGAGACACTTGTATCCTAGGCCTCTCATATATAGCTGGAGTAGACACACGATGTAACATATGCCAACATAATAGCACATGCGTGCAAGGAGGAGCCGGCGGCGTATGCCGGCGTCCAGGTGGCCGGTGTGCGGTATTGTGCGGTGTCACGGGGAGGAGCGCCCGTAGTCAGGCCCCGGGGATGTAGCCATGTCGGTGAATCTCGTTAACAAATCTCGGTGTCATGATCGTGTGATTGCTTGGTCCTCGGATGATCGACGGTATGCCTTGGATTTATTCTAACACATCCATTGAAGAAGGGGCTAGAGAGTCAAGACATAAAGAGACATGTCTACTCCGCCAGAAGGACTATCTTTGTAACACAAAGGCACAACCAAACCCACCAATTTATAAGAGCAGCGACCAGACGACTCCTCACCTTCTTCATGCCATCGACGAGAGCGTCACAGACTGGACTAGGAATTGGGGAAATCTTATCCTTGCCCCACACGGTGCTGCCATCGTCACCACATTGTCGTAACTGAACAAGCAAACTCTAACCGTAATCGACTCAATCAAATGCCATCTACGCAGTCGCAGACCCGGGTACCCCCTCCACCTCCCCGTTGCTGGGATGAGACTTGCCTGCTCCCTTCTCGTGTGCCCATCCGTGCTCCCGCATACGTGACTTGATCTGATTGGAACAAAATAAGACCCGGCCCCACCCCTTTAAAATCAAGGAGGGGAGATGATTAAATTAGAAAGAAAAAAAAGGAAAAAGACAGCCATTGGATTAGATGGGAGCACGGATGAAAGCATGAGAAGGGAGCAGGTAAGCCGGGTCCCCGTTGCTTGAGCGTCAAGCGAAGGAGGGGATCTGTGGCCTCGTAGAATGTAGATTCTTGGTAATCGTTTTCATTCTTTTTTCTTCTTCTTTATTATCCTACATTTTTACATAAACATGTCCATTTCATTTTATAATAAATAAAAACGGGATACGACCTGGACAACCCAATGACCATCCATGCACGTGACGTGATGATCGATCGAGCTGCATGCGCCCTACACGCTGGCCGCCCGCGAGTTGACTTTGGCCCTCCGGGCATTTTTTTAGCCAGCGCCATTAATGGACCGCGTGTTGCGTGTTGGTGCCTTCTCGCTTCCGGGCACCACACCAATAGTCAACAGAACTACGCTTAAGCTCCGAGAGCGAGCGAGCGAGCCTCATCGGAGTGAGCCGTCTGTCGCTGCTGCGAGCCTGCAACCCATCCGTGGAGTCAACCTCGGAGAGCTACCCTTGCAAGGTACTGTAGCTACTGACTAACACCATGGGTGCTTGCCTTTTCCCATTTCGTTTGGCTTTTTTGCTGCATGATCTGCAGCGGCAATGCTGCGTTGCTGCTTGTACGGATCGACCGGTCAATTAGCCCGCGATCATCAGATTCCTTCATGATTTGGTCTGGTGCGTATTCAGTTTGTGTGAGCTTCAGCCTAGCATAGGTTGCATCCGGAAACTAGTGTCATGTCATGGGGATCGTGGGCGGAGACGATCTCTTCGGAGGTGGCGCGCTGTGGAATAGCGGATCTGTGATTTATACAGAGGCTCGTCGTCGTGGTTATCTGTTCATGGTGGCTTCGGAGTCAAACAATCCCAAGCTCGAAGAGATTCGCCTCCACCCATGGTTATCTATTCGTCGGATATTGAACATTGATCACTAACTTGAATCGTTAAGTCCAATATTTGATTCGGCTAGCTGCATCAGCCATGCCCGCGGATCCAACTAAGAGCATCTGCGCCGTGAGGGTCAAATCCAGTCCTTCAAACAACCGCGGACGCGCTCAGCTGCCCACTGACCGAGCATGCCTCATATTTATCATTCTGCATCCGTGTATTTTATATTCGACGCCTTATATTCATGCTACACATATAATGTTAATCTACCTTGTGTGATCAAACGACGAACAACAAAAATCGACCGCAAAGGAACACAAAATCGGCTACAAACGGACATTAACAAACTTCTCCACCTCCAAAAGATCATAGTTCGTCACCGAACAAGCTCTTAAACTTCTATAACTAAAAGCGATATAAACATTAAGTGGGGGGGGGGGGGGGGGGGGAGGGGGGAGGCAGAATCCCCACTTCCTCGCCGGGCCTTTGCCCTTTCGGTCGCCGGCGTAAGTTGTAGGCGTCCGTGGCTGGTGGAGGGTCTTGGTCGTCCGACGAGGAGGTGCAGTTGTAGCCCGAGTCGGAGTCGGAGAGGACGATGTGCCCCTTCATCCGACGGACCGCCCTGTCCCGCTTCCGCTTCAACCTGGCGACCCGAGCCTTCTCCGCTGTTGCCTCCGGCGCCTCACGCTCCGACTGCTCAATAGCAAGCCGGAGCGCCTTGGCGTTCTTGCATCGGAGCCGGCGAGTGTCGTCTCTGCCGTGATGAGGGAGCGGCAGTAGACCCATGCGAGGAGACGCGCGTCCTCGTCGGCGTCCGCCTCCGTCCCAAGGTGGCGGCGCGTGGACTGCTCCACCACGTCCCTCTCCCGTGCACGCTGCCTCTCGCGGCGCACGGTGCACGCACTCCGGAATGCGCGCCAGCGACGCGGGCACAAGCACCCAACGCTGGCCGCGTGGAGGAGCGGTTGGCAAGGGAAGGAGACTGAGCGGGGCCGACGCGGACTATGCTGTCCTAGCGTCGATGCACGCGGGCCGGGAGGGTCTAGCTCCGGCGTCCGTGCTGCGGCGGCGCGGGAGCTGTGGCGACGCTCCTGATCCAGAGCTCTGCTACCGGTCTACACCTTGGCTCGCTCCAACGCAATGCAGAGGGCCATCTCTCCTCGTAGTCGAGCTCGGAGCCGGAGTCGCTGCCGGAGCAGCTCATCGTAGTGGATGGGATCGGAATCGAAGAGGGAGAGAAATGGACGGACCACAATCGAAGAGGGGCAGAGTAAGCAAGAGTTTGAAGCAAGGCACCCGAATTGGGTTTTTTTGTGGGGTCGATGGTGGGTCGGGCATGTCCACCACGTCCCTCTCCCGTGCATGCTGCCTCTCGCGGCGCACGGTGCACGCACTCCGGAATGCGCGCCAGCGACGCGGGCACAAGCACCCAACGCTGGCCGCGTGGAGGAGCGGTTGGCAAGGGAAGGAGACTGAGCGGGGACGACGCGGACTATGCTGTCCTAGCGTCGATGCACGCGGGCCGGGAGGGTCTAGCTCCGGCGTCCGTGCTGCGGCGGCGCGGGAGCTGTGGCGACGCTCCTGATCCGGAGCTCTGCTACCGGTCTACACCTTGGCTCGCTCCAACGCAATGCAGAGGGCCATCTCTCCTCGTAGTCGAGCTCGGAGCCGGAGTCGCTGCCGGAGCAGCTCATCGTAGTGGATGGGATCGGAATCGAAGAGGGAGAGAAATGGACGGACCACAATCGAGGAGGGGTAGAGTAAGCAAGAGTTTGAAGCAAGGCACCCGAATTGGGGTTTTTTGTGGGGTCGATGGTGGGTCGGGCATGTCAGGCGGACGCTCTCGGGCACGCCATATCCGCCATATATGTGGGCTGGATATGAGGGGTGTCGGTCAGCCCGAGCGTTTGTCCGCAGTTTGAAAGATCCGGTTAGGTCAAATTTTTTTTACCGGACTATCTGTCCGGACTTTTGAGACGGGTATGAGAGGCCCGACTGTAGATGATGTAAGGCCCAAGGTGATTTTCTCTCCAAAGTGTTAACCGAGGTGGAATTTCTTATTTTTGCTCAAACTATGTATAAACATGAATTACAAGTGAGTTCACATTCAAACTCCACTCCACTATAATACTTTAACGATTTCAAAATAATTCTAACAATACACTTGGCGAGGTTTATAAGTTAAAAAAGACCTAAAGATATATATTATTAAAATGCAAATAATTCAAATAGGTTAACCTCTATGTATACACTAGTTAATATGAGATAATTATTAAAAACTTTAGATTTAAGTGGTTTTTGGCTAATTGCTATGATTTTACGCCTATTCACGTACTTTTCTACATAATTTGTCAGAATTCTACCATATTCATAAGACACTAACTATCCCCTCCTTTTTAGAGAATACACCATGAATTTTATAGACAGTCCATACAACCCTAATCTATAGGGTCAATCACACCTAGCATGACTATAGTGGCACCCAACTCGACTTGTCCAACCTTAAGACACATAGCACCAAAGTGAGTCTTTGTATCAATATAAGGGGTGCCAGTCAGCCCGGCCGTTTGAGATGCCTTGGATCGAAATTCTTTGACCAATCGATGACCGTGTCGTTCGCCCGGACGTCTCAGACGCCTGGCTGTAGATGCTCTGAAGATTTAAGCTGCCGCTCAATTTGTGATCTTTCATGAACCGGGCAGGGCCAACTTTCACGAACCGGGCAGGGCCAATGAAAACAGAAATGTCAAGTTTCAACAAGCTCCAAACCTAATGCCATAGTTTCATATATGATGCCACTTACAAGTACATCCTGAGATTCCAAAATGCAGATTTCAGAATGATGCGAATTTCGATTGATTCCGCGGATAAAGACGGGCATGTCGATGACCGCCTCTCTTGACTACTTTGATCGCATGTCGATGACCGCCTAGGTATAAATAAACGCGAGGCTCACATCAACCTTCAAGACTGTCGTCTTACCCCCGCATCAAAGACGCACATGAATTGGTCGACCTCGTGGCCGTGGTAGTCACCGAAGCTTCCACCGTCTACGAGATCACTTCCAAGAGGATGAAAAACTCATAGCTCAACTAGTAAATAATCGTAGTTTTAAAGTTGTCCAAATCCTAGGTGTAATCCTTCTTGAAATCCATTTTGCAAATCAATGTTAAAATTAATTGAAATTCATGTTGAAAACCAGTAAGGAAAAACTTTGGCGGGGAAGAAAGATGTCTTCCAGTTTCAGATAAGAAAAACTGAGGAAGAGAATTTTCCAGGGGTAAATCATTTCAAAACCACAAAAATCCCCGTGTACGGTGTACCCACTCTACCTTTCTTTTTTTTTTCTCTTTTTTTGCGGGAACCGTGGTAACTGCGACCCGTGCTCCGCTCCGCTGACCCCGATTCCGAGTGGCGGCGGGTGAGCTGACGCGCGGCAACACAAGTGCGTCGGCCACGGGCTGGGGCGAGCCGGGGATGTAGGGGCGTAAGAGCATCTCCAGCCGTTGGCTCCCAGAAGGTGCTACAAATCGCCGTCTGGAGGTGTACCGGTGCTAATCCGCGTGCTGGGGACGTGATGCTCCCCAGTCGCCGTGTCCACGTTTTTTTTTTGAAAAATAAAATCCGGTCTCACATTCGCACAAACAAGGCACAGATTTAACCAAACTTTGGCGAGTTCATAAAATATTTTATAAAAGAAGAAAAAAAAACACTACTAGACAAGCCGTCGCCTTCGCCGTTCCTTGCCGCCCGCCGCCCTGAAGCTCTACATGCCGAAGGGCCTGTAGAACTGCGTGTAGTCGCCGCCGTCGTCGTCGCCTCCTCCGCGGCCGCCGTCCCTGCTGCTCCCCTGCCCAAGGTCGCCAAGGCGCGGTGGGTTGGACGGTCCGGGGGCGTCCTCGTCCTCCTCGCTGTCGAGGATCACCACGCCGTTCTCGTCCTCGCACCCACGCTGGCGGGCGGCTATCTCCTGCAGGGCTCGGTGCTACCGGACCATCTCGTCGCGGAGGTAGTCGTCCCGCACCCATTTTAGGGCGGCCTCGTCGGAGAAGCCGGACCGGGCTATGGCCTCGTACTCCGTGGGAAGGCCGGACTCCACCTTCGGCCTGACGAGACATGCAGAGGTGGGGAAGGACTCGGCGATGCAGATGCCGCAGATGCGGGTGCGCCGACTGATCGGCGCGTCTTGGGGTTCCGGCTTGACGAGGAGGAGGATGCGGAGTCCATGCGTCTCGGCGTCCACGAGCTCCCACGCCAATGGGAGAAGGTGGGGGGGGGGGGGAGCGGGGTACTCTAGCCTCGACGTGTTGCCGCTCTCGATGTACTCGAGTACAGCCTCCAGCGTGCGGCCAGGCTCGCCCCACCATCGGCGGCGCCCGTCGGCGTTGAGCCTCCCGGAGGGGACGATGCCGTTGGTGGCCTCGAGCTGCTCGGCGTGGCGACGACGAAAGTACGGCTCCCACAACGAGCTGTCGGGGGTGTACTCGGCCCTTCTCTCGCCGCCTGCGGCAGAGAGGCACGGATGCGGGCGATCTCCGCACGACGTGCCGCCCCGGTGGGCGGCGGTGGCACCGGGATCCCGCCGGTGCTTATCCTCCATGCCCCGGGCACCCGCATGTCCGACGGGACTGGGTACTCGGCCTCATATAGAAGCCGGGCTTCGTCCTCGTGAAGGTGGCGGCGGCCGAAGCCGTTCGCCGCCGCGCCATCGCCTGGGTAGCGCTCGGCCATTAGGTGAACTGGAAACGGCGAGAAGAGAGGGAGAAATGGGGACGTCGGCGGTGGAGAGCGAGGTATGTGCGTGGCTCATCGGTGCGTGAGGGGACGACTTATATAGGCGACGCCCGCGTGGCCGCTGTGTGTACGTGTGGCGGGCGAGGGACGCGCATCGCCCTGCCTTCACTGCGCCGCCCGTGAAGTATCAATGGAGGCTGACCGGCGTGACAACGTTCGGCAGTTTTGGCATTGATTCCTCCGCGGGAACCGAGACGATGAGGACGACGAAGTGACGAGAACAACTGAGTCGTCGCCGATTTCGCACCAAAAATGATTCGGTCGGCGCCCCTAAGCGCCCCCAGCGCGCAGGGTTTGACCTGGATCCACCGGCATCAATTTTGGCCGAACCGGCGAAAAAAGAACCTTTGAAGACACGAATGAGCCGTTTTTCAACACCGATGAACAAAAAATCATGTAAAGGATCTTGCTAGGGCGCGGCTGGAGATGCTCTAACCTCAAACTAGACGCTGCCGTAGGTAGCCATGCCTCTAGTTTCCGCCTCGGCTGCCGGCAGACGGCATCGGCTCCGCGTCTTCCGTTGCGACCGCATCCGCCGTCCGAGCAAGGGGACGCGGACGGAAGCCGAGCGCGGGCGTGGGCGTGGCTGCAGTCCCTGTCGAGGCGGCGGCCGGGAGCCGGGAGCAGCAGCTGAACGAGGTCTGCCACCGATGGCGCCGTGTCATTCGGCCGTCCAGGTGCTTCAGTTTCCCTCCCGGAAATCCTTTCCCTGAGAGGCTGAGACTTTTACTAGCTTCAATTCAAAACGCAGGTCCATAGATTTTCCTTATCCGTGGAATCAATTAGACATGTTCTGAAATTTGCATCATTCAGAAACCTGCATTTTGGAATCTTAAAAGATATACTACCTCTGTTCACTAATGTAGGAGTATTGAACTGCCAAAACGTCTTATATATAGGAACAGAGGGTGTACTTGCAAGTGGCAGCATATGTGAAACTATGGAATTAGGCTTGAAAAACGGATGGAGCTTGTTTGAACTTGACATTTCTGTTTTGTTGGCCCTGATTACAACCTTAGGCTGTCCGGAGTCCGGTTCCTGAAACATCACAAATTGCACGACAGCTGAAATCTTCAGTTCTCAGTTCGGCCATTTATGCTTTAAACTAGTGTGAAACAGGTTCAATCATGTACACGCTCCAATCAACCAGAGAGCATTCAAAAAAACGCAACGTCGGAGGGCATAGTTTCTTCAAATGTGTAATCCAGTGAGATATGAAAATCAATCACTCTTAAAAAAAGAGAGGATGAAATGTGCCTCACTAGTCATAAAAATGAAATCGATCGACGAAAGTTTTCTCAAATAAGTCCAACTGGATATGTGATGCTTCATGCTCCCTTCTACTCCCTCCTTCCATAATATAAGAGTGTTTTTACACTAATGTAATGTCATTTCAACTTCACTGTAAGGTTTAAGAGTAACTGGTCCTAATCCATAAATGTGCCTCACTAGTCAAAAAAATTTGGGTTCTGTATTCAAAATTGATATTTCAACTTCACTGTAATAAAGTGATGGTAGTAATCAGCAATATTTGATTTTTAGTCTGAGTACTACAGTTCAAAGTCAGGTTTAAAGAGGCAAACCATTTACTTAAGGTTTAAGAGTAACTGGTCCTAATCCATAAAAAGAAGTAACTGGTCCTATGTAACTGGAATATCAACCTAACAAGGTGCAGGGTGCATTGAAAAATTTCCAAAGTATGAATACTCTGATCTGGTATTTCACTATTTCTGCTACATACACGATCAGAGGATTGGTGAGATTACTTTTTCCGTTTCAGTTAGCTTTTGTCTGGATCCAGATATACATTGTCAAAACTTATTCAAACATGCTTCAGAAGATATCCTCATTGTATTTAGAATGATTTCAAATTATTTTTTTTTAGAAAAGGAGGATGACCCCCGGCCTCTGCATTTGGGCGATGCATATGACCACTTTATTAATTACTCTCACAAGACCTTACGAAGTAATACAATAGTAAGACTAAAGCCGCCGTCTAAGCAACAAACTGTCGCTACACCTATCCAGTTGATGAAGGGGCGCAAATAGCCTGGTCCTAGTACCAAACAGACATCGCAGCCAAACCTAACATCTAAAACCTGAGGTCCCATCTAGGACGCCTGCCGGGCATGGGTCTCTCCGGTCCGGCGTGCTCTCATAGGCCGCCGCCGCCAACTGCCACCGCTCCATCTTCAGAACTGTACTGATGCATCAACCTTGCTCGGTCCAGCTATCGTCGACACCACCATGACGCCCAATGGCACCTCCTCCCTGCGCGCAAACAGCTGAGCACGTCGCGGTCGTCACTGATACACCTCAGCACCATGCTGCCAAGTACCACCAGCCGACACAACTTGAAGTCTTTGGAAGATCTGTCGTGCGTAGCACCTGCCGACCAGGCATGACAAAGCGTAGCACCTGTCGGTCAGGCATGACCTGACATCTCCACCGAAGCTCCGCGCAAGACGAAGCCGCTCCACCTCCTGCCTCTGACTTCCAGCTCTGCTCCACAAACGATGCTCCCAAGAGAGAAACGACACCGCAGTGCCGCCATCGTCCGATCTGGAACACCAGGTCCTAGGGTTTCCCCCGGAGCAGCACGAGTGGGTCGACAATAGTTACACGACGATGCCTTCATCAAGGTAACGGCGTAGAACGCCGCCATCGCCTGCCGTCGGCTCGGTTTTCACCGGCAACCATGTCTTCCCAACTCGCAGCTGGGACTAGATGATGGATCTCGAGACCGAATCACCAAGCCTCTGGCCGGCCACCTCCGACGAAGAAGATGACCACCACCACTAGCTACACCGGCCAGAACAGATCTCCCATGTGCCTCGAAGCAGTCCACCAGGCACTCGACACCGTCGCCGATCTAAAGCCAGATGACATGCCGCCGAAGACCGCATCGCGCCGCCGCCCGATCCAGGCCAGCCGCCGTAGCAGCCGCCCGTGGCCCGAGGCAGGGCCGACCGCCGCCGCCGTCGAAGCCATCGCCGCCGCTTCTAGATCGGCCGCACCTCCACACATGTTGGGGCCCCGTCACCCCTGAGACTCGGAAGGGAGGAAGAGCCCCCGCCACCGCCATCGGCCTCCGGGCGCAAGCCGGCGGCGTCCTCCGGCGGCGGCGGGAGGAAGGGAGGAGGATCGGGTGGCCTCTCGAGTGGCGGCTGGGAAGGCCTCCGGAGTCGCCTGGAGGAGCGACCCAGGAGGCAGATGCGTAGCGACCTCTGGTGATGAAGATAGATTGGTGTGCATACCTAGTATGTTATAATTTGATCTTTTTGTTTTCTAGTAGCGGTATTCTACTGTTTGCTGTGTCTTTTTGAAAGATCTAATTTATTCTCCTAGGCCATCATCCAGTTCGAAGAAATTATGAAATTCTTATTAACTTTTGCAGGCCATAATCAGGTCATATTTGAAGAAATAATGTTGAGACAGAAACTCTCTGTGGAAGTTGTAAGCGCCAATGGCCTTTCGGACAGTCTTGAGCTACCGAGTCCCTGTGCTGAGCTTCGTTTTGCTGGCCAAAGTTTCACTACGACGGTAGAGGAAGGTTCGATGTCCTGTATGGTCCGAGAAGACCATGTTTGATGTGCTGGACAAGGAAAGGCTTCCTTCTCTTGCTCTTGAAGCTTATGTCTATAATGTCATTGATGGCTGCCAGTTTTTCCTTGGTAAGGTCCGGATTTCTGGGGCTAGCTTTTCTGACTCATCTGATGAAATTGTCAAAGACTATCAGTTGAAGGGTCGGGTGTTCAAGCGATCGAAGGGGGTGTTGCTTCTTAGAGTATTTCTGAAGAATGAAGCCCCTGTCTCACAAGTTATATCCTCTCCTGTTCTGGGACTTCCCGTACAGCCACCCGCGGACGCTTTAGTCAAGTACATTAAACCAAACTTTGAAGATGGAATGATCGTTGGGCGTATATGCTACTTGTTTGTACGTGTGGTAAAGGCTCGATGCTTGCCTGATGTGGATGTTGACCAAAAGCCTGATCCATATGTGGAGGTAAATGCTGGTAACCTTAGAAGCATCACCAACTCTGTCCCTGAGGAGCAGAACCCAGAGTGGAACTCGACTTTTGCTTTCTCCAGACGCCAGTTGGACAATGCACAGATAACTAGAATCTACGTTGTTGTCTATGACGGGTTCACAGATGATTCTGTTGGGTTGATCTCATTTGACCTAAGTGACATTCCTGAGCGTTCCCGAAATGACAAGCCAGTAGTACCGAAGTGGCACCAACTTATTGACCAAAGCGGAAGGACAGCACAAGGTGAGTTGATGCTTTCAGTTTGGAAGGGCATGCAGTCTGATGAGGCGCTCTGTGATTCATGGAAGTCGGACTGGTTAGAGGCGAGCGTGGCTGTGCGACCGCACATTGTGCCCAAAGTGTATAGCTTACCCAGGCTGTGGTGTCTGCGCGCGGGTCCATATAATTGAGTTCAAATGTATTGCTCTAGCATGTGGAAGCAAAATTGTAGAGGCATATGTCACAGTGGTGGTAGGGGGTCAGCGAAAGACGACGAAGAGAATGAAGAAGACACTAGCACATTATGTCTGGGATGAAGAACTGACATTCGTTGCTGCAGAGCCATTAGAGGAAAACCTTCAAATATCTATCCAAGCACATCTAGGGCCTGGCAGAGACAAGGTTGTCGGCCGAATCATCATACCCGTGCAAACAGTTCAGCGTCGAGTTGGAGGTTTGTCGTCTGCCAAACTCGAGCATCAATGGCATCATCTTCAAGTTCCACCCAATGCAGCAGTTGCCAATGGTGCTGGGGATGAGTTGACCGTGTCATCGTGCCGCATTCATCTCACTACCTGCCTCGACAGTGAATACGGTGCCCACTATGGCTCTGGAGACCACACGGATGAAATCTCAAATCCTCCACTTGTTGGCTTGCTTGAGGTTGGCATCATCGGAGCTCGGGGCCTGCCTCCTATAAAAAGGGAAAATGGGAGATTGTCGTCGCATCCATATTGTGTGGCAAGATATGGCCGGAAGTGGGTACGAACTCGTACCATCATCAACAACCGCGATCCTTTATTCCAAGAGCAGTACTCATGGGATGTTCACTCCTTCGGTACAACCCTTCCTGGACACATCAATGGTCCAGATTAAAAGATACCTTTTCGTGAGAATAAGAGAGTAGGGGTAGGATGGAAAATCAAGGTGGGGGAGGCGTACCGCGCTGTAGTGAGGCGCGTGTCCGTACGGCCCGCTCTACGCCCGTACGTGGGCGGTGTACGCCGCGTGAGGAGGAGGGCGGGCCCACGCGTACTAAAACCTAATCCATTAATTCACGGCGGATTAGGCGAACCATTAACGCCGGCGTAGTGAGCCATCCCGTCGCCAGCGTCGGTCCGCGGGCGGCACGGATTCACACGCCATCGCCTGCCGCGCGCCTGCGCACGGCCGTCGCCGGCGTCGGTCCGCGGGCGGCGCGGATTCACACGCCACCGCCTACCGCGCGCATGCGCACGCCACCGCCTACCAAGCGCATGCGCACGCTACCGCTTGACCGCCCGCGCACGCCGCCCACTCGTACTCAGGCATTAATCGCCGACGCCGATTCGCACGCCGCCGCCTGCCCTTCTGCGCCCTTTGACCGCTCGGCTGCCCACCGGCATTGATCGCTGGCACCCCCCGCCCCAACCACCACCGCGCCCTATAAAAAGCGCCTTGCGCCCTCCGTCGGCTCGCACACCGCCCTCGCCTCGCCTCTCCTTCTTCCCCCTTGTCGCCGGCGTCCTCCTCTTGCGCCCTTCACCACCTCGCGTGCCCTGCCACTCCCTCTCGCCGACGATGACCCGCCCCAACTTGACGATGGAGGAAGTGGAGGAGCTCGCCCACTTCGGCATCCCCGCCGCGCCCGACGTGCGCCTGCCGGCGAGGTGGCGCCTGAGCATCGACGGCGTCCCCGTTGCGCCGGTGCCCGAGGTCGGCACCCACCTCTTCGCCTGCGTCGTCGGCCTGTACAGGGCGCGCCTGTCACCGGAGGAGCTCGCCGACCCCCAGTATGCCCCCAACAACCCCGGCTGGGCGGACCGCCTCGCCGACGATCAGCTGCGGCGTCTCCACGCCTACGCCGGCCCGCCCCCCCACGAAGCACAACCGCGCGCGGCGGCATCAACTCTGGGACGGCCGCACCTTCGAGGAGGTGGTCGCGCCGTACCGCGCGCAGGCGGTCGCCGGCGTCGTGCCTGCTCCGCCGGGGGACGGCTTTCAGCTGTACCGCCGCGGCGAGGCGCGCTCGACCCGCGCCCGCCTCGACTTCGGCGCCATGCACCCGCCCCCGCCCCGCGGCGGCCGAGGCGGTGACGGGGGAAGTCAGTAGACGATCCAGAAGGTTTAGAACATGCAAATGAACCTCTCAATAGATGCATGGCAGAATATTTTGCAAAACCGAAGGTACCGTTTGTATTGCAGAATTGTATTTTCATTACTATCTTATGTGAAAGCTGAGCTTACTAACAATATTTAAGTTATGAAATAGGCTTATTTTGCGTTAAATAAGGATAAAAACCATTGGATTACATGTGTTTTGCACACTAGAAAGAAAGAGTTCCAAATTCTTGATTCTTTGAGGGGGGAAGTAAATATCTCTGAAGCATCCAGGAAATTCGTTGAAAATTTTGTAAGTTGCGTATTCATGTGTGTACAATTAACCATATAATTTGTTTACTGTATGTAGTCAACGTGTTCATATTTTTTGTCAGAGAGAGCAACTTGCAGGAGATATTCAAGATGCAAATGACAGTGCTATTATGTCGTTCCCGGATGTGTCCGCATGGCCTATAGTCCCCTACGACATGCCTCAACAAGAAGATGGGTGAGTTACATGTCACATGTGCTTTTGAAATACGTTGATTGGTCAAGTGTTATATTACTTAACGTGCTTTCAAAATTGCACTTATGTTTTTTTAATACAGAAACTCATGTGGACTGTTCGTCCTTTGCTGTTTTCAATACTGGGACGGAGAAAAATTTATTGCTCCTATTTCTCAGGTGAGTACATTCTAAGTATGAAAAATTAGTACATTATATGATATATAAGTGATGAAAATAATATTATTTTTATTACTTTTCAGGAATCTATTGATAGTTCTAGAGAAAGAATGATAGCTGGAATTATTATGTCCCCCGAAAATAAGCTTACAGAAGTGAAGAACAAAGTAATTCGACATGCGAAGAGGAAACTAAAATAAAAATATTATACGACAATTTTACGTGATTGTCGAAATATTATTTGTTTATGACTGAGAATTGTGTGTGGATGCTTTATTTTTTATGCGAGTTTCAAATATTTTTAGCATGTCAAGTTTATATTACCTGACAAATTTATTAAAAATACATTTTATCATTTTTTATTTTACTATTTAATGTATAATTTATGTTCAATGAGTGTTCTCGTGAATATATGAGTTGTGGTTTTAAAATACTCCGATAATATATGATGACGATATCTCAGAGGCGGGCGCCGCCCGCGCCGCACGTTTGCCGCTACATGGCGCACGTGGGCCGCGTCATCTGCGAGCGGGCGCGCGCCGCGCGTCGCCCCAGGGTTGGCCGTTGCCAGCGCCGAGGCTGATTCTACCTCGTCCCGCGTGCGCCCCTCTACGCCCGAGGGCGGCGTCAGCCTCGGGATCGCCCCCGCGGCGCCTACTGGCGGCTGTGCAGCGCCTCGGGATCGCCGTCCGCGGCGCCTACTGGCGCCTGTTAACGTTATTTTTTTAAAATTAAAGCAACCATCGGCGCCTCTGATCGCCCAACATGCATGATTTATTGACAAAATCATATATTTGTACGAATATATATATAATACATATCATGTTATATTTGTATACGCATATCATATTATAACGTAAAATTTATAGGTCGCATATCATATTAAGAACAACGAGTATAGTGCCAACAAATATGACATAAGTAAACACCCATTACAAGTCTTCCGTATCAATGTAACGAAACAAATATGTAAATACTATTCTTTAAGACAACCAAATAAATCGTCAACTGTAATCAGAAGTTGTTCTTTTTATTCAAATATTTCTTTGCTATGATCATCATGCCATGTTCCTGTATAGAAAGATTGTAATATACGTCAAAATTTTGTAAAGTATTAACTAAACAAGAAAAGAACGTTAATGAAATGGTGTGCACATATGTTGGATTCTGAGGACAATTGTTTTTCAAATGACCTTTTTCTCTGCATAAACCGCATAGACGTACAGGTTTTTCATCAAAACCTTTGGGTCTACCATTTGTAGTCATGCCAGGTTCCTTACCACGGCCTTTGTTATTCTGCCCTTTCGGTGCTCCTTTCGTATTGATTTTTTCTGGATCACCAACAAAAACATGATTTTGATTCGGCACAAAAGCATCATCATGTGCAACTGTATGCTGTCTCACATAATCTTCCTCCTCAACATCCTTATTTGCTATCACATCCTCCAGAGCAGCCTTCAGTTTATCAAATAGAAATGGTTTATTACATGCCCCATGATTTGCTTCCGCAGACAAAATAGTCAACTCACTGTACTTAGTTCTCTCCTCAGTACCTCCCCATCCCCATGCGAAGAGATCGCTAGTGCGTTTCACGGGCAGTCCACCTCTAGCATTCTTGCTGAATCTTCGCAGCACTAAGCACCTAGGTAAGTCATGCACGTTCAACCTGGCTAAAACATAAAGAACATGCTTGCATGGAAGACCTTTACGTTTCATACTATCACAACTGCACTTCACTGTTTCTTCTGAATTACTAGGTGTATAGTCCACTTTGAATCTCAGTTGCCTGTTATTTTTCCATGCCACTATGAATCTCCTACTGACGGCTCCACTCAGTCTATCTATGATCTCAAGATCCGCTGCCTTCTTCATTTCTTTCTGCAAGAGGTAAAAGTTCACCACAGTGAACTCACGGGCAGCGGCTTTTTCAATGCATTTAAAGTCGTCGAGTACTGCTACAGGGAGTGTCTGTGTGGACAGGCAGTCGTCGTGTGACTCGTTCTCACGGAGCCGAACAATGCAGTTCTCATAATGCACAACCATATCAACAATTGTCATGCCAGAGTCAAGATGCATATGAAGGCAAGAGTTCAGACTCTCGCTCCTCTGGTTACTCCGCATACCAAGGAAGAACCCACCGGTGAGATATGACGCAGCCCAAAGCCTTTTCTTCCGGTACATCCTACGCAACCATGTTTCAGTTTTCTCCAACTCCCATTTAGCTCTAAAAGCTGCCCATCTCGCCTCAAACTCATCATGTGTAGTGGCATAATAAATAAGAGACCTGAACTCCTTAAGGGACTTGTGGTGGAGGTGTTTCTGCATGTTTTTCTCAATATGCCACGAACAAAGTCGATGCCACACGTTAGTAAGGACCTTCCTTACGGCCCTTATCATGGCTGCGTCTCCGTCAGTAATTACAGACCTCGGCTTCTTCTGACAATGAGCTCTTAAGAAGGAATGCAACAACCAAACGTATGTATCCTCCGTCTCATCTGACACAACTGCACAACCGAACACAGTGGTGCAACGATGATTGTTTAGACCAACAAAAGATATGAATGGCATTCCGTACCTATTCATCTTGTAAGTGTTGTCGAAGACGATTACATCACCAAAGTCAAGGTAATCCCGACGTGACTGAGAATCACACCAGAACATGTTCTTTAGCTTTCCTTCTGCGTCAACAGTGTGCTCAAAGAAAAAGTCTGGATCCCTTGTCTTTCTCGTCATCATGATACCAATTGCAGTGTCCGCATCACCCTTTGCTAGCAACTTCATTTTCTCCCTATAACACATGTTATAAAGCTTCCTCCTCCCGAAACCAGCCAGTGCATATGATCCATACCTACTAACGAAGTTGTCATAAATCCAATGTTTTTTGAGCCCAGCACCTGCCATTGCTAAGATCTCGAGCTTCTGGTATTCCTTTATATGATTATGAGATCGAAGATATATAACTTCATCTGGTCTAGCAAGAGTGTGACTATGATCATCGCTGAAACTACTGACGTACCAAATGGAGCGCTCTCTGTCAACCTTCACAGTTAGATGGGCCTCACAACAGCACCGAGTCTCCCTCTTAGCCTGCGCTTCTTCCCTTCCATGGTACAAAACTTGGCCTGTCGTTTCCCAGACCTTGAACAGAGAAACCTCCTCAACCGTCTACGTGCGTCGATACCCTTACTATATTTCAAGTTGTCCCTCCTAATGCTGAAGCCTCGCTCTTTCGCATAGTCATTATAGAAATCATATGCCTCCTCGTCTGTCCTGAACGTCGCGGACATCACCGTCCAATGCCTGTCCAGTGATTCTTGCTGGTATTCATCGTACCCAGTATCAAAATTGCACTCATCACCATCGGCATCATCGTCGTTTTCGCACGCGTCACCATCCTCTTCCTGAAAAAAATACAATCAACGGTATATGTCAGTAAGTAGTTGTATAAGGAGTATCATATGTATTCACTTTCCACTACTTACTTTGCTCGAGCTGTCATTATAAGATGCATCGATATCGTTTTCGTCATTGCATCATCGATAAAATTCCACTGATAGTACCCTTCCACTTTCATCTACGCAAATTGTAAATATGATATGTAAGACTTGATGCGTATTTAATTTCACTTTAAAATAACCTACATAATTCTAAACCTACATGGCTTCCGCTTTCAGCATATGAATCATCTACATCCATATCCTTATTGTCATCATCCCCTCCTATCTGTTCACAGTCGAACATGTTATTGTCATCGCGGATGCTTATATTTAATATGGTTGAGAACATGCAGACCACTTACATTGCCACTGTAAGACTCATCCAAACTCATATAATTTTCGCCGTCATGTTCGTCTTCATCCAATGACAATGATCCGTGCTCGCTACCGCCATCATCACCGTCATATCCTATTTCAGCCTCAATCTATACACGTTCATGTATAATCAAATATCCATTCAAACATCACGTAACATCTTTTCAATTAAAATTTGTTCTTAAATTACTATGCCAGCGCCTCGCGTACCTCGTTGCCTTCGTCAGACATGAGGTGATTGTCGCCGGATACGAGCTGCCGGCGGCGGAGGCGTCTGCCCGACCGAGGCGGTTGTCGGCGTAGCGCACAGCGCGTGCGTTTTTTTTCCGTCGGCCAGGTACTGCCGGAGATGGCGGCGGTGGCGGCGGCGCGAGAGGAGGCGGGGTGAGGCGTCTTGAAGATAGGGTTCGCCGATCGTTTTTTTTAATCACTCGGGCGTACGCAGCGGACGCGGGCGGGCGTGCATGCGGGATGTGGGCGCCTACGGGCGCCCGTGCATGCGGACGTGGGCGCGTACGGGCGGCCGTACGCGACAGCGCCGTATGGCGACGCGGGCGCGCCTACAGCGGGCGGGTATTTTTATACGGCGTGCGAAAATGACCGCCCCTACCCTTTATACGTCTTGGGGGAGGGGGGGTGTTGTACCGAAGACCACCTCTGGGATGTTTATGATACAGCAACAGCCCTGATCGTTGGAGTGTTTGACAATGCCCAGGTGGAAGAGTCAAGTTCAGGAGGGTACAAGGGTGTCAACATAGGGAAAATAAGGATACATCTTTCCGATCTCCAACCTGGTCGGATATATTGTCATGCATACCCTCTTCTTGTTCTGCAGCCTTCAGGTGTGAAGAAAATGGGTGAACTGTGCCTGTCGGTGAGATTTACGTCAAAATCATTAACGAACATGGTGCGTATGTATGGCTCCCCCAATCTACGAAAGATGCACCATCGAGACCCACTACAGATTCTGATAGAAGGTCTGCAGTTTCATGCTGTCCAGATTGTGGCATTCCGACTGAGCCAGATGGATCCACCCCTACGCAAGGAAGCAGTGGAATACATGTGTGATGTGCAAAGCCACTCGTGGAGCATGCGGAAAAGCAAGGTCAACTTCTACAGGATCATGTCTGCCCTCTCAATCTTCATCACATTTTGGCGGCGGTTTCTCTATGTTTGTTCATGGGAGAACCCCGCGATCACTTTGCTGGTCCATGCTGTTTTCCTCTTAGCTCTTATGTTCCATCAATTCATACTCCCGTCAACACTCCTATTTACCTTCTTCAGTATAGTATGGAACTACCGGCATCGCCCTACTCATCCTTCCCACGCCGATATCAAGATATCTTTAACAGACACTGTACACCCAGATGAGCTCGACGAGGAATTTGATACCTTCCCAACTTCTCGGAGCTCTAGTTTAACAATGATGAGGTATGATAGGCTGAGGTGCCTTGCCAGCAGGATACAGACGGTCATGGGAGATGTAGCAGCATGTGGCGAGAGGATCACGGCATTGACAACATGGAGGGATCCTACAGCAACAGCAGTATTTGGGCTGTTTACTTTAGCAGCAGCCGTTACACTGTTTTACACCGTGGAAAATTCTCGCCGCGATGGTTGGACTCTACACCATGAGGCACCCCAAGCTTCGACGGAAGACGACGTCATTCGCTTGGAACTTCTGTGGGCGATTGTCGCACAAGGCCGACAGTGTGCTCTGAATATCTTCTGTATTATGTGATGCCCATTGAGTCTGCTGCTGGCTGCTCTCGTTTGTGGTAACTATCCTTTGCTACTCTGTATTGTTTCTTGAATCTTTTGGTTGCAACTCTCTCCTGTTGTGTCATCATTGTGGTTGCAAGACTTGGTTTTCATGCAAAGCGTAATAATATGGGGTTGTAAGACTTTGTCTCCATGCATGTTTAACAGTAGTACACACTAATTACGCACCATTTGTGAGTACCTGGTTTTCAGTATGAGAATTTTGTTCATGTGCTCCTAGATGCGGCAGCCCTTTAAATTAGTACATGTTTCAAATTTAAGTGGCATCTTTAGAATCCAGTTTCAGATTTCTAAAACCGCAGCTCAAAAATAGATATCCCGAGAAACCCACAAAAGTATAATCTTGGTTTCCCTTGTTTGTTAGGTCACTGTCTGTTCACCAGCAAGACAAATGACTGCACATTTTGAACATGGAGCCACCAAGATGCCAAAAGCGCAATCTGGACGCAAGATTAGAACCGAACAACAACAGCAAACCAGAATAGACTTACTACTCCCTCCGATTTGTACTAGAGCTGCGTCAGTTATTGATCTGGGGGAGTATCATATTTTCTGTAACACCCACAGCACTGTCAACCGAATCATGCATTTTCAGTTTTCAACGCGCGCAGCACTAGAAGAACAATAAACCCTACAAAAAAAAACAATTTATATTTGTTTTTTTTCCAGTGAAAATCGACAATAAACCCTGTACATAAGCTGCACCTCTCACCGGCTCGTCTCCAGGGTTTAACTACTCATTCTCCGGGGGGAATCCTCTTGTAATGATTGTAGCTACATAATCAGATGGACTTGAGAAGAAATACCATGGCTGTGTGATAGGACTAATAATTATCTTCTTCTTGTTTCGTCGCTGTCACTTCAATCACGCATGAATGCTGGTTTCGCGGCTCGGTGTTCCTGGTCTACTCGGTACGGTCGATCAGTCGACGTTAGCAACGGTAGCTCGTGTATCACGCTCAGCTCTTTCCTGCTGCTAAGACTAGCTAGGTGCACCTAGAATGACATAATGCATGGGACGTACTAGGATCGACGACGGAACACGAGCTCTTTTCATGCTATACCATAATAGCTTTGCCAGCATCGTCTCTCCGTTGGATTAACTGTTCAGCTGACGGAAATGACACGGTTCAGGCGGAAATTTTTCTGAGAGCTCCGTCTGAACCTGATAGGCACAGCCGCACAGGACTAGAGGAGTGTTGAAAAAATACTCGAAAGGGTGAGGACTAATAGCCACTGATGCAGGTTACAGTGTCATCCTGATTGGAACAGTTGTCACTAACTTTGTTCTGACGGACCTGGAGTGGTTCGAAAGTTCGTTCCACAAACCTGAGTCATGCATATTTTTATTTATATAGTTTTGAAATGTTCCATGGTTGAAGAAAAAGTTTGGCCAACCAAGAAAAAGCTTGAGCCATGCCGAACGATCCAATAGAGCATTTACAGGAGGTAAATAAATTATCCAAATCGAGCTGGTAATTTTAACAGTTGCAAAGCTATCTTGCATAAGAGCAACTCTAGCTAAGTCGTCGTATCGGCCCGATAGTCATAATAACCACTAGTGTGGTGATTTTTGCCAAAAAAAAAACGCTCTAGCAGATCCACCATCACATGCTCGATCGACATAATCTTTGGAGGCCGCTCCAAATTGAACATGTGAGTCTCCATATTTGGCGGTTGGGCGGTGCGATATAGCACGCCCTCCATCCATATAAATCTTGGCGCCACGGACATTTCAGGACTCGCGCGCCACCCACACCTCATCCCTGCCCTGCCGACGTTTGGTGCCACCTGCGCGGCCCAGACCGCCGTGATTTGGCCCCGGTCGCCTCCGCAAAGACGTTCCCGGACCTCCAACATTCTGACGCAGCCCTGTGCCTGCTTCATGTCATCCGGCCGTGCCACCCCTTTCTCCGCGCAACCTCAAGGTGTTCGACAAATTGACAAAATGTACATTTTCGCAACGTATCCTTGTAAATTAAGTTTAGTGGCTCATAGATTCTGTGTACATGACATATGATTCACATTATGTGTACATGAATCCCTTGGTAGAGCTATTGTTTGATGATTTATCTTAGCATTCAAACTCCAAGTCCGAGAGTGAAATCATAGACGCTGAAGAAGACGAGGTTCTCATAGTGGTTGCTAACTGGATAGCGGTAGCCGGAACGAAGAGGAAGCATGCGAGATTGAAGGTTGGTCGTGCTATATTGCATCGGAACAGAACCGAAGGCCACGCGAAGGTCATGTGTGACTACTTTCTGTCTGGTTGTACCTTCCCTGCTTACATGTTTCGTCGATGATCCCACATTACCGAATGGTTGTTTCGTCGAATTGCCGATGCCATGGAAGCCAATAAACCTTTCTTCCAACAACAAAGAAGCGCTGATCTAATGGATTTTCCCTCCTCAGAAGGTGACCGCGACACCTCGGATGATTGCATATAGCGTTCTTGTAGATGAATTGGATGAGTATCTTCAAATGGCGGAAGATACAATCATTAAGTGCACGAAAGTGTTCACTGAAATTGTGGCGAGGGTTTATGTAGAGCAGTATTGCTAGCTCTTGAGCATGCGTTGGTTTTCCCTTGAAGAGAAAAGGGTGATGCAGCAAAGTAGCGTAAGTAGTTCCCTCAATTTTTAAGAACCAAGGTATCAATTCAGTAGGAGACTACATGCAAATCGCCTAGTACCTGCACAAACAAATAAGAACCTTGCAACCAACGCGATAAAAGGGTTGTCAATCTCTTTACGACCACTTGCAAAAGTGAGATCTGATAAAGATAACAAGATAAATATTTTTGGTATTTTTCTTATATAGATTGAAAAATAAAGATTCCAAAATAAACGACAACAGAAATAGCTAGTTGACGGGAAAATAATATGATGTAGGTAGACCCGGGGCCATAGGTTTCACTAGTGGCTTCTCTCAAAATAGCATGTATTACGGTGGGTGAACAAATTACTGCCGAGCAATTGATAGAAAATCGCATAGTTATGATGATATCTAAGGCATTGATCATGAATATTGGCATCACGTCCGTGATAACTAGACCGAAACGATTCTGCATCTACTACTATTACTCCACACATCGACCGCTATCCAGCATGCATCTAAAGTATTAAGTTCATAAAAACGGAGTAACGCATTAGGCAAGATGACATGATGTAGATGGATAAACTCAAGCAATATGATATAAACCTCATCTTTTTATCCTCGATGACAACAATACAATACATGTCGTTTCCCTTTCTGTCACTGGGATCAAGCACTGCAAGATTGAACCCAAAGATAAGCACTTCTCCCATTGCAAGAAATTTCAATCTAGTAGGCCAAAGTAAACCGATAATTCGAAGAGACTTGCAAAGATATCAAATCATACATATAAGAATTCAGAGAAGAATCAAATAATATTAATAGATAATCAAGTTCATAAACCCACAATTCATCGGATCTCAGCAAACACATCGGAAAAAGAGTTACATCGAATAGATCTCCAAGAAGATCGAGGAGAACTTTGTATTGATATCCAAAGAGAGAGAAGAAGCCATCTAGCTAATAACTATGGACCCGAAGGTCTGAGGTAAACTACTCACACATCATCGGAGAGGCTATGGTGTTGATGTAGAAGCCCTCCGTGATCGAATCCCCCTCCGGCGGAGCGCCGGAAAAGGCCCCAAGATGGGATCTCACAGGTACAGAAGGTTGCGGCGGTGGAAAAGGTGTTTTGTGGCTCTCCCGGAGGTTTCAGGGTATAAGAGTATATATATAGGCGAAAGAAGTAGGACAGTGGAGCTACGAGGGGCCCACGAGGGTGGGGGCGGCCCTCCTGCCTCGTGGCTTCCTCGCTGCTTCCTTGACGTCCACTCCAAGTCTCCTGGATTGCGTTTGTTCCAAAAAACGATCCTCACGAAGGTTTCATTCCGTTTGGATTTCGTTTGATATTCCTTTTCTGTGAAACACTGAAATAGGCAAAAAAACATCAATTTGCACTGGGCTTTCGGTTAATAGGTTAGTCCCAAAAATAATATAAAAATGTATAATAAATCCCATTAAACATCCAAAACAGATAATATAATAGCATGGAACAATAAAAAATTATAGATACGTTGGAGACGTATCAAGCATCGCCAAGCTTAATTCCTGCTCGTCATCGAGTAGGTAAATGATAAAAGCAGAATTTTTGATGTGGAATGCTCCCTATCATAATTCTCAATGTAATTCTCTTCATTGTGGCATGAATGTTCAGATCCAAAAGATTCAAGATAAAAGTTTAATATTGACATAAAAATAGTAATACTTCAAGCATGCTAACCAAGCAATTATGTCTTATCAAAATAACATAGCCAAAGAAAGCTTATCCCTACAAAATCATATAGTTTGGCCATGCTTCATTTTCGTCACACAAAATGCTCCCATCATGCATAACCCCGATGACAAGTCGAGCAATTGGTTCATACTTTTTAACGCGCTTCAGCCTTTTCAACCCTTACGCAATACATGAGCGCAAGCCATGGATATAGCACTATAGGTGGAATAGCATATGATGATGGGGGTTATGTGAGAAGACAAAAAAAGGAGAAAGTCTCACATTGACACAACTAACCAACGGGCTATGGAGATGCCCATCAATTGATGTCAATGCGAGGAGTAGGGATTTCCATGCAACGGATGCACTAGAGCTATAAGTGTATGAAAGCACATCAAAAGAAACTAAGTGGGTGTGCATCCAACTTGCTTGCTCACGAAGACCTAGGGCATTTTGAGGAAGCCCATCATTGGAATATACAACCCAAGTTCTATAATGAAAAATTCCCACTAGTATATGAAAGTGATATAAGAAACTTTCTATCATGAAGATCATGGTGCTATTTTGAAGCACAAGTGTGGAAAAAGGATAGTAACATTGTCCCTTCTCTCATTTTCTCTCATTTTTTTGTTTGGGCTTCTTTGGCCTCTCTTTTTTATTTGGGCTTCTTTGGCCTCTCTTTTTTCATAGTCTCTCACATGGGACAATGCTCTAATAATGATGATCATCACACTTTTATTTACTCATAACTCAATGTTACAACTCGATACTAGAACAAAAATATGACTCAATGTGAATGTCTCCGACGGTGTACTGGGATATGGGATGAATCAAGAGCGACATGTATGAAAGAATTATGAAAGTGGCTTTGCCACAAATACGATGTCAACTACATGATCATGCAAAGTAATATGACAATGATGGAGCGTGTCATAATAAAAGGAACAGTGGAAAGTTGCACGGCAATATATCTCGGAATGACTATGGAAATGCCATAATAGGTATGTATGGTGGCTGTTTTGAGGAAGATATAAGGAGGCTTATGTGTGATTGAGCGTATCGTATCACGGGGTTTGGATGCACCGGCGAAGTTTGCACCAACTCTCAAGGTGAGACAGGGCAATTCACGGTACCGTAGAGGCTAGCAAATTGCGGAAAGGTAAGAGTGCGTATGATCCATGGACTCACATTAGTCATAAAGAACTCATATACTTATTGCAAAAGTTTATTAACCCTCGAAGCAAAGTACTACTACGCATGCCCCTAGAGGGATAGATTGGTAGGAAAAGACCATCGCTCGTCCCCGACCGTCACTCATAAGGAAAGCACTCAAAGAACACCCCATGCTTCAAATTTGTCACACAACATTTACCATACGTGCATGCTACGGGACTTGCCAACTTTAACACAAGTATTTCTCAATTTCACAATTACCCAACTAGCATGACTCTAACATTACCACCTTTATATCTCAAAACATCTATCAAGTATCATAGTATTCAATGCACTCTATATGAAAGTTTTTATCATACCCATCTTGAATGCCTATCATATTAGGACTAATTTTATAGCCAAAGCAAATTACCATGCTGGTCTAAAAGACTCTCAAAATAATATAAGTGAAGCATGAGAGATCAATAATTTCTACAAAATAAAACCACCATCAACTCTAAAAAATATAAGTGAAGCACTAGAGCAAAGTTATCTAGCTCAAAAGATATAAGTGAAGCACATAGAGTATTCTAATAAATTCCGATTCATGTGTGTCTCTCCCTGTAAGTGCATCTAGTGCCACCCCTAGTTGGTTTTGGAGTATTGACGACAAACCTAGTTGAGGGACTAATGTGTTTGTGAGAATTGCAGGATAACACAGGTAGAAGTCCCTCATTGATTCGGTTTAGCTACCAGAGATGACCCCTAAAAATGTACGAAGACATTGAAGACAATGGTGGTTTATGAAGACATTCATATTGAAGACAATGACATGTGAAGACTCCCATGAAGCCTATGGAACTCAAAGACTTAGATCCTTCGTAGTTTTACTTCATTCATGTTGTGTCATAGGAACCACCGTACTATTAAGTGGGGTCCAAGAGAACCAGTCAGGATGACTGAAGTGATGCCTAATTCAAATCCTATGTCTTCGAGTGAAGACAATGAGAGAAAATCTTGTCCAGAGTCAGACAAGTCAGCTTTACTTGTAGCCCAAGTAAAGTTGCCGTGTGAGTTCTAAATTCGACCGTTGGTACACGTGTCAGTTCCTTAGTGACCCAGGGTCATTTCGGACAAATCAGGTCGGGTTGCCAAGTGGCTATAAATAGTCCACCCCTACAACCATAAACGGTTGGCTGCTCAGATTTCAGTGCACGACTTTTGTCGTTTGAGAGCAACCCACCTCGAAGCCTTTGAGAGAAAATCCCTAGCGAGGAGAAAAGCCCTAACCACCCAGAGCCAGAGTAATTGGGCATCACTTAAGTCTTCTTGTCTGAGTGATCTGAAGACTTATTACACTTGAGGACTGTGCATCCTCCAGACGGTTAGGCGTCGCGTTCTGAGCATCCAAGAGAAATTGTGGATTGCCGGTGAACGAAGTCTGTGAAGGTTTGGGAGTCTACCTTGAAGACTTACCAGAGTGATTGGGCGAGGTCTGTGTGACCTTAGCTCAAGGAGAAAATGGTGAGGACTGGGTGTCCTGAGCTGCGTGTTCAGGACTGGGTGTCCGGGACTGTGTGTCCTTTGGTTTAAATACCTAGCCGCTCCAACCAGACGTACAGTTGTCACAGCAACTGGAACTGGTCCAACATATCATTGTCTTCAACGTGTCACTGGTTTCATCTTCACCTCCCTTTACTTACCAGTACACATTGTGAAGCCATTGCATGCTTGCTTTATCTTCTGTCTTCACAACTTGACTGTATGATATGTTTGGCTTCATAACTTCTTCCTACCTGATCCGCATTACACTGAAGCTATTTGTCACTGTGCTTTCACTATATTGTATATTTGACTATGGCTTGCCTTGTGTAATCTAACTTCCGCTGCATAGTGATAGGCTTGTCTACTCTGTTTGTCTTCATAACTTCCACGTTTTGAAGACTTTCATAAAAATCGCCTATTCACCCCCCCTCTAGTCGATATAACGCACTTTCAGTTGGTATCAGAGTAAGGTGCTCCCTTGTTCTGTGTGATTCGGTTTAACCACCTGGAGTTTTAGCTATGTCGACTGCAGGGACAATTAAAGTCTCCGCTGCGTGCCCCGTCTTCGATGGAACTGAATATCCCTACTGGAAGAATAAGATGCGCATGCATCTTGAAGCCATTGACGTCGACCTATGGTATGTCGTCGAAAACGGCGTTCCCAAGGCTGGAGAAGGTGTCACTGCTGCTGATGTCAAGAAGTTCACTCAACTGGACTCTACTGCCAAGAATATTATCTGTGGTCATCTGACCAAGGGACAGTACGGCCGTGTGAGTGCCTTAAAGACATCCAAGCTGGTTTGGGACTGGCTCTCTAAGGTCAATGAAGGCATCTCAACCCAGAGAGATCAGAGAATCAGTGTTCTTCGCAACCTCTTCAACCGCTTCAAGCGAAATGACAATGAGAATGTCCAGCACACATTTGACCGGCTCACTGACATCACAAATGAGCTTCAAGCCCTCGGCGCCACTGAGATCACCAAACATGAAATCGTCAAGACGCTGCTGAGATCACTTGACAGTTTGTTTGACATCCTAGCCCTGATGATTCAAGAACGTCCAGACTTCAAGACACTCGATCCGTCTGACATACTTGAGAGGCTCAGCACACATGAGTTTCAGATTTCTGAGAAAAGATATATCTACGGTCCAAACTATGGGCGAACTCGTGCCTTGAAGGCAAAAGCTGTGTCCTCATCTGAAGAAGAATCTGACAACAGTTCTGATGATCCTGAAGACATTGGAAGGGAACTTGCAATGCTAGTGAAGAAGTTCCAGAAATTCACCAAGAAGAAAGGCTTCAGAAAGTCTTCACGATCAAGCTCAAGGAATGATGAAGATTCTGCTCATGACTACAAGAAGAAAACATGTCACAAGTGCAAGAAAACTGGACACTTCATCTCTGAGTGTCCACAGTGGGACAATGAGAACAGAAAGAAGAAGAAGAGCAAGGAATATGACTCTGACGATAAGAAGACGAAGAAATACTCAAAGTCTTCGTCCAAGTCTTCCTCAAAGTCTTCATCACACAAGAAGAGTTCATCTGGCAAGGCTCGTGCGTTTGTTGGCAAGGAAATGGATTCAGAGGAGGAGTCCGCTTCTGAGGAGGCAGAGGTGGAGTCTGAGGAGGAGTCTGATTCAGGCATTGCGAGTCTGGCTACAGCTTATGTCGCCAAGTCCATCTTCAACACTGAAGACAATGACTTCATCACCAACACCGATGCAAATGACAAGGACGACTCTACTCCTACCTACTGCTTCATGGCACGCGGTGCCAAGGTAAACACACGCACTACTCACTATCAAACATCCAGTGACGATGACTCTGATTGTGATTCAAAACCCAGCTACAAAAGACTTGCTAAAATTGCAACTGAACAACAAAAGGCCATGGAACATATTCAAAAACTGTTAGACAGAAGCGATGATCTGTTGGGTGCTGAAATGACTCGTTCTGAATCCTTAATTGAAGACATAAAAATCTTCATGTTAAGTATCAGGAACTCGAAGATCGTCTTGAGACTCTCTCAACTACTCATGAAAAGCTTTCCTATGATTATCTTCAAAAGAAGCAAGATCTTAAGAAGTTGAGAGCGGATCATGATGATCTTCAAAAGGAAAACGAGTCACTTCGCGCCGAATAGATCAGTTCTGCTCAGGAGGGATTTGAACCACCATGCCTTAAATGCATTGAGCGTGATAATGCTACTTCTGTTGCTGAATGTTCCACTGCTACTGCTGTTGCAATATCTTCAACTGTTGAAGTGGTAACTAACCCCTCTGCTGAGGATACCACTGCTATTGCTGATGAGAATGCTAGGTTGAAGACATTGCTTGAAACAGGGATGTACAAAAGTCTCAAAGGACATCAGACATTATGTGATGTCCTCAAGAAGCAGATTCTGAACTGAAACCCTAGGAAAGAGGGTGTTGGGTTCATGAGGAAAATTAATGCGGATGGATCCTACTGGAAACCTGAGCAGTACCCCAAAACCACATGGGTTGCTGCAAAGGAATCCACAGCAGATCCATCCAATCTATCTGGCTTCACTTGTGCTGATCCTATTATCATTGATGAATCCTTTGATGCAAACTATAAACTGTTTAAAAATCAGAATGGTGAAGTATTTGCCAGGTACATTGGTACTAACTGCAGGAATGGACCGCCTATAAAGAAGATCTGGGTTCCAAAAACGTGTCTGGAGAATCTTCCTGTGAATGTCCTCATGACACCTCACATGAAGAAGACAAACCTCAGACCAAAGGCTTCATATGGTCCAAAGGCTTCATACAGGCAGAGGACTCATCTGAGTCGCACTAACGCAAATGTTTTGCAGGGAAACCATGCTCAGGCATATGAGAGCGGTTCCTCAAACCGTCATGCTCATATGACCAAGAACTATTCTGCTTATTCTTATGAGTACTATTGCCCGCCTGCTAGACTGTTTGCCAGGACTCCAAAGCCAAAATTCTCAGATGCTGCACTTAGACTTATTGCTTCGAAGCCACCCTTGAAGATGTGGGTGGTTAAGAAAGCTTAACTCTCTTTTGTAGGGAAAGGTCTCCAGCAGAAAACCAAAATCTTCTGACGCTATTGCTGGGGACCTTAAAAATCTTGTGGGGCGCAAGATCAAATGCCCGAATGGCATCACTATGTATTTCATACCTGAATCGCATACTACTCTCCCTACTTGCCCTAACCTGGATTTAAGTTTTCATAACCCACTGGTTCGTCAAATGTTTTTGCTTCACAATACTCTTGGTGAAGCCTATCCCCCTAACTGCACTGTAGGGTACGACACCAGCGACTTCAGAGTCTTCAGAATGGATTATTGACAGTGGGTGTACAAATCACATGACTGGCAAAAGAAGTCTCTTTATGGACTCAACCTTACGTCCATCCGACAAGAGCCACATCACATTTGCTGACACTGGTAAAAGTAAGGTATTGGGTTTAGGTAGAGTTGCAATCTCAAAGGATCAACACATGGATAAAGTCATGTTTGTTGAATCCCTTGGCTTCAACTTAATGTCTGTCTCAATGCTTTGCGATTTGAACATGATTGTAATCTTTGGAAAATTTCGTTGCCTGGTACTAATGGAATCTGACAAGTCTCTAGTGTTTGAAGGGTATCGGAAAGATGATTTGTACGTGGTAGATTTCTCAGCAGGGCCATAGCTTGCAGTATGTCTTCTCGCAAAGGCTTCAGAATGCTGGCTTTGGCATCGGAGGCTCGGGCATGCTGGCATGAGGAACCTCCACACCCTTGCGAAGATGAAGCATGTCATAGGCATCGAGGGCATCAAGTTCAAGAAAGATCACTTATGCGGTGCTTGTGAAGCAGGGAAGATGACAAGGGCAAAACATCCTTCGAAGACAATCATGACCACTACTCAACCCTTCGAACTGCTTCACATGGATCTCTTTGGTCCCACTCACTACTCAACTTTTTCCACTACTGCTTGCCTCTATGGCTTCGTCATTGTTGATGATTACTCTAGATATACTTGGGTGCACATAATCCTTTACAAGACTGAAGTACAGGATGTCTTGAGACGCTTCGCAAATCGGGCTATGAACAATTATGGCGCCAAGATAAAGCACATCAGAAGTGACAATGGCACTGAATTCAAGAACATTGGCCTTGACACATATCTTGATACATTGGGCATCACTCATGAATTCTCAGCTCCGTACACGCCACAACAGAATGGCATCGTCGAATGCAAGAACAGAACACTCATTGAGATGGCCAGAACAATGCTAGATGAGTACAAGACTCCAAGAAAATTCTGGACTGAAGCCATTGACACTGCATGCCATACTATCAATCGTGTATATCTTCACAAGCTTCTGAACAAAACATCTTATGAACTTCTAACTGGCAAGAAGCCAAATGTCAGTTACTTCAGAGTATTTGGATCAAGATGCTGAATCAAGGACCCTCACCACACCTCAAAATTTGCTCCAAAAGCACATGAGGGCTTTATGCTTGGATATGGAAAGGATTCGCACTCCTACAGAGTCTTCAACCTCTTTCACTATAAAGTGGTTGAAACAGTGGATGTGCGGTTCGATGAGACCAATGGATCACAAAGAGAGCAACTGCCAAGTGTGCTAGATGAAGTTCCAGCCAATGAATCAATCAAGCTAATGGGAACTGGAGAAATTATACCTTCTGAAGCTCATCCTGAAGAAGAACTTATCATCTCAGCACCTGATCCACACGAAGACAATGCTCAGCCTGAAGACATTCCTCCCCATGACAACGTAGATCAGCAAGAGCAAAGTCTTCGACCCCTACATCCTCGTGTTGCCAATGAAGTGCAGATTGACAGAATAATTGATAGCATCAATGCACCTGGTCCACTGACTCGTTCAAGGGCAACTCAACTGGCAAATTTCGCGGACACTTCGCATTCGTTTCAATCACAGAACCCAAGAAAATTGTTGAAGCTTTTATGGAACCTGAATGGATTCAAGCTATGCAAGAAGAGCTTCAACAGTTTGAGTTGAACAATGTATGGGAGTTGGTTAAGCGTCCTGATCCACGGAAGCATAACATAATAGGCACCAAATGGATATACCGCAACAAGCAAGATGAGCATGGTCAAATCGTCAGAAACAAGGCTCGTCTCGTTGCTCAAGGATACACTCAAGTGGAAGGCATTGACTTCGATGAAACATTTGCTCCTGTGGCCAGACTTGAAGCCATCCGTATACTGCTGGCCTATGCAAATCATCACAACATAATTCTGTATCAAATGGATGTGAAGAGTGCCTTTCTCAATGGCAAAATTGAAGAAGAAGTGTATGTTGCACAACCACCTGGGTTTGAAGATCCAAAACATCCTGACATGGTTTACAAGCTCAATAAGGCACTATATGGCCTCAAACAAGCCCCTCGGGCCTGGTATGATACACTCAAATACTTCCTGAAGAGCAAAGACTTCATACCTGGTTCCCTAGATCCCACTCTCTTCACGAAGACATATAATGGTGAACTGTTTGTGTGCCAAATATATGTGGATGACATTATCTTCGGCTGCACGAATCAGAAGTACAGTGAGGAGTTCGGATATATGATGCAAGAGCAATATCAGATGTCTATGATGGGGGAGCTGAAATTCTTCCTCGGTCTTCAGATACGGCAACAACGCAATGGCATCTTCATATCTCAAGAGAAATATCTCAAAGATTGCCTGAAGAAGTTCGGTATGCAAGACTGCAAAGGCTTCACAACACCAATGCCAGCCAAACATCATCTGGGTCCTGACGACAATGGTAAAGAGTTCGATCAAAAGGTATACCGCTCCATGATTGGTTCTTTGCTCTATTTATGTGCATCTAGGCCAGATATTATGCTTAGTGTTTGCATGTGTGCTCGATTCCAAGCGGCACCAAAGGAGTCGCATCACTTAGCTGTGAAGCGAATTCTTCGATATTTGGCTCACACCCCAACTCTAGGGTTATGGTATCCAAAGGGCTCAGAGTTTGATCTGGTTGGATTTTCGGATGCTGATTACGCTGGTGACAAGGTTGATCGGAAGTCCACATCAGGCACATGTCACTTTCTGGGCCGATCACTTGTATGTTGGTCTTCAAAGAAGCAGAACTGTGTATCTCTCTCCACTGCTGAATCTAAATACATTGCTGCTGGATCCTACTGCGCTCAGCATCTATGGATGAAGCAAACCCTCAAGGATTATGGCATTCATCTGAAGCAAGTGCCACTCTACTGCGACAACGAAAGCGCCATCAAGATCGCCAACAACCCAGTTCAGCACTCGAAGACAAAGCACATTGAAATTCGTCATCATTTTCTCAGAGATCATGTTGCAAAAGAAGACATTGATATCATACACGTCAACACTTAAGAGCAATTGGCAGATATCTTCACCAAGCCCTTGGATGAGAAGAGATTTTGCAAGTTACGGTGTGAGCTAAATATCTTGGAATCCTCAAATGTCCTGTGATCAGGCACACATCCTAACGCTTATGCATGTTGATGACTTAGATGTGCAACACACAAAGTAACGTATATCTTCAATCAATGAAGACATACATTCTAAGTGTGAATACATTAACATGGAATTTGACTTCGGAGCGCCACGATAATTGTGCGCCGTGTCTGGGTCTAATACTTCCTATACGTGGGTAACGCCACCACCAAATTTTCTGCTTGAAGTGTTTCACTCATGGCGTTACATTTGCTATGACTTCACATTTAGTTTGGCTTCAATCTCAACATGTCTTCATGATTATCTTCACTGTGTTGATTATATATATGTACTGGTGTTCTGTCCTCTACAGCATTCACTTATAGCTATGTCTTCTTGTTTGAATCTTTTGAACTAAGTGAATGTGATCAGACCCTAACCTTTCCATGCTTCCTACCTCAAACTCTATCTCTCCAAGTCGTATGCATTCTATTGAAACTGTTGAATGTCTTCACTGCATCCTTGTCAGCAGAAGACACAGAGACAAACTTTAAAACCGTTTTCAAAGTTATTACATCAATAAGAAATCCAGAGAAGTAGGAACGACCCCCGACAAACAAGACGTGCGTGGGGTGTGGAACTGCCCCCACAATTCCGCATGCTGGCCACGTACTGATCAGATGCGAATCGCCAGGGGCGCCTGAGTAATAGCGCAGTGCCGCCCCTATCCCTATAAATACACGATTCACTGCGGTCATTATCCCTTCTTCCACCCTCGCACGAACCCTAGCGCCACCGCTAACTCTCAACGACGCCGGCGACGAAGTGCTTCACTGCCGCAACCTCTCCGACGCCGTTCTCACACCGACTGCGGACATCCGTCTCTCCGCCGTCGCCGTAGGTGTCTTCCGTCGCCAAGTTAGGGCACGGAGGATCGAACTGCTCGGCCTCAACTCTCTCTTCGTCTAGCAGTTCCAAGTCTGGTAAATAAAACGTCTTTTTACAACCTCTTTTGATCCTATAGCTCCATCACTTTCTGCCATAAGAAGTTTCTATTCACACAAGTTTCATCTCTCTCTCATCTGCATCTCATAACTTGCCTAGTATATTCACTTGTTCTTCATGAAGTAGTTAGATTCCTCACTTGTACTGATCTATGGGTTCGTACAAATCTGGAACCAACTTCTTTTCTATAAAGTGAATGTCTTCGCATGATGAGGTCAATATCTTCTAAACTGATTTGTCTTCAAAATCTTCTGAGAATGCATATGACCTCTTCCCCTTCCCTCGCACCTTAATGCCGTCACAGGTACATGTCCGTGGGAGAATCTTTTGGTTCTCATAGTCTGCATTCATTTGCATAATTCTTACAGCGTCACATCAATTCTCCTGAAGCGAGTTCCTGTTGGTCAAGCAAAAAGAAGCCTTTGAAGACTTTGAATCTCTTGAAGCCTTCCAAGTTAAGCTTCATGGCAGCAGAAAAACCAGCAAGGAAGGGAGGCAGACAGAGACGTGGTGAAACGTCTAAAGATCTGCCTAAGGACTTGGCAGAAATGTACCAAACTGATCTTGAAGAGAGCTATGGTCAGCGCAAGACACGAATCCAATGGATTCGAAGATATTGGGCAGAGCAGTGGTTCCAATACCGCTTCGTCACTAAGGAGTATGCAGAAAAGTGCGCCATCAAGAGACCATGGGGTGACGTACTGTACAAAAACCTCGTGCCCCGGTCCAGAGACGAAGCCATTGCTCAAGGCTTCTTTCCATGCATGGTCAGAGGACCACAGCCAGCTGACGCACATCCGTCATCACTTCTCTAGTGTCGCGATGACACTCTGTTCAAGCGCAACTTCCAATTTGCTCAGAACTCTGCGAAGCAAAACAAAAAGGAGTGGGGGTTGGACTTCAACCCTGGTCCCTCTAAACCAAGGGTAGATGGCACACGCGACGCAAATCCCAATATCATCGGGCCGTATGCCAATCTCGAAGGCCTCATCACTCGCATTCTAGTCCAAGGGGCTGCTGTGAACGACCCTCCAACAGACACTGAGTCTGATGATGCTCCTGCTGCACCGGAGCCAAAGCCAACGAAGAAGAAGCCAAAAGCTTCAAAACCAGCCGCCTCTCCCAAAATCTCCAGAGCGAAGCCATTGGCCACTGCACCTCCTGAAGCAGGTGTGCAGTCTGAAAACTTATCACGAGTCTCCAAGCCCCAAGAAGCCAAGAAGCCTCAGCCACACACTGGCAAAGAGCTCACTGCCGCTGCCATTCTGCGCTGCGAGGCCATTGATCTGTCAAGTGACGAAGATCTTGCCGATGACGCTCTTGAGCAGCTCATCAAGAGCAAGGAGGAGGCTGAAATCTTCAACAATCTGCCTCTGTTCGACGCAGAAATCATCCACAACTTCATTGATGAGTGGTTTGATACACCCAACATCAGCTTCGATGATCTCCAGCTGCCCATTGGCCTCAGCGTAGCCTTCCAAGGCGCTATTGCTTCTGAACTCGCAATTGCCCAGCGCATAGTTGAACTGAAGCAGAAGATAGATTTTGAAAAGGCTCAGTTCAAGCAGAATATGGCCAAGCTCAGCGTCCAAGAAGTCAAGGACTTCAAAGTCATGCTGCAAGAGTTGAAGGAAAACTTTATGAAGAAACATGCAGAAGCTCAGGGTTCGCGTGAGCGCATGAAGAATTTGGCTGATCTCTGTGTGCAGGCCTACAATGAGGCCGAGAAGCGCAAGGCACTTGGGCGTCCCGGCATCGACCCCGGGATGGCCGCGAAGAAAAAGAAGAAGCCCGCTGTGGCTGAACAAGAGGCTCCAAGGCAAGAGGCTGTTCCGATTGTCTTCCCCACTGCCAAGACTGGCTCGAAGCCAAAGCACCGCTCAACCGCTTCAGAGCTTAAGAAGACAAGGACAGCCGAAGCTGAAGCAAGGAAGAGGAAACACCCTGAAGCCTCTCCTTCTGACCCCACCATCAAGAAGCGCAAGACCAAGAAATCTCGGGCTGCTCCCACAGAGCCCCTGATAGTCGAACCCCTCTCCGTCCGCTATCCTGACGAAGATCGTCAGCTGACTATGCATGAGCCTGCTTTCACAGAGGCTTCGCACGTTGAAGACATTCCAGCAGCCGACCCCAACGCTGCTGAAGACATTGGTCTCCAAGACAATGTGCAAGGTGATGCAGTCCTTCCTCAGCTCGAAACGAGCGAAATGATCAGCATTGGTCGTCCCTTGACGCCAATCACCCAAGATGCACCGTGGGCAGATCGCCCGCAGGAGGAAGAGGATGAGCCTCAGCCCACTGCAACTCCACCAGCGTCGCCTGCATTCCGTAGGCTTCGCAAAGGGCCAAGGGCTCAGGCTGCTGACGACATTCCGACTGCATCAGCCGAAGAACATGAAGAAGAGCATGAAGAACCTCAAGCTCCATCTCCCCCGCACCAACAAGAAGAAGTTCTCAAGGAGAACGTACCTGAATCCGTCCCTCTCACTACACATGATAAGGCTGAAAACATTGCGGCTGCCACAACCAACACTGAAGCATTTGTGGAGCCCGACCAACCAACAGCTTCAAGAGACGCTGAAGCTACTGCGTCTGAACCTTCTGTGCCTGTGTCTGCTGCCGGTCCACAGTACAACTATCATGTTGCGCACAGGCCCCAGGTCCAGAAGCCAATCCCACGACTGCCAAGGTTCCCAGGTCCTGCATCAGCTCCTGGCTCCTTTAATGTTAATAGCTTCAGGGTAGACAACACTTTCTTCAACAGCTCCAAGAACCCTTATTCACGGGAACGGATTGTATCAGATAGGTTCTGGAGCTACCCACAGCGCAGCTACTACTCCTGCGTCCTATACAACCAAGGTCGTATCTTTCCACACCAGCGCCTTGAGGTTGAAGCTATTGCTGGTCTGCCTGGTCTAGAAGAAGCACTGGACTGCTTCAAGCAAGTTGGCCTGCTGCCGTTTATCACAGATGAAGAGCACTGGAATGAAGAGCTTCTGCTCCAGTTCTATGCCACACTGCACATCAAAGGCTACAACAAAGATCCGAAGACTTGGGTCCTGGAGTGGATGACCGGCAATGTCCATCATGAAGCCAATGCATTCGATATCATTGAGCTTACCGGCCTACCCACTCCTGGCGAACTCTTCAAAGAAGGCTGCCAACTCCATGCTGAAGCAATTGAGAGCATATTTCAGCGACCTGAGCCAAATATGAGTCAGATGCTCTCAGTGATGAAGCCATTGCTTCCTGATGCACCTTACCCAACTGAGTTCTTCGTTGAAGACTTAGAGTACCTTCCCAGAACTATATATCACATCGTCAGGCGGACTCTATGGCCCATTAAGGGGCACTCTCGATATGCCAAGGTTGAAGGTGCCATGAAGACTCTCATCTTCTGTATCCTGCATGGCAAATGCTTCAACGCCCAGGATCTCTTTATACGCCAACTTGCAGCGTCTGGCTCAGATCTCTTTGGTTTGAAGATTTATGCTCCATGGGTTATGAGGCTAATCAAGCTCCACTCTGCTATCTCCTATCAGCCCTCTGCCCGCAACCACATAATCTTCTTACCTGATGTGGACACCTCTGCTGAAGCAATATATCCTGAGCCTGCCAAGCAGCCATTAAGTCTTCAGAATGCAGAACACCAGAGCTTCACTCAGCATGATGAAGGTGTTGAAGCCATTTCCAGAGTATATCCAATGGCTGGCACCACACGTGCCCCTGCATCAACTGAAGCCACTGACAGCACAGCTGCACAGAGACCCAAGAAACGCGCTCGAACACTCAGTGACCGAGAACTTCTTGTGGCTCTTCACCAAAAGCAAGGTAGGCATCACGACTGGCTCAAAAGGCAGATGCACAGTATCATGCAAGACGTCAATCGCATCAGAAATCCGGCCACCAAGAATGCTTTTGTCGCACATGAAACCTGTCGCCGCACTTGGAAGGGCCTCACCATGATGTGCACTGAAGCTGAACTTCAGGAGGATGGCTTCAGAGAGAGATTCAAGTTTGACTCCACACCCCCAAGAAGAGCTGTGCTGCGCGGAACTCCGTCGCTTGAAGATTCAGAGTTCTCTTCCTCTTCTGCCACCGTGACTGGCAGAATCATTGAGGAAGAAGACGACGCTACATCACCACCGCCTTCTTCAGCGCGCGTCGACCCTGCACCAAGCTCGTCTGCACCACCAAACGCCTCCACCGACCCTGCTGCGCCTGGGAACGCATAGAAAGCTCTATGTCTTCGAACCTTTTTGGTCATCACTGACAAAAGGGAGAGAAGCATATGATGTTTATAGTCTTCAAGCGGGTCAATAATATGGGCGGGTGCTTTATATTTTGCATTTTGCTTCGTGCTTACAACTCTCGTTTTGCTACATTTGGTTCTTTGAGTTGTAACACTTAAACTTGATGGTCGTCTGCTACTATGTTTGCCACTGTGTTTTTGCGAAGATAAATTCCGCATCCGCACTTATATCATTTCGCAGACGTCCATTTTTCATTATGCATGTCATTATCTTCATATATCTTTACATGCATGGTGGATTGTCATCATAAGTTGAAGTGGATTCCCACAAATACAACCTGCTATGTGCATTTGCGTTCCAGAGGCAAATCACTTATATGCACATCTTCAGGGGGAGCCCTTGCAGCTTATGAAGACAATTCCTTTACAATTTCACAAATTATATTCCCCGTTGAAAACTTCAACTAGTTTGTCATCAATCACCAAAAGGGGGGAGATTGTAAGTGCATCTAGTGCCACCCCTAGTTGGTTTTGGAGTATTGACGACAAACCTAGTTGAGGGACTAATGTGTTTGTGAGAATTGCAGGATAACACAGGTAGAAGTCCCTCATTGATTTGGTTTAGCTACCAGAGATGACCCCTAAAAATGTACGAAGACATTGAAGACAATGGTGGTTTATGAAGACATTCATATTGAAGACAATGACATGTGAAGACTCCCATGAAGCCTATGGAACTCAAAGACTTAGATCCTTCGTAGTTTTACTTCATTCATGTTGTGTCATAGGAACCACCGTACTATTAAGTGGGGTCCAAGAGAACCAGTCAGGATGACTGAAGTGATGCCTAATTCAAATCCTATGTCTTCGAGTGAAGACAATGAGAGAAAATCTTGTCCAGAGTCAGACAAGTCAGCTTTACTTGTAGCCCAAGTAAAGTTGCCGTGTGAGTTCTAAATTCGACCGTTGGTACACGTGTCAGTTCCTTAGTGACCCAGGGTCATTTCGGACAAATCAAGTCGGGTTGCCAAGTGGCTATAAATAGTCCACCCCTACAACCATAAACGGTTGGCTGCTCAGATTTCAGTGCACGGCTTTTGTCGTTTGAGAGCAACCCACCTCGAAGCCTTTGAGAGAAAATCCCTAGCGAGGAGAAAAGCCCTAACCACCCAGAGCCAGAGTAATTGGGCATCACTTAAGTCTTCTTGTCTGAGTGATCTGAAGACTTATTACACTTGAGGACTGTGCATCCTCCAGACGGTTAGGCGTCGCGTTCTGAGCATCCAAGAGAAATTGTGGATTGCCGGTGAACGAAGTCTGTGAAGGTTTGGGAGTCTACCTTGAAGACTTACCAGAGTGATTGGGCGAGGTCTGTGTGACCTTAGCTCAAGGAGAAAACGGTGAGGACTGGGTGTCCTGAGCTGCGTGTTCAGGACTGGGTGTCCGAGACTGTGTGTCCTTTGGTTTAAATACCTAGCCGCTCCAACCAGACGTACAGTTGTCACAGCAACTGGAACTGGTCCAACATATCATTGTCTTCAACGTGTCACTGGTTTCATCTTCACCTCCCTTTACTTACCAGTACACATTGTGAAGCCATTGCATGCTTGCTTTATCTTCTGTCTTCACAACTTGACTGTATGATCTGTTTGGCTTCATAACTTCTTCCTACCTGATCCGCATTACACTGAAGCTATTTGTCACTGTGCTTTCACTATATTGTATATTTGACTATGGCTTGCCTTGTTTAATCTAACTTCCGCTGCATAGTGATAGGCTTGTCTACTCTGTTTGTCTTCATAACTTCCACGTTTTGAAGACTTTCATAAAAATCGCCTATTCACCCCCCCCCCTCTAGTCGATATAACGCACTTTCACTCCCAAAATGTGTGTACAGAAAGGATGATTGTGGTAAACTAAAAAGCAAAGAATCAAATCATACAAGACGCTTCAAGCAAAACACATATCATGTGGTGAATAAAAATATAGCCTCAAGTAAACTTACCGATAGACGAAGACGAAAGAGGGGATGTCTTCCAGGGCATCCCCAAGCTTAGGCTTTTGGTTGTCCTTGAATTTTACCTTGGGGTGCCTTGGGCATCCCCAAGCTTAGGCTCTTGCCACTCTTTATTCCATAATCCATCAAATCTTTACCCAAAAACTTGAAAACTTCACAACACAAACTCAACAGAAAATCTCATGAGCTCCGTTAGTATAAGAAAACAAATCACCACTTTAAGGTATTGTAATCAACTCATTATTTATTTATATTGGTGTTAAACCTACTGTATTCCAACTTCTCTATGGTTCATACCCCCCGATACTAGCCATAGATTCATCAAAATAAGCAAACAACACACGAAAAATAGAATCTGTCAAAAACAGAACAGTCTGTAGTAATCTGTAGATTTCGAATACTTCTGTAACTCCAAAAATCCTGAGAAATTATGAAATCCTAAATAATTTGTATATTGATCTACTTCAGTTGGAATTGGTATTTTATTGCTCTCTGGTTAAAAACGAAAATTATTCTCGTGAGCACATACTTTCTGTTTTTTTCAGCAAGATCAAATAACAGTCATCCAAGAAGATCCTAAAGGCTTTACTTGGCACAAACACTAACTAAAACATAAAAAACACAATTATAACAGAGGCTAGATGAATTATTTCTTACTAAACAGGAACAAAAAGCAAGAAACAAAAATAAAGTTGGGTTGCCTCCCAACAAGCGCTATCGTTTAACGCCCCTAGCTAGGCATAAAAACAAGAATAGATCTAGGTATTGTCATCTTTGGTATGAAATTCTTCAACTGAACACTTATAACCTTTAGGAGTTTCCTTCTTCTTATTAATAATCAAACTTCTAGGCAAGAAATAAAAAAAATTCATTTGTAGCGAAAGGTTCCTTAATGATAGCAAAAAAGTTGGGGTGAACACTTATTGATTTGAGATCCACATTTTCCTTACTAGAAGATTCACCCATATTTTTAGGAACATACATAAATTTGGCAACTTTGGTAGTAGGAGGATTTGAAGTGTTTCTTACGGCAGAAAAGGCAGACCCTAAATTGGTAATAATATCCTCAAGTTTATCTATCTTTTCATTAACTATGGGTTCTTTTTCTCGAAAAATTTCCAGAGTAACTCCTACATTAGATCCATATTGGGTAATTTGGATGTGGATCTTTTTATCCAAATTCTCAATCAACTCTACAGTGGCAACTTTATTTTTGATAATGTCAAGTCTTTGCATCAGATGTTCCAAAGTTAAAATAGTTCCATTGACCAAAAGAGGGGGTGGGCCAAAAAAATCTAACATAGTATTATATAAGAATAAAAAGTATGGCTACCCAAGAAATTCCCTCCGGTAATGGTATCAAGAATATATCTGTTCAAAGGAGTGATGCCTACATAAAAATTGCGAAGAAGAACGGAAGTAGATTGCTTCCTAGTAGATCTATTCTGAGCATTGCAAATTCTATGCTAAGCATCTTTTAGATTTTGTTCCTCCCTTTGTTTAAAATTAAGAACTTCATGATCGGGAGTACAAACAATGATAGAAGGACTAGCCATAACAGCAAAATAAACGATCTAACACACGAACACACAAGAAGCAAGCAAAAAGAGACGAATGGGAAAAGGGCGAATAAAAAGGCAAAGGTGAAGTGGGGGAGAGGAAAATGAGAGACAAATGGCAAATAATGTAATGCGAGGGATAAGAGTTTGTGATGGGTACTTGGTGTGTCTTGACTTGGCGTAGATCTCCCCGGCAACGGCACCAGAAATCCTTCTTGCTACCTCTTGAGCATAAGTTGGTTTTCCCTTGAAGAGGAAAGCGTGATGCAGCAAAGTAGCGTAAGTATTTCCCTCAGTTTTTGAGAAACAAGGTATAGATCCAGTAGGAGACTACACGCAAATCGCCTAGTACCTGCACAAACAAATAAGAACCTTGCGACCAACGCGATAAAGGGGTTGTCAATCCCTTCACGGCCACTCGCAAAAGTGAGATCTGATAAAGATAACAAGATAACAATTTTTGTTGTATAGATTGCAAAATAAAGATTGCAAAATAAACGGTGACAGAAATAGCTAGTTGATGAGAAAATAATATGATGTAAAGTAGACACGGGGGCCATAGGTTTCACTAGTGGCTTCTCTCAAAATAGCATGTATTACGGTGGGTGAACCAATTACTACCGAGCAATTGATAGAAAAGCGCATAGTTATGATGATATCTAAGGCAATGATCATGAATATAGGCATCACGTCCGTGACAAGTAGACCAAAACGATTCTGCATCTACTACTATTACTCCACACATCGACCGCTATCCAACATGCACCTAGAGTATTAAGTTCATAAGAACAGAGTAACGCATTAGGCAAGATGACATGATGTAGAGGGATAAACTCAAGCAATATGATATAAACCTCATCTTTTTATCCTCGATGGCAACAATACAATACGTGTTGTTTCCCTTCCTATCACTGGGATCGAGCACCACAAGATTGAACCCAAAGCTAAGCACTTCTTCCATTGCGAGAAAGATCAATCTAGTAGGCCAAACTAAACCGATAATTCGAAGAGACTTGCAAATATATCAAATCATGCATATAAGAATTCAAAGAAGAATCAAATAATATTCATAGGTAATCAAGTTCATAAACCCACAATTCATCGGATCTCGGCAAACACACCGGAAAAAGAGTTACATCGAATAGATCTCTAAGAAGATCGAGGAGAACTTTGTATTGAGATCCAAAGAGAGAGAAGAAGACATCTAGCTAATAACTATGGACCCGAAGGTCTGAGGTAAACTACTCACACATCATCGGAGAGGCTATGGTGTTGATGTAGAAGCCCTCCATGATCGAATCCCCCTCTGGCGGAGCGCCGGAAAAGGCCACAAGATGGGATCTCATGGGTACAGAATGTTGCGGCGGCGCAAAAGGTGTTTCGTGGCTCTCCCCGAAGGTTTCAGGTTATAAGAGTATATATATATAGGTGAAAGAAGTAGGTTGGTGGAGCTGCGAGGGGCCCATGAGGGTGGGGGCGTGCCCTCCTGCCTCGTGGCTTCCTCGCTGCTTCCTTGACATCCACTCCAAGTCTCCTGAATTGCGTTTGTTCCAAAAACGATCCTCGTGAAGGTTTCATTCCGTTTGGATTCCGTTTGATATTCCTTTTCTGCGAAACACTGAAATAGGCAAAAAAACAACAATTTGCACTGGGCTTTCGGTTAATAGGTTAGTCCCAAAAATAATATAAAAAGGTATAATAAAGCCCATTAAACATCCAAAACACATAATATAATAGCATGGAACAATAAAAAATTATAGATACGTTGGAGACATATCAAGTATCATCAAGCACCCAATGTCGAGGACATGGCAATCCATTTGGCGATGGATGCAACAAGTGGATGGCATGAGATGTGCTATGGAGTGTTGACTGCATGCATTGGAGGTGGAAGAATTGCTCTGTAGCTTGTCACAAACAATTCAGCGGGCAATGCCATGATCCAACAAGTCTTTTGGAAGCGGTTACCTCCAAATATTTGTGGATTTGCCATTGCTACTTTCAGTTTCCTAAATCTCACAATGACATCATTGTCCCATGGAGTTCTCATACATTTGTAGGCTAGCTAGTTGTACTGCTCCACCTTCCAACTCCATTGTGAATGGCCACAATATGACCAAAGCTACTATTTAGTCGATGGAATCTATCCATCTTGGTCCACATTTGTGAAGACAATTTGAAGGATCAAAGATGCCCTATATGCCAACTAGAGGGGGTGAACAGGCGAGTACCAAATTTAATATTTTTCTTAGTTGCTTTTAGAGGAAAGTGGGGAAATGTAAGTTCTCTAGATATACAACTAGGTGATTGAAGAAAATATGCCCTAGAGGCAATAATAAAGTTATTATTTATTTCTTTATTTCATGATAAATGTTTATTATTCATGCTAGAATTGTATTAACCAGAAACATAATACATGTGTGAATATATAGACAAACATAGTGTCACTAATATGCCTCTACTTGACTAGCTTGTTAATCAAAGATGATTAAGTTTCCTAACCATAGACATTAGTTGTCATTTGATTAACGGGATCACATCATTAGGAGAATGATGTGATTGACTTGATCCATTCCGTTAGCTTAGCACTTGATCGTTTAGTATGTTGCTATTGCTTTCTTCATGACTTATACATGTTCCTATGACTATGAGATTATGCAACTCCCGTTTTTCCAGAGGAACACTTTGTGTGCTACCAAACATCACAACATAACTGGGTCATTATAAAGGTGCTCTATAGGTGTCTCCAAAGGTACTTGTTGAGTTGGCGTATTTCAAGATTAGGATTTGTCACTCCGATCATCGGAGAGGTATCTCTGGGCCCACTCGGTAATACACATCACTATAAGCCTTGCAAGCATTGTAACAAATGAGTTAGTTGCGGGATGATGTATTACAGAATGAGTAAATATACTTGTCGGTAACGAGATTGAACTAGGTATTGAGATACCGACGATCGAATCTCGGGCAAGTAACATACCGATGACAAAGGAAACAATGTATGTCGTTATGCGGTTTGACCGATAAAGATCTTCGTAGAATATGTAGGAGCCATTATGAGCATCCAGGTTCCGCTATTGGTTATTGACCGGAGACATGTCTCGGTCTTGTCTACATAGTTCTCGAACCCATAGGGTCCGCACGCTTAAAGTTTCGGTGACGATTGTATTATGAGTTTTTGTGTTTTTATGTACCGAAGGTAGTTCGGAGTCCTTGATATGATTATGGATATGACGAGGAGTCTCGAAATGGTCGATACATAAAGATCGATATATTGGACGACTATGTTCGGACACCGGAATGGTTTCGGGGAGTTTTCAGACATATACCGTAGTACCAGGGGGTTATCGGAACCCCCCGGGGAGTTTAATGGGCCAAGATGGGCCTTAGTGAAGAAGAGGAGGGGCGGCTAGGGCAGGCCGCGCCCCCCTCTCCCTCTAGTCCGAATTGGACAATGAGGGGGCAGCGCCCCCTTTCCTTCCTCTCTCTCCTTCCCTTCCTTTCCCCCTCCTACTCCAACTAGGAAAAGAGGGAGTCCTACTCCTGGTGGGAGTAGGACTCCTCCCTTGCGCGTCCTCCCCTGGCCAGCCACCTCCTCCCCCTGGTCCTTTATATACGGGGGCAGGGACACCTCTAGACACAACAATTGATTGCTTGATCTCTTAGCCGTGTGCGGTGCCCCCCTCCACCATATTCCACCTCGATCATATTGTAGCGGTGCTTAGGCGAAGCCCTGCGTCGATAGCAACCTAATCACCGTCAGCACGCCGTCGTGCTGAAAGAACTCTCCCGTGAAGCTCTGCTGGATTGGAGTTCGCGGGACGTCATCGATCTGAATGTGTGCTGAACTCGGAGGTGCCGTACGTTCGGTACTTGGATCGGTCGGATCATGAAGACGTACGACTACATCAACCGCGTTGTGCTAACTCTTCCGCTTTCGGTCTACAAGGGTATGTAGACAACACTCCCCCTCTCGTTGCTATGCATCACCGTGATCATGTGTGTGCATAGGATTTTTTTGTAATTACTACGTTCCCCAACAGTGGCATCAGAGCCAGGTTATTGCGTAGATGTTATATGCACGAGTAGAACACAAGTGAGTTGTGGGCGATACAAGTCATACTGCTTACCATCATGTCATACTTTGGTTCGACGGTATTGTTGGATGAAGCGGCCCGGACCGACATTACGCATACGCTTACGCGAGACTGGTTCTTCCGACGTGCTTTGCACACAGGTGGCTGGCGGGTGTCAGTTTCTCCAACTTTAGTTGAACCGAGTGTGACTACGCCCGGTCCTTGTTGAAGATTAAAACATCACTAACTTGACGAACTATCGTTGTGGTTTTGATGCGTAGGTAAGAACGGTTCTTGCTCAGCTCGTAGCAGCCATGTAAAACTTGCAACAACAAAGTAGAGGACATCTAACTTGTTTTTGCAGGGATGTTGTGATGTGATATGGTCAAGGCGTGATGAGATATAAGTTGTTGTATGAGATGATCATGTTTTGTTGAAGTTATCGACAACTGACAGAAGCCTTATGGTTGTCTCTTTATTGCATAAGATGCAAGTGCCATGTAATTGCTTTACTTTATCGCTATGCGATAGCAATAATTGCAAAAGCAATAGCTGGTGAGACGACCATGTGACGACACGTTGATAAAAGATCACGATGATGGAGATCATAGTGTCATGCCGGTAACAATGGAGATCATGACAGTACTTTGGAGATGGAGATGAAAAGCACAAGATGATGGCCATATCATGTCACATATTATGATTGCATGTGATTTTTATCTTTTATACATCTTATTTTGCTTAGTTTAGCGGTAGCTTTATAAGATGATCCCTTACTAAATTTCAAGGTATAAGTGTTCTCCCTGAGTATGCACCGTTGCAAAAGTTCTTCGTGCTGAGACACCACATGATGATCGGGTGTGATAAGCTCTACGTTCAAATACAACGGGTGCAAGACAGTTTTGCACACGCGGAATACTCGGGTTAAACTTGACGAGCCTAGCATATGCAGATATGGCCTCGGAACACAGAGATCGAAAGGTCGAGTATGAATCATATAGTATATGATCAACATAGTGATGTTCACCATTGAAAACTACTCCATCTCACATGATGATCGGACATGGTTTAGTTGATTTGGATCACGTGATCATTTAGATGACTAGAGGGATGTCTATCTAAGTGGGAGTTCTTAAGTAATATGATTGATTGAACTTTAATTTATAATGAACTTAGTCCTAATAGTATTAGCATATCAATGTTCTAGATCAATAGCTCGCGTTTAGCTCCCCTGTTTTATTTTTTATATGTTCCTAGAGAAAAATAAATTGAAAGATGTTAGTACAAAGATGCGGACTAGTTCCGTGATCTGAGGATTATCCACATTGCTGCACAGAAGTATTACGTCCTTGATGCACCGTCAGATGACAGAACTATTGCAGGAGCAGATGAAGACGTTTTGAACGTTTTGACAAAAGCTCGGTATGATAACTACTTGATAGTTTAGTGCACCATGCTTTACAGCTTAGAACCGAGACTTCAAAAATGTTTTGAACGCCATGGAGCATATAAGATGTTCCAAGAGTTGAAATTGGTATTTCATACTTATGCCCGTGTCGAGAGGTATGAGACCTCTGACATTACTTTGCCTACAAGATGGAGGAGAATAGCTCAACCAGTAAGCATGTGCTCAGATTGTCTGAGTACTACAATCACTTGAATCAAGTGGGAGTTAATCTTCCAGATAAGATAGTGATTGACAGAGTTCTCTAGTCACTATCACCAAGTTGCTAGAACTTCGTGATGAACTATAATATGCAAGGGATAACGGAAATGATTCCCAAGCTCCTCGTGATGCTGAAATCGACGAAGGTAGAAATCAAGAAAAGCATCAAGTGTTGATGGTTAACAAGACCACTAGTTTCAAGAAAAGGGCAAAGAGAAGAAGGGGAACTTCAAGAAGAACGGCAAGCAAGTTGCTGCTCAAGTGAAGAAGCCCAAGTCTGAACCTAAGCCTGAGACTAAGTGCTTTTACTACAAAGGGACTAGTCACTGGAAGCAGAACTGCCCCAAGTATTTGGCGGATAAGAAGGATGGCAAAGTGAACAAAGGTATATTGGATATACATGTTATTGATGTGTACTTTACTAGTGTTTAACAACCCCTCGGTATTTGATACTAGTTCAGTTGCTAAGAGTAGTAACTTGAAACAGGAGTTGCAGAATGAATGGATACTAGTTAAGGGTGAAGTAACGATGTGTGTTGGAAGTAGTTCCAAGAATGATATGATCATCATCGCACACTCCCTATACTTTCGGGATTAGTGTTGAACCTAAATAAGTGTTATTTGGTGTTTGCATTGAGCATGAATATGATTTGATCATGTTTATTGCAATACGGTTATTCATTTAAGTTAGAGAATAATTGTTATTCTGTTTACATGAATAAAACCTTCTATGGTTATACACCCAATGAAAATGGTTTGCTGAATCTCGATCATAGTGATACACATATTCATAATATTAAAGCCAAAAGATGCAAAGTTAATAATGATAGTGCAACTTATTTGTGGCACTGTCGTTTAGGTCATATTGGTGTAAAGAGCATGAAGAAATCCATGTTGATGGGCTTTTGGAATCACTTGATTGTGAATCAGTTGATGCTTGTGAACCATGTCTCATGGGCAAAGATGACTAAGACTCCGTTTTCCAGAACAATGGAGCGAGCAACTGACTTATTGGATATAATACATACTGATGTAAAAGGTCCGATGAGTGTTGAGGCTCACGGCGGGTATTGTTATTTTCTGACCATCATAGATGATTTGAGCAGATATGGGTATATCTACTTGAAGAAACATAAGTCTGAAACATTTGAAAAGTTCAAAGAATTTCAAAGTGAAGTGGAAAATCATCGGAATAAGAAAATAAAGTTTCTACGATCTGATCGCAGGGGCGAATATTTGAGTTACGAGTTTGGTCTTCAATTAAAACAATGTGAAATAGTTTCACAAACTCATGCCACCTGGAACACCACAGCGTAATGGTGTGTCCGAACGTCATAACCATACTTTATTTGATATAGTGCAATCTATGATGTATCTTACCGATTTACCACTATCGTTTTGGGGTTATGCATTAGAGACAGCCGCATTCACATTAAAAAGGGCACCATCTAAATCTGTTGAGACGACACCGTATGAACTATGGTTTAGCAAGAAACCTAAGCTGTCGTTTCTTAAAGTTTGGGGTTGCGATGCTTATGTGAAAAAGTTTCATCCTGATAAGCTCAAACTCAAGTCGGAGAAGTGCGTCTTCATAGGATACCCAAAAGTAACTGTTGGGTACACCTTCTATCACAGATCCAAAGGCAAGATATTTGTTGCTGAGAATGGATACTTTCTAGAGAAGGAGTTTCTCTCGAAAGAAGTGAGTGGGAGGAAAGTAGAACTTGATGAGGTAATTGTCCCTTCTCACTTATTGGAAAGTAGTTCATCACAGAAGTCTATTTCTGTGACTCCTACACCAATTAGTGAGGAAGCTAATGATGATGATCATGTAACTTCAGATCAAGTTACTACCGAACCTCGTAGGTTAACCAGAGTGAGATCCGCACCAGAGTGGTACGGTAATCCTGTTCTAGAGGTCATGTTAATTGACCATGACGAACGTACAAACTATGAGGAAGCGATGATGAGCCCGGATTCCACAAAAATGGCTTGAGGCCATGAAATCTGATATGGGTTCCATGTATGAGAACAAAGTGTGGACTTTGGTTGACTTGCTCGATGATCGGCAAGCCATAGAAAATAAATGGATCTTCAAGAGGAAGACAGACACTGATAGTAGTGTTACTATCTACAAAGCTAGACTTGTCGAAAAAGGTTTTGACAAAGTTCAAGGTGTTGACTACGATGAGATTTTCTCACTCGTAGCGATGCTTAAGTCTGTCCGAATCATGTTAGCAAATTGCCACATTTATGAAAACTGGAAAATGGATGTCAAAACTACAATCCTTAAGGGATTTCTTAAAGAAGAGTTGTATATGATGCAAATAGAAGGTTTTGTCGATCCTAAAGGTGCTAACAAAATGTGCAAGCTCCAGCGATCCATCTATGGACTGGTGCAAGCATCTCAGAGTTGGAATATACGCTTTGATGAGTTGATCAAAGCATATAGTTTTATACACACTTGTGGTGAAGCATGTATTTACAAGAAAGTGAGTGGGAGCACTACAACATTTCTGATAAATATATGTGAATGACATATTGTTGATCGGAAATAATGTAGAATTTTCTGGAAAGCATAAAGGAGTATTTGAAAGGAGTTTTTCAAATAAAGACCTTGGTAAAGCTACTTACATATTGAGCATCAAGATCTATAGAGATAGATCAAGACGCTTGATAAGTTTTTTCAATGAGTACATACCTTGACAAGATTTTGAAGTAGCTCAAAATGGAACAGTCGAAGAAAGAGTTCTTACCTGTGTTACAAGGTGTGGAATTGAGTAAGACTCAAAGCCCGACCATGGCAGAAGATAGAAAGAGAATGAAAGTCATTCCCTATGCCTCAGCCATAGTTTCTATAAAGTATGCCATGCTGTGTACCAGATCTATTGTATACCCTACACTAAGTTTAGCAAGGGAGTACAATAGTGATCTAGGAGCAGACCACTGGACAACGGTTAAAATTATCCTTAGTGGAATAAGGATATGTTTCTTGATTATGGAGGTGACAAAAGGTTCATCGTAAAGGGTTACGTCGATGCAAATTTTGACACTGATCCAGACGACTCTAAGTCTCAATCTAGATACATTTTAAAAGTGGGAGCAATTAGCTAGAGTAGCTCCGTGCAGAGCATTGTTGGCATAGAAATTTGCAAAATACATACGGATCTGAATGTGGCAGACCCGTAGACTAAACTTCTCTCACAAGAAAAACATGATCACACCTTAGTACTCTTTGGGTGTTAATCACACAGCGATGTGAACTAGATTATTGACTCTAGTAAACCCTTTGGGTGTTGGTCACATGACGATGTGAACTATTGGTGTTAATCACATGGTGATGTGAACTATTGGTATTAAATCATATGGCGATGTGAACTAGATTATTGACTCTAGTGCAAGTGGGAGAGTGAAGGAAATATGCCCTAGAGGCAATAATAAAGTTATTATTTATTTCCTTATTTCATGATAAATGTTTATTATTCGTGCTAGAATTGTATTAACCGGACACATAATACATGTGTTAATACATAGAGAAACATAGTGTCACTAGTATGCCTCTACTTGACTAGCTCGTTAATCAAAGATGGTTAAGTTTCCTAACCATAGACATGAGTTGTCATTTGATTAACGGGATCACATCATTAGGAGAATTATGTGATTGACTTGACCCATTCCGTTAGCTTAGCACTTGATTGTTTAGTATGTTGCTATTGCTTTCTTCATGACTTATACATGTTCCTATGACTATGAGATTATGCAACTCCCGTTTACCGGAGGAACACTTTGTGTGCTACCAAACGTCACAACGTAACTGGGTGATTATAAAGGTGCTCTACAGGTGTCTCCAAAGGTACTTATTGAGTTGGCGTATTTTGAGATTAGGATTTGTCACTCCGATTGTCGGAGAGGTATCTCTGGGCCCACTCGGTAATACACATCACTATAAGCCTTGCAAGCATTGTAACTAATGAGTTAGTTGCGGGATGATGTATTACGGAACGAGTAAAGAGACTTGCCGGTAACGAGATTGAACTAGGTATTGAGATACCGACGATCAAATCTCGGGCAAGTAACATACCGATGACAAAGGGAACAACGTATGTTGTTATGCGGTTTAACCGATAAAGATCTTCGTAGAATATGTAGGAGCCAATATGAGAATCCAGGTTCCGCTATTGGTTATTGACCGGAGACATGTCTCGGTCATGTCTACATAGTTCTCGAACCCGTAGGGTCCGCACGCTTAAAGTTTCGGTGGCGATTGTATTATGAGTTTTTGTGTTTTGATGTACCGAAGGTAGTTCGGAGTCCCGTATATGATCATGGACATGACGAGGAGTCTCGAAATGGTCGAGACATAAAGATCGATATATTGGACGACTATGTTCGGACACCGGAATGGTTTCGGGGAGTTTCAGACATATACCAGAGTACCAGGGGGTTACCGGAACCCCCCGGGGAGTTTAATGGGCCAAGATGGGCCTTAGTGGAGAAGAGGAGGGGCGGCTAGGGCAGGCTGCGCCCCTCCCCCTCTAGTCTGAATTAGACAAGGAGGGGGGGTGGCGCCCCCCTTTCCTTCCTCTCTCTCCTTCCCTTCCTTTCCCCCTCCTACTCCAACTAGGAAAAGAGGGAGTCCTACTCCCGGTGGGAGTAGGACTCCTCCCTGGCGCGCCCTCCCCTGGCCGGCCGCCTCCTCCACCCTGGTCCTTTATATACGGTGGCAGGGGGCACCTCTAGACACAACAATTGATCTCTTGATCTCTTAGCCGTGTGTGGTGCCCCCCTCCACCATATTCCACCTCGATCATATCGTAGCGATGCTTAGGAGAAGCCCTGGGTCGGTAGCAACATCATCACCGTCATCACGCCGTCATGCTGACGAAACTCTCCCGTGAAGCTTTGCTGGATTGGAGTTCGCGGGACATCATCGAGTTGAACGTGTGCTAAACTCGGAGGTGTCGTACGTTCGGTACTTGGATCGGTCGGATCGTGAAGACGTAAGACTACATCAACCGCGTTGTGCTAACACTTCCCCTTTCGGTCTACGAGGGTATGTAGACAACACTCCCCCCCCCCCTCTCGTTGCTATGCATCACCATGATCCTGTGTGTGCGTAGGATTTTTTTGAAATTACTACGTTCCCCAACAGTGATACCCCCCGTATTATGCATTACAAGAAGCCAACAAGCTACACAAGAAAACACACAAGCTAGAAACCATCGGACCCCGTGGGCACGGGGTAGGCAGGCCGTGGGCACAAATAAGGTGGATTTTAGGCTAAACTGAGTATTAGGTGTAGGATAGCTGGGATATATGTTTTGCGTCATCTCACACTTTTTCAAGAACCTCGATCCCTCATAATAGTGCAATTTTCTTATGACTGAAAGAAACCAAAACAAAATGTCATGTCATCGAAAACTACGCCTTTTCCCTTTTCAAGTGGGGTGGGGTGGGGGTCATACATCTCCTTAAAATAACCTTCTAGGAAGCAATGACATGAGATACAATTTATTACCCATCATTAGCTTCCATTAACCATATTGTTATCACAGTCAAATACCATTTAGAGACAAATGCACTTTCAATGACCTCTGTAGAAGGGTATCTCTCCTAGCGGTGTACTATACCAGGGGTGGCCCATCAGATGAGAGGCCCATTAATGTGTCGGCCTCAGGGCCGAGGAGCAAGCCTTGGTGAGGGACCTTCACCTGATTAGAGGCCCAACTTTTGGAAGACTCTTCCTCTTGGCGTGCAAAGCAAGGCCCCCTCAAATGATCAAGGCTCAAGGTCAATTAGGAAACTTGTAGTCCTAGCTCTCGTCCCTTTTTATATGGCGAGGCTAGGGGATAGTCCGAGGCATCTGACTCATAGTTATCGTCTCGGTAGTTATAATCATCTCATACTTGTATTCCCCTCATGCGAGGCGTTTTCCACCAGATGAAGAGAGGGGAAAGAGTTTTGAGCTACAAAGAGAACGCAAAAGCAGCAACGGCCATGGATCGTCGCGAAGTTGATAGTAATGAAGATTAGCAATTGCACTTCAATGTTTTGTGTAACTAATCGAGCTGCCATTTTATGTCGTACAATGTTCAGGGTAAAGCATACGAGATGAGGCTCATCGAACTCATCTTTGTTTCCACTGTCTTAACAACAGACACTTCCACACTGTGCTTGCTTTCTGACCCATTTCCATCTGAATGGTCACAACCCATGGAAAGATAAGCTAATTGTACATTCCACACCCTTGTCTTTTTCTGCTCAATCATAGGTCACACTATTCATACATACACATGGGAAGTCCGAGCTTCATGTAGGGTTCATCTTGCTTAAGCCTACTTGGAAGTTGTGTTTTTTTGGGCCTCTTTGATTCCTAGGGTTCTCACACATGATGACGTCTTGAATCGTATAGGATTAGAGAATAATAGAAATTTGGATCAAAGAGTGTTTGACGTCACAATAAAACAAAGGAATTCTGCCAAGAAGTTTGAGTGCATGAAAATATTCCTCTAGATAGAGTACAAATGAATCCTAAGAAATAAATCAGACAAATCAAACAACAAAAATAGAGAAGTTCTTGAACATCCAAATCTTTCAAAAATCGAATAAATTATTTCGAAACAAATGATAGAGAACATGCATACTTAGAAGCTGATTTTTCCAAAAGGAAAAACTTGCCCCCTTAACCTGGTCTTACACATTGTGTTACTTCCCATGAAACTTGCTATGAGTTCTTGAGTTATTTACAGTTTTACCTGCATGCGTGTCATTGTTTGTGTGGAAATGAGATGCATTTTGCGATCATGTGTACAAATTGTTCTCCAAGGTTATTTAGAGTTAATTGGTTACCTCCCTCTCGTTCGTTCTACACTAGATCGCCTCCAGTCTTCCTTTCAGCTCTACTTCTTTTACATGAAACCTCTCGGATCTCTCTGGCCCAACTAAAATGTTCCTGGCAGATTGTTTATGTGTTAATCAATTTTGCCAAGGTTGTTGTAGTTGATCCATGCATGCTATGAGATTGTTCTTGCCATGGTTAGCTTCTTGATCATGTCTTATTTCTGGTAGTATGCTTAGCTTGTCATGCAATGACTTGTGTTGAGTGCATCGAGCTTGCAAACATGCCCTCATAATTCTGTTTCTGCCATGTCTAGTTTTCTGCTAAGTCTGAATCTGTTAACGAAACTTGCTATGTTTACATGGGTGACATCATATCTTCTGATCCTTTTTGGCTTATGGTCAGTAAGGGACTTTTGTTATATGCTTTGAGTAGATTCATGCCATGCCTTGTATTGCTATGATATGATCCTGTAGCATGTTGTTATCTTGCTCTAAACATTGCTTCCTGATGTTAATTCCTAACATGTTAGTATTTTCACTAAGTCTGTGATGTTGTTATCTTTTGCACTTTTGCCATGCTTGATTGAACCTGCTCTTGTGTGATTTAGCCGTAGCTTAGTGTTCATCTTTTTTCAAGCATCTTGAGTAGTTCACTGCCATGTGCTTTGTTGCTATGTTGGAGTGCAGTAACTTAGTTTCTTGGTGCATTTTATATGGCATCGTGTTGTTAATCGCAGAATTGTGCCATTCTTGTTTTGCTTGCCATTTGCAAACCGTGCATACGATTTCGGTGATCTTTATATCGATTTCGACCAAAATCATCTCATCTTTCCAGCGGCGCACTTGGTTTGCCAAGTTGAGGCCTGGTTCAATCTTTTCCTTCCAGAGCACGCATATGCATTGCATATTACATCCCGCATATCATGCCATGTTTTGCATCATGTTGCTTGCGCATTGCATCATGGTTGATTGTGTTTTCCCTTGCTTGTGTTCTTGCCTTGGGTAGAGCCAGGAGACGAGTACGTGATCGAGGAACCCGTTGAGTATGCTTACGAGGATCAAGCTTTCGTCAACTCGGAGAACTTTGCAGGCAAGATGACCATACCCTCGAAATCACTTCTATCTTTGCTTGCTAGTTGCTCGCTCTATTGCTATGTTGCGATACCCACCACTTGCTATATCATGCCTCCCATATTGCCATGTCAAGCCTCTAACCCACCTTTCCTAGCAAACCGTTGTTTGGCTAAGTTACCGCTTTGCTCAGCCCCTCTTATAGTGTCATCGCAGACGCAATTTCCGGCCTTCAAGGCTGCCCCTGGGTAATGAAAAATCCTCCGTTTTCTGGTTTGTTCAAATTGTATCTTTATACTGACAATCCTGCAACATTTCTCTTAGTGGCCAAGCTAAATCCAAGAAGGCAAAGGCAGCTAAACCGGCAGAAGACCCGCTGGTGCTTGCATCTGACACGGCCAGGCCATCTTCTCCATTAACCGACGCTCCAGAAGACCCGCCTGTTGATGCAGAAGCAAATCCGCCTGAGCCGTCGTTTGATGAGACCACTGTAAACCCTTCCGCAACTGGACCATCAAGCTCAGCCAACCCGCCATCACCGTCTGCCCTAGACGTTCAGATCACCGGGAGCCGTTTTATTAAGCCGGGGAATCCAACCGTGTTGGCTCGGTGTACTGCGAAACAAGAGGCATTGGAGAGGCAAAAAGTGCACTTTGACGTTGCCAATTATGACCATTTAAATGCCAACGATATTTTATCCGGCTATCTCAGCCACGTGCACTCCAGTCGCGACTCTAAGATCAAAATGGTCAAACAGTTGCAGTTGAAATACGAGGTACGTTCTTCCGGCTTATCTATATTCCTTCAGCCCCCAAGTCTTCTGATTATGAGAGAACCGGAATGATCTGTAGACTTGATAATATAGGCCAACACTTTTACCTTGAAAATCTTTCTTAAGTTCAATAAAATAGAACAGAGCTTCACCTGTAGTCCCCAAGGGCCGGCTCATTTTGATCATAAATGAGCCGGTACTTTAAATTGTTTTGTACCGTATTCAAAGGACTTAATACTCCATCTTAACCTTGAGAAACTTGCTGAACTGCATACATTAGCCCCCAAGTGCCAAGTGATGTTACTTTGTAAAGTACTTGGGACTTAAAGTATGTCTTTAGAATCATAAAAATTTGTTTTGGCATACATTAGCCCCCAAGTGTCAAGTGGTTTTTTGTAAAGTACTTGAGACTTGAGTCTTGATTTTTGAACTTGAAGCAAAATCTTGACTCATCTGAATGTTTTGTAGAATGCCTTATCTGAATTGAACTCGCAATTGACTGATGCGAAGACCCGGCTAGCGAGTCAGGAGGCAGAAATCAAATCTGCTAACTCCAAACTGCAAATAAGTCTCTCTGAGACGGAAAATTTAAAGACCAGCTTCGCTGCCAAGAAGAAGACCTGGGAAGAGGAAAAAACGCTTCTAACCCAACGCGCTGAGAAGGCCGAAATAGCCTTTGAAGAGATTTCAACAGAGCTGAACGGTTTAAAGGGCCGGGTGTCTCAAATGGTGGCTGCCATCTTTGGTAAGCCATCCGACTTTAATTTTGTGTGCTTTTTGCTGATATGGAGTATAAGCCGCCAGCTGACTTTGTGTATAAAATATGTGCAGGCCCACGAAGCAAAAATCTGAGCCAATATCCTTTGATTAAACTGAAGGCAGTGTATACTTTGGTAGAAAAATTGTATATTGGCGCACAGCAGGCACTTGCCGCCATCTCTCCTACCAATCAAGGACCCAACCGGCTCAGCGACGTCCCGAAGAAACTGTCAATCCTGCCTGCCAGATTTCAAGAAGTGAAACGCTCCTGTGCACGAGCCGGGGCTTTGACTGCCCTGAGCCGCTCCAAGGCTTGGGTTCCAGATCTAGACCCAGCGGACGTGGCCAGAGGCTATCCCACCGTGAAGGAAGACGGATCTCCCTTTGAGCAGGATGACTTCATGGCTTACATGCGCGGAGTCCGGCCTCAGGCAACTACCCTTGGAGATGATACCAATATTAACAAATATCAGCCGGGTTTTGATGCTGAAAATAAGAAGATGGCGACTCCCTCGTACAAGGTGACGGACTTGATCCCGCCTATAAGAGAAAATACATTTGCCCCGGAAGTTGACCCGGAAGGCCTGATCGATGATGAAGCAGAATTCGTCGCCGTGAATGGTTTTGACTGGTCAAAACCCAACTTTTAGCCAACAGAGGGCGGTGAACCGGCGAGGGAGGAATAATAACCATCTTCATTGGCTTATAAGAAGCCATGTAATAGTTTAGCTGTGAAAACACTGAATGCCTTACTTATGCCATCATGCATAAAACACTGTATGTGACCCCGTGTTTCCTGATGGCAATATATGCATTATATTTTATGATTGTTTCTGCAACACTTTAACTCTGTTCCCTATCGATACAAGAGAAAAGACTGGCTTGGCGGCTTAGAACCAAACGGGTTAAAACACCCGGCTTATATCCAATATGTTTATCATAATAGAAAACAGAAAACAGATATAAATAAAGGACAAGGGCTGAAACTAACTCTTTAGTTAATGCAGCAGGCAATTATATATGAATAATAGCCATACTTGTACCTTTGATCCTTAGACCACTGGCTTGAGTAACCCGGGTAATGAAGCTGAGAAATCAATACCTTTGAATACTTTAATGATCATCATACCTTGGTAGCCATGTTGTCAAATAGACAAACCGGCGAAGAAGATCATGCTAATTATTTGCAACAAGAAACTCAAAGGCAAATAACAGTTAACAAGTATGATTTAACCTTATATTTAAAGGTTGGTGGCTTCTGATTCGAATACGATCAGTAAACCGGACCAAAGGGGTTAAGCTAAGGTTCGACTACGACTATATAGCCCCCAGTGGCTGTGGCGTTGCGCCGATCAAGAGGGTACCGATAGCTATGTTCTCTTTGGTTCGAATACGACCTATGTTTGAACAGGAAGCCCCTAAATGACCTTGAGAGGTTTTTAACGACCCTGATTCGAATACGATCCAAGTCGGACCCAAAAGGGGTTAAGCTATAATTCGGATACGATCAAGAAGCCCCCTAGTGAGTTTGGCCTTGAGCCGATCAAGAGGGTTACGACAACTATGTTCTCTTTGATTTGAATACGAACTATGTTTGAACAGGAAGCCCCCAAGTGACCATGATAATTGCAGCTAGATTCGAATACGATCATAAGCCGGACCAAAAAAGGTTAGACTTGATTCAAATATGATCAGCTCCTTAATAGTCATTTGAGAATAAGAAATAACAAAGATACATAATCTTTGAAAAGAAAAGAGACCGATGGTCTTACTTTATTACTTATCATGGTATATACAATGTTAAAGTATGTATGTGATGAGAGTCGGTAGCTCAGGTGTAGTATGGCCGAAGTTGAGCAATGTTCCATGGCCGACGGGTCTCCTCCTCCGACTTACATGAATCTTTGTGTTCTCGAACGTCAATGAGGTAATACGACCCGTTGTTTAAGTTCTTGCTGACCACAAAGGGTCTTTCCCAAGGTGGGGATAACTTGTGCGCATCTGACAGATCCTGGATAAGCCGGAGCACCAGGTCGCCTTCCTAAAAAGTCTTGGACTTGACCCGGCGGCTGTGATAACGGTGCAGGTCCCGTTGATAAATTGCTGACCGAGCCGCTGCTAAGTCTCTCTCTTTATCCAACAAGTCAAGTGCATCATGTCTGGCTTGTTCATTATTAGCTTCAACATAAGCCGCCACACGGGGCGAGTCATGACGGATGTCACTAGGCAACACTGCTTCTGCTCCATACACCATGAAGAAAGGTGTGTAACCTGTAGACCTGTTAGGCGTGGTGTTGATACTCCACAACACCGAGGGTAATTCCTCTACCCAACAACCCGGCGTTCACTGTAAGGGAACCATAAGCCGGGGTTTGAGACCTTTCAAAATTTCCTGATTAGCTCTCTCAGCTTGACCATTGGATTGAGGATGAGCTACAGAAGAAATATCAAGCCGTATGTGCTCACGTTGACAAAACTCCTCCATAGCCCCTTGGGATAGATTAGTGCCATTGTCAGTGATAATACTATGTGGAAAACCAAAACGGAATATCACCTTTTTCATGAACTGAACCGCCGTGGCCGCGTCACACTTACTCACTGGCTCCGCCTCAACCCACTTAGTGAATTTATCAACTGCCACCAAGAGATGTGTCTTTTTATCCTTAGACCTTTTAAAAGGTCCCACCATGTCAAGCCCCCAAACCGCAAACGGCCAAGTGATTGGAATCATCCGGAGCTCTTGAGCCGATACATGCGCTCGTCGTGCAAACTTTTGACATCCATCACATCTGCTGACCAGATCCTCTACATCAGCGTGAGCCATCAACCAGTAAAAACCGTGACAAAAATCCTTGGCCACCAGAGATTTTGACCCGACGTGATGACTACAATTGCCTTCATGGATCTCATGAAGTATTTCTTGACCTTTTTCAGGGGAAACACACCGCTGAAACGCTCCGGAGATGCTGCGATGGTATAATTCTCCATTCGAAATCGTCATTGACTTAGACCAACGAGTTATCTGTCGAGCAGGGTCTCATCCGCTGGCAACTCTCCCCGGGTCATCTAAGCCAAGGACGGCACTGTCCAATCTGGGATGACATGAAGAGCCGCCACCAACTGCGCCTATGGGTCAGGAACAGCTAAATCTTCTTCCGTGGGCAACTTGACAGACGGGTTATGCAAAACATCCAAAAAGGTGTTAGGTGGTACCGGCTTACGCTGAGACCCCAACCGGCTTAAAGCATCAGTCGCTTCGTTCTTTCGACGGTCAATGTGCTCCACCTGATAACCTTTAAAATTCCCTGCAACAGCATCAACCTCCCGGCGATAAGCCGCCATGAGAGGGTCCTTGGAATCCCACTTGCCTGATACCTGTTGAGCCACTAGATCTGAATCGCCAAGACATATGACCCAGCTCAAACTCATCTCTTTTGCCACTCGAAGACCATGGAGCAAGGCTTCATACTCTGCTGCATTGTTAGTGCAAGGAAACATCAACCGTAACACATAACAAAATTTGTCACCTCGCGGAGAAGTTAACACAACTCCAGCCCTCGAGCCTTCCAACTGTCTGGACCCATCAAAATGAATAGTCCAATATGTGTTGTCTGGTTTTTCTTATGGCATCTACATCTCTGTCCTGTCATTAATGAAGTCAACCAGTGCTTGAGATTTGATCGCGGTACGTGGCACATATTTCAACCCATGAGACCCAAGCTCAATCGCCCACTTGGCGACTCGCCCAGTGGCTTCTCTGTTTTGAATGATGTCTCCCAAAGGAGCAGAGCTAACCATGGTGATTGGATGTCCCTGAAAATAATGCTTAAGCTAACGGCTTGCCATGAACACCCCATATACGAGCTTCTGCCAATGTGGATATCGTTGCTTGGATTCAATTAGCACCTCACTGACGTAGTAAACCGTCCATTGAATCGGATGCTCCTTGCCAGCCTCCTTGCGCTCCACCACAATAGTCACACTAACAGCTCGTGAGTTGGCGGCCACATATAACAGCAGCGGCTCTTTCTCAACTGGAGCAGCCAGGACCGGCGGCTCAGCAAGCTGTGTCTTCAAATCTTCAAAAGCAGAGTTTGCAGCATCGCTCCAAACAAAATCATCTGTTTTCTTCATCATCTGATAGAGGCATTGCCTTCTCCCTAACCGGCTTATGAACCGGCTCAAAGCAGCAACACGGCCCGCCAGTCGTTGAACATCATTGATGCATGTTGGTTTGGCCAGGGATGTAATTGCCTTGATTTTCTCCGGGTTAGCCTCAATACCTCGGTTAGGCACCAAAAAACCCAAGAGCTTGCTGGCCGGGACTCCAAAAACACACTTGGTCGGGTTAAGCATCATTTTGTAGACCCGGAGATTATCGAAAGTCTCTTTCAGATCTGTGACCAAGGTTTCCTCTTTCCTGGATTTTACCACTATATCATCCACATAAGCGTGAATATTACGCCCAATTTGATCGTGAAGACAATTTTGCACACACCATTAGTAAGTCGCCTGGGCACTCTTAAGCCCAAAAGGCATAGACACATAGCAGAAAGCTCCAAAAGGAGTGATAAAAGCCGTCTTCTCCTGATCCTTAACTGCCATCTTGATCTGATGATAACCAGAATAAGCATCCAAGAAACTCAAACGTGCGAACCTGGCGTAGCATCAATGATCTGATCAATATGGGGGAGGGCAAAAGGATCAGTCGGACAAGCCTTGTTCAGATCGGTGTAATCCACACACATACGCCAGGTGCCATTCTTTTTGAGTACAAGCACCGGGTTAGCTAACCACTCCGGGTGAAAGACTTCTACAATGAACCCAGCTGCCAAAAGCCGGGCCATCTCTTCTCCAATGGCCTTGCGCCTTTCTTCATTGAACTGTCGGAGAAACTGTCTGACAGGTTTAAAATTTAGATCAATATTGAGAGTGTGCTCAGCGAGTTCCCTCGGGACACCTGGCATGTCTGAAGGTTTCCATGCGAAGATGTCCTGGTTTTCATGGATGAACTCGATGAGCGCGCTTTCCTATTTTGGATCCAAGTTTGCACTGATGATGAACTGCTTGGATGAGTTGCCAGGCACAAAGTCAACCATCTTGCTGTCATCAGCTGATTTGAACTTCAACACCAACTCATGCTCTGTTGTTGGTTTCTTTAGTGATGCCATGTCTGCCGGGTCAACATGCTCTTTGTAAAACTTTAACTCCTCTATTGCACAGAAAATTCAGCATAGGCAGCATCACCTTCTTCACACTCCAAAGCTATTTTCCGGCTCCCGTGTACTGTAATGGTGCCCTTATAACCCGGCATCTTAAGCTGCAAATACACATAACACGGCCGAGCCATGAATTTGTCATAAGCCGGCCGTCCAAACAGAGCATGATACGGGCTTTTGATCTTAACCACCTCAAAGGTTAATTTTTCTGCTCTGGAGTCATACTCATCCCCAAAGGCTACTTCTAGTTCAATCTTACCCACTGGGTATGCCGACTTGCCAGGAACCACACCGTGAAAAACAGTGTTGGATTGTTTAAGACTCTTATCAGTCAATCCCATTCGGCGGAATGTCTTGTAGTAGAGGATGTTGATGTTGCTGCCTCCCTCCATGAGTACCTTAGTGAATTTGTATCCACCAACCTGAGGTGCCACCACTAAAGCCAAGTGACCTGGATTATCGACTCGGGGTGGGTGATCCTCTCTGCTCCACACAATAGGCTGCTCTGACCAATGTAAGTAACGTGGAATCGTCGGCTCAACGGCATTGACGACCCTCTTGTGAAGCGTCTAGTCTCTCTTACATAAGCTAGTGGTGAATACATGGTATTGCCCACTATTCAGCTACTTCGGGTTGCTCTGATATCCAGACTGCTGCTACTGATTACCTTGGCCGGGTTGCGGATTATACCGTCCTTGGTTACCGGGATGGCCCTGGCTGTGGAATCCTCCTCCACCTAAGCCGGCGCCCGGGCCTTGGAAACCGCCTCCACCTGAGCCGCCACCTGGTCCATGACCTCCATCAAACGCGTTTCAATTTTTAAACGCCTTCATGATCGTACAATCTTTCCACAGGTGGGTGGCTGGCTTCTCCCGGGTGTCGTGCTTTGGACAAGGCTCATTCAATAAGTGCTCAAGGGTGGGACCTGACCCGACCGACCGAGGGGGCTGTCTGCCCTTGCGCCATTGATTTTCGCCCTGTGTATTGGTGCTAGCAACAAACTCATCAGCCCTATGTTTATTACCTCCTTGATTCGTCGGGTTATGCTGGTGACCCTTGTCGTTGTCGTTCTTCCTTCCCTTCGTTGCCTTTTCTTCATCAGACACCGGGTCCTTGGTAGTATCAGAATCGGCATACTTGACGAGAGCCGCCATCAACGTTCCCATGTCATTACAGTCATGCTTGAGCCGCCCCAGTTTCTGCTTCAGAGGTTCAAAACGGTAAATTTTCTCCAACATTAAAACTGCTGAGCCGGCATCCATCTTATTAGATGAATGTATTATCTCCTTAACCCGGTGCACCCAACGGGTTGTGGATTCACCATCCTCTTACTTGCAATTGGTCAGGTCCACAATCGACATAGGCTGCTTACGCGTGTCTTTAAAGTTCTGGATGAACCGGGCCTTCAACTCCGCCCATGAGCCGATAGAATTGGGTGGCAATCCCTTCAACCAAGTACGAGCTGTTCCATCTAACATCATAGTGAAATACTTGGCCATTGCTGCATCGCTGACCTCCAATAACTCCATAGCCATCTCATAACTCTCAATCCAAGCCCCGAGCAGTAAGTCAGCTGTGTAATTAGGCACCTTACGAGGCCCCTTAAAGTCCTTTGGCAAACGCTCATTACGTATGGCCGGCACCAAGCAAGGAATGCATCCGGTTCTTGTGGCCACTCCTGCCTCGACCGAGGTTGCTGGATAAGCCAGAAAAGTTTGATGAGCCGCCTGATCTGCTGCCATTTGAACTACTCGTTCCGCCTCTTGACGAATCCTCTCCTGATCCGCCAAGTTAAGGGCTCCAGCCCGCACCGGCTCATGCCTGTATGGCCGGTTGTGGCGTTGAGCATTGCTTGACATATCTGCGGATTCCATATGCCTACTGTAATTCGGGCTCCGGCTTGGGCGAGGAGTTGAATGGATCCTGTCTCGACTGTAGGAGTATGCATCCTACTGCGCCAGAGCTGTTTGAAGAAGTTCTCTTACCCTTCGTGTTTTAATTGCCGCCGGTGAGTCACCTTCCATCTGAAGAGCCGCCAAACGAGCCGATGTTGCGATGAGGTTTTCCAAAGGGTTGGAGAAGTGACCCGGCGGCGTTGGGATGTAATGAGGTGGAGCGGTAATTATACGAGGTGGATCCATGGCACGCGGCTGGACTAGTGCGCCGGGTGTTGTAATCCGGGGTGCCTCCGACGGGTTACTTCCCCCGGCTCCGGGTGTGTGAAAAAGATTCCCAGGATCGAGCGTCAGAGGCAGACGTGATTGGGTTTTCTGATGCCTCCTCCTCATGACCTCGTTCGACGCATTCAGATCCACCGAGAGTCGGAAGGTCTCCGCTTGAAGCTGTTGAGCACGAACGTCCAAAGCCGCCCACTCTGCTGCCATCCTGACTTCCTCTGCAGCTAGATTTTCTTTAGCTTGCACCATCTCTTCACGTACGCTTGCCACCTCTGCGTCATGCTGGGCTTTATCCGCCGGCTCTACCACGGCAGTCAACAGAGTCGTTAGTTTATCCATGAGGTCCATCAAGATCTGAGCCAGGGGGCGTGCGGGGTCTCTTGACCCGGCTACAGCCGACCTGGTAGCTGTTGCCGCCGCTGCTGTAGAGTTCTGCCCGGGCTGTGTCCCTGCCATGAAGACTCCGGCCCAATTCGGCGGCTCAAGAGGGTCCGGAATACTACTGCCATCGGAACAGCCCCCGAGCATGCTGTCCTGCAGCTGATACAAAGAGTATGTCTCGCCCGTTGATGATGCAGTGTCAGAACAGACGGACGTCTCACCGCCCTCCACCGATCCTTTAGAGTATTCACCGCTGTGGACGCAGCCTACGAAGGCATGCTTCATGGCAGATTGAACACGGGCGGTCCTCGCGCGCCGAGCCGTTTTGATGAGGTTGGTGTGGACGTCCGGCTGATGAAGACGTGAATTTCGCTGAAGGGGACCCGGTACCCGTACTCAATTGAGCCGGCCTCGGGGCCCCAGCCTTCATCGTCGATGTAGAGCTTGCTGCGACGACTCTTGGTCATCCGGCCCACAGCGTATCCCTTGAGCCCTTCGAAGCTGCCCTTCAAGAACTCAAATCCATCGTGCGCTGGCCCCACGGTGGGCACCAACTGTTGTGGAATTGTCACGGCAGATGTCCTAGAGCAAGGACTTAGTCGTAGGGCCATCGCACTAGGAAGCTTAAAGGGGTTAATCAGGACAAAGGACACGAGAGGGTTTTATACTAGTTCGGCCCCTTACGATGAAGGTAAAAGCCTACGTCTAGTTGGGATTGGTATTGCTGGGGTTTCGATCACCAAGAGGCTCAACTCGCCAGCTTGGTTATCGACTTGTTGTTTTCTTGCCCTAAGCCACCACCGGGTCGTCCCCTTATATACATGGGTTGACGCCTGGTGGCCTACAGAGTCCCGGCCGGCTCATAATCGTGTCCGGCTCTGTGACTTCCTTTACATGCCTTTCTTTACAAGTCTTTCCTTACATATGACGGTTTACAATATCGGGCCTTAAGCCGCCTCCAGGCCCTTAGGCCTTCTATAAGGTTTAATAAACTATCGTCTTGAATGTTTACTGGGCTTCTTGCGTAACCCGCCATTGGGGCTGACCTGACCCCTCCTGGGTGGGTTATGACTGACAGTAATATCCCCAACAGATATTGTTGGTATATCATTATTATATCTTATTTATTTTAATGCACCTATATACTCGGTAAAGGGTGGAAGGCTCGGCCTTATGCCTGGTGTTTTGTTCCACTCTTGCCGCCCTAGTTTCCGTCATACCGGTGTTATGTTCCTTGATTTTGCGTTCCTTACGCGGTTGGGTTATAATGGGAACCCTTTGACAGTTCGCTTTGAATAAAACTCCTCCGGCAAGGCCCAACCTTAGTTTTACATTTGCACTAACAACCTATCACCTTCCCTTGGGTTCTGCAGACTCAAGGATCATCTTTATTTTAACCCCCCTCCCCCGGGCCAGTGCTTGTCTAAGTGTTGGTCCGAACTAGAGCCCCTTGCAGCGCCACCTCGGGGAAACTTGAGGGCTGGTTTTAGTTGTACGGATTGCTTATCCGGTGTTGCCCTGAGAACGAGATATGTGCAGCTCCTATCAGGATGTCGGCGCATCGGGCGGCTTTGTTGGTCTTGTTTTACCATTGTCGAAATGTCTTGTAACCGGAATTCCGAGTCTGATCGGGTCTTCCTGGAAGAAGGAATATCCTTCGTTGACCGTGAGAGCTTGTGATGGGCTAAGTTGGGACACCCCTGCAGGGTTTTGAACTTTCAAAAGCCGTGCCCGCGGTTATGGGAAGATGGGAATTTGTTAATGTCCGGTTGTAGAGAACTTGACACTTAACTTAATTAAAATGCTTCAACCGCATGTGTAGCCGTGATGGTCTCTTTCCGGCGGAGTCCGGGAAGTGGACACGGTTCTCGTGTTATGCTTGAACGTAAGTAGTTTCAGGATCACTTCTTGATCACTTCTAGTTCACGACCGTGCTTTGCTTCTCTTCCCGCTCTCATTTGCGTAAGTTAGCCACCATATATGCTAGTGCTTGTTGCAGCTCCACCTCACTACCTTTTTCTTACCCATAAGCTTAAATAGTCTTGATCGTGAGGGTGTGAGATTGCTGAGTCCCCGTGACTCACAAATTATTTCCAAAACCAGTTGCAGGTGCCGTTGATACTAGTGCAGGTGACGCAACCGAGCTCAAGGAGGAGCTCGATGAAGATCTTGTTCGTTGTGTTGTTCCGTTTCCAGTTGATCAGTAGTGGAGCCCAGTTGAGGCGATCGGGGATCTAGCATTAGGGGTGGTCTTCTTTTATTTTGGTTCCGTAGTCGGACCTTGATTGTATTCTGGATGATGTAATGCTATATTTATGTATTGTGTGAAGTGGCGATTGTAAGCCAACTATTTATCTCTTTCTTATTCAGTACATGGGATGTGTAAAAATTACCCCTCTTGTGACATGCCTACTATGCGGTTATGCCTCTAAGTCGTGCTTCGACACGTGGGAGATATATCCGCATCGTGGGTGTTACAAGTGAAAGACACTTTTTTCCATAGGGTGAAGTTTAGTGTTGGGGACGGCTCAACAATAAGGTTTTGGGAGGATACGTCGTTAGGTGATATGCCGCTAGCTCTCCAGTATCCTTCTCTGTATCATATTGCTCAACGTGAGGAGGAGTACGTGGCAACGGTGATGCAGACGGTATCCTTGAATATCCAGTTCAGACGATCTCTAGTTGGGGACCGCTGGACTTCTTGGCTGCACTTAGTGAGGAGGCTAATGGAGGTGCACCTTTCCGATGAGGTTGATTATTTTAGATGGAAGCTCACGAATAATGGCTTGTTCACGGTCAAGTCTATGTACTTAGATCTCATCAACTCTGGCCCAATCCCGCGATCGCTTCATATTTGGCGAGTTAAAGTGCCCTTACGAATTAAGATATTTATGTGGTTTGTCCACAAACAAGTGATCCTAACCAAAGATAACTTACTGAGGCAGAGATGGGTAGGTAGCTTGAGGTGTTGTTTTTGTGATCAGGATGAAACAATACAACACCTATTTCTTGATTGCCCTGTAGCAAAGTTACTTTGACGATCGGTGCATGTAGCCTTTAATATTTCACCTCCTAATAGCATAGAAGCGTTGTTTGGGGCGTGGCTTGCTGGAGTGAATGTTCATATCGCGTGTAATATTCGGATTGGAATATGCGCACTTATTTGGGCTATATGGAACTGTAGGAATGATATAATTTTTAACAGAAAACTTATGACTAATTTCTTGAAGGTCATATTTCGGGCTACGGCATGGATCCGTACTTGGTCATTACTCACTCCTATGGCCTCCAGGGTTTTCTGGGTGCAGCCGATGAAAGATGACAGCATGAGTTTTCTTCAACCGGTTTGGATGGCGATCACTGCATAGGATAGGTCCTTAGTGGATCCTCGTTCAGCCGGATGCGGCTTTGAGACTTGTACTCTTTATTTTTTTTTCCTTTGCTCCTTTTGTGAGCAGTACTTTGCACTTCAGACTTTGTTACCGTCGGGTTTTTAATAAAGTGGCCGCATGCATCTATCCGATGTAGAAGCCGGGGATGACCTCCTTTTAAAAAAAATAAAAAACGCAACAAACATAGGAAAGTTCCTAAAGATCCAAATCTTTTAAAAGTACTACAAATTGTTTTGAAACAAATGATAGAGAACATACTACTTGGGAGCTATGTTTTCAAAAAAAAAACTTGCCCCCTTAATCCGGTGTTACACACTGTGTCACTTCTCGGTTCCTAGTGAAACTTTCTCTGAGTTCTTTGGTTATTCTACGCTTTGTTTCCTTGCATGCATGTCATTGTTTGTGTGGAAATGAGATGCATTTTGCAATGATGAGATCCCCTGTGGTCCTCCTGTGCATGAAACCGTTCTGATCTCTCTGATCCCCTATGGCATTTGCAATGATGTGTACGATTTTCCTTCGGCATTTTGCTTCATGTGCATGAAAACCTCCATGATCTCTCTGGCCCAACTTGAGCACTCCCATGGCAACAGTCTCTGTCCATATTTTCATATTCCCAGTCCCATTACACGAACAGTTTTTAAAGTGGCAGCGCTCGCGGATGATTTAGTTCTGAGAGCGAAATTTCCAAGCCTAGGATACTCTTTGATCCTCCCATGTGTCACGAACGATGGCGCTCACCTAATGCATGTGAAAGTACACTTGTTTTCAGATATTTTTTAATGCGTACCTCTAGAGAGACGGGACGGAATCACTATTTTAACCCTTTGAACAAACTTTGTCATAAAATGAACTTGACGTCAAAGTATTTCACGATCTGACCCTTTTAGCAACGCCACAGCCCGCGGCGTTTCTGCTCAAAGAAGAAACGCCAAAGTAGTTAGCGTTCCTGATCAAAGAAGAAACGCCGAGGTAGCTAGCGTTGCGGACCAGGTAAGAAACGCCGAAGGCGCTGGCGTTTCTGACCATCATGGAAACGCCAATGACCATGGCGTTGCTGCCCTCTTTGATCGTAATTAATTAGCCGTATTAATTAGGTTGTTCATCCAGGTTCCACATGCACATGAAAAAGGGCAGCAATGCCATGGTTCTTTGGCGTTTCTATGATGGTCAGAAACGTCAGCGCCTTCGGCGTTTCTTACCTGGTCCGCAACGCTAGCTACCTCGGCGTTTCTTCGTTGATCAGGAACGCTAGCTACCTCGACGTTTCTTCTTTAAGCAGAAACGCCGCGGGCTATGGCGTTGCTAAAAGGGTCATGTCGTGAAATACTTTCACGTCGAGTTCATTTTATGACAAAATTCGTTCAAAGGGTCAAAATAATGATTTCGTCCGAAGAGACACGTCCTAGACAATTGGACGGAGAACCGATCGGTTTCAAGTACAGAAAACTGTGTAAACAACTGGAGCACCGGGCCCCGTCTTGACTGATCGAAAGCAAAAGCACACCAACCCGATATATATCATGTATCCCCGTCCACGCCTCTGCTCGGCCATGCCTGTTTTCCTCTCAACTCTCATCAAAATATTACCACCAGGCTAAGGCTAGTATTTGAGCCAGCTCTCCCGTGGAACATTCGTCGGCGAGACCGTGAGAACCCTACCTCGCCGTATGTTTTCGGGTCGGCAAACTCCAGTTTCTTCCGCAGACAGCGCGACGAGAGTCCAGGATCAGCGACCCAAATGCTGTTCAGATGGTCCCTCGCTCTCTCGCCCCTGTCATCCCTTCCTTTCTTGCCGGCCTTTTAAACCGGTGTCCGTGACCATGCTGTTGGGCTCTGATCACCGGTGAGAAAGGCTCCAGAAAGAAAGGAGGGACGTGGAGAGGGACGAAAAGCCGAGCGCCGAAGGACGGCCGGCATTGATGCTCGGGAGCCCTCAATGATAGGGCACTCGTGCAAAGGTGGTAGAGTGGTACTGGAGGGGACGGGTTGCTTAGATTTGGTTCGTGGAGAATGATGATACCGCTATGAATCCTCCGTCCTTCCCCTTCCTTTTTCTCAGGGTCATTAGGACCCTCCATGCATGATTTGGTTAGGCATGGCATGATGCGTCGTTTGGCTAAGCTCACGTCCATTTCTGGCAGCTGGGACGCCGTTTGCTCTGAAAGCGTCCCGTTCTGCTGATTACTGTAGTTCGTTGGTTGAGCGGTACCAGTACGTACGTCCTGTCTTTCTCCAGTGAGAGCCGTGTACGTACATAACAGTCAACAGTAGACGATTTGTTTAGCTGAAACAGCTGGGGAGGTAGGCGTACACCGTGAAATTTCGGGACAAGATCGACTGACAGTGACAGAGAGTCCGGCTGCATTGACTTTTACGGAACGTTTGTGCTCGCTCGGGAACATGAGCGAGCTTTGCTCTCTGGGACATGCCCAGCCAGAATAACGAACGGGTCTCAAGGGAAAGATTCCTGGGCTAACAAGCATTGGGATGGGATCGATGCATCATGCATGCCTTGCAAATCCATGCACGTGCCATTCATGTGCTAGGGTTTCCTACCCTTTACCAGATCTGTTGGATGTTTCGCCGAGCTCACGTCTTCCGTCGTCCCTCTCGCAATTGGGTCAAGCTCAACTCGATCCGACACGTATTCCCACCGTCCGAAAATACTTGTCATCAAAATGGATAAAAAGGGATGAATTTAGAACAAAAATACATCTAGATACATCCTTTTATATTCATTTTGATGACAAGTATTTTCGAACAGAGGCAGTACTAGACATCGATCTGTTCTGATCGGAGCTGCGCTCGGTGTGAGTGGTCGATGCACACGCCGTCACACGTCAGATGAGATCTGACCTGACCCGACCTGTCCAGCTAGACGCCATGGCTCGTTCCGTGGACGTACACATCATTCATATGGCCTCAGGTAGTAAACTCCCGATCGCTCCGGTTTGCATGTCGGCGGAACATCCCTGCGCTGGGCTGTCAAACAGGTTAGTTAACCACCCATGTCAGAATATTCCAGGCTACTGAACCGGAACCTAACGCATTGTTTTTACTAAATGACCCCTGAAGGTCCTTTATTTCGTCCGCTGACCCCAAAAAACTTACTTCGTCGCCTGAACCCATTCATATCGTACCGGAAGGCGTCTCATTTACACGCGGTGGCGCCGCCCGTGAAGGTCCTTTATTCCGTCCGCTGACCCCAAAAAACTTACTTCGTCGCCTGAACCCATTCATATCGTACCGGAAGGCGTCTCATTTGCACGCGGTGGCGCCGCCAGTGAAGGCGCCTTTGACCGGCCGCTAGCGTGGCAGCCATCAAACGCGCCCAGCCAGAAGGCGTTGCTAGACGTGCAATGAATCCTCTGTCCTTCATGTGCCTAGGGTTTCCTACCCTTTAGATCTGTAGGATGTTTCTTCGAGCTCACGTCTTCCGTCTTCATCATCCCTGCCTCGTCGATTTAGCAATTGGGTCTAGTGCAACTCGATTCGACACGTAGAGATCGACCTATTTTGTCCGCAGCTGCTCGGGTCAGTGATCGATGCACACACCGTCACGCGTCAGATGAGATCTGACCTGACCTGACCAAGCTAGCTTAGGGCAACTCCAACACAGCGACCCATTCTGTCCATGCGTGTCCGTTTGGATCAAAATGGATAAATGTGTGGATTCAAACCCAAATCACGTTCGCTCGGTGTCTGTCTGGACGCATTTCAGGCATAAATTTGTGTCTGCTTTGCATCCACATGGACACGAAATGGACACGGCACGTCCTCTCGTTGTCCACTTCGGCCCCACCCGTCGACCGCCCAACCACCGCCTCCGGCCGTAGTCAATGCCGCCACCTAACTCGGGCCCGCATGGCAGCCTGTGGAAGCGTCGGGTCATTATCCTTTTTTAATGCAAGCGTGCGACGGGGGGGGGGGGGGGGCTCATCCACTTCCATCCCCCTGTCCACATTTGGCCACTGTTGCTCCCTCACCAGCGACCATAAACCCTAGCTAGCATTGCCATGGGTTTTTTCAACGGCAAGGGAAAGTTCAGCCCTGGCGCGAGCTTGTCCCGCGCGCCGTCGTCGCCACCTCCTTGACGCGGCCCCGCCACCACAGGAGAGGGAACACTTGTACATACCAGTGCACCAGGCGCAGTGGCACTCGATCGCAGTACCGCCAGCCCCTCAGGTACCCAAATGTCAACCTCCCATGTGGTTGGCATCTGAACCTGCACCGCATTCCGGTGCCGGTGGTACCATGGCCGGCACGGGCGCACGCGGAGGAGGTGTGCCGACGACACGAGCTGCTGACACCGAAGCAGCGGCGGTTCCCAGCTTACGCACCAGACTCTCCCAACTGGGATCCCTAAGTTGCGATGGAGCACGAGGAGGAGAGCCGCTGCGGCGTCCACCACAGCCCCGACGTCCCATCGCCGCCCCTTGAGGTCAAGCCGGAGGAGGAGGCAGCTTGGAGGCTGCCATGTAGCGCACCCGAGAGGAGAGCCGGCGCAAGGAGGACTGCCGACGGGGCAGATGGCCAAGGAGACGGCGCGTGCGGCGTGGGAGACCGCTTTCCCCTGGGCTGGGCCGGCGTCGACGTTCATCGACCTGACCGGTCCCGGGGAGGAGGAAAACGACAACGACGCCTAGGGCAGCACACTGACGGCGGTAATTTTTCTAATTTTTTAAGCTTTATTGATGTTTAAGTGGATTTTGGCCGACAATATCGGCCATTTAATGTCTAATTATGCTAAATTGTGTCCAATTCGGTCGCGTGATTTCAAAACTTTTCTTTTGATCACGGGGGAAAATGGATATGCCACCATTGGGTTTAAAGGCCGACTCAAACCAAAGAAATGGACACATCAATCCAAATAAACAAAAACAGACAAAATGCATGTCCGCGGCGTTGGAGTTGCCCTTAGCTACCATGGCTCGTTGCGTTTGCGTCGATATATTACACATCATGCGAAAATCGGCTTTCAAGAACACGACTGGGCCGATTTTTCAGCACCAGCGTAAAAAACAACTTAGAAAGAGCTTTCTAGGGACGCAGCTGGACATGCTCTAAACTCCGGCCGATTTGGCTTTACATGTCGGCGGAACATCCCTCCGCCGGGCTGTCAAAGATGTTAGTTAATCAACCATCTAAGAATATTCCAAGCCACTGAGCCGAACCCAACGGGCGAGCCAATGAGCGGCACGGCACGTTGCGGCACAGCGGCAGCGGGGAGCGTTCCGCGGACGGAGCCACGTGACCCGTCGCCCTCCCCCGTAACAGTATAGTAATCCCGGATCTTGTTGGTTTGCCAAGCCCAGTCTGTTCCCTGTACCACTACTGCCACATGGATCCATCGTCGATCTCAGCTCAACTCGTACCACGCGGCACGCACGAGAGGAGAACGGAGACGAACGCCGGCACGTTGGCTCACGCAGTTCGGCGCGCGTCCAAACAAAACGCACGAACGCCTGCCTGCTGCTGCCTACGAAGCGAAGCTGCATGCCTGCATGCGGCTTGCGGCAGGGTAACATGCATGCATGGGCAGACAGGGGAACGTGTCGGCGTCAACGTGCATGCATATGGGATGCGTCCAAATCCACCACGCCGCGCGGGTGCGACACGGTCGATGGATCCAAATCGACCAAACACGTAGGGGCGCGAAAGGCAAAAGGCATTCGGGCTAGGTTCGCTGTTCGTGGTTTTCTGCCATCCGGTGGCCCATGGCACGGGATAAGAGCATCTATCGCCGGACTTTGCGGATGTGACCGGACGTGTTCGTAAATAGTGATCGGCCACGACTCAATTTAGCTACTCGGTATCCAAGTCTCTCACATTTTAACACTTACAAAGCATGTAACAGAAATTCTACATACTATCCTAGTTAATCTTCGCCATTGAAAATGTCCACGATGTCGGTGCCGGCCGGTGGGTGGACGGGTGCATAGGAGGGCTCTGGTTCCTCCTCCCGCTAGACCTCATTCATGTAGGTGAACATCTTCTCTTTCGATGCGTGTTGTGCCTCCATCTTCAACTGGCGACGGCGTCATGCCTCTGTATTCGACCCCGAGCAGAGGGAACCGAGGATGGCCCGCTGCTCCGCCTGCAGATCCGCGTCCCTGGTGTCCCTCACATCCTCCTTCTCCTCCTCCAACTCCTCCTCCAGATCCACTGCATTCAAAGGTAGCCCTGCGGTGATCCGGGCTTCGCGCCTTGTCCGGATCTGCTCAAGGAGCTGCAGCGGCGCTCCGGCGTTAGAAATGGGTGGCCCCTTATCCGACGGCGTGGGGGACATGGCCTCTAGTAGTGGCGGACGGGGAGTCGAAAGTGGCTGCAGCGGCAAGCGGGCAGAGCAAAATGTGGAGCGGTAGTGTTTCGGTGTCGGCGATCGGCTTAAATAGCCGGGCTAGGTACTACACGGCCCGCCGGAGTGGTGATATCGGTCCAACGGAGGGGACGAGATTCGAACCGCCGGGTTTTCGGGCGATTTCGCATGGAATCCCGATGTCAGTCCGATGTGACGGGCGTGTCCAAATGAGTTTTTATATTCGCCTCATATTTGGACTGCATACGAGGGGTGCCTGTCAGTTCGGGCGTTTGAAGTTTGTTTAAGGCGCTCGGGTGAGCTGGAATTTCATGACCGGACTATCCATCTGGACATTTGAGAGGGGTTTGGGGTGCCGGCTGTAAATGATCTCAAACCCAACATTTTGCAACGAGGTACAACCTTACCTTGGACGCCACACTAATATATGCATGCTGCAAGTGATGATGAACATCCAACGAGGATAAAGCCTGCGTTGACGGTTGACGCCTGCCTTAACTTACCACCGACGCACGCAGGGAAAATGCGCCCGAGAGAGATCTCAAGAGCGGAAGGACGAAACAAGTACTACTACTGCTACCGGGGATGGACCGAGTGGCCCGCGGGATGGGAAACAGACAGGCCCCCGAAATGGGCAGGGAGAAAATTGCTGCTGCCGCTGATGACGACGACGACGGAGGAAGCCTCTCAAAAAGCTTTCTGTTCGGCACCACGCCATGCCATGCATCCCCGTCCCAACCGTGATCCAATAATTTGGAGTGCACGAACCCCTCTTGCGCTTGGCCTTATCCTCCACCAACCTGCCTTGGCCTACCCTCGCTTGCCCAGCCTCAGCCTCTGGAGGTTCAACCCAAACTCGGAATCTATCCACGCATAATAACTAAAAAAAATCAACATAAGTCGATTTCATGGGCGCCGAAGCAGTTTCCACTTTCGACGAGGGCGTCCTATAATTCTGAAGAATTACGATTTTGAAAACTGTCCACAGAATTGTCTGTCCAGTTCTTTTTTGTAATTATAACCTGTAATTGTTGTATGAGGTCGCTCGGTCGGGCTGGTCCAGTGACATATTGATTGTAATTTAAGTCCCCAATTGGGGTAGTAGTTCAAACCGGCCGCTTCGGCGTCGGCTAGAATTGCCAGAATTGCCGAGTTTCACGATTCTTAAATACACTAGCGATTCTGATAATTCTCGGATGATTCACGGGGAAGAAACGAGTCAGAATTGAGCCAAAAGAGTCCCACCAGGCCACCACGACTCGACTGCTGCGTCCGGGCCAACTGTCAGGGACGCGCACAGCAGTACTGGAAGAAGAAGCACCCGCCGCTTCGTTCTCCTCTGTCAAACGAAACGACAGTCAGTACGCACCCAGGCCAGCCGGTGCGTGTAGTTTGTGTAGTTACGCGAGGAATCAATCGAGGTAATTATACCCCGCGCGCGGCCTAATCAAAGCCCAAATTTAAGAGCCATTGCTGCACGCAACGCAGCACGCCATACCTTTGCCTCGCCATACCCTGCGTCCTCTGTGTTCCTCTTCTTCTCCTCCCGTGGCACAGCAACCGCAGCGGCAGTGCTACAGTGCTAAGCGGCGGGCGTGCGGGCGTGCCTCTCGTGGCCTCGACGCCTCGTGTCGTCTGATCTGAGCAGAGACGGGGAGGCGGCAGCGCGGAGGGCGGGGATCCCCATCGCGCGCGGGGGGCCGCTAGCCGCTTCGTGGCTCGGGCCGTCAGGTAATGGAGGATTTTGGCCCTTTTCCCACGGGCTCTGTAGCTGTTCTTGGGCGGTTTCAGTCTAGAGGGGGGCGCCAGTTTTTCTTGGCGCCGAATTCTCTGCAATGCCGCGGGGTTTTCGTGGATGCATTCATTGCTCAAGTCCCTCTTGCTATCTTCGCCCAAGGATTACCGTTTGCACTTCCTCTGTTTTGCTTGGTTGGGCGGCGAGTGAGGTGAATTTCCTGCAAATTTGTTGCTTCCTCTGCTGATTTCTCACGGTCCTTTCGTTTCTTTCCGTGCGGGTTCTTTTTTTAGGAGAAGTTGAGTTTCGCATTTGCAGCTTTTCCAGGGGGAACACGCGGCGGTGGTGGTTCGATCCGGTTCTTGTGTTCGCCAAAAAGTCCACTCTCTTTTCAGTTCAGCGCAGCTTTTGCCGCTCTGCAAAAGTGGCACTAATTTTTTTTCTCAGTTCATCTATCTTTTTGCGTTCTCTTTCCTTTTCCACGGTATAAGTTGAATTTTAGTACTCTCTCGTTTTTATGGTAGCAAGTCGATAAAAAAAAGTAGACTTGCATTTTGGTGCAAAGTAATTCCCACTTTTCAATTCGCCAGACAACAATTATGTTCTTCAACTCTCTTTCCTTTCTTCAAGTCTCTTTACTGTTCCCGTAGACCGGAAATTGCGGGCGCAGTACCCCAGATGCAATCTTCGGGCCTTTTCCCCTTCGCCCCGTATTTTAAAAATCCTTTCCTCGGGTGGAAATTTTGCTTCATGGACAGGCCCGAGTCGGCCTTTCTCTGAATTCTCAGAATCACAAGAGATTTCCGTATCTCTCTTTTACTTGGCCTCTGCAACTGGTTTGGGTAGTTGGCATGTGATGTGAGCGAATAATGGCACGAGCTGGGTTGTTGAGAGGAAGATTATAGTGTCTCTGCCTCCATATGGTTCTGGGTTGAGGAATTCAACTGCAGCTCGGAAGGTGGGAATTTTATTTGTGTGTGGAATCTTGACCCCAAAGGAAAGGATTGGTGTTGGAACATGCGCTAAAGGTGGATGCTTGGAGCATAATTGACTTGCTGAATTAATTTACTACTGCTGCTTGGTTAGCTTCCACTGATGGAAATTCTCCATTCCAAGCCACTACTGATGCTGGATTCTGGCCTCTTCAGAAAGTAACACTACATGTCTTTTTCGCCTTTGGCTGTAGCTTGGTTACTTTTGAGTTCTTACTTGAGTTGCAAAATGTTTCTGAACACCTGTTCTTGCGTTCTTGTTAGCGGTGTTAGATGAGCGTTGGTGTGTTCTTAATCTTAGTTTGCAATATTTTTCCGTGTAGATAGAAAACGTCCACGTCCAGCAGGCTTCATTATTCATATTTTTAGTTGTTAGCATATCACAACGTGTTTCAGTTATGTTGTGTCATGATTTAATTATAACGAATTTAACTTTTGCAGGGTTTACCAACAAAACTCTACCCAGCTATGATGAATTAGCCGGAGAATAATCGATGGCGACTGAGGTCAATCAAACTTTTTTTGCCTGGTCACAAGGAGAAACAACTGACCTGGGTGTTTCTGAAGTAAGTTTTCGAAGATATTCATACCCCGCGTAATTTAAATTATGTATACTATGTGAATCAACTAGAAATGCTGCATTTATTCTGAATTAGTAGAAAATAATATTCCAGTTCTGTTCCTGGAAAGAGTTTTGCCCCAGCTAGTAGATTCACCTGCTTCTCTATGTTGTTTTTCCACTTTCCTCAGGGAGTTTCTGTATCCCAGACACTGAATCATGGTTCCGTATCCTTCGGAAGATTTGAACTTGAGTCACTATCTTGGGAGAAGTGGTCTGTATTTAGTAATGACAAACGCCATGAAGAGTTTGTTAAGTTCAATGGTTTAGTAGCTCAGAAGAAGGCATATTTTGAAGAGTACTACAAGAAGATCAGGGAACTCAAGGCTTCACAGCAGCAAATTCAGCAAACTGAACTCACCTTGGAATACAGTGGTGATGGCAGTGATTCAAGCCAAACAGAAGATATGCCGGCCGAAGAGCTCGAAACTCCCACAGGATCTGGAACAATTGCCTATGATTATGTGGAAGGAGCTGCACATGAGACCACATCTGAACAGGGCATGCAATGCTACCCTGACCATGAAGACGAGGACTTCCGTAACGAACTTTCGTCATCCAATCTTGTTTCAGAAGCCAGAATTTCACAGCAAACCGACCAGGATGGTAGAGAAAATGCTCTTGGTGGTAATTCAGATTCCACCGTTGTTGAAAATGCAGGTCTTGGTCATGATGGAGCAGCTTATGAAAATGCAAGGGCTCCTAGAAGAAATACTGACAAAGACCCCAGACTTAGATATGCTTCAATGATAATACCAAAATCGGTCAAAACCGTTGCAGGCAGCCCTCTGGACCGGACATCTGTTACTAAGGTAATAACACACCAAGCTTTGGTACATCACCCTCTGACGTCTGAATCACTGCTGCTTTTATCTTGTCAAGAACTTTGCTGCAGTTCACTATTATGGTACTACTCGTACTCGAGCTTATAGACTTACAATATGACGCTTTATTGTGGATACTCTCTTTTTAATGCACAGTTTCATACTTGCATGACTTCTTTTAGCTAGCTGCATGAGGACATATTTCGTGTTTATACGCCCAAGAGCCTGAATGTTTTGGTCAAGTTATAAAACATTTACCCCGCAAGTCATAACACATTTCGACTGAACCATTTCAGACACCTGGTTCAGTGAAGCCTGGCATGACTACAAACCAGAAGACTAAGACAAACAATGTCCGTAGCTCGAGTGTGGCATTGCAGAAGATGGCCGGCGCGGCACGTACTCGCAGGATTACAGATAAAGAAGCTCTCGGAGTTACAGGTGTCAAAAGACCTTCCTCAGCTGCCGGGCGCGTCACCTCTGTCGGAGAGAAGCATCCCATCACCAGGGCAACCGTTAAGAAGCCTGCTGATGTCTCCACCCCAGGACGCCCTTCCACAGCTGAAAGACGCCCTGTCACCAGAGAGCGTGCACAGAAGCAAGCCGCTGTCGCCACGCCATGCCGGCCTTCCACCTCTGAAAGACGCTCCGTCGACAGAGGAAGTGCAGCAAAGCGTTCTGATATTGAGGGTAAACGTCGCCCCTCTACAGGAGAAAGACGCTCTGTTACCAGGACTCCTAGCAAGACAGCAGGATCGAGTGTGGCACATCCAAAGGTTACAACAGCCACTGTGGTATGTTCCATCTTCTCTTACCACAATGTTAACTTCACTAACATTCATCTGATAACTATAGTGTACAGAAATTTATGCGGGTTTTGCGTTTATGTTTTACGTTGGAAGCATAATGGTGTTAGATCTCATGTGACTTGCCTCTTCATGCAGAGCACTCTGAAAAGGCCAGCCCCTCTGAATGCTACTACTAAAAGTACCAAGCCAGAGCCAAAAAGGTTAGTCCTGTCATCATGTTGACGCATTCTCTGAAGATTTGGCTTCGTCTTGTGTTTTTAATTCCGTTGCTTTTTACTGCCTCGACCAACAGCAGTATCAGAGGATCAAAAGATGCTTCGACAATGCACAGTCACTTAACTAGGCCAGTAAGAATGGACTTGCAGATGGCTGGCAAACAAAAATCAAGGTGCTAATCTTAATAGTGTTACTGGAATGTATTATGAAGGCTGGTTTGACCCTATTTTCCTGACAAAAACTTCTGGCTATGTAGCTCGGTAAACCTGCCAGCAAGGAAAATGCTGAGTTCCAGTGTTGGAGAAGCAACTTTTGCAAGGCTGAAAAAGAAAGAGGTAAGCTGCACAAAAGAACGTATAATAGATCACTCTCTCCTAGATTGTGCATGTTGCGATACACATAGCCTGGCTCAAAACTTGTTCATGACCAATGTTGTTCCATTCGCCCTCAAAGCTTAATGTTATGCCATGATTGAGAGCTGTGAATCCTGTGAAAAATAACAAGGATGGCAAGTTCATAAACTAGTTATTACAAGTAATTATGTGAGTAACAACTGATACTGCGGGTCCTGTTTGAATTCAGAGGGATAGTTTCTGTCTCCTGCTCATAAACCCTAGTAATACGGTCTGGAACTTGCTTCCAGTTGGCACATAAAAACAGAGTAATAGGTAATACCGATGAATGCGCCAGTTCTTTGTAGTACTCACACGGTCACACCTGAACTTTGCATAGTCTAAGTTTCCAGGCAACTAAACGTTATGATTCAAATGGGTTATTATCGTGCTGTTGACTGGCACTTACCACAATCTCTGCAATTATTCCTTCTGGGGATAATTATTACTGAAATGGGGCCATGAAGGTACTGGCCTTAGCAATTAAAATGGACTTGCTAACGATCATGATGATCCTTTGTGTAGGGCATTCCAGCGACAGTGCAATCTCGAGCATCCGCATCGAAGAAAACAACTCCTTTGCAGACAGGGAACACCAAGCCCAGGGCACCAAACGTACGCCATTCTTTCGTCAGCACACTGTCCATAACCATATTGACACTTCCCCCCACAATCCTGAGATATCCATTTATTCGTAGTACTATGATGTACATCGTTATACCTGTAGAATACATGCTGACCTTCTATCCACTCGATTTCGCAGCCACCGACACCGCCGCCTCCACCACGTCGTCGTCCGTCGAGACCAACGAGCAAACCAACTGCCAGCGGCTCATCAGTTGGCGGAAGAAAGCCAAAGTAAGCTGCTCATCATGAACACTTTATTTTTTTTATCTTGGTGTTATACTCATCATGAACACTGAAAAAGCCACCTTATGTCAGCACAAGCTACTCAAACACCATCCTCTTTTACAGTCTAACTCAGGCCATCTCACCCACCACCCAAATGTCCAATGCAGGGCCTCGGCACCACAATGGCATTGACGCAAAGGGAGCATCCAAGCTAGCGGCCTGCATAAACGGTGGATCTGCGGGACACCGTACGGTTACACGCATCTAAAAGCACGGCACGGGCTTTCTGCGCCATCCAATTGCATCTTATGATGTCTATGCGTATCGACCACTTCCATCAAGCTCCGTCATCGACCTTCGTTCAGTTTCAAGAATATCGTCTGCAGCTCCTACATGTCTCATAAGTCACATATATCCACTAGTCAATACGTACGTACTTAGCTTCGTCGTCCAAGGGACTTAGAACAGTGTATACTGTATATATAAGATTAGCCGAAAACCTCGGGACAGGAAGAAATGTGGCATGTCCAATGAACTCCATGTGTGGCATATATATATCATCATTGGTGCTGCAGTCGTACGTACCGTGACGGCCAGTGGATCTTAGGACGCGCTCTTTACCTCGCCCAGATCGGTCGTACGTACGAGGTTGAGGGCCGGCAGTAGGCGATGGTGCCATGCCATGGTGGTACCCCTGCACGCGCCTCGCCAGGGTTGCGAAGGGAAATCCCCACGCATCCATCCATCATTACCCTTCGACAACAAGTTGAACGCCTGATGTCGTTGTGTTTCTTTCGGAAAAAAAGATGATTGATCATCGTTGTGGAACTGTGAACCAGAGGAGAGGATCATGGAGAAACTGTGCCATACGTGCACGTACAGCGTTGGATCGACCTACCCTCCTCTTTTTTTAGGGAACCGACCTCTGTTGCCATGTATCGTGGGCCAGTATTTGCTTAGAGCATCTCCACCCGTTTGGCTCGCTAGGGCGCCGAAAAAGAGCAGTCTGGGGGCAAATCGGCGCTAGATCGGCCCCTGAGGGCGACCTAGCTCCCAGCCACGCCCCCAGGCGGGGCCCCCCAAGCAGCGGCAAATTCAAACTTGATCATTCCCGCTCACAAAAAAATGCCATATGTCCGGCAATCACAGCGGCCCAGTTCGGCGATCATCTTGCCACAGTTCGGCAAACGAATGAAAAGTTCGGCGTACAAAAAAGGAAGGGCGCGCGTGCAACGCATCACACGGCGGGGTCGGCCTCCGGCGTCGGCGGAGTCGGCGTGCGCGGGCTTGGCAGTGTCGGAGCTGCTTCTGTGCTGGGCGGCGTCGGCGCGGCTTCTGTGCTGCTGGGCGTCGTGGAGGCATCGTCGCTCGGGCTTGGCGGCGTCGTCGGCGTGGGCGTGGGAGTTGGCGGCGCTGTCGACGGCAGCTGGTTCAGGATGAGGCTGCGCTCCGCCAGGTACCACGCCTTGACCGCCTCGTCGTTGCTCTAGAGCATGTCCGCCCCACCCAGCAAGAAAGCCAGATCAGTGTTCCTCTTCTTCGCGGCGACGTTGGTCCAGAGTAGGTCGAGCTTGACGGCGCTGCTCGTCATCAACGCCGACCACCGCGCCTCGGTCTTCTCTTCACGCAGGGCGGCCCGGGCCTGTGCGTCGGCGAGGCAATGCTCGATGAACTCCTGCACGCGCGCGGTAGCCGAGTCGGCGTGTTTCCGCTTCTTGGCCCCTTTGTTGCCTTCGAGGCGCCCGTCGCTTGCGCCGGGCGTCGGCGCGTCCGGCTTGTACTTCTCCTTGGCCTTGGCGAGGATGCGCCGGACATCCGCCCACTTGTCGCACTTCTCGATCCGTTTGAAGACGTGGAGGTACTTGAAATCTTGGTCGCTGTTGTCCTGCCGAAACATGCTGAACATCCGCCCAGCTGCGCCGAGGGACTACCAGTGAGCGGTGCGCGCCCGGGAAAAGAAAAAGGAAGAGGCCGGCGAGCCGTACCTGATCCTCGATGCTGGTGCCGCTCTCTAGGCGAGCCGCGATGTCCTCGATGATCCCATGCCATTTGTTACACGCCGATTGGATGAGCCCCAATGGTTCGCCATTGCCTTCGCCCCGTGCTGCATGTACACGCCTTTGAAGTAGGGGTCGACGAGTTTGCGCTCGTCGAACTCGGCCTTGATGCGGTCCCAATACGCGTCGATGCTCTGGTTCGTGTCGGTGATCGGGTCGAGGCAGACGACTTTCCATGCTTCGGCGAGGCACTCGTCCTCCTTGGACGCCCACTTGATGCGCGGCTCGCCGGTCCTGCTCGCCCCCTTCTTCTTCTTTCGTTTCCTCGCCAGAGCAGGCGCCGGTTCCTCCTCCGGCTCCTGCTCGTCCTCGCCGTACTTGAGCTCGCCGTTCATGTCGCCGTTGAGGTCCACTGTGTCGTCCTGGGTAGTAAACCCGGGGAACGCGGCGGTGGCAGCCGAGCCAGACGTGATGATATCGTCCATGTCGACTTCGGTCGCGTTGGTGTCGTCGAGATGCGACGTGGAGGCTTGAGAGAAGGGCAGTGCGCCACGGCAGAGAGAGGGTGTCGGGGAGGATGCGTACGCCGGCCGGGAGTAGTTGTACGGGGGCTACTGTACACCGGCGAAGGCAGGCGAGGGCGTGCGCTATGCCGGGTGACCATGGGGGAAGGTGATGTTGGGGTTGAACCCGCCATGCGCATCCCCGTCGGCGTAGCCCAGCGACGGCGTGCAGCCCCAGGGTTGCGGCGATGACGAGAAGCCGGCCGAAGAACCGACGCTTTGCTGGCTCTAGGGCGCGTACGGCTGTGGCCGCCAGGCGGGTTCATCATCCCCGCGCGAGCCACCTCTCGTTCGGCCGACCGCTCCGCCTGCTCCGCCACCGCCGCAGTCGCGAGCCGCGCCGCGCTGTCCCGGGCCTTCTTGGCGTTGGCCCTGTTCCGCCGATCGGTGGTGACAGCCTCCCGGCGTTGAACTTCAGCCCTCCAGTTGGCGTTGGACATGCCCGGGGGCTTGGACGGCGGCGCCCTCGGCTTCCTCTGCTTCGGCTAGGCGGCGGCGGCAGTCGCATCCGTCGCGGCGCGGGGGAACACGTACTTCTTCGGCGGCATGGCGGCCGGCTGGGAGGGGAGGAGGAGGAGAGTGGCGGGAGGAATGGAGAGAATGGGAGGGAAGCCGGGGGAAGCGGGAAGAAACAGCGGGAAAAAGCCCTCCTCTCGTCGACGGAACGACCCCACGCCCCTTTTCGCTTGTGCCGGGTTCGGCCTGGGTGCGTCGGCTGTTATTTCGGCCCAACCCGGTGAAAAAGTGACTCCTGGGGGCGCGACTGGGCTGATTTTGGCCGGCCGGTGCTAAAAATTCGCCCGGGGAGGGCCTGTTGGGGGCGCGGCTGGAGAAGCTCTTAGGGCTGCCAAATATTGGGAAACAACCGCTTTGGTAACCCATTTGTCTCTTTTTTCGAAATCACGTGTACTCGTTGCAAAGATCACTCCCACTAGTGGAAAACAGGGCTTTGGTTGGAGCCTGGCCAGCCCATTAGTCTCGGTTCAGTCAAGAACCGGGACCCATGGGGGCATACGTCCCGGTTCGTGCGCTCAGGGGCCCGGCCGAGCCTCGGGAGGCATTTGTCCCGGTTCATGTGGACCCATTTGTATCGGTTCTAGGCATGAATCGAGACCAATGGGTCTCGCTCCTGGCCCACAGCCATTTGTCTCGGTTCGTGCCTAGAACCGGGACAGAAGGGGGGCCTTTTGTCCCGGTTCCAGCCACGAACCGGGACCAATGAGGTGGCTATATATACCCCTCGCCCGCGAGCAGAGCACTCCACACTGCTCTATTTTTTCTGGCCGGCGAGGGAGAGCTTTGTGGTGCTCTAGCTCACCTCCTATGCACATGAGGTGTTCGATGAAATGCCCGAGCCACACTAGTTAAGCTTTCTCCTCTCGAACTCGACCTCCAAGCTCCATTTTCCCCGAGATTTGTCTAGGTTTAGCGGTCCGTCACGTCCCGTCCCCGTCTTCACCGCCGTCGATCGCCCGCGCCGATCTCGTCGCCGGCACCACCATGGTGAGCCTCTTGTTCTTATCTTCTTCTGAAAGAAAAAAAAATTCTTACTTTAGATAGATACTTGTCTAATTTTCTTACTTCTATTATTGCTTGTTATTATATAGTGCGATGGTTTTGGTATCCGCCCCCGTCGGCCCTCGTCCTGGCTATGATTCGAATGTGGTATATATTATCTTTTATAACTATTTAGTTCATTTAATGTTTATGACAATTATGCCCATCAAGTTGACATGGATTTTATTTATCTAGGAGGTAGTTGAACCAGAAATTCCAACTGACCATATTGTCGAGAGGTTAAATTTAGTTGAAGAAGAAAACAATTATTTGAAGGAAAAACTAAAAAAAATTGAGGAGGAGAAGATGATATTGGAGTTGCATGTTGCGGATGTCGTCGATGATCACAAGATCAAGATGGATGCGATGTGGTTGAAGATTAAAAAGATAAGAAAATATGCCATTCATACCGAGGCTTGGTATCATTATGCTGTTGGATCAATTGTTATCTTGGTTGTGATTATGATCGCATTTGTTGTTGCATTGAAAGATTTTACATAGTTTCAATGTATGGTTTAACTAGATGCTCTGAAGAGCTATATGTTGTTCAATGAGAACTATGTATGTACTTTGGTTTTAATGTGATGATGAACTTCTATTGATTTGGTCACTTATCTATCCATGTGAATCCGTAATGGATTTTGATGTACGGTGACAGACACACCTCCGAGTACATTAAGGGCCTGCATAATTTTCTCGAAGTGGCTGAGGCAAACAAGCAAAATGGTTTTATGTGTTGACCATGCCCTAATTGTGGGAATACGAAGTCTTACTCTGACCGGAAAATTCTTCACACCCGCCTGCTTTATAAGGGTTTCATGCCACACTATAATGTTTGGACGAAGCACGGAGAAATAGGGGTTATGATGGAAGACAATGAAGAAGAAGGGGACGATGACAACTATGTGCCCCCTGAATACGATGATGCTGCAACGGGGGAAGCTGTTGGGGAACGTTGCAGAAAACAAAAAATTTCCTACGGTTTCACCAAGATCCATCTATGAGTTCATCTAGCAATAAGTGATCGGATGCATCTACATACCTTTGTAGATCGCGAGCGGAAGCGTTCACTAGAACGTGGATGATGGAGTCGTACTCGCCGTGATCCAAATCACCGATGACCAAGCGCCGAACGGACGACACCTCCGCGTTCAACACACGTACGGAGCGGATGACGTCTCCTCCTTCTTGATCCAGCAAGGGGGAAGGAGAGGTTGATGAAGATCCAGCAGCACGACGGCGTGGTGGTGGATGCATTTGTCACGTGTAGCAGGGCTTCGCCGAGCGTCTGCGCGAGAGGGAGAGGTGTAGCAGGGGAGAGGGGGGCGCCAAGATGCAAGGGTGCGGCTGCCCCCTCCCACCCCCCTTTATATAGGCCCCTGGGTGGGGCGCCGGCCCTTGGGAGATCCAATCTCCAAGGGGGCGGCGGCCAAGGGGGGTGGAGTGCCCCCCAAGGCAAGTGGGGCGCCCCCCCCACCCTAGGGTTCCAATCCTAGGCGCAGGGGGTGGGCCTAGGGGGGCGCACCAGCCCACTAAGGGCTGGTTCCCCCTCCCACTTCAGCCCATGGGGCCCTTCGGGATGGGTGGCCCCACCCGGTGGACCCCCGGGACCCATCCGGTGGCCCCGGTACAATACCGGTGACCCCCAAAACTTTCCCGATGGCCGAAACTGCACTTCCTATATATAATTCTTTACCTCCGGACCATTCCGGAACTCCTCGTGATGTCCGGGATCTCATCCGGGACTCAGAACAACTTTTGGATTACTGCATATACATATCTTTACAACCCTAGCGTCATCGAACCTTAAGTGTGTAGACCCTACGGGTTCGGGAGACATGTAGACATGACCGAGATTGCTCTCCGGTCAATAACCAACAGTGGGATCTGGATACCCATGTTGGCTCCCACATGCTCCCCGATGATCTCATCGGATGAACCACGATGTTGAGGATTCAAGCAACCCCGTATACAATTCCCTTTGTTAATCGATATGTTACTTGCCCGAGATTCGATCGTCGGTATCCCAATACCTTGTTCAATCTTTTTACCGCCAAGTCACTTTACTCGTACCGTAATGCATGATCCCGTGACCATACACTTGGTCACTTTGAGCTCATAATGATGATGCATTACCGAGTGGGCCCAGTGATACCTCTCCGTCATACAGAGTGACAAATCCCAGTCTTGATCCGTGTCAACCCAACAGACACTTTCGGAGATACCCGTAGTATACCTTTATAGTCACCCAGTTACGTTGTGACGTTTGGTACACCCAAAGCACTCCTACGGTATCCGGGAGTTACATGATCTCATGGTCTAAGGAAAGGATACTTGACATTGGAAAAACTCTAGCAAACGAACTATACGATCTTATGCTATGTTTAGGATTGGGTCTTGTCCATCACAACATTCTCCTAATGATGTGATCTCGTTATCAATGACATCCAATGTCCATAGTCAGGAAACCATGACTATCTGTTGATCAACGAGCTAGTCAACTAGAGGCTTACTAGGGACATGTTGGTGTCTATTATTCACACATGTATTATGATTTCCAGATAACACAATTACAGCATGAATAAAGACAATTATCATGAACAAGGAAATATAATAATAATAATGCTTTTATTATTTCCTCTAGGGCATATTTCCAACAGTCTCCCACTTGCACTAGAGTCAATAATCTAGTTACATTGTGATGAATCGAACACCCATAGAATTCTGGGTTGATCATGTTTTGCTCTAGGGAGAGGTTTAGTCAACGGATCTGCTACATTCAGGTCCGTATGTACTTTACAAATATCTATGTCTCCATCTTGAACATTTTCACGAATGGAGTTGAAGCGACGCTTGATGTGCCTGGTCTTCTTGTGAAACCTAGGCTCCTTGGCAAGTGCAATAGCTCCAGCGTTGTCACAGAAGAGTTTGATTGGCCCCGACGCATTGGGTATGACTCCTAGGTCGGTGATGAACTCCTTCACCCAAATTGCTTCATGCGCTGCATCCGAGGCTGCCATGTACTCCGCTTCACATGTAGATCCCGCCACGACGCTCTGCTTGCAACTGCACCAGCTTACTGCCCCACCATTCAAAATATACACGTATCCGGTTTGTGACTTAGAGTCATCCAGATCTGTGTCGAAGCTAGCATCGACGTAACCCTTTACGACGAGCTCTTCGTCACCTCCATAAACGAGAAACATTTCCTTAGTCCTTTTTAGGTACTTTAGGATATTCTTGACCGTTGTCCGGTGTTCCTTGTTGGGATTACTTTGGTACCTTCCTACCAAACTCACGGCAAGGTTTACATCAGGTCTGGTACACAGCATGGCATACATAATAGAACGTATGGCTGAGGCATAGGGGATGACACTCATCTCTTCTATATCTTCTACCGTGGTCGGACATTGAGATGAGCTCAATTTCACACCTTGCAACACAGGCAAGAACCCCTTCTTAGACTGATCCATATTGAACTTCTTCAATATCTTATCAAGGTATGTGCTTTGTGAAAGACCTATGAGGCATCTTGATCTATCTCTATAGATCTTGATGCCTAATATATATGCAGCTTCTCCAAGGTCCTTCATTGAAAAACTCTTATTCAAGTAGGCCTTAATGCTGTCCAAGAGTTCTATATCATTTCCCATCAAAAGTATGTCATCTACATATAATATGAGAAATGCTACAGAGCTCCCACTCACTTTCTTGTAAACACAGGCTTCTCCATAAGTTTGCATAAACCCAAATGCTTTGATCATCTCATCAAAGCGAATGTTCCAACTCCGAGATGCTTGCACCAGCCCATAAATCGAGCGTTGGAGCTTGCACACCTTGTCAGCATTCTTAGGATCGACAAAACCTTCCGGCTGCATCATATACAATTCTTCCTTAAGGAAACCATTAAGGAATGCCGTTTTGACGTCCATTTGCCATATCTCATAATCATAGAATGCGGCAATTGCTAACATGATTCGGACGGACTTTAGCTTCGCTACCGGTGAGAAAGTCTCATCGTAGTCAACCCCTTGAACTGGTCGATAACCCTTAGCGACAAGTCGAGCTTTATAGATGGTCACATTACCATCCGCGTCTGTCTTCTTCTTAAAGATCCATTTATTTTCTATGGCTCGCCGCTCAACAGGCAAGTCAGTCAAAGTCCATACTTCGTTTTCATACATGGATCCTATCTCGGATTTCATGGCTTCTAGCCATTTGTCGGAATCCGGGCCTGCCATCTCTTCTTCATAGTTCGAAGGTTCACCATTGTCTAGCAACATGATTTCCAAGACAGGGTTGCCGTACCACTCTGGTGCGGAACGTGTCCTTGTGGACCTATGAAGTTCAGTAGCAACTTGATCTGGAGTTTCATGATCATCATCATTAACTTCCTCTCTAGTCGGTGCAGGCACCTCAGGAACATTTTCTTGAGTTGCGCCATTTTCCGGTTCAAGAGGTAATACTTCATCAAGTTCTACTTTCCTCCCACTTACTTCTTTCGAGAGAAACTCTTTCTCTAGAAAGGATCCATTCTTGGCAACAAAGATCTTGCCTTCGGATCTGAGGTAGAAGGTATACCCAATAGTTTCTTTAGGGTATCCTATGAAGACGCATTTTTCCGACTTGGGTTCGAGCTTTTCAGGTTGAAGTTTCTTGACATAAGCATCGCATCCCCAAACTTTTAGAAATGACAGCTTAGGTTTCTTCCCAAACCATAATTCATACGGTGTCGTCTCAACGGATTTTGACGGAGCCCTATTTAAAGTGAATGCGGCAGTCTCTAAAGCATAGCCCCAAAAAGATAGCGGTAAATCGGTAAGAGACATCATAGATTGCACCATATCTAATAGAGTGTGATTACGACGTTCGGACACACCATTACGCTGAGGTGTTCCAGGCGGCGTGAGTTGTGAAACTATTCCACATTTTCTCAAGTGTGTGCCAAATTCGTGACTCAAGTATTCTCCTCCACGATCTGATCGCAAAAACTTGATTTTTCTGTCACGTTGATTCTCAACCTCACTCTGAAATTCCTTGAACTTTTCAAAGGTTTCAGACTTGTGTTTCATTAAGTAGACATACCCATATCTACTCAAGTCATCAGTGAGGGTGAGAACATAACGATAGCCACCGCGAGCCTCAACGCTCATTGGACCACACACATCAGTATGTATGATTTCCAATAAGTTGGTTGCTCGCTCCATTGTTCCTGAGAACGGAGTCTTGGTCATTTTACCCATGAGGCATGGTTCGCATGTGTCAAATGTTTCATAATCAAGAGACTCTAAAAGTCCATCTGCATGGAGCTTCTTCATGCGTTTGACACCCAAGTGACCAAGGCGGTAGTGCCACAAGTATGTGGGACTATCATTATCAACCTTACATCTTTTGGTATTCACACTATGAACATGTGTAGCATTACGCTCGAGATTCATTAAGAATAAACCATTCACCATTGGAGCATGACCATAAAACATATCTCTCATATAAATAGAACAACCATTATTCTCGGATTTAAATGAGTAGCCATCTCGAATTAAACGAGATCCCGATACAATGTTCATGCTCAAAGCTGGCACTAAATAACAATTATTGGGGTTTAAAACTAATCCCGTAGGTAAATGTAGAGGTAGCGTGCCGACGGCGATCACATCGTTGGAACCATTCCCGACGCGCATCGTCACCTCGTCCTTCGCCAGTCTCCGCTTATTCCGCAGCTCCTGCTTTGAGTTACAAATGTGAGCAACCGCACCGGTATCAAATACCCAGGAGCTACTACGAGTACTGGTAAGGTACACATCAATTACATGTATATCACATATACCTTTTGTTTCGCAGGCCTTCTTGTCCGCTAAGTATTTGGGGCAGTTCCGCTTCCAGTGACCACTTCCCTTGCAATAAAAGCACTCAGTTTCGGGCTTGGGTCCATTCTTTGGCTTCTTCCCGGTAGCTTGCTTACCGGGCGCGGCAACTCCCTTGCCGTCCTTCTTGAAGTTCTTCTTACCCTTGCCTTTCTTGAACTTAGTGGTTTTATTCACCATCAACACTTGATGTTCCTTTTTGACTTCTACCTCGGCTGATTTCAATATTGCAAATAATTCAGGAATGGTCTTTTCCATCCCCTGCATATTGAAGTTCATCACAAAGCTCTTGTAGCTTGGTGGAAGCGACTGAAGGATTCTGTCAATGACTGCGTCATCCGGGAGATTAACTCCCAGCTGAGTCAAGCGGTTATGTAACCCAGACATTGTGAGTATGTGCTCACTGACAGAACTATTTTCCTCCATCTTACAGCTGAAAAACTTGTCGGAGACTTCATATCTCTTGACCCGGGCATGAGCTTGGAAAACCATTTTCAGCTCTTCGAACATCTCATATGCTCCGTGTCTCTCAAAACGTTCTAAGCTGTAAAGCATGCCGCACTGAACGAGGGAGTAATCATCAGCACGTGTCTGCCAAGCGTTCATAACGTCTTGGTTCTGTGGGACGGGTGCGTCACCTAGCGGTGCTTGTAGGACATAATCTTTCTTGGCAGCTATGAGGATGATCCTCAGGTTCCAGACCCAGTCCGTATAGTTGCTGCCATCGTCTTTCAGCTTGGTTTTCTCTAGGAACGCGTTGAAGTTGAGGACAACGTTGGCCATTTGATCTACAAGACATATTGTAAAGATTTTAGACTAAGTTCATGATAATTAAGTTCATCTAATCAAATTATTCAATGAACTCCCACTCAGATAGACATCCCTCCAGTCATCTAAGTATAACATGATCCGAGTTAACTAGGCAGTGTCCGATCATCACGTGAGACGAACTAGTCAACGTCGGTGAACATCTTCATGTTGATCGTATCTTCTATACGACTCATGCTCGACCTTTCGGTCTTTTGTGTTCCGAGGCCATGTCTGTACATGCTAGGCTCGTCAAGTCAACCTAAGTGTTTGCATGTGTAAATCTGTCTTACACCCGTTGTATGTGAACGTTGGAATCTATCACACCCGATCATCACGTGGTGCTTCGAAACAACGAACTGTCGCAACGGTGCACAGTTAGGGGGAACACTTTCTTGAAATTATTACGAGGGATCATCTTATTTACTACCGTCGTTCTAAGTAAACAAGATGTACAAAACATGATAAACATCACATGCAATCAAATAATAATAGTGACATGATATGGCCAATATCACATAGCTCCTTTGATCTCCATCTTGGGGCTCCATGATCATCTTGTCACCGGCATGAAACCATGATCTCCATCATCATGATCTCCATCATCGTGTCTCCATGAAGTTGCTCACCAACTATTACTTCTACTACTATGGCTAACGCGTTTAGCAATAAAGTAAAGTAATTTACATGGTGTTTCTCAATGACACGCATGTCATACAAAAAATAAAGACAACTCCTATGGCTCCTGCCGGTTGTCATACTCATCGACATGCAAGTCGTGATTCCTATTACAATAGCATGAACATCTCATACATCACATATATATCATTCATCATTCATCACAACTTTGGCCATATCACATCACAGAACACTTGCTGCAAAAACAAGTTAGACGTCCTCTAATTGTTGTTGCAAGTTTTACGTGGGTGCAATAGGGTTCTAGCAAGAACGTTTACTTACCTACGTGAAAGCCAGAACGTGATTTGTCAACTTCTATTTACCCTTCAAAAGGACCCTTTTCATCGAATCCGCTCCAACTAAAGTGGGAGAGACAGACACCCGCCAGCCACCTTATGCAACTTGTGTATGTTAGTCGGTGGAACCGGTCTCACGTAAGCGTACGTGTAAGGTTGGTCCGGGCCGCTTCATCCCACAATACCACTGAAGCAAGATAAGACTAGTAGCGGCAAGAAAGTTGACAACATCTACGCCCACAACAAATTGTGTTCTACTCGTGCAAAGAGAACTACGCATAGACCTAGCTCATGATGCCACTGTTGGGGAACGTTGCAGAAAACAAAAATTTTCCTACGGTTTCACCAAGATCCATCTATGAGTTCATCTAGCAACGAGTGATCAGATGCATCTACATACCTTTGTAGATCGCGAGCGGAAGCGTTCACTAGAACGTGGATGATGGAGTCGTACTCGCCGTGATCCAAATCACCGATGACCAAGCGCCGAACGGACGGCACCTCCGCGTTCAACACATGTACGGAGCGGATGACGTCTCCTCCTTCTTGATCCAGCAAGGGGGAAGGAGAGGTTGATGAAGATCCAGCAGCACGACGGCGTGGTGGTGGATGCAGTTGTCACGTGCAGCAGGGCTTCGCCGAGCGTCTGCGCGAGAGGGAGAGGTGTAGCAGGGGAGAGGGGGGCGCCAAGATGCAAGGGTGCGGCTGCCCCCTCCCTCCCCCCTTTATATAGGCCCCTGGGGGGGCGCCGGCCCTTGGGAGATCCAATCTCCAAGGGGGGCGACGGCCAAGGGGGGTGGAGTGCCCCCCAAGGCAAGTGGGGCGCCCCCCACCCTAGGGTTCCAACCCTAGGCGCAGGGGGTGGGCCTAGGGGGGCGCACCAGCCCACTAAGGGCTGGTTCCCCCTCCCACTTCAGCCCATGGGGCCCTCCGGGATGGGTGGCCCCACCCGGTGGACCCCCGGGACCCATCCGGTGGTCCCAGTACAATACCGGTGACCCCCGAAACTTTCCCGATGGCCGAAACTGCACTTCCTATATATAATTCTTTACCTCCGGACCATTCCGGAACTCCTCGTGACGTCCGGGATCTCATCCGGGACTCCAAACAACTTTCGGATTACTGCATATACATATCTTTACAACCCTAGCGTCACCGAACCTTAAGTGTGTAGACCCTACGGGTTCGGGAGACATGTAGACATGACCGAGATTGCTCTCCGGTCAATAACCAACAGCGGGATCTGGATACCCATGTTGGCTCCCACATGCTCCTCGATGATCTCATCAGATGAACCATGATGTCGAGGATTCAAGCAACCCCGTATACAATTCCCTTTGTCAATCGGTATGTTACTTGCCCGAGATTCGATCATCGGTATCCCAATACCTTGTTCAATCTCGTTACCGGCAAGTCACTTTACTCGTACCATAATGCATGATCCCGTGACCAGACACTTGGTCACTTTGAGCTCATAATGATGATGCATTACCGAGTGGGCCCAGTGATACCTCTCCGTCATACGGAGTGACAAATCCCAGTCTTGATCCGTGTCAACCCAGCAGACACTTTCAGAGATACCCGTAGTATACCTTTATAGTCACCCAGTTACGTTGTGACGTTTGGTACACCCAAAGCACTCCTACGGTATCCGGGAGTTACACGATCTCATGGTCTAAGGAAAGGATACTTGACATTGGAAAAACTCTAGCAAACGAACTATACGATCTTATGCTATGTTTAGGATTGGGTCTTGTCCATCACATCATTCTCCTAATGATGTGATCTCGTTATCAATGACATCCAATGTCCATAGTCAGGAAACCATGACTATCTGTTGATCAACGAGCTAGTCAACTAGAGGCTTACTAGGGACATGTTGGTGTCTATTATTCACACATGTATTACGATTTCCGGATAACACAATTACAACATGAATAAAGACAATTATCATGAACAAGGAAATATAATAATAATGCTTTTATTATTGCCTCTAGGGCATATTTCCAACAGAAGCTTCTGAAGATCAAGAGGAACCAGACGATGTGCCCGATGATGATGATCTCCGCCGGGTCATTGTTGATGCAAGGACACAGTGCGAAAGTCAAAAGGAGAAGCTGAAGTTCGATCGCATGTTAGAGGATCACAAAAAATGGTTGTACCCCAATTGCGAAGATGGCAACACAAAGCTCGGTACCGTACTGGAATTGCTGCACTGGAAGTCAGAGAATATTATGCCTGACAAAGGATTTGAGAAGCTACTGAAAATATTGAAGAAGAAGCTTCCAAACGATAACAAATTGCCCGATAGTACGTACGCAACAAAGAAGGTCGTATGCCCTCTGGGATTGGAGGTGCAGAAGATACATGCATGCCCTAATGACTACATCCTCTACCGTGGTGCGTACGAGGATTTGAACGCATGCCTGGTATGCGGTGCATTGCGGTATAAGATCAGACGAGATGACCCTGGTGATGTTGATGGTGAGCCCCCCCAGGAAGAGGGTTCCTGCGAAGGTGATGTGCTATGCTCCTATAATACCATGGTTGAAACGTCTATTCAGAAACGAAGAGCATGCCAAGTTGATGCGATGGCACAGAGAGGACCATAAGAAAGACGAGAAGTTGAGAGCACCCGCTGACGGGTCGCAGTGGAGAAAAATCAAGAGATAGTACTGGGCTGAGTTTGCAGGTGACCCAAGGAACGTATGGTTTGGTTTGAGCGCGGATGGCGTTAATCCTTTCGGGGAGCAAAGCAGCAATCACAGCACCTGGCCCGTGACTCTATGTATGTATAACCTTCCTCCTTGGATGTGCATGAAGTGGAAGTTCATTATGATGCCAGTTCTCATCCAAGGCCCTAAGCAACCCGGCAACGACATTAATGTGTACCTAAGTCCATTAGTTGAAGAACTTTTACATCTGTGGAATGGAAACGGTGTACGTGTGTGGGATGAGCACAAACAGGAGGAATTTAACCTGCATGCGTTGCTGTTTGTAACCATCAACGATTGGCCCGCTCTCAGTAACCTTTCAGGACAGACAACCAAGGGATACCACGCATGCACACACTGTTTAGCTGACACCGAAAGTATATACCTGGACAAATGCAGGAAGAATGTGTACCTGGGCCATCGTCGATTTCTTCCGACCAACCATCAATGTTGAAAGAAAGGCAAGCATTTCAAAGGCAAGGCAGATCACCGGAAGAAGCCCGCTATGCGTATCGGTGATCACGTACTTGTTGTGGTCAATGATTTACACGTAATTGATAACCCACAAGTATAGGGGATCGCAACAGCTTTCGAGGGTAGAGTATTCAACCCAAATTTATTGATTCGACACACGGGGAGCCAAAGAATATTCTCAAGTATTAGCAGCTGAGTTGTCAATTCAACCACACCTGGAAACTTAGTATCTGCAGCAAAGTGTTTAGTAGCAAAGTAATATCCTAGGGGGGGCGCCCCCACCCTCGTGAGAAGGGTGTGGGCCCCCTGGTCTTCATCCTTGGCGAGAATTTTTTATTATTTTTTCTAAGATGTTCCGTGGAGTTTCAGGTCATTCCGAGAATATTTGTTTTCTGCACATAAAACAACACCATGGCAATTCTGTTGAAAACAACGTCAGTCCGGGTTAGTTCCATTCAAATCATACAAGTTAGAGTCCAAAACAAGGGCAAAAGTGTTTGGAAAAGTAGATACGACAGAGATGTATCAACTCCCCCAAGCTTAAACCCTTGCTTGTCCTCAAGCAATTCAGTTGATAAACTGAAAGAAAGAAAGAAAAACTTTTACAAACTCTGTTTGCTCTTGTTGTTGTAACTATGTCAAGCCAGCATTCAAGTTTTTAGCATAGATCATAACTAACCACATTTGCAATAATTCTCAGGTCTCATAATTACTCATATCAATAGCATAATCAACTAGCAAGTCATAATAATAAATCTCGGATGACAACACTTTCTCAAAACAATCATAATATGATATAACAAGATGATATCTCGCTAGCCCTTTCTGAGACCGCAAAACATAAATGCAGAGCGCCTTTAAAGATCAAGGACTGACTAGACATTGTAATTCATGGTAAAGGAGATCCAATCATAGTCACACCAAACATAGGTTAATAGTGATGAATGCAAATGACAGCTGTAGAGGGAAGCAGGCCCTTCGTAGAGGGAAGCAGGGATTTGTAGAGGTGCCAGAGATCGGTTTTGAAATAGAGATAAATTGCATTTTGAGCAGTATACTTTCATTGTCAACATAACAACTAAGAGATGGTGATATCTTCCATGCTAAACACATTATAGGCGGTTCCAAAACAGAATGGTAAAGTTTATACTTCCCCTCCACCAACAAGCATCAATCCATGGCTTGCTCGAAAAAACGAGTGCCTCCAACATACATCAGGTCCCAGGGGGAGTTTTGTTTGCAATTAATTTTGATTTAGTTTGCATAAAGCATGGGACTGGGCATCCCGGTGACCAGCCATTTTCTCGTGAGTGAGGAGCGGAGTCCACTCCTCTTGAGAATAACCCGCCTAACACGGAAGATAAGGACAACCTTGGTTGATACTCCCTCCGGTCCTTTTTACTCTGCACATTAGCTATGTCTGAAGTCAAAGTTTGCTAAGTTTGACCAAATTTATATTAGAAAATATCAACATCTATAACATCTAATAAATATAATATGAAAATATATTCCAAGATGGATCTAATAATAAATGTGTTGTTATGTGAATGTTAATAATTTTTTGTATAAACTTGGTCAAAGTTGGATGAGATTGACTTCAGACAAACCTAATATGCAGAGTAAAAAGGACCGGAGGGAGTACATGAGCTATTCGAGCATACAAAACAGAATGTTTATTTGAAGGTTTAGAGTTTGGCACATACAAATTTACTTGGAACGGCAGGTAGATACCACATATAGGAAGGTATGGTGGACTCATTTGGAATAACTTTGGGGTCTAAGGGATTGGATGCACAAGCAGTATTCCCACTTAGTACAAGTGAAGGCTAGCAAAAGACTGGGAAGCGACCAACTAGAGAGCGACAACAGCCATGTACATGCATTAAAATTAATAAACATTGGATGCAAGCATGAGTAGGATACCATTATAACTCATAGCTAATCAAGCATGGCACCATGAACATAAATATCGTGAAGGCTATGTTGATTTTGTTTCAACTATATGCGTGAACATGTGCCAAGTCAAGTCACTGAAATCATTCAAAGGAGGATACCACCCCATCATACCACATCATAACCATCTCAATAGCATGTTGGCACACAAGGTAAACCATTATAACTCATAGCTAATCAAGGATGGCACAAGCAACTATGATCTCTAATTGTCATTGCAAACATGTTTATTCATAATAAGCTGAATCAAGAATGAGGGACTCATCATATTTACAAAAACAAAAGAGGTCGAGTTCATACCAGCTTCTCTCATCTCAGTCAGTCCATCATATATCATCATAATTGCCTTTCACTTGCACGACCGAACGGTGTGAATAATAATAAGAGTGTACGTGCCTTGGACTAAGCTGGAATCTGCGAGCATTCAATAAACAGGAAAAGACAAGGCAATATGGGCTCTTGGTTAAATCAACAATAATGCATATAAGAGCCACTTCAACAATTTAATTATGATCTTCTCCTACTGACCCCCAAAGAAAAGAAAAGAAATAAAACTATTTACACGGGAAAACTCCCAACAAGCAAAAGAAGAACGGAAAATATTTTTGGGTTTTCTTTTTAATTATTACTACTACAACAGAAAAATAAACTACTACTAATTTTTTTTGTTTTTCTTAAGGTTTAACAAACACACAAGAAGAAAGCAGGAAAAAGAAAATAAACAAGCATGGATATTACAGTGAAAAAGTATGAGCACCGACATCTAGCAATGAGTGTGTGTGAGCATAAATGTAATATCGGTGAGAAATACGTACTCCCCCAAGCTTAGGCTTTTGGCCTAAGTTGGTCTATGGCCACAGCTGGCCTGGCGGATATCCATAATAATAGTTGTTGGGGTCGTACTGTGATGAGGAAGAATAGTTGGGATCATACTGATGTGCAGCGGTTATCGCCTGCTGAGCTGCAGTGTGGAGTCGAGCTGCCTCTGCTCTGCTCTCGTACTCTTCTGCCTCCTCTCTGATAATAACAATAATAACATATCTTCTTTTTGTCTATGAATCAAAGAAGGCAGGATCAGGGAGAGTAATACGGAAAACACGTTGTTTATCAAAAATTAAACAATATAAGAGAGGTGATTCAGGCCTCTCGACAAGCTGGTGCGAAGCCATAGAGTTATAATCTAAATATGCAGGAGGCAACTCTGTATCACCCTCACGAATGTCTATCTCAAGAAAATGAGCCAAGCGGGTTGCATAAATTCCTCCAAAGAAATCTCCATTATGTCTATTATGATGCAACCTACGAGCTACAATGGCTCCCATATGATAAGATTGGTCTCCTAACACAACACTCCTAAGAATGCTAAGATCAGGGACACACATGTGACATGCTTCATCCTTAGCATTTATGCATCTACCGATGAAGAGAGCAAAATAATGTATAGCAGGAAAGTGAATGCTCCCAATGGTAGCCTGCGTTATATCTCTAGATTCCCCCACAGTTATACTAGCAAGAAAGTTTCTAAATTCAGATTTAGGTGGATCCCTAACACTACCCCATGATGGAAGTTCGCAAGCAGAAGTGAAATCCTCTAAGTCCATGGTATAAGATTTGTCATAAAGATCAAACATGACTGAAGGAGAATTACGTGAAGATGAATACTCAAACCTCCTCACAAATGAACTTGTGAGATCATGATACTGGTGGCATTTGTTACCCTCAAAATCCTCAAGACCGGCATTGCGCAAATATGCTTTGAATTCTTCTTTAATTCCCGCATGGTCGATAAAATTTTCCGACGGCCATTCGCAAGGCCGTACTGGAGCGTCTCTTGGTGGATCCTCGTCAGCATCGCGCATAGCAATCCTGGATCCTTGCTTCTTAGAGGAACCACCTTGGAACATCTTCCTAAGCATATTGTTTTTCTCTGAAAAATTCTAAAATTTTTAGTAACTTCAAACAAAAGTGAACCAACTTCAATAAAACTGATAGCAGCTACTCCTACAAGTGCCTAGAGCCTATATCAAGCATTAGAACTACTTGGAACCATATAAATTTGACATGCAAGCTCAAGAAAATGGTCACCTATGCAGCACAAATTTGCAAAGAATAAAGCACTAGAACAAAAACTAATTGGACCAATGGAGGAGTCACATACCAAGGAACAATCTCCCCAATCAGTTTTGCGAGAGGTGCTTTGAGCAAGGAGATCAAAAATCACAGCAAAAGTGGCTGGAACTCGTGCTTGAGTTGGTTTTTCGGGTTTGTGTGAGACAGAGGAAGAAGATGGGTGCTGGGATAAGTGAAGGAGGGCCACCGTGGGCCCACGAGGCAGGGGGCGCGCCCTAGGGAGGGGGGCGCGCCCACCACCCTCGTGGCCAGGAGGCAGCTCCTCCCGCGGTAATTTTTGCACACTAAATCCTCAAATATTCCCGAAAAATCATATTAAATTGGCATGTCATTCTGAGGACTTTTATTTTCGGGATATTTTTATATTGCACGGATAAGTCAGGAAACAGACTGAAAAAACTATTTTTACTTTATTTAATATAAATAACAGAAAGTAAAAGTGGGGTACAGAAGGTGGTGCTTCTAGTTTCATCCATCTCATGTTCATCAAAAAGAATCCACTAACAAGGTTGATCAAGTCTTGTTAACAAACTCATTCCGATAATCATGAAACCGGAGAAATTTCGAATAACACTAAGTTACCTCAACGGGGATATGCACATCCCCAATAATAAGAATATCATATTTCTTCTTGACAGTAGGAAGAGGAAATTCAAAACCTCCAAATATAATCGATGGAATTTTTCCAATAGAGTTGATACTATGAACTTGAGGTTGTTTCCTCGGAAAGTGTACCGTATGCTCATTACCATTAACATGAAAAATGACATTGCCTTTGTTGCAATCAATAATAGCCCCTGCACTATTAAGAAAAGGTCTTCCAAGAATAATAGACATACTATCATCCTCGGGAATATCAAGTATAACAAAGTTCGTTAAAATAGTAACGTTTGCAACCACAACAGGCACATCCTCACAGATACCGACAGGTATAATAGTTGATTTATCAACCATTTGCAAAGATATTTCAGTAGGTGTCAACTTATTCAAGTCAAGTCTATGATATAAAGAGAGAGGCATAACACTAACACCGGCTCCAACATCACATAAAGCAGTTTTAATATAATTTCTTTTAATGGAGCAAGGTATAGTAGGTACTCCGGGGTCTCCAAGTTTCTTTGGTATTCCACCCTTAAAAGTATAATTAGCAAGCATGGTGGAAATCTCAGCTTCCGGTACCTTTCTTTTATTAGTAATGATATCCTTCATATATTTAGCATAAGGATTTGTTTTGAGCACATCAGTTAATCTCATACGCAAAAAGATAGGCCTAATCATTTCAGCAAAGCGCTCAAAATCCTCATCATCCTTTTTCTTGGATGGTTTCGGAGGAAAAGGCATAGGTTTCTGAACCCAAGGTTCCCTTTCTTTACCATGTTTCCTAGCAACAAAGTCTCTTTTATCATAACGATGATTCTTTGATTGTGGGTTATCAAGATCAACAGCAGGTTCAATTTCTACATCATTGTCGTTACTAGGTTGAGCATCATCATGAACATCATTATCAATATTTTCATTAGGTTCATGTTCATTACCAGATTGTGTTTCAGCATCAGACATAGAAATATCATTTGGATTATCAGGTGATTCAGCAATAGGTTCACTAGAAGTTTGCACAGTTTTATCATTTTTCTTCTTCTTCTTTTTAGAAGAACTAGGAACATCAATATTATTTCTTTGAGAATCTTGCTCGATTCTCTTAGGGTGGCCTTCAGGATACAAAGGTTCCTGAGTCATTCTACCAGTTCTAGTAGCCACTCTAACAGCATAATCATTTTTCTTATTATTCATTTCATCAAGCACTTCTTTTTGAGCCTTAAGTACTTATTCTACTTGAGTGGTAACCATAGAAGCATGTTTGCTAACAAGTTTAAGTTCACCTTTAATATCATCCATATAATCACCCAAGCATCTAATCATATAAGCATTTTCTTTTAATTGTCTACCAAAATAAGCATTGAAGTCATCTTGCTTAAACATAAAGTTATCAAACTCATCCAAGCACTGACTAGCAATTTTAGTAGGAGGGACTTCAGCTTTATCATATCTACAGAGAGAATTTACCTTTACTACCTGTGTCGGAATATCGAGATCAGGAGGTTCTTCAGTAAATAAAGAATTGAGATCATATGTCTCTTCAACAGGCGGTGAATTAAGACCATGTATTTCTTAAATAGGAGGTAAATTCATAACATCTTCAGCTTTAATACCTTTTTCTTTCATAGATTTCTTTGCCTCTTGCATATCTTCGGGACTGAGAAATAGAACACCTCTCTTCTTCGGAGTTGGTTTAGGAATAGGCTCAGTAATTAGAGCAGGAGCTGGCTCAGGAGGTGCCCAATTATTTTCATTTGTCAACATATTATTCAATAGAATTTCAGCTTCATCCGGTGTTCTTTCCCTGAAAAGAGAACCAGCACAACTATCCAGGTAATCTCTGGAAGCATCGGTTAGTCCATTATAAAAGATATCAAGTATTTCAGGTTTCTTAAGAGGATGATCAGGCAAAGCATTAAGTAACTTGAGAAGCCTCCCCCAAGCTTGTGGGAGACTCTCTTCTTTAATTTGCACAAAGTTGTATATTTCCCTCAAAGCAGCTTGTTTTTTATGAGGAGGGAAATATTTAGCAGAGAAGTAATAAATCATATCCTGGGGACTACACACACAACCAGGATCAAGAGAATTAAACCATATCTTAGCATCACCCTTTAATGAGAACGGAAATATTTTGAGTATATAAAAGTAACGCGATCTCTCATCATTAGTGAACAGGGCATCTATATCATTTAACTTAGTAAGATGTGCCACAATAGTTTCAGATTCATAGCCATAAAACGGATCAGATTCAACCAAAGTAATTATATCAAGATCAACAGAGAATTCATAATCCTTATCAGGAACACATATAGGTGAAGTAGCAAAAGCAGGGCCGGGTTTCATTTTATCTCCAAGTGGTTCTTTGTTCCATTTAATTAATAACCTATTAAGCTCATATCTATCTTTGCAAGCTAAAATAGCGGCAGAAGATTCCATATCAAAAAGATAGCCCTCAGGAATAACAGGCATATTTTCATCATCACTATCATCATCATATTCAAATTCAATAATTTCTTTTTCTCTAGCCCTAGCAATTTGTTCATCAAGAAATTCACCAAGGGGCACAGTAGTATCACGCATAGAAGCAGTTTCATCATAAGTATCATGCATAGCAGAAGTGGCATCATCAATAACATGCGACATATCAGAACGAATAGCAGAAGCAGGTGTAGGTGTCACAAACTTACTCATAACAGAAGGTGAATCAAGTGCAGAGCTAGATGGCAGTTCCTTACCTCCCCTCGTAGTTGAGGGGTAGATCTTGGTTTTTGGATCTCTCAAGTTCTTCATAGTGTCCAACAGATATAAATCCCAAGTGACTCAAAGAATAGAGCTATGCTCCCCGGCAACGACGCCAGAAATTAGTCTTGATAACCCACAAGTATAGGGGATCGCAACAGCTTTCGAGGGTACACTATTCAACCCAAATTTATTGATTCGACACAAGGGGAGCCAAAGAATATTCTCAAGTATTAGCAGCTGAGTTGTCAATTCAACCACACCTGGAAACTTAGTATCTGCAGCAAAGTGTTTAGTAGCAAAGTAATATGATAGTGGTGGTAGCTGCAACAAAAGTAAATATAGCAAAAGTAATGTTTTTGGTATTTTGTAGTGATTGTAACAGTAGCAGCGGAAAAGTAAATAAGCGAGAACCAGTATATGGAAAACTCGTAGGCACCGGATCAGTGATGGATAATTATGTCGGATGCGGTTCATCATGTAACAGTCATAACATAGGGTGACACAGAACTAGCTCCAATTCATCAATGTAATGTAGGCATGTATTCCGTATATAGTCATACGTGCTTATGGAAAAGAACTTGCATGACATCTTTTGTCCTACCCTTCCATGGCAGCGGGGTCCTATTGGAAACTAAGGGATATTAAGGCCTCCTTTTAATAGAGAACCGGAACAAAGCATTAGCACATAGTGAATACATGAACTCCTCAAACTATGGTCATCACCGGGAGTGGTCCCGATTATTGTCACTTTGGGGTTGCCGGATCATAACACATAGTAGGTGACTATAGACTTGCAAGATAGGATCAAGAACTCACATATATTCATGAAAACATAATAGGTTCAGATCTGAAATCATGGCACTCGGGCCCTAGTGACAAGCATTAAGCATAGCGAAGTCATAGCAACATCAATCTCAGAATATAATGGATACTAGGGATCAAACCCTAACAAAACTAACTCAATTACATGATAAATCTCATCCAACCCATCACCGTCCAGCAAGCCTACGATGGAATTACTCATGCACGGCGGTGAGCATCATGAAATTGCTGATGGAGGATGATTGATGATGACGACGGCGACGAATCCCCCTCTCCGGAGCCCCGAACGGACTCCAGATCAGCCCTCCCGAGAGGTTTTAGGGCTTGGCGGTGGCTCCGTATCGCAAAACGCGATAATTTCTTCTCTCTTATTTTTTCTCTCCGAAAGCAAATATATATATTTGGAGTTGGCGTCGGAGGGCATCCAGGGGGCCCACGAGGTAGGGGGCGCGCCCTAGGGGGGGCGCCCCCACCCTCGTGAGAAGGGTGTGGGCCCCCTGGTCTTCATCTTTGGTGAGGATTTTTTATTATTTTTTCTAAGATGTTCCGTGGAGTTTCAGGTCATTCCGAGAATATTTGTTTTCTGCACATAAAACAACACCATGGCAATTCTGCTGAAAACAACGTCAATCCGGGTTAGTTCCACTCAAATCATACAAGTTAGAGTCCAAAACAAGGGCAAAAGTGTTTGGAAAAGTAGATACAACGGAGACGTATCAGTAATCTATGGAAAGGGTCTCGGCGGACTATCTGTTCCGAATGACACTGAGGGATGCGCACCCATGTGGAAGAAGAAATCTATATTTTGGGACCTACCCTACTGGAAATACCTAGAGGTCCGCTCTTCAATCGACGTGATGCACGTGACGAAGAACCTTTGCGTGAACCTGCTAGGCTTCTTGGGCGTGTATGGGAAGACAAAAGATACACCGGAGGCACGGGAGGACCTACAACGTTTGCACAAAAAAGACGGCATGCCTCCAAAGCAGTATGAAGGTCCTGCCAGCTACGCTCTTACCAAAGAAGAGAAGGAAATCTTCTTTGAATGTCTGCTCAATATGAAGGTCCCGTCTGGCTTCTCGTCGAATATAAAGGGAATAATAAATATGCCAGAGAAAAAGTTCCAGAACCTAAAGTCTCATGACTGCCACGTGATTATGACACAACTACTTCCGGTTGCATTGAGGGGGCTTCTACCGAAAAACGTCCGATTAGCCATTGTGAAGCTATGTGCATTCCTCATTGCAATCTCTCAGAAGGTGGTTGATCCAGAAATCATACCAAGTCTAAGGAGTGATGTGGCGCAATGTCTTGTCAGTTTCGAGCTGGTGTTTCCACCATCCTTCTTCAATATCATGACACACGTCCTAGTTCATCTAGTCGATGAGATTGTCATTCTGGGCCCCATATTTCTACACAATATGTTCCCCTTTGAGAGGTTCATGGGAGTCCTAAAGAAATATGTCTGTAACCGCGCTAGGCCAGAAGATAGCATCTCCATGGGCCATCAAATAGAGGATGTCATTGGGTTTTGTGTTGACTTCATTCCTGGCCTTAAGAAGATAGGTCTCGCTAAATTGCGGTATGAGGGGAGACTTACTGGAAAAGGCACGCTTGGAGGGGACTCAATAATATGCAGAGACATGCATTCTTGGTCTCAAGCACACTACACAGTTCTATAGAACTCTACCTTGGTGACCCCGTATGTCGATGAACACACTGTTTGTGGTGAGCTATACTCGTTGTCTAGGGGACCATCTTCGACTGTATTGACTTACAAAGGATACGAGATAAATGGGAATACATTTTACACGATCGCCCAAGATCAAAAGAGCACCAACCAAAATAGCGGTGTCTTCTTTGATGCAGCAACCAAGAGGGGAAAGGAAACATATTATGGTTACATAGTGGACATATGGGAACTTGGCTACGGACATGATTTTAAGGTCCCTTTGTTTAAGTGCAAATGGGTCAATCAGTCAGGAGGAGGGGTACAGGTAGACCCACAGTACAAAATGAAAGCAGTGGATCTGAACAATCTTGGGTACACTGACGAACCGTTCGTCCTAGCCAATGATGTGGCGCAAGTTTTCTATGTGAAAGACATGTCTACCAAACCAAGAAAAAGAAAAAATAAGGAAGCGAATACATAATACGATGAGCCAAAGCGCCACATAGTTCTTTTAGGAAAAAGAGACATCATGGGAGTGGAGGGCAAAACAGACATGTGTGAAGATTATGAAAAGTTTCATGAAATTCCGCCCTTCAAAGTCAAGGCTGACTCAAGCACCATGTTAAACGATGAAGATTATCCATGGTTACGGCGCAAAAAGCAAAGGACACAAGCGAAGAAAAAGTGAAGACTTTCTCTCCACAACTATTATGATGATGCCTTTGATCTAGAATATCACTGGAGTTCAAATAAGTTCAAAAAATGAAATCCCTTTGTAACAGATGAGCTTTCATCCGAAACCCTGATACTTCGAAAGAGATTGTCCGTTTTTTACATGAAGTGCATCCATCTTTTACCGTAACCCTCTCACTTTTTAGCACATGTTATGTGGGTGAAATGATGAACTAAAACAAAAATATGTGGGTGAAATGGTGAACTAATAGCTAAAAGAATGAACTAAAAATAATCGATTAAAATATCCTGTTATGATCAACTAAAACAAAACTACAATATTCTTCAATAGCAAAAAGAAAATCAACTAAAAAACTTTTATAAAACTCTAATAGCAAAAGGAATCAACTAAAAAGCTTTTATAAACCTCTAATAGTTTTTAAACTAAAATTATATAAAATTTATGCAACTAAAATTATCAAAGTATTTTCTATTCATAACATGAAAAGCAAAAAAGAATTATCATAAAGAATTTTTTATTACAAACTTTAATATCAAAAAGAATTTTCATAAAGAACTTTTTTATAGAAACTAAAATAACAAAATCTGTTTTTGAATATAATGATAAAACGCGGTAATATTAAATAGCAGGAAAAATAATCACTCAAAATATATTTTATAGTGAATTATTCTGACCTAAAAGCAAAAGGAATTTTAAAAAATAAAACAGAAAACAAGAGAAAATAAATAATTCAAAAAACAAAACAAAAATACTGGAAAAAATGCCGCCAACTGGGCCACACGGCCTGCATACGACTAGAAACCCATCTGTACATGGGCCAGGATGCAGGAAAGCAGGCCCAATAGGCCCAACATGGCAGTGACAAGGATAGGCAAGTATTGCTTGCATATTAGAGAGGAGCTCAGCACCTGAGCCGCGACGTAGCTTATAAACAGGTGTTGAGCTCTCTCAGCTAGCGAGGTGGGACTAAACTCCCACCACACCACCGCTGTGCCACCCTTTCGTCCCGGTTGGTGCCACCAACCGGGACTAATGCTCACCTTTGGTCCCGGTTGGTGGGACAAACCAGTACGAATACCCCTCCTTTGGTCCCGGTTGGTGTACCTTTGGTCCCGGTTGGTGGCACGAACCGGGACCAAAGGGGGGTATTCGTCCCGGTTGGTGCCACCAACCGGGACCATGATAACCCACAAGTATAGGGGATCGCAATAGTTTTCGAGGGAATTTATTGATTCGACACAGGGGGAGCCAAAGAATATTCTCAAGTATTAGCAGTTGGGTTGTCAATTCAACCACACCTGGAAACTTAATATCTGCAGCAAAGTGTTTAGTAGCAAAGTAATATGATAGTAGTGGTAACGGTGGCAAAAGGTAATGGTAGCAAAAGTAATATTTTTGGTATTTTATAGTAATTGTAATAGTAGCAGCGGAAAAGTAAATAAACGAAGAACAATATAGGAAAAGCTCGTAGGCAATGGATTGGTGTTAGAGAATTATGTCGGATGCGACCGATTATGTAACAGTCATAACCTAGGGTTACACAGAACTAGCTCCAGTTCATCAATGTAATGTAGGCATGTATTCCGAATATAGTCATACGTGCTTATGGAAATGAAATTGCATGACATTTTTGTCCTACCCTCCCGTGGCAGCGGGGTCCTATTGGAAACTAAGGGATATTAAGGCCTCCTTTTAATAAAGTACCGGACCAAAGCATTAACACATAGTAAATACATGAACTCCTCAAACTACGGTAATCACCGAGAGTGGTCCCGATTATTGTCACTTCTGGGTTGCCGGATCATAACACATAGTAGGTGACTATAGACTTGCAAGATAGGATCAAGAACTATCATATATTGATGAAAACATAATAGGTTCAGATCTGAAATCATGACACTCGGGCCCTAGTGACAAGCATTAAGCATAGCAAAGTCATAGCAACATCAATCTCAGAACATAGTGGATACTAGGGATCAAACCCTAACAAAACTAACTCAATTACATGGTAAATCTCATCCCACCCATCACCGCTCAGTAAGCCTACGATGGAATTACTCACGCACGGCGGTGAGTATCATGAAATTGGTGATGGAGGAAGGTTGATGATGATGATGGCGATGAATTCCCCTCTTCGGAGCCCCGAATGGACTCCAGATCAGCCCTCCCGAGAGAGTTTAGGGCTTGGCAGAGGCTCTGTATCGTAAAACGCAATGACTCCTTCTCTTTGATGTTTGTTCTCCCCGAAAGTGAATATATGGAGTCAAGGGGTCCCATGAGGCAGGGGGCGCGCCCCCACCCTCGTGGACAGGTGGAGCCCCCCTGATGTGGATTCTTCTTCCAGTATTTTTTATATATTCCAAAATAAATCTCCGTTGATTTTCAGGTCATTCCGAGAACTTTTATTTCTGCACAAAAATAACACCATGAGAATTCTGCTGAAAACAGCGTCAGTCCAGGTTAGTTCCGTTCAAATCATGCAAGTTAGAGTCTAAAACAAGGGCAAAAGTGTTTGGAAAAGTAGATACGACGAAGACGTATCAGACCAAAGGTTCTACTATATAAGCCCACACTTTGAAAATTTGGCAGTTTCATCGCCAGACGACGCCGAGCTCATCAACGCCGCCAGGCTGCCCCGACGCCGTCCGCCGCCCCTGCCGTCGCCACTGACCACGCCGTCGCCATCACCGTCGCCCATGCCTCGTCGTCGCCGTATCCGTCGCCGTCGCCGACGTCATCCCCGAGCCCGCACGCCCCCGCCCCCGCCCCCGAGCGCACCTTCGCCATCTGCCGTCCCCGAGCCTTCCTCGTCGTCGACGCCACCTCGCTGTGAGCACCGCCCTGATCCCCTGTTCTTCCTCCTTGTACTGGCCGCTGTCGCCGCCGCATGCTGCCGCCCCTGCCCTTCGCTGCCGCCACGCGCCGCCCCTGCCCTGCGCTGGCACCGCGCGCTGCCCCGCCGCTGCCCTGCCGCGTGCCGCCCCTGCCCTGCATTCTTATTTCATTACATTTTTCATAAATGTATTTTTTGTATACGTGTGTGTTTGTGTATATATGTGTGCACATGTTCATAGCATTTTTTCATAAATGTATTTTTTTGTCAATTTATGTATATGTTCATATATATGTGCATATCCTATATACCTAAGAGATTGATCCCCACTAACCTATTTATCTTAACATGCAAGCATGCCACATCATCATACAATTATGGATGGGATAAGGCCCACATTAACATGCAACCATGCATCATAAAGACCCACCACAACATGCAACCATGCATGGGAAAATAATTATCATTCTATTGTTCAGCTTATATTCAATAAATATTTTATCAAATATAATAAGTCGTATGTATTTTTGATTTTGGTTTATGTGTTCTTAATCTAAAAATTTATATTCCAAACAATCAAATCTCATTGAAATATATTGCAACCCATTCCTGCGGCAACGCGTGGGGCATCATCTAGTTTGTAAAACAATTGTGTATGTATAGGAAAATTTATGTATGTATATGTTTTTGTGCATATTTTTTGTCAATTTATGTATATGTTCATATTTAGAAGAAAAAAAGGAGTGGAAAAAGAAGGTTAGTGCATTTTAGGTTAGTGTAGAGGAAAAAGTAAAATAAGGAAAAGGAAGAAAAGAGGAAGAAGGAAGAAGAAGAAAAATAATATTTTTTTCTTCTCCTCCTCTTTTTTTCTTCGATCTTCTCCATTCCTTTCTTCTTCTCCTGTTTTTTCTTCTTCGATCTTTTTTCCTCTTCTTACATGAGGGGGGGGGGTCCATATACCCCCTCCCCGATAACTTCGACATGAGGGGGGGGGGCGCCGAGGGTTTGAGGAGCGAGGCTCGGGAACTAGGGTAGAGGTTCGAGGGTCACCGAGGGTTCGAGGGTCGTCGAGGGGCCTAGGGTTTGAGGGTCGAGGAATGCCAAGGGTCGAGGGTTGCCGAGGATTCGAGGGTCGAGGATCGCCAGGGGTCGAGAGGTTGCCTAGTGTCAAAGTATTGAACAAATCAATGGATTCATCATTGGCCAAAAGTAAACCAAGGCATGATGGTACGAAGTTTTCCAAAGTTATTTTGGAAGGGAGTCTCGGATAGGATAATTCGTCTTTTTGTACGAATTTCAGCAAAGGCCATCCAAATAGCGATATTCAGAAGGCTCTTGCTGAACTTTGTACCAAAAAGCGAATTATCCTATGTGGGACTCCGTTCCAAAATAACTTTAGAGAGCTTCGTACCAGCATGCGCCTGTTACTTTCGCCTAATGATGAAGACATTGTTTTGTTGAATCCTTTGACACTAGACAAACATGACATGAGGGGGTCGAGGGTCCGGAAATAGGGTACGTAGAGGGTTGTGGATCACCGAGCGGTCGAGGGTCGAGGGTCTGGCAATGTGCACAAGTTGATCCAAACCCTAGAAGCACTGCCGAGGCCACCCGAATTTACCAAGTTAAAAGAGTGTTGTCGTCGAGGCCACCCCGAACCCTTGAAGCGTTGCCGAGGCCACCCAAACCCTATAGAAGCATCGAGGTCACTAATATGATTCCTTGTTGTGATTAGCTAGCTAGGTCTACATTTTCCACTAATATATCCATCTATCATGTTTGTATAATAATTGCCATGTTGTAATATTTGCAGAAACTATGGAGCACGGTCGAGACGAGGATGCGGAACAGGTGTTGGGGGAGATAATCACAGCCGGAGGTGATGTCATGCATGTCTTATCTCAATGAAACCGATGGGCTGGAAGGAGAGGGTAAAGCAGGCTATGGTTATCGAACAATGGAGGAGGAAGGACATGATTATGATGGCTTCGGCGACCGAGTGCCGGTGCAAGAAGGAGACCATGATGACTGATACGACTCCAACGTATCTATAATTTTTGATTGTTCCGTGCTATATTATCTACTGTTTTGGACATTATTGGGCTTTATCATCCACTTCTATATTATTTTTGGGACTAACCTACTAACTGGAGGCCCAGCCCAGAATTGCGGTTTTTTGCCTATATTAGGGTTTCGAAGAAAAGGAATATCAAACGGAGTCCAAACGGAATGAAACCTTCAGGAACTTGATTTTCTCACCGAACAAGATCCAGGAGACTTGGACCCTATGTCAAGCAACCAACAGGGAGGCCACGAGGTAGGGGGCGCGCCTACCCCCCAGGCACGCCCTCCACCCTCGTGGGCCCTCTGTTGCTCCACCGACGTACTTCTTCCTCCTATATATACCTACATACCCCCGAACGATTAGATACGGGGCCAAGACCCTAATTCCATCGTCGTAACTTTCTGTATCCACGAGATCCCATCTTGGGGCCTGTTCCGGAGCTCCACCGGAGGGGGCATCGATCACGGAGGGCTTCTACATCAACACCATAGCCTCTCCGATGAAGTGTGAGTAGTTTACCTCAGACCTATGGGTCCATAGTTATTAGATAGATGGCTTCTTCTCTCTTTTTGGATCTCAATACAAAGTTCTCCCCCTCTCTTGTGGAGATCTATTCGATGTAATGTTCTTTTGCGGTGTGTTTGTTGAGACCGACGAATTGTGGGTTTATGATCAAGTTTATCTACGAAGAATATTTGAATCTTCTCTGAATTCTTTTATGTATGATTGATTATCTTTGCAAGTCTCTTCAAATTATCACTTTGGTTTTGCCTACTAGATTGATCTTTCTTGCAATGGGAGAAGTGCTTAGCTTTGGGTTCAATCTTGCGGTGTCCTTTCCCAGTGACAGTAGGGGCAGCATGGCACGTATTGTATTATTGCCATCGAAGATAACAAGATGTTTTTATCATATTGCATGAATTTATCCCTCTACATCATGTCATCTTGCTTAAGGCATTATTCTGTTCTTATGAACTTAATACTCTAGATGCATGCTGGATAGCGGTCGATGTGTGGAGTAATAGTAGTAGATGCAGGCAGGAGTCGGTCTACTTGTCTTGGACGTGATGCCTATATACATGATCATACCTAGATATTCTCATAACTATGCTCAATTCTGCCAATTGCTCAACAGTAATTTGTTCACCCACCGTAAAATACTTATGCTCTTGAGAGAAGCCACTAGTGAAACCTATGGCCCCCGGGTCTATCTTCATCATATTAATCTTCCAATACTTAGTTATTTTCATTGCCTTTTATTTTACTTTGCATCTTTATCATAAAAACACCAAAATTATTATCTTATCATATCTATCAGATCTCACTCTCGTAAGTGACCGTGTAGGGATTGACAACCCCTTATCGTGTTGGTTGCGAGGATTTATTTGTTTTGTGTAGGTGCGAGGGAGTAGCGCGTAGCCTCCTACTGGATTGATACCTTGGTTCTCAAAAACTAAGGGAAATACTTACACTACTTTGCTGCATCACCCTTTCCTCTTCAAGGGAAAACCATCGCAGTGCTCAAGAGGTAGCAATGACGGCTCCGATGACCGAACAGAGTCCGACCAGGTATATATATTAATTAAGCCTGTGCTGACTAGCTAATTGATGCATTCATTGTTTTGGTATGTACACATATTAACTCTCGTCTTTCTTCTTTTTTCTAGCCCTCCGGATCGAGCACAACTTCGGTAAAGAGACGAGGCCCAAAGAAAAAGTTGTGCTCGGATGAAAGGTTCACGGTCACAGCAATCGCGTGCGATGGCAAACCGATTGAACCCATCCGGACCAAGGAAGCATTTTCTGCTCAGTGCAGGGTTCTTGTTAGGGACATGATCCCGATCAGCATCCACCAATGGTATAAGCCTAAGAAGGAAGACCCTGAGGTGTCTTATGTTAATGATAGGCAGAAAGATGGTCTTTAGGACGCACTAAAGGCAAATCTCACCCTACCGCCAAAGGAGGATCCGGAGAAGCCAGTTAAAGAGCCATTGATCAAGTCCCATGCTCTTAAGAAGATGGCAGATCTATTCAGGAGGTGGAAGAATGAGATGAAAACAATGTTTTTCGACCAAGAAAAGACACTAGAGTTCACTGGCAGGTATGAGAAGATCAGAGAATACTAGGACGCACCATCGCACAAGAGTAAGAAGATGTCAGCGACAAACAAGATAAATGCTGCGAAGAAGGAGCATCACCATCGCAACGGGTCAGGTGGCTACCTCAAAGCCCGACCGTTGTGGGCCAAGGCTGAGAATGACCTGCTTGATAAAGGGATCGAACCAGAGACATAGAACTGGCCAGACCGTTGCCCGACTTGGTTCTTCGGGGTTGGTGGAACCTTGGACCCTGTAACAGGGAAGTGCGTTTGGACGAACGAGCAACTGTGAATACGCGTCACGAAGCTTCAGGACTATATTGCCGCATCGCAGCAAGGGACGTACGTTCCAGACAGAGAGAATGATGAGCTCACAATGGCCCTCGGGAATCCTGAGCACCCTGGACGGACACGAGGCACACCAGGCCCCGTTCCGTGGAAGGTTGGGTTTCCGGATGCAGGCGGTTACAAATGCCAGGAGAGGAGGAGGAAAGTGGAGCATACCCAAATGCAGAAGTGATACGTCCATTTTGCATCATGCTTTTATATCAATATTTATTGCATTATGGGCTGTTATTACACATTATGTCACAATACTTATGCCTATTCTCTCTTATTTTACAAGGTTTATATAAAGAGGGACAATGTTGGCAGTTGGGATTCTGGGCTGGAAAAGAAGCAAATATTAGAGACCTATTCTGCACAGCTACAAAAGTCCTGAAACTTCACGGAAGACGTTTTCAGAATATATAAAAAATACTCAGGGGAAGAAATTCACCAGGGGGGCCACACCCTGCCCACGAGGGTGGGGGGCGTGCCCCCCTACCTCGTGGCCCCCTGGTGGCCCTCTGGTGGCCATCTTCTGCTATGTGAAGTCTCTCGATGGGAAAAAAATAATAAGCCATCTTCTCGGACGAAACTCCGCCGCCACGAGGTGGAACCTTGGCGGAACCAATCTAGGGCTCTGGCGGAGCTGTTCTGCTGGGGAAACTTCCCTCCCGGAGGGGGAAATCATCGCCATCGTCATCGCCAACGCTCCTCTCATCGGGAGAGGGCAATCTCCATCAACATCTTCATCAGCACCATCTCCTCTTAAAACCCTAGTTCATCTCTTGTATCCAATTCTTGTCTCCAAGTCCGGGATTGGTGCTAGTAGGTTGCTAGTAGTGTTAATTACTCCTTGTAGTTGATGCTAGTTGGTTTAATTGGTGAAAGATCATATGTTCAGATCCTATATGCATATTAATACCCCTCTGATTATGAACATGTTTATGCTTTGTGAGTAGTTACTTTTGTTCCTGAGGACATGGGAGAAGTCTTGCTATTAGTAGTCATGTGAATTTGGTATTCGTTCGATATTTTGATGAGATGTATGTTGTCTCTCCTCTAGTGGTGTTATGTGAACGTCGACTACATGACACTTCACCATTGTTTGGGCCTAGAGGAAGGCATTGGGAAGTAATAAGTAGATGATGGGTTGCTAGAGTGACAGAAGCTTAAACCCTAGTTTATGCGTTGCTTCGTAAGGGGCTGATTTGGATCCATATGTTTCATGCTATGGTTAGGTTTACCTTAATACTTTTGTTGTAGTTGCGGATGCTTGCAATAGAGGTTAATCCTAAGTGGGATGCTTGTCCAAGTAAGGGCATTACCCAAGCACCGGTCCACCCACATACCAAATTATCAAAGTACCGAACGTGAATCATATGAGCGTGATGAAAACTAGCTTGATGATATTCCCATGTGTCCTCGGGAGTGCTTTTCTCTATATAAGAGTTTGTCCAAGCTTGTCCTTTGCTACAAAAAGGATTGGGCCACCTTGCTGCACTTTATTTACTTTTGTTACTTGTTGCTCGTTACAAATTATCCTATCACAAAACTATCTGTTACCACTTATTTCAGTACTTGCAGAGAATAGCTTGTTGGAAACCGCTTATCATTTCCTTCTGCTCCTCGTTGGGTTCGACACTCTTACTTATCAAAAGTACTAAGATAGATCCTCTATACTTGTGGGTCATCAAGACTCTTTCTGGCGCCGCTGCCGGGAAGTGAAGTTCCTTTGGTAGGTGGAATTTGGTAAGGAAAAATTTATATAGTGTGCTGAAATTTACTGTCACTTGTTACTATGGAATGTAATCCTCTGAGGGGCTTGTTCGGGGTATCTTCACCCTGACCATTAGAGCAAAGAGTTGCTCCTCAACCTACTGAACCTACTGAAAATGAAAATGTTTGCTTTGAAATTCCTTCAGGTATGATAGAAAAACTGCTAGCTAATCCCTTTTTAGGAGATGGAACAAAACATCCTGGTGAGCATCTAATATATGTGGATGAAGTTTGTGGATTATTTAAGCTTGCAGGTGTACCTGGAGATGTTGTTAAGAAGAAGGTCTTCCCTTTATCTTTGAAGGGAGATGCATCGACATGGTATAGGCTATGTGATGATATGGGGTCTTGGAATTGCAAACGATTGAAATTGGAATTTCATCAGAAGTTCTATCCTATGCATCTTGTTCATCGTGATCGCAATTGTATATATATATATATATATATATATATATATATATATATATATATATATATATAATTTTTGGCCTCGCGAAGGAGAAAGCATCGCTCAAGCTTGGGGGAGGCTTAAATCAATGTTATATTCATGCCCCAATCATGAGCTCTCAAGAGAAATGATTATTCAAAATTTTTATGCTCGGATTTCTGATAGCAATCGCACCATGCTTGATACTTCTTGTGTTGGCTCTTTTATGATGAAGACTATTGAATTCAAATGGGATTTATTGGAAAGAATTAAACGCAACTCTGAAGATTGGGACCTCGACAAAGAGCATGAGGAAGAGAGATTATTAAAAACTCTGAAGAAGCACCGTGCTGCTATTGGGTATACTCTTGATGATCTTAAGGGCATTAGTCCCACTCTATGTCAACATAAAATTAATTTGGAAGAAGATGCTAAACCAGTTCGTGATCATCAACGCCGGCTGAATCCTAAAATGAAAGAAGTGGTAAGAAAGGAAATACTAAAGCTCCTTGAGGCAGGTATAATTTATCCCGCTGCTGATAGTCAGTGGGTAAGTCCTGTCCATTGTTTCCCTAAGAAGGGAGGTATTACTGTTGTTCCTAATGATAAAGATGAATTGATTCCTCAAAGAATTATTACAGGTTATAGGATGGTAATTGATTTCCGTAAATTAAATAAGGCAACTAAAAAGGACCATTACCCCTTACCTTTTATCGATCAAATGCTAGAAAGATTATCCAAACATACACATTTTTGCTTTCTAGATGGTTATTCTGGTTTCTCTCAAATACCTGTGTCAGCCAAAGATCAATCAAAGACTACTTTTACATGCCCTTTTCGTACTTTTGATTATAGACGTATGCCTTTTGGTCTATGTAATGCACCTGCTACCTTCCAAAGATGCATGATGGCTATATTCTCTGACTTTTGTGAAAAGATTTGTGAGGTTTTCATGGACGATTTCTCCGTCTATGGATCTTCTTTTGATGATTGCTTGAGAAACCTTGATCGAGTTTTGCAGAGATGTGAAGAAACTAATCTTGTCTTGAATTGGGAAAAGTGCCACTTTATGGTTAATGAAGGTATTGTCTTGGGGCACAAAGTTTCTGAAAGAGGTATTGAAGTTGATAAATCCAAGGTTGATGCTATTGAAAAGATGCCATGTCCCAAGGACATCAAAGGTATAAGAAGTTTCCTTGGTCATGCCGGATTTTATAGGAGGTTCAGTAAGGACTTCTCAAAAATTTCTCGGCCTCTGACTAATTTATTACAAAAAAGATATACCATTTGTCTTTGATGATGATTGTGTAGAAGCATTTGAAATACTTAAGAAAGCATTGATCTCTGCACCTATTGTTCAGCCTCCCGATTGGAATTTACCCTTTGAAATTATGTGTGATGCTAGTGATTATGATGTAGGTCCTGTCCTAGGGCAAAGAGTTGAGAAGAAATTAAATGTTATTCAATATGCTAGTAAAACCCTAGACAATGCTCAAAGAAATTATGCTACTACTGAAAAAGAATTCGTAGCAGTTGTATTTGCTTGTGATAAGTTCAGACCTTATATTGTTGATTCTAAAGTAACTATTCACACTGATCATGATGCTATTAAATGTCTCATGGAAAAGAAAGATGCTAAACCTAGACTTATTAGATGGGTTCTCTTGCTACAAGAATTTGATTTACATATTGTTGATAGAAAGGGAGCTGAGAACCCCGTTGCAGATAACTGGTCTAGGTTAGAGAATGTGCTTGATGACCCACTTCCTATTGACGATAGCTTTCCTGATGAGCAATTAAATGTCATAAATGCTTCTCATACTGCTCCATGGTATGCTGATTATGCTAATTATATTGTTGCTAAGTTTATACCACCTAGTTTCACATACCAGCAAAAGAAAAAGTTCTTCTATGATTTGAGGCATTACTTTTGGGATGACCCACATCTTTATAAAGAAGGAGTAGATGGTGTTATTAGACCTTGTGTACCTGAGCATGAACAGGAACAGATCCTACGCAAGTGTCACTCCAAAGCTTATGGAGGACACCATGCTAGAGATAGAACTGCACATAAGGTATTGCAATCTGGTTTTTATTGGCCTACTCTCTTCAAGGATGGCCATAAGTTTGTATTATCTTGTGATGAATGTCAAAGAATTGGTAATATTAGTAGACGTCAAGAAATGCCTATGAACTATTCACTCGTTATTGAACCATTTAATGTTTGGGGCTTTGACTATATGGGACCCTTTCCTTCCTCTAATGGATATACACATATCTTAGTTGCTGTTGATTACGTTACTAAGTGGGTAGAAGCTATTCCAACTAGTAGTGCTGATCATAACACTTCTATTAAAATGCTTAAAGAAGTTATTTTTCCAAGATTTGGAGTCCCTAGATATTTAATGACTGATAGTGGTTCACATTTCATTCATGGTGCTTTCCGTAAAATGCTTGCTAAATATGATGTTAATCATAGAATTGCATCTCCTTACCATCCTCAGTCTAGTGGTCAAGTAGAATTGAGTAATAGAGAGCTCAAATTAATTTTGCAGAAGACTGTTAATGTTGGGGAACATAGTAATTTCAAAAAATTTCCTACGCACACACAAGATCATGGTGATGCATAGCAACGAGAGGGGAGAGTGTGATCTACGTACCCTTGTAGATCAACAGGGGAAGCGTTGACGCAACGTAGAGGAAGTAGTCGTACGTCTTCCCGATCCGACCGATCCAAGCACCGTTACTCCGGCACCTCCGAGTTCTTAGCACACGTACAGCTCGATGACGACCCCCGGGCTCCGATCTAGCAAAGCGTCGGGGAGGAGTTCCGTCAGCACGACGGCGTGGTGACGATCTTGATGTTCTACCGTCGCAGGGCTTCGCCTAAGCACTGCTACAATATGATCGAGGTGGAATATGGTGGCAGGGGGCACCGCACACGGCTAAGGAACGATCTCAATGATCAACTTGTGTGTCTAGGGTGCCCCCTTGCCTCTGTATATAATGGAGCCAAGGGGGAGGGGGCGGCCGGCCAAGAGGAGGGCGCAGGAGGAGTCCTACTCCTACCGGGAGTAGGACTCCCCCCCAATCCTGGTTGGAATAGGATTCCCCGAGGGGGAAAGAGAGAGAGGGGGGCCGACCACCTTGGGCTGCCCCTTTCTCCTTTCCACTAAAGCCCATCAAGGCCCATATGGTTCCCGGGGGGTTCCGGTAACCTCCCGGTACTCCGGTAAAATCCTGATTTCATCCGGAACACTTCCGATGTCCAAATATAGGCTTCCAATATATCAATCTTTATGTCTCGACCATTTCGAGACTCCTCGTCATGTCCGTGATCACATCCGGGACTCCGAACTAACTTCGGTACATCAAAATGCATAAACTCATAATAACTGTCATCGTAACGTTAAGCGTGCGGACCATACGGTTCGAGAATAATGTAGACATGACTGAGACACATCTCCGGTCAATAACCAATAGCGGAAACTGGATGCTCATATTGGCTCCTACATATTCTACGAAGATCTTTATCGGTCAGACCGCATAACAACATACGTTGTTCCCTTTGTCATCAGTATGTTACTTGCCCGAGATTCGATCGTCGGTATCCAATACCTAGTTCAATCTCGTTACTGGCAAGTCTCTTTACTCATTCTGTAATACATCATTTCGCAACTAACTCATTAGTTGCAATGCTTGCAAGGCTTATGTGATGTGCATTACCGAGAGGGCCCAGAGATACCTCTCCGACAATCGGAGTGACAAATCCTAATCTCGAAATACGCCAACCCAACATCTACCTTTGGAGACACCTGTAGAGCTCCTTTATAATCACCCAGTTACGTTGTGACGTTTGGTAGCACACAAAGTGTTCCTCCGGGAAATGGGAGTTCCATAATCTGATAGTCATAGGAACATGTATAAGTCATGAAGAAAGCAATAGCAACATACTAAACGATCGGGTGCTAAGCTAATGAAATGGGTCATGTCAATCAGATCATTCAACCAATGATGTGACCTCGTTAATCAAATAACAACACCTTGTGCATGGTTAGGAAACATAACCATCTTTGATTAACGAGCTAGTCCAGTAGAGGCATACTAGTGACATTAAGTTTGTCTATGTATTCACACATTTATTATGTTTCCGGTTAATACAATTCTAGCATGAATAATAAACATTTATCATGATATAAGGAAATAAATAATAACTTTATTATTGCCTCTAGGGCATATTTCCTTCAGTTAACAGATCTAGAAAAAATTGGTCCAAGAAACTTGATAATGCATTATGGGCCTATAGAACTGCATATAAAAATCCTATGGCTATGTCTCCATATAAAATGGTTTATGGAAAAGCATGTCACTTACCTCTCGAACTAGAACACAAAGCATATTGGGCTTTAAAGAACTCAATTATGATTTCAAACTTGCCGGTGAGAAGAGGTTATTTGATATTAGCTCACTTGATGAATGGAGAACCCAAACTTATGAAAATGCCAAGTTGTTTAAAGAAAAAGTTAAAAGATGGCATGACAAAAGGATACAAAAGCATGAGTTTAATGTAGGTGATTATTTATTGCAATACAACTCTCATTTAAGATTTTTTGTAGGAAAACTTCTCTCTAAATGGGAAGGTCCTTACATTATCGAGGAGGTCTATTGTTCCGGTGCCATAAAAATCAACAACTTCGAAGGCACAAATCCGAAGGTGGTGAACGGTCAAAGAATCAAACATTATATCTCAGGTAATCCCATAAATGTTGAAACCAATATTATTGAAACCGTAACCCCGGAGGAATACATAGGGGACACTTTCCGGAATGTTTCAGACTCCGAAAAGGAATAGGTATGAGGTACGGTAAGTAAACCGACTCCAAAACAGTTTTTAACGCAATATTTCTCTGTTTTTGAATATTTAGAAAAATAGAAAAATAAGAAGCAGTCCGGGAAGGACACGAGGGCTCCACGAGGGTGGAGGGCGCGCCCCCCTAACTCGTGGGCACCTCGTGTGCTCTCCGGACTCCGTTTTCGTACATGACACGTATTTTGGTCGGTAAAAATTCATTATATAATATCCGGGAGGTTTTGACTCTCGTATCACGCAAATATCTCTTGTCTTTGTTTTGAGCTGTCCTGCTGTAGACATAGCAACATGTCGTCCCAGGATTCGGAAGGAGAAAGCTATGTGGCTGATTACCTTGCAGATCCTAAGGTCTATGGGGATGTGGAGCATTGCGGTTGGACTACGGAAGAAGAAGAGGACTATGAACCCAAGGGAAAGGAGGAGACGAGCTTAGATGAAGATGAAGTCCCACTACCTCAACCTAGGGACATGCATCTGGAGTTCAAAAAGTCAAGCCTCCCGGGTAGGGTAAAGAAACCTAAGATCGAGTTTATCCCTTTTCGCCTCTTGCAGGAAAACAACCAGGAACTATGCAAAAAGATACTGATCCTGGAGCACGAGATCGAGGACCTAAGGGACCAAAATTCTGTCCTCAAGCGCAAATTAAAGAAGAAGCCTACACCATCAACAAAATCACCACCATCTCCACCAACAAAGAAGAATTGAGTATCTGGTATGGGCACTCCCCTTGGCAACTGCCAAGCTTGGGGGAGTGCCCCGGTATCGTATCACCATCACTTTTATCTTTACCGTTTTTTTCTTAGTTCGATCCTTTTGGTAATATCTTGATCTAGTAGAATAAAAGTTCTTAGTATGATCTAGTCGTGAGTTTTGCTTTATAATCCTTCTTTGTAATCGAGTCCGTGAGCTATATAATAAAGATTAGTGTTGAGTCAACGGCTTGATTATTTCACCATGATCTTAAGTGAATAAAAGAAAAGAGAAAGAAATAAAAAGAAACAAAGAGATCATGTGAGTCTTATGGAGAGTAATGAGCTCACATAGAAAAAGTATGATGAATAAAAGTTATTGAGGGTTGACAAATACAGTTTTGGTCATCGTTGAAATTAATAGGAAGTAATAAAGAAAGAGAGGTCTTCACATATAGATATACTACCTTGAACATCTTTTATGATTGTGAGCACTCATTGAAATATGACATGCTAAAAGAGTTGACGTTGGACAAGGAAGACAACATAATGGGTTATGTTTTCTTACATCTAAGATAAAATAATATTGTCATGGATCATCCAACATGGTTGAGCTTGCCTTTCCCCTCATGCTAGCCAAATTCATCGCACCAAGTAGAGATACTACTTGTGCTTCCAAATACCCTTAAACCAGTTTTGCCATGAGAGTCCACTATACCTACCTATGGATTGAGTAAGATCCTCTAAGTAAGTTGTCATCGGTGCAAGCAATAAAAATGGCTCTCTAAATATGTATGACTTATTAGTGTGGGAGAAATAAGCTTTACACGATCGTGTGATGTGGAAGTAATAAAAGCAACAGACTGCATAATAAATGTCCATATTACAAGTGGCAACATAAAGTGACGTTCTTTCGCATTAAGATTTTGTGCATCCAACTATAAAAGTGCATGACAACCTCTGCTTCCCTCTGCGAAGGGCCTATCTTTTACTTTTATCTCCTACCCTGCATAAGAGTCATGGTGATCTTCACCTTTCCTTTTTACATTTTATTCCTTTGGCAAGCACAGTATGTTGGAAAGATCCTGGTATATATGGCTAATTGGATGTGAGTTTTCATGAACTATTATTGTTGACATTACCCTTGAGGTAAAACGTTGGGAGGCAAAACTATAAGCCCCTATCTTTCTCTGTGTTCGATTAAAACTCCATACCCATAAGTATTGCGTGAGTGTCAGCAATTGTGAAAGACTATATGATAGTTGAGTATGTGGACTTGCTGAAAAGCTCTTATATGTTGATTCTTTCCTATGTTATGATAAATTACAATTGCTCCAATGACTGAGACTATAGTTTGTTAGTTTTCAATGAAGTTTACGATTCATACTTGAAATTGTGATTGAATTATTACTCTAGCATAAGAAATCATATGACAAGAATTATATAAGTTGCTGTTCTAAGAAAGATCATGATGCCCTCATGTCCGTATTTTATTTTTATCGACACCTCTATCTCTAAACATGTGGACATATTTTTTGATTTCGGCTTTTCGCTTGAGGACAAGCGAGGTCTAAGCTTGGGGGAGTTGATACGTCCATTTTGCAACATGCTTTTATATCAATATTTATTGCATTATGGGCTGTTATTACACATTATGTCACAATACTTATGCCTATTCTCGCTTATTTTACAAGGTTTATATAAAGAGGGAGAATGCCGACAGCTAGAATTCTAGGCTGGAAAAGGAGCAAATATTAGAGACCTATTCTGCACAGCTCCAAAAGTCCTGAAACTTCATGGAGGACGTTTTTAGAATATATATAAAATACTCAGCGGAAGAAATTCACCATGGGGGCCACACCCTACCCACGAGGGTGGGGGCGCGCCCTACCCCCTAGGCGCGCCCCCCTACCTCGTGGGCCCCCTGGTGGCCATCTTCTGCTATATGAAGTCTCTCGATGGGAAAAAAATAATAAGCCATCTTCTCGGACGAAACTCCGCCGCCACGAGGCGGAACCTTGGCGGAACCAATCTATGGCTCTGGCAGAGCTATTCTGCCGGGGAAACTTCCCTCCCGGAGGGGGAAATCATCGCCATCGTCATCACCAACGCTCCTCTCATCAGGAGAGGGCAATCTCCATCAACATCTTCATTAGCACCATCTCCTCTCAAAACCCTAGTTCATCTCTTGTATCCAATTCTTGTCTCCAAGTCCGGGATTGGTGCTAGTAGGTTGCTACTATTGTTAATTACTCCCTGTAGTTGATGCTAGTTGGTTTAATTGGTGGAAGATCATATCTTCAGATCCTATATGCATATTAATACCCCTCTAATTATGAACATGTTTATGCTTTGTGAGTAGTTACTTTTGTTCCTGAGGACATGGGAGAAGTCTTGCTATTAGTAGTCATGTGAATTTTGTATTCGTTTGATATTTTGATGAGATGTATGTTGTCTCTCCTCTAGTGGTGTTATGTGAACGTCGGCTACATGACACTTCACCATTGTTTGGGCCTAGAGGAAGGCATTGGGAAGTAATAAGTAGATGATGGGTTGCTAGAGTGACAGAAGCTTAAACCCTAGTTTATGTGTTGCTTCGTAAGGGGCTGATTTGGATCCATATGTTTCATGCTATGGTTAGGTTTACCTTAATACTTTTGTTGTAGTTACTGATGCTTGCAATAGAGGTTAATCATAAGTGGGATGCTTGTCCAAGTAAGGGCATTACCCAAGCACCGGTCACCCACATACCAAATTATCAAAGTACCGAACGCGAATCATATGAGCGTGATGAAAACTAGCTTGATGATATTCCCATGTGTCCTCGGGAGTGCTTTTCTCTATATAAGAGTTTGTCCAGGCTTGTCCTTTGCTACAAAAAGGATTGGGACACCTTGCTGCACTTTATTTACTTTTGTTACTTGTTGCTCGTTACAAATTATCCTATCACAAAACTATCTGTTACCACTTATTTCAGTACTTGCAGAGAATACCTTGCTGGAAACCGCTTATCATTTCCTTCTGCTCCTCGTTGGGTTCGACACTCTTACTTATCAAAAGGACTATGATAGATCCCCTATACTTGTGGGTCATCAAGAAGCTGCACGCAAGGGTACAAGCGCCAGAGGAACGAGAAGCTGTTCACAGCAAGTGACCTGCCGAAGCTACCCCTCCATCTCAGCGGAGAAGCAGCGTGGCTTCCACCGAGCTGCTTCAGCTGGAGCCTGTCTTCACGGCTCCTGCTAGCTACCTCGTGGATGCTATCACGGAGTCTCAACATTGCCATCTTATGACGCAATGGCAAAACTTGAAAGTCAAGGCGGTTGTCGGCTCTGTTCGACCTCCTGAACCCAGCGCAACTTTTCACTGCTGTCCAATTCCAGAAGGACATGCTAAGGTGACGGTGGACGAAATAATGGAGGGATTTGAGGAGCTCTAGCTTGACCACCCTACCGGTGAAGGGGAGACTCGGTTGGGTTATGCTATGAAGACTCCAGGCCTATGGCAGAAGGAGCTCATCAACCTTCCGAACTGGACGCCTCCGCCTCCTCCTCCTTCGGTGAGTCAGGGCACTCCGCCTCCTCCTCCGACGAGTGATCAGGGCACTCTGCCTCCTTCTCCAGCGTGTGGCGGCACTCCACCTCCTTGTCCGCCTGCGCCGGCATGCCCGAGCAGGCAGCCTCCTCCTTCTCTGCCTCGTCAGCAAGGGCGGAAGAGACCCGCCGCCGTTCCGGCTGCTCCGGCGCGTCGTAGTCCTTCTCTTCCGCTTCGCAAGCAAGGAAAGAAGAGAGCCGCAGCCGCTCCGTCCGCTCCGGCGTCTAGCAGTACAGCCAGAGGCGGGCGGCAATACAGATTCAGTCCATCTCTGAAGCCTCTAGAGAAGTTACCATATGAGAGGACCATGGAGGAAAATGCAAAGATCGTGGAAGCCAAAGTGAGGGACTTGTTTGAAGCGGTGAAAGCAAAGAAACATCCACCTCCGGAGGAGAAGATAGATCTGGTGAAAGCAAAGTGAACTATCGCTGCCCTGAAGAAACTGATATGTCTCCGTCGTATCAACTTTTCCAAACACGTTTTCCCTTGTTTTGGACTCTAACTTGCATGATTTGAATGGAACTAACCCGGACTGACACTGTTTTTAGCAGAATTACCATGGTGTTATTTATGTGCAGAAACAAACGTTCTTGGAATGACCTGAAACTTCACGGAGCAACTTTTTGGAAAATATAAAAAATACCTACAAAAGATGAAGGACAGGGGGCCCACCACCTGTCCACGAGGGTGGGGGCGCGCCCCCTACCTCGTGGGCCCCCTGGAGCTCCTCCGACTCCAACTCCAACTCTATATATTGTGTTTCGGGGAGAAAAAATCAGAGAGAATAATTCATCACGTTTTATGATACAGAGCCGCCGCCAAGCCCTAAAACCTCTCGGGAGGGCTGATCGGGAGTCCGTTCGGGGCTCCGGAGAGGGGAATCCGTCGCCATCGTCTTCATCAACCATCCTCCATCACCAATTTCATGATGCTCACCGCCGTGCGTGAGTAATTCCATCGTAGGCTTGCTGGACGGTGATGGGTTGGATGGGATCTATCATGTAATCGAGTTAGTTTTGTAAGGGTTTGATCCCTAGTATCCACTATGTTCTGAGATTGATGTTGCTATGAGTTTGCTATGCTTAATGCTTGTCACTAGGGCCCGAGTGCCATGATTTCAGGTCTGAACCTATTATGTTTTCATCAATATATGAGAGTTCTTGATCCTATCTTGCAAGTCTATAGTCACCTATTATGTGTTATGATCCGTTAACCCCGAAGTGACAATAATCGGGATACTTACCGGTGATGACCGTAGTTTGAGGAGTTCATGTATTCACTATGTGTTAATGCTTTGTTCCCGTACTCTATTAAAAGGAGGCCTTAATATCCCTTAGTTTCCGTAAGGACCCCGCTGCCATGGGAGGGTAGGACAAAAGATGTCATGCAAGTTCTTTTCTGTAAGTGCATCTAGTGCCCCTTAGTGATTTTGGTGTATTGAAGACTTATAGATTAAGGGTCTAATGCGTTTGTGAGTGTACACATGTCTATAAGTCTATGAGGAGTTTGATATTTACAGAGAAAGTCGACCCCTAAAAATGAAGTTCTTCGACCGAAGACTTTGGCATTCTGAAGACTTTCTGAAGACTTTGAAAGTGAAGAAATTGGTGTGACGTTGAAGACTTGGTATTCATTCAAGGAACATGAAGCGTGAAGACTTTTGTTTTCGTAGTTTCATTTTCTCTTTCTTGAGTCATAGGAAACACCGTACTGTTAAAGGGGGTCGAGGAAATACTAAGAAAAAATTTGCATGTGATGCTCAACTCAAAATCCTACACCTACCAATCCCTTTGAGTGAAGCCATTGGAAATCTCATACAGTCTAGTCATATTCTTCAGCGACAGAGATGAAGTTCTTCTGGTCTCTGAGGAATTTGTTCTAACTGAGGAGTTAGGAATTCGCCAGTGCGGATTGCCTACACAGTGAGGAACATGATAGCCCTGAGGATTTTGCTACTCAAAATTCCGACCGTTGCTGTGCTATGCGCCAGCTGTCCCAAAATATCTATTCATCTAACGGTCATATCATTGAAGGGCATTTATGTCTTATCATGTCGGGCTGCTCCCTAGGCTATAAATAGCCGCCCCCTACAACCACTAGCTGGTTGGTTGCTCTGAGAGAAACTGGCACTTGTCATTTGAGAGCAACCCATCCTCTGAGGACTTTGGGCGAAAATCATCAAGTGAGGAAAAACCCAAACCAAAACCCAAACACCTTCAAACCCCAAGTGATTGAGCATCACTGAAGAGATTGATCCTGCGTGGATCCGACGCTTGTTACCTTTGAAGACTATGCTTCTTCTAGACGGTTAGGCGTCATGGTCTAGAGCATCCAAGAGGAATTGTGGATCACCGAGTGACCAAGTTTGTGAAGGTTTGGAAGACGCCTGAAGACTTACCATGAGTGATTGGACGAGGTCTGTGTGACCTTAGTTCAAGGATAATACGGTGAGGACTGGGTGTCCTCGAGTTTAAATACTCAGCCGCTCCAACCAGACGTACAACTGAGACAACAGTTGGAACTGGTCTACCAAATCATTGTCTTCACCAAGCTTACTGGTTCCATTTCCTCAACTCTTTCATTTACTCATAACTATGTTGCGTGCTTGTTCATATCTGTGCTTGAAGACTTTGACTGAAGACTTTCTCAATTTCCTCAGTTCAATTTCTTCAGTCTGATTGTCTTCATCATGTGTTATCCTGTGCTTACGCTTCCTGTACTCTGTGCCTATCTTCATTTCATCATGATGGCTATGCTTGTATTCTGTTATGTTTACTTTTGAGTACTTATTCCGTTGCTAGTAGTTCTTCGCTAAGGAATTTCCTCTCCGGCAAATTCCTCAGTGAAGAATTTCATAAAAATCGCCTGTTCACCCTCTAGTCGATATAACACACTTTCAATTGGTATCAGAGCAAGGTACTCCCTTGTTCTGTGTGATTTTGGTTTAACCGCCTGGAGTTTTAGTTATGTCGACCACAGGTATGACGAAAGTGACATGCCCCATCTTTGACGGTCACGAGTATCCCAAGTGGAAGGCCATGATGAAGAAACGCCTCATGGCGATGAACAGCACGCTGTGGACCGTCACTGAGATTGGTGTGACCGATCTGTGCAAGATGGCGGAAGCTGATAAAATTCGCAAGTACACTCTTCTCAACCTCACGGCGAAGGATGTCATCTACTCCAGTCTGTCACAAAATCAGTTCAGGAATATCATGCATCTCGATCATGCGAAGCTCATCTGGGACCGTCTCTCTGAGGTCTATGAAGGTCATCGAACCTGTCATAATCCTTGGTTTGAGGACTTCAAGGAATCTCTCAAAGCTATGACATTCGAACCAGAATCATGATCTTCTGCATCATGCCTTATGGCAAAAGATGCTGAGGTAACTGAATGCTACCTATCCGAGTCTAGTGATGATGAATCTGGTGATGAATTTGGACCCAGCTATGTCAAACTTGCTTCCCTTGCCACTAAACAACAAAGAGCTTTGGAAAAAGTTGACTACATGCTAAACAAGAGCGATGATATGTTGGGTGAAGAAATGGATCAGTCAAAAGCTTTGGCTGAAAGTCTTCAGAGACTTCATACTAAGTATGACACCCTTCAAGATCAACATAACACTCTCTTATCCGATCATGAGAAGCTTTCTTATGAATTTCTTCAAAGAAAGCAAGACCTTAAGAAGCTAAGAGTCAGTTATGAAGATCTTCAGAAGGAGCGCGATTCATTACTTGCTCAACAAATCGGCGCATCTCAGGAAGAATTTGTTCCTCCATGTTTGAAATGCATTGAACGTGAATCTGCTAATTCTTCACCTGAATGTTCAAATGCTGCTAATGTTTCAAATTCCTCACATGCCTCTGCTATCACTAATTCCTCATCTGAGGACATTGCTAGTATCACTGACGATGCAGGACTGAAGGAATTGTACATGACAGGCATGTACAAAAGCCTCAATGGGCATCAGACTCTTTGTGATGTGCTTAAAAAGCAGATCCTCAACAGGAACCCTAGGAAAGAGGGTATTGCCTTTGAGCTCAATGATGATGGTACATATTGGAAGCCTGAGCAGTACCCCAAAACTACATGGGTTGCTGCAAAGGGACCTCTAGTTGATCCATCTAACCTATCTGCATATGCATGTGAATCTCCTCATTCTGACGATGAGTCATTTGACTCCAACTATAAAATGTTCAAAAATCAGAATGGTGAAGTATTTGCTAGATATGTTGGCACTAACTGCAGGAACGGTTCCCCTATGAAGAAAATCTGGGTTCCCAAAAGATGCCTTGAAAATCTTCAGGTGAATGTCATCATGACGTCACCTGTGAAAAATAGGAACCCCAGATAAAATTCTTCATATGGACCAAATTCTTCATATGGATCAAAGTCCTCATATGAACATCATCATGCTAACCCTTTTGTTTCGCAGGGAAGATCTAAGGATTATGGATATGTGCATTATTCTTCAAATCATTATGTCCATAAGTCCTCGAAGAATTTCTCTGCTTACTCTTATGCTTATTCTAACCCCTGTTATGTGAAACAAAATGGACTGGCTTCTATGTCATCCTTCTCGTATGGAGCTCATAGAATGATGAACTCTTTGCCACCCCTTCAGATGTGGGTGGTGAAGAAAAAGAACTAATCTCTTCTGCAGGGTCAGGTCTCCAGACGTACATAATCGTCTGAAGAATTTGCTGGAGACCTAAGTATGCTTGATAGGACGCAGGCTAATCATGAAGAAATGAACTCTCATTTCTCATGTCCTCACACTCCTTTATCTGTTCTATTGTTTGATGAAATTGATCTGATGAATTGATGTCATATTCTTCACCGATGAAGTATATGAGTTTGTAAGCTGCACTAATTGATCTGCAGGATGATCAACCCAAAGCCACTGAGTGGATCCTCGATAGTGGATGTACAAATCACATGACTGGTGACAAGAATCTATTGATGGATGCTCCATTATCTCCGTCACATCTGAAGCATATCATCTTTGCTGACAAAGGCAAAAGTCAGGTATTGCGTTTAGGTAAGGTTGCGATCACAAAGGATCGACACATGGACAAGGTCATGCTTGTTGAGTCCTTAGGATACAACCTTATGTCTGTCTCAATGCTTTGTGATCTTGATATGGTTGTTGTCTTTGGCAAGTACCGTTGTGTTGTGGTTATGGAAGCTGACAATTCCAAAGTCTTCGAAGGCTTTAGGAGAGGAGACCTGTATATTGTTGATTTCTCTACAGGACCACAACCAGCCGTGTGCTTACTTGCAAAAGCTTCAGAAGGCTGGCTCTGGCATCGACGACTTGGTCATGCAGGCATGAGGAATTTGCACACGCTTGAAAAGAAGAAGCATGGCATTGGCATCGAGAATGTCAAATTCCTCAAGGATCGCCTATGCGGAGCCTGTGAAGCTGGGAAGATGACGAAGGCCAAGCATCCAACGAAGACTATCATGACCACCACTCGCCCATTTGAATTGCTTCACATGGATCTCTTTGGTCCTAATCATTATTCTGCTATTTCAAATGAAGCATCTCAATATGGCTTTGTTATTGTTGATGATTACTCTCGTTATACATGGGTACACCTTGTTACTTACAAACATGAAGTGCAGGAAGTCTTCAAACGATTTTCCTCGAGGGCTTCAACCAACTTTGGTGTGAAGATCAAGCACATCAGAAGTGACAATGGCACTGAGTTCAAGAATTTTGGTCTCGATGACAATCTTGATGAACTTGGTATTACTCACGAGTTATCTGCTCCTTATAATCCTCACCAGAACAGCGTCGTGGAGTGCAAGGACAGGACTCTTGCTGAGATGGCTCGCACTATGCTTGATGAATACAAAACGCCTCGTCGTTTCTGGACTGAGGCAATTGATACTGCGTGCCACATCATCAACAGAGTATATCTTCACAAATTCTTCAAGAAGACTGCCTATGAACTCCTCACTGATAAGAAACCCAATGTAAGTTATTTCAAAGTCTTCGGTGCTAAATGTTGGATAAGAGATCCTCATCACAACTCAAAATTTGCACCGAAAGCACATGAAGGGTTTATGCTTGGTTACGGAAAGGACTCGCACACCTACAGAGTCTTCAACAACGTTCTTCACAAGGTTGTTGAAACTGTAGATGTGCGGTTCGATGAAACTAATGGCTCGCAAAGAGAGCACCTACCTACTGCGATAGATGAACCATCACCTGAGGAAACTATCAAGTTCAAGGCTACTAAGGATGTCATTCCTACTGAAGAATCTGCTGAATAATTTATTCCAGAGCATGAAGAACGTCGAGCTAATGCACCTGAAGAAAATACTGAAGAAAATGGTGCTGAAGAAAATGCTGATCAAGTTCTTCAACGACAACCAGCTCATCCTCGCATTGCAAAGAAGTGCAAGTTGAAAAGATCATCAATGACATCAAAGCACCAGGTCCTCTCACACGCTCAAAAGCTTCACATTTATCTAACTTTTGTGGGCACTATGCTTTTGTCTCTATTACAGAGCCCACTAAGGTAGATGAAGCATTTCTGGAGCCTGAGTGGATTCTGGCCATGCAAGAAGAATTACATCAGTTCGAGCTCAACAATGTCTGGGAACTGGTCAAACGTCCAGATCCTTGCAAGCACAATATCATTGGCACAAAGTGGAACTACCGCAACAAGCAAGATGAAAACGACCTTGTGGTGAGGAATAAGGCACGGCTTGTAGCTCAAGGCTATACACAGGTTGAAGGAATTGATTTCGATGAAACTTTTGCACATGTTGCTAGACTTGAGGCTATTCGCATATTACTTGCTTATGCTAACCATCATGATATCACTTTATATCAAATGGATGTGAAAAGTGCATTCCTCAATGGTAAGCTTGAGGAAGAAGTATATGTTTCTCAACCCCCAGGTTTTGAAGATCCAAAGAATCCTGACAAAGTCTTCAGACTCAACAAGGCCCTCTATGGCCTCAAGCAGGCCCCACGGGCGTGGTATGATACCTTGAAGGAATTCCTCATGACGAAAGGCTTCAAACCCGGTTCACTCGACCCTACTCTTTTCACTAAATCTTATGATGGTGAATTGTTTGTGTGCCAAATATATGTTGATGATATTATCTTTGGCTGTACTGACCAACATTATAGTGATGAATTTGCCTATATGATGAGTGAAGAATATCAAATGTATATGATGGGAGAGTTGAAATTCTTCTTAGGTCTTCAAATTCGTCAACAACGCAATGGCATATTCATATCTCAGGGGAAATACCTCAAGGATGTACTGAGGAAATTCCGCATGCAAGATTGCAAAGGAGTCAAAATTCCTATGCCCACAAATGGCCATCTTTGCACTGATGAAAATGGTATTGACTTCGATCATAAGGTATACCGCTCCATGATTGGTTCCTTATTGTACCTATGTGCATCTAGGCTAGATATAATGCTTAGTGTTTGCATGTTTGCCCGATTTCAAGCTACACCGAAGGAATCACACCATAAGGCTGTAAAGCATATTCTTCGATATCTAGCTCACACACCAACACTTGGATATGGTACCCCAAGGGCTCGGCTTTTGATCTCATTGGATATTCTGACTCTGACTATGCTGGTGATCGTGTGGACCGCAAGTCAACATCTGGTACATGTCATTTCCTCGGACGATCCTTGGTCTGTTGGTCCTCGAAGAAACAGAACTCTGTATCACTATCTACTGCTGAAGCTGAGTACATTGCCGCTGGTTCTTGATGTGCTCAATTGCTATGGATGAAGCAAACTCTCAAGGACTACGGCGTCAACATGAAGAATGTGCCTCTCTTCTGTAACAATGAGAGTGCCATCAAGATTGCTCACAACCCAGTTCAGCACTCGAAGACAAAGCACATTCAGATTTGTCATCATTTTCTTCATGATCATGTGTTGAAGGGCGACATTTCTATTGAGCATGTGAAGACTGAAGAACAACTAGCCGATATCTTCACAAAGCCATTTGATGAGAAGAGATTTAGCAAGTTGCGGTGTGAGATAAATATCCTAGAATCTTCGAATGTTTTTTGAAAAGTACACTCATCCTAACACTTATGCTAAATTGATGACTTAGATGTGCAACACATAAAGAAACGTTTTTCTTCAATCAATGAAGAATAACACTCTTAGTGTGAAGAAATTAACGAAGAATTTGATTCTCAGAACTCTACGATAATTGTACGCGGTGTCTGAAATCATCATTCTTATACGGTGGGTCACGCCACCACCAAAAGTTGAAATTCCTCAATTATTCATATTCTTCAACTTTGCATTGTCTTCACTGTTTCCGTCGTTTTTCTTCATTGGCTATACATATATATATATATAGTGTTACTATTCATCACCCAGGGTGCAGAATTATTTATTCTTCATCCGAAGTAATCTTACGATCATTTCATAATTAAAGTACGTTTGGAATTCAAACAGTAACATTTCTATTGATTCACTACGTAAAATTTGACATAAGAAAAAAAATATCGGTCATAGGACAAGAAAATTTGCAGTTTGTGTTTATTTTAGACTATGTTTTTACGTTTGTAATTTTACATAACATAAATTATTTTTTATGGAGATTATATATTTTCTTACGGTCCCTTTTCGCATCGGAAATAAGACAAAACTTACGGAACGTAAAATTACGGTGCATTGATGGTAAAATAGAGGGGGTGAAGAATAACTATTCCTCACTCAGGGTGACGAATAGCGCGATATATATATATATATATATATATATATATATATATATATGTATATATAAACACTATTCTGATCACGGGATCAGAATAATATTCTGATCACAACCTGATCTGCGCCGCTAGTAGTACGTTGAACTTTCCTATGAACTAGGTTGAACTTCCGCCAACATTGCCCAAATGGGGCTTGCGATATACCGTTGGAAAGCTATGGACACCGATATCGTGACCCAACTTAAATTTTTGGCAAAATATAAGAGGTTTAAGAGCAGTTTTGAAAACCGTATTTTCTTCGCACAAAAAACGTGAATCGTATTTTCGATCACATTTCTAAACTGTTTATCGAAATGATGCATATAATATGGCATTGGAAAGCTGCTGCAAAACCGCTCCATCCACATGTTGAAAGTTTTCTCTAATTCCCTATGGTTAAAGAGTAATTTGAAAAAACGTAAAATTTCGTAAACCGTACAGCTGAGTTCGTTTTGTCGATGTTATTTCTAAACGGCTAATCCAATGGAGGCATATGATACGGAGTTGGAAATGTTATGAAAATGCGCTACTTTTTCATCTTGAAAGTTTTTTCTAATTTTGAATGGTTTAAGAGTAATTTAGAAAATGGTCCAAGTCCTACCGAGTTCGTATTTTTGAGCTAATTTTTTAACCGTGCGTCCAAATGCAGCAAATGATATGGCGTTGGAAAGCTTGAACAAACGCGAAACTTTTTTGTATATACTTTTTCTCCCAATTCTTTACGGTTTTAAGTCAGTTTCAAAAATGGCGAAAAACGTATTTTCACCGTAATTTCCACAAACTTTATCGGAATGGGGCAAATAATATACCGCTGGAAAGCTACGGAAAATGCGAAACTTTTTCATGTTGATGGTTTTCTCTGATTCGTAGCCGTTTTCAAGTAATTTCAAAAACGGCGAGATCATTCGTTCTGTCTTTATCGCAAAATAGATTCGTCAAAAATGCATCGCGTGAAGTACCTGAACTTCTCGGTATGAAACCTTGAACTTCACTCTGTTTTCACGTGTTTTTTTGCCCGTGGCTCTCCATCCACGCACCAGAACACTCACCGGAATTGAGCAAGCGATATACCGATGGAAAGCTGCTGTAGACACGCAACTTTCCCGTGTTGATCACTTTTTCATACTCGCAACGGTTTTAAAAGTTTTTCATTTGAAATTCATTCAGTGTAGTAGTTGAACTTCCTGTTGTTTTCAGTTGAACTTCTGTGATGTATTTTCGCTTGTAATTTTTTCATCCATTCGTTAGTGTCACAAAAATGGTATTCCTTTTGTACAAATCTCTCTCACAATAATTTTTTGAACTTTCTCCGACGAAGGACTTGAACTTACACAAATGATTTCCTACTGTTTTGAAGTAATTAGAAAATGACGAGATCATGATTTCTGCCTTCATCACGAATGGAAATACACCGCGTGAAGTAGTTGAACTTCTCGTGCATGTCTGTTCGAACTTCACACTGTTTTTAACGTGTTGTTTTTTGCACTGCGTGAAGTAGTTGAACTTCTAGGACGTGTCTGTTCGAATTTCACTCTGTTTTTGACGTGCTGATTTTTTACATGGTGTTTTTTTGCACTACGTGAAGTAGTTGAACTTCTAGGGCATCTCTGTTTGAACTTCACCCTGTTTCACTTTTTTGTATTTTTTTCTTATATGAAATACACATCATGTAGTACGTGAACTACCGGTTGTCATCACTTTGAACTTCTCTCTGGTTTGAGAGAATTATTTTAAAACACAAAAAATAACATATTTTTTTATGTATTTTGGACATCTAAATACACGGTGAACCTCTGTCAAAAGATTTTTTCAACTTTTCCTCGCCGAGCACTTGAACTTCTAGCAACCATTTTTTCGTTTATGAGTTGTTTTTAAAAGTGCAAAAATGGTGTTGTGTTTTTTATTTTTTGAATACATAAATCCTAGGTTTTAATAAACTCCGAACTTCTCTGTTATTTCAATTTGAACTTCACCTTTTTATATTTTTGAGTAAAGAATTTTATTCAATTTTTATACGGAAAAAGCCTTTTAAACTTTTATTTTTCTATTTTTGTAAATTGGACTTCTTATTTCATTTCATTTAGTAATGAAAAAAAATCCTAGTTTTGTATAAATATTGAACTGGTCCATTATTGAAATTTGAACTTCTAGAGTTTTTTGTTTCTGAAACAATGAAAATCCTTTTTTGTGAATTTTGAAATTCTCTATTTAAAAAAAATTGAACTTCTTGTTTTTTTATTTTTGAACTTCTTGTTTTTCATTCATTAATTATGAGAAAAATATGAATTTTGTATAAATATCCAACTACTCTTTTAAAATATGGACTTCTTGGTTTTATTTATTTTAGTAACGGCAAAAAATCCTAGTTTTTTTGTAAACTAGTTTTACTATATTTGAATGTGTGCCTTTTATATTCGACCTCCTCACATCATTTACATGTAAATGGTATTTTCTGTCGCGTGAATTTATATGAACTTCTAGGTAAAACAAAATGAAGAAAGAGTAGCATTTTTTAGAAAGTGATTTGCTGCCTGTGTTACTACTGAATTTTTTCAGAGAAAATAATTTGCAATCTGCAACCTCTGTATCCATCTTCCTTCACAAACTCACATGTTTGAACTGCTGCATCCGGACGCCACAGGGCCAAACAAGAACCGTGTGCATGAGACAGGGGATAGGGGACGGAGCATCGGGATCGAGGTGACACTCATTGCGGGGACATCATCTGGAGGAGTAGCTGGGCGCAGCGAAGGGAGACTGGGCGGCACGGGTCCATCATGGTGGGATCCACCACCGCATAGGTCCATCAAGGTGGCGGCTGACGGCGAGATCCGATGCGAGAGCGGCCGCCGGAGGCATGGGAGGGAAGAAGGTCACGGTGGCGGGTGGAAGAAGTTCGCGGAAGCAGGTGGACGAAGGACGCACGGTGGGAGGATCCTGGTGGTAGTCGCGCGGCAGCAGGATCCCGGCGATGGGAGGTGGGGCGGTGGCGGTTGCAGTGGTGCCGTCCCCATCGTGGGACGATGCGTGCGACACGATCCCCATCATGGGACAGTGGCGGCGGTGCGATCCGGGGCAAGGGACGGCTCCAAAGCCGGTTGGTAGAGGTGGGCTGCGCACCGGAGCAAGGGGCGGCGGCGGAAGGTTGGGTCAATGGCGCCTCGAGGTAGGGGAAGCAGGGGGTGGCGACGCCTGGATGCAGGGGAAGCGGGGGCGGCGACGCCTGGATGCAGGGGAAGCGGGGGACGATGGCACCGGGAGGCAGGGGCGGGGGGCAGCGGCGCCGGGAGGCAGGGGAAGCGGGGGGGGGGGGGGGGGGGCAGCGGCGCCGGGAGATCGAAGAGCGGGGGAGAGATCGGGGGAGGTTGGGGATCGAGGGAAAGTGATGGAAGAGTGGGTGTTTTTTTTCCTGCGCGGGTTCGGGGAGTTCGGGAAAGTCCATCGGGCCCTATATAGGGGTGTGACGTGATCCAAATAGTTATTCTAATCCTGGGATTAGAATAGTGCTACTCTATAGCATTCACTTATTGCTAATTCTTCAAGTTGGATTTTCTGCTAAGTGAATGTGATCGGAACCTTCCCCCTCTATGCTATACTCAACCCAATCTATTCACAAATTCTTCATGTGCGTTTTATTTGAAACTCGTTCAAAATCTTCACTATGTCCTTGTCAGCTGAAGAAATTGTGAACGGAATTTTAAAACCTATCTTATCTAAATTTCCAGCTTTGCCACTCAAACCGTTCCGCCTCCCACGATATACTTATCCACTCACCCACGATCTAACACGATCTCCACTTCTCACTACGTGGGTGACACATGTCATGCGAATGAGAAGAGTCAGGGGCACGTTCGTCCAATTTCTTCGGGCAAGTAGTTTTTCACCGTGGCTATAAATACCCCTCCTTCCCTTCCTCAATTCTTTTACTCCGCTCGATCTCTCTCCAGCTTGAGCTTCTCAAACCCTAGTGCCGCCGCTACTTCATCGCCGCCGGTGAGGAAGAGCTTCACTGCCTCGACCTCGTCGCCAACGTACTCGCGCCGACCGCGGAAATCTTCACTCCGCCGCCCCCGTAGCCGTCTTCCTCCGCCGAGTTAGGGCGTGGAAGATCTACACAGACGAAATTCACCTCTCCTCTTCACTGTTCGTTGTGTTCTTCATCCAGGGTAATTAAAAGTTACTTTTACTGCCCTCGTTGATTCGAATGATTATCTACAAAATCTTCAAAAGTGTTTTTCTTCATAGTTTCACACACTAAACACCTCACAAGTCATCCGTTCTTGATTCGTTTCTCTAAGCATCATTTTTCTTCAAGATTCCTCAATTGTGTAGATCTTCGATCTATAAAACTCTGGAACCTAAGACAAAGAACGCTTAGTGAAATTCTTCAAGACTCATCTGGTCAAATTCCTCAAACTTGTTCTTTTTGAAAAACCCTCTGAGAACGCATATGACCTCTCCAAATTCCTCGCAACTATACTCTGTTCACAGGTACTCATGTCAGCTGCTGAATCACTAGGTTCTCATCAACTTAACTCATTTGTACCGTTCCTCGAAGAAAAGTTGCATAATTCTTCAGAGAATTCGATTGTTCAAATTCCTCAACTGAAGAAATGGCTGATGGTAAAAGGCCACAGAAAGGTGGAAAGAAGCCTCAGGTCATGATTGCCTTTGAAATCCCTGAGGACATATACAAAGATTACTGCACTCCTGATGAGGCCAAGTTTGGAAAAGAGGACAAAAATCAGCGCAAAGTGCGCATACAGAGGATAGAAAGGAGATGCGTAAGAGAATGGAGGGAGTGCAAGTATGTAACTCCAAAGTACATGAAGAAATTCGCACTCAATCCTCCATGCCCAAGAGCTCCATTGGCACCTGGCCAAATAGCAGATCCCACCAGCCTCAAGCGCAGTGAGGACTATCCTGACGAATGGGCCAAGCGCCAAGCCAAGTTGGCTAGGCAAGCCAGAGAAGCAGTGAGGAAATTCAATGAAGACTCTGCAGCTGCTGCCTCTGCTGAGACCTCTGCTGTCAAGCCAAAGAAGGCTATGTCAAAGAAGCCTGCGCGCAAGCCAAGTGCTTCACCAACAATGCCCTCAAGGCCAAGTTCCTCAGCAATGCCCTCACGGCCAGAATCCTCAAAGCCCTCACGGGCAATTCCTCATGCTGCTCCTGCTCCCTCAAAATCCTCAGCTCCTCCAAAGTCCTCAGCTGTTCCGACAACGTCCTCAGAACCTGTGCATCTTGCCTCGTGCCAAAGGACTGCAAACATGTCTATTGCCTCAGGTGTCTCAGCAAGCTCCTCAGCTGCACCAAGTTCCTCAGCTGGCCCCTCACTGCTGAAGACAAATTCAACTGCTGGACGCGGTCCTCGACCAAGTCCTCAAAAGAAGCAAGTCGCGTTCCAAGTGCCGTCTGATGAAGACGAAGCTGATGATGATGAACTTGCAGAAATCATCAGAGACAGGCAAGTCCGGGCCGCTAGAGCCAAGGGAACAGAGGTGCCACTGCTTTTGGATCCCAAGTTGATCCTCGAATACAGTAATGTTTGACACAAGGACCCCAACACCCCCTTGCCTGATTTCAAGCTGACTCCTGGTCAAAGTCACATGTTGACTCACTTCATACAAGAAGAGAAATGGAAATTTGAACAGGGGAGGAGAGTGAAGAAAGCGCAGTACAAGAAAGAGCGCTTTATGAAGCAAAACGTTCTGAAGCTTTCACCTGAAGAACTTGTTGCTCTCCAATCTGAAATCAAGAAACCGAGTGATGACTTTGATCACTATTATGCTGACTGACTGGGAGCCAAAGTCAGATTTGTAAAGATCACAGAATAGTTCACCTCCACTATTGCAGCCCCAACGCAACAGGACATTCCTCAGGCTGAAGCATTTGCTCAGCCTACTGAAGAACATGCGAGCACCGTTGATGAAAATCCGGCTGCTGAAGAAAATGTGAGTTCTAGGGCTGATGACTGCATTCCAGCCGCTGAAGAAATTGCCAGGGCATCCACTAGTGGTGCGCCTGAAGAAACTGAAGAAATCAGGGCAACTGCATCAGTTGTGCCTGATGAAAATCAACCAAATTCCTCAGCTACTCATGCGCCAACTTCAACTCCAATCCTTCCATCTGCATCAGATGTGAAGAAGACCAAGGCTGCAGAGCGTGCTGCCGAAGAAAAGGAAAGCTTCAGCTGCTTCAGATTCTTCAGCTCCGAAGAAGATGAAGCCCTTGACGAGTTCATTTGCTAATCCGATTGATGCTGTTCCCATCTCAACCAGGCCATCAAAGAACCTTGTTCCTTTTAATGAAGAATATGTGATCCCCAGCGGATCTGATAAAGAAACTCCTTCTGCTGCTTCGTCTGAGCAGTTGGATGAACAAATTGAAGTGGATGCGATCCCTTCAACACCTATCATCTCCTCGCCCATGCCTCAGTTCACAGCTGAAGAGGCTGGCGTTGAAGAAATGGAAGATGAAGATGTGGACGTTGGTTGCTCCACACCCGTAATCAGTGATGAATTCTGGGAAAGTCAGCATCCAAACTCTCCAATGTTCACACCGCTGCAGCAAATACCTCAGTCGCCTGCACCAACTGTTCAAATGGGCTCTGAAGAAACTCACCCCACTTCATCTGTGCACGAGGAAATTCCAGCCACTAGTGCTGAAGAAAATGTTGCTGCTGAACATCTGAAGACGTAGACTGCCACTGAAGAGGAACCAGAAATTCCTCAGCCTAAAGAACCTGCGATTGAGATTCCTGAGGTCGTGATGAAACTCACTGACACTCCTCTGCCGAAGCCAAAGGATCCATTCTCATGAAAGAAAAAGTTCAAGGCTGATGATTTCTTCGGCAAGCACGTATTCTTCGAAGATTACAACCCATATAACTCTGCTCGCATTAGGAAGAGGCGTTTCTGGACTGCTAGTCAAGCCAATTTCTATTCCTCAGTGTTGTTCAACAAGGAGAAAATCTTCTATCATGAGCATATTCCTCACATGGACATGGAGTCTCTGCCGTGCTTCCCACCAGTCCTTATTGTTCTTCACGACGCTGGATTGTTAAACTTTTGCTCAGACATCTGCGATTGGAATGAAGAACTGATTCTTCAATTCTATGCAACACTGCACATCACAGGAGATTCTGAAGATGTGAATTCATGGGTGCTGGACTGGATGTCTGAAAATACTCACTACACTGCAGTAGCCTCTGAATTGCTTCGTGCCTTACCACTCAATCCTCCCCTTGAAGAAGCTCGTTGTATCTACAGTGAACCTGAGCTTACAAATCATTACATGCAGGTGCTGATGAAATCTTTGAAGCCAAGTCAAGCACCAAGAACCAAATTCCTCGTGAAGGAATTTCTTTACGTACCCAGAACTGTCTATCGTATTCTTACGAGGACAATCAGTCCTATCAAAGGCCACGACTCATCTGATGAGGAAATTGTTGGCATCATGAAGAATCTGGTATTCAACATCGTTCGTGGCATTCCTGCCAATTATCATGATTTCTTCATGAGGACTCTGGCAAATGTTGCACTATCTCCATTTGAGCTGAAGCCTTATGCACCTTGGATTATGAGATTCCTCAGGACAAGGTCTTCACTCAACTACAAAGCTGATTTTCAGAATCACCTCAGCTACTTGCCCCCAATTGAAGTCCTCAAGCAGACTTATTCCTCAGTTGATGGAAAGGGCAAGGCACCAGCTGTTATAGATGAAGGCATTCGTCCATTGGATGGTCAATTTCGCAAGGCTGCCTCTTATTCCACCAATGATGACTCTGCCACACATGACTCTGCCAATGCACCCAAGTCCACTCCTCAAGCCACTGCTCCGCGCGTGATGACTGACCGTGAACTTCTGCTTAGTCTTCACCAGAAGGTGGATCGAAATCACAAATGGGTTAAGCGTCAGTTTGGTTCACTTCTTCACAACATGACCGCTACACACAATGAAGTGAAGAAAAACCATTACTACCTCCATCAAGTCTTCGGTCGCACCTGGGCAATCCTGTCACATCTGTATGGTGAAGAAGATCTAAAAAATGGGTCTCAATGAAGATTTTGACTGGTCTGCACCTCCACCGAAGAAATTCAAGAAGGTCAAGGTTCCTTCTCTGGTGGTCAGCTCATATTCTTCATCGCACGACACTGATGAAAATGAAGACTTGGACGACACTGCGGCAGGCCCTACTACAACAAACGACCCCAACAACATTGGCACTCCTTCATCAACTTGATATTCTTCAGGGGCGTTAGTCCTCATACTCGATCCTTTTGGTCATTTGATGACAAAGGGGGAGAATTTTGAGTTAGTCTTCAAGCGGGTCCTTCTATGTGGGCGTTTTTTTTCAAAGTTACAACTCTCATTCTTCTGAGACTTTTATTGGATCGAGTTGTAAACTTAAACCCAGTGGTGCTCTGATACTCTTGATGCATTCTTCTGCATGCTTATTCCTTGTTAAATATTACTACATGCATGTTGAATTACATCAGTCACCATATTTCATCATGCATTTCAAATTCTTCACTTTTATATGTCAAATGCATGTATGAATTACAAGATATAGGGGGAGATCTCCATGATTCAACTCTTCAAGTGTGCATTGCTTCAAAAGCAAATTCCTCACTATGCACATCTTCAGGGGGAGTTCTTCTATATCTTGCAATCAACTTCCTCAATATCAGTATTTACACTTCATATGTTTATCCCCGTTGAAAACTTAACCTATATTGTCATCAATCACCATAAAGGGGGAGATTGTAAGTGCATCTAGTGCCTCTTAGTGATTTTGGTGTATTGAAGACTTATAGGTTAAGGGACTAATGCGTTTGTGAGTGTACACAGGTCTATAAGTCTATGAGGAGTTTGATATTTACAGAGAAAGTCGACCCCTAAAAATGAAGTCTCCGACTGAAGACTTTGGCATTCTGAAGACTTTCTGAAGACTTTGAAAGTGAAGAAATTGGTGTGACCTTGAAGACTTGGTATTCATTCGAGGAACATGAAGCATGAAGACTTTTGTTTTCGTAGTTTCATTTTATCTTTCTTGAGTCATAGGAAACATCGTACTGTTAAAGGGGGTCGAGCAAATACTAAGGAAAAATTTGCATGTGATGCTCAACTCAAAATCCTACACCTACCAATCCCTTCGAGTGAAGCCATTGGAAATCTCATACAGTCCAGTCATATTCTTCAGCGACAGAGACGAAGTTCTTCTGGTCTCTGAGGAATTTGTTCTGACTGAGGAGTTAGGAATTCGCCAATGCAGATTGCCTACACAGTGAGGAACATGATAGCCCTGAGGATTTTGCTACTCAAAATTCCCACCGTTGCTGTGCTATGCGCCAGCTGTCCCAAAATATCTATTCACCTAACGGTCATATCATTGAAGGGCATTTATGTCTTATCATGTCAGGCTGCTCCCTAGGCTATAAATAGCCGTCCCCTACAACCACTAGCTGGTTGGCTGCTCCGAGAGAAACTGACACTTCTCATTTGAGAGCAACCCATCCTCTGAGGACTTTGAGCGAAAATCATCAAGTGAGGAAAAACCCAAACCAAAACCCAAACACCTTCAAACCCCAAGTGATTGAGCATCACTGAAGAGATTGATCCTGCGTGGATCCAACGCTTGTTACCTTTGAAGAATGTGCTTCTTCCAGACGGTTAGGCGTCATGGTCTAGAGCATCCAAGAGGAATTGTGGATTGCCAAGTGACCAAGTTTGTGAAGGTTTGGAAGTCGTCTGAAGACTTACCACGAGTGATTGGACGAGGTCTGTGTGACCTTAGTTCAAGGAGAATATGGTGAGGACTGGGTGTCCGGGACTGTGTGTCCTCGAGTTTAAATACTCAACCGCTCCAACCAGACGTACAACTGAGACAACAGTTGCAACTGGTCTACCAAATCATTGTCTTCACCAAGCTTACTGGTTCCATTTCCTCAACTCTTTCATTTCCTCATAACTGTATTGTGTGCTTGTTCATATCTGTGCTTGAAGACTTTGACTGAAGACTTTCTCAATTTCCTCAGTTCAATTTCTTCAGTCTGATTGTCTTCATCCTGTGTTATCCTGTGCTTACGCTTCCTGTACTCTGTGCCTGTCTTCATTTCATCATGATGACTATGCTTGTATACTGTTATGTTTACTTTTGAGTACTTATTCCGCTGCTAGTAGTTCTTCGCTAAGGAATTTCCTCTCCGGCAAATTCCTCAGTGAAGAATTTCATAAAAATCGCCTATTCACCCCCCTCTAGTCGATATAACGCACTTTCATTTTCCATAAGCTCGTATGACTATATTCGGAATACATGCCTATATTACATTGATGAACTGGAGCTAGTTCTGTGTCACCCTAGGTTATGACTGTTACATGATGAACCGCATCCGGCATAATTCTCCATCACCGATCCATTGCCTACGAGCTTTCCATATATTGTTCTTCGCTTATTTACTTTTCCGTTGCTATTGCTATCATCACTACAAAATACCAAAAACATTACTTTTACTACTGTTACCTTTTGCTACCGTTACCACTACTATCATATTACTTTGCTACTAAATACTTTGCTGCATATATTAAGTTTCCAGGTGTGGTTGAATTGACAACCTAGCTGCTAATACTTGAGAGTATTCTTTGGCTCCCCTTGTGTCGAATCAATAAATTGGGGTTGAATACTTTACCCTCGAAAACTGTTGCGATCCCTATACTTGTGGGTTATGAAGACTATTTTCTGGCGCCGTTGCCGGGGAGCATAGCTCTATTCTTTGAGTCACTTGGGATTTATATCTGCTTATCATTATGAAGAACTTGAAAGATCCAAGAACCAAGATTTATCCCTCAACTACGAGGGGGGGGGGAGGAACTGCCATCTAGCTCTGCACTTGATTCACCTTCTGTTTTGAGTAAGCTTGCGACACCTAAACCTGCTTCTGCTATTCGTTCTGATATGTCGCATGTTATTGATGGTGCCACTTCTGCTATACATGATACTTATGATGAAACTACTTATATGCTTGATACTACTGTGCCACTTGGTGAATTTCTTGATGAACAACTTGCTAGGGCTAGAGAGATTGAAAATATTGAATCTGATAATACTGATGAAATTGATGATGAAGACCTTCCTGTTATTCCTGAGGGTTATGTTTTTGATAAAGGAGCTTCTTTAGCTATTTTAGCTTGCAAAGATCGATACGAACTCAAGAGGTTATTAGCTAAATGGAATAAGAAATCTCTAAATGCTAGAATGAAACCTGACCCTGCTTTTGCTACTTCACATATCTGTGTTACCGATAAGGATTATGAATTCGCTGTTGATCTTGATATAATTACTTTGGTTGAATCTGATCCTTTTCATGGCTATGAATCTGAAACTGTTGTCGCACATCTTACTAAATTAAATGATACCCTGCTCACTACCACCCTGCTCACTACTGATGAGAGAACTCGTTACTTTTATATCCTTAAAATATTTCCGTTCTCATTAAAGGGTGATGCTAAGATATGGTTTAATTCTCTTGATCCTGGTTGTGTGCGTAGTCCACAGGATATGATTTATTACTTCTCTGCTAAATACTTCCTTGCTCATAAGAAACAAGCTGCTTTAAGGGATATATATATATATATAATTTTGTGCAAATTGAAGAAGAGAGTCTCCCACAAGCTTGGGGGAGGCTTCTCCAATTACTTAATGCTTTGCCTGATCATCCTCTTAAGAAAAATGAAATACTTGATATCTTTTATAATGGACTAACCGATGCCTCTAGAGATTACCTGGATAGTTGTGCTGGTTCTGTTTTCAGGGAAAGAACACCAGATGAAGCTGAAATTCTATTGAATAATATGTTGACAAATGAAAATAATTGGACACCTCCGGAGCCAATTCCTGAGCCTATTCTTAAACCCACTCCGAAGAAGAGGGGTATTCTATTTCTCAGTCCTGAAGATATGCAAGAGGCAAAGAAATCTATGAAAGAAAAAGGTATTAAAACTGAAGATGTTAAGAATTTACCTCCTATTAAAGAAATACATGGTCTTAATTTACCGCTTGTTGAAGAAACATATGATCTTAATCCATTACCTATTGAAGAAACTTATGGTCTTGATAACCCGACACAGGTAGTAAAGGTAAATTCTCTCTATAGATATGATAAAGCTGAAATCCCATTTACTAGGTTTGCTAGCCCATGCTTAGATGAGTTTGATAAATTTATGGTTAAGCAAGAAGATTTTAATTCTTATTTTGGTAGACAATTGAAATACAAATTCAAATATGCTTGAACACTTGGGTGATTATATGGCTAATGTCAAAGGTGAACTTAAACTTATTAGTAAACATGCTTCTATGGTTACCACTCAAGTAGAACAAGTACTTAAAGCTCAAAATGATTTGCTCAATGAATTGAATAGTAAGAATAATGATTATGCTGTTAGAGTGGCTACTAGAACTGGTAGAATGACTCAGGAACCTTTGTATCCTGAAAGACACCCTAAGAGAATTGAGCAAGACTCTCAGAGAAATAATGTGGATGCACCTAGTCCTTCTAAAAGGAAGAAAAAGAAAAATGATAGGACTTTGCATGCTTCTAGTGAACCTATTACTCAAACACCTGAGAATCCAAATAATATTTCTATTTCTGATGCTGAAACACAATCTGGTAATGAACCTGAAACTAGTGATAATGTTAATGATAATTGAGGGAGTCCTAGATTAGGGGGTATCCGGACAGCCGGATTATATCCTTTGGCCGGACTGTTGGACTATGAAGATACAAGATTGAGGACTTGTCTCATGTCCAGATGGGACTCTACTTGGCGTGGAAGGCAAGCTAGGCAATACGGATATGTATATCTCCTCCTTAGTAACCGACCTTGTGTAACCCTAGCCCCCTCCGGTGTCTATATAAACCGGAGGGTTTTAGTCCATAGGACAAGATACAATCATACCATAGGCTAGCTTCTAGGGTTTAGCCTCTCCAATATCGTGGTAGATCAACTCTTGTAATATTCATATCATCAAGAATAAATCAAGCAGTATGTAGCGTTTTACCTCCATCAAGAGGGCCCGAACCTGGGTAAAACATCGTGTCCGCTGCCTCCTGTTACCATCCGCCTAGACGCACAGTTCGGGACCCCCTACCCGATATCCGCCGGTTTTGACACCGACATTGGTGCTTTCATTGAGAGTTCCTCTGTGACGTCTCCAGAAGGAAGGATGTCTCGTCTTGTCTTTAAAGACGGTACTACTGTTGGGGGAGCTTTGGCTATCGGCCAAACTCTCCAGCTAGGCGGTTTCATCATGACCGCCTGTTGGCCGCCGCGCCGACGATGACTTCTCGGGTCATCGAAAACAGCCTCCATGTTAAATCGGCACTCGCCGAACAGATGGATCAGGTGGAGCTCGCCTCCCTAAACAAGCTCTTGGATCGCATCGCCGCCCTGGGAGTCGCTACGGACTACGATCGGATTGGGCTTAAACCCGATCAAAGGGAGATTAACTCTCCGCCGGTCACCCATCATATTGCAGTGGTGGAGGAACAATGCGGCAACCTCTCCTCCATATTGAGGACCAACTATGTCCGGATTCCTGAGCTCTCCGAGCCGGATACCCGTTCGCGGGAGTACATCATCCAATCCCTGAACTTTGAGTCAGGCAGCGGGCCAGGATTATCGGGCAACACCCCGAAACCAGAATTTCCAAAATTGGAAATTCCTCGGCCCCTGGATCCTAGATCGAGTAAGGGTTCGGATTCAATTCCACCCACCCACCCAAACATAAGCGATCTTTCCCACATCAGGCAAGAGCCCCAGGAAATTGTACATCACTATTGGGCCAGATTCCTCCTTGCGATGAACAAGGTTAAGGACTGTCGCGAGGAAGACGCAATCTTATTTTTCTACAATAATTGCACGGACAAGGGAATCCTTAACACCATATATCGCCGTGAGATATCACGCTTCGCTGACTTGGCATCCATAGTACGAAAGTACTGTGTGATGGAAAGTGCCTGGAAAACCGAAACAAACTTTTGGGATAATCCGGCCCTAAATACGAACCCAGTCCAAAATAAAAGGGTGCACTATCAAAAGACACCCGGGCCAACTACCAAAAAGCAAAAACCCTCTATAGGGCATGGAACCGTACTGGAGGGATGGCTCAATGGACCCTGCAAAATTCATAGTACAGCGGATACAATACCAACGCACAGCCTTAAAGCATGTTGGATACTCCAGCAGGTGGCCAAAGGTGGTGAGGATCTTCTTATCCCAAATGCCACAGAGCACCATCCCGTGGATAACAATACGGTGTTAAAAGTCTTTGAGACATTTGCGTCAAATAATAGGCGCAAGCGAACACTCCGCAGTATGGCCGGAATCTGCCACGTAGCAGCAATAAATCCATGGAGTGACACAGCTATTACCTTCAATACCAGTGATGAACCTAAATTCCGAACAGCCCGAGCACCAGCTACACTGGTCCTCAATCCAATTGTGGACGGCTTTCGACTCACCAAGGTACTCATGGACGGCGGCAACGGATTAAACCTCATCTATGAGGAAACCCTTCAAAAAATGGAAATAGACTGGAACCGCATCGAGCGAAGCTGTACAATCTTTAGAGGAATAATCCCCAGCCGGGAAGCGTGCTGTACGGGCAAAATCACACTAGATGTGGTGTTCAGCACGCCGGAGAATTATAGGTCCGAACAGATTATGTTCCAAGTGGCCCCGTTCAGTAGCGGTTACCACGCCCTGTTAGGGCAGGAGGCGTTCACAATCTTCCAAGCCATACCCCATTACAGGTACATGAAGCTCAAAATGCCCGGGCCCAACGGAATTATCACTCTTGCTAGTGATCCGGACATAGCACTCCGCGTCGAAAACAAGACAGCCCCACTGGCCCTCGGGGCATTATCCGAAGCCCTAGCGGCTGAGGAACTGACTGCGCTGCGCTCCACGGTGAACAGGGACAATGTGATACTCGATAAGAGATCCAAGTCCACCTCCTTTAAATCGGCGGATGAAATAGTCAAATTCCAAGTCCATCCAACGGACCCTACAAAAACAGCTTCCATCGGGGCACAATTAAACCCTGACATAGATTCCGCACTACGAGAGTTCCTACGCGAGAACTGGGACATTTTTGCCTGGCACCCTTCAGACATGCCAGGAATCCCGCGCAGGGTGCCCGAGCACAGCCTCAATATTCTAAAGGGATTCAAACCGGTCAAGCAGGCTCTTCGGCATTTCTCTGAAACTAAGAGACAAGCCATGGGAGAGGAACTAGCCAAGTTATTGGAGGCCGGATTCATTAGAGAAATAAAACACCCGGACTGGCTACCAAACCTGGTGATAGTACCAAAGAAGGATAAATCCTGGCGCCTTTGTGTCGATTTCAAGGACCTCAATAAAGCTTGCCCAAAGGATCCCTTCCCCCTCCCCCGCATCGATCAAATTATCGATGCCACCGCAGGACACGAGTCATTGTGTTTCCTCGACGCATACTCCGGTTACCACCAAATCAAGATGGCGGAGTCCGACCAAGCCGCAACGGCATTCGTCACACCATACGGTCCCTTCTGTTTCAACACAATGCCTTTTGGTCTCAAAAACGCCGGCGCAACATATCAGCGCATGATTCAGACATGTCTGGTGAAACAAATCGGCAAAACAGTAGAGGCATACGTAGACGATGTGGTCGTCAAAACCAAGGACGTCGACTCTTTGATAGACGACTTGAGGCTCACATTTGACAAGCTCCGAACATACGACATCAAGCTCAATCCGGAAAAATGCGTTTTTGGCGTACCAGCCAGAAAGCTCCTGGGTTTCATTATCTCCAGTAGAGGTATTGAAGCCAATCCGGCCAAAATCCAAGATTTGTCACAGTTGGCTACCCCAACAGACCTCAAACAAATCCAGAAGTTAACTGGATGCGTGGCGGCTCTAAGCCGCTTTTGTTGGGGAACGTAGCAGAATTTTAAAAAAAATTCTATGCATCACCAAGATCAATCTATGAAGTCATCTAGCAACGAGGGAGAGAGGAGTGCATCTACATACCCATGTAGATCACACGCGGAAGGGTTCAAGAGAACAGGGTTGATGGAGTCGTACTCGTCGTGATCCAAATCACCGATGACCTAGCGCCGAACGGACGGCACCTCCGCGTTCAACACACGTACGGTTGGGATGACGTCTCCTCCAACTTGATCCAGCAAGGGGGAAGGAGAGGTTGATGAAGATCCAGCAGCACGACGGAGTGGTGGTGGAAGCAACGGCGATCTCGGCAGGGCTTCGCCAAGCTCAGGGAGATGGAGGAGTGTCACGGAAGGGAGAGGGAGGCGTCAGGGGCTAGGGTGCGGCTTCCCTCCCTCCCCCAACTATATAGAGGGTCCCTAGGGGGGCGCCGGCCCTAGGAGATCCAATCTCCAAGGGGGGCGGTGGCCAAGGGGGTGGCTTGCCCCCCAAGCCAAGTGGGGCGCCCCCCACCCCTAGGGTTTCTAACCCTAGGCGCAAGGGGATGCCCAAGGGGGGCGCACCAGCCCACTAGGAGCTGGTTCCCCTCCCACTTCAGCCCATGGGGCCCTCCAGGATAGGTGGGCCCACCCGGTGGACCCCCGGGACCCTTCCGGTGGTCCCGGTACAATACCGATTACCCCCGAAACTTTCCCGATGGCCGAAACTTGACTTCCTATATATAAATCTTCACCTCCGGACCATTTAGGAACTCCTTGTGACGTCTGGGATCTCATCCGGGACTCCGAACAACTTTCGGGTTACCGTATACTAATATCTCAACAACCCTAGCGTCACCGAACCTTAAGTGTGTAGACCCTACGGGTTCGGGAGACACACAGACATGACCGAGACGACTCTCCAGTCAATAACCAACAGCGGGATCTGGATACCCATGTTGGCTCCCACATGCTCCTTGATGATCTCATCGGATGAACCACGATGTCGAGGATTCAATCAATCCGTATACAATTCCCTTTGTCAATCGGTACGTTACTTGCCCGAGACTCAATCGACGGTATCCCAATACCTCGTTCAATCTCGTTACCGGCAAGTCACTTTACTTGTACCGTAATGCATGATCCTGTGATCAACCACTTGGTCACATTGAGCTCATTATGATGATGCATTACCGAGTGGGCCCAGAGATACCTCTTCGTCATACGGACTGACAAATCCCAGTATCGATTCGTGCCAACCCAACAGACACTTTTGGAGATACCTGTAGTGTACCTTTATAGTCACCCAGTTACGTTGTGACGTTTGGCACACCCAAAGCACTCCTACGGTATCCGGGAGTTGCACAATATCATGGTCTAAGGAAATGATACTTGACATTCAGAAAAACTATAGCAAACGAACTACACGATCTTTGAGCTATGCTTAGGATTGGGTCTTGTCCATCACATCATTCTCCTAATGATGTGATCCCGTTATCAATGACATCCAATGTCCATAGTCAGGAAACCAAGACTATCTTTTGATCAACGAGCTAGTCAACTAGAGGCTCACTAGGGACGTGTTGTGGTCTATGTATTCACACATGTATTACGATTTCCGGATAACACAATTATAGCATGAACAATAGACAATTATCATGAAAAAAAGAAATATAATAATAACCATTTTATTATTGCCTCTAGGGCATATTTCCAACAGTCTCCCACTTGCACTAGAGTCAATAGTCTAGTTACATTGTGATGAATCGAACACCCATGCAGTTCTGGTGTTGATCATGTTTTGCTCTAGGGAGAGGTTTATTCAACGGATCTGCCACATTCAGGTCCGTATGCACTTTACAAATATCTATGTCTCCATTTTGAACACTTTCATGAATGGAGTTGAAGCGACGCTTGATATGCCTCGTCTTCCTATGAAACATGGGCTCCTTGGCAAGTGCAATAGCTCCAGTGTTGTCACAGAAGAGTTTGATCGGCCCCCACGCATTGGGTATGACTCCTAGGTCGGTGATGAACTCCTTCACCCAAATTGCTTCATGCGCTGCCTCTGAGGCTGCCATGTACTCCGCTTCACATGTAGATCCCGCCACGACGCTCTGCTTGCAACTGCACTAGCTTACTGCCCCACCATTCAAAATATACACGTATCCGGTTTGTGACTTAGAGTCATCCAGATCTGTGTCGAAGCTAGCATCGACGTAACCCTTTACGACGAGCTCTTCGTCACCTCCATAAACGAGAAACATATCCTTAGTCCTTTTCAGGTACTTCAGGATATTCTTGACCGCTGTCTAGTGTTCCATGCCGGGATTACTTTGGTACCTTCCTACCAAACTTACGGCAAGGCTTACATCAGGTCTGGTACACAGCATAGCATACATGATAGACCCTATGGCCGAGGCATAGGGTATGACACTCATCTTTTCTCTATCTTCTGCCGTGGTCGGGCATTGAGCCGTGCTCAATCTCGTACCTTGCAATACAGGCAAGAACCCTTCTTTGACTGATCCATTTTGAACTTCTTCAATATCTTGTCAAGGTACGTACTCTGTGAAAGACCAATGAGGCGTCTCGATCTATCTCTATAGATCTTGATGCCTAATATATAAGCAGCTTCTCCAAGATCCTTCATTGAAAAACACTTGTTCAAGTAGGCCTTATGCTTTCCAAGAATTCTACATCATTTCCCATCAATAGTATGTCATCCACATATAATATGAGAAATGCTACAGAGCTCCCACTCACTTTCTTGTAAATGCAGGCTTCTCCATAAGTCTGCGTAAACCCAAACGCTTTGATCATCTCATCAAAACGAATGTTCCAACTCCGAGATGCTTGCACCAGCCCATAAATCGAGCGTTGGAGCTTGCACACCTTGTAAGCATTCTTAGGGTCGACAAAACCTTCCGGCTGCATCATATAGAATTCTTCCTTGAGGAAACCATTAAGGAATGCCGTTTTGACGTCCATTTGCCATATCTCATAATCATAGAATGCGGCAATTGCTAACATGATTCGGATGGACTTCAGCTTCGCTACGGGTGAGAAAGTCTCATCGTAGTCAACCCCTTGAACTTGTCGATAACCTTTAGCGACAAGCCGAGCTTTATAGATGGTCACATTACCATCCGCGTCTGTCTTCTTCTTAAAGATCCATTTATTTTCTATGGCTCGCCGATCATCTGGCAAATCAGTCAAAGTCCATACTTCGTTTTCATACATGGATCCTATCTTGGATTTCATGGCTTCCAGCTATTTGTCGGAATTCGGGCCCGCCATCACTTCTTCATAGTTCGAAGGTTCACCGTTGTCTAACAACATGATTTCCAAGACAGGGTTGCCGTACCACTCTGGTGTGGAACGTGTCCTCGTGGACCTACGAAGTTCAGTAGCAACTTGATCTAAAGTTTCATGATCATCATCATTAACTTCCTCTCTAGTCGGTGCAGGCACCTCAGGAACATTTTCTTGAGCTGCGCCACTTACCGGTTCAAGAGGTAATACTTCATCAAGTTCTACTTTCCTCCCACTTATTTCTTTCGAGAGAAACTCTTTCTCTAGAAAGGATCCATTCTTGTCAAAAAAGATCTTGCCTTCAGATCTGAGGTAGAAGGTATACCCAATAGTTTCTTTAGGGTATCCTATGAAGACGCATTTTCCGACTTGGGTTCGAGCTTTTCAGGTTGAAGTTTCTTGACATAAGCATCGCATCCGCAGACTTTCAGAAACGATAGCTTAGGTTTCTTCCCAAACCATAATTCATATGGTGTCGTCTCAACGGATTTCGACAGAGCCCTATTTAAAGTGAATGCGGCAGTCTCTAAAGCATAGCCCCAAAATGACAGCGGTAAATTGGTAAGAGACATCATAGATCGCACCATATCCGATAGAGTGTGATTACGACGTTCGGACACACCATTACGCTGAGGTGTTCCAGGCGGTGTGAGTTGTGAAACTATTCCACATTTCCTTAAGTGTGTGCCAAATTCGTGACTCAAGTATTCTCCCCCACGATCTAATCGCAAGAACTTGATTTTTCTGTCACGTTGATTCTCAACCTCACTCTAAAATTCCTTGAACTTTTCAAAGGTCTCAGACTTATGTTTCATTAAGTAGACATATCCATATCTACTCAAGTCATCAGTGAGGGTGAGAACTGTAAGTGCATCTAGTGCCACCCCTAGTTGGTTTTGGAGTATTGACGACAAACCTAGTTGAGGGGTGTAACGCCCCAGATATGGCTTTCCCAATTTGTACTCCAACTCTTGCCGTTTCCGGCATTAAGTTATATTTATTTCTCGGGTTCGGGTCTTTGTCTCCGTGTGTTGTTTTCATTTTCGTGCATCTCATATCATGTCATCACGTGCATTGCATTTGCATACATGTTCATCTCATGCATTCGAGCATTTTCCCCGTTGTCCGTTTTGCATTCCGGCGCTTCGTTCTCCTCCGGTGGCCATTTCTAGCTTTCTTTCGTGTGTGGGGATTAAACATTTCCGGATTGGACCGAGACTTGCCATGCGGCCTTGGTTTACTACCTGTAGACCGCCTGTCAAGTTTCGGGTCATTTGGACTTCGTTTGATACTCCAACGGTTAACCGAGGGACCGAAAAGGCCTCGTGTGTGTTGCAGCCCAACACCCCTCCAATTTGGCCCAAAACCCACCAAACTCTGCTCCATCGTCTCGGTCGTTCGATCACGATCGCGTGGCCGAAAACCGCACCTCATTTGGACACTCCTAGCTCCCTCTACCTCTATAGATACCCCCTCCCGTTTTTCGAATCTTCCCCTACCTCCGAACCCTAATTTTCCCTCGCGACCGGCCGGACGTGTCCGACCCGGCCGGACTTTGTCAGCTCCGCTCCCCCCCGCCAGTCAGCCGCCGCCATGTGGCGCTAACCACCGCCGCCGCCGCCGTGGGCCGGGAGGCCCAGATCCGGCCCCCGTCGCCGCCTACCCGGGCCGAGCGCCCCGCGCCTCCTCTCCCGTACGCCGCCTCCTCTTCCCCGACACCGGCACCGCCCCGCCGCCTTCGCCACCGGCCGGCGCCGCCACACCACCGCGCCGCTCCCCGGCCGCCATCGCCGCCTGCCGAGCCGGGCGCCGCCGCCCCTCGACACCGGGGAGCGCGTCTCGCCGACCGCGCCCCGCCGCCCTTCCTTCCGGCCGTCGCCTCGGCTTCCTCCCCTTCTACTCCGGCCATCCGCGACAACTCCGAGCTCCGGCGACCTCAAAACTCCGGTGATGAACAGTGCCATGAACAGTGCTCTCAGATCTGGATCTGAGATATTTTGAACTCGGTTGACTTTTCGTCCCTAACCCTAGTTTTTTATGCTATGTTTGACTGCTCATATCTCCGCATCCATAGCTCCGTTTTGGACATATGATATATCAAAATCTTCGTCTCGATGAGTACATCATTTCATTCCATTGCATCATTTGCATTTGAGCTCATCTTGGTGCCCAAAATGCCGTTAGAAGGAGGCATCCTGAGTTAAATTGCAGATCCGTTAGCTCAACATGGACTTTTGTCATTTTCGCCATGATTATTGTGTGCATGATATGCCTGTGCCCCTTTGGGATAAATTGTTAAGCATTTTGTCTTCTTTCCAGAGGTGCCACCCATGCATTTTTAGGATGTGTGTGGTGTCTTGTGCAAGCTTGCAAAGAGGGGTACTTGAGATTGCTGATTTCAGGGACTTAGTGATTTTCACAAAGTCTGGGATATTTTAGTTTATGATGCCATATGTCCAGCTTGTTTCGTAGTGATCCGTGCCTCTTTTGAGGATGATCAGTAAAAGTGATTTGTTATGCTTGTTGTGCTCTATCCATCCATGTCTTTACTCGTTATGTTGGAGCACCCTAGGTTGACTCAATCGAGCTCAACTTTTGCATCGTTGTTAATTTGGGCAGATCGTGAACTCTTTTGCGATTTTGCCGGTGCTATTGCTAGTGATCCATGCATGCTATGCCATTGTTCTTGCCATGTCTAGCTAGAATTTCGTGCCTTCTTTATGGATATATGCTTGCCTTGCCATGACTTGCACCGTAGTGAGTGCATCGAGCTCGTTTACATGCCTCCGTGAGTTATAATTTCAGCATGTCTCAGTTTTCACCAAGTCTGAAAACTGATTGTGTTTCATCTATGTCCGTGTGCTCGGTAGAGTATTTTGTGAACCCTTTTGGCCCCAGGTCATTTTGGGTGTTTTGTTAATCTTGTTGAGTAGCTCCATGCCATGCTCTTATTTGCCATGTTCAGGTTATGTTTCATGTTGTTTTGCTGCTCCGAAGAGAGCATCGTGGTCTGAAATTTCAGACTAGTGTTAATTTCACTAAGTCTGAAATCTGTTTTGCTTATTCAGTTTTGCCATGCTTGTTTGAACCCCTTAATGGATGAATTTGCCTATGGCTCAGTCCTAGTGATTTGTTAAGCATCTTGTATACATCCCTGCCATGGTTTTTGTTTTCATGTTTGGTGGCTGTAGCATGTTCATTTCGTTGCATTTAGGAGCCTACTTGCTGTAAATCGCAGATCGGTTCGTTTCGTAAAACGCTTGCCATTTCCAAACCGTAGCTCCGATTCCTATGATCTTTATATCCTTTTCAGGGGATTCCTTCCCCTCTATCCAGTGGCACACTTGGTTTTCCAAGTTGAGGCCAGGTTCATGCATTTCCTGTCACGTCTTGCATTTTGCATTCCGCATCGCATCCCGCATAGCATACCATCTTTGCATATTATTGGTTGCCCTTGCACGTGGTTGATTGTATCCTTGTTGCTTGTTTGTGTTGTTGGGTAGAGCCAGGAGACAAGTTCGCTAACGAGGAGCCCGTTGAGTTTGCTTTTGAGGATCCAGTCAACTCTAACAACTGTGCAGGCAAGATGATCATACCCTCGAAATCACTACTATCTTTGCTATGCTAGTTTGCTCGCTCTTTTGCTTTGCCAATGCTTTGATGCCTACCACTTGCTTGTCAGCCTCCCAATTGCAATGATTGAGCCTCTAACCCACCTTTGTCCTAGCAAACCGTTGATTGGCTATGTTACCGCTTTGCTCAGCCCCTTCTTATAGCGTTGTTAGTTGCAGGTGAAGATTGGAGCCGTTCCTTGTTGGGACATTTATTTACTTGTTGGGATATCATTATATTGCTATGTTATCTTAATTCATCTATATACTTGGTAAAGGGTGGAAGGCTCGGCCTCTCGCCTAGTGTTTTGTTCCACTCTTGCCGCCCTAGTTTCCGTCATATCGGTGTTATGTTCCCGGATTGTTGCGTCCCTTACGCGGTTGGGCTATAATGGGAACCCCTTGATAGTTCGCCTTGATTAAAGCTTTTCCAGCAATGCCCAACATTGGTTTTACCATTTGCCACCTAGCCTCTTTTTCCCTTGGGTTTCCGGAGCCCGAGGGTCATCTTATTTTAACCCCCCCCCCCCCCCCGGGCCAGTGCTCCTCTGAGTGTTGGTCCAACTGTCAGCTGCCGGTGGCCACCAGGGGCAACTCTGGGCTGGCCTACCCGTACCTAGGCAATCTGAGTGTGCCCTGAGAAAGAGATATGTGCAGCTCCTATCGGGATTTGTCGGCACATTCGGGCGGTGTTGCTGGACTTGTTTTAACCTGTCGAATCGTCTTATTGTACCGAGATACCGAGTCTGATCGGTGTGTCTTGGGTGGAGGTCTATTCCTTCGTTGACCGTGAGAGCTTGTTATGGGCTAAGTTGGGACCCCCCCTGCAGGGATTGATCTTTCGAAAGCCGTGCCCGCGGTTATGGGCAGATGGGAATTTGTTAATGTCCGGTTGTAGATAACTTGAACCTTAATTAATTAAAATGAATCAACTGAGTGTGTTGCCGTGATGGCCTCTTCTTGGCGGAGTCTGGGAAGCGGACATGGTGTTGGAGTCATGTTTGCGCAGGTTGCTCTCTAGTTTCTCGCTCGTGCTTTGCCTCCTCTTCTCGCTCTCTTTTGCGAATAAGTTAGCCACCATATATGCTAGTCGCTTGCTGCAGCTCCACTTATACATTACCCCCTTTCCTACCTACTAAGCTTAAATAGTTTTGATCACGAGGGTGCGAGATTGCTGAGTCCCTGTGGCTCACAGATTACTATTACACCAGATGCAGGGACAGATGATACAGCTCCAGATGGCGCGCTCGAGCTCAAGTGGGAGTACGACGAGGACTCTCAGCGTTACTATGTGTCTTTTCCTGATGATCAGTAGTGGTGCCTATTCGGGGTTAGATTCAGGGCCTTGTCGCATGTTGGGGGTCTTTTCTATTTTGGCGCCGTAGTCGGGCCATGAGTGATTTGTATGATGGATATTATTTATGTACTTTGATGTGACGTGGCGAGTGTAAGCCAACTATGTTATTCCCCTTATATTGTTTATGTACATGGGATGTGTGATGATTTCCCGACTTGCGACATATGCCTTCAATGCGATTATGCCTCTAAGTCATGCCTCGACACGTGGGAGATATAGTCGCATCGAGGGTGTTACAAGTTGGTATCAGAGCCTTCCCCGACCTTAGGAGCCCCCATTGCTTGATCGTTTTTAGCAGCCGAGTTGTGTCTAGAAAAATGTTTTGAGTCCTTAGGAATTATATATCGGAGAGCTTAGGAATTCTTTTTACTTCCCAGTCTCCTCATCGCTCTGGTAAGGCATCCCGACGTAGAGTTTTGACTCTTCTCTTCTCAAATTTCACTAAAAAAATTAGGATCACGCGAGTATCTTGGTTTTGTTCCGATGGCTTATGATGAGAATACTGTCTTGGTGCCTCCTGTCAGGGGTTTAGTGGAAGTGTCCCGGGGAGTTAAGCTCTGAGGTGTTGTCATCATAATTCTATCGTTGCAATTCTGGTATACTTGAGATATGTTCGCGACATCGAAAATCTCCTTTATGCAGTTCGTTGGTGAGATAACCTCGACGCCACCCAGTACTGGGGCGAGAGTTCGGGAGTATCGCCATAACTTGTATAACGGATGCTTTTTGAAGGTTGAGGTAGATGGTTTCCGAAGGTTTCTTGGTTATGTGTTGAAGGATGGATACAGCTGGATGTAGGATTTGCTAGCTTGGGTGAGATATTATGCTTCCCCTGTATCCCCAACACCTGATTGCATAACCGGAAAGTTTCGGGAGTTTCATAGGTGGGAATTCAAGTAGCTCTTAGGATATCCTTCCGACAGATGTATGATATGAAATTGGGGTTCGACGTCTAGTGGTTCGCCTATTCACGGTTGATTTTACAGTGGTCTCGTTGTGTCTTAAAGAGTCCTTGGCTATGCTGACTCGGGGACGCTTCGTATGTCATGTGCACTGCCTTGTACATGATGGTGTTGTACGATCGAGCCCGTGTAGGTCCCACCACGAAAACTTCGGACGAAATTTCTATCATATGTTTGTTCCGGCTTATTCCGCAAGCCAATCCTTGGTTTTATTTTCAGTCGTGGTATTCGAGTTCCTTCGACGTCATGTGTTGATTCCATCCCTCGTTGATGTACCTCTTCTACCTGATTCTTCGTGGCTTCGCAATTTAGGAATATGTGACCACTTCAAGAGAAGTGCATTCGTTCATTTTGTTCGGATGTGAAGACTTTATGTTGCAATTTTCATTCCGTTGGATTTAGCTTCAATATTTGTCTATTTGTGTGCTAATGGTGGTCAACCTCTTCAGGATGGCTCCTCCAACGCGCACGACTTCGAACCCTGATCCGCCACCACCTCCGCCTCCTCCGGAAGCATGGCAAGCTGTGATGGCCGCTACTAATGCAAATACATAGTTGATCATGCAAATCCTCCAAGAGCGGAATCAAGGCAGTCAATGGAATCAAGGCAACAACCAGAACCATTTTGCAACTCTGAATCAGTTCCTCGCAAATGGTCCAAAGACGTTCAGCAATTGTGTTGAGGCTACCGATGCTGACGATTGGCTAGTGGATCTGGGCAAGCATTTTGAATGCAGCAACATCAGGCCTAAAGATTTCGTCAAGTTCGCTTCTTTCTAGCTCAAAGATCAGGCTGCAGAGTGGTTCCAGCAGTACAAGGATTCTAGAGGTGGACGTTTGATCACTTGGGATGATTTTCGTCGTGATTTCCGAGCTCATCACATTCCTCAGAGTGTGACTGAAAGCAAACGTGAGGAATTCCGCAATCTGAAGCAAGGCTCTTTGTCTGTCTATGACTACAACAAGTTGTTCCAGAAGCTCGCCCGTTTTGCCAAGCAGGATGTTCCTGATGAGAAGAGCATGATCTATCAGTTCAGGGGTGGTCTCCGTGAAGAAATTCAGCTCGCTCTTGTCCTCTTTGAGCCGCTGAGATACGATGAGTTCTACAACATGCCGTTGAAGCAAGAGGCTGCTCAGTTGAGGTGTGATGCTTCCAGGAAGCAAGTCAGAGACACTACGCCTTCTTCCTCTACTCAAGTGGCCAAGCAGTAGAAGTATTGGCTTCCTCCTCCTCCGTTCCGTCAGCCGTATCAGCAGAAGAGCAAAGGTGGCAGTGGTTCATCCCACCCTCCCAACCCAAGCTTTCAGAACAAGACTTCGTCTCAAGCTCCAAGATCGAGTGCTCCGTACCACCGTCCGCTTTCTGAGGTCACGTGCAACAAGTGCCAACAGAAGGGTCACTACGCCAACAAGTGTTTCAACCAGAGGCGTCTTCCTCCTCCTCCTCCTGTCAGATCGGCAAGTACAGCTGTGGTCAAGCATAACCCCAAGTCTGCCAAGGTCAACTTGATGAACGCAGCTCAGGCAGAGGATTCTTCAGATGTCATCATGGGTAACCTTCCTGTTAATGATATTCCTGCAAAAGTTCTTTTTGACACGGGTGCTTTGCATTGTTCCATCTCAAGGCCATTTACATCTAGGCATGAATTGGTTTCACAAGTTCTGCCTAGCCCATTAGCAGTGGTCTCTCCTGGTAAGCGCATGCAGGATAACTCCATCATTCCGGATGTCACTATCACTTTGGGCGATTATAAGTTCTTGGCTTCTCCAACGGTTCTTGGTGATTCTGATATCGATCTTATTCTTGGGATGGACTGGCTCTCTAAACACAAGGCTCACCTTGATTGTGTAGCCAGGCAGATTCAACTGACTCATTCGTCTGAGGATGTAATTGTCTTTGCTGCTCGGGATAATACCATCCGGTTGTTTTCTCTGAATGAGAAGGGTGAATTGGATGCTATTTCGCAGATCCCTGTCGTCTGTGAGTATCAAGACGTCTTCCCAGAAGAACTCCCAGGCATGCCTCCGCACCGGCCGGTTGAATTTGTTATTGAACTTGAGCCCGGTACGGAACCTGTGTGCAAACGTCCCTACAAGCTCGGCCCTGAAGAGTTGAAGGAGTTGAAGAAACAACTCGATGTGCAAGAAAGAATGGGTCTCATTCGGCCTAGTACTTCTTCATGGGGTTGTGGTGTTCTTTTTGTGAAGAAGAAGGATGGAATGGACCGACTTTGTGTTGATTATCGTCCATTGAACAAGAAGACCATCAAGAACAAATACCCACTTCCCAACATCAATGAGCTGTTCGAACAACTCAAGGGTGCCCAAGTATTCTCCAAGCTTGACCTCCGTATGGGTTATCATCAGATTCGTATTCGTGAACAAGATATTCCCAAGACGGCTTTCAGGACAAGCTATGGGTCATATGAATACACTGTCATGTCTTTTGGCCTCGCCAACGCTCCTCCGACGTTCTCTCGCATGATGAACTTCATCTTCAACCCCTACACCAATGACTTCGTTTTGGTCTATCTCGACGACATTCTAGTTTTCTCGAAGAACAAGGAAGATCATGCCAAGCACTTGCGTTTGGTTCTTGACAAGCTCAGGGAACATCAGTTCTACGCCAAGTTCTCCAAGTGTGAATTTTGGCTCGATGAGGTGCTTTATCTTGGCCATGTCATCTCTGCCAAGGGCATTTCCGTGGATCCTGAGAAGGTGTCTGCAATTGTTAATTGGGAACCTCCTCAGAACGTGAAGCAACTCCATAGCTTCCTCGGTCTTGCAAGCTACTGCCGAAGATTCGTTGAAAACTTTTCTAGGATCGCGAAGCCTCTCTCAAATCTTCTTCAGAAGAACGTCAAGTACGTTTGGTCTCCGGTGTGTGATATTGCTTTCAACGCTTTGAAAGAGAAGTTGATCACTGCTCCAGTTCTGACTCCGCCTAATGAAACCAAGCCGTACGAGGTCTTTTGTGATGCCTCTCTCCAAGGTCTCGGTGCTGTACTGATGCAAGAGAAGAAAGTTGTGGCTTATACCTCTCGCCAGTTGAAGCCTAATGAGAAGAACTACCCCACTCATGATCTCGAGTTGGCGGCAGTTGTGCATGCTTTGTTGACTTGGAGACATCTTCTATTGGGAAGAAAAGTGGACATTTTCACTAATCACAAGAGTCTCAAGTACATCTTCACCCAGCCTAATCTCAACCTCAGGCAGACTCGATGGGTCGAAATGATTCAAGAGTATAATCCGAGTATCGAGTATACTCCAGGCAAGGCTAATGTGATTGCTGACGCTTTGAGCAGAAAAGCATATTGCAACAGTCTGATTCTCAAGCCTTATCAACCCGAGCTTTGTGAAGCCTTCCGCAAACTTAATCTGCAAATTGTTCCTCAAGGTTTCCTCGCCAACCTTCAAGTCTCTCCTACCTTGGAAGACCAGATTCGCCAAGCCCAGCTTCTTGATGCTATGGTGAAAAAGGTGAAGATTGGTATTGCAAAGAGTCAGTCCAAGTACAAGTGCTACCGACTTGATGACAAGGACACTCTCTTCTTCGAGCATCGAATTGTTGTGCCCAAAGGTGAACTTCGTAAAGTGATCATGAACGAGGCTCACAACTCTCTCCTCTCCATCCACCCTGGGAGCACGAAGATGTATCAAGATCTCAAGCAAACTTATTGGTGGACTCGAATGAAGCGCGAGATCGCTCAATTCGTGAATGAATGTGATGTCTGCAGAAGAGTGAAGGCAGAACACCAAAGGCCAGCAGGTCTCCTCCAACCTCTTGCCATTCCAGAATGGAAGTTTGACCACATTGAAATGGACTTCGTGACTGGGTTTCCAAAGTCCAAGCGTGGCAATGATGCTATATTCGTTGTCATCGACAAGCTCACCAAAGTGGCTCACTTTCTGCCTATCAAAGAGTCAATCACTGCAGCTCAATTGGCGGAACTCTATACCTCGCGAATTATCTCTCTGCACGGTATTCCTCAAGTGATATCTTCCGACCGTGGCAGCATCTTTACCTCCAAGTTTTGGGATTCTTTTCAGAAGGCCATGGGCACCAACATTCGCTTCAGCACTGCTTTCCATCCTCAAACAAGCGGACAAGTCGAGCGTGTCAACCAGATTCTTGAAGATATGCTCAGGGCTTGTGTTATCTCCTTCGGCATGAAGTGGGAGGATTGTCTTCCTTATGCTGAATTCTCATACAACAATAGTTTTCAAGCAAGTTCGGGCAAGGCCCCATTTGAAATTCTGTATGGCAGGAAGTGCCGTACACCTCTCAACTGGTCTGAAACCGGTGAACGTCAGCTGCTGGGAAATGACCTGATCACAGAGGCAGAAGAAATGTGCAAGGTCATTCGTGATAACCTCAAAGCAGCCCAATCCCGCCAGAAGAGCTACTATGACAGTAAGCACCGTGATTTGGCTTTCGAGATCGGATATCATGTCTACCTCCGCGCCTCTCCTATGAAAAGGACTCGTTGCTTCGGTATCAAAGGGAAGCTTGCCCCCAGATACGTCGGACCTTTCAAGATTGTCAGCAAGAGAGGCGACCTCGCCTATCAACTCGAGCTTCCTTCAAACTTTGCTAATGATCATGATGTGTTCCATGTCTCCCAACTCCGAAAGTGCTTCAAGACGCCTGAACGCACCGTCAACTTCGAGGACATTGAGCTCCAAGAAAGTCTCTCCTATCGTGAGCACCCAGCTGCAATCCTTGAAGAGACTGAACGCAGGACTCGCAACAAGTCAATCAAATTTCTCAAAGTCAAGTGGTCACACCATTCCTACCGTGAAGCTACCTGGGAACGCGAGGATCACCTCCGTTCTGAGTACCCGGAGTTCTTTCAGTCCTAGATCTCGGGACGAGATCTTTTCGTAGTGGTGGAGTGTTGTAACGCCCTAGATACGGCTTTCCCAATTTGTACTCCAACTCTTGCCGTTTCCGGCATTAAGTTATATTTATTTCTCGGGTTCGGGTCTTTGTCTCCGTGTGTTGTTTTCGTTTTCGTGCATCTCATATCATGTCATCACGTGCATTGCATTTGCATACATGTTCATCTCATGCATTCGAGCATTTTCCCCGTTGTCCGTTTTGCATTCCGGCGCTTCGTTCTCCTCCGGTGGCCATTTCTAGCTTTCTTTCGTGTGTGGGGATTAAACATTTCCAGATTGGACCGAGACTTGCCATGCGGCCTTGGTTTACTACCTGTAGACCGCCTGTCAAGTTTCGGGTCATTTGGACTTCGTTTGATACTCCAACGGTTAACCGAGGGACCGAAAAGGCCTCGTGTGTGTTGCAGCCCAACACCCCTCCAATTTGGCCCAAAACCCACCAAACTCTGCTCCATCGTCTCGGTCGTTCGATCACGATCGCGTGGCCGAAAACCGCACCTCATTTGGACACTCCTAGCTCCCTCTACCTCTATAAATACCCCCTCCCGTTTTTCGGATCTTCCCCTACCTCCGAACCCTAATTTTCCCTCGCGATCGGCCGGACGTGTCCGACCCGGCCGGACTTTGTCCGCTCCACTCCCCCCCCCCCGCCAGTCAGCCGCCGCCACATGGCGCTAACCACCGCCGCCGCCGCCGCGGGCCGGGAGGGCCAGATCCGGCCCCCACCGCCGCCTACCCGGGCCGAGTGCCCCGCGCCTCCTCTCCCGTACGCCGCCTCCTCTTCCCCGACTCCGGCACCGCCCTGCCGCCTTCGCCACCGGTCGGCGCCGCCACACCACCGCGCCGCTCCCCGGCCGCCATCGCCGCCTGCCGAGCCGGGCGCCGCCGCCCCTCGACGCCGAGGAGCGCGTCTCGCCGACCGCGCCCCGCCGCCCCTCCTTTCGGCCGCCACCTCGGCTTCCTCCCCTCCTACTCCGGCCATCCGCGACAACTCCGAGCTTCGGCGACCTCAAAACTCCGGCGATGAACAGTGCCATGAACAGTGCTCTCTGATCTGGATCTGAGATATTTTGAACTCGGTTGACTTTTCGTCCCTAACCCTAGTTTTTTATGCTATATTTGACTGCTCATATCTCCGCATCCGTAGCTCCGTTTTGGACATATGATATATCAAAATCTTCGCCTCGACGAGTACATCATTTCATTCCATTGCATCATTTGCATTTTAGTTCATCTTGGTGCCCAAAATGCCGTTAGAAGGAGGCATCATGAGTTAAATTGCAGATCCGTTAGCTCAACATTGACTTTTGTCATTTTTGCCATGATTATTGTGTGCATGATATGCCTGTGCCCCTTTGGGATAAATTGTTAAGCATTTGGTCTTCTTTCCAGAGGTGCCACCCATGAATTTTTAGGATGTGTGTGGTGTCTTGTGCAAGCTTGCAAAGAGGGGTACCTGAGATTGCTGATTTCAGGGACTTAGTGATTTTCACTAAGTCTGGGATATTTTTAGTTTATGATGCCATATGTCCAGCTTGTTTCGTAGTGATCCATGCCTCTTTTGAGGATGATCAGTAAGAGTGGTTTGTTATGCTTGTTATGCTCTATCCATCCATATCTTTACTTGTTATGTTGGAGCACCCTAGGTTGACTCAATCGAGCTCAACTTTTGCATCGTTGTTAATTTGGGCAGATCGTGAACTCTTTTGCGATTTTGCCGGTGCTATTGCTAGTGATCCATGCATGCTATGCCATTGTTCTTGCCATGTCTAGCTAGCATTTCGTGCCTTCTTTATGGATATATACTTGCCTTGCCTTGACTTGCAACGTAACGAGTGCATCAAGCTCGTTTACATGCCTCCGTGAGTTATAATTTCAGCATGTCTCAGTTTTCACCAAGTCTGAAAACTGATTGTGTTTCATCTATGTTCGTGTGCTCGGTAGAGTATTTTGTGAACCCTTTTGGCCCCAGGTCATTTTGGGTGTTTTGTTAAGCTTGTTGAGTAGCTCCATGCCATGCTCTTACTTGCCATGTTCAGGTTATGTTTCATGTTGTTTTGCTGCTCCGAAGAGAGCATCGTGGTCTGAAATTTCAAACTAGTGTTAATTTCACTAAGTCTGAAATCTGTTTTGCTTATTCAGTTTTGCCATGCTTGTTTGAACCCCTTAATGGATGAATTTGCCTATGGCTCACTCCTAGTGATTTGTTAAGCATCTTGTATACATCCCTTCCATGGTTTTTGTTTTCATGTTTGGTGGCTGTAGCATGTTCATTTCGTTGCATTTAGGAGCCTACTTGCTGTAAATCGCAGATCGGTTCGTTTCGTAAAACGCTTGCCATTTCCAAACCGTAGCTCCGATTCCTATGATCTTTATATCGTTTTCAGGGGATTTCTTACCCTCTATCCAGTGGCACACTTGGTTTTCCAAGTTGAGGCCAGGTTCATGCATTTCCTGTCACGTCTTGCATTTTGCATCCCGCATCGCATCCCGCATAGCATACCATCTTTGCATATTATTGGTTGCCCTTGCACGTGGTTGATTGTATCCTTGTTGCTTGTTTGTGTTGTCGGGTAGAGCCGGGAGACGAGTTTGCTAACGAGGAGCCCGTTGAGTTTGCTTTTGAGGATCCAGTCAACTCTGACAACTGTGTAGGCAAGATGATCATACCCTCGAAATCACTACTATCTTTGCTATGCTAGTTTGCTCGCTCTTTTGCTTTGCCAATGCTTCGATGCCTACCACTTGCTTGTCAGCCTCCCAATTGCCATGATTGAGCCTCTAACCCACCTTTGTCCTAGCAAACCGTTGATTGGCTATGTAATCGCTTTGCTCAGCCCCTTCTTATAGCGTTGTTAGTTGCAGGTGAAGATTGGAGCTGTTCCTTGTTGGGACATTTATTTACTTGTTGGGATATCATTATATTGCTATGTTATCTTAATTCATCTATATACTTGGTAAAGGGTGGAAGGCTCAGCCTCTCGCCTAGTGTTTTGTTCCACTCTTGCCGCCCTAGTTTCCGTCATATCGGTGTTATGTTCCCGGATTGTTGCGTCCCTTACGCGGTTGGGCTATAATGGGAACCCCTTGATAGTTCGCCTTGATTAAAGCTTTTCTAGCAATGCCCAACATTGGTTTTACCATTTGCCACCTAGCCTCTTTTTCCCTTTGGTTTCCGGAGCCCGAGGGTCATCTTATTTTAACCCCCCCCCCCCGGGCCAGTGCTCCTCTGAGTGTTGGTCCAACTGTCAGCTGCCGGTGGCCACCAGGGGCAACTCTGGGCTGGCCTACCCGTACCTAGGACAATCTGAGTGTGCCATGAGAAAGAGATATGTGCAGCTCCTATCGGGATTTGTCGGCACATTCGGGCGGTTTTGCTGGACTTGTTTTAACCTGTCGAATCGTCTTGTTGTACCGAGATACCGAGTCTGATCGGTGTGTCTTGGGTGGAGGTCTATTCCTTCGTTGACCGTGAGAACTTGTTATGGGCTAAGTTGGGACCCCCCTGCAGGGATTGATCTTTCGAAAGCCGTGCCCGCGGTTATGGGCAGATGGCAATTTGTTAATGTCCGGTTGTAGATAACTTGAACCTTAATTAATTAAAATGAATCAACTGAGTGTGTTGCCGTGATGGCCTCTTCTCGTCGGAGTCCGGGAAGCAGACACGGTGTTGGAGTCATGTTTGCGCAGGTTGCTCTCTAGTTTCTCGCTCGTGCTTTGCCTCCTCTTCTCGCTCTCTTTTGCGAATAAGTTAGCCACCATATATGCTAGTCGCTTGCTGCAGCTCCACTTATATATTACCCCCTTTCCTACCTATTAAGCTTAAATAGTTTTGATTGCGAGGGTGCGAGATTGCTGAGTCCCTGTGGCTCATAGATTACTATTACACCAGATGCAGGGACAGATGATACAGCTCCAGATGGCGCGCTCGAGCTCAAGTGGGAGTACGACGAGGACTCTCAGCGTTACTATGTGTCTTTTCCTGATGATCAGTAGTGGTGCCTATTCGGGGTTAGATTCAGGGCCTTGTCGCATGTTGGGGGTCTTTTCTATTTTGGCGCCGTAGTCGGGCCATGAGTAATTTGTATGATGGATATTATTTATGTACTTTGATGTGACGTGGCGAGTGTAAGCCAACTATGTTATTCCCCTTATATTGTTTATGTACATGGGATGTGTGATGATTTCCCGACTTGCGACATATGCCTTCAATGCGATTATGCCTCTAAGTCATGCCTCGACACGTGGGAGATATATTCGCATCGAGGGTGTTACAAGGGACTAATGTGTTTGTGAGAATTGCAGGATAACACAGGTAGAAGTCCCTCATTGATTCAGTTTCACTACCAGAGATGACCCCTAAAAATGTACGAAGACATTGAAGACAATGGTGGTTTATGAAGATATTCATATTGAAGACAATGACATGTGAAGACTCCCTATGAAGCTTATGGAACTCGAAGACTTAGATCCTTCATAGTTTTACTTCATTTATGTTGTGTCATAGGAACCACCGTACTGTTAAGTGGGGTCCAAGAGAACCAGTCAGGAGGACTGAAGTGATGCCTAATTCAAATCCTATGTCTTCGAGCGAAGACTATGAGAGAAAATCTTGTCTAGAGTCAGACAAGTCAGCTTTACTTGTAGCCCAAGTAAAGTTGCCGTGTGAGTTCGAAATCCGACCGTTGGTACACGTGTCAGTTCCTTAGTGACCCAGGGTCATTTCGGACAAATCAGGTCGGGTTGCCAAGTGGCTATAAATAGTCCACCACTACAACCATAAACGGTTGGCTTCTCAGATTTCAGTGCACGGCTTTTGTCGTTTGAGAGCAACCCACCTCGAAGCCTTTGAGAGAAAATTCCTAGCGAGGAGAAAAGCCCTAACCACCCAGAGCCAGAGTAAATTGGGCATCACTTAAGTCTTTGTGTTTGGTGATCTGAAGACTTATTACACTTGAGGACTGTGCATCCTCCAGCCGGTTAGGCGTCGCGTTCTGAGCATCCAAGAGAAATTGTGGATTGCCAGTGAACGAAGTCTGTGAAGGTTTGGGAGTCTACCTTGAAGACTTACCAGAGTGATTGGGCGAGGTCTGTGTGACCTTGGCTCAAGGAGAAAATGGTGAGGACTGGGTGTCCTGAGCTGCGTGTTCAGGACTGGGTGTCCGGGACTGTGTGTCCTTTGGTTTAAATACCTAGCCACTCCAACCAGACGTACAGTTGTCACAGCAACTGGAATTGGTCCAACAAATCATTGTCTTCAGCGTGTCACTGGTTTCATCTTCACTTCCTTTTACTTTCTGTTACACACTGTGAAGCCATTGCATGCTTGCTTTATCTTCTGTCTTCACAACATAACTGTATGATCTGTTTGGCTTCATAACTTCTTCCTACCTGATCCTTATTACACTGCAGCTACTTGTCTTGTGTTTTTACTCTATTGAATACTTGACCATGGCTTGCCTAGTGTAATCTAACTTCCGCTGCTTAAGTGATTGGCATATCTGTACTATTTGTCTTCATAACCTTCACGTTTTGAAGACTTTCATAAAAATCGCCTATTCACCCCCCCCCCTCTAGTCGATATAACGCACTTTCAATTGGTATCAGAGCAAGGTGCTCCCTTGTTCTGTGTGATTCGGTTTAACCACCTGGAGTTTTAGCTATGTCGACTGTAGGGATAATTAAAGTCTCCGCTGCGTGCCCTGTCTTCGATGGAACTGAATATCCCTGCTGGAAGAATAAGATGTGCATGCATCTTGAAGCCATTGACGTCGACCTATGGTATGTCGTCGAAAACGGCATTCGCAAGGCTGGAGAAGGTGTCACTGCTGCTGATGTCAAGAAGTTCACTCAACTGGACTCTACTGCCAAGAATATCATTTGTGGTCATCTGACCAAGGGACAGTACAGCCGTGTAAGTGCCTTGAAGACATCCAAGCTGGTCTGGGACTGGCTCTCCAAAGTCAATGAAGGCATCTCAACCCAGAGAGATCAGAGAATCAGTGTTCTTCGCAATCTCTTCAACCGCTTCAAGCGAAATGACAATGAGAATGTCCAGCACACATTTGACCGGCTCACTGACATCACAAATGAGCTTCAAGCCCTCGGCGCCACTGAGATCACCAAACATGAAATCGTCAAGACGCTGCTGAGATCACTTGACAGTTCGTTTGACATCCTAGCCCTGATGATTCAAGAACGTCCAGATTTCAAGACACTCGATCCGTCTGACATCCTTGAGAGGCTCAACACACATGAGTTTCAGCTTTCTGAGAAAATATATATATACGGTCCAAACTATGGGCGAACTCGTGCCTTGAAGGAAAAAGTTGTGTCCTCATCTGAAGAAGAATCTGACAGCAGTTCTGATGATCCTGAAGACATTGGACGGGAACTTGCAATGCTAGTGAAGAAGTTCCAGAAATTCACCAAGAAGCAAGGCTTCAGAAAGTCTTCACGATCAAGCTCAAGGAATGATGAAGCTTCTGCTCATGACTACAAGAAGAAAACATGTCACAAGTGCAAGAAAACTGGACACTTCATCTCAGAGTGTCCACAGTGGGACAATGAGAGCAGAAAGAAGAAGAAGAGCAAGGAATATGACTCCGACGACAAGAAGAAGAAATACTCAAAGTCTTCTTCCAAGTCTTCCTTAAAGTCTTCATCACACAAGAAGAGCTCAACTGGCAAGGCTCGTGCGTTTGTTGGCAAGGAAATGGATTCAGAGGAGGAGTCTGCTTCTGAGGAGGCAGAGGTGGAGTCTGAGGAGGAGTCTGATTCTGGCATTGCGAGTCTGGCTACAGCCTACGTCGCCAAGTCCATCTTCAACACTGAAGACAATGACTTCATCACCAACACCGATGCAAATGACAAGGACGACTCTACTCCTACCTACTGCTTCATGGCATGCGGTGCCAAGGTAAACAGACGCACTACTCACTATCAAACATCTAGTGACGATGACTCTGATAGTGATTCAAAACCCAGCTACAAAACACTTGCTAAAATTGCCACTGAACAACAGAAAGCCATGGAACATATTCAAAAACTGTTAGACAGAAGCGATGATCTGTTGGGTGCTGAAATGACTCGCTCTGAATCCTTAATTGAAGACATAAAAAATCTTCATGTTAAGTATCAAGAACTTGAAGATCGTCATGATACTCTCTCAACAACTCATGAAAAGCTTTCTTATGATTATCTTGAAAGGAAGCAAGATCTTGAGAAATTGAGAGCGGCTCATGAAGATCTTCAAAAGGAAAACGAGTCACTTCGCGCCGAACAGATCAGTTCCGCTCAGCAAGGATTTGAACCACCATGCCTTAAATGCATTGAGTGTGATAATGCTACTTCTGTTGCTGAATGTTCCACTGCTACTGCTGTTGCAATATCTTCAACTGTTGAAGTGGTAACTAACCCCTCTGCTGAGGATACCACTGCTATTGCTGATGAGAATGCTAGGTTGAAGACATTGCTTGAAACAGGGATGTACAAAAGTCTCAAAGGACATCAGACATTATGTGATGTCCTCAAGAAGCAGATTCTGAACCGAAACCCTAGGAAAGAGGGCGTTGGGTTCGTGAGGAAAATTAATACAGATGGCTCTTACTGGAAACCTGAGCAGTACCCCAAAACCACATGGGTTGCTGCAAAGGAATCCTCAGCAGATCCATCCAATCTATCTGGCCTCACTTGTGCTAATCCTATTATCATTGATGAATCCTTTGATGCAAACTATAAACTGTTTAAGAATCAGAATGGTGAAGTATTTGCCAGGTACATTGGTACTAACTGCAGGAATGGACCGCCTATGAAGAAGATCTGGGTTCCAAAAACGTGTCTGGAGAATCTTCCTGTGAATGTCCTCATGACACCTCACATGAAGAAGACAAACCTCAGACCAAAGGCTTCATATGGTCCAAAGGCTTCATATAGGCAGAGGACTCACCTGAGTCGCAGTAACACAAATGTTTTGCAGGGAAACCATGCTCAGGCATATGAGAGCGGTTCTTCAAACCGTCATGTTCATATGACCAAGAACTATTCTGCCTATTCTTATGAGTACTATTGCCCGCCTGCTAGACTGTTTGCTAGGGCTCCAAAGCCAAAATTCTCAGATGCTGCACTTAGACTTATTGCTTCTAAGCCACCCTTGAAGATGTGGGTGGTTAAGAAAGCTTAACTCTCTTTTGCAGGGAAAGGTCTCCAGCAGAAAACCAAAATCTTCTGACGCTATTGCTGGGGACCTTAAAAATCTTGTGGGGCGCAAGATCAAATGCCCGAATGGCATCACTATGTATTTCGTATCTGAATCGCATGCTACTCTCCCTATTAGTCCTAACCTGGATCTAAGTTTTCATAACCCACTGGTTCGTCAAATGTTTTTGCTTCACAATACTCTTCGTGAAGCCTATCCCCCTAACTGCACTGTAGGGTACGACACCAGCGTCTTCAGAGTCTTCAGAATGGATTATTGACAGTGGATGTACAAATCACATGACTGGCAAAAGAAGTCTTTTTATGGACTCAACCTTACGTCCATCCGACAAGAGCCACATCACATTTGCTGACACTGGTAAAAGTAAGGTATTGGGTCTAGGTAGAGTTGCAATCTCAAAGGATCAACACATGGATAAAGTCATGTTTGTTGAATCCCTTGGCTTCAACTTAATGTCTGTCTCAATGCTTTGCGATTTGAACATGATTGTAATTTTTGGAAAATATCGTTGCCTGGTACTAATGGAATCTGACAAGTCTCTAGTGTTTGAAGGGTATTGGAAAGATGATCTGTATGTGGTAGATTTCTCAGCAGGGCCACAACTTGCAGTGTGCCTTTTGGCAAAGGCTTCAGAATGCTGGCTTTGGCATCGGAGGCTTGGACATGCTGGCATGAGGAATCTTCACACCCTTGCAAAGAAGAAGCATGTCATAGGCATCGAGGGCGTCAAGTTCAAGAAAGATCACTTATGCGGTGCCTGTGAAGCAGGGAAGATGACAAGGGCAAAACATCCTTCGAAGACAATCATGACCACTACTCGACCCTTCGAACTGCTTCACATGGATCTCTTTGGTCCCACTCACTACTCAACTTTTTCCACTACTGCTTGCCTCTATGGCTTTGTCATAGTTGATGATTACTCTAGATATACTTGGGTGCACATAATCCTTTCCAAGACTGAAGTGCAGGATGTCTTCAGACGCTTCACAAATCGGGCTATGAACAATTATGGCGCCAAGATAAAGCACATCAGAAGTGACAATGGCACTGAATTCAAGAACACTGGCCTTGATACATATCTGGATACCTTGGGCATCACACATGAATTCTCAGCTCCGTACACGCCACAGCAGAATGGCGTCGTCGAATGCAAGAATAGAACACTCATTGAGATGGCCAGAACAATGCTAGATGAGTACAAGACTCCAAGAAAATTCTGGCTTGAAGCCATTGACACTGCATGCCATACAATCAACCGTGTTTATCTTCACAAGCTTCTGAACAAGACATCTTATGAACTTCTAACTGGCAAGAAGCCAAATGTCAGTTACTTCAGAGTATTTGGCTCAAGATGCTGGATCAAGGTCCCACACCACACCTCAAAATTTGCACCAAAAGCACATGAGGGCTTTATGCTTGGATATGGAAAGGATTCGCACTCCTACAGAGTCTTCAATCTCTTTCACTACAAAGTGGTTGAAACAGTGGATGTGCGGTTCGATAAGACCAATGGTTCACAAAGAGAGCAACTGCCAGATGTGCTAGATGAAGTTCCAGCCAGTGAATCAATCAAGCTAATGGGATCTGGAGAAATTATACCTTCTGAAGCTCATCCTGAAGAAGAACTTATCATCTCAGCACCTGATCCACATGAAGACAATGCTCAGCCTGAAGACATTCCTCCCCACGACAACATAGATCAGCAAGAGCAAAGTCTTCGACCCATACATCCTCGTGTTGCCAATGAAGTGCAGATTGACAGAATAATTGATAGCATCAATGCACCTGGTCCACTGACTCGTTCAAGGGCAACTCAACTGGCAAATTTCTGCGGACACTTCACATTCGTTTCAATCACAGAACCCAAGAAAGTTGAAGAAGCTTTTATGGAACCTGAGTGGATTCAAGCAATGCAAGAAGAGCTTCATCAGTTTGAGCTAAACAATGTATGGGAATTGGTTAAGCGTCCTGATCCACGGAAGCATAACATAATAGGCACCAAATGGATATACCGCAACAAGCAAGATGAGCATAGTCAAGTTGTCAGAAACAAAGCTCGTCTCGTTGCTCAAGGATATACTCAAGTGGAAGGCATTGACTTCGATGAAACATTTGCTCCTGTGGCCAGACTTGAAGCCATCCGTATACTGCTGGCCTATGCAAATCATCATAACATACTTTTATATCAAATGGATGTGAAGAGCGCCTTCCTCAATGGCAAGATTGAAGAAGAAGTGTATGTTGCACAACCACCTGGGTTTGAAGATCCAAAACATCCTGACATGGTTTACAAGCTCAATAGGGCACTATATGGCCTCAAACAAGCCCCTCGGGCCTGGTATGACACACTCAAATACTTCCTGAAGAGCAAAGGCTTCATACCTGGCTCCCTAGATCCCACTCTCTTCATGAAGACATATGATGGTGAACTATTTGTGTGCCAAATATATGTGGATGACATTATCTTCGGCTGCACCAATCAGAAGTACAGTGAGGAGTTCAGATATATGATGCAAGAGCAATATCAGATGTCTATGATGGGGGAGCTGAAATTCTTCCTCGGTCTTCAGATACGGCAACAACGCAATGGCATCTTCATATCTCAAGAGAAGTATCTCAAAGATTGCCTGAAGAAGTTCGGTATGCAAGACTGCAAAGGTTTCACAACACCAATGCCAGCCAAACATCATCTGGGTCCTGACGACAATGGTAAAGAGTTCGATCAAAAGGTATACCGCTCCATGATTGGTTCTTTGCTTTATTTATGTGCATCTAGGCCAGATATTATGCTTAGTGTTTGCATGTGTGCTCGATTCCAAGCGGCACCAAAGGAGTCGCATCACTTAGCAGTGAAGCGAATTCTTCGATATTTGGCTCACACCCCAACTCTAGGGTTATGGTATCCAAAGGGCTCAGAGTTTGATCTGGTTGGATTCTCGGATGCTGATTATGCTGGTGACAAGGTTGATTGGAAGTCCACGTCAGGCACATGTCACTTTCTGGGCCGATCACTTGTATGTTGGTCTTCAAAGAAGCAGAACTGTGTATCTCTCTCCACTGCTGAATCTGAATACATTGCTGCTGGATCCTGCTGCGCTCAGCTTCTATGGATGAAGCAAACCCTCAAGGATTATGGCATTCATCTGAAGCAAGTGCCACTTTACTGCGACAACGAAAGCGCCATCAAGATCGCCAACAACCCAGTTCAGCACTCGAAGACAAAGCACATTGAAATTCGTCATCATTTTCTCAGAGATCATGTTGCAAAGGAAGATATTGATATCATACACGTCAACACTGAAGAGCAATTGGCAGATATCTTCACCAAGCCCTTGGATGAGAAGAGATTTTGCAAGTTATGGGGTGAGCTAAATATCTTGGAATCCTCAAATGTCTTGTGATCAGGCACACATCCTAACACTTATGCATGTTGATGACTTAGATGTGCAACACACGAAGTAACGTATATCTTCAATCAATGAAGACATACATTCTAAGTGTGAATACATTAACATGGAATTTGACTTCGGAGCGCCACGATAATTGTGCGCCGTGTCTAAGTCTAATACTTCCTATACGGTGGGTAACGCCACCACCAAACGTTCTATTTGAAGTGTTTCACTCATGGCGTTACCTCGCAATGTCTTCACATTTGGTTTGGCTTCAATCAATTTGTCTTCATGATTATCTTCACTGCGTTAATTATATAGATATATATATACTGGTGTTCTGTCCTCTACAGCATTCACTTATAGCTATGTCTTCTTGTTTGAATCTTTTGAACTAAGTGAATGTGATCGGACCCTAACCTCTCCATGCTTCCTACCTCAAACTCTATCTCTCCAAGTTGTATGCATTCTATTGAAACTGTCGAATGTCTTCACTGCATCCTTGTCAGCGGAAGACACAGAGGCAAACTTTAAAACCGTTTTGAATGCTTTTTCATCAACAAGAAATCCGGAGAAGTAGGAACGACACCCGACAATCAAGGCGTGCGTGGGATGTGAACTGCCCCCAAAATACCGCATGATGGCCACGTGCTGTTCAGATGCGAATCGCCAGGGGCACCTAAGTAATAGCGCAGTGCCGCCTCTATCCCTATAAATACACGATTCACTGCGGTCATTATCTCTTCTTCCACCCTCGCACGAACCCTAGCGCCACCGCTAGCTCTCGACGACGCCGGTGACGAAGCGCTTCACTGCCGCAACCTCTCCGACGCTGTTTTCACACCGACCGCGGACATCACTCTCTCCGCCGTCGCCGTAGGTGTCTTCCGTCGCTAAGTTAGGGCACGGAGGATCGAACTGCTCGGCCTCAACTCCCACTTCGTCTAGCAGTTCCAAGTGTGGTAAATAAAACCTCTTTTTACAGCCTTTTTGATCCCATAGTTCAGTCACCTACTGCCATAAGAAGTTTCTGCTCTCACAAGTTACATCTCTCTCAATCTGCATCTCATAACCTGCCTAGAATATTCACTTGTGCATCATGAAGTAGTTAGATTCCTCACTTGTATTGATCTGTGGGTTCGTACAAATCTGGAACCAACTCCTTATCTATGAGTGAATGTCTTCGCACGATGAGGTCAATGTCTTCTAAACCAATTTATCGTCAAAAGTCTTCTGAGAATGCATATGACCTCTTCCCCTTCCCTCGCACCTTAATGCTGTCACAGGTACATGTCCGTGGGAGAATCCTTTGGTTCTCATAGTCTGCATTCATTTGCAGAGTACTTGCAGCATCACATCAACTCTCCTGAAGCCAGTTCTTGTTGGTCAAGCAAAAGGAAGCCTTTGAAGACTTTGAACATCTTGAAGCCTTCCAAGTTAAGATTCATGGCTTCAGAAACAGTAGCCAGGAAGGGGGGTAGGCAGAGACGTGGTGAAACGTCCAAAGATCTGCCTGATGAATTGGCAGAAATGTACAAAACTGATCCTGAAGAGAGCTATGGTCAGCGCAAGACACGAATCCAATGGATTCGAAGATATTGGGCAGAGCAGTGGTTCCAATACCGCTTCGTCACTCAGGAATATGCAGAAAAGTGCACCATCAAGAGACCGTGGGGAGACGCATTATAAAAAAATCTCGTACCCCGGTCCAGAGACGAAGCCATTGCTCAAGGCTTCTATCCATGCATGGTCAGAGGACCACAGCCAGCTGAAGCACATCCGTCATCACTTCTCTGGTGTCGCGATGATAATCTGTTCAAGCGCAACTTCCAATTTGCTCAGAACTTTGCGAAGCAAAACAAGAAGAAGCTGGGGTTGGACTTCAACCCTGGTCCCTCTGAACCAAGGGCGGATGGCACACGCGACGCCAATCCCAATATCATCGGGCCGTATGCCAATCTCGCAGGCCTCATCACTCGCATTCTAGTCCAAGGGACTGCCGTGAACGACCCTCCAGCAGACACTGAGTCTGATGACGCTCCTGCTGCACCGAAGCCGAAGCAGACGAAGAAGCCAAAAGCTTCAAAGCCAGCCGCTTCTCCCAAAATCTCCAGAGGGAAGCCATTGGCAACTGCACCTCCTAAAGCCAGCGTGCAGTCTGAAGACTTATCACGAGTCTCCAAGCCCCAGGAAGCAAAGAAGCCTCAGCCACACACAGGCAAAGAGCTCACAGCTGCTGCCATTCTGCGCAGCGAAACCATTGATCTGTCCAGCGACGAAGATCTTGGAGATGACGCTCTTGAGCAGCTCATCAAGAGCAAGGAGGAGGCTGAAATCTTCAACAATCTGCCTCTGTTTGATGTAGCAATCATCCACAACTTCATCGATGAGTGGTTTGCTACACCAAATATCAGCTTCGATGATCTGCAGCTGCCCATTGGCCTCAGCGTCGCCTTCCAAGGCGCTATTGCTTTAGAACTTGCAATTGCCCAGCGCATTGTTGAACTGAAGCAGAAAATTGATTTTGAAAAGGCTCAGTTCAAGCAGAATATGGCCAGGCTCAGCGTCCAAGAAGTCAAGGACTTCAAGATCATGTTGCACGAGTTAAAGGAAAACTTTCTGAAGAAACGTGCAGAAGCTCAGGGTTCGCGGGAGCGAATGACGACTCTGGCTGATCGTTGTGTGTAGGCCTACAATGAGGCCGAGAAGCGCAAGGCACTTGGGCGTCCCGGCTTCGACCCCAGGATGGCCGCGAAGAAAAAGAAGAAGCCTGCTGTGGCTGAACCAGAGGCACCAAGGCAAGAAGTTGTTCCGATTGTCTTCCCCACTGCTACGACTGGCTCGAAGCCAAAGAACCGGTCAACCGCTTCAGAGCTCAAGAAGACACGGACAGCCAAAGCTGAAGCAAGGAAGAGGAAACACACTGAAGCCTCTCCTTCTGAACCCACCAACAAGAAGCACAAGACCAAGAAATCTCGGGCTGCTCCCAAAGAGCCCTTGATAGTCGAACCCCTCTCCGTCCGCTATCCTGACGAAGATCGTCAGTTGACAGTGCATGAGCCTGCTTTCACAGAGGCTCCGCACGCTGAAGATATTCCAGCAGCCGACCCCAACGCTGCTGAAGACATTGGTCTCCAAGCCAATGTACAAGGTGATACAGCCCTTCCTCATCTTGAGACAAGCGAACTGATCAGCATTGGTCGTCCATTGACACCAATCACACAAGATGCATCGTGGGCAGATCGCCCACAGGAGGAAGATAATGAGCCCCAGCCCACTGCAACTCCACCGGCGTCGCCCACATTCCGTAGGCTTCGCAAAGGGCCAAGGGCTCAGGCTGCTGATAACATTTCGGCTGCATCCGCTGAAGATATTGAAGAAGAACCTCAAGCTCCATCTCCCCCGCACCAACAAGAAGCAGTTTTCCAGGAGAACGTACCTGAATCCGTCCCTCTCACTACACGTGTTGAGGCTGAATACGTTGAGGCTGCCACAACCAACACTGAAGCAATTGTGGAGCCCTTCCCAACAACAGCTTCAAGAGACACTGAAGCTACTGCACCTGAACCTTCTGTGCCTGAGTCTGCTGCCGGTCCACAATTCAACTATCATGTTGTGCACAGGCCCCAGGTCCAGAAGCCGATCCCACGACTGCCAAGGTTCCCAGGTCCTGCATCAGCTCCTGGCTCCTTCAACATCAACAGCTTCAGGGCAGATAATACGTTCTTCAACAGCTCCACAAACCCTTATTCAAGGGAACGGATTGTATTAGATAGGTTCTGGAGCTACCCACAACACAGCTATTATTCATGCATCCTATACAACCAAGGCCGCATCTTTCCTCACCAGCGCCTTGAGGTTGAAGCTGTTGCTGGTCTGCCTGGTCTGGAAGAAGCACTGGATTGCTTCAAGCAAGTGGGTCTGCTGCTGTTTATCACCGATGAAGAGCACTGGAATGAAGAGCTTCTGCTCCAGTTCTATGCCACCCTGCATATCAAAGGCTATAACAGAGATCCGAAGACTTGGGTCCTGGAGTGGATGACCGGCAATGTCCATCATGAAGCTAATGCATTCGATATCATTGAGCTTACCGGCCTACCCCACTCCTGGCGAACTCTTTGAAGAAGGCTGCCAACTCCATGCTGAAGCAATTGCGAGCATATTCCAGCGGCCTGAGCCAAATATGAGTCAGATGCTCTCAATGATGAAGCCATTGCCTCATGATGCACCTTATCCAACTGAGTTCTTCGTTGAAGACTTAGAGTACCTGCCCAGAACCATATCTCACATCGTCAGGCGGACTCTATGGCCCATTAAGGGGCACTCTCCATATGCCAAGGTTGAAGGTGCAATGAAGACTCTCATCTTCTGTATCCTGCATGGCAAATGCTTCAACGCACAGGATCTCTTTATACGCCAACTTGCAGCGTCTGGCTCAGATCTCTTTGGTTGGAAGTTTTATGCTCTTTGGGTTATGAGGCTGATCAAGCTTCACTCTGCTATCTCCTATCAGCCCTCAGCCCGCAACCATAGGATCTTCTTACCCGATGTGGACACCTCTGCTGAAGCAATATATCCTAAGCCTGCCAAGCAACCATTAAGTCTTCAGAATGCAGAACACCAGAGCTTCACTCAGAATGATGAAGGTGTTGAAGCCATCTCAAGAGTGTATCCAATGGCTGGCACCACATGTGCCCCTGCATCAACTGAAGCCACTGACAGCACAGCTGCACCGAGACCCAAGAAACGCGCTCGTGCACTCAATGACCGAGAACTTCTTGTGGCTCTTCACCAAAAGCAAGATAGGCATCATGACTGGCTCAAGAGGCAGATGAGAAGTATCATGCAAGACGTCAATCGCATCAGAAATCTGGCCACCAAGAATGCATTCGTCACACACGAAACCTGTCGCCGCACTTGGAAAGGCCTCACCATGATGTGCACTGAAGCTGAACTTCAAGAGGATGGCTTCAGAGATAGATTCAAGTTTGACTCCACACCCCCAGAAGAGATGTGCTGCGCGGAACTCCATCCCTTGAAGATTCTGAGTTCTCTTCCTCTGCTGCCACCATGACTGCAAGAATCATTGAGGAAGAAGACGATGCTACATCACCACCACCTCCTTCAGCGTGCATCGACCCTGCACCAAGCTCTTCAGCACCACCAAACGCCTCCACCGACCCTGCTGCGCCTGGGAACGCGTAGAAAACTCTATGTCTTCAAACCTTTTTGGTCATCATTAACAAAAGGGGGAGAAGCATATGATGTTTATAGTCTTCAAGCGGGTCAATATGGGCGGGTGCTTTATATTTTGCTGCATTTTGCTTCGTGCTTACAACTCTCGTTTTGCTACATTTGGTTCTTTGAGTTGTAACACTTAAACTTGATGGTTGTCTGCTACTTGTTTGCCACTATGTTTTTGCGAAGATAAATTCCGCATGTATGACGATAATTTCCACACTTATATCATTTTGCAGACGTCCATTTTTCATTATGCATGTCATTCTCTTCATATACTTTTACATGCATGGTGGATTGTCATCATAAGTTGAAGTGGATTTCCACAAGTACAACCTGCCATGTGCATTTGCGTTCCAGAAGCAAATTACTTATATGCACATCTTCAGGGGGAGCCCTTGCAGCTTATGAAGACAATTCCTTTACAATTTCACAAATTATATTCCCCATTGAAAACTTCAACTAGTTTGTCTTCAATCACCAAAAAGGGGGAGATTGTAAGTGCATCTAGTGCCACCCCTAGTTGGTTTTGGAGTATTGACGACAAACCTAGTTGAGGGACTAATGTGTTTGTGAGAATTGCAGGATAACACAGGTAGAAGTCCCTCATTGATTCGGTTTCACTACCAGAGATGACCCCTAAAAATGTACGAAGACATTGAAGACAATGGTGGTTTATGAAGATATTCATATTGAAGACAATGACATGTGAAGACTCCCTATTAAGCTTATGGAACTCGAAGACTTAGATCCTTCGTAGTTTTACTTCATTTATGTTGTGTCATAGGAACCACCGTACTGTTAAGTGGGGTCCAAGAGAACCAGTCAGGATGACTGAAGTGATGCCTAATTCAAATCCTATGTCTTCGAGCGAAGACTATGAGAGAAAATCTTGTCCAGAGTCAGACAAGTCAGCTTTACTTGTAGCCCAAGTAAAGTTGCCGTGTGAGTTCGAAATCCGACCGTTGGTACACGTGTCAGTTCCTTAGTGACCCAGGGTCATTTCGGACAAATCAGGTCGGGTTGCCAAGTGGCTATAAATAGTCCACCCCTACAACCATAAATGGTTGGCTGCTCAGATTTCAGTGCACGGCTTTTGTCGTTTGAGAGAAACCCACCTCGAAGCCTTTGAGAGAAAATTCATAGCGAGGAGAAAAGCCCTAACCACCCAAAGCCAGAGTAAATTGGGCATCACTTAAGTCTTTGTGTCTGAGTGATCTGAAGACTTATTACACTTGAGGACTGTGCATCCTCCAGCCGGTTAGGCGTCGCGTTCTGAGCATCCAAGAAAAATTGTGGATTGCCAGTGAACGAAGTCTGTGAAGGTTTGGGAGTCTACCTTGCAGACTTACCAGAGTGATTGGGCGAGGTCTGTGTGACCTTGGCTCAAGGAGAAAACGGTGAGGACTGGGTGTCCTGAGCTGCGTGTTCAGGACTGGGTGTCCGGGACTGTGTGTCCTTTGGTTTAAATACCTAGCCGCTCCAACCAGACGTACAGTTATCACAGCAACTGGAACTGGTCCAACAAATCATTGTCTTCAGCGTGTCACTGGTTTCATCTTCACTTCCTTTTACTTTCTGTTACACACTGTGAAGCCATTGCATGCTTGCTTTATCTTCTGTCTTCACAACATAACTGTATGATCTGTTTGGCTTCATAACTTCTTCCTACCTGATCCTTATTACACTGCAGCTACTTGTCTTGTGTTTTTACTCTATTGAATACTTGACCATGGCTTGCCTAGTGTAATCTAACTTCCGCTGCTTAAGTGATTGGCATATCTGTACTGTTTGTCTTCATAACCTTCACGTTTTGAAGACTTTCATAAAAATCGCATATTCACCCCCCCCCCTCTAGTCGATATAACGCACTTTCAAGAACATAACGATAGCCACCGCGAGCCTCAACACTCATTGGACCGCACACATCAGTATGTATGATTTCCAATAAGTTGGTTGCTCGCTCCAGTGTTCCTGAGAACGGAGTCTTGGTCATTTTACCCATGAGGCATGGTTCGCACGTGTCAAATGATTCGTAATCAAGAGACTCCAAAAGTCCATCTGCATGGAGCTTCTTCATGCGTTTGGCACCTATGTGACCAAAGCGGCAGTGCCACAAGTTTGTGGGACTATCATTATCAACCTTACATCTTTTGGTATTCACAGTATGAATATGTGTAATATTACGCTCGAGGTTCATTAAGAATAAACCATTCACCAATGGAGCATGACCATAAAACATATCTCTCATATAAATAGAACAACCATTATTCTCGGATTTAAATGAGTAGCCATCTCGAATTAAAAGAGATCCTGATACAATGTTCATGCTCAAAGCTGGCACTAAATAACAATTATTGAGGTTTAAAACTAATCCCATAGGTAAATGTAGAGGCAGCGTGCCGACGGCGATCACATCAACCTTGGAACCATTCCCGACGCGCATCGTCACCTCGTCCTTTGCCAGTCTCCGCTTATTCCGCAGCTCCTGCTTTGAGTTACAAATGTGAGCAACCGCACCGGTATCAAATACCCAGGAGCTACTACGAGTACTGGTAAGGTACACATCAATTACATGTATATCACATATACCTTTAGTGTTGCCGGCCTTCTTATCCGCTAAGTATTTGGGGCAGTTCCGCTTCCAGTGACCACTTCCCTTGCAATAAAAACACTCAGTCTCGGGCTTGGGTCCATTCTTTGGCTTCTTCCCAGCAGCTTGCTTACCGGGCACGGCAACTCCCGTGTCGTCCTTCTTGAAGTTCTTTTTACCCTTGCCTTTCTTAAACTTAGTGGTTTTATTCACCATCAACACTTGATGTTCCTTTTTGATTTCCACCTCCGCTGATTTCAGCATTGAATATACTTCAGGAATGGTCTTTTCCATCCCCTTCATATTGAAGTTCATCACAAAGCTCTTGTAGCTCGGTGGAAGCGACTGAAGGATTCTGTCAATGACCGCGTCATCCGGGAGATTAACTCCCAGCTGAGTCAAGCGGTTATGCAACCCAGACATTTTGAGTATGTGCTCACTGACAGAACTATTTTCCTCCATCTTACAACTGAAGAAATTTTCGGAGACTTCATATCTCTCGACCCGGGCATGAGCTTGGAAAACCATTTTCAGCTCTTCGAACATCTCATATGCTCCGTGTCTCTCAAAACGCTTTTGGAGCCCCGGTTCTAAGCTGTAAAGCATGCCGCACTGAACAAGGGAGTAATCATCAGCACGTGACTGCCAAGCGTTCATAGCGTCTTGGTTCTCTAGGATGGGTGCGTCACCTAGTGGTGCTTCTAGGACATAATCTTTCTTGGCAGCTATGAGGATGATCCCCAGGTTCCGGACCCAGTCCGTATAGTTGCTGCCATCATCTTTCAGCTTGGTTTTCTCTAGGAACGCGTTGAAGTTGAGGGCAACATTAGCGTGGGCCATTTGATCTACAAGACATGGTGTAAAGATTTTAGACTAAGTTCATGATAATTAAGTTCATCTAATCAAATTATTCAATGAACTCCCACTCAGATAGACATCCCTCTAGTTATCTAAGTGAAACATGATCCGAGTCAACTAGGCCGTGTCCGATCATCACGTGAGACGGACTAGTCAACATCGGTGAACATCTTCATGTTAATCGTATCTTCTATATGACTCATGCTCGACCTTTCGGTCTTCCGTGTTCCGAGGCCATGTCTGTACATGCTAGGCTCATCAAGTCAACCTAAGTGTATTGCGTGTGTAAATCTGGCTTACACCCATTGTATTCGAACGTTAGAATCTATCACACCCGATCATCATGTGGTGCTTCGAAACGACGAACCTTCGCAACGGTGCACAGTTAGGGGGAACACTTTCTTTAAATTATTACGAGGGATCATCTTATTTAAGCTACCGTCATTCTAAGCAGATAAGATGTAATACATGATAAACATCACATGCAATCAAATAGTGACATGATATGGCCAATATCATTTGCTCCTTTTTATCTCCATCTTCGGGGCTTCATGATCATCGTTGTCACCGGCATGACACCATGATCTCCATCATCATGATCTCCATCATCGTGTCTTCTTGAAGTTGTCTCGTCATCTATTACTTCTACTACTATGGCTAACGCTTTAGCAATAAAGTAAAGTAATTACATGACGTTTATGTTGACACGCAGGTCATAAATAAATAAAGACAACTCCTATGGCTCCTGCCGGTTGTCATACTCATCGACATGCAAGTCGTGATTCCTATTACAAGAACATGATCAATCTAATACATCACATATATCATTCATCACATCCTTTTGGCCATATCACATCACACGGTACATGCTGCAAAACAAGTTAGACGTCCTCTAATTGTTGTTGCAAGTTTTTACGTGGCTGCTATAGGTTTCTAGCAAGAACGTTTCTTACCTACGCCAAAACCACAACGTGATATGCCAATTTCTATTTACCCTTCATAAGGACCCTTTTCATCGAATCCGATCCGATAAAGTGGGAGAGACAGACACGACCAGCCACCTTATGCAACTAGTGCACGTCAATCGGTGGAACCAGTCTCACGTAAGCATACGTGTAAGGTCGGTCCGGGCCGCTTCATCCCACGATGCCGCCGAATCAATATAAGACTAGTAACGGCAAGCAAATTGACAATATCCACGCCCACAACTGCTTTGTGTTCTACTCGTGCATAGTAACTACGCATAGACCTAGCTCATGATGCCACTATTGGGGAACGTAGCAGAATTTTAGAAAATTTCTACGCATCACCAAGATCAATCTATGGAGTCATCTAGCAACGAGGGAGAGAGGAGTGCATCTACATACCCTTGTAGATTGCGCGCGGAAGAGTTCAAGAGAACGGGGTTGATGGAGTCGTACTCGTCGTGATCCAAATCACCGATGACCTAGCGCCGAACGGACGGCACCTCCGTGTTCAACACATGTACGGTTGGGACGACGTCTCCTCCAACTTGATCCAGCAAGGGGGAAGGAGTGGTTGATGAAGATCCAGCAGCACGACGGCGTGGTGGTGGAAGCAACGGCGATCTCGGCAGGGCTTTGCGAAGCTCAGGGAGATGGAGGAGTGTCACGGAAGGGAGAGGGAGGCGCCAGGGGCTAGGGTGTGGCTGCCCTCCCTCCCCCCACTATATATAGGGTCCCTAGGGGGGCGCCGGCCCTAGGACATCCAATCTCCAAGGGCGGCGGTGGCCAAGGGGGTGGCTTGCCCCCCAAGCCAAGTGGGGCGCCCCCACCCCTAGGGTTTCTAACCCTAGGCGCAGGGGGCACAAGGGGGGCGCACCAGCCAACTAGGGGCTGGTTCCCCTCCCACTTCAGCCCATGGGGCCCTCCGGGATAGGTGGCCCCACCCGGTGGACCCCCGGGACCATTCCGGTGGTCCCGGTACAATACCAATTACCCCCGAAACTTTCCCGATGGCCGAAACTTGACTTCCTATATATAAATATTCACCTCCGGACCATTTAGGAACTCCTCGTGACGTCCGGGATCTCATCCGGGACTCCGAACAACTTTCGGGTTACCGTATACTAGTATCTCAACAACCCTAGCATCACCGAACCTTAAGTGTGTAGACCCTACGGGTTCGGGGGACACGCAGACATGACCGAGACAACTCTCCCGTCAATAACCAACAGCGGGATCTGGATACCCATGTTGTCTCCCACATGCTCCTCGATGATCTCATCAGATGAACCACAATTTCGAGGATTCAATCAATCCGTATAGAATTCCCTTTGTCAATCGGTACGTTACTTGCCCGAGACTCGATCGTCGGTATCCCAATACCTCGTTCAATCTCGTTACCGGCAAGTCACTTTACTCGTACCGTAATGCATGATCCCGTGATCAACCACTTGGTCACATTGAGCTAATTATGATGATGCATTACCGAGTGGGCCCAGAGATACCTCTCCGTCATACGGAGTGACAAATCCCAGTCTCGGTTCGTGCCAACCCAACAAACACCTTCGGAGATACCTGTAGTGTACCTTTATTGTCACCCAGTTACGTTGTGACGTTTGGCACACCCAAAGCACTCCTACGGTATCAGGGAGTTGCACAATCCCATGGTCTAAGGAAATGATACTTGATATTCAGAAAAGCTATAGCAAACGAACTACACGATCTTTGAGCAATGCTTAGGATTGGGTCTTGTCCATCACATCATTCTCCTAATGATGTGATCCCGTTATCAATGACATCCAATGTCCATAGTTAGGAAACCATGACTATCTTTTGATCAACGAGCTAGTCAACTAGAGGCTCACTAGGGATGTGTTGTGGTCTATGTATTCACACATGTATTACGATTTCCAGATAACACAATTATAGCATGAACAATAGACAATTATCATGAACAAAGAAATATAATAATAACCATTTTATTATTGCCTCTAGGGCATATTTCCAACAGCTTTATCTCCCGCTTAGGAGAAAAGGCTTTACCCCTTTATCGCCTCCTTCGGCGCACCGAACACTTTGAGTGGACGGATGCTGCCACAGCCGGATTGGAAGAAATAAAGGCCCTTTTGGCAACCAACCCAATCCTGGCCGCGCCAAACATCAGCAAACCAATGTTGTTGTACATTGCGGCAACTCATCAAGTTGTAAGCGCAGTGCTCATCGTCGAACGAGAAGCTGCCGGACATAAATTCCCTCTTCAAAAGCCGGTATACTATGTATCCACTGTCCTCACTCCATGCAAATCACGGTACCCACATTATCAAAAGATAGCCTATGCGGTATTCATGGCATCCCGGAAGCTGCGACACTACTTTCAAGAGTGTTCGATTACAGTAGCCTCGGAAGTGCCACTTAATGATATTATAAACAACCGCGACGCTACAGGCCGGATTGCTAAATGGGCCATTGAACTCCTCCCGTTCGACATAACATACAAACCTCGACGGTCCATTAAGTCGCAAGTATTGTCCGACTTTGTCGCCGAATGGACGGAGGCCGAACTCCCTAAAGAGTACGGCGCATACTCCAATTGGATCATGCACTTCGACGGTTCTAAAATGCTGGCTAGTCTAGCGGCTGGCATTGTCCTGACGTCCCCAGCCGGAGATACCGTTCAGTACGTACTGCAAATATTGTATACAGATTCCAACAACGCAGCCGAATACGAAGCACTGTTGCATGGTCTTCGGATGGCAGTCTCCATGGGCATTCAACGCCTGGAGGTGCGTGGGGATTCGAACCTTGCAATATCCCAAATAAATGGAGACTTTGATGCCAAGGATCCGAAAATGGCGGCCTACCGAAACGTTGTCCTAAAAATGTCAGCTCGGTTTGAGGGACTCGAATTTCACCATGTGGCTCAGGAAAACAATCAAGCGGCGGACATCCTCGCCCGCATCGGCGCAAAACGCGACACGGTCCCCCCCCCCAACATATTTCTGGAAAGGTTGTTCAAGCCATCCGTGGTATGGGAAGGGGACACCGGTAACAATAGTCCGGACCCGGCCAAAATGCCCGATACCGAATACTCTGACACAATCGAAGGCTCCGCCACCAAAATAACACCTTCAGCCCACGTAATAATGACCATTATCGCCCCGTGGACAGAACCATTCCTGGCCTACCTAACTAGGCAGGAACTTTCGGAGGACCAAAATGAGGCACGCTGCATAATGCGGCGATCTAAGGCCTACAGGGTCCATGAGGGAGAATTGTATAAAAAAGCACTACCGGAGTCCTTCAAAGGTGCATCTCCGAAGAGGAAGGGCGAAACCTTTTGGCAGAAATCCACGCAGGACTCGGCGGTCACCACGCCGCAGCCCGGTCTCTTGTAAGCAAGGCCTTCCGTACATGATTCTATTGGCCAACAACTCGGGCAGATGCACAGGACTTGGTCCAACATTGCACCGGTTGCCAGCTCTTTGCAAATCAAAGCCACATGCCACCCACCGCCCTCCAAACAATCCCCATTACGTGGCCCTTTGCGGTCTGGGGGCTTGACATGGTTGGAACCCTTAAAGGGGGAACCCACAAGAAAAAATACTTACTGGTCATGGTGGATAAATTCACCAAATGGATAGAGGCCAAACCTGTTAAAACAGCCGAATCCAGACCGGTGATAGACTTCATATCTGGGGTCATACACCGTTATGGCGTCCCCCACAGCATCATCACTGACAACGGCACAAACTTCACAGCCGATGAGGTAAAACTCTGGTGTAGCAAAATGGGCATTAAGCTCGATTATGCTTCAGTCTATCACCCACAAACAAACGGTCAAGTCGAGCGAGCAAATGGTCTTATAATGAGCGGCATTAAACCCAGATTAGTGCATTCCTTAACGGAGTCTAACACGCACTGGGTAGAGGAGCTCGACTCCGTACTCTGGGGGCTACGGACCACGCCGAATCGTAGTACCGGATACACACCCTTCTTTATGGTGTACGGCGCAGAGGCAGTCTTGCCCTATGACATAATTCATGACTCACCTCAAGTGCGCATGTACAAAGAAAGAGAAGCCGAGCTCGATCGGCAGGACAGTCTAGATAACCTGGAGGAGGAGCGCGACATAGCCAAAGCCCGTTCTGCATTTTATCAGCAACAGGCTCGCAGATACCAAAGCAGAGAAGTACGGGCCAAAACTTATAACGTTGGCGAACTACTTCTACGCCTGCCAGATAAGAAAAAGAACAAGCTCGAGCCCAAATGGAAAGGTCCCTTCATTATTGACCATGTTTTGACCGGTGGCGCGTACCGACTGCGGGATGCATCGACTAGTCGACTCGAGCCGAACCCATGGAGCGCCGGACCCTATGTTCGTCCCCTCCCTTTGTCCATTTTTTGCATGTACATTATCTGTCTTGTTTTCCTTTCTTCCTTTCTGTTATTATTTCTCTAGGCCTTTAAGAGCCAACTTGTGCCCCGCTTGCACATTACAGATGCGCTAGCCGCACTCATCATACCTGGGGGCTTCTTTCACAGAAGCTTGATTATTTATTTGGGCCTCGTGCCCCACACATGTGTTATGCTTCCACATGTACCTTTTTGCCATTATATGCATCGATATGACTTAAGTTTTGGCCAAGCTGGGTTGCCTGGCTCTTGTATTTATGCCCTACGTTCCCGTTAATTCGGCTAGGGCATAAGGGGAGCACCTCTGCGATTGTTACTACCGGGTCAGCCGGATGTGTACCTCAGACTGGGTGAAGTCGAAAGCTAGCGTTCTTAAGGGAATATTCGGTCGGCGAACAAAAGATGATTTTTATTTATTTTCCATATCTGCCCCCAGATGTTTTTTCTTGTGTTTCCTATTGCAGTCCGGACGTGCACTTTAGGGCATGCTTACCCAGGGAAAGGAACCCTTAACGGAACTATTCTCCCTAGAAGATGTTTCTTACTACCCATGTAATATAACATAACTAGTTGGGCACTTGTCTGTTCAAGCACCAATGACCCCTACGACTGGTCTCCACGCATACCCCAGTTCTTATATAGTTGAGCGGGTATTCGGCTACACTCCGGACTATCGGGTCCCGAGGTCGAAGTGAAAAGGTCCGCCATGACAAATGATCTACAATCCGGCTAGAAGGCATTATACATGTTACTTTAATTACATAGTCATGCAGACTGACTAAATTTCTCCTCTATACCATCCAACAGGCGGTCTTGCCTACAATCCTGTTGGTAATACTTTGCGGCTAATTCTACTTGCCCATAAACTAAGCTAACGGGGATCTCGTTTCCATCGGGCCCCACAGGTCCGACCTCGGCCATGTGATTTGGGTCTGCCTTGGTATACCGCGTCTTCACCATGGCCCAGGCTTCTCTGGCACCCTATCGGCAGGCTGATATCTTCCATAATCGAAAGCGCCTCCGTGCTCCCTTGAGCTTCTCCACAAGCTCTGCAACGCCCTCTGGCAGGGAGACGGACGGCCACAAGGCATGGGCAACGCCCTGCATCACCTGCCGAACTTGTTCGTGCAGATGTGACAGCTCGGATAGAAGATCACCCGCAGACCCAAGTATTTCCTCCATGGGATGACCCGTCAGCATACCTACAGACATAACGCTATTAGTCGGCTTCTTCGCCGAAGTCCTTTAAAAGGATTCGTTCAAGCACTTACTGAAAATGCTGCGCCGAAGCCACTTATTCTCCTTCTCGGAGTCTGCAAGCTGGCCCCAAACGTCTTTTAGTTCCACGCTCAGCTTAATATTGGCGTCTTGGATATTGTTTTTCTCCCGCCTAACCTCAGTCAGCACGCGTTTGCCAGCCTCTAGCTGTCGCATAACATGCTGGTACTCTAGATTTTCTCCGGATTCATCTACAACATCTGTTGTCAGATCTACAGCCATGCCGCACATTATATGGTAACCATCATTCTTTAAAGTAAATGTTACCAGCAGGTGAGTTTTTCGGTTCCCGCAATGCGGCCACAGCAGCCCGCAGTTGGGTCTTGCATTCCTCTAGCTCCTGTGACAGCCTAGTATTCTTCTCTGTAAGAACCTGCACAATAAAGATGATCCTTAAATCAGTTCTGCTAACTGTTTCAAGTCTCAGGGGCTACTGATACATATAAATCGTCAAATTTACTTACCCGTACATCCTTTACATACTGATCCGTGGCTCTGGCTAGACCATCTTGATCAGCTCGGAGGTACGCCTCTCCAGAATTGAAGGCATCAAATGCCTCTGGTGAGAAACAAGCGTCACGGAGTACGGCCTGGCGGCGCCTATGATTCATGGCGCTTTCCACCTCTGAGTTTGTAGCAGATAATCTATCTGCATCCTCTGTAGGGGGATTATCCGGCGCCCGCCCCATATCGGCTTCCACCTCTATGTCCAGTCCTGGCGCCCGGCTGGTGGAAGCGTGATTAATAATATTGCCGGACATATTCCGGCGAGCGCTTTTTCTGTTAAAGAAACACGGGCGTTGAGGGAGTCCTGGATTAGGGGGTCTCCGGACAGCCGGACTATCTCCATTGCCGGACTGTTAGACTATGAAGATACAAGATTGAAGACTTCGTCTCATGTCCGGATGGGACTCTACTTGGCGTGGAAGGCAAGCTAGGCAATACGGATATGGATACCTCCTCCTTTGTAACCGATCTTGTGTAACCCTAACCCTCTCCAGTGTCTATATAAACCGAAGGGTTTTAGTCCGTAGGACAACAACCACAACATACAATCATACCATACGCTAGCTTCTAGGGTTTAGCCTCTCTGATCTCGTGGTAGATCTACTCTTGTACTACCCATGTCATCAATATCAATCAAGCAGGACGTAGGGTTTTACCTCCATCAAGAGGGCCCGAACCTGGGTAAAACATTGTGTCCCCTGCCTCCTGTTACCATCTGGCCTAGACGCACAGTTCGGGACCCCCTACCCGAGATCCGCCGGTTTTGACACCGACATTGGTGCTTTCATTGAGAGTTCCTCTGTGTCGTCACCGTTAGGCTTGATGGATCCTACTATCATCGATAGCGATGCGGTCCAGGGTGAGACATTTCTCCCCGGACAGATCTTCGAATTTGGCGGCTTTGCACTGCGGGCTAATTCGCTTGGCCATCTGGAGCAGATGGAAAGCTACGCCCCTGGCCGTCAGGTCAGATTTGGAAGTTTGAACTACACGGCCGACATCCGCGGAGACTTGATCTTCGACGGATTCGAGCCACGGCCGGGCGCGCCGCACTGTCACGACGGGTATGACCTAGCTCTGCCGCCGAACAGTACCCCACAGGCTACGCCCGCACCAGCTCCGACCCTTAGCTCAGAGCCAACTGCGCCAATCGAGGACGGGTGGCTAGACACCGCCTCAGGGGCTGCAGTCTCAACGGCGATCGAGCCGAACACCAGCCTAATCCTCTACGAAGCCTATGACTCCAAGGTGCTGGACTCTTTTCTGGACTCCGAACCATCTGCGCCCCTGCCAATCGAATCCGATTAGGCGCCGATCATGGAATTCACCGCCGCGGATATCTTTTAGCACCCGCCCTTCGGCGACATCCTGAATTCACTAAGGACTCTCTCTTTGTCAGGAGAGCCCTGGCCGGACTATGGCCAACGGGATTGGGATGCGGACGACGAAGAAATTCGACGCCCACCCACCACCCACTTAATAGCCACTGTCGATGACTCAACCGACATGCTCGACTTCGACTCCGAAGACATCGACGGTATGGACGACGATGCGGGAGGCGAAGAGGAACCACCGCCCACAGGGCGCTGGAGGTCCACCTCATCACATGACGTATACATGGTGGACACACCAAAAGAAGACGACGAGGACGAACGGAAGGACGCAACGAAGGCTTGTTCCCTCGAGAAGCGGTCAAAGCGGCGGCGTAAGTGCCGCCCCAAATCACGCCTTGGCAGAAATAACGATCATACAGACCCAGCATTGGAGCAGGGCGAACCACCGCCGGACCACGGCAATACGGAGAATCAAACCGAACAAACCAATTCTGTCAAAGATAATAGTCCAGACGACATAACGCCGGACAGGCACCCGGAGCAGCAAAATGCCCGTCAAAGGCTTGTTGCCACCGCGAGGAGTCTAAAAAAAGCAGAAGCAAAGGCTCAAGGCTGCGTAGGACACACTCCAAATCAGATGGAGTAAAGTACTCAACACAGCAGTGAAGTACGGTGGCAATCGCCCCACCAAGAGCTACCCAAAGCGGAAGTTGCTATCTGAATTCGATGAGGAGGCCTTAGACCCCCCACAACCAAAAATTAAAACATCCATCTGGCCGCATAGACGACCTCACGGCCAACATAAAGCGGCAAGCAACGCCGCACATAAGCCAATATGCGGTCTACGCAAGGGCTCGCATCAAAAGGACGGTGAAACCAGATCCATCTATGGACCACGCAAGCGTGCTCCAGCATACGATGCAACACAACAAACATCTGAACAACGCGGTACACCCAGATATGGGGGTGCCGCACACCCCCTATGTTTCACCGATGAGGTGCTGGACCATGAATTTCCAGAGGGATTCAAACCCGTAAACATAGAGACATACGATGGAACAACAGACCCTGGGTCTGGATTGAGGACTATATCCTCCATATCCACATGGCTCGGGGAGATGATCTCCACGCCATTAAGTATTTACCCCTCAAACTCAAAGGGCCAACTTGGCACTGGCTTAAAAGCCTCCTCGAAAACTCCATTGGAAGCTGGGAAGAACTCGAAAACGCCTTTCGGGCAAATTTTCAAGGGACTTATGTCCGACCTCCGGACGCGGATGATTTGAGTCAGATAACTCAACAGCCTAGAGAGTCAGCCCGAAAGCTTTGGAACAGGTTTCTTACTAAAAAGAACCAAATTGTTGACTGTCCGGACGCCGAAGCCTTGGCAGCTTTTAAGCATAGCGTTCGTGACGAATGGCTTGCCTGACACCTCGGCCAAGAAAAGCCGAGAACAATGGCAGCATTAACAAGCCTCATGACCCGCTTTTGCGCGGGTGAGGATAGCTGGCTAGCCAGATGCAGCACCAGCGACCCCAGTACATCCGAAGTTAGAGATAGAAACGGGAAATCATGGCGCAACAGCAATAACAAACGCCAGAATAAAGAAGACAGCATGAAGAGCACGGCAATAAATGCCGGATTCAAAAGCTCTCGGCAGGTCAGCAAAAGCTGCCCTCTAAAGGCGCCAGAGACGAACTGTCCAGCCTAAACAAAATTCTGGACCAAATATGTCAGATCCATAGCACCCCTGGTAAACCCTCTAATCATACCCACAGAGAATGTTGGGTCTTCAAGCAGTCCGGCAAGCTCAACGCCGTACACAAGGGGGAGGATACACCAAGCGAAGACGAGGATGAGCCTCTCAAGCAAGACACTGGGGAACAAAAGAAATTTCCACCAGAAGTCAAAGCAGTAAACATGTTACATGTGATCAAGGGGAGAAACAAAACGGCACTCCTAGAAAAATATGGCCAAGGGCCTATCACCGCGGAGTCCTGCCACTGGTCGTCTCAACCGATCACTTTCGACCATCGTGATTACTCAGCAAGTATCCGGCGTGCAGGATGGGCTGCCCTTGTATTAGACCCAATAATTGATGGATACCACTTCACACGAGTCCTGATGGACGGCGGCAGCAGTCTAAACCTGATATACCAGGATACAATCCGCGAAATGGGGATAGACCCAACGAAAATTTGCCATAGCAATACTACCTTTAAAGGAGTAACGCCAGGCCCAGGGGCTCAATTCACGGGCTCCTTGCTACTAAAGGTTATATTCGGCTTCCCCGATAACTTCCGTGGCGAACATTTAACCTTCCACATCGCTCCGTTCCAAAGTGGCTATCAAGCACTACTTGGACGCGAAGCTTTCACTCGCTTTAATGCAATACCGCATTACGCTTCCCTCACGCGCAAGATGCCCGGTCCACGTGGCATCATTACAGTGAATGGAAGTATTGAGCGATCTTTGCGCGCCGAAGAGAGTGCGGCTGCCTTGGCAGCCGCACACTAAAAACGGCCTCACCAACTAAAGCATTTAACAGGTCATCAAGACCACGGACACGGTTAGACGAGTCTGGCGTAGCTATATGTAATTCATACCGGTCACACCCCTATTACAATTACAAGGGGCTCGACGCGCGCAGACAAGTGGCAATTTTTACTCATCTTGAATTATACATGGTTTCTTTAAAAACTATCTTTTTGCACGACAACTTTTTCACCTAAGTTCCTCTCTTTTACAGATGATCATCGTGCTACACCCGTCTAGGATATGGCACAACGGAGACACAGGCGCAGACGTGCAGCAGGGACCCGTTCCAAGGATTATTTTTAGATTAAGACCCTGCGTAAACCTTTTTTACTGTCTCTTGTTGATACACATCCACCGAATTCTCAGCACAATTGAGAAGGATGCTGACGTCTTGGCATGTGGCCACGTCAGAATAATGCACGTACCTGGACACAAGGGGCTTCTTACAATGGGCACTATTTAGGCCCGGTTTATACCATAAAGACCGAATACCTTAGGGAGTGTTCGGCGTCACGAGTTTTGCCTTATATGCATCAGCTCCGAATCATTGTATTTGGTCAAATGTTGGGTTTGCCCGGCTCCTGTGTTTTGGTGCGCTTTATCGGCTAAGGCAGCACCAAGAGAACTACTGCGATTGTGCCCTGGTTCATCCGGACGAGCACCTCGGTAGAGAAAGCCGAAAACTGACTGTCATGATATAGCATGAGACTGGTCAACCACTCGATGACCTATTAGAATGTTAGAATTCCTCCGCCTTAATGAAGGGTCGTTTTCCGGCCAGGCATGTATGCACCCCGAGATCGGGAGAGTGCGGAGCCACCAGGGTTTATCTAGTAGCCCCACTGTCAAACTCCTATGGCTAAGTGAAAGTGTTAAAGCATTATAGTCTGGTTGCCTCATTCGCTACGCTATCACCTCCTTAATAGGACCAAGACGTTGGGTTAAGTGTGAACACACGTTTTTCGCGAGCACCTCCGCATTATATGCGTGGGGGTTGAAGCCGACGACTGCAATCTTTCAGGTTATACACATGTATACATAAACGGCCGCACAGGAGGCATCATACTACTTTCAGGCAAAAGTATAAACATAGCCTTATAAAATTTCATAAAAGCATTGTGTTTACAATGAGAATACATATCACTCAAACATAATATTCTTCGAGCACTGGGCCTCTATCAAACGAGCACCCTCGAGAACTTCCTCGAAATAGTGCTCGACAGCCACTTGGCCTATGGCCGAACCCTGCGCCGCAACAGTGGTAGCGTCCATCTCCGCCCAGTATGCTTTAGCACGGGCAAGGGCCATCCACGAGCCTTCTATGCACGCCAACCTCTTCATCGCATTAATGCACGGCACCGCACCAAGGAACCGCTGCACTAAACTGAAATAGTTGTTCGGCTCTGGCTTTTCCGGCCATAGCTGATCCACGACAGACCTCATGGCGAGTCCGGACAACCTATTTAGTTCGGCCCATTCGGCTAGCTGATCAGTCAATGGAAGCAGACGCTCTAGAACGTTGAATTGCAACCAGAACAGCTTGTCCACTTCACGATCTGTTTGACCTTGGAAGTATTTGGCCGCATCGGCAGCACTCGCTGCCAAGTCCATATACGCATCTGCTGAACTCCACAGCCGATCCAGAGGGGCATACCGTGGATCTCCGAACTTCCTCCGTAGCATGAAGGGCTTCCCAGCCACAATATCCCCGGCTTCCCGTAGCTCCTCCTTCTTCGCTCTCATAGCAGAGCGGGTGTCTTTGTCTGCCATCGTGGCCTTCTCAAGGTCCGTTGCCTTCGCTCGGTTTTCTTTTTCAAGGAGCCGGCAACGGTCGGCAGTGTCTTTTAATTCTACAGCCATCTTGGCCATCTTATCTTGGCTCTCGCAATGTGCGGCCTTCTCGCCTTTCAACTCTTCGGCCGCCTTCAAAGCAGCCGCATTACTAATCCTCGCTTGTTCCTTGGCTCGGGCAAGTTCTGCCCGCAAGGTTTCCACGGTGGCAACTCCATCTGTAGTCACAACATATTAAAGATACTGGCATCATGCTGCTCTTACTATGTGGCGTTCACCAGATAATAACACGTACCCTGTGCCTCGTCAAGCCTCTTGTTAACAAGCTCGATGCCAGTGTCTGCCGCATCCAGTTGCCGTTTTAATTTTGCAAACTCACTAGTCCGGCTAGCCACCAGAGCTTCCACCACCTGCACATAAGGGCAGTCTGGTTATTGCTTGGGACTATGGTCCTCTGTTCACCGCCGTTCTCGACGATAACCCGAGTCTCAGAGGCTACTATCTACACAGGGCACACCTAACATGTGCGGTACTATCACATATTATCTCACGTACCTCAAAGCTTGTCAGTAGACTCATAAAGGCTTCATGTAATCCACTTTCGGCGGACGAAATTCTCTCCATCACCGTACCCATCAGCGTACGGTGTTCTTCTGAGATGGCCGCTCACCCCACCAGCTCCCTCAGAACGTCCGACCGCATACCAGACAGTGCTGGACTCTTTTGTTTGCTCTCTTCAGGAGCCGGGCGCTAGGGACTTCGGGGGTCTATGGGATTATCTTCTGGCCTCACCAGATCCGGAGAGGCCCTCCGTGACGACACTTCGGGGTCGCCCGCTTCTTGAGCGGAGGAGTCCGGGGGAGGCGTTTCGCTATCCATCATCTCTGGAAGAAGATCCCTCGAAGACGAGCTCGGCTGAGAGGGGCTAAGGCCCGAACTGCAAGATATATGCGGTGGTTATTTTCTCAGAAAAAAGATAGTATACCTTTGCTATTAAAGTATTTTGGATCACTTACGACTCGTTGGAGGGCTGATTCCCCCGCAGACTTTGTGCGGCAAAAGCACCCCCCGAGGCAGGACCCTCTGTGGGAGACTTCTTCTCCCATTTGGAGGCCTCGGCTTCCGGATCCTCGGAAGCAGTCCTTTTCCTCCCCCGGTTATCCTCCTTCATGGAGATGCTCATTCCCTCGGTTGGAACTGGCAGCAATGGGGGCCCGCGTCCGCCCGTATTATCCCCCCCCCCCTGTATCTTCCTTCGAGGGCTCCGGGCAAGGTGCGAGCTCGAGCATCTTTTCCAATACCGGACTTTCCAAACCCTCAGGGAGGGGGGACAAATACCGAATCATCTTCGCCTTTGTTAGCCAATCCTGGTCAAAGAGCAAACTCTCAGAAATAACTTCATGATGAATAAAAGACAGTGTGTTCGGCTAGAGGATCTCTTACTTGTTCGGCAGCGCGGTTACTGCTCAGGCCCACGTCCTCGGTAGTATCCGGACACTCTATTTGAGGTCCGAAGAATGACTTGTACATCTCCTTGTGCGTCAGGCTGAGGAAACTTTGAATGGCACGCGGTCCTTCTGGGTTGAACTCCTACAGGCGAAGGGGCCGGCGTTTGCAAGGCTAGACTTGACGAACCAGCATAACTTGTATTACCATGACCAAATTAAAATCTCCCTCCAAGAGATCTCGAATGCGGCTTTGCAGTATAGGCACGTCCTTGGCTGGACCCCAGCTCAGACCTCTGCTAATCCATGACATTAGTTGTGGTGGGGGGGCCCGAGCGGAAAGCGGGGGCAGCTGCCCACTTGGCACTTCTGGGAGCCGTGACGTAAAACCACTCCCGTTGCCATAATTCGGACACCTCTGGAAAGGAACCTTTCGACCATGGAGCTCCTGCCATCTTGCCTATTGATGCACCTCCGCATGCTGCATGTTTCCCCTCGATCATCTTCGGCTTCACTTCAAAGGTCTTGAGCCACAGGCCGAAGTGAGGGGTAATGCGGAGGAAGGCCTCACACGCGACAATAAATGTCGAGATGTGGAGAAAGGATTCCGGAGCTAGATCGTGGAAATCTAGCCCGTAATAGAACATCAAACCCCTGACGAAGGGATCCAGAGTGAGGCCTAGGCCTCGGAGGAAGTGGGAGACGAACACGACGTTCTCGTTGGGTTTGGGAGTAGGGACGACCTTCCCTCGAGCAGGTAGCCAATGCGAAACCTTGGCGGTCAGGTATCTGGCCTCCCTCAACTTCTTGATGTCCTCTTCCGTCACGGAGGAGGGCATCCATCGGCCTTGAAGGCTGGATCCGGACATGATTGAAGATCCGAAGCACCTAACCTGGGCTTTGGGTGTTAGAACTCAAGGCGGGGGAAGGGTTCGATTGAGCACGAGAGGGAAAAAGAGAAAACCTTGTCCCTTTATAAAGAGGGTGAATATCAAGCGTCCTCTCCGTAGCCGTTTAGGACTTGCCTATAATCTAGGAGTCCTAGACATGGTTGGGTTACCCACGACCGCATTAATGAGAATCCCGTAATTGGGGGAACACGGTCTCTGCTTTGACAAGACGTGTCAAGAAACCGCCTCGCGTTATGTGTGGAGCTGGTTGAAGAAAAACGGTTCGAATAATCACCAGGCCATGACATAACGTCATGCTGCCAGAACAAGTCAGCAAATTGGATTTGCAAAAATATTATTCTCTCTACGGCGGTATGTGGAACTTATTTTGCAGGGTCGGACACTATCCTCGTATTCAAATTCTTCTGTGATGTATTCGGAGAAGGAACCCGCCTTGCAATGCTGAAGACAATACTGCGCACCGGACTCATCGTCATTGAAGCATGGTTCAGGGGCTACTGAGGGAGTCCTGGATTAGGGGGTCTCCGGACAGCCGGACTATCTCCATTGGCCGGACTGTTAGACTATGAAGATACAAGATTGAAGACTTCGTCTCGTGTCCGGATGGGACTCTACTTGGCGTGGAAGGCAAGCTAGGTAATACAGATATGGATACCTCCTCCTTTGTAACTGACCTTGTGTAACCCTAACCCTCTCCGGTGTCTATATAAACCGAAGGGTTTTAGTCCGTAGGACAACAACCACAACATACAATCATACCATAGGCTAGCTTCTAGGGTTTAGCCTCTCTGATCTCGTGGTAGATCCACTCTTGTACTACCCATGTCATCAATATCAATCAAGCAGGACGTAGGGTTTTACCTCCATCAAGAGGGCCCGAACCTGGGTAAAACATTGTGTCCCCTACCTCCTGTTACCATCCGGCCTAGACGCACAATTCGGGACCCCCTACCCGAGATCCGCCGGTTTTGACACCGACAGGCGTCATTATATTTCGAGAAAGACGACAACCACGGAGTGGGGTTTGTTATACCTTTGCGCCGGCGTCTCCATCCTGACCGCCTTCCTTTTTGGCCTACCCAGCCTCGGTGCCTCCTGTTGGCACGTTGCTACGGGTTCGGCAGGGCGTCCCGAATGCCTTCCCTATAAAAATGCCATGTGTATATGGTGGGTGAATTGTCTAAAAGGGGATCCTAGTTTTGGAGTTAGGATTTTTGGTTTTCCTTATGTGCGATGCAGGGAGCAGTCCAGGATAGTCGGCCATAATGGCCACCATGGCATCGTCGCAGCTTAACTGATAGAACTACCGGTCTATCAGCTCCACGAATATAACCGAATCTTCTTCAAGTCCAGAGTCGAGGGCCCGGTCAGGATCCTCTGGTTGTGGAGAAAGGGCTGCTGACCTCCTTTATGGCTTTTCGCAGTTCCTGCCGCAAAGTGGCAAGGTGAATACTTACGACAAAGAATGCGGGAAAAGTGGGAGCAGGGAGATATAACTTACCCAGCTTGGAGGATTGTACATGGAGAATCCATCCCATGGCCTGATGCGGGTGAACTCCTCTTCCTCACCCTTGAATAATTCGGACAGAATTTTTGCTAAAGCGGCAGCATTGTCCGGACCCTTACGCCCGCAGCGGGTGGCGTCATCCGCCCCGTTATAACACCATAAGGGGTGCTCACGATATTGAAGTGGTTGCACTCCCCGCATTATGCAAATCGACATAACTTTGATTACTGTCAATCCTGATCGAGCCAGTGCTTTAATTCGGTTCATCAGATAGAGGACTTCCCCATTGTCTTCCACCTGGGGGCTCCGTGGGCTCCAACTTTGGCGTTTCTTTAGAGGAGCATTGTTGAACTCAGGAAGACCCCGCCGAACAGGGTCTGGAAGGGGCACGTCCTCCATATAAAACCATTCTGAAGGCCAGTCTTCGGGTGACTTCTTCGGAGTACCGGACAGGTATCCGGTGTCGGCGATGTGCCATATTTCGGCTCCGCCCGCTTGATAAAGTGACCCCCTCTGTGTGCGAGGGACGAAGCAAAATAGCCTTTTCCACAGCTCAAAGTGAGCCTCGCGGCCCAGGAACAACTCGCTGAGAGCCACATAGCCGGTGATATGCAGGATGGAGGCGGGGGTGAAATTGTGTAATTGGAGGCCATAGAACTCCAGGAGCCCGCGGAGGAACGGATGAATTGGAAATCGGAGTCCCCTTAATAGATATGGAACAAGGCAGACCCGTTCCCCCATAGAGGGACAGGGAAAGCTCTCCGCTTGCTCCTCGCCATTATAGGTGGCAAGCCCGGCCCGAACGGGCACCATGTACGTCGGAGGGAGAAATCCCTTAGTCTGCAGTTTGACTAAACGACTATGTGGGACTGAACACCTTTTCAAATCACCGGTCTTAGGGCTTCGGGGGGGAGAGGAGGATCTGCGGAGGTCGGCCATGCTGGAATGGATCTTTCCGGAACGTGCTCTGACGGACTCTCGCTGGGGGAGTATGGTATGGATCGGATCTAAGGATCCCCATCCCTTTAATAGACAATTTATTTATCTGGCTAGGGGGCGAATGTAAAAACGCCCTGGCGCCTCGTATTCATTCGACGCGTGGGAGAAATCCCTTATTGGGCACAGAGGCCAAGAGGTTCAAACATTTATGGGACCGAACACTGCTTTACAAACATTCAAAAGATGGAGAAGAACCCGCCTTGCAATGCCGAAGACAATACTGCGCGCCGGACTCATTGTCATTGAAGCCTGGTTCGGGGGCTACTGAGGGAGTCCTGGATTAGGGGGTATCCGGACAGCCGGATTATATCCTTTGGCCGGACTGTTGGACTATGAAGATACAAGATTGAAGACTTCATCTCATGTCCGGATGGGACTCTACTTGGCGTGGAAGGCAAGCTAGGCAATACGGATATGTATATCTCGTCCTTTGTAACCGACCTTGTGTAACCCTAGCCCCCTCCGGTGTCTATATAAACCGGAGGGTTTTAGTCCGTAGGACAAGATACAATCATACCATAGGCTAGCTTCTAGGGTTTAGCCTCTCTGATCTCATGGTAGATCAACTCTTGTAATACTCATATCATCAAGAATAAATCAAGCAGGACGTAGGGTTTTACCTCCATCAAGAGGGCCCAAACCTGGGTAAAACATCGTGTCCCCTACCTCCTATTACCATCCACCTAGACGCACAGTTCGGGACCCCCTACCAGAGATCCGCCGGTTTTGACACCGACAATAATGTTCATAATGGATGCTCAACCTAGTAATGATAATGATGTAGAAATTGAACCTGTTATTGATCTTGATAACCCACAAACAAAGAATCAACGTTATGATAAGAAAGATTTTGTTGCTAGGAAACATGGTAAAGAAAGAGAACCATGGGTTCAGAAACCCATTCCTTTTCCTCCCAAACCATCCAAGAAAAAGGATGATGAGGATTTTTGAGTGCTTTGCTGAAATGATTAGACCTATCTTTTTGTGTATGCGATTAACTGATACGTTCAAAATGAATCCTTATGCTAAGTATATGAAAGATATTGTTACAAATAAGAGAAAGATACCGGAAGCTGAAATTTCCACCATGCTTGCTAATTATACTTTTAAGGGTGGAATACCAAAGAAACTTGGAGATCCCGATGTACCAACTATACTATGCTCCATTAAAAGAAACTATGTTAAAACTGCTTTATGTGATCTTGGAGCCGGTGTTAGTGTTATGCCTCCCTCTTTATATCGTAGACTTGATTTGAATAAGTTGACACCTACTGAAATATCTTTGCAAATGGATGATAAATCAACTGCTATACCTGTCGGTATTTGTGAGGATGTGCCTGTTGTAGTTGCAAACGTTACTATTTTAACGGACTTTGTTATTCTTGATATTCCCGAGGACGATAGTATGTCTATTATTCTTGGAAGACCCTTTTTGAATACTGCAGGGGCTGTTATTGGTTGCACAAAAGGCAATGTCACTTTTCATGTTAATGGTAATGAGCATACGGTACACTTTCCCAGGAAACAACCTCAAGTTCATAGTATCAACTCTATTGGAAAAATTCCATCGATTATATTTGGAGGTTTTGAATTTCCTCTTCCTACTATCAAGAAGAAATATGATATTCTTATTATTGGGGATGTGCATATCCCCGTTGAGGTAACATAATGTTATTCAAAATTTCTCCGATTCCATGTTATTCCGAATGAGTTCGTTAACAAGACTTGATCAACCTTGTTAGTGGATTCCTTTTGATGATCATGAGATGGATGAAACTAGAAGGCACAACCTTCTGTACCCTCCTTTTACTTTCTGTTATTTATATTAAATAAAATAAAAATAGTATTTTTCTGTCTGTTATCTGATTATCCGTGCAATATAAAAATACCCCGAAAATAAAAGTTCTCCAAATGCCCTGAAATTTAAATATGATTTTTTCTGGAAAATTTGAGAATATTTGGCACTGAGAACACGGCAAGGGGGTCGCCCCCCTGCCTCGTGGGCCCACGGTGGCCCTCCTCCACTTATCCTTTCACCCACACACTCCTTCTTCCTCCCCCAAACACGAATAACCAGCTCAAACCCGAGTCCAAGCTCGTTTTGCTGCCATTTTCGGTCTCCTTGCTCAAAGCACCTCTCACAAAACTGCTTGGGGAGATTGTTCCTTGGTATGTGACTCCTCCATTGGTCCAATTTGTTTTTGTTGTAGTCCTTTATTCATTGCAAATTTTTGCTGCCTAGGTGACCATGTTCTTGAGCTTGCATGTCAAATTTGTATGGTTCCAAGTAGTTTCGATGCATGATATAGGCCCTAGGCACTTGTAGGAGTAGTTGCTATAAATATTATTGAGTTTGGTTTACTTTTATTTTGAAGTTACTAAAAAATTTCAGAATTTTTCAGAGGAAGAAAAATGCTTAGGAAAATGTTCCTGCTACGTCTTGAGCTTGTGTTGGTTTTCCCCGAAGAGGAAGGGATGATGCAACAGAGTGGCGTAAGTATTTCCCTCAGTTTTTGAGAACCAAGGTATCAATTTAGTAGGAGCCCACGCTCAAGTCCCTCGTACCTGCACAAAGCGATAGCTACTCGCAACCAACGCGATTGGGGGTTGTCAAGCCCTTCACGGTCAGTTACGAGAGTGAGATCTGATAGATAGAATATTTTTGGTATTTTTGATATAAAGATGCAAAGTAAAAAGTAAAAGCAAAGTAAAAAAGCAAAACAATATTAAAGTGATGGAGATTGATATGATGAGACTAGACCCGGGGGCCATAGGTTTCACTAGTGGCTTCTCTCAAGAGCATAAGTATTGTACGGTGGGTGAACAAATTACTATTGAGTAATTGATAGAATTGAGCATAATTATGAGAATATCTAGGCATGATCATGTATATAGGCATCACGTCCGTGACAAGTAGATCGAAACGATTCTGCATCTACTACTATTACTCCACTCATCGACCGCTATCCAGCATGCATCTAGAGTATTAAGTTTAAAAACAGAGTAACGCCTTAAGGAAGATGACATGATGTAGAGAGATAAATTCATGCAATATGAAATAAACCCCATCTTGTTATCCTCGATGGCAACGATACAATATGTGCCTTGCTGCCCCTTCTGTCACTGGGTAAGGACACCGCAAGATCGAACCCAAAGCTAAGCACTTCTCCCATGGCAAGAACTACCAATCTAGTTGGCCAAACCAAACGGATAATTCGAAGAGACCTGCAAAGATAACCAATCATACATAAAAGAATTCCGAGAAGATTCAAATATTATTCATAGATAGACTTGATCATAAACCCACAATTCATCTGTCTCAACAAACACACCGCAAAATGAAGATTACATCGAATAGATCTCCACAAGAGAGGGGGAGAACTTTGTATTGAGATTCAAAGAGAGAGAAGAAGCCATCTAGCTACTAACTATGGACCCGAAGGTCTGAGGTAAACTACTCACACTTCATCGGACGGGCTAGGATGATGTAGAAGCTCTCCATGATGACGGCCCTCTTCCGGCGGAGCTTTGGAACAGGCCCCAAGATGGGATCTCGTGGATACAGAAAGTTGCAGAGGTGGAATTAGGTTTTTGGCTCCTGTTATGATCGTTTGGGGGTACGTGTGTATATATAGGAGAAAGGAGTACGTCGGTGGAGCATCGAGGGGCCTACGAGGTAGGGGGCGCGCCCAGGGGGCGCCCCCCACCCTCGTGACCACCTCTTTGATCCCTTGTAGTAGGGTCCAAGTCTCCTGGATCACGTTCGGTGAGAAAATCACGTTTCCGAAGATTTTATTCCGTTTGGACTCCGTTTGATATTCTGTTTATCTGAAACACTGAAATAGGCAAAAAAAACAGCAATTCTGGGCTGGGCCTCCGATTAATAGGTTAGTCCCAAAAATAATATAAAAGTGGAAAATAAAGCCCAATATAGTCCAAAACAGTAGATAATATAGCATGGAGCAATAAAAAATTATAGATACATTAGAGACGTATCAGGCATCCCCAAGCTTAATTCCTGCTCGTCCTCGAGTAGGTAAATGATAAGAAGAGAATTTTTGATGCGGAGTGCTACTTGGCATAATTTCAATGCAAATCTTCTTAATTGTGGTATGAATATTTAGATTAGAAAGATTCAAGACAAAGGTTTATATTGACATAAGAAATAATAATACTTCAAGCATACTAACAAAGCAATTATGTCTTCTCAAAATAACATGGCCAAAGAAAGTTATCCCTACAAAATCATATAGTCTGGCTATGCTCCATCTTCCCCACACAAAGTATTTAAATCATGCACAACCCCGATGACAAGCCAAGCAATTGTTTCATACTCTAACTTTTTCAAAAAAAATCAATCTTCACGCAATACATGAGCGTGAGCCATGGATATAGCACTATAGGTGGAATAGAATGGTGGTTGTGGAGAAGACAGAAAGGAGAAGATAGTCTCACATCAACTAGGCGTATCAACGGGCTATGGAGATGCCCATCAATAGGTATCAATGTGAGTGAGTAGGGATTGCCATGCAACGGATGCACTAGAGCTATAAATGTATGAAAGCTCAACAAAAGAAACTAGTGGGTGTGCATCCAACTTGCTTGCTCACGAAGACCTAGGGCAATTTGAGGAAGCCCATCATTGGAATATACAAGCCAAGTTCTATAACGTAAAATTCCCACTAGTATATGAAACTGACAACATATGAGACTCTCTATATGAAGAACATGGTGCTACTTTGAAGCACAATATATGAGACTCGCCATATCATGGTGCTACTTTGAAGCACAAGTGTGGAAAAAGGGATAGTAGCATTGTCCTTTTTTTATTTATTTATATTTTTTTGGGCCTTCTTTTTTTTTCTTTGGCCTTTCTCTTTTTTGGGGGGACAATGCTCTATTGAATGATGATCATCACACTTCTATTTATTTACAACTCAATCATTACAACTCGATACTAAAACAAAGTATGACCCTATATGAATGCCTCCGGCGGTGTACCGGGATATGCAATGAATCAAGAGTGACAAGTATGAAAGAATTATGAATGGTGGCTTTGCCACAAATACTATGTCAACTACATGATCATGCTAAGCAATATGACAATGATGGATGTGTCATGATGAACTAGATGGTGGAAAGTTGCATGGCAATATATCTCGGAATGGCTATGGAAATGCCATAATAGGTAGGTATGGTGGATGTTTTCAGGAAGGTATATGGTAGGTGTATGATACCGGCAAAAGTTGCGCGGTATGAGAGAGGCTAGCAAAGGTGGAAGGGTGAGAGTGTGTATAATCCATGGACTCAACATTAGTCATAAAGAACTCATATACTTATTGCAAAAATTTAGAAGTTATCAAAGCAAAGTATTACGCGCATGCTCCTAGGGGGATAGATTGGTAGGAAAAGATCATCGCTCGCCCCCGACCGCCACTCATAAGGAAGACAATCAATAAATAAATCATGCTCCGACTTCATCACATAACGGTTCACCATACGTGCATGCTACGGGAATCACAAACTTCAACACAAGTATTCTTTAAATTCACAACTACTCAACTAGCATGACTTTAATATTATCACCTCCATATCTCAAAACAATTATCATGCTTCAATCTTTTCTTAGTATTCAACACACTCAAAAGAAAGTTTCACAAATCTTGAATACCAAGCATATTACTATTAGGCAAATTACCATGCTATTAAGAGACTCTCAAATTAATTTAAGTGAAGCATGAGAGATCAATAGTTTCTTTAAAACGAATCCACCACCGTGCTCTAAAAGATCTAAGTGAAGCACATAGAGCAAAATTATCTAGCTCAAAATATATAAGTGAAGCACACAGAGCAAAATTATCTAGCTCAAAAGATATAAGTGAAGCACATAGAGCAAAATTATCTAGCTCAAAAGATATAAGTGAAGCACATAGAGTATTCTATCAAATTTTAATTCATGTATGGCTCTCTCAAAAGGTGTGTACATCAAGGATGATTGTGGCATACTAACAAACAAATACACAAGTAATACAAAACGCTCCAAGCAAAACACATATCATGTTGGTGAATAAAAATATAACTCCAAGTAAATTACCGATGGAAGTGGACGAAAAGAGGGGATGCCTTCCGGGGCATCCCCAAGCTTTGACTTTTTGGTGTCCTTGGATTATCTTGGGGGTGCCATGGGCATCCCCAAGCTTAGGCTCTTGCCACTCCTTGTTCCATGATCCATCAAAAGAATTCACCCAAAACTTGAAAACTTCACAACACAAAACTCAAAATAGAAAACTCGTGAGCTCCGTTAGCGAAAGAAAACAAAAGACCACTTCAAGGTACTGTAATGAAGTCATTATTTATTTATAGTGGTGTTAAACCTACTGTATTCCAACTTATATATGGATTATAAACTATTTTACTAGCCATAGATTCATCAAAATAAGCAAACAACACACGAAAAACATAATCTGTCAAAAACAGAACAGTCTGTAGTAATATGTAGCTAGCGCAAGATCTGGAACCCCAAAAATTCTAAAATAAATTTATGGACGTGAGGCGTTTATCTATTAGTCATCTGCAAAAAGAATTAACTAAATATCACTCTTAAAATAAAAATGACAGCAGTTCTCGTGAGCGCTAAAGTTTCTGTTTTTTACAGCAAGTTCAACACGACTTTCCCCAAGTCTTCCCAACGGTTCTACTTGGCACAAACACTAATTAAACACAAAAAAACACAACCAAAACAGAGGCTAAATAATTTATTTATTACTAAACAGGAGCAAAAAGCAAGGAATAAAAATAAAATTGGGTTGCCTCCCAACAAGCGTTATCGTTTAACGCCCCTAGCTAGGCATAACGAGCAAGAATAGATCTAGGTATTGCCATAGTAATAAGATAGATTGCTGAAACTCATTTCATATTCTCTACGTTCGGCAGCAAGTTTTCTTTGAGGCAAGAAAAAGTAATCAAAAGGATGTAATTTTACGGGACAAAAGTCCCCAAGATCAACCTTGGGAGGTATAGGTTCCTCCTTTGGTCCTTCATAATGCACCACCAATTCATCATTATAAGCATTCTTTTAACAGAACTTTGTGAGCCTATATTCAAGAGAATATCCTAGTTCATTATTTCGAATAGCCAAATCATCATTAAGATCAGAAATTCTATCAACTAAAACATTGGTAGGAACCTTTCTTCTAAGATTTTCATTGAAAGCAACATAATCTAGAGATTGAAAACACATTATTTCTTCTTGATCAAAGAGGATAGCCTCTATGGGAGGACGGCAAGCGTCCACCCTATAATGCGCAAAGATTTCTTTGGCTTCTCTTATTATGAATCTAAACTCATGAGCCAAAAAGATAGTAGCGGCACGCTTAACAGAAGAATGCTCAATATTAGAAAATTCCATAAAAATCCTTTGTATAGAAGGATGCATGTGCATGAATTGTCTTTCAAGTTCAACTACAAGCATGGCAATAGCGTCCGCAAGACTACTAGTTCTGTGGAGGATAGAACTACCCATAGAAGGTAAAGCACCGGCACAAGTAAAGAAATCTTGAATAACTCCTTTTCCAATAATATTACCACTACCAACACGGAATTTTTTTTGTATGAAAGATGGTAGGTTATTTAGCAGGAGTATCGGAATTTTCCATGATATTGTTATCACCCAAATTGGCGATAGCTTCCCCAGTTTCAGACATAACGATAAGCAGGCAAACAAACTAACACACAAGCAAACAAAAAGCAAGCGGACAAAAGAGACAAACAGAGAGGGAGGATAGAGAGAGAGGGCGAATAAAACGGCAAGGGTGAATTGGGGGGGAGAGGAAAATGAGAGGCAAATGGCAAATAATGTAATGCGAGAGATAGGGATTGTGATGGGTACTTGGTATATTGAGTTTTTGCGTAGACTCCCCGGCAGCGGTGCCAGAAATCCTTCTTGCTACGTCTTGAGCTTGCGTTGGTTTTCCCCGAAGAGGATGGGATGATGCAGCAGAGTAGCATAAGTATTTCCCTCGGTTTTTGAGAACCAAGGTATCAATCCAGTAGGAGCCCACGCTCAAGTCCCTCGTACCTGCACAAAGCGATAGCTACTCGCAACCAACGCGATTAGGGGTTGTCAAGCCCTTCACGGTCACTTACGAGAGTGAGATCTGATAGATAGAATATTTTTGGTATTTTTGATATAAAGATGCAAAGTAAAAAGTAAAAGCAAAGTAAAAAAGCAAAACAATATTAAAGTGATGGAGATTGATATGATGAGAATAGACCCGGGGGCCATAGGTTTCACTAGTGGCTTCTCTCAAGAGCATAAGTATTCTACGGTGGGTGAACAAATTACTGTTGAGCAATTGATAGAATTGAGCATAATTATGAGAATATCTAGGCATGATCATGTATATAGGCATCACGTCCATGACAAGTAGATCGAAACGATTCTGCATCTACTACTATTACTCCACTCATCGACCGCTATCCAGCATGCATCTAGAGTATTAAGTTTAAAAACAGAGTAACGCCTTAAGCAAGATGACATGATGTAGAGAGATAAATTCATGCAATATGAAATAAACCCCATCTTGTTATCCTCGATGGCAATGATACAATACGTGCCTTGCTGCCCCTTCTGTCACTGGGTAAGGACACCGTAAGATCGAACCCAAAGCTAAGCACTTCTCCCATGGCAAGAACTACCAATCTAGTTGGCCAAACCAAACGGATAATTCGAAGAGACTTGCAAAGATAACCAATCATACATAAAAGAATTCAGAGAAGATTCAAATATTATTCATAGATAGACTTGATCATAAACCCACAATTCATCGATCTCAAAAAACACACCGCAAAAAGAAGATTACATCGAATAGATCTCCACAAGAGAGGGGGAGAACTTTGTATTGAGATTCAAAGAGAGAGAAGAAGCCATCTAGCTACTAACTATGGACCCGAAGGTCTGAGGTAAACTACTCACACTTCATCGGAGGGGCTAGGATGATGTAGAAGCCCTCCGTGATGACGGCCCTCTTCCGGTGGAGCTCCGGAACAGGCCCCAAGATGGGATCTCGTGGATACAGAAAGTTGCGGCGGTGGAATTAGGTTTTTGGCTCATGTTCTGATCGTTTGGGGGTACGTGTGTATATATAGGAGGAAGGAGTATGTCAGTGGAGCACCGAGGGGCCCACAAGGCAGGGGGGCGCGCCCTAGGGGGGCGGCCCCCACCCTCGTGACCACCTCTTTGATCCCTTGCAGTAGGGTCCAAGTCTCCTGGATCACACTCGGTGAGAAAATCACGTTTCCGAAGATTTTATTCCGCTTGGACTCCATTTGATATTCTGTTTATCCGAAACACTGAAATAGGCAAAAAAACAGCAATTCTGGGTTGGTCCTCCAGTTAATAGGTTAGTCCCAAAAATAATATAAAAGTGGAAAATAAAGCCCAATATAGTCCAAAACAGTAGATAATATAGCATGGAGCAATCAAAAATTATAGATACATTGGAGACGTATCAGTTCCAAGGTGGTTCCTCAAGGAAGCAAGGACCCAGGCTTGCAATGCATGATGCTGATGAAGAGCCACCAAGAGATGCTCCAGTGCGTCCTTGTGAGTGGCCTTCTGAAAATTTTATGGATCGAGCAGGAATTAAGGAAGAATTCAACGCATATTTGCGTAACGCCGATCTTGTGAGCTTCGAGGAAGAGAAGTGCAGCCAGTATCACAATCTCACTAGTACCTTTGTGAGGAGGTTTGAATTTTCATCTTCACGTAATTCTCCAACTGTCCTGTTTGATCTTTATGAAAATTCTTATACTATGGACTTAGAGGATTTTACCACTGCTTGCAAACTTCCACAATGGGGTAGTATAAGGGATCCTCGCAAATTTGAATTTAGAGATTTTCTTGCTAGTATAACTGTGGGAGAATCTAGAGATATGACACAAGCTACCATAGGGAGCATTCACTTTCTTGCTATACATTATTTTGCTCTCTTCATAGGTAGATGCATTAATGGTAAAGATGAGGCATGTCACATGTGTGTCTCTGACCTCAGTATTCTTAGGAGTGCTGTGTTAGGAGACAAATCTAATAATTTGGGAGCCATTGTTGCACGTAGGTTGCATCTTAATAGATTTAATGGAGATTTCTTTGGAGGAATTTATGCAACCCACATAGCTAATTTTCTTAATGTAGCCATACGCGAAGATGATATTGAATTACCACTTGCTTACCTAGACTTTAATGCTATGGTTCATCACCAGTTTGTCGAGAGGAATGAATCACCTCTCCAGTATCGACTAATCTTTGACAGACGCCGTGCTGTCCATATTACTCTCCCTGCTCCTGCCTTCTTTGATCATCAGGCAAAAGGAAGATATGTTATTACCAGAGAGGAGGCAGATGAGTACGAGAGGAGAGTAGAGGCCGCTTGTCGCCACGCTGCAGCTCAGGAGGCAATAGCCGCTGCATCTCAGTACGACCCTAACTATTATTATGGATATCCGCCAGGCCAGCCATAGACCAACTTAGGCCAAAAGCCTAAGCTTGGGGGAGTACGTATTTCTCACCGACATTACATTTATGTTCACACACTCATTGACAGATGTCGGTGCGCATACTTTTTCATTGTATCATCCATGCTAGTTTATTTTCTTTTTTATGCTTTTAATTAGTTTACTTTCCATGCTTGTAGTAGTAATTAAAAAGAAAACCCAAAAAGATTTCTTGTTTTTCTTTTGCTTGTTGGGAGCTCCCCCGTGTAAATAGTTTTATTTCTTTTCTTTTCTTTGGGGGTCGATAGGAGAAGACCATAATTAAATTGTTGAAGTGGCTCTTGTATACATACTTGTTGATCTGACAAAAGAGCCCATATTTCCTTGTCTTCTCCTGTTTATTGAATGCTTGCAGATTCCAGCTTAGTCCAATGCACGTGCACTATTATTTATTATTCACATTGTTCGGTCGTGCAAGTGAAAGCCAATTATGACGATATATGATGGACTGACTGAGATAAGAAAGGCGGGTATGAACTCGACCTCTTTTGTTTTTGTAAATATGATTAGTTCATCGTTCCTGATTCAGCCTATTATGAATAAACATGTTTGCAATTACAACTAGAGATCATAGTTTCTTGTGCCATGCTTGATTAGCTATGAGTTATAATGGTTTACCTTGCATGCCAACATGCTATTAAAATGGTTATGATGTGGTATGATAGGGTGGTATCCTCCTCTGAATGATGTAAGTGACTTGACTTGGCGCATGTTCACGCATGTAGTTGAAACAAAATCAACATAGCCTTCACGATATTTATGTTCATGGTGGATTATATCCTACTCATGCTTGCACTTGGTGTTGATTAATTTTAATGCATGTTCATGACTGTTGTCGCTCTCTAGCTGATCGCTTCCCAGTCTTTTGCTAGCCTTCACCTGTATTAAGCGGGAATACTGCTTGCGCATCCAATCCCTTAAACCCCAAAGTTATTCCACATGAGTCCACCGTACCTACCTATATACGGTATCTACCTGCCGTTCCAAGTAAATTTGTATGTGCCAAACTCTAAACCTTCAAATAAATATCATGTTTTGTATGCTCGAATAGCTCATGTATCAACTAGGGTTGTCCGTATCTTCCATGTTAGGCGGGTTATTCTCAAGAGGAGTGGACTCCGCTCCTCACTCACAAGATAACTGGTTGGTCACCGGGATGCCCAGTCCCATGCTTTATGCAAACTAAATCAAAATAATTGCAAACAAAACTCCCCCTGGGACTCTTGTTAGTTGGAGGCACTCGTTGTTTCAAGCAAGCCATGGATTGATGCTTGTTGGTGGAAGGGGGAGTATAAACTTTACCATTCTGTTTGGGAACTGCCTATAATGTGTGCAGCATGGAAGATATTACCATCTCTTGGTTGTTATGTTGACAATGAAAGTATACCGCTCAAAATATTATTCACCTCTATTTTAAAACCGAGCTCTGGCACCTCTACAAATCTATGCTTCCCGGCCTATCTATTTACTTTTATGTTGAGTCGTCATCCTCTTATTAAAAAGCACCAGTTGGAGAGCACCATTGTCATTTGCATTCATTACTGTTAGTTTACATTGAGTATGACTTGACTGGATCTCTTTTACCATGAATTACAATGTCTAGTCAGTCCTTGGTCCTTAAAGGTGCTCTGCATTTATGTTTTGCGGTCTCAGAAAGGGCTAACGAGATACCATCTTGTTATATCATATTATGATTGTTTTGAGAAAGTGTTGTCATCCGAGATTTATTATTATTGCTCGCTAGTTGATTATGCTATTGATATGAGTAAACTTGAGACCTAAGCGTTATTGTGAATGTGGTTAGTTATAATCTTTGCTGAAAACTTGAATGCTGGCTTTACATATTTACAACAACAAGAGCAAACAGAGTTTGTAAAAGTTTTTCTTTATCACTTTCAGTTTGTCAACTGAATTGCTTGAGGACAAGCAAAGGTTTAAGCTTGGGGGAGTTGATACGTCTCCGTCGTATCTACTTTTCCAAACACTTTTGCCCTTGTTTTGGACTCTAACTTGCATGATTTGAATGGAACTAACCCGGAGTGACGTTGTTTTCAGCAGAATTACCATGGTGTTATTTATGTGCAGAAACAAATGTTCTCGGAATGACCTGAAACTTCACGGAGCAACTTTTTGGAAAATATAAATAATACCTGCAAAAGATGAAGGCCAGGGGGCCCATCACCTGTCCACGAGGGTGGGCGGCGCGCCCCCCTACCTCGTAGGCCCCCTAGAGATCCTCCGACTCCAACTCCAACTCTATATATTGTGTTTCAGGGAGAAAAAAAATCAGAGAGAAGAATTCATCGCGTTTTACGATACGGAGCCGCCGCCAAGCCCTAAAACCTGTCGGGAGGGCTGATCTGGAGTCCGTTCAGGGCTCCGGAGAGGGGAATCCGTCGCCATCGTCATCATCAACCATCCTCCATCACCAATTTCATGACCCTCATCGCCGTGCATGAGTAATTCCATCGTAGGCTTGCTGGACGGTGATGGGTTGGATGGGATCTATCATGTAATCGAGTTAGTTTTGTTAGGGTTTGATCCCTAGTATCCACTATGTTCTGAGATTGATGTTGCTATGACTTTGCTATGCTTAATGCTTGTCACTAGGGCCCGAGTGCCATGATTTCAGATCTGAACCTATTATGTTTTCATCAATATATGAGAGTTCTTGATCCTATCTTGCAAGTCTATAGTCACCTATTATGTGTTATGATTCGTTAACCCCGAAGTGACAATAATCGGGATACGTACCGGTGATGACCGTAGTTTGAGGAGTTCATGTATTCACCATGTGTTAATGCTTTGTTTCGGTACTCTATTAAAAGGAGGCCTTAATATCCCTTAGTTTTCGTAAGGACCCCGCTGCCACGGGAGGGTAGGACAAAAGATGTCATGCAAGTTCTTTTCCATAAGCACGTATGACTATATTCGGAATACATGCCTACATTACATTGATGAACTGGAGCTAGTTCTGTGTCACCCTAGGTTATGACTGTTACATGATGAACCGCATCCGGCATAATTCTCCATCACCGATCCATTGCCTACGAGCTTTCCATATATTGTTCTTCGCTTATTTACTTTTCCGTTGCTATTGCTATCATAACTACATAATACCAAAAACATTACTTTTACTACTGTTACCTTTTGCTACCGTTACCACTACTATCATATTACCTTGCTACTAAATACTTTGCTGCAAATATTAAGTTTCCAGGTGTGGTTGAATTGACAACTCAGCTGCTAATACTTGAGAGTATTCTTTGGCTCCCCTTGTGTCGAATCAATAAATTTGGGTTGAATACTTTACCCTCGAAAACTGTTGCGATCCCCTATATTTGTGGGTTATCAGAAACCACCACCGTCTCCACCGAAAAACAACTACGAGCGCATTACTGAAAAGTCATATATGGAAGTGGAGCGGTCGGGAAGTACTATCAGTGATCGAAGGTTAGTAGAACGACGAGCTAGGAAAAAATTGCCCAGCTCGATGAACAAGCGAACCAATCGTGCCCCCCGCTTAAGGTGTCTAGCAATATCGTCGTTAATGATCTGAGGATGGTGCCCGGTTATACCAATCCTGGTGATTAACTGCCCCACGATGCACATTATGATATAATGGAGGTGGACGAACACAAATACCAGTACGGGAAGCCTCTCGTCAGAGATGGAAGTCCTCCTCTAACAATGTGTTGGGGAACGTAGTAATTTCAAAAAAAATCCTACGCACACGCAAGATCATGGTGATGCACAGCAACGAGAGGGGAGAGTGTTGTCCACGTACCCTCGTAGACCGAAAGCAGAAGCGTTAGCACAACACGGTTGATGTAGTCATACGTCTTCACGATCTGACCGATCAAGTACCGAACGTACGACACCTCCGAGTTTAGCACACGTTCAGCCCGATGACGTCCCTCGAACTCCGATCCAGCCAAGTGTTGAGGGAGAGTTTCGTCAGCATGACGGCGTGGTGACGATGTTGATGTTCTACCGACGCAGGGCTTCGCCTAAGCACCGCTACAGCAATATCGAGGTGGACTATGGTAGAGGGGGGCACCGCACACGGCTAAAAGATTAAACGATCAATTGTTGTGTCTATGGGGTGCCCCCTGCCCCCGTATATAAAGGAGCAAGGGGGGGTGCGGCCGGCTAGGGAGGAGGCGCGCCAGGAGGAGTCCTACTCCCACCGAGAGTAGGACTCCCCCCCTTTCCTAGTTGGATTAGGACTTGGGAGGGGGAAGGAGTGGAGGAGAAGAAGGAAGGGGCGCCGCCCCCTCTCCTTGTCCTATTCGGACTGGGGGGAGGGGCACGCAGCCCAGCCCTAGCCGCCTCTCCTCTCTTCCACCTAGGCCCACTAAGGCCCATTAAGTCCCCGGGGGGTTCCGGTAACCTCCCGGTACTCCGGTAAAATCCCGATTTCATCCGGAACACTTCCGATATCCAAACATAGGCTTCCAATATATCAATCTTCATTTCTCGACCATTTCGAGACTCCTCGTCATGTACGGGATCACATCCGGGACACCGAACAACCTTCGGTACATCAAAACATATAAACTCATAATATAACCGTCATCGAAGCTTTAAGCGTGCGGACCCTACGGGTTCGAGAACTATGTAGACATGACCGAGACACGTCTCCGGTCGATAACCAATAGCGGAACCTGGATGTTCATATTGGCTCACACATATTCTACGAAGATCTTTATCGGTCAAACCGCATAACAACATACGTTGTTCCCTTTGTCATCGGTATGTTACTTGCCCGAGATTCGATCGTCGGTATCTCAATACCTAGTTCAATCTCGTTACCGGCAAGTCTCTTTACTTGTTCCGTAATACATCATCCCGCAACTAACTCATTAGTTGCAATGCTTGCAAGGCTTAAGTGATGTGCAGTACCGAGATGGCCCAGAGATACCTCTTCGACAATCGGAGTGACAAATCCTAATCTCAAAATACGCCAACCCAACAAGTACTTTCGGAGACACCTGTAGAGCACCTTTATAATCACCCAGTTACGTTGTGACATTTGGTAGAACACAAAGTGTTCCTCCGGTAAACGGGAGTTGCATAATCTCATAGTCATAGGAACATGTATAAGTTATGAAGAAAGCAATAGCATAATACTAAATGATCGTGTGCTAAGCTAACGGAATGGGTCAAGTCAATCACTTCATTCTCCTAATGATGTGATCCCGTTAATCAAATGACAACTCATGTCTATGGTTAGGAAACATAACCGTCTTTGATTAATGAGCTAGTCAAGTAGAGGCATACTAGTGACAATCTGTTTGTCTATGTATTCACACATGTATTATGTTTCCGGTTAATACAATTCTAGCATGACTAATAAACATTTATCATGATATAAGGAAATAAATAATAACTTTATTATTGCCTCTAGGGCATATTTCCTTCACAATGATGATGCAAAGATTCCATGATTGGTACATGAAAACCTGCAGAGAGTCTGGGGGGAAGGATACTTTGACGCCGAGAGTTAAAGAGGAGCACGACCTCGTTGGAATTGAACCGTTGACTGTTCCATTTGAGGAGTTCTTCCAGTGGTTCAATCAAAAGTTCCTCGATAAATTAACGGTCACTTGCTACTGTCTATAAGTACTACTTATGTCATTAAGTCTCTATATATAGCTCAGCTCTTTCATTGCATGTATCTATGATTGTCCTCACTATATTATGCAGATTGAAGACCGTCGAATGCAGAAAAGCATAAATCTATGATATTGGGTTCATTAACACAAATCTCATAGATGAATTTACAGTTAAATTTCAAGCCAAAGAAACCGAGGCCAACTTGCTCAAATCGTTGCTAATAAATCAAAACAAAGATAAAATACTCTTTCCTTACAACTTCGAGTGTTACTGTCTTGTGCATATTCGGTTTCCCTTATTACTCGAGGTTATGGTATTGTAATTGATGAGTTATGCATGCGTGCACAGCTTTCACTATATTCTCATGGAGATTAAGCTTGAGCAGGAACTAGTAACCGTCTTAGACTCGAGACGAAAAGATCTCGAGACCTATGCGGACATGACTAAAATGTTCAACAAGTAAGCTCAATCAGTCATTATCGCACTATATCGACAAATTTTTGTTCATTTCCTGATATCAAGTAATTGTTTTCTTTGTCTCACAGGGTTTGGAAACTATTCACCGCAGAAGCTCCGGGACTGCCGGGGGAGCTGCGATTTACATACCCGAAAGTAAGTACTACTAGCTAGCTAGTTCCGTGCATCTCCCGTTGATTCTAGCTACTTTCATCAATGCCATTTATAATGCTTCATTATCAGTTTGATTGACCTCTATTTCTCGTAAAGTGTTTGTGGCAGGAACCCGGGAATGATTTCTTTGGATACTACGTCTATGAGTTCATCTACAACGCGACTTGCATAAATAAGCGGGGCTACGCTAAACGACAATTTGATGTGCGTAAGCAATAATATTCACGATTTCATTTTATTACACCATCATTTCTATTGAGTTTCATTCATATATATGTATTGACCCCCTTCTTCAAATTAGACGTGACAGATGCGGGATGAACTCCTACCACAAGATCGCATGAAAGCAATTCAAGAGGAATTGGCGGGATTCTTTCCTGATCACGTCATCAATAAAGTCGGAGAATACCATGTGGAAGTTGAGTTCAGATGTTAGGGGATTGTAAGAGATCTTATATTGTATATATGTAGCCAGTAGCATCGATAGATATAAGAAAACTTGTTGTTCGACCAATCTCTCGGAGAAGGAGAGGTCGATATCACTTCTCTCTGTATGCATATGTTCATGACGAATTTCTGTACTTAATGGTTTTCTTCATTAATTTGCTTACTAGCTATAGCGTGTCGAGTCCTCTCTATACGTATAGTACGTAGCGTCGACCAAGCACGAAGATAAGAGAGGACACTTCTCTCTATTAGCTAGCTAACAGAATATATGAAACACCTAAATTAACCCTACAAAACCCCCCAAAAACCCCCACCCCCTCCCCCTTTCAGAAAAAAAACAAAAACCCTAGCCACTGAATAGCTGACGCATGGTAGCATGTTGGTCCCGGTTGGTGCTACCAACCGAGACAAAAGGCCCCCCTGTCAGGGCAAGCCGCAGCGGCCACGTGGAGCCCCATCTGTCCCGGTTGGTGTAAGAACCGGGACTAAATGTGTAGGGCTTTAGTACCGACCATTTAGTCCCGGTTCCCCAACCGGGACAAATGGGCCTTACGAACTGGGACAAATGGCCCTTTTTCTATTGGTGTCCAACTCCCCAGGTTGCGACAAGTGGCGCACATGCAGCGCACCACTTGTCGCAACCTAGGAGTTTTCCCTTTTTTCATATATCCATTTATTCAAAACGTTTAATCTTTCAAACTGTGAGTCCAAATCTCAAACCGTTTTCACTATTGGATTCCTCGCGTTGAGATCTTCAAAACTAGATCCCATGTTGATAGGTTTTGACGAACTTTTTTTTCATGAAAAAAATCGGCCGAAAAAAACCAGACGAAAAAACCGAACCGGGAGCACAAGTTTTTTCCCTTTCCGAAAGAGGCACGCCCGTGCCTCTCACGAAATCACAACCGTGCCTCTTGCTGAAACAAAACCGTGACTCTCGCGAAAAAAAAAGAGAAAACATGTTTTTTTCCGTTTCCGAGGAGGCACGACCGTGACTCTCGCGAAAGCACACACGTGCCTCTTGTGGAAGCAAAACCGTGACTCTCGCGGAAAAAAAGAAGAGAAAATGTGTTTTTTTCGTTTTCGAGGAGGCATGACCGTGACTCTTGAGAAAGCACACCCGTGCCTCTCGCGGAAGCAAAAACGTGACTCTCGCGGAAGAAGAAAAAAAGAGAAAACGCGTTTTTTCGTTTCCGAGGAGGCACGGCCCTGACTCTCGCGAAAGCACACCCGTGCCTCTCGCGGAAACAAAACCATGACTCTCGCAAAAGGAAAAAACATAAAACACGTTTTTTCCGTTTCCGAGAGGTACGGCCGTGACTCTCGCTAACACACAACCGTGCCTCTCGCGGAAGCAAAACCGTGACTCTCGCGAAAGGAAAACAACAAAAAACACTTCATTTCGTTTTCGAGAGGCATGACCATGACTCTCGTGAAAGCACAACCGTGCCTCTCGCGAAAGCAAAACCATGACTCTCGCGAAAGGAAAAAAAATAGAAAACGCGTTTTTTCGTTTCTGAGAGTCACGGCAAAACCGTGCCTCTCGCGAAAGCCAAAACCGCAACTCTCGTGGAAGGAGAAAAAAGTGCGTTTTTTCACGCAAATTTTTTTTCGGATTTTTTGGTCGAAAAGCTAAGGAAGACTGGTGGAAAACCAAAACGTCGAAAAAAAACCTGTTTAAATAGCCGAAAACGCGTGTGGAAAAATAAAAAAATCCGGAGGAAGCGCCCAGAGCGCGATACGTGGCAAATGGCTAAGAGCGCGCCAAATGAAGTTGATCGTTGCGAGGCTCCCGAAGGAGCACTTGTTAACTAGTGGCTCCCCTCTTTTTTCGTCAATGATTAATTCATTGTTTCAAGTCCATCTGTGGACGCTAAGGTTGGATGGTTGTTTGACACCGCCGACACCGCCTCCTGAAAAAGACCTACCCGCTGCACCACCTCCGCCTCCACCATAGATCGGTTCCCCCTCCTCCAGCCGGCCTTGCCAGTGGCGGGAGGGGTGAGGAACCCGATCTATGAGTGGAGTCCTTATTAACAGTAGTGTTTTAATAGAATGGCTTAGGGTTTTGGTAGTCGTCATTTTCCTTGGAGATGTCATCGTCTACAATAAATAATCTTCATCCCTTCGTTCGACGACGAGATCTTCGTCCCGACGTTAATGGTGGTGTTGGAAGATTAAATTTGTCTAGGTATGATCCTTCAACTAGCTATGGACAGAAGTGCGTGGAAGCTTGCTATCCATGTGCCAGAGCCATAAGTTGGTCGCGAGATCTTATGGGTTTCACCTCTAGCCTACCCCAACTTGTTTGGGACTAAAAGCTTTGTTGTTGTTGATGTTGTAGGCATGGTCCTTCATATCTTACTTCGTCAGATCGGTTTTGGTTTTTTTCTCATGGTCGCCGCGAGGAGGATTGTCCTTGCAATATCTATCCCAACTGCTACGTCCTCGACAACGGTGATTTGTACTCTCGATTTCTAGCGACGTCGACCTGGCTGTTCGGCTTTTTGTTCTTGAAATACATGTGTTGGTACTCTTGTCAATGTTGGTTGATTACTTTAATGACGGCGTGCATGCATCATAACCTTGACATTGCAGCTCAAATTAAAACAATGGGAAAACCGTGTTGTTATTTATAGGTCTCTGGTTTGATAATTGTTACATTCCGACGGCTGACTTCAGAAAAGCACTGCGTCATGGAAGGAGAAAGAGTTTGAGTATGTTGAAGATTTGCTTGTTTCTTTTAGACTTTATTTTGCAATCTTTGTAGTCAGCTCATGTATCTACACCATGTACAATTTGCTACTACTAGTAAGCGTGCACGTGCAACGCACGTCTTTATTAGGATATAAAATTATAACTTTTTATATGTAACAGTAAAAAATGACGAATTCTCCATCAGACTAATGGATATAATTTAACAAAGGCTTTCTTTTATTCACCGTCAAATATAGTTGTAGTACTCTCTTCATAAGAAATATAAGAGCGTTTAGATCACTAAAGTAGTCATCTAAACACTCTTATATTTGTTTAGAGAGGGAGTACTATCTACAATATAAGTTATTGAATTAGCTGAATTAAACATAATAGAAAAGAAAAATCTATAAATGTCGCCATCATTGGTGGCTTCGCCGTGTACTAAGGACATGGATGGTGATCAACGGCCCCATAATGCTATAGAAGGAAATATGAGGAGAAGCCTGACCAAATTTGCACTGTGTAATTTTAAAGAGAAGTACAATAATTTGTTCCTTTACATATAAGAATCAGATTTCTATTACCCCATCCCAAATTAATTGTTTTAGATTTATCTAGATATGGATGTATCTAACATGTGTCTAGATAAATCCGTATCTAACAAATCTAAGACAAGTAATTCGGGACGGAGGGAGTATGTAACAAAGAAATATCATGACTATCATGTCAAGTGAAAGAAATTTCCAGGAGAAAGTGTGTAGGTATATCACCAATTAATAAAGCAGTACATGTACATATTCCTCTTAGTATTTTGTACTCCCTCTGTAAAACTAATATAAGAGCGTTTAGATAACTAAAGTAGTGATCTAAACACTCTTATAGTTATCTAAACTCTCTTATATTAGTTTACGAAGGGACTACATGGATAAAATTGCCACTTAGGCCAGCTCAATACTTGTTTCCTCCCTTGCCGCTCGCGCTGCTCCGGGCGTTATTACCTCCTCTGATCCCACTGCCAACAATTTTGCTCCCGGTCACCAGTTCCTCCACTTCTCCCGGGCCCGCTGCACCCGACTGTTGTGCCGCTGCCTCCTATGCTCGTCCCAGTCACCTCTTCCGCTCCTCTAGGCCACTGCCTGCACTGCTTCTCCCAGGCACCACCTCCAGTGCTACTTTCAGCTGCAGCTTCTCAGGATTCTCTTGGCCTTGTTCACCACTAGGCTCTTGTCGTTGGTGCTCGGTGTTGATGATGCCGATAATGGCCAAGAGCAGTGATATGGATAACAGAAATTGAAGATGATGTGTGACTACACCGACTTGTATATCTGCAGAAACAGAAGACACTTTACAGTGACTAACTGAATTGTAGAAGGGCTAAAGGAAATCCAATAATCATAAAATAAGACATAGGTATAAAGTGGGACTGGTACAAATGTTTGCGATGATAAAATGGATGAAACAGTAGCTAAGCCGCAACTAAAAATTTATAAACTCTCACACTAAAATAACATACACAATTACTCAATGCTCCAACGTCTTGATAGACAATGGTCTTGGTGCTTTTCTCTGATGTCATCTCTTAAACACCACCTTCCGTAGTTGGTGTGTATTGTAGACTGGTGACAACAGATTATATATTGGCCATTTCAACAAGTGTGTAATCAACTTTCAAAGACATTGATAAATACTGCAGTTATGATAAGATGCTTTCATATTCATTAACCTACACAATTTTGTCTTGTTTTGTTAGGATAACGATCAGAACCCAAAAATAAAGACATCAAAAACTTAGTTTACATCTAATACATGGAATAATATTGGGTATATTTTGTCTGAACACCATTAGCCCTGATAAAAATTGGCATGGCCAAGCCAAAAGGGCACAACCAAGATATTGGAAAGTCTCCATTGTTTGGTTTGTAGCCATGGCACCTACAGTACCATTCTTTGTTGGCAATCATAGACTTTCATTTGGTTTGAGGCCAAATGTCTTCAGAACATTTGGCAACATACATCGGCACGAGTCTGTGGTTTGGTACTGAAATTCAGATTTTCGGTGATGACGCAACAAAAGACGGTCAATTAGATATGTTACTGGACTACAACATATAATAGCATAGATGCAAGCAAGACTAATTGCAGTTTCAGTCGACATGGTTTTATACATGTATTATTCAGCCCATACCTCGGTAATAACATCAAACCTAATGTCCCCAAGCATGCATCAGCTTTGTTGCTTCGTCGGTCCAATTCATGTACTACCAGCAAGAAGGATGGATGCAATTTAAACTTTCAACAAAAATGACAAAGGATCCATCATGTTCAAAGTTCAGGAATTAAGGATCCATCAAGTTCAAAATTATATAGTTGATGGAATCACATGCACGTGCTAGTTTAAGAGTAGATTTTCTCTGTTGATAGAGTTGCAAATAACAAGTAGATTTTCTCTATTGAATGAAACAAGTTGGTATGTTATCAAAATAACAAGAATGGGCTTGCAAGTACATAGGAGGTGTAGAACAACTTTATTAATGTTTCAGCATTAAAACTGGCAAGGATGAGCTTGCAGGGTCATAGATGAAATACTACTCAAAATGAAAAATGAATGTCCCTTGCAGAAGGGAAGGGATCAAGGCAATCCAGTAATAGGTGAAATCATGATGACTTAAAAAATGTGGAATACACACAAAGTTTCTTGTTGATGGTACCAGCAGGCTCAGAGTTTGTCACGTCGTTGTTGATGGACTGCACATTCGACTCATTGAGATTTCTACTTCACTGAATCTGAATGGTTTGTTCACACAAAAGCATATTTTACCACAAAACTTAAAACTTGTAAAAAGGGTTGCAAGCCTGTCATTCAAGACTAACCATTGGACTTGGCTATAACCTACAAACATATGTGTTATCAATAATAGACTGTTAGAGCAATTGTGTCTTCTTGATTACTCATTTATATTTCTAGTGAAAGAAGCTTGCGCGAGTAAACTGTAAATAAGGTAGTACATGAAATTGTTCTTGCGATCATGATACATGACAAATGGCATAAGAGTACTTGTACCATTTGATTCTACCTCTATTTTAACTTCATATGCTGCAAGAATATGTCAGTTATTGATGAAGTATTGATTTACCTGAGCACAAGCAGATCAGTGATCATAATCATACTGTGCTTGGCAAAAATAAAATTAGTTAAGAACGTCAGATTAGTAGGATTGATTTACCTCGCTGTTGTAACCACAATTAGAAGCGCTCCCAACCACTGTTGATCTATAGGTAAAGTAGGTAATTGATGTACAAACACATTGGACGACATCTCCTTCTAAAAGATGGCTACAAAAGAAAGATTGATGTTATTAACCAGATCACCTTGCTGCGTGGATGATTGAGGTACATCAACATTCAGAACAAGAGCTGTAGTTTGTTGGCATACCATCCGGAGCTTCCTTAGGTGCTCAGCCTTCTTTTCGTCGCTTAGGTTGGCATACCATCCTTTCCCACCTTGTTTGTTGGCAGATGCTCCTATTTGTTGTTGGCTGGGAGCATAAACAATTTTGCCATTATAATTCATGAATGTAGCAAGAATGTGATCTCACCTGCTGAAGCATGTGTTTGAGGTGTATTTGCAGAGATTGGGGCCGTAGAGGTCACACATGTATCTGAAAAGAATAATTTACTCGTAAATAGTGAGAAAATGGCATTGTTGTCTGTGAGCATAATCAATTCTGACATTGCAATTAATGAATGTAGCAAGAATGTGATCTGACCTGAAGTGTGCATTTGAGGTGTATTTGCAGAGATTGAGGCCGAGGTCACACATGTACCTGAAAAGAATAATTTATTCGTAAACAATGAGTAAATGTCATGTCAGTATATAAGATAACAAGTGGATGGACAATTGGATACCTTTTGTACGTGTGTTGATTATGTCACGGAAAGGGGTTGGTTGTACTATCCGTAACAGAGAAACAAACTTTTGTGAGAATTGGTCCTGGCTAGCACAATCTAGAGCTGCAACCTTCTTTTGTTGTTGAGATATACGACGCTTCGCGTTGTATTCCACTTTCTTCTCATCTGACATTCTAGCATACCATGATTGAACACTTTTCCTTTTAGGATCATTAGTATTAGGATTATTGGTTTGATTATCCTTGAGATTTGCACTTCCATCCATAGCTGTGTTCCTTAGGTCCTTAAGCGGGGAATGTTCTTCTGTTGCAAATGGAGGTACATCCATTCCTTTCTTAGTCATCTGTGGATATAATATTATAAATCTTAAACATATATAGAAGGGCATAGAGAGTTGTGAAGATCCTCTAGGCAGGGCAGAATATGTGCTCTAGAATTCCTGAAATTCCTGATGTAATATAAATAATTGAGATGCCAAAAACAGAGGATCATGAAACACACACACCAGGACTCTATAATTTGTGCAGTGTTGTGCCATCAGCGATGAAGTAGCCTTTTGAACTTTAGCTATGGCATGAAAGATCAAGAGGAATCAAGGCTAAAATTTGTTTTTCATCGATTAGTATATTTGTAACCTAGAGAATAGATGGCAGGCATAGCTGTTATAGATTAGATGACTCCTACATATCAGGTCAGTATCTCATTTGCCCTCTATCTATCTATTATTTGTTCATATAACCTCTTCACTACAGTCTCATTCTTCCTTGCTGGTTTTTTTTTAAATAGGATAATGTGTGGTCAGTCTTGTTATTGTTCAGGCACTATTTGATGCCATATTCTGGACATCTCTTTGTTCCACTCATATCACTATATGATGTCACTCATCTTTTGTTTTCTATTCTGTCACTCATCTTTTGCTTTATATTCTGTTGCCATCTGCACCGTACAATATGAATGCTCTAGAATTTGTATTTGCTGAACATGGGTCAGGATAATTGATAAAATTTAGAGGCTAAGTTGCTTCTTTGCTGCAGATTTTATCTAGAGCTCTAAAATTGGACGTTGACAAAATAAAGGAAGAAAGTAATTGTACGTATTCTTGAAGCTGTTAGTATTGAAAACTTTCAAAATTAGTGACAATGATGAAGATAATCACAAGCAGAGTACAATGAATTTTGCTCCAGTTGAAAAACAAACAGCAGAAGAATGGATTGAGAGGGAAAGAGATGCCATGGTGGCTAGGTACCAATGCATGAGTAGCCTATTCCATAGGAGATAAGGCCGGGGGAGGGCGGAGGTGGCAGCGCGCGCCACAGTCTCAGGTCCGGCCACGTTCGCCAGCGGTCGTCCCGCGCGCCTCGCCGTGTCTCCGGCCGAAGAGCTCCCGCGCGCCTCGCCGCGTCGCCCGGCCGTGCAGCGAGAAGATGAGGCGGCGGCGACTTGGCGGTTGGGAGGCACAGGGGTAGGGCGGAGAAGGGGCAGGGGAGGTTACGGCGTCGGCGGCGGCTGCGGGAGGCGTCGCCGGGCGCGGTGGGGCGCTTCCTGTAGCTAACGGTGGCGCGAGGCGAACGGCGCGGGAGGAGGGGGGCGAGAGACGTGCGGGGAGGAGGGGGCGAGAGAGGTCGTGCGATGAGGGGAGAGGTCATGCGGTCGTGTGCGGGCAACGGTTTTTTTTTCTTTATGAACTGCGGGGCAGATTAGGGATCGATGGATTTGGTTTAATGCGTGGTTTGTAGCGTTAAACATTGGAGAATTAAGGGCCATTAGATCTCGTTAATGAATGGATCTGATTGTTTGATTCTCCGCCCTCTCTTTTTTTTATTGGGGTAGTAGATAAATATATCATGGTATTGATTGTCAAAAAAAAACTCCCCGCAAAAAAAAACTGTAAAGTACTGGCCCAGCACGAGACACCATTCCCTTTCCAGGAGGCATCTCTGTGGGAACGGGACGCTGATGGAACGGGAGCTCGCCCGGCCTACCACCACCCACGGCCCGCGAGGAATGGGGAACATGTACGGCCCGATCGCTCTCGCACCAAAAAAAAAGCGCGGCCGACTGCGCGTCGCTCTCTCTGAAAAGTAGGGTCGGGCGAAGCAGGCAGCCAGGCCCACCCACCAGCCGCACCCTTCTTTGCCACGGCTGCTGCCTCGTCGCGCACGCTTTCTGCCCACCGGAAACGCTTCCGGGAGAGAGCGAGCCCTCGCTCGCCGGCTGACTCCGCGGGCCCACGTGGGCGGCCCGGGCAGGCTGCTTTGGGCCCCCACGCTTCAGCCTCCAGCTGGAGGCGGGGCCAGCGAGAGCTGTCGGTATGTTCTCAGCAGTTTTCTTGTGGAAAGGCCCTGCGAGGGGGTTCTGCTAGGTGCACACGCTTTGCTATAGCCACGCCAGCCAGAGTATCTTTTTTTGGCAGCATGAGTACAAACGACATTACTTGCGGCGATATTCGGTGAGTAAATATTTTACCTCCTCAATGAATGCTCCTTTATGTATGCAATATTTGTTAGAGCTGAAATGAATGTCACTGCTCTATATGGTATTTAGCCGGCCATAAATGCTTTGATTGTATCCAATATTTTTAGATATGAAGGAATTTACCACCTGATATATAATATTCATGTATCCGGTATTCTTATGTATGCAATATTTGTTAGAGCTGGAATGAATGTGACTGCTCGTATGATATTTACCGGCCATAAATGCTTTGATTGTATCCAATATTCTTAGATATGAAGGAATTTACCACCTGATATATAATATTCATGTATCAGGTATTCTTAGAGGCGAAGTATTATTGTATTTTAGATAGTACTCCCTCCGTATCGAGATATGATATGTTTTTAATGGATGCAATATTTTTAGAGGTGAGCAAATTTCACTACTTTAAACATAATATTTAGCCAGTCATAAATGGTTTTTAATGGATGCAATATTCTATTTTTAGAGTGTTGAATTGATTTCACTACTTGATATGATATTAGCTAGTCATAAATGCTTTTTTGCGTATCAGATATTTTCAGAGCAAAAGAATTCTACTACTTTAAAATAAGATTTAGCTACTCATAAATGCTTTTTGTATATCCAATATTTTTAGAGGTGAATAAATTGTACTCCCTCCGATCCATATTAATTGTCATTGGTTCGTACTAAATCAACGATAATTAATATGGATCGGAGGGAGTGATACTTTAAAAAATATTTGACTAATCATAATTTGTTAATGGATGCAATGTTTTTAGAGGTGATTAAATTTTACTACTTTATATAATATTTAGTAAGCCATAAAATAGTAATGTGTTCGATATATTTAGAGGTGAATAAACTTTACTACCTAAAATAATATTTAGTTAGTCTTAAGTTTTTTAACGTATCCGATATATTTGTTATGTACTACATGTTTACTCGGAATGTTGTTTATCTTTAAAGTGCAAAATGATCCTTCGGTTTAGCCATGATATAAAATTTGAACATGTAATTTTCATGAAAACATGATGTATATTTTCCCAGAGTCATGCTTGGTCTAGTGTTGAACAACATAAATGCATGTTAATTAATGCAGACAATTCCTCCCTTCATAGCAAAAACAAATTGTGTACTTGCTATTTTTCTTACAAACTTGGTTGTATTTTAAATGAGTTTAGACAAATTATATAAGCTCTACAAAGATATATTGATGGAGTATTTCTTGGAGTTTATTTCGATGGAACGGTCTACACATTACTCCCTTTGTCCAGTGTTAGAGGGCTAACGGGTGTCGAGCGGGTGTTCGTTCCTCCAAGGCCGTTGGAGGAAAACCACGAGCGTGTGTTAAAGCTGATTGTGCACAAAACCACGACAATTGCTCGCATTGAATCGTTGACAAAAGGGTTGCAGGAAAATCGTTAGTTGGCACATTAGTATCACGCGCCGCACGCCAGTTGCTTGACTGAGCGCTCAACCAATTAATTGGTAATACTTAGTCGTGATGAATCCGCCATACTTTTAAAACCGGACAATGTGTGCGGAAATACCATTCATTATATTCTTAAAGTCACACAAAATATATGCAATGTGTGGTGTTTGTCCAAAGTAATCTTAATCATGCATTTTCCCGCCCTCTTTCCTTTCTCATTTCATGCATTTTCTTCCCCGCGGAGGCAAATAGCACATACTCCATATGCAACAAGTAGTAAACTAGACCACCACCTCAACCACGTCACCTTGCAAGTCCTTCGCATCTAAATTGTTGATCATCGCATTAAAAATAACTATATGATGTTGAAAGTGGAATTGTCTGATGCATTTTACCATGAATTGATGTCCTCCCAATACTTCGAGTCCATAATTTCTTCAACCCGAAAAATTGTGAAGTTTCCTTTGAAGAATTTAATGATGTGCATCAAGATATAACATATTCATGGCAAAAAGATGATGCAAAAATGATCATATGCATCATATAAAAAAATTGAACCGGTGCAACTCAAGTAGTAAATCATGTGTATATTTCAAGCTTCACTATTTTCTTACAAAAGACACATGCAATACTACATGTGTAATTTTCACAAAGCTGCATTATGTTTTTATTACTAAAAACACAAAATTATATTCTTTGACGAGCAAAGATGCATAGCGCAAAAGTCACTAACCATGTTAGATGGTTCAAAGATTGACGACTTGGTAGGTATACTACGATGATGCATCGAAAATGTACGTCTATGGCGTTTCAACTCCAATCAACGTGCATTCTTTTAGAAGAACATTGCTATACGGATGACAAAATCAGACGACTTATGAACGATAGTGGTAATCTGGCCGCACACATGCATGGCCATAGCGGTCCAACGGCCGTTGGATTTGTTGTCGTCCATACATCGTCCATGTTTTGTCGGTCATAGAGCAGTTTCGCTTTTAGAATAAGTATAGCGCCCGGTTTCCTTTCCCTTAAATTAATAAAGCCCTTATAGTAAACCCTACAAAACAAACACCACCCGATGTGCATTATATGTTTTCTCCATCTACGTGTTTGTTCTCTCTATAGAAAGAATGTCACGTAGAGACAGTCCACCAACTATTGCCCACATAGGAACTCTCATCTAGGGTTTCATTGCCTCTCGTCGGCGCTGCCGCTGGTACGCTTCATCTCATATGGTCCTTGGACCATGAAGGCGCGGTGGATCTCGATCCTTGCTGGCGGGAGGGCTTCGTTTTCATGTGCTTTCTCGAGTTTTGTTAGGGTTTGTGTCATGCTCAAGAAAGACGAGGCGGCGACGACTTCTTGGAGATGGAATAATGTCCTCGCCGCCTAGCCCCGTCCCGGTGATATTTCAAGCGTCGTCGAAAGGCGCGTGGAGGTTTGCCTTCGACGTATCTTGTGGGATCCGGTCGACGTTTGTCTTCAGTGGATCCGACTGGATCCAGTCTTCGTTCGTCTACGTCTGTGTGTCTGCAAGTTGGATCCTTCTGATCTACGCTCCTCTTCATCGGCAACGGTTGCTATTCTGATGCGCTGGTCCTATGGGGCCTTAGCACGACGACTTTCTGACTGTCTACTATAACAATGTTTGCCAACTCCGACGAGGGAGGGGCGATGACGGCGGTGCGCCTTCGACTCGCTCTAATGCTTGTAGTCGTTGCTGGGTGGTATGGACTCGGATGTAAATTTTACTTCTAGTGTTTTTTATAATAATACCTTAACAGTTGATGAATAGATCGAAAGTTTTCTCGAAAAAAAAAAGAATGTCGCTTGCTCAAGAGAAAACACATGTGAGTAATGACAAGAAAACACATATCTTTTAGAATAATAACAATAAAACACATGAGTTTGGAAGGAAAACCTGCATTTTGATCATGGGTTGACACCCAATATTAGGTGGGCGAAATCGGTCTTAGGTTGACCTTGCGATACGCGTTGGTGCGCCCAGCATAAAGCCCCGCTCCCACGTAGGCTCGGGTGGGGACGGCCGAGGCGCGAGGGTCGGCACCTACCGAGCCGCAAGACAACTGGAGACAGGCTGTCTCCCACCCCCCTCCGCTCTTCTTCGCTCTGTCTCGACTCTCTCTCCTCCCATCCTCCTCTCCCTCTCTCTCCTCCCTCCCCCTTCCACCTTCTCCACCTCCCCATTCCCCACTCCCCCTCGCCCCCGCCCACCTGCACCGCCAGCGCCCCCATTCCGCCTCCGCCCCGCCCGCCGCCGGATCCCGCAGCTTCTCGCCGCCGCCTCCCGCCCGGCCTCCGAATCACCGGATCCCATCGGGGGTCCCGGCCGCCGCAGCTTCCACCGCCGGGGAAGGTCCCCCGCCGCCGCCCGCCCGCCCGCTCCCTGCCGAGGTGATTCCCGCGGACCTTTCGCCCTCGTCTTAATATCGCTGCCAGCTTACTCTGGCGATCTCTGCTTTGCTCGCTGCTTAACGGGCTGGCCTCCAGCCGCTTAGTTGGTGGAAACGAGTAGGATATGCTGCTCGAGCGCTGTGCTTGCTGTTTTTGGAGTGCTTGCTGGTTAAATGTTACCGACTTTTGGTGCTGGAATTGTAAGGTTTTAGTTGCTTGATGCTAGCAATGTTTTACATGCCCCGGTTGTGCTTGTTAATTAGCCGATTAAATCGGATGTTATGCTTGCTACGGCTTAGGGCGTCTCGGTACCACTCCATGTCTTTATGAACTGCGTGTATGCTAGTAACTAATGGAGCTTGTTATTACTGTGGCTTGTGCCCCTGAGGTTTAGGGTGCAATCAAACCAAACCAATTTTGCTTGAGAGCTGGCTTTGTTTGTTTTAGCCTGTACCTGTACTTACCAAATTTGGATTGTTGCCTCAATCGATCTAATGTAATTATTCGTCGATTACAGTGTTGTGGAAGCTGGACACAGCTGGAACTTGGAAGCAGGCTGAGTCTATGGTATTTGTGGGTCATTGTGCTATCGATGCGAGCAGAGAGCATGCGTGGCAGCTGTTCTTCGGGTGATGCACCTGAGCAGAGAAGCTGCCGATATAGTCGGTTGGTTTACGATTGGACTGTTTGTGGCCTTTGCTGCTCTGGGCCTCTACTGCATTTTTCAGTCAATCCAGTTCTGGTTTCGGATTCGGAAAGGGACCTTGCTCTCACTCGGTTACTTTAATGGTCCCTGGGTGACTCGCATTGCTCTGATTCTGATCACTATTTGGTGGGGAGTAGGGGAGATTGTGAGATTGAGCTTCTTGAAGGGATGGCTGTTCTCCAGCTTAGTGTGGCAGAAGATCGTATGTGACGCCTACATTCTCTCCAATCTAGGGTTTGCTGAACCAAGCATCTTCTTTGGCTTTGCTTTCCTCCTGCATGGCTCATTACAGAAGAGGGAGTTGGGCACTTTGACCCAGAGATGGAACTTGAAGACCATTGGCTACATGTTGGTTTTCTGTGTTCCGGTGTTCTTCGTTCAGGCCCTTCTTGTGTTTGTTGGGCCTACATTTGTTAAGGATGAGAACAGTGCACATGGAAGGAGAGTGTTTGCAAAATACTTCATTCAGACGTCCATGCCAGTTGGGGACACCAATGTTTGCACCTATCCGTTGTTTGGCACCATTTTTCTGGGACTTATCGATGCCGTCCTGATGAGCTATGTCTCCTATGTTGGATCTCGGGTGTTATCCTTGGTCATCAACAAGGCGCTGCGAAAGAGGGTTTCCTGGCTGATAATGTCGGTGCTTTTCTTCCTTCCTATCAGGGTGCTTCTTCTAGGGTTCTCAGTGATGCCCAGCCCAGGAGATAAAGCATTTGAGGTCATCGTCTTCTTGTCATTCGTGATGATGCTATCCGGCACAACTGTTGGGATACTCTTGCTGGTATTCTGGCCTGTCCGTGATTCATTGGCACTCAAAGATGCAGGCAGCAGGGAGATAGCAGAGATGGTGCCTTATGACGATTACTACTATGAGGGCTCGTCGCTTGTGGCCAACCAGAGCTTCCGAGAAATCGAGCGGAACTCTGACACGTCAACAAAGCGTGGCTCCATATCCTTCCGCACAATGATCAGGGAAGACCAGCTTCCGCCGGACGGCACAGATGAGATCGGCTTCTCCTCTCGCAGCGGCGTCCATATTGGATCATCCTCGCCTTCCGGCTCTTCACCAAGCGCTGCAATGCCCATGCTGCCTCTCAAGGAGGTCCCTAGATACTAAGTAGTGTTCACCTGTGGCTTCTGCCCTTCTACCATGTGCTCCCCCCTTCCATTTTCTCCCCCTCCTTCCTCTTACCTACCTTAATGATAACAGTTTTGTGGCAATCAAAAGGTTTTTGTAAAGTTTTGGAGTAGCATGAATCGTCCATCTAGATCAGTCGTCTAGTTCCATGTTTATCAATGTAGCAAGTAGGTTAGATCTTGCAAAGGCTAAGCATGAGCTGTGCACCTGGCATTGGCTGGCAAGTTCACTTTTGGTTGGTTTGCTGCCCCCACAATGCTGTCTTAGCTGATAAGCTCCACCATGGCATAGGCTGGAATGGGGCTCATCGTGTCTGTCCGTTCCTTAGTTGCCTCTCTCCATGACAGCTATGCAGGCTAGTAGTGGCAGCATATGTTATGTTTTGAGACCTGGTCTTGAATTGAAGGTGTGTAAAGAAGCTGTCCGATATAAATGGCTTGGGAGAAATCCAGCCCTGCATATGCAGAGCCAGGAGCACCAAAAATATGAAGATGGCAGGCAAAAATATCTGGCAGAATTGATTTTTTTCCCCTTTCCTCCTAGGATGTTTCACTTTCACCTGGACTGGATGCGTCGCCGCTTGAAATCTACCATAGATGTCTAGGCAGGCTTGCTATGGCTGCTAGCTGCTGCTGCTGCTGCTGCTGACAGCTTGTCTTTTAGGTGGTTTTGTCACTGGCCACTCTGGATTTTATTTTATCCGTGTTGCGCGGCGCGCCTGTCTTTTATCCTTTGACATGGTCTGCAGATGCACCATTGAAAATTCACCAGTGGGGCGGGCGATCACGGTTTATTATTTGTTATTATTATTCTAGTTCCCCACGGGTGATCCAGATGCTCACTGCTTGTGCTTGGTATCCGAAGTTGCTTGCCGCGCGCAGTCAACTGGGACAATGCGGTCTCTGGTTTTCTTTTCTTTTCTTTTGCTGGCCGCATGCCAGTTTCTGCAAGATCATTCACTGCCCTATGTTCGCCAGTTTCCCCTTCGCCCGGTCGAGAACGTGCCTTCTGTGCTGCCGCCTTGTACCACCAGCAGCAGTCCAGCACGTAGATGCACATAGGATTCCCCTCAAGTTGGGGCGGCCGGCCAGTGTGTGTGGGCACTTGGGCTTACATGCTGCGTGACACTTGCTGTTTAGTACAGCGACGCATGTGACCCGGGGCATGGCATGGGGGGATCGATGTGCCAGCCAGTTATTATCGGTGGGGCTGCCGTGTTCCGGGGTTCTCTATGATGATCTCCCGGAGATCATCGCACGGCCGCTTGAGCAGGAGCACAAGGGAAGGTTAATAGCGAGCAGTGGTACAGGATCAAACTGGATCTTTTCCCCCTCCCTGTAGTGTCCTTTTTCTGATCCCAAAACTTTCCGGGGCGAAATGATGTACGCAGGGCCTCCCTCCACGCGTCCTGCTGCCGCCCAGCCCGACATTCACTTGCGCCTTCAACTCGCCACAGTCCACGGTGGCCTGCCCGAGCGCGCGTAGATAATCAATCCGGTGCGATGTGGTGGTCGTACTGCTGCGGGTACGGGATGGTGAATGGAAATACTCCTACTGGAGCAAGTGTGTTGGCGATCTGTCTGCTGTGGCCCCCGCTGGATCTTCCTGGTTGGACGAAGGAACGGAGGCATATCTTCTCCTGCGTCGGAAGCCTGGACTGGACGGGTATAATAGCGGCGGATCTTCTCTTGACCAGCGGGCGCCAGCTGCTGCCGTGCCTAACTTGCCGGCCCGGCCCGGCCGGGCTGGCGACACCGCGGCGCGGCGGCAGGGCGAGCGAGGAGGCGTGCGGCCGCTCGCGTGAAGGGAGTTCGCACACGGTACTGTAGCTGGCAAAGCGAGTGTGAGCTGTGGGCTGGCTCGTCGCCGTCGCGCTACGAGATACAGCTAGCGTCCATGTTCGAATGAGATGTGGCTCCTCTGCATTTCGTCGTGCTGTCGAGCCGCGGTCGCAGCCTTGCAAGGTCCGTGCGTTCATTCGAGTCCCCGGAAGACTTCTGTCTGTGTATGCAAATATACTGACGGCCCGCGTGGCTAACTACTCACCCTGTTCCATTTCCATGATAGTTCTTAGTCGCGGTTTTAGTTCAAATTGAAAGCCATACTTTTCTATTAGCTTGTGGAGGGCACCATATGTCCATAAATAGTTTCGAATGTCTTACTTAAGGCATTTCCAACGGTAACCCGTAAATTTCCACCCGTATCCATTCCACGGACTGGTCTTCCACGGACGAAGGACCAGTCCGTGGACACAGATGCGGGAGGCCGCCATCCAACCATAGCGGCATATATCCGGTCTTTCTCTCATTTTTTTAAAGTCCCACGATCAATCAAATAGCCGCATACATAGAGTGCAGACGCTCAAATAGCCGCATGCATCACTAGTTCAAATTTTAAAAAGTTCAAATATAACACCCCAACATTGTTGTTCCCTTTAACCGTCCACTGATACTCAATCAGATTTTTCTCCAGCTGCTCGTGAGTTGGTCGGTGCCAAATTTGTTGATGCATTTTGAAAGGAATCGATATGGTTGACTAGAGGGGGGGGGGGGGGGGGTTGAATAGGCAACTAACAATTTTTAGCTTTTCTTTAACAATTTAAACTTTGCATCAAAGTAGGTTGTCTAGATATGCAACTAGGTAAGCAACCTATATGATGCAACGAGGATAGGTACACAAGCAAGCAAGAGATATGAAACAAGTAAGCTTGCTCAAATAAAGGCACGAGATAACCAAGAGTGGAGACGGTGGAGACGAGGATGTGTTGCCGAAGTTCCTTCCCTTTGAGAGGAAGTACGTCTCCGTTGGAGCGGTGTGGAGACACAATGCTCCCCAAGAAGCCACTAGGGCCACCGTATTCTTCTCACGCCCTCACACAATGCGAGATGCCGTGATTCCACTATTGGTGCCCTTGAAGGCGGCGACCGAACCTTTACAAATAAGGTTGGGGCTCTCTCCACAACTTAATTGGAGGCTCCCAACACAAACCACGAAGCTTCATCATAATGGAATGTGGCTCCGAGGTGACCTCAACCGTCTAGGCTGCTCAAACACCCAAAAGTAACAAAATCCACACAAGAAAGTATGGGGGAAGCAAATATCCTTTGGTGGAAGTGTAGATCTAGGTCTCTTCCTTCAATCCCTAGCAAATCAACAAGTTTGAGTGGCTAGAGAGAGAGATCGGGCAACAGAGCTTGAAGGGCATTAATGATGGAGTGAGAGAGGTCAAAGGTGGGAGTGGTAGGTGGGAGAAGCCCCCTTAAATAGTCATCCCACATTTCCAACCGTTACTGCGTTTTTTGCACTGCAGCGGTACAACCGGTTCTCGTCCCGGTACAACCGGGACTCACGGTGTAACTGCAGAATCCTACCAAGCGGTACAACCGGACAGGCGGGCGGTAGTACCGGCTAAGAAAACTGTAACATCCCAAATTTTCAATTTGGAATGTTATACACTAGATCATCATGCATATCATATTTTCTTGCATTTTGGTCGATCCTAGAAAATTTCACGCAACTCAAGGACCCTCGGAGAGAGTTGGAGATTTCGCCATTTTCATATTTGAGTTTTCTCAAATTTTGAAAAAGAGGATCATTTGATTTATTTATTTCATCTTCAATTATTTTTCCAACATCAAAATATGAGAGAGGGAAATAATATGACTTTTTCCAAATTGAGGAAAAAGAAGATTTAATAAATAGATTCAATTTTGCTTTCCGGTGTTTATTTGCATTTTATTTGGATTAGGGAAAAATGCGTGTTTTCAAAATTTGCATCTAGGCCCCGAGAAAAGTTCATTTTGTTCGACTCGTTTTTAGGAGTCGGGGAAAATTTACTTTGGGAATTTTGGAGTTCGTTTAGATTTTCTTTTTTTTGTTTTTTTCTGCGCGCGAAACCTTTTAAAAAAAATTCCGCAGCACCCGCCTGGGCCAAGGCCCAGCCGGCAGGCCAGGCCGGCCTCCACACGCGCGCAGCCAGCGCCGCCCCAGGCCGAGTCCTAGTAGGACTCCGCGCCGCCCTTTTTCTTGCCCCCTCCCCCAAGTTCCCCCCTCCCCTCTTTAAATACCCCACACCCCCCCTCTCCTCCCACACCACCCCGCGCCGCCTCCCACCCCTTGCACCCCGCCGCCGCCGCCCGCGCCTTGCGCCGCCGCCGCCCTAGCGCCGCCGCCGCCCTTGCACCCCGCCGCCGCCGGAGCCCCTCGCCGGAGCCTCGCCGAAGGTAGCCGCGCCGCGCCTCTCTTCTTTTCCTCGGTTCGTTTTTTTAGAAAAACCGTTCCGGTTTCTTTTCGTTCGTTGTTTCGGTTTTTTTTTCGAAACCCTAGATCGGTTTTCGTTTTGCTTTCGGTTTAGTTGTTTAGCGAGCGTTCGCCGGACCGTTCGTCCTAACGAACGTGATCACCGGTAATTCCCGGTTAACGAACGTCCGTTCGTTTAACCGTTCTTCTTTTTCTTTTCGTCGGATTTATTCCGCGATCGCGATCTTAGATCCGATCTTCGTTCTAGTTTTTCTTCTCGCCCGTTTATCGGAGTCAGGTGATTCAAGCGCCTAGAGTTTCGTTTCGAAACCGCCGTTCCGACTAATCAACTTAAACAAGTTTTTGCTACGGTAAAATTTGACCTAGTTTCAACTTGCTAGAACCGAGTTGTTTTCTTCCGCCGTTTGTTTTCCGTTGCTTTGTTCGGTTCTTTCTTTGCAACCGGAGTTCTTCAGTTGAACTTTCTGGTTCGATCTCTTGTTCGAGTTTTACCTGTGCATTAGATGAGTACTTATTGTATGCTTGTTGTTTGTCTGCCATAGATTACCCGGATTGCGCCGCCTGTTACTTCGAATCTCTAGGACTCGCGGATCATCAGCAAGGCAAGTAACACTTAGATCATACCTTTTCTACAACCCAGTTTTATTGCATTAGATCAATCCTCGCACATTGCATGATTAGGATCTAACTAAATTGTGGGATGGGAAGTAGATGAGGTAGTACCTATTACCTGTTTATTATGAAACCTTTGGGAGTTACTGAAGGAAATATGCCCTAGAGGCAATAATAAAGTTATTATTTATTTCCTTATATCATGATAAATGTTTATTATTCATGCTAGAATTGTATTAACCGGAAACATAATACATGTGTGCATACATAGACAAACAGAGTGTCACTAGTATGCCTCTACTTGACTAGCTCATTAATCAAAGATGGTTATGTTTCCTAAACCATGAACAAAGAGTTGTTATTTGATTAACGAGGTCACATCATTAGTTGAATGATCTGATTGACATGACGCATTCCATTAGCTTAGCACCCGATCGTTTAGTATGTTGCTATTGCTTTCTTCATGACTTATACATGTTCCTATGACTATGAGATTATGCAACTCCCGTTTACCGGAGGAACACTTTGGGTGCTATCAAACGTCACAACGTAACTGGGTGATTATAAAGGAGTACTACAGGTGTTTCCAATGGTAGATGTTGGGTTGGCGTACTTCGAGAATATGATTTGTCACTCCGATTGTCGGAGAGGTATCTCTGTGCCCTCTCGGTAATACACATCACATAAGCCTTGCAAGCATTATAACTAAGATGTTAGTTGTAAGATGATGTATTACGGAACGAGTAAAGAGACTTGCCAGTAACGAGATTGAACTAGGTATTGGATACCGACGATCGAATCTCGGGCAAGTAACATACCGATGACAAAGGGAACAACGTATGTTGTTATGCGGTCTGACCGATAAAGATCTTCGTAGAATATGTAGGAGCCAATATGGGCATCCAGGTCCCATTATTGGTTATTGACCGGAGACGTGTCTCGGTCATGTCTACATTGTTCTCGAACCGTAGGGTCCGCACGCTTAACGTTACGATGACAGTTATTATGAGTTTATGCATTTTGATGTACCGAAGGTTGTTCGGAGTCCCGGATGTGATCACGGACATGACGAGGAGTCTCGAAATGGTCGAGACATAAAGATTGATATATTGGAAGCCTATATTTGGATATCGGAAGTGTTCCGGGTGAAATCGGGATTTTACCGGAGTACCGGGAGGTTACCGGAACCCCCCGGGAACCATATGGGCCTTATTGGGCCTTAGTGGAAAGGTGAAAGGGGCAGCCCAAGGTGGGCTGCGCGCCTCCCCCCTCCCCTAGTCCTATTAGGACTAGGAGAGGTGGCCGGCCCCCTTCTCTCTCTCTCTCTCTCGAGGAATCCTATTAGGAATAGGATTGAGGGGGGGGGGGAGTCCTACTCCCGGTAGGAGTAGGACTCCTCCTGCGCCCTCCTCCTTGGCCGGCCAGCCCTCCCCCTTGGATCCTTTATATACGGGGGCAGGGGGCACCTCTAGACACACAAGTTGATCATTGAGATCGTTCCTTAGCCGTGTGCGGTGCCCCCTGCCACCATATTCAACCTCGATCATATCGTTGTAGTGCTTAGGCGAAGCCCTGCGTCGGTAGAACATCAAGATCGTCATCACGCCGTCGTGCTGACGGAACTCCTCCCCGAAGCTTTGCTGGATCGGAGCCCGGGGATCGTCATCGAGCTGTACGTGTGCTAAGAACTCGAAGGTGCCGGAGTAACGGTGCTTGGATCGGTCGGATCGGGAAGAAGACGTACGACTACTTCCTCTACGTTGTGTCAACGCTTCCGTTGCGATCTACAAGGGTACGTAGATCAGACTCTCTCCCTCGTTGCTATGCATCACCATGATCTTGCGTGTGCGTAGGAAAATTTTGAAATTACTACGTGACCCAACAGTGGCATCCGAGCCTAGGTTTTATGGTTTGATGTTATTTGCACGAGTAGAACACAAGTGAGTTGTGGGCGATACAAGTCATACTGCCTACCAGCATGTCATACTTTGGTTCAGCGGTATTGTTGGACGAGACGACCTGGACCAACATTACGTGTACGCTTACGCGAGACCGGTTCCCTCGACGTGCTTTGCACATAGATGGCTTGCGGGCGACTGTCTCTCCAACTTTAGTTGAACCGAGTGTGGCTACGCCCGGTCCTTGAGAAGGTTAAAACGGAGTCTATTTGACAAACTATCGTTGTGGTTTTGATGCGTAGGTGAGATGAGTTCTTGCTTAAGCCCGTAGCAGCCACGTAAAACTTGCAACAACAAAGTAGAGGACGTCTAACTTGTTTTTGTAGGGCATGTTGTGATGTGATATGGTCAAGGCATGATGCTAAATTTTATTGTATGAGATGATCATGTTTTGTAACCAAGTTATCGGCAACTGGCAGGAGCCATATGGTTGTCGCTTTATTGTATGCAATGCAATCGCGATGTAATGCTTTACTTTATTACTAAGCGGTAGTGATAGTCGTGGAAGCATAAGATTGGCGAGACGACAACGATGCTACAATGGAGATCAAGGTGTCGCGCCGGTGACGATGGTGATCATGACGGTGCTTCGGAGATGGAGATCACAAGCACAAGATGATGATGGCCATATCATATCACTTATATTGATTGCATGTGATGTTTATCCTTTTATGCATCTTATCTTGCTTTGATTGACGGTAGCATTATAAGATGATCTCTCACTAAATTATCAAGAAGTGTTCTCCCTGAGTATGCACCGTTGCCAAAGTTCGTCGTGCCCAGACACCACGTGATGATCGGGTGTGATAAGCTCTACGTCCATCTACAACGGGTGCAAGCCAGTTTTGCACACGCAGAATACTCAGGTTAAACTTGACGAGCCTAGCATATGCAGATATGGCCTCGGAACACAGAGACCGAAAGGTCGAGCGTGAATCATATAGTAGATATGATCAACATAACGATGTTCACCATTGAAAACTACTCCATCTCACGTGATGATCGGTTATGGTTTAGTTGATTTGGATCGCGTGATCACTTAGAGGATTAGAGGGATGTTTATCTAAGTGGGAGTTCTTAAGTAATTTGATTAACTGAACTTAAACTTATCATGAACTTAGTACCTGATAGTATCTTGCTTGTTTATGTTGATTGTAGATAGATGGCTCGTGCTGTTGTTCCGTTGAATTTTAATGCGTTCCTTGAGAAAGCAAAGTTGAAAGATGATGGTAGCAATTACACGGACTGGGTCCGTAACTTGAGGATTATCCTCATTGCTGCTCAGAAGAATTACGTCCTGGAAGCACCGCTTGGTGCCAGGCCTGCTGCTGGAGCAACACCAGATGTTATGAACGTCTGGCAGAGCAAAGCTGATGACTACTCGATAGTTCAGTGTGCCATACTTTACGGCTTAGAATCGGGACTTCAACGACGTTTTGAACGTCATGGAGCATATGAGATGTTCCAGGAGTTGAAGTTAATATTTCAAGCAAATGCCCGGATTGAGAGATATGAAGTCTCCAATAAGTTCTATAGCTGCAAGATGGAGGAGAACAGTTCTGTCAGTGAGCATATACTCAAGATGTCTGGGTATAATAATCACTTGATTCAATTGGGAGTTAATCTTCCGGATGATTGCGTCATTGACAGAATTCTCCAATCACTGCCACCAAGCTACAAGAGCTTCGTGATGAACTATAATATGCAAGGGATGAACAAGACTATTCCCGAGCTCTTCGCAATGCTGAAAGCTGTGGAGGTAGAAATCAAGAAGGAGCATCAAGTGTTGATGGTCAACAAGACCACTAGTTTCAAGAAAAAGGGCAAAGGGAAGAAGAAGGGAAACTTCAAGAAGAACAGCAAGCAAGTTGCTGCTCAGGAGAAGAAACCCAAGTCTGGACCTAAGCCTGAAATTGAGTGCTTCTACTGCAAGCAGACTGGTCACTGGAAGCGGAACTGCCCCAAGTATTTGGCGGATAAGAAGGATGGCAAGGTGAACAAAGGTATATGTGATATACATGTTATTGATGTGTACCTTACTAGAGCTCGCAGTAGCACCTGGGTATTTTATACTGGTTCTGTTGCTAATATTTGCAACTCGAAACAGGGACTACGGAATAAGCAGACACTAGCAAAGGACGAGGTGACGATGCGCGTGGGAAACGGTTCCAAAGTCGATGTGATCGCGGTCGGCATGCTACCTCTACATCTACCTTCGGGATTAATATTAGACCTAAATAATTTTTATTTGGTGCCAGCGTTGAGCATGAACATTATATCTGGATCTTGTTTAATGCGAGACGGTTATTCATTTAAATCAGAGAATAATGGTTGTTCTATTTATATGAGTAATATCTTTTATGGTCATGCACCTTTGAAGAGTGGTCTATTTTTGATGAATCTCGATAGTAGTGATACACATATTCATAATGTTGAAACCAAAAGATGCAGAGTTGATAATGATAGTGCAACTTATTTGTGGCACTGCCGTTTAGGTCATATCGGTGTAAAGCGCATGAAGAAACTCCATACTGATGGGCTTTTGGAACCACTTGATTATGAATCACTTGGTACTTGCGAACCGTGCCTCATAGGCAAGATGACTAAAACACCATTCTCCGGTACTATGGAGAGAGCAACAGATCTGTTGGAAATCATACATACCGATGTATGTGGTCCGATGAATATTGAGGCTCGTGGCGGATATCGTTATTTTCTCACCTTCACAGATGATTTAAGCAGATATGGATATATCTACTTAATGAAACACAAGTCTGAAACATTTGGAAAGTTCAAAGAATTTCAGAGTGAAGTTGAAAATCATCGTAACAAGAAAATAAAGTTTCTACGATCTGATCGTGGAGGAGAATATTTGAGTTACGAGTTTGGTATACATTTGAAAAATTGTGGAATAGTTTCGCAACTCACGCCACCCGGAACACCACAGCGTAATGGTGTGTCCAAACATCGTAATCGTACTTCACTAGATATGGTGCGATCTATGATGTCTCTTACTGATTTACCGCTATCGTTTTGGGGTTATGCTTTAGAGACGGCCGCATTCACGTTAAATAGGACACCATCAAAATCCGTTGAGACGACGCCTTATGAACTATGGTTTGGCAAGAAACCAAAGTTGTCGTTTCTTAAAGTTTGGGGCTGTGATGCTTATGTGAAAAAGCTTCAACCTGATAAGCTCGAACCCAAAGCAAAGAAATGTGTCTTCATAGGATACCCAAAGGAGACTGTTGGGTACACCTTCTATCACAGATCCGAAGGCAAGACATTCGTTGCTAAGAATGGATCATTTCTAGAGAAGGAGTTTCTCTCGAAAGAAGTGAGTGGGAGGAAAGTAGAACTTGACGAGGTAACTGTACCTGCTCCCTTATTGGAAAATAGTACATCACAGAAAACTGTTTCTGCGACACCTATACCAATTAGTGAGGAAGCTAATGATGATGATCATGAAACTTCAGGACAAGATACTACTGAACCACGTAGATCAACCAGAGTGAGATCCGCACCAGAGTGGTACGGTAATCCAGTTCTGGAAGTCATGCTACTAGATCATGATGAACCTACGAACAATGAAGAAGCGATGGTGAGCCCAGATTCCGCAAAGTGGCTTGAAGCCATGAAATCTGAGATGGGATCCATGTATGAGAACAAAGTATGGACTTTGGTTGACTTGCCCGATGATCGGCAAGCAATTGAGAATAAATGGATCTTCAAGAAAAAGACTGACGCTGACGGTAATATTACTATCTATAAAGCTCGACTTGTCGCAAAAGGTTTTCGACAAGTTCAAGGGGTTGACTACGATGAGACCTTCTCACCCGTAGCGATGCTTAAGTCTGTCAGAATCATGTTAGCAATTGCCGCATTTTATGATTATAAAATTTGGCAGATGGATGTCAAAACTGCATTCCTGAATGGATTTCTGGAAGAAGAGTTGTATATGATGCAACCAGAAGGTTTGGTCGATCCAAAGGGAGCTAACAAAGTGTGCAAGCTCCAGCGATCCATTTATGGACTGGTGCAAGCCTCTCGGAGTTGGAATAAACGCTTTGATAGTGTGATCAAAGCCTTTGGTTTTATAGAGACTTTTGGAGAAGCCTGTATTTACAAGAAAGTGAGTGGGAGCTCTGTAGCATTTCTGATATTATATGTGGATGACATATTGCTGATTGGAAATGATATAGAATTTCTGGATAGCATAAAGGGATACTTGAATAAAAGTTTTTCGATGAAAGACATCGGGGAAGCTGCTTACATATTAGGCATAAAGATCTATAGAGATAGATCAAGATGCTTAATTGGACTTTCACAAAGCACATACCTTGACAAGATTTTGAAGAAGTTCAAAATGGATCAAGCAAAGAAAGGGTTCTTGCCTGTGTTACAAGGAGTGAAGTTGAGTCAGACTCAATGCCCGACCACTGCAGAAGATAGAGAGAAAATGAAAGATGTTCCCTATGCTTCAGCCATAGGCTCTATCATGTATGCAATGCTATGTACCAGACCTGATGTGTGCCTTGCTATAAGTTTAGCAGGGAGGTACCAAAGTAATCCAGGAATGGATCACTGGACAGCGGTCAAGAACATCTTGAAATACCTGAAAAGGACTAAGGATATGTTTCTCGTATATGGAGGTGACAAAGAGCTCACCGTAAGAGGTTACGTTGATGCAAGCTTTGACACTGATCCGGACGATTCTAAATCGCAAACCGGATACGTGTTTACTTTAAACGGTGGAGCTGTCAGTTGGTGCAGTTCTAAACAAAGCGTCGTAGCGGGATCTACATGTGAAGCGGAGTACATAGCTGCTTCGGAAGCAGCGAACGAAGGAGTCTGGATGAAGGAGTTCATATCCGATCTAGGTGTCATACCTAGTGCATCGGGTCCAATGAAAATCTTTTGTGACAATACTGGTGCAATTGCCTTAGCAAAGGAATCCAGATTTCACAAAAGGACCAAACACATCAAGAGACGCTTCAACTCCATCCGGGATCTAGTCCAGGTGGGAGACATAGAGATTTGCAAGATACATACGGATCTGAATGTTGCAGACCCGTTGACTAAGCCTCTTCCACGAGCAAAACATGATCAGCACCAAGGCTCCATGGGTGTTAGAATCATTACTGTGTAATCTAGATTATTGACTCTAGTGCAAGTGGGAGACTGAAGGAAATATGCCCTAGAGGCAATAATAAAGTTATTATTTATTTCCTTATATCATGATAAATGTTTATTATTCATGCTAGAATTGTATTAACCGGAAACATAATACATGTGTGAATACATAGACAAACAGAGTGTCACTAGTATGCCTCTACTTGACTAGCTCGTTAATCAAAGATGGTTATGTTTCCTAAACCATGAACAAAGAGTTGTTATTTGATTAACGAGGTCACATCATTAGTTGAATGATCTGATTGACATGACCCATTCCATTAGCTTAGCACCCGATCGTTTAGTATGTTGCTATTGCTTTCTTCATGACTTATACATGTTCCTATGACTATGAGATTATGCAACTCCCGTTTGCCGGAGGAACACTTTGGGTGCTATCAAACGTCACAATGTAACTGGGTGATTATAAAGGAGTACTACAGGTGTTTCCAATGGTAGATGTTGGGTTGGCGTATTTCGAGAATAGGATTTGTCACTCCGATTGTCGGAGAGGTATCTCTGGGCCCTCTCGGTAATACACATCACATAAGCCTTGCAAGCATTATAACTAAGATGTTAGTTGTAAGATGATGTATTACGGAACGAGTAAAGAGACTTGCCAGTAACGAGATTGAACTAGGTATTGGATACCGACGATCGAATCTCGGGCAAGTAACATACCGATGACAAAGGGAACAACGTATGTTGTCATGCGGTCTGACCGATAAAGATCTTCGTAGAATATGTAGGAGCCAATATGGGCATCCCGGTCCCGCTATTGGTTATTGACCGGAGACGTGTCTCGGTCATGTCTACATTGTTCTCGAACCGTAGGGTCCGCACGCTTAACGTTACGATGACAGTTATTATGAGTTTATGCATTTTGATGTACCGAAGGTTGTTCGGAGTCCCGGATGTGATCACGGACATGACGAGGAGTCTTGAAATGGTCGAGACATAAAGATTGATATATTGGAATCCTATATTTGGATATCGGAAGTGTTCCGGGTGAAATCGGGATTTTACCGGAGTACCGGGAGGTTACCGGAACCCCCCGGGAACCATATGGGCCTTATTGGGCCTTAGTGGAAAGGTGAAAGGGGCAGCCCAAGGTGGGCTGCGCGCCTCCCCCCTCCCCTAGTCCTATTAGGACTAGGAGAGGTGGCCGGCCCCCTTCTCTCTCTCTCTCTCTCTCTCTCTCTCTCTCTCTCTCTCTCTCTCGGAATCCTATTAGGAATAGGATTGAGGGGGGGAGTCCTACTCCCGGTAGGAGTAGGACTCCTCCTGCGCCCTCCTCCTTGGCCGTCCAGCCCTCCCCCTTGGATCCTTTATATACGGGGGCAGGGGGCACCTTTAGACACACAAGTTGATCATTGAGATCGTTCCTTAGCCGTGTGCGGTGCCCCCTGCCACCATATTCCACCTCGATCGTATCGTTGTAGTGCTTAGGCGAAGCCCTGCGTCGGTAGAACATCAAGATCGTCATCACGCCGTCGTGCTGACGGAACTCCTCCCCGAAGCTTTGCTGGATCGGAGCCCGGGGATCGTCATCGAGCTGTAAGTGTGCTAAGAACTCGGAGGTGCCGGAGTAACGGTGCTTGGATCGGTCGGATCGGGAAGAAGACGTACGACTACTTCCTCTACGTTGTGTCAACGCTTCCGTTGCGATCTACAAGGGTACGTAGATCAGACTCTCTCCCTCGTTGCTATGCATCACCATGATCTTGCGTGTGCGTAGGAAAAATTTGAAATTACTACGTTACCCAACAGTTACTTCTACGTTTGCTTATTATGCCATGCTATGCTAGTAGACGTGGATTGGGTGAGTGATATCCATGACAGATGTGAGTGTGATAATTTTAAGGGTTTATCTAAGGTGGCAACTTAAACACACATCTGGGTGGATTGAGGCACCTGATGTCTATAAGGACTTGCCTGTTTTCTTTTGGACCGCCACCCAGGATCAAAGGGATCATAAGATCTTTCATGCTAGAAACTTCCGTGTGCAGCCACAAGCCATTATGGGCTCTAGCATATTTGACTAAGTCGTGCGAACTCTTACAGGGTAGACTAGCAGATGTAGGGGAAAGTAGGTGTACCGGTCTATCCATCGTAAGGTGCTAGCGCTTCTGAAAGACTGTGTCTCGGTCATCCCTTTCTCAAACACCGTGTAGTGCGAGAAACCCAACGGAGGCGATCGAGTCTTGTGGGGAAAAGTGCGCAAACCTCTGCAGAGTGTAATAAACTAATCATGATTAGCCGTGTCCCCAGTTATGGACATCTTGAGTATCTAGTACTTGAATATCATGTGAATCTCAACACGTTACCTCTAATTAATATTGTTGGGTTATAATTGTTCACTTAATTGGGATCGGAATGCTGTCAACCATTCTCGATGTTCAACTACCATGATAGTTAAATAAATTTATTCATTTGCAGTAGGGAAAAACTGGCTTTACGCAAAACTGTAACCATAGAGCTTTCCACCAGCCATACATGCATATAGTATAGCTCATTACTGTTCATTACTCTCTATGTGTTACCTTGCCAGCATATTCCATGTGCTGACCCGTTTTCGGGCTGCAACGTTCATGTTGCAGACTTTTCAGACGATGAGTAAGGTGCTTTTAGGTCGTGGTTCTATACTCAGTGATGCCGTTGGAGTTGATGGACCCATTTACCTTCCAAGTCTTCCGCTGTTATCGTTATTAGATGGCCTTAAGCCATATTTATTGTAATAAGCTCTCTTTTGAGACACCGATGTAATAAGTGTGTGATTGCTACTCTGCTATAAATCCTTCGAAGTACTGTGTGGTGTCAGCATTACTGATCCAGGGATGACACCGGAGCACAGAGACTTGATCCATTCGGGTCGGGTCGCTACAGAGATGGTATCAGAGCACACGCTGACTGTAGGACACGACCACTAAGTTAAAGCCATAGATCACTATTCTCTCCTCATTTTCTAACTCCTCATCTTTTCTACTCTTTAGGATGAAGGACGCGAAGATCAAGTACGCTCAACCGGATGAAGGCACACCTTTTGGGTTTCACTTGAAGGAAGTCACCAAATACCTGAACATTGGATTACCGAGCTTCACCGGAACCTTCAACGCCACTCTGCCTGAAGAGGAGCGCTGGAAGATTCAAGCTCACGTTCCGGGAAGGACATTCACGCCAATCACGAAGCCCATAGATAGTGTTTTCAATGCACCAACCTGGAGTCTGGGAAAGAGCATGGCAGCCCATATCACCATAGGACGCATTGGAGAAGTTTATCAAGAAGACCTCAAGGACACTATCTACCAGATTTGCGGACGCCGAGATGAACAATGGGAATTAGTCAGCACCAAGAAGGATAGATCCATTGCAGCTTTCATCCAGGAGTTAAACCAGCACATTCGACGCCACGAGAACCAGATGTGCAATGATATGATAGAGTTGAAGAATGCGAAGGCAAGGATCATCGAACTAGAAGGAGAACTGAAGGCTACACGCAAGGACTACATGGACGAGATCGTAGCTCTAGCAAGACACAACGGCGATCTTAAGCAAGAGATTGAAGAACTCAAGATGGAGTTAGCATCCAGGAAGGAAGACATGTACGTCGCATGTCCGGACAACTACATCATCATCGACGACACTGATTCGGATCCAAGTGAACCCGACTTTGAAGACGAAGCTGGAGCGGACATCATGGAGTCTTCCACCGGTTCAAATTTCTAGATGACCACCAAATATTAGTAGTATTTCCCCCCATGTATACACTATAGTTCGAGCACTTTTGCGATAGTTCTAGACCGTTTGTATGCCCTTGTTTGATTTGAATGAAGTGATTTTGTGTGCATTTGCTCATGTGCATCGGGGTAGTGTTTTCTCTTTAGACCTCACTCTATTCTTAAATCTCGTCTATTCTAAACCCTCAGATGCCTCCGAGACGTGACAATGGATTTCCACCGGAGCTCACTCAGTTGATCCAGCAGCAGAATCAATTGATGCAATTGTTAGTCCAGAATCAGCAAAACAACAACAACAACAACAACCCACCACCACCACCGCCACCTGTTGACCACTTAGCCTGTTTCCTTAGGCTGAATCCGCCGGTGTTTTCTAGTAGCACCGAGCCGATAGTAGCAGATGGTTGGCTCCGCAAGATAGGAAGGGAGTTGACCACTGCAGGATGCACAGATGGTGAGAAAGTGAAGTTTGCCGCACATTAGCTTGACGGACCAGCGGCAGCATGGTGGGAGAATTTCACAGCCACCTTCCCAGTTGACACCGTCACATGGGATCAGTTCCAGCAAGCTTTCCACACTGCACATGTTTCAGCAGGAGCTATGGCCATGAAGAAGCGTGAGTTTCACAACTTACGCCAAGGAGAAAGGACAGTTGGCCAGTACGTTGACGACTTCAGCAAGTTAGCACGTTATGCCCCAGATGACGTTGCTACGGATGCAACCAAGCAGGAGAAGTTCCTGGAAGGACTGAATGATGAGTTGAGTATGCAGTTGATGGTAGAAAGTTTCAACAACTACCAGGAGTTGGTAGATCGTGCCATCATGATTGAAGGGAAGCAACAGCAGATTGAGAACCGCAAGAGGAAGTATGGACAGGGGAAGTATAACTCTGGAGCCCAGCGGAAGCCCCGTTTTACCCCTAAATCGGGATTTCAGTTTCAGCATACCCATGGAGGAGGTAGTTCGCACAACCATAACAGCCACAAGAATGGTAATGGGAATGGAGGAAGCAACGGCCAGCATCGTACCACCCCATCAACCCCAACCAAGAGAGATCTGAGTCAAGTCACCTGTTTCAAGTGTTCCAAGACCAGACATTATGCAAATGAATGTCCTGAAGGCCAGAATGGAAATGGCAATGGGAGCTCAGGGAAGAAGCCGAACCCTTTCAATAGGGGACAGGTGAACCACGTTAACGTGGAGGAGGTTGAAGATCAGCCTGATGCAGTAATCGGTAAGTTTTTGGTTAAGTCATTTACCGCACTCGTTCTTTTCGATACTGGTGCATCACATTCATACATATCAAGGGGATTTGTGGAAAAATATAGCCTGCCCACTAGGATCCTTAAAACACCTATGCTAGTAAGTTCGCCAGGAGCAGAGTACATGGCCAGACAAGGATGCTTTCAAGTGCCATTAAGCATAGGAAGGCATGTTTTCCCAACAGATTTAATTATTCTGGAATCCCAAGGTCTGGATGTAATTCTCGGTATGAATTGGCTGTCGATGTATGGAGGAAACATCGATTGTGCTAGTAAGTCAATTTCGCTCACAACGCCAGAAGGAAGAAGGATCAAGTATGTATCCCGACATGTGCCAAATAGGACACAACTAAATTGCCTAACAGGAGTAGTGCAGGAGGAAGTACCTGTGGTAAAGGATTTTCCTGATGTATTTCCTGAAGAGTTGCCAGGCATGCCACTGGATAGAGACATTGAGTTTTTGATTGAGTTATTGCCAGGTACAGGCCCAATATCGAAGCGGCCCTACCGGATGCCAGCAAAGGATTTGGTAGAAATTAAGAATCAGATTAAGGAGTTACTGGAGAAGGGTTACATACGCCCAAGTTCTTCGCCTTGGGGATCACCCGTACTTCTAGTGGAGAAGAAGGATGGATCATTACGGATGGTTGTTGATTACCGTGGATTGAACGAAGTAACAATCAAAAACAAGTACCCACTGCCAATGATTAATGATCTGTTTGATCGTTTGCAAGGAGCTAAAGTGTTTTCCAAGATCGATTTGTGATCAGGGTACCACCAGTTGAAGATTCGAGAGCAGGACATACCTAAGACAGCATTCACCACAAGATATGGACTGTATGAGTATACCATTATGTCATTTGGATTGACTAACGCGCCTGCCTATTTTATGAACCTGATGAACAAAGTGTTTATGGAGTTTTTGGATAAGTTCGTCGTAGTGTTCATTGATGATATCCTGGTTTATTCAAAGAATGAAGAAGAGCATAAGGAACATTTGCGTTTGGTTTTGGAGAAACTCATGTAACATCAGTTATATGCCAAATTTAGCAAATGTGAGTTTTGGTTGAAAGAAGTAGGATTCCTCGGACACGTTATATCCGGAGAAGGGATAGTAGCTGACCCCATAAAGGTTGAGACCGTAACCGAATGGGAAGCACCAACGATAGTTGGAGAGATCCAGAGTTTTCTTGGACTCGCAGGATATTACCAAAGATTCATTGAGAACTTTTCAAAGATTGCGAAGCCTATGACGGAGTTGTTGAAGAAGGATACCAAGTTCAATTGGACTGAGAAGTGTGAGGCTAGTTTCCAGGAGTTGAAGAAATGATTGGTTACCTCACCAGTGTTGATTTTGCCAGATCAGACCAAGGATTATGAGGTATATTGCGATGGTTCACGTCGAGGACTTGGAGCAGTTCTTATGCAGGAAGGGAGAGTTGTTTCGTATGCTTCACGACAACTCAAGCCTCACGAATTGAATTATGCTACGCATGATTTGGAGTTAGCAGCCGTAGTGCATGCATTGAAGACGTGGAGACATTTTCTCATTGGAAATCATTGTGAGGTGTACACGGATCACAAGAGTTTGAAATACATTTTCACGCAGAAGGAGTTGAATCTCAGACAAAGGAGATGGTTGGAAATCATCAAAGATTATGATATGAGATTGCATTACCACCCGGAAAAGCTAATGTAGTAGCAGACGCATTGAGCCGTAAGAGCCATGTAAATACGTTGATGACGGAGGAAATACCCCGGGAGTTATTAGAAAACCTTCGTGAACTAAGTTTAGAGATAGTTCCGAAAGGCTATGTAGCAGCATTGGAGATTCAGTCAACATTGATGGATAAAATCAGAGAGGCTCAGAAATCTGACAAGGAAATTGCTGCTATAAAGGAGAAACTAAGCAAAGGAAAAGCGAAGGGATTTTGTGAGGATGAGCACGATACCCTATGGTTTGGGACCGTGTTTATGTGCCAAATAACCCGGAGATCAGGAAGTTGATTCTGCAAGAGGCACATGATTCACCATATTCGATTCACCCAGGAAATACCAAGATGTATTTGGATTTAAAGGAAACATTCTGGTGGACCGGAATGAAGAAGGATATTGCAGCATATGTAGCAGTTTGTGACGTATGTCATAGAGTGAAGGCAGAGCATCAGAAGCCAGCCAGATTGTTACAACCATTGCCGATACCCGAATGGAAGTGGGATAAGATAGGCATGGATTTTATCACAGGACTACCCAGGACGAAAGCAGGCTATGACTCGACATGGGTAGTAGTTGATCGTTTGACGAAGGTAGCACATTTCATTCCAGTCAAGACCACTTACACCAGTGCTAAGTTGGCAAAGATATACATGACTAGGACCATTTGTTTGCATGGAGTTCCAAGGAGTATTGTATCAGACAGAGGAACCCAATTTACCTCAAAGTTTTGGAATCAGTTGCATGAAACTTTGGGAACCAGGCTAGAGTTCAGCACCGCTTTTCATCCGCAGACAGATGGACAGACCGAGAGAGTCAATCGGATTTTGGAAGATATGCTGAGAGCTTGTGCACTAGATTATGGATCTAGTTGGGACGATAACTTGCCGTATGCAGAGTTTTCTTATAACAACAGTTACCAAACCAGTTTGAAGATGGCACCTTTCGAAGCTTTGTACGGAAGGAGGTGCAGGACACCGTTGTCATGGGATGAAGTTGGAGACCGTCAGTTGTTTGGACCCGATTTGATTAAGGAGTCTGAACGGAAAGTTAAGTTGATACGCGATAGGCTCAAGGTAGCCCAGTCCAGGCAGAAGAGTTACGCAGATTCTAAATGCAAGGAGACAGTTTACGAAACCGGAGACAGGGTGTATCTTCGAGTATCCCCACTACGAGGAGTTAAGCGCTTTAGAGTTAAGGGAAAATTAGCACCGCGATTCGTTGGACCATATAAGATCTTGCAACGTATGGGAGAAGTCGCGTATAAGTTGGAATTACCAGAAGGACTGCCAGGAGTTCATGACGTATTCCATGTTTCTCAGCTGAAGAAATGTCACGCCGAGATGGCAGAGGTACCACTAAGAGATACAGTGCCGCTTGAAGCGATTCAGTTGAAGGACGACTTAACGTATGAAGAGAAACCAGTCAAGATTCTCGATTATGCCAGCAGAGTTACCCGCAGCAAGGTTATCAAGTTTTGCAAAGTTCAGTGGAACCACCACTCCGAGGATGAAGCCACTTGGGAGAGAGAAGAAGATTTGCTCAAGGACCACCCTCACCTATTTTCTAGCTAACCCGAATCTCGAGGGCGAGATTCATCTTAAGGGGGGTAGGTTTGTAACATCCCAAATTTTCAATTTGGAATGTTATACACTAGATCATCATGCATATCATATTTTCTTGCATTTTGGTCGATCCTAGAAATTTCACGCAACTCAAGGACCCTCGGAGAGAGTTGAAGATTTCGCCATTTTCATATTTGAGTTTTCTCAAATTTTGAAAAAGAGGATCATTTGATTTATTTATTTCATCTTCAATTATTTTTCCAACATCAAAATATGAGAGAGGGAAATAATATGACTTTTCCCAAATTGAGGAAAAAGAAGATTTAATAAATAGATTCAATTTTGCTTTCCGGTGTTTATTTGCATTTTATTTGGATTAGGGAAAAATACGTGTTTTCAAAATTTGCATCTAGGCCCCAAGAAAAGTTCATTTTGTTCGACTCATTTTTAGGAGTCGGGGAAAATTTACTTTGGGAATTTTGGAGTTCGTTTAGATTTTCTTTTCTTTGTTTTTTTTCTGCGCGCGAAACCTTTTAATTTTTTTTTCCGCAGCGCCCGCCTGGGCCAAGGCCCAGCCGGCAGGCCAGGCCGGCCTCCACACGCGCGCAGCTGCGCAGCCATCGCCGCCCCAGGCTGAGTCCTAGTAGGACTCCGCGCCGCCCTTTTTTCTTGCCCCTCCCCCAAGTTTCCCCCCTCCCCTCTTTAAATACCCCACACCCCCTCTCCTCCCACACCACCCCGCGCCGCCTCCCACCCCTTGCACCCCGCCGCCGCCGCCCGCGCCTTGCGCCGCCGCCGCCCTAGCGCCGCCGCCGCCCTTGCACCCTGCCGCCGCCGGCCTTGCACCCAGCCGCCGCCGGAGCCCCTCGCCGGAGCCTCGCCGGAGGTAGCCGCGCCTCTCTTCTTTTCCTCGGTTCGGTTTTTTAGAAAAACCGTTCCGGTTTCTTTTCGTTTGTTGTTTCGGGTTTTTTTTCGAAACCCTAGATCGGTTTTCGTTTTACTTCCGGTTTAGTTGTTTAGCGAGCGTTCGCCGGACCGTTCGTCCTAACGAACGTGATCACCGGTTATTCCCGGTTAACGAACGTCCGTTCGTTTAATCGTTCTTCTTTTTCTTTTCGTCGGATTTATTCCGCGATCGCGATCTCAGATCCGATCTTCGTTCTAGTTTTTCTTCTCGCCCGTTTATCGGAATCAGGTGATTCAAGCGCCTGGAGTTTCGTTTCGAAACCGCCGTTTCGACTAATCAACTTAAACAAGTTTTTGCTATGGTAAAATTTGACCTAGTTTCAACTTGCTAGAACCGAGTTGTTTTCTTCCGCCGTTTGTTTTCCGTTGCTTTGTTCGGTTCTTTCTTTGCAACCGGAGTTCTTCAGTTGAACTTTCTGGTTCGATCTCTTGTTTGAGTTTTACCTGTGCATTAGATGAGTACTTATTGTATGCTTGCTGTTTGTCTGCGATAGATTACCCGGATTGCGCCGCCTGTTACTTCGAATCTCTAGGACTCGCGGATCATCAGCAAGGCAAGTAACACTTTGATCATACCTTTTCTACAACCCAGTTTTATTGCATTAGATCAATCCTCGCACATTGCATGATTAGGATCTAACTAAATTGTGGGATGGGAAGTAGATGAGGTAGTACCTATTACCTGTTTATTATGAAACCTTTGGGAGTTACTTCTACGTTTGCTTATTATGCCGTGCTATGCTAGTAGACGTGGATTGGGTGAGTGATATCCATGACAGATGTGAGTTTGATAATTTTAAGGGTTTATCTAAGGTGGCAACTTAAACACACATCTGGGTGGATTGAGGCACCTGATGTCTATCAGGACTTGCCTGTTTTCTTTTGGACCGCCACCCAGGCTCAAAGGGATCATAAGATCTTTCATGCTAGAAACTTCCGTGTGCAGCCACAAGCCATTATGGGCTCTGGCATAGTTGACTAAGTCGTGCGAACTCTTACAGGGTAGACTAGCAGATATAGGGGAAAGTAGGTGTACCGGTCTATCCATCGTAAGGTGCTAGCGCTTCTGAAAGACTGTGTCTCGGTCATCCGTTTCTCAAACACCGTGTAGTGCGAGAAACCCAACGGAGGCGATCGAGTCTTGTGGGGAAAAGTGCGCAAACCTCTGCAGAGTGTAATAAACTAATCATGATTAGCCGTGTCCCCAGTTATGGACATCTTGAGTATCTAGTACTTGAATATCATGTGAATCTCAACACGTTACCTCTAATTAATATTGTTGGGTTATAATTGTTCACTTAATTGGGATCGGAATGCTGTCAACCATTCTCGATGTTCAACTACCATGATAGTTAAATAAATTTATTCATTTGCAGTAGGGAAAACTGGCTTTACGCAAAACTGTAACCATAGAGCTTTCCACCAGCCATACATGCATATAGTATAGCTCATTACTGTTCATTACTCTCTATGTGTTACCTTGCCAGCATATTCCATGTGCTGACCCGTTTTCGGGCTGCAACGTTCATGTTGCAGACTTTTCAGACAACGAGTAAGGTGCTTTTAGGTCGTGGTTCTATACTCAGTGATGCCGTTGGAGTTGATGGACCCATTTACCTTCCAAGTCTTCCGCTGTTATCGTTATTAGATGGCCTTAAGCCATATTTATTGTAATAAGCTCTCTTTTGAGACACCGATGTAATAAGTGTGTGATTGCTACTCTGCTATAAATCTTTCGAAGTACTGTGGTGTCAGCATTACTGATCCAGGGATGACACCGGAGCACAGAGACTTGATCCATTCGGGTCGGGTCACTACAAAAACTAACCGGACTAACCGCCTGGCTACCGCACAACCACCGCATCAAAACAGGAGCTTGACCGGTACTTGGGCGGTGCCTGGCCGGAACAACCGCATGTCCTTGAGCTCTTGGGCGGCTAAGTACTGAGCGGAAGAACTGGTCGGACCACCGGTGGTACCGGTCATCGTGGAACGACCGGACCAACCGTGCCACTACCGCCCAAGAACCGCATCAAACCAGAAGCGAGAGCGGTACTTGAGCGGTGCATGGACGGAACCACCGCCCCAGCTGTTGCAGAGCATGGTGGTGGTACCACCGCCCGGAGGCAGCGGTACAACCGCTCGAGCAAAGCTGGTGAGCGACAAGACCCAGCGGTACAACCGCTCCAGAGAGCGGTATAACCGCTGGGCAGAAACAGTGAGCAGAAAAGAGGGGAAGAGGCAAGGAAAACTCTCTCTCCCACACACACCTGAGGAAGGCAAAGAGAGGGTGAGAAAAGTGTACATGAACTGATTCCCCCAGAGCTTCCTAATGAGGATTCCCTCTTGATAGTACGGGTACTCTACGAGCAAAGAAAACAAAAGCGTGGAGGACACGTCTTCGATCTTTTCCTTCGAGAGGCAATAGCAATCCGATGTAAGCCTAAGCATCGAGAACCTGAAACATATAGCACATGATTAGACCACAAAGGGTTGTCATCATCATCCAAAACATAAAGTAGGGAAATGCCCTTTCAATCTCCCCCTTTTTGGTGGATGATGACAACAACACGATTTGCAAGAGATAAGTCAATGAAATCTAGACGGAACTCCCCCTGAATGTGTGCCCCAACAAGTACTAGCTAATAGAAAGCATGGGCACACTTTCAGGACTTGACTCCCCCTAGATTTTATAGACTCATCACTCTGAGCTCAAAAGGATAGACAATAAAATACTTAGAGACAATAATAACGATAATGACCTACAAACGGAAAGTTAAACGGAGTAACAAGTCTCACACATAGCACGGAACGAAACAGGTCCACAACCTAACACAAAACACGAGAACAAGAGAAAAACCCAAGCAAATCCCCGAGACCTATAGAACCCTCTCCCCCTTTGGCATCAAGACACCAAAAAGGAAAAGAGCGAAGCTAGCGACCCAAAACTCAGGCGTCCTCCTCTGACTCCTCGGTTGCATCTGGATCTCCATCATCAGAGGCGTCATCGTCGTCGTGATCAGATTCTTCCATGGCATTGTCAGCTGTTGCAAACGAGGATGATGGCTGGGGAGGGGCTTCATCATCAGTCTAGGTGCTATGGGTAGAGATCCAACGCTTCTCTGGGGTGATGCTCTTCTCAGAGCCACTCTGAACCTGCATGTTGAGGTGCTTCATCATTGCAATTTGGCGACGCCGTGCAAGCTTCTCATTGACATGTGCCTCATACATCTTCTTCTGGATGTCAGCCTGTAGACAAAAGGTCTTCTTCACCTTGGCAGTAAGTTTGGCCACCCAGGAAGGCTGGGCCCCTGGCTCCAGCTCAAAGTCCTCATCATCAGAAGTAGCATAGACATCCTCAGGAGCATGTTCAGGGAAGCGAGGCTCGGCATGCTTCTTCTTCTTAAGGAGCTTGACCTCATGAACAGTGAGGTTGTCTGGAGAAGTGAGGAGCTCTCCAAGACGACGAACAGCCCACACAGAGTTCAGAAAGCACATGACAAACGGAGCATAGATTGGGACTTTACGGTAGATGACCATGTTGTACATCTCATGCCACAACCAATTTGACACATCAAACGTTGCCCCTGTCCCCACCATGGTCTTCACAGCAACCATCAAATCAACCAGATAGCCATGAATCTCATCTTGATTGCCCACCTTGGGCAAGAGCACATAGCGGAACACTCGGTGCATGATGTCATAGACCTTCTCCTAATCCTTGGATTCTCCAATAATCCCAAGGCCCCGAATGTACAGAGGGGCACGCTTCTCCTTAGGCATGGACTCAGGAAAATCATGAGGGCGAATGCCACCCCTTCCTTCCAGACCGGTATCCTCGTACCCAATAGCATTGCAGAAAGCCCTCCAGGGAACGTGAAACAATTCATCACGACACATGAAGGTGAGAGTGCGCGCATCATCTTCCCCAAAATGAACAGTGGCATAGAACTGATGGATGAGTTGAACATCAAAGTCACAGTTGACTGACATGATCTTGACAAGATCAAACTCCTCGCAGAGAGCTAGCGCCTCACCAAAATACTCCATGTTGTTTCTCCAATGATCAAAATCAATTGTCCACTGCTTGGCATATCTATTCTTGTTGTGCTCAAAGAGTTCATGAACAATCCGCACTTGCATCTTATTCCGGAACTGAACAGTGGTCCAACGGGGAGCAATGGGAACCTCATACGGATTCTTTGAGCGGAAGGCTTCCCAATCCTTGGCTTTCCAACGATGCAACGACATAACCACACATTACTTAGCAGCTGCAGACTTTTCACGGCGAGTGGGCTTGGTGGGAATCACAACTTCTTCTTCATCATCAGACACAACTGGGCGCAAGGTCCTTCGTGCCCTCTTCTTGGTCTTGCGAGGAGCAGAGCAAGAACTAGAGCCACCTGAACACACACACACGAAAAGAACACACAAAAAACCCAACAAGGATGAGAGGATTGCACCCACTAGCAGAAAAGGAACAAGTTGCAACAACAGAGAAGATAGAACAGTGCTTAGTGGTTGATATACTCCGGTTGTACCGGATCTTCTGCCGGTAGTACCGCTCAAGCGGTTGTACCGCCCGTAGGGGCGGTAGAACCACTGACAGTGGCACTACCAGGGAAGATAGATCTAACCGAGGCATAGGAATCACACAAGTAACATTCCGAATTCTAAGTGCTGCAAACAAGACAGGAGGCTAACCAAGAACTCTTCTAAGCCATAGATCGAACACTAAACGCGGAAAGATAAGTAAAGCCCTAGACAAGGAAGAACCCTAAAAAAAATCTAGAGGCAAAGAACACGAGGCATTACCACCATCCATGGGAAGAGATCGGGAGGCCTCCACGGAGAGAATCCACAGAGAGCCAAGGATCCGAAGCGCGAGACGCACTCCGGGGCAGGGGTAGAGATGGCCGGCGGCTAGGGCAAAAAGAAGAGGAACAAGGACGAAGGGAAAAAGACAACCCTTCAGCCCCGTCGAGTATATATAGGCCCGTACACACGCCCCAGTAGAACCGCTTAGGGGAGCGGTTGTACCGCTCGTCTGGTACAGACCGGTGGATGGAGGCGGTACTTCCGGTGCCTGGGAGGCAGCGGTAGTACCGCACGGCATCAACCGGTAGTACCGGACATGGGTTACCATGGGTTTGTGCGGTGGAACCGCCCAAGCACCGAACGAAGACCCTTGGGACGGCACAACCCGGTACCAGCGGTAGAACCGCTCGTGGTACCAGTTGTACCGCCCGACCACCTAAGCCCAAGCCAAGATCAAATGAGTGCAATCCGAAGGGAGGAAGAAGGGGCACAAAACAGGAGAGAAACAACACCCTAGGAGAACCTAAAACACAGAGCAAAGAGAGAAAGAGAGAAAACAACACGAGAACAACAAGGCTAACTCCAACCTCCCGAAGAGAGGACGGTGGCCGAGGCCACCTATGTTTGAGTCAATTGGTATGGCACCGCGAAGAATTATCCTTGGGTCCATGACCAAAACTCGTCTTTGAAGCACAAGAACCATCAAATATGGCTAATGTGAAAGACACAATCAATTTATGCATAATGGGGGGAGGGAGAGTTCATTGAGAGAACAACACCCCCCCTATGTCCATGCCTACACCTAAACTAGACAACAAATTGAGCGTGGTAGGGTGTGCAAGGGTTCAAGCCACATTGCTCGAATCAATGATATTTAGCTCATGCCTTAACTCGCGAAATCTTGCTTCATCCAAGGGCTTCGTGAAAATATCTGCAAGGTTGTCATGAGTGTTGACATAGTTGAGCTCGATCTCTCCTCGTCTAATGTGATCCCGGATGAAGTGATACCGGATCTCAATATGCTTCGTCTTGAAATGTTGCACCGGATTGAGAGAGATCTTGATGGCACTTTCATTGTCACACCAAAGAGGCACTTTGTCACAAGTGACACCATAATCCTTTAAAGTTTGCCTCATCCATAGGAGTTGAGCACAACAACTACCGGCGGCAACATACTCCGCCTCAGTGGACGAGAGAGACACACAACTTTGCATTTTGAAAGACCAACTTACCAAAGAGCAACCAAGGAATCGGCACCCTCCGGAAGTGGACTTCCTATCCACTTTGTCTCTCGCCCAGTCAGAATCCGAGTACCCTACAAGCTTGAAGTTTGATCCTCTAGGGTACCATAGGCCAAAGTTTGGGGTATGAGCCAAATATCGAAAGATTCGTTTGACCGCCACATAGTGACTTTCCTTAGGTGCGGCTTGAAACCGTGCACAAATTCCCACACTCAACATGATGTCCGGTCTAGATGCACAAAGGTAAAGCAAGGATCCAATCATGGAACGATATACCTTTTGACCCACCACTTTACCATTGGGATCTAAGTCAAGTTGGCACTTGGTGAGCATTGGAGTGGAAGCCGGCTTGATGTTACTTAGCTTGAATCTATTGAACATGTCTTGAGTGTATTTGTATTGATTGATGAAGGTTCCTTCTCTTCTTTGCTTCACTTCGAACCCTAGAAAGAACTTCAACTCTCCCATGGAGGACATCTCGAACTTTGAGGTCATGAGAGCGGCAAATTCCTCATTGAAAGCTTTGTTAGGAGAACCAAAGATAATATCATCAACATATAATTGGCACACAAACAACTCCCCTTTGACCTTCTTAGTAAAAAGAGTGGGGTCGATTAGCCCAACTTCAAAACCACGGTCTTGTAACAACTCGGTAAGGTGGTCATACCACACACGTGGGGCTTGTTTAAGGCCATAGAGCGCCTTATCGAGTTGATACACATGATCGGGAAAGTAGGGATCCTCGAACCCGATGGGTTGCTTGACGTAAACCAATTCATTAATGGGACCATTAAGAAAAGCACTCTTCACATCCATTTGTTTTAACTTAAAATTATGATGAGAAGCATATGCAATCAACATGCGAATGGATTCAAGACGAGCAACGGGAGCAAAGGTTTCATCGTAGTCGATACCCTCGACTTGGGAGTAGCCTTGTGCTACCAAACGAGCCTTGTTGCGAATGATAATCCCATGGGCATCTTGCTTGTTCTTGAATATCCACTTGGTGCCAATGACATTGTGGTTCCCCGTTGGCCTTGGCACCAATCTCCACACTTTGTTGCGTTCGAAGTTGTTGAGTTCTTCGTGCATGGCATTGAGCCAATCTGGATCTTCTAGCGCCTCATAGACCTTGTGGGGTTCCACACAAGAGACAAACGTGTGATGCTCACAATAATTTGCTAATTGTCTACGAGTGCTTACCCCCTTTCTTAAGCTTCCAAGCACATTCGTCATGAGATGATCCTTGGTGGAGAGCTTGGATGCAATCTTGGCGGCACGACGCTCTAATTCCTCCTCGGTGGTGAGTTGAGGAGCGGTTACTTGATCATCTTGAGCGCCGTCATGAACTTGTTCTTGATCTTGAACTAGCTCGGGGGAGAGGACTTGACCTTGGGCATCACTTGGTGTGTCAACACCGTCTTGAGTATGATCTTGCCATTGGTCTTGTTCATGAGGTTGAGGGCCTTCACTTTGTTCTTCGGAAGCGTGTGGGCCTTGGGTTCGTGATGGCTCCACTTGAGTGGACCATTGTCCTTCTCCTTCGGCCACAAGGGGTTCCTCAATGGGTAGGATAAAACCAACACCCATTCTTCTTATGGCTTGAGGAGGAATTTCATCACCTACATCACAAGTGCCACTTTGCTCCACTTGGGAGCCGTTATTCTCATCAAACTCCACGTTACACGTCTCCTCAATAAGTCCCGTGAATTTATTGAGGACACGGTAAGCATGAGAGTTTGTAGCATAACCAACAAATATGCCATCATGAGCTCTAGCCTCAAATTTAGACAACCGAACACCTTTCTTGAGAATGAAACACTTACACCCGAATACCCGGAAGTACTTGAGGTTGGGCTTGTTACCAGTGAGTATCTCATATGGAGTCTTGTTCAAGCCCTTGCGGAGGTAGAGCCGATTGGATGCATGACACGCGGTGTTGATGGCTTCGTCCCAAAAGTTGTACGGAGACTTGAACTCCGCCATCATGGTCCTTGCCGCATCGATCAACGTCCGGTTCTTCCTTTCCGCAACACCGTTTTGTTGAGGGGTGTATGGTGCAGAAAATTGATGCTTGATTCCCTCATCACTAAGAAATTCATCCAAGGTGTAGTTCTTGAACTCGGTGCCGTTGTCACTTCTTATTATCAAGATCTTTGCATTGTGTTGACGTTGTGCTTCATTTGCAAAGTCAATGACGGTTTGTTGGGTCTCGCTCTTCCTCTTGAAGAAATACACCCACGTGTACCTTCAGTAGTCATCCACAATCACCAAGCAATACTTCCTACCTCCAGGACTATCGAAGGATGGAGGCCCAAAGAGATCCATGTGAAGGAGCTCAAAAGGCCTCTTTGAATAAATGATAGTCGTGGGAGGGTGATCCTTCTCATGTAGCTTTCCTTCGATACAGGCACTGCAAGCACGATCTTTAGCAAAACTAACATTCGTTAGTCCACGGACATGGTCCCCCTTGAGGAGACTTTGCAAAGATCTCATATTGACATGGGCTAAATAGCGATGCCAAAGCCATCCCACATCAACTTTAGCCATTAGGCATGTCGCGGTCTTAGTGGGTCGCTCCGAAAAGTTAATCACATATAGACCGTTCTCGACATGCCCAACAAAGGCTACTTTAAGAGTCTTGCTCCACAAGAGGGCCACGGTATCGATATCAAAGAAAGTGGCAAAGCCCATGATTGCAAGTTGACGAACGGAAAGTAAATTGTATGCAAGGGACTCAACAAGCATGACCTTCTCGATCGTGAGATCATGAGAGATGACCACCTTGCCAAGTACCAATACCTTAGAAGATGAGGCGTCACCCCACTCGACATCGGTGGGCATAGATGGAACCTTGTGCACGTCCACCACCAAGTCCTTGCTTCCGGTCATATGATTTGTAGCTCCGCTATCGAGCAACCATGATCCACCACCGGAAGCAAACACCTACAAGAGATCAATGCTTGGTTTTAGGTACCCATTTTGTAATGGGTCCTTTGATGTTAGTAACAAGGGTCTTAGGAACCCAAATAGGCCATTCAATGTATTCATGAAGAGAACCAACAAATTTGGCATAAACATGCCCATCACTAGCACGGCATAACACATAAGAAGTATTAAAATCGCCGGCTTTGTTGGGAGGGGTGACATTGCCCTTCTTGACATTGTTCTTCTTCTTCTCCTCGGGGGCACTCTCTCCCTCCCTCACAAAGGTTTGCATGAGAGGAGGAGGTCGTTTGGTCTTGTCATTCTTCTTCTTGTTCTTGGAGTCGGGCACGTACCCAACCCCTTCCTTGGCCACAACTCCCTTTTGGTTGATCAAGAAATCGTTGAGGTTCTTCTTGCCTTGTATGCAAGTCGCAAGACCTCTCTCAAGTTGCTCCTTCAACTTAGCATTTTCCTCAACAAGATGTATATGCTCACAACACGGGTTAGTAGCATTTGCATTATCAATTAAAACCATATAAGGAAAAGTTGCTTTCTCCTTAGTTAGCTTCACTTGGAATTGATCATGAGACTCCTTAAGACTAGCGTGAATACCCTTCAAGGCCTTGTGGTCCTTGTCAAGTATATCAAACTCCTCTTTGAGTCTAGCAAGATCAACCCCGAGTTTGGCCTTCTCGGAATTTAGCACACGCGAAACAATGAGGTCATGATCATAATCTTTCTTTAACTTAGCATGATCAACGTTGTGTGACTCCTCAAGAGCCAAACGAAGACCGCGCTCTTCCTCAAGAGCATTGGAAAGATCCGAGATCTCATCGGCATAGTCACGACTATGCCCTTCCATCTTAGAGATGGTGTCCTCGTGAGCCTCGATCATGTCATTGGCTTCACCAAGTTGTTCCAAGAGAGCAACAAAGTGCTTCTTGGATTTTCCCTTGAGTTTGCCCATAAAGGCCTCAAACTCGTTAGCCTCCACATTAGCTCCCTCAAGTTCATTAATGCAATCCGTCGGGGAAGGATAATTAATGATGGTAGTTTTGATGTTGGAGGTTACCTTGTTGGTGGCTTTAGCCATGAGGCACTTGGCGGTGATGCTCTAGTTGGGTGAGTCGAAGAGAGACACCCATGACGTTGTTGCAATGGCAACGGAGGCCATGGAAACCGACTCATCATCTTCATCATCGTCATCATCCTCATTGTACTTTTCTTGCACAACCAAAGCCTTGGGAGGAGTCTTCTTGGAGAAGTTGTTCTTGTTGGGGAACGACTTGGCCTTGTCCTTTTGGATGAGCTTGCCACCATTGTCTTCCCTCTTCTCATACGGGCATTCCGCAACGAAATGACTCACGTTGCCGCAATTGTAGCAAGTCCTTACACGTTGCTTGCCCCTTGTACCACTCGAGTTGTTTTTGATAAAGTTTGGCCTCGAGTTTTTCTTGCTCCAAAATTGCCTTGAAGCAAGTGCCATGTGTTCATGATATGCATACTTCGTATCTTCGGGGTTGCTCTCCTCTTCTTCCACGATGAGCTTGGCCTTCAATGCAAGGTTAGGCTTCTTTGCCCGTTGAGAATGGAGCACCGCATTGTCGGCGGTCTTGTCCAAAATGTTCATGGCCACAAACTCATCCAACACTTCGCTTGAGGTCAAAGTGTGGAAGTCCAGTCTTTGATGAATGACAGAGGACATGGCCTTGTGATAGGGCATCATTGCCTTGAGGAATTTGCGCTTGATCCAATTGTCATCCGTGTCCTTGCTCCCGTGATCTCGTAGTGAGACCGCGAGTTTGGTTACTCTCTGATAGAGCTCACGAGGTTCTTCATCTTCCTTCATTGCAAACTCATCGGCCTCATCTTGTACCACTTCATAGTTGGAGCGTTGAATGCTTGCGCTTCCCCGGTAGAAAGACACGACACAATGCCATGCATCTTTGGCCAAGGCGAAAGGACGAAGATGAGGTAGGTCTTCGGGTGGAATTGCATCTTGAATGATGAAGAGAGCATTCTCATTGAATTGATTGTCTGCTGCTTCTCGAGGAGTGAAGTTGCTTGGATCATGTGGATAAAAACCTTCTTCAATGATGTTCGGGAACGTTGCAGAAAAACAAAAATTTTCCTATGGTTTCACCAAGATCCATCTATGAGTTCATCTAGCAACGAGTGATTGGATGCATCTACGTACCTTGTAGATCGTGAGCGGAAGCGTTCAAAGAATGGGGATGAGGGAGTCGTACTCGACGTGATCCGAATCACCGGAGATCCTAGCACCGAACGGACGGCACCTCCGCGTTCAACACACGTACGGTCAGCGTAATGTCTCCTCCTTCTTGATCCAGCAAGGGGGAAGGAGAGGTTGAGGAAGATGGCTCCAGCAGCAGCACGTCGGCGTGGTGGTGGTGGAGCTGCAGTACACCGGTAGGGCTTCGCCAAGCTCTATGGAGGAGGAGGAGGTGTTGGAGAGGGAGAGGGAGGCACCAGGGCATGGGTTGTGAGGCCCTTCCTCCCCCACTATATATAGGGGGCCTAGGGGGGGGGCGGCCCTAGGAGATGCAATCTCCTAGGGGGGGCGGCGGCCAAGGGGTGGGGGGCTTGCCCCCCAAGCAAGGGGGCGCCCCCCTTTAGGGTTTCCCCACCCTAGGCGCATGTGCCCTAGGGGGAAGTGGCGCCCCAGCCCACTTTGGGCTGGATCCCTTCCCACTTCAGCCCATGGGCCCCTCCGGGATAGGTGGCCCCACCCGGTGGACCCCCGGGACCCTTCCGGTGGTCCCGGTACAATACCGGTGACCCCGAAACTTGTCTCGATGGCCGAAATAGCACTTCCTATATATAATTCTTTACCTCCGGACCATTCCAAAACTCCTCGTGACGTCCGGGATCTCATCCGGGACTCCTAAAAACATTCGGGTTACTGCATATACATATCCCTACAACCCTAGCGTCACCGAACCTTAAGTGTGTAGACCCTACGGGTTCGGGAGACATGTAGACATGACCGAGATTGCTCTCCGGTCAATAACCAATAGCGGGATCTGGATACCCATGTTGTCTCCCACATGCTCCTCGATGATCTCATCGGATGAACCACGATGTCGAGGATTCAAGCAACCCCGTATACAATTCCCTTTGTCAATCGGTATGTTACTTGCCCGAGATTCGATCGTCGGTATCCCAATACCTCGTTCAATCTCGTTACCGGCAAGTCACTTTACTCGTACCGTAATGCATGATCCCGTGACCAGACACTTGGTCACTTTGAGCCCATGATGATGCATTACCGAGTGGGCCCAGTGATACCTCTCCGTCATATGGAGTGACAAATCCCAGTCTTGATCCGTGTCAACCCAACAGACACTTTCGGAGATACCCATAGTATACCTTTATAGTTACCCAGTTACGTTGTGACGTTTGGTATACCCAAAGTACTCCTACGGTATCCGGGAGTTACATGATCTCATGGTCTAAGGAAAAGATACTTGACATTGGAAAAACTCTAGCAAACGAACTATACGACCTTGTGCTATGTTTAGGATTGGGTCTTGTCCATCACATCATTCTCCTAATGATGTGATCTCGTTATCAATGACATCCAATGTCCATAGTCAGGAAACCATGACTATCTGTTGATCAACGATCTAGTCAACTAGAGGCTTACTAGGGACATGTTGGTGTCTATTATTCACACATGTATTACGATTTCCGGATAACACAATTATAGCATGAATAAAGACAATTATCATGAACAAGGAAATATAATAATAATGCTTTTATTATTGCCTCTAGGGCATATTTCCAACAGTCTCCCACTTGCACTAGAGTCAATAATCTAGTTACATTGTGATGAATCGAACACCCATGGAATTCTGGTGTTGATCATGTTTTGCTTTAGGGAGAGGTTTAGTCAACGGATCTGCTACATTCAAGTCCGTATGTACTTTACAAATATCTATGTATCCATCTTGAACATTCACGAATGGAGTTGAAGCGACGCTTGATGTGCCTGGTCTTCTTGTGAAACCTGGGCTCCTTGGCAAGTGCAATAGCTTCAGTGTTGTCACAGAAGAGTTTGATTGGCCCCGACGCATTGGGTATGACTCCTAGGTCGGTGATGAACTCCTTCACCCAAATTGCTTCATGTGCTGCCTCCGAGGCTGCCATGTACTCCGCTTCACATGTAGATCCCGCCACGACGCTCTGCTTGCAACTGCACCAGCTTACTGCCCCACCATTCAAAATATACACGTATCCGGTTTGTGACTTTGAGTCATCCCCTAACCCTTTACGACGAGCTCTTCGTCACCTCCATAAACGAGAAACATTTTCTTAGTCCTTTTCAGGTACTTCAGGATATTCTTGACCGCTGTCCAGTGTTCCTTGCCGGGATTACTTTGGTACCTACCTACCAAACTTACGGCAAGGTTTACATCAGGTCTGGTACACAACATGGCATACATAATAGAACCTATGGCTGAGGCATAGGGGATGACGCTCATCTCTTCTATATCTTCTGCCGTGGTCGGACATTGAGCTGAGCTCAATTTCACACCTTGCAACATAGGCAAGAACCCCTTCTTAGACTGATCCATATTGAACTTCTTCAATATCTTATCAAGGTATGTGCTTTGTGAAAGACCTATGAGGCGTCTTGATCTATCTCTATAGATCTTGATGCCTAATATATATGCAGCTTCTCCAAGGTCCTTCATTGAAAAACTCTTATTCAAGTAGGCCTTAATGCTGTCCAAGAGTTCTATATCATTTCCCATCAAAAGTATGTCATCTACATATAATATGAGAAATGCTACAGAGCTCCCACTCACTTTCTTGTAAACGCAGGCTTCTCCATAAGTCTGCGTAAACCCAAACGCTTTGATCATCTCATCAAAGTGAATGTTCCAACTCCGAGATGCTTGCACCAGCCCATAAATCGAGCGCTGGAGCTTGCACACCTTGTTAGCATTCTTAGGATCGACAAAACCTTCCGGCTGCATCATATACAATTCTTCCTTAAGGAAACCATTAAGGAATGCCGTTTTGACATCCATTTGCCATATCTCATAATCATAGAATGCGGCAATTGCTAACATGATTCGGACGGACTTTAGCTTCGCTACCGGTGAGAAAGTCTCATCGTAGTCAACCCCTTGAACTTGTCGATAACCCTTAGCAACAAGCCGAGCTTTATAGATGGTCACATTACCATCTGCGTCTGTCTTCTTCTTAAAGATCCATTTATTTTCTATGGCTCGCCGCTCAATGGGCAAGTCAGTCAAAGTCCATACTTCGTTTTCATACATGGATCCTATCTTGGATTTCATGGCTTCTAGCCATTTGTCAGAATCCGGGCCTGCCATCGCTTCTTCATAGTTCGAGGGTTCACCGTTGTCTAACAACATGATTTCCAAGACAGGGTTGACGTACCACTCCGGTGCAGAACGTGTCCTTGTGGACCTACGAAGTTCAGTAGCAACTTGATCTGAAGTTTCATGATCATCATCATTAACTTCCTCTCTAGTCGGTGCATGCACCTCAGGAACATTTTCTTGAGTTGCGCTATTTTCCGGTTCAAGAGGTAATACTTCATCAAGTTCTACTTTCCTCCCACTTACTTCTTTCGAGAGAAACTCTTTCTCTAGAAAGGATCCTGTAGCGACCAGACCTTAAACAGTCCGATCTTTGTGCTCCGGTGTCATCCCTGGATTAGTAATGCTGACACCACACAGTACTCGGAGGATTTATAGCAGAGTAGCAATCACACACTTATTTCATCGGATGTCTCAAAAGAGAACTCATTACAATAAATATGGCTTAAGGCCATCTAATAACGATAACAGCGGAAGGCTTGGAAGATAAGTGAGTCCATCAACTCCAACGGCATCACTGAGTATAGAACCATGACCTAAAACTCCTTAATCGTCGTCTGAAAAGTCTGCAACATTAACGTTGCAGCCCGAAAACGGGTCAGCACATGGAATATGCTGGCAAGGTAACACATAGAGAGTAATGAAATGCAACAGCTATACTATATGCATATTTGGCTGGTGTAAAGCTCTATGGTTACAGTTTTTGCGTAAAGCCAATTTTTCCCTACTTCAAAGGAATAAGTTTATTTACTATTATGGTGGTTGTTAAACATTGAGAATGGTTGACAGCATCCTCAATCCCAATTAAAAATCATCATTAAACACCCATCAAAATTAATTTTAGAGTAACATGTTGAGATTCACATGATAATCCAAGTACCAGATACTCAAGATGTCCATAACCGGGGACACGGCTAACCATGATTAGTTTATTACACTCTGCAGAGGTTTGCACACTTTTCCCCACAAGACTCGATCGCCTCCGTTGGATTTCTCGCACTACATGGTGTTTGAGAAATGGATGACCGAGACATAGCCTTTCAGAAGCGCTAGCACCTTACGATCGGGTAGACCGTACCACCTACATCCCCTACATCTGCTAGTCTACCACTGTAAGAGTTCGCACAACTTAATCAACTATGCCAGAGCCCATAATGGCTTGTGGTTGCACACGGACGTTTCTAGTTTGAATAATCTCATGATCCCTTTGAGCCTGGGTGGCGGTCCAAAAGAAAACAAGCAAGTCCTGATAGAAACCAGGTTCCTCAATCCACCCAGATGTGTATTTAAGTTGCCACCTTAAATAAACCATTAAAATTTATCAAACTCACATCTATCATGGATATCACTCACCCAATCCACGTCTACTAGCATAGCATGGCATAATAAGCAAACGTAGAAGCAACTCCCAAAGGTTTCATAATAAACAGGTAATAGGTACTACCTCATCTACTTCCCATCCCACAATTTAATTAGATCCTAGTCATGCAATGTGTGAAGATTGATCTAATACAATAAAACTGGGTTGTAGAAAAGGTATGATCAAAGTGTTACTTGCCTTGCTGACGATCCGCGAAACCTAGAGATTCGAAGTAACAGGCAGTGCACTCCGGGTATTCTATCGCAGACAAACAAACAAGCATACAATAAGTACTCATCTAATGCACAGGTAAAACTCAAATAGAAGATCTATCCAGAAAGTTCAACTTAAGAACCCTGGTTTGCAAAAAGAATCCAATCGAACAAAGCAAAAGAAATCAAATGGCGAAGGAAAACAACTTCGTTCTAGCAATCTGGATCTAGGTCAAATTTTACTGTAGCAAAAACTTGTTTAAGTTGATAATTCGGAAAGAGGGTTTCGAGACGAAACTCCAGGCGCTTGAATCGCCTGATTCCGATAAACGAGCGAAAAGTTATACTAAAACGAAAATCGGATCAGAAATCACGATCAGAAAATAACCGCGGAAAATCCGACGAAAAAGACAAGCGACAAACAGAAAAGAAAAAGAAAAGGAATTTTTTTCCTCTCTTTATTTTTCTGCACGGAAATCGAGACACGTCGGCGAACCTCGAAAGGCGCGCTGCTTTGGCGAGACGGCGGTGGCTGGTGGCGGCGGGCTCGGGTGGGATGGGGTGCTCTGGGGCTCGGGCGCTTGGTATATAAAGGCTGCCCCGGGCGGTGTCCCGCTCGGGTACGGCCCGGAGTCGGTTTCCGTTTTTTTAAATAATTCCGCTCGGAAGAAAAATAAAAATAAATACTAAACGGACTCCAAAAATCGCGAAATAAATTTTGCCGGGTTTCTAAAATCAAGCCCGATAAAGTGAACATTTATTTGGGCCCAAACTACTACTTTGAAAAACGTGCATTTTTCCTAAATTCAAATAAAAATACCGAAAAACTCCGAAATAAATCTTATTTGATTTTTTTATTAAATCCTCAATATTTCTATATTTTGGGAAAGTTATTTCATTCCCTCTCTCATATTTTTGTAATAGAAATAATTGATGATAAAATAAATAAAATCAAATGATCCTGTTTACATAATTTGAGAAAACTCAAATACGTAAATAACGAAATCCCCAACTCTCTCCGTGGGTCCTTGAGTTGCTTAGGATTTTCTAGGATCAAAATGAAAAGCAAATAAAATATGATATGCATGATGATCTAATGTATAACATTCCAAATTGAAAATTTGGGATGTTACAGATCCATTCTTGGCAACAAAGATCTTGCCTTCGGATCTGAGGTAGAAGGTATACCCAATAGTTTCTTTAGGGTATCCTATGAAGACGCATTTTTCCGACTTGGGTTCGAGATTTTCAGGTTGAAGTTTCTTGACAAAAGCATCACATCACCAAACTTTTAGTAACGACAGCTTAGGTTTCTTCCCAAACCATAATTCATACAGTGTCGTCTCAACGGATTTTGACGGAGCCCTATTTAAAGTGAATGCCACAGTCTCTAAAGGATAGCCCCAAAAAGATAGCGGTAAGTCGGTAAGAGACATCATAGATCACACCATATCCAATAGAGTGCGATTACGACGTTCGGACACACCATTACGCTGAGGTGTTCCAGGCGGCGTCAGTTGTGAAACTATTCCACATTTTCTTAAGTGTGTGCCAAATTCGTGACTCAAGTATTCTCCTCCACGATCTGATCGCAGGAACTTGATTTTCCTGTCACATTGATTTTCAACCTCACTCTGAAATTCCTTGAACTTTTTAAAGGTCTCAGACTTGTGTTTTATTAAATAGATATACCCATATCTACTCAAGTCATCAGTGAGGGTGAGAATATAACGATAGCCACCGCGAGCCTCAACACTCATTGGACCACACACATTAGTATGTATGATTTCCAATAAGTTGGTTGCTCGCTCCATTGTTCTTGAGAACGGAGTCTTGGTCATTTTACCCATGAGGCATGGTTCGCACGTGTCAAATGATTTGTAATCAAGAGACTCTGAAAGTCCATTTGCATGGAGCTTCTTCATGCGTTTGACACCTATGTGACCAAGGCGGCAGTGCCACAAGTATGTGTGACTATCATTATCAATTTTACATCTTTTGGTATTCACACTATGAATATGTGTAGCATTACGCTCGAGATTCATTAAGAATAAACCATTCACCATCGGAGCATGACCATAAAACATATCTCTCATATAAATAGAACAACCATTATTCTCGGATTTAAATGAGTAGCCATCTCGTATTAAACGAGATCCTGATACAATGTTCATGCTCAAACTTGGCACTAAATAACAATTATTGAGGTTCAAAACTAATCCTGTAGGTAAATGTAGAGGTAGCGTGCCGACGGCGATCACATCGACCTTGGAACCATTCCCGATGCGCATCGTCACCTCGTCCTTCGCCAGTCTCCGCTTATTCCGCAGCTCCTGCTTTGAGTTACAAATATGAGCAACTGCACCGGTATCGAATACCCAAGAGCTACTACGAGTACTGGTAAGGTACACATCAATTACATGTATATCACATATACCTTTCGTGATGCCGGCCTTCTTGTCCGCTAAGTATTTGGGGCAGTTCCGCTTCCAGTGACCACTTCCCTTGCAATAAAAACACTCAGTCTCGGGCTTGGGTCCATTCTTTAGCTTCTTCCCGACAGCTTGCTTGCCGGGCGCGGCAACTCCCTTGCCGTCCTTCTTGAAGGTTTTCTTACCCTTGCCTTTCTTGAACTTAGTGGTTTTATTCATCATCAACACTTGATGTTCCTTTCTGACTTCTACCTCTGCTGATTTCAGCATTGCAAATACTTCAGGAATGGTCTTTTCCATCCCCTGCATATTGAAGTTCATCACAAAGCACTTGTAGCTCGGTGGAAGCGACTGGAGGATTCTGTCAATGACCGCGTCATCCGGGAGATTAACTCCCAGCTGAGTCAAGCGGTTATGCAACCCAGACATAGTGAGTATATTCTCACTGACAGAACTGTTTTCCTCCATCTTACAGCTGAAGAACTTGTCGGAGACTTGATATCTCTCGACCCGGGCATGAGGTTGGAAAACCATTTTCAGCTCTTCGAACATCTCATATGCTCCGTGTCTCTCAAAACGTTTTTGGAGCCCCGACTCTAAGCTGTAAAGCATGCCGCACTGAACGAGGGAGTAGTCATCGGTACGTGCCTGCCAAGCGTTCATAACGTCTTGTTCTGCAGGGAGAATAGGTGCGTCACCTAGCGGTGCTTATAGGACATAATCTTTCATGGCAGCTATGAGGATGATCCTCAGGTTCCGGACCCAGTTCGTGTAGTTGCTGCCATCGTCTTTCAGCTTGGTTTTCTCTAGGAACGCGTTGAAGTTGAGGACTACGTTGGCCATTTGATCTACAAGACATATTGTAAATATTTTAGACTAAGTTCATGATAATTATGTTCATCTAAACAAATTATTCAATGAACTCCCACTCAGATAGACATCCCTCCAGTCATCTAAGTATAACATGATCCGAGTTAACTAGGTCGTGTCCGATCATCACGTGAGACGGACTAGTCAACGTCGGTGAACATCTTCATGTTGATCATATCTTCTATACGACTCATGTTCGACCTTTCGGTCTTCTGTGTTCCGAGGCCATGTCTGTACATGCTAGGCTCGTCAAGTCAACCTAAGTGTTTGCATGTGTAAATCTGTCTTACACCCGTTGTATGTGAACGTTGGAATCTATCACACCCGATCATCACGTGGTGCTTCGAAACAACGAACTGTCGCAACGGTGCACAGTTAGGGGGAACACTTTCTTGAAATTATTATGAGGGATCATCTTATTTACTACCGTCGTTCTAAGTAAACAAGATGCAAAAACATGATAAACATCACATGCAATCAAATAGTAATAGTGACATGATATGGCCAATATCACATAGCTCCTTTGATATCCATCTTGGGGCTCCATGATCATCTTGTCACCGGCATGACACCATGATCTCCATCATTATGATCTCCATCATCGTGTCTCCATGAAGTTTCTCGCCAACTATTACTTCTACTACTATGGCTAACACATTTAGCAAGAAAGTAAAGTAATTTACATGGCGTTTCTCAATGACACGCAGGTCATACAAAAATAAAGACAACTCCTATGGCTCCTGCCGGTTGTCATACTCATCGACATGCAAGTCGTGATTCCTATTACAATGACATGAACATCTCATACATCACATATATATCATTCATCATTCATCACAACTTTGGCCATATCACATCACAAAACACTTGCTGCAAAAACAAGTTAGACGTCCTCTAATTGTTGTTGCAAGTTTTACGTGGCTGCAATAGGGTTCTAGCATGAACGTTTTCTTACCTACGTGAAAGCCACAACGTGATTTGTCAACTTCTATTTACCCTTCATAAGGACCCTTTTCATCGAATCCGCTCCAACTAAAGTGGGAGAGACAGACACCCGCCAGCCACCTTATGCAACTAGTGCATGTTAGTCGGTGGAACCGGTCTCACGTAAGCATACGTGTAAGGTTGGTCCGGGCCGCTTCATCCCACAATACCGCTGAAGCAAAATAAGACTAGTAGCGGCAAGAAAGTTGACAACATCTACGCCCACAACAAATTGTGTTCTACTCGCGCAAAGAGAACTACGCATAGACCTAGCTCATGATGCCACTGTTGGGGAACGTTGCAGAAAAACAAAAATTTTCCTAAGGTTTCACCAAGATCCATCTATGAGTTCATCTAGCAACGAGTGATTGGATGCATCTACGTACCTTGTAGATCGCGAGCGGAAGCGTTCAAAGAACGGGGATGAGGGAGTCGTACTCGACGTGATCCGAATTACCGGAGATCCTAGCACCGAACGGACAGCACCTCCGTGTTCAACACACGTACGGTCAGCGTAACGTCTCCTCCTTCTTGATCCAGCAAGGGGGAAGGAGAGGTTGAGGAAGATGGCTCCAGCAGTAGCACGACGGCATGGTGGTGGTGGAGCTGCAGTACACCGGCAGGGCTTCGCCAAGCTCTATGGAGGAGGAGGAGGTGTTGGAGAGGGAGAGGGAGGCACCAGGGCATGGGTTGTGAGGCCCTTCCTCCCCCCCACTATATATAGGGGTCCTAGGGGGGGCGGCCCTAGGAGATGCAATCTCCTAGGGGGGCGGCGGCCAAGGGGTGGGGGGCTTGCCCCCCCAAGCAAGGGGGCGCCCCCTTTACGGTTTCCCCACCCTAGGCGCATGGGCCCTAGGGGGAAGTGGCGCCCCAGCCCACTTTGGGCTGGATCCCTTCCCACTTCAGCCCATGGGGCCCTCCGGGATAGGTGGCCCCACCCGGTGGACCCCCGGGACCCTTCCGGTGGTCCCGATACAATACCGGTGACCCCGAAACTTGTCCCGATGGCCGAAATAGCACTTCCTATATATAATTCTTTACCTCTGGACCATTCCAAAACTCCTCGTGACGTCCGGGGTCTCATTCGGGACTCCAAACAACATTCGGGTTACTGCATATACATATCCCAACAACCCTAGCGTCCCCGAACCTTAAGTGTGTAGACCCTACGGGTTCGGGAGACATGTAGACATGACCGAGATTGCTCTCCGGTCAATAACCAACAGCGGGATCTGGATACCCATGTTGGCTCCCACATGCTCCTCGATGATCTCATCGGATGAACCACGATGTCGAGGATTCAAGAAACCCCGTATACAATTCCCTTTGTCAATCGGTATGTCACTTGCCCGAGATTCGATCGTCGGTATCCCAATACCTCGTTCAATCTCGTTACCGGCAAGTCACTTTACTCGTACCGTAATGCATGATCGCGTGACTAGACACTTGGTCACTTTGAGCTCATGATGATGCATTACCGAGTGGGCCCAGTGATACCTCTCCGTCATACGGAGTGACAAATCCCAGTCTTGATCCGTGTCAACCCAACACACTTTCGGAGATACCCGTAGTATACCTTTATAGTCACCCTGTTACGTTGTGACGTTTGGTATACCCAAAGTACTCCTACGGTATCCGGGAGTTACACGATCTCATGGTCTAAGGAATAGATACTTGACATTGGAAAAACTCTAGCAAACGAACTATACGACCTTGTGCTATGTTTAGGATTGGGTCTTGTTCATCACATCATTCTCCTAATGATGTGATCTCGTTATCAATGACATCCAATGTCCATAGTCAGGAAACCATGACTATCTATTGATCAACGAGCTAGTCAACTAGAGGCTTACTAGGGACATGTTGGTGTCTGTTATTCACACATGTATTACGATTTCCGGATAACACAATTATAGCATGAATAAAGACAATTATCATGAACAAGGAAATATAATAATAATGCTTTTATTATTGCCTCTAGGGCATATTTCCAACAAATGATTCTCCAAAGGTTAGTGTTCACATGATTTAAATGACGTTTAAAGCGGTAAACCCAAGAATCAAAATCCTCATTTTTCACAATCTTAGGGGGAGGACCGGCATGATTCAAATGAGTGGAAGGAACCGGTCCACCATAAATAAGTGGTGGTTCCACATGGGCAAAGATGCCGGTGCCATTCTTGCCACTAGAAGAAGGAGCCTTTTCACTACTAGCTTCCCCCTTGTCAGGGATAGCATCCGTCACCTTGTTGGCGGGATCACCCACTTTCAACGGTGCGGTGTTTAAGCCCCTCAAGAAATTTAGTAAACATGCTTTCGACTTCGGTCGTCATGGAGGTTTTCAATGTCTCCAAGGCCACATTGAACTCCTCACGAGAGACCGAAGTTCCCACATCTCCCGTAGACGAGATCGGATTCACACCGGAGTGTTCCTCCACACCGTCTACGGTATCAACCATACTCTTTGGACGGTAAAGTCCTTAATAAAGAGACGAGGCTCTGATACCAATTGAAAGGATCGATATGGTTGACTAGAGGGGGGGGGGGTGAATAGGCAACTAACAATTTTTAGCTTTTCTTTAACAATTTAAACTTTGCATCAAAGTAGGTTGTCTAGATATGCAACTAGGTGAGCAACCTATATGATGCAACGAGGATAGGTACACAAGCAAGCAAGAGATATGAAACAAGTAAGCTTGCTCAAATAAAGGCACGAGATAACCAAGAGTGGAGACGGTGGAGACGAGGATGTGTTGCCAAAGTTCCTTCCCTTTGAGAGGAAGTACGTCTCCGTTGGAGCGGTGTGGAGGCACAATGCTCCCCAAGAAGCCACTAGGGCCACCGTATTCTCCTCACGCCCTCACACAATGCGAGATGCCGTGGTTCCACTATTGGTGCCCTTGAAGGCGGTGACCGAACCTTTACAAACAAGGTTGGGGCTCTCTCCACAACTTAATTGGAGGCTCCCAACAGAAACCACGAAGCTTCACCACAATGGAATGTGGCTCTGAGGTGACCTCAACCGTCTAGGGTGCTCAAACACCCAAGAGTAACAAAATCCACACAAGAAAGTATGGGGGAAGAAAATATCCTTTGGTGGAAGTGTAGATCTAGGTCTCCTCCTCAATCCCTAGCAAATCAACAAGTTTGAGTGGCTAGAGAGAGAGATCAGGCAAGAGAGCTTGAAGGGCATTAATGGTGGAGTGAGAGAGGTCAAAGGTGGGAGTGGTAGGTGGGAGAAGCCCCCTTAAATAGTCACCCCACATTTCCAACCGTTACTGCGTTCTTTGCACTGCAGCGGTACAACCGGTCCTCATCCCGGTACAACCGGGACTCACGGTGTAACTGCAGAACCCTACCAAGCGGTACAACCGGACAGGCGGGCGGTAGTACCGGCTAAGAAAACTAACCGGACTAACCGCCTGGCTACCGCACAACCATCGCATCAAAACAGGAGCTTGACCGGTACTTGGGCGGTGCCTGGCCGGAACAAGCACATGGCCTTGAGCTCTTGGGCGGCTAAGTACTGAGCGGAAGAACCACTCGGACCACCGGTGGTACCGGTCATCGTGGAACGACCGGACCAACCGTGCCACTACCGCCCAAGAACCGCATCAAACCAGAAGCGAGAGCGGTACTTGAGCGGTGCATGGACGGAACCACCGCCCCAACTGTTGCAGAGCATGGTGGCGGTACCACCGCTCGGAGGCAGCGGTACAACCGCTCGAGCTAAGCTGGTGAGCGACAAGACCCAGTGGTACAACCGCTGTTGAGAGCGGTACAACCGCTGGGCAGAAACAGCGAGCAGAAAAGAGGGAAAGAGGCAAGGAAAACTCTCTCTCCCACACACACCTGAGGAAGGCAAAGAGAGAGTGAGAAAAGTGTACGTGAACTGATTCCCCCAGAGCTTCCTAATGAGGATTCCCTCTTGATAGTACGGGTACTCTACGACCAAAGAAAACAAAAGCGTGGAGGACACGTCTTCGATCTTTTCCTTCGAGAGGCAATAGTAATCCGATGTAAGCCTAAGCATCGAGAACCTGAAACATATAGCACACGATTAGACCACAAAGGGTTGTCATCATCATCCAAAACATAAAGTAGGGAAATGCCCTTTCACATTTGAATAAACTCTTCAAATGTGGTTCTATTCTGGCCTGAAAGTTGGATAGGATCACCCATGTTCTCAACTTCTAGAGGTGCGGCAGCATCGTCACCCTCATCCTCGACGATCATGTTATATGCATGATCACACAACATCTCATCACCTGCCACAAGGTCTTCAGATCCCATTGTTTAGTAGGTCCACGAACAATTGCAAAACGGGCGTGCAGAACTCTGAATGCCCTCTCGACATCCTTTCTAGCTGCTTGTCTTTGGGTGAAGTGAGCCTTGTTTGGCCAACTGGGTTAGAGATGGTGCTGACAAAGATAGCCCACAGAGAATAGATACCGTCAACCAGATAGTAGCCCATGTTGTAATCATGTCCATTGACAGTATAGTGGCAAGGAGGAGCTTTTTCTTTAGTCCGCCTCGCAAACAACGGTGATCGCTACAGTACATTGATGTCATTATGAGATCCGGGCATGCCAAAGAAAGTGTGCAAAATCCAAAGATTTTGTGGTGCAACTGCTTCAAGAATTATGATGGGCTTCTTAACATGACCCTGATATTTTCCTTGTAGAGCCTTCAAGCAATTCTATCATTTCCAATGCATGCAGTCAAAGAGATCCAAGCAAACCTGGGCACCCTTTTGCTCTTGAGATTGCCAAGAGCCTCTCTGTGTCTGCCACAGTTGGTTATCTCAAGTACCGAGGTCCGAACACCTCGACCAATTCAGTTGCAAACCTGACCATGGCATCTCCGCATGTGCTCTCAGACATCCGTAGGTACTCCTCCGACGAATCGGCTGCCGTGCCATATGCAAGCATCCAGATTGCGGCCATGCACTTCTTGTAACCGGAGAACCCAATCATTCCCACGACGTCTTTCTCCAGGATGAAGTAGTCATCATAGGATCGTATGCCATGGTACAAACAATCGAAGACAGTCTTGCGCATCCGAAAACGTCGGCGAAAATGGTTAGCGAAGAGTGCATCGGGCGCAAAGTAGTCGACCACCAGTGTCAAATGGCTGCGTGCCCTGTTGCAGTTGAGCACTCGGTGACCCTTGATCGAGCCCTTGAAATTGAGAACATGCTCATCTGCACGCTCTGCATCTTCCAGGATCGCTTGCATTATCGCCGTTTCATCAAAGTACTCCTCCTTGTCCGATGAGCCATCGAACGACTCAACATACTGTTTGTACATGTGCTCCGAATGAGAATCCGTTGCTAGAAAGAATAAGGGAAACCTTTTTAGCTCCGACAATTCATCGAACAATTGTCAGCCATGGTGAGTATAATAGCGGACAGTACCTGGCGGGGCGGTCGGAGGACAGGGGATGAATGGCGACGGAGGAGAAGCGGGGTGGAGCCCTGCTAGAGCGCTGGAGGTGACGGAGACGTAGAGTTCCGAAGGGGTGTGGTGTGGCGGCGGCGAAGACAAGAGAGAGAGAGGGAAGAAGGGAAAATGGGAAGGATGAATGCATGGGTTTTGGGAAGGGTTTTGGGTGGGCCGAGGGTGTCGGAGTCCTACGTGTCTGATGTCCGGACTCCTGCAAGCCTGCCCCACGTTTGTGTCCGGTTTACGGGCGAAAACGCGTCCGGACTGCCTCATGAATCGATACTGGCCGGCGTTGCATGGCTTCGGCGGTCCGAATGGATACTAGCGGTTTTCAGGTCCACCTTGAAGATGCCCTTAGATCTACAGCTTTGGTAAGTGGTCTTCGGCATCTCAGAAGTGAAATTATCGAGTGGTCTAGGTCCAAATTGGCTTGGTATCAATGGACTGTCCTAGCTGGTGCGTAGAACCACATCTCGGATAAGAGAGTTATGGCGAAATATTTCCTGTCAATTTTGTTTAAGTCTTTTTAGTGCCCATCTCTTGCTACATCTATTTGGCCCAATACATCATTATGCATTTGTTTCTTCTTTCTTCTCCTCTCCATATTCTCACCAAGGAATTGAGCTATCGTGCTCCTATTTGGCGCACATGCGATGTCTAGTTCCCTAGCGCGTACCCCCATGCTGAAACGTTCACACAGTGGGTTGGCCCAGTTTTTTTGGGCATTCTCACCCGGTTTTGGGAAGGTTCTAGCACCTTCCCTGAACCGGGATTTCTTGTTTTTTTCGGTTTATGTTTTTCATTTTTATTTCCTTTTTATTATTTCCTTTTGTTTTCTTTTCTCTATTTTCATTATTTCATTCATCAGATTAAAAAATGTTCAAGAATGTAAAAAAAATGTTCAGCCAATTCAAATTTTGTTCATCAAATACAAAAATTGTTCATCAAAGTCACAAAATGGTCTTCGAAATAAAAAAAGTTCATCAAATTCGAAATTTGTTCATCCTTTTTTTCAAAAAATGTTCATCAAATGCAAAATTTGTTCATTGATTTTTCAAAATTATTCATTGGATTCAAATTTTGTTCATCCATTTTTCAAAAGTCAATATTCTTGAATGTGATTTTTGTTCATCAAGTTCAAAAAATGTTCATTGAATTCTGAATTAGCGAACATCTTTTTAAAATTTATGAACATTTATTGAGTTTATGAACATTGTTTAAAATCATGAGCAATTTTTTAAACCACGAACATCTTAAGATTTCTGCAACATTTTCTAAAAATTCATTTTTTTTCTTCAATTTGAACTATTTTGATATTCTGAATTGTGTTAAAGAATAATAAAAAAAGAGAAAAATTAAATAAAAACCAAAAAATACGGAATAAAAAACTGGGGCGCCGAACCCCACCGATGGGCCGGGCCATGAGGGGAGTGGGTGCGCGCTGACATGTTGGCCAGTGCCTCACGCGCCAAATAGGGGGTCCCATTGAGCTAGTTAGGGCGAAGACAACGAAATCACTAGTTAAGGAGTACTCGTTGTAAAGATCACTCCAAGTCCCCTGATTGCGACAAGTGGCGCACATGGAGCACGCAACCTGTCATATCCTGGAAATTTCCCTTTTTTCGTATATCTGTTTATTCAAAACGTTTTATCTCTCAAACCGTGCGTCCAAATCTCGAACCGCTTTCACTATTGGATTCCTCGCATCGAGATCTTCAAAACTAGATCCCATGTTGATAGGTTTTGACCAACTTATTTTTCACGGAAAAAACCGGACGAAAAAACCGGATAAAAAAGCCGAACCGAGAGCACGGGTTTTTTCCCTTTCCGAAAGAGGCACGCCTATGCCTCTCACGAAATCACAATCGTGCCTCTCGTGGAAGCAAAACTGTGACTCTCGCGGAAGGAAAAAAAAGAGAAAACGCGTTTTTTTGTTTCCGAGGAGGTACGGCCGTGACTCTCGCGAAGGCACAACCGTGCCTCTCGCGGAAGCAAAACCGTGACTCGCGAAAGGAAAAAAAACAGAAAACGTGTTTTTTTCGTTTCCGAGAGGCACGACCGTGACTCTCGCGGAAGCACAACCGTGCCTCTCGCGGAAGCAAACCCGTGTTTTTTCCTTTTCCGAGAGGCACAGACGTGACCGCTAAAGCACAACCGTGCCTCTCGCAGAAGTAAAACCATGACTCTCGCGAAAGGAAAAAATAACAGAAAACATGTTTTTTTCGTTTCTGAGAGGCACGGCCGTGACTCTCATGAAAGCACACCCGTGCCTCTCGCGGAAGCAAAACCGTGACTCTTGCGAAAGGAAAAAAATATAAAACACATTTTTTTCCGTTTCCAAGTGGCACGGCCGTGACTCTCACGAAAGGAAAATCGTGCCTCTCGCGGAAGTAGAACCATGACTCTCGCGAAAAGGAAAAAAAGAAAACGCATTTTTTCGCGCAATTTTTTTATCAAAAAGCTAAGAAAGACCGGTGGAAAACCAAAACGTCGAAGAAAACTAAAAAAACTATTTAAAAAGCCGAAAATGCATGCAAAAAAAATAAAAAAATTCAAAGAAAACGTCTAAAGCACGACACGTGGCGATTGACTAAAAGCACGCCAAGTGGCGCTGATTGTTGCGAGGCTTCCAAAGAAACGCTCGTTAACTAGTTGCTCTCCGAAGAAAGCCCCAGTCATGCAAGGTCGCATCCTGGGCCACAACAACAACGTGCAGGTTTCAATAATAGCTACAATACAGGCGAGCTTGAGGCCTGGTCCAATAGTGTCTCCGCCACTAGAGCTAGTGACTGGGTTTCCTTTTTAGGTTATAGTTTTATTCACATGTACATAGTTGGTAAAGCATGCGTAAGCTAGGGCTGACGTGGATCATTTGAGTACTTGAAGACTTTTGTTCATGGAAATATTCATAGACGTTCAGCCCATGTAGCTCACTACTTTTGTATTATAGCGAAGTATATAACACGCCTCTAAACAGTTTCAGGCATCGCGTCTAGGTATTGGAACTTAGAAAACCCGCCATACAAATCCAAAAATGCAATTAATGAGTCATCTAGATCCAAATTTGCCCTGATATCATTTGACCATCCCAGCCGGCGTGTTAATCAGTGACACATCAGACAAGGGAGGCTTGTCAGCAGACATACCGCCAAATTCAGTCGAGTTTTTTTTTTGCGCACATGCCACCCTAAATTATATTCATTGCCTAAAATATAATCCAATAAATCATTTTGCCTTTCTTTCTTCTCCCTTCCCCTTGTTGAGGAATGAAGCTAAAACATTGTTTTTTTTCCTTTCCTGTGTTGTAGCTTTATTCCAATTCACTTGTGGCAAAGCAGGTGTGATCTAGAACTAGCTCATCATCATGCACTATGAGATACAACTAGCTTGCATGTTATGGTCACATGTGGATCCTCTACACTTCATCGTGTTGTCACCGCGATTGAATAATTTAAGTACCAAAGATGTTTGCGCATGCACATATATATGGTAGATGATGATACCGAGTAACTCACTACTTTTCTATGAGAGTGAAATGCATCATGTATCCTAAACTGTTCGAGTGTCTCATGTTGGTCTTGAAACTTTGAAAAATCAACATCCACATCCCAAAGTGCAACTAGTATGCCTTGTAGGTCCACTTGCCCTGATACCATTTGACTGCCCTAGCTAGCATGTTAATCGGGGGCACCTTGAATAAGGGAGGCTTGGTGGTATTCTCGCCAAATATGTGGATTTTTTTGCAATAGCTACCCTGAGCTATATATGACGCGGTAGATGACTAGTCCATCTAGCTCACTACTTTTGTATAAGTGCAAGATGCGTCATATGGCTCTTTGATAAATCGACAAGAGTGCTGCCTTTTCATTTAGATGAAAGAGTTGAATATACACAAGAAGTTGCATCTATTTTATGGGAACATAGCCAAACCTATCAAATAACTAATCTCATAAATACCCATTGTCGGTTGGGCAGTTGCCAAAAGCTTAAGCACACAACTTGATGTCTATGAAAGCTAAGATAACTAGCTCAAGGTGTGTTAACAAGGTGCCTTCAAAATTCTCCAGTTTAGCTCCTGCTAGAGGTTCCATAGGGTGTATAGAGCAACCGTCCACCACGCTCAACGATATTGTGCCACTACTATGCACGGGAGATAGTCTCGCTCGACTAATTGTTGACATGGTTCCAGACGAGCCACATATAGGGGGAGGTCCTTGCAAATGTGGTTTATAGTTCCCGGGCTTGTAGACATATCTGACATCTAGGGTCATATGGCCATTCCTGAACCAGGCCAACATTTTGTCATGGAGAACCAACTAGGAAAGGAACTTGCATTTAGGCTCAGCGTGCGTGGTCCAGATCTTTATCTACTTCGAGTGTCTCACATGTGTCTTGAAAGTTAGAAAATTTCACCCAAATCCCCAAAGTGCAATTATTGAGGTGTCTAGGTTCAAATGTAGCATGATACAGTTTGATCATCTCATATGGCGCGTTAAGTGTGAAACCTCTAATAAGGGAGGCTTGGTGACATAATTCCCGCAAAATTTTGTTCTTTTTGTCTTTTTGCAATAGATACCTTGAGCTATATATGTTACATCAAATGAAGCCCAGGAAATAATTATGTCTTTGTTTCTTTAATCTTATTCTCTCTTTGTTCTTCCTCGCCAAGCATGCAAATAAATTCGATAGATGGCAAACCCATGTATCTCGCTACTTTATATTAGGGTGAAGTGCACCATATGTCTCTAAATTGTTTGGTGTTTTCTTTCTTTCTTTTGAGAAACTGATAGGAGTGCTACTTTATCATTTAGATGAAAGAAATGAATATGTATAAGAAGCCACTTCTTTTTATGGGAACGTGGCCATACACATCAAGAAACTAATAACAGAAATACCCACCATTGGCTAGGCACTTCCAAGAGCTAAAGCGTGATGGTTGATATCTTCAAAAGATTACACATCCACCTTGAGGCGCATTAACAAGGCTTCATTGAAAATTCTCTAGTTCCTTTTTCTCCAGATGTTCCATAGGGTATGAAAAAACTTGCACCTAGTCGCTTTTTAGTGCCCTTCACCTCAGAAGCAATTATATTGCCCCACCACTCCAAGACTATGTGTGCGTTCAAAAGGTAGATGGACAAGGGGATAGCCTCACCCAAAAAGTTCTTGACATGGTTTAAGACGACCACAGAGAAGGGGCAGCCCTTGCAAATCTGGGACATAGTTTTCGGTGCTGGTAGGAATAGCTAGCATCTGAAGTCATAGGACCATCGTTGAACCATGAACTGGTATTCTATCTTTGATAACCAACCAGGAAAGGACTTGAATTTAGACCATATGTTTAATTGTTTATAGTGCCACAATTATATCTTGAAACTTTGAAAATCAGCATCCAAATCCCAAAAGTGCAATTAATGAGTATTCTAGGTCCAAATGTTTCTCCTATACAGGTTTTCTACCCTATATGGTGCTTCCTCTCTTCTACGAAGTTATTACCCCCAAATGTAGAGGTTTGTAGGCAATGAACAATTTCCATCAAGTGGATGGTGTTAGGATTTATCGAACTAGTAGGAGTGCTTGACAATAGCCAATGATCAATATCTTCACACAACTACAATACGTGTCTTAGTCCCCAATGAAACTAGTAGGACTGCCGGTCTCACTAGCCTTGCTAGTTATAAGGATTAACGTAACTTGTGGTAGGAAGTGATAATTGCAACAATGAAATAAATAATGGTTCAGATTGTAAACAAGAAATAAAAAGAGTGACCGAGGTTGAAAGCAATAAGGATGAATGGATATGTATCCATAATTTCACTAGTGGCATATCTCCATCAAACATAGCGTGAGTGTGGTGAACAAATTACAATTGCGTGTCAATTAAATTGCAGCTTTTATAACTGTGATTATACATGACATAATTACAAATAGTCATCGGGTCCGTACATCTATAAACTATAATATAATTGCATCTTTAGGTAATACGCTGTTGGGGATCGTAGCAGAAATTCAAAAAAATTCCTATGTGTCACCAAGATCAATCTATGGAGAGACTAGCAACGAGAGAGAGAGGTGTGCATCTACTTACCCTTCTAGATCGCTAAGCGGAAGCGTTCAAGAGAACGGGGTTGATGGTGTCGTACATGAAGGAAATATGCCCTAGAGGCAATAATAAAGTTATTATTTTATTTCCTTATATCATGATAAATGTTATTGTTCATGCTAGAATTGTATTATCCGGAAACATAATACTTGTGTGAATACATAGACAAACTAAACGTCACTAGTATGCCTCTACTTGACTAGCTCATTACAAAGATGGTTATGTTTCCTAACCATAGACATGTGTTGTCATTTGATTAACGGGATCACATTATTAGGAGAATAATGTGATTGACATGACCCATTCCATTAGCTTAGCACCCGATCGTTTAGTATGTTGCTATTGCTTTCTTCATGACTTATACATGTTCCTATGACTATGAGATTATGCAACTCCCGTTTGCCGGAGGAACACTTTGTGTGCTACCAAATGTCACAACGTAACTGGGTGATTATAAAGGAGCTCTACAGGTGTATCCAAAGGTACATGTTGGGTTGGTGTATTTCGAGATTAGGATTTGTCACTCCGATTGTCAGAGAGGTATCTCTGGGCCCTCTCGGTAATGCACATCACATAAGCCTTGAAAGCATTGCAACTAATGAGTTAGTTGTGAGATGATGTATTACGAAACGAGTAAATAGACTTGCCGATAACGAGATTGAACTAGGTATTGAGATACCGACGATCGAATCTCGGGCAAGTAACATACCGATGACAAAGGGAACAAAGTATGTTGTTATGCGGTCTGACCGATAAAAGATCTTCGTAGAATATGTGGGAGCCAATATGAGCATCCAGGTTCCGCTATTGGTTATTGACCGGATACATGTCTCGGTCATGTCTACATTGTTCTCTAACCCGTAGGGTCCACACACTTAACGTTATGATGACAGTTTCATTATGAGTATATATATTTTGATGTACCGAAGTTAGTTCGGAGTCCCGGCTATGATCACAGACATGACGAGGAGTCTCGAAATGGTCGAGACATAAAGATTGATATATTGGAAGCCTATGTTTGGACATCGGAAGTGTTCCGGATGAAATCGGCATTTTACTGGAGTACCGGGGGGTTACCGGAACCCCCGGGTAACCTAATGGGCCTTAATGGGCCTAGTGGAGGAAGAGGAGAGGAGGCCTAGGGGTTGCTGCGCGCCCCTCCCCCCAAGTCCGAATTGGACAAGGAGGGGGGGGGGCGGCGCCCCCCCTTTCCTTTCTTCCCTCTCTTCCTTCTTCCCCAAGTCCTAATCCAACTAGGGAAAGGGGGGAGTCCTACTCCCGATAGGAGTAGGACTCCTCCTGCGCGCCTTCTCCTACGGCCGGCCGCACCCCCCCCCCTTGGCTCCTTTATATACGGGGGCAGGGGCACCCCTAGACACACAAGTTGATCTCTAAGATCGTTCTCTTAGCCGTGTGCGGTGCTCCCTTCCACCATAGTCCTTGATAATATTGTAGTGGTGCTTAGGCGAAGCCCTGCAACAGTAGAACATCAAGATCGTCACCACGCCGTCGTGCTGACGGAACTCTTCCCCGACACTTTGCTGGATCGGAGTCCAGGGATCGTCATCGAGCTGAACGTGTGCTAGAACTCGGAGGTGCCGTAGTTTCGGTGCTTGATCGGTCGGGCCGTGAAGACGTACGACTACATCAACCACGTTGTCATAACACTTCCGCTGTTGGTCTATGAGGGTACGTAGATCACACTCTCCCCTCTCGTTGCTATGCATCACCATGATCTTGCGTGTGCGTAGAATTTTTTTGAAATTACTACGTTCCCCAACAGTGGTATCAGAGCCAGGTTTTATGCGTTGATGTTATATGCACGAGTAGAACACAAGTGAGTTGTGGGCAATATAAGTCATACTGCTTACCAGCATGTCATACTTTGGTTCGGTGGTATTGTTGGACGAAGCGGCCCGGACCGACATTACGCGTACGCTTACGTGAGACCGGTTCTCCCGACGTGCTTTGCACAAAGGTGGCTAGCGGGTGTCAGTTTCTCCAACTTTACTTGAACCAAATGTGGCTACGCCCGGTCCTTGCGAAGGTTAAAACAGCACCAACTTGACAAACTATCGTTGTGGTTTTGATGCGTAGATAAGAACGGTTCTTGCTAAGCCCTTAGCAGCCACGTAAAACTTGCAACAACAAAGTAGATGACGTCTAACTTGTTTTTGCAGGGCATGTTGTGATGTGATATGGTCAAGACATGATGCTAAATTTTATTGTATGAGATGATCATGTGTTGTAACTGAGTTATCGGCAACTGGCAGGAGCCATATGGTTGTCGCTTTATTGTATGCAATGCAATTGCGCTGTAATGCTTTACTTTACTACCACTGAGCGGTAGTGATAGTCGTGGAAGCATAAGATTGGCAAGACGACAATGATGCTACGATGATGATCAAGGTGTCGCGCCGGTGACGATGGTGATCTTGACGATGCTTCGAAGATGGAGATCACAAGCACAAGATGATGATGGCCATATCATATCACTTATATTGATTGCATGTGATGTTTATCTTTTATACATCTTATCTTGCTTTGATTGACGGTAGCATTTTAAGATGATCTCTCACTAATTATCAAGAAGTGTTCTCCCTGAGTATGCACCGTTGCGAAAGTTCTTCGTGCTGAGACACCACGTGATGATCGGGTGTGATAGGCTCTACGTTCAAATACAACGGGTGCAAAACAGTTGCACATGCGGAATACTCAGGTTATACTTGACGAGCCAAGCATATACAGATATGGCCTCGGAACACGGAAACCGAAAGGTCGAGTGTGAATCATATAGTAGATATGATCAACATAGTGATGTTCACCAATGAAACTACTCCATCTCACGTGATGATCGGACATGGTTTAGTTGATTTGGATCACGTGATCACTTAGAGGATTAGAGGGATGTCTATCTAAGTGGGAGTTCCTTAGTAATATGATTAATTGAACTTAAATTTATCATGAACTTAGTACCTGATAGTATCTTGCTTGTTTATGTTTGATTGTAGATAGATGGCCCGTGCTGTTGTTCCCTTGAATTTTAATGCGTTCCTTGAGAAAGCAAAGTTGAAAGATGATGGTAGCAATTACACGGACTGGGTCCGTAACTTGAGGATTATCCTCATTGTTGCACAGAAGAATTACGTCCTGGAAGCACCGCTGAGTGCCAGGCCTGCTGCTGGAGCAACACTAGATGTTATGAACGTCTGGCAGAGCAAAGCTGATGACTACTCGATAGTTCAGTGTGCCATGCTTTATGGCTTAGAATCGGGACTTCAACGACACTTTGAACGTCATGGAGCATATGAGATGTTCCAGGAGTTGAAGTTAATATTTCAAGCAAATGCCCGGATTGAGAGATATGAAGTCTCCAATAAGTTCTATAGCTGCAAATGGAGGAGAACAGTTCTGTCAGTGAGCATGTACTCAAAATGTCTGGGTATAATAATCACTTGATTCAATTGGGAGTTAATCTTCCAGATGATTGCGTCATTGACATAATTCTCCAATCACTGCCACCTAGCTACAAGAGCTTCGTGATGAACTATAATATGCAAGGGATGAATAAGACTATTCCCGAGCTCTTCGCAATGCTGAAAGCTGCAGAGGTAGAAATCAAGAAGGAGCATCAAGTGTTGATGGTCAACAAGACCACTAGTTTCAAGAAAAAGGGCAAAGGGAAGAAGAAGGGGGACTTCAAAAAGAACAGTAAGCAAGTTGCTGCTCAAGAGAAGAAACCCAAATCTGGACCTAAGCCTGAAACTCAGTGCTTCTACTGCAAGCAGACTGGCCACTGGAAGCGGAACTGCCCCAAGTATTTGGCGGATAAGAAGGATGGCAAGGTGAACAAAGGTATATGCGATATACATGTTATTGATGTGTACCTTACTAATGCTCGCAGTAGCACTTGGGTATTTGATACTGGTTCTGTTGCTAACATTTGCAACTCGAAACAGGGACTACGGATTAAGCGAGGATTGGCTAAGGACGAGGTGACGATGTGCGTGGGAAATGGTTCCAAAGTCGATGTGATCGCGGTCGGCACGCTACCTCTACATCTACCTTCGGGATTAGTATTAGACCTAAATAATTGTTATTTGGTGCCGGCGTTGAGCATGAACTTTATATCTGGATCTTGTTTGATGCGAGACGGTTATTCATTTAAATCAGAGAATAATGGTTGTTCTATTTATATGAGTAAGATCTTTTATGGTCATGTACCCATGAAGAATGGTCTATTCTTATTAAATCTTGATAGTAGTGACACACACATTCATAATGTTGAAGCCAAAAGATGCAGAGTTGATAATGATAGTGCAACTTATTTGTGGCACTGCCGTTTAGGTCATATCGGTGTAAAGCGCATGAAGAAACTCCATATTGATGGACTTTTGGAACGACTTGATTATGAATCGCTTGGTACTTGCGAACCGTGCCTTATGGGTAAGATGACAAAAACACCGTTCTCCGGTACTATGGAGAGAGCAACAGATTTGTTGGAAATCATACATACAGATGTATGTGGTCCGATGAATGTTGAGGCTCGTGGCGGATATCGTTATTTTCTCACCTTCACAGATGACTTAAGCAGATATGGGTATATCTACTTAATGAAACATAAGTTTAAAACATTTGAAAAGTTCAAAAAATTTCAGAGTGAAGTTGAAAATCATCGTAACAAGAAAATAAAATTCCTATGATCTGATCGTGGAGGAGAATATTTGAGTTACGAGTTTGGTGTACATTTAAAACAATGCGGAATAGTTTCGCAACTCACGCCACCCGAAACACCACATTGTAATGGTGTGTCCGAACGTTGTAATCGTACTTTACTTGATATGGTGCGATCTATGATGTCTCTTACTGATTTACCGCTATCGTTTTGGGGTTATGCTTTAGAGACGGCCGCATTCACGTTAAATAGGGCACCATCAAAATCCGTTGAGACGACGCCTTATGAACTGTGGTTTGGCAAGAAACCAAAGTTGTCGTTTCTGAAAGTTTGGGGCTACGATGCTTATGTGAAAAAGCTTCAACCTGATAAGCTCGAAGCCAAATCGGAGAAATGTGTCTTCATAGGATATCCAAAGGAAACTATTGGATACACCTTCTGTCACAGATCCGAAGGCAAGACTTTTGTTGCTAAATTCGGAAACTTTCTAGAGAAGGAGTTTCTCTCGAAAGAAGTGAGTGGGAGGAAAGTAGAACTTGATGAGGTAACTGTACCTGCTCCCTTATTGGAAAGTAGTACATCACAGAAACCGGTTTCTGTGACACCTACACCAATTAGTGAGTAAGCTAATGATGATGATCATGAAACTTCAGAACAAGATACTACTGAGCCTCGTAGATCAACCAGAGTAAGATCTGCACCAGAGTGGTACGGTAATCCTGTTCTGGAAGTCATGCTACTAGATCATGACGAACCTACGAACTATGGAGAAGCGATGGTGAGCCCAGATTCCGCAAAATGGCTTGAAGCCATGAAATCTGAGATGGGATCCATGTATGAGAACAAAGTGTGGACTTTGGTTGACTTGCCAAAAGATCGGCAAGCAATTGAGAATAAATGGATCTTCAAGAAGAAGACTGACGCTGACGGTAATGTTACTGTCTACAAAGCTCGACTTGTCACAAAAGGTTTTCGACAAGTTCAAGGGATTGACTACGATGAGACCTTCTCACCCGTAGCGATGCTTAAGTCTATCCGAATCATGTTAGAAATTACCGCATTTTATGATTATGAAATTTGGCAGATGGATGTCAAAACTGCATTCCTGAATGGATTTCTGGAAGAAGAGTTGTATATGATGCAGCCGGAAGGTTTTGTCGATCCAAAGGGAGCTAACAAAGTGTGCAAGCTCCAGCGATCCATTTATGGACTGGTGCAAGCCTCTCGGAGTTGGAATAAACGCTTTGATAGTGTGATCAAAGCATTTGGTTCTGTACAGACTTTTGGAGAAGCCTGTATTTACAAGAAAGTGAGTGGGAGCTCTGTAGCGTTTTTGATATTATATGTAGATGACATATTACTAATCGGAAATGATATAGAATTTCTGGATAGCATAAAGGGATACTTGAATAAGAGTTTTTCAATGAAAGACCTCGGTGAAGCTGCTTACATATTGGGCATTAAGATCTATAGAGATAGATCAAGACGCTTAATTGGACTTTCACAAAGCACATACCTTGACAAAGTTTTGAATAAGTTCAAAATGGATCAAGCAAAGAAAGGATTCTTGCCTGTGTTACAATGTGTAAAATTGAGTAAGACTCAATGCCCGACCAATGCAGAAGATAGAGAGAAAATGAAAGATGTTCCCTATGCTTCAGCCATAGGCTCTATCATGTATGCAATGCTGTGTACCAGACCTAATGTGTGTCTTGATATAAGTCTAGCAGGGAGGTACCAAAGTAATCCAGGAGTGGATCACTGGACAGCGGTCAAGAACATCCTGAAATACCTGAAAAAGACGAAGGATATGTTTCTCATATATGGAGGTGACAAAGAGCTCATCGTAAATGGTTACGTTGATGCAAGCTTTGACACTGATCCGGACGATTCTAAATCGCAAACCAGATACGTGTTTATAAACGGTGGAGCTGTCAGTTGGTGCAGTTCTAAACAAAGCATTGTGGCGGGATCTACATGTGAAGCGGAGTACATAGCTGCTTCGAAAGCAGCAAACGAAGGAGTCTGGATGAAGGAGTTCATATCCGATCTAGGTGTCATACCTAGTGCATCGGGTCCAATGAAAATCTTTTGTGACAATACTGATGCAATTGCCTTGGCAAAGGAATCCAGATTTCACAAGAGAACCAAGCACATCAAGAGACGCTTCAATTCCATCCGGGATCTAGTCCAGGTGGGAGACATAGAGATTTGCAAGATACATATGGATCTGAATGTAGCAGACCCATTGACTAAGCCTCTTCCACGAGCAAAACATGATCAACACCAATGCTCCATGGGTGTTAGAATCATTACTGTGTAATCTAGATTATTGACTCTAGTGCAAGTGGGAGACTGAAGGAAATATGCCCTAGAGGCAATAATAAAGTTATTATTTTATTTCCTTATATCATGATAAATGTTTATTGTTCATGCTAGAATTGTATTATCCGAAAACATAATACTTGTGTGAATACATAGACAAACTAAACGTCACTAGTATGCCTCTACTTGACAAGCTCGTTAATCAAAGATGGTTATGTTTCCTAACCATAGACATGTGTTGTCATTTGATTAACGGGTCACATTATTAGGAGAACGATGTGATTGACATGACCCATTCCATTAGCTTAGCACCCGATCGTTTAGTATGTTGCTATTGCTTTCTTCATGACTTATACATGTTCCTATGACTATGAGATTATGCAACTCCCATTTGCCGGAGGAACACTTTGTGTGCTACCAAACGTCACAACATAACTGGGTGATTATAAAGGAGCTCTACAGGTGTCTCCAAAGGTACATGTTGGGTTGGCATATTTCGAGATTAGGATTTGTCACTCCGATTGTCGGAGAGGTATCTCTGGGCCCTCTCGGTAATGCACATCACATAAGCCTTGCAAGCATTGCGACTAATGAGTTAGTTGTGAGATGATGTATTACGAAACAAGTAAAGAGACTTGCCGGTAACGAGATTGAACTAGGTATTGAGATACCGACGATCGAATCTCGGGCAAGTAACATACCGATGACAAAGGGAACAAAGTATGTTGTTATGCGGTCTGACCGATAAAAGATCTTCGTAGAATATGTGGGAGCCAATATGAGCATCCAGGTTCTCCAGTCAATAACCAATAGTGGAACCTGGATGCTCATATTGGCTCCCACATATTCTACGAAGATCTTTATCGGTCAGATCGCATAACAACATACGTTGTTCCCTTTGTCATCAGTATGTTACTTGCCCGAGATTCGATCGTCGGTATCTCAATACCTAGTTCAATCTCGTTACCGGCAAGTCTCTTTACTCGTTCCGTAATACATCATCTCGCAACTAACTCATTAGTTGCAATGCTTGCAAGGCTTAAGTGATGTGCATTACCGAGAGGGCCCAGAGACACCTCTCCGACAATCGGAGTGACAAATCCTAATCTCGAAATACGCCAACCCAACATGTACCTTTGGAGACACCTGTAGAGCTCCTTTATAATCACCCAGTTACGTTGTGACGTTTGGTAGCACACAAAGTGTTCCTCCAGCAAACGGGAGGTGCATAATCTCATAGTCATAGGAACATGTATAAGTCATGAAGAAAGCAATAACAACATACTAAACGATCGGGTGCTAAGCTAATGGAATGGGTCATGTCAATCACATCATTCTTCTAATGATGTGATCCCGTTAATCAAATAACAACTCTTTTGTTCATGGTTAGGAAACATAACCATCTTCGATTAACGAGCTAGTCAAGTAGAGGCATACTAGTGACACTCTATTTGTCTATGTATTCACACATGTATTATGTTTCCGGTTAATACAATTCTAGCATGAATATTAAACATTTATCATGATATAAGGAAATAAATAATAACTTTATTATTGCCTCTAGGGCATATTTCCTTCAGTCTCCCACTTGCACTAGAGTCAATAATCTAGTTCACGTCGCCATGTGATTCAACACTAATAGTTCACATCACCTTGTGATTAACACCCATAGTTCACATCGTCATGTGACCTATACCCAAAGGGTTTACTAGAGTCAGTAATCTAGTTCACATCGTTTATGTGATTAACACCCAAAGAGTACTAAGGTGTGATCATGTTTTGCTTGTGAGATAATTTTAGTCAACGGGTCTGTCACATACAGATCCGTAAGTATTTTGCGAATTCTATGTCTACAATGCTCTACACGGAGCTACTCTAGCTAATTGCTCCCACTTTCAATATGTATCTAGATCGAGACTTAGAGTCATCCAGATCTGTGTCAAAACTTGCATCGACGTAACTTTTTACGACGAACCTTTTGTCACCTCCATAATTGAGAAATATTTCCTTATTCCACTAAGGATAATTTTGACCGCTGTCCGGTGATTTACTCTTAGATCACTATTGTACTCCGTTGCTTAACACAGTGTAGGGTATACAATAGATCTGGTACACAACATGGCATACTTTATAGAACCTATGGCTGAGGCATAGGGAATGACTTTCATTCTCTTTCTATCTTCTGCCATGGTCGGGCTTTGAGTCTTACTCAATTTCACACCTTGTAACACAGCCAAGAACTCTTTCTTTGACTGTTCCATTTTTGAACTACTTCAAAATATTGTCAAGGTATGTACTCATTGAAAAAACTTATCAAGCGTCTTGATCTATCTCTATAGATCTTGATGCTTAATATGTAAGCAGCTTCACCGAGGTCTTTCTTTGAAAAACTCCTTTCAAATATTCCTTTATGCTTTGCAGAATAATTCTACATTATCTCCGATCAACAATATGTCATTCACATATACTTATCAGAAATGCGGTAGTGCTCCCACTCACTTTCTTGTAAATACAGGCTTCACCGCAAGTCTGTATAAAACAATATGCTTTGATCAACATATCAAACCGTATATTCCAACTCCGAGATGCTTGCACCAGTCCATAGATGGATCGCTGGAGCTTGCACATTTTGTTAACACCTTTAGGATTTACAAAACCTTTTGGTTGCATCATATACAATAAATCCATTAAGGAATGTAGTTTTGTTTATCCATTTGCCAGATTTCATAAAATGCGGCAATTGCTAACATGATTCGGATAGACTTAAGCATAGATACGAGTGAGAAACTCTCACCGTGGTCAACACCTTGAACTTGTCGAAAACCTTTTGCGACAATTCTAGCTTTGTAGATAGTAACACTACTATCAGCGTCCGTCTTCCTCTTGAAGATCCATTTAATCTCAATGGCTCGCCGATCATTGGGCAAGTCAATCAAAGTCCATACTTTGTTCTCATACATGGATCTCATCTCAGATTTCATGGCTTCAAGCCATTTTGCGGAATCTGGGCTCACCATCGCTTCTTCATAGTTCGTAGGTTTATCATGATCTAGTAGCATGATTTCCAGAACAGGATTACCGTACCACTCTGGTGCGGATCTTACTCTGGTTGACCTACGAGGTTCAGTAGTAACTTGATCTGAAGTTTCATGATCATCATCATTAACTTCCTCACTAATTGGTGTAGGTGTCACAGAAACCGTTTTCTAAGATGAACTACTTTCCAATAAGGGAGCAGGTACTGTTACCTCATCAAGTTCTACTTTCCTCCCACTCACTTCTTTCGAGAGAAACTCCTTCTCTAGAAAGGATCCATTCTAAGCAACGAATATCTTGCCTTCGGATCTGTGATAGAAGGTGTACCCAACTGTCTCCTTTGGGTATCCTATGAACACACATTTCTCCGATTTGGGTTTGAGCTTATCAGGATGAAACTTTTTCACATAAGCATCACAACCCCAAACTTTAAGAAACGACAACTTTGGTTTCTTGTTAAACCACAGTTCATATAGTGTCGTCTCAACGGATTTAGATGGTGCCCTATTTAACGTGAATGCAGCTGTCTCTAATGCATAACCCCAAAACGATAGTGGTAAATCGGTAAGAAACATCATAGATTGCACTATATCCAATAAAGTACGGTTATGACATTCGGACACACCATTATGCTGTGGTGTTCCAGGTGGCATGAGTTTGTGAAACTATTCCACATTGTTTTAATTGAAGACCAAACTCGTAACTCAAATATTCGTCTCTGTGATTAGATCGTAGAAACTTTATTTTCTTGTCACGATGATTTTCCACTTCACTCTGAAATTCTTTGAACTTTTCAAATGTTTCAGACTTATGTTTCATCAAGTAGATATACTCATATCTGCTCAAATCATCTATGAAGGTTAGAAAATAATGATACCTGCCGCGAGCCTCAACACTCATCAGATCGCATACATCAGTATGTATTATTTCCAATAAGTCAGTTGCTCGCTCCATTGTTCCGGAGAACGGCGTTTTAGTCATCTTGCCCATGAGGCATGGTTTGCAAGCATCAAGTGATTCATAATCAAGTGATTCCAAAAACCCATCAGCATGGAGTTTCTTCATGCGCTTTACACCAAAATGACCTAAACGGTAGTGCCACAAATAAGTTGCACTATCATTATTAACTTTGCATCTTTTGGTTTTAATATTATGATTATGTGTATCACTACGATCGAGATCCAACGGACTATTTTCATTGGGTGTGTAACCATATAAGGTTTTATTCATGTAAACAGAACAGCAATTTATTCTCTTACTTAAATGAATAACTGTATTACAATAAACATGATCAAATCATATTCATGCTCAACGCAAACACCAAATAACACTTATTTACGTTCAACACTAATCCCGAAAGTATAGGGAGTGTGCGATGATGATCATATCAATCTTGGAACCACTTCCAACACACATCGTCACTTCACCCTTAACTAGTCTCTGTTTATTCTGCAACTCCCGTTTCGAGTTACCAATCTTAGCAACTGAACTAGTATCAAATACTAAGTGGTTGCTATAAACACTAGTAAAGTACACATCAATAACATGTACATCAAATATACTTATGTTCACTTTGTCATCCTTCTTATCCGCCAATCACTTGGGGTAGTTCCGCTTCCAGTGACTAGTCCTTTTGCAGTAGAAGCACTTAGTTTCAGGCTTAGGACCAGACTTGGGCTTCTTCACTTGAGAAGCAACTTGCTTGCCATTCTTCTTGAAGTTCCCCTTCTTCCTTTTGCCCTTTTCTTGAAACTAGTGGTCTTGTCTACCATCAACACTTGATGTTTTTCTTGATTTCTACCTTCGTCGATATTAGCATCACGAAGAGCTTGGGAATCGTTTCCGATATCCCTTGCATATTATAGTTCATCACGAAGTTCTACTAACTTGGTGATGGTGACTAGAGAATTCTGTCAATCACTATTTTATCTAGAAGATTAACTCCCACTTGATTCAAGCGATTGTAGTACCCAGACAATCTGAGCACATGCTCACTAGTTGAGCGATTCTCCTCCATCTTTTAGCTATAGAACTTGTTGGAGACTTCATATCTCTCAACTCGGGTATTTGCTTGAAATATTAACTTCAACTCATGGAACATCTCATATGGTCCATGACGTTCAAAACGTCTTTGAAGTCCCGATTCTAAGCCGTTAAGCATGGTGCACTAAACTATCAAGTAGTCATCATATTGAGCTAGCCAAACGTTCATAACGTCTGCATCTGCTCCTGCAATAGGTCTGTCACCTAGCGGTGCATCAAGGACATAATTCTTCTGTGTAGCAATGAGGATAAACCTCAGATCACGGATCCAATCCGCATCATTGCTACTAACATCTTTCAACACAATTTTCTCTAGGAACATATCAAAATAAACACAGGGAAGCAACAACGCGAGCTATTGATCTACAACATGTTTTGCAAAATACTACCAGGACTAAGTTCATGATAAACTTAAGTTCAATTAATCATATTACTTAAGAACTCCCACTTAGACAGACATCTCTCTAGTCATCTAAGTGATCACGTGATCCAAATCAACTAAACCATGTCTGATCATCACGTGAGATGGAGTAGTTTTCAATGGTGAACATCACTATGTTGATCATATCTACTATATGATTCACGTTCGACCTTTCGGTCTCCGTGTTCCGAGGCCATATCTGTATATGCTAGGCTCGTCAAGTTTAAGCTGAGTATTCCGCGTGTGCAACTGTTTTGCACCCGTTGTATTTGAACGTAGAGCCTATCACACCCGATCATCACGTGGTGTCTTAGCATGAAGAACTTTCGCAACGGTGCATACTCAGGGAGAACACTTCTTGATAATTAGTGAGAGATCATCTTAAAATGCTACCGTCAAACTAAGCAAAATAAGATGTATAAAAGATAAACATCATATGCAATCAAAATATGTGACAGGATATGGCCATCATCATCTTGCGCCTTTGATCTCCATCTCCAAAGTACTGTCATGATCTCTATCGTCACCGGCATGACACCATGATCTCCATCATCTTGATCTATATCAATGTGTCGTCACGTGGTCGTCTCGCCAACAATTGCTCTTGCAACTATTGCTATCGCATAGCGACAAAGTAAAGCAATTATTGGGCGCTTGCATCTTATGCAATAGAGAGACAACCATAAGGATTTTGCCAGTTGCCGATAACTTCAACAAAACATGATCATCTCATACAACAACTTATATCTCATCACGTCTTGACCATATCACATCACAACATGCCCTGCAAAAACAAGTTAGATGTCCTCTACTTTGTTGTTGCAAGTTTTACGTGACTGCTATTGGGCTTAGTAAGAACCGTTCTTACCTACGCATCAAAAACCACAACGAGAGTTTGTCAAGTTGGTGTTGTTTTAACCTTCGCAAGGACCGGGCGTAGCCACACTCGGTTCAACTAAAATTGGAGAAACTGACACCCGTCAGCCACCTGTGTGCAAAGCACGTTGGTAGAACCAGTCTCGCGTAAGCGTACGCGTAATGTCGGTCCGGGCCGCTTCATCCAACAATACCGCCGAACCAAAGTATGATATGTTGGTAAGCAGTATGAGTTATATCGCCCACAACTCACTTGTGTTCTACTGGTGCATATAACATCAACACATAAAACCTAGGCTCTAATACCACCGTTGGGGAACGTAGTAATTTCAAAAAAATTCCTACGCACACGCAAGATCATGGTGATGCATAGCAACGAGAGGGGAGAGTGTAATCTACGTACCCTCGTAGACCGACAGCGGAAGCGTTATGACAACGCGGTTGATGTAGTCGTATGTCTTCACGGCCCGATCGATCAAGCACCGAAACTACGACACCTCCGAGTTTTAGCACACGTTCAGCTCGATGACGATCCCTGGACTCCGATCCAGCAAAGTGTCGAGGAAGAGTTCCGTCAGCACGATGGCGTGGTGACGATCTTGATGTTCTACCGTCGCAGGGCTTCGCCTAAGCACCGCTACAATATTATCGAGGAGTATGGTGGAAGGGGGCACCGCACACGGCTAAGAAAACGATCACGAGGATCAACTTGTGTGTCTATGGGGTGCCACCTGCCCCCGTATATAAAGGAGTGGAGGAGGGGAGGGCCGGCCCTCTCTATGGCACGTCCTAGGGGAGTCCTACTCCCACCGGGAGTAGGATTCCCCCTTTCCTAGTGCAACTACGAGTCCTTCCAAGTAGTAGGAGTAGGAGACAAGGAAGGGGAAGAGGGAAGAGAAGGAAGGAGGGGGCGCCGCCCCTCCCCCTAGTCCAATTCGGACTAGTCAATGGGGGGGCGGCCTGCCTCTCCCTCTCCCCTAAAGCCCAATAAGGCCCATATACTTCTTCTCCCGTATTCCCGTAATTCCCGGGTACTCCAAAAAATACCCGAACCACTCGGAACCTTTCCGATGTCCGAATATAGTCGTCCAATATATCGATCTTTACGTCTCGACCATTTCGAGACTCCTCGTCATGTCCCCGATCTCATCCGGGACTCCGAACTCCTTCGGTACATAAAAACTCATAAACTCATAATATAACTGTCATCGAAACCTTAAGCGTGCGGACCCTGCGGGTTCGAGAACAATGTAGACATGACCGAGACACGTCTCCAATCAATAACCAATAGCGGAACCTGGATGCTCATATTGGCTCCCACATATTCTACGAAGATCTTTATCGGTCAGATCGCATAACAACATATGTTGTTCCCTTTGTCATCAGTATGTTACTTGCCCGAGATTCGATCGTCGGTATCTCAATACCTAGTTTAATCTCGTTACCGGCAAGTCTCTTTACTCGTTCCGTAATACATCATCTCGCAACTAACTCATTAGTTGCAATGCTTGCCAGGCTTAAGTGATGTGCATTACCGAGAGGGCCCAGAGACACCTCTCTGACAATCGGAGTGACAAATCCTAATCTCGAAATACGCCAACCAAACATGTACCTTTGGAGACACCTGTAGAGCTCCTTTATAATCACCCAGTTACGTTGTGACATTTGGTAGCACACAAAGTGTTCCTCCGGCAAACGGGAGTTGCATAATCTCATAGTCATAGGAACATGTATAAGTGATGAAGAAAGCAATAGCAACATACTAAACAATCGGGTGCTAAGCTAATGGAATGGGTCATGTCAATCACATCATTCTTCTAATGATGTAATCCCGTTAATCAAATAACAACTCTTTTATTCATGGTTAGGAAACATAACCATCTTCGATTAACGAGCTAGTCAAGTAGAGGCATACTAGTGACACTCTGTTTGTCTATGTATTCACACATGTATTATGTTTCCGGTTAATACAATTCTAGCATGAATAATAAACATTTATCATGATATAAGGAAATAACAATAACTTTATTATTGCCTCTAGGGCATATTTCCTTCACCTCCCCCCAAGTCCGAATTGGACAAGGAGGGGGGCGGCGCCCCCCTTTCCTTTCTTCCCTCTCTTCCTTCTTCCCCAAGTCCTAATCCAACTAGGGAAAGGGGGGAGTCCTACTCCCGGTAGGAGTAGGACTCCTCCTGCGCGCCTCCTCCTAGGTCCGGCCGCACCCTCCCTTGGCTCCTTTATATACGGGGGCAGGGGGGCACCCCTAGACACACAAGATGATCTATAAGATCATTCTCTTAGCCGTGAGTGGTGCCCCCTTCCACCATAGTCCTCGATAATATTGTAGTGGTGCTTAGGCGAAGCCCTGCAACAGTAGAACATCAAGATCGTCACCACGCCATCGTGCTGACGGAACTCTTCGCCGACACTTTGCTGGATCCGAGTCCGGGGATCGTCATCGAGATGAACGTGTGCTAAAACTCGGAGGTGCCGTAGTTTCGGTGCTTGATCGGTCGGGCCGTGAAGACGTACGACTACATCAACCGCGTTGTCATAACGCTTCCGCTGTCGGTCTACGAGGGTACGTAGATCACACTCTCCCCTCTTGTTGCTATGCATCACCATGATCTTGCGTGTGCGTATTAAAATTTTGAAATTACTACGTTCCCCAACAGTACACACAGCGATTCAGATCGCGGTCGATTCCGATCTAAGCGCCGAACAACGGCGCCTCCGCGTTCAACACACGTACAGCCCGGTGACGTCTCTCGCGCCTTGATCCAACAAGGAGAGAGGGAAAGGTTGGGGAAGACTCCGTCCAGCAGCAGCACGATGGTGTGGTGATGGTGGAGGAGCGCGGGACTCCAACAGGGCTTCGCTAAGCACTACGAGAGACGATGAGGGAGAGAGGTAGGGCTGCGCCAAGAGGGAGATCAAATCATGTGTTGGGCAGCTCCCAATACCTCAAGTATATATAGGGGAAGGGGAGGGGCTGCGCCCCCATCTAGGATTCCCTCCCTAGGGGTGGCGGCAGCCCCAAAACCCATCTAGGGTTGCGGCCAAGGGGGGGAAGAGAGGGGGCGCCCTAGGGTGGGTCTTAAGGCCCATCTAGACCTAGGGTTTGCCCCCTTCCCACTCTCCATGCGCCTTGGGCCTTGGTGGGGGGGGGGCGCACCAACCCACCTGGGGCTGGTCCCCTCCCACACTTGGCCCACGCAGCCTTCTGGGGCTGGTGGATCCACCTGGTGGACCCCCGGGACCCTCCCGGTGGTCCCGGTACGTTACCGATAGCACCCGAAACTTTTCCGATGACCAAAATGGGACTTTCCATATATAAATCTTTACCTCCGGACCATTCCGGAACGCCTCGTGATGTACGGGATCTCATCCGGGACTCCGAACAACATTCGGTAACCGCGTACATACTTTCCCTATAACCCTAGCGTCATCGAACCTTAAGTGTGCAGACCCTACGGGCTCGGGAATCATGCAGACATGACCGAGACATCTCTCTGGTCAATAACCAACAGCGGGATCTAGATACCCATGTTGGCTCCCACATGTTCCACGATGATCTCATTGGATGAACCACGATGTCAAGGATTCAACCAATGCCGTATACAATTCCCTTTGTCTATCGGTACGATACTTGCTCGAGATTCGATCGTCGGTATCCCGATACCTTGTTCAATCTCATTACCGGCAAGTCTCTTTACTCGTTCCGTAACACATCATCCCATGATCAACTCCTTGGTCACATTGTGCACATTATGATGATGTCCTACCGAGTGGGCCCAGAGATACCTCTCCGTTTACACGGAGTGACAAATCCTAGTCTCGATTCGTGCCAACCCAACAGACACTTTCGGAGATACCCGCAGTGCACCTTTATAGCCACCCAGTTATGTTGTGACGTTTGGTACACCCAAAGCATTCCTACGGTGTCCGGGTCTCATGGTCTAAGGAAATGATACTTGACATTAGAAAAGCTTTAGCATACGAACTACACGATCTTGTGCTATGCTTAGGATTGGGTCTTGTCCATCACATCATTCTCCTAATGATGTGATCCCGTTATCAACGACATCCAATGTCCATGGTCAGGAAGCCGTAACCATCTATTGATCAACGAGCTAGTCAACTAGAGGCTTAGTAGGGACATGGTGTTGTCTATGTATCCACACATGTATCTGAGTTTCCTATCAATACAATTCTAGCATGGATAATAAACGATTATCATGAACAAGGAAATATAATAATAACTAATTTATTATTGCCTCTAGGGCATATTTCCAACAGTCTCCCACTTGCACTAGAGTCAATAATCTAGTTCACATCACTATGTGATTGTCATGAATCCAACACCCATGGGGTTTGTTCATATCTTGCTTGTGAGAGAGGTTTATTAGTCAATGAGTCTGAACCTTTCAGATCCATGTGTACTTTACAAATCTCTATGTCATCTTTGTAGATGCAGCTACCACGCGCTACTTGGAGCTATTCCAAATAACTGTTCTACTATACGAATCCGGTTTACTACTCAGATTCATCCGGATTAGTGTCAAAGTTTGCATCGACGTAACCCTTTACGACGACCTCTTTTACCACCTCCATAAACGAGAAAATTCCTTAGTCTACTAGTTACTAAGGATAACCTTGACCGTTGTCCTGTGATCCAATCCTAGATCACACTTGTACCCCTTGACTGACTCATGGCTTGGCACACTTCAGGTGCGGTACACAACATAGCATACTTTAGAGCCTACGTCTAAAGCATAGGGGACGATCTTCGTCCTTTCTCTCTATTCTGCCGTGGTCAGGTCTTGAGTTTTACTCAATACTCATACCTTATAACACAGCCAAGAACTCCTTCTTTGCCGATCTATTTTTGAACTCCTTCCAAATTTTGTCATGGTATGTGTTCGTTTGAAAGTACTATTAAGCGATTTTGGTCTATCCTTATAGATCTTGATGCTCAATGTTCAAGTAGCTTAATCCAGGTTTTCTTGAAAAAAACTTCTCAAATAACCCTATATGCTATCCAGAAATTCTACATCATTTTTTATCAACAATATGTTAACAACATATACTCATCAAAAATTCTATAGTGCTCCCACTCACTTCTTTGGAAATACAAGTTTCTCATAAACTTTGTATAAACCCAAAATCTTTGATTATCTCATCAAAGCGTACATTCCAACTCCGAGATGCTTACTCCAGTCCTTAGAAGGGTTGTTGGAGCTTTGCATACTTGTTAGCATCTTTCAGGATTGACAAAACCTTCTGGATGTATCACATACAACCTTTCCTCAAGAAAAACATCGAGGAAACAATGTTTTGACATCCTATCTGCAAGATTTCATAAATAATGCAGTAACTGCTAACATAATTCCAATAGACTCTTAGCATCGCTACGAGTGAGAAAGTCTCATCGTAGTCAACTCCTTGAACTTGTCAGGAAACATTTTAACGACAAGTCGGGCTTTCTTAATGGTGACACTTACCATCATTGTCTGTCTTCCTTTTAAAATCCATCTGCACCTAACAGCCTTACGACCATCAAGTAGTTCTTTCAAAGTCTATACTTTGTTTTATACATGGATCCTCTCTCGGATTTTATGGCCTCGAGCCATTCGTCAGAATCGGGGCCCACCATCGCTTCTCCATAGCTCGTAGGTTCATTGTTGTCTAACAACATGATTTCTAAGACAGGATTACATACCACTCTGAAGTAGTACACATCCTTGTCGACCTATGAGGTTTGGTAGTGACTTGATCCGAAATTTCATGATCATTTCATAAGCTTCCACTTCAATTGGTGTAGGTGCCACAGGAACAACTTCCTATGCCCTGCTACACACTAGTTGAAGTGACGGTTCAATAACCTCATCAAGTCTCCACCATCCTCCCACTCAATTCTTTCGACAGAAACTTTTCCTCGAGAAAGGACCTGTTTGTAGAAACAATCACTTTTGCTTCCGGATCTGGAATAAGAGGTATACCCAACTATTTTTTGGGTATTCTATGATGATGCATTTATCCGCTTTGGGTTCGAGCTTATCAGCCTGAAACTTTTTCACATAAGCATCACAGCCCCACACTTTTAAGAAACGACATCTTAGGTTTTTCTAAACCATAGTTCATACGGTGTCGTCTCAACGGAATTGTGTGCTGCCCTATTTAAAGTGAATGCAGTTATCTCTAATGCCTAACCCATAAACAATAGTGGTAATTTGATAAGAGACATCATGGTATGCACCATATCCAATAGGGTGCAGTTATGACGTCCGGACACCCCATCACACTATGGTGGTCCAGGTGGTATTAGTTGTGAAACAATTTCCACAATGTCTTAATTGTGTGCCAAACTCGTAACTCAGATATTCATCTCTATGATCATATCATAGACATTTTATCATCTTGTTACGACGATCTTCAACTTCACTCTGAAATTACTTAAACCTTTCAGTAATTTAGACTTGTGTTTCATCAAGTAAATATACTCAGCATCTACTCAAATCATCTGTGAAGTAAGAACATAACGATATCCACTGCGTGCCTCAGCACTCATTGGACTGCACACATCAAAATGTAATACTTCCAACAAGTCGCTTTCTTGTTCCATCTTACTGAAAATGAGGCCTTCCAGTCATCTTGCCCATGTGGTATGATTTGCATGTCTCAAGTGATTCAAAATCAAGTGAGTCCAAATGATCCATCTGCATGGAGTTTCTTCATGCATATCTACCAATAGACATGGTTCACATGTCTCAATCTTCAAAAAACGGGTGAGTCCAAAGATCCATCAACATGCAGCTTCTTCATGCGTTTTATACCAACATGACTCAAATGGCAGTGCCACAAGTATGTGATACTTCATTACTATCTTATATCTTTTGGCATGAACATGTGTATCACTACGATCGAGATTTAATAAACCATGCATTTTAGGTGCAAGACCATTGAAGGTATTATTCAAATAAACAGAGTAACCATTATTCTCCTTAAATGAATAACCGTGTGGCGATAAACATAATCCAATCATGTCTATGCTCAATGCAAACACCAAATAACAATTATTTCGGTTTAACACCAATCCCGATGGTAGAGGGAGCGTGCAATGTTTGATCATATCAACCTTGGTAACACTTCCAACACATATCGTCATCTCACCTTTAGCTAGTCTCCGCAGCCTTTTATTTCGAGTTACTAACGCTTAGCAACCGAACCGGTATTTATTACCCTGGTGCTACTAGGAGTACTAGTAAAGTACACAATAATATGACATATATCCAAAATACTTCTGTCGACCTTGCCAGCCTTCTCATCTACCAAGTATCTAGGGTAGTCCTGCTTCAGTGACTGTTCCCCTCATTACAGAAGCACTTAGTCTCGGGTTTGGTTCAACCATGGGTTTCTTCACTAGAGCAGTAACTGATTTGCCGTCTCATGAAGTATCCCTTCTTTCCCTTGCCCTTCTTGAAACTAGTGGTTTTACTAACCATCAACAATTGATGCTCCTACTTGATTTCTACTTTCACGGTGTCAAACATCGCGAATTGCTCAAGGATCATCATGTATATCCCTGATATGTTATAGTTCATCACTAAGCTCTAATAGCTTGGTGGCAGTGACTATGGAGAACTATCACTATCTCATCTGGAAGATTAACTCCCACTCAATTCAAGCGATTGTAGTACTCAGACAATCTGAGCACAAGCTCAACGATTGAGCTTTACCCCCTTAGTTTGCAGGCTTAAGAAACTTGTCAGAGGTCTCATACCTCTTGACGTGGGCATTAGTCTGAAATCCCAATTTCAGTCTTTGGAACATCTCATATGTTCTGCGACGTTTCAAAACGTCTTTGGTGCAACAATTCTAAACCGTTAGTATTACGCACTAAACTATCACGTAGTCATCAAAACGTGTATGTCAGATGTTTCCCAACATCTACAGACGATGCTCGAGGTTCAGCGCACTGAGCGGTGCATTAAGGACATAGCCCTTCTGTGCAGAAATGAGGACAATCCTCAGTTCATGGACCCAGTCCGCATAATTGCTACTGTCAACTCTCAACTAAATTTTCTCTAGGAACATATCTAAAACAGTAGAACTAAAGCGTAAGCTACGACATAATTTGCAAAGACCTTTTGACAATGTTCATGATAATTAAGTTCATCTAATCAAATTATTCAATGAACTCCCACTTAGATAGACATCCATCTAGTCATCTAAGTGATACATGATCCGAGTCAACTAGGCCGTGTCTGATCATCACGTGAGACGGACTAGTCATCATCGGTGAACATCTTCATGTTGATCGTATCCACTATACGACTCATGTTCGACCTTTCGGTCTTCATATATCCTATTCACAATTGTAGTATGGCCTTTTGTTCATAACATCAAACAATAATTGTTCTCTCATAAACAACCTCCTTGCAACTTCTGTGCAATGGGCTAGAGTGTACAAAACTCTAAAATGAATTATGACAATTAATACAGAGATAATATGCTGAAAAAGTATAATAACTTTTACAAAGTTTCCAACACGCATGCTAACCTCATTGTCTGCTAGTCATTTTAGGTCGTAGTAGTTCTTGTATCGAGTTGCAACAGAATGCAATTGAGTCGGTATCCTTGTGATCAACTTTTAACCACAATCCCAAAGAATTAGTGACCAATAATTTAGTCACAATTCCGAAGAATTATACTTACTTGAACAACTTTCTCTACATCTATAACCTGTACGTGTTTCGAGGCCATCTCTGTACATGCTAGGCTCATCAAGTTAACCTAAGTGTATTGCGTGTGTAAATCTGGCTTACACCCATTGTATGCGAACGTTAGAACCTATCACACCCGATCATCACGTGGTGCTTCGGAACAACGGATCTTAGCAACGGTGCATAGTTAGGGGGAACACAATCCTTGATATTTTAATGAGGGATCATCTTATTTATGCTACCGTCGTTCTAAGCAAATGAGATGTAAAAATATGACAAACATCACATGCAAATCATAAAGTGACATGATATGGCCAATATCATCTTGCGCCTTTGATCTCCATCTTCGACGCGCGGCTTGATCACCTTCGTCACCGTCATGACACCATGATCTCCATCATCATGATCTCCATCATTGTGTCTTCATGAAGTTGCCTCGTCAACTATTACTTCTACTACTATGGCTAACGGTTGTCAATAAAGTAAAGTAATTACATGACGTTTATGTTGACACGCAGGTCATAAATAAATTAAGACAACTCCTATGGCTCCTGCCGGTTGTCATACTCATCGACATGCAAGTCGTGATTCCTATTACAAGAACATGATCAATCTCATACATCACATATATCATTCATCACATCCTTTTGGCCATATCACATCACACGACATGTGCTACAAAAACAAGTTAGACGTCCTCTAATTGTTGTTGTAAGTTTTTTACGTGGCTGCTATAGGTTTCTAGCAAGAACGTTTCTTACCTATGCCAAAACCACAACGTGATATGCCAATTGCTATTTACCCTTCATAAGGACCCTTTTCATCGAATCCGATCCGACTAAAGTGGGAGAGACAGACACCCGCCAGCCACCTTATGCAACTAGTGCATGTCAGTCAGTGGAACCAGTCTCACGTAAGTGTACGTGTAAGGTCGGTCCGGGTCGCTTCATCCCATGATGCCGCCGAATCAAGATAAGACTAGTAACGGTAAGCAAATTGAACAAATCATCACCCACAACTACTTTGTGTTCTACTCGTGCATAGAATCTACGCATAGACCTAGCTCATGATGCCACTGTTGGGGATCGTAGCAGAAATTCAAAAAAAATTCTACGTGTCACCAAGATCAATCTATTGAGAGACTAGAAACGAGAGAGAGGTGTGCATCTACATACCCTTGTAGATCGCTAAGCGGAAGCATTCAAGAGAACGGGGTTGATGGTGTCGTACACGCAGCGATTCAGATCGCGGTCGATTCCGATCTAAGCGCCGAACAACGGCGCCTCCGTGTTCAACACACGTACAGCCCGGTGACGTCTCCCGCGCCTTGATCCAGCAAGGAGAGAGGGAGAGGTTGGGGAAGACTCCATCCAGCAGCACGACGGCGTGGTGATGGTGGAGGAGCGCAGGACTCCAGCAGGGCTTCGCTAAGCACTACGAGAGACGAGGAGGGAGAGAGGTAGGGTTGCGCCAAGAGGGAGATCAAATCATGTGTTGGGCAGCCCCCAATACCTCAAGTATATATAGGGGAAGGGGAGGGGCTGCGCCCCCATCTAGGGTTCCCTCCCTAGGGGTGGCGGCAGCCCCAAAACCCATCTAGGGTTGCGGCCAAGGGGGGGGGGGAGAGAGGGGGCACCCTAGGGTGGGCCTTAAGGCCCATCTGGACCTAGGGTTTGCCCCCTTCCCACTCTCCACGCGCCTTGGGCCTTGGTGGGGGGGCGCACCAGCCCACCTGGGGCTGGTCCCCTCCCACACTTGGCCCACGCAGCCTTCTGGGGCTGGTGGCCCCACCTGGTGGACCCCCGGGACCCTCCCGGTGGTCCCGGTACATTATCAATAGCACCCGAAACTTTTCCGGTGACCAAAACGGGACTTCCCATATATAAATCTTTACCTCCGGACCATTCTGGAACTCCTTGTGACGTCTGGGATCTCATCCGGGACTCCGAATAACATTCGGTAACTGCGTACATACTTTCCCTATAACCCTAGCGTCATCAAACCTTAAGTGTGTAGACCCTACGGGCTCGGGAATCATGCAGGCATGACCGAGACATCTCTCTGGTAAATAACCAATAGCGGGATCTGGATACCCATGTTGGCTCCCACATGTTCCACGATGATCTCATCAGATGAACCACGATGTCAAGGATTCAACCAATCCCGTATACAATTCCCTTTGTCTATCGGTATGATACTTGCCCGAGATTCGATCGTGGGTATCCCGATACCTTGTTCAATCTCGTTACCGACAAGTCTCTTTACTCGTTCCGTAACACATCATCCCGTGATCAACTCCTTGGTCACATTGTGCACATTATGATGATGTCCTACCGTGTGGGCCCAGAGATACCTCTCCGTTTACACAGAGTGACAAATCCCAGTCTCGATTCGTGCCAACCCAACAGACACTTTCGGAGATACCCGCAGTGCACCTTTATATCTACCCAGTTACGTTGTGACGTTTGGTACACCCAAAGCATTCCTGCGGTGTCCAGGAGCTGCACAATCTCATGGTCTAAGGAAATGATACTTGACATTAGAAAAGCTTTAGCATACGAACTACACGATCTTGTGCTATGCTTAGGATTGGGTCTTGTCCATCACATCATTCTCCTAATGGTGTGATCCCGTTATCAACGACATCCATTGTCCTGTTGGAAATATGCCCTAGAGGCAATAATAAAAGCATTATTATTATATTTCCTTGTTCATGATAATTGTCTTTATTCATGCTATAATTGTATTATCCGGAAATCGTAATACATGTGTGAATAACAGACACCAACATGTCCCTAGTAAGCCTCTAGTTGACTAGCTCGTTGATCAACAGATAGTCATGGTTTCCTGACTATGGACATTGGATGTCATTGATAACGAGATCACATCATTAGGAGAATGATGTGATGGACAAGACCCAATCCTAAACATAGCATAAAGATCGTGTAGTTCGTTTGCTAGAGTTTTTCCAATGTCAAGTATCTTTTCCTTAGACCATGAGATCGTGTAACTCCCGGATATCGTAAGAGTGCTTTGGGTGTACCAAACGCCACAACGTAACTGGGTGACTATAAAGGTTTACTACGGGTATCTCCGAAAGTGTCTGTTAGGTTGACACGAATCAAGACTGGGATTTGTCACTCCGTATGACGGAGAGGTATCACTGGGCCCACTCGGTAATGCATCATCATAATGAGCTCAAAGTGACCAAGTGTCTGGTCACGGGATCATGCATTACGGTACGAGTAAAGTGACTTGCCGGTAACGAGATTGAACGAGGTATTGGGATACCGACGATCAAATCTCGGGCAAGTAACATACCGATTGGCAAAGGGAATTGTATACGGGGTTACTTGAATCCTCGACATCGTGGTTCATCCGATGAGATCATCGTGGAGTATGTGGGAGCCAACATGGGTATCCAGATCCCGCTGTTGGTTATTGACCGGAGAGTCGTCTCGGTCATGTCTACATGTCTCCCGAACCCGTAGGGTCTACACACTTAAGGTTCGGTGACGCTAGGGTTGTAGGGATATGTATATGTAGTAACCCGAATGTTGTTCGAAGTCCCGGATGATATCCCGGACGTCACGAGGAGTTCGGAATGGTCCGGAGGTAAAGAATTATATATAGGAAGTGTTGTTTCGGCCATCGGGACAAGTTTCGGGGTTATCGGTATTGTACCGGGACCACCGGAAGGGTCCCGGGGGCCCACCGGGTGGGGCCACCTGCCCCGGGGGGCCACATGGGCTGTAGGGGGTGCGCCTTGGCGTACATGGGCCAAGGGCACCAGCCCCAAGGGGCCCATGCGCCTAGGGTTTCCAAAGGGGAGGAGTCCTGCTAGTGGAAGGCACCCCTAGGTGCCTTGGGGGGGAGGGAAACCTCCCTTGGCCGCCGCCCCTAGGAGATTGGATCTCCTAGGGCCGCCCCCCCCCTAGGCCCTCCTATATATAGTGGGGGAAGGAGGGCTGTTTGATCCACGCCTTTGGTTGCCTCCTTCTCCCTCTCCAACACCTCCTCTTCCTCCATAGTGCTTGGCGAAGCCCTGACGGAGTTCTGCAGCTCCACCATCACCACGCCGTCGTGGTGCTGCTGGAGCCATCTTCCTCAACCTCTTCTTCCCTCTTGCTGGATCAAGAAGAAGGAGACGTTACGCTGACCGTACGTGTGTTGAATGCGGAGGTGCCGTCCGTTCGGCGCTAGGATCTCCGGTGATTTGGATCACGTCGTGTACGACTACTTCATCCACGTTCTTTGAACGCTTCCGCTCGCGATCTACAAAGGTATGTAGATGCAGCCGATGACTCGTTGCTAGATGAACTCATAGATAGATCTTGGTGAAACCGTAGGAAAATTTTTGTTTTCTGCAACGTTCCCCAACAGTGGTATTAGAGCTAGGTCTATGCGTAATTCTTCTTGCGCGAGTAGAACACAATTTGTTGTGGGCGTAGATGTTGTCAACTTTCTTGCCGCTACTAGTCTTATTTTGCTTCGACGGTATTGCGGGATGAAGCGTCCTGGACCAACCTTACACGTATGCTTACGTGAGACCGGTTCCACCGACTAACATGCACTAGTTGCATAAGGTGGCTGGCGGGTGTCTGTCTCTCCTACTTTAGTTGGAGCGGATTCGATGAAAAGGGTCCTTATGAAGGGTAAATAGAAGTTGACAAATCACGTTGTGGCTTTCACGTAGGTAAGAAAACGTTCTTGCTAGAACCCTACTTCAGCCACGTAAAACTTGCAACAACAATTAGAGGACGTCTAACTTGTTTTTGCAGCAAGTGCTTTGTGATATGATATGGCCAAAGTTGTGATGAATGATGAATGACATATATGTGATGTATGAGATGTTCATGCTATTGTAATAGGAATCATGACTTGCATGTCGATGAGTATGACAACCGGCAGGAGCCATAGGAGTTGTCTTTATTTTTGTATGACCTGCGTGTCATTGAGAAACGCCATGTAAATTACTTTTCTTTATTGCTAAACACGTTAGCCATAGTAGTAGAAGTAATAGTTGGCGAGCAACTTCATGGAGACACGATGATGGAGATCATGGTGTCAAGCCGGTGACAAGATGATCATGGAGCCCCAAGATGGAGATCAAAGGAGCTATGTGATATTTTCCATATCATGTCACTATTATTATTTGATTGCATGTGATGTTTATCATGTTTTGCATCTTGTTTACTTAGAATGACGGTAGTAAATAAGATGATCCCTCATAATAATTTCAAGAAAGTGTTCCCCCTAACTATGCACCGTTGCGACAGTTCGTTGTTTCGAAGCACCACGTGATGATCGGGTGTGATAGATTCTAACTTTCACATACAACGGGTGTAAGACAGATTTACACATGCAAACACTTAGGTTGACTTGACGAGCCTAGCATGTGTATATACATGGCCTCGGAACACAGAAGACCGAAAGGTCGAGCATGAATCGTATAGAAGATACGATCAACATGAAGATGTTCACCGACGTTGACTAGTCCGTCTCACGTGATGATCAGACACGGCCTAGTTGACTCGGATCATGTTATACTTAGATGACTAGAAGAGGGATGTCTATCTAAGTGGGAGTTCATTGATTAGATGAACTTAATTATCATGAACTTAGTCTAAAATCTTTACAATATGTCTTGTAGATCAAATGACCAACGTAGTCCTCAACTTCAATGCGTTCCTAGAGAAAACCAAGCTGAAAGACGATGGCAGCAACTACACGGACTGGGTCCGGAACCTGAGGATCATCCTCATAGCTGCCAAGAAAGATTATGTCCTACAAGCACCGCTAGCTGAAGCTCCCGTCCCACAGAACCAAGACGTTATGAACGCTTGGCAGACACGTGCTGATGACTACTCCCTCGTTCAGTGCGGCATGCTTTACAGTTTAGAGCCGGGGCTCCAAAAGCATTTTGAGAGACATGGAGCATATGAGATGTTCGAAGAGCTGAAAATGGTTTTTCAAGCTCATGCCCGGGTCGAGAGATATGAAGTCTCCGACAAATTCTTTAGCTGTAAGATGGAGGAAAATAGTTTTGTCAGTGAGCACATACTCACTATGTTTGGGTTACATAACCGCTTGACTCAGCTGGGAGTTAATCTCCCGGATGATGCGGTCATTGACAGAATTCTCCAGTCGCTTCCACCAAGCTACAAGAGCTTTGTGATGAACTTCAATATGCAGGGGATGGAAAAGACCATTCCTGAGGTATTTGCAATGCTGAAATCAGCAGAGGTAGAAGTCAAGAAGGAACATCAAGTGTTGATGGTCAATAAAACCACTAAGTTCAAGAAGGGCAAGGGTAAAAAGAACTTCAAGAAGGACGGCAAGGGAGTTGCCGCGCCCGGCAAGCTAGCTGCCGGGAAGAAGCCAAAGAATGGACCCAAGCCCGAGACTGAGTGCTTTTATTGCAAGGGAAGCGGTCACTGGAAGCGGAACTGCCCCAAATACTTAGCGGACAAGAAGGCCGGCAAAACAAAAGGGATATGTGATATACATGTAATTGATGTGTACCTTACCAGTACTCGAAGTAGCTCTTGGGTATTTGATACCGGTGCAGTTGCTCACATTTGTAACTCAAAGCAGGAGCTGCGGAATAAGCGGAGATTGGCAAAGGACGAGGTGACGATGCGCGTCGGGAATGGTTCCAAGGTCGATGTGATCGCCGTCGGCACACTGCCTCTTCATTTACCTACGGGATTAGTTTTAAACCTCAATAATTGTTATTTAGTACCAGCTTTGAGCATGAACATTGTATCGGGATCTCGTTTAATTCGAGATGGCTACTCATTTAAATCCGAGAATAATGGTTGTTCTATTTATATGAGAGATATGTTTTATGGTCATGCTCCTATGGTGAATGGTTTATTCTTAATAAATCTCGAGCGTAATGCTACACATATTCATAGTGTGAGTACCAAAAGATGTAAGGTTGATAATGATAGTCCCACATACTTGTGGCACTGCCGCCTTGGTCACATAGGTGTCAAACGCATGAAGAAGCTCCATGCAGATGGACTTTTGGACTCTCTTGATTATGAATCATTTGACACGTGCGAACCATGCCTCATGGGTAAAATGACCAAGACTCCGTTCTCAGGAACAATGGAGCGAGCAACCAACCTATTGGAAATCATACATACTGATGTGTGCGGTCCAATGAGCGTTGAGGCTCGCGGTGGCTATCGTTATGTTCTCACCCTCACTGATGATTTGAGTAGATATGGGTATGTCTACTTAATGAAACACAAGTCTGAAACCTTTGAAAAGTTCAAGGAATTTCAGAGTGAGGTTGAGAATCAACGTGACAGGAAAATCAAGTTTCTACGATCAGATCGTGGAGGAGAATACTTGAGTCACGAATTTGGCACACACTTAAGAAAATGTGGAATAGTTTCACAACTCACGCCGCCTGGAACACCTCAGCGTAATGGTGTGTCCGAACATCGTAATCGCACTCTATTAGATATGGTACGATCTATGATGTCTCTTACCGATTTACCGCTATCTTTTTGGGGCTATGCTTTAGAGACTGCCGCATTCACTTTAAATAGGGCTCCGTCGAAATCCGTTGAGACGACACCGTTTGAATTATGGTTTGGGAAGAAACCTAAGCTATCATTTCTAAAAGTTTGGGGATGCAATGCTTATGTCAAGAAACTTCAACCTGAAAAGCTCGAACCCAAGTCGGAAAAATGCTTCTTCATAGGATACCCTAAAGAAACTGTTGGGTATACCTTCTACCTCAGATCCGAAGGCAAGATCTTTGTTTCCAGGAATGGATGCTTTCTAGAGAAGGAGTTTCTCTCGAAAGAAGTAAGTGGGAGGAAAGTAGAACTTGATGAAGTGTTACCACTTGAACCGGAAAATGGCGTAACTCAAGAAAATGTTCCTGAGGTGCCTGCACCGACTAGAGAGGAAGCTAATGATGATGATCATGAAACTTCTGATCAAGTTGCTACTGAACTTTGAAGGTCCACAAGGACACGTTCCGCACCAGAGTGGTACGACAACCCTGTCTTGGAAATCATGTTGTTAGACAACGGTGAACCTTCGAACTATGAAGAAGCGATGGCGGGCCCGGATTCCGACAAATGGCTAGAAGCCATGAAATCCGAGATAGGATCCATGTATGAAAATGAAGTATGGACTTTGACTGACTTGCCCGTTGAACGGCGAGCCATAGAAAATAAATGGATCTTTAAGAAGAAGACAGACGCGGATGGTAATGTGACCATCTATAAAGCTCGGCTTGTCGCTAAGGGTTATCGACAAGTTCAAGGGGTCGACTACGATGAGACTTTCTCACCGGTAGCGAAGCTGAAGTCCGTCCGAATCATGTTAGCAATTGCCGCATTCTACGATTATGAGATATGGCAAATGGACGTCAAAACGGCATTCCTTAATGGTTTCCTTAAGGAAGAATTGTATATGATGCAGCCGGAAGGTTTTGTCGATCCTAAGAATGCTGACAAGGTGTGCAAGCTCCAACGCTCGATTTATGGGCTGGTGCAAGCATCTCGGAGTTGGAACATTCGCTTTGATGAGATGATCAAAGCGTTTGGGTTTACGCAGACTTATGGAGAAGCCTGCGTTTACAAGAAAGTGAGTGGGAGCTCTGTATCATTTCTCATACTATATGTAGATGACATACTTTTGATGGGAAATGATATAGAACTCTTGGACAGCATTAAGGCCTACTTGAATAAGAGTTTTTCAATGAAGGACCTTGGAGAAGCTGCTTATATATTAGGCATCAAAATCTATAGAGATAGATCGAGACGCCTCATAGGTCTTTCACAAAGCACATACCTTGATAAGATATTGAAGAAGTTCAATATGGATCAGTCTAAGAAGGGGTTCTTACCTGTGCTGCAAGGTGTAAAATTGAGCTTAGCTCAATGTCCGACCACGGCAGAAGATATAGAAGAGATGAGTGTCATCCCCTATGCCTCAGCCATAGGTTCTATTATGTATGCCATGCTGTGTACCAGACCTGATGTAAACCTTGCCGTAAGTTTGGTAGGAAGGTACCAAAGTAATCCCGGCAAGGAACACTGGACAGCGGTCAAGAATATCCTAAAGTACCTGAAAAGGACTAAGGAAATGTTTCTCGTTTATGGAGGTGATGAAGAGCTCGTCGTAAAGGGTTACGTCGATGCTAGCTTCGACACAGATCTGGATGACTCTAAGTCACAAATCGGATACGTGTATATTTTGAATGGTGGGGCAGTAAGCTGGTGCAGTTGCAAGCAGAGCGTCGTGGCGGGATCTACATGTGAAGCGGAGTACATGGCAGCCTCGGAGGCAGCACATGAAGCAATTTGGGTGAAGGAGTTCATCACCGACCTAGGAGTCATACCCAATGCGTCGGGGCCGATCAAGCTCTTCTGTGACAACACTGGAGCTATTGCACTTGCCAAGGAGCCCAGGTTTCACAAGAAGACAAGGCACATCAAGCGTCGCTTCAACTCCATTCGTGAAAATGTTCAAGATGGAGACATAGATATTTGTAAAGTACATACGGACCTGAATGTAGCAGATCCGTTGACTAAAGCTCTCCCTAGGGCAAAACATGATCAACACCAGAATTCCATGGGTGTTCGATTCATCACAATGTAACTAGATTATTGACTTTAGTGCATGTGGGAGACTGTTGGAAATATGCCCTAGAGGCAATAATAAAAGTATTATTATTATATTTCCTTGTTCATGATAATTGTCTTTATTCATGCTATAATTGTATTATCCAGAAATCGTAATACATGTGTGAATAACAGACACCAACATGTCCCTAGTAAGCCTCTAGTTGACTAGCTCGTTGATCAACAGATAGTCATGGTTTCCTGACTATGGACATTGGATGTCATTGATAACGAGATCACATCATTAGGAGAATGATGTGATGGACAAGACCCAATCCTAAACATAACATAAAGATCATGTAGTTTGTTTGCTAGAGTTTTTCCAATGTCAAGTATCTTTTCCTTAGACCATGAGATCGTGTAACTCCCGGATACCGTAAGAGTGCTTTGGGTGTACCAAACGTCACAACGTAACTGGGTGACTATAAAGGTATACTACGGGTATCTCCGAAAGTGTCTGTTAGGTTGACACGGATCAAGACTGGGATTTGTCACTCCGTATGACGGAGAGGTATCACTGGGCCCACTCGGTAATGCATCATCATAATGAGCTCAAAGTGACCAAGTGTCTGGTCACGGGATCATGCATTACGGTACGAGTAAAGTGACTTGCCGGTAACGAGATTGAACGAGGTATTGGGATACCGACGATCGAATCTTGGGCAAGTAACATACCGATTGGCAAAGGGAATTGTATACGGGGTTACTTGAATCCTCGACATCGTGGTTCATCCGATGAGATCATCATGGAGTATGTGGGAGCCAACATGGGTATCCAGATCCCGCTGTTGGTTATTGACCGGAGAGTCGCCTCGGTCATGTCTACATGTCTCCTGAACCCGTAGGGTCTACACACTTAAGGTTCGGTGACGCTAGGGTTGTAGGGATATGTATATGCAGTAACCCGAATGTTGTTCGGAGTCCCGGATGAGATCCTGGACGTCACGAGGAGTTCCGGAATGGTCCGGAGGTAAAGAATTATATATAGGAAGTGCTGTTTCGGCCATCGGGACAAGTTTCGGGGTTATCGGTATTGTACCGGGACCACCGGAAGGGTCCCGGGGGCCCACCGGGTGGGGCCACCTGCCCCGGGGGGCCACATGGGCTGTAGGGGGTGCGCCTTGGCCTACATGGGCCAAGGGCACCAGCCCCAAGGGGCCCATGCGCCTAGGGTTTCCAAAGGGGAGGAGTCCTACTAGTGGAAGGCACCCCTAGGTGCCTTGGGAGGGAGGGAAACCTCCCTTGGCCGCCGCCCCTAGGAGATTGGATCTCCTAGGGCCGGCGCCCCCCAGGCCCTCCTATATATAGTGGGGGAAGGAGGGCTGTTTGATCCACGCCTTTGGTTGCCTCCTTCTCCCTCTCCAACACCTCCTCTTCCTCTATAGTGCTTGGCGAAGCCCTGACGGAGTTCTGCAGCTCCACCATCACCACGCCGTCATGCTGCTGCTGGAGCCATCTTCCTCAACCTCTTCTTCCCTCTTGCTGGATCAAGAAGAAGGAGACGTTACGCTGACCGTACGTGTATTGAACGCGGAGGTGCCATCCGTTCGGCGCTAGGATCTCCGGTGATTTGGATCACGTCGTGTAAGACTACTTCATCCACGTTCTTTGAACGCTTCCGCTCGCGATCTACAAAGGTATGTAGATGCATCCGATGACTCATTGCTAGATGAACTCATAGATAGATCTTGGTGAAACCATAGGAATTTTTTTGTTTTCTGCAACGTTCCCCAACATGTCCATGGTGAGGAAACCGTAACCATCTATTGATTAACGAGCTAGTCAACTAGAGGCTTACTAGGGACATGGTGTTGTCTATGTATCCACACATGTATTTGAGTTTCCTATCAATACGATTCTAGCATGGATAATAAACGATTATCATGAACAAGGAAATATAATAATAACTAATTTATTATTGCCTCTAGGGCATATTTCCAACATACGCCACCCATGACCACTATACAACATGCATCTCAAAGGTACCAAGTAAAACAAAGCATTGCTTTAAGCATGATGACATGATATAGATAATATTTTTTTACCCCTAGCTCCTCACATGTACAACTACTCAACTCTACTTTTATCCTTAGTGGCAATAATACAATACAATACAAGTACTTTCCACTTTCTATCACCATGGTTGATTATTTGCAAGATTAAACTCATCTAACATACACAACTCCATCTTGGAGATCGCTCATCTAAACATGGTCAGTGCAAGAACAATAGACCGGAGAGAAGATATACCAATAAATTATGCATCAAAGAACTCAAAAGAATGAGTGAATAAAACATGTACAAGTCTGATCATAAAGTGATAATTCATCAGACTGCAACAAACACATAATAAAATTTCATCACATGGATCACAATCATGTAGGGAAACTCATGTGATCATTGTATTGAAGAACAAAGGGAAGGTTTCCATCTAGCTACTATTACGGGCGGACAGTCCAAGAAGGACTACTCACACATGGACATGGTGGCAACAATGTTTTTGCAGATCTCCATGATGGATTTCTCCTCCTGCAAAGTACTGTAAAAGGCCTCCAAATTGGGTCTTTCTCGCAACAGAGAGGTGGCGGCGACGAAAAAGTCCTTGATAAATAAAATCAATGTTTTTGGTCAAATATAAGGCAAGGCACGGGGAGGCAGTGGAAAGGCAGTGCAGGGGGGTCAGTTGGCCCCACCACTCGCCCTGGGCTGAGCTAACGGGCTACATGGAGCCCACAATCCCCCTAGGTGGGCTCAGGTGCCTCTGGCTTCGTCCTGTCTAGAAACTTCTCGTCATTTTTTTCAATTTTCTGGTCCTCGAAAAATTAATTTCACTGAGAAGTCCAAGAAAAGCAGAAAACAACAACTCACACTTGGAAATGAATTAATAGGTAGGTCCAGAAAAATGATAAAATAGATGCCAAAACTATACAATTGTGATATGAACATAGTATGAAAAAAAATAGATTCTCCTAGGACATACATCTTGAGAGTTAACCGCTGAAACTTTGGACAATGGGGGCTTGGTGGCATAATTCTCTCCAAATTTGTGTTTCTGACATATCCATCTTGAGTAATGTATGTTACATCTAACGAAGCCCAACAAATAATTTGGCCTTTGTTTCTTCTATCCTCACCTTTGTGCGTTCTTCCTCATCGAGGAATCAACCTAGTGATTGGCTTTCCTTTATAATGTTTTTCATATGTACATAGTTAACAAAGCAAGCCTAAGCTAGGGATGGCTCGTCGGCATGCGCTACAGATACAACTAGCTTCCATTCCAGTGAGATGTGGCTCTGCACTCTCCACATCCCATCGTCAATATTAATCAGACACCATCATTAAAAAAATCCCAAAAGAAAAGGAAAATAAAATCCAGTCCCTGGGAGTTCTTCATCTTCTCCATCCCAAACATGTAGATGGAGGACCTATATTGCCTCATCGGAGTTCCGCGCCGTCACCGGAACAAGAAATTAGCATCCATGTAGGAAGCTAGGAAGTCATTGACCTCTGTAGGGAAAAGTTAACACATCAATCCCGAAGGGTCCATAGCTTGGAGAAGAAGACGAAGTTCAGTTGATCACACCTAGGCGTTTGCCCAAGTTGATGTGATAACTAAAATGACATCATTGTAGACGAAGCACCACATGGTCGATGAAGGCACATCCAACTCCCTGTAGGATAGATGGAAATGCAAGCATGCCCACTAGATCTTATTGTTAGATTCTAAGGCGCACACACCACCGAAGATGAAGGAGCCGAATGAGGTCTGATTGAGCAACACCACCACCACAGTAAGGGCGAAAGTGATGGACATGCAATCATACATGTCCAGTCGGATCAGGTCCGGCGAGGTACGCACCGCTGGGGCCGAGGAAGAAGCTGGAGAAACCATTATTTAACTCCACTGCCTCTACCGTGGGAAGGGCCAAAGCGGCAGACATGCAACAATAGGGCGTCATCCCTAGTCCTTGACGGGAATGGGTGCAACAGGATATGTGGAGAAATGAAAGCGGCATTGACGCTATGTGGTCACCCAAAGCGCGACAATGGCCAATTTTCCTCTAGATAGCATCACTGGTGGCTTGGATGCGTCGTCCAAGGCGGCATGGGAGGCGATATGCTTCCTTGGGCCCTTTGACGTCCAGACATCTGAATATGGCAATGCGATATAGTTGGATCCAAGGCGGCTTGGTTAAAGAGATTGTGGCGGTTGCGGTAAATGGGGTGCAATGTGAGGAGCGGGGATGGTGCGGCTAAGGTTTGTGGTGTGAAATGGCGGTGGTAGTTGTTGACGTTGTGCTGGAGCGGGTTGTTCACCTCGCCTTTATCTTTTCTTTTTTCTATTCTTCTAAGTTTTGGCTAGTGCATCTTCAATGTTTTGACGTTTTGGATCAAGTTGTTGCATATGCTGCATGTAATTGCTACCAGCTTAATATATATTACCCTTTATCAATAAAAATATCAACGGAGTTTGGATGGTTTTCACATATAAATTATAATATTATACTCCCTCCAATACGAATTAATTGACGGAGCCTCTATACAATGACCAGAGTGAGTAACATGTTTTTTTGAAAGATCCAGCAAATTGTTGGCTTCAATTAGATTTAGCAGAAAGCAGCGGAAGAACAACATAAGGAGGATCCGAAGATCAAAGAAAAAGAAAAAACGACAACCCTATTGGCTGCCAAACAACACTACACTCACATGGCGGATCGTCATCCACCCACGACAAGACAACGCAACTCCGACTTCAATAGAGAACTACGAAGAACTAGGCAAGGTTGGCATCCCGGAAGATCGCCGAACAAGTAAGAGCAACTCTAATGGGGCGACCCATTTCATCCGCCCGCGTCCGTTTGGGTCGGCGTGGACAAAAGTGGCGACCCAACACGCCGACCCAAACTCAAATCGTGTTCGCCTGGCATCCGCGCCGACCCATTTCCGGTCCAAAATTGCGCCTGGAATGCGTCGGTGCGGACGCGCCGCGCGTCTCCTCGCCGTCCGCCGCGTCCCCACCTGGCGGCCACCCAACCGCCACCGGTCGTCTTATTTATGACGACCACCGACAGCGGGCCCACGTGTCAGCCAGTGGAAGCGTCCTTTTTTAACCACGCGTGCGGCGGAGTCGGCCTCATCCACTTCTCCCGTCCACATCTGCCCCCCCCCCCACTCCCTTTGATTCCTCGCCGACGACCGCAAACCCTAGCCATGGGCCTCTTCGGCAGCAACAATGGCAAGGGCACCCCCGGCGCCTCATCCTCCCGTGCTCCCCTTCCCCCTCCTCCTCCTCCGGCGGCGATGCGTTTCCGCCCTGGTCGCCGGCGCCTGCACATCCCGGTGCACCAAGCGCGGTGGCGCTGGGAGTACAGGCAACCATTGCCGTACCCCGATGTCCGGCTCGAGGAGGAGGAGGAGGAGGAGCGCGCGGCTTGCCGCAATGCCGCCGCCCCAGCAAACGCCAGAGGAGGCTGCCCTGGCAGCGTACCAGGCGGCGTTCGGGTGGGTTGGCCCTGCTCCGGTCTTCATCGACCTCACAGACGACGACGGCGTCGACGGCAAGGGCAAGAGCAAGGCCGACGACGTCTAGGGCAGCGTGCCGGGCGGGAGCAGGCGGGCGCAGACTTTTTTTAATGTTTTATTTAATATTTATTAGATTTAGGTGGACTTTGGCCAGCGTTTGACCGACCACTTTATGTTTATTTCGTGCAACTTATTATTTTTTTCCACGACGGCACATTTGAGTCGGCCTCTTCGTTGGGCGGTCAAGCCGACCCATTTTAAAATACGGACGTGTACATCCACCTGGCCGACCCAAACGGACAAAAGGCAGACAAAGCGCACGTCCGTTTGGGTCACCCCGTTGGAGTTGCTCTAACATATTAGACATAATGAGTGACGCCAGCTAGCTAGGTATCACTTTTATTGTGTCGTATCCGTTTTGTTCTGTGTCATACGCAAGTCTAGTTCGTCCGTTTTCTTCCAAAAGTTCATCTAATGTTTATCCCACGACGATACCCTGAATACGACATGTTGTCCTTACATTTGTGTCGCCGACTAGACTTTTTCCTTTTAGAACTGACATGAGTCACCAACAAGGGCAACCAGGAAGCCGCAAGCTCACTTGGCGGTGGCTTCGCTAGCTAACGAGGACGTCGTCGCACCCTAGAGTCAGATTTTTATATGAACGTGTGAATGGGATAACGGGACGGGGTAATGCTCTGCAGGTTTGGTCTGGGCGGGTCAAGAGCAATAGTCGCAGCGCCTGTCGACCAGCAAAGGAAATAGCTGTATGAACGGGTAGTGCTGAGCAGGTTTGGTCTGGACGAGTCTGCGTTTGTAATGTGTTTCACAAAAAAACATCCAAAAGGTTTAATTAGTTACCCAATGTATGAAATGTTCGATCATTCGCTGTTCTGTCAGCACTTTGTGTATGCTGAGGATATTTTCTGAAGCACCACCACACATAAGGTAGGTGTTAAACGCGCCTCACGATTCTCCTCAAATGCATTTTTTTCGCGGGAACTCCTGAAATGCATATCACTTCCTTTGTTTCTAAATATAAGCCTTTTTAAAGATTTCAATATGCACTACATACAAATATATCTAGACATATTTTAAAATGTAGATTTACTTGTTTTGCTTCATACTTAATTCATACTCCATATTGTCATCTCTAAAAGGTCTTATACCCCTCCGTCGCATATTATAAGATATTTAGTGTCAAAAAACGCCTTACATTATAAGAGAGAAGGAGTATTTAGAAATGGAGGGAGTATTATTCATAACTCGATATAATTTGAATAACAGTACCTATACAAATATTATATTTACTGCATCTCAGGAAACATGCCAAACTGCTTCAAGTTTATGCTTTTACTTTAGCTTAGTTTAGTCGGCTGGTTTTCTTTCTTCTTGGAATCACTCGACTAATTTGATTTTGTAGTTGAATTTGACTTGATGGTGCTTGTCGAATACTAGGTCTTCATTTTAGGAAACAAAACATAATATAATATTCATTGGTTGTACATTGTAACGGCCGTCCTTTTGCCGTTCCTTTGTTGAAGGTGGTATCTGGATGTTGTTCACACTCTCTTTCGTAATGCCCTATCATCTAAACCTTCGTGGTTGGATCGAACAACGATAAGGGTGACACTCATAAGAGTCCTTTGTTGTTGTTTTTCTTTTCTTTTAAATAATTTGTGCATTTTCGATATCTCAACCAACTCTTGACATTTTACCCCGCAAAAGGCTGCCCATATTATTGTGACCGCTGGATATGCATATCAGGTAATCTCGTGACTGCCCAGACCCCCTCTCGCGACCGGGTCGTCCCCCACGGGCGACCGGGCGCGCCACCGTCCCCCTTCCTAGAGCCCCCCCCCCCCCCCCCACACACACACTCTTCCCGCACCGTCGCCGGTGTGCGGCGGCCCCCTACTTTTCCCCTCTCGGAGGTGCTCCTGCGCGAGGCGACGCGACTCTGGGTGGTGCTTCTAGGCTCTAGCCGACGATGGTCCAACGCGGCGGTGGGACGTCTTGGCGCTGGCGAGGGTGGTCTACAGCGCGATCGTTGGCGGCGGGGCTATGCGGAGGCGCGGGCTGGCAGCGCCCGCTCGGCGCAGATTTGGGCCCCATCTGGGCCAGGGCGACCTGGCGGCTCTTCTATCGACGGCGTAGCCCCTCGAGGTGGAGGTGGTGGGTCAGGATTCTGGGTGGTGGTGGCACTATCGCCGGCTTGCTGCAGCGTGGCGGCGGAGGTTTTGCGGTCCCGATCTGGGCCCGGCCGGGCCCGGGAGGGTTGGTGTGCCCCTGCTGCCGCGTTCGGCCAGCCACCACGATGACGCTGGAGGCAGTGACTTCCCACATGACGACGGTGGAAGCAGTACCCTCCCGCGCGGGCTCGGCGATGCTGCCCCCGATTCCTTGCGCTCCCATATTCCGTCCTCTAGGCCTCGCGATGGTGATATTAGTGAGACGGCGAGGATGGCGTCAAGACCGTGGTGGCCATGTTGGTGAGTGGCAAGCTGGATGGAAGGCTACGAATCGTGTGGGTAGTGGTTTTTTGCGGTTGGGAGAAATCCCTGAAGGTCGTCGGATGTACTCATTCCCCACTCTCCTTCGCGTGCCGGGGAAAACCTTAGGACATGTCCGGGCACCAATGTTGTCCTCGTCACATTCCTTGTTGAAGATGTTTCTTGGTACGCGGCGTTTCAAAGTACTATGAGTATGGTTGGACGACTCCGGAGGGCGCAGCGGTGGCGGAGCATCTGTGTTTCGTTGAGCTGCCGTTGTTGGCATTAGTTTTTTTTTTGGGTTTGATGTGCTGTTTACCCAAATAGATGTTTCATGTGTGGTTGCTATATTAATATAGCAAGATGTAAGCCTGTTCCGAGTATTTTACCCCGCAAAATGAAAACTCTTGACATTTTGTTGCTGCACAGTTCGTGCGTACTCGACACCAGCTTGCAAGTCAGCCTGATGTTACCGCATCCATTTCAAATTGCTCGAGATTCTAGCTTTATTCTAAGCCAAGCACGTCCTAAACCATCGAAAAAGTGAATGAAGAAAACCCTAAAAAAAGGTCGAAATAGACATTGTAGCGTTCACATGCAGATAATCCACGTGTTTATATGTCCTCTCCTCTACCTCCAGCCCGACGACTCGAAATGGAGAACCGGACACGCTGTGTGCGTGGGATTGCTAAGCTTGTCTCAATCTATTGCCGGCCTCAAACATTTGTGCAATTTCTTGTTCTTTGATTTGAACGGCCAGCATGGCTGAATGGAATTTCCAGTGAATGGATAAGGAAATAGCTGACGCTGCTTCCTTCAGATCGAAAAAGGACGTCCCAACTTATTTTGCGCCTTCTACGCATCTTCAAAGCGAAACCGTAAACTATCCACATCTATTCAGATTGTGATGTCCGAACCATGGAAGACATTCAACGTGGTTTTGTATCAATCCATAGGACGGTCCGGACGTGATTCCTTCCGCAAATTGGAGGCAAAGTGGGCGAGGTTTGTGGGAGTCCGCACACCCGAAACGTAGGACTCCAACAACTCCAGCCCACCCAATCCCCCCTTCCGGTCCCATTTTCGGACGCCCGCAACCAACACCTACACGCCCGCTCTCCTTTTATGACGAAACTGTCCACCCTAGGGCCGTTTCTACCCAGGTTCACTCCGCCCCCAATCGACGACCTCCATGGCAGACACCACGCCCGATAGGTGTTCAGTCAAATGCCATTGAGCTTATTTTCAAATGCTATGTCGCTTTTTAGAGTTCGAAGGATGGTGAGCTACTCAACCATGGAGGATGAGTTGTTGTGCGATTCGTGGTTGCCGTATCCGTGGATTTCGTAGGCAGGAGCAGACAGGGGGGGGGGGGGGGGGAGGGGGGGCTTCTGGGAGCAAGTGCATCAAAAATTTCACGCACGAAAGCACATTGCACCTTGCGACATGTATATCAGTCAACCACACAACGTGAAGTCATTGTCGTATCGCTGGCACGTTATCCAGATTAGCGTCACCATGTTTTGCGACATGGTTCGTCAGCTCGAGGCAAGGTGGCCATTGCATGTGGCAGAAGGCGAGATCGTAAGTTTTACTTCCTCTTGCCCAACTTGTTGATTGGTTCATTCACTCAATATTGGCCTACACATTATATGTAGCCCACATACAGTGCAGTGGTGTACCACAGGACAGTGTGACGGGTATATACGTACACACACTCTTGGATGAAACCGAAGGGGCAGCATGTGTGGGACAGCATGATCCACTGATGAAAAACTTGTTGGCCATCTGGTTAATGTGGTCGAATTTGAGATATTGTTGTACGAGACTTAATTGCATGCTACGTATAAATGATTTATACTATTTTCTATCTGAACTTTGATGAATATTCGGCCGGTTTGCATGAGTTTCGTTCGCCTAGTTAAAATATGGTTTGAAATATATGCAGCTAAGGTTGGATGGCGTCCTCCCACATCCATGTGTGCAGACTACGCTCCCCTATCCGTACACAAATGCGAAAGGAAATTTATGGATTGCCATTGAAGATGTCCTTAGCAATAACTACCGTGGGTATTACTAGTGCACAATCGTACTCCCTCCGGTCCTTTTTAGTTCGCATATAAGATTTGACTGAAGTCAAGTCTCGTAAAGTTTGACCAACTTTATAGAAAAAAGTAAAGTTTGACTTCAAAGAATTCTAATATGCAGAGTAAAAAAGACCGGAGGGAGTACTTTGAAGACACACCAATTGCACACTCTTAAACTGAAGTGTGTGTGATGTAACCATCACAAACGGGAGAAAAATTGAACCGTCTGCCAGAAAAAAAAAGTGTGCGATGGCCGATCCATCGTACACGATTTAGAAAAAAGATGCATGTATGATATGGGACACACAGTTTTATCAAAGACCTGAGTGCAATAAGTTGAAATAACACATATGATTCCACCACACAAACCATGTGTGCTGCCTGGCAAACAGTTGCGAGGAACCACTTATCTGCGATAATGGGAACATGGCAAACGGTTGCTAGGAACGACGCGTGATGGTGTAATCATCACACACGTGTTCTCGAGGTGAATCGTGTGTGTTGTGACTTGATTTGTCTACATAAAAAATAATATATACTTATAAAATATTATAGCATAACTAAACTAAACATCTATTACATAAGTGACTTAACATTACATTGCACATCTTGTTGCATAATTACATAAACTAGGAAACGATCATCATCTACTTCTTGGCGTGGTTGCCACCATTGTGTTGTGTGGTAAATATGCCCTAGAGGCAATAGTATTGTATTAATATATTTTCATATTCATAATTAAGAGTTTATATTATGTGATATAACTGTTATGATCATGGAATATGCGATTGAGTGGAAAACCCATATGCACATTTGGAATGATAAACGGTATAATAAGATTCCTAGTCTCGCCTCCAAGACTAGCTTAAGTGTTGTTAGTGATCATATTTTCTAGATCTTAGGATATCATTAAGTGTAACGATAATTCTAAAACAACATTGAGAGTATGACGTTAGAAGAACGAAAATATTGAATCGACCCAACTTTGTTTGTTATACTTTGAGATTATATCATCAAAATTTAATTGTTATAATACAGAGTGTTAATGTGTGATTTAGTTCCTTAGACCATGAGAGTATTGTAGTCACTTCAGTGGGTTTGCTCCTCCGACGATAGAGAGATATTTTTAGGGACCTCTCGGTGTGACGACATCCATCATCGTCTGGCCAGACACAGGTGACTAGGTCACGGGGATGCCGGAACATGTGAACAAGAAAGAAGAGCAAAACCGGTAACGAGGAGACTGGTATAGTGAGTATGTGTATGACTCAAGAGGATACCTATATAACTCGCCTCAGGTTTTGGAAAGTACCGTGAAGAAAAGGGAATAGCACATGATAACTAAAAATTCCCTCGAATGTCATTCGTGTACTCATAGGGATCGATATGGACGTCCATGGTTTCGTTATCAGTCATTGAACGAAGGGGTTTTTGTTCATGATGAAAGCATCGACATGGTCGCCCACTCCGCGTTAGCCACGCCCCGCCACCACGACGACGAGGCTGACACGTCCATAGCGAGGAAGTGTAGAACATGGGAGGACGCCGGTGTTTGGGTCCCAGGAAGGTCACCGCCACCGTCTTGCCAGGCCTCATAGCCGGTGAGCTTGCCCGCTTCGCGGAGGCAGAGGCCACTATTCTTGTCCTCGCGCTGAAGCTAAACTTGGTGGGCTCATTGCCGGCCGGTGTGCTTTCCCACTTCGCAGAGGCAGAAGTTAGCTACTCTTCCCTTCCCATTGAAGCTTCATTTTCTGGGACTCACGGTCATCCGATGAGATTGTTGCTGGACATGGGGAAGGCATGTCATGAGAAACGGACGCCGACAGTCATTTATGTGAGAATAGGGCTTAGTTGAAATATGTCGAAAATATAATAAATGTGCTCCAGTTTAGATGAAAATCATATGGTTTTATGTAAAAAATTATTTATCTTTGAATGAAAGTTGTTCAGTTTGTTTAAATTTGCATCAAATATGATCGGATGTTTGGGGCTAGTTTTCGATGGGGCTTCTGTATCAATGTCCGGACCGATCCACAAACGAATGTTGTGTCCACTATAGAGGTTTATGTTGTAGATGCCCTTAGCAGCAATGGGCTCGAAACCCGAAGGGTACCAATATATTCATCTCCTTGACTCCATACTGCTCTTCACTTTTCTCCAAGTTCTTTCATAAATATACCTTTTTATAATGGATGAATTTTGTTAACTTAAAATGAAACATTAAAAGGAATAAAGGATATATAACACAATGGACACACATCAGACCTCTAGATAGATAGGATGCACAAAGTTAACACCAATACACAAAAATACGCTAGCAAGTATATAAGACGGAAATTGTGCATATGCGAGGAAAAAAGCCAAAGCAATCAGATACGTGATTAGCAAACTACAACAATGATCATATCCGCAGGAACCATTCATGACAATATAGACGATGAGATTCTTTAACAACAATACCTTCATGGACTGACAAGCGTCACCGTCACCATATCCAACCACCAAGGCCAGAATCTAAGTTTTCATCTTGAAGAATCAATCTGAGCATATCCAAGCAATGCCTTCAACAAGATAACAACGTAAAAAAGAACATCCATTGGCAGGTATAACCAATTCGGGTCAAACTTAGGTTTTCACTTTGGAGCTCAAGACCAAGTGCTCGAGTAACAACACCATCGGAGTCACTCAAGTGTTGTCGCCATCACTTTTTGCGATCCCAGCAACTACATGTGAATATGTGATGCGACCCTCGCTGCTGCATAACCATCTCTCTGTGCCAAGCCGTGCATCTCATGTCAAAGCCAACCATTGGATCTTTCATATATACATAAATGGATAGAGAGCAATAACAACCAATTCAGCCTCGTCCTAGTTTTGGCTTGGCAAATGTTTTTTTTTGATGGGTCGGTAACTCTGCATGACAATCTTGCAAAGTTGGGTTTAGGACATCTCCAACATTGACCCTCAACCCCTCCGCAACCGTTTGGACCGCGCAGTCTGGACGTGTTTTGCCATTAACACGGTCCTATATCGGTTCGCTCGGTGGTCCAGACGCACTTTTCCCCGTAAACCAGAGACAAAGTAGGGGGGCTTTGTGGGCGTCCAAACCGCTTCACACCCGCTCCTGACTGCACTGGCCCAACAAAACCCTACTCCTTCGCCCTCATGTGTTCCCACCCGGTGCCACTTCCCGCATCCATGCCACTGTATAGCGGTCGCTCCGCATCGATGCCGGACCTGAGCGATGCGACCTCCCACTGGCGCCGGGCACTGAAGTGGCCCGCCGGCCAAGAGTGCCGCCCGCGTCGCGTCCCCGTTGTCTATGCATGTCCAATCCTGGAGAGACATTTACCATACGGGATGGGACGGATATCTACCACACTCGTCCAATGCCCATTCCTCTGTATGTCGCCATTGAGCAGGATCGCCAGCTGAGGAACTAACTCCGGTGCCGCGCATTGACACAGCCGGACTCTTGGCTTCACTAGAATATGCCATTTAAAGGCGACCACACCCAACTAAACTCCACAACACAACACATCCGCTCCATATCCTCCTTCTTTGCCCCCACACCCACCATGACCGCAAGCTCTACAGCTATGTGGGAGAGCCCGTTGTCGGAGCAGAAGCACGATCGGGCCTCCCTTGCAGCCTCCTGGCAAAGCCGCCACGCCAGGCGGATCGAGCAGGGCATGTCGGCTAGCTCGCCCGAGGTCTCCGACGATGATCCTTCAATGAAGACGGGCTCCGACAACGACATCGCACCAGATCCCGCGCCTGTGAATGGCGGTTTGACCATGCAATAGGCGCAGGTGCACTACGCCGCCGCCATGGTGGATGAGGAGCAGCCTGCGCTGGCTCCTATGTCGAAATTCCGGCAGACGCGGGAGGAGCATAGGTACAACCTACTCCTCCAACCTCTGCTCCTCGAGCAGCACCGGCTGGCGGAGTGCCAAATCTACGGTGAGGGCGCAAATGAGGAGGCTGTGGCCGCCATGGCTGCGGCGAACCCGAACATCGTTGCGAAGCAGCAGGCGCTCTACGAGGCCGCGCGTGCTCAACGTGTCGCTCCCAATGCAGTGCCGGCGTAGCCGGACATGGACGCACAAGCAGTGCCAGCTCTGGTGGTCGAGGATGAGAATGCCACCGTCCAACTTTCGGGGGTGCATGTGGAAGGAGGATAGTAACGGATCGCCCACGTCCATCATCGACCTCACGTCCACCGGCACTGACGACTAAAATATCGTGGACTCCTCCGAGGATGAGTAGGGCATGGGAGGCGTCAAGGCATTGTGTTCCAAGTTGACCGGTCCGACTCCCATGTTCTACTCTTCGTCATCGGAGACCGCACCTCCACATCACGGGTCTCAAACCCCACTACCGTTCATCGACACGGCAGATGGAGGAGCGGTCATCGATGCGGAATACAAAGGAAGTGGACGACGGGCGCTCCCGTAGAATAGCTTTAGGGTCAGGCTGCTTTTTTAATGAAAAAATGTTCAAAATTATAATGAATTTCATGCAGTTTATATAAAAATCCGCCGTATTTGTATGAATTTCTTCCGGTCAGTTGAAACTTGGATCGAAATGTATGCATGCAACGTTAAATGGCCGGCTCCCACATCCGTGTCCGCGGACTGGTCGTCCCTTGTCCCGCAGACGAATGCAGGAGCAAATTTGCAGTTCAGCACTAGAGATGCCCTTAACCCTTTTCTCGCAAATGTAATTGTTTGTTCAATCCAATTGTTCTGGTTACTGGTCTAAACTACTTATTTCTTAGTAGCGTTTGTGTCAAGCTCAGATGACTCTTCAATCTTATTTGTAATTTCAGTTATTGGCTGATGTTTCTTTGTGTAAAGGCTAGTGTTTTATTGCTTTTTTAGTTTTGCCAGGTTAACATGTACTTGACTTATACTATAATCCTTATAATATAAATGAGAAACGTGTTACTATGAAGAAAAAGATTACGTATTATACATAGTGGGGACTCAGCAGGTGCGACGGAATCAGCGGCGACGCCTGCGGAGTCGGCAGAGAACCTTGAGCATGGGTGGCCTGTCCCCGGGGTCCGGAATGGTGCACTCCACGCCCAGCCTGAACACGGCCGCCATATCCTTCACGTGTCGTGCTCGGTCTGGGATCCGGATGTCCACGACGACTTCGCTGAAACCTCTACCGTCCTCCTCCTCGCAGTGCCTCCGTGCCCAGGTTGCCAAGTGGCCACCCGGCACCGCTTCGTTGGCCACCCGACCGGTGACGAGCTCCAGCAGCAGCACGCCGAAGCTGTACACGTCCACCTTCTCCGTCACCACGGGTCCACGGTCGCATACTCTGGAGCCGTGTAGCCGAATATGTTGGCAGCCGTGAGCTCCGAGGCAGGCACCGGGTGGTCCAGCCCGGCGAGGTTGACCCGTGCCAGGCCGAAGCCTGCGATCTTGGGCCTGAGGTCACGGTCGAGCAGGATGCTGGTAGAGTTGATGTTGTGGTGAACGATGTGGTAGTTGCTGCGTCCGTGGTGCAGGTAACAGAGCCCTCTGGCGACGCCGATGGCGATGGACCGCCTCGTCGGCCAGTCCAACTGCGACGTCGCCGTCTGCCGCCGCTCGGCCTCCGGCAGGGGGAGGGGAAGGGGGCCCGGGTGCAGCCACTGGTGGAGGCTGCCGTTGTCCATGTGGTCGTAGACGAGCAGGATGAAGGTGTCCCTCCAGATGGAACCCACGAGGTTGATGATGTTCGCGTGACGGATGCCGCCCAGCAGGTTCACCTCCGACTGGCACCGGCCGTCGAGATCGACGACGCCCCGTGCCGTCGACTCGTTCTCGTTCTGGGACAGCTTCTTGACCAGCACCGTCCTTGCGCTAGTGCCTCCGGCTCCGGCGTCTTGAAGCTGGACGCGGTACAGTGCCGACTGGTATCTGGATGTCCCGCCGTTGCTGCGCATCGCGTTGTCGTCGCGGATGCTTCCAACTATATGTTGCTCACTGTACCGCAGAGCAAGGCTGCAGCTCCTTCGGCTGGTGCCGCGCCGGAACCATCCGTAGGGCGCCTGCGCCACCAGTCCACGGCCTGCTAATTGCCCTTGCCCTTGCATGAAGCTGGCGCGACGAACGACCTGCATGCGCGTGCGTTAGAGAGATGGATCAATTATGGTTTGAGCAGGGGCTGAAGCTGGACGAGGCGTCGGGGCGCGCGCGGGAAAGGAGAGCTACCGAGGTAGAGCAGAGCACCTTGCTCGCTCGATGCACAAATCTGCACCAGGATCGGCTCCCAGAAAACAAGCCTGGGATGCAGCCGCTAACTAAAATTTGCTTCATGAAATATGTTTGGATTCACCCACATGACCGATCATATCAAAGTAGACGGACACGCACGCTAAAACAAACTCGATCCCGACAAAATACATACTCCTCATACATGTTTTAAGAAAAAAAATGCTTATGGGCATGCATGGCTTCAGTAGTATCAGTACACAAGCCGTACAATATGACAATGATTACAGCGTCGTTGTAATCACTACTTGCGGGCTGGCTTATCTCAGGGGCCTGGCCCTCCCCAACGATTGATAATTTTAATAAGAATCATGGGTAATTACCAACGAGATTAGATCAATATACGTATTCAGTCTTTTCTATACTTGAATCCTGGCTCCGTCAGTTATCTGACGGGAAAAATCCTCAGTATCCTTTCTAGACAGATCCCATGATCAGAGTTTTCTAGGCCTAAGAAGAAGAAGAAGAAGAAGAAGAAGAAGAGGAGGAGGGAAGTGAAGAAGAATAGGATGTTTAACCTTTCAGCTTTTGTTTTGGATTTGGAGGTTGTTTGGACTTCGCAGTGGCCTCTAGTTGGTAGTGGGTGGGCCGATTCTGTCTAGGAGTGGTATTTATATGGAAATCCTCTGTGGCTGGAGCGTGTTTCCTTTTGTTGCATATAGGAAGCTGCATATGCAGGTGCGTATCATGACCAAGTTAAAGTCTATACATGTCATCATGACTATATTATACTACCATCGTTGCTTTGCTGGACGCCTGGGCCTTAAGCTAAGCCAAACCTGGCTCCACCTGATAAATTACTCAGCTTGACTTGAGAGTAGACCGAAGTGATGGACGGATTCCTCTCTCCGTGTGTTCAGATGCGGCACGTGCTACAAACGCATTTGCAACCGTGTTGTTGTCACTGTTCGTTTATCTGAAATACTATGCTCACTCGCCTCCTCTCGCGGCTGATGATTAGGGTTCTCCGCCTTCCTTTTATTGGCGTCATCTCTTATTAAACAGACTTTTGCCTTGTTTTATATATAACAACATCCAAACAAGTACACGGTCGAACAATATAAGATAGTGAGATAGCCCTTGTACTACGCGGCACACGCAGAACACACACGAGTACGCTATCAGCACCGAGCACAGGAAGAACTAAACACCCCCACGCTACGAGTCCACAGCGGACAAAGTCTTCACCCGGAGTCCTGACATAGAGAGAATAACCACAACAACGTCTTCAAGAAGAGCACGCTAACCACGGGTGTTGCGGTCATCGGCGCCAAGGCACGGAGCTATCGCTCGACAACTCACCCATGCCACCACGAGGCCGCCAGGAGGAGCGCGACGTTCTCGGATTCCCAGATCCGGATTAGGGCGCTGCCACTCCGAGAGAGAGAAAGAGAGAGAGAGAGAGAGAGAGAGAGAGAGAGAGAGAGAGAGAGAGAGAGAGAGAGAGAAAGAGAGAGAGAGAGAGAGGGCACGCCCGAACGACCCGCCGCAACACCTCCCGTTGCCCACACAACCCGGGAGGAGAGCCACCACCACCGCAATGATGCCCGCCGAAGAGCAACAATGCATGCGAACCACCATCCGGGGCCGCCGTCCCGGCGTCCCTGTTGCGAGATACCATACTCCGCTCACATCACTATTGGGGAATGTAGTAATTTCAAAAAATTCCTACGCACACGCAAGATCATGGTGATGCATAGCAACGAGAGGGGAGAGTGTCGTCCACGTACCCTCATAGACCGTTAAGCGGAAGCGTTATAACAACGTGGTTGATGTAGTCGTACTTCTTCACGATCGACCGATCCTCAGCACCGAACGTACGGCACCTCCGCGTTCAGCACACGTTCAGCTCGGTGACGTCCCGCGAACTCACGATCCAGTAGAGCTCGGGGAAGAGTTTCGTCAGCACTACAGCGTGGTGACGATGTTGATGAAGCTACCGACACAGGGTTTCGCCTAAGCACCGCTATGATATAACCGGGATGGATTATGGTGAAGGGGGGCACCGCACACGGCTAAGAGATCAACCGATCAATTGTTGTGTCTCCAAGGGGTGTCCCCCTCCCCGTATATAAAGGAGGGAGAGGAGGAAGGGGCGGCCAAGGAGGAGGAGGCGCGCCCAAGGGGGGCAATCCTACTCCAAGTAGGATTCCCCCCTCTTTCCTAGTCCTAGTAGGAGAGGGGAAGGAAGGGGAGGAGGAGAAGAAGGAAAGGGGGGCCGGCCCCCTAGTCCAATTCGGTTTGGGCTAGGGGGGCCACACGCCCCTAGCTGGCCGCCTCTCCTCTTCCTCCACTTGGGCCCATAAGGCCCAATAACCCCCCGGGAGGTTCCGGTAACCTCCCGGTTCTCCGGTATTTATCCGATAACCCCCAGAACTCATCCAGTGTCCGAATATAACTTTCCAATTTATCGATCTTTACGTCTTGACCATTTCGAGACTCGTTGTCATGTCCGTGATCATATCCGGGACTCTGAACTACCTTCGGTACATCAAAACACAAAAACTCATAATACCGATCGTCACATAACTTTAAGCGTGTGGACCCTACGGGTTCGAGAACTATGTAGACATGACCGAGACACATCTCCGGTCAATAACCAATAGCGGACCCTGGATGCTCATATTGGTTCCTACATATTTTGCGTAGATCTTTATCGGTCAAACCGCATAACAAACTACGTTGTTCCCTTTGTCATCGGTATGTTACTTGCCCGAGATTCAGTCGTCGGTATCTCAATACCTAGTTCAATCTCGTTACCAGCAAGTCTCTTTACTCGTTCCGTAATGCAACATCCCGCAACTAACTCATTAGTCACATTGCTTGCAAGGTTTATAATGATGTGCATTACCGAGAGGGCCCAAAGATACCTCTCCGACACACGGAGTGAAAAATCCTAATCTTGATATATGCCAACTCAACAAGTACCATCGGAGACACCTGTAGAGCACATTTATAATCACCCAGTTATATTGTGACGTTTGGTAGCACACAAAGTGTTCCTCCGGTAATCGGGAGTTGCATAATCTCATAGTCATAGGAACATGTATAAGTCATGAAGAAAGCAATAACAGTAAACTAAAACAAACAAGTGCTAAGCTAACAGAATGGGTCAAGTCAATCAGATCATTCTTCTAATGATGTGATCGCGTTTATCAAATGACAACTCATGTCTATAGTTAGGAAGCATAACTATCTTTGATTAACGAGCTAGTCAAGTAGAGGCATACTAGTGACACTATGTTTTTCTATGTATTCACACATGTATTATGTTTCCAGTTAATACAATTCTAGCAATAAACATTTATCATGATATGAGGAAATAAATAATAACTTTATTATTGCCTTTAGGGCATATTTCCTTCAGTCTCCCACTTGCACTAGAGTCAATAATCTAGATTACACATTAATGATTCTAACACCCATGGAGTCTTGGTGTTGATCATGTTTTGCTCGTGAGAGAGGCTTAGGCAATGGGTCTGCAACATTCAGATCCGTATATATCTTGCAAATCTCTATGTCTCCCACCTGGACTTGATACCGAATGGAATTGAAGCGTCTCCTGATGTGCTTGGTTCTCTTGTGAAATTTGGATTCCTTAGACAAGGCAATTGCACCAGTATTGTCAAAAAAGATTTTCATTGGACCCGATGCACTAGATATGACACCTAGATTGGATATGAACTCCTTCATCCAGACTCCTTCATTTGTTGCTTCTGAAGCAGCTATGTACTCCGCTTCACACGTAGATCCCGCCACGATGCTTTGTTTAGTACTGCTCCAACTGACAGCTCCACCGTTCAATATAAATACGTATCCGGTTTGCGATTTAGAATCGTCCGAATCAGTGTCAAAGCTTGTAACCATTTACGACAAGCTCTTTGTCACCTCCATAAACAAGAAACATATCCTTAGTCCTTTTCAGGTATTTCAGGATGTTCTTGACCGCTGTACAGTGATCCACTCCTGGATTACTTTGGTACCTCCCTACTAAACTAATAGCAAGGCACACATCAGGCCTGGTACACAACATTGCATACATGATAAAGCCTATGGCTGAATCACAGGGAACATTTTTCATTTTCTCTCTATCTTCTGCAGTGGTCGGGCATTGAGCCTTACTCAACTTCACACCTTGTAACACAGGCAAGAACCTTTTCTTAGCTTCATCCATTTTGAACTTCTTCAAAACTTTATCTATGTATGTGCTTTGTGAAAGTCCAATTAAGTGTCTTGATCTAACTCTATAGATCTTGATGCCCAATATATAAGCAACTTCTCCGAGGTCTTTCATTGAAAAACTCTTATTCAAGTATCATTTTATGCTATTCAGAAATTCTATATCATTTCCAATCAACAATATGTCATCCATATATAATATCTACACAGCTCCCACTCACTTTCTTGTAAATACAGGCTTCTCCAAAAGTCTGTATAAAACCATATGCTTTGATCACACTATCAAAACGTGTATTCCAACTCCTAAAGGCTTGCACCAGTCCATAAATGGATCGCTGGACCTTGCACACTTTGTTAGTACCCTTTGGATCGATAAAACCTTCAGGTTGCATCATATACAACTCTTCTTCCAGAAATCCATTCAGGAATGCAGTCTTTACATCCATTTGTCAAATTTCATAATCATAAAATGCGGCAATTGCTAACATGATTCGGACGGACTTAAGCATCACTACGGGTGAGAAGGTATCATCGTAGTCAACTCCTTGAACTTGTCGAAAACCTTTTGCAACAAGTCGAGCTTTGTAGACAGTAACATTACCATCAGCGTCAGTCTTCTTTTTGAAGATCCATTTATTCTCAATGGCTTGCCGATCATCGGGCAAGTCAACCGAAGTCCACACTTTGTACATGGATCCCATCTCAGATTTCATGGCTTCAAGCCATTTTGTGGAATCTGGGCTCATCATCGCTTCCTCATAGTTCGTAGGTTTATCATGGTCAAGTAACATGACCTCCAGAATAGATTACCGTACCACTCTGATGCGGATCTTACTTTGGTTGACCTACGAGATTCAGTAGTAACTTGATCTGAAGTTTCATGATCATCATCATTAGCTTCCTCATTAATTGGTGTAGGTGTCACAGGAACCGATTTCTGTGATGAACTACTCTCCAATAAGGGAGCAGGTACAGTTACCTCATCAAGTTCTACTTTCCTCCCACTCACTTCTTTCGAGAGAAACTCCTTCTCTAGAAAGGATCCATTCTTAGCAACAAATGTCTTGCCTTCGGATCTGTGATAGAAGGTGTACCCAACAGTCTCCTTTGGGTATCCTATGAAGACACATTTCTCCGATTTGGATTCGAGCTTATCAGGTTGAAGTTTTTTCACATAAGCATCGCAGCCCCAAACTTTAAGAAACGACAACTTTGGTTTCTTGCCAAACCACAGTTCATAAGGTGTCGTCTCAACGGATTTCGATGGTGCCCTATTTAATGTGAATGCAGGTGTCTCTAAAGCATAACCCTAAAACAATAGCGGTAAATCAGTAAGATACATCATAGATCGCACCATATCTTGTAAAGTACGATTACGACGTTCGGACACACCATTACGCTGTGGTGTTCCGGGTGGCGTGAGTTGCGAAACTATTCTACATTGTTTCAAATGTAGACCAAACTCGTAACTCAAATATTCTCCTCCACGATCAGATCATAGAAACTTTATTTTCTTGTTACGATGATTTTCCACTTCACTCTGAAATTCTTTGGACTTTTCAAATGTTTCGGACTTATGTTTCATTAAGTAGATATACCCATATCTTCTCAAATCATCTGTGAAGGTGAGAAAATAACGATACCCGCCGCGAGCCTCAATATTCATCGGACCACATACATCAGTATGTATGATTTCCAACAAGTCTGTTGATCGCTCCATTGCTCCGGAGAACGGCATTTTAGTCATCTTTCCCATGAGGCATGGTTCGCAAGTACCAAGTAATTCATAATCAAGTGATTCCAGAAGTCCATCAGTATGGAGTTTCTTCATGCGCTTTACACCAATATGACCCAAACGGCAGTGCCACAAATAAGTTGCACTATCATTATCAACTCTGCATCTTTTGGCTTCAACATTATGAATATGGGTATCACTACTATCGAGATTCAACACAAATAGACCACTTTTCAAGGGTGCATGACCATAAAATATATTACTCATATAAATAGAACAACCATTATTCTCTGTTTTAAATGAATAACCGTCTCGCATCAAACAAGATCCAGATATAATGTTCATGCTTATCGCTGGCACCAAATAACAATTATTCAGGTCTAAAACTAATCCCGAAGAAAGATGTAGAGGTAGCGTGCCGACAGCGATCACATCGACTTTGGAATCATTTCCCACGCGCATCGTCACCTCGTCCTTAGCCAGTCTTCGCTTAATCCGTAGTCCCTGTTTCGAGTTGCAAATATTAGCAAAAGAACCATTATCAAATACCCAGGTGCTACAGCGAGCTCTAGTAAGGTACACATCAATAACATGTATATCACATATACCTTTGTTCACCTTGCCATCCTGCTTATCCGCCAAATACTTGGGGCAGTTCCGCTTCCAGTGACTAGTCCCTTTGTAGTAGAAGCACTCAGTCTTAGGCTTAGGTCCAGACTTGGGTTTCTTCTCTTAAGCAGCAACTTGTTTGTTGTTCTTCTTGAAGTTCCCTTTTTTATTCCCTTTACCCTTTTTCTTGAAACTGGTGGTCTTGTTGACCATCAACACTTGATGCTCCTTCTTGATTTCTACCTCCACAGCCTTTATCATTGGGAAGAGTTCGGGAATCATCTTATCCATCCCTTGCATATTATAGTTCATCACGAAGCTCTTATAGCTTGGTGGCAGTGATTGAAGAACTCTGTCAATGACACTATCAACCGGAAGATTAACTCCCAGCTGAGTCAAGTGATTATGGTACCCAGACATTCTCAGTATATGTTCACTGACAGAACTATTCTCTTGCATCTTGCAGCTGTAGAACTTATTGGAGACTTCATATCTCTCAATTTGGGCATTTGCTTGAAATATTAACTTCAGCTCCTGGAACATCTCATATGCTCCATGACAAAACGTTGTTGAAGTCCCGGTTCTAAGCCGTAAAGCATGCCACACTGAACTATTGAGTAGTCATCAGCTTTGCTCTGCCAGACGTTCATAACATCTGGCATTGCTCCTGCAGCGGGTTTGGCACCCAGCGGTGCTTCCAGGACGTAATTCTTCTGTGCAGCAATGAGGATAATCCTTGAGCTACGAACCCAGTCCATGTAATTGCTACCATCATCTTTCAACTTTGCTTTCTTAAGGAACGCATTAAAATTCAACGGAACAACAACACGTGCCATCTATCTACAATAACATAGACAAGCAAAAATACTATCAGGTACTAAGTTCATGATAAATTGAAGTTCAACTAATCGTATTACTTAATAACTCCCACTTAGATAGACATCCCTCTAATCATCTAAGTGATCACGTGATCCATATCAACTAAACCATAACCGATCATCACGTGAAATGGAGTAGTTTTAAATGGTGAACATCACTATGTTGATCATATCTACTATATGATTCATGCTCGACCTTTTGGTCTCAGTGTTCCGAGGCCATATCTGCATATGCTAGGCTCGCCGAGTTTAACCCGAGTATTCTGCGTGTGCAAAACTGTCTTACACCCGTTGTAGATGAACGTTGAGCTTACCACACCCGATAATCACGTGGTGTCTCGGCACGACGAACTTTGGCAACGGTGCATACTCAGGGAGAACACTTTTACCTTGAAATTTAGTGAGAGATCATCTTATAATGCTACCGTCAAACAAAGCAGAATAAGATGCATAAAGGATAAACATCACATGCAATCAATATAAGTGATATGATATGGCCATCATCATCTTGTGCCTTTGATCTCCATCTCTGCTACCTCTTGAGCACTGCGTTGGTTTTCCCCTAAGAGGAAGGGATGATGCAGCAAAGTAGCGTAAGTATTTCCCTCAGTTTCTGAGAACCAAGGTATCAATCCAGTAGGAGGCTACGCGTGAGTCCCTCGTACCTGCACAAAAACAAATAAATCCTCGCAACCAACGCGATAAGGGGTGTCAATCCCTACACGTCCACTTACGAGAGTGAGATCTGATAGACATGATAAGATAATATTTTTGGTATTTTTATGATAAAGATGCAAAGTAAAATAAAAGCAAAGGAAAAAAGCAAAGGAAATTACTAAGTATTGAAAGATTAATATGATGAAGATAGACCCGGGGGCCATAGGTTTCACTACTGGCTTCTCTCAAGAGCACAGGTATTCTACGGTGGGTGAACGAATTACTGTTGAGAAATTGACAGAATTGAGCATAGTTATGAGAATATCTAGGTATGATCATGTATATAGGCATCACGTCCGAGACAAGTAGAGCGACTCCTGCCTGCATCTACTACTATTACTCCACTCATCGACCGCTATCCAGCATGCATCTAGAGTATTAAGTTAATGAAAACAGAGTAACGCCTTAAGCAAGATGACATGATGTAGAGGGATAAACTCAAGCGATATGATGAAAACCCCATCTTGTTATCCTCGATGGCAACAATACAATACGTGCCTTGCTGCCCCTACTATCACTGGGAAAGGACACCGCAAGATTGAACCCAAAGCTAAGCACTTCTCCCATTGCAAGAAAGATCGATCTAGTAGGTCAAACCAAACTGATAATTCGAAGAGACTTGCAAAGATAACCAATCATACATCAAAGAATTCAGAGAAGATTCAAATATTGTTCATAGATAGACTTGATCATAAACCCACAATTCATCCGTCTCAACAAACACACCGCAAAAAGAAGATTACATCGAATAGATCTCCACAAGAGAGGGGGAGAACATTGTATTGAGATCCAAAAGGAGAGAAGAAGACATCTAGCTAATAACTATGGACCCGTAGGTCTGAGGTAAACTACTCACACTTCATCAAAGGGGCTATGGTGATGATGTAGAAGCCCTCCGTGATCGATGCCCCCTCCGGCGGAGCTCCGGAACAGGCCCCAAGATGGGATCTCGTGGATACAGAAAGTTGCGGCGGTGGAATTAGGGTTTTGGCTCCGTATCTGGTCGTTTGGGGGTACGTAGGTATATATAGGAGGAAGGAGTACGTCAGTGGAGCAACAGGGGGCCCACGAGGGTGGAGGGCGCGCCTGGGGCGGGGGGGGGGGGGGGGGGGTAGGCGCGCCCCCTACCTCGTGGCCTCCTCTTTTGTTTCTTGACGTAGGGTACAAGTCTCCTGGGTCTTGTTCGTTGAGAAAATCACGTTCCCAAAGGTTTCATTCCGTTTGGACTCCGTTTGATATTCCTTTTCTTCGAAACCCTAAAATAGGCAAAAAAAACAACAATTCTGGGCTGGGCCTCCGGTTAATAGGTTAGTCCTAAAAATAATATAAAAGTGGATAATAAAGCCCAATAATGTCCAAAACAGTAGATAATATAGCATGGAGCAATCAAAAATTATAAATATGTTGGAGACGTATCAATCTCCAAAGCACCGTCATGATCACCATCGTCACCAGCGTGACAACTTGATCTCCATCATAGCATCGTTGTCGTCTCGCCAACTATTGCTTCTACGACTATCGCTACCGGTTAGTGATAAAGTAAAGCAATTACATGGCGATTGCATTGCATACAATAAAGCGACAACCATATGGCTCCTGTTAGTTGCCAATAACTCCATTACAAAACATGATCATCTCATACAATAAATATAGCATCATGTCTTGACCATATCACATCACAACATGCCCTGCAAAAACAAGTTAGACGTCCTCTACTTTGTTGTTGCAAATTTTACGTGGCTGCTACGGGCTGAGCAAGAACCGTTCTTACCTACACATCAAAACCACAACGATAGTTCGTCAAGTTAGTGTTGTTTTAACCTTCTCAAGGACCGGGCGTAGCCACACTCGGTTCAACTAACGTTGGAGAAACTGACACCCGCCAGCCACCTGTGTGAAAAGCACGTCGGTAGAACCAGTCTCGCGTAAGCGTACACGTAATGTCGGTCCGGGCCGCTTCATCCAACAATACCGCCGAACCAAAGTATGACATGTTGCTAAGCAGTATGACTTGTATCACCCACTACTCACTTGTGTTCTACTCGTGCATATAACATCTACGCATAAACCTGGATCGGATGCCACTGTTGGGGGACGTAGTAATTTCAAAAAAAATCCTACGCACATGCAAGATCATGGTGATGCATAGCAACGAGAAGGGAGAGTGTCGTCCACGTACCCTCGTAGACCGTTAAGTGGAAGCATTATAACAACGTGGTTGATGTAGTCATACGTCTTCACGATCGACCGATCCTCAGCACCGAACGTATGGCACATCCGTGTTCAGCACACGTTCAGCTCGGTAACGTCCCGCGAACTTACGATCTAGTAGAGCTCAGGGAAGAGTTTCGTCAGCACGACGGCATGGTGACGATGTAGATGAAGCTATCGACGCAGGGCTTCGCCTAAGCACCGCTACGATATAACCGAGGTGGACTATGGTGGAGGGGGCACCGCACACGGCTAAGAGATCAACAGATCAATTGTTGTGTCTCCAAGGGGTGCCCCCTCCCCTTATATAAAGGAGGTAGAGGAGGAGGGGGCGGCCAAGGAGGAGGAGGCACGCCCAAGGGAGGCTATCCTACTCCAAGTAGGATTCCCCCCTCTTTCCTAGTCCTAGTAGGCGAGGGGAAGGAATGGGAGGAGAAGAAGAAGGAAAGGGGGGCCGACCCCCTAGTCCAATTCGGTTTGGGCAAGGGGGGCCGCGCGCCCCTAGCTGGCCGCCTCTCCTCTTCCTCCACTTGGGCCCATAAGGCTCAATAACCCCCCGGGAGGTTCCGGTAACCTCCCGATTCTCCGGTATTTATTCGATAACCCCCGGAACTCATCCGGTGTCCGAATATAACCTTCCAATATATCGATCTTTACGTATCAACCATTTAAAGACTCCTCGTCATGTCCGTGATCATATTCGGGACTCCGAACTACCTTCGGTACATCAAAACACAAAAACTCATAATACCGATCGTCACAGAACTTTAAGCATGTGGACCCTACGGGTTCGAGAACTATGTAGACATGATCGAGACACGTCTCTGGTCAATAACCAATAGCGGAACCTGGATGCTCATATTGGTTCCTAAATATTCTACGAAGATCTTTATCGGTCAAACCGCATAACAACATACGTTGTTCCCTTTGTCATCGGTATGTTACTTGCCTGAGATTCGATCGTCGATATCTCAATACCTAGTTCAATCTCATTACCGGCAAGTCTCTTTACTCTTTCTGTAATGCAACATCCCGCAACTAACTCATTAGTTGCATTGCTTGCAAGGCTTATAGTGATGTGCATTACCGAGAGGGCCCAGAGATACCTCTCCGACAACCGGAGTGACAATTCCTATTCTTGATCTATGCCAACTCCACGAACGCCATCGGAGACACCTATAGAGCACCTTTATAATCACTCAGTTACGTTGTGACGTTTGGTAGCACACAAAGTGTTCCTCCGGTATTCGGGAGTTGCACAATCTCATAGTCATAGGAACATGTATAAGTCATGAACAAAGCAATAACAGTAAACTAAAACGATCAAGTGCTAAACTAACAAAATGGGTCAAGTCAATCACATCATTCTCCTAATGATGTGATCCCATTGATCAAATGACAACTCATGTCTTATGGCTAGGAAACTCAACCATCTTTGATCAATGAGCTAGTCAAGTAGAGGCATACTAGTGACACTATGTTTGTCTATGTATTCACACATGTATTATTGATAACCCACAAGTATAGGGGATCGCAACATCTTTCGAGGGTAGAGTATTCAACCCAAATTTATTGATTCGACACAAGGGGAGCCAAAGAATATTCTCAAGTATTAGCAGCTGAGTTGTCAATTCAACCACACCTGGAAACTTAGTATCTGCAACAAAGTGTTTAGTAGCAAAGTAATATGATAGTGGTGGTAGCAGTAACAAAAGTAAAGACATCAAAAGTAATATTTTGGTATTTTGTAGTGATTGTAACAGTAGCAACGGAAAAGTAAATAAGCGAGAACCAGTATATGGAAAACTCGTAGACACTGGATCAGTGATGGATAATTATGCCGGATGCGGTTCATCATGTAACAGTCATAACATAGGGTGACACAGAACTAGCTTCAGTTCGTCAATGTAATGTAGGCATGTATTCCGTATATAGTCATACATGCTTATGGAAAAGAACTTGCATGACATCTTTTGTCCTACCCTCCCGTGGCAGCGGGGTCCTATTGGAAACTAAGGGATATTAAGGCCTCCTTTTAATAGAGAACCGAAACAAAACATTAGCACATAGTGAATACATGAACTCCTCAAACTATGGTCATCATCGGGAGTGGTCCCGATTATTGTCACTTCGGGGTTGCCGGATCATAACACATAGTAGGTGACTATAGACTTGCAAGATAGGATCAAGAACTCACATATATTCATGAAAACATAATAGGTTCAGATCTGAAATCATGGCACTTGGGCCCTAGTGACAAGCATTAAGCATAGCAAAGTCATAGCAACATCAATCTCAGAACATAATGGATACTAGGGATCAAACCCTAACAAAACTAACTCGATTACATGATAAATCTCATCCAACCCATCACCGTCCAGCAAGCCTATGATTGAATTACTCACGCACGGCGGTGAGCATCATGAAATTGGTGATGGAGGATGGTTGATGATGATGACGGCGGCGAACCCCCCTCTCCGGAGCCCCGAACGGACTCCAGACCAGCCCTCCCAAGAGGTTTTAGGGCTTGGCAGCGGCTCCGTATCGTAAAACGCGATGATTTCTTCTCTCTGATTTTTTTCTCTCCGAAAGCAAATATATAGAGTTGGAGTTGGCGTCGGAGGGTCAACAGGGGGCCCATGAGGTAGGGGGCGTGCCCCCCACCCTCGTGGAAAGGGTGTGGGCCCCCTGGTCTTCATATTTGGCGAGGATTTTTTATTATTTTTTCTAAGACCTCCCATGGAGTTTCAGGTCATTCTGAGAATATTTGTTTTCTGCACATAAAACAACATCATGGTAATTCTGCTGAAAACAGCGTCATTCCGGGTTAGTTCCATTCAAATCATACAAGTTAGAGTCCAAAACAAGGGCAAAAGTGTTTGGAAAAGTAGATACGATGGAGACGTATCAATTATGTTTCTGGTTAATACAATTCTAGCATGAATAATAAACATTTATCATGATGTGAGGAAATAAATAATAACTTTATTATTGCCTCTAGGGCATATTTCCTTCAATCACAACGCACTCAACCATGATAGGAAGAGCGACGACAACCCATCTGCTCCTAGCCTGACATCAGTCCCAAGTCTGGGTAGGCACCTCCACCGTAGGAGGTGTTGGGGTTACCTACCACGGATAGGGTCATAATAGGTAATTCCAAACCAAATGAAGGGCCCACAATACCAAACATCAACACCCCAGGGTCATCATTGCACTTGGATACTAGCCGCAATTCATCCACTCAATCAGAAGTCATTCACTCGACTGTGTGAGGTCCACCTGGCAATCTTGTGACCACTCGGATGTAGGAAGGCGGACAATCAGCATGGAATCAGAAACATAGGCTCGCGTCATTATGTGTTATTAGCCATTAATACATCAGTTACCACATGCAACACCTGTAATAAAGCTGAATCATCAACTCCCTCTGTATGGGCATCTCCAACGCTGACCCTTAAACCTCCCGCAACCGTCCGGACCATGGAAGCCATCCAGCATGGTTTTGCATCGGTCCACAGGGCGGTTCAGACTATATTTCTCTCGTAAACCGGAGACAAACGTGGGGAGGTTTGCGGGAGTCTAGACCGCTCTCAAGCCTGTTTTTGACTGCCCTGGCCCACAGAAAACCCATCCCCCTCTCGCGCCTACTTGTCGCCCGCCGCCACCTGCCCACATTCATGTCGTTGTATAGCGCGCCGCTCCACATTGAAGGCCACTCAGAGTGGACGCGACCTCTCACTGCCTTCGCCATTGAAGCGGCGCGCCGGGCGCCGCCCGCTGCACGCCCGGCTAAACACGCCTTCTCGCCGCATTCAAATGCCCCCCTTAATCCCGCATGGAAGCCAAGAAACCTACTCCGGCCACACGACCATTCATGAACGGACCGGCATTAACGCAACGCCGGCCGAGCTCCTCCCGCCCGCCCTCTATTTAAACGAGGACAGACGCTGGGCATGAATCGCACCCCTCCGCCGCTCCCCCATCTCCTTCTTCACCATTTTCTCCACTCTTCTGATGGCTACCGAAGGGCAGTTCTCCGGCATACAAGCCGGCTAGGTGGTCCACCGAGCCCGCCGGATACGAGCGAGGCAGCTTGCTGCTCGACCTCTCTCGCGTAGCCTAACGGAACCAGTTGCCGCGGCCCCAAGCCGGCGCGTGGTTCAACAACTTGTTTCTCTAAGCCAGCTTGAGAAGGAGTGGTGTGTTGCTCCATGTCGGCACGGGAGGAGCACGGCGGCACATGCATCGTCACATACAATGCTTGTGACAGCTCCATCCGCCGTCGACGCGCGCGTAACCGCACCATGCATGAAGAGAAAGAAGCCGACAATATGTGTTGCCTGTAATGAAAGACCATGAAATCATTTACGCTTCGTTTGGATGTCTCCTTCGGAGAGCTCCGTATTGAATTGGTCTGAATTCCAAATCAGTGAGGAAACTGAAATAGCATGAATACAAATTCAGTTGTTTGGTTGTCCAGTGAATTGGCCATTGAAAAGCCTCTAAGATTTCAATACCAAATCCTGTTTGGATGACAAACTTTGGAATTGCATAGCTACATTATCGGGTTATACCTTGTTCTACATGACTCCAAAATGAAATCTGACTATGAATGAATATATAGCAATGAAACTAAATAAATATTCTAGAAATGCACGAGGAAAACGCAAATGGTCATACAATGACAACAAGATTTTCTTTCGATAACATAACACAAAATTCAAAACAATAACGAACAACACATACTCTAGTACATGACATAAATCACAACGATTTAAATAGATAGGTCCAAATGCTTGACATAAATAGTGCGTGGCAGTAGTTAATATATAGCTCCAAGTTACAATAGGACATATAATATATAGTTCAAAGTTCAACAAGATGGAAAAGAACACGCACATATCTAGGAAAGCATCAATCTTCAAGGCAACATTAGCAGCCATGTCTTCCACATGGTGATTAGCAACTCCTTTAGAGCTTGAAACATGCGCTCATTGAGTACCAACTTCCCATAACATTGAAGCATGTCTTGCTCGGCTAAATCAGTTATCAACTTAAATGCAACAAGTATTTCAGCGGGAGTGGTAAGCTTTGGTAGTGGAATGGGCTCAGTTGTCTTGAAAGCATCAACTAAGTCCATCTTCATATCTCCAAGCATGCAAAGAATAGCATCACCTGTTTGCTACCTCTTTGGCGCTATTTCTGGAGAGACTTCAATCGGTTCTTCTAATGGCCCTGCAGCAATCCATTTCCTAAGCTCCAATGGAGACATCCAAACGCAGTGTTAGGCTTTGTTTTTTCTTTCTTCTCATTTTGTGTATTCTTCCTTGTCGAGGAATCGAGCTAGCGGCTAGGTTTTCTTTTTTAGATATATTTTTATTCGTGTGTATGTAGCTACCAAATAAGATGTGAGTTGGGGCTAGCTCTTCGTCGTGCAGTATGAGATATATCTATTTCCATGTTCTGGTGTGATGTAGCTCATCTGCTCTGCATTTGATTGTGTTTCCGCCACCGTGACAACTTTCAAGGGTTCGCGTGTTGATTAGTGTACGTGAAGACTTTGTGCAAGGAAGTATATTCGCCAGATGATGATCGAGTGTAGCCCACTACTTTCGTATTAGCGTGGAACCATCTACTGTGCAATTACCCTGGTCAGCACGTTAGTTTCGATGGGGTATGCGCTATGTACGAAATGGCCTATAAGTGGGGGCGTAGCTACCTATCGCTTCATGCGAGACCGGACAAGGTAGTGGGCTAACCCAACTTCCTAGTTAGTTTGTTTTCCCCTTTTGTTTCTTTCTTTCCTTATTTTTATTTTATTTACTTTCACTTTTGTTTATATTTTTGGAAAACTGTAATCCATATATTTCAAAACTTAATTACTTAAAATGTCTACAACCATTAATTTTAAAAAATTACACGTATTAAAGAAAATTCCAAATTTTTTATCGGTTTCAAAAAAGTAATTTACAACACTTAAAATGTTCACATGTTTAAAAATAATTTATGTGGCATTTTTTAAATATTTATACAATGTAAGTAAATGACCGTGTAATTATTTTTTTACCATTCAAAATAAATTACATTAAATTTTGAAAAATGTTCAGGAATTCCAAGAAATATGTCCGTGACATATTGTAAAATATTATACAATATAAAAAATATTTTCGTGTATTTTTTAAATTTTAAAAAATGTTGATAAGATTAAAAAAAGGTTTTAATGCTTGGTTCAAAAAAACATAACACGCACATGAAAAAATGTTCGAAGCATGTGGTTGTAAAGATGTTAATTATGTGTTGAGAAATCTTAAATGTATATAAGAAAAGTTTTAGATATATATGAAAAATGTACAATGTGTGTTTCATAAAATGTTTAACACGTACTCGAAAAAATGTTCAAGGCATGTGGTTGCAAAGATGTTAATCATGTGTTGAAAAGATGTTAATCATGTGTTGAAAAATGTACAATGTGTATAATAAAATTAGACATCAAAACATATATTTGAAAAAATATTGATCGTGCATTTGAAAAAAACTTAAACGTGTATAAGAAATATTCCTAACGTATACGAAAATGTACAATGTGTATGAAATAGTTAAAGACATGTTTTGGAAAAAAGAAATAAAAATATAAATATAAAACTATAGTATTGGGCCTGTCCAATGACGCCGCGCTGTAGGCGAGAAGTATGAGGAATCGGTACAAGCGACACGGAGCTTTGGCAGCGCCATCCTGGTCCAGTGGCCCCGCCCAAGAAAAAATACCTTGAGCGCATGGGCGAAATATGCGGCAAAATCAGCCCAAAACTTGGTTTTGGTCGCCCCCGCCCATTGCGCGCCCCCTCGAACAATACTGGCCAAGCTTCGCCGAAGCATCAGGGGCAGTACGGTACTTTCGCAGCCCCTCGACCTCAACGGCTGTCGGTCTCTCGTAATCTCGCGGTACCGCTTTAAAACAGGCAGAGACAGAACAGGCCAGAACGAACCCGATCACCATTCCCCGCCGCCTCCAGCCTCCTGCCTCTCGCATCGCGTTCCTCCAGCCGAGGGATCCCCAACCCTAGCCCGGCGACCGTCCGCGCGGGATCAGCGGCGGCAGCGGCGATGGCGTCGTTCTCGGAGGCGCCCCCCGGGAACCCCGCGGCCGGCGAGAAGATCTTCAAGACCAAGTGCGCCCAGTGCCACACCGTCGACAAGGGCGCCGGCCACAAGCAAGGTGAGCGCCCCGACCCGGCCCGCCGACGTCGATCGCGCCTCGTTCCTGTAGCCCCGTATCGATGGCGGAGTCCCATTTCGTGATCGGTTTTGCGGTTGGCGTCGGCGGCCGGTGCTCTGCCCTGACGCGAGGCCCTGTTTCGTTGGGGCTGGGGTTCTAGTTGGGACCGGGAATCTGGGAGGGATGAGTCACATCGATTGATCGTGAATCCTGCGTGTTGTTCGCGTTTGGATCCCGGTTGTTCGGTCCGCTGCCGTGCGGTTCGTGAAATTGGTTGGTTGATCCCGAACGAGTGTTGGTTGATTCGTGAAATGGGTGAATCCGTGTGTCTGGGCTATGTTGTTGGATCCGTGAATTTCCGGATGGTGTGACTTTCTTTCAACGTGTTTAGATTTCCGAATCCGTGTATCGGCGATGCTAGTACGCATTAGATTCATGGCCATGATGATTTTCTACCGATAGCAAGTGATCTGAAATAGGCAATTGAAATGAACAATTCAGTCTGCTGCATTTTGTAAAAAAAAATGAACAATTCAAAATACGCAATGTCCTTACTGGTGTTAATCGTATAGTTTGTTAGGGCTGCTGCCCATCAGTGGAGGCTGGCTTGGTTTAGTCCCACCTCGCTTACGGGAGGAGGCCATGACCAACTTATAAGGGAGAGTATCCCTCCTCCTTTCAGTCCGGGCTTTTGGGATGGAGTGGGCTCTCTGCTGAATGTTGGCCCATGTGCACATAAACGTCCAGAACGTAAGTAGAGTGTGGGCTAGACTAAGTTGGACGCTAACATGATTTAACAGAACACCTTTTGCAGTTATTCATGACACGGCACTGAATGTTTGTGTGTTCAGTGTTATAATTCACTGATGACTAGCCTCGCCGATAGTTTGGCCTGTATTTATGTTTCTTTTTGACAAACAAGCAGGAGCACTGTCAATTCATTAAGGGGAAATAAGAGTGTTTACGTACATGCATTCAATGTTTATTTGTTTGTTGTCTTCTGTAGGCTTTCAGTTTTGTGTAATTTTCTGAGAAAACATCTCTAGTAATATCTGCAGGCTACATACCAGTTTTTACTTTTGAACTGACGATACACTGTTGGAACTAAATTCGTTTGCCACGTGTCCCCGCTGTACAAAGCCAGATCTTGTTTAACCAAATGCCAAGTTAATGCCAGTCATGCTGATCTGCAGGGCCTAACCTGAATGGTCTGTTTGGGAGGAAGTCTGGCACAACTGCTGGATACTCTTACTCTACGGCCAACAAGAGCATGGCTGTGGTTTGGGAGGAGAAAACACTGTATGACTACCTGCTTAATCCGAAGAAGGTATGGTTAATGTCTACTTCTATATTTTGTCATCAGTGGTCTGTGGGTATGTGAGAGCCGCTGCCTTGTGCTGTGCACTTGTAATCAGATACTTGGGCAGTGTTCTAGCATTCCCTGTTAGAGAGTGATTTTCTTTTTTAGGAATTGTTGTGAGTTCTTTTGAGAGGATTGATTATAATTGCTTCGTAGAGCTAAATTGTTGATAATCTCTATTCTCAAGGTCACACATTTCTTCATTTTGTACTCTTCTATTTTAATCTAGTTGCTCTTAAATTTGCCTGATTATTTGATATCTCTGTTTAGCCGGGTTATAGTTATATGTACCTGGGACTCCTTGTTCTCTGCGTAGAGATGTTCGTTTCTTTAGAACTGTCTATTACTTTTTATTGTTCATTCTATTCATATTAGCAGGGACAATGTTTATGCTTTTTACTAAGAGCCAAAAATGCATTCTGTAAAATAATGAACTGTATAAACTTGATTTTATCTCAGAGGATGCCATGCATCTTGTTGACAGTCCTACCCTTGCGGGTGGTGACTTTTAACTTTATTAGATTTACTCAAGATAAGAACACTGCTAACTTTAATTCTCACTAGGCCTTTTTATGTAATTATTGGATTAAGAAGCACGGTCCTATCGAAATTTTAGATTTCTAATAGGAGCTTTACTTGGGGGAATAACCAGGATTCCCTGGTAGTACTTGCTACCATTGAAAGGATTTTTGCAACCCTGGACTGGGAGCAACATTTCCCTCTTAACACTACCTCTCGAACCTTATTCATGTCCTGGATATGTTAGCCATGATTGTTTCTTAGACTCGTAGAATGGCATTCATTGGTTTTGTATGATCTTCTGATAAAATTCCAATTACTATTCTCTTATGTGCAGTACATCCCTGGAACTAAGATGGTGTTCCCTGGACTGAAGAAGCCCCAGGAGCGTGCTGACCTCATCGCATACCTGAAGAGTGCCACAGCTTGAAAGGGCCTTGCTTTGCTGCCATTGTCCTAAAAAGATAATAAATATAGATATCGCCACGGTGTCACTCTGGTTTAACGGGGTGCATCGCCGGGACATTTAAAGACTTTGGTACTAGCATTTCTTCTTACGATGGTTTGTTTTCTTCAGCAAAATGCACTACTATAATGGCCGTTTCTCAGGCCTGTTGTTGTTGGCGATGATCGTTTGTTTGGGCAGTAGATCTCAAGTATCTAGTGCACCACATATTCTATACTCCCTCCGTCCCAAATTAAGTGATCAATTTTGTACTAACTTTGTACCGAAGTTAATACAAAGTTAAGTCACTTATTTTGGGACGGAGGGCCACAGCTTGAAAGGGCCTTGCTTTGCTGCCATTGTCCTAAAAAGATAATAAATATAGATATCGCCACGGTGTCACTCTGGTTTAACGGGGTGCATCGCCGGGACATTTAAAGACTTTGGTACTAGCATTTCTTCTTACGATGGTTTGTTTCTTCAGCAAAATGCACTGCTATAATGGCCGTTTCTTAGGCCTGTTGTTGTTGGCGATGATCGTTTGTTTGGGCAGTAGATCTCAAGTATCTAGTGCACCACATACTCTATACTCCCTCCGTCCCAAATTAAGCGATCAACTTTGTACTAATTTGTACCGAAGTTAATACAAAGTTAAGTCACTTATTTTGGGACGGAGGGAGTACTTTTTTTTGGCACGAATACAAATACCTATGGATTGTACGCACATACTAGCTCGTACTACGAACGAACACCAACTCAGACAATGAAATGGTACATGGTGGATGGGGTAAATTTAAGACCCTGCAGAACCGGACAGGGGCAAGCAGGGGCAGTGATGTGGTGTAGATGCGTTCCTGGGTCTGAAGTTTCCAATTCTGGTGTAAGATTCAGCCATAGCCACCCCATCAGCCATGTGAGTGCAGAATGCAGGGAAAGGAAACCAGCGCAATATTGCAACAGCTCACCATCATCTTCCCCTGTGACATGGGCCAGAAACCACAGCCATCATCATGAGCATGTTATCCTCCATTCGTCCCACAATTATCATCATGGTCTACATATATAGATATTTTCATTTGAGGCTGAAAGTTTAAGGCAGTCAGGACTAGTTGGCTTATAACATGCACCTTGCATCTTCCACCTGCAGTGTAGAATGAGGGCAATTTCAAATAAATGTACAAGTAACAACTAACAGTAAAAGAACTGCGTCAGGAACAAGCTATCAATAGTATGTGATCTTTGATATAGCGCGACCCTGTTTTGCTCAAAGTACAGAGAAGCCTTCCAGCGTTTTAGCTTGCTATTATGGGATGTGTTGCATGTTTTATTCCTGTTTTCTGTTGACCTTTGATGCTACTTTATTCAGTCATTATGCCTTGTCCTCTACACATTTCAAATTACCCTCTTTCCGCAATTTCAAATTGCCCTCATTCTGCATCACAGGGAAAATGATGCGCCATCGGTAGGCAGGTATACATTTTAAACATAGTTAATTTCTTGGCAGAGCAGCACTTAGAGTCTTAGACACAGAAACTTATACTACCTTAAAATATTTCTCTAAAACATTTTTCGGGGAAGCATCAAGGCGTGAATTAAGATCGGAAATCACAAGCAAAGCACTTGTCTGCCATACAGATGGGCTTGGTGTCCTGTCAACTCAAAAGCCACAGCACAATAAGCTCTCAAACAAAAGTCAAAACCTGAACCTAAAGTGAATAGTCCCATGTTGTTCTGGTCAGAGCATCTCCAACAGGCGCCCAAAAAGAGCTCCGCGCACTAAAAATTCGTTTTTTTTGTGCCGAACAGTTCCAGCAGACGCTATAGCGCTAAAAGATTTAGGGCGCACGCTGAAAACCCCTATCGCGCGCAGCATATTATGGGCTTCGGATTGCGCGTGCTTCACAATTTGCATTGTCTGCTTTTTAGGCGCGCGTTTTTGAGCACCTGCTAAAGCAATGTTGGTCCCGGCACATTAAAAGTGCTACAGTGACGCGCTAAAACTTTTATTGGACGCGAAATTTTTGTGCGGCCATTGGAGATGCTCTCACAGTGAAACTTATCCTTCTGTTCCTTGAGCTGTGTTGAATTTTGATCTTGGACTGTGCGACATGGTATATAGTACACGTTGTATGAGTATGGTGTATGAGCGTAATTTTTCTCAATAAAGATCTTTGCAAGGCGCTTTGAGTGCTGAACTAAGGGTTTAGTGTACCAGTACACCTCAAAGGTGTTAGTGTTAGTGTACCCCATATCCCTCTATGGCAGCCAGGGGTTGGGCATTTACCAGGATCTTAGGGCTCCTTTGATTCAAAGGAATTGCATAGGATGTTTGGAGGATTTGAACCTTTAGAAATTTTTCCTGTGATGCTCGTTTGATTCGTAGGATTGGCATCCTTAGGAATATTTTCATAGGATCCATTTGTACTACATTTTGGAGGAAAATTTTCATCCACTCAAACTTCTTTGTAGAATTTCTTTGTTTTTCCCGCGCTATCAAATATTCTTTCAAATCCTGTAGGATACTATGGGACATGCCATCCTATTCCTGCATTTTTCATATTCCTTCATTTTGATAATCCTGTGAATCAAAGAGGCCCTTAACCTGTTTCTTCTCCAGTTACTCTGGTTTGGCTCTGCGTAAAGAAAGTGATGACCCATAAACAGATACTTACACATCAAATATAATTACTTCCTCGGTAAGCAGCCTTAGAACACGGAAAATATCCGGGTACGTACACCACGATAATGCGCGGGGAAGAGTAGCTGTAGGCGTGTAGAAGAGAGTGTAGCCTGTAGGCGTCTAAGGCGCGCACGCATTGAAAGATGAGAAACCACCACCAAGCGCTTGGCCCGCACACAACACAACCGAGCATGCATGGATAGAGCCATGTGAGCTCCAAAGGCTACAGCACACACGCCGCGCAGCTTGACGCCCTTTCGGTGTTCGCTGCCAGTAAAGCGAGGCCCATCTCGTGTGTGTCCTGCGTGCCGCTTCTTGCTAAGAAGTGGCAAACGAGACGTACGTGATGGGCGTGGATGTGTTGGTGCTGCGCAGTTACATCGATCCCAGCGTTCTACAAGAGATTCCTCGCCTCCTCCCATCCCACTCCAGCACAAGATTCCCAGCCTCCTCCTCCTCCCATCAGTGAGAGTGAGAGTGAGACCAGCTGGTGGCCTCGCCCGTGCTCCATGGTGATCCTGCGCTCTCACAGGTAGGCGGCCGGTGCGGCGACCGGTAGGGAGCACCACCGGCTCGATCTGCTTGCTTTGACGTGTCGACTTTCGGCCGTCTTCTTGGCTGTTTCACCGGTCTGATTTTCCGAGCACAGGGACACGGAGACGGCGGAGATGGCGCAGGGCAGCCCGGACCTGGCTGGTTTCCAGTTCTACAAGCTCATGGCTGCCGGAATGTCCTGGGAGAAGCTGGTACTTAGTCCCGCATGCTCTGCTAGCTAGTCCACCAAGCACGAGCTCGTCTCTCTCTCATCTCTCTGCTTGCTTACTGTTTCTTGCCGCCCGGCTGAACTGCAGCCGCTGCCTGACAAGTTCGCGAGGGAGCTCAACGGCCGTGCGCTCCGGGGCGTGAAGCTGCGGGTCGACGGCGGAGGGGCGCGCGCGTGGGACGTGGAGGTCGTCGCCAACGAGCACGGCGACATGCACCTCGGCAGGGGCTGGAAGGAGTTCGTCCGCGCCAACGGCATAGAGCTGGGGCAGCTCCTCGTCTTCTGCTACGACGGCGCCGCCCTGCTCACCGTCAAGGTGTTCGACGACTCCGAGTGCGGGAGACACTGCTGCCAGCGCGAGGAGGAAGACGACAGCGCCGGTACGTCCCCTTCCCTTGTATCTTCCCTTGCACTTGCAGTATATATCCTGGAACTAACAGTGTGCGGGTGCGTTGAGCAGAAGAGGAGGAGTCTCCGCCACCGGCGTTGCCAGGGAGTGGAAGCAGCAGCAGCGACGGCGTCGTCCATGGCGGCGGAGGCGGCGCCGCGCCGAGTCGGTTCACCGTGACGCTGGGGCAGTGCCACCTGGGCACCAAGAAGAAGCAGTACCTGGTGAGCCGTGGCTGTAACCTGTAAACGTGCGCCCCTCCCCGCATCTTTGGTTTCTGACTGTTTGCCGGTTAAGCAGAACGTGCCTGTGGAGTTCAGCCAGTCGCACGGGTTCACGGAGAAGGGCAGGGTGGTGCTGCGGATGCGCGGGCAGCAGTGGAGCGTCTGCCTCAAGCACAGCAACCGGCGGAAGGGCAACGCCAGGACCCGCACGGCGCTGAGGTACGGGTGGAACCAGTTCCGCGTCGACAACGGCCTCCGCGTCGGCGACATCTGCTTCTTCCAGCTGCTGCAGGACGCCGCCGGCGACGACCCGGTGCTCAGCGTCGAGGTGCGCAAGGCGGACGGCACCATCGTCCAGTGACTAGACTACTGATTCGTGTTAATTTGTGCCTTGAGCTTGATGTGATGGCAAATAAGCAAGGAATGGACTGTATGATGAACCACGATCTGGATGTTGGATGAATGAACTGCTTTTATTATTTATTATACTAGTATATATAATCTGCGATGAGCTGCTAACCATCGAGGAAACAAAAACCACTTGACCTAGGCAACCCACCAAGCGCCACCCAACTATGAACGAGAGTAATGCTAGACCTAGGTAAGGTTAGTAAATATTTAAGGACAGTATAACTGCATCTAAAGCGAGCCCTCTCAGCGATTCACGTTTTAGGCCATCCGTTTTCACAATCTGGATATTTCTGATCGTTCGATCTCTGTGTGAATCGATCTGTCCCGCACATGCTTAATATTGGGCCTACTGTCCTAGCAGCTGCTCCACAGGCCGAAACGGCGGCCTGTGGTTAACTGGGCCGTAGTAGGCCAGCCCATTCCCGATGATCGCTCGTTTCCCCATTCCACCCTGACCTCTTGTCCCTCTCGTTCGATTCCCAGCCCCATCTCTCCTCCCTCTTTCAACCACGACACAGGCGGAGCCGCCACCATACTTGTGGGGCAGTCAGGGATCGGCAAGGGGATAGACCCATCCCTCCCGAGTCGTCCTACCGACCTCAACCTTGGGCGGATCCTAGGTCCGCCGCCGCCACCGGATCGCAGGTCCTCCACCCATCCCAACCCCGCCTCTTCTCTCCACGCCAATGGAAATCCTTGCCCAATCGCTGACTGATGTTCGTCTCGCCAACGGGGAAGAAAGGAGGTCGTTACTCGCACATGCTGGTCGACTGTCAGATTAGGGGTGGAGACCAACTACAAGCAGTCATGTCGGTGTTCTGCAGTTCATAAAAATATAACCATTATTTTACTGTTGCACTGCACATTCTCCAACTCCTTATTATTTGTGCAGATCAATTTCTTATTCAAGACTTGGAACAACCGGTGGACTCTGCTCAGTTCTTTTCTACACTAATGCGAGGATGATGATGGCATGAAACAAAGTTTAATTGGTGTTCAACACAGTTCTGGTCAACTGATTCAGGCGAATATTTTGGCTGGTTCTCATATTTTGGTTCAGGGAATTTTTCAATCTACAACGGCTGCTAGCCAGGTAATTAGTTTCCATGAACTGCCATACCTCATATCTCCATATTTTCAAATTGTGCTAACTGATCAAGAACCTAATTACGAGGTTTTGCAATTGTTATCTCCCCTGAATTTATATTTCTCCATTACAAGATTGCAACTTTTTTTAAGTACTGGTACAAGATGGAAGACACCTCCGCTTTATCTTTCTACTTGCAAGCACTGATGAAACCCTAGCCATGGTCTAGCGGCGCTGCCGCCCTTGCAATGCTCGTCTGCACTATTGCAGTAGCCGTATCTGATGAGCCCAAGATTAACAAGTGCATGCCTTTAGCATTCCTGCAATGATTATATTTTCGTTAGGGGACCGACAACCTCTCTTTCTTATCTTCATTCAGTGGTTGAAAGATTGTCTACCAAATATGTGTACTTCAATGATTATCTTTATTCAGTGGTTAAAAGATTGTACATCTCGGCCGTCAATTGAGGTTTTGACCGAGCGATGACAGCTGTTTGATCCCATGAAGGGTTTCTAGATGCGCGCCAGTTAACTGAAGATTGACACTTTTCAGGTTCAGATAGATGGAGCCTGACACTCTCCGCCCTCAAGAACCACTTCGGTGCCGCCACACCCGGCAGCGACAAGTTCGGTGACCTCTTCTCCGCCGACACCGCCGACCAGCTCGCCCTCGAGTTCCCCACATTCAACGCATGTGTGAGCCTCCCCCTCCCTCGACCCCCTTTCCTCACGCCGCAATCCGCCGGCCTTTGATCCGTTTGCACCCTGTTGTTGTTTCCCGGTGGCAGTTTGATGGATTTCAGAAGGCGGCCAAGGAGATGGTGAACCACAAGAAGGGGACGACCACGCTCTCCTTCATCTTCAACAAAGGCGTCATCGCCGCTGCCGATTCCTGGGCCAGCATGTGCGGGTACATATGTAATCCTGCACCTCTTTTTCATGGCATCATACAAGTCTCTTGTGTTACAATATTTGCACTATACACATCCTGACTGTTTAGTGGAATGCTTTCTTCAAATTCTCGGAATGCTTTCTTCAAATTCTCTGGCAAGGTGCTTCACACATAGATAGAATGCTTATTATTAGGTGGTGGTTCAGTTAGTTTAAAGGTGAATGGTGTATAAGAAGCTCACTTGTTGGTTGGTACACAGTAATTTTATTTCTTCCAGTAAGAGATCTTTGACAACTGTCAAATTCTGTTTGGTACTTGCACATGTAAGAGGCAATGGCAGCAATGGGTATTTGCACTATACCCGTCCTGTATAAATTGTTTTAATGGGAATGCATTCTTCAAATTATCTGGCAAGCTCCTTCACACATAGACACCATACTTCTTATTAGTTTATGCTTCAGTTAGTTGAAATGTGAATGCTGTATAAGAAGCCCAGTTGGTGCTTTCTACAGAGTAATTTTATTCATCCCAGTAAGAGATCTTTCAAATATATCAAATTCTGTTCGGTACTTGCATATGTATAAAATGCGGCAATGTTACCCATGTGAATTCAAAAATATTTGCACACCAAATGACAAGGCGAACTAACCTGGATCTCTTTGTATGATCTAATTAGTCTGTACTACTTTGCTTGATCTATATACAACATGATGTGCTCTTCACTTGTATACATCTCGATCCAATGTTATTGGACTTTATTCAGCTATAATCAATTTCTGGATATGGACCTGGATCTAGATGAGAGGATCGTACATAAATCGACTTCGTGCAGCCAATATCAGTAGTGTTGTCAAGATGAGGCGGTTGACAAGGAGATGAGAATGACAAAGCTATTCTGCTTACTTGAGATCCAAGTAAACACAATCATACTGCAACTTTCGTACATGCCATCCATTTATGGTAGAAAATCTACAATCTAAATTGTAATGTTCAGACATGAGCATTGAGCGTACATTTCTCTTGACACGTTTAGGACAGTAACCTTTGAATTTCCAGTGATGTTTGTCCGTCAACGAATGAATGGATATGCCTGCATTTGTTGCATGCAAAGAGAACAACTTCGAGGACGGCAGCCAGAACCTGTACCCCTTCCTGGAACACGACCCTGTCGTCCCCAAGTACTACAATTTCAGGGATCCATAAACAACAGCGAGCCCAAGCAGAAAAATCAAATATCAAAAAAATCTGTCCAGGCCTAACAGTTGTTGCCTTGTTGGAAACGTAATAAAAATAGTACTGAAAAGTATGATTTACCATTTGATTTTCAAAAAGGCAAGATCCAGAGCAGCTGACAAAGATTAAATCATTGATCTTATCTTGGTGTAGACGATTTGCCTAGAGAAGACTGAACCAGCGATTGCTTTGTGGTGCAGGACAGGGACAACCACGCACACATTTCTGCTTCCTTTGGGTTCGAAAAAACAAGTGGTCATTACATAATACTTTAAAAGAAGTTTTTTACTCATCAGTTACAAATACGTAATCAAGAATGAAAACTGAAAAGCCATAAGCACTTTATTATTGCCACCCATTGATAAGCATATAATATTTCATTAACTTGCCTCCTCTAGCTTCTATGGGAGAATTAAGACCACGGGAGCCTCACCATGGTCCTTTTTTTTACAAAACCATGGTCTATTGATGTGACTGCGTGTGCACTTCACAAAAAAAGGCCGACAACAACCCAAGAAAAAAAGAAAATTCTATTACGTGCCCCATAACATCCTAAAAAATATATAGAAAACAAAATACATGTTTTTACAAAAAAATTGCAAATCTATTTCATCCAAAATTCCTAATACACGGGCGCAGCAACGCGCGCCATTCACGATCTAGTTTTATGTAAAAGGGAACGTGGTGAGGTGGGATTGGATGGATAGATGCAGCAAAGGTCCACCCCGGGGCCAGAGAGTTTTAGTTAGGAAGCTTTCGTAAGTCTTCGTAGTGTGTTATATAGATGTAGGATTATCGAGTATGGACAGATGAACAAATCATGGGAGATGGCAGTGATCCAAACAATAGAAACGATAGTTGCACGAGGACTCGGGATAACAGATCACCCAGTGGCTAAATTTTGTGTTTTGATTCCTTTCTGAAACTTGATCGAGATCTGACCCTGCCTTGCAAAAATTTTGGGATCTTTTTATTTTCTTACCGCCATGGTCCATGGCGGCAGGGTATAACAGCCTACCGCCAAGGTCCCTGACGGTAAGGTTGCATGTTCAACCAAAAAATCTTCTAAGTATGAAACATAGTGCATGCTCGCACCTATTGCCGGGCACCTTGGCGGTAGAGTTGTACAGGCTACCGCCAGCCTGCTCGATGGTAGGGGTGTTTTCTATCGCCATAGACCCTGGCGATAGCAAAAGGGTCAGATCTCAAAATTTCGTGTTTTGACCCTTTTTTGAAACTTGATCGAGATCTGACCCTGGCTTGCAAAATTTTTGGGATCTTACCCTTTTCTTACCGCCAGGGTCCATGGCGGTAGGGTATAACAGCCTACCGCCAAGGTCTCTGATGGTAGGGTTGCACGCCCAACCAAAAAATCTTCTTAAGTATGGAACATAGTGCATGCTCGCACCTATCGCCGGGCACCTTGGCGGTAGAGTTGTACAGGCTACCGCCAGCCTATTCAGCGGTAGGGGTGTTTCCTACCGCCATAGACTCTGACGGTAATAAAAGTGTTAAATCCCGAATTTTTTACAAACTGAGGTCAGATCTCGATTAACTTTCTCGAAACACGAAATTTTGCCTCACCCAGTCGATACACAAGAATACAACTCGAACGTTTACTGCTAACCAAAGTTCAGACGACCCAACTTGTTTCTTCGTCGGTGCCAAAAACACTATACAACTAATCAGAGTCCTATCTACACTCACTCAACTGGCCTACGAGGTTGCCAATGCTGGTGGCACATCTTGCTGCTCATCGCCAGTTGCATGAGGCTGTGCATTTCCTCCATGTGCCTGGTTGACAGTCGCCTTCTGGAACAGAACCATGTCCTGCCGCAGGCTTGTTGTCGGCATATGCAGTAGCTTCAATTGACCACCATCATCTTCATGTAGAAGAAAAAGATTGAACGCACCAGCTAGTTCACCTCAAAAGCTCAAGCTGGTGAGGGAAGGTGGGCTATGCATTTGACACACTCCCTTAGGATTTTTGCACATATTCGACGAACACGACGACTCCTTGCGGGATTTGGGGGACTAGCACGAACTGCAGAGATTTGAGATGGCGGAAGGAACTCTCAGAGGAAATGGGGAGAGAACGAAGTGCATTTTCGAAATGGGAGCGGCGGGGTGGAGCGACGGAGAAGAGAAGTGGCGGGCGCTCAGTCAGCCGCTTCGTCTAAAATTGGTGCGCTCACCAACGGCACCCCACCCTGACCGCGCGGCACCTGAAGCGCGTCACGAACTGTCTTGAGCCCGACCGCACGACACCTAGACAATGCGATCGCCATCGGACGACGCAGAAGGGTGTGTGCCCAGCAGCTTCAAAAAGTGCAGCTGCACTTTTTAGAATGGGAAATGCTTGCCTTCAACCGCCTGATCGCGTATGAGCGTCCGTCGTCTTTGTATCCATCAGATGGACTCTTGACCAGACGGTTGAAAGCAACCCCCTCTATGTCCACGCTTTCTGCAACTCGTCGTCTGTTTCAGAATATCAGTCTGTAACTAGCCTTTTGTTACAAACCAAGCGCAGGGCATAGCCCAGGGGCGACGGGGGCCGGGATTAGGGATGGTGTCGGCAAGCAAGTGCTCCGTCCACCCGCGTCCCTGCTATCCTCTCTCTCTCTATCTCTTCGCACAGATTCAATTGGTGTTGGCCTCTAGATCAAGCAGCACCGTCTCTCTCTCTCTCCACATAGATTCAAGTGGTGTCGACCTCTAGATCGAGCAGCACCGTCCTGCCGTCAGCTGCCTCTGCAAGGCACGCCATCGTTGGAGCCTCGTCCGTCATCGCCCCTCATTCCACATCACCACCGCCCTGGAGGAGCACCGACGTCCATGGATGTCGCCTCCTCGAGTTTCAGCCACAACCGCTGGTGTTGCCGCAACAACGGTTCTGCAACATTATCTCTGCTATGTTGCAAAACAAATCTGAAAATGTTTCTGCAACACAACTTTTGTTGCAAATGTTTGTGCAACAAGACTTTTGTTACGGAAGTAGAGGACGACGCCTCTGCCACTTGATTGAGGCAGATCTAACGGCTCACGAGGCGGTGGATCTTTTTAATAGATCCGCCGGCCGACGCGTAGCACACCCTTTTAGAATTTAGTTTTTTTAGAAGACCCTCTCATTTTCACAAGGTGTGCACAGCCAGCAGTCACGCTGGCACTTGTCGCGCCGGCCCATACGAGGCCCAGTTCCCGACACGGGCCCGTCCCGCCGTTCATCCTCCTCCAAACCCTCCACGCCTTCCAGAACCTTCCATTCCCCAAATGGCCGTCTCTCTCCTCCCCGCTCCCCGCCGCTCCTCGCTCCCTCGCCGCCGCTCCAGCCGCCGAGAGGAGAGTTCGGTCCCGTCACCGCAGACGCTCCACCGCAATCTTCTCCATTAGGGCCCGCGAACAGAGGTACGGCGAGGAGGGTTTTGGTGTGGTCGCTTGGTTGGGAGGGTTCTTGGGGTTTGGGTGTATGGACCCAATGCCGAGTCTGGTCAAGGTGGAGGAGGAGGATGGCCATGGGACAGGCGATTCGCCGGGGGCCACGGCGGCACCGAGGCCGCTGGAGGGGCTGCGCGATGCCAAGCCGTCGCTTTTCCTGACAAAGACGTACGACATGGTCGATGACCGGAGCACCGACAACGTCGTGTCGTGGAGCGCTGGCAACAACAGCCTCGTCGTCTGGGATCTGCACCGCTTCTCCGCAGTGCTGCTGCCGAGGCACTTCAAGCACAGCAACTTCTCCACCTTTGTCAGGCAGCTCAACACCTATGTAAGCTACCAAGCCCGATTCCCTTGACCCCTCTTGCAAATTTGCAATGCAACTGATTTGTTATGCCTCGATGCGAGTAAATGTTGTCCCTTTTGCATGTTCTTGATGCTCCCAAATGCAATGCTGTGATTGTTACCTGTGAAATTGATGTGATTTAGCCATTGAGATTGTGTTGCCAAATTTGGTGAAGAGAAGTACAGAAAAAGAGAGCCAGTTACAACTGCAGAATACCATTGACTATTTTGGTTCAACAGTGGGGATATCATCTCTTGTTTAATATATGAGCGGGACATCTTGTACTTCAGAAAATCGGTGGTATTACACTAAACAAGTAGACCTGAATCCTAGAAGTGCATAATGACTTCAAAACAAACAAACAAAATCCTAGAAGTGCATAGGAATTTATGTACCTAGCCAGTTACATAATATTTATGTAGAAAATGCACAGGAATCCCTCGCTAGTAAACTTCAGTTAATAAGAAGGCAACACATTCACAAAACTTTTACTTGTTTGGTTGGATGTGCTGGGTAAAACTTTGGACTTTAACTGTTCTTGTTGACTACTGCTCCAATGTACTCCCCCTGTTCCTAAATACAAGACGTTTTGGCAGTTCAATTACGTCTTATATTTAGGAACAGAGGGAGTACTATATATCTTATGTCATCATTAAGACGAAAGAACTTGTTGAGAAAAAGGGTTATTCTGCCTGTTTCACATGCATTTATCCTTACCCTGCTAGTGTATATTTTTCCAAAGATAATTTTTCGTGACATAATCAACTGCAACATTGTCTTGCATGTGTTGTACAGTTGTGTACTGCATGCCTTCGTATTAGAGCTTCCTCTTGCCAAATTAATAGCAGTTTGAATATATTCATGGACTACCACATTACTTGGATTTCTTTATGAGCATGTCCATGGTGCCATCTCAGGTCATATGTCACTGTGAAATGTTTATCTTCATAATTTACATGGCTGTTGCACTGTGCTGTTACCTACTTTCACAATGCAGTGGTTATGTTTGCAGTCTCTTTCCCTTTTTCTGCAATTTGGCAAAGTACATAAAAAAAGTTGGAGGTTGAAGATTGTTGTATTTCACTCGCTCCATATCACAAATTAGTGACATTTTAGACACACCTTCTGTCAAACTTTTAAAACTTTGATGAATAGATTCTGATTATTCCATTTGAAAATTTCAAATTCATATATTATATAGTTGTCTCGGAAGGTATTTCTGGAATATTATATTTTGTAAGGCTTGCACATATATTGTATTATAACTCAGTGGTCAAAGTTACATATTTGAAGACCATGTCAGTGTCTAGTGTCACTTATTTGTGATATGGATGGAGTATTAATTAGTCTGGTAGATAGTGTGGATATCAGCTCTCCTTTATGATTAGGGTGATCTGTACTACTTAAGAACATCGTGGTATTACACTAAAACAAGTAGAGCTAACTTCCAGAGGTGAATAGGAATTTTATAATGTCCTATGACATACTATTCTGCAGAAAAGCATAGGGAATGCCAAGCAGAAAAACTTAAGTTAATAAAGCAGCATATTGCCACGCTTTAATTGAATGGAGCTTCGCTGAGATATAAGTAAAGCTGTATTTTAACAATATCTAGTGAATTACTTTCCTAAGTTCCTTTTTCCTCATGTTACCATAAAAAGGAAATCAACATTCTGGTGAACAAAATGTTAAAGCCATGTGTTCACATTCATTTTTCTTTACCCTGCTAGTGTTATATTTATGAGAAATTCACTTGACGTTAGGTAAACTGATGCTTACTGCACATTGGACCACTTTTGCAACAACAAGCAGTTTGAACCATGATAGGGCCAAAATATTGCACCTTGCACCACCTCTTTTGTCCTTCGTTGCCTCTGATGAAAGCTGCAGTATGTGCCCCCACTTCATATTTCGTATAGCCGTTGCACTGTGCAGTACTGTTGTTACCGCTGTCCCCGTTTAGTGGTTAATGTGCATTCCCCCTCTCATTTTGGGACCTTTTCACCGAATAAAGGTTGTATTCTAAAATTAGTTCAACATCTTTTATTCTTCTATAAGAGTTGATATTTCTTTCTTTTTGAGTATTTATAAAAAAAATTCTCCTTCGAGAGAAAAAAAAGATGAAGATTAAAGAAGAGTTTTGAATGAATGTAGCGAAGAAACAACTGAAATGATGCACTTAAACAGATACCCTGTTGCGGTTCCATCTCTTGGTACTGTTGCGCTTGCGGCTTACATTCTAGAAAGAAGTAAAATGTAAATATAGCGTGTTGTTTTTTCCATGTTGAGAAAGAATTAACATGTTGCTACACACTTGCATTAGAAATCTCCTGGAAGTAATTTTTCCGTGGTATGTTGTTTGTTGGCTTGTCAGGGTTTCAGAAAGGTGGATCCTGATCGATGGGAGTTTGCCAATGAGGGTTTTCTACGGGGACAGAGGCACCTTCTGAAGAACATCAGACGTCGAAGACCTCCCGCTAATACTGCTCCAAATCAGCAATCTCTTGGATCATACCTTGAGGTGGGACACTTTGGAAATCATACAGATACCGACCAGCTGAAAAGGGACAAGCAACTATTGATGGCAGAAGTGGTGAAGCTAAGGCAGGAACAGCAGAGCATGAAAGCGCACCTGAAAGGCATGGAGAAGAGGTTACATGGAACCGAGCTGAAGCAGCAGCAAATGACAGCATTCCTGGCACGTGTCTTCCGGAACCCTGAATTATTGAAGCAACTGGTTTCCCTGAATGGGGTGAGGAAGGAGCTCCATGCCGCCATGTCAAAGAAAAGGAGGCGTAGCATCGGTCAGGGTCCTGAAGCTGATGACATGGGTGCTAGTGGCAGCCTGGAGCAAGAATCACCTGTTCTGTCTGATCCCCATGAGTCAGTGGAACTTCTTGGAGAGGTGTCGGTGGAACTCCTTGCTGACGGCGTCCCATCTGATCTGGAAAGTTCTGTGGCACTCCTCGCTGATGGGATCCCACCTGACCTGGAAGGTGCGGCGGAACTCCTTGTTGATGTGATTCCATCTGACCTCAATGACTCAGGCGTCGACACTAACGGTGTAAAGCCACAGGATGTTGGTCTCGGTACCTGTGAAGTGCAGCAGAACAGAGCCCAGGGGGTGTTGCATGATGATTTCTGGGAGGAGCTGATGAGCAGAGCACTCAGCGATGAGGATGACAACCCGGTTAACGTGGACGGCATGGATGTGATGTCCGAGAAGACGGATCATCTCGTCCCAAACAGCCCGACCCGCGCAACCTAGTTCCAAATTTCATTCTGTTATATCGCCGTGGCTTCTGTCGTGTTTCATCCGCCCACCCTGCAGTCTGCACGCAAGGAATTCTGCTGTGTCCATGGTGATTCCCCTTCGTGTCTGTCTTCTAAACTCTGCAACGGGAAATGTTTCCATGAAACCGTCGTAGCCCTCCATATATTATGAGTGTTTCCTCCGACTGAGCTTAGAGTTCTGTTCGTTGTTTCTGGCAACATAGACTGTCAGTCTGTAATGCGGGACGGTAGTGCTAGCGGTTGAATGACGCATGTTTTGATCTGTACGGTGTAAGACAGTTTTCTGGGGTTAAAGGTGGATCCTTATTTGACATTGTCTTAAAATCTGATTCCTTATTTGACACTGGAAAAGTTTTCTTCCCTATTTGACACTAGTCCTAAATTTTATTCTCTATACGACACTTCCGTCCATTTTAAGCCTAAATGACACCTGAAAAGACGATTTTGCCCTTCATGCGATATGTGTGTGCGCGCGTGTGCGTGTGTGCTGTTGCGTGTGTGGGTGCACACGCACATGTGTGCTACTGCTGCATGTGTGTGTGCATATGTGCCGCTGCGTGTGTACGTGCGTGTGTGTGCTGTTGCGTGCCTATGTGCTGCCTGCGTGTGTGTTGCTGCTGTGTGTTTGTGTATGTGTGTGTGCTGCGTGCGTGTGTGTTGCTGCGTGTGTGCTTGCGTGTGCATGTGTGTTGCTGCGTGTGTGTATGTGCGCGTGCGTGTTGTTGCGTGTGTGCGTGTGTGTTGGTGCATGTGTATATGTTGCTGTGTGTGCTCCTGTCCTCGCACTGGTGCTGCGTGTGTGCGCTATTGGCCCCTACACACATACCACATGAGGGGCAAAAGAGTCTTTTCAGATGTCATTTAGGCTCAAAATGAATGAAAATGTCATATAGGGAATAAAATTTAGAACTTGTGTCAAACAGGGAAGAAATTTTTTTCAATGTCAAATAAGAAAGTAGATTTTAAGATAGTATCAAATAAGAAATTTTCTCTTTTATGTATGGGGTAGGTTTGTTTACGATCGCTGGGTTTAGGGCGTTGCAACAAAATGGTGACGAGACCTGATTTGGTCAGGGCGTCTGGTTATCCGACACATTATTTAGTTGCAGATGTGCGGGGAGCAGTGGCCGGTGCACCGGCGGCGGGGCAACGCTACGGGTGGCACCACTTCTGCGTCGACGACACCTGCCTACTCTTCACACTCCGGGACCGTCCAGTTGCCACTGCTTTGATGATGATCCATGCCGGCATCTCGCGGTGAGGACGACCCAGTGCTGAACGTTGAGTTGCGCCATTCTCCGGTGATCGAATGGTTCGCGCGGACGTCTTCTTGCTTGAGCGTTGGTTTGGATGTACTCCCTCTGTTTCAAAATAAGTGACTCAACTTTAATATAAAGTTGAGTCACTTATTTTGGAACAGAGGGAGTAAGAGCAACTTCAATGGGCGACCCAAACGGACGGCGTATTTGTCTGTTTTTTGTTTGTTTGGGTCGGTCGCCCATTCGGCGCCCGTTTAGTTTTGCATTTGGATTGGTAGTGCGTCCAACGCGCCGATCCATTTCATGTCCGTATTCAACTTTTAAATAAAAAAGACCCGCGGCCGATTATGCCAGTGGCCATGTCTCATGCCGGCACCATGCCAGCGCCGGCATACAATGCTGGCTTCAGAAAATACCACAGTTCATGTTGGCGCACTCGCCAGCCGGCCGATACACATGGCAGCACACAAAAAAGGGTGAGCACTTTCCGGAGAGGCGGGAAGCTTGCGGGTAGACGTGGAAGCCGGGGACCGGGTTGCAAGCCGACGCGCGGGGTGAGTCGAGCATCACCATCCGAGGAAACGCCGACGAACCGGTGCTGGCCGCAGCGACGGCGGCTTGGAGGACGCTGTGCTGGTTAGGGTTTACCCCTAGCATGTAGAGCGCCTCCCTCGTTGCCGCGGCGACGCAGGAGTTGGTGAACTCCTGTTGCGCGGCAGCGACGGCGGCCGCCTGCGGGGCGGCCTCATCCATCGCGTCCGCGGCGTGCCTCCGGCCCTTCCTCTTGGCCGACTCCCTTGCCCGCTGTTCGGGCGTCAGCGTCTTCTTCGGCTTGGTTGCGGCGGCGGTCTTGCGCGGGGCACGAGGCTTGCCTTTCCCGGAGGGGGCGACGGCGCCGGACGAGGCGAGGGAGACGAGGCCGGTGGCGGCGTCGAGGTCGAGGTCGATGGCGTCCTCCATGACTGGTTGGGGGGCGGGGGCGCGCGCGGGCGGGCGGGAGCGTTTTGGGGGAAAATGAGGGGGAATGATGGTGGTTGCCACCGACCGGCGGGCCCGGGGAGAGGAGTAAGCGTGCGCGCGCGTCCATCTCGTGTCCGCGCCGACGCAAATCCGGCTCAAAATTGAGCCTGAAATGGGTCGCCCGCGGACGAAAAACGGACGCGCGTCCGTTTAGGTCGGCGCGTTGGGCCGCCACTTTTGTCCGCATCGATCCAAACGGACGCGGGCGGACGAAATGGGTCGCCCCATTGAAGTTGCTCTAGTAAATTGAATTTTGTGTGAACCAAGATGCTTTTCATTATCTAATGTTGTATGTATAACATGCAGTCCTCTTGCATGGTTGGTTCGAAAGAAAAAAATTTGTTCTATAGATGAAATGCTTTTATTGTCCAATCTGCAGAGCTGCTTACTATCGAGGAAGCATAAACCACACGACCTAGCGTCAATCAATCACAAGCGCACCCATCCATGAACAGTACGAACTAAATCTTGGGAGATGGGAGTGATCCAAACGGCAAAAACGTTACAAGACTGATGCTAAACAGATCATCAAGTCAATACACCACAACCAAAATTCAGATGACCCGACTTGTTTCTCCGTCAGAAAAACATTTCCTCCTGTGCCAAAAACCCTATAGAGCTAACCAGAGTCTTATCTAGCTGACTCAATTGGTCTGCGAGGTGGAAGATGCATCAGGCTGCATGCTCATCGCCAGTTTCATGAGGCTCGCCTTCTGGAACCGAATCATGTCCTGCCGCAGACTTGTTGACATTTGCAGTAGCTTCAGTTGAGCCCCCCGTTGCACCAGTCTTGATTAGTGTACACCCGCTGGGTCGACGGACCGGGCTGCATTCATCAGATTGTTAGCGACCGCCTGACCAGTGTACGATGGACGCTGCCCATAAACTCCGGGATGCAACCCTTGCTGTGAGTAGGCCGCAGCGGCATGGCTTGCAAGCTGCTGATAGTTTGCATTGTTAGCAACCGTCTGACCTGTGTACGCTGGCCGGGTCGATGGATACTGCCCATATACAGCAGGCTGCGTTCCTTGCTGCGGGTAGCCTGGACCGCCATGGCTCGCTGGCCGCTGATAGTTTGCATTGTTAGCAACTGCCTGATTGGTATACGCTGGCTGAGTCGATGGATACTACCCATAGACGGCAGGCAGCATTCCTTGCTGTGGGTAGGCCAAAGCGACATGACTCGCTGGCTGTTGATAGTTTGCATTGTTAGCAACCACATGATCAGTATACGCAGGCTGAGTAGATGGATACTGGCAATAGACACCGGGCTGCATTCCTTGCTGCGGGTAAGCCGATGCAACATGAATGGCTGGCTGTTGATGATAGTTCGCATTGTTAGCAAACGCCTGATCAATGTAACCTGGCTGAGTCGATGGATACTGCGTCACTTGCTGGGTGTAGACCGAAGTGACCTGGCTCGCTGGCTGCTGATGACCACTTGAAGACTGCACGTACCCATGAGTAGCACCAGCAGTTGCACCATAGGGCTGACCATAACAAAGTCCTGGTTGAGGTGGCACGGTTGAGCTCTGTAATGCATATGGCTGCTGGGCTGGAGCTGATCCTTGGTGGTTTGTGCCTGGCATAGGAATACCATAGCCTTGCTGAGCTCCACCAAAAGCAGACTTTCCATAGGGATCTTGCTGTGGAGGGTAAGACTGGTATGCTTGCTGAAAATTCATTGACTGCTGCCCGTGGCACTGCCCATTATACCATTGCACATATGTAAGTTGGCCCGGGGCAGAGTGTTGGTAACTGCTAGTATAACCAACGGGTACTTGCGGGCTCCAGTTGCGGTAGTTTATTGGAGCTTGAGCACCAGTAGGACCTCTAGCCGAGTCGTACATTGGAGCTTGAACGACACTGGGAGGACCTCTAGCTGAGTATGTGTTGTAAGAGGCATGATATTCGTAACAACCACCCTGATAAGGTGCCTGACCTGTACCGCCGCCTGACATTTGGTTCCAGCCAGTATCCATGCCACCTCTTGATGCAGTCTGCTCAGAATATACACCATCAAGATGGTACTGTGGGTTCTGACAATGCATACCTCCCGGGTAGTTATGACCATTGTTAGAACCCCATTGAGGCGTTCTACCAGGCTCATGCCCACCCATCTGTGAACAGGATATTGGAAACTGAACACACAAAACCACAAGATTATCAGATAGAGAAGACAGATTTAAACATAAGCAAGGGAACTGAAATACACCAAACTAATCTGCTGTAACTAGAAGGAGATATACTTGAATGAGCAGGACTCGCGATTATAGACTACATGAATCTACTTTGATAACTTGCAAAGATTAAAAATGAACAAATATTTACAAGATTTACACAACAAGTTATCATGCATGACAAACTCAAGAGATGTAGTAAAACCTCTACAGGCACAAAATAACCACGATAAAACATGAAGTGTTACTGAGCTGACAGAATAGATATCATTCCTCTAAAAAATAATAAATATATAATAAGCCAATATAGAAAACCCAATAGATGGGCATGTAAAGTTTCCATGGTGAATACTCCAAAAGGCAAGAACTGGCAAGAAGTTTACACAGGAAAAAAGAAGGTTGGCTTAGATTCACTTTATCTGATGCATAATGGAGACACGTAGAATGTCATGTGTACTTCCAAACATGACACAGAACTCTGCAAACATAAGGATGCCAATTGTCGGGGAAAAAATGATTATCAAAGTGATATGCCACTAATGTCACAAGGCATATATCACAGACGTAAGTGGCTTAGGTCTTACCACTGCTGAAGAACAAAGCCCGACTACCATCTTCTGTACAACAGTGGGTGATGGAGAATAATGAATTACTGAACCCAAACATATTATAGAGCTGTATCAGCAATGTGAACCATCATCTAGCCAAAAAAGAACTCTTAAAATAAAGCAATTTAGTTTTGGAATTTATCTTTCTAAGATCCCATGTCATGAACAACCAAAAACGATAAGGCCTTGACATTGTGATCACATAGTTGAAGAGCATACAACTTTCTGCACCGATGGATGGAAAAAATAAATAATACCTATCATATGGTTCATAGCTACCAGGGATATCAATGAAGGTTACAACAGTCAGATGCAAAACTGTCATGGAGATATCATACGATCAACATACATGATAAGTTACAAGTTAAACTTATTATGCCTTACAATCAAGTTGGATAGCTAATGCCACGGTCTAATAAAACTCAAATATTTGCTCAATCATGGTAACATAAAAAGTGCAAGCAACATTTCAAAACATAAAGTGCATCTACTCCCTCCGTTCCTAAATACAAGTCTTTTTAGAGATTTCAAATGGACTACCACATACGGATGCATATAGACATATTTTAGAGTGTAGATTCACTCATTTTACTCCGTATGTAGTCACTTGTTGAAATCTCTAGAAAGACCTATATTTAGGAACGGAGGGAGTAGCAAACATGGTTTTTAACTTCATGCAGATCCTACATGTATAAGACTAAAAAAATATGCAGTTCCCCTTAAAATCTTCAAATAGCATACAGAGCAATGTAATAGATTATAGATACAGATATAGATAAGTATCAGAAGCACCTGACTGATGAGTTCTAGGACCATTGTTCTTGCAATCTCTATTTGATTCCAATTCCCAGTAAGTCGTATTTTTCTTTCTGTGAAAAGATCGCCTTCAGGGAGATGTTCCGGGATTAACTACAAAAAACGAGATTAGTTTTCATTTTGAAGTGAATAAAAAACATCCATGCATATAGTTATAGCACTAACCTGAATGTCAGCCCCTGACTTAGTTTTTAGAGCCTTAATGGTCTCACCTCCCTCCCCAATGACCAACTCAGCCTACATATTATGATAAAAGGAAATATATCAGGGCTCTTAAGTAAATTTTATAGCCGAGATATTTTGTTAAGGCTCACCTTGTCATTTGGGACATGGATGTCCACTTGCTCAGCACCAGATTGTGGAGTCCCAAAACTTCTAGCAGCGAGTGTAGATGAATCACCTACATCAACCTGAGAAAGGATATAATTTAATTTGGATCAGCTTCGTCATACTACACAATCTGGATTTTAGCATTTGAGGTGATCTGCAGGCATCTGATAGTTTCCGCAGATTTATCTTCCACATTCAGCTACCAGCTTAGCTTAACCAAATGCAGAACTGGTCTGAAAGTGAATGTCAATTAAAGCTTCTGGGGAATACATGCATAGAAATACCATCTCAACTTATATGACCTAATTCTTGCCTATTGGACCCAATGCCCGTTAAATGATTTTTTCAGAAATTTTGGGCCCAATGCAGCAACTAAAATATGTTTCGAATATTTTGGGCCCAACCAGCAACTAAAATATGTATATTCACACAGAAATAAGCACTGAACAGCATAACTAGGATAAGTAGACAGTACCTTGCTTTGAGGAATTTCAATTTTTCGCGTCACTTCTTGGGTAAGCGCCTCGGCACTCTGCTGTTCTGGTGAGGGCTCATCATCTTCTTGAGGAAGTTCTGAACATTCTTTTGGACCATCTACCTCAGAGCTGCACAGCATGCTTTCATCGACAGGAACCTCCCCATTCACCACTTCTGATGTTTCAGGTCCATGCACTTCAGTTTGAGTAATACCTGGTGCAGATAAGAAAAATTAAACAATCTTATTCATGATAACAATGTAATGTAATACGTCAATTGTAACTCATATTCGCTACAAGTCAACAATTATGGCAATTACACAAACAACTCGATGGCAAAATTATTTTTTAACCCCTTTGATTGCTTGCAAAATTGAGCAACAGCACCATATGCAATCCTTGCCCATACCAACTCGACCCTCATTGGCATTGCTCCGAAAAAAATAGCGAATCAGCCTAGAGACAACGCAAAATCTATCACGCCTAGGCATATTGCGAAAATACTACGCGCATCAAACCGAGACGATGTAAAAAACAAAAACGGCGAAAAATATACCTGACCCGTTGCCCTCGCCGTCCCCGTGCGGCCGCTTGGACCCTGTCTCCGCCATTTCCTCCTCCCCTTCTCCTCCCACCCCCGCCCGATCCTCGGCGCCGCCACCACCCTGCTCCGCGTCCATCGGCAGCATCGCCTCCTCCCCTCCTGTCTCGCCAAGCTTCCTCTTATAATCGAGACCGGGTGGAGGCACCGCCCCCTCCTCCGCCATCGGCGTCGGCACGGTCCCGGCCGCCGTTTCCGTAGCCGTGACCGGCGCTGTCGCTTGCGGGGGCTCGCTTGTCCTGGCGCTAGCGTCGGTCTCCGCCATTGGTGGGGTTGGGCTAGGGTTTTGGTTTTGGCGGGAGGACGCGGGGGACTCGTGTAGGACGCAGCTTCAGTGACTTTATGAAGCTAAGTCTCATCGTACCTTAGCCCCCTCTATCAGCCGTTCATTGAAGATGCGACGTACCAGATTGACTCATATTCTAAACGAACTTTTTAAAACTGTTCAGAAAAAATTGAAAAAAACTAATAAATCATAAATGTTTCGTCTTTAATCTGGGAAAGTTTCAACCCAGTTGGATGTATGATTTGTGATTAAATTGCCTTTTGAGCGCAAATAAATAAAAAATGTTTATTCACAAACGATACAATGTTTCTTTTTATAATCTGGGAAAGTTTCAACCCAGTTGAATGTATGATTTGTGATTAAATAGCCTTTTGAGCACAAATAAATAAAAAATGTTTATTCACAAACGATACATCCAAATGAATTGAAATTTTCATAGAATACAAAACAAAACATTTATGATTTATTGGAATTTTTTAAATTTTTTGAAAAATTCGTATGAAAATTGGATTAATCTGGTATGTCGGATTATCAATAGACGGCTGATAGAGGGGGCAAAGTTACCGTGAGACTTAGCTTCATAAAGTCACTGAAGCTGAGTCCACTCGTGTAGCAGGGAGGACGGGACTCTGGAAGAGGGAGGCCAGGCGAGACGGGCATCGCTCGTGCCGACACGCTCAAGCGCGCGAGCATATGGGCTGGCCCAGGTTCGCGTGTACTACACTGCCTCGTTTTCTTTCATTTTTTTCACATTTTTATTCCCTTTTTTATTCCATTTTTAAGTTTGTTTACACTGTCAAATAGTATAAACATATACTCCCTTCATTCCAAAATAAATGACTCAACTTTGTATTAACTTTATACAAAGTTGAGTCATCTATTTTGAAACGGAGGGAGTATATTACAAAAATATACTTTACATAATATTTAGAAAAATGGCAATCATGCATTTAATTTTTTTTAAGTATTTAAAAAATGTTGAACAAGTATTTGAAAAAATGTTAATCATGTATATAAGAATATAGAATGAAAAAGAAAAGGAAACAAAGAAAAACCAAATAAATGAAAACCCAAAAATAGAGAAGAAAAAAGAAAACCAAATATAAAATGGAGAAGAAAAATGAAAAAGCAAACAAAAAACAAAGAAAACCCAAAGAAAACTGAATAAAATAGAAAAAACGGAGGAGAGAAAAAAGCTCTTTGACCTCAAGTAGGTCGCGCCCTACAGTTCATCACGAACTCCACACATAGCGCAGTGGCTAGCGTCGCCATAAACTATCCCTTCGAACTCGCGTAAAGCGAGAAATAGCACTCGTGAGGTGAAACAATTGCGAGCTCGGAAGAGACGGTGGGTTTTGGGTCATGAACCAGTTGATGGCTGCAGAACTGGGCTTTTATTACACAAAGTTGGACTGGGACGCAACTAAACGTGTCATGGACATCTGGGTCCAGTTTACTTTAGGCCTAGTATATGACGGCCTTAATGTGGCCTTTGAAAAAAGAGTTAATTTATACCATTGTCTAAAAAAAAGTTAATTTGATACCACCCTAAAATGGTGGTGATCCAAATTTCTATATTTAAATGGTTGTAGTGTGAAAAATTCTTTTATATTATGGGACGAAGGGAGCAGTTGCTACTAACCTATTTTTTTAACTTGCAAGCATGTCACCTCATCCTCCGCAAAAAAAACATGGCACCTCATCATGCATCATCCATATAAAAAGGCACACTTTAACATGCAATCATAAATAGGAAAAATCTCACCTCAACATGAAAACATGCATTAAATTTTTCATTCTATTATGCTATTTATACTTAACAAATATTGACGAATATACAAAATCAAACACAATAAATTATTTTTGTATTTTCCAGATTCTATTCTTGTATTATTCATGTTTCATATAATTAAATCCCATTCAAAATACTGCAAAATATCGCAATAGCGTCTGGAGTATCTTATAGTATACCTAAGTAGTTGATCCTCACTAAGTTCTATTTTATATCAATATGCACACATGCCATTGTTGGGGAACGTAGTAATTTCAAAAAAATTCCTACGCACACGCAAGATCATGGTGATGCATAGCAACGAGAGGGGAGAGTATTGTCTACGTACCCTCATAGACCGGCAACGGAAGTGTTGACACAACGTAGAGGAAGTAGTCGTACGTCTTCCTGATCCGACCAATCCAAGTACCGAACATACGGCACCTCCGAGTTCTGCACACGTTCAGCTCGATGACGATCCCCGGACTCTGATCCGGCAAAGTGTCGGGAAAGAGTTCCGTCAGCATGATAGCGTGGTGACGATCTTGATGTTCTACCGTCGCAGGGATTCACCTAAGCACCGCTACAATATTATCGAGGAGTATGGTGGAAGGGGGCACCGCACACGGCTAAGAAAACGATCACGAGGATCAACTTGTGTGTCTAGAGATGCCCTCCTGCCCCCGTATATAAAGGAGCAAGGGGGTAGGCCGGCCGGCCCTAGGGCGCACAAGGAGGAGGAGTCCTCCTCCTAGTAGGAGTAGGACTCCCCTCTTTCCTACTCCTACTAGGAGGGGAAAGGAAGGGGGAGAGGGAGAAGGAAAGGGGGGCGCTGCCCCCCTTCTCCTAGTCCAATTCGGACCAGAGGGGGAGGGGGCGCGCGGCCCACCCTGGCCGCCCTTCTCTCTCTCCACTAGGGCCCATAAGGCCCATTACTTCTCCCGGGGGGGTTCCGGTAACCCTCCAGCACTCCGGTTTTCTCCGAAATCACCTGGAACACTTCCGGTGTCCGAATATAGCCGTCCAATATATCAATCTTTATGTCTCGGCAATTTTGAGACTCCTCGTCATGTCCGTGATCACATCCGGGACTCCGAACAAACTTCGATACATCAAAATATATAAACTCATAATGAAACTGTCATCGTAACGTTAAGCGTGCGGCCCTACGGGTTCGAGAACAATGTAGACATGACCGAGACATGTCTCCGGTCAATAACCAATAGCGGAACCTGGATGCTCATATTGGCTCCCACATATTCTACGAAGATCTTTGTCGGTCTGACCGCATAACAACATACTTTGTTCCCTTTGTCATCGGTATGTTACTTGCCCGAGATTCGATCATCGGTATCTCAATACATAGTTCAATCTCGTTACTGGCAAGTCTCTTTACTCGTTTCGTAATACATCATCTCGCAACTAACTCATTAGTTGCAATGCTTATGTGATGTGCATTACCGAGAGGGCCCAGAGATACCTCTCCGACAATCGGAGTGACAAATCCTAATCTCGAAATACGCCAACCCAACATGTACCTTTGGAGACACCTGTAGAGCTCCTTTATAATCACCCAGTTACGTTGTGACGTTTGGTAGCACACAAAGTGTTCCTCCGTCAAACGGGAGTTGCATAATCTCATAGTCATAGGAACATGTATAAGTCATGAAGAAAGCAATAGCAACATACTAAACGATCGGGTGCTAAGCTAATGGAATGGGTCATGTCAATCACATCATTCTCCTAATGACGTGATCCCATTAATCAAATGACAACACATGTCTATGGTTAGGAAACATAACCATCTTTGATTAACAAGCTAGTCAAGTAGAGGCACACTAGTGACGTTTAGTTTGTCTATGTATTCACACAAGTATTATATTTTCGGATAATACAATTCTAGCATGAATAATAAACATTTATCATGATATAAGGAAATAAAATAATAACTTTATTATTGCCTCTAGGGCATATTTCCTTCAGTCTCCCACTTGCACTAGAGTCAATAATCTAGATTACACAGTAATGGTTCTAACACCCATGGAGCTTTGGTGTTGATCATGTTTTGCTCGTGGAAGAGGCTTAGTCAATGGGTCTGCTACATTCAGATCCGTATGTATCTTGCAAATCTCTATGTCTCCCACCTGGACTAGATCCCGGATGGAATTGAAGCGTCTCTTGATGTGCTTGGTTCTCTTGTGAAATCTGGGTTCCTTTGCCAAGTCAATTGCACCAGTATTGTCACAAAAGATTTTCATTGGTCCCGATGCACTAGGTATGACACCTAGATCGGATATGAACTCCTTCATCCAGACTCCTTCGTGTGCTACTTCCGAAGCAGCTATGTGCTCCGCTTCACATGTAGATCCCGCCACAACGCTTTGTTTAGAACTGCACCAACTGACAGCTCCACCGTTTAATGTAAACACGTATCCGGTTTGCGATTTAGAATCGTCCGGATCAATGTCAAAGCTTGCATCAACGTAACCATTTACGATGAGCTCTTTGTCACCTTCATATACGAGAAACATATCCTTAGTCCTTTTCAGGTATTTCAGGATGTTTTTGACCGCTGTCCAGTGATCCACTCCTGGATTACTTTGGTACCTCCCTGCTAGACTTATAGCAAGACACACATCAGGTCTGCTACATAGCATTGCATACATGATAGAGCCTATGGCTGAAGCATAGGGAACATCTTTCATTTTCTCTCTATCTTCTGCATTGGTCGGGCATTGAGTCTTACTCAATTTCACACCTTGTAACACAGGCAAGAATCCTTTCTTTGCTTGATCCATTTTGAACTTCTTCAGAATTTTGTCAAGGTATGTGCTTTGTGAAAGTCCAATTAAGCGTCTTGATCTATCTCTATAGATCTTAATGCCCAATATGTAAGCAGCTTCACCGAGGTCTTTCATTGAAAAACTCTTATTCAAGTATCCCTTTATGCTATCCAGAAATTCTATATCATTTCCGATTAGTAATATGTCATCTACATATAATATCAAAAATGCTACAGAGCTCCCACTCACTTTCTTGTAAATACATGCTTCTCCAAAAGTCTGTACAAAACCAAGTGCTTTGATCACACTATCAAACCATTTATTCCAACTCCGAGAGGCTTGCACACTTTGTTAGCTCCCTTTGGATCGACAAAACCTTCTAGTTGCATCATATACAACTCTTCTTTCAGAAATCCATTCAGGAATGTAGTTTTGACATCCATCTGCCAAATTTCATAATCATAAAATGCGGCAATTGCTAACATGATTCGGACAGACTTAAGCATCGCTACGGGTGAGAAGGTCTCATCGTAGTCAATCCCTTGAACTTGTCGAAAACCTTTTGCGACAAGTCGAGCTTTGTAGACAATAACATTACCGTCAGGGACAGTCTTCTTCTTGAAGATCCATTTATTCTCAATTGCTTGCCGATCTTTGGGCAAGTCAACCAAAGTCCACACTTTGTTCTCATACATGGATCCCATCTCAGATTTCATGGCTTCAAGCCATTTTGCGGAATCTGAGCTCACCATCGCTTCTCCATAGTTTGTAGGTTCATCATGATCTAGTAGCATGACTTTCAGAACAGGATTACCGTACCACTCTGGTGCGGATCTTACTCTGGTTGATCTACGAGGTTCAGTAGTATCTTGTTCTGAAGTTTCATGATCATCATCATTAGCTTCCTCACTAATTGGTGTAGGTGTCACACAAACCGGTTTCTGTGATGTATTACTTTCCAATAAGGGAGCAGGTATAGTTACCTCATCAAGTTCTACTTTCCTCCCACTCACTTCTTTCGAGAGAAACTCCTTCTCTAGAAATTTTCCGAATTTAGCAACAAAAGTCTTGCCTTCGGATCTGTGATAAAAGGTGTATCCAATAGTTTCGTTTGGATATCCTATGAAGACACATTTCTCCGATTTGGGTTCAAGCTTATCAGGTTGAAGCTTTTTCACATAAGCATCGCAGCCCCAAACTTTCAGAAACGACAACTTTGGTTTCTTGCCAAACCACAGTTCATAAGGCGTCGCCTCAACGGATTTTGATGGTGCCCTATTTAACGTGAATGCAGCCGTCTCTAAAGCATGACCCCAAAATGATAGCGGTAAATCAGTAAGAGACATCATAGATCGCACCATATCTAGTAAAGTACGATTACGACGTTCGGACACACCATTACACTGTGGTGTTCCGGGTGGCGTGAGTTGCGTAACTATTCCGCATTGTTTCAAATGTACACCAAACTCGTAACTCAAATATTCTCCTCCACGATCAGATCGTAGGAATTTTATTTTCTTGTTACGATGATTTTCAACTTCACCTTGAAATTCTTTGAACTTTTCAAATGTTTCAGACTTATGTTTCATTAAGTAGATATACCCATATCTGCTTAAGTCATCTGTGAAGGTGAGAAAATAACGATATCTGCCACGAGCCTCAATATTCATCGGACCACATACATCTGTATGTATGATTTCCAACAAATTTGTTGCTCTCTCCATAGTACCGGAGAACGGCGTTTTAGTCATCTTGCCCATGAGGCACGGTTCGCAAGTACCAAGTGATTCATAATCAAGTGGTTCCAAAAGTCCATCAGTATGGAGTTTCTTCATGCGCTTTACACCGATATGACCTAAACGGCAGTGCCACAAATAAGTTGCACTATCATTATCAACTCTGCATCTTTTGGCTTCAACATTATGAATATGTGTGTTACTACTATCGAGATTTAATAAGAATAGACCACTCTTCAAGGGTGCATGACCATAAAAGATATTACTCATATAAATAGAACAACCATTATTCGCTGATTTAAATGAATAACCGTCTCGCATCAAACAAGATCCAGATATAATGTTCATGCTTAACGCTGGCACCAAATAACAATTATTTAGGTCTAATACTAATCCCGAAGGTAGATGTAGAGGTAGCGTGCCGAGTGCGATCACATCGACTTTGGAACCATTTCCCACGCGCATCGTCACCTTGTCCTTAGCCAATCTTCGCTTAATCCATAGTCCCTGTTTCGAGTTGCAAATATTAGCAACAGAACCAGTATCAAATACCCAGGTGCTACTGCGAGCATTAGTAAGGTACACATCAATAACATGTATATCACATATACCTTTGTTCACCTTGCCATCCTTCTTATCCGCCAAATACTTTGGGCAGTTCCGCTTCCAGTGACCAGTCTGCTTGCAGTAGAAGCACTCAGTTTCAGGCTTAGGTCCAGATTTGGGTTTCTTCTCCTGAGCAGCAACTTGCTTGCTGTTCTTTTCGAAGTTCCCCTTCTTCTTCCCTTTGCCATTTTTCTTGAAACTAGTGGTCTTGTTGACCATCAACACTTGATGCTCCTTTTTAGATTTCTACTTCCGCAGCTTTCAGTATTGCGAAGAGCTCGGGAATTGCCTTATTCATCCCCTGCATATTGTAGTTCATCATGAAGCTCTTGTAGCTAGGTGGAAGTGATTGGAGAATTCTGTCAATGACGCAATCATCTGGAAGATTAACTCCCAATTGAATCAAGTGATTATTATACCCAGACATTTTGAGTGTATGCTCACTGACAGAACTGTTGTCCTCCATCTTGCAACTGTAGAACTTATTGGAGACTTCATATCTCTCAATCCGGGCATTTGCTTGAAATATTAACTTCAACTCCTGGAACATCTCATATGCTCCATGACGTTCAAAACGTCGTTGAAGTCCCGATTCTAAGCCGTAAAGCATGGCACTCTGAACTATCGAGTAGTCATCAGCTTTGGTCTGCCAGACGTTCATAACATCTGGTGTTGCTCCAGCAGCAGGCCTGGCACCCAGCGGTGCTTCCATGACGTAATTCTTCTATGCAGCAATGAGGATAATCCTCAAGTTACGGACCTAGTCCGTGTAATTGCTACCATCATCTTTCAACTTTGCTTTCTCAAGGAACGCAATTAAATTCAACGGAACAACAACACGGGCCATCTATGTACAATCAAACATAAACAAGCAAGATACTATCAGGTACTAAGTTCATGATAAATTTAAGTTCAATTAATCATATTACTAAAGAACTCCCACTTAGATAGACATCCCTCTAATCCTCTAAGTGATCACGTGATCCAAATCAACTAAACCATGTCTGATCATCACGTGAGATGGAGTAGTTTCATTGGTGAACATCACTATGTTGATCATATCTACTATATGATTCACGCTCGACCTTTCGGTCTCCGTGTTCCGAGGCCATATCTGTATATGCTTGGCTCGTCAAGTATAACTTGAGTATTCCGCGTGTGCAACTATTTTGCACCCATTGTATTTGAACGTAGAGCCTATCACACCCGATCATCACGTGGTGTCTCAGCACGAAGAACTTTCGCAATGGTGCATACTCAGGGAGAACACTTCTTGATAATTAGTGAGAGATCATCTTAAAATGCTACCGTCAATCAAAGCAAGATAAGATCCATAAAAGATAAACATCACATGCAATCAATATAAGTGATATGATATGGCCATCATCATCTTGTGCTTGTGATATCCATCTTCGAAGCACCGTCATGATCACCATCGTCACCGGCGCGACATCTTGATCATCATCGTAGCATCGTTGTCGTCTCGCCAATTTTATGCTTCCACGACTATCGCTGCCGCTTAGTGATAAAGTAAAGCATTACAGCGCAATTGCATTGCATACAATAAAGCGACAACCATATGGCTCGTGCCAGTTGCCGATAACTCAGTTACAAAACATGATCATCTCACACAATAAAATTTAGCATCATGTCTTGACCATATCACATCACAACATGCCCTGCAAAAACAAGTTAGACGTCCTCTACTTTGTTTGTTGCAAGTTTTACATGGCTGCTACGGGCTTAAGCAAGAACCAATCTTAGCTACGCATCAAAACCACAACGATAGTTTGTCAAGTTGGTGTTGTTTTAACCTTCGCAAGGACCGGGCGTAGCCACACTCGGTTCAACTAAAGTTGGAGAAACTGACACCCGCCAGCCACCTGTGTGCAAAGCACGTCGGTAGAACCAGTCTCGCGTAAGCGTACACGTAATGTCAGTCCGGGCCGCTTCATCCAACAATACCGCCGAACCAAAGTATGACATGCTGGTAAGCAGTATGACTTATATCGCCCACAACTCACTTGTGTTCTACTCGTGCACAACATCAACACATAAAACCTAGGCTCTGATACCACTGTTGGGGAACGTAGTAATTTTAAAAAAATTCCTACGCACACGCAACATAATGGTGATGCATAGCAACGAGAGGGGAGAGTATTGTCTACGTACCCTCATAGACCGGCAACGGAAGTGTTGACACAACGTAGAGGAAGTAGTCGTACGTCTTCCCGATCCGACCAATCCAAGTACCGAACGTACGGCACCTCCGAGTTCTGCACACGTTCAGCTCGATGACGATCCCCGGACTCTGATCCAGCAAAGTGTCGGGGAAGAGTTCCGTCAGCATGATGGCATGGTGACGATCTTGATGTTCTACCGTCGCAGGGCTTCGCCTAAGCACCGATATAATATTATCGAGGAGTATGGTGGAAGGGGGCACCGCACACGGCTAAGAAAACGATCACGAGGATCAACTTGTGTGTCTAGAGGTGCCCCCCTGCACCCATATATAAAGGAGCAGGGGGGAGGCCGGCCGGCGCTAGGGCGCGCCAAGGAGGAGGAGTCCTCCTCCTAGTAGGAGTAGGACTCCCCTCTTTCCTACTCCTACTAGGAGGGGAAAGGAAGGGGGAGAGGGAGAAGGAAAGGGGGGCGTCGCCCCCCTTCTCCTAGTCCAATTCGGACCAGAGAGGGAGGGGGCGCGCGGCCCACCCAGGCCGCCCCTCTCTCTCTCCACTAGGGCCCATAAGGCCCATTACTTCTCGGGGGGGGGGGGGTTCCGGTAACCCTCCGGCACTCCGGTTTTCTCCGAAATCACCCGGAACAGTTCCGGTGTCCGAATATAGCCGTCCAATATATCAATCTTTATGTCTCGACCATTTCGAGACTCCTCGTCATGTCCGTGATCACATCCGGGACTCCGAACAAACTTCGGTACATCAAAATATATAAACTCATAATGAAACTGTCATCATAACGTTAAGCGTGCGGACCCTACGGGTTCGAGAACAATGTAGACATGACCAAGACATGTCTCCGGTCAATAACCAATAGCGGAACCTGGATGCTCATATTGGCTCCCACATATTCTACGAAGATCTTTATCGGTCTGACCACATAACAACATACTTTGTTCCCTTTGTCATCGGTATGTTACTTGCCCGAGATTCGATCGTCGGTATCTCAATACATAGTTCAATCTCGTTACCGGCAAGTCTCTTTACTCGTTTCATAATGCATCATCTCGCAACTAACTCATTAGTTGCAATGCTTGCAAGGCTTTTGTGATGTGCATTACCGAGAGGGCCTAGAGATACCTCTCCGACAATCGGAGTGACAAATCCTAATCTCGAAATACGCCAACCCAACATGTACCTTTGGAGACACCTATAGAGCTCCTTTATAATCACCCAGTTACGTTGTGACGTTTGGTAGCACACAAAGTGTTCCTCCGGTAAACGGGGGTTGCATAATCTCATAGTCATAGAAACATGTATAAGTCATGAAGAAAGCAAGCAACATACTAAACGATCGGGTGCTAAGCTAATGGAATGGGTCATGTCAATCACATCATTCTCCTAATGATGTGATCCCGTTAATCAAATGACAACACATGTCTATGGTTAGGAAACATAACCATCTTTGATTAACAAGCTAGTCAAGTAGCGGCACACTAATGACGTTTAGTTTGTCTATGTATTCACACAAGTATTATGTTTCCGGATAATACAATTCTAGCATGAATAATAAATATTTATCATGATATAAGGAAATAAAATAATAACTTTATTATTGCCTCTAGGGCATATTTCCTTCAGTCATATCATCAAAGGCCCATCTCAACATACATGTGAAAAGTTTTTTCATTATTAGTTGATCCCACTACTTCTCTCAATATGCACACATTCCACTTCATGACATATGCCAACTCATAAAAGGGCCACCACAACATGCATGGAAAATGTTTCCATCATTATGCTACCTATACGAATAATCAAATACAATATATAATAAGTATTTTAATATTTAGTTTATATATTATTGATCCATATATTCATGTTAATACAATCAAATGTCATTGAAATATGTTGCTGACAATATCCTCAATAACCCATGGGGTACCATCTAGTATAAATTATGTTTAAAGTCAAACGGTTCAATGTTTGACAAAGTTTATAACAAAGAGAGGTAAAAACTACTATAAAAATGGTATCACTAAATACACTAATAAAGTAAATGTTTATATTACATATAGTTAGTAGTATAGTAAAATTTTATATTTTGTATATTTAGTAAAAAAAATAGCTTGTAGTATTATAGTTATTGGTTGTTTTTCTAACAAGCTTCGTCAAACTTTGAGCCATTTTACTTCAAACAAAATTTAATGATCCCCATTGGGAGACGGAGGGAGTAAGAAGCATAGAGCTTTGTCGGTACCATTTGCGTAGTTTTGACAGGATATGTTCGGTATAATTAGTGGGAGGAAAGAAGAATAGTGTTGAAACAACTCAATCAAGAATATTTTTTCTAGATTATGAAAGTGAACAAAGCATAATAGACAGCCAAGGATTTGAGGGAAGCGGTTGAGCTAAATAAATACTTTCTGGGCCCGGGGGGCTAAAAGAAATATGAGGATCCGACGGGGAGATGCGTTTTCCCATTTAGGCCACCCTGATATATTTACCATTCACATTTGTTTCCAAATCTTGAGGAGGGGGGCAGTTCCCCCCTTGGCATGCACACAACTTCGCTAGTGAGGATGATTGTGGATTGGTCGTGACCTGGGCAACTTTCCTTCGCTTTAGATGCTTTGAACGATTGAAAGGGCATGCATGCATGGCCAGTGTGCTCGTTGATTGGACCTAGCTTCCCCTTTGAACATTTTTGGCCTCAAGTATTGACACGGTTGCCCAAGGACAATCGATCTTAGGAAAAGATGGTGTGACATGGGTCGGCATGTTGTGTTATTTTGTGGCATACGTGTTCTCTTCTAGTATGATGATCGAAGTCATGTTTCGAAAACTCTTACCGTGACACATTTTTTCAAGGAAACCGACTATAAGCCACCAAACAACCGCTCAAATTAACCTGCAGCACAACCTATGTGTTTGTTCTCCATAAGCCCCTGCCACGGCTAGGACCACCTTTGCTTCTGGTCGTCCTCATCCTTTTGCAGCCCATGCACCCACCGGGATGTCGTCAGAGCTCTCATCATCGTGGTCACTATATGAAACAAGGGAGGGCGAGAGCGAGTTTCTCTAGTCCTACTACTAGTTTTTGTTGTTATGCTTACTTAGTAGTTTTGTTGCATGCCTCTAAGTTTATCTAGTTCTACTAGTAGATTTTTCTAGAACTGCTATATTTGTACTCCCTCCGATCATTTTTACTTCGCATATTAGATTTGTTCGAAGTCAAACTTTGCTAACTTAGGCCAAATTTATAATAGAAACTATTAACATCTAAAATACCTAATAAATATAATATAAAAATATATTCGAAGATGGATCTATTGATATTGGTGTTGTTATGTGAATGTTAATATTTTTTTCTATAAACTTGATCAAACTTTAAAAAGTTTGACTTCAGACAAACCTAATATGCAGAGTAAAAAGGACCGGAGAGAGTATCATGTTATTCTTTTGTTTTACCGAATTATTTTGTATTTATAAAGAATTAATTAAAATCTCTCATTCATCGCCACTCCTTTGGTCGATAATTTTGATCCTACACTTTGCGACGTGGGTTTGGTCGACGGTCATTTGCACGAAGTTGGAGTCGCTTGCTCAGGGAGAAGTGTTGACGATGACATCAATGTGCAACCTCAACAAGACTTTTTTGTTTGTGTGTGTGTGTGTGTGTGTGTGTGTGTGTGTGTGTGTGTGTGTGTGTGTGTGTGTGTGTTTAAGTATGCCAAATCAGCGGGTTATGCCAGTTTTTGCCCGACTTTTCGTTAACTAACCAGACAAATCTCTTCTTCTTAACTAATAGATGAGGCAAATAGTTATCGCCGTCTCTAAATAAATAAAACTAACATGATTCAAGCGTCTCACTCATAAAAAATATTATGATACCAACACCTATAACTTACCCAAGTTTGCATAGGCTCCGTGAAAGCACATTCCAAGTAACCAGGTTCAATATAGCTATCCGGACCTGCCGCCCAATGAAAGCATACTCATAATGCAATAATATATGCATCCGACTCAAAAAATCAATGGCACACTTCAAGAACTAAAAAAATAAAACCTCCCACACATGAAAGTGAAAAGAAAACTAGCAAGATGTCCTATCCCACATCTATACGATTAAAAAAGCATAACCCGGTAGAAATCCAACGAAGCTAAAAGATATTTGTCGAACACTTCCAACAAGACGAGCTCAAAGGCATTGCTCCAATTATCAAGGGGGCTATGGGCAGGAGATATCGACATCGATGAAAAACTTCAGTGCGTGGGAATTTACTTGCATAGCGTCATTTCAGCGATAAAAACATGATGAATAGACTGAGTGTGTGTTGCGAGTAACATTTCCACACTAGCATTGCCTTGTTTGAATTCTATCGGATAACACGAACGAAGTGTCTGATTTACATATCAATTTCAATAAAAAGAGTACTCCTGCCATGCATGCCGGAAACACCGTAAGCCCTACCTTCGCGCTTACGAAGGAGAGCTCCAAATTGCAAAATCTCCTGGCTACATGATGCGCCTTCTAGAACACACATGCATTTACATAAATTTAGTTGCACAACTGTTCGTTAAATACTCCCTCCGGAAATACTTGTTGGAGAAATGGATAAATTTTCGAATGGAGAGAGTAACAATGACTTTACGCAAATATATGTAAGCACCGTTTCACATTTTTAGTACTTTATTGACACGAGAGGCATAAAAGCAGAAAACTCATACTACAGAATTCATGTTCGATCGAACAAGGGTGCTCACGAAACCGATAGGATCCAGTTATCCAGGCAACGGAATTAGTAGGACTAGTCGAGCGAGCATTTGTTTTCACCGGATAGCTTTACAAACTAGATGATGCCTCAACGCGTTGCTGTGGGAAATTTGCTAAAAGAATGCATAAAAGTTGCTACAAAAACATCTATGACTAATGAGAAGTAAATCTAAGCTTAAAAATGAAAGTGAAACACAAAGGGTATACAAAGAGAAAAAATGAATTTTAATTAGAAGAATATCATTTGTAACAAAAAATAATATGAATGTGAACTACATAGGTATGATGCAAACGATCAACACATATATTCTCAAAACAAAATCTAATGAAAAAAACTAACTTATGATAGCATGCATGAATTGATGATGTGATGCATGCATGCATACACTAATGCAAAAACAATGTAACTTGTGACTTGCATGGCATACTCCCTTGGTCCGGTGAAGAATGTACATCTAGCTTCAAAATTTGTTTACAAAAGAGTGTACTTACTACTATATCTTTCCAGCGCACTTAAAGTAGGAAAAATACTTCTCTCTCTTCACACGGTAATCAAGACCAATAGCAATCTATGAATGGTCTTCTTAATTTCTACACGCACTTAGCTCATTGGGGGTTAAGTAATTAAAGATGAGGGAGATGGTGGCTTGCACCTTTTCAATGCATTTTTTACTCAAGTCCATAATTTGTCCAGTTAGTGGGTAGTTAGGGCATCTCCAGTCGCGCCCCAACAGGCCCCCCCAGGCCACTTTTTCGGCGCAGGCGCCGAAAAAACGGCCCAGTCGCGCCCCCGGACGCCGAAAATCGCCGGTTCAGACCTTTTTTCCGCCCGGCGGTCACAAGCCGAACCTGGCGCGCTGGGGAGCAGTTGGGGGCTCCGGCGCTAGGGAAAAGCACGCCTGGCCCACACCGACAGGGGAAAAGTCAAGGTTTTCTTCCCCCTACTCGCCTCGCACCCCCCGCGCCCTCGACCACCACTAGCTATATCCCGGCGACGGCCGCTGCTCTACTCCGCTAGGTAGCCATTCCCCGCCGGAAAATAGCAGCGCTTCGCCGCGGCAGCCCCTCCCACAGCAGTTGGGCGTTTCTGGCCGCGGAGGCGCGGTTTAACGGCGGGTACATGCCCACCGAGCGCAAGGGGTTCGGCGTTTTGCCTGCCTCGGCGATGGACTCGGATGAGGAGGAAGAGCTCGCCGCGCTGCTGGAGGAGGAAGCCGCGGCCGATGTCCAGGAAGAAGAGCATCTCATGGTGCTCGCCGCCCTCGCCCAGCTGCTGGCGAGCAATGAAAAGCCGCGGCGAGGTGGCTCGGCGCCGGGGCGGGTGAAAGCAAAGAACCGGCATCGTCTCCAAGGCTACTGCATGCTCTACTCCGACTACTTCGCCGATGCTCCACTTCATGGCGAGAGAACATTTCGGCGCCGTTATCGGATGAGCCGAAAGCTCTTCCTCAGGATTGTGAATTCCATCCAGGAGTTCGACAACTACTTCAAGTGCAAGATGGATTGCACTGGCGCTCTTGGATTCACCTCCTGTTGGGTAATGTGGTAATTTCAAAAAAATTCCTACGCACACGCAAGATCATGGTGATGCATAGCAACGAGGGGAGAGCATGATCTACGTACACTTGTAGATCGCAACAGAAGCGTTGACACAACGTAGAGGAAGTAGTCGTACGTCTTCTTCCCGATCCGACCGATCCAAGCACCGTTACTCCGGCACCTCCGAGTTCTTAGCACACGTACAGCTCGATGACGATCCCCGGGCTCTGATCCAGCAAAGCTTCGGGGAGGAGTTCCGTCAGCACGACGGCGTGGTGACGATCTTGATGTTCTACCGACGCAGGGCTTCGCCTAAGCACTACAACGATATGATCGAGGTGGAATATGGTGGCAGGGGGCACCGCACACGGCTAAGGAACGATCTCAAAGATCAACTTGTGTGTCCTAGGGTGCCCCCCTGCCCCGTATATAAAGGAGCAAGGGGGAGGCCGGCCGGCCCTATGGGGCGCGCCAAGGGGAGGGGGAGTCCTCTTCCTAGTGGGAGTAGGACTCCCCTTTCCTAATCCAATTAGGAAACCCTAAGGGGGAAGGAAAGAGGGGGAGAGGGAGAGGGAAAGAGGGGCCGCGCCCCCTTCCCTAGTCCAATTCGGACTCCCCATGTGGGGGGGCACCTCCTAGGCCGCAGCCCTCTCTCTCCCCTAAGGCCCAATAAGGCCCATTACTTCCCCGGAGGGTTCCGGTAACCCTTCCGGTACTCCGGTTTTCTCCAAAATCACCCGAAAAACTTCCGGTGTCCGAATATAGCCGTCCAATATATCAATCTTTATGTCTCGACCATTCCGAGACTCCTCGTCATGTCCGTGATCTCATCCGGGACTCCGAACTAACTTCGGTACATCAAAATGCATAAACTCATAATAATTGTCATCGTAACGTTAAGCGTGCGGACCCTACGGTTCGAGAACAATGTAGACATGACCGAGACACGTCTCCGGTTAATAACCAATAGCGGGACCTGGATGCCCATATTGGCTCCTACATATTCTACGAAGATCTTTATCGGTCAGACCGCATAACAACATACGTTCTTCCCTTTGTCATCGGTATGTTACTTGCCCGAGATTCGATCGTCGGTATCCAATACCTAGTTCAATCTCGTTACCGGCAAGTCTCTTTACTCGTTCTGTAATACATCATCCCGCAACTAACTCATTAGTTGCAATGCTTGCAAGGCTTATGTGATGTGCATTACCGAGAGGGCCCAGAGATACCTCTCCGACAATCGGAGTGACAAATCCTAATCTCGAAATACGCCAACCCAAACTATACCTTTGGAGACACCTGTATAGCTCCTTTATAATCACCCAGTTACGTTGTGACGTTTGGTAGCACACAAAGTGTTCCTCCGGTAAATGGGAGTTGCATAATCTCATAGTCATAGGAACATGTATAAGTCATGAAGAAAGCAATAGCAACATACTAAACGATCGGGTGCTAAGCTAATGAAATGGGTCATGTCAATCAGATATTCAACTAATGATGTGACCTCGTTAATCAAATAACAACACTTTGTTTATGGTTAGAAAACATAACCATCTTTGATTAACGAGCTAGTCAAGTAGAGGCATACTAGTGACACTAAGTTTGTCTATGTATTCACACATGTATTATGTTTCCGGTTAATACAATTCTAGCATGAATAATAAACATTTATCATGATATAAGGAAATAAATAATAACTTTATTATTGCCTCTAGGGCATATTTCCTTCAGTCTCCCACTTGCACTAGAGTCAATAATCTAGATTACACAGTAATGATTCTAACACCCATGGAGCCTTGGTGCTGATCATGTTTTGCTCGTGGAAGAGGCTTAGTCAACGGGTCTGCAACATTCAGATCCGTATGTATCTTGCAAATCTCTATGTCTCCCACCTGGACTAGATCCCGGATGGAATTGAAGCGTCTCTTGATGTGCTTGGTCCTCTTGTGAAATCTGGATTCCTTTGCCAAGGCAATTGCACCAGTATTGTCACAAAAGATTTTCATTGGACCCGATGCACTAGGTATGACACCTAGATCGGATATGAACTCCTTCATCCAGACTCCTTCGTTTGCTGCTTCCGAAGCAGCTATGTACTCCGCTTCACATGTAGATCCCGCTACGACGCTTTGTTTAGAACTGCACCAACTGACAGCTCCACCGTTTAATGTAAACACGTATCCGGTTTGCGATTTAGAATCGTCTGGATCAGTGTCAAAGCTTGCATCAACGTAACCTCTTACGGTGAGCTCTTTGTCACCTCCATATACGAGAAACATATCCTTAGTCCTTTTCAGGTATTTCAGGATGTTCTTGACCGTTGTCCAGTGATCCACTCCTGGATTACTTTGGTACCTCCCTACTAAACTTATAGCAAGGCACACATCAGGTCTAGTACATAGCATTGCATACATGATAGAGCCTATGGCTAAAGCATAGGGAACATCTTTCATTTTCTCTCTATCTTCTACAGTGGTCGGGCATTGAGTCTGACTCAACTTCACACCTTGTAACACAGGCAAGAACCCTTTCTTTGCTTGATCCATTTTGAACTTCTTTAAAATCTTGTCAAGGTATGTGCTTTGTGAAAGTCCAATTAAGCGTCTTGATCTATCTCTATAGATCTTTATACCTAATATGTAAGCAGCTTCACCGAGGTCTTTCATTGAAAGACTCTTATTCAAGTATCCCTTTATGCTATCCAGAAATTCCATATCATTTCCAATCAGCAATATGTCATCCACATATAATATCAAAAATGCTACAGAGCTCCCACTCACTTTCTTGTAAATACAGGCTTCTCCGAAAGTCTGTATAAAACCAAATGCTTTGATCACACTATCAAAGCGTTTATTCCAACTCCGAGAGGCTTGCACCAGTCCATAAATGGATCGCTGGAGCTTGCACACTTTGTTAGCTCCCTTTGGATTGACAAAACCTTCCGGTTGCATCATATACAACTCTTCTTCCAGAAATCCATTCAGGAATGCAGTTTTTACATCCATCTGCCAAATTTCATAATCATAAACTGCGGCAATTGCTAACATGATTCGGACAGACTTAAGCATCGCTACGGGTGAGAAGGTCTCATCGTAGTCAACCCCTTGAACTTGTCGAAAACCTTTTGCGACAAGTCGAGCTTTGTAGACAGTAACATTACCATCAGCGTCTGTCTTCTTCTTGAAGATCCATTTATTCTTAATTGCTTGCCGATCATCGGGCAAGTCAACCAAAGTCCATACTTTGTTCTCATACATGGATCCCATCTCAGATTTTATGGCTTCAAGCCATTTTGCGGAATCTGGGCTCACCATCGCTTCTTCATAGTTCGTAGGTTCATCATGATCTAGCAGCATGATTTCGAGGACAGGATTACCGTACCACTCTGGTGCGGATCTCGCTCTGGTTGATCTACGAGGTTCAGTAGTATCTTGTCCTGAAGTTTCATGATCATCATCATTAGCTTCCTCACTAATTGGTATAGGTGTCGCAGAAACAGTTTTCTGTGATGTACTACTTTCCAATAAGGGAGCAGGTACAGTTACCTCGTCAAGTTCTACTTTCCTCCCACTCACTTCTTTCGAGAGAAACTCCTTCTCTAGAAAGGATCCATTTTTAGCAACGAATGTCTTGCCTTCGGATCTGTGATAGAAGGTGTACCCAATAGTCTCCTTTGGGTATCCTATGAAGACACATTTCTTCGATTTGGGTTCGAGCTTATTAGGTTGAAGCTTTTTCACATATAAGCATCGCAGCCCCAAACTTTAAGAAACGACAACTTTGGTTTCTTGCCAAACCATAGTTCATAAGGCGTCGTCTCAACGGATTTTGATGGTGCCCTATTTAACGTGAATGTGGCCGTCTCTAAAGCATAACCCCAAAATGATAGCGGTAAATCAGTAAGATACATCATAGATCGCACCATATCTAGTAAAGTACGATTACGATGTTCGGACACACCATTACGCTGTGGTGTTCCGGGTGGCGTGAGTTGCGAAACTATTCCACAATTTTTCAAATGTACACCAAACTCGTAACTCAAATATTCTCCTCCACGATCAGATCGTAGAAACTATATTTTCTTGTTACGATGATTTTCAACTTCACTCTAAAATTCTTTGAACTTTTCAAATATTTCAGACTTATGTTTCATTAAGTAGATATACCCATATCTGCTTAAGTCATCTGTGAAGGTGAAAAAATAACGATATCCGCCACGAGCCTCAATATTCATCGGACCACATACATCGGTATGTATGATTTCCAACAAATCTGTTGCTCTCTCCATAGTACCGGAGAACGGTGTTTTAGTCATCTTGCCCATGAGGCACGGTTCGCAAGTACCAAGTGATTCATAATCAAGTGGTTCCAAAAGTCCATCAGTATGGAGTTTCTTCATGCGCTTTATACCGATATGACCTAAATGGCAGTGCCACAAATAAGTTGCACTGTCATTGTCAACTCTGCATCTTTTGGTTTCAACATTATGAATATGTGTGTTACTACTATCGAGATTCATCAAAAATAGACCACTTCTCAAAGGTGCATGACCATAAAAGATATTACTCATATAAATAGAACAACCATTATTCTCTGATTTAGATGAATAACCGTCTCGCATCAAACAAGATCCAGATATAATGTTCATGCTCAACGCTGACACCAAATAACAATTATTTAGGTCTAATATTAATCCCGAAGGTAGATGTAGAGGTAGCGTGCCGACCGCGATCACATCGACTTTGGAACCGTTTCCCACGCGCATCGTCACCTCGTCCTTTGCCAGTGTTCGCTTAATCCGTAGTCCCTGTTTTGAGTTGCAAATATTAGCAACAGAACCAGTATCAAATACCCAGGTGCTACTGCGAGCTCTAGTAAGGTACACATCAATAACATGTATATCACATATACCTTTGTTCACCTTGCCATCCTTCTTATCCGCCAAATACTTGGGGCAGTTCCGCTTCCAGTGACCAGTCTGCTTGCAGTAGAAGCACTCAGTTTCAGGCTTAGGTCCAGGCTTGGATTTCTTCTCTTGAGCAGCAACTTGCTTCCTGTTCTTCTTGAAGTTCCCCTTCTTCTTCCCTATGCCCTTTTTCTTGAAACTAGTGGTCTTGCTGACCATCAACACTTGATGCTCCTTTTTGATTTCTACCTCCGCAGCTTTCAGCATTGCGAAGAGCTCGGGAATAGTCTTGTTCATCCCTTGCATATTATAGTTCATCACGAAGCTCTTGTAGCTTGGTGGCAGTGATTGGAGAATTCTGTCAATGACGCAATCATCTGGAAGATTAACTCTCATCTAAATCAAGTGATTATTATACCCAGACATTTTGAGTATATGCTCACTGACAGAACTGTTCTCCTCCATCTTGCAGCTATAGAACTTATTGGAGACTTCATATCTCTCAATCCGGGCATTTGCTTGAAATATTAACTTCAACTCCTAGAACATTTCATATGCTCCATGACGTTCAAAACGTCGTTGAAGTCCCGATTCTAAGCCGTAAAGCATGACACACTGAACTATTGAGTAGTCATCAGCTTTGCTCTGCCAGACGTTCATAACATCTGGTGTTGCTCCAGCAGCAGGCCTGGCACCCAGCGGTGCTTTCAGGACGTAATTCTTCTGAGCAGCAATGAGGATAATCCTCAAGTTACGGACCCAGTCCGTGTAATTGCTACCATCATCTTTCAACTTCGCTTTCTCAAGGAACGCATTAAAATTCAACGGAACAACAGCACGAGCCATCTATCTATAATCAACATAAACAAGCAAGATACTATCAGGTACTAAGTTCATGATAAGTTTAAGTTCAATTAATCAAATTACTTAAGAACTCCCACTTAGATAGACATCCCTCTAATCCTCTAAGTGATCACGTGATCCAAATCAACTAAACCATAACCGATCATCACGTGAGATGGAGTAGTTTTCAATGGTGAACATCGCTATGTTGATCATATCTACTATATGATTCACGCTCGACCTTTCGGTCTCCGTGTTCCGAGGCCATATCTGCATATGCTAGGCTCGTCAAGTTTAACCTGAGTATTCAGCGTGTGCAAAACTGGCTTGCACCCGTTGTAGATGGACGTAGAGCTTATCACACCCGATCATCACGTGGTGTCTGGGCACGACGAACTTTGGCAACGGTGCATACTCAGGGAGAACACTTCTTGATAATTTAGTGAGAGGTCATCTTATAATGCTACCGTCAATCAAAGCAGGATAAGATGTATAAAAAGATAAACATCACATGCAATCAATATAAGTGATATGATATGGCCATCATTATCTTGTGCTTGTGATCTCCATCTCCGAAGCACCGTCATGATCACCATCGTCACCGGCACGACACCTTGATCTCCATCGTAGCATCGTTGTCGTCTCGCCAATCTTATGCTTCCACGACTATCGCTACCGCTTAGTGATAAAGTAAAGCATTACATCGCGATTGCATTGCATACAATAAAGCGACAACCATATGGCTCCTGCCAGTTGTCGATAACTCGGTTACAAAACATGATCATCTCATACAATAAAATTTAGCATCATGTCTTGGCCATATCACATCACAATATGCCCTGCAAAAACAAGTTAGACGTCCTCTACTTTGTTGTTGCAAGTTTTACGTGGCTGCTACGGGCTTAAGTAAGAACCAAAGTAAGAACCAATCTCACCTACGCATCAAAACCACAACGATAGTTTGTCAAATAGACTCTGTTTTAACCTTCGCAAGGACCGGGCGTAGCCACACTTGGTTCAACTAAAGTTGGAGAAACAGTCACCCGCAAGCCACCTTTGTGCAAAGCACGTCGGGAGAACCGGTCTCGCGTAAGCGTACGCGTAATGTCGGTCCGGGCCGCTTCATCCAACAATACCGCTGAACCAAAGTATGACATGCTGGTAGGCAGTATGACTTATCGCCCACAACTCACTTGTGTTCTACTCGTGCATATAACATCAAACCATAAAACCTAGGCTCGGATGCCACTGTTGGGTAATGTAGTAATTTCAAAAAATTTCCTACGCACACGCAAGATCATGGTGATGCATAGCAACGAGGGGAGAGCATGATCTACGTACCCTTGTAGATCGCAACGGAAGCGTTGACACAACATAGAGGAAGTAGTGGTACGTCTTCTTCCCGATCCGACCGATCCAAGCACCGTTACTCCGGCACCTCCGAGTTCTTAGCACACGTACAGCTCGATGACGATCCCCGGGCTCCGATCCAGCAAAGCTTCGGGGAGGAGTTCCGTCAGCACAAGGGCGTGGTGACGATCTTGATGTTCTACCAACGCAGGGCTTCGCCTAAGGACTACAATGATATGATCGAGGTGGAATATGGTGGCAGGGGGCACCGCACACGGCTAAGGAACGATCTCAAAGATCAACTTGTGTGTCCTAGGGTGCCCCCCTGCCCCCGTATATAAAGGAGCAAGGGGGAGGCCGGCCGGCCCTATGGGGCGCGCCAAGGGGAGGGGGAGTCCTCCTCCTAGTGGGAGTAGGACTCCCCTTTCCTAATCCAATTAGGAAACCCTAAGGGGGAAGGAAAGAGGGGGAGAGGGAGAGGGAAAGAGGGGCCGCGCCCCCTTCCCTAGTCCAATTCGGACTCCCCATGTGGGGGGGCGCGCCACCTCCTAGGCCGCAGCCCTCTCTCTCCCCTAAGGCCCAATAAGGCCCATTACTTCCCCGGAGGGTTCCGGTAACCCTTCCGGTACTCTGGTTTTCTCCGAAATCACCCGGAACACTTCCGGTGTCCGAATATAGCCGTCCAATATATCAATCTCTATGTCTCGACCATTCCGAGACTCCTCGTCATGTCCGTGATCTCATCCGGGACTCCGAACTAACTTCCGTACATCAAAATGCATAAAGTCATAATAACTGTCATCGTAACATTAAGCGTGCGGACCCTACGGTTCGAGAACAATGTAGACATGACCGAGACACGGCTCTGGTCAATAACCAATAGCGGGACCTGGATGCCCATATTGGCTCCTACATATTCTACGAAGATCTTTATCGGTCAGACCGCATAACAACATACGTTGTTCCCTTTGTCATCGGTATGTTACTTGCCCGAGATTCGATCGTCTGTATCCAATACCTAGTTCAATCTCGTTACCAGCAAGTCTCTTTACTCGTTCTGTAATACATCATCCCGCAACTAACTCATTAGTTGCAATGCTTGCAAGGCTTATGTGATGTGCATTACCGAGAGGGCCCAGGGATACCTCTCCGACAATCGGAGTGACAAATCCTAATCTCGAAATACGCCAACCCAAACTCTACCTTTGGAGACACCTGTAGAGCTCCTTTATAATCACCCAGTTACGTTGTGATGTTTGGTAGCACACAAAGTGTTCCTCCGGTAAACGGGAGTTGCATAATCTCATAGTCATAGGAACATGTATAAGTCATGAAGAAAGCAATAGCAACATACTAAACGATCGGGTGCTAAGCTAATGAAATGGGTCATGTCAATCAGATCATTCAACTAATGATGTGACCTCGTTAATCAAATAACAACACTTTGTTTATGGTTAGGAAACATAACCATCTTTGATTAACGAGCTAGTCAAGTAGAGGCATACTAGTGACACTAAGTTTGTCTATGTATTCACACATGTATTATGTTTCCGGTTACTACAATTCTAGCATGAATAATAAACATTTATCATGATATAAGGAAATAAATAATAACTTTATTATTGCCTCTAGGGCATATTTCCTTCACCTCCATCCAGAAGTGCACGACAGCGATGAGGATGCTTGCATATGGAGCTCCTAGATTCACTTGACGACTATGGGCGCATGGCCGAGTCCACCAGCATAGAGTGTTTCTACAAGTTCTGTCGGGCAGTGGTGGCAGTGTTTGGACCATAATACTTGAGAACATCTAATGCGGAAGACACTACTCGGATCCTAGCCCAGAATGCAGCAAGAGGATTTCCTGGGATGCTTGGAAGCATCGACTGCATGCATTGGAAATGGAAGAATTGCCCATTTGGTTGGCAGGGGATGTACAAAGGCGCCAAAGGCGGTTGTAGTGTGGTGCTTGAGGCGGTAGCCACATAGGACCTTTGGATTTGGCATTCCTTCTTTGGTATGCCAGGAACTCACAATGACATCAACGTGCTGCAGTGCTCTCCTGTTTTTGCCAAGCTCGTTGAGGGCCATTCTCCTCCGGTGAACTTCGAGATCAATGGGCACCAATACAACAAGGGGTACTATCTAGCTGACAGCATCTATCTGAGATGGTCGACATTTGTGAAGACGATCTCAAACCCTGTGGCAGGAGGCAAGAACGCCTGGTTTGCGAAGCTTCAGGAGGCTTGCAGTAAGGATGCCGAGCGGGCATTTGGTGTGCTCCAATCTCGATTTGCTGTTGTTCGGTACCCCGCTCAGACCTGGTCCAAAGATCAGATGTGGGAGATTTTGACTTGCTGTGTCATCTTGCACAACATGATCATCGAGAGCGAGCAAGAAGACCCAGTGTTTGACACTGAACCATACTACATGCAGGGTCCTCTAGCCGAAGTTGATCACCAGCTACCGGCAACTTGGACTGCCTATCTCAGTATGCGTCAGGAGATCCGAGACCCACAGGTGCATCATCAACTGCAGAAAGATCTGATTGAGCACCTATGGAGGCTCAAGGGGGACGCCGTGTGATGAAATACGAATTTTTATTTGTTGAACTATATAATTTGTATTGAACTATTTGTTGTTGTACTATTTTGTTGAAGTATTTGATTTTTCCGTGATGAAATATGTGATAAGAAATAATTGTGTTGATAATTGAACGCCGAGACACGGCGAAACCATGCCGAATATGGGCCGTTTATTCGTCGAAATTGGGCTGCAAAGTGGGCCAATTTCGGCGCTTAGGGGCGACGACTGGACGCAAAACCGCCCCAGCACCGATTGTATCGCCGGCTCGCCCCCAGGGTGTGATTTTTATGCGTCCTGTGGGGGCCAACGGCTGAAGATGCCCTTACATTTCTAGAAAAAATAGCTAGTGGGTTGTATCTATTTAGAATAGTGGGTTGTACCTATTTAGGAATAGAAGATATCACTAGCGACCGGTTCAGCTGGTGCAAGATTTTTGAGCCCAGACCGGGGAGAAGAAATGTGGGGGCATCTTTTCCAGTTCGATCACAGATTCCGCTGCACCAATCACAGACCACGCGCTCAGGTTTCGGAATCTCAGCAGCTCTGCTGGCTTTCAGCCACCACGGAACGGCAGGGAGCAGGGCAGCGACAGCGGGCCGGGCCCGCGCCGCAGCCACCGCGCCCACAATCCACATGCCGCTCCCCGTTCACTCTCCAGCGCCTTCCTCCCTCCCCGTTCTCCCCCTCCCCTCTCTCTCTCCCACGCCTCTTATCGCTTCCGAGCTCTCATGGCCGCACACCCCGCGCGCTAAGCAAGCCTGACAGCCCGACCCCATGAGGCAGCCGCACCTCCTCTCGCCGCAGCGGCTCTCCCCCTCGCCCGTCCTCTCCCCCCACTTCTCGCCGCCCTGCGCGGCGCAGGGCGGCTCGCCGTGGCGGTGGCGCCACCGCCGGGCCTTCCACCCGCCGCTCTCCTCGCTGCGGGAGTCCGACAAGGGCACGCTGCGCAAGGCCTCGCCCAACCTCCCCTTCCGCCTCGGCGGCGGCGGCGGCGGCGGCCGCAGCCCCGACGACCGCCGCTCCGCCGCCGACCAGGAGAGGAAGGAGAAGGAGAGGGAGAGGGAGGAGGAGGAAGAGGGCGGCGGGGTCTCGGGGGCCCTCACCGGGACGCTGCTCGCCGGGGCGGTGCTGGTCGGGGTCGTAGGGGGGTTCGGGGCCGCCGGGTACGTGTACAAGGACCAGATCAATACCTTCCTCACGCACTTCTCCGGGTTCATTGAGGGTAATGGAACCAACAATCCAGCTGTGCTCCCACCTCTGCTCCTAGCTCTGCTTGCTTTGTACGAGTACTTGTTTACCTAAGTTGTGCGTTTAGTACTGAAATTAGTGAAATGCCTTGCGAATTCTGCGTTCAAATATAGCTAGTGATTCTGGTGCTTAGATACTAGTACTCCGTAGTGGCGCATGATAGCAAGACTACTGGATCGCAGAACTAACCATTCACATATCCGCTGATTCCTGTTTGATCATTAGGAAATCTTTCAAGTAAACGCCTTCCTTGGACATTTTTAGTTAAACTTTTATATGACTTTGCATGAACAGGTTATGGCACTGCTGGGTACGCGTTGTTCATACTTGCCTATGCAGGATTGGAGGTATATTCTTGAATTATCAACCTTGGTCCTCTACCTTCTTGTCAAGGCTTATGATCATTTCCACCCAAACTTGCTATTCCACTACAGATGATAATACAAGGTTGCCTTATCAGCAGGACAGCTGGGCAGTTGTTCTGAAATGTTTGAAATGCTATAATCTGATAATACTAGGGGGGCCGTACACAACCTAATGTTCACGATAAGCTAAAAATGCATCAATGCTCCTTGTGTATGCAGCTGTCACATAAATGCCTAGGCATGAGATCATCTTTGTGACTTTATTTTTTGGGGGTTGGTGAAACAAAAATTGGTGGGTCCACATTTGATCCTTTTGGCTATGAATCTTAGACCTGTTGCATAACATCAGCGTTGCAACCTTGGATTAGTACTAATGATAGTGTTTGTTTGATTCAGGTTCTTGCAATTCCAGCAGTACCGTTGACCATGTCTGCAGGTCTATTATTCGGTAGTGTTACTGGTACTATTATGGTTTCAATCAGTGGGACAGTAAGTAACTTCAACATGAAGAACATTTCTGTTTTAATTCTGCTGTTATGCATTTTCTCATTGAATTTTGTCGACTTTATAGCTAGCTGCCGCTGTGGCCTTTCTCATCGCTAGATACTTTGCTAGAGAGCGTATTCTTAAGATGGTTGAAGGAAACAAGAAGTTTCTGGCGATTGATAAAGCAATAGGTGAAAATGGATTCAAGGTTGTGACTCTTCTTCGTTTGAGTCCCCTATTACCTTTCTCCCTTGGGAACTACCTGTACGGCTTGACTTCAGTCAAGTTCTTACCCTATGTGTTGGGCAGGTTAGTTTCTACTCCCACTTCCTTATTTTATTTTGGTATTCTCCTTGAATCTAACAGAAATGATGAAGTACATATTCCTGAACACAGAAAAACTAAGTACATAGCCTTAAACTTCTATTCCACAGAGCAAACTGCATTCATTGAGAAATTTAGCTGTTCTTAACGACCTGTTAACTTAAAGTTTCATATGCATGATTCATGATGCAGTGTAGTAATGTTATTACGGAACACGGGCGCATGCGATTTACAAAATCAAAGGAGTAGCAAATATCATATACCTGGTTAAGGGACTGACAACTTTCTGATACACTACAAATTGAGGATTCTTTTGTGAAGGAATATTACACTGAAAAATTTGCCATCAGTATATTTTTTTTCCTTAAAGCAATTTTACCTCAGATATTGCTTTTGTACATATGCAGTTGGTTGGGTATGCTTCCAGGAACATGGGCTTATGTCAGTGCTGGTGCATTCGGGCGAGCTATAATCGTAAGTTCGTAAACCGTTTATCTTTTTTTAGTTCACCTTTTCTTTGCAAACTTGCTTTTGTTGCTACATCAGGGATACTGCTCCACTATACAGTATATACTCTTTCAAGCCATCAAAAATGCTTTACATACTGGAGGTGTTTGGTTGGGTGATTTTTGCCCGTCATCTGATTACAGCATGATCTGAAAACATTACGCATGTTTGGTAACGCGGCGCCGTAATCGGCTCCTACCGTAAACGAGTCCCGTCACACTTGCGCTCGATGCCGCCCACCCCCACCGTAATCACGTTGCGTTACCGAACCGAGCCCCACTCTTTCTTCTTGCCTCCCCCAGGATCCTCGTCCAAAGCCGCCCATCAGGCTGCCCTGATCCTGCCACCGGTTAGTGCCACCACTTCCCGCCCCGCCAGCCACCGGAGATCCCTCCATGGCCTGGATCTCAGCAAGGAAGCCTGTCAATCGACGCAGATAAGGACGGACCGGAGAACCATCCCTTCTTGTCCTTCTGCCTTGGACTCCCTCACAATCTGTTCCTAAACAGGCCAAATCCCTCTCCATGATTTGTTTATTGCTCTAGTTAATCGTCGCCAAGATCATGTTATTACGGAATACGGACGCATGTTGACGTATCTGCTTTCTGGTGAAGTGTCCAGAATGGAATAGCACTTGTATATATCAAAATGCGGACACCTTAATCAACTCAAGGCCCCACTTAGTCTGTAGCGTGCTTTGGTGTTGCTGGTAGCAGCTCAAATATTTCAGCAAAGTATTAGAACATGGTGTTTCATTTGGTACTTTGAAAATTCAGTTGTATGTGTAGTCAGGACGGTTGAACTATAGAGGCACCGGAGTTCAAACCTAATAAAAATAAACTTTCTTGAGTGAAACAATGATGAACTCATAAGGTTGATGAGATCTTTTTTTTGTCAAGTGGCTTGAATACTTGGAACCATGACATGGCTCCCTCGTTTTGCAGCAAGATGAGACGGAAATCGGTCTGGGAGGAAACAGCCAGCTATTGACACTGGGCATAGGGCTATTAGTTACAGCCGTTGCTGCTACTTATGTAACACGGCTCGCTAAGGTAATTAAGCTTTTGTGGTATATGTATATAACAGTGGGAAATCAACTACTGAGATGTGTTATTTTCTTTTTGTCAACCTCGGCTACTATTGCTAACTGCTTCTCCTCTTTGCTTTCCAGGATGCTGTAAAGGACATTGACGACGAATAGAATGGTAGGATTACATAGCAAAAGGGCCATTCAAATAGCAACGTAGCACGAGAATGTACAACACTGGCATCTTTTGGTGCAATCTAATCTAGAAATACAAGCGATTGTCAGAGGGGGAAAAAACGTCTCTTCTCAGTGTCCTCATCCAGCTCTCCCATACACATCCCTACGCTGGATCTGTCAAAAATCAAAAATGAGGCGAGGGTTGTTCGTTGCTGTACCTACTCTGCCAGCGCCGAACTTACCGGTAGTCGACACGCACCATCCTTCATGTGATGGAAGCAGTTGGCGTCCTGCAGTATGATCTCCCTCCGTACGCCTCGGTGACCATCTTGATCGCGGCGTGGCAGCCGCCGCACACCCGGAGGTTCTCCTTAGGCTTATAGCTTAAGCATCTTCCCTCAAGAATATCAGTATACCTACTTACATTCAAAAGATTTTGCAAAAATTCAATATGGATAAATCATATCCATCCAAAACACGTATGGTTGCCAGATCCTTGGATATTAATAAAGATCCTTTTAGGCATCAGGATGATGACAAAGAGATATTAGGACCTGAGTTTTCATATCTCAGTGAAGCGCTAATGTACCTTGCAATTGCACCAGGCCTGATATTGCATTTGTGGTAAATTTATTAGCTAGGCACATTTGTGGTAAATTTATTAGCTAGGCACAAGGCTGCTCCAACAAAATGTCATTGGACTTGAGTGAAAAATATCCTCAGATACTTACATGGCGCAAAAGGATTTTGGATTATTTTATAAAAATACCAAGACATGACTATGATAGGCTATACAAATGCTGACTATCTATCTTATCCCCACAATGCCTGGTTAAGTCACAGACAGGTTTTGTATTCCTATATGGTGGAACTCATCCCCACAATGCCTGGTTAGGTCACAGACAGGTTTTGTATTCCTATATGGTGGAACTGCCTTTCCATGGAAGTCAACAAAACAGACGTTAGTAGTAACTTCCATGAAATAAATCGCATTATATGAAATATCACTAGAATGTGTTTGACCTCGTAGAGTGATTAAGGGCCCGTTCTTTTGAGCTACGCTATGGAAATATGCTCCAGATAATAAGCTAGCCAGTTTCTTTCAATGCCTGTTTTTTCAGCTTATGTGTAGTATGATCAGTGAAAAGTTTTGTCGAAAAAAATGATCAGTGAAAAGTATGTAAAGCTCTTGGATTATATTGTTGTTCAGATTAAACTACATTCAAACTTCACGTGGTGTTGGTTCATTAGGATCACCAACTATTATATGTGAAGATAATGCCACTTGTAAATGAACAAGTGTTACGTAGAAAGTAATATCAGAAAACATATTGCTCCTAATTTTTTCTTTCCTCGTGAACTACAAAAGAATGGAGAAATTGATACTTTGCAAACCAAATTGTGTGACAGTCTACCAGATTTGTTCACAAAGTATTCGCCAACATCGGCATTCCTGAAATGTATTCACGGAATTGGTATGAGACGACATTGAAATTTGCATAGTTCGCGCGGGGGGGGGGGGGGGGGGGGGGGGGTCTCCTCAAGTTATAAAGCACTAATTAGTAAGCTTACAACGCACGTCTAAACAAATGTACATTATATCAAACAACAACAACAACAACAACAAAGCCTTTAGTCCCAAACAAGTTGGGTAGGCTAGAGGTGAAAACCATAAGATCTCGCAACCAACTCATGGCTCTGGCACATGGATAGCAAGCTTCCACGCACCCCTGTCCATAGCTAGCTCTTTGGTGATACTCCAATCCTTCAGGGTACATTATATCAAACATCTAGAAATTTTAAAATCCAGACAAAGTGCACAATACCTAAATTTGACAGACAAGTAATTTGAAATATTATTCTTCAAGAATCAGTATGACTTTTTTTAAAGGTGAATATGTGTGCCTCTTTAATCCAAATATTAGACCTTCTTTCATATATGTTGCATCAATTATATATTATGTTACAACAATACACACTTTTCCAATATATAGTTTCCCAAACAAGTATAATCAGCATGCCTCTTTAATCTCCTGCAAGTGAATTCAGATATATGAATGAAGTGTTCAGGCTGGCTTCGGCCCATCGTATTTTTGGTCACATATACACTTGTTCGAAATTTGCAAGTCATATTATTACAATATAATCCAATAGAAGATCCCTTGTTGGACAATCAATAATTTAAAGGGTTCATCACTATTCTCCATTTTCTTTATAATGATTATACCTCGCATCCACAATTGAAATTTTAGAGTTGTTGTTGGTGACATTGATTCCATGAATAGAAGTTTCAAGTGCGAAAAGTCCTATTCTGCTCCCGAGCTCAAATGCTCACTTATGAACAGTAAAGTCGGTTTTTTTCTATAAAAAAATCAGAACTTTTTGTGTGGTAAACTTTGACAAATGTTTTGTGTGCTTCGGCCATGATGCAAGAGGATGAAGGATACATACATACATCATACTCAACTCCAGAGACATATATTACGGTACAAAGGAAGTATATATACAAGCATGGAGTACTTGATTAGTTGCATGCTAAGTTTCATGCTTAGTTCATCATAATGTGTATGTGATGTGGTGTGCTGTAAAAGGGAAAAAACGCACTATACAAAATAACGCCGCCCCTGAAAATATGCTTAGCGTGTTATAGCACGCTATAGGGTGCTATTAACAAGATATTGTACACTGATCAATTTAGCGAGAGTGCGAGACAATTCTCTAGCGGCGTAGCTAGGCCCCAGGCTACCAGGGATGTGGTCTGGGGCGGCTACCAGGGCTGTGGTCTGGGGCGTAGCAGCTTGATGCTTCAGTACAACTGTTTAGTACTCCCTCCGGTCCTTTTTACTCTGCACATTGGATTTGCCGAAAGTCAAACTTTGCTAAGTTTGATCAAATTTATATTGGAAATTATTAGCATCTATAATATCTAATAAATATAATATGAAAATATATTCCAAGATGAATCTAATGATATTGGTGCTGTTATGTGAATGTCTATAATTTTTTATATAAACTTGGTTAAAGTTGGATGAGATTGACTTCGGACAAACCTAATATGCAGAGTAAAAAAAGGACCGGAGGGAGTACTGTTTGTTACTGTAGCAACAAGCTTGGTCTGGGGGCGTGGCTCTGATGTGGCTACGCCACTGTAAACAATGCAGGTGTCAACGAAAAAGAGGCCGCCACTGCTGTCCATGGATGGCGCGCTAGCTCATGCTCGACTTGAAGCTTATCGGTGCACCGGCTGAACCTACCTACCAGTAGTCGCCGCACGAGCACGCGCCATCCTTCATGTGATGGAAGCAGTTGGCGTCCCTCAGCACGATCTCCCTGCCGTACGCCTTGGCGACCATCTTGATCGCGGCGTGGCAGTCGCCGCACACCCGGAGGTTCTTGAACACGCGGATGGGCGCGCCGGCCGGCACGGCGAGCAGCCCGAACGCCACGGCGAGCCTCTCGCTGTGGTGCGCCAGGCCCTTCTCCCTCCCCTCCGGCCCCTCGTCCTGCAGCGCCCAGGCGGTGTCCGGCACGTACCCCTCGCCGCGGATCCTCTCCGTCATCTCCTCCACCTTCCGGTAGATCTCGGCCGCCCGCGGGTGCGCTCGGTCCTCCACGTAGAAGAGGTGCGTCACGCCGTTCGCCGTCACCCAGCTGCAGCCGGGCTCCTTGGTGACCCCTCTCGCCTTCATCGACGTCCGGACCCTCGCCACGTCGCCCCACCTCCCCGCCCGCGAGTAGAGGTTCGACAGCATGACGTACGGCACGGCGTCCGTGGGGTCGAGCCTCCAGACCATCCCGGCGGCGTGCTCCGCGAGCTCGGCGTTCCGGTGCGTCCGGCACGCGGCCAGCAGCGCCTTCCAGACCGTGGCGTCCAGCCTCGTCGTGCTCCGGTTCAGCAGGTCCATGGCCTCGTCGAGCCGCCCGGCGCGGCCGAGCAGGTCCACCATGCACGCGTAGTGGTCCGGCCCGGGCGCGATGCCGTGGCCCGCCTGCATGGACCGGAAGTGCGCCCGGCCGTCGTCGACCAGGCCGGCGTGGCTGCACGCGAAGAGAAGGCCGATGAAGGTCACGTAGTCCGGCCGGCACCCGGACCGGACCATCTCGGAGTATATCTCCAGCGACTCCCTGCCCCGGCCGTTCTGCGCGTACCCGACGATCAGCGCCGTCCAGGTGATGGGGTCGCACCGGACCCGCATCGCGTCGAAGACCTTCTGGGCCTCGCCGAGCGAGCCGGTCTTGGCGTACATGGAGACCAGCGAGTTCCCGACGGAGAGGAACGGGTCGAGCGCGAGCCGGACCGCGGCGGCGTGCACCGACCGGCCCAGCTCGAGCGCCGTCGCCCCGGCGCACGAGCTCAGCGCGGCCGCGACGGCGAACTCGTCCGGGCCGACGCCCGCGGCGACCATGTCGCGGTAGACCCGCAGGGCCGGGTCGTGGGAGCGGGAGCGCGCGAGCCCCGTGAGGAGGGAGGTCCAGCTGACCACGTCGCGGCGCGGCATTTCGTCGAACACGGCCCGCGCGGCGCCGTGGCGGGACAGCTTGGCGTAGGCGTCGACGAGCGCGTTGGCGACGTGGATGTGCGCGGCGAGGCCGGCCCGGAGGAGGAGGCAGTGGAGCGCGTCGGCGGGGAGCCGGAGGAGCGCGGCGGAGTTGAGGGCGGGCGGGAGGGTGTACTCGTCGGCGTGGTGGCCCCGGGCGCGCATCTCGTGGAGCAGCGCGAGCGCGCGCGGGTGCAGGCCGGCCCGGGAGCAGCGGGAGATGGCCGCGTTGTAGGCCACGCCGGCCGGCACGACCATTGCCGCCGGTGCACGACGGGCTGAGCTCGGCGTCGGTTCGGCGTCTAGCGTGGCGACTGCCGCATCATGTGTGCATCAGTGCGTGCTGCTTATGATATGCGATTGCTTGAGCCTTGACGGCGTCGGCGAGTTGCTACCCTTCGCCGTCGCAGGCCGTGCTGCCGTGGTGATTCATTTCATGGTCATCAATGGAGGCAGGTCAGTATTTTGATTTGTACACGACCGGCGTTCTAAATCAGCAGCCACGGTTCATCCTGTCGACCGTTCGGGATATCTAGTTTTTAAATGACCACTATACATGTTCATCCTTTATCATGGTACCTCCGTTTGTATGTGCTCCCTCCATTCCAAAATAAGGTGTACTAGTAGATAGATCACTGCCGAAAGCAAATATTCAGCTGGTTGGTTGATGCTGAACTTAAGTTGTTAGGCAATGCAAAATCTTTTCGCGATCACTGGTAGTCTGAATGCTTCTTATCAACAACATAACAATCTTTGATTCTTCAAGAACATGAGTTGGAGACAATTCAGGCAAAGCAAAACATACTGATACATACAAAGACAGTCCATTCTCCGAACCGTTTCTTTCTGGAGTACACACATTTGAACTGTTTCATTTCTACCTTACCAGGAATTCAGAAGATTCTGGCACCGAAGATTGATGATCTGTTTGATACTGCCTTGTGGCTCACATCAAATAAGGTCAATTCGGCCGGCCTCGACAAGGCCCTTGATGGACTTGTACCGAAGGACATACAGGTCATCTGCAACCAGGTCCACAACTTCCTCCCCTCTTCATGGAAGCAAGCATCACAGGTTAGCACAGTTTAAGTTAGTGAAATGATAAAAACCATGTGTGCTTAGGCACTTACACGTCATCTAGCTGGAATGCTCCGACGTCACTCTTGGTCTTGCAGAAGACAAAGGTGTCAAGCTGAGGCTCTGGAACTGCACAAGGCATTCACAAACCCAGTGAGATAGTATGTCTCAAAGCTAATTGCATGCTACGAACACATTTCTCTCACAGCTTCAGCAAATCAGCAACAAAAAGGATACAAATATTTTCAGTAATAAAAACACATACATGAACAACAAAAAAGATGCCCCAACAACAGTTATTAACATTGGACAGCATAGCTATTGTATTCACTTTATTTACTCTTGGTACTTGCTGAAAAGTGAGGTTCAGGTTCCTGTTCTCGCTAATGCCTAGATAGAGCACTGACTACTGAATCAGCTACATAATGTCCATGTCAGTTGTTGGTTATTATTGGTAAGTTAAAATGCTTAACTGAATATACAGTGGTAACTGGAGAACTGAGTTACATTTGCAACCATTATTACAAACCATAAGATTGTCAGCATGAGTCTTCGACTGAATGAGGGGACTCGTGAAAATCTGGTGACTAAACTTAGAAATGATAGAAAGATGCACCATCAGAGTCCAAGATTGACTCTCCTAACTTGTCATGCTCTATCTGCATGTAATGTATCTTAGTGTCTTAAGGCTCTGTAACTACTGCCCCAGGCTTCCCTGTCATGTTGTGCAGTCATGCACTTGCTTTTTCACTTTCCAATTGCATCGAATATTATTTAAGTACATGCTGAAGCCAAGCATGATGATTCCAATAAATCTACATTGCATACAGATATTTCAAGCTCAGGTAGGAGACAAGAACAAATGGTAAAACCTAGATTGCACTGATACAGGTATGCGTATCAGTATCGGGGTGATACGGATACGTAAATACGTCATTTCTGAAAAGCGCCAATACAGGGATACGTTTGAATACTTTTGAAAACAATATAAAAGCATATGCTATCAGTAAGCATCAAGCCATTTAGCATATATTTAGTCAGTGCAGTCCATTATCTTCTATCTTCTTATCCATGATTCCAACAAAAGAAAGAACCAACAGCCAAAGGGTTCACCAAACATAAAAGTTCAGTTAGAGAGAAAGGGAGGAGGACGAAATCAGCAGCCTTCCATTAGATAGGATTCTACAGGATAGTGGGGGGAAGGGGAGCGGGAGCACCGGGGAAAGGCACCCACCACCGGAACTACTAGAGCCTGAGAGGTATCCGATACGGGTACACTGGTTGCTGGAAGTGTCTGTGTTTCCTTGGGTAAAACCATTCAAGATAAGCTGCTTATAAAGCACATTACTATGATCAAATGCTTTTATAGTTACATTTCGGTGAGGCAGGCCATTTTATTCTTAAAAACAGTTTCTACAGCTCCATTAGTACTTAGTTATGAGCATTATTTTCTGGAAGGATTATTCCAGACAAAGTTTATGTATCAGTACAATGTACACTGAACTATATAGCACCAAATGAGACTTCAAGAAGCATGTGTGTCGCAAGGCTCTTTTATGACCCTGGCAACTTAGTTCTGTTATTCAAAATCAACTTGCAAGTACATGTTTGCTAGTGATGCCCTGACAAGGATCCAAAAAACTATTTGTCACAGATTAGTTTAGTGAAATGTAAACATGCGAACATATCAAGTTGGCCGCTTAAAATGGTTAAGTACTAACTATCATACTGAGTACCTTACGTAATGGCTGAAGCTATAAACAAGTGATGTAGTGAAGAGTGACAAAGAAACGTGTTAATTTTAAGATCAGTGGAATACCCATGTCATCCTCCGTGCTCGACAAGGATTGCCTCGTTACCGAGTCATAACCGTAGGGAAGCTTCGACAGCACCGACTGCTCGAGATGCTTCTCCATGATCTCCTTGCAGCTTCCGACAGATCAAACCCAACAAGGGAGCGTTACTTCAGCCACAAAACAAGCACAAACAACCACTAGACGGTCCAATCGAGTAGAGAGGTACCTCTTGGCGAATCGCTGCTCCTGCTGCGACAGCCGGCTCAAGAGGTCCTCAGAATTGGCGATGTGGGCCATGTACTTCTCAATCTACAGACAGCAGCACGATGAGGTCAAGTAATTGCCAATGATGCAACATTTCGGTCAGTAACTGAACCGCTGCGCGGTACAGACTACAGAGACTGAATTCAGCCTGACCTTCTGCAGGCGGAGCCGTAGGTAGGAGCGGAGCAGGAAGAGCGTGCGGTCTAGGTCCATCTGGTAGAGCGAGACCACCAGGTCGTCGACGCCGTTATCCGTGAAGTCATCGAGCGTCTCCTCCTGGTTTCACCGCACAGGTCGTCAAGAATCAGAAACATTCCGAATTGTGAAGAACGGGGGGCAACCAATAGAGTCAGTGAAGCGAGAAGGGGTGGGAGGGCTAACGAGGAGCTGGATCTGCTCGCGGGCGCGGGAGACGAGGGCGGAGTCGAAGTGGAGGATCTCCGGCGCGGCCTTCTCGTTGCGCCAAGCACGCTTCAGCAGCTCCACGTCCGTGGTCGCCGCGGCCGACGCGGCGGCGGAGTCCTCGTCCTCCCACGAAGACATCGTCGCCACTCCCTTCCTCTGTCGCTAACTGGCGAAGCGAGCGCCGGCGCGGCGAGGAACGAGGCGGTTAGGAAGGGGCGGCACCGGCCTGCCGAGGGCGAGCACGGACGCGGGGGGGGGGGGGGGGGGGGGGGGTCAGACTTGTACGGCGGTGGCGGTGGCGGTGGCGACGGCGACGGCGAGACCCGAGGAGGAGGCAAAATCGCAGGGGTTTGGGTTCGGAGTGAGGCTAGTGCTGTACTGGTGGGCCGTGAGGTGTGAGCGCTCTTCCTCTGTGGGCCGAGAGCGAATAGACGAAGCGGATCGATCGAGAGAGTAGGAGTACCGCTCAAAAAAAAGAGAGAGAATAGGAGTGTCCACTCCAAAAAGAGTAGGAGTGTGTCCACTCAAAAAAAAAAAAGAGAGAGGAGGAGTGTCCACTCATCAAAAATCAAAAGGAGAGAGAGAGAGAGAGAGAGAGGAGTGTGTGTACTGTATTTTGGCAATGGTGGTTGAGTTCGTCTACGAACTAGACGTCGAGCAACGCGTGGTCTGGTCACAACACTGACTCCAGTACAAACTTTGTACTAGTACAGATGGTGATCTTGGAGTACATAGATTGATGGTGGAGCACGCCAACGCGAAGCAACAAGCATACGCCCATAGTAGAAAGAATCATAGCCTCCATCGTGCTCTGACGGCTGCTGGCACAAATACCTCACATAAAGTGTCATCGTGAATCAGAAAATTGAAGGAGAAACAAAGAGCAGAAGAACCAACAGAATTCAAGACATGGAATATAGTGAATAAAACAAATAGATCTGAAAAAAGCTTGAGCATAGAAATAGTTAATATCGTGCTGCCCACTGAATTAGAGTTAGGAGATAATCAATAACGGGAAGAAAATTATACCGAACCGGACTAAACATTCATAAATATAAAGTAGAATTGAAAATAAAATAGCACAAATATATCTTATATCTTATACTCCCTTCATCCAAAATAAGTCTCAACTTTATACAAACTCTAGTACAAAGTTGCACTAAAGTTGAGACACTTATTTTGAAACGGATGAAGTATTTACTAATTGGATGCACCACATACGAACCTCCATGCTAGTCCTAAAAGTAAAAAAAAGATAGTCTATCCGATCAATGATCTATAAATGTCTGATGAAATAACATACCGGTCCCTATTTTCCACTAGCGGAATCATCTCCTTTATGAAAAAAGGCATTCCCTTCCCAAAACAAAAGTCATCCATGGTGGTCTCTTCCGTTTCGCCTTCTCAATCTGGTGGGATGAGTTATCTAGAAGCCATGAGAGGACCAGACCCCTGATTGATTCATCGACCTGACACAAAATTCAAGATGGAGATGGCGACTCTCTTTCCTGTGTATTTTCTGAATAATCTAGGGTTTATGCACCTTCGCGGATGTGACGGCCAAAACCATCACCAACGGCAAGTTCCTGCAGCCACCCGCCACATCATTTGCCCCGTAAATTGCCTTATACGTAATACTCCCTCCGTCCCCGTTGAGTCACTTATTTTGGGACGGAGGGAGTAGTTAATGAATTATGTTTTTTTTCAGTTTTGACCTATGATTGTGTTAATCATATCCACATGTGTTCGGTCATTTCCAATTATGATCTTCAACTTGTTGAAGCACATTATTTTATTAATAAAGATTGTAAGTTTGATTATGTAGATGAAGGTATATATCAGAACATCATGAAGTTTGCAAATACTGCAGGTTTATTTTGTGTTCTCGTTTGCGAAAGATGATAAGCCTAAGCAGACATATTTTCTTCTTATATACTAATGCTTTTCAAATAGTGTGCAACCAATCAGATTGAAGTCACCCCTTCCACATCTACTCTTGGGGGAGCCAGATGGCCAGACTATGGAGCCCTTATGATGATGCTACTTCGTTAAATTTCAAAAAGTCAAATCCGAAGTGTTCAATAGAAGCGACGTTCAGCAGCATGTTCTAGCTATATAGAAATGATTGAGCCAAGAATAACTACGAACATAATGTGAACAAGCATGTATCCTCTTTTAGTCTAGGTTGACAAATTATGATATATGGTATGTTATTTTGTTCAGAATTGGGTGATAACTAAGTGATAGATATTAAAGAATTAGTTTCAACTCCCTCTATAAAGAAATATGAGAGCATTTAGATCACTACTTTAGTGATTTAAACGCTCTTATATTTCTTTATGGAGGGAGTATATTTTGTTCAATAAATGAATGTATATTTGTTCCATTGACGATCTGCTTACATATCATATATTTTTGTTAAAACCTTGCACAATCATGCTTAGTGCCATTATTCTATATTTCCATTCATTCTAATTATGCACCATGTGAACAAGTTGCCTGATGCAGAAAATGGAATGTACTATGTGATATATTGCTTACTGTAGTCAAGTGCGATATATATGGGTGGAACAATGTGTATCTCCACCTAAATAAACCACATATATTTTTAAAAAGCGATAAGAGACATTCATTAGTGAAATTTTGAAAAGTAACAATACCATTGACAGATATGGCTAAATAAACTTGGTATTATATAACTGCGAAAATATCTGGTAGTAACACATTAACATGTAGTAAGAAAAAGTACGTCTTCGCATTTGTAAATAAAATATCATTGCATGTCTTTTAATATTATTATTTCTAAATATATACAGTAATACCTAATTTTTTTAATATTGGTTATTTAATCTAAGGGTATGTCTAAAACTTAGTCAACTAAGACTCAACGAAGTCTCAGTTGAGTGACGTCAATGTACTTTTTTTTGCTACAAGCGGCACGGCTCGATGCTCCAAACGGCGACAAAAAATGTTGCGACTGAATTGCAAGCAACGACCATAAATGCTACAACCGTTAATGAACGATGTTGCAACCGGTGATGACATGCTACAACCGATGAGAAACGACATGCTACAACCATTAAGTCGGATGCTGCAACCGGTAGAAAAAAATGTTGTAACCAATGGCACAAAATGATATAAGGTCGATTGAGACTTGATTAAATCTCAGTCGACTGAGTTTTAGCAAGCCCTTTCTAAACGCCTTTTTTAATAGTTTAAATTGCTTACCGCATGTGTCACATGATTAATCTAAACGCCTTTATTATGTAAAATTCTAGCTCATGTTGATGCACGGGTCGATGACTCTAAATAACACAGATGTAGATCAATGTAACTGATTACGAAACCAGATTGAGTTTTCTTCCATTCCCTTTATTATATATAGTAATAAAGAAGATTAAATTAGGTTCGCTATGCATTACATCTCACCGCCAACGTAATCTGCCTCATCGCTCAAAAAGTACAAGTAGAAGTAGTGATCCTCGAGAGGACGGCCCCGCGGCAGCGCACCCTGCTCTCTCGTCACCTGCGAAGCGGACTCCCTGAACCTCCGGGCGCGCGCCCTGCCGTACGCGTCGATGTTCAGCTGCGAGACCAGGAAGAGCTCCACCTCCGCGACGAACCGCGCCGTCCGTCCATGGAGGAACGGCCTCGCGGCGTCGGACAGCGAACGCACGAACTCTTCCCTTGCTTTCTCCGGCGAGGTCTCCTTGGAAGCGTGCGGCTTCTCTGCCGTTCTCGTGGCGGAGTCGATGACGCCGAGGATGTGGTAGACTATGGCGTCGACGTCTTCGTCCCGCGTGAGGGCCTGGATCTCCCGTCTCAGCCATGGCTCGAGCCACACGTTCTTCCGGAGGTACCTGCGCTGCTTCCAGTACCGCTGTATGCATGACTCGTTGTCTGACACCGGAACATTTCTCGTGTTGTAGAATTGTAATACGAGCGCGTGCGCGTCTGAGAGGTGCCTCGTCTTCTTCCCCGGGCGGTGCTGCTCCTGCTCGATGTGATGCTGCTGGAACGACTCGCCGTCGAAGGCGTGGACGATGGACGCGCTCTCGGTCTTGCAGAGGGGGCACCTCGCGGTGGACAAGGGTGCTTCGCGCTTGCTCGCCACGATCTTCACCCACTGCGTTATGCACCTGTAGCAGAACGAGTGCAGGCAGGCGTCGAGGTAGGCCTCGTCTTCGATGGCTTCGAGGCAGATGGGGCAAGCGCCCGCCCCCGCCGCCGGGTTGCTGCGGGCGCTGCCGGAGGGCGAGGCGGATGCGGCGAACGCCATGTTTGGAACTGGAGGTCGAGACGGGTCGGCGGCGCCTTACGGTTTTGGGGCTTGCCTCCTGCCGGTTCTATGGATTCGTACATGCTGCAGTCATATATAGGCGTGCACAACGCGAGAAAAAACCAACAGAAGACCGGACACGGACTGCGATACGACCACGACATGGAAACTGATCGGCCAGTTTTAGTCCTTGCCGCTGATAATTCGCCCTAAGCCGACCCAGTGAATTCGCAGGCGCCGCCTTCCCCTGCGGCAAGGCAACCCGTCCCGTCTCCCACCCTCTCCCGGTCTCCGCCGCCGGCCATCACAGTACCCCGCCTCCATCCCTTCTGTAGCATCCCACCACACGCCAGCCGTCCACTCCGGCCACCACCACTCTCCTGCGCCGCAGGCCACCATCAATCTCCTTCGTTGCCACCAGCTTCGGTTATTATGCCTCTGACTGTGTTTGGGGCGAAATTATGTCAGTTTGTTGAACCGATCAGCCATGAAGGACAAAAACGGCCTGAATGTAAGTGTTGTTTCTTTTGTGCCTACTGATTGATGCTTGTCCTAGACGTCAGGTTCATCCTCAAAATGATGATTATTTGTTGTTCCAGCTAAATCCAGCGCAAGAAGAAACTCGCAACGAAGTCGCCGCTGGCAATGGAGGAGACAGGCTTAGCAAGCTGCCCAATGACCTTCTCAACATTCTGGAGAGGGTGGACACACTCGATGCTATAAGGGCCTGCGTCCTATCCAACGAAATGCTGAAGCTCCCTGCCATGCTCTCACAGCTCTTCCTAAGTGCTGGCCCCATTCCAGGCCGCCATGATAAAGCTCGTGTTTTCAGTCTTGGTGAATGCCTCCGAACCAACCGAGCCGTGGCTCATGTGACTGATAACATCTTGAGAACAAGGTTCCTGGATATCATCATCACCAAACTCAAAATCAGATTTGTCTTGACGCAACACGACTCTCTCGCCATTGGCAGATCTGTTGCCCGCGCCATGTCAACCCAGAAAGTTGCGGCGGCTGAATTTCAGATCACAACAGAGAAGGCTTGTAAGATCTGCTCTTCTGCAGATTTCCTCCGCTTTGGTAAGCAGTTCAATGATCTTATCGGTGCTTGTCCAGATGCATTTGTTAGCCTTAGGCGCCTGTAGCTGCGCAATATGAGGTTTGGTGAACACGACATCCCCAGCATCCTCAGCACTTGCAAGCTTTTGGAGTCCTTGCGTTTAACCGATTGCGACTCGGGGATCTATTCTGTGCTGCAAGTAGAACATGCTTAACTTGTTGAGTTCATGGTCGACAGGGGGAAATTTGAGAGAATTGAACTGGCATATCTACCAAAACTCCAAAGGGTTTGCTATAATAGTTGGTACTCTTATAAAGGTTTCCTGTATTTTCTTTTTGTACCACAGCTTTCGAAGCTCACACTTATGAAATCTGCCGGCCGTTTGCAAAAGACCCTTGAGTTAAGTCAGCTCCTTGCTAATGTTCCTTCCGTAAGCGATCTGCATCTGGATTTTGCAAGTGAAAAGGTATGAATTAGTCATTTGAATCATATATGCCCATTCTCACTCTATATATTATATGCAGCAATATTAACTTGAGTGGGTCTTCTCCGCCAATTGAGCATGTAATTTATATGCAACTTGCACCGAGTTCGTTAATTGTTTTTTTTCTATCCCAGATTTGGGTTCTACCAGAATCCCCGAAGCTGCTTACTCCTGTGCTCAGCAAACTACAGCGTGTGAATCTGGGTCATCTATCTGAAGGATGTGATTTAGCTTGAACAATGTTTATTCTTGAAGTTGCACCGTCCCTAAAAGAGCTGTGCATTAGAGTATGGGATCATTGGTGCAACAAGGTGACAGACAAAGAGTTACGGAAGAAATATGGTTTGTGTGAAAAGGCAGAGGTGAAGTGGAAGCCATATGCCCCTGATTTCAAACACAAAAATCTGGCTAAGCTCACCATCTATGGTTTCCAGCCCGACGATAACTTTGTGACCTACATCAGGCGTGTTGTGGAAGCTGCGGTTAACATGGCAGAGATATATCTGCATGACAGGAAGGTGTGTGGGCGTTGTAGTGACCTGGATCCTGCGGTCAAGGGCAAGGTTTGTCCATCAAGATATCCACGAACCACTGAGGAGAGGAAGCAGACAACTGAGGGGTTTGGTTTGGCTTCGCGTGTTGTGATTCACTTTATGTCCTAAATGAAGAATGATGTACTTTGAAAATCAACTACCCTATCATCTTTTACTTGGAAGGAGTTTCTGAACTCCATAATTCTGTAGTCACCAAGTCTACTCTTGCTTTCCTTTCTGTTGAAGCTTGTACCTTGAAAAACGCCCGCCCTAATTGTGGAAACATTTATTAAGTATATCTTTGGCACATTTTTATGTTAAAACCAAATGTTCGTGATTAGAGATTACATTGTGACCCGTTGCCAATCGATCTATGCTTTCTGAAGATATTATTTTGAACCCTTTCTGAACATGTTCCCCAACGTAATGTGTTGGGAGGCGACAATGGCAAGGATTTGGTGCCCGGGGGCTGTGGAGGCAATGTGTTGGGAGACGACAATGACATGGATTTGTGTCGGGGTGGTTCTGGAGGCTATTGTGAGATAGATTTGATAGAGAAGCCGCTGTAGGGCGCAAGAAAGATTCTGGATATGCGCCTCAACGGTAATACTCATGATGATTATGTCTGGGGGAGAGTGCGGCATGACGTCCAGCAGCCGCTCACTAAGTTTGTAAGCATCGTTCGAGCAAAAAAGAGGTAGTTGTACCTTGTTATATATGAGAAACTGGTGAGATTTTGGAAATTATGTGACTTAGTTGGTCACGAGTTCAAGGAGTGTGGGACTGAAATACATGAGGAGAAAAGCAAGAAATATGGCAATTGGCTTTATGTTGATCCTCCGAACAGGTCGCGTCCTGATGTGAGCAGAAGGAAAAGCAAAGAACAATAACCTTCCAGGACATCTTATGCTACTACTTCTTGGGACACGTTTGGTTGCTCGCATGTTGTTGGTTGCCTGGACTACATCAGATTATTTGCCTGCATGAACCTTAAAGCACTCCTCAGCCATGCCCGGTTGGAACAGCTGAATCGGCCGTTTTCACCGAGCCAGACTCGAGCGTTGCATGGGAGGGGTCGCAACGCTGACCACCTGCGTCCACGGAGATGGCAGGAGCTTGCGCATGTCTCCCAAAAAGCAGCAGGAGGAATTAGCGTCACCTCCCGTCAAATCGGTCGCCCTATATAGCCTCCCTCACCTCACCGCCAAAACTCGCCACCCCCCTCTTGAGCTTTCCCTCCGGCGCAGATCGACAAGGGCGAGCAGGTAAGCAGCGCTTCTGCTCCGGTCATCGGTTGACAACGGTGGCAATTTGACTTCTCCTCTTCTCCGGCGTGTTCAGCGCCTCCATCGCGGCCGCTCCGATGGCGCCTGTGAGTTCAGTCACCCCTTCTCTCTACTAGTTCTAGTTAGATCTGTGAGCATGTGTAGGGCTTATATTTGTGACCATGTGTGTGAGTGTGATGTTCTGGTAGCTATTGGTGATGGATTTGAAGCAATGCTAGGAGTTGTTTCCATTTTGGTAAGGATTGGTAGCTAGTTGGTGATGGATGGATTGGTAGTATGCTTGATGTGTAGTATGTTAGTATGCAAGTATATGTGCTAGTTTGTTGGACTCTTTGCTATGATTTGAGCTGTTGTGTTGAACTAGATCATCGGCTTGTACATGTGGTAGTGCTCGTTCATACAATCCATATAAAGTGTTCGTTCATATTCTCCATGTTTAGTGCTAGTTCCTACTATTGATGTGTAGTGTGCGCCACTCTTGCCGATACTTACGTTTGTAGGACATGAGCACGCAAGAGTTTAGTCAAACCCTTGTCGTGTCCCAAAGGCAATTCACGGCGTCCTATGTCGAGGACTCCCAGCCTCCTATCGGCCAAGTGCTTCCTGATTCTGATGTTTGTGAGGTGTCGGTTGCGGTTCAACCAGAATGCCCCCTACCATCCTTTTTATCCTTTTGTGTCTGCCTTTCGATAGGCAACATGAGCTGCATCATTGGGCTAAGTAAGCATGTAACCCCTCATGCCAATGGCGAAGTAGCGGTGGTAGGATAACATCGTCTTTTGAATGTGGTGGTAGGATGACACCATACTGGTGGTGGAATGAACTTGTTATGTTGTATGATCATGCATGCTTACTTATGTTTCATATCTAGTGTGCTCCATTGTTTGATGCTTGAATTGTTGCTCTTCTGCCATGCTAGGACAAGTGGTATGTGGTGTTCTGAAGGAGGGTTCCCGGGGTTTATAGTTCATGAGAAGCATGCAATGAACAAGTGTCAGGTTACAAGAACAAGGATAGGTAGGCGAAAGAGGGTGCTTGCTCCAAGTTTGTGCTCATGCAGGCATGCAATGTTAAAGTTAGCAAGGCAAATCGATGGTTTGGGCTAAAGAACTTCATCATTATCATCCAGTTAGTCACAATTGCAGTGTTGTCTTGTTGGTGCGAGCGGATTGATCGTGTGTAAGGTGTAGCGGGTAAGCTCATCACGTAGGGGACAAGGTTACTACACCTCTCTGCCTGTATGCAACCAAATAATATGCACTAGTACTAGCACAACCAACGCGAGCAACCAAACACAATGCGTAGAGTCATTGCTACGATGGTGGGAGAGGGGATGTAGACAAACAATCAACATGCATATATTGGTTTTTGGCCTGCATTAGCTCAACTAGGATCACTTGGACAAGTATGCAAAGCGGCAAAAAACCATGCGAGCAACCAAACGTGTCCTTAGTTTTTTTCCATACCATGGTGGTTCCTTTTGGGACGTCTTATGCTGCTACTTCTTGGTTTTCAACTCCTCATCGGCTTGGAAGAGCTCATTCCAGCAAACCTTGATGAATTGTGCCTCCTCCAGAAGGCCATGTTTCTCGCCGACGACCTTCTTGGTCATACTGACCAACGACTTTATCCTTAACACGTCGTGGTTTGGGCTGCCGAGCGATTCGTTTAGGCATCCTTGTCTTTAGGACCTAAGTTGCTCTAAGGCTCGCTCGTGTTATCAGGGTTATCGCCGTTGATGGTGCCATTGTTGTCGCTTTATTGGCTCCGCCATTGTTGCTGCCACACAGTGTGTCAAGCATGTAGATATTGTAGGTCGAGGTTGTCGTCCAGCTACCCAAGGGCATGGCGGCTGCCAGTGTGTCTTTCTCAGACATGTCAACCTCCTCATCTATGTCCTCGGTCTCATCCATGGGTTCTTCCAAGACACTGGTTAGATCCTCGACGTTGGCGTGGTTCGATCAAATTGAATTTTCCCAGAGACTCCCATATTCGACCATACACCAAGATCGGGCTATCCGAGGTTGCAAACTTCTGGAACCAATCTGATATCTAAATCATGGGCATCGGCTTTGGAGCAGACATCGTAGGTTCCTCTTGGGTCAGATAGGACTTCCGGACTGGGGTAAGCGTCCTTGAAGTGAGATCTAACATCAACCTTGGGTTCTCACGCTCTTTAGTGGCTTGATCTGACGTTCGGGCCAGGGGAAGCGACCTCGAGATCGGATGTGACACCGACCACGTGAAGGGGTTCTCATGCTCCTCGACAGCTGGATCTAGCGCCGGGTCGGAGGGAAGTGGTGAAGGTATTATGCCCTAGAGGCAATAATAAAGTTATTATTTATATCCTTATATCATGATAAATATTTATTATTCATGCTAGAATTGTGTTAACCGGAAACATAATACATGTGTGAATACATAGACAAACAGAGTGTCACTAGTATGCCTCTACTTGACTAGCTCGTTGATCGAAGATGGTTATGTTTCCTAACCATAGACATGAGTTGTCATTTGATTAATGGGATCACATCATTAGGAGAATGATGTGATTGACTTGACCCATTCCGTTAGCATAGCACTTGATCGTTTAGTTTGTTGCTATTGCTTTCTTCATGACTTATACATGTCCCTATGACTATGAGATTATGCAACTCCCGTTTACCAGAGGAACACTTTGTGTGCTACCAAACGTCACAACGTAACTGGGTGATTATAAAGGTGCTCTACAGGTGTCTCCGAAGGTACTTGTTGGGTTGGCGTATTTTGAGATTAGGATTTGTCACTCCGATTGTCGAAGAGGTATCTCTGGGACCTCTCGGTAATGCACATCACTTAAGCCTTGCAAGCATTGCAACTAATGAGTTAGTTGCGGGATGATGTATTACGGAACGAGTAAAGAGACTTGTCGGTAGCGAGATTGAACTAGGTATTGAGATACCGACGATCGAATCTCGGGCAAGTAACATACCGATGAAAAAGGGAACAACGTATGTTGTTATGCGGTCTGACCGGTAAAGATCTTCGTAGAATATGTGGGATCGAATATGAGCATCCAGGTTCCGCTATTGGTTATTGACCGGAGACATGTCTCGGTCATGTCTACATAGTTCTCGAACCCGTAGGATCCGCACGCTTAAAGTTTCAGTGACGATTGTATTATGAGTTTATGTGATTTGATGTACCGAAGGTAGTTCGGAGTCCCGTATGAGATCGGGGACATGACGAGGAGTCTCGAAATGGTCGAGACGTAAAGATCGATATATTGGACGACTATATTCGGACATCGAAAAGGTTCTGGATGATTCAGGTATTTTCGGGGGTACCGGGGAGTTACGGGAATACGAGGAAGAAGTAATGGGCCTCATGGGCCAAGTGGTGGAAGAGAGGAGGCAGGGCGCGCGGCCCCCTAGCCAAAACCGAATTGGACTAGGGGGCGGCCCCCCTTTCCTCCTTTTCCTCCTTCTCCTTCCTTCTCCTTCTCCTCCTTCCTTTCCTCCTCCTAGTAGAGTAGGAAAGGGGAGTCCTACTCCTACTAGGAGAGGAGGACTCCTACTTGGAGGAGGAGGACTCCTCCTGGCGCGCCCATAGAGGGCCGGCCGGCCTCCCCCTTGCTCCTTTATATACAGGGGCAGGGGGCACCTGTAGACACACAAGTTGATCAGTTGATCTCTCCTAGCCGTGTGCGGTGCCCCCCTCCACCATATTCCACCTTGGTCATACCGTAGCGGTGCTTAGGCGAAGCCCTGCGTCGGTAGCAACATCATTGTGACGCCCTCGATTCAATCATACACTAATCATACACGCAAATGTGTACGATCAAGATCAAGGACTCACGGGGAGATATCACAACACAACTCTAGACACAAATTAAAATAATACAAGCTTTATATTACAAGCCAGGGGCCTCGAGGGCTCGAATACATAAGCTCGAATACACAAGAGTCAGCGAAAGCAACAATATCCGAGTACAGACATAAGTTAGACAAGTGTGCCTTAAGAAGGCTAGCACAAAAGCAACAACGATTGAAAAGGCAAGGCCTCCTCCCTGGGAGCCTCCTAACTACTCCTAGTCGTCTGCGGTCTTCACGTAGTAGTAGGCATCCTCCGGGTAGTAGTAGTCTTCAGTGGCGTCGTCTGGCTCCCGGGATCCGTCATCTGGTCGCAACAACCGGGTATAGGGGAAAAAGAGGTAGCAAAGCAACCGTGAGTACTCATCCAAAGTACTCGCAAGACTTACATCCAATCTAAACCAAGTATGCATCTGTATCAAAGGAGATGGGCTGTATCTGTGGACTAAACTGCAGAATGCCAGACGGGAAGGGGAAAGCCTAGCCTATCGAAGACTAGCATCTTCTGGAAACCACCTTCTTGCAGCAACAGGAGGGAGTAGAGTAGCATAAAGTAAAGTAGCAGTAATGTTATCAACCTCGGCCAGAGATCCTTTCTCGACTCCCTGCGAGAAAGCAATCCCAGAGCCATACTATCCAGTTATCATCACAATCCAATTTTCATCACCATGTCTCACCTCAAGTATCCAGTTCTAGTTTTATCGATCGGGATACAACTCCAAGTGTCCGTTACTGTAGGACAGGCTATCGATAGATGTTTTCTTCCCTGCAGGGGTGCACCAACTTACCCACCACGCTTGATTAACTCTGGCCGAACACACTTTCCTGGGTCATGCCCGGCCTTGTCCAAACAATACGCCGCAACCCGACCTAGGCTTAATAGAGAGGCCAGCACGCCGCACTAGACCTATGCCCCCAGGGGTCATGGGCCATCTCCCCGGGAATTCCTGCATGTTGCGTACGCGGCCGGTGAGCAGACCTAGCTACCTCCTTCAACAAGGTAGGTGCTTTCCAGTCCAACCCGGCGCGCGCCGCTCAGTCGCTAACGTCTATTAAGCTCCGGCTGATGTATACGACGCAGGACGCCCATACTATGCCCATGTGATGGTTAGTGCTATCAGGCCAAAGGCCCCTCGGATCAAATATCCAAATCGTAGTGGATTAGGAACGCGCGGTAACGAGCAGAGACTCACGATCGATGTGACCCCGTCGCCCCGTCTTGAGTACTTGCGACAAGGGCTAAGAATGCCCGGCCACGCCTCGTAGGTATCTCGCAGGCACCTTCCAGGTCAACCCGACTCCACATCACTCGCAATTAAGCTCGCGCGGGTACCCCTTAGGGTCGACCCGTCTTTTGTAACATGGCTCAGTGTAAAGTCATAGTAACCATAGTAATTGTGTGTCTAACACCAAGGGGAAAACCCGAGGAATCACCCCCGGTGAATCCCACTTGATGTTATCATCAAGGTGAACGTAAGAGGATCCACCCTCGAGGTTCACACTTGAGGGGTTGCACGACAGAGCGGTAACGGAAGTGGTTTAGGAGGAAATCACCCTCGATGACCTCGACTGTATAGCTACACTACAGAGATCTCATCGGGAGTGATGTATGAGGTTCACCCTCGGCACTCGATAGTAACTCTGTAGTGTCGTACAACTAGGGGGTGATGTGCGGTGTCGGGACCTGGACGTCGATCACGTTGATCGAGTCATCGAACATAAAGCGAGGCAACTGGGACAAGGTGGGGGTCACTGATGGATCACTAACCAACCTATACTAAGCAGTTTAGGATAAGCAGGTAAGGTATGAAAGCAGGTAACAACAACAGGCTATGCTTCAGAGTAGGATCATATAGAAAGCAGTAGCAGTTCTAATGCAAGCATGAGAGGAAAGAAATGGGCGATATCGGAATGCTCAAGGGGGGTTCGCTTGCCTGGTTGCTCAGACAAGAAGGAGGGGTCGTCGGTGATGTAGTCGATCACAGCGGCATCATCAGTCTCGGGGTCTACCGGAGAGAAGAGGGGGAAGAAACAGTAAATACAGAGCAATCAATGCATCACAAGGCATAACATGACGACGGGCAGAGATAGGGTTGCCCTAACGTAGTACTACACGTTGAAGACGGAGGGGATAAACATCCGAGGATGGATTCCCGGTGTTAGGCGGATTTCGGACAAAGGAAAAGAGGGGAAAGTTCCAAGTTCAGCATGCTAGGGAGGCGTGGCGGACGAATGGGCTGCGTATCCGGGTTCGTCTCGTCGTTCTGAGCAACTTTCATGTACAAAGTTTTTCCATCCGAGTTACGGTTTATTTTATATTAATTTTAAAAGATTTAAAACATTTTTAGGATTAATTTAATTAATTTAAACAACATTATCCAGAATAGTGTTTACTGACGTCAGCATGACATCAGCAGTCAACAGTGGTGTTGACTGGTCAAACTAACGTGTGGGTCCCACCTGTCAGTGACACATTTTAATTAAACACATTAATTAACCTAATCACGATTAATTAGGGGTGGACCCCACTGTCATTGACTACCTAATTAACTAATTAACTAATCAGGTTAATTAGTTAACTAATGTGTAATTAGTTTAATTAGTTGTTTAATTTAATTAATCAAAATTAATTAAGTTAACGAATTAACTAATTAATTTATTATTAATTATTTTTATTTATTATTATTGTTTTTTATTTTTTTATTTAAAATACGTTCTGGGGGGTGGGGCCCCTTTGTCATAGGCCCAGGGGGCCTTAGCGGGGCGGGCTACCAGGTGCGGGCACACCCGAGCAGGCACTCGCCCGCAGGGCGAGACGAGGCCGCCGGGGCACCGACGATGGGGCAAGCCGGCGCGGCCAGCCGGGGCCACGGCGGGCGGAGGCGAGGGATGGCGCCGGCGCGGTCTGTGGCGCGGTAGCACGACCGTGGGAGGAGGAGAGGGCGGAGGTGAGGCGCGGCGAGGCACGAAGCCATGGGCGCCGGCCGGGCGACCGGAGTGGCGGCCGGCGAACAGCTGCGGATGGACGGGGCGGCGCGCAGGGGTGAGCGAGGCAAGCGGCGGCCGCGACACGAAGCAGCGGCGGCCGCGACACGAAGCAGCGGCAGCCGAGCGCATGGCGGCGGAGCAATGGCCGGAGCGGGCGATGGCCGAGCGCGGATGCGCGTGCGCGTGCAGAAGCGAGGTAGGAGGAGGGGGAAGGAAGCACGGCGCGAGCGGGGCCAGCGAGCGAGGCGGCGCTGGGCAGCAGCAGCAGTGCAGCGACGAGCAGGGGAGGCGGGCCAAGCGGGGCAGCTGGTGCGGGCTTGGCCGGGGACGGGGACGGAGCAAAGCGAGGAAGCAGGGCGGGCCGGAGCGTGCGGGAGCGCCCATGGGCACGGGCAGATGCGGTGAGCGCGAGCTCCAGCGAGCTCGGCCACGGCAACGTACGACGTCAACGGCGATGGATCCACGCGAAGGAGGAGGGGGGGGGTCGACGGAGGGGCTCACAGCGAAGCGTAGGGGGTTGGCAGTGGGCACGGGGTGTGCGGGGGCGGTCCGGCGACGACGGGCGAAGTAGGGGATGGGCGCCGGCGTCGAGGCGCGTTGGGGCGATGATGAGGCTGTCCGGCTTGGTGACGGGGACGGGGCTGCAGTGCGGTGGTCCGGCGAGGTGGCCCCGGTTGGTGGCGACAGTGGCGCCGCGGGGTCGAATGGCGGTGACGGGCTCGGGTGCCCCGATCCAGAAGGGATCGGGAGAGAGGGGGGTGGGGGTTGTGGGGTGGACGAGAGGATAGGGCTAGGGTTCGGAGTGGATCGGGAGGGGGGTTAATGGGAGGCGGCTGGGCCGACCATCTGAGTTGGGCCGGTTGGCTTAGGTGGGCCGAAGCCCAAGGGGAGGCCAGGGGCTGTTGCCCCTTTTCTCTCCTTTTGTTTTTGTTTTAACTTTTTTTTCAGCTTTTGCATTTTTTTCTTTTAGTCACTAATGACCTTGCAAAAATGTTGGTCCACCACCAATATTAACAAATGATTATTTGCCACAAGATGAACACTTTAGATTTCATGTCTGACAAAAAGAATTTTTGACTTTAGATTGGATTTGAATTTGAATGGTGATTTGGATCAAGTGAAGATTAGCAACACTAACCTAATGACATGGCACCATTAACAGGTGATTAGTGTAGCATGACACTGGGGGTGTTACAAATCTCCTCCACTACAAGAAATCTCGTCCTGAGATTTAAGTGCGGAAGTAAAGAGTAACTTCGAAAGAACTGACCCTTATAGGGTTAATTATCTGGTGAACAATTCAGGGAATGTGGCAGAAGTGTCTCTCGAGTTCAAACTTAAGAAACCATCGAGAGCAAAATATGAAGGTATAATAGGCAGTTTCAATCGAATGGACAAACAATTGATACCTGAACAGAGTGTGAGAAGGGGGTTCAGAGCATCGGGAATAGATCATCTCTCGGCAGGTGGCTCGTGACATGATACGAAGCCAAGCGTGAGGAATAACCTTAGAAACAGGGGGTATAGGAGAGTCAGGTTTCGATCCTATGGAACTGTGGGTTATGGGCCCACCATGTGGGTTAAAAGTAGGAAGGTTGTTGGCATCTTGCACGGTCATGATAGCAAGGCAGGTCAGAGTGTATCCTGTCAGTTATGTCGGCAACAACGTCGGTACCAAGGGCGAGGGACGAAGAGAACCATTTTCCTGCTCGTTGAACGAGGCGGGCCATTAGGCAAAGTTCTCGTCCATCTGTGGCTACCGAAATGTCATCAACAATAGTAGAAGGGTCTTACTGATAGAGTGATACAACGAGGTGCTTACCTAAGCAAGAAATTATCTCTACTGAGATAAGTTAGTTTACCGGGAAGGTTAAACAGAAGAATGGAAAGGAAAATGTGTTTAAACACATATTTCAGGGGTATATCCTTCCCAAGGACAAGTAGAGCATGATATCCATGACAGGATAGAAGTATAAAACCATTTCGGTAAGGGGAAGGAAAACTCATGACATTACCCATACAACAGTGTTTGGATTGTAGATCAAGAAACATTCGACAATGTGCTCCCAATGTTCTTGTTGATATCCGGAATACCTCAGTCATGCTTCGAGGTAGCATTAACATGGTGTTCCAAGTAGGGGTTGGAGTTGAAGATCACAAGAAATACTCAAGGAACAATTGCAGGAATAGCAAGGAGCTCAAGGTATAACCAATACATGATCAAACATGTCTTGGAAAGAAGACAAGGGGGTTGTCGATGATAACTCAAATCATCGAAGGTCAAGGATGGTTTTCTCACCATGAATTCAATTGTCATCTCAACATAAGTCAAAATGTTGATGCTGATCACGACGCATTCGTCGCGAGGCTCTATGAAGATGCCATCAAGAGGCGATGTCATCAAGCAACATGAAGGATGGATTGAAAGGTTATTGGAACCACGGATACGACACAAGTTCAAAATCAAGCTTGTTGTTCGAGGTGAAATGATAAGATGAAGAAGATCGGCGTAAGCTTAGCTCATCATCAGAAGTTGCTCCGGGCATAAGGATCAGGTAGCACAGTTAAAAAAAGTTGAGATGATAAAAATATAGCCGATCAGGCTAGGAATGATGTGATGGGGTATAAAGCTTCCCAGTATCAAGTACTAGGTGTAATGCTGGAAGGAAAATCGGAGTAGAGGTTGGATGGGGGAATGATTTGCAGAGGATAAGTAATTGTAACTTACCCAGTAAATGGGATCAAGGAGGAAATATGGTCGGGACCATAACTGCAGGGGATCCAATTTACGGTACCGGGAGAATATTCAGCAGATTAAATATCCTTGCAAGAAGCTTTCATGATAAGTCCCACACCGTGTCCGTGGGCATGAACACAAGGTTTAGGGTCGACTCCCACTTCTACAATGCATAACCTTTCATTTTACTTCTCGCTCTTGATGAAGCTGTAGTATTGAAATTTTATCTGACGAAAAGCCAGTAGAGTATAACCCACATAACTTTCGAGTTCACACTGATTAGGGAAGGCATAGGTTCAACCCATCGGGCATCTTGGGAACCTATATCATAAATTCCAAGAATAAATAACACAAGCTCGGTAGTAGAGTATGCTTGAGAAAGCAGAGGATACTATTTTCCAAAAGCATTATGTATCCGAGGAAAGGCTCACAAGCTTATTGAATATGCAAAACGTTGTCGGATAAAATCCAGAAAAGGGGGGTTTGCTGGTCCACAAGGGATCTGATGTGAGCATCAGTACTCAACAAGAGGGAGAAAGAATGCAAGGAGATTAGATTATAGAAACAACTGACTAACTCAAGCTCAATTCCAAAGGATTTATGAGTTCCATGACAAGGGATCAGAAGCAATGCTCTGATTAGGGATGGATAGTCAGAATAGCCTTAGGGGTACAATCGATGGTGATTTGATTGATCGAGATTCAGCACATGTTAAAATGACGTCTGAGCCGGAAGGATGAATTCTAGGACCTGATTGAGGGTTGCGAGCATTTGCAACATATTGTATCAACGGACTCAAAATGATAATGAAAAAGGCTGACAATAAGATTACTAGACTTATGGTATTAACCATAATGCCAGCAAGAAGGAAATTCAAGAACAATAGGCTGTTGAGGATTTTCACAAGAACGAATTGTATTATGAAGACTTTTGTGAAGTACAAGAATCAACCGAGGGTGAGCGGATACTCGATAGGTGCACAAAGTTATCCATAGGGGTATTCAGATGACAAGGAACTGCAAGGCAGTAAGCTCAAAGGATTCTTGGAAAAGGAGAGCAGTTCAGGGCATCTTGTAATAACAAGATCAATGGGATAGAATTTAAGATTAGTAAGTGTGTGTAGTTATCCATAAGGATATTTCGGTGGTAGGGAATTGCAAAGGCAACAGGCACAAAGTCTCAAGAGAAAATCATCGAGTATCTTCGGAATCTTCTGATGCAGCAGACGATCATCTGAAATAAGGGGCTCTCCGGGCGGATGTGATCACGAGATCCTAATGTCCAAGTTAGTAAAACCATTTAACCCGAATAGAAGAGAGATTAGGGTCCCAGAGTATAGACGAGGAGTAAAAGATCCTAATACAACCCATATGGCGACGTGGGGCCGTAAGACACACAGCCAATGTTAGTAAAAGTTTTCCAGTGACTAGACTCAACTTCGGCCAAGGAGTTGGAAAGGGGCTACCTACAGGCAGTCAGCTCTGATACCAACTTGTGACGCCCTCGATTCAATCGTACACTAATCATACACGCAAATGTGTACGATCAAGATCAAGGACTCACGGGAAGATATGACAACACAACTCTAAACACAAATTAAAATAATACAAGCTTTATATTACAAGCCAGGGGCCTCGAGGGCTCGAATACATAAGCTCGAATACACAAGAGTCAGCGGAAGCAACAATATTTGAGTACAGACATAAGTTAGACAAGTGTGCCTTAAGAAGGCTAGCACAAAAGCAACAACGATCGAAAAGGCAAGGCCTCCTGCGTGGGAGCCTCCTAACTACTCCTAGTCGTCTGCGGTCTTCACGTAGTAGTAGGCATCCTCCGGGTAGTAGTAGTCTTCAGTGGCGTCGTCTGGCTTCTGGGATCCGTCATCTGGTCGCAACAACCGGGTATAGGGGAAAAAGAGGTAGCAAAGCAACCGTGAGTACTCATCCAAAGTACTCGCAAGACTTACATCAAATCTAAACCAAGTATGCATCTGTATCAAAGGAGATGGGCTCTATCTGTGGACTAAACTACAGAATGCTAGAAGGGAAGGGGAAAGCCTAGCCTATCGAAGACTAGCATCTTCTAGAAACCACCATCTTGCAGCAACATGAGGGAGTAGAGTAGCATAAAGTAAAGTAGCAGTAATGTTATCAACCTCGGCCAGAGATCCTTTCTCGACTCCCTGCGAGAAAGCAATCCCAGAGCCATACTATCCAGTTATCATCACAATCCAATTCTCATCACCATGTCTCACCTCAAGTATCCAGTTCTAGTTGTATCGATCGGGATACAACTCCAAGTGTCCGTTACCGTAGGACAGGCTATCGATAGATGTTTTCTTCCCTACAGGGTTGCACCAACTTACCCACCACGCTTGATTAACTCCGGCCGAACACACTTTCCTGGGTCATGCCCGGCCTCGGCCAAACAATACGCCGCAACCCGACCTAGGCTTAATAGAGAGGCCAGCACGCCGGACTAGACCTATGCCCCCAGGGGTCATGGGCCATCTCCCGGGGAACTCCTGCATGTTGCGTACGCGGCCGGTGAGCAGACCTAGCTACCTCGTTCAACAAGGTAGGTGCTTTCCAGTCCAACCCGGCGCGCGCCGCTCAGTCGCTGACGTCTATTAAGCTTCGGCTGATGTATACAACGCAGAACGCCCATACTATGCCCACGTGATGGTTAGTGCTATCAGGCCAGAGGCCCCTCGGATCAAATATCCAAATCGTAGTGGATTAGGAACGCGCGGTAACGAGCAGAGACTCACGATCGATGTGACCTTGTCGCCCCGTCTCGAGTACTTGCAACAAGGGCTCAGAATGCCCGGCCACGCCTCGTAGGTATCTCGCGGGCACCTTCCAGGTCAACACGACTCCACATCACTCGCAATTAAGCTCGCGCGGGTACCCCTTAGGGCCGACCCGTCTTTAGTAACATGGCTCAGTGTAAAGTCATAGTAACCATAGTAACTGTGTGTCTAACACCAAGGGGAAAACCCGAGGAATCACCCCCGGTGAATCCCACTCGATGTTATCATCAAGGTGAACATAAGAGGATCCACCCTCGAGGTTCACACTTGAGGGGTTGCACGACAGAGCGGTAACGGAAGTGGTTTAGGAGGAAATCACCCTCGATGACCTCGACCGTATAGCTACACTATAGAGATCTCATCAGGAGTGATGTATGAGGTTCACCCTCGGCACTCGATAGTAACTCTGTAGTGTCGTACAACTAGGGGGTGATGTGCGGTGTCGGGGCCTGGACGTCGATCACGTTGATCGAGTCATGGAACATAAAGGGAGGCAACTGGGACAAGGTGGGGGTCACTGATGGATCACTAACCAACCTATACTAAGCAGTTTAGGATAAGCAGGTAAGGTATGAAAGCAGGTAACAACAACAGGCTATGCATCAGAGTAGGATCATACAGAAAGCAGTAGCAGTTCTAATGCAAGCATGAGAGGAAAGAAATGGGCGATATCGGAATGCTCAAGGGGGGTTTGCTTGCCTGGTTGCTGAAAGGATCGATATGGTTGACTAGAGGGGGGGGTGAATAGGCAACTAACAATTTTTAGCTTTTCCTTGACAATTTAAACTTTGCATCAAAGTAGGTTGTCTAGATATGCAACTAGGTGAGCAACCTATATGATGCAACGAGGATAGGTACACAAGCAAGCAAGAGATATGAAACAAGTAAGCTTGCTTAAATAAAGGCACGAGATAACCAAGAGTGGAGACGGTGGAGACGAGGATGTGTTGCCGAAGTTCCTTCCCTTTGAGAGGAAGTACGTCTCCATTGGAGCAGTGTGGAGGCACAATGCTCCCCAAGAAGCCACTAGGGCCACCGTATTCTCCTCACGCCCTCACACAATGCGAGATGCCGTGATTCCACTATTGGTGCCCTTGAAGGCGGCGACCGAACCTTTACAAACAAGGTTGGGGCTCACTCCACAACTTAATTGGAGGCTCCCAACAAAACCACGAAGCTTCACCACAATGGAATATGGCTCCGAGGTGACCTCAACCGTCTAGGGTGCTCAAACACCCAAGAGTAACAAAATCCACACAAGAAAGTATGGGGGAAGCAAATATCCTTTGGTGGAAGTGTAGATCTAGGTCTCCTCCTTCAGTCCCTAGCAAATCAACAAGTTTGAGTGGCTAGAGAGAGAGATCGGGCAAGAGAGCTTGAAGTGCATTAATGGTGGAGTGAGAGAGGTCAAAGGTGGGAGTGGTAGGTGGGAGAAGCTCCCTTAAAATAGTCCCCCACATTTCCAACCGTTACTGCGTTTTTTGCACTGCAGCGGTACAACCGGTCCTCGTCCCGGTACAACCGGGACTCACGGTGTAACTGCAGAACCCTACCAAGCGGTACAACCGGACAGGCGGGCGGTAGTACTGGCTAAGAAAAATAACCGGACTAACCGCCTGGCTACCGCACAACCACCGCATCAAAATAGGAGCTTGACCGGTACTTGAGCGGTGCCTGGCCGGAACAACCGCATGGCCTTGAGCTCTTGGGAGGTTAAGTTCTGAGCGGAAGAACCGCTCGGACCACCGGTGGCACCGGTCATCGTGGAATGACCGGACCAACCGGGCCACTACCGCCCAAGAACCGCATCAAACCAGAAGCGAGAGCGGTACTTGAGCGGTGCATGGACGGAACCACCGCCCCAGCAGTTGCAGAGCATGGTGGCGGTACCACCGCCCGGAGGCAGCGGTACAACCGCTCGAGCACCACTGGTGAGCAACAAGACCCAGCAGTACAACCGCTCCAGAGAGCGTTACAACCGCTGGGCAGAAACAGTGAGCAGGAAAGAGGGGAAGAGGCAAGGAAAACTCTCTCTCTCACACACCTGAGGAAGGCGAAGAGAGGGTGAGAAAAGTGTACGTGAACTGATTCCCCCAGAGCTTCCTAATGAGGATTCCCTCTTGATAGTACGGGTACTCTACGACCAAAGAAAATAAGAGCGTAGAGGACACGTCTTCGATCTTTTCCTTCGAGAGGCAATAGCAATCCGATGTAAGCCTAAGCATTGAGAACCTGAAACATATAGCACACGATTAGACCATAAAGGGTTGTCATCATCATCCAAAACATAAAGTAGGGAAATGCCCTTTAAATCTCCCCCTTTTTGGTGGATGATGACAACAACACGATTTGCAAGAGATAAGTCAATGAAATCTGGACAGAACTCCCCCTGAATGTGTGCCCCAACAAGTACTAGCTGTTAGAAAGCATGGGCACACTTTCAGGACTAGACTCCCCCTAGATTTTATAGACTCACCACTCTAAGCACATAATATGAGAGACAACATAACGGATAGATAGCAATAATAACAATAATAATAACCGACGAACTGATAGCAATAAAAGGAGTGGCATAAGTCTCACACACAGCAAGAAACCACGACGAACAAGGTTCAACGCTAAAGAGAAACACGAGGAAACGAGAAACCCAACCCATGCAAATCCCGAGACCTATAGAACCGTCTCCCCCTTTGGCATCAAGACACCAAAAAGGAAAAGAGCGAAGCTAGCGTCCCAAAGCTCAGGCGTCCTCCTCTGACTCCTCGGTCGCATCTGGATCCTCATCATCAGAGTCGTCGTCGTCGTCATGATCAGATTCCTCCATGGCATGGTCAGCTGCTGCAAGCGAGGATGATGGCTGGGGAGGGGCTTCATCATCAGTCCAGGTGCTATGGGTAGAGATCCAACGCTCCTCTGGGGTGATGCTCTTCTCAGAGCCACTTTGAACCTGCATGTTGAGGTGCTTCATCATTGCAATTTGGCGACGCCGTGCAAGCTTCTCATTGACATGTGCCTCATACATCTTCTTCTGGATGTCAGCCTGGAGACAAAAGGTCTTCTTCACCTTGGCAGTAAGTTTGGCCACCCACGAAGGCTTGGCCCCTGGCTCCAGCTCAAAGTCCTCATCGTCAGAAGTAGCATAGACATCCTCAGGAGCATGTTCAGGGAAGCGAGGCTCGGCATGCTTCTTCTTCTTAAGGAGCTTGACCTCATGAACAGTGAGGTTGTCTGGAGAAGTGAGGAGCTCTCCAGGACGACGAACAGCCCACACGGAGTTCGGAAAGCACATGACAAACGGAGCGTAGATTGGGAATTTATGGTAGATGACCATGTTGTACATCTCATGCCACAGCCAATTTGACACATCAAACGTTGCCCCTGTCCCCACCATGGTCTTCATAGCAACCATCAAATCAACCAGATAGCCATGAATCTCATCTTGATTGCCCACCTTGGGCAAGAGCACATTGCGGAACACTCGGTGCATGATGTCATAGACCTTCTCCAAATCCTTGGATTCTCCAATAATCCCACGGCCCCGAATGTACAGAGGGGCAAGCTTCTCCTTAGGCATGGACTCAGGAAAATCATGAGGGCGAATGCCACCCCTTCCTTGCAGACCGGTATCCTCGTACCCAATAGCATTACGGAAAGCCCTCCAGGGAACGTGAAACAATTCATCGCGACACATGAAGGTGAGAGTGCGCGCATCATCTTCCCCAAAATGAACCGTGGCATAGAACTGATGGATAAGTTGAACATCAAAGTCACAGTTGACTGACATGATCTTGACAAAATCAAACTCCTCGCAGAGAGCTAGCGCCTCACCAAAATACTCTATGTTGTTTCTCCAATGATCAAAGTCAATTGTCCACTGCTTGGCATATCTGTTCTTGTTGTGCTCAAAGAGTTCATGAACAATCCGCACTTGCATCTCATTCCGGAACTGAACAGTGGTCCAACGGGGAGCAATGGGAACCTCATACGGATTCTTTGAGCGGAAGGCTTCCCAATCCTTGGCTTTCCAACGATGCAACGGCATAACCGCACGTTGCTTAGCAGCTGCAGACTTTTCACGGCAAGTGGGCTTGGTGGGAATCACAACTTCTTCTTCATCATCAGACACAACCGGGCGCAAGGTCCTTCGTGCCCTCTTCTTGGTCTTGCGAGGAGCAGAGCGAGAACTAGAGCCACCTGAACACACACACGAAAAGAACACACAAAAACCCAACAAGGATGAGAGGATTGCACCCACTAGCAGAAAAGGAACAAGTTGCAACAACAGAGAAGATAGAACAGTGCTTAGTGGTTGATATACTCTGGTTGTACCGAATCTTTCGCCGGTAGTACCGGTCCAGCGGTTGTACCGCCCGTAGGAGCGGTAGTACCGCTCTAGCGGTTGTACCGCCCGTAGGGACGGTAGAACCGCTGACAGTGGCACTACCAGGGAAGATAGATCTAACCAAGGCATACGAATCACACAAGTAATATTCCGAATTCTAAGTGCTGCAAACAAGACAGGAGGCTAACAAAGAACTCTTCTAAGCCATAGATCGAACACTAAACGCGGAAAGATAGGTAAAGCCCTAGACAAGGAAGAACCCTAAACAAAAATCTAGAGGCAAAGAACACGCGGCATTACCACCATCCATGGGAAGAGATCAGGAGGCCTCCACAGAGAGAATCCATGGAGAGCCAAGGATCCGAAGCGCGAGACACACTCCGGGGCAGGGGTAGAGATGGCTGGCAGCTAGGGCAAAAAGAAGAGGAACAAGGACGAAGGGAAAAAGACAACCCTTCAGCCCCGTCGAGTATATATAGGCCCATACGCACGCCCCGGTAGAACCGCTTAGGGGAGCGGTTGTACCGCTTGTCTGGTATAGACCGGTGGATGGAGGCGGTACTTTCGATGCCTGGGAGGCAGCGGTAGTACCGCATGACATCAACCGGTAGTACCGGACGTGGGTTAGCGTGGGATTGTGCGGTGGAACCACCCAAGCACCGAACGGAGACCCTTGGGACGGCACAACCCGGTACCAGCGGTAGAACCGCTCGTGGTACCGGTTGTACCGCCCGACCACCTAAGCCCAAGCCAAGATCAAATGAGTGCAATCCGAAGGGAGGAAGAAGGGGCACAAAACAGGAGAGAAACAACACGAGAACAACAAGGCTAACTCCAACCTCCCGAACAGAGGACGGTGGCCGAGGCCACCTATGTTTGAGTCAATTGGTATGGCACCGCGAAGAATTATCCTTGGGTCCATGACCAAAACTCGTCTTTGAAGCACAAGTACCATCAAATATGGCTAATGTGAAAGACACGATCAATTTATGCATAATGGGGGGAGGGAGAGTTCATCGAGAGAACAACACTCCCCCTATGTCCATGCCTACACCTAAACTAGACAACAAATTGAGCGTGGTAGGGTGTGCAAGGGTTCAAGCCACATTGCTCGAATCAATGATATTTAGCTCATGCCTTAACTCGCGAAATCTTGCTTCATCCAAGGGCTTCGTGAAAATATCTGCAAGGTTGTCATGAGTGTTGACATAGTTGAGCTCGATCTCTCCTCGTCTAATGTGATCCCGGATGAAGTGATACCGGATCTCAATATGCTTCGTCTTGAAATGTTGCACCGGATTGAGAGAGATCTTGATGGCACTTTCATTGTCACACCAAAGAGGCACTTTGTCACAAGTGACACCGTAATCCTTTAAAGTTTGCCTCATCCATAGGAGTTGAGCACAACAACTACCGGCGGCAACATACTCTGCCTCAGTGGACGAGAGAGACACACAACTTTGCTTTTTGGAGGACCAACTTACCAAAGAGCAACAAAGGAATTGGCACCCTCCGGAAGTGGACTTCCTATCCACTTTGTCTCCCGCCCAATCGGAATCCGAGTACCCTACAAGCTTGAAGTTTGATCCTCTGGGGTACCATAGGCCAAAGTTTGGGGTATGAGCCAAATATCGAAAGATTCGTTTGACCGCCACATAGTGACTTTCCTTAGGTGCGGCTTGAAACCGTGCACAAATTCCCACACTCAACATGATGTCCGGTCTAGATGCACAAAGGTAAAGCAAGGATCCAATCATGGAACGATATACCTTTTGATCCACCACTTTACCATTGGGATCTAAGTCAAGTTGGCACTTGGTGGGCATTGGGATGGAAGCCGGCTTGACGTCACTTAGCTTGAATCTCTTGAGCATGTCTTGAGTGTATTTGGATTGATTGATGAAGGTTACTTCTCTTCTTTGCTTCACTTCGAACCCTAGAAAGAACTTCAACTCTCCCATGGAGGACATCTCGAACTTTGAGGTCATGAGAGCGGCAAATTCCTCATTGAAAGCTTTGTTAGGAGAACCAAAGATAATATCATCAACATATAATTGGCACACAAACAACTCCCATTTGACCTTCTTAGTAAAAAGAGTGGGGTCGATTAGCCCAACTTCAAAACCACGGTCTTGTAACAACTCGGTAAGGTGGTCATACCACGCATGTGGGGCTTGCTTAAGGCCATAGAGCGCCTTATCGAGTTGATACACATGATCGGGAAAGTAGGGATCCTCGAACCCGGGGGGTTGCTTGACGTAAACCAATTCATTAATGGGACCATTAAGAAAAGCACTCTTCACATCCATTTGTTGTAACTTAAAGTTATGATGAGAAGCATATGCAATCAACATGTGAATGGATTCAAGACGAGCAACGGGAGCAAAGGTTTCACCGTAGTCGATACCCTCGACTTGGGAGTAGCCTTGTGCTACCAAACGAGCCTTGTTGTGAATGATAATCCCATGGGCATCTTGCTTGTTCTTGAATATCCACTTGGTTCCAATGACATTGTGGTTCCCCGTTGGCCTTGGCACCAATCTCCACACTTTGTTGCGCTCAAAGTTGTTGAGTTCTTCGTGCATGGCATTGAGCCAATCCGGATCTTCTAGCGCCTCATAGACCTTGTGGGGCTCCACACAAGAGACAAACGCGTGATGCTCACAATAATTTTCTAATTGTCTACGAGTGCTTACCCCCTTTCTTAAGCTTCCAAGCACATTCGTCATGAGATGATCCTTGGTGGAGAGCTTGGATGCAATCTTGGCGGCACGACGCTCTAAATCCTCCTCGGTGGTGAGTTGAGGAGCGGTTACTTGATCATCTTGAGCGCCGTCATGAGATTGTTCTTGATCTTGAACTTGCTCGGGGGAGAGAAATTGACCTTGGGCATCACTTGGTGTGTCAACACCGTCTTGAGTATGATCTTGCCCTTGGTCTTGTTCATGAGGTTGAGGGCCTTCACTTTGTTCTTCGGAAGCGTGTGGGCCTTGGGTTGGTGATGGCTCCACTTGAGTGGAGCATTGTCCTTCTCCTTCGGCCACAAGGGGTTCCTCAATGGGTAGGATAAAACCAACACCCATTCTTCTTATGGCTTGAGGAGGAATTTCATCACCTACATCACAAGCGCCACTTTGCTCCACTTGGGAGCCGTTATTCTCATCAAACTCCACGTTACACGTCTCCTCAATAAGTCATGTGGATTTATTGAGGACACGGTAAGCATGAGAGTTTGTAGCATAACCAACAAATATGCCATCATGAGCTCTAGCCTCAAATTTAGACAACCGAACACCTTTCTTGAGAATGAAACACTTACACCCGAATACCCGGAAGTACTTGAGGTTGGGCTTGTTACCGGTGAGTATCTCATATGGAGTCTTGTTCAAGCCCTTGCGGAGGTAGAGCCGATTGGATGCATGACACGTGGTGTTGATGGCTTCGGCCCAAAAGTTGTACGGAGACTTGAACTCCGCCATCATGGTCCTTGCCGCATCCATCAACGTCCGGTTCTTCCTCTCCGCAACACCGTTTTGTTGAGGGGTGTATGGTGCGGAATATTGATGCTTGATTCCCTCATCACTAAGAAATTCATCCAAGGTGTAGTTCTTGAACTCGGTGCCGTTGTCACTTCTTATTGTCAAGATCTTTGCATTGTGTTGACGTTGTGCTTCATTTGCAAAGTCAATGACGGTTTGTTGGGTCTCACTCTTCCTCTTGAATAAATACACCCACCTGTACCTTGAGTAGTCATCCACAATCACCAAGCAATACTTCCTACCTCCAAGACTATCGAAGGATGGAGGCCCAAAGAGATCCATGTGAAGGAGCTCCAAAGGCCTCTTTGAATAAATGATAGTCGTGGGAGGGTGAGCCTTCTCATGTAGCTTTCCTTTGATACAAGCACTGCAAGCACGATCTTTAGCAAAACTAACATTCGTTAGTCCACGGACATGGTCCCCCTTGAGGAGACTTTGCAAAGATCTCATATTGACATGGGCTAAACGGCGATGCCAAAGCCATCCCACATCAACTTTAGCCATTAGGCATGTCGCGCTCTTAGTGGGTCGCTTCGAAAAGTTAATCACATATAGACCGTTCTCGACATGCCCAACAAATGCTACTTTAAGAGTCTTGCTCCACAAGAGGGCCACGGTATCGATATCAAAGAAAGCGGCAAAGCCCATGATTGCAAGTTGACGAACGGAAAGTAAATTGTATGCAAGGGACTCAACAAGCGTGACCTTCTCGATCGTGAGATCATGAGAGATGACCACCTTGCCAAGTCCCAATACCTTAGAAGATGAGGCGTCACCCCACTCGACATTGGTGGGCATAGATGGAACTTTGTGCACGTCCACCACCAAGTCCTTGCTTCCGGTCATATGATTTGTAGCTCCGCTATCGAGCAACCATGATCCACCACCGGAAGCAAACACCTACAAGAGATCAATGCTTGGTTTTAGGTACCCATTTTGTAATGGGTCCTTTGATGTTAGTAACAAGGGTCTTAGGAACCCAAATAGACCATTCAATGTACTCATGAAGAGAACCAACAAATTTGGCATAAACATGCCCATCACTAGCACGGCATAACACATAAGAAGGATTAAAATCGCCGGCTTTGTTGGGAGAGGTGACATTGCCCTTCTTGACTTTGTTCTTCTTCTCCTCGGGGACACTCTCTCCCTCCCTCACAAAGGTTTGCATGAGGGGAGGAGGTCGTTTGGTCTTGTCATTCTTCTTCTTGTTCTTGGAGTCGGGGACGTACCCAACCCCTTCCTTGGCCACACCTCCCTTTTGGTTGATCAAGAGGTCGTTGAGGTTCTTCTTGCCTTGTATGCAAGTCGCAAGACCTTTCTCAAGTTGCTCCTTCAATTTAGCATTTTCCTCAACAAGATGTATATGCTCACAACACGGGTTAGTAGCATTTGCATTATCAATTAAAACCATATGAGGAAAAGTTGCTTTCTCCTTAGTTAGCTTCACTTGGAGTTGATCATGAGACTCCTTGAGACTAGCGTGAATACCCTTCAAGGCCTTGTGGGCCTTGTCAAGTATATCAAACTCCTCTTTGAGTCTAGCAAGATCAACCCCGAGTTTGGCCTTCTCGGAATTTAGCACATGAGAAACAACGAGGGCATGATCATAATCTTTCTCTAACTTAGCATGATCAACGTTATGTGACTCCTCAAGAGCCAAACGAAGACCACGCTCTTCCTCAAGAGCATTGGAAAGATCCGAAATCTCATCGGCATAGTCACGACTATGCCCTTCCATCTTAGAGATGGTGTCTTCGTGAGCCTCGATCATGTCATTGGCCTCACCAAGTTGTTCCAAGAGAGCAACAAAGTGCTTCTTGGATTTTCCCTTGAGTTTGCCCATAAAGGCCTCAAACTCGTTAGCCTCCACATTAGCTCCCTCAAATTCATTAATGCTATCCATTGGGGAAGGATGATTAATGATGGTAGTTTTGATGTTGGAGGTTACCTTGTTGGTGGCTTTAGCCATGAGGAACTTGGCGGTGATGCTCTCGTTGGGTGAGTCGAAGAGAGACACCCGTGACGTTGTTGCAATGGCAACGGAGGCCATGGCAACCGACTCATCATCTTCATCATCGTCATCATCCTCATTGTACTCTTCTTGCACAACCAAGGCCTTGGGAGGAGTCTTCTTGGTGAAGTTGTTATTGTTGGGGAACGACTTGGCCTTGTCCTTTTGGATGAGTTTGCCACCATTGTCTTCCCTCTTCTCATACGGGCATTCCGCAATGAAATGACTCACGTTGCCGCAATTGTAGCAAGTCCTTACACGTTGCTTGCCCCTTGTGCCACTCGAGTTGTTTTTGCTAAAGTTGGGCCTCGAGTTTTTCTTGCTCCAAAATTGCCTTGAAGCAAGTGTCATGTGTTCATGATATGCATACTTCGTATCTTCGGGGTTGCTCTCCTCTTCTTCCTCTTCTTCTTCTTCCACGGTGAGCTTGGCCTTCAAAGCAAGGTTAGGCTTCTTTACCCGTTGAGAATGGAGCACCGCATTGTCGGCGGTCTTGTCCAAAATGTTCATGGCCACAAACTCATCCAACACTTCGCTTGAGGTCAAAGTGTGGAAGTCCGGTCTTTGACAAATGACGGAGGACATGGCCTTGTGGTAGGGCATCATTGCCTTGAGGAATTTGCGCTTGATCCAATTGTCATCCGTGTCCTTGCTCCCGTGATCTCGTAGTGAGACCGCGAGTTTGGTTACTCTCCGATAAAGCTCACGAGGTTCTTCATCTTCCTTCATTGCAAACTCATCGGCCTCATCTTGTACCACTTCATAGTTGGAGCGTTGAATGCTTGCGCTTCCCCGGTAGAGAGACACGACACAATGCCATGCGTCTTTGGCCAAGGCGAAGGGACGAAGATGAGGTAGGTCTTCAGGTGCAATTGCATCTTGAATGATGAAGAGAGCATTCTCATTGAATCGATTGTCCGCGGCTTCTCGAGGAGTGAAGTTTCTTGGATCATGTGGATAGAAACCTTCTTCAATGATTCTCCAAAGGTGAGTGTTCACATGATTTAAATGACGTTTAAAGCGGTAAACCCAAGAATCAAAATCCTCATTTTTCACAATCTTAGGGGGAGGACCGGCATGATTCAAATGAGTGGAAGGAACCGGTCCACCATAAACAAGTGGTGGTTCCACATGGGCAAAGATGCCGGTGCCATTCTTGCCACTAGAAGAAGGAGCCTTTTCACTACTAGCTTCCCCCTTGTCGGGGATAGCATCCGTCACCTTGTTGGCGGGATCACCCACTTTCAACGGTGCGGTGGATAGTTTAAGCCCCTCAAGAAATTTAGTAAACATGCTTTCGACTTCGGTCGTCATGGAGATTTTCAATGTCTCCAAGGCCACATTGAACTCCTCACGAGAGACCCAAGATCCCCCATCTCCCGTAGACGAGATCGGATTCACACCGGAGTGTTCCTCCACACCGTATACGGTATCAACCATACTCTTTGGACGGTAAAGTCCTTAATAAAGAGACGAGGCTCTGATACCAATTGAAAGGATCGATATGGTTGACTAGAGGGGGGGTGAATAGGCAACTAACAATTTTTAGCTTTTCTTTGACAATTTAAACTTTGCATCAAAGTAGGTTGTCTAGATATGCAACTAGGTGAGCAACCTATATGATGCAACGAGGATAGGTACACAAGCAAGCAAGAGATATGAAACAAGTAAGCTTGCTTAAATAAAGGCACGAGATAACCAAGAGTGGAGATGGTGGAGACGAGGATGTGTTGCCGAAGTTCCTTCCCTTTGAGAGGAAGTACGTCTCCGTTGGAGCGGTGTGGAGGCACAATACTCCCCAAGAAGCCACTAGGGCCACCGTATTCTCCTCACGCCCTCACACAATGCGAGATGCCGTGATTCAACTATTGGTGCCCTTGAAGGCGGCGACCGAACCTTTACAAACAAGGTTGGGGCTCACTCCACAACTTAATTGGAGGCTCCCAACAAAACCACGAAGCTTCACCACAATGGAATATGGCTCCGAGGTGACCTCAACCGTCTAGGGTGCTCAAACACCCAAGAGTAACAAAATCCACACAAGAAAGTATGGGGGAAGCAAATATCCTTTGGTGGAAGTGTAGATCTAGGTCTCCTCCTTCAATCCCTAGCAAATCAACAAGTTTGAGTGGCTAGAGAGAGAGATCGGGCAAGAGAGCTTGAAGTGCATTAATGGTGGAGTGAGAGAGGTCAAAGGTGGGAGTGGTAGGTGGGAGAAGCTCCCTTAAATAGTCCCCCACATTTCCAACCGTTACTGCGTTTTTTGCACTGCAGCAGTACAACCGGTCCTCGTCCCAGTACAACGGGACTCATGGTGTAACTGCAGAACCCTACCAAGCGGTACAACCGGATAGGCGGGTGGTAGTACCGGCTAAGAAAAATAACCGGACTAACCGCCTGGCTACCGCACAACCACCGCATCAAAACAGGAGCTTGACCGGTACTTGAGCGGTGCCTGGCCGGAACAACCACATGGCCTTGAGCTCTTGGGCGGCTAAGTTCTGAGCGGAAGAACCGCTCGGACCACCGGTGGTACCGGTCATCGTGGAATGATCGGACCAACTGGGCCAATATCGCCCAAGAACCGCATCAAACCAGAAGTGAGAGCGGTACTTGAGCGGTGCATGGATGGAACCACCGCCCCAGTAGTTGCAGAGCATGGTGGCGGTACCACCGCCCCGAGGCAGTGGTACAACCGCTCGAGCACCACTGGTGAGCAACAAGACCCAGCGGTACAACCGCTCCAGAGAGCGGTACAACCGCTGGGCAGAAACAGTGAGCAGGAAAGAGGGGAAGAGGCAAGGAAAACTATCTCTCTCACACACACACACACCTGAGGAAGGCAAAGAGAGGGTGAGAAAAGTGTACGTGAACTGATTCCCCCAGAGCTTCCTAATGAGGATTCCCTCTTGATAGTACGGGTACTCTACGACCAAAGAAAATAAAAGCGTAGAGGACACGTCTTCGATCTTTTCCTTCGAGAGGCAATAGCAATCCGATGTAAGCCTAAGTATCGAGAACCTGAAACATATAGCACACGATTAGACCACAAAGGGTTGTCATCATCATCCAAAACATAAAGTAGGGAAATGCCCTTTCAGTTGCTCAGACAAGAAGGAGGGGTCGTCGGTGATGTAGTCAATCACAACGGCATCATCAGTCTCAGGGTCTACCGGAGAGAAGAGGGGGAGGAAATAGTAAATGCAGAGCAATCAATGCATCACAAGGCATAACATGACGACGGGCAGAGCTAGGGTTGCCCTAACGTAGTACTACACGTTGCAGACGGAAGGGATAAACATCCGAGGATGGATTCCCGGCGTTAGGCGGATTCCGGACAAAGGAAAAGAGGGGGAAAGTTCCAAGTTCAGCATGCTAGGGAGGCGTGGCGGACGAACGAGCTGCGTATCCGGGTTCGTCTCGTCGTTCTGAGCAACTTTCATGTACAAAGTTTTTCCATCCGAGATACGGTTTATTTTATATTAATTTTAAAAGATTTAAAACATTTTTAGGATTAATTTAATTAATTTAAACAACATTATCCAGAATAGTGTTTGCTGACGTCATCATGATGTCAGCAGTCAACAGGGGTGTTGACTGGTCAAACTGACGTGTGGGTCCCACCTGTCAGTGACACATTTTAATTAAACACATTAATTAACCTAATCAGGATTAATTAGGGGAGGGCCCCACTGTCATTGACTACCTAATTAACTAATTAACTAATTAGGTTAATTAGTTAACTAATGTGTAATTAGTTTAATTAGTTGTTTAATTTAATTAATCAAAATTAATTAAGTTAACTAATTAACTAATTAATTAATTATTAATTATTTTTATTATTGTTGTTTTTTATTTTTTTTAAACTACGTTCTGGGGGGGTGGGGCCCCTTTGTCATAGGCCCAGGGGGCCTTAGCGGGGCAGGCTACCGGGTGCGGGCACACCCGAGCAGGCACTCGCCCGCAGGGCGGGACGAGGCCGCCGGGGCACCGATGATGGGGCAAGCCGGCGCGGCCAGCCGGGGCCATGGCGGGCGGAGGCGAGGGGTGGCGCCGACGCGGTCTGTGGCACGGTGGCGCGACCGTGGGAGGAGGAGAGGGCGGAGGCGAGGCGTGGCGAGGCACGAAGCCATGGGCGCCGGCCGGGCGACCGGAGTGGCGGCCGGTGAACAGCTGCGGATGGGCGCGGCAGCGCGCGCAGGGGTGAGCGAGGCAAGTGGCGTCCGCGACACGAAGCAGCAGTAGCCGAGCGCATGGCGGTGGAGCAATGGTCGGAGCAGGCGATGGCCGAGCGCGGATGCGCGCGCGCGTGCAGAAGCGAGGTAGCGGGAGGAAGAAGGAAGCACGTCGCGAGCGGGGCCGGTGAGCAAGGCGGCGCTGGGCACCAGCAGCAATGCAGCGACGAGCAGGGGAGGCGGGCCAAGCGGGGCAGCTGGTGCGGGCTTGGCCGCGGCCAGGGACGAAGCAAAGCGGGGAAGCAGGGCGGGCCGGAGCGTGCGGGAGCGCCCATGGGCACGGGCGGATGCGGTGAGCGCGAGCTCCAGCGAGCTCGGCCACGGCGACGTACGACGCCAACGGCGACGGATCCACCCGAAGGAGGGGGGGTCGACGGAGGGGCTCACAGCGAAGCGTAGGGGGTTGGCAGTGGGCTCGGGGTGTGCGGGGGCGGTCCGGCGACGATGGGCGAAGTAGGGGATAGGCGCCAGCGTCGAGGCGCGTTGGGGCGATGATGAGGTTGTCCGGCTTGGTGACGGGGACGGGGCTGCGGTGCGGTGGTCCGGCGAGGTGGCCCCGGGTGGCGGCGACGGTGGCGCCGCGGGGTCGAATGACGGCGACGGGCTCGGGTGCCCCGATCCAGAAGGGATCGGGAGAGATGGGGGAGTGGGGGGTTGTGGGGTGGACGAGAGGATAGGGCTAGGGTTCGGAGTGGAGGGTTAAGGGGAGGCGGCTGGGCCGACCAGCTGAGTTGGGCCGGTTGGCTCGGGTGGGCCGAAGCCCAAGGGGAGGCCAGGGGGTGTAGCCCCTTTTCTCTTCTTTTGTTTTTGTTTTAACTTTTTTTTCAGCTTTTGCATTTTTTCTTTTAGTCACTAATGACCTTGCAAAAATGTTGGTCCACCACCAATATTAACAAATGATTATTTGCCACAAGATGAACATTTTAGATTTCATGTGTGACAAAAAGAATTTTTGACTTTAGATTGGATTTGAATTTGAATGGTGATTTGGATCAAGTGAAGATTAGCAATAGTAACCTAATGACATGGCACCATTAACAGGTGATTATTGTAGCATGACACTGGGGGTGTTACAATCATCACCATCACCACGCTGTCGTGCTGACGGAACTCTCCCGTGAAGCTCTGCTGGATCGGAGTTCGCGGGACGTCATCGAGCTGAACGTGTGCTAAACTCAGAGGTGCCGTGCGTTCGGTACTTGGATCGGTCGGATCGTGAAGACGTACGAGTACATCAACCGCATTGTGCTAACGCTTCCGCTTTCGGTCTACGAGGGTACGTGGACAACACTCTCCCCTCTCGTTGCTATGCATCACCATGATCTTGCGTGTGCGTAGGAAATTTTGAAATTACTACGTTCCCAACAGTGGCATCCGAGCCAGGTTTTATGCGTAGATGTCATATGCACGAGTAGAACACAAGTGAGTTGTGGGCGATATAAGTCATACTGCTTACCAGCATGTCATACTTTGGTTCGGCAGTATTGTTGGATGAAGCGGCCCGGACCGACATTACGCGTACGCTTATGTGAGACTCGTTCTACCGACGTGCTTTGCACACATGTGGCTGGCGGTGTCAGTTTCTCCAACTTTAGTTGAACCGAGTATGGCTACGCCCGGTCCTTGAGAAGGTTAAAACAGCACCAACTTGACAAACTATCATTGTGGTTTTGATGCGTAGGTAAGAACGGTTCTAGCTAAGCCCGTAGCAGCCACGTAAAACTTGCAACAACAAAGTAGAGGACGTCTAACTTGTTTTTGCAGGGCATGTTGTGATGTGGTATGGCCAAGACGTGATGAGATATAAGTTGTTGTATGAGATGATCATGTTTTGTTGAAGTTATCGGCAACTGGCAAAACCCTTATGGTTTTCTCTCTATTGCATAAGATGCAAGCGCCAAATAATTGCTTTACTTTATCGCTATGCGATAGTAATAGTTGCAAGAGCAATAGTTGGCGAGACGACCATGTGATGACACATTGATATAGATCAAGATGATGGAGAACATGGTGTCATGCCGGTGACGATGGAGATCATGACGATACTTTGGAGATGGAGATCAAAGGCACAAGATGATGATGGCCATATCATGTCACATATTTTGATTGCATATGATGTTTATCTTTTATACATCTTATTTTTCTTAGTTCGACGGTAGCTTTATAAGATGATCTCTCACTAATTATCAAGGTACAAGTGTTCTCCCTGAGTATGCACCGTTGCAAAAGTTCTTCGTGCTGAGACACCATGTGATGATCGGGTGTGATAGGCTCTACGTTCAAATACAACGGGTGCAAAATAGTTGCACACGCGGAATACTCAGGTTAAACTATACGAGCCTAGCATATAACAGATATGGCCTCGGAACACGAAGACCGAAAGGTCGAGCGTGAATCATATAGTAGATATGATCAACATAGTGATGTTCACCATTGAAACTACTCCATCTCACGTGATGATCGGACATGGTTTAGTTGATATGGATAACATGATCACTTAGAAGATTAGAGGGATGTCTGTCTAAGTGGGAGTTCTTAAGTAATATGATTAATTGAACTTTAATTTATCATGAACTTAGTTCTGGTAGTATTAGAATATCTATGGTGTAGATCAATAGCTCGCGATGTTGCTCCCAATTTATTATGTTCCTAGAGAAAAATTATGTTCAAAAATGTTAGTAGCAATGATGTGGATTGGATCCGTGATCTGAGGATTATCCTCATTGCTGCACAGAAGAATTATGTGTTTGATGCACCGCTAGGTGACAGACCTATTGCAGGAGGAGATGCAGATGTTATGAACGTTTGGCTAGCTCAATATGATGACTACTTGATAGTTTAGTGCACCATGCTTAAACGACTTAGAATTGGGACTTCAAAGACGTTTTGAATGTCATGGACCATATGAGATGTTCCAGGAGTTGAAGTTAATATTTCAAGCAAATACCCGGGTTGAGAGATATGAAATCTCCAACAAGTTCTATAGCTAAAAGATGGAGGAGAATAGCTCAAGCAGTGAGCATGTGCTCAGATTGTCTGGGTACTACAATCGCTTGAATCAAGTGGGAGTTAATCTTCCAGATAAAATAGTGATTGACGGAATTCTCTAGTCACCATCACCAAGTTAGTAGAACTTCGTCATGAACTATAATATGCAAGGGATAACGGAAATGATTCCCAAGCTCTTCGTGATGCTGAAATTGACGAAGGTAGAAATCAAGAAAAGCATCAAGTGTTGATGGTAAATGTTGGGGAACGTAGTAATTTCAAAAAAAAATCCTACGCACATGCAAGATCATGGTGATGCACAGCAACGACAGGAGAGTATGATCTACGTACCCTTGTAGATCGCAACGGAAGCGTTGACACAACATAGAGGAAGTAGTCGTACGTCTTCTTCCCGATCCGACCGATCCAAGCACCGTTACTCCGGCACCTCCGAGTTCTTAGCACACGTACAGCTCGATGACGATCCCCGGGCTCCGATCCAGCAAAGCTTCGGGGAGGAGTTCCATCAGCACGACGGCGTGTTGATGATCTTGATGTTCTACCGACGCAGGGCTTCGCCTAAGCACTACAACGATATGATCGAGGTGGAATATGGTGGCAGGGGGCACCGCACACGGCTAAGGAACGATCACGTGGATCAACTTGTGTATCTTGGGGTGCCCCCCTGCCTCCGTATATAAAGGAGCAAGGGGGAGGGGGCAGCCGGCCTAGGAGGAGGCGCGCCAAGGGGAGTCCTACTCCCACCGGGAGTAGGACTCCCTCCTTCCTTGTTGGAGTAGGAGATGGGGAAAGAGGGGGAGAGGAATAAGGAAAAGGGGGCTGCGCCCCTTGTCCAATTCGGACCAGAGGGGGGACGCAGGCCTCCTTCCTTTTGGCCTCTCTCCTCTATTCCCGTATGGCCCAATAAGGCCCATATACTCCCCGGCGAATTCCCGTAACTCTCCGGTACTCCGAAAAATACCCGAATCACTCGGAACCTTTCCGAAGTCCGAATATAGTCGTCCAATATATCGATCTTTACGTCTCGACCATTTCGAGACTCCTCGTCATGTCCCCGATCTCATCCGGGACTCCGAACTCCTTCCGTACATTAAAACTCATAAACTCATAATATAACTGTCATCGAAACCTTAAGCGTGCGGACCCTACGGTTCGAGAACAATGTAGACATGACCGAGACACGTCTCCGGTCAATAACCAATAGCGGGACCTGGATGCCCATATTGGCTCCTACATATTCTACGAAGATCTTTATCTGTCAGACCGCATAACAACATACGTTGTTCCCTTTGTCATCGGTATGTTACTTGCCCGAGATTCGATCGTCGGTATCCAATACCTAATTCAATCTTGTTACCGGCAAGTCTCTTTACTCGTTCCATAATACATCATCTCACAACTAACATATTAGTTGCAGTGCTTGCAAGGCTTCTGTGATGTGCATTGCCGAGAGGGCCCAGAGATACCTCTCCGACAATCGGAGTGACAAATCCTAATCTCGAAATACGCCAACCCAACATCTACCTTTGGAGACACCTGTAGTACTCCTTTATAATCACCCAGTTATGTTGTGACGTTTGGTAGCACCCAAAGTGTTCCTCCGGTAAACGGGAGTTGCATAATCTCATAGTCATAGGAACATGTATAAGTCATGAAGAAAGCAATAGCAACATACTAAACGATCGGGTGCTAAGCTAATGGAATGGGTCATGTCAATCAGATCATTCAACTAATGATGTGATCTCGTTAATCAAATAACAACTCTTTTGTCCATGGTTAGGAAACATAACCATCTTTGATTAACGAGCTAGTCAAGTAGAGGCATACTAGTGACACTCTGTTTGTCTATGTATTCACACATGTATTATGTTTCCGGTTAATACAATTCTAGCATGAATAATAAACATTTATCATGATATAAGGAAATAAATAATAACTTTATTATTGCCTCTAGGGCATATTTCCTTCAGTCTCCCACTTGCACTAGAGTCAATAATCTAGATCACATCACCATGTGATTAACATCGATAGTTCATATCATCATGTGATTAACACCCATAGTTCACATTGTCATGTGACCAACACCCAAAGGGTTTACTAGATTCAGTAATCTAGTTCACATCGTTATGTGATTAACACCCAAAGAGTACTAAGGTGTGATCATGTTTTGCCTGTGAGAGAATCTTAGTCAACGGTCTTTCACATTCAGATCTGTTATGTATTTTGCAATTTTCTATGTCTATAATGCTCTGCACGGAGCTACTCTAGCTAATTGCTCCCACTTTCAATATGTATCTAGATCGAGACTTAGAGTCATCCAGATCCGTGTCAAAACTTGCATCGACGTAACTTTTTACGACGAACCTTTTGTCACCTCCATAATCGAGAAATATTTCCTTATTCTACTAAGGATAATTTTGACCGCTGTCCAGTGATCTACTTCTAGATCACTATTGTACTCCCTTGCCAAATCAGTGCAGGGTATACAATAGATGTGGTACACAGTATGGCATACTTTATAGAACCTATGACTGAGGCATAGGGAATAACTTTCATTCTCTTTCTATCTTCTGCCGTGGTCGGGCTTTGAGTCTTACTCAACTTCACACCTTGTAATACAGGCAAGAACTCTTTCTTTGACTGCTCCATTTTTGAACTACTTCAAAATCTTGTCAAGGTATGTACTCATTGAAAAAAACTTATCAAGCGTCTTGATCTATCTTTATAGATCTTGAAGCTCAATATGTAAGCAGCTTCACCGAAGTCTTTCTTTGAAAAAACTCCTTTCAAATACTCCTTTATGCTTTACAGAATAATTCTACATTATTTCTGATCAACAATATGTCATTCACATATACTTATCAGAAATGATGTAGTGCTCCCACTCACTTTCTTGTAAATACAGGCTTCACCGCAAGTCTGTATAAAACTATATGCTTTGATCAACTCATCAAAGTGTATATTCCTACTCCGAGATGCTTGTACCAGTCCATAGATGGATTGCTGGAGCTTGCATATTTTGTTAACACCTTTAGGGTCGACAAAACCTTCTAGTTGCATCGTATACAACTCTTCTTTAATAAATCCATTAAGGAATGCAGTTTTGTTTATCCATTTGCCATATTTCATAAAATGTGGCAATTGCTAACATGATTCGAACAGACTTAAGCATAGATACGAGTGAGAAACTCTCATCGTAGTCAACACCTTGAACTTGTCGAAAACCTTTTGCGACAATTCTAGCTTTGTAGATAGTAACACTACTATCGGCGTCCGTCTTCCTCTTGAAGATCCATTTATTTTTTATGGCTTGCCGATCATCGGGCAAATCCATCAAAGTCCATACTTTGTTCTCATACATGGATCATATCTCAGATTTCATGGCCTCAAACCATTTTGCGGAATCTGGGCTCATCTTCGCTTCCTCATAGTTCGCAAGTTCATCATGGTCTAGTAACATGACTTCCAGAACAGGATTATCGTACCACTCTGGTGCGGATCTCACTCTGGTTTACCTACGAGATTCGGTAGTAACTTGATCTGAAGTTTCATGATCATCATCATTAGCTTCCTCACTAATTGGTGTAGGTGTCATAGAAACCGGTTTCTGTGATGTACTACTTTCCAATAAGGGAGGAGGTACAGTTACCACATCAAGTTCTACTTTCCTCCCACTCACTTCTTTCGAGAGAAACTTCTTCTCAAGAAAGTTTCCGAATTTAGCAACAAAAGTCTTGCCTTCGGATCTGTGATAGAAGGTGTATCCAATAGTTTCCTTTGGATATCCTATGAAGACACATTTCTCCAATTTGGGTTCGAGCTTATCAGGTTGAAGCTTTTTCACATAAGCATCGCAGCCCCAAACTTTCAGAAACAACAACTTTGGTTTCTTGCCAAACCATAGTTCATAAGGCGTCGTCTCAACGGATTTTGATGGTGCCCTATTTAACGTGAATGCAGCTATCTCTAATGCATAACCCCAAAACGATAGTGGTAAATCGACAAGAGACATCATAGATTGCACCATATCTAATAAAGTACGATTACGATGTTCGGACACACCATTACATTGTGGTGTTCCAGGTGGCATGAGTAGTGAAACTATTTCACATTGTTTTTAACTGTAGGCCAAACTCGTAACTCAAATACTTTTCTCTACGATCAGATCGTAGAAATTTTATTTTCTTGTTACGATGATTTTTCACTTCACTCTGAAATTCTTTGAACTTTTCAAATGTTTCAGACTTATGTTTCATCAAGTATATATACTCATATCTGCTCAAATCATCTGTGAAGATCAGAAAATAATGATACTTGTCGCGAGCCTCAATATTCATTGGACCACATACATCAGTATGTATGATTTCCAACAAATCTGTTGCTCGCTCCATTGTTCCGAAGAACAGAGTCTTAGTCATCTTGCCCATGAGGCATGATTCGCAAGCATCAACTGATTCATAATCAAGTGATTCCAAAAGCCCATCAGCATGGAGTTTCTTCATGCGCTTTACACCAATATGACCTAAACGGCAGTGCTACAAATAAGTTGCACTATCATTATTAACTTTGCATCTTTTGGTTTCAATATTATGATTATGTGTATCACTATGATCGAGATCCAACGAACTATTTTCATTGGGTGTGTAACCATATAAGGTTTTATTCATGTAAACAGAACAACAATTTATTCTTTTACTTAAATGAATAACCGTATTACGATAAACATGATCAAATCATATTCATGCTCAACGCAAACACCAAATAACACTTATTTAGGTTCAACACTAATCCCGAAAGTATAGGGAGTGTGCAATGATGATCATATCAATCTTGGAACCACTTCCAACACACATCGTCACTTCACCCTTAACTACTCTCTGTTCATTCTGCAAGTCCCGTTTCGAGTTACTACTCTTAGCAACTGAACTAGCATCAAATACTGGGGGGTTGCTATAAACACTAGTAAAGTACACATCAGTAACATGTATATCAAATATACTTATGTTCACTTTGCCATCCTACTTATCCGCCAATCACTTGGGGTAGTTCCGCTTCCAGTGACCAGTCCCTTTGCAGTAGAAGCACTTAGTCTCAGGCTTAGGATCAGACTTGGGCTTCTTCACTTGAGCAGCAATTTGCTTGCCGTTCTTCTTGAAGTTCCCCTTCTTCCCTTTGCCCTTTTCTTGAAACTAGTGGTCTTGTCAACCATCAACACTTGATGTTTTTCTTGATTTCTACCTTCGTTGATTTCAGCATCACGAAGAGCTTGGGAGTTATTTCCGTTATCCCTTGCATATTATAGTTCATCACGAAGTTCTACTAACTTGGTGATGGTGACTAGAGAATTATGTCAATCACTATCTTATTTGGAAGATTAACTCCCACTTGATTCAAGCGATTGTAGTACCCAGACAATCTGAGCACATGCTCACTAGTTGAGCGATTCTCCTCCATCTTTTAGCTATAGAACTTGTTGGAGACCTCATATCTCTCAACTCGGGTATTTGCTTGAAATATTAACTTCAACTCCTGGAACATCTCATATGGTCCATGACGTTCAAAACGTCTTTGAAGTCCCGATTCTAAGCCATTAAGCATGGTGCACTAAACTATCAAGTAGTCATCATATTGAGCTAGCCAAACGTTCATAATGTCTGCATCTGCTCCTGCAATAGGTTTGTCACCTAGCGGTGCATCAAGGACATAATTCTTCTGTGCAGCAATGAGGATAAACCTCAGATCACGGATCCAATCCGCATCATTGCTACTAACATCTTTCAACACAATTTTCTCTAGGAACATATCAAAAATAAACACAGGGAAGCAACAACGCGAGCTATTGATCTACAACATAATTTGCAAAATACTACCAGGACTAAGTTCATGATAAATTTAAGTTCAATTTAATCATATTACTTAAGAACTCCCACTTAGATGGACATCCCTCTAATCCTCTAAGTGATCACGTGATCCAAATCAACTAAACCATGTCCGATCATCACGTGAGATGGAGTAGTTTCATTGGTGAACATCACTATGTTGATCATATCTACTATATGATTCACGCTCGACCTTTCGGTCTCCGTGTTCCGAGGCCATATCTGTATATGCTTGGCTCGTCAAGTATAACCTGAGTATTCCCCGTGTGCAACTGTTTTGCACCCGTTGTATTTGAACGTAGAGCCTATCACACCCGATCATCACGTGGTGTCTCAGCACGAAGAACTTTCGCAACGGTGCATACTCAGGGAGAACACTTCTTGATAATTAGTGAGAGATCATCTTAAAATGCTACCGTCAAACTAAGCAAAATAAGATGTATAAAAGATAAACATCATATGCAATCAAAATATGTGACATGATATGGCCATCATCATCTTGCTTCTTTGATCTCCATCTCCAAAGTACTGTCATGATCTATATCGTCACTGGCATGACACCATGATCTCCATCATCTTGATCTATATCAATGTGTTGTCACGTGGTCGTCTCGCCAACACTTGCTCTTGCAACTATTGCTATCGCATAGCTATAAAGTAAAGCAATTATTGGGCGCTTGCATCTTATGCAATAGACAGACAACCATAAGGCTTTTGCCAGTTGCCGATAAGTTCAACAAAACATGATCATCTTATACAACAACTTATAACTCATCACGTTTTGACCATATCACATCACAACATGCCCTGCAAAAACAAGTTAGACGTCCTCTACTTTGTTGTTGCAAATTTTATGTGGCTGCTACGGGCTTAAGCAAGAACCAATCTCACCTACGCATCAAAACCACAACGATAGTTTGTCAAATAGACTCCGTTTCAACCTTCGCAAGGACCGGGCGTAGCCACACTTGGTTCAACTAAAGTTGGAGAAACAGTCACCCGCAAGCCACCTTTGTGCAAAGCACGTCGGGAGAACCGGTCTCGCGTAAGCGTACGCGTAATGTCGGTCCGGGCCGCTTCATCCAACAATACCACCGAACCAAAGTATGACATGCTGGTAGGCAGTATGACTTATATCGCCCACAACTCACTTGTGTTCTACTCGTGCATATAACATCAAACCATAAAACCTAGGCTCGGATGCCACTGTTGCGGAACGTAGTAATTTCAAAAAAAATTCCTATGCACATGCAAGATCATGGTGATGCACAGCAACAAGAGGAGAGTATGATCTACGTACCCTTGTAGATCGCAACGGAAGCGTTGACACAACATAGAGGAAGTAGTCGTACGTCTTCTTCCCGATCCGACCAATCCAAGCACCGTTACTCCGGCACCTCCGAGTTCTTAGCACACGTACAGCTCGATGACGATCCCCGGGCTCCGATCCAGCAAAGCTTCGGGGAGGAGTTCCGTCAGCACGACGGCGTGATGACGATCTTGATGTTCTACTGACGCAGGGCTTCGCCTAAGCACTACAACGATATGATCGAGGTGGAATATGGTGGCAGGGGGCACCGCACACGGCTAAGGAACGATCACGTGGATCAACTTGTGTGTCTTGGGGTGCCCCCCTGCCTCCGTATATAAAGGAGCAAGGGGGAGGGGGCGGCCGGCCTAGGAGGAGGCGCGCCAAGGGGAGTCCTACTCCCACCGGGAGTAGGACTCCCTCCTTCCTTGTTGGAGTAGGAGAAGGGGAAAGAGGGGGAGAGGAATAAGGAAAAGGGGGCTGCGCCCCTTGTCCAATTCGGACCAGAGGGGGGCGCAGGCCTTCTTCCTTTTGGCCTCTCTCCTCTATTCCCGTATGGCCCAATAAGGCCCATATACTCCTCGGCGAATTCCCGTAACTCTCCGGTACTTCGAAAAATACCCGAATCACTCGGAACCTTTCCGAAGTCCGAATATAGTCGTCCAATATATCGATATTTACGTCTCGGCCATTTCAAGACTCCTCGTCATGTCCTCGATCTCATCCGGGACTCCGAACTCCTTCGGTACATCAAAACTCATAAACTCATAATATAACTGTCATCGAAACCTTAAGCGTGCGGACCCTACGGTTCGAGAACAATGTAGACATGACCGAGACATGTCTCCGGTCAATAACCAATAGCGGGACCTGGATGCCCATATTGGCTCCTACATATTCTACGAAGATCTTTATCGGTCAGACCGCATAACAACATACGTTGTTCCCTTTGTCATCGGTATGTTACTTGCCCGAGATTCGATCGTCGGTATCCAATACCTAGTTCAATCTTGTTACCGGCAAGTCTCTTTACTCGTTCCGTAATACATCATCTCACAACTAACATATTAGTTGCAGTGCTTGCAAGGCTTATGTGATGTGCATTACCGAGAGGGCCCAGAGATACCTCTCCGACAATCGGAGTGACAAATCCTAATCTCGAAATACGCCAACCCAACATCTACCTTTGGAGACACCTGTAGTACTCCTTTATAATCACCCAGTTACGTTGTGACGTTTGGTAGCACCCAAAGTGTTCCTCCGGTAAACGGGAGTTGCATAATCTCATAGTCATAGGAACATGTATAAGTCATGAAGAAAGCAATAGCAACATACTAAACGATCGGGTGCTAAGCTAATGGAATGGGTCATGTCAATCAGATCATTCAACTAATGATGTGATCTCGTTAATCAAATAACAACTCTTTTGTCCATGGTTAGGAAACATAACCATCTTTGATTAACGAGCTAGTCAAGTAGAGGCATACTAGTGACACTCTGTTTGTCTATGTATTCACACATGTATTATGTTTCCGGTTAATACAATTCTAGCATGAATAATAAACATTTATCATGATATAAGGAAATAAATAATAACTTTATTATTGCCTCTAGGGCATATTTCCTTCAGTAAAACCACTAGTTTCAAGTAAAGGGACAAAGGGAAGAAAGGGGAACTTCAAGAAGAACGGCAAACAACTTGCGTCTCAAGTGAAGAAGCCCAAGTCTGGTCCTAAGCCTGAGACTAAGTGCTTCTACTACAAAGGGACTGGTCACTGGAAGCGGAACTGCCCCAAGTTTTGGCGGATAAGAAGGATGGAAAAGTGAACAAAAGTATATTTGATATACAGATTATTGATGTGTATTTTACTAGTGTTCATAGCAACCCCTCGGTATTTGATACTGGTTCAGTTGCTAAGAGTAGTAACTCGAAACGGAAGTTGCAGAATGAACAGAGACTAGTTAAGGGTGAAGTGACGATGTGTGTTGGAAGTGGTTCCAAGATTGATATGATCATCATCGCACACCCCCTATACTTTCGGGATTAGTGTTAAACCTAAATAAATGTTATTTAGTGTTTGCGTTGAGCATGAATATGATTGGATCATGTTTTTTGCAATACGGTTATTCATGTAAGTTAGAGAATAATTGTTGTTCTGTTTACATGAATAAAACCTTCTATGGTCATACACCCAATGAAAATGGTTTGTTGGATCTCGATCGTGGTGATACACATTTTTATAATATTGAAGCCAAAAGATGCAAAGTTAATAATGATAGTGCGCTCATAGAGGAATGGCTCTCGCGTCCGCGGTGGTTGCCGCATGAGCGCGCGGCCGCCGCCGGCCGGATCTCCTTGCTCCGGCCACTCCCGCAACTGCCGCTCCGGGATCCAGCAACCTCGTCGCCTGCTCCCTCCTTCCCTCCCACAATCAGGTGTGGGAGCTGTGCCCTAGCGACCTCGCGCCGTCCCTCCCATCTTCAGCGGCGGGGGTCCGCCAACCACCACTTCGCCGGTCCGAGCTCCGGCCGGCATACTGCGGTCGCTTCCTGCTGAGATGCCTTCTGGCTGCACTCCATGCGTCGTCTTGCAGCCGCCCTCGTCCGCTGCTCGATCCAATCTGGATCGGGAGTTCTCGTCCCCACCGTCGCAGTCCGCGATGGGCCACTCCGTCCAGATTGGTGGCGAGTCCGAGAAGGTGCCAAAGCTATCCCAAGGCATGCTGGTTGCGCCCCTGCCGGCGTCCACACGGCTCCCCTTGGAGGCCTTTGCTACCGCGATCCACATCGCCGAAGACCTGAAGGGGATGAGTTCTCCCATCACCAGCCACGACGCGCCGGACCCCGTTCCTGGCTTGAAGCCGCCGTCTCAAGCTTCTAGGACGCTCGGTGCTTCCTCGGCCTCCGACCAACCCCGGTTGCTCCTTCCCGTGGGCATGGGCAACGACTTGGAGCTTCCAGCGCCTCCTTCGGTTCTTGACTCGGGATGGCCACAGCCTGAGTCATGGTCCCCACTGGACGCCGACGGCGACGACGACACCAATGAAGAGGAGTTGGCCCCTATGATACCGCTTGCTGCCAAGGCATCAGCTCCGGTCGCCCTGGCCGCTACCCAGCCGGGTGTGGGATGTGTGACAGAGGCGTGTGGGGGATGGAAAGAGGTGTTGCCCCGGCGTGGTCCGCGTAGCCCAATGTTGCCAGCCCCGACAATGGCTCCTCGTCCCATCCCTGCCTGGATGCATGGCCGGTGCTGCAGATGCCTTGTTCGTGGGCACCGTGCGGCTGAGTGTAGAGATCCGTTTTGGTGCTCCTGTTGCTTGGAGAACGGTCACCGTGCACGTGGATGTCGCAATCCATGGCGTCCTCTAAGCTCGTTGTCATGCCTTGTCGTGCAACCAATTCTGGGTATCGTGCATCGTCATGCTACAGCTTCATGTGAGAGTCCGATGAAATCCACGCTACCATCCAAGGCGTTTCATCATCGGTCTTGGGCGTCTGTCGTCTCTGCTACCGGTGGCTCGGCCACCCAGCCTGATGTGCAGTCTGCTCTGGCCAATCAAATCACGCAGTTGCAGGGTTGGATGACGCGGGTTGAGAGCTTTCTGGAGAGGGCGGAGACTGCTCTGGACAAGCTCTCCTTAGTCCCAGCTATGTTGTCAACCAGTCTGATGTCATGCCCTCCTGGTGTGGCCGGTGTTGCCACCACGGAGGAAGGAAGCCAAGAGCTATACGGATGTTTCTCTCCTCGTGTTGGGGACAACGCATCGTCACTATCAACCTTGTCTCCTGTGCTGCCTACCATTGAGGGCGAGCCCAGCGCCGTGCTCGAGTCTCCGGTTCTACAGATCATGCCCGACCTACAGGAGCTATGTCTTAGCCCTGTTTTGCCTTTGTCTGTGGAGCGCTTGGAGGTGGACTCATTAGTGACCTTGTGTGAGGGGCATGTTTCGCCTCTGTCACATGAGCAAGTGGAGGTGCCTGAGGCAATTGTGTCAGTGGTTCCTGTGGACGATGTTGTCGTCTCAGTGGTTTTTGTGGTTGATGATGTTGAGGCGGTCGGTATGTTGGCGCCTGACCCTTTGGAGTCCAGGCAGTCGCTCGCCTTTGTGGACGGCGAAGGTTCCGACGTTCTGGTCACCAACTCATACGTGACCGTTGGGCACGTGATGTCTGTGCGTGACAAGGTCAATGAGATTCTCTTCGAGTTAGAGATTCACAGCTTACTCAAACATTTAGAGGCGGCTAGCCCTGGATCTGGCAAGGTGATTGTGGAGGAGGCTCTTAGAAACCAAAGAAAGAAGAGTGGCACCACAGGAAAGGCGTCTGCAGCTCCTTGATGGATGGTCTTCAGTCTTTTGATTGTCCTTATGGCGTGGCTTGTCTCCGTGATCTTGGTGGTTCTCGTGGTCTTCAACTGAGATACTCTCGTTGGATGGTTCTTTGCGATGTTGTTGTGTGGGGATTGGTAGTCGTTATGTGTTGGGTTGTCGGGCTGATCATGCACTTATGGGGTTGCTTGTTCTGTGAGTAGTCCTCATGTGGTAGGTTTGTATAGGTTTTCGCCCGGTTTTCCAGTAATTAACCGGGAAACTCTCTTCTGCTTAATTAATTGATGAGGCAAATCTTTTGCCTCTGTTTCGAAAAAAAATAATGATAGTGCAACTTATTTGTGGCACTGCCGGTTAGGTCATATTGGTGTAAAGCGCATGAAGAAAATCCATGCTGATGGGCTTTTGGAATCACTTGATTATGAATCAGTTGATGCTTGCGAACCATGCCTCATGGGCAAGATGACTAAGACTCCATTCTCCGGAACAATGGAGCGAGCAACAGCTTTGTTGGAAATCATACATACTGATGTATGTGGTCCGATGAATATTGAGGCTCGCGGCAGGTATCATTATTTTCTAATCTTCACAGACGATTTGAGCAGATATGAGTATATCTACTTGATGAAACACAAGTCTGAAACATTTGAAAAGTTCAAAGAATTTCAAAGTGGAGTGGAGAATCATCGTAACAAAAAATGAAAGTTTCTACGATATGATCGCAGAAGTAAAATATTTGAGTTATGAGTTTGGCCTTCAGTTAAAACAATGTGAAATAGTTTCACTACTCACGCCACCTGGAACACCATAGTGTAATGGTGTGTCCGAACATCGTAACCGTACTTTATTAGATATGGTGCGATCTATGATGTCTCTTACCAATTTACCACTATCATTTTGGGGTTACGCATTAGAGACAGCTACATTCACGTTAAATAGGGCACCATCTAAATCCGTTGAGACAACACCGTATGAACTGTGATTGGAACTGCGATGCTTATGTGAAAAAGTTTGAACATGATGAGCTTGAACCCAAATCGGAGAAGTAAATCTTCATAGGATACCCAAAAGAAAATGTTGGGTACACCTTCTATCACAGATCTGAAGGCAAGATATTCATTGCTGAGAATAGATCCTTTCTAGAGAAGGAGTTTCTCTCGAAAGAAGTGAGTGGGAGGAAAGTAGAACTTGATGAGGTAATTGTACCTGCTCCCTTATTGGAAAGTAGTTCATCACAGAAATCTGTTCCTGTGACTACTACACCAATTAGTGAGGAAGCTAATGATGATGATCATGTAACTTCAGATCAAGTTACTATCGAACCTCGTAGGTAAATCAGAGTGAGATCCGCACCAGAATGGTACGGTAATCCTGTTCTGGAGATCATGTTAATTGACTATGACGAACCTACGAACTATGAGGAAGCGATGATGAGCCCAGATTCCGCGAAATGGTTTGAGGCCATGAAATCTGAGATGGGATCCATGTATGAGAACAAAGTGTGGACTTTGGTTGACTTGCCCGTTGATCAGCAAGCCATAGAAAATAAATGGATCTTCAAGAAGAAGACGGACGCTGATAATAGTGTTACTATCTACAAAGCTAGAATTGTCGCAAAAAGGTTTTCGACAAGTTCAAGGTGTTGACTACGATGAGAGTTTCTCACTCGTATCTATGCTTAAGTTTGTCCGAATCATGTTAGCAATTGCCCCATTTTATGAAATCTGGCAAATGGATAAATAAAACTGCATTCTTTAATGGATTTATTAAAGAAGAGTTGTATATGATGCAACCAGAAGGTTTTGTCAATCCTAATGGTACTAACAAAATATGCAAGCTCCAGCGATCCATCTATGGACTGGTGCAAGCATCTCAGAGTTGGAATATACGCTTTGATAAGTTGATCAAAGCATATAGTTTTATACAGACTTGCGGTGAAGCCTGTATTTACAAGAAAGTGAGTGGGAGCACTACAACATTTCTGGTAAGTATATGTATGACATACTGTTGATCAGAGATGATGTAGAATTATTCTGCAAAGCATAAAGGAATGTTTGAAAGGAGTTTTTTCAAAGAAAGACCTCGGTGAAGCTGCTTACATATTGAGCATCAAGATCTATAGAGATAGATCAAGACGCTTGATAAGTTTTTCAATGAGTACATACCTTGGCAAGATTTTAAAGTAGTTCAAAATGGAACAGTCAAAGAAGGAGTTCTTGCCTGTGTTACAAGGTGTGAAGTTGAGTAAGACTCAAAACCCGACCACGGCAGAAAATAGAGAATGAAAGTCATTCCCTATGCCTTAGCCATAGGTTCTATAAAGTATGACATGCTATGTACCAGACCTATTGTGTACCCTGCCATGAGTTTGGCAAGGGAGTACAATAGTGATCTAGGAGTAGATCACTAGACATTGGTCAAAATTATCCTTAGTGGAATAAGGATATGTTTCTCGATTATAGAGGTGACAAAAGGTTCGCCGTAAAGGGTTACGTCGATGCAAGTTTCGACACTGATCCAGATGACTCAAAGTCTCAATCTGGATACATATTTAAAGTGGGAGCAATTAGCTAGAATAGCTCCGTGCAGAGCATTGTTGACATAGAAATTTTCAAAATACATACGGATCTGAATGTAGCAGGCCCGTTGACTAAACTTCCCTCACAAGCAAAACATGATCACACCTTAGTACTCTTTGGGTATTAATCACATAGCGATGTGAACTAGATTATTGACTCTAGTAAACCCTTTGGGTGTTGGTCACATGGCGATGTAGACTATGGGTGTTAATCACATGGTGATGTGAACTATTGATGTTAAATCACATGGCGATGTGAACTAGATTATTGACTCTAGTGATTGACTTGACCCATTCCGTTAGCATAGCACTTGATCGTTTAGTTTGTTGCTATTGCTTTCTTCATGACTTATACATGTCCCTATGACTATGAGATTATGCAACTCCCGTTTACCAGAGGAACACTTTGTGTGCTACCAAACGTCACAACGTAACTGGGTGATTATAAAGGTGCTCTACAGGTGTCTCTGAAGGTACTTGTTGGGTTGGCGTATTTCGAGATTAGGATTTGTCACTCCGATTGTCGGAGAGGTATCTCTGGGCCCTCTCGGTAATGCACATCACTTAAGCCTTGCAAGCATTGCAACTAATGAGTTAGTTGCGGGATGATGTATTACGGAACGAGTAAAGAGACTTGCCGGTAGCGAGATTGAATTAGGTATTGAGATACCGACGATCGAATCTCGGGCAAGTAACATACCGATGAAAAAGGGAACAACGTATGTTGTTATGCGGTCTGACTGATAAAGATCTTTGTAGAATATGTGGGAGCCAATATGAGCATCCAGGTTGCGCTATTGGTTATTGACCGGAGACATGTCTCGGTCATGTCTATGTTGGGGAACGTAGCAGAAATTCAAAATTTTCCTACGTGTCACCAAGATCTATCTATGGAGAAACCAGCAGCGAGGGGAAGGAGAGTGCACCTACATACCCTTGTAGATCGCTAAGCGGAAGCGTTCAAGAGAACGGGGTTGATGGAGTCGTACTCGTCGTGATCAAAATCACCGGAGATCCTAGTGCCGAACGGACGGCACCTCCGCGTTCAACACACGTATAGCCCAGTGACGTCTCCCATGCCTTGATCCAGCAAGGAAAGAGTGAGAGGTTGAGGAAGACTCCATCCAGCAGCAGCACAACGGCGTGGTGGTGGTGGAGGAGCGTGGTACTCCAGCAGGGCTTTGCCAAGCACCGCAAGAGACGAGGAGGGAGATGTGTCACGGGAGGGAGAGGGAGGCGCCAGGGCTTTGGTGCGGCTGCCCTCCCTTCCCCCCCCCCCCCACTATATATAGGGCCAAGGGAGAGGTGGGGCGCAGCCTTGGCCCTTCCTCCAAGGAAGGGTGCGGCCAGGGAGGAGTCCATCCTCCCCAAGGCACCTAGGAGGTGCCTTCCCCCTTTAGGACTCTTCCTATCCCTTATCTCTTGGCGCATGGGCCTCTTGGGGCTGGTGCCCTTGGCCCATATAGGCCAAGGCGCACACCCCTACAGCCCATGTGGCCCCCGGGGCTGGTGGCCCCACTTGGTGGACCCCCGGGACCCTCCCGGTGGTCCCGGTACGTTACCGATAAACCCCGAAACTTTTCCGGTGACCAAAACAGGACTTCCCATATATAAATCTTTACCTCCGGACCATTCCGGAACTCCTCGTGACGTCCGGGATCTCATCCGGGACTCCGAACAACATTCGGGTTACCGCATACTAATATCTCTATAACCCTAGTGTCACCGAACCTTAAGTGTGTAGACCCTACGGGTTCGGGAAGCATGCAGACATGACCGAGACGTTCTCCGGTCAATAACCAATAGCGGGATCTGGATACCCATGTTGGTTCCCACATGTTCCACGATGATCTCATCGGATGAACCACGATGTCGAGGATTCGATCAATCCCGTATACAATTCCCTTTGTCTAGCGGTACGATACTTGCCCGAGATTCAATCGTCGGCATCCCGATACCTTGTTCAATCTCGTTACCGGCAAGTCTCTTTACTCGTTCCGTAACACATCATCCCGTGATCAACTCCTTTATCACATTGTGCACATTATGATGATGTCCTACCGAGTGGGCCCAGAGACACCTCTCCGTCACACGGAGTGACAAATCCCAGTCTTGATTCGTGTCAACCCAACAGACACTTTCGGAGATACCTGTAATGTACCTTTATAGCCACCCAGTTACATTGTGACGTTTGGCACACCCAAAGTATTCCTACGGTATCCGGGAGTTGCACAATCTCATGGTCTAAGGAAATGATACTTGACATTAGAAAAGCTTTAGCATATGAACTATATGATCTTGTGTTAGGCTTAGGATTGGGTCTTGTCCATCACATCATTCTCCTAATGATGTGATCCCGTTATCAACGACATCCAATGTCCATGGTCAGGAAACCGTAACCATCTATTGATCAACGAGCTAGTCAACTAAAGGCTTACTAGGGACATGGTGTTGTCTATGTATCCACACATGTATCTGAGTTTCCTATCAATACAATTCTAGCATGGATAATAAACGATTATCATGAACAAGGAAATATAATAATAACCAATTTATTATTGCCTCTAGGGCATATTTCCAATAGTCTCCCACTTGCACTAGAGTCAATAATCTAGTTCACATCGCCATGTGATTAACACTCATAGGTCACATCGCCATGTGACCAACATCCAAAGAGTTTACTAGAGTCAATAATCTAGTTCACATCACTATGTGATTAAGACTCAATGAGTTTTGGGTTTGATCATGTTATGCCTGTGAAAGAGGTTTTAGTCAACGGGTCTGCAACATTCAGATCCGTATGTACTCCGCAAATTTCTATGTCATCTTCTAGATGCAGCTACCATGTTCTATTTGGAGCTATTCCAAATAACTGTTCTACTATACGAATCCAGTTTACTACTCAGAATAATCTGGATTAGTGTCAAAGTTTGCATCGGCGTAACCCTTTACGACGAACTCTTTCACCACCTCCATAATTGAGAAAATTCCTTAGTCCACTAGTTACTAAGGATAACTTTGACCGATGTTCTGTGATCCATTCTTGGATCACTCTTGTACCCCTTGACTGACTCATGGCAAGGCACACTTCAGGTGCGGTACACAGCATAGCATACTGTAGAGCCTACGTCTTAAGCATAGGGGGCGACCTTCGTCCTTTCTCTCTATTCTGCCGCGGTCAGGTTTCGAGTCTTACTCAATGTTCACACCTTATAACACAGCCAAGAACTCCTTCTTTGCCGATCCATTTTGAACTCCTTCAAAATCTTGTCACGGTATGTATTCATTTGAAAGTACTATTAAGCGTTTTGATCTATCCTTATAGATCTTAATGCTCAATACTCAAGTAGCCTAATCCAGGCTTTCCATTGAAAAACACTTTCCAAATAACCCTATATGCTTTCCAGAAATTCTACATCATTTCTGATCAACAATATGTCAACAACATATACTCATCAGAAATTCTATAGTGCTCCCACTCACTTCTTTGGAATTACAAGTTTCTCATAAACTTTGTATAAACCCAAAATCTTTGATCATCATCAAAGCATACATTCCAACTCCGAGATGCTTACTCCAGTCCTTAGAATGATTGCTGGAGCTTTGCATACTTATTAGCATCTTTCAGGATTGACAAAACCTTCCGGTTGTATCACATACAACCTTTCCTCAAGAAAATCGTCGAGGAAACAATGTTTTGACATCCTATCTGCAAGATTTCATAAATAATGCAGTAATCGCTAATATAATTCCAACAGACTCTTAGCATCGCTATGAGTGAGAAAGTCTCATCATAGTCAACTCCTTGAACTTGTCGGAAAACATCTTCACAACAAGTCGAGCTTTCTTAATGGTGATACATACCATCATTGTCCGTCTTCCTTTTAAAAATCCATCTGTACTCAACAGCCTTACGACCATCGAGCCGTTCCGCCAAAGTCTACACTTTGTTTTCATACATGGATCCTCTCTCAGATTTTATGGCCTCGAGCCATTTATCGGAATCCAGGCCCACCAACGCTTCTCCATAGCTCGTAGGTTCATTATTGTCTAGCAACATGACTTCCAAGACAGGATTACGTACCACTCTGAAGTAGTACGCATCCTTGTCATCCTACGAGGTTTGGTAGTGACTTGATCTGAAGTTTCATGATCACTATCATAAGCTTCCACTTCAATTGGTGTAGGTGCCACAGGAACAACTCCCTGTGCCCTGCCACACACTAGTTGAAGAGACGGTTCAATAACCTCATCAAGTCTCCACCATCCTCCCACTCAATTCTTTTGAGAGAAACTTTTTCTCGCGAAAGGACCCGATTCTAGAAACAATCCCTTATTGCTTTCGGATCTGAGACAGGAGGTACACCCAACTGTTTTGGGTGTCCTATGAAGATGCATTTATCCGCTTTGGGTTCGAGCTTATCAGCCTGAAACTTTTTCACATAAGCGTCGCAACCCCAAACTTTTAAGAAATGACAGCTTAGGTTTCTCTAAACCATAGTTCATACGGTGTCATCTCATCGGAATTACGTGGTGCCCTATTTAAAGTGAATGTGGTTGTCTCTAATGCCTAACCCATAAACTATCGTGGTAATTCGATAAGAGACATCATGGTATGCATCATATCCAATAGGGTGCAGTTATGATGTTCGGACACACCATCACACTATGGTGTTCCAGGCTGTATTAGTTGTGAAACAATTTCCACAATGTCTTAATTCTGTGCCAAACTCGTAGTTCAGATATTCACATCTATGATCATATCATGGATCTTTTATCCTCTTGTCACGACGATCTTCAACTTCATTCTGAAATTACTTGAACCATTCAATAATTCAGACTTGTGTTTCATCAAGTAAATATACTCAGTATCTACTCAAATCATATGTGAAGTAAGAGCATAACGATATCCACTGCGTGCCCCAGCACTCATTGGACTGCACACATCAAAATGTGTTACTTCCAACAAGTTGCTTTCTTGTTCCATTTTACTGAAAACGAGGCCTTTCAGTCATCTTGCTCATGTGGTATGATTTGCATGTCTCAAGTGATTCAAAATCAAGCGAGTCCAAAGATCCATCAACATGGAGCTTCTTCATGCGTTTTATACCATTGTGACTAAAATTGCAGTGCCACAAGTAAGTGGTAATATCATTACTATCTTTTGGCATGAACATGTGTATCACTATGCTTGGGATTCAATAAACCATTTATATTAGGTGCAAGACCATTGAAGGTATTATTCAAATAAACAGAGTAACCATTATTCTCCTTAAATGAATAATCGTATTGCGATAGACATAATCTAATCATGTCTATGCTCAACGCAAACACCAATCTCGATGGTAGAGGGAGCGTGCGATGCTTGATTACATCAAGCTTGGAAAAACTTCCAACACATATTGCCAGCTCACCTTTAGCTAGTCTCCGTTTACTCCGCAGCCTTTTGTTTCGAGTTTACTAACATTTAGCAACCGAACCGGTATCTAATACCATGGTGCTACTAGGAGTACTAGTAAAGTACACATTAACACAATGTATATCCAATATACTTCTATCGACCTTGCCAGCCTTCTCATCTACCAAGTATCTAGGGTAATTCTGCTCCAGTGGCTGTTCCTCTTATTACAGAAGCACTTAGTCTCGGGTTTGGGTTCAACCTTGGGTTTCTTCACTAGAGCAGCAGCTGATTTGCCGTTTCATGAAGTATCCCTTCTTGCCCTTGCCCTTCTTGAAACTAGTGGTTTCCCCAACCATCAACAATTGATGCTCCTTCTTGATTTCTACTTTCGCGGTGTCAAACATCGCGAATATTTCAAGGATCATCATATATGTCCCTGATATATTATAGTTCATCACGAAGCTCTAGCAGCTTGGTGGCAATGACTTCGGAGAAACATCACTATCTCATCTGGAAGATCAACTCCCACTCGATTCAAATGATTGTTGTACTCAGACAATCTGAGCACAAGCTCAACAATTGAGCTTTCCTCCCTTAGTTTGCAGGCTAAGAAAATCGTCGGAGGTCTTATACCTCTTGACGTGGGCACGAGCCTGAAATCCCAATTTCAGCCCTCGAAACATCTCATATGTTTCGCGACGTTTCAAAACGTCTTCAGTGCCTCAACTCTAAATCGTTTAACTGAACTATCACGTAGTTATCAAAATGTGTATGTCAGATGTTCGCAACATCCATAGACAACGTTCGAGGTTCAGCACACTGAGCGGTGCATTAAGGACATAAGCCATCTATGAAGCAATGAGGACAATCCTCAGTTTACGAACCTAGTCCGCATAATTGCTACTATCAACTTTCAACTAAATTTTCTCTAGGAACATATCTAAACAGTAGAACTGAAGCGCGAGCTACGACATAATTTGCGAAGACCTTTTGACTATGTTCAAGATAATTAAGTTCATCTTATGAACTCCCACTCAGATAGACATCCCTCTAGTCATCTAAGTGATTACATGATCCGAGTCAACTAGGCTGTGTCCGATCATCACGTGAGACGGACTAGTCATCATTGGTGAACATCTTCATGTTGATCGTATCTACCATACGACTCATGCTCGACCTTTCGGTCTCTTGTGTTCCGAGGCCATGTCTGTACATGCTAGGCTCGTCAAGTCAACCTAAGTGTTTTGCATGTGTTCCGAGGCCATGTCTGTACATGCCAGGCTCGTCAACACCCGTTGTATTCGAACATTAGAATCTATCACACCCGATCATCACGTGGTGCTTCGAAACAACGAACCTTCCCAACGGTGCACAGTTTGGGGGAACACTTTGTTGAAATTTTAATGAGGGATCATCTTATTTACTACCGTCGTTCTAAGCAAATAAGATGTATAAACATGATAAACATCACATGCAATCAAATAGTGACATGATATGGCCAATATCATATTGCTCCTTTTGATCTCCATCTTCGGGGCTCCATGATCATCATCGTCACCGGCATGACACCATGATCTCCATCATCATGATCTCCATCATCGTGTCTTCATGAAGTTGTCTCGCCAACTATTACTTCTACTACTACAGCTAATGGTTAGCAATAAAGTAAAGTAATTACATGGCGTTGTTCAATGACACGCATGTCATACAATAAATAAAGACAACTCCTATGGCTCCTGCCGGTTGTCATATTCATCGACATGCAAGTCGTGATTCCTATTACAAGAACATGATCAATCTCATACATCACATATATCATTCATCACATCCTTTGGCCATATCACATCACATAGCATACCCTGCAAAAACAAGTTAGACGTCCTCTAATTGTTGTTTGCATGTTTTACGTGGCTGCTATGGGTTTCTAGCAAGAACATTTTTTACCTACGCAAGGACCACAACGTGATATGCCAATTGCTATTTACCCTTCATAAGGACCCTTTTCATCGAATCCGATCCGACTAAAGTGGGAGAGACAAACACCCGCTAGCCACCTTATGCAACTAGTGCATGTCAGTCGGTGGAACCAGTCTCACGTAAGAGTGCGTGTAAGGTCGGCCCGGGCCGCTTCATCCCACAATACCATCGAAACAAGATTGGACTAGTAACGGTAAGCATATTGAACAAAATCAACGCCCACAACTACTTTGTGTTCTACTCGTGCATAGAATCTACGCACTAGACCTAGCTCTGATACCACTGTTGAGGAACGTAGCAGAAATTCAAAATTTTCCTACGTGTCACCAAGATCTATCTATGGAGAAACCAGCAACGAGGGGAAGGAGAGTGCATCTACATACCCTTGTAGATCGCTAAGCGGAAGCATTCAAGAGAATGGGGTTGATGGAGTCATACTCGTCGTGATCAAAATCACCGGAGATCCTAGTGCCGAACGGACGACACCTCCGCGTTCAACACACGTACAGCCCGGTGACGTCTCCCATGCCTTGATCCAGCAAGGAGAGAGGGAGAGGTTGAGGAAGACTCCATCCAGCAGCAGCAGCACAACGGCGTGGTGGTGGTGGAGGAGCGTGGTACTCCAGCAGGGCTTCGCCAAGCACCGCAAGAGACGAGGAGGGAGATGTGTCACGTGAGGGAGAGGGAGGCGCCAGGGCTTTGGTGCGGCTGCCCTCCCTTCCCCCCCACTATATATAGGGCCAAGGGAGAGGGGGGCGCAGCCTTGGCCCTTCCTCCAAGGAAGGGTGCGGCCAGGGAGGAGTCCATCCTCCCCAAGGCACCTAGGAGGTGCCTTCCCCCTTTAGGACTCTTCCTATCCCTTATCTCTTGGCGCATGGGCCTCTTGGGGCTGGTGCCCTTGGCCCATATAGGCCAAGGCGCACACCCCTACAGCCCATGTGGCCCTCGGGGCTGGTGGCCCCACTTGGTGGACCCCCGGGACCCTCCCGGTGGTCCCGGTACGTTACCGACAAACCCCGAAACTTTTCCGGTGACCAAAACAGGACTTCCCATATATAAATCTTTACCTCCGGACCATTCTGTAACTCCTCGTGACGTCCGGGATCTCATCCGGGACTCCGAACAACATTCGGGTTACCGCATACTAATATCTCTATAACCCTAGCGTCACCGAACCTTAAGTGTGTAGACCCTACGGGTTCGGGAAGCATGCAGACATGACCGAGACGTTCTCCGGTCAATAACCAATAGCGGGATCTGGATACCCATGTTGGTTCCCACATGTTCCACGATGATCTCATCGGATGAACCACGATGTCGAGGATTCGATCAATCCTGTATACAATTCCCTTTGTCTAGCGGTACGATACTTGCCCGAGATTCGATCGTCGGTATCCCGATACCTTGTTCAATCTCGTTACCGGCAAGTCTCTTTACTCGTTCCGTAACACATCATCCCGTGATCAACTCCTTGATCACATTGTGCACATTATGATGATGTCCTACCGAGTGGGCCCAGAGACACCTCTCCGTCACACGGAGTGACAAATCCCAGTATCGATTCGTGTCAACCCAACAAACACTTTCGGAGATACCTGTAATGTACCTTTATAGCCACCCAGTTACGTTGTGACGTTTGGCACACCCAAAGTATTCCTACGGTATCCGGGAGTTGCACAATCTCATGGTCTAAGGAAATGATACTTGACATTAGAAAAGCTTTAGCATACGAACTATACGATCTTGTGCTAGGCTTAGGATTGGGTCTTGTCCATCACATCATTCTCCTAATGATGTGATCCCGTTATCAACGACATCCAATGTCCATGGTCAGGAAACCGTAACCATCTATTGATCAACGAGCTAGTCAACTAGAGGCTTACTAGGGACATGGTGTTGTCTATGTATCCACACATGTATCTGAGTTTCCTATCAATACAATTCTAGCATGGATAATAAACGATTATCATGAACAAGGAAATATAATAATAACCAATTTATTATTGCCTTTAGGGCAATTGTATTATGAGTTTATGTGATTTGATGTTCCGAAGGTAGTTCGGAGTCCCGGATGAGATCGGGGACATGACGAGGAGTCTCGAAATGGTCGAGACGTAAAGATCGATATATTGGATGACTATATTCGGACATCGGAAAGGTTTCGAGTGATTCGGGTATTTTCGGGGGTACCGGGGAGTTACGGGAATACGAGGAAGAAGTAATGGGCCTCATGGGCCAAGTGGTGGAAGAGAGGAGTCAGGGCGCGTGGCCCCCCTAGCCCAAACTGAATTGTACTAGGGGGTCGGCCCCCCTTTCCTCCTTTTCCTCCTTCTCCTTCCTTCTCCTTCTCCTCCTTCCTTTCCTCCTCCTAGTAGGAGTAGGAAAGGGGAGTCCTACTCTTACTAGGAGGAGGACTCCTCCTCCTGGCGCGCCCATAGAGGGCCGGTCGGCCTCCCCCCTTGCTCCTTTATATACAGGGGCAGGGGGGCACCTCTAGAAATACAAGTTGATCAGTTGATCTCTTCTAGCCGTGTGCGGTGCCCCCCTCCACCATATTCCACCTCGGTCATATCGTAGCGGTGCTTAGGCGAAGCCCTGCGTCGGTAGCAACATCATCACCGTCACCACGCCGTCGTGCTGATGAAACTCTCCCGTGAAGCTCTGGTGGATCGGAGTTCGCGGGATGTCATCGAGCTGAACGTGTGCTGAACTCGGGGGTGACGTGCGTTCGGTACTTGGATCGGTCGGGTCGTGAAGACGTACGACTACATCAACGACATTGTGTTAACACTTCCGCTTTCGGTCTACGAGGGTACGTGGACAACACTCTCCCCTCTCGTTGCTATGCATCACCATGATCTTGCGTGTGCGTAGGAATTTTTTTGAAATTACTACGTTCCCAACAAGTGGATCGTGTTGTTCCTGAGGTTGGCATGACACCAAACATGAGAAGACCAGCTCACCGCGAATATCCACGGTTTACTCCTTGCTTCCAAACCATATGGTCCGGCCTGGAACAAAGAACTCGACCTAGCCGAGGTGGCCACCCGAGTTGGCGACGAGGGCGACACCGTCGAAGACAACATCTAGCCGGACACAAAGATTGTGTTGGTGCCGATCTGAGCATTGATCTTGACTCCCATCAATCCGCGGCGATCACCTAGCAGGACCTGCATGGGCGACCACAGACGGGACTAAATCCAGCAGGTTTCAGGGTAGGGGATCCTAAGCTAGGTTTCTACAAATGGTGGTAATAAGAACACATGATTTTAGCCAGATTCGAGGTCTCCGAGGAGATAATACCCTATGTTTTGTTTGTATTTATTGTGTTGGAGTAAGTACAAAGTACAGGTAATCTACCACGAGATTGCATGATGTCTAATGTCTTCTCTACGAGCTTGGCCCCTCGGTTTATCGCGGGGGGGGGGGGGGGGGGTTCCTAGGGTACACGATGCTAGTCAACTACGAACAGAGTTCTCCACGGATCCAAGTTCTTGGAGTATGCGTCAAGTCTTTTGCAGCCTTCTAATTATGCGCCATGGGCCGCCCGATGTAGCTCAGGTCAACACCGACAAGGGGTCCTCGGCCAGGCCCACCGGGGCAGGAGTTGACATGACGAGAGACCCCTATCCGAACATCGTCAGTGGTGTTATAACTAGAACATGATTATTGGCATGCGTTGCACTAGTGGTTGACTAACAAAAACAAAAAAAAAACATGACATGCACATGGTGCATAATTAAGCTAGGACTTGAGCGGCATTAAATTATTAAATAAACGGGAAAATAGCGTGTTATGTAAATACACTCTTGATGGTATCTTTTTTTTTTTTTTGCTTATTAGGTGTCACGGTGATGATAGTCTTTCCGCAAAAAAGAGAGGTTATGATATAGTCTGAGGTGGAACGCTGAAACTGTCCTAAGTGGCATGCCAGCCTGATAATGTCGGACAGAGGAAGTGCAATGCAATATAAGCACCGACGACTTGCGTGGTACCATCAACTCTAAGACTCATTTTAGGACTTATACGTGGTTGATATGCATTTCTTCTAGACCTTAGCATCTCCTGCTACCGGGTGGCATCGACCAGATGTTGTCGTGTAACGTCGGCAGAGGTTCCTGTGGACAAAGCTGTTAGGAATAATTAATATATATTAATTATGTAATTAATCAATACTATGTCGGTTGACCTTTTGGCAACCGCCCCTTTTGTAAACCGCCTTGTACCGGGTATAAATAACCCTGTTTTCCATCAATGAGAAGTTACTGTTCATTCATATATCTGTTTCCATTCGCTCCTCTCTCTCGATTCTCTATAACACGTTATCAGCACTTTGCCCTAACCGAGAGCGATTAGGCCAACGACAGGAAAAGACGGGTAGCGCAGCGGCGCTCGCGCATCTAGGGCATCGCGCGACTCTCGGCTGTGGGCTGCACCGGCGCTATCCGGCGTTTTGTGGTGAAGCAGCAAACCCGCCGCGGACGGCGACATCAGTCGCGGTGGCGCTCGTGTCTGCCGTCTGCGCCTGTACGCGCAGCGTCGGCTCGCATCCTCGCGACCTCGAACTCAAGGCGTGGCCCTGGATGGCGTTCGGCGAGGCTCCGACAGGCGGCAGCCTACGGCGTGATGTCCGAGACCTTGCTGCACGCTTCGGTTCAGCGGCCATGATGATCCCGTGATGTGGTCCTCCGCGGCGCTCGGCGCCGTGTCCGCAGCGGGCCAGCGGCGTCCAGCGCGCGGCGAAGATTTCTTTTCTCAGCACCGGAACCGGCAGCCTCGCGGACTCCCTCGGCCGGCCCGCACTGCACAGTGGCGGCGATTAGCAATGGCCTTGACGCACGTACAGGAAGAAATTGATTGATTCCAATCCACGCACGCAAAGGAAGGAAATTGATTCCTATCCACACACGCACGGGATTACGATTTGGGGAAACCTTATCCTCAAGCAGTTTTGTATTTTCATCCTTTCTATTTTTATTATTAATTGAAAGACCCTACATAACTCTGTTAATCCCTCGGGCTTAACATATTTTGCAGATTTTTGTCATCAGTTTGTTGATGCATGAAAGCCTTTGTTAGCTTATGCATAAACCTATGATTAGATCATTGTCAGGCTGTAAAATTTACAGTATATGCCTTAGGTTCTTCTGCGTTACATTTAGGTCTTGTAAATAAATTTACAGTGCAACAACTACATGTCATGAAATGTCTTGCACATCTTGGCATGAAAAGAGATGTATCATGAAATGTCATAGTCAACATGACTAGTACAAAATTTATTTGTGAATCACAAGGTACTGGTGGCATCTACTGCATCATTTGCAGATTATCCATCATTACTGTGAGGTCTACATCTTGTCAATTTTACAAGATGATTACCTTCAAAGTGCTCTTTCAAATATTAATATTATATGTGACTACCTCAAAATATCATAAGGTAATAGTGGCATCTACTGTAAATTTTTACAGACTATCCACTATAATTGCAAGGTCTACATCATGTCACTTTGACAGATGATTACCTTTAAAGTGATTTTCTTAAATATAGCATAACATAAGGTAATAGAGATATGAACATCTACTGACAAAAGTCAGACTATGTTTTCTATTACTGTGAGATCTACACCGCATCCGGTGACTATCTTCAAAGTGTTATCCTATATAAATTGAGGTCTACACATATGGCTATAAGGCATCAGCCAAATTAAAACTTGCTCCTCCAAAGCATTTATTGTTATTGTTCACTAAAAAATATTTTACTCTCGTAGTAAATATTGTTCTTGCACACTTGTTATATGCCGAAATGGTATTTTGTGCTAACATAAACTATTCAAGCCTCACTTTTACTTGAATAGGTGATGGAAAACTATGCAAATATTTGCATATACCGGTTATTACCTTATATTACATTGGTAAAATACATGGCAGAAGAGCCTGTCACTATTTCTAATTATAATGTCCTCCATCCATTAAGAAGGATATACCATAATTTATAGCAAAGTGTCTCAAACACTGTTGCAATGTCCACATCACATTGTGGTTATACTTTCATAGTGACTAACCAATGTCAAACATGCAAATTCTATATGTTTTGGCAGTGACTCTAAAGTCACACACTTCCTCAAGAACGAAGTCCAAAATGCCAGCAATGACTTCATCACATGTGTTGTATTGAAGGATACACCCAGGTTCAACAAGGATCACCTTCGCCACGATTGTTCTCAAACAAATCAGTTTATCCACATACAACACTTACTCCTAGAAGTAAAATAAATAATGCATGATCATTTCATGTAACACATGGCTATTCTATTGATAGCTAAATATGCACATATGGAATTTATATGTCACCAACTTCACTTAGTTCTCAAACTAAGTACATAATGGATGAATATTTATTTACCATGAATATTTCTCTTAAGAGATGCATGTTGTCGTGAGCACATCATGAATAATGACTTGTTCGTTTTTCAAGACCTCAAGTCTATTACATCTCGCAATTCTGTCACTTAATCAACTTCAAGTTGAGATCTCGTAATCAAATATTTTTATATGCCCTTAATACACTTTACATAGAGTTTCTTAAAATCATCAGATTCACCCAACGGGTGCTATTACATTATTTGAAATTCTTGCTAGTATAGAGAATACTAAGCAATTCGTTAGTCACAAAATAGAACCATGAGGAATACGAAGTAAAGTGGAGACTAATAGACAACCAAAGACAGAATTACCTCTTGATAGGAATCGGCTGTTTTCAAATGATCACAAAGACAACTCTCAAGTTTGTCAAATGTGTGGTTTTATAAATATCATACCTATGATTACCAAACCCTCAAACATATGGTCGAACCACACAACAAATTTATTTAAAAAAGGTAGATGGGTTCATTGGGATAATTTTGAAAATATGCAAACGTACAACCAGAAAATATTCTGGAAAATGATTGTTCTCAAATCTTCATCAGAAGGAGAACCAAAACCTCGTGCAACAAAAGGATGGTGAATTCCTTTACACCGATGATATGTTTGCGTAATAAAAAAATAGTAATATGGGAGACCTCATGTAATCTCCTAATTATTCCCAAAATATCATTAACTTGTACTTGTACTACTACATGTAGTAGGATGTTCAATATCCTATCTCTTGGATACAATATTTAATAAATTTGACCGTATGGTTAAATTCATACTTAGTATTGTTGCCTACGAAATAATTTTCTAAATATTAATAAATTAAATGTCTGTTTTGATAGACTTATCCATTCTGGTTTGGGGATGATAAGAAAATTATTAACAATTATGTTGGTCACAACTTAACAAGTTGCAAAATATCCCAAATCATTAGATTTTATGCGCACCGCATGTGCCATAGGGGAAATCAGTTTTAAGGCACTCTCACCTTAAAATTCTAAATGAGCCACTCAATCTTCCTTGAATATATTAAGAAGATATATGTGGATTAGTTAACCATTATGTGGGATTATTTAGATACTTCATGGTACTCATACAAACATTTATAAAATGATTTCATGTGTGTCTTTTATCACACACAACCATGCATGATCTTACTAAATAAATTGCTCAACTTATCAAAGTAGGAGCAAGTTCTCCTGAAAACAGGATCGATAAATCCATTCGAATGGACAATGTCATTGAACTCATTTCACAAGCAATGTCCGATTATATTTTGTACTTTATGTACATACCCATAATGGTTTATTTAAGAGGTAAATACACCAGAGGTCTTAGAACTTGCACGCAGTGGTCACTTTGGTGCACAAAGTTGCAAAATACGTGTTTGTGGTCACTAAACTTGCGAGACTGTTCAAATACAGTCACTCTCTCTGTACACGAGCGTATCCGTCGATGCCAGCATGGCATGGGCCCGCTGTCAATGACACATGGACGCATTTTTGCACAAAACCCCTTCTTCTTCTTCTTCTATGCAAAATAAAAAATCAACAATCGATGGGACGAAAAGTTTAACTGCCAGATCTCGAACCCCGACCTAATGCTAGTACAATACAGGTCACACAAACTGCGCCACACATCTGTAGACAGCTATTAAGAGTAACTAAGATTAATGTACAAAAACGGAAGCGCTCATGGAACAGAAATGGGCTGTGGTCTGGCGACCCATTTTGCACTTGTTTATTTTTTAGAAATTTGTAGATAGTATGCAAATTATAATGCCATTAATAAGATAATTTCAAATAATTTTCATGTATTATTCTAAAATAATACTTATGAATTATAAAAATGTTTGCATAATAATAACACAAATAGTTTTTAAATATTCATAATAACACCTATTCGTTTTATTTGAGAAATTGGTGGATCAGAAAAAAATGTTCATGTATTATTTTCAAATAATATTGTTTGTGCAATTCAAAATATGTACATGCGTTAAAAAAACTACATGGCATTTATAAAAATGTTTAAACACTGTGAAAACTATTCATGTAAATTAAGAAATGTACATTGCATTTAAAAAATGTTGACACATTTCAAAAAAATTGTGAGTTTTACACAATGTACAATTATGCTCGCATGGTTCAAAAAACTGTTCGCATAGTTTTTCTATTGCATGAACATATTTTGAATTACACGAACATTTTTTACAATGTTTAAACATTTTTTAAAATGGCACATACTTACAGAGAACAAGAGTGATAAAAACATATACATTGTCTATCTCTAAATTACATCACATGTCGCAGTTTCTTGGTGGTTGGCTTATGCGCGAGTGAATCTCCATGTCACAGGTTTGAACCCACCGGTTGCACTTTGCATTCTTATTATTAGAAGACATAAATTTCTTCATTATCACTTTTTGGGTCCACCCGGATAGGATATACAGTATAATATAGTAGTGCAAAGTAAACACATGATACTGTTGGCGTGGTGGTTGTTCAATCGTGCCACTTAGCAGTACGTCCAAGTATGGAACCCCGCCGCCCCACTATTTTTCTTATTTTAGGGGTTCCTATATAAATAAAAAAAGAACTGCGGGCTTTTCTACAAATCTATCATACAAGAGCAATTATGATGGCTGACAGCGGGCCCGTGCCATGCTGGCGTCTACGGATACGCATGCGTACGGTGAGAGTGACTGTATTTGAACGGCCTCGCAAGTTTAGTGACCACAAACACGTATTTTACAACTTTGTGCACCAAAGTGGCCGCCGCACGCAAGTTCTAAGACCTCTGGTGTATTTACCTCTTTATTTAAATCTCTTATCAAAGATAGAGAAAATTAATTAAATGACAATCTTAAAGAATTGTAAATTTACCAGCCTCTTGTTGGACACATACGACCTTACACACCGTAAGTATGATCTAAATCATACCAACTGCATATTATACTACTTTCCCCTTGTAGTAACTACGTGGAAATCAACAAAGTATTTCCCATCTGCGATAATTCGGTTACATACTGATATCACCACTCCAGCGTACATCAATGGGCACTCATAGAAAATTAGGGATCTATGTGAGGAATAAGAATTTATCCGTCAATCAAAATTATTCATAGCCCGTATGCTGATTGCATCAGCAATAAGGATATTTTCCGGCATTAGGGGGAGATAAGTACCACAAAGAATGCCGAGAAATAAATTAGAAATGTTATTGACATTAAATCCTTATATCCACGTACTCAAAGAATCTGAACTAGAAGTTTAGAGAATCATATATTTGCAACACATTGCAAATTTGCCACATACATTTACTGATGACAATGTGTCACTAAATTCTATATTCCTGCAGTAAAGTGTCAGAAAGAGTGGAGGTACCTGATAAACCACTCTTCTCCCCAAATGAGAGCAAGAGGGGGAGAAAATCTGACAAAACGAGATATAACTTCTCATATGCTTCCGCGGAAACAGAGGAAATCAAATCCTCAACCAGTAAATGTAATTCAACATCAAGTTGAGAGACACCTCACTGGATGCTCATCATCCAAAGCCCGGCATAAAATGTGCACAAATGTTTTGGTGCCGGGACATCGAAACACCTTGACTCCATTTGTTGTAGGAAATCACAAGGAGTTAAAAAGGAATAAATATATTATCCACAAACTTCAATGATTCCATCAGAATCATATAAACTAAAGACTACATTTGTCGACACATATTTCTTCTCAAATTGCTAAAAAAATTTGGGCCCTGAACCAAAATCCATGGTAGAGTGCCTCTTGCACTCATATTGGTTCACATAGAAGGAAGCAAGTAATGAAGAATAGTACTCGCTCTGGAAATGAGTAGTATTTACCGCAGTAATACCTACTCCTCATAAGTATCTTCCATATGGAATACTAAAAAATTCTCATCCATATACAAAGTAAATGGGGTGGTGAGAAAGCGAGGCTTGTAGCAAAAGGGTTCACGCAGAGACCCGACATCGATTACGATGTAACATACCCACTTGATATGAGTGGAATTATGTTTTGATACTAAATTTCAATGGCAATAAAGATAATAATATTATCCATGCAGTTGATGGATGAAGTGGCTACATACTCATATGAATCACTTATTTCGGAAATCTCTATTGAAGTCCCTGAAGGGTTTATACTTTCGAATCCAAAACAAAACCGCAACATTTTTGTGTAAAACTTCATAAGTCACTCTATGACTTGAAATAGTCGGAAATCATATGGTACTACCGACTAAATGAGTTCCTTCTTCAAAAGGATTACTCGAATAATGATGATTAATTACATGTTTAATAAAGGAATCCCATATTTGATTTCCTTTCATCACCTCAGTGTATATTGATGACCTCATCATCAATGTCTATACATGACCTAACATACACATAATCATCTCAAGACGGAAAATTTGGATTCAACCAAATTTAGCTTAAGCTTACAACTTGAGTATTCTCTCAAGAATACATATCAGTCTACATATATCCAAGACATACATGAGAAGTTCAATGTGGATATATCATACCAATAAAAGACATGTAATATGGTCATAGTACCCATGATAGGGTACAAATCCATTCATACCTAGGGGTGATAATGAAGTGATATCAGGACCTAAAGTTCTATCTCACCAATGTCAATGCACTCATATCATTGCAAACTACATCATGCCTGACACTATATTTGCTATCTCTGTTCAGAGTGCAACCCCCAATAAAAAGTATATGGTCGATATAAGAAATATCAACTTATATCTCAAGCTCACAATAAATCTTGGACAATTCCATCAGGAAAATCAAGATATGACCATGATATGATGTAATGGTATTGGCTCTTTATTTGATCCCAATAATGCCATATCAATGACTGAATTCACTGGAATAGTCTTTTGATGGAATTCATCTAAATAGACTCTAATGACTATTTCCACTTATCATTCTGACATAATTGCTTTATCTAAAAACATTGCAAAATATGCCTGGCATAGTAGAATGATTAATCATACTCAAAATAATATTGTTGAGATTCATCAGAATCGCATAACTTGATTTTATCAAGATTCTACCACTTGTGTTACTCAATACCTGTAGGTTATCTGAAGAGCAAGATCATGAAGCACATTGCTCGAAAATCACTTATCCTCATGAATTATAGAAATTGAGGAAACAATTTGCAAACAAAATACTATAAAATCCAACGGATTATTCCTAATGTTATGATCGTGTCAAGGGAATTGGTCGGGCACATCCTCCAAATTTGCAAAGTTCACGGGGAGTAATCTCCCAAAGTATAACCCATTAACAATCATTAGATTGCATATATTGTACTCTTTTTTCCTTCATGAGTTTTTCCCTAATGGTTTCTCATAAAAGGTTTTTAACAAGACAGTATAAACACAAGTGTCAGTATATGCCATATCATTTTCTCCTTATATATTTTCCCACTGGGTTTTAAAGGAGTTTTCAATGGCATATCAAATCGCACTCTTTTCCTTTATGAGTTTCTCTCAAAATTTCTCATAATGGTTTTTAATGAGGCAATATCTTCTCAAAGGTCATATGTCATACTTTCTATTTTCCCTATCGAGGTTTTTAAAGAAAGTACTCAAGACATATTAATTTTTCTCTGAACTCACCAATGAGTTTTCTCCTTCCTCAAAGGTTTTCTCATACGAGTTATCAAGAGACAATAATCATTATATGTTGTATCATTTTCTTCTTATTTTTCCCACTGGGTTTAAAGAAGTTTTAACAACATATCAACTACTATCATCCTCATATTTTTCCCACAGGGTTTTTGAAGGAGTCTTTCTCAAGATGGAATGATGAACATTCTCAATGACGAAGCCATTTCTAAAGAAGTCCTTATGAAGATGGCTATTTACAAGATCAAGAATTGATTAGGGAGAGTGTTAGGAATAATTAATATATATAAATTATGTAATTAATCAATACTATGTTGGTTGACCTTTTGGCAACCGCCCCTTTTGTAAACCGCCTTGTACCGGGTATAAATAACCCTGGTTTCCATCAATGAGAAGTTACTGTTCATTCATATATCTGTTTCCATTCGCTCCTCTCTCTCTCGATTCTCTATAACAAAAGCAACTAGCATTTTCTTTCTTGCGAAGCACTTGCACACCTGTTTTCATTAAATTTAGATACATGTTAATCTTGTCTCCGGTACGTTAATCTTGTCTCTGGTAACGCGCAGATATATGTGCTAGTTAACAGTCATATGTCTTTCTATCATAGCAACTCCAATGAGGCGACCCAAACGGATGGCACATTTGTCCATTTTTTGTTTGTTTGGATCGGCCGCCCGCCCGGCGTCCGCCCAGTTTTGCATTTGGGTCGACAGTGCGCCCAACGCGCCGACCCATTTCATATCCGCATTCAACTTTTAAATAAAAAAGGCCCGCGGCCAATCATGCGAGCGGCCATGTCTCATGCTAGCACCATGCCAGCGCCGGCATACAATGCCGGCTTCAGAAAATACCACAGTTTACGGGCGTCCGGGAGCTCGCCGGCCAGCGTCTGTCGCGCGCGTTTCCTCGTGCCGTCGGACGACGAGCCACCGACCACCGGGATGGCGTTGAGGTCGATGGGCGCGGGCGCGGCGTGGAAGGCGCGACCACGCTCACGTCGGGTGAGCACTCCCGCAGAGGCGGGAGGCCTGCGGGTAGACGTGGAAGCCGGGGACCGGGTTGCAAGCCGACGCGCGGGGTGAGTCGGGCATCACCATCCGAGGAAACGCCGATGAGCCGGTGCTGGCCGCGGCGACGGCGGCTTGGAGGACGTTGTGCTGGCTAGGGTTTACCCCTAGCATGTAGAGCGCCTCCCTCGTTGCCGCGGCGACGCGGGCGTTGGTGAACTCCTGCTGCTGTGCGACGGCCTGCGCGGCGGCCTCATCCCTCACGTCTGCGGCGTGCCTCCGGCCCTTCCTCTTGGCCGACTCCCTTGCCCGTTGTTCGGGCGTCAGCGCCTTTTTCGGCTTGGTCGCGGCGGCGGTCTTGCGCGGAGCACGAGGCTTGCCTTTTCCGGAGGGGGCGACGACGCCGGACGAGGCGAGGGAGGCGAGGCCGGCGGTGGCGTCGAGGTCGAGGTCGATGGCGTCCTTCATGGCTGGTTGGGGGCGGGGGCACGCGGGCGGGAGTGTTTTTGGGGAAAATAGAGGGAAATGATGGTGGCTGCCACCGACCGGCGGGTCCGGGGAGAGGAATAGGCGCACGCGCGTCCGTCTCGTGTCCGCGCCGACGCAAATCCGGCTCAAAATTGGGCCTGAAATGGGTCGCCCGCGGACAAAAAACGGACGCGCGTCCGTTTGGGTCGGCGCGTTGGGCCGTCATTTTTGTCCGCGCTGACCCAAACATACGCGGGCGATGAAATGGGTCGCCCCATTGGAGTTGCTCTCATTCATCTGTTTTGGATGTTTAGAAAAAGAATTGATAGATAGGTAGATTTTAAACCAAGAAAAACCAAGAAAGGTCTAGGTCGACATGTCTTGTGGCTTTGAGCTGCTCCACTCCTCAAGAGAATCAAACTACAGCCAATACAATTGGCGAAACACATCGAAACTTGTTTGTGCCGAAAATGATGGATCAGGCTTCACACGACACCAAAGCAAGTAAATAAACCAGAAATGAAATCCTTGCGAAAAGGAGTGTCTTTTTTGCAAAAAGGAGTAATATACAATGAATTCAATCTCTATCGATGAACAATTGTAAACACGAGGAATATTCAGCAAGGGTAGTCGCCAACAAAAAAAAAATGTTGGGCATGTGGACCTCTGCTTCTCACCAGCAAGTTTTAAAACCAGGACATCATTCTCTTGGTGGATCGCTGAAATTGACTGGCTACGATGACCACTGACACGTTAACATCTGCTGAAATCACACCAGTGCATTTCTCCTCTCTTTTTCAAAACATTTTTCCAGCATTTTTTTTATTTCTCCTCTTCTTTTTAAAACCTTTTTCCAGCATTTTTTTTCATTTCTCCTCTTTTTTTACTTTTTAAACCTATTTTTAGCAGTGCTGGTGCAAACGAGAAAGAATCCGGTTCCATTCCAGTCCTCCCCTTCCCTTCCTCCCCACCAGACGATAGAATCCAATGGGAAGAATCCGGGTGTCCCCGAGCGACACACCACCCCTTCCCCGCCCCGAATCTTCCCTTTCCTTTCCCCACCCCACACGGCGCAACAGAACCAAGCGCTCGCCTCCAAAGTCCCCAATCCTGCCGCTCACGCCCCACGAACCCATCAAACCCTAGCTAGCGTCATCACCCCCCGAGAGATGGACGGCCGGGACGCCACGGCGGACCTGCAGGAGTGGGAGCTCCTCCTCGCCTCCCCCACCGCCACCGCGGCGCCCGGGCCGTACGCCGCCGGCGCCGGGGAGGCGGTGGAGGACGACGCCGCCGGGGCCATCAAGTACGACTACTTCGACCTCGGCTCCGACGCCAAGTACGCCAGGAGGGCGTCCCTGTCGGCGGGGCCCGAGGAGGAGGGTAAGGAGGAGGAGGGGACGGACGAGGAGGCCGGCGAGGCGAGCTGGGTGGAGCCGCACCCCGGCGCCCTCGCCTTCCCCGCCCGCGACCGCGCCGCGCTCTGGTCCGACTCGTCGTCGGACGGAGAGAGGCGCGAGGACGCCGAGGCCACCGAGCCGCTGGTGGAGACGCCCCGGGAGGCGGCGGCGACGGCGGCGGGGGCGGACGAGGGGGCGGTGGCGAAGGGAGGGCCCGCGGCGGCGGCGGCGCGGTGGTGGAGGCTGCCCGTGGAGGTGCTGCGGCTGTGGGCGGCGCGCGCGGCGAGGAGCGCCTGGTCGGTGCCCGTCGCCGTCGCGCTGCTCGGGATCGCCGTGCTGGGCCGCCGCCTGTACCGGATGCGGCGGCAGAGCAAGGCCGTGGCGCGCGTGCGGCTCGTCCTTGACGATAAGGTCAGGCCCTTTGCCCCTTTCAGCCCCATGTCGCGTTCCAATCGCTCGATCTTGCGCCGCTGTGCTTGCGTAGGCGTCTCACTCGTGGGTCTAGTGTTGCTGAGACGTTGCATCGTGTATCACCTTTAGAACCTGCCACTGCTGAGCTTAGCAACAGGCAGCTGCACGGCAGCCTAGGTGCCACTGACATACATGATGTAAGAATAGTGTCACATTAAGGAGAAATTCTAGGGAAGCTCCTTGCAAAATTCGTTCTAGGAAGCTCCTTGTATTGTTTAAGCTGAAGGTAGAGCATTTCATGGATTTGCTTCCTCGCAAAAGGGAAAATAATAACTCTGGTTGCTTCTGTTGCCATGTTTTGTTGTGTGCTCAGTCAGGAAATGCATGGCAGTAGCAATTATTTAAAGATGACAATAGTTAATACGCGATGCTATGTGAATTGTGGTTGGCAGTTGAACTGATTGGATTATCGGATTGATGTTGTTCTTGACAGTTGACACTAGTATTTTATACCCCACCATTGCTTCTCCATGTGTGAATCTGCAAAATTGCATATTTGTGTTGCCATCTTCTTTATTGCTGAGTATTTATGTTTTCATCATGCCTGCAGAAGGCATCTCAATTCAAGGCCCAGCCGATGTTACGGCGAGCTCCGATGATAAAGCCTATGCTTCCCGGCAATGGAGTGACCCCATGGCCTGTGCTGGGGCACCTGTGAATCTGTGAGATGTGAGATGGACATAGAGCTAGAAATACAGTTGGCTTGTGAGCATACTATGCAGTCCCCTGCAGATTTATCATACCCTACTTGAAGTGCGTACTTGTGAAAGACAAAATGATGCTTAAGTGACTCATTTAGTACATCTTTTCTGCTTGATGCTTGTAATGCACCTGTGTGTATATTTTTCTTCTGTAGCCCTGTTTTACCTATGTGCCTGAACAATGTGGCTGTGTATATATGACACAAAGTATCTGAATATGGTTGTAGAATGGCAGTTTGAAACTGCGGCGAGCTTACTTGCAGCACCACATTCCTCTTATTGTTTTCTTTTCTCCCTGCAAAATGGTGTTGGCGGTGAATTCAGCACACCTAGAAAGGGTACCATTATCTACGAAATCAGCTGATGTTTCTGAGTGGGAGGCACCTCCTGTTATTCCTATGTATTTTCACCAAATGATTGATAGTATGGCCTCATTGGCTTGCACCATCGAGAAAGCAAACCACTTTCTTTTTAGGGTGAGGAAGCAAGCAATTTGATGAGGCACAACCCAGGGGAAAGAGAACAACAGAGTCAACATGGAAGTGCCCCAGATATGTTAATAGGTTCGATTGTACGGGTGAATGGTGACATTCACAACTTAAGGAACTTATGGGCACAATTTGCATCCAAGTGGTCGTGCCGGAGTGGTTATCGGGCATGACTAGAAATCATGTGGGCTTTGCCCGCGCAGGTTCGAATCCTGCCGACCACGGTTATTTTTGCCATTCCTTTAGAGCGACAAAGTGTAGTAGATTTGCAAGCATTTTTCCCCTTTACTTTGCTGCAATAAAGATTTATTTGTTTTTTGCCATTTCTCTGGAGGGTCAAGTTATAGTGGAATTGTAAGCATTTCTCCCTTTACTTTCCTGCAACAAAGGAATGATCACCATATATCGTGTTTATTTAGTTTTTTAAAAAAAAAATCATTCAAATCACAAAACAGTACAAAGTATCGTGTTTATTTAGTTTTTTTTTAAAAATCATTCAAATCACGAAACAGTACAAAGTAGTTGATCCTTACAAGCATACTGAAACGCAAACATAAAGGACCATGTACACTTATAGAGTATCCTAAGACAACCATAACACAAGAAGATCTCCGGAGCCCCGTGTCATCATCCCTGTATCTTGAGAGAAGACCCCTGCAGCAGAAGGATCTGCAACCAGACGCAAGCAGGTCATCATCTTCGACCACGGTACAATTGCCGCCACGTTGCTTCTTCCTTTCTTGACACCAGTGCTGAGAGGGCATGAACGTCAATCCAACACACCTGCAACAGCCGTCGCCATCTTTGACTTTGAGTACCGCGAAAAGTGTCCCTTCCGGAAGAAAGAGAACTCGAGTCATCCGGCCGTCCAGCACCGTGGCCGAGCCTTCCGCCCGGACAAAGCAGGATCTCCCACCAGCATCGGCGCAGAGAAAGAAGAAGAACAGCAGCAGCAAATCATACCGACAAGGAAGAAGAAGGGGCTTCGTCTCCCTGCATCCATCGCCCATCCGAGGACCCAATCGGTCAGTGCCAATGGACCTCCATCCACCATAGCCCGCAACCTTGACGAGATCCGGGGACCCCCCCCCCCACCTCGCTGGCTCCTAGACGAAGGCAAAAGCCTCGCCTGACCGCGAACGAAGCCCGAAGAAATTTATTCCGACGCGACACCACCGCAACGGCCTCGGCAGCGTCTCCCTCAACCCTAACCCTACCACACACCCACTAAGTGAACAGACCCGATGTTCCCCCTCCCTCCCGCCGCCGGAGCGGCCGACGGAGAGAGAGGGAACCGGCGGCGCCACCGGCGGCGCGCAAGGGAACCCTTGTCGCCTGCCTAGATCGCCTCGTGCGATCCTTTTTTCCCGCTGCGCCGTGTTTATTTAGTTGAATGACATAGCTCGAGGTATACTAGATTTGAAAGCATTTTCCTCCTTTACTTTCCTGCAACAAAGAAATGAAAACCATATTTTGGCTCCCCCCCCCCCAAAAAAAAAGAAATGAAAACCATATATCGTGTCCATGATTTATTTATTTATTGCCATTTTTCTTGAGGGTCAAGTTATAGTATAGTTGTAAGCATTTTCCCCCTTTACTTTCGTCCAACAAAGGAATTATCACCATATATATCGTGTTTATTTAGTTGAATGGCATGGTTGAGGTGAACATTTTCCCTCACTAATGGCAACTTCAACCGGCCGATGCAAACGGATGTTGATTTGGTCCATTTTTTGTCCCGTTTGGGTCGACTGTAGGGGGCGGCGTCTGGCACTGTTCGCGTTTTGTCGGTCAGTGCGTCCAACCGTCCGACGCATTTCGTCCACACGGCCGATATGCGGCCATATTGTTACACAATTTGTGGATACAAATCTAAACACTGCCCAAAGTCTAAAAATAACATAGTTTATTACAACCAAAGAAAAATCTCATAGCTTACAAACCAATAAAATTTAAATTATTACAAATACATTAAAAATAACAGGAGCTGATACATCTATTGGTTGCCAAGGTGAGTCCACATATCGCATATGCTCAACCAAAATATCTTGGAGTTGAACGTGAGTTGTCCAATCACATATTTCATGGTGAAAATGAATGAACTGTGCAAACGTTGCCGGTCCTCCATGCTCAGGCACAACATTTTTCACTTTGAAATTGAAACCCTTGGTCGAAGATTTCGTCCTCACGCTTATCATCTACAATCATGTTGAGCAGGATCACAGAAGTAGTCATCACCTTCCACAAGTTCTTGATGCTTCAAGTTCTAGCAAGATACCCAAAGATTGCTCATCGAGATTGAAGCACACCGAAAGCACGCTCCACATCATTTCTAGCACTCTATTGCACTTGAGAAAACCTAACATTCTTCTCTTGTACTGGATTGGAGATTGTCTTGGCAAGAGTTATCCCCTGAGGGTTGATACCATCAGCTAGGTAGTATCTCTTGTTGTAGTGGTGGTCATTGATCTCAAAGTTGACCTCTGGGCAGTTGCATTTTGCAAGCCTGTTAAACACCGGAGAGCGCAGAAGCACATTGATGTCATTAGAAGAACCAACCATGTTGAAAAAACAATGCCAAATCCAGAGGTCTTGTGAAGCCATGGCTTCAAGTATGACAATGCAACCTTTGATATGCCCCCTATACTGCTTCTGCCAAGCAAATGGACAGGTCTTCCACTTCTAGTGCATACAATCTATACTATCAAGCTGTTGGGGAACGCAGTAATTTCAAAAAAAAATCTATGCACACGCAAGATCATGGTGATGCATAGCAACGAGAGGGGAGATTGTTGTCTACGTACCCTTCGTAGACTGCAACGGAAGCGTTGACGCAACGTAGAGGAAGTAGTCATACGTCTTCCCGATCCGACCGATCCAAGCACCGTTACTCCGGCACCTCCGAGTTCTTAGCACACGTACAGCTCGATGACGCTCCCCGGGCTCCGATCCAGCAAAGCTTCGGGGATGAGTTCCGTCAGCACAACGGCGTGGTGACGATGATGATGTTCTACCGACGCAGGGCTTCGCCTAAGCACTACAACGATATGATCGAGGTGGAATATGGTGGCAGGGGCACCGCACACGGCTAAGGAACGATCACGTGGATCAACTTGTGTGTCTAGAGGTGCCCCCCTGCCCCCGTATATAAAGGATCCAAGGGGGGTGCGGTCGGCCCTATGGTGGCGCGCAGGAGGAGTCCTACTCCTACCGGGAGTAGGACTCCCCCCCCCCCCAAACCTTGTTCAACTAGGAGAGGTGGAGGGAGAATAGGAAAGGGGGGGCGCCGCCCCTCCCTCCTTGTCCAATTCGGACTAGGGGGAGAGGGGGCGCGCGGCCTGCCCTGGCAGCCCCTTCCTCTTCTCCACATTAGGCCCATGAGGGCCATTAACCCCCCGGGGGGTTCCGGTTGAAGGAAATATGCCCTAGAGGCAATAATAAAGTTATTATTTATTTCCTTATATCATGATAAGAGTTTATTATTCATGCTAGAATTGTATTAACCGGAAACATAATACATGTGTGAATACATAGACCAACAGAGTGTCACTAGTATGCCTCTACTTAACTAGCTCGTTAATCAAAGATGGTTATGTTTCCTAACCATGAACAAAGAGTTGTTATTTGATTAACGAGGTCACATCATTAGTAGAATGATCTGATTGACATGACCCAATCCATTAGCTTAGCACCCGATCGTTTAGTATGCTGCTATTGCTTTCTTCATGACTTATACATGTTCCTACAACTATGAGATTATGCAACTCCCGTTTACCGGAGGAACACTTTGGGTACTACCAAACGTCACAATGTAACTGGGTGATTATAAAGGAGTATTACAGGTGTCTCCAATGGTAGATGTTGGGTTGGCGTATTTCGAGATTAGGATTTGTCACTCCGATTGTCGGAGAGGTATCTCTGGGCCCTCTCGGTAATGCACATCACATAAGCCTTGCAAGCACTGCAACTAATATGTTAGTTGTGAGATGATGTATTACGGAACGAGTAAAGAGACTTGCCGGTAACGAGATTGAACTAGGTATTGGATACCGACGATCGAATCTCGGGCAAGTAACATACCGATGACAAAGGGAACAACGTATGTTGTTATGCGGTCTGACCGATAAAGATCTTCGTAGAATATGTAGGAGCCAATATGGGCATCCAGGTCCCGCTATTGGTTATTGACCGGAAGCGTGTCTCGGTCATGTCTACATTGTTCTCGAACCGTAGGGTCCGCACGCTTAACGTTACGATGACAGTTATTATGAGTTTATGCATTTTGATGTACCGAAGGTTGTTTGGAGTCCCGGATGAGATCAAGGACATGACGAGGAGTCTCGAAATGGTCGAGACGTAAAGATTGATATATTGGAAGCCTATGTTTGGACATAGGAAGTGTTCCGGGTGAAATCGGGATTTTACCGGAATACCGGGAGGGTTACCGGAACCCCCCGGGAGACTAATGGGCCTATTGGGCCTTAGTGGAAAAGAGAGAAGAGGCAGCCCACAGCCTAGCCGGCGCCCCCCCCCCTTTCCCAAGTCCTAGTAGGACTAGGAAAGGTGGGCCAGCCCCCTCTCTCTCCTTTTCCCCCCGGGAGTCCTAATAGGATTAGGATTGGGGGGAGGAGTCCTACTCCCGGTGGGAGTAGGACTCCCCTGCGCCTCCTCTCCCTGGCCGGCCGGCTCCCCCTCCTCCAACCTTTATATACGGGGGCAGAGGGCACCCCAAGACACACAACTTGATCCTTGAGATCGTTCCTTAGCCGTGTGCGGTGCCCCCTGCCACCAAATTCCACCTCGATCATACCGTTGTAGTGCTTAGGCGAAGCCCTGCGTCGGTAGTACATCAAGATCGTCATCATGCCGTCGTGCTGACGGAACTCTTCCTCGACGCTTTGCTGGATCGGAGCCCGAGGAACGTCATCGAGCTGAACGTGTGCTAAGAACTCGGAGGTGCCGGAGTAACGGTACTTGGATCGGTCGGATCGGGAAGAAGACGTACGACTACTTCCTCTATGTTGTGTGATCGCTTCCGCAGTCGGTCTGCGTTGGTACGTAGACAACACTCTCCCCTCTCGTTGCTGTGCATCACCATGATCTCGCGTGTGCGTAGGAAAATTTTCGAAATTATCACGTTCCCCAACAGTGGCATCCGAGCCTAGGTTTTATGGTTTGATGTTATATGCACGAGTAGAACACAAGTGAGTTGTGGGCGATACAAGTCATACTGCCTACCAGCATGTCATACTTTGGTTCGGCGGTATTGTTGGTTGAGACGATCCGGACCAACCTTACGCATACTCTTATGCGAGACCGGTTCCCTCGACGTGCTTTGCACATAGATGGCTTGCGGAAGACTGTCTCTCCAACTTTAGTTGAACCAAGTGTGACTACGCCCGGTCCTTGAGAAGGTTAAAACGGAGTCTATTTGACGAACTATCGTTGTGGTTTTGATGCATAGGTGAGATGCGTTCTTACTTAAGCCCGTAGCAGCCACGTAAAACTTGCAACAACAAAGTAGAGGACGTCTAACTTGTTTTTGCAGGGTATGTTGTGATGTGATATGGTCAAGACATGATGCTGATTTTATTGTATGAGATGATCATGTTTTGTAACCAAGTTATAGGCAACTGGCAGGAGCCATATGGTTGTCGCTTTATTGTATGCAATGCAATCGCGATGTAATGCTTTAGTTTATTACTAAACGGTAGTGATAGTCGTGGAAGCATAAGATTGGCGAGACGACAACGTTGCTACGATGGAGATCAAGGTGGCGCGCCGGTGACGATGGTGATCATGACGGTGCTTCGAAGATGGAGATCACAAGCACAAGATGATGATGGCCATATCATATCACTTATATTGATTGCATGTGATGTTTATCCTTTTATGCATCTTATCTTGCTTTGATTGACGGTAGCATTATAAGGTGATCTCTCACTAAATTATCAAGAAGTGTTCTCCCTGAGTATGCACCGTTGCCAAAGTTCGTCGTGCCCAGACACCACGTGATGATCGGGTGTGATAAGCTCTACGTCCAAATACAACGGGTGCAAAACAGTTGCACACGCAGAATACTCAGGTTATACTTGACGAGCCAAGCATATACAGATATGGCCTCGGAACACGGAGACCGAAAGGTCGAGCGTGAATCATATAGTAGATATGATCAACATAACGATGTTCACCATTGAAAACTACTCCATCTCACGTGATGATCGGTTATGGTTTAGTTGATTTGGATCACGTGATCACTTAGAGGATTAGAGGGATGTCTATCTAAGTGGGAGTTCCTAAATAATTTGATTAACTGAACTTAAACTTATCATGAACTTAGTACCTGATAGTATCTTGCTTGTTTATGCTGATTGTAGATAGATGGCTCGTGCTGTTGTTCCGTTGAATTTTAATGCGTTCCTTGAGAAAGCAAAGTTGAAAGATGATGGTAGCAATTACACGGACTGGGTCCGTAACCTGAGGATTATCCTCATTGCTGCACAGAAGAATTACGTCCTGGAAGCACCGCTGGGTGACAGGCCTGCTGCTGGAGCAACGCCAGATGTTATGAACGTCTGGCAGAGCAAAGCTGATGACTACTCGATAGTTCAGTGTGCCATGCTTTACGGCTTAGAATCGGGACTTCAACGACGTTTTGAACGTCATGGTGCATATGAGATGTTCCAGGAGTTGAAGTTAATATTTCAAGCAAATGCCCGAATTGAGAGATATGAAGTCTCCAATAAGTTCTACAGCTGCAAGATGGAGGAGAACAGTTCTGTCAGTGAGCATATACTCAAAATGTCTGGATATAATAATCACTTGATTCAGATGGGAGTTAATCTTCCAGATGACTGCGTCATTGACAGAATTCTCCAATCACTGCCACCAAGCTACAAGAGCTTCGTGATGAACTATAATATGCAAGGGATGAACAAGACTATTCCCGAGCTCTTCGCAATGCTGAAAGCTGCGGAGGTAGAAATCAAAAAGGAGCATCAAGTGTTGATGGTTAACAAAACCACTAGTTTCAAGAAAAAGGGCAAAGGGAAGAAGAAGGGAAACTTCAAGAAGAACAGCAAGCAAGTTGCTGCTCAGGAGAAGAAACCCAAGTCTGGACCTAAGCCTGAAACTGAGTGCTTCTACTGCAAGCAGACTGGTCACTGGAAGCGGAACTGCCCCAAGTATTTGGCGGATAAGAAGGATGGCAAAGTGAGCAAAGGTATATGTGATATACATGTTATTGATGTGTACCTTACTAGAGCTCGCAGTAGCACCTGGGTATTTGATACTGGTTCTGTTGCTAATATTTGCAACTCGAAACAGGGACTACAGAATAAGCGGACACTAGCAAAGGACGAGGTGACGATGCGCGTGGGAAACGGTTCCAAAGTCGATGTGATCGCGGTCGGCACGCTACCTCTACATCTACCTTCGGGATTAATATTAGACCTAAATAATTGTTATTTGGTGCCAGCGTTGAGCATGAACATTATATCTGGATCTTGTTTGATGCGAGACGGTTATTCATTTAAATCAGAGAATAATGGTTGTTCTATTTATATGAATAATATCTTTTATGGTCATGCACCTTTGAAGAGTGGTCTATTCTTGTTAAATCTCGAAGATAGTAATACACATATTCATAATGTAGAAGCCAAAAGATGCAAAGTTAATAATGATAGTGCAACTTATTTGTGGCACTGCCGTTTAGGTCATATCGGTGTAAAGCGCATGAAGAAACTCCATACTGATGGGCTTTTGGAACCACTTGATTATGAATCACTTGGTACTTGCGAACCATGCCTCATAGGCAAGATGACTAAAACACCGTTCTCCGGTACTATGGAGAGAGCAACAGATTTGTTGGAAATCATACATACCGATGTATGTGGTCCGATGAATATTGAGGCTTGTGGCGGATATGTTATTTTCTCACCTTCACAGATGATTTAAGCAGATATGGGTATATCTACTTGATGAAACACAAAGTCTGAAACATTTGAAAAGTTCAAAGAATTTCAGAGTGAAGTTGAAAATCATCGTAACAAGAAAATAAAGTTTCTACGATCTGATCATGGAGGTGAATATTTGAGTTACGAGTTTGGTATACATTTAAAGAATTGTGGAATAGTTTCGCAACTCACGCCACCCGGAACACCACAGCGTAATGGTGTGTCCGAACGTCGTAATCGTACTTTACTAGATATGGTGCGATCTATGATGTCTCTTACTGATTTACCGCTATCGTTTTGGGGTTATGCTTTAGAGACGGCCGCATTCACGTTAAATAGGGCACCGTCAAAATCCGTTGAGACGACACCTTATGAACTATGGTTTGGCAAGAAACCAAAGTTGTCGTTTCTTAAAGTTTGGGGCTGCGATGCTTATGTGAAAAAGCTTCAACCTGATAAGCTCGAACCCAAATCGGAGAAATGTGTCTTCATAGGATATCCAAAGGAAACTATTGGATACACCTTCTATCATAGATCCGAAGGCAAGACTTTTGTTGCTAAATTCGGAAACTTTCTAGAGAAGGAGTTTCTCTCGAAAGAAGTGAGTGGGAGGAAAGTAGAACTTGACGAGGTAACTGTACCTGCTCCCTTATTGGAAAATAGTACATCACAGAAAACTGTTTCTGCGACACCTATACCAATCAGTGAGGAAGCTAATGATGATGATCATGAAGCTTCAGAACAAGACACTACTGAACCACGTAGATCATCCAGAGTGAGAGCCGCACCAGAGTGGTACGGTAATCCAGTTCTGGAAGTCATGCTACTAGATCATGATGAACCTACGAACTATGAAGAAGCGATGGTGAGCCCAGATTCCGCAAAGTGGCTTGAGGCCATGAAATCTGAGATGGGATCCATGTATGAGAACAAAGTATGGACTTTGGTTGACTTGCCCGATGATCGGCAAGCAATTGAGAATAAATGGATCTTCAAGAAAAAGACTGACGCTGACGGTAATATTACTGTTTATAAAGCTCGACTTGTCGCAAAAGGTTTTCGACAAGTTCAAGGGGTTGACTACGATGAGACCTTCTCACCCGTAGCGATGCTTAAGTCCGTCAGAATTATGTTAGCAATTGCCGCATTTTATGATTATGAAATATGGCAGATGGATGTGAAAACTGCATTCCTGAATGGATTTCTGGAAGAAGAGTTGTATATGATGCAACCAGAAGGTTTTGTCGATCCAAAAGGAGCTAACAAAGTATGCAAACTCCAGCGATCCATTTATGGACTGGTGCAAGCATCTCGGAGTTGGAATAAACGCTTTGATAGTGTGATCAAAGCATTTGGCTTTATACAGACTTTTGGAGAAGCCTGTATTTACAAGAAAGTGAGTGGGAGCTCTGTAGCATTTCTGGTATTATATGTGGCTGACATATTGCTTATTGGAAATGATATAGAATTTCTGGATAGCATAAAGGGATACTTGAATAAAAGTTTTTCGATGAAAGACCTCGGGGAAGCTGCTTACATATTAGGCATAAAGATCTATAGAGATAGATCAAAACGCTTAATTGGACTTTCACAGAGCACATACCTTGACAAGATTTTGAAGAAGTTCAAAATGGATCAAGCAAAGAAAGGGTTCTTGCCTGTGTTACAAGGTGTGAAGTTGAGTCAAACTCAATGCCCGACCACTGCAGAAGATAGAGAGAAGATGAAAGATGTTCCCTATGCTTCAGCCATAGGCTCTATCATGTATGCAATGCTGTGTACCAGACCTGATGTGTGCCTTGCTATAAGTTTAGCAGGGAGGTACCAAAGTAATCCAGGAATGGATCACTGGACAGCGGTCAAGAACATCCTGAAATACCTGAAAAGGACTAAGGATATGTTTCTCGTATATGGAGGTGACAAAGAGCTCACCGTAAGAGGTTACGTTGATGCAAGCTTTGACACTGATCCGGACGATTCTAAATCGCAAACCGGATACGTGTTTACTTTAAACGGTGGAGCTGTCAGTTGGTGCAGTTCTAAACAAAGCGTCGTAGCGGGATCTACATGTGAAGCGGAGTACATAGCTGCTTCGGAAGCAGCAAACGAAGGAGTCTGGATGAAGGAGTTCATATACGATCTAGGTGTCAAACCTAGTGCATCGGGTCGAATGAAAATCTTCTGTGACAATACTGGTGCAATTGCCTTGGCAAAGGAATCCAGATTTCACAAAAGAACCAAACACATCAAGAGACGCTTCAACTCCATCCGGGATTTAGTCCAGGTGGGAGACATAGAGATTTGCAAGATACATACGGATCTGAATGTTGCAGACCCGTTGACTAAGCCTCTTCCACGAGCAAAACATGATCAGCACCAAGGCTCCATGGGTGTTAGAATCATTACTGTGTAATCTAGATTATTGACTCTAGTGCAAGTGGGAGACTGAAGGAAATATGCCCTAGAGGCAATAATAAAGTTATTATTTATTTCCTTATATCATGATAAGAGTTTATTATTCATGCTAGAATTGTATTAACCGGAAACATAATACATGTGTGAATACATAGACCAACAGAGTGTCACTAGTATGCCTCTACTTGACTAGCTCGTTAATCAAAGATGGTTATGTTTCCTAACCATGAACAAAGAGTTGTTATTTGATTAACGAGGTCACATCATTAGTAGAATGATCTGATTGACATGACCCAATCCATTAGCTCAGCACCCAATCTCATAGTTATAGGAACATGTATAAGTCATGAAGAAAGCAATAGCAACATACTAAACGATCGGGTGCTAAGCTAATGGATTGGGTCATGTCAATCAGATCATTCTACTAATGATGTGACCTCGTTAATCAAATAACAACTCTTTGTTCATGGTTAGGAAACATAACCATCTTTGATTAACGAGCTAGTCAAGTAGAGGCATACTAGTGACACTCTGTTGGTCTATGTATTCACACATGTATTATGTTTCCGGTTAATACAATTCTAGCATGAATAATAAACTCTTATCATGATATAAGGAAATAAATAATAACTTTATTATTGCCTCTAGGGCATATTTCCTTTAGTCTCCCACTTGCACTAGAGTCAATAATCTAGATTACACAGTAATGATTCTAACACCCATGGAGCCTTGGTGCTGATCATGTTTTGCTCGTGGAAGAGGCTTAGTCAACGGGTCTGCAACATTCAGATCCATATGTATCTTGCAAATCTCTATGTCTCCCACCTGGACTAAATCCCGGATGGAGTTGAAGCGTCTCTTGATGTGTTTGGTTCTTTTGTGAAATCTGGATTCCTTTGCCAAGGCAATTGCACCAGTATTGTCACAGAAGATTTTCATTGGACCCGATGCACTAGGTTTGACACCTAGATCGGATATGAACTCCTTCATCCAGACTCCTTCGTTTGCTGCTTCTGAAGCAGCTATGTACTCCGCTTCACATGTAGATCCCGCTACGACGCTTTGTTTAGAACTGCACCAACTGACAGCTCCACCGTTTAAAGTAAACACGTATCCGGTTTGCGATTTAGAATCGTCCGGATCAGTGTCAAAGCTTGCATCAACGTAACCTCTTACGGTGAGCTCTTTGTCACCTCCATATACGAGAAACATATCCTTAGTCCTTTTCAGGTATTTCAGGATGTTCTTGACCGCTGTCCAGTGATCCATTCCTGGATTACTTTGGTACCTCCCTGCTAAACTTATAGCAAGGCACACATCAGGTCTGGTACACAGCATTGCATACATGATAGAGCCTATGGCTGAAGCATAGGGAACATCTTTCATCTTCTCTCTATCTTCTGCAGTGGTCGGGCATTGAGTTTGACTCAACTTCACACCTTGTAACACAGGCAAGAACCCTTTCTTTGCTTGATCCATTTTGAACTTCTTCAAAATCTTGTCAAGGTATGTGCTCTGTGAAAGTCCAATTAAGCGTTTTGATCTATCTCTATAGATCTTTATGCCTAATATGTAAGCAGCTTCCCCGAGGTCTTTCATCGAAAAACTTTTATTCAAGTATCCCTTTATGCTATCCAGAAATTCTATATCATTTCCAATAAGCAATATGTCAGCCACATATAATACCAGAAATGCTACAGAGCTCCCACTCACTTTCTTGTAAATACAGGCTTCTCCAAAAGTCTGTATAAAGCCAAATGCTTTGATCACACTATCAAAGCGTTTATTCCAACTCCGAGATGCTTGCACCAGTCCATAAATGGATCGCTGGAGTTTGCATACTTTGTTAGCTCCTTTTGGATCGACAAAACCTTCTGGTTGCATCATATACAACTCTTCTTCCAGAAATCCATTCAGGAATGCAGTTTTGACATCCATCTGCCATATTTCATAATCATAAAATGCGGCAATTGCTAACATAATTCTGACGGACTTAAGCATCGCTACGGGTGAGAAGGTCTCATCGTAGTCAACCCCTTGAACTTGTCGAAAACCTTTTGCGACAAGTCGAGCTTTATAGACAGTAATATTACCGTCAGCGTCAGTCTTTTTCTTGAAGATCCATTTATTCTCAATTGCTTGCCGATCATCGGGCAAGTCAACCAAAGTCCATACTTTGTTCTCATACATGGATCCCATCTCAGATTTCATGGCCTCAAGCCACTTTGCGGAATCTGGGCTCACCATCGCTTCTTCATAGTTCGTAGGTTCATCATGATCTAGTAGCATGACTTCCAGAACTGGATTACCGTACCACTCTGGTGCGGCTCTCACTCTGGATGATCTACGTGGTTCAGTAGTGCCTTGTTCTGAAACTTCATGATCATCATCATTAGCTTCCTCACTGATTGGTATAGGTGTCGCAGAAACAGTTTTCTGTGATGTACTATTTTCCAATAAGGGAGCAGGTATAGTTACCTCGTCAAGTTCTACTTTCCTCCCACACACTTCTTTCGAGAGAAACTCCTTCTCTAGAAAGTTTCCGAATTTAGCAACAAAAGTCTTGCCTTCGGATCTGTGATAGAAGGTGTATCCAATAGTTTCCTTTGGATATCCTATGAAGACACATTTCTCCGATTTGGGTTCGAGCTTATCAGGTTGAAGCTTTTTCACATAAGCATCGCAGCCCCAAACTTTAAGAAACGACAACTTTGGTTTCTTGCCAAACCATAGTTCATAAGGTGTCGTCTCAACGGATTTTGACGGTGCCCTATTTAATGTGAATGCGGCCGTCTCTAAAGCATATCCCCAAAACGATAGCGGTAAATCAGTAAGAGACATCATAGATCGCACCATATCTAGTAAAGTACGATTACGACGTTCGGACACACCATTACGCTGTGGTGTTCCGGGTGGCGTGAGTTGCGAAACTATTCCACAATTCTTTAAATGTACACCAAACTCGTAACTCAAATATTCACCTCCACGATCAGATCGTAGAAACTTTATTTTCTTGTTACGATGATTTTCAACTTCACTCTGAAATTCTTTGAACTTTTCAAATGTTTCAGACTTGTGTTTCATCAAGCAGATATACCCTTATCTGCTTAAATCATCTGTGAAGGTGAGAAAATAACGATATCCGCCACGAGCCTCAATATTCATCGGACCACATACATCGGTATGTATGATTTCCAACAAATCTGTTGCTCTCTCCATAGTACCGGAGAACGGTGTTTTAGTCATCTTGCCTATGAGGCATGGTTCGCAAGTACCAAGTGATTCATAATCAAGTGGTTCCAAAAGCCCATCAGTATGGAGTTTCTTCATGCGCTTTACACCGATATGACCTAAACGGCAGTGCCACAAATAAGTTGCACTATCATTATTAACTTTGCATCTTTTGGCTTCTACATTATGAATATGTGTATTACTATCTTCGAGACTTAACAAGAATAGACCACTCTTCAAAGGTGCATGACCATAAAAGATATTATTCATATAAATAGAACAACCATTATTCTCTGATTTAAATGAATAACCGTCTCGCATCAAACAAGATCCAGATATAATGTTCATGCTCAACGCTGACACCAAATAACAATTATTTAGGTCTAATATTAATCCCGAAGGTAGATGTAGAGGTAGCGTGCCGACCGCGATCACATCGACTTTGGAACCGTTTCCCACGCGCATCGTCACCTCGTTCTTTGCTAGTGTCCGCTTATTCTGTAGTCCCTGTTTCGAGTTGCAAATATTAGCAACAGAACCAGTATCAAATACCCAGGTGCTACTGCGAGCTCTAGTAAGGTACACATCAATAACATGTATATCACATATACCTTTGCTCACTTTGCCATCCTTCTTATCCGCCAAATACTTGGGGCAGTTCCGCTTCCAGTGACCAGTCTGCTTGCAGTAGAAGCACTCAGTTTCAGGCTTAGGTCCAGACTTGGGTTTCTTCTCCTGAGCAGCAACTTGCTTGCTGTTCTTCTTGAAGTTTCCCTTCTTCTTCCCTTTGCCCTTTTTCTTGAAACTAGTGGTTTTGTTAACCATCAACACTTGATGCTCCTTTTTGATTTCTACCTCCGCAGCTTTCAGCATTGCGAAGAGCTCGGGAATAGTCTTGTTCATCCCTTGCATATTATAGTTCATCACGAAGCTCTTGTAGCTTGGTGGCAGTGATTTGGAGAATTCTGTCAATGACGCAGTCATCTGGAAGATTAACTCCCATCTGAATCAAGTGATTATTATACCCAGACATTTTGAGTATATGCTCACTGACAAAACTGTTCTCCTCCATCTTGCAGCTATAGAACTTATTGGAGACTTCATATCTCTCAATTCGGGCATTTGCTTGAAATATTAACTTCAACTCCTGGAACATCTCATATGCACCATGATGTTCAAAACGTCGTTGAAGTCCCGATTCTAAGCCGTAAAGCATGGCACACTGAACTATCGAGTAGTCATCAGCTTTGCTCTGCGAGACGTTCATAACATCTGGCGTTGCTCCAGCAGCAGGCCTATCACCCAGCGGTGCTTCTAGGACGTAATTCTTCTGTGCAGCAATGAGGATAATCCTCAGGTTACGGACCCAGTCCGTGTAATTGCTACCATCATCTTTCAACTTTGCTTTCTCAAGGAACGCATTAAAATTCAACGGAACAACAGCACGAGCCATCTATCTACAATCAACATAAACAAGCAAGATACTATCAGGTACTAAGTTCATGATAAGTTTAAGTTCAGTTAATCAGATTATTTAGGAACTCCCACTTAGATAGACATCCCTCTAATCCTCTAAGTGATCACGTGATCCAAATCAACTAAACCATAACCGATCATCACGTGAGATGGAGTAGTTTTCAATGGTGAACATCGTTATGTTGATCATATCTACTATATGATTCACGCTCGACCTTTCGGTCTCCGTGTTCCGAGGCCATATCTGCATATGCTAGGCTCGTCAAGTTTAACCTGAGTATTCTGCGTGTGCAAAACTGGCTTGCACCCGTTGTAGATGGACGTAGAGCTTATCACACCCGATCATCACGTGGTGTCTGGGCACGACGAACTTTGGCAACGGTGCATACTCAGGGAGAACACTTCTTGATAATTTAGTGAGAGATCATCTTATAATGCTACCGTCAATCAAAGCAAGATAAGATGCATAAAAGGATAAACATCACATGCAATCAATATAAGTGATATGATATGGCTATCATCATCTTGTGCTTGTGATCTCCATCTCCGAAGCACCGTCATGATCACCATCGTCACCGGCGCGCCACCTTGATCTCCATCGTAGCAACGTTGTCGTCTCGCCAATCTTATGCTTCCATGACTATCACTACCGTTTAGTAATAAACTAAAGCATCACATCACGATTGCATTGCATACAATAAAGCGACAACCATATGGCTCCTGCCAGTTGCCGATAACTTGGTTACAAAACATGATCATCTCATACAATTAAAATCAGCATTATGCCTTGACCATATCACATCACAACATACCCTGCAAAAACAAGTTAGACGTCCTCTACTTTGTTGTTGCAAGTTTTACGTGGCTGCTACGGGCTTAAGTAAGAACGCATCTCACCTACGCATCAAAACCACAACGATAGTTCGTCAAATAGACTCTGTTTTAACCTTCTCAAGGACCGGGCGTAGTCACACTTGGTTCAACTAAAGTTGGAGAGACAGTCTTCCGCAAGCCATCTATGTGCAAAGCACGTCGAGGGAACCGGTCTCGCATAAGAGTATGCGTAAGGTTGGTCCGGATCGTCTCAACCAACAATGCCGCCGAACCAAAGTATGACATGCTGGTAGGCAGTATGACTTGTATCGCCCACAACTCACTTGTGTTCTACTCGTGCATATAACATCAAACCATAAAACCTAGGCTCGGATGCCACTGTTGGGGAACGTAGTAATTTCAAAATTTTCCTACGCACACGCAAGATTATGGTGATGCACAGCAACGAGAGGGGAGAGTATTGTCTACGTACCAACGCAGACCGACTGCGGAAGCGATCACACAACGTAGAGGAAGTAGTCGTACGTCTTCTTCCCGATCCGACCGATCCAAGCACCGTTACTCCGGCACCTCCGAGTTCTTAGCACACGTTCAGCTCGATGACGTTCCTCGGGCTCCGATCTAGCAAAGCGTCGAGGAAGAGTTCCGTCAGCACGACGGCGTGATGACGATCTTGATGTACTACCGACGCAGGGCTTCGCCTAAGCACTACAACGGTATGATCGAGGTGGAATTTGGTGGCAGGGGGCACCGCACACGGCTAAGGAACGATCTCAAGGATCAAGTTGTGTGTCTTGGGGTGCCCCCTGCCCCCGTATATAAAGGTTGGAGGAGGGGGAGCCGGCCGACCAGGGAGAGGAGGCGCAGGGGAGTCCTACTCCCACCGGGAGTAGGACTCCTCCCCCCAATCCTAATCCAATTAGGACTCCCGGGGGGAAAAGAGAGAGAAGGGGGGCCGGCCCCTTATCCTATTCCTAATAGGACTCTAGGGGGGCGCCGGCCAGCTAGTGGGCTTCCCTTTTCTCTTTTCCACTAAGGCCCAATAGGCCCATTAGTCTCCCGGGGGGGTTCCGGTAACCCTCCCGGTATTCCGGTAAAATCCCGATTTCACCCGGAACACTTCCGATGTCCAAACATAGGCTTCCAATATATCAATCTTTACGTCTCGACCATTTCGAGACTCCTCGTCATGTCCGTGATCTCATCCGGGACTCCGAACAACCTTCGGTACATCAAAATGCATAAACTCATAATAACTGTCATCGTAACGTTAAGCGTGCGGACCCTACGGTTCGAGAACAATGTAGACATGACCGAGACATGTCTCCGGTCAATAACCAATAGCGGGACCTGGATGCCCATATTGGCTCCTACATATTCTACGAAGATCTTTATCGGTCAGACCGCATAACAACATACGTTGTTCCCTTTGTCATCGGTATGTTACTTGCCCGAGATTCGATCGTCGGTATCCAATACCTAGTTCAATCTCGTTACCGGCAAGTCTCTTTACTTGTTCTGTAATACATCATCTCACAACTAACACTTTAGTTGCAGTGCTTGCAAGGCTTATGTGATGTGCATTACCGAGAGGGCCCAGAGATACCTCTCCGACAATCGGAGTGACAAACCCTAATCTCGAAATACGCCAACCCAACATCTACCATTGGAGACACCTGTAATACTCCTTTATAATCACCCAGTTACGTTGTGACGTTTGGTAGTACCCAAAGTGTTCCTCTGGTAAACGGGAGTTGCATAATCTCATAGTTATAGGAACATGTATAAGTCATGAAGAAAGCAATAGCAACATACTAAACGATCGGGTGCTAAGCTAATGGATTGGGTCATGTCAATCAGATCATTCTACTAATGATGTGACCTCGTTAATCAAATAACAACTCTTTGTTCATGGTTAGGAAACATAACCATCTTTGATTAACGAGCTAGTCAAGTAGAGGCATACTAGTGACACTCTGTTGGTCTATGTATTCACACATGTATTATGTTTCTGGTTAATACAATTCTAGCATGAATAATAAACTCTTATCATGATATAAGGAAATAAATAATAACTTTATTATTGCCTCTAGGGCATATTTCCTTCACCGGTTGCATCATATACAACTCTTCTTCCAGAAATCCATTCAGGAATGCGGTTTTGACATCCATCTGCCAAATTTCATAATCATAAAATGCGGCAATTGCTAACATGATTCTGACAGACTTAAGCATCGCTACGGGTGAGAAGGTCTCATCGTAGTCAACCCCTTGAACTTGTCGAAAACCTTTTGCGACAAGACGAGCTTTGTAGACAGTAATATTACCGTCAGCGTCAGTCTTCTTCTTGAAGATCCATTTATTCTCAATTGCTTGCCGATCATCGGGCAAGTCAACCAAAGTCCATACTTTGTTCTCATACATGGATCCCATCTCAGATTTCATGGCTTCAAGCCATTTTGCGGAATCTGGGCTCACCATCGCTTCTTCATAGTTCGTAGGTTCATCATGATCTAGCAGCATGACTTCCAGAATAGGATTACCGTACCACTCTGGCGCGGATATCACTCTGGTTGATCTACGAGGTTCAGTAGTATCTTGATCTGAAGTTTCATGATCATTATCATTAGCTTCCTCACCAACTGGTGTAGGTGTCACTGAAACAGTTTTCTGTGATATACTACTTTCCAATAATGGAGCAGGTATAGTTACCTCATCAAGTTCTACTTTCCTCCCACTCACTTCTTTCGAGAGAAACTCCTTCTCCAAAAAGTTTCCAAATTTAGTAACAAAAGTCTTGCCTTCGGATCTGTGATAGAAGGTGTATCCAATAGTTTCCTTTGGATATCCTATGAAGACACATTTCTCCGATTTGGGTTCGAGCTTATCAGGTTGAAGCTTTTTCACATAAGCATCGCAGCCCCAAACTTTCAGAAATGACAACTTTGGTTTCTTGCCAAACCATAGTTCATAAGGCGTCGTCTCAATGGATTTTGATGGTGCCCTATTTAACGTGAATGCGGCCGTCTCTAGAGCGTATCCCCAAAACGTTAGTGGTAAATCAGTAAGAGACATCATAGATCGCACCATATCTAGTAAAGTACGATTACGACGTTCGGACACACCATTACGCTGTGGTGTTCCGGGTGGCGTGAGTTGTGAAACTATTCCATAATTTTTCAAATGTACACCAAACTCGTAACTCAAATATTCTCCTCCACGATCAGATCGTAGAAATTTTATTTTCTTGTTACGATGATTTTCAACTTCACTCTGAAATTCTTTGAACTTTTCAAACGTTTCATACTTATGTTTCATTAAGTAGATATACCCATATCTGCTTAAGTCATCTGTGAAGGTGAGAAAATAACGATATTCACCACGAGCCTCAACATTCATCGGACCTCATACATCTGTATGTATGATTTCCAGCAAATCTGTTGCTCTCTCCATAGTATCGGAGAACGGTGTTTTAGTCATCTTGCCCATGAGGCACGGTTCGCAAGTACCAAGTGATTCATAATCAAGTGGTTCCAAAATTACATCAGTATGGAGTTTCTTCATGCGCTTTACATCGATATGACCTAAACGGCAGTGCCACAAATAATTTGCACTATCATTATCAACTCTGCATCTTTTGGCTTCTACATTATGAATATGTGTATCACTACTATCGAGATTCAACAAGAATAGACCACTCTTCAAGGGTGCATGACCATAAAAGATATTACTCATATAAATAGAACAACCATTATTCTCTGATTTAAATGAATAACCATCTCGCATTAAACAAGATCCAGATATAATGTTCATGCTCAACGCTGGTGAAAGAACATGCGGTGCCCCCATGTTTGGTTTTGGTAATTGATGACAATCTCTATGGACTAATGGTTGCCTTGAGTTATATTGAAGGTTTTGTCCATAGGCTTTTCTTGGAGTACATGTGTTGGTTTCAAGGAGAGTTTGTGTCGACCAAGGTGCTATTCAAGGAATTACCTAAAGATTGGTCTTGTGAGAGGTTGATCAAGACTAAGTTAAAGAGTGAATCAAGTTGATCAACCCACAAAGCGTAGAAGATGTACCGAGAGGGATCAAGTGATCCCATGGTATGGTAAGCATTGTCAATTACGCTTTATGTACTAACCCATGGTCTTCGTGAGAGTTCTTTGTGGGGTTAGGTTGCGGTGTGCAAGTTCAAGTGGAGCACCACGAAGAGATCAAATGCTTGAAGCGTGCTATACTTTGTGGTGACAATGGACCTGTGAAGATGTGCGGAAGAGTAGCTCACCCATAGTAGAGTATGGGGGAGCAATCAACTAGTCTTCATCGAGCCAACACAATCAAGAAAGGTGGTCCAACTTGAGGGAGTCAAGATCGTCATCATCTAGCTCAAGTGGACCATGTGCAAGGCAAAGGTTTGCCCTTGGTAGGTTTTCTATTTTACCGGTCTCATGATGGTAGTTGGGAGACCGGGTTATAGGATCGATTGCCGTACTATCAAGGGGGGCCCTCGATGAGTAGCTTGATCGTATCGTTCGTTGAGAGCTCAAACCTTTGCATCCTTGCATCATCTTTCTTGGTTCTTGTTTGGTTCTCTTTGTGAGTCTTAGAGCTTATGGTCATCTTGATGACAAGCTTGAGTTCATCGAAAACGGAGTTCGCATGCATCTTCTATGATGTTTTCGATGTTGGAGGTTTTGCCGGTTCTTCTCGGTTGGAGGTTTCACTCCTCTATTTGTTGGCATACCTCCCCTGCCTCTTCTTACTATAACCAGTCGCTGTTTTGATGCTACTCGTCGTCTTGTTTTCAACAAGCTTGAGTTTGCTCAATTCGGAGCTCATATGCAGAAGTTATGGCAGTTCTGGTTTTCTGGAGTATGGTTTTTCTCCTGGACCCAGCGGTAGTACCGCGGTCCACAGCGGTAGTGCGGCTGAGACTCCCTAAGCGGTAGTACCGCTCCCGGAGCGGTAGTACCGCTCCCCGGAGCGGTAGTATCGCTGGGTGGCCTCAGCGGCAGTACCTCTGCGGTTCCGTGCTACTACCGTCCTGTCACTGCGTCTGTAGCGGTAGTACCGCTCCTCGGAGCGGTAGTACCGCTTGCTGGGCTCAGCCGCAGTACCGTGGTGGCATGGTGCTCCTTCCGCTTCGATTCTTGCGCGCATTTTCTCGTGTCGGGTTTTGCGGTACTAGCTGCGGCAGTAGTGGCGGTAGTACTGCTTTAAAGCGGTAGTACCGCTCTACCTCCGCGGTAGTACCGCCCTGGGCCCCTGCCCCAGCCCTTCTCTTCTGGCGCGGTAGTACCGCTGAGGGGGAGCGGTAGTACCGCTTGAGGGCGGCAGTACCGCTCTACCTCAGCGGTAGTACCGCTCTCTGCGGGGCTGTGTGGGGGATAACGGTTGGATTTTCCCCCTCCTATAAAAGGGGGTCTTCTTCCCCATTGAACTTAAGCTTTTGAGCTCGTGTTCTTTCCCCATTGTTGACCTTCTTCGAGCTTGCTAACTCTCAATCCCTCCATGGATTCTTGCTAGTTTTTGAGGGAAAAGAGAGAGGAGATCTAGATCCACATTTCCACCAATCACTTTCTCCTCTATGTGAGGGGAACCCCTTGGATCTAGATCTTGGAGTTCTTGGTGTTCTCTTTCTTGTTCTTCCTCTCATTTTCCTCCCTAGCATTAGTTGCTTCGGTGAGATTTGGGAGAGAAGGACTTGGGCACTCCGTGTGCCCTTGCCATTGCATTTGGTGCATCGGTTTGAGTTCTCCACGTGATACGTGGAAGTTACAAGTTGAGAAGCTTATTACTCTTGGGTGCTTGGTACCCTTGAGCTTGTTCCTCTTGGGTGCTTGGGCGCCCTAGGTGGTTGTTGGTGTTCGGAGCTCAATCATTGTGGTGCAAAGCTCCGGGCAAGCGTCGGGGTCTCCAATTAGGTTGTGGAGATCGCCCCGAGCAATTTGACGGGTACCGGTGACCGCCCCCAAGGGTTGCCAAAGTGTACGGGTTCGGTGACCGCCCCCAAGGGTTGCCATTTGTACGGGTTCGGTGACCGCCCCCAAGGGTCCCTTAGTGGAATCACGGCATCTTGCATTGTGCGAGGGCGTGAGGAGATTACGGTGGCCCTAGTGGCTTCTTGGGGAGCATTGTGCCTCCACACCGCTCCAAACGGAGATTAGCATCCGCAAGGGTGTGAACTTCGGGATACATCATCGTCTCCGCGTGCCTCGGTTATCTCTTACCCGAGCCCCTTTACTTATGCACTTTACTTTGTGATAGCCATATTGTTTCTTGTCATATATCTTGCTATCACATAGTTGCTTATCTTGCTTAGCATAGGTTGTTGGTGCACATAGGTGAGCCTAGTTGTTTTAGGTTTTGTGCTTGACAAATTAACCGCTAGGTTTATTCCGCATTTGTTCAAGCCTAAACCGTAATTATTTTAAAACGCCTATTCACCCCCCTCTAGGCGACATCCACGATCTTTCAGCTGGCACCAAATAACAATTATTTAGGTCTAATACTAATCCCGAAGGTAGATGTAGAGGTAGCGTGCCGACCGCGATCACATCGACTTTGGAACCGTTTCCCACGCGCATCGTCACCTTGTCCTTAGCCAATCTTCGCTTAATCTGTAGTCCCTGTTTCGAGTTGCAAATATTAGCAACAAAACCAGTATCAAATACCCAGGTGCTATTGCGAGCATTAGTAAGGTACACATCAATAACATGTATATCACATATACCTTTGTTCACCTTGCCATCCTTCTTATCCGCCAAATACTTGGGGCAGTTCCGCTTCCAGTGACCAGTCTGCTTGCAGTAGAAGCACTCAGTTTCAAGCTTAGGTCCAGACTTGGGTTTCTTTTCTTGAGCAGCAACTTGCTTGCCGTTTTTCTTGAAGTTCCCCTTCTTCTTCCCTTTGCCCTTTTTCTTGAAACTAGTGGTCTTGTTAACCATCAACACTTGATGCTCCTTTTTGATTTCTACCTCCGCAGCTTTCAGCATTGCGAAGAGCTCGGGAATAGTCTTGTTCATCCCTTGCATATTATAGTTCATCACGAAGCTCTTGTAGCTTGGTGGCAGTGATTGGAGAATTCTGTCAATGACGCAATCATCTGGAAGATTAACTCCCATCTGAATCAAGTGATTATTATACCCAGACATTTTGAGTATATGCTCACTGACAGAACTGTTCTCCTCCATCTTGCAGCTATAGAACTTATTGGAGACTTCATATCTCTCAATCCGGGCATTTGCTTGAAATATTAACTTCAACTCCTGGAACATCTCATATGCTCCATGACGTTCAAAGTGTCGTTGAAGTCCCGATTCTAAGCTGTAAAGCATGGCACACTGAAATATCGAGTAGTCATCAGCTTTGCTCTGCCAGACGTTCATAACATCTGGTGTTGCTCCAGCAGCAGGCCTGGCACCCAGCGGTGCTTCCAGGACGTAATTCTTCTGTGCAGCAATGAGGATAATCCTCAAGTTACGGACCCAGTCCGTGTAATTGCTACCATCATCTTTCAACTTTGCTTTCTCAAGGAACACATTAAAATTCAACGGAACAACAACACGAGCCATCTATCTACAATCAAACATAAACAAGCAAGATACTATCAGGTACTAAGTTCATGATAAGTTTAAGTTCAATTAATCAAATTACTTAAGAACTCCCACTTAGATAGACATCCATCTAATCCTCTAAGTGATCACGTGATCCAAATCAACTAAACCATGTCCGATCATCACGTGAGATAGAGTAGTTTCTTTGGTGAACATCACTATGTTGATCACATCTACTATATGATTCACGCTCGACCTTTCGGTCTCCGTGTTCCGAGGCCATATCTGTATATGCTTGGCTCGTCAAGTATAACCTGAGTATTCCGCGTGTGTAACTGTTTTGCACCCGTTGTATTTGAACGTAGAGCCTATCACACCTGATCATCACGTGGTGTCTCAGCACGAAGAACTTTCGCAACGGTGCATACTCAGGGAGAACACTTCTTGATAATTTAGTGAGAGATCATCTTATAATGCTACCGTCAATCAAAGCAAGATAAGATACATAAAAGATAAACATCACATGCAATCAATATAAGTGATATGATATGGCCATCATCATCTTGTGCTTGTGATCTCCATCTCCGAAGCACCGTCATGATCATCATCGTCACCGGCGCGACACCTTGATCTCCATCGTAGTATCATTGACGTCTCGCCAATCTTATGCTTCCACGACTATTGCTACCGCTTAGTGATAAAGTAAAGCATTACATCGCGATTGCATTGCATACAATAAAGCGACAACCATATGGCTCCTACCAGTTGCCGATAACTCGGTTACAAAACATGATCATCTCATACAATAAAATTTAGCATCATGTCTTGGCCATATCACATCACAACATGCCCTGCAAAAACAAGTTAGACGTCCTCTACTTTGTTGTTGCAAATTTTACGTGGCTGCTACGGGCTTAAGTAAGAAGCAATCTCACCTACGCATCAAAACCACAATGAAAGTTTGTCAATTTGACTCCGTTTTAACCTTCGCAAGGACCGGGCGTAGCCACACTTGGTTCAACTAAATTTGGAGAAACAGTCACCCGCAAGCCACCTTTGTGCAAAGCACGTCGGGAGAACCGGTCTTGCGTAAGCGTACGCGTAATGTCGGTCCGGGCCGCTTCATCCAACAATACCGCCGAACCAAAGTATGACATGCTGGTAGGCAGTATGACTTATATCGCCCACAATTCACTTGTGTTCTACTCGTGCATATAACATCAAACCATAAAATCTGGCTCGGATGCCACTGTTGGGGAACGCAGTAATTTCAAAAAATTTCCTACGCACACGCAAGATCATGGTGATGCATAGCAATGAGAGGGGAGAGTGTTATCTACGTACCCTTCGTAGACTGCAACGGAAGCGTTGACGCAACATAGAGGAAGTAGTCATACGTCTTCCCGATCCAAGCACCGTTACTCCGACACCTCCGAGTTCTTAGCACACGTACAGCTCGAAGACGCTCCCCGGGCTCCGGTCCAGCAAAGCTTCGGGGATGAGTTTCGTCAGCACAACGGCGTGGTGACGATGATGATGTTCTACCGACGCAGGGCTTCGCCTAAGCACTACAACGATATGATCGAGGTGGAATACGGTGGCAGGGGGCACCGCACACGGCTAAGGAACGATCACGTGGATCAACTTGTGTGTCTAGAGGTGCCCCCCTGCCCCCGTATATAAAGGATCCAAGGGGGGGTGCGGCCGACCCTATGGTGGCGCGCAGGAGGAGTCCTACTCCTACTGGGAGTAGGACTCCCCCCCCCCAAACCTTGTCCAACTAGGAGAGGTGGAGGGAGAATAGGAAAGGGGGGGCGCCGCCCCTCCCTCCTTGTCCAATTCGGACTAGGGGGAGAGGGGGCGCGCAGCCTGCCCTGGCAGCCCCTTCCTCTTCTCCACATTAGGCCCATGAGGCCCATTAACCCCCCGGGGGGGTCCGGTAACCCCCCGGTGCTCCGGTTTTATCCGATACTTCTCCGGAACCCTTCCGGTGTCCGAATATAGTCATCCAATATATCAATCTTTATGTCTCGACCATTTCGAGACTCCTCGTCATGTCCGTGATCACATCCGGGACTCCGAACTAACTTCGGTACATCAAAATGCATAAACTCATAATAACTGTCATTGTAACGTTAAGCGTGCGGACCCTACGGTTCGAGAACAATGTAGACATGACTGAGACAAATCTCCAGTCAATAACCAATAGCGGGACCTGGATGCCCATATTGGCTCCTACATATTCTACGAAGATCTTTATCGGTCAGACCGCATAACAACATACGTTGTTCCCTTTGTCATCGGTATGTTACTTGCCCGAGATTCGATCGTCGGTATCCAATACCTAGTTCAATCTCGTTACCGGCAAGTCTCTTTACTCGTTCTATAATACATCATCCCGCAACTAACTCATTAGTTGCAATGCTTGCAAGGCTTATGTAATGTGCATTACCGAGAGGGCCTAGAGATACCTCTCCGACAATCGGAGTGACAAATCCTAATATCAAAATACGCCAACCCAACATGTACCTTTTGGAGACACCTGTAGAGCTCCTTTATAATCACCCAGTTACGTTGTGACGTTTGGTAGCACACAAAGTGTTCCTCCGGTAAACGGGAGTTGCATAATCTCATAGTCATAGGAACATGTATAAGTCATGAAGAAAGCAATAGCAACATACTAAACGATCGGGTGCTAAGCTAATGGAATGGGTCATGTCAATCAGATCATTCAACTAATGATGTGACCTCGTTAATCAAATAACAACACTTTGTTCATGGTTAGGAAATATAACCATCTTTGATTAACGAGCTAGTCAAGTAGAGGCATACTAGTGACACTAAGTTTGTCTATGTATTCACACATGTATTATGTTTCCGGTTAATATAATTCTAGCATGAATAATAAACATTTATCATGATATAAGGAAATTAATAATAACTTTATTATTGCCTCTAGGGCATATTTCCTTCACAAGCATCCTCAAAAAGCACGAACCAACCCGTCGTTGGATGGTTATGATGACATTGGTATCTCAAGTCCACCAGAGTTCAAGTCCTTAGACTTGACATTGGTGCTCGCATTTTCTTGGATTTTTTCCAGACTTTTCGGCGATGTTCATTCAGTGGGAGGAGACATTCCCGTTGACTACAAGGCACCTATGTGACTTTGTCAATCTCGAGATGCTATGCCTGCTCAGTCTCTCAAAAGGTGCTCATGTATGTATGTGAGCGACTTAGATTGTACTGTATTAAGAAAACATCCCTGTAAATGCCCCTATTTGCATTGATCGCCAACAACTGGGTTGTATTAGCAGCATTTAGCTTTCTCAGGTACCCCGGGGCAAACACTGCTACCATGGCCTTGCAAAACTTGTATACTGATGCAAGGCTTGTGGACTCACTCGTGTGGACATACTCCTCAACTAGATCACCAGGAATTCCATTTGCAAGTATCCGAATAGCTATAGTACATTGCTAATAAGAGGAGAAGCACCGACCTTTCCAAGGGCATCCTCCTTGCATATGAATAATCATCATACACCATCACTACCTCCCAAATACGGTTGAACACATGCCTAGCCATCTGAAAGCGGCACCGGGATAGCTTGGGATCTAAGAGTGGGGACATGCACTTAAAGTAATAGGCGAAGAGTAGGCAATGCTGGTCTCTCTTTTGCGAATCAACACCGGAGCATGGCCCGGGACCGACTCAGTGAAACTCTACTGTTGCCTGGCAATGTGGTTATTAACGACCATAGTCGCAACCACAAAATCCTCACTGTCTGACGATGAACCGTCCGATGAACACACAAAGTTGTTGAAAAAGAACCCGTCCCCACTATATCCATGGTACCTTGCAGGCGAAGCGTCGAACACCTTCTAGGCGTGGTGGAGAAGCCTGTTGGTGAAGAGCCCTGCGCCTCTCCCCCGCACAGGCATCATGCTTTTTGAAAGTGGAGGCTGCCGTGGAGCGAGGCCGACGGGCTTGGAGCTAGGCAGGTGGTGGTGGAGTCGATGTGGCGGCGTGGCTGTGGAGGTGCTACGACAACAGCAGAAAGAGACCACCAACGCCAGCAAGAGCGGACATCGAATGCGGCGTCGAGGTTGGGGAAGTGTGTGCATGCGAGCAACGGCCTGTGCAATGTTCGCGCGGCCTGAAGTGGGATGAGGCCGCGATGGCGGCGTGGCCGGAGGTTTCGGGTGTGGAGGTGGGAGGGAAGAACGGGTGTTGTGCCACCGACAGATGGGCCAGGAGAGGATAAGGGCGGACATCGTGTGTGTCCGCACCGATGCAAACAGGCGTAAATTTTGGGCGAAAATGGATCGCGGGCAGACAAAAAACGAGGGGCTGCCCGTTTGCGTTGGCACGTTGGACGGTGATTTCTGTCCGATCCTTTTTTTTTGAAATTGATTTCTGTCCGATCCTAATGGACGCGCATGGACAAAGTGCGTCGGCGCGTTAGGCTAATCATAGTGGGAGTAACTTAGCTAATAACATAACACACTTCAAGATAATTTTGCTTATGTGGCATTGTAGTTAATGAGAAATGGTAACATAATATGTTAATGTAACATAGCGGTTTTCAGGACAAGATGAGTCTACAAGCTAATAAATGAAGTCCTCTATGACACCACTACTATATTACTTTGCACTATGAAGGTACTAATTTAGACTAGTGTCATATGCATGACACTAGTATAAGTTACTCTTCACTATGACCAGCCTTAGAGTCGACGGAATTTCCTTTAACAAAGGAATGATCACCATGTAGCATGTTTCTTTGTTGCGAGAGGACAGGGAGCTCCAGACGGCATGGGAACGGGAGCAGAGCATAGAAGCGTGCCCAGAGGAAGACGCGCCGGTGCCGTTCGACCAGGTTGCCCGATCGATGCTAGGCAGTTCCTGGTCCCAGGCCTCGCGGAGCCCCGTTTCCCCATCGGGGCAGGCAGGTGATACGCGGTAACGCAGATCGCGTGGTCGCACTGCACGGAACGGGCTGGCGTTGGGCCTGTACACCGCAGCGCCAGCGCGCACATGCGGCGCCGGAAGCCGTCAGACGTTGTCAGGCCAACTCCACCGTACGGACCTTAAACGAACGTCTGGATTGATCGGATTTTGTCCTTTTAAAACATCGATGGGTTCGGCTGTGTCCGCCTTTGTCAGATGAGTTGTACGTGTGCGTACCGCGCGGCCACCCCAAATCGTGTCCGGGATGGACGTGAATAAAAAATAAATAAAAACTAGAATGAAATAACTAAAAAACTAAATAAAAGCATTTTAAAAAAACATAAAACATATATAAGGGACGGCCACAAAACGACCCAGTTTCCATGGCCACTTAAAAGACCTAGTTTTCATAATTAACATATAAAACAAAATAAAAAAACGCCTCCGCCCCCCGCGCGCTCCTGCCGCGCCCGTCGGTGCCGTGGCCATGGCCGTCTTCACTGGCCGCCGGTGTCGTCGTCGTCGCTGACGAGGTCGACGTAGGCCGGCGGCGTCCACAGGTGGGCCGGAGGTGCGTGGTGGATGGGGTCGGGCTGGACGGCCGGAGGTGCCTGCACCACCTCCTCCCATGGCGACGCCTCCCGCTCCGGTGACCGCGGCGGAGTGGGGCACCAGTTCACGCTCACGCGGGCGGCCATCTCCGGAGCAGTGCAGGACCAGCCCCACCCCTGGCCCAGCAGCTGCTAGAACGCGGTCGGCGGGTCATCCCTCCTCTCTTCCTCCACGGCCACCATCTGCAGCTCTGGGAAGACGACGTCCCCGGCGGCAGAGAGGGCCATGGCCTCCTCCAGGCCGTCCCACTGCCGTTCGTCGTGCGTGTACATGGAGTCGTCCATGACACGCTTGAGGAGACGGGCCTCCTCCTCCGCTGACATGCGAGGAGGTGGAGGGGGCGACGGAGAAGGCGACGGCGTGGGCGTGACGCCGCGCACGCGCGTACGCCCGCACACCTCTCGACGTGGCCGCCGCGGCCCCGACACCGTGCCGGCGAAGTATGACGCTCGACGCGTGTCGTGTTCGTCCTGGAGCCACGTGTCCCAGAGGTCGGAATCCGGGCCGTACCTGTCGTCGTAGAACAGGTCGTCCGGGAGGAGGCGGCGGCGGCACTCGATCTCATCGCGGCGCGCGCGGCCGCTCGCCGGCACAGGAGGGATCGGGACCCGATCGGCGCTGAGGTGCCATCCGTTGGGGAGGTGGACGTTACTCCACGGGACCGGCGTCCTCGTCTCCTAGTACCTCCGGCACACGTCCGCCGCGAGGTACTGCCGGTCGCGCTCGCCGGCGGGCCTAGGGTTGATGGTGAAGGGGGCCGTGACGGTGGCTCAACGGAAGGAGCGCGGCGATGACGCGGGCTCCTCCTTTTTCACGGAGCCGCGGCGGCGCCCCGAGGAGGAGCCGGCCTCATGGTCGTGCTTGCCCTTGCCGTTCCAGAACCCCATGGCGAGGTGGGCGGCCGGCGAGCTCGAGGGCTTCGGCTAGGGTTTCGGCGCTGTCGGGTTTTGAGGAGGCCGCGGGGTGGCGTGGGATAGTGTGGACGACGATCCGTCCACGCTTTCTACTTAAAGAAGGACGGCGATCGTTCGACGTGCGGATGACAGGTGAGGCTGCTCGCTCGTACGCATTGATGTGGGCGGGTGGGAGGTAGGTGGCCGCCTGCCACACGGCTCCGACACGGACGAGCATGCGTCCATTTGATGTCCGCCGTGATCCAAACCCGACGTAAATTTGCGCTTGAAATGGGTCGGGCCGGACACAAAACAGATAAGATGGGTCCGAACCGTCGCGGGCTAGGCCGTCTTCTATCTGTTTTAGCCCAGACGGACGGAGCATGGCGCGGTGAAGTTGGCCTCAAGCGAACGACCGCGACCCGACCGCCACGCGGCGACGGGCCGGGCGTCACTTGGCTCTGCCGCCCCGCGCGGCCTCGACCGGAAACGGCCGCTCCCCACCTGAACCCCGACGCTCCTCCGCCCCACTCAACCCCGCGGCTCTCGCTCGCTCGACTCCTCCCCTTCACCTCCCGGGGCGCATTAACACCTTCCTAATCAGTTTCCCCTTCGCATCCCCGCACCAATCCGCGCCGCGTTCCAATCCATTTCAGCCCCCTCCAATCATCCCCAAACCCTACCCGCCGCCGCGCCGCCGCGCCGCCCACCGACCGCCGCCGCGTCCCCGTCCGCCCGCCGCGTGGGGGCAGGGAGGCAGGGAGGCAGGGAGGAGCAGAAGATGGGCCGGTGGGGGATGAAGCTCGGCGACATGGCCGAGTTCCAGTGCTTCGTCTGCAAGGACGCCGGCGACGTCCGCGTCTGCGACTCCAGGTGAGCGCCGCCCCTCGCCGCGCCCCAGGGTTTTCTCCCTCCCCTGTTCCGCGGGAAACCCGCGCCGCGTCGGCGGCCGGCGAATCGCCCAGTCATAATCGTCGCTGAATATTAATTGCCCTGCCGTGCCGCCTTTCAGGAACTGCCTCAAGAGCTACCACCCGTGCTGCGTGGGGAAGGAGGACGACTTCATTGATTCCAGTGAGCAATACGTTTGTGGTAAGCGCTTACGCCTAATGATTCCCAGTTGTTTCATCATGCGTGACTGCCGTGGGAATCGGCACTGCATCTGTGCAGTTGTTATGCTGCGTGCTCGTATCCAATTACTCATTCCTTGACTCCAAGGACCAACACATATACATTCGTGGTGGGCGTTTATGCTTACTCATACCTAGCTGTTTTACCATGCATGCCTGCTACTGGAATTGACGCTACATCGTGCACCTGTTTTCTGCGTGCTCAAATTCAGTTACTCGTTCCTTGGTCACGGCGGAGGATCCTATATCATATATTGTGCATGTGTGTGAAATCCCTGTTGTTCATGTCCCTGTCCTTTCCTTCCATGAAAAAGAAAATACTGTTGGATGCTCATCCTTTTAGAACATATGCTTTATCATTGTTCCAGCATCATGCAGCATGATGGCAAGGCAAACTGTGTTCCAGCAATGCAATATCTCCAACTAGAAACTTTGGAGGCATAAGCAGATCATGTTACAATGGAAGCTCATATTCTTGGTGTCCACTTTACAGTCTTGATTGTTACCATATATAGCTTGAATTTATCAAATCCTTCTTTTACTTCTGTCCTGTAAAATAATGATATTGGTGCTTTCGCCTAATTTTAACCATTTTCAGATTGGCACAAATGTGCTAAATGCGGAAGTGATGCACTCTATTTATGCTTGTGCTGTCCAAGTTCCTCTACTTGTGGAGACTGCTTTGGAAAAATTGATTTCATCCCAGTGAAGCAGAGCAACGAATTCAGCATGGGATTCTGCCGCAGCTGTTTTAATATGGCAGTAGCGACTGAGAAAGATGACCGTGAAGAGGTAATATGCATGCCCCAGGCCCATTTTTGAATTACAGTAACGAGCTTCCATTTCAAAGTGGTACTCAAGTTCCAATTAGCACGCATGCTATTCCATTAGTTGTCACCCCCCTCCCCCATTCCCCAAAAAATTAACAGCCTTGTTGCTTACCATAAAGCTATTCACTATATATTTACCTGCAAGTTGCCCACCTGCACTTGTGTTGGATTTCTTAGTAGATAGAAGTCAGGCTGGTTTAAATAAAAACGCCAGTTTACTCATCCAATATGTTTTTTTCCTTTTGTCTTTTTCTTACAAGAGTTCATGTGCATCTCCAGGCAAAGGTTGCTTTCGGAGGTACCCCGGAGAACTATGAAATATTGTTTAAAGATTACTGGTCAGTACTTAATGACAAGGAGCGTTTTACATTGCTCGACTTGCAAATCGCAAGTATTCGTCATAAAAGAAGCCTACAGTGTAAAGAAGGGAATGATTTGAATGAGTATCACAAGACAGATGGAAAGCCATTGGGTGACAATGATGGTGCTGGGCCATCATCTCTTCTTGACACAATGGACAAACCAAATGAAGTGCAAGCTACTCTGAAGAGAAAGAAGCTGGAGAAGAAAACATATGTTGGGTGGGCTTCAAAAGAGCTAATAGAATTCCTATCATGTATTGGTAAGGATACAAGCACGCCTCTTGACCATTTCAAAGTTGCTGAAGTTGTTAGGGAGTATGTTCGACAGAAAAATCTACATCTACATGATAAGAAGAAGAAATCTGTCATGTGTGATGAGAACCTGCATTCTTTATTTAACAAAAAGAAAATTAAGTACAACATGATCCATAGCCTGGTGGAAATGCATCTTTCTGCAAATGCAATTTCAGAGGATGAAAGTGATGGATCTGTGGATGATAATGGTTACACGGTGAAAAAGAAGCCTCGGAATAGTTTGGAGCCAAAAATTCCTAAGAGTGTTTCAGGAATAGACCCAATAATTCCTAAGAGTGTTTCAGGAATAAACAAGAATTGTCTTGCCGCTCTCAATCCGAATAACCTGAATCTGATTTATCTGAGAAGAACCTTAGTTGTAAAACTTCTGACTGAGCTGGACACATTTGAACAGAAGGTTATTGGTTGTTTGGTCAGAGTGAAGAATGATCTCAAGAGTTATACTTATATGATGACTAAGAAATATTACCAGATTGGACTAGTTACAGGTAATGTCCAGTTGAATCCACTTGTCTTCTGATGATCCTGCTATTTTTTTTCCCATTCTAAGGAAGGCCTTAATTTTCTCACCCCGTGAAAACATCCATAACAGGCATTAAGAAATCTTCAGAAGAATACAAGATTAAGAATACATTTACAGATGTTCTTTTATGTGTTTCCGGTATGTGGGATGATGTCAAGATCTCGATGCTGTCAGAAGAGGACTTTGAGGAGGTATGTTTTGTTCACTTCAGTAGGATTTATTTTAGCATTGGCCTGGTCACCTACTCCAAATACAGCCTTCTTTTTGAACTGGCCTGGTCAAATAATTCTCTTTTATTCTTGATAACAGGATGAGTGCAATGATCTTCTGAAGTCGGCCAAGAAAGAGCTCTTCAAAAGGCCTACTGTTGTAAGTTTTATTTTTTAACTGCAATGTTTTGCGCTCCTTGTGCTATGCGTCTGTAGTCAAATTGGTCTAGGCATTTATCTCTCTTTCTTCTCTGTTCCCATTTGATGCTTCCATGACTAACAAATAATACTTGAGGAGGAAGATCAGGCCTACATTATTTAGTCATAACTCATAAGGAAGGGATTTGTTTTCAAGGAATTGGCTGTCGGTAGTTCTTTTGGATACTGCTCCCTCCGTCTCAAAATGTAAGACATTATCTGATACTCCCTTCGTATCAAAAAACGCCTAACATAGTTACATTTTGAGACAGAGGGAGTATTTCTGTAACTGAGATTATGTAGGATAGAAAATGTTGAGTGTCTCGTCAGGAAACTCCTGTGTTTGTTAATACCTAATCATTGATGTATTTAGTCTACTCCTTTTGGTTATAAAATAAATGTCATTCTGGGCAGTAAGTTCTCCAAATGCACTTTGGATTAGCAGCTTCTCCTGTAACAATTGTAGAACCAGATTAAAATACAAATTATGAAGGGGGTAATGTAGAAAGTGCACATGAGATCAGACAGCAAATATTTTGGTACGGTACAAGCCAGCTTGTTAATTTTGTGCTTTTTAGTTTCTGATATATTGAAAATGTTTGAAGGGCTTATTCTTTATCCCTTTTTAGTGTCATTCAGTCTCTTGTTTTACTTAAGCCTTTTAAAACATTCGTGTGCTTCTCTTAATGCTCAGGTTTGTGCTTTTTGACAGGCTGAGTTAGAGGAAAAAGCGGCAAGTGTACATGCAGACATAGTAAATCATGTAAGTACACTCTGATCACTTCAATTTGGAACTTTATTGTGGTAAATATTGAATGAAAATACATATAAATGGGAATTTTTTTATAACGAATTTGTTATCTGAAGCAATATAGAAAGAGGCCAGCTGATTATAAATCTTTTTGAGTAAGATAGTGCATGACCCAGCAAAATATTCTTATGTACTCTTTTAAGTCTTAACTTTAACTGCATAAAGGAGTATCACACTTTCAACCTTGGCCTGTGTTAGAACTTGTATACATTTACCAGTAGTTGTTTTGTCTTTGTCTTTAGTTTGATATTTGAAGTCTTCTACTCCCTCTGTCCGGGTTAATTGGGCCCTTGAGCACAAGAACCCCGTCCGTTTTTACTAGGCCCCATTGGTTATAGTGTACAAATTTCTGCTTTGAATTAATTGCCGAGGCGTAAAGAAGGATGCCAAAGGCCGGAGTCTGCGCTACGCATGCGTAGCTGCGCGCGCATGAGCATGCATCCATCTGCATCATTGGAGGAGAGTTGGTCGGCTCGTAGCTGCATGCATAGTCAGCAGTAATTGACATGCCAAACGAGGCACTAACTAGCAGCAGGAGGTATTAATGCCTTAAAAAAGCCACACATAATTACTTGCTACCTTGGTCCTGCTGATTTGGTCTCTAGGCCTAATAAACCCGGGCGGAGGAAGTAGTATTAGAAGTTTAGGGTAGGCTTGTTCATGCTCAGCTGGGTCGGTCTGGACTGTTTTTTTGACACCTGAACAGTTTCGGCCTTCTCCGTATCCTGATAAAGGTAAAATGTAATAGACAGATATTGTATTAAGAAGATTATGAATGCAATATTCTTCCCTGAAAATCAACCAATGTTTTTAGTGTGGACATGACCTTTTAAGATCAGGCTTTAGGTTCGGCGCTGGAATGACCTCTAGCTAGGTGGTTGGATATCATTTTTCCTAAGTTAGCTGGATTTAATGGCGTACTCATGGGTTATTAGATTTTCCCAACCATTCTTCAAAAGGAAACTTTTTAGATGTTTTTAGTAGAATGCTACCTTGATTGCATGCTAAATTGCTTATGTTTGTTATATAGATACCATATGGAGCTTGAAAGAGAAAATCTGGGTTCTCATGAAACTGAATAGTAGTGCTCCCTACTAATATATATCGTTTCTTTCTCGATATCCATATGCTTCTACGCAATAATTGGCAAAGTTTTTTTTTTCCTGTAGTGGTTTGATAAGGAGCTTCGGAAATTGGAAATGGAGTTGGAACGAGCGCGTGAGAAGGGGTGGCGTCAGGAATATCCTTTCCAGATTGACTGTAATGATCATGCAGCAGTAACTTGCCATGCTTGTGATTTGTAGTTTTGTATAATTTTTCATATTATTTTACTATCGGGTATTGCCAGCCTACGACTTAATGCACAGGAAAGAAACTTTGTGCGGTTCTTTTTTCCTTGACCAATTCTTACTATCCATGACATAAGTTGTCAGAAAATGCTTCTAAGCACACCAGAAGAAAGACAGCGCCGTCTTGAGGCGATCCCGGAAGTTATTCCAGATGCTGAAGAGGAGAGTAAAGAAACTGGGATTGAATCAGCAGCGAACATTCCTTTTCAAGGGAATCGAGGTACAAATGTAAATATATAATACTCCTTCCGTCCCAAAATAAGTGACTCAACTTTGTACTAACTTTGGACTAAAGTTATTACAAAGTTGAGTCACTTATTATTTTGGGACGGAGGGAGTAGTTGTTTTTCTCTTTCATTCTAAAAGCTTTATATTCATAATGCTGCCAAATATGTTCAAAGCAGGAGAAAGACAGCAACGTCTTGAGGTGATCCCCGAAGTTATTCCAGATGCAGAAGAAGGGAGTAAAGAAACTGAGATTGAATCAGCAGCGAGGAGCCCTTTTCAAGGGAATCGAGGTACAAACGCTTGAAATTCCTGTTCTTAATTATATAGATATTTTTTTATCTTTCATTCTATAAGCTGTATATTCTTAATGCTGCCAAATATGTTCAAAACATTGCATCCTCCATCCAATATCTCCCCATTGGTTCCCATTATGGAAAACAACATTACAGAAGTTATTTCTTTGCTGATTCTTTGGAGAACTTTTAGTTGTTAATTATACTGTCACCAACTATTTGATTTTGTCACTGCACAATTCTTGTGTGAAGTTGCTGCATAAGTTTTCCATATCATTTTTTCTAAGTCCAGCATTTGATTGTATTTACCCTTGTAGAAGTTCATTATTTATTACATGGGAATTGTTTGTCAGGGAAGATTGTGATTTAGTATTTACAAGCAGGCAAGTAAATGAAATATAGTGCGGAGGTGAATAAATTTTGAGTGAATATGACTAATACCGCCTAAGTATCTGAATTTATGCATGTGGCTGTGAATGCATATAGTATGTATGCTTAGGGGTTGGTACGATGTACTCCCTCCGTTCCAAATTTTTTTCAATTTTTTTTATCTTTTTAGAGATTTCAAATGGACTACCACATACGGATGTATATAGACATATTTTAGAGTGTAGATTCACTTATTTTGCTCCGTATGTGGTTACTTGTTGAAATCTCTAGAAAGTCAAATATTTAGGAACGGAGGGAGTATAAGAGTAGACATCAGACTATGAAAACCCGCTGTAAACATTCAGTTGACATAACATAATATGACTACAAGGGAATGCCAAACATCAACTCCTCTAAAACATAGGCTGTTTACATCCAGATTTCCACATAATCCAGAACTTAAATGCAGTAGTGTACTTTATCTTGGATGACTCATCTATTAGTTGATCTGGAGTTATTTACCATTGAATTTGGTCGTGTTTTAAACTATTCCTGAACTGTTTCTCCTTTCAATATATTTATAGTCTTGGTCCTTAAACTGCCATCTTATTTAGGTTCAACTGTCAAGTAACTTACCTGTGCAGAGGTGTTCAGAGATCCCCATGAAGACGCCTTACATCAGTTCTTTTATGATCCTTTTGAAATACTAATCCTTTATGTGAAAAAGGAGCCGTCACCTATTTTGTAACATGGTCGATGCAGAACATGTGCATGTGTGTTAGAAGTACGAGTCAACACAGGTCTTGTGTTTCAGAAGTTATGCTCATTTGAAAAAGGAAACATTTTGGATTTTTTTTGCTTTTGTTGTATAAACTATAAATATTGACATTGTGACCTGTTTACCAAACATTGTGGAGTCAATTGATTGAACATAATGTTTACATTGGCCACTTCCTTTTTGCAACCAAGTTTTTTTTTTCTATTTCGAGAAAACATCAAAGATTGATGTCTCGATGCATTGATAAAAATTGCCAAAACAGCAAGGTTTATGTACATGTACATGCCTAGGGATAGGCCATCCCTCCATAAACACAGAAAACCATTTAACTGCCAATGTCAGGGAGAAGCCAAACTCCTGCGACGCCCACCAATTTTTGACATAGATAGTAATAGACTGGCCTTTTCAATTGCATGCCTAAATGTTATAACACTTATCTTATATATTTAAAACATGAATGTTACCTTCTGAAACAACTCCATTTAACAACAATTATCGATGCACCGTGTGTGCTATCAAGAGACATTTGTAGTCCTAGAAGAAAGCTGAGTTAAGTTTTCGGCCACCTCCATCGTTCAGTAGCCCATTGAAACCAGTCCGTTAGTTGCATCTGCACTAGGAGGCATCTGCATTAGGAGGCGCTCCCTGTAAAACTTCTGGAACACCTGCACTTGAAACTAGCGCATGGAGGAGTGGCCAACACAAATTGGTAGTATGTACATGTGGTTACTGAATTCCTGACACGACAAGTGTGGATAATTTGAGCAATACTGCACCAATGCGTGCAAGTGGCAATAAGGCCTAAACTGCTTGACCACTTTAGCTGGTGAGGCCTATATGGTTAGGTCGAGCAATATTTAGCAACTATCCCGATTCAATCTCGGTTCATCTAAATTTAGCTGTTGAAGCCAAAATTATTTGCTCAATCAGTACCTTAGCTACATCCTGACACGACAAGTGTGGATAATTTGAGCAATACTGCACCAATGCGTGCAAGTGGCAATAAGGCATAAACTGCTTGACCACTTTAGCTGGTGAGGCCTATATGGTTAGGTCGAGCAATATTTAGCAACTATCCCGATTCAATCTCGGTTCATCTAAATTTAGCTGTTGAAGCCTAAATTATTTGCTCAATCAGTACCTTAGCTACATCCTGGTGATCAAACTAAAGCATCGTCCGATTTTCATAGTCTCAAGCTTTGTTAAGTAAGGAAACAAACTGTACTATAACCCCAGCTCGCAATTTCTGCTGCAATTTGACTGGAGCAACTAGTCAAACCCTGATGATATTCTAGCAAGTTTAACTTAAGCGATGGTATAACCTGCTATTAGATAGGTAGGTTCGGGCGGATTTAGCATAATGCGCTTTCAATGTTTTGCAGCTTGTATTCTCACCATATTACCACCAATGACTCAGATCACATGCTCCGTATTAAAACACTGGGTTGTGCATATATAGGTATATTAAAATAAAGCAGTGGGCCCTAATTTTAAGTGAATAGGTATTGTGTGAACAAATTTGTCGCCAAATTGCGTTTAAATTGTGTTTGCTGATGCTTTTTTAAAGACCGACCTGGCGCAGTGGTGAAGTACTCCCCACTTGTGCCAATAGGTCCCGGGTTCGACGCAGCCCTTCTGCATTGCACTGTGCAGGGTGAAGGCATGCCTTTGCACCCTGTATTCTCAGCATATTACCACCAATGGCTCAGATCACATGCTCCGTATTAAACACAGGGTTGTGCATATATAGGTATATTAAAATAAAGCAGTGGGTCCTAATTTTAAGCGAATAGGTATTGCACATGAACAAATTTGTCGCCAGATTGCTTTAAAATTTTGTGTTTGTTGATGCTTTTTTTAAAGACCGACCTGGCACAGCGGTGAAGTACTCCCTACTTGTGCCAAGAGGTCCCGGGTTCGACGCAGCCCCTCTGCATTGCACTGTGCAGGGTGAAGGCATGCCTCATATAATCCTTCCCTAGATCCCACCTGGTGTGGGACCTTCTAGCACTGGGTCTTTCCTCTCTTTGTTTTGTTTAGATGCCTTATATATTTTCATAACAAATACTAGATTTTCTTACCGGAAAGTACTTGACTATTTCTGTAGTGTTGCAATATTACTTCAATGTATAATCTGGATCCAACATAAATTATGGTTCATATTTCTTCCCAGTTTCATATTTGCTTATGCTTTCCTTTTTTAGGTTAGATACCTGCAAACTTTAAAGTGTTGAGTGTAAATTTGTTTGTATTCAGAATTGCACCGTTATAATCTGGAGTTTTATTTTTGAGGTGCATGTCATGAGTTGATTAATATTTTTGGAGTTGAGTTTATTTTCACCATGTTTTCTCCCTTAGGGTTCCACTCCATGTATATTTTCTATTCGTCACCTCTACTTTTCTACCTAACAATAAGTTTCATTGCTTAAGCCTTTACTTCTTACTATTAGATCAAACTTTTCAATATAAAGATCTACTCTCCTTTCTTTTCTCAGGTGTGATACAGACAGTAGCTGACCCTTTGGAAGTTGGTATAGATGAATCACTAGAAGGTTTGTATTTGCTAACCAGATATGGGTTTTTCTGAAAGCTTATGTTTGAAGAGACTATTATACCCATCTTTTCTTTAATTAACGTACTGGCAATCTTCTCTCTGTCTCCAGGTGCATCTCTGCGACATGACGCTGCCTGTGAAGTTGTTTTTGAAGGTACTCTACATCAATTCTTTCTTTCCTTATTTGCATCTTTTGCATTGTTAGTAGCCGTTGCCAAGTAGAGAGTGGACGTCCTGATCGCAGCGGCAGCTGGTCGCAACTATCCAGCCGGTCGCCCAGCTATTTTTATGTAGTAGACTGCAAATAAAATAAAATCTGCATGCCCTCTCTATACTGCTACCTGAAAATGGAATAGCAAATCAGTACTCGTTTGGCGCTTAGAGAAAAAACTACTTAAATACCAGACAAATTGCAAGGAACTAATGCCACATTCCACTTTTGTAGCCACTATTAACATTTGACTTACAACGTACGTGATCCCCCTCGCGCGGCTGTTGCCCCAGTAAAGTTCAGTACGATCCTTGTGAGGAGTTAGCACTATGTGTGATCCCTATGAAGAGTTCTACTTTCTTGTGTCTAACATGCTGATATAATGTCTGTAAATAAGAATATTCACATATGAGCATAGTTTATACGATCCTTGTGAGGAGTTAGCACTATGTGTGATCCCTATGGAGAATTCTACTTTCTTGTGTCTAACATGCTGATATAATGTCTGTAAATAAGAATATTCACATATGAGCATAGTTTATCTGTTTCCGAGGATTGGTGATTGTGTCTGCTATGAGCTGTCCTCTTATTTTAGTATTTTACTCTCATCTATCTTCTTCCATGGCTCCTGATTTATTGATTGCATGCAATTGCTATTGTTAGAGTTGGATCTTTATGTATCCATGTTAATCCTTGCAGCTGCCGGCAAAGCCCTCTGTAATGGTGGCACTCCTGGTCCTAGATTGCACACTCAATTGAACACAGGTCAAATTTTGCTACTCGACCCTTTCGATAGTTATGAACATGTTAACTTGACGGAGGTTTTTTATGCTGCATATTGAGTTACTGTTCTTGTGAGGAGTTAGCACTGTGTCTGATCCCTACGAAGAGTTCTACTTTCTTGTGTCTAACATGCTGATATAATGTCTGTAAATAAGAATATTCACATATGAGCATAGTTTATCTGTTTCCGAGGATTGGTGATTGTGTCTGCTATGAGCTGTCCTCTTATTTTAGTATTTTACTCTTATCTATCTTCTTCCATGGCTCCTGATTTATTGATTGCATGCAATTGCTATTGTTTGAGTTGGATCTTTATGTATCCATGTTAATCCTTGCAGCTGCCGGCAAAGCCCTCTGTAGTGGTGGCACTCCTGGTCCTGGATTGCACACACCATTGAACACAGGTGAAATTTGCTACTCGACCCTTTTGATAGTTATGAACATGTTAACTTGACGGAGGTTTTTTATGCTGCATATTGAGCTACTGGTCTTGTGAGGAGTTAGCTCTATGTGTGATCCCTATGAAGAGTTCCACTTTCTTGTGTCTAACATGCTGATATAATGTCTGTAAATAAGAATATTCACATATGAGCATAGTTTACCTGTTTCCGAGGATTGGTGATTGTGTCTGCTATGAGCTGTCCTCTTATTTTAGTATTTTACTCTTATCTATCTTCTTCCATGTCTCCTGATTTATTGATTGCATGCAATTGCTATTGTTAGAGTTGGATCTTTATGTATCCATGTTAATCCTTGCAGCTGCCGGCAAAGCCCTCTGTAATGGTGGCACTCCTGTTCCTGGATTGCACACTCCATTGAACACAGGTCAAATTTTGCTACTCGACCCTTTCGATAGTTATGAACATTTTAACTTGCCGGAGTTTTTTTATGCTGCATATTGAGCTCCATTTTCCATCAATTTATGAGTTTGGTCCTATTAATAACGCAAGTATAATTAGATCACAGTGGACTGTGAAAAAGATGCTTAGCATTTAGCTTGCATTTTACCCATTCGTACATACATGGTTTACTATTCTGGTTGTATGGAGGGAGGTTTGATCAATCCCACAATATAAAATGCATTGAAATACTATTCCTAAGCCATGTGATAGTAACTGCTTTTCTGCCTGTTTCCCTTCCCTAATAAAAAATAATCTTGTGAAGTTACTGCAGTTACTGGAGTCATTGATATCGACAACGAGGATGATGGAAATGGTCGTAGTCATCACAGTGGTGGTGACAAGGAAGATGTCATCGATCTGGTCAGTGATGACGACGAGGATGTTCACATGGAGCAGCGTGAGCCAGAACGGGCAAAATGTGATGGACCAGTAGCCATTAATAGGATCGCTGCGCGTGCACATGACGGACTGGAAGCTGTCAATGGGGTCACAGTACCTACAGTCCATGCTTCCAATGATCTGGATGGAAACACGGGGCCTGCATGCAGTACGTCACAAGCCATGGTGCGTGATCCTGTAACTGTGAATGGGACAGGCAAGTCAGATCAAGGGTGGATGTACATAGATCCTCAGGGGCGAGAGCATGGGCCATACCCAATGGCTCAAATGCGGGAGTGGCAGCAAAGTGGGTACTTCCCTGAGGGCTTCCGCGTGTGGAGAGCCGGGAAATCAAGGCGGGGGAGAGCCTCCATGTTGCTGATAGATGCCATGCGGCTGCATTAGTGCAGTGGGCTTTTTGCGTTGCATTCTGCTTGGAAAGCCTTGGGAGTACAATTTTGTTCGATCCTTTGCTCAATTGTAACTGAGCTGGGCATCATTATAGTTGATATGTTATTGTGGATATTTGGTTTGGGTAGGAGATGGTCAGAGTGGAAAACTCTCTTGTTGTACAGTCAACTCCTTGCTCCTCTCTATTCCAGCAACATAGTCATTTTTTAGCAAATTCTGATGCAGTTAATTCCCATAGCATAGAAGTTAAAATTTGTTTTGTGTTAGTGTAGATTGGATCCTGACAGCAATAGTTTGGGCCTAATTGATTCATGCCCGCATTTTGTTGAATAAAAGCTGGTAAACTTTTGACTTTTCATGGCAAATGTTTTGTTTATCACTGTATTTGATCTGTTTTTTAGCCACATTCCCAACAAACTATTATGGCTTACATATCTTTTGTTGAAGTTAGTTATGACCAGGTCAACACATCGCAGCCTAATTTTCCTATGCCATACCGTGGAGAATTCCTGGATTGCGCCTCGAAATGTGATTAGATAGTATATAGATAGATAATGAGCTGCTGGTTTTGCCCATGCTTGCGCTGACACCCGCTCCAGTCATCAATGCAGGAGGGCCTTAAAGCGACGTAACATCTCTTTCCCATCTGATAAGCACCCGACGAGCTAAGATGCGTCTTAGCGGTTAGCGCCCATTCCGGCCCGCCCAAAGGAAAGGGCTGCGACTCTTGGGAGATAAAACACTCAGCACAAAGCCTCACATGATTTGCTCTTTTATCTACCACTCCATCCATTCCTAAATATAAGCACTTACGGATATTTCAATATGATCTATATAATTCAGAGTGTAGATTCACTCATTTTGCTTCGTATATAGTTCATATTGGAATCTCTAAAAAGACTTAAAATTAGGAATAGAGTCAGTACCAGTTATACCCGGCCATGGGCAGCCTGACCCGAAAAAGCCTGGCCCGATGCTCCTCATGAGCTGGGCCTGGGCCTAGATATTGAGCCCGAAGTCTGGGCCAGGCCCAGGCCCGTCATATTTGCGAGTTAACGAAGAGGCCTGGTGGGCTTTTACATTGACGGGCTGGGCTTGAGCCTGATTTTTAGGCCCGATGCTCGGGCTGGGCCGGGCCTGGGATTTCTATGTCGGGCTTGGTCAGGCCCGACCCAAAGCCTGGCCCGAGGGATGGCCAGGTATAGTACCAGTCTAGCAAGCTTATATCATGCATAAAGTAGGAAACATCTCAAATCATGCACCTTGTGCAGAGTCTAAATTTTACACTGATACGGATAACTGCTGCATCCGGGCGATATGAATATGTACATGCATCATTTTTTTAAACATCAATATGGGGATATGTTCGACTATTTAATAATAATAATAATAATAATAACAACAACAACAACAACAACAACAACAATAAATGTTTGTTCCGTTATTTCATACTTTCTCCATCCCAAAATAAGTTTGAGACACTTGTCCTGGGACGGAGGGAGTATAATGGAACTTGGCTCCCATCTCGGAGGCGCATGAAAAACAATATTGATGGACAAGTTAACAATTAAGCATATCATCGAGCTATTTAGCATGTATTCAGTCCATTCTCTTCTATCTTCTTATCCATGATTCCAACAAAAGCCAACCAAGGGCCAAACAAACGTAAAAGTTCCATTAGAGTTCTTTCAAAAAAAGTTCAATTAGTGAGAAAAAGGGAGGAGGAAATCATCAGTCTGCCATTAGATAGGAATCTATAGGAGAGTGGTGGGAAGAGGGAGCATGAGCACCGGAGAAAGAAGCCCACCACCGGCTTACCGATGGCACCGCTGGAGCTTGTGAGGGGGAGGTGAGTAGCCCACCGCCAACTTACACCAGCCACAAAATTTGGTGGCTTTGCCAATAGTGAGTACAAAAGAGAGAAATAGGATCGGGAGTTGGAGTTTAGACATCAGGATCGGGACAATCCATGGTTAATATATGCCCCTTAAGGCTTTGAGTGCGCTAGCCATATCAAGGAAGTATAAAAATGTATCCACATTAAATTTATTGTCTATATTTATCGATACTCTGTTGATAAGTATCAACAACGAATTAGTATCGGATATGGTGTCCAATACAACTGTGGTGGTTGGTGGTCATATCAGTGTTTTCGAGTAGTCAAGCGAAAATTTCTAATGAGTATCAAGCTCCATGGAGCCTGGAATTTGATAAATTCAAAAATTGAATTTTAGAGTTTCAAAAAATCGTTTCTACTCATAAAGATTGGGGTTGGTGGTGAGTTCACATTTAAGTCCAACATCCTTTCCAAATAAACAAATACACACATCCTACATGTGAAACTAGCAACTTTCGAAGAGACATATAAACAAATGTATTTTACTCACATGTGAGATCAATCATAAATAAACAAATACACTACTTTCATGTGAGACTAACTTCTTTGTAAAAGGAACAAATAAAAAAGATAAAAATGTGACTTCAACTCAAAATCGATCTTGGTTTTAATTCTCTTTCCTACCTATTATGGTCATTTAAAATTCTCTGATGCTGCATGTTTCTCACTGTATTTTTGCAATCTTTTCTAGTCGTAAATCAAGCAACGGCATGCTAGTTATGAAATTCTATAAGCCAATGGTCTCGTGGCAACGCACGTGCATCATGCTAGTTATGAAATTTTTTACACCTGTACATAGGCATGTTTTCCACAATGTGCAAAGTTGCATGATGAAATACATTATGGCGTGAGCTACACACAAAAAAGTATTTTTTAGATTAAAAAATCATGTATTTTTAGCACATGTACTATTTACCATAAAAAGTTCATGATTTTGTTACTTTTGTGTAGAGCACGGAGCAATGTATTTCATAATGAAAGTGTACACACTTGTAGCCACCACCCCCATGTACACACGCATTTCTTTCCAGATTTTGTGGAAAATTTGAAATGTGGTTTTTGAATTGCTCAAAATTTCGAGATCCATAGAGCCCCAGAGGATAAAGTCCACTCTCGGAGTCAAGCACGACATATATATTAAATTTATAACAATAAAATGCAGTTTTCTGGACTTCAATCAACCACGCCTTTTCCAACTAATTTTGTCCACCGAACGCGTTGCATTGCAGAGGGTCCATTCTAATCTTGTGCGGATATGAATATTGTCTACTTGTGCCACTGTTATCTTGAATACTGTGAGGATACTCTGATCACAGTGATGCCCATCTTTCTGAATAAATGTCTGGACAACTCTCCAGAGGCATAAGCTAAGATTATTACCATCTCAAATTGCAGAAGCAGCGGGCAACCAGTGTCGATTACCCTCCAGATAAAAAACCCTAGAAAAAACACACCCCCAATCAAAAGGCGCGCACGGATCATGCCGGATCCTGTCTGCGTGTCAGGAATCAGGAGACACGATTATATAAACCCTCCAGCTCCGTCAGACTGTCACAAACCACGTACACACGCGCATTGTTTATGAACCACTAATCGAGCCCGAATATACTAATCCGACGTGCTCATCCAGCCAAGCAAGCAGGCGCAGATAAACAGACTAAATAAGCCATGGATGGAGGCTTCGGGAGCTCCACATCGCCATTGGAGTACAATAATGCAGGACTGAGGTCACGGAGTTAGGTCAGCGACCGCTTTCGCCGCTGAATTATAAACGGAATCAGGCAGGCGCCATTAGTTTGGTTCGATCAGTGGTGCCGACTGATCAAGAGACAGCCTGGGTGATTGGAATAAACTAGTCGGGGAGTAATGCTTGCATCGGCAGCATTGCTATCCTCTTTGGAAGCATCCAGCGATCTGCTCAGGATCAGGATTAAAAAAAGTGCATCTCTGCATCTGTAAGCAGATTGGAGGTTTATACTAGTTTATCCAGAGTAGTGAGGATCACACCCGGGATCCATGAAGTTACGTCAATCAGAGAAGCGGCATGTAAAGAATGGGTTCGTTCTCTGCCATGCCGCACATGCGGACGTGAACATGCCGTCTGTCACTGTGGGAAAGGGTGCAATCATGAATCGTGGCTGCATATATGGGCCATCATGTCAATCGGCTAATGTTTGTCTATTCACCATTTTCCCTGCATTTTTAAAGATGTTTACTACTCCCCCCTAAACTAATATACTTTTAGATCACTATACTACAGAGGAATGATAATTAAGTGAAAACGAGCAATACAGTTTATTTTTTGCGAGGAACAAGCAATACAGTTTAGAGAAGAAACTTATTTTGTTCCGAAAAAGAGGAAGGAGACGGAACTAATTTTTTCCCGATAGGAAAAAGAAGGATTTCAGAGTGTTGTTAACGAAACTGTGCACTTGTCCTGGAATCAACTTGCCCCTGATTGTGGAGTATATTGAGAAGATAAATTACGGGTGTGTCTAAGGCACATCTAGATGTGCTCTAATTATTGCACATCTAAGTGAGTGAATCAAGTATAAAGAGAAAAAAAAAGAAAGAAAATATTTACACAAATTTTAATGTAAGATTAATGATATATGACTTAGATGTGCAATACTTATGGCACATCTAGATGTGCTTTAGCAAAACTGATAAATTATGATTTGTTCTGCCCTATTTTGTATTCTAAGTTGGTTATTGTATATATGTCCATGAGGCTCAAGCAATACAACAAATACTTCACCAATCCTCTTTCCCTTCTAACATGGTATCAACCTAATCGATTCAACCCTAGCCGCCGCCCGCTGCTTCCGCTGCGCGCCGTCCTCGGGATGGTCAGCCTCCATGACCGTCGCCTCGGGCCGCGTCACACGTACCTAAGGTTCGTCCGCCGGTCGTGTTGACCGGCTGTCCTAGAGAGTCTTTTTCGGTTTTTCTCTCTTCCGCCGATCATCTTAATCGGCGTTTTCTTTTTGGTTTTCCGATCTATAGCTGATTGGTTTGCATCATCAGCCGCCGCCGTCGACCCCCGTGCGCCTCTACTCCGACATTGTCGCGACCAGCCGGCTCCTCCCCGACCCGGCGGCCTCGCACGACAGGCGGCCCCTCACGGCCGTCGTCTGCGCGCCGACCCATCCATCGATCTATGCCGATCGTCTCCGCCCTTTTCGACTGGGACACCTGCATCGTCTTCATCCGGCGGCCTCGCTCCAAGCCGCCGCTCATGCGCCCCGCAAATCGATCCACGCCACCCGTCTTCGCCATGTCTGCATGGCGGCCCTGCGGGTTGCCTCGCCGGCCTCGTCCCTGCTGCATCAGGTCGGCTGCGTCAGGCCCTTCGGCTGCCTCGAGCTCGGGCGCCGCTGCTCCGTTGGTCGCTCGGGCCTCATTGCCCGGGCGGCGGCGCTGCTTTGGCGGCTCGGGAGCCGGTGCTGACGCGCTTGTCTGCACATCGTCCCATGCCGTCCATCGTCGTCGGCTTCATGTCGGACTCTGCTGCGACCCCGCCTTCACCGAGCGGCGTCCCCGACCTCGCGTGTGATCGGATTGATCATCCGCCTGCCGCCGCGATCCGCCTCATCTACACCGTGAGACCGACCTGGCCCGTCGGTTGCGCATGCCTCCACAGGTCCCATGAAAATTGTCCTCGAGTTTCGTGCGTCCCTCCGCCGATCAAGTAACGGGCTGCCGCGGCGTCGCCCCATCGGCCGCAGCGCCGCCGCCCCGTGGTTCTCCTCGAGGCTGCATCGACTCGTGCATCGCTCCTACGGGCCGCAGCGCCGCGATACGCGATCCCAGCTGCCGCCCCGAGGCCGTCCCCGCCGCCGCCCCGAGGTCTTCCTGCCATCGCCCCAAGGTCTTCCTGCCATCGCCCCGCCCTGCCCGCCTCCACTGTGTCGACCCTTCGAGACGTAGCGCCGCGGCCCGCGGTCCACTCCACCATCACCGCGCGTCGACCTCTCGTGGTATGCGCCGCGCCGTCTCCCTTGGCGCGGGAACGCCACCATCCGCGCCGGTCTTCGTCATGCTGTCAGGGTTCTTCACCTACTTGGAGCACCGCCGCCGCGTTCCTAACCTAGCCGCCGCCGCCGCTACCCACGTAGCCGCCGTCGCCTGTCCACCTCCTTCGTCTTCATCCAACACAGCCCGTCTCCAGCGTCGCCATCATCTACCCCGACCACTTCGTCTACTTCGACAACCGCGGGCGTCATCGGTCCCACGCCGATTGGCGCCGCAACCGTCGTCGAGTTCTTCTCTGCTGGCCCCTCCGACTTCTCCGACATGGCGTACAGCTCATGCAGGCCCCTCGTCCACGCATGCCTGATGCTGGCAACACTGGTGCGTGCCTTCTTTCACGACGTGTCCCTGGGCCTGGCAAGTCTGGTGCGGCGCTTCGTCAACTTCTTCTTCGTCCGTCTACGCATGCCCGGTGCTGACAACACAAATGCGTGCCTTCGTCCACGTTGTGTCCCCGGGCTTGGCACACCCGGCGCGACGCCTCATCAGCACCGTCTTCTCTCCGGCACACCCCTACTTCGACACCACTGTGCCCATGCTAACTCGGCACCCCCTTGGGCCTGCGGCTCCATGGCGACTTCCTCGACACCGGCTACCCCGACTCGACATTGACCACGGCATTATTCGCACGGCTACACCACCCTATGCTCTCGGCTACATCGACAAATGGCACAAAGGGTTCCCGCCTTGCTTGAGCAACCTCGTCGGTTTTCACTCCAGCCACGCCTTCCGCGATGCGTTGACCGTTACGACTGTGGGGAGGGGGGGGGGGGTGTCTGTCGACTTGCATTCGGATTCTTCTCCAGTCTCACCGTCTGCGTCGCTACCGTTGTGACTGCGCCGGAGGGGAGGGGGTTGAGTATATTGATTCATTATTAGGAAACATAAGATAGACTAGGGTTTGTCCTGCCTTGTCTTGTACTTCAAGTTAGTCATTGTACTCCTATATACTATATATATATATGTCCACGAGGCTCAAACAATACAACAAATATTTCACCAATCCTCTCGCTCCCTTCTAACACTGATGCTTCTTTAAATCAGCAAATCAATCAAGTAGTAAAAAAAAAGCATTCACTCGTCGGCAGTACGTAGCAGCATCTTCTCCCAGTAGGCTAGATCCTTTCCGTAATTTTGACCGTCAGCACGTTCGATCTTTATCTCCACGCGCGTCCAGCTCCAGCTTTCCGCGGAGGGAGGGAGGGAGGAAGGAAAGATCGGCAGAGGGGATGGATAGATAAGCGTCTCGCGTGATCGATGATCGATGCCTACCGTCGTTGCCGACGCTGAGGAATATTTCTTTATACCCTCTGTAGTTCTCACCGATCCACGCCACAGGTGTCAACCAACGGATCAGGGTTGTATATTTTTCATGGCATCTTGAGCGGGCACGCGCGTCCCGTTCCAGCACGAAACAACCCTGCATGACTACGCGAATCAACCTGTGGTTAAGTTGGTTAGGTGGACAGTGGTATCCCCAACCCACCAGGGTTCAAATCCTGATGCTCGCATTATTTCTGGATTTATTTCAGGATTTCCGGCGATGCGCTTTCAGTGGGAGGAGACGTTCCCGTCGACGACGAGGCGCCTACGGTGACTTCGTAAATCTCAAGATGATATGCCGGCTCAGTCTCTCGGAGGTGCTCATAGGGGTAGGTGTGCGTGTGTGCGTTCATAAAGGTGAGTGTATGCACGTGTATATGAGCGCTTGTGTCTGTACTGATGCTCAAAAAAAAAACCCTGCACGACTACGGCTACGGCTACGTGCGCGCGTGCATGATTGGACGTCACGGATCCACCTGCACGTCTGACGATCGAATCGCAGTCGCACCAAGAAAATCGGAGACGAAAAGGAAACGAACGCGCGGTCGACGGGTCAGCACGCCATCTCTTCTGCTTCCGGGGACGTCGCGCACGCTCACGCTCGTGCAGCCGGCGCGCACAGGGGTAGGAGCACGCTGGCGGCGCTGCCACTGAGTGCAGCGCAGCGCGGGTCACGGGACGCGCCAGGCGAGGCAAGATCCGGAACAGTTGTATCCGGGGCATATTCCTCCCCCCGCGCGTGGCTGGAGTGGACAGTGGGCGCACTTCCTTTTTCTCAGCCCATGGGCCATGGCCGGATCTGGATAGGCCTGGATGGTCTGTCTTCTCGTGTCGGTTTTCTGCCCCGGTCGACGCCCGGGGACGAACCAACACCGATCGAGCTCGCTGGAATCTATCTATCTATCCTATCCATTCCGTCCATCGATCCGCGCGCATTTCCACATCACCTGTGCCATGCCATGCCATCTGAATATCTGATGGATCCGAAGCTGTAGGCAGCTCTTCAACAGAACACGTACCCTAGCACTGCACTTGCCTATTGCCTAGTCTTCTCCACCCAAGACCTACCAACCCCCAACAACACGTACGTACGCCTAACACACACGCACATAACTCATCGTCGTCGTCTCATCATCGTCCTCATCGTCGCCCCGCCGTGGATCGGCACGACACGACTCATCCTTATCCACCACGTCCCCAACGCCCGGCTCGCGCACGAACGAACACCCCGCACCGCACCCGTACCACCACGCCGCCGGTCCCGACCGAGGACGTGTCGCGACGGCACGGGCCACGCGCGCGGTCCCCTTCCCGAAACGGAACGCCCGTCCGTCCGCGTCAGCCGCCCCCGTCCAAGCGGCCTGACGTAAGCCATGACAGAAGCGGCGCCGCCGATCGGGGCTCCACGTGTCCCGGTCAGCCGGTCAGAGCCCGCACCACGTGTGCCCTGCCCGGCCCGGACCACACGTGTCGCGCCCCTCGCCCCCTATAAATCCCCCCCGCCTCGCCCGGAACAAGTTTCAGGCCTCCTCTCCTCCCTCCCACCTAGAGCAGCAGCAGCAGCAGCAGCAGCGCAGCGAAGAAGAATTCAGCAGCAGCAGCGATCGACCGGAGATGAGCGGCAGGCAGGAGCTGAATCTGCCGCCGGGCTTCCGGTTCCACCCGACGGACGAGGAGCTGGTGACGCACTACCTCTGCCGCCGCTGCGCCGGCGCGCCCATCGCCGTCCCCATCATCACCGAGATCGACCTCTACAAGTTCGACCCCTGGCAGCTCCCAAGTACGTTCTTCACCAATCCTCCACGCGCTATATGTTTTAATCTTTGGAATTACTAAGCATGTTCTCGTGATCTGTTGTGCAGAGATGGCGCTGTACGGCGAGAAGGAGTGGTACTTCTTCTCCCCGCGGGACCGCAAGTACCCCAACGGGTCCAGGCCCAACCGGGCCGCCGGGTCCGGCTACTGGAAGGCCACCGGGGCCGACAAGCCCGTGGGCACCCCCAAGCCGCTCGCCATCAAGAAGGCGCTCGTCTTCTACGCCGGCAAGGCCCCCAAGGGCGAGAAGACCAACTGGATCATGCACGAGTACCGCCTCGCCGACGTCGACCGCTCCGCCCGCAAGAAGAACAGCCTCAGGGTAAGCAAACCAAACCAGACCATCCATGCCAGCCTCGATCGCAGCACTAATTCCAGTATCTTGTACTAATAAATCACCTTATTAATACTGTATTAATTAAAATGAAATCGCCGTAGATAGATTAGATCGACGGGAGATATTTTAGCGCGATATTCCCACGATATGCCAATTACGACGGCACAGTGGATTGTTGCTTTCGAGATGAATGGGCGGATAGGCGGCGCCCGTGGGTTTGGGCCGCGGGATTTCGCGGCGGATGGGCCAGGGGGGCCGCACCCCGTGCAACTTGCTCAATGATTCGCGCCGTGTGAATGCGTTCGATGCCATCACCTCATCCCTTTCAGTTTGAGGGCCCATGATCCGTCCATCCATGGGAGCCCATGCGACGGCGACGGCGCCGACGGGAACGCCGCTGTACCGGCTGAGAGCATCTCGGCAACTGGCCGACTCGATAATGCTAAAATAATGAAGCTTTTATAAAATGATTCGACTGGTATAGTTCGTCATGTGTGATCTGTGATCGTTTGTCTGACATGTTTGTGGTTTTGTTCCGTGCAGTTGGATGATTGGGTGCTGTGCCGCATCTACAACAAGAAGGGCGGCATGGAGAAGCCGGCGGCCGTGGACCGCAAGCCGGCGGCCATGGGCGGCTACGGGGGTCCTCCTGGGGCCATGGTGAGCTCCCCGCAGGAGCAGAAGCCCGACATGGGGATGAACGCCAACGGCGGCGGCGTGCAGCCGTTCCCGGACTTCGCGGCGTACTACGACCGGCCGTCTGACTCGATGCCGCGGCTGCACGCCGACTCGAGCTGCTCGGAGCAGGTGCTGTCGCCGGAGTTCCCGGCCGGGGAGGTGCAGAGCCAGCCCAAGATCAGCGAGTGGGAGCGCTCGTTCGCCTCCGGCGGCGACCCCGTGAACCCGGCGGCCGGCTCCATGCTCGAGCCCAACGGCGGCTTCGGCGGTGACCCACTCCTCCAGGACATCCTCATGTACTGGGGCAAGCCGTTCTAGGCAGCGAAGAAACCGATCGGTCGGTCGAAGCGAGTACCTCCTATCCTTGGCGTTTGGGGCGATGAAACGGGCGAGCCGCCATTGTTGACCTGATGAAGGGGAGATAATTTAAGAGGATATTAGACGGGAGATAAGACAAAATCAGGTGCTTGATGACGACGACGACGACGGCGAAGATCGGAAGGTGGCGGCGATGATACCGTGGGTCCCCGGCCTCTCACCAGCGTGACGTGACCGACGACGCCCAAGATGCTTCGAAGCGTTCGCCGCATTGCATCATCGGGCGGGCGGTCATGCGCTAGGAAGCATGCATGTGTGTGTGTGTGTGTGGGTGTACATACATGGAAAAAACATGATTGGTTCGGTGCGGGGTTGCTGTTTCTTGATTGGTTAGTTGCAAGGGTTTATTGATAAATTGATATATAGTACTACCATACCAGTGCTGGCAGCCGTGCATGGTGCTGGCTAGCTGTAGTCCAGATGGTAGTAGTGTAAGCCATTCATCAAATGAAACTAAATAATATATTGTTCTTGCCTCTCCACTTGCTGAGATGTCTCGAGAAAAATTCTTCGTTGCTGAATTAGGCGGGCTGCGGTTGGTGATCTCCGGAGAAAAATTGTGGGTGTAAACAGTGATTTTCTTGGCGTATTTACCTACTGCCAAAAGAGCGGTTCACCGACGGTAGCAAGCTGCATGCGCTCCAGCTGTGGGGGAGATAAGCTTCGGTACGGAGGAAACGTGTTTGTGGCCGCGCCTTCCAGGAAAGAGGAGGGGAAAACGTGACGGTAATCAGCGGCAGACTTTTAACCTTGGACGCACGTACGGCTGATGCTTATCGGGGAAGACCATGTGCACGTGTGTGCGGGCGGGTGGACCCCGAGAACTCACGGCGCCGTACGTGCGCCTGGACCGACTGATCTCCACGTTCACACATGGAATGGATAGATCACGTTGGAAAACCTCGTGCTTATCGCCTCCGATCCGGTCCACCACACTATTCTCAGACAGACACCCGAACAAATCTAAACCAGTGCGTTTTCGTTGAAGCACGCCACAAAACTCCAGCGAAAAATAAATACAAGTTGGTGCTAAAGCAAGCCGAAGATGCGCCGCCATCATACCTCCTCGCTGGAGCCGGGCAAAATTTATTATAGTAGATAGTCTGTAAGTCGTCGTGTTAAGGACCTATAAGGCCAGCGCAGCAGAACAGCAACTGCCGCCGATGAAGAGTACCATAGATCGGAAGGATCCAATCTGAAATAGACGAACTACGACCGGATCCGAACAAACCCATCAAAGATAGATCTGCTGGAGACACACCTCCACACGCCCACCGATGATGTTAGACACACCACCGGAACGGGGGCTAGGCGTGAAAGACCTTATTTCATTTTCAGGGAGTCGCCACCATCTCACCTTCTTGAGCAAGACAACAACTCAAACAAAACTTAAAAAAACATCTAAAAACAAAGGCCTTTCGTCAGCAAAAACCGGAATCTACCGCACCGTCATGGCTCTAAGGCCATCGAAAACGAGGCGGACCAACAGCGGCGCCAGCGGGAGGCAAAGTAACCCTAAGCTTTTTTTTGGGAGAAGGCTGCTCACTAAAATTTCTCTCCCCGTCTCTTGCTCTAATGCGTGTCGTTGTTTCAACGAATTGATACAAGTTGGTGCTGAATGCAGGGATTCGGTGGCTAGCATTTTATTTTAGCAGTCCAACTCACGACTGCGATGACTCCGGCTGGATCGCTGGGATATTAATTGGGGAGGGAGTCCAGGTACTCCGCACCCCGGAATGGCCAGAGCGGCGGCGGCCGCCGCCGTTGTTCCGCGGAGACCACCGCCCTGAACTGATCCTGCTATGGATGGATGTGTGCACACTGCTTTATGCCGAGGACGAAACGGCTGACTGCTACGGCTGGGATGAGGTTAATCTGGCATATAAAACCAAGCGGCGGCGGCGTCGCCTTCCTCGAACTTTCGTCTTGACACCTTCGTCGTCCACTGGGCCGGGAGAATTGCTGCTCCGCTTTCTGGGGTTGAGCGGCAGCGGTTTGCTGTTCGTGTGCTGGTTGTGTTCACCGGTTTGAGCGGAAGGTGGCGCTAGTAGGTGGGGCGATCCGGCGATCGATACCCACTTCGCGAATTTGCAACAACTAGACGCTTTGGGCATGTATATTAAGTTCAAGCGAGTGACCAAGAGCATCTCCAATAGTCAATAGATGATTATGTTACATTATCAAATTGTGGTCGGAGTAATATAAACCATCTGGCTTTTTACATTATCAGAAAGCTCTAACTCCAACGCATAATGTAAAACAGGGCCCTAGTGCTTGATTAAGTGATGTAAAATAAGGCATTCAGATAAATAAATAAAGATGCAACATACCAAATTCATTTCAAACAAACATAGTTCATACTACAATCATTGCAACCACTACTTTATACTAAACCAGGGAAGAACAGCCCGATCCGAGCTTGGCCCGAAAAAACAAGGCTAGGCCGACCGGGCTTGGCGTTCGGGCTGGGCTCGGACCACGTTTTGCAGCCTGGAAGATAGTTCGGGCCGCATTCGGGCTTCACATTTTTTTGTATTTTTGGCCGGGCTTTCGGGCTTCAGGCCGGGCAAGCACCGGCGTGCACTAAAAACCAGCGTACGGGCCGGGCTATGGGGCTTGATTTCAGGCCGGGCTCGGGCCATGTTTTGTAGCCCGGAAGATAGTTTGGGCCGCGCTCGGGCTTCACTTTTTCTGTATTTCGAGCCGGGCGTGCACTAAAAACCAGCGTTCAGTCGGGCTTTGATCTTCGGGCTTGATTTCAAGGCGCGCTCGGGCTTGAAAACAGTGAGCATTTCAGGCTTCGGGCCAGGCTTGAGAAATGAAGGTCGAGCTTTTACAAGCCCGGCCCGACCCCACGTTTGCCCGGGTTTACTTCATACCAATTCTACTTGAACTACATCACCCTATAAACTACTTGTCGGACTCGGGGTCTCAGGAACGAGTTCCAGAACGTGTCGGAATAGAGTCCTCCTCCTCGTCGGACTCGTTAGGGATCACCGTCGAGGGGTTAGCCTCGTCCTCCTGCTTCATATGCTGCTTCTTCTTCTCGTCTGCACGCTTACAGTAGAACTCCAACTCGTTCGGAACATACCATGGATTCTCCGACAAACCTTGCCATTGCCACTTCATCGCTCTCGCCAGGAGCAATGTGGGTCCCAGTCTTCTTCTTCTCGTTATTGATTGGCCGAATGCTCACATTCTTCGGCCCAACGAGTTCCGCTTGCTGCAAAATTTTGATCTTCTGAAATTCATCTCATGAATTGGCCGGCTAAAATGCCACATGACAATATGTTGTACGCACACGCTGAGATGTCCACGGAGTCGAAGGTGTTGAGCCAGTAGCGGCGACCGTCACATCAAAACTCAACATCAAACTTGCCGGAGGGGAGCCGCCACACCCCATGAAGGCCGCCTTGCCCTTCAACGGCTTCGACGGCATGACGGTTGCGCATGTGTGGCGTCGACGCAGGCAGTGGTGTAGACGGAGTGCGGCAGGGTACCGTGGAGGTAGTGTGGCGTCGGAATCGGGCGGTGCGGTTGTGTGGCGGTCGATTTAGTCGATTTGGGGTCGTGCGACGGTGGGGTAGGTGCAGATCCGGCGACGGCCGGGGGGGTGGGGGTGTGCGGCGAGTGGGTTTCGGTGGCGACACGGTAGTTGCGTGTGGGTGGAAAAAATTGTAAGTTCAGGGGTCTTTGGGTGTTCGTGTGACTGGTTTGGGTTTTACTCGAGCCGCATGGGTGATGCAAATTTGCATAACCAACTGCCCTATTTTAAGACATGGAGAAAAACGAGTAATTTTTGTCATCTACATCATCTGTTGGAGCACTGTTTACGTGCATTCATGATATAAAAAATGATTATTTTTACACCTACATCGTCTATTAAGATGCTCTAAATCATGTTTTTTGGAACCGTTCATGAGGAAAGAAGTGAAGATGTGAATTTGTCTAGAAATATATTTCATTCAGTTTATATCGATCCAAATTAGATAAGCATGTAAAGTCTACTGGAGTAATAGTAAGAATGTACCCACTTTGTTTTAAAATAAGTGTTGTGGTTTTAGTTCCAATTGAAACAGAGGAAGTAGAACTTTCTAAAAAAGGAAAGATAAACCTATCGGCCACTGTAAGGCCCTTTCCAGTGCTTCAAAGTGTATAGGTGCTAAGGATGTCACATGGGCAAAAAAGTGATGTGACAGAGCAATTGAGGAGGAGAGACAACTAACCATAGTGGAAGCAACTTAGCTAGTAACATAATGCACCCCAATGCAAATTTGCTTATGTAGCTGTCGGATCACGAGTTCCGGCAAAACCATTAAGGTTCAAACACTGGGGTCCGCGCGAAGATCTCCCCCCCTATCGATCCACGTCCTAACTAGGCTAAGAACTCACGAACTAACTCGACGAACTCGCAACACAAAGGACACAATATTTATACGGGTTCGGCCACCGTTGTGATGTAATACCCTACTCCAGTGTGGTGGTGGTGGATTGCCTCTTGGGCTGATGATGAACAGTATAAGGGGAAGAACAACCTCCTGAGGTTGAGGTGTTCTTGTGCTTGGTGGCCTAGGATGTGGTGGCTCCAATCTCTCTCCCTCCTTCGCTAGGGTGGTGGCTAGTCCTATTTCTAGAGGCCCTGGTCCTCTCCCCAAATATTGAGCGGGAAGGGAGCCAACAATGGCCAATTTGAAAGGGGACAGCTAGTACAAGCTATCCTGACAAAAGCAGTCTTCGCTTGCCAAAGACTCTGGTGGTGACGTTGTCTTGGGCTCCACGGTGACCTCCGTCTTGCCGTCCTTCTGGTCTTGGTCTCGTTGCATCAATATGGAAACCTTTGCTTGATGCCTCGATACTCCGTGCCTGTGCTTGCCCTCTTAGCACCAAAGAGGAAATAAGGACGCTACGCGCACTGGCGCCTGCCTGGTCTCGATCATCATGGCTTACGTCATGCGAACCTCGCGAGGTTTGCCTGGCCTTGAACCCTCCGCCCCTCACGAGCCAGCCTGGTGAGGCCGCTCCTGAGGAGGTCTTGTGTCATCCGCCTCGCGAGGCCTGGCCCCTCGCGAGGGTCTTGATTCCTCGTTGATGAAGATGGGCCGTACATGCCTGCCAGCAAAGCTACGCCGTGGACCGCAGGCAGGAAAGTCTGGGGACCCCCATTTCCAGAACGCCGACAGTAGCCCCCGGGCCCAAGGCGCGCTGGGGCTTGGCTTCGAGGCGAAGCCAAAGGTCAAGTGCGGAGCGCCGCCGGCCCAATAGTCTGCGGCCTTGGTCGACGCGTGGCGGTTGATTGGACGTGGGCGTCTCCGCTTCCCCACGTTGCCTCGGCAACTGCCCGACTTGACATGTCCCTGCGACATGTAAGGAAAACCATCATTACCTATGATCATGGGGGGCGCTGGTTGGCCTTCTCCTGGTATAAATGGGAGGGGGTGGAGCCCCCGTCGCCCATCTTTCCTCTGCCTCTCCCGCTTCTTCTACTCCCTTGCTCCTCTCCTTGCTTGTGCAGACATGGCACCGATCCGGAGGTTCTCGGTCGCAGAGAAGGGCAAGGCTCCCCTCAACAAGCCCGAGCTGCTCCCGCTGAAGAAGAGGAGGTCTCATCGCTGCGAGATGGTCGTGAGGCCGGTGGTGTCGCGGCCTTGGTATGAGAGGCCGCCTCCTGGGTACCCGCTGCCCTTGTATGCTCACGCCGACGATTCCGAAGGGAGGAGCGGTGAGCGGCGCCGCCCGCGCCAGGGCCGCAGCCGCTGTGCCGCGGAGGCGCACGCCGTCGCCCTAGGGGTCCATGCTGCGGACTCCTCGCGCGAGTTCATGTTGTGGGCGGCGATGCCCCCCGAGCACCTGGATATGCCTCCTGCCGTTCTTTGCCGCCAAGATGCCATCGAGAAGCCTTCGCGAACTTTGGATGTAGCACGCCGACTGCGACACCCCAGCGATTGGAGTGGAGATTGGAACCGTTGCCTCCGGGAAGATCTTCATGACCCGAGGCTGGGGCGAGATTGCCCGAGTCTGCCGTGCGGAGGGCGCCCTCGTGATCCACTTCGAGTACGACGGCGCCTCTGTGCTGTTCTTCAAGGTCTTCAACGAGGAAGGCCGCCGCCTGGAGTGCTACCCTGAAGGAGGTCGCCAGGACAACGCTACGGCGGATGCGGGGCCCGCCACTGGTCTCGCCTGCAGCTCCTCCAGCGACAGCGGTGACTCCTAGTGGTCCAGCGACTCTCCTGAGCTCTTGGAGTCTCCGGAGACGAGCGATGCCAGCTACGTGCCCCCGAGCTCCCACCGAGCCCGGAGCAAGGCTGCGGCGTCCAGCCGTCGTCGTTGCTGATCTGGATGGGGTTGGCGCCGGCCTCACGTGGCCCACTGTTGATGATGGCGTCAACGACATCTGGTGCGTGTAGATAGAACCCCTAGGAATTTCTTCCCGTTTGTTCCTTGCGAGGAACCGAGAAACGGACCCCGTGGGGGCGTGTAAAGCGTCTGCAATGCCTTTTGTTAATATAGCCCTCATTATGAAGATTTGTGTGCGCGTATCTTGCCGAGGCCCGGCCTCCCCTTTCCAATCCCGCGACAGCTTGGTGCTCTACGCTGATAGGTCCCGGTCCCCAGGCAGGCTGCAGCCATCGCTGGTATGCCAGGTTGCGTGCCGTGGTCAAGGCAAGGAGGTCAGCGACCCGAGGTCTAGTAAGAGCTCCTGAGGCGCGATGCTCAAGAGGTCCCCTTTAGCACGCAAGCAGCAGTCTTAGGATGGGAAAGGGAGAAAACGTTGCCGCAGCAGGGCTACAAAGGGAGTGAGCGAGGGTCTCGTGCTGCAGGCGACTGGTGGATCTAGAGCGAGAACTTATCTTGGTTGTCTGGGGTCAGCTCCTCGAGTCGTGCCGGACTTGCACGTCGGTCGCTGTAGTGTAGCTAGGTCAGGCCCGTGCGGGTCTCCCCTCCCCTCCATGTTCTTCTTGGTGCTCTGCGTCCTCAGATCCCGGCCCTCGAGCGAGCTCAGCCGCCGCTGGTATGCCAGGTCGCGTGCCATTGTCAAGGCCAGGGGGTGAGGGCTGGAGAGCTAGTAAGAGCTCATGAGGCGCGATGCCCAGGTGCCCCCCTTTTAACGCGCAAGCGAATCACATGAGAGAAGAAGGAGAGTCCGTGGTACCGCCTGTTGTGGCCCTCAGGAAGTTCCTGCAAGTTAGCGTGAGGAAGGGCACCGATCACCGTGGTGATTGTTGGTTTGCTGCTGGCGCGTGAGAGGGGACCCCCTACCGCGGAGAGCCCCCAAGGCATATATAGCCCCACCCTGACACGTGGCTTGCACGGCAAGGCTAGACGAGGTGTGTCTGGGCACCCGTGAGCCAGCGCGGGACTCACGAGGCCCTACCTCAAGGCGGGTTGTGCCTGGTCTTGGTTCTTGTCATGAAGAAAGACGGCCGGAGCGCGGATCCCATGGTGGGCGACAATCAAGCAGGTGATAGTCATAGATAGATTAAGCATGGAAAGCATACTGGCTTAAATAAATGCAGGGAAGATGCGTGCCACTGGGTCCAGCCCGAGTGGCTTGAGGATGATGCAGCCCAATGGGCGCCCCCAACAAGGTAAGCTAAAGGCATAAAAAGGGATACATGCCGCAGGGACGGACCCACGCGGCCTGGGAATGATGCAGCCCCGGGGGCGCTCCCAACTGAATGAACTTGGAAAATGTCACCTCGTTCTGTTGATAAAGGAGATTTGAGGCAGCTGAAGGTGTGCGGCGAAGGGGCTGCTCCTCATGAGCCACCGGGGCCCTGAGCCTCGGGAGGCTCTGGGGGTCCAGGGGGTTCCTTGAGGACCGTCTTCATCTCCGTCAGCACGGCGTGGTGCCTGGCCTCCTGAGACGCCAGGATGCTCCACAGGTTGTGTTGATAGGCGGTCGCCACGCTCGGCAGGCCAAAAGGCATGCGAACGTAGCTGTGAGGTGGGCCCTCGCAGCGCCCCTCGCGCGAAGGACAAAAAAGCTTCTGAGAGGCGGCCCGGTTGAGCCCTGGGACGTCATTGTTGACTCGCAGCCCGGCATCCTTGCCTGGATGGGGAGCTGCGTCTGGTGAGCGGCGGCCACCGCGCATGGCCCTTGCGTCTTGCAGTTCCTGAGTGGTCTTGGTGATGAACTCCTGAACGATGGGCACTCCTTGCCCTGTGTTCTCATGAGGGAGACGTGCCGCGAAGCACGCCTCCAAGTGGTGCCCAAGCGCCTCCCTCGTAATGCTGGCAAAGTCTGAGGCCCTCTAGAAGAGAGCCCCCGAGCCCTGCCCGAGAGGGGCGCTGGGCGTGCTTCCTATGCGATGGAGGGAGGTGCCCCAGGGGCGGGCGCCGATCCTGATGAGGCGCCGCTTGCCTGAGGTCCTACGTGGCGCAACTGCTTCTTCTTCTTGGGGGTGGCCTCAGGAGGGTGCTCGCCATAGCTGTCGGGGTCGTCGATTGCTGCAACTTGGAAGGCACGCTCCAGGGAGCACACCGCGTCTCTTTCTTCGCACGGGACTGTGATGATTTCGCCGCTTCCCGGCATCTTGAGGACATTGTAGCCATGATGGGTCACCGCCATGAACTTGGCCAGGGCTGGATACCCGAGGATGGCGTTGCATGGCAGGTGGATGTAGGCGACGTCGAAGTCGATGAGTTCGGTGCGGTAGTTGTTGCGTTCTCCGAAGGTAACGGGAAGGCGGACCTGCTCGATCGGGGTAGTAGAGCCATCGGTCACTCCTGAGAAATGCTTGGTAGGCTGAAGCTGGTCATATGGCACTTGGAGGTTGTCGAACGTGTCGACGGACAGGACAATGAGCCCTGCGCCGCCGTCGATGAGGGTCTTGGTAACTTGCACATTGCTGATGATTGGTGAACAAAGCATCGGGAGGACGCCTGCAGTAGCCGCGCATTTGAGCTGATCTGCCGAACTGAACGTGATGGGGCACCTGGACCATCTGAGCGGGCGTGTGGCCTCGAGCTTGGGGAGAACTGCATTCACTTCACGAGCAAACTGTTTGAAGATACGCTGCGAGGCTGGGGCTTGAGCTCCGCCCAAGATGCAGGCGATAGCGCGCGGCTCCTGGAAGCCCACAGTCCCCTCGTCTTGATGGTGGCCGTCATTCCTTCTGGGTGGTGGCAGTAGTGGAGGAAGGCCAGCATTACCTTGAGGACGAGCCTCACGTGGCTGATCCTGCCAGCGGTCCTCATGGGGCCGGTCGTGCCACTCCTGGCGCGGGCCACGGTCGTCCCAACGCCTGCCACCATGTCCTCCTCCTCGACCGTAGCCCCGGTCGCTGCGCTTGGGGCGTCGACCGAAGCGTCCTTCTCGAATGGCTCTGAGCTCTTAACGGTCGCTGGTGTTGTGGGTATGCAGGTTGTGGAAGGCGCAGAACGGTCGGCTGCCCTTGGATGACTCGGGCTGGTCTCTGCCGCGCTTGGTGTCTGGTTCTGCCGCGAGCACGGCAGCTCCGTTGCGCTTCACGTCCTTGGCCTTGGCTTTCTTCTCCTCCGGGTCCACAGCAGGGAGCTCGAGGAGGGAGAGGCGCCCCTCCTCAGCTCTTGCACACTTGGTCGCGATGTTGAACAACTCCAAGGTCGTGCACAACTCCTCATGGATGGCGAGCTCCTCCATCTTGACATCGCAGATGCCGTCGGAGAACGCTGAGTTGATGGCCTCGTCGATCATCTTGGGGATTTTGATGCGCGCGTTGTTGAAGCACTGGATGTACTTCTGCAGGGTCTCTCCTGGTTGTTGCTTGATGCAGCGCAGGTCACCCGCGATCGGGGGACGGTCGCGAGTGCCTTGGAAGTTGGCGATGAAGCAGTTGTGCATCTCGTCCCAGGAGGAAATCGAGCCTCAAGGCAGGTTCAGGAGCCAGGAGCGGGGGCCATCCTTGAGAGCCATGGGAAACCAGTTCACCATGACTTTCTCGTCGTCGTTGGCCGCCTCGATGCTCAGCTCATAGAGCTGCAGGAACTCCGCGGGGTCAGGGGTGCCGTCGTAGCGAGGAGGCAGATCTGGCTTGAACTTGCCCGGCCAGGCGACGCTAAGCAGCTCGGGGGTGAAGGCGCGGTAGCCGGCCGTGGTCACCGGGGCCCGCCTTGGAGGTGGAGCTTGGTCTTAGCGCCCACGCGCCGCTACGGCAAGAGGTGTGGGGCCTTGCCACAACAAACGATCCTGGGGTGACGGTGCGAGGACTGGTGGAGCGTTTGCTTGCGGTCGAGTGACTTCTTGACAGCTTCTTTTCTTCACGCGCGGGCGCCGGACGCGGTGGGTTGCACCGTGGAGCCGCGTGCCTTGGCGCTAGGGCGCTGTCTTGGTGCTGAGGTGGTGGAGGTGCTTCGTGAGCTGCGTCGCCCGCGGCTGGCGGAGGACGAGGCAGAGAGTGGGACGACACAGGGGAGCCCCCTGCGGCGCGGACGAGCTCGGCGATGCGGTCAAGCCAGTCCTCGTAGAGGTCGACCACCGGGCGGTAGCACAGGAGCTCGTGAACCATGAGGAGCGCGGCGCGTGCGTCCGCGGGAACACGACGAGCATGAGACAACGGACCAGCGGGAGTCAGGGATGGAGTGGCGGTGCGGCCGTCCTGTCGCACCGAGGGGTGCAACGAGGATGCTTGCTGCTCGTTCCCGCCGGGACGGTGGCGGCAGGCGACGGAGAGCGACGGGGTGGCCCGCCGACAGGGGCCGTCTGAGCAACGCGGATGGCAAGGGCAGCCCGGCGCTCGGCGTGGGCTCGGTGTGCGTCCGCCATGGAGACGATGAAGCGACGTGACGCGGAGCGAGGGAAAGGAAGTTTCGGCGCACCCCTACCTGGCGCGCCAAATGTCGGATCACGGGTTCCGGCAAAACCCTTAAGGTTCAAACACTGGGGTGCGCGCGAAGATCTCCCCCCTATCGATCCACGTCCTAACTAGGCTAAGAACTCACGAACTCACAACACAAAGGATAGAAGATTTATACTGGTGCAGGCCACCGTTGTGGTGTAATACCCTACTCTAGTGTGGTGGTGATGGATTGCCTCTTGGGCTGATGATGAACAATACAAGGGGAAGAACGGCCTCCTGAGATTGAGGTGTTCTTGTGCTTGGTGGCCTAGGATGTGGTGGCTCCAATCTCTCTACCTCCTTCGCTAGGATGGTGTCTAGTCCTATTTATAGAGGCCCTGGTCCTCGCCCCAAACATTGAGCAGGAAGGGAGCCAACAACGACCAATTTGAAAGGGGACAACTACTACAAGCTATCCTGACAAAAGCAGTCTTGTCCTACCAAAGGCTCTGGTGGTGACGCCGTCTTGGGCTCCACGGTGACCTCCGTCTTGTCGTCCTTCTGGTCTTGGTATTGTTGCACAAATATGGAAACCTTTGCTTGATGCCTCGGTACTCCGTGTCTGCGCTTGCCCTCTTAGCACCAAAGAGAAAACAAGAACACTGCGCGCGCTGGCGCCCGCCTGGTCTCGATTGTCATGGCTTACATCAAGCGAACCTCACGAGGTTTGCCTGGCCTTGAACTCTCCGCCCCTCACGAGCCAGCCTGGTGAGGCCGTTCTTGAGGAGGTTTTGTGTCGTCTGCCTCGCGAGGCCTGGCCCCTCGCGAGGGTCTTGATTCCTCATTGATGAAGATGTGTCGTACAGGCCTGCCGGCAAAGCCACGTCATGGGCCGCAGGCAGGCAAGTCTGGGGACCCCCGTTTCCAAAACGCCGATAGTAGCAAGTAATTAATGATGAGAGAGATGTTCGTGGTAACATAATATGTTACAGTAACATATCAACATGACACCCACAAGGTTCGGGTGCGGGTAATACTCTCCCAAACCCGCATCCGTCCCAATATTTTTTGCCCAAACCTATATCCGTACCCGCGCCTTGGGTTTCATATTGTTCCTATACCGTACCACCCAGGCATAAAAATACCCATCTTTGCCACCTTTCAATTTACATTTTACCATATATAATTTCATCATTTCAGTATGTAAAATATAACATTTTAGCATTTCATCCGAGGCGAGATGGGGAGATGGGTTTTGTGTACTGTAAGTGTGATGGCGTGATGGGTGAGGGAGGGGAGGATGTTGTGTGCGAGCTGTGGCTGGATTAGGCTAGGTTTTACCCTTTTAGTGAATGCCATAGGGGACCTACGTGTAGGATGTATTAATATGTGGGTAGACCATATCCGTACTCGTCTTACTAGATTGATATATTTTTTTCCATTTACAAACTCATGCATATTTAACTTCCACAAAACACTTACCCTAATAAGCTTTTTACCCGTCTGGTTCGCAGGTAGCGGGTACCCATTGCCATGTTGAGTAACATAACAAATCTGAAGGCAAAATGAGTCTACATCTACAAATGAAGACTTGCATGATACTACACATATGTTACTACACACTATGAAGGTGTAACATAGACTAGTGTCATACATATGATACTAGTCTAAATTACTCCCCACCATGACCAGTCATGTGGGCATAAGCAAAATGCCTACCAATCAATGCATGAAGGAGTTTAGTTGTTAAAAAATTATATGAGGGAAGCATAGCTACAAAATCTAAGAAACTATGCATTGGGAAGATTAGTTGCTAAGGTTTTTAATGCACTTAATGCACCTACAACCAGACTTAGCAAATTCACCCCATTAAATATCCGCGGACACACCCAGTCAGTGTCCGGGAATGTCCATTTTGGGCCCTTATTTTTCAAGAACCCATAGTCAATATAAACCCCCCTTGTGGACATATGTAACCATTCACTATCCTTTCTACCAACTTAAGAGGAGATGTACTTCCTCCGAGAGAACCGATACATCTTGAACGTATATACTTTTCCAAATACTTCTGCTCTTATTTTGGACTCTAACTTGCATGATTTGAATGAAACTAATCCGGACTGGCGTTGTTTTCAGAAAAACTACCTTGGTGTTATTTTTTGCAAAAATAGAAGTTCTCGGAATTAGAAAAAACCGCAAGTAGATTTTTTGGTGGAATATATATAAAATACTGGTGCAATCTACCGGAGGGGGCCACCGGCAGCCCACAAGGCAGGGGTGCGTGCCCACCCCCAGGGCACGGCATGCTTCCTTGTATGTCCCATGGGCGGCCTCCTAACCTAATTCCAAGCCTACATATATCATCTTTCCGAGAAAAAATCAGAGAGAAAGGAACATTGCATTTTACGATATGGAGCCGCCGCCACCTCCTTTTCTTCATCGAGGGCCTGATCCGGAGTTCGTTCGAGGCTCTAGAGAGGGGGATTTGCCGCTGTCATCTTCACCAACCCTTCTTCATTGACAATCTCATGATGCTCACCTTAGGGAGTGAGTTCCTCTATAGGCATACTGGATGGTGATGGAGATGGATGAGATTTCTTATGTAATCATGTAAATTTGTTAGGGCTTGATCTATAGTATCCACTATGTTTTGAGATTGATGTTGCTATGACTTTGCTATGCTTAGTGCTTGTTATTGGGGCCTGAGTGCCAACCTATTATGTTTTCAAGAATATATTCGAGCTGTTGATCCTTCTCCAAGTTATATGCACCTATTATTGTTTTGAACTGTAGACCACAAAGTGAGATTAATTGGGATACCCTCCGAAAACAACTGTAATTTGAGGAGTTCATGTATTCACTATTTACTACTGCTTTGTTTCGGTTCTCTATTAAAAGGAGCGCCTTAGTTACCCTTGGTTTACATTAAGACCCCGCGGCCACGGGAGGGTGGGACAAAAAATGTCATACAAGTTCTTATCACAAGCACGTATGATTATATACATAATACATGCCTACATATGATCGATAAATTGGAGCTTTTGTTTATCGCTCTAGGTTGTGATAGTTACATAATGAATTTCATCCAAATATCCATCACTACTCCATGCCTATGCTTTTACAATATTGTCTTTGCTCAAGTTAGTATTACTGATGTTGTTGCTACAAGGCTGCTATTACTGCTACTGTTACTGTGACTATTGTTACTACTACTATCATTGCTAACATATTAGTGTGCCACTAATTAATTTCTACAAGGAAGTGACTTCTTAGGTGTACTTGAGTTGACAACTCAACTGCTAAGGCTTATAAATATTCTTTGGCTCCCCTTATGTCGAATCAATAAATTTTGCTAAAACTTGAAATACTACCCTCGAAGACTGTTTCGACCCCTTGTAGTTATGGGTCATCAAGACTATTTTTTGGCACCGTTGCCGGGGAACATAGCTCTATTTATTAAGTTCACTTGGGAGTTAATTATCTGCTGCAATTTATATTCACTATGAAGAATCTGAAAGACTCTAAGACCAAGATCATTCCCTCTAAGACGAGGGGAGGTAAGGAACTGCTATCTAGCTCTACGCTTGATTCACGTACCGTTTTAAGTCAACTTGTGACACCACTGTTGGTGTCAAAACCGGCCGATCTCCATATAATTGCTAAGTATGATCTTCATGGTGCTTTCCGTAAAATGCTTGCTAAGTACGATTTTAACCATAGAATTGCATCTCCATATCATCCTCAGTCTAGTGGTCAAGTGGAACTGAGCAATAGAGAGATTAAATTAATTTTGCAAAAGACTGTTAATAGATCTAGAAAGAATTGGTCTAAGGAACTTGATGATGCTTTGTGGGCTTATAGAACTACTTATAAGAATCCTATGGGTATTTCTCCATATAAAATGGTTTATGGAAAAGCATATCATTTACCTCTTGAACTAGAATATAAGGCATATTGGGCTATTAAAGAGCTCAATTATGATTTCAAACTTGCTGGTGAGAAGAGGTTATTTGATATTAGCTCACTTGATGAATGGAGAACCCAAGCCTATGAGAATGCCAAGTTTTTTAAAGAAAAATTTAAAAGATGTCATGACAAAAAGGATACAAACGAGTGAGTTTAATGTAGGTGATGATGTTTTACTATACAACTCTCGTTTAAGATTTTTTTGCAGGAAAGCTTCTCTCCAAATGGGAAGATCCTTACATTAACGAGGATGCCTATCGTTACGGTGCCATAAAAATCAACAACGCCGAAGGGACAAATCTGAAGGTGGTAAACGGTCAAAGAATCAAACATTATCTCAGGTACTCCCATAAATGTTGAGACCAATATAATTAATACCGTAACACTAGAGGAGTACATAAGGGACACTTTATGCTCGGCTTTCTCATAATGATCGATCCATGCTTGATACTTCTTGTACTGGTTCCTATATGAAAAAGGATATTGAATTCAAATGAGATTTATTGGAAATAATTAAACACAACTCTGAAGATTGGGAACTCGACGAAGGTAAATAGTCAGGTATAAACCTTAAGTTTGATTGTGTTAAGTCTTTTATGGATACCAATGCTTTTCGTGATTTTAGCACTAAATATGGACTTGACTCTGAGATAGTAGCTTCTTTCTGTGAATCTTTTGCTACTCATGTTGATCTCCCTAAGGAGAAGTGGTTTAAATATCATCCTCCCATTGAACTTGAAGTAGTAGAACCTATTAAAGTTGAAGAAGAAACTATTACTTACAATGTTGATCCTATTGTTCCTACTGCTTATATTGAGAAACCACCTTTTCCTGTTAGAATAAAGCATCACGTTAAGGCTTCAACTGTGGTTCTTAAGAGTTATACTAGGACACCTACACCCCCTGAGCAAATTAAAGTTGAACATAGTATTGCTATGGTTGAATATATCTTGGTTGATAATATTGATGGGCATGTTATTTATTTCTATGATGAAGCTGCTAGAATTGCTAAACCCGATATGAAAGATAAACATAGACCTGTTGTTGGCATGCCTGTTTTTTTAAAAATAGGATATCATTGTTATCATGGATTATGGATGTGGGTGCTAGTGTGAGTGCAATTCCTTATACCTTGTATGAAGAAATTATGAAGGATATTGCACCTGCTGAGATAGAAGATATTGATGTTACTATTAAGCTTGCCAATAGAGATACTATTTCACCAATTGGGATTGTTAGAGATGTTGAAGTCTTGTGTGGAAAAATTAAATACCCTACTGATTTTCTTGTTCTTGGTTCCCCACTAGATAACTTTTGTCCCATTATATTTGGTCGACCTTTCTTGAACACTGTTAATGCTAAGATAGACTGGAGAAAGATATTGTTACTGTCGGTTTAGTGGATATGTCTCATGATTTTAATTTTTCTAAATTTCATAGACAACCCCATGATAAAGAATTACCTAGTAAGGATGAAATTATTGGTCTTGCTTCTATTGCCATGCCTCCTACTGATCCATTAGAACAATATTTGCAAGACCATGAAAATGATATGTTTATGAATGAAAGAAGGGAAATAGATGAAGTATTCTTTAAACAAGGGCCTATTTTGAAACACAATTTTCCTGTTGAAATCCTCGGAGATCCTCCCCCACCCAAGGGTGATCCTATGTTTGAGCTTAAACAATTACCTGATACTCTGAAATATGCTTATCTTGATGAAAAGAATATATATCCTATTATTATTAGTGCTAACCTTTCAGAGCATGAAGAATAGAAATTATTGAAAACTCTGAAGAAGCACCATGCCGCCATTGGATATACTCTTGACGATCTTAAGGGCATTAGTCCCACTCTATGTCAGCACAAAATTAATTTGGAATGTGATGTTAAACCAGTTGTTGATCATAAACGACGGTTAAACCCCAAGATGAAAGAAGTGGTAAGAAATGAAATACTAAAGCTTCTGGAGGTAGGTATAATTTATCCTATTGCTGATAGTCAATGGGTACGTCCTGTTCATTGTGTCCCTAAGAAAGGAGGTATTACTGTCGTTCCTAATGATAAGAATGAATTGATTTCACAAAGAATCATTACAAGTTACAGAATGGTAATTGATTTTCACAAATTAAATAAAGCTACTAGAAAAGATCATTACCCTCTACCTTTTATTGATCAAATGTTAGAAATATTATCCAAGCATACACATTTTTGCTTTCTAGATGGTTATTCTGGTTTCTCTCAAATACCTGTGTCAAAAGATGATTAAGAGAAAATCACTTTTACTTGCCCTTTTGGTACCTTTGCTTATAGACGTATGCCTTTTGGTTTATGCAATGCACCTGCTACTTTTCAAAGATGCATGACTGCTATATTCTCTGATTTTTTTGAAAAGATTGTTGAGGTTTTCATGGATGATTTCTCAGTTTACTATACTTCTTTTGATGATTGCTTAAGCAACCTTGATCGAGTTTTGCAGAGATGTGAAGAAACTAATCTTGTCTTGAATTGGGAGAAGTGACACTTTATGGTTAATGAAGGTATTGTCTTGGGGCATAAAATTTCTGAAAGAGGTATTGAACTTGATAAGGTTAATTGAAAAGATGTCGTGTCCTAAAGATATCAAAGGTATAAGAAGTTTCCTTGGTCATGCTGGTTTCTATAGGAGGTTTATTAAAGACTTCTCTAAAATTTCTAGGCCTCTCACTAATCTCTTACAAATAAATGTTCCTTTTGTTTTTTGATGGTGATTGTGTACAAGCATTTAAAATACTTAAGAAATCCTTGATTTCTACTCCTATTGTTCAGCCACCTGATTGGAATTTACCCTTTGAAATTATGTGTGATGCTAGTGATTATGTTGTTGGTGCTGTTCTAGGACAAAGAGTTGATAAGAAACTAAATGTTATCTATTATGCTAGTAAAACTCTAGATAGTGCCTAGAGAAATTATGCTACTACTGAAAAAGAATTTTTAGCAGTTGTATTTGCTTGTGATAAGTTCAGATCTTATACTATTGATTCCAAAGTAACTGTTCACACTGATCATGCTGCTATTAAATATCTTATGGAAAAGAAAGATGCTAAACCTAGACTTGTTAGATGGGTTCTCTTGTTACAATAATTTGATTTGCATATTATTGATAGAAAGGGAGCCGCGAACCCCGTTGCACACAACTTGTCTAGGTTAGAAAATGTTCTTGATGACCCACTACCTATTGACGATAGCTTTCCAGATGAACAATTAGCTGTCATAAATGCTTCTCGTAATACTCCATGGTATGTTGATTATGCTAATTACATTGTTGCTAAATTTATACCACCTACTTTCACATACCAGCAAAAGAAAAAGTTTTTCTATAATTTAAGACATTACTTCTGAGATGACCCACACCTTTATAAAGAAGGAGTAGATGGTGTTATTGGACGTTGTGTACCTGAGCATGAAGAGGAACAGATCCTACGCAAGTGCCACTCCGAGTCTTACGGAGGACACCACGCTGGAGATAGAACTGCACATAAGGTATTGCAATATGGTTTTTATTGTCCTATCTCTTTAAGGATGCTCATAAGTTTGTTTTGTCTTGTGATGAATGCCAGAGAATTGGTAATATTAGTAGACGTCAGGAAATTCCTATGAACTATTCACTTGTTATTGAACCATTTGATGTTTGGGGCTTTGATTATATGGGACCTTTTCCTTCCTCTAATGGGTATAAACATATTTTAGTTGCTGTTGATTACATTACTAAGTGGGTAGAAGCTATTCCAACTAGTAGTGCTAATCATAACACTTCTATTAAGATGCTTAAAGAAGTTATTTTTCTAAGGTTTGGAGTCCCTAGATATTTAATGACTGATGGTGGTTCACATTTTATTCATGGTGCTTTCCATAAAATGCTTGCTAAATATGATGTCAGCCATAGAATTGCATCTCCATATCATCCTCAGTCTATTGGTCAAGTAGAGTTGAGCAATAGAGAGATAAAATTAATTTTGCAAAAGACTGTTAATAGATCTAGAAAGAATTGGTCTAAGAAACTTGATGATGCATTGTGGGCTTATAAAACTGCTTATAAGAACCCTATGGGTATGTCTCCGTATAAAATGGTTTATGGAAAAGCATGTCACTTGCCTCTTGAATTAGAACATAAGGCATATTGGGCTATTAAATAGCTCAATTATGATTTCAAACTTTCCGGTGAGAAAAGGTTATTTGACATTAGCTCACTCGATGAATGGAGAACCCAGGCCTATGAGAGTGCCAAATTTTTTAAATAAAAAGTTAAAAGATGGCATGACAAATGGATAGAGAAGCATGAGTTTAATGTAGGTGATCATGTTTTGCTATAAAACTCTCATTTAAGATTTTTTGCAGGAAGGCTTCTCTCTAAATGGGAAGGTCCTTACATTATCGAGGAGGTCTATCGTTCCGGTGCCATAACAATCAACAACGCTGAAGGCACAAATCCGAAGGTGGTAAACGGTCAAACAATCACACATTATATCTCAGGTACTCCTATAAATGTTGAGACCAATATTATTAATACCGTAACACTAGAGGAGTTCATAAGGGACACTTTCCAGAATGTTTCACACTCCGAAAAGGAATAGGTATGTGGTACGGTAAGTAAACTGACTCCAAAACATTTCCAATGATAATTTTCTCCGTTTTGGAATATTTAGAAAATTAGGAAAATTAAAAGTAGTCCAAAAGAGACATGAGGCGTCCACAAGGGTGGAGTATTGGAAATATGCCCTAGAGGCAATAATAAATTGGTTATTATTATATTTCCTTGTTCATGATAATAGTTTATTATCCATGCTAGAATTGTATTGATAGGAAACTCAGATACATGTATGGATACATAGACAACACCATGTCCCTAGTAAGCCTCTAGTTGACTAGCTCGTTGATCAATAGATGGTTACGGTTTCCTGACCATGGACATTGGATGTCGTTGATAACGGGATCACATCATTATGAGAATGATGTGATGGACAAGACCCAATCCTAAGCCTAGCACAAAGATCGTGTAGTTCGTATGCTGAAGCTTTTCTAATGTCAAGTACCATTTCCTTAGACCATGAGATTGTGCAACTCCCGGACACCGTAGGAGTGCTTTGGGTGTGCCAAACGTCACAACGTAACTGGGTGGCTATAAAGGTACACTACAGGTATCTCCAAAAGTGTCTGTTGGGTTGGCACGAATCGAGACTGGGATTTGTCACTCCGTGTAAACGGAGAGGTATCTCTGGGCCCACTCGGTAGGACATCATCATAATATGCACAATGTGACCAAGGAGTTGATCACGGGATGATGTGTTACGGAACGAGTAAAGAGACTTGCCGGTAACGAGATTGAATAAGGTATCGGGATACCGATGATCGAATCTCGGGCAAGTATAGTACCGATGGACAAAGGGAATTGAATACGGGATTGATTGAATCCTCGACATCGTGGTTCATCCGATGAGATCATCATGGAACATTTGGGAGCCAACATGGGTATCCAGATCCCGCTGTTGGTTATTGACCGGAGAGTCATCTCGGTCATGTCTGCATGTCTCCCGAACCCGTAGGGTCTACACACTTAAGGTTCGATGATGCTAGGGTTATAGGGAAAATATGTACGTGGTTACCAAATATTGTTCGGAGTCCCGGGTGAGATCCCGGACGTCACGAGGAGTTCCGGAATGGTCCGGAGGTAAAGATTGATATATAGGAAGTATGGTTTTGGCCACTGGAATTGTTCCGGGCATCACCGGTAGTGTACCGGGACCACCGGAGGGGTCCGGGGGTCCACCAGGTGGGGCCACCAGCTCCGGAGGCTTACATGGGCCAATAGTGGGAAGGGACCAGCCCCTAGGTGGGCTGGGGCGCCTCCCACCAAGGCCCAAGGCGCCTCCAAAGGGGAAGGGGGGCAAACCCTAGGGCAGATGGGCCCTAAGGCCCACCCTAGGTGTGCCTCCCCCTCTTCCCCTTGTGGCCGCCTCCCAGATGGGATCTAGGGGCTGCCGCCACCCCTAGGGAGGGAACCCTAGGTGGGGGCGCAGCCCCTCCCCTCCCCCTATATATACTTGAGGTATGGGGGCTGCCCAACACGTGATTTGCTCTCCCTGTTGGCGCAACCCTACCTCTCTCCCTCCTCATCTCTCGTAGTGCTTGGCGAAGCCCTGCTGGAGTCCCGCGCTCCTCCACCACCACTACGCCGTCGTGCTGCTGCTGGATGGAGTCTTCCTCAACCTCTCCTTCTCCCCTTGCTGGATCAAGGCGTAGGAGACGTCACCGGGCTGTACGTGTGTTGAACACGGGGGTGCTGTCCGTTCGGCACTAGGATCTCGGTGATTTGAATCACGACGAGTACGACTCCATCAACCCCGTTCACTTGAATGCTTCCGCTTAGCGATCTACAAGGGTATGTAGATGCACTCTCCTTCCCCTCGTTGCTAGATTACTCCATAGATTGATCTTGGTGATGCGTGGAAAATTTTGAATTTCTGCTACGTTCCCCAATAGTGGCATCATGAGCTAGGTCTATGCATAGTTACTATGCACGAGTAGAACACAAAGTAGTTGTGGGCGTCGATATTGTCAATTTGCTTGCCGTTACTAGTCTTATCTTGATTCGACGGCATCGTGGGATGAAGCGGCCCGGACCAACCTTACACGTAAGCTTACGTGAGACCGGTTCCACCGACTGACATGCACTAGTTGCATAAGGTGGCTGGCGGGTGTCTGTCTCTTCCACTTTAGTCAGATCGGATTCGATGAACAGGGTCCTTAAGAAGGGTAAATAGAAATTGGCAATTCACGTTGTGGTTTTGGCGTAGGTAAGAAACGTTCTTGCTAGAAACCTATAGCAGCCACGTAAAAAACTTGCAACAACAATTAGAGGACGTCTAACTTGTTTTTGCAGCAAGTGTTTTGTGATGTGATATGGCCAGAGGTTGTGATGAATGATGAATGATATATGTGATGTATGAGATTGATCATGTTCTTGTAATAGGAATCACGACTTGCATGTCGATGAGTATGACAACCGACAGGAGCCATAGGAGTTGCCTTTATTTATTTATGACATGCGTGTCAACATAAACGTCATGTAATTACTTTACTTTATTGCTAAAGCATTAGCCATTGTAGTATAAGTAATAGTTAACGTGACAACTTCAAGAAGACATGATGATGGAGATCATGGTGTCATGCCGGTGACAACGATGATCATGGAGCCCCGAAGATGGAGATCAAAGGAGCAAAGTGATGATGGCCATATCATGTCACTATTTGATTGCATGTGATGTTTATCATGTTTTTGCATCTTATTTGCTTAGAACGACGGTAGTAAATAAGATGATCCCTCATTAAAATTTCAAGAAAGTGTTCCCCCTAACTGTGCACCGTTGCGAAAGTTCGTCGTTTCGAAGCACCACGTGATGATCGGGTGTGATAGATTCTAACGTTCACATACAACGGGTGTAAGACAGATTTACACACGCGAAACACTTAGGTTGACTTGACGAGCCTAGCATGTACAGACATGGCCTCGGAACACAAGAGACCGAAAGGTCGAGCATGAGTCGTATAGAAGATACGATCAACATGAAGATGTTCACCGATGTTGACTAGCCCGTCTCACGTGATGATCGGACACGACCTAGTTGACTCGGATCATGTAATCACTTAGATGACTAGAGGGATGTCTATCTGAGTGGGAGTTCATAAGATGAACTTAATTATCCTGAACATAGTCTAAATTGTCTTCGCAAATATGTTGTAGATAAATAGCTCACGTTGTAGCTCCCTATTTCAATACGTTCCTAGAGAAAGATTAAGTTGAAAGATATTGTAAGCAATGATGCGGACTAGGTCCGTAGTCCGAGGAGTGTCCTCACTGCTACATAGAAGGCTTACGTCTTTGATGCACCGCTCGATGTGCAAACCCCTACAACGTTGTCTATGGATGTTGTGAACACCTGACAGACACATCCTGATGACTACTTGATAGTTTAGTGCACCATACTTTACGGCTTAGAATCGGTATTATAATGACGTTTTGAACGCCATAGAACATATGAGATGTTCCAAGAGCTGAAATTGGGATTTCGGGCTCATGCCCGTGTTGAGAGGTGTGAGACCTCTGACAAGTTCTTGTGCCAACAAGATGGAGGAGAATAGCTCAGCTAGTGAGCATGTGCTTAGAATGTCTGGGTGCTACAATCACTTAAATCAAGTGGGAGTTAAACTTCCAGATAAGATAGTGATTGATAGAGTTCTGTAGCCACTATCACTAAGCTACTAGATCTTCGTGATGAACTATGACATGCAAGGGATGGAGTTGATCTCGGAGCTGTTCACGGTGCTTAAGACCGCAAAAGGTAGAAATCAAGAAGGAGCATCAAGTGTTGATGGTTTAACAAGACCACTGGTTTCAAGAAGGGCAAGGGCTAGAAGGGAAACTTCATGGATGGCAAACCAGTTGCCGCTCCAGTGAAGGAACCCAAGGTTGAACCCAAACCCGAGACTAAGTGCTTCTATTGTAAGGGGAATGGTCACTGGTAGTGGAATTACCCCAAATGCAGGGTAGATAAGAAGGCTGGCAACTTGAACAAAGTATATACGTGTTATTAATGTGTACCTCACTAGTACTCCTAGTAGCACCTGGGTATTGGATACCGGTTCAGTTACTATTATTGGTGACTTGAAGCAAAAGCTACGGACTGAACGGAGACTGGCTAAGTGCGAGGTGACGATGTGTGTTGGAAGTGTTTCCAAAGTTGATGAGATCACCATCGCACGCTCCATTTGCCTTCGGGATTAGTATTGAACCTAGATAAATGTTATCAGGTGTCTACGCTGAGCATGAATATGAGTAGATCATGTTCATTGCAATACGATCATTCATTTAAGTTAGAGAATAATGGTTATTCTGTTTACATGAATGATACCTTTCATGGTCATGCACCCTATGTGAATGGTTCATTGAATCTCGGTCGTGGTAATACACATGTTCACGCCAAAAGATGTAGAGTTAATAAAGATAGTACCACTTTCTTGTGGCACTGCCGCTTAGGTTATATTGGTGTAAGATGCATGAAGAAACTCCATGTCGAAGGATGTTTGGAGTCACTTGATTTTGAATCACTTGACACATGCGAGCCATGCGTCATGGGCAGGATGACTAAGACTCCGTTTTCAGGTACAATGAAACGGACAAGTGACTTGTTGGAAATCATGCATGCTGATGCATGTGATCCAATGAGAATTGAAGCGTGCAGTGGATATCGCTATTTTCTCATCTTCACTGACGATTTGGGTAGATATAGGTATATCTACTTAATGAAGCACAAGTCTGAAACGTTTGAAAAGTTCAAGCGATTTCAGAGTGAAGTTAAGAATCATCATAACAATAAGATCATGTTCCTACGATCTGATCAAAAGGGGATTTTCTGAGTTATGAGTTTGGCAAATCACTTAAGACATTGTGGAATTGTTTCATAGTTGAAGCCACCTGGAACACCACAGTCGTAATGGTGTGTCCGGACGTCGTAATCGAGCCTTATGAGATATGGTGCGATCTATGATGTCTCTTACCGATCTACCGCTATTATTTTGAGGTTATGCATTAGAGACAGCTGCATTCACTTTATATAGGACACCATATAAGTCCGTTGAGACGACGCCGTGTGAACATTGGTTTGGCAAGAAACCAAAGTTGTCGTTTCCTAATGTTTGGGGCTGCGATGCTTAAGGCTTCAGCTGGAGAAGCTCGAACCCAAAGCGGACAAACACATCTTCATAGGATACCCAAAGGTGACAGTTGGGTACACCTTCTATCTCAGATCCGAGGGCAAATTGTTTGTCGCTAAGAACGGGTCCTTTCTCGAGAAGGAGTTTCTCTAGAAAGTATTGAGTGGGAGGAAGATAGAACTTGATGAGGTTGTCAAACCTTTACCAGAGAGTAACGCAAAACAGAAAGATGTTTTCTGTGGCGCCTACGCATGTTGAATAGGAAGTTAATGATAGTGATCATGAAGCTTCGGATCAAGTTGCTATCGAACCTCATAGGTCGACAAGGATATGTACTACTCCTAAGTGGTACGGTAATCCTGTATTAGATATCATGTTGTTAGACAACAATGAACCTACAATCTATGGAGAAGCGATGGTGGGCCCGTATTCCGACAAATGGTTAGAAGCCATGAAATTCGAGATAGGATCCATATATCATAACAAAGTATGGACCTTGGTGGACTTGCCCGATGATCGGCAAGCCATTGAGATAAATGGGTCTTTAAGAAGAAGACGGACGTGGGTGGTAATGTTACCGTCTATGAAGCTCGACTTGTGGGAAAGAGTCTTTTCACAAGTTCAAGGAGTTGACTACGATGAGAATTTCTCACCCGTAGCGATGCTTAAGTCCGTCGGAATCATGTTAGCATTAGTTGTATTTTTCGATTATGAAATCTTACAGATGGATGTCAAAACAAGTTTTCTTACCAGTTTTCATAAGAAAAGTTGTATGTGATACAATAAAAGGTTTTGACGATCCTAAGAATGCTAAAAGGTATGCTAGCTCTGGCAATCCTTCTATGGACTAGAGCAGGCATCTCGGAATCGGAATATATGTTTTGATGGAGTGATCAAATCTTTTAGGTTTATACAATGTTTGCTAGAAACTTATATTTACAAGAAAGTGAGTGGGAGCACTACAACATTTCTGATAAGTATATGTGGATGACATATTGTTGATCTGAAATGATGTAGAATTTTTGGAAAGCATAAATGGTTGTTTGAAGAGTGATTTTCAAAGGAAGACCCGGATAAAGCTGCTTACATATTGGGCATCAAGATCTATAGAGATAGATCAAGACGCCTGATGGTACTTTCAAAGAACGCACACCTTGACATGTTTTTGAAGGAGTTCAAAATAGATCAGTCAAAGAAGGGGTTCTTACCTGAGTTGTAAGGTGTGAAGTTGAGTAAGACTCAAAGCTTGACCACGGCAGAAGAAAGAGGAAGGACGAAGGTCGTCCCTTATGCTCTTGTCATAGGCTCTATACGGTATGCCATGCTGAGTACCGCACCTGACGTGTGCCTTGCCACATGTCTGGCAAGAGGGTACAAAGGTGATCTAGGAGTAGATCACCAGATAGCGGTTGAAATTATCCATAGAGGAATAAGGAAAAGTTTCTCGGTTATGGAGGTGATAAAGAGTTCGACGTAAAGAGTTACATCAATGCAAGCTTAACACCTATCCGGATAACTCTGAGTAGAGATACCAGATACGTATAATGGAGCAATAATTTGGAATAGCTCCAAGTGGAACGTGGTAGCAGCATCTACGATATAAAGTTTTGAGAAATACATAGGGATCTGAATATGGCAAGACCCGTTGACTACAACCTCTCTCACAAGCATAACATGATCAAACCCAGAACTCTTTGAGTGTTTATCACATAGTGATGTGAACTAGATCATTGAGTCTAGTAGACTCTTGGATGTTGGTCACATGGATATGTGACCTGTGAGTGTTAATCACATGGCGATGTGAACTAGATTATTGACTCTAGTGCAAGTGGGAGACTGTTGGAAATATTCCCTAGAGGCAATAATAAATTGGTTATTATTATATTTCCTTGTTCATGATAATAGTTTATTATCCATGCTAGAATTGTATTGATAGGAAACTCAGATACATGTATGGATACATAGACAATACCATGTCCCTAGTAAGCCTCTAGTTGACTAGCTCGTTGATCAATAGATGGTTACAGTTTCCTGACCATGGACATTGGATGTCGTTGATAACGGGATCACATCATTATGAGAATGATGTGATGGACAAGACCCAATCCTAAGCCTAGCACAAAGATCGTGTAGTTTGTATGCTGAAGCTTTTCTAATGTCAAGTATCATTTCCTTAGACCATGAGATTGTGCAACTCCCGGACACCGTAGGAGTGCTTTGGGTGTGCCAAACGTCACAACGTAACTGGGTGGCTATAAAGGTACACTACAGGTATCTCCGAAAGTGTCTGTTGGGTCGGCACAAATCGAGACTGGGATTTGTCACTCCATGTAAATGGAGAGGTATCTCTGGGCCCACTCGGTAGGACATCATCATAATGTGCACAATGTGACCAAGGAGTTGATCATGTGATGATGTGTTACAGAACGAGTAAAGATACTTGCCGGTAACGAGATTGAATAACGTATCGGGATACCGATGATCGAATCTCGGGCAAGTATCGTACCGATGGACAAAGGGAATTGAATACGGGATTGATTGAATCCTCGACATCGTGGTTCATTCGATGAGATCATCGTGGAACATGTGGGAGCCAACATGGGTATCCAGATCCCGCTGTTGGTTATTGACCGGAGAGTCATCTCGGTCATGTCTGCATGTCTCCCGAACCCGTAGGGTCTACACACTTAAGGTTCGATGATGCTAGGGTTATAGGGAAAATATGTACGCGGTTACCGAATGTTGTTCAGAGACCCGGATGAGATCCCGGACGTCACGAGGAGTTCCGGAATGGTCCGGAGGTAAAGATTGATATATAGGAAGTATGGTTTTGGCCACCGGAATTGTTCCGGGCATCACCGGTAGTGTACCGGGACCATCAAAGGGGTCCGGGGGTCCACCAGGTGGGGCCACCAGCCCCGGAGGCTTACATGGGCCAATAGTGGGAAGGGACCAGCCCCTAGGTGGGCTGGGGCGCCTCCCACCAAGGCCCAAGGCGCCTCCAAGAGGGGAAGGGGGCAAACCCTAGGGCAGATGGGCCCTAAGGCCCACCCTAGGTGCGCCTCCCCCTCTTCCCCTTGTGGCCGCCTCCCAGATGGGATCTGGGGGCTGCCGCCACCCCTAGGGAGGGAACCCTAGGTGGGGGCGCAGCCCCTCCCATCCCCCTATATATACTTGAGGTATGGGGGCTGCCCAACACGTGATTTGCTCTCCCTATTGGCGCAGCCCTACCTCTCTCCCTCCTCATCTCTCGTAGTGCTTGGCGAAGCCCTGCTGGAGTCCCGCGCTCCTCCACCACCACCACACCATCGTGCTGCTGCTGGATGGAGTCTTCCCCAACCTTTCCTTCTCCCCTTGCTGGATCAAGGCATAGGAGACGTCACCGGGCTGTACGTGTGTTGAACACGGAGGCGCCATCCGTCCGGCACTAGGATCATCGGTGATTTGAATCACGACGAGTACGACTCCATCAACCCCGTTCACTTTAATGCTTCCGCTTAGTGATCTACAAGGGTATGTAGATGCACTCTCCTGCCCCTCGTTGCTAGATTACTCCATAGATTGATCTTGGTGATGCGTAGAAAATTTTGAATTTCTGCTACGTTCCCCAACATGGAGGGCGCGCCATACCCCCCTGGGCACGCCCACCGTCCCTGTGGCCACCTCGTGTGCCTTCCGAACTCTATTTTGGTCGGTAAAAATTCATTATATAATCTCCCGAAGCTTTTGACCACCGTACCATGACAAAATCTCCTGTTTTGTTTTGAGTTGTTTCTGCAGCAGATTTAGAGCAATTGTTGGGGAATGTAGCATGGAATTCCAAAAATTTCCTATGATCACGCAATATCTATCTAGGAGATGCATAGCAACGAGAGGGGGAGAGTGTGTCCACGTACCCTCGTAGATCGAAAGAGGAAGCATTAGGTTAACGCGGTTGATGTAGTCGAACATCTTCACGATCCAATCCAAGTACCGAATGTATGGCACCTCCGTGTTCACCACAAGTTCAGCTCGATGACGTCCCTCGAACTCTTGATCCAGCAGAGGGTCGAGGGAGAGTTCCGTCAGCACGACGGCATGGTGACGGTGATGGTGATGTGATCCACGTAGGGCTTCGCCTCTGCACTACGACGCTATGACCGGAGGAGTAAACTGTGGAGGGGGCACGACACACAGCTAAGAGAATAATTGATGTGCCTTTGGGGTGCCCCCACCCCCGTATATAAAGGAGAGGGGGAGGAGGTGGCCGACCAGGAGGAGGCGCGCCAAGGGGGGGGGTAGTCTTACTAGGACTCCACTCCTAGTAGGATTCGCCCCCTTCCTTCCAACGGAGAGGGGGAAAGGGGAAAGAGGGGAGAGGGAGAAGTAAAGGGGGGGGGGTGCGCGCCACCTCTTGTGGCCTGCCACCCTCTCTCCACTATGGCCCATGAGGCCCATTAACTTTCTCGGGGGGTTCCGGTAACCTCCCGGTACTCCTAAAATCCCCGAACCTCTTCGGAACTATTCCGGTGTCCGTATATAACCTTCCAATATATCAATATTTACCTCTCGACCATTTCGATACTCCTCGTCATGTCCGTGATCTCATACGGGACTCCGAACAAACTTCGGTCACCAAAACACACAACTCATAATACAAATCGTCATCGAACGTTAAGCGTGCAGACCCTATGGGTTCGAGAACTATGTAGACATGACCGATACACATCTCCGGTCAATAAACAATAGCATAACTTGGATGCTCATATTGGTTCCTACATATTCTACGAAGATCTTTATCGGTCAAACCGCATAACAACATACGTCATTCCCTTTGTCATCGGTATGTTACTTGCCTGAAATTCAATTGTCGGTATCATCATACCTAGTTCAATCTTGTTATCGGCAAGTCCCTTTACTCGTTCCGTAATGCATCATACCACAACTAAATCATTAGTCACATTGTTTGCAAGGCTTATAGTGATGTGCATTACCGAGAGGGCCCAGAGATACCTCTCCAATACTCGGAGTAACAAATCCTAATCTCGATCTATGCCAACCCAAAAACACCTTCGGAGACACCTGTAGAGCATCTTCATAATCACCCAGTTATGTTGTGATGTTTGATAGCACACAAGGTGTTCCTCTGGTATTCAGGAGTTGCATAATCTTATAGTCAGAGGAATATGTATAAGTCATGAAGAAAGCAATAACAATAAAACTTAACGATCATTATGCTAAGCTAACGGATGGGTCTTATCCATCACATCATTCTCTAATGATGTGATCCCGTCCATCAAATGACAACACATGTCTATGGTTAGGAAATTTAACCATCTTTGATTAATGAGCTAGTCAAGTAGAGGCATACTAGGGACACTCTGTTTTGTCTATGTATGCACACATGTACTAAGTTTCCGGTTAATACAATTCTAGCATGAATAATAAACATTTATCATGATATCAGGAAATATAAATAACAACTTTATTATTGCCTCTAGGGCATATATATTTCCTTCAGCAATATGTCGTCCCAAGATTCGGAGGGAGAGAGCTATATATGTAGCTGATTTCATCACAGACCCCAAGGTGTATGGGGATTTGGAGCATCTCCTACGCTCGATGTGTGACACTACTTCATCAACAACTCCATCATCACCACCCCCGAAGAAAGAGACATGAATATATGGGTATGGGCACTCCCCTTGGCAACTGCCAAGCTTGGGGGAGGTGCCCTAGTATCGTATCACCATCTCATCTCTATCTTTATCATTTTTCAGTTCGATCCTTTTGGTTATATCTTGATCTAGTAGAATAAAGTTTTATTATGATCTAGCTTTGAATTTTGTTTTGATCTCTATCTTTGTAATCAAGTCCTTGAGTTATATATAATAAAGAGTAGTTTTGAGTTAAGGGCTTTGCTTTCTTGCTATGATCTTGAGGGAATTAAATAAAAGAAAGAATAAAAAGAAATAAAAAGATCATATATTGATCTTATGGAGAGTAATGACTTCACATATAAAGAGTATGATGAATAAAAGTTGTTGAGAGTTGACAAACATAGTTTTGGTCATTGTTGTAATTAATAGGAAGTAATAAAGAAAGAGAGGCTTCACATATAAATATACTATCTTGGACATCTTTTGTAATTGTGAGCACTCATTAAAATATGACATGCTATAAAGTTGATGATGGACATGTTGGGGAACGTAGTATTTAAAAAATTCCTACGATCACGCCAGATCTATCTAGGAGATGCATAGCAACGAGAAGGGAGAGTGTGTCTACGTACCCTCGTAGACCGAAAACGGAAGCGTTTAGTAACGCGGTTGATGTAGTCGAACGTCTTCGCGATCCAACCGATCAAGTACCGAACGCACAACACCTCCGCGATCTGCACATGTTCATCTCAGTGACGTCCCCCGTACTCTTGATCCAGTTGAGGTCGAGGGTGAGTTGCGTCAGCACAATGACGTGTTGACGGTGATGATGAAGTTACCGACGCAGGGCTTCGCCTAAGCACTATGACAATATGACCGAGGTGGAAAACTGTGGAGCGAGGCACCACACACGGCTAAAGATCAACTTGTGCATCTATGGGGTGCCCCCTCCCCCATATATAAAGGAGAGAGGAGGGGAGGGACGGCCGGCCCCTAGGTCGCACCCCAAGAGGGGAATCCTACTCCTAGTAGGAGTAGGTTTCCCCCTTTCCTAGTCCAACTAGGAGAAGAAGGAAGGAGAGGGAGAGGGAGAGCGAAAGAGGGCCCACGCCCCCTCCCCTTGTCTTATTCGGTCTCCCCTTGGGGGGGGGCACCTCCTGGCCGCGGCCCTCTCTCTCCCCTAAGGCCCACTAAGGCCCTTAACTTCCCAGGGGGGGGGGGGGGTTCCGGTAACCCTCCGGCACTCCGGTTTTATCCGAATCTATCCGGAACACTTCTGGTGTCCGAATAACATGGTCCAATATATCAATCTTTATGTATCGACCATTTCGAGACTCCTCGTCATGTCCGTGATCACATCCAGGACTCCGAAAAACCTTCGGTACATCAAATCACATAACTCATAATAAATATCGTCATCGAACATTAAGCACGCGGACCCTACGGGTTCGAGAACTATGTAGACAAGACCGATACACATCTCCGGTCATTAAACAATAGCGGAACCTAGATGATCATATTGGTTCTTACATATTCTACGAAGATCTTTATCGGTCAAACCGCATAACAACATACGTTGTTCCCTTTGTCATCGGTATGTTACTTGCCTGAGATTCGATCGTCGGTATCATACCTAGTTCAATCTCGTCACCGGCAAGTCTCTTTACTCGTTCCATAATGGATCATCCTGCAACTAACTCATTAATCACTTTGCTTGCAAGGCTTATAGTGATGAGCATTACCGAGAGGGCCCAGAGACACCTCTCCGAAACACGGAGTGACAAATCCTAATCTTGATCTATGCCAACTCAACAAACACCATCGGAGACACCTGTAGAGCATCTTTATAATCACCCAGTTACGTTGTGACGTTTGATAGCACACAAAGTCTTCCTCTGGTATTCGGGAGTTGCATAATCTCATAGTCATGGGAACATGTATAAGTCATGAAGAAAACAATAGCTATAAACTAACCATCATAGTGCGAAGCTAATGGATGGGTCTTGTCCATCACATCATTCTCTAATGATGTGATCCCATTCATCAAATGACAACACATGTCCATGGCTAGGAAACTTAACCATCTACGATTAATCAGCTAGTCAAGTAGAGGCATACTAGGGACACTCTGTTTGTCTATGTATTCACACATGTACTAACTTTCCAGTTAATGCAATTCTAGCATGAATAATAAACATTTATCATGATATAAGGAAATATAAATAACAACTTTATTATTGCCTCTAGGGCATATTTCCTCCAGTCTCCCACTTGCACTAGAGTTAATAATGTAGTTCACATCATCATGTGATTTCATACCAATAGTTCACATCTTTATGTGATTAGTTCACATCTTTATGTGACTAATACCCAAAGGGTTTACTATAGTCAATAATCTAGTTCACATCGCTATGTGATTAACACCCAAAGAGTGATCATGTTTTGCTTGTGAGAGAATTTTAGTCTAAGGGTCTGCAACATTCAGATCCAAATGTATTTTGCAAATTTCTATGTCTACAATACTCTGCACAGAGCTACTCTAGCTAATTGCTCCCACTTTCAATATGTATCTAGATCGAGACTTAGAGTCAACTAGATCGGTGTCAAAAGCTTGCATCGACATAACTCTTCATGACAAACTCTTTTATCACCTCCATTACCGAGAAATATTTCCTTAGTCCTCTAAGGATAATTTTTGACCGCTGTCCAGTGATCTACTCCTAGATATACAATAGGTCTGGTACACACCATAGCATACTTTATAGAGCCTATGACTGAGGCATATGTAATGTCTTTTCATTCTCTTTCTATTTTCTGCTGTGGTCGGGTTTTGAGTCTTTACTCGACTTCACACCTTGCAACACAGGCAAGAACTCCTTCTTTGGCTGTTCCATTTTGAACTACTTCAAAAACTTGTCAAGGCATGTACTTATTGAAAAATTTATCAAGCATCTTGATCTATCTCTATAGATCTTGATGCCCAATATGTAAGCATCTTTACCGAGGTATTTCTTTGAAAACTCCTTTCAAACACTCCTTTATGCTTTCTAGAAAATTCTACATCATTACCGATCAACAATATGTCATTCACATATACTTATCAGAAAGGATGTTGTGCTCCCACTCACTTTCTTGTAAATACAGGCTTCACCGCAAGTTTGTATAAAACTATATGCTTTGATCAACTCATCAAAGCGTATATTCCAACTCCGAGATGCTTGCACCAGTCCATAGATGGATCACTGGAGCTTGCACACTTTGTTAGCATCTTTAGAATTGACAAAACCTTCTGGTTGCATCATATACAACTCTTCTTTAATAAATCTATTAAGGAATGTATTTTTGATATCCATTTTCTAGATTTCATAAAATGCGGCAACTGCTAACATGATTCGGACAGACTTTAAGCATCGATACAAGTGATAAAATCTCATGGTAGTCAACATCTTGAACTTGTCAAAAACCCTTTTGGACAAGTCGAGATTTGTAGATAGTAATACTACTATCAGTGTCCGTCTTCCTCTTGAAGATCCATTTATTCTCAATGGCTTGCCGATCATCGGGCAAGTCCACCAAAGTCCACACTTTGTTCTCATACATGGATTCTATCTCAGATTTCATGGCCTCAAGCCATGTGTCGGAATCTAGTCTCATCACGCTTCCTCATAGTTCGTAGGTTCATCATGGTCAAGTAACATGACCTCCAAAACAGGATTACCGTACCATTCTGGTGCGGATCTTGCTCTGGTTGACCTACGAGGTTTGGTAGTAACTTGATCAGAAGTTTCATCATCATCATCATTAGCTTCCTCACTAATTGGTGTAGGAATCACTGGAACTGATTTATGTGATGAACTACTTTCCAATAAGGGAGAAGGTACAATTACCTCATCAAGTTCTACTTTCCTCCCACTCACTTCTTTCGGGAGAAACTCCTTCTCTAGAAAGGATCCACTCTTAGCAACAAAGATCTTGCCTTCGTATCTGTGATAGAAGGTGTACCCAACTGTTTCTTTTGGGTATCCTATGAAGACGCACTTCTCCAATTTGGGTTTGAGCTTATCAGGCTGAAACTTTTTCACATAAGCATCGCAACCCCAAATTTAAGAAACGAAAGCTTAGGTTTCTTGCTAAACCACAGTTCATATGGTGTCGTCTCAACGGATTTTTAGACGGTGCCCTATTTAACGTGAATGCGTCTGTCTCTAATGCATAACCCCAAAACGATAGTGGTAAATCGGCAAGAGACATCATAGATCGCACCATATCTAATAAAGTACGGTTACGGAATTTGGACACACCATTTTTCCGTGGTGTTCCAGGTGGCATGAGTGGTGAAACTTATTCCATATTGTTTTTAAATGAAGGCCAAACTCGTAACTCAAATATTTGCCTCCGCGATCAGATCGTAGAAACTTTATTTTCTTGTTACGATGATTCTTAACTTCACTATGAATTTCTTTGAACTTTTCAAATGTTTTAGACTTGTATTTCGTTAAGTAGATATACCCATATTTTCTTAAATCATCTGTGAAGGTCAGTAAATAACGATACCGTCCGCGAGCCTCAACACTCATTGGACCGCATACATCAGTATGTATTATTTCCAGTAAATCAGTGGTTCGCTCCATTGTTCCGGAGAATGGAGTCTTAGTCATGTTTCCCATGAGGCATGGTTCACAAGCATCAAATGATTCATAATCAAGTGATTCCAAAAGTCCATCCGCATGGAGTTTCTTCATGCGCTTTACACCAATATGACCTAAACGGCAGTGCCACTAGTATGTTGCACTATCATTATCAACTTTGCATCTTTTGGCATTAATATTAAGAATATGTGTATTACTACGATCAAGATTCAATAAACCATTCACCTTGGGTGTATGACCATAGAAGGTTTTATTCATGTAAACAGAATAACAATTATTCTTTGACTTAAATGAATAACCGTATTGCAATAAACATGATCCAATCATATTATGCTCAACGCAAATACCAAATAACATTTATTTTAGGTTCAACACTAATCCCAAAGGTAAAGGGAGTGTGCGATGGTGATCTTATCAACCTTGGAATTACTTCCAACACACATCATCACCTCGCCGTCAACTAGTCTTTGTTCATTTTGTAACTCCTGTTTCAAGTTACTAATCATAGGAACTGAACCAGTATGAAATACCCAAGGGATACTATGAACACTAGTAAAGTACACATCAATAACATGTATATCATATATACTTTTGTTCACTTTGCCATCCTTCATATCCGCCAAGTATTTGGGGCAGTTCCGCTTCCAGTGACCATTTCCTTTGCAGTAGAAGCACTCAGTTTCTGTCTTGGGTCTAGCTTTGGGCTTCTTCATGGGAGTGGCAACTTGCTTGCCATTCTTCTTGAAGTTCCCTTTATTTCCCTTGCCCTTTTACTTGAAACTAGTGGCCTTTTCAACCATCAACACTTGATGCTTTTCTTGATTTCTACCTTCGCTGATTTCAGCATTGCGAAGAGCTCGAGAATCGTTTTACATCATCCCTTGGATATTATAGTTCATCACTAAGTTTCAGTAACTTGGTGATAGTGACTAGAGAATTCTGTCAATCACTATCTTATCTGAAAGATTAACTCCCACTTGATTCAAGCAATTGTAGTACCTAGACAATCTGAGCGCATGCTCACTGGTTGAGCTCTTCTCCTCCATCTTGTAGGCAAAGTACCGTCAGAGGTCTCATGCCTCTCGACACAGGCATGAGTCTAAAATACTAATTTCAACGCTTGGAACATCTTATATGCTCTGTGGCGTTCAAAACATTTTTGAAGTCCCGGTTCTTAGCCGTAAAGCATGGCACACTAAACTATCAAGTAATCATCATACTGAGCTTGCCAAACGTTCATAACGGCTGCCTCTGCTCCTGCAATAGGTCCGTCACCTAGCGGTGCATCAAGGATATAATTCTTCTATGCAGCAATGAGGATAATCCTCAGATCACAGAGCTAGTCCGCATCATTGCTACTAACATCTTTCAACATAGTTTTCTCTAGGAACATATCAAAGATAAATCAGGGAGCTATACGTGAGCTATTGATCTACAACATAGATATGCAAAAAACTATCAGGACTAAGTTCATGATAAATTAAAGTTCAATTAATCATATTTACTTAAGAACTCCCACTTAGATAGACATCCCTATCTAAATGATCACGTGATCCATATCAACTAAACCATGTCCGATCATCACGTGAGATGGAGTAGTTTTCAATGGTGAACATCACTATGTTGATCATATCTACTATATGATTCACGTTCGACCTTTCAGCCTCAGTGTTCCGGGGCCATATCTGCATATGCTAGGCTTGTCAAGTTTAACCCGAGTATTCTGCATGTGCACAACTGGCTTGTACCCGTTGTATGTGAACGTAGAGCTTATCGCACCCGATCATCACGTGGTGTCTCAGCATGACGAACTGTCGCAATGGTGCATACTCAGGGAGAACACTTATACCTTACAATTTTGTGAGGGATCATCTTATAATGCTACCACCATACTAAGAAAAATAAGATGCATAAAAGATAAACATCACATGCAATCTCTACTCCTAATGTCTCAGTTGGTAGTCTCCGCCGGTTAATTTTCGTCCCACCATTTTCGTCTGGTTTTTTTCGTAGGTTTTTTTCATCATTTTTCTTCATCTGGTTTTCTTTCGTACTACTGTCATGGAGGGTATCCATTTTGAGATTGATGGTTGGTGAAAAAACAGTCAATGAGGCTCATCAGATCTCGATCTGCTTCATCTCTCAAACGACGCCCCAGCCCTGAGAGGAGCCACCGCCTCCAGGTCACCGCTGCCCTCGCACTCGCATCCATACCTTCGCCGCCGCCCTCGCGCTCGCAGATCCCTGAAATGCCGCCGATCTGAGACGAGCCGCCGCCTTCATTGCGGACCTGGTCTAGGGTTCCATATGCTGCTACCGGTGTCTCGCCCCCTCACCATGTACGCATCTCTCCTTTCCATCCCCATCTAAGACTGAAACCTACTCACGCCTCTCCTTGTTCGCCCACGCCATTGCAGTCCAAACCACGAACGCCGACGTCGGCTGTAGCCGTCACGCCGCCAGCCATCCATGCCTCGCAACCGTCGTAGCCGGTGCTTTCCCACTGAACGAGCGCCAAGGAGAAACACCACCATGGAGGGTTTCAAGTTGAAATTGTGGTGTCTCTTCCCCAAGTCGCTGGCCTCCCCTTCCTTCTGTTGTTCACCGCCAGCCTCGCCTAAGTGTGCCGGCCTCGCCCAGGTCGCTGACCTCCTCGCCCACGGACCTGCTACATCAATCATCATTTGGACTAGGCAACGAACTCGGCTTCTACTCTAAACATGAGCTCACTCATAATCCATCACAAGGTAAGCTTTGGCAGTATGGGTTGATGTATGGATTCTACATTTGTACTACTGTCATGGAGGGTATCCGTTTTGAGATTGCTGATTGGTGAATTGAACTACTTTCATGGACTGGTGTATTGTAACTTTGTAATTGAACTACTGTCATGCCCTGCTAAACTGGTGTATGGACTTGTTTAAATGAATTGTTGATGAAATTAGATAGCATTGGGACCCAACTAGAGAAGCTTGTAAATACATCTTTGAGTGTAAATTTGTAACCAACAAGAGAAGCTTGCTTCCTGACCAATTCATGCTGTCATAGACTTAACTTGAATTGTTGATTTGCTGGCTGCTGCTATATAATATCAATTGTCATGTATATATTAATTTGATGCCTGATTATATGTTTATTTTTTTATTAATTTATGATGAAACGCTAAACGGGGCTTAGCACGCTATAGCATTTCAAACCTTTTGGCCGAGCCGCCACTAAGAGGCTTAGCGCTCTATTTAGAACTTTGGGTGTCTGTACCGTTGTTCTACCGCCGCCAACTACCTTGATCAATTCTTGTGCGCTCATGAGGTGACTGGTGGTGGAGGACCCAGAGGGGACTGCGGTGACGTGTTCTTCCCTTCCCTGTCCGTGAGAGCAGTTCATCCCCATCGTCAGACCAGATCAGCTCCTCCTGCAACGTCCAATCTTGCCATCCACACGACGACATCGGTAGCGTGATGACCCAAGGTCTGCAGTATCAACAACGCAACTACCCAGTGAGATATCCCTCCTACCCCTCTCCCTCTCTTCAGTATTATATGATTCTTATTACTTTGTGCATGTGTCTGCATTTTTGTGCCATTTAGTGTTCTTGTGTATCTTGATGTTGGGACATAGCTGCAACAACTCATAGGTTTGGAAGGCCAAGAAAGAAGGTGTAGTTATAGAAGACACTTTATTATAAAGCTTGTGTTAGACCAACTACAGTTTGAATGAACTACTGAGGGCCCTATTATGCACCACCACTCCACTAGGGAGTTGTTTGTGTTAGGTTGATCTCTATCCTGTTCGACCCGTTGCCCTTGACTCGCGCCCTGATCGGGGGCGCCCAACCAAACCATGGTTGGTGGGCCCCTGTGACCCGTGCTATATAAACAGAGGTGGGGGCCGGGGCATGACTCATGAGGTTAATCGTTGCCACAATCCCCACCGACACTCCTTACCGATCTAGGGTTAGCGCGGTGCTCATGGGAAGCTCCACGACCGCCCCACACTCTCTGCCATCACCGACCGCTACTCCACCATGGCCACCTCGGCGGGATCATCAACTCAGAGAGAAGGTAGGTTTACCGGATGATCTAGCCTACCCCGATCCAGAGGATCTAATAATGGTTTCAGAGCCACGAAGGCTAAGATCTTCGGTAGAAAAGGCTATAGAGAAAAAGAAAAGATTTCACCCCATGAACCCTAACCCTAAAAGAACAAGAGGGGCAAAGGGCAAAGTAATCGCGCCGCTGCAAGGCCGCGCTGTTCCTCTCGATTCGGACGCGCATCGGCATGCCGAGGCGTTTGGAAGAAGAACTACCGCAGCTAGCCAAGGCTCGCCGAAAAAGAAAACAAAAAAGGGGGGGGGGGGCGAAGGGGGTCAGCGTTGCGGCCAAATCCCTCGATGGCGGCGCGCTCACCAGAAGGGAGGACGCGCGACCGGCGAGGAGGATGGCAACAACGCCACTGCCAACTGCTCCGCCGTCCTCGGACACAAGGGGAGCAGAGGAGATCCTCGTCTGCAACTCTTGCTCTCTCTGTTGCTAGAGGTGGAGAAAGAAGCAGGGGGGATGGAGGAAAAAGAGAGGCGCGGTGTGGCGCGGTGGCTCTTGGGCGCCGTCGCCGGAGGCCGGCACTAGCTCCTGTCTATGTCTTTGCGCCCTCTGCTAGAATGGCTACCGACAAGAGAGAGGACTGGACGAAAGAAGGGGGAAATGAGAGTGTGGCGCGCGGCGCCTGGATGGGCTGACCGCAGCTGTCGCCGGCTCGCCGGCAGCGCGGCGTGGCCGCAAGAACAGCCGCCGCCGGCGGTGTAGAGAGGGAAGAGAGCGGCACGGGGGGAGGGGGGAGGAGAGAAATGACCAAGGGTTTCCTTGGGTTCTCGTCGCTCACGTTTTGATCGCCCGATCTGTACGCTAGGCCGTCGGATGGCAATCAACGGCTGGGATTAACCCTAGCCGGGTGCTATGGGCCCTCTGGGCTGAAAGTGGAGAAGGCTAGCAGCCGATCGCGTTGGGCCAAGGCCGGCAGCTGCAGCGAGCAGGCTGTGGGCCGCGTCGCTCGGGCCGCAGCTGACGAAGCTATGTACCTAGGGTAGGGGCATGGACCTGTCCTAAGAGCCCTACCCAAGGACATCCCTGGAAGAAGTCACCTTTCAATCGACTTGAAGGTACCCACTCGACAGGTTTAAGACACTCGACCAAGAAGCTACCACTCGACAGTAAAGCCAACCACTCGACTGCCAGGAGATCTAAAGTCATTCCGTAGGCAAACGGTCGGCTATTAAGTAGTCTTTATGGTCATTATAGCACTTCATTACCAGCGTTACTAGTAACGCCCCGCATTAATGTACATTGAACCCTTGGTAACATGGGCTAGCCGGGGTCCTAGCAAACTCTATATAAGCCACCCCCACCTCAGTATCAAGGGTTCACACCCCTGTTATTCACACGCCTATAATCCAATCGACCGCCTCCGGGCACTGAGACGTAGGGCTGTTACTTCCTCCACGAAGGGCCTGAACTCGTACATCTTGGTGTGTTTACAACTTCCCAATAGCTGAGATCTAGCCTCTCCTTACACACCCCCCTATATCACTGTCAGAGTTAGAACCACGACAGTTGGCGCCCACCTTGGGGCAGGAATCTTAGCGCTTAATTGGAGAAGTTGCGATTCTTTCGATCCCCTTTGATCATGGTTTCACGCGGAGTTTTGGTGGAGGGCCGCGAGATCCGTCTCGGCGTGCTCACATTCATCGCCGACGACTCCGCTTGGCTTCAGGAGGCTCCACTCGACATCGACGCGCTCCCCGTCCGCGGTGCGACACACTTCCGCGCATGCGTTCGTGGCGTCCTCCTGCGGCAGCCGTCGACCCAGTATCGGTCGGCCCCCGTGTCGTCTCCCCGCTCTGTATCCCTCCAGCGCAAGCGCTCCGGTAGGTCAAGACTTCAGAGGTTGGTGAGGCATGCCGTGGCTCGCCAGTCGGCCGCCCCACAAGTCACGGCAATCGAGCCCGACGAATCCCTCCGCGGCCTGTTCGACCTGTCGACTGGCTCTGCGGAGACTGCATCCGAGTGTGACAGCAGCGACCCAGCGGCTGAGGTTTTGGCGGTCGATGGGACACACAGACCTCCTGGTTTCCCTCGCGCTGATGGAGGCGCGGGTGGGGGCGACCCGTCGCATCCCCACGATGAGTATCTTCCCGAACCTCTCACGGCATCGCAGCAAGAGGAGCTTCGCCGCCGGAACATAGACGCACTCCACACTCCTATCGTCGGAGAAACCCCCGAGGCCCGGGCCTTGGAGGACGCGCGCTTGGCTAACTTGGCTGAGCGCACTCGACTGGAGAATCTCCAGCGAATACTCGACGAGCAAGCGCGTCAGCAAGCTCCTGAGTCCAGTCGACGTCAGCTCTTCCCGCCGACGCAGGTATATCGAACCCCAGTTCAGAATTTGGCCGCCGCGGCCCGTATAGCAGAGTCAATTCAGCCCTCCCAGTCAGAGGCTGGCAGGGGCTTGTTGCAGATCAGAGCGCTGCTCCGGGCGGCAGCGAACCAGAATTCCGCTGTCTCTCAGTCGCGGAATAGGATCCACAATCGATCCTTTGCAACAGATACAGTCCAGTTGGCTCACAGCCCGAGATCGCCCCCGAGGCGTGAGGGACGTGGAGACCGGCACGATCAGTACAGAAGAAATGAGCAATATGATCACCGATTCGATCATGAGGATCGACGTCGAGTGCCAACCCCTCCCCTGAGGAGTGGGTCATATGCGCCTCGACAGCGAGATGACATGCGCCCTCATAGTGTTGGGCAGAGGATTCCAGTCGACCCCAGGGACCCAGGCTTTGATGCGATATCCATCCTCGTTCAGGGTCTGATTGACAGGAACAGAGCTCACCGAGAAGGGCCCGACAGAGATGCGCCTACCAGCAGCAGATTTCGTGTTTCAGGGCCAGAGTGTTTCAGTCGGGCCATCAGAGCCGCAGTGATTCCTCCCAACTTCAGGTTGGCGACTGGAGTCAAGAAGTTCACCGGTGAGTCTAAGCCTGACACTTGGCTCGAAGATTACCGAGTGGCTGTACAGATTGGCGGTGGCAATGATGAGGTGGCCATGAAGCATTTGCCTCTCATGTTAGAGGGCTCAGCCAGAGCATGGCTAAATCAGTTAGCACCCAGCAGCATCTACACTTGGGAGGACCTCTCCCGAGTGTTTGTCACAACCTTTGAGGGAACATGCAAGCGACCTGCAGGCCTTACAGAGTTGCGGTCTTGCGTGCAGAAACCGAATGAAACGCTGAGGGATTACATCCAGAGGTGGATCACATTGCATCACACGGTTGAGAATGTTCCAGATCATCAAGCAGTTTGTGCCTTCAAAGAAGGCGTTAAGTACAGAGAATTGAATCTGAAGTTCGGTCGAACTGGAGAGATGTCTCTGAATCGGATGATGGAGATTGCCACCAAATACGCCAATGGCGAAGATGAAGATCGCCTCCGGAGTGGCAAGCACAAGGCAGTAGCCCAAGAAACCGAAGGAAACTCCAGTCAGAAACAGAAGCGGAAGGCCGAGCCAGCCGCCCCTGGGGAGGCCCTGGCCGTAACCCAGGGAAATTTCAAGGGAAAAGCCAAGGGCCCCTGGAGGCCCAAGAAAATCAACGATCAAGATGGAAATGATGTTTTGGATCTGCCATGTCACATCCACACCAAGAAAGATGAAGAGGGTAATTTTATTTACCCAAAGCATACCACTCGACAGTGCCGGCTCCTGATCCAGCAGTTTCAGGGCAAGCAACCAAAAGATACGGAAAAAGAGCCGGACAGAGTTGAAGACAAGGATGATAGTGACGATGGATACCCCCAAGTCAATTCCACCCTGATGATTTTTGCTGATGTCGAAAGCAAAAGTCGACTGAAATTCATTAATCATGAAGTGAATATGGTTGCTCTGGCAACACCCAGCTATCTGAAGTGGTCTCAAACTGCCATAACATTCGACCAGTCTGATCACCCACGCACATTGCCACCCCTGGGAGGCAAGCTTTGGTGGTCGACCCAGTTGTCGAAGGCACTCGACTGACCAAAGTCCTGATGGATGGAGGCAGTGGCCTGAACATACTGTATGCTGAAACATTGAAAGGGATGGGCATTCCAATGTCCAGGCTCAGTACCAGCAACATGAGCTTCCACGGAGTCATTCCTGGGAAGAAAGCCGAATCACTCGGCCAGATTGCTCTTGATGTGGTTTTCGGTGATTCAAAGAATTACCGCAAGGAAAAGTTGACATTCGAGGTTGTGGACTTCCAAAGTGCTTATCATGCCATTTTGGGCAGGCCAGCTTATGCACGCTTCATGGCCCGACCATGTTATGTGTACCTCAAATTGAAGATGCCTGGTCCCAAAGGTGTGATCACTGTTACAGGCAATCGGAAGAAAGCAGAAGAGTGCTTTCAAAAAGGCTCAAAGATTGCTGACGCTCAGATGGCAGTGGTTGAGCTGCAAGAGTATTAGAAGACTGCAGATTCGAGTGAGTTGCTACGAGCTAAGAAGCCCGCTTCAGAGTCAGCTTTTCAGTCGTCTGGTGAAACGAAGGCAGTTCTCATTCACCCGACCGACCCCGAGGCTGCCCCGACTCACATCTCAACAACGCTCGACTCCAAATAGGAAGAAGCGCTCATCCAGTTCCTCCATGAGAACTGGGACATCTTCGCATGGAAGCCTTCTGACATGCCTGGAATTCCCAGGGGGCTAGCTGAGCACCATCTACGAGTCGACCCAAAGTTCAAGCCTATGAAAGAACATCTTCGACGGTCCGTCGTCCAGAAGAGGAAAGCTATTGGCGAGAAGGTGGCTCGTCTCTTAGCAGCGGAGTTCATCCGAGAGATTTACCACTCCGAGTGGCTCGCCAATGTTGTCATGGTCCCCAAGAAGGACAAGTCGCTTCGCATGTGCATCGAATTTAAACATATCAATCGGGCCTGCCCGAAAGATCATTTTCCTCTCCCTCGCATCGACCAAATAGTCGACTCGACCGCGGGGTGTGAGCGATTGTCTTTTCTAGACGCCTATTCCGGGTACCATCAGATCCGTCTGTATGGACCCGATGAGATCAAAACAGCTTTCATGACTCCATTCGGGTGCTTCTGTTATGTCACCATGCCCTTCGGCCTCAAGAACGCTGGAGCCACGTTCATGAGGATGATTCAGAAGTGTTTGCTCACTCAGATCAGTCGAAACGTGGAAGCAAACATGGATGATATTGTGGTCAAGTCACGGAAAGGTTCCGACCTGCTGACTGACCTTGCTGAAACCTTTGCCAACCTCAGGGGGTATGATATCAAGCTTAATCCATCAAAGTGCACATTCGGAGTTCCGGGTGGAAAGTTACTCGGTTTTCTCGTTTCCGAACGAGGAATCGATGCCAATCCCGAGAAAGTTGGCACCATACTCCGAATGAAGTGCCCCGTGCGCGTGCACGATGTCTAGAAGCTTACAGGTTGCTTGGCCTCTCTAAGTCAATTCATTTCTCATCTCGGTGAAAAGGCGTTGCCTCTTTACCGACTGATGAAGAAGTCTGACAAGTTCGAGTGGACTCCAGAAGCTGATGCAGCATTTGCAGACCTCAAAGCTCTGCTCTCCACCCGGCCGGTGCTTGCTGCCCCAATCAGTAAAGAGCCTTTGCTGCTTTACATTGCAGCAACATGACAAGTTGTCAGTACAATACTTACGGTCGAGCGGGAAGAAGAAGGAAAGGCCTTCAGAGTTCAGCGCCCAGTATATTATGTGTCTGAAGTTTTGACACCTTCAAAACAAAGATATCCTCATTATCAGAAGCTTGTATACGGGATTTATATGACCACGAAGAAGGTTGCACATTACTTCTCTGACCACTCCATTATAGTCGTCAGCAACACCCCACTGTCAGAGATTCTGCATAACAGAGATGCAACTGGTCAAGTGGCGAAGTGGGCGATTGAACTCCTTCCCTTAGATATCAAGTTTGAAGCAAAGAAGGCTATCAAGTCCCAAGCAATTGCAGATTTCGTCGCCGAGTGGATCGAACAGCAGCTTCCGACTCAAGTTCACTCAGAGCACTGGACCATGTTCTTCGACGGATCTAAGATGCTGAATGGTTCCGGTGCTGGGGTAGTATTGGTCTCCCCCTGAGGAGATAAGCTCAGATATGTTCTCTAGATTCACTTCAATTCCTCCAATAATGAAGCAGAATATGAAGCACTTCTGTATGGGTTGCGCATGGCCATTTCACTCGGCGTTCGTCGCCTCATGGTCTATGGCGACTTAGATTTGGTGGTTAATCAGGTGATGAAGGAGTGGGACGTCAGAAGTCCGGCAATGACTGGTTATTGCAATGCAGTGAGAAAGCTAGAAAATAAATTCGAGGGGTTAGAGCTTCATCACATCCCCCGACTAAAAAATCAAGCAGCTGATGATCTGGCAAAGATAGGCTCCAAGAGCGAAGCCATTCCCAGCAATGTGTTTTTGGAGCACATCCGCTCGCCGTCAGTCCAGGAGGATCCTTTTACAGAAGAAGCCCCACAACCGAAAAGTGCCACAGATCCGACTGAAGTTGAAGTCCCTGCTGTGGTCGACCTAATCATGGAAGTCTTGGCAATCACTCCCGACTAGACGATACCGTACATCGCGTATATCCTAAGGAAAGAACTCCCGGAGGACGAGGAAGAGGCTCGACAGATCGTCCACCAATCCAAAGCCTTCACAGTCATAAGGGGACAGTTGTATAGAGAAAGCGCGACTGGAATCGGTCAGAAGTGCATAACACTAGAGGAGGGTCAGATAATCCTTGACGACATCCACTCGAGGACCTGTGGTCACCATGCGTCTTCTCGGACCATTGTGGCTAAAGCATACTGAGCGGGATTTTACTGGCCAAGAGCAAATGAGATGGCAAAAGAGATAGTCGACAAGTGTGGAGGGTGCCAGTTCTATTCCAACATGTCACACAAGCTTGCATCAGCACTGAAGACCATTCCACTCGTTTGGCCCTTTGCTGTCTGGGGACTGGACATGGTTGGTCCACTGAGAACAGGCAGGAGCGGTTTCACTCATGTGCTTGTGGCAGTCGACAAGTTTACCAAATGGATTGAAGCTAAGCCCATCAAGAATCTTGATGCTTGCACTGCTATCAATTTCGTCAGAGGGCTAACATTCAGATATGGAGTCCCGCATAGCATCATCACTGACAATGGGTCAAACTTTGATTCGGACAAGTTCAGAGCTTTTTGCGCCTCTCAAGGCACACGAGTCGACTACGCATCGGTCGCACATCCCCAGTCGAATGGACAGGCAGAGAGGGCAAATGGTCTGATTCTCAAAGGACTAAAGCCTCGACTGATGCGTGATCTCAAGCACGCGGCAGGTGCTTGGGTCGACGAGCTTCCGTCGGTTCTGTGGGGATTGAGGACCACCCCGAACCGGTCGACTGGAAGAACTCCATTCTTTCTGGTTTATGGAGCCGAGGCAGTTCTGCCGAGTGATCTTCTTCACAACGCACCCCGAGTCGAACTTTATACCGAAGATGAAGCAGAACAAGCCCGACAAGACGCAGTCGACCTCCTAGAAGAAGAAAGAGAGATGGCCATGATCAGATCGACCATCTATCAGCAAGACTTGCATCGATTCCTCGCCAGGAATGTAAAGAGTCAAGCCTTCCAAGAAGGAGATTTGGTCCTCCGAGTGGATCAACAGAAACCACACAAGCTTGCTCCTACTTGGGAAGGCCCCTTCATCGTCACCAGAGTGCTCCACAATGGAGCATATCACCTCTACAATGTTGATCGCCAGATCGACGAGCCGCGAGCTTGGAATGCGGAACTGCTCCGCCCCTTTTACACTTGAGTTCTCCCTTAGACGAGATGTAATAAGAAAAAATTTCTGCTGTTTATTTTTATCAAAAGCAAGAGTGTTCCAATAATTGCTATCACTTTTGTTTGCATACAAAATCCCCCAGTGGGTGACTTAACCGCGAATCCGTTTCGCCTAAGTTTAAAAATCCTACCGAGTGGAGAGCAAACCTCCCACTCGGGGGCTTAGCTGCAGCCCAGTGCTTGCCTAAGTGTTCAAAAATCCTACCGAGTGAGAGCACTCCTCCCACTTGGGGCATTAGCTGCAGTCTAGTACTCGCCTAAGTTCTCCCACTTAGAGACTTAGCTGCAGTCAGGCACTCGCCTAAGTGTTTAAAAATCCTACCGAGTGGAGAGCAAACCTCCCACTCGGGGGCTTAGCTGCAGCCTAGTGCTCGCCTAAGTGTTTAAAAATTCTACCGAGTGGAGAGCAAACCTCCCACTCGGGGGCTTAGCTGCACCCAGTGCTTGCCTAAGTGTTTAGAAATCCTACCGAGTGGAGAGCGAACCTCCCACTCGGGGGCTTAGCTGCAGTCCAGTACTCGCCTAAGTTCTCCCACTTAGAGACTTAGCTGCAGTTAGGCACTCACCTAAGTGTTTAAAAATCCTACCGAGTGGAGAGCAAACCTCCCACTCAGGGGCTTAGCTACAGCCTAGCGCTCACCTAAGTGTTTAAAAATCCTACCGAGTGGAGAGCAAACCTCCCACTCGGGGGCTTAGCTGCAGTCCAGTACTCGCCTAAGTTCTCCCACTTAGAGACTTAGCTGCAGTCAGGCACTCGCCCAAGTGTTTAAAAATCCTACTGAGTGGAGAGCAAACCTCCCACTCGGGGGCTTAGCTACAGCCCAGTGCTCGCCTAAGTGTTTAAAAATCCTACCGAGTGGAGAGCAAACCTCCCACTCGGGGGCTTAGCTGCAGTCCAGTACTCGCCTAAGTTCTCCCACTTAGAGACTTAGCTGCAGTCAGGCACTCGCCTAAGTGTTTAAAAATCCTACCGAGTGGAGAGCAAACCTCCCACTCGGGGGCTTAGCTGCAGCCTAGCGCTCGCCTAAGTGTTTAAAAATCCTACCGAGTGGAGAGAAAACCTCCCACTCGGGGGCTTAGCTGCAGCCCAGCGCTCGCCTAGGTGTTTAAAAATCCTACCGAGTGGAGAGCAAACCTCCCACTCGGGGGCTTAGCTGCAGCCTAGCACTCGCCTAAGTGTTTAAAAATCCTACCGAGTGGAGAGTAAACCTCCCACTCGGGGGCTTAGCTGCAGCCCAGCGCTCGCCTAAGTGTTTAAAAATCCTACCGAGTGGAGAGCCAGACTCCCACTCGGGGGGCTTAGCTGCAGCCCAGTGCTCACCTAAGTATAGGACACAACCCAATCCACAAGAAGTTACGCCACAAATATAAGGTTATTCCGAGTGAAGATCAAGTTCCACTCGACAGATCAAACCATGAAGATATCCAACGAGAAATCAAGTTCGGATAAAGCCTAAAGGTCCCAGACCTCAGATCAAAGTACTCGAGCCCCCGGCTCGGCAGAGTTTAACGGTTACAAATCCACTCGGCATTCCGAGGCCAATTTAAAGTGAAGCATAAAAGTTTTTCATTCCTCATGTGGAGGACTGGAAGGGGCGACGAAATCGTCCAAGTCGATGCCGTCTGCGATACGAGTGGCAGCAGCGATGAAAGTCTCCATGAAGTCTTGAAAGCTGTGCTTCCTGGTATTGGCAACTTGGATGGCGGCCAGCTTTTCCTCTCGCGCCTCCTTGCAATGGACGCGGACCAGAGACAGAGTGACATCAGCACCACATCTAGCAGAAGATTTCTTCCATTCCGCCACTCGACCCGGGACTTCATTCAGTCGAGCCATCAGAGACTCGAGGTCATTCTGAAGTGTCATCCCAGGCCAGAGTGATGTGTCGATCCGTGACATCACAACCTTCAGTCGAGCAAGATAGTCAACAACGCTGGTAACACGAGACTCCAGTCGGAGCACGTTCAGGGCAGCATCATCCTTCACGAGAGAATTGGCGGGGTCCAAGCTTGGCTCCACTCGACTGGTTTCCTCTTCGAAGTTCTGGCAGAATTCTGCAAACACGATTCAAGAGTCAGATAGTGGCTCTACACGGGCTTGGTAACTGCGAGACAATCAGGGCAGAGTAATTACCTTCGAGCATGACGAACCTTCTTGGTGAGTCCACCGAGATAAGCCTCCAGATCGTTCCTCTTCCCCACCAGATCACCTGCCTTGTCGTGCAGAGCCACGTTGTCGTTCTTCAGTCGGGTGACCTCTTGATTGGCTACCTCGAGAGCAGCTTTTAGTCTGGAGTTCTCCTGCTCAAGAGTTACGACCGAAGCCAGTTTCTCTTCAGCAAGCCTCATTTTGTTCAAGACCTCCTTCTGTGCTTCTGCAAGATCTTGATCCTTCTTCTTCAGAGCTTCTTCCAGTTTATCTGCGGCACGTCGAGTGAAATCAACGTCAAGAATGGACAAGCAAGAAAAATCACTCGTCAAGAATGGAGAACCTCACCAGCCATACCTTTTGCTTCTTCTCGCGCCTTCTTCAAATTCTCTTGAGCGAGCTTCAAGTTAAGGTTGAGCTGGATCTGCTGATTCTCCAGCTCAGTATAGCGAGCTACAAGTTCGCAGGATTTCTGTAAAAAGAAAAATCTGTCGACAGACGTCCAAGATAAGTTGCTTCCGAGTAACTAAGAGACAATGATGACGTTTCTAAGACCACAGCCGAATCAAAAACATTCGATAGTAGTCTCGGGGACTACACCCAGTGGGTGCACTCAGTGTGCCCCCACTGTAAAAAAATAGGTCGACTGCCCGCAGTCGACCGGATACAGTTCCATTCGACATGGCCTGACCAGACCGAGTGAAGAAATACAGCTACAACAACACAATATAAAGACTACAGTCGACTGCCAACAGTCCACCGTAGTCTCGGGGACTACACCCAGTGGGTGCACTTAGCGTGCCCCCACTCGTCCAAGACTTGACAGACACACCCAGTGGGTGTACAGATACAAAGATCTTCGGAAAAGAGATTCTTCAAACAACATATCGTAACAGACCAAGTGTTGAGTTGACTGAACTGGACGTTACTCTGAAGAGCCGAACTTGCGTCATAAGCTACTTGGCTGGCCTCCCGAGCCACCTTCACTTGCTCCATCATGATCCCCGCCTGGCGTATAGCCTCTTTTGCAGCAGCCGCTTGGTCCTCAGGGATGGGGTACGCGGCAAAAAGCGAAGGCGGATCCACAGTCGACGTCGAGGGCCGCACACTCGTCAGAGGAATGGCGAAAGTCACAGAAGCCCGAGTGGTGCCACCACCATCCCGAGCTACGGCCTCAGACACCGGAGCAGATTGGGGGGCCTTGTCGGCCGACGCCCTCATGTTCCTCCTCACTCTTAGCGGTTCGTTGTCGTCGTCATCCGGGAGGTCGATAACATGAGGAGGAGCTACAAGGAAAACATTCAATCGACCAGAGTGGCAATTAATGTTCAGTCGACTCAAAGCAGAACGTCAGTAATCGTACCAGGGTTGGAGGTAACAGCATCCTCCATCTCTTGATCGTCGTCCTTGGTGGAGATCTCAGAAGTAGCAGCGCTGCAAATCTCGAAAGTCAGTCAGTCGGCTCAATGAATCGACCAAGGATCTGTCCACGGTCGACAAAGGAAAGCAAGTTTTGTTGTTACCCAGAAATGGTAGGGACAGCCATCTTCATCTTGGGCAGAGCCTTGGGCGGCTTGGACGGCGTCGCGCGTGGGTGCTTGGGAGCCTTCCCAGTCGGCGTAGGAGAAGAGGTTCGAGGGCGTTTCGACGACTGCCCAACAGGAGCAGTCGCCTTGCCACATTCCCGCACTGGATCGTGTGTGAGTTTGGATCGCCTCTCCGGGGTTCAACCTCCTCCTCCTCTTCGCTGGAGTCGACGTCGTCGCCACCCTCTCCTTCACCATCGGACTCCCACTCGCCTTGATCGTCTCCACTCTCACCTCCACTCGCCTCCCCTTCCTCAGTTGGCTCCTGTGCCCCGTTGGTTGTCGAGTACATCTCGGTAGTCGCCTGGAAAACAACAGACAAGACAAAAGTCAATCGGCCAACTCAAAGAAGACCAATGAAGAAAACAAGATCTTAGTCGGGAGCATAAAGACATACCTGGTCCACGTCATACGAGTTGTCTAGTGGAATTACCCTCCTGGCTCCTCGGGGGTTGTCTTTGTTCCCCGTGATGCTCGACAGCCACCCCTCCAGCATCTCGTCAGTGACCTCCTCCGGGTGGATCCGAGTGGTGTCGTCGAGACCCGAGTACAGCCACATCGGGTGGTCACGAGCCTGGAGCGGTTGGATGCGCCTCCAGAGGAAGACCTCCAGCAAGTCCATACCAGTCACACCCTCACGGACAAGCTCAACCACTCGACCAGCCAGCACTTTGACTTGGGCCTTTTCTTCCGGCGTCACTTTCAGAGAAGCAGGTTTTTCAGCTCGGTCGAGAGAGAAAGGGGGAAGACCAGTCGACTGTCCTGGGGTCGCCTGGTCTTGACAGTAAAACCAGGTCGCCTGCCAACCACGGACCGACTCCGGGAAAGTGATAGATGGAAAACAACTCTTTCCCCTCGTCTGGATCGCCAGGCCCCCGCACAGCTGGATCACCTGCGTCCTTTCGTCACTCGACTTGGCCTTCTTGACCGATTGAGAACGACAGGTAAAGATGTGCTTGAAGAGTCCCCAATGGGGGCGGCAACCCAAGAAACCCTCACACATGGAAATGAAAGCAGCAAGGTATACGATGGAGTTGGGAGTGAAGTGGTGGAGCTGCGCTCCGAAGAAGTTCAGGAAGCTCCAGAAAAAAGGATGGGGTGGCAGAGAAAACCCGCGGTCGATATGGGTGGCTAAGAGCACACACTCACCATCGCGGGGTTGAGGTTCGATCTCTCTCCACGGGAGACGCGCAGCTTTGTGGGGAATGACTCCCCCTCGACCATGTCGTCGAGATCTTCTTGTCGGATCACCGACGACATCCAATCGCCCTGGATCCAGCCTCGGGGCAGAGCAGACCTTGAGGAGGATCCGCCCCGAGTAGACCTCTTCCCTTTCCCTTGTGCTGCCGCCTTCTTCGCGTGCTCCAGAGCGGATGTCTTGTCCTTCGCCATCATCGCCGGCAAATCTTGCACGGGCCTGCGGCGCTAGGGTGAGAGCGGAGGTGGCGGAGGAACTTGCGAAGGGAGAGAGGAAGAAGAAAGCACACTGTTTGGAAACCCCGAGCCGGCGACTTATAAGAGGCCGCTCCCGAGTGGCTGACTGGTAGGCCCAGGCTATCCAGTCAAATCCCGCAGTAGACGCGCGCGCAATATGTGGCGAAAAAGGTGGCGCAGAAATCGAGGAGCTTCCGCTTTATCGCTTCCGATTACTGCGGCCGCTCCCGTCCCGCGCGCTTCCCGAAATCTGAATCCCGCGACATCCGCAGGCTGCAGAACAACTTGTCAAAATAGAAGACCCCGCTCGCGCCGACACTCGGTATGTCACAAGTAAAGAAATTCACTTGATGAAAGGCCTGGAATGGATCAAGGCGACTGAAAGAGGTTGATGACGTCATCCGTGATGATTGACCCAAAACGAGGCACTCATGTAGCCCAAAGAACCAGTCGGAAAGATCTCCAACTCTTTCCCCGCTCGAACCTCGATCCATTCGGGGGCTAATGACGAAGCTATGTACCTAGGGTAGGGGCATGGACCTATCCTAAGAGCCCTACCCAAGGACATCCCTGGAAGAAGTCACCTTTCAATCGACTTGAAGGTACCCACTCGACAGGTTTTAGACACTCGACCAAGAAGCTACCACTCGACAGTAAAGCCAAACACTCGACTGCCAGGAGATCTAAAGTCATTCCGCAGGCAAACGGTCGGCTATTAAGTAGTCTTTATGGTCATTATAGCACTTCATTACCAGCGTTACCAGTAACGCCCCGCATTAATGTACATTGAACCCTTGGTAACGTGGGCTGGCCGGGGTCCTGGCAAACTCTATATAAGCCACCCCCACCTCAGTATCAAGGGTTCGCACCCCTGTTATTCACACGCCTATAATCCAATCGACCGCCTCCGGGCACCGAGACGTAGGGCTGTTACTTCCTCCGCGAAGGGCCTGAACTCGTACATCTTGGTGTATTTACACAATAACTAAGATCTAGCCTCTCCTTACACACCCCCCTATATCACTGTCAGAGTTAGAACCACGACAGCAGCTGCGCAACGCGCAGTAAGCAGGCTGTAGGCCACACACACACACACACACAAAAAGGGGGTTTTCTCTGCTATTTTTTTTACACAACTGAGTTTGATGTATTTTATCGAGTTTTTTGGGCAGATTTCAAATAGTTTTTCTATGCCAATTTTTTCCAACGAAAATTTGTCTTAGAAAATATAAAAGTAAGTAGAAAAAGAAATGTTCATGAATTTTACAAAGAAAATAATAAAGTTCATGAATTTTTCTTTAGGGAAAAAAGGTAAACAGAAAAGGTTCTGAAAATGAAAATAGAAAGTTATCAGAAAAAGAAAGAAAGAAAGAAAAGTTCATGAATTTTACAAAGAAAATTAAAAAGTTATGATTTTTTATTCGGTCAAAGAAAAGTTTCTATGAAGAATAAAAATTTCATGATTTTTTTATTCTTGTTTTTCCGCTGCAAATAAAAATAAAAGTGCTCTTTTAAAAGTGAATAGAACTAAAATAAAAGATTAAATTGTTGCTTCTCTAATGCATTTTTGAACCAACCGGTTAAAATTGCTTAGAGAGTAAAAGAGTACAGAATTGTTTTTGAATAGAATATTGTAAAGTTTCTGCTACAAAGTAAAAAGTTTTATCCTCCAATAAATTGGAACCAACGGGAAAATTTAATTGGAAGAAATGTTCTTAGCAATATTTTTCCTTGTGGGTGAAATAAGATGCAGATAGTTTCCGCTATGACAAAATAAAGATATTTGTTTTAAAGTTAAAATATGGTATTGTTATTTTCTGACCAACGTTGATGATAATAGTGCTATAATTCTATGAGTCTTATGTTCAAAGTTTAAATCTCTGATAAATTTTGTATCAAAGTGATCAATTTTCAGAGAACGGATAAAGATCAAGAAATGCTCTTGAACTAGAGAAATGTATATTTCTTGTTCCTGCTGCAATAAAGTTGATGATGATGATTAATTCTTAGCAAAGTTGTTTAATAGAAATACTATCATCACATTGTTTATGAGTTATATGCATTATTTCCATTTCCGCCCAACGGTGATATGGAATTAATGTAGAAGGATGATGTTTATTCTAATTTTGCCACAACAGAGATTTAGAGTATAAAGGAAAGTTTCAAAAGTTTAATGTGCATTTATTTTAACCAGACCAACATAGGGTTATTTTTATGCCCATTATTGTTGATTATTGGCTAAGTTTTCTCAGACTAAAAGTTTTCCATGCTTTTATTCGTGAAAGCGAATGGCTGGGTACTTGTGACCCAAAAGATAACTAAGAAATGTCACTCTCTAAAGAATGGCATCAAAAGAAGAGAGATAGATCATTGAGAGTCTTGGTTGATGAATGTCTTTCATGTACTCTCTATGAAGAAGATTTTTCAGTCAACATGATTTGAGATGAAACAAGCAACATGCATGTTTAATTTGACCAACGTCGAATCAAGCATGTGTGTCAAAGAGCATTCAGATTTCTTTCTAAATTTGATGATTGAATATGCATTCAAAAGAGCCAATTCTGGCATTTATGTTGCCTTACAGGGAATTACCTGCATGGCGGGAAAAGATGATTACAATAAACCTGCATGGCGGGAAAAGTCTGGGAAAATACTTGCATAACGGGGTAAAGCTGACATAATATTATGTCAAAAATCCTGTATGGCGGGAGAAATTCTGGCAAGAGAAAGATATGATAACTCATGTGCTTTTAATGTATCCCACTCTGGGAGATAAGAATGGAGTATCTGAAAGGCGCAACCGTACACTTATGGACATGGTGCGCAGCATGATGAGTTATTCCAACTTGCCATTGGGATTATGGATGGAGGCGCTTAAAACCGCCATTCACATTCTCAATAGAGTACCAAGCAAGTCGGTGCCCAAAACACCGTACGAGCTATGGACAGGAAGGGTGCCCTCCCTACAACACTTCAGGGTGTGGGGGTGCCCTGTTGAGGTCAAAATGTTCAATCCAAACGTTGCAAAGTTAGACCCCAAAACAGTAAGTTGCCACTTCATTGGCTATCCAGACAGATCAAAAGGTTTCCGTTTCTACTGCCCAGATAGATATACAAAGTTTGTAGAAATGAGACATGCAGTCTTCTTAGAGGATGAAATGATGAGGGGGAGCTTGGTAGCTCGGAAAATTGATCTTGAGGAGAAGAGGGTGCGTGCACCTAATCCGATGATTCAGGAGCCATTTTTCTCACTACCAGTTGCAACTCCACCCATGACAACCATGGGGGTAGACCCGGAACCTGTCCGTCAGGAGCCAACTGAACCCGTTGTTGAGCATGAATGGGAGGTGCAACAACAAATTTTAGAAGAAGTGCCGGAAGTTGAGGCACATAATGTGCCAGAAACTGAGGCAGTTAGAAGGTCTACAAGACCAAGAAAGTCAGCTATTTCTACTGACTTTAAAATTTATAACACAGAAATGGTTCATATGGAAAAAGATCCGACCTCATATGAAGAAGCCATGAGAAGCTCTCATTCATCGAAGTGGATGAAGGCAATGGAAGACGAGATGAAATCGATGAGTTCCAAAGATGTTTGGGACAGAGGAAATTCCTAAAGGAGCCAAAACAGTAGGCTGTAAATGGGTCTACAAAATTAAGTATGACTCTAAAGGGAATATAGAAAAGTATAAAGCACGACTCGTCGCAAAAGGATTTACACAAAGAGAAGGGATAGATTACAATGAGACATTTTCTACAGTCTCATGTAAGGATTCCTTCAGAATCATAATGGCATTAGTTGCTCATTTTGATTTAGAGTTACATCAAATGGATGTTAAGACAACATTTCTGAATGATGATTTAAAAGAAAATGTATACATGAAACAACCTAAGGGTTTTTATCATGGAAGGCAAGGAAAATATGGGATGCCGCCTGAAGAAATCCATTTATGGATTAAGACAAGCCTCTCGGCAGTGGTATCTAAAGTTTAATCAAACGATTAAAAGTTTTGGATTTAAAGAAAATATTGAGGATAATTACATTTATGCAAAGTTTAAAAATGAGAAATATATTTTCCTAATCTTATATGTGGATGATATCCTGCTTGCTAGTAGTGATATTAGTCTACTACAAGAAACAAAGAAATACTTATCCTCAAATTTTGACATAACAGATCTTGGTGAAGCTTCATATGTTTTGGGCATAGAAATTCACCGAGATAGGAACAATGGAGTCTTAGGACTATCGCAGAAAGCATATTTAGAAAATGTTCTTAAAAAGTATAATATGCATGTGAGTAAAGCCACACTTGCTCCTATAATCAAGGGCGATAGTTTTGGGAAATTCCAATGTACCAAGAACCAGTACGAGATCGATCAAATGAAAGCAGTACCATATGCTTCGGCAGTTGGTAGCTTACAGTATGCACAAGTGTGAACTCGCCCTGACTTAACTTTTATCACTGGGGTACTCGGTAGATATCAAGAGAATCCATGCATGGAGCACTGGAAGTGTTGGAAATAAGCCCTAGAGGCAATAATAAATTGGTTATTATTATATTTCCTTGTTCATGATAATTGTTTATTATCCATGCTAGAATTGTATTGATAGGAAACTCAGATACATGTGTGGATACATAGACAACACCATGTCCCTAGTAAGCCTCTAGTTGACTAGCTCGTTGATCAATAGATGGTTACGGTTTCCTGACCATGGACATTGGATGTCGTTGATAACGGGATCACATCATTAGGAGAATGATGTGATGGACAAGACCCAATCCTAAGCCTAGCACAAGATCATGTAGTTCGTATGCTAAAGCTTTTCTAATGTCAAGTATCATTTCCTTAGACCATGAGATTGTGCAACTCCCGAATACCGTAGGAGTGCTTTGGGTGTGCCAAACATCACAACGTAACTAGGTGGCTATAAAGGTACACTATAGGTATCTCCGAAAGTGTCTGTTGGGTTGGCACGAATCGAGACTGGGATTTGTCACTCCGTGTAAGCGGAGAGGTATCTCTGGGCCCACTCGGTAGGACATCATCATAATGTGCACAATGTGATCAAGGAGTTGATCACGGGATGATGTGTTACGGAACGAGTAAAGAGACTTGCCGGTAACGAGATTGAACAAGGTATCGGGATACCGACGATTGAATCTCGGGCAAGTATCGTACCACTAGACAAAGGGAATTGTATACGGGATTGATCGAATCCTCGACATCGTGGTTCATCCAATGAGATCATCGTGGAACATGTGGGAACCAACATGGGTATCCAGATCCCGCTGTTGGTTATTGACCGGAGAACGTCTCGGTCATGTCTGCATGCTTCCCAAACCCGTAGGGTCTACACACTTAAGGTTTGGTGACGCTAGGGTTATAGAGATATTAGTATGCGGTAACCCGAAAGTTGTTCGGAGTCCCGGATGAGATCCCGAACGTCATGAGGAGTTCTGGAATGGTCCGGAGGTAAAGATTTATATATGGGAAGTCTTGTTTTGGTCACCGGAAAAGTTTCGCGCATTATCGGTATTGTACCGGGAGTGCCGAAAGGGGTCCGGGGGTCCACCTGCCCCGGTGTCGGGTGGTAGGAGCGACATATGCCAACGGGTGGCTTATCATTGCGGGGGCCAATAGAACATCGCCGGTGCCTGGAAACGGGATGAGGCGAAGACATGCACGCCGGCGAATCTTACCCAGCTTCGGGGCTGTCCGGGGAGATAATACCCCTACTGCTGCTCTGCGGGGTATCCGCATAGTTACTAAGTGGACAAGTAGCTACAATGCTCCTTGAGCTGTTTTGGGTGGAAGGAGGAAGAAGGGCTCGGCTCAGCCTGCTTCCTCTCCTTGTATGGTGTCTAGGTCTAGGAAGAGAGTCCAACCCTTTGCATGAGTGCACCGGGGGGTTTATATAGGCCTACCCCCCGGGGGTACAATGGTAATCCGACTGGGCGCTGGGCCCAGCTGTCTGTGACTATGCTCGCCGGCTTCTCCGCCGGCTTCTGGGGCCCGCCGGCTGGTGGGTCCCGCCGGCTGCCGGCTCCTGGGTCGACAGGCCGGCCCCACTGGCCAGGGCCTGGTCGGCAGCTGGTTACTGTTACTCCGTGTCGTTGACGCAGGCTTGGTCGGGGTAAGCGTGGCTACAATAACGCCGCCCTGGCGGGCAATTACTGTAGCCCCGCCGCATCTTGTCTCCTTAATGGGCATCTCCTTCGAGGAGGGTGGCAGGACGGCTACGTGAAGCCGGCCCCCTGTCTTGCCGGCTTGAGAGGAGGTGCGGCCGCCTTCGGCATCTCTCTGCCCGAAGGGGCCCACCGCCTCGGGGGCCACGCTGGCGGCCCGTCGTGGACGGCGTCAGAGCCGCCGTGGCTACAGTGCCGCGCCGGGCGGGCCGCAGCTACCCGCACGACGCGCTGTACCGGGCGTGCTCCGGGTTTTGGGGGTGGCAGGCTCTACTGTAGCCACGCCCCACTTCATCATCGCAGAGTGGATGCGTACATTGCGGGTACGGCGTTGACTGCTTTATGGGAGCCGGCCTGGCAGTAGCCGGCCTTGCTGTAGCCGGCCCTGCCGTAGCCGGCCCTCCGCAGCTTTCTTCATGAGGGTGAAAAGGCGGGCCGCCCCCGAAGCCGGCCAGGAAGGTAGCCGGCTAGGGGGGAGGCGGCCCAAGTCTTGAGTCTTCTTATGAGCCGGATGGGCTCATAATTTTTTCCGAGGGCCCAGGGGAAGCCGTCTGGGCTACCCATGGCTATTTACCCCGACAGTAGTCCCCGCAGCCGGGCGAGCTTCACGGCGGACGGAAGGACGGGAAGCTTGGTCGGCTTCATACCCTGAGGGGCCGACCTCGTCATTGCAGCCGACTCCGGAGCACTTTTTGTTTATCAAGGTGGCAGTGGTTGACCCGCGGGCTGGCCGCGGGCCCCACGACGAGCCACGTGGCGGAGAAGTCCTGCCGTCGCACGCGCGCGACGGGACGCCGCCGCAGGCCCGGGCCCGCCACTCCCTGGCCTCGGCCCGGGCGCAGATCTTCTGTGGCCCGAGGGGACTGCTCGCCTCCCCGCGGCCGTTACTTCGCGTCATCAAGGTGCGCAATTAACGCGGGCGTGGGGGAGATGGGCACGATCGATCCCCACGATCCCCCACGCCGCGCCTCCTTGGCTCTAGCGCACGCGCCTACAAGTAGGGGGGGGGGGAGGGGGAGAGGCACAGGCCCGTTCGCTCCCCCGCTCCCCGTCCCTCCTGCTCCTCTTTTTCTCCTTCTTCTTCCTCGCGCCCGACGCAGTCTCGCGCTGCAGCCCACCCACGCCGCCATGTCTCTGGCTCTGTCAAGCTCGTGGGACGGGTCCAATGTCCATGAGGACCATATTGAATTCCTCCGCCAGACCCGGCGCCTGCCCGCCGCCAACCTCGTGCAGGTGCGTCTGGCGCCCGAGACGGAGGTCTCGCCGGCGCCGGAGGAAGGCGAGCGTGTCGTCTTCCGCACGCACTTCCTCCGCGGCTTCGGCTTCCCGGCGAGCAGCTTCATGCGCTCTTTCCTCGAATTCTACAACCTCCAACCACATCACGTCACGCCCAACGCAGTGATGCAGCTCTCGGCCTTCGTCTCGCTCTGCGAAGGATTCTTGGGGGTGCTGCCGACGCTGGAGCTCTGGGCGGAGCTGTTCCAGAACAAGCTCAGCACCGTCTCCGCCGGCGTGCCGGCTCCCTGCGGCGCCTTCATCGCGATGAAGAGGGAAAGCGACGACAACCCCTTCCCCCACATTCCTCTGATCCAGTCTATCAAGCTTTGGCAGAAATCCTACTTCTACGTCAAGAACATCGCCCCGCACGGCGACTACGTCAATCTGCCGGCTTACGTAGCCGGCCCGCCGGCTGGGAGGCGGCTGTCTTGGGGCTACAGGTCGAAGTCCTTGTCTCCGGCTGGGAATGCATCCATCGCCCGGCTTCGGGTGATGATCCAGTCGGAAGGCCTGCGCGCATCCGACCTGGTAGCCGCCTTCGTTGAGCGCCGGATTCTGCCCCTCCAAAGCCGGCCGCACATGATGTGCCAGATGAGCGGCCGGTTCGACCCTTGCCGGCTGAGCACATGGGAGATGCCCCATGCCGAGGTGGCTCTGATGGTGAACTACATCGCCAACCTGAAGCTCACCGATGAGTGGCAGTTCGGCAAGGCGCCGTACTCCCGCGCCCATCCTCCGCCTGTGGTAAGTCTTTCTTCTTGTCGTCTGCCGGCTTGAGCCAGCCGACTTCTGACCAGGCGGCTCTTCTCTTTTTTCTTTCTATCAGAATCCTCTCCTCCCGCCGCCAGCCGGGGCGGCTGGAGTCGAACGCGAGTATGCCCCGGACCGCACGGTGGACGACCTCGACGACCCGGATCTTGCTGCAGTCGCCATGGAGGACGCCGCCACGGGGGACGTTGCCGAGCCCGGAGGCACGGGGCTCTCGGCCAGTTTAGACGACTGGCCGGATGATTTTGAGGCCGAAGAAATCCCGCGCCACCAGCCGGCAACCGACCGCCGCAACGCGGGCTCGTCCGCCGCGCCGACTGCCGGTGGTGGGAAGGGGAAACGCCGGGCCGCGCTCCCGCTCTTCGGAAGCCGGCCGAAGAAGCGGAAGGCCTCTGCCGCGGCCACGAAGCGCGAGGAAGCGGCGGCGAAGGCGGCCCGCTTCCGGAAGGCGGTGAAGAAGCCTCCATCAGTTTCCGCGTAAGCCTTCCAGCCGCCTACGTGCCTGTTATTCTAAAGTCTTCCTTTACTTGAATTCTTCTCTGATTTCTTGAGCAGGGCGCCGCTCTCCCTTGAGCGAGGCCCAGGCGGCTCCGTGGTCGGGCCGAGTGCCGGATCCTCGGGGTCCCGCCGAGTGGACCCCCGCGCCGAACTTGCAGCAGCCACGGAGCGCAACGCTCGCGAGGCGCGTCGAGAGAGGGAGGCGGCAGAGCGGGAGGCGGCGGAGCGGGAGGCCGCCCAGACGGCGCCGGGGCGAGCGAGCGCGGCGGCCGAGACTCCGTCGGAGTGGGCGGCCACGGAGAAGGAGGCGGAGGGCGCGCGTAGCCGGCCTCCGCTACTCGCCATCCCCCTCCAAACTTTGGATCCGGACATCCCTCTACCCACGGCGGAGGAGATTATCCCCGAGCAACCGCTGGTGCAGAGGGACGAAGTCTTCGAGGTTTCCGCGGAGAGGACGCCACCGGCAGCGCCAGCCGGAGCGGGCGAAGGCGGCCAATCGTCGGCGGTGCCGGAGGAGCCGGCCCGGGCCGCGCCCGAGGCCGGAGCCGGTCTTGAGATCGAGCTGGCGGCGGGTCGGCATGCCGGAGGGGGCACGGCCCCGCCGGACACGCGCCGAGCCACGGGTGCCGAGCAGACGACAGACGCCTTGGAGGCGGCCAGCTCCGCCACGTCCGGGTGGACTCCTAGCGGAGGGAGCGGCGAGCTGAACGTCGCGGCCCAAGGGGTTCGGAGCCGGCTGCAGGCACAGGCCGGCCTCCTGAGGCAATTTACTCAGGAGTTTCTGTCGACGCGGTCTGCAATCCGGGTAAGTCTTCACTCGTTGATCGTTCTGGTCCTTTGAATTTTTTCCGTGGGGGCGCGCCAACGCACCCACTGGGTGTAGTCCCCGAGATCCGGGCCGACTGCAGCGCAGTCGGGTCGGATCTTACTCGATGACTATCTTGACTGTTTTTTCTGATCTCTTAGGATTATCATAATTCTCGTGCCGCCGCCTTCAACTCCCAGGCTCGGGAGCTGAGCCGGAGGACCGAAGACCTCGCCAGCAGCCGGCGTAAGTGTTTTGTCTTTGTTTGTTTCTCGTGGGGGCGCGACAGCGCACCCACTGGTTGTAGTCCCCGAGATCCGGGCCGACTGCAGCGCAGTCGGGTCGGATCTTCCTTGACGACTTTTCCTTTGCTGACTTTTTCTCTTTGTCTTTTTGCTCGTGCAGAGGCCAACGCCGACCTGCGGAGGGAACTCGGCGAAGTGCAGGCCGCTCTTCACGCCAAGGATGCCGAGTACGCTGACTTGGTTCAGGAGCGCGACCGCCTGGCCAAGAAACTGGCCGACCAAGAGGAGAGCCACAAGGCGGCCCTGCAAAAGGCGCAGGACGGCGAGGCTACCCTGAAGGCGGAGTTCGAGGCCAGGGAGGCGAGCTGGGCCGAGACGCGCCAGGCGCTGGAAGAAGGCTTCGGCCGGATCGAGGATCTCATCGATGGTAGGCCGTCTTTCTTGCCCTTCTTCCATCTGCCGGCCGCCTGCGGTTTTTGTTTTGACTTGTGTTTGCTGTCTTGCGCAGAGTATTTTCACGGCCAATCCGTCCTCGCCGCCCAAGCCATCGAAGCTTACCGCGAGGAGCGCCGTCAGACCAGGGTTGTGATTCCGCCGGGCGCGAATCGGACGTTGTCAGAGCAGCTCATCGCCATCCAGGCGCGGTTGCAGCCGGCCCATCGGCTGCTCCGCTGGCTCCAACGCGCCGGGGCGACGATGCTGTCCGCACTCTGGCCCGGCCAGACAATTCCCCGCACCCCAAGCCGGATGGCCGACTGGCTTGAAGTCGCAGTCGGCCGCTTCGAGGCCTGGAAGGCGTCCGCGGCCCGTCTTGGAGCCGGGCGCGCGCTGGAGTTCGTCCACGCGTGGTACCCAGGGCTAAGCCTGGACCAGCTGCGGACGTGGCGGTCGGAAGCCAACGCGGAGCTGGAGGAGGTGCGGCCGGCGATCGCGCAACGCGCCTCGACGATCGCCGAGTGCACCGACACCAGCGTCTTCGCGCCGGAGCTCAACGACGATGGCGCCGCCCAACCGGAGGAATGGTTCGGGCTGAACCCGGCGGACGGCGAGGACTCGGCCGAGGAGATCGCCTCCAGCGACAAGGGCGAGGATGACGAGGAGGAGGACGGCGAAGACGCCGAGCCGACTGGTGAGACGGCCGACCGTCCCCCAGCCGACCGTGCCTCCAGCAACGAGCCACGCGGGAGCGCGCCCTCTGCCGGAGGCGACGATCAAGCCGAGGTTGGCCAGCCGGCCGCTCCTTCAGCCGGCGCGACTGCTTCCACCGCCCAGCCCGGCTCGTCCGCGGCCCCGCCGGCTTGATCTGCCGTTCCCTTTGTTCCTGTTTTACTTTTTCGAACAATTTTAAGTTTCTGCAATTCCACCCACTGGGGGTGTATCGAACAATGTTGGAAGTCGACCTCTCTGGAGGCCTTTTGTGTAAATATTAATATATGCATGTGTTGGCGTTCATTCAAGTGTACTTTTTTGTCTTTAGGCTCTTTCCTTTGCCGCCTTCCCTCTTTGGGAAGGCAAGTACTTGAGCTTTCTTGGATTTGAAGCAGACTGAATGTAAGCCGGCCGGCCGGCTACTCTGGTAGTCGGTCGGCGGGAGGCAGTAAGCCGGCTTTTGTTATATATGTGAGCCTGTTTGGTCCCTAGCCGTTTTTCGTGTGCGCACCCTTTCCGGCTTGTGACTCTTGCCAGCCGGGCAGTCGGTTCTTCGAGCTGCGATTTCGGCAAGAGCCAAGCCTGGGTGTCGGCACATTACTTGTCTGACTGCGGGTAGGGCTGCTAATATAACTCTAGTTGGCTAGTCCCCGGGCCGACTCGTCGGACCCAGTACCGCACAAAATAAATGAATAGGTGATATCATACGCATGATAACTTTCATTCATAAATAAAGGGTGGCAGTCCCCGAGTCTTTCTCGGGGAGCCTACTGTTTCGTACTTAATACAAAAGTGGGCATAATACATACTGCATTTTAACTGTAAAACTTCCGAAGGAGATTTGCGTTCCATGGTCGCTCCGACTCCTTGCCGGAGTCGTCTCTCTTGCGTGCCTTCGGCTTCTGCGCGTCGATGAGGTAGTAGGCATCGTTGCCCAAGGCTCTGCTGATGATGAAGGGGCCTTCCCAGGGGGCTGCGAGCTTGTGCTGGCCGGCTGTTCGCTGGATCAGCCGGAGCACAAGGTCGCCCTCCTGGAAGGACCTTGGTCGGACCCTCCGGCTGTGGTAGCGGCGCAAACCCTGCTGGTAGATGGCAGACCGGCTGAGGGCTAACAGCCGGGCCTCTTCCAGCAGGTCGACGCCGTCTTCTCGTGCTTCTTTGGCTTCCGCTTCCATGTACATGGTTACCCGAGGCGAGTCGAACTCGATATCTGTTGGGATGACTGCCTCGGCACCATATACAAGGAAGAACGGAGTGAAGCCGGTTGATCTGTTGGGAGTAGTGCACAGACTCCATAGGACAGCCAGCAGCTCATCGAGCCAGCAGCCGGCTGAACGCTCCAGAGGTACGACCAGTCGGGGCTTGGTGCCGGACAAGATGAGGCCGTTTGCTCGCTCCACTTGGCCGTTTGACTGCGGGTGGGCGACTGACGCAAGGTCCAGCCGGATACCTTGCGCAGCGCAGAACCGCGCCAAGGCGCCTTTGGCAAAGTTCGTGCCGTTGTCGGTGATGATGCTGTGCGGTACGCCGTACCGGGTTGTTATATCTGCAATGAAAGTCGCTGCAGTTGGCCCATTCAGCTTCTTGATCGGCTTCGCCTCGATCCACTTGGTGAATTTGTCGACGGCGACGAGCAAATGTGTCATGTCGCCGCGTGCCGTCTTGAATGGGCCTACCATATCCAATCCCCAGACGGCAAAGGGCCAGGTGATGGGCATGGTCTTGAGTGCCGAAGCCGGCATGTGTTGCCGCGAGCTGAAAAGCTGGCAGCCTTTGCAGTGTTTAACTAGCTCTTTGGCGTCGTCCAAAGCATTCGGCCAGAAGAAACCGTGGCGGAAGGCTTTGGCGACGAGTGATCTTGATGCGGCGTGGTGGCCGCACTGTCCTTGGTGTATATCTCTGAGGATCGCGATGCCTTTCTCCTGCTCGACGCATCGCTGCAAGACTCCAGTGGCGTTGCGCTTGACAAGCTCTCTGTTGACGATTGTGTATGCTCCAGCCCGGCGCTGGACTTGTCTTGCTTCGCTTTTGTTAGCCGGCAGGTCATGGTTCACCAAAAAGTTGCGGATGGTTTGGGCCCATGATGGGGCGGCGACTTCCTTTGCCACCAATGTGGCCACAGCCACCAGGGTGGGCGGGCTGGGTAATGCAGTGCTGGAGTCGGCCGCCGCTTGCTGTGCTGAAGAAGTCCCCGGGCCGGCTACCGCAGTCCCCGGGCCGGCTACCGCAGTCCCCGGGCCGGCTACCGCAGTCCCCGGGCCGGGTGCGGCAGTCCCCGAGCCACATATTGAAGTCCCCGGGCCGGCTGCTTGATTCTTCGAGCCGGACCCGGCCTCCTCAGGGTTAGGCGGCATGAAGATGGAGTCGGATTCCGGAGACGGCTTGATTGATGGCTTGAGGAGGCGCTGTAGGGCGACGCCGGTTGGTATTGCTTGCCGCGTGGAGCCTATTCGGGCCAGAGCATCTGCTGGCTCGTTGTCGGCTCGCGGTACGTGAAGGAATTCACACCCGTCAAAGTATCCGCTGATTTGCTGCACTAGGAAACGGTAGCTCGCCATGTTTGCGTCCTTGGCGTCCCAGTCGCTAGAAGATTGCTGCACCACCAAATCCGAGTCGCCATAGCACAGGATCCGGCGGATGCCAAGTTCCTTGGCAAGCCGGAGCCCGTGTATGAGCGCTTCGTACTCGGCTACATTGTTGGAGGCGGCGAAGTGGATCTGCAACGTGTATCTGAGCTTGTCGCCCTTTGGAGAGGTAAGGACGACGCCGGCTCCCAAGCCGGTGCGCATCTTTGATCCGTCAAAGTGCATGCGCCAATGGGTGGAGTCAGGCGCTGGTGGTAAGTACTGGGTCTCGGCCCAGTCGACGAGGATGTCGGCCAGCGCTTGCGTCTTGATGGCGGTGCGGGGTTGGTAGAAGATCGTGTAGGGGGCCAGCTCGATGGCCCATTTAGCCACCCGGCCAGATGCATCCCGGCTGCCTATGATCTCGGCCAGCGGGGCAGTGCATACGACCGTGATGGGATGCTCTTGAAAGTACGGCTTCAGCTTCTTGGCGGCGAAGTACACGCCATAGCACATCTTCTGATAGTGCGGGTAATTTTGCTTCGAGGCGGACAACACCTCGCTTAGGTAATAAACCGGCCTCTGGACCGGCTGGGCTCGGCCTTCTTCGGGGCGTTCGACCATAATGACGGTGCTGACCACCCGGCTAGTGGCGGCAATATATAGGAGCATGGGATCCTTCTCAGTCGGTGCCGCCAAGACAGGCGGCGTGGACAGCATTTTCTTCAGCTCGTGGAAAGCTTGGTCAGCCTGGTCATTCCACTCAAAGTGAGTGCTCTTCTTCATGAGGCGGTAGAGGGGGAGAGCTTTTTCTCCAAGCCGGCTGATGAAGCGGTTCAGAGAGGCCAGGCACCCGGTGAACTTCTGAATCTCTCTGAGCTTGGTTAGGACCGCCATCCTCTCAATGGCCTTGATCTTCACAGGGTTGCACTCTATGCCGCGTTCGGAGACCAGAAAGCCTAGGAGCTGGCCGGCTGGCACTCCGAACACGCATTTCTCCGGGTTGAGCTTGATCCGGAACCGGCGCAGGTTCTCGAATGTCTCCTTCAAGTCTTCCAGCAGAGTGCCACGCTTCTCCGTCTTCACCACAACATCATCCACGTAAACGTGGGCGTTCTTGCCGAGCTGCGTGAGGAGGCACTTCTGCATGCAATGCTGAAAAGTGGCGCTGGCATTCCTCAAGCCGAACATCATAGTCAGGTAGCAGAAGGCTCCAAACGGCGTGATGAAGGCGGTCTTCAGTTGGTCATCCGGGTTCAGCTTTATCTGGTGGTATCCCGAGTAGGCATCCAAAAAGCTCAACAGCTCGCATCCGGCTGTGGAGTCACTTGATCAATCCTGGGCAGGGCGAAGGGATCTTTTGGGCAGGCTTTGTTGAGGCTTGTGTAATCTATACACATGCGCCACTTGTTATTCTTTTTCAGCACGAGAACCGGGTTCGCGAGCCACTCGGGGAAGAAAACTTCCATGATGAAGCCGGCTGCGAGAAGCCGGGCTATCTCCTCCCCTATGATCCTTCTCTTCTCCTCTGACAGTCGGCGAAGGGGCTGCTTGACGGGTTTAGCATCCTCCCGCACGTGCAATTTGTGCTCGGCGAAATCCTTCGGAACACCCAACATGTCCTTGGGGGACCATGCAAAGATATCCCGATTCTCACGGAGGAAATCGACGAGCTCGCCTTCCTATTTGCTATCCAGGCTCGCCCCAATGACGGGAAACCTCTCGGGGTGCTCGGGGTCGAGCTGTATCTTCTTGGTCTCCTTGGCCGGCTGAAAAGATCCTTGGGCATCATACTCCTTGGAGTCGGCGGGTTGGTTTAGCTGCTTGCTGGCCAGGGCCACGACCTGGTCCAGCGTCTTCTTCTCTGCAGCGATCACGAGGGATTCGGCCAGCCGGCTGCTGGTCGCGGCGCAGTCGGCGGACTTCTTGTAGTCGCCGGCGATGGTGATGACACCCTTGGAGCTCGGTATCTTCATCTTGAGGTAAGCATAGTGGGGGACCGCCATGAACTTGGCCAAGGCGGGTCGGCCAAGCAAGGCATGGTAAGGGCTCTCCAGGTCCACCACCTCGAACCAGATTGCTTCTCGGCGGAAAAGATCCTTGCCCCCAAAGAGTACATCGATCTTGATCTTGCCGATGGGGGCACAGGATAAACCGGGTACGATGCCGTGGAACACCGTTCGAGTCGGCGCAAGCTGCTTTGCCTTGACACCCAGCTTCTCCATGGTGTCGCGGTACAGGATGTTGATGCTGCTTCCGCCGTCGATCAGCATGCGGGAGAAGCGTGCGGCGCGCGTATCCGTTGCAAGGGTGGCCTCCAAGACCAATGCGTAGGAGCCGGGGGACGGCATCACCTCTGGGTGGTCGGCCCGGCTCCAACTGATGGGTTTCTCCGACCAGTGCATGTGGCCGGCTGGGCTGGTAGCGGCCACATTGACTTCTTGTTGCTCTCGGCGGTTGCTGCGCCGGTCTTCGGGCTGGCTCGTGAAGACAACATAAGATGCTTGCTCATCGGGGAAATCGTCCTGCACGGCGTCGACCGCGGGCCGGGCGGCTTTGGGCGGCGGAGCCGGCGGCGGTGGGCCGGCAGGCGGAGTCGGCGTGAGCCCTTCGCCCTTCGAGATTCGGGCGAGCCAGTTGCATTTGCGGGTCGTGTGGTTGGACGGCTTCGCGCCGCTGTGGAACTTGCACGGGGCATCAAGGGTTTGCTCGTAGGAGAAGGCCGGCTGCCAAGCCGGCCGGCCGCCCTTGGGCTTCTTGGGTGCGGGCCGCCCTTCAGGCGGCGTGTCTTCGACCGTGGCCACCTGCCGGCTGGCGGGAGGCGGCGCAGGGCCCTTGCGCTTTTGATCATTCTGGTGTTGGCGTCGGCCGCCGTCCCCAGCCGGCGCTTGGGGCACCGGATTGAGCACTTTTCCGGATGCGTCCACCCGGAGCTCGGTCTTCATTGAGGAGTCGGCGGTGGCGTACTTGTCGGCGATGTTCAGGAGCTCGTCGAGGGTAGTCGGCTCATCGCAGAGAAGCTTGTGCTTGAGGAGGGTGCCCTCTCGGCACCCGGCAGTGAAGTATTCGATGGCTTGCACCTCGTGCACCCCCTCGCAGGAGTTGCGGAGCTTGGCCCAACGAGTCAGGTAGTCGCGAGTGGACTCGGCTGGGCCCTGTACGCACAGGGAGAGCTGTCTGGGCTTGGGAGCCCGCTTGTAGGTGCTGGTGAAGTTGCGAACGAAGGCTTCAGTGAAATCCACCCAGCTGTTGATGCTGAGGGGCTTGAGGCTGTTAAGCCAAGTCCGTGCCGTGCCTTGCAGCATGAGGGGCACGTACTTTACGGCAACGCGCCGGTTGCCATTGGCGATGCTGACGGCTGTGGAGTAGTCGGTCAGCCAATCTTCCGGCTTCACCGAGCCGTTGTACATGGGTGTGTCTCTTGGGAGCGAGAACCCTTTGGGGAAGGGCTCGTCGCGGATGCGGGGGCCAAAGCAAGGCGGGCCGACATCGTCTTCTTCTTCTAGCGCCAGGGATCGGGCCAGGCGGTCGATCCGGTGGCGGGCGTCGTTCTCGCCGACTCCCTCGCGGCGACCAAGCCGGCCGCTGAGAGTCGGGTGAGCCACTGGAGGCAGGGTGGGATATCTCTCTCCGCGAGCTCGAGGCGGAGGCGGGGTGCCCCGCCATTCCATGGCTCGGGGGCGGCCGTCCGCGTCTCGCTCGATGGAGACTTGGGTCCGGCTTCGGCTGGAAGCCGGCTCCTTGTCGCGCCGCGCGCGGGTGTTGCTCGTAGTCGGCGACCGGGAAGTCGCGCCGTGTTCGCGGCGCGGGGGAGGGCTCCCCACGCAGACGTCGGCTTCATGCCGTCGTGCGGCCGCATCGATTAGTTGCTGGATGCGTCGCGTCATGTGGGGGAGGTCTTCGGCTTCCAAGCCATCCAGCTCATCTACGGCCGCCTGGGCGGCGCGTAGGTTCTCGAGCGGGGTGGCGTAGACCGGGCGATCTACTCCAAGTGTGTCGGCATGACGGTGCCACGTTGCCTGACAACGCCAGCCCGGCTTGGGCCAGCCGGAGCCGGCGTGCCGAAGGCGGCGCGGTCAGCTTCGCGCTGGTAGGCCTCGGTGAGGCGTCTTACGGAGGCCAGCCGCCGGCCCTCCGTGAGGAGGGCGAGGCAGCGTGCCTCCAGAACTTCGTCGCTGGCCGATAACCATCACCTCGGGGGTGTCAGAATCGCGATCGCCAGCCGGAGGGAGCGGGTCGTTGTAGACCGTGACGTTGGTGGGGAAGGTATCGGAGGATGCCGTGTCGGAGTCGACCGGCATCGGGTCGGTGGAGCCAACCGACTCCAAATCCGCAGCGGGCTCGCTGGAGACGTGGAGCTGGCCGAGGAGGTTGGCGAGGTGATCTGTGCCCGCATCGGAGGCAAGCTCGTCGGAGATGCGGGCCTTGTCGAAGAGGTCGGCGAGGCCGCTAGCCGCGCAGATGTTGGTGATGCCATGCAGCGCGTCGCGGCAAGTGCCATCGGGCGAGCCAGGCTGGCTACGCTCGCGAGGAAGGAAAAGGGTTCCCGTCCAGAACAGGTCTCCGGACGACGGTGCACCTGGCCCCACGGTGGGCACCAAATGTCGGGTGGTAGGAGCGACATATGCCAACGGGTGGCTTATCATTGCGGGGGCCAATAGAACGTCGCCGGTGCCTGGAAACGGGATGAGGCGAAGACATGCATGTCGGCGAATCTTACCCAGCTTCGGGGCTCTCCGGGGAGATAATACCCCTACTGCTGCTCTGCGGGGTCTCCGCATAGTTACTAAGTGGACAAGTAGCTACAATGCTCCTTGAGCTGTTTTGGGTGGAAGGAGGAAGAAGGGCTCGGCTCAGCCTGCTTCCTCTCCTTGTATGGTGTCTAGGTCTAGGAAGAGAGTCCAACCCTTTGCATGAGTGCACCGGGGTGTTTATATAGGCCTACCCCCCAGGGGTACAATGGTAATCCGACTGGGCGCTGGGCCCAACTGTCTGTGACTATGCTCGCCGGCTTCTCCGCCGGCTTCTAGGGCCCGCCGGCTGCCGGCTCCTGGGTCGACAGGCCGGCCCCACTGGCCAGGGCCTGGTCGGCAGCTGGTTACTGTTACTCCGTGTCGTTGACGCAGGCTTGGTCGGGGTAAGCATGGCTACAGTAACGCCGCCCTGGCGGGCGATTACTGTAGCCCCGCCGCATCTTGTCTCCTTAATGGGTGTCTCCTTTGAGGAGGGCGGCAGGCTGGCTACGTGAAGCCGGCCCCCTGTCTTGCCGGCTTGAGAGGAGGTGCGGCCGCCTTCGGCATCTCTCTGCCCGAAGGGGCCCACCACCTCGGGGGCCACGCTGGCGGCCCGTCGTGGACGGCGTCAGAGCCGCCGTGGCTACAGTGCCGCGCCGGGCAGGCCGCAGCTGCCCGCACGACGCGCTGTACCAGGCGTGCTCCGGGTTTTGGGGGTGGCAGGCTCTACTGTAGCCACGCCCCGCTTCATCATCGCAGAGTGGACGCGTACATTGCGGGTACGGCGTTGACTGCTTTATGGGAGCCGGCCTGGCAGTAGCCGGCCTTGCTGTAGCCGGCCCTGCCGTAGCCGGCCCTCCGCAGCTTTCTTCATGAGGGTGAAAAGGCGGGCCGCCCCCGAAGCCGGCCAGGAAGGTAGCCGGCTAGGGGGGAGGCGGCCCAAGTCCTGAGTCTTCTTATGAGCCAGATGGGCTCATAATTTTTTCAGAGGGGCCAGGGGAAGCCGGCTGGGCTACCCATGGCTATTTACCCCGACACCCGGGGGGCCACATGGGCTGTAGGGGTGTGCGCCTTGGCCTATATGGGCCAAGGGCACCAGCCCCAAGAGGCCCATGCGCCAAGAGATAAGGGAAAGGAAGAGTCCTAAAAGGGGAAGGCACCTCCTAGGTGCCTTGGGGAGGATGGACTCCTCCCTGGCCGCACCCTTCCTTGGAGGAAGGGCCAAGGCTGCACCCCCCTCTCCCTTGGCCCTATATATAGTGGGGGGAAGGGAGGGCAGCCGCACCTAAGCCCTGGCGCCTCCCTCTCCCTCCCGTGACACATCTCCCTCCTCCCGCAGCGCTTGGCGAAGCCCTGTGGGAATCCCGCTACTTCCACCACCACGCCGTCGTGCTGCTGGATCTCCATCAACCTCTCCTCCCCCCCTTGCTGGATCAAGAAGGAGGAGACATCGCTGCTCCGTACGTGTGTTGAACGCAGAGGTGCCGTCCGTTCGGCGCTAGGATCATCGGTGATTTGGATCACGATGAGTACGACTCCATCAACCCCGTTCTCTTGAACGCTTCCGCGCGCGATCTACAAGGGTATGTAGATCCAGTCCTCCCTCGTTGTTAGATGACTCCATATATTGATCTTGGTGACACGTAGGAAAATTTTGAATTATTGCTACGTTCACCTACAGTGGCATCATGAGCTAGGTCTATTGCGTAGATTCTATGCACGAGTAGAACACAATGTAGTTGTGGGCGTTGATTTTGTTCAATATGCTTACCGTTACTAGTCCAATCTTGATTCGGCGGCATTGTGGGATGAAGCGGCCCGGACCAACCTTACACGTACGCTTACGTGAGACCGGTTCCACCGACTGACATGCACTAGTTGCATAAGGTGGCTGGCGGGTGTCTGTCTCTCCCACTTTAGTCGGATCGGATTCGATGAAAAGGGTCCTTATGAAGGGTAAATAAATTGGCATATCACGTTGTGGTCTTTGCGTAGGTAAGAAACATTCTTGCTAGAAACCCATAGCAGCCACGTAAAACATGCAAACAAAAATTAGAGGACGTCTAACTTGTTTTTGCAGGGTATGCTATGTGATGTGATATGGACAAAGGATGTGATGAATGATATATGTGATGTATGAGATGATCATGTTCTTGTAATAGGAATCACGACTTGCATGTCGATGAGTATGACAACTGGTAGGAGCCATAGGAGTTGTCTTTATTTATTGTATGACCTACGTGTCATTGAACAACGCCATGTAATTACTTTACTTTATTGCTAACTGTTAGCTGTAGTAGTAGAAGTAATAGTTGGCGAGACAACTTCATGAAGACACGATGATGTAGATCATGATGATGGAGATCATGGTGTCATGCCGGTGACGATGATGATCATGGAGCCCCGAAGATGGAGATCAAAAGGAGCAAAGTGATGATGGCCATATCATGTCACTATTTGATTGCATGTGATGTTTATCATGTTTATACATCTTATTTGCTTAGAACGACGGTAGTAAATAAGATGATCCCTCATTAAAATTTCAAGAAAGTGTTCCCCCTAACTGTGCACCGTTGCGAAAGTTGTCGTTTCGAAGCACCACGTGATGATCGGGTGTGATAGATTCTTACGTTCGAATACAACAGGTGTTGACGAGCCTAGCATGTACAAACATGGCCTCGGAACACATGCAAACACTTAGGCTGACTTGACGAGCCTAGCATGTACAGACATGGCCTCGGAACACAGAAGACCGAAAGGTCGAGCATGAGTCATATGGCAGATACGATCAACATGAAGATGTTCACCGATGTTGACTAGTCCGTCTCACGTGATGATCGGACACGGCCTAGTTGACTCGGATCATGTAATCACTTAGATGACTAGAGGGATGTCTATCTGAGTGGGAGTTCATAAGATGAACTTAATTATCCTGAACATAGTCAAAAGGTCTTCGCAAATTATGTCGTAGCTCGCGCTTTAGTTCTACTGTTTAGATATGTTCCTAGAGAAAAATTTAGTTGAAAGTTGATAGTAGCAATTATGCGGACAAGGTCCGTAAACTGAGGATTGTCCTCATTGCTTCATAGAAGGCTTATGTCCTTAATGCACCTCTTAGTGTGCTGAACCTCGAACGTCGTCTGTGGATGTTGCGAACATCTGACATACACGTTTTGATAACTACATGATAGTTCAGTTAAACGGTTTAGAGTTGAGGCACCGAAGATATTCACGATGTTTGACACCACAAAAGTAGAAATCAAGAGACATATATGATGATCCTTGAGATATTCACGATGTTTGACACCACAAAAGTAGAAATCAAGAAGGAACATCAATTGTTGATGGTTGGTGAAACCACTGGTTTCAAGAAGGGCAAGAAGGGATACTTCATGAAACGGCAATTCAGCTGCTGCTCTAGTGAAGAAACCCAAGGTTGAACCCAAACCCGAGACTAAGTGCTTCTGTAATAAGGGGAACAACCACTGGAGTAGAATTACCCTAGATACTTGGTAGATTAGAAGGCTGGCAAGGTCGATAGAAGTATATTGGATATACATTGTGTTGATGTGTACCTTACTAGTACTCCTAGTAGCACCAGGGTATTAGATACCGGTTCGGTTGCTAAGTGTTAGTAACTCGAAATAAAAGCTACGGAATAAACGGAGACTAGCTAAAGGTGAGCTGACGATATGTTGGAAGTGTTTCCAATGTTGATATGATCAAGCATCGCACGCTCCCTCTACCATCGAGATTGGTGTTTGCGTTGAGCATAGACATGATTGGATTATGTCTATCGCAATACGGTTATTCATTTAAGGAGAATAATGGTTACTCTGTTTATTTGAATAATACCTTCAATGGTCTTGCACCTAAAATGAATGGTTTATTGAATCTCGATCATAGTGATACACATGTTTGTGCCAAAAAGATAGTAATGATAAGTACCACCTACTTGTGGCACTGCCACGTAAGTCATATCGGTATAAAACGCATGAAGAAGCTCCATGTTGATGGATCTTTGGGCTCACTCATTTTTGAAAAGTTTGAGACATGCGAACCATGTCTATTGGTGTATATGCATGAAGAAACTCCATGCAAATGGACCGTTTGGACTCACTTGCTTTTGAATCACTTGAGACCTGCAAATCATACCACATGGGCGAGATGACTGAAAGCGTCGTTTTTCAGTAAAATGGAACTAGAAAGCAACTTGTTGGAAGTAATACATTTTGATGTGTGCAGTCCAATGAGTGCTGAGGCGTGTAGTGGATATCATTATGTTCTTACTTCACAGATGATTTGAGTAGATGTTGAGTATATTTACTTGATGAATCACGAGTCTGAATTATTGAAAGGTTCAAGTAATTACATTGTGAAGTGGAAAGATCGTCGTGACAAGAGGATAAAAGATCTATGATATGATCATAGAGATGAATATCTGAATTACGAGTTTGGCACAGAATTAAGACATTGTGGAAATTGTTTCACAACTAATATAGCCTGGAACACCATAGTGTGATGGTGTGTCCGTACATCATAACTGCACCTTATTGGATATGATGCATACCATGATGTCTCTTATCAAATTACCGCGATAGTTTATGGGTTAGGCATTAGAGACAACCACATTCACTTTAAAAGGGGCACCACGTAATTCCGATGAGATGACACCATATGAACTATGGTTTAGAGAAACCTAAGCTGTCATTTCTTAAAAGGTTTGGGGCTACGACGCTTATGTGAAAAAAGGTTTCATGCTGATAAGCTCGAACCCGAAGCGGATAAATGCATCTTCATAGGACACCCAAAAACAGTTGGGTATACCTCCTGTCTCAGATTCAAAAGCAATAAGGGATTGTTTCTAGAATCGGGTCCTTTCTCGAGGAAAAGTTTCTCTCAAAAGAATTGAGTGGGAGGATGGTGGAGACTTGATGAGGTTATTGAACCGTCTCTTCAACTAGTGTGTGACAGGGCACAAGGAGTTGTTCCTGTGGCACCTACACCAATTGAAGTGGAAGCTTATGATAGTGATCATGAAACTTCAGATCAAGTCACTACCAAACCTCGTGGGATGACAAGGATGCGTGCTACTTCAGAATGGCACGTAATCCTATCTTGGAAGTCATGTTGCTAGACAACAATGAGCCTACGAGCTATGGAGAAGCGATGGTGGGCCCAGATTCCGATGAATGGCTCGAGGCCATAAAATCCGAGAGAGGATCCATGTATGAAAACAAAGTGTAGACTTTGGCAGAACGGCTCGATGGTCGTGAGGCTGTTGAGTACAGATGGATTTTAAAAGGAAGACGGACAATGATGGTAAATGTCACCATTAAGAAAGCTTGACTTGTCGTTAAGATGTTTCCCGACAAGTTCAAGGAGTTGACTACGATGAGACTTTCTCACCCGTAGCGATGCCACGAGTCTGTTGGAATTATGTTAGTGATTACTACATTATTTATGAAATCTTGCAGATAGGATGTCAAAACATTGTTTCCTCGACGATTTTCTTGAGGAAAGGTTGTATGTGATACAACCGGAAGGTTTTGTCAATCCTGAAAGATGCTAATAAGTATGCAAAGCTCCAGCAATCCTTCTAAGGACTGGAGTAAGCATCTCGGAGTTGGAATGTACGCTTTGATGAGATGATCAAAGATTTTGGGTTTATACAAAGTTTGTGAGAAACTTGTATTTCCAAAGAAGTGAGTGGGAGCACTATAGAATTTCTGATGAGTATATGTTGTTGACATATTGTTGATCAGAAATGACGTAGAATTTCTGGAAAGCATATAGGGTTATTTGGAAAGTGTTTTTCAATGGAAAGCCTGGATTAAGATACTTGAGCATTGAGCATCAAGATCTATAAGGATAGATCAAAACGCTTAATGGTACTTTCAAATGAGCACATACCTTGACATGATCTTGAAGGTGTTCAAGTTGGATCAGTCAAAGAAGGAGTTCTTGCCAGAGTTGTAAGGTATGAAGTTAAGACTTAAAGCTCGACCACGGCAGAATAGAGAGAAAGGACGAAGGTCGTCCCCTATGCTTAGACATAGGCTCCATAGTATGCTATGCTGTGTACCACACCTGATGTGTGCCTTGCCACATGTCCGGCAAGAGGATACAAAGGTGATCAAGGAGTGGATCACCGGACAGCGGTCAAAATTGTCCTTGGAGAAAATAAGGACCTGTTTCTCGATTATGGAGGTGATAAATAGTTCGGCGTAAAGGGTTACATCGATGCAAGCTTTAACACCTATCCGAATGACTCTGAGTAGCAAACCGGATACGTATAGTGGAGCAACCATTTGGAATAGCTCCAAGTGGAACGTGGTAGCAGCATCTACGATATGACATAGAGATTTGCGAAGTACATACGGATCTGAATGTTGCAGACCCGTTGACTAAAACCTCTCTCATAAGCATAACATGATCAAACCCAGAACTCATTGAGTGTTAATCACATAGTGATGTGAACTAGATTATTGACTCTAGTAAACTCTTTGGATGTTGGTCACATGGTGATGTCACCTATGAGTGTTAATCACATGGCGATGTGAACTAGATTATTGACTCTAGTGCAAGTGGGAGACTGTTGGAAATATGCCCTAGAGGCAATAATAAATTGGTTATTATTATATTTCCTTGTTCATGATAATCTTTTATTATCCATGCTAGAATTGTATTGATAGCAAACTCAGATACATGTGTGGATACATAGACAACACCATGTCCCTAGTAAGCCTCTAGTTGACTAGCTCGTTGATCAATAGATGGTTACGGTTTCCTGACCATGGACATTGGATGTCGTTGATAACGGGATCACATCATTAGGAGAATGATGTGATGGACAAGACCCAATCCTAAGCCTAGCACAAGATCATGTAGTTCGTATGCTAAAGCTTTTCTAATGTCAAGTATCATTTCCTTAGACCATGAGATTGTGCAACTCCCGGATACCGTAGGAGTGCTTTGGGTGTGCCAAATGTCACAACGTAACTGGGTGGCTATAAAGGTACACTACAGGTATCTCCGAAAGTGTCTGTTGGGTTGGCACGAATCGAGACTGGGATTTGTCACTCCGTGTAAGCGGAGAGGTATCTCTGGGCCCACTCGGTAGGACATCATCATAATGTGCACAATGTGATCAAGGAGTTGATCACGGGATGATGTGTTACGGAACGAGTAAAGAGACTTGCTGGTAACGAGATTGAACAAGGTATCGGGATACCGACGATCGAATCTCGGGCAAGTATCGTACCGCTAGACACAGGGAATTGTATACGGGATTGATCGAATCCTCGACATCATGGTTCATCCGATGAGATCATCATGGAACATGTGGCAACCAACATGGGTATCCAGATCCCGCTGTTGGTTATTGACCGCAGAACGTCTCGGTCATGTGTGCATGCTTCCCGAACCCGTAGGGTCTACACACTTAAGGTTCGGTGATGCTAGGGTTATAGAGATATTAGTATGCGGTAACCCGAAAGTTGTTCGGAGTCCCGGATGAGATCCCGGACGTCATGAGGAGTTCCGGAATGGTCTGGAGGTAAAGATTTATATATGGGAAGTCTTGTTTTGGTCGCCGGAAAAGTTTCGTGCATTATCGGTATTGTATCAGGAGTGCCGAAAGGGGTCCGGGGGTCCACCTGCCCCGGGGGGCCACATGGGCTGTAGGGGTGTGCGCCTTGGCCTATATGGGCCAAGGGCACCAGCCCCAAGAGGCCCATGCGCCAAGAGATAAGGGAAAGGAAGAGTCCTAAAAGGGGAAGGCACCTCCTAGGTGCCTTGGGGAGGATGGACTCCTCCCTGGCCGCACCCTTCCTTGGAGGAAGGGCCAAGGCTGCGTCCCCCCCTCTCCCTTGGCCCTATATATAGTGGGGGAAGGGAGGGCAGCCGCACCTAAGCCTTGGTGCCTCCCTCTCCCTCCCGTGACACATCTCCCTCCTCCCGCAGCGCTTGGCGAAGCCCTGTTCGAATCCCGCTACTTCCACCACCACACCGTCGTGCTGCTGGATCTCCATCAACCTCTCCTTCCCCCTTGCTGGATCAAGAAGGAGGAGACGTCGCTGCTCCGTACGTGTGTTGAACGTGGAGGTGCCGTCCGTTCGGTGCTAGGATCATCGGTGATTTGGATCACGACGAGTACGACTCCATCAACCCCGTTCTCTTGAACGCTTCTGCGCGCGATCTACAAGGGTATGTAGATCCACTCCTCCCTCGTTGCTAGATGACTCCATAGATTGATCTTGGTGACACGTAGGAAAATTTTGAATTATTGCTACGTTCCCCTACAGGAAGATGGTAAAGAAAGCATTGCGTTATGCGCAAGGCATGAAGGACTACATGCTAATATACATGAGAAGTGATCCCCTAGAGATAAAAGGGTATTCAGATGCATATTTTGTGGGGGACAGAGATGATAGAAAATCCACGTCAGGATACGTCTTCACTCTCGCTGGGGGAGCTATTTCGTGGAAAAGCTCCAAACAGTCAATAGTTGCATCATCTATGATGTATGCAGAATTCATAGCATGCTTCGAAGCCACGGGGCAGGCGATATGGCTAAAGAAATTTGTACCCGACTTGAAAGTGGTAGATTGTATTCACAAACCACTAAAGATGTACTGCGACAACCAACCCGTGGTATTTTACGCTCACAACAACAAGTCGAGTAATGTTTCCAAAACAATAGAGATAAGGTATTATGTTGTGAAAGATAAAATCCAGGATCAAACTATAAGTCTCGAGCATATAAGGAGAAAGGATATGCTTGCGGATCCGCTAACGAAAGGCTTACCACCCAATGTGTTCAAGGAACACTTAGCCGGCATGGGTTTAAGGGAAAGCCTTATGATTTCTGGATAGGCCCAAAAGGAACAGAATTTGCTTCTGAACATAACGTATGTTGTAGCTGTATGATTCTAACGACAATTAAGTTGTGACGGTGAAACATGCTCTATGTACCAATATGTGATGAAACAAATAAAGTATAAAGTATAAAGTTAAAAGTAAAGTTGAAATCAAGGGGGAGAATGTTAGGTTGATCTCTATCCCGTTCGAACCCAACGGTTTGAACGGGCCCTTGACTCGCGCCCTGATCGGGGGCGCCCAACCAAACCATTGTTGGTGGGCCCCTGTGACCCGCGCTATATAAACAGAGGTGGGGGACGGGGCATGACTCACGAGGTTAATCGCTACCACAATCGCCACCGACACTCCCTACTGATCTAGGGTTAGCGCGGTGCTCATGGGAAGCTCCACCACCGCCGCCACACTCTCTGCCATCACCGGCCGCTACTCCACCATGGCCACCTCGGCGGGATCATCAACTCTGTCGGATCTCGGGTTCCGGCAGACCCTTAAGGTTTGAACACTGGGGTGCGCGCGGAAATCACGTCCTCAACCTCCCCGCCTCACAAAGATCTAAACTACTAAGAGAATCACGCAAGAGACACAAGATTTATACTGGTTCGGGCCACCATTGTGGTGTAATACCCTACTCCAGTGTGTGGTGGATGGATTGCCTCCTGGGGCTGGTGATGATGAACAATACAAGGAAGAACAGCCTCACGAGGGTCTGTTCTTGGCTGGGGCGATGAACTGCTAGGAGGAGTTCAGTCGCCCTTCTCTCTTTCTCTCTCTCTCTCCCTGATTTCCGATCTTCGATCTACCAACTAATCGAGCCGAACCCTTTGCTACGTGGGTGGCCGTCCCTATTTATAGAGGCCCTGGTCCTCTTCCCAAATATTGAGCGGGAAGGGAGCCAACAATGGCGGGCTAATTTGAAGGGGGCAGCGGGTACATCTATCCTGACAAAAGGTGGCCTTCGCCTGCAAAAGGCTCTGGTGATGACGCCGTACTGGGCTCCATGGTGACCTCCGTCTCATAGTCCGCTTGGTCCTGGTCTTGTTGCACCGAAACGGCAACCTTTGCCTGATGCCTCGGTACTCCGCGGCTGCGCTTGCCTCCTTTGCACCAAAGAGGAAAGAAGGACGCTGCGCGCGCTGGCGCCCGCCTGGCGCCCTCGATCGTCATGGCTTGCGTCACTGGCACCTCGCGAGGTACCCCGCCTTGATATCTCCGTCTCCTCATGAGCCAGCCTGAGGAGGCTGCCTGAGGATGCGCCGCGTCGTCCGCCTCGCGAGGCTTGGCCCCTCGCGAGGGTCTTGAGTCTTGTGCTTGTTGAAGATGGGCCATGCTGGGCCCCCACTTGAGCCACGCCGCAGGCCGCAGGCAGGCAAGTCTGGGGACCCCCATTCCCAGAACGCCGACAGTAGCCCCCGGGCCTAAGGTGCGCACGGACTTGGCCGTGCCGAGAGGCGAAAGGGCAAGGGCGAAGCGCCGCGGGCCCTAACAGCCTGCGGCCTTGGGCGCCGCGTGGCGGTTGATAGGACGTGGGCGTCTCCACTTCCCCACGGCACCTTGGTGATCGTGCGAGTTGGACAAGTCCCTGCATGCAGATCATGTTATGATTACCTGCGATCGTGGGGGCCGGCGATTGGCCTTCGCCGGCTATAAGTACGGCACCGCGCATGCCCTTCCAATCCATCTCTTCTTGCTTTCCCATTCGCCTCAGTTCTCGCTCCGTCTTGGTGTGATGGCTCCATCGAGGAGGTACTCGGCTGCGGAGAAGGGGAAGGCCCTCCAGGTTGGTCCTGCCTCTCCCCCGGCCAGGCATGGTCGTGGTCGCCCTCGAAAGCATCCGGTGGCCGCCCCGGCCGCGTTCGGTGGCCATGGAGGCGGCTCCCAGCGCGGCGGCGGGCGAGCCGCCGTAGCCGAAGGACGCGCCTGGGTCGCGCGTTCTCCCAGGCCGCGCTTCCGCGCTGTGCAGGCGCTGCTGGAGTTCGTCGTCTGGTCGGCGGAGCTGACTCGCGCCCGGCTCCCTCTCCCTCGCTTCCTCCTTGGTGAACTCCCGGCCGGCGCTCCTGGCGGCCTCTGGCTCCAGGCGGAGGGCTACTGCAGCAGGTCCTCGTGGGTCGTGCTGGAGGTCTCCGCCAGCGGGGGCTTGGCCTTCACTCATGGCTGGCAGGCGTTCGCCCGTGCTCGCGGCCTGGAGCATCGGTGCACTCTGCACTTCAGGTTCGACGGCGACGCCACCCTCTATGTGAGGGTGTTTGGGGAAGATGGTCGCCGCGTGGGGTGCTGCCCTAAGGACGACGATCGCGTCCGCGGGCCCCGCTCCGATGGTGATGGAGGAGATAGCGCCCGCGCGGACGGCGGCGTCCGCGACTCCCCAAGCTTCGTCAGCTCCTCCTCAAGCGACTCCTCCAGCGGTGGCAGCAGTCCTCCCCCGCGCCGTCGAGCTTGCTTGGGAGGTGGCGGTTCGTCCGCCCGCCGTCGTGCCCCGGTGAAGCGCGAGAGGGAGTCCGCCTGAGGCCCTGAGGCAGCCCGTGTCGCCTCCGCGGGCCAATGTGAGGGGGGGCTATGCCGGGCTCGTCTTTTCCCTTTTTCTTTTGTTACCTGTGTAAGACAGAACAGCTGCATGGAGCCCCCTTGGGGCGTGTTGAGAAACATTGCCGTTTTGGCTATTACCTTGATCTCATTTTTTGCACCTCTTGATTTCTCGCCTGTGCGTAGATAGTTTTCGACCCCTGCCGGGGGGTGGGGCGACCGACCCAGGCCCTGTGTGCACGTCGCGGTGCCCGAGGGGCACGGACTAGGAGGGGTGCTCTTGTAATGTGCCAGGGTCGTGAGAACCTTCCTGCGGCTAGGGCAGAAACCCTCGCGAGGACGTCTAAGCACTATCCCTCGCGAGGTTGTTTACGAGAGAAACCAAAGCGAGGGGCGAAAATCGACGAACCACAAATCAGCAACAACGACAACTTCAATAAGACTCCAAATGCAAACAAACATGTCAACTGTGGAAAGCAAATGAAAAAGCCGTGTCCGGCACCTAGTCTAGTCTTCGACATCTTCTCACCAGCGTGGAGCTAAGTGCTGCCACTGGGCGTGGGAGGGAGCCCCAGGGCCTGAGGCCGGCGCTCCTGAGACTCCGGGGCGTGTACATCCCCACTCATTATTACGTGAGAGTGTCACGGGGCGGTGAGCTTCACAGGCATTGGCCTTGCTTCACAGGCTCCGGGCCGTTTCCCAAGCGATAGCTTCACAGGCGCTCGCCTTGCTTCACAGGCTCTGGGCCTTTTCAAAGAGATGATCTTCACAGGCGCTCGCCTTGCTTCACAGGCTCCGGGCCTTTTTCCAAAAAAGAGATGATCTTCACAGGCACTCGCCTTGCTTCACAGGCTCCGGGCCTTTTTCCAAAGCGATGATCTTCACAGGCTCTGGGCCTTTCCAAAAGAGATGGTCTTCACAGGCACTCGCCTTGCTTCACAGGCTCTGGGCCTTTCCAAAAAGAGATGGTCTTCACAGGCACTCGCCTTGCTTCACAGGCTCTGGGCCTTTCCAAAAAGAGATGGTCTTCACAGGCACTCGCCTTGCTTCACAGGCTCCGGGCCTTTTTCCAAAGTGATGATCTTCACAGGCATTCGCCTTGCTTCACAGGCTCTGGGCCTTTCCAAAAGAGATGGTCTTCACAGGCACTCGCCTTGCTTCACAGGCTCTGGGCCTTTCCAAAAGGAGATGGTCTTCACAGGCACTCGCCTTGCTTCACAGGCTCCGGGCCTTTTCAGGGGTAGAACCTCCGGAGGTGCTGGATGTTCCACGCATTCTGGATGGACACTCCCTCCTGAGTCTCCAAGCGCGCGGAGCCGGGCCTGGAAACATGAACAACCTTGAACGGGCCCTCCCACATCGGAGAGAGCTTGTGCAACCCCTCCCTGGAGAGAACCCACCTGAGCACGAGGTCTCCTACCTCGAGAGTCCTGGGGCGGATGTTGCGGCAGTGATATCGCCGCAGCGCCTGTTGATACCTCGCCGCTCGCAGCGCGGCCTCCCTGCGACGTTCCTCCCCCAGCACGAGGTCCATCCCCCGCATGGTGTCCTGCTGCGCCTCGTCGAACGCCAGGACCCGCGCGGAGCGATGTCTGACCTCGTGAGGGAGGACTTCTTCCGCTCCGTAGACCAGGAAGAATGGGGTCTCCCTAGTCGGTTTGGTCGCGGTGGTGCGGATGGACCACAGCACGGACTGCAGCTCGTCATACCATCCTCTGCCGCAGGCCTCCAGCTTCTTCTTGAACCTCCTGGTCTTGAGGCCCCTCAGGACCTCCGCGTTGGCTCGCTCGGCCTGGCCGTTGCTTCGGGGTGCGCTAGTGAGGCATAGCATATCTGCGTTCCAAGGTTAGCACAGTATGTTTTGAAGAGGTTACTGGTGAACTGCGAACCGTTGTCTGTGATGATGCGGTTCGGCACCCCGAACCGGCTCATGATGCCCCTGATGAACTTGACCGCGGAGCCCGCGGGGATGGTGCGAACGGCCTCCACTTCAGCCCACTTGGTGAACTTGTCCACGACGACGTAGAGGTAGCAGTAGCCCCCTGGCGCCCGAGGAAACGGGCCCAGGATGTCCAGCCCCCAGACTGCGAATGGCCACGAACGGGGTATAGTCTGCAGGCCTCCCACCGGCTGATGAATTTGCTTGGCGTGGAACTGGCAGGCCTCACAAGCTTTCACCAGTTCGACGACGTCATTGAGTGCAGTGGGCCAATAAAACCCACCGCGGAACGCCTTGCCGACGAGGGTCCGTGATGATGGATGATGTCCACAGTCTCCGCCGTGTATGTCTTCCAGCAGTTCCTTTCCTTGCTCCCTGGAGATGCAGCGCAGGGATACATTGTTCGGTCGCTTCCGGTAGAGCTCTCCATCCTTGATGCAGTACACCGTGGCCTGCCGTGCCACACGCTCCGCTTCCTCCTCCTTCTCCGGCAAGGTCCCTTGTGTTAGGTAGCTCCGGAGCTCTGTGATCCAACAACCCTCCTGAGGTTCCATCGCCAGGAGCAGGCACGCCCCTGAGGCTGGGCCACAGGTCGGAGCTCCCGAGGTAGGTGGCTGGGGGAGCTCCTCCAAGGGCTGAGCTGTGTTTGAATGTGACGGTAGAGCTGAGGGTTTGAAGAGCCGCTCCTCGAAAATGCCAGGCTCCTGGGGTAACCGCCTGGACGCGCGCTTGGCGATATCGTCGGCCTCCTGATTGGTGCCGCGAGGCACATGCTGCAGTTCCAGCCCCCAGAACTGCTTTTCCATCCTGCGGACCTCCGCTAGGTAGGCCTCCATATGCTCCTCCTTCGGCTCGTACACCTTGTTGGAGAAGTTGACTAGGAGCTGCGAGTCGCCCTTGACGGTGAGGCATTTCACCCCCGGGGCTACTGCGGCCTTCAACCCGGCTATTAGTCCCTCATATTCTGCAATATTGTTGGAGACCTTCTCACCTTGCTGGAAACGGAGCTGCACGGCATAGTAGAGCTTATCCTGAGTGGGCGATATAAGCACCGCCCCGGCCCCAGCACCATGTCTGGAGAACGCCCCGTCGAAGTGCATGACCCAGTCTTCTGGCGCCTCGCTCCCCGGGGACAGGGACCGATCCTCGTCGGCCTTGAGGCCTGGTGCCTCCGTCCATTCTGCCACAAAATCCGCCAACACTGCTCCTTTGATGACCATGGTTGTGCTGAACTCGAGCTGAAACGCCTGCAGCTCTATGTTCCACTCAGCGACCCTTCCGGCTGAGTTAGGGCTCCTGAGCACTCTCTCCAGGGGGTACGACAAGACAACTTTGATGGGATGAGCCTGGAAGTAGTGACGCAGCTTGCGCGAGGCTACCAGTAGCGCGAGGAGGAGCTTCTGAGGCATTGGGTACCGTGCCCTTGCGTCCCGTAGCACCGTGCTAACGAAGTAAACTGGGTGCTCGACAAGGCTGGGAACATCTGGGGTTGCTGCGCCCTCGGGAGGTAAGGGCGCCTCACGGGGCGTCGTGGCCTCGGGAGGTGGACCATCTGGTCGGGCGGCCTCCCCTGCCCCCGGTGCATTCCTCGGCAGCTGACCCTCCTCAGCTGCGGTTGTGGCTTCTGTAGGCTTTCCTTGTTCCCGTTTTGTCCTGCCTCGGGCTGTCGCTGCGGCCTTGACTTGGCGCTCCTCCCTAACCGCCACCAGGGCCGCGCTGGCGGAGTAGGGTGTGGCGGTGAGGTACAGCAGCAGGGGCTCCTGAGGGCGCGGAGCCACCATGACTGGGGGACTGGTCAGGTACCTCTTGAGATCTTGAAACGCCTTATCTGCCTCTTCAGTCCATTCAAAGGGTCCTTTTTTCTTCATCAGCTGGAAAAAAGGTAGCGCTCGCTCCCCCAGTTTGGAGATGAAGTGCCCTAGCGCGGTCACACGCCCAGTGAGCTTCTGCATTTCTCTGAGGGTCTTTGGCGGGCTCATGTCCTCTACCGCCTTGACCTTCTCGGGGTTGGCCTCGATGCCACGATGGGACACGAGGAATCCCAAAAGCTTGCCCGAGGGGACGCCGAACACACATTTCTCCGGGTTGAGCCGCAGGTTTACCGCGTCGAGGCTCGCGAAGGTCTCCTCCAGGTCTTGTATCAGGGTCTTCGCCTCCCGAGATTTTACTACGATGTCATCAACGTAAGCTTCGACATTCTTCCCGAGTTGCGGGCCCGAGGTGATGTGCATCAGCCGCTGAAAGGTTGCCCCTGCATTACGCAGTCCGAACGGCATGCACGTATAGCAGTACACCCCGCACGGGGTCAAGAAGGTGGTCTTCTCAATGTCTTCCACCGCCATCTTGATCTGGTGATACCCGGAGAAGGCGTCCAGGAAGCACAGCAGGTCGCACTCCGCAGTGGAATCGACGATCTGGTCGATGCGGGGGAGCGAAAATGGATCTTGTGGGCATGCCTTGTTGAGGTTGGTGAAGTCGACACACATGCGTTCTTTCCCCCCCTTTCTTGGGCACAACGACAGGGTTGGCCAACCAATCTGGGTATCGGACCTCGCGAATGACCCCAGCGGCTTCTAGCTTGCGGGTCTCTTGAACAATGAAGGCCTGCTTTTCCACGGACTGCCGCCTGGCCTTCTGCTTCACAGGGCGCACATTTGGGCACACGTTGAGGTGATGCTCGATGATGCTCCTGGGATTCCCCGCCAGCTGACCAGGCTCCCAAGCAAATACCTTCTTATTCGCGCGCAAGAACTTGACCAAGGCCTCCTCCTTCTCAGGCTCAAGGTTGGCGCCTATGGTGAGAGTGGCACTGGAGGACCCGTCCTCGTCGACGGGTATCTTCTTGGTCTCTGCCTTGTCCTGGATGAACAACTGCTTCTTCTTGGCGGGCGCAGCCCCCTTGGGCTCAGGGGTCTCCGCGTTGACAGGCCGTGCCGATGCCGCTGTCTTGAAGGCGAGCTCGAGTACTCGCAGGGCGTCCCCGCGCACGGTGAGGGTACCGTTGCTCCCGGGCATCTTCATGAGGTTGTACGCCGGGTGCGTGGCGGCCATGAACTGGGCCAGTGCCGGGTAGCCGAGGATGGCGTTGTAAGGGAGGCCGACGGGGGCGATGGCAAAGTCGACCGTCTCCGTGCGGAAGTTGTCGTAGGTGCCGAAGGTTACCGGGAGCCGGATCTGTCCCAGGGAGTCGGACGATCCGCCTCTGACGCCCGAGAAAGATCGGCTGGGTCGCAGCCGCTCCCGGGGTATGCAGAAGAGGTCGAAAGTCTCGACCGAAAGCACGCTGAGGCCCGCGCCGCCGTCGATGAGGCTTCGGGTGACGGCCACCTGGCAGATGGTGGGGGTGCACAACAAGGGGAGCGCGCCCGAGCCGACCTAGTTGGTGGGGTGGTCCTCCGAGCTGAAGGTCAGATCGGCCTCGCTCGCCGCCCGGTCCGGGGGAGCCCCCTGCCGCGCGGCAACGGTGCTAACCCGGCGGGCGAAAGGCTTGACGTGGCGACTTGTGGGCGGCGCCTGCGAGCCGCCCAGGAGGGCCGCAACGACCAGAGGCGTCGGTGTCGCGGCGCAGTTACTCTGTCGCATAGGCGGATGCTGGGGTGGTGCTTGCAGCTCGTTTCCCGCCAAGCCGGTGGCGGTGTTGACGGCGGGCGACAGGGAACGACGAGGACGCCCACCGACGGGGGCCGTCTGGGCGACACGAGAAGCGATGGCGGCCCGGCGCCCAGCGCGGGCCCGACGAGCGTCGGACATGGATGCGATGGTCGGAGGAGAACGGAGTGGTGGAAGACGAATTCTGGCGCCCCCCTACCTGGCGCGCCAAATGTTGGATCTCGGGTTCTGGCAGACCCTTAAGGTTCGAACACTGGGGTGCACGCGGAAATCACGTCCTCAACCTCCCCGCCTCACAAAGATCTAAACTACTAAGAGAATCACGCAAGAGACACAAGATTTATACTGGTTCGGGCCACCATTGTGGTGTAATACCCTACTCCAGTGTGTGGTGGATGGATTGCCTCCTGGGGCTGGTGATGATGAACAATACAAGGAAGAACAGCCTCGCGAGGGTCTGTTCTTGGCTGGGGCGATGAACTGCTAGGAGTAGTACAGTCGCCCTTCTCTCTTTCTCTCTCTCTCTCCCTGATTTCCGATCTTCGATCTACCAACTGATCGAACCGAACCCTTTGCTACGTGGGTGGCCGTCCCTATTTATAGAGGCCCTGGTCCTCTTCCCAAATATTGAGCGGGAAGGGAGCCAACAATGGCGGGCTAATTTGAAGGGGGGCAGCGGGTACATCTATCCTGACAAAAGGTGGTCTTCGCCTGCGAAAGGCTTTGGTGATGACGCCGTACTGGGCTCCATGGTGACCTCCGTCTCGTAGTCCGCTTGGTCCTGGTCTCGTTGCACCGAAACGGCAACCTTTGCCTGATGCCTCGGTACTCCGCGGCTGCGCTTGCCCCCTTTGCACCAAAGAGGAAAGAAGGACGCTGCGCGCGCTGGCGCCCGCCTGGCGCCCTCGATCATCATGGCTTGCGTCACTGGCACCTCGCGAGGTACCCCGCCTTGATATCTCCGTCTCCTCACGAGCCAGACTGAGGAGGCTGCCTGAGGATGCGCCGCGTCGTCCGCCTCGCGAGGCTTGGCCCCTCGCGAGGGTCTTGAGGCTTGTGCTTGATGAAGATGGGCCATGCTGGGCCCCCACTTGAGGCACGCCGCAGGCCGCAGGCAGGCAAGTCTGGGGACCCCCGTTCCCAGAACGCCGACAAACTCAGAGAGAAGGTAGGTTTACTGGATGATCTAGCCTACCCCGATCCAGAGGATCTAACAGTTTGATGAAGTGCCGCAGAGGGTTGTTTGATCAAATGCCGGGCATGGATTTGGTGTGCTTTAACTCCATCACTATGAACACGCCTTCCAAGCATCAATGTTGGTGGACTTGGATCAATCTCCCATTGCTGATGGTGAGGGCAGTCAGCACGAGTCTCCAATCACCGCTGGTGCATGGGCCTCCCACAGTGACATTGAAGCTCTAGACGATGATGTGTGTTTGCTCTTTGTTCCCTTGAGTAAATTACCATGATTTTACAGGTGATGCTTCTTATTTTTAACAGGGGAAGATAACCACATGCTCTAGACGACGAGAAGGTCATGGCGAATTGGTTCCCCATGGCGCTCAAGGATGGCGCCCGCACCTGGCTCCTAAACCTGGCTCCCGGCACGATCTCCTCCTGGAGCGAGATGCGCACCCGCTTCATCGCCAACTTCCAGGGCACTCGCGACCGGCCCCCGGCCGTGAGCGACCTGCGCCGCATTAAGCAAGAGCCAGGAGAAACCCTGCAGAAGTACATCCAGTGCTTCAACTACGCTCGCCTCAAGATCCCCAAGGTGACTGAAGAAGCCATCATCTCAGCCTTCTCCGACGGCGTGCGCGACGTCAAGATGAAGGAAGAGTTAGCAATCCATGAACACTTGTGCACATCCCTGGAGCTGTTCAACTTGGCAACCAAGTGCGCCAGGGCTGAGGAAGGGCGTCTCTCCCTCCTCGAGCTCCCGGCAGTCGACCCGGAAGAAAAGAAGCTCAAGGCCAAGGACGTGAAGCGCAAGGGGCTGTCGTGCTAGCAGCGGAACCAGACACCAAGCGAGGCAGGGATCAGCCTGAGTCATCCAAGGGCGGACGGTACCGCATGTACCATGACCTCCACAACACCAACGAATGTCAAGAGCTCAGAGCCGTGCGAGATGGGCGAATCGGCCGATGCCCAGAGCGCAACGACAGGGGCTATGGCCGAGGAGGAGGAAGAGGCGGTGGACGATGGGAAGACTGTGGCCTTCGGCAGGGATGGCGTGACTGCCCTCGTGAGGACCGCTGGCAGGACCAGCCTCGCGAGGGAGGCTGGAGGGACCAGCCTCGTGAGGACTGTCCCCACGGCAACATAGGCCTCCCTCCTCTACCGCCTCCACCAAGGAGGAACGAAGACCAACACCGAGACGATGGGGCTGGGGGCTTCCAAGAGCCGCGTGCAATTTCTTGCATCTTGGGCGGCGCCCAGGCCCCAGCCTCACAACGCATCTTCAAGCAGTTTGCTCGCGAGGTGAATGCAATCATTCCCAAGCTTCAGGCCACGCGCCCTCTCAGGTGGTCTTCGTGCGCGATCACATTCAGTTCCGCAGACCAGCTCAAGTGTGCGGCAACAGCCGGAGTCCTCCCGATGCTTTGCTCCCTAGTCATCAGCAACGTGCAGGTCACCAGGACCCTCATCGATGGCGGGGCAGGACTCAACGTCCTGTCCGTCGTGACGTTCGACAATCTCCAAGTGCCATATGACCAGCTTCAGCCGACCAAGCCTTTCTTAGGAGTCACCGATGGTTTCACTGTTCCAATTGGGCAGGTTCGTCTTCCGTTCACCTTCGGGCAACGCAACAACTACCGCACCGAGCTCATTGACTTCGACGTCGCTCACATCCGCCTGCCGTACAACGCCATCCTCGGGTACCCAGCCCTAGCCAAGTTTATGGCAGTGACTCACCATGGTTACAATGTCCTCAAGATGCTAGGAAGCGGTGGAGTCATCACCGTACCCTATGAAGAAAGGGACGTAGTGTGCTCGCTCGAGCGTGCGTTCCAAGCCGCAGCAATCGAAGACCCAGATCGCAGGAGCGGGAGGCCTCCCGAGGCAACCCTCAAGAAGAAGAAGACCTCACCTGGCCAGAGCCATAAGGAAGCAGGCACCTCCGGAGGTATTGCGTCAGGATTCGCACCCGATCAGGGAGCGCCGCCCTCTCGCGCATAGGAAGGCGCGCCCGGCGCCCTCCTCAGGCAGGGCTCGGGGGCTCTCTCTTGGAGAGCCACCGACCTTGCCAAGGTCGCGGGGGAGGCGCTCGAGCACCACTTGGAGGGGTGCTTTCAGGCAGGCTTCCCTCAAAAAGGTACAAGTCAAAGGAGACAAAACCCTTAGGAGTTCATCGCAAGGAACACCCAAGAGCTACAAGAGTCCAGAGTAATGCACGGCAGCCGCCGCTTACCTGCCGTGGCCCCACATCCAGGCGAGGATGGAGGACTGCGCATTTGCGTCGACGTACCAGGGCTCAACCGAGCCGCGTCTCAGGAGCGCCTATGGCCTTCGGCCGTAGGGCGCTGCGTGGGACCACCCCACAGCTACGTTCGCATGCCCTTCGGCCTGCCGAGCGCGGTCGCCGCACATCAGCGCCTGTTGAGGAGCATTCTGGAGGCTCAGGAGGTCAGACATCACGCGGTCCTGGCAGAGGTGGCGACGGTCCCCGAAGACCTGCACGTACCACCAGAGCCTCCCGAGGCCCCTGGGCCTGGGGGCTCATGAGGGCCGACGTCTTCACCGCGCATCGCTCACTTCCTCAGCATCACTTCATCTTCAATAGCACCAGGTGACATCTTTCAGAGTTCTACTTTCAGCTGGGAGCGTCCACAGGGCTGCACCATTCCCAGGCCACGTGGGTCCGTCCCTGCGGCATGTATCCATTTTGGTTATGCTCTTTACTTACCCTGTTGGGGGCGCCCCTTGGGCTGCATCATCCCCACGCCGCTCGGGCCCGACCCAGCGGCGGTTGCTTTTACCTGCGCTTGCTTGAAATTGGATTTCCTCCTATGTTCTTAACATACCTGACCTAATCACCTGCTCGATCGATGCCTATTTGAAGAGCCGCTCGCTCTGGCACGGCGCGTGCGCACGGGTCCGTCCCTACAGCGTTGATAAACCTGAGTGGTCGAGCTCTGGCCGCGGCAGCCCCGCGCGGTGCCACCTCACTAGGCCCTCAGTGCCAAAGACCACCTTTGGTCAGGATAACTTGTACTAGATGTTCCCCTACGAAATGGCCAATTGTTCGCGCCCTTCCCGCTCATTTTTGGGGAGAGGCCCAGGGCCTCTATAAATAGAGCTAGCCACCATAGAGTAGAGACATCTAGACACCCCAAGAACATCAAGAAATCTGGTAGAACCATAGCAGAGAGAGGCGACTGAACTCACCCTAGCAGTTCATCGCACCAACTCAAGAACACGTCTCGCGAGGCTGTTCTTCCCTTGTACTGTCCATCATCAGCCCCAGAGGCAATCCACCACACCACACACTGGAGTAGGGTGTTACACCACAATAGTGGCCCGAACCTGTATAAACCCCGTGTCTCTTGTGTTCTTCATCATTTTCATCTTAGTTCGCACGAGAGGATCAGACGTAGAACGGTAGGGGAGAGATCTCTGCATGCACCCCAGTGTTCGAACCTCAAGGGTCTGCCGGAACCCGAAACCCGACAGTGCTGGTTTAGCCACGGACTATGGAACCCCCTCATGTGAATACTACTCCGCCTTATTATACACCGACACCACCGGGTCATTTTTTTAACCCTTTGGAGAATCTGATCGTCGCATCGGCATGTTTAGCGGCTCTCCCGATGGAGGGCAACTCTCCGACGGTGATCGAAACACGAAGGGTCAGAGAACTTCTTCAGACGGCTCTGGCACAGCAGGAGGCATACTCATATAGCCGAGACAAGATTCATTCGACCCCTCGCCCAAGACGGACCCCGAGCTATAGCAGGCATATGGATTCAGCAGCTGTATCAAGCAACGCCCAGCGCTGTAACCAGCCGCGCCGGCGTGACCCGGCATGTGATGGAGCTCTTAACTTGGTTGACCAGGATGGGATCCGCCAAGAGGCTGAGCGGGCGGTTCAACAGACAGCTAAGCAGGCGGCTCACCAAGCTTTTGTGGTTTATTTGACGACCTCTGTTGAAGCAGGTGTGGCCACAAGGACAGGGGTGTCCCTTGCTTGGTACTGGCTCTGTGTAATGAGCGCTTGCCAATGGATTTCAAGGGGCCTCGTAAGGTGCCTAATTATAGAGCTGACTTACAGCCCGGGGCATGGACTGAAAGTTATGAGATGGCCATGGAATTGCTGGAGGTCAGTGACGCAGCAATGGCTAAGTACTTCACTATGATGCTGGATGGAACGGCCCGCACTTGGTTAATGGGACTGCCACCTAATTCCATTGGTTCCTCAGTCGAGTTAAAGGCCTGGTTTATTCAGAACTTCAAAGATACATGCAAGCAGCCCATGTCGATTGTGGACTTGACTAATTGCAAGCAAGAGGAAGGTGAGTCCACGACCCATTGGATGCGCCGGGTAAAGGAAATAATACATTCATCTGATAAGATGGATGCCAGCTCTGTGGTCTTAATGTTGGAGAAAAATTGCCATTTTGAACCTCTAAAACAGAAGCTGGGTGGCTCAAGCACGATTGTAATGACATGGGCCAGCTGATGGCGGCTCTAGTCAAATATGCGACTCTGATAGTACCAAGGATCCCGCATCTGATGAAGAAAAGACAGGGAAGGGAAAGAAGAACGGCAACGCGAAGGTTTTTTAGCATAACTCGGCAAATCAAGGAGGCAATAATAAATGTAAGGCTAGCGGCAGCTCAGAATTTGTAGCAAATGCGCAGGGAAACAATCAATGACGTAAGGGGAGGCCACCCCCTCGGTCAGGCTGGTCAGGTCCTACCCTCGAGAAGTTACTAAATGAGCCCGATCCAAGACACGGCACCCGGGAGAAGCCAGCCACCCATCTATGGAAGGACTGTATGATCACGAGGGCTTTCAAGAATTCTAACATGTTCGATGGTAATCATGGCCGGGGCAGCGGTTCAGGCGGTGGCGGTTTTCATGGCCCGGGCAGTAGTTCAGGCGCTGGCGGTTCTCATGGTCAGGGCCCTCAAGGTAATCTGGGCGGTTATAATTAGCAATCTGGCCAAGGAGTTCAGCAGCAGCAGCAATCCGGGTATCAGAGTAACCCAAAGCAGCTGAGTAGCGGGCAGTATCACGTGTTCACCACCAGTTTATGCAAAAGGGACCAGAAACTTCATAAGAGGGTTGTGAATGTTGTTGAACCGGCGGTTCCTCGTTATTTGAGATGGTCTGAGCAGCCTATTCTGTGGAGTAGGGAGGATCACCCTCCCCGGGTTGACAATCCGGGTCACCTGGCCTTGGTAGTGGCACCTCAGGTTGGTGGATATAAGTTCACAAAAGTACTCATGGATGGAGGCAGCAGCATCAACATCCTCTATTATGAGACCTTTCGTCGCATGGGGTTAACTGATAAGAATCTCAAGACGTCCAACACTATTTTTCATGGAGTAGTACCTGGTAAGTCGGTGTATCCAGTGGGTAAGATTGAGTTTGAAGTAGCCTTTGGAGATGAGCATGATTCCAGGGCGAAGAAGTTAACCTTTGAGGTGGTCAAAATCAAGAGCCCGTATCACGCCCTGTTTGGACGACCGGCTTATGCAAAATTTATGGCACGGTCGTGTTACGTTTATCTGCAGCTCAAGATGTCGGGTCATAAAGGTACTATCACAGTACATGGGAGTCGGAAGATAGCCTTAGAGTGTGAGGAAGGCGATGCTGCTTACGCAGAATCTGTTTGCGCAATGGAGGAGTTAAAGTTCTACAAAGACAATGTTGACCCGACAGACATGACATCATTGAAGAAGCCAACTACCGAACATGAGCCGATGCTGAAGTTTAAGTCAGCTGATGATACCAAGATGATTGATTTTGTTCCTGGCGACTCATCCAAACAGTTTATTATCAGCGCCAATTTGGATCCCAAATAGGAAGGCACGCTCATCGGGTTCATCCGTGAGAACCGGGACATCTTTGCATGGAAACCCTCTGACATGCCAGGTGTAGCGAGAGAACTCGCTGACCACACTCTTAATATTGATCCGAAATTTAAGCCAGTCAGGCAGTTTCTTCGGCGGTTTAATGAGGAGAGGCGTAAAGCTATTGGTGAGGAGGTGGCCCGGCTCTTGGCCGCCGGGTTTTTTGTTGAAGTTTTTCACCCAGAATGGTTGGCTAACCCGGTGCTTGTACTCAAAAAGAACGGGACCTGGCGCATGTGTGTGGATTATACAGACTTAAACAAAGCTTGTCCGGCTGATCCTTTCGCTCTCCCCCGTATTGATCAAATCATTAATGCTACGGCGGGTTGTGAGCATCTGAGCTTTTTGGATGCTTATTCTGGTTATCATCAGATCAAGATGGTAGTTAAGGACCACGAGAAGACGACTTTTATTACTCCGTTTGGAGCCTTCTGCTATGTGTCTATGCCTTTTGGGCTTAAGAGTGCCCAGGCAACTTATTAGCGTTGTGTATAGAACTATCTTCATGATCAGATTGGGCGCAACGTTCATCCTTATGTGGACGATATAGTGGTGAAATCCAGAGAGAAGGAGACCTTGATAGATGATTTGAAGGAAACCTTTGATAACCTCCGGGTCTACAAGATGATGCTTAACCCGGCCAAGTGCGTTTTTGGAGTATCGACGGGCAAACTGTCGGGGGTTGGTTGCGACATATGCCAATGGATGGCTTATCATGGTGGGGGCGAGTAGAACGTCGCCGGTGCCTGGATATGGGATGAGGCGTAGACACGAACGCCGGCGGACTTTACCCAGGTTCGGGGCTCTCCTAGGAGATAACACCCCTGGTCCTGCTCTGTGGGGTCTCCGCATGATCACTAAGGCAAAAGTGAGTACAATGGTGCTCCTCGAGCTGTATCTGCGGACAGGAGGATACTAGGCCAGCTCTCCCCCTTCTCTAAGGACTGGTCTAGTTCTAATGGATTGGAACCCTTTGCATGGGTGCCCTGGGGGGTTTATATAGGCCTACCCCCCACGGGTACAATGGTAAACCGACTGGGCGCAGGGCCCAGCTGTCAGTCTCTTCGCCTGTCGGCCTCTATGTCGACTGCTGGGGCCTGCCGGTTGGTGGGCCCCACCGACTGGTCTGGTACGGAGCCGACTACCATGATCCCTGCGCCGCCTGCCGGAATACTCGCACAGTCTGTGGGGGCTCTTGAGTCGGATCCGACTACTTCAGGAGGAGCCGGCACGAAGATGGAGTCTGACTCCGGTGATGGTTTGGCTGACGGCTTGAGGAGGCACTGGAGGGCGACGCCAGACGGTATCGCCTGACGGGTGGAGCCAATTCGTGCCAGGGCATCTGCTTGGTCGTTGTCGTTTCTTGGTACATGGAGAAACTCGCATCCCTCGAAATACCCACTGAGTTGCTATACGAGGAAGCGGTAGCTTGCCATGTTTGCGTCCTTGGCGTCCCAATCGCCTGATGACTACTGGACCACCAAGTCGGAGTCACCATAACACAGGATCCGGCGAATGCCAAGCTCTTTGGCTAGCTGGAGCCCGTGAATGAGTGCCTCGTACTCGGTGACGTTGTTGGAGGCGGCAAAATGGATTTGCAGCACATACTTGAGCTTGTCGCCCTTGGGAGAGGTGAGGACGATGCCGGCTCCCAAGCCGGTGCGCATCTTGGAGCCGTCGAAGTGCATTCGCCAATGGGTGGAGTCGGGCGCTGGTGGTAGATACTGGGTTTCGGCCCAGTCGACGAGGAAGTCGGCCAGCGCTTGTGACTTGATGGCAGTGCGAGGTTGGTAGTAGATGGTGTAGGGGGCCAAATCTATGGCCCACTTGGCCACTCGTCCCAAAGCGTCTCGGCTGCCGATGATCTCGGCTAGAGGAGCCGTGCAGACCATAGTGATTGGGTGTTCTTGGAAGTAAGGCTTCAATTTCTTGCCGGCGAAATGCACACCATAACACATCTTCTGGTAGTGGGGTAGTTTTGCTTGGAGGTCGACAGTACTTCACTCAAGTAATATACCGGTCTCTGAACTGGTAGTGCTTTGGCTTCCTCCTTACGTTCTACTACAATGACCGTGCTAACCACTCGGCTGGTGGCGGCGATGTAGAGGAGCATGGGCTCCTTAGGAGCCGGAGCCGCCAGAACAGGTGGAGTCGCCAACATCTTTTTTAGTTGGACAAATGCTTCGTCCGCCTTATGGTTCCACTCGGAAAAAGTGGTCTTCTTCATGAGTTGGTACAGGGGAAGGGCCTTCTCGCCCAGCCGACTGATGAATCGGCTGACGGACGCCAAACAACCCATGAATTTTTGTACATCCAGTAGTGGGCCGGGTACCTCCATTCTTTCAATTGCCATGATCTTCACAGGGTTGCATTCTATGCCGCGTTCAGAGACCAGGAAACCAAGGAGCTGGCCGGCTGGTACTCCGAAGACGCATTTCTCCGGGTTGAGCTTGATCTGAAATCGGCGCAAGTTGTTGAAGGTCTCCTTGAGGTCTTCCAGCAGTGTTCCATGCTTCTCCGTCTTTACCACCACATCATCCACGTAGACGTGACCACTACTGCCGAGCTGCTTGAGGAGACACTTCTGCATGCATTGTTGGAAGGTGGCGCCGGTGTTCCTCAAGCCAAACGTCATGGTTAGGTAGCAGAAAGCTCCAAACGGCGTGATGAAGGCAGTCTTCAGCCTGTCGGCTGGGTTTAACTTGATCTGGTGATACCCTGAATATGCGTCCAAGAAACTCAACAGCTTGCATCCAGCTGTGGAGTCTATCACTTGGTCGATCCTTGGCAAGGCGAACTGGTCCTTGGGGCATGCTTTGTTGAGGCTCGTGTAGTCAATACACATTCGCCACTGCTTGTTCTTCTTCAGTACCAAAACCGGGTTGGCCAGCCATTCTGGGAAGAATACTTCCATGATGAAGCCGGCTGCGAGCAGCCGGGCTATCTCTTCTCCAAAAACTCTCCTCTTCTCTTCTGACAAGCGGCGTAAAGGCTGTCTGACTGGTTTGGAATCAGATCGGACATGTAATTTGTGCTCAGCGAATTCCGTCGGGACACCTGGCATGTCCTTGGGGGACCATGCGAATATGTCTTGATTCTCACGAAGGAAATCGACGAGCTCGCCTTCCTATTTGCTGTCGAGGTGGGCGCCTATGACAGCGTACCTCTCTGGGTGCTTCGGGTCCAAAGGTATCTTCTTTGTTTCCTTGGCCGGCTTGAACGAGCCCTCAGCTTCTGACTCTTTGGGATCAGGCGACATCTCTGGCTGCTTGCTTGCGATCACCACAACTCGATCTAGCAGCCGCTTCTCAGCTGCGATCACGAGGGACTCGACCAGCTGACTGCTCTCTGATGCGCAGGCGGACGACTTCTTGTAGTCGCCAGTTATGGTCAGAATCCCTTTGGAACTCGACATCTTCATCTTGAGGTAGGCATAGTGGGGGACGGCCATGAACTTGGCCAGGGCTGGCCGGCCAAGCAGTGCATGGTATGGGCTCTCTAGGTCCACCACCTCGAACCATATTGACTCATGGCGGAAATGATCTTTGTCTCCGAAGAGGACGTCGATCAAGATCTTGCCGATTGGCGAGCAGGAAAGGCCAGGGACTATGCCGTGGAACACCGTCCGGCTGGACTGCAGTTGCCTCTGCCTGATTCCCAACTTCTCCATGGTGTCTTTGTACAAGATGTTGATGCTACTGCCACCGTCTATCAGGACTCTAGAAAAACGAGCAGCTCGCTTGTCCATGGCAAAGGTGGCGTCCAAAACCAAAGCATAGGAGCCGGGTTTGGGCATTACTTCGGGGTGGTCAGTCCGACTCCAGCTGATGGGCTTCTCAGACCAGTGCATGAACTCCGGTGTGTCAGAAGCTACTGCATTCACCTCCTGCTGCTGCAGCCGTCTGCTGCGTCGATCATCGGCCACACTGGTGAACACGACGTATGCTCCCTGCCCTTCTGGGTACTCGTCTTGCACTGTGCCGACTGGTCTGACCGCTGGCTGCTTGGGCGGAGGGGGAGGCGGCTGCCCAGCAGGTGGAGGAGGCAAAAGGCCGTCTCCCTTTGCGATCCTCGTGAGCCAGTGGCATTTCCGAGTGGTGTGGTTGGACAGCTTCGCGCCACTGTGGAACTTGCAGGGTCCATCCAGAGTCTGCTCATATGAGAAAGCCGGCTGCCAGTTGGACTTGCCGCCCTTCTGACGTCTAAGCGGAGGCTGCCCTTCCGGCTATTGGTCTTCAACTGTTGCCACCTGCCGACTAGTGGAAGTCGGCGGGGGGGCTTTACGCTTATGGTCGTTCTGCTGTTGACGCCGACTAGTGTCTCCGGCTGGGGTTTGGGGATCCTGAGGAGCCACTTTGGCGGTTGCGCTGACTTGAATCTCCGTCTTCATGGAGGAATCGGCCGTGGCGTATTTGTCTGCTATGATCAGTAGCTCGTCGATGGTCTCCGGCTCATCACAGAGAAGCATGTGCTTGAGGAGGGTGCCCTCTCGACATCCTGCAGTGAAGTACTCAATAGCCTGCACCTCGTGCACGCCCTCGAAAGAGTTGCGGAGCTCGGCCCAGCGCGTGAGGTAGTCGCGAGTTGACACGCTGGGGCCTTGCACGCACAAGGAGAGCTGGCGGGGTTTGGGAGGTCGCTTGTACGTGCTGGTGAAGTTGCGGACGAAGGCGTCGGTGAAGTCGACCCAACTGTTGATGCTGCGGGGCCTTAAGCTGTTCAGCCACGTCCGGGCCGTGCTCTGGAGCATGAGTGGAACGTACTTCACAGCAACACGCTTGTTGTCGTTTGCTATGCTGACAGCCGTGGAGTAGTCGACCAGCCAGTCCTCCAGCTTCATGGAGCCGGTGTACTTGGGTGTGTCTCTGGGGAGCGTGAACTCTTTGAGGAAGGGCTCATCTCGGATGCGGGGGCCAAAACACGGCGGACCCAACTCATCTTCTTCCTCAAGCGCCAGGGATCGGTGGAGACGGTCGATCCAATGACAGGTGTCGTTCTCACCGACTCCCTCTCGGCGGCCAAGGCGGTCACCGAGCGTCGGGTGATCAACAGGCGGCGGGGAGACTCGCCTTTCCCTCCGAGGGGAAGGAGGCGGACAATCGTCCCGTCGTTCCACTATTCTTGGGCGGCCGTCTCGGTCGCGCTCTATGGTGATGCGAGTCCGACTGCGGCTGGCAGTCGGCTCCTTGTCTTTTCTTCCGCGGACACCGCCAGTCGGCGTCCGAGACTCCGCGCCTTGGTCTTGGCGCGGAAGCAGGTTGTCATTCCGTCGGCGCGGCGCATCAGTGTGGCAGCCGGCCTCGTTCTGCTCAGCAGCCGCGTCAAGGAGTCGCTGGACGCGCTCCGTCATCAAGCGAGGCTCTTCGCCCTCGAACTTATCCAGCTCGTCCGCCGCTGCCTGGGCAGCTCGAATATTCTCCGCAGGTGTGGCGTAGACGGGGTGATTCGCCCCGAACAGATCAGCAATAGCCGCACCGCACTGCTGGACCGTGCCAAGGTGGCTAGGCCCAGCTGGAGCCGGCATGCCGCCCACCGCGCGGTCCATCTCGCACTGGTAGGCTTCTGATAGGCGTCTCATGCTGGCTAGCTTTTTGGCGCCTTCGACTAGCTGAAGGCGGCGTGCCTCCAGCGTCTCAGCATCGGCTTCTTCAGGGATGGGTGCTGCCAGGTCTTGCAGCGCCGCATGGAGCGGGTCGTAATCACCCCCGCCGGAGTGCTCGCCATGATCGATGACAAGCACTTCCGTGATGGTGCTTCCGCCGCTGTCCACGCGAGGAAGCGGCTCGTCGTAGACCACCACGTTGGTGGGGAACGTGTCAAGCGACACGGTGTCGGAGTCGACCAACATCGGATCAGTGGAGCTTACGGACTCCAAGTCCCCAGCTGGCTCACTGGCGACGTGAAGTTGATCGAGGAGGCCCGCGAGGAGGCTCTCGGGGCCGCCTGTGCCCGCGTCGGATGCGGGCTCGTTGGAGAGGCGAACCTCGCCTACAAGATCGGTGAGGCAACTGGCCGCGCAGGCGATTTCAGCGCCATGCAGCGCGTCGGCGCAGACTCTATTTGGCGTGTCGGGCTGGCTACGCTCGCCAGGGAGGAAAAGGGTTCTCGTCCAGAACAGGTCTCCGGACGATGGTGCACCAGGCCCCACGGTGGGCGCCAAATGTCGGGGGTTGGGTGCGACATATGCCAATGGATGGCTTATCATGGTGGGGGTGAGTAGAACGTCGCCGGTGCATGGAAACGGGATGAGGCGTAGACACGAACGCCGGCGGACTTTACCCAGGTTCAGGGCTCTCCTAGGAGATAACTGCTCTGCGGGGTCTACGCATGATCACTAAGGCAAAAGTGAGTACAATGGTGCTCCTCGAGCTGTATCTTTGGACAGGAGGAGACTAGGCCAGCTCTCCCCCTTCTCTAAGGTCTGGTCTAGTTCTAATGGATCGGAACCCATTGCATGGGTGCCCTGGGGGGTTTATATAGGCCTACCCCCAGGGGTACAATGGTAAACTGACTAGGCGCAGGGCCCAGCCATCAGTCTCCTCGCCTGCCGGCCTCTATGCCGACTGCTGGGGCCTGCCGGCTGGTGGGCCTCGCCGACTGGTCTAGTACGGAGCCGACAGGCCGTGCCCACCGCTTGCGGGTCTTGCCGGCTGCCGATTACTATAGTCGTGCCTCTAATGACGCAGGCTTGGTCATGGGGTCGTGGCTACAGCCCTGCTACCTGGCGGGCGATTACTGTAGCCACTCCCCGTCTCGTCTGGTTAATGGCGCATGGGACCCGTGGAGTGGCAGGTCGACTTCCGGGGGCCGGCTCCCTTCGGGTCCGACTGGTGGCGCTCTTGCCGTCTTCTGGACTCTCGCTGACCGGTAGGGCTCAGCATCCGTGGACCGTACCGACAGGCCGTCGTGGGTGCAGGACTCCGCCCACTGTTGCTGATGTCAGGGATAGCACGGCAACAGTGCCTCGCCAAACGGAGATCTCCACTGGTATGGCGCATTGTGGCCTAGCCATCCCGTGAAAAGGGAAGGGAGTGGGCTTTACTGTTGTCACTCCCGTCCCATCCCCCCTTATGAAGGCATGGGCTTTGTTGGTGTCATGGGCCGACTCCCCGTGGCCGGCTTCTCTAGGAGCCGCCAGGCGGGAGTCGGCCCGTCTTGGCCTCGCCTCCAGGACTCGGCCGCATGCGGGCAGTCGGCTGTTCCTTTAGCCGGCCTCTGGAGGGTGGCTCTCCATCCTGGTGTCTTGAGGGGCGCAGTCAGCCCCAATGTCTTGAAAGGTTCTGGGCCTTGGGTTAGCCTACCCGTGGCCCATTACTCCGACACAAACTTTTGGGTTTTTTGCTTTCTAACAGAGGCATTGAGGCTAACCCATAGAAAATCAAGGCGATCACGTCTTTGGCTAAGTCGGCGTGCATCAATGATGTTCAACGATTGGCGGGTCATGTTGCAGCTTTAAGCCAGTTCATAAGCCGGTTAGGTGAGAAGGCTATGCCGTTATATCAAATGATGAAGAAGATGGATGAGTTTGTCTGGAGTGATGCTGCTAACTCTGTCTTTGAAGATCTGAAAAGATAGCTCGTTGAGCCGCCGGTTCTTGCTGCTCCCGTTGATAAGGAGTCACTGTTGTTATATGTGGCTACTAACACACATGCTGTCAGTGTGGCCGTTGTTGTAGAGCGCAAAGAGGCTAGCTAGGAATATCCGGTTCAACGGCCGGTTTACTATGTCAGTGAGGTGCTCATTGAGTCCAAATAGAGATATCCACAGTGGCAGAAACTTGTTTATGGGGTATTCATGGCAAGCCGGAAGCTTAAGCATTACTTTCAGGGTCATCCTATCAATGTGGTTAGCTCTGCCCCTTTAGGATATATTATTCAAAATAGAGAAGCCAAGGGACGAGTCACCAAGTGGGCCATTGAACTTGGGTCTCATGGTTTAAAGTATGTGCCATGTACTGCCATCAAATCTCAAGCGCTTGTGGACTTCATTAACGATTGGACAGAGTTGCAGATGTCTGAAGAGAAGCCAAACAACACATATTGGATGATTCATTTTGATGGGTCCAGGCAATTGGAAGGCTCGGGGGCTGGAGTTGTTTTAACTTCCCCTCGAGGTGACAAATTTTGTTATGTGTTGCGGTTGATGTTTGCTTGTACTAACAACGCAGCTGAGTATGAGTCCTTACTCCATGCTCTTCGAATGGCTAAAGAAATGAGTTTAAGCTGGGTAAGGTGCCTTGGCGACTCAGATTTCGTGGCTCAGCAAGTATCAGGCAAGTGGGACTCCAAGGATCCTCTCATGGCGGCTTATCACTGTGAGGTTGACGTTGTTGCAGGACACTTCAAGGGTTATCAAGAGGAGCACATTGACCGTAGAAAGAACAAAGCGGCTGATGCTTTAAGCCGGTTGGGATCTCAGCGTAAGCCGGTGCCACCTAACACTTTCTTAGATGTTCTGCATAGCCCTTCTGTCAGATTGCCTACAGAGGAAGACTTGGCTATTCCGGACCCAGAAGCATAATTGTTGGCGGCTCTTCACGTCATCCCAGATTGGACAGTGCCATATTTGGCTTATATGACCCGGTGTGAGTTACCTGAGGATGAGACTTTAGCCAGACAGATAACCCGGCGATCTAAATCAATGACAATTTCCAACTGTGAGTTGTATCATCGCAGTGTCACCGGGGCGTTTCAATGTTGTGTCTTTCCTGAGGAAGGTCAAGAAATTCTTCATGAGATCCATGAAGGAGATTGTGGCCATCATGCCGGTTCAAAGTCTCTTGTGGCCAAAGCCTTCCGTCATGGCTTTTACTGGCTAACGGCTCACGCTGATGCGGAGGATCTGGTCAGTAGGTGCGATGGGTGTCAAAAATTCACACGACAGGCACACGTGCCGGCTCAGGAATTGCGGATGATTCCAATTACGTGGCCGTTTGTGGTCTGGGGGCTCGATATGGTTGGACCTTTCAAAAGACCCAAGGATAAAAAAACGCACCTTTTGGTGGCAGTGGACAAATTCACAAAGTGGGTTGAGGCAGAGCCAGTTAGTAAGTGTGATGCAGCCACGGCGGTTCAATTCATGAAGAAGGTGATCTTTTGTTTTGGCTTTCCACGCAGCATTATAACCGACAATGGTACTAACTTGTCCCAAGGAGCTATGGAAGAATTCTGTCAACGGGAACATATCCGGCTTGATGTGTCATCAGTAGCTCACCCCCAATCCAATGGTCAAGCTGAAAGAGCCAATCAGGAAATCTTGAAAGGTCAAAAACCCCGGCTTATGGTCCCTTTACAACGGACGCCGGTTTGTTGGGTGGAAGATTTACCCTCTGTGATATGGAGCATCAATACTACCCCTAACAGGTCTACGGGTTATACGCCTTTCTTCATGGTTTATGGAGCAGAGGCAGTCCTATCTAGTGACATCCGTCATGACTCACCCCGAGTGGCGGCTTACATTGAAGCTGATAACGAACAAGCCCGTCAGGATGCGCTTGACCTATTGGATGAAGAGCGTGACTTAGCAGCAGCCCACTCAGCGATTTACCAACAGGACTTGCGCCGTTATCACAGTCGCCGGGTTAAGTCAAGAACCTTTCAAGAAGGTGACCTGGTGCTCCGGCTCATCCAGGATCAGTCTGATGCGCAAAAGTTATCCCCACCTTGAGAAGGACCCTTTGTGGTCAGCAAGAACTTGAATAACGGGTCATACTACCTTATCGATGTTCGAGAGCACAAAGACTCACGTAAGTCGGAGGAGGAGACCCGCCGGCCGTGGAATATTGCCCATCTTCGGCCTTACTACACTTGTGCCACCGGCTCTCATAATGTACATACTTTGATGTTGTATATATTATGATAAGTAATAAACTAGGACCTCTGTCCTTTTCATCCTTAATGATCACATGTCTTTGTTATTTTAATTATAAAACGACCAATTGGGGGCTGACCATATTCGAATTTAGCTTAACCCTCTTGGTCTGGCTCATGATCGTATTCGAATCTAGCCGTTAAACCTCATGATCACTAGAGGGCTTCCTATTCAAACATAGGTTGTATTCGAACCAAAGAGAACATAGTTGTCATTACCCTCTTGATCGGCGCAAAGCCAAACTCACTAGGGGGCTTCTTGATCGTATCCGAATCATAGCTTAACCCCTTTTGGGTCCGACTTGGATCGTATTCGAATCAGGGTCGTTAAAAACCTCTCAAGGTCATTTGGGGGCTTCCTGTTCAAACATAGGTCGTATTCGAACCAAAGAGAACATAGTTGTCGGTACCCTCTTGATCGGCGCAACGCCACAACCACTGGGGGCTACATGATCATATTTGAATCCTAGCTTAACCCCTTTAGTCCAGTTTACTGATCGTATTCGAATCAGAAGCCTCCAAAATTTTCTTGGTATTTAACTTACATTGTTTGAAAGACAATCTTTTGTTTTTTCGGTTTTTGTTGTCTAAATCTAATTGCAAGTATGGTTTCAATTTAAACCGGCTTGGTTTTTGACAATGAATTGCCAGTGTATAACAGTCATCATACATATGGAAGCATTGGCTTTTAAAGATTGGGTTATCACCCTTACTGTTCGGGTTACATAAGCCGGCAGTCCAGATTCAAGATCATAGGTATGATATTGTCGTTAAAATTCATAACATACTTATCTGTGTTTTCTTCAATCAAAGACTTTCCAGCCTTATTTATCCTTACATCTAGCCTTGATTATACATTTATGTTAATTTCCATACGTATGTACTGGGTGTTTTGACCCGTCCAGCGACAAACCGCCAGGACAGTTTTTTATCTTTTACATACAAGAACAGATTCAAACGCTACATATATGATTAAGGATGTAAAGCATATATTGACATGAAGGATAAAAGTGCCGTACGCAGTACGATATGCACAATGGCATAGGCAGAACATGAAGTTTTAAACTAGCCTATTAAAAGGCGTTTGGAGCCCAAAAGGATAATATTGTTTTTCTCCTGAACAGATGCTAAACTAAAGCCAGTTCATTAAATCTTGATTGGGTTATTTGGATGGTTACGACTCCTCCCTCGCCGGTTCATCTTCCTCCGCCGTTTGGAAACTGGGCTTGGACCAATCGAAGCCATGAAGAGCAACGAACTCAGCTTCATCATCAATTAGACCAGACGTGTCAATTTCTGGGGCAAAGGTGTGCTGGCGAACCGGCGGGATTAGATCTGTCACTTTATACGAAGGAGTCACCATCTTTTTATTCTCAGTGTCAAAACCTGGCTGATATTTATCAACATTGGTCTCGTCGCCAAGGATGGTAGCATGAGGACGAATTCTCTTCACGCAAGCAGCAAAATCTTCTTGATCAAATGGAGTCCTGTCTTCCTTAAAGCTGGGATACCCCTTGGCTACATCCGCTGGGTCTAGCTCCGGTACCCAGGCTTTGGAGCGGCTTAGAGCAGTTAGGGCTCCGACACTTGCATAGGACCGCTTGACTTCTTGGAATCTGGTGGGTAAGATAGATAACTTCTTCAAGACATCACTCAAGAGGTTTGGTCCTTGGTTGGCTGGGGAAATAATGGCAAGCGCCCATTGAGCTCCAGTGTATAGTTGCTCCACCAGGGTGTAAACCGCCATGAGTTTTATCAAGCTGTTTTGGCTCAGATTGCTGCTCTATGGACCTATGAGTATTCTAAAAGGTTAAGCAGGCGGCTTATATTTATGGCAAAAATAGAGTTTAAGTAAATAATACAATGACTCACCGAATTTTGCACAGACCATCTGAGACACACGGTTCTTTAAACCGGTGAGTTCAGTGGTAACCTCCTTAAGAGCTGCCTCGGCTGTCTCAGCATGCTGTATCAGCAAGGTTTTTTCATCGGCCCAGGATTTTTTCTCTACACCAAAACTGGTCTTCAGTTTCTCTGCTTCAGATAGGCTCAACTAGAGTTTGGATTCAGTATTCTTTATCTCAGTCTCTTGAGCCGCCAACCGTGTTTCTGCATCAGCTAGTTGAGAATCCAAGTCAATTATGGCGGTCTACAGACATGCACAGGTGTGTCAAAGTTTATTCTAATAAAGGTCATAATGATTAAAGTCCCAAGTGCTTTCCAAAGCAACACCACTCGGAACTTGGGGGCTAATGTCTGCCAAAGAAAATTTTAAATGCAGAAATGACTCTTCTAAAAAAAGTCCCAAGTGTTTTACAAGTAACAACGCTTGGCACTTGGGGGCTAATGCATGATATTTAGAAAGTTTTTCCTCTTAAGCCGGATAACAATATTAGTTTGGATTGATTCAAGACAGCTATGAAGTTAAGTACCGGCTCATTCATGATGAATTAAGCCGACCCTTGGGGACTACAGGTGAAGTTATGTTCATTAGATAAATCTGGTTAAACAGTTTAAACCAGACTTGGGGAAAGTCTAGGTCAGAACATCAACCTATATCACAAGTCTACAGATCATTCAAGTTTATCATAATCAGGAGACTTGGGGGGCTGGCAGAGCATATAAGCTAATGAAAGCCGAAGAACATACCTCATATTTTAGTTGCAGCTGCTTGACCATATCAATTTCAGAGTCACGGCTGGAATGCACATGACTAAGGTAGCCAGATAGCACATCACTAATACTCAGGTGAGCATAGTGAGAGATGTCAAACCGCACTTTTTGTTTTTCCAAAGCCTCTTGCTTGTTGACAACTCTAGTGATGAATACTATGATGAAACGTCAATTAATCATGCTAATCAAGATAAAATGAATGACAATGATAAGGAGAAGATTGAGGCTCTAACTAAAGAACTAAACACTCTTAAGTTAGCTCATGAAACTATCTTCGAAGATCATCGAGAACTTTTAAGAGCTCATGAGAAATTACGCTTTGAAAAGCTCAATCTTGAGCAAGAGCATGAGTTTTTAAAAGCAATCAATGATGATCTCCACAAGAAAAGTTCTTCTTACATTGCCAAGCGTTTACTCTTATCCACTTACATGCCTCAAGTCAAGTCTAGTAACAAGAACAAGAAAGATTCTTCCTCTAGTAGTAACAATGATCATGCTAAATCCAATATTGTTGCTTCTAGTAGTTCTCTTGATTCCACTAATGATTCTCTTAGCCAAGTTACACTTGAGCAAGAAAATAGCTTATTGAAGGGAATTATAGAGAAAGGAGTGTACAAAAGCCTTGCCGGGAGTAAGCAATTCGAGGAAATTGTGCGCAGGCAAGGAATGCACCGGAAGAATCAAGGTGTTGGTTTTGAACGAAAGTTCAATGCCAATGGAGTTGAGTGGGAAGAATATCAATACCCCAAGATAAAGTTTGTTCCTCAACAAGATAAGTATGATACTTCCTTCAAGGGGACATAAGCTCAAGATGATCTTCCACCACAAGACTACAAGCAAAAAGGCAAGGACAAGCTTCAAGAGGAAATTGATGCATTTGAAGAAGCTCCTAAGACCTTAGTCAAGTGGATTCCCAAGACTACTTCAAGTTCCACTTCGTCAAGTACGACTACAACTCCAAGGATTCCCATCAAGATGATGTGGATCCAAAAGAAGAAGAACTAGAGAGTTCTTGAGGGTGACTCCACCAACATACTCCACTCTTATCATTTTGGCAAGAACAAGTGCAATCAACTTCCACATCTTGCACAAACCCTCTTGTTGGTAAGACAAGGGACAAGGTAACCTAAAAGTTTTCATGGACATCATCTTGTGTGTGCATCACTCTAGGTCTATGGATATCCCTGTTTGTTCCTTGTGGGACTAACCCATGTAGGTATTGAAAGTGCAATTCACTCAAATGGATAGCTCCAAGTGATCTACATCGGCATTGAGCATCCACATCTTCAACATCTACATGAAGTCATCATCGACAAAACCCAAGGTTAGTTCATCCCTCTTAGGGGGGATATCACATCTAGGGGGAGCTTTACTCTAAGACTTGAGCTAAAGCAACTCTAAAGATGTGAACACAACAATGCTTTATGTAAAAGTGGTAACCCCACGAGCTTAAACGATGAGTATGACCTATGATCAAGTGTTCTCACTTGACTCCTAAGTCAATATACTCATATATAGATGACCTAGTCATCGCAAATTGCTTGATAGATGCTAGATTTGGTTGTGCATGCTTTGTCACATATTTCATTTGCCATCTTATTGTGTGAGCATGTTGGTTGCATATTTTACTTATTCAAGGACATCCACTTATTGTTTTGATTGTTTGGATTTATTTCCTTTTACCAAGTGGATGGACTAGAATGCCTAAGAACCTCCTCTAGCTATCTATGCTTTTCTCGTCTCAAACTCTATTCATGCTACATCACAAAATTTGATCAAGTCAGATTCGAACCACTCTGTGTGAGGAGCGCTCGGAGTCCCCGATTCGTCATAGACTTAAACTTCCAAAACCTCTTTGTGATTAAGTTGATCTAGGTTTTCGATCTAGGTGCAACCGATTTGAACTTTTCGGTCACACCGAGTTGCAGTAACTGCTCGCAGTTATGCATCTCGGTGCCACCGAGTTGTTCCACTCGGTCACACCGACAGGGTCGGGCTATATATAGTCACGGGCAAAAAATTTGGTAATTTCTCCGAACCCCTTCGCCCGCACGATAGCCTGGTCTGCCAACTTGGTCTCCGGATCGTCTCCTCACCGCCAGCCGCCTCCAGTTGCTGGTCTCCATCACCGTCAACGGGAATTCTACCCCGCCGTTGCCACCGTAGCGAGTCTCCGCCGAACTAGGGTATGGACTCGATCTTTGTGCTATTATCCAATCCGATTCCTAGCACATTGTGATCATCATGATTCTTGCCACGTTTGATAAACTCATATCCAGTCAATGAACTCGTAGATTAGGTTTAATTCAAAAATTTTAGGGTTAGGTTTCCGCCGAAACCATCTCGGACCCACCGAGTTGAAAAACTCGGTCCCATCGATTTGGCTTATGCCATTGCACAAGTGAGACTTGGTCTGACCGAGAATTACTTATCGGTGTGACCGATTTTGGAACTCTGTGAAACCCTAGCAGTCTCGGTGCCACCGAACTGTGACTCGGTCTGACCGAGTTCACCAGTTTAGGTTCCAAAACTGCTTCGGTATCACCGAGTTTAGAAATCGGTAGATCCGAGATGCTTTCAGTGGAAAACTAAAACTAAGTTTTTGAATTATTCTTTTGTAAAAATCTCTGCATTTTGTGATGCTCATCCACTCTATCTCATCTATAACCTATTCACAGGGTCAGCAGTCAGAGTTTGCATCATGTCAGACCAAAGTGATAGCCAGAACATGTCAGAGCAGCAAGTACAGATGAGTGAGGGCACTAGTCCCTCAAGTTCCTCAGATGATGGAAGCAGGAGCACCCCTAGCAATCTGCCTAAAGCTGCCACAAGATAGAGAAAGAAGAGAACCTCAGACTCAGAAGATGAGGATTATGTGGCAGAAGAGGAAGCAACCTCCAAGAGAGTTGAGCCAGCACAGGGTATAAAGCCAGGGTTGAAGTTCAAAAGGCCAGCAGGCAGGCAGCCTATGTCAAAGGCTAGAGCTTCAACTGAGAAGCCCACTCCCATAGAGCCAGTAGCTGCTGAGGGCGAGAAGAGGAAAGAAAGGGTGAAGAAAACTGTAGCCAGAGTGCTTGGCAAAGCTTCCATCATGGAAGATGAGGAGGAAGAAGAAGAGGTAGCTGCACCAGCACCAAAGGCACCCAAGCTGATGGGTGATGCCATAAGATCAGGGGCAGCTGCTTCCAAGGCCAAGCCGGCTCCAAAGCCAAAGCCAAAGAGAAATACAAGAAGCATCCCAGCTGCTGAGAAGAACAAGGCCCCAGTGCCTGAAGTTGCAGAAGAAGAGGAAGAGAATGTTCTTAGGAAGCTCAAGCCCAAGATCCCAGACCACAACGATGCTCATCCTGTGGCTGAGGATATGAAACTCAGGAGAGATTCAGGGCTCCGGAAGTGGAGAGAAGCAGACCCGTATGCTTCAAGGAGAAGGACTGCAGTTGACTACAGGTTTCACACCAAGGAGCAGCAAGATTTCTATGAGACAGTGCTGCTAGACAAGAAGCCCATTGTCTGTGACATGAGATGGGTCGATTGGCAATACATCAAGGACAATAAAGAGTACTACACTGGAGTGCAGGACAGCTTCAAGGCGTGTGGAGTAGAGGACTTTGTCGGGCAGAAGCTCACAAAGTGGAACGAGGAACTCATCATGCAGTTCTACTCCACAGCCCATTTTTATCCAGATGGTAGGATAATTTGGATGTCAGAGGGTACGAGGTACCAGTCTACAGTTGCTGAATGGGCTCAGCTGATTAATGCCCCAGAGGAGCAAGCAGATGACTTAGACGTTTATGCCAAGAAGAAGATGGACCACAACTCTATGTCAAACATGTACAAGGAGATTCCAAATGAAGCACTTGACACTTTCAAGTTTGGCTTAGTACATTATCTTCTATCAGGGCTGCCCACTATCAATTGGATACTGAGGCACACCTTATTGCCCAAGTCTGGAGATCACAAGATGATCAGAGGCCACGCGATCAACTTGCTTCATATCTTTGAAGTGCCTCAGAAATTCAAGGTGATGAGCCTAATGGTAGAGACCATTAAGAGGACAGCAGCAGACCAGAAGAGGAGCTGTGGATATGCCCCACAGATTCAGGAGCTCATCAACTCCAAGATGGGCACTGGCATATACCTGTTGGACAAGGAACACCTGCCTATCCGTCCGGACTTTGAAGATAATCAAGTGGTCATGACTGAGAATGAGCCATCATCTGCCCAAGCACAAGCCAAGAAGGAGAAGGCTAGGAAGGAGAAAGCTGCCAAGATGCCTACTCAAGAGGAGGCATCTGAATATTTCTTGAAAACCAAACAAGAGCAGCTTGGTTACCTGATTGCATCCACCCTGCGTATTGAGAAAGGATTAGCCACCCTAACTCAGAACTAGGCAAGCCTAGAGAGGATCGTAGAACAGAGGTTCTATGACTTGGATATCAAGGTGACAGAGATTCAGACTGCAGTGGAGCAGCTCTAGGATGACATGCAGGAGAGGAGAGGCAAGACTACAACTGATGCCTTTGCCAGAGTGCCCCGAGCTCCGAGGTCGTCTGCAGTGCCAGTTCCTGACACAAGAGCAACCGCCTCAGCTCCAGCCGCAGCATCAGCTCCAACTCCAGCATCTACTTCAGCTCCAGCGTCTACTTCAGCATCTACGGAAGCCTTCGTCCTTGGAGTGATCCAGACTCCACCACCACCTAAAGATCAAGCCTGAGTGTCGACTTAGCACTATGCATTTTCTAGGAACTTTTTGGTAACTTGTTGCCAAAGGGGGAGAAAATGTATAGATCATAGGCTTCGAGAGAGAGAGTGTTGCTTTTATTCTCTCTTGTTTTATTTGGTGGTTTTTCGAACTTCGTTTGCTTTTGTGTGAGATACTACGTCATTATCTGTGAGAGATCGATGATCATGTGTTTGATCATAAGCTACACTTAATGTTTGCTTAATGCTATTATCCTATCTATCTTATGTGATCATTCACTATTCTTGGTGATGAGTGCATGTATTTCATTCTTATCATTTTAAGCGCTCCACCAAGATGTATGTGACATGGAAGAGTAACCCATGACTCTAACTCTTTGTGCATTTGCAGTCCAAAGCAAATTTTAAATATGCACAAATTTAGGGGGAGCTCTTACTTGTCACATACTTCTCAAAGCGACGATATATTTCATGTCTATTATCTTTTGTCGAAGCTTTGATCTATATGTTGTCATCAATTACCAAAAAGGGGGAGATTGAAAGTGCAACTATCCCTAGGTGGTTTTGGTAATTCATAACAACATATAGCTCATTGAGCTAATGCTATTCCAAGTTGATTATTTCAGGAAAGCTCAATGATTGGCATGGCATGTATGTGAAAGTGGAACCCTCAAAATGCTAAGGACAAAGGATTGGCTCAAGCTCAAAAGCTCAAGACTCTTCATTTTATATTTTAGTGATCCAAGATCACATTGAGTCTTTAGGAAAAGCCAATACTATCAAGGAGGGATGAGGTGTTGCTTAATGAGCCTCTGGCTTCATGTGCTTAATGATATGCTCCAAAATCCTCAGCTACTTTCCCATATCCACAAATGACCTAAACCCTAAGCCAAACTCGGTCATACCGATTCTATCTATCCGGCGCCACCGAGTTTCATATGTCATAAGCCACTGCCCAAACCCTAGCAATTCGGTCCTACCGATAGGGATCTCGATCTCACCGAGATGGGATTGCAAACTCTCTATTTCCCTTTCGTAACTTTTTGGTCTCACCGAAAGAGCGAATCGGTCCCACCGAGATTGCAATGTAAACTCTGTATTTCCCTTTTGTAACTTTTCGGTCTCACCGAAAGAGAAAATTGGTCCCACCGAGTTTGCCTAACCAACTCTCTGGTTAGCTTATTACCAAACTCGGTCTCACCGAGTTTGTGTAATCGGTCTCACCGAGATTACGTTATGCCCAAACCCTAACAGAATCGGTCCTACCGAGTTGCATGTCAGTCCCACCGAAAATCTCTAACGGTCACTAGGTTTACCTTTTCGGTCTGACCGAGTTTATTGATTCGGTCCCACCGAGATTGGTAGATTGTGTGTAACGGTTGGATTTTGTGTGGAGGCTATATATACCCCTCCACCTCCTCTTCATTCATAGAGAGAGCCATCAGAACACATACACCATTCCAACTCATATGTTCTAAGAGAGAACCACCTACTCATGTGTTGAGACCAAGATATTCCATTCCTACCATATGAATCTTGATCTCTAGCCTTCCCCAAGTTGCTTTCCACTCAAATCTTCTTTCCACTAGATCGAAATCCTATGAGAGAGATTTGAGTGTTGGGAAGACTATCATTTGAAGCACAAGAGCAAGGAGTTCATCATCAACACACCATTTGTTACTTCTTGGAGAGTGGTGTGTCCTAGATTGGCTAGGTGTCACTTGGGAGCCTCCGACAAGATTGTGGAGTTGAACCAAGGAGTTTGTAAGGGCAAGGAGATCGCCTACTTCGTGAAGATCTACCGCTAGTGAGGCAAGTCCTTCGTGGGCGATGGCCATGGTGGGATAGACAAGGTTGCTACTTCGTGGACCCTTCGTGGGTGGAGCCCTCCGTGGACTCGCGCAACCGTTACCCTTCGTGGGTTGAAGTCTCCATCAACGTGGATGTAGCATAGCACCACCTATCCGAACCACGGGAAAAACATCCGTGTCTCCAATTGCGTTTGAATTCTCCAAACCCTTCCCTTTACATTCTTGCAAGTTGCATGCTTTACTTTCCGCTGCCAATATACTCTTTGCATGCTTGCTTGAATTATGTGATCATTGCTTGACTCGTCCTAAAATAGCTAAAATCTGCCAAGAACTAAAATTGGGAAAAGGTCAAGTTTTTTATTTGGTCAAGTAGTCTAATCACCCCCCCCCCCTCTAGACATACTTTCGATCCTATAGGATGCGAAATAGCTACCGCATGAGTTCCATACTTCTTTTAGATCAAAAGAGGATGCGGTAGAGAAACTACGAAGAATCCATGATGAACAGCGAACAACACAGAAGAACTTGCAAACCCTAATGCAGATCTAAGGTGCGGAAAAGCAAAAACTTACGGACGCAGATCTACTACGGAGGGTCGCCGCCGTTCTCTGGACAAGCTCAGGTTGATGCAGTGGCCAAGGTTGAGGACGACGGTGAGCGCTGCGACAGCGGCGAAGCTCGAGCGACAGAGGGGTTGCGAGAGAAGGAAGAAGAAGAATGGGGAAGACCAGTTGTGCCTATTTATAAGGAGATAGGCGAACAGGCAGGTGCGAAAAACAAGGAAGGCGAATGAAAGTTATCCAGCTAGATGGACGCCTCGATTTTCGGAAAGACATTAAGATAAAGATCTGTTAAGGTGACGTCGTGGCGGGATTCCAAAAATTCCGGAAATGACATCATGGCGGGTTACAAGGTTTCCACGGCAATGGTAGATGGATTTTTTCTAAGTGTTGAAAATTGACATGAACAAAGTTCAAAATCAACCTGGGGCCTAATGTTGGGGATATGACTACCAGGTATGACCCGCCCAGGAGGGGCCGGGTCAACCACAATGGCGGGTTACTTAAATGAAGCCCAAAGAGTATACAAGGTGACAGTTTACAATGAGGCTTATAATAGTCCCAAGCCCAGAGGCGGCTTAAGGCCCGTAAGTTTGAACTGCCATGTATGAATAAGACTTGTAAAGTAAGGCATGTAAGATACGTCACCGAGCCGGACATGTTGTATGAGCCGGCCGGGACTCTGTAAGCCGCAGGGCGTCAACCCATGTATATAAGGGGACGACCCGGCGACGGCTTAGGGCAAGAAACAACAGATCGAGAGCCAAGCTAGCGTATTCGCTCCTTGGTCATCGAAACCTAGCAATATCACATCAACTGGACTAGGCTTTACCTTCACCGCAAGGGGCCGAACCAGTATAAACCTTCTCGTGTCCTTTGTCCCGATTAACCCCTTTAAGCTTCCTAGTTGTGATGGCTCCACGACTAAGTCCTTTCACTAGGACATCTGTCGTGACAATTCCACGACAGTAGGTATGGTGGCTGTTTTGAGGAAGATATAATAAAGTTCATGTGTGATAGAGCGTATCGTATCACGGGGTTTGGATGCACCGGCGAAGTTTGCACCAACTCTCGAGGTGAGAAAGGGCAATGCACGATACCGAAGAGGCTAGCAATGATGGAAGGGTGAGAGCGCGTATAATCCATGGACTCACATTAGTCATAAAGAACTCATATACTTATTGCAAAAGTTTATTAGCGCTCGAAGCAAAGTACTACTACGCATGCCCCTAGGGGGATAGATTGGTAGGAAAAGACCATCGCTCGTCCCCGACCGCCACTCATAAGGAAGACAATCAATAAATTCCTCATGCTCCGACTTTGTTACATAACGGTTCACCATACGTGCATGCTATGGGACTTGCAAACCTCAACACAAGTATTTCTCAAGTTCACAATTACTCAACTAGCACGACTCTAATATCACCACCTTTATAGGCAAAACTATTGCAAGGAATCAAACATATCATATTCAGTGATCTACAAGTTTTATGTAGGATTTTATGACTAACCATGTGAATGACCAATTCCTGTCAACTCTCTAAATAGATATAAGTGAATCAAGAGAGTTTAATTCTTTATAAAAAAGATATGCCCACACTCTAACAAATATAAGTGAAGCAAAAGATCATTCTACAAATGGCGGTTTTCTATGTGAAGAGAAACATGCAATCCAAACTTCAAATGATATAAGCGAAGCACATGAAGCATTCTATAAAGCCATACTCAAAAGATTTAAGTGAAGTGCAAAGAGCATTCTATAAATAAACCAAGGATTATCTCATACCATCATGGTGCATAAAAGAAAAATGAAAACTAAATGCAAAAGACGCTCCAAGATTGCACATATCGCATGAACGAAACGAATCCGAAAACATACCGAAACTTGTTGAAGAAAGATGGGATACCTTTCGGGGGATCCCCAAGCTTAGATGCTTGAGTCTCCTTGAATATTTACTTGGGGTGCCTCGGGCATCCCCAAGCTTGATCTCTTGCCTCTCTTCCTTCTTCTCACATCGAGACCTCTTCGATCTTCGAAGACTTCATCCACACAAAACTCAACAGAAAACACGGTAAGATCCATTAGTATAATAAAGCAAATCACTACTCTAAGTACTGTTGCAAACCAATTCATATTTTGTTTTTGCATTATAGCTACTTTAATATAACTTTTCCATGGCTTAATCCACTGATATAAATTGATAGTTTCATCAGAACAAGCAAACTATGCATCAAAAACAGAATCTGTCTAAAACAGAACAGTCTGTAATAATCTGAACATTCACCATACCTCTGGTACTCCAAAAATTCTACCAAAATTTGGAAAAATAAAAAATATATATATAAAGATAGTGCAAAAAGTTTCAGAACCGTTTGATGTTCCAGTAAAAAATGTAACATCGCGCACTACAGCCAAAGTTTCTGTCTTGCACCGTACAAACCAACAAGTAATCTAAAACATCCTAAAGGCAAACATTGGCACATTATTTTTATTTGTAAACCTTATAAAAGCACACAACAGAAATAAATGACTCTCTAAAACTTCCGGCTTGTCTCCGTGGCAGCTCTTTCTTTAAAGCCATTAAGCTAGGCATATAGTGCTCAAGTAATGGATCCACTCGGATCCCAAGGTATATCAAAGCCAATTTTAATTAGCAATGATTTGGCATTTAGTAGTGAGCACAAAGCAACATATATCAAGTAATGACGAAGTCTAACTCTCTTCCTATGCATCGGCATGTCATACAAGAACAATTCATGCACACAAACTAAAGGCCAATGCATAGTATAGACAGTTTCTTGCAATTTTTTCGTGTTGAAAACATAAAGAGGCAGAGATGTAGTTCCTTTCTCATAATAATTGCAAGTAGGAGCAGCAAGCACATGCATATTATATCTATCAAAATCATCATGTGTAATAGTAAAACACAACCCATCAATATAATCCTTAATAAGGGTAAACTTCTCCGATATAGTGTAGTCGGGAGAATTCAAAAAGATAATAGGACTATCATGCGTGGGTGCAATAGCAACAATTTCATGTTTAACATAAGGAACTATAGCAAGTTCATCTCCATAAGCATAATTCATATTGGCATCTTGGCCACAAGCATAGAAAGCATCATCAAAAAGGGATATTTCAAGAGAATCAACGGGATCATAACAATCATCATAGCAATCATCCTTCGGTAAGCATGAAGGGAAATTAAACAATGTATGAGTTGAAGAGTTACTCTCATTAGAAGGTGGGCACGGGTGATCAATCCGCTCTTCCTCCTTTTGTTCTTCGCTCTCCTCCTCATCTTTTTCATCCAATGAGCTCACAGTTTCATCAATTCCTTCTTCCATAGACTCCTGCAAAATATTAGTCTCTTCTTGGACAGCGGAGGAGTCCTCAATATATGGTTTAACATAGGCATTAGAAGCATAATTATCATAACAATATTTAAGTATGGCAAAATTTTCAGATTTGTAAAGAGTAGCATCATACTTTTCAATCAAAGAAGCAATTTCATAAGCACCCTTAGAAACAACAAATTCTTCAATTTGTTGAACATCATAGTAATTATAAACACCCTTAGAATATGAAGATACGATTCCATTCTCGCTAAACTCACATTGGTAGGGAAGGTGTTTCTTAGGGTTTTCAGAACAACAAGTAACCTCATATATTTCACATAAATTCCAAGCATAGCACTGCAAACGATGAATTTGATCCAGTAAAAGTTCCCCTTTTTGAGATAAGCGGTGTCGCACATAACAAGCATGCTCATCTAAAGATTTGCCCTCAACTAAGCTAGTTGGGGTTTCAGCACGAGCACAAAGGGATCAAAGATGATCCAGGTAAAAAGCTTCAGGAGTGTGATAGATTTTGAGTGGTTCTTCAACCATTGGTTCTGTAGGTACAACTAATTTTTTTAGTATTTTGTGTTTCCTACCCATAACTAAAGAGAGAAAACAACTAAGAACAACAAATCAAAATTACATAGTGATAAAGCAAACAAGCACACACGAGAATATTCACCCCACGCTATTGCTCCCCGGCAACAGCGCCAGAAAAAGGTCTTGATAACCCACAAGTATAGGGGATCAATTGTAGCCTCTTTCAATAAGTAAGAGTGTCGAACCCAACGAGGAGCTAAAGGTAGAACAAATATCCCCTCAAGTTATATTGACCACCTATACAACTCTGCGCACGCTTGACGTTCGCTTTACCTAGAACAAGTATGAATCTAGAAGTACTTTGTAGGTGTTTTTGGATAGATTTGCAAGATAATGAAGAGCACATAAATAAAAGCTAGGGGGTGTTTAGATAAAGAAGCAATAAAGTTAGTATAGCGAGTGTGGAAAAGTGGTGGTAGGAGTTGCGAAATTGTCCCTAAGAAATTGACTATGTTACTAGACCGATAGCAAGTTTTATGTGGGAGAGGCCACTGCTAGCATATCATCCCAGACTTGGAATTCTATGCACTTATGATTGGAACTATTAGCAAGCATCCGCAACTACTAATGTTCACTAAGGTAAAACCCAACCATAGCATTAAGATATATTGGTCCCCCTTCAATCTCGTATCCATCAATTTCTATGCTAGGTTGAAGCTTCTGTCACTCTTGCCCTCCAATACATAGTCCTATCAACATACAACTAACCCTATGGTGTGATCCACGCGCGCGCTCATATGATGGGCACCAAAGGACAGCAACATAACCACAAGCAAATTAAACCAATCATAGCAGTTCATCAACCACCGATAGGACAACGAAAATCTACTCAGAAATCATAGGATGGCAACACATCATTAGATAATAATATGAAGCATAAAGCACCATGTTCAAGTAGAGGGTACAGAGAGTTGCGGGAAAGTGGACCTCTGTAGATATAGGGGGAAGGTGATGGAGACGTTGGTGTAGATTGCGGTGATGATGATGGCCCCCGGCGGCGTTCCGACGCCACCGGAAGCGAGGGAGAGAGAGCACCCCTTCTTCTTCTTCCTTGACCCTCTCCCTAGGTGGGAGAAGGGTTTCCCCTCTAGTCCATGGTCTCCATGGCGTGGGAGGGGCAAGAGCCCCTCCGAGATTGGATTTGTCTCTTTGTCTCTCTCTGTTTCTGCGTTCTCCGATTCTGCCCTTTCACCGTTTCTTATATTCCCGGAGATCAGTAACTTTGATTGGGCTGAAATTTTAACACGATCTCTATCCGGATATTAGCTTTCTTGCGGTGAAAGAATGGCATCAACCACATTACGGGGTGGCCACGAGGGTCAGGGGCGCGCCTGCCCCCCTGGGGCGCGCCCCCTGCCTTGTGGGCCCCTCGAGCATCGTCTCGCGTTGATTTTTCTTCCCAAAAATCACATATATTCCAAAAAAATCTCCATCAGTTTTTATCCCGTTTGGACTCTGTTTGATATGGATATTCCGCGAAACAAAAAACATGCAACAAACAGGAACTGGCACTGGGCACTGGATCAATATGTTAGTCCCAAAAGATAGTATAAAAAGTTGCCAAAATTATATGAAAGTTGTATAATATTAGCATGGAACAATCAAAAATTATAGATACGATGGAGACGTATCATTCATCAAATGACAACACATGTCCATGGCTAGGAAACTTAACCATCTTTGATTAACGGGCTAGTCAAGTAGAGGTATACTAGGGACACTCTATTTGTCTATGTATTCACACATGTACTAAGTTTCTGGTTAATACAATTCTAGCATGAATAATAAATATTTACCATGATATAAGGAAATATAAATAACAAATTTATTATTGCCTCTAGGGCATATTTCCTTCAGGACAAGGAAGACAACATAACAAGTTATGTTTTCTTATATCCGAATAGAAGTTATATTGTCTTGGATCATCCAACATGTTGAGCTTGCCTTTCCCTCTCATGCTAGCCAAATTATTTGCACCAAGTAGAGATACTACTTGTGCTTCCAAACATCCCTAAACCCAGCTTTGCCATGAGAGTCCACCATACCTACCTATTGATTGAGTAAGATCCTTCAAGTAAGTTGTCATCGGTGCAAGCAATAAAAATTGATCTCTAAATATGTGTGATCTTTTAATGTGGAGAAAGTAAGCTTTATATGAAGTTGTGATATGGAAGAAATAAAGGCGATGGACTACATAATAAAGGTCCTTATCACAAGCAACAATATAAAGTGACGTTCTTTTGCATTAAGATTTTGTGCATCCAAACATAAAAGTGCATGACAACCTCTACTTCCCTCTGTGAAGGGCCTATCTTTTACTTTTATCTTCCATCCTTATACAAGATTCATGGTGATCATCACCTTTCCTTTTTACACTTTTTCCTTTGGCAATCACTATATGTTGGAGAGATCCGGATATATATATCCACTCGGATATAGGTTTTCATAAAGTATTATTGTTGACATTACCCTTGAGGTAAAAGGTTGGGAGGCGAAACTATAAGCCCCTATCATTCTCTGTGTCCGATTGAGGCTTTGAACCCATAAGTATCACGTGAGTGTTAGCAATTGTAAAATACTAAATGATAGTTGAGTATGTGGACTTGATGAAAAGCTCTTTAATTGACTCTTTCCGATGTTATGATAAATTGCAATTGCTTCAATGACTGAGATCATAGTTTGTTAGCTTTCAATGAAGTTTCCGATTCATACTCTATCTTGTGAACGAATTGTTACTTTTAGCATAAGAAAGTATATGCCAATATATGTTGCTGTTCGAAAGATGATCATGATGCCCTCATGTCCATATTTTATTTTTATCGACACCTCTATCTCTAAACATGTGGACATATTTTTTGATTTTGGTTTTCGCTTGAGGACAAGCGAGGTCTAAGCTTGGGGGAGTTGATACATCCATTTTGCATCATGCTTTTATATCAATATTTATTGCATTATGGGTTGTTATTACACGTTATATCACAATACTTATGCCTTTTCTCTCTTATTTTACAAGGTTTACATGAAGAGGGAGAATGCCGGTAGCTGGAATTCTAGACTAGAAAAGGAGCAAATATTAGAGACCTATTCTGCGCAACTCCAAATGTCATGAAACTTCACGGAGCATGTTTTTAGAATATATAAAAAATATTGGGCGAAGAAAGAACCAGAGGGGGCCACCAGTCAGCCACAAGGGTGGAGGGCGCACACTACCCCCTGCCCCCCCCCCCCCCCCGACCTTATGGGCCCCCTAGCAGGCCTCCAGTGCCCATCTTTGGCTATATGGTGTGTTTTGACCTGCAAAAAGTCAGAAGGAAGCATTCGGGATGAAGCGTCGCTGTCTCGAGGCGGAACCTGGGCAGAACCAATCTAGGGCTCCGACGGAGCTGTTCTGCCGGGGAAACATCCCTCCCGGAGGCGGAAATTGAAGCCATCGTCATGACCAACGATCCTCTCATCGAGAGGGGGTCAATCTCCATCAACATCTTCACTAGCACCATCTCCTCTCAAACCCTAGTTCATCTCTTATATCCTATCTCTGCCTCAAAACCTCAGAGTGGTACCTGTGGGTTGCTCCTTGTAGTTGATGCTAGTTGGTTTATCCGATGGAAGATTATATTTTCAGATCCTTAATGATAATTAATAATCCTCTGATCTTGATTATGAATATGTTTTGTGAGTAGTTACATTTGTTCCTGAGGACATGGGAGAAGTCTTGTTATAAGTAATCATGTGAATTTGGTATTCGTTCGATATTTTGATGAGATGTATGTTGTCTCTCCTCTAGTGGTGTTATGTGAACATTGACTACATGACACTTCACCATTATTTGGGCCTAGGGGAAGGCTAATATGTCTCCAACGTATCTACTTTTCCAAACACTTTTGCCCTTGTTTTGGACTCTAACTTGCATGATTTGAATGGAACTAACCCGGACTGACGCTATTTCAGAAGAATTGCCATGGTGTTATTTTTGTGCAGAAATAAAAGTTCTCGGAATGACCTGAAAACCAACGGAGAATATTTTTGGAATATATAAAAAATATTGGCGAAAGAATCAAGGCCAGGGGGCCCACACCCTGTCCATGAGGGTGGGGGCGCGCCCCCTGCCTCGTGGGCCCCCTGGTGCTCCATCGACCTCAAATCCAACTCTATATATTCACGTTCGGGGAGAAAAAAATCAGGGAGAAGGATTCATCGCGTTTTATGATACGGAGCCGCCGCCAAGCCCTAATCTCTCTCGTGAGGGCTGATCTGGAGTCCGTTCGGGGCTCCGGAGAGGGGAATCTGTGGCCATCGTCATCATCAACCTTCCTCCATCACCAATTTCATGATGCTCACCGTCGTGCATGAGTACTTCCATCGTAGGCTTGCTGGATGGTGATGGGTTAGATGAGATTTATCATGTAATCGAGTTAGTTTTGTTAGGGTTTGATCCCTAGTATCCATTATGTTCTGAGATTGAAGTTGCTATGACTTTGTTATGCTTAATGCTTGTCATTAGGGCCCGAGTGCCATGATTTCAGATCTGAACCTATTATGTTTTCATGAATATATGTGAGTTCTTGACCCTCTCTTTCAAGTCTATAGTCACCTATTATGTGATATGATCCGTTAACCCCGAAGTGACAATAATCGGGATACTTACCGGTGATGGCCGTAGTTTGAGGAGTTCATGTATTCACAAGGTGTTAATGCTTTGGTCTGGTACTCTATTAAAAGGAGGCCTTAATATCCCTTAGTTTCCTATAGGACCCCGTTGCCACGGGAGGGTAGGACAAAAGATGTCATGCAAGTTCTTTTCCATAAGCACGTATGACTATATTCGGAATACATGCCTACATTACATTGATGAACTGGAGCTAGTTCTGTGTCACCCTATGTTATAACTATTGCATGAGGAATCGCATCCGACATAATTATCCATCACTGATCCATTGCCTACGAGCTTTTCACATACTAATCTTTGCTTAGTTACTTTCCCGTTGCCACTGTTACAATTACTACAAAACTGCTACTGTTACTTTTGCTACCGTTACCGCTACTATCATATTACTTTGCTACTAAATACTTTGCTACAAATATTAAGTTTTCTGGGTGTGGTCGAATTGACAACTCAACTGCTAATACTTGAGAATAATTCTTTGGGCCCCCTTGTGTCGAATCAATAAATTTGGGTTGAATACTCTACCCTCGAAAACTGTTGCGATCCCCTATACTTGTGGGTTATCAAAGGCATTGGGAAGTAATAAGTAGATGATGGGTTGCTAGAGTGATAGAAGCTTAAACCCTAGTTTATGCGTTGCTTCATAAGGGGCTGATTTGGATCCATATGTTTCATGCTATGGTTAGGTTTACCTTAATTCTTCTTTCATAGTTGCAGATGCTTGCAAGAGGGGTTAATCATAAGTTGGAGGCTTGTCCAAAGAAGGGGAGCACCCAAGCACCGGTCCACCCACATATCAAATTATCAAAGTAATGAACGCAAATCATAAGAGCATGGTGAAAACTAACTTGACAACAATTTCCATGTGTCCTCGAGAGTGCTTTGCTTTATATAAGAGTTCGTCCAGGCTTGTCCTTTTCTACAAAAAGGATTGGGACACCTTGCTGCACCTTGTTTACTTTTATTACTTGTTACCAGTTACGATTTATCTTATCACAAAACTATCTGTTACTGATAATTTAGTGCCTGCAGAGAATACCTTGCTGAAAACCACTTTTCATTTCCTTCTGCTCCTCGTTGGGTTCAACACTCTTACTAATTGAAAGGACTATGATAGATATCCTATACTTTTGGGCCATTAGCACTCAACTAGAGGATTCCCTAGGTGACATTAGGGTTGATTGATGTGCATCATATGGTGTTATTTTACTATGAACTCTAGGGCTGTTTGTGACACTTATAGGAATAGCTCAATGGATTGATCGGAAAGAATAAGTTTGAGGTGGTTTCGTACCCTACAAGAAATTTCATCTTATGTTCTCCATGATAGGAACTTAGGAGTGACTCTGTGTCTCACGTTGAGGGATTGCCATATGATTTAATTATGTTATCATTGTTGAGAGAATTTGCACTAGTGAAAGTATGAACCCTAGGCCTTGTTTTCAAGCATTGCAATATCGTTTTTGCTCACTTTTGTTACTAGTTACCTTGTTGTTTTTATATTTTCAGATTATAAAAACCTATATCTACCATCCATATTACACTTGTATCACCATCTCTTCGCCGAACTAGTGCACCTATACAATTTACCATTGTATTGGGTGTGTTGGGACACAAGAGACTCTTTGTTATTTGGTTGCAGGGTTGTTTGAGAGAGACCATCTTCATCGTACGCCTCCCACGGATTGATAAACCTTAGGCCATCCACTTGAGGGAAAATTGCTACTGTCCTACAAAACTCTGCACTTGGAGGCCCGACACGAGTCTACAAGAAGAAGGTTGCGTAGTAGACATCGCTCCACACCTCTATGCCAAATCATGCCAAGATACTCATCCCAACTCGAATACACTGCCTCATAATTGCATCAGAAAGACATAACCTAGTCCTATGCGGGTCCACTGATATAGAATCACATCACAAGGAAAAATACCCTAGAATCCATTGATACATAATTGCATCATAGGAGGTAAAACAAGTACATATTACCTACCAAATGAAACTAATCAGGATTTACCCGCTGCTCTGGCGCATCTCTGGGCATGGTCTCTGAAACTGGTATCCGGGGCTTCCTATAGGAGGATTGTACTGGATCGTCAGACAACGGGTCCAACAATGCACCTTTCCCTTCCCCCTGCTGTGCTACGCAACCATCTTCCTCTATAACTGCAACAGAATTTTCCAGTACTATCACTATTCCCTCCCAACGAAACATAAAGCCATCACAAATTTCCAACCAGAGTAGAAAGTTTTGGTTCAACTACCCCATGAGAATCACCAAGAGAGTGACCCGAGAAGAAATTTTTGGGAAACACATAGTTCCAAATGAGAGGAATTACATTGTCTCTGGATCGGCACATAGATATATAACTCACAATGCATTTTTACTAGATACTTGAGAAGATGAGAAAATGGTTGGCGATAATCCAACAAGGCATGGTGAAGAACTTACTGCCTATAACCTCCTTTCTAAAGCATCAAAAACTCATGTGAATTCACCACCGCCCCCGAGATGCATCTTATCCTAAATATATTTCTCTTTGTGTGTTTCTCCGTACGTAGAGATTAGCACTCATGTAAAACACACACGCGTTAGGAATCCATTTCTGGTACATTTTAATTTGTCGACTGAAATTATCAATGACTCATCATTTCCTTTATGTATAAACTTATTTTTTTACAACATTCTACCATGAATTCAAAAGGTCTTTTTTGTGTGAAGAGGGAGCCCAAAGTGATTAACTTCACAAGACTCTAGTAGGATACAAATTAGGCATAATCTACCTTAATCGTTTCCACACAACTAAAGTCATCCCCACAGGAAATCATTTGAAAAATTACAGTGCCCTTTCATTAACTAAATGTGAAAACACTAGACTAAGGAGAGTGATTGATAGTTACTTGATGTTGATCAATTAGACACATTAAGTAAATGATTCAGAAGGGTGTTCTTATGATAAGATAATATTTTTCGTATTTTTATGATAAAGAGAAATAAAGATTCAAAGTAAAATAAACGGCAAAGGAAATAACTAAGTGTTGGAAGATTAATATGATGGAAGATAGACCCGGGGTCCATAGGTTTCACTAGTGGCTTCTCTCAAGAGCATAAGTATTACGGTGCATGAACGAATTACTGTCGAGCAATTGATAGAATTGAGCATAGTTATGAGAATATCTAGGTATGATCATGTATATAGGCATCACATCCGGGACAAGTAGACCGAAACGATTCTACATCTACTACTATTACTCCACACATCGACCGCTATCCAGCATGCATCTAGAGTATTAAGTTCATAAGAACAGAGTAATGCTTTAAGGAAGATGACATGATGTAGAGGGATAAACTCATGCAATATGGTATAAACCCCATCTTTTTATCCTCGATGGCAACAATACAATACGTGCCGGTTCCCTTTCTGTCACTTGGATCGAGCACCACAAGATTGAACCCAAAGCTAAGCACTTCTCCCATTGCAAGAAAGATCAATCTAGTAGGCCAAACCAAACTGATAATTCGAAGAGACTTGCAAAGATAAACCAATCATACATAAAAGAATTCAGAGGAGAATCAAATATTGTTCATAGATAATCTGGATTATAAACCCACAATTCATCGGATCTCAACAAACACACCGCAAAAGAAGATTACATCGAATAGATCTCCAAGAAGATCGAGGAGAACTTTGTATTGAGATCCAAAGAGAGAGAAGAAGCCATCTAGCTAATAACTATGGACCCGTAGGTCTAAAGTAAACTACTCACACATCACCGGAGAGGCCATGGAGTTGATGTAGAGGCCCTGCGTGATCAATGCCCCCTCCGGCAGAGCTCCGAAAAAGGCCCCAAGATGGGATCTCTCAGGTACAGAAGGTTGCGGCGGTGGAATTAGGTTTTCGTGGTGCTCCTGGATGTTTGGGGGGTACGTGGATATATATAGGAGGAAGAAGTATGTCGGTGGAGCAACGGAGGGCCCACGAGGGTGGAGGGCGCACCTAGAGGGGTAGGCGCGCCCACTGCCTCGTACCTTCCTCCCTTGTTTCTTGACGCCCACTCCATGTCTCCTGGATCGCGTTTGTTGATAAAATCACGTTCCCGAAGGTTTCATTCCGTTTGGACTCCGTTTGATATTCCTTTTCTTCGAAACCCTAAAATAGGCACAAAAAAACAACAATTTGGGCTGGGCCTCCGGTTAGTAGGTTAGTCCCAAAAATGATATAAAAGTGTAAAATAAAGCCCCTTAACATCCAAAATAGATAATATAATAGCATGGAGAAATAAAAAATTATAGATGCGTTGGAGACGTATCAAGCATCCCCAAGCTTAATTCCTGCTCGTCTTCGAGTAGGTAAATGATAAAAGAAGAATTTTTTATGTGGAAAGCTTTCTAACATATCGCTTAATGTAATTTTTATTTATCGTGGCATGAATGTTCATATCCGAAAGATTCAATATAGAAGTTTAATATTGACATAAAAATAATAATACTTCAAGCATACTAACTAAGCAATCATGTCTTCTCAAAATAACATGGCCAAAGAAAGTTATCCCTACAAAATCATATAGTCTGGCTATGCTCTATCTTCACCACACAAAATATTTAAATCATGCACAACCCTGATGACAAGCCAAGCAATTGTTTCATACTTTTGATGTTCTCAAACTTTTTCAATCTTCACGCAATATATGAGTGTGATCCATGGATATAGCACTATGGTGGAATAGAATGGTGGTTGTGGAGAAGACAAAAAGGAGAAGATAGTCTCACATCAACTAGGCGTATCAACGGGCTATGGAGATGCCCATTAATAGATATCAATGTGAGTGAGTAGGGATTGCCATGCAACGGATGCACTAGAGCTATAAGCATATGAACGCTCAACAAAAGAAACTAAGTGGGTGTGCATCCAACTTGCTTGCTCACGAAGACCTAGGGCATTTTGAGGAAGCTCATCATTGGAATATACAAGCCAAGTTCTATAATGAAAAATTCCAACTAGTATATGAAAGTGATATCATAGGAGACTCTCTATATGAAGAACATGGTGCTACTTTGAAGCACAAGTGTGGAAAAGGATAGTAGCATTTTCCATTCTCTCTTTTTCTCTCATTTTTTATTTGGGCCTTCTTTCTTTTTTTCTTTTTGGCCTCTTTTCTCTCTTTTTTTGTCCGGAGTCTCATCCCAACTTGTGAGGGAATCATAGTCTCCATCATCCTTTCCTCACTTGGTACAATACTCTAATAATGATGATCATCACACTGTATTTACTTACAACTCAAGAGTTACAACTCAATACTTAGAACAAAATATGACTCTATGTGAATGCCTCCGGCGGTGTACCAGGATGTGCAATGATGCATGAGTGACATGTATGAAGAATTATGAACGGTGGCTTTGCCACAAATACGATGTCAACTACATGATCATGCAAGCAATATGACAATGATGAAGCATGTCATAATAACGGAACGGTGGAAAGTTGCATGGCAATATATCTCGGAATGGCTATGGAAATGCCATAATAGGTAGGTATGGTGGCTGTTTTGAGGAAGGTATATGGTGGATTTATGGTACCGGCGAAAGTTGCGATACTAGAGAGGCTAGCAATGGTGGAAGGGTGAGAGTGCATATAATCCATGGACTCAACATTAGTCATAAAGAACTCACACACTTGTTGCAAAAATCTATTAGTTATCGAAACAAAGTATTACGCGCATGCTCCAAGGGGGATAGATTGGTAGGAAAAGACCATCGCTCGTCCCCGACCGCCACTCATAAGGAAGACAATCAATAAATAAATCATGCTCCGACTTCATCACATAACGGTTCACCATGTGTGCATGCTATGGGAATCACAAACTTCAACACAAGTATTGCTCAAATTCACAACTACTCAACTAGCATGACTCTAATATCACCATCTCCATATCTCAAAACAATTATCAAGTATCAAACTTCTCGTAGTATTCAATGCACTTGTATGAAAGTTTTTATTATTGCCATGTTGTTCTAAAGGACTCTCAAAATAATATAAGTGAAGCATGAGAGAACAATAGTTTCTATAAAACAAATCCACCACCATGCTCTAAAAGATATAAGTGAAACACTAGAACAAAAAACTATATAGCTCAAAAGATATAAGTGAAGCACATAGAGTATTCTAATAAATTTCAAATCATGTGAGTCTCTCTCAAAAGGTGTGTACAGCAAGGATGATTGTGTTAAACTAAAAAGCGAAGACTAAAATCATACAAGACACTCTAAGCAAAACACATATCATGTGGTGAATAAAAATATAGCTCCAAGTAAAGTTACCGATAGACGAAGACGAAAGAGGGGATGCCTTCCAGGGCATCCCCGAGCTTAGGCTTTTTGGTGTCCTTGAATTTTACCTTGGGTGCCATGGGCATACCCAAGCTTAGGCTCTTGCCACTCTTTGTTCCATAATCCATCAAATCTTTACCCAAAACTTGAAAACTTCACAACACAAAACTCAAAATAGAAAATCTCACTTCAAGGTACTGTAATGAACTCATTATTTATTTATATTGATGTTAAACCTACCGTATTCCAACTTCTCTATGGTTTATAAACTCTTTTACTAGCCATAGATTCATCAAAATAAGCAAACAACACAAGAAAAACAGAATCTGTCAAAAACAGAACAGTCTGTAGTAATCTGTAGCTAATCGCAAGTTATGGAAACCCAAAAATTCTAAAATAAATTGCTGTACGTGAGTAATTTATCTATTAATCATCTACCAAAAGAATTAACTAAATAGCACCTTCCAAGTAAAATGGCAGCGATTCTCGTGAGCGCTAAAGTTTCTGTTTTTACAGCACGATTAAAAAGACTTTCCCCAAGTCTTCCCAATGGTTCTACTTGGCACAAACACTAATTAAACACAAAAACACAATCAAAACAGTGGCTAGATAAATTATTTATTACTAAACAGGAGCAAAAATCAAGGAATAAAAATAAAATTGGGTTGCCTCCCAACAAGCGCTATCGTTTAACACCCCTAGCTAGGCATAAAAGCGAGGATAGATATAGATAGTGCCATCTTTGGTAGGCAATCCATAAGTGGCTCTCATAATAGATCCATATGGTAATTTAATTTTATTTCTAGGGAAGTGTTCCATGCCTTTCCTTAATGTAAATTGGAATCTAATATCCCCTTCCTTCATATCAATAATTGCACCAATCGTTCTAAGGAAAGGTCTACCAAGAATAATAGGACATGAAGGATTGCAATCTATATCAAGAACAATGAAATCTATGGGCACATAGTTCCTATTTGAAACAATAAGAACATCACTAATTCTTCCCATAGGTTTCTTAATAGTGGAATCCGCAAGGTTCAAGTTTAAAGAACAATCATCGAAATCACGGAAACCTAGCAAATCACACAAAGTTTTGGAATCGTGGAAACACTAGCACCCAAATCACATAAAGCATAGCACTCATGATCTTTAATTTTAATTTTTATTGTAGGTTCCCACTCATCATAAAGTTTTCTAGGGATAGAAACTTCCAACTCAAGTTTTTCTTCATAAGATTGCATCAAAGCATCAGCGATATGTTTAGTAAAAGCTTTATTTTGACTATAAGCATGAGGAGAATTTAGCACGGATTGCAACAAGGAAATACAATCTATCAAAGAGCAATTATCATAATTAAATTCCTTGAAATCCAAAATAGTGGGTTCATTGGTATTTAAAGTTTTGACCTCTTCAATCCCACTTTTAACAATTTTAGCATCAAGATCTGAAGACTACGAATTTTTGGAACGCCTTCTAGGTAAAGGTGGCTCATCTTCAGCCCCATCATTATCAAGATTCATATTGCAAAACAAAGATTTAATAGGGGACACATCAATAACTTTTAGATCTTCATCTCTATTATCATGAAAACTAGAAGAACACGCTTTCACAAAGCAATCTTTCTTAGCACGCATCCTAGCGGTTCTTTCTTTGCACTCATCAATGGAAATTCTCATGGCTTTGAGAGACTCATTGATATCATGCTTATGTGGAATAGATCTAAGTTTCAAAGAATCAACATCAAGAGAAATTCTATCAACGTTCCTAGCCAACTCATCAATCTTAAGCATTTTTTCTTCAATCAAAGCATTGAAACTCTTTTGTGAAGTAATAAATTCTTTAATACTAGATTCAAAATAAGAGGGCATATTATTATAATTTCCATAGGAATTGTTGTAGGAATTACCATAATTATTAGAGGAATTACTAGGAAACGACCTAGGATTAAAATTACCTCTATATGCGTTGTTACCAAAATTGTTCCTACCAACAAAATTCACATCCATAGATTCATTATTATTCTCAATAATAGTAGACAAAGGCATATCATTAGGATCAGTAGGAGCACTCTTATTAGCAAACAATTTCATAAGTTCATCCATCTTTCCACTCAAAACATTAATCTCTTCAATTGCATGCACTTTTTTATTAGTAGATCTTTCGGTGTGCCATTGAGAATAATTAACCATAATGTTATCTAGGAGTTTAGTAGCTTCTCCTAAAGTGATTTCCATAAAAGTGCCTCCCGCGGCCGAATCTAAAAGATTTCTAGAATCTTAATTCAATCCGGCATAGAAGTTTGGTATAATCATCCAAAGATTCAAACCATGTGTAGGGCAATTACGTATCATTAATTTCATCCTCTCCCAAGATTGTGCAACATGTTCATGATCAAGTTGCTTAAAATTCATAATATCGTTTATAAGAGAGATGATCTTAGCGGGAGGAAAATACTTAGAGATAAAAGCATCTTTGCACTTATTCCATGAACCAATACTATTTTTAGGCAAAGACGAAAACCAAGCTTTACCACGATCTCTAAGCGAAAACGGAAATAGCTTCAATTTAACAATATCATTATCCACATCTTTCTTCTTTTGCATATCACACAAATCAACAAAGTTGTTTAGTTGGGTAGCGGCATCTTCACTAGGAAGGCCGGCGGATTGATCTTTCATGACAAGATTCAACAAAGCAGTATTAATTTCACAAGATTCAGCATCGGTAAGAGGAGCAATCAGAGTGCTAAGAAAATCATTGTTGTTGGTATTTGCAAAGTCACACAATTTAGTATTATCTTGAACCATCGTGACAAGCAAGCAATCCAACACACAAGCAAACAAGAAAACGGGCAAAAGAGGCAAATAGGGAAAGAGAAGGGGAACGGAGAGAGAGGGCGAATAAGACGGCAAGGGTGAAGTGGGGGAGAGGAAAACGAGAGGCAAATGGCAAATAGTGTAATGTGAGGGATAAGAGTTTGTGATGGGTACTTGGTATGTTTTGACTTGGTAACGGAGCCAGAAATGACTCGTTGCTGGGAGTCAAATCTTGACTTGACTTGGCGTGAATCTCCCCGGCAACGGCGCCAGAAATCCTTCTTGCTACCTCTTGAGCACTGCGTTGGTTTTCCCGTGAAGAGGAAAGGGTGATGCAGCAAAGTAGCGTAAGTATTTCCCTCGGTTTTTGAGAACCAAGGTATCAATCCAGTAGGAGATCATGCTCAAGTCCCACGCACCTACACAAACAAATAAGAACCTCGCAACCAACGCGATAAAGGGGTTGTCAAGCACTTCACGGTCACTTACAAGAGTGAGATCTGAAAGATATGATAAGATAATATTTTTGGTATTTTTATGATAAAGAGAAATAAAGATGCAAAGTAAAATAAACGACAAAGGAAATAACTAAGTGTTGGAAGATTAATATGATGGAAGATAGACCCGGGGGCCATAGGTTTCACTAGTGGCTTCTCTCAAGAGCATAAGTATTACGGTGGGTAAACGAATTACTGTCGAGCAATTGATAGAATTGAGCATAGTTATGAGAATATCTAGGTATGATCATGTATATAGGCATCACGTCCGAGACAAGTAGACCAAAACGATTCTACATCTACTACTATTACTCCACACATCGACCGCTATCCAGCATGCATCTAGAGTATTAAGTTCATAAGAACAGAGTAATACTTTAAGGAAGATGACATGATGTAGAGGGATAAACTCATGCAATATGATATAAACCACATCTTTTTATCCTCGATGGCAACAATACAATACGTGTCGGTTCCCTTTCTGTCATTGGGATCGAGCACCGCAAGATTGAACCCAAAGCTAAGCACTTCTCCCATTGCAAGAAAGATCAATCTAGTAGGCCAAACCAAACTAATAATTATAAGAGACTTGCAAAGATAAGCCAATCATACATAAAAGAATTCAGAGGAGAATCAAATATTGTTCATAGATAATCTGTATCATAAACCCACAATTCATAGGATCTCGACAAACACACTGCAAAAGAAGATTACATCGAATAGATCTCCAAGAAGATCGAGGAGAACTTTGTATTGAGATCCAAAGAGAGAGAAGAAGCCATCTAGCTAATAACTATGGACCGTAGGTTTGAAGTAAACTACTCACACATCACCGGAGAGGCCATGGAGTTGATGTAGAGGCCCTCTGTGATCAATGCCCCCTCCGGCGGAGCTCCGGAAAAGGCCCCAAGATGGGATCTCTCGGGTACAGAAGGTTGCGGCGGTGGAATTAGGTTTTCGTGGTGCTCCTGGATGTTTGGGGGGTACGTGGATATATATAGGAGGAAGAAGTACGTCGGTGGAGCAACAGAGGGCCCACGAGGGTGGAGGGCGCGCCCCCTGCCTCGTGCCTTCCTCCCTTGTTTCTTGACACCCACTCCAAGTCTCCTGGATCACGTTTGTTGAGAAAATCACGTTCCCGAAGGTTTCATTCCGTTTGGACTCCATTTGATATTCCTTTTCTTCGAAACGCTAAAATAGGCAAAAAACAGCAATTTGCACTGGGCCTCCGGTTAGTAGGTTAGTCCCAAAAATGATATAAACGTGTAAAATAAAGCCCATTAACATCCAAAATAGATAATATAATAGCATGGAGCAACCAAAAAATATAGATACGTTGGATACGTATCAAGCATGTTGCACAATCTTGGGAAAGGATGAAAATGATGCTAAGGAATTGCCCAACTCATGGGTTAAATCTTTGGATGATCATACAAATTTTTATGTGGGGTTGAATTTTGTTCTCATAATATTTTAGATTCCACCGCGAGTGGTACTTTTATGGAAATTACTTTGGGTGAAGCCACCAAATTGCTTGATAATATTATGGCAAATTATTCGTAATGGCATACCGAAAGAGCTCCTACTAGTAAAAAGGTTAATTCGGTTGAAGAAATATCTTCTTTAAGTGAAAAGGTTGATGCTCTTGTGAAATTGGTTGCTAGTAGAAGTGCTCCTATTGATCTTAATGATATGCCTTTGTCTACTTTGATTGAGCAAAATAGTGATGCCATAGATGTGAATTTTATCTCTCGAAATAATTTCAACAACAATGCTTATAGAGGTAATTTTAACCCTAGGCCTTTTCCTAGTCATTCCTCTAATAATTATGGTAATTCCTATGGAAATCAATCTTATAATAATAATAGGAACACATCTGATCTTGAGAATAATATTAAAGAATTTATCAATACACAAAAAGTTTTCAACACTTCCATAGAAGAAAAGTTGAGTAAGATTGATGATTTGTCTAGAAGTGTTGATAGAATTGCTCGTGATGTGGAAAATCTCAAGATGAAAAATTTTGTGCCTAAATTTGATGAATCAATTAAAGCTCTTTATGTTTCCATGGATGAAAGTAAGAAAAGAACCGCTATGCTTAGAGCTAAAAGAGAATTTTTAGAGAAAGCGTTTTCTAGTGATTTCTTTCGCAAAAGTGATGAAGATCTTAAAATGATTGGTATTTGTTCTATTGATTCCTTGTTTAATAAAGTTAATATTGATGAAAAAGGGACTGGATAAGAGTCAACTTTAGGTAGAAGGCGTCCCAATATTTCGGAGGGTGAAAATCTTGTTGAGAAATTGATGAAAGTGGGTTTGAAGAGGTTAAAACTTTAGCTAGTGATGTGCCCACTCTTTTGGATTACAAAGACTTTAATTATGATAGTTGCTCTTTGATTGATTGTATTTCTTTGTTTCAATCCATGATAAATTCACCCCATGCTTATGAACAAAATAAAGCTTTTACTAAACATATTGTTGATGCTATGATGAAAGTTTTTGAAGAAAAATTGGAATTAGAAGTTTCAATTCCTAGAAAATTGCATGATGAATGGGAACCTACTGTCAAAGTCAATATTAAAAATTATGAGTGTTTTGCTTTGTGTGACTTGGGTGCTAGTGTTTCTACAATTCCAAAATCTTTATGTTATGTGCTTGGTCTTACTAATCTTAAAGAGTGTTCTTTGAATTTGCACTTGGCGGATTCTACTATTAAAAAGCCTATGAGAAGAATTAATGATGTTCTTATTCTTGCAAATAGGAATTATGTGCCCGTAGATTTTATTATTCTTGATATTGATTGCAATCCATCTTGTCCAATTATTCTCGTTAGACCGTTTTACGCACTATCGGTGCTGTGATTGATATGAAAGAAGGCAATATTAAGTTCCAATTTCCTTTGAGGAAGGGTATGGAACACTTTCCTAGAACTAGAATTAAGCCACCTTATGAATCAATCATGAGAGCATCTTATGGATCTTGAACCAAAGATGACAAAACTTAGATCCTTGCTTTATGCCTAGCTAAGGGCGTAAAACTATAGCGCTTGTTGGGAGGCAACCCAATGAATAAATTTATTTTTGCTTTTTGATTTCTGTTCTTGTGTGTTAGAACAATTATGCTACTGTTATTATTGTGTTTTTATGTTTTAATTAGTGTTTGTGCCAAGTAAAGCCTTTAGGATCTTCTTGGGTGATAGTTGTTTGATCTTGCTGAAAAAACAGAAACTTATACGCCCACGAAATTAATTTTCATTTTTTACCACAGAGCGATAAAATACACATTCCACTTGCAGTAGATCAATATATAAATTTCTCAGGCTTTCCTAATTTTTAAGAATTTTTGGAGTTACAGAAGTATTCGAAATAGTCAGATTTCTACAGTCTGTTCTGTTTTGACAGATTCTGTTTTCTTTGTGTTGTGTGCTTATTTTGATGGCTCTATGATTTTCTTTGATGAGTTTTTGCCATACAAAAGTTGGAATACAGTAGATATAATACAAAAACAAAATATGAATTGGTTTGATACAGTACTTATAGTAGTGATTTATTATTTTCTTACACTAGCGGATCTCATGAAGGTTTTGTTGAGTTTTGTGTGATTGAAGTTTTAAAGTTTTGGGTTATCTTACGATGGATGAAGGAAGGATGGAAGAGGCTTGGGGATGCCCCGTCATCCCAAGATATTATCCAAAAATAAGCAACCAACTAAGCTTGGGGATGCCCCCGAGTGGCATCCCCGCTTTCTTCCAACGATCATCGGTATTTTACTCGATATTTTTATTCGTCACATGATATGTGTTTTGCTTGGAGCGTCTTGTATGATATGAGTCTTTGCTTGTTTAATTTTATGTTTTAAGTTATCAATCCTTTCTGGACACACATATTTGAGAGAGCCAAAATTATGTCGTGACTTGTTAGAATTGCTCTCTATGCTTCACTTAAGTTTTTATGAGCAATGGACTTGCTCTAGTGCTTCACTTATATGTTTTTTAGCACGGTGTGCTTTAGTATTTTTGAAGAAATTCTCTCTTGTTTCACTTAGATTTATTTGAGAGTTAGTAAAATTTTCAAGAAATTCTCTCTTGCTTCACTTAAATTAATTTGAGAGAAAGAAAAATTTATTATGCTCATGATCTTCACTTATATTTGTTAGAGCTTGTAAAAAGCAATACATGAAAATTAGTCCCAAAGTGATAGATATCCAAGAAGGATATAATAAAAACTTTCATGAAGATCATTGGACAAAATAAACTTCATTCTTAGTAATAGTTTTGAGATATGATGATGTGATATGTGATTCATCTTGATGAATAATTATGCTTTAGTAAGAATATTGGTGTTAAGGTTTGTGATTCCCTATGCAAGTACGAAAGCCAATAGTCATGCAATGAAATTATATCCTACTTATGGTGCATTATTTGGTGTTATTTATGCTTAATGCTTTCTTCTGACATTATCTGTTTCTTAGTTGGCCGCTTCCCAATCTTTTGCTAGCCTTCATTTTGTACTATGTATGGTCACTACTTGTGCATCCAAAAACCTTTAACCCAGTTTTGCCACACGAGTCCACTATATCTACCTATATGCGGTATTCTTTTGCCGTTCTAAGCAAATTTTCATGTGCCATCTCTAATTTTCAAAATAAACTTCTCTTTTGTGTGTTTGTTTCGCTCGCATAACGGTGAGGGGTGGCTAATATTTTCCATGCTAGATGTGTTATTCTCAAGATGAGTGTTTATTCACTTGTCATTGCACGAGAGTAAGGCAAAGGTATTAGGGATGCCCAGTCCCAAAATGCAAAAATGAATTAACTTTATGTTGTCAAAATAATAAATTCCTTGGAAAGTGTTGGTATGGAGGGCACCCGTGGATACGGTTAGCCATGGAAAGTGAAAGTATGGTGGACAAAGGAATAAACTTTATTTTCTATTTGGGAACCGCATATGATATATCTATGGATGGAAAGTATTGGGAACTCTAAGTTGTTTTAGTTGGTGGGATGGGATGGATACACCTCTCAAAATGTTTTTATCTCTAAATTTTTCGCTTTGAGCTCTGGCACCTCTACAAATCCCTACTTCCCTCTATGAAGGGCCTTCCTTTTACTTTATGCAATTTTTATTTTGAGTCTCCATCTACTCTTATAAAAGCACCAACTAGGAAGCAATATGATCGTACTTAAGTATTGGGTGTAGCTAATATTCGAGTGTGTTTCATGAATGGATCAATGTTTGAGCATGATGGGATAGGGATAACTTATTTTAGCGTTGATATTTTGGAAGACATGGTTGCTTGTTGACATGCTTGAGTATCTAAATTATCATGTCAAAACTAGACTATTGCTTTGAACAACTAAAAGTCCAATTGTCCACCCTATAAAGAAAAGAATATGATATGACATGATAGGCAACATTCCACATCAAAAATTCTGTTTTTATCACTTACCTACTTGAGGACGAGTAGGAGTTAAGCTTGGGGATGCTGATACGTCCCCAACGTATCTATAATTTTTTATTGTTCCATGTTGTTATATTATCAATCTTGGATGTTTTATAATCATTTTATAGTCATTTTTTGGTACTGAATTATTGACAAAGTGCGAAGTGTCAGTTCCTATTTTTTCCGTGTTTTACATCGCAGAAAATCAATATCAAACGGAGTCCAAATGCCACGAAACTTTACAGAGATTTTTTATGGACCAGAAGGAACATGTTGGGCCCTGATTGCAACTGGGGGGAGTCCCGAGGAGGGGACAACCCACCAGGGTGTGCCAGGAGGCCCAGGTGCGCCCTGGTGGGGTTGTGCCCACCTCGGGTGTCCCCCGGACCGCCTCTTTGCTCTATAAATACCCCAAAAATACCAGAACCCTAGGGGAGTCGACGAAGTATTCATCCAGCCGCCTCCATTGGTGCCTCTCCTATGATGCGTGAGTAGTTCTTTGTAGACCTTCGGGTCCGTAGTTAGTAGCTAGATGGCTTTATCTCTCTCTCTCTCTCTCTCTCTCTCTCTCTCTTGATTCTTAATACAATGGTCTCTTGGAGATCCATAAGATGTAACTCTTTTGCCGTATGTTTGTTGGGATTGATGAACTTTGAGTTTATGATCAGATCTACCTTTTTATATCCATGAAAGTTATTTGAGTTTCTTTGATCTCTTATATGCTTGACTGCTTATAGCCTCGTATTTCTTCTCCGATATTTGGGTTTTGTTTGGCCAACTTGATCTATTTATCTTGCAATGAGAAGAGGTGCTTTGTAGTGGGTACAATCTTACGGTGCTTGATCCCAGTGACAGAAAGGGAAACAACACGTATGTATCGTTGCTACTAAGGATAAAACGATGGGGTCTATCTCTACATAGATAGATCTTGTCTAAATCATGTCATCGTTCTTATTGCATTACTCTGTTTCTCCATGAACTTAATACACTAGATGCATGCTGGATAGCGGTCGATGTGTGTGGAGTAATAGTAGTAGATGCAGGTAGGAGTCGGCCTACTAATCTTGGACGTGATGCCTATATAATGATCATTGCCTGGATATCTTCATAATTATTTGAGGTTCTATCAATTGCCCAACAGTAATTTGTTTACCCACCGTTTGCTATTTTTCTCGAGAGAAGCCACTAGTGAAACCTACGCCCCCCGGGTCTTCTTTCTCATATATTTTCCTTTGTGATCTACTTTTCTCTTGCATTTATTTTCAGATCTATTAAACCAAAAACCCAAAAATACTTTGCTGCACTTTATTTTATTTGCGATCTATTTATTTAATATGTTACAACTTTCTCCCATCACGCACCAATTTCTGGCACCGTTACCCGAAAGGGATTGACAACCCCTTTAACACGTCGGGTTGCGAGGATTTGTTATCTGTGTGCAGGGGTTGTTTACGTTGTGTTGCTTGGTTCTCCTACTGGTTCGATAACCTTGGTTTCATATCTGAGGGAAATACCTACCGCCACTGTGCTGCATCATCCCTTCCTCTCTGGGGAAATACCGACGTAGCTTCAAGAGACATCAGGTGTCAAAAAAGCTGAAGATGCCATAGAGAGGACGTGTGGACAACACACAAAAGTGCTAGAGGCAATGAGGATATGTGGAGAGTGGCGGCGGCTGAGGCAGGGAAGGGGAGTGGGGGCATAGTTGAGGATTTAGGGTTGGATAGGCTTAAATACTAGACAAGTTGGATATTTTTGGAAATTGTATGCATGTTTTGCTAGATAGTCCCTTCGATAACCTAAATTTCTAGAAATATTCTTTTCTGCATACATGATAGACTCGCTAACTTTTTAATGATAACATCTTTCAGAAATATTTGAATATTTGACATCCCCTATAGAGTCATGCAGAAAAATATGAGATGCGAATGGACAGTAAGAGATATCTTGGAAAGTGAAAAATCCTTGTGCCACCCCAAATTAAAACCTGACAAATATTAATCCATGCTTTATTCTATGAAGGTTACTTCGTATTATCTCAAGTCAAAATGTTATAAGTTGCAACTTTATACTGAACACCCAATAAGTATATTACGAAAAGATATTTCTTCATAGATCTAGCGATTTTTTTTGGTAGTGCAGATGTTAAAATATGTTTCTACGAACTTGGTCAAACTTAAAACAATTTGATTTAATACAAGACTATGTGGGCTTTATATGGATAAAGGGGAGAGTACCAAGATCAAAATATCACAAGATAGAGGGAAGAAGTTTTCTCACACCGCATGCCCAAGATTATCATAAAATGGGTGTTGGCATGCCCAAGTCAAATCAAATAGCACTAGGATAGTTGTCCTCCGAACTTTTAGGATATTCCGACTTCTTTGTAGACTTATTTTTTGCGATGACACTTCAATATAGACAGTTGATTTGCATGGCTGGATAATTCTTACTACCCTTTCATCCTAGGGAAATAAATATTTGTTACTAACAATACCAAGGTTAATTATTAGGGGCCTTCTATAAGAAGATCAAATCATACCATCTTATGATCATTACCGATTAATGATGCTACTATAGGAAAGAATAAATTAATAATGACGTGAAATCATGTTAAAATTAGGCTTTTAAAATTGGTAGCACCGTTGTCTACGCTCCTTCCCCGGTCTCCGCACTTGTATTGTTACAATATTTATTCATAAATATATTTAAATTGAAAACATATAGGAAATTATTCAGGCCAATCTAGCTTCTTTGGTGCCCTAGAAAATTACTCATGTCAAGCTAAAGTAGATTCTATATATCGGTTCAAGTTAGAAAGTAGATTCTATATATTGAAAAAAAGAACACAAAATATATTATTTATGGCAACCCACTATGCACATCCCTTAAGGATGGGAATGGGCTGGCTCGCTATGGCTCAGGACTATTACCCGATGGCCCCTCTACTTGGTTTGTGGACATGGAGCCGGCCCATTGGTCCAGTTGTGACTAGCCTAGGGTCCCATTGGGTAATATGGGCCTTCCCACAATAATACTATATTTGTATAAAATAGAAAGTAATAACATAACAATATGTTTCCAAATATAATCATTTAGCGGCAGGAATTCTAGCATGTTAGGATTTTATTTGTTCAAAGAAAAGCAAGGGATATATGCAACTTCATTTCTATTTCTACCATGATGGCGTTAGCATCCCAAGTTAGCATATTTATAACTCTAGAACAAACAAATTTTGGTGAATACTTGATTTCTCTCTCTCTCTCTATGAACACAAGGCTAACAACCCTTGCAACGGCATATGTTGTTGTATCCATCTATTCCCAGAGAAAAGATGTTGAAGAGAATGTTGCCACATCTGAAGAAGATACTTCATCGCCAATAACTTCCACTAGAACCTCACAAATCATTTTGAAGCATCATTTTCATCGAGCGATTCCAGATATTCTTCTTCTTTGGATGATTACTTTGCCTCATGTTCTTTGATACCTTTTTGACACTTGTTAACAAAAAGGGGGAAAGACATCAAGAGTTAATAGTTGCGGGTCTTTGCAAGGTGGTTTTTCTGTTGAGTTTTACAACACTCCCTCTTCATTTGATTCTTACCATCTTGTAAAAACTCCCGTGATACTCTGACATGTTTGTAATATTAATAACCCCTCCTACCAAATTATACCTCGAAGAATTTTTGCAGGCGGTATTATTCTTAGAAATCATTGTTGGATGCATTGACTTATTCATCACAACTATTTATTCTAAATGCAGTCCATTTTCCTCCAAGATATCAAATATCTCTCCAAAAAGTTATCTTAACATATGCAGGTTTATCTAAAGCATTTTTTCCCTTATTGCATACATTTGGGGGAGCTTATTTTATATGTTTGAGATATTTAGATTCTGCACATTACAATAAAATTACTCCTCTCCCATGCTTCACTTTTGTCAACAATCGTCTAGAAAGGGTAGATTGTTGGTGCAATCTAGTGCCCCTTGAGTGTTTTGGAGATTGTTGGACAAAACAGTGAGGAACTAATGTGTTTGCTAGTGCACACAGAGTAAAATGGTCCCTGGAGTTCCGAGGAGTTTGCTAGAAACTCGTGCGATGATTATCTGCGCACAGAGAAGAATGCTTATCCTTCGAGGAGTATGATATCGAGAAGATTTCATGTCAGAGACGACCCCCAGAAATGGTTGCACTGAAGCAGTTGCTATGGGGTGCCATTCTGGAAGAACTGATTGTAGCATAGAAGAATGAAGACGAAGTGAAGACGTAGTTTTATTTCATAGTTTCATTTTCTTCATATGAGTCATAGATCAACCATACTATTAGGAAGGGTTCAAGTGTTTCGAGACTTGTGTCTATGTTGATGCCTAACGAGAACTATCCCAAGTGAGTTGAGAGAAATCCCTATGTGTGTTGAGTTTTTACTCACAAGCCAAAGATGAAGTTCTTCTGGACTTCGAGAGAAATTCTCAGGCAGTGGAGTCAACTTTACTTATTTCTCAAGTAGTTGTGTGAGTTTGAAAACCAACTGTTGGAAGCGTGTCACTTGGCCATTGGTTAGGGTGCAAGCTCCTATTGGCCATTTCACCCCTAGGATTGCTCTCGCTATAAATACCCACCCGTCCCAAGAATGGCTGGTTGGCGTCTCCGTTTGATTTTGACAAGTGTTTGTGTGAGCACACCTCTTTGAGAGGAGCGAACCCCACTGACATAAAACTCCAGAGCCAAAACTTAGTTGTGCTTGAGCATCATGTAGAACTAAGTTGAGAAAGCATGTGCCTATTACCCTTGAGAGTTGCATACTCTCTAGAGGTTAGGAAATAAGTCAGATCAGAACATTCTATAAGGTTCCAATCGGCAAAAATGGGAGATGGAACCTCTTCAAAATAGGTAAGCCACCTCTCTATAAGCTACCTACTTGGGCTGGCCCAGTCATTCACCAAGTGTATCATTGATGTGTGTTGGGGGGCTAGGGCGCTGCTACGGTCAAGGCACCGGTTTTAGGCCATTTGGCAATCCGGCGCACCCCCACTACACTAGTCTCTATATGGGCCTGCCCAAGTAGTTTTTTTTTCATCGGTTCAGGATCCCCAGGGTTTTTCTGGGCGTTTTTGTTTTTTCATGCATGGTTTTCACTCACTTTTTCTTTTTCTTTTCCATTTTTGTTTTCCTTTTCCTTTCCTTTTTTCATTTTTAGTTTTGACGAACTTTCTTTTGAATATGTGACATTTTTAAATTGTGAACTTTTTTAAATTCATGAAACATTTTTCAAATCCACAAAGTTTTACAAATTTGTGAACATTTTTCAAACTAGCAATTTTCTAAATTCAAATTGGGAATTATTTTCAAATTCACAAACATTTTTTTCCAAACTCATGAACTTTTTAATATTTAAATCAGAATAATTTTTAAATTTACAAACATTTTTTTCTCAAACTCATGAACTTTCTTCCAATTCATGAATTTCTTAAAATTTTGACTCGTGAACAATTTAAACTTTTGAAATTTGAACTCGTGATCATTTTTATTTCACAGATTTTTGAAAAAATGCTATATAAATGGCTGTTTTTTTCCTAGAAGATCAAATGCAGAAAAAAAATCAGAAAAACTAACTTTCTAGTGAAAGAAAAGAAAAAAAATTAGCTGCGAGCGAGCGGGCGAGCAAGCTCGCGCAATATTTGGCTGGGCCCTTAGCGCTGACTAGGAGCTCTCTATAATACATGAGCGCGGGCGTCGCTAAGGTCGGCAGCAGGAGGTGCTACTACGTGCGCCTTGCCTAGCTTGCGGCACCAATTAGCCTACCCGCACTCTACTACGTGCGCCTCATTTCAATTCAATAAAATCCAACAATTCGGAAAAAACGTCCCCGAATTAAAGAAATGTACATAAAAATAATAATTGTTCACAGATTTGAAAAGAAAGAATCATGAATTCAAAAGTGTTCCTGAATTCATAAACTTTTATTTATTCCGGAAGTGCTCATGAATTTAAAAAATCTTAAATTCACAAAAGTTTAAAATGTTCATAGATTTGAAAAGAATGGATCACGAAGTAGAAAATTCTCAAATTCATATACGTTTATCAATTAAGAAAATGCTCATAAATTTAACAAAAAGTTCAGGAATTTGAAATATGTTCATGAGTTCAAATAATGTTTGTAAAATCAAAAAAAAATTCGCGAATTCATAAATTGTTAGCGTATCTGAAAAATGTTCATAAATTCAGAAAAACGTTCATAAAGCGAAAAAAATGTTGCTTAATTAAAAAACTAATCAAGGATATGAAACAAAATATTTGGACATTCAAACATGTTTATGAATTCAGAAGATGTTCGTGAATTCACAAAAAGCTGTGAATATAAATTTTCTCATTTATTTTTAAAAATGACTCTGAATTCAAAAATGGTTCTTCGATTTGAAAGGATGTTGGTGTATTCAAAAAAATTACAGCAACAACTCTTGAAATGATGAACGTTTTACGAAATTCGAAACAAAAAATTGATGTTTTTTTTGTCAAATTAAGAAACATTTTTAGACTTAAAGAATTTGTGGAAAAACGAACCAGAATTGAACAAAGGGAAGAAAAACGAAACACAAGTTAAAAAATCCAGTAGAATACCGGATGGTACACTGCATAAAAAGGTTTTAGGGACCTTATAGATGGTTCCAGAAATTGGTTAGGAACTTTCCGGAAGGTTCTCAAAATTGGCCGGCCTGTGTATCCTACGCTATTGAGCGATAGATAAGCACACAATTACTATAAGCGATATATAGTAGCTGTGCTGGAGCTTTATGTCGCTACCTGCGATGAGGAAGAAGCCATCATCTCTACTGCCTGCACGAGTGTTTTGCTCTCGGTCGCTGCATTCCATGCGTCTTCTTTGGTTTTCTCCCTTGTGCGGTTTTTCCTTGGTTTTCTTTTTTTTTTCTTTTTTGTTCTTCCATTTTCCTTTCCTTTTCCTGTTTTTTCTCGTTTTTTCTTTTCATCGGGTTTCTTCCGGTTCTTAACACAATCCTAAGCACTGTACATTTTTCATATATAGAAAGGATAGCTTCTGTTCTCACTTAACATTTATCAAAATGATTGCAATACATATGTTTTCAATTATGCTTTTTTTCATGCTCATTTTATATGTTTTATGCATCTAAAGTTTTCTTATATATGTTTATTATTTTTAAATATACGATTTCACACTTTCACAAATACTTGTTTTGATTTTTTTTCGAATTGGAGTTTAATTTTTTTTCAAATACACGCTGTAACTTTTTTGTACAATACTCCCTCTGTCCCATAATATAAGAGAGTTTTTGACACTAGTGTAGTGTAAAAAACGCTCTTATATTATGGGACGGAGGGAGTATGAAACATTTTTTCAACTCAGTGAACAGCTTCTAAATTTGATATTTTTTTATAAAAAATGTGAGAACATTTTGTTTGGAACACGTGAACATTGTTTACTAACCGGGATATACATTATTTCGAATGGTATGAAACATTTTTCTTGAATTACATGAATGTTTTTTTACATTGTATAACATTTTTTAAATGAGCGAACATTTTTGAAATGTCCATACTTTTTTTGAATGGTAGAGACATTTCTTAAAATTGGGACAAACATTTTTACACTGTTTTTACACATTTTTTCATTTACTTTGATTTTCATAATATATCTATTTTGTTTTTGATATATAAGCAGAAGAAGAACACGTGACGTTAGTGTGGTGTGACCATGTTGTAACTGGGTTAGCCCAATACTGGCTAGCTGCAGGCGACCCTCACGTTCGCTCACTTCAGGTGTGCATGTTATATCTCGCTTATAATAAGAATAGCATCCGTCTCGCCTGAAGATAAGACCGGCACATTAGCTCAGGTCATTCACTCGCTCAGTCGATGAATTGGTTTGGTCTGTTTTCTTCCCTTTATTTTTTCTTTTCGTTTTATTTTGTTTCTTCATCTGTTTTCTTGTGTTTTTCGGTCTCTTCATCAGTTTTCTTCGTTTGAGGATTTTAACTGGTTTTGTTTTATCTTATCTCCTTTTTTTCTTTGCTTCTTTTTTGGCTTTCATTGTTTTTTGCTTTTATTTCTGTTGGTTTCAGATTGTTGACATACACATTCAACATTTTCGTATACATCGGGAACATTTTTATATACATGTTCACATTTTCAAATACATGATATACACTTTTTGTAAGAAAAAAATTCCGCAAACGTTGTACATTTTTTCTATACATCAGAAACATTTTATATGTAAGCATTTAACATTTTCAAATTACATGATTAATATTTTTATGTCTACTTTTTCCATAAACATAGTTTTTTTTGTATACATCAGAAACATTTTATATATACATGCTTAACATTTCCAAATACATGATTAACATTTTTTGAAAGATATATTTTTTGATGTCTCCTTTCTTCATACATATTGTATATTTTTTCATACATCAGGAATATTGTTTATATACATATTTAACATTTTTCAAATACACAATTAACAATTTTTAAACCTTATATTTTTTATGTCTATTTTTTTCGTACATATTGTAAACGGAAAATGCAATATTTTTCCATGGTCAATTAAGTAATGTCCCTTGCGGGAAACATTATTTTGTAACTAATCCCTTCGACCCGATGAGCGTCAAAGCCAGTGATCGAGGGAAGGTGCTTGTCTACCATTTAATGAAAAAAAATCATTAGAAGAGATCTTGTCTTTGCTGATTGTAATCCATTGGAAATTTTCCTATCTCACAGTTATATCAGCTACCCTCTGCTCTTCCTCTACACTCAACTCTACGGTGAGAATATCACTCTTCAAGTAATTGACGTTGAAAAAACAATCATCAGGAACATTTTTTATATACATGTTTAACATTGTTAAAATACATGATTAACATTTTTTCATATATATGTTTTGATGTTTATTTTTCTGTACACATTATACAATTTTCGTGTACGTTAGGAACATTTTGTACACATGTTTAACATTTTTTGAATGTGCGATTAGCATTTTTCAAATTTTGTATGTAAAGCGATTTTTATAATAGATATATACTAAAGTGAAAAAAATGTTAATATATAAATCACTGGACTAGCAGCCATACGAGCGGCATGGCTGGGCCGGCAGCAGTACAGTTGGCCTCGAGGCAACGGGCCACAAGCATGACATCCACAACCACCCCTCAAAAAAAGAGGAAAGTATACTTGCCCCTTAAAATTCTCTTGATGAGCATGTCTGTTTTTTTTTGGGGGGGGGGGGGGGGGAATCTGGAGCATGTATATTTTTGTTTTTGTTTTTGCGGGAAATCTGGAGCATGTCTGTTAATCTGAAGAAATCACTAGATTTCTCTCATGTGCACTAAATCTACCTGAATTATTTTTTTAACAGGACCTGAACTGGTGGGTGTGCTACTGTACTGCAATCGTTTGTGCATTGGACTGAAGCATGTGGCCCGTACTGTCCCGTGCTGTCCGATGTCAGTTGCATTATTCAGAACTTAGACTGATTGATTATGTCTAAACATGTAACTGGTTCAGATTGCCTGGTCATCAAGCATGCATAAATATGTGCCTGCAGGATCGAGCGGCTCTCGCACGAGTCTGGCGCCGCCCAGCAGGCATTCTTCTCCGTGCTGGCCAATAGCAATTGACCTTGTTTGGATGTGCCAATTGAGCTTCAGAACTGGAGCAAACATGTATTGCTGCATGCAAAATTCAGAAAAGTGAATTAGTTATCCAGAAAGTTGGGAGAGAGAGCAACAGGACAACATTTTTGGCTGCCTGAGCTTGAACTCACGTGAGAAATGAATCTTGGCTAGTCCTACACCCAAAGTTCATTTATCCAATGACTGGAAATGACAATGTAAACTCCTTTGAAAAACTCTCAGTTTCCTCTAAAGAAAAGAGCGTTTTACATTCTTCTCTTGAATGCCATTGTTGAGGTTGATGTGGAGTTGTAAGCTGAGTTGTTCCTTGTGCGATTCATACTGAACACTGCTTATACAACAGAATAAACAGGTGAGCTCAGGGTGTCAGTAATCTTGTACATGAATTTCTCCCGGGTGAAAAAAAAAGCATACCATGTCCAGGTTTATGAGAACATAATGTATTATGGTGCTCCTGGTACACTCTGTTCAATACACAACATGTCAAAGAAAATAAGAGAAAGATAGTTTGACACCTCGCTGCCGACCCAAGCCCCCAAGGCCACCGACGACAACCACATCTCTGAATTTTGAGTATTTAACAAAAAACTACCACATTTCGTGGAATCGTGCCTACAAACTACCACTTTACAAATTTATGCCGAAAACTATTACTTTTTATTAATTTTCCTCAAAAACATTAATTTCTGCCTCATGGTAGTTTGCTGAAATTAAACATGATTATGACAGGACTGGCCCACACGTAGGCGCTGACATGACACAGTGGTCAACTCCCAGGCCGTGCCGTGCGGGAGATGCACGCGAGCCACGCACCGTGCCCGCCCCCACCGCCGGCCGGCAAGCAACGCCACCTGCGCCACCCATCGGTCAAAGCCAGCGTCGTGTGCTAGCTAGCCGGCCAATGGAGCGTTGCGGGTGTGCTAGCATGCAGCCGTAGCCTCGCGTGCACTGTGCTGGCTTTTGCATGCTAGCTTGTGTGCATGCGCAGCCGTGCGTGTAGCTGCCGTCCTCCACGAGCATGTGCGCCATCCACCGCTCGCGCCACCCGCCGCTCCGCCCAGCCCGCGTCACCCGCCGCTCTGCCCCGCCGGCCGGCGAGCCCCGCCACCTGCCCCGCCCTCCCTCCTAGCCGAGCCGCCTGCTCGCCTCGGCCATGGCGGCCGCCATCGTGCCAAGGCCTGGCCACCTCCCGCTCGGCCCTGCCGACCGACGCCCCCACCTTTGCACCTCATGTACGCCATCGACTGGGAGGCCAGCGCCGGAGAGGTGCTTCGCCGGGGCGTCGCAATGGAGAAGAGTGCGGAGTGCATATGTGGTGTTCGAGGAAATGCCAGAGAGAGAAGGAGGAGGAAGAAGATTGATGTTGACAGGTGGGCCCATCCTGTCAGAAAGGCATTTAGAAGAGGTGAATCGGCCGCTTTCTCTACATGGTAATTTTTAGTCAAAGATTAGTTAAAAAGTGGTAGTTTTCAGCACAAATTTGTAAAGTGATAGTTTATAGACACGGTTCCGCGAAATGTGGTAGTTTTTTGTTAAATACTCCTGAATTTTGCTTGTTCTTGGGTGATGTACGCCTGTAGTACTTGCACACTGAGCTCCTGAATGTGGATTGTAAGCTTATACAATGCAACTGTTGTTTGTTGCTTGTACGTGTAGCTTCACAGTTGTGAGTGGACATGTCAGAAATAAACATCTAATTTTTACTAGTTGTTCCTATTGACAATTGAGGTGTTCCTTACATTCTACATGAGCTAATACGCACAATGTAGATCGGATGATCCCAAACGCTAAGAATACATGGATGCACAAGATACGACGCCCCGCAACCGGGCCACGTGAGGCCTCTGTCTACCGATCCGAAAGGAGGGTCTCATGCTTGTAAACTAGCATATATCTTGCACAGAATGAACCTTCCTTCAGTCGCAACGAGAAGCACTATCGGGGTTTGAACGAATAGAAAACACAATCAACACTTCATATCAAAGTCAACCAACGTTTATCATATAGAGCGGAATCTTCATTCTAATTTGATTAGCCAACCCTCCCTCGAGTCGTATGCTTTCCAGTCATAAATGGATATTTGTAAAAAACAGAGTAAAGAACAGATACTTCTAAAAAATGGATACTTCTACCTTAGATAGATAACTTGTTATTACTGTCCACGTCATGGATCCGGCTGTTCTGTAGAGGTAGCTAGCCATTGATAATTCCAGACAAGAAATTAAACTCCACCATAGATGAAATCCTATTTCTAATGCGTGTGTGTTTTACAAGATTTGTGCTAATCTATATTCAGAAACAAACACGGATGATAATGAATTTAGAAGAAAATGTACCTCGATGGCGGTGATGCATGAATTCGTAGAGGCAAGGATAGAAACCCGAGCCTTTTGGGACTTTTAAAAGGAGGTGCTAGGCGGTAATTTCCTCACCAGATATTGCTAGCCCTCCTCTCCTCTCGCTGGTTCTCGTGGAAGCTTTCTTCTCAGGTGGTCAATCTGGTGAGAGATAGACAGATAGTAGTACTGACAATTTCGCTTGGAGTTGCAGAGGAAGATGGCTGCGCAGGGGAGCAACGGAAGGAGAAGCTGCAGTGCATCCACTCATCGTACGATTCAGCACGGCACTACAAGAGGCTGTGGCAGGCGGCTCCAGAGACCATCTCGGAGCAGCAGGTATAATCCTCTATTCAATTCTCGCTTGCAGAATTCTGTTGGTAGAAAAGTTGTATGGGTTTTATGTTCTACTACGACGCAATTCTGTGTTAATGATTCTAGGCAAATTTGCTTTAATCTTTTTGTCTCCAAGATTTCTGCTAGATTTTATCATTCAAATCTGTGGACTGAAAAGAAGGCTTACCGCGAATTTTCATCCAATCCCTGAACTAGTTAACATTATGAGTGAAAACAATTCACAAAGCCAATAAACCAAAATCTCACGTGCTCCAACTCTGCCATGGTAGTCTTTATTAGGTTGCAGCAGAGTGAACCTGAGCCGATATGATCTGTACAACTATCTAACACTCCTAAATTTTACAGAGTGCACATGGTTTCTTCAAAATTAGGGATCGAAAAGGATGGGAGCATGGTAGTGGTACCATGATTGACGAAAACCGACATTGGAAGTGTAAGTATTGCCCCATGGTTGGGCGCAGCGGTGGTGTCACCAGCCTCAAGCATCATGTTGCTGGTGGCAGTAGCAGGGTAAGGGCCCGCCCATCTGCTCCTAAACATGTCTCCAACGAGATGAAACATTGGTTGGACAGGATGAGGCGGAAACCACGAAAGTGGATTGCAATAAAAGGGACTGTTGTGCAGCCGGCTACGGCCACGACCACTGACCCCAACAACTCTGTACCCAGCGATTCGACAGATAATGAGGAAGGCAGTGCATTCCCCTCACCAGCATCATTCATGACACGCCTTGTGGATATGATGCTTTCTGCTGGAGAGGTGTTGATGGCGGAGGAGGTGGTGATGACCTCTGCAAACAAGCCATGACGAAGCAGGAAGATTGGTGGAGGTCTAGTAGTAAAAAAAAATTGTTACCTTAACCTCTGGGAGGTCAAATTTTATTTAAAGTACTTGTCAATGTAACTTGAGGATGCTTCATACAGTATTTTTCTCTTGGGAGGATGCTGTCAGTCTTAAGAAAAGTTGCATGTTACCATTTAGAACGCCTCGTGTTTCTACTTATCGGCATTGGATGTGCTATTTTGCTACACTACATGTCGTCGTTGAATGCTAAAAGTTGTTCCACGTCGCAGGCATCATTTCTCCCATAGTCACTCCTCTCCCTGTCTCAATCTACTGGTGCATATCTCATAATGTGAATGTACACAACACTATAAGAATAGATCTGTTAAGTGCATACCTCGGTGACATTGATATGTAAATAGTATATGCATTTTTACATATCGCCTTTTGTGGTTATTTACTTAAACGAAAACAGAAGCTAATAACCTATCTAGCCTTGAATCTAGAAGACTGACAAGCCATAGTTGGAGGCAGAGCGAGTGAAAATTTCAAGTTGAAACTTTTGGCTGTTTGCTGTTCATGGCATGATTTGTTTTACTCAAGGTAAATTTTAGCAAAAGTATTGAAATGCCTATAGTTCTTTCAGAAAGTAAGAAGATTTACCCAAAACAATTAGTTACATGAAACAACTTAGTCCTACTGAAAGTGTTTTGGCTTCTTAAAGTGGTGTGTACATTCACATTATCAGATATGCACCAGTAGATTGAGACAGGGTGAGGAGAGATTATGAGAGAAATGGTGCCTGACACGTGCAACTTTTAGCATTCAATGGTGACGTCTCCGCATCATAGTAGTATAGCAAAATAGCACATCCAAGGGCGATAATTAGAAAAATGAGGCGTTCTAAATGGTAACATGCAACTTTTCTCAAGACTATGACAACATCCTCCCAAGAAGACAATACTGTATGAAGCATCCTCAAGTTACACTGACAAGTACTTCAATAAATTTGACCTCGCAGAGGTTAAGGTAACAATATTATTATTATTACTAAACCTCCCCCAGTTTTCCTACTTCGTCACATTGTTTGCAGAGGTCATCGCCATCTCTTCCGCGCTCAGCACCTCTGCAGCAGAAAGCATCATGTCCACAAGAGGTGTCATGAATGATGCCGAGGAGGGGAATGCACTGTTATCCTCATAATCTATCTCCATATTGTGACCAGAAGATTGTTTTGTTTAACAAACTATGAAAAACATCATCTAGTTATTATTACCTATTCTAATCCTTTGCAAGCTGGATGTTTCGTTGTAACCTGGGAGTATATTGCTTTCCGGTTAACTCATGTTCTTCCATGACGTGCTCGATACTATGCTATTCTGCAGCCAAAACAGTTCTTGTGCAACTGGTGCACCCTACATTAGCAATCTACCCTTTCTGTCCGGAAATACTTGTCGAAGAAATGGATGTATCTAGATGTATTTTAGTTCTAGATACATCCATTTTTGTCTATTATTGCAACAAGTAATTCCGGACGGAGGGAGTATATGATAAAAGTTTTGGAAAATGAATGAGCATAGATATAATGTTCATCTATAATGTCAAAAGTTTTCAATCAAATTCAACTCACAACGTGAGAAACGGAAAAGGCTAAATCATGCTACAGATGGTAGTTTAGTCAAATTGGGCTATGAACTGGACCATTAACACTACCCAACAAGATTTGTTAAGTATGTTTCTCAAGCCTTGAGTTGAACTTATAACTGAAATCTTATGACATATTAAATTTGTAGAATGTCTATGTACTCAATTATTTTCAGATTTTTTCCAGAACTTATAGTATTGTATTTGACGTTCTGCGTTTTTACAAGATCTCTTGGTGCTCTCTTCCATAAATAGCTCTAGGGCAGCATCCTATGATCCTATCCGCCTAGAGTTTTTGTGCAACCTATGCATCAAACGCCAAAAACACATACCGGAAGTTCAAAAAAACTGAAAATGATCCTAGTACATACACATTGGATACATTTAAAATGGCATACAATATGAGCCACAAGTTCAATTCACAATTCGAGAAACACAAATAAGAAATAAAGTTGTGGTGGTGATGATGGCCCTAATTAACAATTGATTTTGAATAAACTAATGTTTATAGCATGATTTATCTTTTTTGTTTCTCAGCTCTGAATTGAATTTGTAATTAAAATTTTGTGACACGTTAAATGCATGTTCTATCTATACACTGACTTCATGCCCTCAACTTCACATGGATTAATATCCGGTGTACAAAAGAACTGCAACTCCACACTAAGGGAGTCAGCATATGGTTTCATGATCTTGGCCCAGGATTAAACGACTTGCTCTCTTGAGAAATAAGTGGCATGCAAGAAGCTTTAGATTTTCTATTTTTCAAGTCACCAAACTACTTAAAGTCTGTTAGTGAAGGGGCACCTGTAGAGAGCTCAATAGCAATCATGGTTCTGTGGACTAGTGATTTTTTAATCTGTGGCCACACACTTTGTGAGTCCTAGGTTCACACTCATGATCCAGTCCATCCCGCCCCTCCTGTCGCTCCCGCGAGCCGTCGGGGCCTCCCCTTCTCTACTATCCTCCTCCCTCGCTGCCACCAGAGGACGCGACCGGGCGAAGCCCGGCCGGTGCCGGCGGGGATCCATCGTCTTCTCGCGTGGTGGACTCTACATCATGGCTGTGGAAGCTGCTCCTCGCAGCGGTGGCGGCACGTCTCCCTGCCGGCATGGCCTTCTGGCAATGCGGCGGTGGATGCCGAGGCGGCGGCCTCGGGCGGCGGAACTAGTAGTGGCCATCTTGTCATAGTGATGGGAGGTGGTTGTCGTTGTATAGGCGGCGACAGTGGCTGGCGCGGCGGTCGGTGCTCCTTGTAGCGCCCGGAATTGGGGCAGCGGCCCCTCTTTTTTGATGTGCGTACTTCGTGGTCGTGTGGGCTCGGAGTTTGGATCTCGAGGTCGTGACGGCCTTTCTGAGGCTGGTGGTATAGGACGCCCCCTCCATCAACAGATTTTGTTCGATGCGGGTCGGCAGGTGACACAAGTGTCTCTTCTGGGGATGTCAAGCAATGCATGCCGCCTGCAGGTGAAGCCGTCGCCGCATTCGTCACTGGCCGAAGCTATGCACGACGTCTCATCTGAAGGCGCCAAGTCATGCCTGCTAGAGGCAAGTGATGCATGGTAGCTCTGGCGGAGGTGTCATGTTTAGCCTGTTGCTGCTGGATCGAAGGTGGTGCAACAGTGGCAGGAGGCAGGCAGTATGCGAGGTCTTTGTTTTCCGGTGTCGTCTCCAGAGGTATCCGGTTATCGAGGAGTTGATAGCCGGATAATAGAATCTATTACAGACGGCTTAAACAATGAGTTTATGCACTCCGGTGGAAACACAAGATCTTTGATCAGGCTATGTGATTAAACTTAAACAAGACTCTAGTAGGATACAGATGAGGCATAATCTACCTTAATTGTTTCCCCACAATTAACATCATCCACAGAGGAAATCATTTGAAAAATTGCATTACCCTTCCGTTAACTAAATGTGAGTAATCACTAGACTAAGGAGAGTGATTGATAGTTACCCGATGTCGATCAAACAGACACATTAACTAAATGTTTCAGAAGGGTGTTCATGTGAAAAAGGCTAATACAAGACTTGCCTAATCTTGAAATTCCAGTTCTATATAATGGATGAAGGTGCTCTAGCCCGCTCCCATAAATTTGATTTGCAAATGTCATAAATCCCACCACCATAGTTAATCAAACCAATGACCTGTATTGTCTCCTTTATATTTCAAAGCATGATTTTGCAAATTCTTTTGGGATATAATAAGTATCTAGGTACCTCATCTTTCATGACTTACCTCAGGGTTGCTTTAGGCCATCTAGTCAAGCATCATGATCTATCTTCGTTGTTAGATATACGAAATGATAAGCACCAAGAGTGTTTCCATATGTAGATATGGTGGCATGTAATTGCCTTGTCATCAAGACCATGGGTAAAATTATTTAAATGCATGCTTTTGCACATGCTTTAGGATTTTATTTATTACGTACCTCATTTTCATCCTTGTCTTGCAGTTAGTTGATCCAGTAGGGCACCATGAACCATTTTCCTCATTAGAATTATTCCACGGGGATTTACTTAGGCCCTTCGGAGCTCTGGTTAACGATGATTGCGTGATGGTTGAAAGTGGGTACCAATGAGAGACGAGGGTGCTATCGTATATATATCGGGTAGCCTACAACGAATCACCTCAATGTTAGAACTATGTGGAGATACATTTTAATGCATAATTTCGCTGATCTTTATAGGATTTGCTAAGAAGGTACCTTAAGAATTGTCTTCCTCTCATGATTTTGGGGCGATCCCGTTGAGCACCGTGATCCACCTCTATCGTGAGATCTACACCATGGGAATTCACCAAGTCCACATTAGATTTGGAGAGTAGCAACGACGGGAGGTGGTTGGTGACAGCATGGTGAGGTTGTTGCAATTTATTTGGATCCAATTGCTTGTGTCATGGCTTTTGTCTATCGAAGAAAAAAACTAGAATGAACATATATGTGCTTTTTTGTAGCAACAAATTGACGATGAGTCATAGGGGGTAGTCGAGTGGTGAGGCGGTCGGCCGACCATAGGCATGGTGCCTAATGGTGGCAAAGTAGGGTGTCAACAAACATGAAGAAGCCGTAGAGAGGACATGTGTACAACACACAAAAGTGCTAGAAGCAATGAGGATATGTGGAGAGGGGTGGCGGTGGAGGGCAGGCCAGGGGAGTGGGAGGCACAGGTGGGGATTTAGGGTTGGATAGGCTTAAATACTAGAACAGTTGGATATTTTTGGAAATTTCTATACTTGTTTTGCTAGATAGTCCCTTCAATAACGTAAATTTATAGAAATGTCCTTTTCAGCATACACGATAGACTCACTAACTTTTTAATGATAAGATCGACCTTTCAGAGATATTTGGATATTTGACGGCCCCTATAGAGTCATGAAGAAGAATATGATATGAGAATGGACGGTAAGAGATATTGAGCGAAAGTAAAAATCCTCGTGCCACCCCAAATTAAAGCCTTACAAATTTTACTCCATGATTTAATCTATGAAGGTCACTTAGTATTATCTCAAGTCAAAATGTTATAAGTTTGACCAATTTTATACAACACCCAAAAAATATATTACAAAAACATATTTCTTCATAGATCTAGTGATATTTTATTGGTAGTGTAGATGTTAAAATATGTTTCTACAAACTTGGTCAAACTTTTAAAAATGATTTTATATAAGACTATGTGGCCTTTATATGGATAAAGGAGAGAGAGTACCAAGCTTGAAAAATCATAGGATAGAGGGAAAAAGTTTTCTCACAGTGCGTTGCTAAGATTATCAGAAAATGGGTGTTGGCATGCCCAAGTCAAATCAAATAGCGCTAGGACAGTTGGCCCTCAGAACTTTTAGGATATTACAACTTCTTAGTAGACTTATTTTTTGTGATGACAATTCAATATAGATAGTTGATTTGCATGGTTGGATTACCTCCTCGGCAAATAAATGTTTATTACTAACGATACCCAGGTTAATTGATAGGTTCCTTCTATAAGAAGATCAAATCATACCATATTATGATCATTACAACCGATTAATGAAGCTACTATAGGAAAGAATAAAGTGATAATAATAAAGTAATAATGACGTGAAATCATGTTAAAATTAGGCTTTTACAATTGGTAGCACCGTAGTCTATGCTCCTTCCCTAGTCTCCACAATTTGTATTGTCACAACAACATTTAGTCATAAATATGTTGAAATTGAAAATGTTTTGAAAAATATTCAGGCCAATCTAGCTTTTTTTTGTGCACTAGAAAATTACTCATATCAAACTAAAATAGACTCTATGGAAAATATTGGATGCCTAGAATATTGTGTTGTTGTATGTTCCATTGATCTGACCCTCGTAGGGGTATATATAGAGTACACGTCAGGGGAGAGACTTGGAGTACAAGACAAGACACAATATGTTTAAACTAATTCTATCTTTATCTCTCCTTATCTCTAACTAGACGTATGTATTTATAACATTCCCCCTCAGTCGTAGTGAGAGTGAAGCGGACAATTGCGACCGGATTTGAAGTCTTGCGTTTCTGTCGTGTTCTCCGCTGCACCATCATCAACTGTGTCTCTGATAGCTGATGTGTCGATACCTAGGGCTGTGATTGCATCCCCTTCTGGTGCCTTCCCTGCCTTATCTTCTATTCCCTCCCGTAGTCACAGCGGGAGTGTCGTGGACGCAAGTGACGAGGCGGACGCTGTTGACTGGAGTTGTTGCCGATGAATCGCTATTGACGTAGCCATTAATGTCGAGATAGCCAATCATGGTGATGTAGTCATGGTCGAGGTTGTCGTGGTCGATGGTGTGGTCATCGTGGATGATGAAGCCGCACAAAGCCAGGGATGCAAAAAAATGCGCTATGACGGAGCTACAGACGTGGACGATGCACCTTGCGGATGCCAGAGGGTGCCGTTGGTGATGAGTCCACCGATTTTGCCAAGACCCGGAGAAGCCCATCGAGCACACATCGGTTTTGCCAGAACCGTGTGGCAGTGTAGGGTCGTCACTGTAGTGACGCCGTGTCAATGCAGTCATGTCGTCGTGGATGACGCGGAAGATGCCGTCGTCATGACGCGGTCATTGCCGTCATCGAGGTCACGCCTTGCAGAAAAGTCTGTCATAGGAAGCTAGGTGTCCATCTTGTGGACGAGGCGGCAATAGTGTGTTGATGATTGAGGGAGTCCTCGATTAGGGGGTGTCCGGATGGCCGAACTATACCTTCAGCCGGACTCCTGGACTATGAAGATACAAGATTGAAGACTTCGTCCCGTGTCCGGAAGGGACTTTCCTTGGCGTAGAAGGAAAGCTTGGCGATACGGATATGTAGATCTCCTACCATTGTAACCGACTTTGAGTAACCCTAACCCTCTCCGGTGTCTATATAAACCGGAGGGTTTTAGTCCGTAGGACAACATACAGAACAACAATTATACCATAGGCTAGCTTCTAGGGTTTAGCCTCTTTGATCTCATGGTAGATCTACTCTTGTACTACCCATATCATCAATATTAATCAAGCAGGACGTAGGGTTTTACCTCCATCAAGAGGGCTCGAACCTAGGTAAAACTTCGTGTCCCTTGCCTCTTGTTACCATCCGGCCTAGACACATAGTTTGGGACCCCCTACCCGAGATTCGCCGGTTTTGACACCGACATTGGTGCTTTCATTAAGAGTTCCTCTGTGTCGTCGCCGTCAGGCTTGATGGCTCCTACGATCATCAATAGCGATGCAGTCCAGGGTGAGACCTTCCTCCCCGGACAGATCTTCGTCTTCGGCGGCTTCGCACTGCGGGCCAATTCACTTGGCCATCTGGAGCAGATCGAAAGCTATGCCCCTGGCCGTTAGGTCCGATTTGGAAGTTTAAACTACACGGCTGACATCTGCGGGGACTTGATCTTCGACGGATTCGAGCCACTGCCGAGCGCGCCGCACTGTCACGACGAGCATGATCTAGCTCTGCCGCCGAACAGTGCCCTGGAGGCCGCACCCGCATCGGCTTCGACCCTTAATTCGGAGCCAACTGCGCCGATCGAGGATGGGTGGTTGGATGCCGCCTCGGGGGCTGCGATCCCAATGGCGATCGAGCCAAACACCAGCCCCGCACTCCGCGAGGCTCGCGACTCCAAGGAGCCGAACTCCTCTCCGGACTTCGAACCCTCCGCGCCCCTTCCGATCGAACCCGATTGGGCGTTGATCATGGAGTTTACTGCCGCGGACATCTTTCAGCACTTGCCTTTCGGTGATATTCTGAAGACTCTAAAGTCTCTCTCTTTATCAGGAGAACCTTGGCCGGACTACGGTCAGCAAGGTTGGGATATGGACGATGAAGAAATTCAAAGCCCACCCACCACCCACTTTGTAGCCACTGTCGATGATTTAACCAACATGCTCGACTTCGACTCCGAAGACATCGACGGTATGGACGCCGATGCAGGAGACGATGAAGAACCAGCGCCTATTGGCCCCTGGAAAGCCACCTCGTCATATGACATATACATGGTGGACACCCCAAAAGAAGGAGATGGCGATGGAACAACGGAGGATGACCCCTCCAAGAAACAGCCTAAGCGCTGGTGTCAGCGGCGCCACTCAAAATCCCGCCAAAGCAAATACGGCGATTCCAGCATGGGAGATAATAATACTCCGGAGAGTGCCGAAGAAAACCCCCTCTAGCAAGATTCAGCACAGGAGGACGGAGAAGCCAGCCCTCGTGAGAGAGCGGCAGACAGAGAGGTCGAGGACGATAATTATATGCCTCCCTCCAAAGACGAGGCAAGCCTCGACGATGACGAATTCGTCATGCCAGAGGATCCCGTCGAGCAAGAGTGTTTTCAACGCAGGCTTATGGCCACGGCAAGAAGGCTTAAGAAAAAACAGCAACAGCTTAGAGCTGATCAAGATTTGCTAGCCGACAGATGGACTGAAGTCCTTGCGGTCGAAGAGCATAAACTCGAACGCCCCTCCAAGAGCTACCCAAAGCGCATGTTGCTACCACGATTAGAGGAGGAAGCACTTAAACCTACATCACCAGCACTTGATACGGCCGACCGGCCACCTCATGGCCGTGACAGAGAGGCCTCTCGGCCCTCCACTCAAGCCGCACCCTGTACCAAGGCACGGGAAAATGCGCCAGACCTGCGAGATATGTTGGAGGACAAGGCAAGGCAAACAAGATCGATCTACGGATCGTGTGGGCGCCCCACGACTTGAGACGGTAACTGTCACGCCGGACACAAATCCGGTAGGGCCGAACACAGTAGACAAAGTTCATTGGAGCTACGTCGTGATATAGCCCAGTACAGAGGCGCCGCACACCCACTATGCTTCACAGACGAAGTAATGGATCATCAAATCCCCGAGGGTTTCAAACCCGTAAACATCGAATCATATGATGGCACAACAGATCCTGCGGTATGGATCGAGGATTATCTCCTTCATATGCACATGGCCCGCGGCGATGATCTCCACGCCATCAAATACCTCCCACTCAAGCTTAAAGGACCAGCTCGGCATTGGCTTAACAGCTTGCCAGCAGGATCAATCGGTTGTTGGGAGGACCTGGAAGCCGCATTCCTCGACAATTTCCAGGGAACTTATGTGCGACCACCAGACGCCGATGACCTAAGCCACGTAATTCAGCAGCCAGAGGAATCGGCCAGGCAATTCTGGACACAGTTCCTAACAAAGAAAAATCAAATAGTCGATTGTCCGGACGCAGAGACCCTAGCAGCCTTCAAGCACAATATCCGTGATGACTGGCTTGCCCGGCACCTTGGACAGGAAAAGCCGAAATCTGTGGCAGCACTCACGACACTCATGACCCGCTTTTGCGCGAGAGAAGACAGCTGGCTCACTCGTAACAACAATATGACCAAGAACCCTGGTAATTCGGATACCAGGGACAGTAGTGGCAGGTCGCGTCGCAACAAGCAGAAACACCGCATTAACGGCGACAATGCTGAGGATACACCAGTTAATGCCGGATTCAGAGGCTATAAATCCGGTCAGCGGAAAAAGCCATTCAAAAGAAATCCTAGGGGCCCGTCTAGTTTGGACCGAATACTCGACCGCTTGTGTCAGATACATGGCACTCCCCAAAAGCCGGCCAATCACACAAACAGGGATTGTTGGGTGTTCAAGCAGGCATGCAAGTTAAATGCCGAAAATAAAGACACGGGGCTGCATAGCGACGACGACGAAGAGCCCCGGCCGCCGAACAACAGTGGACAGAAGGGTTTTCCCCCACAAGTGCGGATGGTGAACATGATATATGCAATCCACATCCCCAAGAGGGAGCGGAAGCACGCGTTAAGGGATGTATACGCGGTAGAGCCAGTCGCCCCAAAGTTCAACCCATGGTCCTCCTTCCCGATCACCTTTGATCGAAGGGACCATCCCACTAGCACCCGTCATGGCAGATTCGCAGCATTGGTTCTAGACCCAATCATTGACGGATTTCATCTCACTAGAGTCCTTATGGACGGCGGCAGCAGCCTGAACCTGCTTTACCAGGATACAGTGCGGAAAATGGGCATAGATCCCTCGAGGATTAAGCCCACCAAAACGACCTTTAAAGGCGTAATACCAGGTGTAGAGGCCAACTGTACAGGCTCAGTCACACTTGAAGTGGTCTTCGGATCTCCGGATAATTTCCGAAGCGAGGAGTTAATCTTCGACATAGTACCATTCCGCAGTGGCTATCACGCACTGCTCGGGCGAACCTGCTTTCCAGGACGTGAGCTGCATTGGGGTTCCGGACCGGAACTCGGGGGCTGCGACCCACTCAGGGTCGCGCGGCTCGGTGATGTAAAACCACCCCGATTGCCACCCCTTCAGGGTCTCCACAAAGGAGCCCTCGAGCCATAAGACGTTGGGCATCTTGCCCACCATGGTGCCTCCGCACTCCGCCTGGTTGCCGCGCACCACCTTCGGCTTGACATTGAAAGTCTTGAGCCATAGGCCGAAATGGGGGCAGATGCAGAGGAAAGCATCGCACACGACGATAAACGCCGAGGTGTTGAGGATGAAGTTCGGGGCCAGATCATGGAAATCCAGGCCGTAGTAGAACATGAGTCCCCGGACGAATGGGTGGATAGGAAAGTCTAGTCTGCGGAGGAAGTGGGGAAGGAACACTACCCTCTCATGGGGCCTTGGGGTGGGGAGGAACTGCCCCTCTTCGGGAAGCCGGTAAGCGATGTCGTTAGACAAGTATCCAACCTTCCTCAGTTTTTTATGTGTCCCTCCATGACGAAGGAGACCATCCACTTGCCTCCTGCTCCGGACATGGCTGGAGAAGGTTGAGGTGGGGAGTGCGAACTTGGGCGCTGGAGCTCGAGTGCGTGAAAATGGATAGGGAAAGGAGGAAGAAGGCGTAGGTGAAAAGGTGGATCCTTATCCCCTTATATGGATGGACGCAACTACGTGTCTGTGGGGACCCCGACTCATAAGTCGTGATCACCGAATGCACGTGTATAGTGATCCCAGAGATCAATGCTCACTGAACACACAGAAGCTGAATAACAAGAGTCTTACATCCATACATACCGTCTTACACAAATTATGACCATTATGGTCAAGTCTTACATAGATAAAGCCCTAAGGGCTGAACATCAAATGAAACACAAGCAGCGGAAATCTTCGTTGATAAGTAGAACCCATGCCATCTGCCTTAACCCTACATGCATTCTGACTGGGAAGCGTCCTAGCTCACATGTTCGTCACCGAAGTATTCTTCATCATATCCTGTTCTTTCATGCCTGGCCAATAAAATAACCAGTGGCAAGCCAATGAGTACTTTGAATGTACTCGCAAGCAACCCATGTTTTGGTTCAAGGTACAACAATGCATGATATAGGTAAATTTTTGCGGAAAGCTAGTTTTTGAGTGCAATGGCATGTTCAACAACTCGTAAGACATGCATCAGGAGAATTCAAGTAACCATAAGGACAGGTTACAGATATCAACATAAATAGAGTGGGCACCAACCCAACTTAAACATGTCAAGTCTTTTGACTTGACCCAAGTGGTATAAATAGAGTGGGCACCAACCCATCTCGATCATGTCAAGTCCTTTGACTTGACCCAAGTGGTATAAATAGAGTGGGCACCAACCCATCTCGATCCTGTCAAGTCCTTTGACTTGACCCAAGTGGTTCTTCCCACACACACACCGGTTAAAACAAGTGGACGTAGCCCAAGAGCGGTTACCCAACTATCCTTGACCGTGGACACGGCTATTCGAATAGTTTTACACTCTGCAGAGGTTGCACACTTTACCCACAAGATCCGGGGAACTTTCGTGTCATCCACGACCCGCGATACCTCAAGTACCCGGGGTAAGCACCCGATCACTATCTTTCCCTAGACGACACTAACAAGGAGTCCACTCGTTGTTCCGTATCCTCACAATGTACATCATTCAAGACTCACTCGAGATCGTAACATCCGAGAGGGGACACAACGGTGTATCCGGTGCCCTGTGAAAACAGTCATGGCCGCCCTACCTGGCACGACCCCGTCCCGAGAGAGCGCACCAACAACTCTCCCGTCACCAGTAATGCGGGCTCCAAGCTAGTATCGGCCTAGGTAATCAATAATGCCCTTTTCCATATAAGGGTAGAGTGGTTGCGCATGTAAGGTTGGAATAACGGTCGCAACTTAAACCAATCCGTTTTCGAAAACAACACCCACACTTGCCTCGGTACACCACTTCGTCATCAAGTGGTTACCCATTTCATTATCTCCCTCGGGCATAAGTGGCACCCGACGGGGTTTTCGAAAAGTCCTTTGAAAATACTTTGTCTCATCACTATGCATATTCCCGTCCCTTTTTGCGTAGCAACTACTTAGCATCCTATCTACTCCCACCGGCATAACCCTCATAAGGAGGTAGGGTCATACACAAATGCAAGTATCAACAAGGAGGAGATGAAGGCAACCCACCAGAGTGGCTACCCTCTCATCATGATTCCGATGCAACAATAGTAAAGTGCTATATGAAATGCATAAAAGGGGTTTCATAGTCATGGTCAAAAGGGTTGCTTGCCTATTTTAACAAAGTCTTCGAGGTATTCAAATATCTCTGATCCAACTCCGAGCATTTCGTCTACTTTGTCAACTATCGTTGAAAGCAACCATAATAAGCAACACAACAAGATAGAAAATAAAAGTGCTCTAAAAATGAGAGTTGGACTTTTCTAGGATGCCTGTGGTCATATGAGGAATGACCAAGGTGATTTCATTGGAAGTGGATCAATGGATATTTCTAGACATTTTGATATGATGGAATCAAGGGGTTTATGGAATTGCAAGAAGTGGACAGAAACACATTTTTGAAAAATGAGAAAAGGTACCCATTTAACAAAGGATGATTTTAGAAGCATCTAGGAATTGGTTTCACTGGATTTGGAGTTCAAATGATTTTCCTATGAATTTACAAAGTTGCCAAATATGAAGAAATAGACCATTATTTGAGGTGATGCAGAAAGTATTGGTAAAAATGTTCAAAAACTAAGTTTTGAACTTAGAAACATCTAGGAATTTGAACCATGGAATTTGGATCAAAAATGGGCTCTTTGTGATTTTCTAAAGTTCAGCACAGAAATAAGAAAATAGGATTTATTTAATATGTGTGAAGGGAAATGTGCTAGAAAAATGTGCAAAAAGCACCATGTGATAGGGCATGATTTTTGGAACTACTAGAAATTTGAATCATGAAATTTGGACTTAGAATAAATAATCTATGGATTTTTGAAGTTGTCTAAAAAAGGAAAAAGGGAAAAAGGGCTTAACCTTATCCTGCGCATTGGGCGAGAGATAGGCATGGGCCGGCCCAGCTGCACGGCTACGCGTGGGCGGTCAACGTAGGAGGCGTACTCGGGGGAAATACGCCTTCCCCAAGCGAAGGCGTCAGCGGGCAGAGCCCGTGTCCACTTAACGAGGCGGGGCCCTCCTGTCAGGTTCGTCCCCCACCTCCCGCGCGGGTGTGACAGGAGGCAGAGGAGGCTCTTGACGCCGGTCGCCGGCGCTACAGGGCATCTCCGGCGATGTTCTGTCCACCGGCGTGCTCAGGAGACCCGGCCGCGTCCAACCGTGGGTGGCACGTTCGCCCAGGGGCACTGGGTCGAGCAAGGCGTCGACCGTGGCGGACGAGGCTGACGGTGGCGATGCAGCTCGACGGAACAACCATGGGGAGGAGGGGGAGAAGCACGGGAGGGGCTCGCGGTGTCTGTGGAGGTGCTCCAGTGTGGTCTAGAGGGGAGGAGGAGGAGTGGTGGGTGCGAATTTAGGCGGAGGCCGACGGCAAGGCTCCGGCCATGGTGGCGGATGGAGAGCGCGAGGAGGGGAGTGGGTTGGTCCAGGGGGTCGCTGGGACGAAGAGAGAGCGAACGGAGGCCAGAGAGGGTCCGGGGTGGCCTTTTATGGCGGGGCGATGGTGCACCGTGGGCTCGTGCGCCGGCGAGCTCGTGCTCGTCGCTACAGGCCTTGGGAAGGTGCTGCGCCGAGTCTAGGGAGTTCGTGGAGGTGGACTACGCCCAGGGGGAGAAGAGAGGGAGCGGGGAATGCGTCAAGCGGGTCCCCGCCGCGGCCAGCGACTGGCGCGCTCGGGCGGCGCTCTGTCCGCACGCTAGGAGAGCCGGAGAGGGAGAGAGAGGAGGGGGACGACAGCTTGCCGTGTTGCGGACGTCGAGGTGGTCCTTCTGGCGCGTGGGGGAGAGCCGAGGTCGTCAGAGGCATTGGGCAGAGAGCGGCTACAGTGCCTGGCCGCACTGTAGCGCGCTCTGGAGCATGCATTTGGCATGCCATGGCAAATTATATGCCTTGTGGGCGCGGCCACTGATGTCTGGCAGCTCTAGGGGAGAGTAAAGAATGGGGAGGGGGCCTTGGATGCCTTGGGTGGCCACTGGAGTGAGGAGGGAGGAGAGGAAGAGGGGTGCAAGGGCTATCCAGAGAGGTAAAAGAGGTGGTTTCAGCCCTCAATTATTGATCAAAGGCCAGGGGAGAGTTACTGGAGGTAGGAGAGGACTAGGAGGGGCTGTGGTAAAAAGTTGAGCTTACCAAGAATAGTGGAAGGGGTCAAAACAGTGGTTTTAGTAAAATGGCAGAAGGTGTTTGATGCTTGTTTGGTTAAGCAAATGAACTCCATTTGGCAGAATTAACAGGATCAAGTGTCACACATAATTGAGGTTGACCACCAAGTTTGAGTCCATTTGAAGAAAGTTGCCAATGTAACTTTGGTAAACCCTAGAAATCAACAGAAATGGACTTTCCAAGATTTAATCATCCAAAACTATTCTCCTTGATTCACCACTTGGTGTAGTGTCATCATTTGGGGATTTGAACATGTCCACAAAAATTGGGATCAAAAGGAGAAGGTTTCCAATGTAGAGTTGTTCAAATTTGGTTCTGAACAGGAAGGGTTGTGGGGCACTTTGGTCAAGATAACATTCTCTCCAACTTGTGCCATTTGGTAGAGATGAATAATTATACCATTTGAGCATGTGCACCAAGTTTGAGAGAATTTGGACATGTTTGACAATGCAAAGTTGTTCAAGCTTGAAAAAGGACAGAAGTGGTTTTGAGAGAGTTTCATGGGGTTATACTATTCTCCATGACATGATACTAGGCAAGATCATCAAAAATGTTATATTTGACATGCTAGAATTTTCTTGGATTTTTATGAAAATATTTCCTGTAGAAATATTTCAAATCCTTGGAATGAGTAGAAATGGTTTTTGAGGGATTTGACCAATATTTTGAACATGACCATGTGTTGAAACTCTTTTATATGGACAATATATGTCCATTGAGTTTCCCTAAATTTTCTCAAATATTTTTGAAACATTAAAATAATTTTTTCCTATTAAAGACCATTTCTGGCCTTAAGAAAAAGCTTTTAAATAAAATAGGAAGATAACTTTTAAAATTATATTTTTGTGGTTTCTGGGTATCCTATATCTAATAGGAGTCAAACAAATTTTTGGAAAGATTTTTCACACCACAAATCAAGTACTTGCAGTGCAAATCTCAATTCAAGGGGTTTTGGAAAACTAATTTTGGAAAATACTTTTTGGCCAAATTATTTTTGTAAGGAAATATTATATCTCTCTATACACATGGTATGATCATTGGGAAAAGGTTTTGGATCAAGTAGAAGGAGTATAAGAGTTGGAGGATTTGTTTGATTTTTAGAGCACTTGCAAACAACAGACAAAATCCAAACAAGGCAAGGTCCAAAACACTCAAAAGTTTCTGTCAAATCACATTTTATCATGATTTATTAGCTTAAGTGTTGTGGCATGAAAATCAGGGTGTGACAGACCTACCCCCCTTACAAGAATCTCGTCCCCGAGATTCCCAGACTAGGCGCGGAAAGGATTATGGAAACTTGGATTTGGGGTAGTCTTCACGTCCTCATACTGCTTCTGCTTCCTTTTGGTGCTTCATTGAACCTTGAAGTACTTGATGGCGTGGCTTTGTGTTTGTCGTCCTGCTTGATCCAGATTGCAATTGGGGTCTCTCGCGTAGGTCATATTGGGCTGGGGGTCAATGGTTCGGTGTTTGATGTCCTTGCAGAGACCGGGCTAGTTGGGAAGTAGGAAACACTTCTAGGGTTGTGATGTGTGGAAAACGCTGTGCATAATGGGTAACTCAGGTGGTAAATCTAACTGGTAGCCGTCTACTCTTCATATTGAGGTGATCTCGGAGGGGGCTGATGAATCTTGGTGTGAGCTTCCCTTTGACAAGGAAATGCTTGGTCCCATTGAGTGAAGTGGCTTGCAGATACACCTGGTCTTCAACGCGGACGTTTATTTCTGGGCGATGGTGGTTGGTGTAGTTCTTCCTCCTTGGCATGGTGGTCTTCAAATGTTTTCTTCACCAGCTCAGTGATTCATCTTCCGCCTTCGGGTAGACAAGTATGTCATCAAGGAAGGATGACAGCTACTTGTCTGAGTACTCCGTGAAGACTTGCCCACGGGGTACATAGGGTATAGGTTGGGGTATCAGTGGTGGTCATGGTTGGGTATTGGCCAAGGTTTCCTTGTCCTAGAGCCAAAGCCCATGGTTGTGATTCTGACCATATCGTGGCTTGGTGGGGCTTAAGGGTTTCAAGGATTCTAGTGTGCGAGCGAACGTTTGTCACCTTATCCTTAAGCACGGTTCCTGAGATGCCAATTATTCTATCCAGTCCTTTAAACAAATAACCGTATGCCACCGAAAGCATCAACTCTTGTAGGTCAGCTCCAATCATCACTCATGTCATCTATATGCTCGTGACTCGGAGGAGGTCTAACAAATTCATATATGTCTATGATCCCCAAACTCATATGTATGGCTACCCCTAAAAATCCATGGGTAGAGCATACAAGCTTCCAGGCTGGAATAAAACACGACAATCCAAGTGCTCGGCCTCTTCTTCCAAGGTCTAAGATAAAGCACCTCTATCCTAAGGAAACACGTCGTAAGCCACTCCAAGATCTTGTTTCCTTCCTATGAATCGACCAACAGCCCATTAGCTTTCATCAATCACTACATAATCCATTTAATTCTACAAATCCAATGTTTATGACGTTCCTCATGATCTCCTAAAGTCCATATAATCCCCAAATGCTTGAAAGGGTTGTCTCTACTGTAGTAATTCCACCAATTTCCATTATCATGGTCAGTAAACTCCAAGGTCAAGCTTATATCAACTCTGACAATTAATCCAATCTCCTAGTTTATTGTCCTCCAAGAATCATGGTACCATGATCGAGATCATCAGTCTAAATCCAATTTACTCCGTACCATGTAGAATTACTCTGCATCCATACTCCACTAGGATAACGTATTGGATCCAAATCTCATGTCCAACGAGAATTCCTATCTATTCCCCCAAGTCATTACATAATGTCAACTATCTTCTATCATATCCCCTGGCTCAGTCAAATCCTCATACTTCCAAGAATTTCATCTTGCGATTATAATTGTCCCGCAAAATCCAATTTACTCTAGGGGTAATGAAAGCTATGCTAATCTTTACTAATGATCCCACCAAGTTCGTCCTCCAACATCAAAGCCTCATAATCCATCAAGTAGTCTCATATAATTCCTCAAGTCATTGATATAAACTCATCAAGTCATTTGTCCTCTATCCTTATATCCTCAAATTGGTCTTCCTTATGGCATCGTCAGTTCTCGTGCTATATTAGGGCGATAATGTGCTCGTTCACTATGTCCACTAGTTCCATAATGAACCCAGTGATAAGCAAGGTTACGGAGGCTTAACTGGTTCTCTTGCAATTCTATGGGTTAAGCACATGGTTAAGGACTGAGCTGGGGTATCTCGTGAAGTCTCGAAGGGTCTAAGAATGGGTTTCTAATCTGGAGGGTTAAACATAATTCTACGGGGGTTCACTTGGTCGAGGGGGCTGCAACAAAAAGTCTTCAGTGCTAGTTGGTCGCCAAGTAGACTCCTTGGTGCATCTTGTCTTGCTGGTCTTCAGTTGAGGAGAGAAATGAGAGGGGGAAAGTAGCATAGAGGAGGGGAATGCCTAAAGGGGGTTCTATAGTGCAGGTGCAAACAAACAAGTGCCAAAAAGGGCCAAACACAAACAACAAAATAAGGCAGGTGATATAGTTGCATACTTGTTGCCTAGGGCAAAAAGGGCGATTGATATCAAAACACAACCAAATAAAAACAAACAACACATAATCATGGTTCTATTCGAACCATCATACGGACTCGACTGCGCATAGGGGGTACACGACTCATCCTACCCTAGGGGTTCTTGGATTCAGTAGTCGTGCCTTGTGCCTCATGCAGTCTTCTGAGTTTTCCTCGGGTGTTGCCACGTCTCTCGTAGTTGTTCGATGAAACGATCTGGGTTGAGCCTGAAGAGTCTTCAACAACTTCTCGCCTTTTGAAGTGATGGGGTGAAGGTGGCTCCTCGTAGCAGGCATTGACTCGGTCTTCTATTGTCTTCTTAATCATGACGACCCCTTTTTGTCTTCTAAGGCGTCGATGGTACCAAGTAGGTAATCCCTTATGCAATGGTATTAACAAGGCATAATAGAGGTCCAACACGTCAGTTATGTTGATGAAAACATCGACACCGAGAGCGGGGTATGAAGAGAACCGTTTTCCTGCTCACTATCGTGAGGCGGGCCAGATGGCGAGGTTCTCATCCACCGGTGGTTGCCGATGCAACAATGGTAAGGACATGATTGCTCTATTAGCGATGTATATCATGATCTTGCATATTCTATGCCCTGATCATCATAGGCTAAGGTTGCATCATCTTGGGGCAGTGTCAAGGGTGTCACCATTTTCTGGGCCTTCATGTCCTCGTCCCTCAAGGATGTATCTTCTACTGGTGTCGTCTTGTTGTGGTGTCGCCAATCTTGGGTTCAGAAGAGGTGGGTGAGTGTTTGGCAAGGTGTACTCCCTTCTAGGCTATCCACGAGGATTATAAGGAATCCCGTGGTCAGGGGCTTGAGGGTGCTAGCGACCAAGGTTTTGAAGGGGAAGAGATCAATGAGAAAGTATACCTTAGCTTTTGAAAAACTGAGAAGGGAAGAGAAGTATAGATAGTTTTGAAAACTAGTAGTAGTTTTGGAAATAGTCTTACCCTAACTAATGACCATGCTAACTAAGGCTTCCTACAATCAACCTGGCTCTGATACCAGCTCTGTGGGGACCCCGACTCATAAGTCGTGATCACCGAATGCACATGTACAGTGATCCCAGAGATCAATGCTCACTGAACACACAGAAGCTGAATAACAAGAGTCTTACATCCATACATACCGTCTTACACAAATTATGACCATTATGGTCAAGTCTTACATAGATAAAGCCCTAAGGGCTGAACATCAAATGAAACACAAGCAGCGGAAATCTTCGTCGATAAGTAGAACCCATGCCATCTGCCTTAACCCTACAGGCATTCTGACTGGGAAGCGTCCTAGCTCACATGTTCGTCACCGAAGTATTCTTCATCATATCCTGTTCTTTCATGCCTGGCCAATAAAATAACCAGTGGCAAGCCAATGAGTACTTTGAATGTACTCGCAAGCAACCCATGTTTTGGTTCAAGGTACAACAATGCATGATATAGGTAAATTTTTGCGGAAAGCTAGTTTTTGAGTGCAATGGCATGTTCAACAACTCGTAATACATGCATCAGGAGAATTCAAGTAACCATAAGGACAGGTTACAGATATCAACATAAATAGAGTGGGCACTAACCCAACTTAAACATGTCAAGTCTTTTGACTTGACCCAAGTGGTATAAATAGAGTGGGCACCAACCCATCTCGATCATGTCAAGTCCTTTGACTTGACCCAAGTGGTATAAATAGAGTGGGCACCAACCCATCTCGATCCTGTCAAGTCCTTTGACTTGACCCAAGTGGTTCTTCCCACACACACACCGGTTAAAACAAGTGGACATAGCCCAAGAGCGGTTACCCAACTGTCCTTGACCGTGGACACGGCTATTCGAATAGTTTTACACTCTGCAGAGGTTGCACACTTTACCCACAAGATCCGGGGAACTTCCGTGTCATCCACGACCCGCGATACCTCAAGTACCCGGGGTAAGCACCTGATCACTATCTTTCCCTAGACGACACTAACAAGGAGTCCACTCGTTGTTCCGTATCCTCATGATGTACATCATTCGAGACTCACTCGAGATCGTAACATCCGAGAGGGGACACAACGGTGTATCTGGTGCCCTGTGAAAACAGTCATGGCCGCCCTACCTGGCACGACCCCGTACAGAGAGAGCGCACCAACAACTCTCCCGTCACTAGTAATGCGGGCTCCAAGCTAGTATCGGCCTAGGTAATCAATAATGCCCTTTCCCATATAAGGGTAGAGTGGTTGCGCATGTAAGGTTGGAATAATGGTCGCAACTTAAACCAATCCGTTTTCGAAAACAACACCCACACTTGCCTCGGTACACCACTTCGTCATCAAGTGGTTACCCATTTCATTATCTCCCTCGGGCATAAGTGGCACCCGACGGGGTTTTCGGAAAGTCCTTTGAAAATACTTTGTCTCATCACTATGCATATTCCCGTCCCTTTTTGCGTAGCAACTACTTAGCATCCTATCTACTCCCACCGACATAACCCTCATAAGGAGGTAGGGTCATACACAAATGCAAGTATCAACAAGGAGGAGATGAAGGCAACCCACCAGAGTGGCTACCCTCTCATCATGATTCCGATGCAACAATAGTAAAGTGCTATATGAAATGCATAAAAGGGGTTTCATAGTCATGGTCAAAAGGGCTGCTTGTCTGTTTTAACAAAGTCTTCGAGGTCTTCAAATATCTCTGATCCAACTCCGAGCATTTCGTCTACTTCGTCAACTATCGTTGAAAGCAACCATAATAAGCAACACAACAAGACAGAAAATAAAAGTGCTCTAAAAATGAGAGTTGGACTTTTCTAGGATGCCTGTGGTCATATGAGGAATGACCAAGGTGATTTCATTGGAAGTGGATCAATGGATATTTCTAGACATTTTGATATGATGGAATCAAGGGGTTTATGGAATTGCAAGAAGTGGACAGAAACACACTTTTGAAAAATGATAAAAGGTACCCATTTAACAAAGGATGATTTTAGAAGCATCTAGGAATTGGTTTCACTGGATTTGGAGTTCAAATGATTTTCCTATGAGTTTACAAAGTTGCCAAATATGAAGAAATAGACCATTATTTGAGGTGATGCAGAAAGTATAGGTAAAAATGTTCAAAAACTAAGTTTTGAACTTAGAAACATCTAGGAATTTGAATCATGGAATTTGGATCAAAAATGGGCTCTCTGTGATTTTCTAAAGTTCAGCACAGAAATAAGAAAATAGGATTTTATTTAATATGTGTGAAGGGAAATGTGCTAGAAAAATGTGCAAAAAGCACCATGTGATAGGGCATGATTTTTGGAACTACTAGAAATTTGAATCATCAAATTTGGACTTAGAATAAATAATCTATGGATTTTTGAAGTTGTCTGAAAAAGGAAAAAGGGAAAAAGGTCTTAACCTTATCCTGCGCATTGGGCGAGAGATAGGCATGGGCCGGCCCAGCTGCACGGCTACGCGCGGGCGGTCGACGCAGGAGGCGTACTCAGGGGAAATACGCCTTCCCCGAGCGAAGGCGTCAGCGGGCAGAGCCCGTGTCCACTTAACGAGGCGGGGCCCTCCTGTCAGGTTCGTCCCCACCTCCCGCGCGGGTGTGACAGGAGGCAGAGGAGGCTCTTGACGCCGGTCGCCGGCGCTACAGGGCATCTCCGGCGATGTTCTGTCCACCGGCGTGCTCAGGAGACCCGGCCGCATCCAACTGTGGGTGGCACGTTCGCCCAGGGGCACCGGGTCGAGCAAGGCGTCGACCGCGGCGGACGAGGCTGACGGTGGCGATGCAGCTCAACGGAACAGCCACGGGGAGGAGGGGGAGAAGCACGGGAGGGGCTCGCGGTGTCTGTGGAGGTGCTCTAGTGTGGTCTAGAGGGGAGGAGGAGGAGTGGTGGGTGCGAATTTAGGCGGAGGCCGACGGCAAGGCTCCGGCCATGGTGGCAGATGGAGAGCGCGAGGAGGGGAGTGGGTTGGTCCAGGGGGTCGCTGGGACGAAGAGAGAGCGAACGGAGGCCAGAGAGGGTCCGGGGTGGCCTTTTATGGCGGGGCGATGGTGCACCGTGGGCTCGTGCGCCGGCGAGCTCGTGGTCGTCGCTACAGGCCTTGGGAAGGTGCTGCGCTGAGTCTAGGGAGTTCGTGGAGGTGGACTACGCCCAGGGGGAGAAGAGAGGGAGCGGGGAATGCGGCAAGCGGGTCCCCGCCGCGGCCAGCGACTGGCGCGCTCGGGCGGCGCTCTGTCCGCACGCGAGGAGAGCCGGAGAGGGAGAAAGGAGGAGGGGGACGACAGCTTGCCGTGTTGCGGACGTCGAGGTGGTCCTTCTGGCGCGTGGGGGAGAGCCGAGGTCATCGGAGGCGTTGGGCAGAGAGCGGCTACAATGCCTGGCCGCACTGTAGCGCGCTCTGGAGCGTGCATTTGGCATGCCATGGCATATTATATGCCTTGTGGGTGCTCCCACTGATGTCTGGCAGCTCTAGGGGAAGGTAAAGAATGGGGAGGGGGCCTTGGATGCCTTGGATGGCCACTGGAGTGAGGAGGGAGGAGAGGAAGAGGGGTGCAAGGGCTGTCCGGAGAGGTAAAAGAGGTGGTTTCAGCCCTCAATTATTGATCAAAGGCCAGGGGAGAGTTACTGGAGGTAGGAGAGGACTAGGAGGGGCTGTGGTAAAAAGTTGAGCTTACCAAGAATAGTGGAAGGGGTCAAAACAGTGGTTTTAGTAAAATGGTAGAAGGTGTTTGATGCTTGTTTGGTTAAGCAAATGAACTCCATTTGGCATGAGAATTAATAGGATCAAGTGTCACACATAATTGAGGTTGACCACCAAGTTTGAGTCCATTGGAAGAAAGTTGCCAATGTAACTTTGGTAAACCCTAGAAATCAGCAAAAATGGACTTTCCAAGATTTAATCATCCAAAACTATTCTCCTTGATTCACCACTTGGTGTAGTGTCATCATTTGGGGATTTGAACATGTCCACAAAAATTGGTATCAAAAGGAGAAGGTTTCCAATGTAGAGTTGTTCAAATTTGGTTCTGAACAGGAAGGGTTGTGGGGCACTTTGGTCAAGATAACATTCTCTCCAACTTGTGCCATTTGGTAGAGATGAATAATTAGACCATTTGAGCATGTGCACCAAGTTTGAGAGCATTTGGACATGTTTGACAATGCAAAGTTGTTCAAGCTTGAAAAAGGACAGAAGTGGTTTTGAGAGAGTTTCATGGGGTTATACTATTCTCCATGACATGATACTAGGCAAGATCATCAAAAATGTCATATTTGACATGCTATAATTTTATTGGATTTTTATGAAAATATTTCCTGTAGAAATATTTCAAATCCTTGGAATGAGTAGAAATGGTTTTTGAGGGATTTGACCAATATTTTGAACATGACCATGTGTTGAAACTCTTTTATATGGACACTATATGTCCATTGAGTTTCCCTAAATTTTCTCAAATATTTTTGAAACATTAAAATATTTTTTTCCTATTAAAGACCATTTCTGGCCTTAAGAAAAAGCTTTTAAATAAAATAGGAAGATAACTTTTAAAATTATATTTTTGTGGTTTCTGAGTATCCTACATCTAATAGGAGTCAAACAAATTTTTGGAAAGATTTTTCACACCTCAAATCAAGTACTTGCAGTGCAAATCTCAATTCAAGGGGTTTTGGAAAACTAATTTTGGAAAATACTTTTTGGCCAAATTATTTTTGTAAGGAAATATTATATCTCTCTATACACATGGTATGATCATTGTGAAAAGGTTTTGGATCAAGTAGAAGGAGTATAAGAGTTGGAGGATTTGTTTGATTTTTAGAGCACTTGCAAACAACAGACAAAATCCAAACAAGGCAAGGTCCAAAACACTCAAAAGTTTCTGTCAAATCACATTTTATCATGATTTATTAGCTTAAGTGTTGTGGCATGAAAATCAGGGTGTGACAGTGTCCCCACCAGCCTGGTAAAACTCGCTTATCTCCAAGCGCCATAATCAATGGCACGGTTGGGTTACCCACGCCCGTATTGATGAGAATCCCGGAATAAGGGGACACGATCTCTGCTTTAACAAGACGTGCCAAGGAAACTGCCTCGCATGACGCGCTGAGGTGGGATAATAAAACGATTCGAATAAAGGCTTGGCCGTGGTGCGTCACACTACGGAATACGTCAGCAGATTTGATTTGTGTAAATATTATTCTCTCTATGGCAATATGTGGAAACTTATTTTGCAGAGCCGGACACTATCTTTGTGTTCAAAATCTTCTATGAAGTACTTGGAGGAGGAACCCGCCTTGCAATGCCGAAGACAATCTGCGCGCCGGACTTGTCGTCATTGAAGCCTGGTTTAGGGGCTACTGAGGGAGTCCTGGATTAGGGGGTGTCCGGATGGCCGGACTATACCTTCAGCCGGACTCCTGGACTATGAAGATACAAGATTGAAGACTTTGTCCCGTGTCCGGAAGGGACTTTCCTTGGCGTAGAAGGCAAGCTTGGCGATGTGGATATGTAGATCTCCTACCATTGTAACCGACTTTGTGTAATCCTAAACCTCTTCGATGTCTATATAAACCGGAGGGTTTTAGTCCGTAGGATAACATACAGAACAACAATCATATCATAGGCTAGCTTCTAGGGTTTAGCCTCTTCGATTTCGTGGTAGATCTACTCTTGTACTACTCATATCATCAATATTAATCAAGCAGGACGTAGGGTTTTACCTCCATCAAGAGGGCCGAATCTGGGTAAAACTTCGTGTCCCTTGCCTCCTGTTACCATCCGGCCTAGACGCACAGTTCGGGACCCCTACCCGAGATCTGCCGGTTTTCACACCGACAACGATGATGTTGGTGAAGACCATGTTGATGGAGACCTTGGCGATGAAGTGTCGGCTATGGCGTTGCAACAGTGTGTCGACGATGATATCGCTTGAAGGCGTCTCTCGCGGCGATGATGTGTCAATGCCGTGTCACACCGGAGAAGTCGATGAAGAATTGCATCGCTTTCCACACCGGCCTGCCGTGTGGATGGTGCATGTCGTGGTAGCTTCTCGTAGATGTGCTCGACGATGAAATTTGATGTAGTCGTACAACTCGATGATGTGGCGCGGGTCGGTGCAGATCGCTCGGTGATGATGCTGATCGATGGCTCGATGGTGGACGGTGTGCCAGCGCGCAGGAGGTCGACGGAATCGGCTTGGTGAAGATCGCGCCGGTGCGCACGTGTCTCGAAATCGAAGACCTGCGGGCCCTCCCGTGTCCCTCGCTGGTCGGCCGCCGTGTCTATGCATGTGTTCTCGATGCGTGGAACCGGAGAACCTACTAGCTCCAGTTGTGAAATTGCATACATCATGGACAAGTTCCGTACGGCCATTCCTTGTGCGCGTACACGGGGGCGGACGTATCGTGACCGGCTCTCCGCCACCACGCGTGTCGATGGGTTTGCTCGATCGCAGGCTTCACGTAGGACCCGTCCATAGCATCTCCATTGCATGCATGCATCAGGCCGCTGCCCGCTGGATCTCCTGTTTGCCGGCTCGTTCAGAGAGGCCAGTCATGGACGCGCTACGTATTGGTCGGGAGGTCGGCGAGACACCTGAGTGTGTGCTGGCTCGTCCAGAGGCACCGCGTCAGCCCCAGATTTGCCGGTGGCGCGGGGTGATGATGATGCAGGCGCGTGGCCACGGAGCTGAAGATGCGCCGGAGTTGATGGCGTGCCGCGCGGCCGCCAGGGATGTCGTTGTTCGACGAGTGTGCGCTTTTGCTTGGAGGAGATGGCGTGTGCTGGTGGAGTTCAGATCTTCGAGCCGGCCGCATGCAGCGGCGCATCGTTGAGCCCACAGTTATTGATGAAGATGGCGCTGATGGAGGCTCGCGTCGAAGGAGTCGCTCACTGCAGAGATGCACGTCAATGACAGAGTCCTGTTGAGCATGAAGTCGATGTAGCTAGATTGGATCATGCTAGCTGGGCCGATTGCTGCAGGTGCACAGCGCTCAGCGGTGTGTCGCCTATCGCGTGAGGTTGGCAGCGCTCGGCCGCGGCCACTGTTCAAAGAACCGATCTGCTAGGTTTTCTTCAGCAGTCAGCGGGTCAATTTGATTTGTTTGTGCCTAGAGAAGTTGATCTAAGGTGTTTGGGAAAAATCAAAGGACTGATCTAATCTAATGTAAGAACCAATCTCATCTCTTGATCAGATTGGATGCCGTGCCCCCGAGGAAAAGAGATTAATCTTTTCAGGGGCGGCGCGCTACGGAAGTTGTGAGAAGTCCTAGGATCGGCATCGTGAGACTAACCGCTCTAATATCATATGGAAAATATTGGATGCCTAGAATACTGTGTTGTTGTATGTTCCATTGATCTAACCCTCATAAGGGTATATATAGAGTACACGTGAGGGGAGAGACTTGGAGTACAAGACAAGACACAATATGTTTAAACTAATTCTATCTTTATCTTTCCTGATCTCTAACTACACGTATGTATTTAACAGACTCTATATATCAGTTCAAATTATAATGTACTTTAAATTAGGATCTAGTTTGGAATTCATTTTTGGTAGGCACGCTGACAAAATAGAATGCCTAAATGTATAAGATAACTAAAGCTTGCTAAGGAGGAGCTCTTCGCGTGAGTCCGCGATTGTGGCTGGAGGCTCTTCACTCGCTAACACGTTTTGTAATGGCGGTACCATGGAATGAAAAGTAACCATAGATTGAGCAGTATACTTTCTCTATCAACGGCACCATGGAATTAAAAGTAACCATAGATTGAGCAGTAACCATAGATTGAGCAGTATACTTTCTCTATGAAAAGTAATCATAGATGAGCAGTATACATTTCATTTGGGGGCTATCATTGCACCCAGATAACACAATAATGCTAAAGATGAAGATTTCTTTGGTGGAATTGATGCCACTCGTTTATCTACATATCTTGGTGTTCTCATAAGAGAAAATGATGCTCAGTTGCCACTTGCTTTTCTTGATTATGATGCTATGGAACGTTACTAGTTTCTTGAGAGGAGCGAGTTGCCTCTCCAGTGCAGACTAATTTTTGACAGACGTTGGGTCGTCTATATTACCCTTCCTGCTCCTACCTTGTTTGACTTTCAGAAAAAATGGAGATATTTTATACTTAGGGAGGAGGCGGACAAGTATGAGAGAGCGAGGGAGACAGCTCGCCTCCATGAGGCAGCTCGCCAGGCGATGGCAGCTGCAATCAAGTACAACCCCAACTACAACTCTGGATACTATCCGGGCCAGCCGTGACCCTAGACCAACTTAGGCCAAAAGCCTAAGCTTGGGGAGTACATACTTCCCATCGATTACATTCATATTCACACATTCATTCCAGTTGTCGGTGTTCATCCTTTTTCATTGTATAATCCATGCTAGTTTATTTTTCTTGCTTTCTTCTTGTGTGTTTGAAAAACTTCGATAAAATCCAAAAATGTTTCTCGTTTCTTTTTAGTTTTTATTTCTAGTTTAATTAGTTGTAGTATTAAAATAAAACTCAAAAAGATTTGTCGTTCTTCTTTTGCTTGTTGGGAGCTTTCCCATGTAAATATTTTTTCTTGTTTTTGTTTTTACTTTCTTAAGAAAAACTAAAAACTCCAAAAGTATTTCAATGTATTTCTTTGAATTTTTTTTTTCTTTGGGTCGTAAGGAGAAGACCACGATGAAAATGTTGAGTGGCTCTCATATGTATTATTGTTCATCTAACAAAGAGCTCATATTACATTGTCTTGTCCTTTGAATAAATGTTTGCAGATTTCAGCTTAGTCCAATGCACGTGCACTCTTATTATTATTCACATCATTTGATTGTGCAAGTGAAAGGCAATAATGATATGATATATGACGAAGTGATTGAGATGAGTAAAACCTGGTATGAACTCGACCTATTTTGTTTTTGTAAATATGATTAGCTCATCGTTCTTGATTCAGCCTATTATGAATGAAACACGTTTGCAATGACAATTAGAGACTATAGTTACTCATGCCATGCTTAATTAGCTAGGAGTTGATAATGATTTGTATTGTGTGCCAACATGCATTTAAAATGATTGTGATGTAGTATGATAGGATGGTATCCTCCTTTGAATGATTCAAGTGGCTTGACTTGGCATATGTTCACACATGTAGTTGAATCAAAAACAATATACACTACAAGAAATATGTCAACTAGTGACCTTCTGTCAGTGACCCTGGAAGAATTGGTCATAGATCTATGACCATTTGAGACCAATTGGTCAAAAGCTGTTCGGGGGCTCCAAACCCTAAACCATTGCGACCATTTTGGTCAAAAAGGTCATAATTTCTTACACGAAATGGTCATAAAACAAATAGCGCTGGTCCGCTGCCTTATCTCTAGTTGTTAACGACCAATATAGATGGTCATAGCCTTGTAAATTGTGGTGGGTTGTGATGACTAGGCACCATCTCATCAGTTTTGCCTATGTGTCATGTCCATGTGTCAATTTTTGCCTTAGGTTGTGAAGCAACCTATATTTCTGTCATTCCCAAAATTCCCCAAAAAATCTCATAAATTCTTTGGGTCATATCTTCGTCAAATATGTAAAAATCCTTACTTGCCTAGTTCAAAAATAATTCAACAATATTCATTTTCCTATTCTGTTCACAACAATACTTTGTGAAGGAAGTGCTATTATATATTCTTGATTGACTTCAAATTTTTTGGGCACTCTTTCCTATCCAAATCATTGCCTCATGAAAAAATTCAGCTCCATTTGCCTAGTAAATCTTCCTCGGAAAATTTCCAAAGTTTTTTTCCACCTAGAAGCATTGTGAAGGAAGTACCATTTTATATATCCAAATGACATGAAATTTATACAGTTCCTTCATATGCCCAAATTCTCACCCTCCTCCAAATTGCAGCTCAGTCAAATCATCTATGTGAGCCCAGGTTCAATTTATATTTTATGGCCAGATTGGCACATTGCAAAGCAAGTGTTTTCGAGATCCCTCCTATTACCCTCAAACTTTTTGGGCACTCTTGCATACCCAAATCATTGCCACATGATAATATTCAGCTCCATTTTCCTGGTAAATCTTTCTCAGGAAATTTCCAAAGTTTCTATCCCGAGAGAAGCTTTGTGAAGTAAGCACTAGCTAGGCTTACCCAAATGATCTGAAAATTTACTAGGACATGACCATACCTATGTAACTTACCTACACCAAATTTGAGCTCATTTTATTTATCCAATTTCTCTCGCTAATTTTCCCAAGTTTCTGTCCAGGGAATAACATTGTGAAGGAAGTACCACTTTGGCATGTCCAAATGGTATCAATTTTATACAGTGCTTTCCTATGCCCAGATAACCACCCCCACCAAATTTCAACTCAATCCATTCATTATTTTGAGCCCAGCTTCAACATTCATTTTCTGTCTAGTGTGGTACTTTGCAAAGAAAGTACCACCTAGGCTCCTCCTTTTGAGCTAACAAATTGTGAAGACAGTCTTCTTAGTAGATGATCATCCTCAGCCAAAACTCACTCCCATTGGCCACGTGCATTTCCCATATCGCTAATCAAAGACTAGGCTGCTAATTCATGTTTGAGCATAGTTCGGTCTCCTCGTGAGAATCTTATGTTGTAATTTTCTTCCTAGCACCTGCCTGGGTAGTACCCAACCCCCTAGACATGCCTAGGCCACCAAGAACACATGGCAACGCCACATCCACGCGGTGACCACGTGGCGGGCATGTGAGTTTACGCGCTTTGGAGTTGGGGCCCTCGTCCACCATCCAAACCTCGATGTATCGCCACCAAACCATGTATTTATGATTAAATAGATACTTATATACCTAGAAATGATTTTTGCAAAAAATAAAGAGCAAACTATAAGGTAGATGCAGTTCAAAATTGACCCGCTTCCTACTGAATCGGCAGAAATTTGTCTTTTTCACAAGTGGTGGATCAAAACTTTTGACACACAAACATTTTGTCAATTATGCATTAAATAGGGCCTAATATTTTAGAAAAATGATTTGGTCCAATTTTGCAACAAATATAAGGTAGCTCCTTCACAAAAAAAACTCAATTCGGGCACTCGGAAAATGGAAAATGAATTTTCCGTGCAATGAAAACGAAAACTCCCTTAGGCAACATTGTTTGTAATTCCAAGATGCACCCTTGTGCACAATATGAGACCATTTGAACAAACTATGCCATGAATGTGGCCATAAGATTGATCATTTGGCTTGAAAACCCGGAATCTTCACGCATGATAACTCATTTCTGAGAACACTTTTTTAAAATAATTACCGTATTACAAGTTTGTTATTTTTCCTGGAAACTTGGTCACATATAATGACACAATGCGAAGGTTTTCAAATTTTTTGATTTTTTTTGAATTTTTATGCCCGTTTCGAAATGCGATCAAAACAGCGGGTTTGACCGTTCCTAGCTAGTGGTTGAATCTTGGAAAACTTTTGCTGTTTCTCTGACTAAATAGATACTTATGTACCTATAAATGATTTTTTGAAAAAAATAAAGAGAAAACTATGAGGCAGCTGCAGTTCAAATTTGACACGCTTCCTACTGAATCGGCGGGAATTTGCCTTTTTCACCAGAGGTGGATCAAGGCTTTTGACACCCAACCATTTTGTCAATTATGCATTAAATATGGCCTAATATTTTAGAAAAATGATTTGGTCCAATTTTGCAACAAATATATGGTAGCTCCTTCACAAAAGAAACTCAATTCGGGCACTCGGAAAATGGAAAATGAATTTTCCATGCAATGAAAACGAAAACTCCCTTAGGCAACATTGTTTGTAATTCCAAGATGCACCCTTGTGCACAATATGAGATCATTTGAACAAACTATGCCATGAATGTGGCCATAAGATTGATCATTTGGCTTGAAAACTCTGAATCTTCACGCATGATAGCTCATTTCTGAGAACACTTTTTAAAAATAATTGACGTATTACAAGTTTATTATTTTTCCTGGAAACTTGGTCACATATAATGACACAATGCGAAGGTTTTCCAATTTTTTGATTTTTTTAAAAAATTATGCCCGTTTCGAAATGCGATCAAAACGGCGGGTTTGACCGTTCCTAGCTAGTGGTTGAATCTTAGAAAACTTTTGATGTTTCTTAGATTAAATAGATACTTATGTACCTAGAAATGATTTTTGGAAAAATAAAGAGCAAACTATGAGGCAGCTGCAGTTCAAATTTGACCCGCTTCCTGCTGAATCGGCAGGAGTTTGTCTTTTTCACCAGAGGTGGATCAAGGCTTTTGACACCCAACCATTTGATCAATTGTGAATCCAATATGGCCTAGTATTTTAGAAAATTGATTTGGTCCAAATTTGCAACAAATATATGGTAGCTCCTTCACAAAAAACTCGATTATTGCCACTTTGAAAATTGAAAATGGTTTTTTGTGCAAAGAAATAAAACCCCCATCCCAATATACATCCGACAACGTCGAGGCCAGTGGGCGCTAGATTCGGCACCAGCGTGGCCCTCCACCAGAAACTGGTAGACCGCCACCCACCTCCTTCTCCCCTCGCCGCCTCGCCTCCGCTCGCCACCGCACCGCCCATCGCCTCCCGCACCCCCATCCCCAACCTTCACCCTCTTCCCTCCCCTCCCGTGTCCCCATCTCGTCGAAACCTTAAGCGGCGGCAGCCGCCATGGTGAAGGGACGCATGGGGCAGCGCGTCAGGCTCTACGTCCGGGGCACCATCCTCGGCTTCAAGAGGTCAGCAGCCCCATTCTTGGCCATGCTCTCGCCGGATCTGGCGATTCATTTCATGGTGAGATTGGCCGGCGCACTGACGGCGGTGTGGGGGTTGATCTGCAGGTTGAAGTCGAACCAGTACGAGAGCACGTTGCTGGTGTAGGTTGAGGGGGTGAACACCAAGGAGGACGTGGCGTGGTACGCCGGGAAGCGCCTGGCATACGTGTACAAGGCCAAGACCAAGAGCAACGGCACCCACTACTGTTGCCTCTGGGGCAAGATCACCCGCCACGGCAACTCCGGCGTCGTCCGTGCACAGTTCAAGTCCAACCTCCCCGCGGAGTCCATGGTCAGTGCCCGCCCGCCCTTAGTTTTTGATCCGCTGCTTGCTTTCTTGATGGTGCTTTTTTGCTGAGGCTGTTTGTTGCTTTGCGTTGTGTGCAGGGGCGCAAGGTCAGAGTGTTCATGTACCCGAGCAGCATCTAAAGTTAGCATCCGCTGCACTATCGCTGATGATGTTTGTTTAAGACTGTTGCCTTGCTCTATGTGATTTTACTCTAGCATGTGTGTTGCATTTTGTCCCACGCCTTTAGAATGACTAGGATTTATGTTATAGAATTCCAAGTGTAGTCGCAATATATAACATGCCTAAAGTATATGGACTTGTGCAGTGTGTCCATCGAGATATTGATGATGGTTTAGTTTGGGTCATTCAATTTGGTTGATGTAGGATTCCGTGATCTTGCCATTTTAATCCCTGAAAGATGCATGTCAGTGTCAAAACCGGCGGATCTCGGGTAGGGGGTCCCGAACTGTGCGTCTAAGGCGGATGGTAACAGGAGGCAGGGGACATGATGTTTACCCAGGTTCAGGCCCTCTCGATGGAGGTAATACCCTACGTTCTACTTGATTGACCTTGATGATATGAGTATTACAAGAGTTGATCTACCACGAGATCATAGAGGCTAAACCCTAGAAGCTAGCCTATGGTATGATTGTATGTTGTCCTACGGACTAAACCCTCTGGTTTATATAGACACCGGAGGGGGCTAGGGTTACACAGAGTCGGTTACAAGGAAGAAGATCTACATGTCCGTATTGCCAAGCTTGCCTTCCACACCAAGGAGAGTCCCATCCAGACACGGGACGAAGTCTTCAATCTTGTATCTTCATAGTCCAACAGTCTAGCCAAAAGATATAGTCCGGCTGTCCGGAGACCCCCTAATCCAGGACTCCTTCAGTAGCCCTTGAACCAGGCTTCAATGACGATGAGTCCAGCGCGCAGATTTGTCTTCGGCATTGCAAGGCGGGTTCTTCCTCCGAATACTCCATGGAAGATTTTGAACACAAGGATAGTGTCCAGCTCTGCAAAACAAGTTCCACATACCACCGTAGGGAGAATAATATTGCCACAAATCTAATCCGCTGACACGTTTTTCAACATGACATCATGCCATGGCCCGGTCATTATTCGAACCATTTTTCTCAACCAGCACTGCACATATCGCGAGGCGGTTTTCTTGACACGTCTTGTCGAAGCAGAGATCGTGTCCCCTTATCACAGGATTCTCATCAGTACGGGTATGGGTAACCCAACCGTGCCATCAATTACGGTGTTCGGGGAATAAGAGATTTTACCAGGTAAGTGGGGAGGCGCATCGCCTCTCCCGCCCTTATAAAGGGACAAAGATTCACCCTTTTTACCCATGCCTTCTTCCTCCCTGCTTATCCATTCTCGCACACTCAAGCTCAAGCGCCCAAGTTCGCGTCTTTCTCCTCAAACCACTCCAAGCATGTCCGGAGCGGGAGGCAAGTGGATGATGGAGGAGAACATCGCAAAGCTATGGGAAGCCGGATATCTGGCCGTGGACATTGCGCACTGGCTGCCAGATGCGGGGCAGATCATCCCTACACCCGCACCCCATGAGAGGGTAGTTTTCCTTACCCATTTTGTCCGCGGACTGGGATTTCCCCTTCACCCGTTTGTCTGCGGGCTCATGTTCTATTACGGGCTGGATTTTCATAATCTGGCCCCCAATTTCATCCTCAACATCTCGGCGTTTATCGTCATGTGCGAGGCCTTCCTCCGCATCAGGCCCCACTTCGGCCTGTGGCTGAAGACCTTCAATGTTAAACCGAAGGTGGTGGTCGGCCAGCAAGCGGAGTGCAGAGGCGCCATGGTGGGCAAAATGCCTAACGTCACCTGGCTCGAAGGCTCCTATGTGGAGACCATAAAGGGGTGGCAATCGGGGTGGTTCTACATCAGCGAGCCGCGCGACACCAACTGGGTGGCGGCCCCCAAATTTCGATCCGGAATCCCCACACGGCTCACTTCCTAGAAAGAGAAGGGCCTGTCCTGGGGTTCCCCGGTAGAGCTGACCGGACTCTAGACCTGCATCAGGAACATGATGAGCAAGAAAATCAAGCTCGTTAACATGGTCCAGGTCATGCTCTTTCACCGGATCCTCCCGTGTCAACGACGGGCATTCAATTTGTGGGAGTTCGACCCGGCCAAGCAGCAGACCCTGCGAGAGCTCTTCGACACGACGCACAAGGATGTCTGGAAGGCGCTGTTCAAGGGCGCCGAGGTAGCTCCTCCCCTTACCGAGGACCGCGGACTCAGCGCAAAGCGCCATGCCAATCCGGTAAGTTTTTATATCTCACAGGATATTTATTTGCCCCAGTTTAATCATGTGCGGGATCTAAGCTTCCATGCCATTAACAGGACTGGGTAGAGACAGCGGAGCAGCTCGATTGCCCAGCCCCTCTACCTGAAGATCCTGCAGATGCTCTCCTAACGGAGATGCTAGTTCCGACGCCTTATGAGGTGCCGGTGAAGAAGGACAAGAAGAAGGCCACGGGGACCCGAAAGGGTCTCCGGCGCAAGGTTATATCGGACTCATCGTCCGATAACTCCGAAGCGCACTCCTCCCACGAAAACGAGGAGGAGGAAGAGGAAAGTTCTCCCCCCAGCCGGGGGAGACAAGAAAAGGAAGGCCGCCCCAACCGGGGAGGCCGAAGGGTCCAAGAAGGAAAGGACCCTCCTTCCGGACTGCTCCACGACGACCGCCTACAGCGGCGACGAGTGCTTACCCAGGGACAAGCCCCTGGCGAAGTCGTAAGTATCCGGATACCATAGTAATTCATGGTATGTTTTATTGCACTGCTTCTCCTTACGCCGAATATGATTATGCAGTCCGTCCCGTGCCCGTCTCGACGTATCTTCGTCGGACGGTTCTTTGGACTCATCGGATATGAATAGCGATTCACTTCCGACCGCCTCCACCCCCTGCCCTACGAACAATGTCGAGGTGTTGTCTCAAAAGGCACTGAGCCGAGGGAAGGTAGTCCTGGGGGTGCCTCAAGGCGACCTTTCGGACCCTGGGCGCAAAGGGAGCGAGACTCCCACGGGCTCCAAGTTCGGCCCCCAGTCAAACACTGCGCCGGAACCTTCGGTGGTTCCGGACTCCGGCAGGTGACCCCCCTTTAAGAGGGGCAAGCCGCCCGTGTCGGTGGCCTCTGTCCATCCAGAGGCACCATACAACTTGTTGGAAGCGTGATACATCTCCGTCGTATCTACTTATCCAAACACTTTTGCCCTTGTTTTGGACTCTAACTTGCATGATTTGAATGGAACTAACCCGGACTGACGCTGTTTTTAGCAGAATTACCCTTGTGTTATTTATGTGTAGAAATAAAAGTTCTCGGAATGACCTGAAACTTCACGGAACACCTTTTTAGAAAATATAAAAAATCCTTGCAAAAGATGAAGACCAAGGGGGCCCACCACCTGACCACGAGGGTGGGGGGCACGCCTGCCCCCCTAGGGCGCGCCCCCTACCTTGTGGGCCCCCTAGAGGTCCTCCGACCTCAAGACCAACTCTATATATTTGCTTTTGGGGAGAAAATATCAGAGAGAAGGATTCATCGCATTTTACAATAAGGAGCCGCCGCCAAGCCCTAAAGCTTCTCATGAGGGCTGATCTGGAGTCCCTTCGGGGCTCCGGAGAGGGGAATCCATCGCCATCGTCATCATCAACCATCCTCCATCACCAATTTCATGATGCTCATCGCCGGGCGTGTGTAATTCCATCGTAGGCTTGCTGGACAGTGATGGGTTGGATGGGATCTATAATGTAATCGAGTTAGTTTTGTTAGGGTTTGATCCCTAGTATCCACTATGTTCTGAGATTGATGTTGCTATGACTTTGCTATGCTTAATGCTTGTCACTAGGGCCCGAGTGCCATGATTTCAGATCTAAACCTATTATGTTTTCATCAATATATGAGAGTTCTTGATCCTATCTTGCAAGTCTATAGTCACCTATTATGTGTTATGATCCGTTAACCCCGAAGTGACAATAATCGGGATACTTACCGGTGATGACCGTAGTTTGAGGAGTTCATGTATTCACTATGTGCTAATGCTTTGTTCCGGTACTCTATTAAAAGGAGGCCTTAATATCCCTTAGTTTTCGTTAGGACCCCGCTGCCACGGGAGGGTAGGACAAAAGATGTCATGCAAGTTCTTTTCCATAAGCACGTATGACTATATTCAGAATCTACATTATATCAATGAACTCGAGCTAGTTCTGTGTCACGCTAGGTTATGACTGTTACATGATGAACCGCATCCGGCATAATTCTCCATCACCGATCCATTGCCTACGAGCTTTCCACATATTGTTCTTCGCTTATTTACTTTTCCGTTGCTATTGCTATCATCACTACAAAATACCAAAAACATTACTTTTGCTACTGTTACCTTTTGCCACCGTTACCACTACTATCATATTACTTTGCTACTAAACACTTTGCTGCAGATATTAAGTTTCCAGGTGTGGTTGAATTGACAACTCAGCTGCTAATACTTGAGAATATTCTTTGGCTCCCCTTGTGTCGAATCAATAAATTTGGGTTGAATACTTTACCCTCGAAAACTATTGCGATCCCCTATACTTGTGGGTTATCAAAGCGCTTCGCGGTGCTTCCATCGACGAAGAGCACCGTACTATCATGAGTGCGGTGATCGAGAAAGTTCAGTCCGCCAAAAACGGATTAACCGAAGCTTGTGCCAGCCTCCTAACAGGCTTTCAGGTAAGCAATTAAAATATAGGAAAATATTACCGCATAGACAGTAGCCCTTGATGCTCTATTTGGCGTTCGTGAAGAAAGGCCGGATAGAGGATCAAATAATGACTCAGGAGTCTAATCAGAATATGTCTATGTGCATATGCAGGCTTTAGTGCTAGCCGCTGCTGCACGTACTGCGGAGGTCGCTGCACTGAAGCAGGACCTTGAGCGGTCAGAGAAAGAGCTCGGCCTTACCAAGAGGCAGCTCAAGGAGAGCAAAGGTAAGCAATACCTTGTCTATATATCGAAAAGAAATTCGGTTGTAAAGTAATAGGATAATCATGAATTTGCCAGGGGCCACGCCCGAGGTGGCGACCCTGAAGAAGGCGCTGTCCGAGGCCGAAGACAAAGCGGCCAAGGAGCGCATTGAGCGGGAAAAGCAAGAAGCCCGGGTAGGTGAGGTGCAGCAAGAGCTCGAGGCCCTCACCAAAAAACACGAGTCCTTGGAGCTTGACTCTAAGACACGAGAGTCCGAGCTTGTGAAGGCGCTCGAAACCGCACGGAGCACCAAGGCTGAAGCCCACAAGGCCCTCCAGGAGATTGATGCGGTGAAGAAGATAACAGCAGGTAAGGCATTCATTATGCAAAGCAAGCATGTGAAGGAAACTTTCCTTTTACTTACCCGAGTTCTGAGCTCTCTAGGAGCGTTCGCAGATCTTCCCCGCAATGTGCTAGGTGCCGCGGAGTTTTACTGAGCTGAGGAGGGGAGCTTGAAAGAAAAGTTGTTCTGGTCTCAGTATACTGGGATCGAACACCCAATGCCCTTGAGCGACCAGCTGAAGCAACTGGTCGAGCTTCACAAGGCGGCCGAACAGGCCATGAAGGGTATTATAGTCTGGATGTGGCCTGGCAATCCCTTGCCTAGCAGCTACTTCGGTCTGGTGAGGCTGCTTATGGATGCCTGCCACGGCTTGAAGTCATAAAGTGGTCCGTCTGCATCGAGGGTGCGCGCAGGGCTTTTGCCCGGGCGAAGGTGCACTGGGCGAAGCTGGACGCCGTAAAGCTGGTGAAGGAGGGGCCACCGGAGGGCAAGGAGCATCGCTGCCCCAAAATGTATTATGATAGTGTCCTGAAGGGTTCCCGCCTTCTGGCGGAGGAATGTGCGAGAGATGTAATTTTTGAATGAACATGCTCATGTGCTCCTGTAATGTGAAACGAGTTCATTTGCGCTATGCAACGCTTTTTGAATTTAAAATATTACCTTCTGTGCGACCGTTTATAAAATCTGAGAGTTGGCCAGTCGTCATCTTCTGCCCCCATGTAACTAGTACTGGGGTGTTCGGGATAAACCTGAGCACTCTTTATCCCAATTTTGGGTCCTTCGAGGGAGGTGTTCAGCACAACGAACCAGGCAGTCGGACTATAAGGCTTTATCACTCTCACTTAGCCATAGAAGTCTACAATTTTAAATTTTGGCGAAGCCCCTAGTATTCGGAAGGCCGAATTTGGGGCACTATATACGCCTATGTCGGGCAAGGCCGACTCCTCGCCCGAAGCGGAAAAAGTATTTAATGACTTGAGACCTCTCGAACAGCGACCAACTCTCGCCTTATCATGACAGTCAGTTTTTGGCTTTCTCTACTGAGGTGCTCGTCCGGAAGAACTGGGACACAATTGCAGTAGTTCTCCCAGTGCTACCTTAGCCGAAATAGCGGAACGTAAGGTACCAAAATATGGGAGCCGGGCAAACCCAACTATTGACCCAAGACATGATTCAGAGTTGATGCATATAATGTTATAAGTTCGGGGTGCCTCACTGTCGAAAGTGTTTGGACTTCTCACGCCGTATTATGGGGTAAACGAAAGCCCCTGGCGTACTGACCGTACCGGAATGTACGGGTGCAAGTTGTTGTAAATGAACATATAAGAAAAAAAGGGATGGATAATGCAATAATAGACTAATTATATGCATTCAGGACAGTATAACCGCACCTAAAACGAGCCCTCTTAGCGCTTCGCATTTCTGACCGTCCGTTTACGCGATCTGAACGTTTTTGGTCGTCCGATCTCTGTTTAAAGCTTTTTGTCCGGCATCTGATAAAAACTGGGCCGGCTATCCTGGGCTGCTGCTCCACAGGCCGAAACGTAGCCCTGTAGTTAACTGGGCCGTCGGCCAGCCCATTCCAGCCCACGGGCTTCGCTGAAGAAGGTCCACTAGTGCGGTTCCATCGACTTAGGGTTACACACGAGGGACCGGTGAGCGTTCATTCAGTCCCGATGCGAGAAAAAAAACAGTCCCGAGGCGATTGGACCGGCGGGAGGTGCGGGATGTGCCTCACATGGTGACCGATGCGACCGGGTTGCCTCGCTGGGCGACGCCAGCAGGCGGTACCCAGGGAAACGGATCGTCCCCTGTCGATTCGCCTCCAGTTGCCAGCGATTCGGGAATCAATTCATAGTTGCAGCGGACCATTATAATGGCAAATTTGCAATCAATGGGGCGCACTCACTGGTGGCAAATAACTGGGGTCAGTTACAATATCCATTTAATTGCGTCCATTTAATCTCCATCGTGGAGCTTCTCCTTCCTCATTCGCCTCCTTTTACTTGGGCAAATCCTTCGCCGACAGCCATGGTTGACACTCAGGTCGATAATTAGTCTTCGCTTCTGGCCTTTTACAAGTGTTCCCTCATTGGTACCTCTACTCCCCCAAATTCTGCATGGATTTTTTTCAATTGATGTTGTTCTTTGTGCTCCCAAATGAGTGCAGGTTCCATTGAGTTCCACGAGATTCACTAGATTGGCTCATTCTTCTACATTTCCTATATTCCCAAAGAGCGCGGCAGGGAGTGTCTTTTTCTGGAGCCAGCGACGAGCTCCATCCCTAGGTCAGTGACACACTACATCCGTGAAGCATTTCTCCGGTTTCCAAGCCATATCTAGAGTCCTCAGGCATATCGTTGCCAGATCCTTTTGGTTCGCAGTTTCGCATGGTTGCTGCTGTGGGCTGGCAGCAGAATCTGGATAGTAGTGATGGTGACCGTGTTGGGGCCGGATCACTGAAATAAATAGCGCGCTATAACACTGCTAATAGCACGCTATAGCATATAGGGAATTCTCTCGCTAAATAAATCAATGTACAATGCCTCGCTAATAGCACACTATAGCGCACTATAGCACGCTAATAGCATATTTTCAGGAGCCACGCTATTTTCTGTAGCGCGCTATTTTTTCATTGGGTCGGATCGACACGACCGATGGTGTCTCATGGCCACCGTGCTTCAGGTTTGACCGACACGGCGCTCCTCGCCGGGCGACCGAACGGCGTCCAGGTCGGTGATGCAATAGGGCGGTGGCCAAGGCCACGAACAGCCGCTCTCGATTGAAATTCACTCGCCATCGATTCGTTGAGGTTTTAATCAGGATCGATTAATGGCAATTGATGAACCGGCTAAACTGAAGATTATTGCAGGTCTTACGATTCATGTTTTTTACTTCAATTCACTCGCGCGCATATACGATCCAAAGTGTTGTTGCTCCTTCCCTACTCCCCTCACTTCTGAAAACCACTCTCATGCAGCCATGGGTGATGGTTCTTTCCTTCATCTCCTCTTCACCTAATCTTCATCTAATCCAATTTTTGAAATTTATTTTACTCATACTGTTCCTTGTACTCACAAACTATGTAGGTTCTCTAGGTTTACCTCTTGATACTCTCCCCTGTTCAATTCTACACATAGATTTCTCAAGGTGTTGCACCTTTCTGGAACGACTCCCCTTTGGATTTAGTGGTTTAGTTTGCTTGAGCAGTCATGCACAAATCACTTGTTGGTAGAAGTTCCACATCGGCTCATGGAGGCGACACGGTGGTCAGTCACGTGAACAGTGCGGAGCAGCATTGGTTCCTATGCTCAGCTCTCCGCAAGGATTCCCTCAGGTAACAACTCCCAACAATTAGATCCTATTCTAGAGCATTACAATATATTCTACTTTTGATGACCACTATTATTTCCTAATAGTTGCAAACCAGAGACGAATGAGTTAATAAATGGACATATAATGTACAAATTTATGCCCACTGTGAGCTGCTTGACATATGATGCCAAATTTTGTTATGTTCTTTGGCTACTGGGGTGTACTAGCTTTTTTGGTATCCTAGCATTCCAGTGAACTTTTCACATTAGCTACTGCTGCTACTTCTGAAGATGTGTGTGTTCCTTGATGCTTCAGAGTGATGCTCCAGGTCAAAGTAGGATTAGAAAAACCATTACTTCATTTCAAATAATTCAGGCAATATACTCTAGATGAAATCCCTTATGCAATTGGAATTTATATATTATGTAGTTGTTCAGAAAGGGACGTCCTATATATACTCACTAATGTTTTGTAGCGTGCAATGAGTGGAGAAATTCACTCATAAGACATAAACGATTATGTATCTTCCGGCTCTCTGCTCGCCGGTGTTTCGTGGTGGCATGCAGCTACCACACCTTCACCCCAACCTGTTGGCTTGTGTCTCGAGTCATGCAATCACTCTGACTCCATAGCGTCTGATCTCAAGTTAATGTTGTGTTCATTTGATGTTAGGATTAAGGTGGATTAGTTGGGATTTGGAAACATGGCTATTCCGAGCAAGGTAATACATGAGGTTATTCCCTTTCTAAGCATCACCACAAGCAGGGTGTTTAAGGAGAAGCTGTGTGTATCCTTGTATGGCAGCTGCCTTAGGTAGAGCTTCCGGCCCTTACTGTCTGAAACAATGATGAATCACAAGATACATTTACTGGGAAAAATATGATGTAGGCAGAGAATGAGAGGAAACTGATTTGTGTTTTTGTTGCCTTTTGTTGATCGGTTCAGTCAGTTCCATCTATCCCATGTAAAACGGTAAAACAATTTTTAAGCCCCAATGAAAAAAAATTGTAGTGACGTTTGAATTCGTATAAAGAAATTATCTTTTGGCCAAATTACATTTGTGTGTTATATCTGTGTTAGCACGAACAATACGATATGTAAGCATGTTGCGTGACTTGCTTTTGATGTAATAATCAAGACCCTTGATTTTCTTAGATAGTAGTATATGATTATACTTCTCATGCCCTTGGACAGTCTGCCATATTGGATGTATCCATAATCATAGAAATTTTGGTGCAGTGTTTCCGGTGCCTATTTGAGGTCTGCATCTTCTCCAGTTAGCTCTAGTCCGTCGTACAATCTGTTTTCCAAGTATAATATACTGGCATGCTGCCTTCTTCCATCGTTATACATTTCAATTTTATATTATGTTTAATTCCATGTTCGTATGCAACTGCAACAAGCTTGTACTATGCTTGAACCAAAATGTACATAGCCATCCATTATTTTAACGTGGATATGGATAGGTTGGCTTATGGCACTGCCCTATTTATATCTACGCTTATGTTGATATGGAAGTTGTAATGTTGCCCCAATGAAGATTATTTACATACCAATATTTTGAAAATAAATAGAAGTACACGTTATAGAAAGCATAATATTTTAAAACAATGCAAGAAAATGTATAATAGCAATGTCATATCCTTAACAACCAAGAGCCAAAATAGACGGGCGCACAACGCGCGTCATCAATGATCTAGTTTTTATTTAAATAGTACATCGAAGCATACTGATACAAATAGTGCAATAAGCAAAAAATAGGACTATTTGACGTGTCCTATCCAAGGGCAAGCTGCGTATGGATAGTAAAAAGCGGGTATATCGATTATTATTAGAGACCACCTTGGGGTTCCCTTGTTCGTCTTAGCTTCTTGCCTCATTGGTTGTTCCTTCCCGGAATGTGTCTGGCAATCGTACTGCCGGAAAGGGCTTCCAGAGAGTAAGGTCCTGAAAGAGAAAAATGATAAAGGTATGCAGCCTCTAGGGCGGTTAAGCCGCATTGCGGGACGTGCCCTGGTCATGCCCCTGCCTATGCCCATGGTATTTTCAGTGCGTAATTATGTACGCGCGACACGGATTTCGTCGCTTGACTGGGACTGGGACGGGGGCCGAATTGCTAGGCGAGCTCTGAACGTGCCGGGCGATCCTGTTGTAGTTTACTCCGGACTCGCTTGACGGTGTCCGGGGGCTGTATCGCCGAATTAGTGATTTGCCTTAAAAGGCTTCTTTGTGCTTCTGCTGCGAGGGACGCAATGTGCTCTTCCATGCGGAGCGAGCGTTCTGTGTTTCCATTGACTGTTATGACCCCCCTAGGTCCTGGCGTCTTGAGCTTTAGGTATGCGTAATGCGGTACCGCATTGAATTTTGCAAATGCGGTTCGCCCGAGCAGTGCGTGATAGCCACTGCGGAACGGGACGATATCGAAGATTAACTCCTCACTTCGGAAGTTGTCCGGATATCCGATAGAGGGTGACGGCGGCGGCGGCGCCTGTGTGCGGCTTCGACTACAACCTCCTCTCCAGTGAGTCCATCTCCTACCTAGAGATGGTACACAATTGTTACATAATTTTTGTTGCTGGCTAATCAGCTTTAGAGATGGTAACATGGTGCTGCACTCTCAGGATCATTTTATGACACAATCAATTTTTGATGTGCTCATATTTTTAATTTTAGTGATAAGGAAAGATCCCGCTTAGTCTGCTGGCTCTCTCACTTGAGTTGGTTTAACAGTAGTGGCCTCCTGACTTGTAGTTGGGTAGGTAGTTGAGAAGACTCATGGTGCTGGCTGGGAGCAAAAGTTTATATGCATGGATGATGTAGTAGTTCTGTTGTTGTATGGGGATATATGCAATAGCTATGTAACATGTGGGTTCAAAGCCTGCTCTTCCGAGAAAAAAATTCTGTTTAATTTGAACACTATACATGTGCCGTTCTTGTGGAATGGGAATTACTTAAGGGAATAAGAGTGTGCAGGGGCAGGTTATCAAGTGCATGGTTGCTAGTTTGCTTGCTAGCTCTGTTCTATGTGCATATGCACATAAATTTATATATGTGGGTTTTTAAGCATGGTTTTTGTATATCTGATAAGTGCACACATCTATAACTGTTCCTCCTTGTTTGGTATTATAAGGCCATTTGATTGGATGCTTTAAAAGATGAGTTGCTGTGGTAAATGTGTTGCAAAGTCTCACGTGGTTTCAGAAACACATGCATCTGTTTGTCATGCTCCTTTGTATTGCTTAAAACTATTCCATAGCTTCACAAACAACTCTAAATTTTTCCTGGTAACTCTATCAATACTTAGAGCCCCTGTAGCTTTGCTCAACCCCTAAATTGTTGTTGCTGCTATTTCAAATTGCTCAATTATTTGAATTGCTGCTGCTGCTGCTATCTCATTTTAACTAGCTGGAGGACAAAAAGCATGGTACTAGCTAAATTTGTGTCATCATTCTAATCTAAACAACTGTCCTTTTTTGAATGGTCTCTTGTTATTTTGGCTCCAGTTCTTCTAATTCTTCTCTGCTGATCTTTTTAAAGCTAATTCTTCTTTGTTGATACATGTAACAGGGCGACCTTGGAAGGCATATCACCATTCTGTTAGCCCAGTCCTGACAGGAGCAGGTGCCTAGTTTACGATCGCTATCAAAAGAGCTCCATGCTGAAGGACATAGCTCGTAACCATATCTTGTTATTACACATGTGGAGCTTGTAACCGTGATTGCCATACTTTTAGAGTTTGTAGCTAGTTATTACACTTGTAGAGCTTCTGGTAGAGCTTGTATATGTTGGAGCTTATTACGTGTAGAGCTTGTAGATCTTGTCAAGTATTGTATATGTTATTACCTGTTATTTGTACTTGTACAACAGGAGCTCTGTATTGAATCTGGAGTATTACGTGTGTTTTTTGTTTGTGCCAATTTAAATACTAGTTATTTATTTACTGTTAAATTGAAATATGAAGAATATGACCTTGCTAGTTGGGACCCACTTACCAGAACTTGACAACTAGGACCTATTTGACTAGTGGAAAAAAACTGAAGTTGTTGAGGCGAAAAGGCCATGGCCTAGAAATTAAAAAGGCCGAATAGTTGGGCCTGGCCCATATAACTGACCAAAATTAATAAGATATATATATATATATATATATATATATATATAATGGTTGAATTGTTGGGCTCGGCCCAAGTAAAACATCTAATTGGACCGGGGTGAATCTTGTCAGTGACCTTTTCAATTGGTCGCAATTTTGCCACGTCGGATCCGTCGTGGCCTGGGCAGACAGCCAGTGACCAAAACAAAAGGTCATGGGTTCAGCGACCTTCTGTTTTAGTCGTAAACGTCTACGACCTTCTCACAGAGAAGGTCGCTAATTTTAGTTTATGACCGCCAGCTTTTGACCTTCTATTTTTGGTCACAAAAAGGTCGCAAATGAAAACCTATGACCTTTTAGCGGCCAATAGTGAGGGTCACAAGTTGACATATTTCTTGTAGTGATAGTCTCCACGATATTTATGTTCATGGCGATTTATATCATACTCATGCTTGCACTCAATGTTGATTAACCTCAATGCATGTTTATGACCATTGTCGCTCTCTAGTTGGTCGTTCCTCAATCTTTTGCTAGCCACGACTTGTACTAAGCGGGAATATTTCTTGTGCATCCACTTCCTTAAACCAAAGTTGTTCCATATGAATCCACCATACCTACCTATATGTGGTATTTACCTGCCGTTCCAAGTAAATTTGCATGTGCCAAACTCTAAACCTTCAAATAATATTCTGTTTTGTATGCCTGAATCGCTCATGTAGTGACTGGGGGCTGTCAGTATCTTCCATGCTAGGTAGGTTATTCTCACGATGAGTGTTTATTCACTTGTAATTCACGAGAGACTGGTTGGTAATCGGGATGCCCAGTTCCATGCTCGAAATCAAATCAAAATATAATCATAAAACAAAACTCCCCCAGGACTGTTGTTGGTATGGACGGCACCCGTGAATTCGGCTAGCCGTGGAGTGTGATTGTTGGTGGAGGGGGAGTAAAAAGTTTACCATTCTGTTTGGGAACCGCCTATAATGTATCTAACATGGAATATAATGAGATCTCTTGGTTGTTATGTTGACAATGAAAGTATACACTCAAAATTATATTCATCTATGTTTTAAAAGCTTGAGCTCTGGCACCTTTGCAAATCCCTGCTTCCCTCTGCGGAGGGCCTATCTATTTTACTTTTATTGTTGAGTCATCATCCTCTTATAAAAAGCACCAATTAGAGAGCACCACTGTCATTTGTATGCTTTGTTATTAATTGATGTTGAATATGAGTGTGACTGGATCTCTTTTGCCATGAATTATAATGTATAGTCAGTCCTTGATCTTCGGCGGTGCTCTATATTTATGTTTTGCGGTCTCGAAAAGGGCTAGCGAGATACCATTTTGTCATATCATATCATGATTGTTTTGAAAAAGTGTTGTCATCCGAGATTTATTATTGTTGCTCGCTAGTTGATTATGCCATTGATATGAGTAAATGTGAGACCTAAATGTCATTGTGAATATGCAACAACAAGATCAAACAGAGTTTGTAAAAGTTTTTCTTTGTCACTTCCAGTTTATCAACTGAATTGCTTGAGGACAAGCAATGGTTAAGCTTGGGGGAATTGATATGTCTCCATCGTATCTACTTTTCCAAACTCTTTTGCTATTGTTTTGGACTCTAATTTGCATGATTTGAATGGAACTAACCCGGACTGGCGCTATTTTCAGCAGAATTACCATGGTGTTATTTTTGTGCAGAAATAAAAGTTTTTGAATTGACCTAAAAATTTACGGAGATTTTTTGGAATATATAAAAAATACTGGCGCAAGAATCAACCAGAGGGGGGCCACCTAGAGGCCACAAGCCTTGGGGGCGCAACCACCCCTAGGCGCGCCCTGCAGGCTTGTGGGCCCCCAGGAGCTCCTCCGGCCCTAATTCCAACTCTATAAGTACCTATTTGCGGAGAGAGAAAAAATCAGAGAGAAGGAATCATTGCGTTTTACAATACGGAGCCGCCGCCACCTCCCGTTCTCCATCGGGAGGGCTGATCTGGAGTCCGTTCGGTGCTCCGGAGAGGGGAATCCGTTGCCATCATAATCACCAACCTTCCTCCATCACCAATTTCATGATGCTCACTGCCGTGCGTGAGTAATTCCATTGTAGACTTGTTGGACGGTGATGGGTTGGATGATATTTGTCACAGCCCTAGAATTTGCTTGTAGCTATTTACCTGAGTGAGCATCATGCATCATGTCTAAATTCTGAAAGTTGAATTGAGGTTAGTAGAAACCCTCATAAATCACTTCAAAAATAGTCAACATTAAAATCTTTTCAAAGAAGTCCAAGAAAATGTTCCTCTTAGTCTCTGAAAATATTGGCAAGAGGTAAAACTTAAAACAATATTTTTGGAATCTCAGAGATATTTATTTTGGGCCTTTGAATTAATTCAATAACTATTTGCATTGGATATATATTCTTTATATAATTAATATATGTCCAATAATTCTGGAACATTTTATGTGGCTTGGGATATTTAGTTCTAGTCACATATTTATTTTCAGGATTTTATAAAATGATTTAGTATTTTAATTAAATCAAAACAAATGTCAGAAAATAGAAAACAGGAAAAAAACAGAGAGAGAGAAAACCTACCTAACCTACCTGTGCAGCCCACCAAGGCCACCTGGCTGGCCCAGCTGGCCAGCCCAGCCCACCAGGGGCATCCTTGTCTTCAACCTCTGCCTACTGGCAGAGGCAAGGCCGAGCACGGCGCCCACGCACGCCGGCACGCAGCTGCCTGCCTGGCCTCCCTTGGCCAGCGCGATGCCGCCAACGACACGCTGCTGCCGTCTGGACCCCCCTGACCTCCTCACTCTCCCCCTCCATCTCTCCCTCGCTCTCTCTCTCTCGCACACCCGAACACGCCGTCGCCGCCGTTCGCTGCCACCGCGGCCACAGCCATCCCCTCACCTCTCCGACGCGGCCCCGAGCTCCGTCGTGCCTCCCTCGTCCTCCACTTTGTCTCACACGACCTCGGGAGCCCTTCATCACCGGCATCTTCGTCGTCATCAAGCTTCGGCACCGACGACCGCCGCTGTCGATTCGCTTGCTCCAGTCCCTCCCCGGCCTCGCCGTTGCCTCTACCGGATTCGCCGTGAGCCCCTGCCTCTTTCCCCTCTCCTCCCGTGCTCGCCCATGCCTTCTAGCCCCCCTGGCCATCGGAGCCGACAGCTCCTCGCCGCCGGCCATGTCGCCACCGCGACTACGACCGCGCAAGCATGCGTCCGAACCCATCGCTGCACTCAGGGCGCTCCCAGAAGCCGAGCACACCCACCAGATCTTCATGCCGTGCTCCGTAGCCCCAGTTCGGTGTACGCCCAAATTCCGGCGGCCGCAAGAGAGCTCGCCGCCGTTGACTCCGTCCACCCCCACTCGAACCACGGCCACCCACAGATGCGCCTCGCTCCCCTCTTTCAAACGCGCCCTTCCGCGCGTCAAATGGTGGCCTGTAGGCGAAACCCGAGCAACTCCGGTGAAACCCCGCCGCGTATTTGGTCGCCGCCGGCCAAGCTCCGGCGAGCTGACGTGGCGCTGGCTTAATTAGTGCTAATGACCCTGCTAAAACTCCCTAGAGCCACTGCCATGTGGGCCCAGTGCATGTTTAGTTTAACTTAATGTTCTGTTTAGATTAGTTATTAACCCAGCTGGCCCCACACGTCAGTTTGACTTTCTGACGTGGCCTTTGACTGGCCCCACCTGTCTGTGACTCGAGCCAGCACTATGAGACTGACCAGTGGGACCCACTGGTCAGGTTTGACCTGGCCAGCCACAGTTGACCTGATGATGTCATTCTTACGTCATGCTGACGCAGTAAAGCCTTTTCTGGAAGTTAAATAAATCCTAAATGATTTATTATTTTCAGAAAATGCCCAAAACTTCTAAAAATCATAGAAAATCAACCGTAACTCCAAATAAAATAAATTATATATGTAAAATTATCAGAAAAATTCAAGGAATCTGTTTATGGCATTTCCATGCATGTTTGAAAAACCTAACCTCACTGTTTAGTCAAAACATGATAATACACTATTTGAATTCATAGTTTGAATTTGAATTTGAATCTTAGGTTCAAACCAACTTCATTTAACATGTTGCTAGTTGCATTAGCTCAAACCATAGCATATTGCCATGTCATGATCATGCATCATATTGTGCATTGCATTGATTGTGTTTCTTTCTTTGTTGCCGGTATTTGCCCCCTCTCGATAGACGTTGTACCGACGATGTGATCGATGACACCGATGAAGAGTTATACTATCTTCAGAAGTGCCAGGCAAGCACAACCCCCTTGTTCATTCCGATACAAGCCCACTCTCTCGCTCCTGCTCTCCTTTACTGCATTAGGACAACAACGATTCATCTGTTACTTGTTGCGGTAGTTGAACCCCTTATCCTCTGCATGACCTGTCATTGCCACAGTAAATAGATGAAACCCACTAGCATGAGTAGGAATTGCTTGAGCCCTGATGTGCCTACTCATTCATGCTTGTTTGTCATGCCTGCTACTACTTAGAGTTGAGTCAGGTCTGATTCATCAGGGATGGATCGGAGGTGTGTAAACATGTCCTACTGTTAAGAGCTAAGTGTGTGAACACGATTTGGTAAAGGTAGCGGTGAGAGGCCATGTAGGAGTACATGGTGGGTTGTCTCATTGAAACCGTCCTCAGGAACTGAGTTCTGTGTCTGTGATCCATGAACAGCTACTACCACACGTTGGGCCCTGAAATATGACCCCGCTCGACTTACTGACCCCTCTCATCCTCTGTCCAGGAGTTGCAATTAGTTTCTGGTGTTTATAGGATATGTGTTGGCGGCCGTGCGTAGCGCTGACCCTAGGGGTGGGCTATGATGCGGTAGATACACTGTGGCACGGTGTACCGGGCGCCCGTTTGGTGTCTCGGGAACCCTGCACACGTCGTTTGGGGCTGTGAGCGAAACTCCGGTCGGATCTCCTCGCGGATGGAACCCGAATAGGCGATAAACCTGGACTAGAGACTTGTGTGGTTAGTCAGGTCGTGGTCTACACCCACGTCGGCTTTCGCTTGAAGTCTGCCGAGCACATGTCGTGTGCAGACGCTAAGTGGTGGAAACATGTGTGACGAAGTACACCCCTGCAGGGTTATAAATGATCTATTCGAATAGCCGTGTCCGCGGTAAAGGACTTCTGGGTTGCCTATAACAGTTCATAGACAAGTGAAAGTGGATACTCTAAAACTCGCAAGATAAGTGTGAGTACTATGGATGGCCTTCTCGTAGGGAGACGAGAGCGGATCCATAGTGGTGTATTGAATGGTGAATATGTGGACTCGTGTGCGCCACCTCAAAAGAGTTGCTTGCAATCGTAGTTCAGGTTAGCCACTGTGTCAAAGCTGGCTTGCTGCAGTTAAACTCCACCCCCCCCTTCTTGATACCGATGCATATGTAGTTAGTTCTGATGTAAGTCTTGCTGAGTACCTTTGTACTCACGTTTGCTTAATTTATGTTTTGCAGAGAGACTTCAGTCTCGCTAGTAGTTCCGTGTGGACTTCGACGTTTAGCTTGATACCTCAGCTACGATCTTGTGCCCTCGACAGGATCTGGTAGATAGTCAGGCTTCTTAGCCTTTTTCATTTATAGATGTCTGTACTCAGACATGTTAAGCTTCCGCATGTGTTTGATTTGTATGCTATGATTGTTGGGTCATGAGACCCATGCTTGTAATATCTCGCTCCTCGGAGCCTAATGAATTAATACTTGAGTTGTAGAGTTATGTTGTGATGCCATGTTGTATTTACACATATCGAGCATATTGGGTGCATGATTGAAATGCTTGGTATGTGTGGGATCCGACTATCTAGTTGTTTATCCTTGGCAGCCTATCATATGGGGAAATGTAGTCTAGTGCTTCTGAGCGATAGTAGTCCGCTACAGCCCGGATCACCGGAGTCCTGCTAGCCCAGCACTACTGCTCAGGACACTTGACTGGCCGGCATGTGTTTCACTTTGTTCCTATGTCTGTCCCTTCGGGGAAATGTCACGCGGTGACATCCGGAGTACTGCCTAGCCTGCTACAGCCCGGATTACCGGAGTCCTGTTAGCCCAGTGCTACAGCCCGGATTCACACGCTGTTGACCGACATGCTCGAGGTTGATTCATGTATGCCTGTCCCCATGGGTTAGTGCCGCTTTGGGTTCACGACTAGCCATGTCGGCCCGGGTTCTTTGTCATATGGATGCTAGCGACACTATCATATACGTGAGCCAAAAGGCGCAAACGGTCCCGGGCCAGGTAAGGTGGCACCCGTGGAAATACCGTGCGTGAGGCCACAAAGTGATATGATGTGTTACCGGCTAGATCGATGTGACCTAGGATCGGGGTCCTGACAATATTTATCATTTAATCGAGTTAATTTTGTTAGGGTTTGATTCCTAGTATCAACTATGTTCTGAGATTGATGTTGCTATGACTTTGCTATGCCTAATGCTTGTCACTATGGCCTGAGTGTCATGATTTCAGATCTGAACATATTATGTTTTCATGAATATATTTGTGTTCTTGATCCTATCTTGCAAGATGTAGACACCTATTACGAGCGAACATTTTTGAAATGTTCATACATTTTTTTTGAATGGTAGAGACATTTCTAAAAATTGGGACAAACATTTTTACACTGTTTTTACACATTTTTTTCATTTACTTTGATTTTCATAATATATCTATTTTGATTTTGAAATATAAACAGAAGAAGAACACGTGACGTCAGTGTGGCGTGACCATGTTGTAACTGGGTTGGCCCAATACTGGCTAGCTGCAGGCGACGCTCACGTTCGCTCGCTTCAGGTGTGCATGTTATATCTCGCTTATATCAAGAATAGCATCCGTCTCGCCTGAAGATAGGACCTGCTCATTAGCTCAGGTCATTCGCTCGCTCGGTCGATGTATTGGTTTGGTCTTTTTTCTTCCCTTTATTTTTTATTTTCATTTTCTTTTGTTTCTTCATCTGTTTTCTTGTGTTTTTTGGTCTCTTCATAAGCTTTCTTCGTTTGAGGATTTTTAACGGGTTTCTTAATTTTATTTCCTGTTTTCTTTGGTTCTTTTTTGTCTTCCATTGTTTTTGCTTTTAGTTCGTTTGGTCTCAGATTGTTGACATACACATACAACATTTACGTATACATTGAGAACATTTTTTATATACATGTTCACATTTTCCAAATACATGATATACACTTTTTGTAAGAAAAATTATGTAAACGTTGTACATTTTTTGCATACATCAGAAACATTTTATATGCAAGCATTTAACATTTTCAAAATACATGATTAATATTTTTATGTCTACTTTTTCCATAAACATAGTATGTTTTTTTGTATACATCAGAAACATTTTATATATACATGCTTAAAATTTCCAAATACATAATTAGCATTTTTTGAAAGATATATTTTTATGTCTCCTTTTTTCATACACATTGTATATGTTTTTCATACATCAGGAATATTGTTTGTATACATGTTTAATATTTTTCAAATACATGATTGACACTTTTGAAACCTAATATTTTTATGTCTATTTTTCCGTACATATTGTAAACGGAAAATGCAATATATTTCCGTGGTCAGTTAAGTAATGTCCCTTGCGGGAAACATTATTTTGTAACTAATCCCTTCGACCCGATGAGGGTCAAAGCCAGTGATCGAGGGAAGGTGCTTGTCCACCTTTTAATGAAAAAAATCATTAGAAGAGATCTTGTATTTGCTGATTGGTAATCCACTGGAAATTTTCCTATCTCACAACTATATCAGCTATCCTCTGCTCCTCCTCTACACTCAACCCTACTGTGAGAATATCGCTCTTCAAGTAATTGACTTTAAAAAAAATCATCAGGAACATTTTTTATATAGTACATGTTTAACATTGTTAAAATACATGATTAACATTTTTTTTCATATATATATATATGTTCTGATGTTTATTTCCGTTAGAAACATTTTGTACACATGTTTAACATTTTTTGAATGCGCGATTAACATTTTTCAACTTTTGTATATAAAGTGATTTTTATAATAGATATATACAAAAGTGAAAAAAATGTTAATATATAAATCACTGGGCCAGCAGCCATACGAGCGGCATGGCTGGGCCGACAGCAGTACAGCTGGCCTCGAGGCCACGGGCCACATGCATGACATCCACAACCACCCCTGAAAAAAAGAGGAAAGTATACTTTGCCCCTTAAAATCCTCTTGATGGATGAAATCCCCCCTCGAGTATAAAATTGGATTAATCACCCCCCCCCCCAATCTGGAGCATGTTCGTTTTTTTGCGGGAAATCTGGAGCATGTCTGTTAATCTGAAGAAATCACTAGATTTCTCTCATGTGCACTAAATCTACCTGAATTATTTTTTTAACAAGACCTGAACTGGTGGGTGTGCTACTATGCTGCAATCGTTTGTGCATTGGACTGAAGCATTTACACATGTTAGACTGTCCCGTGCTGTCCGATGTTAGTTGCATTATTCAGAACTTAGACTGATTGATTATGTCTAAACATGTAACTGGTTCAGATTGCCTGGTCATCAAGCATGCATAAATATGTGCCTACAGGATCAAGCGGCTCTCGCACGAGTCCGGCGCCGCCCAGCAGGCATTCTTCTCCGTGCTGGCCAATAGCAACGGATCTTGTTTGGATGTGCCAATTGAGCTTCAGAACTGGAGCAAACATGTATTGCTGCATGCAAAATTCAGAAAAGTGAATTAGTTATCCAGAAAGTTGGGAGAGAGAGCAACATGACAACATTCATTGGCTGCGTGAGCTTGAAATCACGTGAGAAATGAATCTTGGCTAGTCCTACACCCAAAGTTCATTTATCCAATGACTAAAAATGACAATGTAAACTCCTTTGAAAAACTCTCAGTTTCCTCTGAAGAAAAGAGCATTTTATATTCTTTTCTTGAATGCCATTGTTGAGGTTGATGTGGAGTTGTAAGCTGAGTTGTTCCTTGTACGATTCATGCTGAACACTGCTTATACAACAGAATCAACTGGTGAGCTCACAGCGTGAGTAATCTGTACATGAATTTCTCCTAGGTGATAAAAAACAGACAATGTCCAGGTTTATGAGAACATAATGTATTATGGTGCTCCTGTTACAGTCTGTTCGATACACAACATGTCAAAGAAAATAAGAGAAAGATAGTTCGACACCTCAGTGCCGACACAAGCCGACGAGGCCACCCACGACAACCACATCTCTGAATTTTGCTTGTTCTTGTGTGATGTACGCCTGTAGTACTTGCACACTGAGCTCCTGAATGTGGATTGTAAGCTTGTACAATGCAACTGTTGTTTGTTGCTTGTATGTGTAGCTTCACAGTTGTGAGTGGACATGTCAGAAATAAACATCTAATTCTTACTACTTGTTCCTATTGACAATTGAGGTGTTCCTTACATTCTACATGAGGTAATACGCACAATGTAGATCGGATGATCCCAAACGCTAAGGATACAGGGATGCACAAGATACGACGCCCCGCAACCGGGCCACGTCCAGTCGTAAATGGATACTTGTAAAGAACAGAGTAAAGAACAGATACTTCTAAAGAATGGATACTTGTACCTTAGATAGATAACTTGTTATTACTGTCCACGTCATGGATCTGGCTGTTCTGTAGAGGTAGCTAGCCATTGATAATTCCAGACAAGAAATTAAACTCCACCATAAATGAAATCCTATTTCTAATGCGTGTGTGTTTTACAAGATTTGTGCTAATCTATATTCAGAAACAAACACGGATGAGAATGAATTTAGAAGAAAATGTACCTCGCTGGCGGTGATGCATGAATTCGTGGAGGCATGGATAGAAATCCGAGCCTTTTGGGACTTTTAAAAGGAGGTTCTAGGCGGTAATTTCCTCACTAGATATTGCCAGCGCTCCTCTCCTCTCGCTGGTTCTCGTGGAAGCTTTCTTCTCAGGTGGTCAATCTGGTGAGAGATAGACAGATAGTAGTACTGACAATTTCGGTTGGAGTTGCAGAGGAAGATGGCTGCGCAGGGGAGCAACGGAAGGAGAAGCTGCAGTGCATCGACTCATCGTACGATTCAGCACGACACTACAAGAGGCTGTGGCAGGCGGCTCCAGAGACCATCTTGGAGTAGCAGGTATAATCCTCTATTCAATTCTCACTTGCATAATTCTGTTGGTAGAAAAGCTGTATGGGTTTTATGTTCTACTACGACGCAATTCTGTGTTAATGATTCTAGGAAAATTTGCCTGAATCTTTTTGTCTCGAAGATTTCTGCTAGATTTTATCATTCAAATCTGTGGACTGAAAAGAAGGCTTACCGCGAATTTTCATCCAATTCCTGAACTAGTTAACATTATGAGTGAAAACAATTCATAAAGCCAATAAACAAAAATCTCACGTGCTCCAACTCTGGCATGGTAGTCTTTTTTACGTTGCAGCAGAGTGAACCTGATCTGATATGATTTGTACAACTATCTAACACTCCTAAATTTTACAGAGTGCACATGGTTTCTTCAAAATTAGGGATCGAAGAGGATGGGAGCATGGTACCATGATTGACGGCAACAGACATTGGAAGTGTAAGTACTGCCCCATGGTTGGGCGTAGCGGTGGTGTCACCAGCCTCAAGCATCATGTTGCTGGTGGCAGTAGCAGGGTAAGGGCCTGCCCATCTGCTCCTAAACATGTCTCCAACGAGATGAAACATTGGTTGGACAGGACGAGGTGGAAACCGCGAAAGTGGACTGCAAGAAAAGGGACTGTTGTGCAGCCGGCTACGGCCCTGACCACTGAACCCAACAACTCTGTACCCAGCGATTCGACAGATAATGAGGAAGGCAATGCATTCCCCTCACCAGCATCATTCATGACACTCCTTGTGGATATGATGCTTTCTGCTGGAGAGGTTTTGATGGCGGAGGAGGTGGTGATGACCTCTGCAAACAAGCCATGACGAAGCAGGAAGATTGGTGGAGGTCTAGTAGTAAAAAAAAATTGTTACCTTAACCTCTGGGAGGTCAAATTTTATTTAAAGTACTTGTCAATGTAACTTGAGGATGCTTCATACAGTATTTTCCTCTTGGGAGGATGCTGTCAGTCTTAAGAAAAGTTGTGTGTTACCATTTAGAACGCCTCGTGTTTCTACTTATCGCCCTTGGATGTGCTATTTTGCTACACTACATGTCGTTGTTGAATGCTAAAAGTTGTTCCACGTCGCAGGCATCATTTCTCTCATAGTCACTCCTCTCCCTGTCTCAATCTACTAGTGCATATTTCATAATGTGAATGTACACAACACTATTAGAATAGGTCTGTTAAGTGCATACCTCGGTGACATTGATATGTAAATAGTATATGCATTTTTACATATCGCCTTTTGTGGTTATTTACTTAAAGAAAAACATAAGCTAATAACCTATCTAGCCTCGAATCTAAAAGACTGACAAGCCATAGTTGGAGGCAGAGCGAGTGAAAATTTCAAGTTGAAACTTTTGACTGTTTGCTGTTCATGGCATGGTTTGTTTTACTCAAGGTAAATTTTAGCAAAAGTATTGAAATGTCTATAGTTCTTTCATAAAGTAAGAAGATTTACCCAAAACAATTAGTTACATGAAACAACTTAGTCCTACTGGAAGTGTTTTGGCTTCTTAAAGTGGTGTGTACATTCACATTATCAGATATGCACCAGTAGATTGAGACAGGGTGAGGAGAGATTATGAGATAAATGGTGCCTGACACGTGCAACTTTTAGCATTCAATGGCGACGTCTCCGCATCATAGTAGTGTAGCAAAATAGCATATCCAAGGGCGATAATTAGAAAAATGAGGCGTTCTAAATGGTAACATGCAACTTTTCTCAAGACTATGACAACATCCTCCCAAGAAGACAATACTGTATGAAGCATCCTCAAGTTACATTGACAAGTACTTCAAATAAATTTGACCTCGCAGAGGTTAAGGTAACAATATTATTATTATTACTAAACCTCCCCCAGTTTTCCTACTTCGTCACAATTTGTTTGCAGAGGTCATCGCCAGCTCTTCCGCGCTCAGCACCTCTGCAGCAGAAAGCATCATGTCCACAAGAGGTGTCATGAATGATGCTGAGGAGGGGAATGCACTGTTTTCCTCATAATCTATCTCCATATTGTGACCAGAAGATTGTTTTGTTTAACAAACTATGAAAAACATCATCTAGTTATTATTACCTATTCTAATCCTTTGCAAGCTGAATGTTTGGTTGTAACCTGGGAGTATATTGCTTTCCGGTTAACTCATGTGCTTCCATGACCTGCTCGATACTATGCTATTTTGCAGCCAAAACAGTTCTTGTCCAACTAGTGCACCCTACATTAGCAATCTACTCTTTCCGTCCGGAAATACTTGTCGAAGAAATGAATGTATCTAGATGTATTTTAGTTCTAGATACATCCATTTTTATTTATTATTGCAATAAATAATTCCGAACGGAGGGAGTATATGATAAAAGTTTTGGAAAATGAATGAGCATAGATATGATGTTCATCTATAATGTCAAAAGTTTTCAATCAAATTCAACTCACAACGCGAGAAACGGAAAAGGCTAAATCATGCTACAGATGGTAGTTTAGTCAAATTGGGCTATGAACTGGACCATTAACACTACCCAACAAGATTTGTTAAGTATGTTTCTCAAGCCTTGAGTTGAACTTATAACTAAAATCTTATGACATATTAAATTTGTAGAATGTCTATGTACTCAATTATTTTCAGATTTTTTCCAGAACTTATAGTATTGAATTTGACGTTCTACGTTTTTACAAGATCTCTTGGTGCTCTCTGCCATAAATAGCTCTAGGACAGCATCCTATGATCCTATCCGCCTAGAGTTTCTGTGCAACCTATGCATCAAACACCAAAAAAACATACCGGAAGTTCAAAAAAACCGAATGATCCTACTACATACACATTGGATACATTTAAAATGACATACAATATGAGATACAAGTTCAATTCACAATTCGAGAAACACAAATAAGAAATAAAGTTGTGGTGGTGCTGATGGCCCTAATTAACAACTGATTTTGAATAAACTAATGTTTATAGCATGATTTATCTTTTTTGTTTCTTAGCTGTGAATTGAATTTGTAATTAAAATTTTGTGACACGTTAAATGTATGTTCTATCTATATACTGACTTCATGCCCTCAACCTCACATGGATTAATATCCGATGTACAAAAGAACTGCAACTCCACACTAAGGGAGTCAGCATATGGTTTCATGATTTTGGCCCAGGATTAAACGGCTTGCTCTCTTGAGAAATAAGTGGCCTGCAAGAAGCTTCATATTTTCTATTTTTCAAGTCACCAAACTACTTAAAATCTGTTAGTGAAGAGGCACCTGTAGAGAGCTCAATAGCAATCGTGGTTCTGTGGAAGTCTAGAATACAACTAGTGATTTTTTTAATCTGTGGCCACACACTTTGTGAGTCCTAGGTTCACACTCATGATCCGGTCCATCCCGCCCCTCCTGTCGCTCCCGCGAGCCGTCGGGGCCTCCCCTTCTCCGCTATCCTCCTCCCTCGCTGCCGCCAGAGGGTGCGATCGGGCGAAGCCCGTCCGGTGCCGGTGCCGGCGGGGATCCATTGTCTTCTCGCGTGGTGGACTCTACATCATGGCTGTGGAAGCTGCTCCTCACAGCGGTGGCGACACGTCTCCCTGCTGGCATGGCCTTACGGCAACGCGGCGGTGGATGCCGTGGCGGCGGCCTTGGGTGGCGGAACTAGTGGTGGCCATCTTGTCATAGTGATGGGAGGTGGTTGTCGTTGTATATGCGGCGACAGCGGCTGGCGCGGCGGTGGGTGCTCCCTGTAGCGCCCGGAATTGGGGCAGCGGGCCCTCTTTTTCGACGTGCGGACTTCGTGGTCATGTGGGCTCGGAGTTTGGATCTCGAGGTCATGACGTCCTTTCTGAGGCTGGCGGTATGGGACGCCCCCTCCATCAACATATTTGGTTCGATGCGGGTCGGCAGGTGACACAAGTGTCTCTTCTGGGGACGTCAAGCAATGCATGTCGCCTGCAGGTGAAGCCACCGCCGCATTCGTCACTGGCCGAAGCTATGCATGACGTCTCATCTGAAGGCACCAAGTCATGCCTGCTAGAGGCAGGTGATGCATGGTAGCTCTGGCGGAGGTGTCATGTTTAGCCTGTTGCTGTTGGATCGAAGGTGGTGCAGCAGTGGCAGGAGGCAGGCAGTATGGGACGTCTTTGTTTTCCGGTGTCGTCTCCAGAGGTATCCGGTTATCGAGGAGTTGATAGCCGGATAAGAGATGCTAGTATAGACAGCTTAAACAATGAGTTTATGCACTCCGGTGGAAACACAAGATCTCCGATCAGGCTATGTGATTAAACTTAAACAAGACTCTAGTAGGATACAAATGAGGCATAATCTACCTTAATTGTTTCCTCACAATTAACATCATCCCCAGAGGAAATAATTTGAAAAATTGCATTACCCTTCCGTTAACTAAATGTGAGTAATCACTAGACTAAGGAGAGTGATTGATAGTTACCCGATGTCGATCAATCAGACACATTAACTAAATGTTTCAGAAGGGTGTTCATGTGAAAAAGGCTAATACAAGACTTGCCTGATCTTGAAATTCCAGTTCTATATAATGGATGAAGGTGCTCTAGCCTGCTCCCATAAATTTGATTTGCAAATGTCATAAATCCCACCATTATAGTTAATCAAACCAATGACCCGTATTGTCTCCTTTATATTTCAAAGCATGATTTTGCAAATTCTTTTGGGATATAATAAGTAGCTAGGTACCTCATCTTTCATGACTTATCTCAGGGTTGCTTTCGGCCATCTAGTCAGGCATCATGATCTATCTTCGTTGTTAGATATACGAAATGATAAGCACCAAGAGTGTTTCCATATGTAGATATGGTGTCATGTAATTGCTCGTCATTAAGACCATGTGTAAATTATTTAAATGCATGCTTTTGCAAATGTTTTAGGACTTTATTTATTATGTACCTCATTTTCATCCTTGATCTTGCGATTAGTTGATCCAGTAGGGCACCATGAACCATTTTCCTCATTAGAATTATTCCACGGGGATTTACTTAGGCCCTTCGGAGCCCTGGTTCACAATGATTGCGTGATGGTTGAAAGTGGGTACCAATGAGAGACGAGGGCGCTATCGTATATATATCGGGTAGCCTACAACGAATCACCTCAATGTTAGAACTATGTGGGGATACATTTTAATGCATAATTTTGCTGATCTTTATAGGATTTGCTAAGAAGGTACCTTATGAATTGTCTTCCTCTCATGATTTTGGGGCGATCCCGTTGAGCACCATGATCCATCTCTATCGTGAGATCTACACCATGGGAATTCGCCAAGTCCACATTAGATCTGGAGAGTAGAACGACGGGAGGTGGTTGGTGACATCATAGTGAGGTTGTTGCAATTTATTTGGATCCAATTGCTTGTGTCATGGCTTTTGTCTCTCAAAGAAAAAAAACTAGAATGAACATATATTTGCTTTTTTGTAGCAAGAAATTGACGATGAGTCATAGGGGGGTAGTCGAGTGGTGAGGCGGTCGACCGACCATAGGCATGGTGCCTAATGGTGGCAAAGTAGGGTGTCAACAAACATGAAGAAGCCGTAGAGAGGACATGTGTACAACACACAAAAGTGCTAGAAGCAATGGGGATATGTGGAGAGGGGCGGCGGTGGAGGGCAGGGCAGGGGAGTGGGAGGCACAGGTGGGGATTTAGGGTTGGATAGGCTTAAATACTAGAACAATTGGATATTTTTGGAAAATTCTATGCTTGTTTTGCTAGATAGTCCCTTCAATAATGTAAATTTATAGAAATGTCCTTTTCAGCATACACGATAGACTCACTAACTTTTGAATGATAAGATCGACCTTTCAAAAAGATTTGAATATTTGACGGCCCCTATAGAGTCATGAAGAAGAATATGATATGCGAATGGACGGTAAGAGATATTGAGCGAAAGCAAAAATCCTCGTGCCACCCCAAATTAAAACCTTACAAATTTTACTCCATGATTTAATCTATGAAGGTCACTTAGTATTATCTCAAGTCAAAATGTTATAAGTTTGACCAATTTTATACAACACCCAAAAAATATATTACGAAAACATGTTTCTTCATAGATCTAGTGATATTTTATTGGTAGTGTAGATGTTAAAATATGTTTCTACAAACTTGGTCAAACTTTTAAAAAATGATTTTATATAAGACTATGTGGCCTTTATATGGATAAAGGAGAGAGTACCAAGCTTGAAAAATCATAGGATAGAGGGAAGAAGTTTTCTCACAGCGCGTTGCCAAGATTATCAGAAAATCGGTGTTGGCATGCCCAAGTCAAATTAAATAGCGCTAGGACAATTGGCCCTCAGGACTTTTAGGATATTACAACTTCTTAGTAGACTTATTTTTTGTGATGACAATTCAATATAGACAGTTGATTTGCATGATTGGATTACCTCCTCGGCAAATAAATGTTTATTACCAACGATACCAAGGTTAATTGATAGGTTCCTTCTATAAGAAGATCAAATCATACCATATTATGATCATTACAACCGATTAATGATGCTACTATAGGAAAGAATAACGTGATAATAATAAAGTAATAATGACGTGAAATCATGTTAAAATTAGGCTTTTACAATTGGTAGCATCATTGTCTATGCTCCTTCCCTAGTCTCCACAATTTATATTGTCACAACAACATTTAGTCATAAATATGTTGAAATTGAAAATATTTTGAAAAATATTCAGGCCAATCTAGCTTTTTTTGTGCCCTAGAAAATTACTCATATCGAACTAAAATAGACTCTATGGAAAATATTGGATGCCTAGAATATTGTGTTGTTGTATGTTCCATTGATCTGACCCTCATAGGGGTATATATAGAGTACACGTCAGGGGAGAGACTTGGAGTACAAAACAAGACGCAATATGTTTAAACTAATTCTATCTTTATCTCTACTTATCTCTAACTACACGTATGTATTTCTATCATTCCCCCTCAGTCGTAGTGAGAGTGAAGCGGACAATTGCGATTGGATTTGAAGTCTTGTGTTTCTGTCGTGTTCTCCGCTGCACCATCATCAACTGTGGCTCTGATAGCTGATGGGTCGACACCTAGGGCGGTTACTGCGTCCCCTTCTGGTGCCTTCCATGCCTTCTTTTCTATCCCCCCCCCCCCCCGTAGTCACAGCGGGAGTGTCGTGGACGCAAATGACGAGGCGGATGCTGTTGACTGGAGTTGTTGTCGATGAATCGCTGTTGACGTAGCCATTAATGTCGAGGTAGCCGATCATGGTGATGTAGTCGTGGTCGAGGTTGTCGTGGTCGATGGTGTGGTTGTCGTGGATGATGAAGCCGCACAAAGCCGGAGACGCAAAAAATGCGCTATGACGGAGCTGCAGACATGGACGATGCACCTTGATGATGTCAGAGGGTGCCGTCGGCGATGAATCCACCAATTTTGCCAAGATCAGGGGAAGCCCATCAAGCACACATCGGTTTTGCCAGAACCGTGTGGCAGTGTAGGGTCGTCACTGTGGTGACTCCGTGTCAATGCATTCGTATCATTGTGGCTGACGCGGAAGATGCCGTCGTCATGATGCGGTCATTGCTGTCGTCGAGGTGACGCCTTGCAGAAAAGTCTGTCAGAGAACGCTAGGTGTCCATCTTGTGGACGAGGCGGCAGCAGTGTGTTGACGATGATGTTGGTGAAGACCATGTTGATGGAGACTTTGGCGATGAAGTGTCGGCTATGGCGTTGCAACAGCGTGTCGACGATGATGTCGCTTGAAGGCGTCTCTCGCGGCGACAATGTGTCGATGCCATGTCACACCGGAGAAGTCGATGAAGAATCGCATCGCTTTCCACACTGGCCTGGCGTGTGGATGGTGCATGTCGTGGTAGCTTCTCGTAGATGTGCTCGACGATGAAATTTGATGTAGTCGTACAACTCGATGATGTGGCGTGGGTCGGTGCAGATCGCTCGGTGATGATGCTGATCGGTGGCTCGATGGTGGACGGCATGCCGACGCGCAGGAGGTCGATGGAATCGGCTTGGTGAAGATCACGCCGGTGTGCACGTGTCTCGAAATCCAAGACCTGCGGACCCTCCTGTGTCCCGCGCTGGTCGGCCGCCGTGTCTATGCATGTGTTCTCGATGAGTGGAACCGGAGAACCTGCTAGCTCCAGTTGTGAAATTGCATACATCATGGACAAGTTCCGTACGACCATTGCCACCGATGGGTGGAACCGGAGAACCTCTAGCTCCAGTTGCGACCGGCTCTCCACCACCATGTGTGTCGATGGCTTGGCTCGATCGCAGGCTTCACGTAGGACCCGCCCATAGCATCTCCATTACATGCATGCATGAGGCCGCTGCCCGCTGGATCTCCTGTTTGCCGGCTCGTTCAGAGAGGCCAGTCATGGACGCGCTACGTATTGGTCGGGAGGTCGGCGAGACGCCTGAGTGTGCGCTGGCTCGTCCGGAGGCACCGCGTGAACCCCAGATTTGCCGGTGGTGCGGTGATGATGATGCAGGCGTGTGGCCACGGAGCTGAAGATGCACCGGAGTTGATGGCGTGCCGCGCGGCCGCCGGGGATGTCGTCGTTCGACGAGTGTGCGCTGTCACTTGGAGGAGATGGCGTGTGCTGGTGGAGTTCTGATCTTCAAGCCGGCCGCATGCAGTAGTGCGTTGTCGAGCCTACAGATGTTGATGAAGATGGCGCTGATGGAGGCTCGCGTCGAAGGAGTCGCTCGGTGAAGAGATGCACGTCAACGACAGAGTCCTCGCTAGTAAAAAAAGGTCTTATGTCCCGGTTGGTAAGGGCCTTTTGTCCCGGTTCCTGAACCGAGACTAAGGGTTGTTATTAATGCCCTGGCCCTTTAGTCCCGGTTCAAACAGGAATCGGGATAGATGGGCCTCCACGTGGCTGGTGCGCCGAGCTTAGGCAGGAGAGCCTTTGGTCCCGGTTGATGACACCAACCGAGACCAATAGGCATCCACGCGTCAGCATTTCAGGGGTTAAGGATTTTTTTTGGCTTTGGTCCCGGTTGGTGGCACCAACCGGGACAAATAGGCATTCACGGGTCAGCATTTCAGGGGCTGAGGTTTTTTTTGAAAGGGGGAGGGTTGGGGGTTTTGGGAGGTTAATTTAGGTGTTTCATATATTGTGTTAGCTAGCTAATTAATAGAGAGCAGTGTCCTCTCTTATGTCCATGCTTGGTCGACGCTACGTACTATATACGTATAGAGAGGACTAGACACGCTAGCTAGCTAATAAGCAAACGAAGGAAACAGAAGATCGTCATGAACATATATGCATACAGAGAGAAGTGATATCGACCACCTCTCATTCTCCGAGAGATTGGTCGAACAACAAGTTCTCGTAGATCTATCCGACACTACCGGCTACATATACACAATAATTATCTCTTACAATATAATCTCCTAATTATATACGAACATAGGATCCACATAGTATTCTCCGTCTTCAGCGATCACGTGGTCAAGGAAGAATGCCGCCAATTCCTCTTAAATTGCTCGCATACGAGCTGGTGCTAGGAGTTCATCCCGCATCTGAAAGATCTAATTTGAAAAAGGGGGTCAATACACACACATATATATATATATATGAATATATAAAACTCAACACAAATGATGGTAATAAAATAAAATTGTGAATATTATTGCTTACGCACTTCATATTGTTCTTCAGAGTACCCTCGCTCACAGGTCGTGTGGCGGATGGACTCGCAAACGTAGTATCCACAGTAATCATTCCCTTGTTCCTGCCACAACCACTTTACAAGAAATAGAGGTCAATGAAACTGATAAGCAAGCATGCCAAATGGTATTGATGAAACTAATGCTTGAATCACTAGGAGATGCGCGGAACATGTTACTATAGTACTTACTTTCGGGTGTCTAAATTGCAGCTTCTTTGGCATTCCCGGAGCTTTTTTGGTGAATTTTCTCCAAACCCTGCCAGACAAAGAAAACAATTACTTGATATCAGGAAATGAACAAAGTTGCTGATATGGTGGATAATGATCGATTTAACTTACTTCTCGAGCATTTGAGTCATGTCCGCATAGTCCTGGGGATCTTTTCGTATCGAGTCTAAGACGGTTACTAGTCCCTGGTCAAGCTTAATCTCTAGGAGAATATAGTGGAACCTGTGCATGCATGCATAACTCATCAATTACATTACTATAACCTGGACTAATAAAGGAAACCGAATATGCACAAGACAGTAACACTCACTTGAAGTTGTAAGGAAAGAGTATTATATCTTTGTTTTCATTTATTACCAACGATCATAGCAAGTTGACCTCGGTATCGTCGGCACAATATTTAACCTCAGTTGCATCTATGAGATTTGTGTTAATGAACCCAATATCACCGATTTGTCTTCTCTTCAATTCGGCGATCTTCAATATGCATAATATAGTGAGGATAATTATAAATACATGCAATGAAAGAGCTGACCTATATAGAGAGACTTAATGACAGAAGTAGTACTACTTACAGACAGTAGCAAGTGACCGTTGCTTTATCGAGGGCCTTTTGATTGAAAAACTGGAAGAACTCCTCAAATGGAACATTCAACAGTTCAATTCCAACGAGGTCATGCTCCTCTCTAACTCTCAGCGTCAAAGTATTCCTCCCCCCAGACTCTCTGCAGGTTTTCGTGTACCAATCATGGAATCTTCGCACCATCGTTGTTAGAGATCTTTCATCTTTGACGAGAGGCTTCCCGTACTCGTATTTGTGTTCCTCCACCTCCAAGAACTCATAATGTACATCGTCGGGCAGGTAATCTCCAAGATTGCTATAACCAGGCACCATCCTCGGATCATTAGTAGGCACCTTGAGCGGGGGCACGATTGGTTCGCTTGTTCGCCGAGCTGGGGAATTTTTTTCCCAGCTCGTCGTTCTTTTAACCTTTGATCACTAACAATACTTCCCGACCGCTCCGCTTCGACAAATGACTTTTCAATAATGCACTCATAGTTGCCTTTCAGCGGAGACTTTGCTGGTTTTTTCAGGGCAGCCAGAGTGCGCTTCGCTTTCACCGGATCTACCTTCTCCTCTGGAGGTGGATGTTTGTTTGCTTTCACCCCTTCAAAGAAGTTCCTCACTTCTTCTCGTGCGATCTCAGCGTTCTCCTCCGGTGTCCTCTCGTATGGTAACTTCTCTGGAGTCTTCAGAGAAGGACCGAATCTATATTGCCTCCCGCCTCTGGCTGTACTGCTAGACACCGGCAGAGTAGACGGAGCGGCTGCGGCTGTCTTCTTTCCTTGCTTATGAGGAGGAGAAGGACTACGATGTGCCGGAGCAGCCGGAGCGGCGGCGGGTCTCTTCCGCCCTTGCTGACGAGGAGGAGAAGGAGGAGGCTGGCTGCTCGGGCGCGCCGGCGCAGGCGGAGAAGGAGGCGGAGTGCCGCCACTCGCCGGAGAAGGAGGCTGAGTGCCCTGATCGTCACTCGCCGGAGGAGGAGGCGGTGGAGGAGGCAAAGTGCCCTGACTCGCCGGAGGAGGAGGAGGAGGAGGCGGAGGCGTCCAGTTCGGAAGGTTGATGAGCTCCTTCCGTCATAGGCATGGAGTCTTCAGAGCAGAACCCAGCCGAGTCTCCCCTTCACCGGTAGGGTGGTCAAGATGGAGGTCCTCAAATCCCTGCGTTATTTCATCCACCATCACCCTAGCATATCCTTCTAGAATCGGACGGCAATGAAAATTTGCGTCGGGTTCAGTAGGAAAACCAGAGCCAACAACCGCCTGGACCTTCAAATTCATCCATTGCGTCATAAGGTGGCAATTTTGAGACTCCGTGATAGCATCCACGGGATAGCTGGCAGGAGCCGTCAAGACATGCTCCGGCTGAAGCAGCTCGATGGAAGCCACGCTGCTTCTCCGCTGAGATGGCGGGGTAGCTTCGGGGGAAGCTTCGGCAGTTCGTTTGCTGTGATTTGCTTCTCGTTCCTCTATCGCTTGTACCCTTGCGTGCAGCGCCTGCATTTGGGCCCGCTGCACTTTTTTCCTCCTCTCCTGGCATTTGTAACCGCCTGCGTCCGGAAAACCTGCCCTCCACGGAATGGAGCCTGGCGTGCCTCGTGTCCGTCCAGGGTGCTCAGGATTCCCGAGGGCCATTGTGAGCTCGTCGTTCTCTCTGTCTGGAACGAACGTCCCTTGCTACGCTGCATCAATATAGTGCTTTAGCTTCTTGACCGGTATGTTCATTTGCTCATCCGTCCAAATGCATTTCCCTGATACAGGGTTCACGGTTCCGCCAGCCCCGAAGAACCAAGTCCAGCAACGGTCTGGCCAGTTCATTGTCTCTGGTTCGATCCCTTTATCAAGCAGATCATTCCCAGCCTTGGCCCACTTAGGCAGGGCTTTGAGGTAGCCACCTGACCCCGTGCGATGGTGAAGCTTCTTCTTTGCAGCATTTTTCTTGTTTGTCACCGACATCTTCTTACTCTTTTCCGATGTCTTGTAGGCCACAAATGCGGGCCAGTGATCTCTGATCTTCTCATATCTGCCGATGAATTCTGGTGTCTCTTTGTTGTCGACAAACGTTTTCAGCTCATTCTTCCACCTCCTGAATAGCTCTGCCATCTTCTTAAGAGCATGAGACTTGATTAATTGCTCTTTAACTGGCTTCTCCGGATCCTCCTCTGGAGGTAGGGTGAAATTTGCCTTCAGCTCAGTCCAAAGATCATCTTTCTGCATATCATTGACATAAGACACCTCAGGGTCTTCGTTCTTAGGCTTATACCATTGCTGGATGCGGATCGGGATCTTGCCCCTAACAAGAACCTCACACTGAGCAGAAAATGCTTCCTTTGTCCGGATGGGTTCAATCGGCATGCCATCGCGCGCGATTTCTGTGATCTCAAACCTTTCATCCAAGCGCAACTTTTTCTTTGGGCCTCGTCTCTTTACCGAAGTTGTGCTTGATCCGGAGGGCTAGAAAAAAGAAGAATTAGATGGGAGTTAATTAATATGTGTACATACCAAAACAATGAATGCATCAATTAGCTAGTCATCATAGGCTTAACTAATATATTTACCTGGCCGGACTTTGTTCGGTCACCGGAGCCTTCATCAAGGGCTCCTTCTTGCACCAGCATTGGGTCACCGGAGCCATCATAATCATGTGTTTCCTCCTCCATTCTTCGATCACTGTACCCTGCTTCTTCTTCACCCTGTTCTGCTTCTAGACCATCATTGTCATTAAGATATGACATGAGATCACCTCCGGCTAAGATTATGTCCCGCAACACCTGTTCTTGTTCCTCGTCTCGTTCGAACTCCATTGTCTATGCAAATATTACAACATGGAAATTATTACACAAACATGACAACATGTGGATATATTAGTGGCGAATGTAGACCTAGCTTATTCCGGGTTTGCGGTGGCCTCGGCAACGCTTCAAGGGTAGGGGCGCGGCAGGAGGGGGTAGGAGACCGACATCGTTTTTTTCTAGGGTTTGGGTGTCCTCGAGAGTTTTGGTCGAGCAAGAGGGCAGGGGGGGGGTGCTCCCATGGTATAAGTTATCACGGTCGAAGTTATCCGGGAGGGGGTTATATCGGCAACGACGACGTACATACATGAGAAAATAATGTTATCGGGGAGGGGGTAGGTCGAACCCCCCCTCGTGTTGAAGTTATCGGGACACGGGGTATATCGACCCCCCTCGTGTTGAAGTTATCGGGAGGGGGTATATCGACCCCCCCACGTGTTGAAGTTATCGGGAGTTTATATCGACACGACATACGTACATGGGAAAATAATATTATCGGGGAGGGGGTATATCGATCCCCCCTCGTGTTGAAGTTATCGGGAGGGGTTTATATCGACAATGACGACATACGTACATGGGAAAATAATATTATCGGGGAGGGGGTATATCGACCCCCCACATGTTGAAGTTATCGGGAGGGGGTATATCGACCCCCCATGTGTTGAAGTTATCGGGAGGGGTTTATATCGACAACGACGACATACGCACATGGGAAAATAATATTATTGGGGTGGGGGTATATCGACCCCCCACGTGTTGAAGTTATCGGGAGGGGGCATATCGACCCCTCTCGTGTTGAAGTTATCGGGAGGGGGTATATCGACCCCCCCACGTGTTGAAGTTATCGGGAGTTTATATCGACACGACATACGTACATTGGAAAATAATATTATCGGGGAGGGGGTATATCGACCCCCTCCCCACGTGTTGAAGTTATCGGGAGGGGTATATCGACGACGACAGACCTGATAAAACATAAGAAAACAAAGAAGAAATAAAAAGAGGAGAAGAAGAAAGGAATAGAGGAGAAGATCTAAGAAAAAGAAAAAAAAGAGGAGAATAAGAAAGGAATAGAGGAGAAGAAGAAAAAATAGAATTTTTTTTCTATTTTTTCTTCTTCTCCTCTATTCCTTTCTTCTTCTCCTCTATTCCTTTCTTCTTCTCCTCTATTTTTTCTTCTTTTTTCCTCTTCTTATTTATTTCTCCTCTTCTTCCTCTCCTCTTATTCTTTCTTCCTCTTCTTATTTTCTTTTTTCCTATCCTTCTTTTTCTTCTTCTTCCTTCTTAATATCACTTAGCAACCTTTGCAACAATAGGGAGGGGGTGCTCCCGTGGTCTAAAATCCGTCTATGCACGATAGAAAATTCTGAAAAAATACATCTATGATCCCTCGAAGTCCCCGCCTCTCTCATGAACAACAAAAAATCTGTGAATAAAAAACATCATGTTCTATGAACAAAAAACATCATATTTCATCCACATCCGTGCATACATCATATATGTGACCATCTATGAAAAAAACATCATATTCTATAAAAAAATCATTACATATATATATATATATATATATATATATATATATGAACAAAAACAATTATGATAACAAGCATATATATCATCATATATATAAAAAACAAGCATATATATATGAAAAAAACAAGCATATATATGAAAAAAATGCTAGGGAGGGCGCTGGCCGGACCAAGGTGAGGAGGACCGCGGGGTCGACGGCGAGGATGGCGACGGGGCAGTGGGCGCGCGCTCAGGTAAGGGGCGACAGCGGCGAAGGGCGAGGCAGGGCGATGACGATGACGGGATCGGGGCAGGGCGTGGGCAATGGCGAGGGCGTGGGCAACGGCGGGCGACGGGGCAGGGGCGTGGGCGACGGCGAGGGCGTGGGCAACGGCGAGGGCGCGGGCGCGCGTCGGGGCAGGGGCGCGGGCGACGGCGAGGGCATGGGCAACGGCGAGGGCGAGGGCGAGGGCGACGATGGGCACGGGCGACGACGAAGGCAATGACGGGGGCGGCGGGCGGCGTCGGGGCAGCCTGGCGGCGTCGGTGTCGTCGGGGCGGCAACTGCAAGATAAGAGTGAAAATTTCCTAAGTGTGAACTTATATAGCAAAGCCCTTAGTCCCGGTTCGTGGCACCAACCGGGACTAAAGGTGGGCATTAGTCCCGGTTGGTGCCACCAACCGGGACCAAAGGCCTTTTTTCAGCAGCTTAAAGGGCGGGAAGCGGCGGCCTTTGGTCCCGGTTGGTGGCACCAACCGGGACTAAAGGGGGGCATTGGTCTCGGGTTGTGCCACGAACCGGGACCAATGCCCCCCTTTAGTCCCGGTTGGTGCCACCAGCCGGGACCAAAGGCCTTGCGCTAGCGCGGTGCGGTGGGAAGTTTAGTCCCACCTCGCTAGCTGTGAGAGCTCAGCACCTGTTTATAAGCTGCGTTGCAGCTCAGGTGATGAGCTCCTCTCCAATATGCATGCAGTACTTGCCAACCCTTGTCACTGCCTTGTTGGGCCTATTGGGCCTGCGGGCCTGCATCCTGGCCCATGTACAGATGAGTTTCTAGTCGTATGCAGGCCGTGTGGCCCAATAGGTGGCATTTTTATTTTTTCCAGTATTTGTTTTGTTTTTTGAATTATTTATTTTCTTTTGATTCTTGCTTTATTTTTTTATTCTTTTTGCTTTTAGTTTTCGAAAAATTATAAACTTTTTGTTAGTGCCATTAGTTTTCAAATTTGAATAGTTAAAATTTGAATTCTTTGAAATTTATGTGAATCACAAGTTTGTGATTAACTTTACTAGAAAAATAGTTTTTCTAGTTTTTTTGTTTTGTTTTCTGCATTATTTATTTTCTTTTGTTTTTTGCTTTATTTTTTAATTCTATTTGCTTTTAGGTCAGCAAAATTACAAACTTTCTGTTAGTGCCATTAGTTTTAGAAAAAATTATAAAAAAAATTAGTGCCATTAGTTTTCAAATTTGAATAGTTAAAATTTGAATTCTTTGAAATTTGTGTGAATCACAAGTTTGTGATTAACTTTACTATAAAAATAGTTTTTCCTATTTTTTGATTTGTTTTTTTGCATTATTTATTTTCTTTTGTTTTTGCTTTAATTTTTAATTCTTTTTGCTTTTAGGTTAGCAAAATTATAAACTTTCTGTTTGTGTCATTAGTTTTAGAAAAATTATAAACTATCTGTTAGTGCCATTAGTTTTCAAATTTGAATAGTTAAAATTTGAATTCTTTGAAATTTGTGTGAATCACAAGTTTGTGATTAACTTACTAAAAAATGAGAATAGATGCTCTTATAGAGAAAATTGAACCTAAATTAGTAAATTTCTATGAATTTCAGAGAAATTCACTCTGAATTTAGGTTAAACTTTTCTCTATCAGGGCATCTATTTTCACTTTGAGAGGAGCTCAACAAGGAAGAGAGGGAAGGGCTTATAAACTGGTGTGAGCCCTCTTCAGTACCGGTTGGTGGCACCAACCAGGACCAAAGGCCTTGCGCTGCCCGCGGCCAAAAGTTTAGTCCCACCTCGCTAGTTGAGAGGGGCTTGGAGTGGTTTATAAGCCCCACTGCGGTTGCCCTCTCGAGCTCCTCTCAAATGCAGGCTTACGGGCCTAATCTCACACTATGCTGTCTGTGGGCCTATTGGGCCTTCTGCGGGCCTGAATCCTGGCCCGGGTTAGGTTTCTAGTCGTATTTAAGCCGTGGTGGCCCAATAGGTGGCAGTTTTTATAGTTTTTTCCAGTTTTTTTGTTTTGTTTTTTGCATTATTTATTTTCTTTTGTTTCTTGCTTTATTTTTTAATTCTTTTTTCTTTTAGGTCAGAAAAATTGTAAACTTTCTGTTAGTGCCATTAGTTTTCAAAATTTGAATAGTTAAAATTTGAATTCTTTGAAATTTGTGTGAATCACAAGTTTGTGATTAACTTTAGTATAAAATAGCTTTTTCCCCATTTTTTGTTTTGTTTTTTGCATTATTTTTTTTGTTTTTTGCTTTTTTTTTTAAATTTTGCTTTTAGGTCAGCAAAATTATAAACTTTGTGTTAGTGCCATTAGTTTTAGAAAAATTATAAACTTTCTGTTAGTGCCATTAGTTTTCAAATTTGAATAGTTAAAATTTGAATTCTTTAAAATTTGTGTGAATCACAAGTTTGTGATTAACTTTACTTTTTCCAGTTTTTTTTGTTTTTTGCATTATTTATTTTCGTTTGTTTTTTTGCTTTTAGGTCAGCAAAATTATAAACTTCCTGTTAGTGCCATTAGTTTTAGAAAAATTATAAACTTTCTGTTAGTGCCATTAGTTTTCAAATTTGAATAGTTAAAATTTGAATTCTTTGAAATTTGTGTGAATCGCAAGTTTGTGATTAACTTTACTATAAAAATAGTTTTTGTCTAGCTTTTTTGTTTTGTTTTTTGCATTATTTATGTTCTTTTGTTTTTTGCTTTATTTTTTAATTCCTTTTGCTTTTAGGTCAGAAAAATTATAAACTTTCTGTTAGTGCCATTAGTTTTAGAAAAAAATAAACTTTCTGTTAGTGCCATTAGTTTTCAAATTTGAATAGTTAAAATTTGAATAATGGTATTACGAGGGCCGAACCACAAGACATTAAAGCATTTCAAATGAACTCTGAAAAAGTTGAAAGTTGGCATGGTATCATAATTTCACCCACATAGCATGTGCATGTACAAAACGGACAATGGTATCATACTCGTCTGTTACAAAGTTGGCATGGTATCATCATAATAGTTGCGGGAGAAAGTCTTCACTTTTTCTTCGCTTGTGTCATTTGCTTATTGCGCCGTAACCATGGATAATCTTCATCGCTTATCAGGATGCTTGGGTCAGCCTTGACTTTGAAGGGAGGAATTTCATGAAACTTTTCATAATCTTCAGACATGTTTGTCTTGCCCTCCACTCCCACGATGTCCCTTTTTCCTGAAAGAACTATGTGGCGCTTTGGCTCATCGTATGATGTATTCGCTTCCTTATCTTTTCTTTTTCTCGGTTTGATAGACATGTCCTTCACATAGATAACCTGTGCCACATCATTGTCTAGGACGAACGGTTCGCCTGCATACACAAGATTGTTGAGATCCACTGTTGTCATTCCGTACTGTGGGTCTACCTGTACCCCGCCTCCTGACAGATTGACCCATTTGCACTTAAACAAAGGGACCTTAAAATCATTTCCGTAGTCAAGTTTCCATATGTCCACTATGTAACCATAATATGTGTCCTTTCCCCTCTCGGTTGCTGCATCAAAGCGGACACCGCTATTTTGGTTGGTGCTCTTTTGATCTTGGGCGATCATGTAAATTTTTTTCCCATTTATCTCGTATCCTTTGTAAGTCAATACAGTCAAAGATGGTCCCCTGGACAACAAGTACAGCTCATCACAAACAGTGTTGTCACCTCTGAGGCGTGTTTCCAACCAAATGCTGAAAGTCCTGATGTGTTCACATGTAATCCAGTCGCCGCACTGCTCCGGGTGTTTGGAGTGCACACTGTTCTTGTGTTCATCGACATACGGGGTCACCAAGGTAGAGTTTTGTAGAACTGTGTAGTGTGCTTGAGACCAAGAATATCCATCCCTGCATATTACTGAGGCCCCTCCCAGCGTGCCTTTTCCAGTCAGTCTCCCCTCATACCACGATTTAGGGAGACCTATCTTCTTTAGGCCAGGAATGAAGTCAACACAAAACCCAATGACATCCTCTGTTTGATGGCCCATGGAGATGCTTCCTTCTGGCCTAGCGCGGTTACGGACATATTTCTTTAGGACTCCCATGACCCTCTCAAAGGGGAACATATTGTGTAGAAATACGGGCCCCAAAATGACAATCTAGTCGACTAGATGAACTAGGACGTGCGTCATGATATTGAAGAAGGATGGTGGGAACACCAGCTCGAAACTGACAAGACATTGTGCCACATCACTCCTTAGCCTTGGTACGATTTCTGGATCGATCACCTTCTGAGATATTGCATTAAGGAATGCACATAGCTTCACAATGGCTAACCAGACGTTTTCCGGTAGAAGCCCCCTCAATGCAACCAGAAGCAATTGCTTCATAATCACGTGGCAGCCATGAGACTTTAGGTTCTGGAACTTTTTCTCTGGCATATTTATTATTCGCTTTATATTTGATGAGAAACTAGTCGTGACCTTCATACTGAGCAGGCATTCAAAGAAGATTTCTTTCTCTTCTTTCATAAGAGCGTAGCTGGCAGGACCTTTATACTGCTTCGAAGGCATGCTGCCTTTTTCGTGCAAACATTGCAGGTCCTCCCGTGCCTCAGGTGTATCTTTTGTCTTCCCATACACGCCCAAGAAGCCTAGCGGGTTCACGCAAAGGTTCTTCATCACGTGCATCACGTCGATTGAAGAGCGGACCTCTAGGTCTTTCTAGTAGGGTAGGTCCCAAAATATAGATTTCTTCTTCCACATGGGTGCGTGTCCCTCAGTGTCATTTGGAACAGCTAGTACGCCGGGACCCTTTCCAAAGATTACGTGTAAATCATTGACCATAGCAAGTACGTGATCACCGGTACGCATGGCGGGTTTCTTTCGGTGATCTGCCTCGCCTTTGAAATGCTTGCCTTTCTTTCAACATTGATGGTTGGTCGGAAGAAATCGACGATGGCCCAGGTACACATTCTTCCTGCATTTGTCCAGGTATATACTTTCAGTTTCTTCTAAACAGTGCGTGCATGCATGGTATCCCTTGTTTGTCTGTCCTGAAAGGTTACTGAGAGCGGGCCAACCGTTGATGGTTACAAACAACAACGCGTGCAGGTTAAATTCTATCTGTTTGTGCTCATCCCACGTACGTACACCGTTTCCATTCCACAACTGTAAAAGTTCTTCAACTATGGCCTTAGGAACACATCAATGTCGTTGTCGGGTTGCTTAGGGCCTTGGATGAGAATTGGCATCATAATGAGCTTTTGCTTCATGCACGTCCAAGGAGGAAGGTTATACATACATAGAGTCACGGGCCAGGTGCTGTGATTGCTGCTCTGCTCCCCGAAAGGATTAATGCCATCTGCGCTTAAACCAAACCATACGTTCCTTGGGTCACTTGCAAACTCATGCCAGTACTTTCTCTCAATTTTTCTCCACTGCGACCCGTCAGCGGGTGCTCTCAACTTCCCGTCTTTCTTACGGTGCTCACTGTGCCATCACATCAACTTGGCATGTTGTTCGTTTCTGAACAGACATTTCAACTGTGGTATTATAGGAGCATACCACATCACCTTCGCAGGAACCCTCTTCCTAGGGGGCTCGCTGTCAACATCACCAGGGTCATCTCGTCTGATCTTATATCGCAATGCACCGCATACCGGGCATGCGTTGAGATCCTTGTACGCACCGCGGTAGAGGATGCAGTCATTAGGGCATGCATGTATCTTCTGCACCTCCAATCCTAGAGGGCATACAACCTTCTTTGCTGCGTATGTACTGTCGTGCAATTCGTTATCCTTTGGAAGCTTCTTCTTCAATATTTTTAGTAGCTTCTCAAATCCTTTGTCAGGCATAACATTTTCTGCCTTCCACTGCAGCAATTCCAGTATGGTACCGAGCTTTGTGTTTCCATCGTCGCAATTGGGGTACAACCCTTTTTTGTGATCCTCTAACATGCGATCGAACTTCAGCTTCTCCTTTTGACTTTCGCATTGCGTCCTTGCATCGACAATGACCCGGCGGAGATCATTATCATCGGGCACATCGTCTGGTTCCTCATGATCTTCAGCAGCTTCCCCCGTTGCAGCATCATTGGGCACATCATCTGGTTCCTCTTGATCTTCAGCAGCTTTCCCCGTTGCAGCATCACCGTATTCAGGGGGCACATAGTTGTCATCGTCCTCTTCTTCTTCACCGTCTTCCATCATAACCCCTATTTCTTCGTGCCTCGTCCAAACATTATAGTGTGGCATGAAACCATTGTAAAGCAGGTGGGTGTGAAGGATTTTCCGGTCAGAGTAAGACTTCATGTTCCCACATTTAGGGCATGGAAAACACATAAAACCATTCTGCTTGTTTGCCTCAGCCACTTCGAGAAAATCATGCACACCCTTAATGTACTCGGAGGTGTGTCTGCCACCGTACATCCATTGGCGGTTCATCTACGTGCATTATATATAATTAAGTGTGTCAAAAACCATTACAGAACATCATGAATAGATAATTAAGTGACCAAATTAATAGAAGTTCATCAGCACATTAAAACCAAAGTACATACATAGTTCTCATCTAACAACATATAGCTCTCCAGAGCATCTAATTAATTAAACCATACATTGAAACTATGTAAAAAAATTCAATGCGAAAACAAATGCGATCATAATCGCAACCAAGGTAACAATTGATCCAACGACATAATGATACCAAGCCTCGGTATGAATGGCATATTTTCTTATCTTTCTCATCTTGAACCGCATTGCATCCATCTTGATCTTGCGATCATCGACGACATTCGCAACATGCAACTCCAATATCATCTTCTCCTCCTCAAATTTTTTATTTTTTCCTTCAAGTAATTGTTTTCTTCTTCAACTAAATTTAACCTCTCGACAATAGGGTCGGTTGGAATTTCCAGTTCAACTACCTCCTAGATAAATAAAATCTATGTCACGTTGATCGGCATAATTGTCATAAACAATAAATGAACCAAATAGTTATAAAAAGATAATATATACCACATCCGAATCATAGCCAGGACGAGGGCCGACGGGGGCGGATACCAAAACCATCGCACTATATAATAACAAGCAATAATAAAAGTAAGAAAATTAGACAAGTATCTATGTAGCTAAAGTAAGAATTTTTTCTTTCAGAAAGAAGATAAGAACAAGAGGCTCACCACGGTGGTGCCGGCGACGAGATCGGTGCGGGCGATCCACGACGGTGAAGATGGAAGTGGGACGTGACGGGCCGCTAAACCTAGACAAATCTCGAGGAAAATGGAGCTTTGAGGTCGAGCTTCGAGAGGAGTAAGCTTAACTAGTGTGGCTCGGGCATTTCATCGAACACCTCATGTGCATAGGAGGTGAGCTAGAGCACCACAAAGCTCTCCCTTGCCGGCCAGAAAAAACAGAGCAGCGTGGAGTGCTCTGCTCGCCGGCGAGTGGGTATATATAGGCACCTCATTGGTCCCGGTTCATGGCATGAACCGGTACCAAAGGGAAGCCCGTGGTCTCGGTTCAAGCCACCAACTGGGACCAATGGTGGTGGGCTAGGAGCGAGGCCCATTGCTCCCGGTTCGTCCCACCAACCGGGACCAAAGGGGCATGACGAACCGGGACCAATGCCCCCACGAGGCCTGGCAGGCCCCTGGCCTCACGAACCGGGACAGATGGCCCCATGGGTCCTGGTTCTGGTCTGAACCGGGACTAATGGGCCACCTCGGCCTGGACCAAAGCCCTGTTTTCTACTAGTGCCTATTGAGCATGAAGTCAATGTAGCTAGATTGGATCGTGCTAGCTGGGCCGATCGCTGCAGGTGCACAGTGCTCAGCGATGTGTCGCCCATCGCGTGAGGTTGGCAGCGCTCGGCCGCGGCCAACGTTCAAAGAATCGATCTGCTAGGTTTCTTCAGCAGTCATCGGGTCGATTTGATTTGTTTGTGCCTAGAGAAGTTGATCTAAGGTGTTTGGGAAAATCAAAGGATTGATCTAATCTAATCTAAGAACCAATCTCATCTCTTGATCAGATCGGATGCCGTGCCCCCGAGGAGAAGAGATTAATCTCCTCAGGGGCGGCGCGCTATGGAAGTGGTGAGAAGTCCTAGGATCGGCATCGTGAGACTAACCACTCTAATATCATATGGAAAATATTGGATGCCTAGAATATTGTGTTGTTGTATGTTCCATTGATCTGACCCTCATAGGGGTATATATAGAGTACATGTGAGGGGAGAGACTTGGAGTACAAGACAAGACACAATATGTTTAAACTAATTCTATCTTTATCTTTCCTGATCTCTAACTACACGTATGTATTTAACAGACTCTATATATCAGTTCAAATTATAATGTACTATAAATTGGGATCTAGTTTGGAATTCATTTTTGGTAGGCACATTGACAAAATAGAACGCCTAAATGTATAAGATAACTAAAGCTTGCTAAGGAGGAGCTCTTCTCGTGAGTCCGCGATTGTGGCTGGAGGCTCTCCACTCGCTAACACGTTTAGTAATGAACGGTACCACGGAATGAAAAGTAACCATAAATTGAGCAGTATACTTTCTCTATGAACGGTATCATGGAATTAAAAGTAACCATAGATTGAGTAGTAACCATAGATTGAGCAGTATACTTTCTCTATGAAATGTAATCATAGACGAGTAGTATATATTTCATTTGGGGGCTATCATTGCACGCAGATTACATAATAATGCTAAAGATGGAGATTTCTTTGGTGGAATTGATGCCACTCGTTTATCTACATATCTTGGTGTTCTCATAAGAGAAAATGATGCTCAATTGCCACTTGCTTTTCTTGATTATGATGCTATGGAACGTTACTAGTTTCATGAGAGGAGCGAGTTGCCTCTCCAGTACAGACTAATTTTTGACAGACGCCGGGTCGTCTATATTACCCTTCCTGCTCCTACCTTGTTTGACTTTCAGAAAAATGGAGATATTTTATACTTAGGGAGGAGGCGGACGAGTATGAGAGAGCGAGGGAGACAGCTCGCCTCCATGAGGCAGCTCGCCAGGCGGTGGCAACTGCAATCAAGTAGAACCCCAACTACAACTCTGGATACTATCCGGGCCAGCCGTGGCCCTAGACCAACTTAGGCCAAAAGCCTAAGCTTGGGGAGTACGTATTTCCCACCGATTACATTCATGTTCACACATTCATTCCAGTTGTCGGTGTTCATCATTTTTCATTGTATAATCCATGCTAGTTTATTTTTCTTGCTTTCTTCTTGTGTGTTTGAAAAACTTTGATAAAATCCAAAAATATTTCTCGTTTCTTTTTAGTTTATCTTTCTTGTTTAATTAGTTGTAGTATTAAAATAAAACCCAAAAAGATTTCTCGTTCTTCTTTTGCTTGTTGGGTGTTTTCCCGTGTAAATAATTTTTCTCGTTTTTGTTTTTACTTTCTTAAGAAAAACAAAAAACTCTGAAAGTATTTCAATGTATTTCTTTGAACTATTTTTTTCTTTGGGTCGTAACGAGAAGACCACAATGAAAATGTTGAGTGGCTCTCATATGCATTATTGTTGATCTAACAAAGAGCTCACATTACATTGTCTTGTCCTTTAAATAAATGTTTGCAGATTCTAGCTTAGTCCAATGCACGTGCACTCTTATTATTATTATTCGCATCATTCGGTCATGCAAGTGAAAGGCAATAATGTATATGACGAAGTGATTGAGATGAGGAAAACCTGGTATCAACTCGGCCTATTTTGTTTTTGTAAATATGATTAGCTCATCGTTCTTGATTCATCCTATTATGAATGAAACATGTTTGCAATGACTATTAGAGATTATAGTTACTCATGCCATGCTTAATTAGCTAGGAGTTGATAATGATTTGTATTGTGTGCCAACATGCATTTAAAATGATTGATGTAGTATGATAGGATGGTATCCTCCTTTGAATGATTCAAGTGGCTTGACTTGGCACATGTTCACACATGTAGTTGAATCAAAAACAACATAGCCTCCATGATATTTATGTTCATGGTGATTTATATCCTACTCATGCTTGCACTCAATGTTGATTAACCTCAATGCATGTTTATGACCATTGTCGCTCTCTAGTTGGTCGTTCCTCAATCTTTTGCTAGCCTTGACTAGTACTAAGCGGGAACATTGCTTGTGCATCCACTTCCTTAAACCAAAGTTGTTCCATATGAGTCCACCATACCTACCTATATGTGGTATTTACCTGCCGTTCCAAGTAAATTTGCATGTGCCAAACTCTAAACCTTCAAATAATATTCTGTTTTGTATGCCCAAATCGCTCATGTAGTGACTGGGGGCTGTCAGTATCTTCCATGCTAGGTGGGTTATTCTCATGATGAGTGTTTATTCACTTGTAATTCATGGGAGACTGGTTGGTACTCGGGATGCCCAGTTCCATGCTCGAAATCAAATCAAAATATAATCATGAAACAAAACTCCCCCAGGACTGTGTTGGTATGGACGGCACCCGTGGATTCGGCTAGCCGTGGAGTGTGAGTTTTGGTGGAGGGGGAGTAAAAACTTTACCATTCTGTTTGGGAACCGTCTATAATGTATCTAGCATGGAATATAATGAGATCTCTTGGTTGTTATGTTGACAATGAAAGCATACCACTCAAAATTATATTCATATATGTTTTAAAAGCTCGAGCTCTGGCACCTTTGCAAATCCCTGCTTCCCTCTATGAAGGGCCTATCTATTTTACTTTTATTGTTGAGTCATCATCCTCTTATAAAAAGCACCAGTTAAAGAGCACCAATGTCATTTGTATACTTTGTTATTAATTGATGTTGAGTATGAGTGTGACTGGAACTCTTTTGCCATGAATTATAATGTATAGTCAGTCCTTGATCTTCAGGGGTGCTCTGCATTTATGTTTGCGGTCTCTGAAAGGGCTAGCGAGATACCATTTTGTCATATCATATCATGATTGTTTTGAAAAAGTGTTGCCATCTGAGATTTATTATTATTGCTCGCTAGTTGATTATGCCATTGATATGAGTAAATGTGAGACCTAAATGTCATTGTGAATATGCAACAACAAGATCAAACAGAGTTTGTAAAAGTTTTTCTTTGTCACTATCAATTTATCAACTGAATTGCTTAAGGACAAGCAATGGTTAAGCTTGGGGGAGTTGATATGTCTCCATCGTATCTACTTTTCCAAACTCTTTTGCCCTTGTTTTGGACTCTAATTTGCATGATTTGAATGGAACTAACCCAGACTGACGCTATTTTAAGCAGAATTGCCATGGTGTTATTTTTGTGCACAAATAACAGTTCTTGGATTGACCTGAAAATTTACGGAGATATTTTTTGGAGTATATAAAAAATACTGGCGCAAGAATCAACTGGAGGGGGGCCACCCAGAGGCCACAAGCCTTGGGGCGCAACCACCCCCTAGGCACGCCCTGTAGGCTTGTGGGCCCCCAGGAGCTCCTCCGGCCCTAATTCCAACTCTATAAGTACCTATTTGCGGAGAAAAAAATCAAAGAGAAGGAATCATTGCGTTTTACAATACGGAGCCGCCGCCACCTCCTGTTCTTCATCGGCAGGGCTGATCTGGAGTCCATTCGAGGCTCCGGAGAGGGGAATCCGTCGCCATCATAATCACCAACCTTCCTCCATCACCAATTTCATGATGCTCACCGCCGTGCGTGAGTAATTCCATTGTAGGCTTGTTGGACGGTGATGGGTTGGATGATATTTATCATGTAATCGAGTTAATTTTGTTAGGGTTTGATCCCTAGTGTCAAATATGTTCTGAGATTGATGTTGCTATGACTTTGCTATGCCTAATGCTTGTCACTAGGGCCTGAGTGCCATGATTTCAGATCTGAACCTATTATGTTTTCATGAATATATTTGTGTTCTTGATCCTGTCTTGCAAGATGTAGACACCTATTACGAATTATGATCCGCATAACCCAAGGTGACAATAATTGGGATTCTTTCTGGTGATTACCGTAGTTTGAGGAGTTCATGTATTCACTAAGTGCTAATGCTTTGGTACAGTTCTCTATAAAAGGAGGCCTTAATATACCTTAGTTTCCATCACACTACTAGAGCAAAGGCTAGTAGCAGCGCGGGTAAACTGGCTAATAGCAGCGCGGGTACCCGCACTACTAGTATCGCGCTACAGCTAAGTAGACAGCAGTAGCGCGGATGCAACCCACGCTACTACTATGTCTGTTAGTAGTAGTGTGGATGGCACAGCGCTACTACTATCTCAACCAGCGCTACTACTATCCTATGTAGTAGTACCGTGCACTTTTCCTCCCACGCTACTACTAGCTAATTAGTAATTAAAAAAATAAAATTTAGATGCATTATTCCTGGATAGAATTAGACATGCCCGGTGCAAAATAAACTCATGTCAAGGAACAACATCTCAACTAAAAGAAATCACGACATCCCATTTAACATCAGACGAACACAACCATGATCTAAAAGGTGGGTACCTCTAGCATTATACCACCAACCTAAACAAACCACTTCTCTAGATGTATCTACCAAGGCATGGAATTTAGACGCCGGTGGACCTCCCCCTGGACGGTGGCATCGAGGACCTCCACCTCGGCAACCTCCGACGGCGCGATCACCTGGATGATCATCTGTGTGCAGTAGTCACCAGGCTTCACGGTGAATTCCACCTCCAAGTGGTTGAAGAGCACGACATCCACCGAGCCACGGTAATCCTGCTCGATCACCCTTGCACCCACGTCAGGAAAGTGAAAACTTGTTGGTTCATGACATGTGTCCAAATCTAGTATTGTATTTTCTTTCTTTATTGCGCATGCACATGAATCAAATAGTAACAACCGAAGGCTGGTCCTTACTTGTTGCTTAACACGTGAAGAAGGCTGGGTCCCCTCCTTATTGCATGAATGAATCCAAGGAAGACATTGTCGGTGGCTCCGAACTTGGCTTCCGCTTATATGTAGACAAGGAATAGTTTCAGCTAACAAAGGAAAATGAGAAGAAAGAGCAATCAGTAATTGTGAGACAAGAAATAACTTATGTTGTAACCCGTGCATTGTATTCTATCCCAAGCTAAAGTACCTAGTATCTGTCGTAGTCATGGTGAACTTGCTTTCATTTTCAAAAAATCCTGTACCTGTCATGTTCCTCCCCAGGTTTACGCCGGGCTCATTTGGCTCCGGCAACGTGGCATTCTCACCGGCCAACATCATGACAACCGAAGACATCACTGGCCTGTTCCTAGGCCCCCTAATGATCCTTTAGAATAATATTTACTAGACCATGAAAATGATATGTTTATGAATGAAATAAGGGAAACAGATGAGGTATTCTTTAATCAGGGTGATGGGGATATGACTACCAGATATAACCCGCCCAGGAGGGGCTGGGTCAATCACATTGGCGGTTCATCTATATGAAGCCCAAGAATATACAAGATGGCGGTTCACAGATAGGCTTGTAAGAGGCCCAAGCCCAGAGGCGGCTTAAGGCCCGTAAGTATAAACCGCCATGTACGTGTAGACTTGTAATGTAAGGCATGTAAGATACGTCGCCGAACCGTCGTATGAGCCGGCTGGGACTCTGTAGGCCGTAGGGCGTCAACCCGTGTATATAAGGGGATGACCCGACAATGGCTTAGGGCAAGAAACATCAAGTCGAGAGCCAAGCAAAGCATATTCGCTCCCTGGTAATCGAAACCCTAGCAATACCACCTCAACTGGAGTAGGCCTTTACCTTCACCGCAAGGGGCCGAACCAGTATAAATCCTCGTGTCCTTTGTCCCGTTTTAACCCCTTTAAGCTAACCTCGTCGCAAGGGCTCCACAACTAAGTCCTTCTATGAGGACAACTGCCGTGACACTTCCACGACAGTTGGCGCCCACCGTGGGGCCAGCGCATGGTGGTTTCGAGTTCTCAAAGGGCAGCTTCGAAGGGCTCAAGTGTTACGCTGTGGGCCGTATGACCAAGAGTCATCGTGGCAAGATCTACATCGACGATGCAGGCTGGGGCCCCGAGGCCGGCTCAATTGAGTACAGGTACCGGGTCCCCTTCGGCGGAATCCATGTCTTCATCGGCAAGATCAGCGAGCCGGGCCCTGACCTGGACATTTGCACCGACATCATCAAGATGGCTCAGCATGCACGACCCGCCCCGGCTCAGCCAGCCATAAGGCATGTCTTCGTGGGGTTCACCCATGGGGCTGAGTTGGAAGGCTCTATCTCTGGCGGTGAGACGGAGATCTGCTCTGATGATGAGTCCACGGGCGAGACCAATTCAATGTATCAGTTACAAGATGGAAGGCTTGGGGGCTATTCCGATGGCAACAGTATTCTGGACCCCTGTGAGCCGCCAAATAGGGTGGCGATCTTCATGGCTGGCACACAGCCGGTTCTTGGCTCGACAACCACCATGACTATAACTTTTGGGGCAGCTGCGGTCACGGCAGCTGGGGCTGGCGGTTCAAATCGCCCACCGGCTCAAGTCTTAACACATATACTGGATGCTCTGGCGATTCTGATGGAGGTTGAGGTAACCCCAGAAAACCAGGAGCAACAAAAGGTAGAAGTGGCTAAATTATGTGATGGAATAGCGCAAGCTAAGGCAGACTTAGCAGCAGAGAATGCAAGGATGGTCGCAGAACAAGCCGTTTTGGACGCCCAAGCACAGCGGATTCAAGCAGATTCATATCGCCTTAGGGTAGATTAGAACGCCTCACACAAAGTCTTGATGAGGAAGCATCGGAGTCGTTTTCCCTTGGTTTACGAGTCAAGGGACCTCTTCAACACCCCTGGAGTTGGGGCCAGTAACCTGCCGGTGGTAAACCGGATAGTTGAGCCGCCCGGCCAGTCGCATATGAACAGCACTCCGCCTCAGCGTGTGATAACACCACCGGGTCATTACTCCACCCCTTTGGACAACATGATTGCTGCAACTACACGATTGGCAGCTCTGCTCGACGGGGGTGAAACTCCAGTGGCGGTTGAAACCCGAAGGGCCAGGGAGCTTCTTCAAACAGCTCTGGTGCAGTTGCGGGCTTACTCTTATAGTCGTGACCGGATTCATGAGACCCCTCGTCCAAGCCGGAGCTACAGCATGCACATTGACTCGCTAGCGGTCTCAAGTACTGAACGACGCCGTAACCAAAATCATGACCTGACACACAATGGAGCCAATGCACAGGACTTGGTGGACCAGGCTCGAGCACGTCGAGAGGTTGATCTGGCAGCTCAACTGGAGGCTCATCAGCACACGCCGGTTTACCCGACAACTTCAATTGAGGCAGGTGTGACTTCCAAGGCTTTCGGTGTGCCGTGTCTAACGGTAGCTATACGAAACGAGCATCTGCCCAAGGACTTCAAAGGCCCTCATAAGGTGCCTAATTACACAGCCGATCAACCCCCTGAGGCGTGGGTGGAGAGTTATGAGATGGCCATGGAGATGCTGGATGTTAGTGAAGCTGCTTACTCCAAGTACTTCACCATGATGTTAGAAGGGACGGCTCGTACCTGGTTGAAGGGATTGCCGGTTAATTCCATCAGGTCATGGGCGGAGCTGAAGGCCCAGTTTATACAGAATTTCAAAGACACGTGCAAGCAGCCTATGTCGATTGTGGATTTGGTTTCTTGTGTTCCGGCTAAAGGAGAGTCAACAACCAGCTGGGTGCGCCGAGTCTCAACTACCATACACTCTTCAGATAATATCAATGTTGGCTCCGCGGTTCTGATGTTAGAGAAAAATTGCCAGTTCATTCCACACAAGCAGAAGCTTGGGTGGCTCAAGCATCATTGCAACGACGTGGGGGAGCTGATGGAGGCTCTAGTTAAGTATGCCGACTCTGATGGTACCCAGGACCCCGATTCAGAGGACGAAAGGTCGGGAAAGGGAAAGAAGAGAATGGCATGAAGGGACATCAGTACAACTCTACCAGTCAGGGTGGCAAAGGTAAATGCAAAGCTGATGACTTTGTGGCTAACACAGGTGCACGCAATGATAATCAGCGCCATAGGGGACCGCAGGTGTGACGCCCGGATAATTAAGCTATAGTAATTCCACGCTAATGATGCCACATCACCTCAATTACTGTTGTTAATCTCGCATTAGTTCGAAACCAATTCAAATTAAAGTTTGAATTAAAGTCAAACGATAAAAGTTTTCAAATATTAAAACTAAAATGTTCATCATGTGGAAAATAGCATTTGCTAATATTGGTGGTGAACCAACATTTTTAAAAAGTATTTTATGCCCTAAACTATGCAAAACAGCAGCAAAACAACCCCAAATTAAATCATTTCATTTAAAGAAAATTCAGATGAAATTATCTTGCCTCAAAACCTTTTTTTTGGGGGCAGTGCTAAGTGTTGCAAAGTGTTTATGTGGCACAATTAGATATTTTACAGAAGTCTTTTATGGCCTAGCAATTTGCAAAACTAAAAAGAACTTACAAAAAGAAAAGAAACAAGGAAAGCTAATGTGGACTGGGCCTAATTCCACAGTGCAGGCCCAACCCACCAAGGGGTCTTCCCCTTCCTACTGCTCACCGGCGACGCGGTGGACGCCCGTGCGACATCCATGGCTCAGATCGACCACGGGTGTGGGAGTCCTGGATTAGGGGGTCTCCGGACAGCCGGACTATCTCCATTGGCCGGACTGTTAGACTATGAAGATACAAGATTGAAGGCTTCGTCTCGTGTCCGGATGGGACTCTACTTGGCGTGGAAGGCAAGCTAGGCAATATGTATACGGATATCTCCTCCTTTGTAACCGACCTTGTGTAACCCTAACCCTCTCCTATGTCTATATAAACCGAAGGATTTTAGTCCGTAGGACAATAATCACAACATACAATCATACCGTAGGCTAGCTTCTAGGGTTTAGCCTCTCTGATCTCGTGGTAGATCCACTCTTGTAATACCCATATCTTCAATATTAATCAAGCAGGACGTAGGGTTTTACCTCCATCAAGAGGGCCCGAACCTGGGTAAAACTTTGTGTCCCTTGCCTCCTGTTACCATCCGGCCTAGACGCACAGTTCGGGACCCCCTACCCGAGATCCGCCGGTTTTGACACCGACATTGGTGCTTTCATTGAGAGTTCCTCTGTGTCGTCGCCGTTAGGCTTGATGGCTCCTACTATCATCGGTAGCGATGTGGTCCAAGGTGAGACTTTTCTCCCCAGACAGATCTTCGTATTTGGCGGCTTTGCACTACGGGCTAATTCGCTTGGCCATCTAGAGCAGATTGAAAGCTACGCCCCTGGCCATCAGGTCAGATTTGGAAGTTTGAACTACACAGCCGACATCCGCGGAGACTTGATCTTTGACGGATTCGAGCCACAGCCGGGCGCGCCGCACTGTCTCGATGGGCATGACCTAGCTCTGCCACCGGACGGTACTCCAGAGGCCGCGCCCACACCAGCTCTAACCCTTAGCTCGGAGCCAACTACGCCAATCAAGGACAGGTGGCTAGACACTGCCTCAGGGGCTGCAGTCTCGATGGCGATCGAGCCAAACACCAGCATAATCCTCTGTGCAGCCCATGACTCCAAGGTGCCAGACTCTCTTTCGGACCCCGAACCATCCGCGCCCGTGCCAATCGAATCTGAGTGGGCGCCGATCATGGAATTCACCACCGCGGATATCTTTCAGCACTCGCCCTTCGTTGACATTCTGAATTCACTAAGGTCTCTCTCTTTGTCACGAGAGCCCTGGCTGGATTATGGCCAACAGGACTGGGATGCGGACGACGAAGAAATTCGATGCCCACCCACCACCCACTTTGTAGCCACTGTCAATGATTTAACCGACATGCTCGACTTCGACTCCGAAGACATCGACGGTATGGATGACGATGTAGGAGACGAACATGAACCAGCACCTATAGGGCACTGGAAAGCCACCTCGTCATATGACATATACATGATGGATACACCCAATGAAGGCAACGACGACGAGATAGCGGAGGATGACCCCTCCAAGAAGCAACCCAAGCGCCGACGTCAGCGGCGTCGCTCTAAGTCCCGCCAAAGCAAAAGTGGTGACACCGGCGCAGGAGATAATAACACTCCGGATAGCGCCGAAGACAACGAAAACCCCCTTCAGCAAGAGTTAGATCAGGAGGATGAAGGTGCCAACTCTCCTGAGAGAGCGGCTGGCGGAGAGAAGGAGGATGACAATTACATGCCCCCCTCCGAAGACGAGGCAAGCCTTGGCGACGATGAATTTGCCGCACCAGAGGATCCCGTCGAACAAGAGCGCTTCAAGCGCAGGCTTATGGCCACGACAAATAGCCTGAAGAAAAAGCAGCAGCAGCTTCAAGCTGATCAAGATCTGCTAGCTGACAAATGGACTGAAGTCCTCGTAGCCGAGGAATATAAACTCGAGCATCCCTCCAACAGTTACCCAAGGCGCAGGTTACTACCCCGACTGGAGTAAGAAGCATATGATACGGCTGACCGGCCACCTCGTGGCCGCGATAGAGAGGCATTCCTGCCGAAAGCTCAGCCTCCACCCCAAATCCATCCAAATAAAAAGGCATGGGGAGATACGCCAGGCCTGCGAGACATATTGGAGGACAAAGCAAAGCACTCAAGATTGATCTACGGATCACGAGGGTGCACCACTCTACGAGACGGTAAACGTCACACCGGATACAGTAAAAGCAAATCCGGCCGGGCCGAACACAGCGGGTAGGACCCATACGAGTTGCGTCGCGATATAGCCCAATACAGAGGTGCCGCACACCCCTTATGCTTCATAGACGAAGTAATGGAACATCAATTCCCAGAAGGTTTCAAACCTGTAAACATTGAATCATACGACGGCACAACAGATCCCGCGGTATGGATTGAGGACTTCCTCCTCCACATCCACATGGCCCGCGGTGATGACTTACATGCCATCAAGTACCTCCCACTAAAACTCAAAGGACCAGCACGGCATTGGCTTAATAGCTTGCCAGCGGACTCCATTAGCTGTTGGGAAGATCTGGAAGCCGCATTCCTCGACAACTTTCAGGGTACTTATGTGCGACCACCAGACGCCGATGACTTGAGCCAGAAGAGTCGGCCAGACAATTCTGGACTCGATTCCTTACAAAGAAAAACCAAATTGTCGACTGTCTGGATGCGGAGGCCTTAGCGGCTTTCAAGCACAACATCCGAGATGAGTGGCTAGCCCAGCACCTTGGTCAGGAAAACCCAAAATCTATGGCAGCCCTCACGACGCTCATGACTCGCTTTTGTGCGGGAGAAGGCAGCTGGTTGGCTCGCAGTAACAACATATCAAAGAACCATGGTACCTCAGATACCAAGGACGGCAACAGCAGGTCACGTCGCAACAAGCATAAGCGCCGCATTAACGGTGAAAGTACTAAGGACAAAGCCATTCAAACAAAGTACGCCGGGTCCGTCCATCTTGGACCGTATACTCGATCGCTCATGTCAAATACATGGCACCCCAGACAAGCCAGCCAATCACACCAACAGGGATTGTTGGGTGTTCAAGCAGGCCGGCAAGTTAATCGCCGAAAACAAGGACAAGGGGCCGCATAGCGATGACGAGGAAGAACCCCGGCAGCCGCACACCGGAGGACAGAAGAGGTTTCCCCCGCAAGTGCGGACGGTGAACATGGAGCGGAAGCGTGCGCTCAGGGACGTATATGCGCTGGAGCCAGTCGCCCCGAAGTTCAACCCTTAGTCCTCCTGTCCGATCACCTTTGATCGCAGGGACCACCCCACTAGTATCCGTCACGGCGGATTCGCCGCACTGGTCCTAGACCCAATCATCGACGGATTTCACCTCACTCGAGTCCTCATGGACGGCGGCAGCAGCTTGAACCTGCTTTATTAGGACACAGTGCGCAAAATGGGTATAGACCCCTCAAGGATCAAACCCACAAAGACGACCTTTAAAGGCGTCATTCCAGGCATAGAGGCCCACTGCACAGGCTCAATTACACTGGAAGTGGTCTTCAGATCCCCGGATAACTTTCGAAGCGAAGAGTTAATCTTCGATATAGTCCCGTTCCACAGTGGTTACCACGCGCTGCTCGGACGAACCGCATTCTCTATATTCAATGCGGTGCCACATTATGCATACCTCAAGCTCAAGATGCCAGGACCCCGTGGAGTTATTACAGTCAATGGAAACACAGAGCACTCTCTCCGAACAGAGGAGCACACCGCAGCCCTCGCAGCAGAAGCGCAAAGCAGCCTCTCAAGGCAATCTACCAGTTCGGCGTTTCAAAGCCCGGACACCTTCAAGCACGCTCGGGGCAATTGGCAAATAGACCGCCTGGCGCGATCTCAGCTCGCGTAGCAATACGAGGACCACCTCAATCCCAGCCCAACGACGTTGTTCGTGCCGCGCGTACATAACCATGCATTAAAAATACCATGGGCACAGATGGGGAGGGGGAGGCACAACTACGGCATGCCCCAAAATGTTGCCTAAACCGCACTAGGGGCTTCCCGTTTGGTTATTTTTCTTTTTCTTTCAGGACTTCAATCTCTGGAAACACTGTCCGGCAGCTCTATTGCCGAACACATGATACAACAACCAAGGAGGCCGACGACTACGGAATTCCCAGGTGGATTACAGATTTCATATAATTCCTCAGCTCGCCCTTGGAAGGGACATAGTCCTACTCTTTTGCTCATTACACTATCTGTATCACTCTGCTTTAATGCAATTTTTTTAATATACAACGCATGACATTACGATTATTATCGCATTTTTGTTATATGTATACATATCTATGTGTTCATTAATGACGCCTAGCAACCGTACACTCTTTACGGCCAATGCACCAGGGGCTTATGTACCCACAATATGGTGTGAAAAGTCCGAACACTTTCACAAGTGCAGCACCCCGAACTTATAGCATTATATGCATCAGCTCCGAATCATGTCTTTGGTCAAATGTTGGGTTTGCCCGGCTCCTATGTTTTGGTACCTTACGTTCCGCTCTATCGGCTAAGGTAGCGCTAGGAGAACTACTGCGATTGTGCCCGGGTTCTGCCGGGCCGAGCACCTCAGTAGAGAAAGCTAAAACTGACTGTCATGGTAAGGCGAGAGACTGGTCGATGTTCGGCGAGGTTTTTCGAGTCCCTAAAGACTTATGCCGCTTAGGGCGAAAGGACGGCTCCATCCGGCCTACAGGCGTGTATCGCGCCCCGAATTCGGCCTTCCGAATACCAGGGGCTTCGCCGAAATTTAAAATTATAGAATTCTATGGCTAAGTGAGAGTGATAAAGCATTATTAGTCCAGTTGCCTTGTTCGTTGTGCTGAGCACCTCCCTCGAAGGACCCAAACATGGGAACAAGAGTGCTCAGGTTTATCCCGAACACCCCAGCACTCGTGGTATGGGGGCAGAAGCCGAGGACTAGCCATATCTCAGATTGGATAAACAGCCAAACAGAAGGTAATATTTTAAATTCACACAAGCGTTGCATAGCGCATATGAAACAAGTTTTCATTACATAGGATAAAAAACGAGCAAGTCTCATTCAAAGATTACATTTTGTGAACACTCATCCACGATAAGACGGGCGCCCGACAGAACACCCTCGTAGTACATCTCGGGGTGGCGGTGCTCCTTGCCCTCCGGCGGCCCCTCCTTGATAAGCTTCACGGCGTCTAGCTTGACCCACTGCGTTTTCACACGGGCGAAGGCCCGACATGCACCTTCAATGTAGACGGATTGCTTGACGACCTCCAGCCATGGGCATGCATCCACAAGCCGCCTCACCAGGCTGAAGAAGCTGTTCGGAAGAGCGTCGCCAGGCCACAACCGGACTATGAAGCCCTTCATGGCCTGATCGGCCGCCTTATGTAGCTCAGCCATCTGCTTTAGCTGGTCGCTCATTGGCACCGGATGCTCGGCCTCAGTATACTGAGACCAGAACAGCTTCTCCGTCGAGCTTCCGTCCCCGTCCTGGTAGAATAGTGCGGCATCGGACACACTGCGGGGCAAATCTACGAATGCTCCTGAAGAGCTCCGGATTCGGGTAAGTAATCGGTAATTCACCGTTGCATGCTTGCTTTGCATATAGAAAGCCTTACCCGCCGCTATCTTCTTCATCGCGTCAATCTCCTGAAGGGCCCTCTGGGCCTCGGCCTTGGCACTCTTCACGCTCTCACGGGCCGTGGCAAGCTTAGACTCTCTCGTCTTCAAGTCAAGCTCCAACTCCTCGTGCTTCGTCACGAGAGCTTGGAGCTCTTGCCGCACCTCGCCCACCCGAGCCTCGTGCCTCTCTCGCTCGGTGCGCTCCTAGGCCGCCTTTTCTTCGGCCTGGCACAGTGCTTGCTTCAGGGTCGCCACCTCGGTCGTGGCCCCTGTGTCGGGGGTGACTGATCCCCACGGACACCTATGGGACCACGGCGGACCGGGGCCCCTTTCGGTTCGGCAGGGGGGTGAAGAGTGCACGAAGAGCAGATCGAGGCGGACGCACGAGCGACGCGATCAGTTTACCCAGGTTCGGGCCGCGCGGATGCGTAAAACCCTACTCCTGCTTTGGTTTGTATTTGTGTTCTTGCTCGGGAGCGATGAACGCTACAGTACACTTGAATGGCTAGCGAGACCGAGCGTGAGAATGATCGTCCCCCCCTCTCCTGTTGCGCATGGGCCTCCTTTTATATGTCAAAGGGGTCACCGACAGGTGGCAACAGAGATGAGGGCAAAAAGGTAAAAGAGGTGGTGGTTGGGGCCACTGCTTACTACAGTTGTATCATACCTAACCCTGACGGCAGGGGACAAAGGCATTAAATGCCTGTCTGCATCGCCTAGACGGTGCAGAAAGGGACCGTCAGGGGCGCCACCGTTTGCCACGATGGCTATCTTGTCAGCGCCTGCTTGCCACCGCATGCCCCTGGCTGCACAGCCTCCCGCCACGTACGCCAGGAACGGTCCCGGAGCGACACGTTGGTGGGTGAGCTGGAGCGCGGGCTGCGGAGTAGTAGCTTGCCGCGGCAAGCACCTTGCCGTGGATGTTGTCTTGTCGCGTCCGGGAGCTTGTCGCTCACCGGGTCTTGCCAGGACACGCAGCGCGTCGCAGCAAGCTTCTCGAGATGCCTTGGTTGGTCTTCCCGGCAAGCTCCTCTTGCCGGGGTCTTTGTGCGTCGAGTGGCCTTCCCGGCAAGCTCCTCTTGCCGGGGCCTTGCGCCTTGGCTCGAATACTTTGTTCTTGAATGGCTCTAAAGGAACCACGGAGGATCTTGGTGGTCGCCCGGCAAGCCTTGCCGCGGGACGCTACGACTGCCCGTGCACAAGTTCGGGATACTAAGGTACCCCTACTTTAGTACACCGATAGGAGCCCCCGGGCCTGGGCCATACACGGTGCCGAGCGCTATTGGGCCAGGCCCAAAACAGGGCACGGGCACGCGCGGCCTAGGTTACGCCGTATCTGACTCCGCATGCACCGCGCCTCCCCGAGCGGCACGCGTCGAACGCGGCGTCGTGCGTGACGTGGGCGGCATGCGCGGGGCTAAACCCCGCGTGCATGCGTCACGTCGTGGTAAAAGGGGACGGTTTCTTTATTAGGAAAGGCGGAACGTCCGCCACCTCCCCCTTTATAAGCAAAGGGAAGCAGGGGTAGTGCGCCCACTCGCCCCCATTCCGCTCCAATCTTGAAAAACTCCGCCCCGCCTCCGTCTTCCCAAAGCACACAGAGCGTAGCGCCCTGCCCTCCGCATTGCCACCAGCACCACTACGCCGTCGACCTCCTCCACTGCTTCCGCCATGGCTCCGAAGGGCGACAAAGGGAAAGCCGTGAAGTCGACCGAGGCGCAGCGGCTCGCGGCACTGCGAAAGGAGCGAGCCATCCCCCCCCCCCCCAAGCTCGGCGTGAAGGAGCTGCGGGAGTACTATTATCTCTTTTGGGCGACAGAGACGCGAGCTCACCCGCGGACCAAGGTGCTCCCGGCCGCTGCTCACGCGATGGCTCCGGACGGGTACCCTTTCTTTGCCGTCTTCTTCTACTGCGGGCTCTGCCCACCTTTTTCTGAGTTCTTCTGTGATATCATGAACACATACGATCTCTGCCTCCTTGACTTCACTCCCAACGCCGTCCACACCATGGCTGTTTTCGCACACCTCCGCGAGAACTTTGTCGGAGTCCACCCTAGCGTAGCCCTTTTTCGCCACTTTTTCATTCCCTGTGTAGAGAGAGGAGAGCCCTTGTCCGGCGGAATCGCCTGGGTCTCTAGGACCGGCAAGAAGGATTCTTATTTGGAGGGCGAATTCCGTGGCAAGTGGGAGGAGTGGAGGGCTGATTGGTGCTGGATTGTCGAGGAGAGCCCACAGCCATTCACCGCCCGGCGTCAAGTAGCAGCAGTGCGCGACAGTGACTGGAGCGACGTGGCCCCGGAGGACAGCAGGCTGAAGATTGCCGTCACCAGGATCCAGCGCCTCAGGCTTGCCGGACTCACTGTTGGGGCCGTCGGCGCAGACTTTCTTCGTCGCCGCATCGCTCCCCTGCAGGAACGGAGGAGGCCTGCCTGGGAGTTCAAGAACGCGGCAGACAACATGAGGCTGCGCCGAGGCCTCAACTACAATTTCACCGTCCTTGAGCTCAACGGAATACTGCAGGAGCTTTTCAAGTACGATTCAGATCACCCCGAGGTCTTCAGGTTGCCGCAGGGCGTCGTCCCTTTGTGCAACAATTCGGCGCTCGACCGCATCAGGGCGATGATGCCACTGTGCGATTCGCACGGAATCATGCCAACTTGGCAAGAGCTAGAGGACGAGGTTGTGCAGCAATTCTTCGATGACTTGGTGGAATTGCCAATCTGCGCCGACGAGAAGGACGGCCTCACCCACGACACCACCGAGGCGGAGTTGGCGTACATCGCCACCCGGTTGGAGGAGGCGGCGGCAGCTGCCGCGGCGGGCGAGTTCGGCTTCACTTTGGAGGAGGCAGCGACGGCAGAGGCGGCAAACCGTGCCGAGCGAGAGGAAATCTCCGGCAAGAAGGAGCTTGCCTGGCAAGTGGAGCTTGCCGGCAAGGAAGATCTTTTCGGGCGTGGTGCCGGGCCGAGCGAGCCTGCCGAGGATGCTAGCGGGTCGTTGGAGATCGGCTCCTCCTCCACTTCGTCCTCAGACAGCACGCCGCCAGCAGCGCCTCCGTCTCCACCAAGAAGGCGTCTCCGCAAGTTTGGGGATTCAACGAGGCGGCAGGCGGGCCGGCAGTCGCCGCGCCGCACGACGCGCTCCACCGCGGCAAGCACCGTTGCCGCGGGAGCGCCCCATGCTGCTGCTTCGACTGGAGCGGGGTCTTCTCGGACTGCCGCTTCTGCTCCCGCCAAGCGACCAAGGGAGCCTACTCCTCCACCTTCCCGTGCCAGACGTGGGCCGAATTTTGACTTCTCCGCGTTTAGCTCCGACGAGGAAGAAGAAGAGGAGTAAGTTCTTCTTATTGTACTTGCGATTCTTTGATTTCTGCTGTTTTTGTCTTGTGTTGTCTCTCACTTGCCTTTCCCTGTATCTGTTCCTTTTTAGGACTCTGGCGCAGAGAGCGGCAAAGAGAGCCAAGGCGCCGGTGATCTTCATCGAGGACGAACCCACTGTGTCAACAGGGGACGTGCCTGAGACAAACTCGTCGGACCCGGCAGCTGATCTTCAAAGCAGCCCCCAGCGTAAGTGTCTTGTTTACTTCCTGCTGTTGGGCGCGCACGAAGATCCTTGCTGTGTTGATATTTGTTTGTTTGACTTGTGTAGGAGCACAGCAGCCACACCAGGAGAGCCCGGAGGCTGCCCCTGAAGCGCCAAGGGGAAGTCCTCTAGCGAGGGAGAGATCTCCGGCGAGGGAGGAGCCCCCGGCAAGGGAGGAGGCTCCGGCAAGGGAGGAGCCCCCGGCAAGGGAGGGATCTCCGGCAAGGGACTGCGTCGGTGATCCCCCGGCGACGGAGACCGCAGCTGCAGACCCTGGCACAGGTAATTTACTTGCTTTAAACTCCCCTTGGCTCTTTTTCTTGTTGATCTTTCTCTTGGATTTTGCTCGAATTTTGCTTGAATTTTCTCCCCTTTTCCGGCCGTCAGATCCATCTGCCGCAGAGCCGATGGAAACTGAAGTCGCCGCCGACGAAGCAGCCGGTGCCGGCGAGGAGGCCGCCAGGGCTGCCGCCGCGGAGGCGGGCGGGGAGTCTGGCGGTCGTACTGACGACCCGGAGGCCACAGGAGCGCCAGGCGCTGCTCCGACCACCGACTCCTCCGCCGCAGCCGCCGCGCTAGGCTCCGATGAGCCCCAGCCTGGCATCTACCTAAAGGCCGGCGAGGACATCTTCATTAACCTTCCCTGGGCGTCAAGTTCCAGGGCACTGATCGAGGGGGAGATGCTGGACGGAGAGGTGCTTGCCTCCGCCGGGCTGAAACTGGTCGACGCGCCAAGCAGCAGCGGCGGCGAACCTGAAGAGGAGCGCCTGCTGCGGAAGCTAGTGGCGCTCTATCGCACCCGGCAGGCCAAGCTGGAGTCCCGCGAAGCGCTCGTCGCGAAGGCCGGCGCCGATATCGAGAAGCGGGCAGAGGAGCTCCGGAGCGCCAACCAGGAAGCTCTCCGCTCCCTAGCAAAGGAGCGGGAAGATCTTGCCGAAGCGCAACAGGCCTTCCTCCTCGAGAAGGCCGACGTCGAAGAGCGCCAACGCCTTGCCGCGGAGAAGTTGTCTTCGCAGGAGGGTGACTTGGCGCAGCAGAAGGTGCACCTCGACAGCCACGAGCAGGAGCTTGCCGCGCGCGAGCGAGCAGTTGGCGGAGCCGTCAAGCAGGCCAAAGACGCCGCCCAGCTGCCGAGGCCGCCAAGGCTGGGCTGGAGCTGAAGGTGGTGCAGCTGGAGGCGGGCCTCAAGGCGAGCGGCGACGAGCTTGCCGCGCTCAAGCTCGAGCGTGAGAAGGACGCCAATAGCTACTCGGAGCTGTAGGCCCCTTTTCGCCGAGAAGGGCAAGGAACTGGACGCCGCCAAGAACTCCAACGCCGATCTCGAAGTGAAGCTGGCGGCGCTGACCAAATCTCTGGACAGCGCCAAGGAGCAGGAGGCGACCCTGAAGGAAGAAGTCGAGGCCGGCAAGGTGCTGCTGGCGAATGCTGCTCCCGCCCAGAAGACCTTGTCGGAGAACGTGGAGCACTGGACAGAGGGTCTGGTGAACGTCGCCGCGGATGTCGACAAGGAGTTGGCACAATTGGGGATGGTGGATCTCGGGTACTCCTTCGACGAGAATCTCCAACCCAGCGCCAAGCTGACTCTGTTCTTCAAGGGCGTGGCAACGGTGCTTCAGCGACTTCGAGAGCAGATCCCAAAGCAGCTTGCCGACGAGTCGCGCAAGATTTGCGCGGGAGCTCTCCACAAGGTGCTGATGAAGGTGGCCTTCCGCAACCCAGGCCTCCGCCTTACCAACGTCCTCCGAAGCCTGCCGCCAGATGCCGATCTGGAGGAGCTCAAGGCCCTTGTCGCACCTATTGTGGACAGGGTGAGCGGAATCAGAAGGGTCGAGGGCGACTGCGTAGATTAGGCCATCCATCTTTTTCTTTCCTTGTCGTTGTCAATCATGTTATGAAGAACAGTCTGTTAGAGCTGCGACAAGTTATTTTGTAATATACTCTATCCTTGGTAGTAATTGCTATGTTATTTCCTTTACTTGACTCTTTCCTTTGTATGTTTTTACCCTACGCTTTTAGGGAACTTGCCGGCGCGGGCACCTTTGCCGCGAGCGCTGAGTGCGGAACATCAGCAGCCTGCAGGCGGTGCCGCGGCCGACAAGAAACCTTGTCGCGGAGCTAGTCGCAGCTCACTTAAGTCGTTGAGCGGACTCGAAACAACAGTAAGGGCGCAACTAGCTACGAGTTGGTTCCTCCACGCACAGGTTTTCCATACAAGGGACGGTCGTTCAAGGAATATAACTCTATAAATTTAAAGGAAATTTGATTGCTCAGACTTTGGCAACTTATCTTTTTTGTTACTTGCTCCCCGGCAAGGCGAAAACTTCTTGAACGACGCCTGATCCTTACTGTCTCTTCTCCCTCCCCCCCCCCCCCCCGGCAAACTTGTGCGCGAGGGAACCTCCTTTTTCCTGTCAAAAAGAAAGAGGGCGAAACGACAATATGGAGCTTTAAGGCTCGTTATTGCTTACCGGGGGTTAGTGCTGCACAAAATGTCAGATAATACATGCAAAATTTAAAAAGCATGAAATCGACAAGGTGTGCTAAGCACATAATCTTTATGCATGGGATCTGCGCCTGGCTTTGTACGAAGGATTACATGCAACAGCGGCAAGACTTGTACAAAAGGTGGTTGCCGGAACGGATTCCGGCAACCGCGCCCTACGGGTAAAACTTGCGAAGATGCTCAATATTCCAGGAGTTGCTCACTGGAATGCCATCTTCGGTCTCCAGGCGGACAGCGCCAGGCCTGGTGACTCGTTTCACCTGGTAAGGGCCTTCCCACTTCGGCGTCAACTTGTTGGAATTCTTGGCAGACTGAACGTGCCGAAGAACAAGGTCGCCTTCCTCGAGACTTCTGGCGTTAACTTTGCGGCTATGATAGCGGCGCAAAGCTTGCTGGTAGCGAGCGGCTCGCACAGCAGCCTGAAGACGGTCTTCCTCAAGGAGCAGCGCATCGTCTTGTCGCAGCTGCTCTTGCTCAAGCTCATCGTAAGTGAGCACTCGAGGCGACCCGTATACGAGTTCCGTGGGGAGGCCGCCAGGGCTGCGGCCGCGGAGGCGGGCGGGGAGTCTGGCGGCCGTACTGACGACCCGGAGGCCGCAGGAGGGCCAGGCGCTGCTCCGACCGCCGACTCCTCCGCCGCAGCCGCCGCGCCAGGCTCCGATGAGCCCCAGCCTGGCGTCTACCTGAAGGTCGGCGAGGACGTCTTCATTCGGCCCCTACCTGGCGCGCCAAAGATGTCGGGGGTGACTGATCCCCACGGACACCTATGGGACCATGGCGGACCGGGGCCCCTTTCGGTTCGGCAGGGGGGCGGAGAGTGCACGAAGAGCAGATCAAGGCGGACGCACGAGCGACGCGATCAGTTTAGCCAGGTTCGGGCCGCACGGATGCGTAAAACCCTACTCCTGCTTTGGTTTGTATTTGTGTTCTTGCTCGGGAGCGATGAACGCTACAGTGCACTTGAATGGCTAGCGAGACCGAGCGTGAGAATGATCGTCCCCCCCCCCCTCTCCTGTTGCGCATGGGCCTCCTTTTATATGTCAAAGGGGTCACCGACAGGTGGCAACAGAGATGAGGGCAAAAAGGTAAAAGAGGTGGTGGTTGGTGCCACCGCTTACTACAGTTGTATCATACCTAACCCTGACGGCAGGGGACAAAGGCATTAAATGCCTGTCTGCGTCGCCTAGACGGTGCAGAAAGGGACCGTCAGGGGCGCCACCGTTTGCCACGATGGCTATCTTCTCAGCGCTTGCTTGCCACCGCATGCCCCTGGCTGCACAGCCTCCCGCCACGTACGCCAGGAACGGTCCCGGAGCGACACGTTGGTGGGTGAGCTGGAGCGCGGGCTGCAGAGTAGTAGCTTGCCGCGGCAAGCGCCTTGCCGCGGATGTTGTCTTGTCGCGTCCGGGAGCTTGTCGCTCACCGGGTCTTGCCGGGACGTGCAGCGCGTCGCAGCAAGCTTCTCGAGATGCCTTGGTTGGTCTTCCCGGCAAGCTCCTCTTGCCGGGGTCTTTGTGCTTCGAGTGGCCTTCCCGGCAAGCTCCTCTTGCCAGGGCCTTGCGCCTTGGCTCGAATACTTTGTTCTTGAATGGCTCTAAAGGAACCACAGAGGATCTTGGCGGTCGCCCGGTAAGCCTTGCCGCGGGACGCTACGACTGCCCGTGCACAAGTTCGGGATACTAAGGTACCCCTACTTTAGTACACCGACACCCTGGCAAACATACAATGATCCTGTCATTTAGCAATCACGTCCTTTTTCTCATCTACAGACGGGGTATCACTTACCCTTGTTCTCCTTGAGCTGCCTCTTAGCAAGGCCGAGCTCCTTCTGGGACCCCTCGAGGGCCTCCTTCAGTACGACGACCTCCGCAGTTAGTGCGGTGGACGCCAGCAGCAAAGCCTGCACATGCATATTGACATACTCATATTAGACTCATGCGATATTATTTGATCCTCTGTTCGGCTTTTCTTTGTGAACACCGAACAAAGCATCAGGGGCTACTGTCTATGCGGTAACACTTCTACTACATTTTAAAACACTTACCTCGAAGCCTGTTAGAAGGCTAGTACAGGCTTCAGTCAATCCGCTCTTGGCGGACTGAACCTTCTGGATCACCGCACTCATGATAGTGCGGTGCTCCTCCTCGATGGAAGCGCTGCGAAGCGCTTCCAACATAGTGTCCGGCGCCTCTGGGTGGACAGAGGTCACCGGCACAGGCGTCTCACCCTCCTTAGAAGGGGACCGCCTGCCCGAGCTTGAATCCGTTGGAGGGTCTGGCGCGATGTTCGGCTGAGGACCGAACTCGGAGCTCTCGGGGACCCCGTCCCCTTGGCTCCCGGAGTCCGGAAAGTCGCCTTAAGGCGCCTCCGGGACTGTCCCCCCTCGATCTGGTGCCTCTTGAGACAGCACCTCGGCGTCGTCGGCCGGATGAGGGGAGGTGGCGGTCAGGACTGGATCGCTATCCATGTGTGACGAGCCCAGGGAGCCGTCCGAGGATACCTTGATATTGGCTCGGGGCGGCCCGTACAATTGAGTTCGGCGTTAGGGAAAGCAATGCGATAAAGGAATCATATGGTTACCTTGGTATCCGAACACTTACGATCTCCCCTGGGGCTTGCCCCTGGGCAACCACTCGTCTTCACTTTCGTCAGCGGCGGTGGAGCTGTCCGGAAGGAGCGTCATTCCCTTCTTGGATCTTTCGGCCTCCCCAGTTGGGGCGGCCTTCCTTTTCTTGTCTCCCCCAGTCGGTGGGGGAGCCTCTTCTTCCTCTTCCTCGTCTTCGGGGGAAGAGTGCGCCGCAGAGTCATCGGACGGTGAGTCCGACGACACCTGGCGTCGGGAACTCTTTCGAGCTCCCTTGGCCTTCTTGGTCTTCTCCGGCACCTTATAAGGGGCCGGAGTCAGCATCTTCGTCAGAAGAGCGTCTGCGGGGCCTTCGGGCAAGGGAGCCAGACAGTCGATATGTCCGACCATCTTCTGCCAGTCCTGTCAAAATTATGGGAGTTTAGATCCCGCATAGAGCCAATATATATATATATATATATATATATATATATATATATATATATATATATATATATACAAAACAGATATCTTGTAAGTGGTAAAACAACTTACCACACTAGCGTGGCGCTTCGCGCTGAATCCGCGATCCTCAGTAATGGGGGGAGGGACCGCGGCGCCCTTGAACAGCACCCTCTAGGCATCTTCATGAGTCGTGTCGAAGAGCCTGTTCAGAGTTCGGTGCTGCGCGGGATTGAACTCCCACAAGGTAAACTCCCGTTGTTGGCACGGGAGTATCCGGCGAACGAGCATAACCTGGACTATGTTGACAAGCTTGAGCTTCTTATCAACCATGTTCTGAATACATGACTGGAGTCCGGTCAGCTCTTTTGAATTACCCCAGGACAGGCCCTTCTCTTTCCAGGAGGTGAGCCGCATGGGGATGCCAGGTCGGAACTCGGGGGCCGCTGCCCATGCGGGGTCACGCGGGTCGGTGATATAGAACCACCCCGATTACCACCCCTTTATGGTGTCCATGAAGGTGCCCTCGAGCCATGTGATGTTGGGCATCTTGCCCACCATGGCGCCTCCGCACCCCGCCTGGCAGCTGCTCACTACCTTCGGCTTGACATTGAAGGTCTTCAGCAATAAGCTGAAGTTGGGCTTGATGCGGAGGAAGGCCTCGCACACGACGATAAACGCCGAGATGTTGAGGATGAAGTTTGGGGCTAGATCATGGAAATCCAGGCCGTAATAAAACATGATCCCCCGGACGAAGGGATGGAGAGGGAATCCTAGTCCGCGGAGGAAATGGGTGAGGAATACCACCCTCTCATGGGGCTCGAGGGTGGGGATGAGCTGTCCCTCATCTGGGAGCCGGCGCGCGATGTCGTCATGCAGGTATCCGGCTCTCCTTAGTTTCTTGATGTCTCCCTCCGTGACGGAGGAGACCATCCACTTGCCTCCCACTCCGGACATGATTGGAGAAGGTTGAGATGGAAGTGAGGACTTGGGCGCTAGAGCTCGAGTATGCGGGAGCGGATGAGCAGAGGAGGAAGAAGGATGGATAGAAAGGTGAATCCTTATCCCTTTATATGGGCGGGAAAAATTAAACATCCCCACTTTCCTAGTAAAACTCGCTTATCCCCCAAGCGCCGCAATTGATGGCGCGGTTGGGTTACCCACGCCCGTATTGATGAGAATACTGTAATAAGGGGACACGATCTCAGCTTTGACAAGACATGTCGAAAAACTGCCTCGCGTTATGTGCGGGGCTCCTTAAAAGAAATGGTTCGAATAGTCACCGGGCCATGACATGACGTCATGCTGTCAAAACAAGCCAGCAAGTTAGATCTGTGAAAAACATTATTCTCTCTACGGTGAAATGTGGGACTTATTTTGCAGGTCGGACACTATCCTCGTATTCAACTTCTTCTGTAAAGTATTCGGAGAAGGAACCCGCCTTGCAATGCCGAAGACAACTGCGTGCCGGACTCATCATCATTGAATCCTGGTTCAGGGGCTACTATGGGAGTCCTGGATTAGGGGGTCTCCCGACAGCCGGACTATCTCCATTGGCCGGACTGTTAGACTATGAAGATACAAGATTGAAGACTTCGTCTCGTGTCCGGATGGGACTCTACTTGGCGTGGAAGGCAAGCTAGGCAATACGTATATGGATATCTCCTCCTTTGTAACCGACCTTGTGTAACCCTAACCCTCTCCGGTGTCTATATAAACCGGAGGGTTTTAGTCCGTAGGACAACAATCACAACGTACAATCATACCGTAGGCTAGCTTCTAGGGTTTAGCCTCTCTGATCTCGTGGTAGATCCACTCTTGTAATACCCATATCTTCAATATTAATCAAGCAGGACGTAGGGTTTTACCTCCATCAAGAGGGCCCGAACCTAGGTAAAACTTCGTGTCCCTTGCCTCCTGTTACCATCCGGCCTAGACGCACAGTTCGGGACCCCCTACCCGAGATCCTCCGGTTTTGACACCGACAACGGGGCAGCCATCCGCCGCATCCCCAACGACCTATAAGATCCCCTCGACCTCCTAGCGAACCCTAGATCTCCACTCCTCCCCTCCTTCGCTCGCCCCCTTTGTTTTCTTCGTCACCCGATGCTGCCATCGTCGTGCGCCGCTCGATCCCGTGGCCACCGTCCTCCTCTCACCCCGCTGCCATGCGGTAGGGCTTCGCCATCGTCTTCCACGCCGTCTGGTGCCAGCCATTCGAGCCGGGAGCACCTACGTCGAGCCTGGTGGCACCATATTCTTCCCGCTGTCCTGTAACATCCCAAATTTTCAATTTGGAATGTTATACATTAGATCATCACTGCATATCATATTTTATCGTGCATTTTGGTTGATCCTAGAAAATTCTACGCAACTCAATGACCCACGGAGAGAGTTGGGGATTTCGTTATTTTCATATTTGAGTTTTCTCAAATTTTGAGAATAGGATCATTTGATTTTATTTATTTTATCATCAATTATTTCTATTACAAAAATATGAGAGAGGGAATAAAATGACTTTCCCAAAATAGAGAAATATTGAGGAATTATTAATAAAATCAAATAAGATTTTATTTCGGAGTTTTTCGGTGTTTTATTTGAATTTAGGAAAAAATGCGTTTTTCAAAATTGCATTTAGGTCCCAAATAAATGGTCACCTTGTGCGGCTTGATTTTAGAAGCCCGTGAAAATTTATTTCGGAATTTTTGGAGTCTGTTTAGTATTTCTTTTTATTTTTCTTCTGAGCGGAATAATATAAAAAAACGAACCGACTTCGGGCCGTACCCGAGCGGGACACCGCCCGGGGCAGCCTTTAAATAGCGCCGCCCCGACCCGCCCCAGCCCATCAGCCCCGCCTCAATCCGCGCGCGCCGCCTGAGCCGCCACCGCCGACGCTCCCGCCGCCCGAGGTTCGCCATGCCTCATTTTTCGTGCCGAAAAAAAGAGAAAAAAAAAAGAGAAAAAAATTCGGCGTTCGTCGTTTTTCTTTTTCTCGGATTAAATCCGCGATTTTTTTGATCGCGATTCCTGATCCGATTTTTGTTTTAGTTTAACTTTTTGCTCGTTTATCGGAATCAAGCGATTCAAGCGCCTAGAGATTCGTCTCGAAACCCTCTATTCGTTTAACCAACTTAAACAAGATTTTGCTACTGTAAAATTTGCCCTAGATCCAGATTACTAGAACAAAGTTGTTTTCTTTCGCCGTTTGTCTTTCGTTGCTTCGTTCGATTTGATTCTTGTTGCCAACCGGAGTTCTTAAGTTGAACCTTCTGGTTAAATCTCTTATTTGAGTTATACCTGTGCATTAGATGAGTACTTATTGTATGCTTGTTTGTTTGTCTGCGATAGAGTACCCGGAGTGTGCCGCCTGTTACTTCGAATCGTTAGGTTTCGCGGATCATCAGCAAGGCAAGTAACACTTTGATCATACCTTTTCTACTACCTAGTTTTATTGCATTAGATCAATCCTCACACATTGCATGATTAGGATCTAATTAAATTGTGGGATGGGAAGTAGATGAGGTAGTACCTATTACCTGTTTATTATCAAACCTTTGGGAGTTACTTCTACGTTTGCTTATTATGCCATGCTATGCTAGTAGACGTGGATTGGGTGAGTGAAATCCATGACGGATGTGAGATTGTTAATTAATGGTTTATCTAAGGTGGCAACTTAAACACACATCTGGGTGGATTGAGGCACCTGGGTATTCCAGGACTTGCCTGTTTTCTTTTGGACCACCACCCAGGCTCAAAGGGATCATCAGACTATTCATACTAGAAACTTCTGTGTGCAGCCACAAGCTATTATGGGCTCTAGCATAGTTGACTAAGTCGTGCGAACTCTTACAGTGGTAGACTAGCAGATGTAGGGGATGTAGGTGGTACGGTCTACCCGATCGTAAGGTGCTAGCGCTTCTGAAAGACTATGTCTCGGTCATCCGTCTTCTCAAACACCATGTAGTGCGAGAAACCAAACGGAGGCGATCGAGTCTTGTGGGGAAAAGTGCGCAAACCTCTGCAGAGTGTAATAAACTAATCATGGTTAGCCGTGTCCCCGGTTATGGACATCTTGAGTATCTAGTACTTGGATTTTCATATGAATCTCAACATGTTACTCTAAATTAATTTTGTTGGGTTGTGTTTAATGATGATGCTTAATTGGGATTAAGGATGTTGTCAACCATTCTCAATGTTTAACAACCACCATGATAGTAATTAAATTTTATTCCTTTGAAGTAGGGAAAAATTGGCTTTACGCAAAACAGAAACCGTAGAGCTTTCCACCAGCCAAATATGCATATAGTATAGCTGTTTCATTCCATTACTCTCTATGTGTTACCTTTCTAGCATATTCCATGTGCTGACCCGTTTCGGGCTGGAACGTTAATGTTGCAGACTTTTCAGACGGCGATTAAGGAGTTTTTAGGTCGTGGTTCTATACTCAGTGATGCCGTTGGAGTTGATGGACTCACTTACCTTCCAAGCCTTCTGCTGTTATCGTTATTAGATGGCCTTAAGCCATATTTATTGTAATAAGTTCTCTATGGAGACACTCGATGTAATAAGTGTGTGATTGCTACTCTGCTATAAATCCTCCGAGTACTGTGTGGTGTCAGCATTACTAATCCAGGGATGACACCGGAGCACAGAGATCAGACTATTTGAGGTCTAGTCGCTACAGAGATGGTATCAGAGCACACGCTGACTGTAGGACACGACCACTAAGCACAAGCCCTAGATCACTATTCACTCTCTTCTCTTCTAACTTCTCACATTTTCTACTCTTTAGGATGGCAGATGCAAGGAACAAGTTCACGCAGCCGGATGAAGATACACCCTTTGGACGTCACTTGAAGGAAGTCACTAGATACCTGAACATAGGAGTACCAAGGTTCACGGGAACCTACAACGCCACTTTACCTGAAGAAGAGCGCTGGATGATTCAAGTTCAAGTTCAGGAAGGACGTTCATGCCAGTCACTGAGCCCATGGAGTTTTCTTTTGATGCACCAACTTGGAATCTAGGAAAGAGCATGGCAGCTCACATCGCCATGGGACGCATTGGAGAAGTCTACCGCAAGGATCTCAAGGATACTATCTACCGGATTTGTGGGTGCCGAGATGAGCACTGGGAGATGATCAGCACCAGGGAGGATAGGTCAATCGCAACTTTTATCCAGGAGTTAAACCAGCACATTCGACGATAGGGGAACCAGATGTGCGCCGACATGATAGATCTGAAGAAGGATAAGACTAGAATCAAGGAACTGGAGGAAGAACTCAAGGCTACACGTGAAGATTATGAAGAGGAAATTGAAGTATTGGTGGATAAGAATGCCGACCTCACTATGAAGCTAGCCGTATTTATGGGAGGCCCTACGCTAGTAGAGGAAGACGAAGAACCCCAGGAGATTAGCCCGGAAGACTGCATCATCATCGACGGCACCGACTCGGAACAAGATAGTAGCGATGATGACTATGTCGATGAAGCAGGAGCAGATATTATGGAGTCAACGACCAAAGAATATCTCTAGTAGACCACCACATCAGTAGTAGTAATCCACCATGTAAATATAGTAGTCCGAGCACTTTTGCGATAGATAGATCGATTGTATGCCCTTGTTTGATTGATTGAAGTGAATTGTTTGTTTTTGCCTCATGTGCATATGGGTAGTGTTTTCTCTTTAGACCCCCTCTATTCTTATATCTCATCTTTTCTAAACCCTCAGATGCCTCCGAGACGTGACCCCGGATTTGCCTTTCCACCGGAGCTCACCGAGTTGATCTAGCAGCAGAACACATTGATGTAGTTGCTAGTCCAGAATCAGAATCAGGGGAACAACAACAACAACAACCCACCACCACCACCACCTATTGACCACTTAGCCCGTTTTCTTAGGCTGAACCCGCCGGTGTTTTCCAGTAGCACCGAGCCGATAGTAGCAGATGATTGGCTCCGCAAGACAGCTAGGGAGTTGACCACAGCAGGATGCACAGATGCGGAGAAGGTGAAGTTTGCCGCACATCAACTAGAAGGACCCGCAACATCATGGTGGGAGAATTTCACAGCCACTTTCCCTGTAGACACTGTCACATGGGACCAGTTTCAGCAGGCTTTTCGTACTGCACATGTTTCAATAGGAGCTATGGCCATGAAGAAGCATGAGTTTTGCAACTTGCGCCAAGGAGGAAGGACAGTTGGCCAGTATGTGGAGGAATTTAGTAAGCTAGCACGTTATGCCCAGATGACGTAGCTATGGATGCAGCTAAGCAAGAGAAGTTTCTGGAAGGACTGAATGATGAGTTGAGCATGCAGTTGATGGTAGCAACCTTCAACAACTACCAGGAGTTGGTAGATCGTGCTCTTATGATTGAAGGGAAGCACCAGCAAATTGAGAACCGCAAGAGGAAGTATGGACAAGGAAAGTACAATTCAGGAGCTCAGCAGAAACCCCGTTTTACCCCTAGACCGGGAGGACATTTTCAGCATACCCATGGAGGAGGTAGCACGCACAATCACAATGGCACCAAGAATGGAAATGGCAATGGAGGAAGCAATGGCCAGAACCGCACCAACCCATCCACCCCAGCCAAGAAGGACCTAAGCCAAGTCACTTGTTTTAAGTGTCAGAAAATCGGACATTATGCCAATGAATGTCCTGAAGGCCAAAATGGCAATGGAAGTTCTGGAAAGAAGCCGAACCCTTTCAACAAGGGACAGGTGAACCACATTAGCGTGGAGGAGGTTGAAGCTCAGCCCGATGCAGTAATAGGTAAGTTTTTGGTTAAGTCATTTACTGCACTCGTTGTTTTTGATACTGGTGCAATGCATTCATACATCTCAAGGGGATTTGTGGATAAGTGTAACCTATCAACCCAAGCCCTTAGGTCACCCATGTTAGTAACCTCGCCCGGAGCAGAGTATGTGGCTAGTCTATGGTGTGATCGGTTACCATTAAGGATTGGTAACTATGTTTTTCCCTCAGACCTAATAGTATTGGAATCTCAAGGATTGGATGTGATATTAGGCATGGATTGGTTATCAAAGTATGAAGGGAATATTGAGTGTGCTAGTAAGACAATTTTGCTTACCACCCCAGAAGGGAGAAGGATCAAGTATGTATCCCGGCATGTGCCAAAGAGGACTCAAGTAAATTGCCTAACAGGAGTTGTGCAAGAGGAAGTACCAGTGGTAAGAGATTTTACTGATGTATTTCCAGAGGAGTTGCCACGCATGCCACCAGATAGAGATATTGAGTTTTTGATTTAGCTATTGCCAGGCACAGGTCCAATATCAAAGAGACCATATAGGATGCCAGCAAAGGATTTGGTGGAAATTAAGAAGCAGATTAAGGAGTTACTGGATAAAGGATATATTCGCCCAAGTTCTTTGCCTTGGGGATCGCCAGTACTTCTAGTGGAGAAAAAGGATGGATCGTTAAGGATGGTTGTAGATTATCGAGGATTGAATGAAGTAACGATCAAGAACAAGTACCCACTACCGATGATCAGCGATCTGTTTGATCGATTGCAAGGAGCTAAGGTATTTTCCAAGATCGATCTGCGATCAGGATACCACCCGTTGAAGATTCGAGAACAGGATATTCCGCAGACAGCTTTTACCACCAGGTATGGGCTGTACGAGTATACCGTTATGTCATTTGGTCTGACTAACGCACCTGCCTATTTTATGAACATGATGAACAAAGTGTTTATGGAGTTTTTGGATAAGTTCATCATAGTGTTCATTGATGATATCCTGGTTTATTCGAAGAATGAAGAGGAACATAAGGAGCATTTGTGTTTGGTACTTGGAAAGCTCAGAGAACATCAATTATATGCCAAGTTCAGCAAATGTGAGTTTTGGTTGAAGGAAGTAGGATTCCTCATACACGTTATATCTGGAGAAGGTATAACAGTTGATCCCACTAAAGTTGAAACCGTGACCAAGTGGGAAGCCCCAACAACAGTTGGAGAGATCCGGAGTTTTCTTGGACTCGCAGGATACTACCGGAGATTTATTGAGAATTTCTCAAAGATTGCGAAGCCTATGACTGAGTTGTTGAAGAAAGATACCAAGTTCATATGGACGAAGGAATGTGAGGCTAGTTTCCAGGAGTTGAAGAAACGTTTAGTTACCTCACTAGTGTTGATTTTGCCAGACCAGACCAAGGATTATGAGGTGTATTGCGACTCTTCACATCGAGGACTTGGAGCAGTGCTTATGCAGGAAGGGAGAGTTGTTTCATATGCCTCAAGACAACTGAAGCCTCATGAGTTGAACTATGCCACGCATGATTTGGAGTTAGCAGCCGTAGTGCATGCTTTGAAAACATGGAGACATTTCCTCATTGGAAATCATTGTGAGGTGTACACGGATCATAAGAGTTTGAAGTACATTTTCACACAGAAGGAGTTAAATCTCAGACAAAGGGGATGGTTGGAGCTTATCAAGGATTATGATATGAAATTGCATTATCATCCTGGAAAGGCTAATGTAGTAGCTGACGCATTAAGCCATAAGAGCCATGTCAATACGTTAATGACGGGAGAAATACCCAAGGAGTTGGCAAAAAATCTTCGTGAACTATGTTTGGAAATAGTTCCGAGAGGCTACGTAGCAGCATTGGAGATTTAGTCAACTTTGATGGATAGAATCAGGGAAGCTCAGAGGACCGACAAAGAGATTGCCACTATAAATGAGAAACCGAGCAAAGGAAAAGCTAAAGGATTTCGTGAAGATGAGCACGACACCCTATGGTTTGAAGACCGCGTTTACGTGCCCAATGACCCAGAGATCAGGAAGTTGATTTTGCAAGAGGCACACGATTCACCATATTCGATTCACCCAGGAAATACCAAGATGTATTTGGATTTGAAGGACATTTTCTGGTGGACTGGAATGAAGAAGGATATTGCGGAGTATGTAGCAGTTTGTGATGTATGTCAGAGAGTAAAGGCAGAACATCAGAAGCCAGCAGGATTGTTACAACCATTGCCTATACCCGAATGGAAGTGGGATAAGCTAGGCATGGATTTTATCACGGGATTTCCCAGGACTCGTTCGGGCTATGACTCGATTTGGGTTGTAGTCGATCGATTGACGAAAGTAGCTCATTGCATCCCAGTAAAGACCACTTACACCAGTGCTAAGTTGGCAAAGATATACATGACCAGGATCGTATGTTTGCATGGAGTTCCAAGGAGTATCATATCAGATAGAGGAACCCAGTTTACCTCAAAGTTCTGGAAGCAGTTGCATGAAACTTTGGGAACCATGCTAGAATTCAGTACAACTTTTCATCCACAGACAGATGGACAGACCGAGAGAGTCAATTAGATTTTGGAGGATATGCTGAGAGCTTGTGCGCTAGATTACGGATCTAGTTGGGACGAAAATTTGCCATATGCAGAGTTCTCTTACAACAACAGTTATCAAACCAGTTTAAAGATGGCCCCTTTCGAAGCCTTGTACGGAAGGAGGTGCAGGACACCGTTGTCATGGGATGAAGTTGGAGACCGCGAGTTGTTTGGACCTGACTTGATTAAGGAGTCTGAACAGAAGGTGAAGTTGATTCGCGATAGGCTCAAGGTAGCCCAGTCCAGATAGAAGAGTTATGCAGATTCTAAATGCAAGGAGACAGTTTACGAAGTCGGAGATAGAGCTTATCTTCGAGTATCTCCACTTCGAGGAACAAAGCGTTTTGGAGTTAAAGGGAAGTTAGCGCCACGATTTGTAGGATCATATCGAGTTTTGGAGCGTATGGGAGAAGTGGCCTACAAGTTGGAATTGCCTGAAGGATTGTCAGGAGTTCATGATGTGTTCCACGTTTCCCAATTGAAGAAGTGTCACGCGGAGATGGCTGACATACCGTTGAGAGACACAGTGCCTTTGGAAACTATTCAGTTGGATAACGATTTGACCTACGAGGAGAAACCAGTTAAGATCCTCGAGTTTGCCAGCCGAGTTACCCGCAGCAAGGTTATCAAGTTTTGCAAAGTTCAGTGGAGCCACCACACGGAGGATGAAGCCACCTGGGAGCGAGAGGAAGATTTGCTCAAAGACCACCCTCACCTATTTTCTAGCCAACCCGAATCTCGAGGGCGAGATTCATCTTAAGGGGGGTATGTTTGTAACATCCCAAATTTTCAATTTGGAATGTTATACATTAGATCATCACTGCATATCATATTTTATCGTGCATTTTGGTTGATCCTAGAAAATTCTACGCAACTCAATGACCCACGGAGAGAGTTGGGGATTTCATTATTTTCATATTTGAGTTTTCTCAAATTTTGAGAATAGGATCATTTGATTTTATTTATTTTATCATCAATTATTTCTATTACAAAAATATGAGAGAGGGAATAAAATGACTTTCCCAAAATAGAGAAATATTGAGGATTTAATAATAAAATCAAATAAGATTTTATTTCGGAGTTTTTCGGTGTTTTATTTGAATTTAGGAAAAAATGCGTTTTTCAAAATTGCATTTAGGTCCCAAATAAATGTTCACCTTGTGCGGCTTGATTTTAGAAGCCCGTGGAAATTTATTTCGGAATTTTTGGAGTCTGTTTAGTATTTCTTTTTATTTTTCTTCCGAGCGGAATAATTAAAAAAAACGAACCGACTTCGGGCTGTACCCGAGCGGGACACCGCCCGGGGGCAGCCTTTAAATAGCGCCGCCCCGAGCTGCCCCAGCCCATCAGCCCTGCCTCGATCCGCGCGCGCCACCGGAGCCGCCGTCGCCGCCACCGACGATCCCGCCGCCCGAGGTTCGTCGTGCCTCGTTTTCCGTGCCGAAAAAAGAGAAAAAAAAGAGGAAAAAAATTCGGCGTTCGTCGTTTTTCTTTTTCTCGGATTAAATCCGCGATTTTTCTGATCGCGATTCCAGATCTGATTTTCGTTTTAGTTTAACTTTTCGCTCGTTTATCGGAATCAGGCGATTCAAGCGCCTAGAGATTCATCTCGAAACCCTCTATTCGTTTAACCAACTTAAACAAGATTTTGCTACTATAAAATTTGCCCTAGATCCAGATTACTAGAACGAAGTTGTTTTCTTTCGCCGTTTGTCTTTCGTTGCTTCGTTCGATTTGATTCTTTTTGCCAACCGGAGTTCTTAAGTTGAACCTTCTGGTTAGATCTCTTATTTGAGTTTTACCTGTGCATTAGATGAGTACTTATTGTATGCTTGTTTGTTTGTCTGCGATAGAGTACCCGGAGTGCACCGCCTGTTACTTCGAATCGTTAGGTTTCGCGGATCATCAGCAAGGCAGGTACGTAACACTTTGATCATACCTTTTCTACTACCTAGTTTTATTGCATTAGATCAATCCTCACACATTGCATGATTAGGATCTAATTAAATTGTGGAATGGGAAGTAGATGAGGTAGTACCTATTACCTATTTATTATCAAACCTTTGGGAGTTACTTCTACGTTTGCTTATTATGCCATGCTATGCTAGTAGACGTGGATTGGGTGAGTGAAATCCATGACAGATGTGAGATTGTTAATTAATGGTTTATCTAAGGTGGCAACTTAAACACACATCTGGGTGGATTGAGGCACCTGGGTATTCCAGGACTTGCCTGTTTTCTTTTGGACCGCCACCCAGGCTCAAAGGGATCATGAGACTATTCATACTAGAAACTTCTGTGTGCAGCCACAAGCTATTATGGGCTCTAGCATAGTTGACTAAGTCGTGCGAACTCTTACAGTGGTAGACTAGCAGATGTAGGGGATGTAGGTGGTACGGTCTACCCGATCGTAAGGTGCTAGCGCTTCTGAAAGACTATGTCTCGGTCATCCGTCTTCTCAAACACCATGTAGTGCGAGAAACCAAACGGAGGCGATTGAGTCTTGTGGGGAAAAGTGCGCAAACCTTTGCAGAGTGTAATAAACTAATCATGGTTAGTCGTGTCCCCGGTTATGGACATCTTGAGTATCTAGTACTTGAATTTTCATATGAATCTCAACATGTTACTCTAAATTAATTTTGTTGGGTTATGTTTAATGATGATGCTTAATTGGGATTGAGGATGCTGTCAACCATTCTCAATGTTTAACAACCACCATGATAGTAATTAAATTTTATTCCTTTGAAGTTGGGAAAATTGGCTTTACGCAAAACAGTAACCATAGAGCTTTCCACCAGCCAAATATGCATATAGTATAGCTGTTTCATTCCATTACTCTCTATGTGTTACCTTGCCAGCATATTCCATGTGCTGACCCATTTCGGGCTGCAACGTTAATGTTGCAGAGTTTTCAGACGACGATTAAGGAGTTTTTAGGTCGTGGTTCTATACTCAGTGATGCCGTTGGAGTTGATGGACTCACTTACCTTCCAAGCCTTCTGCTGTTATCGTTATTAGATGGCCTTAAGCCATATTTATTGTAATAAGTTCTCTATGGAGACACTCGATGTAATAAGTGTGTGATTGCTACTCTGCTATACACTACTAGGAAAAGGGCTATAGATGGAATTGACACTAATGGCGCACCAGACATGTGGTGCGCCATTACTATATACTAATGGCGCACCATGTGTTGGTACGCCATTAGTGTCCAAATACTAATGGCGCACCACATCCACGATGCGCCATTAGTAAAAAAAATTTAATTTTTTTTTAAAAACTACTAATGGCGCACCGCGGATGTGGTGCGCCATTACTAGTTCAACTAGTAATGGCGCACCACATCCACGGTGCGCCATTAGTAAAAAAAATTTGAAATTTTTTAATTTTTTTTCAAAACTACTAATGGCGCATCGTCGCATGATGCGCCATTACTAGTTTTTTTTTGAAATTTTTTAATTTTTTTTTCAAAACTACTAATGGCGCACCGTGGCATGGTGCGCCATTACTAGTTGAACTAGTAATGGCGCACCATGCCACGGTGCGCCATTAGTACCTTGGCCACCACTTCCACCGAATGCACCCCCCCCCCCCCCCCGTGGATCGCCTTTTCAGTTTTAAAAAAAATAAAAGAAAATGATGAAAATGTCAAAAAAATAAAAGAAAATAAGTTTCCCATGTGATATGTGGTCTAGTTGTTGGGAAAATTTGCAAATATGAATTTCGACTTCATTTGCAAAATCTCTCGAGAATTTGTAAAAATGGGCATAACTTTTGCATACTAACTCGGATGAAAAAGTTTTTTATATGAAAAATCATCTACTCGAAAAGTTACATCCAAATTTAACGGGGGGGGGGGGGGGGTACCCCGTTAAACATTTTCAAAATCCTCAAAAACCTAACAGAAAAAAAGATACGGGGCTTTTAAGATCTGGAGGTAAAAAAATTTAAAAAAAATTCAAATTTACTAATGGCGCACCAGCCCATGGTGCGCCATTAGTATCTTCCCGCCTTCAAAATTCAAAATAAGTCAACAAAATAAAAAAAGTTACTAATGGCGCACCTGCCCACGGTGCGCCATTAGTATCTTCCCGCCTTCAAAATTCAAAATAAGTCAAAAAAATAAAAAAAATTACTAATGGCGCACCTGCCCACGGTGCGCCATTAGTATCTTCCCGCCTTCAAAATTCAAAATAAGTCAAAAAAATAAAAAAGATAAAGAGTTACTAATGGCGCACCTGGCCACGGTGCGCCATTACTATGTCGTATACATGGCTGGGCGCACCTCCTCCACTCCACCTCTCCTCCATTCCATCTCCTCCTCTCCTCTCCTCCACTCCTCCACTCCATCTCCTCCTCTCCTCCACTCCATCTACTCCTCTCCGGCGACCTCCTTCTCCTCTCCGGCGACCTCCTCCTCCTCCTCTCCGGTGACCTCCTCCTCCTCCTCTCCGGCGACCTCCTCCTCTCCGGGAACCTCCTCCTCCCTCCTCTCCTCTCCTCCCCCCACGGTTTCTCCTCCCTCCTCTCCGGTGAGCTCCTCCTCCTTCCTCTCCTCCCATTCCCTCATGGTTTCTCCTTCCTCTTCTCCGATGCTTCGGTGAACTCCTCTCCGGCGACCTCCTCCTCCTCTCCGGCGATGTAGGCAAGCGCCTCTCCGGTGACCTCCTCCTCCTCCTCTCCGGCAAAAGAACACGGCAAAAGAATGTACAAGATCCAAAAACAGGAACAAAATTTGAAATAATATCGTGCCAAAACGAGCAAAAAAAACTAGCAAAAAATGGGCAAAAAAATCACGATCCAGATCCAAATTCAAAATTCAAAAATACTAATGGCGCACGGTGGGGGTTAGACGGTGCGCCACTACTATTTTCCCGCCTTCAAAATTCAAAAATACTAATGGCGCACCGTGGCCTATACTAATGGCGCACATGTGGCCTATACTAATGGCGCACCGTGGCCTATACTAATGGCGCACCAGTGGTGCGCCATTAGTATACAAGGTACTAATGGCGCACCAGTGGTGCGCCATTAGTAAAAATTACTAATGGCGTGCTAGTAATGGCGCACCAGTGATGCGCCATTAGTAGGCAAAACTGGTGCGCCATTAGTAGGCCTTTTCCTAGTAGTGATAAATCCTCCGAGTACTGTGTTGTGTCAGCATTACTGATCCAGGGATGATCCGGTCGCCGTCGTTCATCGTCGAATCCGCGGCCTCTGCTGCTCCTAAGCCACCGCCGGGCCTTCGTGTGCCTCCCCGTTGAGCAGCCTCTCCTTTCCCCTCTCTTAGCGCTGCTTGTAGACGTCGTAGGCTGCTGCACTTCGTCTTGCCCGGAGTTGTGCTCGCCGCGCTCCATGGCCGCATCCCGCAGCTGACGCCGCCCCTCTGTCTCGTGTAACTGCGCCCGCGCGAGCGTCCGACCGCGCCTGCGGCCTCCCAGGGCCGCGTCCTACTTCCCTCGCCCCGCTGCTCGTCCGAACGTTGTGCGTGTGCTGGGTGCGTCCGCCCCGTCGCTGTGCCGCGCCGCAGCCTCCCAGCTCCCGCTGCCATTGCTTATGCTCCTAGCGCTGCTTGCTGCTGCTCATGCTCCTAGATGCACCGTGAATTCCCCTGCCGCTTCTCTTGCCGTTCTGCTACTGCTCTTTGCTGCTACTGCCCATGCTGCCGCCGCCGCTGTGGATGCCACTTGCGCGCTCCGCCCCTGGCCAGCGTCATGGCCGCCGGCGCACCCGTGTGCGTGTGTGCTGTGTGTGTAGAGTGTGGCTGCACTCACCTCTGCTGCTGCTCCCCTGCTGCTCTAGCTAGCTTTTCTAATTTCACACCGAGTAACCCCCTGGACTGCCCGTAGACAGTGGCTAAACAACTTCTAACAGGAGCACAAATATTATTGGGAGGTAGTACACTTAACAAGTCTCAAATGTTTCCACTGGACCAAATCCTTGCGATGCGTGGATTAATTCCTATGAAAATCACAAAGTTCTATGTTTTGTTAACAAAAAAACCCGAAACAGCTTTATTTTCATAGCTACTTTAGAGCTGTTGATGATCAGGCAAATGACCTCTAATATGGATGAAAGTGATACTAACATGTAGATCGCAGAGAAATGCTCACAATTGATATAAGGCACAAAATCATAGGATGTACAGAACAATAGCTATAGCCTCCGAAAAACAGCTAAGTGATGTTTTAAACTTTCGAATTCTCAGACTTAGTAGAATTTCATGGATTTTCAGGATATTGTTAAATCTTTGAAAAATCATATTAAATAAATCCATAACTCGGATGAAAATAGTTTATACATGAAAGTTGCTCAGAACGACGAGACGAATCTGAATACATAGCCCATTCGTCCTTCACACATCCCTAGCATAAAGAACACGCAACTTTCCCCCTCCGGTTCATCTGTCCGAAAACGCGAAACACTAGGGATACTTGCTTGGATGTTTCACCCCTTCACTGGTATCACCTCCTATTGCGTTAGGGCACACATGTCTCTGTTACTTGTCATGTCATGCATCTATTTGCATTCTATTCATTGTTTCTTCCCCCTCTTCTCTCTGGTAGACTACGAGACTGACGACGCTGCTAGTGCCCCGATCGACTACGTTGTTGGCGACTCCTTGCCAGAGCAACCAGGCAAGCCCCCCCTTGATCACCAGATATCACCTATTCTTCTCTCTACTGCTTGCATTAGAGTAGTATAACATGTTACTGCTTTCCGTTAATCCTATCCTGATGCATAGCCTGTCATTGTTGCTACAGTTATTGATACCTTACCTACAATCCTAATTGCTTAGTATAGGATGTTAGTTTATCATCAGCGGCCCTACATTCTTGTCTGTCTGCCATGCTATACTATCAGGCCATGATCACTCGGGAGGTGATCATGGGTATATACTTATATATGATACTTGTGGTGACTAAAGACGGGTCGGCTCGAAGAGTACCCGCGAGTGATTCACTTATTGGGTCCGAAAGGACGTTTGTCCCGATGGCCCTCTGAGTGGATCTTTGTGGCGGAGCGACATGGTAGGTTGAGACCACCTAGGAGAGAGGTGGGCTTGGCCCTGGTTGGCATCCGCGGTTATTTAAAAATAACATGCTTAACGAGATCTTGGTATTTGATCTGAGTCTAGCCACTGGCCTATACACACAAACCAACTACGCGGGAACAGTTATGGGCACTCGACGTCGTGGTATCAGCCAAAGCCTTCGTGACGTCAGCAACTGAGCGGCGCGCGTCAAATTGGACCATAAGCCTGCTCTTGTATTAAGGGGGCTAGGTCTGCTTCCGGCCGCCCTCGCAACATGCAGGTGTGCAATGGGCGATGGGCCCAGACCCCTGCGCCATAGGATTTAGACCGGCATGCTGACCTCTCTGTTGTGCCTAGGTGGGGCTGCGACGTGTTGATCTTCCGAGGCCGGGCATGACCTAGGAAAGTGTGTCCGGCCAAAGGGGATCAAGCGTGTTGGGAAATGTGGTGCACCCCTGCAGGAAAGTTTATCTATTCAAATAGCCGTGTCCCTCGGTAAAAGGACGACCCGGAGTTGTACCTTGACCTTATGACAACTAGAACCGGATACTTAATAAAATACACCCTTCCAAGTGCCAGATACAACCCGATGATCGCTCTCTCATAGGGCGACGAGGGGAGGATCGCCGGGTAGGATTATGCTATGCGGTGATACTTGGTTAACTTACCATCTACTCTCTTCTCTTGCTTCAAGATGGAGGCTGCCAGAAGCGTAGTCTTCGATAGGACTAGCTATCCCCCTCTTATTCTGGCATTCTATAGTTCAGTCCACATATACTACCCCTTTCATTGATACAATGCATATGTAGCGTAGCTCCTTGCTTGCGAGTACTTTCGGTGAGTACTCACGGTTGCTTTGCTCCCCCTTTTTCCCTTTCTATATCCGGTTGTTGTGACCAGACGTTGGAGTCCAGGATCCAGAGGATCTCGATGATGATTCTACGTGGAGTTCGACTTCGAGGAGTAGTTAGGAGGTCCTAGGCGGGAGGCCTTGCCTTTTCGATCGTTGCTACTTTTGTGCTAGCCTTCTTAAGGCAATATTGTTTTACTTATGTCTATACACAGATATTGTTGCTTCTGTTGACTCTTGTGTCTTCGAGCATTTGTATTCGAGCCTTCGAGGCCCCTGGCTTGTAATATAAAGCTTGTATTATTTTAATTTGTGTCTAGAGTTGTGTTGTGATATCTTCCCGTGAGTCCCTGATATTGATTGTACACATTTGCATGTATGATTAGTGTACGATCAAATTGGGGGAGTCACAAGTTGGTATCAGAGCCGACTGCCTGTAGGAATCCCCCTTCCACACTCCTTGGCCGAAGTCGAGTCTAGACATTGCAACACTTTTACTAACGTGTTTGTGTGCCTTACAGGCCCACGTCGCCATTTGGGTGGTATTAGGATCTTTTACTCCTCGTCTATACTCTGGGACTCTGATCTCTCTCCTATTCGGGTTAAATGATTTGCTAACTCTAACTCTAGGTTCTCGTAAATAATTTCTCCCGGAGAGCCCCTCAGTCCGAAAGATCGCTTGCTCCACCAGAAGATTCCGAAGACACTCTACGATGTTCTCTCGAGACTATGTGCCATCGATTTTACAATTCCCTACCACCGATGTATCCTTATGGATAACTACCTACATTTTTTGTTCATACATTCATCCCCAGTTGTTTATGTGTTTCACTAAGGTCTTCGAAATAATATTCAATCTTCCGAAAATCCTTAGCAGATTATTGCTCTTGAAATTCTTGCTTGCTTGCATTATGGTTAATCGCCTAAGTATAGTAATCTTATTGGCAGCCTTTGTCACTATCATTTTGAGTCCATTGATTCAATATGTCACGAATGCTCACAATCCTCAACCAGATCCTAGAATTCATCCTTCCGGCTCAGACGTTATTTTAAACATGGGCTGGTTCTCGACCAATCAAATTGTCGTCGATTGTACCCCTAAGCCTACTCGACTTATCCATCCTTAATCAGAGCATTTGCGTTTGATCCCTTGATTTGGAAATCATAATTCCTTTACATTTGAGCTTTGAATTAGTCAGTTGTTTCTATAATTCAATGCCTTTGCATGGTTTCTTCCTATGGTTGCGTGCCGGTGCTCACATCAGCTCCGTTATGGACCATCAGATCCTTTGTTGAATTATCATCCACAATGTCCTTCATATTCAATAACCTTGTGAGTTTTCCTCGGATACCTAATGCCTTTTGGTAAATCATGTCTTTTTTCCTTTGGAGACTTGTATCCTCTGCTAGTCAACCGTGCTCTACTTTCGAGCTTGTGCTAACTACTCCTACAGTTTGTGGTATATGTTCCTAAGATGCCCCGATTGGTTGAACCTATGCCTTCCCTAATTTGTGTGACCCCGAAAGTTATGCAGGTTATTGTTGGAAATATTCCCTAGAGGCAATAATAAAATGGTTATTATTGTATTCCTTGTTCATAATAATTGTCTATTGTTCATAATTGTATTAACCGGAAACCGTAATACATGTGTGAATACATAGACCACAACATGTCCCTAGTAAGCCTCTAGTTGACTAGCTCGTTGATCAATAGATGGTCATGGTTTCCTGACCATGGACATTGGATGTCATTGATAACGGGATCACATCATTAGGAGAATGATGTGATGGACAAGACCCAATCCTAAGCCTAGCACAAGATCGTATAGTTCGTCTGCTAAAGCTTTTCTAATGTCAAGTGTCATTTCCTTAGACCAAGAGATTGTGCAACTCCCGAATACCGTAGGAATGCTTTGGGTGTACCAAACGCCACAATGTAACTGGGTGGCTATAAAGGTGCACTACGGGTATCTCCGAAAGTGTCTGTTGGGTTAGTACGAATCGAGAAGGGGATTTGTCACTCCGTGTAAACGGAGAGGTATCTCTGGGCCCACTCGGTAGGACATCATCATAATGTGCACAATGTGACCAAGGAGTTGATCACGGGATGATATGTTACGGAACGAGTAAAGAGACTTGCCAGTAACGAGATTGAACAAGGTATCGGGATACCGACGATCGAATCTCGGGCAAGTACTATACCAGTAGACAAAGGGAATTGTATACGGGATTGACTGAATCCTTGACATCGTGGTTCATCTGATGAGATCATCATGGAACATGTGGGAGCCAACATGGGTATCTAGATCCCGCTATTGGTTATTAACCAGAGAGATGTCTCGGTCATGTCTGCATTATTCCCGAGCCCGTAGGGTCTACACACTTAAGGTTCGATAACGCTAGGGTTATAGGGAAAGTATACATGGTTACCGAATGTTGTTCGGAGTCCTGGATGAGATCTCGGACGTCACGAGGACTTGCAGAATGGTCCGGAGGTGAAGATTGATATATTTGGACGAACGGCTTGGGAGTCCGGAAGTGTTACGGAGGTACCGGGTGATGACCAGCATGACCGAAAGGTGTTTCGGGAGCCCCAGCAAGTGTTGGGGGGCTTCATGGGCCAAGGGAAGGGGGCAAACCAGCCCACTAAGGGGCTGTGCGCCCCCTCACCTATTCCCACATCACCAGGGGGTTTGGGCCGCCCCATCTAGGGTTCCCACCTCCTGGTTGGGGGCCAAGTCACCCAAGGGGGAGATCCCATCTGCCCTGGCCGTCGCCCCCCCCCCTAGGGGAAACCCTAGGGCGCCTCCCCTTGCCCTTGCCCCTATATATAGTGGAGGTTTTGGGGCTGCACAACACACGAGTCTCTCTCTCCCAAGGCGCAACCCTACCTCTCTCCCTCCTCGTCTGTCGTAGTGCTTGGCGAAGCCCTGCTGGAGTACCGCGCTCCTCCTCCTCCACCACCACCACACTGTCGTGCTGCTGCTGGACGGAGTCTTCCCCAACCTCTCTGCAGGATCGAAAGTATGTCTAGAGGGGGGGTGATTAGACTACTTGACCAAATAAAACCTTAACCTTTTCCCAATTTTAGTTCTTGGCAGATTTTACCTATCTTAGGACAAGTCAAGCAATCATCACACAATTCAAGCAAGCATGCAAAGAGTATATTGGCAGCGGAAAGTAAAGCATGCAACTTGCAAGAATATAAAGGGAAGGGTTTTGAGGATTCAAACGCAATTGGAGACACGGATGTTTTTCCCGTGGTTCGGATAGGTGGTGCTATCCTACATCCACGTTGATGGAGACTTCAACCCACGAAGGGTAACGGTTGCGCGAGTCCACGGAGGGCTCCACCCACGAAGGGTCCACGAAGAAGCAACCTTGTCTATCCCACCATGGACATCGCCCACGAAGGACTTGCCTCACTAGCGGTAGATCTTCACGAAGTAGGCGATCTCCTTGCCCTTACAAACTCCTTGGTTCAACTCCACAATCTTGTCGGAGGCTCCCAAGTGACACCTAGCCAATCTAGGAGACACCACTCTCCAAGAAGTAACAAATGGTGTGTTGATGATGAACTCCTTGCTCTTGTGCTTCAAATGATAGTCTCCCCAACACTCAACTCTCTCTCATAGGATTTGGATCTGGTGGAAAGAAGATTTGAGTGGAAAGCAACTTGGGGAAGGCTAGAGATCAAGATTCATATGGTTGGAATGGAATATCTTGGCCTCAACACATGAGTAGGTGGTTCTCTCTCAGAACATATGAGTTGGAATGGTGTATGTGTTCTGATGGCTCTCTCCACGAGTGAGGAGGAGGTGGAGGGGTATATATAGCCTCCATACAAAATCCAACCATTACACACAATTTACCAATCTCGGTGGGACTGAATAAACATAACCGGTCGGACCGAAATAGTAAACCTAGTGACCGTTAGGAATTTCGGTGGGACTGACATGCAACTCGGTAGGACCGATTCAGTTAGGGTTTGGGCATAACGTAATCTCGGTGAGACCGATTGCACAAACTCGGTGAGACCGAGCTTGGCAATAAGCTAACCAGAGAGTTGGTCAGGCAAACTCGGTGGGACCGACTCGCTATTTCGGTGAGACTGAAAAGTTACAAGAAGGAAACAAAGAGTTTACATTGCAATCTCGGTGGGACCAATTCGCTCTTTCGGTGAGACCGAAAAGTTACGAAAGGGAAACAGAGAGTTTGCAATCCCATCTCGGTGAGACCGAGATCCTTATCGGTAGGACCGAATTGCTAGGGTTTGGCAGTGGCAAATGACAAGTGAAACTCGGTGGCGCCGGATTGAAAGAATCGGTATGACCGAGTTTGGCTTAGGGTTTAGGTCATTTGTGGCTACGGAAAAGTGGTTGAGGATTTTGGAGCATATCACCAAGCACATAAAGCAAGAGGCTCATTAAGAAACACCTCATCCCTCCTTGATAGTATTGGCTTTTCCTAAAGACTCAATGTGATCTTGTATCACTAAAATATAACCTGAAGAGTCTTGAACTTTTGAGCTTGAGCCAATTCTTTGTCCTTAGCATTTTGAGGGTTCCACTTTCACATCCATGCCATGCCAATCATTGAGCTTTCCTGAAATAATCATCTTGAAATAGCATTAGCTCAATGAACTATATGTTGTTATGAATTACCAAAACCACCTAGGGATAGTTGCACTTTCAATCTCCCCCTTTTTGGTAATTGATGACAACATATAGATCAAAGCTTCGACAAATGATAATAAGCATGAAATATATCGTCGCTTTGAGAAGTATGTGACAAATAAGAGCTCCCCTAAATTTGTGCATATTTAAAATTTGCTTTGGACTGCAAATGCACAAGGAGTTAGAGTCATGGGTTACTCTTCCATGTCACATACATCTTGGTGGAGCGCTCAAAAATGATAAGATTGAAATACATGCACTCATCACCAAGACTAGTGAGTGATCACATAAGATAGATAGAATAATAATAGCATTAATCAAACATTAAGTGTAGCTTATGATCAAACACATGATCATCGATGTCTCACAGATAAGGACGTAGTATCTCACACACAAGCAAATAAAGTTTGAAAAACCACCAAATAAAACAAGAGAGAATAAAAGCAACACTCTCTCTCGAAGCCTATGATCTATACATTTTCTCCCCCTTTGGCAACAAGTTACCAAAAAGTTCCTAGAAAATGCATAGTGCTAAGTCGACGCTCAGGCTTGATCTTCAGGTGGTGGTGGAGTCCGGAGCACTCCAAGGACGAAGCCTTCGGTAGACGTGGTCGGAGTTGAGGCTGAAGTGGACGCTGGAGCTGGTGGAACTGAGGCTGTGGCTGGCGTAGATGTGGTAGCTCTGGTGTCAGCAACTGGCATTGCAGACGACCTCGGACCTCATGGCACCCTGGCAAAAGCATCAGTCGTAGTCCTGCCTCTCCTCTCATTCATGTCATCCTGGAGCTGCTCCACGGCAGTCTGTATCTCTGTCACCTTGATGTCCAAATCATAGAACCTCTGTTCCATGATCCTCTCTAAGCTTGCCTGGTTCTGAGTTAGGGTGGCTAGTCCTTGCTCAATCCGCAGGGTGGACGCAATCAGGTAACCAAGCTGCTCTTGTTTGGTTTTCAGAAAATATTCAGATGCCTCCTCTTGAGTAGGCATCCTGGTAGCTTTCTCCTTCTTCGCCTTCTCCTTCTTGGCTTGTGCTTGGGCAGATGATGGCTCATTCTTAGTCATGATCACTTGATTATCTTCGAAGTCTGGACGGATGGGCAGGTGTTCCTTATCCAAGAGGTATATGCCCGTGCCCATCTTTGAGTTGATGAGCTCCTGAATCTGTGGGGCATACCCACAACTCCTCTTCTGATCTGCTGCAGTCCTTTTGATTGTTTCCACTATGAGGCTCATGACTTTGAATTTTTGAGGCACGTCAAAGACATGGAGCAAATTGATCGCGTGACCTCTGATCATCTTGTGATTTCCAGACTTGGGCAATAGGGTGTGCCTCAGTATCCAATTGATAGTGGGCAGTCCTGACAGAAGATAGTGCACTGAGCCAAATTTGAAAGTGTCAAGTGCTTCATTCGGAATCTCCTTGTACATGTTGGACATAGAGTTGTGGTCCATCTTTTTCTTGGCATAAATGTCCACGTCATCATCCTGCTCTTCTGGGGCATGAATTAGCTGAGCCCATTCAGGAACTGTGGACTGGTACCTCGTACCATCTGACATCCATACAATCCTGCCATCTGGATAGAAATGTGCTGTGGAGTAGAATTACATGATTAGCTCCTTGTTCCACTTTGTGAGCTTCTGCCCAACAAAGTCTGCAACTCCACACGCACTAAAGCTGGCATACACTCCAGGGAAGTACTCTTCATTTTCCTTCATGTAGGTCCAGTCGACCCATCTCATGTCACATACTATTGGCTTCTTGTCAAGCAAAACTGTCTCATAGAAATCCTGCTGCTCCTTGGTGTGAAACCTGTAATCAACTGCAGTACTTCTCCTAGAAGCATACGGATCTGCTTCTCTCCACTTCCTCACCCCTGAATCTCTCCTGAGCTTCATATCCTCAGCCACAGGATGAGCATCGTTGTGGTCTAGGATCTTGGGCTTGAGCTTTCTAAGGACATTCTCTTCCTCTTCCTCTGCAGCTTCAGGCACTGGGGCCTTGTTCTTTTCAGTGGCTGGGATGCTTCTTGTGTTTCTCTTTGGTTTTGGCTTTGGAGCTGACTTGGCCTTGGAAGCAGCTCCCCCTGATTTTATGGCATCTCCCATTAGCTTGGGTGCCTTGGGTGCTGGTGCAGCAACATCTTCTTCTTCCTCCTCATCTTCCATGATGGAGGCCTTGCCAAGCACTCTGGCTACAGTCTTCTTGACCCTTTCCTTCCTCTTTTTGCCCTCAGCAGCAACTGGCTCTGTGGGTGCAGGCTTCATAGTTGAAGCTCTAACCTTAGACATGGGCTGCCTGCCTACTGGCCTTTTGATTTTCAGCCCTGGCTTTGTAACTGCTGCTGGCTCAACTCTCTTGGAGGTGGCTTCCTCCTCTGCCACATAATCCTCATCTTCAGAATCAGATGTTCTCTTCTTCTTCTGACGTGTGGCGGCTTTAGGTAGATTGCTGGGAGTGCTCCTGCTGCCATCATCTGAGGAACTTGAGGGGCTAGTGCCCTCACTCAACTGCACTTGCTGCTCTGACAAGTTCTGGCTGTCACTCTGGTCTGACATGATGCAAACTCTGACTGCTGACCCTGTGAATAGATTATAGATGAGATAGAGTGGATGAGCATCACAAAGTGCAGGCATTTTGCAAAAGAGTAATTCAAAAACTTAGTTTTAGTTTCCCACTGAAATCATCTCGGATCTACCGATTTTCAAACTCGGTGACACCGAAGCAGTTTTGGCACCAGAACTAGTGAACTCGGTCAGACCGAGTCACATTTCGGTGGCACCGAGACTGCTAGGGTTTCACAGAGTTCCAAAATCAGTCACACCGATAAGTAATTCTCGGTCAGACCGAGTTTTACTTGTGCAATGGCATAAGCCAAATCGGTGGGACCGAGTTTTTCAACTCAGTGGGTCCGAGATGGTTTCGGCGGAAACCTAACCCTAAAATTTTCGAATTAAACCTAATCTACGAGTTCATTGACTGGATAGGAGTTTATCAAATGTGGCAAGAATCATGATGATCACAATGTGCTAGGAATCGGATTGGAGAATAGCACAAAGATCGAGTCCATACCCTAGTTCGGCGGAGACTCGCTACGGCGGCAATGGCGGAGCAGAATTCCGTTGACGGCGACGGAGACCAGCGACTGGAGGCGGCTGGCGGCGAGGAGGACGATCCGGAGACCCAGGAGGCAGAGCGAGCTATGCGCGGGCGAAGAGGTTTCAGAGAAATTTCCAAAATTTTGCCCGTCACTATATATAGCCCGACCCTGTCGGTGTGACCGAGTGGAACAACTCGGTGGCACCGAGATGCAAAACTGTATACAGTTATTGCAACTCGGTGTGACCGAGTGGTTCAAATCGGTTGCACCAAGATCGAAAACCTAGATCAACTTAATGATTTCGGTAGGACCGAAAGTATGGTATCGGTCAGACCGAGAATCACAAAGAGGTTTTGGAAGTTTAAGTCTATGACGAATCGGGGACTCCGAGCGCTCCTCACACAGAGTGGTTCAAATCTGACTTGATCAAATTTTGTGATGCAGCATGAATAGAGTTTGAGACGAGAAAAGCATAGATAGCTAGAGGAGGTTCTTAGGCATTCTTGTCCATCCACTTGGCAAAAGAAGATAAAGCCAAACAATCAAAACAACAAGTGGATGTCCTCGAATGAGTAAAATATGCAGCCAACATGCTCACACAATAAGATGGCAAATGAAATATGTGGCAAAGCATGCATAACCAATTCTAGCATCTATCAACCAATTTGCGATGACTAGGTCATCTATATATGAGTATATTGACTTAGGAGTCAAGTGAGAACACTTGATCGCAGGTCATACTCATCGTTTAAGCTCAAGTGGGGTTACCACTTTTACATAAAGCATTGTTGTATTCACATCTTTAGAGTTGCTTTAGCTCAAGTTTTAGAGTAAAGCTCCCCCTAGATGTGATATCCCCCCTAAGAGGGATGAACTAACCTTGGGTTTTGTCGATGATGACTTCATGCAGATGTTGAAGATGTGGATGCTCAATGTTGATGTAGATCACTTGGAGCTATCCATTTGAGTGAATTGCACTTTCAATACCTACATGGGTTAGTCCCACAAGGAACAAACAAGGATATCCATAGACATAGAGTGATGCATACACAAGATGATGTCCATGAAAACTTTAGGTTACCTTGTCCCTTGTCTTACCAACAAGAGGGTTTGTGACTCCTTGAACTAGTGCATGATGTGGAAGTTGATTGCACTTGTTCTTGCCAAAATGATGAGAGTGAAATATGTTGGCGGAGTCACCCTCAAGAACTCTCTAGTTCTTCTTCTTTTGGATCCACACCATCTTGATGGGAATCCTTGGAGTTGTAGTCATACTAGATGAAGTGGAACTTGACGTGGTCTTGGGAATCCACTTGACTAAGGTCTTAGGAGCTTCTTCAAATGCATCAATCTCCTCTTGAAGCTTGTCCTTGCCTTTTTGCTTGTAGTCTTGTGGTGGAAGATCATCTTGAGCTTGTGTTCCCTTGAAAGAAGTAGACTTCTCTTGTTGAGGAACAAACTTTGTCTTGGGGTATTGATCTTCTTCCCATTCAACTCCATTGGCATTGAACTTTCGTTCAAAACCAACACCTTGATTCTTCCGGTGCATTCCTTGCTTGCGCACAATTTCCTCGAATTGCTTACTCCCGGCAAGGCTTTTGTACACTCCTTTCTCTATAATCCCCTTCAATAAGCTATTTTCTTGCTCAAGTGTAACTTGGCTAAGAGAATCATTAGTGGAATCAAGAGAACTACTAGAAGCAACAATGTTGGATTTAGCATGATCATTGTTACTACTAGAGGAAGAATCTTTCTTGTTCTTGTTACTAGACTTGACTTGAGGCATGTAAGTGGATAATAGTAAACGCTTGGCAATGTAAGAAGAACTTTTCTTGCGGAGATCATCATTGATTGCTTTTAAGAACTCATGCTCTTGCTCAAGATTGAGCTTTTCAAAGCGTAATTTCTCATGAGCTCTTAAAATTTCTCGATGATCTTCGAAGATAGTTTCATGAGCTAACTTAAGAGTGTTTAGTTCTTTAGTTTGAGCCCCAATCTTCTCCTTATCATTGTCATTCGTTTTAGCATGATTAATTGATTTTTCATCATAGTACTCATCACTAGAGTTGTCAACAAGCAAGTCATCATCACCTAACAAGTCATCTTCATCACTATTAAAATCAACATACTCGGGGTGTGTTACCTTAGGACCTTTGGCCATGAAGCATCTTCCAATTCCTTCATTTGGTGAGTCAAATATGTCGTAGGAGTTGGTTGACACAAGTGCTAGACCGGCAACACCTTCATCTTGAGTATCTTCGGAGTCGGAGTGATAACTTCTCTTGGAGTGGCTGTCGGAGTCGGAGCCAGATACCCATTCACCAACATGAGCTTGATGTCTTTGTTTTGTGTAGCTCCTTGATGATTTTTCCTTCCTTTCCGAATCCTTGCTTCTCCGTGAGTATCTCCGTTCATAACAATCATCTCTACTCCTTCTCTCTCTTGGTGGTGATTCTTTGCTTCTTCTCTTTGGAGAATCTTCTCTTCTCTTGTAGGGAGCCGTACACTCATTGGAATAGTGTCCGGGTCTTCCACAATTATAGCAGTTTCGCTCTCGACTAGAAGCTCTTTTGTCATTGTAGGACCTTGACTTGAAGCTTCTATCTTTGCTTCTACTCTTGTAGAACTTGTTGAAGTTCTTCACCATTAAGCTCAATTCTTCATTGAAGTGTTGTTTCTCACTTGATGATGTGGGGACTTCACATGAGGCTTTGTAGGCACCACTTGATTTGTTGTGAAGTTCCTCTTTATCCTTGAGTGACATCTCATGAGCAACAATCCTTCCAATCACTTCCGTTGGTTTGAGATCTTTGTAATTGGGCATCATTTGAATCAATGTGCACACGGTATCATATTTCCCATCCAAGGCTCTTAGGATCTTCTTGATGATGAATCTATCGGTCATCTCTTCACTTCCTAAGCCGGCAATCTCATTTGTGATGAGAGCAAGCCTAGAGTACATTTCGGCGACACCTTCACCATCCTTCATCTTGAACTTGTCAAGTTGACTTTGGAGCACATCCAACTTGGATTCCTTGACGGAGTCGGTACCTTCGTGCATATGAATCAAAGTGTCCCAAATTTCCTTTGCATTCTCAAGACGGCTGATTTTGTTGAATTCTTCGGGGCACAATCCGTTGAAGAGAATATCACAAGCTTGAGCATTGTATTGCAACATCTTCAACTCATCCGCGGTAGCTTCACGGTTTGGTTCTCTCCCATCAAAGAACTCACCTTGCAAACCAACACAAACAATAGCCCATACGGCGGGGTTATGTCCAAGAATATGCATTTTCATTTTATGCTTCCAACTAGCAAAATTAGTGCCATCAAAGTAAGGACCTCTACGGTGATAATTTCCCTCGCTAGACGCCACACTCTCGTAGGTTGTGAAACCAAGGCTATGACCATCAAAAGCTATGGAGATCAAGGCAAATGGAGACCAAAGCTCTGATACCACTTATAGGATCGAAAGTATGTCTAGAGGGGGGGTGATTAGACTACTTGACCAAATAAAACCTTAACCTTTTCCCAATTTTAGTTCTTGGCAGATTTTACCTATCTTAGGACAAGTCAAGCAATCATCACACAATTCAAGCAAGCATGCAAAGAGTATATTGGCAGCGGAAAGTAAAGCATGCAACTTGCAAGAATATAAAGGGAAGGGTTTTGAGGATTCAAACGCAATTGGAGATACGGATGTTTTTCCCGTGGTTCGGATAGGTGGTGCTATCCTACATCCACGTTGATGGAGACTTCAACCCACGAAGGGTAACGGTTGCGCGAGTCCACGGAGGGCTCCACCCACGAAGGGTCCACGAAGAAGCAACCTTGTCTATCCCACCATGGCCATCGCCCATGAAGGACTTGCCTCACTAGCGGTAGATCTTCACGAAGTAGGCGATCTCCTTGCCCTTACAAACTCCTTGGTTCAACTCCACAATCTTGTCGGAGGCTCCCAAGTGACACCTAGCCAATCTAGGAGACACCACTCTCCAAGAAGTAACAAATGGTGTGTTGATGATGAACTCCTTGCTCTTGTGCTTCAAATGATAGTCTCCCCAACACTCAACTCTCTCTCATAGGATTTGGATCTGGTGGAAAGAAGATTTGAGTGGAAAGCAACTTGGGGAAGGCGGGAGATCAAGATTCATATGGTTGGAATGGAATATCTTAGCCTCAACACATGAGTAGGTGGTTCTCTCTCAGAACATATGAGTTGGAATGGTGTATGTGTTCTGGTGGCTCTCTCCACGAGTGAAGAGGAGGTGGAGGGGTATATATAGCATCCACACAAAATCCAACCATTACACACAATTTACCAATCTCGGTGGGACCGAATAAACAAACCCGGTCCGACTGAAATAGTAAACCTAGTGACCGTTAGGAATTTCGGTGGGACTGACATGCAACTCGGTAGGACCGATTCAGTTAGGGTTTGGGCATAATGTAATCTCGGTGAGACCGATTGCACAAACTCGGTCAGAGAGTTGGTCAGGCAAACTCGGTGGGACCGACTCGCTCTTTCGGTGAGACCAAAAAGTTACAAGAAAGAAACAAAGAGTTTACATTGCAATCTCGGTGGGACCGATTCGCTCTTTCAGTGAGACCGAAAAGTTACGAAAGGGAAACAGAGAGTTTGCAATCCCATCTCGGTGAGACCGAGATCCTTATCGGTAGGACCGAATTGCTAGGGTTTGGCAGTGGCAAATGACAAGTGAAACTCGGTGGCGCCGGATTGAAAGAATCGGTATGACCGAGTTTGGCTTAGGGTTTAGGTCATTTGTGGCTATGGAAAAGTGATTGAGGATTTTGGAGCATATCACCAAGCAATAAAGCAAGAGGCTCATTAAGCAACACCTCATCCCTCCTTGATAGTATTGGCTTTTCCTAAAGACTCAATGTGATCTTGGATCACTAAAATATAAACTGAAGAGTCTTGAACTTTTGAGCTTGAGCCAATTCTTTGTCCTTAGCATTTTGAGGGTTCCACTTTCACATCCATGCCATGCCAATCATTGAGCTTTCCTGAAATAATCATCTTGAAATAGCATTAGCTCAATGAGCTATATGTTGTTATGAATTACCAAAACCACCTAGGGATAGTTGCACTTTCACTCTCCCTCTCCCCTTGCTGGATCAAGGCGCGAGAGATGTCACCGGGCTGTACGTGTGTTGAACGCGGAGGCGACGTTGTTCGGCGCTTAGATCGGAATCGACCGCGATCTGAATCGCTGTACGACTACCTCATCCGCGTTCTAGTAACACTTCCGCTTAGCGATCTTCAAGGGTATGAAGATGCACTCCGTCTCTCTCGTTGCTAGTATCTCATAGATTGATCTTGGTGACTCGTAGAAAATTTTAAATTTCTGCTATGATCCCCAACAGTGGCATCATGAGCTAGGTCTATGCGTAGATTCTATGCACGAGTAGAACACAAAGTAGTTGTGAGCGATGATTTGTTCAATTTGCTTTCCGTTACTAGTCTTATCTTGATTCGGCGGCATTGTGGGATGAAGCGGCCCGGACCGACCTTACACGTACACTTACGTGAGACAGGTTCCACCGACTGACATGCACTTGATGCATAAGGTGACTGGCGGGTGTCTGTCTCTCCCACTTTAGTCGGATAGTATCGGGGATATACCCCGCGGTATGACCCGACTGGAGTTGTAAACCGGCCGGGACTTGGTAAACCGGTGGATGATAAACCGGCGGAGAGTTAAGACAGAGAGTCAAGACAGATGGCTAAGAAAGACAGTAAACCGGTGGGTGTTAAACCGACAGAGTTAAGACAGATGGTAGCACCGGCAGGTGTTAAGTCAATCATAACCCGGCAGACAATGTTAACTCGGCAGGCAATGTTAAACCGGCAGATGTTAAGAAGCCCACGAAGGGAAGTCAAAATAGTTTAAGTCTTAGTCCGAGATGGACTCTACATGTAACCCGCCCCTTCAACATATATAAGGAGGGGTAGGGCTCCCCAAAGAGGGAGAAGCTACAAGCAAGAAGAAAGAATCTTAGGGCTAGACACAAAGAGGAGAGCCGGTTTACGGCGACTCCCTCGTGATGATAATGAGACCTAGCTTCAAACATCACGTAGGGTTGTTACAGGATGATGTTTCTCGGGGCCTGAAGCTGTCTAAATCCCTGTCTTGTGTTGTGTTTCTCGATTCCGTTCAACCCCTCTCAAGCTACCACGTAGATGTGTTGGCCTCACGACTAAGTCCTCACCCTAGGACATCTGCCGTGACAATTCCACGACAGTTGGCGCCCACCGTGGGGCTCAGCATACGGTGGTGTTGCATTCTTGGAGGGATCACTGATCGAGAAGCTCGTGATTGGTCAGATGAGGAAAGGATGGTTTGATGGTCAAAATCATGACTAACTTTGGAGTTTACAGCACGAGGGGTTTTTGAATCAAGAGGTTAGGGTTCCGTCCTCTGCGCTGCTAAACATGACGAGGTGATCCGCCGAAACCGATTCTACGTTGAGTCCGAGCTTGACAAAGAGTTGATCTGTTACACGGTCGGATGGTTCAAGTCTCAAGGAGGCCACCTGATTTTCAATAAACCGGAATAGCTACTACTCCCGGGATATGACAAGGTCCGTCCAATCTGCTGACCACAGGTTCAGCAAAGATCAAGAGATATTAAAAAAGCATCGGACGAGCTAGCACAAACCGTCGACTCTATACTGCTGCCACGATGGATGGTCCAAGTATTGTTTTTTACCCCAAGTTGCTATTATAAGCTACAGGTGCAGCTACAAGTCTACGACCTGGAAACGGATAAGACAGTAAACCAGATTCCTCGGCATGGGCCCTGCCTCGCGTTCGACACGGCCGATAAATCATCGTTTCTGCCGATTAAGCTGACGACTGTTCTGAGTTGACCCGGCCAAAACGCCTCCAGAGCTACTAAAACTTGAATCGCCGGGGGTCTGTTCACCTACAGCCGTACTAAGCCGGCCCAGCTGAACGATTCGCCTCCGTCTTCACTTCCGCTGTTGTGGCCTCACATGGCCGGTACAACTCCGCCGCCGCTGCGTTGAGCCGCCTCCGGTGGTGGTCCGGCCATGAGCTGCCTCGGGTTACCCCTGTCGGTGCGGTCTCTCGGGACAGTCGCCGAGCCACCTCCTCCGCCGGTCTCCACAAGCCGCCTGACCCACTCCGCTGCCTCGCTGGGGATTTGTGCAGATATACCACGAGCCGCCCAGCGGCGAGTCGCCCGCCTTCACCTTAAATCGCCATCACCGCAGCCTCCTCCGCCTTGGCCTATTTTCAAGTCGCCGCGGTCTCTAAGCTGCTCGCAGCAGGGCCGAACCGCCCGCCGCTGCTCACCTGCCGCCTTAAGTCGCCCCGAGCCGTTGCTCCCTTACCTTTCCCGGCCCCGTTTCAAGTCGTTGTTGTGGTCCGCCTCTACCGCCGCACGCTAAGCCGCCGAAGCTCGTCGACCCGCTGCTGCCGTGGGGCGCCTCAAGCCGGCGACGATCGCTCCAAGCCAGGTCTGGTCGTGCGCGCCTGCAACTCCAGTTACGGGAGACCCGCCAGAGTCCGCATAATTTTTCAATGGCCGTTGCTAGACAGCATCTGCTCCGCAGACTGCCCCGTGGCCGTTTTCCTTTGCCTCTGTTCCGCGAACTGCCCTGCACCAACTTCCACAGCTGCGCCCGTGGTGACTCGCCAGGAGTTGCACCATCTCAAATCGCCAGAGGACTCCTCGCGCCGCAGAGCTAACCTGGCCGTGCGGCCTCTGCAGCAATCTGCTTTGCCAAATCGCCGGGGTTGTCGCGGCCGCTTTCTTTACCCTGCGCCTCTGCTGTTGTCGGGTTACCCCCGACGCTGCGGCCACTTCCGCCTCGTCAAGTCGTCAATGGAGAGCTATAGCCCGGCGCTATCATCCGCCACTCTTGTACGCCTGAATCCGCTGCCCCGTCGGCCACGCTTGTTTCCCGCGCTCGCCGGCTCGCGGATCCGCTCACGCACCGGTTCGCCGTTAGCGCCGTCTCCGCTGGTCTCCGCGAGCCGCCGTCTCTGTTTCGATGCTCGTCTATAACCACCATTCGCATCTGCCTCTGTGGACCGGCCCACAACGGGGCGTGCTGACCCGTTCGACTCACTGCTCGCCCGCAGGCTCCAACCCGCCGCCGGTCGCAGTTCCCGCGGGCTCGTCTTCCAAGCCGTCCGGCGGTATACCCGGCCTCCGCGTCAAATCCTCTGCTAACTCGCCGGGCCGACTGCCATGGAAATATTGGTCAAGCAAGTGGCCCTCGAGGAGCCAACGAGCGGGCCCTACCAAGATGTATGTGGTCTGACTGAGGGGTTGACGCGCAAGCTGCATCTAATGACCTGGTGCAAATCAAAACACATGAGGAGCATACGATGTTAAAATAATGGAGATGCGTACATGCCAGCCACAACTACTACTGCAAGAATTGGAATCAGTGGCTGACCAACATGTCATAATTTTTCAATGGCCGCCTGACGTGCAATGAATAGTTGCAATCTCCTGATCGATAAGACCAGAGGTCATTACGTGTGTAATGGCATAATCCGTCCAAAGAAAGATCGTAGAGACAGAGCAGTAAGGCAAGCATGCAGAGGCTGTACCAGCGCTCGCAACGCACTGGATCTCTGGATGACACGCACTGAATTGTTAAACCGGGAGTTTGCATGGACACATCAGGTTATCCGGCGGACCCAGGTAAAATTATTGTTATATGGTTCAATCAACAAATCGGAGGCCGCGCCGAATGTTCGCCCGCATTGAGTTGTCCAACGGACAGTAGCAATAAGCATAAATCTTGATGTCTGATTGGTCTAGTTATTTAAACTTGGTTTGCGCCATCAGTATCGTCCGGCAAAGAATACCAGGTAAAATTATTGTTATACTGTGGGGATAAAGTACACACTGGCAACGTTCTACAACGGCGTTTTCCTGCGTGTCACATTACCCGATGAACGGACGGTTGGTTCACGCATCCACACTGGTTTACAACGTGGAGGACAAATTGTTCGTCCGCACCGGTTTACAATGTCGCGGCCGATTCATTTGTCTGTTCCCACGGCCGGCTCGGCCGTGATTGATTTCAGCTTTACCGGGGTGATCATCAACTCCACGATGGATAATTTCTGGCCTAGCATACCAGGTAACATCCGTCCAATATATTTTTATATTTTGCTTTCTTTAAAAAGAGCAATTACTTTGGCTTGCAAAGTTATTTAATGCAGGACCCTAAACCGCCATATTAGTGCAAATTTAAATGCCGTCAGAAAATTTCCGGCTTAAAAAGAAGGATTCCGGTTTAAAATCCGGCTCAAGTGAAATCTATCTCCCACAAAGCTTTGAAGCTCTCAATATCCTGTTCGAAATTCCGGTTAAAAAGAATTCATCTCTCGCAAGTTCGAGTTGTCAGAAAATTAAAGGGACCAAAGAGAGTCTGCTGCACAGCACAGCTCAAACATAGGTACCCCTTGAGCACAGCCCACAGTATCATTTGGGGGCTTGGTCGTATTCGAACCATAGCGACACCTCTTGATCCGGCTATCAAGCCAATATTATTATAAGGGGCCAAAGAGAGTCTGCTGCACAGCACAGCTCAAACATGGGTATCCCTTGAGCACAGCTCACAATATCACTTGGGGGCTATGTTCGAACCATAGTCACACCTCTTGATAGGCTTCAAGCCACCAAGGAAATCACTTGAGGGCTCTGGTCGTATCCGAACCACAGCTTATACCCTCTTGATCAGCATAAGGGCATCAGGGAAATCACTTGGGGGCTTGGTTGTATCCGAACCATAGCTACACCTCTTGATAGGCATAAGGCCACTAGGGAAATCACTTGGGGGCTATGGGTTCGAACCATAGTTACACCTCTTGATAAGCATAAGGGCACTAGGGAAATCACTTGGGGGCTTGGTCGTATTCGAACCATAGCTACACCTCTTGATCGGCGCAATGCCATAATTATGACTACATGGGGGCTCTGGTCATATCCGAACCATAGCTTAAACCCTCTTGATCATACATATATATCATCATATATTACATCATACATCATCATTATATCATCATAGCATGCATCATATGTGCATGGATATACCGGTGTCTTTGACCCGGCTCGGTTTTCAACTATAAGTTGTCAGTACATGATCAGTCCTAATCCGGCGTTCATTAATTCGATCTGGTTTCGACTATAAGTCGCCAGTATTTTATATGGTTAATCCGGTGTTTATCACAACCCGGTACAGTTTTATCATAAATCGGCACAATATGGAAGGAGTTATCAGTACTCAAGATTGGGGTTATCACCCTTAATACAAAAAGTTGATAAACCAACGATGTGATTCAATGTCACAGGTATGATATATTTCATATTTGATTACTCTTAAGTACAGCCCTGGTTATAAACCCGGGTTATATGTTGGGCATTATGACCCGTCCGGCGGTAAACCACCAGGACACTTTAAACTTGTTGTATGCAGAAACAGGTTGAATAAAGCATGATTATAAAATCACTGGCGTTTATTAACCCGGCCTGGCTTGGGACTATAAATCGCCAGTACATATTTGGATTGCGCCATTGGAATCATGTGCTCATAAATCATTGGATTATATAATTGAAATCTTTAATAGCCAACATGACTGGATTTTTTATTATGGTTATCAATAACCAATATTATGACTGAGGTTTTCAAAGTCGCTTTAGCGCAATCCTTGTCTTATTTTTTCAACAGATATGATTTATTATACAATGGAAGGAATAGTCCCGATTCGCTGCAGGCTTACGACCCGACACTTGGGGGCTACATTGTTCAAGTTAGGATTACATAAAATACACAAGTCTCTTGTCGCTGCAAGCATGCACCATGACACTTGGGGGCTAATGCAAATTCATTATTTGCTCACTTATTGAAGACCCGACTCATCACATCGTAATGAGCCGGCCCTTGGGGGCTACCAATTGCTCCTGTCAACAATTCAAGGTACATATATTTTCATCTATTATTGAAGGATCCACTGCTTAGTTGGTAAAGCACAAGGCTCTTAACCTTGTGGACGTGGGTTCAAGCTCCATGACGGGGGTTACATCATATGATGTTATTTTCATTAAAGAATATATCAAGTCCCAGCTCAATATTATCTTATTGAGCCGGCCCTTGGGGGCTACATATTGCTGCTCAAGTTTACATGATCATATTTACAAAGTCCTTGCTCATTATTGCATAATAACCCAGTCCTTGGGGGCTACACTAGTTAAAGTTTTTATAAGAATAAGGCAATTTCAAGTCCCAGGTTGCTGCAAGCATGACAACCCGGCACTTGGGGGCTACATATGTGGAATACTTAGTTCTAACTGGTGATTGAAATGAACAACCTGGATTTCTTCAAGCTTGTGACATTCATATTGAAGCAAGTCTTAAGCTGTTGCTATGCTACCTTCTTAAGACTTGGGGGCTACAAGTGATAGGCATACAAGAGGTATATTTTCAAGCTTGATGTTACCTACAATTATGACCTGGTGCCATCAATATTTGTAAACCGGTAATGATAAACCGGCAAGTTCAAGTCTTAAACCGGCACAGTTTTACATTCTCAAACCGGCAAGTTCTACATTCTTAAATCGGCTACAGATCAGATGAGTATTTCAAAGGCCAATATTTTTGTTAAGTACTGGGAGCTGAAGTCAAAGGAGTTATTCTTCACAATATTTATCTATGACAAACCAATGTTAGCAAATTAATTATGAAGCTGGTCTATTGACTCAGATTTTCTAGAAGGAAATGAAAAGGATTTAAAGATGCTCAGGATCATTTTAATATGGATAAATCCAAATTAAACTGGGGGCTAATGTCGGGGATATACCCCGCGGTATGACCCGGCTGGAGTTGTAAACCGGCCGGGACTTGGTAAACCGGCGGATGATAAACCGGCGGAGAGTTAAGACAGATAGTCAAGACAGATGGCTAAGAAAGACGGTAAACTGGCGGGTGTTAAACCAGCAGAGTTAAGATAGATGGTAGCACCGGAAGGTGTTAAGTCAATCATAACCCGGGAGACAATGTTAAACCGGTAGACAATGTTAAACCGGCAGACAATGTTAAACCGGCAGACAATGTTAAACCGGCAGACATTAAGAAGCCCAGGAAGGGAAGTCAAAATAGTTTAAGTCTAAGTCCGAGATGGACTCTACATGTAACCCGCCCCTTCAACATATATAAGGAGGGGTAGGGCTCCCCAAAGAGGGAGAAGCTACAAGCAAGAAGAACGAATCTTAGGGCTAGACACAAAGAGGAGAGCCGGTTTACGGCGACTCCCTCGTGATGATAATGCGACCTAGCTTCAAACAGCACATAGGGTTGTTACCGGATGATGTTTCCCGGTGCCAGAAGCTGTCTAAATCCCTGTCCTATGTTGCATTTCTCAATTCCGCTCAACCCATCTCAAGCTACCACGAAGTCCTCATGACTAAGTCCTCACCCTAGGACATCTGCCGTGACAATTCCACGACAGATCGGATTCGATGAAAAGGGTCCTTATGAAGGGTAAATAGCAATTGGCATATCATCTGGTTTTGCGTAGGTAAGAAACGTTCTTGCTAGAAACCCATAGCAGCCACGTAAAACATGCAACAACAATTAGAGGACGTCTAACTTGTTTTTGCAGGGTATGCTATGTGATGTGATATGGCCAAAAGGATGTGATGAATGATATATGTGATGTATGAGATTGATCATATTCTTGTAATAGGAATCACGACTTGCATGTCGATGAGTATGAAAACCGACAGGAGCCATAGGAGTTGTCTTAATTTATTTATGACCTGTGTGTCAATGAAAACGCCATGTAATTACTTTACTTTATTGCTAACCGTAAGCCATAGTAGTAGAAGTAATAGTTGGCGAGGCAACTTCATGAAGACAGAATGATGGAGATCATGATGATGGAGATCATGGTGTCATGCCGGTGACAATGGTGTTCATGCCGCGCCTCGAAGATGGAGATCAAAGGCGCAAGATGATATTGGCCATATCATGTCACTTTATGATTTGCATGTGATGTTTGTCATGTTTACATCTTATTTGCTTAGAACGACGGTAGCATAAATAAGATGATCCCTCGCAATAATTTCAAGAAAGTGTTCCCCCTAACTGCGCACCGTTGCTAAGGTCCGTTGTTCCGAAGCACCACGTGATGATCGGGTGTGATAGGTTATAACATTCGCATACAATGGGTGTAAGCCAGATTTACACACGCAATACACTTAGGTTAACTTGACGAGCCTATCATGTACAGACATGGCCTCAGAACACGGAAGACCGAAAGGTCGAACATGAGTCGTATAGTGGATACGATCAACATGAAGATGTTCACCGATGATGACTAGTCCGTCTCACATGATGATCGGACACGGCCTAGTTGACTCGGATCATGTATCACTTAGATGACTAGAGGGATGTCTATCTAAGTGGGAGTTCATTGAATAATTTGATTAGATGAACTTAATTATCATGAACATAGTCAAAAGGTCTTTGCAAATTATGTCGTAGCTCACGCTTTGGTTCTACTGTTTTAGATATGTTCCTAGAGAAAATTTAGTTGAGAGTTGACAGTAGCAATTATGCGGACTGGGTCCGTGAACTGAGGATTGTCCTCATTGCTGCACAGAAGGGTTATCTCCTTAATGCACCGCTCAGTGTGTTGAACCTCGAGCATCGTCTGTAGATGTTGGGAAACATCTGACATACACATTTTGATGACTACGTGATAGTTCAGTACGTAATACTAACGGTTTAGAATTGTGGCACCAAAGACGTTTTTGAAACGTCGCAGAACATATGAGATGTTCCAAAGACTGAAATTGGAATTTCAGACTAGTGCCCACGTCAAGAGGTATGAGACCTCTGACAAGTTTCTTAAGCCTGCAAACTAAGGGAGAAAAAACTCAATCATTGAGCATGTGCTCAGATTGTCTGAGTACTGCAATCGCTTGAATCGAGTGGGAGTTAATCTTCCAGATGAGATAGTGATGGTTCTCCATAGTCACTGCCACCAAGCTATTGGAGCTTCGTGATGAACTATAACATATCAGGGATAGACATGATGATCCTTGAGCAACTCGCGATGTTTGACACCGCGAAAGTAGAAATCAAGTAGGAGCATCAATTGTTGATGGTTAAACCACTAGTTTCAAGAAGGGAAAGGGCAAGAAGGGATACTTCGTGAGACGGAAAATCAGTTGCTGCTCTAGTGAAGAAACCCAAGGTTGAACCAAACCCGAGACTAAGTGCTTCTATAATGAGGGGAACGGTCACTGAAGCAGAACTACCCTAGATACTTGGTAGATGAGAAGGCTGGCAAGGTCGACAGGAGTATTTAGGATATACATCATATTATTGTGTACTTTACTAGTACTCCTAGTAGAACCAGGGTAATAAATACCGGTTCGGTTGCTAAGCGTTAGTAACTCAAAATAAAAGGCTGCGGAGACTAGCTAAAGGTGAGATGACGATATGTGTTGGAAGTGTTTCCAAGGTTGATGTGATCAAACATCGCACGCTCCCTCTACCATCGGATTGGTGTTAAACCAAAATAATTGTTATTTGGTGTTTGCGTTGAGCATAGACATGATTGGATTATGGTTCTCGCCACACGGTTATTCATTTAAGGAGAATAATGGTTACTCTGTTTATTTGAATAATACCTTCAATGGTCTTGCACCTAAAATGAATGGTTTATTGAATCTCGATCGTAGTGATACACATGTTCATGCCAAAAGATTGAGACATGTGAACCATGTCTATTGGTAGATATGCATGAAGAAGCTCCATGTTGATGGATCTTTGGACTCACTCGTTTTTGAAAAGATTGAGACATGTGAACCATGTCTATTGGTAGATATGCATGAAGAAACTCCATGCAGATGGATAGTTTGGACTTACTTGATTTTGAATCACTTGAGACATGTAAATCATACCACATGGGCAAGATGACTGAAAGGCCTCGTTTTCAGTAAGATGGAACAAGAAAGCAACTTGTTGGAAGTAATACATTTTGATGTGTGCAGTCCAATGAGTGCTGAGGCACGCAGTGGATATCGTTATGTTCTTACTTCACAGATGATTTGAGTAGATGCTGAGTATATTTACTTGATGAAACACAAGTCTGAATTATTGAAAGGTTTAAGTAATTTCAGAGTGAAGTTGAAGATCGTCGTGACAAGATGATAAAATGTCTATGATATGATCATAGAGATAAATATCTGAGTTACGAGTTTGGCACACAATTAAGACATTGTGGAAATTGTTTCACAACTAATACCGCCTGGACCACCATAGTGTGATGGTGTGTCCGAACATCACAACTACACCCTATTGGATATGGTGCATACCATGATGTCTCTTATCGAATTACCACTATCGTTTATGGGTTAGGCATTAGAGACAACCGCACTCACTTTAAATAGGGCACCACACAATTCCGTTGAGACGACACTGTATGAACTATGGTTTAGAGAAACCTAAGCTGTCGTTTCTTAAAAGTTTGGGGCTGCGATGCTTATGTGAAAAAGTTTCAGGCTGATAAGCTCGAACCCAAAGCGGATAAATGCATCTTCATAGAATACCCAAAAATAGTTGGGTATACCTCCTATTTCAGATCCGGAAGCAAAAATGATTGTTTCTAGAAACGGGTCCTTTCTCGAGGAAAAGTTTCTCTCGAAAGAATTGAGTGGGAGGATGGTGGAGACTTGATGAGGTTACTGAACCGTCACTTCAACTAGTGTGTAGCAGGGCACAGGAAGTTGTTCCTGTGGCACCTACACCAATTGTAGTGGAAGCTTATGATATTGATCATGAAACTTCGGATCAAGTCACTACCAAACCTCATAGGTCGACAAGGATGCATATTACTTCAGAGTGGTACGTAATCCTGTCTTGGAAGTCATGTTGCTAGACAACAATGAACCTACGAGCTATGGAGAAGTGATGGTGGGTTCAGATTCCGAAGAATGGCTTGAGGCCATAAAATTCGAGAGAGGATCCATGTATAAAAGAAAGTATAGACTTTGAAAAAACCACTTGATGGTCGTAAGGCTGTTGGGTGCAGATGGATTTTAAAAGGAAGACGGACAATGATGGTAAGTGTCACCATTAAGAAAGCTTGACTTGTCGTTAAGATGTTTCCCGACAAGTTCAAGGAGTTGACTACGATGAGACTTTCTCACTCATAGCGATGCTAAGAGTCTGTTGGAATTATGTTAGCAGTTACTACATTATTTATGAAATCTTGCAGATAGGATGTAAAAAACATTGTTTCCTCGACATTTTTCTTGAGGAAAGGTTGTATGTGATACAACCAGAAGGTTTTGTCAATCCTAAAAGATGCTGACAAGTATGCAAAGCTCCAGCAATCCTTCTAAGGACTGGAGTAAGCATCTCGGAGTTGGAATGTACGCTTTGATGAGATGATCAAAGATTTTGGGTTTATACAAAGTTTATGAGAAACTTGTATTTCCAAAGAAGTGAGTGGGAGAACTATAGAATTTTTGATGAGTATATGTTGTTAACATATTGTTGATCAGAAATGATGTAGAATTTCTGGAAAGCATGCAGGGTTATTTGAAAAGTGTTTTTCAATGGAAAATCTGGATTAAGCTACTTGAACATTGAGCATCAAGATCTCTATAAGGATAGATCAAAAACGCTTAATAGTACTTCCGAATGAATACATACCGTGACAAGATTTTGAAGGAGTTCAAAATAGATCAGCAAAGAAGGAGTTCTTAGCTGTGTTACAAGGTGTGAATATTGAGTAAGACTCAATACCTGACCACGGCAGAAGAGAGAGAAAGGACGAAGGTCGTCCCCTATGCTTTAGACGTAGGCTCTACATTATGCTATGCTGTGTACCGCACCTGAAGTGTGCCTTGCCATGAGTCAGTCAAGGGGTACAAGAGTGATCCAGGAATGGATCGCACGACAGCGGTCGAACTTATCCTTAGTAACTAGTGGACTAAGGAATTTTCTCGATTATGGAGGTTGTAAAAGAGTTCGTCGTAAAGGGTTACGTCGATGCAAACTTTGACACTAATCCGGATGACTCTGAGTAGTAAACCGAATTCGTATAGTAGAAAAATTATTTGGAATAGCTCCAAGTAGCGCGTGGTAGCTGCATCTACAAGATGACATAGAGATTTGTAAAGCACACATGGATATGAAAGGTTCAGACTCATTGACTAATAAACCTCTCTCACAAGCAAGATATGAACAAACCCCATCGGTGTTGGATTCATTGCAATCACATAGTGATGTGAACTAGATTATTGACTTTAGTGCAAGTGGGAGACTGTTGGAAATATGCCCTAGAGGCAATAATAAAATGGTTATTATTGTATTTCCTTGTTCATAATAATTGTCTATTGTTCATGCTATAATTGTATTAACCGGAAACCGTAATACATGTGTGAATACATATACCACAACATGTCCCTAGTAAGCCTCTAGTTGACTAGCTCGTTGATCAATAGATGGTCATGGTTTCCTGACCATGGACATTGGATGTCATTGATAACGGGATCACATCATTAGGAGAATGATGTGATGGACAAGACCCAATCCTAAGCCTAGCACAAGATAGTATAGTTCGTTTGCTAAAGCTTTTCTAATGTCAAGTATCATTTCCTTAGACCATGAGATTGTGCAACTCCCGGATACCGTAGGAATGCTTTGGGTGTACCAAACGCCACAACGTAACTGGGTGGCTATAAAGGTGCACTATGGGTATCTCCGAAAGTGTCTGTTGGGTTGGCACGAATCAAGACTGGGATTTGTCACTCCGTGTAAACGGAGAGGTATCTCTGGGCCCACTCGGTAGGACATCATCATAATGTGCACAATGTGACCAAGGAGTTGATCACGTGATGATGTGTTACGAAACGAGTAAAGAGACTTGCCGGTAACGAGATTGAACAAGGTATATGGATACCGACGATCGAATCTTGGGCAAGTACTATACTGGTAGACAAAGGGAATTGTATACGGGATTGACTGAATCCTTGACATTGTGGTTCATCTGATGAGATCATCGTGGAACATGTGGGAGCCAACATGGGTATCCAGATCCCGCTGTTGGTTATTGACCACAGAGATGTCTCGGTCATGTCTGCATTATTCCCGAGCCTGTAGGGTCTACACACTTAAGGTTCGATAACGCTAGGGTTATAGGGAAAGTATGTACGCGGTTACCGAATGTTGTTCGGAGTCCCATATGAGATGCTAGACATCACGGGGAGTTCTGGAATGGTCCGGAGGTGAAGATTGATATATTGGACGAAGGGTTTTGGAGTCCGGAAGTGTTCCGGAGGTACCGGGTGATGACCAGCATGACCGAAAGGTGTTTCGGGAGCCCCGACAAGTGCTGGGGGGCTGCATGGGCCAAGGGAAGGGGCAAACCAGCCCACTAAGGGGCTGTGCGCCCCCCTCACCTATTCCCACGTGACCAGGGGGTTTGGGGCGCCCCATCTAGGGTTCCCACCTCCTGGCTTAGGGGCCAAGTCACCCAAGGGGGAGATCCCATCTGCCCTGGCCGCCGCCCCCCAAGGGGAAACCCTAGGGCGCCTCCCCTTGCCCTTGCCCCTATATATAGTGGAGGTTTTGGGGCTGCACAACACACGAGTCTCTCTCTCCTAAGGCACAGCCCTACCTCTCTCCCTCCTCGCCTGTCGTAGTGCTTGGCGAAGCCCTGCTGGAGTACCGCGCTCCTCCACCACCACCACGCCGTCGTGCTGCTGCTGGACGGAGTCTTCCCCAACCTCTCCCTCTCCCCTTGCTGGATCAAGGCGCGGGAGACGTCACCGGGCTGTACGTGTCTTGAACGGGGAGGCGCCGTTGTTCGGCGCTTAGATCGGAATCGACCGCGATATGAATCACTACGAGTACGACTACCTCATCGCGTTCTAGTAACGCTTCCGCTTAGCGATCTTCAAGGGTATGAAGATGCACTCCCTCTTTCTCGTTGCTAGTATCTCCTAGATTGATCTTGGTGACTCGTAGAAAATTTTAAATTTCTGCTATGATCCCCAATAGTTATACCCTGTTGACGCTTTGTCAGATAATTTTTCAACACTACAACTTCGAAAATGGGAGGTAAATGTAAGGTTATGCATTGAAGAAGTGGGAGTCGACCTTGAACTTTGTGTTCATGCCCATGGACATGATGTAGATCTTATCATTAAAGCATCTCTTAAATTAATTATTCCCTTGATATAAGTTCATCTTATATCTGGGATCTGGCCTTTTGCAATCGTGGTTCCAACCACATTTTCTCCTTGATTACATTTCTCAGACAAGTTAAAGCACTTGTCTTCTGTTGATCAATACATCCCCACATCCTCTGTTTTGATCTTCCTTCGAGTATTGCCCTTCTGTATCTCGAGAATATCAAAGAATCGTGTTGCTTCCCATGAGTTTTCATCTAGTATTGCTTCTCGCCGATTTCAGATTTTCCCCGGGTTCTGAGTTATAAGTCACTCGAGAACACCAATAAATGAATCGATTCTGCACTCTGATTCAATTAGTAATTTTCATTGCTTACGAATTTAATAATCCTTCAAGTCATTCCTAGCCCAATCGGCTATATCATTATTGTGCTAAATTTCAACTGCGCTACCTGGTCCTTCTTCCCGGAGCACAAATTTCGACGATGAGCTAATCTTACGTCGATCTTCCTCGTCATAACATTTCACCTAGAATAGCAAACTTGATTCCGAGTTTGTGTCATACCCATGGTTTCAATAACCTTTCGCTTCATCATTCCTTTAACTTGATGTCTTTGCCGATCGATTACATCTTCATGAAATCTCTCGACAAATGTGTCGTGATCATCATCAGCATTCTGAGTTCTTCTAGGATATCAATTGAATTCATGATGAGAAATACCATCCTTGCCCTCGATGATTTGTGTTATCATTGACCACTTTATTGCCTCCCGTTAACATAAACGTGTTCGTGTTTTGTGTTATACCTTGAGTTCATTGCTATCCAGCATTTGTTCTTCTTTACCTTGGAGTATTACCGTCTTTTATGTCAAGAATGTGGCGAGAATCTCACCACCTAACAAGAAATATTGATACAAGTGATACTTCTCACCATCTCCGTTCATTTCTTGGTCCCCATGTTGTTTCTAACCAGAATACCAACAATTGCACTATGATGTGTGAATTCAAACTTTTAGCAACCCTATTGCTTTAAAGTGAATGGTCAATTACTTCATTCTAAGTCTTTTGGCTACTGAATCACCATTCTAAGATTGATCATGCTACCTAAGTCCATATTTCAGGTGCACCTTTCAACCAATCTTTAATTGTGTATGCTTTCCTCGAGCATACATCATTATATCATTCGACCGGATAAATGCTATCTCCTTGTTCACATAATTGTGGAAATCAATCTTTTTGGAATTCTCGATGAATTGTCGCCGAGTCCATCAGCCACATCCTCATCTTCTCCTTGGTTAATGGTGAACTCTTTTTTTGGAACTTGCTTACAGAGTTCATTTCCCGAGAATCTTAGAATGTCATCTCGTCAATTTGTGTTTCACCTTTTCTTCTCAGCCATCCTGAGTCTGAGGTATCCTGGCACCAATCAGATCTGTATCTCGGTCAGATATGATGGTTGGAACATATTTCCAAGAGTTATAACATTGGTCTATATATGGCCCGGTAAGGTGATGTCATGCCTAGCACACATGGCAGGAGGACCTATTTTTTAGTTTCCTTTTTAGCAAGGTTAGCCATTCTCCCATGAGGAAATTGTAAGACTTATTCTATAAGTTGTTCCTAATGGACCCCTTGTGTATCCAAAGTCTGGTCTTTACCCAATGACCATGTCAATGCTATCTCAAAGCATGTCTGTGGTACTCTGATCTTCAATAAGAACATCTGAAGCACAATGCAAAATTTTCTTTATCAATTATCCAACCACCGTTGTATGGGCAATGTCATGAAAATTTCTCTCCCCTTACCTAAAGGGTTTTCTACTTTATATCATGTCGTGGATATCATGCTCTGCTTGTCCTTGGGAAGGAGATACCCCCCGAAATATGTGTTTAAACACATTTACCTTTCCATTGTTTTGTTTAATCTAATAATCACATTTTCCTTTCCATGGTCTTGTTTAACTTTTCGTGTGATCTATATGATCTAAGCAGTAATATTTTCTGCTTATGCAAACACCTCGGTGTACAACTCTGTCAGTAAGACCCTGTTACTATTGTTGATGACATTCCGGTAACCACCGATGGACGAGAACTTTGCCAATTGGCCCGCCTCGTTCAGCGAGCAGGAAATTCGTTCTCTTCATCCCTCGCCCTTGGTACCGACGCTGTTGTCGACATAACTGATAGGCTACCCTCTGACATGCCTTGCTATCATGATCGTGCAAGATGTCACCGCTCCTTCTACTATTAACCCACATGGTTGGCCCATAACTCACAGTTCCACAGGATCGAAACCCGACTCTTCGGTACATCCCTGTTCCCAAGGTTATTCCTCATGCTTGGCTTCGTGTGTAATTCACGAGCCACCTTCCGAGAGATCATCAATTCTGGTATCAGACACAATACTTATCCCGTTGCTTTGAACCCTTTCACGCCCTGTGTCAGGCATCGAACGATTGCCTGCCCGCTCGAAAATTTCCATGATACCTCCTTCTTTTGCTCTCGATATTTTCTTAGGTTTCAATTTGAGAGTTCATTTCCGTCACCTTCCCCGATGTTATCGACTAGAAAGTCAACCTTGCAGAGGTTCATTCTCCCGAAATACCCACCCTTTATTCTTTTGTAAGTACGATGGAGTTCCCGAAGAAAGGATGCCGACTTCATCAGGATGACCTCAAGCAGAGGAAGGAAGACATCAATGTAATGGATCGACCTCTTCGAGAAGCGCAACCAAGACCAAGAAGATTCGTTAGAATTTCGTAACCTAGTCTTTCCCCCTTAATACACCCTTAAAATCTCGGGACGAGATTTCTTGTAGTGGAGGAGAATTGTGACGCCCAGATAATTAAGCTATAGTAATTCCATGCTAATGATGCCATGTCACCTCGATTACTGTTGTTAATCTCGCGTTAGTTCGAAACCAATTCAAATTCAAGTTTGAATTAAAGTCAAACGATAGAAGTTTTCAAATATTAAAACTAAAATGTTCATCATGTGGAAAATAGTATTTTCTAATATTGGTGGTGAACCAACATTTTTAAAAAGTATTTTTATGCCCTAAACTATCCAAAACAGTAGCAAAACATCCCCAAATTAAATCATTTCATTTAAAGAAAATTCAGACGAAATTATCTTGCCTCAAAACCTTTTTTGGGGGGCAGTGCTAAGTATTGCGAAGTGTTTATGTGGCACAATTAGATATTTTACAGAAGTCTTTTGTGGCCTAGCAATTTGCAAAACTGAAAAGAACTTACAAAAAGAAAAGAAACAGGGAAAGCTACTGTGGACTAGGCCTAAGTCCACAGTGCAGGCCCAGCCCACCAGGGGGTCCTCCCCTTCCTACTGCTCACCGGCGACACGGTGGACGCCCGTGCGACGTCCATGGCTCGGATCGACCACGGGGCAGCCATCCGCCGCATCCCCAGCGACCTACAATATCCCCTCGACCCCCTGGCGAACCCAAGATCACCACTCCTCCCCTCCTTCGCTCACCCCCTTTGTTTTCTTCGTCACCCGACGTTGCCGTCGTCATGCGCCGCTCGATCCCGTGGCCACTGTCCTCCTCTCACCCCGCCGCCATGCGGTAGGGCTTCGTCGTCGTCTTCCACGCCGTCTGGTGCCAGCCATTCGAGCCGGGAGCACCTACGTCGAGCCTGGTGGCACCATCTTCTTCCCGCTGTCCGCTCCGGTCGCCGTCGTTCGTCGTCGAATCCGCCGGCCTCTGCTGCTCCAAAGCCACCGCCGGGCCTTCGTGTGCCTCCCCGGTGAGCAGCCTCTCCTTTCCCCTCTCTCAGCGCCGCTTGTAGACGTCGTAGGCCGCCGCACTTCGTCTTGCCCGGAGTTGTGCTCGCCGCGCTCCCTGGCCGCATCCCGCAGCTGCCCGCCGCCCCTCTGTCTTGCGCAACTGCGCACGCACGAGCGTCCGACCGCGCCTGCGGCTGCCCAGGGCCGCGCCCTACTTCCCTCGCCCTACTGCTCGTCCAAGCGTCGTGCCTGTGCTGGGTGCGTCCGCCCCGTTGTTGTGCCGCGCCGCAGCCCCCAACTCCCGCTGCCGTTGCTTATGCTCCTAGCGCTGCTTGCTGCTGCTCAGGCTCCTAGATGCGCCGCGGATTCCCCTGCTGCTACTGCTCTTTGCTGCTGCTGCCCATGCTGTCGTCGCCGCTGCCGATGCCACTTGCGCGTTGCGCCCCTGGCCAGCGTCATGGCCGCCGGCGCACCCGTGTGCGTGTGTGTTGTATGTGTAGAGTGTGGCTGCGCTCACCTCTACTGCTGCTCCCCTGCTGCTCTGCTATAGTAACTGAATATTACTGTAGCAGTAGCTAGCTTTTCTAATTTCACACCGAGTAACCCCCTGGACTGCCTCTACACAGTGGCTAAACAACTTCTAACAAGAGCAAAAATATTATTGGGAGGTAGTACACTTGACAAGGCTCAAATGTTTCCCTTGGACCAAATCCTTGCGATGCGTGGATTAATTCCTATGAAAATCACAAAGTTCTATGTTTTGTTAAAAAAAAACCCGAAAACAACTTTATTTTCATAGCTATTTTAGAGCTGTTGATGATCAGGCAAATGACATCTAATATGGATGAAAGTGATACTAACGTGTAGATCACAGAGAAATGCTCACAATTGATATAAGGCACAACATTATAGGATGTACAGAACAATAGCTATAGCCTCTGAAAAACAGCTAAGTGATGTTTTAAACTTTCGAATTCTCAGACTTAGTAGAATTTCAGGGATCTTCAGGATATTGTTAAATCTTTGAAAAATCATATTAAATAAACCTGTAACTCGGTGAAAAAAGTTTATACATGAAAGTTGCTCAGAATGACAAGACGAACCCGAATACGCAGCCCGTTCGTCCATCACACATCTCTAGCATAGTGAACACGCAACTTTCCCCCTTTGGTTCATCTGTCCGAAAACGCGAAACACTGGGGATACTTTCCTGGATGTTTCCCCCGTCGCCGGTATCACCTCCTACTGCATTAGGGCACACCTAGCACCATTACTTGTCATGTCATGCATCTGTTTGCATTCTATTCACTGTTTCTTCCCCCTCTTTCTCCGGTAGACTACGAGACTGATGCCGCTGCTGGTGCCCCGATCGACTACGTTGTTGGGGACTCCTTGCCAGAGCAACCAAGCAAGCCCCCCCTTGATCACCAGATATTGCCTATTCTTCTCTCTACTGCTTGCATTAGAGTAGTGTAACATGTTACTGCTTTCCGTTAATCCTATCCTGATGCATAGCCTGTCATTGTTGCTACAGTTATTGATACCTTACCTGCAATCCTAATTGCTTAGTATAGGATGCTACTTTATCATCAGTGGCCCTACATTCTTGTCTGTCTGCCATGCTATACTATCCGGCCGTGATCACTCGGGAGGTGATCACGGGTATATACTTATACATAATATATGATACTTGTGGTGACTAAAGACGGGTTGGCTCGAAGAGTACCCGCGAGTGATTCATGGATTGTGTCCGAAAGGACGTTTGTCCCGACGGCCCTCTGAGTGGATCTTTGTGGCGGAGCGATAGGGTAGGTTGAGACCACCTAGGAGAGAGGTGGGCCTGGCCCTGGTTGGCATCTGCAGTTATTTCAAAATAACATACTTAACGAGATCTTGGTATTTGATCTGAGTCCGGCCAATGGCCTATACGCACTAACCAACTATGCGGGAATAGTTATGGGCACTCGACGTCGTGGTATCAGCCGAAGCCTTCGTGACATCAGCAACTGAGCGGCGCGTGCCGGATTGGACCGTAAGCCTGCTCTTGTATTAAGGGGGCTAGGTCTGCTTCCGGCCGCCCTCGCAACGTGCAAGTGTGCAATGGGCGATGGGCCCAGACCCCTGCGCCATAGGATTTAGACCGGCGTGCTGACCTCTCTGTTGTGCCTAGGTGGGGCTGTGATGTGTTGATCTTCCGACGCCGGGCATGACCCAGGAAAGTGTGTCCGGCCAAAGGGGATCGAGCGTGTTGGGAAATATGGTGCACCCCTGCAGGGAAGTTTATCTATTCGAATAGCCACGTCCCTCGGTAAAAGGACGACCCGGAGTTGTACCTTGACCTTATGACAACTAGAACCGGATACTTAATAAAATACACCCTTCCAAGTGCCAGATACAACCAGGTGATCGCTCTCTCACAGGGCGGCGAGGGGAGGATCGCCGGGTAGGATTATGCTATGCGGTGATACTTTGTTAACTTACCATCTACTCTCTTCTCGTGCTTCAAGATGGAGGCTGCCAGAAGCGTAGTCTTTGATATGACTAGCTATCCCCCTCCTATTCTGGCATTCTGCAGTTCAGTCCACATATACTACCCCTTTCATTGATACCAATGCATATGTAGTGTAGCTCCTTGCTTGCGAGTACTTTGGATGAGTACTCATGGTTACTTTGCTCCCCCTTTTTCCCTTTCTATATCCGGTTTTTGCGACCAGACGTTGGAGCCTAGGAGCCAGAGGATCCCGAGGATGATTCTACATGGAGTTCGACTTCGAGGAGTAGTTAGGAGGTCCCAGGCGGGAGGCCTTTCCTTTTCGATCGTTGCTACTTTTGTGCTAGCCTTCTTAAGGCAATCTTGTTTTACTTATGTCTGTACTCAGATACTGTTGCTTCCGTTGACTCTTGTGTCTTCGAGCATTTATATTCGAGCCTTCGAGGCCCCTGGCTTGTAATATAAAGCTTGTATTATTTTAATTTGTGCCTAGAGTTGTGTTGTGATATCTTCCTGTGAGTCCATGATCTTGATCGTACACATTTGCGTGTATGATTAGTGTACGGTTAACTCGGGGGCGTCACAGCAGGGGCCGCCGGCTTCAAGGGCAGGATTCGACCTTGAAGCAATGTTAAACCAGCCGTGTCCAAAACATAGAACGGATCGTAAGCCGGCTACTCATTCATGGAAGGATTGCAACATAATGAGAAGTTTTCGAGAATCCATCCAGCGCCACCATGGCCCAAATGGCGGATCAGGGTCCGACTCTCACGGTCTGGGTCATGGAGGCGACGGTTCAAGTTTCGGGTTTCAAGGTCACGGTAACCAGGGTGGTTACAACCAGTAGAATACTCAGGGGAATCAACAGCAGCAGTAGTCCGGTTATCAAAGCAATTCAAAACAATTGAATAGTGGGCAGTACCACGTCTTCACCACCAGTTTGTGTAAACAGGATCAGAAGCTTCACAAGAGAGCGGTGAACGTTGTTGAGCCAGCGGTCCCACGTTATGTACGATGGTCTGAGCAGCCTATCATATGGAGTCGAGAGGATCATCCACCCCGGGTTGATAATCCGAGTCATCTGGCTTTGGTGGTGGCGTCTCAAGTTGGGGATTATAAGTTTACTAAGGTGCTCATGGATGGAGGTACCGGCATTAACATCCTATATTATGAGACCTTCCGACGCATGGGACTGACATATAAGAATCTTAAGCCGTCAAATATTGTCTTCCATGGTGTCGTGCCAGGTAAATCGGCCTACCCAGTTGGTAAGATATCGTTAGAAGTTGACTTTGGAGATGAGCATGATTCTAGGTCTGAGACGTTAACCTTCGAAGTGGTCAAGATCAAAAGCTCTTATCATGCTCTATTCGGACGGCCCGCTTATGCTAAATTCATGGCTAGACCCTGTTATGTCTACTTGCAGCTTAAAATGTCAGGTTATAAGGGCACCATCACAGTGCATGGGAGTCGCAAGGTGGCCTTGGAATGTGAGGAAGGAGATGCGGCTTATGCTGAATTAGTTTGTACAACGGAGGAGCTGAAATTTTACAAAGACAATGTTGACCCAACGGACATGACGTCCATGAAGAAACCAACCACTGAGCATGATCCTTCGTTAAAATTTAAATCGATGGACGATACTAAGATGGTTGATTTCATCCCTGGCGACTCATCTAAGCAGTTCAACATCAAGGCTAATCTGGATCCGAAATAGGAAAGCGCGCTCATTGAGTTCATCCGTGAGAACCGGGACATCTTTGCATGGAAGCCTTCAGACATGCCGGGTGTACCGAGGGAACTCACTGAGCACACTCTTAATATTGATCCAAAGTTTAAATCGGTCAAGCAATTTCTTCGCCGGTTTAATGAGGAGAGGCGCAAGGCCATTGGAGAGGTAGTGGCCTGGCTTTTGGCGGCCGGGTTTATCATTGAAGTTTTTCATCCTAAGTGGTTGGCTAATCCAGTGCCGCTACTAAAAAGAACGGTACTTGGCGAATGTGTTTGGATTACATGGACTTAAATAAGGTTTGTCCAGCTGATCCGTTCGCTCTCCCTCGTATTGATCAAATCATTGATGCTACGGGGGGTTGTGAGCGTTTGAGTTTTTTGGACGCTTATTCTGGTTATCATCAGATCAAGATGGCAGTTAAGGACCAAGAGAAGACAACTTTCATTACTCCATTTGGAGCCTTCTGCTATGTGTCTATGCCTTTTGGGCTCAAGAGCGCCCAGGCGACTTATCAGCGATGTGTAAAAAATTGCCTTCATAATCAGATTGGGCGCAATGTTCATGCTTATGTAGATGACACTGTGGTGAAGTTAAGAGAGAAAGAGACCTTGATACGTCTCTGTCGTATCTACTTTTCCAAACACTTTTGCCCTTGTTTTGGACTCTAACTTGCATGATTTGAATGGAACTAACCCGGACTGACGCTGTTTTCAGGAGAATTGCTATGGCGTTATTTTTGTGCAGAAATAAAAGTTCTTGGAATGACCTGAAAATCAACGGAGAATTATTTTAGAATATAGAAAAAGTATTGGAAAAAAGATCCACGCCAGGGGGCCCACACCCTGTCCATGAGGGTGGGGGCACGCCCCCTGCCTCGTGGGCCCCCTGGAGCTCCACCGACCTCAACTCCAACTCCGTATATTCGTGTTCGGGGAGGAAAAAAATTAGAGAGAAGGATTCATCGTGTTTTACGATACGGAGCCGCCGCCAAGCCCTAAACTCTCTCGGGAGGGCTGATCTGGAGTCCGTTCGGGGCTTCGGAGAGGGGAATCCATCGCCGTTGTCATCATCAACCTTCCTCCATCACCAATTTCATGATGCTCACCACCGTGCGTGAGTAATTCCATCGTAGGCTTGCTGGACGGTGATGGGTTGGATGAGATTTATCATGTAATCGAGTTAGTTTTGTTAGGGTTTGATCCCTAGTATCCACTATGTTCTGAGATTGATGTTGCTATGACTTTGCTATGCTTAATGCTTGTCACTAGGGCCCGAGTGCCATGATTTCAGATCTGAACCTATCATGTTTTCATCAATATATGAGAGTTCTTGATCCTATCTTGCAAGTCTATAGTCACCTACTATGTGTTATGATCCGCCAACCCCGAAGTGACAATAATAGGGACCACTCCCGGTGATGACCGTAGTTTGAGGAATTCATGTATTCACTATGTGTTAATGCTTTGGTCCGTTACTCTATTAAAAGGAGGCCTTAATATCCCTTAGTTTCCAATAGGACCCCACTTCCACAGGAGGGTAGGACAAAAGATGTCATGCAAGTTCTTTTCCATAAGCATGTATGACTATATTCGGAATACATGCCTACATTACATTGATGAACTGGAGCTAGTTCTATGTCACCCTATGTTATGACTGTTACATGATCGATCACATCCGGCATAATTCTCTATCACCGATCCATTGCCTACGAGCTTTCCATATACTGTTCTTCGCTTATTTACTTCTCCGTTGCTGTTGTTACAATCACTACAAAACACCAAAAATATTACTTTTGCTACCGTTACTTTTGCTATCGTTACCACTACTATCATATTACTTTGCTACTAAATACTTTGCTGTAGATATTAAGTTATCCAGGTGTGGTTGTATTGACAACTCAGCTGCTAATACTTGAGAATATTCTTTGGCCCCCCCTGTGTCGAATCAATAAATTTGGGTTGAATACTCTACCCTCGAAAACTGTTCCGATCCCTTATACTTGTGGGTTATCAAGACTATTTTCTGGCGCTGTTGCCGGGGAACATAGCTCTATTCTTTGAGTCACTTGGTATTTATATCTTCTTATCACTATAAGAACTTGAAAGACGTGAAAACAAAAATTTATCCCTCAACTACGAAGGGAGGTAAGGAACTGCCATCTAGCTCTACACTTGATTCACCTTCTGTTTTGAGTAAGCTTGTGACACCTAAACTTGCTTCTCCTATTAATTCTGATATGTCGCATGTTATTGATGATGCCACTTCTGCTATGCATGATACTTATGATGAAACTACTTCTATGCTTGATACTACTATGCCACTTGGTAAATTTCTTGATGAACAATTTGCTAGGGCTAGAGAGAATGAAATTATTGAAACTGATAATATTGATGAAAGTGACGATGAAGATTCTCCCCTAGATATGAATTACCTGTTGTGCCTGAGGGCTATGTTATGGATGAAGAAACCGCTAGAGATTTTCTTGGTTGCAATGATAGGAGTGATCTTAAGAAATTATTAGCTAAGCTGAAACAAAAAACTCTAAATGTTAGAATGAAATATGATCCTGCTTATGCTACTTCACCTATCTTTGTTACTGATAAGGATTATGAATTCTCTGTCGACCCTGATATAATTACCTTGGTTGAATCTGATCCTTTCTATGGCTATGAATCTAAAACTGTTGTGGCACATCTTACTAAATTAAATGATATAGCCACCTTGTTCACTAATGATGAGAAAACTCGTTACTATTATATCCTTAAGATATTTCCGTTCTCATTAAAGGGTGATGCTAAGATATGGTTTAATTCTCTTGATCCTGGTTGTGTGCGTAGTCCACAGGATATGATTTATTACTTCTCTGCTAAATATTTTCCTGCTCATAAGAAACAAGCTGCTTTAAGGGAAATATATAATTTTGTGAAAATTGAAGAAGAGAGTCTCCCACAAGCTTGGGGGAGGCTTCTCCAATTACTTAATGCTTTGCCTGATCATCCTCTCAAGAAAAATGAGATAGTTGATATCTTTATAATGGACTAACTGATGCTTATATAGACCACCTGGATAGTTGTGCTGGTTGTGTTTTCAGGGAAAAAATTGTTGATGAAGATGAAATTCTATTGAATAATATATTGACTAATGAAAATAATTGGACACTCCTGATCCAATCCCTGATCCAATTCCTGAACCAACTCCTGAGCCAACTCTGAAGAAAAGGGGTATTATATTTCTCAGTCCTCAAGATATGCAAGAGGCAAAGAAATCTATGAAAGAAAAAGGTATTAAAGCTGAAGATGTTAAGAATTTACCTTCTATTGAAGAAATACATGCTCTTAATTTACCGTTTGTTAAAGAAATAGATGGTTTTGATAACCCGACGCATGTAGTAAAGGTAAATTCTCTCTATAGATATGATAAAGCTGAAATCCCTCCTACTAAGTTTGCTAGTCAATGCTTGGATGAGTTTGGTAACTTTATGGTTAAGCAAGAAGATTTTAATTCTTATATTGGTAGAGAATTAAAACGCAATGCTTATATGATTGAACACTTGAGTGATTATATGTCCAGAGTTAAAGGTGAACTTAAACTCATTTGCAAACATGCTTCTATGGTTACCACTCAAGTAGAACAAGTACTTAAAGCTCAGAATGATTTGCTCAATGAATTGAATAGTAAAAAAGTAATGATTTTGCTGTTAGAGTGGCTACTAGAACTGGTAAAATGACTCAGGAACCTTTGTATCATGAATTCCATCCTAAGAGAATTGAGCAGGATTCTCAGAGAAATAATGTAGATGCACCTAGTCCTTCTAAGAAGAAGAAAAAGAAAAATGATAGGACTTTGCATGCTTCTAGTGAACCTGTTGTAGACACGCCTGAGAATCCCAATGATATTTCTATTTCTGATGCTGAAACCCAATCTATTAATGAACATGAACCTAGTGATGATGTTAATGATGATGTTCATGTTGATGCTCAACCTAGCAATGATAATGATGTAGAAACTGAACCTGCTGTTGATCTTGATAACCCACAATCAAAGAATCAACGTTATGATAAGAGAGACTTTGTTGCTAGGAATCACGATAAGGAAAGAGAACCGTGGGTTCAGAAACTGTCACACCCTGCATTTTGTAACTCTTCATTTGCATTAATAAAGCATGAAAAATTGGGCCAACAAAAACTTTTGCATTATTTGGCTTTTATTTTGGAGTTGGATTTCTCTCTGTGGTTTTTCAAGTGCTCTTTAAAGTCAACAACTCCACCTTCTATACTTAATATCCTTGCCCCAAACTTCTGCCCAATGATCATGCCATGTGTATAGAGCAATATAGTATTTTCTTACAAAAATAATTTGGCCAAAAAGTATTTTCAAAAATTAGTTTTCCAAAAACCCCTGAATTAAGATTTGTACTGCAAGTACTTAATTCAGGGCAGTAAAAATCTTTCAAAAAGTATATTTGAAACCTATTAGATATAGGATTCCCATAAACCACAAAAATATAATTTTAAAAGTTTTTTTCATATTTTATTTAAAGGCTTTTTCTTAAGGCCAGAAATGGTCTTTAATAGGTTAAAATTATTTTAATGTTTTAAAAATATTTGAGAAAATTTAGGGAAACTCAGTGGACATATATTTTCCATATATAAGAGTTTCAACACATGGTCATGTTCAAAATATTGGACAAAACCTCCCAAAACCATTTCTGCCCATTTCAAGGATTTGAAATATTTCTACAGGGAATATTTCCATAAAAATCCAAGAAAAATCCAGCAAGTCACAAATGCATATTATGATCACCTTGCAAAGCCTCATGTCAATTAAAGTCATTGTGGCTCACCAAAATGCCCCAAACCCCTCTCTGACCAGAATCAAATTTGAACAAGTTTGTACTACCAACTTTCTCTCCTTGACCCCAACTTTTGTGAGCATGTTCACATGACCAAATGAGGCCACTACACCAAGTGGTGCATCCAGGAGAAGTGATTTGCTCAACTAGATCTACACAAGTCCATTTCTGCTCATTTCTAGGGTTTGCCAAAGTTACACTGGCAACTTTTGCCAAATGAGCTCAAATTTGGTGGCACACCCTATTTCTAAGTGTCATTCCATCCTGTGAAGTATCATGGCAATTGGAGTTCATTTTCTTGCCCAAACCATTATCAAACACCTTCTGACATTTTACAAAAACCACTGTTTTGACCACTAAAACTATTCTCCTTGAGCTCAACTTTTTACCACAGCCCCTCCTAGACCTCTTCTACCTCCAGTAATTTCCCCCTTTGAACAGCTCAATTATTTGGGGGTGAAACCCTCACTTTCTCTCTCTGGACAGCCTCTTTCTGTCTCTCCCTCATCCTCTCTCCTCACCCCAGTGGCCATCCAGAGCATCCAATGCCCCTCCCTACTTCTTTACTCCTCCCTAGAGCTACCAGACATGCTTGGTCGTGCCCACCTGGCCAAAAAATGGCATGCCGGCCATTTGCACACTCTGGAGCGCGCTACAGTGCGCTCCCACACTGTAGCCGCCCCCTTCCAACCGCCTCCGGCCACCTAGGGCCTCCCCCTCGTGTCCCCCGAGGTCACCTCGACGTCCGCAACACGCTACGCTGTCGCCCCCCTCCTCTCTCTCCCTCTCCGGCTCTCCTCGCGTGCGGACAGAGCGCCGCCCGAGCGCGCCAGTCGCTGGCCGCGGCAGGGACCCGCTTTGCCGCATTTCCCGCTCCCTCTCTTCTCCCCCTGGGCGTAGTCGACCCCCACGAACACCCTAGACACGGCGCAGCACCCTCCCGAGGCCCATAGCGACGAGCACGAGCTTGATGGCGCACGAGCCCATGGTGGACCGCCGTTCGCCTATTTAAGGGCCTCCCCGAGCCCTTCTCTCCTTACCACTCGCTCTCTGCACCACCAAAATCTCCCCCTGCACCCCAGTTCCTCTCCAGAGCCGCCCGAGCTTGAGATCGAGCTCGAGCTCCGCCGCTTCGGCTCGCCGGAGTCCGCGAGGTACAGGCATCCCCCGCTCCTCCTCTGCCCCGATCTAAAACCGCCTCCTCCCACTGATCATTTCCCCTCTCTCCCCCGCCTTGTTTGCAGCCAGAGTCGACCGGAACGGCCACCACCCGAAGCTCCTCCGCCGCAAGATCCCGTCGCCAGCGAACCAGGCCACTCCGATGACGTCCACCACCTCCACCCGAACGGCGACACGACGCTGAGCCCAGCCGTGCCCTCGCCCGACCTCGCCGTGCCCTGCATCGTCGCTGGTGAGCTCGCCAGCCATTTGGACTCGGGGTTAGGGATGACAGGCGGGCCCCGCCTGTCAGCCTCTCCCCTCCATCGCCCCTCTCTCTCTCGCTGACGCCTGGGCCCCGCCCGTTAGGTTTAAACCTGGCGCGCGCACGTGCACCAGTGCGTTGGGCTGCCCCTCTGGCTGGGCCTGCTGCGCTGCGGCTGTTCTGGCCCAGCAGGCACAGTGCTCCTCCCCCTTTTTCTTTTTCCAGAAACTTGCAAAAATTCCACAGGATTAAATATTAATCCAAATGCAACAATTCCAGTTCCTAAAATCTTGTAAAAATCCCACCTATTTAATGGTGTAACTTTCATAAATATCCATCAAACTTTTCTGCACTGTTCAAATGTAAATTCAAATTTGAGCATTTATATTCCCCTCTGAAAATCCATTTCTCCTATTATACAACTCCTAATTCAAAACTAGGAATTTCCCCTTCTTAGTTTTCCACCTAGTATTTTACAAAAATGAGTTGACATTTTTCTGAGCACTTTGGTTTTTCTGTTTTATTATTGCCTTATTTTCTCGTTATTATTTTGCGACGATAGATTGCGTTGCTGACGAAGGAGTTGGACCAGAAGACTTTGAAGACCCAGAAGACCTTGTTGAGCCAGGCAAGCAGCCCTTTGACCATGTCTATGAAACCCTTTTTATGCACTTCATATAGCACATTATTATTGTTGCATCGGAATCATGATGAGAGGGTAGCCACTTTGGTGGGTTGCCTTCATTTCCTCCTTGATGATACTTGCATTGTGCATGACCCTACCTCCTTATGAGGATTATGCCGGTGGGAATAGATAGGATGCTAAGTAGTGCTACGCAAAAGGGACGGGTATATGCATAGTGATGGAGACAAAGTATTTTCAAAGGACTTTCCGAAAACCCCGTCCGGTGCCACTTATGCCCGAGGGAGATAATGAGATGGGTAACCACTTGATGACGAAGTGGTGTACCGAGGCAAGTGGGTGTGTTGTTTTCGAAAAACGGATTAGATTTAAGATTTGTCGACTGTCCCAACCTTACATGCGCAACCACTCTACCCTTATATGGGAAAGGGCATTATTGATTACCTAGGCCGATACTAGCTTGGAGCTCGCATTACTAGTGACGGGAGAGTTGTTGGTGCGCTCTCTCGGGACGGGGTCGTGCCAGGTAGCGTGGCCATGACTGTTTTCACAGGGCACCGGATACACCGTTGTGTCCCCTCTCGGATGTTACGATCTCGAGTGAGTCTCGTATGATATACATCGTGAGGATACGGAACAACGAGTGGACTCCTTGTTAGTGTCGTCTAGGGAAAGATAGTGATCGGGTGCTTACCCGGGTACTTGAGGTACCGCGGGTCGTGGATGACATGGAAGTTCCCCGGATCTTGTGGGTAAAGTGCGCAACCTCTGTAGAGTATAAAACTATTCGAATAGCCGTGTCCACGGTCAAGGACAGTTGGGCGGTGTTGCTTAAACTACGTCCACATGTTTACAAACATGTGTGTGTTTGGATAAGTGGGAAGAACTACTTGGGTCAAGTCAAAGGACTTGACATGTTTGAGTTGGGTTGGTGCCCACTCTATTTATGTTGATATCTGTAACCTGTCCTCATGGTTACTTGAATTCTCCTGATGCATGTCTTACGAGTTGTTGAACATGTCATTGCATTCAAAAACTAGCTTTCCGCAAAATTTACCTATATCATGCATTGTTGTACCTTGAACCAAAACATGTGTTGCTTGCGAGTACATTCAAAGTACTCATTGGCTTTCCACTGGTTATTTAATTGGCCAGGCATGGAAGAACAGGAGTTCGAAGAAGAGTTCTTTGAAGACGAACATGTGAACTAGGACATTTCCCAGTCAGAATGCCTGTAGGGTTAAGGCAGATGGCATGGGTTCTACTTATCGACGAAGATTTCCGTTGTTTGTGTTTCATTTGATGTTCAGCCCTTAAGGCTTTATCAATGTAAGACTCGACCATAATGGTCATAATTTGTGTAAGACGATATGTATGGATGTAAGACTCTTGTTATTTAGCTTCTGTGTGTTCAGTGAGCATTGATCTCTGGGATCACTATACACGTGCATTCGGTGATCTCGACTTATGAGTTGGGGTCCCCACAGAAACCCATGCCTTTTCCTCCCAAACCATCCAAGAAAAAGGATGATGAGAATTTTGAGTGCTTTGCTGAAATGCTTAGACCTATCTTCTTGCGTATGCTTTTAACTGATATGCTCAAAATGAATCCTTATGCTAAGTACATGAAAGATATTGTTACTAATAAAAGAAAGACACTGGAAGCTGAAATTTCCACCATGGTTGCTAATTATACTTTCAAGGGTGGAATACCTAAGAAACTAGGAGATCCCAGAGTACCAACTATACCATGTTCCATTAAAAGAAACTATGTTAAAACTGCTTTATGTGATCTTGGAGCCGGTGTTAGTGTTATGCCTCTCTCTTTATATCGTAAACTTGATTTGAATAAGTTGACACCTACTGTAATATCTTTGCAAATGGCTGATAAATCAACTGCTATACTTGTCGGTATTTGTGAGGATGTGCCTGGTGTGGTTGCAAACGTTACTATTTTAACGGACTTTATTATTCTTGATATTCCCGAGGATGATAGTATGTTATTATTCTTGGAAGACCCTTTTTGAATATTGCAGGGGCTGTTATTGATTGCACCAAAGGCAATGTCACTTTTCATCACTACAAAAAAAAGACACATCCGTGACATTTTGGGCCAAAAGAATTTTTTTTCTGTCATACATATGACACTTCTATGACGATAATTGTGACAAAACCCGGTATCATCATAGATGTGGTGGGCTCCTACTTCTACAAAAAATCATGACAGAAAATGGGCTTTTCGTCCTGGGCGGGCTGGAGACGCAGCTGCATGACATTCTTTGGGCCGTCCATGACGGAAAAAACCGTGGTATAAGCGAGGGGGGGGGGGGGGGAATTTCGGGGAGTTCCCGGTTACGGTGGGAGGTTGGGGGCCGAGCGATGCGCGCTTCTCTCGTACACGTACGTGCGTGTGTATGAGGCGTTGGCTCTAACTGAACCCGAGCGAGGCGTTGGGTTCTAACTGAACCCGAGCGATTGCACTGCAGGCTACGCATTACTGAACCCGAGGGATCGATCTATGGCTGTTAACTGAACCCGATCGAGCGACTCCTTCGCTACTGCTGCTAACTGAAGCCGATTGATGCTGCCTCTGGATGAACAGTGAGCGTTGCGGGGGGGGGGGGGAGGGGGGTTGGATGAACAGTTCCTGGTGGGGGTGGATGAACAGGACCCCGTGGTGTTGCCTCTGGATGAACAGGACCCCGATCGATCGAGCCGTTTGGGCTGGATGAACAGGACCCCGTGGAGGGATGGATGAACAGGACCACCCCTTGGAGGGCAAGATGAACAGTAGACGGTGGAGGGTAGGATGAACAGTAGCCCGTGGAGGGGTGGTTGAACAGGAGCTCGTGGAGAGGGCTGGTTGAACAGTTGCTGGCAGAGTAGCGCGCGGTGGAGGCTGGATGAACAGGAGCCCGTGGATGAACAGTCGCAGGTGGAGGCTGGAGGAGGTGGACGGTGGATGAACAGTAGCTCGTGGAGGCTGGAGGGGGTCGACGGTGGAGATGAACAGTATCCCGTGGAGTCCCGTTTTGCGGTACGCGACACCCCTCCCGATGAACAGGACCCCCGTTTCGACCGTAGCGCTCCAACACAAGTCTGCTTCCTCCGTTTTGCGGTACGCCACACCCCTCCCAATGAACAGGACCCCCGTTTCGACCGTAGGAGGTCTGTTTCCTCCGTTTTGCGGTACGCCAGACCCCTCCCGATCAACAAGATCCCACTTCGGACGTGGCCGGTCGAACACAAGGCCGTTTCCTCCGTTCTGCGGTACGTCAGGCCTCGTTTCCATCATGTGTTCCGTCCAAGCCCTCCCGATGAACACGACGCATTCCGTTGCCTCCCCATGAACACGACGCATTCCGTTGCCTCCCCATGAACACGACGACGACGCTGTTTCTCCGTTCCGACCCAGCCATGTACACGAGCCCTGGCCGTACGTATGTGCGAGTAGGCGTTCGAGACCCCGCCCGTATGTACACATACGTGGCCGTATTTTATTTCTTGCACCCTGGCCGCTGTACATACGTGTACATGCTACGTGCGCGCCTCTACTACGACACGTGCGCACCTCTACATCCACGAGTATATATGTACATACACGTTCGCGGCCAGAATGATAACACTATGTATGCTTCGACCAGGTGGGTCCCGGCTGTTAGGCACTTCCTTGCGTGAGAAGATGTAGCTGGTGGGTCCCAGCAGTCAGGGGCAAACGTTTTGTTCATGAAATATGGTGGCCCGTCCGGCGGGTCCCCGCTGTCAGGTGGAGGAATAATTATTTTGCACGTAATAAGGAGGCACTTCCTTGCTGCGGCCGTGGACCCATCTGTCAGCCTCTCCACGTACAGTCCACGTTCGATGGAAGCCGCTCCTTGACCACGTTGACCACGCCGCGCCGAGAGCACCATCGCGGTGGACGACGACAAGGCCTAGGAAGGGGACGACGCGGATCCAGGGAAGACGTGGCAGTGGATGCCCACGCGTAGAGGAGTACGAGGGTTCACTGGTTCACTGCGGTGTGAGGCTGCCGTTGCCGCAGAATAACAAGGGGTATGGGTGAGTAGAGGGATGTCATGGCCAGCGGTGGGAGTAGTAGGGGGCTGTGAGGCCTCCACCGCATCACAGCCGGCCATGGGTGGCAGGAGCACGAGGCATGACTGGCGCTGGTTTGGGCGGGTAGTGCAAGAAGACCAGAGGTTGAAGAAGCACTACGGCCATTGGATGGACATCGTATGGTCACTAGAGCTAGAATCATGCACATTGACTAAGTTGACAAAGCCCTCCGTCCCCGTCAACTTAGTAGGCCCACAAGTCAGCCTCCCACCAAGGTGGGTCCATGCTAGCAGGGGGTATTCATTTTTTTGTGCGTAATAAGGAGGCACTTCCGGTGGGTCCGAGCTCACAGCAGGGGGAACGTTTTTTTCGCGAAATACGGTGGCCCGTCGGGTGGGTCCCAGCAGTCAGGGGCAAACGTTTTTTCGCGATATACTGGTGGGCGTCCGGTGGGTCTCTGCTGTCAGGTGGAGGAATAATTATTTTCCGTGTAATAAGGAGGCACTTCCTTGCGGCTGCCGTGGACCCAGCTGTCAGCCTCTCCACGTATAGTATTGTTCCGATGGAATTCGGTCATTGACCACATTGACCACGCCGCGCCGATAGCACCACGGCGGTGGACGACGGCGAGGCCTAGGAAGGGGACGACGCGGAGCCGGGGAAGACGCGGAAGTGGATGCCCACGCGGAGAGGAGTACGAGGGTTCACTGGTTCGGCTGCGCTGCCATCGCCGCAGAATAATAAGGGGTGTGGGTGAGTGGAGTGGAGGGATGACCTGGCCAGCGGTGGGAGTAGTATGGGGGCGGTGAGGCCTCCGCGGCAGCACAGCCAGCCACGGGAGGCAGGAGCAGGCGGCACGACCGGCGCTGCTTTGGGCGGCTGGAGCAAGAAGACCAGAGGTTGAAGAAGCACTACGGCCGTTGGATGGACATCATATTGTCAGTCGAGCTAGAATCATGCATATTGACTAAGTTGACAAAGCCCTTCGTCCCCGTCAACTTAGTAGGCCCACTATACTGGGTCCCAGCTTGCAGGGGAGTATTCATTTTTTTGTGCGTAACAAGGAGGCACTTCCTTGCGTGCGAAGATATAGCTGGTGGGTCTGAGCTATCAGCGGCGGTAACGTTTTTTCGCAAAATAAAGAGGCCGTTTCGGTGGGTCCCAGATTTTAGGTGGAGGAAATCATTATTTTGCGCGTAATAAGGAGGCATTTCCTTGCGTGCGGCCATGGACCCAGTTGTCAGCCTCTCCATGTACAGTCCACTTCAGATGCATGTCGGTCGTTGACCACGTTGACCACGCCACGCCGAGAGCACCAGGGCGGTGGACGACGGCGAGGCCTAGGAATGGAACGGCACGGAGGCAGGGAAGACTCGGCCGTTGTTTTTGTTTCCCATGCGGAGGGGAGTACGACTATACGAGGGTTTACTGGTTTGTCTGCCGTCGCCGTAGAATAACAACACGTGTGGGTGAGTAGAGGGATGGCTAGGCCAGCGATGGGAGGACGGTGAGGCGGTGAGGCCTGCACGGCAGCACAGCCGACCGCGGGGAGGAAGGAGCAGGCAGTCCCGCCGGCGCTTGTTTGAGCGGCTGGAGCAGGAAGAATAGAGATTGAAGAAGCACGATGGCGTTGGATGGACATCCAATAGTATACATGCCATATGTGGAAAGCCTCAAATCTATGGAAAACAACATACATCCCATCTGCCATTATTTCAAGTAATTTACAGCCCATTTGCTAATTCTTATGGGTTTTTCGGAGCCCATATTCTTTATGTTGGCATTACAGCCCATATTGTGGCTCTTGAGGGCGCGGAGCCACCATGACCGGTGGGCTGGTCAGGTATCTCTTGAGATCCTGGAACGCCTTGTTGGCCTCTTCTGTCCAATCAAAGGGCCCCTTTTTCTTCATTAGCTGGAAGAAGGGCAGCACTCGTTCCCCCAACTTGGAGATGAAGCGCCCCAGCGCGGTCATGCGCCCAGTGAGCTTCTGCATTTCTCTGAGGGTCTTTGGCGGGCTCATGTCTTCCACCGCCTTGACCTTTTCTGGGCTAGCCTCGATGCCTCGGTGGGACACGCAGAAACCCAAGAGCTTGCCCGAGGGGACTCCAAACACACACTTCTCTGGGTTGAGCCGTAGGTTCACTGCGTTGAGACTCGCGAAGGTTTCCTCCAGGTCTTGTATCAGGGTCCTGGCCTCCCGAGACTTTACCATGATGTCATCGACGTAAGCTTCAACATTCTTCCTGAGCTGCGGGCCCAAGGTGATGTGCATCAGCCGCTGAAAGGTCGCCCCTGCGTTACGCAGCCCGAATGGCATGCATGTGTAGCAGTACACCCCACACGGGGTTAGGAAAGCTGTCTTTTCAACGTCTTCTACCGCCATCTTGATCTGGTGATACCCAGAGAAAGCATCCAAGAAGCATAGCAGGTCACATTCTGTCAGGACCCCGATTCTAAGCCACATCGATCTAGCCGGTAACACCTCATATCACTTTGCGGCCTCACGCACGGTATCCCACGGGTGTCGCCTTACCATGGCCCGGGACCGTTTGCGCCTTTTGGCTCGCGTATATGACAATGTCGCTAGCATCCATATGACCGAGAACCCGGGCCGACATGGCTAGTCGTGAACCCAAAGCGGCACAGACCTATGGAGACAGGCATACATGAATCACATCGAACATGTCGGTCATCAACGAGTGATTCCGGGCTGTAGCACTGGGCTAACAGGACTCCGGGGATCCCGGGCTGTAGCAGGCTAGACAGGACTCCGGAGATCACCGCGTGACATTTCCCCGAAGGGACAGACATAGGGACGAAGTGAAACACATGCCGGCCAGTCAAGTGTCCTGAACAGTAGTGCTGGGCTAGCAGGACTCCGGTGAACCGGGCTGTAGCAGACTACTATGGCTCGAGGAGCACTAGACTACATTTCCCCATAAGAAAGGCTGCGAAGGACAAACAACTAGATTGTCGGATCCCACTCATACCAAGCATTTCAATCATACACACAATATGCCCGATATGAGTACATACAACATGGCATCACAACAAAACTCTACAACTCAAGTACTTTATTTAAAGGCTCCAGGGAGCCATACATAACTTATTCATACAGGTAGGGGTCACACGACCCGACACTCAAGTCATACAGTCATACAAGCACATGCGGAAGTAACTAGTCTGAGTACAGACTCTAGAAAGAAAGAAGGCTTCTCGAAGCCTGTCTATCTACATAGGGCCCTCCATGGCCTGGATCACCACCTGGGTGGCTAGTCACTCGTCGACGTCAAGGTCTACGTAAAACCCATCGGAAGGGGCAGTGTTGTCGTCTGAAAATAATAAATAAGCAAACATGAGTACAAAGGTACTCAGCAAGTCTTACATCAGAACCTACTATACATGCTCATTCTCAAGAAGGTGGTGGGGTTTATGCAGCAAGCCAGCTTTGACTCTTGGCTAAGCTATCCTACGGAACCTTTGAGCAAAATAGTTTTCGCACATGAGTCCACTACTCACCATCACAATACTCCACCGTGGATCCTCCCTCGTATCCCGCGAGAGGGCCATCCTCGGTACTCACACTTATCTTGAGTCTTTTAGTAGTATCCATTAACTTGTCTATGAACTGTATAGGCAACCAAGTAGTCCCTTACCGCGGACGCGGCTATTCGAATAGTTTTATACCCTGCAGGGGTGTACTTCGTCACACATCTTTCCACCACTTAGCGTCTGCACACGAAATGTGCTCGGCAGACTTCAAGCGAAAACCGACGTGGGTGTAGACCACGACCTGACTAACCTCACAAGTCTCTAGTCCAGGGTCATCGCCTATTCAGGTTCCATCCGCAAGGAAATCCGGCCGGGGTGTCCTCAACGGCCCCGAACGATGTGAACTGGGTTCCCGAGACACCAAACGGGTGACTCGGTACACCGTGCCACGGTGTATCTACCGCAACATAGCCCACCCCTAGGGTCAGCGCTACGCACGGCCGCCAACACATATCCTACAAACACCAGAAACTAGTTGCAACTCCTGGACTGAGGCGAGAGGGGTCAGTAAGTCGAGCGGGGTCATATTTCAGGGCCCAATGTGTGGTAGTAGCCGAATCTTAAATCACGCATACATAACTCAGTTCTTAGGGACGGCCTCAATGAAACAACCCACCATGTACTCCTACATGGCCTCTCATCAATACCTTTACCAAAACATGTTCAACACATCCCACATATTACTGACACAAGCTTTTCACTCTAGCCCATCTCCCAGATGAACCAGACCTGACACAACTCTAAGCATAGCAGGCATAGCAAGGTAGGAATCACAAAACATGGCTCAATCAACTCTTACACATGCTAGTGGGTTTCATCTAGTTACTGTGGCAATGACAGGTCATGCAGAGGATAAGGGTTCAACTACCGTAGCACACAACAGTTTGAAACGCGTTGTCTTAATGCAGTAAACAAGAGCAGGAGCGAGAACATGGGTTGTATCGGAATGATCAATGGTTGCTTGCCTGATGGAGTGGTAACGGGATACTGCCCTTCAGTTGGATACTCGTGAATATCTTCGGAGGCAGAACCTACCACGAAGAACACAACCGAGCACAATCAACACATGACGATATGCAACAATATGATGCATGCTATGACATGGCAATATGGATGTGTCTTGGCCTAATGCAAGCTAAAACAGAAGGGTAATTGCTTATTTGAACCAAAGGTTCAAGTGTTAGCTCATTTAACTTGATCATATTAGTGCATCACCTTATATTGCATAAACAGCAGGTTTAACTTGTTCTGACATGCATGAAACCAGTACCAATGGATAGCTTGGATTTTTCTGATAATTTTTCATATATACTTTGTCTCATTTGGAGTTATGGTTGAATTTCTATGAATTTTTGAAGTTTAGGCAATTTTCTGGAATTTTCTATATAAAATTAAATCCAGAAAAGAGTTATTGCGTCAGCAAGTCAACAGGCCCGGTACAGGTCAAACCTGACCTGTGGGACCCGTGTGTCAGTGGCTCATTTAGTTAATTAACTAATTAATATAGATTAGCACTAAACAGGTTTAATTAGCAGGGGGGCCGCTTGTCATTGACTCAGGGGAGTCAACTGGGCCCACCCAGTCAATGGTCAAGGTCAACACTCGCCGGCGTCTAGCCGCCGACGAGGCCAGACGCGGCGGAGGAAGTGCATTTGCACGGTCCGGCCACCAAACGGGAGGCGGAGAGCATCTATGAGCTCCTGGGAACGAGCCGCAGCTCTTGGTGGTGAGGGTTGAGCTCGGGGTGGCCGGAGACGTCGCCGACGACGACTTTGGCGGTCGCCGGAGTTCGGGCGCCGATGAAAACGGCGCCACCGTGCACGGGAGGAGCAACGGGTAGCATCTACGCGTTCTGCAGACTCCCACAAAGCTAACGGGCATATGCACGGGGCCGATTGGCCACCGGAGCCTCGTCGGCGACGAGTTCGTGCGGCAGTGTGCTTCGGCCGTCATGGGAAGTGGTGCTACAACGAGCGCTAGGCTGTGGGGTTAGGGGGAAACGACGGAGGAGCTCACTGGGAGGACGAAGCGCAGCTCAGTGGGCCTGGGGACGACCTAGACGGCGCGAATCGAAGACGAGGTCGCCGGCGGCCGGAGGTTGAAGAAGAGCTCCAAGTCGACGCTGCAGGGCTTCCGGCGGGGCGTGGTTCGGTGAGGGGGTCGAGGACGACGTCGCGGAGCTCGTGGGCACAACCGAGGGGCGAGGGGGTGGCTGTGGCCGTCGTGGTTCTCGTCGGCGGCGGCGACCGCGTTCGGTGGAAGTGAGGGGGAGCCAGAGGAGGGGATGAGCACGGGGGGGGGGGGGGGGAGGAATGAGAGGGCCTGGGGGTGCGTGGCCGTCTCCGTGGCATTGGGAGGGAGTCCGGGAAGCAGGAGGTGGCGCGCAGGGGGGAGGTGGCGCGCGCGCGTGCCGGCGAGCGTCGGGCACACGCCCGCGTCCTTCTGTCCGAGGAGGGGGACGACAGGAGGCAGCGGGGGTGGGCTGGGCCGCCAGCTGGAGATGGGCCAGGTAAGTGGCCCAGTGGCCTTTCCCTCTTTATTTATTTGTGTTTTTCTATTTCTGTTATTTTGTTTTGATTTAGTTTAAATACTAAATCATTTTATAAAATCTTGAAAATATTTATGGACACTTACTGAAATATTTCAGTGGCCCAAAAAATAGTTCCAACATTATTTGAGCATTTGAATTATTTAATAGCATTTAAATTCCCAAATTCAAATACTTATGATTTAAATCAATGCCCCTTTTGTTGACCTAAAATTATGTGCACCATTTTTCCCAAGGGTTCTAACCCAAGGCAAAGAGGGTGAACATTTTTGAAGGGCATTTCAGGTTCATTGAATTTATTTTTAGTAAACCCTAGTTGATTTCAGGGGGGGTGCTGGGGGTTCTGCTTTCCCCATTTCAATTTTCTGATGAAGGTAAACATGATGCACACTCTAATGCATGATCTAGCTAGGGTGTGACAACTCACCCCCACTCAATAGAATCTCGTCCCGAGATTTAGGATCATCTGTTAAGAAGGTGGGGTATTCGAGTCGAAGACGATCCTCCCTTTCCCAAGTGGCTTCTTCCTCGGAATGGTGTGACCATTGAACCTTGAGAAACTTGATATTATGACGTCGAGTGGTACGCTCGGCTTGATCAAGGATACGAACGGGGTATTCCCGATAAGAAAGGTTATCTTGTAAATCAAGCGTTTCGTGGTCCACTCCACGGATAGGATCCGCGAAGCAACGCCTGAGTTGCGAAACGTGGAAGACGTCGTGAACTCTGGAAAGATGCAGAGGTAGTTCCAATTGGTAGGCAACTTCTCCTCGTTTGGCAAGAATGCGAAAGGGTCCAATGTAACGAGGAGCCAATTTGCCTTTGATACCGAAGCGATGGGTTCCCTTTAACGGGGTAACCCGAAGGTAAGCCTTCTCGTCAATTTCAAATGTCATTGGCTTATGTTTATGATCATATTGACTCTTTTGGCGAGATTGGGTTGTTTTCAATTTCTCACGAATAACGCGAACCTGCTCTTCTGCTTCCTGAATCATATCCGGGCCAAAGAGTTGTCTTTCCCCGGTTTTTGACCAGTTAAGAGGCGTTCGACATTTTCGTCCATAGAGAACTTCGAAGGGAGCTTTGCCCAAACTAGCTTGATAGCTATTGTTATAAGCAAACTCCGCGAATGGAAGGCATTTCTCCCAACTCATTCCGAACGAGATAACAGAAGCTCAGAGCATATCTTCCAGAATTTGATTGACTCACTCTACTTGACCACTTGATTGAGGATGGAAGGCGGTGCTAAAGGAGAGATGAGTTCCCATGGCATTTTGGAAACTTTCCCAAAATTGAGAGGTGAAGAGACTTCCACGGTCTGAGTTAATTTCCAATGGGACACCATGAAGAGACACTATTCGGGAGATGTATAAGTCAGCTAGCTGGCTAGCGGTGATACTCTCACGAACAGGTAGAAAATGGGCTACTTTGGAAAGACGGTCGATCACGACGAAGATGGCATTATTTCCTCTCTTGGTCCTGGGAAACCCAGTGATGAAATCCATACTGATTTTGTCCCATTTCCATTCAGGAATAGCCAAAGGTTGAAGGGTGCCAGCAGGCCGTTGATGCTCTGCTTTAACACGACGACAAACATCACAATTAGCAATGTATTGAGCGATTTCTCTCTTCATCCTAGTCCACCAAAACCTCTGGCGTAGGTCTTGATACATTTTAGTACTACCGGGATGAATGGTGAGAGGGGATTCATGAGCTTCCTTAAGGATCATCTGGCGTAGATGCTGTTTCTTGGGAACCACCAGGCGGTTCTCGAAGAAGACAGCACCTTGTTCATCCATGGAAAAGCATTTAGCTACTCCGCTAGCAATGTTTTCCTTAATCCGGGATATGCCCTTGTCACGCTTTTGGGCAGCTATGATTTGATCCATAAGGGTAGGTTTCGCCACCAGGGTAGATAGGAATCCTCGAGGAACAATGTGAAGGTTAAGCTTACGAAATTCCTCATGGAGAAGTGGTTGACTTTGTTGTAACATCAGGTTGTTACAATATGACTTACGACTTAGAGCATCAGCCATGACATTGGCTTTGCCAGGGGTGTAAGTTATTCCTAAGTCGTAACCCGAGATCAACTCAACCCAACGTCTTTGCCTGAGATTCAAATCTGGTTGGGTGAAGATATATTTCAAGCTTTGGTGATCGGTGAAGATCTTGCAACGATTACCGAGAAGGTAATGTCGCCAGGTTTTGAGTGCATGGACTACAGCTGCAAGCTCTAGATCATGTGTGGGGTAATTTTCCTCATGTGGGTGTAATTGCCGTGAAGCATAGGCAATTACCTGACGATCTTGCATGAGTATGCAACCTAGTCCTTGTCGCGAGGCGTCGCAATAGATAATAAAGTCCTTGGAGAAATCTGGTGGTACCAGTACGGGAGCAGATGTTAGGCGTCTTTTCAGTTCCTGAAAACTGAACTCGCACTGTGGAGTCCACTCGAACTTTTTATCTTTCTTGAGGAGTTCAGTTAGAGGTTTAGCAACCTTGGAGAAATTCTCGACGAAGCGGCGGCAATAGCTCGCTAGGCCAAGGAAACTCCGAACTTGCTTGACCGTTTTAGGTGGAGTCCAATCAAGGACGGCTTGAGCTCGCTCGGGATTGACAGCAATACCCTTACCAGAGATTACATGGCCTAGATAGGTCACTTCTGACAACCAAAATTCACACTTGGAGAATTTGGCATAAAGGCGATGCTCTCGAAGTTTCATCAATACCAGCCTTAGATGTTCGGCATGTTCCTCTTCATTCTTGGAGTAGATGAATATGTCATCGAGGTATACTACGACGAATTTGTCCAAGTACTCCATGAAAACCGAGTTCATTAACCGGGAGAAGGTGGCCGGGGCATTGGTTAAACCGAAGGACATGACGGTGTACTCGTATTGGCCATAACGAGTAACAAAGGACGTTTTGGGAATGTCCCCGTTTCTGATTTTGATTTGATGGTAGCCCAACCTCAAATCCATCTTGGAGAAGACTGAGGATCCAGCGAGCTGATCATACAGGTCGTTGATCCTGGGAAGCGGGTATTTGTTCTTGATGGTGACCAGATTGACAGGTCGGTAATCCACAACCATTCGATCTGTTCCATCCTTCTTCTTGACGAAGAGGACGGGGCAAGCCCAAGGAGAGGAGCTAGGACGGATGAACCCTTTGTTCAAGGACTCATCGAGTTGGTTCTTAAGCTCGGCTAGTTCTAAGGGTGCCATCTTGTAGGGTCTTCTAGCAATTGGAATGGTTCCTGGAACAAGGTCTATCACAAACTCGACATCCCTGTCAGGTGGAACACCTGGCAGTTCTTCCGGAAACACATCCGGGAAGTCTCGGACTACCGGAACGTCCTCAAGGTCTGGAAGAGGGTTGGCATTGAGAGAGTAAAGTTGGCGCTTGGCCACTCGAGTTAAGACATTAACTGTCTTGCCCGAGGGATGAGTAAGTTGAACGGTTCTAGTGGCACAATCGATTTTGGCATAATGAGCCGACATCCAGTCCATACCCAAGATGATGTTTATGTCGGAGGACTTGAGAGCTATTAAAGATGCAAGGAAGACAAGCCTATCGACAAGAATTTCGTTCCCATGGCTTACCCTAGAAGTTTGCCATTTGGAACCCGGAGTTTGAATTACCATGGAAGTGGGCATGTCACAGAATGTCGTGTTATGCAATCGAGCATAATTCTCCGATATGAATGAATGAGATGCTCCAGTATCGAAAAGAACAGATGCCGGATGGCAGTTAACAAGGAGCGTACCAAGGACGACGTTGGGATCCTCATGAGCCTCTTTGGCTGAAACATAGTTGACATGGCCACGTGCAGTGGTGGCCGGCTTGGCGTAGAAAGTCTTTCCCGCGGGCTTACCATGGCCAACGGGCTTTCCAGCTTGATTGGGGTTGTTCTGGGGACACTCTCGACTGTAGTGACCCGGTTCTCCACACTTGAAGCATGTTACCACAGTGGGGCGTGGAGCAACATTAGCAGCGGGGCCACCATAGGGCTTGGGCGGTGCAAATTGCTGGTTGGGACGAGGCGCCTCAAAGGATGGCCTCGGGGTGAATCTGGGTGGCAGTGCGGTGCTTGGAATCCACACCCGGCGCTTCTGAGCTCCAGAGCCGGATGAAGACCCAAAATCACGGGAGTGCTTGCGTGAAGCGTCATAATCAGTCTGGCCTGTCTCAGCACTGATAGTTTTATTGACCAGCTTCTGGAAGGATGTGCACTCGTGCAGACGGAGATCGCGGCGAAGCTCAGGGCTAAGTCCCTTGCGGAACCTTGCCTGCTTCTTGGCGTCGGTAGAAACCTCTTCAGGAGCATAGCGTGCCAGGTTCCCAAATTCTCGGCTATATGCATCCACAGTCAGCCTTCCTTGGGTGAAGTTGCAGAATTCCTCCCTCTTGCGATCCATGAGACCTTCCGGAATGTGATGCTCACGGAAAGCCTCGCTGAACTCAGCCCAAGTAGTGATTTGGCCGACCGGGCACATAGCTTCGTAGTTTTCCCACCAATGGCTAGCGGGGCCCTCGAGATGATAGGCAGCATAGGTAACCTTGTCGGCTTCGGCTACGTTGGCAGAACGTAGCTTGTGGGTGATGCTGCGAAGCCAATCATCCGCGTCGAGGGGCTCGACGGAATGGTTAAACTTTGGTGGGTACAGCTTGATAAAGTCGTTGATTGACACCAAGTCATTTCGTGGGTGGCGTGCAGTGTTCTGCTCAATCCGCTCCAGCAGGCGGTTGGTCTCACGCTTGTTCCTTTCTGCCTCCAGCATCACTTCGGCCAGAGAAGGCGGGTGAGGCAAATTTTCACCTCTAGCTGCACTGGCTTCCCCCCGCTCCGGGACAGCAGGGTTGCCGCGGGTGTTGACCATCCTAGGAGGAAACAAGACAACGGTTTAGACAAGGATGGCTCAAACTTAACAAGGAAGTGCAGAATGTAAAGGATAACACGGAATGCAGAGATGCTCATTCGTATGCCATGGTAATATAAAACTGCCATATATACACCAACGGTCATACTCGTCATACATAGTTTAGTACAAGCCCATGCTACAGTACAACTATGAAGGTAGATGTTACATCTCATCGGAGGCATTCCGAGTCCCTATACATTATTTGTCTACACCTACGGAATCGATTACACACCAAGTCGTATTCCACAAGTCACGCAGGACAGTGGGGATACAACTACTACAATACTAGTGGTACTACTACTAACTCAGATAGCTCCGTAGTAGTCCTCATAGAAGTCACCTCCATAGCCTGGAAGTTCAACGTGATCATCCGGAAACAGACGGTCCTGAGGAGCCTGTGGACCATAGGGGCTAGGATGAGGTCTTGGACCAACGAACGGTGGCCTGCGGGGACCATGGGGTGGGGTGATGCCTCCCACATCACGCCAATCCACCATGTCTGGCAGAGCTGCTCTCACAGGATACAGATCCCTGGTATCCATACATCCAGCTTGCACCGCGGGTGCAAACCGAGTCAATGTGGCCCAATGATCAGCACGGGTATTAAAAAGCTCCAGCCTCAAGGCCCGATTCTCTCGGTCCTTATCTTCGAGCATCTCAGCGGTGGTACGAGTTAATGAGTCCTCCTGAGTGGAGTCAGCATAGATAGCCTGAAGATACCCCTGCGCTCCCGGAAGTGAAGCTGGCATGTAACGGAAGTCAGTGTTCCGAAGCAGGCCAGTCCGGACTCGCAAGATGGTCATCATGGAGTAGGCAGCATCCTGCACAGCCATCTCAACGGTAACTCCGAGTCCATAGGAACAGTGAAGGGGCTCGGTAGATCCAGGATAGGAAGGAAATATCCTGACGGTGCAGAAATACTGGCTTTGATTAAAATCGCGGAACTGCTCTTCGACAGTGTATTCGGGATACCAACGGTATCCAGTCTCGATCATGACCCGGACCAACATAGCAGTATGACCGGGCACGTCGAGGCACCTGGTCAGGCGAACCACTTGATTTTGAGAATGGTTGGCCATCTGAAAGCACAACCACAAGACAAAGACATCAGAATTCCTAGGGAAAATTGGACAGCATAACGGCTGTAAATGCTCAGAAAAAGATTTGAGACATCCACAACAGTTCACAATACCGCTCAACAGCATCATATCAAGGTTCTGATTCAAATAGCAACGTACTAAAGTAGTAGAAACTGGACTGGAACTCGTAGCAATAATCCTATAAACTACTACGGATTAGTAACACGTGAACCTAATAGAAGAAGAGAGCCTAGTCCTTAACCCACGTTGAATGAGAAGAGAATGACTCAGATCAGAAGCATAGGGTAAAGGAGTAAAAGAACCTTACGTTCCCTCTCACAATCAATTCCCTTACATATAACTAAAGCATTTCTAGACTCGACATCGACCAGTTTGGCTCAACGAAGCTACAGGCAGTCCGGCTCTGATGCCAATGCTGTCAGGACCCCGATTCTAAGCCACATCGATCTAGCCGGTAACACCTCATATCACTTTGCGGCCTCACGCACGGTATCCCACGGGTGTCGCCTTACCATGGCCCGGGACCGTTTGCGCCTTTTGGCTCGCGTATATGACAATGTCGCTAGCATCCATATGACCGAGAACCTGGGCCGACATGGCTCGTCGTGAACCCAAAGCGGCACAGACCTATGGAGACAGGCATACATGAATCACATCGAACATGTCGGTCATCAACGAGTGATTCCGGGCTGTAGCACTGGGCTAACAGGACTCCGGGGATCCCGGGCTGTAGCAGGCTAGATAGGACTCCGGAGATCACCACGTGACATTTCCCCGAAGGGACAGACATAGGGACAAAGTGAAACACATGCCGGCCAGTCAAGTGTCCTGAACAGTAGTGCTGGGCTAGCAGGACTCCGGTGAACCGGGCTGTAGCGGACTACTATGGCTCGAGGAGCACTAGACTACATTTCCCCATAAGAAAGGCTGCGAAGGACAAACAACTAGATTGTCGGATCCCACTCATACCAAGCATTTCAATCATACACACAATATGCCCGATATGAGTACATACAACATGGCATCACAACAAAACTCTACAACTCAAGTACATTATTTAAAGGCTCCAGGGAGCCATACATAACTTATTCATACAGGTAGGGGTCACACGACCCGACACTCAAGTCATACAGTCATACAAGCACATGCGGAAGCAACTAGTCTGAGTACAGACTCTAGAAAGAAAGAAGGCTTCTCGAAGCCTGTCTATCTACATAGGGCCCTCCATGGCCTGGATCACCACCTGGGTGGCTAGTCACTCATCGACGTCAAGGTCTACGTAAAACCCATCGGAAGGGGCAGTGTTGTCGTCTGAAAACAATAAATAAGCAAACATGAGTACAAAGGTACTCGGCAAGTCTTACATCAGAACCTACTATACATGCTCATTCTCAAGAAGGTGGTGGGGTTTATGCAGGAAGCCAGCTTTGACTCTTGGCTAAGCTATCCTACGGAACCTTTTAGCAAAATAGTTTTCACACACGAGTCCACTACTCACCATCACAATACTCCACCGTGGATCCTCCCTCGTATTCCGTGAGAGGGCCATCCTCGGTACTCACACTTATCTTGAGTCTTTTACTAGTATCCATTAACTTGTCTATGAACTGTATAGGCAACCAAGTAGTCCCTTACCGCGGACGCGGCTATTCGAATAGTTTTATACCCTGCAGGGGTGTACTTTGTCACACATGTTTCCACCACTTAGCGTCTGCACACGAAATGTGCTCGGCAGACTTCAAGGGAAAACCGACATGGGTGTAGACCACGAACTGACTAACCTCACAAGTCTCTAGTCCAGGGTCATCGCCTATTCAGGTTCCATTCGCAAGGAAATCCGGCCGGGGTGTCCTCAACGGCCCCGAACGATGTGAACAGGGTTCCCGAGACACCAAACGGGTGACTCGGTACACCGTGCCACGGTGTATCTACCGCAACATAGCCCACCCCTAGGGTCAGCGCTACGCACGGCCGCCAACACATATCCTACAAACACCAGAAACTAGTTGCAACTCCTGGACTGAGGCGAGAGGGGTCAGTAAGTCGAGCGGGGTCATATTTCAGGGCCCAATGTGTGGTAGTAGCTGAATCTTAAATCACGCATACAGAACTCAGTTCTTAGGGACGGCCTCAATGAAACAACCCACCATGTACTCCTACATGGCCTCTCATCGATACCTTTACCAAAACATGTTCAACACATCCCACATATTACTGACACAAGCATTTCACTCTAGCCCATCTCCCAGATGAACTAGACCTGACACAACTCTAAGCATAGCAGGCATAGCAAGGTAGGAATCACAAAACATGGCTCAATCAACTCCTACACATGCTAGTGGGTTTCATCTAGTTACTGTGGCAATGACAGGTCATGCAGAGGATAAGGGTTCAACTACCGTAGCACACAACAGTTTGAAACGCGTTGTCTTAATGCAGTAAACAAGAGCAGGAGCGAGAACATGGGTTGTATCGGAATGATCAATGGTTGCTTGCCTGATGGAGTGGTAACGGGATACTGCCCTTCAGTTGGATACTCGTGAATATCCTCGGAGGCAAAACCTACCACGAAGAACACAACCGAGCACAATCAACACATGACGATATGCAACAATATGATGCATGCTATGACATGGCAATATGGATGTGTCTTGGCCTAATGCAAGCTAAAACAGAAGGGTAATTGCTTATTTGAACCAAAGGTTCAAGTGTTAGCTCATTTAACTTGATCATATTAGTGCATCACCTTATATTGCATAAACAACAGGTTTAACTTGTTCTGACATGCATGAAACCAGTACCAATGGATAGCTTGGATTTTTCTGATAATTTTTCATATATAATTTGTCTCATTTGGAGTTATGGTTGAATTTCTATGAATTTTTGAAGTTTAGGCAATTTTCTGGAATTTCCTATATAAAATTAAATCCAAAAAAGAGTTATTGCGTCAGCCTTGCGTCAGCATGACGTCAGCAAGTCAACAGGCCTGGTACAGGTCAAACCTGACCTGTGGGACCCGTGTGTCAGTGGCTCATTTAGTTAATGAACTAATTAATTTAGATTAGCACTAAACAGGTTTAATTAGCAGGGGGGGCGCTTGTCATTGACTCAGGGGAGTCAACTGGGCCCACCCAGTCAATGGTCAAGGTCAACAGTCACCGGCGTCTAGCCGCCGGCGAGGCCAGACACGGCGGAGGAAGTGCATTTGCACGGTCCGGCCACCAAACGGGAGGCGGAGAGCATCTACGAGCTCCTGGGAACGAGCCGCAGCTCTTGGTGGTGAGGGTTGAGCTCGGGGTGGCCGGAGACGTCGCCGGCGACGACTTTGGCGGTCGCCGGAGTTCGGGCGCCGATGAAAACGGCGCCACCGTGCATGGGAGGAGCAACGGGTAGCATCTACGCGTTCTGCAGACTCCCACAAAGCTAACGGGCATATGCACGGGGCCGATTGGCCACCGGAGCCTCGTCGGCGATGAGTTCGTGCGACGGTGTGCTTCGGCCGTCATGGGAAGTGGTGCTACAACGAGCGCTAGGCCGTGGGGTTAGGGGGAAACGACGGAGGAGCTCACTGGGAGGACGAAGCGCAGCCCAGTGGGCCTGGGGACGACCTAGACGGCGCGAATCGAAGACGAGGTCGCCGGTGGCCGGAGGTTGAAGAAGAGCTCGAAGTCGACGCTGCAGGGCTTCCGGCGGGGCGTGGTTCGGTGAGGGGGTCGAGGACGACGTCGCGGAGCTCGTGGGCACAACCGAGGGGCGAGGGGGTGGCTGTGGCCGTGGTGGTTCTCGTCGGCGGCGGCGACCAAGTTCGGTGGAAGTGAGGGGGAGCCAGAGGAGGGGATGAGCACGTGGGGGAGGAGGAATGAGAGGGCCTGGGGGTGCGTGGCCGTCTCCGTGGCATTGGGAGGGAGTCCGGGAAGCAGGAGATGGCGCGCAGGGGGGGAGGTGGCGCGCGCGCGTGCCGGCGAGCGTCGGGCACACGCCCGCGTCCTTCTGTCCGAGGAGGGGGACGACAGGAGGCAGCGGGGGTGGGCTGGGCCGCCAGCTGGAGATGGGCCAAGTAAGTGGCCCAGTGGCCTTTCCCTCTTTATTTATTTGTGTTTTTCTATTTCTGTTATTTTGTTTTGATTTAGTTTAAATACTAAATCATTTTATAAAATCCTGAAAATATTTATGGACACTTACTGAAATATTTCAGTGGCCCAAAAAATAGTTCCAACATTATTTGAGCATTTGAATTATTTAATAGCATTTAAATGCCCAAATTCAAATACTTATGATTTAAATAAATGGCCCTTTTGTTGACCTAAAATTATGTGCACCATTTTTCCCAAGGGTTCTAACCCAAGGCAAAGAGGGTGAACATTTTTGAAGGGCATTTCAGGTTCATTGAATTTATTTTTAGTAAACCCTAGTTGATTTCAGGGGGGGGGGTGCTGGGGGTTCTGCTTTCCCCATTTCAATTTTCTGATGAAGGTAAACATGATGCACACTCTAATGCATGATCTAGCTAGGGTGTGACACATTCCGCAGTGGAATCGACGATCTGGTCGATGTGGGGGAGCGGGAATGGGTCTTGCGGGCATGCTTTGTTGAGGTTGGTGAAGTCGACACACATGCGCTCCTTCCCTCCCTTCTTTGGCACAACAACAGGGTTGGCCAACCAATCCGGGTATCGGACCTCACGAATGACCCCGGCGGCTTCTAATTTGCAGGTTTCTTGGACGATGAAGGCCTGCTTTTCTGTGGACTGCCACCTGGCCTTCTGCTTCACAGGGCGCACGTTGGGGCACACGTTGAGGTGATGCTCGATTACACTCCGAGGGATCCCTGCCAACTGGTCAGGCTCCCAAGAGAATACCTTCTTGTTTGCACGCAGGAACCCGACCAGGGCCTCCTCCTGCTCGGGTTCAAGGTTGGCGCCTATGGTGAAAGTGGCGTTGGTGGACCCGTCCTCATCGACGGGTATCTGCTTGGTTTCTGCCTTGTCTTGGGTGAACAACTGTTTCTTCTTTGCGGGTGCAGCCCCCTTGGGCTCGGGGGTCTCCAAGTCGGCGGGCTGTGCCGGCGCCGCCGTCTTGAAGGCGAGCTTGAGCACCCGCAGCGCGTCTCCGTTGTCCCCGTGTACGATGAGGACACCGCTGCTCCCGGGCATCTTCATGAGGTTGTACGCCGGGTGCGTCGCGGCCATGAACTGGGCCAGCGCTGGGTAGCCGAGGATGGCATTGTAGGGGAGGCTGATGGGGGCGATGTCGAAGTCGACCAGCTCCGTGCGAAAGTTGTAGGTGCCGAAGGTTACTGGGAGCTGGATCTGTCCCAAGGAGCTGGATGACCCGCCCCTAACGCCTGAGAAGGGCCAGCTGGGCTGCAGCTGTTCCAGGGGTATGCAGAGGAGGTTGAAGGCCTCGACTGAGAGCACGCTGAGGCCCGCACCGCCATCGATGAGAGTTCTGGTGACGGCCACCTGGCAGATGGTGGGGGTGCACAACATGGGGAGCACACCCGAGCAGGCTGAGTTGGAGGGGTGGTCCTCCGAGCTGAAGGTCAGGCCGGCCTTGGGCGCCGCCCAGTCCGGGAGAGCCCCCTACCGCATGGAAGCGGCGCTGACCCGGCGGACGAACGACTTGACGTGGTGACTTGTAGGCGGCGCCTGCGAGCCGCCCAGGAGGGCCGCGACGACCGGGGGTCTTGATGTAGCGCGATGGGCGGGGAAGAGGCCGCGGGGCTCTTCCCAGGAGGCCACGGAGGCTGCCGGCAGGTGGGGCAGCCATGTGCACGGAGTGCCGGTGAGGGCCATGGGGAGCCAGTTGGCCATGACCCTATCGTCACCTCCGGCTTCGAGGAGGGCGTCCTCGCTCGCCAGCAAGAGGACCAGCGGATCTGTCGCGCCGCCGTAGCGCGGCGGCGTCGTTGGCTTGAACTTGTCTGGCCACCGTACCCGCTGCAGGGCTGGGGCCAGGGCGCGGAGCCCCCTGGCCCCCATGCTGGCGCCGGCGGCCGGAGCGGGCGACGTGCTACTCATCGCGAGGCAGGCCGTGGCGGTGGCGGAAGAGAAAACTCCGATGCACCCCTACCTGGTGCGCCAAATGTCGAATTTCGGGTTCCGGCTGACCCTTGAGGTTCGAACACTGGGGTGCGCGCAGAGATTTCGTCTCCTATCTACCTGCACCCCTCCGCCTTGCTAAGATCTAAGCTATGGAAAGAACAACACGAGAGACACAGGGTTTATACTGGTTCGGGCCACCGTTGTGGTGTAATACCCTAATCCAGTGTGTGGTGTGGTGGATTGCCTCTTGGGCTGATGATGATGAACAATACAAGGAAGAACAGCCTCGCGAGGGTCTGTTCTTGGCTGGGGGGATGAACTGCTGGGAGGAGTTCAGTCACCCTTCTCTCTCTCGGATCTCGATCGTCCCTTCTCTAAACCCTCTTGTAAAAGAACTCTCTTCAAAACCTCCTCTCCCTCTCTATGGGTGGCTGGTCCTATTTATAGAGGCCCTGGTCCTCTTCCCAAATATCGAGCGGGAAGGGAGCCAACAATGGCGGGCTAATTTGAAAGGGGACAGCTAGTACCAGCTATCCTGACAAAAGTAGTCTTCGCCTGCACAAAGCTCTGGTGGTGACGCCGTCTTGGGCTCCACGATGACCTCCGTCTTGCAGTCTTCCTGGTCTTGGTCTTGTTGCACCGAAATGGCAACCTTTGCCCGATGCCTCGATACTCCGGGGCTGCGCTTGCCCCCTTGGCACCAAAGGGGAAAAGAGGACATTGCGCGGGGTGGCACCCGCCTGGCGCCCTTGGTCGTCATGGCTTGCGTCACGGGCACCTCATGAGGTACCCCGCCTTGATCTCTCCGCCTCCTCGCGAGCCAGCCTGATGAGGCCGTGCCTGAGGAAGCTCCGCGTCATCCGCCCCGCGAGGCTTGGCCCCTCGCGAGGGTCTTGGGTCTGTGTTGGTGAAGATGGGCCGTGCTGGGCCCCCCTTTGAGCCACGCCGCAGGCCGCAGGCAGGCAAGTCTGGGGACCCCCGTTCCCAGAACGCCGACAGCCACTGCAGTTTGCAAACTTTGAAAAAAGCCACTCTAGACTTCGAAAAATGCCACTAGAAATGGCATGAAATGGCATTTTCCAAAGTTTGGAAATTGCAGTGGCATTTCTCGGATACACCAGATTTGGAGTGGCATTTATCAAATTAACCCAAACCAAAAATAACTGGGCGAGCTGCTGGGTCCCTGGTGTCAGCCGCTCGTTGTGCAATTCTCTCGTTTATTGACTACGTTGACAATGGCATGGGACCCAGATGTCAGAAATCCACTAGGAGGAGCCTTTTTTATTGGCTTGAAATAAGGAGGCACTTGCTTGCATACTGCCATAACCTTGGCGGGTCCCTGCTGTCATCCTCTCCATGTACAGTACCAGTTAGTCGTGCTTCAAAACTGATCGGCACGCTATTAAAAAAATAAAGGTCGATAACTAATGCGGCACCTCGAGCCAACGCGGCCAGATCGCATTTTGCACGAGAAATTACACACCATGTTTCGTTGACATGTGGTCCCGTTCCAACATATCAGTGAGACGACGACGTGTAGTAGGAGTATTTCCGAACGGACGTGTAGGCCAGGGCGCCTCTTCGTGAACCGTGGCAAACTCGCAACCGTCCACCGACTCTTCGCCTTTCCCTCTCGATTTGGAACTGCTGTCGCACGCTCTTCCTCTCCCTCCTCCATTTTCCTTCAACCCTTCACCCTTTCTTCTGCCATTGTTCGATCGTCTTCTCCATCGAGGGAACAGACCAGAAACGACCCCGTTATTCTTGCCCCGATCTGAAAGATGACATGGTGGAGGAACTCATTGATCGGTGCGACGTCATCACCTTGGCTAGCATGGCAGGTTCGTTCAAGCCCATTCTCGACTCAACTAATAACATCATTACAAGGAACCCAAGAGTAAAGGAGCGGTTTGATCTCCCCTATCTTCTTCGCCGTGACCCTGATGACTGGCGCCGGCACGACGGAGGCCTCACCCTGTGCAAGTTGATGCCGCTTGATAATGATACGTATGATGTTAAGATGCCATCGCTTGAGGGCAAGGCTTGGGCGGGCGCAAATGGAGATTGGGTTGTTTACATTGGGTCCAACTGCGAGTGGGAACTTGTGAATGTGTACACTCGTCACCGGGTTCCACTTCCAAAAATCTCAGCACACTGCCAAGAGGTTGAGCACACCGGTAATGTACGCACGTTCAAATACGATCACGGTGACTGTCTTCTACGGAAGATAGCAATTTGTCGAGTTCCCAACCGCTCTTGGAATTACAACAACTATCAAGTTGTTGCTATCTTCGACAAGCTTGTTGCCGTCCTTCGTGGTTCGACTCGATGGATATTGCTCAAAAATCAGTTTCTGTACACGGATGAGTACTGTGATGCAATTCAATACGAGGGCCTTGTGTTTGATACCACCACTCGTGGCACTGTTTTTGCATGCCATCCTAGTAGTTTCGGTACGTTTGTCTTCCACCGTAATTATAATTGTTTCATCCACATGCATGCGGGTTAGCAAGTTTCCCTTTACTAATTAACCTTCTTCTTGTGTTTCCAAGGTCCTGTGAACATCCCACCACCTATACTTGAAAATTTTTATAACCAAGGGGGAGATGCCGATGGTGATGATCACGAGCTACGCCCATATACTCTGTGGCGCCTGGCAACTAATTCCGATGGATCACCTCTTCTTGTGTGTATACAGCCCATTGATGATGTTACTGCTAAGGAAGCAGGTGTCTCCCATGGTCGCATTCTCCGGACCTATTCCAACACCCGTTGCATGGTATTCGGGATGGATACTAGTGTGCTAGCGCCAACTCCTTCTCCCTGGCACAGAATTGATAGTCTTGGAGAAAACTCGCTCTTCCTTGGACAAAACTATCCGATGATGGTGAAAGGCGATCCAACCTTGTTGACACATTTATGAGAAGAAAATGTGTCTATACCTCGGACATTTGGGTGGTTCCCTACCTTGGTACTGATATAGTAGGCCGCTTCAGCCTGGATGATCAGTCCTGCGTTGGTCTCCATAATGACAATGGATGGCCCGTCCTAGAGAATCACTTGTGGTTCAAAGCAAGCGTTTCCAACGCCGCAGAATGGTTGAGTTGAAGTTCATTTCGTGGCTTGTTATTTGTTGTGTGGTGAAAACTTTAGTATTTATAATGTATCCTCATTGTCGATGTGGGTTGATGACCTGTTGTATGTAATAAAATGATATGCCTGTGATAAACTTACTAAATTTATGAATGGCTTTCGAGTCGCTTCTCTAAGTGAGTGGTGCGACGAGGCAAAAAAATATTTTCCGAATACATAATTGTACATGCATTGCAACAGGTTATCGGATGAGGCCAATCAACAATAGTACACGCCACCACCACGACATCCATCTGACACCATATTATTTCTTGGAGTCCATGCTAGAGCAATCTCTTCAACCTCGTCGTTTCTCTAACTTCAGCCATCGCGCGGCGGGCGAGGTGGGGGTTTGCCGATAGTCGGTTTCCTTAACTGCGGTCCCACTTGTAAGGCCAACTCCAACGCACGACCCCAAACGCACCTCCGTTTTGCATGAACTCCAACGATAATTTTTACTAGAAAAGCAAGACCAAAGAAAACAAGAACCATAAGAATACATTTTACTACTCCTGTAAGTTGGATTAGTGCCTTCTCGATGCATTCATTGTTGATCTGCGGAGGCTCGATCTTGTGTCTGTGCTAGCTAAAAGTGATAGAACATCTACTAAATTGCGCTCTATCAATATATGGATGTACTGTTCTTCCCAACACAAAAACTTGCATCCATTCTACTCCCTCCGTTGCACAATACATGCCTTCTATTTGTCAATATATATATATATGTATGTATCTAGACGTGTCTTAGTATATAGGTACATCCATTTTTGGACAAATGGAAGTCAAGTATTTTGGAACGGAGGGAGTACACAATAAAAAATTTCAGTTAGCACAACTAGTCTAATCCAACAGCAGAACCGAAGATTTGGTCGGGTTCTTCCTCCTTTTGCCAACGCGTGGGACATCCAGCATCCAGGTCGTGTCATGAAAGAAAATAGAGTGGTAGTTGAAGCCACAAGATGTGCATCTTGGGTTAAAATGTAAATAGAATCTTACTACTCTTGAGTAACTCCAAAAGCAGGCACCGAAGATCTTTATTGGATTTGTTTTTCATCACCAGCGTGTCGAGGTGAAAGATGTGTAGGTTCAGTGGGTCCTCTTGCGTTTTCACTACATGTGGGGCTGCATGTGAGCAAACAGACGATGGGCTCCGCGCGTCCGCTGGCTGGCTGAGAAGAGAGATAGAGGAGGGTTGAGCACGGACTGCAGGAAATTTGTTCTACGTACCTCGATATAGGCTCGATATAGTGGGGTGGCATGAGCCATAACTAGCATTCACGTCTAGCAGTACGGCACATGCCACCCACACGAGTCCCATCCGACACCAATTTTCTTGGAGTCCGTGCTATAGCCATCTCTTCTCCCTCCTGTTTTCTCAGCCATCGCGCAGTGGGCGGGGTGGGGGTTTGCCGATAGTCGGCTTGCTCAACTGCGGTCCCACTTGTAAGTGAAAATGCAACACCGCACGCATTCCCGCTTGAGCGGTGTGCCGGACCAACCGTGTGGGGGTGCGACACGAACACGACAGGCTTTTCCTTTTGAACTCGTAACTTGTAAAATTTGGTTCTGCTCCATGGCGCGACCGATAGATAGAAAATAACGATTTTTCCTAGAGTAATGAGAAGTTTGGTTCTGGCGCCGTTCATGCATGGAGTACGTATGAAAATTATGAAGTTGATGCGAAAGGCAAGATAATTACTGTAGTATCATATACTACTACATGGATTTGACGGAAAGATAAAAATACATACGGATCCATCAACATTCAACGACATCCTCACGCCCTAGTGCGCTGGGTCCCCAGCTGACGTGTGAGGAGCAACAGCGTTGGTGGCGAGCTCAACGTGCTTCCGAATAGTGCCGTCCAAGGTTGCCCTGCGCTCCAAGAAGGCCAGCGTCCTATCGTCCTCCTCTTGCATGTAGTAGTCCTTGTGGATGATTTGCACGTAGACATGGGTGATTATGTCGATGGTGTCTTGCTGCGCCAGGCGCTGGGCGGCGAGCGCGACCTCAAGGTGGACATTCTCCGGTGCGACGGCGGACAGTCGCAGGGCCACCAGTGCGTCGAAGAGGTTGTTACCATAGTGGCCGTTGAGGGTGGCAGGCATCGCAGAGCCTTGGCGCGTCAGCTGGAGGCTTACATCAAAGTCGTCGGCAAGCTTCTTGACGACGGTGAACTTGTCGAGGAAACCGACGAGGACCTCGTCGAACAAGGAGATGAAGTTGTCGTCCAAGCGACCCCTCACCCTGGCGGCCTCAAGCAATACTACCTGGAGACGTTCCTCGGTGCCGGGCCGCATGCTGGTGTCGTGGACCATCTGGCACAGCCGGCTGATGCTCGCGCTCATCGCCTCCATGGGTCTAGTGTAGCTTCTAGTCAACTGATCTTGCGATTCGAGTGATCACTCAACCCTTGGTTAGCGTGTGTAGGTGCATAGGATTTCGTACTACTCCTCGGCCCTCTACTGTACCTGCCTTTGGTTGTATGATAGGTGGGCCAGCCACCCCCTAGAGCCACGTGTAATTCACCCAAAGGCAGTTGCCGTAAGTCAATGAAGTTGCGTCCCCCTCCGTGCCGATGCAGTATAGTCATCTCACCGGACCTCTAGTTGGGGCCAAACGAGAGAAGTTTGATGTTTACTGGTTTATTGGTCCCCTTTGCATTTTGCGCCAAGTTTTGACCTTTGATTTAACTAATAAAATGTTAATGCATGTAAACAAAAATGTTGTGTAAGACACCTTATGAAAACCAAATAATCCCAAAATACTTAGGCACGGTGCATTAACTCCCTCCTTGTTTCTTATTTCATGACATATCAACCAATGAGAGATGTGGGCCGTGCATGCTTTCAAAGACTTGAGACTACCAAACATGATATGCCGTGTTTAGTTCATTGCATGTAATCCTATTAGTACTCTAGTTAGGAGTAGCAAAAACATCAAGTTCTCTCGCCGATAGGAATAAAACACGATGTATTTATTTACAGAGGGAGTAGTACATTTTTGGTGAATGCATTACTAGATATTGCTAGTCAAATACTAAAATACAGATGGACATGGTAGTACTCCTAAATCCATACGGTGGTGCTACTAGTACTAGTAGTAGTACTACCAATGTAGTAGTAGGAGTACTAGCACTGTACTACCCGTTGGTCAAATTATTACGTGCTGCTCCTCACAGTGAAGTGACAAGACCCTGCGCCGGAGATGACACCTGAGTCTAGGCGCCGTGTTCGGCATACCATAGTCAGCCTCACCGTCTGCAGTCACTATCATCATGGCTATAGAGCTAGCTTGCTTACAACTAGCCCTGTTCGACATAATTTCCCGTGCGTAGATGCCCGTGCATTGCACGGAACACCAAGATTGGGGGTGGACGGCTCCGGCAGCGGCCATCGCGCCAGATTTTTCCACGGCCTTCTACTCCTAGATGTGGTGGGGAGGAGATGAGGCTGATTATGAGAGACAAGGAGTTGTTTGTAAATAGTTAACAAGTGTGGGCATCTTTTTGCAAAAATGGAGAAGCTTGGTTTATATGCGTCAGATCTAGATCCGACGGCTATTAGCGAAAGATGGGAGGCACAACATCATCACCAACTCAAGACCTGTTTGATTCGCAGGATTTGGAAACGCAGGAATAGGACACGGCAATATTACAAGTTTCAAAGTGATATTACAAATGTTAGGAGTAATGCTGCACCTACGAAGAGGGAATTACTAGGAAGTTTACGTAAGAACTTTCGTTACTTTAGGTGGATGCAGCATTATCATACAAACTAAAATCCACCGCCCTGACAAGTCACTAATGGGCAAATAAGTTTTTGAGTCTCTGGCCACTTGATGTTTCAAAAACAAATTCAGCTTCTGCGGAGAAATGAGCTCCACCTGTACCCGTGCTGGTGTGGCTGGGCACGAAGCGTGAGTACATGCACAGTGCACCTATTCTGTTCTTGTATACATACACCACCTACGTGGGGTTGTGTGAGAGAGATACAAACCTAGAGAGATATAGTGTGTGGGTTGTTGAGAGTTTTTTTTGTGTGGGGGGGGGGGTCAATCAAAAAATCTAACATATGCAATGTGTGTGAAATAGAGTCCTGGATATAACATATATATAGAGGGGGCGATCCACGAGAAGAGAGTGGAGGTATCATCGGCTTGAGATGTCCATAGAATCGAAGAGAGGGATGATGTGTGTGTGTGCGCGCGCGATCGATAAAGAGTGCCATCGAATTTGTGTGTGCCCGCGTTAAAGATATAGAGTGGCTGGCCTACTGGAACGTGAGATGGGCCATGTAAAGTTTGTCTCTCTGGCATGGATACTTACCTGCAGCGCTCGACTATTGGTGTGTGGTGGGGGAAGAGGGAGGCCCAATTAACTATAGAGGTATAATGGCTGGTATATGTGTGGAGGAGGAGAGAGGCCTACCTCATGTATTAAGGAGATCGATCTGCCTCATGTATTAAGGGAGATCGATCGGCATCCATGCATATGTGCAGGAGATGAATAAGGTTGGGAGAGAGACAAAGCTAGAGTGTTGGAGGGGGTGGTAGTGGAGTTGCTTCTAACAAATGGTGGGATAGGCTTTCTAGACAAACGGAGGGCACGCCCGCAATATCAATAAGAGAGGAGATGGCTGCTTGTTGTCTGTGCACGTGCGTGTGAGAGATGGGTCAGGAGGCATGCACGAATAATGAGGGGGGACGATGTGGCTGTGGTAAGAAGACATAACTACATAGGAAGATCAATCACCCTTTGTAAGAGAAAGGAGAGACATAACTTCTGAGGTACGTCGATCGATGGGGGGTAGTTAAAGTCGATCTAGGTATATGTTGGGAGATATATCGTTGTACATGCATGTGTGTGTTAGAAGCAAATGAGGCACGGGGAGAAGGATAGAGAGAGAGGGATGCATGTAGGAGGTGGTATGAGAGGCATACTATATCGAGGGGGAGGAGTGTGCGAGTACGAGAACGATGAAAAGAGTGGTGGGAGTGAGGCATGGACGGTGACAAGAGAAGAGGGGAAGCTTGTGTTTGTGCTAGGCACACCTGGCTAGAGAGGCATATCGATCAATGTGTGCCGTAAAGAAGGAGCTGGGGGCCTACACACACCGTGGGTGAACGACCTAAAGTGAAAAGACGAATTTGCGTGATGGAGCTAGAGAATGCTGAGGGAGGGTGAGAGGGATGCGGGCATGTGCATGCACAAGAGAAAGTTAGCGCTAGCTACAAAGATAAGAGGGTTGCGTGGGTGTAAAAGACAAATAGAGATCATATATACTTCATTATAAAAAGCAAATTCGGATATTTGAAGAATTTATCATAGTGTTTCAAACCGACGGATGTGTGAATATATATAACGGTGATACACATGGTGTGGTTATGAACATGGTATACTACATTTAATATATTTTATCTCTACTCTTATAAAAAATGGAGTTGTTGAACATGGTATCCTGCATTATAGGCCGTCTGATTTATATCTGGCGGATAGCAAGGAAACTATGATGGCTGAAGTTGGCAACAATCACGATTGTAGATTCTTATTGAAATAGAGAAACGAATTCAAATTTAGTTCAAATTGCAGTGGTAGTATAGACATTTGGAATGCACTAAAATGTTGGTATGAGTAGGTTACATGCATTATACAACAAGCGAAAAAATTTAATCGGACATAACATGGATTCATACTCCCTCCTTCCATCTATATAGGGCATAATGAGATTTGTAAGACCGCCTTTGACTATTGACAAGATTAATAGTACATGACATGCACAATGTGAAAATTATATCATTGAAAGAACCTTTCACAGACGAATTTAACGGTGTGCTTTGTGTAAGTTGCATGTCATATATGATTGCTCTAATATTTGGTCAAAGTTAGCATCGAAAAACGCATTAGGCCCTATATAGATGGAAGGAGGGAGTAGCTTTGAATATTATTTGTATAGTAAAACGGGGCAAGACTCTCTCTTTGTGTGGTGTGAATAGTTTTTTTTGTGTTCTTTTTGGTTGAGGGAAGTGCGAATTGATTTGGTACGTACAACTACAATATTACTACACGTTAGGCTTGTCCCTAAAATTCAACCCGCGTCTTGTTATATCCTAAAAATTCAGATATCATGCTCCCAAAACTGGCGCCTTCACAACCCGCGCCTTGCTATCCCGAAATTACAACGCGCGCGAAAACTCCCTCCAGCTGGCAAATCCCGACACACGAAATCCCCCTTCTAACCCTGAGCCGAAAGGGCTGCTAGTTCAAATCAGTGGGGGGGGGGGGTACTTTTGTAACACACCCTACATTTTTGACAAGCGGGTTCCTAAGTCATGCTTCACCCCCTCCCATCGCCCCCTTTTCACCATTCGAAATCCCAGGCCGCCATAACCTCTCCGCTCCAGCCACGAAACCCCACCCTCCTCCATCCGCCACGTCACTGCTGCCCAGCCGGAGCTTCTTCCCCGACAACGTCGTCCACCGCAACAGCTCGACGTCCCTCGTCCACCTCCCCGGATGAGGATCCGTCGTCCATCTCGCCGTCCCACTGGTTCAGCCGCCCCGTCCTCCACCTCCAAGGAGCTACTCCGACGATTGCCTCGTCTATCGCGGGTGCTCCATCCCCACAGCGCCGCCTTAACCTGCTCCACCGGAACTACAGCATCCTCACTGACTCCTCGGACGAAGCCAAGGCCTACTCGGCGCCACCAAAGAGGTTGTACACTCATCGCATCGCACCTTCTCCTTAACTCGACCTCCCGGCGCCGACGGTGCTCCATCCCGCACCCCCATGGAGTGGCTACCTTGAAGCCGGCGCCGCGGGCGACATCTCCACGGCAGCTCTCCCCTAGTGCGAGGCCCCTTCAATGGCGGCGTCCATACCAGCCGGATCTGCTGCTGCTGCTCCGACTCTCGTTCGATCGCTCGCTCGCCCAGCTGCTGTTGCTGCTCTCCCCCTCGCTCATGCTGCTGCTCTGCTCCGATTAAGCCACACTTCAGTTGACTGAATTGACTTTTGGGTCAGTCGATTTTCAGGGGTTGGGGGGCTCGCCGGAGTTAAGGAACAACCACCCACAGCGGGGACGGGGGCTCACAGGAGAGTTACCCCACTATCTATCTTAGGGTTCAGGGTGGGGACGGGGGGACTAGAGGGCTGGCCGGGGTGGCGGTGGTGAGTTGTTTCGGGGCGGCGAGGCAGCGCTGGGCCGGTGGTTCGGCCGGTGGTGGCTGGCGGCTCAGGGGGGTGCAGGTTGACGATGAACTGCAGGCCCTCCCTAAACTATATGTCAAGTGCCTCTCTGCTACTATTGCGTTCAGTTTCGACAGTAGCATTCAGATTCCACAGTAAATTTTAGTTTCGACAGTTAATTTCAGAGTCAACAGTTTTTACCTCATCTATTGTAGTTAGGTGGTTTTTGGTGACGTTAATTTTACATCCATTTTACATCATCTATTGGAGATGCTATTAGAATCCCACTTGAGATTGACGATGTCTGTCTTGTGCTGCTTCAGCCTTGACATCTTACGGCTCACCGGAGCTGCTCCAATGACAGAATGATCCATCACAACAGAGCAGTGCCCTGGACGCCATCTACAGATTCCTCAGATCTTCCTCCAAACCTCCGACAGCCACCTCTGCCTCAACTGCTTCAGCGGCCAACCCAATGATGCTGAGGTCGACACAGCTACGGCAAAGAGGTTGTACACTTGTTGCATCAGTTATTACTATACATTCACGTCGATCCATTAGGGATATTTTGGTTCAACGGAAAAAACATCGATCCACTGGTTGTTACCATCACTCTAAATTTCGGCATGCTCTCCTTACATAATCTCACCATATTTTTTTCGTATGCATGTCAGATATTGTACAAAGTCATGCTGAACATGTAGAGAAAAAGAGAAGCGTTTTGCGCGGCAATACAATGTCATGCAGACATCGCTCCATGGTGGGTTCAATGGAAAACCCTCCCCACCCCTCTCTAGATTGTAATCCAGAGGAAGATATCTGTTCTGAGGCGGATTCGGACGCCGCTGACCACTCCTATTTACCCCCCAAGGTGTTTGCTCTACCTTGGCATGATGATGTTAGTCATATCATGCATATGTTGCCTTGCAGTGCCTACTTTCGACATCATATATGTCATCTGCTTAGTTTAGACATGTTCTGTAATGCCACCTGTTTAGTTTCTATATCATATATGGGAATTATGCAGTCTCATGTCTTTTAGCTAGCCATAATATATGTGAAATGTGCAATGCCATCCTATTTAACCAGGCATCATATATTTGAATGATATCTTGCCCATCCTTTTATTCATTAGATTTCCATTTGTCAACAATGTTTGTACATTAAACTACTCTTCCTGTGAATCAGCCATTTGGGTGGGAGATGGAAAAATCTAGAGTGAAAACAAGGCCTTCAGAGCAGACAGTGCTACCTGTCGAAGCAGATCTCTTGTTGGGTCCCGATAGCTCCTTAGAGATGGATTCAGAGACAGATGACCAGTCCTATTCCCCCACTGAGGTGTATGCTCTAACTTGGCACGGTTATACTGCTCATATCATGCATACGGTGTCTTGCATTGCATACTTTAGACATCATATACACAATATTCAACACCATGTTCTTAGTTCAAACATCATATCGAATGCCATCTGTTTACCATATAAATCACATATGTGAATTAAATGATGCGATCCTGATTACTTAGGTAACATGTAGGTGAATTATGTCATGCGATCCTGTTTAGTTATTCATCATATCTTTGAATTATGTTATGCTATGCTATCCAGTTTAGATAGACATCATATATGTGAAATTATGTCATGCTATCCGTTTTAGTTAAACAATATACATGTCAACTATTTCATGCCCTCTTTTTTCCACACTATTTATTGCATCTGTCTCTCATACAATGTCTGTACATTCAACTACGTTTCCTGTTTATCAGCCATTTGAATTGGAGCAGGTGATGCCAGTATCTAGCAGACTAAAACACGGTCTTCAAATAAAACAGTGCTACCTCTTGGTGGAGATAGCACCCCGGTTGTACATGCACAAGAACTAGCCCTACCACACATAACCCAAACTCTCGCAGATTGTACCCCTACTATGATGGACAGAGAACTAGATTCACCCAATCTAACCCCAACCCCAGCCGATAGTAACCCAGTTCATGTTGACACAACACCATCTCCACCACAGAGCTCCCAAACAAGAGAAGTTAGTAAGGCAGCTCCAGTGCCCAAAGGGCCAGTACTATCACGGCGAACCCCAACTCCACCAGTTAGTACGCCTATTCATGTGGAGGAAGCACAACCAGCTAGTCGTAGTTTAGCATCTATCACATTTGATGTTGTTAAATCGTATGTGCGTATCTTCCCATCTTGGAAATATTATACTGAAGATGAAGGAAAATGCTAGTTGCAGGTGTTTGTTCAGGAGTTATGTGTAAGTAATGTTATTCATGGCAATTACTTTGCTTCGTCCCATACATCCTACTTCCATGATGGTTATAATACAACAAATTTTTCCCATTTTTCTCTATAGAGAAGGACTGATTTGGAAACTCAGGATGAGGTAACCTGTGTTGATACCTCTGCTATCTTCAAGAATGCTTGGTGGCAATATTGGAATTACCTGAAGAAAACATACTTCACCGGCAAAGAAACTCATCAAATTCCCTTGCGTTCTCCTGAGACACATTTACTGGACATTGACTGGGAACGCCTTGTTCTGTACTAGACCCGAACCAATAATGTGGTAAGGTCTATGAGCTCATTTTCTATTTTTAAGTATTATATTCTTGCGTCTTACCGTACTCTGTTCATGTAGAACAAGTGCCTAAACCTGAAAAACAACTGTTCTAATTTAAGATTCCATTGCTACCATAGGACATAGATATATGTTTGTTTGATGCTTTTATTATGTACTAGTACTTGGCAATAGAAGACTTGGTAGTTTAATCCTGTCCAGCTTACTAATGAACTGGTTCACCAAAATGAGTTTCATATACTAGTACATGCTAAATTTGTTATGTGTCTGCTTGTTTCTTCTTTTAGAATGCTGACAGAATATTAGGGAAGAGTGCCTTATTAAGAAACGGTAAAGGAAGTAATGCAGATAAGGTTCAGGATAGTGACACATCCTGTCTTGGTTTAGTGTTGGAGTTACTGGCCACTACCGCTTGCACAAGCTATTCAAACTCACTGTCTGAATCAGTTCGGTTTCTTGAGTCTCAACTACAAGCTGAAAGACATCGTTCAGCTGTGTTGCGACAAGAAGCAGAAGGACTACGGAAGTCCTTGGAGCATTCATATGCATACTTTCTGGTGCAACAACAAGCGTTGGAGGATTTTAGCGCCAAACAAGACAAAGCTAATCAGCTTGCTAAGCTTATTGCCAGCATGGTGGCTACCCAGGATAACATTTCTTGAGCTCTTCTGAAGTTGTTTCAGTTATGCTCTTGTTTTGCTGCCGCATTTATTTGCACTGGTGGCCAATTTTGACGGCCAATGTATATGATATGCCGCTTTATTCCCTATATTTGCACTGGTGGGGAACTTTGATGCCCAGTGGATGTAATATGTGTAATAGCCGTGATAGCCTAGCATTAGTTGCTTGCTTATTTATTTCCTTGTTGTCTTGTTTATTTATTTGCTTGTAGTCATTGCAGTTCTTTTTCCGCGGTTAACTAGTGGCTGCAATAACCTATTTTTTAAAACTAGGCCACAATAACCATGGGCTAATATTTACTATAGTGACAGTGGGCCTCCTATGGGCCGTAGAAACAGTGGGCCTTCTACGGGCCGTAGAAACAGTAGGCCTTCTACGGGCCGTGGAAACAATGGGCCTTCTACGGGCCGTATCATCAATGGGCCTTATACGGGACGTATGATCGATTGGCCAAACATGGGCCAATAATAGGCCGTATTATGGCTGTAAACGAGCTAGAGTTGGAATTGTCTGTTCATGGGCCGACCGTAACGGGCCATCGTTAATAGGCTGTATTTGATGACGCTATGAAAATGGCCCAACGTATTAACGGACCACAAACGGGCCGACTGTAACCACAGGCTGAATTTGCCCCACAAGCAGAAAATGACAGTGATGGGCCGTAAGTAAACGAATGCTGGAAATGAGCCCAAGAATAAATGGGCTCTGAGAATGCCGAAAGATAACATGGGCTGGAAACGGCCCAACGGAATAACGAGCTGTTAATGGGTATAAAGTGATACACTGTTCATTACGGGCCAATTTCACCATGGGCCGTTAATGGGTGTAAAGTGATACACTGTTCATTACGGGCCAGTTTCACCACGGGCCGTTAATAGGCCAAGAGTTACATAGGGCCTCATATGGGCCAAAAGACGTCATGGGCCATACATGGGCCAGAAGTGAAAATGGGCTGGAATCATATTGGATGGCCCAGATGACGCTACTGGGCCTAATTCAGATAGGGCGTAATGGGCCTTGGGTTAGCGGGCTGTAAATGGGCTATATGCGAACATGCCGTTAACAGGCTTTCCATGGGCCGGCCCGCCACATTTTGACCAAGTCAAACGGGTCGGCCTTTTCACAGGAATGGGCCTCTGTTGGGCTGTGCCACGTGTCGACGTATCATAGGAGCCTATCTGACCCACTGACGAGCTGACACGTGTTTCGTCCGGCCAATAAGAATTTTACATGTGGAAATTTCCCATTGGTCGGGGCTGTTAACAGGTTATCGGATCCAAAACCCGACCCGATAGCTTAACGACGTTCCGTTACAGTGGATGCCATGTGTCGGTCACCCTTGACGAAAGCACTTCTGTGACGCGCGATTTATCGTCATGAAAGTGGACACGTTCGTGATGATAATTTTGGTAATGTCATGGAACATTTCTACGACAGCACAGGTATGACTATCTTGATTCTGTCATAAATTTGTCATGGATGTACATGCATGACAAAAAACGCGACCTACTGTGACAAACATGTATCATCACGGAAGTGTATTTTTTGTAGTGCATGTTAATGGTAATGAGCATATGGTACACTTTCCGAGGAAACAACCTCAAGTCCACAGTATCAATTCTATTGGAAAATTTTCAACAATTACTATTTGAGGTTTTGAATTTCCTCTTCCTACTGTCAAGAAGAAATATGATATTCTTATTGTTGGGGATATGCATATCCCCATTGAGGTAACCTAGTGTTATTCGAAAATTCTCCGGTTCCATGTTACTCGGGATGAGTTTGTTAACAAGACCTGATCAACCTTGTTAGTGGATTCCTTTTGATGATAATGAGATGGATGAATTTAGAAAACACAACTCTTTGTACCCTCTTTTTACTTTCTGTTATTTATATCAAATAAAGCAAAAATAGTATTTTCTCTGTTTGTTTTCTGAATTATCAATGCAATAAAAAATACCCCAAAAATAAAAGTTCTCCAAATGCCCCGAAATTGAAATATGATTATTTCTGGAATATTTGAGAATATGTGGCACTGAGAACACAACAGGGGGAGCAAGCACCTGGCCACGAGGGTCCAGGGCGCGCCCCCTGCCTCGTGGGCCCATGGTGGCTCCCCTCCACTTATTCCAGCCACCACACACTCCTTCTTTCTCCCAAAAAATCACCAACCAGCTCAAGCACGAGTTCTAGCTCATTTTGCTGCGATTTTCGATCTCCTTGCTCAAAGCACCTCTCACAAAACTGCTTTGGGGGATTGTTCCTTGGTATGTGACTCCTCCAATGGTCCAATTAGTTTTTGTTCTAGTGCCTTATTCATTGCAATTTTTTGCTGCCTAGGTGACCATGTTCTTGAGCTTGCATGTCAAAATTATATGGTCCCAAGTAATTCTAATGCATGATATAGTCTCTAGGCACTTGTAGGAGTAGCTGCTATCAATTTTGTTGAGTTTGGTTCACTTTTATTTGAAGTTACTAAAATTTTTAGAAATTTTTCAGAGGAAGGCATATGTTTAGGAAAATGTACCAAGGTGGTCCTTTAAGGAAGCAAGGACCCAAGCTCGCAATGCGCGATGCCGACAATGAACCACCAAGGGACGCTCAAGTGCGAGCTTGTGAATGGCCTTCAGAGGACTTCATGGATTGAGCAGGAATCAAGGAAGAATTTAACACATATGTGCATAACGCTGATCTTGTGAGCTTCGAGGCAGATAAGTGCCGTCAGTACCACTATCTCACCGATTCCTTTATGAGGATGTTTGAATTTCCATCATCACGCAATTATCAAACTGTCCTGTTTGATCTATATGAAAATTCTTATACTATGGACTTAGAGGATTTTAATACTGCTTGCAAACTTCTACAATGGGTTAGTCCTAGTGAACCTCACAAATCTGAATTTAGAGATTTCCTTGCTAGTATAACTGTGGGGGAATCTATAGACATAACACAAGCTACCATAGGGAGCATTCATTTTCCTGGTATACATTGTTTTGGTCTCTTCATAGGTAGGTGCATAAATGGTAAGGATGAAGCATGCCACATGTGTGTCCCTGATCTTAGTGTTCTCAGGAGTGCTGTATTAGGAGATAAACATTATAATTTGGGAGCCACTGTTACATGTAGGTGGCATAATAGTAGATTTAATGGAGATTTCTTTGGTGGAATTTATGCAACCCGTTTAGCTAATTTCCTTAATATACCCACTCGTGATTATGATATGGAATTGCCTCCTTCTTATCTAGATTTTAATGCCATGGTTCACCATTGATTTGTTGAGAGGGATGAACCACCTCTCCAGTACCGACTAATCTTTGACAGGCGTCACGCCGTCAATATTGTCCTCCCTGCTCCTACTCTCTTTGACTTTCAGGCAAAGGGGAGATATTTTATAACCAGGGGGGTTCATCTCAGTATGACCCCAGTTAAACCTTTGGATATCCGCCAAGCCAGCCATGGCCATAAACCAACTTAGGCCAAAAACCTAAGCTTGGGGGAGTACGTATCTCTCACCAACATTACATTCATGTTCACACACTCATGCTAGTTGTCGGTGCTCATACTTTTTCATTGTAATATCCATGCTAGTTTATTTCCATTTTTATGTTTTCTTCTTGTGTGTTTGATAAACCTTAAGAAAAAAACCCAAAAATTAGTTGTAGCTTTCAACTAGTTTACTTTCCATGCCTATATTAGTAATAATTAAATAGAAAACCCAAAAAGATTTTTCGTTCTTCTTTTGCTTGTTGGGAGCTTTCCCATGTAAATAGTTTTATTTCTTTCTTGTTCTTTGGGGGTCGAGAGGAGAAGACCATAATGAAAATGTTGAGTGGCTCTTATATGCATATTTGTTGATCTAACAAAGAGCCCATATTACCTTGTCTTCTCTCTTGAATTGAATGCTTGCAGATTCCAGCTTAGTCCAATGCACGTGCACTATTATTGTTATCCACACTATTCGGTCGTGCAAGTGAAAGGCAATAATGATGATTATATGATGAACTTATTGAGATGAGAAAAGCTGGTATGAACTCGACCTCTCTTGTTTTTGTAAATATGATTAGTTCATCGTTCCTGATTCAGCCTATTATGAATAAACATGTTTGTAATGACAATTAGAGATTATAGTTGCTTATGCCATGCTTAATTAGCTAGGAGTTTATAATGGTTTACCTTGCGTGCCAACATGCTATTAAAATGGTTGCGATGTGGTGTGATAGGGTGGTATCCTCTTTTGAACGATTCGAGTGGCTTGACTTGGCACATGTTCACGCATGTAGTTGAAACAAAATCAACATAGCCTCTATGATATTTATGTTCATGGTGCATTATTTCCTACTCATGCTTGCATTCGGTGTTGATTAATTTTAATGCATGTTCATGACTATTGTCGCTCTCTAGTTGGTCGCTTCCCAGTCTTTTGCTAGCCTTCACTTGTACTAAGCGGGAATACTGCTTGTGCATCCAATCCCTTAAACCCCAAAGTTATTCCATATGAGTCCACTATACCTTCCTATATGCGGTACCTACCTCCCGTTCCAAGTAAATTTGTATGTGCCAAACTCTAAACCTTCAAATGAAATCCATGTTAGGGGGTTATTCTCAAGAGGAGTGGACTCCGCTCCTCACTCACGAGAAAAGGGCTGGTCACCGGGATGCCCAGTCCCATGCTTTATGCAAATCAAATCAAAATAACTGCAAACAAAACTCCCCAGGGACTCTTGTTAGTTGGAGGCACTCGTTGTTTCGAGCAAGCCATAGATTGATGCTTGTTGGTGGAGGGGGGGTATAAACTTTACCATTCTGTTTGGGAACCGCCTATAATGTGTGTAGCATGGAAGATATCGAGATCTCTCGGTTGTTATGTTGACAATGAAAGTATACCGCTCAAAATATTATTCATATCTATTTCAAAAACCGAGCTCTGGCACCTCTACAAATCCCTGCTTCCATCTGCGAAGGGCCTAGCCATATACTTTTATGTTGAGTCATCATCCTCTTATTAAAAAGCACCAGTTGGAGAGCACCGCTGTCATTTGCATCCATTACTGTTAGTTTACATTGAGTATGACTTGACTGGATCTCTTTTACCATGAATTACAATGTCTAGTCAGTCCTTGATCTTTAAAGGTGCTCTGCATTTATGTTTTGCGGCCTCAGAAAGGGCTAGCGAGATACCATCCTATTATATCATATCATGATTGTTTTGAGAAAGTGTTGTCATCCGAGATTTATTATTATTGCTCACTAGTTGATTATGTCATTGATATGAGTAAATATGAGACCTAAGTGTTATTGTGAATATGGTTACTTCATAATCTTGGCTGAAAACCTGAATGCTGGCTTTACATATTTACAACAACAAGAGCAAACAGAGTTTGTAAAAGTTTTTCTTTATCACTTTCAGTTTATCAACTGAATTGCTTGAGGACAAGCAAAGGTTTAAGCTTGGGGGAGTTGATACGTCTCCGTCGTATCTACTTTTCCAAACACTTTTGCCCTTGGTTTGGACTCTAACTTGCATGATTTGAATGGAACTAACCCAGACGGACGTTGTTTTCAGCAGAATTGCCATGGTGTTAATTTTTGTGCATAAATAAAAGTTCTCGGAATGACCTAAAAATCAACGGAGAATTATTTTGGATTATATAAAAAATATTGGAAGAAAGATCAACGCCAGGAGGCCCACACCCTGTCCACGAGGGTGGGGGCGCGCCCTACCCCCCGGGCGCGCCCCCTGCCTTGTGGGCCCCTAGAGCTCCACTGACCTCAACTCCAACTCCATATATTCATGTTCGGGGAGGAAAAAAACAGAGAGAAGGATTCATCACATTTTATAATACGGAGCCGCCGCCAAGCCCTAAACTCTCTCGAGAGGGCTGATCTGGAGTCTGTTCGGGGTTCCGGAGAGGGGAATCCGTCACCATCGTCATCATCAACCTTCCTCCATCACCAATTTCATGATGCTCACCACCGTGCGTGAGTAATTCCATTGTAGGCTTGCTGGACGGTGATGGGTTGGATGAGATTTATCATGTAATCGAGTTAGTTTTGTTAGGGTTTGATCCCTAGTATCCACTATGTTCTGAGATTGATGTTGCTATGACTTTGCTATGCTTAATGCTTGTCACTAGGGCCCGAGTGCCATGATTTCAGATATGAACCTATTATGTTTTCATCAATATATGAGAGTTCTTGATCCTATCTTGCAAGTCTATAGTCACCTACTATGTGTTATGATCCGGCAACCCCGAAGTGACAATAGTCGGGACCACTCCCGATGATGACCATAGTTTGAGGAGTTCATGTATTCACTATGTGTTAATGCTTTGGTCCGGTACTCCATTAAAAGGAGGCCTTAATATCCCTTAGTTTCCAATAGGACCCCACTGCCACGGGAGGGTAGGACAAATAATGTCATGCAAGTTCTTGTCCATAAGCACGTATGACTATATTCGGAATACATGCCTACATTACATTGATGAACTGGAGCTAGTTCTGTGTCACCCTATGTTATGACTGTTACATGATCGATCGCATCCGGCATAATTCTCTATCACCGATCCATTGCCTATGAGCTTTCCATATACTATTCTTCGCTTATTTACTTTTCCGTTGCTATTGTTACAATGAGTACAAAACACCAAAAATATTACTTTTGCTATTGTTACCACTACTATCATATTAATTTGCTACTAAATACTTTGCTGCGGATATTAAGTTATCTAGGTGTGCAGGATCATAATAATTCAAATCTGCATAAGTCAAACGCTATCATACAAAGAGTGGTTTTTTAAACCGGTGGATCATCAGGGTTATGGAAAACAGAAAACGTGCATGATGGCATGGCCAATTCAACTTTTTAACTACCCTATTACATAGCTCCATGAGCCAACATGAGGTCAAGTGTTTTGTTAGAGCTTAAGTCTTTAAACCGCCTGGCAGTTCACTCTTCTTGATCTTGCTGATGGGAGGCCTCCGGTTCATCCCTTGCCGATTCTTCTTCCTCCGCCACCATTTGGAAGTTTGTTTTCGACCAGTCAAAGCCATGCAGGGCGAAGAATTCAGCTTTGTCGTCAATCAAATTGGACGGGTCAATATCATGTGCGAAAGTGTGCTTACGAATCGGCGGAATTAAGTCCATCACTTTGTATGCAGGCGTATGCATCTTCTGATTATCCGCATCGTAAGCCGGCTGATATTTGGAAAGATTGGTCTCTTCAGCGATGACTGTTGCATGAGGACGAATATCTTTGACATAGGCAGCAAAGTCTTTCTAATCGAAAGAGGTTCCATCTTCCTTTAAGCTAGGATACCCACTGGCCACATCAGCCATGTCTAATTTCGGTACCCACGATTTAGCACGGCTCAAGGCCGTCACAGCACCGGCTCTTGCACAAGACCGCTTTATCTCTTGGATTCTCGTGGGTAGGATGGATAATTTCTTCAGCACATCACTTAACAGATTGGGTCCTTGATTAGCCAGGGAGATGGTAGTCAATGTACGTTGAGCTCCAGTATATAATTGCTCAACAAGAGTATAAACCGCCTTTAGCTTCACAAGTGTGTCTTGGCTAAGGTTGTTGCTCCTAGGACCTGAGTAACTTACAGGTTGGTTAAATGGCAGCTTATATTATGGCAACAAGTACTCACTTTGGATGAATAACAAGGCAACTCACTGAAGATCACAGAAACCATCTGAGATACACAGTGTTTTAAGCCGGAGAGCGCAGTGGTCACCTCTTGAAGAGTTGCTTCTACTTTCTTGGCCCGCTGTGTTAAAGTAGTCTTTTCTTCAATCCAAGTCTTTTTCTCCGCCTTAAAGCTGGTCTTCAACTTTTCTGATTCAGTCACACTAAACTGTAACTTCGACTAAGCTTTCCGGGTCTCATTTTCTTGAGCCGCCAGCCGGGTCTTGGCATCGTTCAGTTGAGATTCCAATTCAGCGGTTGCAGCCTGCATGCATCACAGATTTATCAAATATATTTCATGGCCAATTACAACAATATCAGTCCCAAGTCCTTTGCAAGCAACAACACTTGACACTTGGGGGCTAATGTCTGTCAATTTTTTTCAAGGAAACGTCTCTTATAAAATAAAGTCCCAAGTACTTTGCAAGCAACACTACTTGGCACATGGGTTCAGTAATTGACGGGTCAATGTTGGTTTCATCAACAGACAACTCAGGCATCTCAGGTTGAGTGTTGGAAGCAGGATCTTCTGGTTGCTCAGAGGCTTCTGGTGAAGAAGCTTGCTGGTACGGTTCAACAGCTTTAGGGTCTTCGGCCAGTTTTTTCACCTTTGCCTTCTTGTTGGGTTTTGCTTGACCGCTAAAAGAATTTGGACAAGTCAGCATAATGGTGAGGATATAAAGGTACATAAAAGTAATTATTCTTACCCATGGGCAGTCTTGAAAGCCGGCAGCTGAGTCTGAGATGAATCGCCATGGGAAGAACGGGAAATCTCCTGCAAGATTGAATCAAAGGAATTGAGTGGCTAACAAAAGAAACCCGCCAGTAAATAAAGAAGTTAAGGCTAAAAAGAACCTCATTTTGGCGTTTTCGTGGAGTGTTTGGTAAACCAGAGGATAAATCTTCACCTCCACTGGTCCGGGCCTGGCGGCGGCTCTAGTGTTGCTGTCATTTCAAAAGAAAGTGCGGATCTAAATAAGCTAAGGGGTGTGAAAACCTTACTTTTCGGGTTACTCGCCGAAGTTTCTACCTTGGCAAAGGTTCTGAGTCGGAGGAAATAATAGTTACCTCTTCTTCAACTGCTTGGCTGGCTCCCGTGTCATCCTGGCAATAGTTAGTGTCAATAAGGTGGTTGGAAAACAAGCCAAGAGAGTCAATGGCTACCTCCGACCCGGATGTATTGTCCAGCTTAAGCAGATCAGAGGTGCTTGACTTCTTCCTAGGTTTCTTGCTGGTCTTTTTGGCGGCTTTCGCGGCAGCCCTAGCCTTTTTGGCAGCCTCATGGTCATATTTTGCCTTCTAGAAGTCAAATTTAGCCTGCGGAAGAGTAACATACTTGACTTCACATAATATTTGGATGATGAGGTAAAGTAAGGGAAATTAAGAGACTTACATCTGGCAGCTGGTTAAGCTTGCAGAAAGGGTTCAGACCCACATTGTTGCAGTCTTCGAATTTTCCATTTACAAGGGTTGTTTCTAGTTCAACAATGCCCTCTTCAGTCAGACGTAGAGAGCTATGGCGTAATTGATCGTCTATTCTTCTGGTATAAGTACACATCAAGCCAGATCGGCGGCTTAAGGGTATGATCAACCACGCGACCCAGCAGCGGACTAAATCAACTTCGGTTAAACCGTTTCCTAGCAAGGCTTGGACCTTTCTGATAGTAGGGGCGAGTTTCTTCCGTTCAGCGGTGGTAAGTTTTTCAGGGAGTTGATGTTTCGGGTCAAGATGTTTAGCATGATAACCCGGCAATGGATTTTCATCAGCCGACGAGATATCTTAACAATAGAACCACGTCTGATTCGAGTCCTTAGGGTGACTCGGTAGAGCTGCTTGAGGGAAGATGGCGTCTCTTCTGCGTTGAATCGAGATTCCACCAAGTTCTAAGCTGGGCCCGTTTGTGAACTCATTTTGGCGGTTCAAATAGAAGAATTCCCTGAAAAGTTCGACGCTAGGCTCTTCTTGAAGATATACTTCACAGAAAACTTGAAAGTTACATATGTTTGACACGGAGTTGGGTCCAATGTCTTGAGGATGGAGTTTGAAGAAGTGCATAACGTCTCGGAAAAACTTAGAACCGGGTGGTGAGAAGCCCCGATTCATGTGATCAGTGAATACAATGACTTCACTGTCCTTTGGCAGAGGTTTCTCTTCGCCCGGGTCAGGAGCGCGGTAATGCATGACACTCTTCTCTGGCAAATATCCAACTTTTAAAAAATCTTTTAAAGTATCCTCAGTGACGATGGAGGGAACCCAGTTACATGTAGTAACTGTCTTTGGCAGCATTGTGAAAGACGGATAACCTAAAGGAAGGGAATAATTTGCCGGCTCAAGTTAGTTGATGAAATCACGAGTTAACTATTGCAGTGTACATTGAGAATGGTGGCTTAAGTGAGGACTAATGATATATGGTCAATTGTAAATAGGATATGTAAGCCGCCATGACACATAATGGTATTCAAGATCTGATAAGAGTAAAATTCTACTAAGTATGGGGACAAACAAGTTTTGCAGATCGAAGCTATGAGATGGGATCTACGACAGTTCGGAAAAAGGAAATAAATTCTAAAAACTACAAAGGCGGCATCAGAAATGTGGAGGTGCCCAGAGGAGATCTATCACGATGAGGATATATTCTATTGTCAAAAACAGATGCTAAAACTGCTACCGCACAGGACCTACATTATTGTCAGATCAAAACTACGCGATCTAGCAAGGAGAAGGAGGAGCAGCGATGAACACTGACGAACACCGAAACCCTAAAGGACAGATCCATGAAAAGGAAAAGGAAAGACTTACTGATGCGGGCTGACAGCGAAGGAGTGCTGCATTGTTTCTGGACCGTTCAGGGCGATGCAGTGGCCGGAGTTGACGAAGGGGACGGAGGTCGACGGTGAGGAGCTCGTGTGGGCTGGTGCGTCGCGAGGAAGAAGAAGACGAGAAGGAGAAGAGAGGAGAATGAGAAAGGGGTGGTTTGACCCTATTTATAAGGAAAGGGGTAACAGGCAGGCACAAAAAACGAGCAGGCCAAATGATGATTATCCAACAAATTAAATGCCTCGATTTTCGGAAGGTCATTAAAGATAAAGATCCGTTAAAGATGACGTCATGGCGAGTTTTCGAAATTCCTGGAGATGACATCATGGCGGGTTATAAGGTTTCCATAGCAGATGTAAAAGGATGTTTCTAAGTGTTGAAGATTGACATGAACAAGTTCAAATCAACCTGGGGCCTAATGTTGGGGATATGACTACCAGATATAACCCGCCCAGGAGGGCCCGGGTCAATCACAATGGTGGTTCATCTATATGAATCCCAAGAATATACAAGATGGTGGTTCACAGATAGGCTTGTAAGAGGCCCAAGCTCAGAGGCAGCTTAAGGCCCGTAAGTATAAACCGTCATGTACGTGTAGACTTGTAATATAAGGCATGTAAGATACGTTGCCGAGCCGGACACGTTGTATGAGCCCGCCGGGACTCTGTAGGCCGCAGGGCGTCAACCCATGTATATAAGGGGACGACCCGGCAGCGGCTTAGGGCAAGAAACATCAAGTCGAGAGCCAGGTAAAGAATATTCGCTCCCTGGTAATCAAAACCCTAGCAATACCACCTCAACTGGAGTAGGCCTTTACCTTCACCGCAAAGGCCGAACCAGTATAAATCCCCGTGTCCTTTGTCCCGTTTTAACCCCTTTAAGCTAACCTCGTCGCAATGGCTCCACAACTAAGTCCTTCTATGAGGACAACTATCGTGACACTTCCATGACACCTGACCTATTTTGAAACACAACTTGCCTGTTGAAATCCTAGGGGATCCTCCTCCACCCAAGGGCGATCCCGTGTTTAAGCTTAAACCTTTACCTGATACTCTTAAATATGCTTATCCTGATGAGAAAGATATATATCCTGTTATAATTAGTGCTAACCTTTCAGAGCATGAAGAAAAGAAATTATTGAAAACTCTGAAGAAGCACCGTGCTGCTATTGGATATACTCTTGATGATTTTAAGGGCATTAGTCCCACTCTATGCCAGCACAAAATAAAATTGGTGAAGACGCGAAACCGGTTGTTGATCACCAATGATGGTTAAATCCTAAGATGAAAGAAGTGGTAAGAAAAGAAATACTAAAGCTTCTGGAGGCAGGTATAATTTATCCCGTTGTTGATAGTCAATGGGTAAGCCCTGTCTATTGTGTCCCTAAGAAGGGAGGTATTACTGTTGTTCCAAATGATAAAGATGAATTGATCCCACAAAGAATTGTTACCTGTTATAGAATGGTAATTGATTTCAGCAAACTTAATAAAGCTACTAAAAAGGATCATTACCCTTTATCCTTTATTGATCAAATGCTAGAAAGAATATCCAAACATACACATTTTTGCTCTCTAGATGGTTATTCTGGTTTCTCTCAAATACCTGTGTCAAAGGAGGATCAAGAAAAGACAACTTTCACTTGCCCTTTCGGTACCTTTGCTTATAGACGTATGCCTTTTGGTTTATGCAATGCACCTACTACCTTTCAAAGATGTATGACTGCTATATTCTCTGACTTTTGTGAAAAGATTGTTGAGGTTTTCATGGATGATTTCTCTGTTTGTGGAACTTCCTTTGATGATTGCTTAAGCAACCTTGAGCGATTTTTGCAAAGACATGAAGAAACTAATCTTGTATTGAATTGGGAGAAGTGCCACTTTATGGTTAATGAAGGTATCGTCTTGGGGCATAAAATTTCTGAAAGAGATATTGAAGTTGATAAAGCTAAAGTTGATGCTATTGAAAAGATGTCGTGTCCTAAGGACATCAAAGGTATAAGAAGTTTCCTTGGTCATTGTGGGAGTCCTGGATTAGGGGATCTTCGGACAGCCGGACTATCTCCATTGGCCGGACTGTTAGACTATGAAGATACAAGATTGAAGATTTTGTCTCGTGTCCGGATGGGACTCTACTTGGCCTGGAAGGCAAGCTAGGCAATACGTATATGGATATCTCCTCCTTTGTAACCGACCTTGTGTAACCCTAACCCTCTCCGGTGTCTATATAAACCGAAGGGTTTTAGTCCGTAGGACAACAATCACAACATACAATCAAACCGTAGGCTAGCTTCTAGGGTTTAGCCTCTCTAATCTCGTGGTAGATCTACTCTTGTAACACCCATATCATCAATATTAATCAAGCAGGATGTAGGGTTTTACCTCCATCAAGAGGGCCCGAACCTGGGTAAAACTTCATGTCCCTTGCCTCCTGTTACCATCCGGCCTACACGCACAGTTCCGGACCCCCTACCCGAGATCCACCGGTTTTGACACTGACATTGGTGCTTTCATTGAGAGTTCCTCTGTGTCGTCGCCGTTAGGCTTGATGGCTCCTACTATCATCGATAGCGATGCGGTCCAGGGTGAGACTTTTCTCCCCGGACAGATCTTCGCATTCGTCGGCTTTGCACTGCGGGCCAACTCGCTTGGCCATCTGGAGCAGATTCAAAGCTACGCCCCTGGCCATCAGGTCAGATTTGGAAGTTTGAATTACACGACCAATATCCGTGGGCACTTGATCTTTGACGGATTCGAGCCACAGCCGGGCGCGCCGCACTGTCGCGATGGGTATGACCTAGCTTTGCCACCGGACGGTACCCCAGAGGTAGCACCCGCATCAACTCCGACCCTTAGCCCGGAGCCAACTGCGCCAATCAAAGACGGGTGGCTAGACACCACCTCATGGGCTGCAGTTTCGACGGCGATCGAGCCGAACACCAGCATAATCCTCTGCGCAGCCCGTGACTCGAAGGTGCCGGACTCTCTTCCGGACCCCGAACCATCTGCGCCCCTGCCAATCGAATCCGATTGGGCGCCGAATTCACTGCCGCAGATATCTTTCAGCACTCGCCACTAAGGTCTCTCTCTCTTTATCAAGAGAGCCCTGGCCGGATTATGGCCAACAGGATTGGGATGCGGACGACGGAGAAATTCGACGCCCACCCACCACCCACTTTGTAGCCACTGTCGATGATTTAACCGACATGCTCGACTTCGACTCCGCAGACATTGATGGTATGGACAACGATGCGGGAGGCGAAGATGAACCACCGCCCACAGGGCGCTGTATGTCCACTTCATCATATGACGTATACATGGTGGACACACCAAAAGAAGACGACGACGAGGAACGGAAGGATGCACCGAAGGCTTGTTCCCTCGAGAAGCATTCAAAGCGGCGGCGCAAGCGCCACCACAAATCCCGCCTCCCCAGAAATAATGATCACATAGACCTAGCGTTGGAGCAGGGCGAACCACTGCCGGACCATGGCAATACGGAAAATCAAACCGAACAAACCAATTCTGTCAAAGATAATAGTCCGGACGACACAACGCCAGACAGGCACCCGGAGCAGCAGAATGCCCGTCAAAGGCTTGTTGCCACCGCGAGGAGCCTAAAAAAGCAGAAGCAAAGGCTCAAGGCTGCGCAGGACACACTCCAAATCAGATGGAGTAAAGTACTCAACACAGCAGCGAAGTACGGCGACAATCGCCCCACCAAGGGCTACCCAAAGCGGAAGCTGCCACCTGAATTCGATGAGGAGGCCTCAGACCCCTCACAACCAAAAATCAAAACAGCCACCTAGCCGGATAGACGACCTCACGGCCAACATAGAGCGGCAAACAATGCCAGTCACAAGACAATACGCGATTCACGCGGGGGCTTGCACCAAAAGGACAGCGCAACCAGATCCATCTATGGACCACGCAAGCATGCCCCAGCATACGATATAACATCCGAACAACACGGTACACCCAGATACAGGGGTGCCGCACACCCCCTATGTTTCACCGATGAGGTGCTGGATCATGAATTTCTAGAGGGATTCAAACCTGTAAACAAAGAGGCATACGACGGAACAACAGACCCTGGGGTCTGGATCAAGAACTATATCCTCCACATCTATATGGCTCGAGGAGATGATCTCCACGCCATCAAGTACTTACCACTCAAACTCAAAGGGCCAGCCCGTCGCTGGCTCAAAGGCCTCCCCGAAAACTCCATTGGAAGCTGGGCATAGCTCGAACACACTTTTCGGGCAAACTTTCAAGGGACTTATGTCCGACCTCCGAACGCGGATGATTTGAGTCATATAACTCAACAGCCCAGAGAGTCAGCCCGAAAGCTTTGGAACAGGTTTCTTACTAAAAAGAACCAAATTGTCGACTGTCCGGACACCGAAGGCTTGGCAGCTTTTAAGCACAGCGTCCGTGACGAATGGCTTGCCCGACACCTTGGCCAAGAAAAGCCGAGAACGATGGCAGCATTAACAAGCCTCATGACCTACTTTTGCGCGGGTGAGGACAGCTGGATAGCCAGATGCAGCACCAGCGACCCCAGTACATCCGAAGTTAGAGATGGAAACGGGAAATCACAGCGCAACAGCAATAACAAACGCCGGAACAAAGGAAACATCATGAAGAACATGGCAGTAAACGCCGGATTCAAAAGCTATCGACCAGGTCAGAAGCTGCCCTCTAAAGGCGCTAGGGACGAACTGTCCAGCCTGAATAAAATTCTGGACCAAATATGTCAGGTCCATAGCACCCCTGGCAAACCAGCCAATCATACCCACAGAATATGTTGGGTCTTCAAGCAGTTCGGCAAGCTCAACGCCGTACACAAGGGGGAGGATACACCAAGCAAAGATGAGGATGAGCCTCTCAAGGGAGACGCTGGGGAACAAAAGAAATTTCCACCAGAAGTCAAAACAGTAAACGTGTTGCATGTGATCAATGGAAGAAACAAAACGGCACTCCCAGAAAAATAAGCCCGAAGGCCTGTCACCGCGGAGTCCTGCCACTGGTCGTCTCAACCGATCACTTTCGACCATCGTGATTACTCAGCAAGTATGAAAGTGCAACTATCCCTAGGTGGTTTTGGTAATTCATAACAACATATAGCTCATTGAGCTGATGCTATTTCAAGATGATTATTTCAGGAAAGCTCAATGATTGGCATGGCATGGATGTGAAAGTGGAACCCTCAAAATGCTAAGGACAAAGAATTGGCTCAAGCTCAAAAGTTCAAGACTCTTCATTTTATATTTTAGTGATCCAAGATCACATTGAGTCTTTAGGAAAAGCCAATACTATCAAGGAGGGATGAGGTGTTGCTTAATGAGCCTCTTGATTTATGTGCTTGGTGATATGCTCCAAAATCCTCAACCACTTTTCCATAGCCACAAATGACCTAAACCCTAAGCCAAACTCGGTCATACCGATTCTTTCAATCCGGCGCCACCGAGTTTCACTTGTCATTTGTCACTGCCAAACCCTAGCAATTCGGTCCTACCGATAAGGATCTCGGTCTCACCGAGATGGGATTGCAAACTCTCTGTTTCCCTTTTGTAACTTTTCGGTCTCACCGAAAGAGCGAATCGGTCCCACCGAGATTGCAATGTAAACTCTATGTTTCCTTCTTGTAACTTTTTGGTATCACCGAAAGAGCGAGTCGGTCCCATAGAGTTTGCCTGACTAACTCTCTGGTTAGCTTATTGCCAAACTTGGTCTCACCGAGTTTGTGCAATCGGTCTCACCGAGATTACTTTATGCCCAAACCCTAACCGAATCGGTCCTACTGAGTTGCATGTCAGTCCCACCGAAATTCCTAACGGTCACTAGGTTTACTATTTCGGTCCGACCGAGTTTGTTTATTCGGTCCCACCGAGATTGCTAAATTGTGTGTAACGGTTGGATTTTGTGTGGAGGCTATATATACCCCTCCACCTCCTCTTCACTCGTGGAGAGAGCCATCAGAACACATACACCATTCCAACTCATATGTTCTGAGAGAGAACCACCTACTCATGTGTTGAGACCAAGATATTCCATTCCAACCATATGAATCTTGATCTCTAGCCTTCCCCAAGTTGCTTTCCACTCAAATCTTCTTTCCACCAGATCCAAATCCTATGAGAGAGAGTTGAGTGTTGGGGAGACTATCATTTGAAGCACAAGAGCAAGGAGTTCATCATCAACACACCATTTGTTACTTCTTGGAGAGTGGTGTCTCCTAGATTGGCTAGGTGTCACTTGGGAGCCTCCGACAAGATTGTGGAGTTGAACCAAGGAGTTTGTAAGGGCAAGGAGATCGCCTACTTCGTGAAGATCTACCGCTAGGGAGGCAAGTCCTTCGTGGGCGATGGCCATGGTGGGATAGACAAGGTTGCTTCTTCGTGGACCCTTCGTGGGTGGAGCCCTCCGTGGACTCGCGCAACCGTTACCCTTCGTGGGTTGAAGTCTCCATCAACGTGGATGTAGGATAGCACCACCTATCCGAACCACGGGAAAAACATCCGTGTCTCCAATTGCGTTTGAATCCTCAAAACCCTTCCCTTTATATTCTTGCAAGTTGCATGCTTTACTTTCCGCTGCCAATATACTCTTTGCATGCTTGCTTGAATTGTGTGATGATTGCTTGACTTGTCCTAAGATAGTTAAAATCTGCCAAGAACTAAAATTGGGAAAAGGTTAAGTTTTTATTTGGTCAAGTAGTCTAATCACCCCCCCTCTAGACATACTTTCGATTCTACAAGTGGTATCAGAGCTTTGGTCTCCATTTGCCTTGATCTCCATAGATTTTGGTGGTCATAGCCTTGGTTTCACAACCTAGGAGAGTATGGCGTCTAGCGAGGGAAATTATCACCGTAGAGGTCCTTACTTTGATGGTACTAATTTTGCTAGTTGGAAGTATAAAATGAAAATGCATATTCTTGGACATAACCCCGCCGTATGGGCTATTGTTTGTGTTGGTTTGCAAGGTGAGTTCTTTGATGGGAGGGAACCAAACCGTGAAGCTACCGCGGATGAGTTGAAGATGTTGGAATACAATGCTCAAGCTTGTGATATTCTGTTCAACGGATTGTGCCCCGAAGAATTCAACAAAATCAGCCGTCTTGAGAATGCAAAGGAAATTTGGGACACTTTGATTGATATGCACGAAGGTACCGACTCCCTCAAGGAATCCAAGTTGGATGTGCTCCAAAGTCAACTTGACAAGTTCAAGATGAAGGATGGTGAAGGTGTCGCTGAAATGTACTCTAGGCTTGCTCTCATCACAAATGAGATTGCCGGCTTAGGAAGTGAAGAGATGACCGATAGATTCATCATCAAGAAGATCCTAAGAGCCTTGGATGGGAAATATGATACCGTGTGCACATTGATTCAAATGATGCCCAATTACAAAGATCTCAAACCAACGGAAATGATTGGAAGGATTGTTGCTCATGAGATGTCACTCAAGGATAAAGAGGAACTTCACAACAAATCAAGTGGTGCCTACAAAGCCTCATGTGAAGTCCCCACATCATCAAGTGAGAAACAAAACTTCAATGAAGAATTGAGCTTAATGGTGAAGAACTTCAACAAGTTCTACAAGAGTAGAAGCAAATATAGAAGCTTCAAGTCAAGGTCCTACAATGAGAAAAGATCTTCTAGTTGAGAGTGAAACTGCTATAATTGTGGAAGACTTGGACACAATTCCAATGAGTGTACGGCTCCCTACAAGAGAAGAGAAGATTCTCCAAAAAGAAGAAGCAAAGAATCACCACCAAGAGAGAGAAGGAGTAGAGATGATCGTTGTGAACGGAGATACTCATGGAGAAGCAAGGATTCGGAAAGGAAGGAAAAATCATCAAGGAGCTACACAAAACAAAGACATCAAGCTCATGTTGGTGAATGGGTATCCGGCTCCGACTCCGACAGCCACTCCGAGAGAAGTTATCACTCCGACTCCGAAGATACTCAAGATGAAGGTGTTGCCGGTCTAGACTTGTGTCAACCAACTCCTACGACATATTTGACTCACCAAATGAGGGAATTGGAAGATGCTTCATGGCCAAAGGTCCTAAGGGGACACAAGCTCAAGATGATCTTCCACCACAAGACTACAAGCAAAAAGGCAAGGACAAGCTTCAAGAGGAGATTGATGCATTTGAAGAAGCTCCTAAGACCTTAGTCAAGTGGATTCCCAAGACCACGTCAAGTTCCACTTCATCAAGTACGACTACAACTCCAAGGATTCCCATCAAGATGGTGTGGATCCAAAAGAAGAAGAACTAGAGAGTTCTTGAGGGTGACTCTGCCAACATATTTCACTCTCATCATTTTGGCAAGAACAAGTGCAATCAACTTCCACATCATGCACTAGTTCAAGGAGTCACAAACCCTCTTGTTGGTAAGACAAGGGACAAGGTAACCTAAAGTTTTCATGGACATCATCTTGTGTATGCATCACTCTATGTCTATGGATATCCTTGTTTGTTCCTTGTGGGACTAACCCATGTAGGTATTGAAAGTGCAATTCACTCAAATGGATAGCTCCAAGTGATCTACATCAACATTGAGCATCCACATCTTCAACATCTACATGAAGTCATCATCGACAAAACCCAAGGTTAGTTCATCCCTCTTAGGGGGGATATCACATCTAGGGGGAGCTTTACTCTAAAAAACTTGAGCTAAAGCAACTCTAAAGATGTGAATACAACAATGCTTTATGTAAAAGTGGTAACCCCACTTGAGCTTAAATGATGAGTATGACCTACGATCAAGTGTTCTCACTTGACTCCTAAGTCAATATACTCATATATAGATGACCTAGTCATCACAAATTGCTTGATAGATGCTAGAATTGGTTGTGCATGCTTTGCCACATATTTCATTTGCCATCTTATTGTGTGAGCATGTTGGTTGCATATTTTACTCATTCGAGGACATCCACTTGTTGTTTTGATTGTTTGGCTTTATCTTCTTTTGCCAAGTGGATGGACAAGAATGCCTAAGAACCTCCTCTAGCTATCTATGCTTTTCTCGTCTCAAACTCTATTCATGCTGCATCACAAAATTTGATCAAGTCAGATTCGAACCACTCTGTGTGAGGAGCGCTCGGAGTCCCCGATTCGTCATAGACTTAAACTTCCAAAACCTCTTTGTGATTCTCGGTCTGACCGATACCATACTTTCGGTCCTACCGAGATCATTAAGTTGATCTAGGTTTTCGATCTCGGTGCAACCGATTTGAACCACTCGGTCACACCGAGTCGCAATAACTGTATACAGTTTTGCATCTTGGTGCCACCGAGTTGTTCCACTCGGTCACACCAACAGGGTCGGGCTATATATAGTGACGGGCAAAATTTTGGAAATTTCTCCGAAACCTCTTCGCCCGCGCATAGCTCGCTCTGCCTCCTGGGTCTTCGGATCGTCCTCCTCGCTGCCAGCCGCCTCCAGTCGCTGGTCTCCATCGCCGTCAACGGGAATTCTGCCCCGCCGTTGCTGCCGTAGCGAGTCTCCGCCGAACTAGGGTATGGACTCGATCTTTGTGCTATTCTTCAATCCGATTCCTAGCACATTGTGATCATCATGATTCTTGCCACGTTTGATAAACTCCTATCCAGTCAATGAACTCATAGATTAGGTTTAATTCGAAAATTTTAGGGTTAGGTTTCCGCCGAAACCATCTCAGACCCACCGAGTTGAAAAACTCGGTCCCACCGATTTGGCTTATGCCATTGCACAAGTAAAACTCGGTCTGACCGAGAATTACTTATCGGTGTTACCGATTTTGGAACTCTGTGAAACCCTAGCAGTCTCGGTGCCACCGAACTATGACTCGGTCTGACCGAGTTCACTAGTTCTCGTGCCAAAACTACTTCGTTGTCACCGAGTTTGAAAATCGGTAGATCCGAGATGATTTCAGTGGGAAACAAAAACTAAGTTTTTGAATTACTCTTTTGCAAATTTCTGCACTTTGTGATGCTCATCCACTCTATCTCATCTATAATCTATTCACAGGGTCAGCAGTCAGAGTTTGCATCATGTCAAACCAAAGTGACAGCCAGAACCTCTCAGAGCAGCAAGTGGTGATGAGTGAGGGCACTAGTCCTTCCAGCTCTTCAGATGATGGCAACAGGAGCACCCCCTGCAATCTGCCTAAGGCTGCCACTAGACAAAGGAAGAAGAGAAATTCTGAAGATGAACATTATGTGGCAGAGGAAGAGGCCACATCAAGGAGAGTTGAGCCAGCTCAAGGCACAAAGCCAGGGCTGAAAATCAAAAGGCCAGCAGGCAGGCAGCCCATGTCTAAGGTTAGAGCTTCAACTGTGAAGCCTGCACCCACAGAGCCTGTTGTTGCTGAGGGAAAAAAGAGGAAGGAAAGGGTCAAGAAGACTGTAGCCAGAGTGCTTGGCAAGGCCTCCATCATGGAAGATGAGGAGGAAGAAGAAGAGGTTGCTGCACCAGCACCCAAGGCACCCAAACTTATGGGAGATGCCATAAGGTTAGGGGCAACTGCATCCAAGCCCAAGGAAGCACCCAAGGCCGCATCTAAGACAAAGAGTGCACCAAAGAGAAACACAAGAAGCATCCCAACCACTGAAAAGAACAAGGCCCCAGTGCCTGAAGCTGCAGAGGAAGAGGAAGAGAATGTCCTTAGAAAGCTCAAGCCCAAGATCCCAGACCACAACGATGCTCATCCTGTGGCTGAGGATATGAAGCTCAGGAGAGATTCAGGGCTGAGGAAGTGGAGAGAAGCAGATACGTATGCTTCTAGGAGAAGGACTGCAGTTGACTACAGGTTTCACACCAAGGAGCAGCAGGATTTCTATGAGACAGTGCTGCTAGATAAGAAGCCCATTGTCTGTGATATGAGATGGGTCGATTGGCAGTATATCAAGGACAATGAAGAGTACTTCCCTGGCGTGTATGACAGCTTTAGTGCGTGTGGAGTTGCAGACTTTGTTGGGCAGAAGCTCACAAAGTGGAACGAGGAGCTAATCATGCAATTCTACTCCACAGCACACTTCTACCCAGATGGAAGGATCACTTGGATGTCAGAAGGTACGAGGTACCAGTCCACAGTTGCTGAATGGGCTCAGCTAATTCATGCCCGAGAGGAGCAAGCAGATGACTTGGACATTTATGCCAAGAAGAAGATGGACCACAACTCAATGTCCAACATGTACAAGGAGATTCCGAATGAAGCACTTGACACTTTCAAATTTGGCTCAGTGCATTATCTTCTATCAGGACTGCCCACTATCAATTGGATACTGAGGCACACCCTATTGCCCAAGTCTAGAGATCACAAGATGATCAGAGGTCACGCGATCAACTTGCTTCATATCTTTGACGTGCCTCAGAAATTCAAAGTCATGAGCCTCATGGTGGAAACAATCAAAAGGACCGCAGCATATCAGAAGAGGAGTTGTGGGTATGCCCCACAGATTCAGGAGCTCATCAACTCAAAGATGGGCACGGGCACATACTTGTTGGATAAGGAACACCTGCCCATCCGTCCAGACTTCAAAGATAATCAAGTGATCATGACTGAGAATGAGCCATCATCTGCCCAAGCACAAGCCAAGAAGGAGAAGGCGAAGAAGGATAAAGCTGCCAGGATGCCTACTCAAGAGGAGGCATCTGAATATTTTCTGAAAACCAAACAAGAGCAGCTTGGTTACCTGATTGCGTCCACCCTGCGGATTGAGCAAGGACTAGTCACCCTAACTCAGAACCAGGCAAGCTTAGAGAGGATCATGGAACAGAGGTTCTATGATTTGGACATCAAGGTGACAGAGACACAGACTGCCGTGGAGCAGCTCCAGGATGACATGAATGAGAGGAGAGGCAGGACTACGACTGATGCTTTTGCTAGGGTGCCACGAGGTCCGAGGTCGTCTGCAATGCCAGTTGCTGACACCAGAGCTACCACGTCTGCGCCAGCCACAACCTCAGTTCCACCAGCTCCAGCATCCACTTCAGCCTCAACTCCGACCACGTCTACCGAAGGCTTCGTCCTTGGAGTTCTCCGGACTCCACCACCACCTGAAGATCAAGCCTGAGCATCGACTTAGCACTATGCATTTTTTAGGAACTTTTTGGTAACTTGTTGCCAAAGGGGGAGGAAATGTATAGATCATAGGCTTCGAGAGAGAGTGTTACTTTTATTCTCTCTTGTTTTATTTGGTGGTTTTTCGAACTTTATTTTCTTGTGTGTGAGATACTATGTCCTTATCTGTGAGACATCGATGATCATGTGTTTGATCATAAGCTACACTTAATGTTTGCTTAATGCTATTATTATTCTATCTATCTTATGTGACCACTCACTATTCTTGGTGATGAGTGCATGTATTTCAATCTTATCATTTTTGAGCGCTCCACCAAGATGTATGTGACATGGAAGAGTAACCCATGACTCTAACTCCTTGTGCATTTGCAGTCCAAAGCAAATTCTAAATATGCACAAATTTAGGGGGAGCTCTTACTTGCCACATACTTCTCAAAGCGACGATGTATTTCATGATTATTATAGTTTGTCGAAGCTTTGATCTATATGTTGTCATCAATTACCAAAAAGGGGGAGATTGAAAGTGCAACTATCCCTAGGTGGTTTTGGTAATTCATAACAACATATAGCTCATCGAGCTAATGCTATTTCAAGATGATTATTTCAGGAAAGCTCAATGATTGGCATGGCATGGATGTGAAAGTGGAACCCTCAAAATGCTAAGGAAGAAGAATTGGCTCAAGCTCAAAAGTTCAAGACTCTTCATTTTATATTTTAGTGATCCAAGATCACATTGAGTCTTTAGGAAAAGCCAATACTATCAAGGAGGGATGAGGTGTTGCTTAATGAGCCTCTTGCTTTATGTGCTTGGTGATATGCTCCAAAATCCTCAACCACTTTTCCATAGCCACAAATGACCTAAACCCTAAGCCAAACTCGGTCATACCAATTCTTTCAATCCGGCGCCACCGAGTTTCACTTGTCATTTGTCACTGCCAAACCCTAGCAATTCGGTCCTACCGATAAGGATCTCGGTCTCACCGAGATGGGATTGCAAACTCTCTGTTTCCCTTTTGTAACTTTTCGGTCTCACCGAAAGAGCGAATCGGTCCCACCGAGATTGCAATGTAAACTCTATGTTTCCTTCTTGTAACTTTTCGGTATCACCGAAAGAGCGAGTCGGTCCCATAGAGTTTGCCTGACTAACTCTCTGGTTAGCTTATTGCCAAACTCGGTCTCACCGAGTTTGTGCAATCGGTCTCACCGAGATTACTTTATGCCCAAACCCTAACCGAATCGGTCCTACCGAGTTGCGTGTCAGTCCCACCGAAATTCCTAACGGTCACTAGGTTTACTATTTCGATCCGACCAAGTTTGTTTATTCGGTCCCACTGGGATTGGTAAATTGTGTGTAACGGTTGGATTTTGTGTGGAGGCTATATATACCCCTCCACCTCCTCTTCACTCGTGGAGAGAGCCATCAGAACACATACACCATTCCAACTCATATGTTCTGAGAGAGAACCACCTACTCATGTGTTGAGACCAGGATATTCCATTCCAACCATATGAATCTTGATCTCTAGCCTTCCCCAAGTTGCTTTCCACTCAAATCTTCTTTCCACCAGATCCAAATCCTATGAGAGAGAGTTGAGTGTTGGGGAGACTATCATTTGAAGCACAAGAGCAAGGAGTTCATCATCAACACACCATTTGTTACTTCTTGGAGAGTGGTGTTGTAACGCCCTTGATGCGGCTATATCTGCCACGTGTCGAGGCACGACTTAGAGGCATAGCCGCATTGAAAGCAATGTCGCAAGTCAGGAATCATCACACATCCCATGTACATAAATAATATAAAGGGGAAATAACATAGTTGGCTTACACTCGCCACGTCACATCAAAGTACATAAATAACATCCATCATACAATCTCTCATGGCCCGACTACGGTGCCAAAATAGAAAAGACCCCCAACATGCGACAAGGCCCTGAATCTAACACCGAATAGGCATCCCTACTGATCATCAGTAAAAGACACATAGTAACGCTAAGAGTCCTCGTCGTACTCCCACTTCAGCTTGAGCGCGCCATCTGGAGCGGTATCATCTGTCCCTGCATCTGGTGTAATAGTAATCTGTGATTCACAGGGACTCAGCAATCTCGCACCCTCGCGATCAAGACTATTTAAGCTTAATAGGTAGGAAAGGGGTAATGTATAAGTGGAGCTGCAGCAAGCGACTAGCATATATGGTGGCTAACTTATTCGCAAAAGAGAGCGAGAAGAGAGAGCAAAGGGCGAGCGAGGAACTAGAGAGCAACCTGAGCAAACATAACTCCAACGCCGTGTCCACTTCCCGGACTCCGCCAAGAAGAGGCCATCACGGCAACACACTCGGTTGATTCATTTTAATTAATTAAGGTTCAAGTTATCTAGAACCGGACATTAACAAATTCCCATCTGCCCATAACCGCAGGCACGGCTTTCGAAAGATCAATCCCTGCAGGGGGGTCCCAACTTAGCCCATAACAAGCTCTCACGGTCAACGAAGGAATAGACCTCCACCCAAGACACACCGATCAGACTCGGTATCCCGGTACAACAAGATGATTCGACAGGTTAAAACAAGTCCAGCAACACCGCCCGAATGTGCCGACAAATCCCGATAGGAGCTGCACATATCTCGTTCTCAGGGCACACTCAGATGAGCCAGACGTCGGGTAGGCCAGCCCAGAGTTGCCCCTGGTAGCCCCGAACATCGCTTGGTGGGACCAACACTCAGAGGAGCACTGGCCCGGGGGGGTTAAAATAAGATGACCCTCGGGCTCCGGAAACCCAAGGGAAAAAGAGGCTAGGTGGCAAATGGTAAAACCAATGTTGGGCATTGCTGGAAAAGCTTTAATCAAGGCGAACTATCAAGGGGTTCCCATTATAGCCCAACCGCGTAAGGGACGCAACAATCCGGGAACATAACACCGATATGACGGAAACTAGGGCGACAAGAGTGGAACAAAACACTAGGCGAGAGGCCGAGCCTTCCACCCTTTGCCAAGTATATAGATGAACTAAGATAACATAGCAATATAATGATATCCCAACAAGTAAATAAATGTTCCAACAAGGAACGGCTCCAATCTTCACCTGCAACTAGCAACGCTATAAGAAGGGGCTGAGCAAAGCGGTAACATAGCCAATCAACGGTTTGCTAGGACAAAGGTGGCTTAGAGGCTCAATCATGGCAATTGGGAGGCCGACAAGCAAGTGGTAGGCATCGTAGCATTGGCAAAGCAAAAGAGCGAGCAAACTAGCATAGCAAAGATAGTAGTGATTTCGAGGGTATGATCATCTTGCCTGCACAGTTGTCAGAGTTGACTGGATCCTCAAAAGCAAACTCAACGGGCTCCTCGTTAGCGAACTCGTCTCCCGGCTCTACCCAACAACACAAACAAGCAACAAGGATACAATCAACCACGTGCAAGGGTAACCAATAATATGCAAAGATGATATGCTATGCGAGATGCGATGCGGGATGCAAAATGCAAGACGTGACAGGAAATGCATGAACCTGGCCTCAACTTGGAAAATCAAGTGTGCCACTGGATAGAGGGGAATAAATCCCCTGAAAACGATATAAAGATCAAAGGAATCGGAGCTACGGTTTGGAAATGGCAAGCGTTTTACGAAACGAACCGATCTGCGATTTACAGCAAGTAGGCTCCTAAATGCAGCGAAATGAACATGCTACAGCCACCAAACATGAAAACAAATTGCATCGCAGGGATGTACACAAGAAGCTTAACAAATCACCAGGACTGAGGCATAGCCAAATTCATCCATTAAGGGGTTCAAACAAGCATGGCAAAACTGAATAAGCAAAACAGATTTCAGACTTAGCGAAATTAACGCTAGTCTGGAATTTCAGACCACGATGCTCTCTTCGGAGAAGCAAAACAACATGATGCATAACTTGAACATGGGAAGTAAGAGCATGGCATGGAGCTACTCAACAAGCTTAACAAAACACCCAAAATGACATGGGGCCAAAAGGGTTCACAAAATACTCTAACAAGCACACAAACATCGATGAAACACAATCAGTTTTCAGACTTAGTGAAAACTGGGACATGCTGAAATTATAACTCACGGAGGCATGTAAACGAGCTCGATGCACTCACTACGGTGCAAGTCATGGCAAGGCAAGCATATATCCGTAAAGAAGGCACAAAATTCTAGCTAGACATGGCAAGAACAATGGCATAGCATGCACGAGTCACTAGCAATGGCACCGGCAAAATCGCAAAAGAGTTCACGATCTGCCCAAATTAACAACTATGCAAAAGTTGAGCTCGATTGAGTCAACCTAGGGTGCTCCAACATAACAAGTAAAGACATGGATGGATAGAGCACAACAAGCATAACAAATCATTCTTACTAATCATCCTCAAAAGAGGCACGGATCACTAGGAAACAAGCTGGACATATAGCATCACGAACTAAAACATCCCAGACTTAGTGATTTTCACTAAGTCCCTGAAATCAACAAACTCAGGTACCCCACTTAGCAAGCTTGCACAAGACAACACACACATCCTAAAAATGCATGGGTGGCACCTGTGGAAAGAAAGACAAAATGCTTAACAATTCATCCCAAAGGGGCACAGGCATATCATGCACACAATAATCATGGCAAAAATGACAAAAGTCAATGTTGAGCTAACGGATCTGCAATTTAACTCATGATGCCTCCTTCTAACAGCATTTTGGGCACCAAGATGACCTCAAATGCAAATGATGCAATGGAATGAAATGATGTACTCATCGAGACGAAGATTTTGATATATCATACGCCCAAAACGGAGCTACGGTTCCGGAGATATGATGCGTCAAAGAATGCATAAAAAATAATGGAGATTAGGGTTTCGGGGAGAGGGGTCAACCCCAGATCTAGATCCAGTAGCACTGTAGCAGTTACTGTAGCGGCGTGGTTCCCGAGGTTTGACGGCGCCGGAGCCGGTGGAGCTCGCCGGCGTGAGGGGAGGAGGAGGCCGGATCCGAGGCCGCCGGCGTCGGGGAGGCGGTGGCCGGCGTCGGCGTGCTCCGGCGATGGGGCGGCGAGGGCGTGCGGCGGCGCGGCGCCTTGGCGATGGCGGTCCACGGCCGGAGTGGAGGTGCGGCGGAGCGGCGGAGCTCACGGTGGCGGGTGGCGGCGATGGCGGTCTGCGGCGGCGCCGGTCGCCGGAGGCCGGGAAGACGGCGGCGCGGGGCGACGCTCCTTCGGGCCCGGCGAGGCGCGGGGGAGGGCCCGCCTCGGGCCTCTGCGGGCCGCGGCGGCGGCGGGTGCCGGGCACCACGTGGCGCACAGTGAATGGGCGAGGGGCGCGGCGGACGTTGTACGGCCGGGCCCGGACACGTCCGGCCGGCGCGAGGGAGGATAGATCTAGGGTTTTCGGGGGAGGAGAACGAGAATTTCGGAGGGGGGCTATATATAGGCATAAGTGGAGCTAGGAGAGTCCAAATGAGGTGCGGTTTTCGCCCACACGATCGTGATCGAACGACCGAGACGATGGAGCAGAGTTTCGTGGGTTTTGGGCCAAATTGGAGGAGTGTTGGGCTGCAACACACACGAGGCCTTTTCGGTCCCTCGGTTAACCGTTGGAGTATCAAACGAAGTCCAAATGGCACGAAACCTGACAGACGGTCTATCGGTAGTAAACCAAGGCCGCATGGCAAGTCTCGGTCCAATCCGGAAATGTTTAATCCCCACATACGAAAGAAAGCTAGAAATGGCCACCGGAGGAGAACGAAGCGCCGGAATGCAAAACGGACAACGGGGAAAATGCTCGAATGCATGAGATGAACATGTATGCAAAAGCAATGCACGTGATGACATGATATGAGATGCACGAAAAAGAAAACAACACACGGAGACAAAGACCCGAACCCGAGGAATAAATATAACTTAATGCCGGAAACGACAAGAGTTGGAGTACAAATTGGGAAAGTAATATCGGGGGCGTTACAGGTGTCTCCTAGATTGGCTAGGTGTCACTTGGGAGCCTCCGACAAGATTGTGGAGTTGAACCAAGGAGTTTGTAAGGGCAAGGAGATCGCCTACTTCGTGAAGATCTACCGCTAGTGAGGCAAGTCCTTCGTGGGCGATGGCCATGGTGGGATAGACAAGGTTGCTTCTTCGTGGACCCTTCATGGGTGGAGCCCTCCGTGGACTCGCGCAACCGTTACCCTTCGTGGGTTGAAGTCTCCATCAACGTGGATGTAGGATAGCACCACCTATCTGAACCACGGGAAAAACATCCGTGTCTCCAATTGCGTTTGAATCCTCAAAACCCTTCCCTTTATATTCTTGCAAGCTGCATGCTTTACTTTCCGCTGCCAATATACTCTTTGCATGCTTGCTTGAATTGTGTGATGATTGCTTGACTTGTCCTAAGATAGTTAAAATCTGCCAAGAACTAAAATTGGGAAAAGGTTAAGTTTTTATTTGGTCAAGTAGTCTAATCACCCCCCTCTAGACATACTTTCGATCCTACAAAGTATCCGGCGGGCAGGATGGGCTGCCCTGGCATTAGACCCAATAATTGACGGATACTGCTTCGCACGAGTCCTGATGGACGGTGGCAGCAGTCTAAATCTGATATACCAGGATACAATCCGTGAAATGGGGATAGACCCAACAAAAATTCGCCATAGAAATATTACCTTTAAAGGAGTAACGCCAGGCCTAGGGGCTCGTTGCACGGGCTCCCTGCTATTAAAATTATATTCGGCTTCCCCGATAACTTCCGTAGCGAACATCTAACCTTCCACACGCTCCGTTCCAAAGTGGCTATCAAGCACTACTCGGACGCGAAGCTTTCACTTGCATTAATGCAATACCACACTACACTTCCCTCACACTCAAGATGCCCGGTCCACGTGGCATCATTAAAGTGAACCAAAATATTAAGCGATTTCTGTGCATCGAAGAGCGTGCGGCTGCCTTGACAGCCGCACACTAAAAAGGGCCTCACCAACTAAAACATTTAGCAGGTCGTCACGACCTCGGACACGGTTAGACGAGTCCGGTGCAGCTATATGCAATTTATACCGGATCAATGATCACACCCCTATTACAAATACAAGGGCCTCAGCGTGCGCAGACAAGTGGCAATTCTTACTCACCTTGAATTATACATGGTTTATTTAAAAACCATCTTTTTGCACGACAGCTTTTTTACCTAAGCTCCTCTCTTTTACAGATAATCATCGTGCTACACCCGTCTAGGATACGGCACAACGGAGACACAGGCGCAGACGTGCAGTAGGGACCCGCTCCAAGGATTCTTTTTAGATTAAGACCCTACATAAACCTTTTTTACTGTCTCTTGTTGATACATATCCACCAAATTCTCAGCACAATTGAGAAGGATGCTGATGTCTTGGCATGTGGCCACGTCAGAATAATGCACGTACCTGGACACAAGGGGCTTCTTACAAGTGGCACTATTTTGGCTCGGTTTATACCATAAAGACCAAATACCTTAGGGAGTGTTCGGCGTCGCGAGTTCGGCCTTATATGCATCATCTCCGAATCATTGTCTTTGGTCAAATGTTGGGTTTGCCCGGCTCCTGTGTTTTGGTGCCTTACGTTCCGCTTTACCGGCTAAGGTAGCACCAGGAGAACTACTGCGATTGTGCCCTGGTTCATCCGGACGAGCACCTCAGTAGAGAAAGCCGAAAACTGACTGTCATGATATAGTGTGAGACTGGTCAACCACTCGATGACCTATCAGAATGTTAGAATTCCTCCGCCTTAACGAAGGGCCGTTTTCCCTCCAGGCATATACGCACCCCGCGATCGGGAGAGTGCGGAGCCACCAGGGGCTATCTAGTAGCCCCACTGTCAAACTCCTATGGCTAAGTGAAAGTGTTAAAGCATTATAGTCCGGTTGCCTCGCTCGCTGCGCTATCACCTCCTTATTAGGACCAAGACGTTGGTTTAAGCACGAACACACGTTTTTTGCGAGCACCTCCGCATTATATGCGTGGGGGTTGAAGCCGACGGTTGCAATCTTTCAGGTTATACACATGTATACATAAACGGCCGCACAGTAGGCATCATACTACTTTCAGGCAAAAGTATAAACATAGCCTTATAAAAACTTCATAAAAGTATTATGTTTACAATGAGAATACATATCACTCAAACATAATATTTTTCGAGCACTGGGCCTCTATCAAACGAGCACCCTCGAGAACTTCCTCGAAATAGTGTTCGGCAGCCACACGGCCTATGGCCGAACCCTGCGCCGCAACAGTGGTAGCATCCATCTCCGCCCAGTATGCTTTAACACGGGCAAGGGCCATCCGCGAGCCTTCTATGCACGCCGACCTCTTCATCGCATTAATGCACGGCACCGCATCAAGGAACTGTTGCACTAAGCTGAAATAGTTGTTTGGCTTAGGCCCTTCCGGCCATAGCTGATCCACAACAGACCTCATGGCGAGTCCGGACAACCTATTCAGTTCGGCCCATTCGGCTAGCTATTCAGTCAATGAAAGCGGACGCTCTGGAACGTGGAATTGCGTCCAGAACAGCTTGTCCACTTCACAATCTGTCTGACCTTGGAAGTACTTGGCCGCATCGGCAGCGCTCGCCGCCAAATCCATATACGCCTGTGCCGAGCTCCACAGCCGATCCAGAGGGGCATACCGTGGATCTCCGAACTTCCTCCGTGACATGAAGGGTTTCCCAGCCGCAATATCCCCGGCTTCCCGCAGCTCCTCCTTCTTCGCTCTCATAGCAGAACAGGTGTCTTTGTCTGCCGCCGCGGCCTTCTCAAGGTTCGTTGCCTTCACTCAATTTTCTCTCTCAAGGACCCGGCAACGGTCGGCAGTGTCTTTTAACTCTACGGCCATCTTGGCCATCTTATCCTGGCTCCCATAATGTGCGGCCTTCTCGGCTTTCAACTCTTCGGCTGCCTTCAAAGCAGCCACATTACTAATCCTCGCTTGTTCCTTGGCTCGGGCAAGTTCTGCCCGCAAGGCTTCCACGGTGGCAGCTCCATCTGCAGTCACAACATATTAAAGATATTGGCATTATGCTGCTCTTACTATGTGGCATTCACCGGATGATAACACTTACCCTGTGCCTCGTCAAGCCTCTTGTTAACAAGCTCGATGTCGGCGTCTGCCGCATCCAGTTGCCGTTTTAATTGGGTAAACTCATTAGTCCGGCTAGCCACCGAAGCTTCCACCACCTGCACAAAAAGGCAGTCTGGTTATTGTCGGGGAATACGATCCTCTGTTCGCCACCGTTCTCGACGACAACCAGAGTCTCAGGGGCTACTATCTACACAGGGCACACCTAACATGTGCAGTACTATCACATATTATCTCACATACCTCAAAGCCTGTCAATAGACTCATAAAGTCTTCATGTAATCCGCTTTCAGCGAACGAGATTCTCTCCATCACCGTACCCATCAACATACGGTGCTCTTCTGAGATGGCCGCTCGCCCCACCAACTCCCTTAGAACGTCCGACCGCACACCAGGCGGTGCCGGACTCTTTCGTATGCTCTCTTCGGGAGCCGGACACTGGGGACTTCTGGGGTCTATGGGACTATCTTCTGGCCTCACCGGATCCGGAGAGGCCCTCCGCGACGACACTTCGGGGTCGCCCGCTTCTGGAGCGGAGGAGTCCGGGGGAGGCGTTTCGCTCTCCATCATCTCTGGAAAAAGATCCCCCGAAGACAAACTCATTTGAGAGGGGCTGAGGCCCGAACTGCAAGATATATGCGGCGGTTGTTTTCTCAGAGGAAAAAGATAGCATACTCTTACTATTAAAATATTTTGGGAACACTTACGACTCATTGGAGGGCTGATCCCCTCGCGGACTTTGTGCGGAAAAAGCACCCCCCGAGGCAGGACCCTCTGTGGGAGACTTCTTCTCCCGTTTGGAGGCCTCAGCTTCCGGATCCTTGGAAGCAGTCCTTTTCCTCCCCCGGTCGTCCTCCTTCGTGGAAACGCTCGTTCCCTCGGTTGGAGCAGGTAGCGATGGGGGCCCACGTTCGCCCGTATTATCCCCCTCGGTATCTTCCTTCAAGGGCTCCGGGCAAGGTGCGACCTCGAGCATCTTCTCCAATACCGGATTTTCCAAACCCTCAGGGAGGGGGGCCAAACACCGAATCATCTTCGCCTTTGTTAGCCAGTCCTGGTCAAAAGGCGAACTCTCAAAAATAACCTCGAATAAAAGACAGTGTGTTCGGCTAGAGGATTTCTTACTTGTTCGGCGGCGCGGTTACTGCTCAGGCCCACGTCCTCGGTGATATCCGGACATTCCACTTGAGGTCCAAAGAATGACTTGTACATCTCCTCGTGCGTCAGGCCGAGGAAACCTTGAATGGCACGTGGTCCCTCTGGGTTGAACTCCCACAAGCGCAGGGGCCGGCGTTTGCAAGGCTGGACTTGGCGAACCAGCATAACTTGTATTACCGCAACCAAATTGAAATCTCCCTCGAAGAGATCTCGGATGCGGCTTTGTAGTATCGGCACGTCCTTGGCTGGACCCCAGCTCAGACCCCTGCTAATCCATGACATCAGTTGTGGTGGGGGGCCCGAGCGGAAAGCGGGGGTAGCCGCCCACCTGGCACTTCTGGGAGCCATGACATAAAACCACTCGCGTTGCCATAATTCGGGCACCTCTGGAAAGGAACCTCTCGGCCATGGAGCTCCTACCATCTTGCCTATTGATGCACCTCCGCACGCTGCTTGTTGCCCCTCGATCATCTTCGGCTTTACTTCAAAGGTCTTGAGCCACAGGCCAAAGTGAAGGGTAACGCGGAGGATGGCCTCACACACGACAATAAATGTCGTGATGTGGATAAAGGAGTCCGGGGCTAGATCGTGGAAATCTAACCCATAATAGAACATGAAGTCCCTGATGAAAGGATCCAGAGTGAGGCCTAGACCTCGGAGGAAGTGGGAGACGAACACAACGTTCTCGTTGGGTTCGGGAGTAGGGACGACCTGCCCTCAAGTAGGCAGCCGATGCGAAACCTTGGCGGTCAGATATCTGGCCTCCCTCAACCTCTTAATGTCCTCTTCCGTAACGGAGGAGGGCGTCCATCGGCCTTGAAGGCTGGATCCGGACATGGTTGAAGATCCGGAGCACCTGACCTGGGCTTTCGGTGGTAGAGCTCTAGGCGGGGGAAGGGTTTGATTGAGCACGGGAGGGAAAAAGCGAAAACCTTGTCCCCTTATAAAGAGGGTGAATATCAAGCGTCCTCTCCGTAGCCGTTTAGGACTTACCTATAATCTAGGAGTCCTAGACATGGTTGGCTTACCCACGAACCGCATTAATGAGAATCCTGTAATTAGGGGAACACGATCTCCGCTTCGCAAGACGTGTCAAGGAACCGCCTCGCGTTATGTGTGGAGCTGGTTAAGAGAAACGGTTCGAATAATCACCGGGCCATGACATGACGTCATGCTGTCAAAACAAGCCAGCAAATTAGATGTGCGGAAAAATTATTCTCTCCGCGGTGGAATGTGGAACTTATTTTGCAGGGTCGGACACTATCCTCGTATTCAACTTCTTCTGTAATGTATTCGGAGAAGGAACCCGCCTTGCAATGCCGAAGACAACTGCGCGCCGGACTCGTCGTCATTGAAGCCTGGTTCAGGGGCTACTGTGGGAGTCCTGGATTAGGGGGTCTCCGGACAGCCGGACTATCTCCATTGGCCGGACTGTTAGACAATGAAGATACAAGATTGAAGACTTCGTCTCGTGTCCGAATGGCACTCTACTTGGCGTGGATGACAAGCTAGGCAATACGTATATGGATATCTCCTCCTTTGTAACCGACCTTGTGTAACCCTAACCCTCTCCGGTGTCTATACAAACCAAAGGGTTTTAGTACATAGGACAACAATCACAACGTACAATCATACCGTAGGCTAGCTTCTAGGGTTTAGCCTCTCTGATCTCGTGGTAGATCTACTCTTGTAACACCCATATCATCAATATTTATCAAGCAGGACGTAGGGTTTTACCTCCATCAAGAGGGCCCGAACTTGGGTAAAACTTCGTGTCCCTTGCCTCCTGTTACCATCCGGCCTAGACGCACAGTTCGGGACCCCCTACCCGAGATCCGCCGGTTTTGACACCGACAGTCATGCTGGTTTTTATAGGAGGTTCATCAAAGACTTCTCAAAAATTTCCAGGCCTCTGACTAATCTCTTACAAAAAGATGTTCCTTTTGTCTTTGATGATGATTATGTATAAGCATTTGAAATACTTAAAAAAGCCTTGATTTCTGCACCTATTGTTCAGCCTCATGATTGGAATTTACCATTTGAAATTATGTGTGATGCTAGTAATTATGCTGTAGGTGTTGTTCCAGGACAAAGAGTTGATAAGAAATTAAATGTTATCCAATATGCTAGTAAAACTCTAGACAATGCCCAAAGAAATTATGCTACTACTAAAAAGAATTTTTAGCAGTTGTATTTGCTTGTGATAAGTTCAGACCTTATATTGTTGATTCTAAAGTAACTGTTCACACTGATCATGCTCGTATTAAATATCTTATGGAAAATAAAGATGCTAAACCTAGACTTATTAGATGGGTTCTCTTGCTACAATAATTTGATTTGCATATTATTGATAGAAAGGGAGCTGAGAACCCCGTTGCATACAACTTGTCTAGGTTAGAGAATGTTCTTGATGACCCACTGAAAGTGCGTTATATCGACTAGAGGGGGGTGAATAGGCGATTTTTATGAAATTCTTCACTGAGGAATTTGCCGGTGAGGAAATTCCTTAGCGAAGAACTACTAGCAGCGGAATGAGTACTCAAAAGTAAACATAACAGAATACAAGCGTAGTCATCATGATGAAATGAAGACAGGCACAGAGTACAAAAGCGTAAGCACAAGATAACACAGGATGAAGACAAACAGGCTGAAGAAATTGAACTGAGGAAATTGAGAAAGTCTTCAGTGAAAGTCTTCAAACACAGATATGAACAAGCACACAACACAGTTATGAGGAAATGAAAGAGTTGAGGAAATAGAACCAGTAAGCTTGGTGATGACAATGATTTGGTAGACCAGTTCCAACTGTTGTCTCAGTTGTACGTCTGGTTGGAGCGGCTAAGTATTTAAACTTGAGGACACACAGTCCCGGACACCCAGTCCTGAACACGCAGCTCAGGACACCCAGTCCTCACCGTATTCTCCTTGAACTAAGGTCACACAGACCTCGTCCAATCACTCGTGGTAAGTCTTCAGGCGACTTCCAAACCTTCACAAACTTGGTCACTCGACGATCCATAATTCCTCTTGGATGCTCTAGACCATGACGCCTAACCGTTTGGAAGAAGCACAATATTAAAAGGTAACAAGCATCGGATCCACACAGGATCAATCTCTTCAGTGATGCTCAATCACTTGGGGTTTGTAGGTGTTTGGGTTTTGGGTTTTTCCTCACTTGATGATTTTCGCTCAAAGTCTTTAGAGGATGGGTTGCTCTCAAATGACAAGTGTCAGTTTCTCTCGGAGCAGCCAACCAGCTAGTGGTTGTAGGGGGTGCCTATTTATAGCCTAGGGAGCAGCCCGACATGATACGACATAAATGCCCTTCAATGATATGACCGTTAGGTGGATAGATATTTTGGGACAGCTGGCGCATAGCACTACAACGGTCGGAATTTTGAGTAGAAAAATCCTCAGGGCTATCATGTTCCTCACTGAGTAGGAAATCCGCACTGGCGAATTCCTAACTCCTCAGTCAGAACAAATTCCTTAGAGACCAGAAGAACTTCGTCTCTGTCACTAAAGAAATTGACTGAACTGTATGAGATTTCCAATGGGTTCACTCGGAGGGATTGGTAGGTGTAGGATTTTGAGTTGAGCATCACATGGAAATTTTTCCTTAGTATTTCCTCGACCCCCTTTAACAATACGGTGTTTTCTATGACTCAAGAAAGAGAAAATGAAACTACGAAAACAAAAGTCTTCACGCTTCATGTTCCTCGAATGAATACCAAGTCTTCACGGTCACACCATTTTCTTCACTTTCAAAGTCTTCAAAAAGTCTTCAGAGATCCAAAGTCTTCACTCGAAGAACTTCATTTTTAGGGGTCGACTTTCTCTGTAAGTATCAAACTCCTCATAGACTTATAGACCTGTGTACACTCATAAACGCATTAGTCCCTTAACCTATAAGTCTTCAATACACCAAAATCACTAAGGGGCACTAGATGCACTTACAATCTCCCCCTTTTTGGTGATTGATGACAATATAGGTTAAGTTTTCAACGGGGATAAACATATGAAGTGTAACTACTAATATTGAGGAATTTTATTGCAAGATATAGAAGAACTCTCCCTGAAGATGTGCATAGTGAGGAATTTGCTTTTGAAGCAATGCACACTTGAAGAGTTGAATCATGGAGATCTCCCCCTGTATCTTGTAATTCATACATGCATTTGATATATAACAGCGAAGAATTTGAAATGCATGATGAAATATGGTGACTGATGTAATTCAGAATGCGTGCAATAATATTAACGAGGAATAAGCATGCAGAAAAACATATCAAGAGTATCAGAGCACCATCAGGTTTAAGTTTACAACTCGATCCAATAAAGTCGCAGAAGAACGAGAGTTGTATCTTAACAAAAAAAAACGCCCGTATAGAAAGACCCTCTTGAAGACTAACTCAAAATTCTCCCCCTTTGTCATCAAATGACCAAAAGGATCGAATATGAGGACTAACGCCCCTGAAGAATATCAAGTTGATGAAGGAGCGCCAACAATGTTGGGGTCGTTTGTTGTAGTAGGGCCTGCCGAAGTGTCGTCCAAGTCTTCATTTTCATCAGTGTCGCGCGATGAAGAATATGAGCTGGTCACCAGAGAAGGAACCTTGACCTTCTTGAATTTCTTCGGTGGAGGTGCAGACCAGTCAAAATCTTCATTGAGACCCATTTTCTTCAGATCTTCTTCACCATATAGATGTGACAGGATTGCCCTGGTGCGACCGAAGACTTGATGGAGGTAGTAGTGGTTTTTTTTCACTTCATTGTGTGTGGCAGTCATGTTGTGAAGAAGTGAACCAAACTGACGCTTAACCCATTTGTGATTTCGATCCACCTTCTGGTGAAGACTAAGCAGAAGTTCACGGTCAGTCATCATGCGCGGAGCAGTGGCTTGTGGAGTGGACTTGGGTGCATTGGCAGAGTCATGTGTGGCAGAGTCATCATTGGTGGAGTAAGATGCAGCTTTGCGAAACTGACCATCCAATGGACGAATGCCTTCATCTATTACAGCTGGTGCCTTGCCCTTTCCATCAACTGAGGAATATGTCTGCTTGAGGACTTCAATTGGGGGCAAGTAGCTGAGGTGATTCTGGAAATCTGCTTTGTAGTTGAGTGAAGACCTTGTCCTGAGGAATCTCATAATCCAAGGTGCATAAGGCTTCAGCTCAAACGGAGACAGTGCAACATTTGCCATAGTCCTCATGAAGAAATCGTGATAATTGACAGGAATGCCATGAATAATGTTGAATACCAGATTCTTCATGATGCCAACAATTTCCTCATCAGATGAGTCGTGGCCTTTGATAGGACTGATTGTCCTCGTAAGAATACGATAGACAGTTCTGGACACGTACAACAATTCCTTCATGAGAAATTTGGTTCTTGGTGCCTGACCTGGCTTCAAAGGTTTCATCAGCACTTGCATGTAATGATGTGTGAGCTCAGGTTCACTGTAGATGCAGCGAGCTTCTTCAAGGGTAGGACTGAGTGGTAGAGCACGAAGCAATTTAGAGGCTGGTGCAGTGTAGTGAGTGTTTTCAGACATCCAGTCCAACACCCAAGAATTCACATCTTCAGCATCTCCAATGATGTGCAGTGTTGCATAGAATTGAAGAATCAATTCTTCATTCCGATCGTAGATGTCAGAGCAAAAGTTTAGCAGTCCAGCATCGTGAAGAACACTGAGGACTGGTGCGAAGCACGACAGAGATTCCATATCCACGTGAGGAATATGCTCATGGTAGAAGATCTTCTCCTTGTTGAACAACACTAAGGAATAGAAATTGGCTTGACTAGCAGTCCAGAAATGCCTCTTCCTAATGCAAGTAGAGTTATATGGGTTGTAATCTTCGAAGAATATGTGCTTGCCGAAGAAATCATCAGCCTTGAACTTTTGCTTGCGTGAGAATGTGTCCTTTGGCTTTGGCAGAGGAGTGTCAGTGAGTTGCATCACGACCTCAAGAATCTCAATCGCAGGTTCTTCAGGCTGAGGAATTTCTGGTTCCTCCTTAGTGGCAGTCTGCGTTGTTGGTTGTTTAGCAGCAGCAGTTTCTTCAGCGCTAGTGGTTGAATTTCCTCATGGACAGATGCAGTGGGATGAGTTTCTTCAGAGCCCATATGTACAGTTTGTGTGGGGGACTGAGGAATTTGTTGTAGAGGGGTGAACATTGGAGAGTTTGGATGCTGACTTTCCCAGAATTCATCACTGATTACGGGTGTGGAGCAGCCAACGTCCACATCTTCATCTTCCATTTCTTCAACGCCAGCCTCTTCAGCTGTGAACTGAGGCATAGGCGAGGAGATGATAGGTGTTGAAGGGATCGCATCCACTTCAATTTCTTCATCCAACATTTCAGATGAAGCAGCAGAAGGAGTTTCTTCATCAGATCCGCTGGGGATCACATATTCTTCATCAAAAGGAACAAGGTCCTTTGATGGCCTGGTTGAGATGGGAACAGCATCAATCGGATTTGCAAATGAACTTGTCATAGGCTTCATTTTATTCGGAGCAGAAGAATCTGAAGCAGCTGATGCTTTCCTTTTCTTCACTGCAGCACGCTCTGCAGCCTTCATCTTCTTCACATCCGATGCAGATGGAAGGATTGGAGTTGAAGTTGGTGCAGGAGCAGCTGAGGAATCTGGTTGATTTTCTTCAGGCACAACTGATGCAGTTGCCCTGAGTTCTTCAGTTTCTTCAGGCGCATCACTAGTGGGTGCCCTGGCAATTTCTTCAGTGGTTGGAATGTAGTCATCAGCCCTGGAACTCACATTTTCTTCAGCAGCCTGATTGTCATCAGCGGTGCTGGCATTTTCTTCAGTAGGCTGAGGAGATGCTTCAGCCTGAGGAATTTCATGTTGCGTTGGGGCTGCAACATTGATAGTGAAGTTATCTGCAAGTTTCACCAAACGAACCTTGGCTCCAAGCCAATCAGCGCGATATGCGTCAAAGTCATCACTGAGTTTCTTGATCTCAGTCTGAATAGTGACAAGTTCTTCAGTTGTCATAGAGACAATGTTTTTCTTCAGATAGCGCTCTTTCTTGTACTGCGCTTTCTTGATCTGCCTGGCCTTCTCAAATTTCCACTTTTCTTCTTGAATGAAGTGGGTCAGCATGTGACTTTGGCCAGGAGTTAGCTTGAAGTCAGGCAAGGGAGTGTTGGGGTCCTTGTGCTAGACATCAATGTATTCGAGGATCAACTTGGGATCCAAAAGCAGTGGCACCTCTGATCCTTTGGCTCTGGCGGCCCTGACTTGCCTGTCTCTGATGATTTCTGCAAGTTCATCATCATCAGCTTCGTCTTCTTCAGATGGTACTTGGAAAGCGACTTGTTTCTTTTGAGGACTTGGGCGAGGACCTCGTCCAGCAGTGGCCTTTGTCTTCAGCAGTGAGGGGCCAGCTGAGGAACTTGGTGCAGCTGAGGAACTAGCTGAGACACCTGAGGCAATGGAGATGCCTGCAGTCCTTTGGCATGAGGTGAGATGCACAGGTGCTGAGGATTTAGTCGGAACAGCTGAGGGCTTAGGCGGAGGAGCTGAGGACTTTGGAGGAACAGGAGCAGCATGAGGAATTGGCCATGAGGGAATTGCTGAGGAACTTGGCCTTGAGGGCATTGTTGGTGAAGCACTTGGCTTGCGCGCAGGCTTCTTTGACATAGCCTTCTTTGGCTTGACAGCAAAGGCCTCAGCAGAGGCAGCAGCAACAGCAGAGTCTTCATTGAATTTCCTCACTGCTTCTTTGGCATGCTTAGCCAACTTGGCTTGGCGCTTGGCCCATTCATTAGGATAGTCCTCACCGCACTTGAGGCTGGTAGGATCAGCGATTTGGCCAGGTGCCAATGGAGGTCTTGGGCATGGAGAATTGAGTGCGAATTTCTTCATGTACTTAGGAGTGACATATCTGTACTCCCTCCACTCTCTTGCCCATCGCCTCTCTATCTTCTGAATGCGCACTTTGCGCTCATTCTTGGTTTCCTCAGTAGGTGTGCAGTACCTAGCATATATTTCATCAGGGATCTCAAACGTTGTATTTACCTCCGGCCTCTTTCCTCCCTTCTGTGGCTTCTTACCGTCAGCCATTTTCTTCAGTTGAGGAATTTGAACAATTGAATTCTCTGAAGAAGTATGCAACTTTTCTTCGAGGAACGCTGCAAATGAGTTAAGTTGATGAGAACCTAGTGATTCAGCAGCTGACATATGTACATGTGAACAGAGTATAGTTGCGAGGAATTGGGAGAGGTCATATGCGTTCTCAGAAGGTTTTGTAAAAATAACAAGTTAGAGGAATTTGACTAGATGAGTCTTGAAGAATTTCACTAAGCGTTCTTTGTCTTAGGTTCTAGAGATGTGTAGACTTCAAAATCCACACATTTGAGGAATCTTGAAGAAAAACATGGCTTAGAGAAACGAATCAAGAACAGATGACTTGTGAGGTGTTTAGTGTGTGAATTTATGAAGAAAAACACCTTTGAAGATTTTGAAGATAATCATTCGAATCAACGAGGGTAGTAAAAGTAACTTTTAATTACCCTGGACGAAGAACACGACGAACTGGAGTGAGGAGATGTGATGTTCATCTATGTAGATCTTCCATGCCCTAACTTGGCGGAGGAAGACGGCTATGGCGGCGGCGGAGTGAAGATTTTCGCGGTCGGCGCGAGTACGTCGGCGATGAGGTCGAGGCAGTGAAGCTCTTCCTCACCGGCGGCGATGAAGTAGCGGTGGCGCTAGGGTTTGAGAAGCTCAAGCTGGAGAGAGATCGAGCGGAGTAAAAGAAGTGAGGAAGGGAAGGAGGGGTATTTATAGCCACGGTGAAAAACTGCTCGCCCGAAGAAATTGGACGAACGTGCCCCTGACCCTTCTCATTCGCATGACATATGTCACCCACGTAGTGAGAGGTGGAGATCATGTTAGATCGTGGGTGAGTGGATAAGTATATCGTGGGATGCGGAACGGTTTGAGCGGCAAGGCGAAAATTTCGATAAGATAGGTTTTAAAGTTTCGTTCGCAATTTCTTTAGCTGACAAGGACACAGTGAAGATTTTGAACGAGTTTCAAATAGAACGCACATGAAGAATTTGTGAACAGATTGGGTTGAGTATAGCATAGAGGGGAAGGGTCCGATCACATTCAGTTAGCAGAAAACCAACTTGAAGAAATAGCAATAAGTGAATGCTGTAGAGGACATAAACTCATAAATATATATATAGCCAATGAAGAAAAACGACGGAAACAGTGAAGACTATGCAAAGTTGAAGAATATGAATAATTTGAGAAATTTCAACTTTTGGTGGTGGCGTGACCCATCGTATAAGAATGATGATTTCAGACACCGCGTACAATTATCGTAGGGTTCTGAGAATCAAATTCTTCATTAATTTCTTCACACTTAGAGTCTTATTGAAAGTGCAACTATCCCTGGGTGGTTTTGGTAATTCCTAACAACATATAGCTCATTGAGCTAACATTATTCCAAGATTAATATTTCAGGAAAAGCTCAATGAATGGCATGGCATGGATGAGGAAAGTGGAACCCTCAAAATTCTAAGGACAAAAAGTTTGGCTCAAGCTTCTAGATCAAGACTTTACATTTTATATTTTAGTGATCCAAGATCACATTGAGTCTATAGGAAAAGCCAATACTATCAAGGAGGGATGAGATGTTGCTTAATGGCTTGCTTGCTCAAAATGCTTAGTGATATGCTCCAAAACCCTCAACTACCTTCCCACATCCACATATGACGTAAACCAAAAGTCAAACTCGGCCCCACCGATTCTTTCTATCCAGCGCCACCGAGTTTCAAATGTCATAGCCACTGCCACAAACCCTAGGCAAATCGGTATCACTGATAGGGATCTCGGTCTCACCGAGATGGGATTGTAATCTCTCTGTTTCCCTTCGTAACGTTTCGGTCTTACCAAGATGAGCGATCGGTCCCACCGAGATTGCAATGTAAACTCTCTGTTTCCCTTTTGTAACATTTCGGTCTCACCGAGATGAGCGAATCGGTCCCACCGAGTTTACCTGACAAACTCTCTGGTTAGCTTATTACCAAAATCGTTCTCACCGAGCTTGTGTAATCGGTCACACCGAGATTACGTTATGCCCTAACCCTAACCATATCTGTCCTACCGAGTTGCATCTCAGTCCCACCGAAAATCCTAACGGTCACTAGGTTTGCTGAATCGGTCCGACCGAGTTTAACCATTCGGTCCCACCGAGTTTGGCAAATTGTGTGTAACAGTTAGATTTTGTGTGGAGGCTATATATACCCCTTCACCCACTCTTTATTCATGGAGAGAGCCATCAGAACATACCTACACTTCCAATACACATTTTTTGAGAGAGAACCACCTACACTTGTGTTGAGGTCAAGATATTCCATTCCAACCATATGAATCTTGATCTCTAGCCTTCCCCAAGTTGCTTTCCACTCAAATCTTCTTTCCACCAAATCCAAATCCTGTGAGAGAGAGTTGAGTGTTGGGGAGACTATCATTTGAAGCACAAGAGCAAGGAGTTCATCATCAACACACCATTTGTTACTTCTTGGAGAGTGGTGTCTCCAAGATTGGCTAGGTGTCACTTGGGAGCCTCCGACAAGATTGTGGAGTTGAACCGAGGAGTTTGTAAGGGCAAGGAGATCGCCTACTTTGTGAAGATCTACCGTTAGTGAGGCAAGTCCTTCGTGGGCGACGGCCGTGATGTAATAGACAAGGTTGCTTCTTCGTGGACCCTTCGTGGGTGGAGCCCTCCGTGGACTCGCGCAACCGTTACCCTCCGTGGGTTGAAGTCTCCATCAACGTGGATGTACGATAGCACCACCTATCGGAACCACGACAAAAACATCCGTGTCTCCAATTGCGTTTGAATCCTCCAAACCCTTCCCTTTACATTCTTGCAAGTTGCATGCTTTACTTTCCGCTGCTCATATACTCTTTTGCATGCTTGCTTGAATTGTGTGGAGATTGCTTGACTTGTGCTAAGATAGCTAAAATATGCCAAGAACTAAAATTGGGAAAAGGCTAGATTTTAATTTGGTCAAGTAGTCTAATCACCCCCTCTAGATATACTTTCGATCCTACAAGTGGTATCAGAGCTTTGGTCTCCATTTTCTTTGATTTACATAGCTTTTGGTGGTCATGGCCTTGGTCTCACAACCTAGGAGAGTATGGCGTCTAGCAAGGGAAATTATCACCGTAGAGGTCCTTACTTTGATGGCACTAATTTTGCTAGTTGGAAGCATAAGATGAAAATGCATATTCTTGGACATAACCCTGCCGTTTGGGCTATTGTGTTTATTGGCTTGCAAGGTGAATTCTTTGATGGGAAACAACCGAACCATGCAGCTACCGCGGAAGAGTTGAAAATGCTGCAATATAATGCTCAAGCTTGTGATATCCTCTTCAACGGATTATGCCCTGAAGAATTCAACAAAATCAGCCGTCTTGAGAATACAAAGGAAATTTGGGATACTTTGATTGATATGCACGAAGGTACCGACTCCGTCAAGGAATCCAAATTGGATGTGCTTCAAAGTCAACTTGAAAAATTCAAAATGAAGGATGGTGAAGGTGTCGCTGAAATGTACTCTAGGCTTGCTCTTATCACAAATGAGATTGTCGTCTTAGGGAGTGAAGAGATGACCGATAGATTCATCATCAAGAAGATCCTAAGAGCCTTGGATGGAAAATATGATACCGTGTGCATATTGATCCAAATGATGCCCAATTACAAAGATCTCAAGCCAACGGAAGTCATCGAAAGAATTGTTGCTCATGAGATGTCACTCAAGGATAAAGAGGAACTTCACAACAAATCAAGTGGTGCTTACAAAGCCTCATGTGAAGCCCCCACATCATCGAGTGAGAAACAAACCTTCAATGAAGAATTGAGCTTAATGGTGAAGAACTTCAACAAGTTCTACAAGAGTAGAAGCAAAGAGAGAAACTCCAAGTCAAGGTCCTACAATGACAAAAGATCTTCTAGTCGAGAGCAAAATTGCTACAATTGTGGAAGGCCCAGACACTATTCCAATGAGTGTACGCCCCCCTACAAGAGAAGAGAAGATTCTCCCAAGAGAAGAAGTAGAAGAGAAGAATCACCATCTAGAGAAAGAAGGAGTAGAGATGATCGTTATGAACGAAGACCCTCACGGAGAAGCAAGGATTCGGAAAGAAAGGACAAATCATCAAGGAGCTACACAAAACGAAGACATCAAGCTCATGTTGGTGAATGGGTATCCGGCTCCGACTCCGACAACCACTCCGAGAGAAGCTATCACTCCGACTCCGAATATACTCAAGATGAAGGTGTTGCCGGTCTAAGACTTGTGACAACCAACTCCTACGACATATTTGACTCACCAAATGAAGGAGTTGGAACATGCTTCATGGCTAAAGGCCCAAAGGTATCACACCCCGAGTATGTTGATTTCAATAGTGATGAAGATGACTTGTTAGGTGATGATGATTTACTTGTTGACAACTCTAGTGATGAATCCTATGATGAAACATCAATTAATCATGCTAATCAAGATAAAATGAATGACAATGATAAGGAGAAGATTGAGTCTCTAACTAAAGGACTAAACACTCTTAAGTTAGCTCATGAAACTATCTTAGAAGATCATCGAGAACTTTTAAGGACTCATGAGAAATTGCGCTTTGAAAAGCTCAACCTTGAGCAAGAGCATGAGTTCTTAAAAGCAATCAATGATGATCTTCATAAGAAAAGTTCTTCTTACATTGCCAAGCGTTTACTCTTATCCATTTACATGCCTCAAGTCAAGTCTAGTAACAAGAACAAGAAAGATTCTTCCTCTAGTAGTAACAACAATCATGCTAAATCCAATATTGTTGCTTCTAGTAGTTCTCTTGATTCCACTAATGATTCTCTTAGCCAAGTTACACTTGAGCAAGAAAATTGCTTATTGAAGGGAATTATAGAGAAAGGAGTGTATAAAAGCCTTGCCGGGAGTAAGCAATTTTCTTGCTCAAGTGTACAAGAGCCTTCCCGGAAGTAAGCAATTCGAGGAAATTTTACGCAAGCAAGGAAGGCACCAGAAGAATCAAGGTGTTGGTTTTGAACGAAAGTTCAATGCCAATGGAGTTGAGTGGGAAGAAGATCAATACCCCAAGACGAGGTTTGTTCCTCAACAAGAGAAGTATGATCCTACTTCTCTCAAAGGGACACAAGCTCAAGATGATCTTCCACCACAAGACCACAAGCAAAAAGGCAAGGACAGGCTTCAAGAGGAAATTGATGCATTTGAAGAAGCTCCTAAGGCCTTGGTCAAGTGGGTTCCCAAGACTACTTCAAGTTCCACTTCATCAAGTACAACTACAACACCGAGGATTCCCATCAAGATGGTGTGGATTCCTAAGAAGAAGAACTAGAGAGTTCTTGAGGGTGACTCCGCCAACATACTTCACTCTTATCATCTTGGCAAGAACAAGTGCAATCAACTTCCACATCTTGCACTAGTTCAAGGAGTCACAAACCCTCTTGTTGCTAAGACAAGGGACAAGGTAACCTAAAAGCTTTCATAGACATCATCTTGTGTGTGCATCACTCTATGTCTATGGATATCCTTGTTTGTTCCTTGTGGGACTAACCCGTGTAGGTATTGAAAGTGCAACTCACTCCGATGGATAGCTCCAAATGATCTACATCAACATTGAGCATCCACATCTTCAACATCTACATGAAGTCATCATCGACAAAACCCAAGGTTAGTTCATCCCTCTTGGGGGGATCTCACATCTAGGGGGAGCTTTACTCCAAGAATTGAGCTAAAGCAACTCTAATGGTGTGAACACAACAAATGCTTTATGTAAAAGTGGTAACCCCACTTGTGCTTAAACGATGAGTATGACCTGTGATCAAATATTCTCATTTGACTCCTAAGTCAATATACTCATATATAGATGACCTAGTCATCGCAAATTGTTTGATAGATGCTAGAATTAGTTGTGCATGCTTTGCCACATATTTCAATTGCCATTTTATTGTGTGAGCATGTTGATTGCATATTTCACTCATTCGAGGACATCCACTTGTTGTTTTGATTGATTGTTTTTCTTTTCTTTTGCCAAGTGGATGGACAAGAATGCCTAAGAACCCACTCTAGCTATCTATGCTTTTCTCGTCTCAAACTCTATTCATGCTACATCACAAAACTTGATCAAGTCAGATTCGAACCACTCTGTGTGAGGAGCACTCGGAGTCCCCGATTCGTCATAGACTTAAACTTCCAAAACTTCTTTGTGCTTCTCGGTCTGACCGATTCCTCCATTTCGGTCATACCGAGATCACTAAGTCGATCTAGGTTTTTGATCTTGGTGCAACCGATTTGAACCTTTCAGTCACACCGAGTTTCAGTAACTGCTTGCAGTTATGAATCTCGGTGCCACCGAGTTGTTCCACTTGGTCACACCGACAGAGTCGGGCTATATATACTCACGGGAAATTTTTTGGAAATTTCTCCGAAACCCCTTCGCCCGCGCATAGCTCGCTCTGCCTCCTGGGTCTCCGGATCGTCCTCCTCGTCACCAGCCGCCTCCTGTCGCTGGTCTCCGCAGCCGTCAACGGAATTCTTCCCCGCCATTGCCGCCGTAGCGAGTTCATCGCCGAACTAGGGTATGGACTTGATCACAGTGCTATCCCCGTCCGATTCCTAGCACATTGTGTTCATTATGATTCTTACCACGATTGAAACGCTTCTATCCAGTCAAAACACTCCGTAGATTAGAGTTGAATTCAAAATTTAGGGTTAGGTTTCTACCGAAACCATCTCGGACCATCCGAGTTGTGGAACTCGGTACCACCGATTCGGCTCAGGCCATTGCACATGTAGTTTTCGGTCTGACCGAGAATTGCAAATCGGTGTGACTGAGTTCAGGACTTTGTGAAACCCTAGCAGTCTCGATGCCACCGAACTGTGACTCGGTCTGACCGAGTTCACTAGTTTAGGTACCAACAGCTGCTTCGGTATCACCGATCTTACAAATCGATTGATCCGAAATGCTTTTTGTAAAAAACTAAAACTAAGTTTTTGACTCACTATTTTGCAAAAACCTGTGCATTTTGTGATGCTCATCCACTCTATCTCATCTATATCTATTCACAGGGTCTGCTGTCAGTGTTTGCAATATGTCTGATCTGAGTGACAGCCAGAACAGGTCAGAAGAGCAGGTTCACCTGAGTGAGGGCACTAGTCCCTCTAGCAGTTCAGATGATGGTAGCAGGAGCACTCCCAGCAACTTGCCCAAAGCTGCCACCAGAACAAGGAAGAAGAAAACTTCAGAGTCTGAGGATGAAGACTATGTGGCAGTTGACGATGAGGCCACTTCCAAGAAGAAAGTGGTTAAGAAGGAATATAGCACTGCTGCTGCCACCAAGCCAGGCATGAAGCAAAAGGTTCCTGCAAAGAGAATTCCAATGTCTAAGGCCAGAGCGTCTACTCAAGTCCCTTTAGGATCTGAACCCAAAGAGGCTGCTACAGAAGGGAAGAAGAGGAAGGAGAGAATCAAAAAGACCACTGCTAGAGTGCTTGGGAGATTCTCAATCATGAGAGATTCTGAAGAGGAAGAGGAAGAGGAAGAAGAGGTTGCTGCACCAGCACCTAAGGCCCAGAAGCTTATGGGTGATGCTATCAGGACAAGGGCTGCTTCATCAAAGCCCAAAGAAGCACCCAAAGCAGCCTCCAAGCCCAAGAGTGCACCTAAGAGGAATACCAAGAGTATACCAGCTGCTAAGAAGAACAAGGCCCCAGTGCCTGAAGTTGCTGCTGATGAAGATGATGAAGGACAAGTCCTGAGAAAGCTCAAACCCAAGATTCCAGACCACAATGATGCTCATCCTGTGGCTGAGAACATGAAAATCAGGAGAGACTCAGGGTTGAGGCTATGGAGAGAGACAGACCCATATGCTACAAGAAGAAGAACTGTTGTTGATTACAGGTTCCACACAAAGGAACAGCATGACTTCTATGAGAAAATCTTGTTGGACAAGAAGCCTATAGTGTGTGAAATGAGGTGGGTCGACTGGAAGTATATCAAGGAAAATGAGGAACACTATCCTGGTGTGTTTGACAGCTTCAGTGCTTGTGGAGTTGCAGACTTTGTTGGGCAGAAGCTCACAAAGTGGAATGAGGAGCTCATAATGCAATTCTACTCCACAGCACACTTCTATCCATATGGCAGGATAGTATGGATGTCTGAAGGTACAAGGTAGCACTCAACTATTGAGGAATGGGCAAATCTGATCAATGCTCCTAAGGAAGAAGAAGATGAGTTGGATGTCTATGCCAAGAAGAAGATGGATCACAACTCTATGGCAAACATGTACAAGGAGATTCCTGAAGATGATCTTGAGACTCACCAGTTTGGGTCAGTAAAACACTTGCTGTCAGGGCTGCCTACAATCAATTGGATCCTTAGGCACACTCTCTTGCCCAAGTCTGGTGATCATAGAATGATCAGAGGCCATGCAATTAACTTGCTACATATATTCGATATGCCATAGAAGTTCAAGGTCATGAGCCTTATAGTTGAGACTATCAAGAGGACTGCAGCTGACCAGAAAAGAAGTTGTGGATATGCCCCACAGATCCAGGAGTTGATAAACTCAAAGATGGGCACAGGCACATACCTGTTGGATAAGGAACACTTGCCTATCTACCCAGACTTCAAGGACAATCAAGTTGTGATGAATGAGAATGAACCATCATCAGTACAAGCTCAAGAGAAGAAGGAGAAAGCAAAGAAAGAGAAGGCTGCCAAGATGCCAACTCAAGAGGAGGCATCTGAGTACTTTTTGAAAAGCAAGCAAGATCAGCTTGGCTACTGATTGCATCCACTCTGAGGATTGAGAATGGACTGGCCACCCTGACTCAAAACCAGGCGAGCTTGGAAAGAATCGTGGAGCAAAAATTCTATGATTTAGATGTCAAAGTAACTGAGATTCAGTCAGTTGTGGAGCAGCTACAAGATGATATGCAGGAGAGGAAGGGCAGAACAACCACTGATGCATTTGCCAGAGTGCCTCGAGCTCAAAGATCAACTGCAGTGCCTATTCCAGACACTAGAGCCACTTCATCTGCACCAGCTACAGCTTCAGCGCAACCAGCTCCAGCACCAACTCCATCAGCTCCATCCACATCAACTGAAGCCTTCGTCCTTGGCGTTCTCTGGACACCACCACCTGAAGACCAAGCCTGAGAGACATTTTAGTGCTATGCATTTTCTATGAACTTTTTGGTAACTTGTTGCTAAAGGGGGATAAAATGTATAGATCATAGGCTTCGAGAGAGAGAGTTTTCTTTTGTTCTCTCTTGTCTTCTTGGTTGAACTTTGGCTGCTTTTGATTGCTTGAGATACTATGCAATTATCTGTGAGACATTGATGATCATGTGGTTGATCATAAGCTACACTTATGCTTGTTAGATGATATTATCTTACTTATCCTTATATGATCATTCACTTTGCTTGGTGATGAGTGCATGTATTTAATTCTTATCATTTTGAGCGCTCCACCAAGATGTATGTGACATGGAAGAGTAACCCATGGTCCTAACTCATTGTGCATTTGCAGTCTAAAGCAAATCTTAAGATATGCACAAATTTAGGGGGAGCTCTTGCTTTTCACATACTTCTCAAAGCAACAATATCTTTCACTCTAATTATCATTTGTCGAAGCTTTGATCTATATGTTGTCATCAATTACCAAAAAGGGGGAGATTGAAAGTGCAACTATCCCTGGGTGGTTTTGGTAATTCCTAACAACATATAGCTCATTGAGCTAACATTATTCCAAGATTAATATTTCAGGAAAAGCTTAATGAATGGCATTGCATGGATGAGGAAAGTGGATCCCTCAAAATTCTAAGGACAAAAAGTTTGGCTCAAGCTTCTAGATCAAGACTCTACATTTTATATTTTAGTGATCCAAGATCACATTGAGTCTATAGGAAAAGCCAATACTATCAAGGAGGGATGAGGTGTTGCTTAATGGCTTGCTTGCTCAAAATGCTTAGTGATATGCTCCAAAACCCTCAACTACCTTCCCACATCCACATATGACCTAAACCAAAAGTCAAACTCGGCCCCACCGATTCTTTCTATCCAGCGCCACCGAGTTTCAAATGTCATAGCCAATGCCACAAACCCTAGGCAAATCGGTATCACCGATAGGGATCTCGATCTCACCGAGATGGGATTGTAATCTCTCTGTTTCCCTTCGTAACATTTCGGTCTTACCAAGATGAGTGATCGGTCCCACCGAGATTGCAATGTAAACTCTTTGTTTCCCTTTTGTAACATTTCGGTCTCATCGAGATGAGCGAATCGGTCCCACCGAGTTTACCTGACCAACTCTCTGGTTAGCTTATTACCAAAATCGGTCCCACCGAGCTTGTGTAATCGGTCACATCGAGATTATGTTATGCCCTAACCCTAACCATATCGGTCCTACCAAGTTGCATCTCAGTCCCACCAAAAATCCTAACGGTTACTAGGTTTGCTGAATCGGTCTGACCGAGTTAAACAATTCGGTCCCACCGAGTTTGGCAAATTGTGTGTAACAGTTAGATTTTGTGTGGAGGCTATATATACCCCTCCACCCACTCTTCATTCGTGGAGAGAGACATCAGAACATACCTACACTTCCAATACACATTTTCTAAGAGAGAACCACCTACACTTGTGTTGAGGTCAAGATATTCCATTCCAACCATATGAATCTTGATCTCTAGCCTTCCCCAAGTTGCTTTCCACTCAAATCTTCTTTCCACCAAATCCAAATCCTGTGAGAGAGAGTTGAGTGTTGGGGAGACTATCATTTGAAGCACAAGAGCAAGGAGTTCATCATCAACACACCATTTGTTACTTCTTGGAGAGTGGTTTCTCCTAGATTGGCTAGGTGTCACTTGGGAGCCTCCGACAAGATTGTGGAGTTGAACCAAGGAGTTTGTAAGGGCAAGGAGATCGCCTACTACGTGAAGATCTACCGCTAGTGAGGCAAGTATTTCGTGGGCGACGACCGTGATGGAATAGACAAGGTTGCTTCTTTGTGGACCCTTCGTGGGTGGAGCCCTCCGTGGACTCACGCAACCGTTACCCTCTGTGGGTTGAAGTCTCCATCAACGTGGATGTACGATAGCACCACCTATCGGAACCACGACAAAAACATCCGTGTCTCCAATTGTGTTTGAATCCTCCAAACTCTTCCCTTTACATTCTTGCAAGTTGCATGCTTTACTTTTCGCTGTTCATATACTCTTTTGCATGCTTGCTTGAATTGTGTGGAGTTTGCTTGACTTGTGCTAAGATAGCTAAAATCTGCCAAGAACTAAAATTGGGAAAAGGCTAGATTTTTATTTGGTCAAGTAGTCTAATCACCCCCCTCTAGACATACTTTCGATCCTACAGTTATTCTTCATTGATTGAAGAAAAACGTTTCTTCATGTGTTGCACATCTAAGTCATCAATTTTGCATAAGTGTTAGGACGAGTGTCCTTTTCAAAGAACATTTGAAGATTCTAGGATATTTAGCTCACACCGCAACTTGCTAAATCTCTTCTCATCCAAGGGCTTTGTGAAGATATCGGCTAGCTGTTCTTCAGTCTTCACATGCTCAATAGAAATGTCGCCCTTCAACACATGATCACGAAGAAAATGATGACGAAACTGAATGTGATTTGTTTTCGAGTGTTGAACTGGGTTGTGAGCAATCTTGATGGCACTCTCATTGTCACAGAAGAGACACACATTCTTCATGTTGACGCTGTACTCCTTGAGAGTTTGCTTCATCCATAGCAATTGGGCACAACAAGAACCATCGGCAATGTACTCAGCTTCAGCAGTAGATAGTGATACACAGTTCTGTTTCTTCGAGGACCAACAGACCAAAGATCGTCCGAGGAAATGGCATGTACTAGATGTTGACTTGCGGTCCACACAATCACCAGCATAGTCAGAGTCAGAATATCCAATGAGATCAAAAGCCGAGCCCTTGGGGTACCATAATCCAACTGTTGGTGTGTGAGCTAGATATCGAAGAATATGCTTCACAGCCTTATGGTGTGATTCCTTCGGTGTAGCTTGAAATCGGGCACACATGCAAACACTAAGCATTATATCTGGCCTAGATGCACATAAGTACAATAAAGAACCAATCATGGAGTGGTATACCTTTTGATCAAAGTCAATACCATTTTCATCAGTGCACAGATGGCCATTTGTGGGCATAGGAATTTTGACGCCTTTTGCAATCTTGCATGCCAAATTTCCTCAGTACATCCTTGAGGTATTTCTCCTGAGATATGAATATGCCATTGCGTTGTTGACGAATTTGAAGACCTATGAAGAATTTCAACTCTCCCATCATAGACATTTGATATTCTTCACTCATCATATAGGCAAATTCATCACTATAACGTTGGTCAGTACAGCCAAAGATAATATCATCAACATATATTTGGCACACAAACAATTCACCATCATAAGATTTAGTGAAAAGAGTAGGGTCGAGTGAACCGGGTTTGAAGCCTTTCGTCATGAGGAATTCCTTCAAAGTATCATACCAAGCCCGTGGGGCCTGCTTGAGGCCATAGAGGGCCTTGTTGAGTCTGAAGACTTTGTCAGGATTCTTTGGATCTTCAAAACCTGGGGGTTGAGCAACATATACTTCTTCCTCAAGCTTACCATTGAGAAATGCACTTTTCACATCCATTTGATATAAAGTGATATCATGATGGTTAGCATAAGCAAGTAATATGCGAATAGCCTCAAGTCTAGCAACAGGTGCAAAAGTTTCATCGAAATCAATTCATTCAACCTGTGCGTAGCCTTGAGCTACAAGTCATGCCTTATTCCTCACCACAAGGCCATTTTCATCTTGCTCGTTGCGGTAGATCCACTTTGTGCCGATGACATTGTGCTTGCGAGGATCTGGACGTTTGACCAGTTCCCAGACATTGTTGAGCTCGAACTTATGTAATTCTTCGTGCATGGCCTGAATCCACTCAGGCTCCAGAAATGCTTCATCTACCTTAGTGGGCTCTGTAATAGAGACAAAAGCAAAGTGCCCACAAAAGTTAGACAAATGTGAAGCTTTTGAGCGTGTGAGAGGACCTGGCGCTTTGATGTCATTGATGATCTTTTCAACTTGCACTTCTTTTGCAATGCGAGGGATGAGCTGGTTGCCGTTGAAGAATTTGATCAGCGTTTTCTTCAGCACCACTTTCTTCAGCATTTTCTTCAGGTGCATTAGCTCGATGTTCTTCATGTTCTGGAATGAATTCTTCAGCAGATTCTTTAGTAGGAATGACATCCTCAATAGCCTTGAACTTGATAGTTTCCTCAGGTGCTGGTTCATCTATCATAGTAGGTAGGTGCTCTATTTGCGAGCCATTAGTTTCATCAAAATGCACATCTACAGTTTGAACAACTTTGTGAAGAACGTTGTTGAAGACTCTGTAGGTGTGCGAGTCCTTTCCGTAACCAAGCATAAAACCTTCATGTGCTTTCAGTGCAAATTTTGAGTTGTGATGAGGATCTCTAATCCAACATTTAGCACCGAAGACTTTAAAATAACTTACATTGGGTTTCTTATCAGTGAGGAGTTCATAGGCAGTCTTCTTGAAGAATTTGTGAAGATATACTCTGTTGATGATGTAGCACGCAGTATCAATTGCCTCAGTCTAGAAACAACGAGGCGTTTTGTATTCATCAAGCATAGTGCGAGCCATTTCAGCAAGAGTTCTGTTCTTGCGCTCCACGACGCCGTTCTGCTGGGGAGTATTAGGAGAAGATAACTCATGGGTAATACCAAGTTCATCAAGATAGTCATCGAGACCAGAATTCTTGAACTCAGTGCCATTGTCACTTCTGATGTGCTTGATCTTCACACCAAAGTTGGTTGAAGCCCTCGAGGAAAATCGTTTGAAGACTTCCTGCACTTCATGTTTGTAGGTAACAAGGTGTACCCATGTGTAACGAGAGTAATCATCAACAATAACAAAGCCATATTGAGATGCTTCATTTGAAATAGCAGAATAATGAATAGGACCAAAGAGATCCATGTGCAGCAATTCAAATGGGCGAGTGGTGGTCATGATAGTCTTCGCTGGATGCTTGGCCTTCGTCATCTTCCCAGCTTCACAGGCTCCGCATAGGTGGTCCTTAAGGAATTTGACATTCTCGATGCCAATGGCATGCTTCTTCTTCGCAAGCATGTGCAAATTCCTCATGCCTGCATGACCAAGTCGTCGATGCCAGAGCCAGCCTTCTGAAGCTTTTGCAAGTAAGCACACGGCTGGTTGTGGTCCTGTAGAGAAATCAACAATATACAGGTCTTCTCTCCTAAAGCCTTCGAAGACTTTTGAATTGTCAACTTCCATAACCACAACACAACGGTACTTGCCAAAGACAACAACCATATCAAGATCACAAAGCATTGAGACAAGCATAAGGTTGTATCCTAAGGACTCAACAAGCATGACTTTGTCCATGTGTCGATCCTTTGTGATCGCAACCTTACCTAGACCCAATACCTGACTTTTTCCTTTGTCAGCAAAGATGATATGCGTCAGATGCGATGGAGATAATGGAGCATCCATCAATAGATTCTTGTCACTAGTCATGTGGTTTGTACATCCACTATTGAGGACCCACTCAGTGGTTTTGGGTTGATCATCCTGCAGATGAATTAGTGCAGCTTACAAACTCATATACTTCATCAGTGAAGAATATGACATCAATTCATCAGATCAATTTCATCAAGCAGAAGAACAGATAAAGCAGTATGAGGACGTGAGAAACGAAAGTTCATTTATTCATGATTAGCCTGCGTCCTATCAGACATACTCAGGTCTCCAGCAAATTCTTCAGACGATTACGTACGTCTGGAGACCTGACCCAGCACAAGAGATTAGTTCTTTTTCTTCACCACCCACATCTGAAGGGGTGGCAAATAGTTCATCATTCTGCGAGCTCCATACAAGAAGGATGGCATAGAAGCCAGTCTATTTCGTTTTACATAAGAGGGGCTAGAGTAAGCATAAGAGTAAGCAGAGAAATTCTTCGAGGACTTATGGACATAATGATTTGAAGAATAATGCACGTATCCATAATCCTTAGATCTTCCCTGCGAAACAGATGGGTTAGCATGATGATGTTCATATGAGGACTTTGATCCATATGAGGAATATGATCCATGTGAGGAGTTGGGTCCGTATGAGGACTTGGATCCATATGAAGAATTTGGTCCATATAAAGGATTTGTGTCGGGGTAAATAGCCATGGGTAGCCCAGCCGGCTTCCCCTGGCCCCTCAGAAAAAATTATGAGCCCGTCCGGCTCATAAGAAGACTCAAGATCTGGGCCGCCTCCCCCCTAGCCGACTACCTTCCTAGCCGGCTTCGGGGGCGGCCCGCCCTTTACCCTCATGAAGAACGCTGTGGAGGGCCGGCTACGGCAGGGCCGGCTATGGCAAGGCCGGCTACGAGAGGCCGCCCACAACAAGGCCGGCTACAGCCAGGCCGGCTCCCATAAAGCAGTCAACACCGTACCCGCAATGTACGCGTCCTCTCTGCGATGATGAAGCGGGGCGTGGCTACAGTGGAGCCTGCCACCCCCAAAACCCGGAGCACACCTGGTACAGCGCGCCGTGCGGGCAGCAACGGCCCGCCCAGCGCGGCACTGTAGCCATGGCGGCTCTGACGCCGTCCATGACGGGACACCAGTGTGGCCCCCGAGGCGGTGGGCCCCTTTGGGCAGAGAGATGCCGAAGGCGGCCGCACCTCCTCTCAAGCCGGCAAGATAGAGGGCCGGCTTCCCATAGCCGGCCTGCCACCCTCCTCGAAGGAGACGCCCATCAAGGAGACAAGATGCGGCGGGGCTACAGTAATCACCCGCCAAGGCGGCGTTACTGTAGCCACGCTTACCCCGACCAAGCCTGTGTCAACGACACGGAGTAACAGTAACCAGCCGCCGACCGGGCCCTGGCCGGTGGGGCCGGCCTGTCGACCCAGAAGCCAGCAGCCGGCGGGACCCACCAGCCGGCGGGCCCCAGAAGCCGGCGTAGAAGCCGGCGAGCATAGTCACAGACAGCTGGGCCCTGCGCCCAGTCGGATTGCCATTGTACCCCCGGGGGTAGGCCTATATAAACCCCCCGGTGCACCCATGCAAAGGGTTGGACTCTCATTCTAGACCTAGACACCAAACAAGGAGAGGAAGCAGGCTGAGCTGAGCCCTTCTTCCTCCTTCCACCCGAAACAGCTCAAGGAGCATTGTAGCTACTTGTTCACTTAGTAACCATGCGGAGACCCCGCAGAGCAGCAGTAGGGGTGTTATCTCCCCGGAGAGCCCTGAAGCTGGGTAAGATTCACCGGCGTGCATGTCTTCGCCTCATCCCGTTTCCAGGCACCGGCGATGTTCTATTGGCCCCCGCAATGATAAGCCACCCGTTGGCATATGTCGCTCCTACCACCCGACATTTGGCGCCCACCGTGGGGCCAGGTGCACCGTCGTCCGGAGACCTGTTCTGGACGGGAACCCTTTTCCTTCCTCACGAGCGTAGCCAGCCCGGCTCGCCCGATGGCGCTTGCCGCGACGCGCTGCATGGCGTCACCAACATCTGCGTGGCTAGCGGCCTCGCCGACCTCTTCGACAAGGCCCGCATCTCCGACGAGCTTGCCTCCGATGCGGGCACTAATCACCTCGCCAACCTCCTCGGCCAGCTCCACGTCTCCAGCGAGCCCGCTGCGGATTTGGAGTCGGTTGGCTCCATCGACCCGATGCCTGTCGACTCCGACACGGCATCCTACGATACCTTCCCCACCAACGTCACGTTCTACAAAGACCCGCTCCCTCCGGCTGGTGATCGCGATTCTGACGCCCCCGAGGTGATGGTTATCGGCCTCGACGGCCCGACTGACCAGGGCGCCCGCGATGCCCCACGCGCGGCGGCCCACGACTTGTCCGCACCCCTTCCGGTTGACGACAGCGATGAAGTTCTGGAGGCACGCCGCCTCGCCCTCCTCGCGGAGGGCCGGCGGCTAGCCTCCGTACGACGCCTCACCGAGGCCTACCAGCGCAAAGCTGACCGCGCCGCCTTCGGCACGCCGGCTCCGGCTGGCCCAAGCCGGGCTGGTGTTGTCAGGCAACGCGGCGCCGTCATCGCCGACACGCTTGGAGTGGATCGCCCGGTCTACGCCACCCCGCTCGAGAACCTGCGCGCCGCCCAGGCGGCCGTAGACGAGCTGGACGGCTTGGAAGCCGAAGACCTCCCCCACATGACGCGACGCATCCAGCAACTAATCGATGCGGCCGCACGACGGCACGAAGACGACGCCTGCGCGGGGAGCCCACCCCCGCGCCGCGACCATGGCGCGACTTCCCGGTCGCTGACTACAAGCAACACCCGCGCGCGGCGCGAGAAAGAGTCGGCTTCCAGCCGAAGCCGGACCCAAATCTCCATCGAGCGAGACGCGGACGGCCGCCCCCGAGCCATGGAATGGCGGGGCACCCCGCCTCCGCCTCGAGCTCGCGGAGAGAGATATCCCACCCCGCCTCCAGTGGCTCACCCGACTCTCAGCGGCCAGCTTGGTCGCCGCGAGGGAATCGGCGAAAACGACGCCCGCCACCGGATCGACCGCCTGGCCCGATCCCTGGCGCTAGAAGAAGAAGACGATGTCGGCCCGCCTTTCTTTGGCCCCCGCGTCCGCGACGAGCCCTTCCCCAAAGGGTTCTCGCTCCCAAGAGACACACCCAAGTACAACGGCTCGGTGAAGCCGGAAGACTGGCTGACCGACTACTCCACAGCCGTCAGCATCGCCAATGGCAACCGGCGCGTTGCCGTAAAGTATGTGCCCCTCATGCTGCAAGGCACGGCACGGACTTGGCTTAACAGCCTCAAGCCCCTCAGCATCAACAGCTGGGTGGATTTCACTGAAGCCTTCGTCCGCAACTTCACCAGCACCTACAAGCGGGCTCCCAAGCCCAGACAGCTCTCCCTGTGTGTACAGGGCCCAGCCGAGTCCACTCGCGACTACCTCACGCGTTGGGCCGAGCTCCGCAATTCCTGCGAAGGGGTGCACGAGGTGCAGGCCATCGAATACTTCACTGCCGGGTGCCGAGAGGGCACCCTCCTCAAGCACAAGCTTCTCTGCGATGAGCCGACTACCCTCGACGAGCTCCTGAACATCGCCGACAAGTACGCCACCGCCGACTCCTCAATGAAGACCGAGCTCCGGGTGGACATGTCCGGAAAAGTGCTCAATCCGGCGCCCCGAGCACCGGCTGGAGATGGCGGGCGGCGCCAACACCAGAACGATCAGAAGTGCAAGGGCCCTGCGCCGCCTCCCGCTAGCCGGCAGGTGGCCACGGTCGATGATGCGCCACCCGAGGGGCGGCCCGCGCCCAAGAAGCCCAAGGGCGGCCGGCCGGCTTGGCAGCCGGCCTTCTCCTACGAGCAAACCCTTGATGCCCCGTGCAAGTTCCACAACGGCGCGAAGCCGTCCAACCACACGACCCGCAAATGCAACTGGCTCGCCCGAATCTCCAAGGGCGAAGGGCTCACGCCGACTCCGCCTGCCGGCCCGCCGCTGCCGGCTCCGCCGCCCAAGGCCGCCCGGCCCGCGGTCGACGCCGTGCAGGACGAGTTCCCCGATGAGCAAGCATCTTATGTTGTCTTCACGAGCCAGCCCAAAGACCGGCGCAGCAAGCGCCGAGAGCAACAAGAAGTCAATGTGGCCGCCACCAGCCCGGCCGGCCACATGCACTGGTCAGAGAAACCCATCAGTTGGAGCCGGGCCGACCACCCAGAGGTGATGCCGTCCCCCGGCTCCTACGCATTGGTCCTGGAGGCCACCCTTGCAACGGATACGCGCGCCGCACGCTTCTCCCCCGTGCTGATCGACGGTGGGAGCAGCATCAACATCCTGTACCGCGACACCATGGAGAAGCTGGGTGTCAAGGCAAAGCAGCTTGCGCCGACTCGAACGGTGTTCCACGGCATCGTACCCGGTTTGTCCTGTGCCCCCATCGGCAAGATCAAGATCGATGTACTCTTTGGGGGCAAGGATCATTTCCGCCGGGAGGCAATCTGGTTCGAGGTGGTGGACCTGGAGAGCCCTTACCACGCCTTGCCTGGCCGACCCGCCTTGGCCAAGTTTATGGCGGTCCCCCACTACGCTTACCTCAAGATGAAGATACCAAGCTCCAAGGGTGTCATCACCATCGCCGGCGACTACAAGAAGTCCGCCGACTGCGCCGCGGCCAGCAGCCGGCTGGCCGAATCCCTCGTGATCGCTGCAGAGAAGAAGACGCTGGACAGGGTCGTGGCCCTGGCCAGCAAGCAGCTAAACCAACCCGCCGACTCCAAGGAGTATGATGCCCAAGGATCTTTCCAGCCGGCCAAGGAGACCAAGAAGATACAGCTCGACCCCGAGCACCACGAGAGGTTTGCCGTCATTAGGGCGAGCCTGGATAGCAAATAGGAAGGCGAGCTCGTCGATTTCCTCCGTGAGAATCGGGATATATTTGCATGGTCCCCCAAGGACATGTCGGGTGTTCCGAAGGATTTCGCCGAGCACAAATTGCACGTGCGGGAGGATGCTAAACCAGTCAAGCAGCCCCTCCGCCGACTGTCAGAGGAGAAGAGAAGGATCGTAGGGGAGGAGATAGCCCGGCTTCTCGCAGCCGGCTTCATCATGGAAGTTTTCTTCCCTGAGTGGCTCGCGAACCCGGTTCTCGTGCTGAAAAAGAATAACAAGTGGCGCATGTGTATAGATTACACAAGCCTCAACAAAGCCTGCCCAAAAGATCCCTTCGCTCTGCCTAGGATTGATCAAGTGATAGACTCCACAGCCGGATGCGAGTTGTTGAGCTTTTTGGATGCCTACTCGGGATACCACCAGATAAAGCTGAACCCGGATGACCAACTGAAGACCGCCTTCATCACGCCGTTTGGAGCCTTCTGCTACCTGACTATGACGTTCGGCTTGAGGAATGCCGGCGCCACTTTTTAGCATTGCATGCAGAAGTGCCTTCTCATGCAGCTCGGCAAGAACGCCCACGTCTACATGGATGATGTTGTGGTGAAGACGGAGAAGCGTGGCACTCTGCTGGAAGACTTGAAGGAGACATTCGAGAACCTACGTCGGTTCCGGATCAAGCTCAACCCGGAGAAATGCGTGTTCGGAGTGCCAGCCGGCCAGCTCCTAGGCTTTCTGGTCTCCGAACGCGGCATAGAGTGCAACCCTATGAAGATCAAGGCCATCGAGAGGATGGCGGTCCCAACCAAGCTCAGAGAGATTCAGAAGTTCACCGGGTGCCTGGCCTCTCTGAACCGCTTCATCAGCCGGCTTGGAGAAAAAGCTCTCCCTCTCTACTGCCTCATGAAGAAGAGCACTCACTTTGAGTGGAATGACCAGGCCGACCAAGCTTTCCACGAGCTGAAGAAAATGCTGTCCACGCCGCCTGTCTTGGCGGCACCGACTGAGAAGGAGCCCATGCTCCTATATATTGCCGCCACTAGCCGGGTGGTCAGCACCGTCATTGTGGTCGAACGCCCCGAAGAAGGCCGAGCCCAGCCGGTCCAGAGGCTGGTGTATTACCTGAGCGAGGTGCTGTCCGCCTCGAAACAAAATTACCCGCACTATCAGAAGATGTGCTATGGCGTGTACTTCGCCGCCAAGAAGCTGAAGCCGTACTTTCAAGAGCATCCCATCACGGTCGTATGCACTGCCCCGCTGGCCGAGATCATAGGCAGCCGGGATGCATCCGGCCGGGTGGCTAAATGGGCCATCGAGATGGCCCCCTACACGATCTTCTACCAACCCCGCACCGCCATCAAGACGCAAGCGCTGGCCGACTTCCTCGTCGACTGGGCCAAGACCCAGTACTTACCACCAGCGCCCGACTCCACCCATTGGCGCATGCACTTTGACGGATCAAAGATGCACACCGGCTTGGGAGCCGGCGTCGTCCTTACCTCTCCAAAGGGCGACAAGCTCAGATACACGCTGCAGATCCACTTCACCGCCTCCCACAACGTAGCCGAGTACGAAGCGCTCATACATGGGCTCAGGCTTGCCAAGGAACTTGGCATCCGCCGGATCCTGTGCTATGGCGACTCGGATTTGGTGGTGCAGCAATCTTCTGGCGACTGGGACGCCAAGGACGCAAACATGGCGAGCTACCGCTTCCTAGTGCAGCAAATCAGTGGATACTTCGACGGATGTGAATTCCTTCATGTGCCGCGAGCCGACAACGAGCCAGCAGATGCTCTGGCCCGAATAGGCTCCACGCGGCAAGCAATACCAACCGGTGTCGCCCTACAGCGCCTCCTCAAGCCATCAATCAAGCCGTCTCCAGAATCCGACTCCATCTTCGTGCCGCCTAACCCCGAGGAGGCCGGGTCCGGCTCAAAGAATCAAGCAGCCGGCCCGGGGACTTCAATATTCGGCTCGGGGACTGCAGTACCCGGCTCGGGGACTGCCGCACCCGGCTCGGGGTTTGCGGTAGCCGGCCCGGGGACTGCGGTAGCCGGCCCGGGGACTTCTTCAGCACAGCAAGCGGCTGCCGACTCCAGCACTGCATTACCCAACCCGCCCACCCCGGTGGTTATTGCCACATTGGTAGCAGAGGAAGTCGCCGCTCCATCATGGGCCCAAACCATCCGCAACTTTTTGGTGAACCAAGATCTGCCGGCTAACAAAAACGAAGCAAGACAAGTCCAGCGCCGGGTTGGAGCATACACAATCGTCAACAGAGAGCTTGTCAAGCGCAGCGCCACCGGAGTCTTGCAGCGATGCGTCGAGCAGGAGAAAGGCATCGCGATCCTCAGGGATATACACCAAGGAGAGTGCGGCCACCACGCCGCATCAAGATCACTTGTCGCCAAAGCCTTCCGCCACGGTTTCTTCTGGCCGACTGCTTTGGACGACGCCAAAGAGCTAGTCAAACACTGCAAAGGCTACCGGCTTTTTGGCTCACAGTAACACATGCCGGCTTCGGCACTCAAGACCATTCCCATCACCTGGCCCTTTGCCGTCTGGGGATTGGATATGGTGGGCCCATTCAAGACGGTGCGCGGCGGCATGACACATTTGCTCGTCGCCGTCGACAAATTCACCAAGTGGATCGAGGCGAAGCCGATCAAGAAGCTGAATGGGCCGACTGCAGTGACTTTCATTGCAGATATAACAACCCGGTACGGCATACCGCACAGCATCATCACCGACAATGGCACGAACTTTGCCAAAGGTGCCTTGGCACGGTTCTGCGCCACGCAAGGTATCCGGCTGGACCTTGCGTCGGTCGCCCACCCGCAGTCAAACGGCCAAGTGGAGTGGGCAAATGGCCTCATTTTGTCCGACATCAAGCCCCGACTGGTCGTACCTCTGGAGCGTTCAGCCGGCTATTGGCTCGATGAGCTGCCGGCTGTCCTATGGAGTCTGCGTACTACCCCCAACAGATCAACCGGCTTCACTCCCTTCTTCCTTGTATATGGTGCCGAGGCAGTCATCCCAACAGATATCGAGTTTGACTCGCCTCGGGTAACCATGTACACAGAAGCGGAAGCCAAAGAAGCAAGAGAAGACGGCGTCGACCTGCTGGAAGAAGGCCGGCTGTTAGTCCTCAGCCGGTCTGCCATCTACCAGCAGGGTTTGCGCCGCTACCACAGCCGGAGGGTCCGACCAAGATCCTTCCAGGAGGGCGACCTTGTGCTCCGGCTGATCCAGCGAACAGCCGGCCAGCACAAGCTCGCAGCCCCCTGGGAAGGCCCCTTCATCGTTAGCAGAGCCTTAGGCAACGATGCCTACTACCTCATCGACGCGTAGAAGCCGAAGGCACGCAAGAGAGACGACTCCGGCAAGGAGTCAGAGCGACCATGGAATGCAAATCTTCTTCGTAAGTTTTACAGTTAAAATGCAGTATGTATTATGCCCACTTTTGTATTAAGTACGAAACAGTAGGCTCCCCGAGAAAGACTCGGGGACTGCCATCCTTTATTTTATGAATGAAAGTTATCATGCGTATGATATCACCTGTTCATTTATTTTTGTCCGGTACCGGGTTCGATGAGTCGACCCGGGGACTAGCCGACTGGAGTTATATTAGGAGCCCTACCCGCAGTCAGACAAGTACTGTGCTGACACCCAGGCTTGGCTCTTGCCAAAATCGCAGCTCGAAGAACCGGCTGCCCGGCTGGCAAGAGTCACAAGCCGGAAAGGGTGCGCACACGAAAAACGGCTAGGGACTAAACAGGCTTATATATAACAAAAGCCGGCTTGCTGCCTCCCGCCGACCGACTACCAGAGTAGCCGGCCGGCCGGCTTACATTCAGTCTGCTTCAAATCCAAGAAAGCTCGAGTACTTGCCTTCCCAAAGAGGGAAGGCGGCAAAGGAAAGAGCCTAAGGACAAAAAAGTGCACTTGAATGAAAGCCAACACATGCATATATTAATATTTACACAAAGGACCTCCAGAGAGGTCGACATCCAACATTGTTCGATACACCCCCAGTGGGTGGAATTGCGGAAACTTAAAATTGTTCGAAAAAGCAAAACAGGGACAATAGGAACGGCAAATCAAGCCGGCGGGGCCGCTGACGAGCCAGGCTGGGCGGTGGAAGCGGTCGTGCCGGCTGGAGGAACGGCCGGCTGGCCAACCTCGGCTTGATCATCGCCTCCGGCAGAGGGCGCGCTCCCGCGTGGCTCGTTGCTGGAGGCACGGTCGGCTTGAGGGCGGTCGGCCGTCTCACCAGTCGGCTCGGCGTCTTCGCCGTCTTCCTCCTCGTCGTCCTCGCCCTCGTCGCTGGAGGCGATCTCCTCGGCCGAGTCCTCGCCGTCCGCCGGATTCAGCCCGAACCATTCCTCCGGCTGGGCGGCGCCATCATCGTTGAGCTCCGGCGCGAAGACGCTGGTGTCGGTGCACTCGGCGGTCGTCGAGGCGCGTTGCGCGATCGCCGGCTGCACCTCCTCCAGCTCCGCGTCGGCTTCCGACCGCCAAGTCTGCAGCTGGTCCAGGCTTAGCCCTGGGTACCACGCGCGGACGAACTCCAGCGCATGCCCGGCTCCAAGACGGGCTGCGGACGCCTTCCAAGCCTCGAGGTGGCCGACTGCGACTTCTAGCCAGTCGGCCGTCCGGCTTGGGGTGCGGGGAATCGTCTGGCCGGGCCAGAGCATGGCCAGCACCGTCGCCCCGGCACGTTGGAGCCGGCGGAGCAGCCGATGGGCCGGCTGCAGTCGCGCCTGGATGGCGATGAGCTGCTCCGACAGCGTCCGATTCACATCCGGCGGAATCACAACACCGGCCTGACGGCGCACCTCGCGGTGAGCCTCGATGGCTTGGGTGGCGAGGACGGATTGGTCGGGAAAGTACTCTACGCAAGACAGCAAACACAAGTCAAAACAAAACCGCAGGCGGCCGGCAGATGGAAGAAGGGCAAGAAAGACGGCCTACCATCGATAAGATCCTCGATCCGGCCGAAGCCTTCTTCCAGCGCCTGGCGCATCTCGGCCCAGCCCGCCTCCCTGGTCTCGAACTCCGCCTTTAGGGCAGCCTCGCCGTCCTGCGCCTTTTGCAGGGCCACCTTATGGCTTTCCTCCTGGTCGACCAGTTTCTTGACCAGGCGGTCGCGCTCCTGAACCAAGTCAGCGTACTCGGCGTCCCTGGCACGAAGAGCGGCCTGCGCTTCGCCGAGTTCCCTCCGCAAGCTGGCGTTGGCCTCTGAACGAGCGAAAGACAAAGAGAAAAAGTCAGCAAGGGAAAAGTCGTCAAGGAAGATCCGACCCGACTGCGTTGCAGTCGGCCCGGATCTCAGGGACTACACCCAGTGGGTGCGCTGTCGCGCCCCCACGAGAAACAGATAAAGACAATACGCTTACGTCGGCTGCTGGCCAGGTCTTCGGTCCTCCGGCTCAGCTCTCGAGCCTGGGAGTTGAAGGCGGCGGCACGAGAATTGTGATAATACTAGAGATCAGAAAAAACAGTCAAGATAGTCGTCGAGTAAGATCCGACCCGACTGCGCTGCAGTCGGCCCGGATCTCGGGGACTACACCCAGTGGGTGCGCTAGCGCGCCCCCATGAAAAAAAATTCAGAGGACCAGAGCGGTCAACCAGTAAAAACTTACCCGGATTGCAGACCGCGTCGACAGAAACTCCTGAGTGAATTGCCTCAGGAGGCCGGCCTATGCCTGCAGCCGGCTCCGAACCCCTTGGGCCGCGACGTTCAGCTCGCCGCTTCCTCCGCTGGGAGTCCACCCGGATGTGGCGGAGCTGGCCGCCTCCAAGGCGTCTACCGTCTGGGCGGCACCCGCGGCACGGCGCGTGTCCGGCGGGGCCGTGCTCCCTCCGGCATGCCGGCCCGCCGCCAGCTCGATCTCAAGACCGGCTCTGACCTCGGACGTGGCCCGGGCCGGCTCCTCCGGCACCGCCGACGACTGGCCGCCTTTGCCCGCTCCGGCTGGTGCTGCCGGCGGCGTCCTCTCCGCGAAGATCTCGAAGAGTTCGTCCCTCTGCACCGGTGGTTGTTCGGGGGTGATCTCCTCCGCCGTGGGCAGAGGGATGTCCGGATCCAAGGTGTGGAGGGGGATGTCGAGCAGCGGAGGCTGGCTACGTGCGCCCTCCGCCTCCGTCTCCGCGGCCGCCCGCTCCGACGGAGTCTCGGCCGCCGCGCTCGCTCGCCCCGTCGTCGTCCGGGCGGCCTCCCGCTCCGCCGCCTCCCTCTCTCGACGCGCCTCGCGAGCGTTCCGCTCCGTGGCTTCCGCAAGATCGGCGCGGGGGTCCATGCGGCGGGACCCTGAAGATCTAGCACCCGGCCCGACCACGGAGCCGCCTGGGCCTCGCTCGAGGGAGAGCGGCGCCCTACTCAAGAAATCAGAGAAGAATTCAAACAAGGGAAGACCACAAAATAACAAGCACGTAAGCGGCTAGAGGGCTTACGCGGAAACTGATGGAGGTTTCTTCACCGCCTTCCGGAAGCGGGCCGCCTTCGCCGCCGCTTCGTCTCGCTTCGTGGCCGCGGCGGAGGCCCTCGTCTTCTTCGGCCGGCTTCCGAAGAGTGGAAGCGCGGCCCGGCGTTTCCCCTTTCCACCACCGGCAGCCGGCACGGCGGACGAGCCCGCGCTGTGGCGGTCGGTTGCCGGCTGGTGGCGCGGGATTTCTTCGGCGTCGAAATCGTCCGGCCAGTCGTCGAAACTGGCCGAGAGCCCCGTGCCTCCAGGCTCGGCGACGTCCCCCGTAGCGGCGTCCTCCATGGCGACTGCGGCCAGGTCCGGGTCGTCGAGGTCATCCACCGTGCGGTCCGGGGCATACTCGCGTTCGACTCCTGCCGCCCCGGCTGGCGGCGGGAGGAGAGGGTTCTGATAAAAGAAAAAACAGAAGAGCCGCCTGGTCAGAAGCCGGCTGGCTCAAGCCGGCAGACGGCAAGAAGAAGGACTTACCACAGGCGGAGGCTGGGCGCGGGAGTACGGCGCCTTGCCGAATTGCCAATCGTTGGTGAGCTTCAGGTTGGCGATGTAGTTCACCATAAGTGCCACCTTGGCATGGGGCATCTCCCATGTGCTCAGCCGGTAAGGGTCGAACCGGCCGCTCATCTGGCACAGCATGTGGGGCCGGCTTTGAAGGGGGAGAATCCGGCACTCGACGAAGGCGGCTACCAGGTCGGCTGCGCGCAGGCCTTCCGACTGGATCATCACCCGAAGCCGGGCGATGGAGGCGTTCCCAGCCGGAGACAAGGACTTAGACCGGAAGCCCCAAGACGGCCGCCTCCCAGCCGGCGGGCCGGCTACGTAATCCGGCAGATTGACGTAGTCGCCGTGCGGGGCGACGTTCTTGACGTAGAAGTAGGATTTCTGCCAGAGTTTGACAGACTGGATTAGAGGGATGTGAGGGAAGGGGTTGTTGTCGCTTGCCCTCTTCATCGCGATGAAGGCCCCGCAGGGAGCCGGCACGCCGGCGGTGACGGTGCCGAGCTTGTTCTGGAAGAGCTCCGCCCAGAGCTCCAGCGTCGGCAGCACCCCCAGGAAACCTTCGCAGAGGGAAACGAAGGCCGACAGCTGCATCACCGAGTTGGGCGTGAGGTGATGCGGCTGGAGGTTGAATAATTCGAGGAAGGATCGCATGAAGCCGCTCGCCGGGAAGCCGAAGCCACGCACGAAGTGCGTGCGGAAGACGACGTGCTCACCTTCCTCCGGCACCGGCGAGACCTCCATCTCCGGTGCCCGACGAACCTGCACGAGGTTGGCGGCGGGCAGGCGCCGGGTCTGGCAGAGGAATTCGATGTGGTCCTCGTGGACGTTGGACCCGTCCCACGAGCTTGACAGCGCCAGGGACATGGCGGCGTGTGCGGGCTGTGGCGCGAGACTGCGTCGGGCGCGAGGAAGAAGAAAGGGAAGAAGAAGAGCAAGGAGGGACGGGGAGTGGGGGAGCGAACGAGACTTTGTCTCTCCCCCTCCCCCTCCTACTTGTAGGCTCATGCGCCAGAGCCGAGGAGGCGCGGCGTGGGGGATCGTGGGGATCGATCGTGCCCATCTCCCCCACGCCCGTGTTAATTATGCGCCTTGATGACGCGAAGAAACGACCGCGGAGAGGCGAGCAATCCCCTCGGGCCACAAAAGATCTGCGCCCGGGCCGAGGCCAGGGAGTGGCGGGCCCGGGCCTATGGCGGCGTCCCATCGCGCGCGTGCGACGGCAGGACTTCTCCGCCACGTGGCCCGTCGTGGGGCCCACGGCCAGCCCGCGGGTCAACCACGGTCACCTTAATAAACAAAAAAGTTCTCCGAAGTCGGCCTGCGACGGCGAGGTCGGCCCCTCTAGGTATGAAGCCGGCCAAGCTTCCCGTCCTTCCGTCCGTCGTGAAGCTCGCCCGGCTTCGGGCACTACTGTCGGGGTAAATAGCCATGGGTAGCCCAGCCGGCTTCCCCTGGCCCCTCGGAAAAAATTATGAGCCCGCCCGGCTCATAAGAAGACTCAAGATCTGGGCTGCCTCCCCCTAGCCGACTACCTTCCTAGCCGGCTTCGGGGGCGGCCCGCCCTTTACCCTCATGAAGAACGCTGTGGAGGGCCGGCTACGGCAGGGCCGGCTACGGCAAGGCCGGCTACGAGAGGCCGCCCACAACAAGGCCGGCTACAGCCAGGCCGGCTCCCATAAAGCAGTCAATGCCGTACCCGCAATGTACGCATCCTCTCTGCGATGATGAAGCGGGGCGTGGCTACAGTGGAGCCTGCCACCCCCAAAACCCGGAGCACGCCTGGTACAGCGCGCCGTGCGGGCAGCCACGGCCCGCCCGGCGCGGCACTGTAGCCACGGCGGCTCTGACGCCGTCCATGACGGGACGCCAGCGTGGCCCCCGAGGCGGTGGGCCCCTTCGGGCAGAGAGATGCCGAAGGCGGCCGCACCTCCTCTCAAGCCGGCAAGATAGAGGGCCGGCTTCCCATAGCCGGCCTGCCACCCTCCTCGAAGGAGACGCCCATCAAGGAGACAAGATGCGGCGGGGCTACAGTAATCGCCCGCCAAGGCGGCATTTCTGTAGCCACGCTTACAGTAACCAGCCGCCGACCGGGCCCTGGCCAGTGGGGCCGGCCTGTCGACCCAAGAGCCGGCAGCCGGCGGGACCCACCAGCCGGCGGGCCCCAGAAGCCGGCGAGCATAGTCACAGACAGCTGGGCCCTGTGCCCAATCGGATTACCATTGTACCCCCGGGGGGTAGGCCTATATAAACCCCCCGGTGCACCCATGCAAAGGGTTGGACTCTCATTCTAGACCTAGACACCATACAAGGAGAGGAAGCAGGCTGAGCTAAGCCCTTCTTCCTCCTTCCACCCGAAACAGCTCAAGGAGCATTGTAGCTACTTGTTCACTTAGTAACCATGCGGAGACCCCGCAGAGCAGCAGTAGGGGTGTTATCTCCCCGGAGAGCCCTGAAGCTGGGTAAGATTCGCCGGCGTGCATGTCTTCGCCTCATCCCGTTTCCAGGCACCGGCGATGTTCTATTGGCCCCCGCAATGATAAGCCACCCGTTGGCATATGTCGCTCCTACCACCCGACAATTTGATCTGGGGTTCCTATTCTTCACAGGTGGCGTCATGATGACATTCCCCTGAAGATTTTTAAGGCATATTTTGGGAACCCAGATTTTCTTCATAGGGGAGCCGTTCCTGCAGTTAGTGCCAACATATCTAGCAAATACTTCACCATTCTGATTTTTGAACAGTTTATAGTTGGAGTCAATTGACTCATCATCAGAATGAGGAGATTCACATGCAAATCCAGATAAGTTAGATGGATCAACTTGTAGCGACCCGACCTCAGACGGTCAAGTCTCTGTGCTTAAGTGTCATCCCTGGATCGGTATGCTGACACACACAGTACTCGAGGATTTGTAACAGAGGTAAATCCATGTAAAAAGTAACGTAAATACTATTACCTCAATCTGAATAGCGGAAGTAACAAGGTTGTGGATTCCCATCAACACCAACGGCAAAGTTGAGTGTAGAAATAGTAACCCTAACGTATCACTTACTCGTCGTAAGATTCCTGCAACATGAGACGTTGCAGCCACAAAGGGTCAGTACATTGAATGTACTGGCAAATTCACACCATAGAGAATGATGAATAAAGGCTATCACTACATGCATATTTGGCTAGTGGAAAAGCTCTATGGTTATAAGGTTTTTGCGAAAAGCCAATTTTTCCCTACTAGAAAGGAATAAATTTTATTTAACTATCATGGTGGTTGATAATCATTGAGAATGGTTGACAGCATTCTCAATCCCAATTAAGTAACATCATTAAACCCAACAAAATTATTTAGAGTCACATGATGAGATTCACATGATAATCCAAGTACTAGATACTCAAAACGTCCATAACCGGGGACACGGCTAATCATGATTAGTTTATACACTCTGCAGAGGTTTGCGTAATTTTCCCCACAAGACTCGATTGCCTCCATTTGGTTTCTCGCACTACATGGTGTTTGAGAAGATGGATGACCGAAACATAGTCTTTCAGAAGCGTTTGCACCTTACGATGGGTAGACCGTACCACCTACAACCCCTACATCTGCTAGTCTACCACTGTAAGAGTTCACACGACTTAATCAACTATGCTAGAGCCCATAATAGCTTGTGGCTGCACACGGAAGTTTCTAGTATGAATAATCTCATGATCCCTTTGATCCTGGGTGGCGGTCCATAAAAAACAGGCAATCCTGGAATACCCAGGTGCCTAGATAGGCAATCGCTGGAATACCCAGGTGCCCCAATCCACCTAGATGTGTGTTAAAGTTGCCACCTTAAGTACAATCTCACATCTGTCATGAAATACTCTCAAACCCAATCCACATCTACGAGCATAGCATGGCAATATAAGCATAACGTAATTGTAACTCCCAAGGTTTGAATGCAGGGCAATAGGTTCCTACCTCATCAACTACTTCCCAATACCCACATGTTATCAATCCTACTCATGCAATGTTTCAAGGTGAAACTAATGCATAAAAACTGGGCATGAAAATAATATGATCAAAGTGTGAACTTGCCGCAATGTTGATGAAGATGATTCGCACTCATAACTCTTAATAGTTCTACTCGTCACACTCCGGTCAATCTATCGTAAGCAAGCAATAGTAACCACACATAAGCAATCACTCAAAAGGTCGGAGAGAAAGAAGAAAACAATTCGGAAAGCTTCAAAACCCAGCAAATAACTCTTGCAACATAAAACAATTTCTAACAGTACCAAAATTATGTGAATTTGGCCTTATCAAAAAGTTTAGGTCAAGAGCTTTAATTTGCAAAAAGAATCAACTAAATCGGAGTTATAAAACTCAAGTTATGATCAAACGAAGTTTGAATACAAATCTGGTCTAATTCAAATTTTAAAATTTTAAAAACATGTTTGGGTTGGATTATTGGATAGAGGGGACCATAACGAAGAAGTGGGCGTTGGTTTCGTTGGATTTGGACAAACGAGTAAAAAGTTATGGCTATTTGAAAAATCAGGGTCAAGCTGTTTTACGGAAGAAAAAATAGCTACAGGATAGGGTCTAATGTATAAATACGTAGACTAATTAATAATCTAATTATTTTATCATTTTAGTCTGGTAGTAATAAACTATGGAAGTATAAAGAAAGGTACCTTTATAAGGCGGAGAAAATATAACTTTGGACAGAAGAAACAATTTCCAGAAGTCGCGCCGGAGAGGAGAAATATATTTTTCTTAAGTGAATTTAGTCAAACCAAAATATTGATTTAACCGAAATCGGATGATTTTTAGAGGCTCTATGGGTCTATATTTATTAATGGAAAAGAGGCTTAAAGGTCAAAGGCTAAGCAATGTGGGACTAAATCTATATGTACGCAGATGAAACTTGAAAAATAACCGCATGGGCTAAAAGTTTGGCCCGGCCGCGGCGCGCGTACACTGGCGCGGCAGTTTATTTTTTTTAAAGGAAGAAAAAAATATCTGGAAAGAAAAGGTTGGCTGGGCCTGGCCCATGTAGGAAAAGAAGAAAAAAGAAAAGACGCCCGCTGGTACTATGGTGCGCACGTGTGCAACATTTAGGGACGGGCCGCACGTACAGTTTTTTTAATAGAAACAGAAGGAAAACCGAATAACAAAAATAAAATAAAAAGAAATTTATATAGGCATATTATATATCAAAATTTTCAGAAAAAGATTTTCTACGACATGAACATTTTTCTAGCATTAAATAAAATACACACAAATTCTAATAATACCAACAGTGCTCCTGCTCTAATAAGATCCAACAGAATCATTTTAAAAATACCAAAATGAAATCTAATTTATTTCTCTCCAATTTTCTGTTTTAGGGAATCATGTTACCATATTTTTCATGTATTTTATTTTTGGAGAAAAATGATTTGAATAAAATCCAAATAACTCCAAATTGAAAAATAATTCCAAAAGACTTTGAATTTGATCCTTTGAAACTCCCAACTCATATTTCATATAATTTGAAGAAGTCTTTTTATCTCCTCTCGTGAATATCATTGAGTTGCATAAAGTTTCAGAATTGGAAATATTTTCCAAATGAAATTCAAATATTTTCAACACCCCTTGTCATTTAAATAAATGGAAGAAGTCATGTCATCTTCTCTCCAGGGTTTCGTGGTGAAAAGAATTTGAATTCACGGAGATCACGAATGCAAAATGAAAGTTTGGGAAAGTCCTTTTATTCCCTCTCATTTAACTTTCAAAGAGGTTTCGAATTTCACTCAATTTCACACAATCAGTCAAACAATCAATCAAATCTATCTATTTATTATAACATCCCAAAATTTAGAATTTTGGGATGTTACAAACCTACCACCCTTAAAAGAAATCTCGTCCTCGAGATTCGGAGAGGCTAGAAAGAAATAGGTTAGGTTCGGGGTCTCTTCAAAATTTCATCAATCATCTCCGGGGTCTGGGGTGCTACCACCCTTAGAAGCATGGTTACGGTTCCATCAAAACACATATACTTCATCCATATTGTTAACAGTGTCGGTCTTCTCAGATCTTCAGGATAATTCCTTATTTGGGCTCTTCCGGTAGTGGCATAACCTTTACCACAATTCTTCTGTCTTTCATCTAGGTAAGGTTATTCCAAGACTGGGTCTTCTTAGCTGACGGGTCTGGCGCCAATACTAATCAACTATCGATATCTCATGGTGGTCAACAATTTATGGTTTCTCCTGCAGGAAATTGGTCTGGGTTGATCCTCACCGTATAACCTACGGTTGGCAAAAAGTTGCCGTGTACAAGGGAAAAATTCTTATACCATTCTAAGGTTTAAAAAGGTTTAATATCGTCGTCTCTCTACTATAGGCAAGTCACTCAGATTTACCATCCCATATAGCAAGGCGAACAATAAGAGTAAGTCGGTATGGTGATCAATCCATCCCGCACCCAAATCATTACCTTGTACATGGTTTCGCGAATCTCGCATTCTGACACTCGGTCATCCTCACAAGCATTGCAGAATTTCTCTTGTCAACGAACTAAGTTGTTCGGATAATTCAATGGATTCTGCAAGCCAAACAAACATCTATCGTTCCTGCACAACTCTTAGGTTTTGCGTTACTCCTATAAAATCATATATCGATAAGGGCATATCCTCTTCCAGGGTTTTTTTCCTTCAGCAAGAATGTGCTTGCTTCTTGGCAGGTCCTGGGGCCTATGGGTTATGGCCCATCTCATCACTTGTAGTCCTTGATCTTATCATCGGGCAACTGATCATTATTCCAACTTCCAACTTCCTAGTATTCTTAAATCCATCCAATTGTATTGTCTTCCTTCCTTCTATTGGCACCAAACTAGGACATGATTACTCCGACTCATCATGGAATTATAATCATTCCATAATACCAACATCATACCTCCTTTATATCCAATAGTAATTTATCTCTTCATCCTCGTGGGATATCCCTCATACCGAGATAAAACTTATACTTGTGGAGTCCATATTCCACTTCGTGGAACATCATTATCCTTTCCAGGGTCAAGCGTCCTTACAAAGGAATATTGGCCATCTCTGCATGGCACGTCTTCAACTGGGAAACGTGAAACACATCATGAACTCCTGACAGTCCTTCAGGTGACTCCAATTTGTTGGCCACTTCTCCCATACGCTCCAAAACTCGGTATGGTCCTTCAAATCTCGGGGGCTAACTTTCCCTTAACTCCAATTCGTTTAAATCCTCGCAGAGGGGGCACACGAAGACATGCTCTGCCTCCAATATCATAGACTACCTCCTTGCGTTTTTTAGTCTGCATAACTCTTCTGCCTGGACTGAGCTACCTTCAGTCTATCTCGAATCAACTTAACATTCTCTTTTGACTCCTTGATCACATTTGGTCCAAACAACTGACGGTCTCCAACTTCATCCCACATACTCTTGGGGTATCACACATATCAAGACAAAACTCGTATTCATTTTGTCCGAAATCCACTCAGTGGAGTATCCTTATCTTTTCCATGGGTCAACGGTTCTTACAGGGTACTACCACCATTAAAATGCACAAAACTTCCATAGACCATATTTCTCATATCCTCAAAAATGGTCAAAATCCTTCTTCATAGAGTAACAACTCATAAAATCCATATCAGTACCAATGATGCTAACTTTATTCATTCTCAAGTGATTACAATCTCTCGCTTTTCCATTACATGTCTCAACTCAACACCTCAATATAAAAGAAAATGTTCTCACTTCTACTACTCCATTTCCTTTGTTGCAAACTCAACTATCTAGCACAAGTTTCCTTCTCCTTGGGGCATTCTCTGGCAAAGTGCCCTGCTTCATTACAACTAAAACATATTACTTCTGACAAGTATCGAGGTTTCCTTTTTGGGCAATTGTTGAGGTAGTGCCCTGACTCCTTCCACCTGTAACAGGTGATATGACTCAGGTCCTTCCTGGAGTCCAATATGCTTCTCTTCCTGGAGCTTTCCATGCCAATCATGGCTTCTATTTCTTGTGGGTCATATTCTACTTCCTCTATCGGGAATTATACTAGATCCCCATTCAAACAATTTTGGGAGATGTCTCCTTCTTCTCCACATGAATAGCAAGACTTAGTGCAGGGTTTACTCGGGTCTTCTTTAGGCATGTCCTCCATCTCTTCCTTCATCACAACTTCTTCTAAAATTTCCATGAGGGCTCCTTTCATTACTTCTTTCTTCTGCTGGATGGTTCGTTGTACCATGGGGTAAATGTGACACTGAGCAGGATAGTGGGTAGTCCCTTCACACAAGAAACAAGTAATCTGCCTAATTGGGCATTCTTCAACTGGGTGACTTCCTTCACAATTAGGGCATTCATCCTTGTGTTCTTTATGAGTGTGTCCTATTTCTCCACAAATCTTGCAGGCACAAGGTTTCTTCATATCCTTTCCATAAGGCTTCAACTTCTGGGACACAAACCAAGACTTTGGCAGAGTCAACTTAAATTCTTTCCAAGTGGTTACTCCTTGCCATCCATTGATGGTTTGGTACATCCTCCACCAAGTAGCAGCACCTCTTTCAAAGCACTTAAGAGCATGCTGGGTCATATCCTTTCCGACTATAGGGTTATTCTCCATGTGATCCTCCATGTTCTGAATGCATTGGTCTGTCTCCAACTGACTCATCAGTCCAGAAAATACAAGCTCATCTTCATTCATCCTCTATTGGGTCCATGGGTTTGGGGTAAGATAAGAGAGAGGGAGAGGGATACACACAATACAAACAAAAGTTTTGAAAAGACAGATTTTATTTGTGGCCGTCGGGAAAAACATCAAAGAAATGACAGCTCACAAACGTCGCATCTAACGTAGGTATATAACAGGGGTTTGGTCTTCTAAAGGTCAATAAATCTTCAACATCTCCAAACTCTTCAAGCCTTGTTCATGCCTCCAATGGCTTCTTCCGATCATGCTTGTCTTTCTCAAGTTCTTTTGCCAGATCAACTCTATTAACGTGAAGTCTCTCGTGACGTCCTTTAACATTCTGGAGTTGCGATCCAAACTTCCGGTTTCAACATCTTTCACATGAACCATGGTCATACTGTCCTTCAGTTCCTGAAAAATCTCCGGTATCTCGAGGTTGTAGCTCCTCCAACTTGGCTACTTTCTGCTTTTGGTTCCTGAGTTCTTCACGAAATGCTTCCTTGTCTAATACGGCTTCACGGAGCTCCACCTTAAACTTCTTGATGTACTACTCCAGATCCTGGTGATACACCGGCTAAGGTTAAAACTTCATCTTACTAATAGGTGCTCCATCAGCCTTCTTCCATCAAATCCATTCTGAAGAAATGCATCCTTAACTCAGCACGGTGACAATAGCATCAGCGGGCGATGACATCACGGATAACCGTGTTTCTGCTCTTGTCATTCCCATGAGCTATCATTCCATAGTTGATATCTCCTGCCTTAGGGTTTTCTTTGACAAAACTTCGAGTTCTCATGCTCCTTGTTTCAGTCTTTCTCCGATACACCTAGATCTCGGGTATTGACAACTTCCATAGTCTGCCAAGTTCCATAAGGGTAGCCTTCCTAGGTCATACAAATCTGGGAATTCTTCAGAGCCTTCAAATTCTACTTGTCTTCGGTCTTCAACTGTTGTAGTTTCCATTATTCAGGTGCACGGAAAATACTCTTCATTTGGAAGTGGTCTTAGTTGTCCGATATCTTGTACTTCTTGGAGTGGTCTCATCAGTCGAATCTTCGTGTGGTCAAAAGGGGAAAGGGGTATGGTCTCACTAAAGGGAATTTTTGAATAAGCTCAGAAGAGAAGAGAGGTAAAAGATCTTTTTGAAAGGGAAAGTTGTAGAGAAAAATCTTTGCTATGGGCTTGCCAGTTTCTAGGGTCACGTCCTACAGTCAACATGTGCTTTGATACCATCTTGTAGCGACCCGACCTCAGACGGTCAATTCTTTGTGCTTAAGTGTCATCCCTGGATTGGTGTGCTGACACACATAGTACTCGAGGATTTATAACAGAGGTAAATCACATGTAAAAAGTAACGTAAATACTATTACCTCAATCGAAATAGCAAAGTAACAAGGTTGTGGATTCCCATCAACACCAACGGCAAAGTTGAGTGTACAAATAATAACCCTAACGTATCACTTACTCGTCGTAAGATTCTTGCAACATGAGACGTTGCAGCCACAAAGGGTTAGTACATTGAATGTACTGGCAAATTCACACCATAGAGAATGATGAATAAAGGCTATCACTACATGCATATTTGGCTGGTGGAAAAGCTCTATGGTTATAAGGTTTTTGCGAAAAGCCCATTTTTCCCTACTACAAAGGAAAAAAATATTTAACTATCATGGTGGTTGTTAATCATTGAGAATGGTTGACGCATTCTCAATCCCAATTAAGTAACATCATTAAACCCAACAAAATTATTTAGAGTCACATGATGAGATTCACATGATAATCCAAGTACTAGATACTCAAAACATCCATAACCGGGGACACGGCTAATCATGATTAGTTTATACACTCTGCAGAGGTTCGCACACTTTTCCCCACAAGACTCGATCGCCTCCGTTTGGTTTCTCGCACTACATGGTGTTTAAGAAGAGGGATGACCGAGACATAGTCTTTCAGAAGCGTTTGCACCTTACGATGGGTAGACCGTACCACCTACAACCCCTACATCTCCTAGTTTACCACTGTAAGAGTTCACACGACTTAATCAACTATGCTAGAGCCCATAATAGCTTGTGGCTGCACACAGAAGTTTCTAGTGTGAATAATCTCATGATCCCTTTGAGCCTGGGTGGCGGTCCATAAAAACAGGCAATCCTGGAATACCCAGGTGCCTAGATAGGCAATCGCTGGAATACCCAGGTGCCTCAATCCACCCAGATGTGTGTTAAAGTTGCCACCTTAAGTAAACCATTAATTAACAATCTCACATCGGTCATGAAATACTCTCAAACCCAATCCACGTCTACGAGCATAGCATGGCAATATAAGCATAACGTAATAGTAACTCCCAAGGTTTGAATGCAGGGCAATAGGATCCTACCTCATCAACTACTTCCCAATACCCACATGTTATCAATCCTACTCATGCAATGTTTGAAGGTGAAACTAATGCATAAAAACTGGGTATGAAAAGAATATGATCAAAGTGTGAACTTGCCTGCAATGTTGATGAAGATGATTCGCACTCATAACTCTTGATAGTTCTACTCGTCGCACTCTGGTCAATCTATCGTAAGCAAGCAATAGTAACCACACATAAGCAATCACTCAAAAGGTCGGAGAGAAAGAAGAAAACAATTCGGAAAGCTTAAAAACCCAACAAATAACTCTTTCAACATAAAACAATTTCTAACAGTACCAAAATTATGTGAATTTGGCCTTATCAGAAAGTTTAGGTCAAGAGCTTTAATTTGCAAAAAGAATCAACTAAATCGGAGTTATAAAACTCAAGTTATGATCAAACGAAGTTTGAATACAAATCTGGTCTAATTCAAATTTTAAAATTTCAAAAACATGTTTGGGTTGGATTATTGGATAGAGGGGACCATAACGAAGAAGTGGGCGTTGGTTTCGTTGGATTTGGACAAATGAGTAAAAAGTTATGGCTATTTGAAAAATCAAGGTCAAGCTGTTTTACGGAAGAAAAAATAGCTACAGGATAGGGTCTAATGTATAAATACGTAGACTAATTGATAATCTAATTATTTTATCGTTTTAGTCTAGTAATAATAAACTACGGAAGTGTAAAGAAAGGTACCTTTATAAGGCGGAGAAAATATAACTTTGGAGAGAAGAGACAATTTCCAGAAGTCGCCCCGAAGGGGAGAAATATATTTTTCTTAAATGAATTTAGTCAAACCAAAATATTGATTTAACCCGAATCGGATGATTTTTAGAGGCTCTATGGGTCTATATTTATTAATGGAAAAGAGGCTTAAAGGTCAAAGGCTAAGCAATGTGGGACTAAATCTATACGTACGCAGATGAAACTTGAAAAAGGATCGCATGGGCTAAAAGTTCGGCCCAGCCGCGGCGCGCGTACACTGGCGCGGCAGTTTATTTTTTTTTAAAGGAAGAAAAAAATCTGGAAAGAAAAGGTTGGCTAGGCCTGACCCATGTAGGAAAAGAAGAAAAAAGAAAAGACGCCCGCTGGTACTATGGTGCGCACGTGTGCAACATTTAGGGACGGGCCGCACGTACAGTTTTTTTAATAGAAACAGAAGGAAAACCGAATAACAAAAATAAAATAAAAAGAAATTTATATAGGCATATTATATATCAAAATTTTCAGAAAAAGATTTTCTACGACATGAACATTTTTCTAGCATTAAATAAAATACACACAAATTCTAATAATTCCAACAGTGCTCCTGCTCTAATAAGATCCAACAGAATTATTTTAAAAATACCAAAACGAAATCAAATTAATTTTCTCCAATTTTCTGTTTTAGGGAATCATGTTACCATATTTTTCATGTATTTTATTTTTGGAGAAAAATGATTTGAATAAAATCCAAATAACTCCAAATTGAAAAATAATTCCAAAAGACTTTGAATTTGATCCTTTGAAACTCCCAACTCATATTTCATATAATTTGAAGAAGTCATTTTATCTCCCCTCGTGAAAATCATTGAGTTGCATAAAGTTTCAGAATTGGAAATATTTTCCAAATGAAATTCAAATATTTTCAACACCCCTTGTCATTTAAATAAATGGAAGAAGTCATGTCATCTTCTCTCCAGGGTTTCGTGGTGAAAAGAATTTGAATTCACGGAGATCACGAATGCAAAATGAAAGTTTGGGAAAGTCCTTTTATTCCCTCTCATTTAACTTTCAAAAAGCTTTCGAATTTCACTCAATTTCACACAATCAATTAAATAATCAATCAAATATATATATTTATTATAACATTCCAAAATTTAGAATTTTCGGATGTTACACAACTAGAGGTCCCTTTGCAGCAACCCGTGTAGTTTTGGGGTACTGCTCAGGCTTCCAATATGTACCATCAGCATTGAGTTTCCTCTCAAAGGCAATAACCTCTTTCCTAGGGTTCCTGTTGAGGATCTGCTTTTTAAGCACATCACAAAGAGCTTGATGCCCTTTGAGGCTTTTGTGCATGCCTGTTGGGACAATTCCTTCAGCCCTGCATTGTCAGTGATACTAGCAATGTCCTCAGATGAGGAATTTGTGATAGCAGAGGCATATGAAGAATTTGAAACATAAACAGCATTTGAACATTCAGGTGAAGAATTAGCAGATTCACGTTCAATGCACTTCAAGCATGGAGGAACAAATTCTTCCTGAGAAGCGCTGATTTGTTGAGCAAGTAATGAATCGCGCTCCTTCTGAAGATCTTCATAACTCACTCTTAGCTTCTCAAGGTCTTGCTTTCTTTGAAGAAATTCATAAGAAAGTGTAGCGACCCGACCCGAAAGGATCAAGTCTCTGTGCTCCGGTGTCATCCCTGGATTAGTAATGCTGACACCACACAGTACTTCGAAGGATTTATAACAGAGTAGCAATCACACACTTACTACATCAGTGTCTCAAAAGAGAACTTATTACAATAAATATGGCTTAAGGCCATCTAATATCGATAACAGCGGAAGACTTGGAAGATAAATGGGTCCATCAACTCCAACGGCATCACTGAGTATAGAACCACGACCTAAAAGCACCTTACTCGTCGTCTGAAAAGTCTGCAACATTAAAGTTGCAGCCCGAAAATGGGTCAGCACATGGAATATGCTGGCAATGTAACACATAGATAGTAATGTACCGAAATGAACTATGCAATATGCATGTTTGGCTGGTGGAAAGCTCTATGGTTACAGTTTTGCGTAAAGCCAGTTTTTCCCTACTGCAAAGGAATAAATTTTATTTAACTATCATGGTGGTTGAACATCGAGAATGGTTGACAGCATTCCGATCCCAATTAAGTGAACAATTAAAACCCAACAATATTAATTAGAAGTAACATGCTGGGATTCACAGGATATTCAAGTACTAGATACTCAAGATGTCCATAACCGGGGACACGGCTAATCATGATTAGTTTATTACACTCTGCAGAGGTTTGCGCACTTTTCCCCACAAGACTCGATCGCCTCCGTTTGAATTCTCGCACTACATGGTGTTTGAGAAACGGATGACCGAGACACAGTCTTTCAGAAGCGCTAGCACCTTACGATGGATAGACCGGTACACCTACTTTCCCCTACATCTGCTAGTCCACCCTGTAAGAGTTCGCACGACTTAATCAACTATGCCAGAGCCCATAATGGCTTGTGGCTGCACACAGAAGTTTCTAGCATGAAAGATCTTATGATCCCTTTGAGCCTGGGTGGCGGTCCAAAAGAAAAACAGGCAAGTCCTGATAGAAACCAGGTGCCTCAATCCACCTAGATGTATGTTTAAGTTGCCACCTTAAGTAAACCATTAAAATTAACAAACTCACATCTGTCATGGATATCACTCACCCAATCCACGTCTACTAGCATAGCATGGCATAATAAGCAAACGTAGAAGTAACTCCCAAAGGTTTCATAATAAACAGGTAATAGGTACTACCTCATCTACTTCCCATCCCACAATTTAATTAGATCCTAATCATGCAATGTGTGAGAATTGATCTAATGCAATAAAACTGGGTTGTAGAAAAGGTATGATCAAAGTGTTACTTGCCTTGCTGATGATCCGCGAGACCTAGAGATTCGAAGTAACAGGCGGCGCACTCCGGGTAATCTATCGCAGAAATACAACAAGCAAACAATAAGTACTCATCTAATGCACAGGTAAAACTTGAACAAGAGATCGAACCAGAAAGTTCAACTTAAGAACTCTGGTTGCAAAGAAAGAACGAACCGAACAAAGCAACGGAAAACAAACAGCGGAAGAAAACAACTCGGTTCTAGCAAGTTTAAACTAGGTCAAAATTTGTAGTAGCAAAAACTTGTTTAAGTTGATTAGTCGGAACGGAGGTTTTGAATTGAAACTCCAGGCGCTTGAATCACCTGATTCCGATAAACGAGCGAGAAGATAAACTAGAACGAAGGTCGGATCTAAAATCGCGATCAGAAAATCGCGGAATAAATCCGACGAAAAAGAAAACGACGAACGGTTAAACGAATGGACGTTCGTTAACTGAGAATAACCGGTGATCGCGTTCGTTAGGACGAACGGTCGCTAAACAACTAAACCAAAAAAAGAAAAACCGATCTAGGGTTTCGGAAAAAAACCGAAACAACGAAACGAAAAGAAACCGGAACGGTTTTTTAAAAAAACCGAACCAAGGGGAGGGATGGCGCGGCGCGGCGGCTACCTCGACGAGGAGCTCCGGCGGCGGGGCTTGGCGGCCGGCAGTGGCAGGCAGCGGCGGCGCAAGCGGCGGCGGCGCGGCTGCTGCTGCTGCTGTTGCGGGGCGGCGGGGCGGTGTGGGGAGGAGAGGGGGGCATGGTATTTAAAGGGGGGAGACTTGGGGGAGGGGGCAAGGCAAAGGGCGGCGGCGGCAGAGTCCGACTAGGACTCGGAGGCGGCGGCGGCGCTGCACGCGGGCGCACGCGAGGAGGAGGGCGGCTGGGCCGGCCGGGCCTTGGCCCAGGCGGGGCGCGACGCGGTTTTTTTATATAGTTTCGCGCGCAGAAAGAAAATCTAAATGAACCCCAAAAATCCCGAAGTAAATTTTCCCCGACTCCTAAAAATGAGTCGAACAAAATGAACTTTAAACGGGGCCTAGATGTAATTTTTGAAAACACGCATTTTTCCCTAATCCAAATAAAATGCAAATAAACTCCGACAAATCCAAGATTTGATTTATTTATTACATCTTCATTTTTCCTAAATTTGGGGAAAGTCATATTATTCCCCTCTCTCATATTTTTGATATTGGAAAAATAATTGAAGATGAAATAAATAAAATCAAATGATCCTCTTTTCAAAATTTGAGAAAACTCAAATATGAAAATAACGAAATCTCCAACTCTCTCTCCGAGGGTCCTTGAGTTGCGTGAAATTTCTAGGATCGAAAAAAATGCAAGAAAAATATGATATGCATGATGATCTAATGTATAACATTCCAAATTGAAAATTTGGGATGTTACAAACCTACCCCCCTTAAGATGAATCTCGCCCTCGAGATTCGGGTTGGCTAGAAAATAGGTGAGGGTGGTCCTTGAGCAAATCTTCTTCTCTCTCCCAGGTGGCTTCATCCTCTGAGTGGTGGTTCCACTGAACTTTGCAAAACTTGATAACTTTGCTGCGTGTAACTCTGCTGGCATAATCGAGAATCTTGACTGGTTTCTCCTCATACGTTAAGTCATTCTTCAACTGAATCGCTTCAAGTGGCACGGTATCTCTTAGCGGTACCTCCGCCATCTCGGCGTGACATTTCTTTAGCTGAGAAACATGGAATACATCATGAACTCCTGACAGTCCCTCTGGTAATTCCAACTTATAAGTGACTTCTCCCATACGTTGCAAGATCTTATACAGTCCAACGAAACGTGGTGCTAATTTTCCCTTAACTCCAAAGCGCTTAACTCCTCGAAGTGGGGATACTCGGAGATAAACTCTGTCTCCGGTTTCGTAAACTGTCTCCTTGCGTTTAGAATCTGAGTAGCTCTTCTGCCTGGACTGGGCTACCTTGAGCCTATCGCGAATCAACTTCACCTTCTGTTCAGACTCTTTAATCAAATCGGGTCCAAACAACTGACGGTCTCTAACTTCGTCCCATGACAACGGTGTCCTGCACCTCCTTCCGTATAAAGCTTCGAAAGGTGCCATCTTCAAACTAGTTTGGTAACTATTGTTATCGGAAAATTCCGCATACGGCAAGTTATCATCCCAACTAGATCCATAATCTAGTGCACAAGCTCTCAGCATATCTTCCAAAATCTGATTGACTCTCTCGGTCTGTCCATCCGTCTGCGGATGAAAAGCGGTGCTGAACTCTAGCCTGGTTCCCAAAGTTTCATGCAACTGATTCCAAAATTTTGAGGTAAATTGGGTTCCTCTGTCTGATACAATACTCCTCGGAACTCCATGCAAACAAATGATCCTAGTCATGTATATCTTTGCCAACTTAGCACTGGTGTAAGTGGTCTTAACTGGAATGAAATGTGCTACCTTCGTCAAATGATCAACTACTACCCATATCGAGTCATAGCCTGCCTTCGTCCTGGGTAGTCCTGTGATAAAATCCATGCCTATCTTATCCCACTTCCATTCGGGTATCGACAATGGTTGTAACAATCCGGCTGGCTTCTGATGTTCTGCCTTCACTCTATGACGCACATCACAAACTGCTACATATGCTGCAATATCCTTCTTCATTCCTGTCCACCAGAATGTTTCCTTCAAATCCAAATACATCTTGGTATTTCCTGGGTGAATCGAATAGGGTGAATCATGTGCCTCTTGCAGAATCAACTTCCTGATCTCCGGGTCATTTGGCACATAAACATGGTCCTCAAACCATAGGGTATCGTGCTCATCCTCACAAAATCCCTTTGCTTTTCCTTTGCTTAGTTTCTCCTTTATAGAAGCAATCTTCTTGTTAGATTTCTGAGCCTCTCTGATTTTAACCATCAATGTTGACTGAATCTCCAATGCTGCTACATAGCCTCTCGGAACTATCTCCAAACTTAGTTCTCGAAGGTTTTCTGATAACTCCTTGGGTATTTCTTCCGTTATTAACGTATTGACATGGCTCTTACGGCTCAATGCGTCAGCTACTACATTAGCTTTTCCGGGATGGTAATGCAATCTCATATCATAATCCTTGATGAGCTCCAACCATCTCCTTTGTCTGAGGTTCAACTCCTTCTGCGTGAAAATGTACTTCAAACTCTTGTGATCCGTGTACACCTCACAATGATTTCCAATGAGGAAATGTCTCCATGTCTTCAATGCATGCACTACGACTGCTAACTCCAAATCATGTGTAGCAGAATTCAACTCATGAGGCTTCAGTTGTCGTGAAGCATACGAAACAACTCTACCTTCCTGCATAAGCACTGCTCCAAGTCCTCGACGTGAAGCGTCGCAATACACCTCATAATCCTTGGTCTGATCTGGCAAAATCAATACTGGTGAGGTAACCAATCGTTTCTTCAACTCCTGAAAACTAGCCTCACACTCCTCAGTCCATTTGAACTTGGTATCCTTCTTCAACAATTCGGTCATAGGCTTTGCAATCTTTGAAAAGTTTTCAATAAATCTCCGGTAGTATCCTGCGAGTCTAAGAAAACTCCGGATCTCTCCAACTGTCGTTGGTGCTTCCCATTCGGTTATGGTCTCAACCTTTGTGGGGTCAACTGCTATCCCTTCTCCGGATATAACATGTCCAAGAAATCCAACTTCCTTCAACCAAAACTCACATTTACTAAATTTGGCATATAACTGATGTTCCCTTAGTTTCTCCAAAACCAAACGTAAATGTTCCTTATGCTCCTCTTCATTCTTTGAGAAAATCAGAATGTCATCAATGAACACTACGACGAACTTATCCAAAAACTCCATAAATACCTTGTTCATCAGGTTCATAAAATAGGCCGGCGCGTTAGTCAGTCCAAATGACATAATGGTATACTCGTACAATCCGTATCTCGTGGTAAAAGCGGTCTTCGGAATATCCTGTTCTCGAATCTTCAACTGATGGTATCCCGATCGCAAATCGATCTTGGAAAACACTTTAGCTCCTTGCAAACGGTCAAACAGATCATTAATCATTGGCAGTGGGTACTTGTTCTTGATGGTTACTTCATTTAATCCACGGTAATCAACAACCATCCGTAATGTTCCATCCTTCTTCTCCACTAGAAGTACGGGTGATCCCCAAGGCGAAGAACTTGGGAGTATGTAACCTTTCTCCAGTAACTTCTTAATCTGATTCTTAATTTCCACCAAATCTTTTGCTGGCATCCTGTACGGTCTCTTTGATATTGGCCCAGTGCCTGGCAAAAACTCAATCAAAAACTCAATATCTCTATCTGGTGGCATTCTTGGCAATTCCTCAGGAAATACATCAGGGTAATCCTTCACCACTGGTACTTCTTCTTGCACAACTCCTGATAAAGAATTTACTTGTGTCCTATTTGGCACATGCCGGGATACATACTTGATCCTTCTTCCTTCTGGCGTTGTGAGCAAAATTGTCTTACTGGCGCAATCGATGTTTCCTCCATACATCGACAGCCAATCCATACCGAGAATTACATCCAGACCTTGGGATTCCAGAATGATTAAATCCGTTGGGAAAACATGGCTTCCTATGCTTAATGGCACTTGAAAACATCCTTGTCTGGCCATGTACTCTGCTCCTGGCGAGCTTACTAGCATAAGTGTTTTAAGAATGCTAGTGGGCAGGCTATACTTTTCCACAAATCCCCTTGATATGTATGAATGCGATGCACCAGTATCGAAAAGAACGAGTGCGGTAAATGGCTTAACCAAAAACTTACCGATTACTGCATCAGGCTGATCTTCAACCTCCTCCACATTAACGTGGTTCACCTGTCCCCTATTGAAAGGATTCGTCTTCTTCCCTGAGCTTCCATTGCCATTTCCATTCTGGCCTTCAGGACATTCATTTGCATAATGTCCGGTCTTGGAACACTTGAAACAGGTGACTTGACCCAGATCTCTCTTGGTTGGGGTTGATGGGATGGTCCGATTCTGGCCGTTGCTTCCTCCATTCCCATTACCATTCTTGTGGCCATTATGGTTGTGCGAACTACCTCCTCCATGGGTATGCTGAAACTGAACTCCCGGTTTAGGGGTAAAACGGGGCTTCTGCTGGGCTCCAGAGTTATACTTCCCATGTCCATACTTCCTCTTGCGGTTCTCAATCTGCTGTTGCTTCCCTTCAATCATGATGGCACGATCTACCAACTCCTGGTAGTTGTTGAAACTTGCTACCATCAACTGCATGCTTAGCTCATCATTCAATCCTTCCAGAAACTTTTCCTGCTTAGCTGCATCCGTAGCAACGTCATCTGGGGCATAACGTGCTAACTTGCTGAAGTCGTCAACGTACTGGCCAACTATCCTTCCTCCTTGGCGTAAGTTGCGAAACTCACGCTTCTTCATGGCCATATCTCCTGCTGAAACATGGGCAGTGCAGAAAGCTTGTTGAAACTGATCCCATGTGACAGTGTCAACTGGGTAAGTGGCTGTGAAATTCTCCCACCATGCTGCCGCGGGTCCGTCAAGCTGGTGTGCGGCAAACTTCACTTTCTCCCCTTCTGTGCATCCTGCAGTGGTCAACTCCCTTCCTATCTTGCGGAGCCAATCGCCTGCTACTATTGGCTCGGTGCTACTGGAAAACACCGGCAGATTCAGCCTAAGGAAACGGGCTAAGTGGTCAACAGGTGGCGGCGGCGGAGGGTTGTTGTTATTGTTGTTCTGCTGGTTCTGGACTAACAATTGCATCAATTGATTCTGCTGCTGGATCAACTGAGTGAGCTCCGGTGGAAATCCATTCTCACGTCTCGGAGGCATCTGAGGGTTTAGAAAAAGACGAGAATTAAGAATAGAGTGAGGTCTAAAGAGAGAACACTACCCCAATGCACATGAGCAAATGCACACAAAATCACTTCATTCAAATCAAACAAGGGCATACAAATGGTCTAGAACTATCGCAAAAGTGCTCGAACTATATTATATACATGGGGGGAAATACTACTAATATTTGGTGGTCATCTAGAAATTTGAATCGGTGGAAGACTCCATGATGTCTGCTCCAGCTTCGTCTTCAAAGTCGGGTTCACTTGGATCCGAATCGGTGTCGTCGAGGATGATGTAGTTGTCCGGACATGCGACGTACATGTCTTCCTTCCTGGATGCTAACTTCCCCTTGAGTTCTTCAATCTCTTGCTTAAGATCTCCATTGTGCCTTGCTAGAGCTACGATTTCGTCCATGTAGTCCTTGCGTGTAGCCTTCAATTCTCCTTCTAGCTCGATGATCCTTGCCTTCGCATTCTTCAACTCTATCATATCATTGCACATCTGGTTCTCGTGGCGTCGAATGTGCTAGTTTAACTCCTGGATGAATGCTGCAATGGATCTATCCTTCTTGGTGCTGACTAACTCCCATTGTTCATCTCGGCGTCCGCAAATCTGGTAGATAGTGTCCTTGAGGTCTTCTTGATAAACTTATCCAATGCGTCCCATGGTGATATGAGCTGCCATGCTCTTTCCCAGACTCCAGGTTGGTGCACTGAAAACACTATCTATGGGCTTTGTGATTAGCGCGAATGTCCTTCCCGGAACGTGAGCTTGAATCTTCCAGCGCTCCTCTTCAGGCAGAGTGGCGTTGAAGGTCCCGGTGAAGCTTGGTAGTCCAATGTTCAGGTACTTGGTGACTTCCTTCAAGTGAAATCCAAAAGGTGTGCCTTCATCCGGTTGGGCGTATTTGATTTTCGTGTCCGTCATCCTAAAAGAGTAGAAAAGATGAGGAGTTAGAAAATGAGAAGAGAATAGTGATCTATGGCTTTAACTTAGTGGTCGTGTCCTACAGTCAGCGTGTGCTCTGATACCATCTCTGTAGCGACCCGACCCGAATGGATCAAGTCTCTGTGCTCCGGTGTCATCCCTGGATCAGTAATGCTGACACCACATAGTACTTCGAAGGATTTATAACAGAGTAGCAATCACACACTTATTACATCGGTGTCTCAAAAGAGAACTTATTACAATAAATATGGCTTAAGGCCATCTAATATCGATAACAGTGGAAGACTTGGAAGATAAATGGGTCCATCAACTCCAACGGCATCACTGAGTATAGAACCACGACCTAAAAGCACCTTACTCGTCATCTGAAAAGTCTGCAACATTAATGTTGCAGCCCAAAAATGGGTCAGCACATGGAATATGCTGGCAATGTAACACATAGGGAGTAATGTACCGAAATGAACTATGCTACATGCATGTTTGGCTGGTGGAAAGCTCTGTGGTTACAGTTTTGCGTAAAGCCAGTTTTTCCCTACTGCAAAGGAATAAATTTTATTTAACTATCATGGTGGTTGAACATCGAGAATGGTTGACAGCATTTCGATCCCAATTAAGTGAACAATTAAAACCCAACAATATTAATTAGAAGTAACATGATGAGATTCACATGATATTCAAGTACTAGATACTCAAGATGTCCATAACCGGGGACACGGCTAATCATGATTAGTTTATTACACTCTGCAGAGGTTTGCGCACTTTTCCCCACAAGACTCGATGGCCTCCATTTGAATTCTCGCACTACATGGTGTTTGAGAAACGGATGACCGAGACACAGTCTTTCAGAAGCGCTAGCACCTTACGATGGATAGACCGGTACACCTACTTTCCCCTACATCTCCTAGTCTACCCTGTAAGAGTTCGCACGACTTAATCAACTATGCCAGAGCCCACAATGGCTTATGGCTGCACACGGAAGTTTCTAGCATGAAAGATCTTATGATCCCTTTGAGCCTGGGTGGCGGTCCAAAAGAAAAACAGGCAAGTCCTGATAGAAACCAGGTGCCTCAATCCACCCAGATGTGTGTTTAAGTTGCCACCATAAGTAAACCATTAAAATTAACAAACTCACATCTGTCATGGATATCACTCACCCAATCCACGTCTACTAGCATAGCATGGCATAATAAGCAAACGTAGAAGTAACTCCCAAAGGTTTCATAATAAACAGGTAATAGGTACTACCTCATCTACTTCCCATCCCACAATTTAATTAGATCCTAATCATGCAATGTGTGAGGATTGATCTAATGCAATAAAACTGGGTTGTAGAAAAGGTATGATCAAAGTGTTACTTGCCTTGCTGATGATCCGCGAGACCTAGAGATTCGAAGTAACAGGCAGCGCACTCTGGGTAATCTATCGCAGACATACAACAAGCATACAATAAGTACTCATCTAATGCACAGGTAAAACTCGAACAAGAGATCGAACCAGAAAGTTCAACTTAAGAACTCCGGTTGCAAAGAAAGAACGAACCGAACAAAGCAACAAAAAACAAACGGCGGAAGAAAACAACTCGGTTCTAGCAAGTTGAAACTAGGTCAAAATTTATAGTAGCAAAAACTTGTTTAAGTTGATTAGTCGGAACGGCGGTTTCGAAACGAAACTCCAAGCGCTTGAATCACCTGATTCCGATAAACGAGCGAGAAGATAAACTAGAACGAAGGTCGGATCTGAAATCGCGATCAGAAAATCGCGGAATAAATCCGACGAAAAAGAAAACGACGAACGGTTAAACGAACGGACGTTCGTTAACCGAGAATAACCAGTGATCGCGTTCGTTAGGACGAACGGTCCGGCGAACGGTAGCTAAACAACTAAACCGAAAAAAACGAAAAACCGATCTAGGGTTTCGGAAAAAAAAACCGAAACAACGAAATGAAAAGAAACCGGAACGGTTTTAAAAAAAACCGAACCAAGGGGAGGGATGGAGCGGCGCGGCAGCTACCTCGATGAGGAGCTCCGGCGGCGGGGCTTGGCGGCAGGCGGCGGCGGCGCAAGCGGCGGCGGCGCGGCTGCTGCTGCGGCTGCGAGGCGGCGGGAAGGTGTGGGGAGGAGAGGGGGGGCTTGGTATTTAAAGGGGGGGGACTTGGGGGAGGGGGCAAGGCAAGGGGCGGCGGCGGCAGAGTCCGACTAGGACTCGAAGGCGGCGGCGGCGCTGCGCGCGAGCGCGCGCGAGGAGGAGGGTGGCTGGGCCGGCCGGGCCTTGGCCCAGGCGGGGCGCGACGCGGTTTTTTTATATAGTTTCGCGCGCGGAAAAGAAAATCTAAACGAACCCCAAAAATCCCGAAGTAAATTCTCCCCGACTCCTAAAAATGAGTCGAACAAAATGAACTTTAAACGGGGCCTAGATGCAATTTTTGAAAACACGCATTTTTCCCTAATCCAAATAAAGTGCAAATAAACTCCAACAAATCCAAGATTTGATTTATTTATTACATCTTCATTTTTCCTAAATTTGGGGAAAGTCATATTTTTCCCCTCTCTCATATTTTTGATATTGGAAAAATAATTTAAGATGAAATAAATAAAACCAAATGATCCTCTTTTCAAAATTTGAGCAAACTCAAATATGAAAATAACGAAATCTCCAACTCTCTCTCCGAGGGTCCTTGAGTTGCGTGAAATTTCTAGGATCGAACAGAATGCAAGAAAATATGATATGGATGATGATCTAATGTATAACATTCCAAATTGAAAATTTGGGATGTTACAGAAAGCTTCTCATGATCGGATAAGAGAGTGTTACGATGACTTTGAAGATTGTCAAACCTAGTCTGAAATCTCTGAAGATTTTCAGTCAGGGCTTTAGTGCGATCCATTTCTTCACCCAACATATCATCACTTTTGTCTAGCATGTTTTGAACCTTTTCTAAAGCCCTTTGTTGTTTTACAGCTATCTTAGCAACTTTAGAATAGCTGGGCTTAAGATTTTCATCAAATTCATTATCACTTGATTCAGATGTGTTATATTTGAGTACCTTGGCACCCTTTGCCATGAAGAAGTAGGTGGGAGCGTAGTCATCATCCCCTTCATCTGATTTGTTGGTGAGGTTATTTTCTTCAGTGTTGAAGATAGACTTGCTGACGAATGTAGTAGCGAGAGCTAGGCTCGCCACTCTGGATTCGGACTCCTCAGATGACTCCTCTTCCTCATTTTCTTCAGATTCAGCCTCAGAGTCCATTTCCTTGCCAATGAATGCCCTGGCCTTCTTGGAGCTGCTCTTCTTGTGATATGAAGGCCTTGAGGATTTTGATGATGAGGATTTTGTGGATTTCTTCTTTTTCTTCGCATCATCAGAACTGTAATCCTTGTATTTCTTCTTCTTTGATTCATTTTCCCATTGAGGACAATCTTGAATGTAATGTCCAGGCTTCTTGCATTTGTGGCAGAGCCTCCTCTTGTAGTCACTTGATGAGGAATCACTGCTTCTTGAGGGTCTCCCAAAGCGACCACGTCTTGAGAACTTTTGGAACTTCTTCACAAGCAGAGCCAGATCATAGCTTAGTTCTTCAGGATCACCAAGGCTGCTACCAAAGTCTTCATCTTCGGACTCAGATACGGCCTTGGCCTTCAGTGCACGTGTTCTGCCATAGCTTGAACCATACAGATCTCTCTTTTCAGCAAGTTGGAACTCATGAGTATTTAGCCTTTCGAGAATATCAGCGGGATCAAGTGACTTGTAATCAGCACGTTCTTGTATCATCAATGCCAGAGTGTCAAATGAGGAATCAAGCGATCTCAGCAATTTCTTCACCACCTCATGGTCGGTGATGTCAGTGGCACCAAGTGCTTGAAGCTCATTTGAGATGTCAGTGAGGCGATCGAAGGTTTTTTGAATATTTTCATTGTCGAGTCTTTTGAAGCGGTTGAAGAGATTGCGAAGAACATCAACTCGAGAGTCACGCTGAGTTGAGACTCCTTCATTCACTTTGGACAACCTGTCCCAGATAAGCTTCGCTTTCTCCAAAGCACTCACTCTGCCATACTGTCCTTTTCTCAGATGGACACATATGATATTCTTCGCTTGAGAGTCGAGTTGCTTGAATCGCTTCACATCAGCAGCATTCAGAGAAGGTGTGACTGAGGGAACACCATTTTCCACAACATACCAGAGATCGTTATCAATTGCTTCAAGATGCATTCGCATCTTATTCTTCCAGTAGGGGTAGTCCGTCCCATCAAAGGTAGGACACCCATCAGAGACCTTAATCATACCTGCAGTCGACATAACTAAAACTCCAGGCGGTTAAACCAAAATCACACAAAACAAGGGAGTACCTTGCTCTGATACCACTTGAAAGTGCGTTATATCGACTAGAGGGGGGGTGAATAGGCGATTTTTTATGAAATTCTTCACTAAGGAATTTGCCGGTGAGGAAACCGGCAAATTCCTTAGCGAAGAACTACTAGCAGCGGAATGAGTACTCAAAAGTAAACATAACAGAATACAAGCATAGTCATCATGATGAAATGAAGACAGGCACAGAGTACATAAGCGTAAGCACATGATAACACAGGATGAAGACAAACAGACTGAAGAAATTGAACTGAGGAAATTGAGAAAGTCTTCAGTCAAAGTCTTGAAACACAGATATGAACAAGCACACAACACAGTTATGAGGAAATGAAAGAGTTGAGGAAATAGAACTAGTAAGCTTGGTGATGACAATGATTTGGTAGACCAGTTCCAACTGCTGTCTCAGTTGTACGTCTGGTTGGAGCGGCTGAGTATTTAAACTCGAGGACACACAGTCCCAGACACCCAGCCTGAACACGCAGCTCAGGACACCCAGTCCTCACCGTATTCTCCTTGAACTAAGGTCACACAGACCTCATCCAATCACTCATGGTAAGTCTTCAGGCGACTTCCAAACCTTCACAAACTCGGTCACTCAGCGTTCCACAATTCCTCTTGGATGCTCTAGACCATGACGCCTAACCGTCTGGAAGAAGCACAGTCTTCAAAGGTAACAAGCATCGGATCCACGCAGGATCAATCTCTTCAGTGATGCTCAATCACTTGGGGTTTGTAGGTGTTTGGGTTTTGGGTTTTTCCTCACTTGATGATTTTCGCTCAAAGTCTTCAGAGGATGGGTTGCTCTCAAATGACAAGTGTCAGTTTCTCTCGGAGCAGCCAACCAGCTAGTGGTTGTAGGGGGCGGCTATTTATAGCCTAGGGAGCAGCCCGACATGATAAGACATAAATGCCCTTCAATGATATGACCGTTAGGTGGATAGATATTTTGGGACAGCTGGCGCATAGCATAGCAACGGTCGGAATTTTGAGTAGCAAAATCCTCAGGGCTATCATGTTCCTCACTGAGTAGGAAATCCGCACTGGTGAATTCCTAACTCCTCAGTCAGAACAAATTCCTCAGAGACCAGAAGAACTTCGTCTCTGTCACTAAAGAAATTGACTGAACTGTATGATATTTCAATGGCTTCACTTGAAGGGATTGGTAGGTGTAGAATTTTGAGTTGAGCATCACATGGAAATTTTTCCTTAGCATTTCCTCGATCCCCTTTAACAGTACGGTGTTTTCTATGACTCGAGAAAGAGAAAATGAAACTACAAAAACAAAAGTCTTCACGCTTCATGTTCCTCGAATGAATACCAAGTCTTCGCGGTCACACCATTTTCTTCACTTTCAAAGTCTTCAGGAAGTCTTCAGAGATCCAAAGTCTTCACTCGAAGAACTTCATTTTTAGGGGTTGATTTTCTCTATAAGTATCAAACTCCTCATAGACTTATAGACCTGTGTACACTCATAAATGCATTAGTCCCTTAACCTATAAGTCTTCAATACACCAAAATCACTAAGGGGCACTAGATGCACTTACACCCACTACCTATTGATGATAGCTTTCCTGATGAACAACTAGATGTCATAAATGCTTCTCGTACTGCTCCATGGTATGCTGATTATGCTAATTACATAGTTGCTAAATTTATACCGCCTAGTTTCACATACCAGCAAAAGAAAAAGTTCTTTTATGATTTAAGACATTACTTCTGGGATGACCCACAACTTTATAAAGAAGGAGTAGATGGTGTTATTAGACGTTGTGTACCTGAGCATGAACAGGAATAGATCCTATGCAAGTGTCACTCTGAGGCTTATGGAGGACAACATGCTGGAGATAGAACTGCACATAAGGTATTGCAATCCGGTTTTTATTGGCCTACTCTCTTCAAGGATGCCCGTAAGTTTGCCTTGTCTTGTGACGAATTTCAAAGAATTGGTAATATTAGTAGACGTCAAGAAATGCCTATGAATTATTCACTTGTTATTGAACCATTTGATTGTTGGGGCTTTGATTATATGGGACCGTTTCCTTCCTCTAATGGGTATACACATATTTTAGTTGCTGTTGATTACGTTACTAAGTGGGTAGAATCTATTCCAACTAGTAGTGCTGATCATAACACCTCTATTAAGATGCTTAAAGAAGTTATTTTTCCGAGGTTTGGAGTCCCTAGATATTTAATGACTGATGGTGGTTCACATTTTATTCATGGTGCTTTTTGTAAAATGCTTGCTAAGTATGATGTTAATCATTGAATTGCATCTCCATATCATCCACAGTCTAGTGGTCAAGTAGAACTTAGTAATCGAGAGCTTAAGTTAATTTTGCAAAAGACTGTTAATAGATCTAGAAAGAATTGGTCCAAGAAACTTGATGATGCATTATGGGCCTATAGAACTGCATACAAAAATCCTATGGGTATGTCTCTGTATAAAATGGTTTATGGTAAAGCTTGTCACTTACATCTCGAACTAGAACATAAGGCATATTGGGCCATTAAAGAGATCAATTATGATTTCAAACTTGCCGGTGAGAAGAGGCTTTTTGACATTAGCTCACTTGATGAATGGAGAACCCAGACGTATGAGAATGCCAAACTGTTTAAAGAAAAAGTTAAAAGATGGCATGACAAAAGGATACAAAAGCCATGAGTTTAATGTAGGTGATTATGTTTTGCTATACAACTCTCGCTTAAGATTTTTTTGCAGGCAAACTCCTCTCTAAATGGGAAGGGCGTTACGTTCGAGGAGGTTATCGTTCCGGTACCATAAAAATCAACAACTTCGAAGGCACAAATCCGAGGGTGGTGAACGGTCAAAGAATCAAACATTCTATCTCAGGTAATCCTATAAATATTGAAACTAATGTTATTGAAACCGTAACCCCGGAGGAATACATAACTGACACTTTCCAGAATGTTCAAACTCCGAAAAGGAATAGGTATGAGGTACGGTAAGTAAACCGACTCCAAAACAGTTCTAATAGCAATTTTTCTCCGTTTTGGAATATTTAAGAAAATAGGAAAATAAGAAGCAGTCCAGAAAGAACACGAGGCATCCACGAGGATGGAGGGTGCGCCCTACCCCCTGGGCGCGCCCCCTGCCTTGTGGGCACCTCGTGTGCTCTCCGGACTCCATTTTCTTGCATGATACTTCTTTTGGTCGGTAAAAATTCATTATATGATCTCCCGAAGGTTTTGACCACCGTACCACACAAATATCCTCTGTTTTTGTTTCGAGTTGTTTCTGCTGCATATTTAGAGCAAGATGTCATCTCAAGACTCCAATAGAGAGAGATATGTCTCACACCTCATTGCTGACCCAAAGACCTATGGGGACCTATCTCCTTGTGGTCGAACTACGGATGATGAGGAGGATGCTCATTTAAGAAGGATCAATGATTCAAGTTCGGAGGAGGAGGATGTTCCTCTACCTCAACCTGGGGATATGCACGTGAAGTTCAAGAAGTCTAGTCTCCCTAAGAGGGCTAAATTGTCTAACAACCAATCTATTCCTTCTCATTTTTGGCAGAAAAGCAAAGGAGATTTATGTGACAAGATCTTGAAGCTGGAATCGGAGGTCGATGATTAAAAAGGAGGAGATCGCTCTTCTCAATTACAATATGAAAAAGCTGAAGGCACAATTATCATCATCATCATCACCATCTCCTTTACCTTCGAAGAAAGAGATATAAATACATGGGTATGGGCACTCCCCTTGGCAACTGCCAAGCTTGGGGGAGGTGCCCCGGTATCATATCACCATCACACTCCTATCTCTATCTTTTTCTTAGTTCGATCATTTTAGTGATATTTTGATCTAGTAGAATAAAAGTTTTAGTATGATCTAGTTTTGAGTTTTGCTTTATGATCCTTCTATGTAATCGAGTCCGTAAGCTATATATAATAAAGATTAGTTATGAGTCAAGGGCTTGATTATCTTGCCATGATCTGGAGGGAATAAAAATAAAAGAGAAGAGAAAGAATAAAAATAAATAAAGAGATCATAGGGAACTTATGGAGAGTAATGACTTCACATATAAAGAGTATGATGAATAAAAGTTGTTGAGAGTTGACAAACATAGTTTTGGTCATCGTTGCAATTAATAGGAAGTAATAAAGAAAGATAGGTTCTCACATATAAATATACTATCTTGGACATCTTTTATGATTGTGAGCACTCATTAAAATATGACATGCTAAAAAGTTGATGTTGGACAAGGAAGACAACGTAATGGGTTGTAAATTATATTGTCATGGATCATCCAACATGTTGAGCTTGGCTTTCCCTCTCATGCTAGCCAAATTCTCTGCACCAAGTAGATATACTACTTGTGCTTCCAAATATCCTTAAACCCAGTTTTGCCATGAGAGTCCACCATATCTACCTATGGATTGAGTAAGATCCTTCAAGTAAGTTGTCATTGTTGCAAGCAATAAAAAAATTGCTCTCTAAATATGTATGATTTATTAGTGTGGAGAAAATAAGCTTTATACGATCTTGTGATGTGGAAGAAATAAAAGCGACGGACTGCATAATAAAGGTCCATATCACAAGTGGCAATATAAAGTGACGTTCTTCCGCATTAAGATTTTGTGCATCCTGCTACCTCTTGAGCACTGCGTTGGATTTCCCCAAAGAGGAGAGGATGATGCAGCAAAGTAGCGTAAGTATTTCCCTTAGTTTTTGAGAACCAAGGTATCAATCCAGTAGGAGGCTACGCACAAGTCCCTTGTACCTACACAAGAACAATAGCTCAACGCAACCAACGCGCTTAGGGGTTGTCAATCCCTTCACGGTCACTTACGAAAGTGAGATCTGATAGAGATGATAAATAATATTTTTGGTATTCTTGGTATAGAGACGCAAAGTAAAAAGTAAAGGCAAAGTAAAAGCAAAGCAATAGTAAAGTGATGGAGATTAATATGATGAGAAAGAGACCCGGGGGCCATAGGTTTCACTAGTGGCTTCTCTCAAGAGCATAAGTATTCTACGGTGGGTGAACAAATTACTGTTGAGCAATTGACAGAATTGAGCATAGTTATGAGAATATCTAGGTATGATCATGTATATAGGCATCACGTCCGAGACAAGTAGACCGACTCCTGCCTGCATCTACTACTATTACTCCACTCATCGACCGCTATCCAGCATGCATATAGAGTATTAAGTTAAAAACAGAGTAACACCTTAAGCAAGATGACATGATGTAGAGGGATAGTTTCATGCAATATGATAAAAACCCCATCTTGTTATCATCGATGGCAACGATACAATACGTGCCTTGCTGCCCCTTCTGTCACTGGGAAAGGACACCGCAAGATCGAACCCAAAGCTAAGCACTTCTCCCATGGCAAGAACAACCAATCTAGCAGGCCAAACCAAAATGATAATTCAAAGAGACTTCAAAGATAACCAATCATACATAAAAGAATTCAGAGAAGATTCAAATATTATTCATAGATATACTTGATCTTAAACTCACAATTCATCGGTCTCAACAAACACACCGCAAAAACAAGATTACATCGAATAGATCTCCAAGAGAGAGGGGGAGAACATTGTATTGAGATCCAAAAAGAGAGAAGAAGCCATCTAGCTACTAACTATGGACCCGTAGGTCTGAAGTAAACTACTCACACTTCATCGGAAGGGCTTGGATGATGATGTAGAAGCCCTCCGTGATCGATGCCCCCTCTGGCGGAGCTCCGAAACAGGCCCCAAGATGGGATCTCGTGGATACAGAAAGTTGTGGCGGTGGAATTAGGTTTTTGGCTTCGTATTTGATCGTTTGGGGGTACGTGGATATATATATGAGGAAGAAGTACGTCGGTGGAGCAACAGGGGTCCCATGAGGGTGGGGGCGCGCCTGGGGGGGTAGGGCGCGCCCCCTACCTCGTGGCCTCCTGTTACGTGCCTTGATGTAGGGTCCAAGTCTCCTGAGTTGTATTCGGTGAGAAAATCACGTTCCTGAAGGTTTCATTCCGTTTGGACTCCGTTTGATATTCCTTTTCTTCGAAACCCTAAAACAGGCAAAAAACAGCAATTCTGGGCTGGGCCTCCGGTTAATAGGTTAGTCCCTAAAATAATATAAAAGTGGATAATAAAGCCCAATAATGTCCAAAACAGTACATAATATAGCATGGAGCAATCAAAAATTATAGATACATTGGAGACGTATCAAGCATCCCCAAGCTTAATTCCTGCTCGTCCTCGAGTAGGTAAATTACAAAAACAAAACTTTTGATGCGAGTGCTACTTGGCATAATTTCAATGTAAATCTTCTTAATTATGGTATGAATATTCAGATTCAAAAGATTCAAGACAAAAGTTCATGTTGACATAAAAAATAATAATACTTCAAGCATACTAACAAAGCAATTATGTCTTCTCAAAATAACATGGCCAAAGAAAGCTATCCCTACAAAATCATATAGTTTGGCTATGCTCTATCTTCACCACACAAAGTATTTAAATCATGCACAACCCCGATGACAAGCCAAGCAATTGTTTCATACTTTTGACATTTTCAAAACTTTTTCGATCTTCACGCAATACATGAGCGTGAGCCATGGATATAGCATTATATGTGGAATAGAATGGTGGTTGTGGAGAAGACAAAAAGAGGGGAAGATAGTCTCGCATCAACTAGGCGTATCAACGAGCTATGGAGATGTGCATCAATAGATATCAATGTGAGTGAGTAGGGATTGCCATGCAACGGATGCACTAGAGCTATAAGTATATGAAAGCTCAAAAGAAACTAAGTGGGTGTGCATCCAACTCGCTTGCTCATGAAGACCTAGGGCATTTTCAGGAAGCCCATCATTGGAATATACAAGCCAAGTTCTATAATGAAAAATTCCCACTAGTATATGAAAGTGACATAATGAGATACTCTCTATCATGAAGATCATGGTGCTACTTTGAAGCACAAGTGTGGTAAAAGGATAGTAACATTGTCCCTTCTCTCTTTTTCTCTCATTTTTTGTTTGGGCCTTCTCTTTTTTTATGGCCTCTTTTTTCGTCCGGAGTCTCATCCCGACTTGTGGGGGAATCATAGTCTCCATCATCCTTTCCTCACTTGGGACAATGCTCTAAAAATGATGATCATCACACTTTTTATTTTTCTTACAACTCAACAATTACAACTCGATACTTAGAACAAAATATGACTCTATATGAATGCCTCCGGCGGTGTACCAGGATATGCAATGGATCAAGAGTGACATGTATGAAAGAATTATGAACGGTGGCTTTGCCACAAATACGATGTCTACTACATGATCATGCTAGCAATATGACAATGATGGAGCGTGTCATAATGAACGAAACGGTGGAAAGTTGCATGGCAATATATCTCGGAATGGCTATGCAAATGCCATGATAGGTAGGTATGGTGGCTGTTTTGAGGAAGGTATTTGGTGGGTGTATGATACCGGCGAAAAGTGTGCGGTATTAGAGAGGCTAGCAATGGTGGAAGGAAGGAAAGTGTGTATAATCCATGGACTCAACATTAGTCATAAAGAACTCATATACTTATTGCAAAAATCTAGAAGTTATCAAAGCAAAGTATTACACGCATGCTCCTAGGGGGATAGATTGGTAGGGAAAGACCATCGCTCGTCCCCGACCGCCACCCATAAGGAAGACAATCAATAAATAAATCATGCTCCGACTTCATCACATAACGGTTCACCATACGTGCATGCTACGTGAATCACAAACTTTAACACAAGCATTTCTCAAATTCACAACTACTCAACTAGCATGACTCTAATATCACCATCTCTATATCTCAAAACAATTATCAAGCATCAATTTTTTCTTAGTACTCAACGCACTCAAAAGAAAGTTTTACAAATCTTGAATACCAAGCATATTATTATTAAGCAAATTACCATGCTATTAAGACTCTCAAAAAAATCTAAGTGAAGCATGAGAGATCAAAAATTTCTATAAAACAAATCCACCACCGTGCTCTAAAAGATATAAGTGAAGCACTAGAGCAAAATTATATAACTCAAAAGATATAAGTGAAGCACATAGAGTATACTATCAAATTGCAAATTATATATGGCTCTCTTAAAAGGTGTGTACAGCAAGGATTATTGTGGTAGACTAACAAGTAAAGACTAAAATTATAAAAGACGCTCCAAGCAAAACACATATCATGTGGTGAATAAAAATATAGCCCCAAGTAAAGTTACCGATAGAAGTAGACGAAAGAGGGGATGCCTTCCGGGGCATCTCCAAGCTTTGGCTTTTAGGTGTCCTTAGATTATCTTGGGGGTGCCATGGGCATCCCCCAGCTTAGGATCTTGCCACTCCTTGTTCCATAATCCATCAAATCTTTACCCAAAACTTGAAAACTTCACAACACAAAACTTAAAGTAGAATACTCGTGAGCTCCGTTAGCGAAAGAAAACAAAAGACCACTTCAAGGTACTGTAATGAACTCATTCTTTATTTATATGGGTGTTATATCTACTGTATTCCAACTTCTCTATGGATTATAAACTATTTTACTAGCCATAGATGCATCAAAATAAGCAAACAACACACGAAAAACAGAATCTGTCAAAAACAGAACAGTCTGTAGTAATCTGTAGCTAGAGCAAGATCTGGAACCCCAAAAATTCTAAAATAAATTTATGGACGTGAGGAATTTATGTATTAATCATATGCAAAAAGAATTAACTAAATAGAGCTCCTCAAATAAAAATGACAGCAGTTCTCGTGAGCGCTAAAATTTCTGTTTTTTACAGCAAGTTCAACAAGACTTTCCCCAAGTCTTCCCAACGGTTCTACTTGGCACAAACACTAATTAAAAAAAACAGAACCAAAATAGAGGCTAAATAATTTATTTATTACTAAACAGGATCAAAAGCAAGGAATAAAAATAAAATTGGGTTGCCTCCCAACAAGCACTATCGTTTAACACCCCTAGCTAGGCATAACAAGCAAGAATAGATCTAGATATTGCCATCTTTTGGTATTAGGAAAGAAAAGAGCAAACTTGCTATCTATAGAATTGGTCCTTCTATTTTGATAAAGCACATGGCTATTAATGGTAGAGGAATGATTAAGCATGTTACAGAAGTTTGTATCTAGGCTAGCCTTTATCTCTTTAATAGATTCATTTTGGTGAGAGAGCAAAAGAGATGTAGATTCAACTTTCTCATTCATGGGGTGCCCAAATATAGTTTTCATTTTTCCATAAGTGTCTATGACATCCCCTTCAAGTAAACCTTCTTCAAATATAGAATCTAAGACATGCTTAAAAGAAGAAGGAAGGGCAATATAAAAGCTTTTTAGGTAAACTTCAATTTGATATTGAGGAACATAGCTAGCCCTGATCGTTAATAGTCTATACCAAGAACCTTTCAAAGATTCATCAAGTAAATAACGAAAAATTCCAGAATCATCTTCATCAAAATTATTAAGACTCTCATTGATAACTCCGGTAGGTTTTTCCGTAGTATCCTTACTTATAAGTTTAGCGAGGATAGAGGGGTTGTCCAAAGTACTAAATCTCTGGAAAGAACCCCCAACCCTTTTTGATTCAGACATAGCGGATGAAAGGCAAGCGGAAAGACAGAGAGAGGGCGAATAAATCGTCAAGGGTGAATTGGGGGGAGAGGAAAACGAGAGGCAAATGGCAAATAATGTAATGCGGGAGATAGGGTGTAACGCCCCGAGACCGATCTGCCAGGTGTCTTCCAGTTATTCGTTGTTGTTGCCATGTCATTCGCTTGCATGTTGCATCTTGTCGTGTCATCATGTGCATTGCATCATCATGTTTTCAAAACTTGCATCCGCCCCGGTCTCCTCGTCCTCTCCGTTGTCCGTTCTGAGCCCAACCACACTTGCACACGCCCGCGACATGTCAGAAATAGTATTTTATAAGTGGCCGAAAAATGTTCTCGGAATGGGATGAGAGTTGGCGTGTGGTCTTATTGTAGTGTAGATAGACCGCCTGTCAAGTTTCATCGCATTCGGAGTTCGTTTGAAAGCCCAACCATTAAACTATAGCGGCATTATAGCCGGGCACACGTCGGACGTTTTCGGTCTCCGGAAACAGTCGCCGGGCCTCCCTCTCTTCTCTTCTCTCAGCTTGAGACCGTCTACACAGCTCACTACCTATCGCCAGGTCCAACCTGACCTCTCTCGTCAGCCTGCGGCCCTCCTCGCGCGCGCGTCCGAAAATTGTCCCGAACCCGACCCGGGGAGTCATCACCATTGGGTCCGGATCATCCCCAAACGTCTACAAAACATCACTGTTTCTTTATTTGAACTCCCTAGTCTATTTTTCTCGACCACTTGATTTTAATTGGAGGGACAGATTAGCCCCTAAACTCTCCCTCTTTCCTTATATATATATATATATATATATATATATATATATATATATACTCCCTAGTCTAAATCTAGACCAAACTCTAAAATCTAGGAGTCTTGTCCCTGCCGCCGCCACACTAAAATCCCCATCGGGATCTCACTCGAGCCAACCACCCACACCCCACATCCCCTCCTCTTGATCCAGTGCATCAGCGGCAGTCCCGAGCGCCAAGCCCCTCTAGGATGGATCGGGAGCAGCGCTGCCGTTCGCTCGTCGCCGGCGGCCTCAACCACAAGGACGCCACTGCCAGAGCACCAGCAGGACCACCGCGTCCCTCCCCTGTTCCCTGCTCGTCCTTCTCCTTTCCCTGCCTCTCCCTCACGTTTTCTCTCACTCACAGGAACGCCATGGTCGGCCCTCGCCCTCGAGCTCCAACGGTATCCGTGCCCCTGGGTCCCCTGCTTCGAGCTCCTCCTGGAGCCCGACCATGCGCGCCCTCAAGCCCCTGCCACAGGCACCCATGCAGGCTGCTGCAGTTCCTGCGTCTCCGGCGAGTCGGCGACCACGAGAGACATCCATGGCCGCCCCTTGGTGCTTCGCATCGCGCCCGACCATCATCCCCAATGCCGGCGAGCTCCTATTGCATCACCGTCGCCCGTACGGGACCTCGTCTGCCTCCCCTGCCTCACGCCTCGTTGCCGGGAGTTCTCGCCAAGTCTGACTTCCATCGGCCACAGTCCAGCCACTCCCAGTCCACATGGCCCCCGTCCGCACCATCCCAAGCCGGACCTCGCCGGTGAGACCCCGTCGTCGCACGTCCCCGTCTCTCCCTCTTTTGCCTTCTCTGACCTCCCCTGCTCTCCCCTTCCCCGTCGAACAGAAAGGAGCAGCATCGCCTCCCTGACCTTCGGACCGGCTGGATCTGCCGCGCCCGTTTGGACCTTGTCCTTGCTCGGACCCACCGCCTGCAGGCCTCTTCTCGGCCGGGTCCGCTGCTACCGTTGTTTCCCTGTCGAATGAGCAAGCATGAACCCCAGCGCCAAGTCCGCCGCGATCCCCTGCGCGTTGACCACGCCTCTGCATCGTCCCTGTGCCTAGGCCATGGGGGCGCCAAGGCCCAGCAACATCTTCTCATCACCAAAATCGGCCCAGCTGCTTCTCCACTTTCGGCCCAATGGCCCGATGTGAGCATAGCCCGGTCCCTTCGGTTTTTTTGTGCATGTGCGTCTGATAGCTATGTTGCGCCTATTGCCTTAATGGGCCTCTCCTTAGATTCAGCATGGTATATTTTTTTCCTATTCTGTGAATTTGTCTTTTTATCCAGCGAGCTGTAGTTTTGCAGATTAGTCCCTCTAGATCATGCATTTAATATCTCCACAACCGTGCATCGGATTAAAACAAATTATATATGAAAGTTGGTTAGAATTTTGTGTAGAACAATAATATCCAACTTTCATCTAGGTTTGAAATGTTTAAAATGCCGTTTGGTTAAATTTTCTCCTATGCCATGCTAATATGATTTAATGCATAACTATTTAACCGTAGCTCCGAATTTAATAAACTTTATATGTAAATGGGGTAGAATTTTGCCTAGTTTAACATGGTGGCTTTACTTTGCATGTTTATTAAATCTAAAATTATGTTTAGGTCAGAACAGTACCTAATTCATTATTATGCACATGAGGAGTTTCCGGACTTGTTGTCCGTTGTTTCCGGCCTCATTTAAACTTGCCTAGTTAGGTAGTTTTGTTGTGCTTCACCTCTTGCCATGCTAACAACATTTAATCTTGTTGGGTACATAAACGAGATCGAACTAAGTAACTTGAATGTGGTGTTTTGCCAATATGCAACGGAGTTGCATATTGAGCTCCACTTAATTTGTAGGATTGCTTGTGCACTTTGCCATGCCATGCCCTCTTTAAACCGGACATGCATCATACTTGGTTGTGCATCATGCCATGTCTATGTGGTGGTTGTTTACTATGTTGTGTGCTTCTTTCAGGTGCTTGCTTCTCCGGGTTGGTTCCGGTAACGTCGCGTTTGTGAGGAACCGTTCGTCTACGTCTGTTTGTCTTCTTCATGGACTCGCATTTCTTCCTTGCGGGATTTCAGGCAAGATGACCATACCCTCGAAATCACTTCTATCTTTGCTTGCTAGATGCTCGCTCTTTTGCTATGCCTATGCTGCGATAACTACCACTTGCTTATCATGCCTCCCATATTGTTGAACCAAGCCTCTAACCCACCATGTCCTAGCAAACCGTTGTTTGGCTGTGTTACCGCTTTGCTCAGCCCCTCTTATAGCGTTGTTAGTTGCAGGTGAAGATAGAAGTTTGTTCCTTTATGGAACATGGAGATGTTGTTCCTTGTTCGAACATGTTTACTTGTTGGGATATCACAATATCTCTTATTTAATTAATGCATCTATATACTTGGTAAAGGGTGGAAGGCTCGGCCTTATGCATGGTGTTTTGTTCCACCCTTGCCGCCCTAGTTTCCGTCATATTGGTGTTATGTTCCCGGATTTTCCGTTCCTTACGCGGTTGGGTTATAATGGGAACCCCTTGACAGTTCGCCTTGAATAAAACTCCTCCAGCAAGGCCCAACATTGGTTTTACCATTTGCCACCTAGCCATTTTCTTTCCCTTGGGTCGGCCGGCTCAAGGGTCATCTTTATTTTAACCCCCCAGGGCCAGTGCTTCTCGAATTGTTGGTCCAACTGAGCGATATCCGAGGCTACCAGGGGCAACTCTGGGCTGGCTTACCCGACGTCTTGCTCATCCGGTGTGCCCTGAGAATGAGTTATGTGCAGCTCCTATCGGGATTTGTCGGCACAACTAGGTGGCTTTGCTGGTCTTGTTTTACCATTGTCGAAATGTCTTATAACCGGGATTCCGAGTCTGATCGGGTCTTCCCGCTAGAAGGAATATCCTTCGTTGACCGTGAGAGCTTGTGATGGGCTAAGTTGGGACACCCCTGCAGGGATTTGAACTTTTGAAAGCCGTGCCCGCGGTTATGGGCAGATGGGAATTTGTTAATGTCCGGTTGTAGAAAATCTGAAGTTAACCTTAATTAAAATATATCAACTGCGTGTGTTACCGTGATGGTCTCTTTCCGGCGGAGTCCGGGAAGTGAACACAGTGTTGGAGTTATGTTTGACATAGGTTGTTATAGGATCACTTCTTGATCATAGTTGTTCGACCGTGCCTTTGCCTTCTCTTCTCGCTCTCATTTGTGTATGTTAGCCACCATATATGCTAGTCGCTTGCTGTAGCTCCACCTCATACCTTTTACCCTACCTATAAGCTTAAATAGTCTTGATCACGAGGGTGCGAGATTGTTGAGTCCCTGTGACTCACAGATACTTCCAAAACCAGTTTGCAGGTGCCGATGATACCATGCAGGTGACGCCACTGAGCTCAGGAGGAGCTCGATGAAGATCTTGTCCTTTGTGTTGTTTCGTTTCAAGTTGATCAGTAGTGGAGCCCAGTTGGGGTCGATCGGGGATCCGTGTAGCATTGGTGGTAGTCTTCTTTTATTTTGGTTCTGTAGTCGGACCCTGATTGTATCTGGTTGATGTAATGCTTTATTCATGTATTGTGTGAAGTGGCGATTGTAAGCCAACTATGTATCTCTTTCCCTTATGTATTACATGGGTTGTGCGAAGATTACCTCACTTGCAACATTGCTTTCAATGCGGTTATGCCTCTAAGTCATGCTTCGACACGTGGGAGATATAGCCGCATCGAGGGCGTTACAAGTTGGTAATCAGAGCCATCCCCGACCTTAGGAGCCCCCTGCTTGATCGAATCGCTGGCGTTTTTGAGTCTAGAAAATATTTTGAGTCATTTAGGAATTATATATCGGAGAGTTAGGAATTCTTTTTACTCCCCAGTCCCTTCATCGCTCTGGTGAGTCATCCTGACGTAGAGTTTTGACTCTTCTCTTCTCAAATTTCACTAAAAAAATTTAGGATCACGCGGGTATCTTGGAATCGTTCTGATCGATTTGTGACGAGAACATTGTTCTTGGTGCCTCCTGTCATTTAGGGGTTGTGGCAGTGTCCCGGGGAGTTGAGCTCCCAGGTGTTGTCATCACAATTTTATCGTTGCAGTTCTGGAATACCTGAGTTTAGTTTCGCCGACATCGAAAATCTCTCTTATGCAGTTGTTGGTGAGATAACCTCGACGCCACCCAGTACTGGGGCGGGAGTTCGGGAGTATTGCCATAACTCGTATAACAGATGCTTTTCGAAGGTTGAGGTAGACGATTTCCGAAGGTTTCTTGGTTATGTGTTGAAGGATGGATACAGCTGGATGTAGGATATGCTAGTTTTGGGTGAGATATTATGCTTCCCCTGTATCCCCAACACCTGATTGCATAACCGGAAAGTTTTGGGAGTTTATAAGTGGGAATTCAAGTACCTCTTAGGATTTCTTTCCGACAGATGTATGATATGAAATTGGGGTTCGACGTCTAGTGGTCTGCCTATTCACGGTTGGTTTTACAGTGGTCTCGTTGTGTCTTAAAGAGTCCTTGGCTATGCCGACTCGGGGATGCTTCGTATGTCATGTGCACTGCCTTGTACATGATGGTGTTGTACGATCGTGCCCGTGTACGCCCCACCATGAAAATTTCGGACGAAATCTCTATCATATGTTTGTTCTGGCTTATTCTGCAAGCCAATCCTTTGTTTTGTTTTGAGATTGTGGTATTCAAGTTGCTTCAATGTCAAGTGTTGATTCCATACCTTTCCAAAGCGGTGTTCTCATATTCCTATGTGGATACTAATAATTCATGATAATCGAGATTGTCATGTCAATCCTTTTCAACCGGTGTTTCTCTTCTAGTGGGTCCGATCACTTCAACATTCGCAAGATCAAGTATCAGTCTCTTCTGAACGGTGTTTGTTTCATCCGTCTCCAAATTGCCTTTGTTTTTCCCGCCCACCCACCCTTTTTCTTCAACGATTCAGATTTCTTATTCAAGTATCCTTTTTATTGATGGAAAATCTCTCCATTCTTTTCCGTCAATGTTCTTATCTGGTGATTCTCATGAAGATCCTAACGGAACCTCAAGTTCATCATTCTTTTCATCTTCGGTGGTTTCAAGTCGAGCTGTGTTGATCATATCTTTTCCTCGTTTCAAATGTCATCTCTTGCCAGTGCACCTCTTAATCTTCCCCGCTTGCTATTCATTTATTCCGGAGTGCTCAAGGTATCTCGAAGATTTGTGTTTCCACTCTACTTTCGTCCAACATGTTTCGAGGTCATTATCTCTTTCAAGCCATATAATTCAACCAATGCAATCTCTCTTTTCAAGCAATTGTTCTACGGTGTATCTTTTGAGTGGGCCCTAACCCACAGGTCTTTTCCCAGGATCTTACCTGACTCTTCTTATTTTCCCGGAGCTATCCTTAAATTTGTTTTCGAAGTTTGACGTAAGAATGATTTACCATCAGTCAAATGCCTTTCTCCAAGATCTTTCAAATTCTTTTTGTCGTTGGCTCAACTTTTCCATTCTTTATTCCGGCGTGCCTCAATAATTCTTGGTGGTGTTTCTCGTTGTCATTCTCATCATTTGAAGATCGAAGAAGATTTCTCTCTCAATCTTGCTCCTTTCTCTTCAAGATTTGTGATGCTAACTTACTGCCATCCTCTCATAATTGTTTGATTGTGAGTATTCTTTTCACCTATCCGGAGCAATTCAGGAGTCTTTTCAGTTGATTATCCGGAGCCCACCATCTAAGATTTATTCATTCTAGCTTTCAGCTCTCGTTCTCCAAATCTGACCGGGTCTTCATTCAAGTTTTTTCTAATCAGTTCGTGATCTCTTCGTTCTCATGGATCTAAATTCTCTCAAGTATTTTCGTTCTTTTTCAATTCTTACCGGTGGCTCATTCAAGATTTCTCTTCCTTTGTTATTGTATCGATTCATTCGTTCTTTCATCCTAACAGTGGTTTGTCGAAGACCTTCTCAAATTTATGCAATATCTATCTTAATCCTCTCTACAAGAATAAGTGGTGTGTCAAATTCATTGTTTGTCATCAATTTAATTGATGAAGGACAATCATAATATAATTCTTATTCTTGTTTCATTCAAATGATTAATTCTTTATTCCGAAGGCCCTTCAAATTCTCAGTTTCATTTGTTTCATCTTCTCTTTTCCCCGGAGTTCCAACCTCTTTCAATTATATTATCACGAGGATCTCTATCTAAATCATTGTGAGGCTTCAATCTTATTCTTTTCATCAGTCAATTATTTTGGATCATTCTTTTATTACCGGAATTCTTCATGAATGTTCTACATGATGGTTCATGAAGGATTCAATTCCTTCTCGAAATTTTTCATCGAGATTCGTTTCTAAGGACCTCAAACATTCTTCATCTTGCAATCTGGAGTGCAATTCTTTCAACCGTACCATTCGAGGTGGTATTATGTCATTCTTGATAATTTGAGTTCATGTCTCATGATTCCCATGTTGTTAAGAATGATATATTTCAAATCCATCATCTCGTCATTGGAGTTATGTGGGGTTATATTTCACCTAAAGCCTCCCCTAAGGATTCTTGCTATCTATGGTGCTTATAAATGATCCAATTTCTTCTTTTATCCTTCCGGTGAACAAGTTTTCTCGTCTTCATATTCATATCAATCCAATTCTTTTTTTTCCGTGAGTGGCAGAATTTCACCTCATAGTTTTAAGTTGTTCTCCATAAGCCCACTACAAGCTTACTCTCTTTGTTGTTGGTTTTTCCCAACAACTCCGTTCGACCCTTCTCCTAAAGATGCCTTTTCAAGATCTTTTGGGGCACAAGTTGGCATTTTCTTCTCCATTCTTGTATTTCAATCTTCTATTCTTTTTGTTCCGGAGGCATTGTGTGTTGCTCCTTCCGTTCCATCACCTCATTCTGACAAGATCATATTCTTTTCATGCCCACCCATTTAACCGGAATGTTGTGCCCCTTTGCTCAAGTTCTTTCATTTTATCAAGTCTTGTACCACTTTTCAACCGGAGTGCTGCCCAAAGTTGTTCTTCCTTGTTTCCTCTTTGCTAACGGAGTGCTTTCAACTTCATTTATCTCCGTTGTATTCTTTTCTTGATATGGCTTAACCTTTTCAAGGTTCTTTGGTCTCACTCGTTTGTCAAAGAAGCAACTTAGTTTACCTCTCCTTTTTCTCTTCCGTTGTCCCTCCGGTGCCATTCTAGATCTCGGGACGAGATCCTCTCGTAGTGGTGGAGTGTTGTAACGCCCCGAGATCGATCTGCCAGGTGTCTTCTAGTTATTCGTTGCTGTTGCCATGTCATTCGCTTGCGTGTTGCATCTTGTCGTGTCATCATGTGCATTGCATCATCATGTTTTCAAAACTTGCATCCGCCCCGGTCTCCTCGTCCTCTCCGTTGTCCGTTCTGAGCCCAACCACACTTGCACACGCCCGCGACATGTCCGAAATAGTATTTTATAAGTGGCCGAAAAATGTTCTCAGAATGGGATGAGAGTTGGCGTGTGGTCTTATTGTAGTGTAGATAGACCGCCTGTCCAGTTTCATCGCATTCGGAGTATGTTTGAAAGCCCAACCGTTAAACTATAGCGGCATTATAGCCGGGCACACGTCGGACGTTTTCGGTCTCCGGAAATAGTCACTAGGCCTCCCTCTCTTCTCTTCTCTCAGCTTGAGACCGTCTACACAGCTCACTACCTACCGCCAGGTCCAACCTGACCTCTCTCGTCAGCCCGCGGCCCTCCTCGCGCGCGCATCCGAAAATTGTCCCGAACCCGACCCGGGGAGTCATCACCGTTGGGTCCGGATCATCCCCAAACGTCTACAAAACATCACTGTTTCTTTATTTGGACTTCCTAGTCTATTTTTCTCGACCGCTCGATTTTAATTGGAGGGACGGATTAGCCCCTAAACTCTCCCTCTTTCCTTATATATATATACTCCGTAGTCTAAATCTAGACCAAACCCTAAAATCTAGGAGTCTTGTCCCTGCCGCCGCCACACTCAAATCCCCATCGGGATCTCACCCGAGCCAACCATCCACACCCCACATCCCCTCCTCTCGATCCAGTGCGTCAGCGGCAGTCCCGAGCGCCAAGCCCCTCTAGGATGGATCGGGAGCAGTGCTGCCGTTCGCTCGTCGCCAGCAGCCTCAACCACCAGGACGCCACTGCCAGAGCACCAGCAGGACCGCCGCGTCCCTCCCCTGTTCCCTGCTCGTCCTTCTCCTTTCCCTGCCTCTCCCTCACGTTATCTCTCACTCACAGGAGCACCATGGTCGGCCCTCGCCCTTGAGCTCCAACAGGATCCTTGCCCCTGGGTCCCCTGCTTCGACCACCTCCTGGAGCCCGACCATGCGCGCCCTCAAGCCCCTGCCACGGGTACCCACGCAGGCAGCCGCAGTTCCCACGTCTCCAGCGAGTTGGCGACCACGAGAGACATCCATGGCCGCCCCTTGGTGCTTCGCATCGTGCCCGACCATCATCCCCAATGCCAGCTAGCTCCTGTTGCATCACCGTCGCCCGTACGGGACCTCATCTGCCTCCCCTGCCTCACGCCTCGTCACCGGGAGTTCTCGCCAAGTCCGACTTCCATCAGCCATAGTCCAGCCACTCCCAGTCCACATGGCCCCCATCCGCACCATCCCAAGCCGGACCTCGCCGGTGAGACCCCGCCGTCGCACGTCCCCGTCTCTCCCTCTTTTGCCTTCTCTAACCTCCCCTGCTCTCCCTTTCCCTGTCGAACAGAAAGGAGCAGCATCGCCTCCCTGACCTTCGGACTGGCTGGATCCGCCGCGCCCGCGTGGACCTTGCCCTTGCCCGGACCCGCCGCCAGTAGGCCTCTTCTCGGCCGGGTCCGCTGCTACCGATGTTTCCCTGTCGAACAAGCAAGCACGAACCCCAGCGCCAAGTCCACCGCGATCCCCTGCGCATTGACCACGCCCCTGCATCGTCCCTGTGCCTGGGCCATGAGGGCGCCGAGGCCCAGCAACATCTTCTCATCACCAGAACCGGCCCAGCCGCTTCTCCACTTTCGGCCCAATGGCCCGATGTGAGCATAGCCCGGTCCCTCCGGTTTTTTTGTGCATGTGCGTCTGATAGCTATGTTGCGCCTCTTGCCTTACTGGGCCTCTCCTTAGATTCAGCACGGTATATTTTTTTCCTGTTCTGCGAATTTTTCTTTTTATCTAGTGAGCTGCAGTTTTGCAGATTAGTCCCTCTAGATCACGCATTTAATATCTCCACAACCGTGCATCGGATTAAAACAAATTATATATGAAAGTTGGTTAGAATTTTGAGTAGAACAATAATATCCAACTTTCATCTAGGTTTGAAATGTTTAAAATGCCGTTTGGTTAAATTTGCTCCTATGCCATGCTAATATGATTTAACTCGTAACTATTTAACCGTAGCTCTGAATTTAATAAACTTTATATGTAAATGGGGTAGAATTTTGCCTAGTTTAACATGGTGGCTTTACTTTGCATGTTTAATAACTCTAAAATTATGTTTAGGGCAGAACAGTACCTAATTCATTATTATGCACATGAGGAGTTTCCGGACTTGTTGTTCGTTGTTTCCGGCCTCATTTAAACTTGCCTAGTTAGGTAGTTTTGTTGTGCTTCACCTCTTGCCATGCTAACAACATTTAATCTTGTTGGGTACATAAACGAGATCGAACTAAGTAACTTGAATGTGGTGTTTCGCCAATATGCAATGAAGTTGCATATTGAGCTCAACTTAATTTGTAGGATTGCTTGTGCACTTTGCCATGCCATGCCCTCTTTAAACCGGACATGCATCATACTTGGTTGTGCATCATGCCATGTCTATGTGGTGGTTGTTTACTATGTTGTGTGCTTCTTTCCGGTGTTTGCTTCTCCGGGTTGGTTCCGGTAACGTCGCGTTTGTGAGGAACCGTTCATCTACGTCCGTTTGTCTTCTTCATGGACTCGCTCTTCTTCCTTGCGGGATTTCAGGAAAGATGACCATACCCTCGAAATCACTTGTATCTTTGCTTGCTAGATGCTCGCTCTTTTGCTATGCCTATGCTGCGACACCTACCACTTGCTTATCATGCCTCCCATATTATTGAACCAAGCCTCTAACCCACCTTGTCCTAGCAAACCGTTGTTTGGCTGTGTTACCGCTTTGCTCAGCCCCTCTTATAGCGTTGTTAGTTGCAGGTGAAGATAGAACTTTGTTCCTTGTTGGAACATGGAGATGTTGTTCCTTGTTGGAACATGTTTACTTGTTGGGATATCACAATATCTCTTATTTAATTAATGCATCTATATACTTGGTAAAGGGCGGAAGGCTCGGCCTTATGCCTGGTGTTTTGTTCCACTCTTGCCGCCCTAGTTTCCGTCATATCGGTGTTATGTTCCCGGATTTTGTGTTCCTTACGCGGTTGGGTTATAATGGGAACCCCTTGACAGTTCGCCTTGAATAAAACTCCTCCAGCAAGGCCCAACATTGGTTTTACCATTTGCCCCCTAGCCCTTTTCTTTCCCTTGGGTCGGCCAGCTCAAGGGTCATCTTTATTTTAACCCCCCCGGGCCAGTGCTTCTCTAAGTGTTGGTCCAACTGAGCGATGTCCGAGGCTACCAGGGGAAACTCTGGGTTGGCTTACCCGACATCTTGCTCATCCGGTGTGCCCTGAGAACGAGTTATGTGCAGCTCCTATCGAGATTTGTCAGCACATCTGGGTGGCTTTGCTGGTCTTGTTTTACCATTGTCGAAATGTCTTGTAACCGGGATTCCGAGCCTGATCGGGTCTTCCCGCTAGAAGGAATATCCTTCGTTGACCATGAGAGCTTGTGATGGGCTAAGTTGGGACACCCCTGCAGGGATTTGAACTTTCGAAAGCCGTGCCCGCGGTTATGGGCAGATGGGAATTTGTTAATGTCCGGTTGTAGAAAATCTGAAGTTAACCTTAGTAAAATACATCAACCGCGTGTGTTACCGTGATGGTCTCTTTCCGGCGGAGTCCGAGAAGTGAACACAGTGTTGGAGTTATGTTTGACGTAGGTTGTTATAGGATCACTTCTTGATCATAGTTGTTCGACCGTGCCTTTGCCTTCTCTTCTTGCTCTCATTTGCGTATGTTAGCCACCATATATGCTAGTCGCTTGTTGTAGCTCCACCTCATACCTTTTACCCTACCTATAAGCTTAAATAGTCTTGATCGCGAGGGTGCGAGATTGCTGAGTCCCCGTGACTCACAGATACTTCCAAAACCAGTTTGCAGGTGCCGATGATACCATGTAGGTGACGCCACTGAGCTCAGGAGGAGCTCAATGAAGATCTTGTCCTTTGTGTTGTTTCGTTTCCAGTTGATCAGTAGTGGAGCCCAGTTGGGGTCGATTGGGGATCCGTGTAGCATTTGGGGTAGTCTTCTTTTATTTTGGTTCCGTAGTCGGACCCTGATTGTATCTGGTTGATGTAATGCTTTATTCATGTATTGTGTGAAGTGGCGATTGTAAGCCAACTATGTATCTCTTTCCCTTATGTATTACATGGGTTGTGCGAAGATTACCTCACTTGCGACATTGCTTTCAATGTGGTTATGCCTCTAAGTCGTGCGTCGACACGTGGGAGATATAGCCGCATCGAGGGCGTTACATAGGGATTGTGATGGGTACTTGGTGTTGGGGAACGTAGTAATTTCAAAAAAATTCCTACGCACACGCAAGATCATGGTGATGCATAGCAATGAGGGGGAGAGTCTGATCTACGTACCCTTGTAGATCGCAACGGAAGCGTTGACACAACGTAGAGGAAGTAGTCGTACGTCTTCTTCCCGATCCGACCAATCCAAGCACCGTTACTCCGGCACCTCCGAGTTCTTAGCACACGTTCAGCTCGATGACGATCCCCGGGCTCCAATCCAGCAAAGCTTCGGGGAAGAGTTCCGTCAGCACGACGGCGTGGTGACGATCTTGATGCACTACCGACGCAGGGCTTCGCCTAAGCACTACAACGATATGATCGAGGTGGAATTTGGTGGCAGGGGGCACCGCACACGGCTAAGGAACGATCTCAATGATTAACTTGTGTGTCTAGAGGTGCCCCCTGCCCCCGTATATAAAGGTTGCCATGGGGAGGGCTGGCCGGCCAAGCCTATGGAGGCGCAGGAGGAGTCCTACTCCTACCGGGAGTAGGACTCCCCCCCAATCCTATTCCTAATAGGACTCCCAAGGGAAAAGAGAGGGAGAGAGGTGGCCGGCCACCTCTCCTAGTCCTAATAGGACTAGGGGAGGGGGGAGGCGCGCAGCCCACTATGGGCAGCCCCTTTCACCTTTCCACCAAAGCCCAATAAGGCCCATATGGCTCCCGGGGGGTTCCGGTAACCTCCCGGTGATCCGGTAAAATCCCGATTTCACCCGGAACACTTCCGATGTCCAAACATAGGCTTCCAATATATCAATCTTTATGTCTCGACCATTTAGAGACTCCTCGTCATGTCCGTGATCACATCCGGGACTCCGAACAACCTTAGGTACATCAAAATGCATAAACTCATAATAACTGTCATCGTAACGTTAAGCGTGCGGACCCTACGGTTCGAGAACAATGTAGACATGACCGAGACACGTCTCCGGTCAATAACCAATAGCGGGACCTGGATGCCCATATTGGCTCCTACATATTCTACGAAGATCTTTATCGGTCAGACCGCATAACAACATACGTCGTTCCCTTTGTCATCGGTATGTTACTTGCCCGAGATTTGATCGTCGGTATCCAATACCTAGTTCAATCTCGTTACCGGCAAGTCTCTTTACTCGTTCCGTAATACATCATCCCGCAACTAACTCATTAGTTGCAATGCTTGCAAGGCTTGTATAATGTGTATTACCGAGAGGGCCCAGAGATACCTCTCCGACAATCGGAGTGACAAATCCTAATCTCGAAATACGCCAACCCAACATCTACCATTGGAGACACCTGTAGTACTCCTTTATAATTACCCAGTTACGTTGTGACGTTTGGTAGCACCCAAAGTGTTCCTCCGGCAAACGGGAGTTGCATAATCTCATAGTCATAGGAACATGTATAAGTCATGAAGAAAGCAATAGCAACATACTAAACGATCGGGTGCTAAGCTAATGAAATGGGTCATGTCAATCAGATCATTCAACTAATGATGTGACCTCGTTAATCAAATAACAACACATTGTTCATGGTTAGGAAACTTAACCATCTTTGATTAACAAGCTAGTCAAGTAGAGGCATACTAGTGACACTCTGTTTGTCTATGTATTCACACATGTATTATGTTTCAGGTTAATACAATTCTAGCATGAATAATAAACATCATGATATAATGAAATAAATAATAACTTTATTATTGCCTCTAGGGCATATTTCCTTCAGTCTCCCACTTGCACTAGAGTCAATAATCTAGATTACACAGTAATGATTCTAACACCCATGGAGCCTTGGTGCTGATCATGTTTTGCTCGTGGAAGAGGCTTAGTCAACGGGTCTGCAACATTCAGATCCGTATGTATCTTGCAAATCTCTATGTCTCCCACCTGGACTAGATCCCGGATGGAATTGAAGCGTCTCTTGATGTGTTTGGTCCTTTTGTGAAATCTGGATTCCTTTGCCAAAGCAATTGCACCAGTATTGTCACAAAAGATTTTCATTGGACCCGATGCACTAGGTATGACACCTAGATCGGATATGAACTCCTTCATCCAGACTCCTTCGTTCGCTGCTTCCGAAGCAGCTATGTACTCCGCTTCACATGTAGATCCTGCTACGACGCTTTGTTTAGAACTGCTCCAACTGACAGCTCCACCATTTATAGTAAACACGTATCCGGTTTGCGATTTAGAATCGTCCGGATCAGTGTCAAAGCTTGCATCAACGTAACCTCTTACGGTGAGCTCTTTGTCACCTCCATATACGAGAAACATATCCTTAGTCCTTTTCAGGTATTTCAGGATGTTCTTGACCGCTGTCCAGTGATCCACTCCTGGATTACTTTGGTACCTCCCTGCTAAACTTATAGCAAGGCACACATCAGGTCTGGTACACAGCATTGCATACATGATAGAGCCTATGGCTGAAGCATGGGGAACATCTTTCATTTTCTCTCTATCATCTGTAGTGGTCGGGCATTGAGTCTGACTCAACTTCACACCTTGTAACACAGGCAAGAACCTTTTCTTTGCTTGATCCATTTTGAACTTCTTCAAAATCTTGTCAAGGTATGTGCTTTGTGAAAGTCCAATTAAGCGTCTTGATCTATCTCTATAGATCTTAATGCCCAATATGTAAGCAGCTTCACCGAGGTCTTTCATTGAAAAACTCTTATTCAAGTATCCCTTTATGCTATCCAGAAATTCTATATCATTTCCAATCAGCAATATGTCATCGACATATAATATCAGAAATGCTACAGAGCTCCCACTCACTTTCTTGTAAATACAGGCTTCTCCAAAAGTCTGTATAAAGCCAAATGCTTTGATCACACTATCAAAGCGTTTATTCCAACTCCGAGATGCTTGCACCAGTCCATAAATGGATTGCTGGAGTTTGCACACTTTGTTAGCTCCCTTTGGATCGACAAAACCTTCCGGTTGCATCATATACAACCCTTCTTCCAGAAATCCATTCAGGAATGCAGTTTTGACATCCATCTGCCAAATTTCATAATCATAAAATGCGGCAATTGCTAACATGATTCTGACAGACTTAAGCATTGCTATGGGTGAGAAGGTCTCATCGTAGTCAACCCCTTGAACTTGTCGAAAACCTTTTGCAACAAGTCGAGCTTTATAGACAGTAACATTACCGTCAGTGTCAGTCTTTTTCTTGAAGATCCATTTATTCTCAATTGCTTGCCGATCATCGGGCAAGTCAACCAAAGTCCATACTTTGTTCTCATACATGGATCCCATCTCAGATTTCATGGCCTCAAGCCACTTTGCGGAATCTGGGCTCACCATCGCTTCTTCATAGTTCGTAGGTTCATCATGATCTAGTAGCATGACTTCCAGAACTGGATTACCGTACCACTCTGTCGCGGATCTTGCTTTGGTTGATCTATGAGGTTCATTAGTATCTTGTTCTGAAGTTTCATGATCATTATCATTAACTTCCTCACTTATTGGTGTAGGTGTCGCAGAAACAGTTTTCTGTGATGTACTACTTTCTAATAAGGGAGCGGGTACAGTTACCTCGTCAAGTTCTACTTTCGTCCCACTCACTTCTTTCGAGAGAAACTCCTTCTCAAGAAAGTTTCCGAATTTAGCAACAAAAGTCTTGCCTTCGGATCTGTGATAGAAGGTGTATCCAATAGTTTCCTTTGGATATCCTATGAAGACACATTTCTCCGATTTGGGTTCGAGCTTATCAGGTTGAAGCTTTTTCACATAAGCATCGCAACCCCAAACTTTAAGAAACGACAACTTTGGTTTCTTGCCAAACCACAGTTCATAAGGCGTCGTCTCAACGGATTTTGATGGTGCCCTATTTAACGTGAATGCGGCCGTCTCTAAAGCGTATCCCCAGAACGATAGCGGTAAATCAGTAAGATACATCATAGATCGTACCATATCTAGTAAAGTACGATTACGACGTTCGGACACACCATTACGCTGTGGTGTTCCGGGTGGCGTGAGTTGCGAAACTATTCCACAATTTTTCAAATGTATACCAAACTCGTAACTCAAATATTCTCCTCCACGATCAGATCGTAGAAACTTTATTTTCTTGTTACGATGATTTTCAACTTCACTCTGAAATTCCTTGAACTTTTCAAATGTTTCAGACTTGTGTTTCATTAAGTAGATATACCCATATCTGCTTAAATCATCTGTGAAGGTGAGAAAATAACGATATCCGCCACGAGCCTCAATATTCATTGGACCACATACATCGGTATGTATGATTTCCAATAAATCTGTTGCTCTCTCCATAGTACCGGAGAACGGTGTTTTAGTCATCTTGCCCATGAGGCACGGTTCGCAAGTACCAAGTGATTCATAATCAAGTGGTTCCAAAAGTCCATCAGTATGGAGTTTCTTCATGCGCTTTACACCGATATGACCTAAACGGCAGTGCCACAAATAAGTTGCACTATCATTATCAACTCTGCATCTTTTGGCTTCTACATTATGAATATGTGTATCACTACTATCGAGATTTAACAAGAATAGACCACTCTTCAAGGGTGCATGACCATAAAAGATATTACTCATATAAATAGAACAACCATTATTCTCCGATTTAAATGAATAACCGTCTCGCATTAAACAAGATCCAGATATAATGTTCATGCTCAACGCTGGCACCAAATAACAATTATTTAGGTCTAATATTAATCCCGAAGGTAGATGTAGAGGTAGCGTGCCGACCGCGATCACATCGACTTTGGAACCGTTTCCCACGCGCATCGTCACCTCGTCCTTAGCTAATCTTCGCTTAATCCGTAGTCCCTGTTTCGAGTTGCAAATATTAGCAACAGAACCAGTATCAAATACCCAGGTGCTACTGCGAGCATTAGTAAGGTACACATCAATAACATGTATATCACATATACCTTTGTTCACCTTGCCATCCTTCTTATCCGCCAAATACTTGGGGCAGTTCCGCTTTCAGTGACCAGTCTGCTTGCAGTAGAAGCACTCAGTTTCAGGCTTAGGTCCAGACTTGGGTTTCTTCTCCTGAGCAGCAACTTGCTTGCCGTTCTTCTTGAAGTTCCCCTTCTTCTCACCATTGCCCTTTTTCTTGAAACTAGTGGTTTTGTTAACCATCAACACTTGATGCTCCTTCTTGATTTCTACCTCCGCAGCTTTCAGCATTGCGAAGAGCTCGGGAATAGTCTTGTTCATCCCTTGCATATTCTAGTTCATCACGAAGCTCTTGTATCTTGGTGGCAGTGATTGGAGAAGTCTGTCAATGACGCAATCATATGGAAGATTAACTCCCATCTGAATCAAGTGATTGTTATACCCAGACATTTTGAGTATATGCTCACTGACAGAACTGTTCTCCTCCATCTTGCAGCTATAGAACTTATTGGAGACTTCATATCTCTCAATCCAGGCATTTGCTTGAAATATTAACTTCAACTCCTGGAACATCTCATATGCTCCATGACGTTCAAAACGTCGTTGAAGTCCCGATTCTAAGCCGTAAAGCATGGCACACTGAACTATCGAGTAGTCATCAGCTTTGCTCTGCCAGACATTCATAACATCTGGTGTTGCTCCAGCAGCAGGCCTGGCACCCAGCGGTGCTTCCAGGACGTGATTCTTCTGTGCAGCAATGAGGATAATCCTCAAGTTACGGACCCAGTCCGTGTAATTGCTACCATCATCTTTCAACTTTGCTTTCTCAAGGAACGCATTAAAATTCAACGGAACAACAGCACGAGCCATCTATCTACAATCAACATAAACAAGCAAGATACTATCAGGTACTAAGTTCATGATAAATTTAAGTTCAATTAATCATATTACTTAAGAACTCCCACTTAGATAGACATCCCTCTAATCCTCTAAGTGATCACGTGATCCAAATCAACTAAACCATGTCCGATCATCACGTGAGATGGAGTAGTTTCATCGGTGAACATCATTATGTTGATCATATCTACTATATGATTCACGCTCGACCTTTCGGTCTCCGTGTTCCGAGGCCATATCTGTATATGCTTGGCTCGTCAAGTATAACCTGAGTATTCTGCGTGTGCAACTGTTTTGCACCCGTTGTATTTGAACGTAGAGCCTATCACACCCGATCATCACGTGGTGTCTCAGCATGAAGAATTTTCGCAACGGTGCATACTCAGGGAGAACACTTCTTGATAATTTAGTGAGAGATCATCTTATAATGCTACCGTCAATCAAAGCAAGATAAGATGCATAAAAGATAAACATCACATGCAATCAATATAAGTGATATGATATGGCCATCATCATCTTGTGCTTGTGATCTCCATCTCCGAAGCACTGTCATGATCACCATCGTCACCGGCGCGACACCTTGATCTCCATCGTAGCATCGTTGTCGTCTCGCCAATCTTATGCTTCCACGATTATCACTACTGCTTAGCAATAAAGTAAAGCATTACATCGCGATTTCATTGCATACAATAAAGCGACAACCATATGGCTCCTGCCAGTTGCCGATAACTTGGTTACAAAACATGATCATCTCATACAATAAAATCAGCATCATGCCTTGACCATATCACATCACAACATGCCCTGCAAAAACAAGTTAGACGTCCTCTACTTTGTTGTTGCAAGTTTTACGTGGCTGCTACGGGCTTAAGCAAGAACTCATCTCACCTACGCATCAAAACCACAATGATAGTTTGTCAAATAGACTCCGTTTTAACCTTCTCAAGGACCGGGCGTAGCCATACTCGGTTCAACTAAAGTTGGAGAGACAGTCGCCCGCAAGCCATCTATGTGCAAAGCACGTCGAGGGAACCGGTCTCGCGTAAGCGTACGCGTAAGGTTGGTCCGGGTCGTCTCGTCCAACAATACCGCCGAACCAAAGTATGACATGCTGGTAGGCAGTATGACTTGTATCGCCCACAACTCACTTGTGTTCTACTCATGCAAATAACATCAAACCATAAAACCTAGGCTCTGATGCCACTGTTGGGGAACGTAGTAATTTCAAAAAAATTCCTACGCACACGCAAGATCATGGTGATGCATAGCAACGAGGGGGAGAGTCTGATCTACGTACCCTTGTAGATTGCAACGGAAGCGTTGACACAACGTAGAGGAAGTAGTCGTACGTCTTCTTCCCGATCCGACCGATCCAAGCACCGTTACTCCGGCACCTCCGATTTCTTAGCACACGTTCAACTCGATGACGATCCCCGGGCTCCGATACAACAAAGCTTCGGGGAAGAGTTCCGTCAGCACGACGGCGTGGTGACGATCTTGATGTACTACCGACACAGGGCTTTGCCTAAGCACTACAACGATATGATCGAGGTGGAATTTGGTGGCAGGGGGCACCGCACACGGCTAAGGAACGATCTCAATGATCAACTTGTGTGTCTAGAGGTGCCCCCTGCCCCCGTATATAAAGGTTGCCAGGGGGAGGGCTGGCCGGCCAAGCCTATGGAGGCGCAGGAGGAGTCCTACTCCTACCGGGAGTAGGACTCCCCCCCCCCAATCCTATTCCTAATAGGACTCCCAAGGGAAAAGAGAGGGAGAGAGGTGGCCGGCCACCTCTCCTAGTCCTAATAGGACTAGGGGAGGGGGGAGGCACGCAGCCCACTATGGGCAGCCCCTTTCACCTTTCCACTAAAGCCCAATAAGGCCCATATGGCTCCCGGGGGGTTCCGGTAACCTCCCGGTGATCCGGTAAAATCCCGATTTCACCCGGAACACTTCCGATGTCCAAACATAGGCTTCCAATATATCAATCTTTATGTCTCGACCATTTCGAGACTCCTCGTCATGTCCGTGATCACATCCGGGACTCCGAACAACCTTCGGTACATCAAAATGCATAAACTCATAATAACTGTCATCGTAACGTTAAGCGTGCGGACCCTATGGTTCGAGAACAATGTAGACATGACCGAGACACGTCTCCGGTCAATAACCAATAGCGGGACCTGGATGCCCATATTGGCTCCTACATATTCTATGAAGATCTTTATCGGTCAGACCGCATAACAACATACGTCGTTCCCTTTGTCATCGGTATGTTACTTGCCCGAGATTCGATCGTCGGTATCCAATACCTAGTTCAATCTCGTTACCGGCAAGTCTCTTTACTCGTTCCGTAATACATCATCCCGCAACTAACTCATTAGTTGCAATGCTTGCAAGGCTTGTATAATGTGTATTACCGAGAGGGCCCAGAGATACCTCTCCGACAATCGGAGTGACAAATCCTAATCTCGAAATACGCCAACCCAACATCTACCATTGGAGACACCTGTAGTACTCCTTTATAATCACCTGGTTACGTTGTGACGTTTGGTAGCACCCAAAGTGTTCCTCCGGCAAACGGGAGTTGCATAATCTCATAGTCATAGGAACATGTATAAGTCATGAAGAAAGCAATAGCAACATACTAAACGATCGGGTGCTATGCTAATGAAATGGGTTATGTCAATCAGATCATTCAACTAGTGATGTGACCTCGTTAATCAAATAACAACACATTGTTCATGGTTAGGAAACTTAACCATCTTTGATTAACGAGCTAGTCAAGTAGAGGCATACTAGTGACACTCTGTTTGTGTATGTATTCACACATGTATTATGTTTCAGGTTAATACAATTCTAGCATGAATAATAAACATTTATCATGATATAAGGAAATAAATAATAACTTTATTATTGCCTCTAGGGCATATTTTCTTCACTTGGTATGTTGACTTTTGCGCAGACTCCCAGGCAACGGCGCTAGAAATGGCTCGTTGTCGGGAGTCAAATATTGAGTTGCGCAAACCTCCCCGGCAATGGCGCCAGAAATTCTTCTTGCTGCCTCTTGAGCACTGCGTTGGATTTCCCCGAAGAGGAGAGGATGATGCAGCAAAGTAGCGTAAGTATTTCCCTCAGTTTTTGAGAACCAAGCTATCAATCTAGTAGGAGGCTACGCACAAGTCCCTCGTACCTACACAAAAACAATAGCTCAACGCAACCAACGGGCTTAGGGGTTGTCAATCCCTTCATGGTCACTTACGAAAGTGAGATCTGATAGAGATGATAAATAATATTTTTGGTATTTTTGGTATTATTGGTATAGAGATGCAAAGTAAAAGCAAAGCAATAATAAAGTGATGGAGATTAATATGATGAGAAAGAGACCCGGGAGCCATAAGTTTCACTAGTGGCTTCTCTCAAGAGCATAAGTATTCTACGTGGGTGAACAAATTACTGTTGAGCAATTGACAGAATTGAGCATAGTTATGAGAATATCTAGGTATGATCATGTATATAGGCATCACGTTCGAGACAAGTAGACCGACTCCTGCCTACATCTACTATTACTCCACTCATCGACCGCTATCCAGCATGCATCTAGAGTATTAAGTTAAAAACAGAGTAACGCCTTAAGCAAGATGACATGATGTAGAGGGATAGTTTCATGCAATATGATAAAAAAAACCCATCTTGTTCTCCTCAATGGCAAAGATACAATACGTGCCTTGCTTCCCCTTCTGTCACTGGGAAAGGACACCGCAAGATCGAACCCAAAGCTAAGCACTTCTCCCATGGCAAGAACAACCAATCTAGTAGGCCAAACCAAACTGATAATTCGAAGAGACTTGCAAAGATAACCAATCATACATAAAAGAATTCAGAGAAGATTCAAATATTATTCATAGATAGACTTGATCATAAACCCACAATTCATCGGTCTCAACAAACACATCGCAAAAACAAGATTACATCGAATAGATCTCCACAAGAGTGGGGGAGAACATTGTATTGAGATCCAAGAAGAGAGAAGAAGCCATCTAGCTACTAACAAACGGAGTCCAAATGGAGTGAAACCTTTGAGAAGTAAACTACTGACATTCATCGGAAGGGCTTGGATGATGATGTATAAGCCCTCCGTGATCGATGCCCCCTCCGGTGGAGCTCCGGAACAGGCCCCAAGATGGGATCTCGTGGATACAGAAAGTTGCGGCGGTGGAATTAGGTTTTTGGCTCCGTATTTGATCGTTTGGGGGTATGTGGATATATATAGGAGGAAGAAGTATGTCAGTGGACCAACAGGCGGCCCACGAGGGTGGGGGCGCGCCTGGTGGGGGGGGGGGGGGTAGGGCGCGCCCCCTACCTCGTGGCCTCCTGTTACGTGCCTTGACGTAGGGTCCAAGTCTCCTGAGTTGTATTCGGTGAGAAAATCACGTTCCCAAAGGTTTCACTCTGCTTGGTCTCCGTTTGACATTCCTTTTCTTCGAAACACTAAAACAGGTAAAAACAACAATTCTGGGCTGGGCCTCCGGTTAATAGGTTAGTCCCAAAAATAATATAAAAGTGGATAATAAAGCCAAATAATGTCCAAAACAGTAGATAATATAGCATGGAGCAATCAAAAATTATAGATAGGTTGGAGACGTATCACATCCAACCATAAAAGCACATGACAACCTCTGCTTCCCTCTGCGAAGGGCCTATCTTTTATTCTTGTCTTATACTTCATACAAGAGTCATGGTGATTTTCACCTTTCCTTTTTACATTTTATCCTTTGGCAAGTACAATGTGTTGTAAAGATTATGATATATAGAGCTAATTGGATGTAAGCTTTCATGAACTATTATTGTTGACATTACCCTTGAGGTAAAAGGTTAGGAGGCGAAATTATAAGCCCCTATCTTTCTTTGTGTCCAACTAAAACTTCATACCCATAAATATTGCGTGAGTGTTAGCAATTGTGAAAGACTAAATGATAGTTGAGTACGTGGACTTGCTGAAAAGCTCTTATATTGACTCTTTCCGATATTATGATAAATTTCAATTGCTTCAATGACTGAGATTATAGTTTGTTAGTTTTCAGTGAAGTTTCTGATTCATACTTGAAATTGTGAATGAATTGTTACTTTAGCATAAGGAATCATATGACAATATATATATGTATGTTGCTGTTATAAGAATGATCATGATGCCCTCATGTCCGTATTTTATTTTATCAACACCTCTATCTCTAAACATGTCGACATATTTTTCGATATCGACTTTCGCTTGAGGACAAGCGAGGTCTAAGCTTGGGGGAGTTGATACGTCCATTTTGCATCATGGTTTTATATCAATATTTATTGCATTATGGGCTGTTATTACACATTATGTCACAATACTTATGCCTATTCTCTCTCATTTTACAAGGTTTCCATGAAGAGGGAGAATGACGGCAGCTGGGATTCTGGGCTGGAAAAGGAGAAAATATTAGAGACCTATTCTGCACAACTCCAAAAGTCCTGAAACTCCACGGAAGTCAGTTTCAGAATATATAAAAAATATTGGGTGAAGGAAGCACCAGAGGGGGACCCACAATCCACGAGGGTGGGGGCGCGCCCTACCCCCTGGGCGCGCATCCCTGCCTCATGGGCCCCCTGGCAGGCCTCTGGTGCCCATCCTCTGCTATATGAAGTCTTTCATCCGGGAAAAATCATAAGCAAGCTCACGGGACGAAATTCCACCGGAACAAGGCGGAACCTTCGCAGAACCAATCTAGGGCTCTGGCAGAGCTGTTCTGCCGGGGAAACATCCCTCCGGGAGGGGGAAATAATCAACATCGTCATCACCATCGATCCTCTCATCGGGAGGGGGTCATTCTCCATCAACATCTCCACCAGCACCATCTCATCTCAAACCCTATTTCATCTCTTGTATCCAATCTTTGTCTCAAAATCTCAGATTGGTACCTGTGGGTTGCTAGTAGTGTTGATTACTCCTTGTAGCTGATGCTAGTTGGTTTACTTGGTGGAAGATCATATGTTCAGATCCTTTATGCATATTAATACCCCTCTGATTATGAACATGAATATGATTTGTGAGTAGTTACGTTTGTTCCTGAGGACATGGGAGAAGTCTTGCTATAAATAGTCATGTGAATTTGGTATTCGTAAGATATTTTGATGAGATGTATGTTGTCTTTCCTCTAGTCGTGTCATGTGAACGTCGACTACATGACACTTCACCATTGTTTGGGCCTAGGGGAAGGCATTGGGAACTAATAAGTAGATGATGGGTTGCTAGAGTGATAGAAGCTTAAACCCTAGTTTATGAGTTGCTTTGTAAGGGGCTGATTTGGATCCATATGTTTCATGCTATGGTTAGGTTTACCTTAATACTTCTTTTGTAGTTGCGGATGCTTGCAAGAGGGGTTAATCATAAGTGGGATGCTTGTCCAAGGAAGGGCAGTACCCAAGCACCGGTCCACCCACATATCAAATTATCAAAGTACCGAACGCGAATCATATGAACGTGAGGAAAACTAGCTTGACGATAATTCCCATGTGTCCTCGGGAGCGCTTTCCATTATATAAGAGTTTGTCCAGGCCTGTACTTTGCTACAAAAAGGATTGGGCCATCTTGTTGCACCTTATTTACTTTTATTACTTGTTACCCATTACAAATTACCTTATCACAAAACTATCTGTTACTGATAATTTTAGTGCTTGCAGGGAATACCTTACTGAAAACTGCTTATCATTTCCTTTTGCTCCTTGTTGGGTTCGACACTCCTACTTATCGAAAGGACTACGATAGATCCCCTAAACTTGTGTGTCATCAAAAGGCTTTAGGTCGAGATGCTGAGGGGCTACGCGTCTTCGGACGTCTTCCCGCGACATTTGCCCTTCTTCATAGAACATCCCTATTTTTTCGAGGACCTCCTTCATGATGATTTGGGCAAGTTCACGCTGGATGTGATAGAACTCAGCTCGGAGTCGATGATCCGAGATATATCCTAGGTTCTTTGCCCACTGCAGAATATGGGCATCACCAGATCTAGGTGACATGCGAAGGTTCTGCTGATCCCGTCTGTACTCCAGCATGTGGTGGAGGACATAGAATCCATCACTGAGAGTACCACTCGGTTGCTGGATGCAGCAAAAATCGGTCTGACGGCCGAAGGCGGGCATGCGGTTCCTTGTCTTCTTAAGCGTGATCTCTCCACCCTGTAGGTCGTAGCTAAAGGTAGCACTGTTGAGAACATACTTGATGTGGGTGTAATCATTTTTCTTCCGATTCTTTGACAAGTCCAAGTAAGGTGCATGGGAGAATCGGGGTAAAGGATGATAAGGACGGCGCGCCCGTCGCTGCACAAAATAATTACACCTCAAATTAGCCTCCACGCGTGCAAATGAATGATTGAAAACGAAGGAAGGATATCCGCGGATGACTTACATGGGATGATAAGGCACGAGAATCGTCTCCTTGTCCTTATTGTGCATGAAGTACGGGTTAGCAAGACAGATATAAGGTATCTGCTCAATCCTGATGATGTAGTTCGTGTACAAGGCAAAAAGGCGGACAAACGTATAATCCAGCCTTTTCAAGTGAAATATGTCGAAGATGTAATTGATACGTCTCCAACGTATCTATAATTTTTTATTGTTCCATGCTATTATATTATCTATTTTGGATGTTTAATGGGATTTAATATGCACTATATTATTTTTGGGACTAAACTATTAACCGGAGGCCCAGTGCCAGTTGCTGTTTTTTGCCTATTTCAATGTTTCGTAGAAAAGGAATATCAAACGGGATCCAAACGGAACGAAACCTTCGCGAGCATCTTTTTTGGAACAAACGCAATCTAGGAGACTTGGAGTGGAGGTCAAGGAAGCAACGAGGCAGCCACGAGGTAGGGCGGCGCCCCCCTCCCACCCTCGTGGGCCCCTCATAGCTCCACCGACCTACTTCCTTCGCCTATATATACTCTTATACCCTGAAAACATCCAGGGGAGCCACGAAACTACTTTTCCACCGCCGCAACCTTCTGTACCCGTGAGATCACATCTAGGGACCTTTTCCGACGATCTGCCGGAGGGGGATTCGATCATGGACGGCTTCTACATCAACATCGTAGCCTCTTCGATGATGTGTGAGTAGTTTACCACAGACCTTCGGGTCCATAGTTATTAGCTTGATGGCTTCTTCTCTCTCTTTGGTTCTCAATACAAAGTTCTCCTCGATGTTCTTGGGATCTATTCGATGTAATTCTTTTTGCGGTGTGTTTGCCGAGATCCGATGAATTGTTGGTTTATGATCCAGATTATCTATGAATAATATTTGATTCTTCTCTGAATTCTTATATGCATGATTTGATATCTTTTCAAGTCTCTTCGAATTATCAGTTTGGTTTGGCCTACTAGATTGATCGTTCTTGCAATGGGAAAAGTGCTTAGCTTTGGGTTCAATCTTGCGGTGCTTGATCCCAGTGACAGAAAGGGAGCCGACATGTATTGTATTGTTGCCATCTAGGATAAAAAGATGGGGTTTATATCATATTGCTTGAGTTTATCCCTCTACATCATGTGATCTTGCCTAATGTGTTACTCTGTTCTTATGAACTTAATACTCTAGATGCATGCTGGATAGCGGTCGATGTGTGGAGTAATAGTAGTAGATGCAGAATCGTTTCGGTCTACTTGACACAGACGTGAGGCCTATATTCATGATCATGCCTAGATATCATCATAACTATGCACTTTTCTATCAATTGCTCAGCAGTAATTTCTTCACCCACCGTAACATATGCTATCTTGAGAGAAGCCACTAGTGAAACCTATGGCCCCAGGGTCTACTTTACATCATATAAGTTTCCGATCTACAATTCTAGTTTACTATTTATTTTGCAATCTCTACTTTTAAATCTATACAACAAAAATACCAAAAATATTTATCTTATTATCTTTATCATATCTCACTTTTGTAAGGGTCCATGAAGGGATTGAGAACCCCTTTATCGCGTTGGTTGCGAGGTTCTTGTTTGTTTGTGCAGGTACTAGGCGACTTGCGTGTAGTCTCCTACTGGATTGATACCTTGGTTCTCAAAAACTGACGGAAATACTTAAGCTAATTTGCTGCATCACCCTTTCATCTTCAAGGGAAAACCAACGCATGCTCAAGAGGTAGCAAGAAGGATTTCTGGCGCCGTTGCCGGGGAGATTTGCACCAAGTCAAGTCAAGATTTGATCTCCCATCAACTAGCCATTTCTGGCGCCGTTGCCAGGGAGATCTACACTCAAGTAAAGACATACCAAGTACCCATCACAAACTCTTATCGCTCGCATTACATTATTTGCCATTTGCCTCTCATTTTGCTCTCCCGCACTTCACCCTTGCTGTTTTATTCGCCTCTTTTCCGTTCGCCCTTTTTCCGTTCGCCGTCTTTCGCTTGCCTCTTGTGTGATCGTGTGTTAGATCGTTTGTTTTGCCGTCATGGACAGTCCTTCTATCATTGTTAGTACTTCCGATAATGAAGTTCTTAATTTTAAACAAAGGGAGGGAGAAAATCTAAAAGATGCTTGGTATAGAATTTGCAATGCTGAGAATAGATCAATTAGGAAGCAATCTACTTCCGTTCTTCTTCACAATTTTTATGTGGGCATCACTCCTTTGAACAGATATATTCTTGATACCATTACCGGAGGGAATTTCTTGGGTAGCCATACTTTTGATTCTTATAATGCTATGATAGATTTGTTTGGCCCACCACCTCTTTTGGATAATGGAACTATTTTAACTTTGGAATATGTGATGCAAAGGCTTGAAATTATTGAAAATAAAGTTGCCACTATAGAGTTGATTGAGAATTTGGATAAAAAGATCCACAGCCAAATTACCCAATATGGATCTAAGGTAGGAGTTACTTTGAAAAATTTGAGAGAAAAAGAACCCTTAGTTAATGAAAAGATAGATCAAGATTCCACTAGAATTGATAAACTTGAGGATATTATTACCAACTTAGGGTCTGCCTTTTCTGCCGTGAGAAACACTTCAAACCCACCTCCTACCAAAGTTGTTAAGTTTATGTATGTTCCTAAGAATAAGGGTGAATTTTCTAGTAAGGAGAATGCGGGTCTCAAATCAATAAGTGTTCACCCCAATTTTTTCGTTGTCATTAAGGAACCTTTTGCTACAAATAATTATCTTGATTTCTTGCCTAGGAGCTTGATCATCAATAAAAAGAAGGAAACTCCTAAGGGTTATAAGTGTTCAACTGAATAATTGCGTAACAAAGATGATAATACTTAGATCTATTCTTGTTTTTATGCCTAGCTAGGGGCGTTAAACAATAGCTCTTGTTGGGAGGCAACCCAATTTTATTTTTGTTCCTTGCTTTTTGTTCCTGTTTAGTAATAAATAAATCATCTATCCTCTGTTATGATTGTGTTTTTATGCTTTAATTAGTGTTTGTGCCAAGTAAAGCCTTTAGGATCTTCTTGGGTGATTGTTATTTGATCTTGCTGAAAAAATAGAAAGTATGCGCTCACAAGAATAATTTTCATTTTTAACCAGAGAGCGATAAATACCAATTCCAACTGCAGTAGATCAATATGCAAATTATTTAGGACGTCCTAATTTCTCAGGATTTTTGGAGTTACAGAAGTATTCGAAACCTCCGGATTGCTACAGATTGTTCTGTTTTTGACAGATTTTGTTTTTCGTGTGTTGTTTGCTTTTTTTGATGAATCTATGGCTAGTATCGGGGGGTATGAACCATAGAGAAGTTGTAATACAGTAGGTTTAACACCAATATAAATAAATAATGAGTTCATTACAGTACCTTAAAGTGGTGGTTTGTTTTCTTATACTAACAGAGCTCATGAGATTTTTTGTTGAGTTTTGTGTTGTGAAGTTTTCAAGTTTTTGGGTAAAGATTTGATGGATTTTGGAATAAGGAGTCGCAAGATCCTAAGCTTGGGGATGTCCAAGGCACCCCAAGGTAAAATTCAAGGACAACCATAAGCCTAAGCTTGGGGATGGCCCGGAAGGCATCCCCTCTTTCGTCTTCGTCTATCGGTAACTTTACTTGAGGCTATCTTTTTATTCACCACATGATATGTGTCTTGCTTGGAGAATCTTGTATGATTTGAGTCTTTGCTTTTTATTTTACCACAATCATCCTTGTTGTACACACCCTTTTGGAGAGACACACATGAATCGAAATTTATTAGAATACTCTATGTGCTTCACTTATATCTTTTGAGATAGATAATTTTGCTCTAGTGCTTCACTTATATCTTTTTAGAGCACGGTGGTGGTTTTATTTTATAGAAATTATTGATCTATCATGCTTCACTTATATTATTTTGAGAGTCTTTTAGAACAGCATGGTAATTTTCTTTGGTTAAGAAATTAGTCCTGATATGATAGGCATCCAAGATGGGTATAATAAAAACTTCCATATAAAGTGCATTGAATACTATGAGAAGTTTGATACTTGATGATTGTTTTGAGATATGAAGATGGTAATATTAGAGTCATGCTAGTGGAGTAGTTGTGAATTTGAGAGATACTTGTGTTAAAGTTTGTGATTCCCGTAGCATGCACGTATGGTGAACCGTTATGTGATGAAGTCGGAGCATGATTTATTTATTGATTGTCTTCCTTATGAGTGGCGGTCGGGGACGAGCGATGGTCTTTTCCTACCAATATATCCCCCTAGGAGCATGAGTGTCGTACTTTGTTTCTATAACTAATAGATTTTTGCAATAAGTATGTGAGTTCTTTATGACTAATGTTGAGTCCATGGATTATATGCACTCTCACCCTTCCACCATTGCTAGACTCTCTAGTACCGCGCAACTTTCGTCGGTACCATAAACCCACCATATACCTTCCTCAAAACAGCCACCATACCTACCTATTATGGCATTTCCATAGCCATTCCGAGATATATTGCCATGCAACTTTCCACCATTCCGTTTATTATGACACGTTCGTCATTGTCATATTGCTTTGCATGATCATGTAGTTGACATTGTATTTGTGGCAAAGCCACCGTTCATAATTTCATGCATGTCACTCTTGATTCATTGCACATCCTGGTACACCGCCGGAGGCAATCACATAGAGTCATATTTTGTTCTAAGTATCGAGTTGTAATTCTTGAGTTGTAAGTAAATAAAAGTTTGATGATTTTCATTATTAGAGCATCGACCCATGAGAGGAAAGGATGATGGAGACTATGATTCTCCCACAAGTCGGGATGAGATTCCGGACAAAAAAAAGAGGCCATAAAAAAAGAGAAAAAGGCCCAAATAAAAAATGAGAGAAAAAGAGAGAAGGGACAATGCTACTATCCTTTTTCCACACTTGTGCTTCAAAGTAGCACCATGATCTTCATGATAGAGAGTCTCCTATTTTGACACTTCCATATACTAGTGGGAATTTTTCATTATAGAACTTGGCTTGTATATTCCAATGATGGACTTCCTCAAAATGCCCTAGGTATACGTGAGCAAGCAAGTTGCACAGCCACTTAGTTTTTGTTGAGTTTTCATTCACTTATAGCTGTAGTGCATCCGTTGCATGGCAATCCCTACTCACTCACATTGGTATACATGGAAGGGCATCTCCGTAGCCCGTTGATACGCCTACTTGATGTGAGACTATCTTCTCCTTTATGTCTTCTCCACAACCACCATTCTATCCACCTATAGTACTATGTCCATGGCTCACACTCATGCATTGCGTGAAGATTGAAAAAGTTTGAGAACATCAAAAGTATGAAACAATTGCTTGGCTTGTCATCGGGTTCGTGCATGATTTAAATATTTTGTGTGATGAAGATAGAGCATAGCCAGACTATATGATTTTGTAGGGATAGCATTCTTTGGCCATGTTATTTTGAGAAGACATGATTGCTTTATTAGTATGCTTGAAGTAATATTGTTCTTATGTCAATATTAAACTTTTGTCTTGAATCTTTCGGATCTGAATATTCATGCCACAATAAAGAAAATTACATTGAAAATTATGCTAGGTAGCATTCCAGATCAAAAATTTTGTTTTTATAATTTACCTACTCGAGGATGAGCAGGAATTAAGCTTGGGGATTGATACGTCCATTTTGCATCATGCTTTTATATCGATATTTATTGCATTATGGGCTGTTATTTCACATTATGTCACAATACTTATGGCTATTCTCTCTTATTTTACAAGGTCTACATAAGGAGGGAGAATGCTGGCAGCTGGAATTCTGGGCTGGAAAAGGAGCAAATATTAGAGACCTATTCTGCACAACTCCAAAAGTCCTGAAACTCCACAGAACACCTTATAATAAATAATGAAAAATCCTCGCCAAAGATGAAGACCAGGGGCCCACACCCTTCTCACGAGGGCCCCCTGCCTCGTGGGCCCCCTGGTGGCTCTCCGATGACCATCTTCTCCTATATGAAGTCTTTCGTCGAGAAAAAAAAGAAGCAACCTTTCGGGACGAAACTCCGCCGCCACGAGGCGGAACCTTGGCGGATCCAATCTAGAGCTCCGGCAGAGCTGTTCTGCTGGGGAAACTTCCCTCCCGGAGGGGGAATCATCGCCATCATCATCACCAACGCTCCTCTCATCGGGAGAGGGCAATCTCCGTCAACATCTTCATCAACACCATCTCATCTCAAAACCCTAGTTCATCTCTTGTATCCGATTCTTGTCTTCAAGTCCGGGATTGGTGCTAGTAGGTTGCTAGTAGTGTTAATTACTCCTTGTAGTTGATGCTAGTTGGTTTAATTGGTGGAAGATCATATGTTCAGATCCTTTATGGATATTAATACCCCTCTGATTATGAACATGTTTATGCTTTGTGAGTAGTTACGTTTGTTCCTGAGGACAAGGGAGAAGTCTTGCTATTAGTAGTCATGTGAATTTGGTATTCGTTCGATATTTTGATGAGATGTATGTTGTCTAGCCTCTAGTGGTGTTATGTGAACGTCGACTACATAACACTTCACCATTATTTGGGCCTAGAGGAAGGCATTAGGAAGTAATAAGTAGATGATGGGTTGCTAGAGTGACAGAAGCTTAAACCCTAGTTTATGCGTTGCACCATAAGGGGCTGATTTGGATCCATATGTTTCATGCTATGGTTAGGTTTACCTTAATACTTTTGTTGTAGTTGCGGATGCTTGCAATAGAGGTTAAACATAATTGGGATGCTTGTTCAAGTAAGAACAGCACCCAAGCACCGGTCCACCCACATATCAAATTATCAAAGTACCGAACGTGAATCATATGAACGTGATGAAAACTAGCTTGACGATATTCCCATGTGTCCTCGGGAGCGCTTTTCCTTATATAAGAGTTTGTCCAGGCTTGTCCATTGCTACAAAAAGGATTGGGCCACCTTGCTGCACTTTATTTACTTTTGGTACTTGTTGCTCGTTACAAATTATCTCATTACAAAACTATCTGTTACCACTTATTTCAGTACTTGCATAGAATATCTTGCTGAAAACCGTTTATCATTTCCTTCTGCTCCTCATTGGGTTTGACACTCTTACTTATCGAAAGGACTACGATAGATCCCCTGTACTTGTGGGTCTTCAGGGATGCTGATACGTCTCCAACATATCTATAATTTTTGATTGTTCCATGCTATTATATTATCTGTTTTGGATTTTTAATGGGCTTTAATATGCACTTTTATATTATTTTTGGGACTAACCTATTAACCGGAGGCCCAGTGCCAGTTGCTGTTTTTGCCTATTTCAGTGTTTCGTTGAAAAGGAACATCAAACGGAATCCAAACGGAACAAAACCTTCATGAGGATCTTTTTTTGGAACAAACACAATCCAGGAGACTTGGAGTGGAGGTCAAGGAAGCAACGAGGCGGCCATGAGGTAGGGCAGCGTGCCCAGGCGACAGGCGCGTCCCCACCCTCATGGGCCCCTTGTAGCTCCACCGACATACTTCCTTCGCCTATATATACTCTTATACCTTGAAAAAATCCAGGAGAGCCACGAAACCACTTTTCCACCGCCGCAACCTTCTATACCCGTGAGATCCCATCTAGGGACCTTTTCCGGCGATCTGCCGGAGGGGGATTCGATCACGGTGGGCTTATACATCAACACCGTAGCCTCTCCGATGATGTGTGAGTAGTTTACCACAGACCTTCGGCTCCATAGTTATTAGCTTGATGGCTTCTTCTCTCTCTTTGGTTCTCAATACAAAGTTCTCCTCGATGTTCTTGGAGATATATTTGATGTAATTCTTTTTGCGGTGTGTTTGCCGAGATCCAATGAATTGTGGGTTTATGATCCAGATTATCTATGAACAATATTTGATTCTTCTCTGAATTCTTATATGCATGATTTGATATCTTTGCAAGTCTCTTCAAATTATCAGTTTGGTTTGGCCTACTAGATTGATCTTTCTTGCAATGGGAAAAGTGCTTAGCTTTGGGTTCAATCTTGCGGTGCTCGATTCGAGTGACAGAAAGGGAACTGACATGTATTGTATTGTTGCCATCCAGGATAAAAAGATGGGGTTTATATCATATTGCTTGAGTTTATCCCTCTACATCATGTCATCTTGCCTAATGTGTTACTCTGTTCTTATGAACTTAATACTTTAGATGCATGATGGATAACGGTCGAAGTGTGGAGTAATAGTAGTAGATGCAGAATCATTTCGATCTACTTGACACGGACGTGATGCCTATATTCATGATCATGCCTAGATATCATCATAACTATGCGCTTTTCTATCAATTGCTCGGCAGTAATTTCTTCACCCACCGTAGTATATATGCTATCTTGAGAGAAGCCACTAGTGAAACCTATGGCCCCCGGGTCTACTTTACATCAGATAAGTTTCCGGTCTACAATTCTAGTTTACTATTTATTTTGCCATCTTTACTTTTCAATCCATACAAAAAATACCAAAAATATTTATCATATTATCTTTATCATATCTCACTTTCGTAAGTGACCATGAAGGGATTAACAACCCCTTTATCGTGTTGGTTGCGAGGTTCTTGTTTGTTTGTGCAGGTACTAGGCGACTTGCGTGTAGTCTCCTACTGGATTGATATCTTGGTTCTCAAAAGCTGAGGGAAATACTTACGCTACTTTGCTGCATCACCCTTTCCTCTTCAAGGCAAAACCAACGCATGCTCAAGAGTAGCAATAATCTAATCGAAGGAAGAACTTTTCCGCGGGGAATGTATCGTCGTGCAACAACCTTTGCTGCGACACGTTAACCACGTAGAGCGGGTATCCTGGATTTTGCGAGGCGATCAAGCTTTTCTCTCTTGGCAGCACATCGTCATCAAGTCTCCTGAGATCGTCATATATGGCCTCTACTGCTGCCTTAGGTAGGATCGGATCACCATGGATATGGTATTTTGCCGCACCCATGACAGGTATATGGTCTTGAACCCAAGGCTGCGGAGGCAGCTGGCTCATAGAAGCAGCTTTGTTGCCTTTCCTTGGTCTCTTCCTATGCTTCTTTGCTACTTGAAGGTCGTCTATAATATGTTCATCCTCCGGCAATTCAGGCACCGACTCATCATGCTCAAACCTTGAGTACTCATACTACTAAGCCATCAATCCTCTGTCGTCATAGGCGCCAGTATTGAGATACTGTAGAGTGTCATCGTCATCCTCATCGATGGCATCAATATCATGCATTGCTTCTTCGACGGCGGCGGCGTCATCAGCGACTTATGGAGCCTCTTCCTCACCCCGTCCACTATCACCCAGCACGACATGCGGCACTAATTGGGTAGGTGGGGTGTTGATGTTCATACCTTGCTGAGGCTGCATGGTCGTGGGTGTGCTCCTGGCCGCTTCTAGACAAAGCAGACTCTTTGGCCACAACAGGACCCAATTCTTGCAATCGCCAAGCCGCCGCGGGGTCTCATCGTCATCTCCCCCTAGTACCAGAGGAGCCAAATTCTCGTGGCCCGGTTTGACGCTAGCCACGGAAACCTTGAAGACGTCAGGGGGGATCGGCCAGCTGTGGAACAATTGTTCCTTTGGCTTCACTATCGTCGCCTTCCCCACGTCCACCATTTGGCCACTGATGGTGTATAATATGGTGCACGGGGTTACGTCAGCCTACAAAGACATGTCTGCAACGTGACACATCTGAAAGGCAACGGAAACGGGAGATTATACATATATTGAAGAGGACCGGTGTGACAGGTATCGTGAGAGCGTCGAGCTCATGCTCCCGAAGAAGTAGGAAAGGGGAAAGTATGCTACCTCTTTATTTGGATTTTCCTTGCTCCAACTGAGAATATCTGGAAGCAAGACACAATACAAAGCTTCCATCTCCTCTCTTGCGGCAGCTACCGCCGCTTTGACTGTCTCGGCTGATTTCTTTTCAACCGCAATCTCAACCTTCTTATCGATGTTCTCTTCATTTAATCTCCGTCTTTCCTTCCTCTCCTCCATCGTCTCACAGTAGTACTTCTTCCACGTGGTGCCGTCTTCGACGTCGTGCACGCATCCATACGCATCTCAGACGGCAAGTCGCTTTCGGCTACGATCCTATGCTGCTCTTTCTACAAAAGAAACAATGATCGTTTACAAATCTGACTAAACGTGCATTCAAATTGATCAGAAGCTAAAATTAGGGGTAAAATAATAATTACCAGCAGTCTCATAAACCCCTTCGTGACCGCATCTGTATCAGAGACCTTGTTGACTGGGTCCTAATGGTACCAGGCCCTGATGACATCACGCTGCTACAGGATGGTGAACTCCGCCAAGGGGTCTGGGATCCCTAGACTTTCGCGTTCCGCATCCTCCTTGGCTCATATGGGCCTCTTCCCCACGTAACCATGGCTTCCGAGGTGGTGACACCCCATGTTCCTGAAGGAAATATGCCCTAGAGGCTATAATAAAGTTGTTATTTATATTTCCTTATATCATGATAAATGTTTATTATTCATGCTAGAATTGTATTAAACAGAAACTTAGTACATGTGTGGATACATAGACAAACAGAGTGTCCCTAGTATGCCTCTACTTAACTAGCTCGTTAATCAAGGATTGTTAAGTTTCCTAGCCATAGACATGTGTTGTCATTTGATGAACGGGATCACATCATTAGAGAATGATGTGATGGACAAGACCCATCCATTAGCTTAGCATAATGATCGTTTAGTTTTTCTGCTATTGCTTTCTTCATGACTTATACATGTTCCTCAGACTATGAGATTATGCAACTCCCGAATACCGAAGGAACACCTTGTGTGCTATCAAACGTCACAACTTAATTGGGTGATTATAAAGATGTTCTACGGGTGTCTCCAATGGTGTTTGTTGAGTTGGCATAGATCAAGATTAGGATTTGTCGCTCCGTGTATCAGAGAGGTATCGCTGGGCCCTCTTGATAAAGCACATCACTATGAGCCTTGCAAGCAATGTGACTAATGAGTTAGGCACGAGATGATGCATTACGGAACTAAAGAGACTTGCTAGTGACGAGATTGAACTAGGTATGATGATACCGACGATCGAATCTCGAGCAACACTACAAAAAAATACACTTCTATGATGATACGTGTTTGTCATAGTAGGTCGCATTTTTTGTCATGCATGTACATCCATGACGATTTTATGACAGAATCAAGATAGTCATACCTGTGCTGTCGTAGAAGTGTTCCAAGACATTACCAAAATTATCATCACGGAAATGTCCACTTCCATGACGATAAATCGCGCGTCACAGAAGTGCTTTCGTCAAGGGTGACCGACACATGGCATCCACCGTAACGGAACGCTGTTAAGCTATCGGGTCGGATTATGGATCCGATAACCCGTTAACAGCCCTGACCAATGGGAAATTTCCACGTCTAAAATTATGATTGGCTGAAGGAAACACGTGTTGCCTCACCGTTGTGACAGATGTCATCCACTCATTGGACAGGAGGCGCCTATGATAGGTTGACACGTGGCACGGCCCAATAGTGGCCCATTCTAGTGAAAAAGACCGGCCCAGTAAAAATTAGCAGGCCGGCCCATATAAGGCCTACTTGTGTCAGGTCCATTTAAGCCCACGGCCCATACGAGATGTGCCAATTCGGCCCGTCAACGGCCCGTTAAAGATTTGACACCATTGCAGCCCATCGTCAGTTCGTGCCCATTAACAGCCCGCTATATATTTGGGCTCAATATCGGCCCGATGAGATTTCGGCCTGTTAACGGCCCATTTAATGGATGGGCCAATTTTCAGGATGTACATCTTTCGGCCTTTTAGCGACCCATTTAAAAGTTGGGCTAATTTCCGGCTCGGTGTGTCTTTGAGCCTGTTGATGGCCCATAAATCTGATAAGCCATTTGTAGTCGGGCCTGAGTTTCGGCCTTTTAGCGGCCCATTTAAGTGTTGGGCCAATTTCTGGCCCGGTGTCACTTTCAGCCTGTTGACGGCCCATAAATCTGTTGGGCCATTTGTAGTCGGACCTGAGTTTTGGCCTTTTAGCGACCCATTTAAGTGTTGGGCCAATTCCCGGCCCTGTGTGCCTTTCGGCCTGTTAACGGACCATAAATGAGTTGGGCCATTTGTAGTCGGACCTTAGTTTTGGCCTTTTAACGGCCCATGCCCTTCATGGTCCAACACCAGCCCGATTTCTCTTTCGGCCTGCTAAAGGCCCACAACACAGTTGGGCCGTTTACAATACAACCTGACTTTCGGCCTCTTAGCGGCCCATGCTCTTCATGGTCCAGTACAAGCCCGTTGTCTCTTTCGGCCTGCTAAAGGCCTACAGTATAGTTGGGCCATATGTAGCCCAAACTTAGTAACAGCCTGTTAATGGCCCGAAAAATAAATTGGGGCCACCTGTTGCCCGCTTCGATGTCGGCCTGTTAACGATCTGGGAGGTAAGAGGGCCGACCATTAACTTTCGGCCTAGTAACGGCTCATTAACTTAATGGGCCCACTAAAGTTCGTTCATGTTTTTAGACCAAATTAGATAATTTGAGCCCATTACGACGAGCAATTATGCACATGACCAAAACTGATCAAGCAAAGGTACGACATACAGGGAATAACGTTGCACATCCAGTATATATTACAGGAAATTAAACCCACTGGGCAATCAAAGATTGATGCCAGTGCAAATAAATGAGAAGAACCTAACCATCTACAACGTCACAATCTGCAACCTCAGCATAGATGACACCCATAAGCATGTGGGCAAGTTCCTGCTGCTTTCCTACACTGTCTCTGAAAACATTGATCAGTTGTTGTGTCGCATGACTCTGCACCTCTGATTCATCCACCATTTCCATCATTGCTTCAGCCATTAATTGGTTCAAAAACATACATTTATTCTGTTGCATTCGAGACAGAGGATACTGAACAGATTCAGATGGCGATTTTGGCAGGCTTGTATTATTGACAGTGGAGAGTGTCTCGACCACTGCATCATAACATAAATTAGGACGGGAACCAAACAGATTAATCATGAGTTATTTCCATATTACCTGGCCAAGATTTACTGGAAAGAAACAATGGGGTTGCCTTGCTATTTTCAGAGTTTGTCTTCTTATCTTCAGCAGCCTGCACAAAATTAACACACTAGCATTGCTATCATTGGCCAAGTCAGATAATAGGAAAGCAACATTGACACAATGAACGTTTGGGCAACTAGCCTACACCAAATTAACACAATATGGCACAGCTATCATCAGCCAGGTAAGGTAATACGAAAGCAACATTGACACAATGAATGAATGGGCAACCAGAGAAGCACTACAATTCAGTAATGTGCGTGATATGAGATAGTACATTCATGCAGCTCAGTATGCAAAACTACCAGGCAGTTTTCCTTACAAAAATCAACATGGGCGCCTTTAACATTTTGCTACAACTAATTTTAGGTCAGATAAAGGTTAGATTCACGCGGATTAACAAAATACATGCTGATGTAAAAATATAGTGATATACAACAGGTACTTACATCAGCATTGGAGCACGGAGAATTCCCGCAAGATATTTTCCTCAAATATGATCCCAATGGAGGAAGTCTTGTATCGTTTAACCTTATTTTCTAAAAGAGAGATGGGTAAGAAACATGTAGAAAATATGATCACAATGCTATAAAATTTCATGATGTGAGGATACGCACACGCTTCTTAGAATGAAGCTGACATTCTTTTGCTGGACTAGAGCAGACTAGTTCTTTGGCCACTTGAATCTGCTTATTATCAGTGGGAGTTGGGTTTCTGTGCTGGAGCGGTATCTATGAAAATTGGAGTTGGTTTATTATCTCCTGGCATTTGGATCTTTTGCAAAGACCTGGTTTGTAACCCTTCAGATTCTAACATAGCCGTCCTCCCCTTGCATGCCTTATATAGAAGAATGGTGATTCAGTTATAAAACATGCTACAACAGAGATGGAATAGGTACTGAAGAATAGAAAGGCATGACATATTGAAATGTATTCCCTCCATCCGGAAATAAGTGGATGGGTCTAGGCGTATTTCAGTTCTAGATACACCCAGTTTTATCCATTTCTGTGACATTTAATCCGGACGGAGGGAGTATGATGTAAGAGCTAGGGATACGACAGGACAACACAGTAAAAAAACACTAAAATACCCACTATAGAACGAAAGTATTCAAACCCACTGATATGAGATAGTACACTCATGCAGCTCAGGATGCAAAACTACTAGGCAGTTTTCCTTGCAAAAATCAACATTGTGGCCTCTAATCATACATTTTGCTACGACTAAATTTAGATCAAATAAAGGTCGGATTCACGCCAATTAACAAAATACAAGGTGATGTGAAAATATAGTGATATACAACAGGTACTTACATCTACATTGGAGCACAGAGAATTCCTGCAAGAATCTTTCCTCATAAACGATACCATTGCAGAAATTCTTCTATCTGTTAAGCTTATTTTCTAAAAGAGAGATGGGTAAGAAACATGTAGAAAATATGATCAGCATGCTATAAAATTTCATGATGCAAGGATACACACACGCTTCTTAGAATTGAGTTGACATGTTTTTGCTGGACTGGAGCGCGCTAGTTCTTTGGCCATTGGAATCTGCTTATTATCAGTAGGAGTTGGGTTTCTCTATGCTGGAGCAGTATCTATAAAAATTGGAGTTGGTTTATTATCTCCTGGCATTTGGATCTTTTGCAAAGGCCTTGTTTGTAACCCTTCAGATTCTAACATAGTCATCTTCCCCTTGCATGCCTTGTATAGAAGAATGGTGCTTTAATTATAAAACATGCGACAGCAGAGAGATGGAATAGGTACCGAAGAATAGAAAGGCATGACATATTGGCATGTATTCCCTCCATCCGGAAAAAAAATGGATGGGTCTAGGCGTATTTCAGTTCTAGATACATCCTTTTTTATCCATTTTGGCACCATGTAATCCGGACGGAGGGAGTATGGTGTAAGAGCTAGGGATACGACAGGACAACACAGCAAAAAAACACTAGTTGAATGTAAAACTGTATGGTAGCGGAATACGTACAGAAATAACTAAGGCAACATACACGTGTATGATTGGGAAAATAAGATGGCATTGCAACAGAGCACTAGAACAGCACTTCAATGTAAAAAAACATGGTATGGTAGACAGATGAAGTACATACTGACGAATAACAATGCATAAGATATTCAGAAGCATGATGTCCAAGTTAAGCAGATGGCATTGCGATAGAGTAGAATGACAGTACTTGAATTTTAAAAGATGTTATCATGAATGGAATAGGTACTGAAAAACAGGAAGGCATGACATATTTACATGCATGATCAACATGCTAAGCACATGACATTAAAACAGAGTAGATACACTCCAGGACATTATATGCATGTTGTACCCATATCACAGGCCAAGTTAGAGCAAGGACCTTGTGGGGTGAAGAGGATTCATCATCTTTCTGGAAGTCTTCTGAAGAACCGCCTTTACATGTTCCATCATATTGGGTATTATTGACATCAAGTTTATTGGCCTTTACATTGCTCCATGAGGTTCTTGTGGATATATCAGTGTGTGCAATTACATTTGACATGCATGGAAGACAACTAGTCGTTAGATTTATGTAATGAGTGCCTGTAGGATATGACATAAATAGTAGGACTGGGGTTTACGAGTAGCAACAGGTCTCATAAACTAAAGGTAGAACACAGATGAAAGCTACAGAATATGTATCGTTTGTACTCGAGATTAACTAGATGGCACACAAAAGTATTAAAGAACAGCATAGGTAATACTAGAAGTGGTATAATACTATAATCACCAGCCTGTGTGATAGCATTGGCTAATGGATGATAACTATGGAACAACGTTACCTAAAGAACAAGTATCTTAGCTGAACTATGGAACAACATTAACTCCTGAACAAGACCCGTAAGAGATCAGCATGAATATACAGTGAAATGTGATGATCTATTTTCCATGCTTAGATGAATAACAAAGCCATAAATGTTGCACACAAGTAAGATGAGGGTACAACCTATCTGGCTGCCATCCATAGGAGTGAGCATCATGTGCTGACTTGTCGATGGCCCTGCAGTTGTTGTGGTTGTGCATGTCGGGCACATGCATTCGATGCAGGGAACTGTTGAGTGGGGACTATAGCTCCCTTCTGGTGTATGCTTCCCTTGTTGGAGCAGCTGTGGTGAGTCGGAAGACGGTGTGTCTGAAGATGCAGATAGCGCATAATGTTAAGAACGACATATCTCTTTGATCTGAAGAAATACACTAAGAGATCAATAGCAAGGTACGAGAGTGGTCACACGTCTGTTGACTGAAGAATAAATTGGGGTCACATGATTTTATTTTATTTTGGTACTATCCGATCTACGCCGGATGGCTGGCCGTCTTGTGCCTCCTGGCTGACACTGTTCGGAATCTTCCCCGAAGAGCCAGCGACCAACGGCAGAGTAGCCTGCCTCCGCCATCCGTGGCCCTGGCCAAAACCCCGCTCCCCACCCCACCGGACTGCCGTGGTTGCGCTACCCCCGGGCCAATCCACAAATACTCCCCGTCATCCAGATCCGGCGGCGGCAGTAACTTCAACCCACACAACTCTAAAAGATAGCCATCTAAACGCTGCTTCTGCGGCGAACTTGCGGCCCCACACTGTCGTGGTGTTTCTCACGGGGGGCTTGCGAGTCGACAGATGCCACAAGGGCTTAGTGTGTGGGTAAGACTGCTGCTGATAGGACCGGGAGCGGGTATGCGAGTAGCACGCGCTAGTTTACCCAGGTTCGGGGCTCTCCGGAGAGATAACACCCCTACTCCTGCATGTCTGAGTATATATGTGGGGTGTACATCGGGCAGTACAAAGTGCTCCTGGAGCTGTATCTGAGATCAGTGCCAAAGGCATCTGATCTCGTATATATGTGTAGCCTGAGTGCCTTGTGGCCGGCTAGTCTCATGGCATGCATGGCCGTGAGGGCGTGTGCCTTCATGCGTGAGTGTGTGTATGTGGTGGATGGATGGATGCTCATATATATATAGTGTGGCTAGCTTATCATCTAAGCTAAGTGGTGGCAGGGGACAAGTGACACCCCACCATGCCTTGCCCGTGCCACCACTTAGCTTAGATGATAAGCTAGCCACACTATATATATGAGCATCCATCCATCCACCACATACACACACTCACGCATGGAGGCACACGCCCTCACGGCCATGCATGCCATGAGACTAGCCGTCCACAAGGCACTCAGGCTACACATATATACGAGATCAGATGCCTTTGGCACTGATCTTAGATACAGCTCCAGGAGCACTTTGTACTGCCCGATGTACACCCCACATATATACTCAGACATGCAGGAGTAGGGGTGTTATCTCTCCGGAGAGCCCCGAACCTGGGTAAACTAGCGCGTGCTACTCGCATACCCGCTCCCGGTCCTATCAGCAGCAGTCTTACCCACACACTAAGCCCTTGTGGCATATGTCGACTCGCAAGCCCCCCGTGAGAAATACCACGACACACACCCTTATGTTAGACACCATCCAACCGGCAGCCTAGGAGCTCCGCCGCCGCGCGGGGTGCTGCTTCCCATTGGGAATCGATTGGCCCAGACAAGGTTGTCAGAATCACGATTCTATTGTATGATTCTATGACTTTACGATCCAAACTAAGCCCTCTGATTCTACGATTTTGGTTCGTAGAATCTACGTTTTTACGATCCTGGTAGTTAAGATTCTACGATTTGCGATCCTGCCATCGGACGTCCGATCCGATTCAGAATCACGATTCTGACAACCTTGGGCCCAGAATAAAAATTCAGACAACTGATACCTAAATAAAGTGATTTGAGATGAGGGTGCGACCTATCTGGCGGCATGGTGAAGTAGGCAGGTCCAGCTGCTGAGTCGGTGAGGCCGGCGCGGTTGCGATGGCGATCGGTGGCAGGGAAAGAGCGATGTCGTGATGGTCGACAGCTACATGGAAGCAGCGCCAGTACTTTGGACGGATCCGAAATTGGAGCCGCTCCGGTGCCGTGAACAACGGCGGGGGTGAATCGGCTCTGGTACGGCTCACGCGGCCGTCGTCGAGGCAGCACCAGCAGCATGGAGTAAGAGGCACATGGCCTAGTGCACGACGGCAAATGGACAGCGTCTCTGGCATTAGGGAGGAGGGCGGCTGTGAAATTGGTGCGATAAGGGGCGCCATGGAGGCGGGGCTGAGGTTTCGCGGCTCGGGAGAAGGGAGCTTCCCGGGGAGAAGGTGATTTGGTGCCCACGAGGTATGAATGGGGGCGGGAGGGGGGATTGGAGGGGAGTGGAACCATGTCTTACGGACGCATTTGTCTGAAATGTGAGGGGGAGTTATAGTTCTACCCTTGCCTATAGGCTTCTCGGCTTGGGTCTGTGTACTGAGGGTTGGGGATATTAGAGTAACTTTGCTTCTCCCCAAATAGTGGGCGGGAGCGATTTCGGGCGAGGAGGGCGTCTTTTGAACTATAGTGGGCGTGAGCGATTTCGGGCGAGGAGAGCGTGTTTTGAAATAGTGGGCGCGAGCTATTTCGGGCGAGGAGAGCATGTTTTGCCGACCATGGTTTATGAATTATTCGGCGCATGTCATTTCGGACGAGGAGAGGGTGCGCTTGGATGAAGTTACGAACCTACCCTCGATGTACAATGGGCCAATTGATGCGTGTCCCACATAGGACAGTAATTTTGCGTCTCTCATTTATTTGCTCGAGTGAATTCCACCGAGCACAGAGGATGTTTAACGGTTCGTTCAAATTTTGGGAGAACAAGCATCCACGTCTACCTTACCAAGTTGATTCAGATCAAATTTTCAAATATTAGCTTGCCACTTCTTTTTTAGATGGAGATATGATGCTCGGGAGTAATGTGTTTTTACATGCTCGTTGCTAGCGATTTACTATATGACAAATAGTTGACCCACTCAAAAACGCGAATCAAACCCAAAATGAAATATCTCGATTCAATGAAATAGCTCGTTCAGTAGGTCAAAATAGTGAACTAAATCCAAAATTGAACACCTCAATCGAGTAGCATGTTGTACAGTATTATAGTACTCCATGAACATGTTGAAAGTCAAATTAATGAACTTGTTTGATATACGCATATATCCGTTCATGTGTGGATTGCAGACAACATGTTCTCCAATTTAAATATTTGAATGCAAGTTTATATCGAAACATGGTTTATATCAGTCTTTGATGCATAAAACGCGACCTCCCCCTCTCCCGGACTCATGTTCTCTCTCTCTCTCTCTCTCTCGCCAACAATCTTCAATTCTGTCGCACGCATCCGACAAAAAAACCTTGTTGGTCCCTCTCCCTTTATCTCCATCTCTCTCTCTCCCTCTCTCTCTCTCTTTGTGTGTGTGTGTGGGGGGGGGGGTCTTTCTAGTTCGCATGCATATATACACCATCTATAGGTCTCTCTCACACACTATGTATGATACTCTAGCTAGTCCAAGCTAGATATCTTGGGTGCACTCATCGTACGCACACAAATTCCTTGGCTCTTTGCCCGTAACTCTCTCACACACCACTATGTCGTCTCAGAGCTCTTCCCCCTATCTCAAACACTCCATCCGCCTAGGTCACACATACACATGCATATCTCACTCGCAGTCGATAGGCCCATCTAAAACTCTATCTCTCCCACTCGTACTCTCTCCATCTCACACGCGCACACACACAATCTCATGCCCAGCTAGCCAAGTATGATGGTCTCTCACTCAATTGTAGGCACACGCAGTCCCCCCTATATGTATATGACTAGCTAATATTAGTGTCCATCACAAACATGTGCATGGTCTATCTCGATTTCTCTCGGGCCATCTTTCTATCGCGCACGCACTCCCTCGATCTCCCACCCATATAGTCCCCTCACGATCTCGACGGGATCTCTCTATCACAAACACTCCCTCTCTCCCTCCCCATGCGTCCATGCCATCCATGTGTCCCTCTCGACCTTTGTTCCTTGTTGGCAAGACCTCTATTGGACATGTGCTATAGGGGTGTCTCTCTCCGTTGCAAACAATCACACACTAGCTATCTTCGTGTATCTCCTCGCCTTGCTTTTCCATCTCAGAGATGCATGCGTGATATGTTCACATAAGAAACGAAAAACACACACTCTCTCTCTAATTTATCGTTTGTTGTCACTTTCTCTTTCACACACATACTCTTTTGGCACACTTACTCATTCTCCTTCACACGCACTTGATCTGTCTCGACTGAGGCACTCTCCTCGGTCCATAGCATATAGATTTATTGAAAAGTCAAACATCAAAAAGTTTGACCATGTACGTGGAGAAAAAGAATTACATCTAGTACGGCAAACATATACCATTAGATTCACCATGAGATGTAGTTTTGTATGATGTATCTTTGGTATTGTAGATATAAATAACATTTGCGTAAACCTGATCAAAGTTTCCAAAGTTTGACTTCTAAAAATTTTACATGCACTACATTATCGAGCGGATGGAATATCTCTTTCCCCCTCTCAGCTATCTGACGCACCACTCAGCCTTATCGGGGCTCCTCAATCTCTCTCAAACTTTATTGGTCAGTTTGGTTCATGACCTGACCCTCATGCCTCAATGGCCAGTACTGCCTGGTGTGGACGTGAGATGTAAAATATTTCTGCCTGGACAGGCTTGTGTGGTGCTGAAGCGTTTGGTTCATGCCTGGGCCAGGCAAAGCATCAACGTCCCATCAATCAATCCATGCATCAATTATTTAAAGCTAATATCCATCCATGTTGTTGTTAGCCTCGTGGCCACACGACCAGGCATGGCCAGGCGTTCGAAATCGGTCGCCTGGGCCAGGCTACTTGCAGTGTGTGGAGTTCAGCCAGGCTAATTAAAGTGCAAGGGAACCCAGGCCAGGCGGGCTTTCTTTTTAACAGGGTAGCAACCAAACAAGCGTGCATGAAATCCAGCAACAACCCCAGGCCAGGCAAAAGATGCTCAGGATGCAAGCCAAACTGGCCTTATATCTCCCTGGTTCACACATACACATGTCTCGCTCACGCTATACATATAGACCCATCAAACACTCTCCGCCCTTGTTCTCTCTCCATGTAACACGCACCCCCCTAAATACCATAATCCCTCACTCCATCATAGGCACAAGCACTCCCCCCTCCTTAGTATGATTATCTCTTACTAGCCATCAGGAACACACATATTGTCTCCTTCCATCCATACGTCTATCTCGATATCTCTCGGGGCATCTTCTATCGCGCACACACCTTTTCACTCGATCTCCCACCCATGTAGTCCCATCACGATCTCCTGGGGATCTCTCTATGACAAACATACACTCTCTCCTCCCCATGTCTGCATTTTCTCCGTACGTCTCTCTCGACCTCTCTCCCTTGTTTGTAAGACCCCTCTTGGCCACGTGCTAGGGGTCTTGCTCTCTCGGTTACAAACAACCACACACTATCTCCTCACCTTGCCTTCGTTGTCAAAGATGCATGTGTGATATGTTTGCATAAGACACGCATGCTTTTTCTCTACTTTTATCGTGTGTTGTCCATGTCTTTTTCACACACGCGCACACACTTTTTTCACTCACTCTCTCTCTCTCTCTCTAGTTAGGGACTCTGTCACGTCCATAAGCATATGGATATTTTGAAAAGTCAAACCTCAGAAAAGTTTGACCAGGTATATGTGGAGAAAAACATTTACATCTGGAACGATCATTGGATTCATCACAACATGTACTTACTACATACTATCATTTATCTTTGGTATTGTAGATATAAGTAATTTCTTTATAAACTTGGTCAAAGTTTCAAAAGTTTGACTTAAAAAAATGTTGGAACTACATTATCGGACGGAGGGAGTAGATCTTTCTCTCTCTCTCTGCTATCTCTCATGGGCCTCCCCTCTCACTCGAACTCTCTATACCGACGAATTATACGCTCACTGTGTCAGCGTATAGCTCCTAATATTGTTTAGTTGACCGGTCAACCAATCCACATGCTGCCTTGTCAGCTCGTGTTCTGTATCTTCATGTGCTGGCCCATGTGGCAGTGAGTGAAAATAAGTAAACTAGAGGCCCATCTGACACGCGGTGAAGTAAACAAAGTTGAAACCACTCGGGGTAGCACCCCACACGCTAGTAAATTGAGGGCGCATTGAGGACAAACTTCTTGCGCGTGAAGGACACACTCACGCACAATTCACCACTGCGCGGCGGCATGCACAAAAGGACGCACTCGCACACACCCAACACACAACACACACCAGCACACGTGTACACCGGCGTCGCCGCCGGTTGATATGGACGGCGAGGTAGCCAACAAGCGGAGGCGGCTCGAGCCAAAACCGCATCCGGCGAGCCTGGACTTCATCAGCAGCCTCCCCGACGACATGCTTCTCGTCATCATAGGCCTCCTCCCCACAAAATCTGTCGTGCGGACCGCCCTGCTCTCCCGGCGGTGGCGCCCCCTCTGGCGCTATGCCCCCCTCAACCTCACCGTCGACAACTGCCTCTGCGATGGGGATTGCAAATGCATGGCCGCAGTCTCCTAGATCCTTTCATCACAACTTGTAATATTGTCATGTCCTATTCCTATGTTTTCAAAATCCTGTGAATCAAACAGGTCCTGAGTTAGTGATGATGTTGTGCCTCCCATCTTTCACCAATAGCCGTCGGATCTAGATCTGACGCATACAAACCAAGCTTCTCCATTTTTGCAAAAAGATGCCGCACTTGTTCCCCATTTACAAACAACTCCTTGTCTCTCACAATTAGCCTTATCTCCTCCCCACCACATCTACGAGGCCATGGAAAAATCTGGCGTGATGGCCGCTGCCGGAGCTGTCCACCCCCAATCTTTGTGTTCCGTGCAATGCACGGGAATCTACGCACGGGAAATTATGTCGAACAGGGCTAGTTGTAAGCAGGCTAGCTCTACAGCCATGATGATAGTGACCGCAGACGGTGAGGCTGACTATGGTATGACGAACATGGCGCCTATACTTAGGTGTCATCTCCGGCGCAGGGTCTTGTCACTTCACTGTGAGGAACAACACGTAATAATTTGACCAACGGGTAGTACAGTGCTAGTACTCCTACTACTATATTGCTAGTACTACTACTAGTACTAGTAGCACCACCGTCTGGATTTAGGAGTACTACCACGTCCATCTGGATTTTAGTATTTGACTAGCAATATCTAGTAATGCATGTCACAAAAAATGTACTACTCCCTATGTAAATAAATACATGGTGTTTTATTCCTACCGGCGAGAGAACTTAATGTTTTTTTGCTAACTAGAGCACTAATAGGATTACATGCAATGAACTAAACACTGCATGTCATGTTTGGTAGTCTCAAGTCATTGAAAGCATGCACGGCCCACATCTCTCATTGGTTGATATGTCACAAAATAAGAAACAAGGAGGGAGTTAATGCACCGTGCCTAAGTATTTTGGGATTATTTGGTTTTCGTAAGGTGACTTACACAACATTTTTGTTTACATGCATTAACATATTATTAGTTAAATCAAAGGTCAAAACTTTGCGCAAAATGCAAAGGGGACCAATAAACCAGTAAACATCAAACTTCTCTCATTTGGCCCCAACTAGAGGTCCGGTGAGATGACTATACTGCACCGGCACGGAGGGGGATGCAGCTTCATTGACTTACGGCAACTGCCTTTGGGTGAATGACATGTGGGTCCAGGGGGTGGCTGGCCCACCTATCATACAGCCAAAGGCAGGTGCAGTAGAGGGCCGAGGAGTAGTACGAAATCCTACGCACCTACGCACGCTAACCAAGGGCAAGAGTGATCACTCGAATCGCAAGATCAGTTGACTAGAAGCTAAGCTAGACCCATGGAGGCGATGAGCGCGAGCATCAGCCGGCTGTGCCAGATGGTCCACGATGTCGGCCTGCGGCCCGGCACCGAGGAACATCTCCAGGTAGTATTGCTTGAGGCCGCCAGGGCGAGGGGCCGCTCGGACGATAGCTTTGTCTCCTTGTTCGATGAGGTCCTCGTCGGTTTCCTCGACAAGTTCACCGTCGTCAAGAAGCTTGCGGAAAACTTTGATGTAAGCCTCTAGCTGACGCGCCCAGGCTCTGCGATGCCCACCACCCTCAACGGCCACTATGGTGAGAACCTCTTCGACGCACGGGTGGCCCTGCGACTGCCCGCCGTCGCGCCGGAGAATGTCCACCTCGAGGTCGCGCTCGCCGCGCAGCCTGGCGCCGCAAGAGACCATCGACATAATCACCCAAGTCTATGCGCAAATCGTCCACAAGGACTACTACATCCAAGAGGAGGACGATAGTACGCTGGCCTTCTTGGAGCGCACGACAACCTTGGATGGCACTGTTCAGAAGCACGTTGAGCTCACCGCCAACGCCGCTGCTCCTCACACGTCGGTTGGTGACCCGGCGCACTAGGGCGTGAGGATGTCGTTGATGGATCCGTATGTATTTTTATCTTTCCATCAAATCCATGTAGTAGTATATGATACTACAGTAATTATCTTACCTTTCGCATCAACTTCATAATTTTCGTACGTACTACATGCATGAACGGCGCCAGAACCAAACTTCTCATTACTCTAGGAAAAATCGTTATTTTCTATCTATCGGTCGCGCCATGGAGCAGAACCAAATTTTACAAGTTACGAGTTCAAAAGGAAAAGCCTGCCGTGTTCGCGTCGCACCCCCACACGGTTGGTCCGACACACCGCTCAAGCAGGAATGTGTGTGGTGTTGCATTTTCACTTACAAGTGGGACCGAGTTGAGCAAACCGACTATCGGCAAACCCCCACCCCGCCCACTGCGTGATGGCTGAGAAAATAGGAGGGAGCAGAGATGGTTGTAGCACGGACTCCAAGAAAATTGGTGTCGGATGGGACTCATGTGGGTGGCGTGTGCCATACTGCTAGACGTGAATGCTAGTTATGGCCCAGGCCACCCCACTATATCGAGCCTATATCGAGGTACGTAGAACAAATTTCCTGTAGTCCGTGCTTAGCCCTCCTCTATCTCTCTTCTCAGCCAGCCAGCGGACGCGTGGAGCCCATCGTCTGTTTGCTCACATGTGGCCCCACATGTCAGCGAAAATGCAAGAGGAACCACTGAACCTACACATCTTTCACCTCGACGTGCTGGTGATAAAAAACAAATCCAATAAAGATCTTCGGTGGCCGCTTTTGGAGTTACTCAAGAGTAGTAAGATTCTATTTACAGTTTAACCCAAGATGCACATCTCGTGGCTTCAACTACCACTCTATTTTCTTTCATGACACGGCCTAGATGCTGGATGTCCCACATGTCGGCAAAAGGACGAAGAACCCGACCAAATCTTCGGTTGTGCTCTCAGATTAGACTAGTTGTGCTAACTTAAAAAATTTATTGTGTACTCCCTCTGTTCCAAAATACTTGACTTCCATTTGTCCAAAAATGGATGTACCTATATACTAAAACATGTCTAGATACATATGTATTTTGACAAATAGAAGGCATGTATTGTGCAACGGAGGGAGTAGAATGGATGCAAGTTTTTTATTGGGAAGAAGAGTACATCCATATATTGATAGAGCGCAATTTAGTATATGTTCTATCACTTTTCGCTAGCACAGAGGCTAGAGATGAGATTAGTGCACTTGTTGATACTCCTACTAGAATAGAGGCTAGACATGAGACTAGATGCGAGGAAGCAATGTCTACTTCTTTACACTCGAAGAAGAAAGAAGCACGCAAGATCGAGCCTCCGCAGATCAACAATGAATGCATCGATAAGGCACTAATCCAACTTATAGGAGTAGTAGAATGTATTCTTGTGGTTCTTGTTTTCTTTGGTCTTGCTTTTCTAGTCAAAATTATCATTGGAGTTCATGCAAAATGGAGGTCCGTTTGGGGTCGTGCATTGGAGTTGGCCTTACAAGCGGGACCGCAGTTAAGGAAACCGACTATCAGCAAACCCCCACCTCGCCCGCCACGCGATGGCTGAAGTTAGAGAAACGATGAGGTCGAAGAGATTGCTCTAGCATGCACTCCAAGAAATAATATGGTGTCAGATGGATGTCGTTGTGGTGGCGTGTGCCGTACTCCTGGATGTGAATGCTTGTTCTGGCCCATGCCACCCTACTACTCCTACTACTTACTCCTACTATATAGTACTAGTATCAAGGATTCGAGGGGCTGGTTACGTACAGCGAACACATTAACATATGGCTACAGTAAAAACACCCGCCCGACGTGCGAAGCATGTGAAGCTAGTACAAATAGTGTACTACTATTGTTGATTGGCCTCATCCGATAACCTGTTGCAATGCACGTACAATTATGTATTCAGAAAATATTTTTTTGCCTCGTCGCACCACTCACTCAGACAAGCGACTCGAAAGCCATTCATAAATTTAGTAAGTTTATCACAGGCATATCATTTTATTACATACAACAGGTCATCAACCCACATCGACAACGAGCATACATTATAAATACTAAATTTTTCACCACACAACAAATAACAAGCAATGAAATGAACTTCAACTCAACCATTCCTCGGCGTTGGAAACGCTTGCTTTGAACCACAAGTGATTCTCTGGGGCGGGCCATCAATTGTCGATCTGGAAACCAACGCAGGACTGATCATCCAGGCTGAAGCGGCCTACTATATCAGTACCAGGGTAGGGAACCACCCAAATGCCCGAGGTATGAACACAGTTGCTTCTAATAAATGGTACTGTTAACGTTGTGTCAACAACAGTTGGATCGCCTTTCACCCTCATCGGATAGTTTTGTCAAAGGAAGAGCGAGTTTTCTCCAAGACTATCAATTCTGTACCAGGGAGACGGAGTTGGTGCTAGCACACTAGTATCCATCCCGAATACCATGCAACGGGTGCTGGAATAGGTCCGGAGAGTGCGACCATGTCGGGACCGGATTTTCGGGATATTAATTTCCCAGAAAATGGCCCTTATGCTCACCAGCCCCAGGATTACTGTTAGCTAATGACACACCAACTTGATACAGAAACTCCAAGCAAAATACAAATTGAGTAGTACAAGACCATTCTGGACTATTAGTACAACAAATGGTTTCTAGTGGTTGATGGCGGAAGCGGTTTGCGGATCATCAGCGTCTATTGGACTCCATTTCCCACAGGAACAGCTGACCTGGATAACTCCTATCTTCACGAGGCTGCTATCACCATTGCGTAAGTTCTGGGGTTGTCATCGCGACGCTCCTCTCCACGCAAGAAATCTGGCCAAGACAATAACCAGGGACAAGCCAGTGAGTACTTTTGAATGTACTCGCAAACATTATGAACATAGGTATAATATAACAAATGATAATCATGCTCTGAATTATTCTATAATCTCACGTCAGTCACAAAATAAACGTCCAGGATGCACGCAAGCAGGTTAATCACATCCAACATGAATATGTAATAATGGAGTAGAAAAAAAGAATGCACCGATCGGGTGTTGGAAGTGACACCTCGAAAGGTTAATAATATAAAGCATGCCTCAGTCGGGCATTTGAGCGACATCACATAAAGGGCTTATAAAGGAAATAAGCGGCAAACCTGCCACAGTCGAGCGTCTATGCGACACCACATAAAGGGCTTATAGAGTAAGTAAATAACAAGCATGGCATAGTCGGGCGTCTCAGGACACCACATAAAGGGCTTATAAAGTAAATGAATAACAAGCATGCCACAATCGGGCGTCTCTGCGACACCACATAAAGGGCTTATAGGGGAGTAATCACAGTGAACATCCAGGAGGTAGAACCATCCCAGGGATGCTCAATAATTCATATAATGTAAATGGTTAGTTCATAATAATAATAATCATAGTCATCATGAGTCACAAGTCATGATCCATGTTTTGGTTTAGCAATTGTTCCTCCGAAGACCGACACTAAGACCGACACTTGACCCATCCCAGACTGTAGTCCTTAACCATGGACACGACTATTCGAATAGATATAATCTCTGTAGAGGGTGTACTCTTTACCCACGAGTAACAGATTCCTTTAGTCCGTCGGGACTAATTCCATCTATGGTCTTTTAATTGAAAACACACCTGACTGCACACACAAGCCTATCTTACCGGTGTTTGGAATCACCCACGACACCCGGTAAGCGAAACTCTAAGTGGGGAGGCTACAACCTCGACTAGCATGGGATCACAAAATTTATAACGCGCGCAAACTAGGGGAGCTACCCCCTTCGGCTCCAACCAAAACACCCATGCCCCCGAACCAGGTGGCATGCCTACCGGATGCAGCCGGTATCTTCCACCATGGCCTCTCTGTACGGTGTGTGCTAAGAAGGGGTTGATAACTGACTAAACCGTACCCTACCTATGGCAGGGACAAGTGGTAGTACGAGGCAAGTATGGGAGTTACTGGAACAAGACTCGATCTATCGTCGACTCAGGAGGTTAAAGCATTACCTGCATGATAAGCATAAGAAGTATATTTCATACCAATCAGCCAGAATCACCGCTGATCGTACCCCACCATGCCTTACCGGACATAACCGTCTCGACGAAGAACTAGGGACAAGCTCGTGTCTACCCAAGATAGAGGCTTTCCTGGATTCCTTCCGGTGGGCATGAAAGACATAAGAGGGTGATTACTATCACAAGCATATCAAATTTTAACCGCAAGAAATCTTCATTTTGCGCACTCATGAGTATGATCATATCGTCACATGAAATAACGAATACTTCGTGTCAAGATGGTGTTGTACCGTATCAAACAACACACAACAATATTATGCCAGGGTTCAGAATGCTTGCCTTCAAGAGTATGCAAGTGGGGGTGCACTTTTTGAAAGTTGCCTTCTCTCCAAAAATCCTATTTAAGAAAATTTCGAACTAACACATAGTTTCAAAACCGTACAAAAAAGTTGCTTGGAAAATTTTCAAATAAATATGAAAATAAACTAGACAAAATTTGAGAAACAACAGAAAAAGAATCAAGTCAATTGGACTTATATTTAAAAAGTTATAGCCAGCCAAATTTCAGTCAAAACTCTGTATTTAATTAAAACAGAAAAAGAAAACGGTTCGAATGAAAATACGTTTTTGGGGCAGGGAAGACATACTCTGGGTTTTACGCTTTCACTTAAAAACAGCGCGGGCCGTCGCTGGGTCACTGCCAGTGGGTCCCTTGGGCCCACTGGTCAGGTTTGACCAGTCGCCCGCGTTTTCTTCCTCCTATGTCCGAGAGGAGGTGGAGCTCCGGCGGTCAACGCCGGCGATTGGTGGCTTCTCACGGGGCTCTGAGGGCAGGGATGGATCCGCCAGTCCCGGGCGGTCCTCCCAGTGGTTGCTAGGTTGGCAGGGGTGGAGGGAGTCACCGGCGGCGAGCTCCGCGGCGGAGGTGGCTTCGGGAGGATTTGGGTGTTTGGGCTACGGTGGTTCCCGGTCGAAGCTGAGGGGTGGGGTGGCTCTGCAAGGTCAAGGGGAAGAGGATGGGAGCACTGGATGGACGGGGGAGGTCCTGCTTGCGACGAATTGAACCGGAGCATGGAGGCGGCTGAACTGGCCGGAGATGAGGAAGACGGCCTCCCTCCGTCGATGGCTGGCTATGGGGGCGCTAGTGAGATGGCTTGAGGCTGCCTGGGGGTCTGGACGAGCTCGGGGCTCCTTTTTATAGCGTGACTAGGTTGGTTCCACAGCGGCCGTGGATAGGATCGATGGCGGCAGTGGATAGGAACGACGAACCACCGTTCTGTAGCTTGCAGCGCAACGTGTCGAGGCTGGGGATGGCGGAAGAGGCTAGCAGACGAGCGGGCACTGCTTCAGGGGCGAGCTGGCGAGCGAGAGTGGCTCGGGCGGCGCCGTCCATGGCAGGAGCCTGCTATGGGCGGCCGCTAGCTGCCATGGCCGAGCTGACGGCGATGCTGTGGGGCTCCAGGGGCGGCCTGGAGGGTTCTGGTGAGCGGGCGAGGCAGGGGCACGGCCCTGTGGGCGAGCAAAGGCCAAGGGCACGATGCGGCGGCTCGGCTGCGCGCGTGTGCAAAACATGCGCTCTGGGCGCGCCGAGAGCACGCACGCTACGTGTTCGGCAAAATGCCAAGGCATGCCAGGAGGCTTGGATGTGGCTGGGGATTAACAGATCTAGGTTAGAGGTAGCTAGGTGCTTAGTGGACATGTTGGTTAGGCAAAGCAAGTAGGTCCAATGTGCAAACTAAAAACCATGTCAAATATGACCATGCACACAAGGTGCTTGACAGAAAGCTATGGTCATCTAAGCGTCTCTTGGGGTGGCCAAAAACTCCAGATCATAGTCTCTTTAGATGAAAAAGAGGGTGGCAAGGTTTGTTTGTCAAGAACAAAAACTTGTTAGTGCAAGTTTTTGAGAAAACCAAATCTGGACAGAATGAAAAGGGCATTATTGCATGGACCAAAAATACTCCAATGGGTCCAATCTCCTGGACTTAAGGGTTTGGTAGGATGGACTATAAGCAGGAAAAAGCTCATGGGCACTAGAGCAAAATAAACTAGGGTTGCACTAGAAAATGCCAAACTAGACCAGACAGCAAAAGAGGATGGTTTGCTCAAAATTTTCAAAGGACATTAATGGGTTTTTGCATAAAGTTGAATTATACACTACTACTAACATCCCCTAATTTTGGTGGAAGCTTTAAAGAAATATTTAAATAGGTTGTAGTGCAATTTTACAAACTGGATCAGATTTGAAAATTTGGGGTAGAGCTCAAAATTTCCAAATGACTAAAAGAGATTTTTGCACAAAAGTGATGTGGGAGCATCCCATGACATCTCCAAATTTTGGCGAAACTTATAACTAATTTTACCAAAGGGTTGTAGTGCAAAAGAGGCTCCAAAACTTATGAAAAATCATTTCTAAAGAAATAAAGCTCAGGGAAAATAATTATGCAAATAAATCCACTAATAAAAGAAATCTTTTTCTTGAGAGGGTAAAAAAGTCCAACAATATTTTTGAAGGGTTTTCACTTGGGGTGAACACTCCACAATATCAAGGAAAAGAGTGGTTCTGGAATCAAAAGATAATTCCACAAAAAATGAAAATTTAATTTCTTGGCAAAATTTTAATAAACAAATCATGGTTAAAAATTTGGGGTGTTACAGACCATGGGAGACTACACCTGCTTCCTTAGCAGTAACATCATCAGTGGGCTATATACACACAAGAAGAGGTGATCCATCGGAATTAGTTGCCAGGCGCCACAGAGTATATGGGCGCTGCTCGTCCTGATGCTCGTGATCATCACCATCGTCATCCCCCCTTGGTTATAAAAATTTTCAAGTATAGGTGGTGGGATGTTCACGGGACCTTGGAAACACAAGAAGAAGGTTAATTAGTAAAGGGAAACTTGCTAACCCGCATGCATGTGGATGAAACAATTATAATTACGGTGGAAGACCAACGTACCGAAACTACGAGGATCCCATGCAAAACAGTGCCACAAGTGGTGGCAGCAAACACAAGGCCCTCGTATTGAATTGCATCGCATTACTCATCTGTGTACAGAAACTGATTTTTGAGCAATATCCATCGAGTCAAACCACCAAGGATGGCAACAAGCTTGTCGAAGATAGCAACAACTTGATAGTTGTTGTAATTCCAAGAGCGGTTGGGAACTCGACAAATTGCTATCTTCCGTAGAAGACAGTGACCATGATCGTATTTGAACCTGCGTACAATACCGGTGTGCTCAACCTCTGCGCAGTCTGCTGAGATTTTAGGAAGTGGAACCCGGTCACGAGTGTACACGTTCACAAGTTCCCACTCGCAGTTGGAACCAATGTAAACAACCCAATCTCCATTTGTGCCCGCCCAAGCCTTACCCTCAAGCGATGGCATCTTAACATCATACATATCATTATCAAGCGGCATTAACTGGCACAGGGCAAGGCCTCCATCGTGCCGGCGCCAGTCATCAGGGTCACGGCGAAGAAGATAGGGGAGATCAAACCGCTCCTTGACTCTTGGGTTCTTTGTAATGATGTTATTAGTTGAGTCGAGAATGGGCTTGAATGAACCTGCCATGCTGGCCGAGGTGATGACGTCGCACCGATCAATGAGTTCCTCCACCACGTCATCTTTCAGATCGCGGCAAGAACAACAGGGTCATTTCCGGCCTGTTCCCTCCATGGAGAAGACGATCGAACAGTGGCAGAAGGAAGGGTCAAGGGCTAAAGAAAAATGGAGGAGGGAGAGGAAGAGCGTGCGACAACAGTTCCAAATCGAGAGGGAAAGGCGAAGAGTCAGTGGACGGTTGTGAGTTTGCCAGGGTTCACGAAGAGGCGTCCCGGCCTACACGTCCGTTCAGAAATACTCCTACTACTCGCCGTGGTCTCGCTGATATGTTGGAACGGGACTACATGTCAACGAAACATGGTGTGTAATTTCTCGTGCAAAATGTGATCTGGCCGCGTTGGCCCGAGGTGCCGCATTAGTTATCGACCTTTATTTTTTTAATGGCGTGCCGATCAGTTTTGAAGCATGACTAATTGGTACTGTATGCAGAGAAAATATAAACTACTCTACCACTACTCCACCTCCAGTACTAGTAGTATAAAAAGATATATAGGCTGGAGCTTGAGCGCTTTCTTGCTAAGGGCTGCCCACTTGCTTCTCACACTACCATCCTCTCTCCAGATCTAAAAAAGACGGCCCCTCTCTCCCTCCTCACCGGTGGTCACAGATCCACCGGGGAAGAAAGGGACGTGCAGCGTTGACGCACTCGTCATCGGCGAGCGAGGTCACACACTGATGACAAGGCCGTCCCCTCAGACCTAGCACCTGCGCGGGATGGACTTCGTCCCCAAGCTCGCTGCCGTAGTGTGTGCGGAGGACGACGACCACGAGCGAAGCCACTTCCCGCTGACTCTCAGGTATGCTACCTCTTTTCGAACCATAACCTTGTTCTATTGCCCCACCTGCCATGTCGTTGCATGTGGATCTTTTTCCACTCCACCATCTTCCCAATTTGCTATCCTCTGCTCTGCTGGCCACGCAGACAAAAACCATAATTTGCACTATTAAAGGAAACCCTACTTCATGCAGACTAATCCATGTCTGGGTTGAATAAGGAAAGGAAGGGAGAATGTACTGTCCAAGAGAGTAGGCATCGAACCCGCATCTAGGTTGAAAAGGGGGAAATCAGTAGCTAAGGAACGAGTCTCGTGTCTCTTGGTTGAAGAAGGGTATAAAGGCATGACAACGCAATAGAGAATGACCAGGTCGATCGGTTTGTTGTCCTTGCATAGGAAAAAGGTGGCTAAAGAGAACAAAAATGGGACGTAATCCACATATGCTGCCTGGATATTTGTTGCTCTGGGAAACCATACCTTCCTCACCACTCTGCGTCCGTGGAGGTACATCGTAATGGTGCGCCCACTGTCCGAATGGGCCTCCCATGCTCTTATTGCCACTTTTTTTTGTTGTTAGTATAACGCCAGCAGTCAAGTCAAGCAATGCTACTGCTAAAGTGATGCCACATTTAAATAATGCCGCTCTCAGTCAAATGCCACCGATAAATTTAAGCAATGTCGTTTAATGTCACTGGATTATTTCAAGGTTAGCTGTTGATTGTGGATGTATTAAAGATTTTTAAGCTAAGGCATTCTAATCTTGTTGCACAGCCAGTATACCAATGATGAAACTTGTTACTACCTTCAGATTTTTGCACTGTTAATGCTTATAGATTACATACCTCACTTTCATGAGATAAGTTATTTTTTTGTATAGTGTCACCAAAATGCCAAGGCGCTGATGTCATTTTATTTTGGTTAAACTGCATAGACAATTATGAAGACAAGAGGAAAGGTCAAGAGTGGGCACCTCCTCCTCCGGCTGTTCTCTTGATTCGATCGATCAAGTTTTTATGTTTGATCGATTATCAAGATTGGGATAGCAATTTTTAAGGTCCCCCCGGGTTTGAAATGATATTTACCTTGGAGGTACAAGGTTTGCAATTTTTTAATATTGTCATTAGTTAATAATGCTAGTTACCTTCAGACTTTTGTATTTGGTTTAATGCTCATGCACAGCTAGTATACCAATGCTGAAACTTATTACCTTTACATTTTGCATTGTTAATTCTTATAGAAACCTTCCAGTGCTAGAGTTTATTGAAATATATTCAGTAAAACCATTGTACTGTACCCTGTAATAAACTAACTACTCTACTGTTGTCAGGACCCCGATTCCAAGTCACATCGATCTAGCCGGTAAGACCTCATATCACTTTGCGGCTTCGCGCACGGTATTCCCACGGGTGTCGCCTTACCATGGCCCGGGACCGTTTGCGCCTTTTGGCTCACGTATATATTAGTGTCGCTAGCATCCATATGACAGAGAACCCGGGCCGACATGGCTAGTCGTGAACCCAAAGCGGCACCAACCTATGGGGATAGGCATACATGAATCACATTGAGCATGTCAGTCAGCGGCGTGTGAATCCGTGTTGTAGCACTGGGCTAACAGGACTCCGGGGAACCCGGGCTATAGCAGGCTAGGCAGGACTCCGGATGTCACTGCGTGACATTTCCCTGAAGGGACAGACATAGGAACAAAGTGAAACACATGCCGGCCATTCAAGTGTCCTGAGAAGTAGTGCTGGGCTAGCAAGACTCCGGTGAACCGGGCTGTAGCGGACTACTATGGCTCATGGAGGCACTAGACTACATTTCCCCATAAGAGAGGCTGCCAAGGATAAACAACTAGATTGTCGGATCCCACACATACCAAGCATTTCAATCATACACACAATATGCTCGATATGTGTAAATACAACATGGCATCACAACATAACTCTACGACTCAAATATTTATTCATTAAGCTCCGAGGAGCAAGATATTACAAACATGGGTCTCATGACCCAACATTCAGAGCATACAAGTCAAGGCACATGCGGAAGCTTAACATGTCTGGGTACAGACATCTACAAATGGAAAAGGCTGAGAAGCCTGACTATCTACCAGATCCTGCCGAGGGCACAAGATCGTAGCTGAGGTATCAAGCTAAACGTCGAAGTCCGCATGGAACTACTACCGAGACTAAAGTCTCTCTACAAAACATAAATTAAGCAAACGTGAGTACAAATGTACCCAGCAAGACATACATCAGAACTAACTACATATGCATCGGTATCAACAGGGGGTGGTGGAGTTTAACTGCAGCAAGCCAGCTTTGACTCGGTGCCTATCTTAAACTACGACTGCAAGTAACTCTTTTGAGGTGGCGCACACGAGTCCACATATTCACCATATCAATACACCACAATGGATCCGCTCCTGTCTCCCTACAAGAAGGCCATCCATAGCGCTCACGCTTATCTTGCGAGTTTTAGAGTATCCACTTCAAGTAATCTATGAACTGTTATAGGCAACCTAGAAGTCCTTTACCGCGGACGCGGCTATTCGAATACATCATTTATAGCCCTGCAGGGGTGTACTTCGTCACACATGTTTCCACCACTTAGCGTCTGCACACGACATGTGCTCGGTAGACTTCAAGCGAAAGCCGACGTGGGTGTAGACCACGACCTGACTAACCGCACAAGTCTCTAGTCCAGGTTTATCGCCTATTCGGGTTCCATCCGCAAGGAAATACGGCCGGGGTGTCCTCAACGGCCCCAAACGATGTGTACAGGGTCCCGAGACGCCAAACGGGCGTCCGGCATACCCAGCCATAGTGTATTTACCGCATCATAGCCCACCCCTAGGGTCAGCGCTACGCACGACCGCCAACACATAACCTACAAACACCAGAAACTAGTTGCAACTCCTGGACAGAGGACGAGAGGGGTCAATAAGTCGAGCGGGGTCATATTTCAGGGCCCAATGTGTGGTAGTAGCTGTTTCATGGATCACAAACACAGAACTCAGTTCCCGAGATCGGTTTCAATGAGACAACCCACCATGTACTCCTACATGGCCTCTCACCGCTACCTTTACCAAATCGTGTTCACAAACTTAGCTCACACACAGTAGGACATGTTCACAACTTCCCAATTCATCCCCGATGAATCAGACCTGACACAACTCTAAGCAATAGCAGGCATGACAAGCAAACATGAATGAGTAGGCACATCAGGGCTCAAACAACTCCTACTCATGCTAGTGGGTTTCATCTATTTACTGTGGCAATGACAGGTCATGCAAAGGAAAGGGGTTCAACTACCGCAGCATCTAACAGTTGAATCGTTGTTGTCCTAATGCAGTAAAAGAGAGCAGGAGCGAGAGAGTGGGTTTGTATCGGACTGAACAAGGGGTTTTTGCTTGCCTGGCACTTCTTAAGATATCATTGGGTCTTCATTAGTGTCAATGATCACAGCGTCAGTACAACGTCTATCGAGAGGGGACAACCACCAGCAACAGAGAAGGAACACAATCAATGCAATGCACAACATGATGCATGATAATGACATGGCAATATGTTGTTGATAGAGCTAATGCAACTAGCAATACAATTATATGAAGTTGGTTTGAACCCAAAGTTCAAATTCAAACTCCACATGTGGTTATTTAAATACCATTCACTTGATTTGTCCTAAACAGTGGCCTTAAGTTGTTCTAACATCCATGAAAATGGTACAGATGGAACGATTGGATTTTTCTGATAATTTTTCATATGTAACTTATTTCATTCTGAGCTACGGTTGAATTTCTATGATTTTTAGAAGTTTTGGGCATTTTTTGGAATTTCCTGAGTAGAAATAAATCCAGAAATTACATTATTGCATTAGCATTACGTCATGCTAACCTCAGCAGGTCAACAGGCGCCATCCAGGTCAAACCTGACCGGTGGGGTCCACCGGTCAGTGACCAAGTGCCGATTACAACAGCTGACATGTGGGACCAGGTCAATGGCCACATCAGCAGGGTCAAAGTTGACACGTGGGTCCCACTGGGTTAAGAACTAATCTAAACAGAAAATTAACTTAAGCTAAACAGGCACAGGGCCCGCATGGCAGTGGCTCTAGGGGTGTTTAGCATGGTCATTAGCGCTAATTAAACCGGCGCCACGTCAGCAGTTGATGCCGGCGACCACAGCAACGGCAGGGACTCGCCGGAGTCGCTCGGAGCGGTGCTACAGAAGGTGGTTCGCGGCGGGGTTTGGCTCTACTGCGAGCTAGCGGCCGCGCGCATCCAATGGAGCAAGCAGGAGGAGCTGGGGTGGAGCGAGCTCGCCGGAGTCGAGCTCGTGGCGGCCGCCGGAATTAGGGCAAGTGGCAAAACAGCGCTACGGTGCATTAGCGGGGAAGACAAGTAGTTCTACGGCCTCCTGGAGGTGCGGGGAGCACAACTAGTTAATGAATTCGAGCGGAGAGGCACAGCAAAGCCATGGCCGACATCCATGGCGGACGGCGGCGCCCCGTCGAAGGGGGCCATGGCTAGAGGACGAAAACGAGAGGGAAAATAGTGGGAGATGATGCGGGCGCTCATGTTGATCTCACAGAGACGCTCAGAGTGCTCGGGGAGGTCCTGCACGCGGCGAAATCGACGGCGGCGATCCACGGCATCAAGGAAGAAGACGGCGTTAAAGGCCGCTCTACAGGGCGTCCGGGGTTGCGTGAGTCATCAAGGAGGAAGAGGCGGTCGTGGCGGTCCTTCATAGCATGGAGAGAGGTCGAGGGGGAGGATGTGGCTACGTAGGCGATGAGCGGTGGCGACGAGGTCACTCGGCTTCGGGGGAGAGAGCGAGAGAGACGAGGCAGGAAGAGAGGGGAGCGGTCGAGGGGGTCCAAGGGGTAGCGTGGCGCCTCCAGAGCGTCTAGACCGTCGAGGGGAGAAGCAGGCAAGGTGGAGGTGGCGCCGCGCGCGTCGGGCACACGCCCTCTGCCTACTGGCAGAGGTGGAAGAAGACCTCGGCACCCCTGGTGGGCTGGGCCGATTCTCTCCTGGGCCTGGTTAGCAGGTAAGATTCTGCTCTGTTTTATTTTTTTGTTCTGTTTTCTTTTATTTATTTATTTGCCACTGTTTAAATTCAAAATAGAATTTAAACTCATGCCAAATCTGTCTGAAATATTTTATGTTGCAGAAATGGACCTAGCCACATGCCCATAAGTTATTTCAGGAGCATTTGAAGATATATTCTAGTTATATGAATATAAATTCAAATTCAAAATACAATATGATTTAAACTCAGTGCGCAAAATTATTCTTCAAAAATGTTCATTATTTTTGGTTTGGATCAAGACCATTGCCAAAAATATCAAACATCAATGAAGAGCATTTTGGGTTCATTGAATGCAATTTTTAGGGTTATTTGCCCTTCTTTTAATTAATCTTTTGAGGCTTTAAAATCTCCTCAGTTCTACTTGTTAGAATTTAGACATGATGCAACACAATATGCTAGCACTATGCATTACCCAAACTAGGGATGTGACAACTCACCCCCACTAAACAAGAATCTTGTCCCGAGATTCAAGACATGAGGTAGGAAGACAGAGGGGACACAAGGCTATCATGATCTTCACGATCCAGATGTCTTTCTCGAGGGTATTGACTCATTGCATCACCTTGATCTCGACGTCTTGCTTTGAGAACTACATCCAACATGACAACTAGAGGAAAGGAAAAACTCTAGAAGAACCGATCTTCTCGAAGATCGAGCAACTGACAAAAAACTCACGAAATGAGACATAGATCCCCTCTTGAGCTGAGACACAAAACACACATCAGGGTGATGGGAAGAGGTAGATGTCAAGGGTTCAAATTGGTAGGCAATAATTCCACGCAGTAGTAAGATGGTGCATGGTTCCAAAGTAGCGAGGGGATAACTGCCATGATTCCATAACGGAGCACCTTAGGGAAGGTGACTCGTACAACTATTCTCTTATGTGGCAAAAATAATTACTTTTGATACAAAGATCATTGAAACTCTCTATACCAGCCTAAGGCAATTCTCAAACGATCGTCTGGAAGAGTTCGAAGGAGTGGCATACTCAGACTAGGATGGATGATGTGGACTACCTTGTTGAAGACAACGCAATGGATGATTTTTGCTTATCATCGGAAATGGATGGGACCCATGACAGGACCACTTTTGAAGATGATCCTGGACATCAACTACTGTGAAGGACAGCCCATGGAAAATTGGCACGATGGGGTGCAAGCTGGGGACAAAATGCAAATGTTGGGAATGTTCCAATCATCATATCTGCCTGAGATTCAGATCTGGTTGGAAACAGGATATTTCAAACAGCGTGTCTGGAAAAGAAAGTTTGCAACACAAATCGATGAGATGACATTGCAATATTCTCGGGAAATGAACTACGATAGTAAGCTCCAAAAATGAGCTGGTTCTGCTACACACATGTGAGCATGTTGTCCAAGACAAGAATGACCACATAGTAGTCTTATAATAAAACACTACCGAGTTCTGGCCGGGAACCATCATCAACGATTTCGAAGTCTTTACGCAAGTCCATGGATTAGATCCCAAGCGTAGACTTCTTTGCCTTGAACAAGTCAATCGGTGGCTTGGTGTGCTAGGGAATACATATGGAGTGGAGGTAATTAATCTACTAAACCATAGAATACATTCACACATGCATAACTGACTTGGGATGGTGCCAGGGGAAACAAAAACAATCTTTCTCGAACTCACGGCGGCAACTTGCACCAAATGCACAAGAATTCAAGGAAGTCACTTCTTCCATCCAAGCATAAGCTTCATGAATGGAACACGAAGGCATTGCTTATAAAGTTTCCAACACTAGGTTGATGTTCAACATGAATCATGGGGGAGACAAAATGCTGCTGATGGGCTCAACAACAACTCATCGGAATTTCCATATCACTGGACTTCCACCATCATGTGAACACGATGATAGTATTGGTCAGACCAAAAGATGTAATGGTGTATGCTCGAGGGATCAACCACGGGTAAGACAACATTACGAACATTGTTGGTTCTGATTTGACTTGACGATAGCCCATACTCAAGTCAAAGTTTTGACAAGGCAATAGATCGAACAACTAATCATGAGGACCAATCGATGGAGATATCATCTTTCTTCAACACACACACACACACAGAGACACACACAAAAGATATCCCTTTGGAATGAACTAAGTTGGGCAAGCTTTTATCTTCCAACTCTCCAAGTTGTTGTTTAGCTTAACCAACTAGCTTAGGGGTATCCAACATAGATTCTTGGAGAAAGGGGTGGTTTATAAGAAACCAATTTGATCACGAACTCAATTTAGCGGTCAGGTGACAACCTGGTAATACTTCCGAGAAGATATTCGGAACATCACGAACCACCGATATGTTATTAAGCTCGAGAACAATCTTGCTTTTCAAAGCAAGATGGTATGATCAAATATGCAAGGGATTGAATAATCCTAACTCATTGATCGAAGAGTGCACTGGAAATAAGGACTAGGTAGCACAATCTATCTTAGAATGATGATTCAATAACCAACACACTAAGAATGAGAATATTGTCCATTTACTACCAAGCAGCTAGTTGCTAGGAGTATTGATTTCACACATCATGGTTCACTTGTCGGTATTCCGGTTGCAACAACACGGAACTGAGGAATGAATAATGATGGAGAGAAATATCACTTCATCAAGAGTTCATAAGAGGTGGTGCAATTCTCATGACAATTCTGACATAATGAGGCAACACTCCAAGGTAGAACAGAACAAAAGCTGGATTGGCACTTTGATCTGCGGAATACAACTGCTTTGACCAGGCCAAGAAATGGATGAGGTGCTGGAGTTTGTTTTCTCCTAGTCATTCCAGAATAGAATGGCTTGACGGACCACAAGAATAAAAGGCATCGATAACATGGATGCACAATTACTCCTGACTATCAATTGATAGGCGATGGTCGGAATACAAATGAAGAGGGACAACTCAAGAGGGCGTATATCTTTCTGAGTTGTGGATGCATAGATTAATATGTCAAACCAAGTTCAACAGGTTACTTCCAGATAACCCATGCAGGAAGGTAGAACTGGCAGAATCACAATTATGAATGGAGAACTCCTCAAGAGTACTCTGATTGTGATATTTTGGTTCAAAGAACTTCTGCCTTAATGGTTCATGGTATTTGGAAGAAAGAAATACCACGGACCTCGAGGACTGTCGCAAGGTTACTAATATCCTAAAGGAACGAGAAAACACTATCAACAGGAGGTAAGTAGGGTGAATCTCGGGTTCAAGAACCCAGGAATAGAATACCTACTACTAAATGGCATCACGGGATGCTTTTGAGAATGGTGGCCAGAATCATCACACCGGGAACACAAAACATGGCTAGATTACTAGGTGACTCCCTGAAACACCTAGGGTCATAATAATAACTCCAACATACATGTCAAGGCAACGGAGTACCTCAACACACCGATTAGTGTGCTTAATCTGGCCCAAAAATACAATGAGAACATGGAGGAAAGATTTTCAAGTGCATCAGACTATTTAGAAACCTAGGATGACTCGGACAGCATAATGGATGTAAATGCTCAAAATGATTTGAGACATCCTACAAAATGGTGGCATAACCACTCAACATCACAATATCAAAGTTCTGAGATCAACTGTCAACATACGGAAGTAGTAGGAACGGAACTGAGGCTTGAAACTAGCAATCCTATAAGTCTCTAACATAGTAACTCGGCATCCTGATAGATAGATGAGAAGGCCTAGTTCTTAATCCCCGTAGAAGAGAAGAGAATGACTCAGATCAGAGGGCATAAGGTAAAGGAGTAAAAAGAGCCTAATGTTCCCTTCCACAATCAATTCCCTTACATAACTAAAGCATTTCTAGACTCAACTTCGACCGGTTTGGCTTGGTAATCCTACAGGCAGTCAAGCTCTAATACCAAAGCTGTCAGGACCCCGATTCCAAGTCACATCGATCTAGCCGGTAACACATCATATCACTTTGCGGCCTCACGCACGGTAATCCCACGAGTGTCGCCTTACCATGGCCCGGGACCATTTGCACCTTTTGGCTCACGTATATGATAGTGTCGCTAGCATCCATATGACAGAGAACCCGGGCCGACATGGCTAGTCGTGAACCCAAAGCGGCACCAACCTATGGCGACAGGCATACATGAATCACATCGAGCATGTCAGTCAGCAGTGTGTGAATCCGGGCTGTAGCACTGGGCTAACAGGACTCCGGGGAACACGGGCTGTAGCAGGCTAGGCAGGACTCCGGATGTCACCGCGTGACATTTCCTCGAAGGGACAGACATAGGAACGAAGTGAAACACATGCCGGCCAGTCAAGTGTCCTGAGCAGTAGTGCTAGGCTAGCAGGACTCCGGTGAACCGGGCTGTAGCGGACTACTATGGCTCATGGAAGCCCTAGACTACATTTCCCCATAAGAGAGGCTGCCAAGGATAAACAACTAGATTGTCGGATCCCACACATACCAAGCATTTCAATCATACACACAATATGCTCGATATGTGTAAATACAACATGGCATCACAACATAACTCTACGACTCCAATATTTATTCATTAAGCTCCGAGGAGCAAGATATTACAAACATGGGTCTCATGACCCAACATTCAGAACATACAAGTCAAGGCACATGCGGAAGCTTAACATGTCTGGGTACAGACATCTACAAATGGAAAAGGCTGAGAAGCCTGACTATCTACCAGATCCTACCGAGGGCACAAGATCGTAGCTGAGGTATCAAGCTAAACGTCGAAGTCCACATGGAACTACTAGCGAGACTGAAGTCTCTCTACAAAACATAAATTAAGCAAACATGAGTACAAATGTACCCAGCAATACATACATCAGAACTAACTACATATGCATCGGTATCAACAGGGGGGTGGTGGAGTTTAACTGCAGCAAGCCAGCTTTGACTCGGTGCCTATCTTAAACTACGACTGCAAGTAACTCTTTTGAGGTGGCGCACACGAGTCCACATATTCACCATATCAATACACCACTATGGATCCGCTCCCGTCTCCCTACGAGAAGGCCATCCATAGCACTCACGCTTATCTTGCGAGTTTTAGAGTATCCACTTCAAGTTATCTATGAACTGTTATAGGCAACCCAGAAGTCCTTTACCGCGGACGCGGCTATTCGAATAGATCATTTATAACCCTGCAGGGGTGTACTTCGTCACACATGTTTCCACCACTTAGCGTCTGCACACGACATGTGGTCGGCAGACTTCAAGCGAAAGCCGACGTGGGTGTAGACCACGACCTGACTAACCGCACTAGTCTCTAGTCCAGGTTTATCGCCTATTCGGCTTCCATCCGCAAGGAAATCCGGCTGGGGTGTCCTCAACGGCCCCATACGATGTGTACATGGTCCCGAGACGCCAAACGAGCGCCCGGCATACCCGGCCACAGTGTATCTACCACATCATAGCCCACCCCTAGGGTTAGCGCTACGCACGGCCGCCAACACATAACCTACAAACACCAGAAACTAGTTGCAACTCCTAGACAGAGGACGAGAGGGGTCAATAAGTCGAGCGGGGTCATATTTCAGGGCCCAATGTGTGGTAGTAGCTGTTTCATGGATCACAAACACAGAACTCAGTTCCTGAGATCGGTTTCAATGAGACAACCCACCATGTACTCCTACATGGCCTCTCACCGCTACCTTTACCAAATCGTATTCACACACTTAGCTCACACACAGTAGGACATGTTCACAACTTTCCAATTCATCCCCGATGAATCAGACCTGACACAATTCTAAACAATAGCAGGCATGACAAGCAAACATGAATGAGTAGGCACATCAAGGCTCAAACAACTCCTACTCATGCTAGTGGGTTTCATCTATTTACTGTGGCAATGACAGGTCATGCAAAGGAAAGGGGTTCAACTACCGCAGCATGTAACAGTTGAATCGTTGTTGTCCTAATGCAGTAAAAGAGAGCAGGAGCGAGAGAGTGGGTTTTTATCGGAATGAACAAGGGGGTTCTGCTTGCCTAGCACTTCTGAAGATATCATTGGGTCTTCATCAGTGTCAACGATCACAGCGTCCGTACAACGTCTATCGAGAGGGGACAACCACCGGCAACAGAGAAGGAACACAATCAATGCAATGCACAACATGATGCATGATAATGACATGGCAATATGTTGTTGATTGAGCTAATGCAACTAGCAACACAATTAAATGAAGTTGGTTTGAACCCAAAGTTCAAATTCAAACTCCACATGTGGTTATTTAAATACCATTCACTTGATTTGTCCTAAACAGTGGCCTTACGTTGTTCTAACATGCATGAAAATGGTACAGATGGATAGATTGGATTTTTCTGATAATTTTTCATATATAACTTATTTCATTCGGAGCTACGGTTGAATTTCTATGATTTTAGAAGTTTTGGGCATTTTCTGGAATTTGTTGAATAGAAATAAATCAAGAAATTACATTATTGCATCAGCATTATGTCATGCTGACCTCAGCAGGTCAACAGGCACCATCGAGTTCAAACCTGACCAGTGGGGTCCACTGGTCAGTGACCCAGTGCCGATTACAGCGGCTGACAGGTGGGACCAGGTCAACGGCCACATCAGCAGGGTCAAAGTTGACACGTGGGTCCCACTGGATTAAGAACTAATCTAAACAGAAAATTAACTTAAGCTAAATAGGCACAGGGCCCACACGGCAGTGGCTCTAGGGGTGTTTAGCAGGCTCAATAGCGCTAATTAAACCGGCGCCATGTCAGCTGTTGACGCCGGCGACCACAGCAATGGCAGGGACTCGCCGGAGTCGCTCGGCGCGGTGCTACAGAAGGTGGTTCGCCGAGGGGTTTGGCTCTACTACGAGCTAGCGGCTGTGCGCATCCAATGGAGCAAGCGGGAGGAGCTAGGGTGGAGCGAGCTCCCCGAGTCGAGCTCGTGGCGGCCGCCGAAATTCGGGCAAGTGGCAAAACAGCGCTACGGTGCATTAGCGGGGAAGACAAGTAGTTCTATGGCCTCCTGGAGGTGCGGGGAGCACAACTAGTTAAAGAACTCGACCGGAGAGGCACGGCAAAGCCATGGCCCACATCCATGGCGGACGGCGGCGCTCGGTCGAAGGGGGCCACGGCTAGAGGATGAAAACGAGAGGGAAAACAGTGGGAAATGATGCGAGGGCTCACGTTGATCTCGCAGAGACGCTGAGAGTGCTCGGGGAGGTCCTGCACGTGGCGAAATCGACGGCGGCGATCCACGGCATCGAGGAAGAAGACGGCGTTGAAGGCCGCTCTACAGGGCGTCCGGGCTTGCGTGAGTCATCGAGGAGGAAGAGGCGGCCGTGGCGGTCCTTCAGAGCATGGAGAGAGGTCGAGGGGAGGCTGTGGCTACGTAGGCGATGAGCGGCAGCGACGAGCGAGCTCGGCTTCGTGAGAGAGAGCGAGAGAGGCGAGGCAGGGAGAGAGGGGAGCGGTCGAGGGGGTCCAGGGGGTAGCGTGGCACCTCCAGAGCGTCTAGACCGTCGAGGGAAGAAGCGGGCAGGGTGGAAGGTGGCGCCGCGCGCGTCAGGCACACGCCCTCTGCCTACTGGCAGAGGTGGAAGAAGACCTCGGCGCCCCTGGTGGGCTGGGCCGATTCTCTCCTGGGCCAGGTTAGCAGGTAAGATTCTGCTCTGTTTTATTTTTCTATTCTGTTTTCTTTTATTTATTTATTTATTTGCCACTGTTTAAATTCAAAATATAATTTAAACTCATGCCAAATCTGTCTGAAATATTTTATGTTGAAGAAATGGACCTAGCCACATGCACATAAGTTATTTCAGGAGCATTTGAAGATATATTCTAGTTATATGAATATAAATTCAAATTCAAAATACAATATGATTTAAACTGAGTGCCCAAAATTATTCTTCAAAAATGTTCATTATTTTTGGTTTGGATCAAGACCATTGCCAAAAATATCGAACATCAATGAAGAGCATTTTGGGTACATTGAATGCAATTTTTAGGGTTATTTGCCCTTCTTTTAATTAATCTTTTGAGGCTTTAAAATCTCCTGAGTTCAACTTGTTAGAATTTAGACATGATGCAACACAATATGCTAGCACTATGCATTACCCAAACTAGGGATGTGACAACTGTTGCACTAGCCACTGGATTAGTGTATATTTGTAGTATTTGAATGGTGTTGCATTAGCATACGGACATAAATAAAGTGTGGCAAGCTTTCCCAGATATGTGCTCAAGAAAACTAATACCTGTTTTTCTAAATACTAGACGTTTGGGTACTTTAAATTGAACTGCGAAAACGTCTTATATTAAGGAACAAAGGGTGTCGAGTTCACTCAAATTAGCCTGGTAAAGCTAGTCACACCTTTGTTAAAATTAATGTTCATTATGTTATCGGAGGAGGTCTGTATGTTTGTCTCTAATGCATGTCGACTACATACCTGACATCATGATGTAATGTTAAGTCATTTCCTTTTGTACAGTTTCACTGAATTGTCATGGCGGTGATGGCATTTTATTTTAATAGAACTGCACAAATTTTGCTTAAAAGAAGAGGAAAGGTCAGGAATGGCTCAGTTTTTCAGAAAAAACTATGTATGCCTTCCTGACATCAGCCGATGTTGCTTTATTTATTCCTTCAAACAGGTGGTTAGAAACAATCTTGCTACCTTTTCCCATTAAGAAATTGGAATGCTTATATTTGTGAGTCTATGCTTCAACTAGTGCCACTTTTTGAGTAATCACACTTTCAATATCTATGCAAATAGGGATGTTCGATTTTAGTGGAACTGCACAAAAAGTCCAACTGGTTGAACATTAGGAGCATGTTTTTTTCCAAACCTTTATATCCAATTGGTGGCACTATGAGCTGTTCATTACGAAGGTACATGGTTTGCTACTATCTTGATACTCTTTCTGTACTGTCATTAGATAGTAATACTAGTGGTTTGCATGTGAATTTATTGGTAGGGTGGACCTACATTGGAGGTGCAGGATAGGATTCAATGATTGGATGCTCAATTTCGTTTGTATCGATTTCACCTCTTCCATCACTACGAACATGGATATCCTTGGTCTGATGAAGAATAGGCGCTATATTTCTGCTCTGAACCAGCAAATCAATTCAGTATGAAATTGTCCAGGGCAAAACATAACTGTATCAGATTGTCCAGTGCAGAACATGACAGATGCTAAGAGAAAGAGACATGTTTAAACCGAAAATACAAGGTGTTGTATATGATTACTAGCTACTTGATATTTGTGCAGACAGTCTGCCCGTTGCTATTTGGCAAACAAACAAAGTGTCCGCAATTTTGGTTGAACTGCACAAGAGAATAGTATTGTCACTGCATGCAGTGCCATTTGAAAATAGACATAGAAAGATTGGATAGTCACTTCATGGAATGCAGAAAAGTAGTACTGTACTATTTATTGGCCAACACTAGGTGCTTCATTGCTTTGGTCTGATTATACAATGGGCATCATTTTGCCTAAGTTAAAGTTTGTATTCCGAAAATAGTCTCGCGGTGTGATCGGGAGAAGACCAAATCATATTGCAGTGGCTGTTCCTCCATCATGTGTGGTTCATTCTCATGGTTCCAGCTATTCGTGAAACCACTTACGTTTGCAAGAGGAATTGTAGACTTCACAAACATATTTATCTTTCAGTCTGTACTGAATGTTGGCCAAGAGAACCATCCATGTTAGTAGGAAGAACAGATGTTTTTTCTAGATCTTTGCTTTTGGAGCTACATATTTGTATATGATCTGTGAATCATTGAGATGCATTAACATGTTGATCTTATGTATGGGAATCGTACTAGTTAGTTTGAGTTGCAATGCAAGATCCAAAGTGGCTGATCTTTGCTTTTGGAGCTACATATTTGTATATGATCTATGAATCATTGAGATGCATTAACGGTTACTTATTTCTGTTTGCTCAGTGTTTACAAGTTACTGATCGATCACTAGCTAGCCTACAAATGCGCTCCTGGCAGTTTTATTTGCGACGCAAGATGCGAAGTGGCAGTTTTTTGAATAAAAATGCCTACCTCTGGAGAAACTAACAAACTACACTATCGATCCTAAATGGATAAAAATGCCTACCTCTGAAGAAACTGACAAGCTACACTATCGATCCTACATGGATAAATAGCGGATCACGCACGTACTACCTCCTTTCCGGTTTGCAGGGCTCAATTCAAGAAACGACCTACTCGATCCGACACGAATAAATAGCGGATCACGCACGTACTTGTACCTCCTTTACGGTTTGTAGGGCTTAATTCAAACCTCTCACCAACCAAGGTACTCCCTCCGTCCGGGTTTATTAGTCCCGTGAGCAAAGCAGCAAAACCAAGGCATGGCAATAATTAACGGCATGCAGAAGTTTAAGCCTAATTAATTCCAACGATTTAAGTGGCTGCATGCGTGCCCTCGGCTGCGACTCGTTGCATGCTGCTTCGCGTACTGCCTGCGAGCGATTCTGAGTGCCTGCATGCAGCCGGCCGTAATTAAGGCAACTAACGGATGCGAAAAAAGATACGCTTTAATTGTTGCGGGTTTTTTAAATCCTTGGAATCATTATTGACAAGGAGGGAGATGATTCGAGTGCACTCGTTTGACCGCCATGCCGGCGTGCGACCCAGACGGGACGGGACGGTACAGTCATAATTTCAGTTTCTCTAGTTTTCCACGGCAAGCTGGCGCGCTAAGCCCTTATGCATTGAATTCCAATGACCGTCGCGCTACCTTCCGCCTATAAGTACTGTTTCCTGGCCTTCTCCGGTGCCACCGTGACCCAACTCGCCATATCCTCATAAGCCCCCACCGGCCCGATGTCGCTCGCCACGTCCACCATGCCCCCGCCCGTCCGCGGTAGGCGACACCAGAGGCAATCACCAACGGAACTAGTGTTCGGGTTTTCACCGGAAGGCAGACGAAGGGAGGAGCCATTACATCTGTCTTTAGATAGCAATGCGGAGATCGAGGAGTTGTTGGAGCGCGACCGCATGGTGGAGGAGCAGGAGTTGTTGGAGCGCGACCGCCTGGTGGAGGAGCAGCGTATCGCTGATTTGCGCCGCCGGCGGGACATGGAGAAGAAGCGCACCGACGCTCTGAGTCGCGAGCAGAGCGCCCGCAATTGGGCCAACTATGTGGAGGCCGACACCCGGCAAATAGCCCTGGAGGCTGTCGGGCACGCACGCATTCGCGACGCCAATTTTTACTACCAGCTCGTCAAGTGGGTATCCTGCTTGGAAGCCGACGCTTCAGTGGACCATGCTAGCATCGAAAGGGACAACATGCGCGAGCAACGCGCCCTATCGCACCTCTTGCAAGTTCGAGGCGAGGCGCACGACACCGGTGCCGGCGTTTAGCGTGTACCACAGATGGCGGTCGGCATCGTCTAGTTAGCTAAGAGTAAGTTAGTACTTGTACGCTACTAGAGTATTAGTGGGAGTAGATAGTTAACTTGGCTATGATTGTTGTCAACGTGGAAGTTCAGTACTCTATATGTGGATCAGACCTGTTACTTTGCTCTGAATGTTGAACTTTCTGTTTGAACGTATGGAATGGGCTGTTATTTTTTAAATGGGTTGTATTTGTCCTCCACGGGTTTAGAGGCTGACTTGTGGGCCTAGCAAGTTGACGCGTACACAATCAGGAGAATATTGTACGTGGAGAGGATGACAGCAGTGACCCGCCAAGGTCATGGCAGTACGGAAGAAATTGCCACCTTATTTCAAGCCAATAAAAAATGGCTCCTCCTAGTGGATTTCTGACCATCTGGGTCCCATGCCATTGTCAACGTAGTCAATAAACGAGAGAATTGCACAACAAGCGGTTGACACCAGGGACCCAGCAGCTCGCCCAGTTATTTTTGTTTTGGGTTAATTTGATAAATGCCACTCCAAATCTGGTGTATCCTAGAAATGCCACTAGAATTTCCAAACTTTGAAAAATGCCATTTCTGGTGGCATTTTTTGAAGTCTGGAGTGGCATTTTTCAAAGTTTGCAAACTGCAGTGGCGTTTTTCAAAGTTTGCAAAAATTGCAGTGGCGTTTTTCAAAGTTTGGAAATTGCAGTGGCATTTTTATGAATCACTATAATTGGAGTGGCATTTATCTTATTTGTTTTTGAGACGGAAGTAGGGTGTCAACTGGGCTGTGTAGGACACTTTGGCCTGTCTAGACAACCTTTTCTTTTATGTTTACCACAGACCAGCCCAGTAGTTTTTTTTTCTTTCTGAAAGTGGCTAGCCCAGTTTTTTTGTGATTTGTCAAGTAAGTTGCTTTATCAGGCCTGTTGGGCTGCAAATCTTTCAAGATGAGGAGAGCTTCATTCGGCTGGCCGAGAAAATGGCCTATCAGTAATGAGAAATGGGATGTACATTTTTAAAACACATCAAACCGGCAATTAGTTTCAAATATCTTTTTTCATTTTGAGATTTTAAATTGCATTGATTTTTATGCGTGGACAATTTATTGGATTTTATATTGATATACATTTATTTTTAAAATCAGTCTGAATGTGACTCGAAATTTCGGGATTAAAAACAGTTCAGACCGCACCGACATATGCAAAATTTCATATAATTTTTTAACCGTGGCCACAATATGGGCTGTAATGCTAACAAAAATAATATGGGATCCAAAAAACCCCGTAAGATTTAGCAAATGGGCTGTAAATTATTTGAAATAATGGCATATGGGTTGTATATTGTTTTCGATAGATTTGAGGCTTTCCACAGATGGCCTATATACTATTGGATGTCCCTCCAACGGCCGTCGTGCTTCTTCAATCTCTGCTCTTCCTGCTCCAGCCGCTCAAACAAGCGCCGGCGGGACTGCCTGCTCCCTCCTCCCCGCGGTCGGCTGTGCTGCCGCGCAGGCCTCACCGCCCCACCGTACTCCCATCGCTGGCCTAGCCATCCCTCTACTCACCCACACCTGTTGTTATTCTCCGGCGACGGCAGACGAACCAGTAAACCCTCGTACAGTCATACTCCCCTCTGTGTGGGAAACAAAAACAACTGCCGAGTCTTCCCTGCTTCCGTGTCGTTCCCTTCCTAGGCCTCGCCGTCGTCCACTGCCCTGGTGCTCTTGGCGTGGCATGGTCAACGTGGTCAACGACCGACATGCATCTGAAGTGGACTGTACATGGAGAGGCTGACAGCTGGGTCCACGGCCACACGCAAAGAAATCCCTCCTTATTACGCGCAAAATAATGATTCCTCCACCTGACATCTGGGACCCACCGAAAGGGCCTCTGTATTTCGCGAAAAAACATTACCGCTGCTGACAGCTCGGACCCACCAGCTATATCTTCGCACACAAGGAAGTGCCTCCTTATTACGCACAAAAAAATGAATACTCCCCCTGCTAGCTGGGACCCGGTATATTGGGCCTACTAAGTTGACGGGCACGAAGGGCTTTGTCAACTTAGTCAATATGCACGATTCTAGCTCGACTGACCGTACGATGTCCATCCAACGGCCATAGTGCTTCTTCAACCTCTAGTCTTCTTGCTCCAGCCGCCCAAAGCAGCGCCGGTCGTGTCGCTTGCTCCTGCCTCCCGTGGCCGGTTGTGCTGCCGCGGAGGCCTCACCGCACCCATACTACTCCCACTGCTGGCCAGGCCATCCCTCCACTCCACTCACCCACACCTACTATTATTCTACGGCGACGGCAGCGCAGCCGAACCAGTGAACCCTCGTACTCCTCTCCCCGTGGGCATCCACTGCCGCATCTTCCCCGGCTCCGCGTCGTCCCCTTCCTAGGCCTCGCCATTGTCCACCGCCATGGTGCTCTCAGCGCGGCGTGGTCAATGTGGTCAACGACCGAATTCTATCGGAAGAATATTGTTCGTGGAGAGGCTGACAGCTGGGTCCACGGCAGCCGCAAGAAGTACCTCCTTATTGCGCGGAAAATAATTATTCCTCCACCTGACAGGAGGGACCCACCGGACACCCACCAGTATTTCGTGAAAAAAACATTTGCCCCTGACTGTTGAGACCCACCCGACGGGCCACCGTATTTCGCAAAAAAACGTTCCCCTGCTGTCAGCTCAGACCCACCGGAAGTGCCTCCTTATTACGCACAAAAAAATGAATACCCCCTGCTAGCTGGGACCCACCTTGGTGGGAGGCTGACTTGTGGACCTACTAAGTTGACGGGGACGGAGGGCTTTGTCAACTTAGTAAATATAAATTATTCTAGCTCCAGTGACCGTACGATGTCCATCCAACGGCCGTAGTGCTTCTTCAACCTCTGGTCTTCTTGCTCCAGCCGCCCAAAGCAGCGCCGGTCGTGTCGCATGCTCCTGCCTCCCCTGGCCGGATGTGCTGCCGTGGAGGCCTCACCGCCCCCTACTATTCCCACCGCTGGCCAGGCCCTGCGGCGACGGCAGCCTCACACCGCAGGCGAACCAGTGAACCCTCGTACTCCTCTTCGCGCGGGCTTCCACTGCTGCGTCTTCCCCGGCTCCGCGTCGTCCCCTTCCTAGGCCTCGCCGTCGTGCACCGCCCTAGTGCTCTCAGTGAGGCGTGGTCAACCTGGTCAAGGAACGACTTCCATCGGACATGGACTATACGTGGAGAGGCTGACAGCTGGGTCCACGGCCGTAGCAAGGAAGTGCCTCCTTATTACGTGGAAAATAATGATTCCTCCACCTGACAGCTGGGACCCATCGGACGGGCCACTGTATTTCGTGAAAAAACGTTTCCCCCTGACTGCTGGGACCCACCAGCTACATCTTCGCACGCAAGGAAATGCGTTTGGGCAAAAAAAACGATTCGCCCCCCTGACTGCTGGGACCCACCAGCTAGATCTTCGCACACAAGGAAGTGCCTGACAGTCGGGACCCACCTGGTCGAAGCGTACGTAGCATTGTCATTCTGGGCGTGAACGTGTACGTACATATATACTGGTGGATGTAGAGGCGCGCATGTGTCATAGTAGAGGCGCATACGTGTCGTAGTAGAGGCGCACACGTAGCATGTACATGTACGTACAACGGCCAGGGTGCAAGAAAGAAAATACGGCCACGTATGTGTACATACGGGTGGGGTCTCGAACGCCTACTCGTGCAAACGTACGGCCAGGGCTCGTGTACATGGCTGGGTCGGAACGGAGAAACAACTTCGTCGTTGTGTTCATGGGGAGGCAACGGAATGCGTCGTGTTCATCGGGAGGCAATGGAACGCGTGGGAGCCAACCAGCTGGGTCGGAACGGAATGCGTGGTCATGTTCATCAGGAGGGCTTGGATGGAACAAGCGATGGAAACCAGGCCTGGCATACCGCACAACGGAGGAAACGGACCTCCTACGTTCGGAACGGGGTCCTGTTGATCAGGAGGGGTCTGGCGTAACGCAAAATGGAGGAAACGGACCTCCTACGGTCAAAACGGGGGTCCTGTTCATCGGGAGGGGTGTGGCATACCGCAAAACGGAGGAAACGGACCTCCTACGATCGAAACAGGGGTCATGTTGATCGGGAGGGGTGTGGCGTACCGCAAAACGGACGAAACGGACCTCCTACGGTCGAAACGGGGGTCCTGTTCATCGGAAGGGGTGTGGCGTACCACAAAACGGGACTCCACGGGATACTGTTCATCTCCACCGCGACCTCCTCCAGCCTCCACGGGCTACCGTCGACCTCCTCCAGCCTTCATGGGCTCCTGTTTATCCAGCCTCCACCGCGTGCTACTCCACCGGCTACTGTTTAACCACCCCTCCATGGGCACCCCTCCACCGTCTACTGTTCATCCAACCCTCCACAGCACGGGGTCCTGTTCAACCACCCCTCCACGGGCACCCCTCCACCGTCTACTGTTCATCCAACCCTCCACACCACGAGGTCCTATTCAACCACCCCTCCACGGGCACCCCTCCACTATCTACTGTTCATCCAGCCCTCCACCACACCACGGGGTCATGTTCATCCAGAGGCAACGCCACCGCTCACTGTTCATCCAACCCCCCCCCCCCCTGCAACACTCAATGTTCATCCAATCGATCGGCTTCAGTTAGCAGCAGTAGCAAAGGAATCGCTCGATCGGGTTCAGTTAACAACCATCGATCGATCGCTCGGGTTCAGTAACGTGTAGCCTGCAATGCAATCGCTCGGGTTCAGTTAGAGCCCAACGCCTCGCTCGGGTTCAGTTAGAGCCAACGCCTCACACACACGTGCTTACGTGTACGAGAGAAACGCACATCGCTCAGCCCCCGACCTCCCACCATAACCGGGAACTCCCCGAAATTTTCCTCCCCCTCGCTTATACCACGGTTTTTTCCGTCATGGACGGCACAAAGAATGTCATGCAGCTGCGTCTCCAGCCCGCCCAGGATGAAAAGCCCATTTTCTGTCATGATTTTTTGTCATAGAAGTAGGATCCCACCACATCTATGATGATACCGGGTTTGGTCACAATTATCATCATAGAAGTGTCATATGTATGATAGAAAAATATTTCATTCGGCCCAAAATGTCACGGGTGTGTCTTTTTTTGTAGTGCAAGTAACATACCGATGACAAAGGGAACAACGAATGTTGTTATGCGGTTTGACCGATAAAGATCTTCATAGAATATGTAGGAGCCAATATGAGCATCCAGGTTCCGCTATTGGTTACTTACCGGAGATATGTCTCGATCATGTCTACATAGTTCTCGAACCCGTAGGGTCCGCACGCTTAACGTTCGATGACGATTTGTATTATGAGTTTCGTGTTTTGATGAACCAAAGTTTGTTCGAGTCCCGGATGAGATCACGGACATGACGAGGAGTATCGATATGGTCGAGACATAAAGATTCATATATTGGAAGGCTACATTCGGACACCGGAATGGTTTGGGTCATTTCGGATAAGTTTCAGAGTACCGGGGGTTACCGGAACCCCCCCCCCCCCTAGAGGTTAATGGGCCGCCATGGGCCTTAGTGGAGAAGAGAGAGGGCCGGCCAGAGGTGCCCCCCCCCCTTGCCCAGTCTGAATTGGACAAGGGGAGAGGCGACGCCCCCCCCCCCTCCTTCCTTCTCTTCTCTTCCTTCTTCCCTTCTTCTCCTACTTGGACTAGGAAAGGGGGGGCAAATCCTACTTGGACCGGGAGTCCAAGTAGGACTCCCCCCATGGCGCGCCCCCTAGGGTCGGCCACCTATCCTCCCCCCTTTATATACGTGGGAGGGGCACCCCAAAGACACACCAAGTCTTCTCTTAGCAGTGTGCGGTGCCCCCTCCACAGTTACACACCTCGGTCATATCGTCATAGTTCTTAGGCGAAGCCCTGTGCCGGTAACTTCATCATCACCGTCATCACGCTGCCATGCTGATGGAACTCTTCCTCGGCCTCAACTGGATCAAGAGCTTGAGGGACGTCATCAAGCTAAATGTGTGCTGAACGCGGAGGTGCCGTACGTTCGGTACTTGGATCGGTTGGATCGCGAAGACGTTCGACTACATCAACCGCGTTACTTAACACTTCCGCTTTTGGTCTACGAGGGTACGTGGACACACTCTCCCCTCTCGTTTATATGCATCTCCTAGATAGATCTTGCGTGATCATAGGAATTGTTTTGAAATACTGCGTTCCCCAACAGTGGCATCTGAGCTAGGTCTATGCGTAGATGTTATATGCACGAGTAGAACACAATGAGTTGTGGGCGATAATAGTCATACTGCTTACTAGCAACATCTTACTTTGATTCAGCGATATTGCTGGATGAAGCGGCCTGGACCGACATTACATGACCGCGTTCATGAGACTGGTTCTACTGACGTGTTTCCCACACAGGTGGCTAGCGGGTGTCTGTTTCTCCTGCTTTCGTTGAATCGAGTTTGACTACGCCCGATCCTTGTTGAAGGTTAAAACAGCACACTTGACGAAAAATCGTTGTGGTTTTGATGCATAGCTAAGAACGGTTCTGGCTAGAAGCCCGTAGCAACCACGTAAAACTTGCAACAACAAAGTAGAGGACGTCTAACTTGTTTTTGCAGGGCATGTTGTGATGTGATATGGTCAAGACGTGATGATATATAAATTGTTGTATGAGATGATCATGTTTTGTAATAGTTATCAGCAACTGGCAGGAGCCATATGGTTGTCGCTTTATTGTATGAAATGCAATCGCCATGTAATTGCTTTGCTTTATCACTAAGCGGTCGCGATAGTGAGAGAAGCAATAGTTGGCAAGACGACAACGATACTACGATGGAGATCAAGGTGTCAAGCCGGTGACGATGGTGATCATGATGGTGCATTGCAGATGGAGATCAAAGGCACAAGATGATGATGGCCATATCATATCACTTATTTTGATTGCATGTGATGCTTATCTTTTATGCATCTTATTTTGCTTAGTACGGCAGTAGCATTATAAGATGATCTCCCACTAAATTTCAAGGTACAAGTGTTCTCCCTGAGTATCCACTGTTGCTACAGTTTGTCGTGCCAAGACACCATGTGATGATCGGGTGTGACAAGCTCTATGTTTAGATACAATGGGTGCAAGCCAGTTTTGCACAAGCAGAATACTCAGGTTAAACTTGTCGAGCCTAGCATATGCATATATGGCCTCGAAACACTGAGACCGAAAGGTTGAGCGTGAATCATATAGTAGATATGATCAACATAGTGATGTTCACCATTGAAAACTTCTCCATCTCACGTGATGATTGGGCATGGTTTAGTTGATATGGATCATGTGATCATTTAGATGACTAGATGTATGTCCATCTAAGTGGGAGTTCTTAAGTAATATGATTAATTGAACTTTAATTTATCATGAACTTGGTACCTAATAGTATTTTGCATGTCTATGTTGTTGTAGATAAATGGCCCGTGCTACCGTTCCTTTGAATTTTAATGCGTTCCTAGAGAAAGCTAAGTTGAAAGATGATGGTAGAAACTACACAAACTGGGTTAGTGAGGATTATCCTCATTGCTGCACAGAAGAATTACGTCCTGGAAGCCCCGCTAGGTGCATAGCCCGCTGCAGGAGCAACTCCAGATGTTATGAATGTCTGGCAGAGCAAAGCTGATGACTACTCGATAGTTCAGTGTGCCATGCTTTACGGCTTAGAATAGGGACTTCAACGACGTTTTGAACGTCATGGAGCATATGAGATGTTCCAGAAGTTGAAGTTAATATTTCAAGCAAATTCCCGGATTGAGAGATATGAAGTCTCCAATAAGTTCTACAGCTGTAAAATGGAGGAGAATAGTTCTATCAGTGAACATATAGTCAGAACGTCTGGGTACCACAACCACTTGACTCAAGTGGGAGTTAATCTTCCTGATGATAGTGTCATTGACAGAGTTCTTCAATCACTGCCACCAAGCTACAAAACCTTTTGTTGGCGTTCTGGGAACGGGGGTCCCCAGACTTGCCTGCCTTCGACCCATGGCGTGGCTCCACCAGCGGCCCTGTGCGGCCCATCTTCACCAGCAAGCACTCAAGACCCTCGCACGGGGCAAAGCCTCGCGAGGTGGATGACGCAAGACCTCCTCGGGGCAGCCTCTCTAGGCTGGCTCGTGAGGGGCGGAGAGATCAAGACAAGGGAAACCTTGCGAGGTCCCCGTGACGTAAGCCATGAGGACCAAGGCTAGGCGGGCACCAGGCGGGCGCCAGCGCACGCAGTGTCCTTGTTTCCTCTTTGGTGCTAAAGAGGCAAGCTCAGGCGTGGAGTCCCGAGGCATCAAGAAAAGGTTTCCATATCGGTGCAACAAGACCAAGACAAGCAGGACGGCATGACGGAGGTCACCACGGAGCCCAAGACGGCATCACCACTAGAGCCTTTGGCAGGCAAAGACTACTTTTGTCATGATAACTTGTACTAGCTGTCCCCCTTCAAACTTGGCCATTGTGGGATCCCTTCCCGCTCAATATTTGGGAAGAGGACCAGGGCCTCTATAAATAGGACTAGCCACAACCTTAGCAAAGGGAGAGGATCATTCAGACCACCAGACACCACACAAGCTCGCCAAGCACAAGAACACCTCTCCTCAGGAGGCTGTTCTTCCCCTTGTAACTATTCATTGCTACCTGTTGAGCACTGCGTTGGTTTTCCGTTGAAGAGGAAAGGGTGATGCAGCAAAGTAGCATAAGTATTTCCCTCAGTTTTTGAGAACCAAGGTATCAATCCAGTAGGAGGCCATGCTCAAGTCCCTTGCACCTACACAAACAAATAAGAACCTTGCAACCAACACGATAAAGGGGTTGTCAATCCCTTCACGACCACTTGCAAAAGTGAGATCTGGTACAGAAGATAATATAATATTTTTGGTATTTTTATGATAAAGACTAAAAGTAATCAAAGCAAAATAAATGACGCAGGAAATAGCTTGTTGATGGGAGATTAATATGATGGAAGATAGACCCGGGGCCATAGGTTTCACAAGTGTCTTCTCTCAAGATAGCATAAGTATTACGGTGGATAAACAAATTACTGTCGAGCAATTGATAGAATTGAGCATAGTTATGAGAATATCTAGGTATGATCATGTATATAGGCATCACATCCGTGACAAGTAGACCGACTCCTGCCTGCATCTACTACTATTACTCCACACATCGACCGCTATACGGCATGCATCTAGAGTATTAAGTTCATAAGAATGGAGTAACGCTTTAAGCAAGATGACATGATGTAGAGGGATAAACTCATGCAATATGATATAAAACCCATCTTTTTATCCTCGATGGCAACAATACAATATGTGTCATTTCCCCTACAGTCACTGGGATCAAGCACCGCAAGATTGAATCCAAAGCTAAGCACTTCTCCCATTGCAAGAAAGATCAATCTAGTAGGCCAAACCAAAGTGATAATTCGAAGAGACTCTCAAAGATAACCAATCATACATAAAAGAATTCAGAGAAGATTCAAATATTGTTCATTGATAATCTTGATCAAAAACCCACAATTCATCGGATCTCGACAAACACACCGCAAAAGAAGATTACGTCGAATAGATCTCCAAGAGAATCGAGGAGAACTTTGTATTGAGATCCAAAGAGAGAAGAAGCCATCTAACTAATAACTATGGACCCGAAGGTCTGAGGTAAACTACTCACACATCATCAGAGAGGCTATGGTGTTGATGTAGAAGCCCTCTGTGATCAATGCCCCCTCCAGCGGAGCGCCGGAAGAGGCCCCAAGATGGGATCTCACGGGTACAGAAGATTGCGGCGGTGGAATCAGGTTTTCGTCATGCTCCTTGATGGTTTGGGGGTACGTAGGTATATACAGGAGGAAGAAGTAGGTCGGTGGAGCCACGAGGGGCCCATGAGGGTGGAGGGTGCGTCTAGGGGGTAGGCGCGCCCCCTGCCTCGTGGCCTCCTTGTTTATTGCTTGACGTCCACTCCAAGTCCTGTGGATCATGTTTGTTCCAAAAATCACGCTCCTGAAGGTTTCATTCCGTTTGGACTCCGTTTGATATTATTTTTCGACGAAACACTGAAATAGGCAAAAAAACAGCAATTTGGGCTGGGCCTCCGGTTAATAGGTTAGTCCCATGTCACAGCCCTAGATTTTGCTTGTAGCTATTTACCTGAGTGAGCATCATGCATCATGTCTAAATTCTGAAAGTATAATTGAGGTTAGTTGAAACCCTCATAAATCACCTCAAAAATAATCAACATTAAAATCTTTTCAAAGAAGTCCAAGAAAATGTTCCTCTTAGTCTCTGAAAATATTGGCAAGAGGTAAAACTTAAAACAATATTTTTGGAATCTCAAAGATATTTACTTTGGGCCTTTGAATTAATTCAATAACTATTTGCATTGGATATATATTCTTTATATAATTAATATATGCCCAATAATCCTGGAACATTTTATGTGGTTTGGGATATTTTAGTTCTAGTCACATATTTATTTTCAGGATTTTATAAAATGATTTAGTATTTAAACTAAATCAAAACAAAATAACATAAATTAGAAAATAGAAATAAGAGAGAGAGAGAGAGAGAGAGTGAAGGACTACCTGGCCCACCTACCTGAAGCCGGCCCAGCTCGCTGGCCCAGGCCACCAGGGGCATGCTTGTCTTCCTCCCCTTGCCAGCGCACGAAGCAGCTCGGTGGCGAGCGTCGGCGACGCGCCTGGCCACCTCCTGCTTGCTGCCGCCTCCCCGACGACGCCCTGGAGACGCCACGCGCCCCCCAGGCCCTCTTAGTCTCTCCCCGTGCTCCTCTCCCTCCTCTGGCTCTCCTCCCGCACGCACCCGAGAGCCATCGTCGCCGCCGCTCGCCGCAGACGCAGCCACCGCCTCCCCCGCGCCTCTCTGACATGTCCCCATGCTCTGCCCCGACCCCATCTTCCTCCTCGCCGAGCCGTGTGCCGCCGGAAGCCCTGCGGTGTCGCCTTCGAGCTCTTCTTCAACCTTCGGCCGCCGGCGACCTCGTCTTCGATTCGCCGCCGTCCGTGCTTCCCCGGCCCCGACTTCGACTCCGTTCGGCCCCTCCGTGAGCCTCCGTCGTTTCCCCCTTCTTTCCCCTCTCCAACCCTTCCTCTAGTCGTGTTTTCGCCGGAGACCGAACCAGGCCGCCGCCCGAGCTCGCCGGCGACGAGGCACCAGTGACCAAATGGTCCCGTGCATATGCTCGTTGGCCTTGTGAGCGCTTGTAGAAATCGTAGGTGCTAACCGCTGGTCCTCCCACGTGCCGTGTCATCAATTCTGTCGACGGCCGTGGCTCTGCCGCCACCAAACCTCAACGCCGGCGAGATTCCGGCCACCTTGCGCCCTCCCACTGCCACCGCTGGATGCGCATGATCCCCAGCTTGCCGTAGAACCCAACCATGTCGCAATCCGTGCCCTGTGGGCGATTTCCGAGCCATTCCGTCGCCACGGCACCTCACCGGCGAGTCAACCCCGGCTAAACGCCGGCGAGTTGACCCTGTTGACTAAGTTGACCGGGTGGGCCCAATTTGACCCCTGGGTCTATGACAGGGGGGGCTCGCCCTGCTAACTAACCCAGGATTAGCGCTAACCAAATTTAGTTAGCTTAACTAACTACTGACAAACGGACCCACCTGTCTGTGACATTAAACGTTACTGGGTCACTGACCAGTGGGTCCCACCGGTCAGGTTTGACCTGGTGGACTCCTTTGACCTGCTGACGTCACCCCGACGTCATGCTGGCACAATAATTCCTTTCTGGAGTTTAAATAAATCTTAAATGATTTATTTATTTTCAGAAAATACCCAAAACTTCTAAAAATCATAGAAATTCAACCGTAACTCCAAATAAAATAAATTATATATGTAAAATTATCAGAAAAATTCAAGGAATCTGTTTATGGCATTTTCATGCATGTTAGAACAACTTAAGGCCACTGTTTAGGACAAATTCAATAAAGGGCTTTTAAATAATCATATATGGAGTTGGAATTTGAATCTTATATTCAAACCAACTTCATTTAATTGTGTTGCTAGTTGCATTAGCTCAATCAACAACATATTGCCATGTCATTATCATGCATCATGTTGTGCATTGCATTGATTGTATTCCTTCTCTATTGCCGGTTTTTGTCCCCTCTCGATAGACGTGGTACCGACGCTGTGATCGTTGACACTGATGAAGACCCATTGATATCTTCAAAAGTGCCAGGCAAGCAAAACCCCCTTGTTCATTCCAATACAATCCCCCTCTCTCGCTCCCGCTCTCTTTTACTGCATTAGGACAACACGTTTCCTATGATACTTTCCGCGGTAGTTGAACCCCTTATCCTCTGCATGACCTATCATTGCCACAGTAAATACATGAAACCCACTAGCATGAGTAGGAGTTGTTTGAGCCCTGATGTGCCTACTCATTCATGCTTGTTTGTCATGCCCGCTACTGCTTAGAGTTGAGTCAGGTCCGATTCATCGGGGATGAATCGGAGATGTGTGAACATGTCCTACTGTGTGTGAGTTAAGTGTGTGAACACGATTTGGTAAAGGTAGCGGTGAGAGGCCATGTAGGAGTACATGGTGGGTTGTCTCATTGAAACCGTTCTTAGGAACTGAGTTTTGTGTTTGTGATCCATGAGACAGTTACTACCATGCATTGGGCCCCAAACCAATGGACCCTCTCGGCTTCTTGATCACCCTTGTCCTCTGTCCAGGAGTTGCAACTAGTTTCTGGTGTTTATAGGATATGTGTTGGCGGCCATGCGTAGCGCTGACCCCAGGGGTGGGCTATGTTGCGGTAGATACACCGTGGCCGGGCATGCCGGGCGCCCGTTTGGTGTCTCGGAACCCTGTACACATCGTTCGGGGCCGTATGTGGAAACCTCGGCCGGACTCCCTGCAGATGGAACCTGGATAGGCGATAAACCTAGACTAGAGACTTAGGTGTTTAGGTAGGCCGTGGCCGACACCCTCGCCCGGCTTCCGCTTGAAGGTTGCCGAGGTACATGACGTGTACAGGGCTATAAGTGGCGGGAGCGTGTGTGAAGAAGTACACCCCTACAGGGTTATCATTATCTATTCGAATAGCCGGATTCCTCGGATATGGAAACTTGGACCCCTTGCATAGTTCATAGACAAGTGAAAGTGGATACCCTAAAACACGCAAGATAAGCGTGAGTGCTATGGATGGCCTTCTCGTAGGGAGACGGGAGTGGATCCATAGTGGTGTATTGAATGGTGAATGTGTGGACTCGTGTGCGCCACCTCAAAGAGTTGCTTGCAGTTGTAGTTTAGGATAGCCACCGAGTCAAAGCTGGCTTGCTGCAGTTAAACTCCACCACCCCCCCTTTGTTGATACCGATGCATATGTAGCTAGTTCTGATGTAAGTCTTGCTGAGTACCTTTGTACTCACGTTTGCTTAATTTATGTTTTGCAGAGAGATTTCAGTCTCGCTAGTAGTTCCGCGTGGACTTCGACGTTTAGCTTGATACCTCAGCTACGATCTTGTGCCCTCGGCAGGATCGGGTAGATAGTCAGGCTTCTTAGCCTTTTTCATTTGTAGTTGTCTGTACTCAGACAAGTTAAGCTTCCACATGTGCTTGTTGCTTGTATGCTCTGTAGGTTGCGTCATGAGAACCATGTTTGTAATATCTCGCTCTTCGGAGCCTAATGAATAAATACTTGAGTCGTAGAGTCTTGTTGTGATGCCATGTTGTATGTACTCATATCGGGCATATTGTGTGTATGATTGAAATGCTTGGTATGAGTGGGATCCGACTATCTAGTTGTTTATCCTTGGCAGCCTATCATATGGGGAAATGTAGTCTAGTGCTTTTTGAGCGATAGTAGTCCGCTACAGCCCGGTTCACCGGAGTCCTGCCTAGCCTTCTACAGCCCGGGTTACCGGAGTCCTGTTAGCCCAGTGCTACAGCCCGGATTCACACGCTGTTGACCGACATGCTCGAGGTTGATTCATGTATGCCTGTCCCCATGGGTTAGTGCCGCTTTGGGTTCACGACTAGCCATGTCGGCCCGGGTTCTTTGTCATATGGATGCTAGCGACACTATCATATACGTGAGCCAAAAGGCGCAAACGGTCCCGGGCCAGGTAAGGTGGCACCCGTGGGAATACCGTGCGTGAGGCCACAAAGTGATATGATGTGTTACATGCTAGATCGGTGTGACCTAGGATCGGGGTCCTGACAGCGTTGGTATCAGAGCCTGACTGCCTGTAGGATTACCAAGCCAAACTGGTCGACGTTGAATCTAGAAATGTTGTAGTTATATAAGGGAATTGATTGTGGAAGGGAACGCAAGGCTCTTTTTACTCCTTTACCTTATGCCCTCTGATCTGAGTCATCCTCTTCTCTTCTACGGGGATTAAGAACTAGGCCTACTCATCTATCAATCAGGATGACGTGTTTCTAATCCATAGACTTATAAGATTGTTGGTTTTAAGCCCCAGCTCAGTTTCTACTACTTTCGTGTGTTCATAGTTGGTCTCGGAATCTTGATATTGTGCTTCTGAGTGGTGATGCCACTATTTTGCCAGATGTCCCTAATTTTCTTGAGCATTTACAGCCGTTATGCTGTCCGAGTCATCCCAGGTTTCTAAACAGTCTGATGCATTTGCAAATCCCTTCTTTCCATTCTCGATGTTCCTTTGGGCCAGTTTAATCACACTAATCGGTGAGTTGAGGTACTCTATTTCCTCGACATATATGTTGGAGCTATTACTATGACCCTAGGTGTTTTAGGGAGTCACCTAGTGATCTAGCCATGTTTTGTATCCCCAGTGTGTGATTCTGGCCATTATTCTCAAAAGCATCCCGTGATGCCATGTAGTGGTAGGTATTCTATTCATGGGCTGTTGAACCCGAGATTCACTCTACTTTACCTCTTGTTGATAGTGTTGCTAGTTCCTTTAGGATATTAGTAACCTTTGCGATAGTCCTCGAGGATCGTGGTACATCCTTCTTCCAATTATCATGAACCATTCTTGGCAGGAGTTCTTTTGAACCAAAAGGTCACGACAGAGTGCTCCTGATGAGTTCTCCATTCTATGTTGTGACTCTGCCAACCCTACCTTTCTGCATGGGTTATCCGGAAGAAATATGTTGAACTCGTTCGACATACTAATCTATGCATCCACAACTCAGAAAGTTATATGTACCTTTGAGTTGTCCCCCTTCCGTTATATTCCGATCTTCATCTATCAATTGATAGTGAGGAGTATGCATGCATTCGTGTTCATCGATGCCTAGTATTCTTGTGGTTCGTCGAGCCGTTCTATTTTAGAATGACTAGGAGAAACAAACTCCAGTACCTCATCCATATCCAGGATTGGGTCAAAGCAGTTGTATTCCGCAGATCAAAGTGATAATCCAGCTTTTGATTCTGTTCTACCCTGAAGTATTACCCACTTTATGTCAAGAGCGTCGTGAGAATTACACCTTCTCCTATGAATTCTTAACGCAGTGATACTTCTTGCCATCATTGTTCATTCCTCGGTTCCCGTGTTATTGTAACCGGAATGCCAGCAAGTGAGTCGTGATGTGTGAAATCAATACTCCTAGCAACTGTGTTGCTTGGTTGTTAATGGACACTATTCTCATTCTTAGCATGTTGGTTATCAAATCATCACTCTAAGATTGATCGTGCTACCTAGTCCTTATTTCCGGTGCACTCTTCGATCAACGAGTTAGGATTGTGTCAATCCCTCACTCCTTGATCATATCATCTGGCCCTGAAAAGCAAGGTTGATCTCGAACTTAGTAACATATCAGTGGTTCGTGATTTTCCGGATATCTTCTCGGAAGTGTTACCAGGTTGTCACCTGACCGTTGTGTTGAGTTCGTGATCAAGTTGGTTTTCCGATAAACCACTTTTCCCCAAGAACCTGTGTTGGATACCCCTGGACTAACTGGATAAGCTAAAACAACAACTTGGAAAGTTGGAAGATAAAAGCTTAATCTACTTAGTTCACTCCTAAGGGATATCCTTGTGTGTGTGTGTGCTGAAGAAAGGTGATATCTTCATCAATCGGTCCTTGTGATCAGTTGTTGGATCTATTGCCTTGACAAAACTTTGACTTGAGTATGGGATATCGTCAAGTCAAATCAGAACCAACGATGTTCGTAATGTTGTCTTACTCGTGGTTGATCCCTCGAGCATACACCATTACATCTTTTGGTCTGACCAACACTATCACATCGTTCACATGATGGTGGAAGTCCAGTGATATGGAAATACCGATGAGTTTTTGTTGAGCCCATCAGCAGCATTTTGTCTCCCCCATGATTCATGTTGATTGGAAACTTGTAAGCATTATCTTCATGTTTCGTTCATGAAGCATATGTTTGGATGAAAGAAGTGACTTCCTCTAATTCATGTGCACTCGATGTAAGTTGCCGCCATGAATTTGAGCAAGGTTCGTTTTGTTTCCCTTTGAATCATCCCAAATCAGTCATGCATATGTGTGAAGTATTCTATGGTTTGGTAGATTAATTACCTCCACTCCATATGTGTTCCTAGCACACCAAGCCACTGATTGGTTTGTTCAAGGAGAAGAAGTTTCTTCTTAGGAGCTAGACTTACGCAAGGACTTCGATATCCTCGTTGACGGTTCCCTCCTGAACTCGGTAGTGTTTCGTTGTAAGACTACCAGGTGGCCATGCTTGTCTAGGACAACGTGTTCATGCTTGTAGCAGAACCGGCTCATGTTTTGGGGCTTGCTATCGTAGTTCATTCCTCGAGAATCTCGCAACGTTGTCTCGTCGATTTGTGTTGCAAACCTTCCTTTTCCTTTCTAGACTCGATGAGTCTGGAATATCCTGACACCAACCAGATCTGAATCTCAGACAGATATGATGGTTGGAGCATTTTCCAAGAACTATAATATTGGTCTCTCGATAACCAATAAAGTGGATGTTGTGGCCAACACATCCAGCCGGAAGACCTATTATTGTAGTATCTTGATTGAAGAAAGATGCCCACCTCCCATGAGGATTTCGTAGGATTTACCTCCGTAGTTAATCCTTACGGATTCTTGAGCTTCCAAAGTCTGACCTTTTACTTGATGTTCTAGATATCAAACCATATCTATGAATGGATTATGCTAGCACATCAAGGAGAACATTAGAAGCGGAGTGCTAAATGTCTCTCGGTCGATTATCCAGATTTTGTTTCCTTGGCCTCGCTAAGGTGAAATCTGAGAAAGTGTTACCTTTCTTTGCATCTGCATCTTCCACCGTTATTCATCATGGTAGCATGTTGTGTTGCCACGATCCTTGACACGGATATTGGTAAAACCTTGATGAATATGGAGATGCTCAAGTTCTTGAGAGCACGCTTAGGCACTAGGTTTTGATGTTGTCGCTAACTGGAATGTGCCTCTGTTCTCTCAGTTGTTCGATAGCCATCCAATTGGTGGAATCACCTTTGCCGGTGAACCTTCTCCCCAGTTATTAGAATCATTCCAAACATTTGCATTTTGTTCCCAGCTTACACCTCAGTAGCTGTTGCTCATGATCATCTTCAAAAGTGGACTTACCATGGGTCTCATCCATTTCCGATGATAAGCAGAAATCATCCATTGCGTTGTCTTCAACAAGGTAGTCCACATCATCCATCCTAGTCCAAGTATGCCATCTCTTCAAGCTATCTCAAACGATCAATTGTAAATTGCTTTAAGCTGGTATGAAGAGTTTCAGTGATCTCTAAATCAAAAGTAATTCTTTTTGCCACTTAAGGGAATATTTCTGCGAGTCACTTTCCTTAAGATGTCTCGTTATGGTATCATGGAAATTATCTCCTCGCTACTTTGAAACCATGCATCATCCTACCTAAGCGTGGAATTGTTGCCTACCAAATTTGAACATTTATCATCGGCTTCTTTCCATCACCCCTGTTGTGTGTTTCGTGTCTCAGCTCAAGAGATGTTTTATATCTCACTCCATGAGTTGATCTTGAGTGCTCGATCTCCGAGGAGATCGATCTCTGTAGAATTTCCTTTCTGCCGTCATCATGCTGGATGAAGATCCCGAAAGCAAAGATGTCAAGATCAAGATGACGAAATGAATCAACATCTTTGAGAAGGGCAATCGGATCGTGAAGATTCTTTATTGGTGTTCCCCCTCTCTTCTTACCTCACGTCTTGAATCTCGGGCCGAGATTCTTGTTTAGTGGGGGTGAGTTGTCACAGCCCTAGATTTTGCTTGTAGCTATTTACCTGAGTGAGCATCATGCATCATGTCTAAATTCTGAAAGTTGAATTGAGGTTAGTTGAAACCCTCATAAATCACCTCAAAAATAATCAACATTAAAATCTTTTCAAAGAAGTCCAAGAAAATGTTCCTCTTAGTCTCTGAAAATATTGGCAAGAGGTAAAACTTAAAACAATATTTTTGGAATCTCGGAGATATTTATTTTGGGCCTTTGAATTAATTCAATAACTATTTTCATTGGATATATATTCTTTATATAATTAATATATGCCCAATAATCCTGGAACATTTTATGCGGTTTGGGATATTTTAGTTCTAGTCACATATTTATTTTCAGGATTTTATAAAATGATTTAGTATTTAAACTAAATCAAAACAAAATAACATAAATTAGAAAATAGAAATAAGAGAGAGAGAGAGTGAAGGACTACCTAGCCCACCTACCTGAAGCCGGCCCAGCTCGCTGGCCCAGGCCACCAGGGGCACGCTTGTCTTCCTCCCCTTGCCAGCGCACGAAGCAGCTCGGTGGCGAGTGCCGCCGACGCGCCTGGCCACCTGCTGCTTGCTGCTGCCTCCCCGATGACGCCCTGGAGACGCCACGCGCCCCCCAGGCCCTCTCAGTCTCTCCCCGTGCTCCTCTCCCTCCTCTGGCTCTCCTCCCGCACGCACCCGAGAGCCATCGTCGCCGCCGCTCGCCACAGACGCAGCCACCGCCTCCCCCGCGCATCTCTGACGTGTCCCCGTGCTCTGCCCCGACCCCATTTTCCTCCTCGCCGAGCCGTGTGCCGCCGGAAGCCCTGCAGCGTCGCCTTCGAGCTCTTCTTCAACCTTCGGCCGCCGGCGACCTCGTCTTCGATTCGCCGTCGTCCGTGCTTCCCCGGCCCCGACTTCGACTCCGTTCGGCCCCTCCGTGAGCCTCCGTCGTTTCCCCCTTGTTTCCCCTCTCCAACCCTTCCTCTAGTCGTGTTTTCGCCAGAGACCGAACCAGGCTGCCGCCCGAGCTCGCCGGCGACGAGGCACCAGTGACCAAATGGTCCCATGCATATGCTCGTTGGCCTTGTGAGCGCTTGTAGAAATCGTAGGTGCCGCTAGTTATGATGCATATGTTGATACCGATGCATATGTAGCTAGTTATGATGTAAGTCTTGCTGAGTACCTTTGTACTCACGTTTGCTTAATTTATGTTTTGCAGAGAGATTTCAGTCTCGCTAGTAGTTCCGCATGGACTTCGACGTTTAGCTTGATACCTCAGCTACGATCTTGTGCCCTCGGCAGGATCGGGTAGATAGTCAGGCTTCTTAGCCTTTTTCATTGGTAGTTGTCTGTACTCAGACAAGTTAAGCTTCTGCATGTGCTTGTTGCTTGTATGCTCTGTAGGTTGGGTTATGAGAACCATGTTTGTAATATCTCGCTCTTCGGAGCCTAATGAATAAATACTTGAGTCGTAGAGTCTTGTTGTGATGCCATGTTGTATGTACTCATATCGGGCATATTGTGTGTATGATTGAAATGCTTGGTATGAGTGGGATCCGACTATCTAGTTGTTTATCCTTGGCAGCCTATCATATGGAGAAATGTAGTCTAGTGCTTTCTGAGCGATAGTAGTCCGCTACAGCCCGGTTCACCGGAGTCCTGCTAGCCCAGCACTACTGCTCAGGACACTTGACTGGCCTGCATGTGTTTCACTTCGTTCCTGTGTCTGTCCCTTTGGGGAAATGTCACGCGGTGACATCCAGAGTCCTGCCTAGCCTGCTACAGCCCGGGTTACCGGAGTCCTGTTAGCCCAGTGCTACATCCCGGATTCACACGCTGTTGACCGACATGCTCGAGGTTGATTCATGTATGCCTGTCCCCATGGGTTAGTGCCGCTTTGGGTTCACGACTAGCCATGTCGGCCCGGGTTCTTTGTCATATGGATGCTAGCGACACTATCATATACGTGAGCCAAAAGGCGCAAACGGTCCCGGGCCAGGTAAGGTGGCACCCGTGGGAATACCGTGCGTGAGGCCACAAAGTGATATGATGTGTTACATGCTAGATCGGTGTGACCTAGGATCGGGGTCCTAACATCCCAAAAGTAATATAAAAGTGTATAAATAAGCCCATTAAGCATCCAAAACAGAATATATAATAGCATGGAACAATCAAAAATTATAGATATGTTGGAGATGTATCAAGCATCCCCAAGCTTAATTCCTGCTCGTCCTCGAGTAGGTAAATGATAAAAACAGAATTTTTGATGTGAAATGCTTCTTAGCATAATTTTCAATGTAATTCTTTTTATTGTGGCATGAATATTTAGATTCAAAAGATTCAAGATAAAAGTTTAGTGTTGACATAAAAACACTAATACTTCAAACATGCTAACCAAGCAATTATGTCTTATCAAAATAACATAGCCAAAGAAACCTTATCCCTACAAAATCATATAGTTGGGCTATGTTTCAATTTCCTCACACAAAACGTTCTCATCATGCATAACCCCGATGACAAGCCGAGCAATTGGTTCATACTTTTTAACGCGCTTCAGCCTTTTCAACCCTTACGCAATACATGAGCGCAAGCCATGGATATAGCACTATGGGTGGAATAAAGTATAATGATGGGGGTTATGAGAAGACAAAAGGTAGAAAGTCTCACATTGACATGGCTAATCAATAGGCTATGGAGATGCCCATCAATTGATGTCAATTTGAGGAGTAGGGATTGACATGCAACGGATGCACTAGAGCTATAAATGTATGAAAGCTCAACAAAAGAAACTAAGTGGGTGTGCATCCAACTTGCTTGCTCACGAAGACCTAGGGCATTTTGAGGAAGCCCATCATTGGAATATACAAGCCAAGTTCTATAATGAAAAATTCCCACTAGTATATGAAAGTGACAACATAGGAGACTCTCTATCATGAAGATCATGGTGCTACTTTGAAGCACAAGTGTGGAAAAGGGATAGTAACATTGTCCCTTCTCTCTTTTTCTCTCATTTTTTTCTTAAGCCTTCTTTTTTTTATTTGGCCTCTTTTTTTAGTCCGGAATCTCATCCCGACTTGTGGGGGAATCATAGTCTCCATCATCCTTTCCTCACATGGGACAATGCTCTAATAATGATGACCATCACACTTTTATTACTTACAACTCAATACTTAGAACAAAATATGACTCTATGTGAATGCCTCCGGCGGTGTACCGGGATATGCAATGAATCAAGAGTGACATGTATGAAAAATTATGAATGGTGGCTTTGCCACAAATACGATGTCAACTACATGATTATGCAAAGCAATATGACAATGATGGAGCGTGTCATAATAAACAGAACAGTGGAAAGTTGCATGGCAATATATCTCAGGATGGCTATGGAAATGCCATGATAGGTAGGTATGGTGTCTGTTTTGAGGAAGATATAAGGAGGTTTATGTGTGATAGAGCGTATCATATCACGGGGTTTGGATGCACCGGTGAAGTTTGCACCAACTCTCAATGCGAGAAAGGGCAATGCATGGTACCGTAGAGGCTAGAAAATTGTGGAAGGTTGAGAGTGCGTATAATACATGGACTCACATTAGTCATAAAGAACTCATATACTTATTGCAAAAGTTTATTAGCCCTCGAAGCAAAGTACTACTACGCATGCCCCTAGAGGGATAGATTGGTAGGAAAAGACCATCGCTCGTCCCCGACCGCCACTCATAAGGAAAGCAATAAAAGAACACCTTATGTGTCAAAATTGTCACACAACTTTTACCATACGTGCATGCTACGGGACTTGCCAACCTTAACACAAGTATTACTCAATTTCACAATTACTCAACTAGCACACTCTAATATTACCACCTTTATATCTCAAAACACTTATCAACTATCAAACTTCTCATGATATTCAATGAACTCAATATGGAAGTTTTTATTATGCTCATCTTAGATGCCTATCACATTCGGATTAATTTCACAATTAAAGCAAATTACCATGCTGTTTAAGACTCTCAAAATAATATAAGTGAAGCATGAGAGATCAATAATTTCTATAAAATAAAACCACCACCGTGCTCTAAAGGATATAAGTGAAGCACTAGAGCAAAAACTATATAGCTCAAAAGATATAAGTGAAGCACATAGAGTATTCTAACAAATTACGAATCATGTGTGTCTCTCTCAAAAGGTGTGTACAGAGAAGATGATTCTGATAAACTAAAAATCAAAGACTCAAATCATACAAGACACTCCAAGCAAAACACATATCATGTGGTGAATAAAAATATAGCCCCAAGTAAAGTTACCGATAGACGAAGACGAAAGAGGGGATGCCTTCCGGGGCATCCCCAAGCTTAAGCTTTTGGTTGTCCTTGGATTTTACCTTGGGGTGCCTTGGTAATCCCCAATCTTAGGCTCTTGCCAATCCTTGTTCCATAATCCATTAAATCTTTACCCAAAACTTGAAAACTTCACAACACAAAACTTAAACGAAAATCTCGTGAGCTCCGTTAGTGAAAGCAAACAAACCACCACTTCAAGGTACTGTAATGAACTAATTCTTTATTTATATGGGTGTTAAACATACTGTATTCCAACTTTTCTATGGTTCATAAACTCTATTACTAGCCATAGATTCATCAAAATAAGCAAACAACACACGAAAAACAGAATCTGTCAATAACAGAACAGTCTGTAGTAATCTGTAGGTTTCGAATACTTATGGAACCCCAAAAATTCTAAAATAAATTGCTGGACGTGAGGAATCTATATATTAATCATCTTAAAAAATAATTAATGAAATATCACTCTCCAATAAAAAATGGCAGCAATTCTCACGAGCGCTAAAGTTTCTGTTTTTTACAGCAAGATCGCAAAGACTTTCCCCAAGTCTTTCCAAAGGTTCTACTTGGCACAAACACTAATTAAAATCATAAAACCACATCTAAAAAGAGGCTAGATGAATTATTTATTACTAAACAGGATCAAAAATCAAGAAACAAAAATAAAATTGGGTTGCCTCCCAACAAGCGCTATCGTTTAAAGCCCCTAGCTAGGTATAAAAGCGAAGATAGATCTAGGTGATGCTATCTTTGGTAGGCAATCCATAGTTGGCTCTCATAATAGATTCATATGGTAATTTAATTTTATTTCTAGGGAAGTGTTCCATGCCTTTACTTAACATAAATTGGAATCTAATATTCCCTTCCTTCATATCAATGATTGCACCAATCGTTCTAAGGAAAGGTCTACCAAGAATAATAGGACATGAAGGGTTGCAATCTATATCAAGAACAATGAAATCTACGGGAACATAATTCCTATTTGCAACAATAAGAACATCATTAATTCTTCCCATAAGTTTCTTAATGGTGGAATCCGCAAGGTGCAAATTTAAAGAACAATCATCAAATTAACGGAAACCTAGCAAACCACACAAAGTTTTTGGGATCGTGGAAACACTAGCACCCAAATCGCACAAAGCATATCATTCATGTTCTTTAATTTTAATTTTAATTGTAGGTTCCCATTCATCATAAAGTTTTCTAGGGATATAAACTTCCAACTCAAGTTTTTCTTCATAAGATTGCATCAAAGCATCAACGATATGTTTAGTAAATGCTTTATTTTGACTATAAGCACGAGGAGAATTTAGCACGGATTGAAACAAGGAAATACTATCTATCCAAGAGCAATTATCATAATTAAATTCCTTGAAATCCAAGATAGTGGGTTCATTGCTATCTAAAGTTTTAACCTCTTCAATCCCACTTTTAACAATTTTAGCATCAAGATCTAAAAACTCCGAATTTTTGGGATGCCTTATAACTAAAGTTGAATCATCTCCAGTCCCATCATTATCAAGATTCATATTGAAAAACAAAGATTTAATAGGGGCACATCAATAACTTTTAGATCTTCATCTTTATTCTCATAAAAACTAGAAGAACACGCCTTCACAAAGCAATCTTTCTTAGCACGCATCCTAGCGGTTCTTTCCTTGCACTCATCAATGGAAATTATCATGGCTTTGAGAGACTCATTGATATCATGCTTAGGTGGAATAGATCTTAGTTTCAAAGAATCAACATCAAGAGAAATTATATCCACGTTCCTAGCCAATTCATCAATCTTAGGCAATTTTTCGTCAAGCAAAGCATTTAAATTCTTTTGAGAAATCATAAATTCTTTAACACTAGTCTCAAAATCAGAGGGCATCTTATTAAAATTTCCATAAGAGTTGTTGTAGGAATTACCATAATTATTAGAGGAATTATTAGGGAACGGCCTAGGATTAAAGTTTCCTCTATACGCATTGTTACCAACATTATTCCTACCAACAAAATTCACATCCATAGATGCATTATTATTCTCAATCAAAGTAGACAAAGGCATATCATTAGGATCGGAAGAACACTCTTATTAGCAAACAATTGCATAAGTTCATCCATCTTTCCACTCAAAACATTAATTTCTTCAATCGCATGAACCTTTTTACTAGTAGATCTTTCAGTGTGCTATTGAGAATAATTAACCATAATATTATCTAGGAGTTTAGTAGCTTCTCCTAAAGTGATTTCCAAGAAAGTGTCTCCCGCGTCCGAATCTAAAAGATTTCTAGAAGCAAAACTCAATCCGGCATAAAAAATTTGTATAATCATCCACAAATTCAAACCATGAGTAGGGCAATTACGTATCATTAATTTCATCCTCTCCCAAGCTTGTGCAACATGTTCATGATCAAGTTGCTTAAAATCCATAATATCGTTTCTAAGAGAGATGATCTTAGCGGGAGGAAAATACTTAGAGATAAAAGCATCTTTGCACTTATTCAAAGAATCAATACTATATTTAGGCAAAGACGAAAACCAAGTTTTAGCGCGATCTCTAAGAGAAAACAGAAATAGCTTCAATTTAATAGTATCATTATCCACATTTTTCTTCTTTTGCATATCACACAAATCAACAAAGCTATTTAGATGGGTTGCGGCATCTTCACTAGGAAGGCCCACGAATTGATCTTTCATGACAAGATTCAACAAAGCAGCGTTAATTTCACAAGATTCAGCTTCGGTAAGAGGAGCAATCGGGGTACTAAGAAAATCATTGTTGTTGGTATTGGTAAAGTCACACAATTTAGTATTGTCTTGAGCCATCGTGATAAGCAAGCAATCCAACACATTAGCAAACAAGAAGCAAGCAAAAAAGAAGTGAACGGAAAAGAGGGCGAATAAAACAGCAAGGGTGAAGTGGGGGAGAGGAAAACGAGAGGAAAATGGCAAATAATGTAATGCGAGGGATAAGAGTTTGTGATGGCTACTTGGTATGTCTTGACTTGTGTGTAGACTCCCCGGCAACGGTGCCAGAAATCCTTCTTGCTACCTCTTGAGCACTACATTGGTTTTCCCTTGAAGAGGAAAGGGTGATGCAGCAAAGTAGCGTAAGTATTTCCCTTAGTTTTTGAGAACCAAGGTATCAATCCAGCAGGAGGCCACGCTCAAGTCCCTTGCACCTACACAAACAAATAAGAACCTTGCAACCAACACGATAAAAGGGTTGTGAATCCCTTCGCGGCCACTTGCAAAAGTGAGATCTGATAGAGAAGATAAGATAATATTTTTAGTATTTTTATGATAAATACTAAAAGTAAAGAAAGCAAAATAAACGGCGCAAGAAATAGCTTGTTGATGGGAGATTAATATGATGGAAGATAGACTCGGGGGCCATAGTTTCACTAGTGGCTTCTCTCAAGATAGCATAAGTATTACGGTGGGTAAACAAATTACTGTCGAGCAATCGATAGAATTGAGCATAGTTATGAGAATATCTAGGTATGATCATGTATATAGGCATCACGTCCGTGACAAGTAGGCCGACTCCTTCCTGCATCTACTACTATTACTCCACACATCGACTGCTATCCAGCATGCATCTAGAGTATTAAGTTCATAAGAACGGAGTAACGCTTTAGGAAAGATGACATGATGTAGAGGGTTAACCTCATGCAATATGATATAAACCCCATCTTTTTATCCTCGATGGCAACAATACAATACGTGTTGTTTCCCCTACTGTCACCGGGATCAAGCATCGCAAGATTGAACCCAAAGCTAAGCACTTCTCCCATTGCAAGAAAGATCAATCTAGTAGGCCAAACCAAAGTGATAATTCGAAGAGACTTGCAAAGATAACCAATCATACATAAAAGAATTCAGAGAAGATTCAAATATTGTTCATAGATAATCTTGATCATAAACCCACAATTCATCGGATCTCGACAAACACACCGCAAAAGAAGATTACATCAAATAGATCTCCAAGAGAATCGAGAAGAACTTTGTATTGAGATCCAAAGAGAGAGAAAAAGCCATCTAGCTAATAACTGTGGACCCGAAGGTCTGAGGTAAACTACTCACACATCATCGGAGAGGCTATGGTGTTGATGTATAAGCCCTCCGTGATCAATGCCCCCTCCGGCGAAGCGCCAGAAAAGGCCCCAAGATGGGATCTCACGAGTACAGAAGGTTGTGGCGGTGGAATTATGTTTTCATGGTGCTCCTCAATGGTTTGGGGGTACGTAGGTATATATAGGAGGAAGAAGTAGGTCGGTGGAGCCACGAGGGGCCCACGAGGGTGGACGGCGCACCCCCTGCCTTGTGGTCTCCTCGTTGATTTCTTGACGTCCACTCCAAGTCCTATGGATCACGTTTGTTCCAAAAATCACGCTCCCGAAGGTTTCATTCCGTTTGGACTCCGTTTGATATTCTTTTTCTGCGAAACACTGAAATAGGCAAAAGCAGCAATTTGGGATGGGCCTCCGGTTAATAGGTTAGTCCCAAAAATAATATAAAAGTGTATAAATAATCCCATTAAACATCCAAAACAGAATATATAATAGCATGGAACAATCAAAAATTATAGATACGTTGGAGACGTATCATTCATCCTCAGCCCACGAGGCAATCCACCACACCACACTAGAGTAGGGTATTACACCGCAACGGTGGCCCGAACTAGTATAAATCTTGTGTCCCTTTGTTCTACGAGTTCGACACACTAAGACTTGAGATTATGGTGAGGGCGAGAGCTAGAGGGGGAGAGATCTTTGTGCGCACCCCAGTGTTCGAACCTCATAGGTTTTGCCGGAACCCGAAATCCAACATTTGATGTGCAAGGTAGGGGGTGCGCCGAAGCTCCACCTCTCTGCTTGCTTCGTCCAGCTTCATGGCGGACGCTACCCCTCCGGCTAGGCCGGCGTGCGCCTGCGGATGCGCCGTGGGCGTCCGGGACTTCACCCACACCTTGCGACAGGTGCGGTGACCACGCAAGTACAAGCTAGAGATGCCACCCCGCTATGATGGTGCAGCAGATCTGACGGCCTTCTTGCAGGCGTATGAGGAGGCTGTCCTTGAAGCCGAAGGCGATGACCAGGTCATGGCCAATTGGTTCCTCCTGGCCCTGGCCGGCGCGCCACGCGCCTGGCTGCTAAGCCTGCCAGGATCTTCGGTGACCTCCTAGGAGGAACTGCGCGGTCTCTTCGTCGCGCGCTTTGCGGCACCGGCGCCCCTCACCATCGCGGCCCTCCTCGGCGGCTCGCAAAAACCACCCTCAGACCATCACACCAAGCCGTTCTTTCGCCAGATTGGCACCGCCTCCGTGCGCGAAGGAGCTCCCCTGGGTTGGGCGGCGCCCAAGGCCGACCTAACCTTCGACGCGGGGGATCACCCCGCCACCAACATTGGCTCGGGCGTGCTCCCAGTGTTGTGCACGCCCACCATCTGCAGCGTAGCCATCACCAAGACCCTCATCGACAGCAGCGCCGGTCTCAACATGCTCTCTGTGGAGGCTTTCAGCCTTCTCCATGTATCGCTTCAACGGCTCCGACCCAGCAAGCCCTTCTCCGGGGTCAGCGGCGGCTCCGCTAGCCCCTTGGGGCAGATCGGCCTCCCGGTGACCTTCGGCACCCGTGAAAACTACCGCACCGAGCTGATCGACTTCGACATCGCCCGCATCGGCCTCCCGTACAACACCATCCTCGGATACCCGGCTCTGGCCCAGTTCATGGCTGCGACCCATCCGGGATACAACCTCATGAAGATGCCCGGGAGCAAAGATGTCCTCACCGTGGTTGGGGATACCAAGGAGGCCCTAGCGGCACTCAGGTGCACCCTCAAAACCGCTACAGCGGCACGACCAGCCAACGAGGCCGTCCCAGGGGCTAAGGAGGCCGCGCTAGAAAAGAAGAAGCAGTTGTTCACTCAAGATCGGGCCAAAACCAAGCAGGTGTCGGTCGAGCAAGATGGCTCCTCGGGAGCCACCTTCATCATAGGCGCTGACCTCGACCCAAATCAAGAGGAGGCACTGGTGAAGTTCTTGTGCGCGAACAAGGATGTGTTCGCCTGGGAACCCAAAAAGCTAGTGGGGGTCCCAAGAGGGGTGATCGAGCATCACATAAGGGTGTGCCCCAATGTGCGCCCTGTGAAGCAGAAAGTGCGGCGACAATCCATGGAGAAGCAATCCTTCATCGTCCAGGAAACCCGCAAGCTGGAGGCGGCGGGTGTCATTCGCGAGGTTCGGTACCCCGAATGGCTGGCGAACCCTATCGTCATACCGAAGAAAGGCGGGAAGGTGTGCATGTGTGTTGACTTCACCAACCTCAACAAGGCTTGTCCCCAAGACCCGTCCCCGCTCCCACGCATCGATTAGATTGTCGACTCCACCATCGAATGCGGCCTGATGTGCTTCCTGGACACATTCTCGGGTTATCACCAGATCAAGATGGCGGTGGAGGATGTGGATAAGACGGCCTTCGTCACCCCATCTAGGGTATACTGCTACACTTGCATGCCATTCGAACTGCGCAATGCAAGATCAACCTTCCAGCGGCTGATGCACATCGCCTTGGGATGGCAGCTCGGGAGAAACGCTGAGGCCTACGTCGACGACATTGTGGTGAAATCTCGAGAGGCGAGAACTTTGATTCAGAACTTGGAGGAGACCTTTGCGAGCCTGCGCCAGGTGGACTTGCGGCTCAACCCGGAGAAGAGCGTGTTTGGTGTCCCTTCCGGTAAGCTGTTGGGCTTCCTCATGTCTCACAGGGGGATCGAGGCCAACCCAGAGAAGGTCAAGGCGATAGAAGACACAAGCCCACCGCAAACTCTTAAGGAGATGCAGAAGCTTGCAGGCTGCGTGACCTCGCTGGGGCGGTTCATCTCCAAGCTGGGAGAATGCGCCCTACCGTTCTTCAAGCTGATGAAGAAGAAGGGCCCGTTTGAGTGAACCCCAGAAGGCGACCAAGCATTTCAAGACCTCAAGAGATACCTGACGAGCCCTCAAGTGATGGTGGTGCCTCACCCTCACGAGCCCCTGGTGCTTTACCTTGCCACCACTCCCTACTCCGCCAGCGCAGCTCTGGTGGTGGTCCGGGAGGAGCGCCAGGCCAGGGGACTGCCGCGCCACGTCGCGTCACCAGCCGAGGCGATGCAGGACCCGGAGGGCACTACAAGAGCTGAATAAGGCCAACGGGTGACCAGGCCCAGCAGGACAGCGTTCGCGGGCCAGCAGGGGCCCCAGCAGGCGATTGGGCTCTTGAGGTCCCGTCATCTCAAGAGACGCCCCAACTACCGGCACGCACAAGCTCCGTCGATGTTCCTGCCCTTGTCGAGCACCCGGTGTATTTTGTCAGCACGGTACTGCGGGATGCAAGGGCACGGTACCCCATGCCTCAGAAGTTCTTGCTCGCGATTCTGGTGGCCTCACACAAGCTATGACATTACTTCCAAGGTCACCCAATCAAGGTCGTCTCGGCCTACCCGCTGGAGAGGGTACTCAGGAGCCCCAACGCTGCTAGAAGAGTTGCTGAATGGAACATCAAGCTACAAGCATTACAGCTAGAGTCCAGCACAACTAGGGTCATCAAGGGGGCCGTGCTCGCTGACTTCGTGGCAGAATGGACCAACGCCCCAGGGTTTGAAGCAGGCAAGGACCGATATCTCTCACCAGGAAGTGAAGCACCAGATGGCTGGGTCATGTATTTCGATGGCGCATTCACACGCCAGGGTGCGGGGGCTGGAGCAGTCCTCATCTCTCCTACTCAGGACAAGCTCTACTACGCCGTGCAGCTCTGCTTCCAGCAGGGCAAGAAGGTCTCCAACAACATCGCGGAGTACGAAGGCCTCATCACTGGCCTCAAGGCCGCGGTGGCCCTAGGGGTGAAGCGCCTCACCATCAAGGGCGGCTCGTAGCTCCTCGTCAACTTCTCCAACAAGGTATACAAGCCAAAGGACGAACAATGGAGGCATACCTCGCGGAGGTACGCAAAATGGAAAAGCATTTCCTGGGTCTAGAGCTGCAGCACGTGCCCCGTAGCACCAACAAGGAGGCCGATGACATCGCTAAGAGAGCGTCCAAGTGACAACCCCAAAAGCATGGCGTATTTGAGGAGCGGCTCTTCAAGCCGTCGGTAGCACCTCCGCTCCCGGAGCCGGCGCCGCCTCGGGAGGAACTCCCCCAACCACCTGCCTCGGGAGGCCCAGCGTGCGGCCCGACCTCGGGAGCGTGCCTACTCCTGGTGCTTGAGCCTCAGGAGGGGTGCTGGACCAAGGAGTTCAAGGAATACCTGACGCAAGGGATGCTTCCGGAGAAGGAGGAGGACGCCGAACGCGTGGCCCGATAGGCTACGACATACTGCATCCAGGACGGTGAGTTATACAGGAAGCGGCCAAATGATGTTACCTTACGATGCATCTCTAGGGAACAGGGGAATGAGCTGTTGCCGACATACACGGCGGGGACTGCGGGCACCACTAGTCATCATGGACCCTCGTCGGCAAGGCGTAACGCAGCGGGTTCTACTGGCCTACGGCTCTCAACGATGCAACCGAGCTGGAGAAGTCCTGCGAGGCCTACCAATTCCACGCCAAGCTGATCCATCAGCCAATTCAGGGCCTCTAGACCATCCTGCTCTCGTGGCCGTTTGCAGACTGGGGGCTGGATATCTTAGGCACATTCCCTCGAGCGCATGGGGGCTACCGCTACCTCTACGTCGCCATCGACAAGTTCACCAAATGGGCGGAGGTAGAAGCCGTCCGCACCATCCCGGCCGGATTTGCGGTCAAGTTCATCAAGGGTGTCGTAAGCCGGTTTGGGGTCCCTAATTGCATCATTACCGACAATGGCTCGTAGTTCACTAGCAATCTTTTCAAGGCATACTGTGCTAACCTTGGAACGCGGATCTGCTATGCTTCGGTGGCACACCCCAGGAGCAACGGTCAAGCCAAACGCACCCATGCGGAGGTACTCAGGGGCCTCAAGACCAGGACCTTCAAGAAGAAGCTTGAGGCATGCGACAAGGGCTGGCACGACGAGCTCTAGTCTATGTTGTGGTCCATCCGCACCACCGCCACCAAGCCAACAGGCGAGACCCCGTTCTTCCTCGTCTACGGAGTAGAAGCGGTTCTCCCTCACGAGGTCAAGCATTGCTCTGCGTGGGTCCTGGCGTTTGACGAGACGCGGCAGGATGCCATCGGGGATGGACCTTGTGCTGGGGGAGGAATGCTGCTGTGAAGCCTCGCTCCGAGCGGCAAGGTACCAGCAGGCGCTGCGACGGTACCACGGTCGCAGCGTCCGCCCCAGGACGCTCGAGGTGGGCAATCTCGTCCTGAGGCAGGTGCTCTCCACGACAGGGCTGCACAAGCTCTCGCCCATGTGGGAGGGCCGTTTAGGATCACCCGTGTCTCCAGGCCTGGCGCCGCGCGCCTGGAGACACAGGACGGGATCCCCATCCAGAACGCCTGGAACATCCAGCACTTCCGGATGTTCTACCCATGAAGCAAGGCCCTGTGCATGTGAAGATCTCCGCTCGCGACACTCTCACATAATAATGAGTGGGGTTGTACATGCCCCGGAGTCTCAGGAGTGCCGCCCTGGGGCCTCGGGGGCTCCCTCCCACGTCTTAGTGACAGCACTTAGCTCCGCGCTGGTGAGAAGACAAGAAGACTAGACTAGGTGCCGGACGCGGCTTTTCATTTGCTTTCCGTAGTTGGCTTGCCCCTTTTTATTAATGGAAGTTTGCAGTCTGGTCTTTCTTGTCCTCTTTGTTCGATCGCCTTCTCCTCTGTTCTTCCTTCGACTTTTGTTTTGGTCCATGCTCACCCTCGCATGCCTCGCGAGGGGGCTGGACAGGTGCCCTCGTGAGCATTTTTCCTATTCTTCGCGAGGCACCCTCGCCCGACCCCGCAAGCTGGCACACCTCTCTCAATCTGTGCCCCTCGGGTACCGCGATATGAAGCATACGGTCATGACCGGCGGCGCCTGCGACCAGGATTCGGAAGAATAAGAGTTTCCTAACAAATTTTTGTAGTTCCCATACGCCTTCCGAGCAAAGGAGGCCTCGCCAGGCACTAGGGAATGCGCGCCTCGGGAGGCGGAAACTACTTCAGGCACATCAAGCTAAGTTATCTCTACACGCCCACATAAAACATTGGTGCCACAACATGATGCAGGGACGATACACATAACATAGTAACTCGGAAATTATGGTTCATTACACGCCCCCGCAGGGCCCATACTTGTTTCTTCTTAAATGCAGGAAGGAAAGAGCAAAACAAAAGTGGCGCGTGCCCCCATAGCAGTTCGCGAGGGCGGACCCATGGGGCTTCCCCGAGCTCAGCCAGACCCCTCCTCGCGCTTCACTGGAGCGCGGCGATGAGACGACCCACTGCCTCCCTCGAAACGGGCACGATGGCGTGGCGGCTGGTCATAGCCGCCGCTGCTGGAGCTGTCGCTGGAGGAGGAGCCGCCGTAGCTGGACGAGCCGCGGCCAGTGCCAAGGACGAAGCCACCTTCCTCCTCATCACGACCATCACCAAGGCCGAGCACCTCGTCGCTGTCGTTGTCCTCGGGGCAGCACACGACGCGGCGACCATCTTCCCCAAATACCCTCACGAAGAGGGTCGCGTCGCCGTCGTACTTGAAGTGGAGGGCACACCGCCTGCCCAGTCCGCGTGTGCGGGCGAACGTCTGCCAGCCGCGGGCCAAGGCCGCATTGCCTGTGGCGGAGACTTCCACCATGACCCATAAAGCCCTGCTGCAGCAACCGTCCGCCTGCAGCCAGAGACTGCCTGGACATACCAACGGCAGTTCGCCAACAAAGAACCATGGGAGCTGAAGCCAGGTGACAGTCGGGTTCTCCGACCACACGATGTACTCCGGTGTCACCTTCACCGAATGGAAGCGCGACCGAGGAGGCCGTCCAACCACGGCATTCCTCACTTCATCAACGGAACTGCCATGACCAAGGTGACTCCCGCCACACGGGGAGGCGTCGCCGCTGCCGCGAGGGGCCACAGTGGGGGTCGCGGCGTGCTTGCACGGGAGACCACGCCCCCTCTTGGGTGGTGGCGAGCCGGGCCCCTTCTGGCGGGTATTCCCCTTCTCCATGGCCGAGAACCTCTTCGCCGGCGCCATGAGTGTCGCTGCTAGCAAGGAAGCGAGGAAGAAGAAGTAGAAGGAGCGAAGTAAGTGATGGGTGACGGGGGCTCCGCTTCCCTTTCCCATTTATAGCCAAGAGGAGGCCAACCGCCGGCCTCCACGATCTAAGGTAATGATGACCTTTTTCTGCATGCAGCAATGACTCGTCAAGTCGGGCAGTTGCCAAGGCAGCATGGGGAAGCATGGACGCCCACGTCCAATCAATCGCCACACATCAACCGACGCCGCAGGCTGTTAGGGCCCGCGGCACCCTGCACTTGCCCCTTGGCTTCGCCTCGAAGCCAAGTCTGAGCACACCTTGGGCCCGAGGGCTACTGTCGGTGTTCTGGGAACGGGGGTCCCCATACTAGCCTGCTTGCGGCCCACGGCGTGGCTCCACTAGCGGCCCTGTGCGGCCCATCTTCACCAGCAAGCACTTAAGACCCTTGCAAGGGTCCAAGCCTCGCGAGGCAGACGACGCAAGACCTCCACGGGGGCAGCCTCACCAGGCTGGCTTGCGAGGGGCAGAGAGATCAAGGCAAGGGAGTCCTCTCGAGGTCCCCGTGACGTAAGCCATGACGACCAAGGCCAGGCGGGCGCCAGCACGCGCTGTGTCCTCGTTTCCTCTTTGGTGCTAAAGAGGCAATCTCAGGCACGGAGTCCCGAGGCATCAAGCAAAGGTTTCCATATCGGTGCAACAAGACCAAGACCAGCAAGACGGCAGGACGAAGGTCATCGTGGAGCCCAAGACGGTGTCACCACCAGAGACTTTGGCAGGCGAAGACTACTTTTGTCAGGATAACTTGTACTAGTTGCCCCCCTTCAAACTTGGCCAGTGTGGGATCCCTTCCCGCACAATATTTGGGAAGAGGACTAGGGCCTCTATAAATAGGACTAGCCACCACCTTAGCAAAGGGAGAGGATCATTCAGACCACCAGATGATACATCTCCAACGTATCTATAATTTTTGATTCCTCCATGCTATATTATCTACTGTTTTGGACATTATTGGGCTTTATTATCCACTTTTATATTATTTTTGGGACTAACCTATTAACTGGAGGCCCAGCCCAGAATTGTTGTTTTTTGCCTATTTTAGGGTTTCGAAGAAAAGGATATCAAACGGAGTCCAAACGGAATGAAACCTTCGGGAACGTGATTTTCTCAACGAACAAGACCCAGAAGACTTGGACCCTACGTCAAGCAACCAACAGGGAGGCCACGAGGTAGGGGGCGCGCCTACCCCCCCCCCCAGGTGCGCCCTCCACCCTCGTGGGCCCGTTGCTCCACCGACATACTTCTTCCTCCTATATATACCTACGTACCCCCAAACAATCAGATATGGAGCCAAAACCCTAATTCCACCACCGCAACTTTCTGTATCCACGAGATCCCATCTTGGGGCCTGTTCTGGAGCTCCGCCAGAGGGGGCATCCATCATAGAGGGATTCTACATCAACACCATAGCCTCTCCGATGAAGTGTGAGTAGTTTACCTCAAACCTTCGGGTCCATAGTTATTAGCTAGATGGCTTCTTCTCTCTTTTTGGATCTCAATACAATGTTCTCCCGCTCTCTTGTGGAGATCTATTCGATGTAATCTTCTTTTTGCGGTGTGTTTGTTAAGACCGATGAATTGTGGGTTTGTGATCAAGATTATCTATGAACAATATTTGAATCTTCTCTGAATTCTTTTATGTATGATTGGTTATCTTTGCAAGTCTCTTTGAATTATCAGTTTGGTTTGCCCTACTAGATTGATCTTTCTTGCAATGGGAGAAGTGCTTAGCTTTGGGTTCAATCTTGCGGTGCTTGATCCCAGTGAAATACTTATGCTCTTGAGAGAAGCCACTAGTGAAACCTATGGCCCCCGGGTCTATCTTCATCATATTAATCTTCCAATACTTAGTTATTTCCTTTGCTTTTACTTTGCTTTTTATTTTACTTTGCATCTTTATCAGAAAAATACCAAAAATATTATCTTATCATATCTATTAGATCTCACTCTCGTAAGTGACCGTGAAGGGATTGACAACCCCTTATCATGTTGGTTGCGAGGAGTTATTTGTTTTGTGCAGGTACGAGGGACTCGCGCGTAGCCTCCTACTGGATTGATACCTTGGTTCTCAAAAACTGGGGGCAATACTTATGCTACTTTGCTGCACCTCCTTTCCTCTTCAAGGAAATCCAACGCAGTGCTCAAGAGGTAGCAAGAAGAATTTCTGGCGCCGTTGCCGGGGAGGTTCGAGCAAGTCAAGATTTGACTCCCGACAACGAGCCATTTCTGCCGCCGTTGCCGGGGAGTCTATGCAAAAGTCAACATACCAAGTACCCATCACATACCCTTATCTCCCGCATTAAATTATTTGCCATTTGCCTCTCGTTTTCCTCTCCCCCACTTCACCCTTGCCGTTTTATTCACCCTCTCTCTCTCTATCCTCCCTCTCTTTCTCTACTTGCCTCTTTCCTCTCACTTTTCCCTCGCCATGTCAGAACCAAAAAGAATTGGGGGTTCTCTCCCAAGTTCTAGTGCTTTAGACAATCCTGCTATCTTATCTAAACTCATAAATTGGAATGCTATGGAACAACTTGCCGGAGTTATCAATGAGAAACTTAGTAATTTTGATGAAGATGATTCTAGAATTTTTTGTTATTTACTTGATGAATCTTTGAAAGATGCTTGGGGTAGGCTGTTAAGGATCCGGGCTAGCTATGTACCCCGATATCAAATTGAGGTTTACTTAAAAAGCTTTTATGTTGGGCTGCCCGCTTCGTTCAAACAAGTTTTAGATTCTATATTCGAGGGGTGGTTTCTTTAAGGGGACCCCATAGATACCTATGAGAGGATGAAAACTATATTTGGGCACCCCATTAACGAGAAAGCTGAAATCACATCTCTCTTGCTTTCTTACCAAAACGAATCTATCAAAGAGATAAAAGCTAGCCTAGATGCCAATTTCCGCAACATTATTAATCTTTCTTCTACCATTAATGGACATGTACTTTGTCAAAATATAAATATTAATTCCATAGACAACAAGTTTGCTCTCTTTTTCCCTAAAACCAAAGATGGCAATACCTAGATCTATCCTTGCTTTTTATGCCTAGCTAGGGGCGTTAAACGATAGCGCTTGTTGGGAGGCAACCCAATTTTATTTTTATTACTTGCTTTTTGCTCCTGTTTAGTAATAAATAATTTATCTAGCCTCTGTTTTGGTTGTGTTTTTTGTGTTTAATTACTGTTTGTGCCAAGTAGAACCGTTGGGAAGACTTGGGGAAAGTCTTGATATCTTGCTGTAAAAAAACAGAAACTTTAGCGCTCACGACAACTACTTCCATTTTTATTTGAAAAGTGCTATTTTGTTAATTATTTTTGAATATGATTAATAGATAAATTCCTCACGTCCAGCAATTTATTTTAGAATTTTTGGGGTTCCAGATCTTGCGCTAGCTACAGATAACTACAGACTGTTCCGTTTTTGACAGATTCTGTTTTTCGTGTGTTGTTTGCTTATTTTCATGAATCTTTGGCTAGTAAAATAGTTTATAAACCATGGAGAAGTTGGAATGCAGTAGGATTAACACCGATATAAATAAATAATGAGTTCATTACAGTACCTTGAAGTGATCTTTTGTTTTCTTCCGCTAGCGGTGCTCACGAGATTTTCTACTTTAAGTTTTGTGTTGTGAAGTTTTCAAGTTTTGGGTAAAGATTTGATGGATTATGGAACAAGGAGTGGCAAGAGCCTAAGCTTGGGGATGCCCATGGCACCCCCAAGATAATCTAAGGACACATAAAATACAAAGCTTGGGGATGCCCCGGAAGGCATCCCCTCTTTCGTCTACTTCTATCGGTAACTTTACTTGGAGCTATATTTTTATTCACCACAAGATATGTGTTTTGCTTGGAGCGTCTTGTAAGATTTGAGTCTTTGATTTTTAGTTTACCACAATCATCCTTGCTGTACACACCTTTTGAGAGAGCCATACATGATTTGGAATTTGTTAGAATACTCCGTGTGCTTTGCTTATATCATTTGAATTGTATAGTTTTGCTATAGTACCTCACTTATATTTTTTTAGAGCACGGTGGTGGAATTATTTTATAGAAATTATTGACCTCTCATGCTTCAATTAGATTATTTTGAGTCTTAAATAGCATGGTAATTTTCTTAAATAATCCTAATATGCTTGGTATTCAAAGAATAGTAAAAACTTTCTTATGAGTGTGTTGAATACTATGAGAAGTTTGATACTTGATAATTGTTTTGAGATATGAAGATGGTGATATTAAAGTTGTGCTAGTTGAGTAGTTGTGAATTTGAGAAATACTTGTGTTAAAGTTTGTGATTCCCGTAGCATGCACGTACGGTGAACCGTTATGTGATGAAGTCGGAGCATGATTTATTTTTGATTGTCTTCCTTATGAATGGCGGTCGGGGACGAGCGATGGTCTTTTCCTACCAATCTATCCCCCTAGGAGCATGCACGTAATACTTTGCTTTGATAACTTGTAGATTTTTCCAATAAGTATATGAGTTCTTTATGACTAATGTTGAGTCCATGGATTATATGCACTTTTCTTCCTTCCACCATTGCTAGCCTCTCTAATACCGCGCACCTTTCGCCGGTATGATACACCCACCATATACCTTCCTCAAAACAGCCACCATACCTACCTACTATGGCATTTCCATAGCCATTCCGAGATATATTGCCAAGCAACTTTCCACCGTTCCGTTTATTATGACACACTCCATCATTGTCATATTGCTTAGCATGATCATGTAGTTGACATCGTATTTGTGGCAAAGCCACCATTCATAATTCTTTCATACATGTCACTCTTGATTCATTGCATATCCCGGTACACCGCCGAAGGCATTCATATAGAGTCATATTTTTTTCTAAGTATCGAGTTGTAATTGTTGAGTTGTAAGAAAATAAAAGTGTGATGATCATCATTATTAGAGCATTGTCCCAGTGAGCAAAGGATGATGGAGACTATGATTCCCCCACACGTCGGGATGAGACTCCGAACGAAAAAAAATAGGCCATAAAAAAAGAGAGAAAAGACCCAAATAAAAAAATGAGAGAAAAAGAGAGAAGGGACAATGTTACTATCCTTTACCACACTTGTGCTTCAAAGTAGCACCATGATATTCATGATAGAGAGTCTCTCATTGCGTCACTTTCATATACTAGTGGGAATTTTTCATTATAGAACTTGGCTTGTATATTCCAATGATGGGCTTCCTCAAAATGCCCAAGGTATTCATGAGCAAGCAAGTTGGATGCACACCCACTTAGTTTCTTTTGTTGAGCTTTCATATACTTATAGCTCTAGTGCATCCGTTGCATGGGAATCCCTAATCACTCACATTGATATCTATTGATGGGCATCTCCATAGCCTGTTGATACGCCTAGTTGATGTGAGACTATCTTCCCCTTTTTGTCTTCTCCACAACCACCATTCTATTCCACATATAGTGCTATATCCATGGCTCACGCTCATGTATTGCGTGAAGATTGAAAAAGTTTGAGAATGTCAAAAGTATGAAAGAATTGCTTGGCTTGTCATCGGGGTTGTGCATGATTTAAATATTTTGTGTGGTGAAGATAGAGCATAGCCAGACTATATGATTTTGTAGGGATAACTTTCTTTGGCCATGTTATTTTGAGAAGACATGATTGCTTTGTTAGTATGCTTGAAGTATTATTGTTTTTATGTCAATATTAAACTTTTATCTTGAATCTTTCAGATCTGAATATTCATACCACAAGTAAGAAGAGTTACATTAAAATTATGCCAAGTAGCACTCCACATAAAAAATTATCTTTTTTATCATTTACCTACTCGAGGACGAGCAGGAATTAAGCTTGGGGATGCTTGATACATCTCCAATGTATCTATAATTTTTGATTGCTCCATGCTATATTATCTACTGTTTTGGACATTATTGGGCTTTATTATCCACTTTTATATTATTTTTGGGACTAACCTATTAACCGAAGGCCCAGCCCAGAATTGCTGTTTTTGCCTATTTTAGGGTTTCAAAGAAAAGGAATATCAAACGGAGTCCAAACGGAATGAAACCTTCGGGAACGTGATTTTCTCAACGAACAAGACCCAGGAGACTTGCACCCTGCATCAAGCAACCAACAGGGAGGCCACGAGGTAGGGGGCACGCCTACCCCCCCCCCTCCCAGGCGCGCCCTCCGCACTCGTGGGCCCCCTATTGCTCCACCGACGTACTTCTTCCTCCTATATATACCTACGTACCCCCAAACGATCAGATACGGAGCCAAAACCCTAATTCCACCACCGCAACTTTCTGTATCCACGAGATACCATCTTGGGGCCTGTTCCGGAGCTCCGCCGGAGGGGGCATCCATCACGGAGGGCTTCTACATCAACACCATAGCCTCTCCGATGAAGCGTGAGTAGTTTTCCTCAGACCTTAGCGTCCATAGTTATTAGCTAGATGGCTTCTTCTCTCTTTTTGGATCTCAATACAATGTTCTCCCCCTCTCTTGTGGATATCTATTCGATGTAATCTTTTTTGCGGTGTGTTTGTTGAGACCGATGAATTGTGGGTTTATGATCAAGATTATCTATGAACAATATTTGAATCTTCTCTGAATTCTTTTATGTATGATTGGTTATCTTTGCAAGTCTTTGAATTATCAGTTTGGTTTGGCCTACTAGATTGATCTTTCTTGCAATGGGAGAAGTGCTTAGCTTTGGGTTCAATCTTGCGGTGTCCTTTCCCAGTGACAGTAGGGGCAGCAAGGCACGTATTGTATTGTTGCCATCGAGGATAACAAGATGGGGTTTTTTATCATATTGCATGAATCTATCCCTCTACATCATGTCATCTTGCTTAAGGTGTTACTCTGTTTTCATGAACATAATACTCTAGATACATGTTGGATAGCGGTTGATGAGTGGAGTAATAGTAGTAGATGCAGGAAGGAGTCGGTCTACTTGTCTCGGATGTGATGCCTATATACATGATCATACCCCAGATATTCAAATAACTATGCTCAATTCTGTCAATTGCTCAACAGTAATTCGTTCACCCACCGTAAAATACTTATGCTCTTGAGAGAAGCCACTAGTGAAAACTATGGCCCCCGGGTCTATCTTCATCATATTACTCTTCCAATACTTAGTTATTTCCTTTGCTTTTTTACTTTGCTTTTATTTTACTTTGCATCTTTATCACAAAAATTCCAAAAATATTATCTTATCGTATCTATTAGATCTCACTCTCGTAAGTGACCGTGAAGGTATTGACAACCCCTTATCGTGTTGGTTGCGAGGAGTTATTTGTTTTGTGCAGGTACGAGGGACTCGCGTTGTAACGCCCCGAGACCGATGTGCCAGGTGTCCTCCAGTTATTCGCCGTTGTTGCCTTGTCATTGCTTGCGTGTCATGCATTGCATATCATGTCATCATGTGCATTTCATTTGCATATGTGTTCGTCTCATGTGTCCGAGCATTTTGTCCCAGTGTTTGTTTTGTAATCCGGCGCTCCTATGTCATCCGGTGTCCCTTTCTACCTCTTTTCGTGTGCGGATGTTAAACATTTTCGGATAGGACCGAGACTTGTCATGCAGCCTTGGTTTACTACCGGTAGACCGCCTATCAAGTTTCGTGCCATTTGGACTTCGTTTGAAACTCCAACGGTTAACCGAGGGACCGAAAAGACCTCGTGTGTGTTGCAGCCCGACACCTCTCCAAAGTGGCCCAAAACCCACCTAAACCCCCTCCATCATCTCAGTCGTTCGATCATGATCGCATGGCCGAAAACTGCACCTCATTTGGACTCTCCTAGCTCCCTCTACCTATAAATATGTGGCCTCCCCCGAAATTTAGGATCACGCGGGTATCTTGGAATCGTTCCGATGGTTTTGTGACGAGAACATTGTTCTTGGTGCCTCCTGACATTTAGGGGTTGTGGCAGTGTCCCGGGGAGTTGAGCTCTGAGGTGTTGTCGTCACAATTTTATCATTGCAGTTCTGGAATACCTGAGTTCGCCGACATCGAAAATCTCTTTTATGCAGTTGTTGGTGAGATAACCTCGACGCCACCCAGTACTGGGGCGGGAGTTCGGGAGTATTGCCATAACTCGTATAACGGATGCTTTTCGAAGGTTGAGGTAAATTATTTCCAAAGGTTTCTTGGTTATGTGTTGAAGGATGGATACAGCTGGATGTAGGATTTGCTAGTTTTGGGTGAGATATTATGCTTCCCCTGTATCCCCAACACCTGATTGCATAACCGGAAAATTTCGGGAGTTTATAAGTGGGAATTCAAGTAGCTCTTAAGATATCTTTGTGACAGATGTATGATATGAAATTGGGGTTCGACGTCTAGTGGTCCGCCTATCCACGCTTGGTTTTACAGTGGTCTCGTTGTGTCTTAAAGAGTCATTGGCTATGCTGACTCGGCGACGCTTCGTATGTCATGTGCACTGCCTTGTACATGATGGTGCTGTAAGATCGAGCCCGTGTAGGCCCCACCACGAAAACTTCGGACGAAATCTCTATCATATGTTTGTTCCGGCTTATTTTGCAAGCCAATCCTTTGTGTTGTTTTTGAGCTGTGGTATTCGAGTTGCTTCGAAGTCAAATGTTGATCCCATACCTTCCCCAAGCGGTGTTCTCATACTCCTATGTGAATACTAATCCTTCTCGATCATCGAGTTTGTCTTTTCAAGTTCTTGTCAACCGGTGTGCTTCTCTTCAAGTGGATCCGATCATTTCAACATCCGCAAGATCAAGTATCAGTTCTTCTCAACGGTGTTCATTTCATCCGTCTCCATGTTGTCTTTGTTTTTCCCACCCTCCCACCCTTGGTTCTTCAAGGACTCGGATTGCTTATCGCGTATTCATCTTGTGGTTATGAAGTCTCTCCATTCTTTTCCGTCAATGTTCTTACCCGGTGATGCTCATGAAAATTCTAACGGAGCCTCAAGTTCGTCATTCTTCATTCTTTTCATCTCCGATGGTTTCAAATCAAGATTTTGTTGTTAATCATATCCCTTTTTCCTCATTTCTATGCCTTTTCATGCCGGTGCACCTCTTAATCATCCATTTCTCGCTATTCAATTATTCCAGAGTGCTAAAGATATCTCAAAAGGCTTGTCTTTTCATTCAAGATCCGTTCAACCTATTTCGAGGTTGTTATCTCATTCAAACCATTAAATCAACCGGTGCAATCTCTCTTCAAAATCGTTCGACGGTGTATCTTTTCAGTGGGCCCTCACCCACAAGTCTTTTTCCAGGATCTTACCTGACTCTTCTTATTTTTCCGGAGTTATAATCAAATTCTTTTCAAAGTTTGACGTAAGAATGAATTTTTCATCAGTCAAATGCCTTTCTCCAAGATCTTTCAAATTCTATTCATCGTTGGCTCAACTTTTCCATTCTTCATTCCGGAGTGCCTCAATAATTTTTGGTGGTGTTTCTCGTCGTCATTCTCAACATTTGAAGACTGAAGAAGATTTTTCTCTCAATCTTGATCCATTCTCTTCAATATTCATAATTCTAGCTTGTTGACATCCTCTCATAATTGTTTTTGATCATGAGAATTATTTTCACCCATCCGGAGCATTTCATGAGTTGTTTTCCATTTCTTTCCTACAAAGGCCATCATTTCGGAAGATTTAGTCATTCTAGCTTTCAGCTCTCATTCACCAAATCTTACTGGTGCTTCGTTCAAGTGATCTCTAATCAGTTCATGATCCCTTCGTTCTCATGTATCTAGATTGTCTCAAGTAACTTCGTTCATTTAACAATTCTTACCCGGTGATTCATCCCTTTACATCGTGCATTTTCAATTCTACAGGTGGCTCTTCCAAGATTCTTCTTCCTTCGTTATAATCTCAATTGACTCTTTCTTTCCAATCCTACTGGTGGTTCGTTGAAGACCTTCTCAAGGTTGCGGTATATCTATCTTAATCCTTTTCTGTGAGAATAAGTAATATGACAAATCCATTGTTTGTCATCAATCTAATTGGTGAAGGATAAGCATAATGTAATCCTTATTCTTGTTTCTTCCAAGTGATTAATCCCTTATTAGACAGGCTCATCAAATTCTCGGTTTCATTTGATTCATGTTTTCTTTTCCAGAGTTCCAAGTTTCAACTTATCTCGTCGCAGAGCTTCATCCAATCATCGCAAGGCTTCACCTTGTGTTCTCTACTTATCTTTCCTTTCGTTTGATCATCCTTTCGTTATCGGAGTTCTTTGAGAGTTTCTTCATGAAGGCTCATCAAAGATTTAATTCCTTCTCGAAGGGTTCATCAACATTTTTTTCAGAGGAGCTCAAGCATTCTTCATCTTGCAATCCGGAGTGCAATTCTTTCTACCGTATCATCGGAGGTGGTGTTATGTCATTCTTGATAATTTTCCTTCGTGTTTCATGATTCACAAGTTATCAAGAATGAGGTATTTTAAACCCATCGATCTCTTCATTGGAGTTAACTTGGGTTATATTTCACCTAAAGCCTTCCCTAAGGATTGTTACTATTATGGTGCTTATAAATGACCCAAGTTCTTCATTTATCCTCCCAGTGAAATAAGTTTCTCGTCTCCTTGTTGATATCAATCCAATCTATTATTTTTCGTTAGTGGCAGAATTTCACCTCATAGCTTTGAGATGTTTTCTATAAGTCCACTACAACGTTGTTCTTTTCGTTGTTGGTTTTCCAACAACTCCGTTCAACACTTCTCCTAAAGATGCCTTTTCAAGCTCTTTTATAGCAGAAGTTGGGATTTTTTTCTCCATTCTTTTATTTCAATTATCTATCTTTTATTCTTTCGTTCCGGAGTCATTGCAATGTTGTTCTTTCACCCGTCATCTCGTTTTGTCAAAGATCATGTTCTTTTCATGCATGTCCATTTAACTGGAGTGTCGTGCCCTCTTATCAAATTCTTCCCATTATGTCAAGTTTTGCCTCCCTTCTCACACGGAGTGCTGCCCAAATTATATCATCATTATTCCTTCTCTATCTTGGTCTAACCGGAGTGCTGTCCGAATTGGTTCTTCCTTGTTCCTTTTCCTAACGGAGTGCTTTCAACTTCGCTCTTTATCGTTGCATTCTTTCTTTCAATTTGTTCAACCTCTCAAGGCTCGTGGTTTCACTCGTTTGTCAAAGGAGCAACTTAGTTTTACCCCTTCTCTTTCTCTTCCGTTTTTCCCTCCGATGCCATTCTAGATCTCGGGACGAGATCCTCTCGTAGTGGTGGAGTGTTGTAACGCCTCGAGACCGATGTGCCAGGTGTCCTCCAGTTATTCATTGTTGTTGCCTTGTCATTGCTTGCGTGTCATGCATTGCATATCATGTCATCATGTGCATTTCATTTGCATACGTGTTCGTCTCATGCGTCCGAGCATTTTCCCCGTTGTCCATTTTGCAATCTGGCGCTCCTATGTCATCCGGTGTCCCTTTCTACCTCTTTTCGTGTGCGGATGTTAAACGTTTTCGGATTGAACCGAGACTTGTCATGCGGCCTTGGTTTACTACTGGTAGACCGCCTGTCAAGTTTCGTGCCATTTGGACTTCGTTTGATACTCCAACGGTTAACCGAGGGACCAAAAAGACCTCGTGTGTGTTGCAGCCCAACACCTCTACAAAGTGGCCCAAAACCCACCTAAACACTACTAGGAAAAGGGCTATAGATGGAATTGACACTAATGGCGCACCAGACATGTGGTGCACCATTACTATATACTAATGGCGCATCATGTGTTGGTACGCCATTAGTGTCCAAATACTAATGGCGCACCACATCCGCGGGTGCGCCATTAGTAAAAAAAAGTTTTTTTTAATTTCTTCAAAACTACTAATGGCGCACCGTGGGAGTGGTGCGCCATTAGTAAAAAAAATTTGAAATTTTTTAATTTTTTTTCAAAACTACTAATGGCGCACCGTGGCATGGTGCGCCATTACTAGTTCAACTAGTAAAGGCGCACCACTCCCACGGTGCGCCATTAGTAACTTGGCCACCACTTCCACCGAATGCACCCCCCCCCCCTGGATCACCTTTTCAGTTTTAAAAAAATAAAAGAAAATGATGAAAATGTCAAAAAAATAAGTTTCCCATGTGCTATGTGGTCTAGTTGTTGGGAAAATTTGCAAATATGAATTTCGACTTCATTTGCAAAATCTCTCGAGAATTTGTAAAAATGAGCATAACTTTTCCATACTAACTCGGATGAAAAAGTTTTTAATATGAAAAACCATCTACTCGAAAAGTTACATCCAAATTTTTAAAATCTAGTTAAACATTTTTAAAATCCTCAAAAACCTAACAGAAAAAAAGATACGGGGCTTTTAAGATCTAGAGAGGCAAAAAAATTCAAAAAAATTCAAAATTACTAATGGCGCACCTGCCCATGGTGCGCCATTAGTATCTTCCCGCCTTCAAAATTCAAAATTAGTCAAAAAAATTAAAAAAAAAGTTACTAATGGCGCACCTGCCCATGGTGCGCCATTAGTATCTCCCCGCCTTCAAAATTCAAAATTAGTCAAAAAAATAAAAAACGTTACTAATGGCGCACCTGCCCATGGTGCGCCATTAGTATCTTCCCGCATTCAAAATTCAAAATTAGTCAAAAAAATAAAAAAAAGTTACTAATGCGCACCTGCCCATGGTGCGCCATTAGTATCTTCCCGCCTTCAAAATTCAAAATTAGTCAAAAAAATAAAAAAAGTTACTAATGGCGCACCTGCCCGTGGTGCGCCATTAGTATCTTCCCGTCGTATCTGCCCATGGCGCATCTCCTCCACTCCACCTCTCCTCCATTCCATCTCCTCCTCTCCTCTCCTCCACTCCATCTCCTCCTCTCCTCCACTCCATCTTCCCTTCTCTCCTCCATCATACTACCCTCCTCCTCTCCGGCGACCTCCTCCTCTCCGGCGACCTCCTTCTCCTCTCCGGCGACCTCCTCCTCCTCCTCTCCGGAAACCTCCTCCTCCCTCCTCTCCTCCCCTCCCCTCACGGTTTCTCCTCCCTCCTCTCCGGTGAGCTCCTCCTCCCTCCTCTCCTCCCATTCCCTCATGGTTTCTCCTTCCTCCTCTCCGATGCTTCGGTGAACTCCTCTCCGGCGACCTCCTCCTCCTCTCCGGCGATGTAGGCGAGTGCCTCTCCGGTGACCTCCGCCTCCTCCTCTCCGGCGAACTCCTCTCCAGCAAAAGAACACGGCAAAAGAACGTACAAGATCCAAAAACAGGAACAAAATTTGAAATAATATCGTGCCAAAAAACGAGCAAAAAAAACTAGCAAAAAATGGGCAAAAAAATCATGATCCAGATCCAAATTCAAAATTCAAAAATAGTAATGGCGCACGGTGGGGGTTAGACAGTGCGCCACTACTATTTTCCCGCCTTCAAATTTCAAAAATACTAATGGCGCACTGTGGCCTATACTAATGGCGCACCAGTGGCCTATACTAATGGTGCACCGTGGCCTATACTAATGGCGCACCAGTGGTGCGCCATTAGTATACCAGATACTAATGGCGCACCAGTGGTGCGCCATTACTAAAAATTACTAATGGCGTGCTAGTAATGGCGCACCAGTGATGCGCCATTAGTAGGCAAAATTGGTGCACCATTAGTAGGCCTTTTCCTAGTAGTGAAACCCCCTCCATCATCTCGGTCGTTCGATCATGATCGCGTGGCCGAAAACCGCACCTCATTTGGACTCTCCTAGCTCCCTCTACCTATAAATATGTGGCCTCCCCCGAAATTTTCGCGCAGTCTAACCCTAACCTGCGTCCTCCTTGTGCCGCCGGACACGTCCGCCCGACGGCCGGACAGGTCCGCCCCGTCCGGCCACGTCGCCCGACCAATGGCACGCTGCCACGTCGCCCCCGCCGCCGCTCCCCTCCACTCACGGCGCGCCACCTCGTCCCGCACCGCGCCTTCCTCTATCCTCCACCGCCGCGGGCCCACGCGGCCCAGATCCGGCCCGCGGGGCCCGAACCGCTGCCGCCACGCGCCTGGTCGCCCCGCCGCCTCTGGCGCTGCACGCCCCGCGCCCTCCACCCGCTGCCCGTCACCGGCAAGCCGTGCCGAGCTCCGCCGCCGCAGCGCCATCGCCCCGCGCCGCCACCGGATTCGCCGCCATCGCCGCCTCGGGACCCCGAGCTCCTTCCGCCTCTCCATCGTTGTGCCGCTCGCGCACTGCCTCTCCGCCGGCAAACTGCGCCTCCGCCGCCGTGCGAGCTCGCAGACCCCGCAGCTCGCCGGTCCCGCCACCTCGTCGCCCGCCGCGCCGGATGCCGCGCCCGCGCCGCCCTGGACCTCGCTGGCCCCGGATCCGGCGCCCCGACCCCTCTCCGGCCACCTCCCTCGACTCCGGCCGCCTCCCCTCGCGAACTCCGGCGAGCAACTCCGGTGAACCTTGGAAATTGTGCCAGATCCAGATCTGGAAGAAGATTGACTTTCCACCCCCCCCCCCTCGAAAATCTGCTGAGTGCCCAGTATTTTTCGGCATTTTCATCATGCCATTACTTCATCACCATTGCTCCAATTTGTGTGTGTAGCATATCAAAATGTTCATCTCGACAATTACATCATTTCATATCATTGCATCATTTTCATTTGAGCTCATCTTGATGCCCGAAATGCTGTTGGAAGAGGGCTATGTGAGGTATATGTCAGATCTGTTTCAGCAGATGAGCTTTTGTCATTTTTGCCATGATTAATGTGTGCATGCTATGATCCTGAGCTCTACATGTGTTTTGTAGAGTACCATGCCATCTTTACAGAGGTGCTTGCCATGTATTTTTGTGATATTTGTGGTGACTAGCACAAGCATGCAAAGTAGCGTAATCGTCGATGCTGATTTCAAGGACTTAGAATGTCACTAAGTCCTTGTCCTGATTTTGTTGTTAGGCCATATGTTCATGTTGTTTCCTAGTGATCCGTGCCTCTTTTGAGGATGATCAATAAGGATGTTTTGTTAGCATTGTGGTGCTCTATCCATCCATGTCTTTGTTTGCATTTATGGAGCACCCTAGCTTGAGTCAATCGAGCTCTACTTTTGCTATAAGATGATCCTGGCGGATTGTTGACATGTTTAGCGATTTGGCCGAGGATGTTGCCATTGATCCGTGCATGCTATGTTGTTGTTCTTGGCATGTCTAGCTTCTATGCCATGTATTCTTGATGGGTGTATGCTTAGTTTGTCATGTCATGCTCTGTAGTGAGTGCATCGAGCTCGTAAACATGCCTACTCGTTAACTGTTTTGCATGCTCCAGTTTTTCACTAAGTCTGAATCTGTTTATGTTTTTGCTATGTTGACATGCTTGCAATTGTACTTTCTGATCCCTTTTGGCTCAAGGTCACTAAGAGACTTTTGTTAAGTGCTTTGAGTAGCTTCATGCCATGCCTTGATTTGCCATGATATGTTCCTATAACATGTAGTTTTCATGCTCTAAAGATTGCTTCCTGCTGATAAATTCCAGACTTGTGTTAATTTCACTAAGTCTAAAACCTTTTATCGTTTGCCCTTTTTCCATGCTTGTTTCAGCTTACTATTGAGTGGATTAGCCATAGCTCAGTGTTCATCTTTTGTCAAGCATCATGAGTGTATCCCTGCCATGTATTTTGTTGCCATATTTGAGTGTTGTAGCATATTTATTTTGATGCATTTAGCAGGCTACTTGCCGATTATCGCAGACCGGTGCCATATTTGTTTTGCTTGCCATTTCCAAACCGTGCATCCGATTCCGGTGATCTTTATAACGATTTCAACCGAAATCGTCTCACCTTTCCAATGGCACTCTTTGATTTCTATGTTGAGGCCAGGTTCAGTCATTCCTTTCCAAATCATGCATATGCATCACATACCGCATCCCGCATATCAAACCATGTTCATGTGTTGGTTGTTTACTATGTTCTGTGCTTCTTTACGGTGTTGCTTCTTCGGGTTGGTTCCGATAACATCGCGTTTGTGAGGAACCATTCAACTACATCCGTTTGTCTTCTTCATGGACTTGTTCTTCTTCCTTGCGGGATTTCAGGCAAGATGACCATACCCTCGAAATCACTTCTATCTTTGCTTGCTAGTTGCTCGCTCTTTTGCTATGCCTATGCCGCGATACCTACCACTTGCTTATCATGCCTCCCATATTGTTAAGCCAAGCCTCTAACCCACCTTGTCCCAGCAAACCGTTGTTTGGCTATGTTACCGCTTTGCTCAGCCCCTCTTATAGCGTTGTTAATTGCTTTGTTGGGATATCACATTATCTAATTAATGAATCTATATACTTGGTAAAGGGTGGAAGGCTCGGCCGTATGCCTGTTGTTTTGTTCCACTCTTGGCGCCCTAGTTTCCGTCATATCGGTGCTATGTTCCCGGATTTTGCGTTCCTTACACGGTTGGGTTATAATGGGAACCCTTGATAGTTCGTCTTGAATAAAACTCCTCCAGCAATGCCCAACATTGGTTTTACCATTCGCCACCTAGCCTTTTTCTTTCCCTTGGGTTCTGCAGACTCAAGGGTCATCTTTATTTAAACCCCCCCTAGGCCAGTGCTCCTCTGAGTGTTGGTCCGACCGAGTAGACTGTGGGGCCACCTCGGGGCAACTTGAGGGTTGGTTTTACTCGTAGGATGTCTCATCTGAGTGTGCCCTGAGAACGAGATATGTGCAGCTCCTATCGTGATTTGTCGGCACATTCGGGCGGTGTTGTTGGACTTGTTTTACCATTGTCGAGGATGTCTTGTAAATGGGATGCGGAGTCTGATCGGATTGTCTTGGGAGAAGGAATATCCTTTGTTGACCGTGAGAGCTTGTGATGGGCTAAGTTGGGACACCCCTGCAGGGATTTGAACTTTCGAAAGTCGTGCCCGCGGTTATGGGCAGATGGGAATTTGTTAATGTCCGGTTGTAGAAAACCTGAAATTGACCTTAAATTAAAATACATCAACCGCGTGTGTAGCCGTGATGGTCTCTTCTCGACGGAGTCCGGGAAGTGAACACGATGTTGGAGTTATGTTTGACGTAGGTTGTTCTAGGATCATTTCTTGATCATAGTTTCTCGATCGTGCTTTGCCTTCTCTTCTCGCTCCCATTTGCGTATGTTAGCCACCAAATATGCTAGTCGCTTGCTGCAGTTCCACCTCATACTTTTACCTACCTATAAGCTTAAATAGTCTTGATCACGAGGGTGTGAGATTGTTGAGTCCCCGTGACTCACAGATACTTCCAAAACCAGTTTGCAGGTGCCGATGTTACCGAGAAGGTGACACAATCAAGGTCAAGGAGGAGCTCGATGAAGATCTTGTCCTTTGTGTTGTTTCGTTCTAGTTGATTAGTAGTGGAGCCCAGTTGGGGTCGATCGGGGATCTATGTAGCATTTGGGGTAGTCTTCTTTTGTTTTGGTTCCATAGCCGGACCTTGAGTGTATCTGGATGAATGTAATGCTTTATTCATGCAAATGTGTGAAGTGGCGATTGTAATCCAACTATGTACCTCCTTTCTTATTCATTACATGGGTTGTGTGAAGATTACCTCACTTGCGACATTGCTTTCAATACGGTTATGCCTCTAAGTCGTGCTTCGACACGTGGGAGATATAGCCGCATCGAGGGCGTTACAAGTTGGTAATCAGAGCCTTTCCCGACTTAGGAACCCCCTGCTTGATCGAATCGCTGGCGTTGTTGAGTCTAGAAAAATGTTTTGAGTCATTTAGGATTATATATATCGGAGAGTAGGATTCTTTTTACTCCTCAGTCCCTTCGTCGCTCTGTTGAGGCATCCTGACGTAGAGTTTTGACTCTTCTCTTCTGAAATTTCACTAAAAAAATTTAGGATCACGCGGGTATCTTGGAATCGTTCCAATGGTTTTGTGACGAGAACATTGTTCTTGGTGCCTCCTGACATTTAGGGGTTGTGGCAGTGTCCCGGGGAGTTGAGCTCCGAGATGTTGTCGTCACAATTTTATCGTTGCAGTTCTAGAATACCTGAGTTCGCCGACATCGAAAATCTCTTTTATGCAGTTGTTGGTGAGATAACCTCGACGCCACCCAGTACTGGGGCGGGAGTTCGGGAATATTGCCATAACTCGTATAACGGATGCTTTTTGAAGGTTGAGGTAAATTATTTCTGAAGGTTTCTTGGTTATGTGTTGAAGGATGGATACAGCTGGATGTAGGATTTGCTAGTTTTGGGTGAGATATTATGCTTCCCCTGTATCCCCAACACCTGATTGCATAACCGGAAAATGTCGGGAGTTTATAAGTGGGAATTCAAGTAGCTCTTAAGATATCTTTCCGACAAATGTATGATATGAAATTGGGGTTCGATGTCTAGTGGTCCGCCTATCCACGGTTGGTTTTATAGTGGTCTCGTTGTGTCTTAAAGAGTCCTTGGCTATGCTGACTCGGGGACGCTTCGTATGTCATGTGCACTGCCTTGTACATGATGGTGTTGTACGATCGAGCCCGTGTAGGCCCCACCACGAAAACTTCGGACGAAATCACTATCATATGTTTGTTCCGGCTTATTTTGCAAGCCAATCCTTTGTGTTGTTTTTGAGCTATGGTATTCAAGTTGCTTCGAAGTCAAATGTTGATCCCCATGCCTTCGCCAAGCGGTGTTCTCATACTCCTATGTGAATACTAATCCTTCTCAATCATCGAGTTTGTCTTTTCAGGTTCTTGTCAACCGGTGTGCTTCTCTTCAAGTGGATCTGATCATTTCAACATCCGCAAGATCAAGTATCAGTTCTTCTCAACGGTGTTCATTTCATCCGTCTCCAAGTTGTCTTTGTTTTTCCCACCCTCCCACCCTTGGTTCTTTAAGGACTCGGATTGCTTATCGAGTATTCATCTTGTGGTTATGAAGTCTCTCCATTCTTTTCCGTCAATTTTCTTACCTGGTGATGCTCATGAAAATTCTAATGGAGCCTCAAGTTTGTCATAATTCATTCTTTTCATCTCCGATGGTTTCAAATCAAGATTTTGTTGTTAATCATATCCCTTTTTCCTCATTTCTATGCCTTTTCATGCCGGTGCATCTCTTAATCATCCATTTCTCGCTATTCAATTATTCCGGAGTGCTAAAGATATCTCAAAAGGCTTGTCTTTTCATTTAAGATCCGTTCAACCTATTTCGAGGTTGTTATCTCATTCAAACCATTAAATCAACCGGTGCAATCTCTCTTCAAAATCGTTCGATGGTGTATCTTTTCAGTGGGCCCTCACCTCATAGGTCTTTTTCCAGGATCTTACCTAACTCTTCTTATTTTTCTAGAGTTATAATCAAATTCTTTTAAAATTTGACGTAAGAATGAATTTTTCATCAGTCAAATGCCTTTCTCCAAGATCTTTCAAATTTTATTCATCATTGGCTCAACTTTTCCATTCTTCATTCCGGAGTGTCTCAATAATTGTTGGTGGTGTTTCTCGTTGTCATTCTCAACATTTGAAGACCGAAGAAGACTTTTCTCTCAATCTTGATCCATTCTCTTCAATATTCGTAATTCTAGCTTGTTGACATCCTCTCATAATTGTTTTTATCGTGAAAATTCTTTTCACCCATCCGGAGCATTTCATGAGTTATTTTCCATTTCTTTCCTCCAAAGGCCATCATTTCGGAACATTTAGTCATTCTAGCTTTCAGCTCTCGTTCTCCAAATCTTACCGGTGCTTCGTTCAAGTGATCTCTAATCCGTTCATGATCCCTTCGTTCTCATGTATCTAGATTGTCTCAAGTAACTTTGTTCATTTCACAATTCTTACCCGGTGATCCATCCCTTTACTTCGTTCATTTTCAATTCTACCGGTGGCTCTTCCAAGATTCTTCTTCCTTCGTTATAATCTCAATTGACTCTTTCTTTCCAATCCTACCGGTGGTTCGTTGAAGACCTTCTCAAGGTTGCGGTATATCTATCTTAATCCTTTTCTACGAGAATAAGTAATATGCCAAATCCATTGTTTGTCATCAATCTAATTGGTGAAGGATAAGCATAATGTAATCCTTACTCTTGTTTCTTCCAAGTGATTAATCCCTTATTATGGAGGCTCATCAATTCTCAGTTTCATTTGATTCATCTTTTCTTTTCCAGAGTTCCAAGTTTCAACTTATCTCGTTGCAGAGCTTCATCCAATCATCGCAAGGCTTCACCTTGTGTTCTCTACTTATCTTTCCTTTCGTTTGATCATCCTTTCGTTATCGGAGTTCTTTGAGAGTTTCTTCATGAAGGCTCATCAAAGATTTAATTCCTTCTCGAAGGGTTCATCAACAAATTTTCAGAGGAGCTCAAGCATTCTTCATCTTGCAATCCGGAGTGCAATTCTTTCTACCGCATCATCGGAGGTGGTGTTATGTCATTCTTGATAATTTTCCTTCGTGTTTCATGATTCACAAGTTATCAAGAATGAGGTATTTTAAACCCATCGATCTCTTCATTGGAGTTAACTTGGGTTATATTTCACCTAAAGCCTTCCCTAAGGATTGTTACTATTATGGTGCTTATAAATGACCCAAGTTCTTCATTTATCCTCCCGGTGAAATAAGTTTCTCGTCTCCTTGTTGATATCAATCCAATCTATTATGTTTCGATAGTGGCAGAATTTCACCTCATAGCTTTGAGATGTTTTCTATAAGTCCACTACAACGTTGTTCTTTTCGTTGCTGGTTTTCCAACAACTCCGTTCAACCCTTCTCCTAAAGATGCCTTTTCAAGCTCTTTTGTAGCAGAAGTTGGCATTTTTTCTCCCTTCTTTTATTTCAATTATCTATCTTTTATTCTTTCGTTCCGGAGGCATTGCGATGTTGTTCTTTCACCCGCCATCTCGTTTTGTCAAAGATCATGTTCTTTTCATGCCTATCCATTTAACCAGAGTGTCATGCCCTCTTATCAAATTCTTCCCATTATGTCAAGTTTTGCCTCCCTTCTCACACGGAGTGCTGCCCAGATTATATCATCTTTATTCCTTCTCTATCTTGGTCTAACCGTAGTGCTGTCCGAATTGGTTCTTCCTTGTTCCTTTTCCTAACGGAGTGCTTTCAACTTCGCTCTTTATCGTTGCATCCTTTCTTTCAATTTGTTCAACCTCTCAAGGCTCGTGGTTTCACTCGTTTGTCAAAGGAGCAACTTAGTATTACCCCTTCTCTTTCACTTCCATTTTTCCCTCCGGTGCCATTCTAGTTCTCGGGACGAGATCCTCTCGTAGTGGTGGAGTGTTGTAACGCCCCGAGACCGATGTGCCAGGTGTCCTCTAGTTATTCGCTGTTGTTGCCTTGCCATTGCTTGCGTGTGATGCATTGCATATCATGTCAACATGTGCATTTCATTTGCATACGTGTTCGTCTCATGCGTCCGAGCATTTTCCCCGTTGTCCATTTTGCAATCCGGCGCTCCTATGTCATCCGGTGTCCCTTTCTACCTCTTTTCGTGTGCGGATGTTAAACGTTTTAGGATTGGACCGAGACTTGTCATGCGGCCTCGGTTTACTACCGGTAGACTGCCTGTCAAGTTTCATGCCATTTGGACTTCGTTTGATACTCCAACGGTTAACCGAGGGACCGAAAAGACCTCGTGTGTGTTGCAGACCAACACCTCTCCAACGTGGCCCAAAACCCACCTAAACCCCCTCCATCATCTCGGTCGTTCGATCACGATCGCGTGGCCGAAAACCGCACCTCATTTGGACTCTCCTAGCTCCCTCTACCTATAAATATGTGGCCTCCCCCGAAATTTTCGCGCAGTCTAACCCTAACCTTCGTCCTCCTTGCGCCGCCGGACACTTCCGCCCGACGGCCGGACATGTCCACCCCGTCCGGCCACGTCGCCCGACCAATGGCGCGCTGCAACGTCGCCCCCGCCGCCGCTCCCCTCCACTCACGGCGCGGCACCTCATCCCGCACCGCGCCTTCCTCTCTCCTCCGCTGCCGCGGGCCCACGCGGCCCAGATCCGTCCCACGGGGCCCGAACCGTCGCCGCCACGCGCCTGGTCGCCCTGCCGCCTCAGGCGCTGCGCGCCCTGCGCCCTCCGCCCGCCGACCGTCGCCGGCAAGCCGCGCCGAGCTCCGCCGCCGCAGCGCCATCGCCGCCCCGGGACCCCGAGCTCCTTCCGCGTCTCCATCGTCGTGCCGCTCACGCACTGCCTCTCCACCGACGAACTGCGCCTCCGCCGTCGCGCGAGCTCGCCGACCCCGCAGCTCGCCGATCCCACCACCGCGTCGCCCGCCGCGCTGGATGCCGCGCCCGCGCCGCCCCAGACCTCGCCGGCCCCCGGATCCGACGCCCCGACCCCTCTCTGGCCACCTCCCTCGACTCCGGCCGCCTCCCATCGCGAACTCCGGCGAGCAACTCCGGTGAATCTTAGAAACTGTGCCAGATCCAGATCTAGAAGAAGGTTGACTTTCCACCCCCCCCCCCCCCGAAAATCTGCCAAGTCCCAAGTATTTTTGGGCATTTTCATCATGCCATAACTTCATCACTGTTGCTCCGATTTGTGTGTGTAGCTTATCAAAATGTTCGTCTCGACGAGTACATCATTTCATCTCATTGCATCATTTTAATTTGAGCTCATCTTGATGCCCGAAATGCTGTTGGAAGAGGGCTATGTGAGGTATATGTCAGATCTGTTTCAGCAGATGGCCTTTTGTCATTTTTGCCATGATTAATGTGTGCATGCTATGATCCTGAGCTCTACATGTGTTTTGTCGAGTGCCATGCCATCTTTACAGAGGTGCTTGCCATGTATTTTTGTGATATTTGTGGTGACTAGCACAAGCATGCAAAGTAGCGTAATCATCGATGCTGATTTCAGGGACTTAGAATTTCCCTAAGTCCTTGTCCTGATTTTGTTGTTATGCCATATGTTCATATTGTTTCCTAGTGATACGTGCCTCTTTTGAGGATGATCAGTAAGGATGTTTTGTTAGCATTGCGGTGCTCTATCCATCCATGTCTTTGTTTGCATTTATGGAGCACCCTAGCTTGAGTCAATCGAGCTCTACTTTTGCTATAAGATGATCCTAGCGGATTGTTGACATGTTTAGCGATTTGGCCGAGGATGTTGCTATTGATCCGTGCATGCTATGTTGTTGTTCTTGCCATGTCTAGATTCTATGCCATGTATTCTTGATGGGTGTATGCTTAGTTTGTCATGTCATGCTCTGTAGTGAGTGCATCGAGCTCGTAAACATGCCTACTCATTAACTGTTTTGCATGCTCTAGTTTTTCACTAAGTCTGAATCTGTTTATGTTTTTGCTATGTTGACATGCTTGCAATTGTACTTTCTGATCCCTTTTGGCTCAAGGTCACTAAGGGACTTTTGTTAAGTGCTTTGAGTAGCTTCATGCCATGCCTTGCTTTGTCGATATGTTCCTGTAGCATGTAGTTTTCATGCTCTAAAGATTGCTTCCTGCTGATAAATTCCAGACTTGTGTTAATTTCACTAAGTCTGAAACCTGTTATCATTTGCCCTTTTGCCATGCTTGTTTGAGCTTGCTATTGAGTGGATTAGCCGTAGCTAAGTGTTCATGTTTTGTCAAGCATTATGAGTGTATCCCTGCCATGTATTTGGTTGCCATGTTTGAGTGATGTAGGATATTTAATTTGATGCATTTAGCAGGCTACTTGCTGATTATCGCACACCGGTGCCATATTTGTTTTGCTTGCCATTTCCAAACCGGGCATCCGATTTTGGTGATCTTTATATCGATTTCAACCGAAATCATATCACCTTTCCAGTGGCATTCTTTGATTTCCATGTTGAGGCCAGGTTCAATCATTCCTTTCCAAATCATGCATATGCATCACATACCGCATCCCGCATATCATACCATGTTCATGTGTTGGTTGTTTACTATGTTGTGTGCTTCTTCCCGGTGTTGCTTCTTCGGTTTGGTTCCGATAACGTCGCATTTGTGAGGAACCATTCGACTACGTCCGTTTGTCTTCTTCATGGACTCGTTCTTCTTCCTTGCGGGATTTCAGGCAAGATGACCATACCCTTGAAATCACTTCTATCTTTGCTTGCTAGTTGCTCGCTCTTTTGCTATGCCTATGCCGCGATACCTACCACTTGCTTATCATGCCTCCCATATTGTTAAGCCAAGCCTCTAACCCACCTTGTCCCAACAAACCGTTGTTTGGCTATGTTACCGCTTTGCTCAGCCCCTCTTATAGCGTTGTTAGTTGCAGGTGAAGATTGGAGCTTGTTCCATGTTGGAACATGGATATTTTGTTGGGATATCACAATATCTCTTATTTAATTAATGCATCTATATACTTGGTAAAGGGTGGAAGGCTCGGCCTTATGCCTGGTGTTTTGTTCCACTCTTGCAGCCCTAGTTTCCGTCATATCGGTGTTATGTTCCCGGATTTTGCGTTCCTTACACGGTTGGGTCATAATGGGAACCCCTTGACAGTTCGTCTTGAATAAAACTCCTCCAGCAATGCCCAACATTGGTTTTACCATTCGCCACCTAGCCATTTTCTTTCCCTTGGGTTCTGCAGACTCAAGGGTCATATTTATTTAAACCCCCCTGGGCCAGTGCTCCTCTGAGTGTTGGTCCGACCGAGTAGACTGTGGGGCCACCTCGGGGCAACTTGAGGGTTGGTTTTACTCGTAGGATGTCTCATCTGAGTATGCCCTGAGAATGAGATATGTGCAGCTCCTATCGGGATTTGTCGGCACATTCGGGCGGTGTTGCTGGACTTGTTTTACCATTGTCGAGGATGTCTTGTAAACGGGATGCCGAGTCTGATCTAGTTGTCTTGGGAGAAGGAATATCCTTCGTTGACCGTGAGAGCTTGTGATGGGCTAAGTTGGGACATCCCTACAGGGATTTGAACTTTCAAAAGTCGTGCCCGCGGTTATGGGCAGATGGGAATATGTTAATGTCCGGTTGTAGAAAACCTGAAGTTGACCTTAATTAAAATACATCAACTGCGTGTCTAGCCGTGATGGTCTCTTCTCAGCGGAGTCCGGGAAGTGAACACGGTGTTGGAGTTATGTTTGACGTAGGTTGTTCTAGGATCATTTCTTGATCATAGTTTCTCGACCGTGCTTTTCCTTCTCTTCTTGCTCTCATTTGCGTATGTTATCCACCAAATATACTAGTCGCTTGCTGCAGCTCCACCTCATACCTTTTACCCTACCTATAAGCTTAAATAGTCTTGAACGCGAGGGTGTGAGATTGCTGAGTCCCCGTGACTCACAGATACTTCCAAAACCAGTTTGCAGGTGCCGATGTTACCGAGCAGGTGACGCAATCAAGGTCAAGGAGGAGCTCGATGAAGATCTTGTCCTTTGTGTTGTTTCGTTCTAGTTGATCAGTAGTGGATCCCAGTTGGGGTCGATCGGGGATCTGTGTAGCATTTGGGGTAGTCTTTTTTTATTTTGGTTCCGTAGTCGGACCTTGAGTGTATCTGGATGAATGTAATGCTTTATTCATGTAATTGTGTGGAGTGGCAATTGTAAGCCAACTATGTACCTCCCTTCTTATTCATTACATGGGTTGTCTGAAGATTACCTCACTTGCGAGATTGCTTTCAATGCGGTTATGCCTCTAAGTCGTGCTTCGACACGTGGGAGATACAGCCGCATCGAGGGAGTTACACGCGCGTAGCCTCCTACTGGATTGATACCTTGGTTCTCAAAAATTGAGGGAAATACTTACGCTACTTTGCTGCATCTCCTTTCCTCTTCAAGGAAATCCAACGCAGTGCTCAAGAGGTAGCACCAGACACCACACAAGCTCGCCAAGCACAAGAACACCTCTCCTCAGGAGGCCATTCTTCCCCTTATAACTGTTCATCCTCAGCCCACGAGGCAATCCACCACACCACACTGGAGTAGGGTATTACACCACAACGGTGGCCCGAACCAGTATAAATCTTGTGTCCCTTTGTTCTGCGAGTTCGACGCGCTAAGACTTGAGATTATGGTGAGGGCAAGAGCTAGAGGGGAGAGAGATCTTCGTGCGCACCCTAGTGTTCGAACCTCAAGGGTTTTTTCGGAACCCGAAATCCGATAGCTTTGTGATAAACTATTATATGCAAGGGATGGATAAGAAAATTCCTGAGCTCTTCACAATGCTAAAGGCTACGGAGGTAGAAATCAAGAAGGAGCATCAAGTGTTGATGGTCAACAAGACAACTAGTTTCAAGAAGAAGGGCAAAGGGAAGAAGGGGAACTTCAAGAAGAACGGCAAGCAAGTTGCTGCTCAAGTGAAGAAGCCCAAGTCTGGACCTAAGCCTGAGACTAAGTGCTTCTACTACAAAGGGACTGGTCACTGGAAGTGGAACTGCCCCAAGTATTTGCCGAATAAGAAGGATGGCAAAGTGAAAGGTATATTTGATATACATTTTATTGATGTGTACCTTACTAATGCTCATAGTAGTGCCTGGGTATTTGATACTGGTTCTGTTGCTCACATTTGCAACTCGAAACAGGGGCTATGGATTAAAGAAGATTGGCTAAGGATGAGGTGATGATGCGCGTGGGAAATGGTTCCAAAGTCGATGTGATAGCCGTCGGCACGCTACCTCTACATCTACCTTCGGGATTAGTTTTAGGCCTGAATAATTGTTATTTGGTGCCAGCGTTAAGCATGAACATTATATCTGGATCTTGTTTGATGCGAGACGATTATTCATTTAAATCAGAGAATAATGGTTGTTCTATTTATATGACTAACATATTTTATGGTCATGCACCCTTGATGAGTGGTCTATTTTTATTGAATCTCGATAGTAGTGACACACATATTCATAGTATTGAAGCCAAAAGATACAAGTTTAATAATGATAGTGCAACTTATTTGTGGCACTGCCGTTTAGGTCATATTGGTGTAAAGCGCATGAAGAAACTCCATGCTGATGGGCTTTTGCAATCACTTGATGCTTGCGAACCATTCCTCATGGGCAAGATGACTAAGAGTTCGTTCTCCGAAACAATGGAGTGAGCAACAGACTTATTGGAAATAATACATACTGATGTATGCGGTCCAATGAGTGTTGATGCTCGCGGCGGGTATCGTTATTTTCTGACCTTCACAGATGATTTGAGCAGATATGGGTATATCTACTTAATGAAACATAAGTCTGAAACATTTGAAAAGGTCAAAGAATTTCAGGGTGAAGTGGAAAATCATCATAACAAGAAAATAAAGTTTCTAGGTGAATATTTGAGTTATGAGTTTGGTCCTCATTTGAAACAATGTGGAATAGTTTCGCAACTCGTGCCACCTGGAACACCACAACGTAATATACGCTTTGATAATGTGATCAAAGCATATGGTTTTATACGGACTTTTGGAGAAGCATGTATTTACAAGAAAGTGAGTGGGAGCTCTATAGAATTTCTGATATTATATATGGATGACATATTGTTGATCGAAAATGATACTGAATTTCTGAATGGCATAAAAGGATACTTGAATAAGAATTTTTCAATGAAAGACCTCGGTGAAGCTGCTTATATATTGGGCATCAAGATCTATAGAGATAGATCAAGACGCTTAATTGGACTTTCACAAAGCACTTACCTTGATAAAGTTTTGAAGAAGTTCAAAATGGATCAGTCAAAGAAAGGGTTATTGCCTGTGTTACAAGGTGTGAAGTTGAGTCAGACTCAATGCCCGACCACTATAGAAGATAGAGAGAAAATGAAAGTCATTCCCTATGCCTCAGCCATAGGTTCTATCATGTTTGCAATGTTGTGTACCAGACTGGATGTGTGCCTTGCTATTAGTTTAGCAGGGAGGTACCAAAGTAATCCAGGAGTGGATCATTGGACAGCGGTCAAGAACATCCTGAAATACCTGAAAAGGACTAAGGATATGTTTCTCGTTTATGGAGGTCACAAAGAGCTCATCATAAACGGTTACGTTGATGCAAGATTTGACAATGATCTGGATGAATCTAAGTCGCAAACTGGATATGTATTTATATTAAATGGTGGAGTTGTCAGTTGGTGCAGTTCCAAGCAGAGCGTCATGGCGGGATCTACGTGTGAAGCGGAGTACATAGCTACTTCGGAAGCAGCAAATGAAGGAGTTCATATTCGATCTAGGTGTAATACCTAGTGCATCGGGTCCAATGAAAATATTTCATGACAATACTGGTTCAATTGCCTTGGCAAAGGAATCCAGATTTCAGAAGAGAACAAAGCACATCAAGAGACACTTCAATTCCATCCATGATCAAGTCAAGGAGGGAGATATAGAGATTTGCAAGATACATACGGATCTGAATGTTGCAGAACCGTTGACTAAGCCTCTCTCACGAGCAAAACATGATCATCACTAAGACTCCATGGGTGTTAGAATCATTACTATGTAATCTAGATTATTGACTCTAGTGCAAGTGGGAGACTGAAAGAAATATGCCCAAGAGGCAATAATAAAGTTGTTATTTATATTTCCTTATATCATGATAAATGTTTATTATTCATGCTAGAATTGTATTAACCGGAAACTTAGTACATGTGTGGATACATAGACAAACAGAGTGTCCCTAGTATGCCTCTACTTAACTAGCTCGTTAATCAAAGATGGTTAAGTTTCCTAGCCATAGACATGTGTTGTCATTTGATGAACAGGATCACATCATTAGAGAATGGTGTGATGGACAAGACCCATACGTTAGCTTAGCATAATGATCATTTCGTTTTTCTGCTATTGCTTTCTTCATGACTTATACATGTTCCTCATACTATGAGATTATGCAACTCCCGAATACCAGTGGAACACCTTGTGTGCTATCAAACATCAAAACGTAACTGGGTGATTATAAAGATGCTCTACAAGTGTCTCCAATGGTGTTTGTTGAGTTGGCATAGATCGAGATTAGGATTTGTCACTCCGTGTATCGAAGAGGTATCTCTGGGCCCTCTCAGTAATGCACATCACTATGAGCCTTGCAAGCAATGTGACTAATGAGTTAGTCACGGGATGATGCATTACGGAGCGAGTAAAGAGACTTGCTGGTGACAAGATTGAACTAGGTATGATGATACCGACGATCGAATCTCGGGCAAGTAACATACCGATGACAAAGGGAACAACGAATGTTGTTTTGCGGTTTGACCGATAAAGATCTTCGTAGAATATGTAGGAGCCAATATGAGCATCTAGGTTCCTCTATTGGTTATTGACCGGAGATATGTCTCGGTCATGTCTACATAAGTTTCAGAGTACCGGGGGTTACCGGAACCCCCCCCCCCTAGAGGTTAATGGGCCGCCATGGGCCTTAGTGGAGAAGAGAGAGGGCCGGCCAGAGGTGCCCCCCCCTTGCCCAGTCTGAATTGGACAAGGGGAGAGGCGACGCCCCCCCCCCCCTCCTTCCTTCTCTTCTCTTCCTTCTTCCCTTCTTCTCCTACTTGGACTAGGAAAGGGGGGGCAAATCCTACTTGGACCGGGAGTCCAAGTAGGACTCCCCCCATGGCGCGCCCCCTAGGGCTGGCCACCTCTCCTCCCCCTTTTATATACGTGGGAGGGGGCACCCCAAAGACACACCAAGTCTTCTCTTAGCCGTGTGTGGTGCCCTCCTCCATAGTTACACATCTCGGTCATATCGTCGTAGTGCTTAGGCGAAGCCCTCCGCCGGTAACTTCATCATCACCGTCATCACGCCGTCGTGCTGATGGAACTCTCCCTCGGCCTCAACTCGATCAAGAGCTCGAGGGTTTAGCCTCCTTGATCTCGTGGTAGATCTACTCTTGTACTACCCATATCATCAATATTAATCAAGTAGGACGTAGGGTTTTACCTCCATCAAGAGGGCCCGAACCTGGGTAAAACATTGTGTCCCCTGCCTCCTGTTACCATCTGCCTAGACGCATAGTTCGGGACCCCCTACCCAAGATCCGCCGGTTTTGACACTGACATTGGTGCTTTCATTGAGAGTTCCTCTGTGTCATCACTTTTAGGCCCGATGGCTTCTCCGATCATCAACAGCAATGCGATCCAGGGTGAGACCTTTCTCCCCGGACAGATCTTCGTATTTGGCGGCTTTGCACTGCGGGCCAATTCGCTTGGTCATCTGGAGCAGATCGAAAGCTACGCCCCTGGCCATCAGGTCAGATTTGGAAGTTCGAGCTACATGGCCGACCTCCGCGGAGACTTGATCTTCGATGGATTCGAGCCGCAGCCGAGCGCGCCGCACTGTCACGATGGGCATGATCTAGCTCTATCGTCGAACAGTGCCCTGGAGGCTGCACTCGCATCAGCTCTGACCCTTAATTTGGAGCCAACTGCGCCAATCGAGGATGGGTGGTTGTACACCGCCTCGGGGGCTGCAATCTCTACGGCGATCGAGATGAACACCAGCCCCATTCTCTGCGAAGCCTGTGACTCCAAGGAGCCGGACTCCTCTCCAGACTCCGAGCCCTCCGCGCCCCTACCGATCGAACCCGATTGGGCGCCGATCATGGAGTTCACCGCCTCGGACATCTTTCAGCACTCGCCCTTCAGCGATATTCTGAATTCACTAAAGTCTCTCACTTTATCAGGAGAGCCCTGGCCGGACTATGGTCAGCAAGGTTGGGATGTGGATGATGAAGAAATTCAAAGCCCATCCACCACCCACTTCGTAGCCACTGTCGATGATTTAACCGACATGCTCGACTTCGACTCCGAAGACATCGACGGTATGGACGCCGATGCAGTAGACGATCAAGAACCAGCGCCTATAGGGCACTAGAAAGCCACCTCGTCATATGATATATACATGGTGGACACCCCAAAAGAAGGCAATGGTGATGGAATAGCGGAGGATGACCCCTCCAAGAAGCAGCCTAAGAACCGGCGTCAGTGGCGCCGCTCTAAATACCGCCAAAGCAAAAAATGGTGATTCTGGCACGGGAGATAATAACACCCCGGACAGTGCCGAAGACAACCACCTCCAACAAGATTCAGCACAGGAGGACGGAGAAGCCAGCCCTCATGAGAGAGCGGCAGACAGAGAGGTCGAGGACGATAATTATATGCCTCCCTCCGAAGACGAGGCAAGCCTCGACGACGACGAATTTTTCGTGCCGGAGGATCCCGTCGAACAAGAGCATTTCAAACGCAGGCTTATGGCCACGGTGAGAAGCCTCAAGAAAAAACAGCAACAACTTAGAGCTGATCAAGATTTGCTAGCTGACAGATGGACTGAAGTCCTTGCGGCCGAAGAGTATGAACTCGAACCCCCCTCCTAGAGCTACCCAAAGCGCAGGTTGCTACCCCGATTAGAGGAGGAAGCACCTAAACCTACATCACACGCACACGATGCGGCCGACCGGCCACCCCGTGGCCGTGACAAAGAGGCCTCTTGACCCTCCACTCAAGCCGCACCCCGGCGCCGCTCAAAAAATACCAAGGCACGGGAAAATGCGCCAGGCCTGCGAGATATATTGGAGGACAAGGCAAGGCAAACAAGATCGATCTACGGATCGCGTGGGCGCCCCACGGCACGAGACGGTAATCGTCACTCCGGATACAGTAAATCCGGTCGGGCCGAACACAGTAGACAAAGCTCGTTTGAGCTGTGTCGTGATATAGCCCAATACAGAGGCGCCGCACACCCACTATGTTTCACAGATGAAGTAATGGATCATCAAATCCCCGAGGGTTTCAAACTCATGAACATCGAATCATACGATGGCACAACAGATCCTGCGGTATGGATCGAGGACTATCTCCTTCATATCCACATGGCCCGCGGTGATGACCTACACGCCATCAAATACCTCCCACTCAAGCTTAAAGGACCAGCTCGGCATTGGCTTAATAGCTTGCCAGCAGAATCAATTGGTTGTTGGGAGGACCTGGAAACCGCATTCCTCGACAATTTCCAGGGCACTTATGTGCGACCACCAGACGCTGATGACCTTAGCCACATAATTCAGCAGCCAGAGGAATCGGCCAGACAATTCTGGACACGGTTCCTAACCAAGAAAAATCAAATCGTCAACTGTCCGGACGCAGAGGCCCTAGCAGCCTTCAAGCATAACATCCGCGACGCGTGGCTTGCACGGCACCTAGGACAGGAAAAGCCGAAATCTATGGCAGCCCTCACGACACTTATGACCCGCTTTTGCGCGGGAGAAGACAGCTGGCTAGCTCGCAGCAATAACATGACCAAGAGCCCTGGTAATTCGGATACCAAGGACAGCAGTGGCAGGTCACGTCGCAACAAGAAAAAGCGCCGCATTAACGGCGACAATGCTGAGGATACGAAAATTAATGCCGGATTCAGAGGCTCTAAACCCGGTCAGCGGAAAAAAGCCATTCAAAAGAAATACTCCGGGCCCGTCCAGTTTGGACCGAATACTCGACCGCTCAGGCCAGATACATGGCACCCCCGAAAAAAAAGCCAATCACACCAACAGGGAATGTTGGGTGTTCAAGCAGGCAGGCAAGTTAAATGCCGAAAGCAGAGACAAGGGGCTGCATAGCGATGACGAGGAGGAGCCCCGGCCTGAAGGAAATATGCCATAGAGGCAATAATAAAGTTATTATTTATTTCCTCATATCATGATAAATGTTTATTATTCATGCTAGAATTGTATTAACCGGAAAATAATACATGTGTGAATATATAAACAAACAGAGTGTCACTAGTATACCTCTACTTGACTAGCTCGTTAATCAAAGATGGTTATGTTTCCTAAACATGAACAAAGAATTGTTATTTGATTAACAAGGTCACATCATTAGTTGAATGATCTGATTGACATGACACATTCCATTAGCTTAGCTCCCGATCGTTTAGTATGTTGCTATTGCTTTCTTCATGACTTATACATGTTCCTATGACTATGAGATTATGCAACTCCCGTTTACCGGAGGAACACTTTGTGTGCTACCAAATGTCACAACGTAAATGGGTGATTATAAAGGTGCTCTACAGGTGTCTCCAAAGGTAGATGTTGGGTTGGCGTATTTCGAGATTAGGATTTGTCAATCCGATTGTCGGAGAGGTATCTCTGGGCCCTCTCGGTAATGCACATCACATAAGCCTTGCAAGCATTACAACTAATGAGTTAGTTGCGAGATGATGTATTATGGAATGAGTAAAGAGACTTGCCGGTAACGAGATTGAACTAGGTATTGGATACCGACGATCGAGTCTCGGGCAAGTAACATACCGATGACAAAGGGAACAATGTATGTTGTTATGCGGTCTGACCGATAAAGATCTTCGTAGAATATGTAGGAGCCAATATGGGCATCCAGGTCCCGCTATTGGTTATTGACCGGAGATTTGTCTCAGTCATGTCTGCATTGTTCTCGAACCGTAGGGTCCGCACGCTTAACGTTACGATGACAGTTATTATGAGTTTATGCATTTTGATGTACCGAAGTTAGTTTGGAGTCCCGGATGTGATCACGGACATGACGAGGAGTCTCGAAATGGTCGAGACATAAAGATTGATATATTGGATGACTATATTCGGACACCAGAAGCGTTCCGGGGAAGTTTCGGATAAAACCGGAGCACCGGGGGGTTACCGGAACCCCCCGTGGGGTTAATGGGCCTCATGGGCCTAAAGTGGAGAAGAGGAAGGGGCTGCCAGGGCAGGCCGCGCGCCCCCTCTCCCCCTAGTCCGAATTGGACAAGGAGGGAGGGGCGGCGCCCCCCCTTTTTCCTTCTCTTCTTCCACCTCTCCTACTTGGACAAGGAAAGGGAGGGGAGTCCTACTCCCGGTAGGAGTAGGACTCCTCCTGCGCGCCTCCTCTAGGGCCGGCCGCACCCCCCCTTGGATCCTTTATATACGGAGGCAGGGGCACCCTAGAACACACAAGTTGATCATCATGATCGTTCCTTGGCCGTGTGCGGTGCCCCCTTCCACCATATTCCACCTCGGTCATATTGTAGCAGCGCTTAGGTGAAGCCCTGCGACGGTAGAACATCAAGATCGTCACCACACCGTCGTGCTGACAGAACTCATCCCCGAAGCTTTGCTGGATCGGAGCCCGGGGAGCGTCATCGAGTTGTACGTGTGCTAAGAACTCGGAGGTGCCGGACTAATGGTGCTTGGATCGGTCGGATCGGGAAGACGTACGACTACTTCCTCTATGTTGCGTCAACGCTTCCGCTTCGGTCTACGAGGGTACGTAGACAACACTCTCCCCTCTCATTGCTATGCATCACCATGATCTTGCGTGTACGTAGGAATTTTTTTTGAAATTACTACGTTCCCCAACAGTGGCATCCGAGCCTAGGTTTTATGTGTTGATGTTATATGCACGAGTAGAACACAAGTGAGTTATGGGCGATATAAGTCATACTGCTTACTAGCATGTCATACTTTGGTTCGGCGGTATTGTTGGATGAAGCGGCCCGGACCGACATTAACGCGTACGCTTACGCGAGACCTGTTCTCCCGACGTGCTTTGCACATAGGTGGCTTGCGGGTGACAGTTTCTCCAACTTAAGTTGAACCAAGTGTGGCTACGCCCGGTCCTTGCGAAGGTTAAAACAGCACCAACTTGACAAACTATCGTTGTGGTTTTGATGCGTAGGTGAGATTGGTTCTTGCTTAAGCCCGTAGCAGCCACGTAAAACTTGCAACAACAAAGTAGAGGACGTCTAACTTGTTTTTGCAGGGCATGTTGTGATGTGATATGGTCAAGACATGATGCTGAATTTTATTGTATGAGATGATCATGTTTTGTAACCGAGTTATCGGCAACTGGCAGGAGCCATATGGTTGTCGCTTTATTGTATGCAATGCAATCACGCTGTAATGCTTTACTTTATCACTAAGCGGTAGCGATAGTCGTGGAAGCATAAGATTGGCGAGACGACAACGATGCTACGATGGAGATCAAGGTGTCGCGCCGGTGACGATGGTGATCATGACGGTGCTTCGGAGATGGAGATCACAGGCACAAGATGATGATGGCCATATCACATCACTTATATTGATTGCATGTGATGTTTATCTTTTATGCATCTTATCTTGCTTTGATTGACGGTAGCATTATAAGATGATCTCTCACTAAATTATCAAGAAGTGTTCTCCCTGAGTATGCACCGTTGCGAAAGTTCTTCGTGCTGAGACACCACGTGATGATCGGGTGTGAAAGGCTCTACGTTCAAATACAACGGGTGCAAAACAGTTGCACACGCGAAATACTCAGGTTATACTTGACGAGCCAAGCATATACAGATATGGCCTCGGAACACGGAGACCGAAAGGTCGAGCGTGAATCATATAGTAGATATGATCAACATAGTGATGTTCACCAATGAAACTGCTCCATCTCACGTGATGATCGGACATGGTTTAGTTGATTTGGATCACGTGATCACTTAGAGGATTAGAGGGATGTCTATCTAAGTGGGAGTTCTTAAGTAATATGATTAAATTGAACTTAAATTTATCATGAACTTAGTCCTGGTAGTATTTTGCAAATTATGTTGTAGAACAATAGCTCGCGTTGTTGCTTCCTTGAGTTTATTTTGATATGTTCCTAGAGAAAATTGTGTTGAAAGATGTTAGTAGCAATGATGCGGATTGGATCCGTGATCTGAGGTTTATCCTCATTGCTGCACAGAAAAATTATGTCCTTGATGCACCCCTAGGTGACAGACCTATTGCAGGAGCAGATGCAGACGTTATGAATGTTTGGCTAGCTCAATATGATGACTACTTGATAGTTTAGTGCACCATGCTTAATGGCTTAGAATCGGGACTTCAAAGACGTTTTGAATGTCATGGACCATATGAGATGTTCCAGGAGTTGAAGTTAATATTTCAAGCAAATACCCGAGTTGGGAGATATGAGGTCTCCAACAAGTTCTATAGCTAAAAGATGGAGGAGAATCGCTCAACTAGTGAGCATGTGCTCAGATTGTCTGGGTAACTACATTCGCTTGAATCAAGTGGGAGTTAATCTTCCAGATAAGATAGTGATTGGCAGAATTCTCTAGTCACCATCACCAAGTTAGTAGAACTTCGTGATGAACTATAATATGCAAGGGATAACGGAAACAACTCCCAAGCTCTTCGTGATGTTGAAATCAACGAAGGTAGAAATCAAGAAAAACATCAAGTGTTGATGGTTGACAAGACCACTAGTTTCAAGAAAAGGGCAAAGGGAAGAAGGGGAACTTCAAGAAGAACGGCAAGCAAGTTTCTGCTCAAGTTAAGAAGCCCAAGTCTGATCCTAAGCCTGAGACTAAGTGCTTCTACTGCAAAGGGACTGGTCACTGGAAGCAGAACTACCCCAAGTGATTGGCGGATAAAAAGGATGGCAAAGTGAACATAAGTATATTTGATATACATGTTATTGATGTGTACTTTACTAGTGTTTATAGCAACCCCTCAGTATTTGATACTAGTTCAGTTGCTAAGATTAGTAACTCGAAACGGGAGTTGCAGAATAAACAGAGACTAGTTAAGGGTGAAGTAACGATGTGTGTTGGAAGTGGTTCCAAAATTAATATGATCATCATCACACACTCCCTATACTTTCGGGATTAGTGTTGAACCTAAATAAGTGTTATTTGGTGTTTGCGTTGAGCATGAATATGATTTTATCATGTTTATTGTAATACGGTTATTCATTTAAGTAAGAGAATAAATTGTTGTTCTGTTTACATGAATAAAACCTTATATGGTTACACACCCAATGAAAATAGTTCGTTGGATCTCGTTCGTAGTGATACACATAATCATAATATTGAAACCAAAAGATGCAAAGTTAATAATGATAGTGCAACTTATTTGTGGCACTGCCATTTAGGTCATATTGGTGTAAAGCGCATGAAGAAACTCCATGTTGATGGGATTTTGGAATCACTTGATTATGAATCACTTGATGCTTGCGAACCATGCCTCATGGGCAAGATGACTAAGACTCCGTTCTCCGGAGCGAGCAACTAACTTATTGGAAATAATACATACTGATGTATGCGGTCCGATGAGTGTTAAGGCTCACGGCAAGTATCGTTATTTTCTGAACTTCACGGATGATTTGAGCAGATATGGGTATATCTACTTGATGAAACATAAGTCTGAAACATTTGAAAAGTTCAAAGAATTTCAGAGTGAAGTGGAAAATCATCATGACAAGAAAATAAAGTTTCTACGATCTGATCACGGAGACAAATATTGGAGTTACGAGTTTGGTCTTCAATTAAAACAATGTGGAATAGTTTCACAAACTCATGCCACATGGAACACCACAGCATAATGGTGTGTCCGAACGTCATAACCGTAATTTATTGGATATAGTGCAATCTATGATGTCTCTTACCGATCTACCACTATCGTTTTGGGGTTATGCATTAGAGACAGCTGCATTCACGTTAAAAGGGCACCATCTAAATCTGTTGAGACGACACCATATGAACTATGGTTTGGCAAGAAACCAAAGTTGTCATTTCTCAAAGTTTGGGGTTGCAATGCTTATGTGAAAAAGTTTCATCCTGATAAGCTCAAACCCAAATCGGAAAAGTGTGTCTTCATAGGATACCCAAAAGTTACTGTTGGGTACACCTTCTATCACAGATCCGAAGGCAAGACTTTTGTTGCTAAATTCGGAAACTTTCTGGAGAAGGAGTTTCTCTCGAAAGAAATGAGTGGGAGGAAAGTAGAACTTGATGAGGTAACTGTACCTGCTCCATAATTGGAAAGTAGTTCATCACAGAAATCTGTTCCTGTGACTCCTGCACCAATTAGTGAGGAAGATAATGATGATGATCATGTAACTTCAGATCAAGTTACTACCAAACCTCGAAGGTCAACCAGAGTGAGATCCGCACCAGAGTGGCACGGTAATCCTATTCTGGAGGTCATGTTACTTGACCATGACGAACCTACGAACTATGAGGAAGCGATGATGAGCCCAAATTCCGATAAATGGCTTGAGGCCATGAAATCTGAGATAGGATCCATGTATGAGAACAAAGTGTGGACTTTGGTGGACTTGAAAGAAATATGCCCTAGAGGCAATAATAAAGTTATTATTTATTTCCTTATATCATGATAAATGTTTATTACTCATGCTAGAATTGTATTAACCGGAAACATAATACATGTGTGAATACATAGACAAACAGAGTGTCACTAGTATTCCTCTACTTGACTAGCTCGTTAATCAAAGATGGTTATGTTTCCTAACCATGGACAAAAGAGTTATTATTTGATTAACGAGGTCACATCATTAGTTGAATGATCTGATTGACATGACACATTCCATTAGCTTAGCACCCGATCATTCAGTATGTTGCTATTGCTTTCTTCATGACTTATACATGTTCCTATGACTATGAGATTATGCAACTCCCGTTTACCGGAGGAACACTTTGGGTACTACCAAACATCACAACGTAACTGGGTGATTATAAAGGAGTACTACAGGTGTCTCCAAAGGTAGATGTTGGGTTGGCGTATTTCGAGAATAGGATTTGTCACTCCGATTGTCGGAGAGGTATCTCTGGGCCCTCTCGGTAATACACATCACATAAGCCTTGCAAGCATTATAACTAAGATGTTAGTTGTGAGATGATGTATTACAGAACGAGTAAAGAGACTTGCCGGTAACGAGATTGAACTAGGTATTGGATATCGACGATCGAATCTCGGGCAAGTAACATACCGATGACAAAAGGAACAACGTATGTTGTTATGCGGTCTGACCGATAAAGATCTTCGTAGAATATGTAGGAGCCAATATGGGCATCCAGGTCCCGCTATTTGTTATTGACCGGAGACGTGTCTCGGTCATGTCTACATTGTTCTCGAACCGTAGGGTCCGCACGCTTAAGGTTTCGATGACAGTTATATTATGAGTTTATGAGTATTGATGTACCGAAGGAGTTCGGAGTCCCGGATGAGATCGGGGACATGACGAGGAGTCTCGAAATGGTCGAGACGTAAAGATCGATATATTGGACGACTATATTCGGACTTCGGAAAGGTTCCGAGTGATTTGGGTATTTTTCGGAGTACCGAAGAGTTACGGGAATTCGCCGGGGAGTATATGGGCCTTATTGGGCCATACGGGAATAGAGGAAAGAGTCCAAAAGGAAGGAGGCCTGCGCCCCCCCCCCCCTCTGGTCCGAATTGGACAAGGGGCGCAGCCCCCTTTTCCTTATTCATCTCCCCATCTTTCCCCTTCTCCTACTCCAACAAGGAAGGAGGGAGTCCTACTCCCGGTGGGAGTAGGACTCCCCTTGGCGCGCCTCCTCCTAGGCCGGCCGCACCCTCCCCCTTGCTCCTTTATATACGGAGGCAGGGGGACACCCCATGACACACAAGTTGATCCTTGAGATCGTTCCTTAGCCGTGTGCGGTGCCCCCTGCCACCAAATTCCACCTCGATCATACCGTTGCAGTGCTTAGGCGAAGCCCTGTGTCGGTAGTACATCAAGATCGTCACCACGCCGTCGTGCTGACGGAACTCTTCCTTGACGCTTTGCTGGATCGGAGCCCGAGGATCGTCATCGAGCTGAACGTGTGCTAAGAACTCGGAGGTGCCGGAGTAACGGTGCTTGGATCGGTCGGATCGGGAAGAAGACGTACGGCTACTTCCTCTACGTTGTGTGATCGCTTCCGCAGTCGGTCTGCGTTGGTACATAGACAACACTCTCCCCCCTCGTTGCTATGCATCACCATGATCTTGCGTGTGCGTAGGAAAATTTTTGAAATTACTACGTTCCCCAACAGTGGTATCCGAGCCTAGGTTCTATGGTTTGATGTTATTTGCACGAGTAGAACACAAGTGAGTTGTGGGCGATACAAGTCATACTGCCTACCAGCATGTCATACTTTGGTTCGGCGGTATTGTTGGACGAGACGATCCGGACCAACCTTACGCGTACTCTTACGCGAGACCGGTTCCCTCGACGTGCTTTGCACATAGATGGCTTGCGGAAGACTGTCTCTCCAACTTTAGTTGAACCAAGTGTGGCTACGCCCGGTCCTTGAGAAGGTTAAAACGGAGTCTATTTGACAAACTATCGTTGTGGTTTTGATGCGTAGGTGAGATGAGTTCTTACTTAAGCCCGTAGCAGCCACGTAAAAACTTGCAACAACAAAGTAGAGGACGTCTAACTTGTTTTTGCAGGGCATGTTGTGATGTGATATGGTCAAGGCATGATGCTGATTTTATTGTATGAGATGATCATGTTTTGTAACCAAGTTATCGGCAACTGGCAGGAGCCATATGGTTGTCGCTTTATTGTATGCAATGCAATCGCGATGTAATTCTTTACTTTATTACTAAGCGGTAGTGATAGTCGTGGAAGCATAAGATTGGCGAGACGACAACGATGCTACGATGGAGATCAAGGTGTCGCGCCGGTGACGATGGTGATCATGATAGTGCTTCGGAGATGGAGATCGCAAGCACAAGATGATGATGGCCATATCATATCACTTATATTGATTGCATGTGATGTTTATCCTTTTATGCATCTTGTATTGCTTTGATTGACGGTAGCATTATAAGATGATCTCTCACTAAATTATCAAGAAGTGTTCTCCCTGAGTATGCACCGTTGCCAAAGATCGTCGTGCCCAGACACCACGTGATGATCGGGTGTGATAAGCTCTACGTCCATCTACAACGGGTGCAAGCCAGTTTTGCACATGCAGAATACTCAGGTTAAACTTGACGAGCCTAGCATATGCAGATATGGCCTCGGAACACGGAGACCGAAAGGTCGAGCGTGAATCATTTAGTAGATATGATCAACATAACGATGTTCACCATTGAAAACTACTCCATCTCACGTGATGATCGGTTATGGTTTAGTTGATTTGGATCACGTGATCACTTAGAGGATTAGAGGGATGTCTATCTAAGTGGGAGTTCTTAAGTAATATGATTAAATTGAACTTGAATTTATCATGAACTTAGTCCTGGTAGTATTTTGCAAATCATGTTGTAGATCAATAGCTCGCGTTGTTGCTTCCCTGTGTTTATTTTGATATGTTCCTAGAGAAAATTGTGTTGAAAGATGTTAGTAGCAATGATGCGGATTGGATCCGTGATCTGAGGTTTATCCTCATTGCTGCACAGAAGAATTATGTCCTTGATGCACCGCTAGGTGACAGACCTATTGCAGGAGCAGATGCAGACGTTATGAATGTTTGGCTAGCTCAATATGATGACTACTTGATAGTTTAGTGCACCATGCTTAATGGCTTAGAATCGGGACTTCAAAGACGTTTTGAACGTCATGGACCATATGAGATGTTCCAGGAGTTGAAGTTAATATTTCAAGTAAATACCCGAGTTGAGAGATATGAAGTTTCCAACAAGTTCTATAGCTGAAAGATGGAGGAGAATCGCTCAACTAGTGAGCATGTGCCCAGATTGTCTGAGTACTACAATCGCTTGAATCAAGTGGGAGTTAATCTTCCAGATAAGATAGTGATTGACAGAATTCTCTAGTCACCATCACCAAGTTAGTAGAACTTCGTGATGAACTATGATATGCAAGGGATAACGGAAACGATTCCCAAGCTCTTCGTGATGCTGAAATCGACGAAGGTAGAAATCTAGAAAAACATCAAGTGTTGATGGTTGACAAGACCACTAGTTTCAAGAAAAGGGCAAAGGGAAGAAGGGGAACTTCAAAAGAACGGCAAGCAAGTTGCTCCTCATGTGAAGAAGCCCAAGTCTGGTCCTAAGCCTGAGACAAAGTGCTTCTACTGCAAAGGGACTGGTTACTGGAAGCGGAACTACCCCAAGTGATTGGCGGATAAGAAGGATGGCAAAGTGAACATAAGTATATTTGATATACGTGTTATTGATGTGTACTTTACTAGTGTTTATAGCAAACCCTCAGTATTTGATACTAGTTCAGTTGCTAAGAGTAGTAACTCGAAACAGGAGTTGCAGAATAAACAGAGACTAGTTAAGGGTGAAGTGACGATATGTGTTGGAAGTAGTTCCAAGATTGATATGATCATCATCGCACACTCCCCTATACTTTCGGGACTAGTGTTGAACTTAAATAAGTGTTATTTGGTTTTTGCGTTGAGCATGAATATGATTTGATCATGTTTATTGCAATACGGTTATTCATTAAAGTCAGAGAATAATTGTTGTTCTGTTTACATGAATAAAACCTTCGATGGTCATACACCCAATGAAACAAGTTCGTTGGATCTCGATTGTAGTGATACACATATTCATAATATTGAAACCAAAAGATGCAAAGTTAATAATGATAGTGCAACTTATTTGTGGCACTGCCGTTTAGGTCATATTGGTATAAAGCGCATGAAGAAACTCCATGCTGATGGGCTTTCGGAATCACTTGATTATGAATCACTTGATGCTTGCGAACCATCCCTTTTGGGCAAGATGACTAAAACGCCGTTCTCCGGAACAATGGAGCAAGCAACAGATTTGTTGGAAATCATACATAATGATGTATGTGGTCCGATGAATATTAAGGCTTACGGCAAGTATCGTTATTTTCTGAACTTCACAGATGATTTGAGCAGATATGGGTATATCTACTTGATGAAACATAAGTCTCAAACGTTTGAAAAGTTCAAAGAATTTTAGAGTGAAGTGGAAAATCATCGTGACAAGAAAATAAAGTTTCTACGATCTAATCGCGGAGACAAATATTTGAGTTACGAGTTTGGTCTTCAATTAGAACAATGTGGAATAGTTTCACAAACTCACGCCACCTGGAACACCACAGCATAATGGTGTGTCCGAACATCATAACCGTACTTTATTGGATATAGTGCAATCTATGATGTTTCTTACCAATTTACCACTATCGTTTTGGGGGTCATGCATTAGAGACAGCTGCATTCACGTTAAAAAAGGGGCACCATCTATATCCGTCGAGACGACGCCTTATGAACTATGGTTTGGCAAGAAACCAAAGTTGTCGTTTCTTGAAGTTTGGGGTTGTGATGCTTATGAGAAAAGGTTTCATCCTGATAAGCTCAAACCCAAATCGGAGAAATATGTCTTCATAGGATACCCAAAGGAGACTGTTGGGTACACCTTCTATCACAGATCCTAAGGCAAGACATTCGTTGCTTATAATGGATCCTTTCTAGAGAAGGAGTATCTCTTGAAAGAAGTGAGTGGGAGGAAAGTAGAAAACTTGATAAGGTAATTGTACCTTCTACCTTATTGGAAAGTAGTTCATCACAAAAATCTGTTCTTGTGACTACTACACCAATTAGTGAGGAAGCTAATGATGATGATCATGTAACTTCAGATCAAGTTACTACCGAATCTCGTAGGTAAACCAGAGTGAGATCCGCACCAGAGTGGTACGGTAATCCTGTTCTAGAAGTCATGTTACTAGACCATGACGAACTTGCGAACTATGAGGAAGCGATGATGAGCCCAGATTCCGCGAAATGGTTTGAGGCCATGAAAATCTGAGATATGATCCATGTATGAGAACAAAGTTTGGACTTTGGTTGACTTGCCCGATGATCGGCAAGCAATTGAGAATAAATGGATCTTCAAGAGGAAGACGGACGCTGATAGTAGTGTTACTATCCACAAAGCTAGAATTGTCGCAAAAGGTTTTCGACAAGTTCAAGGTGTTGACTACGATGAGAGCTTCTCACTCGTATCTATGCTTGAGTCTGTCCGAATCATGTTAGCAATTGCCGCATTTTATGAAATCTGGCAAATGGATAAACAAAACTGCATTCCTTAATGGATTTCTTAAAGAAGAGTTGTATATGATGCAACCAGTAGGTTTTGTCAATCCTAAAGGTGCTAACAAAATATGCAAGCTCCAGCGATCCATTTGTGGACTGGTGCAAGCATCTCGGAGTTGGAATATACACTTTGATGAGTTGATCAAAGCATATAGTTTTATACAGACTTGCGGTGAAGCCTGTATTTACAAGAAAGTGAGTGGGAGCACTACAACATTTCTGATAAAGTATATGTGAATGACATATTGTTGATCGGAAATAATGTAGAATTATTCTGTAAAGCATAAAGGAGTGTTTGAAAGGAGTTTTTCAAAGAAAGACTTCGGTGAAGCTGCTTACATATTGAGCTCCAAGATCTATAGAGATAGATCAAGACGCTTGATAAGTTTTTTCAATGAGTACATACCTTGACAAGATTTTGAAGTAGTTCAAAATGGAGCAGTCAAAGAAAGAGTTCTTGCCTGTATTACAAGGTGTGAAGTTGAGTAAGACTCAAAGCCCGACCACGGCAGAAGATAGAAAGAGAAGGAAAGTCATTCCCTATGCCTTGGCCATAGGTTCTATAAAGTATGTCATGCTGTATACCAGATCTATTGTATACCCTGCATTGATTTGGCAAGGGAGTACAATAGTGATCTAGGAGTAGATCACTGGACAGCGGTCAGAATTATCCTTAGTGAAATAAGGATATGTTTCTCGATTATGGACGTGACAAAAAGGTTCGTCGTAAAGGGTTACGTCGATGCAAGTTTTTGACACTGATCCAGATGAATCTAAAGTCTCAATCTGGATACATATTGAAAGTGGGAGCAATTAGCTAGAGTAGCTCCGTGTAGAGCATTGTAGACATAGAACTTGCAAAATACTTACGGATCTGAATGTGACAGACCCGTTGACTAAAATTATCTCACAAGCAAAACATGATCACACCTTGGTACTCTTTGGGTGTTAATCACATAGAGATGTGAACTAGATTACTGACTCTAGTAAACCCTTTGAGTGTTGGTCACATGACGATGTGAACTATGGGTGTTAATCACATGGTGATGTGAACTATTGCTGTTAAATCACATGGCGATGTGAACTAGATTATTGACTCTAGTGCAAGTGGGAGACTGAAGGAAATATGCCCTAGAGGCAATAATAAAGTTATTATTTATTTCCTTATATCATGATAAATGTTTATTACTCATGCTAGAATTGTATTAACCGGAAACATAATACATCTGTGAATACATAGACAAACAGAGTGTCACTAGTATGCCTCTACTTGACTAGCTCGTTAATCAAAGATGGTTATGTTTCCTAACCATGGACAAAAGAGTTATTATTTGATTAATGAGGTCACATCATTAGTTGAATGATCTGATTGACATGACCCATTCCATTAGCTTAGCACCCGATCGTTCAGTATGTTGCTATTGCTTTCTTCATGACTTATACATGTTCCTATGACTATGAGATTATGCAACTCCCGTTTACCGGAGGAACACTTTGGGTACTACCAAACATCACAACGTAACTGGGTGATTATAAAGGAGTACTACAGGTGTCTCCAAAGGTAGATGTTGGGTTGGCGTATTTCGAGAATAGGATTTGTCACTCTGATTGTAGGAGAGGTATCTCTCGGCCCTCTCGGTAATACACATCACATAAGCCTTGCAAGCATTATAACTAAGATGTTAGTTGTGAGATGATGTATTACAGAACGAGTAAAGAGACTTGCCGGTAACGAGATTGAACTAGGTATTGGATACCGACGATCGAATCTCGGGCAAGTAACATACCGATGACAAAAGGAACAACGTATGTTGTTATGCGGTCTGACCGATAAAGATCTTCGTAGAATATGTAGGAGCCAATATGGGCATCCAGGTCTCGCTATTGGTTATTGACCGGAGACGTGTCTCGGTCATGTCTACATTGTTCTCGAACCGTAGGGTCCGCACGCTTAAGGTTTCGATGACAGTTATATTATGAGTTTATGAGTATTGATGTACCGAAGGAGTTCGGAGTCCCGGATGAGATCGGGGACATGACGAGGAGTCTCGAAATGGTCGAGACGTAAAGATCGATATATTGGACGACTATATTCGGACTTCGGAAAGGTTCCGAGTGATTCGGGTATTTTTCGGAGTACCGGAGAGTTACGGGAATTCGCCGGGGAGTATATGGGCCTTATTGGGCCATACGGGAATAGAGGAAAGAGTCCAAAAGGAAGGAGGCCTGCGCCCCCCCTCTGGTCCGAATTGGACAAGGGGCGCAGCCCCCTTTTCCTTATTCATCTCCCCCTCTTTCCCCTTCTCCTACTCCAACAAGGAAGGAGGGAGTCCTACTCCCGGTGGGAGTAGGACTCCGCTTGGCGCACCTCCTCCTAGGCCGGCCGCACCCTCCCCCTTGCTCCTTTATATACGGAGGCAGGGGGACACCCCATGACACACAAGTTGATCCTTGAGATCGTTCCTTAGCCGTGTGCGGTGCCCCCTGCCACCAAATTCCACCTCGATCATACCGTTGCAGTGCTTAGGCGAAGCCCTGCGTCGGTAGTACATCAAGATCGTCACCACGCCGTCGTGCTGACGGAACTCTTCCTCGACGCTTTGCTGGATCGGAGCCCGAGGATCGTCATCGAGCTGAACGTGTGCTAAGAACTCGGAGGTGCCGGAGTAACGGTGCTTGGATCGGTCGGATCGGGAAGAAGACGTACGGCTACTTCCTCTATGTTGTGTGATCGCTTCCGCAGTGGGTCTGCGTTGGTACGTAGACAACACTCTCCCCCCTCGTTGCTATGCATCACCATGATCTTGCGTGTGCGTAGGAAAATTTTTGAAATTACTACGTTCCCCAACAGGACTTGCCCGAGGATCGGCAAGCCATTGATAATAAATGGATCTTCAAAAGGAAGACGGACACGGATAGTAGTGTTACTATCTACAAAGCTAGAATTATCGCAAAAGGTTTTCGACAAGTTCAAGGTGTTGACTATGATGAGAGTTTCTCACTCGTATCTATGCTTAAGTCTGTCCGAATCATGTTAGCAATTGCCGCATTTTATGAAATCTGGCAAATGGATAAACAAAACTGCATTCCTTAATGGATTTATTAAAGAAGAGTTGAATGTGATGCAACAAGATGGTTTTGTCAATCATAAAGGTGCTAACAAAATATGCAAGCCCCAGCGATCCATTTATGGACTGGTGCAAGCATCTCGGAGTTGGAATATACGCTTTGATAAGTTGATCAAAGCATATAGTTTTATACAGACTTGCAGTGAAGCCTGTATTTACAAGAAAGTGAGTGGGAGCACTACAACATTTCTGATAAGTATATGTGAATGACATATTGTTGATCGGAAATAATGTAGAATTATTCTGCAAAGCATAAAGGAGTGTTTGAAAGGAGTTTTTCAAAGAAAGACCTCGGTGAAGCTGCTTACATATTGAGTATCAAGATCTACAGAGATAGATCAAGACGCTTGATAAGTTTTTTCAATGAGTACATACCTTGACAAGTTTTTGAAGTAGTTCAAAATGGAACAGTCAAAGAAAAAGTTTCTTGCCTGTGTTACAACGTGTGAAGTTGAGTAAGACTCAAAGCCTGACCACGGCAGAAGATAGAAAGAGAATGAAAGTCATTCCCTATGCCTCAGTCATAGGTTCTATAAAGTATGCCATGCTGTGTACCAGATCTATTGAATACCATACACTATGTTAAGAGAGGGAGTACAATAGTGATCTAGGAGTAGATCAATGGACAGCGGTCAAAATTATCCTTACTGGAATAAGGATATGTTTCTCGATGACGGAGGTGACAAAAGGTTCGTCGTAAAAGGTTACGTCGATGCAAGTTTTGACACTGATCCAGATGACTCTAAGTCTCAATATGGATACATATTGAAAGTGGGAGCAATTAGCTAGAGTAGCTCCATGCAGAGCATTGTTGACATAGAAATTTGCAAAATACATGCGAATCAGAATGTGGCAGACCCGTTGACTAAACTTCTCTCACAAGCAAAACATGATCATTTTTTGGGTCTTAATCACATAGCGATGTGAACTAGATTATTGAATCTAGTAAACCCTTTGGATGTTAGTCACATGGAGATGTGAACCAATCACATAAAGATGTGAACTATTGATGTTAAATCACATGGCGATGTGATCTAGATTATTGACTCTAGTGCAAGTGGGAGACTGGAGGAAATATACCCTAGAGGCAATAATAAAGTTATTATTTATTTCCTCATATCATGATAAATGTTTATTATTCATGCTAGAATTGTATTAACCGGAAACATAATACATGGGTGAATATATAAACAAACAGAGTGTCACTAGTATACCTCTACTTGACTAGCTCGTTAATCAAAGATGGTTATGTTTCCTAACCATGAACAAAGAATTGTTATTTGATTAACGAGGTCACATCATTAGTTGAATGATCAGATTCACATGACCCATTCCATTAGCTTAGCTCCCGATCGTTTAGTATGTTGCTATTGCTTTCTTCATGACTTATACATGTTCCTATGACTATGAGATTATGCAACTCCCGTTTACCGGAGGAACACTTTGTGTGCTACCAAACGTCACAACGTAAATGGGTGATTATAAAGGTGCTCTACAGGTGTCTCCAAAGGTAGATGTTGGGTTGGCGTATTTCGAGATTAGGATTTGTCACTCCGATTGTCGGAGAGGTATCTCTAGGCCCTCTCGGTAATGCAGATCACATAAGCCTTGCAAGCATTGCAACTAATGAGTTAGTTGCAAGATGATGTATTACGGAACGAGTAAAGAGACTTGCTGGTAACGAGATTGAACTAGGTATTGGATACCGACGATCGAATCTCGGGCAAGTAACATACCGATGACAAAGGGAACAACGTATGTTGTTATGCGGTCTGACCGATAAAGATCTTCGTAGAATATGTAGGAGCCAATATGGGCATCCAGGTCCCGCTATTGGTTATTGACCGGAGATTTGTCTCAGTCATGTCTACATTGTTCTCGAACCGTAGGGTCCGCACGCTTAACGTTACGATGACAGTTATTATGAGTTTATGCATTTTGATGTACCGAAGTTAGTTCGGAGTCCCGGATGTGATCACGAACATGACGAGGAGTCTCGAAATGGTCGAGACATAAAGATTGATATATTGGATGACTATATTCGGACACCGGAAGCGTTCCGGGGAAGTTTCAGATAAAACCGGAGCACCGGGGGGTTACCGGAACCCCCCGGGGGGTTAATGGGCCTCATGGGCCTAAAGTGGAGAAGAGGAAGGGGCTGCCAGGGCAGGCCGCGCGCCCCCTCTCCCCCTAGTCCGAATTGGACAAGGAGGGAGGGGCGGCGCCCCCCCTTTTTCCTTCTCTTCTTCCACCTCTCCTACTTGGACAAGGAAAGGGAGGGGAGTCCTACTCCCGGTAGGAGTAGGACTCCTCCTGCGCGCCTCCTCTAGGGCCGGCCGCACCCCCCCTTGGATCCTTTATATACGGAGGCAGGGGCACCCTAGAACACACAAGTTGATCATCGTGATCGTTCCTTGGCCGTGTGCGGTGCCCCCTTCCACCATATTCCACCTCGGTCATATTGTAGCAGCGCTTAAGCGAAGCCCTGCGACGGTAGAACATCAAGATCGTCACCATGCCGTCGTGCTGACTTTACTCATCTCCGAAGCTTTGCTGGATCGGAGCCCGGGGAGCGTCATCGAGCTGTACGTGTGCTAAGAACTCAGAGGTGCCGGAGTAATGGTGCTTGGATCGGTCGGATAGGGAAGACGTACGACTACTTCCTCTATGTTGCGTCAATGCTTCCGCTTCGGTCTACGAGGGTACGTAGACCACACTCTCCCCTCTCGTTGCTATGCATCACCATGATCTTGCGTGTGCGTAGGAAATTTTTTGAAATTACTACGTTCCCCAACACGGCCGCCGAACAACAGTGGACGGAAAGGTTTTCCCCCACAAGTGCGGACGGTGAACATGATATATGCAACCCACGTCCCCAAGAGGGAGCGGAAGCATGCGCTATGGGACGTATACGCGATGGAGCCAGTTGCCCCAAAGTTCAACCCATGGTCTTCCTGCCCGATCACTTTTGATCGAAGGGACCACCCCACTAGCATCCGTCATGGAGGATACGCCGCATTGGTTCTAGACCCAATTATTGACGGATTTCACCTCACTAGAGTCCTTATGGACGGCGGCAGCAGCCTGAACCTGCTTTACCAGGATACAGTGCGGAAAATGGGCATCGATCCCTCGAGGATTAAACCCACTAAAACGACCTTTAAAGGCGTCATACCAGGTGTAGAGGCCAACTATACAGGCTCAGTTACACTTGAAGTGGTCTTCGGATCTCCGGATAATTTCCGAAGCGAGGAGTTAATCTTCGACATAGTCCCGTTCCGCAATGGCTATCACGCACTGCTCGGGCGGACCGCATTTGCCAAGTTCAATGTGGTGTCGCAGCTACACATACCTCAAGCTCAAGATGCCAGGCCCTCAAGGAGTCATAACGGTCAATGTAAACACCGAACGCTCTCTCCGAACGAAGGAGCATACGGCGGCTATCACAGCGGAAGTACAAAGCAACCTCTTAAGGCAATTCTCTAGTCCGGCCATTAAACGTCTGGACACCGTCAAGCGTGCCCGAAGTAACCTACAACAAGACCGCCTGGCATGTTCCGAGCAAGCGTAGCAATGCGGCCCCAACCCCAGCTCTCGCGAACTTGCGAAACCAGTGTTGCACGTACATAACTACGCTCTGGAAATACCATGGGCATAGGGGGAGGGGCACCATCACGGCACGCCCGAAACGCGGCTTAAACCGCACTAGGGGCTGCCGATTTCTTAATTTTCTCTTATTTTCAGGACTCCGTTCTTCGGAAGGCTTGTCCAGCAGTACAATTGCCGCACAAACAATACAACCAGGGAAGCAGAAAGCTACGCCGCACTATGGAACTCTAAGGTGGTCTCTATAACGAGTAGTATACCTGTTTCACATAACATTCCGCAGCCCGCCCCTAGAAAGGACATGTTAAATAGTCCCATCTTTTGCTTATTGCACTATTTGTATCGTTCTACTTTGATCGCAGCTTTTTTAAATAAACAATGCATAGCTTCCATCTATTATTGCATTACTCTTTTTTACGAATATATGTTCATTAATGACATGTTGCACCCGTACACTTTGGTACGGCCAATACGCCAGGGGCTTAAGTACCCCACAATACGGTGTGAGAAGTCCGAACACTTTCACAAGTGCGGCACCCCGAACTTATAGCATTATATGCATCGGCTCCGAATCATGTCTTGGGTCAATAGTTGGGTTTACCCGGCTCCTATGTTTTGGTACCTTATGTTCCGTTATATCGGCTAAGGTAGCACTAGGAGAACTACTGCGATTGTGCCCCAGTTGAGCTGCGCTAAGCACCTCAGTAGAGAAAGCTAAAACTGACCGTAATGATGAGGCAAGAGCTGGTCGCTGTTCGAGAGGTTTTCGAGTCCCTAAAGACTTATGCCGCTTAGAGCAAGGAGTCGGCTTTGTCTGGCATAGGCATGGATAGCGCCCCGAACTCGGTCTTCGGAACACTAGGGGCTTCGCCGAAATTTAAAATTATAGAATTCTATGGCTAAGTGAGAGTGTTCAAGCATTATAGTCCGATTGCCTTGTTCGTTGTGTTGAGCGCCTCCCTTGAAGGACCCAAGAATGGGAAAAAGAGCGCTCATGTTTATCCCAAACACCCCAGCACTCGTTGCATGGGGGCAGAAGCCGACGACTCGCCATCACTCAAATTTGATAAACGACTGCACAGAAGGTAATATTTTAAATTCAAAAGCGTCACTTAGCGCATATGAACAAGTTTTCAGTGTACAGGATCACAAATGCAAGTTTACTCAAAAATTACATCTTTGGAGCATTCATCAGCTATAAGGCGGGCACCCTTCAGGACGCCCTCATAATATGCTTCCGGGACGCGATGCTCCTTGCCCGGCGGCGGCCCATCCTTCACCAGCTTCTCCGCATCCATCTTGCCCCAGTGCACTTTAGCACGGGCAGGCGCCCTACGGGCACCTTCGATGTAGACGGAGTGCTTGATTACTTCAAGCCATGGACAGGCATCCACCAGCCGTCTCACCAGCCCGAAGTAGCTCCCAAGCAGAGCCTCTCTAGGCCAAAGCCGAACTATGAGGCCCTTTATGGCCTGTTCGGCCACCTTGTGGAGCTCGACCATTTGCTTCAGCTGGTCGCTCAAAGGCACCAGGTGTTCCGCCTTAGCATACTGAGACCAGAACACCTTCTCCGTCGAGCTACCCTCCTCGGCTCGGTAGTAGGCGGCAGCATGAGATGCACTACGGGGCAAATCTGCGAATGCTCCGGACTCGGGTAAGTAACAAGTAATTCACTTTCACGTGCTTGCTTTGCATAATGAATGCCTTACCCGCCGCTATCTTCTTCATCGCTTCAATTTCTTGAAGGGCTTTCTGGGATTCGGCCTTGGCAGACTTCGCGCTTTCGAGGGTTGCCGCAAGCTCGGACGCTTGCGTCTTTGAGTCAAGCTCCAAACTCTCGTGTTTTTTCACGAGAGTCTGGAGCTCTTTCTGCACCTCTTACACCCGCGCCTCCTGCTTCCCTCTCTCTGTGCGCTCCGTGGCCGCTCTGTTTTCGGCCTCGGACAGCGCTTTCTTAAGGGTTGCCACCTCGGTCATGGCCCCTATAATAGCACGCTGATCCTGTCATTTTTTGAGACCACATCTTCTCTATATACTTGCGCAAGATATTACTTACCTTCCTTCTCCTCAAGTTGCCTCTTGGCATGGCCAAGCTCGTTCTCGGACCACGCGAGGTTTTGCTTCAGCGTACCCACCTCCGCAGTCAGTGCGGCGGAGGCCAGCAGCGAAGCCTGCATACGCATATTGACTTGATTATGTTAGACTCCTGCGAATGTTATTAGATCCTCTATTCGGCTTTTCTTTCCGAACGCCGAACAGAGCATCAGGGGCTACTGTCCATGCGGTAATATTTTTACATATTCTTTACTTACCTCAAAGCCTGTTAGAAGGCTGGCACAGGCTTCAGTCAGTCCGCTCTTGGCGGACTGAACCTTCTGGATTACCGCACTCATAATAGTGCGGTGCTCCTCGTCTATGGAGGTGCCGTTAAGCACCTCCAGCAAATTGTCCGGTGCCTCCGGTTGGACGGAGGTCACCGGCTCGGTAGGCTTGCTCCTCTTGGAAGGAGGCTGCCTACCGGAGTCCGGAACCATTGAAGGTTCCGGCGCGGTGTCCGGCTCAAGGCCGGACTTGGAGCCCTTGGGGGTTCTATCCCCTTTACGCCTGGAGTCCGGGAGGTCGCCTTGCGGTGCCTCCAGGACCACCTCCTCCTGGCTTGGAACATGTTGGGACGCCACCTCGGCGTCATCCGTAGGGTGGGGGGAGGTAGCCGTCGGAAGCGAATTCACATCCGACGAATCCAGGGAACCGCTCGATGACACATCGAGCCGGTCTTTGGGTGGACTGCATAAACATGTTCGACGTAAGGAAAAGCTGTGCAATGGAGGAATACTATGAATCACTCTGGTATCCGGATACTTACAATTTCGCCAGGGGCTGGGCCCTGAGCGGCCGATCCTCTTCGCCGTCGTCGGCATTGGTGGAGTGGTCCGGAGGAAGGGTTTTCCCCTTCTTGGACCCTTCGGCCTCCCCAGTTGGGGCGGCCTTCCTTTTCTTCCCTCCCCCCGCGGGAGGGGGAGAGGTCTCTTCTTCCTCCTCCTCGTCTTCACGGGAGGAGTGCGTCTGGGAGTCGTCGGATGATGAATCCGACACCTCCAGGCGTCGGGCACTCTTTCGAGTCCCCGTGGCCTTCTTCTTGGCCTTCTTCTCCGGCACCACATAGGGTGCCGGAACCAGCAGCTTCGCCAAGCGAGCATTCGCTGGGCCTTCAGGCAAAGGAGCCGGACAGTTGATCTGTCCGGACGTATCCTACCAATCCTGTCAAAGGTAAGGGAGCTTAGATCCCGCATGGAGTCAAACTATGAAAAACTAATACCCTGTAAAAGGTAAAAACAGCTTACCGCACTAGCGTGACGCTGTGTGCTGAATTCGCGATCCTCGGTAGCGGATGCGGGGGCCTCGGCGCCCTTGAAAAGCACCTTCCAGGCATCTTCGTACGTCATGTCAAAGAGCCTGCTCAGAGTTCGGTGTTGCGTCGGGTCGAACTCCCACAGGTTGAAACCCCGTTGTTGACATGGGAGGATCCGGCGGATGAGCATAACCTGGACTACGTTGACAAGTTTGAGCTTCTTGTCCACCAGGGTTTGGACGCATGTTTGGAGTCCGGTCAGCTCTCCTTTTTTACCCCATGACAGGCCCATCTCTTTCCAGGAGGTGAGCCGCGTAGGGGGTCCGGATCGGAACTCGGGGGCTGCAACCCATTCAGGGTCGCGCGGCTCGGTGATGTAAAACCACCCCGATTGCCACCCCTTTAGGGTCTCCACGAAGGAGCCCTCGAGCCATAGGACATTGGGCATCTTGCCCACCATGGCGCCTCCGCACTCCGCCTGGGTGTCGCGCACCACCTTCGGATTGACATTGAAAGTCTTGAGCCATAGGCCGAAATGGGGGCGGATGCAGAGGAAAGCCTCGCACACGACGATAAACGCCGAGATGTTGAGGACAAAGTTCGGGGCCAGATCGTGGAAATCCAGGCCATAGTAGAACATGAGCCCCGGACAAATGGGTGGAGAGGGAAACCCAGTCCGCGGACGAAATGGGGGAGGAACACCACCCTCTCATGGGGCCTAGGGGTGGGGATGAGCTGCCCCTCTTCGGGAAGCCGGTGCGCAATGTCGTTAGACAAGTATCCGGCCTTCCTCAGTTTTTTGATGTGTCCCTCCGTGACGGAGGAGACCATCCACTTGCCTCCTGCTCCGGACATGGCTGGAGAAGGTTGAGGTGGGGTGTGCGGACTTGGGCGTTGGAGCTCGAGTGCGTGGAAATGGATAGGCAAAGGAGGAAGAAGGCGTTAATGAAAAGGTGGATCCTTATCTCCTTATATGGGCGGACGCGACTATGCGTCCCCACCAGCCTGGTAAAACTTGCTTATCTCCCAAGCACCGTAATCAATGGCGCGGTTGGGTTACCCACGCCAGTATTGATGAGAATCCCGGAATAAGGGGACACGATCTCTGCTTTGGCAAGACGTGCCAAGGAAACCGCCTCGCTAAACGCGCTGAGGTGGGACAGTAAAACGATTCGAATAAAGACTTGGCCATGGTGTGATGTCACGCTACAGAATGCGTTAGCAGATTAGATTTGTGTAAATATTATTCTCTCTATGGCAATATGTGGAAACTTATTTTGCAGAGCCGGACACTACCTTTGTGTTCAAAATCTTCTATGAAGTACTTGGAGGAGGAAACCGCCTTGCAATGCCGAAGACAATCTATGCGTCGGACTCATCGTCATTGAATCCTGGTTCAGGGGCTACTGAGGGAGTCCTGGATTAGGGGGTGTCCGGATAGCCGAACTATACCTTCGGCCGGACTCCTGGACTATGAAGATACAAGATTGAAGACTTCGTCCCGTGTCCGGAAGGGACTTTCCTTGGCGTGGAAGGCAAGCTTGGCGATACGGATATGTAGATCTCCTACCATTGTAACCGACTCTGTGTAACCCTAGCCCTCTCCGGTGTCTATATAAACCGGAGGGTTTTAGTCCGTAGGACGAACAACAATCATACCATAGGCTAGCTTCTAGGGTTTAGCCTCCTTGATCTCGTGGTAGATCTACTCTTGTACTACCCATATCATCAATACTAATCAAGCAGGACGTAGGGTTTTACCTCCATCAAGAGGGCCCGAACCTGGGTAAAACATTGTGTCCCCTGCCTCCTGTTACCATCCACCTAGACGCACAGTTCGGGACCCCCTACCCGAGATCCTCCGGTTTTGACACCGACAACTACCCTAATTAACATCTCATTCAAAACTAAGTTAGAAGAAAATTCAGTTAACTACTAATAGAACAAAATTCAGTTAACTTTAGTGCTCTATAATGATGAAATGAATAAAAAAATCAGTTAACTACTAATTTCATTCATTTAGGCCATTCATTTAACTTCACCTAATTAACCTACTGTACCACTACTACTAGCAGCACTACTAACCTAATTAACCTAGTAAACCCTACTGCCCTAACTAAAAAAGAGCTAATTAACATCTACTAGTACCACTACTGCCCTAACCTAATTAAGATCTACTAGTACCACTATATATACTACTAGCAGCACTGCTGCAACATTTTCTTCATTTTGTTCTTTAAAAAAAACAACTATGAAAACAAAAAACCATAAATAAACCCTACTTCCCTAACTAAAATTTTGCTCTAAACCCTACTACCCTAACTAAATTTTTGCTCTAACCTAGCCAACCTAGTTTACCTAACTAGTTAACCTAATGAACCAAATTAACCTAGCTAGTTCACTTAGTTACTTAACCTACCTAGTTAACCTACTTAACCTAGCTAATTCCTAGGGTTCATAACTAAATTCGCCTAGGTAAATTAACCTAGAGAGGAGGGGTGGGGGCTCAAGAAAGGGTGCTTGGGGGAACGGTTGTGGGGAGGTGCTCGGGGAAGACGGTGGCGTAGAGGGCGTCGAGGGTGGCTTCGATGGCTCTGGTGGCGTCTACGGCGGCTCCGGTGACGGCGAGGGAGGCAGGGGCATCGAGGGAGGCAGGGCGGCGAGGAGCGGACGAGGGTGACTCCAGGAGAGTCGAGGGCGTGCGGCTCCGATGCCGGCTCCGGTGCCGGTGATGGATGCAGGGACGGCGAGGGAGCAGGGGTGGCAAGGAGAGGTAGGGGAGACGCCAGAAGAATGGGGAATTGGGGGAAGGAGCAACGCCCGCGTAGGGGCAAGTCAAACATAGTAGTAGCGCTTTTTCCCGACAAGCGCTATAGCTACTTAGCTATAGCGCTTTCTGACGGAACGCGCTACTGCTATAGATAAGTTAGCTATAAAGCTTGTTTGTGAAACGCGCTATAGCTAAAGTAGCTATAGCGCTTCCGTGAAAACGTGCTGCTACTATTGCTTACATTTTTTATTTTCATTTAATTTTCCTTTTCTTTTTTCTTTCCTTTTTTTCTTTCCTTTCCTTTTCTTAGTTGAAGCACTGTCGCCTTAAAACACGCTGCTACTATTTTGTTAGCAGTAGCGCGGTCCTTAGAAGGGCTACTACTATACCAAGCCTGGCTGCAACGGTGTAGCAGTTATAGTAGTAGCGCTTTTTATGAAAGACGCGCTACTGCTATTTATGTAGCAGTAGCATGCTTTTTCAGGCCGCGCTACTGTTAGATAGCAGTAGCCCCGTGTTTTAACCAACGCTATTGATAAGTCTCTGTGTATAAGTTTTTTCCCTAGTAGTGTACACTGGTGAAGCGGAGGTGGTGAAACAAGCTCTTGGTGAGTTCCAAAGATGTACGGGACCAACTCCTTAGCCCCAGTGAATGCTCTATCATGTTTAGACTTGTCTGCCCAACTGATACCCAATAAGAGATAAAAGAGGACCTAAGTGTCGTTTTTTGACAGAAAGACTGTAAGGGAACCCCCTACAATATATTTGGTGCAACAAACCCAAATTGTAAGTACCATGCCTTGAACCTGGGTGGGTGGGAAGGCATCAGCCCCTTCCCACTACTAGGCTATTCCTTAGTCTCCGACCTAAGTGTCGTTGCTACAACGTTTGAGAGTAAGTACTTGGGGCCCCCCACCCTGGAAGGTAGAATGAAAGAATAAAACTTCCAGTTCATCATGGAGAGATTTACCAAAAAAATGCATCAACCGGTCAAAAAGATATATGTGGCATGCAGCTAAGGAAGTGCACATAAAGTCAGTTATTCAAGCTCTCCCTACTTTCTCTATGGGGATTTTTAAATGAATGTTGGCTTATGTGAGAAATATGAGAAATTTATTAGAGATTGTTAGTGGAGACACTACTAGGGAAAATCCTAGCAGCACGCGGGTTTTAGGCCTATCAGTAGCGCGGGCAGGAGCGCTACTGGTACGGCGCTATAGCTAAAGGTTAGCAGTAGCGTGGGTTAACCCACGCTACTGCTATATCGACTTAGTAGTAGCGTTTTCTCCAAACAGCGCTCCTGGTAATTACTAGTAGCACTTCTCCCTGCATGCGCTACTACTATTATTTTGTATTTTATTTCTTTTTTATTTCATGTTTTATTCATACACCTTTATACAAGTTTTCATACAGCAGCAATTTAGAGATTGTTTTTACATCATAATGAGTTATTGCATCACTGGGTGGAAGAACCGTGGACTAATTTCAAGTGGATGGACATCCACTTGAAACTAATCTGCAGTTCTTTCACCCAATGATATAATGAATATCATCGTCATCATCATTGTCATCATCATCATATCATCATAATACATCATTGTCATATAACACCTCCTCATGATCATCGTTTTCATCAATGAGACATCACATAGCAAGTTGGTCACTAGTCATAATCATAACTACTCCTCATCATCAACTCTAACACATTGTACCACATAATAAATATTGTACCTCATAGGACCTACTACATTCTCTTATTACCTACTATATTCTCTTAGGTAAAATAGCATGAAACAAGATAGCTCGTGACTCTCCATTATGGAGAATGGAGATTATCATGTCTCCAATTCTTGCCTTTCGCACAATGTTGCTTCCAAGTACCTCCTTACGACTGTCCATACATTTTTTCCATTCTGTGATTTTCATGTCTCCACCTCTTTTAGAAATCCAATATGGACAGGTGAGATTCGTAGGACGACCTGGCTATATGTTCAAAACATTAAGGCGGCCTTTCTGATACATTAGATGAGGCACACAATCATCCGGGATTTTCTGTTGAAAACCATAGTAATAACTTCGTAGTTAGCAATGTAGTTAAGTTTTAAAAGAATTTATGCAAAAGATGCACGGATGTCGTAATAGTAAAAAAATCTTACCATGGCATCTCCATGGATGTTATCGTAGTTCAACACGTGCACTAGTGGCACGTATTGACCATAATGTGGAGGAGTTTTATTATAGATATTGTAATTCTCAAGATCAGTACAAAATGCGACCAGATGATTTTTCTCCTGATAAGTTAACTCAGAGCCATCGGTGTAGTAGGTTCTGTCAACCATGTTCCGCACATTGTTTGAACAATGAAAATAAGTTGTCAATGGAAATAAGCTGTCAACTATTTTGAAATGAAAAATATAAATTAGTTAATAACTATGTTTGAGAAACTCACATAGCGGTAGAATTGGAAGCGTATCAACAAGGACCCAAATGTCCAAATTGTCTTGGTCGATTTCAGGATCACCAAGATCCATGGTGATAAACATACCCTCTTGAAAATCATACATCTTACAAAGTGCTTCCCAACCCGGTGAAAGCACAAGTGCTCCCTAGGTGGTTTTGGTAATTAATGACAACATATCTCTTGTTGAACTAACATCTCTATCTAGTATGTTTCAGATAAGTTCAACAATGGAGTGGCATGGACTAAAGGTTGTGGGAAGTTCTCCAAGATGCTAAGGATAAAGGATTGGCTAAAAGCTCAAGACTCTTCATTTGACATTTTAGTGATCCAAGATCACATTGAGTCCATAGGAAAAGCCAATACTATCAAGGAGGGATGAGGTGTTTCTTAATGAGCCTCTTGCTCGAGTGCTTAATGATATGCTCCAAAATCCTCAGCTACTTTCCCACTTCCACATATGATCTAAACCCAAAGCCAAACTCGGACCTACCGATTATTTCTATCCGGCGCCACCGAGTTTCACTTGTCATAGCCACTGCCAGAAACCCTAATCAGTTCGGTCTCACCGATGGGATCTCGGTCTCACCGAGATGGGCTTGCAAACTCTCTGTCACCTATTGCAATACCCTCGGTCTCACCGAGATATGCAATCGGCCCCACCGAGTTTGCTTGGCCAACTCTCTGTTTCGCTTATTACCCAAATCGGTCCCACCGAGTTTGAGTAATCAGTCAAACCGAGTTTTGGATTTACCCTAACCCTAGCACATCGGTCCCACCGAGTTGATCCAGTCGGTCCCACCGAAAATCTCTAACGGTCACTAGGTTTACTATTTCGGTCTGACCGAGTTTGTTGATTCGGTCCCACCGAGATTGGTAAACTGTGTGTAACGGTTGGATTTTGTGTGGAGGCTATATATACCCCTCCACCTCCTCTTCATTCGTGGGGAGAGCCATCAGAACACATCTACACTTCCAACTCATATGTTCTGAGAGAGAACCACCTACTCATGTGTTGAGACCAAGATATTCCATTCCTACCATATGAATCTTGATCTCTAGCCTTCCCCAAGTTGCTTTCCACTCAAATCTTCTTTCCACCAGATCCAAATCCTATGAGAGAGAGTTGAGTGTTGGGGAGACTATCATTTGAAGCACAAGAGCAAGGAGTTCATCATCAACACACCATTTGTTACTTCTTGGAGAGTGGTATCTCCTAGATTGGCTAGGTGTCACTTGGGAGCCTCCGACAAGATTGTGGAGTTGAACCAAGGAGTTTGTAAGGGCAAGGAGATCGCCTACTTCGTGAAGATCTATCGCTAGTGAGGCAAGTCCTTCGTGGGCGATGGCCATGGTGGGATAGACAAGGTTGCTTCTTTGTGGACCCTTCGTGGGTGGAGCCCTCCGTGGACTCGCGCAACCGTTACCCTTCGTGGGTTGAAGTCTCCATCAACGTGGATGTAGGATAGCACCACCTATCCGAACCACGGGAAAAACATCCGTGTCTCCAATTTCTTGAGGATTGCCCAAAAATTCAATTGCTAGTTTGCCCACTCTTAATTGTGCCTATACTATATGGAAATTTCTTGAGGAACGATTTCCTGATCATTCCTTGAAAAATTTGGATGAAATTCTCCATAAATCTATTGCCTTGAGTAAGATGAACTCTAGTGATCCTAGTTTTGGTGATTGTCTATTTGAGCTTACCAATCTCAAGCATGCTAAAGGAGATGTTGGAATTATTATATCCAAAGCTATAAGAATTCATAAAAGTGACCACTTTGATGATCATTTATCTAATGAATTACCCTCTCTAGGAAATGATGAGTCACAAGATCATGGTGAACATGGATACTATGATGATGATGACGATGATAGTGACTTCGATCTTGATGATGCAATGAGCCATTTTGGTCTTACGGCAAATCTTCGGGGATATGCGTCAGGAGGAAAGGAATGGGTTCTTGATAGTGGATGTACTGATCATATGACCGGAGATGCAGAGATGTTCCGTGAGCTTGCTGAAAATGATGGCCCTCGAAAATATGTCACCTTTGGTGATAATTCAAAGGGTAAAGTGGTTGGCCTTGGTAAGGTGGCCATCTCACATGATAGTTCCATTCAAAATGTCATGCTCGTTGAATCTCTCAGCTACAACTTACTTTCAGTATCTAGACTTGCTGATTTTGGTTTGAATGTCCTATTTACTGAGGTAGATTGCCAAGTATTTCGTCGAGACAATCATAAAATGGTCTTTAGCGGTATGCGTAGAGGTGATCTTTACATTGTCGATTTCTCTAAAAAGGCACAACCTAAAACTTGCTTTATTGCTAAATCCTCAAAAGGTTGGTTGTGGCATAGACGACTAGGTCACGTTGGCATGAGAAATCTTGACAAGCTTATTAAAGGAAATCATATCCTTGGAGTTAACGATGTCATATTTGATAAGGATAGACTTTGCAGTGCTTGTCAAGCAGGTAAACAGGTTGGAGGAAGGCATCCCGTGAAGAACATCATGACCACAAGGAGGCCACTCGAGCTACTTCATATGGATCTTTTTGGTCCCAACGCCTACAAGAGTCTCGGTGCAAATTCTTTTGGTCTAGTTATAGTTGATGATTTTTCAAGATTTACGTGGGTGTTCTTTCTTAATGACAAGTCGCAAGTTCAGAAGATCTTCAAAAACTTCGCTAGGAAGGCCCAAAATCAGTTTGACGTGAAGATCAAGAAGGTTCGGAGTGACAACGGAACGGAGTTCAAGAACGCAAATGTGGACACCTTTCTTGATGAAGAAGGGATTTCACACGAGTTCTCGGCTACGTACACACCTCAACAAAATGGAGTCGTTGAGAGGAAGAACCGACGCTCATCGAAATGGGAAGAACGATGCTTGATGAATACAAGACACCGAAGCACTTTTGGGCAGAAGCAGCTGAGATAGCTTGTCATGCAACAAATCGCTTGTATCTTCACAAGCTACTCGGCAAGACGGCATACGAGCTCCTCACCGGTAACAAACCCCAAGTTGGATACTTTCGAGTATTCGGCTAAAAGTGCTACATTCTTGACAAGCATCGTTGTTCAAAGTTTGCTCCTAAATCTCATGAAGGTTTTCTACTTGGTTATGGCTCAAACTCTCACACTTACCGTTCTACAACAATTTCACCCGAAAGGTTGAAGAGACGGTAGATGTGAAGTTTGATGAATCTAATGGCTCGCAAGTAGAGCAATTGTCAATCGATGTAGGAGACAAAGACCCTTTAGAAGCAATCCAAGACTTGTCTATTGGAAAAATTCGTCCAACGGAGGTGAAGGAGAGTACCTCGTCCGTCCAAGTGGAAGCTTCTACTTCACAACAAGGTGAACCAAGAATTGATACGGAAGCATCCACAAGTGGGACACACCAAGATGAAGAAGACAAGGAAATGCATCAAGACGAACATCAACAACCTCCTTCTCCACCACGACAAGAGAACGACAATGTCAACAATGAAGAAGGCCAAGAAGAAGAACAAGATGAAGAAGATGTTCAACGAAGACCCAAGCAAAAGCTCTCACGAGTTCGAGCAAGAATTGCCAAAGATCATCCCGTCGAGCAAATCTTCAATGATATACAAACCGGGAGAATCACTCGCTCAAAGACTCATTTAGCTAACTTTTGTGAAAACTATTCATTCATCTCTAGCATTGAACCTATGAAGGTTGAAGAAGCATTGGAAGATCCGGATTGGATAAACGCTATGCATGAAGAGCTACACAACTTTGAGAGAAACCAAGTTTGGACATTGGTTGAGAAGCCCGACAACAACCACAACATCATTGGTACCAAATGGGTGTTTCGCAACAAGCAAGATGAAGATGGACAAGTGGTTCACAACAAAGCACGTCTCGTCGCCCAAGGGTACACACAAGTCGAAGGTATGGACTATGGTGAGACATATGCTCCCGTTTCTAGACTTGAGTCCACTCGCATCTTACTTGCCTATGCTAATCACCATAATATCACCTTGTACTAAATGGACATTAAAAGTGCTTTTCTAAATGGTGAAATAGAGGAGGAAGTTTATGTCAAACAACCTCCCGGCTTTATCAATCCTAAGAAACCAAATCATGTTTACAAACTTCACAAAGCTCTTTATGGTCTTAAACAAGCTCCTAGAGCATGGTATAAATGCTTGACCAAGTTCCTTATTGCAAGTGGTTTTGAAATTGGTAAAATTAATTCTACTCTTTTTACTAAAAGGGTTAATGGAGAACTATTTGTATGCCAAATTTATGTTGATGATATCATATTTGGTTCAACTAACCCTCTCTTTAGTGAAAAGTTTGGAAAGCTAATGTCAGAGAAGTTTGAGATGTCTATGATGAGTGAACTCAAATTCTTTCTCAGTTTGCAAATCAAGCAAACTAAGGAAGGTACATTTGTCTCTCAAACGAAGTACACCAAGGACTTATTCAAGAAGTTCAATATGCAAGAATGCAAAGGTATGCCTACACCCATGCCTACTAGTGGACATCTTGATTTGACCAAAGATGGTGAACCGATTGATCAAAAGGTTTATCGCTCTATGATTGGTTCTTTGTTATACCTATGTGCTTCACGTCCCAACATTATGCTAAGTGTGTGCATGTGTGCACGTTATCAAGCTGCTCCTAAAGAATGTCATCTTAAGGTCGTGAAAAGGATAGTGAGATACTTAATTCATACACCAAACTTTGGCATTTGGTATCCTAAGAGGTCTTCTTTTGATCTTGTTGGCTATTCTGACTCGGATTATGCCGGGGACAAGGTTGATAGAAAATCTACTTCGGGTACTTGTCAATTTCTTGGTAGATCTCTTGTATCTTGGTCTTCCAAGAAACAAAACTCGGTATCCTTATCCACCGCCGAAGCGGAATACATTGTCGCTGGTTCATGTTGTGCTCAATTACTTTAGATGACCCAAACTCTTAAAGATTATGGGATCGATGTGAAACATGTTCCACTGCTTTGTGACAATGAAAGTGCTATCAAAATTGGTCATAATCCTGTACAACATTCTCGAACTAAGCATATTGAAGTTCGTCATCATTTCATTCGAGACCATGTTGCTAAGGGTGACATTGATCTTAAGCATGTTCGTACCGATAAGAAATTATCGGATATATTTACTAAACCTCTTGATGACAAAGTATTTTGCAGGTTGAGAGGTGAATTGAACATTATTGATGCTTCGAACTTGGAGTAGGAACTCCATTGGATACATGCAAGACATGAGCTTATGACTAATCCATGATATATCTCTTATGATGACTATCTTATGTCTTGGATATATTTGTACCTTGCATGTTGTCTAACCCATGTAGGTGCTTGGTTGAATCTAATTCCATGAGATTGCGACTCACTCACATCTTGAGCAATCTCTACATCACCAAGTCTCTACACAATGGTGGTTGAAGACAAGGAAGCACAAAACCATTCAAACATATCCTTTGACAAATTCTATGTTGAGCTTCATGATTGTCATTTTTGGATACACAAGTGCTCTTCCTTGCAAGAACTAACCCATGTAGGTAGATAAACTCAAACTCCAAGTGGTGCTCCCAACTCTTGATGAACTACATCAACCTTGAGCACCCACACAAGTTCAACTACATGAGCAAGAACCACACCACCACCCAAGGTATGTTATTCCATCTTAGAGAAGCTTTACTCCAAGACATGAGTCAAAGAAACTCAACAAGATGTGAATACATCAAGATGCTTAAACAAAAAATGGTAACCCCATTTTGAGCTTAAACGATGAGTATGACCTATGATCAAGTGTTCTCACTTGACTCCTAAGTCAATGTACTCTAACATAGGTGACTATGTCACCGCCCAACTCTAGATGAAGTTCTCTTGTGTTCTTTTGTGTGTTATTGCATTTGTCTCGTGCATGTTTATTTTCTTTCTCTTTTTCAAAAACAAAAAAAACTTCATCTAGATCCTTCAGTTTCTTCTCTTTTTTTTGTTCTGCATTTTCTGCATTCAATTCCTTGCAAATCCTTCAGATAATTCATTGCAAATCTTTGTGAGATCCTACATGTCTAGTGAGCTGAGGTGACAAGCGTTTTTCTCTATGTGAACTCGGTTTCACCGACTTGTAATTTTCGGTCCAACCGAATCTTTTCGGTACCACCGAAACATGCCACTCGGTGCCACCGACTTCGCAACAGGAAAAACAGTTTGCCACTTGTTCTATATTTCTTCTGATCCAGCTCTACTCAATGAATCTTTTCCTCTACAAGCATCACAGTTTTATCCATTGCTTTGTGTTGAGTCTCAAGGACCAAACCTATACGACGGATTCCAGAAAGCCCTTCTTGGAAATTGATGTCAAAGGGGGAGAGAGAGATCACATCAAAGCTCAAGGGGAGAGAAAGTCTCAAGGACCAAACCTACAAGAGAGAATGTATTAAGGGGGAGAAAGAGATTTCCAGGGGGAGAGAATACTCAAGGATCCCAGATGTCCCAGATGCTTGATGTTCAAGAGGAGAGATGTCACATGTCATTTTGGGGGAAAGACATGTTCATATGTGCTTATTTGCATTAAGTTCTATCCATCTGTATCTTTCAGCTCTGATTTTCCGTTCCCTATCTTCTCCCAATATCCCATGTAAGATTCAGGGGGAGCAAGACACCTAAGGGAAAGAAATCAGTCAAATTCATTGCATATCTTTACTCTTGGGGACATGTTGAATCCAATGTGGTACCTTGTACTCACTCTCTACATGTCATCCCAGTCTTGGTTCTCTTGTGGCTTCCTTGGTTTGCTTTGGCTAGTGGAGGTACCTGTGTTATCTAACCTTGTCTGTGCAGGTTCATTCCATCCTAAGCCAACCAAACACTACAAGGTAAGTGTATGCATCAAAATCATGAGTATGAGGAATTCTTGCTTATGTACATACTGTTTGCAAGAAGGACTCATGAGCATGAAGGTATTTTCCTTGATAATCTTTTGCTCTGATGCATATGGCCAAGATACATGTAACACATTGCCTACTCTGTCATGGTTATGCTCTCACATGCTTCTATATTTTACATTTACATGAGTGCATACATGTAGGGGGAGCCTATGCTTGTTACATGTCCTTCCAAAGCTTTACTTGTTGTTCTTTATATCTTTATCTAAAGCTTTGATGTATGTTGCCATCAATTACCAAAAAGGGGGAGATTGAAAGCACAAGTGCTCCCTAGGTGGTTTTGGTAATTAATGACAACATATCTCTTGTTGGACTAACGTCTCTATCTAGTATGTTTCAGATAAGTTCAACAATGGAGTGGCATGGACTAAAGGTTGTGGGAAGTTCTCCAAGATGCTAAGGACAAAGGATTGGCTAAAAGCTCAAGACTCTTCATTTGACATTTTAGTGATCCAAGATCACATTGAGTCCATAAAAAAAGCCAATACTATCAAGGAGGGATGAGGTGTTGCTTAATGAGCCTCTTGCTCGAGTGCTTAATGATATGCTCCAAAAGCCTCAGCTACTTTCCCACTTCCACATATGATCTAAACCCAAAGCCAAACTCGGACCTACTAATTATTTCTATCTGGCGCCACCGAGTTTCACTTGTCATAGCCACTGCCAGAAACCCTAATCAGTTCGGTCTCACCGATGGGATCTCGGTCTCACCGAGATGGGCTTGCAAACTCTCTGTCACCTATTGCAATACCCTCGGTCTCACCGAGATATGCAATCGGCCCCACCGAGTTTGCTTGGCCAACTCTCTGTTTCGCTTATTACCCAAATCGGTCCCACCGAGTTTGAGTAATCAGTCAAACCGAGTTTTGGATTTACCCTAACTCTAGCACATCGGTCCCACCGAGTTGATCCAGTCGGTCCCACCGAAAATCTCTAACGGCCACTAGGTTTACTATTTCGGTCTGACCGAGTTTGTTGATTCGGTCCCACCGAGATTGGTAAACTGTGTGTAACGGTTGGATTTTGTGTGGAGGCTATATATACCCCTCCACCTCCTCTTCATTCGTGGAGAGAGCCATCAGAACACATCTACACTTCCAACTCATATGTTCTGAGAGAGAACCACCTACTCATGTGTTGAGACCAAGATATTCCATTCCTACCATATGAATCTTGATATCTAGCCTTCCCCAAGTTGCTTTCCACTCAAATATTCTTTCCACCAGATCTAAATCCTATGAGAGAGAGTTGAGTGTTGGGGAGACTGTCATTTGAAGCACAAGAGCAAGGAGTTCATCATCAACACACCATTTGTTACTTCTTGGAGAGTGGTGTCTCCTAGATTGGCTAGGTGTCACTTGGGAGCCTCCGACAAGATTGTGGAGTTGAACCAAGGAGTTTGTAAGGGCAAGGAGATCGCCTACTTCGTGAAGATCTACCACTAGTGAGGCAAGTCCTTCGTGGGCGATGGCCATGGTGGGATAGACAAGGTTGCTTCTTCGTGGACCCTTCGTGGGTGGATCCCTCCGTGGACTCGCGCAACCGTTACCCTTCGTGGGTTGAAGTCTCCATCAACGTGGATGTAGGATAGCACCACCTATCCGAACCACGGGAAAAACATCCGTGTCTCCAATTGCGTTTGAATTCTCCAAACCCTTCCCTTTACATTCTTGCAAGTTGCATGCTTTACTTTTCACTGCCTATTCACTCTTTGCATGCTTGCTTGATATGTAGTGTGAATGTTGAAATTATGCCTAAACTCCACTTAAACCAAAAAGGCTTAAAAATTGCAACTTTAGCATTAAGTGTCTAATCACCCCCCTCTAGACGCATCTACTTCAAGGTCCTACACCCGGGCAGCCAAAATGGGATACGCTCTCAGAATTATATAGATTTACCTCAAAATCCACACCATGATGGGTCCTTAGGTTAATTTTCTTTGTTTCATTCCTCTCATGATCTTCAAAACCCATTGTCGGTGTCAAAACCGGCGAATCTCGGGTAGGGGGTCCCGGACTGTGCGTCTGAGGCGGATGGTAACAGGAGGCAGGGAACACGATGTTTTACCCAGGTTTGGGCCCTCTTGATGGAGGTAAAACCCTACGTTCTGCTTGATTTATTCCTGATGATATGGGTAGTACAAGAGTTGATCTACCACAAGATCGGAGAGGCTAAACCCTAGAAGCTAGCCTATGGTATGATTGTCTGTTGTCCTACGGACTAAAACCCTCCGGTTTATATAGACACGGGAAAGGGCTAGGGTTACACAAGGTCGGTTACAAAGGAGGAGATACACATATCCGTATTGCCTAGCTTGCCTTCCACGCCAAGTAGAGTCCCATCCGGACACGAGACGAAGTCTTCAATCTTGTATCTCCATAGTCCAACAGTCCGGCCAAAGGATATAATCCGGCTGTCCAGATACCCCCTCATCCAGGACTCCCTCAGTAGCCCCTGAACCAGGCTTCAATGACGATGAGTCCGGTGCGCAGTATTGTCTTTGGCATTGCAAGGCGGGTTCCTCCTCCGAATACGGCACGGAAGAATTTGAATACAAGGATAGTGTCCGACCCTGCAAAATAAGTTCCACATACCACCGTAGAGAGAATAATATTTCCATAAATCCAATTTGCTGACTTGTTTTGGCAACACGACATTATGCCATGGCCCGGTGATTATTCGAACCGTTTCCTTTAACTAGCCCCGCACATAACGCGAGGCAGTTTTTTGACACGTCTTGTCAAAGCAGAGATCGTGTCCCCTTATCATGGGATTCTCATCAATACGGGTGTGGGTAACCCAACCGCACCATTGATTACGGCGCTTGGGGGATAAGCGAGTTTTACCAGGCTAGTGGGGATGCATAGTTTCGTCCGCCCATATAAAGGGATAAGGATTCACCTTTTCATCCACACCTTCTTCCTCCTTTGCTCATCCATTTTCGCGCACTCGAGCTCCAGCGCCCAAGTCCGCACTTCCCACCTCAACCTTCTCCAACCATGTCCGGAGCGGGAGGCAGGTGGATGGTCTCCTCCTTCATGGAGGGACACATCAAGAAGCTGAGAGAGCCGGATACCTGCCCGACGACATTGCGCACCGGCTCCCAGATGAGGGGCACCTCATCCCCACCCCCAGGCCCCGTGAGAGGGTAGTGTTCCTTACCCATTTCCTCCGTGGACTGGGATTCCCTCTCCACCCATTCATCCGGGGGCTCATGTTCTACTACGGCCTGGATTTCCATGATCTGGCTCCAAACTTCATCCTCAACATCTCGGCGTTTATCGTCGTGGTGCGAGGCCTTCCTCCGCATCAAGCCCCACTTTGGCTTATGGCTGAAGACCTTCAATGTCAAGCCGAAGGTAGTGAGCGGCCGCCAGGCGGAGTGCGGAGGCGCCATGGTGGGAAAGATGCCCAACGTCACATAGCTCAAGGGCTCCTTCGTGGAGACCCTAAAGGGGTGGCAATCGAGGTGGTTCTACATCACCGAGCCGCATGACCCTAAATGGCAGTGGCCCCCGAGTTCCGATCTGGCATCCCCACGCGGCTCACCTCCTGGCAAGAGAAGGGCCTGTCCTGGGATAGTTCGAGAGAGCTAACCGGACTGCGAACATGTATTCAAAACATGGTGAACAAGAAGCTCAAACTCGTCAACGTAGTCCAGGTCATGCTCATCCACCGGATCCTCCCGTGCTAACAACGGGCTTTCAACTTGTGGGAGTTCGACCCGGCCCAGCACCGAACTCTGAATAGGCTCTTCGACACAACTCACGAGGATGCCTGGAAGGTGCTATTCAAGGGTGTCGAGGTTCCCCCTCCCACTACCGAGGATCGCGGATTCTGCGCGAAGCGCCAAGCCAGCGTGGTAAGCTGTTTTACCTCTCACAGGATACTTGTTTTTCATAGTTTGATTCTATGCAGGATCTAAGCTCCCATACCTTTGACAGGACTGGCAGGAGACGGCCGGACAGATCGACTGTCCGGCTCCTTTGCCCGAAGGCCCAGCAAACGCTCTCCTAACGAAGATGCTGACTCCGGCTCTTTACAAGGTGCCGGAGAAGACCAAGAAGGCCAAGGGAACCTAAAAGAGTTCCCGACGCTAGGCGTCATCGGACTCATCGTTCGATAACTCTGTGACACACTCCTCCCCCGAAGACAAGGAGGAAGAAGAAGATGCTCCCCCTTCAGTTGGGGGAGACAAGAAAAGGAAGGCCGCCCCAACTGGGGAGGCCGAAGGGTCCAAGAAGGGAAGGACTCTCCTTCCGGACAGTTCCACCACCGTCGTCGAAGGCGAAGACGAGTGGCTGCTCAGGGCCAAGCCCCTGGCGAAGTCGTAAGTATTCGGATACCAGAGTAACTCATAGCATTCCTTTGTCGCATTGCTTCCCCTAACGCCGAATATGATTATGCAGGCCACCACGAGCCCGTATCGATGTGTCGTCGGACGGCTCCCTGGGCTCGTCAGATATGGATAGCGATCCACTTCCGACCGCCACCTTCCCTTGCCATGCGGACGACGCTGAGGTATTGTCTCAAGAGGCACCAGATCGAGGGGAGATAGTACCAGAGGTGCCTCAAGGCGACCTTCTGGCCTCCGGGAGCAGAGGGAGCAAGGCCCTTGAGGGCTCCGAGTTCGGCCCTCAGCCGAACACCGCGCCGGAACCTCCAGTGGTTTCGGACTCGGGCAGGCGGCCTCCTTCCAAGAGGGGCAAGACGCCTGTGCCAGTGACCTCTATCCATCCAGAGGCGCTGGACAATCTGCTGGGAGCGCTTCACAGCGCTTCCATCGACGAGGAGCATCGTACTATTATGAGTGCGATGGTCCAGAATGTTCAGTCCGCCAAGAGCGGATTGACTGAAGCCTGTGCCAGCCTTCTAACAGGCTTTGAGGTAAGTGTTTAAAATATAGGAAAAATATTACCACATAGACAGTAGCCCCTGATGCTCTGTTCAGTGTTCACAAAGAAAAGCCGAACAGAGGATCAAACAATATCGCAGGAGTCTAATATAAGTATGTCCATATGCGTATGCAGGCTTCACTACTGGCATCTGCCGCACTAACTGTGGAGGTCGCCGCACTGAAGCAGGACCTTAAAGGGTCGAAGGACGAGCTCGGCCTTGCCAAGAGGCAGCTCGAGGAGAACAAAGGTAAGTAGTACCTAGTCTATGGATATGTATAAAAAGAATGCGATTGCAAAATGACAGGATCATCATGAATTTGCCAGGGGCCACGACTGAAGTGGTGACCCTAAAGCAAGCGTTGTCCGAGGCCGAAGATAAAGCGGCCAAGGAGCGCACCGAGCGGGAAAGGCAAGAGGCTCGGGTGGGCGAGGTGCAGCAAGAGCTCCAGGCTCTCGTGACGAAGCACGAGGCGTTGGAGCTTGACTCGAAGACGCGAGAGTCTGAGCTTGCCGCGGCCCTCGAGAGCGCAAAGAGTGCCAAGGCCGAAGCCCAAAAGGCCCTCTAGGAGATTGACGCGATAAAGAAAATAGCGGCGGGTAAGGCATTCTATATGCAAAGCAAGCATGTGAAAGTAAATTACCTATTACTTACCCGAATCCAGAGCTCTCCAGGAGCATTCGCAGATTTTTCCCCCCAGCGTGTCGGATGCCGCACAGTTTTACCAGGCCGAGGAGGGAAGCTCAACGGAGAAGTTGTTCTAGTCTTAGTATACTAGGACCGAACACCCGATGCCTCTGAGCGACCAGCTAAAGCAGTTGGTCGAGCTACACAAGGCAGCCGAACAGGCCATGAAGGGCCTTATAGTCCGGTTGTGGCCTGGCGACGCCCTTCCGAATAGCTACTTCGGCCTGGTGAAGCGGCTTGTGGATGCCTGCCCACGGCTGGAAGTCATCAAGCGGTCTGTCTGCATCGAAGATGCACGCCGGGCTTTCGCCCGTGTGAAGGTGCAATGGGCCAAGCTAGACGCCGTGAAGTTGATCAAGGAAGGACCGCTGCAAGGCAAGGAGCATCGCACCCCCGAAATTTATTATGAGGGTGTCCTAAAGGGTGCCCGTCTTGTAGCGGACGAATGTCCAAAGGATGTAATATTTGAGTAAACTTGCTCGTGTGATCCTGTATGATGAAAACTTGTTTCATATGCGCTATGCAACGCTTGTTCGAATTTAAAATATTACCTTCTGTTTAGCTGTTTATCCAATCTGAGAGATGGCTAGTCCTCGGCTTCTGCCCCCATGCTGCGAGTGCTGGGGTGTTTGGGATAAACCTGAGCACTCTTGTTCCCATTTTTGGGTCCTTCGAGGGAGGTGCTCAGCACAGCGAACAAGGCAACCGGACTAATAATGCTTTATCACTCTCACTTAACCATAGAATTCTATAATTTTAAATTTCGGCGAAGCCCCTGGTATTTGGAAGGCCGAATTCGGGGCGCGATACACGCCTTTAAGCCGGACAGGACCGGCTCCTCGCTCTAAGAGGCATAAGTCTTTAGGGACTCGAAACCTCGCCGAACAGCAACCAGTCTCTCGCCTTATCATGACAGTCAGTTTTAGCTTTCTCTACTGAGGTGCTTAGCCCAACAGAACCGGGGCACAATCGCAGTAGTTCTCCTAGTGCTACCTTAGCCGATAGAGCGGAACGTAAGGTACCAAAACATAGGAGCCGGGCAAACCCAACATTTGACCAAAGACATGATTCGGAGCTGATGCATATAATGCTATAAGTTTGGGGTGCCGCACTTGTGAAAGTGTTCGGACTTCTCACACCATATTGTGGGGTACTTAAGCCCCTGGTGTATTGGCCGTACCAAAGTGTATGGTTGCAAGGCATCATTAATGAACACATATATATATATATAAGAAGAATGCAATAATAGTCTTAATGCTAGGCATATTTATTCAAAAAGGTGCATTAAAGCAGAATGATACAGATAGTGCGATAAGCAAAAAGTAGGACTATGTCCCTTCCAAGGGCAAGCTGAGGAATAGTATTAAAGCAAATATTTCACTCGTTATTGTAATCCACCTGGGAGTTCCGTGGTGTGACGTAGCTTTCTGCCTCCTTGGTTGCTGCATCATGTGTTAGGCAATCATGCTGCCGGACAGGGTTTCTAGAGATTAAAGTCCTGAAAGACAAAAATAACAAAGCGGAAAGCCCCTAGTGCGGTTTAAGCCGCGTATTGGGGCGTGCCATAGTTGTGCCCCCCTCCCCGCCTGTGTCCATGGTATTTTTAATGCGTAATTATGTACGCGTGGCACGGATTTCGCCGTTTGGCTGGGACTGGGGTGGGGGCCGCATTGCTACGCGAGCTCAGGTCGTGCCAGGCGGTCTAGTTGCCGATTACTCCGAGCGCGCTTGAAGGTGTCCAGGTCTTAAAATGCCGAACTGGTGGATTGCCTTGAGAGGCTGCTTTGCGCTTCTGCTGCAAGGGCCGCAGTGTGCTCCTCCGTGCGGAGAGAGCGCTCTGTGTTTCCATTAACTGTGATGACCCCCCGAGGTCCTCGCATCTTGAGCTTGAGGTATGCATAATGCGGTACCGCATTGAATCTCGCAAATGTGGTTCGCCTGAGCAGTGCATGATAGCCACTGCGGAACGGGACTATATCGAAGATTAATTCTTCGCTTCAGAAGTTATCCGGGGATCCGAAGACCACTTCCAGTGCAATTGAGCCTGTGCAATGGGCCTCTACACCTGGAATGACGCCTTTAAAGGTCGTTTTTGTGGGTTTGATCCTTGAGGGGTCTATACCCATTTTGCACACTGTGTCCTGATAAAGCAGGTTCAGGCTGCTGCCTCCATCCATAAGGACTCGAGTGAGGTGAAATCCGTCAATGATTGGGTCTAGGACTAGTGCGGCAAATCCGCCATGACAGATACTAGTGGGGTGGTCCCTGCAATCGAAGGTGATCGGACAGGAGCACCATGGGTTGAACTTTGGGGCGACTGGCTCCAATGCATATACGTCCCTGAGCGCACGCTTCCGCTCCCTCTTGGGGATGTGGGTTGCGTATATCATGTTCACCGTCCGCACTTGTGGGGGCAACCTCTTCTGTCCTCCGGTGCTCGGCTGCCGGGGCTCTTCCTCGTCATTGATATGTGGCCCCTTATCTTTGTTTTCGGCAATTAACTTGTCGGCCTGCTTGAATACCCAACAATCCCTATTGGTGTGGTTGGCTGGCTTGTCGGGGGTGCCGTGTATTTGGCACGAGCGATCGAGTATGTGGTCCAAACTGGACGGGCCCGGAGTGCTTCTTTTAAATGGCTTTTTCCGCTGACCGGGTTTAGAGCCTTTGAATCCGGCATTGATTGTCGTATCCTCGGTATTGTCGCTGTTAATCCGGCGCTTATGTTTATTTTGATGTGACCTGCCATTGCCGTCCTTGGTATCCGAAGTACCATGGTTCTTTGATATGTTATTATTGCGAGCCAGCCAGCTGTCTTCTCCCGCACAAAAGCGGGTCATGAGTGTCGTGAGGGCTGCCATAGATTTTGGCTTTTCCTGACCAAGGTGTCGGGCTAGCCACTCGTCGCGGATGTTGTGTTTGAAAGCTGCTAGGGCCTCTGCATCCAAACAGTCAACGATTTGATTTTTCTTTGTTAGGAACCGAGTCCAGAATTGCCTGGCCGATTCTTCTGGCTGCTGAATTATGTGGCTCAAGTCATCGGCATCTGGTGGTTGCACATAAGTGCCCTGAAAGTTGTCGAGGAATGCGGCCTCCAGATCTTCCCAGCAGCTAATGGACTCTGCTGGCAAGCTATTAAGCCAATGCCGTGCTGGTCCTTTGAGCTTTAGTGGGAGGTATTTGATGGCGTGTAAGTCATCACCACGGGCCATGTGGATGTGGAGGGGAAATCCTCGATCCATACCGCAGGGTCTGTTGTGCCGTTGTATGATTCAATATTTACGGGTTTGAAACCCTCTGGGATTTGATGATCCATTACTTCGTCTGTGAAGCATAGGGGGTGTGCGGCGCCTCTGTACTGGGCTATGTCACGACGCAGCTCGAATGAGTCGTGTCTGCTGTGGTCGGCCCGGTCGGACTTACTTTTACTGTATCCGGCGTGACGTTTATCGTCTTGCATAGTGGCGCGCCCTTGTGATGCGTAGGTCGATCTTGCATGTTTTGCTTTGTCCTCAAATACGTCTCGCAGGTCTGGCATATTTCCCCATGCCTTTTTATTTGAATGGCGTCGGGGTGCAGGCTGAGTTTTTGGCTGGAATGCCTCTCGATCGCGGCCACGAGGTGGCCGATCAGCCGCGTCATACGCTTCTTCCTCCAGTCGGGGTAGCAACCTGCATTTTGGGTAACTCTTGGAGAGGCGCTCGAGTTTATATTCCTCGGCCGCAAGGACTTCAGTCCATCTGTCAGCTAGCAGATCTTGATCAACTTGGAGCTGCTGCTGCTTTTTCTTAAGGCTATTTGCCGTGGCTATAAGCCAGCGCTTGAAGCGCTCTTGTTCAACGGGATCCTCTGGCACGACGAATTCGGCATCGTTGAGGCTTGCCTTGTCTTCAGAGGGGGCATGTAATTATCATCCTCCGCCTCTCCATCTGCCGCTCTCTCTGGAGGGCTGGCCTTTCCATCCTCCTGTCCTAGATCGTGTTGGAGGGGATTGTTGCCATCTTCGGCACTATCCGGAGTGTTATTATCTCCTGTGCCGGTATCACCACTTTTGCTTTGGCGGGACTTAGAGTGGCGCCGCTGACGTCGGCACTTGGGTTGCTTCTTGGAGGGGTCATCCTCCGCTGTCTCGTCGACGTTGCCTTCTTTGGGTGTGTCCACCATGTATATATCGTATGATGAGCTGGCTGTCCAGTGCCCTGTGGGCAGTGGTTCCTCTTCGTCTCCCGCATCGTCGTCCATAGCATCGATGTCTTCGGAGTCGAAGTCGAGCATGTCGGTTAAGTCATCGACAGTGGCTACTAAGTGGGTGGTGGGTGGGTCGCGAATTTCTTCATCGTCCGCATCCCAATCCTATCAGACATAGTTCGGCCAGGATCCTCCTGACAAGGAGAGAGACCTTAATGAGTTCAGTATGTCGCCAAAGGGCGAGTGCTGAAAAATATCCAGGGTAAGGTCGATGTTCGGCTCGATCGCCGATGAGGATAAGGCTTCCATGGCGGGGTCCATCCACCCGTCCATGGACGGCGCAACTGGCTCCGAATTGAGGGTCGGAGCGGCTGCCGGTGCGATCTCCTAAACATTGTCTGATGGTAGAGCTAAATCATACTCATTGTGACCGCGTGACGCACAAGGCAGAGGCTCGAATCCGTCGAAGATCAAGTCTCTGCGGATATCGGCCGTGTAGTTTAAGCTTCCAAACCTGACCTGGTGGCCTGGGGCGTAACTTTCGATCTGCTCCAGATGGCCAAGCGAGTTGGCCCGCAGTGCGAAGCCGCCGAACACAAAGATCTGTCTGGGGAGAAAAGTCTAACCCTGGACTGCATCGCCATCGATGATAGAAGGAGCCATCAAGCCTAACGGCAACAACACCGAGGAACTCTTAATGAAAACACCAATGTCGGTGTCAAAACCGGCGGATCTCGGGTAGGGGGTCCCAGACTGTGCGTCTGAGGCGGATGGTAATAGGAGACAGGGAACACGATGTTTTACCCAGGTTCAGGCCCTCTGGATGGAGGTAAAACCCTACGTCCTGCTTGATTTATTCTTGATGATATGGGTAGTACAAGAGTTGATCTACCACGAGATCGGAGAGGCTAAACCCTAGAAGCTAGCCTATGGTATGATTGTCTGTTGTCCTACGGACTAAAACCCTCCGGTTTATATAGACACCGGAAAGGGCTAGGGTTACACAAGGTCAGTTACAAAGGAGGAGATACACATATCCGTATTGCCTAGCTTGCCTTCCACGCCAAGTAGAGTCCCATCTGGACACGAGACGAAGTCTTCAATCTTGTATCTCCATAGTCCAACAGTCCGGCCAAAGGATATAATCCGGCTGTCCGGATACCCCCTCATCCAGGACTCCCTCACCCATCCTCTCCAAGACATAGCGTCTTGCATGGCATTGGATAAGCTACTCGAATTGTAAAAGACGAAAATTACACGTTGAAGTAGTAGAAGTCGAGTTTAATTACGAAAAAACACTTTGCGTCGTAGCTTACCATATCACAATCGAAGGCCTCCTCGAGCTTAATGCTGAAGCGCCGACCTTCGTCCAGGTGAGGCCTGTCGCAGAAACCCCGGTCGTCGTGGCACCAGTCGCACTCCCCCGGGAGACTTTCGTCGTCCGAGTACGACATTTCCTATGTTCTAATTCAAATATTAAACTTGTACAGTTAAATATATGTACTAAACGAGTACGACATTACACCCCACGACAACAGTCGGGATTCTTCGGCCTCAACAGACTTAAAGTCAATATGAAATATTGTTTAATTATCTTTCTAGAAAATCTAGGACACTCGATATTTCCTACATATTCTAGCACAAGTCATGCCAAAATTCACGGAAAATTCCGGCATGACCTTTGCTAAAACAAGACATATCGAGCACCTGAAATTTGCCGAAACGGAAATTAATCAAGACTCCAGCAAAACATAGCCCACTCGGAGTAACATGAACATGAACATGAACATGATCGGCCACTTGGGCAATCACATATCCTATTTGAGAAACACAAGATATACATGTTTTTATCTACATCATATCTTATAGGACTCATATTGACATGGATATTTGGCTGGTCTCACCTCGAGGTCGAAGGGGGTCGGTGACGGGGACGACAGCGGGGATGATGGAGGGGCTCCTTGATTTCTGCAAAAACAAAAACCCTATAAATAAAACCCTAGCGAACAACATCGATGCGGGATTAATTGCTTATACTAAAAAAAATAACAACAAATGTGACATGTTCAACTAGTTCTATTAATTCAAATAGTTCTTACTAAATATAAACTTACTATAAATAGAAATAAACTAATTCGACTAGTTATATTAATTTTCGTACTAAAAATACATTAGTTCTATTAATTCAACTAGTTCTTACTAAAACTAAACTAGTTCAACTAGTTTATTAATTTACTTACTAATTATTTTAAACACTTACTAAAAACAGTAAAAAAAACTACATTATACAAAATAGGAAGGAGGGGAAGGGAGGAGGAGGAGAGAGGAGGAGGGGGAGGAGGCCGGTGGGATCGAAGGAGGGAGGGGCGGGGGGCAGGGGGAGGGGGCGGCCGGAGGAGGAGGAGGGAGGGGCGGCCAGAGGAGGAGGGAGAGGGGCGGTCGGAGGAGGGCGGCTGGAGGAGGAGGGGGAGGAGGGAGGAGGGAGTACCTCGGCGAGGAGCAGCGCGGCGGCGGCGGCGGACCACGTACGGGTTCGGCGCGGGCGAGAGCGAGTGAGGGAGTGATTGTCCAGGGTGAACCGCTCCAGGATAAGGTAAGTAAGTAGTAGCATGTTTCAGAGAAACACGCTACTGCTACGGGCCGTAGCAGTAGCGCTGGTCAGTGGTACGCGCTACTGCTAAGTGGGGCTAGCCATCTGCACCCAGTACAAATATAGTAGCAGCGCGGTTTTGCGGAACGTGCTACTGCTAAAGTAGTACCAGTAGCGCGGTTTGTTTAAAAACGCTACTACCAAGTAGCAGTAGCGACCTGTTTTGTCCAGTGCTACTACTAAGATGATGTGTATAAGGTTTTTCCTAGTAGTGGGAGATGAAGAGGAGCATCACAAGGTACATTGGATGGCTTTCGAACCGCATGACAATGCCACAAAGGGTTGGCGGCATAGGATTCAGGGACATGCACCTCTTTAACCAAGCGTTGTTGGTACGAGAAGGATGGAGATTAATCTAATACCTAGATAGCATGTGCGCATGTGTACTAAAATCTAAATACTACCCAAACTATGACCTCCTTGACACATTTTTTGCATTAGACGCTTCCTTATTTTGGAGAGGTGTGAAGTTGGCCTTGAACTCCTAAAAAGGGAATAAGTTTGGCATGTTGAAATGGAAACATATAAAAATTCATAGAGATCAATGGATCCCTCGAAAAGAAGGTTTGATGGCGGCAAAATTTGAGAGGATATCCAAACTTCGCTAGGTAAACCAACTCATGCTCCTAGAGCTGAAGAGTGGAATGTAAATATTATCTGGCAAATTTTCCACTTCTTTCATGCTGATAATTTCTGCAAGATCAAAATCCATGCAACTAATGTTGACGGCCAAGTGGCATGGCATCCAGAGAAGGATAGTGTATTCTCTGTGAGAAGCGCCTACAGACTAGCTTTTATGAGCAAAGCCACAGACCAGTCTTCATGCTCATCTGCTGATTATGATAATAAAACTATTTGGGACGTAATTTGGAAGACTAAGGACCAGATAAAATCCGGATTTTCCGCTAGAAGGCTGGAGCTAACACACTTGCGACGACACAGAACAAATCCAAACACACCATTGTGCATGACAATTTCTATGAGATTTGTGGCCATGCTACGGAGGATGAATTTCACACGGTTATCTCTGGTACAAAAAGTGGGGCCTTAAGGCAATCTCCAAGGGGGAAATGGGCACTGCCAGATGAACATAAATTTAGGTTTATTGGAAATGATTGGCTGCAACCCCTCTTAGGATCGGTGGACGTGAAATCCCATGTCAGAATCATGTTGATCCTCTGGCGAGCTTGGTTCTTGCACGATGACATAATCCATGGGAAAGGCAAATAATCTATCGAGGCCAGTGGGTTTCCTCGATTTGAGGAGGAGGTTGGAGGTGGGAGCGTGGGTGCTGTGTTTGAAAAGGGGAAGGAAAAGTTGCAGATATGTGCAAATCCATGCTTGGAGATTGTCATTCTCATGGTTCAATGGAGTCCTCCCACTCAGGGGACTATTAAATTGCATTATGATGTTTCAATTGTTCTAACTATTGGACAAGCCACTATTTGTGTGATTGCAAGAGGTCATAAGGGGAAACCTTGTTTCTACATGTGTCAATGCACCAGGCCGTGCAACTCAATTGAGGAGGCCGAAGCGTGTGCTGCCTTGGTATGTTTATCCATCCTATCTGCATACTACAATGGTCTGATTATCCTGGAAGTTGAGTGTGAGCTACCCAAAAAGCTACAACCAGGGATGCTTAATTGCCCTGCATGTTTTCCGTTGACCGGGGCATCAGAACAACTTTGTGTCCAGCTAAGTTATTTTGGTCAAGTGGGTGATGCATGCTTTGGCAGCTGAAGATAGAATAATGGGTGACAAGACCCTTTTTTGCGAGAAACTATGAGCTTTATTCAACAACAACGGCACCAGCACGATCAGCCATCACGCTGGTCATGAGGAAACCGAGCGGGGAGTCCATCCAACAGTCGGTAACCCCAAGTGTGCTTGCATGTTTCGCACACAAGTGGGCCGACAGGTTGGCATTTCTTATTACATGTTGAATATCAAAGGAAAGAAAGGATGAAGCTAGCTCATCAATTTCTAAAAGTAACGGCGCTACAATAGAGCATGAAAAGCGTCGCGAGTGCCATAGCTGTACCATCTCCAAACAATCTGTTTCCATAGCCACTCGCGAGAACCCCCGGAGCTTTGCAAATATTACCCCATCTCGCAACGCCAACGCTTCTGCAATAAGAGGATCTGTGACATCGGGGTAAGGCTTACTCCAGGCAGCAACAAAGGAAGAAGGAGATCTAGCTAAACCTCCTATTCCACTCTTGTTCTCAATCGTTGAAACACTAGCATCCGTATTGATTTTTACCTAGTCAATTTCAGGCGGTCTCCATCCATACCCAGGCAGTGTCTTGGTCTGCTCCAATGGGAGTTCCAATAGAGCCAGTGTTTCTCTTATCCGCTTCATGGATTGGACCGGGTCCATACTCACTCTATCATGTGTTATGCTGTTACGTGATGTCCAGATCGCCCACATGACAGTAACTATTTTTGCCCTGTCCTCCTCAGTAAAACGTGGATCACAGAGGATATCCTTGCACCACGTACAAGGGTGTAGCTCCGGCAACTTGAGGTGCAGCCAGCTTCTCGCTTCTGCCCAAAAGCTTTCCGCATGAGAGCACTTAATCAATGCATGAAGCATATCTTCATCCATACCTTTGCAGACCTTACATCGCGCTAAGGTTGCTATATGCCTGTGTTGTAGTGTTGTTTCCACCGGTAGTATACCCCGAAGGACTCGCCACCAGAACACACGGACCTTGGGCAGCACTTCTAGTTTCCATAGTCTCGTCCACACCTGCTTATTGTTCTCTGAAGATTCTGTAATCGTCCCTTCCTCTAGAGCTAACTGCTCGTTACGAGTCATTAGAGCACGATACGTGGATTTTACAGTGTAGGAACCCGACCTTTCATGAGCCCAAGCCCAGAAATCATCACCACCACCTTGTCTGAGCGGAATATTGAGAATTGCATCAGCGTCGGGGGGTATGAAGTTATTCCTGACTAGATCAACTTTCCAGGACTAGCTCTCATTGTCAATCAAATCTGCAACTGAGTACAGCATAGCAGAACCAATCTGCTTCGCGGGTCGAAGTGACAATCTCCCTGGTAGCCATCTATCTTCCCAGATTCTTACGGAGGAACCGTCCCCGACCCTCCTCAACAGCCCAGCCTCCAATGCTCCTCTCCCTGCAACTATCACCCGCCAGGTAGCCGAAGCGTTGCGCGGAACAGTAGCATGCATAAAATCAGTCGTCGGAAAATATCTTCCTTTTAGCACTCTGGAACATAGACCATGCGGGTTTGTAATCAGCCGCCATCCCTGTTTTCCCAACAACGCAACATTGAAGCATTCCAAATCTCGAAACCCCATTCCTCCTCTTATTTTTCGAAGCGACAAAGACTTCCAATCTATCCAGTGCATGGACTTTCGGTCAATCGAGCTACTCCACCAGAACTTTGCCATCGGTGAGGAGATGTTCTTATACACTTTTTTCGTGAGCTTGAAGCAACCCATAGTGTATGTCAGGACTGCTTGAGCCTTTGACTTGATTAATATCTCCCTCGCCGCGCAAGACACCAAACGTTCTGTACCACCATTCAGTTGTGACCTCACTCTCTCACCAATGAAGTCAAAGGTACCAGCTGTAATTCGTCCAACTGCAGTGGGAAGACCCAGGTATCTTTCATTGAATGCCTCAACCCCAATGCCTGTGGCCCCTTTCAACATAACTCTAACCGGATGTGGTGTGTTTGGACTGAAAAAATAGAGCTCTTGTCTCTGTTCACACATTGGCCCGAACACTTGCCATATATCCTCAAGATGTTATTCAACCTCGTCGCACTCTCCAGTTTTGCTTGCATAAAGATAAGGCTGTCGTCCGCAAACAATAGATGATTAATCCACGGTGACTGGGTGCATACTCGAATTCCTTTGTCCGCATGGACTCCACCAACATTGTTCAATAGAGTTGTGAAGCCCTCCGCGCACAGAAGAAAAAGATACGGTGAAACAGGATCTCCTTGCCTGAAAACTCTAGATGGGGTAAAAAAAGGCAGTAACTCACCATTCACACGTACTGCAAACCGAACCGATGAAACACATTTCATAAGCAGTCGGATAAATATTGAACTGAATCCCAATTTAGTCATGATAGCTTCGAGATAATGCCATTCAACACGGTCATATGCTTTCATCATGTCTAATTTAACTGCACAAACCCAATTCTTTCCCTTCTTCCTCTTCTTCATTGCGTGAACACTTTCGTGTGCAATAAGAACATTATCCGTGATGAGGCGCCCAGGCACAAACGCACTTTGCTCCTCACCTATTATTTCATGGAGAAAATCCCTCATCCTGTTGACAATGCATTTGGACGCGATTTTGTACAGAACCGGACAAAGGGAAATCGGTCTATACTGATTTATCCTCTGCGGGTGGCGTACCTTAGGGATTAATGTGATTGTCGTATCGTTCATGCCTGCAGGTAGCTCACCCCCATTCAGGAAATCCAACACCGCCGGGACTATATCATCTTTCAATAATGACCAGTGTCTCTGAAAAAACCCGCGGTAAAACCATCCACACCCGGTGTCTTGCAAGGAGCCATCTGAAACAAAGCAGTTCTGTAACGCCCCGAGACCGATGTGCCAGGTGTCGTTCAGTTATTCGTTGTCGTTGCCGTGTCTTTGCTTGCGTGTTGCATCTCATCATGTCACCATGTGCATTGCATCATCATGTTTTAAAACTTGCATCTGTCCCGGTCTCCTCGTCCTCTCCGTTGTCCGTTCTGAGCCCAACCACACTTGCACGCGCCCGCGGCATGTCCGAAATAGTATTTTATAAGTGGCCAGAAAATGTTCTCGGAATGGGAGGAGAGTTGACGTGTGGTCTTATTATAGTGTAGATAGACCGCCTGTCAAGTTTCATCACATTCGGAGATCGTTTGATGCCCCAACGGATAAATATAGCGGCAATATAGTCGGTCTAACGTCGGACGTTTTCGGTCTCCGAAAACAGTCGCCGGGCCGCCCTCTCTTCTCTTCTCTCAGCTCGAGACCGTCTACACAGCTCACTACCTACCGCCAGGCCCTACCTAACCTCTCTCGTCAGCCCGCGACCCTCCTCGCGCGCGCGTCCGAAAAGCTGTCCCGGACCCGACCCGGACTGTCGCCACCGTTGTGTCCGGATCATCCCCAAACATCTACAAAACGTCACTGTTTTCTTATTTGGGCTCCCTAGCCTATTCTTTCCAAACCGTCTGATTTCGATCGGAGGTTCCATTTTAGACCTAACCTAACCCACTTCTATTTATCATCAGATCAACCCTAGACCCTAGCCAGACAAACTCCCTCCGATCCCGAGTGCGCCGCCACCCCCCCTCGGATCCAGCACCGCACCTACCAGCCTCCTTCCTCATTTTTCCCCATCGGGCCAACCACCGTCCACCTCTCGATCCTCTCCAGATCCAACCACCGCACAGCCAACGCCCCTAGATGCCCGATTCGATTTGGATCGAGGCAAGCCTCCCACGTCGAGCTCTCGTGCAACCTCCCGCACTCATGGAGATGCCCCTGCTCCATCCAGGATCGTTCTCGGGAGCCGCCTCCACCCTGGACGTCCCATGCGCCTCCTCTGCTTGCCCCTCGTCCGCCCGAGCACCGCCGCGCCGGCTGGCGAGCCGACGCAGACGAGCACCAGCAGGACGTCCTCGTCGCCCCTGCTCCCTTCCCTTTCTCTTCTTCGTTGAAGCTCTCTCTGACCACCCCCTCGTCCTGTTTCTCTCACAGGGATCCATGGCGCCACCGCTCGGAGCTCCATCCGCGCCCATCCCCGAGCTCCCACTGCTTCACCCTCGCCGGATCCCTTCGACCATCGCCGAAAATGGGGCCGCCGCACCCGGATCTGTTTTGTTCCGGCCGCCGGAGCCTGCGTCCCTCCCTCGCGTTGGCTGCGGCCTCGACCCAAGCCAGCATGGACGAGCGCCAGAACCCAGCTTCCCCTGCCTCGCCCATGGGCTTCTTCGTTCGATCCAACCGCCCTGCCCATTGACCTCCACGCCCGTGTGGACCAAGTCCAACCGCAGAACGCTGCGGCCCAGCGCACCAAGCCGCAGCCAGCCCTTTCAGCTGCTACATCTACTAGGCCGAGCCCATGGGTGACCTTCCCCAGCTCCTCCAGATTTGGCCCGTTTCTTTTTTTTCCTTAGCTGCGATTTTATCAATTTGCAGGGATTTGCACTTTTACAGATAGGCCCCTAAACTTCATGCATATAATAACTTAATAACCATGCATCAGATTAAAACAATATATATATGAAACATGCTTAGAATTGCATCTAGTTTCATAATATGTCAGTTTCATCCATGTTTAAAATGTTTAAAATGATGTTTGTCTAAATTTGCTCCTATGTCATGTTAAAATGATTTAATTCATAACTAAATAACTGTAGCTCCGAATTAAATAAACTTTATATGTAAATGGGGTAGAATTTTGCCTAGTTTAACATGGTGCACTCATCTTGCATGTTTAACAACTCTAAAATATTGATTGGGGCAGAACAGTACCAAACCTAATTTTTGCATATGGGGATTTACCGGAATTGTTGTTCGTTGCTTCCGGCCTCATTTAAACTTGCCTAGATAGGTAGTTTTGTTGTGCTTCACCTCTTGCCATGCTAACAACATTTAATATTGTTGGGTACATATACAAGATCGAACTAAATAATTGATGTGGTGTTTTCTTGAATATGCAACTCCGTTGCATATTGAGCTCCACTTAATTTGTAGGATTGCTTGTGCACTTTGCCATGCCATGCTTCATTAAATCGGACATGCATCATACTTGATTGTGCATCATGCCATGTTGATGTGTTGGTTATTTACTATGTTGTGTGCTTCTTTTCCGGTGATTGCTTCCTCGGGTTGATTCCGGTAACGTCGTGTTGTGAGGATCCGTTCGTCTACGCCCGTTTGTCTTCTTCATGGGCTCGTTCTTCTTCCTTGCGGGATCTCAGGCAAGATGATCATACCCTCGAAATCACTTCTATCTTTGCTTTGCTAGATGCTCGCTCTTGCTATGCCATTGCTACGATGCCTACCACTTGCTTGTCAGCCTCCCAAATTGCCATGTTCAGCCTCTCACCCACCATTGTCCTAGCAAACCGTTGATTGGCTATGTTACCGCTGTGCTCAGCCCCTCTTATAGCGTTGTTAGTTGCAGGTGAAGATTGAAGTCTGTTCCTTGTTGGAACATGGAGATGTTGTTCCTTGTTGGAACATGTTTACTTGTTGGGATATCACTATATGTCTTATTTAATTAATGCATCTATATACTTGGTAAAGGGTGGAAGGCTCGGCCTTATGCCTGGTGTTTTGTTCCACTCTTGCCGCCCTAGTTTCTGTCATATCGGTGTTATGTTCCCGGATTTTGCGTTCCTCACGCGGTTGGGCTATAATGGGAACCCCTTGACAGTTCGCCTTAAGTAAAGCTTTTCCAGCAATGCCCAACATTGGTTTTACCATTTGCCACCTAGCCTTTTTCCCTTGAGAGTCGCGCATCCCGAGGATCATCTTATTTTAACCCCCCCCCCCCCCCGGGCCAGTGCTTGTCTAAGTGTTGGTCCGAACTGAGCTGCCTGCGGGGCCACCTCGGGGAAACTTGAGGGTTGGTTTTACTCGTAGCTAGTCTCATCTGAGTGTGCCCTGAGAAAGAGATATGTGCAGCTCCCATCAGGATGTCGGCACATCGAGCGGTGTTGCTGGTTTAGTTTTACCCTGTCGAAATGTCTTGTTGTACCGAGGCACCGAGCCTGATCGGAATGTCTCGGGTGGAGGTCTATTCCTTCGTTGACCGTGAGAGCTTGTGATGGGCTAAGTTGGGACACCCCTGCAGGGATTTGAACTTTCGAAAGCCGTGCCCGCGGTTATGGGCAGATGGGAATTTGTTAACGTCCGGTTGTAGAAAACCTGAAGTTGACCTTAATTAAAATGAATCAACTGCGTGTGTAACCGTAATGGTCTCTTTCCGGCGGAGTCCGGGAAGTGAACACAGTTGTTAGAGTTATGCTTGACGTAGGTAGTCTAGGATCACTTCTTGATCATACTTTTATCGACCGTGCTTTGCCTTCTCTTCTCGCTCTCATTTGCGTATGTTAGCCACCATATATGCTAGTCACTTGCTGCAGCTCCACCTCATACCTTTACCTTACCCATAAGCTTAAATAGTCTTGGTCGCGAGGGTGCGAGATTGCTGAGTCCCCGTGGCTCACAGATACTTCCAAAACCAGTTTGCAGGTGCCGATGAGTCCGTGCAGATGACGCAACCCAGCTCAGGAGGAGCTCGTTGAAGACCTTGTTTATTTGTGTTGTTTCGTTCTAGTTGATCAGTAGTGGAGCCCAGTTGGGGTCGATCGGGGACCTTTGTCGCATTTGGGGTTCTTCTTTTATTTTGGTTCCGTAGTCGGACCATGAGTGTATTTGATTGATGTAATGCTTTATTCATGTATTTGTGTGAAGTGGCGATTGTAAGCCAACTATGTATCTCTTTCCCTTATGTATTACATGGGTTGTGTGAAGATTACCTCACTTGCGACATATGCCTTCAATGCGATTATACCTCTAAGTCGTGCCTCGACACGTGGGAGATATAGTCGCATCGAGGGTGTTACAAGTTGGTATCAGAGCCTTCCCCGACCTTAGGAGCCCCCACTGATTGATCGTTTTTAGCGGCCGAGTTGTGTCTAGAAAAATGTTTTGAGTCAATTAGGAATTATATATCGGAGAGTTTAGGAATTCTTTTTACTTCCCAGTCTCCTCATCGCTCTGGTAAGGCATCCTGATGTAGTGTTTTGACTCTTCTCTTCTCAAATTTCACTAAAAAAAATTTAGGATCACGCGGGTATCTTGGAATCGTTCCGATGGTTTTATGATGAGAACATTGTCTTGGTGCCTCCTGTCAGGGGTTTAGTGGAAGTGTCCCGGAGAGTTGAGCTCTGAGGTGTTGTCATCATAATTTTATCGTTGCAGTTCTGGAATACCTGAGTTTAGTACGCCGACATCGAAAATCTCCTTTATGCAGTTCGATGGTGAGATAACCTCAACGCCACCCAGTACTGGGGCGGGAGTTCGGGAGTATCGCCATAACTTGTATAACGGATGCTTTTCGAAGGTTGAGGTAGACGATTTCCGAAGGTTTCTTGGTTATGTGTTGAAGGATGGATACAGCTGGATGTAGGATTTGCTAGTTTGGGTGAGATATTATGCTTCCCCTGTATCCCCAACACCTGATTGCATAACCGGAAAGGTTCGGGCGTTTCATAGGTGGGAATTCAAGTAGCTCTTAGGATATCTTTCCGACAGATGTGTGATACGAAATTGGGGTTCGACGTCTAGTGGTTCGCCTATTCACGGTCGATTTTACAGTGGTCTCGTTGTGTCTTAAAGAGTCCTTGGCTATGCTGACTCGGGGACGCTTCGTATGTCATGTGCACTGCCTTGTACATGATGGTGTTGTACGATCGAGCCCGTGTAGGTCCCACCACGAAAACTTCGGACGAAATCTCTATCATATGTTTGTTCCGGCTTATTCTGCAAGCCAATCCTTTGTTTTTGTTTTGAGTTGTGGTATTCGAGTTGCTTCGAAGTCAAATGTTGATTCCATACCTTTTCCAAATGGTGTTCTCATACTTCTATGTGAATACTAATCCTTCTCGATCATGGAGTTTGTCATGTCAATCCTTTTAACCGGTGTGCTTCTCTTCAAGTGGATCCGTTCATTTTCAACATCCGCAAGATCAATTCTAAGTTCCTCAACAGTGTTCGTTTCTTCCATTCCAAATTGTCTTTGTTTTTCCCACCCTCCCTCCCTTTGTTTTTCTTCAAGGAATCTGATGTCTTATTCAAGTATCCATCTTATTGATGTGAAGTCTCTCCATTCTTTTCCATCAATATTGTTATCCAGTTATTCTCATGAAGATTCTAACGGAGCTTCAAGTTCATCATCTTTCATTCTTTTCTTCTCCGGTGGAACCAATTCAAGCTTTCGGTGTTGATCATACTCTTTTCCGTATTTCAATGTTTTCTCATGCCGGTGTAATTCTTAATTGTTCACTTCTCGCTATTCAATTGTTCCGGAGTGCTCAAGATATCTCGAAGATTTGTGTTTCCACTCTACTTTCGTTCAAGTTCTTTCGAGGATGTTCCCTCATTCAAGTCACTTAATTCAACCGGTGCAATCTCCTTTCTCAAGTAATCGTTCTACGGTGTTTCTGTTGAGTGGGCCCTAACCCACAGGTCTTTTCCCAGGATCTTACCTGACTCTTCTTATTCTCCCGGAGCTAGCCTAAATTCTTTCGAAGTTTGACGTAAGAATGATTTGTCATCAGTCATATGTATTTCTTCAAGATCTTTCAAATTCTTTTCATCATTGGATCAACCTCTTCGTTTTGATTCTTTCAGAGTGTCTAAATAATTCTTGGTGGTGCTTCTTGTTGCCATTCTCATCATTTGAAGACCGAAGAAGACTTTTCCTCCATATCTATCTGTTCTCTCTGAGATTCGTGATTCTAGCTTGTTGCCATCGTCTCATAATTATTTTTTGATTGTGGGAATTCTTTTTATCCATCCGGAGTAATTCAAGAGCCTTTTCAGTTTGATTCTCCGAAGGCCATCATTTCGGGATTATTCATTCTAGCTTTCAGCTCTCATCCTCCTAATTTTACCGGTGCTTCGTTCAAGTGATCTCTAATGGGCTCGTGATCTCTTCGTTCTCATGGATCTAAATTCTCTCAAGCATCTTCATTCATTTTATAATTCTTCCCGGTGTTTCTTTATCTTCTCTTCGTTCATTTTCAATGCTTACGGTGGTTCGTACAAGATTCCTCTTCTTTCGTTATCATATCAATTCATTCGTTGTTTCGATTCCACCGGTGTTTCGTTGAAGGCATTCTCAAGTTTGCGCTATATCTCTCTTAATTTTTCTACGAGGATAAGTAGTATGCCAAATCCGTTGAGTGTCATCAATTTAATTGGTGAAGGATACGCATAACATAATTCTTATTCTTGTTTCATCCAAGTGATCTATTCTTGATTCCGGAGGCTCATCTAAATTCTTGATCTCAATTGTTCATCTTATATTTTTTCCAGAGTTCCAAGCTTTCACAATTACATCTCCACGGAGGTCCATCTAAATCATTACAAGGTTTCACCTTGTGTTTTCAATTTCTTTTTCTTGTTATTCTTTTCTTACCGGAGTTCCTCATGGTGGTTCGTCAAGGATTCTTTTCATTCTTCAATTGTTCTTCAAGATATCTCTGGAAGCTATGATCCGCCAAGATATACTTTAAGTTGTCTTCTTCTTGCAATCCGGAGTGCTATTCTTTCAATCTTATCTTTTGAGGTGGTGTTATGTCATTGTTGACAATTTCCTTTCGTGTTTCATGATTCACAAGTTGTCCGGAATGACATATTTTAAACCCATCATTTTCAATTTGTTCATGAGTTCCTTGGTAACCTATCAATCTCTTCATTGGAGTTATCTTGGGTTATATTTCACCTAAACCCTTCCCTAAGGATTGTTGCTATTTATGGTGCTTATATATGATCCAAGTTTTTCATTTATCCTCCCGGTGAAATAGTTTCTTGTCTCCTTGTTCTTGTCAATCCAATTCTTTTCCCGTGAGTGGCAGGTTTTTCATCTCTTAATTTGAGAGGTATTCCATAAGACCATATCAAGCTTATTATTTTTGTTGTGGGTTTTCCAACAACTCCGTTCTAGCTTCTGTTGTAACCATGCTCTCTCAAGATATTGTTTTCCTTCGTTCATCCCATTCCATTCTTACTTTTGTTCCGAAGGCATTGTGATGTTGCTCTCTTCGACCCATCATCTTGTTTTGTCTAGTTCATGTTGAATTCTTTCCATTTACAGTCGGAGTGCTGCCCAAATCACATCATTCTTATTCCTTCCCTATTTTGTTTTAACCGGAGTCTTGTGTCTATCATTCCTCTTCTAACCGGAGTCTCATCCAAGTGCTTTCATCTTGCCAACTTCATATTCTTACCTTCCATTTCCAACCGGAGTGTTGTCGTAATTGATCCTTATCGTTCCTTGTACATCTCGTTTCAACCGGAGTGCTTGCTTATACTTCTTGTCCATTGCAATCCCTTTTCTTATGTCTTTCAACCTACAAGGTTCTAGTAATGTTCCTTGTTTCTCTTTTCTAACGGAGTGCTCTCCAATTCGTTCAACTCTGTTGTGTTCTTTCTTTCTTTCAATTTGTTCAACCTCTCAAGGTTTGTGGTTTCACTCATTTATCAAAGAAGCAACTTAGTTTTACCTCTTCTCTTTCTCCTCCGTTGCCCCTCCGATGCCATTCTAGATCTCGGGACGAGATCCTCTCGTAGTGGTGGAGTGTTGTAACGCCCCGAGACCGATGTGCCGGGTGTCGTTTAGTTATTCGTTGTCGTTGCCGTGTCTTTGCTTGCGTGTTGCATCTCATCATGTCATCATGTGCATTGCATCATCATGTTTTAAAACTTGCATCTGTCCCGGTCTCCTCGTCCTCTCCGTTGTCCGTTCTGAGCCCAACCACACTTGCACGCGCCCGCGACATGTCCGGAATAGTATTTTATAAGTGACCGGAAAATGTTCTCGGAATGGGATGAGAGTTGACGTGTGGTCTTATTATAGTGTAGATAGACCGCCTATCAAGTTTCATCACATTCGGAGATCGTTTGATGCCCCAACGGATAAATATAGCGGCAATATAGTCGGTCTAACGTCGGACGTTTTCGGTCTCCGAAAACAGTCGCCGGGCCGCCTTCTCTTCTCTTCTCTCAGCTCGAGACCGTCTACACAGCTCACTACCTACCGCCAGGCCCTACCTAACCTCTCTCGTCAGCCCGCGACCCTCCTCGCGCGCGCGTCCGAAAAGCTGTCCCGGACCCGACCCGAACTGTCGCCACCGTTGTGTCCGGATCATCCCCAAACATCTACAAAATGTCACCGTTTTCTTATTGGGCTCCCTAGCCTATTCTTTCCGAACCGCCTGACTTCGATCGGAGGTTCCATTTTAGACCTAACCTAACCCACTTCTATTTATAATCAGATCAACCCTAGACCCTAGCCAGACAAACTCCCTCCAATCCCGAGTGCGCCGCCACCCCCCCTCGGATCCAGCACCGCACCTACCAGCCTCCTTCCTCATTTTTCCCCATCGGGCCAACCACCGTCCACCTCTCGATCCTCTCCAGATCCAACCACTGCACAGCCAACGCCCCTAGATGCCCGATTCGATTTGGATCGAGGCAAGCCTCCCACGTCAAGCTCTCGTGCAACCTCCCGCACTCGTGGAGATGCCCCTGCTCCATCCAGGATCGTTCTCGGGAGCCGCCTCCACCCTGGACGTCCCGTGCGCCTCCTCTGCTTGCCCCTCGTCCGCCCGAGCACCGCCGCGCCGGCTGGCGAGCCGACGCAGACGAGCACCAGCAGGACGTCCTCGTCGCCCCTGCTCCCTTCCCTTTCTCTTCTTCGTTGAAGCTCTCTCTGACCACCCCCTCGTCCTGTTTCTCTCACAGGGATCCATGGTGCCACCGCTCGGAGCTCCATCCGCGCCCATCCCCGAGCTCCCGCTGCTTCACCCTCGCCGGATCCCTTCGACCATCGCCGAAAATGGGGCCGCCGCACCCGGATCTGTTCTGTTCTGGCCGCCGGAGCCTGCGTCCCTCCCTCGCGTTGGCTGCGGCCTCGACCCGAGCCAGCATGGACGAGCGCCAGAACCCAGCTTCCCCTGCCTCGCCCATGGGCTTCTTCGTTCGATCCAACCGCCCTGCCCGTTGACCTCCACGCCCGTGTGGACCAAGTTCAACCGCAGAACGCTGCGGCCCAGCGCACCAAGCCGCAGCCAGCCCTTTCAGCTGCTACATCTACTGGGCCGAGCCCATGGGTGACCTTCCCCAGCTCCTCCAGATTTGGCCCGTTTCTTTTTTTTCCTTAGCTGCGATTTTATCAATTTGCAGGGATTTGCACTTTTACAGATAGGCCCCTAAACTTCATGCATATAATAACTTAATAACCATGCATCAGATTAAAACAATATATATATGAAACATGCTTAGAATTGCATCTAGTTTCATAATATGTCAGTTTCATCCATGTTTAAAATGATGTTTGTCTAAATTTGCTCCTATGTCATGTTAAAATGATTTAATTCATAACTAAATAACCGTAGCTCCGAATTAAATAAACTTTATATGTAAATGGGGTAGAATTTTGCCTAGTTTAACATGGTGCACTCATCTTGCATGTTTAACAACTCTAAAATATTGTTTAGGGCAGAACAGTACCAAACCTAATTTTTGCATATGGGGATTTACTGGAATTGTTGTTCGTTGCTTCCGGCCTCATTTAAACTTGCCTAGATAGGTAGTTTTGTTGTGCTTCACCTCTTGCCATGCTAACACCATTTAATATTGTTGGGTACATATACAAGATCGAACTAAATAATTGATGTGGTGTTTTCTTGAATATGCAACTCCGTTGCATATTGAGCTCCACTTAATTTGTAGGATTGCTTGTGCACTTTGCCATGCCATGCTTCATTAAATCGGACATGCATCATACTTGATTGTGCATCATGCCATGTTGATGTGTTGGTTATTTACTATGTTGTGTGCTTCTTTTCCGGTGATTGCTTCCTCGGGTTGATTCCGGTAACGTCGTGTTGTGAGGATCCGTTCGTCTACCCCCGTTTGTCTTCTTCATGGGCTCGTTCTTCTTCCTTGCGGGATCTCAGGCAAGATGATCATACCCTCGAAATCACTTCTATCTTTGCTTTGCTAGATGCTCGCTCTTGCTATGCCATTGCTACGATGCCTACCACTTGCTTGTCAGCCTCCCAAATTGCCATGTTCAGCCTCTAACCCACCATTGTCCTAGCAAACCGTTGATTGGCTATGTTACCGCTGTGCTCAGCCCCTCTTATAGCGTTGTTAGTTGCAGGTGAAGATTGAAGTCTGTTCCTTGTTGGAACATGGAGATGTTGTTCCTTGTTGGAACATGTTTACTTGTTGGGATATTACTATATGTCTTATTTAATTAATGCATCTATATACTTGGTAAAGGGTGGAAGGCTCGGCCTTATGCCTGGTGTTTTGTTCCACTCTTGCCGCCCTAGTTTCCGTCATATCGGTGTTATGTTCCCGGATTTTGTTCCTCACGCGGTTGGGCTATAATGGGAACCCCTTGACAGTTCGCCTTAAGTAAAGCTTTTCCAGCAATGCCCAACATTGGTTTTACCATTTGCCACCTAGCCTTTTTCCCTTGGGAGTCGCGCATCCCGAGGGTCATCTTATTTTAACCACCCCCCCCCCCCCGGGCCAGTGCTTGTCTAAGTGTTGGTCCGAACTGAGCTACCTGCGGGGCCACCTCGGGGAAACTTGAGGGTTGGTTTTACTCGTAGCTAGTCTCATCTGAGTGTGCCCTGAGAAAGAGATATGTGCAGCTCCCATCAGGATGTCGGCACATCGGGCGGTGTTGCTGGTTTAGTTTTACCCTGTCGAAATGTCTTGTTGTACCGAGGCACCGAGCCTGATCGGAATGTCTCGGGTGGAGGTCTATTCCTTCGTTGACTGTGAGAGCTTGTGATGGGCTAAGTTGGGACACCCCTGCAGGGATTTGAACTTTCGAAAGCCGTGCCCGCGGTTATGGGCAGATGGGAATTTGTTAACGTCCGGTTGTAGAAAACCTGAAGTTGACCTTAATTAAAATGAATCAACTGCGTGTGTAACCGTAATGGTCTCTTTCCGGCGGAGTCCGGGAAGTGAACACGGTTGTTAGAGTTATGCTTGACGTAGGTAGTTCAGGATCACTTCTTGATCATACTTTTATCGACCGTGCTTTGCCTTCTCTTCTCGCTCTCATTTGCGTATGTTAGCCACCATATATGCTAGTCGCTTGCTGCAGCTCCACCTCATACCTTTACCTTACCCATAAGCTTAAATAGTCTTGGTCGCGAGGGTGCGAGATTGCTGAGTCCCTGTGGCTCACAGATACTTCCAAAACCAGTTTGCAGGTGCCGATGAGTCCGTGCAGATGACGCAGCCCAGCTCAGGAGGAGCTCGTTGAAGACCTTGTTTATTTGTGTTGTTTCGTTCTAGTTGATCAGTAGTGGAGCTCAGTTGGGGTCGATCGGGGACCTTTGTCGCATTTGGGGTTCTTCTTTTATTTTGGTTCCGTAGTCGGACCATGAGTGTATTTGATTGATGTAATGCTTTATTCATGTATTAGTGTGAAGTGGCGATTGTAAGCCAACTATGTATCTCTTTCCCTTATGTATTACATGGGTTGTGTGAAGATTACCTCACTTGCGACATATGTCTTCAATGCGATTATGCCTCTAAGTCGTGCCTCGACACGTGGGAGATATAGTCGCATCGGGTGTTACAAGTTCGTACCTCCTTCTCCGTGAACGGCATTTCAAGATGTTCGTTCATCGGATCGGTCACTCGAGTTGGAACCAAATTCATCAGTTCATCAAGCGGTTTAAACCCTTGGGATGTGTACAGAGTTTGAAAAAACTGATGTACTTCAATATGATCATCCTCCCGTGTTTGACAAACTGACCCATTTGCACGCTCAAGCCTTTCAATCTTATTTATTCTCCTTCGTTGTGCTGCTTGTGCATGAAAAAAATTGTATTTCGTTCGCCCTCGCGCGAGTACGACACTCTAGACCGTTGCCGCATCCATATTTCCTCCTGATGAATTGCTTCTCTCAGCTTTTTGACTGTAGCCTTTTCTTCATCAGTGGGGCCTCTCCCAGCCGCTCGGCTCCTCAGACGGTTCAACTTCTCCCGGAGCTTCCTGACTGTAGCCGTCAAACTGCCAAACTCCCGAGCGCCCCATGCAGATAATGAGCTCTGCATGTCATTTAACGCACCAAGTACACATGCCAGCCCTTGCTGACCCGCTCCCTTTTGCCAATTAGTCATGACAATACTATCATAATCTGCATGTGTCTGCCACACATCCTCATAGCGAAATTGTTTCGCTCCTTGTCTTCCCCCCACGACACCATGTTCCCGCAGCTGTACCAGCACAAAGCAGTGGTCAGACTCTGTAGTACTAATGTGTCGAACTCTGGTATGGCCAAAACGATTGATGAGCTCCGGATTTCCAAATGCTCTATCCAGCCGAGCTTTAACATTGTCATCACCTGCTTGGCCATTATCCCATGTATACTCCATTCCAGTCCATCCTAGATCCTGGAACAAGCACTCATCAATTATATCTCGGAACGCCCTCATCTGCCACTCCGGACGGGCAGCTCGTGAAAAGTGCTCCGATGCAAATAAGGTTTCATTAAAGTCACCAATACATAACCATGTTGGATGCTGGATGGAGAATAAGGTTCGAAGAAATCTCCAGCTATGGTGTCTATCTGCTGCTCGTGGGGCTCCATAGAATCCCGTGAGTCTCCATTTTTCAGAGATGTGATCACTTTTCTGCACCATTAGATCTATATGGCCAGAACTATAGTTTTGAAGTTCAACCTGCACTTCGGCTGACCAAAACAAACCAATACCTCCACTTAGACCATCACTATCTACTGCGAAACAGCCTACAAAACCAAGTTGATTCTTTATGTTTTCCACTCTTTTAGCTGCAATCTTTGTCTCCATTACAAATAGAAGACAGGGCCCTTCTTGCTTCACTACACTGCGAAGCTCACGAACTGCCGCTGGGTTCCCAAGCCCACGGCAGTTCCAGCTAAGACAATTCATGGCGACGGGCAGGGCCGCACCGCAGCCTCTGCCGATGTCCCGGAGTTAACCGGAGTAGGTTTCTTTCTCTTTGGCGACCTCTTGCCATCTTCACCTTTCTCAGAGGAGTCGGTCGGGTCCTCATCAGTCCCCTGTTTACCTCCCCCTTGGTTGTCTGGCTCGTTCATCAGCAAGGGCATAACCCTCCTGTACTCCTTTTTGTTCCTCGGCGGCCCCCCTTTTCTTTTGTTTTGATTCATATTCTTTGCTGGGGAAGTAACCTCGGTTCCTTTCTCAACTGCAGTACCTGAACCCTTTGTACCAGTTGTATCTCTCTGGTTGCTTGATTGCTCTTTTGGCACGTACTCACTAGCATTAGGTATTTTGCGATCATCTGGTGCCCGCGTCCCTTTCCCAAAGGGAAGATCCCCATTAGCATCGCTCGTTCCAGGGGTCGGACAGTGCAAATCAGAGTGGCCCAAGCGTCCACATGAGAAGCAGAAGTGTGGAACATTTTCATAGAGAATATCATAAAGATCCGTGCTCTTCCTCCGCGCCGACTCAATCAGAATCCACCGCCTTAGAGGTTTTTCCACATCAACTGAAACTCTGGCTCTCAGATAGCCATTAGCATGATCAAACTGCACACAAGTTGCCTCCTTGTCAATCTGCTTTGCAATAGCACCACACCATTTGTCATTACGCAGGTTGAAGGGAAGATTTACTACCCTCGCCCACATATGGATCTTGTCAAAACTCAGTTCAAATGGGCGCATGCATTCATCAAACTCCGCCAAAACGACAGCATTCTTACTAACGTGCCACGGCGCCCCTTCCCAGACGCGATCCCTGTCTCTTTGGCTAGCAAATTCAGCCACGAACATATTATCTCCAACCGATCTGAAGACCAAACCTTTAGGGTTTCCCCAAGCTGGACGGAGAGCGCTGATGATTGTTTGGATGTGAAGAACCCTCCTATGTAGCACTTTTCCAGCCAGCATCCACCTCTCTTGAATCCCTTCATCTCTATCATCCAGAACAAGCGGCGCAGCCTCCTCCTCGGTGATATCCAATTTGCCTAGGGCCTCCGCTAACTTCGCCCTTGCCGCACGGGGAGACAAGGGCTCCTTCCCGCTGCTATGGCCCGATGATATTGCCATCCTCCAGCCACAGATCCTGTGAGCCGTGCCGGAGATCAGCACGCGCCGCCAAGATCCACCCGCAAACCCTAATCGCCTCTAGAGGGCGCTCCGGGTATTGCGGGGAAAAAACCTCTGCTTTACCATGGGTGACAAGACCCTGGCCAATGTTCCTAGTAATCTCCATAGTATTTTGTTGGCTGATTGTAAGGGCATCTCCAACATTATGTACTAAGGGCCCGTTCGGAAGTGCTCCTGCTTCCCAAACGAGCCAGCTTCTTGCGGGAGCTGGGTGGGCTGGCTTCTCGCGGGAGTTGGGCGAGCGTTTGGAGCAAAGCAGGCCAGACTTGGTGGGAGCTATAGCGATAGGAAAACAGGAGCAAAGCAGGCCACATGCGACTGCAAAACGAATCATTTTCTTGACTTGGCGGTGGCATTCCTAGTAATTAATCTGAACTTCTCCTTCGTCGTTTCCTGAAGCTGGGCTTGGGCAGCTTCTCAAATTTGCACTAGAAGTCGCCTCCACTTCTTGAAGCTAGCTTAGCGGAGTCGAAGCTCGGCCAGCTTCTCGCTTGCTTCCGGGGAAGCGCAGAGGAGGAGCACTTCCGAGCGGGGCCTAAATCAGACACACAAATTGTATCTAGCCTTATGCATCAAATAGGCATCAAATCGGATAGCAACGTGAGTCGATTTTTAGAATGAAAGAAATATTTGGACCGCACGGTCCAGATATTTAGGGACGGTTTGGTGCACGACATTGGAGATGCCCAGGTCATGGATCGGCGGGTTTCCTCTTGCGCCAGAATCGGATGGACGCGCACTCTGGTGGCAAGAAAGGCTCGAAGGCTTAGGCCAACTCCACCGCGCGACCCTATCATGTCCGCCCCGTCCGTTTTGGGTAAAATGGACAAACGAGGTGGCCCAGCGCGGGGGAGCAAACGGACTTTTGTCCGTTTTGTGTCCGCTTTCGACCCATTCATGGCCCAAGTTTGCGCCGCTTTTGGGGTGAAACGGACATCACGCGGACGTGCGGGCCGTCTGCGCATGTCCTCCCTTGGCCTGCCCGTCGGTGGCACAGGGCGGGCCTTTTTCTATCCGCCCCCTCCCTTCCTCCGGCCGCACCCCCTCCACTCTTCTCCTCGTTGCCGCCGCCGCCGCTGCCATTGCAGCCGTGCAGTTCGGACGCGCGCTCGCCCAGCCCCTTCCCCTCGGCGCCGCCCCACGACCCAACCACGGCCGCCTGGTTTGCGCACCCGCCGACCGGATTTGGGGCGGATCCGGTCGGTCTTGAGCTCGCCCTGCTGTGGGAGGCCGGGCCGCACCATGGACTGGCCGGGCACCTCGCCGGAAGGCCCTGGCAGGGCCGCAAGGCCACATGCAGGGAATGGCTCCTCCTCTAGCCGCTCGGATCTGCACCGTCGGTGGTCCGCCGGCAGATACACGAATGGCGGTCAGCCGAGCTCGGTGCTTGCCCAAAAGCTCGCCGGCGCACCGTTGCCACTCATTAAGTGCAACCACTGCCCAAGGATGGTCGTGCGCCGCGTGTCTACAACGCCGGAACATCCCGGATGGGTGTTCATCAAGTGCTTAAACGATGGGGTATGTGCTCTTTTTAGCTTCGGTTTGTGCTCTAGTTTTGACTAGTTGTGCTAACTACAAATTTTATTGTGTAGCATGGATGCAAGTTTTGGTATTGGGAAGAAGAGTACATCGATATATTGATAGAGCGAAATTTAGTACATGTTCGTGCACTTTTAGCTAGCATAGAGGCTGTAGATGAGACAAGTGCACTTGTTGCTAGATTAGAGGCTAGACATGAGACTAGGTGTGAGGAAGCAACATCGACTTCTGGCTTGAAGAAGAAAGGAGGATGCCAGATCGAGCCTCCTCCACAGATCAACAATGAGTGCATCGAGAAGGCCCTAACCTTACTCAAGGGAGCAGTTATGGAAGTTGGGCATCTTCTAAAATGTATTTTTGTTGTTCTTATTTTCTTTGGTCTTGCTTTACTAGTCAAAATATGATGATATATTCTTCATGTACCGAAAATGAATGATGAAAAAAAGTTAAGGACTTGTAAAGAAAAATGTACGTGGACAGGATACGGCCGGGATGCATCCGCGCGCTGGGCGCACGGCCACCGCATTCCAGGACAGGCCCGGACACGACCCCATCGCCCTACCCAAACGGACAGAATCCGGACAAAACAAACGTCCGTGTGAGGTCGTACGGTAGAGTTGGCCTTAGAGGCATCCAAAGCACGTGTGGTAAGTAAATCCACCTTGCTTTGTCAAAGGAAATTCAGCACGGAGCTCGGTTGTAGAGGGCCCAACCTCACACTTCCACAGTCAAATCAAGTGCGCTCCAAGCAGTTGCAACCTCACGCCCTTTCGCTTTTCCTATAATCAATTCAAGTGCGTTCCAAGCAACTGAGACCTCGCACGTTTTCTGGAGTAATTTCCTAGCAGCTATCATTTCTTCTACTAGCCTGCAGCTAAAATGCCCCCAAGCTGCCAGATTGCTGCTGGCTCCACCATGCAGGTTGACGGTGAGTTGACAGACGAGATCGGGCAGCTCGCTAGATGCTCCCCTGTGTTGGGGCCTCGTGCTGGTTGATTCCTTGCAAAGCTTGCTTTTAATTTACCTTTCCCGGATGGATCGATCGATCTCATCTAGTACGTGCAGTGCAGCATCGTGGCGCTAGCTTAGCTAGCAAGGTCTCTGCGGGTGTGGATCGATCGGATCCCGGTGGCTAGCTAGCGAGTTTCTTCAGATCTGGGGGGTTCCCTGCTCACACGGCCACGGCGACGCCTTTTCCGGACTGAATCGACCGTTCACCTGTTACGAGATGATGAAAGAACAAACGCCTATGATAATTGCAAAAAGGACATACATGAACTCTTGCGACGAACGGGAACGGAAGAATTCTTTCACGATGGAGCACCAATCAGCGAGCGTGAGCGTGAGATGGCCAAAGACATTTCGGATCAGGCGAATCTAGTACGTACACTAGACAGACAGCTTGGAAGTCCAAGTCGCGAGCAGTTTGGTGCGCCTCAACGCACAGGCGACCGACGAACAGTCACGACGGCCGCCGGGGCAGGTAGGCCGCGCCGCATTAGTGAGCGGCGGCGACCCGATCAGCCGCGCCGACGCCACCATCCACGACCCGGGCCGGGTGGTGGTGAGTGGGCTTGTCCCAGACCCCGACCCCGACCCAACTTGTCTGTTGTCCCGCGGGACCAGGGTCCATCCAGGCGGCCCTACGCTCCACCGACACCGCGCGGGGAAGTGGATCACGCAGCGCGCGCGGGCGGGGCCCGGGGCAACCGTACGTGGTGGACGCGATGCCCTGTGCCTGGCTCCGTGGACCAGCGGAGTGGGATATGGAGCTGCGGGCCCGCGTGTCGGTAGGTGCGGCGCAGTGGGCGTGGTGCGCGGTGGGGTGGATCACGCGTTCGGCCTCTGTGTTTGCGCAGTCGGCTCCCGCTCACGCGTTCGGCCCCATTTCCCGCGGGGCGGTGTGTGCCGAGCCCGAGACCCGAGAGGAACGCGGCTGCTGTTTTTCACATTGCCACCCTCCGAAGAAAATGGTTCATTCATTCCGCATTTCGTACACAATACTACTTCCCTTCCCTACGCACCCTCTGTAATTCTCAAAATTGTGAGTTTGCCATTCTCCGCAAAAAGAAAACTAGAAAAGAGAGCATGATGCTTCCCGTCTCCTCTCAAGTTTGGAATCGGCATGTTTAGGGATACACTTAGCAAAGCGGTCGTGCGCTTGGAGCAAAACCAAGACAGGGCTAACATTTAGGAATCTCATAACACCCAGGTACGAGCACATGACAAATCAAACGTTTTCAATAGCAAATTTAGTGACGCGAGGATGACAACTTTCATTTGCAAGCATGTCAACTTCGTGCTTCGCCTTATTTTTTTTGATAAAAAAAACTGTCATGTGTGTCAATTAACTTGTTATTCTCTTGTCACTAGAATTGCCATAAAAAACGTTTGATTTGCAATGTGCTCCTACATGACTTATCATTTGGAAACATTCATAGCCTGATGAAGATATGAAGTAGGCTATATGCAAGTAATTTTTTATGCTCAATAGAGCTCCACAGTTTGCTACATAATTGAGAGGAAAATAAATGTCTCAAAGATCGGTATCACCTTCCTCCCACTCTCCCACAAGTCAAGCTGACATTGGTAACCTTTGCCCGCATCCCTGTGGGCAATTGTTGTATTAGGAGTCAGAAAATGAGCCAATTTTAATGCCCGCGGAATGCTACTGGGTCAAATACCTTATGTAACATGTAAGAGGAGGACGAGGATGTGGCGGATACCCACCTCAGGTAATCCCAAATTTCTACTATCCTTGCTACCCCCCCCCCCCCCCCCCCCGCACCACCACCAAAAAAACCAAAGAAAACCATAACCTAGACACGACACATGCCTCCAAAGCCTTTCATGTTCTTTATTGTGCTGAAATAACATTTTTCTGCTGAAATGCTGCTGAATATTTGTGACGCCCGGGTAATTAAACTATAGTGAACCTCTGCTAATGATGCCACGTCACCTCGTTTATAGTTGCTAATCTCGAGTTAGTTCGAAACCGATTCAAATTTCAAATTCAAAAATAGGCAAACAATAAAAGTTTTCAAAATTTAAAACAAAAATGTTCGGTGGTTGCCAAATATTACAAAGATAATTATGGTGTATGGTTCACAATTTTATAAAATGCCTAAGTGTTTATAAATAAATAAAAACAGAAAAGAAAATAAATAAAAAGAAAACAGAAAGCAAATCAAAAAAAAAAAAAAAAAGGAAAGACCCCCCCCCACACTGGGCCTCGGCCCAGCTGCCCACCCACCCTCGGCCCAGCCGGTGGCCTGCCAGGCCGGCCCACCACCCCGTTCCCACATAACCCCCCGGAACCCTAGCCCGACCCCCACTTCCCCCCCCCCACTCCGAAAATATCTCCCTCCCCCCCCATCTCTCCCGATTGGATCGGGAGGAGACGGCCACCCCGACGCCGTCGTTGCCGGCCCCGCCGATCGCCTCCTCGTCCTCCTCCTCGCCGGTCTTCCCCGACCGCCCCCGAGCCCGCTGCCCCGTTCCCCTACTCCCCCTCCTCCCCGTGAGCTTCCCCCTTCGCCCTCCTCTCCCCCTAGGTCGCCTCGGGCGTCGCCGCACGATGCGCTTCGGCGCCACCGTCGCCCGCGCCGGGCCATCTCGCCCCGGCCCCTCACCGCTTCCCGTGCGGCTCCCCTGCCGCTGCTCTACCTCCCCCCCCCCTGCGCACGCGCCGCATCGCCCGCGCCCCGCGCGTGGACTCGCCCGCTCTGCCTCCCCCGCTCGGCTCCACCACGACCTTGCTCCGCGCTGCTCCTCCTCCTCCCCCCTGCTCGACGCGCCACCGCGCGCGCCCGGCGCTCGTCGCCGTGGCCACCGTGCGCGTGCGCCCCGTGCACGCCTCGCCGTCCCGCTCGTCGCGCCCGAACGCCCGCAACCTCGCGCTCTCCGTGCCTGGTCCGGCCGCACCGCCCACGGCCTCGGCAAGCCCCGACCCTCCTCTTGTCGTGCTGCCGCGGCTCCGCCGCCCCCCCCCAACCACGCTGCTGGCCCGCGCCGCGGCCAACCCCTCTCCGTCGACGCCCCGGCTCCGGCCGCTCCGGCCGCCGCGGCCGACGACTCCCCTGGCCGGTGCCCTGCTGCGTTGGGTCAGGGGCTCGGCCCGCTAACGGGCGCCCCGTGGCTCCTGCACCCGCGCGCCCAATGCGCCCGCACCCGTTAAGGCCCCCTGGGGCCACTGACAGAGGGGGCCCACGCCCCAGAACGTTTCTGTTAAAAAAAAAAAGGGAATAAAAAAAAATAATAATAAAAAAAAATATATAAAATAAATAATAATTGAAATAATTAAATAAACAATAATTAATTAATTAATTAATTAATTAATTGAGGAATTAATTAAGTTAATTAATTATAATTAAATTAACCTAATAACTAATTAAATTAATTAACTACTGTTAATTAACATAACTAATTTGTTAACTAAACTAATTAACCTAGTTAATTAGTTAATAGACAATGACATGTGGGTCCCACTGGACCCACCTGTCTGTTTGACTGGTCAACTGACCAGTTGACCTGCTGACATCACTTTGATGTCATGCTGACATCATCAGACACTATTCTGGATAATGTTTAATTAAATTAATTAAATAAATCCTAAAAATGATTTAAATCTTTTAAAATTAATATAAAATAAACCGTAACTCGGATCGAAAAACTTTGTACATGAAAGTTGCTCAGAACGACGAGACGATTCCGGATACGCATCCCGTTCGTCCACCACACCTCCCTAACCTATCGAACTCGCAACTTTCCCCCTCCGGTCCTCTGACCGAAAACGCAAAACATCGGGAATACTTCCCGGATGTCATCCCCCTTCACCGGTATCACCTACTACCACGTTAGGGCACGCCTAGCATCGTTACTTGTCATGTCATGCTTCACTAAGCATATGCTTGCATTATATTTATTGTTTCTTCCCCCTCTTCTCTCTCTAGACACCGAGACCGACGCCGCTGCTACCCCGTACGACTACGGAGTTGACGACCCCTCTCTCTTGCCAGATCAACCAGGCAAGCCCCCCCTTTGATCACCAGATATCGCCTACTCTTCTCTATACTGCTTGCATTAGAGTAGTGTAGCATGTTACTGCTTTCAGTTAATCCTATACTGCTGCATAGCCTGCCCTTGCTACTACTGTTGATACCTTTACCTGCTATCCTAAATGCTTAGTATAGGATGCTAGTTTATCATCAGTGGCCCTACATTCTTGTCCGTCTGCCAGGCTATACTATCGGGCCGTGATCACTCGGGAGGTGATCACGGGTATATACTTTATACTTTATACATGATACATGTGGTGACCAAAGTCGGGTTGGCTCGAGGAGTACCCGCGAGTGATTCACAGATTGGGGGCTGAAAGGACCTTTGTCCCGACGGCCCTCTGTGTGGATCTTTGTGGCGGAGCGACAGGGCAGGTTCCGACCACCTAGGAGAGAGGTGGGCCTGGCCCTGGTCGGTGTTCGCGGATACTTAACACGATTAACGAGATCTGGGTATTTGATCTGAGTCTGGCCATTTGGTCTATACGCACTAACCATCTACGTGGGAGCAGTTATGGGTATCCCGGCGTCGTGGTATCAGCCGAAGCCTTCGTGACGTCAGCGACTGAGTGGCGCGCGCCGGATTGGACTGGAAGGCCACTAGGCTAGGTCTGCTTTCGGCCGCGTTCGCAACGTGCAGGTGTGCAAAGGGCGATGGGCCCAGACCCCTGCGCCATAGGATTTAGACCGGCGTGCTGACCTCTCTGTTGTGCCTAGGTAGGGCTGCGACGTGTTGATCTTCCGAGGCCGGTCATGACCCAGGAAAGTGTGTCCGGCCAAATGGGATCGAGCGTGTTGGGGTATGTGGTGCACCCCTGCAGGGAAGTTTATCTATTCGAATAGCCGTGTCCCTCGGTAAAAGGACGACCCGGAGTTGTATCTTGACCTTATGACAACTAGAACCGGATACTTAATAAATCACACCCTTCCAAGTGCCAGATACAACCGGTGATCGCTCTCTCACAGGGCGACGAAGGGAGGATCATCGGTTAGGATTATGCTATACGATGCTACTTGGAGGACTTCAGTCTACTCTCTTCTACATGCTGCAAGACGGAGGCTGCCAGAAGCGTAGTCTTCGAAAGGATTAGTTATCCCCCTCTTATTCTGGCTTTCTGCAGTTCAGTCCACATATGATACCCTTACTCCATTTGATACCCATGCATATGTAGTGTAGCTCCTTGCTTGCGAGTACTTTGGATGAGTACTCACGGTTGCTTTCTCCCCCTTTTCCCCCCCTTTCCTTTCTTTCTGGTTGTCGCAACCAGATGTTGGGGCCCAGGAGCCTGACGCCACCGTCGACGACGACCCCTACACCGGAGGTGCCTACTACTACGTGCTGCCCGCTGACGACGACCAGGAGTAGTTAGGAGGATCCCAGGCAGGAGGCCTGCGCCTCTTTCGATCTGTATCCCAGTTTGTGCTAGCCTTCTTAAGGCAACTTGTTTAACTTATGTCTGTACTCAGATATTGTTGCTCCCGCTGACTCGTCTATGATCGAGCTCTTGTATTCGAGCCCTCGAGGCCCCTGGCTTGTAATATGATGCTTGTATGACTTATTTTATTTGTAGAGTTGTGTTGTGATATCTTCCCGTGAGTCCCTGATCTTGATCGTACACATTTGCGTGCATGATTAGTGTACGATTGAATCGGGGGAGTCACAAGTTGGTATCAGAGCCGACTGCCTGTAGGAATCCCCCTTCCACACTTCTTGGCCGAAGTCGAGTCTAGACATAGCAAAACTTTTTACTAACCTGGCTGTGTGCCTTACGGGCCCACGTCGCCATCGGGTGATACTAGGATCTTTTACTCCTCGACCTTTGCTCTGGGACTCTTAACTCTCTTCTACTCGGGTTAAACGAATTTACTAACTCTGACACTAGGATCCCGTTACGACATTCACCCCAAAGTTGGATAAGCCCTAGTTATTCTTTAGAGTAGTATTTGAACATTGTCCACCTTGTCATTTGACTCCTGTGAAAACATCTTTGTTTTCAGATGGAACCCACGAGGCAGGTCGTGCGCCACACGACGGCCATTGGTGCCTCAGGATCACCTGCTGTGTTGGTTGAGATGATGACCTATCTGGGTTATCGCTGGCACCCTGAGTACACCGTCTATGAGGAGTATCAGGATTTCAACCAGGAGCAGTACCGTGCCGTCGTCCACCTCTACTCTCGGGAGTATGACTCCACTACTGTGCTGCACACTGCTCATGGTGTTGGAGTGACTATCGATATGGCGGTCCACGATGCTGCTTATGCTGCTCTGACACGTCTTCGTGGCGAGTATCAGGAGTTGGACACCTCCCCCTTCAGGCATATTGCTATCGCATCCGATATTGGTGCGGAGGGTTACTACACTGCGGCCTACTCCACTGTCACCCGCGAGCCCTACTACCATCAGAACCTGGTTCTGCATGCTGATGGGCTGGATAGAGCTATCCGAGCTCTTCGACACGAGTTGTACACCACCCGTCAGCACCTGTATCGTGCTCTGACACTGTTGCACCCCTTTGTCCGATCTGGTGATCTGACGCGTTCTGCGATCTACCCCGCCAGGACCGTGATGCCCCAGGGCGTCGGCTGGCCAGATGTGGGAGGCTACTCTCCTGCCCTTGGTCCTCTCCTGCCACCTGCGCATCGGGTTCCGCACCAGAGTATCCGCGGACCCCAGGCTACTCGCGTGGAGGTCTTCCCTTCGCGTCACTGCCAGCTGTCGGGCTACACCTACCTCCGCAGTACCGCATGGGACTGACGTAGACTTGCTTATTAGAGTTAGATGCATTCGCCGCGAGCCTGTGTGCCGCCTATGATGTCTTAGTCTATGTACTGAACACTGTGTAACGAACTCTATGCATGATCTCTTTTGTAAGATATGCCGACTACTATGTGGTATCTATCGTGCTGCTTTCGTTGTGCATGTTTCATCATGAATGATGCTTGTTTTTACAATTCCTCAATGCTGAACTACCCCTGTTAAACATTGGCAGGATGGTTAGACCAGGTGGTCGTGGTCGTGGTGGCAACGCCCCACCACCGCCTGAGTACATGGCTGGTATGATCCAACAGTTTGAGCTGAATCGTCAGTTCATGGAGAATATGATGGCTCAGTTTCCTCGCCCCAATATGAACCAGCAGCCAACCCCAGTAACTCTGCAGGATTTCATGCGCCTGAACCCAACAGTGTACCGCAGCTCAACCCAGCCTCTGGATGCCGATGACTGGCTCCGTGACATCACCTATGAGATGGAGTCTGCTGATGTAGCCCCTGCCAGCTATGTCACCTTTGCTTCCTTCTTCCTGAAGGGACCCGCAGCTCAATGGTGGGACAGCCACAGGCGTACACTGCCAGCTGGAACAATCATCACCTGGCCAGACTTCCAAGCTGCCTTCCGTGCTCGCTTCATTCCTCAGGGAGTTATGGACCGGAAGAAGCGTGAGTTCCGCAACCTCACCCAAGGCAACAAAACTGTGGAAGCTTATCAGCGGGAGTTTCTGGACTTGTCCCGCTATGCTGAAGAAGACATTGCAACTGATGCACGCAGACAGGAGAAGTTCCGTGATGGCCTTCAAGCTGACATCAAACTCGCACTTCTAGTGCATGACTTTGCTGATTTCGCCACTCTGGTGAACAAAGCCATCAATGTCGAAACTGGTCTGCAGGAATACCAGAGCTCTCACAGGCGCAGCCGTGACACGGGCTCATCTTCGGGCCCGTCCTCGCAGAAGCGCAGGATATGGATTCCCAACAGCGTGTACCAGCCTAATACACCTGCCCCAAGGCAGTCCTATGCTGCACCTCGTCTGCCTACGGCTCCAACTAGGCAGCCAAGGCTTCCAGCTCCACCACCACAAGCTCCTGTTCCCACTCCCAATAATGGATTGTGCTTCAGGTGTGGACAACCAGGACATCGTGCTAGGGAATGCAACCAGAACCCGAATCAACTGGCCCTTCCAGCAGCTGGCCGTGGAAACAACCAGCCCCGCAACAACAATGCCAAGTCTTATGGCCGCGTTCATGCCAACCATGTTGATCTGACCGAAGCCCAAGACCAGCCTGCTACCGTGATGGGTACACTCCTCGTAAATTCAGTACCAGCATCTGTCTTATTTGATACAGGGGCATCACATTCATTCATATCAGCTGAGTTTGCATTCATGCATGGCATTAAATACGAAGAGATGAACACTGCGATTGTGGTACACACCCCTGCGGGCCAGTGTCAAACCTCTATGGTTAGTCACAACGTCCCCGTTGAAATTGAAGGACTGGAATTCCTTGCCTCCCCCATCGTACTAAAATCCTGTAGCATCGACCTCATTCTGGGAATGGATTGGTTGAAAGTGCATACTGCTTCTATAGTTTGCGCCACTAAGGTCGTCCATCTGTTACACCCTTCTGACGAAATAATAGCTTACCAAGCTCATCTAGTTCAGAACGCCGAGGCACGACTTTATGCCTTGAATGCGTTGAACGCTGCACCACTCGAGGGCATTGAAAACATTCCCGTCGTTCGTGAATTCCAAGATGTCTTCCCAGAAGAACTTCCAGGGATTCCCCCTGCTAGAGCTGTCGAATTCATCATCGACTTGAAACCCGGCACCACCCCTATAGCTAAACGACCCTATAAGATGCCGCCGCATGAACTCATTGAGCTTAAGGAGGAAATCGACAAATCTCTTGACAAAGGTTTCATTCGTCCAAGTTGCTCTCCTTGGGGAGCACCTTCTCTTTTTGTTAAGAAGAAGGATGGGACAAACCGATTGGTCCAAGACTACCGTCCTATAAACCAAGCTACCATTCAGAATAAATACCCTCTTCCTCGGATCAATGATCTTTATGATCAACTGGCTGGTTCATCAGTGTTCTCCAAACTCGACTTGAGGTTGGGTTACCACCAGATCCGTGTTCGTGAAGAGGACATCCCAAAAACCGCCTTCGTGACTCGGTATGGATCATACGAGTACACCGTCATGTCATTCGGCTTAACGAATGCTCCAGCCACCTTCTCTCGTCTGATGAATTATATATTCATGGATTACCTCGACAAGTTCGTCGTGGTTTATTTGGACGATATCCTTGTATTTTCCAAGAACAAGGAGGAGCATGCTGAACATCTTCGTCTTGTGCTAGAGAAGCTTCGAGAACATCAGCTGTATGCTAAGTATTCCAAGTGTGAATTCTGGCTTTCCGAAGTAACCTATCTTGGGCATGTCATCTCCAAAGATGGTATTGCCGTCAACCCTGAACGAGTTCAGGCTATTCTCGATTGGACTCCTCCGAAGAATGTGAAGCAAGTCCGAAGTTTTCTCGGTCTCGCCAGCTATTGCCGTCGATTCGTCGAGAACTTCTCCAAGATTGCCAGGCCTCTGACTAATTTATTGCATAAGGGTGTCAAGTTCGACTGGACAGACAAGTGTCAGGAAAGTTTCCAGGCGCTCAAAGACAAATTGACTTCTGCCCCCGTGCTTGCACCACCTGATACTAAGAAGGACTTCGTCATTTACTGCGACGCTTCCCGTCAAGGATTAGGCTGTGTCCTAATACAAGAGCGCAGAGTGATTGCTTATGCCTCTCGTCAATTGCGCCCTCACGAAGAAAACTACCCAGTTCACGACCTCGAGCTTGCTGCTGTCATTCATGCACTGAAGCAGTGGCGACATTACCTTCTCGGTAATCGTTGCGAGATCTTCACCGACCATCAAAGTCTGAAGTATCTCTTTACTCAGCCAGATTTGAACCTACGTCAGCAAAGATGGATGGAGACTGTTGCAGACTTTGACGTGGATATATCATATACCCCCGGCAAGGCTAATGTGATGGCTGATGCCTTGAGCCGCAAGTCTTACTGCAACCACCTCCAGGTTCATAAAGTTCAGCCCTCGCTTACCGAAGAATTTAGAAGGCTGAACCTCCATATTGTTCCTCCGGGATCACTCGCTCCCCCTCCCGAAGGTTTCCCCAAACAGAACCTCCATGTTGTTTCCAAGGGTTCTCTCAATACCCTGGTTGCGAAACCAGATCTTGTGGACACCATCAAATGGATACAGAAGTGTGACGATGAAGTCCTCAAGATTAAGCGCGACCTCAAAAGGGGAAAGCCCTCATTCTTCACGATCGCCGACGATGGCGCCTTGTATTTCAAAGGCCGCTTAGTGGTACCATGTTCGAAGAAAAACCTGGATAAGACTAAAAGGGTTATGCAAGAAGCCCATGACACGCCTCTGTCCATCCATCCTGGTAGTACCAAGATGTACCAGGATATTCGTCAAAGATTCTGGTGGTCTAATATGAAGCAGGACATTGCTCGTTATGTTGCGGAATGTGATGTTTGTCGCCGAATCAAAGCAGAGCATCAAAGGCCTGCTGGAACTCTGCAACCTATCTCTATTCCTGAATGGAAATGGGACCACGTTGAAATGGACTTCGTCACTGGATTTCCCAAATCTCAGAAAGGTAATGATGCTATTCTTGTCGTCATTGACCGGCTTTCCAAAGTTGCCCATTTTCTGGCGGTCAAAGAGACAATCACTGCTAGTCAGCTTGCTACTCTCTACATGGCCAGAATTGTTTCACTTCACGGTATTCCACTGGTTATCAGTTCAGACCGTGGCAGCCTATTCACTTCAAGGTTTTGGGCGAGTTTCCAAGAAGCTATGGGAACTCATCTGTCGTTCAGTACTGCGTTTCATCCTCAGTCGCAAGGACAGGTTGAACGTGTCAACCAAGTTCTCGAAGACATGCTTCGAGCTTGTGTAATCTCATTCGGCAAGAAATGGGAGGAATCTCTTCCATATGCCGAGTTCTCTTATAATAATAGCTATCAAGCTAGTCTGAAGATGTCCCCCTTCGAAGTGTTATATGGACGAAAGTGCCGAACCCCTCTGAACTGGTCAGAAACTGGGGAACGTCCACTCTTTGGTCCGGATATTATCCAACAGGCCGAAGAACAAGTTCGCATTATTCGCGAGCATCTCAAGACTGCTCAGTCACGTCAGAAAAGTCAGTATGACCGTCATCACCAAGACATGGTCTATCAACCTGGCGAAAAGGCTTATCTTCGAGTTACACCAATGAAGGGTGCTCACCGCTTCGGGATCAAAGGGAAGCTAGCTCCCCGCTATATTGGCCCATTCACTATTCTGGAAAGGCGTGGAAAGGTGGCATATCAACTGGAGCTTCCGCCGAACCTTTCTCAGGTTCACGATGTGTTCCATGTGTCACAACTCCGCCGTTGCTTCAAGGATCCAATCCGAGCGGTGGATCATGAAGTGCTCGAATTGCAACAGGACCTCTCTTATAAAGAGCATCCGGTCCGCATTCTTGACCAAGCTGAACGCCGCACACGTCAGAAGGCGATCAAATTCCTCAAGGTCCAGTGGTCGAATCACTCCGAGGACGAAGCCACCTGGGAACGCGAGGATCGCCTGCGTGATGAATACCCCGCATTGTTTCCTTCTACCTCCTAAATCTCGGGACGAGATTTCTTGTAGTGGAGGAGATTTGTGACGCCCGGGTAATTAAACTATAGTGAACCTCTGCTAATGATGCCACGTCACCTCGTTTATAGTTGCTAATCTCGAGTTAGTTCGAAACCGATTCAAATTTCAAATTCAAAAATAGGCAAACAATAAAAGTTTTCAAAATTTAAAACAAAAATGTTCGGTGGTTGCCAAATATTACAAAGATAATTATGGTGTATGGTTCACAATTTTATAAAATGCCTAAGTGTTTATAAATAAATAAAAACAGAAAAGAAAATAAATAAAAAGAAAACAGAAAGCAAATCAAAAAAAAAAAAAAAGAAGGAAAGACCCCCCCCCACACTGGGCCTCGGCCCAGCTGCCCACCCACCCTCGGCCCAGCCGGTGGCCTGCCAGGCCGGCCCACCACCCCGTTCCCACATAACCCCCCGGAACCCTAGCCCGACCCCCACTTCCCCCCCCCACTCCGAAAATATCTCCCTCCCCCCCCATCTCTCCCGATTGGATCGGGAGGAGACGGCCACCCCGACGCCGTCGTTGCCGGCCCCGCCGATCGCCTCCTCGTCCTCCTCCTCGCCGGTCTTCCCCGACCGCCCCCGAGCCCGCTGCCCCGTTCCCCTACTCCCCCTCCTCCCCGTGAGCTTCCCCCTTCGCCCTCCTCTCCCCCTAGGTCGCCTCGGGCGTCGCCGCACGATGCGCTTCGGCGCCACCGTCGCCCGCGCCGGGCCATCTCGCCCCGGCCCCTCACCGCTTCCCGTGCGGCTCCCCTGCCGCTGCTCTACCTCCCCCCCCCCTGCGCACGCGCCGCATCGCCCGCGCCCCGCGCGTGGACTCGCCCGCTCTGCCTCCCCCGCTCGGCTCCACCACGACCTTGCTCCGCGCTGCTCCTCCTCCTCCCCCCTGCTCGACGCGCCACCGCGCGCGCCCGGCGCTCGTCGCCGTGGCCACCGTGCGCGTGCGCCCCGTGCACGCCTCGCCGTCCCGCTCGTCGCGCCCGAACGCCCGCAACCTCGCGCTCTCCGTGCCTGGTCCGGCCGCACCGCCCACGGCCTCGGCAAGCCCCGACCCTCCTCTTGTCGTGCTGCCGCGGCTCCGCCGCCCCCCCCCAACCACGCTGCTGGCCCGCGCCGCGGCCAACCCCTCTCCGTCGACGCCCCGGCTCCGGCCGCTCCGGCCGCCGCGGCCGACGACTCCCCTGGCCGGTGCCCTGCTGCGTTGGGTCAGGGGCTCGGCCCGCTAACGGGCGCCCCGTGGCTCCTGCACCCGCGCGCCCAATGCGCCCGCACCCGTTAAGGCCCCCTGGGGCCACTGACAGAGGGGGCCCACGCCCCAGAACGTTTCTGTTAAAAAAAAAAAGGGAATAAAAAAAAATAATAATAAAAAAAAATATATAAAATAAATAATAATTGAAATAATTAAATAAACAATAATTAATTAATTAATTAATTAATTAATTGAGGAATTAATTAAGTTAATTAATTATAATTAAATTAACCTAATAACTAATTAAATTAATTAACTACTGTTAATTAACATAACTAATTTGTTAACTAAACTAATTAACCTAGTTAATTAGTTAATAGACAATGACATGTGGGTCCCACTGGACCCACCTGTCTGTTTGACTGGTCAACTGACCAGTTGACCTGCTGACATCACTTTGATGTCATGCTGACATCATCAGACACTATTCTGGATAATGTTTAATTAAATTAATTAAATAAATCCTAAAAATGATTTAAATCTTTTAAAATTAATATAAAATAAACCGTAACTCGGATCGAAAAACTTTGTACATGAAAGTTGCTCAGAACGACGAGACGATTCCGGATACGCATCCCGTTCGTCCACCACACCTCCCTAACCTATCGAACTCGCAACTTTCCCCCTCCGGTCCTCTGACCGAAAACGCAAAACATCGGGAATACTTCCCGGATGTCATCCCCCTTCACCGGTATCACCTACTACCACGTTAGGGCACGCCTAGCATCGTTACTTGTCATGTCATGCTTCACTAAGCATATGCTTGCATTATATTTATTGTTTCTTCCCCCTCTTCTCTCTCTAGACACCGAGACCGACGCCGCTGCTACCCCGTACGACTACGGAGTTGACGACCCCTCTCTCTTGCCAGATCAACCAGGCAAGCCCCCCCTTTGATCACCAGATATCGCCTACTCTTCTCTATACTGCTTGCATTAGAGTAGTGTAGCATGTTACTGCTTTCAGTTAATCCTATACTGCTGCATAGCCTGCCCTTGCTACTACTGTTGATACCTTTACCTGCTATCCTAAATGCTTAGTATAGGATGCTAGTTTATCATCAGTGGCCCTACATTCTTGTCCGTCTGCCAGGCTATACTATCGGGCCGTGATCACTCGGGAGGTGATCACGGGTATATACTTTATACTTTATACATGATACATGTGGTGACCAAAGTCGGGTTGGCTCGAGGAGTACCCGCGAGTGATTCACAGATTGGGGGCTGAAAGGACCTTTGTCCCGACGGCCCTCTGTGTGGATCTTTGTGGCGGAGCGACAGGGCAGGTTCCGACCACCTAGGAGAGAGGTGGGCCTGGCCCTGGTCGGTGTTCGCGGATACTTAACACGATTAACGAGATCTGGGTATTTGATCTGAGTCTGGCCATTTGGTCTATACGCACTAACCATCTACGTGGGAGCAGTTATGGGTATCCCGGCGTCGTGGTATCAGCCGAAGCCTTCGTGACGTCAGCGACTGAGTGGCGCGCGCCGGATTGGACTGGAAGGCCACTAGGCTAGGTCTGCTTTCGGCCGCGTTCGCAACGTGCAGGTGTGCAAAGGGCGATGGGCCCAGACCCCTGCGCCATAGGATTTAGACCGGCGTGCTGACCTCTCTGTTGTGCCTAGGTAGGGCTGCGACGTGTTGATCTTCCGAGGCCGGTCATGACCCAGGAAAGTGTGTCCGGCCAAATGGGATCGAGCGTGTTGGGGTATGTGGTGCACCCCTGCAGGGAAGTTTATCTATTCGAATAGCCGTGTCCCTCGGTAAAAGGACGACCCGGAGTTGTATCTTGACCTTATGACAACTAGAACCGGATACTTAATAAATCACACCCTTCCAAGTGCCAGATACAACCGGTGATCGCTCTCTCACAGGGCGACGAAGGGAGGATCATCGGTTAGGATTATGCTATACGATGCTACTTGGAGGACTTCAGTCTACTCTCTTCTACATGCTGCAAGACGGAGGCTGCCAGAAGCGTAGTCTTCGAAAGGATTAGTTATCCCCCTCTTATTCTGGCTTTCTGCAGTTCAGTCCACATATGATACCCTTACTCCATTTGATACCCATGCATATGTAGTGTAGCTCCTTGCTTGCGAGTACTTTGGATGAGTACTCACGGTTGCTTTCTCCCCCTTTTCCCCCCCTTTCCTTTCTTTCTGGTTGTCGCAACCAGATGTTGGGGCCCAGGAGCCTGACGCCACCGTCGACGACGACCCCTACACCGGAGGTGCCTACTACTACGTGCTGCCCGCTGACGACGACCAGGAGTAGTTAGGAGGATCCCAGGCAGGAGGCCTGCGCCTCTTTCGATCTGTATCCCAGTTTGTGCTAGCCTTCTTAAGGCAACTTGTTTAACTTATGTCTGTACTCAGATATTGTTGCTCCCGCTGACTCGTCTATGATCGAGCTCTTGTATTCGAGCCCTCGAGGCCCCTGGCTTGTAATATGATGCTTGTATGACTTATTTTATTTGTAGAGTTGTGTTGTGATATCTTCCCGTGAGTCCCTGATCTTGATCGTACACATTTGCGTGCATGATTAGTGTACGATTGAATCGGGGGAGTCACAATATTTGTGTGAATTCTTTTTATCCCAACAGGTGGGTACAAGGACAGAGATAAGCATGGGAGGCTGTCACAGGGACAAGAATGGGAGACCAATACCGATCAAGGCGATCCCCATTGCCAGCTTGACCCACAAGACTGCAACTAATAGGGATAACTGAAGGAAATATGCCCTAGAGGCAATAATAAAGTTATTATTTATTTCCTTATATCATGATAAAGGTTTATTATTCATGCTAGAATTGTATTAACCGGAAACATAATACATGTGTGAATACATAGACAGACAGAGTGTCACTAGTATGCCTCTACTTGACTAGCTCGTTAATCAAAGATGGTTATGTTTCCTAACCATGGACAAAGGGTTGTCATTTGATTAACGGGATCACATCATTAGTTGAATGATCTGATTGACATGACCCATTCCATTAGCTTAGCACCCGATCGTTTAGTATGTTGCTATTGTTTTCTTCATGACTTATACATGTTCCTATGACTATGAGATTATGTAACTCCCGTGTGCCAGAGGAACACTTTGTGTGCTACCAAACGTCACAACGTAACCGGGTGATTATAAAGGTGCTCTACAGGTGTCTCCAAAGGTACATGTTGGGTTGACGTATTTCGAGATTACGATTTGTCACTCCGATCGTCGGAGAGGTATCTCTGGGCCCTCTCGGTAATACACATCACTTAAGCCTTGCAAGCAATGCAACTAATGAGTTAGTTGCGAGATGATGTATTACGGAACGAGTAAAGAGACTTGCCAGTAACGAGATTGAACTAGGTATTGGATACCGACGATCGAATCTCGGGCAAGTAACATACCGATGACAAAGGGAACAACGTATGTTGTTATGCGGCCTGACCGATAAAGATCTTCGTAGAATATGTAGGAGCCAATATGGGCATCCAGGTCCCGCTATTGGTTATTGACCGGAGACATGTCTCGGTCATGTCTACATTGTTCTCGAACCCGTAGGGTCCGCACGCTTAAGGTTTCGATGATAGTTATATTATGAGTTTATACGTTTTGATGTACCAAAGGTTGTTCGGAGTCCCGGATGTGATCACGGACATGACGAGGAGTCTCAAAATGGTCGAGACTAAAGATTGATATATTGGAAGCCTATGTTTGGATATCGGAAGTGTTCCAGATGAAATCGGGATTTTACCGGAGTACCGGAAGGTTACCGGAATCCCCCGAGAGCTATATGGGCCTTAGTGGAAGAAGAGGAGAGGCGGCCAGGGCTAGGGCCGCGCGCCCCTCCCCCCTAGTCCGAATAGGACAAGGAGAGAGGGGGCCGGCGCCCCCTCCTTCTCTCTCCCTCTTTTCCCACCTCGCGAATCCTATTCCAACTAGGATTGGGGGAGAAGTCCGCCCTATGATGGCCGGCCGGCCTCCCCCTCTTGAACCTTTATATACGGAGGCAGGGGCACCCCAGAGACACACAAGTCGATCCACGTGATCATATTCTTAGCCGTGTGCGGCGCCCCCTGCCACCATAGTCCTCGATAATATTGTAGCGGTGCTTAGGCGAAGCCCTACGACAGTAGTACATCAAGATCGTCACCACGCCGTCGTGTTGACGGAACTCTTCCCCGACACTTTGCTGGATCGGAGTCCGGGGATCGTCATCGAGCTGAACGTGTGCTAGAACTCGGAGGTGCCGTAGTTTCGGTGTTTGATCGGTCGGGCCGTGGAGACGTACGACTACATCAACCAAACGCTTCCGTTGTCGATCTATAAGGGTACGTAGATCACACTCTCCCCTTTCGTTGCTGTGCATCACCATGATCTTGCGTGTGCGTAGGAATTTTTTTAAAATTACTACGTTCATCAACAATAACAACTATGACGGGACCTTCCCTTTGGCGAACCGTCCACGATGCACGTGGACGCCACCCTTCCATGAACATTGGCTAGGATGCAATAGTATGCATTCTTTGTCCAGGAGTAGTACTTTCAATTATTCGGTCACATGCAGTTCGGTGGATTATGGTTTACGATCATCTAATTTGTAATGGGATTATGCATGAAGATACCAATGCGAGGCACATTCAATATGGACAACCATGGTTTTTTTTTTCTTTCCGTAAGTTGATTGGTTGGTATTTAAATAATATAGTACACCCATTGTCTTAAAATATAAGACGTTTTGTTAACAATGTGATTGAGTAATTAATAACATATATGATCGTGTGTGACCTAGGTTATACTCATTTTCAAAGAAAAAAACATGGGATAGATTGATTGATATAATCATTTTTGCACAACTGCTCTGAGTGTGAGTACATAAAAGTACAGGTCATGGCTTTTGCCGGGCCGGCGCGATGGCACGTGTGGGTGTCCTTGCCCTCCTTGGAGGCGTCGCCGAGGTGCATTCAACATTTCCCTCGCTGTATGGAGTTGGTTGTTGTCTCTGGACGAAAGCCTCAATTCGGTCGGATAGGCATGATGGTGGCGTCTCCGACATCGCTCCTCTATTGGGAGCAACGTGTTTGGAGACACGGCTTGGTTCCTCGTTGCTCTCCTTCGATGTTCGCCGTGGTCCTATTTTGATTCTTGGTGGTGCTATGTACGGCCATAGCCGGTGCGTCCAATGGCTTGGTTCCTCGTTGCTCTCCTTCGATGTTCGCCGTGGTCCTATTTTGATTCTTGGTGGTGCTATGTACGGCCATAGCCAGTGCGTCCAATACGGTGGCTTCCTCGGATCTGATCAAGTCCTGCCATTTCATTTGCCACCTTCTCTTAGGCATTTAGGGCGGATGGTGCGTCAAACAAGCAAAGTTCAATGAGAAAGGTGCTCCGCGTCGGTTGAGACGCGGTGTTAATTATAATCTGTTAGGACAGGCGTGTTTGCTCTGTAGTTTTTGTATGGTCGTCGGTAGCTGTCCCTGGACCTTTCTGGGTTTTGTGTTCGTACTACGCTCGTCAGCGAACAATAGTCTTCTTGTAATTAAAATTCTGCCTTCTAAAAAGTTAATGGTGCGCATGTACTCTTGAAAAAAAAATACAGGTCACAATAATGCGAGCTCGAGAGGGCAAATCTGCAAATATGGACAACCATGAGAATCCCACATTTTTAGTCAAGATTCTCGCACTAATTTAACCCGTGCGTACGGCCTAATGCCATTGCCACTGCCCCATCCACCTCCTTCGCTCACTCGCACTGTCACACACACGACACACTCCACTTCCCTCGCTCCTCCCCCTCCCCCTCCCCCTCCCGCACGCTAGCTGGAGGCGTTCCCAGCCTTTATAACGCGGCGAGGCCACACTGCGGATCCAAGCACGCCTCGCCCCCTCCTCGATCCCCTCGCCCCCTCCTCGAGATCCGCTCGGAGCCGCCGCACCCCAGCTCCCCGGCCGGCGAGGTACGAACCCGCCGCCTCCGCATTGCCCGCCTCCCCCTCTTTTCCTCTCCCCGTCCGCCGGAGCGGATCTAGCTCCAGCTCGTCCGTTCGGCTGATTGGCCAGTGGTTCAGTTCACCGCTTTGCTATGGCGTCCGCTAGTGCATTAGATTGCGTCTCTACGTGTAACCCTGCTCGGAGCCAGCTCTGCCCGCAGATCCGATTGCGATTTGGGCCAGGAATGGGGATTTGCCAGATTTTCCCTTCATTATTAATGCACGCGCTTTGTAGTTATGTTTGCGTGCTTGCCGATAGAAGGAGATTTGCTTGCCTTTTTCATGGCTTTCCTCTTGGGAAGCGTCGCCTTGGTAGGAAACAAGATACGGAAACAACGCTTTTCTGGGACTTATTATTGAGTTTTGTAATGCTCTGCGGATCCGGCGCTTCCTTCTTTAGATCTGGTGGTTTGGTTGGTACAGCAGTATAAATTTCTACTGCTCTGGGTTCTAACGATTGTAGTTTAATTTGCTCTAGGTGCGCGCGGTGTGTGGCAGAAAGCAGCAACGCTCTGCAACCTCTGATATAAACAAGCCGCGTGCAGCGGGGGTGGTCCTGTACATGTGCTAGCGGGGCCGATGGCATTTGGCCGAGGCGCGAAGATGGACGGCAGGCGGCCCTCGTCGCCGTCCTCGTCGATGTGCACGACGACCACCGTCGTCGTGTTTGTGGCGCTCTGCATGGTCGGCGCCTGGATGATGACGTCCTCCACCGTCTTCCCGGTAGAGCCTACTTCAAACAAGAAGTCGGAGCCGATAGAGGTGTCAACATCGAATAAGAAGACCGAGGTCAAGGATCAGCGCGCAGAAGTTGGCTTTGGTGAAACCGACGAGGCGGCGAAATCCGGCAGTGTTAGCTCGGAAAAATTCGAGGACACTGACAATAATGACAATGTTCCAGATGAGTCGCATAGTAACAGGGATGCTCCTGAGGAAGAGAAGTTCCCTGAGAACGCAATGGAGAAGCCTGTCGAGATGGCTGAAGAAAAGGAACCACCAAAGGAGAAGGAGGACAGTAAGGATTCGTTCGATGATGCAAATGGAAAATCAGAAGGACAGAGTGCTAAGGAGGGTGGGGAGTCTGGTGATGAGGAGGAGAAGAGCGAGGAGAGGAAAGATAAGGAGACCACCACTGACAATGATGTTGAAAAATCCGATGCAGAGAAGAAGGAAGATCAAGAAGGAAAGTCTGAGGATGATGCAACTGAGCAGCCTCAAATCGAGGAGAAAGTGGAAGAAAGTGGAGAGAAGGAACCAGCTGCAAAAGCTAATGAGGTATTTCCTGATGGAGCTCAGTCTGAACTTCTAAAGGAGTCGAATACCGAGAATGGGTCATTCCCTACACAGGCTGCAGAGTCAAAGAATGAGAAGGAAGCTCAAGCAGCATCAAAATCTTCAGGTGATGAAATCACCTATAGCTGGAAATTATGTAATAGCAGTGCCGTGACAGATTACATACCTTGCCTTGACAATGAGAAGGCTATCAAGAAACTTCATTCTACCAAGCATTATGAACACCGTGAGAGGCATTGCCCTGCGGAGCCTCCGACCTGCCTTGTTCCACTTCCGGAAGGATATAAGCGCCCCATCGAGTGGCCCAAGAGCAGGGACAAGGTACTTCTGTCTTTTCATAATGCTTCCACAACACTGAGTAATCTTTGGTTGATCAACTTCTCCATTTGCTTATTAGAAATGCACTATTTTTGCAGGTATGGTACAGCAACGTCCCTCACACCAAGCTTGCAGAGTACAAGGGCCATCAGAACTGGGTTAAAGTTTCTGGGGATCATCTTCTGTTTCCTGGGGGCGGGACTCAATTCAAGAATGGCGCACTCCACTACATCGATACTATTCAGCAGGTTTATTACCATTGCCCCAATTATGACTCATACTTCCACACACGAACAATTGATTAATACTATTTACACATATCTAAGTCTCGAGGTAACTGTTGCTATCACTCCCTTGAAGGAGATTGCACATGTTCCAGGACTGTGATGATGAAATTTGCATGTTCTTTCTATGAAACCGATATTATCACCTACTGTATTATGTTTGCCAAAAATCTATGCATTTACATGCTTATCAAACTACCGTGTGCAGGCTTTACCTGATATTGCATGGGGTAAACGAAGCCGTGTGATTCTAGATGTTGGTTGTGGAGTTGCTAGCTTTGGTGGCTACATGTTTGATAGAGATGTGATTACCATGTCATTTGCTCCAAAAGACGAGCATGAAGCTCAAGTACAGTTTGCGCTCGAGAGGGGAATTCCAGCAATATCAGCTGTAATGGGCACCAAGAGACTTCCATATCCTAGCAGGGTTTTTGATGTCATTCACTGTGCTCGCTGCAGGGTCCCTTGGCACATTGAAGGTTTGTCTTGTTGGTGGCATGTTTTAATTTTCGATTTCTCCTGCTAACTACCATGCACTGTATAGTATGAATACAGTTTACGACAACTGGTTACTTTCAGGTGGCGAGCTTTTGCTGGAATTGAACCGACTATTACGTCCTGGTGGTTACTTCGTCTGGTCTGCCACTCCTGTTTACCAAAAGCTCCCTGAAGATGTTGAAATTTGGAATGGTATTGTACCGAACTCCTCTTTCAATATTACTCGTACGGTCGTACCGTTATACAGAACGTTGCTGCAATATCAGTGAACCGTGTCAAAACCGTTATTTTCCTCTGTTTCTTTAGAACAGTTCAAATAGCTGTTCACTTGCTTTGGTGATCAGAAATAAATGTCGCTGCCTCTGAATGGCTACGCCTGATTTTCTATCAAACACTGCACCACAACCCACATATAGAGAAACACACGTTGCTTGTAACAGAAGTTCAAATGTTATAAACTCTCTTTAATTGTTCTTTTTCACAACGGCTGATAGCACAAGTTGTGCTTATTATCACAAATACACCGAACCATCGGTTAACATCAGGTGTGCCCCAACTTCATGAATAGACTAGACCTGTTTAATAAAATAGTAAAATCATGCCACAAACCAACTGCAAAGTTTTTCATCTATCATCCAGGTGAACCAGATCTAACACTCAGTGCCATACTTTTTTCAGCCATGTCTTCTTTGACAAAGTCCATGTGCTGGAAAATGGTTAAGAAAACAAAGGATACATTAAATCAAGTTGGTATGGCCATATATCAGAAGCCAATGGACAACAATTGCTACGAGAAAAGATCAGAAGACAGCCCACCGCTATGCAAGGAAACTGACGATGCAGATGCTGCATGGTATGGTTAAGGCTCTTTTGCTACCTTATACTTACATATCTGAACTACTCTGCCTTTTTCTTAAACAATCTTGTGTTATGCAGGAACGTACCTTTACAAGCGTGCATACCCAAATTGCCGATTGGTCCATCAGTAAGAGGATCAAAATGGCCAGAGATGTGGCCTCAAAGGCTTGAGAAGACTCCCTTCTGGATTGATGGTTCTCGTGTTGGAGTTTATGGAAAACCGGCGAATGAAGACTTTGAGGCAGACTATGCACACTGGAAACGTGTTGTAAGTAAGTCGTATGTGAATGGCATGGGAATTGACTGGTCTAAAGTGAGAAATGTCATGGACATGAGAGCCGTATACGGAGGGTAAGTAAATGGCTTGCTTTTAGATCTCTCGATGATGCATTTTGATTTCGAATCCCACTCATTTCACAAAATGTTTCATTCAAGAACACTCATAATGAGAATGGATTCACACCTCCCTTTAGTTATTTCTCTTGGCTAATGTTTTACATTTGTTGCTTTGCAGTTTTGCTGCAGCACTGAGGGACCAAAAAGTCTGGGTTATGAATATCGTGCCAATCGATTCGCCTGACACACTGCCCATTGTTTATGAGCGTGGCTTGTTTGGAATGTACCATGACTGGTGCGAATCTTTCAGCACTTACCCGAGAACATATGACCTCCTACATGCAGACCATCTCTTCTCAAAGCTCAAAAAGAGGTCAGTCTTTTATTGTCTCAGTGATTGCAGTTTCTTCATACTTACAGAGGGAGTAAGTAGCTTTGGTTTAAACAAAGAGTGAGAAGGATTTATTTGCTTGACGTTGGACTAGCATTTCCCACCGAATACTTCACTTTTACTGACTGGTTATTAGTATATTCTTCTGCAAGTATATGTGCTACTGAACTAATGTACTGATTCCAAACTGACTGCTGCAAATAGTTGAGCGAAAAATAGGGCTCATTTGTATCCTATAGCAGTTTATAGCAGTTTTTGCTATGATGCCCATGCTGTGGTGAAATTCTCTTTTCTCCACTTTTTGGAGGATTCCGAACATCAATTCATAGCTCATGATAAGATTCTTTTGAAAACTCCAAGAAACGTTTTTATTGAAATAATCGTGCAGTGCATCCAAATACCTCTCTGTTGGATTTAATCTCCCTTTCGAAAGAAAAACACGCTGTAGATGCCACCCAGTTCCTATTTTTATACTGTTCCTGGGTTTCTCCATTCATTCATCAGAGTGGACCTCAAGTATTTGAGTCCTACAAGGTTCTTGTATAAGTGCCAACAGCATATAAAAATAATTAAAAATAAGTAGCAACAGCATGTTTGTGTGTGTTGCATAACTGAATCGTCTCATGCAATTGCTTTGTTTGTTCTCAGATGTAAATTGCTGGGAGTGTTTGCCGAGGTTGACCGGATATTGAGGCCAGAAGGCAAACTGATCGTGAGGGACGACGCGGAGACAATAAGCGAGCTCGAAAGCATGGCGAAGTCCCTGCAGTGGGAGGTGCGCATGACCTACGCCAGGGGCAAGGAAGGGCTGCTCTGCGTCCAAAAGACCACGTGGCGGCCCAAGGAGATCGAAGCAAGCATGTAGTGAAACATACATTCAAGATAAATCGTTATCGGTTAGTGGGTACGTATTACACTAGACTGAATTTTGGCTCTAGATATAAGCATATGATTCTTGTTGATGCTAAAAAAGGCAAAAACATGTGCAGCTGTAGAATCATGTATGTGTTTTTTCGCCCAGTGAGGGCGGCCTTCCATTCTTTCTTTTGCTTGGACAACATTTGTTGTAAAATGAATGTAATGCTGTACTGGAAGTTAATAGGTAGAACCACGGCACGAAGGGTGGTATCAGTTCTTAAGGAGAACCTCACTTCTGGTAATGCTATAGCAGTCAAGTGTCCTTGAATTCGTGATGTCACTTTGTTAGTGGAGCAGCTGAGAAAGTGCTTATGGCTGCGTGCACTGCTTGATGTAGTCTGTAGATGCCTGGGGACTGGGGTAATCCTCCTTTTCAAAGTAAAAAAAGAAAGATGTGAAAGAGCCAAACCTGCACTGCATGAACACTGGGAGGAAATTGTTACTATCCTACCAGGAGATTCAGAGAAACATCACCTCTTATGCTTCTAGAGTTCTACTAGTTGCTATCAAATTCCAGATCCATATTACAAGCAAGCAGTAGAGCCCTAGAGGAAGAGAATGAGACAGGAGGAAGCTCCACCCTAGACAGGGACCTTCATTTCAAATTTGTGATCCATTGGATGCCGGGGACTGGATGAACTGGGGTTATTTATCTTACAACTCGCACACACTTACAGCCATGGCCCACTGTCAGTATTTGATCCACTGGTGGTCTCCCTGACTTGCGGTTGCGGGGGCCGCCATCTTGCTCACTCTCGTCGGATACAGTGGCCTTCCCCGCACAAGACACGCCTGTACAATTTCTTCAGTTTCGTCAGTTAACATCTTCGGTCTGCTCTCCTCTTCTCGTTCCGCCGCTGCCGCACGCTCAGCCAAGGCATGGGTCTCGTCGCTTCTCCGAGCGGCGCTGCATCCCATCCGGGCTGTCACAGAAAGCTACATACACACACCTGCGAGATATTCAGGACGTGGCGTGGCCGGAAGCCGTCGAAGCAGCAGATCGCTCGGATCGCGATTGCATCCGCGGAACCAAACAACGGCGCCCATTCCCATCCCGCCGGGTTCGCCTTGGCGGGCATCGGCACGCACGCCGACGCCCCGCTCCAAAAATGGCAGCTCCGACGAAGATAAGCGCGAACCATATACAAACAATCTCCGATTTCCCGCCGCATACAGGACACGGAGAGAAACGGGACCACGCCGAGCCGGGCCACGGGAAGAGGAGAGATGCTCCACGGTGGCCTCCGCGTGGCGCAACCCAACAAAAGCCGGCGATTCTCTTCTCCAACTTGATACCAAGCCGCAGCGTTTTGTGCGAGAGAGATGAAAGCAAAACCTTGATGGCGTCCGTCCAGAATGGAAATTTCGGGAGGTCCTATTTGCGTGCAAGCGTCCATCCACCCTAGTATTTCTTTCGTGCCGCTTGGCCACGACGGCTAGTAAGGGTGTGTGCAGTGGTTGATAAGGCAATCTTATCTTAGACATGCGACATGGTTTAGAAATCGCGATTAAAAATGATGTGTAATGAATTATCTCTTACTCTTATCTTTAATCTTATACGTAGTTATCTCTCCCTTCTTAAATATAAGTTTTTTATAGATTTCATTTAATATGGACTATATATGTATTTTAGAGTGTAGATTTACTCATTTTGCTTCGTATGTAGTCCATATTAAAATCTCTAAAAAGACATATATTTGAAAACAGAGGGAGTAGAAATCTGTAAATATGTGCTAAGACCATTGTTGCTAAGAGGTTATCTCTTAGTATTTCTTAGATAAGAGAAGGTAGGCATTTCTTTTATGTTTTCTAAGTTGGAGGCGAAAGAAGACGAAGCAGAAAGCAAAGGCATGAAATGCGTTTATATATATTATATATATATTCCATGATTTCCATGGTATGTACACTAGGTGAGGCGAGAAGGGGGCATGCATATGGCGAGTCGTGACAAACAAGGCTAGGAGGAGGGAACGCGAGCCAGCGTCCAAAAATGGAAGGTGGTGTGGGGCCGGAAATCCACGTGGGCACCACTCCGCCCGGGCCCACCGCACCTGAGAGGGGGGCGCGCGCGCACGTGGGCTGGTCCCGACAAAAATTCCGCGTCGCGATCCTCGGGGCGAATCAGCCCGTGGATCGATCGGGTCAGGCGAGGCGATCAGGCCGCCTGCTGGGCCGCCGGGGCGGGCGGCGGCGGCGAGGTGGAGGAGGAGAACCACTGGGTGAAGGCGTCGAGGGTGCGCGTGTCGGCGCGGTAGTGGCGCTGCGTGAAGCGCATGAGGTCGGCCCAGGTGAAGTCCGGGTACCGCCGCGGGCTCCTCAGGCCCGGCGGCGGCCGCACCACGCGGTCCTCGCGCGGGCACAGGAAGAAGGCCAGCGACCGCCGCTCCTGCCGCCGGTTCACCACCGCCCGGTGCAGGCAGCTCTTGTACCGCCCGTTCGACAGCGCCTGCATGCATGCAAACAACAAACAAAGCGCCGGCTGTCAGTCAGACCACTCAAACCGTCAAACGTACGTCGGCTTTCCCGTTCCGTTTCGACGGCTAATCATTTCCGAGGCGCAAGCAAAATTGACGCGCGAGACAAGGACGCATCGCCGCGGCCGTCCCAGGCTCCAAAAAGCAAATGCAGTGTAACATGAGCTGTAAATATAACTGACTACGAAGGCGGGAGGGGCCTCGATCGCGTCGTGTGTGAACCACGCGACGAGCGGCAGCGCCCACGTGAAGCCCGTCCGACGGGGCGGCGGCCGGGAGCACGGCGCACGTGCATGGCCGTCGCCGTCGACGAGGAGGGGCGGGAAATTAACAGCGACAGACGGAGTGGAGACGCGCCGAAACCAGCAGGATACAGTGCCGTGGGGAAACCTTGTACCGCGCCGTATCTAGATCAGCTGGCCGAGGCCGACCGCCGACGGGCCAAACACCAGGGCAGGAAAGCCCGGCGGCAGCATCCGCCCCTTGCCATGGGCGTAGGAGCAGATTCAGAGCGCGCGCGCGCGCATGCACCTGGGTTGGCCCGCCACCGAAAGCGCCGCCACCTCACCGTCACCGCCGCTACTGTACAAAACCACCAGGCCTACATGGCTTGCTATCCCCTATCTTTTCTCGCGCTCTGATTGGCTCCGACCCTAGTGCTCGCACCCTTTTTTGGACGGACGGATAGATAGATGGAATAAAACCCTACTTTCCCAGACCACTAGAAATGGATACGCTGATCCATGTACTACCACGTCTTCATCGGTAGAATTGACGAGTCTAAAGTGATGGCGATTACCACTACTCCCTAATAACAGGTTCCTTCAGGCATCGTCCTAGGAAGGAAGGGATGATGATGATGAGGACCGCCACTCTCTCCGTTTCTTTTTACTCCACATATACTACTAGTAAGTTATACGTGCATAGTATGTAAGGGCTTGCTTAGTCAAATTACAACTAAAGATAGACATGTTGGTGTATTAGTTATAGCAAAGGAATGGAATTGTTAGCCATATGCATGAAGTATAAGATGCAAAAATCACGTCATGTGTGTTTTGTCTAGGTGTATTTTTTGGCTATCTCAAAGCTAATATTCTATCCACAAAGATAAAAGATGATTTATGAAGGTACATAGGCTTGAAATACGAAGTAAAAACGAATGACAGTTTGGATAAAACAGAAGTTAGGAGAGCCTTGAGTATGCAAGAGCCTAGAACAAAGTAGAAGTGTGCTTTAAAATTCTGTGCAAAATGTCCATATAGCGTATGCTCATCCATAGATTTTTCTAGATAGTACACGTGGCAAAATCTGGTGAGGTAATGAGAAGATCCAACGGTCAGCAACACAAGGATTTGCCATCTCTCTACCGCCGGTTCGGCTTCATCCAACGGTTGTTATTTAAAGTTATTCGTACACTATATAGTGGTATGAAATTGTGTGAAACCAAACCACACCAAGTTTGACATATTACCCCCCAACGACTTATACTTAGGAATGGAGGGAGTAGTTTACATTAAAAAATTGCAACATCTACAACACCAGAGTTTTAAAGTACAAAAAATAACTTCATGATGCCTCTAATAATATTGACTTCATGTTACAAATGTTGATATTTTTTTCCTATAAAATAGACCAGGCAAATTTTATATACAAACTAAAAAGAAATAGATGAAGTATGTCAGTTCGGCGCTTGTTTCTACCACTAACTACTACTCCCTTCGTCCCATAATAGTATATAGTAAGATATTTTTGCAAGCTAGGATTGCTTGCATACCCGCAAAAGAAAACATTGCTTGCAAAAACGTCTTATGTTATGGGATAGATTAGTACCAACTAGTGCATGTTAATTCAAGCTGTCGAGTCTTAGAATCTAATAATGAGCGTTGATTGGCGCTGAGAAAGACAATAAATCACGTACGTCATGTCAGAAGCTTTACGGTGATAGGCCTACCAGCGGCTCGCTTGTTAGGAAGCAGAGTGCAATCACGTCATGTCAGTAGGCTCCCACGGTCCCTCTCTCTTTGTTCCGGAACAGCGAGGCAGTTTTTATGGGCTGGTTCGCTCGTTAGGAAGCAGAGCACAGCGGAACAGAGCACGGGTAGTTGACTACTGTATACCCCCCATTAGTGAGCGAAAGCAATGCCTAATACTCTCTTCGTTTTTGTTTACTCCGCATATTAGCTTTGATCAAAGTCAAGCTTTGTAAACTTTGACGAAATTTATAGACAAAAATATTAACATGTACAATAACAAAACATTATCATTAGATTTATTATTGAATGTACTTTCGCATCATATAGATTTGTTATCGTAAATATTTATATTCTTTTCTATAAACTTGGTCAAAGTTTATAAAGTTTGACTTCAATCAACTGTAATATGCAGAGTAAATAAAAACGGAGAAAGTAGGAGCAGCAGTAGCAATTACCATGAAGGTGTCGCCGATGTTGATGACCATGGCGCCGGGGACGGGGCGGACGGGCCGCCAGTCGCCGTCGACGAGGACCTCCAGCCCGCCCACGTCGTCCTGCAGCAGGATGGTGAGCGCCGTGGGGTCGCAGTGCGGGCCCGTCCCCAGCGTGCGCTCCGGCTCCGGGCACGGCGGGTAGTAGTTGCACCGCATGATGGAGCTGCTGTCCGCGAAGAAGTCCCGGTAGTACCCGCGCTTCTCCACCCCCAGGCTCAGCTCCAGCAGCTCCATGATCCTCAGCGACAGCTCCTTCATCTTCCCGCAGTACTCCTGGTACACCCTCCTGCACGTGTTCTCTAGTCAGTACTCACCACGTAGTACGGCGGCTTCAAGTACTCGTACGTGGGCGCCGATCGAACGTACGATCGCGCGGAAACAAAAAGAAAAATGCAGTGGCGGGGATGGATTCGTGTTGGCCGGATAGGGTGGATATATTACCCCATTGGCTCGTAGTCCGGCCCGAGGGTGCTGGTGAAGTAGTCCACCACGACGGGCGCGGCGCCGGCGCGGTCGTGGAAGCCGAAGGAGAGGGTCTCCTTCCAGGGGAGCTTGGAGGCGAACCGGTCCGCGTGCGCGCTCGTGTACCCGGACACGGTCCCCGGGACGCGCCGCGCGCGCTGCTTCTCGGCCAGCGGCAGCCGGAAGAAGCCGCTCGCGCCGTCCAGCGCCGCGCGCGCCAGGGCGTCGTCCACGCCGTGCCCGGACACCTGGAAGAACCCGTGCGTGGCGCACGCCGCGGCCACCTGCGCCACGGCGCGGCGGAGCCCCGCGGCGTCGCCATTGCGCAGCACGCCCACGTCCACCACCGGCACGGCCAGCTCCTCGGCCGTGGTGGGGCGCACCTCGGCGTGGGGCCACACGAACGGGGCGGGGATCTTCGGCTCCCTCCGGAGGTCGTACACCGCGGTGGCCGCGCCGCCGTTCTTGTTGACGGCCGCCTTGGCGGCGAACGGGTCAATGCTGGGAGCGGGAGGCTGGAGGAGCAGGGGAGTTGCAGGGCTGGTGTCCATGGCCGCCGGCGAGCGCGCGCTGGCGGCGCTGCAGTGAGGCGGACGCGTGAGGGATGGTTCTTGCTGAGCGGTCTGGAGCACCATGAGATGAGAGGCGTGTGAGCTAGCTGCGAGTGAGTGTGCGGGAGAGCTGTCTGGCATGGTGGGCTATTTGTAATCGGGGGAGTGAGGGAGAAGAAAGTGGAGGAGGAACATATTTGGAGGGAGGCGAAGCGGGCCCAGGATACAAGAGACAAGAAGGTGCATACCACCAATCCACCACGAAGAGAATGGGATAAAAGCTTTTGCGGGTCTGATCCCTACACTGGACTATCCATCACCGTCCGATCATACGTTGAGATTCATGAGATCACAACTGGATGGTGATTAGGATAAATAAAAGCAACTCCAACGGGGCGACCTAAACGGACGCGCGCTTTGTCCGCTTTTATCTGTTTGGGTCGGCCAGGCGGACGCCACGTTCGCATTTTCAAATGTGGCGGCGTGAAAAAAAAACAAGTTGCATGAAATAAACATAATTAAACATAAAAGTGGCCGGTCAGACGCCGGTCAAAGTCCACCTACATCTAATAAACATTAAATAAAAACATTAAAAAAGTCTGCGCCCGTCTACTGCCGCCCCGCACGCTGTCCTAGACGTCGCCAGCCTTGCCTTTGCCCTTGCCCTCGACGTCGCCATCGTCGGTGAGGTCGATGAAGACCGGAGCAGGGCCAGCCCACCCGAACGCCACCTGGTACCCTGCCAGGGCAGCCTCCTCCGGCGTCTGCTGGGGCGGCGGCCTTGCGGCAAGCCTTGCGCGCCCCTCCTCCTCCTCCTCCTCGAACCGGAGCGCCTCCGCGTCGTGTTGAAGCATGGCCTCGTAGCGCATCTGCTCCTCGTCGCCGCCCTGCTCCTAGCGGAGCCAGCGCTCCTTCCATCGCTTGAGGTGGGCCGCCTCTTCCTCCGGCGTCGCGGCGAAGTAGACGGGAGGCGCGCTCACCCACTCGCGGGACTGTCCCGTCCACGAGTAGGCCTCCTCCGGCCAAGTGGGTGGAGGTGGGGAGCGCTTACGCGACGGCTCCGGCTCCGACTCCGGCTTGGGCTGTACGGCCGGCGACGGCGGAGGTGACGACATGAAGAGCGGGGTGTGGATGGAGTCCCCCGCCACCGACAGGGCAAGGGCTTGCTCCAGCCCATCCCAGTGCGCGTCCTCCTCGATGTGGCTAGCCTCCAGCGCATGCTGCAGGGCCTCCTCGAGGGCGGCTTGGTACTCCGCCTCCGCCTGCATGTCCTCCGGCTCTATCTGCGGGGGCGGCGGTGGGAACGGCGGCGGGACGGCGTCGACACCCGAGCGCCGTTGCTCCTCGTGTTCGAGGGCGAACCAAGCCTTCCAGTTAGGAGAGTCGGCGGCGTACTCGGACAGCCGACGCTGCTCCGGTGTGAGCAGCGCGCGGCGCCAGCGCACCTCGTCGTCGTGCGTCCGCTGGGTCCGCGGAACCGCCGGCACCGGGATCCGGTTTGGATCCAAATGCCAATGGTGCGTCAGCGTCACGTCGGGGTAGGAAAGGGGCTGCCTGTACTCCCAGTGCCACCGGGCTTGGTGCACCAGGATGTGCAGGCGCCGGCGTCCAGGGCGGAAACGCGCCGGCGGTGGAGGAAGAGGGAGAGGGGGAGCACGGGATGACAAGGCGCCGGGGGTGCCCTTCCCCTTGCCATTGCTTTTGCCGAAGAGGCCCATGGCGCACGCTAGGGTTTGCGATCGCCGACGAGAAAGTGATGGGGGGCAAGATGTGGACGGGAGAAGTGGATGAGGCCGACCCCGCCGCACGCGTGGTTAAAAAAGGACGCGCACCCTGGCTGACGCGTGGGCCCGCTGTCGGTGGTCGTCATAAATAAGACGACCGGTGGTGGTTGGGTGGCCACCAGGTGGGGACGCGGCGGACGGCGAGGAGACACGCGACGCGTATGCTTCGCGTCCGCGCCGACGCATTCCAGGCGCATTTTTGGGCCGGAAATGGGTCGGCGCGGACGCCGGCCGAACACGATTTAAGTTTGGGTCAGCGCGTTGGGTCGCCACTTTTGTCCGCGCCGACCAAACAGACGCGGGCGGACGAAATGAATCGCCTCATTAGAGTTGCTCTAAGTGCTTTGCTACATCTACCTAGCGACTTACCAAGGAAAGGCCTACGTCATTAGTTGGCAGGTTTTAATTGGTTTTAATGAGGCGCCCAGGCCCATCCTGAAATTCAGGGGAACAATTTAGTTGTTTTTTTGCGCGACAATATGTGTCTCATTCATATTATAAAGATTAAGTACAAGTTATATAAAGACTGACATGACAAAACTGAAAAGACAACATAATGTTTGACACCAACGTCTGTCACCTGTCTTTGGCACCACCACAGCAGCCACTGAAAGAAAAAAAAATGACGAATCACCTTCTCACCCGAGCTCGACGCGGCTCCATTGATGATATGTAGCTTTGCGGACTTTCAAGGTGGCTTGCCAAAGGCGAAATCATCACCGTTGAACAAATCAGACCAGGACAACACCCCAGACACATCATCAAACTTAAGAAAGGAGGGTAATTACGTAGTTACCTACGTACAAAGTTTTCGTAGGTCTAGCATTTTTTGATAAATAAATACACGCTGAGGGGTTATTCCTAAGTAACGGGCACCTGTGAGCTGCACAACTGACGGCTGACGCCTCCCCTCCCCCCGAATGTATCCGTTGCACCGGACAGTAAAATTGTACCGTAAACGTCCTTAAAATACCAGTTTTCTTGACGAAAAAACCCAGTTTTTATGTAACACATCCAAACGACGTGATATCATGAAAATTGAAACCAAAACTCGAAACTTAGTTCCGAAAACAAAGACGACAAATTTGCCGCAATAGTGATAATTGGCCAAAATGAAAGCCCAACCTTACATTAGGTACTATTAAGTGCCAATTTTCTCCATTTTTGCTCTCGACTTGCGCTAAAATTTTTCTCTCGGCCGTGTCATGCATTTTTCAAACTTTCAAAAGCATCAACAAGTGTTAGGCACAATGGGTACACAAGATGCTCCTCCCCTCCCCACAAACTTTAAGCTTAACAATAAAGGAGCATTCAAGTCTGAAAGAGGATTTGCAAACTTGACCAACAAAAAAGTTTGTCATTTGCCTAGCTTTGCATATAAAGCCAAACAACTGAACCGGTACAAACTAGTGACGAAACCGTCATACAAGCCCATGAAAAAAAAACATCACCTAAGCAAGGGCACAACTGCACCCAACCGAATATCGAGCGTGAAAACCGGAGACGCCACACCTAACAGGAGATAACCAAAACTATTGGACATACCGGATACCATAGTGCGAAACACACGGAGCCATCTTTGGAAAGGGTCGACTCGCCGTTAAGAAAGTCCCTCACTTCGGGTCGTGCAACACCGCCCTGCTAGGAGAGAGCAAGGACATATAACATGTGCCAGAAGGACAAGTATAAACGATAGACACCTCACGCTAGAGTCGAAGACACTGCAAGGCAGAGACAAGGCATGCCAAAAGCCAGCGGACAACTGCAAGCAGAAGGGAGCGAGGGTCCATGCCGATGCTCTCAAGAGAGTGATGACGCCAAATGGGACCGCCGACGAGCCTCGGTAGTACGATCAATGGTTTTCACCAGGGGCCCGGGTACTAAGAGGAGACCCAAAACAATGTTCCCAAGAGGGAAGCGACACCCATAGGCGCCACCATCGCCGGTGCCGAAGTGCAGAGCTTTCTCTCAGACCCTCACAAATGCCACCGATAGAGCCAACGTTGCAGGCCTAACCCGCGAGGGGTGACCACTGACGCCAGCGCAAGGCCTCCAGATCCAGACCAGGGAGCCACCACCGTCGAAGCCACGATGGCACCTGCATCATCCGCGACCCCCACCTCTTGCTACACTCTTAGCCAAGAGCATACACCACCAACGAGTTTGCAACGCACCTCTGCGTAGAGCCAATCATGTAGCCTCACCAACCAGATACGTCGCCCCGGCTTCCAGTAGACACACACCACCGTCGTTAGGGCACCAGGCCGTCGAAAAGCAGGCATCTTGAGACGAACAATGCAAGGACGGAGCCGCCCCGTCGTAGCATCACCACGGTCAGGGCCGACCAACAAAGATGTCGACCCACAAGCAGAGGACAACCCGCTACAAGTGGCCACTTCCCCTTTGGATCCGGCCCCACCACGATTGGTACAAGGATCACCGCCACTAGGAATAAAAACAACAAAAGTTCAAATCTAAATGGGCCTAGTTAATGCAATATGATGATTTGCTATCATTAAATTTAATTTGCGAATTTAAGACAAGTAGGTGTTTTTCTTACATGATTTGCTCAATTCCTTTTGCGGGTAATGATTCGCTCAATTAGTTTTGTGTAGAGGTCGGGTGACGACTAAGAAAAACACATTTCACTCAACTATCTTAGGTTTTAATTTTGATTGTCTTACTGAGTGTCACAAGACGGCGTGTGGCCAGCCCTCTAATTGTGTCTCCCTCTGCCGCAGCCGCACGTACACAGATTGATTGCTTCTGATGCCGTAACACGCGATGATGTGTTCTCCATCCTTTTTCTTAATGTAGTGTGTATATACTTTTAAAAAGATCAAACTTTACAAATTTTGACCAGATTTATAGAGAAAACTATTTATATCTATAATTCTAAGTATATAAAATATGAAAGTACATCTTATAATGAATCTAAAGATATATGTTTAACATTTTAGATGTAAATATACTTTTCTTCATAAGTTTGATCAAAGTTTGTGAGGTTTGACTTTTTAGAAAAATGCACATGCACTATTTATGGAATGGATGGAGCAGGAAGCTGCATGCATCACGCGCACGAATACATTGATTGAGACTTTGTTAAGTCTTGATGACTGAGATTTAGCAATCCCGTTTATTTTATTATTACCGTGGGACGTGGGTGCACCACAAAATACACCAAAAGATAAGACAAGTGCACCAGATACTACTACATCCTCCGACCACAAAATAGGTCACATATCTCTACAGTAGAATGATGCGGAGAGCATAGCGGTTGGGTTGAGTATTATAGCTGAGTGGAAGTACCATGCATGGCGCACATCAGCAACAAGAACAGTGCCATTCGCTTACAACATAATGACCACCGATCAAAGTCGGTCTCCTAAAGATCTCTTGTGCGCGCGGCTGAGGTTTAGGTGTGGGTGATCGACCCCTCACCGCGCATAAAACTGTTCCATTTCTTTCTTTTCAGTTCTTCACGTCACGCATTTTCCAGAGCGTTCCCAAATTTTGTCGAGATGTGTCCGCCAAGAAAAAGACAAGAATAATATTGGTCGACCCGCGTGCATGGAGAACAGTCAACTGTGAGTACGTGCCTTGCACTGGATTTGATGGGCGCTTAATTCCTACTTTGTGGGCTGTTAATCCCTAGCTACTTACTACTGTAGCCATATATGCCCAGGCAGTGCGTTGGACGTCGGCCCTTTGACCCGTCTAACACATGATCCTGCGGCGCATGCATGCATGCATGCATGCATGCCATCCATGAGACAGACGCTGCACGCTGGAGCTGGGGCCTAGCGCTGCCGTGCCATCCGTGGCATTTTCGCTGGCGTCTAGCACGTACATTTTCTTTTTGGCGGGGAGCATAGCACGTACATTACATAGGAAAACAGTACATGTTAGCCAGGGCCTTTCATGCAATATGCGTACGTGTGCAGGATTCGGAGCCCATCGTCACCGCGAGACGGCCGACACGTCTGCTAGAAAACAGCGCGCGCGCTGCCCACGGGTACAAAAGATGCGCGCAGGCATCTGCGCTGCGTGTGGTCATGAGTCATGTCCCTCGTGTGTTAGTACTACTACTTTTGAGAGGTGGAAGCACACGGGCCGGGGTAGCCGTCGGTGTGGTGTGGTGTGGTGTGGGTGCCGCCTATGGGGCACCCGCAAACTCTCGGTGTGGGCACCCGGTGATTTTTGGCGGATTGGACCGAGGTGGCTGCGCTCTGAGATAGAGAGAAAAGAGAGAGAGAGAGAGCACGGACAGTTTGGCATGAGGCAAAGCGCTTCCTTGGCCATTTTCCTCGCGTCCGCGTGTTGCCCCCGCATGCCAACACCTGCTCGCGTCTAAAACAGCATAACCAACTGCGGTATTTTTCTGCCCTTTCGGGCCGGGGGGAGGGGGGACACATCGTTGAAACAACACGCCAGCATTGGAGAGGTCGAAGAGCATACAGCCGGGAATCTCGCCCGCTAGCTAGGTCGCTTTGTTAGCTGATACAGTACAGCACAGTACTACTGTATGTATATATAGTAGGTTGGTGGTTGGCGCTTCGAGGGCAGCCAGGCAGGCAGATCGTCACGTCCCATTCGGTTTCCTTGCCAGTCAGGGCTTCCTTGTCACTTTCTACTGTTTCCTTCCTTTGTCTTCGTCTTTTCCCACTTTGCTTAGGGCACCTTCAATGGCAACTTGCAATTTTTTTTGTCTTTCTTAGGCCAACTCCATCGCACGACTTCAAACGGACGTCTGATTTGGCCGGATTTTGCTTCTTTGGGGCGGCAAGGGGTTCGCCCATGTTCGCCTCTGTCCGTTGGGTCGTGGGTGCGCCCAGCGCGCGGCCGCACCCCAAATCATGTCCGTGTTAGACGTGATAAAAAAACCAAAAAAGCTAAAATAAAATGACTTTAAAAAGTAAATAAACGTAGTTAAAAAAACTTAAAACATAATTTAAGAGGTCATGACCACAAAACAATCCAGTTCCACGGTTCACTTAACGGCCCAGTGCCATAATTAACACAAAAACGACAAAAAAACGCTGCCCGCGCGCTCCTGTCGCGCCCGTCGATGCCGTGGCCGTGGCCGTCTTCAGTGGCCGCTGGTGTCGTCGTCGTCGCTGACGAGGTCGACATAGTCCGGCGGCGTCTAGAGGTGGGCCGGCGATCCGTAGTGCACGGGGGCGGCGGGCCGGAAGGTGGCAGGTGCCTGCACCACCTCCTTCCATGGCGAGGCGTCCCGCTCCGGTGACCGCGGCGGCGTGGGGCACCAGTTCACGCCCCCACGGCGTCCGTCATCTCCGGAGCCGTGCACGACTAGCTCCAGTGCTGGCCCACCAGGCCCGGGTGGAACGCAGCCACCGGCGGCTCCTCCATCACCTCCTTCTTCGCCACCATCTCCAGCTCGGGGATGGCGACGTCGCCCGCCGCGGAGAGGGCCGTCATCTCCTCGAGGCCCTCCCACTGGCGCTCATCGTGCGTGCGCATGGAGTCCTCCATGACACGCGCCATGAGACGGGCCTCATCCTTCGCTGTCATGCGAGGAGGTGGAGGTGGTGACGGAGACGTGGAAGGCGATGGCATGGGCGTGAGGTCGCGCACCCGCGTACACCCGCGCACCTCCCGACGTGGTCGCCGTGGCCCCGACACCGTGCCGGCGAAGTAGGACGCGCGCCGCACATCGTGCTTGTCCTGGAGCCACACGTCCCAGAGCACGGAGTTGGGGGCGTATCTCTCGTCGTAGTAGAGGTTGTCGGGGAGGAGGCGGCGGCGCTCGATCTCATCGCGCCGCGCACGGCTGCTCATCGGCACCGGCGGGATCGGGACCCGGTCGGCAGAGAGGTGCCAATTGTTGGGGAGGTGGATGTCGCTCCACGGGACCGGCGTCCTCGTCTCCCCAGTATCGCCAGCATACGTCCACGGCCAGGTACTGCTGGTCGCGCTCGCTGGCGGCCCTAGGGGCGATGGTGAAGGGGGCAGGCGCGGGGGCTCGATGGGAGGTGCGCGGCGGTGATGCGGGCTCCTCCTTCTTCACGGAGCCGCGACAGCGTCCCGAGGAGGAGCCGGCCTCGCGGTCGTGCTTCCCCTTGCAGCCGTGGTTCCAGAAGCCCATGGCTGCGAGGCGGCCGGCCGGCGAGTTCGAGGCTAGGTTTTGGTGCTGTCGGGTTTCGAGGAGGCCGCGGGGTGGAGTGGGAGTGTGGACGACGGCCGGTCCACGGCTTCCCATTTAAGAAGGACCGTGACCGTTAGGCTGGGCGGATGACAGGCGGGGCCACCTGCGCGTGCGCATTGATGTGGGCGGGTGGGAGGTAGGTGGCCGCCTGCCACGCAACCCCAACTCGGACAAGGCGCGCGTCCGTTTGGTGTCCGCCGCGACCCAAAACGGGTGCATGTTTGCGCTTGAAATGGGTCGGCCCGGACACAAAACGGACCATATGGGTCCGGGCCATCGCGCGCTGGGCCGACTGGTTTGTCCCTTTTACCCCAAACGGACGGGGCCGGATAGAATGGGGTCGCGCGGTGGAGTTGGCCTTATGGAGGCCGCCATCCAACGCTAGCCACATACATTTCGACAACAACTCAAACTAACCAGATGAAATTTGATCAAACACGACAGGATTTCGTCTAAACATGACCGATTTCATTACATTTACATCAACTAAGTGGAGCTCGTCTAGTTAGGTCTAAATGGTCGCCGACGTATGTTCCCCGTGTGCGGTCATGAACCAAGAGAACTGAAACTTCACCGTCTCCAGTTCCGCCTCGACGCTCTCCAGCTCTGCCTTCGTAACCTCAGACTCTGGAGGCCCGGGAAGTGAAGCTGTCCACCTCCACATCGCCACCAAGCCACTAATCGGCTGACGATGTTGAGCCCACCAAGCTTGGCGTCGACGAGAGGGGAGGAGCGGTGGCCTTCCTGGGACAAGAGTAGCGGCGAACTACCGTGCACTACTCTTTCTCGCTACCGGGATCGCCCGCGGACATACCGGCTTCATGGTCGTCACGACGGGCCGGGGCGCCGACTCGGCGATGTCCTCCTCCTCCTTGTCGGTCTTGCCAAGCACTGCCTTGCCCGCCTCGTCGTCGCACTCCTTGTCGGCGACCGCCACCTCCGCCATCTACCGCCGGTACTGCTAGCGGGCGAGGCGGATCTCGCGAGCAGAGCGGTAGGACTCGAGCAACGCCTCCTGCTCCGCCATGTCCGCGTCTGGCGCGACCGCTCTACCAGCGGCGAGCTGCTCCTCCAACTGCAGATGCTCCTGGAGGAGGTGGTGCTTGTAGGCGGCATCGGCCTGCGCCTCCCGGGACTGCACCTCCCGCACCATGTCCATGTAATGGGAACGAGCCTCGCCGATGGTCATGGTGCAATGCACCCATGAGAGTTGCGTGGAGAAGGAGGATAGTGGCGTGGAGGAGGAGGGTGGCGCCGGTTCATCATCAACAACGTCCTCCATTGGGACGTCGTAGTCCTTTGGCTACTTGCCAGCCAGCCAGCCGACAACAATGGTGTTGTAGGGTGAAACCCTAAGGGAGATCTTTTCACACTTGGAGGGGGGGGGGGGAGTGATGAACTCACAAGAACGCAAGGGGAAAACACTCAAACAAACCCAATCACGCATCCACTAGAGTAGCATACAAGAGATCCACAAGCATACAAGAACAATTCAAGGAAAATATCACTAGGGTAAAGTTCTTCCCACTCCCAAGGAGGTGAGGTCTTGATGATTATCTTCTCAAGAGGAGGCCTTGATAATCCACAAGGATTCCTCCCAAGAGGGGTCTTGATCTCCAAGAGGAGGGGGAAGATCAGCAAAAGCTCTCTCAATATTTATCCAATACTTTGCTAACCCTAAAAACAAGCCAGGTGAAGAGTACTTATAGGCTAGGGACGAATTGGGGGAAAACAGGGGTACAAGGGACTTTTGCCTATAGTGCACGCAGGCATAGCCGAAGGGGTCCGGGCACCCGAAGGGGATGCGCCAAGAGATGGCCGGGCATCCGGGGATACAGGGCCGGGCACTCGGACCGAACAAGGTCCAGCATCAGGGGAGGCCGGGCACCCGTGGGTGATGGCTTGGGCACTCGGACCGGTCAAGCGGGACGACTATAGGTGGCCGGGCACTCTGGGGTAATGGCCCGGGCACCCGTGGATGAGGGCAGCGCCCAACGGAGGGGGCCGAGCACCCGGGGCGGCCAAGGCCAGCACCTAGGCAGGGGGGGGGGCATCCGCGGCCTTCCTCGCCGGGCACCCGGAGTGTCCAGGGGCGGCTTTGTTGGGGAACATAGCATGTAATTTCAAAAAAATTCCTACGATCACACAAGCTCTATCTAGGAGATGCATAGCAACGAGAAGGGGAGAGTGTGTCCACGTACCCCCGTAGACTAAAAGCGAAAGCATTTGCTAACGCGGTTGATGTAGCCAAACTTCTTCTCGTTTCGACCGATCAAGCACCGAACGTACGATAGCTCCGAGTTCCGCACACGTTCAGCTCAATGACGTCCCTCGAACTCTTTATCCAGCAAAATGTCGAGGAAGAGTTCCGTCAGCATGACGGCGTGGTGACGGTGATGGTGAACTAATCCACGCAGGGCTTCGCCTAACCACTACGTGAATATGACCGGAGTCGTAAACTATGGAGGGGGTGCCGCACACGACTAACAATTGTTGGTGTGTCTTCTAGGCGCCCCCTCCCCATGTATATATTGGTGGGAGAGGGAGGGGAGCAGCCTTGGGGCACCCCAAGTAGGAGGAATCCTACTTGGGGTCCTCCTCCAATTCAGCCTCCCCCTTTCCTTATCTCCGGAGGGGGAAAGGAAAGATGGGAGAGGGGAAAGGAAGGGGGAATCCTACATTTTCCTAAGCATATTTATTCCTCTGAAAAATTTCTGAAATTTTTAGTAACTTCAAAATAAAAGTAAACCAAACTTAACAAAATTGATAGCAACTACTCCCACAAGTGCCTAGAGGCAATATCATGCATCAAAACTACTTTTGACCATATAAATTTGACATGCAAGCTCAAGAACAGGGTCACCTAAGCAGCAAAAATATGCAATGAATAAAACACTAGAACAAAAACTAATTGGACCAAGGGAGGAGTCACATACCAAGGAACAATCCCCTCAAGCAGTTTTGTGAGAGGTGCTTTGAGCAAGGAGATCGAAAATTGCAGCAAAATGAGCTAGAACTCGTGCTTGAGCTGGATATTGGTGTTTGTGGGAGGAAGAACAAGTGTGTGGGTGCAGGAATAAGTGGAGGAGGTCCACCGTGGGCCCACGAGGCAGGGGGCGCGCCCAGGGGGGTAGGGCGGGCCCTCCACCCTCGTGGCCTGGTGGATGCCCCCCTGCTGTGTTCTCAGTGTCAAATATTCTCAAATATTCTAGAAAAAACTCATATTTAAATTTTAGGGCATTTGGAGAACTTTTATTCTCGGGTTATTTTTGTATTGCACGGATAATTCAGATAACACACAGGAAATACTATTTTTATTTTATTTAATATAAATAACAAAAAGTAAAAGGAGGGTACAGAGAGTTGTGTTTTCTAACTTCATCTATCTCATGCTCATCAAAAGGAATCCACTAATAAGGTTGATCAAGTCTTGTTAACAAACTCATTCCGAGTAACATGGAACCGGAGAATTTTCGAATAACACTAGGTTACCTCAACGGGGATATGCACATCCCCAAAAATAAGAATATCATATTTCTTCTTGACAGTAGGTAGAGGAAATTCAAAACCTCCAAAAATAATCGATGGAATTTTTCCAATAGAATTGATACTATGAACTTGAGGTTGTTTCCTCGGAAAGTGTACCGTATGCTCATTACCATTAACATGAAAAGTGACATTGCATTTGTTGCAATCAATAACAGCCCCTGCAGTATTCAAAAGGGGTCTTCCAAGAATAATAGACATACTATCGTCCTCAGGAATATCAAGAATAACAAAGTCCGTTAAAATAGTAACGTTTGCAACCTCAACAGGCACATCCTCACAAATACCGACAGGTATAGCAGTTGATTTATCAGCCATTTGCAAAGATATTTCAGTAGGTGTCAACTTATTCAAATCAAATCTACGATATAAAGAGAGAGGCATGACACTAACACCGGCTCCAAGATCACATAAGGCAGTTTTAACATAGTTTCTTTTAATGGAGCATGGTATAGTGGGTACTCCTGGATCTCCTAACTTCTTAGGTATTCCACCTTTAAAAGTATAATTAGCAAGCATGGTGGAAATTTCAGCTTCTGGTATCTTATTAATGACAATTTCTTTCATATACTTAGCATAAGGATGCATTTTAAGCATATCAGTTAATCGCATACGCAAAAAGATAGGTCTAAGCATTTCAGCAAAGTGCTCAAAATCCTCATCATCCTTTTTCTTGGATGGTTTGGGAGGAAAAGGCATGGGTTTCTGAACCCATGGTTCTCTTTCTTTACCATGTTACCTAGCAACAAAGTCTCTCTTATCATAACGTTGATTCTTTGATTGTGGGTTATCAAGATCAACAGCAGGTTCAATTTCTATATCATTATCATTGCTAGGTTGAGCATCATCATGAACATTATCATTAACATTATCACTAGTTTCAGGTTCATTAACAGATTGAGTTTCAACATCAGAAATAGAAATATCATTTGGATTCTCAGGTGTTTCAGTAATATGTTCACTAGAAGCATGCAAAGTCCTATCATTTTTCTTTTTCTTGCTTTTAGAAGGACTAGGTGCATCTATATTATTTCTCTGCGAATCTTGCTCAATTCTCTTAGGGTGGCCTTCAGGATACAAAGGTTCCTGAGTCATTTTACCAGTTCTAGTAGCCACTCTAACAGCAAAATCATATTCTTACTATTCAATTCATTGAGCAAATCATTTTGAGCTTGAAGTACTTGTTCTACTTGAGTAGTAACCATAGAAGCATGTTTACTAATAAGTTTAAGTTCACCTTTGACATTAGACATATAATCACCCAAGTGTTCAAGCATATCAGCACTACGTTTTAATTCTCTACCAAAATAAGCATTGAAGTCTTCTTGCTTAACCATAAATTTATCAAACTCATCTAAGCATGGGCTAGCAAACTTAGTAAATGGGATTTCAGCTTTATCATATCTATAGAGAGAATTTACCTTTACTACCTGTGTCGGGTTATCAAGACCATGTATTTCTTCAATAGGAGATGGATTAAAATTATGCATTTCTTCGACAGGCGGTAAATTAAGACCATGTATTTCTTCAATAGGAGGTAAATTCTTAACATCTTCAGCTTTAATACCCTTTTCTTTCATGGATTTCTTTGCCTCTTGCATATCTTCAGGACTGAGAAATAGAATACCCCTTTTCTTCGGAGTTGGTTTAGGAATAGGCTCAGGAAGTGTCCAATTATTTTCATTTGTCAACATATTATTCAATAGAATTTCAACTTCATTTGGCGTTCTTTCCTTGAAAACAGAACCAGCACAACTATCCAGGTAATCTCTGGAAGCATCGGTTAGTCCATTATAAAAGATATCAAGTATTTCATTTTTCTTAAGAGGATGATCAGGCAAAGCATTAAGTAATTGGAGAAGCCTCTCCCAAGCTTGTGGGAGACTCTCTTCTTCAATTTGCACAAAATTTTATATATCCCTTAAGGCAGCTTGTTTCTTATGAGCAGGGAAATATTTAGCAGAGAAGTAATAAATCATATCCTGGGGACTACACACACAACCAAGATCAAGAGAATTAAACCATATCTTAGCATCACCCTTTAATGAGAATGGAAATATTTTAAGGATATAAAAGTAGCGAGTTCTCTCATCTTTAGTGAATAGGGTGGCTATATCATTTAATTTAGTAAGATGTGCCACAACAGTTTCAGATTCATAGCCATAAAAAGGATCAGATTCAACCAAAGTAATTATATCAGGATCAACAGAGAATTCATAATCCTTATCAGTAACACAGATAGGTGAAGTAGCAAAAGCAGGGTCAGGTTTCATTCTAGCATTAAGGGATTGCTGCTTCCATTTAGCTAATAACCTCTTTAGATCATATCTATCATTGCAAGCTAAAATAGCTCTAGCAGATTCTTCATCCAGAACATAACCCTCAGGAACAACATGCAATTCATATTTATTAGGGGGAGAGTCTTCATCATCACTTTCATCAATATTATCAGTTTCAATAATTTCATTCTCTCTAACCCTAGCAAGTTGTTCATCAAGAAATTCACCAAGTGGCATAGTAGTATCAAGTATAGAAGTAGTTTCATCATAAGTATCATGCATAGCAGAAGTGGCATCATCAATAACATGCGACATATCAGAATGAATAGCAGAAGCATGTTTAGGTGTCGCAAGCTTACTCAAAATAGAAGGTGAATCAAGTGCAGAGCTAGATGGCAGTTCCTTACCTCCCCTCGTAATTGAGGGATAAATCTTGGTTTTTGGATCTCTCAAGTTCTTCATAATGATAATCAGATATAAATCCCAAGTGACCCAAAGAATAGAGCTATGCTCCCTGGCAACGGCGCCAAAAAATAGTCTTGATAACCCACAAGTATAGGGGATCGCAACAGTTTTCGAGGGTAGAGTATTCAACCCAAATTTATTGATTCGACACAAGGGGAGCCAAAGAATATTCTTTAGTATTAGCAGCTGAGTTGTCAATTCAACCACACCTGGAAACTTAATATCTGTAGGAAAGTATTTAGTAGCAAAGTAATATGATAGTAGTGTAGCAAAAGGTAATGATAACAAAAGTAATGTTTTTGGTATTTTGTAGTGATTGTAACAATAGCAACGGAAAAGTAAATAAGCGAAGCACAATATATGTAAAGCTCATAGGCAATGGATCGGTGATAGAGAATTATGCCGGATGTGGTTCATCATGTAACAGTCATAACCTAGGGTGACACAGAACTAGCTCCAATTCATTAATGTAATGTAGGCATGTATTCTGAATATAGTCATACGTGCTTATGGAAAAGAACTTGCATGCCATCTTTTGTCCTACCCTCCCATGGCAGCGGGGTCCTAGAGGAAACTAAGGGATATTAAGGCCTCCTTTTAATAGAGTACCGGACCAAAGCATTAACACATAGTGAATACATGAACTCCTCAAACTACGGTCATCACCGGGAGTGGTCCCGATTATTGTCACTTTGGGGTTGCCGGATCATAACACTTAGTAGGTGACTATAGACTTGCAAGATAGGATCAAGACCACTCATATATTGATGAAAACATAATAGGTTCAGATCTGAAATCATGGCACTCGGGCCCTAGTGACAAGCATTAAGCATAGCAACATCAATCTCATAACATAGTGGATACTAGGGATCAAACCCGAACAAAACTAACTCGATTACATGATAAATCTCATCCAACCCATCACCATTTAGCAAGTCTACGAAGGAATTACTCACGCACGGCGGTGAGCATCATGAAATTGGTGATGGAGGATGGTTGATGATGACGATGGCGACGGATTCCCCTCTCCGGAGCCCCGAACGGACTCCAGATTAGCCCTCCCGAGAGGTCTTAGGGCTTGGTGGCAGCTTTGTATCATAAAACATGATGAATCCTTCTCCTTTATTTTTTTCTCCCCGAAAGTGAATATATAGAGTTGGGGTTGAGGTCGGAGGAGCTCCAGGGGGGCCACAAGGTAGGGGGCGCGCCCAGGGGGCAGGCGCGCCCCCCACCCTTGTGGCTAGGGTGTGCCCCCTAGTCTTGATCTTTTGCCAGTATTTTTTATTATTTCCAAAAATATGCTCCATGGAGTTTCAGGTCATTCCGAGAACTTTTTTTTCTGCACATAAATAACACCATGGCAATTCTGCTGAAAACAGCGTCAGTCCGGGTTAGTTCCATCCAAATCATGCAAGTTAGAGTCCAAAACAAGGGCAAAAGTGTTTGGAAAAGTAGATACGACGGAGACGTATCATTAAGCGGAAGCGTTATGACAACACGGTTGATGTAGTCGTACGTCTTCATGATCGACCGATCCTCAGTACCGAACGTACGGCACCTCCGCGTTCAGCACACGTTCATCTCGGTGACGTCCCGCGAACTCACGATCTAGTAGAGATTGAAGGAGAGTTTCGTTAGCACGACAATGTGGTGACGATGTTGATGAATCTATCGTCGCAGGGCTTCGCCTAAGCACCGCTATAGTATGACCGAGGTGGATTATGGTGGAGGGGGCACCGCACACGACTGGGCGAGGCCAATGATCAACTTGTGTGTCTTTGGGGTGCCCCTGCCCCCTTATATAAAGGAGCTAGGGGGGAGGCGGCCGGCCAGGAGGAGGGCGCGCCAAGGGGGGAGTCCTACTCCCATCGGGAGTAGGACTCCTCCTTTCCTAGTAGGAGTAGGAGAAGGGGAAAGGGAAGGAGAGAGGAGGAAGGAAAAGGGGGGCACCGCCCCCCTCCTTGTCCAATTCGTACTAGAGGGGGAGGGGGCGCGCGGCCTGCCCTGGCCACCCCTCCTCTTCTCCACTAAGGCCCAGTTGGCCCATTACATCCCCCGGGGGGTTCCGATAAGCCCCCGGTACTCCAGTATATGTCCAAAACCTCCCGAAACACTTCCAGTGTCCGAACATAGTCATCCAATATATCGATCTTTACGTCTCGAGCATTTCGAGACTCCTCGTCATGTCTGTGATCATATCCGGGACTCCGAACTACCTTCGGTACATCAAAACACAAAAACTCCTAATACCGATCGTCATAGAATTTTAAGCGTGCGGACCCTATGGGTTCGAGAACTATGTAGACATGACTGAGAAATGTCTCTGGTCAATAACCAATAGCGGAACCTGGATGCTCATATTGGTTCCTACATATTCTACGAAGATCTTTATCGGTCAAACCGCATAACAACATACGTTGTTCCCTTTGTCATCGGTATGTTACTTGCCCAAGATTCGATTGTCAGTATCTCAATACCTAGCTCAATCTCGTTACCGGCAAGTATCTTTACTCGTTCTGTAATGCATCATCCCACAACTAACTCATTAGTCACATTGCTTGCAAGTCTTATAGTGATGTGCATTAGCGAGAGGGCCCAGAGATACCTCTCCGACAATCGGACTGACAAATCCTATTCTTGATCTATGCCAACTCCACGAACACCATCAGAGACACTGTAGAACACCTTTATAATCACCCAGTTACGTTGTGATGTTTGGTAGAACACAAAGTGTTCCTCTGGTATTCGGGAGTTGCATAATCTCATAGTCATAGGAACATGTATAAGTCATGAAGAAAGCAATAGAAGTAAACTAAACGATCAAGTGATAAGCTAACGGAATGGGTCAAGTCAATCACATCATTCTCTAATGATGTGATTCCGTTAATCAAATGACAACTCATGTCTATGGCTAGGAAACTTAACCATCTTTGATTCAACGAGCTAGTCAAGTAGAGGCATACTAGTGACACTCTGTTTGTCTATGTATTCACACATGTACTAAGTTTCCGGTTAATACAATTCTAGCATGAATAATAAACATTTATCATGAAATAAGGAAATAAATAATAACTTTATTATTGCCTCTAGGGCATATTTCCTCTAGTCTCCCACTTGCACTAGAGTCAATAATCCAGTTCACATCGCCATGCGATTTAACACCAATAGTTCACATCACCATGTGATTAACACCCATAGTTCACATCGCCATGTGACCAACACTCAAAGGGTTTACTAGAGTCAGTAATCTTAGTTCACATCTCCATGTGATTAACACCCAAAGAGTACTAAGGTGTGATCATGTTTTGCTTGTGAGAGAAGTTTAGTCAACGGGTCTGCCATATTCAGATCCGTATGTATTTTGCAAATCTCTATGTCAACAATGCTCTACACGCAGCTACTCTAGCTAATTGCTCCCACTTTCAATATGTATCGAGATTGAGACTTAGAGTCATCTGGATCAGTGTCAAAACTTGCATCGACATAACCCTTTACGACAAACCTTTTGTCACCCCCATAATCGAGAAACATATCCTTATACCACTAAGGATAATTTTGACCGCTGTCCAGTGATCTACTCCTAGATCACTATTGTACTCCCTTGCCAAACTCAGTGTAGGGTATACAATAGGTCTGGTACACAGCATGGCATAATTTATATAACCTATGGCTGAGGCATAGGGGATGACTTTCATTCTCTCTCTATCTTCTGCCGTGGTCGGGCTTTGAGTCTTACCCAACTTCACACCTTGCAACACAGGCAAGAACTCCTTCTTTGACTATTCCATTTTGAACTACTTCAAAATCTTGTCAAGGTATGTGCTTTGTGAAAGTCCAATTAAGTGTCTTGATCTATCTCTATAGATCTTGATGCCCAATATATAAGCAGCTTCTCCGAGGTCTTTCATTGAAAAACTTTTATTCAAGTATCCTTTTATGCTAGCCAGAAATTCTATGTCATTTCCAATCAGCAATATGTCATCCACATATAATATTAGAAATGCTACAGAGCTCCCACTCACTTTCTTGTAAATACAGGCTTCTCCAAAAGTCTATATAAAACCATATGCTTTGATCACACTATCAAAACATTTATTCCAACTCCAAGAGGCTTGCTGAGGGAGTCCTGGATTAGGGGGTCTCCGGACAGCCGGACTATATCCTTTGGCCGGACTGTTGGATTATGAAGATACATGATTGAAGACTTCATCCCGTGTCCGGATGGGACTCTCCTTGGCGTGAAAGGCAAGCTAGGCAATACGGATTTGTATATCTCCTCCCTTTTAACCGATCTTGTGTAACCCTAGCCCCCTCTGGTGTCTATATAAACCGGAGGGTTTAGTCCGTAGGACAACATACAATCATACCATAGGCTAGCTTCTAGGGTTTAGCCTCTATGATATTGTGGTAGATCAACTCTTGTAAGACTCACATCATCAAGAACAATCAAGCAGGACGTAGGGTATTACCTCCATCAAGAGGGCCCGAACCTGGGTAAACATCGTGTCCCCTGCCTCCTATTACCATCCGCCTTAGACGCATAGTTCGGGACCCCCTACCCGAGATCCGCCGGTTTTGACACCGACATTGGTGCTTTCATTGAGAGTTCCACTGTGTCGTCACCGTAAGGCTTGATGGCTCCTTCAATCACCAATAGCAATGCGGTCCAGGGTGAGGTTTTCCTCCCCGGGTAGATCTTTGTATTCGGCGGCTTCGCACTGTGGGCCAATTCGCTTGGCCATCTGGAGCAGATCGAGAGCTATGCCCCTGGCCGTCAGGTCAGATTTGGAAACTTGAACTACACGGCCGACATCTGCGGAGACTTGATCTTCGACGGATTCGAGCCCATGTCAGGTGTGCCGCACAGTCGCGACGAGCATGACGTAACTCTGCCGTCGGACAATGTTCGGGAGATCGCATCTGCAACTACTCCGGCCATCAATCCGGAGCAAATCACGCCATCCGAGAGCGGAGGGATAGACCCTGCCATGGAGGCCGCACCCTCAGTGGCGATAGAGCTGAATACTGACTTCACCCCTTACGAGAGCCGTGTCGCCGAACCATTGGATTCTTCTCCGGCCACGGACTTCGAGCTGCCTGCATCTGCACCCATCCAATCCGATTGGGCGTCGGTCATGGAGTTCACCTCCGTGGATATCTTTCAGCACTCACCTTTCAGCGATGTGCTAAATTCATTGAGGTCCCTCTCCCTGTCAGGAGAACGTTGGCCGAACTATGTCCGACTAGAATGGGATGCGGACGACGAAGAAATTCACTGCCCACCCACCACCCACTTAGTAGCCACTGTCGACGATTTAACTGACATGCTCGACTTTGACTCCGAAGACTTTGATGGTATGGACGACGATGCATGAGATGAATAGGAACCACCGCCCACTGGGCGGTGGACCGCCACCTCAGCATATGATATATATATATATATATGGTGGACACCCCCAAAGAAGGCAATGGTGACGAGATAGCGGAGGATAACCCCTCCAAGAAGCAACCCAAGCGCCGACGTCAGCGACGCTGCTCTAAGTCCTGCCTCAGCAAAAGTAGTGATACCGGCACAGGAGATAATAACACTCCGGATAGTGCCAAAGACAACAACAATCCCCTCCAGCATGATGTAGAGCCGGAGGACGAACAAGCTAGCCCTCCAGAGCGGGCAGCAGATGGAGAACCGGAGGAGGACAATTACATGCCTCTCTCCGAAGACGAGACGAGCCTCGGTGACGAAGAATTTATCGTACCTAAGGACCTCGTCGAGCAAGAGTACTTCAAGCGCCGGCTTATGGCCACGACAAATAGCCTGAAGAAAAAGCAGCAACAACTTCAAGCTGATCAAGACTTGCTAGCAGACAGATGGACCGAAGTCCTTGCGGCCGAGGAGTACGAACTCAAGCACCCCTCCAAGAGTTACCAAAAACGCAGGTTGCTACCTCACCTCGAGGAGGAAGCATTGAAACCTCATTCACCAGTGTACAATGCGGCTGACCAGCCACTACGTGGCCGAGCCAGAGAGGTGTTTCAGCCTGAAGTTCAGCCTGCACCCCTCGTCACTCAATCAAAAATACTAAGTCCCGTGGCAACATGGGGGACCTGCAAGACGTATTGGACAGTAAGGCAAAAATCACAAGGTCAATATACGGGTCACGGGCACGTGCGCCAACACGGGACGATGATCGTCGCGTCAGATACACCAAGAGTCAATCCGGCCGGGCCGAATATAGCAGACAAGACTCATACAAACTGCGTCGGGATATAGCCCGGCACAGAGGCGCCGCACACCCCCTATGCTTATCGTCGTGTCAGATACACCAAGAGTCAATCCGGCCGGGCCGAATACAGCAGATAAGACTCATACGAACTGCGTCAGGATATAGCCCGGCACAGAGGCGTCGCACACCCCCTATGCTTCACTGATGAAGTTATGAATCATGAATTCCCGGAGGGTTTCAAACCCGTAAATATCGAATCATACAACGACACAACAGATCCCGCTGTATGGATTGAGGATTTCCTCCTTCACATCCACATGGCTCACGGCGATGATCTACATGCCATCAAGTACCTCCCACTAAAACTCAAAGGACCAGCTCGGCATTGGCTGAACAACTTGCCAGCAGACTCCGTAGATAGTTGGGAGGATCTGGAAGACGCATTCTTGGACAACTTCCAGGGCACTTACGTGCGGCCACCAGATGCTGATGACTTGAGCCATATAACCCAGTAGCCAGGGGAATCGGCCAGAAAATTCTGGACACGGTTCCCGACTAAGAAAAACCAAATCGTCGACTGCCTGGACGCAGAGGCCTTAGCGGCATTCAAGCATAACATCCATGATGAATGGATGGCTCGCCACCTTGGCCAGGAGAGGCCGAAATCTATGGCAGCCCTCACAACACTCATGACCCTCTTTTGCACGGGTGAGGATAGCTGGCTGGCTCGCAGCAACAACACATCGAGGAATCCGGGCACTTCGGATACCAAAGATGCCAACGGTAGGCAACATCATAACAGACCAAAGCGCCGCAATAACGGTGATAACACAGAAGACACGACAGTCAATGCCGGATTCAGAGGCTCTAGATCCGGTCAGCGGAAAAAGCCATTTAAAAGAAGTACTCCGGCTCCGTCCAGTTTGGATCGCATACTGGATCGCTCGTGTCAAATCCACGGCACCCCCGACAAGCCAGCCAATCACACCAACAGAGAATGCTGGTTGTTCAAGCAGGCCGGCAAGTTAAACGCCAAAAACAAGGACAAGGGGCTGCATAGTGATGACAAGGAGGAGCCCCGACCGCCGAACACGGGAGGACAGAAGGGGTTCCCCCCACAAGTGAAGACGGTGTACATGATATACGCAACCCACATTCCCAAGAGGGAACGGAAGCATGCACTAAGGGACGTCTATACGATGGAGCTCGTCGCCCCAAAGTTCAACCCATGGTCCGCTCGTTCGATCACCTTTGATCGCAGGGACCACCCCACTAGCATCTGTCATGGCGGATCTGCCGCAATGGTCCTAGACCCCCTCATCGACGGATTTCACCTCACTCGAGTCCTTATGGACGGCGGCAATAGCCTGAACCTGCTCTATCAGGACACAGTGCGGAAAATGGGTATCGATCCCTCGAGGATCAAACCCAGCAAAACCACCTTTAAAGGCGTCATCCCAGGTGTAGAGGCCCATTGCACATGCTCAATCACACTGGAAGTGGTCTTTGGATCACCGGACAACTTCCGAAGCGTTAATCTTTGATATCGTCCCGTTTCGCAGTGGCTATCACGCATTGCTCGGACGAACATCATTTGCAAAATTTAATGCAGTGCCGCATTACGCATACCTCAAGCTCAAGATGCCAGGACCTAGGGGGGTCATAACGGTAAATGGAAACACGGAACGCTCGCTCCGCACGGAAGAGCACACTGCGGCCCTCGCAGCAGAAGCACAAAGCAGCCTTTCAAGACAAACCACCAATTTGGCGATACAGCCCCCGAACACCTTTAAGCGTGTCCGGAGTAAACTGCAACAGGATCGCCTGGCACGTTCAGAGCTCGCCTAGCAAATCGGCCCCCGTCCCAGTCCCAGTCAAGCGATGAAATCTGTGCCACGCGTACATAATTATGCACTGAAAATACCATGGACATAGGCGGGGGCATGATCCGGGCACGTCCCGCAATGCAGCTTAACCGCCCTAGGGGCTTTATATCTTTATCATTTCTTTTCTCTTTCAGGGCCTAACTCTCTGGAAGCCCTTTTCGGCAGTATGATTGCCGGACACATTACGGGAAGGAACTACCAAGGCGGCAAGAAGCTAAGACGTATACGGGAACCCCCAGGTGGTCTCTAATAATAATACCCGCTTTCTATATGCAGCTTGCCCTGGGATAGGACATTTTGAATTGTCCTACTTTCTGCTTAGTGCACTACTTGTATGAGTACGCTTCGATGTATTATTTAAATAACAATGCATATCAGTAGTCTATCATTGCATTATTTTAGTTTCTCTCTCTCTCTCTCTCTTATATGTCCACCTACGACAATCCGCACCCGCACGTTCGGGTATGGTCAGCACGCCAGGGGCTTTCGTTTACCCCATAATACGGCACAAGAAGTCCGAACACTTTCGACAGTGCGGCACCCCGAACTTATAGCATTATATGCATCAGCTCCGAATCATGTCTTTGGTCAAATGTTGGGTTTGCCCGGCTCCCATGCTTTGTACCTTACGTTCCGCTATATCGACTAAGGTAGCGGTGGGAGAACTACTGCGATTGTGTCCCGGTTCTTCCGGACGAGCACCTCAATAGAGAAAGCCGAAAACTAACTGTCATGATAAGGCGAGAGACTGGTCGCTGTTCGAGAGGTCTCAAGTCCTTAAAGACTTTTTCCGCTTCGGGGGAGGAGTCGGCCTTGTCCGTCTTAGGCGTGTATAGCGCCCCAAATTCGGCCTTCCGAACACTAGGGGCTTCGCCAAAGTTTAAAATTGTAGACTTCTATGGCCAAGTGAGAGTGATAAAGCCTTATAGTCCAATTGCCTGGTGCGCTGCGCTGAACACCTCCCTTGAAGGACCCACAATTGGGGTAAAGAGTGCTCAAATTTATCCCGAACACCCCAGTACTAGTTACATGGGGGCAGAAGCCGACGACTGGCCAACTCTCAGATTTTATAAATGGCCGCACAATAGGTAATATTTTAAATTAGAAAAGCGTCGCATGGCGCAAATGAACACGTTTCATATTACAGGATCACACGAGCACGTTCATTCAAAAATTACATCCTTGGCACACTCATCCGCCACTAGGCCGGAACCCTTCAGGACACTCTCATAATAATTTTCGGGGTAGCGATGCTCCTTGCCCTCCGGCGGCCCCTCCTTCACCAGCTTCACGGCGTCCAGCTTCGCCCAGTGCACCTTCGCCCGGGCAAAAGCCCTGCGCGCGCCCTCAATGTAGACGGACCACTTTATGACTTCAAGCCGTGGGCAGGCATCCACAAGCCGCCTCACCAAGCCGAAGTAGCTGCCGAGCAGGGGCTCGCCGGGCCACATCCGGACTATAAGGCCCTTCATGGCCTGTTCGGCCGCCTTGTGAAGCTCGACCAATTGCTTCAGATGGTCTCTCAAAGGCATTGGGTGTTCGGTCCCAGTATACTGAGACCAGAACAACTTCTCCGTCGAGCTCCCCTCCTCGGCTCGATAAAACTCCGCGGCATCCAGTACACTGCGGGGAAGATCTGCAAATGCTCTTGGAGAGCTCCGAACTCGGGTAAGAAAAAGGAAAGTATCCTTCACGTGCTTGCTTTGCATAATGAATGCCTTACCCGCTGCTATCTTCTTCACCGCGTCAATCTCCTAGAGGGCCTTGTGGGCTTCAGCCTTGGCGCTCCGGACGCTTTCCAGTGCCTGTGCGAGCTCGGACTCTCGCGTCTTAGAGTCAAGCTCCAAGGACTCATGCTTTTTGGCGAGAGCCTCGAGCTCTTGCTGCACCTCGCCTACTCGGGCTTCTTGCTTCTCCCGTTCAATGCGCTCCTTGTCCACTTTGTCTTTGGCCTCGGACAGCGCCTTCCTCAGGGTTTCCACTTCGGTCATGGCCCCTGGCAAATGCATGATGATCCTATTACTTTACACCTGAATTTCTTTTTAACTATATAGACAGAGGTATTTCTTACCTTTGCTCTCCTCGAGCTGCCTCTTCGTCAGGCCGAGCTCGTCCTCGGACCGGTTCAGGTCCTGCTTCAGCGCAGAGACCTCCGCAGTACGTGCGGCAGTGGCCAGCAGTGAAGCCTGCACATACACATAGACATTTTTCTGATTAGATTCCTGAGTTATCATTTGATCCTCTATTCGGCCTTTCTTTGTGAACGCCGAACAGAGCATCAGGGGCTATTGTCCATGCGGTAATATTTTCCTATATTTTCATTGCTTACCTCAAAGCCTGTTAGGAGGCTGGCACAAGCTTCAGTCAGTCTATTTTTAGCGGATTGAACTTTCTCAATCACCGCACTCATGATAGTGCGGTGCTCTTCGTTGATGGAAGCGCTGCGAAGCGCTTCCAGCAAGTTGTTCGGTGCCTCTGGATGGACAGAGGACATCGGCACGGGCGGCTGGCCTCCCCTAATAGGGGATCGCCTGCCGGAGTCTGGAACCATTGAAGGTTCCGGCGCAGTGTTCGGCTGGGGGCCGAACCTGGAGCCCATGGGAGTACGATTCCCTTTGCGCCCAAGGTCCGGAAGGTCGCCTCGAGGCGCCCCCAGGACTGCCTCCCCTTGGCCCGGTGCCTGTTGAGACAACACCTCGACGTTGTCCGCAGGGCAAGGAGTGGAGGCGGTCGGAAGAGAACCGCTATTCATATCCGACGAGTCCAACGAACCGCTTGATGAAGATACGTCGAGATGGGCTCGGGACGGACTGCATAATCATACTCGGCATGAGGAGAAGCAGTGCAATAAAACATACCATGAATTACTATGGTGTCCGGATACTTATGACTTCGCCAGGGGCTTGACCCTGGGTACCCACTCGTCGCCGCTGTAGGCGGCCGTCGTGGAACAGTCCGGAGCACGGGTCCTTCCCTTCTTGGACCCCTCGGCCTCCCCGGATGGGTCGGCCTTCCTTTTCTTGTCTCCCCTGTCCGGGGGGGGGGCGAACTTTCCTCCTCTTCCTCCTCATTTTCGTGGGAGGAGTGTGCGTTGGAGTCATCGAACGATGTGTCCGATACAACCTTGCACCGGAGACCCTTTTGGGTTCCTGTGGCCTTCTTCTTGGCCTTCTTTGCCGGCACCTGGTAAGGTGTCGGAGCCAGCATCTCAGTTAGGAGAGCATCTGCTGGATCTTCAGGCAGGGGGCTGGGCAATCGAGCTCCTCCGCTATCTTTATCCAGTCCTGTTAATGACATGGAAGCTTAGATCCCGCGCGTGATTTAACTGGGGAAAATAAATACCCTGTGAGATATCAAAACTCACCGGATTGGCATGGGGCTTTGCGCTGAGTCCGCGGTCCTCGGTGAGGGAAGGAGGTACCTCAGCGCCCTTAAACAACACCCTCTAGACGTCCTTGTGCGTCGTGTCATAGAGCTCTCGCAGCGTCTGGCGCTTGGCCGGGTCGAACTCCCACAAATTGAATGCTCGTCGTTGACACGGGAGAATCTGGCGGAAGAGCATGACCTGGACCACGTTGACGAGCTTGATTTTCTTGCTCATCTTGTTCCTGATGCAGGTCTGGAGTCCACTCAGCTCGACCGGGGAACCCCAGGACAGGCCCTTCTCTTTCCAGGAAGTGAGCCACGTGGGGATTCCGGATCAAAATTCGGGGGCCGCCACCCAGTTGGTGTCGCGTGGCTCGCTGATGTAGAACCACCCCGATTGCCACCCCTTTATGGTCTCCACATAGGAGCCTTCGAGCCAGGTGACGTTAGGCATCTTGCCCACCATGGCGCCTCCTCACTCTGCTTACTGGCCGACCACCACCTTCGGTTTGACATTGAAGGTCTTCAGCCACAAGCCGAAATGGGGTTTGATGCGGAGGAAGGCCTCACACAAGACGATAAACGCCGAGATGTTGAGGATGAAATTGGGGGCCAGACATGAAAATCCAGCCCATAGTAGAACATGAGCCCGCGGACAAACGGGTGGAGGGGAAATCCCAGTCCGCGGACGAAGTGGGTAAGAAAAACTACCCTCTCATGGGGTTCGGGCGTAGGGATGATTTTCCCTGCATCTGGCAGCCGGTGTGCGATATCTACAGCCAGATATCTGGCTTCCCGTAATTTTGTGTTGTTCTCCTCCGTGACAGAGGAGACCATCCACTTGCCTCCCGCTCCGGACATGCTGGGCGTGGTTTGAGAAGAAAGACGCGAACTTGGGCGCTGGAGCTCGAGTGCGCGAGAATGGGTAAGCAAGGAGGGAGAAGCCGTGCGTAAAAAGGGTGAATCTTTGTCCCTTTATAAGGGCAGAGGAGGCGATGTGCCTCCCCACTTACCTGTTAAAATCGTTTACTCCCCGAGCGCCGTAATTGATGGCGCAGTTGGGTTACCCATACCCGTATCGATGAGAATCCCGTGATAAGGGGACATGATCTCCGCTTCGACTAGATGTGTCAAGAAAACCGCCTCGCGATATGTGCGGTGCTGGTTGAGGAAAACGGTTCAAATAATGACCGAGCCACGACATGATGTGATGTTGCTAAAACATGTCAGCAGATTAGATTTGTGGAAATATTATTCTCTCTACGGTGGGATGTGGAACTTGTTTTGCAGAACCGGACACTATCCTTGTGTTTAAAAATCTTCCATGAAGTATTTGGAGAAGAACCCGCCTTGCAATGCTGAAGACAATACTGCGTGCCGGACTCATCGTCATTGAAGCCTAGTTTAGGGGCTACTGAGGGAGTCCTGGATTAGGGGGTCTCCGGACAGCCGGACTATATCCTTTGGGCGGACTGTTGGATTATGAAGATACAAGATTGAAGACTTCGTCCCGTGTCCGGATGGGACTCTCCTTGGCATGGAAGGCAAGCTAGGTAATACGGATTTGTATATCTCCTCCCTTGTAACCGACCTTGTGTAACCCTAGCCCCCTCCGGTGTCTATATAAACTAGAGGATTTAGTTCGTAGGACAACATACAATCATACCATAGGCTAGCTTCTAGGGTTTAGCCCCTATGATCTCATGGTAGATCAACTCTTGTAATACTCACATCATCAAGAACAATCAAGCAGGACGTAGGGTATTACCTCCATCAAGAGGGCCCGAACCTGGGTAAACATCGTGTCCCCTGCCTCCTGTTACCATCCACCTTAGACGCATAGTTCGGGACCCCCTACCCGAGATCCGCCGGTTTTGACACCGACACTTGCACCAGTCCATAAATGGATTGCTGGAGATTGCACACTTTGTTAGCTCCCTTTGGATCGACAAAACCTTCTGGTTGCATCATATACAACTCTTCTTCCAGAAATGCATTCAGGAATGCAGTTTTGACATCCATTTGCCAAATTTCATAATCATAAAATGCGGCAATTGCTAACATGATTCGGACAGACTTAAGCATCACTACGGGTGAGAAAGTCTCATCGTAGTCAACTCCTTGAACTTGTCAAAAACCTTTCGCAACAAGTCGAGCTTTGTAGACAGTAACATTACCGTCAGCGTCAGTCTTCTTCTTGAAGATCCATTTATTCTCGATGGCTTGCCGATCATCGGGCAAGTCAACCAAAGTCCATACTTTGTTCTCATAGATGGATCCCATCTCAGATTTCATGGCCTCAAGCCATTTTGTGGAATCTGGGCTCACCATTGCTTCTTCATAGTTCATAGGTTCATCATTGTCAAGTAACATGACTTCCAGAACAGGATTACCGTACCACTCTGGTGCGGATCTTACTCTGGTTGACCTACGAGGTTCGGTAGTAACTTGATCTGAAGTTTCATGATCATCATTAGCTTCCTCACTAATTGGTGTAGGTGTCACAGGAACCAGTTTCTGTGATGAACTACTTTCCAATAAGGGAGCAGGTACAATTACCTCATCAAGTTCTACTTTCCTCCACCTCACTTCTTTTGAGAGAAACTCCTTCTCTAGAAAGGATCCATTCTTAGAAACGAATGTCTTGCCTTCGGATCTGTGATAGAAGGTGTACCCAACTGTCGCCTTTGGGTATCCTATGAAGACACATTTCTCCGATTTGGGTTTGAGCTTATCAGGATGAAACTTTTTCACATAAGCATCGCAACCCCAAACTGTAAGAAACGACAACTTTGGTTTCTTGCCAAACCACAGTTCATATGGCGTCGTCTCAATGAATTTAGATGGTGCCCTATTTAACGTGAATACAGCTATCTCTAATGCATAACCCCAAAATGATAGTGGTAAATCGGTAAGAGACATCATAGATTGCACCATATCAAAGAAAGTACGGTTATGATGTTTGGACACACCATTATGCTATGGTGTTCCAGGTGGCGTGAGTTGTGAAACTATTCCGCATTGTTTCAAATGAAGACCAAACTCGTAACTCAAATATTCTCCTCCATGATCAGATCGTAGAAACTTTATTTTCTTGTTACGATGATTTTCCACTTCACTCTGAAATTATTTGAACTTTTCAAATGTTTCAAATTTATGTTTCATCAAGAAGATATACCCATATCTTACTCAAATCATCTGCGAAGGTCGGAAAATAACGATACCTGCCGTGAGCCGTAACACTAATCAGACTGCATACATCACTATGTATTATTTTCAACAAGTCTGTTGCTCGCTCCATTGTTCCGGAGAACGGAGTCTTAGTCATCTTGCCCATGAGGCATGGTTCGCAAGCATAAACTGATTCATAATCAAATGATTCCAAAAGCCCATCAGCATGGATTTTCTTCATGCGCTTTACACCAATATGACCTAAACGGCAGTGCCACAAATAAGTTGCACTATCATTATTAACTTTGCATCTTTTGGCTTCAATATTATGAATATGTGTATCACTACGACCGAGATTCAATAAACCATTCACCTTGGGTGTATGACCATTGAAGGTTTTATTCATGTAAACAGAACAACAATTATTCTCTGACTTTAAATGAATAACTGTATTGCAATAAACATGATCAAATCATATTCATGCTTAACGCAAACACCAAATGACATTTATTTAGGTTCAACACTAATCCCGAAAGTATAGGGAGTGTGCGATGATGATCATATCAATCTTGGAACCACTTCCAACACACATCGTCACTTCACCCTTAACTAGTCTCTGTTCATTCTGCAACTCCCGTTTCGAGTTACTAATCTTAGCAACTGAACTAGTATCAAATACTGAGGGGTTGCTATAAACACTAGTAAAGTACACATCAATAACATGTATATCCAATATACCTTTGTTCACTTTGCCATCCTTCTTATCCGCCAAATACTTGGGGCAGTTCTGCTTCCAGTGACCAGTCCCTTTGCAGTAGAAGCACTTAGTCTCAGGCTTAGGTCTAGACTTGGGCTTCTTCACTTGAGCAGCAACTTGCTTGCCGTTCTTCTTGAAGTTCCCCTTCTTCCCTTTGCCCTTTTCTTGAAACTAGTGGTCATGTCAACCATCAAAACTTGATGCTTTTCTTGATTTCTACCTTCGTCGGTTTCAGCATCACGAAGAGCTTAGGAATCGTTTCCGTTTATCCCTTGCATATTATAGTTCATCATGAAGTTCTAGTAACTTGGTGATAGTGACTAGAGAACTCTGTCAATTACTATCTTATCTGGAAGATTAACTCCCACTTGATTCAAGTGATTGTAGTACTCAGACATTCTGAGCACATGCTCACTAGCTCAGCTATTCTCCTCCATCTTGTAGGCAAAGTACTTGTCAGAGGTCTCATACCTCTTAACACAAGCATGAGTCTGAAATACCAATTTCAGCTCTTGGAACATCTCATATGCTCCGTGGTATTCAAAACGTTTTTGAAGTCCCGGTTCTAAGCCGTAAAGTATGGCGCACTAAACTATCAAGTAGTCAGCATACCGAGCTTGTCAAATGTTCATAACGTCTGCATCTGCTCCTGCAAAAGGCCCGTCACCTAGCGGTGCATCAAGGACATAATTCTTCTGTGCAGTAATGAGGATAATCCTCAGATCACGGATCCAATCCGCATCATTACTACTAACATCTTTCAACTTAGTTTTTCTCTAGGAACATATCAAAATAAATGGGGAGCTACATTGCGAGCTATTGATCTACAACATAGTTATGCAAATACTATCAGGACTAAGTTCATGATAAATTAAAGTTCAATTAATCATATTACTTAAGAACTCCCACTTAGATAGACATCCCTCTAATCATCTAAGTGACACGTGATCCATATCAACTAAACCATGTCCGATCATCACGTGAGATGGACTAGTTTTCAATGGTGAACATCACTATGTTGATCATATCTACTATATGATTCACGCTCGACCTTTCGGTCTCAGTGTTCCGAGGCCATATCTGCATATGCTAGGCTCGTCAAGTTTAACCCGAGTATTCTGCATGTGTAAAACTGTCTTACACCCGTTGTAGATGAACGTTGAGCTTATCACATCCGATCATCACGTGGTGTCTCGACACGACGAACTTTGGCAACGGTGCATACTCAGGGAGAACACTTTTTTACCTTGGAATTTAGTGAGAGATCATCTTATAATGCTACCGCCGAGCTAAGAAAAATAAGATGCATAAAGGATAAACATCACATGCAATCAATATAAGTGATATGATATGGCCATCATCATCTTGTGCCTTTTGATCTCCACCTCCAAAGCACCGTCATGATCACGATCGTCACCGGCGCGACACCTTGATCTCCATCATAGCATCGTTGTCGTCTCGCCAACTATTGCTTCTACAACTATCGCTACCGCTTAGTGATAAAGTAAAGCAATTACAGGGCGATTGCATTGCATACAATAAAGCGACAACCATATGGCTCCTGTCAGTTGCCGATAACTCCGTTACAAAACATGATCATCTCATACAATAAATATAGCATCATGTCTTGACCATATCACATCACAACATGCCCTGCAAAAACAAGTTAGATGTCCTCTACTTTGTTTGTTGCAAGTTTTACATGGCTGCTACGGGCTGAGCAAGAACCGTTCTTACCTACGCATCAAAACCACAACGATAGTTCGTCAAGTTAGTGCTGTTTTAACCTTCTCAAGGACCGGGTGTAGCCACACTCGGTTCAACTAAAGTTGGAGAAACTGACACCCGCCAGCCACCTATGTGCAAAGCACGTCGGTAGAACCAGTCTCGCGTAAGTGTATGCGTAATGTCGGTCCGGGCCGCTTCATCCAACAATATCGCCGAACCAAAGTATGACATGCTGGTAAGCAGTATGACTTGTATCGTCCACAACTCACTTGTGTTCTACTCGTGTATATAACATCTACACATAAACCTGGCTCGGATGCCACTGTTGGGTAACGCAATAATTTCAAAAAAATTCCTACGCACATGCAAGATCATGGTGATGCATAGCAACGAGAGGGGAGAGTGTCGTCCACGTACCCTCGTAGACCGTTAAGCGGAAGCGTTATGACAATGTGGTTGATGTAGTCGTACGTCTTCATGATCGACCGATCCTCAGTACTGAACGTACGACACCTCCGTGTTCAGCACACATTTAGCTCGGTGACGTCCCGCGAACTCATGACCCAGTAGAGCTCAAAGGAGAGTTTCGTCAGCACGACGGTGTGGTCATGATGTTGATGAAGTTACCGTCATAGGGCTTCACCTAAGCACCTCTATGGTATGATCGAGGTGGATTATGGTGGAGGGGGGCACCGCACATGACTGGGAGAGATCAATGATCAACTTGTGTGTCTTTGGGGTGCCCCCTGCCCCCGTATATAAAGGATCTAGGGGGAGGTGGCCGGACAGGAGGAGGGCGCGCCAAGGGGGGAGTCCTACTCCCAAAGGAGTAGGGATCCTCCTTTCCTAGTAGGAGTAGGAGAAGGGGAAAGGGAAGGAGAGAGGAGGAAGGAAAAGGGGGGCGTCACCCCCCTCCTTGTCCAATTTGGACTAGAGGGGGAGGGGGAGCGCGGCCTGCCCTGGCCGCCCCTCCTCTTCTCCACTAAGGCCCAATAGGCCCATTACATCCCCCGAGGGGTTCTGATAATCCCCCGGTACTCCGGTATATGTCCAAAACCTCCCAAAACACTTCCGGTGTCCGAACATAGTCATCCAATATATCGATCTTTACATCTCGACCATTTCGATACTCCTCGTCATGTCCATGATCATATCCAGGACTCCGAACTACCTTCAGTACATCAAAACACAAAAACTCATAATACCGATCGTCACAGAACTTTATGTGTGCAGACCCTACGGGTTCGAGAACTATGTAGACATGACCGAGACACGTCTCCGGTCAATAACCAATAGCGGAACCTGGATGCTCATATTGGTTCCTACATATTTTACGAAGATCTTTATCGGTCAAATCGCATAACAACATACGTTGTTCCCTTTGTCATCGGTATGTTACTTTCTCGAGATTCGATCGTCGGTATTTCAATACCTAGCTCAATCTCGTTACCGGCAAGTCTCTTTACTCGTTTTGTAATGCATCATCCTGCAACTAAATCATTAGTCGACCCACACAATGGCTCTCCTCCCACCCACCCACCCTCCCCACCCACGGCCTAGGTTTCCCAGCGATCTACACTTCTAGCCTGTGATTTGTGGATCTTCCCCGCTCATCTTATCACGTGTGCTCTGATCTACACATCTACAACCATCTCCTATGGGTACCTCTGGTGGATCAACGTTGGATTTGGATTTCTCGACGGGCTCCATCTTTGCAGATAAGGTTTTCAATTCTTGTGGGAGATCTATTCATCCCTCGGATGACACGAGCCATTTCATTATGGTTGTGTCCTTTAGCCGACATGATTTCCATCTTAATGAGGATTCTGTGGCGGCTGCATTGGAATCAGCGATTGGGGGATCGGCCATTGATTTGTCGGTTCAACTCATCAAGGGCAAGGTATTTTCTTTCATTGTTTCCTGCAAGCAAGTTGGCCTTTGCATTCTCCAGTTGAGATCGTTTGCATGCCCGCATTTCAAATGCTATTTTCATCTTTGGGGGAATGGTGGTCCATATTGGAAACGCGAGTTAGAGATCTGGAGAAAGGAATGTGACATTGAGTGGATTATGGTTAGTCCCTCCAAAAAGCGTGCTAATTTGGTTTTGATTGCTATGCATAAACCACCATCAAAGTCTTCTCTTAGATCGGGTTCATTGACAAGGAAGAACATCTCCTTTGCCATGTTCCAGCAATATCCAGCTTGTAAGGGTTATAGATACCCAGCTACTCAGCTTTGTGTTGATACGGTTTCTGAGGCCGGCTATGAACTTAATCCTAGTGAGAAGGTGATCATGCCATCATCGCCGGTGAACAACCTCGAGTGGACGGTGGCAATGCCACCCATCTCATTCTGAACGATCAACGTCCCTGCCAAGAATACTGCCGTGATATCCGGAACTACACTGATCTGTTTAGGCAATGAGTTGCAGGTTACGCACGATATTGTGTCATCTGGTTGCATTGCACCAGAATCTCCGGCCCAACATGGATCACCGGCCCAACATGGCTCTCCGCCCCCTGTAGGGTTTCTAAGGCCCAATCTACGCCCCAACCATCAGTGGCTATCTTGGATAATTCTGTTTCTGCGATTGGAAATTATTCTCAATTGATTATGGACGCCGACCTGCCGGACTCTCCTGGGGATTCTGCTAGGGTTAATGATATTATTGATGATATTGTGTTCAATGTTTGGAAGTGCCAGAACTATTTATCTATGTTTCATCATACCAGCTCGTGCACCAAGCAGGTCCGTTGCCGTCGATGCTTTAGATTGGGCCGCAGGGCCAAGGGATGCTCCGGCTCTGCGCGTTCCTGGCTTACAAGTGGGTCCCACGAGTCAATTCTGATTCTCTGGGACGGTCAGCGGATTTATACTCGCCCAACACCTCGTTTTCCCCCTCACATAACCCTCTAGGGTCTTTCCCTAGTCCCATCACGCCTACCACCCTATCGCTTCCGCCATTGCCCGCAGAGCCACCGCCCATCACGCCGCCACCACCTACCTTGCCACCCCTGCCCAGCTTGTCTCCACCATTATCCCACGCGGCTCCTACCTTAGCATCAGCTCACTCACCTCATCCAACAATGGCCACCTTCGCCCTCGACCCCATGCTGTTCGTCCCGCCGGGTTTCGAGATCATCGACGGTTGTCCGCGGTGACTCCCGCGCACCTTCTACTCTCCAGCTGTGGCTCCTGATCATCATCATGAAGACTACGCCATTGCCATCGCCGAGCCTACTCCTCTGCCTGAAGAAGTTCCCATCTTCAGAAATATGGTCAGTGATTTTGTCGTCAACAATCTTGGCCGTGCCGTTCTTGATGCTCAGCCTTGGATTCAAGGAGTTGGACTCTTTCGTTTCCGTAGCCCGGTTGCTAGACAAGCTCTTGTAGATGATCCTCCGTTCGAACTTGACAATGATAGGTTTGTTCGATTTGTGCCACATGATGAGGGTATTAATTACAAAGCTATTCAAGGTTTTTGTCGGGGCTGGGTTATGATTGTTGGAATACCCCTGGATTATAGGTGCACACAATATATTGCAGATGCAATCAACACTTTTGGGCGTTTTCATCACTGGCACCAGGATGATCCTCTGCTTGTTCATACTCTGGCATACGTTTCTTTTCCGGCGACTACCTTAGTGCCGCGGGACGTAGTCTATCAAGGGTTTGCTGACTTTGGGGGTTCTTGCATATCTTGGTCTGCTCCGATATACATCTTCTCCGCAGACTTTGCTGATATTTTTCCAGCTGATAGGATCCTATGCCCTTTGATGGCAACCCTCATCCACTCCCTGGGCATCTGCAATTTCATAACCACAATTGGGTTATGCCTGAATTTCCTGAGATTGGTTAGGATGAGCTACCACCACTGGCTCACAATCATGAACCACCCCACCAGGATGCTCCACATGACGATCTGCATGTTATGCAGCAAGAGCTTGTGGATAAAAATCATGTTGATGCGAATCAGTCGCAAGAATCGATCATTCTGCAAGTTTCACATGATTCTGTTAATGCTCAACCAGTGGAAGATATGGTGATCTTTCAGCAACCAGCGGCCCCAATGCAGCCTCCTCTTCATATTGGGCAAGTTCTCACTGTATTTTCCCCTGTTCTGCCCCCTATTATGCAATGGAAGCGCACCTTCCAGAAGTTCTTGCCGGCTCTTTTCTCTGCTGAAATCCCATAGTTTGTGTTCAAGACTGAAGTTGGGTCTCTACTGCTGCCTAAGTGCTCCTGGGATATTTGTTACAATGGCGTAGATGTTAGTTTCTCTCTGCAGCCTTCGTCAGGCTCCTCTTACAGCCTTCCAAGCCATGCTTCTCCAGTTAGGAGACCAGTTGCAAGGGCTCTTTGCTTTGATGATCTCTCTAAACCTTTCACCGAGTCCTTCAAGTTCACTACTGTCCCTGAGGTGACCATCAAGCGTGGCCGGAAGCCGAGGTCTGCTAAAATTTTGGTGGACACGGAGGTTCGCTGCAGTGCACCACTAAGCGTGTTACGTGATGGTTTTCATAGAACCCCAAGCAGAGGCTCTCAACAGATCAAGACCCATCATACATTCAAGAAGTGGAAAAGCAGTTCTTCACAGTCTGAAGGGAACCCGTCAGTGCCTCCACCAACGCCTATTGCAGATCTTCAGCGTATCGGGGCCCGCCTGTGCATTGCTCCTGGGAAGATCTCCAAGGATAAGCTTGTGGCTGATCCTGCTACCTCCTCCAACAGCAAGAGTTCTGATGATTAGTTGCATCGGACAACTTTATGGTCCATGGCGTACCGCTTTAAACGCCATCTATCTTTACTTATGTTTTCATATTTGGTTCTCTCTCCCATTGCTATGCTTAGCTGGTCAGTGTAGGTCATTGCGTGATCTACTTTTGTTGCATTCTATTATGGTTTGTAATGAATCAGTCAAGGTTTAAAGATTGGAAGGTTTTATGTTGGAATGTGCATAGTCTTAATTCTGAAGCACGTCAATTAGCGGTTAAACAAAAGATTGATGAAAGTGGCTGCTCTGTGGTCTGTCTCCAAGAAACGAAGTGTATGCATATCGATCACAGGTTTATTAGGAAGTTTTGTCCACGACGTTTTGATAATTTTTCATATGTGCCTTCGGTGGGTGCCTCGGCTGGTATGGTCATCATTTGGAACTCCTCTCTCTTTGAGGGTAAATATTCTGGAATTTTGCTCTAAGCATACTTCTGAAGTTTGGAACCTAGTGTCAGTTTATGGCCCTTGCCAGGGTCCGGCCCGTGATGATTTTGTGCTATGGTTATACAACCTTGACATCAACTGTGATGATAATTGGCTGCTTTTGGGCAATTTCAATTTTATGCGGTCGTTGGAAAATCGTAACCTACTTGGGGGTAATGTCAGTGACATCTTTCTGTTTAATGAAGTGATTGGCTACTTGGGTCTTGTTGAGCTACCAATTAAAGGACGACAATTCACTTGGTCAAATATGCAAACCGAGCCTTTACTTGAACAGATTGACTAGTTTTTTACTTTTGTTGCATGGACTTCGGATCATCCCAACATGCCAGTCTTATCGCTTGCACGCACGGCCTCCGATCATGTTCCGTGCGTGGTCTCAATTGCTACTGCTATTCCTAAGGCTAAAGTCTTTTGCTTTGAAAATTACTGGATTGATTTGCCTGGTTTTTACGATTGTATTGCTCAAGTTTGGAACAGGTCTGTGGCCAGATCCTCTGCTGCCTTAACTATTTCCTCTAAATTCAAGGCCCTTCGATATGCACTCAAGAAATGGCATCTCAATCTGTCCACAATTAAGGCACTCATTTCAGACTGCAACAAAGTGATTCTATACTTTGATGGACTGGAGGAGATTAGGCCTTTGTCTAGGCCGGAGTTTAATTTTAGGCGAATCGTGAAATTGCATCTGGAGGATATCTTACATTGGCAATTTGTGTATTGGAGGCAACATTGTACAATACGAAGCATTAAAGTTGGTGAGGAAAAATCGAAATTTTTCCATGCCATGGCCACTGAAAGGTTTCGGAGAAACACAATTTCTTCAATTAAGAATTCAGCAGGTGATGTGGTCTCGGATCACCAACAACTAGCTGACATGTTTTGGTATGATTTTAATTAGCGTATGGGCAGTGCAAAAGGAATCCACATGGGATTCGATTTGGACACCTTAATTGCGCGTATTGATGGCCTTGAGGATTTATCCCAGCCTTTTACAGACTCCGAGGTTGAATCTATCATTAAGAACATACCAACGGATCGTGCTCCTGGTCCCGATGGCTTTACCGGCCTGTTCTTAAAGATGTGTTGGCTAATCCTAATGGAGGATTTCATGCAAGTTGTCAAGGAGTTCTATGAGGGCAAATGCAATCTGGAATGTCTTAACACATCATTAATTATTCTGATCCCCAAAAAGCTGAGCCTGAAGTTGTTGGCGACTTTCGGCCCATCTCTTTGACCAACATGTGCTTGATGTTTTTGACTAAGCTGCTTGCTAACTGCCTTCAGAAAGTGATCCTCAGATGCATCCACCGCAATCAATATGGTTTTCTTCGGTGTCGTTCTATTTAAGATTGCCTGGCTTGGTGTTTTGAGTATATACACCTGTCGGTGTCAAAACCGGTGGATCTCGGGTAGGGGGTCCCGATGTGCGTCTAAGGCGGATGGTACCAGGAGGCAGGGGACACAATGTTTTACCCAGGTTCGGGCCCTCTTGATGGAGGTAAAACCCTATGTCCTGCTTGATTTATTCTTGATGATATGGGTATTACAAGAGTTGATCTACCACGAGATCGGAGAGGCTAAACCCTAGAAGCTAGCCTATGGTATGATTGTCTGTTGTCCTACGGACTAAAACCCTCCGGTTTATATAGACACCGGAAGGGGTTAGGGTTACACAAGGTCGGTTACAAAGGAGGAGATATCCATATCCGTACTGCCTAGCTTGCCTTCCATGCCAAGTAGAGTCCCATTCGGACACGATACGAAGTCTTCAATCTTGTATCTTCATAGTCCAACAGTCCGGCAAAGGATATAGTCCGGCTGTCCAGAGACCCCCTAATCCAGGACTCCCTCACTAGCCCCTAAACCAGGCTTCAATGACGATGAGTCCGGTGCGCAGTGTTGTCTTCGGCATTGCAAGGCGGGTTCCCCCTCCGGATACACCACAGAAGAGTTTGAATAAAAGGATAGTGTCCAACCCTGCAAAATACGTTCCACATACCACCATAGAGAGAATAATATTTGCACAAATCTAATCCGCTGACATGCTTTGGCAACATGACATCATGCCATGGCTTAGTGATTATCCGAACCATTTTTCTTTAACTAGCCCCTCACATAACGCGAGGCAGTTTCTTGACATGTCTTGTCAAAGCAGAGATCGTGTCCCCCTTATTACGAGATTCTCATCAATACGGTCATGGGTAACCCAACCGCGCCTAGGACTCCTAGATTTTAGGCAAGTCCCAATGGCCATGAGGAGGACGCTTGATATTCACCCTCTTTATAAAGGGTCAAGGCTTTTACTTTTTTCCTCCCGTGCTCAATCGAATCCTTCCCCCGCCTCGAGTTCTAACACTCAAAGCCCAAGTCAGGTGCTTCGGACCTTCAATCATGTCCGGATCCAGCCTCCAGGGCCGGTGGATGCCCTCCTCCGTCACGGAAGAGGATATCAAGAAGTTGAGGGAGGCAAGATACCTGACCGCCGAAGTCTCACATCGGCTGCCCACCCGAGGGCAGGTTGTCCCTACTCCTGAACCCAATGAAGACATCGTGTTCATCTCCCACTTCCTCTGAGGACTAGGCCTCACTCTGGATCCCTTCGTTAGGGGTTTGATGTTCTATTACGGGCTTGATTTCCACGATCTAGCCCCGGATTCCTTTCTCCACATCTCGGCATTTATTGTCGGATGTGAGGCCTTCCTCCGCATTACCACTCACTTCGGCCTGTGGCTCAAGACCTTTGATGTGAAGCCGAAGACGGTCGAGGGGCAGTATGCAGCATGCGGGGGTGCATTAATAAGCAAGATTGCTGGAGCTCCATGGCCAAAAGGTTCCTTTCCAGAGGTGTCCCAATTATGGCAATGGGAGTGGTTCTACATCATCGCTCCTAGAAGTGCCAAGTGGGTAGCTTCCCCCGCCTTTCGCTCGGGCCCTCCACCACAACTGATGTCATGGATCAGCAGGGGGCTGAGCTGGGGTCCAGCCAAGGATGAGCCTATACTGCAGAGCCGCATCCGGGATCTCTTTGAGGGAGATTTTAGTTTGGTTATGGTAGTGCAAGTCATGCTGGTTCGTCAAGTACAGCCTTGCAAACGCCGGCCCCTCCGCTTGTGGGAATTCAACCCAAAAGGACCGCACGCTATACAGAATTTCCTCGGCTTGACGCACGAGGAGATGTACAAGTCGTTCTTCGGACCACAAATAGAGTGTCCAGACACCTTCGAGGACGTGGGCCTGAGCAGCAACCGCACCGCGGCCCAAGTAAGTAATCCTCTAGCCAAACGCACTGTCTTTCATCTATCATGACGTCATTCTAAAGAATTGCTTTTTGACCAGGACAATCCGGTGTTCGGCCCCCCTTCCCGAAGGCTTGGACCATCCGGTGCTGGAAAAGATGCTCGAGCCAACACCTTGCCCGGTGCCCTCAAAGGAAGATGAAGGGGGGAATAAAGAGGGCGAAAGCGGGCCTCCACCGCTACCTATTCCAACCGAGGGAACAAGCACCTCCGTGAGGGAGGATAGCCAAGGGAAGGAATCTGACATTCCCTCGCCCCGGGGGAGGAAGAGGACTACCTCTGATGATCCGGAAACCAAGGTTTCCAAACGGGAGAAGAAAACTCCACCAGAGGGTCCCGCCTCGGAGGGTGCTCTTGCCGCACAAAGTCCATGCGGGGATCAGCCCTCTAACGAGCTGTAAGTAATCAAAAAGTACTTAATAGTGAATATATACTACCTTACTTCTGAGGAAGATAACCGAAGCATTTATCTTGCAGTTCGGATCTGAGCCCTTCTCAGCAGAGCTCGTCTTCGGGGGATCTTCTTCCAGAGATGATGGAGAGCGAAACGCCTCCCCCGGACTCCCTGGCTCAAGAAGCGAGCGACCTTGAAGTGTCATCACGGAGAGTTTCTCCGGATCCGACAAGGCCAGAAGGTAATCCCATGGTCACCCGAAGCCCTCAGTATCCGGCTCTTGAAGAGAGCAATCAAAAGAGTCCGGCACCATCTGGTATGCGGTCGGACGTACTGAAGGGTCTGTTAGAGCGAGCGACTATCTCAGAAGAGCACCGTACATTAATGTGTACGGTGATTGAAAGGATTTTGTCCACCGAAAATGGGTTGCATGAAGCCTTTATGAGTCTACTGACGGGCTTTGCGGTATGTGAAATGATATACATTTGTGATGGTACCGCGCATTTTAGGTGTGCCCTGTGTAGATAGTAGCCCCTGAGACTCTGGTTTTCATGGAGAACGGCGGCGAACGGAGGATCATAGTCCCAGGTAATAACCAGACCGCCTTTATGTGCAGGTGTCTGAAGCTCCGGTGGCTAGCTGGACTGATGGGGTTGCCAAACTAAAGCGGCAACTGGATGCAGCGGATGCCGACATCGAGCTTGTTAACAAGCGGCTTGACGAGGCCCAGGGTAAGTGATATTTATAGTGGATGTCACATAGTAAGAGCAGCGTGATGCCAGTATCTTTAATATGTTGTGACTGCAGATGGAGCTGCCACCATGGAGGCCTTGCGGGCGGAGCTTGCCCGAGCCAAGGAGCAAGCAAGGAGTAGTAATGCGGATGCTTTGAAGGCGGCCGAAGAGTTGAGAGCCGAGAAGGCCGCTCATAGCGAGAGCAAAGAGAAAATGGCCAAAATGGCTGTGAAGCTAAAAGACACTGCCGACCGCTGCCAGTTTCTTGAAGAAGAAAACCGGGCGAAGGCTACAGACCTTGAAAAGGCCACAATGGCGACCAAAGACACCCGCTCTGCAATGAGAGCAAAGAAGGAGGAACTGCGTGAAGCCGGGGATATTGTGGCTAGGAAGCCCTTTATGCTGCAGAGGAAGTTCGACGATCCGCGGTATGCCCCTCTGGATCGGCTGTGGAGTTCGGTCGACGCATATCTGGATTTAGCGGTGAGCGCTGTCGATGCGGCCGAATACTTCCGGGATTAGACAGATCGTGAAGTGGACAAGATGTTCTGGTCGCAATTAACATTCCAGAGCGTCTGCTTCCATTGACTGATCAGCTTGCCGAATGGGCCGAACTCAATAGATTGTCCGGACTCGCCATGAGGTCTGTCGTGGATCATGTGTGGCCGGAAAGGCCCAAGCCGAACATCTATTTTAGCTTGGTGCACCAGTTCCTTGGTGCGGTGCCACGCATTAATGCGATGAAGAGGTCGGCGTGCATAGAAGGCTCGTGGATGGCCCTTGCACGTGTCAAAACATACTGGGCGGAGATGGATGCCACCACTGTCACGGCGCAGGGTTCAGCCATAGGCCGAGTGGCTGCCGAGCACTATTTTGAAGAAGTTCTTGAGGGCGCTCGTTCGATAGAGGCCCAGTGCTCGAAGAATGATATGTTTGAGTGACATGTATTCCCATTGTAAAAACAACGTTTTATTAAATTTATCAAGGCTGTATTTATACTTTTGCCCGAAAGTATTGTGATGCCTCCTGTGCGGCCGTTTATGTATACCTGTATATAACCTGAAAGATTGCAGTCGTCGGCTTCGGCCCCCACGCATATAATGCGGGGGTGTTTGCAGAAGACGCGTATTCACACTTAATCCAACGTCTTGGTCCTATTAAGGAGGTGATAGCGCAGTGAACTAGGCAACCGGACTATAATGCTTTAACACTTTCACTTAGCCATAGGAGTTTGACAGTGGGGCTACTATATAGCCCCTGGTGGCTCCGCACTCGTCCGGATTGGGGGTGCGTACATGCCTGGCCAGTAAACGGCCCTTCGTTAATGCGGAGGAATCCCGAAGATTCCAATAAGTCATCGAGTGGTTGACCAGTCTCACGCTATATCATGACAGTCAGTTTTCGGCTTTCTCTACTGAGGTGCTCGTCCGGATGAACCAGGGCACAATCGCAGTAGTTCTCCTGGTGCCGCCTTAGCCGATAGAGTGGAACGTAAGGCAGCAAAACACAGGAGCAGGGCAAACCCAACATTTGACCAAAGACATGATTCAGAGCTGATGCATATAAGGCCAAACTCGCGACGCCGAACACTCCCTAAGGTATTCGGTCTTTATGGTGTAAACCGGGTCTAAACAGTACCCTTTGTAATAAGCCCCTGGTGTCCAGGTACGTGCATTATTCTGACGTGGCCACATGCCAAGACGTCAGCATCCTTCTCGGTTGTACTGAGAATCCGAGGGGTGTAAATCAACAAGAGACAGTAAAAAAGGGTTTACGTAGGGTCTTAATCTACAAAGAATCCTTGGAATGGGTCCCTGCTGCACGTCTGCGCCTGTGTCTCCGTTGTGCCGTATCCTAGACGGGTGTAGCACGATGGTCATCTGAAAAAGAGAGGAACTTAATTGAAAAGTTGCCATGCAAAAGTTAAGTTATACTAAATAAACAATATATAGTTGAAAATGAGTAAATGTGAGCCTTATTGCCACTTTTGCGCGCGCGTTGAGCCCCTTGTATCGTAATAGGGGTATAGCCATCAAACCTGTATTAATTACATATAGTTGAGCCAGACTCGTCTAGCCATGTCCGTTGTCTTAACGACCTATCAAATGCTTGAGTTGGTGAGGCCGTTCAGTGTGCCGCAGCCAAGGCAGCTGCACCGTCTTCGACGCGCAAGGAGCATTCAATATTTCCATTTACTGTAATGATGTCGTGTGGACCGGGCATCTTGAGCTTGAGGGAAGCATAATTCGGTATTGCGTTAAAGCGAGCGAAAGCTTCGCGTCCGAGTAGTGCTTGATAGCCACTTTGGAACGGAGCGACGTGGAAAGTTAAATTTTCGCTGCGGAAGTTATCGGGGAAGCCGAATATAACCTCTAGTAGCAGGAGCCCCTGAAGTGAGCCTCCGGGCCCGGCGTTACTCCTTTAAAGGTAGCATTGCTATGGCAAATTTTTGTTGGGTCTATCCCCATTTTGCGGACTGTGTCTGATAAATCAGATTTAAACTGCTGCTGCCGTCCATCAGGACTCGGGTGAAGTGGTATCCGTCAATTATTGGATCTAATACCAAGGCAGCCCATCCTGCATGCAGGATACTTGCCGAGTAATCCCGATGGTCGAAGGTGATCGGTTGGGACGACCAGTGGCGGAGCTCCGCGGTGATAGGCCCTGGGGCATGTTCCTCTAAAGGTGCCGCTTTGTTTCTCCCTTTTATCATGTGTAACACGTTGACTGTTTTGACTTCTGGTGGGAATTTCTTCTGTTCCCATGTGCTTTGCTTGCGAGGCTCGTCCTCGTCTTCACTTGGTGTATCCTACCCCTTGTGTTTGGCATTGAGCTTGTCGGACTGTTTGAAGACCCAACATTCTCTATGGGTATGATTTGCAGGTTTATTCGGGGTGTTATAGATCTGACATATTTGGTCCAGAATTTTGTTTAGGCTGGACAATTCATCTCTATTGCCTTTGGAGGGTGGCTTCTGCTGCCCTGGCCGAGAGCTTCTAAATCCGGCATTTACCGCCGTGCTCTTCGGGCTGTCTTCTTTATTCCAGCGCTTATTCTTGCTGCGTCGTGATTTCCCGTTTCCATCCCTGACTTCGGATGTACTTGGGTCGCTGGTGCTGCATCGGGCTAACCAGCTGTCCTCGCCCGCGCAAAAACGTGTCATGAGGCTTGCTAATGCTGCCATTGTTCTCGGCTTTTCTTGACCGAGGTGTCTGGCAAGCCATTCATCTCGAACGCTATGCTTGAAAGCTGCTAAGGCTTCGGCGTCCGGACAGTCAACTATTTGGTTCTTTTTAGTGAGGAACCTGTTCCAAAGTTTTCGGGCTGACTCACCAGGCTGTTGAGTTATATGACTTAAATCGTTTGCATCCAGTGGTCGGACATATGTCCCTTGAAAATTTGCCCGAAAGGCGTCTTCGAGCTCTTCCCAGCTTCTGATGGAGTTTTCAGGGAGGCTTTTAAGCCAGTGCCGAGCTAGCCCTTTGAGCTTGAGGGGTAAGTACTTGATGGCGTGGAGATCATCTCCTCGAGCCATATGGATGTGGAGGATGTAGTCCTCAATCCAGACCCCACGGTCTATTGTTCTGTCGCCTCGATGTTTACGGGTTTGAATCCCTCTGGAAATTCATGGTCCAGCACCTCGTCGATGAAACATAGAGGGTGTGCGGCACCCCTGTATTTGGGTGTACCGTGGTGTTCGGATATTTGTTGTGTTGCATTGTATGTTGGAGCGCGCCTGCGTGGTCCATAGATGGATCTGGTTGCGCCGTCCTTTTGATGCGAGCCCTTGCGCGGATCGCGTACTGGTTTATGTGCGGCGTCGATTGCCGCTTTATGTTGGCTATGAGGTCGTCTATCCGACCGGATGGCCGTTTTATTTTTTAATTGTGGAGGATCTAAGGCCTCCTCATCAAATTCAGGTAGCAACTTTCGCTTCGGATAGCTCTTGGTGTGGCGATAACTGCCGTATTTCGCTGCAGTGTTGAGTACTTCACTCCATTTTATTTTGAGTGTGTCTTGTGCGGCTTTGAGCTTTTGGTTCTATTTTTTCAGACTCCTCGCCGTGGCAACAAGCCTTTGGTGGGCATTATGTTGCTCCTGGCGCCTGTCCGGTGTGATGTCGTCCGGACTGTTATCTTCGACGGGGTTGGGTTGTTTGCCTTGATTTTCCGTGTTGCCGTGGTCGGGTAATGGTTCACCCTGCTCTAACGCTGGGTCTATATGATTGTTATTTCTGCCGAGGCGGGATTTGGAGCGGCGTTTACGCCGCCGCTTTGACTGCTTCTCGAGGGAACCACCCTTCGCTGCGTCCTTTCGTTCCTCGTTGTTATTTTCTTTGGGTGTGTCCACCATGTATACGTCATGTGATGAAGTGGGCGTCTAGTGCCCTGTGGGCAGTGGCTCCTCTTCGCCTCCCGCATCGTTGTCCATACCGTCGATGTCTTCGGAGTCGAAGTCGAGCATGTCGGTTAAGTCATCGACAGTGGCTACTAAGTGGGTGGTGGGTGGGCGGCGAATTTCTTCGTCATCCGCATCCCAATCCTGCCGGACGTAGTTTGGCCAGGAATCTCCTGACAAGGAGAGAGACCTTAATGTGTTCAGTATGTCGCCAAAGGGCGAGTGCTGAAAAATATCCACGGAGGTAAACTCCATGATCGGTGCCCAATCGGATTCGATAGGAACGGGCGCAGGGGGTTCGGAGCCCGTGGCCGGAGAAGGATCCGGCAGTTGGGCAGCGCGGCTCTCATGAAGGGTAAGGTCGTTATTCGGCTCGATCGCCGCCGAGGATACGACCTCCGTTGCGGGGTCTATCCACCCGTCCATGGATGGCGCAACTGGCTCCGAATTGAGGCTCGGAGCGGCTACCGGTGCGATCTCCTGAATACGGTCCGATGGTAGAGCTAAATCGTACTCATCGTGACCGCGTGGCGCACAAGGCAGGGGCTCGAATCCGTCGAAGATCAAGTCTCCGCGGATATCGGCCGTGTAATTTAAGCTTCCAAACCTGACCTGGTGGCCAGGGGAGTAACTTTCGATCTGCTCCAGATGGCCAAGCGAGTTGGCCCGCAGTCCGAAGCTGCCAAACACAAAGATCTGTCCGGGGAGAAATATCTCACCTTGGACTACAATGCTATCGATGATAGTAGGAGCCATCAAGCCTAACGGCGACGACATAGAGGAACTCTCAATGAAAGCACCAATGTCGGTGTCAAAACAGGCGGATCTCGGGTAGGGGTCCCGAACTGTGCGTCTAAGGCGGATGGTAACAGGAGGCAGGGGACACGATGTTTTACCCAGGTTCGGGCCCTCTTGATGGAGGTAAAACCCTACGTCCTCCTTGATTTATTCTTGATGATATGAGTATTACAAGAGTTGATCTACCACGAGATCGGAGAGGCTAAACCCTAGAAGCTAGCCTATGGTATGATTGTCTGTTGTCCTACGGACTAAAACCCTCCGGTTTATATAGACACCGAAAGGTGTTAGGGTTACACAAGGTCGGTTACAAAGGAGGAGATATCCACATCCGTACTGCCTAGCTTGCCTTCCACGCCAAGTAGAGTCCCATCCGGACACAAGACGAAGTCTTCAATCTTGTATCTTCATAGTCCAACAGCCCGGCCAAAGGATATAGTCTGGCTGTCTGGAGACCCCCTAATCCAGGACTCCCTTAACACCAATGCTAGGCTTCGAAGCGGCCCATCGTCCTTCTTAAGCTGGATTTCACAAAGGCCTTTGACACAATTGAGCATGAAGTTATTCTCAGAATTTTGCAATGCAAGGGTTTTGACTCCCATTGGACTGGATGGATTAATAGCATATTGTCTACAGGATATTCTTCTGTGCTCCTCAACGATGTGCCGGGCAATCATTTTGTTTGCAGAACGGGCGTGCGTCAAGGGGATCCCCTATCACCGTTGCTGTTTGTGATCGCGGTTGATTTATTATAGTCTGTAGTCAACGAGATGTGTTCCAGGAACATCCTTTCATTGCCAATCCCAACCAGCTCCAGCGACTACCCGATTGTACAATATGCCGACGACACTTTAATTGTCCTGCATGTGATCGATGATCAGCTTATTGCTTTCAAGGAGATGCTTGACACTTTTGCGGCGTCAACAGGATTATGTGTCAACTTTAGTAAATCCTCACTCACTCCAATCAATATGAGTGATGAGGAAGGTGCTAGGGTGGCTTCTTTGCTCGGATGCGACGTTGGGTCGATGCCATTCATGTATCTAGGATTGCCAATGGGAACTTCTAGACCTACAATCTATGATCTGCTGCCTCTGGTCGATCATGTCGAGCGATGTTTATCTGCTTCCTCATGCTTGCTAAACCAAGGAAGCCGGCTGCAACTTCTACAGTCGGTGTTGTGCTCCATGCCAATATATTTCTTGTGTACCTTATCTCTTCCCAAGGGCATTTTGCAGCAATTAGAGCGAATCATGAGACAATGCCTATGGAGAGGCAACACGGATAACCCACGCCAATCGTTGGCTGCTTGGGATATGGTCTGTCGCCCTAAGAAATATGGTGGTTTGGGTGTCCTTAATTTGGGCATTCAAAATGAGGCTTTGTTACTAAAGCATCTCTTCAAGTTCCTTAATAAGGTTGACGTGCCTTTGGTCACTTTAATTTGGGACACTTATTACGCATCGTCACCACCTCAAAGCACCCAGATCTGTGGCTCCTTTTGGTGGCGTGATGTCATGCGTTTATATACCAATTTCTGCAAGCTCACTGTTCCACAAGTTCATGTTGGCGACATAGTGCTTTTTTGGCTCGATCATTGGCAGCCGGGAAATCGTGTTGTCCTATTACAGGAGTGCTTCCCAAGGCTACATTCATTTGTAGTTGATGATGCAATCACTGTCAAGGAGTTTATGGAGCTGCCTGATGCCTTGGATCACTTCCATCCGCCTCTGTCACAGGAGGCTTATTCTGAATTCTCACAACTCCAGGCCCTGCTGCCTTTAATCAACCTGGATGGGGAGAGCAAAGACATTTGGAAATGGCCTTCGAAGTCTGGTGCTTTTATGTCAAAGATGTACTATGACTCATGCTTCTCCCACCTAGTGGCTGACCCCATCTTCAAATGGATTTGGAAGTGTGCATGCATGCTCAAGTTCAAGGTGTTTGGCTGGCTTCTCTTAATGGATCGTTTGAACACTAGGGATATGATGCAACACCGACATTGGATCATCCAGGATGAGACATGTGTGCTATGCAACTTTGCACAACATGAGGATCGGGCTCATCTTTTCTTTGCTTGCAACTTTAGTCAAAGGGTTTGGAACTATCTTGGGATATCTTGGTCCGTTCAACTGAACCAAACCACATATGAGATGGCTCAATCAGTTAGGAGGGATTTCAGTCATCCTTTTTTCACTGAGGTTGTCTTCACTACTACTTGGAATATTTGGACACAAAGGAATGTGAAGATCTTCAGAAATGAGCAACCTTCTTTTAGAGCTTGGAGGAGGAACTTTATCCATGACATTTCTCTTCTGTCTCATAGAATTAGATGTAAATATAAAGATAGCTTACTGTCTTGGATAGCTAACCTTTCATAGACATTTTTTGTAAGTATCTCTTCTCTTTTCTTGCAAACTTGTAACTTTCCTTTTTCAATTAATAAAGGACTGTGAGGCTGTTGCCTTGCAGTATATAGTAAAAAAACTAACTCATTAGTCACATTGCTTGCAAGGCTTATAGTGATGTGCATTAACGAGAGGGCCCGGAGATACCTCTCCGACAATCGGACTGACAAATCCTATTCTTGATCTATGCCAACTCCACAAACACCATCGGAGACACCTGTAGATCACCTTTATAATCACCCAGTTACGTTGTGACATTTGGTAGCACACAAAGTGTTCCTCCGTTATTTGGGAGTTGCATAATCTCATAGTCATAGGAACATGTATAAGTCATGAAGAAAGCAATAGCAGTAAACTAAACGATCAAGTGCTAAGCTTACGGAATGGGTCAAGTCAATCACATCATTCTCTAATGATGTGATCCCATTAATCAAATCACAACTCATGTCTATGGCTAGGAGACTTAACCATGTTTGATTCAACGAGCTAGTCTAGTAGAGGCATACTAGTGACACTCTGTTTGTCTATGTATTCACACATGTCCTAAGTTTCCGGTTAATACAATTCTAGCATGAATAATAAACATTTATCATGAAATAAGGAAATAAATAATAACTTTATTATTGCCTCTAGGGCATATTTCCTTCAGTCTCCCACTTGCACTAGAGTCAATAATGTAGTTCACATCCCCATGTGACTTAACACCAATAGTTCACATCACCATGTGATTAACACCCATAGTTCACATCGCCATGTGACCAACACTCAAAGGGTTTACTAGAGTCAGTAATCTTAGTTCATATCGCCATGTGATTAACACCCAAAGAGTACTAAGGTGTGATCATGTTTTGCTTGTGAGAGAAGTTTAGTCAACGGGTCTGCCATATTCAGATCCGTATGTATTTTGCAAATTTCTATATAAACAATGCTCTGCACGCAGCTACTCTAGCTAATTGCTCCCATGTCATAAGCTCCTAGTGGGGGTGGGGGGATTTGGAGGCATGAGGATGTTTTGCAGGTGCAATTTAAGCAATCAGGCTGGGGACGTGATAGAGATCGGTGGGTTACCTGATTGGATCCGAGCAGAACGTAGATGTGGTTGAAGCTGTGGTTGTGGCGGCGGCGGTTTGAGATTCCGGTAGGGGGAGGTGCGAGGGAGGGGGGATACTAAGGGGAAGGGGATGTGGTTGGAGGAATAAATTCTGAAATCGCGCGCCTAATGAAAATTTCGGTGCGAAACTTGAAACTTGGGCGGGGGAAACACACAGCACAGACGAAGCGCGTAAAATACTTGTGTGCGAGAAAAAAGAAAGTTGGCAGATCCCGTCTCAAAAAAATGTACACATGTACTTGTTTTTTTTTTCGGTCAATGGTATGCCTAGTTTATTAGGAAACATCACACAGGTAACTGACTTATGGGTCATTAACGCAAAAAATGCAAACGGGTACGGCATAGTAACCGTGTGTTTTGTGATCTTCTAATGATTAACGCAAAAAACGCACATGGACACACATGCTAATCAATGCTCAAAGCCCTCAAAGGATGTTCTTACCGACATTGTACGTTAATACTACAAACTTAAAGTACTACTGGTAATTTGCTCTAATAGTACAAACTTAAACTACTTCTCACATGCTGCCATCGGGGCATGCTGGCCAGACGCCGTCGTTCTCCTTCCCGTCCTTGTAGGAGGCTGCCCACCGTGCTTCGATCTCCGCCAAGCTCTCCTCACCACGGCGTGCGACCTCTTTTCTCTTGCGGCGGTGGGACTCTCTTTTCTTCACTACTTTCTGCCTTTTCCCCACCTTCTGTCCGGGTTTGGGCGCCTCTAGATCCACCACCCATTCGGCCATGGCAGCCTCAAAGTCCGCCCATGTAACTGTCTGGCTGCTGGCGCTGATGAACTCAGCACGGCGAGATGCCATCGCTTCCTTACCATGTGTGCGGTCGCGGGCGGTGAGGAATGCGGTGCAGCGTGATGCCATCGCTTCCTTACCATTTATTGTGTGCCGCGGTGCCATGGACGAAGCCTGGAGAGAGCTCAGAGATGGAGGGGCCGGGCAACCGTATAGTGCGGCGGTATTGAAGAGCTCAACGACAAAGAACAACAGAAATTTGGCTTCCCTTACAATTTTGCTCGTTCATTATCGCACACGGTTCATCTCCGTCGCTTCCGGAAATAGCGTGTGCTGAGCCTATTTTGTGTTGCGTTATGATTCGCTGGAACCCCAGCCACGTGGATCGCGTGTGTGCACCGTAGGATGGGCCGTGATCGAACTACAATCCACATCCCTCACATCACACCCGTGCACCTGTAGCTGGATTGGATTTATATGCGCTAAATGCCTAGAAAATGCACATAATCCCCTAAATATGGTAAATGAGCTCGAAAAAATGCCAAATTTGAACATGGTGATTTGCAGGGTGTATGTTCGTCGTAGAAAAAAACTCCAGGGCAAAGAACGAAGAAAATTTGAATTCCCCTTCAATCTTGGGGATTTCCCTCTCGAAAGCATGGAACTTCCTCGGTGATGGTTCGATTTATGAAGGGCGTGCATGACGACATAAGTCAAACCTTCTTAATTTTTTACCAGGGATTGGTGAGGTCATACCATGGCACCATGCTAGGCGTCATGTCTTTTAAGAATTTATTTCATTTTTTCTATAGTTGAAAACCCAACAAACAAACATTTGTGGTTGACTATTGCCACACATTTCATCAAATCCATTCCTTGTAAAAGGCATGAGAATTTACTAAATGGCACAAACATGGTTTTCTAGGCCATTCTTGTGGACCCTTTCATGCACCGATTGTTTGAACTTGAATTATGCGCATTAATGCCTAGGAAATGCACATAATCCCCTAAATATGGCAAATGAACCTGGAAAAGTGCCAAATTTGAACACGGTGATTTGCAGGTTATATGTTCATTGTAGAAAAAAACTCGTGGACAAAGGGCAAAGGAAATTTGGCCCCCCTTCAATCTAGGTGATTTCCCCCTCGAAACCATGAAACTTCCTCGGTGATGGTTCGATTTATGAAAGGTGCGTATCATGACATAAGGAAAACATTCTCCAAATTTTACCAGGGCATGGTGAGGCCATACCATGGCACCACGCTAGGCGTCATGTTTACCAACCATGTGTTTCATTTTTTGTATAGTTGTTAACCGAGTAAAGCACGCATTTATGGTTGACTATTACCACACATTTCCTTGAAATATCTGCCCATTCCTTGTAAAAGGCATGAGAATGTACTAAATAACACGAGCATGGTTTTCCAGACCGTTCTTGTGCACCTTTTCATGCACCGATTATTCGAATTTGAATTATGTCCATTAATGCCTAGAAAATGCACATAATCCCCTAAATATGGTAAATGAGCATGGGAACATTTCAAATTTGAAAACGTTGCATTTGATGCGGTATGTTGATCGTTGGGAAAAAACTGAATGACAAACTAGGACAAAAATTTGGATTCCACTTCAATCTTGGGGATTTCCCTCTCGAAAGCATGGAACTTCCTCGGTGATGGTTCGATTTATGAAGGGCGTGCATGATGACATAAGCCAAACCTTCTCAATTTTTTACCAGGGCATGGTGAGGTCATACCATGGCACCATGCCAAGCGTCATGTTTTTTAAGCATTCATTTCATTTTTTATAGTTGAAAACCCAACAAGCAAATATTTGTGGTTGACTATTGCCACACATTTCATTGAAATATCTGTCCATTATTCCTTGTAAAAGGCATGAGAATTTACTAAATGGCACGGGCATGGTTTTCCAGGACATTCTTGTGGACCCTTTCATGCACCGATTGTTTGAACTTGAATTATGTGCATTAATGCCTAGGAAATGCACATAATCCCCTAAATATGGCAAATGAACCCGGAAAAGTGCCAAATTTGAACACAGTGATTTGCAGGTTGTATGTTCATCATAGAAAAAAACTCACGGACAAAGGACAAAGGAAATTTGGATCCCCCTTCAATCTTGGTGATTTCCCCCTCGAAACCATGAAACTTCCTCGGTGATGGTTCATTTTGTGAAAGGCGTGCATGACGACATTTTTACTAGGGCACGGTGAGGTCATACCATGGCACCACACCAGGCATCATATTTTCCATGCATGTATTTCATTTTTGCAAAACTGTTAACCCAGTAAACGACGCGTTTATGGTTGACTATTGCCACACATTTCCTTAAAATATTTGCCCATTCCTTGTAAAAGGCATGAGAATGTACTAAATAGCATGAGCATGGTTTTCCAGACTGTTCTTGTGCACCTTTTCATGCACCAGTTGTTTGAATTTGAATTATGTGCATAATTAATGCCTAGAAAATGCACATAATCCCCTAAATATGGTAAATGAGTTCGGAAAAATGTCAAATTTGAACACGTTGCATTTGAGGCGGTATGTTGATTGTTGGAAAAAAACTGAATGACAAACTAGGACGGAAATTTGGATTCCTCTTCAATCTTGGTGATTTCCCTCTTGGAAGCATTGAACTTCCTCGTGATGGTTCGATTTATGAAGGGCGTGCATGACGACATAAATCAAACCTTCTCAGCTTTTAACCAGGGCACGGTGAGGCCATACCATGGCATCATGCCAACTGTCATGTTTTTCAAGCACATATTTCATTGTTCTATAGTTGATAACCCAGTAAATGACGCGTTTGTGGTTGACTATTGCCACACATTCCATTGAAATCTCTTCCCATTCCTTGTAAAAGGCTTGAGAAATTACTAAATACCACGAGTATGATTTTTCAGACCGTTCTTGTGCACCCTTCCATGCACCGATTGTTTAAATTTGAATTGCGTGCATTAATGCCTACAAAATGCACATAATCCCCTAAATATTGTAAATGAACCCGGAAAAGTGTCAAATTTGAACATGGTGATTAGCAGGGTTTATGTTCATCATAGAAAAATCTCATGGATGAAGGACAAAGGAAATTTGGATTACCATTCAATCTCCGTGATTTACTATTGCACACGATTCATCTCCGTCGCCTCTGCGAACCGTGTGTGTTCACTCACACATGCAAAAGGAAAAACAAAACCGTCACCCACTTCGTCCCCACTCACTCGCCGCGGACTCCTCCGCAACTCTGCACCCTAAGCTCGATGGCTGTTGGCGGCGGGCGTATGTCGCGCTCCAAACAGCATCGGATTTCGCCCCTATCGCTTTCCGCCGCCTATCAGCACCGACATTCTAGACTCTGGTCGACTGGGGTTTTCTGCGGGATTGGGCTGGGGATTTTTCTCATGGAGAAGGTAATCAACTTAATTAGTGAAATATTCACTCATCTCTTATCGCAGTCCTTCCGTCGCTGTTAATCAACCGACGGAAATCGCCGTGGAATCATTTTTGTTCTAGCTGATTCGTGGGTGTTCATTCATTTGTCCATAGTGCGAGCATAAATCAGGCAACTGTGGTCGTGCCAAGTCGGAAACGAAGTTCTATCTCACCATTGCGGATGACTTCAGGGAGCGCTCGGTATGTTCAATCAACCTACCGTGGTCGGTATGGCCTAAATTTGTGAACACATACCGTCTGCTGCTACATTACATATATATTTGCATCAAATCTTTGTTACATTATCTATTTTTAATTCTATATTTTTGTACTTTGCTTTCATCTAGATATATATGGATCTGTTCTATTAGTTACTCCCATATTTGCATCTTGCTCTGTTATTTCAATATATCTAATTTACGATCTTAATTTTCATTTCAAGCAGTACATCCCTTGCTTTGCAAGAACAGGAGTAGAAGGAATTCTTGGGCTTTACTTTGCTGATGACTCCTAGGATGTCATATTAACAACGCAACATGGATTTACAATGACGGTTAGCGTAAAACTTGATAAAGATGACCACTCCTATTTTAATGCGGACCTTTGGAGAAAAATCTCTAAGTGTTATGAACTGAAAGCTGGCAATAAAATTCTAGTGCATGCACCGCAGCCTGGTCTAATTAACATGGATGTTTACTTCCCCAACGTCATCAGCCGATCAAAGTCTGATCGAGGTTAGTGTCCTTTCAACTTTCTCCATGCTGTCATATTACAATTTAAGCAACCAATTGATCACTATTTAAGCAACCAATTGTCAGATCATATTCTGACTCCGTTCCTAGGCAGTAACAAATTCTATTTACCAATTTATGCGCACTATATATTCTTCTGCCATGTTCTGAATAAATAATACCTTTCCACCTTTTAAGCAGGATATGTTGGATGCATAGTGAATGATCTGTATGTTACTAAGAGTAAAAAATTTCACTGGAAGGACTTGAAGCATGTCATAAACTTTGTTGATAATCTGACAGAGATAGCACATCGTATGACCGCTGGATTTTGGATGGGATTAATTAGACCTATGGTGCACAGACTGAACAAGACCAAAACGCTGGTAAAGAGTCTTATTTTAATGTTGATGCTCATAAACTATATATATCTTCAACAATATGTTACAATTATTTTTTATTCTACATGTCAACAGAAATTGCCCCCTGTAGCATTCCTGGATCGATTTCCCGACGTGGTCGAATTACACTTGTGACTGCTTATAATGCCAAAGTGATTGCAAGGTACTGCATTTCCCGCAGAAATGGAATCATTCAAGTTAACAAGTTCCTGCTTCTCATCGCAATGCATCCATATTGGAAAGTTGGAGACACTGTTCTACTCATGCTCTACTAAGGCACAGGAGGGATCTTCCTTTTCATTTACGAGATGCCGAGTTGTCGTGATCAAACTGCTTCCAGTGGATAGTTGTGGTTGTTGGCCCTCAGCCTCTTCAAATGTGCTACCTGTTAGTTACTATATATGTTAAGTATGTAGATATGGACCATATGGTTGTTGGCCCTTAGCCTCTTAAAATGTGATAGTTGTTACTGTGTTAAGTATGTAGATATGGACCATATGGTTGTCAAAATCGTGTTACAAAGATCCTCCTTTTGTCGAATAGTGTAACCACTATATATATATGTTACTCACATGCTGTTACCCAAGTTCATAAATTTTCATGGAAAGTATTAGTATTGTACACAGTTCATTGACTTTAAGCGTGTGCCCGATGTCCAGAAAGCATTTGCATAGTAACTGTCCACATTGCAAATTCACACACATGTTAACATAAGGAAACGTATGTGTAACATACTAATCATCACACACGAGTACCCGCAGACGCATCATGTGCGATACTCCGCCACCGCAAGCAACTAGTTTGCATTTTTCAAAGTTTTTTGTATACACAGAATCGCACACGAAGTAACTACATTGACTGTCTGTGTTGTACTTTCTCATTGCAAACAGTTCATCCGAGTCGGCTGTTTGCCACGTATCACACACATCTTGTTTACACGACTCGTTTGTGTTCTTTTGGATCATCGCAAATAGTTCATCCATGTGAACTGTATGCCGCATATCACACACATCTTGTTAAGTTGAACTGTTTCTGTTATGTTCCCTAATCGAAAACAGTTCGTCCGAGTTAACCGTATGCCGTATATTGCACACACATTGATATGGCTGCTCGTTTCTGTTGTTCTACCTAATCGCAAACAGTTCGAATGGATTAACCGTGTGTCCTGCTTCGCACACACATTGTTATGGCTGCCTGTTTCTGTTGTTCTGCCTCATCGCAGACAGTTTGAATGGATTAACCATGTGTCCTGCATTGCACACACAACTAAAATCTGAACCGTGTTTGATGGCTCCGCCATTGCAAATGTTTTGCACCTTTTTTGACGGTTTTTTACACCACCGTGTGCGATTATTGCATCGCACACAGTTTCGGCAAAGGGTCTGTGGTCGTAGTGTCGCGTTAGCAGTATCCTGCAGTAGTGAAATACGAGGCTATAAGCAATCATGCATAAAAGAGATCAAAGAAACTCAAATACTTTCATGGATATAAAAAGATAGATCTAATCATAAACTCAAAGTTCATCGATCCCAACAAACACACCGCAAAAGAATTACATCATATGGATCTGCAAGTGACCATTGTATTGAGAATCAAGAGAGAGAGATATATATATAGAGAGAAAGCCATCTAGCTACTAACTACAGACCCGGAGGTCTACAAAGAACTACTCATGCATCATCGGAGAAGCACCAATGGAGGTGGTGAACCCCATCCGAGATGGTGTCTAGATTGGATCTGGTGGTTCTGGACTCTACGACGGTTGGATGAATATTTCGTTGACTCTTCTAGGGTTTTGGGAATATTGGGGCATTTATAGAGCAAAGAGGCGGTCTGGGGGGCACCCGAGGTGGGCACAATCCACCAGGGCGCCTGGGCCTCCTGGCGTGCCCTGGTGGGTTGTGCTCTCCTCGGAGCACCCCCAAGTGCATCCAGGGCCCATTATGTTTCTTCTGGTCCAAAAAATCTCTGTAAAGTTTCGTTGCGTTTGGACTCCGTTTGATATTGATTTCCTGCAATGTAAAAAACATGCAGAAAACAACAACTGACATTTGGCACTATGCCAATAGGTTAGTACAAAAAATGATATAAAATGACTATAAAATGATTATAAAACATCCAATATTCATAATATAACAACATGGAACAATAAAAAATTATAGATACATTGGAGACGTATCAACATCCCCAAGCTTCTCGAGTAGGGAAGTGATAAAACAAAATTTTTGATGTGGAATGCCGCCTAACATGTCATATCATATTCTTTCTTTATAGCATGGATATTTGGACTTTTATATTGTTCAAAGCAATAGTCTAGTTTTTTCATGATAATTTAAATACTCAAGCATATCAACAAGCAACCATGTCTTTCGAAATATCAACGCTAAAATAAGCTATCCCTAGCCTATCATGCTCAATGAAAGTGCAACTATCCCTAGGTGGTTTGGTAATTCATAACAACATATAGCTCATTGAGCTAATGCTATTCCATGTTGATTATTTCAGGAAAGCTCAATGATTGGCATGGCATGGATGTGAAAGTGGAACCCTCAAAATGCTAAGGACAAAGGATTGGCTCAAGCTCAAAAGCTCAAGACTCTTCATTTTATATTTTAGTGATCCAAGATCACATTGAGTCTTTAGGAAAAGCCAATACTATCAAGGAGGGATGAGGTGTTACTTAATGAGCCTCTTGCTTCATGTGCTTAGTGATATGCTCCAAAATTCTCAACCACTTTCCCATATCCACAAATGACCTAAACCCTAAGCCAAACTCGGTCATACCGATTCTATCTACCCGGCGCCACCGAGTTTCACTTGTCATAAGCCATTGCCAAACCCTAGCAATTCGGTCCTACCGATAGGGATCTCGGTTTCACCGAGATGGGATTGCAAACTCTCTGTTTCCCTTTCGTAACTTTTTGGTCTCACCGAAAGAGCGAATCGGTCCCACCAAGATTGCAATGTAAACTCTCTGTTTACTTTTTGTAACGTTTCGGTCTCACTGAAAGAGCAAATCGGTCCCACCGAGTTTACCTGACCAACTCTCTGGTTAGCTTATTACCAAACTCGGTCTCACCGAGTTTGTGTAATTGGTCTCACCGAGATTACGTTATGCCCAAACCATAACAGAATCGGTCCTACCGAGTTGTATGTCAGTCCCACCGAAAATCTCTAACGGTCACTAGGTTTACCTTTTCGGTCTGACCGAGTTTGTTGATTCGGTCCCACCGAGATTGGTAGATTGTGTGTAACGGTTGGATTTTGTGTGGAGGCTATATATACCCCCTCCACCTCCTCTTCATCAAGAGAGAGAGAGCAATCAGAACACATACACAATTCCAACTCATATGTTCTGAGAGAGAACCACCTACTCATGTGTTGAGACCAAGATATTCCATTCCTACTATATGAATCTTGATCTCTAGCCTTCCCCAAGTTGCTTTCCACTCAAATATTCTTTCCACCAGATCCAAATCCTATGAGAGAGAGTTGAGTGTTGGGGAGACTATCATTTGAAGCACAAGAGCAAGGAGTTCATCATCAACACACCATTTGTTACTTCTTGGAGAGTGGTGTCTCCTAGATTGGCTAGGTGTCACTTGGGAGCCTCCGACAAGATTGTGGAGTTGAACCAAGGAGTTTGTAAGGGCAAGGAGATCACCTACTTCGTGAAGATCTACCGCTAGTGAGGCAAGTCCTTCGTGGGCGATGGCCATGGTGGGATAGACAAGGTTGCTACTTCGTGGACCCTTCGTGGGTGGAGCCCTCCGTGGACTCATGCAACCGTTACCCTTCGTGGGTTGAAGTCTCCATCAACGTGGATGTAGGATAGCACCACCTATCCGAACCACGGGAAAAACATCCGTGTCTCCAATTGCGTTTGAATTCTCCAAACCCTTCCCTTTACATTCTTGCAAGTTGCATGCTTTACTTTCCGCTGCCAATATAGTCTTTGCATGCTTGCTTGAATTGTGTGATGATTGCTTGACTTGTCCTAAAATAGCTAAAATCTGCCAAGAACTAAAATTGGGAAAAGGTTAAGTTTTATTTGATCAAGTAGTCTAATCACCCCCCTCTAGACATACTTTCGATCCTACACTCAATCATTGATCCATTCATGAAACACACTCGCATATTAGCTACACCCAATACTCAAGTACGATCATATTGCCTCATAGTTGGTGCTTTTATAAGAGAAGATGGAGACTCAAATTCAAAATAAAGATTGCATAAATTAAAAGAAAGGCCCTTCGCAGAGGGAAGTAGGGATTTGTAGAGGTGCCAGAGCTCAAAGTGAAAAACTTAGAGATAAAAACATTTTGGGAGGTGTATCCATCCCACCAACGAAAACGACTTAGATTTTCCAACACTTCCCATGCTATATATATCATATGCGGTTCACAAACAGAAAATAAAGTTTATTCCTTTTTCCACCATACTTTGACTTTCCATGGCTAACCGTATCCATGGGTGCCTTCCATACCAACACTTTCGAAGGAATTTATTCTTTGACAACATAAAGTAAATTCATTGTTTTCATTTCAGGACTTGGCATCCCTAATACCTTTACCTTACTCTCGTGCAATGACAAGTGAATAAACACTTATCGTGAGAATAACACATCTAGCATGGAAAATATTAGCCACCCCTCACTGCTCCGTGAGCGAAACGAACACATAAAAGAGAAGTTTATTTTGAAAATTGGAGATGGCACATGCAAATTTGCTTAGAACGGCAAAAGAATACCACATATAGGTAGATATAGTGGACTCATGTGGCAAAACTGGTTTAAAGGATTTTGGATGCACAAGTAGAGATCATACTTAGTGCAAAATGAAGGCTAGCAAAAGATTGAGAAGCTACCAACCAAGAAACAGATAACCTCACAAGCAAGCATTAGGCATAATTAACACCAAATAGTGCACCACAAGTAGGATATAATTTCATTGCATGACTATTGACTTTCGTGCTTGCATAGGGAATCACAAACCTTAACATCAATATTCTTACTAAATCATAATTACTCATCAACATAACTCCCATATCACATCATCATACCTCAAAACTATTACTAAGAATCAAGTTTATTTTGTCCAATGATCTTCATGAAAGTTTTTATTATATCCTTCTTGGATATCTATCACTTTGGGACTAATTTTCATGTGTTGCTTTTCATAAGCTCAAACAAATATGAGTGAAGATCATGAGCAAAATATTTCTTTCTTTCTCTCAAATTAATTTAAGTGAAGCAAGAGAGAATTTCTTGAAAATTTTACTAACTCTCAAATAAATATAAGTGAAGCAAGAGAGCATTTATTCAAAAATACTAAAGCACACAGTGCTAATAAAAATATAAGTGAAGCACTAGAGCAATTCCATAACTCATAAAAGATTTAAGTGAAGCAAAGAGAGCAATTCTAACAAGTCATGACATAATTTTGGCTCTGTCAAATAGGTGTGTCCAGCAAGGGATCAATACTTCAAACACAAAATAAAACAAGCAAAGACTCATATCATACAAGACGCTCCACGCTTAACACATAGTATGTGACGAATAAAAATATAGCTTCGTGTAAAATACCGATGGTCCTTAGAAGAAAGAGGGGATGCCACTCGGGGGCATCCCCAAGCTTAGTTGGTTGCTCATTTTTGGATAATAGCTTGGGATGCTAGGGCATCCCCAAGCTTAGTTGGTTGCTCATTTTTGGATAATAGCTTGGGATGCTAGGGCATCCCCAAGCTTAGGCTCTTCTACTCCTTATTCCTTCATGCATCGTAAGATAACCCAAAACTTGAAAACTTCAATCACACAAAACTCAACAAAACCTTCATGAGATCCCTTAGTATAAGAAAATAAACCACTACTATAAGTGTTGTATCAAACCAATTCATATTTTGTTCTTGCATTATATCTACTGTATTCTAACTTTTCTATGGAAAAAACTCATCAAAGAAGAGCCATCAAAACAAGCACACAACACAAAGAAAACAGAATCTGTTAAAACAGAATAGTCTGTAGCAATCTGACTATTTTGAATACTTCTGTAACTCCAAAAATTGTGAAACATTAGGACGACCTGAGCAATTTGTATATTGATCTACTGCAAAAGGAATGGGTATTTTATCGCTCTCTGGTTAAAAATGAGCATTATTTTTGCAAGCGCAAAAGTTTCTGTTTTTTTCAGCAAGATCAAACAACTATCACCCAAGAAGATCCTAAAGGCATTACTTGGCACAAACACTAATTAAAAGATAAAAAACACAATTATAACAGTAGCATAATTGTGCTAACACTCAAAAACAGGAAGCAAAAAGCAAAAATAAATTTTATTCATTGGGTTGCCTCCCAACAAGCGCTATAGTTTTACGCCCTTAGCTAGGCATAAAGCAAGGATCTAAGTTTTGTCATCTTTGGTTCAAGATCCATAAGATGCCCTCATGATTGATTCATATGGTGGCCTAATTCTTGTTCTAGGTAAGTGTTCCATACCCTTCCTCAAAGGAAATTGGAACTTGATATTGCCTTCTTTCATATCTGAAAGGATCGATATGGTTGACTAGAGGGGGGGGGGGTGAATAGGCAACTAACATTTTTTAGCTTTTCTTTAACAATTTAAACTTTGCATCAAAGTAGGTTGTCTAGATATGCAACTAGGTGAGCAACCTATATGATGCAACAAGGATAGGTACACAAGCAAGCAAGAGATATGAAACAAGTAAGCTTGCTCAAATAAAGGCACGAGATAACCAAGAGTGGAGACGGTGGAGACGAGGATGTGTTGCCAAAGTTCCTTCCCTTTGAGAGGAAGTACGTCTCCGTTGGAGCGGTGTGGAGGCACAATGTGCCCCAAGAAGCCACTAGGGCCACCGTATTCTCCTCACGCCCTCACACAATGCAAGATGCCATGATTCCACTATTGGTGCCCTTGAAGGCGGCGACCGAACCTTTACAAACAAGGTTGGGGCTCTCTCCACAACTTAATTGGAGGCTCCCAACAAAAACCACGAAGCTTCACCACAATGGAATATGGCTCCGAGGTGACCTCAACCGTCTAGGGTGCTCAAACACCAAAGAGTAACAAAATCCACACAACAAAGTGTGGGGGACGCAAATATCCTTTGGTGGAAGTATAGATCTAGGTCTCCTCCTTCAATCCCTAGCAAATCAACAAGTTTGAGTGGCTAGAGAGAGAGATCGGACAAGAGAGCTTGAAGGGCATTAATGGTGGAGTGAGAGAGGTCAAAGGTGGGAGTGGTAGGTGGGAGAAGCTCCCTTAAATAGTCACCCACATTTCCAACCGTTACTGCGTTTTTTGCACTGCAGCGGTACAACCGGTCCTCGTCCCGGTACAACCGGGACTCATGGTGTAACTGCAGAACCCTACCAAGCGGTATAGCCGGACAGGCGGGCGGTAGTACCGGCTAAGAAAAATAACCGGACTAACCGCCTGGCTACCGCACAACCACCACATCAAAACAGGAGCTTGACCGGTACTTGGGCGGTGCCTGGCCGGAACAACCGCATGGCCTTGAGCTCTTGGGCGGCTAAGTTTTGAGCGGAAGAACCGCTCGGACCACCGGTGGTACCGGTCATCGTGGAACGACCGACCAACCGGGCCACTACCGCCCAAGAACCGCATCAAACCAGAAGCGAGAGCAGTACTTGAGCGGTGCATGGACGGAACCACCGCCCCAGCTGTTGCAGAGCATGGTGGCGGTACCACCACCCGGAGGCAGCGGTACAACCGCTCAAGCAAAGCTGGTGAGCGACAAGACCCAACGGTACAACCGCTCCAGAGAGCGGTACAACCTCTGGGCAGAAACAGTGAGCAGGAAAGAGGGGAAGAGGCAAGGAAAACTCTCTCTCTCACACACACCCGAGGAAGGCAAAGAGAGGGTGATAAAAGTGTACGTGAACTGATTCCCCCAGAGCTTCCTAATGAGGATTCCCTCTTGATAGTACAGGTACTCTACGACCAAAGAAAATAAAAGCATAGAGGACATGTCTTCGATCTTTTCCTTCGAGAGGCAATAGCAATCCGATGTAAGCCTAAGCATCGAGAACCTGAAACATATAGCACACGATTAGACCACAAAGGGTTGTCATCATCATCCAAAACATAAAGTAGGGAAATGCCCTTTCAATCTCCCCTTTTTTCGTGGATGATGACAACAACACGATTTGCAAGAGATAAGTCAATGAAATCTAGACGGAACTCCCCCTGAATGTGTGCCCCAACAAGTACTAGCTGTTAGAAAGCATGGGCACACTTTCAGGACTAGACTCCCCCTAGATTTTATAGACTCATCACTCTGAGCTCAAAAGGATAGACAATATAATACTTAGAGGCAATAATAACGATAATGACCTACGAACGGAAAGGTAAACAGAGTAACAAGTCTCACACACAGCACGGAACAAAACAAGTCCACAAACAAACACAAAACACGAGAACAAGAGAAAAACCCAAGCAAATCCCCGAGACCTATAGAACCCTCCCCCCTTTGGCATCAAGACACCAAAAAGGAAAAGAGCAAAGCTAGCGACCCAAAGCTCAGGCGTCCTCCTCTGACTCCTCGGTCACATCTGGATCTTCATCATCAGAGTCGTCATCGTCGTCGTGATCAGATTGTTCCATGGCATTGTCAGCTGCTGCAAACGAGGATGATGGCTGGGGAGGGGCTTCATCATCAGTCCAGGTGCTATGGGTAGAGATCCAACGCTCCTCTGGGGTGATGATCTTCTTAGAGCCACTCTGAACCTGCATGTTGAGGTGCTTCATCATTGCAATTTGGCGACGCCGTGCAAGCTTCTCATTGACATGTGCCTCATACATCTTCTTATGGATGTCAGCCTAGAGACAAAAGGTCTTCTTCACCTTGGCAGTAAGTTTGGCCACCCACGAAGGCTTGGCCCCTGGCTCCAGCTCAAAGTCCTCATCGTCAGAAGTAGCATAGACATCCTTAGGAGCATGTTCAGGGAAGCGAGGCTCGGCATGCTTCTTCTTCTTAAGGAGCTTGACCTCATGAACAATGAGGTTGTCTGGAGAAGTGTGGAGCTCTCCAAGACGACGAACAGCCCACACAGAGTTCAGAAAGCACATGACAAACGGAGTGTAGATTGGGACTTTACGGTAGATGACCATGTTGTACATCTCATGCCACAGCCAATTTGACACATCAAACGTTGCCCCTGTCCCCACCATGGTCTTCATAGCAACCATCAAATCAACCAGATAGCCATGAATCTCATCTTGATTGCCCACCTTGGGCAAGAGCACATTGCGGAACACTCGGTGCATGATGTCATAGACCTTCTCCAAATCCTTGGATTCTCCAATAATCCCATGGCCCCGAATGTACAGAGGGGCAAGCTTCTCCTTAGGCATGGACTCAGGAAAATCATGAGGGCGAATGCCACCCCTTCCTTCCAGACCGGTATCCTCATACCCAATAGCATTGCAGAAAGCCCTCTAGGGAACGTGAAACAATTCATCGCGACACATGAAGGTTAGAGTGCGCGCATGATCTTCCCCAAAATGAACCATGGCATAGAACTGATGGATAAGTTGAACATCAAAGTCACAGTTGACTGACATGATCTTGACAAGATCAAACTCCTCGCAAAGAGCTAGCGCCTCACCAAAATACTCCATGTTGTTTCTCCAATGATCAAAATCAATTGTCCAGTGCTTGGCATATCTGTTCTTGTTGTGCTCAAAGAGTTCATGAACAATCCACACTTGCATCTCAATCCGGAACTGAACAGTGGTCCAACGGGGAGCAATGGGAACCTCATACAGATTCTTTGAGCGGAAGGCTTCCCAATCCTTGGCTTTCCAACGATGCAGCGGCATAACCACACGTTGCTTAGCAGCTGCAGACTTTTCACGGCGAGTGGGCTTGGTGGGAATCACAACTTCTTCTTCATCATTAGACACAACCGGGCGCAAGGTCCTTCATGCCCTCTTCTTGGTCTTGCGAGGAGCAGAGCGAGAACTAGAGCCACCTGAACACACACACGAAAAGAACACACAAAAACCGAACAAGGATGAGAGGATTGCACCCACTAGCAGAAAAGGTACAAGTTGCAACAATAGAGAAGATAGAACAGTGCTTAGTGGTTGATATACTCCGATGTTACCGGATCTTCCACCGGTAGTACTACTCCAGTGGTTGTACCGCCCGTAGGGGCGGTAGAACCGCTGAAAGTGGCACTACCAGGGAAGATAGATCTAACCGAGGCATACGAATCACACAAGTAATATTCCGAATTCTAAGTGCTGCAAACAAGATAGGAGGCTAACAAAGAACTCTTCTAAGCCATAGATCGAACACTAAACGCGGAAAGATAAGTAAAGCCCTAGACAAGGAAGAACCCTAAAAAAAATCTAGAGGCAAAGAACACGAGGCATTACCACCATCCATGGGAAGAGATTGGGAGGCCTCCACGGAGAGAATCCATGGAGAGCCAAGGATCCGAAGCGCGAGACGCACTCCGGGGCAGGGGTAGAGATGGCCGGCGGCTAGGGCAAAAAAGAAGAGGAACGAGGATGAAGGGAAAAAGACAACCCTTCAGCCCCGTCGAGTATATATAGGCCCGTACACACGCCCCGGTAGAACCGCTTAGGGGAGCGGTTGTACCACTCGTCTGGTACAGACCGGTGGATGGAGGTGGTACTTCCGGTGCCTGGGAGGCAGCGGTAGTACCGCACGGCATCAACCGGTAGTACGGGACGTGGATTACCGTGGGTTTGTGCGGTGGAACCGCCCAAGCACCGAACGGAGACCCTTGGGGCGACACAACCCGGTACCAGCGGTAGAACCGCTCGTGGTACCGGTTGTACCGCCCGACCACCTAAGCCCAAGCCAAGATCAAATGAGTGTAATCCGAAGGGAGGAAGAAGGGGCACAAAACAGGAGAGAAAAAACACCCTAGGAGAACCTAACACAAAGAGCAAAGACAGAAAGAGAGGAAACAACACGAGAACAACAAGGCTAACTCCAACCTTCCGAAGAGAGGATGGTGGCCGAGGCCACCTATGTTTGAGTCAATTGGTATGGCACCGCGAAGAATTATCCTTGGGTCCATGACCAAAACTCGTCTTTGAAGCACAAGTACCATCAAATATGGCTAATGTGAAAGACATGATCAATTTATGCATAACGGGGGGAGGGAGATTTCATTGAGAGAACAACACTCCCCCTATGTCCATGCCTACACCTAAACTAGACAACAAATTGAGCGTGGTAGGGTGTGCAAGGGTTCAAGCCACATTGCTCGAATCAATGATATTTAGCTCATGCCTTAACTCGCGAAATCTTGCTTCATCCAAGGGCTTCGTGAAAATATCTACAAGGTTGTCATGAGTGTTGACATAGTTGAGCTCGATCTCTCCTCGTCTAATGTGATCCCGGATGAAGTGATACCGGATCTCAATATGCTTCGTCTTGAAATGTTGCACCGGATTGAGAGAGATCTTGATGGCACTTTCATTGTCACACCAAAGAGGCACTTTGTCACAAGTGACACCGTAATCCTTTAAAGTTTGCCTCATCCATAGGAGTTGAGCACAACAACTACCGGCGACAACAGAATCCGCCTCAGTGGACGAGAGAGACACACAACTTTGCTTTTTTGGAAGACCAACTTACCAAAGACAAACCAAGGAATTGGCACCCTCCAGAAGTGGACTTCCTATCCACTTTGTCTCCTGCCCAATCGGAATCCGAGTACCCTACAATCTTGAAGTTTGATCCTCTAGGGTACCATAGGCCAAAGTTTGGGGTATGAGCCAAATATCGAAAGATTCGTTTGACCGCCACATAGTGACTTTCCTTAGGTGCGGCTTGAAACCGTTCACAAATTCCCACACTCAACATGATGTCCGGTCTAGATGCACAAAGGTAAAGCAAGGATCCAATCATGGAATGATATACCTTTTGATCCACCACTTTACCATTGGGATCTAAGTCAAGTTGGCACTTGGTGGGCATTGGAGTGGAAGCCGGCTCGATGTCACTTAGCTTGAATCTCTTGAGCATGTCTTGAGTGTATTTGGATTGATTGATGAAGGTTCCTTCTCTTCTTTGCTTCACTTTGAACCCTAGAAATAACTTCAACTCTCCCATGGAGGACATCTCGAACTTTGAGGTCATGAGAGCGGCAAATTCCTCATTGAAAGCTTTGTTAGGAGAACCAAAGATAATATCATCAACATATAATTGGCACACAAACAACTCCCCTTTGACCTTCTTAGTAAAAAGAGTGGGGTCGATTAGCCCAACTTCAAAACCACAGTCTTGTAACAACTCGGTAAGGTGGTCATACCACGCACGTGGGGCTTGTTTAAGGCCATAGAGCGCCTTATCGAGTTGATACACATGATCGGGAAAGTAGGGATCCTCGAACCCGGGGGGTTGCTTGACGTAAACCAATTCATTAATGGGACCATTAAGAAAAGCACTCTTCACATCCATTTGTTGTAACTTAAAGTTATGATGAGAAGCATATGCAATCAACATGCGAATGGATTCAAGACGAGCAACGGGAGCAAAGGTTTCACCGTAGTCGATACCCTCGACTTGGGAGTAGCCTTGTGCTACCAAACGAGCCTTGTTGCGAATGATAATCCCATGGGCATCTTGCTTGTTCTTGAATATCCACTTGGTTCCAATGACATTGTGGTTCCCCGTTGGCCTTGGCACCAATCTCCACACTTTGTTGCGCTCGAAGTTGTTGAGTTCTTCGTGCATGGCATTGAGCCAATCCGGATCTTCTAGCGCCTCATAGACCTTGTGGGGTTCCACACAAGAGACAAACGCGTGATGCTCACAATAATTTGCTAATTTTCTACGAGTGCTTACCCCCTTTCTTAAGCTTCCAAGCACATTTGTCATGAGATGATCCTTGGTGGAGAGCTTGGATGCAATCTTGGCGGCACGACGCTCTAATTCCTCCTCGGTGGTGAGTTGAGGAGCGGTTACTTGATCATCTTGAGCGCCGTCATGAACTTGTTCTTGATCTTGAACTTGCTCGGGGGAGAGAACTTGACCTTGGGCATCACTTGGAGTGTCAACACCGTCTTGAGTATGATCTTGCCCTTGGTCTTGTTCATGAGGTTGAGGGCCTTCACTTTGTTCTTCGGAAGCATGTGGGCCTTGGGTTGGTGATGGCTCCACTTGAGTGGAGCATTGTACTTCTCCTTCGACCACAAGGGGTTCCTCAATGGGTAGGATAAAACCAACACCCATTCTTCTTATGGCTTGAGGAGGAATTTCATCACCTACATCACAAGTGCCACTTTGCTCCACTTGGGAGCCGTTATTCTCATCAAACTCCACGTTACACGTCTCCTCAATAAGTCCCGTGGATTTATTGAGGACACGGTAAGCATGAGAGTTTGTAGCATAACCAACAAATATGCCCTCATGAGCTCTAGCCTCAAATTTAGACAACTGAACACCTTTCTTGAGAATGAAACACTTACACCCGAATACCCGGAAGTACTTGAGGTTGGGCTTGTTACCGGTGAGTATCTCATATGGAGTCTTGTTCAAGCCCTTGCGGAGGTAGAGCCGATTGGACGCATGACACGCGGTGTTGATGGCTTCGGCCCAAAAGTTGTACGGAGACTTGAACTCCACCATCATGGTCCTTGCCGCATCCATCAACGTTCGGTTCTTCCTCTCCGCAACACCGTTTTGTTGAGGGGTGTATGGTGCGGAATATTGATTCTTGATTCCCTCATCACTAAGAAATTCATCCAAGGTGTAGTTCTTGAACTCGGTGCCGTTGTCAATTCTTATTGTCAAGATCTTTGCATTGTGTTGACGTTGTGCTTTGCAAAGTCAATGACGGTTTGTTGGGTCTCGCTCTTCCTCTTGAAGAAATACACCCACGTGTACCTTGAGTAGTCATCCACAATCACCAAGCAATACTTCCTACCTCCAAGACTATCGAAGGATGGAGGCCCAAAGAGATCCATGTGAAGGAGCTCCAAAGGCCTCTTTGAATAAATGATAGTCGTGGGAGGGTGAGCCTTCTCATGTAGCTTTCCTTCGATACAGGCACTGCAAGCACGATCTTTAGCAAAACTAACATTCGTTAGTCCACGAACATGGTCCCCCTTGAGGAGACTTTGCAAAGATCTCATATTGACATGGGCTAAACGGCGATTCCAAAGCCATCCTACATCAACTTTAGCCATTAGGCATGTCGCGGTCTTAGTGGGTCGCTCCGAAAAGTTAATCACATATAGACCGTTCTCAACATGCCCAACAAAGGCTACTTTAAGAGTCTTGCTCCACAAGAGGGCCACGGTATCGATATCAAAGAAAGTGGCAAAGCCCATGATTGCAAGTTGACGAACGGAAAGTAAATTGTATGCAAGGGACTCAACAAGCATGACCTTCTCGATCGTGAGATCATGAGAGATGACCACCTTGCCAAGTCCCAATACCTTAGAAGATGAGGCGTCACCCCACTCGACATTGGTGGGCATAGATGGAACCTTGTGCACGTCCACCACCAAGTCCTTGCTTCCGGTCATATGATTTGTAGCTCCGCTATCGAGCAACCATGATCCACCACCGGAAGCAAACACCTACAAGAGATCAATGCTTGGTTTTAGGTACCCATTTTGTAATGGGTCCTTTGATGTTAGTAACAAGGGTCTTAGGAACCCAAATAGACCATTCAATGTATTCATGAAGAGAACCAACAAATTTGGCATAAACATGCCCATCACTAGCACGGCATAACACATAAGAAGGATTAAAATCACCGGCTTTGTTGGGAGGGGTGACATTGCCCTTCTTGACATTGTTCTTCTTCTTCTCCTCGGGGGCACTCCCCCCTCCCTCACAAAGGTTTGCATGAGAGGAGGAGGTCGTTTGGTCTTGTCATTCTTCTTCTTATTCTTGGAGTCGGGCACGTACCCAACCCCTTCCTTGGCCACAACTCCCTTTTGGTTGATCAAGAGATCGTTGAGGTTCTTCTTGCCTTGTATGCAAGTCGCAAGACCTCTCTCAAGTTGCTCCTTCAACTTAGCATTTTCCTCAACAAGATGTATATGCTCACAACACGGGTTAGTAGCATTTGCATTATCAATTAAAACCATATGAGGAAAAGTTGCTTTCTCCTTAGTTAGCTTCACTTGGAGTTGATCATGAGACTCCTTGAGACTAGCGTGAATACCCTTCAAGGCCTTGTGGGCCTTGTCAAGTATATCAAACTCCTCTTTGAGTCTAGCAAGATCAACCCCGAGTTTGGCCTTCTCGGAATTTAGCACACGAGAAACAATGAGGACATGATCATAATCTTTCTTTAACTTAGCATGATAAATGTTGTGTGACTCCTCAAGAGCCAAACGAAGACCACGCTCTTCCTCAAGAGCATTGGAAAGATCCGAGATCTCATCGGCATAGTCACGACTATGCCCTTCCATCTTAGAGATGGTGTCCTCGTGAGCCTTGATCATGTCATTGGCTTCACCAAGTTGTTCCAAGAGAGCAACAAAGTGCTTCTTGGATTTTCCCTTGAGTTTTCCCATAAAGGCCTCAAACTCGTTAGCCTCCACATTAGCTCCCTCAAGTTCATTAATGCAATCCGTCGGGGAAGGATGATTAATGATGGTAGTTTTGATGTTGGAGGTTACCTTGTTGGTGGCTTTAGCCATGAGGCACTTGGCGGTGATGCTCTCGTTGGGTAAGTCAAAGAGAGACACCCGTGACGTTGTTGCAATGGCAATGGAGGCAATGGCAACCGACTCATCATCTTCATCATCGTCATCATCCTCATTGTACTCTTCTTGCACAACCAATGCCTTGGGAGGAGTCTTCTTGGAGAAGTTGTTCTTGTTGGGGAACGACTTGGCCTTGTCCTTTCGGATGAGCTTGCCACCATTGTCTTCCCTCTTCTCATACGGGCATTCCACAACGAAATGACTCACATTGCCGCAATTGTAGCAAGTCCTTACACGTTGCTTGCCCCTTGTACCACTTGAGTTGTTTTTGCTAAAGTTTGGCCTCGAGTTTTTCTTGCTCCAAAATTGCCTTGAAGCAAGTGCCATGTGTTCATGATATGCATACTTCGTATCTTCGGGGTTGCTCTCCTCTTCTTCGTCTTCCACGATGAGCTTGGCCTTCAATGCAAGGTTAGGCTTCTTTGCCCATTGAGAATGGAGCACCGCATTGTCAGCGGTCTTGTCCAAAATGTTCATCGCCACAAACTCATCCAACACTTTGCTTGAGGTCAAAGTGTGGAAGTCTGATCTTTGACGAATGACGGAGGACATGGCCTTGTGATAGGGCATCATTGCCTTGAGGAATTTGCGCTTGATCCAATTGTCATCTGCGTCCTTGCTCCCGTGATCTCGTAGTGAGACCACGAGTTTGGTTACTCTCCGATAGAGCTCACGAGGTTCTTCATCTTCCTTCATTGCAAATCATCGGCCTCATCTTGTAGCACTTCATAGTTGGAGCGTTGAATGCTTGCGCTTCCCCGGTAGAGAGACACGACACAATGCCATGCATCTTTGGCCAAGGCGAAAGGACGAAGATGAGCTAGGTCTTCGGGTGGAATTGCATCTTGAATGAGGAAGAGAGCATTCTCATTGAATTGATTGTCCGCGGCTTCTCGAGGAGTGAAGTTGCTTGGATCATGTGGATAGAAACCTTCTTAAATGATTCTCCAAAGGTTAGTGTTCACATGATTTAAATGACGTTTAAAGCGGTAAACCCAAGAATCAAAATCCTCATTTTTCACAATCTTAGGGGGAGGACCGGCATGATTCAAATGAGTGGAAGGAACCGGTCCACCATAAACAAGTGGTGGTTCCACATGGGCAAAGATGCCGGTGCCATTCTTGCCACTAGAAGAAGGAGCCTTTTCACTACTAGCTTCCCCCTTGTCGGGGATAACATCCGTCACCTTGTTGGCGGGATCACCCAGTTTCAGCGGTGCGGTGGATAGTTTAAGCCCCTCAAGAAATTTAGTAAACATGCTTTCGACTTCGGTCGTCATGGAGGTTTTCAATGTCTCCAAGGCCACATTGAACTCCTCACGAGAGACCGAAGTTCCCCCATCTCCCGTAGACGAGATCGGATTCACACTGGAGTGTTCCTCCACACCGTCTACGGTATCAACCATACTCTTTGGACGGTAAAGTCCTTAATAAAGAGACGAGGCTCTGATACCAATTGAAAGGATCGATATGGTTGACTAGAGGGGGGGGGGGGTGAATAGGCAACTAACAATTTTTAGCTCTTCTTTAACAATTTAAACTTTGCATCGAAGTAGGTTGTCTAGATATGCAACTAGGTGAGCAACCTATATGATGCAATGAGGATAGGTACACAAGCAAGCAAGAGATATGAAACAAGTAAGCTTGCTCAAATAAAGGCACGAGATAACCAAGAGTGGAGACGGTGGAGACGAGGATGTGTTGCCGAAGTTCCTTCCCTTTGAGAGGAAGTACGTCTCCGTTGGAGCGGTGTGGAGGCACAATGCTCCCCAAGAAGCCACTAGGGCCACCGTATTCTCCTCACGCCCTCACACAATGCGAGATGCCGTGATTCCACTATTGGTGCCCTTGAAGGCGGCGACCGAACCTTTAAAAACAAGGTTGGGGCTCTCTCCACAACTTAATTGGAGGCTCCCAACAAAACCACGAAGCTTCACCACAATGGAATATGGCTCCGAGGTGACCTCAACCGTCTAGGGTGGTCAAACACCCAAGAGTAACAAAATCCACACAAGAAAGTATGGGGGAAGCAAATATCCTTTGGTGGAAGTGTAGATTTAGGTCTCCGCCTTCAATCCCTAGCAAATCAACAAGTTTGAGTGGCTAGAGAGAGAGATCGGGCAAGAGAGCTTGAAGGGCATTAATGGTGGAGTGAGAGAGGTCAAAGGTGGGAGTGGTAGGTGGAAGCTCCCTTAAATAGTCACCCACATTTACAACCGTTACTTCGTTTTTTGCACTGCAGCGGTCCAACCGGTCCTCGTCCCGGTACAACTGGGACTCACGGTGTAACTATCAGCATTCTGGGAACGGGGGTCCCCAGACTTGCCTGCCTGTGGCCTGCGGCGTGGCTCGAGTGGGGGCCCAACATGGCCCATCTTCATCAAGCACAATACTCAAGACCCTCGTGAGGGGCCAAGCCTCGCGAGGCGGACGACACGGCGCATCCTCAGGCGCAGCCTCCTTAGGCTGGCTCGCGAGGAGGCAGAGAGTTCAAGGCGGGGTACCTCGCGAGGTGCGCATGATGCAAGCCATGACGACTCGAGGCACCAGGCGGGTGCCAGCGCGCGCAGCATCCTTCTTTCCTCTTTGGTGCAAAGGGGACAAGCATATCCGCGGAGTACCGAGGCATCAGGCAAAGGTTGCCACTTCGGTGCAACGAGACCAAGACCAGGAGGACTACGAGACGGAGGTCACCATGGAGCCCAGCCCGGCGTCACCACCAGAGCCTTTGGCAGGCGAAGACTGCTTTTGTTAGGATAGACGTACTCGCTGTCCCCCTTCAAATTAGCCCGCCATTGTTGGATCCCTTCCCACTCAATATTTGGGAAGAGGACCAGGGCCTCTATAAATAGGACTAGCCACCCACATAGCAAGGGGTTCGGTTGGTCAGTTGGGATCTGGAAGAGAGGAAGAGAGAAAGAGAGAGATAGAGAGAGGTGGCTGAACTCCCCATAGCAGTTCATCACCCCAGCCAAGAGTAGACCCTCGCGAGGCTGTTCTTCCTTGTATTGTTCATCCTCACCAGCCCCAGGGGGCAATCCATCCACCACACACTGGAGTAGGGTATTACACCACAATGGTGGCCCGAACCAGTATAAACCTTGCGTCTCTTGTGTGATTCCCTTAGTAGTTTAGATCTTTGCGAGACGGGGAGGTTGAGGACGTGATTTCCGCGCGCACCCCAGTGTTTGAACCTTAAGGGTCTGCCGGAACCCGAAATCCGACATTTGGCGCGCCAGGTAGGGGTGCGCCGGAATTCGTCTTCCACTGCTCCGTTCTCCTTCGACCGTCGCATCCATGTCTGACGCTCGTCGGGCCCGCACCGAGCGCCGGGCCGCCATCGCTTCTCGCGTCGCCCAGACGGCCCCCGTCGGTGGGCGTCCTTGTCGTTCCCCGTCGCCCACCGTCAACGCCGCCACCGGCCCGGCGGGGGGCGAGCAGCAGGCATCGTCTCAGCTTGGCGCGGGCCGCCATCGCTTCTCACGTCGCCCAGACGGCCCCCGTCGGTGGGCGTCCTCGTCATTCCCCGTCGCCCGCCGTCAACGCCGCCACCGGCCCGGCGGGGGGCGAGCAGCAGGCATCGTCTTAGCACCCGTCCGTGCGGCAAGACGGCCGCACCGCCACTCCGTCACTCGCACCAGCTGGCTCTTCGTCCCGCGCGCTCCGCGCACCCTTGGAGGCTCGAGCTGCGCTCATCGCGGCAAAGGAGCTCCTGCGCTACCGCCCTGTCGACGAAGTCTATGAGGAGTGGCTCGACCGCGTCGCCGAGCTCGTCTGCGCCGCAGGGGGCTCTCCTGCGCCGTCCGCCCCATTGCGCCGCACTCCACCCCGCGCGGGCAACGAAGCTCTGGGGGCGAACCAGCCGCCTCCTCTCCAAGAAGATGCCATGGCTCCAAGGCGACTGGCCCCTGGGCGGAACCCGCTCCGCCAGGCGCCATCGCAACAAGAACGAAGCTGCCAAGAAATCCCTCGCCCGCAGGGGGCTGCCCGGGCGCTCCCTGCTCTAGCTCCGGCACGCCAAGACCCCGCCTTGCTCCTAGGTGCAGCGCGTGGGGACCCTCAAGACCGAGCTCTCCACCAACCGAGGCCTTTCGTGGCCACCGCGGGCTGTCGCGCCTACACCCCCGAGCTGCGCAGCGTCGCGTGGCCTGGCAAGTTCAAGCCGGACTTGCCTCCTCACTACGATGGCACAACTGACCCCGCGGAATTCCTCCAGCTCTATGAGCTGGGTATCGAGGCTGCCAACGGGGACGAGAAGGTCATGGCTAACTGGTTCCCCACGGCGCTGAAGGAAGGGGCGCGCACCTGGCTCCTGAATCTGGCTCCAGGAACGATCTCTTCCTGGGACCAGATGCGCACCCGCTTCATCGCCAACTTCCAAGGTACTCGCGACCGGCCACCCGCAGTGAGCGACATGCGCCGCATCAAGCAACGACCCGGAGAGACCCTGCAAAAGTACATACAGCGCTTCAACAGTGCACGCCTCAAGATCCCCAAGGTGTCCGAGGAGGCCATTATCTCGGCCTTCACCGATGGCGTGCGCGACGTCAAGATGAAGGAGGAGCTGGCAATGCATGAGGACCTCTGCACCTCCCTGGAGCTATTCAACTTGGCAAACAGGTGCGCCAGGGCTGAGGAGGGATGCCTCTCCCTCCTCGAGCTGCCTGCGGCGGACCCAGAAGAGAAGAAGCCCAAGGCCAAGGACGTGAAATGCAAGGGGGCTGCCGTGCTCGCAGCCGAACTGGACACCAAGCGGGGCAAGGATCTGCCCGAACCCTCCAGAGGCAGCCGGTACTGTGTGTACCATGACCTCCACACCCACAACACCAACGAATGTCAAGAGCTCCGCGCCGTGCGAGAAGGAAGGATCGGCCGTCGCCCTGACCGTGCTGACCGGGGCTACGACCGGGGAGGAGGAAGAAACCCAGGACGCTGGGAAGATCGCGGCCCGTGCCCGGGGTGGCGCGACCAGCTTCGCGAGGACCGCTGGCGGGACCTGCCTTGCGAGGGGGACTGGAGAGACCAGCCTCGTGAGGACCGCCCTCACGGCAACGCAGGCCTGCCTCCTCTGCCGCCTCCAGCAAGAAGGAATGAAGACCGCCATCAAGACGAGGGGGCTGGGGGCTTCCAGGAGCCGCGCGCGATCGCCTGCATCCTGGGTGGAGCTCAAGCCCCGGCCTCCCAACACATCTTCAAGCAGTTCGCCCGTGAAGTGAATGCAGCCCTCCCCAAGCTCAAAGCAATGCGCCTCCTCAGGTGGTCAGCGTGCGCCATCACGTTCAGCTTAGCAGATCAGCTCAAGTGCTCAGCCACCGCCGGAGTCCTCCCGATGCTTTGCTCCCCAGTCATCAGCAATGTGCTAGTCACCAAGACCCTCATCGACGAAGGGGCAGGGCTCAACGTCCTGTCCGTGGAGACCTTCAACAACCTCCAAGTGCCCTATGACCAGCTCCAGCCGACCAAGCCTTTCTCCGGAGTTACCGACGGTTCCACGGCCCCGATCGGGCAGGTCCGCCTCCCAGTCACCTTTGGGGCCCGCAGCAACTACCGCACCGAGCTCATCGACTTCGACGTTGCCCACATCCGCCTGCCGTACAACGCCATCCTCGGGTACCCAGCGCTGGCCAAGTTCATGGCCGTGACCCACCACGGCTACAACGTCCTCAACATGCCAGGAAGTGGCGGCGTCATCATGGTGCCCTGTGAGGAGAGAGATGCAGTGTGTTCCCTGGAGCAGCCTTTCATGCCACGTCGCTAGAAGACCCAGATCATGGAAGCAGGAGGCTTCTTGAGACCACCCCCAAGAAGAAGAAGACGTCATCAGGCTCAGCCCCCAGGAGGCAGGCCCCTCAGGGCCCGTGCCTGCTCGAGAGGACCCTCCATCCATCGCATAGGAAAGCGCGCCCGGTGCCCTCCTCAGGCAGGGCTCGGGGGCTCCCACCTGGAGGGCCACCGACCTGGCCAGGGTCACGAGGGAGGCGCTTGGGCACCATGTGGAGGCGTGCTTCGCAGCACGTTTCCCTCGAGAGGGAGCCAGGCGAGGAAGATCAGACCAGCACGAGTTCATCAGCAAAGCCGTTCAAGAGCTACTGGAGACAAGGATCATGAGAGGTTGCCGCCGCTTGCCAGCCGTGGCCCCACATCCAGGCGAGGATGGTGGGCTGCGTGTCTGCATCGACGTACCAGGGCTCAATCAAATCGCCACAACGGAGCGCCTCTGGCCCTCGCAAGTGGGGCCCTGCGGAGGTCCACCCCACAGCTATGTTCGCATGCCTTACGGCCTGCCGAGCATGGCTGCGGCGTGCTAGCGCCTCATGAGGGGCATCGTGGAGGCTCAGGAAGACAGGCGTTCCGCGGCCTTGGCGGAGATGGAGGCAGCTCGCGAGGAGTCACCAGCGCCTCCGGAGCCTCCCGAGGCCCCGGGGCCTGGGGGCTCGTGAGGATCAGCTTCTGCAGCCCGTCAAGTCTGCTGCACCAATGCCACTACGCCGACGACATCCTCAGGTGACATCTTTCAAGTTCCGTTCTCAGCTGGGAGCACCCTCCCAGGGTTGCATCACTCCCAGGCCGCGTGGGTCCGTCCCCGCGGCATGTATCTGCATTTACCTTTCCGTCGTTAGTTTGCCTTGTTGGGGGCGCCCCTCGGGCTGCATCATCCCCAAGCCGTTCGGGCCAGACCCAGCGGCGTGTATCCCCCTAGCGTTTATTTCCAACTATGCATTGCCTATCACGCTTAGCTGCATGGTGCCCATCCGCGGCATCTTTTCTTCCCATGTCGGCCACTTGCACGTTAAAGGGGGGGGGGGGGTGCCTGAGCATCGCGACTCAGGGCTCTTACTGGCACTCCAGCCCTCACCCTCTGGCCTTGTCCATGGCATCGCGACCTGGCATACCAGTGACGGCTGAGACAAGCTTGAGGGCCGGGACCCGAGGACGTAGAGTACCGGCATCTAACCAAATTTTGTAGGGACACATTCCAAGATACGGCCCAGTGCCGGGCGCAACCCGCCCAGAGGTAGGGCCTCATGAGTCCCGCGCTGGCTCATGGGTGCCCAGATACACCTCGCCTACTCCAACCAGCAAGCTCTTGAGTGACTAACGATCGACTAACGGCCGCCATGGCAACACCATCTTCTTTCTGTGATGACCATGCAGGATCCCCGGAGGGAACCGCGCAAGCCGAGGCCCTCACGAGGTTTCCTTCGCCCTCGCCCACGCGAACCGCTTGCACGTTAAAGGGGGGGCGCCTGAGCATCGCGACTCAGGGCTCTTACTGGCTCTCCAGCCCTCACCCTCTGGCCTTGTCCACGGCATCGCAACCTGGCATACCAGCGACGGCTGAGACAAGCTCGAGGGCTGGGACCCGAGGACGTAGAGCAAAAAGGGGAGCAGAGGCGGGGAAGAGGGGGCCTTGCGAGGACCTTGCCGAGCGATTCCGCTCCTGCCTATGCACGGACCCAATGGCACACCTGGAACGGCCCCTGATCCTCAAGATAAGTTACCACCCACGGCACTGGCTGCTGCAGCACTACCCCCGCACCTAAAGCAACTCGGTACTAGCGATGTTGCTTCCCTTTCTCACTAAGCGACGGCTGCTTGAGCGCCAAAGGGGACCTCCTGAGCATCGCGACTCAGGGGCTCTTACCAGACCTCGGGTCGCTCACCTCTTGGCCTTGACCACGGCATCGCGACCTGGCATACCAGCGACGGCTGACGCCGCCTTGGGACTGGGACCTGTCGGCGTAGAGCACCAAGCCCTCGTGAGGTGCGAAAGGGAAGGCTGAACTATAACGGAGTTGGCAACTCGCATGGATCCACGTCAAAAGGTTATACATATTAACAAACGGGACTACAGACACCTTACAAGCCCCCACGGGGCACATTCTGATTCCTCGCAGGGAACGAATCCTAAGGGATGCTAACTACATGAGCTACTGCGGGAGACGCCATCATCAACAGTGGGCCGTCAGGCACCGGCGCCAACTCCATCCAGATCAGGGTTGGCGACGGCCTGACGCGTCCGCCCTGCTCCTGGAGCGGCGATGACTCGGGGGCTCGTAGCTGTCGTCGCTCGTCTCCGGAGTTGCGAAGCCTTCACTGGAATCGCTGGACCCTCGGGCGCCTCTGCCCAGGGGGCGGTTGACGGGCCTAGCCCTCACCAGGGCGAGGTCCTGGCCACCTCTCCCACGGCAGCACTCCAGCCGGCGCCCGATCGCATCGAAGACCTTGAAGAACATCACCGCCGCGCCGTCGTACTCCAGGTGGACCGCGAAGACGCCTCTTTCCCTGCAGACCCGGGCGATCTCCCTCCAGCCGCGGGACATGTAGACCGCGCCCGGGGCAGCGACGATGACCTCGGCCTTGGTCGCGGGGGCGCTGCAGTCGGCGTGCTGCAGCTGGAGCTCCAGGGGCCCTCTGGAGGAATGATGGAGGCGAAGAAGGGAGGAAGACGGATCCAGGACTGAAGGGGAGTGACGACGTGGAGCACGAACTCAAGGGAGGAGCCCTCGGCATGGGCTCCAGGAGGAACCACCCACGCCTTCGTAACCCGACGGCGCCGACGACGGCGCTGACCGCGGGGATCAGCATCAACACCTCCGGGGCCCTTGACGTGGGCGTACAAGGGCAGCGGGAACCCCGGCGGAGCCCGCTCGCCCCAGGGCCTCGCCGCCGCCGGATGGTCCTCTTCGTCCCGGCTGCAATGGGCGAGTCGCTTCTTCGGCGGGAGAGGGTCTGGCCCTTCTCGAGGAGCCTTTCCCTTCTCCGCTGCAGAGAACCGGCGAATCCGAGCCATCACACCAAGACGGAGCAAGAACTGAGGCGAAGGAGAGAGCAAGAAGAGATGGACTGGACGGGCACGCGCGGTGCCGTACTTATAGCCGGCGAAGGCCAACCGCCGGTCTCCACGATCACAGGTAATCATAACACGTTCTGCATGCAGGGACTTGTCCGACTCGCACGATCACCAAGGCATCATGGGGAAGCGGAGATGCCACGTCCAATCAACCTCCATGCGGCGTCCAAGGCCGCAGGCTGTTAGGGCCCACGGTGCTTCGCCCTTGCCCTTTTGCCTCTCGGCACGGCCAAGTCCATGCGCGCCTCGGGCCCGGGGGCTACTGTCGGTGTTCTGAGAACGGGGGTCCCCAGACTTGCCTACCTGCGGCCTGCGGCGTGGCTCGAGTGGGGGCCCAACATGGCCCATCTTCATCAAGCACAAGACTCAAGAGCCTCGTGAGGGGCCAAGCCTCGCGAGGCGGACGACATGGCGCATCCTCAGGCGCAGCCTCCTCAGGCTGGCTCGCGAGGAGGCGGAGAGTTCAAGGCGGGGTACCTCGCGAGGTGCCCATGACGCAAGCCATGACGACTCGAGGCACCAGGCGGGTGCCAGCGCGTGCAGCGTCCTTCTTTCCTCTTTGGTGCAAAGGGGACAAGCATATCCACGGAGTACCGAGGCATCAGGCAAATGTTGCCACTTCGGTGCAACGAGACCAAGACCAGGAGGACTACGAGACGGAGGTCACCATGGAGCCCAGCCCGGCGTCACCACTAGAGCCTTTGGCAGGCGAAGACTGCTTTTGTCAGGATAGACGTACTCGTTGTCCCCCTTCAAATTAGCCCGCCATTGTTGGATCCCTTCCCGCTCAATATTTGGGAAGAGGACCAGGGCCTCTATAAATAGGACTAGCCACCCACATAGCATGGGGTTCGGTTGGTCAGTTGGGATCTGGAAGAGAGGAAGAGAGAAAGAGAGAGATAGAGAGAGGTGGCTGAACTCCCCATAGCAGTTCATCACCCCAGCCAAGAGCAGACCCTCGCGAAGCTGTTCTTCCTTGTATTGTTCATCCTCACCAGCCCCAGGGGGCAATCCATCCACCACACACTGGAGTAGGGTATTACACCACAATGGTGGCCCGAACCAGTATAAACCTTGTGTCTCTTGTGTGATTCCCTTAGTAGTTTAGACCTTTGCGAGACGGGGACGTTGAGGACGTGATTTCCGCGCGCACCCCAGTGTTCGAACCTTAAGGGTCTACCGGAACCCGAAATCCGACAGTAACTGCAGAACCCTACCAAGCGGTACAACCGGACAGGCGGGCGGTAGTACCGGCTAAGAAAAATAACCGGACTAACCGCCTGGTTACCGCACAACCACCGCATCAAAATAGGAGCTTGACCGGTATTTGGGCGGTGCCTGGCCGGAACAACCGCATGGCCTTGAGCTCTTGGGCGGCTAAGTTCTGAGCGGAAGAACCGCTTGGACCACCGGTGGTACCGGTCATCGTGGAACGACCGGACCAACCGGGCCACTACCGCCCAAGAACCGCATCAAACCAGAAGCGAGAGCGGTACTTGAGCGGTGCATGGACGGAACCACCACCCCAGCTGTTGCAGAGCATGGTGGCGGTACCACCGCCCGGAGGTAGCGGTACAACCGCTCGAGCAAAGCTGGTGAGCGACAAGACCCAGCGGTACAACCGCTCCAGAGAGCGGAACAACCTCTGGGCAGAAACAGTGAGCAGGAAAGAGGGGAAGAGGCAAGGAAAACTCTCTCTCTCACACACACCTGAGGAAGGCAAAGAGAGGGTGAGAAAAGTGTACGTGAACTGATTCCCCCAGAGCTTCGTAATGAGGATTCCCTCTTGATAGTACGGGTACTCTACGACCAAAGAAAATAAAAGCATAGAGGACACATCTTCGATCTTTTCCTTCGAGAGGCAATAGCAATCCGATGTAAGCCTAAGCGTCGAGAACCTGAAACATGTAGCACACGATTAGACCACAAAGGGTTGTCATCATTATCCAAAACATAAAGTAGGGAAATGCCCTTTCAATATCAATCACGGCACCGATAGTGCGTAAAAATGGTCTACCAAGAATAATAGGGCAAACGGATTGCAATCAATATCAAGAACAATAAAATCAATGGACACATATATCCTATTTGCAAGAATAAGAACATCATTAATTCTTCCCATAGGCTTTTTAATAGTAGAATCCGCCAAGTGCAAATTTAGAGAACATTCTTCAAGATCGGTAAGACCAAGCACATCACATAATGATTTCAGAATTGTAGAAACATGTAGCGACCCAATCCCAATGGATCGATGTCTCTATGCATAAGTGTCATCCCTGGATCGGTATTGCTGACACACACAATACTTGAGGATTTATAACCGAGTTCAATTACACACTTATTACATCGAGTGTCTCATAAAGAGTACTTATTACAATAATATGGCTGAAGGCCATCTAAATAAAATAACCGCGAAAGCTTCGAAGATAAATGAGTCCATCCAACTCCACAGCAAAACTGAGTGCATGACAACGACCTATCACACCTTACTCTTCATTTTAAAATTCCGCGACATGATATGTTGCGGCCGTGTAGGTCAGCACTTGGAATATGCCGGCAAGATCACACTATAGATAAAATGATGAAATAATGGCTATCACTACATGCATATTTGGCCGGTGAAGGCTCTAACTTTGATATTTGCATAAAGCTATTTTTTCCCTACAACAAAAGGAATATATTTTATTTAACTACCAAGTTTATGCCATTATTGAGAAGGTTCCCCCAACTCAATCCCATAGTAATATTAATAACCCAAAAAAATTATTAAGTAAAGTGATGAGACCAATCGACAATTCAAATACCAGATACTCAAGATTCCATAACCGGGGACATGCCTAACCATGATTAGTTTATACACTCTACATAGTTTTGCACACTTTTTCCCACAAGACTCGATCTCCTCCATTGAATTTCTCGCACTACATGATATTTGAGAAACGGATGATCGAGACACAGTCTTTCTGAAGCATTAACTCTTTACTCTGGGTAGACAGTTACACCTACTTTCCGCTACATCTGCTAGCCTACCACTGAAAGAGGTCACACAACTTACTCAACTATGCAAGAGCCCATAATGGCTTGTGGCTGCACACGGAAGTTTCTAGCATGAATAATCTTATGATCCCTTTGAGCCTGGGTGGCATTCCATAGGATGATCACACGGGTACTCCGAGATATCCTAGGACAACACTGGATTCTCCAGGTGCCCGCAACCAATCCACGCAGATGTGTATTAAAGTAGGCACCTTAAGTTTCCCTTAGTTATTACTCTCACAACTTTCATGGACCACACATACCAATCCCCGTCTACGAGCATGGCTAAGCAATATGAGCATAACGTATATTCCCGGGGTGATAAAAGGTATTAGGTCCCTACCTCATCAACTACTTAGCAACAACCACATGCTCGCAATCCTACTCATGCAATGTTTGAGGGTTGAAACTACTGCATAAAAACTGGGAAATAAAGGGGATCTAATCAAAGTGTAACTTGCCTTGCTGACGATCGGAAAACCCTAGAGATTCATAGTAGCAAGCTTCGCACTCCGGAAAATCTATCGCAGACAAACAATAGCATACATAAGCACTCAAGCATAAGATGTAAGGGTAAAACCAAATAAAAGATCTAAACAAAAGGTTCAAGTGAAGAGCTTTGATTTGCAAAAAGAATGAATCAAATAGGAGATACGAAACTCAAGTTACGAACAAAAGAAGTTCAAATTCAAATCTATTTGAAATCAAATTTAAATTTTCAAAAACATGTTTAAATTGATTATCTGAATAGAGGGAAACATAACGAAGAATTTGGCGTTGGCTTCGTTGGATTTGGATAAACGAGCAAAAAGTTGTGAGGGTTTAAAGATCAGGGACTAATCTACGAAGAAAATAATTACGGATAGGTCTTTGGCCGAAAATAAACAGAAGCAGAAAAACCTAACAAACGAACGCTCGGTAAAGAGAACTAACGAACGAAAACCGTTCGCTACGAAAGACTAGTGGTCGGACGCCCACTAAATAAACTAAGCTAAATAATAAACCATTTTTTTAGAAAATCCGAAAAGAAAAAAACCTGATCGGGTCGGCGGTTTATACTGGTCCGCGGTGGTTCGGCGTCGGCGGCGATAGTAGGCGGTGGTGGCGGGCTCCGGCGACGCCTGTGGGCGGCGGCGGTGGCTGCGGGGCAGTGTGGGTGAGAGGCGGGTTGGCACGGCGGCGGCTAGTGGCGCAGCAGTTGGCGTCAGTGGCGGGTTTGCACCGGCGGGGCGGCGATCTGCGGTGGCGGCGGCTCGGCTTGAAGCGGGAGGCGGCGGCGGCTGTGAGGAGAGAGGGCGGGGCGATGACGCTTATAAAGAGGCCCTGGGGGGTCCGACTTGGGGAAGGGGGCGGCCGCGACGGCGTGCGTGAGCCAGACTCTCGCGAGTCCGAGTCGGGCGCAGCGGAGGAAGGCGGTGGCACTGCTGGGCCGGCTGTGCTTCGGCCGAGTTAGTCCGAAGTTTTTTTAAATAGCGTCGCGAAGAAAAATTCCGAATAAAATAAAAATAAAATTCCTAAAATTCCAGAAACAATTTTCACCATCCCGTCCTAATATTTGGGACAATGTGAACTTTTTTCTGGACTAAATGCAAATTTGAAAATGCATCTTTTCCCCTAATTTAATAAAATGCAACCAAATAAAATTGCAAATGAATTCAAATAAAAATGTTTTTATTCAAAATTAATTTTCCAATATTACCTTGCTATTTTTAAGAAGTCATATTATCTTCTCTCATTATTTTATTTATTTTGAAATAATTGGAAAAATAATTTCGAATAAAATCATTTTGATCCAATTTTGAAAAATTCAAAAATGGATTTTTGTGAAAACCTCCAACTTTCTCAATTGGTCCTTGAGTTGCTTAAGGTTTCTAGGATCAAAATTCCAAATAAAACAAATTAAAAAATGCACAAATTATGGATGCGTATGATGATCTAATGAATAACATCCAAATTGAAAATTGAGTTGTTACAAACCTACCCCCCTTAAGATGAATATCGCCCTCGAGATTCGGGTTGGCTAGCAAAAAGGTGTGGGTGGTCTTTTGGGAGGTCTTCTTCTCGCTCCCAGGTAGCTTCCTCCTCGCTTTGGTGGCTCCGCTGAACTTTGCAAAACTTGATAACCTTACAACGGGTAACTCGGTTGGAGAACTCGAGAATCTTAACGGGTTTCTCTTTGTACGTTAGGTCACTCTCCAACTGAATTGCCTCCTGCAGCACTGAATCTCTCAGAGGAATACCAACCATCTCTGCATGGCACTTCTTCAACTGGGAAACGTGAAGCACATCGCAAACTCCTGAAAAGCCTTCAGGTAACTCCAACTTGTAGGCAACTTCACCCATACGCTCCAAAACTCGGTATGGCCCTACAAATCTTTCTGCTAACTTACCTTTGACTCCAAATCGTTTAACTCCTGAAAGTAGTGACACATGAAGATAAGCTCTATCTCCGACTTCATAGGCTACCTCCTTGCGTTTAGTTTCGACATAACTCTTCTGCCTGGACTGGGCGGCCTTGAGTCTATCACGAATAGACTTGACCTTCTCCTCAGACTCTCTGATTAAATCTGGCCCAAAAAATTGTCGATCTCCAACTTCATCCCACATCAATGGTGTCCTGCACCTCCTTGCATACAACGCTTTGAAAGGGCCATCTTCAAACTAGCTAGGTAGTTCTTGTTGTATTAGAACTCTGCATCAGGCAAATTATCATCCCAACTAGATCCATAATCTAGCGCACAAGCTCTCAACATGTCCTCCAGAATCTGGTTGACTCTCTCGGTCTGTCCATTTGTCTGCGGATGAAAGGATGTACTGAACTCTAGCCTGGTACGCAAAGTCTGGTGTAACTGATTCGAAAACTTCGAGGTAAACTGTGTTCCTCTATCTGATACGATGGTCCTCGGAACTCCGTGCAGACATACGATCCTGGTCATATATATCTTGGCCAACTTCGTGCTCGTATAAGTGGTTTTCACGGGGATAATGTGAGCCACATTGGTCAAGCGATCAACTACTACCTAGATGGAGTCATATCCTGAACGTGTCTTAGGTAACTCGGTGATGAACTCCATGCCAAGCTTATCCCACTCCCATTCGGGTATCGACAAAGGCTGAAGTAATCCTGCTGGCTTCCAATGCTCTGCCTTAACTCTCTGACATACGTCACATACCGCTACATACTCAGCAATATCCTTCTTCATACCTTTCCACTAGAAACATTCCTTCAAATCCAAATACATCTTGGTGTTGCTTGGGTGAATCGAGTATGGAGAATCATGGGCTTCCTGAAGAATCAACTTCCTGATCTCAGGATCATTTGGCACATAGATACGATCCTCAAACCATAAACTTATGTGTTCATCCTCACGGAAACCTTTGGCCTTTCCTTTACTCATCTTTTCTCTTATCTCCGCAATTTCCTTATCAATCCTCTAGGCTTCTCGGATTTTCCGCAACAAAGTGGACTGAACTTCCAACACTGCAACAAAACCTCTCGAAACTATCTCCAATCGAAGTTCTCTGAGATCGTCGGCTAATTCCTGAGGTAATCCTCCGGTTATGAGAGTATTGACATAACTCTTGCGGCTCAAAGCGTCTGCTACAACATTGGCCTTTCCTGGATGATAATGCAGTTTCATGTCATAATCCTTTGTGAGCTCCAACCATCTCCACTGCCTGAGGTTCAACTCCTTCTGTGTGAAAATGTACTTCAAACTCTTATGGTCTGTGTAAAGTGTAAACATCACAACGATTTCCGATAAGAAAATGTCTCCAGGTCTTGAGCGCATGCACTACGGTTGCTAACTCCAAATCATGCGTGGCATAATTCAATTCATGAGGTCAAAGCTGTCATGAGGCATATGATACAACTCTTCCTTCTTGCATAAGAATGCCTCCAAGTCCCTGTCGTGAAGCGTCGCAATATACTCGGAAATCCTTGCGTATATTCAGAAGAATTAGCACTGGGGCTGTAACCAAACGTTTCTTCAACTCTTGAAAATTTGCCTCACACTCCTCGGTCCATTTGAACTTAGTGTCCTTCTTCAATAACTCCGTCATGGGCTTCACAATCTTGGAAAAATTCTCAATGAATCTCTGATAATATCATGCAAGTCCAAGGAAACTACGTATCTCTGCAACTGAGGTGGGTGCCAACCACTCGGTGATAGACTGAACCTTTGAAGGGTCTACTGCTATACCTTCTCCAGATATAACATGTCTGAGAAATCCGACTTCCTTCAACCAAAACTCACATTTGCTGAACTTGGCATATAGCTGATGTTCCCTGAGCTTTTCGAGAACCAAACGCAAATGTTCCTTGTGTTCTTCTTCATTCTTTGAGTACACCAATATATCATCAATGAACACCACAACAAACTTATCCAAGAACTCCATAAACACCTTATTCATCATACTCATAAAGTAGGCAGGGGCGTTAGTCAAACCAAACGACATGGCCGTGTACTCATATAGCCCATACCTTGTGGTAAAAGCTGTCTTGGGTATATCACGTTCTGGATCTTCAGCTGGTGATATCCTGATCGAAGATCTATCTTCGAGAATACTTTAGCTCCCTGCACCTGGTCAAACAAATCATTAATCATCGGTAGAGGGTATTTGTTCTTGATCATCACCTCATTCAATGCACGATAATCAACAACCATTCTCAAGGATCCGTCCTTCTTCTCAGTTAGGAGCACTGGGGCTCCCCACGGTGATGAACTTGGTCGAATATAAACTGTCTCCAATAACTCCTTAATCTGCTTCTTAATTTCCTCCAGATCATTGGTGGGCATCCGATACAGTCTCTTAGATATTGGTCCGGTGCCTGGCAATAGTTCGATCAAGAACTCTATGTCTCGGTCTGGTGGCATGCCTGGTAATTCCTCTGGGAATACATCGGGATAATACTTCACAACCGGCACTTCCTCTTGAACCACTCCTGAGAGTGAATTCACTTGAGTCCTCCTTGGTGCATGCCTAGACACATACTTGATCCATTTCCCCTCTGGATGGTGAGAAGAATTGACTTACTAGCACAATGGATGTTTCCTCCATACTTCGATAACCAATCCATGCCTAGTATTACATCCAATCCTTGTGATTCCAAAATAATGAGATCCGTGGGAAAACATGGTTACCTATGGTCAATGGCAACTGATAACATCCTCAGCTAGCCATATATTCCGCTCCTAGTGAGCTCACTAACACGGGTGACCGAAGTGCTACGGTTGGCAACTCAAACTTATCCACAAATCCCCTTGATATGTATGAATGCGATGCACCAGTGTCAAAAAGAACAAGGGCTGTAAATGACTTAATCAAAAACTTACCAATAACCGCGTCAAGCTGCTCTTCAACTACCTCCATGTTGATGTGATTCACCTGACCTCTGGTGAAGGGATTTGGCTTCTTTCCTGAGCTTCCATTACCATTACCATTACCATTATTTGCTTTGGGACACTCGGTGGCGTAGTGTCCAGTCTTCCCGCACTTGAAACAAGTAATGTGACTCAGATCCTTCTTGGCATGTGCAGCGGGGTTGGAACGGCTCTGACTGTTGTTTCCACCACTCCCATTAACATTCTTAGGGCCATTGTGATTGTGTGAATTTCCTCCATTGTGGGAATGGCCTCCATGGTTATGTACTCCATGGGTATGATGGGTGTGCCCTCCCGAGTACGGGGAATAGCGGGGTTTCTGCCGAGCTCCAGAGTTGTACTTCCCCTGTCCATACTTCCGCTTGCGGTTATCTATCTGATGTTGCTTGCCTTCAATCATGAGGGCACTGTCTACCAGCTCCTGGTGGTTGGTGAATGATGCCACCATCAACTGCATACTCAGCTCATCATTCAGTCCTTCAAGAAACTTCTCCTGTTTCGTGGCATCTGTGGCCACATCATCTAGGGCGTAGCGTGCTAACTTGCTAAACTCATCCACGTACTGTGCCACAGTACGATTCTCCTGGCGTAAGTTGCGGAACTCACGCTTCTTCATACTCATGGCTCCATCTGAGACATGTGCGGTGCGAAAGGCCCGTTGAAACTGATCCCAAGTAACATTAGCCAAGGGGAAAGTGGCGGTGTAGTTCTCCCACCATGAAGCTGCGGGTCCATCCATTTGATGTGCGGCAAAGCGCACCTTCTCAGCATCTGTGCAACCTTCGGTGGTTAGCTCCCTTCCAATCTCGCGGAGCCAGTCATCAGCAACAATCGGCTTGGTGCTGCTAGAGAACACTGACGGATTCAACCTTAGGAAACGGGCTAGGTTGTCAACTGGGGTGGTGGCGGTGTGTTGTTGTTGTTGTTGTTGTTGTTGTTGTTGTTGTTGTTGTTGTTGTTGTTGTTGTTGTTGTTGTTGTTGTTGTTGTTGTTGTTGTTGTTGTTGTTGTTGTTGTTGTTGTTGTTGTTGTTGTTGTTGTTGTTGTTGTTGTTGTTGTTGTTGTTGTTGTTGTTGTTGTTGTTGTTGTTGTTGTTGTTGTTGTTGTTGTTGTTGTTGTTGTTGTTGTTGTTGTTGTTGTTGTTGTTGTTGTTGTTGTTGTTGTTGTTGTTGTTGTTGTTGTTGTTGTTGTTGTTGTTGCCTTCGTTCTAGACTAGCAACTACATCAAGCCATTCTGCTGTTGGATCAACTGAGTGAGCTTCGGCGGGAAAACGAATCCGGGATCACGTCTCGGAGGCATATGATAGGTTTAGAGGGGTGAGAACAGAATAGAATAAGGTCTATAGAGATATTTTACTACCCATATGCACATGAGACACACATATTCAATTCACAGCACTCAAATCAAACAAGATTCATACAATCGACCTAAGCCACTGTTACAAAAACTCGCAATGATTTCTAACTACTTGGAAGAACACTAATAGTAATATGGTGGTCGACTAGAAATTTTGGTCGGTGGAAGACTCCATATTGTCCGCTCCAGCTTCGTCTTCAAAATCATCACTGTCTTCATCATCTCTATCGGGGTCTATGCCTGTGTCATCTAGTATGATGTAGTCTTCAGAACGAATGTCCACTTCAGGCTCGGGCTTCACCAGGGTATTCCTAGCTTCCTCTTCAGGTATTTATTCTGCTCCAGTAGTACAACAATTTCTTCTTCATATTCGTCACGTGTAGCCATGAGTTCCTCTTCTAGCTCCATATTCTGAGTCATCATCTTCTTCGTATCTATCATGTTAGCGCACATCTGGTTCTCATAACGACAAATGTGCTGGTTCAGCTCCTGTATGTTGGCCGCAATAGATTTATCTTTCCTGGTGCGAATAATCTCCCATTTCTTGCCTCGGCGTCCACATATCTAGTAGGTGGTGTCTTTAAGATCCTTGTTGTACACCTCGCCTATGCGCCCAACGGTGATGTGGGCAGCCATGCTCTTCCCTAAACTCCAGGTTGGTGCATGAAAGGAAAACTCGATGGGCTCGGTAATTGGTGCAAAAGTCCTTCCTGGAACACGAACTTGAATTGTCCAGCGCTCCTCTTCTGTTCCAGTGAAGCTTGGTAATTGGTGCAAAAGTGGCGGTGAAGGTTCCGGTGAAGCTTGGTATGCCGATGTTCAGGTACGTAGTGACTTCCTTCAAGTGTCGTCCAAAAGGGGTGTCATCATCCGGTTGAGTGAACTTGTTCCTTGGATCCGACATCTATAGTGTAGAAATAGAGAAGAGTTAGAAATGAGTAGACAAGAGTATCCTGTGGCTTTTCCTAGTGGACGCGTCCTACAATCAGCGTGTGCTCTGATGCCATCTTGTAGCGACCTGATCCCAATGGATCGAAGTCTCTATGCATAAGTGTGATCCTTGGATCGCTATTGCTGACACACACAATACTCGAGGATTTATAATAGAGTTCAATCACACACTTATTACATCGAGTGTCTCATAAAGAGTACTTATTACAACAATATGGCTGAAGGCCATCTAAATAAAATAACTACGGAAGCTTCGAAGGTAAATGAGTCCATCCAACTCCACGGCAAAACTGAGTGCATGACAATGACCTATCACACCTTACTCTTTGTCTGAAAATTCTGCAACATGATACGTTGTAGCCGTGTAGGTCATCACATGGAATATGCTGGCAAGATCACATTATAGATAAAGTGATGAAATAATGGCTAGCAGTACATGCATATTTGGCTGGTGGAGGTTCTAAGTTTAACATTTGCATAAAGCTATTTTTTCCTACAACAAAAGGAATAGATTTTATTTAACTACCAAGTTTATAACATTATTGAGAACGTTCCCCCAACTCAATCCCTTAATAACCCAACAAAATTCATTAATTAAAGTGATGAGATCAATCAACAATTCAAATACCAGATACTCAAGATGTCCATATGTCGGTGAAATGGGACACGGATACCCCGAAGACGGCGAGACGATATTTCAAGACATCGGGGCTAGCAAAGCCCCTCAGTCCGACTGCTCGGCCGCTCCTGCCGGCTCCCCGTCCGACTGCACTACCCAGCCGGCTGCCGACTGCCGGCCGCCGACTACGCAAACCGGTCAGCCGCCGACTGCAGCCTGACCCGACATCGACGAAGACAACCATACCGCGGCGCCATCATCTACAGTATACCGTGTCCCCTGGGTACTGATTTATAAGGTACCCCAGGGGACAAGCATGACATGTGCCAAGCCACTATACCATGCCTACATGGCTTGGCATGTAAGCTACCCAAGGTAGCTTACATCCAACGCCACCACCCACATAGCTTACATAGCAAGCTATCTCACACTATAAATACACTACCCATCCATCCATCCAGGAGGATGGAGCCTCTCACGCATGCACACTAGCAAGCTAGCTAGCTTTCCATCCATCCATCCACATGAGCATGTATGCTCCCGGCCATGAGCATGGCCGGGCACTAGCACGCCTCATACAGGCAAATATAAAGCCAGATGCCTACGGCACTGTGCTGAGATACAGCTCTAGGAGCGACTCTGTACCAGATATATCAGATATACTCAGACATGCAGGAGTAGGGGTATTATCTCTCCGGAGAGCCCCGAACCTGGGTAAACCACCGCGTGCTACTCGCATACCCGCTCCCGGTCCTATCAGCAGCAGTCCTACCCACACACTAAGCCCTTGTGGCATCTGTCGACTCGCAAGCACCCCGTGAGAAATACCACGACAGTTGGCGCCCACCGTGGGGCGGTACTATGCTACCGCGCTGCTGCTGGTTTCGCAATCCGGGCGGGACCACCTTCATCATCTCCGCCGCGGCATCGCGCCGTCTCTCTGGTAGCGCTCGGGGGCTCGACTTCGATCCGCCCCCGGAGCGGCCGGGTGGGACGGCGCGTCCTCATCATCGGCCTCGCCGCCTTCGTCACCGCCGTTGCGACGCCGGCTGTCCGTCCGCGCGTGCGCCGCCCGCGGGGCCTCGCCTCGGTCGGCCGTTTCGCGTCCGCTCCCCTCCGCGCTGCGCCTAGTTTCCGGCCGGAACGCGCGGTCGCTCCTCCATACACGCTAGCTAGCAAGCCACTCAATCCCCATACCATGGTCGTATACTTCCTTGACTATGGTCAGATACTAGCCAGATAATACCCCTACTGGCCGCTCCGGGGGCGGATGGCCAGAAGCAAGACGGACGGTGCCTGCGGGCGCACCGGCCGCCGCCTGCGTGGCCCGCTCGTACGCTGCTCCGCCCCCTGCGTGTCCGCGTGCACCGCCCTGCCGCTCTCCGCCGCTACAGCTGCTAACCTCCACCGCACTGGCCTCCTGCTCCATCGCTGCTCTGCCATGGCCGCGCTGCTGCACTGTCCTTCGGCAGGCGAGACGAGGACGGCGCCGCGCCCTCCTTTTCCCCCAGCGCCGCTCGGCCCGGGCCTGCTGCTTCGCTCGCGCCTCCGCCACCCGGCCTGCATCGGGCCGACCGTGGTTGCGCCTCGCCGGCTCCGCCCCGGCGTCCGGCTCCCTGTCGCTGCCGCCCCGTCCGGCGCCCGTCTCGCCGCGCCCTGCATCCACCCTGTGCACGCGCCGGCAACGGCGCTCAAACGGCTTCGCGCGGCCCGGCGGCCGCCCCCCTCTGCCCGCGCCTCCTTGCCCTCGCGGTCCCGTGCCGGGCCTCCTGCGCGGCCGCGCGCCCCTACCGCGGCCGACTCCGCCGCCAGCCGGCCTCCTCCGCGTCGACTTCGCCCCCGCGGCCTCCTCCGCCGCCTGCCGGCCTCCTCCGCGCCGACTTCGCCCCCACAGCCGACTCCGCCGCCCGCCCGCCTCCTCCGCGCCGACTTCGCCGCCGCGGCCGACTCCGCCGCCCGCCCGCCTCCTCCGCGCCGACTTCGCCCCCGCGGCCGACTCCGCCGCCCGCCCGCCTCCTCCGTGCCGACTTCGCCGCCGCGGCCGACTCCGCCGCCCGCCAGCCTCCTCCGCGCCGACTTCGCCCCCGCGGCCGCCTCCGCCGCCCGCCCGCCTCCGCCGCCCGCCCGCCTCCTCCGTGCCGACTTCGCCGTCGCGGCCGCCTCCGCCGCCTGCCGGCCTCCTCCGCGCCAACTTCGCCCCCACGGCCGCCTCCGCCGCCTGCCGGCCTCCTCCGTCGACTTCGCCCAGCGGCTGCCTCCGCCGCCTGCCGGCCTCCTCCGGCTGCGCCACCCCCATCACCGACTCCGGGCGGCCGGCTCGCCGCCCCGCCTTCGTCTGGCCGGCTGCGCCGCGCCGGGTCCGGCGACCGCGCGCCTCCTCCGACTCCCTGCCTGCCTGCTCCGCCCTGCGCCAGCTTCCATGCAGCGCGGACGCCGGCTGCGCCTCCCGAGCATCCCGCCTCCCCGTGCCCGGCCGGGCCGGCTCCGGGTGGCCGGCTCGCCGCCTCCGCCCGGTTGCGCCTCGCGCGCCCGGCTCGGTGCGCCCGCGACCCGCCCCCAACCGGCTCCTCCACTCGGCCCCGCCTCGCCGCCACCCGGCCTGACCGGCTGCGGTTCCCGCCGAGAGCGCCCTGGCCGGCTGTGCCCTGCCGGGTCCCGTCGTGGCCGCCTACTGAGAAAGAAGAAAAGTCAAGCCGGCTAAAAAAAAAGTTTGTGTGCATCTGGCTGCCCAGAGCCGGGTAAAGAAAAGGCCGGATGCCCACGGCCGGCTATCCAAGCCAAAGGCCGGGTGCCCACGGCCGGCTTGAAAAATGAAAAAAAAAGAAAAAGAAAAAAGAAGAAGATGCCTGCGTTGACTACAGTCCAGTCGACTGCTTTGATAAACAGTCTGCGTCGCCGCTCGGCCGGCTGTTTCGTCTGCCCGCTTTGCCACCCGGCCGCCCGACGAGCTGGTCCGGCTGCGCATGGCCGGCTGACGAGAAAAAGAGATAAAGACAAGGTAGTTGCCGGAAGATCCGGCTCGACTGCTCAGCAGTCGGCCCGAATCTCGGGGGCTACACCCAGCGGGTGCGCTGACGCGCCCTCGCGAGAGAAGAAGAACGCAAGGTAGTTCCCGGAAGATCCGGCCCGACTGCTCAGCAGTCGGCCCGAATCTCGGGGGCTACACCCAGCGGGTGCGCTGACGCGCCCCCGCGAGAGAAGAAGAACGCAAGGTAGTTGCCGGAAGATCCGGCCCGACTGCTCAGCAGTCGGCCCGAATCTCGGGGGCTACACCCAGCGGGTGCGCTGACGTGCCCCCGCGAGAAGGAAGACAAAATAGCTGCCGGAAGATCCGGCCCGACTGCTTAGCAGTCGGCCCTACACCCAGCGGGTGCGCCGGCGCACTCCGCGAGCGCCGAGTTGCGCTGGCTATCTTCGACGACCGCGACTACACGTAAATCAATGTGAGCTCCTCACCCGCATGTTTTTGCACTACGCAAGCACGGATAACCCCGAGCGTTGCTCGGGGGCTGCCTCCGCATTTTATTACAGTAGCATCACTGTTTGCCCCGGCGCCAGCCAGAGTTGGCCCGGGGGCTGTCCGCTTGGCCTGAGACGTTAGTTCCCGCAGACGGCTTAGTACCGTGCACAGTACCAAAGGCCCACTCTTAGTCACAGGCCGCAGAGCGGCTGCCGACTAGCAAGAGTGAACGCTGGAGGCCACCCACGCGAAAAACGTCCGGGAAGAAAAACGTTCGGGCGACCCGACCGTTTTCCTTTTACAAGTATCTACTCGGTTGAATCTGCTCCCAGACTCTGAGTACTGTACACTCCACTTCGCGGCCCACTCTCAGCCACAGACCGCAGAGCGGCTGTCCGGCAAGCAAGAGCACAAGCCAAAAAGCGGAGGGAACACGAAAAAGATTAAGGGGGCTCGGACAAAACCGAGTCGGCACCCTCCGCATAAAACTTGCAATGACAAAAGCAAGCATTCGATATATCTGCATGGACTAACTTTGTCCTTTTTATGATTATTTTCATGAACATTTGCCAAAAAACCTCCGCCCAACTTTGCCAAGTTGCCCAGAGGCTCGGGGGCTACTGTCGGTGTAATGGGACACGGATACCCCGAAGACGGCGAGACGATATTTCAAGACATCGGGGATAGCAAAGCCCCTCAGTCCGACTGCTCGGCCGCTCCTGCCGGCTCCCCGTCCGACTGCACTACCCAGCCGGCTGCCGACTGCCGGCCGCCGACTACGCCAACCGGTCGGCCGCCGACTGCTGCCCAACCCGACATCGACGAGGACAACCATACCGCGGCGCCATCATCTACAGTATACCGTGTCCCCTGGGTACTGATTTATAAAGTACCCCAGGGGACAAGCATGACATGTGCCATGCCACTATACCATGCCTACATGGCTTGGCATGTAAGCTACCCAAGGTAGCTTACATCCAACGCCACCACCCATATAGCTTACATAGCAAGCTATCTCACACTATAAATACACTACCCATCCATCCATCCAGGAGGATGGAGCCTCTCACGCATGCACACTAGCAAGCTAGCTAGCTTTCCATCCATCCATCCACATGAGCATGTATGCTCCCGTCCATGAGCATGGCCGGGCACTAGCACGCCTCATACAGGCAAATATAAAGCCAGATGCCTACGGCACTGTGCTGAGATACAGCTCTAGGAGCGACTCTGTACCAGATATACCAGATATACTCAGACATGCAGGAGTAGGGGTATTATCTCTCCGGAGAGCCCCGAACCTGGGTAAACCACCATGTGCTACTTGCATACCCGCTCCCGGTCCTATCAGCAGGAGTCCTACCCACACACTAAGCCCTTGTGGCATCTGTTGACTCGCAAGCACCCCGTGAGAAATACCACGACACCATAACTGGGGACACAGCTAACCATGATTAGTTTAAACACTCTGGAGAGGTTTGCACACTTTTTCCCACAAGACTCGATCTCCTCCGTTGAATTTCTCGCACTACATGATGTTTGAGAAATGGATGATCGAGACACAGTCTTTCCGAAGCATTAACTCTTTACTCTGGGTAGACAGTTACACCTACTTTCCCCTACATCTGCTAGCCTACCACTTAAAGAGGTCACACAACTTACTCAACTATGCCAGAGCCCATAATGGTTTGTGGCTGCACATGGAAGTTTCTAGCATGAATAATCTTATGATCCCTTTGAGCCTGGGTGGCATTCCATAGGATGATCACATGGGTACTCCGAGATATCCTAGGACAACACTGGATTCTCCAGGTGCCCACAACCAATCCATCTAGATGTGTATTAAAGTAGCCAACTTAAGTTTCCCTTAGTTTTTATTCTCGCAACTTTCATGAATCACACATACCAATCCCCGTCTACGAGGATGACTAAGCAATATGAGCATAACGTATATTCCCGGGATAATAAAAGGTATTAGGTCCCTACCTCATCAACTACTTACCAACAACCACATGTTCCCAATCCTACTCATGCAATGTTTGAGGGTCGAAACTAATGCATAAAAATTGGGTAATAAAGGGGATATGATCAAAGTGTAACTTGCCTTGCCGACGATCAGAAAACCCTAGAGATTCGTAGTAGCAAGCTTCGCACTCTGAAAAATCTATCATAGACAAACAATAGCATACATAAGCACTCAAGCATATGATTCAAGAGTAAAACCAAATAAAAGATCTAAACAGAAGGTTCAAGTGAAGAGCTTTGATTTGCAAAAAGAATCAATCAAATCAGAGATACGAAACTCAAGTTACGAACAAAAGAAGTTCAAATTCAAATTGTTTGAAATCAAATTTTAAATTTTCAAAAACATGTTTAAGTTGATTATCTGAATAGAGGGAAACATAACGAAGAATTTGGCGTTGGTTTCGTTGGATTTGGATAAACGAGCAAAAAGTTGTGAGGGTTTAAGATCAGGGACTAATCCGCGAAGAAAATAATTACGGATAGGTCCCTGGCCAAAAATAAACAGAAAAAGAAAAACCTAACGAACGAACGTTCACTAAAGAGGCCTAACGAACGAAAACCGTTCGCTACCGAAGACCAACGGACGGACATCTACTAAATAAACAAAACTAAATAATAAACCGTTTTTTTAGGAAAACCGAAAACTAAAAAAACTAGATCGTGTCGGCGGTTTATACCGGTCCACGGCGGTTAGGCGCCGGTGGGCTCTGGCGAAGGCTGTGGGCGGCACCGGTGGCTATGGGGCAGTTCGGGCGAGAGGCGGGGTGGTGTAGCGACGGCTAGTGGCGCAGCAAGCGGCGTCGTCGGCGGCTTTGCAGTGGCGGCGGCGGTGATCTACGGCGGCGGCGGCTCAGCTTGAGGCGGGAGGCGGCGACGGCTGTGAGGAGAGAACGCGGGCAGCGGCGCTTATAAGGAGGCCCGGGGGGTCCGACTAGGGGAAGGGGGCGGCAACGGCGGCGTGCGCGAGCCGGGCTCCGGGGAGTTCGAGTCGGGCACGGCGAAGGAAGGCGGTGGCGCTGCTGGGCCGGCTAGGCTTTGTCCCAGTCGGTCCGAAGTTTTTTTAAATAGTGTGGTGAAGAAAAATTCTAAATAAAATAAAAATAAAATTCCTAAAATTCCAGAAACAATTTTCACCATCCCCTCCTAATATTTGGAACAATGTGAACATTTTTCTGGACTAAATGCATCTTTTCCCCTAATTTAATAAAATGCAACTGAATAATATTGCAAATAAAATTCAAATAAAAATATTTTTACTTAGAATTAAATTTCCAGTATTTCTTCGCTGCTTTGAAGAAGTCATATTATCTTCTCTCATTAATTTTTTATTTTGAAATAATTGGAAAAGTAATTTTGAATAAAATAATTTTGATCCAATTTGCCAATTTTGAAAAATTCAAAAATGTATTTTTGTGAAAACCACCAACTCTCTCAATTGGTCCTTGAGTTGCTTAAGGTTTCTAGGATCAAAATTCCAAATAAAATAAATTCAAAATTGCACAAATTATGGATGCATATGATGATCTAATGAATATCATCCAAGTTGAAAATTGGGATGTTACAAAACACTAGCACCCAAGTCATACAAAGCAAAACACTCATAATTTTTGATCTTTACTTTGATACTAGGTTCCCATTCATCATGTAATTTTCTAGGAATTGAAACTTCTAATTCCAATTTTTCTTCAAAAGCTTTCATCATAGAATCAACAATATGTTTAGTAAAAGCTTTATTTTGTTCATAAGCATGGGGTGAATTTATCATGGATTGCAACAAATAAATACAATCAATAAAAGAGCAACTATCATAATTAAAGTCTTTGTAATCCAAAAGAATGGGCACATCACTAGCTAAAGTTTTGACCTCTTCAAACCCACTTTTATCAATTTTCTCAACAAGATTTTCACCCTCCGAAATATCGGGACGTATTCTAGCTAGAGTTGACTCTTGTCCAGTCCCTTTTTCATCAATCTTAACTTTACTAAACAAGGATTCAATAGAAGAAACACCAATCATTTTAAGATCTTCATCACTTTTGCGAAAGAAATCACTAGAAAACGGTTTTTCTAAAAATTCTGTTTTAGCTCTAAGCATAGCGGTTCTTTTCTGACTTTCGTCCATAGAAACATAAAGAGCTTCAATTGATTCATCTACTTTAGGCACAAAAATTTCCATCTTGATATTTTCTACATCATGAGCAATTCTATCAACACTTCTAGACAAATCATCAATCTTACTCAACTTTTCTTCTATGGAAGGGTTGAAAACTTTTTGCATATTGATAAATTCTTTAACATTGTTCTGAAGATTAGAGGTGTTCCTATTATTATTATTATTATTATTATTATTATTATTATTATTATTATTATTATTATTATTATTATTATTATTATTATTATTATTATTATTATTATATGATTGATTTCCATAGGAATTACCATAATTATTAGATGAATTACTATGAAAAGGCCTAGGATTAAAATGACCTCTATAAGCATTATTATTGAAATTATTTTGAGAGATAAAATTCACATCTACGGCATCACTATTTTGCTCAATCAAAGTAGACAAAGTCATATCATTAAAATGAATAGGATCACTTCTACTAGCAGCCAATTTCACAAGAGCATCAACTTTTTCACTCAAATAAGAAATTCTTCAACCGAATTAACTTTTTTACTAGTAGGAGCTCTTTCGATATGCCATTGCGAATAATTTTCCATAATATTATCAAGCAATTTGGTGGATTCACCCAAAGTAGTTTCCATAAAAGTACCACCCGCGGCGGAATCTAAAAGATTACGAGAAACAAAATTCAAACTCGCATAATTTTTTTTATGATCATCCAAAGATTTAACCCATGGGTTGGGCAATTCCTTACCATCATTTCCATCCTTTCCCAAGATTGTGCAACATGCTCATGTTCAAGTTGCTTGAAATTCATTATTTGGGTTCTAAGGGAAATAAATTTTGCGGGCGGAAAATACTAAGTGATAAAATTATCTTTGCACTTATTCCAAGAATCAATACTATTGCGAGGAAAATAAGAGAACCAAAATTTTGCAGAATCACGCAAAGAAAACGGAAATAATTTCATATTCACCACATCATTGTCCACTTCTTTATTCTTATGCATATCGCATAATTCCATGAAGGTATTAAGATGGGACGCGACATCCTCATTAGGAGTATCAGGAAATTGATCTTTCATAACAAGATTCAACAAAGCAGTATTAATATTACAAGACTCTGCATTATTGGCGGGAGGAGCAATCGGAGTGCCGATAAAATCATTGTTGTTGGTATTTGAGATATCACATAACTTGGTGTTCTCTTGAGTCATGATGACCACACAACAAGATTGCACTAAAAAATAGATCCGGCAAGAAAACGGCGAACGGAAAAGGGGCGAATAAAACGACAAATTTTTGTGAAGTGGGGGAGAGGAAAACTAGAGGCAAATGGAAAATAATGTAAATTGCGAGGAGATGAGATTTTTGATTAGGAATCTGGTATATGCTTAAGATCCTCCCCAGCAGTGGCGCCAGAAATTCCTTTTGATGTCGCTTGAAGCTACGTCGGTATTTCCCCAAAGAGGAAGGGATGATGCAGCACAACGGCGGTAGGTATTTCCCTCAGATATGAAACCAAGGTTATCGAACCAGTAGGAGAACCAAGCAACACAACATAAACAACCCCTGCACATAGATAATAAATCCTCGCAACCCGACATGTTAAAGGGGTTGTCAATCCCTTCCGGGTATGGCGCCTCAAGATAGGCAAACGGACGTGATATAAAATTGTAGTAGATTGATAGATCAAACGAAAAGTAAAATAAATAAGAATAAGTTGCAGCAAGGTATTATTGGTTTAATAGATATGAAAATAAATGCAAAGGAAAAGTAGATCGCGAAGGCAAATAATATGAGAAAGAGACCCGGAGGCCGTAGGTTTCACTAGTGGCTTCTCTCGGGAAAAATAGCAAACGGTGGGTGAACAAATTACTGTTGGGTAATTGATTGAACTTCAAATACTCATGACGATATCCAGGCAATGATCATTACATAGGCATCACGTCCAAGATTAGTAGACCGACTCCTTCCTGCATCTACTACTATTACTGCACACATCGACCGCTATCCAGCATGCATCTAGTGTATTGAGTTCGTGGAGAAATGGAGTAATGCAATAATAACTATGACATGATGTAGACAAGATCTATCTATGTAGAGATAGACCCCATCGTATTATCCTTAGTGGCAACGATACATACGTGTCGGTTCCCCTTCTGTCACTGGGATCAAGCACCATAAGATCGAACCGACTACAAAGCACCTCTTCCCATTGCAATATAAATAGATCAACTTGGCCAAACAAAACCGAAATATTGGAGAATAAATACGAGGCTTAAGCAATCATGCATAAAAGAGATCAGAGAAACTCAAATAATTTCATGGATATAAAAAGATAGATCTGATCATAAACTCAAAGTTCATTGATCCCAACAAACACACCGCAAAAGAGTTACATCATATGGATATCCAAGAGACCATTGTATTGAGAATCAAGAGAGAGAGAGAGAGGAAGCCATCTAGCTACTAACTACGGACCCGAAGGTCTATTAAGAACTACTCACGCATCATCGGAGAGGCACTAATGGAGGTGGTGAACCCCATCCAAGATGGTGTCTAGATTGGATCTGGTGATTCTGGACTCTGCGGCGGCTGGATGAATATTTCGTCGACTCCCCTAGGGTTTTGGGAATATTGGGGTATTTATAGAGCAAAGAGCCAGTCCGGGAGGCACCAGAGATGGGCACAACCCACCAGGGCGCGCCTGGGCCTCCTGGCATGCCCTGGTGGGTTGTGCTCTCCTCGGAGCACCTCCCTGGTGCAACGAGGGCTCATTATGTTCCTTCTGGTACAAAAAAATCTCCGTAAAGTTTCATTGCGTTTGGACTCTGTTTGATATTGATTTCCTACGATGTAAAAAACATGCAGAAAACAGCAACTCGCACTTGGCACTATGTCAATAGGTTAGTACTAAAAATGATATAAAATGACTATAAAATGATTATAAAACATCCAAGATTGATAATATAACAACATGGAGCAATAAAAAATTATAGATACGTTGGATACATATCAATACCCCATTGTCACCACGGGTATTCATAACAAGACAAACATCAAGTGCTCTCAAATCCATAAAAGTATTCAATGCCATAAAACAAAATCTCAAAGGGAAAACTGTCGGTGTTTTGGGACCGGGTGTGCCCAGACTTGCCTGCCTCCGGGCTTGTGCGTGGCTCCACCAATGGCCTGGTACGGCCCATCTCAGTAGCAACCACTCAAGACCCTCGCGAGGGGCCAAGCCTCGCGAGGCGGACGACACCAAGACCTCCCTGGGGGCAGCCTCACTAGGCTGGCTCCCGAGGAGCGGAGATCTCTATGCAAGGGGTACCTCGCGAGGTTCATGTGACGTGAGCCATGACGACCGAGGCCAGGCGGGCGCCAGCGGGTGCAGTGTACCAATTTCCTCTTTCGTGCTAAAGAGGTAGGCGCAGGCGAGGAGTCCCTAGGCATTAGGCAAAGGTTTCCATATCGGTGCAACGAGACCAAGACCAGCAGGATGGCAGGACGGTGGTGTCGGATTTTAGGTTCCGGCAGACCCTTCAGGTTCGAACACTGGGGTGCGCACGGAGATTACGTCTTCTACATCTCCGTCTCACAATGATCTAGACTACTGAAAGAACTGCACAAGAGACACAAAGTTTATACTGGTTCGGGCCACCGTTGTGGTGTAATACCCTACTCCAGTGTGTGGTGGGTGGATTGCCTCTTGGGGCTGATGATGATGAACGATACAAGGAAGAACAGCCTCGCGAGGGTCTGTTCTTGGCTGGGGCGTTGAACTGCTGGGAGGAGTTCAGCCACCTTTCTCTCTCTCTCTCTCTCTCTCTATCTCTCTCTCTCTCTCTCTCTCTGTCTCTCTCTCTCTCTCTCTCTCTCTCTCTTTCTCTCTCACTACCTTTCTCTTACTCGCCGCACAACCCCCCTGCTCTGTGGGTCGCTGGTCCTATTTATAGAGGCCCTGGTCCTCTTCCCAAATATCGAGCGGGAAGGGAGCCAACAATGGCGGGCTAATTTGAAGGGGGACAGCAAGTATCAACTATCCTGACAAAAACAGGCTTCGCCTGTGCAAAGCTCTGGTGATGACGCCGTCTTGGGCTCCACGGTGACCTCCGTCTCGTAGTCCTCCTGGTCTTGGTCTCGTTGCACCGAAATGGCAACCTTTGCCTGATGCCTCGGTACTCCACGGCTGCGCTTGCCCCCTTTGCGCCAAAGAGGAAAGGAGGATGCTGCGCGGGCTGGCACCCGCCTGGCGCCCTGAGTCGTCATGGCTTGCATCACGGGCACCTCGCGAGGTACCCCGCCTTGATCTCTCCGCTTCCTCGCGAGCCAGCCTGACGAGGCCGTGCCTGAGGAAGCTCCGTGTCGTCCGCCTCGCGAGGCTTGGCCCCTTGCGAGGGTCTTGAGTCTTGTGTTGATGAAGATGGGCCGTGCAGGGCCTCCTTTGAGCCACGCCGCAGGCCGCAGGCAGGCAAGTCTGGGGACCCCCGTTCCCAGAACGCCGACAGTAGCCCCCGGGCCCAAGGCGCGCCCGGACTTGGCCGTGCCGAGAGGCGGAAGGCAAAGGGTGAAGCGCCACGGGCCCTAACAGCCTACGGCCTTGGGCGCCGCGTGGCGGTTGATGGGACGTGGGCGTCTCCGCTTCCCCATGACGCCTCGGCGATCGTGCGAGTTGGACAAGTCCCTGCATGCAAATCATGTCATGATTACCTGTGATCATGGAGGCCGGCGGTTGGCCTTCGCCGGCTATAAGTACGGGCCGGCGCGCGCCCTTCCCGTTCATCCTCCCTTGCTTCTCCTTTTTCTTCATGGCCCCGTCAAGGAGGTTCTCGGCCGCCGAGAAGGGGAAGGCTTGCCGGGTTGAGCCCGCCTCTCCCCCACCCAAGGCGGCAGAGGGCGCCCTCGCAAGCATCCTGTGGCCACCACTGTGGCTCCACGCGGCCGTGAAGGTGATCTTCAGCACGACGACGGGCGGATTGCTGCAGTCGGGGGGCGCGCTCCGGCTGTGCGTCCCCCCATGCCGCGCATTCGTGCTGCTGAAGTGCTGCCAGAGTTCGTCGTGTGGTCGGTGGAGCCGGCTAGCACCCGTCTCCTGCTTCCTCGCTTCCTCCTTGGCGAGTTCCTGGCCGGCGCCCCGGGCGGCCTCTGGCTCCAGGCTGACGGCTGCTGTAGCCGGGCCTCATGGGTCTCCCTGGAGGTCTCCGCAGCTGGGAGCCTGTCCCTGGCCCGCGGTTGGCAGACGTTTGCCCGTGCACGTGGCCTGAGCCGTCGGTGCACCCTACACTTCAAGTTCGACGGCGACGCCACCCTCTACGTGAGGATGTTTGGGGAAGATGGTCGCCGCGCAGGGTGTTGCCCAGAGGGTGACGACCGCGGCTGGGAACCCAGCTCCAGTGACGATGGAGGGAGCAGTGCTCGCGCGGCTGGCGGTGTTCGGGGTTCCCCAAGCTTCTCCGGCTCTTCTTCAGGCGGTGACTCCTCCAGCGGTGGCCGCGATCAGCCTCCACGCCATCGTATCTGCTTGGGGGGGGGGGGGGGTGGCAACGTGTCCGCACGCCGCCGTGCCCTGGTGAAGCGTGAGAGGGAGTCCGCCTGAGCCCCGGAGGCGGCTTGGGCCTTCCCCACGGGCCGGTGTGAGGCGAGCCACGCCGGATTTGTTCTTCCTTTTCCCTTTTTCCTGCGTAACAAACACAACAGCGCGGAGCCCCGCGGGGGCGTGTTTGGGTTATTGCTATTAATCATCGATTTGCTTTCGTTGTCGTTCCTTCAGGCTATGTGCCCCAGCGTGAATAGTTTCCGACCCCGGCCATGAGGGGGGGGGGGGGCGACCGACCCAGGCCCTTTGTTTGGGTCACGGTGCCCGTGGGGCACGGACTGGAGGGTTGCTCCTGTAAGGGGCCCAGGTCGCGAACTCTTTGAATGACTAGGATAGGAACGCTTGCGAGGGCACTCAGCTGCCCCCCTCGCGAGGCCTTGCGCAAGAGAACTCGAGGCAGGAGGGTGAAAAGCCGAAGACCCGCAAGCCAAAGATGGCAACAACTTCAATAAAACTTCAAATGAGAAAGAACAAGCCAACTGCGGAAAGCAAATGAAAAGCTGCATCCGGCACCTAATCTAGTCTTCGACATCTTCTCACCAGCGTGGAGCTAAGTGCTGCCACTGGGCATGGGAGGGAGCCCTAGGGCCTGAGGCCGGCGCTCCTGAGACTCCGGGGCGTGTACAGCCCCAACTAATTATTACGTGAGAGTGAAACAGGCGGCGAGCTTCACAAGCATTGGCCTTCTTCACAGGCTCCGGGCCTTTTCCAAAACGCGATAGCTTCATAGGCGCTCGCCTTGCTTCACAGGCTCCAGGCCTTTTACAAAACGCGATAACTTCACAAGCACTCGCCTTGCTTCACAGGCTCTGGGCCTTTTCCAAAATGCGATAGCTTCATAGGCGCTCGCCTTGCTTCACAGGCTCTGGGCGCTCGCCTTGCTTACGACGCCCTTGATGAACTTGACCGCGGAACCCGCGGGAATGGTGCGGACAGCCTCTACTTCAGCCCACTTGGTGAATTTGTCCACGGCAACATAGAGGTAGCGGTAGCTCCCTGGCGCCCGAGGAAACAGGCCCAAGATGTCCAGTCCCCAGACTGCGAATGGCCACAAAAGGGGGATAGTCTGCAAGCCTCCTGCTGGCTGATGGATCTGCTTGGCGTGGAACTGGCAGGCTTCACAAGCTTTCACTAGTTCCACGACGTCATTGAGCACGGTGGGCCAATAAAACCCACTACAGAACGCCTTGCCGACGAGGGTCCGTGATGATGAATGGTGTCCGCAGTCTCCGTCGTGTATATCTTCCAGTAGTTCCTTCCCTTGCTCCCTGGAGATGCAACGCAGGGATACATCGTTTGGTCGCTTCCGGTAGAGCTCTCCGTCTCTGATGCAGTATGCCGTGGCCTGGCATGCCACTCGCTCCGCTTCCTCCTTCTCCGGCAAGGTCCCTTGCGCTAAGTAGCTCCGGAGCTCCGTGATCCAACATCCCTCCTGAGGTTCCATCGTCAGGAGCAGGCGCGCTCCTGAGGCCGGGCCACAAGTCGGAGCTCCTGAGGCAGGTGGCTGGGGGAGCTCCTCCAAGGGCTGAGCCGTGTTTGATAATGACGGCAGAGCTGAGGGCTTGAAGAGCCGCTCCTTGAAAACGCCAGGCTCCTGGGGTAACCGTCTGGACGCGCGTTTGGCGGTATCGTCGGCCTCCTGATTGGTGCCACGGGGCACATGCTGCAACTCCAACCCCCAGAATTGCTTCTCCATCCTGCGGACTCCCGCAAGGTAGGCTTCCATGTGCTCATCCTTCGGCTCGTACACCTTGTTGGAGAAATTGACAAGGAGCTGTGAATCGCCCTTGATGGTGAGGCATTTCACTCCTAGGGCGGCTGCGGCCTTCAAGCCTGCTATTAAACCTTCGTACTCTGCTATGTTGTTGGACACCTTTTCGCCTTGCTGGAAATAGAGTTGCATGGCGTAATAGAGCTTGTCCTGTGTGGGCGATATAAGCACCGCCCCAGCTCCAGCGCCATGCCTGGAGAACGCCCCATCGAAGTACATGACCCAGCCTTCTGGCGCCTCGCTTCCTGGGGATAGGGACCGATCCTCATCAGCCTTGAGGCCTGGCGCCTCCGTCCACTCTGCCACAAAATCCGCCAACGCTGCTCCCTTGATGACCCTGGTCATGCTGAATTCGAGCTGAAACACTTGTAGTTCTATGTTCCACTCAGCGACCCTTCCAGCTGAATTAGGGCTCCTGAGCACTCTCTTTAGGGGGTATGACGAGACGACCTTGATGGGGTGACCCTGAAAATAGTGCCGCAGCTTGCGCGAAGCCACCAGTAGCGCGAGGAGGAGTTTCTGAGGTATGGGGTACCGTGCTCTTGCATCCCGCAGCACTGTGCTGACGAAGTACACTGGGTGCTCAACAAGGCGGAGTGCGTCAGTGCTGGTGGCTCCTTCCGGACCGTGGCGCCTCTTGAGGCAATGAGGCCTCCTGAGACTGGCCGTCTAGGAGAGGGGCCTCTTCCGCCGCTGGTGCGCCCCTCTGCGGCGGCTGATCCTCCTCAGCCGCGGTGGTGGTTTCTGTAGGCCTTCCTTGTCCCTGTTCTGCCTTGTCCCGGGCTGCTGCCGTGGTTTTGATTCGGCGCTCCTCTTTGACTGCCACCAAGGCTGCGCTGGCGGAGTAGGGAGTGGCAGCGAGTTAAAGCACCAGGGGCTCCTGAGGGCGCGGTGCCACCATGACCGGTGGGCTGGTCAGGTATCTCTTGAGATCCTGGAACGCCTTGTCGGCCTCTTTTGTCCACTTGAAGGGCCCCTTTTTCTTCATTAGCTGGAAGAAAGGCAGGGCTCGTTCCCCCAACTTGGAGATGAAGCGCCCTAGTGCGGTCACGCGCCCGGTGAGCTTCTGCATTTCTCTGAGGGTCTTTGGCGGGCTCATGTCTTCCACAGCCTTGACCTTCTCTGGGTTAGCCTTGATGCCACGGTGGGACACGAGGAAACCCAAGAGCTTGCCCGAGGGGACTCCCAACACACACTTCTCTGGGTTGAGCTGTAGGTTCACTGCGTTGAGGCTCACGAAGGTTTCCTCCAAGTCCTGTATCAAGGTCCCGGCCTCCCGAGACTTTACCACAATGTCATCGACGTAGGCTTCAACATTCTTCCCGAGCTGCGGGCCCAAGGTGATGTGCATCAGCCGCTGAAAGGTCGCCCCTGCGTTACGCAGCCCAAATGGCATGCACGTGTAGCAGTATACCCCACACGGGGTTAGGAAGGCTGTCTTCTCGACGTCTTCTACCGCCATCTTGATCTGGTGATACCCAGAGAAGGCATCCAGGAAGCATAATAGGTTGCATTCCGCAGTGGAATCGACAATCTGGTCGATGCGGGGGAGCGGGAACGGATCTTGGGGGCATGCTTTGTTGAGGTTGGTGAAGTCGACACACATACGCTCCTTCCCTCCCTTCTTTGGCACAACGACATGGTTGGCCAACCAATCTGGGTATCGGACCTCGTGGATGACCCCAGTGGCCTCTAATTTGCGGGTCTCCTGGACGATGAAGGCTTGCTTTTCTATGGACTGCCGCCTGGCCTTCTGCTTCACAGGGCGCATGTTGGGGCACACGTTGAGGTGATGCTCGATTACACTCCTGGGGATCCCTGCCAACTGGTCCGGCTCCCAAGCAAATACCTTCTTGTTTGCGCATAGGAACCCGACCAGGGCCTCCTCCTGCTCGGGTTTGAGGTGGGCGCCTATGGTGAAAGTGGCGTTGGTGGACCCGTCCTCATCGACAGGTATCTTCTTGGTTTCTGCCTTATCTTGGGTGAACAACTGCTTCTTCTTGGTGGGTGCAGCCCCCTTGGGCCCGGGGGTCTCCAAGTCGGCGGGCTGTGCCGACGCCGCCGTCTTGAAGGCGAGCTTGAGCGCCCGCAACGCGTCCCCGGTGTCCCCATGCACAGTGAGGACACCGCTGCTCCCGGGCATCTTCATGAGGTTGTACGCCGGGTGCGTCGCGACCATGAATTGGGCCAGTGCTGGGTAGCCGAGGATGGCGTTGTAGGGGAGGCCGACGGGGGCGATGTCGAAGTCAACCAGCTCCGTGCGGAAGTTGTCGTAGGTGCCGAAGGTCACTGGGAGCCGGATCCGCCCCAAGGAACTGGACGACTTGCCCCCGACGCCTGAGAAGGGCCAGCTGGGTTGCAGCCGTTCCAGGGGTATGCGGAGGAGGTTGAAGGCCTCGACCGAGAGCACGCTAAGGCCCGCGCCGCTATCAACGAGGGTTCTGGTGACGGCCACCTGGCGGACAACATGGGGAGCGCGCCCGAGCAGGCCGAGTTGGAGGGGTGGTCCTCCGAACTGAAGGTCAGGCCGGTCTCGGGCGCCGTCCGATCCGGGGGAGCCCCCTGCCGCGTGGAAGCGGTGCTGACCCGGCGGATGAACGGCTTGACGTGGTGACTTGTGGGCGGCGCCTGCAAGCCGCCCAGGAGGGCCGCGACGATCGGGGATGTTGGTGTAGCGCGATGGGACGGTGCAGGAGAGCCCCCTGCGGCGCGGATGAGCTCGGCGACGCGGTCGAGCCATTCCCCGTAGACGTGGTCGGCGGGGCGGCAGCGCAGGAGCTCGTTCACCGCGATGAGTGCAGCCCAAGCCTCCATGGGCGCGCTAAGCGCGCGGGGCGAAGATCCAGCTGGGGCGAGCGTGGGAGTTGCGGTGCGGCCGTCTTGGCGCACGGATAAATGCCGAGACGATGCTTGCTGCTCGCCCCCCGCCGGGCCGGTGGAGGCATGGACGGCAGGTGACGGGGAACGGGAGGACGCCCGCCGACAGGAGCCGTCTGGGCGACGCGGGTAGCGAGAGCGGCCCGGCGCTCGGCGCGGGCCCGACGAGCGTCAGACATGGGCGCGACGGTCGGAGGAGAACGGGGCGGCGGACGACGAATTCCGGCGCACCCCTACCTGGTGCGCCAAATGTCGGATTTCGGGTTCCGACAGACCCTTAAGGTTCGAACATTGGGGTGCGCGCGGAGATTACGTCTTCTACCTCTCCGTCTCGCAAAGATCTAGACTACTGAAAGAACTGCACAAGAGACACAAAGTTTATACTGGTTCGGGCCATCGTTGTGGTGTAATACCCTACTCCAGTGTGTGGTGGGTGGATTGCCTCTTGGGGCTGATGATGATGAACGATACAAGGAAGAACAGCCTCACGAAGGTCTGTTCTTGGCTAGGGCGTTGAACTGCTGGGAGGAGTTCAGCCACCTTTCTCTCTCTCTCTCTCACTACCTTACTCTTACTCGCCGCGCAACCCCCCTGCTCTGTGGGTGTCTGGTCCTATTTATAGAGGCCGTGGTCCTCTTCCCAAATATCGAGCGGGAAGGGAGCCAACAATGTCGGGCTAATTTGAAGGGGGACAGCAAGTATCAACTATCCTAACAAAAGCAGTCTTCGCCTGCGCAAAGCTCTGGTGATGACGCCGTCTTGGGCTCCACGGTGACCTCCGTCTCGTAGTCCTCCTGGTCTTGGTCTTGTTGCACCGAAATGGCAACCTTTGCCTGATGCCTCGGTACTCCGCGGCTGCGCTTGCCCCCTTTGCGCCAAAGAGGAAAGGAGGACACTCCGCGGGCTGGCACCCGCCTGGCGCCCTGAGTCGTCATGGCTTGCGTCACAGGCACCTCACGAGGTACCCCGCCTTGATCTCTCCGCTTCCTCGCGAGCCAGCCTGACGAGGCCGTGCCTAAGAAAGCTCCGTGTCGCCCGCCTCGCGAGGCTTGGCCCCTCGCGAGGGTCTTGAGTCTTGTGTTGATGAAGATGGGCCGTGCTGGGCCTCCTTTGAGCCACGCCGCAGGCCGTAGGCAGGCAAGTCTGGGGACCCCCCATTCTGAGAACGCCGACAGGTGGTCATCGCGGAGCCCACACCAGCGTCACCACCAGAGCCTTTGGTAGGCGAAGATGTCAGGACCCCGATTCTAAGTCACACCAATCTAGCCTGTAACACCTCATATCACTTTGTGGCCTCACGCACGGTATTCCACGGGTGTCGCCTTACCATGGCCCGGGACCATTTGCGCCTTTTGGCTCACGTATATGATAGTGTCGCTAGCATCCATATGACAGAGAACCCGGGCCGACATGACTAGTCGTGAACCCAAAGTGGCACTAACTTACGGGGAAAGGCATACATGAATCAACATCGAGCATGTCGGTCAGCAGCGTGTGAATCCGGGCTGTAGCACTGGGCTAACAGGATTACGGGAACCTAGGCTGTAGCAGGCTAGGCAGGACTCCGGATGTCACCGCATGACATTTCCCCGAAGGGACAGACACAGGAATGAAGTGAATCACATGCCGGCCAGTCAAGTGTTCCAGAGCAGTAGTGCTGGGCTAGCAGGACTCCGGTGAACCGGGCTGTAGCGGACTACTATGGCTCATGGAAGCACAAGACTACATTTCCCCATAAGAGAGGCTACCAAGGATAAACAACTAGGTTGTCGGATCCCACACATACCAAGCATTTCAATCATACACACAATATGCTCAATATGTGCAATACAACATGGCATCACAAAAAGACTCGACGACTCAGAGAATTATTCATTAGGCTCCGAGGAGCGAGATATTACAAACATGGGTCTCATGACCCAACATACAGAGCATACAAGAAACAAGCACATGCGGAAGCTTAACTTGTCTAAGTACAGACATCTATAAATGAAAAAGGCTGGGAAGCCTGACTATCTACCAGATCCTGCCGAGGACACAAGATCGTAGCTGAGGTAGCAAGCTAAACATCGAAGCCCACGTGGAACTACTAGCGAGACTGACGTCTCTCTGCAAAACATAAATTAAGAAAACATGAGTACAAATGTACTCAACAAGACTTACGTCAGAACGAACTACATATGCATCGGTATCAACAATGGGGGTGGTGGAGTTTAACTGCAGTAAGCCAGCTTTGACTCAGTGGCTAACCTGAACTACGACTGCAAGCAACTCTTTGAGGTGGCGCACACGAGTCCACATATTCACCATATCAATACACCACTATGGATCCGCTCCCGTCCTCCTGCGAGAACGCCATCCATAACACTCACGCTTATCTTGCGAGTTTTAGAGTATCCACTTTCACTTGTCTATGAACTATGCAAGGGGTCCAAGTTTCCATATCCGAGGAATCCGGCTATTCGAATAGATAATGATAACCTTGCAGCGGTGTACTTCTTCACACACGCTCTCGCCACTTATCGCCCTGTACACGTCCTGTACCTCGGCAACGTTTAAGCGGAAGCCGGGCGAGGGAGTCGGCCATGACCTAACTAACCAACAAGTCTCTAGTCCAGGTTTATCGCCTATTCGGGTTCCATCCGCAAGGAGATCCAGCCGGGGTGTCACTCACGGCCCCAAACGATGTGTGCAGGGTTGCCAAGCCCACCATCCGGGTGCCAATGGTACACCGTGCCACTGTGCCTAGTCTGTCCCAAGCCCACCTATACCGGGTGCCGCTTGGTAGACTACTAGCACTACCTACAAACACCAGAAACTAGTTGCAACTCCTGGACAAAGATCGAGTTGATTAATAAGCCGAGAGGGGCCGAGTTACCGGAACCCAATGTGTGGTAGTAACTGTTCATGGATCACAAACACAGGACTCAGTTCCTGGGGACGGCTGGAATGAGACAACCCACCATGTACTCCTACATGGCCTCTCACCGCTACCTTCACCAAATCGTGTTCACAGACTTAGCTCTCAACGGTAGGACATGTTCACTACGTTCCAATTCATTCCCGATGAATCAGACCGGACTCAACTCTAAGCAGTAGCAGGCATGACAACAAGCATGAATGAGTATGCAGATCAGGGCTCAGACAATTCCTACTCATGCTAGTGGGTTTCATCTATTTACTGTGGCAATGACAGGTCATGCAGAGGAAAGGGGTTCAACTACCGCAGCATGTAACAGTTGAAATGGTGTTGTCCTAATGCAGTAAAAGAGAGCAGGAGCGAGAGAGTGGGATTGTATCGGAATGAACAAAGGGGTTTTGCTTGCCTGGCCCTTCTGAAGATAGTATAGTTCTTCATCGGTGTCATCGATCACATCATCGGAACGTCGTCTACTGAAGGGGGACAAACACCGGCAATATAGAAGAACACAATCAATGCATATGCGACAATATGATGCATGATCATGACATGGCAATATGCTGTGATTTGAGCTAATGCATCTAGTTATGATTTAAATGAAGTTGGTTTGAATACAAGATTCAAATTCCATCTCCATATATGATTATTTAAATGCCCTTTATTTGTTTTGTCCAAAACAGAGGACAAACATTGATCACATGAAAATTGTACAGATGGATTCCTTGAATTTTTCTGATAATTTTTCATATATAATTTATCTTATTTGGAGTTACGGTTGAATTTCTATGATTTTTAGAAGACTTAAATATTTTTTGGAATTTTCTAATTACTTTAAATCCAGAAAATCAATTACTGCATCAGCATTGCATCTGGGTGACATTAGCAGGGTCAACAGGCCGGTCCAGGTCAAACCTGACCAGTGGGGTCCACTGGTCAGTGACCCAGCGCTGCCTAGTGTCATAGACGGGTGGGGTCGGGTCAAAGGACATGTCAGCATAATCAAGCTGACACGTGGGCCCACTGTAATTAGATATAACCTTAATCTATTTTAGATAGCTGGTTAATTAGGTGGTGGGACCTGGCTGTCATTAACTCCAGGGGGTAGTTAGTAGGGTGCTTAGGCCCTAATGGCCGGTTACATCGACGGTTAGCCACCGGCGACCATAGCCGACGGCGGAGGTACTCCGGTCGGCCGATTTCGGCGGCCGTTCGAAGCGCGGCTAGGCTCTTCCGAAAGCCCGCAGAGAGGCGCGTCGGGTGGTGCAAGTGGCAGCTGCAGGGGAGGGCTATAGCGTCGCCGGCGTCGAGGTGGGCGGCGGCGGCGCTCGGGCGGATGCGAGCAACGATGCTACGGGGCACGAGCGAGCAAGGTGAAGGTCTAGGAAACCTCCTGGGATCACCAGGAGCTTGATGCGGTGCGAAGGCGCGGCTGTATCGAGCACAGGCCACAACGGCAGCAAGGCAGGCGGCGGCTGGAGCTCGGCTAGCACGGCCTAGGCGCTAGGGTGCGGGAACGACAACGGAAAAGAGGGGGGGGGGGAAGAATCGGGGGCTCACAGCGCATCGGATGGGGTCGTCGATGAGCTCGGGGACGAACAGTTGACGGCGAATCGACGAAGACAGCCAACGAGCAGATGCAACGGTGACAAGCTCGAAGGCGGCGATTCGAGGCATCCGAGGACATGTGTTGCGGCATGGAGCTTCACATCATCGAGGCGGATCAAGGGAACACGTTCACGGGAGAACGGGTCGGCAGTGGGCACGGTGTTTTGCGGCGGCGCATTCCGGCTCGTTCGGGCGCCCGTGAGAGAGAGAGAGCAGAGGGGAGGGGAGAGACCGCGTGTGAGAGAGAGAGGGCAGAGGGAAACAAGGGCATCTCCGTGGCGCGGTTGGAAGCGCCGAGACGCCGTGAGGTGGCAAGCAGCGGCTGGCGCGGCTCGGCTGTGTGCCGGGCACGCAGCTGCTTCTCCTCGTGGCAGGAGGAAGAAGACAGTGCTGCCCTTAGTGGGCTGGGCCTGCAGCTGTGGTGGGCTGCACAGGGCAGGCCAGGTAAGTGGCTCATGTACTCTCATTTTCTTTCTGTTTTTCTATTTCTCTTTTGTTCTGTAAGTTTGTGGCATTACTAAAAATATCTAGGCACTTTCAAAAATCACCAAACTGTGCATGCCCAATGTTTAGAATATATCAAACATGGAACATTTTGGTTTGGGATTTTTTGGACATTTAAAACACTCACTAGCATTTAAATTGCCAAATGCAATTAACTAATTATTTAATCCAGTGACCCTCTGTTGTCCTAGAAAAGTGTGCACCATTTTTGTCAGAGGTTCTAGACCAAGGCAAAGATGATGAACATTTTAGAAGGGCATTTTGTTTTCACAGAATGCTATTTAAAGGGTGCTTGCCCTTCTTTTAATCAGATTTCTGAGGTTTCAACAATCCTCAATTCAAGTTTCAGAAATTTAAACATGATGCAAGCAAGATGCAAACACTAGGCAACACCAGAAGCTAGGGATGTGATAGCTCACCCCTACTAAACAAGAATCTCGTCCCGAGATTCAAGTCGTGTGGTAAGAAGACAGAGGGACACAAGCTATCACAATCTTCATGACCCAGATGTCTTTCTCGAGGATGTTGATTCATTGCATCACCTTGATCTCGACGTCTTGCTTTGAGAACTACATCCAACATGACAACGAGTGGAAAGGGAGAATTTAAGAAGAATCGACCTTCCTGAGGTTCGAGCAACTTAGGATCATCTTAATGATCACAAGATCAACTAATGGAATGAGACATAGTAACATCTCTCGAGCTGAGACACGAGGCATACACCTAGAGGGATGGAGTGAAACGGATGGTGAAGGTTCACTAGGTAGGCAACAATTCCATACTCGAATAAGATGGAGCATGAATTTCAAAGTAGCAAGGAGATATTTGCCATGATTTCGTAACGTGATACCTCGGGGAAGGTGACTCGTAGAATTATCCCCTTAAGTGGCAAAAGGAATTACTTTTGATTCAGAGATCATTGAAACTCTTCTCACCAGCCTGAGGCAATCACAAACGATCGCGTGAAGGAGCTTGAAGAAATGGCATACTCATACTAGAATGGATGATGTGGACTACCTTGTTGAAGAAAACGCGATGGATGATTTGCTTATCATCGGAAATGGATGGAACCTGTGGTAAGTCCACTTTTGAAGATGATCCTAAACAACAACTACTAAGGAGCAAGCTGGGAACAAAATGCAAATGTTGAGAATGATTCTGGTAACTGGGGAAGAACTCAACAATCGAGAGTGTTTCCAACGTTCCAATGGTTATAGAATCATCAAAGAAACTGAGAGCACAAGGATCCCTAAGGAACAACTTCAAGAATAGGTCACACTAAATCCTCATGGAGAAGATGGTCAAATAGCTCAATCAAGATACTACAATGATAGGTCTTCTGGCTAGGTGTGTCGGCCAGAACATCAGCCTTGTCGGGGCCTACATCATAGATCTTGGAAAAATTCCAACCATCATATCTGCCTGATATTCAAATCTGGTTGGTAACAGGATAATTCAGACAACATGTCTGGAAAATAAAGTTTGCAACACAATTCAATGAGATGGAGTTGCGAGGTTCTCGGGAAATGAACTACAATAGCAAGCTCCAAAACATGAGCTGATTCTGCTACATACATGTGAGCACACTGTCCTAGACAAGCATGACCACATAGTAGTCTTATAATAAAACACTACCAAGTTCTGGTTGGGAACCATCATTGAAGATAACGAAGTCTTGTGCATGTCTGTCTGGGCCCTTCAGGAATAGCAGTTGAACTTCTTATCCTTGAACAAATTCAATCAGTGGCTTTGTGTGCTAGGAATACATATGGAATGGAGATGATCAGTCTATCAAACCATAGAATACTTCGCACATGCGTGACTGACTTGGGATGATTCCAAAGGAAGCAAAAACAAACTTTCTCGAATTCACGGCGGCAACTTACATCAGATACACGTGAATTAGAGGAAGTCACTTCTCTCATCCAAACATATACCTCAGAGGCGGAACTCGAAGGCATTGTTTACAAAGTTTCCAGCACTAGCTTAATGTCCAGCAAAATCATGGAGAGAATAAGGATGTTGTCGATGGCTCAACAACAATTTATCCAGTTTGCCATATAAGTGGAATTCCATAATTATTTGAACAAGATGATAGTATTGGTCAGACCCAAAGAATATAATGATGTATGCTCGAGGAATCAACCACGAGTAAGACAACATTACGAATATCGTTGGTTCTGATTTGATTTGATGATAGCCCACACTCAAATCAAAGTTTGGGTAAGACAATAGCACCGACAATTGATTACGAGGATCAATTGATGAAGATATCATCTTCCTTCAACACACACACACAAGGATATCCCTTAGTGATGAACTAAGTCGGACAAGCTTTCATATTCCAACTCTCCAAGTTGTTGTTTAGCTCAACCAACTATCTCAGGGTATCCAACACAAATTCTTGGAGAATGGGTGGTTTGGAGGAAAATGAACATGATCACAAACTCAACATAGCGGTCAGGTGACAATCGGGTAATACTTCCGAGAAGATATTCGGGAAATCACGAACCACCGATATGTTGTTAAGCTCGAGAACAATCTTGCTTTTCAGGCAAGACGATATGATCAAGGAGCGAGGGATTGTCACAATCCTAACTCCTTGGTCGATGAGTGCACCCGGAAATATGGACTAGGTAGCATGATCAATCTTAGGATGATGATTCAATAACCAGCACGCTAAGATTGAGAGTATTGTCCATTAACTACCAAGCAACGGAGTTGCTAGGAGTATTGATTTCGCACATCACAGTACACTTGTCGGCATTCCGGTTATAATAACACGGAACCGAGGAATGACCAATGATGGCAAGAAGTATTACTGCGTCAAGAATTTATAGGAGGTGGTGCAATTCTCATGACACTCCTGACAGAAAGATGGTAACACTCCAAGGTAGAACAGACTAGAAGCTAGATTAGCATTCTTAATATGTGGAATACAATTGCTTTGACCCAATCCTAGATATGGATGAGGTCCTGGAGTTTGTTTCTCCTAGTCATTCCAGAATAGGATGGCTTGACGGGCCACAAGAATAATAGGCATCGATGAGCACGAATGCACAACTAGTCCTGACTATCAAGTGATAGACTAGGGTCGGGATACAACTAAGGAGGGTCAACTCAAGGAACATATAACTTTCTGAGTTGTGGATGCATAGATTAGGATGTCAAACCAAGTTCGACATGTTTCTTCCGGGTAACCCATGTAGAGAGGTAGGACTGGCAGAGTCACAATTATGAATGGAGAACTCCTCAAGAGTACTCTGATTGTGATCTTTTTGGTTCAAATAACTTCTGCCATATTGGCTCATGGTATTGGAAGAACGATAGAACACAGACCTCGAGGACTATCGCAAGGGTTACTAATATCCTAAAGGAACTAGCAACTCTATCAACAAGAGGTAAGTAGAGTGAAACTTGGGCTAAAAAACCCAGAAATAGAATGCCTACTACTAAATGGCATCACTGGATGCTTCCGAGAATGGTGGCCAGAATCATCATACTGGGGTTACGAAAGCATTGCTAAATTATTGAGTGGTTCTCGAGGACACCTAGGGTCATAATACTAACTCCAACATACAAGTCAAGGCAACGGAGTACCTCAACAGAGCGATTAGTGTGCTTAATGTGGCCCAAAGGAACATCGAGAGCGGGAAGAAGGGATTTACAAATGTATCAGATTGTTTAGAAACCTGGGATGAATCGGACAGCATAACGACTGTAATTGCTCAAAAAGATTTGAGAAAACCTGCAAAAATGGTGGCATAACCACTCAACATCACAATATCAAGGTTCTGAGGCCAACTATGAACATATGGAAGTAGTAGGAACTGAACTGAGGCTTAAACTCAACAATCCTAGGCAACTACGGTTTAGTAACACGTCATCCTGAGAGATAGAAGAGAAGCCTAGTTCTTAACCCCGTAGAAAAGATAAGATGACTCAGATCAGAAGGTCATGAGGATAAGGAGTAAAAAGAGCCTTACGTTCCCTTCCACAATCAATTCCCTTACATAACTAAAGCATTTCTAGACTCAACTTCGACCGGTTGGCTTGGTAATCCTACAGGCAGTCAAGCTCTGATACCAAAGCTGTCAGGACCCCGATTCTAAGTCACACCGATCTAGCCTGTAACACCTCATATCACTTTGCGGCCTCACGCACGGTATTCCACGGGTGTCGCCTTACCATGGCCCGGGACCGTTTGCACCTTTTGGCTCACGTATATGATAGTGTCGCTAGCATCCATATGACAGAGAACCCGGGCCGACATGACTAGTCGTGAACCCAAAGTGGCACTAACTTACGGGGACATGCATACATGAATCAACATCGAGCATGTTGGTCAGCAGCGTGTGAATCCGGGCTGTAGCACTGGGCTAACAGGACTCCGGGAACCCGGGCTGTAGCAGGCTAGGCAGGACTCTGGATGTCACCGCGTGACATTTCCCTGAAGGGACAGACACAGGAACGAAGTGAATCACATGCCGGCCACTCAAGTGTTCCGGAGCAGTAGTGCTGGGCTAGCATGACTCCGGTGAACCGGGCTGTAGCGGACTACTATGGCTCATGGAAGCACAAGACTAAATTTCCCCATAAGAGAGGCTACCAAGGATAAACAACTAGGTTGTCGAATCCCACACATACCAAGCATTTCAATCATACACACAATATGCTCAATATGTGCAATACAACATGGCATCACAACAAGACTCTACGACTCAGAGTATTATTCATTAGGCTCCGAGGAGCGAGATATTACAAACATGGGTCTCATGACCCAACATACAGAGCATACAAGCAACAAGCACATGCGGAAGCTTAACTTGTCTGAGTACAAACATCTATAAATGAAAAAGGCTAGGAAGCCTGATTATCTACCAGATCCTGCCGAGGACACAAGATCATAGCTGAGGTAGCAAGCTAAACGTCGAAGCCCACGCGGAACTACTAGCGAGACTGACGTCTTTCTGCAAAACATAAATTAAGCAAACGTGAGTACAAATGTACTCAACAAGACTTACGTCAGAACTAACTACATATGCATTGGTATCAACAAAGGGGGTGGTGGAGTTTAACAGCAGTAAGCCAACTTTGACTCAGTGGCTAACCTGAACTACGACTGCAAGCAACTCTTTGAGGTGGTGCACATGAGTCCACATATTCACCATATCAATACACCACTATGGATCCGCTCCCGTCCTCCTGCGAGAACGCCATCCATAGCACTCACGCTTATCTTGCGAGTTTTAGAGTATCCACTTTCACTTGTCTATGAACTATGCAAGGGGTCCAAGTTTCCATATCCAAGGAATCCGGCTATTCGAATAGATAATGATAACCCTGCAGCGGTGTACTTCTTCACACATGCTCTCGCCACTTATCTCCCTGTACACGTCCTGTACCTCGGCAACCTTCAAGCAAAAGCCGGGCGAGGGAGTCGGCCACGACCTGACTAACCAACAAGTCTCTAGTCCAGGTTTATCGCCTATTCGGGTTCCATCCGCAAGGAGATCCGGCCGGGGTGTTTCTCACGGCCCCAAACGATGTGTGCAGGGTTCCCAAGCCCACCATTCGGGTGCCACTTGGTACACCATGCCACTGTGTCTAGTCTGTCCCAAGCCCACCTGTACCGGGTGCCACTTGGTAGAATACTAGCACTACCTACAAACACCAGAAACTAGTTGCAACTCCTGGACAGAGATCGAGTTGATTAATAAGCTGAGAGGGGCCGAGTTACCGGAACCCAATCTGTGGTAGTAACTGTTCATGGATCACAAACACAGGACTCAGTTCCTGGGGACGGCTGCAATGAGACAACCCACCATGTACTCCTACATGGCCTCTCACCGCTACCTTTACCAAATCGTGTTCACACACTTAGCTCTCAACGGTAGGACATGTTCACCACGTTCCAATTCATTCCCGATGAATCAGGCCGGACTCAACTCTAAGCAGTAGCAGGCATGACAACAAGCATGAATGAGTAGGCACATCAGGGCTCAAACAATTCCTACTCATGCTAGTGGGTTTCATCTATTTACTGTGGAATGACAGGTCATGCAGAGGAAAGGGGTTCAGCTACCGCAGCATGTAACAGTTGAAACGGTGTTGTCCTAATGCAGTAAAAGAGAGCAGGAGCGAGAGAGTGGGATTGTATCGGAATGAACAAAGGGGTTTTGCTTGCCTAGCACTTCTGAAGATAGTATAGTTCTTCATCGGTGTCATTGATCACATCGTCGGAACGTCGTCTACTGAAGGGGGACAAACACCGGCAATAGAGAAGAACACAACCAATGCATATGCGACAATATGATGCATGATGATGACATGGCAATATGCTGTGATTTGAGCTAATGCATCTAGTTATGATTTAAATGAAGTTGGTTTGAATACAAGATTCAAATTCCAACTCCATATATGATTATTTTAATGCCCTTTATTTGTTTTTTCCAAAACAGAGGACAAACATTATTCAAACATGCATGAAAATGGTACAGATGGATTCCTTGAATTTTTCTGATAATTTTTCATATATAATTTATCTTATTTGGAGTTACGGTTGAATTTCTATAATTTTTAGAAGTTTTAACTATTTTCTAGAATTTTCTAATTACTTTAAATCCAGAAAATCAATTACTGCATCAACATTGCGTCTGGGTGACATCAGCAGGGTCAACAGGCCGGTCCAGGTCAAACCTGACGAATGGGGTCCACTAGTCAGTGACCCAGCGCTGCCTAGTGTCACAGACTGGTGGGGTCGGGTCAAAGGACACGTCAGCATAGTCAAGCTGACACGTGGGCCCACTGCAATTAGATTTAACCTTAATCTATTTTAGTTAGCTGGTTAATTAGGCGGTGGGACCCGGCTGCCATTGACTCCAGGGGGTAGTTAGCAGGGTGCTTAGGCCCTAATGGCCGGTTACGTCGGCGGTTAGCCGCCGGCGACCATAGCCGACGGCGGAGGTACTCCGGCCGGCCGATTTCGGCGGCCGTTCGAAGCGCGGCTAGGCTCTTCCAAAAGCCCGCAGAGAGGCGTGTCGGGTGGTGCAAGTGGCAGCTGCAGGGGAGGGCTGTAGCATCGCCGGCGTCGAGGTGGGCGGCGGCGGCGGCGCTCGGGCGGATGCGAGCAACGATGCTACGGGGCACGAGCGAGCAAGGTGAAGGTCTAGGCAACCTCCTGGGATCACCAGGACCTTGATGCGGTGCGAAGGCGTGGCTGTATCGAGCACAGGCCACGACGGCAGCAAGGCAGGCGGCGCCCGGAGCTCGGCTAGCACGGCCTAGGCGCTAGGGTGCGGGGACGGCAGCGGAAAAGAGGGGGGGGGAGAATCAGGGGCTCACATCGCATCGGATGGGGTCGTCGACGAGCTCGGAGACGAACAGTTGATGGCGAATCGACAAAGACAGCCAACGAGTAGATGCGATGGTGACAAGCTCGAAGGCGGCGATTCGAGGCATCCGAGGACATGTGTTGTGGCGTGGAGCTTCACATCATCGAGGCGGATCAAGGGAATACGTCCACGGGGCAAGGGGTCGGCAGTGGGCATGGTGTTTTGCGGCGGCGCATTCCGGCTCGTTCGGGCGCCCGTGAGAGAGAGAGCAGAGGGGAGGGGAGAGACCGCGTGTGTGAGAGAGAGAGGGCAGAGGGAAACGAGGGCATATCCATGGCGCGGTTGGAAGCGTCGAGACGCCGTGAGGTGGCAAGCAGGGGCTGGCGTGGCTCGGCTGTGTGCCGGGCACGCAACTGCTTCTCCTCCTGGCAGGAGGAAGAAGACAGTGCTGCCCTTAGTGGGCTGGGCCTGCAGCAGTGGTGGGCTGCACAGGGCAGGCCAGGTAAGTGGCTCATGTACTCTCATTTTCTTTCTGTTTTTCTATTTCTCTTTTGTTCTGTAAGTTTGTGGCATTACTAAAAATATCTAGGCACTTTCAAAAATCACCAAACTGTGCATGCCCAATGTTTAGAATATATCAAACATGGAACATTTTGGTTTGGGATTTTTTGGACATTTAAAATACTCACTAGCATTTAAATGCCCAAATGCAATTAACTAATTATTTAATCCAGTGACCCTCTGTTGTCCTAGAAAAGTGTGCACCATTTTTGTCAGAGGTTCTAGACCAAGGCAAAGATGATGAACATTTTAGAAGGGCATTTTGGTTTCACAAAATGCTATTTAAAGGGTGCTTGCCCTTCTTTTAATCAGATTTTTGAGGTTTCAACAATCCTCAATTCAAGTTTCAGAAATTTAAACATGATGCAAGCAAGATGCAAAAACTAGGCAACACGAGAAGCTAGGGATGTGACAGAAGACCTCCTTTTGTCAGGATAGCTTGTACTAGTTGTCTCCCTTCAAACTTGGCCGTTGTGGGACCCCTTCCGGCCCAACATTTGGGAAGACGACCAGGGCCTCCATAAATAGGACTAGCCACCACCATAGGGAGGGATCGACTCATCCTGGATTGGATCCATCCCATCCTCACATCCACCAGCTCACCGAGTTCAAGAATACCTCTCCTCCCGAGGTTGTTCATCCATTGTACTAGTTCATCCTTAGCCCACGAGGCAATCCACCACCACCACACTGGAGTAGGGTATTACACCACAAGGTGGCCCGAACCAGTATAAACCGCTGTGTCTCGTGTTCTTCGGGTTCGTTGAGCTATGTCGTGAGATCATTGAGCGAGCGAACTAGGGAGAGAGAGTCCTTCGTGGGCACCCCAGAGTTCGAACCTCACAAGGGTCTGTCGGAACTTGCAATCCGACATTTTGTGCGCAAGGTAGGGGGCGCTGAAGCTTTTCTCCGGTCGACCGACACACCACTGCTCCGCCGCATCCATGGCTGACGCTCACCGGGCCCGTGCTGAGCCTCGGGCCGCCCTTGCCGCTCGCGTCGCTCAGACGGCATCCATTAGCGGACCTCACCGCTGTTCTCCATCACCCGCAGCCAATGTAGCTACCGGCCCGGTGGGAAACGAGCAGCAGGCCTCGTCGCTGCACCACTTTGTGCGGCGGGACGGACGCACCACCACCCCGTCGCTGACTCCGGCCGGCTCGTCGTCCCATGCTTGTCGTGCACCCATGGACACGCAGGCCGCGCTGCTCATGGCACGCGAGCTCCTGTGTTACCGCCCAGTCGACGACCACTATGAAGACTGGCTAGACCGCATCGCCGAGCTCTTCAGCGCCGCTGGGGGCTCTCCTGCGCTGTCTCTCTATCTGCCTCTCCCACCTCCTGTAGCGGGGGACGTAGCCCATGGAGCGCCTCCATCGCCTCCACATCAAGACAGCGCCCTCGCGCCAAGACGCGTGGCCGCGCGGCGTGACCTACATCGCAGGGTGCCCGCACACGAAGAAGGAAGCTGCCAAGAAATCCCTCGGCGGCAAGAAAATGCTCCCGCGATCCCAGCACTACCATGTCAGGATCGCACGCCGCCTGCGGCGGTGGTGCTTGGGTACCAAGACCGGGCTCTGCCTCCACGACGGGCTCCAGTGACCACGGCGGGCTGCCGCGCCTTCACCCCCGAGCCGCGCAACTTCGTCTGGCCTGTAAAGTTCAAGCCCGACCTGCCTCCGCGCTACGACGGCACCCCCAACCCTGCAGAGTTCCTGCAGCTCTACGAGCCGATCATCAAGGCAGCCAGCAGTGACGAAAAGGTCATGGCGAACTGGTTTCCCATGGCCCTTAAGGACGACACGCGCTCGTGGCTCCTGAACCTGCCCGCGGGATCAATCTCCTCCTGGATCAAGATGCGTGAGTGTTTCATCGCCAACTTCCAAGGCACTCGCGACCGCCCGCCGGCCACAGGTGACCTGCGGTGCATCAAGCAGCCAGGGGAAACCCTACAGAAGTACATCCAACGCTTCAACAACGTTCGCCTCAAGATCCCCAAGGTGACGGACGAGGCCATCATTTCAGCATTCTGCGTTGGCATCCATGGCATAAAGATGAAGGAGGAGCTCACCATCCATGAGGATCTATGCACGGCTCTGGATATGTTCAACATGGAGACCAAGTGTGCAAGAGCTGAGGAAGGGCGCCTCTCCCTCCTCAAGCTTCCCACCGCCAACCCAAAAGATAAGAAGGCCAAAAGGACGTAAAGCGCAAGGGGGCTACCGTGCTCACGGCGGAGCCGGAGATGAAGCACGGCTGTGACCACCCCGAGTCATCCAAGGCCAACCGCCCATTCTGCGCCTTACACAATGTGCACAACCACAACACCAACGAGTGCCAGGAGCTCAGGGCCATCCATGACGGGCGTCTCGGTCGACGCCTAATACGTCTCCAACATATCTATATTTTTTGATTGTTCAATGCTATAATATTATATGTTTTGTATGTTTAATGCGCTTTAATATGCTATTTTATATTATTTTTGGGACTAACCAATTAACCGAAGGCCCAGTGCCAGCTTTTGTTTTTTTGCCTATTTCAGTGTTTCGTAGAAATGGAATATCAAACGGAATCCAAATAGAACAAAACCTTCGCGAGGATCTTTCTTGGAATAGACGCCATCCAAGAGACTTTGAGTGGAAGTCAGAGACGCAATGGGGGCCACGAGGCAGGAGGGCGCGCCTAGGGGGGTAGGTGCGCCCCACCCTCGTGGGCCCCTCATAGCTCCACCGACGCACTTCTTTCGCCTATATATATACTCTTATACCCTAAAAACATCTAGGGGAGCCACGAAAGCACTTTTCCACCGCCGCAACCTTCTGTACCCGTGAGATCCCATCTGGGGACCTTTTCCGGCGATCTGCCGGAGGGGGAATCGGTCACGGAAGGCTTCTACGTCAACACCATAGCCTCACCGATGATGCGTGAGTAGTTTACCACAGACCTTCGGGTCCATAGTTATTAGCTAGATGGCTTCTTCTCTCTGTTTGGTTCTCAATACAAAGTTCTCCTTGATGTTCTTGGAGATCTATTCGATGTAATATTCTTTTGCGGTGTGTTTGCCGAGATTCGATGAATTGTGGATTTATGATCAAGTTTATCTATGAACAATATTTGGTTCTTCTCTAAATTCTTATACGCATGATTTGATATCTTTGCAAGTCTCTTTGAATTATCGGTTTAGTTTGGCCAACTAGATTGATCTTTCTTGCAATGGGAGAAGTGCTTAACTTTGGGTTCAATCTTGTGGTGTCCTTTCCCAGTGACAGCAGGGGCAGCAAGGCACGTATTGTATTATTGCTATCGAGGATAAGAAGATGGGGTTTATATCATATTGCTTGAGTTTATCCCTCTACATCATGTCATCTTGCCTAAAGCATTACTCTGTTCTTATGAACTTAATACTCTAGATGCATGCTGGATAGCGGTCGATGTGTGGAGTAATAGTAGAAGATGCAGAATCATTTCGGTCTACTTAACACGGACGTGATGACTATGTTCATAATCATTGCCTAGATATTCTCATAATTATGCGCTTTTCTATCAATGGTTTGGCAGTAATTTGTTCACCCACCGTAATACATGCTATCATAAGAGAAGTAGTAGTGAAACCTATGGCCCCCAGGTCTATTTTATATCATATAAGTTTCTGATCTACAATTCTAGTTTACTATTTATTTTATTTTGCAATCTTTACTTTTCAATCTATACAAGAAAAATACCAAAAATATTTATCTTATTATCTTTATCAGATCTCACTTTTGCAAGTGGCCGTGAAGGGATTGGCAACCCCTTTATGACATTGGTTGCAAGGTTCTTGATTGTTTGTGCACATACTAGGTGACTTGCGTGTTATCTCCTACTGGATTGACACCTTGGGTTCTCAAAAACTGAGGGAAATACTTACGCTACTTTGCTGCATCACCATTTCCTGTTCAAGGGAAAACCAACACATGCTCAAGAGGTAGCAAGAAGGATTTCTGGCGCCATTGCTGGGGAGATCTATGCTGAAGTCAAGACATACCAAGTACCCGTCACAAACTCTTCTCCCTCGCATTACATTATTTTCCGTTTGCCTCTTGTTTTCCTCTCACCCACTTCACCTTTGCCGTTTTATTCGCCCCTTTTTCCGTTCGCCTCTTTTCTCTCGTTTCTTGTGTGATTGTGTGTTGGGTTGATTATTTATCACGATGGCTCAAGATAATACTAAATTATGTGAGTTTTCCAATACCAACAACAATGATTTTATTAGCACTCCGATTGCTCCTATTACCGATGCTGAATCTTGTGAAATTAATGCTGCTTTGTTGAATCTTGTGATGAAAGATCAATTTTCTGGCCTTCCTAGTGAAGATGCCACTACCCATCTAAAGAACTTTGTTTATTTGTGTGATATGCAAAAGAAGAAAGATGTGGATAATGATATTGTTAAATTGAAGCTATTTCTGTTTTCTCATAAAGAATGTGCTAAAACTTGGTTCTCTTCTTTGCCTAAAAATAGTATTGATTCATGGAATAAGTGCAAAGCTGCTTTTATCTCTAAGTATTTTCCTCCTGCTAAGATTATCTCTCTTAGAAACGATATTATGAATTTTAAGCAACTTGATCATGAACATGTTGCACAAGCTTGGGAGGGGATGAAATTAATGATACGTAATTGCCCTACACATGGTTTGAATTTATGGCTGATTATACAATTTTTTATGCCGGATTGAATTTCGCTTTTAGAAATCTTTTAGATTCAGCTGTGGGAGGCACTTTTATGGAAATCACTTTAGGAGAAGCTACTAAACTCCTAGATAATATTATGGTTAATTATTCTCAATGGCACACCGAAAGATCCACTAGTAAAAAGGTTCATGCGATTGAAGATATTAATGTTTTGAGTGGAAAGATGGATGAACTTGTGAAATTGTTTACTAATAAGATTGTTTCTTATTATCCTGATGATATGCCTTTGTCCACTTTGATTGAGAATAATAATGCATCTATGGATGTGAATTTTGTTGGTAGGAACAATTTTGGTAACAACGCGTATGGAGGAAATTTTAATTCTAGACCGTTTCCTAATAATTCCTCTAATAATTATGGTAATTCCTACAACAAATCTTATGGAAATTTTAATAAGTTGCCCTCTGATTTTGATATTAATGTTAAAGAATTTATGAATTCACAAAAGAATTTCAATGCTTTGATTGAAGAAAAATTGCTTAAGATTGATGAGTTGGCTAGGAACATGGATATAATTTCTCTTGATGTTGGCTCTTTGAAACTTAGATCTATTCCACCTAAGCATGATGTCAACGAGTCTCTCAAAGCCATGAGAATTTCCATTGATGAATGCAAATAAAGAACCGCTAGGATGCGTGCTAAAAATGATTGCTTTGTAAAAGCACGTTCTTCTAGTTTTCATGATAATAATGATGAAGATGTGAAAGTGATTGATGTGTCTCCTATTAAATCTTTGTTTTCCAATACGAATCTTGATAAATATGGAACTAGAGATGAGTCAACTTTAGTTAAAAGGCATCCCAATGATTCGAAGTTTTTAGATCTTGATGGTAAAATTAATAAAAGTGAGATTGAAGAGGTCAAAACTTTACATAGCAATGAACCCACTATTTTGGATTTCAAGCAATTTAATTATGATAATTGTTCTTTGATAGATTGTATTTCCTTGTTGCAATCCATGTTAAATTCTCCTCATGCTTATGATCAAAATAAGGCTTTTACTAAACATACCGTTGATGCTTTAATGCAATCTTATGAAGAAAAGCTTGAACTAGAAGTTTATATTCCTAGAAAACTTTATGATGAGTGGGAACCTACTATTAAAATTAAGATTAAAGATTATGAATGCTATGCTTTGTGTGATTTGGGTGCTAGTGTTTCCACGATTCCAAAAACTTTGTGTGATGTGTTAGGTTTCCGTGAATTTGATGATTGTTCTTTAAATTTGCACCTTGCAGATTCCACCATTAAGAAACCTATGGGAAGGATTAATGATGTTCTTATTGTTCCAAATAGGAATTATGTGCCCGTAGATTTCATTTTTCTAGATATAGATTGCAATCCTACAAGTCCTATTATTCTTGGTAGACCTTTCCTTAGAACGATTGGTGCAATTATTGACATGAAAGAAGGAAATATTGGATTCCAATTTCCATTAAGGAAAGCCATGTAACACTTTCCTAGAAAGAAAATAAAATTACCTTATGAATCTATTATGAGAGCCACTTATGGATTGCATACCAAAGATGACAATACATGGATCTATTGTTGCTTTTATGCCTAGCTAGGGGCGTTAAACGATAGCACTTGTTGGGGGGCAACCCAACTTATTTTGGTTCCTTGCTTTTTGTTCTTGTTTAGTAATAAATAAATCACATATCCTCTGTTATGATTCTGTTTTATGTTTTAATTAGTGTTTGTGCCAAGTAAAGCCTTTAGGATCTTCTTGGGTGATTGTTGTTTGATCTTGCTGAAAAAACAGAAAGTATGCGCTGACGAGAATAATCTTAGTTTTGTACCAGAGAGTGATAAAATACCAATTCCAACTGATGTAGATCAATATACAAATTATTTAGGTCTTCCTAATTTTTCAGAATTTTTGGAGTTACAGAAGTATCCGGAACCTCCAGATTGTACACACTATTCTGTTTTTGACAGATTCTGTTTTTCGTGTGTTGTTTGATTATTTTGATGAATCTATGGCTAGTATCGGGGGGTTTGAACCATAGAGAAGTTGGAATACAGTAGGTTTAACACCAATATAAATAAATAATGAGTTAATTACAGTACCTTAAAGTGCTGGTTTGTTTTCTTATACTAACGGAGCTCATGAGATTTTCTGTTGAGTTTTGTGTTGTGAAGTTTTCAAATTTTTGGGTAAAGATTTGATGGATTTTGGAACAAGGAGTGGCAAGAGCCTAAGATTGGGGATACCAAGTCACCCCATCCTCGTAGCTCTACCGACATACTTCTTTCGCCTATATATTCTCTTATACCCTAAAAACATCCAGGGGAGCCACGAAACCACTTTTCCACCGCTGCAACCTTCTGTACCCGTGAGATCCCATCTGGGACCTTTTCCGGCGATCTGCCGGAGGGGGAATTGACCACAGAGGGCTTCTACATCAACACCATAGCCTCTCCGATGATGTGTGAGTAGTTTACCACAGACCTTCGGGTCCATAGTTATTAGCTAGATAGCTTCTTCTCTCTCTTTGGTTCTCAATACAAAGTTCTCCTCGATGTTCTTGTAGATCTATTTGGTGTAATATTCTTTTGCGGCGTGTTTGTCGAGATCCGATGAATTGTGGATTTATGATCAAGTTTATCTATGAACAATATTTGGTTCTTCTCTGGATTCTTATATGCATGATTTGATATCTCTGCAAGTCTCTTCGAATTATCGGTTTAGTTTGGCCTACTAGATTGATCTTTCTTGCAATGGGAGAAGTGCTTAGCTTTGGGTTCAATCTTGTGGTGTCCTTTACCAGTGACAGTAGGGGCAGCAAGGCTCATATTGCTTGAGTTTATCCCTCTACATCATGTCATCTTGCCTAAAGCATTACTCTGTTCTTATGAACTTAATACTCTAGATGCATGCTGGATAGCGGGCGATGTGTGGAGTAATAGTAGTAGATGCAGAATCGCTTCGGTCTACTTAACATAGACGTCATGCCTATGTTCATAATCATTGCCTAGATATTCTCATAATTATGCACTTTTGTATCAATTGCCCAGCACTAATTTGTTCACCCACCGTAATACATGCTATCATGAGAGAAGCCACTAGTGAAACCTATGGCCCCCGGGTCTATTTTATATCATATAAGTTTCCGATCTACAATTCTAGTTAACTATTTATTTTATTTTGCAATCTTTAATTTTCAATCTATACAACAAAAATACCGAAAATATTTATCTTATTATCTTTATCAGATCTCACTTTTGCAAGTGGCCGTGAAGGGACTGATAACCCCTTTATCGCGTTGGTTGCAAGGTTCTTGATTGTTTGTGCAGGTACTCGGTGACTTACGTGTTATCTCCTACTGGATTGATAACTTGGTTCTCAAAAACCGAGGGAAATACTTACGCTACTTTGCTGCATCAGCCTTTCCTCTTCAAGGGAAAACCAACACATGCTTAAGAGGTAGTAACGCTCCGAGCGCAATGACCGAGGCTACGACCGTGGGGGAGGCCATAGTGGAGGACGCTAGGACGACCACGACCACCGCCAGGAGTGGTGCGACCGGCCTCGTGAGTACCGCTAGCAGGACCAGCCTCGCGAGGGCGCCTGGAGAGACCGGCCTTGCGAGGACCGCCCCCAGGGCAACGCTGGTCTTCCTCCGCTGCCGCCACCACCAAGAAGGAATGACGACCATCATCAGGACGAGGGGGCAGGGGGGCTTCCAGGAGCCTTGCACCATCGCATGCATCTTGGGTGGCACTCAAGCCCCAGCCTCTCAGCATATCTTCAAGCAGTTTGCTCGCGAGGTGAACGCGGCCCTCCCCAGGCTCGAGGCCACACGCCCGCTCAGGTGGTCCAAGTGCGCCATTACCTTCAGCTCCTCCGACCAGCTCAAGTGCGCGGCAACTGCCAGCGCCCTCCCGATGCTCTACTCACCCATCATCATCAATGTCCAAGTCACCAAGACCCTCATCGATGGTGGCGCGGGGCTCAATGTCCTGTCCGTCGAAATGTTCGACCGCCTCCAAGTGCCATACGATCAGCTACAGCCTACCAAGCCCTTCCTAGGAGTGACCGATGGCTCCACCACCTCGATAGGGCAGGTCCGCCTCCCTGTCACCTTCGGCAGGCGCGACAACTACCGCACCGAGCTCATCGACTTCGACGTCGCCCACATCCTCCTGCCGTACAACACCATCCTCGGGTACCCAGCCCCGGCCAAGTTTGTGGCAGTGACCCATCACGGCTGCAACATACTAAAGATGCCCGGGAGCTGCGGCATCATCACGGTCGCCTGCAAGGAGAAGGACGCGGTGTGCTCCCTCGAGCGCACTTACCAAGATGCAGCGGCCGAAGACCTAGATAACGAAGGCGCCGTCTACCCTCCCGAGGTCATCCCCAAGAAGAAGAAGCAACTGCTCCATCAAGGGCTTCAGAAGAGCGGTGTCTCGAGTGACACCACCTCTAGACCTCCGTCCGCAGATGGGGCGCCTCCCTCCCTTGCATAGGAAGGCGTGCCTGGCACCCTCCTTAGGCTGGGCTCGGGGGCTCTCTTCGGGAGGGGCTCAGACCTAGCCAACGTCACGAGGGAGGTGCTCGGGCACCACGTGGAGGCGTGCTTCGCCGCATGTTTCCCTCAGGATAGCACAAGGTGTGGAGTGCGTGGTGCTCAGGAGTTCATCACCAACGCGACCGAGGAGCTCCAAGTAGCGAGAGCCATGAGTGGCGATCGCCGCCCACCACCTGGCACAGCTCCTTGTCCTGGCGGGGACGACGAGCTACGTGTCTATGTCGACATTCCTGGGCTCAATAGGGCCGCACCTTAGGGGCGCTTCTGGCCATCGAGCGTTGGTCGGTGCGAGGGTCCCCCTCACAGCTACGTTCACATGCCTTTCGGCCTTCTGAACGCGGCTGTCACCTTCCACCGGCTCATGCAGGGCGCCTTGGTGGCTCGCGAGGCCAGACACCTGGAGGTCCAGGGGGACGAGGAGCCAGAACCTCCGGGGTCCCCCGGGAACCGACCGCCGGACGGCCCGTGAGGAACGACCTCTTCAGCATGCATCTTTAGCTACTCCAACACCTCGTCGACAACGGTGCCAGGTGACAGTTTCTGGTTTATTCAGCTGGGGGCGCCCCTCGGGCTGCATCATCCCCAAGTCGCATGGGCCTGTCCCTGCGACATGTATCCTTATGCATCTTTAGCTTACTCTGTTGGGGGCACCCCTCGGGCTACATCATCCCCAGGCCACATGGGTCCATCCCTGTGGCATGTATCGTTCTTGCATCTATTTGAGCTAGCTTTCCTCCTTGCATGAGTTACCTTATGATCACCACATGCTTGCCTGTTGCCCTTCGCGGCCACCCGCGTTGCTGACCAGCCTCCTGCTCATCCCGCAATGGGGACTACACATGCTCGCACGACGCTTGTGCTCAGGTCCATCCCTGCAGCACTGACAAACCCGAGTGGTCGAGCTCTGGCTTGCGGCACGCCCCGCGCACATCACCTCACCAGACCCTTAGTGCCTTCATCTTCTTGCGGAAAGATCAGCGGCAGGGCAGGAAATGCGATTACGAGCTATATCAGCCCCTCGGACTAACTCGCAGGAATCTCCGGAGCTTAGCTACGGGTAGCCCCATCAGCTACTCCTTTTCATGCGATTCGCTTGCGCGTTAAAGGGAGGGCTCCGGAGCGTCGCGCCCCATGAGCCCTTACCGACTCTCCAGCCCTCACCCCCTGGCCTTGACCACGACATTGCGACCTGGCATACCAGTGGCAGCTGAGCCTTGCTCGAGGGTCGGGATCCAAGGACGAGAGCACCTAGAAGAGCGTGAAAGGGGGAAGCTGGCATGGATCTAACCTAGCAGTACCACCATCGTCGATGCATAAATTAGGCGTTGTGCAAGGAATCGTTTCAGGCTCGCTAAGATACGTCACGCATTCAAGTTGGCCTGGCACGGCGGCTCAGGATTTTCGACTCTTGCAGCCTTGCTCTGGCAATGCCGCCTTCCTTTTATGCCTTTAGGAAGTGGCTTGCATGCCAAGGGGGACCTCTTGAGCACCGCGCCTTAGGAGCTCTTACCAGACCTTGGGCTGCTCACCTCCTGGCCTTGACCACGGCATCGTGACCTGGCATGCCAGTGATGGTTGAAGCCTGCCTGGGGACTGGGACCTATCGACGTAGAGCACTAAGCTACCGTGAGGACGAAAAGGGGGGACAATGCTAAAGCAACACGCGCAATCACGAATTTCATGATAGGAATAGCATTGATGCAAAAGCACTATAGATTCTTTACACACCCACGGGGTTCATCTCGATTCCTTGCAGGGAACAAAAGAAGGAGGTTTCTAGGAGTCATATCTATAGATGTCGCCGCCGACGCCATCATCAAAAGTGGGCCATGAGGGGCCGGCGCCGACCCCATCTAAATCAATGACGACGACTAGCAGACGCCGCTGCTGCGCTCCGGGTACGTCGAGAGCTCGGGGGCACGTAGCTGTCGTCGCTCGTCTCCGGAGTCTCATCAGGCTCGGGAGAGTCGCTGGACTCCCAGGCGCCATCGCTACTGCTAGAGGAGTTGTCGACAGGGCCAAGGGTGGGCCGAGCGCCTGTCGCTGCGCTGTCCTGGCGACCCCCTCTAGGGCAGCACTCCAGGCGGCGGCCTTCCTCGTCGAAGACCTTGAAGAACAGTGTGGAGGAGCCGTCATACTCGAAATGGATGGCGAGTGCCCCCTCGACGCGGCAGGCATGAGCGACCTCGCCCCATCCATGGGTCATGAAGATCTTGCCCGGGGAGACGACCTCGACCTCCGCTCCCGTTGTCGGGGTACCGCACTCGGCATGTTGTAACCATAGCTCGAGCGCCCCCCTCGGCGGCATCTCTTCAGAGAAGAAGTACAGGAATCTGATCCACGAGCGCGGTGGCATCGCCGCCCACACCACAAGCTCGCGCGAGGAGCCCTCAGCGTGAGTTCGTGGGCCAGCGGCGCGAGCCACCACGGCCCGGCCACCATGGCCGTGGCCCGAGCGGCACGGGCTACTGCCTCCTCCTCCGGAGCCTTGTGCTTGGGCGTACAAGGGCAGCGGGTAGCAAGGGGAGTCCGCTCGTACCAAGGCCTCGTCACCTCCCACCTCGCGACGACGTCGCGGGAGTGGGCCAACCTCTTCTTCGAAGGAAGTGGCCCATGCTCTTCATGGGGGGTCTTTCCTTTCTCAGCGACGGAGAATCTCCTTATCGGTGCCATGGGTGTCGTAGTAGACGGCGGAGCAAAGAGGAGGAAGAATAAGTAGACGGAGTGAAGGAGGAGATGAGCAATGAGGGCTCCTCCCCTCTCCTCATTTATAGTTAGAAGGAGGCCAACCGTCGGCCTCTCCATGATCATAGGTAATGATGGTTTTTCTTCTGCATGCAGTAGGGTCTTGTCAAGTCAAACGGTTGCTGAGGCAGCATGGGGAAGCGGAGATGCCCACGTCCCGCCAATCGCCACGCGTCAATCAAGGCCGTAGGTGGTTGGGGCCCGTGGTGCTGCGCACTTGCCCTTTGGCTTCGCCTCGAATCCAAGTCCGAGTGCGCCTTGGGCCCGGGGGCTACAGTCGGCATTCTAGGACCGGGGGTGCCCATACTTGCCTGCCTACGGGCTTGTGCGTGGCTCCACTGACGGACTGGTACGGCCCATCTTTAGCAGCAACCACTCAAGCCCCTCGCGAGGGGCCAAGCCTCGCGGGGCGGACGACACCAAGAACTCCCTAGGGGATGCCTCACCAGGCTGGCTCCAGAGGAGCGGAGATCTCTATGCAAGGGGTACCTCACGAGGTTCACGTGACGTGAGCCATGACGACCGATCCAGGCGGGCGCCAGCAGGCGCAGTGTACCAGTTTCCTCTTTCGTGCTAAAGAGGCAGGCGTAGGCGAGGAGTCCCGAGGCATCAGGCAAAGGTTTCCATATTGGTGCAACGAGACCAAGACCAGCAGGACGGAGGTCATCGCAGAGCCCACACCAGCGTCACCACCAGAGCCTTTGGCAGGCGAAGACCGCCTTTTTTCAAGATAGCTTGTACTAGTTGTCTCCCTTCAAACTTGGCTGTTGTGGGATCCCTTCCCGCCTAACATTTGGGAAGAGGACCAGGGCCTCTATAAATAGGACTAGCCACTAGCATAGGGAGTGATTGACTCATCCTGGATTGGATCAATCCCATCCTCGCATCCACCAGCTCACCGAGCTCAAGAACACCTCTCTCCTGAGGTTATTCATCCATTGTACTAGTTCATCCTTAGCCCATGAGGCAATCCACCACCACCACACTAGAGTAGGGTATTACACCGCAAGGTGACCCAAACCAGTATAAACCATCATGTCTCGTGTTCTTCGGGTTCGTCGGGCTAGGACGTGAGATCGTTGAGCGAGCGAACTAGGGAGAGAGAGTCCTTCGTGCGCACACCAAAGTTTGAACCTCACAAGGGTCTGCCGAAATCCGCAATCCGACAAAAACTGAATTCATCACAACAAGATAGAGAGGGGAAACACCATATGATCCAACTATATTAACAAAGCCCGTGATACATCAAGATCATGACATATCAAGAACACGAGAGAGAGATTAAACACATAGCTACTGGTACAAACCCTTAGCCAAGTGGACTACTCCCTCCTCATCGTGGTGGCCGTAGGGATGATGAAGATGGCCACTTGTGATGATTTCCCCCTCCGGCAGGGTGCCGAACGGGGTATAGATTGATTTTTCATGTCTATAGAGGCTTGTGGTAGCGAAACTTCTGATCTAGGTTAACCCTGATGCTTTCTCTATTTATAGGATTTTTTGGCATTGGTTTCACGCGAAGATGGGCCTCGAGGTGAGCACAACCCACCGGGGCAAGCCAGGCCCACCAGGCGCACTCTGGTGGGTTGTTCCCTCGTCGTGGCTCTTCTGGCCCTCCCACGCAGCTTCGGGGGTCTCTTTTGTTCCAAAAAAATCAGCAAAAAGTTTCAACTCATTTGGAGAACTTTCATTTCCGCACAAAACAACACCATGGTAGTTGTGCTGAAACAGCGTCAGTCCGGGTTAGTTCCATGCAAATCATACCAAAACCATACAAAATTGTTGTAAATATGGCATGAATACTTCATAAATTATAGATGCGTTGGAGACGTATCAGCATCCCCAAGCTTAATTCCTACTCTTCCTCGAGTAGGTAAATGATAGCAGAAATAATTTATGAAGTGTGAATGCTAGCAAAGTGCATAAGTTTGATCAATGATAATTTCAATCACTTCTCCTAGCATCATAACATCAACTCTTTCTTATAAAATTCTCATGTTAATGTAGCAAACAATTCACATGTTAAGGTTCAAACAATGAATTCTCTTGAAACTCAACAACCTATGTTCTTAGTCACCAATCAATTGTAATTCAACTTATTCAATAGAATTTAAGTAACAGCTCCACATACTCAACCATCATATAGTCTTCTATGATTGCTAACACTCATCTCATACACATGAGAAAAATGTTTCAACCAGACACATAGAAAGATAGGGGCTTATAATTTCGCCTCCCAACGTATTCTCCTCAAGGGTGATGTCAACAATAATAACTCTTGCAACCCATATCCAACTTGATATATGTGCCTAGATCTTTCCTCACCACATGATGCTTGCCAAAAGAGAAAAATAAAAAGGAATAGAGAGAAGAACTTTGACTCTTTGCATAAAAGTAAATAAATAAAAGTAAAAGATAGGCCCTTCGCAGAGGGAAGCAGAGGTTGCCATGCACTTATTTGTTTGTATGCTCAAGCCCTTAGTGCAAAAGAACGTCATGCTGTATTGCCCCTTGTGATGGCAACCTTTATTATGCAGTTTGTCGCTTTTATTCTTCAGCATCACAAGTTCATACAATGCTCAATTTTCTCTTACACTAAATGAGCTCACACTTTTAGAAGCAATTTTTATTGCCTTATTGCATCGATGACAACTTACTTGAAAGATCTTGCTCAATCCTTAGGTAGGTATGGTGGAATCTTGAAGATAAGATTTGGGTTTAAGGGTTTTTGGATGCACAAGTAGTATCTCTACTTGGTGCGGAATTTTTGGCTAGCAAGGATGGGGGGCAAGCAGCACATGTTGAAGGATCTATGACAATATAACTTCTATGTGAATATGAACAAACATAAACCTTTACGTTGTCTTCATTGTCCAATGTTAACAATTTTGGCATATAATATTTTGATGGGGGCTCGCAATAACAAAAGATTTCCATGATAGTGTATTTGCATGTGAAAGTTCTCTTCCTTATACTAACTATTTGTGAATTGCTTGTTTGACCAATATTGTGATTGTCAAGCCTCAAAAGATTCACTTTCTAAACCCAATATGAAGCTACCACTAGGCGTGATATAATTTCAACTTCATGATATTCAATTCATTCAACGATTTACTCATAGGATGTAGGTGAAGCACAAGAGTAAATGACGAGCTACTCCGAAAAAAGATATAAGTGAAGATCAAGCGAGTAGTTAAGTAAATAGGTAGCTATTTGAGGACTCTCTCTTATTCAAAAACTTTAAGATCTAAGAATTTTATTAAAACATTAAGCAAAACAAAATAAAATGACATTCCAAGAATAGCACACATCATGTGAAGAAGCAAAAACTTAGGCTCAACCGATACTAACCGATAATTATTGAAGAAGAAAGGTGGAATGCCTACCGGGGCATCCCCAAGCTTAGATGCTTGAGACTTCTTGCAATATTATCTTTGGATGCCTTGGGCATCCCCAAGCTTGATCTTTTGTGTCTCCTTAATTCTTCTCATACCATGGTTTTCCTAAATCTCAAAAGCTTCATCCACACAAAACTCAACAAGGACTCGTGAGATAAGTAAGTATAAACCAATGCAAAAACCTTATCATTCTTTACTGTAGCAAATCACTAAAATTATTATTCAACATTGCACACTAAATTCCTCTACATATTTAATACTCCTATCCTCAAATAGAATCATTAAACAAGCAAACATATGCAAACAATGCAAACATAACAACAATCTGCCAAACCAGTACAGTGTGTAAAGAACACAAGAGTATCAATACTTATTAAAATACAAAAATTATGAAAATTTACCACACTGTAGAAAATTTATCAGATCTCATTTTTCGAAAAGTTTCACATTTTATCACATTCTGAATTTCCTAGGGAATTTTTGCAACAGCAGTAAACTTTCTGTTTTCAAACAGCAACATGTGTACTTGTAAAATAAGCATAGTAAAGGCTATCATTGCCACTTTTATTTAAATAAAAGATGCAAAACATTATTCTAAATAACATCAAGTACATCCCAATAAAATAAAATGATGCTCCAAGCAAACCACATATCATGTGACGAATGAAAACATAGCTCCAAGTGAGGTTACCGATAATGTTAGAGACGAAGGAGGGGATGCCTTCCGGGGCATCCCCAAGCTTAGTGGCTTGGATCTTCCTTTAATATCACCTTGGGGTGCCTTGGGAATCCCCAAGATTAGGGTCTTTTCACTCCTTATTCTCCTCATATCGACATCTCACCCTAAACTTGAAAACTTCAATCACACAAAACTTAACGGAACTTCGTGAGATATGTTAGTATGATAAAGAGCAAACCATTTCAGTTTGGTACTATCAAAGACAAGATTAATAATTGCTTACACACAATGCCTACTATAGCATATCATTTCCACAATTTATATTGAGCAATATAAGCCATGGAAACTAGAAAACAAGCAAACTATGCACTGAAAACAGAATCTGTCAAAAAACAGAACAGTGTGTAGTAATCTGTACTCCAACCATACTTCTGCTACTCCAAAAATTCTTAAAAAAATAGGAAAACCTGAGAAATTTGTCTGTTAATCTTCTAAGAAAAGAATCAGCATTTTATCACGCTCCTTTTAAAAACGAGAATTTGTTTTCCAGAGCAAAAATGTTTCTGTTTTTCAGCAAGATCAAATCAACTATCACCGTAAGCCACCCCAAAGGTCTTACTTGGCATTTTATTGAAACAAAAGCAATAAAACATGATTACTACAGTAGACTAATCATGTGAACACACAAAAACAGTAGGTAAAAGTGTTGGGTTGTCTCCCAACAAGCGCTTTTCTTTAATGCCTTTTAACTAGGCATGATGATTTCAACGATGCTCGCATAAAAGATAAGAATTGAAACACAAAGAGAGCATCATGAAGCATATGACTAGCACATTTAAGTCTAAATCACTTCCTATGCATTGGGATTTTTTGGGCAAACAACCTATGGGAACAATAATCAACTAGCATAGGAAGGCAAACCAAGCATAACTTCAAAACTTTCAACACATATAGAGGAAACCTGACATTATTGCAATTCCTACAAGCACAAGTTCCTCCCTCATAATAATTTTCACTAGTATCATGAAGAAAATCAACAATATAACTATCACATAAAGTATTATTTTCATGACACAAAAGCATAGAAAACTTATTGCTCTCCACATAAGCAAATTTCTTCTCATAAATAGTAGTGGGAGCAAACTCGACAAAATAACTATCATGAGAGTGAAAATTAAAATCATGATGACACATTTCATGGTTATCATTATTCTTTGAAGCATACATGTCATCACCATAATCATCATAGATAGCAACTTTGTTATCATAGTCAATTGAAGCCTCATCCAAAATGGTGGACTCATCACTAAATAAAGTCATGACCTCTCCAAATCCAATTTTATCATTATAATCATCATAAATAGGAGGCATGCAATCATTATAACAAATTTGCACATCAAATCTTGGGGGACTAAAAATATCATCTTCATCAAACATAGCATCCCCAAGCTTATGGCTTTGCATATCATTGGCATCATGGATATTCAAAGAATTCATACTAAGAACATTGCAATCATGCGCATCATTCAAAACAATTTTGTCAACCATTTTATTGAATTCTTTTTCTATCAATTGAGCACAATTTTCCTTTCCATCATTTTCACTAAAGACATTATAAATATGAATATTATGATGCAACCTCAATTCCATTTTTTGTACTTTTTTATAGACCAAACTAGTGATAAAACAAGAAACTAAAAGATTCAATTGCAAGATATAAAGATATACCTTCAAGCACTCACCTCCCCAGCAACGGCGCCACAAAAGATCTTCGTTGATGGGATGTGAGTTCCGCTTACCTAACCTCCCCGGCAACGGCGCCAGAAAAGAGCTTGATGTCTACTACGCAACTTTATTCATGTAGAGTCATGTTGGGCCTCCAAGCGCAGAGTTTTATAGGACAGTAGCAATTTTCCCTCAAGTCGATGACCCAAGGTTTATCAATCCATGGGAGGCGTAGGATGAAGATGATCTCTCTCAAACAACCCTGCAACCAAATAACAAAAAGTCTCTTGTGTCCCCAACACACAAAATACAATGGTAATTTGTATAGGTGCACTAGTTCGGGGAAGAGATGGTAATAAAAGTGTAGTAATGATAGTAGATATTGATTTTTGTAATAGGAACAATAAAAAACAGCAAGGTAGCAATTGATAAAACATAGCACAAAAGATATTGCAATGCTTGAAAACAAGGCCTAGGGCCCGTACTTTTGCTAGTGCAATCTCTCAACAATGCTAATCTAATTGGATTGCATAACCATCCCTCAACGTGCAACGAAGAATCACTCCAAAGTTCTTATCTAGCAGAGAACATAAGAAGGAATTGTTTCTAGCTATTTTTTCCAATCGATCTATCCAAGAGTTCGTACTAAAATAACACCAAGTATTTCTTTCCGATCGATCTATCAAGAGTTCGTACTAAAATAACACCAAGTTATTCTTTCCGATCGATCTATTGAGAGTTAAAATAACACCAAAACAAATTCAGATTCATAATACTCAATCCAACACAAAGAACCTCAAAGAGTGGCCCAAGATTTCTACCGGAGAAATAAAGACGAGAACGTGCATCAACCCCTATGCATAGATTACCTCAATGTCACCTCGGGAATCCGCGAGTTGAGTGCCAAAACACTTATCACGTGAATCAATATGAAACCCCATTTTCACCACGGGTCATAGCAAGACATACATCAAGTGCTCTCAAATCCATAAAAGTATTCAATCCGATAAAATGAAATCTCAAAGGGAAAACTCAATTCATCACAACAAGATAGAGAGGGGAAAACACCATATGATCCAACTATATTAACAAAGCCGGTGATACATCAAGATCGTGACATATCAAGAACATGAGAGATAGAGAGAGAGAGAGAGAGAGATTAAACACATAGCTACTGGTACAAACCCTCAGCCCTAAGGCTGGACTACTCCTGCCTCATTGTGGTGGCCGTCGGGATGATGCAGATGGCCACTGGTGATGATTTCCCGCTCTGGCAGGGTGCCGGAACGGGGTCTAGATTAGCTTTTCATGGCTACAGAGTCTTGCAGCGGCGGAACTTCTTCTCTAGGTTAACCCTGATGGTTTCTCTATTTATAGGATTTTTTGGTGTGGGTTTCACGCGAAGATGGTCCTCGAGGTGAGCACAACCCACCGAGGCAAGCCAGGCCCACCAGGCACGCCCTGGTGGGTTGTGCCCTCGTCGTGGATCTTTTGGCCCTCCCATGAAGCTTTGAGGGTCCCTTTTGTTCCAAAAAAAATCGTCAAAAAGTTTCAGATCATTTGGAGAACTTTCATTTCTGCACAAAAAACAACACCACAGTAGTTCTACTGAAAACAACGTCAGTCCGGGTTAGTTCCATGCAAATCATACCAAAACCATATAAAATTGTTTTAAACATGGCATGAATACTTCATAAATTATAGATATGTTGGAGACGTATCAGGTATCACTAAGGTGCACAATATAGTGTGGCTTAGCAATTCTCAACTGGCTAGTCTCGATGGGTAAGTGACGCAAAATGGTTCGGGTTATCAATGCAAAGGCAAGGAAATGTACTAAGTGTTGTCGAGGTTACCATCCTTGCTTACGGTTGGCGGTATCAAAGGTGAAGATTGTTGGTGATGACCACTCCGGGGCAATGATGAATGGCGGTGATGTCGAAGTTACACCATTCCTAAGTGGCTGAAACACCTTAGGAAACGAAAACCGCAACTCAAAATCAGTCAAATGCGGAAGGTGGATGCTTTTATGACAAAATATTTGATGGACGAAAATGGTGGTGGTTATGATATTTGTGGATGGCGGATGTCAAGAGCTGCAAAACAAGCTAAAGAACACAAAAAATGGACGTTGGCAGGGAAAGTTATGGCGAAAATGGTGTTATTGGTGGGCCAATTCTGGGGGGGTGCGGGCACCCAAGGGTACGGGGTGCGGGTGCCCAGGGTGGTTAGGGAAAACTTGCCCGGGGGTGCGGGTACCCGGTGGTGTCGGATTTGGGCGGAAATTTTTGAGAAGAGGCCAAATTCAGTGTATTTCATGGTGGAATGGGTGGGGATGGTTGGGAGGGGCTAGATCCACTTGACAAACAACAAATCCTTGGAACAAAACAACAAAATCTCACAAGATCTAACAAATTGCAAGAAATTTTTTGGTTCTATTTTTGTGGGGATTTTCAATTTGGGACCAAAAAGCAACGAAATTAGGCTAGCAAATGAGGGGCAGGGACTCCAAGATGTGAATCAGCCTTGCTCATGATACCAAGATGTTGTAGGGTGAAGCCCTAAGGGAGATCTTTTCACACTTGGAGGGGGAAAAGTGATGAACTCACAAGAACACAAGGGGAAGAACACTCAAACAAACCCAATCACACATCCACTAGAGTAGCATACAAGAGATCCACACGCATACAAGAATAATTCAAGGAATATTGCACTACGGTAAAGTTCTTCCTGCTCCCAAGGAGGTGAGGCCTTGATGATGATCTTCTCCAAGAGGAGGCCTTGATAATCCACAAAGATTCTTCCCAAGAGAGGTCTTGATCTCCAAGAGGAGGGGGAAGATGAGCAAATCTCTCTCAATGTCTATCCAATACTTTGATAACCCTAAAAACAAGCTAGGTGAAGTGTACTTATAGGCTAGGAACAAATTGGGGGAAAAATGGGGGTACAATGGACTTTTTCCCATATTGCACGGAGGCACAACCAGAGGGGTCCGAGCACCCAGGGTAACGGGGTCCGAGTACTAATACGTCTCCAACGTATCTATAATTTATAAAGTATTCCTGCCATGTTTACAAAATTTTTATATGGTTTTGGTATGATCTGGATGGAACTAACCTGAACTGATGCTATTTTCAGCAGGACTACCATGGTGTTGTTTTTCATGTAGAAATAGAAGTTCTCCAAATGCAATGAAAGTTTTTGATGATTTTTTTGGAACAAAAGAGGCACTAGAAGCTTCGTGGGAGGGCCAGAAGGGCTACGAGGTGGGCACAACCCACCAGGGCATGCCAGAGGGCCCTAGCTTTCCCCGGTGGGTTGTGGTCACTGAGGGAGTCCTGGACTAAGGGGTCCTCAGGCGTCCGGCCTATTATCCTTTGGGCTGGACTGATGGGCTGTGAAGACATGAAGGCCGAAGACTGCATCGTGTCCGGATTGGACTCTACTTAGCGTGGAAGGCAAGCTTAGCGATCGAAGACTCCTTCTTATGTAACCGACTCCATGTAAACCCTAGACCCCCCCGGTGTCTATATAAACGGAAGGGGGTAGTCCGGAAAGGACACCATATATACTCATTACCATAGGCTAGACTTCTAGGGTTTAGTCATTATGATCTCGTGGTAGATCAACTCTTTTAATATTCATATTCATCAAGATCAATCAAGCAGGAAGTAGGGTATTACCTTCATAGAGAGGGCCCGAACCTGGGTAAACATCGTGTCCCCTGTCTCATGTTACCATCAATCCTAGACGCACAGTTCAGGACCCCCTACCCGAGATCCGCCGGTTTTGACACCGACATTGGTGCTTTCATTGAGAGTTCCACTGTGCCGTCGATGAAAGGCTTGATGGCTCGCCTTGTCGTTAAAGACAATGTTACCGCGTGGGTAGTTTTGGCCCCGGGCCAAAGCCTCCGGCTGGGCGATTTTACTATGATCGTCCGTTCGGCTACGGAGCCGACGATGACCTCTCGGTCCATCGAAAATCCCCTTCGCATCAACTCCGAGCACTCCAAGCAGATTGTAACATCCCAAAATTATAAATTTTGGAATGTTATATTAAATAAATAATTGTGGTTGATTGTTGTGTGAATGACTGTGTGAAATTGAGTGCAATTTGAAACTTTTTGAAAGTTGAATGAGAGGGAACAAAAGGACTTTCCCAGGAGTGTTTCCATCTAAAATGATTTGAAACCTCATTTGAAAGTAATGCAAGCTTTATGCCACTCAAGGACTTTCAAGAGAGGAGATGAAATGACTTCTCCAAAGTTTAAATGAAAGAGTGGGGAGTTAAACCACTTTTGAAATTCCATTTGGAATCCCTCCCATTTTAATAGTTTCAAATTCCTCTGACCCATTGCAAAATAAAGAGAGGAGTAATATGACACTCCAAACCAGGGGACAATTTGAAATATATTTGAATGAGGAAAAACAGAAAAGATTTGGAAGTGGTTTGAATTTCAATTTCAAAACCATTTAGGAGTTATTTGACTTTTAATCAAATTATTTTTCTCCTAAAATTAAATAAATGGAAATAAGGGTAAAATGATTCCCTTCAATGGAAAATTAGGAGAAAATAATTTTGAAGTCATTTTGGTATTTTAAAAATGATTTTTGTTGGGTTTTAATGCAACAGTACCACTATTTGCTTTATTTGAATTTTTGTAGATTTTATTTGCCTCTGAAAATGTGTTCATGTTTTAGAAATTATTTTTCTGAAACTTTTGATATATTATATGCCTATATAGTATTTCAGTTTATTTTGTTTGTTTTCTTTTCCTTCTAATTTTTAAAAAAAACTGGCCACAACCAGCCGCACCAGGCCCACCTCTCTCTCTCCCTCGGCCCATCTATGTGCCAGGCTGACCCAGCAGCCACGCGCGTGCCCGAAGCCCCTTCGCCTCGGTCGACCGCTCACTCCTCGCTCGCCCTGTGCCACTAACCGCTGGGTCCCACTGCCCGATCGCCCCGCCCGCGTCTTCCTCCTCCTCCTCCGCAAGCCACGCAGCGCAGCACCGCCGCCGTATCCCGATCTTCTCGAGATCGCATCCCCGATTCACCCCCTGCCCCAAGACACCCCCTTATAAAGGGCATGCCTCCCTCGTGTGTTTCCCCTTGAAACCCCTCTCTCCCTCGCATCCACGCCACCTCAATCCCTCGCCGGAGTTCACCACAGCCACCTCCACCTTTGCCGCCACCAAGCTTGCCACGACCACCCTCACCGCCGTCCGATGCCACCCCTCGCTCCGTAGTGCTCTCCCACACCTCCCCGTGGCCTCACCCGAGCTCCAGCACCGCCAGAGCACCATCTTCATCAACCACCCAATGTCACCGCCGCCACGAGCTCGTGGCCGTCCTCCTCCGACGTCCCCGAGCTCCACCGAGGCCACAACCGTGATCGCCTTCGTCCGCTTCATCCTCCCTACGAGTTCACCGAGCTCACCGACGAGCGGAGCACCGTCCCCATCGACCACCGAAGCTCGAGCACCTCGCCGGAGTTCATCGCCGCCACGGTGAGCTTCTCCTCCCTCGGATCCTTTTTCAACGGCTTAGATTAGATCTATGTATGGTTAGGTTTTACTTGATTAGATTGGTTTTATTGCGGTTTATTTACGGTTAGTTCGGTTTAGATCTAAACCGGTTCACTGGTTTTCTTTTCTTCGTACACGCGTTAGCGGTTTGCTTATATATCTGCCGAGCGTGGTTTAGCGATGGATCACCCACCGTTTAGCCCCGTAATAGCCCACCACGTAGCACTTGTCCGATTTGTTTTTTGTTCTATTGAAAAACAGGAATAGTTTCAATCTTAGATTTCTTATATCTTTTAGGTTTTAAGTCCAAATTGAGTGATTCTTTTTTGCATTAGAATCAAAATTTCTTGAAGTTTCTGGTAGTGCCATTGGATTTCAAATTTGAGTAGTTTAAAATCTAGTTTAATGAAATTTATTCAAATCACTATTTTGGCCGTATTTTGAGTTTTATAAAAATATTTTTGATTGATTCTTTTTGCTACTGCTTTGTTATTGTTTTGTTTATCCAGCAGCATATAGTTATTTATTTTTAGTTTATTTTAAGTTAGGTTTGTTGCAAAAATAGTACTATTTTGCTTATGTAGTTGTTTTAGTCATATAATTAGTGTTTTTTAATTATTTTTAGTTAATTATCTTTGTAAATTTTTACATGCTGTCATATGTTTATGTTAGACTGTAGTAGATAAATTTTAGTCGGTCGTTGACCATGTTGACCACGCCGCGCCGGGAGCACCAAGGTGGTGGTCTGGACGACGGCGAGGTCTAGGAAGGGGACGACGCGGAGCCAGGGAAGACGCATTAGTGGAAGCCCGCGCGGAGAGGAGTACGAGGGTTCACTGGTTTGGCTGTGGTGTGAGGCTGCCATCGCCGTAGAATAACAGGGGGTGTGGGTGAGTAGAGGGATGGCCTGGCCAGCGGTGGAAGTATACGGGGCGGTGAGGCCTCCGCGGCATCACAGCCGGCCACGGGAGGCAGGAGCACGCGACACGACCGGCGCTGCTTTTGGCGGCTGGAGCAAGAACACCAGAGGTTGAAGAAGCACTACAGCCGTTGGATGGACATCATACGATCACTGCAGCTAGAATCGTTTATATTGACTAAGTTGACAAAGCCCTTGGTACGCGTCAACTTAGTAGGCCCACAGCTCGGATTTGGCAGAGAACATATAGCCCATTTGCGATTTGTAAGAATGTACTACCCATTTTTTAATTCTAATGGAATTTACTACAGCCCATTTACAGTTCGTTAGAAGTACAACCCAACTTCTAGCTAGGACAACAATTAATAATTTCAAACAACCGCTCAAAACAGAATTAAAAAAATTCCCACATTTTGATGGGATCCGAAATATTTTTATTTGAAATTTCTAGTCAGGTTAAATACAATTTCAAAATAAAGTTGTATTACATTAAAATCCAACGAAATATTGCGCGCGCAACAAGTAATGAAATTAAAATTTTCAAATTCCAAAGATAATATATTTTTCAAACTAATTACGTGTTTGGTGCATAGTAACCGTCCAGTTATTATAATTACATCCCATTTATTATTCTTAAAGTCCATTTTCTTGTTAAGCCTAATGCATACCTCATAGGAAAGTTTGCAGCCCAGCGGGGCGGAGAATAACAAGTTGACACGGATATTATGTACAACTGTCGGCCCAGTTGCATTGCTGATGCTGAAAAAAGGCATGTGTAGTACAGTACAACCTAACATGGTTACTCAACCCACATTCAGCGTCGCCGGAAAGGCCCAAACAAGGCTTCTGTACAACTTTTTGAAGTCACTGAGCTCAACTAATAAGTTAAAAAAAATTTAGATTACAGTGGAACCTAATTAAAAGTTGTCACGAGCAAATAAATAATTCAATGGGTCCCACTCGTGCGTGTGCGCGTGTGTGTGCGCGCGCGTGTGTGAGAGAGAGATAGATAGAGAGAGAGACCCATCGGTCGATGCTCGTAAATACATCTTTCAGCCATATGCATTGCTGATGCTCGGTAAAAACTGATATAGTTGACACAATCATATAGAACATCATAGCACACTGAACATGCATACAAAAATTTCACGCAGGCGGCACAATCAGGATGGAAGCAGTGGATCGCTATGGGAAGGGCTATGTTGAAACCAACGAAGTCGTACATAACGGTTCATCGTCTTTATCAATGCCGGGGAATTATCTTGAATGTTGTGCAAAGAAAACAGACAGACAACACAATAAGTTCTGCTAGCACATTAAGTTGACGTATAGCCCTTTCTAAAAAAAGTTCAGGTACAATATTAGAACATGTCACAATCATATATACTGCCATATCAGTGTTTGACACCCATGCTCGGATTTAACTAGTATCTGACAAGATTTAGTTGTTACCTCAAATTAGAGCACATCCAGGCAGCCAGCCCTGCCTCTTCTGCCAAAGAAGAAGTGGCATCCGCCGCGTGATGGAGTAGGCCCTGTGCCATCCATCGTTCCGAGCAATACAGGGAAAGTCTGACATTGACTCTTGTAATGGACGTCGTTGACAGACCCTGGCACCAGCGGTGGCGGCAGGACTTCGATTGATGGATTGACCACTTCTTCGACATGCACGAACACTCGATATAGGTACATCCCTAACGCGGTCCACGGCGGCCTTGGTGGCGACGAATAGTACAACCCCGGTTCTTGCACCAGTATCTCAACACCAATCACCTTCAGTATGGTGGACGGCTTCTTCATCCATGCCATAACCATGAGAGCCCAGCTGTCGTTGATAAGCTCGTTCATGGACTCGCTGTTCCAAGCACGGCGAGGCATGTCGTGGAAGGTAAGCTTTGTTAAAAACTCAAGCTCAGAGGGCACAGAGCCCCATCCTGGGTGCCACCGATCAAAGCTCACCAGCGCGCCATCGCAAAACAAACGCCGGGAAGATTCGAACACACGACTGCAGTCGAAAGTTGTCTGGAACCTGACGAAGAAATCAGCCAGTGGCGGACAGACTTCGACGAGCAAGTCACTTATTTGGATGCCGTGCGCAATGCCAAGAGCTTTGACAAGGTCGTCCGGCGAGACGGGAGGCCGGTCGCCATTGATGGTTACCATCAGCACTTTGCTGGCAAACTGGTCGTCTAGCGCCGCCATGCCACTATTGAGCGACAGTACACAGCGACCGAAGGCAGGAAGGACCTTAGGATCTCCGGCTCGGAGATCCGCGTTGACCAGCGACATGATAGTGCGATTGAGTACAGGGAGTACATGAGGGGGATTTGGGGGAAGTGGAGTAGGAATCGAGATTCCATAGGTGGGGGAGGGGCGGGAGACCGGGGATGAAAAGGTAGCATGAATTTTGAGCACGCGCCAATATGCTCTCGGCGTGCAAGCGCATGAAAACACCGGTGGCACCCACATGTCGGCCTAAGAGTCCTTATTCTTTCTTTTTTGGAGAGCCTGGCCTTCTTTTTCAGGATCTTTTGAGAGCCCGGCCTGAGAGTCATAATTGACCTGTTTGGCATTGCATTACTACTCGGCCCATATTCAACGACACCTCACTGGCCCAAACAAGTGTACATCATCGAAAGGACAGTGGGCTCAAATTATATAACTTGAAAAAAGGAGATATACTCTAAACACTTGAGAATGGCGATGCCCTCATTTAGCCTACCAGTAGTTCCAGACAGTAAACAGTTCAAAACAACGATATATACAACATTCAAACACTAACTAGTGACTACTACTGACATAAACAGCAAGACATGATAGTTCATAAGAAGTCTTGCTACACCACCAAAACGCATCCATCTGCAGCGCTCAGACTTTTGTGATCCATATGAGAATGACATTCTAAACAGAAGCAACTATTACATAGTAAGAGTGACATAGACGAGGATGACCAAATGACAAGGAATATGCATAAAAAAAAGAAAGAACTACCCATCCAGAACCAGCGGCAAAGACAACAAAGTCATTCGAAGAGATGATCCAACACCATCATAATTTGCAGCCCCGCTTCAGTGACCAGTGATCCGGAGACACCAGTACTCCACCCTTTCAATGCAACATCCCAATTACCTATCAACCTGAAGGCTTGGACCACATCACTGCCTGTCATAATTGAGACATCCAAGGATCAAAGTTAATCCAGATGCCTTTGTCATTCTCACCTTCTTTCGGCTGCAGGCTGTATCATTGACAATCAGGGGAGTTTGCTCCCGAACTCCTAGGGCTCGCCGTGTAGACACAGTTTTCCATAGCAAACAGAGCCTCTCTGCCATCAAGGTCCTTGCCAACGGTGATCTCCTGGTTAATCGGATAATTGAGTCTGAGAAACTGAGAGTGTGAACCAAGGATGTTTACCCGCCTCCAACTAAAAAATCCCAAAGGCCCCAACAAGCTGGTATCCTGCTCATAGACGTAACATCCACTGTCCGGATACTCAAGTATTACACGATGCTTGTATACAATGGGGTTTTTGCAATATAACTTTTCCGGCTCATGTGTCTGAATGATCATCAGTCTTTTGCCGTCGTCTGATCAAGCGAGGAAACAGTTGTGCTTCCCTGTTTTTGGCAAAGGTGGTGGGATTACAAAGGGCAGTGTCGGTGCCAAAACCGGCGGATCTCGGGTAGGAGGTCCCGTACTATGTGTCTAAGGCAGATGGTAACAGGAGGCAGGGAACATGATGTTTTACCCAGGTTCGGGCCCTCTTGATGGAGGTAAAACCCTACGTCCTGCTTGGTTTATTCTTGATGATATGGGTAGTACAAGAGTTGATCTACCACGAGATCGGAGAGGCTAAACCCTAGAAGCTAGCCTATGGTATGATGGTATGTTTTCCTATGGACTAAAACCCTTCGGTTTACATAGACACCGAAGAGGGTTAGGGTTACACATGGTCGGTTACAAAGGAGGAGATATCCATATCCGTACTGCCTAGCTTGCCTTCTACGCCAAGTAGAGTCCCATCCGGACACGAGATGAAGTCTTCAATCTTGTATCTTCATAGTCCAACAGTCCGACCAAAGGATATAGTCCGGCTGTCCGGAGACCCCCAAATCCAGGACTCCCTCAGTAGCCCCTGAATCAGGCTTCAATGACAATGAGTTCGGCGCGCAGTGTTGTCTTCAGCATTGCAAGGCGGGTTCCTCCTCCGAACACATCACAAAAGAATTTGAATACAAGGATAGTGTCCGACCCTGCAAAATAAGTTTCCACATACCACCATAGAGAGAATAATATTTCCACAAATCTTAATCTGCTGACACGTTTTGGCAACATGACATCATGCCATGGCTCGGTGATTAGTTGAACCATTTTTCTTTAACCAGCTCCACACATAACGCGAGGCGGTTTCTTGACACGTCTTGTCAAAGCAGAGATCGTGTTCCCCTAATTACGGGATTCTCATCAATACGGTCGTGGGTAACCCAACCGTGTCTAGGACTCCTAGATTATAGGCAAGTCCCAAACGGCTACGGAGAGGACGCTTGATATTCACCCTGTTTATAAAGGGACAAGGCTTTTACTTTTTTCCCTCCCGTGCTCAATCGAATCCTTCCCCGCCTCGAGTTCTAACACCCAAAGCCCAGGTCAGGTACTTCGGACCTTCAATCATGTCCAGATCTAGCCTTCAAGGCCGGTGGATGCCCTCCTCCATTACGGAAGAGGATATCAAGAAGTTGAGAGAGGCCAGATACTTGACCGCCGAAATTCTGCATAGGCTGCCCACCCGAGGGCAGGTCATCCCTACTCCCGAACCCGACGAGAGCGTCGTGTTCGTCTCCCACTTCCTCTGAGGTCTAGTCCTCACTCTTGATCCCTTTCTTAGGGGTTTGATGTTCTATTACGGGCTAGATTTCCACGATCTAGCCTCGGACTCCTTTCTCCACATCTCGGCATTTATTGTCGTATGTGAGGCCTTCCTCCACATTACCCCTCACTTCGGCCTGTGGCTCAAGACCTTCGACGTGAAGCCGAAGATGGTTGAGGGGCAGCACACAGCGTGCGGAGGCGCATTAATAAGCAAGATCGCTGGAGCTCCATGGCCAAAGGGTTCCTTTCCTGAGGTGTCTGGATTATGGCAACATGAGTGGTTTTACATGGCAACTCCCAGAAGTGCCAAGTGGGCGGCTGCCCCCGCTTTCCGCTCGGGCCCTCCACCACAACTGATGTCATGGATTAGCAGAGGGCTGAGTTGGGGTCCAGCCAAGGACGTGCCTATACTGCAGAGCCGCATTCAAGATCTCTTCGAAGGAGATTTCAGTCTAGTTACGGTGGTGCAAGTCATGCTGGTTCGACGAATCCAGCCATGCAAACGCCGGCCCTCCGCATGTGGGAGTTCAACCTAGAAGGACCACGCACTATTTAGAATTTCCTCGGCCTGATGCACGAGGAGATGTATAAATCATTCTTCAACCCCAAATAGAGTGTCCGGACACTACCGAGGACGTGGGCCTGAGCAGCAACCATACCGCCGACCAAGTAAGTAATCCTCTAGCCGAACACACCGTCTTTCATTTATCATGACGTCAATATGAGAAATTGCTCTTTGACCAGGACTGGCTAACAAAGGCGAAGATGATTCGGTGTTCGGCCCCCCTTCCTGAGGGTTTCGAAAATCCGGTACTGGAAAAGATGCTCGAGCTAGCACCTTGTCCGGAGCCCTCAAAGGAAGATAAAGGGGGGAATAAAGAGGGCGAAAGGGGGCCTCCACCGCTACCTATTCCGACCAAGGGAACAGGCGCCTCCATGAGGGAGGATAACCAAGGGGAGGAATCTGACATTCTCTCACCTCGGGGAAGGAAGAGGACTACCTCTGAAGATTCGGAAACCAAGGTTTCCAAACGGGAGAAGAAATCTCCACCAGAGGGTCCTGCCTTGGAGGGTGCTCTTGCCGCACAAAGTCCGCGCGGGGATCTTCCCTCTAACGAGCTGTAAGTAATCAAAAAGTACTTTAATAGTGAAGATATACCGCCTTACCTCTGAGGAAAATAACCGAAGCATTTATCTTGTAGTTCGGATCTTAGCCCTTCTTAGTAGAGCTCGTCTTCGGGGGATCTTCTTCCGGAGATGATGGAGAGCCAAACGCCTCCCCCGGACCTCCCCGCTCAAGAAGCGGGCGACCTTGAAGTGTCGTCATGGAGGGCCTCTCCGGATCCGGTGAGGCCAGAAGATAATCCTATAGTCACCTGAAGTCCCCAGCGTCCGGCTCTCGAAGAGAGCAAACAAAAGAGTCTGACATCGTCTGGTATGCGGTCGGACGTACTGAGGGAGCTGTTGGAGTGAGCGACCATCTCAGAAGAACACCGTACGTTGATGGGTACGGTGATGGAAATAATTTTGTCCGCCGAAAGCGGATTGCATGAAGCCTTTATGAGTCTACTGACGGGCTTTGAGGTACGTGAAATGATATACTTTTTGATAGTACCGCACATTTTTAGGTGTGCCCTGTGTAGATAGTAGCCCCTGAGACTATGGTTGTCGTCGAGAATGGCGGTGAACAAAGGATCACAGTCCCAGGTGGTAACCAAACCGCCTTTATGTGCAGGTGGCTGGAGCTCCGGTGGCTGGCCGGACTCATGAGATTGCCGAACTAAAGCGACAACTGGATGCGGCGGATGCCGACATCGAGCTTGTCAATAACGGCTTGACGAGGCACATGGTAAGTGATATTTTCTGGTGAACGTCACATAGTAAGAGCAGCGTGACGCCAATATCTTTAATATGTTGTGACTACAAATGGAGCTGCCACCGTGGAGACCCTTCGGGCGGAACTTGCCCGAGCCAAGGAACAAGCAAGAATTAGTAATGCTGCCGCTTTAAAGGCGGCCGAAGAGTTGAGAGCTGAGAAGGCCGCGCATTGTGAGAGCAAAGAGAAGATGGCCAAGATGGCTGTAAAGTTAAAAGACACGGCCGACCGTTGCCAGTTCCTTGAAGAAGAAAACCGAGCGAAGGCGACAGACCTTGAAAAGGCCACGATGGCGACCAAAGACACCCGCTCTGCTATGAGGGCGAAGAAGGAGGAGCTGTGTGAAGCCGGGGATATTGCGGCTGGGAAGCCCTTTATGCCGCGGAGGAAGTTCGAAGATCCGCGGTATGCCCCTCTGGATCGGCTGTGGAGTTCTGCAGACACATATATGGACTTGGCGGCGAGCATTGTTGATGCGGCTGAATACTTCTGAGATCAAACAGATCGTGAAGTGGACAAGCTGTTCTGGTCGCAATTTAATGTTCCAGAGCGTCTGCTTCCCTTGACAGATCAACTAGCCGAATGGGCCGAACTCAATAGATTGTCCGAACTCGCCATGAGGTCCGTCGTAGATCATCTGTGGCCGGAAAACCCGAAGCCGAACAACTATTTCAGCTTAGTGCAGCAGTTCCTTGGAGCGGTGCCGCGCATCAATGCGATGAAGAGGTCAGCGTGTATAGAAGGCTCGCGGATGGCCCTTGCCCGTGTCAAAGCATACTGGGCGGAGATGGATGCTACCACTGTTGCGGCGCAGGATTCGACCATAGGCCGAGTGGCTGCCGAGCACTATTTCGAAGAAGTTCTCGAGGGTGCTCGTTTGATAGAGGCCCAGTGCTCGAAGAATATTATGTTTAAGTGACATGTATTCCCATTGTAAACACAATGTTTTTATGAAATTTATTAAGGCTTATTTATACTTTTGCCTGGAAGTAATATGATGCCTCTTGTGCGGCCGTTTATGTATATATGGTGTATATAACCTGAAAGATTGCAGTCGTCGGCTTCAACCCCCACGCATATAATGTGGAGGTGTTCGCAAAAGACACGTGTTCACACTTAACCCAATGTCTTGGTCCTATTAAGGAGGTGATAGCACAGCGAACGAGGCAACTGGATTATAATGCTTTAACACTTTCACTTAGCCATAGGAGTTTGACTGTGGGGCTACTATACAGCCCCTGGTGGCTCTACACTCTCCCAAATTCGGGATGCGTACATGCCTGGCCGGGAAACGACCCTTTGTTAAGGCAGAGGAATTCTAACATTCCGATAGGTCATTGAGTGGTTGACCAGTCTCACGCTATATCATGACAGTCAGTTTTCGGCTTTCTCTACTGAGATGCTCGTCCGGATGAACTGCGACACAATCGCAGTAGTTCTCCTGGTGCCACCTTAGCCAATAGAGCAGAACATAAGGCAGCAAAACTCAGGAGCCGGGCAAACCCAACATTTGACCAAAGACACGATTCGGAGCTAATGCATATAAGGCCAAACTCGTGACGCTGAACAATCCCTAAGGTATTCGGTCTTTATGGTATAAACCGGGCCTAAACAGTGCACTTTGTAAGAAGCCCCTGGTGTCCAGGTACGTGCATTATTCTGACGTGGCCACATGCCAAGACGTCAGCATCCTTCTCAATAGTACTGAGAATCTGAGGGATGTGTATCAACAAGAGACAGTAAGAAAGGTTTACCCATGGTCTTAATCTAAAAACAATCCTTGGAACGGGTCCCAGCTGCACGTCTGCGCCTGTGTCTCCATTGTGCCGTATCCTGGACGGGTGTAACATGATGGTCATCTGTAAAAGAGAGGAACTTAGGTGAAAAGTTGCCGTGCAAAAAGGTAGGTTTAAAGAAACCATGTATAATTCAAGATGAGTAAAAATTGCCACTTGTCTGTGCGCGTTGAGCCCCTTGTATTTGTAATAGGGGTGTGGCCATCAAACCTGTATGAATTACATATAGCTGCTTCGGACTCCTCTAACCGTGTCTGTAGTCTTGAGGACCTGTCGAATGCTTTTGGTGGTGAGGCTTTTTTAGTGTGCGGCTGCCGAGGCAGCCACACTCTCTTCGGCGCGCAGGGATCGCTCAATATTTCCATTTACTGTAATGATGCCACGTGGACCAGGCATCTTAAGCGTGAGAGAAGCGTAATGCGGTATTGCATTAAAGCGAGCGAAAGCTTCGCGTCCAAGTAGTGCTTGATAGCCACTTTGGAATGGAGCAATGTGGAAGGTTAAATTTTTGCTACGAAGGTTATCAGGGAAGCTGAATATAACCTCTAGTAGAAGGGAGCCCGTATAATGAGCCCCTGGGCCTGGTGTTACTCCTTTAAAGGTAGTATTGCTGTGGCAAATTTTCGTTGGGTCTATCCCCATATTGCGGATTGTGTCCTGATATATCAGGTTTAGACTGCTGCCACCGTCCATTAGGACTCGTGTGAAGTGGTATCCGTCAATTATTGGGTCTAATACCAAGGTAGCCCATCCTGCACGCCGGATACTTACTGAGTAATCCCGATGGTCGAAAGTGATCGGTTGAGACTACTAGTGGCAGGACTCCACGATGATAGGCCCTTGGGCATATTTATCTGGGAGTGCCGCTTTGTTTCTCCCCTTGATCACGTGTAACACGTTTACTGTTTTGACTTCTGGTGGAAATTTCTTTTGTTCCCCAGTGTCATGCTTGAGAGGCTCATCCTCGTCTTCGCTTGGTGTATCCTCCCCCTTGTGTACGGCATTGAGCTTGCCGGACTGCTTGAAGACCCAACAGTCTCTGTGGGTATGATTAGCGGGTTTACCAGGGGTGCTATGGATCTGACATATTTGGTCCAGAATTTTGTTTAGGCTGGACAGTTCGTCTCTACTGCCTTTAGGGGACGGCTTTTGCTGACCTGGCCGAGAGCTTCTGAATCCGGCGTTGACCGCCGTGCTCTTCGGACTGTCTTCTTTATTTCGGCGCTTATTATTTTTGCTGCGTCGTGATTTCCCGTTTCCATCTCTAACTTCGGATGTACTTGGGTCGCTGGTGCCGCATCTGGCTAGCCAGCTGTCCTCACCCGCGCAAAAGCTGGTCATGAGGCTTGTTAGTGCTGCCATTGTTCTCAACTTTTCTTTGCCAAGGTGTCTAGCAAGCCATTCGTCACGAACGCTGTGTTTGAAAGCCGCTAAGGTTTCGGCGTCCGGGTCGACTATTTGGTTCTTTTTAGTAAGAAACATGTTCCAAAGCTTTCGGGCTGACTCTCCGGGCTGTTGAGTTATATGACTCAAATCATCCGCATCCGGAGGTCGGACATAAGTCCCTTGAAAATTTGCCCGAAAAGCATCTTCGAGCTCTTCCCAGCTTCCAATGGAGCTTTCGGGGAGGCTTTTAAGCCAGTGCCGAGCTGGCCCTTTGAGCTTGAGGGGTAAGTACTTGATGGCGTGGAGATCATCTCCTCGAGCCATATGGATATGGAGGATATAGTCCTCAATCCAGACCCAGGGTCTGTTGTTCCGTCGTATGCCTCTATGTTTACGGGTTTGAATCCCTCTAGAAATTCATGGTCCAGCACCTCGTTGGTGAAACATAGGGGGTGTGCGGCACCCCTGTATCTGGGTGTACCATGGTGTTCGGATGTTTGTTGTGTTGCATCGTATGCTGGAGCGTGCTCACGTGGTTGTCGGTGTCAAAACCGGCGGATCTCGGGTAGGGGGTCCCGAACTGTGCGTCTAGGTCGGATGGTAACAGGAGGCAAGGGACATGAAGTTTTACCCAGGTTCGGGCCCTCTCGATGGAGGTAAAACCCTACGTCCTGCTTGATTAATATTGATGATATGGGTAGTACAAGAGTAGATCTACCACGAGATCGAGGAGGCTAAACCCTAGAAGCTAGCCTATGGTATGATTGTTGATGTGTACGTTGTCCTACGGACTAAAACCCTCCGGTTTATATAGACACCAGAGAGGGTTAGGGTTACACAAAGTCGGTTACAATGGTAGGATATCTTCATATCCGTATCGCCAAGCTTGCCTTCCACGCCAAGGAAAGTCCCTCCCGGACACGGGACGGAGTCTTCAATCTTGTATCTCCATAGTCTAGGAGTCCGGCTGAAGGTATAGTCCGGCTATCCGAACAACCCCTAATCCAGGACTCACTCAGTAGCCCCTGAACCAGGCTTCAATGACGACGAGTCCGGCGCGCAGATTGTCTTCGGCATTGCAAGGCGGGTTCCTCCTCCAAGTACTTCATATAAGATTGTGAACACAAAGATAGTGTCCGGCTTTGCAAAATAAGTTTCCACATATTGCCATAGAGAGAATAATATTTACACCAATCTAATCTGCTGACGTATTCCGTAGCGTGTCACACCACGGCCAAGCCTTTATCCGAGTCGTTTCATTACCCCACCTCAGTGCGTCATGCGAGGCGGTTTCCTTGGCACATCTTGTTAAAGCAGAGATCGTGTCCCCTTATCCCGGGATTCTCACCAATACGGGCATGGGTAACCCAACCGCGCCATCGATTACGATGCTTGGAGATAAGCGAGTTTTACCAGGCTGGTGGGGACATGTAGTTGCATCCACCCATATAAGGGGATAAAGATCCACCTTTTCACCTATGCCTTCTTCCTCCTTCGCCTATCCATTCTTGCGCACTCGAGCTCCAGCGCCCAAGTCCGCGCTCCCCACCTCAACCTTCTCCAGCCATGTCCGGAGCGGGAGGCAAGTGGATGGTCTCCTCCGTCATGGAGGGTCATATCAAAAAGCTGAGGAAGGCTGGATACCTGTCTAACGACATTGCGCACTGGCTTCCCGAAGAGGGGCAGCTCATCCCCACCCCTAGGCCCCATGAGAGGGTGGTGTTCCTCCCCCATTTCCTCCGCGGACTAGGTTTCCCTCTCCATCCATTTGTCCGGGGGCTCATGTTCTACTATGGCCTGGATTTTCACAATCTGGCCCCGAATTTTTTCCTCAACATCTCGGCGTTTATCGTCGTGTGCGAGGGTTTCCTCCGCATCCGCCCCCATTTCGGCCTATGGCTCAAGACTTTCAACGTCAAGCCGAAGGTGGTGCGCGGCAACCAGGCGGAGTGCGGAGGCGCCATGGTGGGCAAGATGCCGAACATCTTATGGCTCGAGGGCTCCTTTGTGGAGACCCTGATGGGGTGGCAATCGGGGTGGTTTTACATAACCGAGCCGCACGACCCTAAGTGGGTCGCAGCCCCCGAGTTCCGGTCCGGACCCCCAACGCAGCTCACATCCTGGACAGAGACGGGCCTGTCGTGGGGCAGCAAAAAGGAGGTGACCGGACTGCAAACATGCATCCAATCCCAAGTGGACAAGCAGCTCAGGCTCGTCAACGTAGTCCAGGTTATGCTCATCCGCCTGAGCCTCCCGTGTCAACGACGGGCCTTCAATCTATGGGAGTTCAATCTGGCGCAGCACCAAACTCTGAGCTGGCTCTTCGACACGACGTACGAAGATGCCTGGAAGGTTCTTTTCAAGGGCGCCGAGGCTCCCGCATCTGCTAGCGAGGATCGCGAATTCAGCGCGCAGTGTCACGCTAGCGCGGTAATTTTTTTGTACCTTTTACAGGGCACTAGTTTTTCATAGTTTAACTCTGTGCGGGATTTAAGTTCCCTTACCTTGGACAGGATTGGCAGGTGAAGTCCAGACGAATCGACTGGCCGACACCTTTGCCTGAAGACCCAGCCGATGCCCATTTGGCGAAGCTGCTGGTTCCGGCACCCTATGTGGTGCTGGAGAAGAAGGCTGTAAAAAAGGCCGCGGGGACTCGAAAGAGTGCCCGGCGCCAGGAGGCATCGGATCCATCATCTGACGGTTCTAAGGCGCATTCCTCCCGTGAAGACGAGGAGGAAGAAGAGACCTCTCCCCCTTCAGCGGGGGGAGAGAAGAAAAGGAAGGCCGCCCTCTCAGGGGAGGCCGGAGGGTCCAAGAAGGGGAAAACCCTTCCTCAGGACTGCTCCATCGACGTCGACGGTGGCGGAGAGGAGTGGCAGCCCAGGACCAAGCCCCTGGCAAAATTGTAAGTATCTGGATACCAGAGTAATTCATAGTATTCGTTTATTGCATAGCTTTCCCTTACGTCGAATATGTTTATGCAGCCCACCCAAAGACCGGCTCAACGCGTCGTCGAGCGGCTCACTGGACTCGTCGGATGTGAACTCGCTTCTGACGGCTTCCTCCCCCCGCCCTACGGACGACACCGAAGTGTTGTCCCAACAGGTTCCAAGCCGGGAGGAGGTGGTCCTGGAGGCGCCGCAAGGCGACTTCCCGGACTCCAGGAGTAAAGGGGATGAACCCCCCAGGGATCCAAGTCCGGCGCTAGGCCGGACACTGCTCCGGAACCTTCAAAGGTTCCAGAGTCCGGCGGGTGACCTCCTTCCAAGAGGAGCCAGCCCACTGTGCCGGTGGCCCCCGTCCAACCGGAGGCACTGGACAATATGTTGGAGGCGCTCCAAGGTGCCTCCATCGACGAGGAGCACCGTGCCATTATGAGTGCGGTGGTCCAGAAGGTTCAGTCCGCCAAGAGCGTCCTGACTGAAGCTTGTAGTAGCCTTTTGAGAGGCTTGGAGGTAAGTAAAGAATGTGTAAATAATATGACCGCACAGAGAGTAGCCCCTGATGCTCTGTTTCGCGTTCGGGAAGAAAAGCCGAATAGAGGATCAAATAAAATTCGCAGGAGTCTAACAAAAGGAGTCAATATGCGTATGCAGGCTTCTCTGCTTGTGTCCGCCACACTGACTGTGGCAGTGGACACGCTAAAGCAGAACCTCGAGCGGTCCGAGCAAGAGCTCGGTCGTGGCAAGAAGCAGCTCGAGGACAATGAAGGTAAGAAATACCTTGTTTAAATATATATAAAAAAGGTGCAATTGCAAAAAATGACAGGATTATCGTGGCTATTGTACGGGCCATGTCTGAGGTGGCGACCCTTAAGCAAGCGCTGGACGAGGCCGAGAAGAGGGCGGCCACGAAGCGCACCGAGCGGGACAAGTGTGAGGCCGAGGTTGGCAAGGTGCAGCAAGAGCTCCAGGCTCTCATGGAAAAACATGAGAGTTTGGAGCTTGACTCAAAGACGCGAGCGTCCGAGCTCGCGGTGGCTATTGAAAATGCCACGTCTGTCAAGGCTGAATCCCAGAAGACCCTCCAGGAGTAGGATGAGGTGAAGAAGATAGCGGCGGGTAAGGCATTCTTTATGCAAAGCAAACACATAAACGTGAGTTACTTGTTACTTACCCGAATCCGGAGCTCTCCAGGATCGTTTGCAGATCTTCCCCGGAGTGTGTCCGATGCCGCCGCATTCTATCGAGCCGAGGAGGGCAGCTCGACGGAGAAGGTGTTCTGGTCTCAGTACGCTGAGGCCGGACACCCCATGCCCCTGAGCGACCAGCTGAAGCAACTGGTCGAGCTCCACAAGGCAGCCGAATAGGCCATGAAGGGCGTCATTGTTCGGCTGTGTCCTGGAGGGGCTCTGCCTGGGAGCTATTTCGGGCTGGTACAACGGCTGGTGGAGGCATGTCCAAGGCTCGAAGTCATCAAGCGCTCCGTCTGCATTGAGGGTGCCCGTAGGGCCCTTGCCCGTGCTAAGGTGCACTGGGGCAAGCTGGATGCTGAGAAGCTTGTGAAGGACGGGCCACCGCCGGGGAAAGAGCATCGCAAGCCCGAGAGTTACTATAAGGATGTTCTGAAGGGTGCCTGCCTTGTGGCGGATGAATGTTCTAGGGATGTAATTTTTGAGTGAAACTTGCTCGTTTTGTCCTGTGCGCTGAAAACTTGTTTATATGCGCTAAGCAATGCTATTGGAATTTAAAATATTACCTTCTGTGCGGCTGTTTATCAATTCTGAGAGATGGCGAGTCGTCGGCTTCTGCCCCCGTGCCGCTAGTGCTGTGGTGTTCGGGGATAAACCTGAGCGCTCTTTTTCCCATGTTTGGGTCCTTCGAGGGAGGCGCTCAGCCCAACGAACAAGGCAATCGGACTATAATGCGTGAACACTCTCACTTAGCCATAGAATTCTATAATTTTAAATTTCGGCGAAGCCCCTGGTATTCGGAAGACTGAGTTCGGGGCGCTATCCATGCCTTGGCCGGACAGAGCCGGCTCCTCGCCCTATGCGGCATAAGTCTTTAGGGACTCGAAAAAACCTCTCGAATAGCGACCAGCTCTCGCGTCATCATGACAGTCAGTTTTAGCTTTCTACACTGAGGTGCTCGACCCAGCTCAACTGGGGCACAATCGCCGTGGTTCTCCTAGTGCTACCTTAGCCGATATAGCGGAACGTAAGGCACCAAAACATAGGAGCCGGGCAAACCCAACTATTGACCCAAGACATGATTCGGAGCCGATGCATATAATGCTATAAGTTTGGGGTGCCGCACTTGTTAAAGTGTTCGGACTTCTCACACCATATTGAGGGGTACTAAAGCCCGTGGCGTATTTTGGCCGTACCAACGTGTACGGGTGCAACATGTCGTTAAGGAACATATATATATATATATTATAAAGGTAATGCAAAAATAGACGAAAGCAATGCATTGTTTATTAAAAAGGTGTGCAATCAAGGCAGAACGATACAAGTAATGCGATAAGTGGAAGGTTGGACTAGTTAACATGTCCGTTCCAGGGGCAAGCTGCGGAATAGTATGCAGAACGGGTATACTGCTCGTGATAGAGACCACCTGGGTGTTCCGTAGTGCGGTGTGGCTTGTCTGCTTCCCTGGTTCCTGCATCATTTGTGCGGCAATTGAACTGCCGAGCAGGCCTTCCAAAGGATGAAGTCCTGAAAGTAAGATAAAATTAAAAAATCGGCAGCCCCTGGTACGGTTTAAGCCGTGTTTTGGGCGTGCCGTGATGGTGCCCCTCCCTCTGTGCCATGGTATCTCTAGAGCGTAGTTATGTACGCGAAGTACTGGCGTCGCCTTTTTGCGAGGGTTGGGGTTGGGGCCGCATTGCTACGCCTGCTCGGATCGTGCCAGGCGGTGTTGTTGTAGGTTACTCCGGGTGCGCTTGACGATGTCCGGTCGTTTAGTGGCCGGACTGGAGAACTACCTGGAGAGGCTGCTTTGTACTTCTGCTGCAAGGGCCGCCGTGTGCTCCTCCGTTCGGAAGGAGCGTTCGGTGTTTCCATTGACCGTAATTACTCCTCGAGGGCCTGGCATCTTGAGCTTAAGGTATGCGTAGTGCGGTACCGCATTGAACTTAGCGAATACGGTTCGCCCGAGCAGTGCGTGATAACCACTGCGAAACGGGACTATGTCGAAGATTAACTCCTCGCTTTGGAAATTATCCGGAGATCTGAAGACCACTTCAAGTGTGACTGAGCCTGTACAGTTGGCCTCTACACCTGGTATTACGCCTTTAAAGGTCGTTTTGGTGGGCTTAATCCTCGAGGGATCTATGCCCATTTTCCACATTGTATCCTGGTAAAGCAGGTTCAGGCTACTGCTGCCGTCCATAAGGACTCTAGTGAGATGAAATCCATCAATAATTGGGTCTAGAACCAATGCGGCGAATCTGGCATGACAGATGCTAGTGGGATGGTCCCTTCGATCAAATGTGATCGGGCAGGAGGACCATGGGTTGAACTTTGGGGCGACTGGCTCTACCGCGTATACGTCCCTTAACACACGCTTCCGCTCCCTTTTGGGGACATGGGTTGCGTATATCATGTTCACCGCCCGCACTTGTGGGGGAAAACCCTTCTGTCCATTGTTGTTCGGCGGCCGGGGCTCCTCGTCGTCATCGCTATGCAGCCCCTTGTCTTCATTTTCGGCGTTTAGCTTGCCTGCTTGCTTGAACTCCCAACAATCCCTGTTGGTGTGATTGGCTGGCTTTTCGTGGGTGCCATGTATCTGGCACGAGCGGTCGAGTATTCGGTCAAAACTGGACGGGCCCCTAGGATTCCTTTTGAATGGCTTTTTCCACTGACCGGATTTAGAGCCCCTGAATCCAGCATTAACTGTCGTATCCTCAGCATTGTCGCCGTTAATGCGACGCTTCTGCTTGTTGCGACGCGACCTGCCACTACTGTCCCTGGTGTCCGAATTACCAGGGTTCTTGGTCATATTGTTGCTACAAGCAAGCCAGCTGTCTTCTCCCACGCAAAAGCGGGTCATGAGTGTCGTGAGTGCTGCCATAGATTTCGGCTTTTCCTGTCCAAGGTGCCGGGCCAGCCACTCGTCATGGATATTGTGTTTGAAGGCTGCTAGGGCCTCAGCGTCCGAATAGCCGACTATTTGATTTTTCTTTGTTAGGAACCGTGTCCAGAATTGCCAGGCCGATTCCTCTGGCTGCTGAATTACGTGACTTAGGTCATCAGCGTCTGGGGGTCGCACATAAGTCCCTGGAAATTGTCGAGGAATGCGGCTTCCAGGTCCTCCCAACAACTGATTGATCCTGTTTGCAAGCTGTTAAGCCAATGCCGAGCTAGTCCTTTAAGCTTGAGTGCGAGGTATTTGATGGCGTGGAAATCATCAACGCGGGCCATGTGGATATGAAGGAGATAATCCTTGATCCATACTGCAGGATCTGTTGTGCCATCATATGATTCTATGTTTACAGGTTTGAAACCCTCGGGGATTTGAGGATCCATTATTTCGTCTGTAAAGCAGAGTGGGTGTGCGGCGCCTCTGTACTGGGCTATATCGTGACGTAGCTCCAATGAGCCTTGTCTACTGTGTTCGGCCCCGCCGAATTTGTGGCCGTCGTGACGGTTACCATCTCGAGCCATGGGGCGCCCACGCGATCCATAGATCGATCTTGTTTGCCTTGCCTTGTCCTCCAATATGTCTTGTAAGTCCGGCGCATATTCCCGTGCCTTGGAACGGGGTGCGGCTTGAGTGGAGGGCCGAGAGGCCTCTCTGTCGCGACCACGAGGTGGCCGGTCGGCCACATCAAGTGCTTCCTCCTCTAATCGGGGTAGCAACCTGCGCCTTGGGTAGCTCTTGGAGGGGCGTTCGAGTTTATGCTCTTCGGCCGCGAGGACTTCAGTCCATCTGTCGACTAGCAAATCTTGATCAGCTCTAAGCTGTTGCTGTTTTTTCTTGAGGCTTCTTGCCGTGGCCATAAGCCTGCGTTGAAAACGCTTTTGCTCGACGGGATCCTCTGGCACGACGAATTCGTCGTCGTCGAGGCTTGCCTCGTCTTCGGAGGGAGGCATATAATTATCGTCCTCGACCTCTCTGTCTGTCGCTCTCTCATGAGGGCTGGTTTCTCCATCCTCATGTGCTAAATCTTGCTGGAGGGGGTTTTCTTCGGCGCTTTCCGGAGTATTATTATCTCCTGTGTTGGAATCATCGTGTTTGTTTTGGTGGGACTTTGAGCAGCGCCGCTGATGCCGGCGCTTAGGCTATTTCTTGGAGGGGTCATCCTCCGCTGTTCTGTCGCCATCTCCCTCTTTTGGGGTGTCCACCATGTATATGTCATACAATGAGGTGGCTTTCCAGGGCCTAGTAGGCGCTGGTTCTTCATCATCTCCTTCATCGGCGTCCATACCGTCGATGTCTTCGGAGTCGAAGTCAAGCATGTCGGTTAAGTCATTGACAGTGGCTACAAAGTGGGTGGTGGGTGGGCTTTGAATTTCTTCATCGTCCGTACCCCAACCTTGCTGACCGTAGTCTGGCCAGGGCTCTCCTGATAAAGAGAGAGACTTTAGTGACTTCAGGATATCGCCGAAAGGCGAGTGCTGAAAGATGTCCGCAGCAGTGAACTCCATGATCGGCGCCCAATCGGATTCGATCGGTAGGGGCGCGGAGGGTTCGGGGTCCGGAGAGGAGTCCGGCTCCTGGGAGTCATGTGTCTTGCAGAATATGGGGCTGGTGCTTGGCTCAATCGCCGTTGGGGTCGCAGCTCCCGATTTGGCGTCCAACCGCCCATCCTCGATCGACGCAGTTGGCTCTGAATTAAGGGTCGGAGCCGATGCGGGTGCGGCCTCCAGGGCACTGTTCGGCGGCAGAGCTAGATCATGCTCGTCATAACAGTGCGGTGTGCTCGGCAGTGGCTCGAATCCATCAAAGATAAAGTCCCCGCGGATGTCAGCCGTGTAGTTAAAACTTCCAAATCTGACCTGACGGCCAGGGGCGTAGCTTTTGATCTACTCCAGACGGCCAAGCGAATTGGCCCACAATGCGAAGCCGCTGAAGACGAAGATCTGTCCGGGGAGGAAGGTCTCACCCTGGACTGCATCGCTATCGATGATCGTAGGAGCCATCGAGCCTGACGGCGACGACACAGAGGAACTCTCAATGAAAGCACTAATGTCGGTGTCAAAACCGGCGGATCTCGGGCAGGGGGTCCCGAACTGTGCGTCTAGGCCGGATGGTAACAGGAGGCAAGGGACATGAAGTTTTACCCAGGTTCGGGCCCTCTCGATGGAGGTAAAACCCTACGTCCTGCTTGATTAATATTGATGATATGGGTAGTACAAGAGTAGATCTACTACGAGATCAAGGAGGCTAAACCCTAGAAGCTAGCCTATGGTATGATTGTTGATGTGTACGTTGTCCTACGGACTATAACCCTCCGGTTTATATAGACACCGGAGAGGGTTAGGGTTAAACAAAGTCAGTTACAATGGTAGGAGATCTTCACATCCGTATCGCCAAGCTTGCCTTCCACGCCAAGGAGAGTCCCTCCCGGACACGGGACGGAGTCTTCAATCTTGTATCTCCATAGTCCAGGAGTCCGGCTGAAGGTATAGTCCGGCTATTCGAACACCCCCTAATCCAGGACTCCCTTAGTGGTCCATAGATGGATCTGGTTGCGCCTTCCTTTTGATGCGAGCCCTCGCGTGGATCACTTATTGGCTTATGTGCGGCGTTGTTTGCCGCTCTATGTTGGCCGTGAGGTCATCTATCCGGCCAGATGGCCGTTTTAAATTTTGGTTGCGGGGGATCTAAGGCCTCGTCATCGAATTCAGGTAGAAACTTCCGCTTCGGGTAGCTCTTGGTGGCGTGATTACCGCCGTACTTCGCTGCTGTGTTGAGCACTTTACTCCATCTGATTCGGAGTGTGTCTTGCGCAGCCTTGAGCCTTTGCTTCTGGTTTTTTATACTCCTCACAGAGGTAACAAGCCTTTGATGGGCATTATGTTGCTCTGGGTGTCTGTCTGGTGTGATGTCGTCCGGACTATTATCTTTGACAGAGTCGGGTTGTTCGGTTTGATTCTCCGTGTTGCCGTGGTCCGGTGATGGTTCACCCTACTCTAACACTGGGTCTATATGATCGTTGTTTCTGCCGAGGCGGGATTTGGAGCGGCGCTTACGCCGCCGCTTTGACTGCTCCTCGAGGGGACAACCCTTCATTGCGTCCTTCCGTTCCTCGTTGTCGTCTTCTTTTGGTGTGTCCACCATGTATACATCATATGATGAAGTGGGCGTCCAGTGCCCTGTGGGCAGTGGTTCCTGTTCATGTCCTGCATCATCGTCCATACCGTTGATGTCTTCGGAGTCGAAGTCGAGCATGTCAGTTAAGTCATCGACAGTGGCTACTAACTGGGTGGTGGGTGGGCCGCAAATTTCTTTGTTGTCCACATCCCAATCCTGCCGGACATAGTTCGGCCAGGATCCTCCTGACAAGGAGAGAGACGTTAATGAGTTCAGTATGTCGCCAAACAGCGAGTGCTGAAAAATATCCGCGGAGGTAAATTCCATGATCGGCGCCCAATCGGATTCGCTAGGAACGGGCGCAGGCGGTTCGGAGTCCGTGGCCGGAGAAGGATCCAGCAGTTTAACAACACGTCTCTCGTGCAGGGTAAGGTCGATGTTCGGCTCGATTGCCGATGAGGATAAGGCTTCCGTGGCGGGCTCCATCCACCCATCCATGGACGGCGCAACTAGCTCCGAATTGAGGGTCGGAGCCGCTGCTGGTGCGATCTCCTAAACACTGTCTGATGGTAGAGCTAAATCGTACTCATTGTGACCGCGTGCCGTACAAGGCAGAGGCTCGAATCCGTCAAAGATCAAGTCTCCGCGGATATCGGCCATGTAGTTTAAGCTTCCAAACCTGACCTGGTGGCCAGGGGCGTAACTTTCGATCTGCTCCAGATGGCCAAGCGAGTTGGCCCGCAGTGCGAAGCCGCCGAACACAAAGATCTGTCCCAGGAGAAAAGTCTCACCCTGGACTGTATTACTATCGATGATAGAAGGAGCCATCAAGCCTAACGGCGACGACATAGAGGAACTCTCAATGAAAGCACCAATGTCGGTGTCAAAACCCGCGGATCTCAGGTAGGGGGTCCCGAACTGTGCGTCTAAGGCGGATGGTAATAGGAGGCAGGGAACACGATGTTTTACGCAGGTTCGGGCCCTCTTGGTGGTGGTAAAACCCTACGTCCTGCTTGATTTATTCTTGATGATATGGGCAGTACAAGAGTTGATCTACCACGAGATCGGAGAGGCTAAACCCCAGAAGCTAGCCTATGGTATGATGGTATGTTGTCCTACGGACTAAAACCCTCTGGTTTATATAGACACCGGAGAGGGTTAGGGTTACACAAGGTCGGTTACAAAGGAGGAGATATCCATATCGGTACCTCCTAGCTTGCCTTCTATGCCAAGTAGAGTCCCATCCGGACACGAGACGAAGTCTTCAATCTTGTATCTTCATAGTCCAACAGTCCGGCCAAAGGATATAGTCCGGCTGTCTGGAGACCCCCTAATCCAGGACTCCCTCAGACAGTAACTGTAGGGACACTGCATCATATCAAAAAGGACAGGCATTGTTAATGTAAGATCAACATTGTTAGAAGTATGAGTAGGATAATGCAAGAAACAGCATTGATATGTCCCTGTTGGAACTAGGAGGAAAATACAGGGAAATGTATACTGGGTTCGAAAATATAGAAGTGCCATGCATGGTTATACTCATGTTATCTCACAATCGATTCTTCACAGGAAACTACCATGTCATGCATGTTATGTAATCATGTTCTGTGCTCACAATCAAATTCTTCAAGGTAACTAACATACCATGCATTGTTATATACTCGTGTTCTGTGGGCAAATTTTTTGTGAGGATATTATTCTAGCCATTGTTTGCTGAAGGGCGAATATAGGTATGTACACATGGTAAGCATTGCAGGATTTCACTACTTCCAAATATAGAGTTCTCCATATGCACATTTACTTCCCTAATGTATGGTTAGATGAAACCAACAGTGTGGTGCATGTTTCTACAATCTTCTGCAAAACAAGGTCCGTCCAACTGACGTATTAATCTAGATGACTTGGACCGCGATGGTAATACTCTATATAATCCAACGGAGGAAGGATAATCTCATGGGAGGTGTGGAAGTTCACGAGCACCAACTTTTTACCGTCTTCTCTGAAGGCAGCCATCCAGTGGGAGTTCATGCCGACCCAGTACATACCTGCCAAGAAGTTTCAGGTGATGGTGGGCGGATCAATGTCGAGGGAAATGATGTACGGCGACCCACTACATACCTGCAAAGAAGTTTCGGCTAATGGAGATCGGATTGAAGTCGAGGGGCATCATGCACGCCTCCGTATCATGGTGAGCCAATATCGCAAGACCAGATAGCAGCTAGCAGGGTGTCTTGAAAAGCTTAGGCCTCGCTTCAATGATGGCCATGTGCATGTCCCCCGAGCATGCAGCCAGCCACAGGGCGCTCAACATATCCATACACGAACAACAGAGGTTGAGGATGTCACTGGGGAGATTGCTCCAATCGCGCCTCATATGGATGCTGCGCGGTTCGCGTTCGGCCATGGTGGAGTTTGGAAGGGGGCTTGATTTACAGGGGAGAAGGATGTCGGTGCTGGAGCGGCTAGCGAGGCAATAGTGGTACTAGGGGAGGCAAGTGAGGCGACGGTACACAGGGGCACAGTGAGATGGAGACGGAGACGGAGAAGGAGATGGAGATGGAGTGGTGCTATGGGAGCGGAGAGGGAAACGAGGCGAGGTGCCACTGTGCTGTACAGCGGCGGTGACAGACTGCACAATGCACAGGGTGACGCTGACTTTGGTAACCCGAACACGCCGCCTGGACTAGTTTCAGGCGCAGGGTGTTGTCACTTCACTGTGAGGACCGGATGAATAGTATTTTGACCATCAAGTGTACCACAGTTGTACTACTACTACTACTACTACTACTACTACTACTACTACTACTACTACTACTACTACTACTACTACTACCAGTAGTAGTAGTAGGAACATGAGTACTCCAGTATTGTATAGCGGAAATAGGTCTCCCTTTCTAGCATGCTGTTCACTTCATCGTTCAGGTATCATCCATATTGCGAGCAGAACCAAATTCTCGTGCATGCCCAATCAACGCCCTACCGCGATGCATGTAGTGGTCATTCTGGTGCATCAAGGACGGCATGCAGATCGTTCCACACTTGAGAAGAGGAAAAATGGAAAGGTAGAACGCGGCAGCAGAGGAAGAGAACGCTGGCTAACGAGGCTGGGAGGGGATTGAGCAGGAAGTTAATGCTCCACGCCTAAAGGTTTTGGGAAAACCTGATTTTCATAAGGTGACTTATACTCACCTAAACGGAGGGAGTATTCCATAACCATAGGATGTTGTGTCTCCCACTCACGTGCTCAAAAAAAAACTACGACACATTTTTTTATCTGTTTGCATAGGTCCCACCTATCAGGAAGGATGGGCACGTACACGAACTGGTATGACTCATCAGTCTACCTACATAGCCTTTTCGTTTAGTCTACCTAGTCATCTAATCAACTGCCTGGACGCCACTTCTCCCATTTACTTCTCCATCGGGAACGGATTCTCCTTGGCTTCTTCACCTCCCCTTCGTCTTCATTTGCATCCAACCCCCACTGCGTTCACATTGTTTTAACCTCTTTAAATAATCATCTACTACTTCAGTTAGACTATCCATCTAATCCTAATTCTCCAAACCTCTTTACATAGTCATCTACTACTTCAGTTAGACTAGCCATCTAATCCTATCACTGCCTTGCCCTGCCTTTCCTTCGCTGACATGTGGGACCCACGCTTATGGGTCCCACATGTCAATGACAAAATGGTAGGATTGTTCGCGTCAGGGGATCCTCATCCCCCTGACGTGCCCCTCATCCCTCTCGGCCCCACCGTTCCTCTGCCTTTGTGTGCATGACATGCGGGCCAGCTGAACTGCGGCGACCATCAACTTTCTACCACAGACACACCTGATTGGACGCGGTTTGCCTGCTCCGCTGTTGTGCTCTGATCCGTACTCCCGCACCATCGAATTTTCATCCAGCGGCTGTGACACATTTCATCCCGGGCATCAATCCTCAGCTAGAGTACTTATGTACTACAGGTAGTACCCGCCGGTGTGGCCATCTACGCCTCATAACGCCCCGACGCCCAGCTGTGGCACCCTCGCCACGACCACGCCACCACTGGCCGGTTCATCTCGAACGAGTGAGTCACGAACCACGCCACCACGATGAGAATGACATGTGGGCCAGCTGCATTTAAGGTCCGCATGTCATTGACTCATAGGCCGAGCACTAAGCCATTGAAGTTTGGTCCCGTGGGCTTCGAGAGGGAAATGTAACTCCCGTGGCAGGCCTTGTGGTGCTCCCGCAGTACGAGCTCGTGCCAAAACTAGAATTTGTTTCTTACTACTACCAACTAGTACTAGTAAGGTACACGTGCATTGCACGCACGAGATTCTGGTGGTTTGTGCATTATGCTTCTACATGTGGAGCTTTCTGGATTCTAACATGTGGCAAAATCTGGTGGAATGTAAGGTTAGGCAAGTTTGATTAACTTAGGTGAGTGTTTGGTTCAAGCCACACCTTAGGCAAGCCACACTAAGGCCCCACATGACATACACACAAAAAATGTGGCAAGATTCCCTTAGGCTTGCCAACTTGTGGCTCTCATTTTCAAGAACTAATAACTTTGCCTAAGCTTAGTTGTGGCAAAGTTAGTCATGAATTAAGTTCAACCATGGAGTCTTCTAGATTATACATGTGGCAGAATCTGGTGGATGATATCCAACGGCCAGTAGTGCTCGGATTTGTCATCTTTGTACCATCGGATTGGCTTCATCCAACGACCAACTTTGAAAGTTTTTCACAAACTATATAGGGGGTATAGATATAGATGTGCTGGTCTGTTGCAATGGATACAAAGTATATCTATTTAGTGGAGTGCACTCTAAACACATTATCTATTTATTTTTCTCTAACCTTCTGTAGCCATGCAACCAAGCCACATAAGCTTCATGGGTGCCCCCACATCATATTATTCATACTACCTTGATTGAAAAAAGATAAATCACCCAAAACAAGATCTTCCCATTTTTTGTTCCTACGATGTTGTGCCGTGCACGTACCTACTAGTTGTATAGTGGTAGTACTAGTAATATAATATTAGGAGTACAAACTTGGTACTAGTAGGAGTAGTACTAGTACGGAATGCTCCTACTCTATCAACGAGCCCCGTCTGACACCAAATTTCTTGGCTTCCGTGCTACAGCTAGATCTTCCCCTCGTTTCTGTTTTCCAACCCGGCAGTGGTCGGGGTGTCAGTTTGCTCAACAGCGGTCCCACATGAAGGTGAAAATGCTAGGCAACACACCTTCCCTAAGCTATGTGTCGTGCCGGACGGGCCGTGTTGTACTCCCGATTCCCGGGCGTGTGGGGGTGCGACGTGAATGCGACAGGCCTTTTCCTTTTACCAGCAATGTGCCCGTGCGTTGTGACGGATCCAAGGTAGTAGAATAGTAGTATTTGTTCACAAACCTGAAAGAAATCACTATTGTTTTGATATACTCCTAATATATTACTCCCTCCGTACCTAAATATTTGCCTTTTTTGAGATTTCAAATGGACTATCACATACGGATTATATAGACATATTCTAGTGTTTCTAGCAAGATGCCCGCGCGTTGCACGAAGTTGATGGAAAATGTAAGCGCAACTTATAAATTGACGAATGGAGTACTAGTTACAGTGATGCATATAATTAAGCAAAGGGATCACACATGTCGGTATTGACTGGAATGAGAATGCAACAGCACAATAAGAATTAAGGCCACGATGATGCGATCGCAGTGGTGGTTATAGAAGGCAAGAAGAAAGATGGATCCACGAACGTATGACCTCCTCCTCCTCAACTTAGTGCGCCGGGCCACCGACCGGCGGCTATGGAGCGGCGGCTTTTGTGGCAAGGTCCAGGTGCTTCTCAGCAAAGGCATCCAAGGCTTCCAGCCGGTTGAGGAAGGCCAACGTCTTAGCGTCCTCACTGGCCTTGTAGATACATATGTACATGATTTCATCGTACACATGGATGTGCATGTCGACGAATTCTTGCACGACGAGGCGCCTCGTGGCGAGCGCGACCTCCAGGTGGACATTCTTTGTGGCGTCGGTGGGCAGTCGCAGGGCCACCAGTGCTTGAAAGAGGTTGCGGCCATGGAGGCCGATTAGGGTGGCAGGCAATGAGGAGCCCGGGTGTAACACCCCGGATATAACTTTCCCAATATGTAATCCAACTGTCGGGGTAAATAGCTATGGGTAGCCCAGCCGGCTTCCCCTAGCACCTCAGGAAAAATTGTGAGCCCATCCGGCTCATAAGAAGACTCAAGACTTGGGCCGCCTCCTCCCAGCCGGCTACCTTCCTGGCCGGCATCGGGGCGGCCCGCCTTTTTGCCCTCCTGGAGAAGCCTGCGGAGGGCCGGCTACGGCAAGGCCGGCTACGGCAGGGCCGGCCACTTCAGGGCCGGCTACAGCAAGGCCGGCTACTGCTAGGCCGGCTCCCATAAATCGGTCCACGCCGTACCCGCGATGTACGCGTCCACTCTACAATGATGAAGTGGGGCGTGGCAACAGTCGAGCCTGCCACCCCCAAAACCCGGAGCACGCCTGGTACAGCGCGTCGTGCGGGCCACTGCGGCCCGCCCGGCGTGGCGCTGTAGCCCCGGCGGCTCTGGCGCCGTCCTCTACGGGTCGCCAGCGTGGCCCCCGAGGCGGTGGGCCCCTTCGGGCAGAGAGATGCCGAAGGCGGCCGCACCTCCCCTCAAGCCGGCAAGACAGAGGGCCGGCTTCACGTAGCTGTCCTGCCGCCCTCCCCGAGGGAGACGCCCATTAAGGAGAAAAGATGCGGCGGGGCTACAGTAATCGCCCGCCAGGGCGGCGTTACTGTAGCCACGCTTACCCCGACCAAGCCCGCGTCCACGACACGAAGTAACAGTAACCAGCCGCCGACCAGGCCCTGGCCAGTGGGGCCGGCCTGTCGACCCAGGAGCCGGCAGCCGGCGGGACCCACCAGCCGGCGGGCCCCAGAAGCTGGCGGAGAAGCCGGCGAGCATAGTCACACACAGCTGGGCCCCGCGCCCAGTCGGATTACCATTGTACCCCCGGGGGGTAGGCCTATATAAACCCCCCGGTGCACCCATGCAAAGGGCTGGACTCTCATTCTAGACCTAGACACATACAAGGAGAAGAAGCAAGCTGAGCCGAGCCCTTCTTCCTCCTTCCACCCAAAACAGCTCAAGGAGCATTGTAGCTACTTGTCCACTTAGTAACCATGCGGAGACCCCGCAGAGCAGCAGTAGGGGTATTATCTCCCCGGAGAGCCCCGAAGCTGGGTAAGATTCGCCGGCGTGCATGTCTACGCCTCATCCCGCTTCCAGGCACCGGCGACGTTCTTTTGGCCCCCGTAATGATAAGCCACCCGTTGGCATATGTCGCTCCTACCACCCGACATTTGGCGCCCACCGTGGGGCCAGGTGCACCGTCGTCCGGAGACCTGTTCTGGACGGGAACCCTTTTCCTTCCTCGCGGGCGTAGCCATCCTGGCTCGCCCGATGGCCCTTGCCGCGACGCGCTGCATGGCGTCGCCAACGTCTGCGCGGCTAGCGGCCTCGCCAACCTCTTCGACAAAGCCCGCATCTCCGACGAGCTCGCCTCCGATGCGGGCACAGATCACCTCGCCAACCTCCTCAGCCAGCTCCACGTCTCCAGCGAGCCCGCTGCGGATTTGGAGTCGGTTGGCTCCACCGACCCGATGCCCGTCGATTCCGACCCGGCATCCTACGATACCTTCCCCACCAACGTCATGGTCTACAACGACCCGCTCCCTCCGGTTGGCGATCGCGATTCTGACGCCTCCGAGGTGATGGTTATCGGCCTCGACGGCCCGACTGACGAGGGCGCCCGCGACACCCCACTCGCGGCTGCCCAAGACTTGTCTGCCCCCCTTCCGGCGGACGCGAGCGACGAAGTTCTGGAGGCACGCCGCCTCGCCCTCCTCGCGGAGCGCCGTCGGCTGGCCTCCGTAAGACGCCTCACCGAGGCCTACCAGCGCGAAGCTGACCGCGCCGCCTTCGGCACGCCGGCTCCGGCTGGCCCTAGCCGGGTCGGCGCTGTCAGGCAACGCGGCGCCGTCATCGCCGACATGCTTGGGGTGGATCGCCCGGTCTACACCACCCCGCTCGAGAACCTGCGCGCCGCCCAGGCGGCCGTAGATGAGCTGGACGGCTTGGAAGCCGAAGACCTCCCCCACATGACGCGGCGCATCCAGCAACTAATCGATGCGGCCGCACGACGGCACGAAGCCGACGCCTGCGCGGGGAGCCCTCCCCCGCACCGCGAACACGACGCGACTTCCCGGACGCCGACTACCAGCTACACCCGCGCGCGGCGCGAGAAAGAGCCGGCTTCCAGCCGAAGCCGCACCCAAATCTCCATCGAGTGAGACGCGGACGGCCGCCCCCGAGCCATGGAATGGCGGGGCACCCCGCCTCCGCCTCGAGCTCGTGGAGAGAGATATCCTACCCCGCCTCCAGTGGCTCACCCGACTCTCAGCGGCCGGCTTGGTCGCCGCGAGGGAATCGGCGAAAACGATGCCCGCCACCGGATCGACCGCCTGGCCCGATCCCTGGCGCTAGAAGAAGAAGACGATGTCGGCCCGCCTTGCTTTGGCCCCCGCATCCGCGACGAGCCCTTCCCCAAAGGGTTCTCGCTCCCAAGAGACACACCCAAGTACAACGGCTCGGTGAAGCCGGAAGACTGGCTGACCGACTACTCCACAGCCGTCAGCATCGCCAATGGCAACCGGCGCGTTGCTGTAAAGTACGTGCCCCTCATGCTGGAAGGCACGTCACGGACTTGGCTTAACAGCCTCAAGCCCCTCAGCATCAACAGCTGGGTGGATTTCACTGAAGCCTTCGTTTGCAACTTCACCAGCACCTACAAGCGGGCTCCCAAGCCCAGGCAGCTCTCCCTGTGCGTACAGGGCCCAGCCGAGTCCACTCGCGACTACCTGACGCGTTGGGCCGAGCTCCGCAACTCCTGCGAGGGGGTGCACGAGGTGCAAGCCATCGAATACTTCACAGCCAGGTGCCGAGAGGGCACCCTCCTCAAACACAAGCTTCTCTGCGATGAGCCGACTACCCTCGACGAGCTCCTGAACATCGCCAACAAGTACGCCACCGCCGACTCCTCAATGAAGACCGAGCTCCGGGTGGACGCATCCGGAAAGGTGCTCAACCCGGCGCCCCAAGCGCCGGCTGGGGACTGCGGCCGACGCCAACACCAGAATGATCAAAAGCGCAAGGGCCCTGCGCCGCCTCCCGCCAGTCGGCAGGTGGGCACGGTCGAAGACGCGCCGCCTGAAGGGCGGCCCGCACCCAAGAAGCCCAAAGGCGGCCGGCCGGCTTGGCAGCCGGCCTTCTCCTACGAGCAAACCCTTAATGCCCCGTGCAAGTTCCACAGCGGCGCGAAGCCGTCCAACCACACGACCCGCAAATGCAACTGGCTCGCCCGAATCTCGAAGGGCGAAGGGCTCACGCCGACTCCGCCTGCCGGCCCGCCGCCGCCGGCTCCGCCTGCCGGCCCGCCGCCGCCGGCTCCGCCGCCCAAAGCCGCCTGGCCCGCGGTCGACGCCATGCAGGACGAGTTCCCCGACGAGCAAGCGTCTTATGTCGTCTTTACGAGCCAGCCCGAAGACCGGCGCAGCAAGCGCCGAGAGCAACAAGAAGTCAACGTGGCCGCCACCAGGCCAGCCGGCCACATGCACTGGTCGGAGAAACCCATCAGCTGGAGCCGGGCCGACCACCCAGAGGTGATGCCATCCCCCGGCTCCTACGCATTGGTCCTGGAGGCCACCCTCGCAACGGATACACGCGCCGCACGCTTCTCCCGCGTGCTGATCGACGGCAGAAGCAGCATCAACATCCTGTACCGCGACACCATGGAGAAGCTGGGCGTCAAGACAAAGCAACTTGCGCCGACTCGAACGGTGTTCCATGGCATCGTACCCGGTTTGTCCTGTGCCCCCATCGGCAAGCTCAAGATCGATGTACTCTTTGGGGGCAAGGACCATTTTCGCCGGGAAGCAATCTGGTTCGAGGTGGTGGACCTGGAGAGCCCTTACCATGCCTTGCTTGGCCGACCCGCCTTGGCCAAGTTCATGGCGGTCCCCCACTACGCTTACCTCAAGATGAAGATACCGAGCTCCAAGGGTGTCATCACCATCGCCGGCGACTACAAGAAGTCCGCCGACTGCGCCGCGGCCAGCAGCCGGCTGGCCGAATCCCTCGTGATCACTGCCGAGAGGAAGACGCTGGACCGGGTCGTGGCCCTGGCCAACAAGCAGCTAAACCAACCCGCCGACTCCAAGGAGTATGATGCCCAAGGATCTTTCCAGCCGGCCAAGGAGACCAAGAAGATACAGCTCGACCTCGAGCACCCCGAGAGGTTTGCCGTCATTGGGGCGAGCCTGGATAGCAAATAGGAAGGTGAGCTCGTCCATTTCCTCCATGAGAATCGGGATATCTTTGCATGGTCCCCCAAGGACATGCCGGGTGTTCCGAAGGATTTCGCCGAGCACAAATTGCACGTGCGGGTGGATGCTAAACCAGTCAAGCAGCCCCTCCGCCGACTGTCAGAAGAGAAGAGAAGGATCATAGGGGAGGAGATAGCCCGGCTTCTTGCAGCCGGCTTCATCATGGAAGTTTTCTTCCCCGAGTGGCTCGCGAACCTGGTTCTCGTGCTGAAAAAGAATAACAAGTGGCGCATGTGTATAGATTACACAAGCCTCAACAAAGCCTGCCCAAAAGATCCCTTCGCTCTGCCCAGGATTGATCAGGTGATAGACTCCACAGCCGGATGCGAGCTGTTGAGCTTTTTGGATGCCTACTCGGGATACCACCAGATCAAGCTGAACCCGGATGACCAACTGAATACCGCCTTCATCACGCCGTTTGGAGCCTTCTGCTACATGACTATGACGTTCGGCTTGAGGAATGCCGGCGCCACTTTTCAGCGTTGCATGCAGAAGTGCCTCCTCACGCAGCTCGGCAAGAACACCCATGTTTACGTGGATGATGTTGTGGTGAAGACGGAGAAGCGTGGCACTCTGCTGGAAGACTTGAAGGAGACATTCGAGAACCTGCGCCGGTTCTGGATCAAGCTCAACCCGGAGAAATGCGTGTTCGGAGTGCCAGCCGGCCAGCTCCTAGGCTTTCTGGTCTCTGAACGCGGCATAGAGTGCAACCCTGTGAAGATCAAGGCCATCGAGAGGATGGCGGTCCCAACCAAGCTCAGAGAGATTCAGAAGTTCACCGGGTGCCTGGCCTCTCTGAACCGCTTCATCAGCCGGCTTGGAGAAAAAGCTCTCCCCCTCTACCGCGTCATGAAGAAGAGCACTCACTTTGAGTGGAACGACCAGGCCGACCAAGCTTTCCACGAGCTGAAGAAAATGCTGTCCACGCCGCCTGTCTTGGCGGCACCGACTGAGAAGGAGCACATGCTCCTATATATTGCCGCCACTAGCCGGGTGGTCAGCACCGTCATTGTGGTCGAACGCCCCGAAGAAGGCCGAGCCCAGCCGGTCCAGAGGCCGGTTTATTACCTGAGCGAGGTGCTGTCCGCCTAGAAGCAAAATTACCCGCACTATCAGAAGATGTGCTATGGCGTGTACTTCGCCGCCAAGAAGCTGAAGCCGTACTTTCAAGAGCATCCCATCACGGTCGTATGCACTGCCCCGCTAGCCGACATCATGGGCAGCCGGGATGCATCCGGCCGGGTGGCTAAATGGGCCATCGAGCTGGCCCCCTACACGATCTTCTACCAACCCTGCACCGCCATCAAGACGCAAGCGCTGGCCGACTTCCTCGTCGACTGGGCCGAGACCCAGTACTTACCGCCAGCGCCCGACTCCACCCATTGGCGCATGCACTTTGACGGATCAAAGATGCGCACCGGCCTGGGAGCCGGCGTCGTCCTTACCTCTCCAAAGGGCGACAAGCTCAGATACACGCTGCAGATCCACTTCGCCGCCTCCAACAACGTAGCCGAGTACGAGGCGCTCATACACGGGCTCTGGCTTGCCAAGGAACTTGGCATTCGCCGGATCCTGTGCTATGGCGACTCGGACTTGGTGGTGCAGCAGTCTTCTGGCGACTGGGACGCCAAGGACACGAACATGGCGAGCTACCGCTTCCTAGTGCAGGAAATCAGCGGATACTTCAACGGGTGTGAATTCCTTCACGTGCCGCGAGCCGACAACGAGCCAGCGGATGCTCTGGCCCAAATAGGCTCCACACGGCAAGCAATACCAGCCGGCGTCGCCCTGCAGCGCCTCCTCAAGCCTTCAATCAAGCCGTCTCCGGAATCTGACTCCATTTTCGTGCCGCCTAACCCCGAGGAGGCCGGGTCCGGCTCGAAGAATCAAGCAGCCGGCCTGGGGACTTCAATATTTGGCTCGGGGACTGCAGTACCCGGCCCGGGGACTGCAGTACCCGGCCCGGGGACTGCCGCACCCGGCCCGGGGACGGCGGTAGCCGGCCCGGGGACTGCGGTAGCCGGCCCGTGGACTTCTTTAGCACAGCAAGCGGCGGCTGACTCCAGCACTGCATTACCCAGCCCGCCCACCCTGGTGGCTGTGGCCACATTGGTGGCAGAGGAAGTCGCCGCCCCATCATGGGCCCAAACCATTCGCAACTTTTTGGTGAACCATGACCTGCCGGCCGACAAAAACGAAGCAAGACAAGTTCAACGCCGGGCTGGAGCGTACACAATCGTCAACAGAGAGCTTGTCAAGCGCAGCGCCACCGGAGTCTTGCAGCGATGCGTCAAGCAGGAGAAAGGCATCACGATCCTCAGGGATATACACCAAGGAGAGTGCGGCCACCACGCCGCATCAATATCACTTGTTGCCAAAGCCTTCCGCCACGGTTTCTTCTGGCCGACTGCATTGGACGACGCCAAAGAACTAGTCAAACACTGCAAAGGCTGCCAGCTTTTCAGCTCGCAGCAACACATGCCGGCTTCAGCACTCAAGACCATTCCCATCACCTGGCCCTTTGCCGTCTGGGGATTGGATATGGTGGGCCCATTCGAGACGGCGCGCGGCGGCATGACACATTTGCTCATCGCCGTCGACAAATTCACCAAGTGGATCGAGGCGAAGCCGATCAAGAAGCTGAATGGGCCGACTGCAGTGACCTTCATTGCAGATATAACAACCCGGTACGGCGTACCGCACAGCATCATCACCGACAACGGCACGAACTTTGCCAAAGGTGCCTTGGCACGGTTCTGCGCTGCGCAAGGTATCCGGCTGGACCTTGAGTCAGTCGCCCATCCGCAGTCAAACGGCCAAGTGGAGCGAGAAAATGGCCTCATTTTGTCCGGTATCAAGCCTTGACTGGTCGTACCTCTCGAGCGTTCAGCCGGCTGCTGGCTCGATGAGCTGCCGACTGTCCTATGGAGTCTGCGCACTACTCCCAACAGATCAACCGACTTCACTCCCTTCTTCCTTGTATATGGTGCCGAGGCGGTCATCCCAACAGACATCGAGTTCGACTCGCCTCGGGTAACCATGTACACGGAAGCAGAAGCCAAAGAAGCACGAGAAGACGGCGTCGACCTGCTGGAAGAGGCCCGGCTGTTAGCCCTTAGCCGGTCTGCCATCTACCAGCAGGGTTTGCGCCGCTACCATAGCTGGAGGGTCCGACCAAGATCCTTCCAGGAGGGCGACCTTGTGCTCCGGCTGATCTAGCGAACAGCCGGCCAGCACAAGCTCGCAGCCCCCTGGGAAGGCCCCTTCATCATCAGCAGAGCCTTGGGCAACGACGCCTACTACCTCATCGACGCGCAGAAGCCGAAGGCACGCAAGAGAGACGACTCCGGCAAGGAGTCGGAGCGACCATGGAATGCAAATCTCCTTCGGAAGTTTTACAGTTAAAACGCAGTATGTGTTATGCCCACTTTTGTATTTACTACGAAACAGTAGGCTCCCCGAGAAAGACTCGGGGACTGCCACCCTTTATCTTATGAATGAAAGTTATCATGCGTATGATTTTACCTCTTCATTTATTTTGTCCGGTACCGGGTCCGACGAGTCGGCCCGGGGACTGGCCGACTAGAGTTATATCAGGAGCCCTACCCGCAGTCAGACAAGTAATGCGCCGACACCCAGGCTTGGCTCTTGCCGAAATCGCAGCTCGAAGAACCGACTGCCCGGCTGGCAAGAGCCACAAGCCGGAAAGGGTGCGCACATGAAAAACGGCTAGGGACCAAACAGGCTCGCATATATAACAAAAGCCGGCTGACTGCCTCACGCCGACCGACTACCAGAGTAGCCGGCCGGCCGGCTTACATTCAGTCTACTTCAAATCCAAGAAAGCTCAAGTACTTGCCTTCCCAAAGAGGGAAGGGGGCAAAGGAAAGAGCCTAAGGACAAAAAGTACACTTGTATGAACGCCAACACATGCATATATTAATATTTACACAAAAAGCCTCCAGAGAGGTCGACATCCAACATTGTTCGATACACCCCCAGTGGGTGGAATTGCAGAAACTTAAAATTGTCCGAAAAAGTAAAGTAGGGACAAAAAGAACAACAGATCAAGCCGGCGGGGCCGCAGACGAGCCGCGCTGGGCGGTGGAAGTAGTCGCGCCGGCTGGAGGAGCGGCCGGCTGGCCAACCTCGGCTTGATCGTCGTCTCCGGCAGAGGGCGCGCTCCCGCGTGGCTCGTTGCTGGAGGCACGGTCGGCTGGGGGACGGTCGGTCGTCTCACCAGTCGGCTCGGCGTCTTCGCCGTCCTCCTCGTCGTCGTCCTCGCCCTCGTCATTGGAGGCGATCTCCTTGGCCGAGTCTTCGCTGTCCGCCGGGTTCAGCCCGAACCATTCCTCCGGCTGGGCGGCGCCATCGTCGTTGAGCTCCGGCGCGAAGACGCTGGTGTCGGTGCACTCGGCGATCGTCGAGGCGCGTTGCGCGATCGCCGGGCGCACCTCCTCCAGCTCCGCGTCGGCTTCCGACCGCCACGTCCGCAGCTGGTCCAGGCTTAGCCCTGGGTACCACGCACGGACGAACTCCAGCGCGTGCCCGGCTCCAAGACGGGCCGCGGACGCCGTCCAGGCCTCGAAGCGGCCGACTGCAACTTCAAGCCAGTCGGCCGTCCGGCTTGGGGTGCGGGGAATTGTCTGGCCGGGCCAGAGCGCGGCCAGCATCGTCGCCCCGGTGCGTTGGAGCCGGCGGAGCAGCCGGTGGGCCGGCTGCAGCCGCGCCTGGACGGCGATGAGTTGCTCCGACAACGTCCGGTTCGCGTCCGGCGGAATCACAACCCCGGCCTGACGGCGCTCCTCGCGGTAGGCTTCGATGGCTTGGGCGGCAAGGACGGATTGACCGGGAAAGTACTCTGCGCGACACAGCAAACACAAGTCAAAACAAAACCGTAGGCGGCCGGCAGTTGGAAGAAGAGCAAGAAAGACAACCTACCATCGATGAGATCCTCGATCCGGCCGAAGCCTTCTTCCAGCGCCTGGCACGTCTCGGCCCAGCTCGCCTCCCTGGCCTCGAACTCCGCCTTCAGGGTAGCCTCGCCGTCCTGCGCCTTTTGTAGGGCCGCCTTGTGGCTCTCCTCTTGGTCGGCCAGTTTCTTCGCCAGGCGGTCGCGCTCTTGAACCAAGTCAGCATACCCGACGTTCTTGGCGCGAAGAGCGGCCTGCACCTCGCCGAGTTCCCTCCGCGGGTCGGCATTGGCCTCTGCACGAGCAAAAGATAAAGAGAAAAAGTTAGCAAAGGAAAGTTGGCGAGGAAGATCCGACCCGACTGTGCTGCAGTCGGCCCGGATCTCGGGGACTACACCCGGTGGGTGCGCTGTTGCACCCCCACGAGAAACAAACAAGGGGAAAACACTTACGCCCGCTGCTGGCGTGGTCTTCGGTCCTCCGGCTCAGCTCCCAAGCCTGGGAGTTGAAGGCGGCGGCACTAGAATTGTGATAATCCTGGAGATCAAAAAAAAACAGTCAAGATAGTCGTCAAGTAAGATCCGACCCGACTGCGCCGCAGTCGGCCCGGATCTCGGGGACTAAAACCAGTGGGTGCGCTAGCGCGCCCCCACGGATAAAGTTCAAAGGACCAGAATGGTCGATGAGTGAAGACTTACCCGAATTGCAGACCGCGTCAACAGAAACTCCTGAGTAAATTGCCTCAGGAGGCCGGCCTGTGCCTGCAACCGGCTCCGAACCTCTTGAGCCGCGATGTTCAGCTCGCCGCTCCCTCCGCTAGGAGTCCATCCGGACGTGGCGGAGCTGGCCGCCTCCAAGGCGTCTGCCGTCTGCTCAGCCCCCGTGGCTCGGCGCGTGTCCGGCGGGGCCGTGCCCCCTCCGGCACGCCGGCCCGCCGCCAGCTCGATCTCGAGGCCGGCTCCGGCCTCGGGCGCGGCCCGGGCCGGCTCCTCCGGCACCGCCGACGATTGGCCGCCTTCGCCTGCTCCGGCTGGCGCTGCTGGCGACGTCCTCTCGACGGAAACCTCGAAGACATCATCCCTCTGCACCGGCGGCTGCTCAGGGATAATCTCCTCTGCCATGGGCAGAGGGATGTCTGGATCCAAAATTTGGAGGGGGATGGCGAGTAGCGGAGGCTGGCTACGCGCGCCTTCAGCCTCCGTCTCCGCGGCCGCCCGCTCCGCCGCCTCCTGCTCCGCCGCCTCCCGCTCCGCCCGCCTCCCTCTCTCGACGCGCCTCGCGAGCGTTGCACTCCGTGGCTGCGTCAAGTTCGGCGCGGGGGTCCACTCGGCGGGACCCTGAGGATCCGGCACTCGGCCCGACCACGGAGCCGGCTGGGCCTCGCTCGAGGGAGAGTGGCGCCCTACTCAGAAAATCAGAAAAGCATTCAAGAAAAGGAAGACTTCAGAATAACAAGAACGTAGGGGGCTACAAGACTTACGCGGAAACTGAGGGGGGCTTCTTCACCGCCTTCCGGAAGCGGGCCGCCTTCGCCGCCGCCTCCTCGCGCTTCGTAGCCACGGCGGAGGCCTTCGGCTTCTTCGGCCGGCTTCCGAAGAGCGGGAATGCGGCCCGGCGTTTCCCCTTTCCACCACCGGCAGTCGGCCCGGCAGACGAGCCCGCGCCGCGGCGGTCGGTTGCCGGCTGGTGGCGCGGGATTTCTTCGGCTTCAAAGTCATCCGGCCAGTCGTCGAAACTGGCCGAGAGCCCAGTGCCGCCGAGCTCGGCGGCGTCCTCCATGGCGACTGCGGAAAGGTCCGGGTCGTCGGGGTCGTCCACCGTGCGGTCCGGGGCATACTCGCGATCGACTCCAGCCGCCCCGGCTGGTGGCGGAAGGAGAGGCTTCTGATGAAGAGAAAAAGAGAAGAGCCGCCTGGTCAGAAGCCGGCTGGCTCAAGCGGGCAGACGACAAGAAGAAAGATTTACCACAGGCGGAGGATGGGCGCGGGAGTATGGCGCCTTGCCGAACTGCCACTCGTCGGTGAGCTTCAAGTTGGCGACGTAGTTCGCCATCAGAGCCACCTCGGCATGGGGCATTTCCCATGTGCTCAGCCGGCAAGGATCAAACCGGCCACTCATCTAGCACATCATGTGCGGCCGGCTTTGGAGGGGCAGAATCCGGCGCTCGACGAAGGCGGCTACCAGGTCGGATGCGCGCAGGCCTTCCGACTGGATCATCACCCGAAGCCGGGCGACGGAAGCATTCCCAGCCGGAGACAAGGACTTCGACCTGTAGCCCCAGGACCGCCGCCTCCCAACCGGCGGGCCGGCTACGTAAGCCGGCAGATTGACGTAGTCGCCGTGCGGGGCGACGTTCTTGACGTAGAAATAGGATTTCTGCCAAAGCTTGACAGACTGGATCAGAGGGATGTGGGGAAGGGGTTGTCGTCGCTTGCCCTCTTCATCGCGATGAAGGCGCCGCAGGGAGCCGGCACGCCGGCGGAGACGGTGCCGAGCTTGTTCTGGAACAGCTCCGCCCAGAGCTCCAGCGTCGGAAGCACCCCCAAGAACCCCTCGCAGAGCGAGACGAAGGCCGAGAGCTGCAGCACGGTGTTGGGCGTGACATGGTGTGGTTGGAGGTTGTAGAATTCAAGGAAGGAACGCATGAAGCTGCTCGCCAGGAAGCCGAAGCCACGGAGGAAGTGCGTGCGGAAGACGACGCGCTCGCCTTCCTCTGGCGCCGGCGAGACCTCCTTCGTGGGCGCCAGGCGCACCTGCACGAGGTTGGCGGCGGGCAGGCGCCGGGTCTGGCGGAGGAACTCGATATGGTCCTCGTGGACATTGGACCCATCCCACGAGCTCGACAAAGCCAGAGACATGGCGGCGTGGGTGGGCTGCGGCGCGAAACTGCGTCGGGCGCGAGGAAGAAGAAGAAGAAGAAGAAGAAGAAGAAGAGGAGGAGGAGGGACGGGGAGCGGGGGAGCGAACAGGCCTGTGCCTCTCCCCCTCCCCCCCCCTACTTGTAGGCGCATGCGCCAGAGCCGATGAGGCACGACGTGGGGGATCATGGGGATCGATCGTGCCCATCTCCCCCACGCCCGCGTTAATTGCGCGCCTTGATGACGCGAAGTAACGGCCGCGGGGAGGCGAGCAGTCCCCTCGGGCCACAGAAGATCTGCACCCGGGCCAAGGCCAGGGAGTGGCGGGCCCGGGCCTGCAGCGGCGTCCCATCACGCCCGTGCGACGGCAGGACTTCCCCGCCACGTGGCACGTCGTGGGGCCCGTGGCCGGCCCGCGGGTCAACCACTGCCACCCTGATAAACAAAAAGTGCTCCGGAGTCGGCTGCAACGACGAGGTCGGCCCCTCGGGGTATGAAGCCGGCCAAGCTTCCCGTCCTTCCGTCCGCCGTGAAGCTCGCTCGCCTTCGGGGACTACTGTCGGGGTAAATAGCTAGGGGTAGCCCAGCTGGCTTCCCCTAGCCCCTCAGGAAAAATTGTGAGCCCATCCGGCTCATTAGAAGACTCAAGACTTGGGCCGCCTCCTCCCAGCCGGCTACCTTCCTAGCCGGCTTCGGGGCGGCCCGCCTTTTCGCCCTCCTGGAGAAGCCTGCGGAGGGCCGGCTACGGCAGGGCCGGCTACTTCAGGGCCGGCTACAGCAAGGCCGGCTACTGCTAGGCCGGCTCCCATAAATCGGTCAACGCCGTACCCGCGATGTACGCGTCCACTCTGCAATGATGAAGTGGGGCGTGGCAACAGTCGAGCCTGCCACCCCCAAAACCCAGAGCACGCCTGGTACAGCGCGTCGTGCGGGCCGCTGCGGCCCGCCCGGCGCGGCGCTGTAGCCCCGGCGGCTCTGGCGCCGTCCTCTACAGGTCGCTAGCGTGGCCCCCGAGGCGATGGGCCCCTTCGGGCAGAGAGATGCCGAAGGCGACCGCACCTCCCCTCAAGCCGGCAAGACAGAGGGCCGGCTTCACGTAGCCGGCCTGCCGCCCTCCCCGAGGGAGACGCCCATTAAGGAGACAAGATGCGGCGGGGCTACAGTAATCGCCCGCCAGGGCGGCATTACTGTATTCACGCTTACCCCGACCAAGCCCGCGTCCACGACACGAAGTAACAGTAACCAGCCGCCGACCAGGCCCTGGCCAGTGGGGCCGGCCTGTCGACCCAGGTGCCGGCAGCCGGCGGGCCCCAGAAGCCGGCGGAGAAGCCGGCGAGCATAGTCACACACAGCTGGGCCCCGCGCCCAGTCGGATTACCATTGTACCCCCGGGGGGTAGGCCTATATAAACCCCCCGGTGCACCCATGCAAAGGGTTGGACTCTCATTCTAGACCTAGACACATACAAGGAGAAGAAGCAAGCTGAGCCGAGCCCTTCTTCCTCCTTCCACCCAAAACAGCTCAAGGAGCATTGTAGCTACTTGTCCACTTAGTAACCATGCGGAGACCCCGCAGAGCAGCAGTAGGGGTATTATCTCCTCGGAGAGCCCCGAAGCTGGGTAAGATTCGCCGGCGTGCATGACTACGCCTCATCCCGCTTCCAGGCACCGGCGACGTTCTTTTGGCCCCCGTAATGATAAGCCACCCGTTGGCATATGTCGCTCCTACCACCCGACACCAACTCTTGCCGTTTCCGGCTTTAAGTTAATTTATTTTCTCTGGTTCGGGTTTTTGTGTCCGTGTGTTGTTATCGTTGTCATGCATCTAATATCATGTCATCATGTGCATTGCATTTGCATACGTGTTCATCTCGTGCATTCGAGCATTTTCCCCGTTGTCCGTTTTGCATTCCGGCGCTTCGTTCTCCTCCGGTGGTCATTTCTAGCTTTCTATCGTGTGTGGGGATTAAACATTTCCGGATTGGACCGAGACTTGCCATGCGGCCTTGGTTTACGACCGGTAGACTGCCTGTCAAGTTTCGTACCATTTGGACTTCGTTTGATGCTCCAACGTTTAACCGAGGGACCGAAAAGGCCTCGTGTGTGTCGCAGCCCAACACCCCTTCAATTTGGACCAACCCCCCCCCCCCCCCCCCAACTCTGCTCCATCACCTAGAGCGTTCGTTCACGATCGCATGGCTGAAAACCGCACCTCTTTTGGACTCTCCTAGCTCCCTCTATCTATAAATAGGTGCACTCCCCCAAAAATCCCTGATCCGAAACACCCTAACCCTAGTCCCGCTCCTCTCCGCGCGGGCGGACACGTCCGCCGCCGCCGGACATCGCCGCCCGGCCTACCGCAAGCTGCCATGTGGCAATCGCTGGCGCCTCCCGCCGCCGCCCGCCGCAGCCCACGATGGGCCCACGCGGCCCGGATCTTCCTCGCCCCGCCGCCCGGCTCCTCGACGCCCGCACCTGCCCAGCGCCCCGCCGCCTCTGCTGCCGGCCGCCGCGGGCGACCTCGCCGCCGGCCGCCGCGTCCGGTCGCCGCGCCCCCCCCCCCCGACGTCTCCGCCACCCAGCGCCGTCCGCCGCCCCTCGTCGACCGCGTCCGCAGCTCCGGCCACCGGCGCCCGCGGCCACCCCACCGGCGTCCCCTGCCGCCTCCACTCCGTCTCTGGCGAGCACAGCTCCGGCCGGCCATCCTCGTCGCGCGCGCCCGGCTACAGTGCCCAGATCCAGATCTGGATCGGATCCGGTTGACCTCTCTCCCCGAAACCCTATTTTTTTTGCTATCTTTGACCTGCGATATCTCCGCATCCGTAGCTCCGATTTGGGCATATAGCATATCAAAATGTTCGTCTCAGAGAGTACACCATTTCATTCCATTGCATCATTTCATTTGAGTTCATCTTGATGCCCGAAATGCTGTTAGAAGAGGGCTTCGTGAGTTAATTGTCAGATCTGCTAGTTCATCTTAGACTTTTGTCATTTTTGCCATGATTATTGTGTGCATGATATGCCTATGAGTCCTTCATATGTTTTGTTAAGGGTTTGGTCATATTTCCAGAGGTGCAACCCATGTATTTTTGTGATGTGTGTGGTGCTTAGTGCAAGCTTGCAAAGTGAGGCACCCGGTAAATCTGTTTTCAGGGACTTAGTAGTTTTCACCAAGTCCTGGGATTATTTAGTTCATGATGCCATATGTTCATGTTGTTTCCTAATGATCCGTGCCTCTTTTGAGGATGATCAGTAAAGGAGTTTTGTTAATATTGTAGTGCTCTATCCATCCATGTCTTTGTTTGCATATATGGAGCATCCTAGCTTGAGTCAATCGAGCTCTACTTTTGCTTCGTTGTGAATCTGGGCAGATCGTCAACTTGTATATGATTTTGCCGATGTTATTGTAGTTGATCCGTGCATGCTATGCCATTGTTCTTGCCACGTCTAGCTTTCATTTTATGCCTTCTTAATGGATGTATGCTTGTCTTGCTATGACTTGCTCCATAGTGAGTGCATCGAGCTCGTAAACATGCCTTCGTGAGTTATGTTTCAGCATGTCCCAGTTTTCACTTAAGTCTGAAAACTGATTATGTTTTTGCTATGTTCGCATGCTTGTTAGTATATTTTGTGATCCCTTTCGACTCAAGGTCACTAAGGGACTTTTGTTAAGATTGTTGAGTAGCTCCATGCCATGTCTTTATTTGTCATGTTCAGGTCCTGTAGCATGTAGTTTTGTTGCTCCGAAGAGAGCTTTATGATCTGAAATTCCAGACAAGTGTTAATTTCACTAAGTCTGAGATCTGTTTTAACATTTGCGTTTTTGCCATGCTTGTTTGAACCTCTTAATCGATGAATTGGCCATAGCTCAGTGCTAGACTTTTGTTAAGCATCTTGAATGCTTCCCTGCCATGTATTTTGATGCCATGTTTGAGTGCTGTAGCATGTTCATCTCATTGCATCTATATGACTACTTGCTGTAAATCGCACACCGGTGTCATATTTGAATCGCTTGCCATTTCCAAACCATAACTCCGATTCCGGTGATCTCTATATCATTTTCAAGCGATTTAATCCCATCTTTTCAGTGGCACACTTGGTTTTCCAAGTTGAGGCCAGGTTCATGCATTTCCTGTCATATATTGCATATGCATCCCACATCGCATCCCGCATAGCATACCATCATCGCATGTTACTGTTTGAGCTTGCACATGGTTGATTGTGTTCTTGTTGCTTGTTTGTCTTGTTTGGGTAGAGCCGCGAGACGAGTTCGCTAACGAGGAGCCCGTTGAGTTTGCTTTTGAGGATCCAGTCAACTCTGACAACTTTACAGGCAAGATGATCATACCCTCGAAATCACTACTATCTTTGCTATGCTAGTTTGCTCGCTCTTTTGCTATGCCAATGCTACGATGCCTACCATTTGCTTGTCAGCTCCCAATTGCCATGTTCAGCCTCTAACCCACCATTGTCCTAGCAAACCGTTGATTGGCTTTGTTACCGCTTTTCTCAGCCCCTCTTATAGCGTTGTTAGTTGCAGGTGAAGATTGGAGTCCGTTCCTTGTTGGAACATTTATTTACTTGTTGGGATACCATTATATTGCCATGTTATCTTAATGCATCTATATACTTGGTCAAGGGTGGAAGGCTCGGCCTCTCGCCTAGTGTTTTGTTCCACTCTTGCCGCCCTAGTTTTCGTCATATCGGTATCATGTTCTCGGATTTTGCGTTCCTTATGCGGTTGGGTTATAATGGGAACCCCTTGATAGTTCGCCTCGATTAAAGCTTTTCCAGCAATGCCCAACATTGGTTTTACCATTTGCCACCTAGCCTCTTTTTCCCTTGGGTTTTCGGAGCCCGTGGGTCATCTTATTTTAACCCCCCCCCCCGGGCCAGTGCTCCTCTGAGTGTTGGTCCAACCGAGCGATGTCCGGGGCTACCAGGGGCAACTCTGGGCTAGCCTACCCGACGTCTGGCTCATCTGAGTGTGCCCTGAGAACGAGATATGTGCAGCTCCTATCGGGATTTGTCGGCACATTCGGGCGGTGTTGCTGGTCTTGTTTTAACCTGTCGAAATGTCTTGCTGTACCGGGATACCAAGTCTGATCGGAATGTCTCGGGTGGAGGTCTATTCCTTCGTTGACCGTGAGAGCTTGTCATGGGCTAAGTTGGAACTCCCCTGCAGGGATTGAACTTTCGAAAGCCGTGCCCACGGTTATGGGCAGATGGGAATTTGTTAATGTCTGGTTGTAGATAACTTGAACATAAACTTAATTCAAATGAATCAACCGTGTGTGTTACCGTGATGGCCTCTTCTTGGCGGAGTCCAGTAAGTGGACACGGTGTTGGAGTAATGTTTGCGCATGTTTCTCTCTAGTTTCTCGCTCGCGCTTTGCCTCCTCTTCGCGCTCTCTTTTGAAAATAAGTTAGCCACCACATTTGCTATCCGCTTGCTGCAGCTCCACATATATTTACCTTACCCTACCTATTTAAGCTTAAATAGTCTTGATCGCGAGGGTGCGAGATTGCTGAGTCCCTGTGGCTCACAGATTACTATTACACCAGATGCAGGGCCAGATGATACAGCTCCAGATGGCGTGCGTGAGCTCAAGTGGGAGTACAACGAGGATTCTTAGCGTTACTATGTTTCTTTTCCTGATGATCAGTAGTGGTGCCCAGTTGGGGTGATCGAGACCATGTCGCTTGTTGGGTTGTCTTTTATTTTGGCGCCGTAGTCGGGCCATGAGTGTTTGGATGATGTATGTTATTTATGTACTAGATTGACGTGGCGAGTGTAAGCCAACTATGTTATCCCTTTTCATTATCTATATTTCATGGGATGTTTGTGATGATTACCCGACTTGCGACATATGCCTTCAATGCGATTATGCCTCTAAGTCGTGCCTCGACACGTGGGAGATATAGTCGCATCGAGGGTGTTACAAGTTGGTAATCAGAGCCTTCCCCGACCTTAGGAGCCCCCACTGATTGATCGTTTTTAGCGGCCGAGTTGTGTCTAGAAAAATGTTTTGAGTCATTTAGGAATTATATATTGGAGAGTTTAGGAATTATTTTTACTTCCCAGTCTCCTCATCGCTATGGTAAGGCATCCTGACGTAGAGTTTTGACTCTTCTCTTCTCAAATTTCACTAAATTTTTTTTAGGATCACGCGGGTATCTTGGAATTGTTCTGATGGTTTTATGATGAGAACATTGTCTTGGTGCCTCCTGTCAGGGGTTTAGTGTAAGTGTCCCGGGGAGTTGAGCTCTGTGGTGTTGTCATCATAATTTTATCGTTGCAGTTCTGGAATACCTGAGTTTAGTACGCCGACATCGAAAATCCCTTTTATGCAGTTCGTGAAGGAAATATGCCCTAGAGGCAATAATAAAGTTATTATTTATTTCCTTATATCATGATAAATGTTTATTATTCATGCTAGAATTTTATTAACCGAAAACATAATACATGTGTGAATACGTAGACAAACTTAGTGTCACTAGTATGCCTCTACTTGACTAGCTCGTTAATCAAAGATGGTTATGTTTCCTAACCAAGAACAAGGTGTTGTTATTTGATTAACGAGGTCACATCATTAGTTGAATGATCTGATTGACATGACCCATTTCATTAGCTTAGCACCCCATCGTTTAGTATGTTGCTATTGCTTTCTTCATGACTTATACATGTTCCTATGACTATGAGATTATGAAACTCCCGTTTACCGAAGGAACACTTTGTGTGCTACCAAACGTCACAACTTAACTGGGTGATTATAAAGGAGCTCTATAGGTGTCTCCAAAGGTAGATGTTGGGTTGGCATATTTCGAGATTAGGATTTGTCACTCCGATTGTCGGAGAGGTATCTCTGGGCCCTCTCGGTAATGCACATCACATAAGCCTTGCAAGCATTGCAACTAATGAGTTAGTTACGAGATGATGTATTACAGAACGAGTAAAGAGACTTGCCGGTAACGAGATTGAACTAGGTATTGGATACTGACGATCGAATCTCGGGCAAGTAACATACCGATGACAAAGGGAACAACGTATGTTGTTATGCGGTCTGACCGATAAAGATCTTCGTAGAATATGTAGCAGCCAATATGGGCATCCAGGTCCCGCTATTGGTTATTGACCGGAGATGTGTCTCAGTCATGTCTGCATTATTCTCGAACCGTAGGGTCCGCACGCTTAACGTTACGATGACAGTTATTATGAGTTTATGCATTTTGATGTGCCGAAGTTAGTTCGGAGTCCTGGATGTGATCACGGACATGACGAGGAGTCTCAAAATGGTCGAGACATAAAGATTGATATATTGGAAGCCTATATTTGGACATCGGAAGTGTTCCGGGTGAAATCGGGATTTTACCGGAGTACCGGGAGGTTACCGGAACCCCCCGGGAACCATATGGGCCTTAGTGGGCTTTAGTGGAAAGGAGAAAGGGGCAGCCCAAGGTGGGCCGCGTGCCTCCCCCTCCCCTAGTCCTATTAGGACTAGGAGAGGTGGCCGGCCCCCTCTCTCTCTTTCCCCCTCGGGGAATCCTATTCCAACTAGGATTGGGGGGGAGTCCTACTCCCGGTAGGAGTAGGACTCCTCCTGCGCCCTCCTCCTGGCCGGCCGCCCCCTCCCCCTTGGCTCCTTTACATACGGAGGCAGGGGGCACCCTAGACACACAAGTTGATCATTGAGATCGTTCCTTAGCCATGTGCGGTGCCCCCTGCCACCATATTCCACCTCGATTATATTGTAGCAGTGCTTAGGCGAAGCCCTGCGACGGTAGTACATCAAGATCGTCACCACGCTATCGTGCTGACGGAACTCCTCCCCGACGCTTTGCTGGATCGGAGCCCGGGGATCGTCATCGAGCTATACGTGTGCTAAGAACTCGGACGTGCCGGAGTAACGGTGCTTGGATCGGTCGGATCGGGAAGACGTATCACTACTTCCTCTACGTTGTGTCAACGCTTCCGCAGTCGGTCTGCATGGGTATGTAGACAACACTCTCCCCTCTCGTTGCTGTGCATCACCATGATCTTGCGTGTGCGTAGGAATTTTTTTGAAATTACTACGTTTCCTGACCGTTCGTTGGTGAGATAACCTCGACGCCACCTAGTACTGGGGCGGGAGTTCGGGAGTATCGCCATAACTTGTATAACGGATGCTTTTCGAATGTTGAGGTAGATGGGTTCCGAAGGTTTCTTGGTTATGTGTTGAAGGATGGATACAGCTGGATGTAGGATTTGCTAGTTTGGGTGAGATATTATGCTTCCCCTATATCCCCAACACCTGATTGCATAACCGGAAAGGTTCGGGAGTTTCATAGGTGGGAATTCTTGTAGCTCTAGTTCTTCTTCCACGGATATTGGTTTGAGATTGGGATTTCTTACCGATTATTCGTTCTCGATCCGTACCTTGTTGATTAACTTCTTCTACTTAATTCTACGTGGCTTCGCAATTTATGGATACGTGACCATTTCAAGGGAAATGCATTCGTTCGTTTTGTTCGGATGTGAAGACTTTATGTTGCAATTTTCATTCTGTTGGTTTCAGCTTCAATATTTGTCTATCAATGTGCTAATGGTGGTCAACCTCTTCAGGATGGCTCCTCCAACGCGCACGACTCCTAATCCTGATCCGCCACCACCTCCACGTCCTCCGGAGGCATGGCAAGCTGTGATGGCCGCAACCAATGCAAACACGCAGTTGATCATGCAAATCCTCCAAGAGCGCAATCAAGGCAATCAAGGGAATCAAGGCAATAATCAGAATCATTTTGCTACACTGAACCAGTTCCTTGCTAATGGGCCGAAGACGTTCAGCAATTGTGTTGAGGCAACCGATGCTGACGATTGGCTTGTGGATCTGTGTAACATTTTGAATGCAGCAACATCAGGCCTGAAGATTTCGTCAAGTTCGCTTCCTTCCATCTCAAAGATCAAGCTGCAGAATGGTTCTAGTAGTACAAGGATTCCAGAGGTGGACGTCTGATCACTTGGGATGAATTTCGTCGAGATTTCCGAGCTCATCACATCCCTCAGAGTGTGACTGAAAGTAAGCGTGAGGAATTCCGCAACTTTAAGCAAAGCTCTTTGTCTGTCTATGACTACAATAAGTTGTTCCAGAAGCTCGCCCGCTTTGCCAAGCAGGACGTACCTGATGAGAAGAGCATGATATACCAGTTCAGGGGTGGTCTCAGAGAAGAAATTCAGCTCGCTCTTGTCCTCTTTGAGCCGTTGAGATACGATGAGTTCTACAACATGGCGCTGAAGCAAGAGGCTGCTCAATTGAGGTGTGATGCTTCCAAGAAGCGGGTCAGAGATGCTACTCCTTCTTCCTCTACTCAAGTGGCCAAGCAACAGAAGTATTGGCTTCCACCTCCTCCGTTCCGTCAGCCGTATCAGCAAAAGAGCAAAGGTGGCAGTGGTTCTTCCCACCCACTCAACCCTGGCTTTCAGAACAAGACTTCGTCTCAAGCTCCAAGATCGAGTGCTCCGTACCACTGTCCGCTTTCAGAGGTCACGTGCAACAAGTGTCAACAGAAGGGTCACTATGCCAACAAGTGTTTCAACTAGAGGCGTCTTCCTCCTCCTCCTCCTGTCAGATTGGCAAGTACAGCTGTGGTCAAGCATAACCCCAAGTCCGCCAAGGTCAATTTGATGAATGCAGCTCAGGCAGAGGACTCATCAGATGTCATCATGGGTAACCTTCCTGTTAATGATATTCCTGCAAAAGTTCTTTTTGACACGGGTGCATCGCATTGTTTCATCTTGAGACCATTTGTTTCTAAGCATGAGTTGCCTTTATAAGATTTTCCTAGACAGTTATCTATTGTTTCTCCGGGTAAATTCATGAATGCAAGCGCTATTGCTCCGGATGTTACTATCACGTTGGGCGACTACAAGTTTCTCTCTTCTCCGGTGGTTCTTGGTAACTCGGATATCGATCTTATTCTCGGGATGGATTGGCTTTCTAAGCACAAGGCGCATCTCGATTGTGCAGCCAGGAAGATTCAATTGACTCATTTGCCTGAGGATGTAATTGTCTTTGCCGCTCATGATGATACAATTCGGTTGTTTTCTCTCAATGAGAAGGGTGAATTGGATGCTATCTCGCAAATTCCAGTTGTTTGCGAATATCAAGACGTATTTCCAGAAGAGCTCCCAGGAATGCCTCTGCACCGGCCAGTTGAATTCGTTATTGATCTTGAGCCCGGTACGGAACCTGTGTGCAAGCGTCCTTACAAGCTCGGACCTGAAGAGTTGAAGGAGCTGAAGAAACAACTCGATATTCAAGAAAGAATGTGTCTCATCCGGCCTAGTTCTTCTCCGTGGGGTTGTGGTGTTCTTTTTGTGAAGAAGAAGGATGGAACGGACCGACTTTGTGTTGATTACCATCCATTGAACAAGAAGACCATCAAGAACAAATACCCACTTCCCAACATCAATGAGCTGTTCGAACAACTCAAGGGTGCCAAAGTATTCTCCAAGCTTGATCTCCGTATGGGTTATCATCAGATTCGATTTCGTGAGCAAGATATTCCCAAGACGGCTTTCAGGACAAGCTATGGGTCATATGAATACACTGTCATGTCTTTTGGCCTCGTCAACGCTCCTCCGACATTCTCTCGCATGATGAACTTCATCTTCAACCCCTACACCAATGACTTTGTTTTGGTCTATCTCGACGACATTCTGGTTTTCTCAAAGAACAACGAAGATCATGCCAAGCACTTGCGTTTAGTTCTTGACAAGCTGAGGGAACACCAGTTCTACGCCAAGTTCTCCAAGTGTGAATTTTGGCTCGTTGAGGTTCTTTATCTTGGTCATATCATCTCTGCCAAGGGCATTGCCGTGAACCCTGAGAAGGTGTCTGCAATTGTTAATTGGGAACCTCCTCGGAACGTGAAGCAACTCCGTAGCTTCCTCGGTCTCGCAAGCTACTGCCAAAGATTCGTTGAAAACTTTTCTAAGATCGCGAAGCCTCTCTCAAATCTTCTCTAGAAGCACGTCAAGTATGTTTGGTCTCCGGAGTGTGACATTGCTTTCAACACTTTGAAAGAGAAATTGATCACTGCTCCAGTTCTGCCTCCGCCTGATGAATCCAAGCCGTACGAGGTCTTTTGTGATGCCTCTCTCCAAGGTCTCGGTGCAGTGTTGATGCAAGAGAAGAAAGTTGTTGCTTATACCTCTCGCCAGTTGAAGCCTAATGAGAAGAACTACCCCACTCATGATCTCGAGTTGGCGGCAGTTTTGCATGCTCTTTTGACTTGGAGACATATTCTATTGGGAAGAAAAGTGGACATTTTCACTGACCACAAGAGTCTCAAGTACATCTTCACTCAGCCTAATCTCAACCTCAGGCAAACTTGATGGGTCGAAATGATTCAAGAGTATAATCTGAGTATCGAGTATACTCTAGGCAAGGCCAATGTGATTGCTGACGCTTTGAGCAGAAAAGCGTATTGCAATAGTCTGATTCTCAAGCCTTATCAACCCGAGCTTTGTGAAGCTTTCCGCAAGCTTAATATGCAAATTGTTCCTCAAGGTTTCCTCGCCAACCTTCAAGTCTCTCCTACCTTAGAAGACCAGATTCGCCAAGCCCAGCTTCTTGATGCTATGGTAAAAAAGGTGAAGATTGGGATTGCCAAGAGTCAACCCAAGTACAAGTGCTACCGCCTTGATGACAAGGACACTCTCTTCTTCGAGGATCGAATTGTTGTACCCAAAGGTGAACTTCATAAAGTGATCATGAACGAGGCTCACAATTCTCTCCTCTCCATCCACCCTGGGAGCACGAAGATGTATCAGGATCTTAAGCAGGCTTATTGGTGGACTCGAATGAAGCGCGAGATTGCTCAATTCGTAAATGAAGGTGATGTCTGCAGAAGAGTGAAGGCAGAACACCAAAGGCCAGCAGGTCTCCTCCAACCTCTTGCATTCCAGAATGGAAGTTTGACCACATTGAGATGGACTTCATGACTGGGTTTCCAAAGTCCAAGCGTGGCAATGATGCTATATTCGTTGTCATTGACAAACTCACCAAAGTGGCTCACTTTCTGCCTATCAAAGAATCAATCACTGCAGCTCAATCGGTGGAACTCTATACCTCTCGAATTGTCTCTCTGCACGGTATTCCTCAGGTGATCTCTTCAGACCGTGGCAGCATCTTTACCTCCAAGTTTTGGGATTCTTTTCAGAAGTCCATGGGCACCAGCATATGCTTCAGCACTGCTTTCCATCGTCAAACAAGCGGTCAAGTCGAGTGTGTCAACCAGATTCTTCAAGATATGCTCAGGGCTTGTGTGATCTCCTTTGGCATGAAGTGGGAGGATTGTCTTCCTTATACTAAATTCTCCTACAACAATAGTTTTCAAGCAAGTTCGGGCAAGGCCCCATTTGAAATTATGTATGGCAGGAAGTGTCGTACCCCTCTTAACTGGTCCGAAACCGGTGAACGTCAGCTGCTGGGTAATGACTTAATCACAGAGGCAGAAGAAATGTGCAAAGTCATTCATGATAACCTCAAAGCAGCCCAATCCCGCTAGAAGAGCTACTATGATAGTAAGCACCGTGATTTGGCTTTCGAGATCGGAGATCATGTTTACCTCCGCGTCTCTCCTATGAAAGGGACTCGTCGCTTCGGTATCAAAGGGAAGCTTGCCCCTAGATACGTGGGACCTTTCAAGATTATCAGCAAGAGAGGCGACCTCGCCTATCAACTCGAGCTTCCTTCAAACTTTGCAAATGTTCATGATGTGTTCCATGTCTCTCAGCTCCGAAAGTGCTTCAAGACGCCTGACCGCACCGTCAACTTCGAGGACATTGAGCTCCAAGAAGATCTCTCTTATCGTGAGCACCCAGTTGCAATCCTTGAAGAGACTGAACGCAGGACTCGCAACAAGTTAATCAAATTTCTTAAAGTCAAGTGGTCACACCATTCCGACCGTGAAGCTACCTGGGAACGCGAGGATCACCTCCGTTCTGAGTACCCAGCGTTCTTTCAGTCCTAGATCTCGGGACGAGATCTTTTCGTAGTGGTGGAGTGTTGTAACACCCCGGATATAACTTTCCCAATATGTAATCCAACTCTTGCCGTTTCCGGCTTTAAGTTAATTTATTTTCTCGGGTTCGGGTTTTTGTCTCCGTGTGTTGTTATCGTTGTCATGCATCTCATATCATGTCATCATGTGCATTGCATTTGCATACGTGTTCATCTCATGCATTCGAGCATTTTCCCGGTTGTCCGTTTTGCATTCCGGTGCTTCGTTCTCCTCCGGTGGTCATTTCTAGCTTTCTTTCATGTGTGGGGATTAAACATTTCCAGATTGGACCGAGACTTGCCATGCGGCCTTGGTTTACGACCGGTAGACCGCCTGTCAAGTTTCGTACCATTTGGACTTTGTTTGATGCTCCAACGGTTAACCGAGGGACCGAAAAGGCCTCGTGTGTGTTGCAGCCCAACACCCCTTCAATTTGGCCCAAAACCCCCCCAACTCCGCTCCATCACCTAAAGTGTTCGATCACGATTGCGTGGCCGAAAACCGCACCTCTTTTGGACTCTCCTAGCTCCCTCTATCTATAAATAGGTGCACTCCCCTAAAAATCCCGGATCCGAAACACCCTAACCCTAGTCCCGCTCCTCTCCGCGCGGGCGGACACGTCCGCCGCCGCCGGACATCGCCGCCCGGCTTACCGCAAGCTGCCACGTGGCAAACGCCGGCGCCTCCCGCCGCGGCCCGCCGCAGCCCACAATGGGCCCCCGCGGCCCGGATCTTCCTCGCCCCGCCGCCCGGCTCCTCGACGCCCACACCTGCCCAGCGCCCCGCTGCCTCTGCTGCCGGCCACCGTGGGCGACCTCGCTGCCGGCCGCCGCGTCCGGTCGCCGCACCCCCCCGACGTTCACGCCACCCACCGCCGTCCGCCGCCCCTCGTCGACCGCGTCCGCAGCTCCGGCCACCGGCGCCGGCGGCCACCCCACCGGCGTCCGCTGCCGCCTCCACTCCGTCTCCGGCGAGCACAGCTCTGGCCGGCCATCCTCATCGCGCGCGCCCGGCTACAGTGCCCGGATCCAGATCTGGATCGGATCCGGTTGACCTCTCTCCCTGAACCCTATTTTTTTTGCTATCTTTGACCTGTGATATCTCCGCATCCGTAGCTCCGATTTGGGCATATAGCATATCAAAATGTTCGTCTCAGAGAGTACATCATTTCATTCGATTGCATAATTTTCATTTGAGTTCATCTTGATGCCCGAAATGCTGTTAGAAGAGGGCTTCGTGAGTTAATTGTCAGATCTGCTAGTTCATCTTAGACTTTTGTCATTTTTGCCATGATTATTGTGTGCATGATATGCCTATGAGTCCTTCATATGTTTTGTTAAGGGTTTGGTCATCTTTCCAAAGGTGCAACCCATGTGTTTTTGTGATGTGTGTGGTGCTTAGTGCAAGCTTGCAAAGTGAGGCACCCGGTAAATCTGTTTTCAGGGACTTAGTAGTTTTCACCAAGTCTTGGGATTATTTAGTTCATGATGCCATATGTTCATGTCGTTTCCTAATGATCCGTGCCTCTTTTGAGGATGATCAGTAAAGGAGTTTTGTTAATGTTGTAGTGCTCTATCCATCCATGTCTTTGTTTGCATACATGGAGCACCCTAGCTTGAGTCAATCGAGCTCTACTTTTGCTTCGTTGTGAATCTGGGCAGATCGTCAACTTGTTTGCGATTTTGCCGATGTTATTGTAGTTGATACGATCATGCTATGCCATTGTTCTTGCCACGTCTAGCTTGCATTTTGTGCCTTCTTAATGGATGTATGCTTGTCTTGCCATGACTTGCTCCGTAGTGAGTGCATCGAGCTCGTAAACATGCCTTCGTGAGTTATGTTTCAGCATGTCCCAGTTTTCACTTAAGTCTGAAAACTGATTATGTTTTTGCTATGTTCGCGTGCTTGTTAGTATATTTTGTGATCCCTTTCGACTCAAGGTCACTAAGGGACTTTTGTTAAGATTGTTGAGTAGCTCCATGCCATGTCTTTATTTGTCATGTTCAGGTCCTGTAGCATGTAGTTTTGTTGCTCCGAAGAGGGCTTTACGATCTGAAATTCCAGACAAGTGTTAATTTCACTAAGTCTGAGATCTGTTTTAACATTTGCGTTTTTGCCATGCTTGTTTGAACCTCTTAATCGATGAATTGGCCATAGCTCAGTGCTAGACTTTTGTTAAGCATCTTGAATGCTTCCCTGCCATGCATTTTGATGCCATGTTTGAGTGCTGTAGCATGTTCATCTCATTGCATCTATATGACTACTTGCTGTAAATCGCACACCGGTGTCATATTTGAATCGCTTGCCATTTCCAAACCATAACTCCGATTCCGGTGATCTCTATATCGTTTTCAAGCGATTTAATCCCATCTTTTCAGTGGCACACTTGTTTTTCCAAGTTGAGGCCAGGTTCATGCATTTCCTGTCATATCTTGCATATGCATCCCGCATCGCATCCCGCATAGCATACCATCATCGCATCTTACTGTTTGAGCTTGCAAGTGGTTGATTGTGTTCTTGTTGCTTGTTTGTCTTGTTTGGGTAGAGCCGCGAGACGAGTTCGCTAACGAGGAGCCCGTTGAGTTTGCTTTCGAGGATCCAGTCAACTCTGACAACTTTACAAGCAAGATGATCATACCCTCGAAATCACTACTATCTTTGCTATGCTAGTTTGCTCGCTCTTTTGCTATGCCAATGCTACGATGCCTACCATTTGCTTGTCAGCTCCCAATTGCCATGTTCAGCCTCTAACCCACCATTGTCCTAGCAAACCGTTGATTGGCTTTGTTACCGCTTTTCTCAGCCCCTCTTATAGCGTTGTTAGTTGTAGGTGAAGATTGGAGTCCGTTCCTTGTTGGAACATTTATTTACTTGTTGGGATACCATTATATTGCCATGTTATCTTAATGCATCTATATACTTGGTCAAGAGTGGAAGGCTCGGCCTCTCGCCTAGTGTTTTGTTCCACTCTTGCCGCCCTAGTTTTCGTCATATCGGTATCATGTTCTCGGATTTTGCGTTCCTTACGCGGTTGGGTTATAATGGGAACCCCTTGATAGTTCGCCTCGATTAAAGCTTTTCCAGCAATGCCCAACATTGGTTTTACCATTTTCCACCTAGCCTCTTTTTCCCTTGGGTTTCCGGAGCCCGTGGGTCATCTTATTTTAAACCCCCCCCCCCCCCCCCCGGGGCCAGTGCTCCTCTGAGTGTTGGTCCAACCGAGCGATGTCCGGGGCTACCAGGGGCAACTCTGGGCTGGCCTACCCGACGTCTGGCTCATCTGAGTGTGCCCTGAGAACGAGATATGTGCAGCTCCTATCAGGATTTGTCGGCACATTCGGGCGGTGTTGCTGGTCTTGTTTTAACCTGTCGAAATGTCTTGCTGTACCGGGATACCGAGTCTGATCGGAATGTCTCGGGTGGAGGTCTATTCCTTCGTTGACCGTGAGAGCTTGTCATGGGCTAAGCTGGGACTCCCCTACAGGGATTGAACTTTCGAAAGCCGTGCCCGCGGTTATGGGCAGATGGGAATTTGTTAATGTCCGGTTGTAGATAACTTGAACATAAACTTAATTAAAATGAATCAACCGTGTGTGTTACCATGATGGCCTCTTCTCGGCGGAGTCCGGGAAGTGGACACGGTGTTGGAGTAATGTTTGCGTAGGTTGCTCTCTAGTTTCTCGCTCGCTCTTTGCCTCCTCTTCTCGCTCTCTTTTGCGAATAAGTTAGCCACCACATATGCTAGTCGCTTGCTACAGCTCCACATATATTTACCTTACCCTACCTATTTAAGCTTAAATAGTCTTGATCGCGAGGGTGCGAGATTGCTGAGTTCTTGTGGCTCATAGATTACTATTACACCAGATGCAGGGCCAGATGATACAGCTCCAAATGGCGTGCTTGAGCTCAAGTGGGAGTACGACGAGGATTCTCAGCGTTACTATGTTTCTTTTCCTGATGATCAGTAGTGGTGCCCAGTTGGGGTGATCGGGACCATGTCGCCTGTTGGGTTGTCTTTTATTTTGGCGCCATAGTCGGGCCATGAGTATTTGGATGATGTATGTTATTTATGTACTTGATTGACGTGGCGAGTGTAAGCCAACTATGTTATCCATTTTCATTATCTATATTTCATGGGATGTTTGTGATGATTACTCGACTTGCGACATATGCCTTCAATGCGATTATGGCTCTAAGTCATGCCTCGACACGTGGGAGATATAGTCGCATCGAGGGTGTTACACCGGGCGCGCGGGCTGGAGGAGTACGGCGATGTCATCCGCGAGCTTCTTGAGGATGGTGAACTTGTTGATGGTGGCAACGATCATCTGGTCCAACTGAGAGTCGTAGTTTGCGTCGACGGCGGCCATCCACCAGCCGGTCTCCAACACCGTCTGGAGACGATCCTCGGCGCCATGCCGCAGGCCGGCGTCGTGGACCATCTGGCGCCGCCGCTGGCCGCTCATGCGCATCACCGCCATGGGCCTGGAGTGAGCTCTTTTGCGCTTAGTGTAGGTGCTTAGGCAAATGCTTAGGTGCGTACGATGTGGTAGGTGCATTGGAATGGAGGGGCGCCTTTATATGAGGGCAATGATGGCAAACTGCGCTGCATTCACATCGTGCAGCCTCTTTTCCCGGACCTCCTCCCATTACTTCCCTCATGCATTAATTGAAGGAGGATGCATTGGCCGTTCAACATATCAAGAACGGCTACTCCCTCCCTCGTCTGCATTAAAGCCGTATCGTGAACTGCACAGCCCGCTGTCATATCGAATACTCCCTCCGTCTAGGTGAGTATTAAGTCATCTTACGAAAACCAAATAGTAAACACATAGGTGTGGTGCATTAACTCTCACGTTGTTTCTTATTTTTTGACATAAATAGAGGAATCAACCAAGAAGAGATGTGGGGCTTGTATGCTTTTAATGACTTGAGACTATCAAACATGACATGCAGTGGTCAGTTCGTTGCACAAGAACAAATACAGCCCACATCAGCACACACGCATCTTATATAGCATCACATCCAATGGCTATAAAAGATGAATGAGACCAAATTATATCTCATCTAGATGAGTTCTAGCAAAACTATATTAATAATACTTTCCTGCGCCATGTATCATATATTAGTATGATGTAGTACTTTATTTATTTATGAGGTATCTAGATGGCACTGCACCGCCAAGAAAAGAGGGTAACATCAAAATTATGGACTACTTTTTTTGAGTATGTTGGTAAGGTCCGGTCAAAGTCACTTGTTGAAATCTCTAAAAAGACAAATACTCCCTCCGTCCGGAAATACTTGTCATCAAAATGGATAAAAGGAAATGTATTTAGACGTATTTTAGTTTTAGATACATCTCTTTTTATCCATTTTGATGACAAGTATTTTCGGACGGAGGGAGTAGAAAACAGAGTTGGTGATGATGGTGTGTGTGCCATCCTGCAATATATGCCGTCGGATTTATATCTAATGGATAGGAAAGAAACTATGGCAATTTTGCAAAAATATACCCACACGTCTCTCCATGTTCGCAAATAAGGCCTTCCCTCGTTCAACCTTTTCTCTCACAAGATGAACTACTCATACAAATGCATCTTGAGGTGTCCATAGAATCGAAGAGAGGGATGATGTGTGTGTGTGTGCGCGCACGATCGATAAAGAGTGCCATCAAATTTGTGTGTGCCCACGTCAAAGATATAGAGTGGCTGGCCTACTGGAACGTGAGATGGGACATGTGCAGTTTGTCTCTGTGGCATGGATACCTACCTGCAGCGCTTGACTATCAGTGTGTGGTGGGGGAAGAGGGAGGCCCAATTAACTATAGAGGTACAATGGCTGGTATATGTGTGGAGGAGGAGAGAGGCCTACCTCATGTATTAAGGAGATCGATCTGCCTCATGTATTAAGGGAGATCGATCGGCATCCATGCATATGTGCAGGAGAGGAATAAGGTTGGGAGAGAGATAGAGCTAGAGTGTTGGAGGGGGTGGTAGTGGAGTTGCTTCTAACAATTGGTGCGATAGGCTTGCTAGACAAACGGAGGGCACGCCCGCAATATCAATAAGAGAGGAGATGGCTGCTTGTTGTCTGTGCACGTGCGTGTGAGAGACGGGTCAGGAGGCATGCACGAATGATGAGGGGGGACGATGTGGCTGTGGTAAGCAGACGTAACTACATAGGAAGATCAATCTACCTTTGTTAGAGAAAGGAGAGGCATAACTTATGAGGTACGTCGATCGATTGGGGGTAGTTAAAGTCGATCTTGGTATATGTTGGGAGATCGATCGGTATACATGCATATGTGTGTTAGAAGCAAATGAGGCACGAGGAGAAGGATTGAGAGAGAGAGAGGGATGCATGTCGGAGGTGGTACGAGAGGCGTACTATATCGAGGGGGAGGAGTGTGCGAGTACGAGAACGATGAAAAGAGTGGTGGGACTGAGGCATGGACGGTGACAAGAGAAGAGGGGAAGCTTGTGTTTGTGCTAGGCACACCTGGCTAGAGAGGCATATCGATCGATGTGTGCTGTAAAGAAGGAGCTGGGGGGGCCTACACATACCGTGGGTGAACGACCTAAAGTGAAAAGACGAATTTGCGCGATGGAGCTAGAGAATGCTGAGGGAGGGTGAGAGGGATGCAGGCGTGTGCATGCATAAGAGAAAGTTAGCGCTAGCTACAAAGATAAGAGGGTTGTGTGGGTGTAAAAGACGAATAGAGATCATATATACTTCATTATAAAAAGCGAATTCCGATATTCGAAGAATTTATCATAGTGTTTCAAACCGACGCATGTGTGAATATATATAACGGTGATACACATGGTGTGGTTATGAACATGTTATACTACATTTAATATATTTTATCTCTACTCTTATAAAAAACGGAGTTGTTGATGATGGTGTGCCTGCCATCCTGCATTATAGGCCGTCCGATTTATATCTGGCGCATAGCAAGGAAACTATGATGGTTGAAGTTGGCAACAATCATGATTGTAGATTCTTATTGTAATAGAGAAACGAATTCAAATTTAGTTCAAATTGCAACGGTAGTATAGACATTTGGAATGCACCAAAATGTTGGTTTGAGTAGGTTACATGCATTATACAGCAAGCGAAAAAATTTAATCGGACATAACATGGATTCATACTCCCTCCTTCCATCTATATAGGGCGTAATGAGATTTTTAAGACCGCCTTTGACTATTGACAAGATTAATAGTACATGACATGCACAATGTGAAAATTATATCATTGAAACAACCTTTCACAAACGAATTTAATGGTGTGCTTTGTGTAAGTTGCATGTCATATATCATTGCTCTAATATTTGGTCAAAGTTAGCATCGAAAAACGCATTAGGACCTATATAGATGGAAGGAGGGAGTAGCTTTGAATAGCATTTGTATAGTAAAACGGGGCAAGACTCTCTCTTTGTGTGGTGTGAATAGTTTTATTTTTTTGTTTTCTTTTTGGTTGAGGGAAGTGCGGATTGATTTGGTACGTACAAGTACAATATTACTACATGTTAGGCTTGTACCTAAAATTCAACCCGCGTCTTGTTATATCCCAAAAATTCAGATATCATGTTCCCAAAACTGGCGCCTTCACAATCCGTGCCTTGCTATCCTGAAATTACAACGCGCGCGAAAACTCCCTCCAGCTGCCAAATCCCGACACGCAAAATCCCCCTTATAACCCTGAGCCGAAAGGGCCGCTAGTTCAAATCCGTGGGGGGTACTTTTGAAACACACCCTACATTTTGGACAAGCGCGTCCCTAAGTCATGCTTCACCCCCTCCCATTGCCCCCTTTACGCCATTCGAAATCCCAGGCCGCCATAACCTCTCTGCTCCAGCCGCGAAACCCCACCCTCCTCCATCCGCCACGTCACCGCTTCCCAGCCGGAGCCTCTTCCCCGACGACGTCGTCCACCACAACAGCTCGACGTCCCTCGTCCACCTCCCCGGATGAGGATCTGTTGTCCATCTCGCCGTCCGGCCGGTTTAGCCGCCCCGTCCTCCACCTCCAAGGAGCTGCTCCGACGATCGCCTCGTCTATCACCTTACCCTACACCACCGGAACCGCAGCATCCTCACCGACTCTTCGGATGAAGCCGAGGCCTACTCGGCGCCACCAAAGAGGTTGTACACACATCGCATCGCACCTTCTCCTTAACTCAACCTCCCGGCGCTGACGGTGCTCCATCCCGCACCCCCATTGAGCGGCTACCTTGAAGCCGGCGCCGCGGGCGACATCTCCACGGCGACTCTCCCCCAGTGCGAGGCCCCTTCGGCGGCGGAATCCATACCAGCCGGATCTGCTGCTGCTGCTCCGGCTCTCGCTCTATCGCTTGCTCGCCCAGCTGCTGCTGCTGCTCTCCCCCTCGCTCGTGCTACTGCTCTGCTCCGATTAAGCCACACTTCAGTCGACTGAATCGACTTTTGGGTTAGTTGATTTTCAGGGGTTGGGGGGGGCTCGCCGGAGTTAAGGAAGAACCACCCGCAACGGGGACGGGGGCTCGCCGGAGAGGTACCCCACTATCTATCTTAGGGTTCAGGGTGGGGGGCGGGGGGCCTAGAGGGCTGGCCGGGGCCGCGGTGGCGAGTTGTTTCGGGGCGGCGAGGCGGCGCTGGGGCCGGCGGTTCGGCCGGTGGTGGATGGCGGCTCAGGGGGGTGCAGGTTGAAGATGAACTGCAGGCCCTCCCTAAACTACATGTCAAGTGCCTCTCTGCTACCATTGCGTTCAGTTTCGACAGTAGCATTTAGATTCCACAGTAAATTTCAGTTTCGACAGTTAAGTTCAGAGTCAACAGTTTTTACCTCGTCTGTTGTAGTCAGGTGGTTTTTGGTGATGTTAATTTTACATCCATCTATTGGAGATGCTATTAGAATCCCACTTGAGATTGACGATGTCTGTCTTGTGCTGCTTCAGCCTTGACGTCTTACGGCTCACCGGAGCTGTTCCAATGACAGAACGATCCATCACAACAGAGCAGTGCCCTGGACGCCGTCTACAGATTCCTCAGATCTTCCTCCACACCTACGACAGCGACCTCTGCCTCAACTGCTTCAGCGACCAACCCAATGATGCCGAGGTCGACACGGCTACGGCAAAGAGGTTGTACACTTGTTGCATCACTTATTACTATACATTCACATCGACCCATTAGGGATATTTTGGTTCAATGGAAAAACGTCGATCCACTGGTTGTTACCATCATTCAAAATTTCTGCATGCTCTCCTTACATAATCTCACCCTATTTTTTTCGTATGCATGTCAGATATTGTACACAGTCATGCTGAACATGTAGAGAAAAAGTGAAGAGTATTGCGCGGCAATACAATGTCATGCAGACATCGCTCCATGGTGGGTTCAATGGCAAACCCTCCCCACCCCTCTCCAGATTGTAATCCAGCGGAAGATATCTGTTCTGAGGCGGATTCAGACGCCGCCGACCACTCCTATTTACCCCCAAGGTGTTTGCTCTACCTTGGCATGATAATGTTAGTCATATCATGCATATGTTGCCTTGCAGTGCCTACTTTTGACATCATATATGTCATCTGCTTAGTTTAGACATGTTCTGTAATGCCACCTGTTTAGTTTCTATATCATATATGGGAATTATGCAGTCTCATGTCTTTTAGCCAGCCATAATATATGTGAGATGTGCAATGCCATCCTATTTAACCAGGCATCATATATTTGAATGATATCTTGCCCATCCTTTTCTTCATTACATTTCCATTTGTCGATAATGTTTGTACATTAAACTACTTTTCCCGTGAATCAGCCATTTGGGTGGGAGATGGAAAAATCTGGAGTGAAAACAAGGCCTTCAGAGCAGACATTGCTACCTGTCGAAGCAGATCTCTTGCTGGGTCCCGATAGCTCCTCAGAGATGGATTCAGAGATAGATGACCAGTCCTATTCCCCCACTGAGGTGTATGCTCTAACTTGGCATGGTTATACTGCTCATATCATGCATACTGTGTCTTGCATTGCATAGTTTACACATCATATACACAATATTCAACACCATGTTCTTAGTTCAAACATCATATCGAATGCCCTCTGTTTAGCATATAAATCACATATGTGAATTAAATGATGCAATCCTGATTACTTAGATAACATGTAGGTGAATTATGTCATGCGATCCTGTTTAGTTATTCATCATATCTTTGAATTATGTTATGCTATGCTATCCAGTTTAGATAGACATCATATATGTGAAATTATGTCATGCTATCCGTTTTAGTTAAACAATATACATGTCAACTATCTCATGCCCTCTTTTTCCACACTATCTATTGCATCTGTCTCTCATACAATGTCTGTACATTCAACTATGTTTCCTGTTTATCAGCCATTTGAATTGGAGCGGGTGTTGCCAGTATCTAACGGACTAAAAACATTGTCTTCAAATAAAACAGGGCTACCTCTTGGTGGAGATAGCACCCCGGTTGTACATGCACAAGAACCATCCCTACCACACATAACCCAAACTCTCGTAGATTGTACCTCTACTGCTATGGACAGAGAACCAGCTTCACCCAATCTAAACCCAACCCCAGCCGATAGTAACCCAGTTCCTGTTGACACAATACCATCTCCACCACAGAGTCCCAAACAAGAGCAGTTAGTAAGGCAGCTCCAGTGCCCAAAGGGCTAGTACTATCACAGGGAACCCCAACTCCACCAGTTAGTACGCCTATTCCTGTGGAGGAAGCACAACCAGCTAGTCGTAGTTTAGCATCTATCGCATTTGATGTTGCTAAATCATATGTGCGTATCTTCACATCTTGGAAATATTATACTAAAGATGAAGGAAAATGCCAGTTGCAGGTGTTTGTCCAGGAGTTATGTGTAAGTAATGTTATTCATGGCAATTACTTTGCTTCGTCCCATACATCCTACCTCCATGATGGTTATAATACAACAAATTTTCCCATTTTTCTCTATAGAGAAGGACCGATTTGGAAACTCAGGATGAGATAACCTGTGCTAATACCTCTGCTATCTTCAAGAATGCTTGGTGGCAGTATCGGAATTACCTGAAGAAAACGTACTTCACTGGCAAAGAAACTCATCAAATTCCCTTATGTTCTCCTGAGACACATTTACTGGACGATGACTAGGAACGACTTGTTCTGTACTGGTCCCGAACCAAGAATGTGGTAAGATATATGAGCTCATTTTCTATTTTTAAGTATTATATTCTTGTGTCTTACTGTACTCTGTTCATGTAGAACAAGTGCCTAAACCTAAAGAACAACTGTTCTAATTTAAGATTCCATTGCTATCATAGTTCAAAAAAGTGCTAGGCGTTAATTGTGCATTTTGCCACCGCCTTGCGTTTTGCAGACCAAAGCACATGCTTATGCGCAGTTATGCATAGATTATGCGTAGTTATGCGTAATGTGTTTTGCCAATGCCTAGAGCCTAGGCGCGCTTAAGCGCTCGCTTAGGCGCACCTTTTTTTTAACTATGATTGCTTTGCTCTTGTATCACTGTATTTACTCATACAAACTTATTTTTAAAATGAAGGATCCAATCGAAACTACAATGGCACAACAGGTATGTTCATGCATGTTTCTTTAATAGGTTTGCTCTTATCAATAGCTCTGTTGATTTCAATTTCAATTGTGTATATAGTTGACTTTCATATCATGCACATTACTAGCATCACAATAGAGCCAATAGTGTTGTTGTACATGTAGACCCGTGGTACCCATCTGAAATCTTGTTGTGCCGTGTAGTTTCCCATGCTTTGTATTCTTTCACTGCTGCTTTGTCTTGAACTCATATGATTTGAACCGTGTCTCTATTTTGATTTGGCAAGACAATGCAGTGACCATAGGACATAGATATATGTTTGTTTGATGCTTTTATTATGCACTAGTACTTGGCAATAGAAGACTTGGTAGTTTAATCCCACCTTACTAATGAACTGGTTCACCAAAATGAGTTTCATATACTAGTACATGCTAAACTTGTTATGTGTCTGCTTGTTTCTTGTTTTAGAATGTTGACAGAATATTGGGGAAGAGTGCCTTATTAAGCAGTGGTAAAGGAAGTAATGCAGATAACGTTCAGGATAGTGACACATCCTTGTTGGTCTCCAACAAAGCTGATAAAACAGCTAAGGAAGACTATCTTGAAGGCAGCGAGACAACCCCAAAGTCCTGTCTTGGTTTAGTGTCCGAGTTACTGGCCACTACCGCTTGCACAAGCTATTGAAACTCACTGTCTGAATCAGTTCGGTTTCTTGAGTATCAACTACAAGCTGAAAGACATCGATCAGTTGTGCTGCGACAAGAAGCGGAAGGACTACAGAAGTCCCTGGAGTAATCAGATGCATACTTTCTGGTGCAACAGCAAGCGTTGGAGGATTTTAGCGCCAAACAGGACAAAGCTAATCATCTTGCTAAGCTTATTGCCAGCATGGTGGATACCCAGGATAACGTTTCTTGAGGTCTTCTGAAGTTGTTTCAGTTATGCTCTTGTTTTGTTGCCGCGTTTATTTGCACTGGTGGCCAATTTTGACGGCCAGTGCATGTAATGTGCTGCTTTGTTCCCTATATTTGCCCTGGTGGCGAACTTTGATGCCTAGTGGATGTAATATGTGTAATAGCGGTAATAGGCTAGCGTTAATTGCTTGCTTATTTATTTCCTTATTGTCTTGTTTAGTTGTTTGCTTGTAGTCACTTCAGTTCTTTTTCTGTTTTTTTTCTAGTGGCCACAATAGCCTATTTTTGGTAACTAGGCCAAAATAATCATGGCAACACACGGACTATTGTAACCATGGGCCTCCTGCAGGCCGTATGATCCATGGGCCTTCGTCCGGCCGTAGGATCCATCTGCCTTCTATACGGGCCTTAGGGTCCATGGGCCTTCTACGGGCCGTAGGGTCCATGGGCCTTCTATGGGCCATAGGATCCATGGGCCTTCTACGGGCCGTACTATCCATGGGCCTCATACGGGCCATAGGATCCATGGGCCTTATGGGGCATATCATCGTTTCGCCAATCATGGGCCGTACTATTCGTGGACCATAACGGGTCGTTAATAGGCCGTATTTGATAACTCTATGAAAACAGCCCAACGGGTTTTTTTGACATGAAAACGGCCCAACCTATTAACGGTCCGCAAATGGGCCGACTGTAACGATGGGCTGAATTTGGCCCACAAGCAGAAAATGACAGTAATGGGCCGTATGTAACTAAAAGCTGCAAATGAGCCCAAGATTCAATTGGCCCTGAGAAGGCCGAAAGATAACTTGGGCTGGAAACGGCCCAACGGAATAATAGGCCGTTAATGGGTATAAAGTGATACACTGTTCATTACGGGCCAGTTTCACCATGGGCCGTTAATGGGCGAAGAGTTACAAAGGTCCTCATATGGGCCGAAAGAAGTCATGGGCCACACATGGGCCAGAAGTTAAAACGGGCTGAATCATATTGGACGGCCCAGATGACGCTACTGGGCCTAATTCGGATATTGCGTAACCGGCCCTGGGTTAGCGGGCTGTAAATGGGCTATATGCGAACATGCCGTTAACACGCTTTCCATGGGCCGGCCCGCCACCTTTTGACCAAGTCAAACGGGCCGGCCTTTTCATAGGAATGGGCCTCTGTTGGGCCATGCCACATGTCGCCGTATCATAGGCGCCTTCGGTCCAATGAGCGTATGACATCTGTCCTAACGGTGAGCCGATACATGTCTCCTCCAACCAATGATGATTTTACACCTGGAAAATCCCCATTGGTCGGGGCTGTTAACGGGTTATCGGATCCAAAAGCCGACCCGATAGGTTAACGGCGTTCCGTTACGGTGGATGCCACGTGCCGGTCACCCTTGACGAAAGCACTTCTGTGACGCGTGATTTATCGTCATGGAAGTGGACACTTCCGTGAAGATAATTTTGGTAATGTCATGGAACACATCTACGATAGCACATGTATGACTATCTTGATTCTGTCATAAATTTGTCATGGATGTACATGCATGACAAAAAATGCGACCTACTGTGGCAAACACGTATCATCACGGAAGTGTATTTTTTTGCTGAAGGAGAGCCTCGATGACATGCCTGCTGAGTTCAATCAGCAGGGGGAGTTGACCGCCGGCTTGGTGATGCTGCTGAAGAAGAGCATTTCCTCGGAGAAGAAGGCAACCGGCGAAATCATGCGACTTCAGGAGGAAAAGGCGAAGCTCTGCCATGAGATCGACCTGTTGAAGGAGAAGAATGCCGGCTGGAAGAAGCTGCATGAGAATATTAGTTCCTCGATCAAGATGTTGCAGGCCCTCGTCATGGAACAGAAGGAGGAGTTGGCGAAGCTCCGCATCAAGCACCCGGCTGCTGTCAAGGTACGTAATGCGGCCGTGGAACAGATGATGAAGGCTCGCGTCGAGAAATCCCGTGTCATGGACAAAAAGAAGAAGATGGCGGAGGAGACACGCAAGGAGATGGAGGTCGTGGAGGCGATGAAGAAGCAGTTAGGACTCCACGGCGAATTAGATCATTTGGGGTAATAATCTTCCTTCTTCTTTTGCTCCTGTGTTTCATCTTTTGCTTCGGGTGTTTCACCGCACGTGTCACGTTCTCTGCGAGGCATGAATAGAACAATGGTTTTTTTGAGGAAATGAATAGAACAATGCTAACAATGAGATGACTAGCAAATTAGATCATTTTTATCGCCATATGGTACTGGGCTGCCGTGTTTCGTGCTCCTCCGTCGCAGTACTACTCCAGTGGAAAACTTGAGTATACCGCACGGTTCTTTGCTCCTCCTCGATCAGGTTGTCGGTGCATTTATACGAGCGGTCAAATCACAAGGCCCCGCCTTCCAGCAGTAATGAGCTATCAAATCACAAAGGCCCTCGCCTCTCGTGAAACCGACCAAGCTAGACTGCCCCGCCCTCTAGCCTTTTAAAACTGTATACTTTTGTACATCAGTAGTACCGATGGATTGCGCCATGGAGCAAAACTTGAAATTAAAAAAGGTGGTACATATAGAGAGCGCTCGTCGCCAAATTATGCATATAGTACTATTAAAAAGGCTAGTCACAATAATGGTGTCCAGCACAACCCACCCCTCAAATAAAACTAAGAGGGTGCTTGGATACGTTTTAGTCCCATGACTAAAAGTAGTGGGACTAAAACATGCTCGCCTCACCCATGCTTGGATCCAAATACTAAAAAGGCTAAAATCAAGTTAATGAGCATTTATTATCCTCCAAACCCTCCAGTCCAGAACTCGCCTGTGTTAAAGGAGAGGAGTTAAATGAGTAGAGAGAGGACTAATCCACATTTTAGTATGGTACCCCTGACTTCTTTTTTTAGTCTCAAGACTAGTTTTAGCCCCTCTTTAGTCAGGGGTGCTTGGAACTTTAGCCTCTTAAAGAGACTATTTTTAGTCAGACTAAAATAAGTCCCTTGGATCCAAGCACCCTCTAAGTATCCTGGAATTCTTTGACAAAACTAAGCATACTAAAATTCTTTGACAACTAAACTGCTGGCTATATGATGTTGGCCATATATATTGTACGTATATAATGTGAAGAAACGAGTGGTAGTACTATACCAACTAAGAGATGAAATGTAAGAGATACTAGTATGTACGTACTGAAGAGTTAAAGTAACGAGAAGAAACATAACATAGTTCAGCTGGTTTCTCAGCACAACACACCCCTCAAATTAAATTAAGCACACTTGAAATTAAACTTTGCAACTATTCCGGTAGACACTGCATTAGAACCACCATGAGCAACGACACTGCCACCTTACTAGGAGTCCTCGTCCATGTCCTCGACTTCGTCCTTATCCCTCTTCCTCTTGGCCGATACTTCTTTGCTTGAACCGCACACTTGGCTGTTGCTCTTCATCCAACCCTTGTAGATATTGAAGCAAAGGTAGCCATACATTGCGGTGTAGTGGATGTGGTCTATATCTAGTACATTCTGCTGCCATGCATGACGATGAAACATGTATGGAGGTTTCTCCAGTTTACCGTACAAAGGATGAACCATGGCTCCTACCAGGGTCAGCATTGAAGGCTAACGAGAGGACACCAGCCGATTCTTCCGGAGGTCGAATGTGTTGCCTACAACAAGGCCTATCCGACGCAGGACTTCTTTGTCGTTACCAAAATCTACAGTAACGAATTTGACTAGGTTGCTCTTGAGGAAGTCCTTCAAATCCTGGCACTCAACGTCGGCATGGCATATGTGGTAGACCAATCATAAGTCATGCACGCAAACCTGGATCATGGTGGGTTTCTTCTTCTATTTGTCCTTTAGATCCTTCTCTTGTCCCAGGACTGTGGTGTACTCAACATCTAGCCCAGCGACCCACTCATCATCTGAGTCTTCGAACATGCGTCTGAAGCGAGAAAGGCATCCTTTCACCGTCGCGGAAGAACGGGTGTAGTTGACGTCGAACTCATCGCTGGTGATGGTTCTAACCTTGTACTCACTGCCGATCGTGGAGATTTGGGACGCCATGGATTTGGGAGGAGGGTTAGGATTAGTGGAACTGCCGTAATGTGAATGGACGGGACGACTAGGAGCGAACCGCCGTAGTATTGAAGGACGTGCGGGGACGAGTAGGAGCGAACTGCCAGCGTGCGAACGACAGGGTAGTGGCTTCCATTCTCCCATGATACGGGCTTCTGAGAGCCCTTGGATCTGAGATCGAACGGTTGCATGGCGTGATTCTAGACCTATGGGTGAATATCCTATCCTGGAGGGTTATTCTACAAATTTTCAACAACTTAGCATGCGATCGTTTGATCTTAGATCCAAGGGCTGCCAGCAGCCCGTATCATGGTCGCGCCTACCATGACCGCCGCGTCACTCGCGTGGTCGCGCCCTTGGAGATTTAACATTGTGCGTTAGGCTATCTGATGTTGGCATGTCATACATAGTCATCACTTAGTCACTCATACTACAACAAGGTTGGCTATAAGTGTATTTTTTACTCGTCTCTATCTCTTTCTTCGTACTCCCTCCGTCCCATAATATAAGAATGTTTTTGACACTAGTGTAATGCCAAAAACGTTCTTATATTATAGGACACAGGGAGTACTAGTATTTATTGCATTTGCCAAGGAGTGACCTCTTCCAATGAAATGGTGTTGCTAAGTTTGCTTCATTTAATTAGCTATCGACTCAAAATTGTCTTTTCACCTAGGTACACGCGCTTAGCACCATTTTTTCCTTGGGTCACCAAACTAGTCTCTCTCTTCTTGATTAACTTGCCACATCAGACTTTATGCCTATGTGGCAAGCTTAAGCACCTGTAGGAGCAAGTAAAAGTAAGTACAATAGTGCGCTTTACATGGCATTTTTGCATATGTGGAGGAAAGAGAGGCAAGGAAAAAGTGGAGAAGTGGGCTATCATGCAAGAGCCAGCCTCTACTACATGGTGGAGCATTGGGAGAGGCACCTGTATGGAGGTGGTCAGGAATCTAGAGACTCACGCCAGTCGTAGCGCCGTAGTTAAAATGATAATGGCAAGTCAAATCACGGGCCCCCACCTGTCCAGCTGTCAAATCACACAACGCTACGTTTGCAGTAGCCTACTTCCTCGTCTTCTCGCGTCTTTGTCGAACCGACTAGGCGGAACTGCCCCGCTGCCTACCGCACAGGAAGCCCCGCCCTCGACTTTTAAATAGTATACATTATACTAATTTTGTATCCATGGATTGTGCCCACGCGATGGAGCAAAGCGTCTAGAAAACGGCGGTACACATGTACGAAGTATACAGCATGCCCGTCGCGTTCGCGTCGCACCCCAGATGGTCGGTCGGTCTGGCAGGCTGCTGTCCGAATGGAACGCGCGTCATATTGCGTTTGCACACACATGTGGGACGGCAATTGAGAACCGACCATAGGCACACTCCCCGGCCCCGCAAGTCGCGTGACTTAATAAAAGAGGGAGACGAGCGATAGTACTAGAGAAGTGTTGTACTACGTTGGTGCCTGGACGATCCCTGCAAGACATGGAAGATCAGTTCGTCCATGCATGTGACCAGACTCCAGCAGACACGCCTGGATTGGCTATCGTCTACATATCATGCAGGCTGTGTTGTACATGGCTGTAGTTCTGGTGAGAAATCTAAAAAATGTTTCTTGTCATCTCGCAAAATTAGGTGCCATGTGCTTCGGATCACTACAAGGGTTAAACAGCGACAACTGAGTTGGGATAGTCATTGGGGGCTCATGCACGAACAGTGACTACTCGACTGCCATCTAGGTCAAGCCGGCTATGTTAATTATGACATCTATCGACGGACCCCTTTTCTAGGAGTTTACCTTTAATTTGAGCTTTGTTCCTCGTCTAGTTTGTCCGTCGGGATTCATGTTGTCTCCTTTGGGTAGTGAGGTTATGATTTCTTGTCATCTGACATTTTTTCGTGTTATATGTTATAATCCGGCGCTTCAGATCAAAATGACGACAACTGCACCTCCGGGCCACGTGCATGAAGACTTCTCGACAGTCATTGACGAGGTCAAGCCGGCTCCGGTAGACAAAAGAAAACTAGTACTACTCCACTATATAGGCAGGAGCCTCCGCATTTGCTTGGTAGTGTTGCTCTCTTCACACTGTTTTGGCCTCTCCATATCAGAAGAGGGAGAGGCGAGACAGTGGTTTTGGAATGGAGAAGGTGGAGAGGAGAGGAGGTGGTTTTGCAATGGAGAAGATCAGAAGAGGGAGAGGCGAGACGGTGGTTTTGGAATGGAGATGATGGAGAGGAGAGGAGGTGGTTTTGCAATGGAGAAGAGGGAGAGGAGCGTGCGGCAGCGATTTAGGATTGGACGAGAGGGCCGGCGCGCTGTGACTAGATCAAAATCAAAATCAATTTACCCTTCAATTAAGAAAGCGACCCCACATTAACTAGTCTCCCTTTTTTCTGGGTCATAATTGACCATGATTTTCACACATAAAATATATGTTATACATTGCAAAAATAATATAATTTGAAAGTACATTCAGATACGAACCAAACCATACAATTCTTGGTGACATGCATTCACATTTTGCTTGTCAAATACAGTACATGGTCAAACTTTGACCCAAAATACGCAAAACAACAAAAAATACTTCCAAGACCAGCGCCGCTCTTCCGCTCTTCTCCTCTTAAACCACCGCCGCTCCTCTCCTTTTCCAATCTAAATGCAGCGCCGCTCCTCTCCTCTTCCATTTCAAAACCACCGCCCCTCGTCTCCTGTTCCAGTCCAAAACCAGCATCGCTCCTCTCCCGTTCTAATCCAAAACCAGCGCTGCTCCTCTCCTCTTCCATTCAAAAACCACCGCCGATGAGTGAAGGTGCTATGGAGAAGTAGATGATGGAGGAGTACAACCGATACATGAGGATCGCAGACGGCGACCCTGTGAAGCTAGCCAGGATGTTGGAGATACAGTCTTGGTTTGACAACAAGGACCAACTAGCAGCGATGGCTACATCCATGGCGAAATATCTGCAATAGAGCGAAAAGGCGGCGATACTCCCGGAGGGAGTCGCGCCGGAGTACATAGAGCTGCTCCTTTGGGCCATGGAGCAAACAGATTCACCGAATCCGGTCGTGAGGGAGCGGTGGTGGGAGTATTGATCCCAGATGGAGCATCCACCAAAGATTGAAGGATCGAGCATCTACAGGGTGCCGTTTGTGAGGGTGTCCTGCCAGAGCGAGCCGGTGGAGTCTTCGTCGACCGAACCCAACTACAAGAGGAGAAAAGCAGTTGGTCCGACGATGCTTCCCCGCCATCGTCTCCCTCGCTATTCACATCGTCTCACGGGGCGGCTGTCTGCCACCGAGGAATAGGAGGGGGCTGCCCCCAGCCCAATAGTCGAGCAGGTTGTGAATTGTCAGGAGGAGCTTAGGGTTGTCAGTATTTGCAGGTTGTGAATTGTGTTTTGTGTTGTGTATTTTGAGAGTACTTTCAGATATGAATGTCTTTTGAATTTCAGATTTGCAGTATTGAGCATATGAAGTATTTTATGAATTCTACGGATCTATTTTTAGCACTTAAAAATGTAGTTTCATAGGAGTATAAAAGTGCAGACAATGTGATTCTCAGAGAAGAAACTGCAAGTTTTAGTTTCAGATAAGAAACTGCAAGTTCAGTTTCAAATAAGAAACTGCAAGTTTCAGAGACAGAGCATTTATATTAACACGGCCTTTTCAAACAGGGTTAACATCATGTTGGAAGTTTTATTCATGGTCGAAAATGGAACTACCAGCCAGTTAACATCATGCTGACCAACATTCATGCATAACACATCTTCATATGATGCACAGTCAAAATACCCACACAATGTCGAGTGTGCGAAACACAGAGAAAACGAGGGACGAAGTTTTGGCAAGTGTTGGACGTGGTTTTGGGCTGCCCGGTCTAGGCTTTCATTTTTAACATGCGCAGCCCACGACCTCGGATGGTAGGTCCATAGTCATGTTTGTATTTTCTTAGGGCCGTCATGTATCGACTGGCCTATGGACCTCCCATCCGAGGTTCTATTTTTGGCAGCCCAATTTATGTATTTTTTTTGAAGAAAACGCAGAGGTTTGTTCTATTTTTCTATATAAGAATAGGAACGCCAGGTCCAACTTATGTTTCCCTTCTAACTATATTATATATATTTAAATTATTTTATATGTTATTATATATTATTTTTATTGTCACCTTATATTTAACAGATACTTACATATGTAAGAAAACAATATCCCACATCTTATTAACTCATAAAAATAATTTCTTAACAAATAAAATCCTGGATTGTTTTGGCACAAAAATCCTAGTGATTGTGTACAAAAGCTAGGTAAGATTTAAGGACGAATGTAATAATATCACTTACTATTTAAATATATTTATAACAAAATTCTCAGCCCCTTTTTATTTTTTGATAACATTGCTGGCCCAACCCAACATTATAATTAGAATCAGCCCAACAAAATCATGTGTTTCGAGAAAGTGAAATGGCCTGTAATTTTTTAAGAAATAAAATAAATGGGTCGCATGGACGCTACATTATTTGTTCACCCAGCCCAGCTAATGGCTGCAATTCAAAAAAAGATCAAATTGACTGTAAATTCTACCGTGCAAAAAAAGTCTGTAATTCTGAAAAAATGGGTTGAATACGTGCCACATTTTTGGAGGCTGAAATGTGGGCCAATAGGTCAAAGCCAGCGCAAGTCGTTGTCAATTTAGTCAACAAATGATTCTGACATGTTAGCCGTTGGATTTACATCCAACGACCGGCATCCATCTTCAATCTCTCATCTTCTTCCTCCAGCGCCGCCGGGACCACCTCACGCCTCCTGCTGCTAGCAGCTTTGCTTAGCATGCTTCGCTATGAAGCGCTACGTTGGCCAGGCCATCCCTCCACCCCTCCTTTTCTTCTCCACTGACTGCAGAACCACACCACACTAGAACCAGTTAACCCTCGTACACCTCTCCGTCTGTGACTCTAATCCCGCATCTTCCCATCTCCGGCTCGTTGCTGTCCGGGGCCTCGCCGTCGTCCACCACCGTGGATGCGCTCGGCGCGGCATGGTCAACATGGTCAACGAACGACACCATCGGAAGTAGACTGTGCGTGGAGAGCCTGACAGCTGGGTCCACGGCCGCACACAAGGAAATGCCTCCTTATTACGCGCAAAATAATGATTCCTCCACCTGACATCTGCGACCCACCGGAAGGGTCTCTGTATTTCGCGAAAATAACGTGCCCCCCGCTGACATGTCAGACCCACCAGCTATCTTCACACGCAAGGAAGTGCCTCCTTATTACGCACAAAAAAAATGAATATTCCCCCTGCCAGCTGAAACCCAGCATAGTGGGAGGCTGACTTGTGGGCCTACCAAGTTGACGAGGATGGAGGGCTTTGTCAACTTAGTCAATATGAACGAGTCTAGCTCCTGTTAACGTACGATGTTCATCCAACGGCTGTAGTGCTTCTTCAACCTCTGGTCTTCTTGCTCCAGCCGCCCAAACCAGCGCCGGTCGTGCCGCGTGCTCCTGCCTCCCGTGGCCGGCTGTGATGCCGCGGAGGCCTCACCGCCCCTACTACTCCCACCGCTGGCGAGGCCATCCGTCTACTCACCCACACCCCCTGTTATTCTGCGGCGACAGCAGCCTCACACCATAGCTGAACCAGTGAACCCTCGTACTCCTCTTCGTGTGGGCATCCACTTCTGCGTCTTCCCCGGCTCCGAGTCATCTCCTTCCTAGTCCTCGCCGTCGTCCACCGTCGTGGTGCTCTTGGCGCGGCGTGGTCACCCTGACTGCTAGGACCCACAAGCTACATCTTCGCACGCAAGGAAGTGCCTGACAGTCGGGACCCACCTGGTCGAAGCGTACGTAGCGTTGTCATTCTGGTCGCGAACGTGTATGTACATATATACTGGTGGATGTAGAGGCGTGCACGTGTCATAGTAGAGGCGCGTACGTGTCGTAGTAGAGGCGCGCATGTAGCATGTACACGTACGTACATCGGCTAGGGTGCAAGAAAGAAAATACAGCCACGTATATGTACATACGGGCAGGGTCTCGAATGCCTACTCGCGCATACGTACGGCCAGGGCTCGTGTACATGGCTGGGTCGGAATGGAGAAACAGCGTCGTCATCGTGTTCATGGGGAGGCAACGAAATGCGTCGTGTTCATCGGGAGGCAATGGAACGCGTGGGAGCCAACCGGTTGGGTCGGAACGGAATGCGTGGTCATGTTCATCGGGAGGGCTTGGACGGAACATGCGATGGAAACGAGGCCTGGCGTACCGCACAACGGAGGAAACAGACCTCCTACGTTAGGAATGGGGTCCTGTTGATCACGAGGGGTCTGGCGTACCGCGAAACGGAGGAAATAGTTCTCCTACGGTCGAAACGGGGGTCCTGTTGATCGGGAGGGGTATGGCGTACCGCAAAACGGACGAAACGGACCTCCTACGGTCGAAACGGGGGTCCTGTTTATTGGGAGGGGTGTGGCGTACCGCAAAACGGACGAAACGGACTTGTGTTGGAGCGCTACGGTCGAAACGGGGGTCCTGTTCATCGGGAGGGGTGTGGCGTACCGCAAAACGGGACTCCACGGGATACTGTTCATCTCCACCGTCGACCTCCTCCAGCCTCCACAGGCAACTGTCGACCTCCTCCTGCCTCCACGGGCTACCGTCGACCACCTCCAGCCTCCACGGGCTCGTGTTCATCCAGCCTCCACCACGCGCTACTCCACCGGCTACTGTTCAACCACCCCTCCACGGGCACCCCTCCACCGTCTACTGTTCATCCAGGCCTCCACGCCATGGGGTCCTATTCAACCACCACTCCACGGGCACCCCTCCATCGTCTACTGTTCATCCAGCCCTCCACCATACCACGGGGTACTGTTCATCCAGTGCCAACGCCACCGCTCACTATTCATCCAACCCCCCCCCCCCCCCCCCCCCCGCCGTAACGGGGAACTCCCCGAAATTTTCCTCCCCCTCACTTCTACCATGGTTTTTTCCATCATGGACGGCCCAAAGAATGTTATGCAGCTGCGTCTCCGGCCCGCTCAGGACGAAAAGCCCATTTTTTGTCATAGAAGTAGGAGCCCACCACATCTATGATGATACCGGGTTTTGTCACAATTATCGTCATAGAAGTGTCATATGTATGACATAATTTTTTTCGTTCGGCCCAAAATGTCACGGATGTGTCTTTTTTTTGTAGTGACTGGGGGCTGCACGGAAGAGGTCCGAAGCAAGGCCCTCCCTCATTTCACGTGGGGCAAGGCATCACCCGGAGGTAGGTCCTCTGCCGGGGAGGCGCCGGCGAGCCCTCCCCCCGGCGGAGGGCCCGTGGTCGCCGAGTCCGCCGCTGGCGTCCCCTTTGCCCCTTGGCCTCGTCTTGGTTTCTGGACGCCCCAACGGTGGTCGAGGGTGGCGCAAGGTGGGGCCCTCGTCTGGCGGTATGAAGCAAGGCTCGCGCCTGTGAAGGTCTCCACCCATGACACTCTCACGTAATAATGAGTACACGCCCCGGAGTCTCCGGAGAGCCGCCCTCGGGCCTCGAGGGCTCCCGCCCACGTCCTAGTGGAAGCACCATGCTCAACGCTGGCCGTCGACACTGTCCCCCAATGACTAAGCTCGCGGCCAGCAGAAGCATTGGGCTCCGCGCTGGTGAGAAGACTAGCTAGGTGCCGGTCGTGGCCATTTGCTTTCAACCCCTTTTTCTGTAGCTCGGTTTACCGCCTTTTGGATTTGAACTCGCAGTCGTATTTTCATTGGCAAAGCATGGGGGCATCTTTTCTTGTTAGTGTTGATTTCTTGACTTTGCCGGCTCCATGCCTTGTTTCAAGGCCAGTGCCTGCTGCCCCTTCCACACGAGCGGGGGCTGAGCGTGGTACACGCGTGCATCTCACTGTGATGTAACACCCATCTCTCGCAAGGCCCTCTTAGGCGAACCAGCGGGCTCCACAGAAGCCCTAAACCTCGCAAGTTCGTGGTGCACTCCCCTCAGGAGGACTACACATCGACAACCACAAGGCTAGTCTGGGGCCCGCCTAGACCGAGGTAAGTTACTGTGGCAAGCTCGCGGAAGAACTTGAGAACTCGCTAAAGCACGCCTTAAGTATGGTTCAGGGAATAAAACAATAGTCTGATTACATGAGGGGCGGGGGCTCAATCGAACATGTCGCTTGCAACATCTTCCGAATCGCTCCCGGACATGCTACCGGCGTCATCGCCAGCGTCGTCTTAGCCGTCATCGACCACGTCTCCTTCATCCGCCGCGAACACCACAGCGGCATCATCGCAAGCGAAAGCTCAGAACAGAGCCTCCACGTTATCATCCACCCAGGGTGCTAGGTTGTCCCGAATAGCCCCGCGCACTAGGGCAATGGCGGCACCGAAGTCGAAGTTGGGGTCGGTGTCGGTGTCAAAACCGGCGGATCTCGGGTAGGGGGTCCCGTACTGTGCGTCTAGGGTGGATGGTAACCGGAGGCAGGGGACACAATGTTTTACCCATGTTCGGGCCCTCTTGATGGAGGTAAAACCCTACGTCCTGCTTGATTGATATTGATGATATGGGTAGTACAAGAGTATATCTACCACGAGATCAGAGAGGCTAAACCCTAGAAGCTAGCCTATGGTATGATTGTATGTTATGGTTGTTGTCCTATGGACTAAAACCCTTCGGTTTATATAGACAGCGGAGAGGGTTATGGTTACACAAGGTCGGTTACAAAGGAGGAGATATCCATATCCATATTGTGTAGCTTGCCTTCCATGCTAAGTAGACTCCCATCCAGACATGAGACGAAGTGTTCAATCTTTATCTTCATAGTCTAACAGTCCGGCCAATGGAGATAGTCTGGCTGTCCGAAGACCCCCTAATACAGGACTCCCTCAGTAGCCCCTGAACCAGGCTTCAATGACGATGAGTCCGGCGTGCAGTATTGTCTTCGGCATTGCAGGGCGGGTTCCTTCTCCGAATACATCACAGAAGAATTTGAATACGAGGATAGTGTCCGACCCTGCAAAATAAGTTCCACATACCGCCGTAGAGAGAATTAATATTATCGCAAATCCAATTTGCTGACTTGTTTTGGCAGCATGACGTTATGTCATGGCCCGGTGATTATTCGAACCGTTTTTCTTCAACCAACTCCACACATAACGCGAGGCGGTTTCTTGACACGTCTTGTCAAAGTAGAGATCGTGTTCCCCCAATTATGGGATTCTCATTAATGCGGTCGTGGGTAACCCAACCGTGTCTAGGACTCCTAGATTATAGGCAAGTCCTAAACGGCTACGGAGAGGACACTTGATATTCACCCTCTTTATAAAGGGACAAGGTTTTCGCTTTTTCCCTCTCGTGCTCAATCGAACCCTTCCCCCGCCTCGAGTTCCAACACCCAAAGCCTAGGTTAGGTGCTCCGAATCTTCAATCATGTCCGGATCTAGCCTTCAAGGCCGATGGATGCCCTCCTCCATGACGGAAGAGGACATCAAGAAGTTGAGGGAGGCCAGATACCTGACCACCGAGGTTTCGCATCGGCTACCTGCTCGAGGGCAGGTCGTCCCTACTCCCGAACCAAACGAGAACGTCGTGTTTGTCTCCCACTTCTTCCAAGGCCTAGGCCTCACTCTGGATCCCTTCGTCAGGGGTTTGATGTTCTATTACGGGCTAGATTTCCACGATCTAGCTCCGGACTCCTTTCTCCACATCTCGACATTTATTGTCGTGTGTGAGGCCTTCCTCCGCATTACCCCTCACTTCGTCCTGTGGCTCAAGAACTTTTAAGTGAAGCCGAAGATGATCGAGGGGCAACATGCAGCGTGCGGAGGTGCATCAATAGGCAAGATGGCAGGAGCTCCATGGCCGAAAGGTTCCTTTCCAGAGGTGTCTGAATTATGGCAATGGGAGTGGTTTTACGTCACGGCTCCTAGAAGTGCCAAGTGGGCGGCTGACCCCGCTTTCCGCTCGGGCCCCCCACCACAACTAATGTCATGGATTAGCAGAGGTCTGAGCTGGGGTCCAGCCAAGGACGTGCCTATACTGCAAAGCCGCATTCGAGATCTCTTCGAGGGAGATTTTAATTTGGTCGTGGTAATACAAGTTATGCTGGTTCGTCAAGTCCAGCCTTGCAAACGCCGGTCCCTTTGCTTGTGGGAGTTCAACCCAGAAGGACCGCGTGCCATTCAAAGTTTCCTCGGCCTGACGCACGAGGACATGTACAAGTCATTCTTAGGACCTCAGATAGAGTTTCCGGATACTACTGAGGACATGGGCCTAAGTAGTAACCGCGCCGCTGAACAAGTAAGAAATCGTCTAGCCGAACACACTGTTTTTTATTTATCATGAAGTTATGTTTGAGAGTTCGCTCTTTGACCAGGACTGGCTAACAAAGGCGAAGATGATTCTGTGTTTGGCCCCCCTCCCTGAGGGTTTGGAAAATCCGGTATTGGAAAAGATGCTCGAGCTTGCACCTTGCCCGGAGCCCTCGAAGGAAGATACGGCGGGGGGGGGGGGGATAATACGGGCGGACACGGGCCCCCATCACTGCCAGTTCCAACCAAGGGAATGAGAGTCTCCATGAAGGAGGATAACCGGGGGAGGAAAAGGACTGCTTCCGAGGATCCGGAAGTCGAGGCCTCCAAACGGGAGAAGAAGTCTCCCACAGAGGGTCCTGCCCCAGGGGGTGCCTTTGCCACACTAAGTCTGCGGGGGGACCAGCCCTCCAACGAGTCGTAAGTGATCCAAAATACTTTAATAGTGAAGGTATACTATCTTTTTTCTGAGAAAATAACCACCGCATATATCTTGCAGTTCGGGCCTTAGCCCCTCTCAGCTGAGCTCCTCTTCGGGGGATCTTCTTCCAGAGATGATGGAGAGCGAAACGCCTCCCCTGGACTCCTCCGCTCAAGAAGCAGGCAACCCCGAAGTGTCGTCACGGAGTGCCTCTCCGGATCCGGTGAGGCCAGAAGATAATCCCATAGACCCCCGAAGTCCCCAGTGTCCGGCTCCCGAAGAGAGCAAACAAAAGAGTCCGACACCGTCTGGTATGCGGTCGGACGTTCTGAGGGAGCTGGTGGGGCGAGCGGCCATCTCAGAAGAACACCATACACTGATGGGTATGGTGATGGAGAGAATTTTGTTCGCCGAAAGCGGATTACATGAAGCCTTTATGAGTCTACTAACAGGCTTTGAGGTACGTGAGATAATATGTGATAGTACCGCACATGTTAGGTGTGCCCTATGTAGATAGTAGCCCCTGAGACTCTGGTTGTCGTCGAGAATGGTGGCGAACAGAGGATCATAGTCCCAGGGAATAACCAGACTGCCCTTATGTGCAGGCTGTGGAAGCTCCGGTGGCTAGCCGGACTAGTGAGTTTGCCGAATTAAAACGGCAACTGGATGTGGCAGACGCCGACATCGAGCTTGTTAACAAGAGGCTTGATGAGGCACATGGTAAGTGTTATTATCTGGTGAACGCCACACAGTAAGAGCAGCATGATGCCAGTATCTTTAATATGTTGTGACTGCAGATGGAGCTACCACCGTGGAAACCTTGCGGGCAGAACTTGCCCGAGCCAAGGAACAAGCGAGGATTAGTAATGCGGCTGCTTTGAAGGCGGCCGAAGAGTTGAAAGCCGAGAAGGCCGCACATTGCGAGAGCCAAGAGAAGATGGCCAAGATGGCCATAGAATTAAAAGACACTGCCGACCGTTGCCGGCTCCTTGAAAAAGAAAACCAAGCGAAAGCAACGGACCTTGAGAAGGCCACGATGGCGGACAAAGACACCCGCTCTGCTATGAGAGCGAAGAAGGAGGAGCTGCGGGAAGCCGGGGATATTGCGGCTGGGAAGCCCTTCAAGCTACGGAGGAAGTTAGGAGATCCATGGTATGCCCCTCTAGATCGGCTGTGGAGTTCAGCAGATGCGTATATGGACTTGGCGGCGAGCGCTGTCGATGCGGCCAAATACTTCCAAGGTCAAACAGATCGTGAAGTGGACAAGCTGTTCTGGTCGCAATTCAACGTTCCACAGTGTCCGCTTCCATTGACTGATCAGCTAGCCGAATGGGCCGAACTAAATAGGTTGTCCGGACTTGGCATGAGGTCTGTCATGGATCAGCTATGGCCGTAAAAGCCAAAGCCGAACAACTATTTTAGTTTAGTGCAGCGGTTCCTTGGTGCGGTGCCGCGCATTAATGCGATGAAGAGGTCGGCGTGCATAGAAGGCTCGTGGATGGCCCTTGCCCGTGTTAAAGCATACTGGGCGGAGATGGATGCTACCGTTGTTGCGGTGCAGGGTTCGGCCATAGGCCGAGTGGCTGCTGAGCACCATTTCGAGGAGGTTCTCGAGGGTGCTCGTTTGATAGAGGCCCAGTGCTCGAAGAATATTATGTTTGAGTGACATGTATTCCCATTGTAAACACAATGTTTTTATGAAATTTTATAAGGCTGTGTTTATACTTTTGCCCGAAAGTAATATGATGCCTCCTGTGCGGCCGTTTATGTATACATGTGAATAACATGAAAGATTGCAGTCGTCGGTTTCAGACCCCACACATATAATGCGGAGGTGTTCACAAAAAACGCGTGTTCACACTTAACCCAACGTCTTGGTACTATTAAGGAGGTGATAGCGTAGCGAACGAGGCAACCGAACTATAGTGCTTTAACACTTTCACTTAGCCATAGGAGTTTGACAGTGGGGTACTAGATAGCCCCTGGTGGCTCTGCACTCTCCCGATCTCGGGGTGCATACATGCCTGGCTGGAAAACGGCCCTTCGTTAAGGCAGAGGAATTCTAACATTCCGATAGTTCATCGAGTGGTTGACCAGTCTCACGCTATATCATGACAGTCAGTTCTTGACTTTCTCTATTGAGGTGCTCGTCCGGATGAACTAGGGCACAATCGAAGTAGTTCTCCTGGTGCTGCCTTAGCCGATAAAGAGGAACGTAAGGCACCAAAAACACAGGAGCCGGGCAAACCCAACATTTGACCAAAGACAATGATTCGGAGCTGATGCATATAAGGCCAAACTCGCGACGCCGAACACTCCCTAAGGTGTTCGGTCTTTATCGTATAAACCGGGCCTAAATAGTGCCCTTTGTAAGAATACCCTTGTGTCCAGGTACGTGCATTATTTTGACGTGGCCACATGCCAAGACGTTAGCATCCTTCTCAATTGTGCTGAGAATTCGGTGGATGTGTATCAACAAGAGACAGTAAAAAAGGTTTACGTAGGGTCTTAATCTAAAAGGAATCCTTGGAACGGGTCCCTACTGCATGTCTGCGCATGTGTTTCCATTGTGCCGTATCCTGGACGGGTGTAGCACGATTATCATCTGTAAAAGAGAGGAACTTAGGTGAAAATTTTTCCTGCAAAAAGATAGTTTTTAAAGAAACCATGTATAATTCAAGATGAGTAAAAATTGCCACTTGTCTGCGCGCGTTGAGCCCCTTGTAATTGTAATAGGGGTGTGACCGGTATGAATTACATATAGCTGCGCCGGACTCATCTAACCGTGTCCGTGGTCTTGACGACCTATTAAATGCTTTAGTTGGTGAGGCCGTTCTTAGTGTGCGGCTGCCAAGGCAGCCGCACTCTCTTCGGCGCGCAAAGATTGCTTAATACTTTCATTCATTGTAATGATGCCACATGGGCCGGGCATCTTGAGTGTGAGGGAAGCGTAGTGCGGTATTGCATTAAAGCGAGTGAAAGCTTCGCGTCCAAGTAGTGCTTGATAGCCACTTTGGAACGGAGCGATGTGGAAGGCTAAATGTTCGCTACGGAAGTTATCGGGGAAGCCGAATATAACCTTTAGTAGCAAGGAGCCCATGCAATGAGCCCCTGGGCCTTGCGTTACTCCTTTAAAGGTAGTATTGCTATGGCAAATTTTCGTTGGGTCTGTCCCCATTTCGCGGATTGTATCCTGGTATATCAGGTTTAGACTGCTGCCACCGTCCATCAGGACTCGTGTGAAGTGGTGTCCGTCAATTATTTGGTCTAACACCAGGGCAGCTCATGCTGCACGCCGGATACTTGCTGAGTAATCATGATGGTCGAAAGTGATCGGTTGAGACGACCAGTGGCACGACTCTGCGGTGATATGCCTTTGGGCATATTTTTTTGGGAGTGTCGTTTTGTTTCTCCCCTTGATCACGTGTAACATGTTTACTATTTTGACTTATGGTGGAAATTTCTTTTGTTCCCCAGTGTCTTGCTTGAGAGGCTCATCCTCGTCTTCGCTCGGTGTATCCTCCCCCTTGTGTACGGCGTTGAGCTTGCCGGACTGCTTGAAGACCCAACATTCTCTATGGGTATGATTAGCGGGTTTACCAGGGGTGCTATGGATCTGACATATTTGGTCCAGAATTTTGTTTAGGCTGGACAGTTCGTCTTTGGCGCCTTTAGAGGGCGGTTTTTGCTGACCTGGCCGAGAGCTTTTGAATCCGGCGTTTACTGCCGTGCTCTTCCTGATGTCTTCTTTATTCCAGCGTTTGTTATTGCTATTGCGCCATGAGTTCCCGTTTCCATCTCTAACTTCGGATGTACTGGGGTCGCTGGTGCTACATCTGGCTAGCCAGCTATCCTCACCCGCGCAAAAGCGGGTCATGAGGCTTGTTAATTCTGCCATTGTTCTTGGCTTTTCTTGGCTGAGGTGTCTGGCAAGCCATTCGTCACGGACGCTATGCTTAAAAGCTGCCAAGGCTTCGGCGTCCGGACAGTCAACAATTTGGTTCTTTTTAGTAAGAAATCTGTTCCAAAGCTTTCGGGCTGACTCTCCGGGCTGTTGAGTTATATGACTCAAATCATCCACGTCCGGAGGTCGGACATAAGTCCCTTGAAAATTTGCCCGAAAGGCGTCTTCAAGCTCTTCCCAACTTCCAATGGAGCTTTCGGGGAGGCTCTTAAGCCAGTGCCAAGCTGGCCCTTTGAGTTTGAGGGGTAAATACTTGATGGCGTGGAGAGCATCTACCCGAGACATGTGGATATGGTGGATGTAGTCCTCAATCCAGACCCCAAGGTCTGTTGTTCCATCGTATGCCTCTATGTTTACGGGTTTGAATCCCTCTGGAAATTTATGGTCCAGCACTGCATCGGTGAAACATAGGGGTTGTGCGGCGTTGCATGCCGCTTTATGTTGGCCATGAGGTCGTCTATCCGGCCAGATGGCTGTTTTAATTTTTGGTTGTGGGGGGTCTAAGGCCTCCTCATCGAATTCAGGTAGCAACTTCCGCTTTGGGTAGCTCTTGGTGGGGTGATTGCCGCTGTACCTCGCTGCTGTGTTGAGTACCTTACTCCATCTGATTTGGAGTGTGTCCTGCGCAGCCTTGAGCATTTGCTTCTGCTTTTTCAGACTCCTCATGGTGGCAACAAGCCTTTGACGGGAATTCTGCTGCTCCGGGTGCCTGTTCGGCATTATGTCGTCCGGACTATTATCTTTGACAGAATTGGTTTGTTCGGTTTGATTCTCTGTATTGCCGTGGTCCGGCGATGGTTCGCCCTGCTCCAACGCTGGGTCTGTATGATCGTTATTTCTGCCGAGGCGGGATTTGGGGAGGTGCTTACGCCGCCGCTTTGACTGCTTCTCGAGGGGACAAGCCTTCGTAGCGTCCTTCTGTTCCTCGTCGTCGTCTTCTTTTGGTGTGTCCACCATGTATACATTATATGATGAGGTGGCTTTCCAGTGCCCTATAGGCGCTGGTTTATGTTCGTCTCCTACATCGTCGTCCATACCGTCGATGTCTTCGGAGTCGAAGTCGAGCATGTCTGTTAAATCATCGACAGTGGCTACGAAGTGGGTGGTGGGTGGGCGTCGAATTTCTTCGTCGTCTGTATCCCAATCTTGTTGGCCATAATCCGGCCAGGGCTCTCCTGACAAAGAGAGAGACCTTAGTGAATTCAGAATGTCGCCGAGGGGCGAGTGCTGGAAGATATCCGCGGCAGTGAATTCCATGATTGGCGCCCAATCGGATTCGATTGGCGGGGGCGCGGGCGGTTCGGAGTCCGACACCTTGGAGTCACGGGCTGCGCAGAGGATTAGGCTGGTGTTTGGCTCGATTGCCGTTGAGACTGCATCCCCTGAGGCATTGTCTTGCCACCCGTCCTCAATTGGCGTAGTTGGCTCCGAGCTAAGGGTCGGAGCTGACGCGGGCGCGACCTCTGGGGTACTGTTCGGAGGCAGAGCTAGGTCCTACCCATCGTGACAGTGCGCCGCGCCATGCTGTGGCTCGAATTCGTCGAAGATCAAGTCTCCACGGTTGTCAGCTGTGTAGTTCAAACTTCGAAATCTGACCTGATGGCCAGGGGCGTAGCTTTCAATCTGCTCCAGATGGCCAAGCGAATTAGCCCGTAGTGCAAAGCCGCGGAATACGAAGATCTGTCCGGGGAGAAAAGTCTTACCCTGGACCCCATCGCTATCGATGATAGTAGGAGCCATCAAGCCTAACGGCGATGACACAGAGGAACTCTCAATGAAAGCACCAATGTCGGTGTCAAAACTGGCGGATCTCGGGTAGGGGGTCCCGAACTGTGCGTCTAGGCCGGATGGTAATAGGAGGCAGGGAACACAATGTTTTACCCAGGTTCGGGCCCTCTTGATGGAGGTAAAACCCTACGTCCTGCTTGATTGATATTGATGATATGGGTAGTACAAGAGTAGATCTACCATGAGATCAGAGAGGCTAAACCCTAGAAGCTAGCCTATGGTATGATTGCATGTTATGGTTGTTGTCCTACGGACTAAAATCCTTCGGTTTATATAGACACCGGAGAGGGTTAGGGTTACACAAGGTCGGTTACAAAGGAGGAGATATCCATATCCGTATTGCCTAGCTTTCCTTCCATGCTAAGTAGAGTCCCATCCGGACACGAGACGAAGTCTTCAATCTTGTATCTTCATAGTCTAACAGTACGGCCAACAGAGATAGTCCGGCTGTCCGGAGACCCCCTAATCCAGGACTTCCTCAGTCGGCATCCTGAAGTTGGCTGAAGACGCGGGAGAACACGCACCCGAGGAGGTCACGGCTCCTTTCGTCAACCATCTCGCGAGCCCTCTCACCTTGGTCCTCTAGGCGCATCAACGACGTCGGTGAAGAAGCAAAGGTGGCCGACATAGTCTTATGCATGAGGATGAGGGGCGTATTCATCGTAGATGATGCCCAGCGCCCGATGGGCCCTCACCCTGAGGTCCTGGAGCATGGGGGCGTGTTCGCGCTGCAACGTCTGTCGACGGGTCGCATCCTCCTTGCTCCACTGCGCGAGGGACTCGGCAGCGGTAACTCACTGCTGAAGTGGGAGTAGTTCAGCACGGGTGGAGGCCAACTTGACATGCACGGAGATCAAAGCAGTTGCAGCGGCCTCCTCGCGCTGGTCCACCTCAATTAACCTCAACCTGAGGGCGGTGGTCCTACCCTCAGCTTTGGCTTCCACGAGCTTTAGCTTCAGGTCGTACCTATTGGCAAGATCAGTGTGAGCCTCCTCTGCCCTGCGGTTCACTTCCTCATAGATACTGGCCTCGCACGCGCTGACGGCATCCTCCGCCTGAGCTACCTGACGCTCCCTCGTCTCGAACCGCTCAAGCTTGAGGCTGCGCTCTGTGGACTCCAGCATTAGCGCTTCCTCGTGCTTCGAGATCTCCTCCTTGTCGGACGGCGCCACCTTCATTAACGCCAAGGCAGCCCTGCGCGCCTCCGCCTGCTATTCCAGGAAGGCATTCAAGGCCTGAAGCTCCGGCCAGCGCTTCGCAGCAACCTCGTGGCAGTGGTCTGCCTCCCTGGCCTCCTCCAAGCCTCGAGCACTGGTCTCGCGCGAGGTCACAAGGGATGCCTCGGCTTTCGCATTGGCACGCTCACGCTGGAGGCGCCCGAGGCTGATGGCGACCTTCAATTGACACCATTCATCCACCAGTCGAAGACCCTCAGTTTCAAGGCGAGAGTCTACATCCACGAGCTCTTCCTCGAGCCGGCTCAGCGCACCCATAGCTTCCTGGAAGAGCTCGTGACGGACGGCACCCCGCCTCCGTGCAAGCTCGAATGCACAGCCAGGTCTGTCCTCCACGCCAAGAGTCGTTGAAGAGGTTAGAGGTGGCTCGCCTCCTCCCAGCAGGGGGCTGGAGGCCGGCGCCTTTCCAGTCGCCCTTTGGGCCCCAACGAGGGCCAGGAGGGGCAGAGGCTTGTTACCCAAAGGGGAGGCCAGAGCCGAGGCCGCCGAGCTGCAATCAATAACCAGAGGAGGAGCCCTCGACACACCTTCCGCATCCCAAGCTAGGCCACGAAGAGCGGACATCAAGAATGCGGGGTCAAGACGCCCAGCCGGCGTGCTTGCCTCTCCGGCCAACCTCGCGCCAAGTGCTGCAGGCTGGCTTGGGGCGCTCAAGGTCAGAAGAGGACTCGAGGCATGAGGAGATTGCTTCTTGGGAGACTTCGTCTCCTTAGCAGAAGGGACCCTGAGGAATCACGGTTAGGAGGAGAAGCGGAAATCTAGAAACTACGAAGATAAGATACTCACTCGTCAATAACAATGTACTTCATCTGCTTCAATGGCCGGAAGGTGTCATCGTTGCAGCCTGGAGACCCCCTCGGCCCCTCCTCTTGCGGAGCACCAAGAACTTCGGTCAGAGTCAGCCGAAGCACTCGGCGCGGTCACCAAAGCCGGGCGGGGATGGTGCGACCCCTGAGTCGGCGACCTCAGGGGTGCCGGACTGTGCTGAGACCTCGGTACTCGCCTTGTGGAGGTTCACCGAGGCCTTGGGGGCTCCGGCCTCAGGAGCATCGGACTATGTCGCCCCCCAGGCCGTCTCCTCATGATGGCTCTCCAGGGTCCCGGGGGACGGCACCTCAGGGGCCCCGAGTGGTGCCGATTCCTCAGCAGCAGCGTTGCCTTCGCCCAAGAGCAACCACCCCCTACGCCCGCTCCCGGGGCGGGCATCACGGTCATGGCAGGATGGGGGCAAGGTAGACAGGGCTCTCGCGAGGCCCTTCAAGGCCAACTGGGCATGGCTCCCATTCGTCGAAGAGGGGCATCTGCTTCACGAACTCCACCTTGTTCGAGCGGCAGTGCAGAAGATAGCCCTCCTCCGGCAGGTTGGCTGGTATCGGGTCGCCCGTCAGGAGCTCGAGCAACGTGCGCCCCGCCTCAGGAGGAAGAGCCGGAGCCTGAAGCCTCATACGGTCCCCGTAGCCAGAGAAGGTCCACATTTGCCGAGAGTGGTGCTGAAGCGGAGCGATGCGACACCGGATGAACTCCTTCACAACCATGGGCGCTGTCACACCGAGGTTCTTCAACCTGGCAAACCAGAGCTATAAATGGGCAAGCCACCGATTGGTGAGCTTCGCGTTCCCCCAACCGGAGCTAGGAGCAGCTGGGACCCGGGGGAGCAGCTACAGGGGGTTGCGCACACCAACGTCCGCGAACACCCACTGTCGGTGTCAAAACCGGCGGATCTCAGGTAGGGGGTCCCGAACTGTGCGTCTAGGCTGGATGGTAACAGGAGGCAAGGGACACGAAGTTTTACCCAGGTTCGGGCCCTCTCGATGGAGGTAAAACCCTACATCCTGCTTGATTAATATTGATGATATGGGTAGTACAAGAGTAGATCTACCACGAGATCAGAGAGGCTAAACCCTAGAAGCTAGCCTATGGTATGATTGTTGATGTGCATCTTGTCCTACGGACTAAAACCCTCCATTTTATATAGACACCGGATAGGGTTAGGGTTACATAGAGTCGGTTACAATGGTAGGAGATCTGAATATCCGTATCGCCAAGATTGCCTTCCACGCCAAGGAAAGTCCCTTCCGGACACGGGACGAAGTCTTCAATCTTGTATCTTCATAGTCCTGGAGTCCGGCTGAAGGTATAGTCCGGCCATCCGGACACCCCCTAATCCAGGACTCCCTCAGTAGCCCTCGAACCAGGCTTCAATGACGATGAGTCTGGCGTGCAGATTGTCTTCGGCCTTGCAAGGCGGATTCTCCTCCAAATTCCATGTACCTGTTGAATAAAGGCCGGTTTCTTGTAGATGTTGCGCTCCTTGGCTTCTGTGCCCAATAATGGCCACTCCCCACGTGTCAAACGAATATGAAGTGTTTTTACATTCACACCCCTAGCCACGTAAACAAGCTGGCCTATTTAAGGAGACAAGGATTTAGATCCAAAACACACCTTCCCCCTTTGCGAGTGTTCATCAGAGCGCATTCGACAAAGATCCATCCCACCATGGCCAGCTGTCGTGAGTCCTCGTCCTGCCCTTCAGCCCTAAGCCTGGATATTGGGAAAGATGCTCCATCCCGCATAGCGAGTTAGTGACGCTCCAGACCAAGGGATTTCTCCCCCCGGCCTATAGCAAGCGGAGAGCGCCCCTAATCCCTCCAAAGGAGAGCGGGTGTGCCTTGTCCCTTATTTAACAAGGGGGCTTGGATTTCCAATCCATCCATTTCTCCAGGGGCTGCTGGAGTTCTACGGCCTCTAGCTACATCATCTCACGCCTGCCTCAGTATTGCATATCGCGGGCTTTGTAGCACTCTGCAAGCTGTTCTTGGGTGTTGAAGCTCATTTCGGACAGTGGAGGGAGCTATTTTGCCTAGTGCCCCGTTCCAAGAAGGGGTCTATGTATCAAGTGGGCGGAGCCGAAGTTTGGCGCATCACCAGGACCGGCTATCTATCCCGAACCCCAAAGAAGGCGTCCGAAGACTGGCCCTCTGAATGGTTTTACATAGAAGACGTCCCGCTGCCGGATCCTGTCCAGATCGGCCTCCCTGAATTCAACAATGCTACCTTAAAGAAGCGTCTAAGCTGGCGCCCATGGAGCCCTCAGAGGGAAAGTGACAGGGACGTTGTTTACCTGATGGGCCGGATAAGATTGTTAGCTCATTCCAGACTAACCATGATCGGGGTCATGGCTGCATGCATCATGCGAGGGGTGCAGCCGCTACAGTGTAGAGGCCACCCCATGTGGGATTTCAATGGGGAGGACGACACCACCCGCTACGGCCGTAAGGGGCCGGATTCGGCTATGGCTCTAATAAAGACCTTGTCCGCTTTGTACAAGGGAGAAGAGGAGCATTTTCTCCGCGTTGACCCAAAGGGTGGATTTTCCATCTACAATCCTCCAAGCTGGGTGAGTGATCACATCTTGCCCATCCGTTTTATATCCCCATTGTTAAATATTTAATCTTAGTGATTTCGATGCAGGAACTGCGCCAGGCTGTTAAAGAAATAAACAACCCTCCTCCACAACCCGAGGACCCAGGATGGTCCCTCGACCTGGACTCGCAAGAGGATCCGGAGCTTTCAGCGGATCTGATTGGTGGAGTGTTCCATCAATTAAGCAAGGACAAAGCCATGGTGGCCATTACGGCCGATTATCCAGGGCTAATCCCGGCCTCCCAGAAACGGGAGGCCGAACATGCGGCGACAAGCCAATGAGGGGCCGCAAGGCCCCGTGGGCAGAAAAGAGGTGCAGTCCGGACCGGGGCGTCAGCGCAAAGGTATGGTGCACCCCCTTATCCTAGGTGTCGTACCTTTAGGGCATATTAACACGTGTGCTCTCTTCAGGACAAAGAGACCTCGCCGAACTATATTCAGAGAGACCACCAATCGCGCCTCCACCAGCCAGGCTCCAAAGCCTGGCCCGGAAGCGGGGCCGAACAAAAGGCGCGCACCGGACGCTCCTCCGACGGAGGATGTGGACAGGTTGTCTGCCACCAACTCTGAGGTGGAGAGTGCCATGAACCATAGGCGTCGCCGGACAATTCTTCGCGACGCTTGTTTCTCCCAAGAGGTGTTAGATGCCTTTAAGTCGGGAGATGCGTACCTCCATGTCGGTCAAAATGGTCTAACCAGAGCCACGGAGCAATATGTAAAAGACATACGGGTAAGAAAATTTTGGTAATTATTTATACCAGTAGCCCTGGAGACTTGAAACAGTTAAGATAACTGATTTAAGGTTCATTTTATGAAGGTTCTTACAGAAAAGAATTCCCTACTGTCCAAGGAGCTGGAAGAGTGCAAAGCCCAACTTGAGGACGCACTAGCCGCGGTAGGGGAGCCTAAGGAGGCCCCCTCTGGTAATATACACTTCGAAAGATAAGTATTTTGCGAAGCACGGCTTTGGTGTGAATATGACAAATGAAATTGCAGATGGTGCCGGATTGGATCCGGAAAGGCAACACCTCCTACGCCAGCTAAAGGCTGGTGAGAGGGTGCTGCTAAAGGTGATGGGGGAGAAGAACGATCTCCGAGATGCCAACACCAAGCTGGGCGTCGAGCTGAAAGATGTTCGTGTCCAGCTGTCAGACTCAGCGAAGGAGAATCAGCGGCTTCGGCGCGGCATATTTAGTAAGTGCTTGAACGAACGTTGTGAAAGAAAGTTCGGTGGGGAAGTCGACTAACAGAGCAATGTCTGTAGGTGTGCTGACAGGTCGTCCTGCAGAGGAGATGCCCGGTTCTATGGGTGACCTTCTTCCCGAGCTCTCGCAACTGCTTGATCGAGTTCGGCAGGCGATGCGAGGCGTCGCCCAGGCCCTGTGGCAATCCGTCTCCATGCCCGAAGGTCTTGGAGAGCTTGCGGAGAAGCTAAAAGGAGCACAACGGCGCTTCCGATTATGGAAGATATCAGCCTGCCGTCAAGGCGCTAGGGAGGCCTGGGCCATGGTGAAGACGTGGTACGCAAAGGCTGACCCGAACCACATGGCCGAGGTCGGTCCTATAGGGCCCGATGGGAAGGAGATCCCTGTAAGCTTAGTATACGGCCAAGTAGAGTTGGCCGCAAAGTATTCCCAGCAGGACTGTAAATTAGACAACCTGTTAGATGGTATTGAAGGGGAATATGATCAGTCAAAATGACTACGTAATTTAGTTGACATTTATAATGCCTTCTAGCCAGATTGTAGATCATTTGTCATGGCCGACCTTTTCGCTTCAGCCTCGGGACCTGACGGTCCGGAGTGTGTCTGAATTCCCATGCGGTTATATAGGAACCGGGGAATGCATGGAGACCAGGTGTAGGGGTCATTAGTTCATGAACAGACAAGTGCCCGACTAGTTATGTTATATTACATGGTTAGTAAGAAACATCTTCCAGGGAGAATAGTTCCGTTAGGGGTTCCTTTCCCCGGGAGGCATGCCCTAAGGTGCATGTCCATGCTGCGAAAAGAAACATAGGAAAAACATATGGGGGCGTATAGATAAAAATAAAAAAAGTCATCTTTGGTTCACCGACCGGATATTCCCTTAAGAACACTAGCTTTCGGCTTCACCCAGTCTGAGGTACACGTCCGGCTGACCCGACAGTAACAATCGCAGAGGTGCACCCGTTACCACCTAGCCGAACAATCGGGAACGTAGGGGTAAGCCTAGGAGCCAGGCAACCCAGCTTGGCCAAAACTTAAGTCATATCGATGCATCTAATGGTGAATAAAAGGTACATGCGGAAGTGTGACGCGTGTGTTGGGCCTGAAGCCCGTATGAATAAGCTTCTGTTTAAAGAAGCCCCTAGGTTTAATGAGCGCGGATGGCGCGCCACTTTATGAGCCTTTAAGGGCTATAAGAGAGAGAGAGAGAGAAGAAGAAGAAGAAGAGAAATGCAAGACAGAAAATATATAAAAAATGGACAGAGGAAGGAGACGAACATAGAGTCCGACACTAGGCATAGAATCTTCGGAGACGGGCTGCGTTCCATGGGTTCGGCTCGAGTCGGTTATCCGATGCATCTCGCAGGCGGTATGCTCCACCACTCAGGACTTGGGCAATTATGAAGGGACCTTCCCACTTGGGCTTGAGTTTGTCCTTTTTCTTGTCCGGTAGTCGTAGAACTAATTCGCCAACGTTGTAATTTTTGGCCCGTACTTCTCTGCTTTGGTATCTTCGAGCCTGCTATTGATAGAATGCGGTACGGGCGTTTGCCACATCACGCTCCTCCTCCAATGCGTCTAAGTTGTCCTGCCGATTGAGCTCGGCTTCTCTTTCTTTGTACATGCGCACTCGAGGTGAGTCATGAATTATGTCGCAAGGCAAAACTGCCTCTGCGCCGTACACCATAAAGAATACTGTGTATCTGGTGGTGCGATTCGGCGTGGTCCGCAGCCCCCAGACTACGGAGTCAAGCTCCTCTACCCAGTGCGTGTTAGATTCCTTGAGGGACCGCACTAATCTGGGTTTAATGCCGCTCATGATAAGACCATTTGCACGTTCGACCTAGCCGTTAGTTTGTGGGGAAGCATAGTCGAGCTTGATGCCCATGTTTTTGCACCAGAGTTTTACCTCATCGGCCGTGAAGTTCATGTCGTTATTAGTGATGATGCTGTGGGGAACATCGTAACGGTGTACGACCCCGGATATAAAGTCTATCACCGGTCCGGATTCGGCCGTCTTAACAGGCTTGGCTTCTATCCATTTGGTGAATTTATCCACCATGACCAGTAAGTATTTTTGCTTGTGGGTTCCGCCTTTAAGGGGTCCAACCATGTCAAGCCCCCAGACCGTGAAGGGCCAAGTAATGGGGATAGTTCGGTGGGCGGTGGGTGGCATATGGCTTTGGTTTGCAAAGAGCTGGCAACCGGTGCATCATTGGACTAAGTCCTGAGCATCTGCCCGGGCCGTCGGCCAATAAAAGCCTGTACGGAAGGCCTTGCTTACAAGGGACCGAGCTGCAGCGTGATGACCGCCCAGTCCGGCATGAATTTTAGCCAGGAGGTTCCGCCCCTCCTCTTCGGAGATGCACCTTTGAAGGACTCCGGTAGTGCCTCTCTTATAAAGCTCTCCCTCATGGACTCTGTAGGCTTTGGATCGCCGCACTATCCAGCGTGCCTCATTTTGGTCCTCGGGGAGTTCCTGCCTAGTGAGGTAGGCGAGGAATGGTTCTGTCCACGGGGCGATGACGACCATTATTACGTGGGCTGAAGGTGTTATTTCATTGGCAGAGCCTCCGATTGTGTCAGAATGTTCGGTGTCGGGCAGTGCGGTTGGGTCCGGGGTGTTATTGTTCAACTCCCCTTCCCATACTACGGATGGCTTGAACAGCCTTTCCAAGAAGATGTTGAGCGGGGACTACATCGCGTTTTGCGCCGATGCGTGCCAGGACATCTGCCGCCTGATTATTTTCCCGGGCTATATGGTGAAATTCAAGCCCCTCGAACCGAGCTGACATGTTTAGGACAGCGTTGCGGTAAGCTGCCATTTTTGGATCCTTGGCATCGAAGTCTCCATTTATTTGGGATATTGCGAGGTTCGAGTCCCCGCGCACCTCTAGGCGTTGAATGCCCATGGATACTGCCATCCGGAGACCATGTAAAAGGGCCTCATACTTGGCTGCGTTGTTGGAGTCCGTGTACATAATCTGGAGTACGTATTGAACTATGTCTCCTGTGGGGGACGTCAAAACGACGCCAGCCCCCAGCCCGGCCAACATCTTGGAGCCGTCGAAATGCATGATCCTATTTGAATATGTGCCGTACTCTTTAGGGAGTTCGGCCTCCGTCCATTCTACGACGAAGTCGGCAAAGACTTGCGACTTGTTGGCTCGCTGTGGCTTATAAATTATGTCGAACGGGAGGAGCTCAATGGCCCATTTTGCAATCCGGCCCGTTGCGTCACGGTTGTTTATAATATCATTAAGTGGTACTTCCGAGGCTACTGTTATTGAACACTCTTGAAAGTAGTGTCGTAGCTTCTGGGATGCCATGAATACCGCGTACGCGATCTTTTGAGAATGCGGGTACCGTGATTTGCAAGGAGTGAGGACAATGGACACATAATAGACTGGCTTTTGAAGGGGGGATCTGTGTCCGTCCGCTTCTCGTTCGACGACAAGCACTGCGCTTACAACCTGATGTGTTGCTGCAATGTATAATAGCATTGGTTCGCCAATATTTGGCGCGGCCAGGACTGGGTTTGTTGCAAGTATGGCTTTTATCTCCTCGAGTCCGGCCATGGCTGCATCCGTCCATTCGAAGTGTTCGGTGCGTCGAAGGAGGCGGTAAAGGGGTAGGGCCTTTTCTCCCAAGCGGGAGATAAAGAGGCTTAGAGCCGCCACGCATCCGGTTAACTTTTGTATTTGTTTGAGGTCCTTTGGGATATCCAGTTGCGACAGAGCTCGGATCTTGGCTGGATTTGCTTCGATTCCTCTACCGAATACAAAGAAGCCCAAGAGCTTTCCATATTTAGGGCCGGATTGTCCCAAAATTTTATTTTGGTTTTCCAGGCCCTTTCCCATCGCACAATACTTTCATACAATGGATGCCAAGTCAGCGAAGCGTGTGATATCACGGCGACTTATGGTGTTGAGTATTCCCTTGTCCATGCAATTATTGCAGAAGATTAAGATTGCGTCTTCCTCGCGGCAGTCCCTTAGCCTGTTCTTAACCAGGAGGAATCTAGCCCAGTAATGATGTACTGTTTCGTCGGGCTCTTGCCTGATTTTGGATAGATCGCTTATGTTGGGGTGGGTGGGTGGAATTAAATCCGAAGCCTCACCCCGTCTGAGGCTCAGAGGCCGAGGAATTTCTGAACTCGAAAATTTGGATCCCTGTGTGTTGTCCAATGAATCCAGCCCGTCGCCTGACTCTAAGTTCAGGTCTTGAGTGATATCCTCCCCTCCGCGGGTATCCGGCTTGGAGGGATCGGGAATACGGACGTAGCGAGTCCTTAAGATAGACGAAGGGTCGCCACACTGTCCCTCTACCACGACAATGTGATGGGTGACTTGGGGGGAGTTAATCTCTCTCAGATCGGTTTTAGGCCCAATCTGGTTGTAATCCGTGGCGACTCCCAGGGCGGCGAAGCGATCCAAGAGCTCATTTATGGAGGAAAGCTCCATTGGATCTAACTACTCGGCGAGTTCGTCACTGACATGAATATTGTTTTCGAAGGCTCGAGAGGTCATTATCGGCGCAGAGGCCGAACATGCGGTCATAAGAAAACCACCTAGCCGGAGGGTTTGGCCGACAGCCAAAGCTCCCTTAGCAACGGCGCCGCCTTTAAAGACAGGGCGAGGCATCCTTCGTGATGGCGACGACACAGGGGAACTCTCAATGAAAGCACCAATGTCGGTGTCAAAACCGGCGGATCTCGGGTAGGGGGTCCCGAACTGTGCGTCTAGGCTGGATGGTAACAGGAGGCAAGGGACACGAAGTTTTACCCAAGTTCGGGCCCTCTCAATGGAGGTAAAACCCTACGTCCTGCTTGATTAATATTGATGATATGGGTAGTACAAGAGTAGATCTACCACGAGATCAGAGAGGCTAAACCCTAGAAGCTAGCCTATGGTATGATTGTTGATGTGTATCTTGTCCTACGGACTAAAACCCTCCAGTTTATATAGACACCGGATAGGTTTAGGGTTACATAGAGTCGGTTACAATGGTAGGAGATCTGAATATCCGTATCGCCAAGATTGCCTTCCACGCCAAGGAAAGTCCCTTCCGGACACGGGACAAAGTCTTCAATCTTGTATCTTCATAGTCCTGGAGTCTGGCTGAAGGTATAGTCCGGCCATCCGGACACCCCCTAATCCAGGACTCCCTCACCCACCTCTTCCTGAAGCCTCCGATGACTGGTGAGAGCTCGAAGTCAATCCTCGAACCAGCCGTCGCCGCGACGGCCTGGAGGGATACACACCCAGAGCGCTGGAGAGGATCTGTCAGGTGCAGTGAGCAGAAGTGGCAAAGCAGAGCCATGGAAGGGGCAATGCCTACCATTGCTTCGCAGACAAAGGCAAATACAGCAAGGAGGATGATGGATTGGGGATCGAGATGCAGCGTGTTAATCTGGTAGTGCGAGAGCACCGCATTGAAGAAATTGGAGAAGGGGGGAATCAAGCCTGCCCATAGGGCATGGAGATGGATGGGGACCTCGGTGGCCGTCCTGTCCACTTCAGGGACGGAAGCAGGCCATGCCGTCGTGCCTCCCACTCATCGAAATCAGCGGCGAGCGCCGGGCGCACCTTGCCCATCGCCTCCTGGTTGAGTGATACGTCTCCAATGTATCTATAACTTTTAATTGTTCCATGCTATTATAATATCAGTTTTGGATGTTAATGGGCTTTATTTTACACTTTTATATTATTTTTGGGACTAACCTCTTAACCAGAGGCTGGGCCCAAATTGCTGTTTTTTTGCCTATTTTAGTGTTTCGTAGAAAAGGAATATCAAACGGAGTGCAAACGGAATGAAACCTTCGGGAAGGTGATTTTCGGAACAACGTGATCTAGAGGACTTGGAGTGGACGTCAAGCAATCAACGAGGCGGCCACGAGGTAGGCGGCGCACCCTCCCCCTCGTGGGCCCCACGTAGCTCCACCGACCTACTTCTTCCTCCTATATATGTTCACATACCCCGCAAACATCCAGGAGCACCACAAAACCCTATTTCCACCGCCGCAACCTTCTATACCCAAGAGATCCCATCTTGGGGCCTTTTCCGGACCTCCGTCGGAGGGGGCATTGATCATAGAGGGCCTCTACATAAACTCCATGGCCCCTCCGATGATGTGTGAGTAGTTTACTTCAGACCTTTAGGTCCATAGCTAGTGGCTAGATGGCTTCTTCTCTCTTTGGATCTCAATACAAAGTTCTCCTTGATTCTCTTGGAGATCTATTCGATGTAACTCTTCTTTTTGCGGTGTGTTTGTCGAGATCCGATGAATTGTGTGTTTATGATACAGATTATCTATGAACAATATTTGAAACTTCTCTGAATTCTTTTATGTATGATTGGTTTATCTTTGCAAGTCTCTTCGAATTATCAGTTTGGTTTGGCCTACTAGATTGAACTTTCTTGCAATGGGAGAAGTGATTAGCTTTGGGTTCAATCTTGTGGTGCTCGATCCCAGTGACAGAAAGGGAAGCGACACGTATTGTATTGTTGCCATCGAGGATAAAAAGATGGGGTTTATATCATATTGCATGAGTTTATCCCTCTACATCATGTCATCTTGCTTACGGCGTTACTATGTTCTTATGAAGTTAGTACTCTAGATGCATGCTGGATAGCGGTCGATGTGTGGAGTAATAGTAGTAGATGCATGTAGGAGTCGGTCTACTTGTCACGGACATGATGCCTATATACATAATCATGCCTAGATATTCTCATAATTATTCTCTTTTCTATCAATTGCTCGACAGTAATTTGTTCACCCACCATAATACTTATGCTATCTTGAGAGGAGCCACTAGTGAAACCTATGGCCCCCGGGTCTATTTTCCATCATACAAATTTCCAATCTATTTTATTTTGCAATCTTTACTTTCAATCTATATCATAAAAATACCAAAAATACTTATCTTATTATTATCGTCTCTATCAGATCTCAATCTTGCAAGAGGCTGTGAAGGGATTGGCAACCCCTTTATCGTGTTGGTTGCGAGGTTCTTATTTGTTTGTGTAGGCACGAGGTGGCTCGCGCGTGGTCTCCTACTGGATTGATACCTTGGTTCTAAAAAAACTGAGGGAAATACTTACACTGCTTTACTGCACCACCCTTTCCTCTTCAAGGGAAAACTAGCGCAGTGCTCAAGAGGTAGCAAGAAGGATTTCTGGCACCGTTGCCGGGGAGATCTATTACATTATTTGCCATTTGCGTCTCGTTTTCCTCTCCCCCACTTCACCCTTGCCGTTTTATTCACCCTCTCTTTTCCGTTTGCCTCTTTTTCACTTGCCTCGTCATTATGGCTAGTCCTTTATCTACTCCCTTGTCTCCCGAGAATGATGTTCTTAATTTTAAACAAAGGGAGGGAGAAAATCTAAAAGATTCTTGGTACAGAATTTGCAATGCGCAAAATAGATCTACTAGGAAGCAATCTACTTCCGTTCTTCTTCGCAACTTTTATGTAGGCATCATGCCTTAGAATAGATATATTCTTGATACCATTACCGGAGGAAATTTCTTGGGTAGCCATAATTTCGATTCTTATAATGCTATGATAGATTTTTTTGGCCCACCACCTCTTTTGGTTAATGGAACTACTTTAACTTTAGAACATGTGATGCAAAGGGTTGAAATTATTGAAAATAAAGTTGCTACCGTAGAGTTGATTGAAAATTTTGAAAGAAAGATCCACAACCAAGTTACCCAATACGGATCTAAGGTAGGAGGTGCTCTTAAATTTTTTAAAGAAAAGGAACCTATGGTTAATGAAAAGATAGATCAAGATTCCACTAGAATTGATAAAATTGAGGATATTATTACCAACTTAGGATCTGCCTTTTCTTCCATGAAAAACACTCCTTCTAATGCTAAGATTGACAAATTGATGTATGTTCCTAAAATTAAGGGTGAAACTTCTAGTAAGGGAAATGCGGACCTCAAATCCATAAGTGTTCATCCCAACTTTCTTGCTGTCCTTAAGGAACCCTTTGCTACAAATGATTTTCTTTATTTTGTGCCTAGGAGTTTGATAATTAATAAAAAAGAAGAAACTCCCAGGAGTTATAGGAGTCTTATTGAAGAATTCCCCACCAAAGATGGCAATACCTAGATCTATCATTGCTTTTATGCCGGGCTAAGGGCGTTAAACAATAGCGCTTGTTGGGAGGCAACCCAATTTTATTTTTATTCCTTGCCTTTTGCTCCTGGTTAGTAATAAATAATTTATATAGCCTTTGTTTTGGTTGTGTTTTTTGTGTTTAATTAGTGTTTGTGCCAAGTAGAACCGTTGGGAAGACTTGGGGAAAGTCCTTTTGATCTTGCTGCAAAAAACAGAAACTTTAGCACTCACGAGAATTGTTACCATTTTTTATTTGAGATTTTTATTTAGTTAATTCTTTTGAAGATTATTAATAGATAAATTCCTCACGTCCATAAGTTTATTTTATATTTTTTGGGGTTCAGAAGTATTCGAAACCTACAGATTACTACATACTGTTCTGTTTTTGACACATTCTGTTTTTCGTGTGTTGTTTGCTTATTTTGATGAATCTATGGCTAGTAATAGAGTTTATGAACCATAGAAAAGTTGGAATACAATAGGTTTAACACCAATATAAATAAAAAATGAGTTCATTACAGTACCTTGAAGTGGTGGTTTGTTTTCTTTTACTAACAGAGCTCACGAAGATTTTCTTTTACGTTTTGTGTTGTGAAGTTTTCATGTTTTGGGTAAGATTTGATGGATTATGGAACAAGGAGTGGCAAGAGCCTAAGCTTGGGGATTCCCAAGGCACCCGAAGGTAAAATCCAAGGACACCAAAAATCCTAAGCTTGGGGATGCCTCGGAAGGCATCCCCTCTTTCGTCTTCATCTATCGGTAACTTTACTTGCAGCTATATTTTTATTCGCCACATGATATGTGTTTTGCTTGGAGCGTCTTGTATGATTAGAGTCTTTTCTTTTTAGTTTACCACAGTCATCCTTGCTGTACACACCTTTTGAGAGAGACACACATGAATTGGAATTTATTAGAATACTCTATGTGCTTCACTTATATCTTTTGACATATATAGTTTTGCTCTAGTACTTTAATTATATCTTTTAGAGCATGGTGGTGGTTTTATTTTATAGAAATAATTGATCTCTCATGCTTCACTTATATTATTTTGAGAGTCCTTGAGAAGAAAATTTCTTTTAAGCATTATAAGAACTTTCATATAATTGCATTGAACACTAAGAGAAGTTTGATACTTGATGATTGTTTTGAGACATGGAGATGGTGATATTAGAGTCATGCTAGTTGAGTAGTTGTGAATTTGAGAAATACTTGTGTTGAAGTTTGTGATTCCTCTAGCATGCACGTATGGTGAACCGTTATGTGATGAAGTCAGAGCATGATTTATTTATTGATTGCCTTCCTTATGAGTGGCGGTCGGGGACAAGCGATGGTCTTTCCCTACCAATCTATCCCCCTAGGAGCATGCGCGTAGTACTTTGTTTCAATAACTAATAGATTTTTGCAATAAGTATGTGAGTTCTTTATGACTAATGTTGAGTCCATGGATTATACGCACCCTGACCCTTCCACCATTGCTAGCCTCTCTAGTACCGCGCAACTTTCGCCGGTACAGTAAACCCACCATATACCTTCCTCAAAACAGCCACCATACCTAGCTATTATGGCATTTCCATAGCCATTCCGAGATGTATTGCCATGCAACTTTCCACCGTTCCGTTGTTATGACACACTTCATCATTGTCATATTGCTTTGCATGATCATGTAGTTGACATCATATTTGTGGCAAAGCCACCGTTCATAATTTTTTCATACATGTCACTCTTGATTCATTGCATATCCCGGTACACCGCCGGAGGCATTCACATAGAGTCATATTTTGTTCTAAGTATTGAGTTGTAATTCTTGATTTGTATGTAAAAAAAAGTGTGATGATCATCATTATTAGAGCATTGTCCCAGTGAGGAAAGGATGATGGAGACAATGATTCCCCCACAAGTCGGGATGAGACTCCGGATGAAAAAAAAGAAAAAAAGGAGGCCAAAAAAAAGAAGGCCCAAATAAATTTAAAAAATAGAAAAAATGAGAGAAAAAGAGAGAAGGGACAATGTTACTATCCTTTTTCCACACTTGTGATTCAAAGTAGCACCATGATCTTCATGATAGAGAGTCTCCTATGTTGTAACTTTCATAAACTAGTGGGTTCATGAGCAAGCAAGTTGGATGCACACCCACTTAGTTTCTTTTGTTGAGCTTTCATACACTTGATGTGAGACTATCTTCTCCTTTTTGTCTTCTCCACAACCACCATTCTATTCCACCATAGTGCTATATCCATGGCTTACACTCATATATTGCGTGAAGATTGAAAAAGTTTGAGAACATTAAAAGTATGAAACAATTGCTTGGCTTGTCATCGGGGTTGTGCATGATTTAATATTTTGTGTGATGAAGATAGAGCATAGCCAGACTATATGATTTTGTAGGGATAACTTTCTTTGGCCATATTATTTTGAGAAGACATGATTGCTTAGTTAGTATGCTTGAAGTATTATTATTTCTATGTCAATATTAAACTTATATGTTGAATCTTTCGGATCTGAACATTCATGCCAAAATAGAGAAAAATACATTGAAGAATATTCTAGAAAGCATTCCACATCAAAAATTCTGTTTTTATCATTTACCTACTCGAGGACGAGCAGGAATTAAGCTTGGGGATGCTGACACGTCTCCAACGTATCTATAATTTTTGATTGTTCCATGCTATTATATTATCTGTTGTGGATGTTAATGGGCTTTATTTTACACTTTTATATTGTTTTTGGGACTAACCTATTAATTGGAGGCCCAGTCCAAATTGTTCTTTTCTATTTCAGTGTTTCGTAGAAAAGGAATATCAAATGGAGTCCAAACGGAATGAAACCTTCGGGAACGTCATATTTGGAACAAACGTTATCCAGAGGACTTGGAGTGGACGTCAAGCAATCAACGAGGCGGCCACGAGGCAGGGGGGCGCGCCTACCCCCTGGGCGCGCCCTCCCCCCTCGTGGGCCCGTCGTAGCTCCACCGACCTACTTGTTTCTCCTATATATGTTCACATACCCCGCAAACATCCAAGAGCACCACGAAACCCTATTTCCACCGCCGCAACCTTCTGTACCCAATAGATCCCATCTTGGGGCCTTTTCCGGAGCTCCGCCGGAGGGGGCATTGATCACGGAGGGCCTCTACATCTACTCCATGGCCCCTCCGATGATGTGTGAGTAGTTTACTTCAGACCTTCGGGTCCATAGCTAGTAGCTAGATGGCTTCTTCTCTCTCTTTGGATCTCAATACAAAGTTCTCCTCGATTTTTTTGGAGATCTATTCGTTGTAACTCTTCTTTTTGCGGTGTGTTTATGATCCAGATTATCTATGAACAATATTTGAATCTTCTCTGAATTCTTTTATGTATGATTGGTTTATCTTTGCAAGTCTCTTCGAATTATCAGTTTGGTTTGGCCTACTAGATTGATCTTTCTTGCAATGGGAGAAGTGCTTAGCTTTGGGTTCAATCTTGCGGTGCTCGATCCCAGTGACGGAAAGGGAAACGACACGTATTGTATTGTTGCCATCGAGGATAAAAAGATGGGGTTTATATCATATTGCATGATTTTATCCCTCTATATCATGTCATCTTGCTTAAGGCATTACTCTATTCTTATGTACTTAATACTCTATATGCATGCTGGATAGCGGTCGATGTGTGGAGTAATAGTAGTAGATGCAGGCAGGAGTCGGTCTACTTGTCACAGACGTGATGCCTATATCCATGATCATGCCTAGATATTCTCATAATTATTCGCTTTTCTATCAATTGCTCGACAGTAATTTGTTCACCCATCGTAATACTTATGCTATCTTGAAAGAAGCCACTAGTGAAACATATGGCCCCGGGGTCTATTTTCCATCATACAAGTTTCCAATCTATTTTATTTTGCAATCTTACTTTCAATCTATATCATAAAAATACCAAAAATACTCATCTTATTATTATCGTCTCTATCATATCTAACTCTTGCAAGAGGCCGCGAAGGGATTGACAAACCCTTTATCGCGTTGGTTGCGAGATGCTTATTTGTTTGTGTAGGTACGAGGTGACTCCTGCGTGGTCTCCTACTGGATTGATACCTTGGTTCTAAAAAAACTGAGGGAAATACTTACGCTGCTTTACTGCACCACTCTTTCCTCTTTGAGGGAAAACCAATGCAGTGCTGAAGAGGTAGCAAGAAGGATTTCTGGCACCGTTGCCGGGGAGATATACGCCAAGTCAAGACATACCAAGTACCCATCACAACTCTTATCCTTTGCATTACATTATTTGCCATTTGCCTCTCATTGTCCTCTCGCCCACTTCGCCCTTGCCGCTTTATTCACCCTCTCTTTTTCGTTCGCCTCTTTTTCGCTTGCCTCGTCGTTATGGCTAGTGCTTTATCTACTCCCTTGTCTCCCGAGAATGATGTTCTTAATTTTAAACAAAGGGAGGGAGAAAATCTAAAAGATGCTTGGTACAGAATTTGCAATGCACAAAGTAGATCTACTAGGATGCAATCTACTTCCCTTCTTCTTCGCAATTTTTATGTAGGCATCACGCCTTGTGTCTGTGTACTAGAGTAGGGGTACCCTAGTATCCCGAACTTGTGCACGGGCAGTCGCAGTAGGGGTACCCTAGTATCCCGAACTTGTGCACGGGCAGTCGCAGCATCCCGCGGCAAGGCTTGCCGGGTGACCGCCAAGGTCCTCCATGGTTCCTTTGGAGCCATTCAAGGACAAAGTATCCAAGCCAAGGAGACAAGACCCCGGCAAGAGGAGCTTGCCGGGAAGGCCAACCAAGGCATCTCAAGGAACTTGCCGCGACGCGCCACGCGTCTCAGCAAGGCCCGGTGAGCGACAAGCTCCCGGACGCGACAAGACGACGACCGTGGCAAGGCGCTTGCGGCGGCAAGCCACCACTCTGTACCCGCGCTCCAGCACATCCACCAACGTGTCGCTCTGGGACCCTTCTAGGCGTACGTGGCGGGAGGCTGTGCAGCCAGCGGTGCGTGGTGGCAAGCGACGCTGACAAGATTGCCATCATGGCGAGCGGTGGCGTCCCTGACGGTCCCTTTTGTACTATTTTGTACTATTTGGGCGACGCAGACGGGCATTTAATGCCCTTGTCCCCTTCCGTCAGGGTTAGGTATGATACATTGTAGCAGGTAGCTGTACCAACCGCAACAGCTTTCCATTTTACCCTTGTCTACGTTGCCACCTGTCGGTGACCCCTTGAGCATATAAAAGGAGGCCCATGCGCAACGTAGAGGGGGGTCGAAGGAGACAACACTCACGCTCAGTCTCGTTAGCTGCTGGTGTGTACTGTAGCACTGAGCGCTCCCGAGCAAGAACTCAATACAAACCACAAAGCAGGAGTAGGGTTTTACGCATCCGTGCGGCCCGAACATGGGTAAACTGGTCGTGTGTTTCGCCTCGATCTACTCTTCATGCGATCTCCGCCCCCCCCCCCCCCCCCCCCGCCGAACCGAAAGGGGCTCGGTCCGCCGGTCCCATAGGTGCTCGTGGATTAGTTCCCCGACATCTTTGGCGCGCCAGGTAGGGGGTGCGTCGAGGTTGTGTGAAACTGATCCTGCGTTCACACGAGCTAAATCTTCATCGTCTTCATCGACATGCCGCCGAAGAAGAAGGCTTCGGAGATGGCTGCTCCGTCCGCGCCGAACCCACCACCACCGGAGCAAACGGCTGGTGGGGTAGACGCCGGCGGAAGAACGGGCGTCGACGAGGGAGCTCACGGTGCTGCCAGGTCCAAGGACAAGGCTGCGCTGCCCATCGACGGCGCAGTCGGCTCCCACAACGACCGTGCACACTCCAAGACCTCGGCGTCCCTACATGCACCGCGCCCATCCCAGGAGGCACGGGACCGGCAGCGTCATGGTACTCACGGTACCATACATTTGCTGGACCAAGATCGAGCTGGTGGATCTCGGAGTGCTCAAGACCAGCATGCACGCCAACATGCTCGCATGAGCGGGGCACGGTCGCCTGGACGAGATACTGCTCCTTCTAACATAGTTAGAAGTCCGAGCATATCCCGCTCCTCACACCGTTCGCTGCCGCCACCCGCCACTTCAGCCGAAGCTTTGGCGCGAGCTCAACTGCTCCTAGACTACCCTCCAGCGGCAGACAAGATCGACGACTGGAGGGCCACCATTCAGAGTCTCGTCGGCTTCGCCAACGGCGACACTCCACGGCAGCCGAGTACATCGCAGCCGCGGCAATTCAGCCAGGCACGAGCCAGTGGCGACAAGACCGGTGGGGGTGCAACCATCGTGCACTCTCCGCCCCGAAGGCCAAGATCGCCGACTCGCCGGATCCACCTCGACAGCGACTCCACCGCGTCATCAGATCCATGAGCTCGTCGCGATCAGCGCCAAGTTCTTCATGAACGACAGCAAGAAGATGCTCGTACTCACATTGAGCGCCGAAGAGAAGCGCGGCGTCAATCAGACCAGCGCGTTGGGCCCTCTGTTGACATGCATGCGCCAGGGGAACCAGGCGACTTGCCATACGCGGTAGGTTGCCCTGCGTTTACTCGTGAGCTGCGGCAAGTCTAGTGGCCCAGCAAGAAGAATTTCAAGCCAGACGTACCAAAGAAGTACGATGGCAAGTCGCATCCGTCGGAGTTCCTCAGCATCTACACCATCGCGGTGCAAGCTGCCGGGGGGCGGGACGACAAGATCCTTGCCAACTACTTCCCGCTGGTGCTCAAGCCCAACGTCAGGTCCTGGCTCATGCATTTGCCGGACAACTCCATATCCTCCTGGGCAGACCTATGCCATCAGTTTGTCGGCGCCTGTACAGGCGGCCACAAACCTCATGGCCAAGAGAGTGACCTTCACCTGCTCGGCCAGAAGGAAGGAGAGCCCCTGCGCAAGTACATTCAGAGATTCAGCCATGTACAACACAACATCCCAGATGTCCACCCTGCCGCGGTCATCAGCGCGTTCCATCAGAACAAGCGTAACCGCAGGATGCGGGAGGAGATGGCGATGTGCAAGATCAGAGACGTCAGTGAGCTGTATGCGCTGGCTGACAAGTGTGCATGTGTTGAGGAAGGGAGGAAACTCCCCGGAGAGAATACAGGAGCAGGAGGATCTAACAGCGAGGATGCTGCCCTGACAAAGAAAAACCGGCGGCGGAACAATAGGAAGAAGAAAGTCAAAGATGTGCTAGTCATTGAGCAGTCCGGCAACGAAGGTGGCGCCAAGAAAGCCAAAGCTGGTAGCTCCGGCAAGGAGATTGCCGCATGCACCAACTGCCAGGCTGTGGCGGTCGCTGACAAGCAGGACGGCGCCGACAAGCAGTACTGCAAGATCCACCGCACCAAGGGCCATGACCTCCAGAGCTGCAACAAGGTCGAGCAGCTTGTCCAGCAGCAAAAGGCTGAATACAAGCGACGCGACAAGGAGAGGGACCAAGGAGGCGCTGGAGAATCCGGCAAGAAGCGCGCCGGCCGGGGAGGACGCCGCAGCAAGGCCAAGCAGCGGCAAGGAGACAGACCTCCCCACGGCCGCGACATGGATGAAGATGACGACGACGACGAAGACATGGATGATGTCGAGACCAGTGAGCAGGAGCTCCAGAAAGCCACAGAGGTCTTGTGCATTGACGGCGGTGCTTCTCTGCATACTTCGCACCGCCAACTCAAGTAGTGGGTGCGGGAAGTCAATGCGGCGGAACCACCTGTCGAGTCACGCAAGCTTCTGAAATGGTCCGCCACGCCTGTCATCTTTGATATTGAGGACCACCCTGATCGCACAACTGCGGTCGGGTGCTTGCCGATGTTGATTTCACCAACTATCCAGAACCTCAAGGTCACTAAGATGCTAGTTGACGGCGGGGCCGGCTTGAACCTGATCTCCTCCGCTGTACTCCAGAAACTCCAGATCCCTGACAGCGAGCTTGAAGAGACCGGCACATTCCAAGGAATCAACCCGGGAAGGAGCAAGCCAAAGGGGAAGGTCACGTTGCCAGTAACATTTGGCAGCGAGTTGAACTTCAGGACTAAGAGGGTCACTTTTGACGTTGCCGATTTTCCATTGCCTTACAATGGGATACTCGGCCGTCCAGCACTCGCCAAGTTCATGGCAGCCTCTCACTACGCATACAACATGCTGAAGATGCCAGGCCCGATAAGCGTCATCTCTGTCCCTGGCGATAAGAAGGATGCTCTTATCTGCGCCGACAAGATCTACCGGGAAGCGGCAGCCGCAATAGATCGCAAGTCACCTGGCGTTGAAGCTCCCCGGGGGAAGAAGAAGACCAAGTCTGGCAAGAGTTCTGATGGCCACTCCGGCAAGCGCACCTCTTCAGAGTGCTGCGCTACCGTCGAGGACGCACCATCGAGCTCCACCGGCAAGTGTAAGAAGACAATGGCATCTCCGCCAGAGACCAAGAAGGTGTCCGCCAAGGAGGACGGCACTGGTGGTACCTTCACCATCACTGCCACTCTTGACCCTAAATAGGAAAGCGCGCTCATTGCTTTCCTGCGGGCGAATGTCGACGTGTTTGCGTGGCAACCGTCTGACATCCCCGGTGTTCCCAGGAATGTAATTGAGCACCATCTTGCGGTTTGTCCTCATGCACGGCCCGTCAACCAGAAGGTCAGGAAGCAAGCAGTGGAGTGCCAAGAATTCATCACAGAAGAGATCAAGAAATTGGAAGCAGCAGGCCTTGTCAGAGGAGTGCTCCATCCTACGTGGTTGGCCAATCCTGTAGTCGTGCGCAAGGCAAACGGGAAATGGAGGCTTTGCATCGACTTTACCGATGTTAATAAAGCTTGTCCCAAAGACCCATTTCCCTTGCCGCGCATTGACCAGATTGTTGACTCCACGGCCGGATGTGACTTTCTTTCATTTCTTGAGGCATACTCAGGATACCATCAAATCTTCATGACAGAAGAGGATGAGGAGAAGACCGCATTCATCACTCCATGTGGCATGTACTGTTTCATACGGATGCCTTTCGGTTTAAAAAATGTTGGTTCAACATTTGCAAGGGTAGTCCATGTCGCTCTTGAGCCAAAAATACACAGAAATGTGGAAGCCTACATGGATGACATAGTGGTCAAGAGCAGGGACAAGGCAACTCTGATTCAAGATTTAGACGAGACCTTTGCAAATCTGCGCAAGATCAGCCTCAAGCTCAACCCCGAGAAGTGTGTGTTTGGAGTCCCCTCCGGCAAGCTTCTCAGGTTCTTCGTGTCTCAGCGGGGAATTGAAGCCAATCCCGACAAGATCAAGGCCATTGAGCAGATTGAAGCACCAAAGCGCGTCAAGGATGTACGAAGAGTTGCCGGTTGCGTGGCTGCTCTCAGCAGGTTTATCTCTAGGTCTGCTGAGCGCCCCCTGCGGTTTTTCAAAATATTGAAAAAGGCAGGTCCAATGAAATGGACTCCGGAGGCGGAGGCTGCGCTGCAAGACTTGAAGAGATACCTGTCCTCCACTCCAACACTTGTCGCACCTAACCTACAAGAGAAGTTGCTGCTGTATATAGCGGCAACCAATCAAGTGGTTAGTGCTGCGTTAGTAGCACAGAGGGAGGCAAATGACGAGCCAGCAACCACGGCAGGCGCATCCAGCGACAAGCAGGGGGCTTCCCCGACAAGCTCTGGTCCCGACAAAGATGGATCTGCGCAGGCGCGCGAGGAGATACAGAAGAGAATGGTACAACGCCCAGTTTACTTTGTCAGTTCCCTTCTGCAGGGGGCTATGTCAAGGTACTCTGGTGTGCAGAAATTACTTTTCGGCCTTCTCATGGCCTCGAGAAAGCTGCGCCATTACTTCCAAGCACATGAGATCACAGTTGTCACTCGTTTTCCGCTGAAGAGGATACTACAGAATCCAGAAGCAACAGGCAGGATTGTTGAGTGGGCACTGGAACTATCAAGCATTGGCCTCAAGTTTGAGAGTACTTCAACTATCCAAAGCAGAGCATTGGCAGAATTCATAACAGAGTGGACGCCAACACTAGATGAAGAAATTCCAAAAACGAGCATCCCCGTCGAGGAAGCAAGCAAAGAGTGGCTGATGTACTTTGATGGTGCCTTCTCACTGCAAGGCGCCGGCGCTGGCGTGCTGCTTGTCGCACCCACCGGAGAGCACCTCAAGTACGTAGTCCAGATGCACTTTCCCAAGGAGCAAGCAACAAACAATACTGCATAGTATGAAGGCTTGCTTGCTGGTCTCAGGATCGCGGCAGACCTTGGGATCAAGAAGCTCATTGTCAGGGGTGACTCGCAGCTTGTTGTCCGCCAAGTGAACAAGAGTTATCAGAGTCCATTGATGGAAGCCTACGTTGACGAAGTGAGAAAGCTAGAAGAGCACTTTGACGGCCTACAGATGGAGCATGTTCCAAGAGCTCAGAACGACATTGCCGATGGCCTATCAAAGTGCGCCGCACTTAAGTTACCTGTGGAACCAGGGATCTTTGTGCTCAAGCTGACTCGACCGTCCGTAACGCCATCAACTGGACAGAGCAAGAAGAGGAAGTTGATTTCTGGTGACTATTTTCCGGTAGAGCTTCCCGAAGCCGCCGCCAAGAAGGTCCCCAAGATCAACACCAAGAGTGCTGAGGAGCAGTCTGCTCCGGCAAGCCCTAGGGTTTGTTCCATTGAAGCAGAGGCTCCCGACAAGTTTTGCTCCGGCAAGCTTGCCGGGGAACGTCAAGCTCCGGGTGAGCCGCAGGTTCTCGCCGTAGAGGCGGATGTTCCCGCACCAGCAGATGTGCCTTTAGTCCTTGTTGTCGAGCCACAAGCTCCAGCATGGGCACAACAGATTGTCCGTTTCCTTCAGACAGGAGAACTTCCCGAAGAGCAAGAAGAAGTGGAAAGAGTAGCCCGGCAGTCAAGTATGTACCAGTTTGTCGACAACACACTGTATAGAAGAAGACTCAACGGTGTGAAATTGAAGTGTATTCACCGGGAAGATGGACAAAAGCTGTTGGCAGAGATACATGGAGGCATATGTGGTCACCACATTAGCGCAAGAGCACTTGCCGGCAAAGCATTCAGGCAAGGTTTCTTTTGGCCGACAGCCCTCCAGGATGCAACTGCACAAGTAACCAAGTGTGAAGCGTGCCAGTTCCATTCCAAGCAGATACACCAGCCAGCTCAAGCTCTCCAGACGATCCCTTTATCCTGGCCATTTTCAGTCTGGGGGCTCGACATCCTCGGCCCCTTTCCCCGAGTAGTCGGGGGCTTTGAGTACTTGTACGTTGCAATCGACAAGTTCACAAAGTGGCCGAAAGTGGAAGCAGTGAGGAAGGTGACAGCACAGTCAGCAGTCAAGTTCTTCAGGTCGATTGTTTGCCGCTTCGGGATCCCTAATAGGATAATCACCGACAACGGTCCGCAATTCACGAGCCGCACCTTCATGCAGTACGTCCAAGATCTTGGCGCCAAGGTATGCTTCGCTTCTGTTGCTCATCCGAGAAGCAACGGTCAAGCGGAGAGGGCAAATGCTGAAGTGCTGCCTGGGCTCAAGACCAGGACTTTCGATAGGCTGCACAAGTGCGGAAGAAACTGGATTGAGGAGCTGCCGGTGGTTCTTTGGTCGATCAGGACGACGCCAATTCGAGCCACTGGCCAGACACCTTTCGCTCTAGTCTATGGAGCAGAGGCAGTTCTCCCCACGGAACTCGTATGCGGGTCACCTCGAGTGCTCGCTTATGATGAGCTTGAGCAAGAGCAGGTGCGACAAGATGACGTGCTGCTCCTTGAGGAAGACCGTCTTCAGGCTGCTGTACGAGCTGCTCGCTACCAGCGAGCTTTGCGCCGCTACCATAGCCGCAAAGTTAACGCCAGAAGTCTCGAGGAAGGCAACCTTGTTCTTTGGCGTGTTCAGTCTGCCAAGAATTCCAACAAGTTGACGCCGAAGTGGGAAGGCCCTTACCGGGTGAAATGAGTCACTAGGCCTGGCGCTGTCCACCTTGAGACCGAAGATGGCATTCCGGTGAGCAACTCCTGGAACATTGAGCATCTTCGTAAGTTTTACCCGTAAGGTGCGGTTGTCGGAACCCGTTCCGGCAACCACCTTTTGTAGAAGTCTTGCCGCTGTTGCATGTAATCCTTTGTACAAAGCCGGGCGCAGACCCCGTGCATAAAGTTCATGTGCTACGCACATCTTGTCAATTTCATGCTTTCTATTTTTTGCATGTGTTATCTGACACTTTGTGCAGCACCTACCCCCGGTAAGCAACAACGAGCCATAAGGCTCCATATCTTTATTTTCTCCTCTTTCTTTTTTCTCAAGGAAAGGAAGGTTCCCTCGCCCACAAGTTTTCCGGGGGGGAAAGGAGAAGATAATGGTATAGACCAGGCGTCGTTCAAGAAAGTTTTGCCTTACCGGGAAGCAAACAACAGAAAAGCTAAGTTGCCAAAGTTTGAGCAATCAGATTTTTAAATTTTTAAGTTATCTTCCTTGAACGACCGTGCTTTGTATGGAAAACCTGTGCACGGACGAAGCAACTCATAGCTAGTTGCGCCCTTACTTTGTTTCCAGTCCGCTGAACAACTTAAGTGTGCTGCGACTAGTTGCGACAAAGTTTCTTGTCAGTAGTGGCACCGCCAGCATGTTGCTGACGTCCTGCACTCAGCGCTCGCGGCTAAGGTGCCTGCGCCGGCAAGTTCCCTAAAAGCGTAGGGCAAAAACATACAAAGGAAGGAATCAAGTAAAGGAAATAACATTGCAATCATTACCCGGAATAGAGTTATATTACAAGGTAGCTTGTCGCGGCTCTAACAGATTGTTCTCATAACATGACCAGCATCGACAAGAAAAGAAGAAAACGGGCGGCCTAGTCTACGCGTTCGCCCTCAATCCTCTTGATCCCGCTCACCTTTTCCACAATGGGTGCGACAAGGGTCTTGAGCGCCTCCAGATCAGCATCCGGCTGCAGGGTCTTGAGGACGTTGGTGAGGTTGAGGCCCGGGTTGCGGAAGGCCACCTTCACCAACACCTTTTGAAGAGCTCCCGCACAGATCTTGCGCGACTCGTCGGCCAGCTGCTTTGGGATCCTCTCCCGGAGTCGTTGGAGGGCCGTCGCCACGCCTTTGAAGAACGAGGTGAGCTTGGCGCTGGGTTGGAGGTTCTCGTCGGAGGGATACCCGAGATCCTCCATCCCCAGCTGCGCCAGGTCCCTGTCAATGTCTGGGGCAACATTCACGAGACCCTCCGTCCAGTGCTCCACATTCTCCCTAGAAGTGTTCTGGGCCGCAGCAGCACTCGCCAGCAGTGCCTTGTCGGCCTTGATCTCCTCCTTCAAGGCCGCCTCCTGCTCCCTGGCGCCATCCAGCGTCTTGGTCAAAGTAGTCAGCTTCAACTCAAGATCTGCGTTGGAGTCCTTAGCGGCGCTAAGCTCCTTGCCCTTCTCGGCGAGACGAGCCTGCAGCTCTGAGTGGCTGTAGGCGTCCTTCTCGCGCTCACGCCTGAGCACGGCAAGCCCTTCACCGCTCGCTTTGAGATCGGCCTCCAGCTGCGCCACCTTCATCTCCAGCTCCTTCTTGGCAGCCTCGGCAGCTGCGACAGCATCCTCTACTTGCTTGAGGGCTCCGCCGAATGTTCGCTCGCGCGCGGCAAGCTCCTCCTCGTGGCCGTCAAGGTTGACCTTCCGCTGCGCCAGCTCGCCCTCCTGCGCAGACAGCTTTTCAACGGCAAGCCGCTATTGCTCTTCGACTTCAGCCCTCTCAAGGAGGAAGGCCTTCTGCTCCTCGGCGAGTTGCGCCCGCTCCTCTGCCAGGGACCGGAGAACTTCCTGGTTGAGACCCCGGAGCTCCTCCGCGCGCTTTTCGATGTCCACTCCCGCCTTCGCAACAAGCGGCTCGCGGGATTCCAGCTTGGCTTGCCGAGCACGGTAGAGCGACACCAGCTTCCGCAGCAGCCGCTCCTCCTCAGGCTCGTTGCTGCTGCTGCTCGGCATGTCAACCAGCATCAGCCCAGCGGAGGAAAGCACCTCTCCGTCGAAGCTCTCTCCTTCGACCGGCGCCCTGGAGCTTGACACCCAGGGGAGGTTGATGAAGACGCCATCGCCGGCCTTCAAGTAGACGCCTGGCTGGGGCTCTTCGGAGCCGGACGTTGCGGCAGCGGCGGAGGGATCGGCGGTCGGCATAGCGCCTGGCGCTCCTGCAGCCTCAGGGCCGTCAGTGCGATCACCAGACCCCCCGTCTGCTTCTGCGGCGGCAGCTTTGGCGGCCTCTGCGCCGGCGGGATCGTTAGTGCCGACTGCTTCTTCGGTGGCAGCGGCGTCATCGGCGGCAACCTCGGTCTCCATTGGCTCCGCAGCAGATGGGTCTGACGGCCGGAAAAGGGAGAGGAGTCAAGTAAATATCCAAAAAAGAAGATCAAAAGAAGAAGAACCCAAGGGAAGTTTTGAAGCGAGAGGATTACCTGTACCGGGTTCTGTAGTCGTGGTCTCCGCCGCCGGGGGGCCGCTGGTGCTGTCCCTTGCCGGAGACCTCTCCCTTGCCGGAGGACACTCCTTGGCATTTCGGGGGCGGCCTCCGGGCGCTCCTGTTGGGGCTGCTCTGCTCCTACACAAACCAACAGTCAGATGTCAGCAAAGAAAGAGTATCCATGCACGCCTAACAGCGGAAAGCGAACCATATACTTACACTGGGGGCTCTGCTTGCGGCGAGCTGTCTGAGGATGAGGAGGAAGAGGAGTTGATCTCCAACGAGCCGCTCGTATCCTCGGCGGGCTCACTCGACTCGACGTCATGCCCAGCAAGCTCTTCCTCGCCGGCAAGCTCCTCTCGCTCGGTACGGCTTGCCGCCTCTGCTGCCTCTGCCTCCTCCACGGTGAATCCAAACTCGCCCGCGGCTGCGGCTGCCGCCGCCTCTTCCAGCCTGGTGGCGATGCGTTTCATCTCCGCATCGGTGGTGTCGCGAGTGAGGCTTTTCTTTTCGTCGGAGCGGACCGGCACTTCTACCAAGAAGTCAAAGAACTCCTGCACAACGTCATCTGCAGGCTCTTGCCAAGTTGGGACAATTCCATGTGAATCGCACAGCGGCATCATTGCACGGATGTGGTCGAGCGCGGAGTTGTTGCACAGCGGAACGACACCCTTCGGCAACCTGAACACTTCGGGATGTTGAGGGTCGTACTTGAACAGCTCCTGGAGCATCGCGTTAAGCTCCAGAACAGTGAAGTTGAAGTTGAGGCCCGGACGTAGCCTCATGATATTCGCCGCATTCTTGAATTCCCAGGCAGGTCTCCTCCGTTCCTGCAGGGGGGCGATGCGGCGGCGAAGAAAATCTGCCCCAACAGCGCCTACAGTGAACCCGGCAAGCCTGAGGCGTTGGAACCGGGCTACTGGGGCTTGGCGCCGGGCGGTAAACGGCTGCGGGTTCTCCTCGACAATCCAGCACCAGTCTGCTCTCCATTCCTCCCACTTGCCGCGGAACTCTCCCTCCAGATAAGCGTCCTTCTTGCCGGCCCTCGAGATCCACGCGATTCCGCCGGATAAAGGCTCTCCTCTCTCTACTCGGGGCATAAAGAAGTGGCAAAAAAGGGATACATTTGGATAGACTCCGACAAAGTTTTCGCAGAGATGTGCGAAAACTGCTATGGTCAGAACAGCATTGGGGGTGAAGTCAAGGAGGCGGAACCCGTAGGTGTTCATAATATCGCAGAAAAACTCAGAGAAAGGCGGGCAGAGCCCACAGTAGAAGACCAAGGTGAAGAAAGGATATCCATTTGGAGCCATTTTCCAAGCGACGGCTGGAAGTTCCTTCGTGTGTGGATGCGCTCGCGTCTCTGTCGACCAGAAGAGGTAGTAATACTCACTCAGCTCCCTCGCGGCGAGCTTGGGGGGGAAGATTGCCCGCTCCTTTCGCAGCGCCACAAGCCGCTACGCCTCGGTCGACTTCACAACCTTCCCCTTGTCGGCTTTCGGAGCCATGGCGGAAGTGGTGGAGGAGGTCGACGGCGTTGATGGTGCTGGTGGCGATGGGGGGCAGGGCGCTGCTCTCTTTCAGCTTTGGGAAGACGGGGGAGCAGCGGAAGTTTCCGAGATTGGAGTAGCAACCGGCGAATGGGCGAACTACCCCTGTTTCCCCTGCTTATAAAGAGGGAGGGGGCGGACGTTCCGCCTTTCCGAATAATGAAACCACCCACGATCTCTCCCACGACGCCGCATTCAACACGTGCCGTTCGGGGAGGGCGCGGTGGATACGGGGAGAGATACGGCGTAACCCAGGCCGCGCATGCCCGTGCCTTGTTTTGGGCCTGGCCCAACAGCGCTCGGCACCGTGTATGGCCCAGGCCCGGGGGCTCCTGTCGGTGTACTAGAGTAGGGGTACCCTAGTGTCCCGAACTTGTGCACGGGCAGTCGCAACATCCCGCGGCAAGGCTTGCCGGGTGACCGCCAAGGTCCTCCGTGGTTCCTTTGGAGCCATTCAAGGACAAAGTATCCAAGCCAAGGAGACAAGACCCCGGCAAGAGGAGCTTGCCGGGAAGGCCAACCAAGGCATCTCAAGGAACTTGCCGCGACGCGCCACGCGTCTCGGCAAGGCTCGGTGAGCGACAAGCTCCCGGACGCAACAAGACAACGACCGCGGCAAGGCGCTTGACGCGGCAAGCCACCACTCTGTACCCGCGCTCCAGCACATCCACCAACGTGTCGCTCTGGGACCCTTCCAGGCGTACTTGGCGGGAGGCTGTGCAGCCAGCGGTGCGCAGTGGCAAGCGGCGCTGACAAGATTGCCATCGTGGCGAGCGGTGGCGTCCCTGACGGTCCCTTTTGTACTATTTTGTACTATTTGGGCGACGCAGACGGGCATTTAATGCCCTTGTCCCCTGCCGTCAGGGTTAGGTATGATACACTGTAGCAGGTAGTTGTACCAACTGCAACACCTTTCCATTTTTACCCTTGTCTATGTTGCCACCTGTCGGTGACCCCTTGAGCATATAAAAGGAGGCCCATGCGCAACATAGAGGGGGGGGTGGAAGGAGAGAACACTCACGCTCGGTCTCGTTAGCTGCTGGTGTGTACTGTAGCACTCAGCGCTCCCGAGCAAGAACTCAATATAAACCACAAAGCAGGAGTAGGGTTTTACGCATCCGTGCGGCCCGAACCTGGGTAAACTGCTCGTGTGTTTCGCCTCGATCTGCTCTTCGTGCGATCTCCGCCCCCCCCCCCCCCCCCCCCCCCCCGCTGAACCGAAAGGGGCTCGGTCCGCCGGTCCCATAGGTGCTCGTGGATTAGTTCCCCGACACCTTGGAATAGATATATTTTTGATATCATTACCGGAGGTAATTTCTTGTGTAGCCATACTTTTGATTCTTATAATGCTATGATAGATTTGTTGGGCTCACCACCTCTTTTGGTTAATGGAACTGCTTTAACTTTGGAACATGTGATGCAAAGGCTTGAAATTATTGAAAATAAAGTTGCTACAGTAGAGTTGATTGAATTTTTTTGATAGAAAGATCCTAACCAAGTTACCCAATACGGATCTAAGGTAGGAGTGGCTCTTAAATTTTTTAAAGAAAAGGAACCTATGTTTAATGAAAAGATAAATCAAGATTCCACTAGAATTGATAAAATTAAGTATATTATTACGAACCTAGGATGTGCCTTTTCTTCCATGAAAAACACTACTTCTAATGCTAAGATTGCCAAATTGATGTATGTTCCTAAAATTAAGGGTGGAACTTCTAGTAAGGGAAACGCGGACCTCAAATCCATAAGTGTTCACCCCAACTTTCTTTCTGTCCTTAAGGAACCTTTTGCTACAAATGATTTTCTTGATTTTGTACCTAGGAGTTTGATAATTAATAAAAAGAAAGAAACTCCTAGGAGTTATAGGTGTATTATTGAGATCGTTGTGTCCTTTGTTCCTCGGGTTCGGTGAGCTAGGATTAAGATCATTGTGAGAGCGTGAGCTAGGGGGAGAGAGATCTTCGCGCGGACCCCAGTGTTCGAACCTCAAGGGTTTGCTGGAACCCATAATTCGACACGCCCATTAATATTGAAAGTAATATTATCCAAACTATGACACATGAAGAACACATAAAAGAGTCCTTCCGGAACACTCCAGAATCGTGAAAATAAGGAGGTATGTGACACGGTAAAGTAAACAGACTCCGAGAAATCCGCAAAAATATTTTTTGATCTATTTTGGAATATTTAAGAATTTTGGGAATAAAGAAACTTCCAGGAAGCGTCCCCTGGTGTGCACAAGACACCAGGGCGCGCCAGGCTTGCCTGGCGCGCCCAGGTGGGTTGTGCCCACCTGGGACACATTCCATACTCCATTTTATACCATATGCTTTTCCTCCAAGATAAAAAAATCTATATATACTTCCCGAACCTGTTGATCACCGTATCACGAAAAACTCCCCTGCCCTCTTTTCTTTTTGTTTCCTGCGCAGTTTTGAAAATATGTCTTAACAAGACTCTAAGGGAGAGAGCTGTGTTGTTGATCTCGTCGCAAACCCCAAGTCCAATGGGGATGAGGGACACTATAGATGGACCTCCGAAGAAGATGAAGATGAATCGATACCTCCACGGTTCAAAAATGAGAGCATGGGGGCATTGTGCAAGAAGATAATAAAACTTGAGATAGATAATGACGAGTTGAAGAAAGATAATTTTATTCTCCGTAAAAAACTAGAGGAAGCAAAGGGTAACCCCTCCACCTTTTCACAATCACCACTGCCATGGAAATCCGAGGACAAGATCTCTTCTTCTTCACCACCAAAAGAAAATTGAGTATCGGGTATGGGCACTCCCCTTGGCTTCCGCCAAGCTTGGGGGAGGTGACCCCCTATCGTATCATCCTACTATATTTTTTGCTTTTATTTATTTTAGTTTCATCCTTTTGCTTTAGATGAATAAAAGTTTAGTTCGATCCTTTTTTCTTTAGGAGTTTGCTTAGTGATCTTTCCTTGTAATCGTGTGCAAGTTATTTAATAAAGTTTAGTATGAGTTTTTGCTTACTTTACTTTCATGTTGCAAATAAAAGAAAATAAATACAAACGGAAACAAAAAAGAAAGGAAATAAATAAATAAAATATTATGTACTAATCCTATGGTAGGTGATGGAACCACATAAGAAAAAGTATAAGTAGAAAATTTTATTAGAGATTGATAAACATAGCATTAGTCAATGATGCAACTCATGAAAGAATTAATAAGGGAAGAGAAGATTCACATATAAATATGCTATCCTAGAAATCTTTTGTGGTTGTGAGCCCTCATCAAAATATTATATGGAAAAATTGTTGATGTTGGACAAGACAAGTTAATGACTTATGTGTGTTCATATTCACAAAGAAGTCATATTGTCATAGATCCTTCAACATGTGCTGCTTGCCCCCTATCTTTGCTAGCCAAGAATTCCGCACTAAGTAGAGATACTACTTGTGCATCCAAAAACACTTAAACCCAAATCTTATTTTCAAGTGTCCACCATACCTACCTAGGGGTTGAGCAAGATCCCTCAAGTAAGTTGTCATTGGTGCAAAAAAGCAATAAAAATTGCTTTTAGAAGTGTGAGATCATTTAGTGTAGGAGAAAATTGAGCATTGCACGAACTTGTGATGGTGAAGAATAATAGTGACATACTTCATAATAAAGGTCGCTACCACAAGGGGCAATGCAACGTGACGTTCTTTTGCACTAAGGGATTGAGCATACAAACAAATAAGCGCATGGCAACCTTTGATTCCCTCTACAAAGGGCCTATCTTTTACTTTTATGCAAGTGTCAAAGTTTTTCTCTCTATTCCTTTTATTTTTCTCTTTTGGCAAGCATCATGTGGTGAGGAAAGATCTAGGCACATATGTCCAGTTGAATATGGGTGGCATGAGTTATTATTGTTGACATCACCCTTGAGGTAAGTATGTTGGGAGGCAAAACTATAAGCCCCTATCTTTCTATGTGTCCGGTTGAAATGTTTTGCTTATGGGTACGAGGTGAGTGTTCACAATCATAGAAGACTATATGATGGTTGAGTATGTGGACTTGTCTAAAGGCTTCGACACGTGACCCTTCCTGAATAGATGATGAATTGTAGTTGCAAAGCTGACTGACAACATAGTTTGTTAGTTTCTAATAGAGTTTTTGCTTTATACTTCGATTGTGTGATGAACTATTACTTATTCATGAGAAGTATATGATAAGAGTTCTATGGTAAAAGTCCCATGTTTAATTTTGTTGCTGTTATAATAATCAACACGATGCTTCTATGTCTGTATTTTATTTTTTTCGACACCTGTCTCTCTCCCAAAGCAGGTGGACATGTTTCTCGATTTCGGTTTTCGCTTGAGGACAAGCGAGGTCTAAGCTTGGGGGAGTTGATACGTCCATTTTGCATCATGTTTGCTTACTATTATTTATAATGTTTTTATCCATAATAATGCTTTTTGGAGAAATTCTAATGCCTTTTCTCTCATAATTTGCAAGGTACACACCAAGAGGGACAATTCCGGTAGCTGGAAATCGGGACCTGGAAAAGGTAAGTCAGGCTACCTATTCTGCACAACTCCAAACAAGCTGCAACCTCACGAGAACATTTTTATGGATTATTTAAGAATTATTGGAGCGAATATCTACCATAGGGTCCCACCAGGTGGGCACAACCCACCTGGGCGCGCCAAGGAGCCCAAGCGCGCCCTGGTGGGTTGTGCCCTCCTCGGCCCACATCCGGTGCCCATCTTTTGGTATATACGTCATTTTGACCTAAAAAATAAGGGAGTGGACTTTCGGGACGAAGCGCCGCCGCCTCAAGGCGGAACTTGGGCATGAGCACTTTTCTCCTCCGGCGGAGCGATTCCACAGGGGGAACTTCCCTCTCGGAGGGGGAAATCATCGTCATCATCATCACCAACAACTCTCCCATCTTGAGGAGGGCAATCTCCATCAACATCTTCAGCAGCACCATCTCCTCTCACACCCTAGTTCATCTCTTGTGTTCAATCTTGTTCTCGAAACTATAGATTGGTACATGTGGCTGACTAGTAGTGTTGATTACATCTTGTAGTTGATTACTATATGGTTTATTTGGTGGAAGATTATATGTTCAGATCCATTATGCTATTTAATACTCCTCTAATCATGAGCATGTTTATCATTTGTAAGTAGTTACCTTTGTTCTTGAGGTCATGAGAGAAATCATGTTGCAAGTAATCATGTGAATTTAATATGTGTTTGATATTTTGATAGTATGTATGTTGTGATTCCCATAGTGGTATCATGTGAACGTCGACTACATGACACTTCACCATATTTGGGCCTAAGGGGATGCATTGTGGAGTAGCAATTAGATGATGGGTTGCGAGAGTGACAGAAGCTTAAACCCTAGTTTATGCGCTATTCCATAAGGGGCCGATTAGATCCAAAAATTTAATGCTATGGTTAGAATTTATTCTTAATACTTTTCTCGTAGTTGCGGATGCTTGCGGGAGGGTTAATCATAAGTAGGAGGTTTGTTCATGTAAGAACAACACCTAAACACAGGTCCACTCACATATCAAATTATCAAAGTAGCGAACACAAATTAAACCAACATAATGAAAGTGACTAGATGAAATTCCCATGTACCCTCAAGAACGCTTTGCTTATCATAAGAGACCATTTTGTCCTGTCATTTGCCTCAAAAGTATTGTGCTAGCTTGCTGCACTTTTGTTACTACTATCGTTACTTGCTCGTTACAAATTATCTGGCTATCAAAATACTCTCCTACTAACAATTTTAGCACTTGCAGACATTACCTTACTGCAAACTACTTGTCATTTCCTGCTGCTCCTCATTGGGTTCGACACTCTTACTCATCGAAAAGAGCTACAATTGATCTCCTATACTAGTGGGTCATCAGTCTCTTATCAAGGATTACATCATCTTTTTCAACTGTGGAACGTGGAGTGATTAGCTTCTCGGTCGCGAGGGCCTCGGATAGTGCCTCGAAGGCCAAGGATGCGGTTTTGTTTTTGGAGCGGAGAGCTATATCCGGATCACTGGTGATAGTGATGACTCTGTTGGGCCCTGGCATTTTTAGCTTCATGTGCCCATAATGGGGTATGGCTTGTAAGCATGTGAATACATCCTGCCCCAACAGGGCGTGATACCCTTTGTTGAAAGGTACCACATGGAAGAGCAACTCTTCGGAACTGTAGTTCTCCGGCGTGCCGAATACAACATCAAGTTTAATTTTTCCTGAGCATCGTGCTTCTTGACAGTGGATAATGCCTCAAAAGGTGGTACTTCTTTGCTCAGTGTGGCTCTTGTCCATTTGCATTTTGTCGAGTGTGTCCTCATAGATGAGGTTTAGTCCGCTGCCGTCGTCCATGAGCCGAAAGCCGTCCAAAATTGGGTTTAAGACCAAGGCAGCTGGTGCTCAGACTGATCCAAACCTTGGTTCGTCATTGACGGTAAAAGTTATTGTTGTATCGTTCCAAGAATTTAATGCGGCTACTTGGTTGACTTCAGCGAGGTTGCGGAGCACCCTTTTGCACTGATTATTTGAAGGAAAGGTTTCGAAGACCGTAAAGACATCGAGAGCGTCATCCTCCGAAGTGTACTTCTCCGGGGTAGTGTTGGTGAGGATGGCCGCGCCGCTCTTAGCCACTTGCCGGAGTACCCAACATGCCCGAAGGATATGTGTTGGTTCAGTATTCAGCGTAGTGTTTATCTGACAGGGCTTGTCGAGCAGTTCGTCAAGGACAATTCTATGTCCTGTGAAGAATTTGATTTTCTTGTCAATGAGAGATGATTAGGTGCCCCGTAAGGGTGCATCCTTTTTGCCCATCCGGTGGGCTGCTTAAAGGCAGGAGGATCCCATTGATCTATCTAGGCTTTCCAGGCACTTTCAATTCCGCAGTACTTCTCTACTATGTGTGCCAAATTTGCAAAGTGCAGTATGCGGTGGCGGCTAAGGACATTGAGGATTCCCTCGTCCGTACAGTTGTGGTAAAAAACTGAAACCGCGTCGTCGTCGCAGTAATCTTTAATCTTGTTTTTAAGAAGTAGGATTGCGAGAAGAGCAGGATTAGTAACCAGCACGAGGATCGTTTACCCAGGTTCGGGCCGCGAGGATTTGTAAAACCCTAGTCCTGCTTTGGTGGGTGTATTTCAGAGAGTTCTTGAGCTCTCGAACTAGCTGTGGTGAGTGTGTGGTTCGAAAAGGCCGAATCCCTCTCCAGTATGTGATGGGCCTCCTTTTATAGTCGTAAGGGGCCGCCACAGTGGCACACAGGACGTGGAAAGGCGCACAGTGCTATGAGCTTATCGCTCGTATTATAGGACAAGGCGCATTTAATGCATCGCTTAGGTGTCCCCTTGCTTTATTGGGGATGGGAACGAGGCCCGTCCCGTCCATCGCCACTCCTCCTTGCTTCGACACATGCACTAGTCGGCGATGCGTGCGGCGCCATGTAGGCAGGCAGGCAGCTGAGGTGGCGCGGTGGCAAAGCCTTCAAGAAGATCTGCATGCCGCCACGCAGGCGCTTGCTGAGTTGGCCTAGGAGATGCATGTTGCCACGCAGGTGCCTGCCTAGCTGGTTGGGTTGGCAGCTGCATGCGAACGACGGTGGAGACTTGGCTGGTTCGGGCCTGGACGTGGCCCTGCTGGCGCCCTTGGCGAGGGCCTTGCCAGGTGGCCCGGCAAGGGTCTTGCCGTGGTGCGCTGTCGTCCCCGGCAAGGACCTTGCCAGGGGTCTGGTGGCCTTCCTCGGCAAGGATCCTGCCGAGGATCGTCGTCTTCTAATCCTAATCTGATCTTGAGTGTTCCTTGTCTCCACAAAGATCTGCATTCCACTATGGAGGTGCCTCCCGAGCCCTGGCCCAATGTGATGTTGGAGACCGTTGACTCAAGGGTGGCTCGCTCTGTTGGTGTGGGCCGAGCTGCCCTAGCAAGGGTCTTGCCGAGGGAACCTGCTTCGCCCCTCTGCTCTTTGTGGTCTTGGCCTTGGCGTTGCTCTGGCTGTCTTGGGCTTTGGTTTTACCTCGGTTCACCTCCCCTGCTCTGCTTGGTGTGGTCGCGTGCGCGGCTCCGACTGTCCGTGCACCGGTAAACGGGTATAAAAGCGCGCCCCTTCTTTTGTACAGCGACAGGAGCCCCCGGGCCTGGGCCATACATAAGCGCGACACGTTGTTGGGCCAGGCCCAAAACGGTACGCGGGTAGGCAGGGCGGTTTTTATCGCGGTAGAACTTTTCACACGTTGCGCTAACCATGACCCGCGCGTGACACGGCATGGCGTGGAGGGGTGCGCGTGACGTGGGCGGCATGCATGGGGTGGTTCCCGCACGCATGCGTCACATTGTAGTAAATGGGCAGGTCGTGCCTTCCCCATGAAAGGAGGGAGGCGTGGAGGCGCTGCTTATTTACTGCGCGGGGCCGGGTTGCGGTCTTCAAGGCATCCACACCCCATGATCACAGGGTGGGGAGAGGTCACTTCACCCGTCCCCTCGATTCTGCACGTTTGCCACGCGTCCTCCATGCGCTTGGGGTGGCAAGTGGTGGAGGCGGGAAACCGGGCCGTCGCTGGTTGGGGCAGCGGGTCTGTCTTGATTCCCCGCGCCTCTGGTGGCTGGATTGGCCGAGCAGGGCGGCCGAGCCTCGACCCCGCCCCTTTATAAAGAGGGGGAACGGCGGAATGGCATCCCACACTCTTCTATCATCTATCTCCTCCTGCTTCCGCCTCTTCCTTTCACTCGCCATGGAGAAAGGGAATCCTTGTCCTTCGTCGATGGCGGCGAGGGTCGCCGCTCGACAGCGCGTCCCTCCCCCTCCTGAGCCCATGGTGGTGCAACCGGCCGCGGGGGGAAGGGGGAGGGGGCGAGGCCATGGGCGAGGCCATGGGCGAGGCCGAGCCAGAGGTCGTAGTGCTCAGGGAAGAGGAGGATAGGGCGGTGCGCCGGCTTCGCCCCCGCCAATGATGCCTTTTCCGATGGAAGGCCATGTTGGAGACCAGCCCCGCGAGTTCTTCATCGGGCTGCGCTGGCCTCCGCATCGCCGTCTTCGTCTTCCCGCCCCATTTGCTTGGGAGATGGAGCATGACCCGCCCCAATCCGTCAGATTGCACATGAGGGGTTGTGGGAATGGGGGCACGCGGGTCGACGTCGACTTCCCGGCTCCTCGGGTCATGTACCTACGTCATGGATGGAAGACGTTCACTCGCATCCACAGCCTGACGGCGGTGCTCGTCCTCTACTTCTAATTAATGGAGGACGACCTGCTCTCCGTCAAGGTCTTCGGAGACTTCGGGACTCGCCTGAAGTGCTGCGTGGAGAGCTCCTCTGACGGAGATTCCGACGATGGAAGCCCTTCCTCGAGCGGAAGTGATGAGGAGGACAGCGGTGCAGATGACGGGGACGAGTCCGACTAGGCGTCGGACGCCCCGCGCCTGGGCGGGTGCGGCAGCAGCATCATCTGGACCTGGCCGCTCTTCCGGCAGAGTTTTGCCGGGGGCGGGGCCAGCTCCTTGAACTTCTCGGGGCCGTCTCCTTGGGAAGATGGCGTTGGGAGGCTGCGGAAGAGGAAGAGGGCGTGCGGCAAGGCTGTCAACTCGGAGTACGCGGGCACCGACCCCTTCATCGCGTATTGCCGGTCCTGCCACCTCGTCTTCCAGCTCATTTCCCGGCACTATCATCACCGGCCCACCCGTGGCGGCCATCGAGGTGTTCTCTTGGTGCTTTCTGCTGCTCGTAGCTCGCCTAGGCGCCCCTTTTGCCCTTTCGCCTCCTTGACATGCCTCCTTAGGAGAGGGACAAGAAAGGGATCATGGGCATCATATCTCTTTTTTAATCTGTAAGCCTTCGGGCCTTGTTAAATTTAAAGCTTGTAACCCCCCTTGGTCATGTTTTTCATTCTGTACAGACTGTACCTGTGTGGCATGCTTTTACTGAAAAAGGGATGTTTGCCGGGTTTTACGTTCATGGGTAGACCCCGCGACAAGGAGCGAATCCTTGTTACAATTTAAGAGAAACGTTTTCACCCGACAACAGGCCTTGCCGTCCACCCACTTTGCTCGACCATTCTCGCGCCCTTGGCGGAGGCAGGGATGAAGCGGGCTTAGGCTCCTCATTCTACTTCCTTGCCACCGCGACTACAACCAAATTCGGGCCCAGGAGATAATCCTTGGGTATAGAAAAGGGGAGCATGGTGGCCTAGAAATAAAACGAGGTTTCGCATATCCCATTTCCATTCCGAAATGCATGATAGGGGATGAGATACTTATCTGGATCTGCAGCCCCCGGCAACCTTGTCTTGCCATGGTTGGATCCTTGTGCTTGCAGCCCCCGGCAACTATGGTTTGTCGGGGTCGGGACGCCGGTCCATTTCCTTTCTTCCAAGTAGATCAGCAGAAGTGCTCATGTGCCCTGCGAACCAAAGGAGGACAGAAAAGAAACAGGTAGACGCGCACTCGACCTCTAAGCTAGGGGTTAGTCGCCGCTAAGTACTATCAACCCTAACCAAGGAAGAGACTCGACCTAGCATGCATGCTATAATTTAGGGCGCCAGCACTTCATTTATTTATGCCCAGGGTCTGCTCCTGGCTTTGTACAAAGGGTTATATGCCTTGCCGGCAAAGCTTGTACAAAAGGTGGATTGCCGGGAGGCCCGGCAAGCCGCGCCTTATGGGTAAAACTTGCGAAGATGCTCGATGTTCCAGGAGTTGCTCACTGGGACAACATCTTCGGTCTCCAGGCGGACTGCGCCAGGCCTGGTGACTCATATTACCCGATAAGGGCCTTCCCAGTTTGGCGTCAACCTGTTGGAATTCTTGGCCGACTGAATATGCCGAAGAACAAGGTCGCCTTCCTCAAAGCTTCGGGCATGAAACTTGCGGCTATGGTAGCGGCGTAGGGCTTGCTATTAGCGTGCTACTCTCACAGCCGCCCGAAGACAATCTTCCTCAAGGAGCATTGCGTCATCTTGCCACAACTGCTCTTGCTCAAGCTCATCATAAGCGAGCATCGAGGTGACCCATATATGAGTTCCGTGGGGAGAACTGCCTCCGCCCTATATACTAGGGAAAAGGGTGTCTGTCCGATGGCTCGATTTGGCATCATCCTGATCGACCAAAGAGCTGCCGACAACTCATCAATCCAGCGCCTTCCACTCTTGTGCATCTTGTCAAAGGTCTTCGTTCTCAGGCCTCGCAACACTTCAGCATTTTCCCTCTCCGCTTGGCCGTTGCTCCGTGGGTGTGCCACCGAAGCAAAACAGACCTTGCTACCGAGGTCTTGAACGTATTGCATGAAGGTGTGGCTTGTGAACTGCGTGCCATTGCCAGTGATGACTCTGTTTGGCACACCAAAACGGCAGACCAATCCCTTGAAGAACTTGACGGCTGATTGAGCAGTCACCTTTCTCACTGCTTCCACTTCCGGCCACTTTGTGAACGTGTCGATTGCAACGTACAAGTACTCAAAGCCCCCGACAATGCAGGGGAAAGGCCCTAGTATATAGAGCCCCCAGACCGAGAATGGACAGGAGAGAGGGATTGTTTGAAGGGCTTGAGCTGGTTGATGGAGCTTCTTTGAATGGAACTGACACGCTTCACACTTGGTTACTAGTGCCATCACATCTTGGAGGGCGGTGGGCCAGAAGAAACCTTGCCGGAACGCCTTGCCGGCAAGGCCCCTTGACCCTATGTGGCAGCCACATATGCCTCCATGTATCTACGCCAACAGCTCGAGTCCATCCTCCCGGGGGATGCACTTCAATTTCACACCGTTCGGCCTTCTCCTGTACAGGACGTCATCGACGAACTGGTACAGGGCGGGCCGATGGGCTACTTTCTCTGCTTCTTCCTGCTCCTCAGGAAGCTCTCCTGTTTGGAGGAATTGGATAGTATGCTGCGCCCATGCCGGAGCGTGGGGCTCGACGGCAAGGACCAAATGCATCTCTTCCACCATGGGAGCAGTTGTCTCTACGGTCAGGGCTTGACGCCCTGCCGGAGCCAGTTGCTCTTGGGCAGGCTCAGCATACACGGCAACATCCTTGCCGGCTATCCCAGGGGACTCGGCGGGAAGGTACTTGCCGGGACCTAATTTCCTCTGGTTGTTCTGCTCTATTGATGGTTGGACGGATGGCTGAGTTAAACGGAGCAAAAAGGTACCCGGCTCCATAGGTAGCTTGAATGCAGCACGCTTTGACAGGTAATAGGCGATGTCGTTCTCCGCTCGGTGGACGTGCTCCGCTTTGATGCCGTCAAAGCGCTCCTCCAGCTTTCTCACCTCATCTACGTAGGCCTCCATCAATGGGCTCTAGTAATCCTTGTTGACCTGCCTAACAACAAGCTGCGAGTCACCCCTGACGATGAGCTTCTTAACCCCGAGGTCTGCCGCAATCCTGAGACCGGCGAGCAATCCCTCGTACTCAATAGTTTTGTTGGTGGACATCTCCCTGGGGAAGTGCATCTGGATCACGTACTTGAGGTGTTCTCCGGTGGGTGCGACGAGCAGCACACCGGCACTGGCGCCTTGCGGCGAGAAAGCCCCATCAAAGTACATGATCCAGTCGTGGTCTTCATCCTTGCCGAGGAGAGTGGTCTCCTGGACTTCTTCGTCAGGCCTTGAGGTCCATTCTGCAATGAACTCCGCCAAGACTCTGCTCTGGGTTGTCGAGGTACTTTCAAACTTCAAACCGAAACTTGATAACTCCAAGGCCCATTCCACAATCCTTCCAGTTGCATCTGGGTTATGCAGTATCCGTTGCAACGGGAGGTGGGTGACAACAGTGTTCTCATGGGCTTGGAAGTATGACGCAGCTTCCTCGAGGCCATAAGGAGGCCAAAGAGCAATTTCTGCACACCGGAGTACCTCCATCTAGCTCCCTGCAAGAGGGAGCTGACAAAGTAAACCGGGTGCTGCATCATCTTCTTCTTCTGCACCACCTCACTCGACAGCGCGGGCATTGCCTTGGTGGCATCAAACTCTGCCGGGGGCCTCGCCTTGCCGGCACCAGGCCCTACCGGGGGAATCTTTGGCTTGCCATCTGCTGGTTCTGTGGCTGTCACTGCCTCCTCGTCGACCTCCCTCTGTGCCACCAGTGCGGCGTGGACCACTTGATTCGTCGCCGCCAGATACAGCAGCAACGGCTCTTGTGGTTTAGGCGCAACCAGTATTGGCATGGAGGAAAGGTATTTCTTCAGATCCTACAATCACTGCAAAAAAGACACATCCATGATATTTTGGGCCGAACGGATTTTTTTTCTATCATAGATATGACACTTCTACGACGATAATTGGGACAAAACCCGGTATCATCATAGATGTGGTGGGCTCCTACTTCTATTACAAAAAATCATGACAGAAAATGGGCTTTTCGCCCTGGGCGGGTGGGAGACGCAGCTGCATGACATTCTTTGGGCTGTCCATGACGAAAAAACCATGGTAGAAGCGAGGGTGAGGAAAATTTCGGGGAGTTCCCGGTTACATGGGAGGTCGGGGGCCGAGCGACGCGCGTTTCTCTTGTACACGTACGTGCGTGTGTATGAGGCGTTGGCTCTAACTGAACCCGAGCGAGGTGTTGGGCTCTAACTGAACCCGAGCGATTGCACTACAGGCTACGCGTTACTGAACCCGAGTGATCGATCGATGGCTGTTAACTGAACCCGATCGAGCGATTCCTTTGCTACTGCTGCTAACTGAAGCCGATCGATGCTGCCTCTGGGATGAACAGTGAGCGTTGCGGGGGGGGGGGGGGGGGGTTGGATGAACAGTGAGTGGTGGCGTTGCCTCTGGATGAACAAGACCCCGTGGTGTGGTGGAGGGCTGGATGAACAGTAGACGGTGGAGGGGTGCCCGTGGAGGGGTGGTTGAATAGGACCCCGTGGTGTGGAGGCCTGGATGAACAGTAGATGGTGGAGGGGTGCCCGTGGAGGGGTGGTTGAACAATAGCTGGTGGAGTAGCGCGCGGTGGAGGTTGGATGAACAGGAGCCCGTGAAGGCTGGAGGAGGTCGACGGTAGCCCGTGGAGGCTGGAGGAGGTCGACGATGGAGATGAACAGTATCCCGTGGAGTCCCGTTTTGCGGTATGCCACACCCCTCCCGATGAACAGGACCCCCGTTTCGACCGTAGCGCTCCAACACAAGTTCGTTTCGTCCGTTTTGCGGTACGCCACACCCCTCCCGATCAACAGGACCCCCGTTTCGATCGTAGGAGGTCCGTTTCATCCGTTTTGCGGTACGCCACACCCCTCCCGATCAACAGGACCCCCGTTTCGACCATAGGAGGTCTGTTTCGTCCGTTTTGCGATACGCCAGACCCCTCCCGATCAACAGGACCCCGTTCCGAATGTAGGAGGTCTGTTTCCTCCATTGTGCGGTACGGCAGGCCTCGTTTCCAAGCCCTGTCGATGAACATGACCATGCATTCTGTTCCGACCCAGCCGGTTGGCTCCCACGCGTTCCGTTGCCTCCTGATGAACACGATGCATTCCGTTGCCTCCCCATGAACACGACGCATTCCATTGCCTCCCCATGAACATGACGACAATGTTGTTTCTCCGTTCCGACCAAGCCATGTACACGAGCCCTGGCCGTACATATGCGTGTGTAGGCATTCGAGACCCCGCTTGTATGTACACATACGGGGCCGTATTTTCTTCCTTGCACCCTGGCCGCTGTACGTACGTGTACATGCTACGTGTGCGCCTCTACAATGACACGTGCGCGCCTCTACTACGACACATGCGCGCCTCTACATCCACCAGTATATATGTACGTACATGTTCACGAGCAGAATGACAACGCTACGTATGCTTCGACCAGGTGGGTCCCGACTGTTAGGAACTTCCTTGCCTGCGAAGATGTAGCTGGTGGGTCCCAGCAGTCAGGGGGCGAATCATTTTTTTGCTCGGACGCACTTCCTTGCGTGCGAAGATGTAGCTGGTCGGTCCCAGCAGTCAGGGGCAAACGTTTTTTTTGTGAAATACGGTGGCCCGTCCGGTGGGTCCCCGCTGTCCGGTGGAGGAATAATTATTTTGCACGTAATAAGGAGGCACTTCCTTGCTGCGGCCGTGGACCCAGCTGTCAGCCTCTCCACGTACAGTCCACGTCCGATGGAAGTCGTTCCTTGACCACGTTGACCACACCGCGTCGAGAGCACTAGGGCGGTGGATGACGGCGAGGCCTAGGAAGGGGACGACGCGTAGCCGGCGAAGACGCGGAGCCAGGGAGTACGAGGGTTCACTAGTTCGCTGCGGTGTGAGGCTGCCGTTGCCGCAGAATAACATGGGGTGTGGGTGAGTAGAGGGATGGCCTGGCCAGTGGTGGGAGTAGTAGGGGGCGGTGAGGCCTCCGCCGCATCGTAGCCGGCCACGGGAGGTAGGAGCACGAGGCACGACCAGCGCTGGTTTGGGCGGCTGGAGCAAGAAGACCAGAGGTTGAAGAAGCACTACGGCCGTTGGATGGACATCGTATGGTCACTATGCTAGAACCGTGCATATTGACTAAGTTGACAAAGCTCCCCATCCCCGTAAACTTAGTAGGCCCACAAGTCAGCCTGCCACTATACTGGGTCCTAGCTAACATGGGGAGTATTCATTTTTTGTGCGTAATAAGGAGGCACTTCCTTGCGTGCGAAGATATAGCTGGTGGGTCCGAGCTGTCAGCGGCGGTAACGTTTTTTCGTGAAATACAGTGGCCCTTTCGGTGGGACCCTGATGTCAGGTGGAGGAATCATTATTTTGCGCGTAATAAGGAGGCATTTCCTTGCACGCGGCCGTGGACCCAGCTGTCGGCCTCTCCACGTACAGTCCACTTCAGATGCATGTCGGTCGCTGACCACATTGACCAGGCCGCGCTGAGAGCACCAGGGCGGTGGACGACGGCAAGGCCTAGGAAGGGAATGACACGGAGGCAGGGAAGACTCGGCAGTTGTTTCCCACGCGGAGGGGAGTACGACTGTACAAGGGTTTACTGGTTCGTCTGCCGTCGCCGGAGAATAACATCACGTGTTGGTGAGTATAGGGATGGCTAGGCCAGCGATGGGAGTACGGTGGGGCGGTGAGGCCTGCGCGGCAGCACAGCCGGCCGTGGGGAGGAGGGAGCAGGCAGTCCCCCCGGCGCTTGTTTGAGCGGCTGGAGCAGGAAGAGCAGATATTGAAGAAGCACAACGACCGTTCGATGGACATCCAACAGTCACTGCTTGTGCATCAACCTTTTTTAGGAAAGCCTCAAATCTATGGAAAACAGCATACAACCCATCTGCCATTATTTATAATAATTTACAGCCCATTTGCTAATTCTTAAGGTTTTTTTGGAGCCCATATTCTTTTTCTTAGCATTACAGCCCATATTGTGGCCACGGTTAAAAATTATACAAAATTTTGCATATTTCGGTGCCGTCCGAACTGTTTTTAATCCCGAAATTTTGACTCACATTCAAACTGATTTTAAAAATAAATGTATATCAATATAAAATCCAACAAATTATCCACGCATAAAAATTAATTTAATTTAAAATCTCGAAATGAAAAAAAAGATATTTGAAACTAATTGCCGGTTTGGTGTGTTTTAAAAATGTACAACCAATTTCTCATTACTGATGGGCCATTTTCTCGGCTAGCCGAATTAAAGCTCTCCTCGTCTTGAAAGATTTGCAGCCCAACAGGCCTGACAAAGCGACTTACTTGGCAAATCACAAAGAAAACTGGGCTGTGGCCGTGGACCCAGCTGTCAGCCTCTCCACGTACAATACTCTTCTGATGGAAGTCATTCCTTGACCACGTTGACCACACCGCGCGGAGAGAACCACGGCTGTGGACGACAGCGAGGCCTAGGATGGGGACGACGCAGAGCCGGGGAAGACGCGATAGTGGAAGCCCGCGCGGAGAGGAGTACGTGGGTTCACTGCTTCGGCTGCGGTGTGAGGATGCCATCGCCGGAGGGCCTGGCCAGCGGTGGGAATAGTAGGGGCAGTGAGGCCTCCACGGCAGCACAGCTGACCACGGGAGGCAGGTGCATGCGGCACGACCGGCGCTGCTTTTGGCGGCTGGAGCAAGAAGACCATAGGTTGAAGAAGCACTACTGCTGTTGGATGGACATCGTACGGTCACTGGAGCTAGAATCGTTCATATTGACTAAGTTGACAAAGCCCTCCGTCCCCGTCAACTTAGTAGGCCCACAAGTCAGCCTCCCACAATGGTGTGTCCTAGCTAGCTGGGGGGTATTCATTTTTTTGTGCGTAATAAGGAGGCACTTCCTTGCGTGCGAAGATATAGCTGGTGGGTCCGACATGTTAGCGCGGGGAATGTTTTTTTCGTGAAATACAGAGGCCCTTCCGGTGTGTCCCAGCTGTCAGGTGGAGGAATCATTATTTTGTGCGTACATTCCACGGCCGATGGATGTCGTTCGTTGACCACGTTGACCAGGCCGTGCTGAGAGCACCATGGCGGTGGACGACGGTGAGGCCTAGGAAGGGAACGACACGGAGCCGGGGAAGACTCGGCAATGGTTGCCAACATGGTGGGGAGTACGAGGGTTTACTGGTCCGGCTGCCGTCGCCGGAAACAGGATGTGTGGGTGAGTAGAGGAATGGCCTGACCAGCAATGAAGTAGGGTGGCGCGGTGCGGCCTGTGCGGCAGCACAGCCGGCCACGGGACGCGGGAGCAGGCAGTCCCACCGGAGAAGGTTTGGGCGGCTGGAGCAAGAAGATCAGATATTGAAGAAGCAGCACGGCCATTGGATTAACATCCAACGATCACGTCTGCTTGAATCGTTTGTGGACTAAATTGACAAAGCCAAAGTACACGTCAACCTAGTAGACCCACAAGCCAGCCTCCAAATCTATCCCAAACAGCATACAGCCTGAAATTTCTAGCCAGATTCAAATTAATTTTAAATCTAAATATACCTTAATTTAAATTCAATGAAAATTTACACGCACAAAAACAATGAAATTTAAAATATCAAAATCCGAAAGAAAACATTATTTTGGAACTAATTGCCTGTTGATGTATTTTTTTTCATTTTACATCCCATTTATTATTAATTATAGCCCATTTCTTATTACTTATAGCCCATTTTCTGGGGAAAATGCATCCCTCCTCGTCCTGAAAGATTTCCGGCACAGCAGGGTGTAGAAAAGCAAGTAGGCCTACATTGGTTATTCTGTAAAAAACAAAATAGTTGGCTAGCCATTTTCAGAAAGGAAAAAAACAAACTGGGTTGGTCATGTGCTAAACATATGAAATAAAACCCAGGGCCAAACGGGCCATAGGTCCCGCACAACCCAGTTGATACCCTTCTCCATCCCGAAAAAACAAAATTACTGCGCGCGCTGCTGGGTCCCTACTGTCATCCTCACCATGTACAGTCATCTCCTTATTCCTCTCTGTTGTTGACCATGTTGACAACACTGGAGGGAAGCGCCGCCGCGAGCGAACCAAGGCGGAGGACGATGGTGAGACCTCGGATGGGAACGAACAGGAGCCGGGGAAGATCACAACCAGCCATGGGAGGAGGGAGCAGGTGGTCCCGCCGGCGCTGGTTTGGCTTTGGCGGCTCGAGGAAGAAGAGACTGAAGAAACGTGACAGACGTTGAATGTCAATCAACGGTCAAGGTTGGCACAATCGTTTGTTGACTAAGCGGACACCAAGTAGCATACTTTTTTATATATATAAAGAAAATCAAAGACATGGGAAGGCATACAAAACAAGCTAGTGTACCAGTAAAGAGACGTTGCTGAGTATTAGAAAAAAGAAAGACGTGCTCCTGTAGCTGGTTCGAATCCAAACCTAGACTATGACTATATATGGTGCTATGCTACTCTGCAAGTAATGAAACTGACATATCCAATGTTCGCTTCTCCTCTTCTTTACTTACTCTGCCTAGCATCAAAAGCTCTGGCCGCAGCAACCATATCCGCTGGCTGCTCGTCCACCTGCTCTTCGGCAGGAAACAACCAGATACGCGCCAGGTCGCCACCCATACCATCGCCTGTGGGTCTCATCACACCCCCGCCGGCACGCGCACTACAGCCGATTGCTCATCGCAACCCGCTGCCGTTGGTGTGGTGCCACTGCTGCAAATCACGCAGAGTCATCCGTCGCCTCTCAACCACAACCTGCAACCCTGGCCGAGTCTTCTACAAATGCCCAAATCATGGGGTAATAATATGTTTAAGTCTTGTTCTGCTGCTTTCAGAAAAGGGAAGATTCGTGTGATGATCTTCCAATTTGATTCGTGCAGAAAAGGGAAGATTCGTGTGATTTGTATTTCTAGGAAGTTGCTGATGTGAGGGAATGCAACTACGCTGATTATTTGGTTAGCCGAGGAATCCCAATACCAGTAGGTTGGGGTGTTGGACAACTAACTGAAGGAACGATAGAAGAGGAAGATGCAAAGCAGAAGGTTAAAGATGCAGTTCCTCTGATCATGGCCAAGCAACAGCTGCTGACCGGCCTTGATAGCAATGAGGAGATGAAAGAGCTTGTGAAGATAATGGGCAAAATCGATGTGCTCTGTAGGATGACTGTCTCTTTATTTGCAGTGTATGTAGCACTCATGATGTATTCAGTGGCTACGATATGAACACTTTGTTGAAACTAGTAATGAATGAAACCCGTGTAGCATGGTGGGCGTAGTGTTGTGAAATCTAATGATTTCTATTAACGGAAATCAGGGGGTATCCCCTTTTGCCCATATAAATAAATAAATAGTAGAGGCCCTATCGGGTTAGATTTGTTGTCATTCGAAGACGTCGAGCAAATTGCAGTCCAAGAGCAAACTATGTCATCAAATTCAAGTTTCACAGCCAAATATGAGTACAACTAAACAACAATGTCATCATGTTTTAGTTGTCATACAATCACCAAACACAAATCATCATACATAACAAGTGATGTTCTCACAGCAAAATACTAAACAACATGTTCATCAGGTTTCAGTTGTCATAGCAAACACAATTTCACATGGTAGATAAAAAAACGTCTTTTGACATGCAAATACGACAAAAGCAATGTAATCATCATCCGCAGTAGCAGCGTCAACACCTTCGCCATGTGTATCAGTCTGAATCATAATTCCCCACGGTGTCATCTTCTTCTTCGTCCTCAACGTCCTCGAACGTTGGCTTCTTCTTAATCAACTCTTGTATGTCCACAGCACGACAGACAATCTTTTCACCGGCGTCATTGACGTGATGGTTCTCAAAGATATTAGGAACATCTTTGTTATCTTGTACATCAGGAGCAGCGTAAGCATCATCTTGTTGTGCAACTTCATTAAACGAATTCCTCTGCTCAAACCTTTGCAATACTCTCCAGTCATCGCTACGTGCAAATGTGTCTTCCAAGAAAAATATCGGTGTTGCTTGATTTGCCAAAATAAAAGGCTCGTTGGTCTGGTACGCTGCCTTGACATTGATGGATTTGAAATAATCATCAGCTCTGGGTTTTGCGATCCTAGAAAACAGGTTATACCAACGACAGCATAACAAAACCGCACACCGATGATCCTCGAAACTGGAGATATACTGCAACTGAACAATGTTTGTTATGTTAGCATACATTTCAGTTGTCTCTTTGTCATACGTATCCGTGCTCATGATGGCACTGTTTTGTGTCTTCCTGCCTTCGTCTCATGCAAGGGTGTTGTAGCACACATCTCCAACAATGCAAGATTCATAATGTCTTACCCGAGTATCAGGACCCATTGCTAGTGATTAAAGGGTATCATCAACTGCCTGCCCATCCTCCCGCATCTTCTTAACCTATGGTTAGAAAATAGACAAGCTGATCATCTTATGTACTCAATATATTAAAAAAATTGGCAGTACACTTCAAAAGCTTACATGGTTCTTGAACCATTTCGTAAATCCTGCCATAACCAGTTTGTCAATGTTTCTTGGATTCTGCGCCAGTAACTCCTCTTTGTAGATGCCGCACAACATAGTGATCGCATCAAACAACTAAATATATAAGAACGTGCTGCAAGTTTAGTAGATTATCATGTATAAGCTGCAGTACTGCACTTACTTGATATAAGGTAGTATCTAAGGACAGTTATTCAACACATACCAAACCATTTTGTCCAAATATTTAGGTTTGTCCTCTTGTCGACTCTTCCCTGTAACTCGAACAGAATAATCAAAAACATTGAGCCCGGGATTGTCTTCACCCACCTCTTTGCTAAGCCGATCAGCTGTTTCAATGTATTTTGAGCAGAATGTCAACGCTTCTGTAGCAATGTAGGCCTCTGCAGTGCAACCCTCGGGTCTAGCTCTGTTCCTAACATAGTCCTTCAAAGTGCCTAGCCGCCTTTCAATAGGGTACATCCAGCCATACTGTACTGGACCTCTAAGTAGTGCCTCATCAGGTAGATGAACAGCCAAATGCGCCATCACATCAAAGAAGGCTGGAGGATATATCTTCTCAAGGTCGCATAGGATAGTTGGTATCTTGTCTCTAAGACACTCCAAAGCATCTATCCTGATACTCCTACTGCAGAGTTCCCTGAAGTCCCAAATCTGCGACTGCTCTGTATAAGTTAGGGCGGCCCAATCCTCTAAGGATAACAGGTAAAACCCTTTGAAGTAGGATGTGGCAGTCAAGAGTTTTCAACCCTTGTACCTTGTTTCCATCTGCACTGACTCCCCTTTCAGGGTTGGAAGCAAATCCATGTGGGAATCTCACACGTGACGGGACCTCGCAGAATTATTTTCTTTTTACCTTGTCCAAGACATACACAACTGGTCCCATATCCCGTGGTTTACCTTCATCTTGCACCTGCAAATCCTTTCTGATACCCAGGTGTGTCAAATCAATCCTATATTTTAAGGTATCTTTCGTCTTGCCTTCAATATTAAGAAGTGTGCCGATAATGCTGTCACATATATTTTTCTCGATGTGCATCACATCAAGATTATGCCGCAGATCCAAATCTTTCCAATACTCCAAGTCCCACAAAGTGGACCTGCGGGTAAACAACAATCTCTCTTCTACCCTGCCACACTTCCTTTTCCCGCTACCATTCCGACTAGAGAGGAAGTTAATGATAATGATCAAGATACTTCTGATCAAGTTCCTACTGAAATTCGAAGGTCCACAAGGACACGTTCCGCACCAGAGTGGTACGGCAACCCTGTCTTGGAAATCATGTTGTTAGACAACAGCGAACCTTCGAACTATGAAGAAGCGATGGCGGGCCCGGATTCCGACAAATGGCTAGAAGCCATGAAATCCGAGATAGGATCCATGTATGAAAACGAAGTATGGACTTTGACCGACTTGCCCGTTGAACGGCGAGCCATAGAAAATAAATGGATCTTTAAGAAGAAGACAGACGCAGATGGTAATGTGACCATCTATAAAGCTCGGCTTGTCGCTAAGGGTTATCGACAAGTTCAAGGGGTTGACTATGATGAGACTTTCTCACCAGTAGCAAAGCTGAAGTCCGTCCGAATCATGTTAGCAATTGCCGCATTCTACGATTATGAGATATGGCAAATGGATGTCAAAACGGCATTCCTTAATGGTTTCCTTAAGGAAGAATTGTATATGATGCAGCCGGAAGGTTTTTTCGATCCTAAGAATGCTGACAAGGTGTGCAAGCTCCAACGCTCGATTTATGGGCTGGTGCAAGCATCTCGGAGTTGGAACATTGGCTTTGATGAGATGATCAAAGCGTTTGGGTTTACGCAGACTTATGGAGAAGCCTGCGTTTAAAAGAATGTGAGTGGGAGCTCTGTAGCATTTCTCATATTATATGTAGATGACATACTTTTGATGGGAAATGATATAGAACTCTTGGACAGCATCAAGGCCTACTTGAATAAGAGTTTTTCAATGAAGGACCTTGGAGAAGCTGCTTATATATTAGGCATCAAAATCTATAGAGATAGATCAAGACGCCTCATAGGTCTTTCACAAAGCACATACCTTGATAAGATATTGAAGAAGTTCAATATGGACCAGTCTAAGAAAGGGTTCTTGCCTGTGTTGCAAGGTGTGAAATTGAGCTTAGCTCAATGTCCGACCACGGCAGAAGAGATAGAAGAGATGAGTGTCATCCCCTATGCCTCAGCCATAGGTTCTATTATGTATGCCATGCTGTGTACCAGACCTGATGTAAACCTTGCCGTAAGTTTGGTAAAGGGTTATGTCGACGCTAGCTTCGACACAGATCTGGATGACTCAAAGTCACAAACCGGATACGTGTATATTTTGAATGGTGGGGTAGTAAGCTGGTGTAGTTGCAAGAAGAGCTTCGTGGTGGCATCTACATGTGAAGCAATTTGGGTGAAGGAGTTCATCACCGACCTCGGAGTCATACCCAATGCGTCGGGGCCGATCAAGCTCTTCTGTGACAACACTGGAGCTATTGCACTTGCCAAGGAGCCCAGGTTTCACAAGAAGACAAGGCACATCAAGCGTCGCTTCAACTCCATTCGTGAAAATGTTCAAGATGGAGACATAGATATTTGTAAAGTACATACAGACCTGAATGTAGCAGATCCGTTGACTAAACATCTCCCTAGAGCAAAACATGATCAACACCAGAATTCCATGGGTGTTCGATTCATCACAATGTAACTAGATTATTGACTCTAGTGCAAGTGGGAGACTGTTGGAAATATGCCCTAGAGGCAATAATAAAAGCATTATTATTATATTTCCTTGTTCATGATAATTGTCTTTATTCATGCTATAATTGTGTTATCCGGAAATCGTAATACATGTGTGAATAACAGACACCGACATGTCCCTAGTAAGCCTCTAGTTGACTAGCTCGTTGATCAACAGATAGTCATGGTTTCCTGGCTATGGACATTGGATGTCATTGATAACGAGATCACATCATTAGGAGAATGATGTGATGGACAAGACCCAATCCTAAACATAGAATAAAGATCGTATAGTTCGTTTGCTAGAGTTTTTCCAATGTCAAGTATCCTTTCCTTAGACCATGAGATCGTGTAACTCCCGGATACCGTAAGAGTGCTTTGGGTGTAACAAACGTCACAACGTAACTGGGTGACTATAAAGGTATACTACGGGTATCTCCGAAAGTGTCTGTTGGGTTGACACAGATCAAGACTAGGATTTGTCACTCCGTGTGACGGAGAGGTATCACTGGGCCCACTCGGTAATGCATCATCATAATGAGCTCAAAGTGACCAAGTGTCTGGTCACGGGATCATGCATTATGGTACGAGTAAAGTGACTTTCCGGTAACGAGATTGAACGACGTATTGGGATACCGACGATCGAATCTCGGGCAAGTAACATATCGATTGACAAAGGGAATTGCATACGGGGTTGATTGAATCCTCGACATCGTGGTTCATCCGATGAGATCATCGTGGAGCATGTGGGAGCCAACATGGGTATCTAGATCCCGCTGTTGGTTATTGACCGGAGAGTCGTCTCGGTCATGTCTACATGTCTCCCGAACCCGTAGGGTCTACACACTTAAGGTTCGGTGACGCTAGGGTTGTGAAGATATGTATATGCAGTAACCCTAATGTTGTTCGGAGTCCCGGATGAGATCCCGGACGTCACGAGGAGTTCCAGAATGGTCCGGAGGTAAAGAATTATATATAGGAAGTGCTATTTCGGCCATCGGGACAAGTTTCGGGGTCACCCGTATTGTACCGGGACCACCGGAAGGGTCCCGGGGGTCCATCGGGTGGGGCCACCTATCCCGGAGGGCCCCATGGGCTGAAGTGGTAAGGGACCCAACCCAAAGTGGGCTGGGGCGCCACTCCCCTAGGGCCCATGCGGCTAGGGTTGAGGGGAAACCCTAGAGGGGGCGCCCCTTGCTTGGGGGCAAGCCCCCCACCCCTAGGCCGCCGCCCCCCCTAGGAGATCCCATCTCCTAGGGCCGGCGCCCCCCCTAGGCACCCCTATATATAGTGGGGGAGAGGAGGGATTTCATACAACAGCCTTTGGTGCCCCCTCTCTCCCCGTTACGTCTCTCTCTCGTAGTATAGGCGAAGCCCTGCTACTGTGACGCCCTGCATCCACCACCACGCCGTCGTGCTGCTGGATCATCATCAACCTCTCCTTCCCCCTTGCTGGATCAAGAAGGAGGAGACGTCTCCCGTCCCGTACATGTGTTGAACGCGGAGGTGCCGTCCGTTCGGCGCTTGGTCATCGGTGATTTGGATCACGTCGTGTTCGACTACTTCATCCCCGTTCTTTGAACGCTTCCGCTCGCGATCTACAAAGGTTTGTAGATGCATCCGATGACTCGTTGCTAGATGAACTCATAGATGGATCTTGGTGAAACGAGTAGGAAAATTTTTTGTTTTCTGCAACGTTCCCCAACAATACCTAAGGCAGATTCAAAATTTTGAACCGGTGATCATAGCATCCGCAAATCATATATAAAGGGTATTCAATGTTCGTTTCGTTTTTGAACGTACAATATACTCCCTCCTATCCTTTCTAGTTTACATATAAGTTTTATGTGTAGTCAAAGTATCTCTACTTTGATAAAAAAAGGTATCAACATTCAACAACGCCCAATCGATATTGTTAGATTCGTATGTACTCCTAGATTTGTAATTGAGATGGTTTCCAATTTGACTATTGACAAGATTAATAGTACATGCGATGTATAATGTGAAAATTATATCATTGGAAACTCCTTTCACATACGAATTTGACTGTATGCTTTGTGTAAGTTGCATGTCATATATTATTACTCTAATATTTGGTCAAAGTTAGCCTCGAAAAACGCATTAGACCATGTATGCTTTGTGTAAGTTGCATGTCATATATTATTACTCTAACATCTGTGTAAGTTGCATGTCATATATTATTACTCTAACATTTGGTCAAAGTAGTATAGTGGAAGTGGATCCTCTGACGTAGGTATCCCTGCCTTACCCTCCCTTTCAGTCACTTACTGGCGGACCCCATGCTTGCTAGGCCCCGCATGTCAGTTACTTAATGGGTTCGGCCACGTCAGGGGATCCTCATCCGTAGTATACTCCCTCTGTTTTTATTTACTCCACATAAAATGGAGGGAGTGGTGGTATAATAAATGACACAGGCGGGGGAGGGGAGGGACGTCGGTTTGCTCTCAACTTTGGTCCCACAAGTGAGCGAAAATGCAAGACGAAGCGCGTTCCATTCGGTGAGCGACATGGAGGGTCCAGCGTGCCGGGCTACAACGCGAACGCGATAAGAGCGATGTACGGTCAAAACCAATAGATCGGTCGTCATCGGAACCACTATTCACACCAAAACCTTCGTTGCTCGGCCTACGCCAGCCACTGCCCTAAAACCACACCAAATCTCTAGCCCATTCGCCCACCTTTCGATCCCCTAGCCTGCATCAAGCGTCCCCTAGTTCGCCGGAAAGCCATGGTGCGCCGCAAGATCACTTACTACAAGATGCTGATGCTTTGCGGCGGGCCAATCCCCTAGTTCTCTGGAGCCAAGCTACGAGGAGGAGGGAGCCGATCCAATGGTCATGGCGGACGTCGTGGCGCAGAAGGCCACCGATGGGTTTGAGACGATGGACGTCGACTTCGTGCCGGCGTCCGAGTCCCCCATGGTGCAGGCGGACCAGCGGTTCAACATGGCGATACTAAAGGAGGACCGGGAGGCAGAGGCTCAACTCGACGCGGAGCGTGCACATGCCGCTGCCATCGAGGCTCTCCTGCATGCGGAACCGGATGTCGTGGATGTGAACCGGGTGGCGGAGGCTCAACTTGAGGCGGAGCGCGCGGATGCCGCTGCCATCGAGGCCCTCCTGCAGGCGGAACCGGACATCCTGGACTTGAACCGGGTGGCAGAGGCTCGACTCGACGTAGAACGCGGGGATGCCACTCTCATTGACGCCCTCCTACAGGCAGAACCGGACGTCCTGGATTTGAACCGAGCAGCGGAGGCTCGACTCAACGCGGAGCGCGCGGATGCCGCTGAAGGAAATATGCCCTAGAGGCAATAATAAAGTTATTATTTATTTCCTTATATCATGATAAATGTTTATTATTCATGCTAGAATTGTATTAACCGGAAACATAATACATGTGTGAATACATAGACCAACAGAGTGTCACTAGTATGCCTCTACTTGACTAGCTCGTTAATCAAAGATGGTTATGTTTCCTAACCATGAACAAAGAGTTGTTATTTGATTAACGAGGTCACATCATTAGTTGAATGATCTGATTGACATGACCCATTCCATTAGCTTAGCACCCGATCGTTTAGTATGTTGCTATTGCTTTTCTTCATGACTTATACATGTTCCTATGACTATGAGATTATGCAACTCCCGTTTGCCGGAGGAACACTTTGGGTACTACCAAACGTCACAACGTAACTGGGTGATTATAAAGGAGTACTACAGGTGGCTCCAAAGGTAGATGTTGGGTTGGCGTATTTCGAGATTAGGATTTGTCACTCCAATTGTCGGAGAGGTATCTCTGGGCCCTCTCGGTAATGCACATCACTTAAGCCTTGCAAGCATTGCAACTAATGAGTTAGTTGCGGGATGATGTATTACGGAACGAGTAAAGAGACTTGCCAGTAACGAGATTGAACTAGGTATCGGATACCGACGATCGAATCTCGGGCAAGTAACATACCGATGACAAAGGGAACAACGTATGTTGTTATGCGGTCTAACCGATAAAGATCTTGGTAGAATATGTAGGAGCCAATATGGGCATCCAGGTCACGCTATTGGTTATTGACCAGAGACGTGTCTCGGTCATGTCTACAATGTTCTCGAACCGTAGGGTCCGCACGCTTAACGTTACGATGAAAGTTATTATGAGTTTATGCATTTTTGATGTACCGAAGGTTGTTTGGAGTCCCGGATGTGATCACGGACATGACGAGGAGTCTCGAAATGGTCGAGACGTAAAGATTGATATATTGGAAGCCTATGTTTGGACATCGGAAAGTGTTCCGGGTGAAATCGGGATTTTACCAGATTACGGGGAGGGTTACCGGAACCCCCCGGGAGCCAAATGGGCCTACATGGGCCATTGTGGAAAGGTGAAAGGGGCTGCCAAGGAGGGCTGCGCGCCTCCCCCCCTCCCCTAGTCCTATTAGGACTAGGAGAGGTGGCCGGCCACCTCTCTCTCTTTCCCTCTCTCTTTTTCCCAAGGATTCCTAGTTGGAATAGGATTGGGGGGGGGAGTCCTACTCCCTGTAGGAGTAGGACTCCTCCTGCGCCTCCCTCCTTTGGCCGGCCAGCCTCCCCCCTTCATCCTTTATATACGGGGGCAGGGGACACCCCAAGAGACACAAGTTGATCCTTGAGATCGTTCCTTAGCCATGTGCGGTGCCCCCTGCCACCAAATTCCACCTCGATCATATCGTTGCAGTGCTTAGGCGAAGCCCTACGTCGGTAGTACATCAAGAGCGTCACCACGCCGTCGTGCTGACGGAACTCTTCCTCGACGTTTTGCTGGATTGGAGCCCGAGGAATGTCATCGAGCTGAACGTGTGCTAAGAACTCGGAGGTGCCGGAGTAACGGTGCTTGGATCGGTCGGACCAGGAAGAAAACGTACGACTACTTCCTCTACGTTGTGTCAACGCTTCCGTTGTGATCTACAAGGGTACGTAGATCAGACTCTCCCCTTCGTTGCTATGCATCACCATGATCTTGCGTGTGCGTAGGAAATTTTTTGAAATTACTACGTAACCCAACAGTGGCATCCGAGCCTAGGTTTTTATGGTTTGATGTTATTTGCACGAGTAGAACACAAGTGAGTTGTGGGCGATACAAGTCATACTGCCTACCAGCATGTCATACTTTGGTTCGGCGGTATTGTTGGACGAGACGATCCGGACCAACCTTACGCGTACTCTTACGCGAGACCGGTTCCCTCGACGTGCTTTGCACATAGATGGCTTGCGGAAGACTGTCTCTCCAACTTTAGTTGAACCAAGTGTGGCTACGCCCGGTCCTTGAGAAGGTTAAAACGGAGTCTATTTGACGAACTATCGTTGTGGTTTTGATGCGTAGGTGAGATGAGTTCTTACTTAAGCCCGTAGCAGCCACGTAAAACTTGCAACAACAAAGTAGAGGATGTCTAACTTGTTTTTGCAGGGCATGTTGTGATGTCATATGGTCAAGGCATGATGCTGATTTTATTGTATGAGATGATCATGTTTTGTAACCGAGTTATCGGCAACTGGCAGGAGCCATATGGTTGTCGCTTTATTGTATGCAATGCAATCGCGATGTAATGCTTTACTTTATTACTAAGCGGTAGTGATAGTTGTGGAAGCATAAGATTGGCGAGACGACAACGATGCTACGATGGAGATCAAGGTGTCGCGCCGGTGACGATGGTGATCATGACGGTGCTTCCGAGATGGAGATCACAAAGCACAAGATGATGATGGCCATATCATATCACTTATATTTATTGCATGTGATGTTTATCTTTTTATGCATCTTATCTTTCTTTGATTGACGGTAGCATTATAAGATGATCTCTCACTAAATTATCAAGAAGTGTTCTCCCTGAGTATGCACCGTTGCAAAAGTTCTTCGTGCTGAGACACCACGTGATGATCGGGTGTGATAGGCTCTACGTTCAAATACAACGGGTGCAAAACAGTTGCACACGCGGAATACTCAGGTTATACTTGATGAGCCAAGCATATACAGATATGGCCTCGGAACACGGAGACCGAAAGGTCCAGCGTGAATCATATAGTAGATATGATCAACATAATGATGTTCACCATTGAAAACTACTCCATCTCACGTGATGATCGGTTATGGTTTAGTTGATTTGGATCACGTGATCACTTAGAGGATTAGAGGGATGTCTATCTAAGTGGGAGTTCTTAAGTAAATTTGATTAACTGAACTTAAATTTATCATGAACTTAGTACCTGATAGTATCTTGCTTGTTTATGTTGATTGTAGATAGATGGCTCGTGTTGTTGTTCCGTTGAATTTTAATGCGTTCCTTGAGAAAGCAAAGTTGAAAGATGATGGTAGCAATTACACGGACTGGGTCCGTAACTTGAGGATTATCCTCATTGCTGCACAGAAGAATTACGTCCTGGAAGCACCGCTGACTGCCAGGCCTGCTGCTAGAGCAACACCAGAAGTTATGAACGTCTGGCAGAGCAAAGCTGATGACTACTCAATAGTTCAGTGTGCCATGCTTTACGGCTTAGAACCGGGACTTCAACGACGTTTTGAACGTCATGTAGCATATGAGATGTTCCAGGACTTGAAGTTAATATTTCAAGCAAATGCCCGGATTGAGAGATATGAAGTCTCCAATAAGTTCTATAGCTGCAAGATGGAGGAGAACAGTTCTGTCAGTGAGCATATACTCAAAATGTCTGGGTATAATAATCACTTGATTCAATTGGGAGTTACACTTCCGGATGATTGCGTCATTGACAGAATTCTCCAATCACTACCACCAAGCTACAAGAGCTTTGTGATCAACTATAATATGCAAGGGATGAACAAGACTATTCCCGAGCTCTTCGCAATGCTGAAAGCTGCGGAGGTAGAAATCAAGAAGGAGCATCAAGTGTTGATGGTTAACAAAACCACTAGTTTCAAGAAAAAGGGCAAAGGGAAGAAGAAGGGGAACTTCAAGAAGAACGGCAAGCAAGTTGCTACTCAAGAGAAGAAACCCAAGTCTGGACCTAAGCCTGAAACTGAGTGCTTCTACTGCAAGCAGACTGGTCACTGGAAGCGGAACTGCCCGAAGTATTTGGCGGATAAGAAGGATGGCAAGGTGAACAAAGGTATATGTGATATACATGTTATTGATGTGTACCTTACTAATGCTCGCAGTAGCACCTGGGTATTTTATACTGGTTCTGTTGCTAATATTTGCAACTCGAAACAGGGACTACAGAATAAGCGGACACTAGCAAAGGACGAGGTGACGATGCGCGTGGGAAACGGTTCCAAAGGCGATGTGATCGCGGTCGGCACGCTACCTCTACATCTACCTTCGGGATTAATATTAGACCTAAATAATTGTTATTTGGTGCCAGCGTTGAGCATGAACATTATATCTGGATCTTGTTTGATGCGAGACGGTTATTCATTTAAATCAGAGAATAATGGTTGTTCTATTTATGTGAGTAATATCTTTTATGGTCATGCACCTTTGAAAAGTGGTCTATTTTTGATGAATCTCGATAGTAGTGATACACATATTCATAATGTTGAAGCCAAAAGATGCAGAGTTGATATTGATAGTGCAACTTATTTGTGGCACTGCCATTTAGGTCATATCGGTGTAAAGCGCATGAAGAAACTCCATACTGATGGGCTTTTGGAACCACTTGATTATGAATCACTTGGTACTTGCGAACCGTGCCTCATGGGCAAGATGACTAAAACACCGTTCTCTGGTATTATGGAGAGAGCAACAGATTTGTTGGAAATCATACATACCGATGTATGTGGTCCGATGAATATTGAGGCTCGTGGCGGATATCGTTATTTTCTCACTTTGATAGATGATTTAAGCAGATATGGGTATATCTACTTAATGAAACACAAATCTGAAACGTTTGAAAAGTTCAAAGAATTTCAGAGTGAAGTTGAAAATCATCATAACAAGAAAATAAGGTTTCTACGATCTGATCGTGGAGGAGAATATTTGAGTTACGAGTTTGGTGTACATTTGAAAAATTGTGGAATAGTTTCGCAACTCACGCCACCCGGAACACCACAGCGTAATGGTGTGTCCGAACGTCATAATCGTACTTTACTAGATATGGTGCGATCTATGATGTCTCTTACTGATTTACCGCTATCGTTTTGGGGTTATGCTTTAGAGACGGCCGCATTCACGTTAAATAGGGCACCATCAAAATCCATTGAGACGACGCCTTATGAACTGTGGTTTGGCAAGAAACCAAAGTTGTCGTTTCTTAAAGCTTGGGGCTGTGATGCTTATGTGAAAAAGCTTCAACCTGATAAGCTCGAACCCAAATCAGAGAAATGTGTCTTCATAGGATATCCAAAGGAAACTATTGGATACACCTTCTATCACAGATCCGAAGGCAAGACTTTTGTTGCTAAATTCGGAAACTTTCTTGAGAAGGAGTTTCTCTCGAAAGAAGTGAGTGGGAGGAAAGTAGAACTTGACGAGGTAACTGTACCTACTCCGTTATTGGGAAATAGTACATCACAGAAAACTATTTCTGTGAGACCTACACCAATAAGAGAGGAAGTTAATGATGATGATCATGAAACTTTAGATCAAGATACTACTAGACCTCGTAGATCAACCAGAGTAAGATCCGCACCAGAGTGGTACGGTAATCCTGTTCTGGAGGTCATGCTACTAGATCATGATGAACCTACGAACTATGAAGAAGCGATGGTGAGCCCAGATTCCGCAAAGTGGCTTGAAGCCATGAAATCTGAGATGGGATCCATGTATGAGAACAAAGTATGGACTTTGGTTGACTTGCCCGATGATCGGCAAGCAATTGAGAATAAATGGATCTTTAAGAAGAAGACTGACGCTGATGGTAATGTTACTGTCTACAAAGCTCGACTTGTCGCAAAAGGTTTTCGACAAGTTCAAGGAGTTGACTACGATGAGACTTTCTCACCCGTAGCGATGCTTAAGTCTGTCAGAATCATGTTAGCAATTGCCGCATTTTATGATTATGAAATTTGGCAAATGGATGTAAAAACTGCATTCCTGAATGGATTTCTGGAAGAAGAGTTGTATATGATGCAACCGGAAGGTTTTGTCGATCCAAAGGGAGCTAACAAAGTGTGCAAACTCCAGCGATCCATTTATGGACTGGTGCAAGCATCTCAGAGTTGGAATAAACGCTTTGATAGTGTGATCAAAGCATTTGGTTTTATACAGACTTTTGGAGAAGCCTGTATTTACAAGAAAGTGAGTGGGAGCTCTGTAGCATTTCTGATATTATATGTGGATGACATATTACTGATTGGAAATGATGTAGAATTTCTGGATAGCATAAAGGGATACTTGAATAAAAATTTTCAATGAAAGACCTCGGTGAAGTTGCTTACATATTAGGCATAAAGATCTATAGAGATAGATCAAGACGCTTAATTGGACTTTCACAAAGCACATACCTTGACAAGATTTTGAAGAAGTTCAAAATGGATCAAGCAAATAAAGGGTTCTTGCCTGTGTTACAAGGTGTGAAGTTGAGTCAGACTCAATGCCCGACCACTGCAGAAGATAGAGAGAAAATGAAAGATGTTCCCTATGCTTCAGCCATAGGCTCTATCATGTATGCAATGCTGTGTACCAGACCTGATGTGTGCCTTGCTATAAGTATAGCAGGGAGGTACCAAAGTAATCCAGGAGTGGATCACTGGACAGCGGTCAAGAACATCCTGAAATACCTGACAAGGACTAAGGATATGTTTCTCGTATATGGAGGTGACAAAGAGCTCACCGTAAGAGGTTACGTTGATGCAAGCTTTGACACTGATCCGGACGATTCTAAATCGCAAACCGGATACGCATTTACTTTAAACGGTGGAGCTGTCAGTTGGTGCAGTTCTAAACAAAGCGTCCTAGCGGGATCTACATGTGAAGCGGAATACATAGCTGCTTCGGAAACAGCGAACGAAGGAGTCTGGATGAAGGAGTTCATATCCGATCTAGGTGTCATACCTAGTGCATCGGGTCCAATGAAAATCTTTTATGACAATACTGGTGCAATTGCTTTGGCAAAGGAATCCAGATTTCACAAAAGGACCAAACACATCAAGAGACGCTTCAATTCCATCCGGGATCTAGTCCAGGTGGGAGACATAGAGATTTGCAAGATACATACGGATCTGAATGTTGCAGACCCGTTGACTAAGCCTCTTCCACGAGCAAAACATGATCAGCACCAAGGCTCCATGGGTGTTAGAATCATTACTGTGTAATCTAGATTATTGACTCTAGTGCAAGTGGGAGACTGAAGGAAATATGCCCTAGAGGCAATAATAAAGTTATTATTTATTTCCTTATATCATGATAAATGTTTATTATTCATGCTAGAATTGTATTAACCGGAAACATAATACATGTGTGAATACATAGACCAACAGAGTGTCACTAGTATGCCTCTACTTGACTAGCTCGTTAATCAAAGATGGTTATGTTTCCTAAGCATGAACAAAGAGTTGTTATTTGATTAACGAGGTCACATCATTAGTTGAATGATCTGATTGACATGACCCATTCCATTAGCTTAGCACCCGATCGTTTAGTATGTTGCTATTGCTTTTCTTCATGACTTATACATGTTCCTATGACTATGAGATTATGCAACTCCCATTTGCCAGAGGAACACTTTGGGTACTACCAAACGTCACAACGTAACTGGGTGATTATAAAGGAGTACTACAGGTGGCTCCAAAGGTAGATGTTGGGTTGGCGTATTTCGAGATTAGGATTTGTCACTCCGATTGTCGAAGAGGTATCTCTGGGACCTCTCGGTAATGCACATCACTTAAGCCTTGCAAGCATTGCAACTAATGAGTTAGTTGCGGGATGATGTATTACGGAACGAGTAAAGAGACTTGCCGGTAACGAGATTGAACTAGGTATCGGATACCGACGATCGAATCTCGGGCAAGTAACATACGGATGACAAAGGGAACAACGTATGTTGTTATGCGGTCTGACCGATAAAGATCTTCGTAGAATATGTAGGAGCCAGTATGGGCATCCAGGTCCCGCTGTTGGTTATTGACCGGAGACGTGTCTCGGTCATGTCTACAATGTTCTCGAACCGTAGGGTCCGCACGCTTAACGTTACGATGACATTTATTATGAGTTTATGCATTTTTGATGTACCGAAGGTTGTTCGGAGTCCCGGATGTGATCACGGACATGACGAGGAGTCTCGAAATGGTCGAGACGTAAAGATTGATATATTGGAAGCCTATGTTTGGACATCGGAAGTGTTACGGGTGAAATCAGGATTTTACCGGATTACCGGGAGGGTTACCGGAAGCCCCTGGGAGCCAAATGGGCCTACATGGGCCATTGTGGAAAGGTGAAAGGGGCTGCCAAGGAGGGCTGTGCGCCTCCCCCCCTCCCCTAGTCCTATTAGGACTAGGAGAGGTGGTCGGCCACCTCTCTCTCTTTCCCTCTCTCTTTTTCCCAAGGATTCCTAGTTGGAATAGGATTGGGGGGAGGGGAGTCCTACTCCCGGTAGGAGTAGGACTCCTCCTGCGCCTCCCTCCTTTGGCCGGCCAGCCTCCCCCCTTCATCCTTTATATACGGGGGCAGGGGACACCCCAAGAGACACAAGTTGATCCTTGAGATCGTTCCTTAGCCGTGTGCGGTGCCCCCTGCCACCAAATTCCACCTCGATCATACCGTTGCAGTGCTTAGGCAAAGCCCTGCATCGGTAGTACATAAAGATTGTCACCACTCCGTCGTGCTGACGGAACTCTTCCTCGACGCTTTGCTGGATCGGAGCCCGAGGAACGTCATCGAGCTGAACGTGTGCTAAGAACTCGGAGGTGCCGGAGTAACGGTGCTTGGATCGGTCGGACCGGGAAGAAAACGTACGACTACTTCCTCTACGTTGTGTCAACGCTTCCGTTGTGATCTACAAGGGTATGTAGATCAGACTCTCCCCTTCGTTGCTATGCATCACCATGATCTTGCATGTGCGTAGGAATTTTTTTGAAATTACTACGTAACCCAACAGTCGCTGCCATCGAGGCCCTCCTGCAGGCGGAACCGGACGTCCTCGACTTGAACCGGGCTATGCTCTCGTCCGTGCAGAGCGCCCGCATGCTCCGCTTGACTGAGTAGCTGGAGGCCGAGGACAACCACGGTGCGGAGACACACGTCGGCAGCGACGGCTGGTTCACGCCGGCAGCCAAAGACGACAAGGCCGTCTCTTTCCGCGAGCAGTGATAGTTTTTCTTTATGTTGTTGTTTTTATGGATCTTTTGCTGTGTAAAAACATATATTTGTTATGCTGACTTGGGTCAATCCACCATTTCAGGCGGTTGGATGAATATCCTACGTCTCCTAACCCTTCTTTCCTTCTTCCTCACCTCTTCTTCTTCCCAAACAGACCACCGCACGAGCCCTACAGATACTCCCCAACATGCGGTTGGATAAACATACTCTGTGAATGAAAATTATGTGTCAGTGATAGGATGGCTGAGTTTGGTTTGTTCACATGCGATAGCACGTGTTACTGAGGGTGCGTTTCCTTGGTTTGGTTTGCGGCGTGCAGGAGCGACTGTGTGAGGGTGAGGTGCGACCGCGGCGTGCAGCAATGACCGTGTGAGGGTGCGGTGCGATCGCCACAGCCATGCGCAAGTGTACCTCCTTCTCATTTTGAAAACTTTAGGCAAGCTTGGAAAAAATGTGTGGCGAAATTTGGCAATGCAAGGCCTAGACCCAAACAGGATAAGTACGTATGTACGAGGAGTACTAGTGTTAAAAAAGAAAGGCGGGGTTTTCCTTCGCGGGATTTAATCGATACAAATCCTCGTTTCACGTGTCAATTAATGCGTATTTTTTTCTCCAAAGACCAAAGAGCTAACCATCTCACTCCTCATCGCTTCATTATTGCAGTGCCATGCAAACCAACCTTCTCACTTCCGCATGCATGCAAGGGATATTAATGTCCTTGGTTGCTAACCCCATCAATTTTGCCTCGATTAGTGTCAGTGGCCGTTTGCAAATTGTAATTTTGATATACTGGCCTTTTGTACAAAAAATGGAGGTAGTAACTATATTTGACTTCCTTCCCCATTGCGGTGACGTCGACGATATCTTTTTTGGGGTGGTTTGGCGAAGTGCGTTCGACGGAGAACACCATTGAGGGAGACCACGGTAAGTCGTTCGCTAGTGCCGCCTACAAGCCGAGACAACCGCCTTATTTGCATCCAGGAAGTCCTTTACTAGTACTCCCACTGGTCCTTTTTTCTTTGCGTCTAAGGTCCAGCCCGTATACCAAGGAGAGGAGCAATTAGCAAAAAAATGGACTGTTTTGCCCCTGGATTCATCTGAGGAGACCCTGGTTGCATGCGAGATTGGCTCAGACCTTGTATGCATGTCGTCTCTCTCTCTCTCCCCTGTCCATCTCTCTGCACGCATGCGCCTCTCGCTCTCTCTCTCCTGTTTCTGCATGCAAGCAACTCTCTCTGCCTTGGGAAGATGCGAAGCACATGGGAAACAGAGATGGGATTACTGCAGGCATGCATGCTGTGGAAAGGGATGGAGGGCCCGATTGGAAAGAGCAGCGAAAAAATGCCAATGTGCAGAGCATTGTGGGGAAAACAAAATTTTCTTAGACATAGACAAAAAAGGACCGGAGGGAGTACTACTAGGAGTACTAGTGCGGTGAGATGGTTTCTCGAAGATGACGATGGAGAAGCGGAGTCAGCGAAGAGTGAAATGATGGTACTTCGTCCGTGCTTTTGTGATTTGACACCTCACTGCTTTGTGATTTGTGATAGAAGGGACAGGGGAGTAGACTCTGTTCTCTATACTGTACTACATGCGTCCAAGCATGGGAGAAACAGGAGAGACGTTGCATTTTTCTATTCCATCTTTTTGGCTTTGGCAACACCGTCCACAATGGTTCCCACAATGCCAAAAACTATTTTCACATTTGGCTACACATTGTGGATGCCCTTAACCGTACCACTTGGTTTTGCTCCTGTGTGCTATCTATACAAATCTCAATTATATTGATCTAAAAAATTATAGAATCAAGATTAGTAAAAAGGAGGGGATTTTGCCGCGCGGATGGCGGGGGAGGTTTCTTATTTGAGCAATGCTACATCCACGTAATGGTTTACGTAAAGTTACGAACTGATGTGATGTGGGACTATTTGATTGGATTAAAGGAGAGGAATATGCCCACCCCACCTGAAAATTAGGGGGGGCATGTATAGATTAGATGGAAATTATACGTAGCAGCTACGTAGCCCTTTGTAAGTCTAGGATTAGGCTTCTTATTTTTGGAGGATGTTGTCCTGGCGATTTGCTAACATGCAGTCCCACGTGTCTGTGCTTTACCAAGCCGATCCGCGTCCCACATGAGGCCGAACAACGGCAGAAGCAACACGTGGTTAAGTTGAAGAAGATGACTTCGAACCACCGTCCAAATATTTTTTTGTCGTTCGTTTTCATTCTTACTAGCAAGATGCCCATGCGCTGCACGTAACATCAAGATGCATTTGTATGACTTGTTTGTCTTGTGAGAGAAAAAGGATGAACGAGGGAAGGCCTTATTTGAAAATGTGGAGAGGTGTGTGGGTACCTTTTTGCAAAATTGCCATAGTTTCTTTCCTATCCGTCAGATATAAATCGGACGGCCTATATTGCAGGATGGCAGGCACACCATCATCACCAACTCTAATTTTTATAAGACTGTATTTTATAAGAGTGTAGATGTAGAGTAGATACAAGTCGATAGGTGGGCACGATGGTAGTGAGATAATGTGATGCAACACTAGAGGTGCCACGTGGAGCATTTAACTGGTCAACTAGTCATGTCATGAGCAAATACAGAGTTGTATGGTGAGCCCCTCACTGTATAATAACCACTAAACATAAATGGTGACCGTAATGAGTGGATTCTGAAGTCCAATGTACGTATCATGCTTTCGCTTCAAATACAATGATCTGCATTGCATATATCGCGAGAGAAAGATGAAACATGCGTGAATTTTCTGGGGGCTTACTTTTAGAAGACCTAGAGATAGTTTCGTGTGCATAAGTGAAAGGGGCGTACATGGGGGTATGCGATGGAGAGAGATATGCTCTTTGTTTCTCTTTATTATGACTAACTTTGGATATAGTATAAAAATATACAAATTCATAGTGCGGAATAAATATCATTGTGGGCACCATGCAATGCAAATTAGCATTCGTACTCCTCCATATAACTTTGTAATATTGTATATATGTAGAAACTCTAAACTAATTTTTTGGCCACACTTTATTCAAAAGGAATGTTGTATGTGAAATAAACGTGAAGAGAGGGCTTTTTAGATCAATGGGGTACGTGATGTAACATGTGTGAATGTGTAGTTGATGCATTTGGCGGGGCCTAGAGAGGTATGTGTGTGTATTACGTATTCGAGAGAGGCATGGATAGAGGGGCCGATGGGGGGAGGGGCATGGGAGAGATAGCACGAGAAATGAGAGTGGTCTAGAGAGAGAGAGAGAGACAAATATGACGTCACGGCAAGAGATTCCATTCCCTTGAGTGTGTATATGCAGGGGGGAGGGAATAGAGGCACTAGGCGAAATTTTCTGTGTGTATGGTGTTTGTGTTGGTATGTGTGGGTGTGAAGATAATGAGACGTGGGGGCAGAGGGTGTATCACCGCGTGAGGTCCGGTGGGTCGAGGTGTGGCCCTTCGTTTGGTTCCGTCATGCGCCACATTGGTCAGCGCGTGACGCATTTAGGAAGACCCATGGATGACTAGTCGTACAACACAAAGATAGCAGAATTGTGAAGGACTTTGTGTCCACTGACAAAGCCGGCTAGGATTTGTAACCCTAGGTTCTCGGACTAAGGTAACCCCTTTATCTCTAATATTACTATTCATCCAACCTAACTTTAAGGGGCATCCTACAGAATGCTCTGCTAGAATCATACTCAAAGAGAGGTGTGAGACAATGCGTGAGAGACAGGCGTAAAGATAATGTGCGTACATGAGACACGTAGGCAGGTCAATGTATATAGAAAGGGTCGATGAGGATTGTGCGTGTGTATGTTTGCGAGAGGAAGAGTGCTTGTGATAAAGCTTAATGGAAACAGTTGTAAATGGTTACGAGAGGGAGGGAGGGTTATATCTAGAGCATGTGTGCGCGAAAGACACCTCGGGAGAGAGTGTGTGAGCATGTGTGAGAGACCACCGATGGAGAGTGAAACTACACGTAAAAGACTGCTCTACACATTGATTAAGGATATAAATTGTATCCAAATATTAGGATGGGATCATGATATTTGCAATTCGCGTAAGGAGCGGTCATTGATCCATCAGACATCTAGATTCTATCAAATTTGAGCATCTCTATGTTATTATTCGACACAATTGATCCACATAGTTAGTATTTTGAACTCCAGACAATGCATCTCTTTAGCAATCGAATATAAACGTGAGTATAGTTCATGTTGTGTGTGTAAAGCACATTATACATACGAAAGTTACACAATGGACATTATAAATAGCTACCAATAGACTAGCATACATTTGAATTCAACTTAAGGTGGTTTAAAAAAATCGAATTCAACATGAAATCCATTCAATTATTTGAATTTGATATCATGGCATTTGTAAACCATACCTAAATTATGGGGGCACCAATATTTGCTCTGATTTTGTACATAGTAGCATATGTAGTCGTGTACAAAATAGATTCAAATTTAGCTCCTCCATTCCAAAATAATCGTAGTTATAGGATTTTCAAGTGTCAAAATTTCAAAAAGAAGCGGATAATTTAATGAGGTTTACAAACATACAAGGTCAAATATAACGTTGTCTATTTAGGTCAATCCTCATAGTTCAAGAGTACTGTAAACGTGAATGCTTGTCTTTCAAAATTTCGAACGAAGCACCAAAAGAGCCTCTACTCGCCCGAAACCGCGTGAGACCAATGTTTGGTAGTACAAGGAAATTACTTTTCTAACAACTCCGACCCGTGAAACCTACCGGCCCGACGTCCAAAGGTCTAAATCGGGGTAGGTTTGTAGCTGTAACGCCCCGAGACCGATGTGCCAGCTGTCATTCAGTTATTCGTTGTCGTTGCCGTGTCATTTGCTTGCGTGTTGCATTTCATCATGTCATCATGTGCATTGCATCATCATGTTTTAAAAACTTGCATTCGTCCCGGCCTCCTCGTTCTCTCCGTTGTCCGTTCTGAGCCCAGACACACTTGCACGCGCCCGCGACACGTCCGAAATATTATTTTATATGTGGCCGGAAAATGTTCTCGGATTGGGTTGAAATTTGGTGTGCGGTCTTATTATAGTGTAGACAGACCGCCTGTCAAGTTTCATCGCAATCGGAGTTCGTTTGACGCCCCAACGGATAAATATAGCGGCAATAGTAGCCGGTCAAAACGTCGGACGTTTTCGGTCTCCAGAAATAGTCGCCGGGCCGCCCTCTTTTCTCTTCTCTCAGCTCGAGACCGTCTACACAACTCACTACCTACCGCCAGGTCCGACCTAACCCCTCTCATCACCCCGCAGCCCCCCTCGCGCGCGCCCGAAAGCTGTCCCGGACCCGAACCAGACTGTCGCCACTGTTGGATCCGGATCATCCCCAAACGTCTACAAAACGTCACCGTTTTCTTTTTTGGACTTCCTAGATATTTTATTCGCGACCGTCCATTTAAGATCGGAGGGACCAAAGGCCTCTATCCGAAAATCATTGCTATATATTCAGCCTACCTAAGCCTAACCTAGCCGTCCCATCCATCCAATCCCCCTCGCCGCCGCCACTCTAATCCATCGGGATCCCTCCCGATCCACCACCTCCCCTCGTTTTCTGCAGCCAACCAACCCGCATAGTTCGCCGATTTCTTCTTGCCCGAGGCCTCCAAATCCTCCTCGCCGGAAACCAGCGCCAAGTCCCAGGCCACGACCACGACCAGGTCGCGCTGCCCCCTGCTCTTTCCCTCTCCTGTCTCTGTCGTTTTTCTCTCTAACTCTTCTTCCTCTATCTATTATGGAAGCCCGCCATGGGCGCCCGAAGCATGGACCGCCGCCGCCCTTGCCATCTCTGGCCAGATCCGGTAGCTAGGGACCGGATCCGCCCATTCCTGGTCCTGCCTGGCCATTTGTGCTGCCGGAGTCGGAGCTCCTCCGCGCCAGCGCCGTCGCCGCTCGCCCACGTCGAGAAGACGAACGCCTCCAGCGCCCCGTTGACCACGGCCTCCGCCCGCGTGGGCCCGCGCCTTCCCCGAGGCCCAGCACTCCAGCCAGCCCAGCCGCGCCAGACGCCAGCTGGCCCAGCGCCCACCGGTCCTCCACCTCGTCCGCCTGGGCCGACCTCCTCCCGGCCCAGCTCCAGCGTGCTGCTCCCACCGGCCTGCCTTCTCCTCCTATATGGGCGGAAGCCCATGGGAGAGGCCACACCCCCAGCGCCCCCTCCTCTATTTCGCTTGGGCCTGCCAGTTTCCGCCCATAGCCATTTTTTCCCGGATCTGAGATTTGTCTAATTTTCCAGAGACTGCAGTTTTACAGAAAAGACCTTCATCTTCATGCATTTAATAACTAATTTATCGTGCATCGGATTAAAACAAACTTAATGTGAAACTTGCTTAAAATTGTGTCTAGTTTCATAATATGTCACTTTTATCCATGTTTAAAATGTTTAAAATGATGTTTGTTTAAATTTTCCCCTATGCCATGCTAAAATGATTTAATTCATAACTAAATAGTTGTAACTCTGAATTAAATAAATTTTATATGTAAATGGGGTAGAATTTTGCCTAGTTTAATGTGGTGGCCTCATCTTGCATGTTTAACAACTCTAAAATTGTGTTTAGGACAGATTAGGACCTAACCTAATATATGCACATGGGGAGTTTCCGGAATTGTTGTTCGTTGCTTCCGGCCTCATTTAACCTTGACTAGATAGGTAGTTTTGTTGCGCTTCACCTCTTGCCATGTTAATCAACATTTAATATTGTTGGGTACCTAACCGAGAGAGAACTAAATAATTGATGTGGTGTTTTGTCAATATGCATCCCGATGCATATTGAGCTCCACTTAATTTGTAGGATTGTTTGTGCATTTTGCCATGCCATGCCTCCTTAAACCGGACATGCATCATACTTGATTGTGCATCATGCCATGTTGATGTGTTGGTTGTTTACTATGTTGTGTGCTTCTTTTCCGGTGATTGCTCTTCGGGTTGGTTCCAGTAATGTCGAGTTTGTGAGGATCCGTTCGACTACGTCCGTTTGTCTTCTTCATGGACTCGTTCTTCTTCCTTGCGGGATTTCAGGCAAGATGATCATACCCTCGAAATCACTACTATCTTTGCTATGCTAGTTTGCTCGCTCTTTTGCTATGCCATTGCTACGATGCCTACCACTTGCTTGTCAGCCTCCCAAATTGCCATGTTCAGCCTCTAACCCACCATTGTCCTAGCAAACCGTTGATTGGCTATGTTACCGCTTTGCTCAGCCCCTCTTATAGCGTTGTTAGTTGCAGGTGAAGATTGAAGTTTGTTCCTTGTTGGAACATGGAGATGTTGTTCCTTGTTGGAACATTTATTTACTTGTTGGGATATCACTATATGTCTTATTTAATTAATGCATCTATATACTTGGTAAAGGGTGGAAGGCTCGGCCTTATGCCTGGTGTTTTGTTCCACTCTTGCCGCCCTAGTTTCCGTCATATCGGTGTTATGTTCCCGGATTTTGCGTCCCTTACGCGGTTGGGCTATAATGGGAACCCCTTGAAAGTTCGCCTTAAGTAAAGCTTTGCCAGCAATTCCCAACATTGGTTTTACCATTTGCCACCTAGCCTTTTCTTTTCCCTTGGGAGTCGTGCTCCTGAGGGTCATCGTTATTTTAACCCCCCCGGGCCAGTGCTTGTCTAAGTGTTGGTCCAAACCGTCAGCCGCTGGTGGCTACCAGGGGCAACTCTGGGCTGGCCTACCGGAAGTTTAGACAATCCCGTGTTGCCCTGAGAATGAGATATGTGCAGCTCCCATCAGGATGTCGACGCATTGGGCGGTGTTGCTGGTTTAGTTTTACCCTGTCAAAATGTCTTGTTGTACTAGGATACCGGGTCTGATCGGAATATCTCGGGTGGAGGTTTATTCCTTCGTTGACCGTGAGAGCTTGTCATGGGCTAAGTTGGGACACCCTGCAGGGATTTGAACTTTTGAAAGCCGTGCCCGCGGTTATGGGAAGATGGGAATTTGTTAACGTCCGGTTGTACAAAACCTGAAGTTGACCTTAATTAAAATGAATCAACAGCGTGTGTAACCGTGATGGTCTCTTTCCGGCGGAGTCCGGGAAGTGAACACGGTTGTTGGAGTTATGCTTGACGTAGGTAGTCTAGGATCACTTCTTGATCATACTTTTATCGACCGTGCTTTGCCTTCTCTTCTCGCTCTCATTTGCGAATATGTTAGCCACCATATATGCTAGACGCTTGCTGCTGCTCCACCTCATACCTTTACCTTACCCATAAGCTTAAATAGTCTTGATCGCGAGGGTGCGAGATTGCTGAGTCCCTGTGGCTCACAGATACTTCCAAAACCAGCTTGCAGGTGCCGATGAGACTGTGCAGATGACGCTACCAAGCTCAGGAGGAGCTCGATGAAGATTTTGCCCTTTGTGTTGTTCCGTCCTAGTTAACCAGTAGTGGAGCCCAGTTGGGCTCGATCGGGGACCTTGGTCGCATTTGGGGTTCTTCTTTTATTTTGGTTTCGTAGTCGGACCATGAGTGTATTTGGTTGATGTAATGCTTTATTCATGTATTTGTGTGAAGTGGCGATTGTAAGCCAACTATGTATCTCTTATTCCTTATTATATTACATGGGTTGTGTGAAGATTACCTCACTTGCGACATATGCCTTCAATGCGATTATGCCTCTAAGTCGTGCCTCGACACGTGGGAGATATAGTCGCATCGAGGGTGTTACAAGTTGGTAATCAGAGCCTTCCCCGACCTTAGGAGCCCCATTGCTTGATCATTTTTAGCAGCCGAGTTGTGTCTCGAAAAATGTTTTGAGTCCTTAGGAATTATATATCGGAGAGTTTAGGAAATCTTTTTACTTCCCAGTCTCCTGATCGCTCTAGTAAGGCATCCTGACGTAGAGTTTTGACTCTTCTCTTCTCAAATTTCACTAAAAAAATTTTAGGATCACGCGAGTATCTTGGTTTTGTTCCGATGTCTTATGATGAGAATACTGTCTTGGTGCCTCCTGTCAGGGGTTTAGTGGAAGTGTCCCGGGGAGTTGAGCTCTAAGGTGTTGTCATCATAATTTTATCGTTGCAATTCTGGTATACTTGAGATATGTTCGCGACATCGAAAATCTCCTTTATGCAGTTCGTTGGTGAGATAACCTCGACGCCACCCAGTACTGGGGCGGGAGTTTGGGAGTATCGCCATAACTTGTATAACGGATGTTTTTCGAAGGTTGAGATAGATGGTTTCCGAAGGTTTCTTGGTTATGTGTTGAAGGATGGATGCAGCTGGATGTAGGATTTGCTAGCTCGGGTGAGATATTATGCTTCCCCTGTATCCTCAACACCTGATTGCATAACCGGAAAAGTTTCGGGAGTTTCATAGGTGGGAATTCAAGTAGCTCTTAGGATATCTTTCCGACAGATGTATGATATGAAATTGGGGTTCGACGTCTAGTGGTTCGCCTATTCACAGTCGATTTTACAGTGGTCTCGTTGTGTCTTAAAGAGTCCTTGGCTATGCTGACTCGGGGACGCTTCGTATGTCATGTGCACTGCCTTGTACATGATGGTGCTGTACGATCGAGCCCGTGTAGGTCCCACCACGAAAACTTCGGACGAAATCTCTATCATATGTTTGTTCTGGCTTATTTTGCAAGCCAATCCTTTGTTTTGTTTTGAGTTGTGGTATTCGAGTTGCTTCGAAGTCAAATGTTGATTCCATACCTTCCCCAAATGGTGTTCTCATACTCCGATGTGGATACTAATCCTCCTCGATCATTGAGTTTGTCATTTCAATTTCTTTTCACCGGTGTGCTTCTCTTCTAGTGGATCCGATCATTTCAACATCCGCAAGATCAAATATCAGTTTCTTCTCAATGGTGTTTGTTTCATCCATCTCCAAGTTGCCTTTGTTTTTCCCGCCCACCCACCCCTTTTTCTTCAAGGATTCAGGTTTCTTAATCAAGTATTCATCTTATTGATGCGAAGTCTCTCCATTCTGTTTTCCTTCATGTTTTTACCCGTTGTTTCTCATGAAGATGCCCTACAACTTCGTCATTCTTCATTCTTTTCATCTCCGGTGGTTCCAAGTCAAGCGTTGTTGATCATATCCCTTTCCTCGTTTCAATGCTTTCTCATGCCGGTGCAATTCTTAATCGTTCACCTCTCGCTATTCTATTTATTCCGGAGTGCTCAAGATATCTAGAAGATTCGTGTATCCACTCTCCTTTCATTCAAGCTATTTCGAGGATGTTATATCATTCAAGCCTTTTTATTCAATCGGTGCATTCTCCTTTTCAAGTAATCGTTCAATGGTGTTTCTTTTTAGTGGGCCCTAACCCACAGGTCTTTCCTAGGATCTTACCTGACTCTTCCATTCTTTCCGAAGTTACTCCCAAATTCTTTTCAAAGTTGACGTAAGAATGGATTGTCATCAGTCACATGTATTTCTTCAAGATCTTTCAAATTCTTTTCATTGTTGGATCAACCTCTTCGTGTGATTCTTCCGGAGTGCATAAATAATTCATGGTGGTGTTTCTCATCGTCATTCTCAGATTGGAAGACCGAAGAAGATTTTTCTCTCAATCTTCCTCCATTCTCTTCAAGATTCGTGATTCTAGCTTGTTGCCATCCTCTCATAATTATTTGCGATTGTGAGATATTCTTTTCACCCATCCGGAGTAATTCCAGAGTCTTCTCAGTTTGTTATCCGGAGTCCATCAAGTCAGGTTTATTCATTCTCAGCTTTCAGCTCTCGTTCTTCAATTTTATCGGTGCTTTGTTCAAGTGTTCTCTAATCAGCTCGTCATCTCTTCGTTCTCATGGGTCTAAATTCTCTCAAGCATCTTCATTCATTTGCTAATTCTTCCCGGTGTCGTCCTTATCTTTTCTTTGTTCATTTTTAATTCTTACGGTGGTTCGCTGAAGTGTTCTCTTTCTTCTTCATCATATCAATTCATTCATTGTTTCAATCCTACCGGTGGTCCATTAAGTTTATGTTATGTCTCTCTTAATCCTTCATACGAGAATGAGTAATATGTCAAATCCGTTGATTGTCATCAATTTAATTGGTGAAGGATACACATAACGTAATTCTTATTCTTGCTTCATCCAAGTGATTAATTCTTTACTCCAGAGGCTCATCAAATTATCGGTTTCACTTGATTCATTTTTCTTTCTCGGAGTTCTAACCTCTTTCAATTATATTATCACGGAGATCTCTGTCTAAATCATTGCGAGGCTTCAATCTTATTCTTTTCATCATTCAATTATTTTGGATCATTCTTTTTATTACCGGAGTTCTTCATGAAGGCTCTACATGATGGTTCATCAAGGATTTAATTCCTTCTCGAAGTGTTCATCGAGATTCTTTTCAAAGGAGGTCAAGCTTTCTTCATCTTGCTATCCGGAGTACAATTTCTTTCTACCGTTTCTTTGGAGGTGGTTTTACATCATTCTTGATAATTTGAGTTCATGATTCACATGTTATTAAGAAATGAGGTATTTTAAATCCATCAACCTATTCGTTGGTATTGTCTTGGGTTATATTTCACCTAAAGCCTTCCCTAAGGATGGTTGTTATTATGGTGCTTATATATGATCCAAGTTCTTCTTTTATCCTCTCGGTAATATAAGTTTCTCGTCTCTTTGTTCTTATCAATCCAATCCTTTTCCCGTGAGTGGCAGGTTTTTCATCTCTTAATTTGAGAGGTATTCCATAAGACCATATCAAGCTTATTATTTTCGTTGTGGGTTTTCCAACAACTCCGTTCTAGCTTCTGTTGTAACCGTGCTCTCTCAAGATATTGTTTCCCTTCGTTGATCCCATTCCATTCTTAATTTTGTTCCAGAGACATTATGATGTTGTTCTGTTCAACCTTCTTCTTGTTCTTGTCAGGATCATGTTTTTTTTCATGCTTATCCATTTAACCGGAGTGTTGTGTCCTCTTTTCAAGTATCCTCTCATCTTGTCACGTTCAATTCCTTCCATTTACAGACGGAGTGCTGTCCAAATTATATCACTCTTATTCCTTCCCTATCTTGCTTAACCGGAGAATGGTTCCCCTTTGTTCAAGTTCTTGTCACCTTATCAAGTCTTGCATCCCTTTCTCAACCGGAGTGTCGTGTTTTCATTTGAGCTCTCTCATCTTATCAAATTTTGACTCCCTTCTCAACCGGAGTGCGGTCTGAGATCTTTCTTAACCCTTGTTCCGTTCATTCAATAGTTACGGAGGCAGTGTATTGTGATTTCATCAAGTATCTTCTCATCTTATCAAGTTATTATTCAATTCCTTTTCTTTTCAACCGGAGTGCTGCCCGAATTTGGTCTTCCTTGATCCCCTTCTTTAACCGGAGTGTTTCTCTATATATATCTTCCCTTCAACCGCAAGGTTTCGCAATGTTCTTTATCCCCCTTTTCTAACGGAGTGTTTTCGACTTTGTTCTCCTTCGTTCTATTCTTTTCTCGAATGTATTCAACCTCTCAAGGTTGTGGTTTTGCTCGAGTGTCAAAGAAGCAACTTGTTTTACCTCTTCTCTTTCTCTTCCGTTTCTTTCCCTCCGGTGCCATTCTAGATCTCGGGACGAGATCCTCTCATAGTGGTGGAGTGTTGTAACGCCCCGAGACCGATGTGCCAGCTGTCATTCAGTTATTCGTTGTCGTTGCCGTGTCATTTGCTTGCGTGTTGCATTTCATCATGTCATCATGTGCATTGCATCATCATGTTTTAAAAACTTGCATTCGTCCCGGCTCCTCGTTCTCTCCGTTGTCCGTTCTGAGCCCAGACACACTTGCACGCGCCCACGGCACGTCTGAAATATTATTTTATAAGTGGCCGGAAAATGTTCTCGGATTGGGTTGAAATTTGGTGTGCGGTCTTATTATAGTGTAGACAGACCGCTTGTCAAGTTTCATCGCAATCGGAGTTCGTTTGACGCCCCAACGGATAAATATAGCGGCAATAGTAGCCGGTCAAAACGTCGGACGTTTTCGGTCTCCGGAAATAGTCGCCGGGCCGCCCTCTCTTCTCTTCTCTCAGCTCGAGACAGTCTACACAACTCACTACCTACCGCCAGGTCCGACCTAACCCCTCTCCTCAGCCCGCAGCCCCCCTCGCGCGTGCCCGGAAGCTGTCCCGGACCCGAACCGGACTGTCGCCACCGTTGGATCCGGATCATCCCCAAACGTCTACAAAACGTCACCGTTTTCTTTTTTGGACTTCCTAGATATTTTATTCGCGACCGTCCATTTAAGATCGGAGGGACCAAATGCCTCTATCCGAAAATCATTGCTATATATTCAGCCTACCTAACCCTAACCTAGCCGTCCCATCCATCCAATCCCCCTCGCCGCCGCCACTCTGATCCATCGGGATCCCTCCCGATCCACCACCTCCCCTCGTTTTCTGCAGCCAACCAACCCGCATAGTTCGCCGATTTCTTCTTGCCCGAGGCCTCCAAATCCTCCTCGCCGGAAACCAGCGCCAAGTCCCAGGCCACGACCACGACCAGGTCGCGCTGCCCCCTGCTCCTTCCCTCTCCTGTCTCTGTCGTTTTTCTCTCTAACTCTTCTTCCTCTCTCTGTTATGGAAGCCCGCCATGGGCGCCCGAAGCATGGACCGCCGCCGCCCTTGCCATCTCCGGCCAGATCCGGTAGCTAGGGACCGGATCCGCCCGTTCCTGGTCCTGCCTGGCCATTTGTGCTGCCGGAGTCGGAGCTCCTCCGCGCCAGCACCGTCGCTGCTCGCCCACGTTGAGAAGACGAACGCCTCCATTGCCCCGTTGACCACGGCCTCCGCCCGCGTGGGCCCGCGCCTTCCCCGAGGCTCAGCACTCTAGCCAGCCCAGCCGTGCCAGACGCCAGCTGGCCCAGCGCCCACCGGTCCTCCACCTCGTCCGCCTGGGCCGACCTCCTCCCGGCCCAGCTCCAGCGCGCTGCTCCCACCGGCCTGCCTTCTCCTCCTTCACGGGCCGAAGCCCATGGGTGAGGCCACACCCCCAGCGCCCCCTCCTCTATTTTGGTTGGGCCTGCCAGTTTCGGCCCATAGCCATTTTTCCCGGATCTGAGATTTGTCTAATTTTCCAGAGACTGCAGTTTTACAGAAAAGACCTTCATCTTCATGCATTTAATAACTAATTAATCGTGCATCGGATTAAAACAAACTTAATATGAAACTTGCTTAAAATTGTGTCTAGTTTCATAATATGTCACTTTTATCCATGTTTAAAATGTTTAAAATGATGTTTGTTTAAATTTTCCCCTATGCCGTGCTAAAATGATTTAATTCATAACTAAATAGCCGTAACTCCGAATTCAATAAATTTTATATGTAAATGGGGTAGAATTTTGCCTAGTTTAACGTGGTGGCCTCATCTTGAATGTTTAACAACTCTAAAATTGTGTTTAGGACAGATCAGGACCTAACCTAATATATGCACATGGGGAGTTTCCGGAATTGTTGTTCGTTGCTTCAGGCCTCATTTAACCTTGACTAGATAGGTAGTTTTGTTGCGCTTCACCTCTTGCCATGTTAATCAACATTTAATATTGTTGGGTACCTAACTGAGAGAGAATTAAATAATTGATGTGGTGTTTTGTCAATATGCATCCCGATGCATATTGAGCTCCACTTAATTTGTAGGATTGTTTGTGCATTTTGCCATGCCATGCCTCCTTAAACCGGACATGCATCATACTTGATTGTGCATCATGCCATGTTGATGTGTTGGTTGTTTACTATGTTGTGTGCTTCTTTTCCGGTGATTGCTCTTCGGGTTGGTTCCGGTAACGTCGAGTTTGTGAGGATCCGTTCGACTACATCCGTTTGTCTTCTTCATGGACTCGTTCTTCTTCCTTGCGGGATTTCAGGCAAGATGATCATACCCTCGAAATCACTACTATCTTTGCTATGCTAGTTTGCTCGCTCTTTTGCTATGCCATTGCTACGATCCCTACCACTTGCTTGTCAGCCTCCCAAATTGCCATGTTCAGCCTCTAACCCACCATTGTCCTAGCAAACCGTTGATTGGCTATGTTACCGCTTTGCTCAACCCCTCTTATAGCGTTGTTAGTTGCAGGTGAAGATTGAAGTTTGTTCCTTGTTGGAACATGGAGATGTTGTTCCTTGTTGGAACATTTATTTACTTGTTGGGATATCACTATATGTCTTATTTAATTAATGCATCTATATACTTGGTAAAGGGTGGAAGGCTCGGCCTTATGCCTGGTGTTTTGTTCCACTCTTGCCGCCCTAGTTTCCATCATATCGGTGTTATGTTCCCGGATTTTGTGTCCCTTACGCGGTTGGGCTATAATGGGAACCCCTTAACAGTTCGCCTTAAGTAAAGCTTTGCCAGCAATGCCCAACATTGGTTTTACCATTTGCCACCTAGCCTTTTCTTTTCCCTTGGGAGTCGCGCTCCTGAGGGTCATCGTTATTTTAACCCCCCCGGGCCAGTGCTTGTCTAAGTGTTGGTCCAAACCGTCAACCGCCGGTGGCTACCAGGGGCAACTCTGGGCTGGCCTACCGGAAGTTTAGACAATCCGGTGTTGCCCTGAGAACGAGATATGTGCAACTCCCATCAGGATGTCGGCGCATCGGGCGGTGTTGCTGGTTTAGTTTTACCTTGTCGAAATGTCTTGTTATACTGGGATACCGAGTTTGATCGGAATATCTCGGGTGGAGGTCTATTCCTTCGTTGACCGTGAGAGCTTGTCATGGGCTAAGTTGGGACACCCTGCAGGGAGTTGAACTTTCGAAAGCCGTGCCCGCGGTTATGGGCAGATGGGAATTTGTTAACGTCCGGTTGTACAAAACCTGAAGTTGACCTTAATTAAAATGAATCAACAGCGTGTGTAACCGTGATGGTCTCTTTCCGGCGGAGTCCGGGAAGTGTACACGGTTGTTGGAGTTATGCTTGACGTAGGTAGTCTAGGATCACTTCTTGATCATACTTTTATCGACCGTGCTTTTCCTTCTCTTCTCGCTCTCATTTGCGAATAGGTTAGCCACCATATATGCTAGACGCTTGCTGCAGCTCCACCTCATACCTTTACCTTACCCATAAGCTTAAATAGTCTTGATCGCGAGGGTGCAAGATTGCTGAGTCCCTGTGGCTCACAGATACTTCCAAAACCAGCTTGCAGGTGCCGATGAGACCGTGCAGATGACGCTACCAACCTCAAGAGGAGCTCGATGAAGATTTTGCCCTTTGTGTTGTTCCGTCCTAGTTGACCAGTAGTGGAGCCCAGTTGGGGTCGATCGGGGACCTTTGTCGCATTTGGGGTTCTTCTTTTATTTTGGTTCCGTAGTCGGACCATGAGTGTATTTGGTTGATGTAATGCTTTATTCATGTATTTGTGTGAAGTGGCGATTATAAGCCAACTATGTATCTCTTATTCCTTATTATATTACATGGGTTGTGTGAAGAATACCTCACTTGCGACATATGCCTTCAATGCGATTATGCCTCTAAGTCGTGCCTCGACACGTGGGAGATATAGTCGCATCGAGGGTGTTACAGTAGCTTCATCTAGATGCCACTCAACCGCATCCGAAAAACATTCATACACAATGGCCGCCTAAGCACACATGCGTGCGGCCGAAACCGCTCCCACCCACTATTTGGGACACCTGGGATTACCAGACTACCCCCGACCCGCAGTAGGTCCGAAATTTAAGAGGGGGGCAAACTTTGTACTTTCCCCAAATTTCATACAAGCGTGTCCCATCTTCTGTTCAAAAAAGCCAAAAACAAGCGCGTCCTGGACCGAAACATGGTTCCCCTCGCCCGTCTGATTCCCCATTCGTACTCCGTGGGCGCCAAAACTACCTCTCCACCAGCCGCGAAACCCCGGCGTCCTCCGTCCGCCACCCCATCCCACCCATCAACCGCCGCCCTCCTCCATCAAGCCGGAGCCGATACCCCGACGTCGTTGTCCACCGCAACCTCAACCGCAATGCCCTCCATGGCTAGTAGTTGAAGCCGAGGCCGAGCCGTCCATACCCGAGCCAGTTCAACCACGCTGTCCCGCGCCTCACTGCTGCCGCTCTAACTTCGCCACCCTCCACTGCACCAGAGCTATTCCTGCTACGCCGTCCTTCACCGCCTGGGATCTCTTCCCCTCCGCCGACATACGTCCACGGCAACACAGTCAACAATTTGGCCATGGGTTCGTCCAAGCCTGCACCCTCCAGAACATCAGTTTCCTTGGTAAAAAGAAGATCGGCGCGGCATGTGGAGGTGACCACACCAGCAACCGAAAAAGGTACTCCTCTTTCCTTATTCGTGCAAATCTTACGTCTCTGCTAGCACGGTATTTATCCCACAGAAGACACTAGTTGATCGCTTCTTCTTGATACTACATGTTCCTAGTAACTCACGATGCACAAGGTTTCTCCTCATATACTATTTCACCTTAGCTAGAGGTCCTTCGCCCCCCTGAATTTCAATTTCTGGCCAGTTGATTCCCAATTAACGGAAGCATTCCCTGGTGTAATAGGCGCCAGTACGCCTATTACGTCGGGGAAGCAGCGCCTTGGTGTTTATCTTAGGGGTGTGTGCGGCCTAGAGCTACTGGCGCCCGATCTGGAGGTCGACCGGGATTAAAGGGATGGCTTGGGGGCGCTGCCAAGCACGGCGGTGGTGTGAGCTCGATGGGAGGGCGGGGCGGCGGAGGTAGGAGTCTGGGCCGGTGGTTGCTGGCGGTTCAAGAAAGATCGTCAACAGTGACTGGCAAGAGGTAGACGAAGGCCATCTACCCATTCCTTATAGATCGGATGGTTCATTAAAAAAAATCGTCTGACCTATTTATTTTCAGTCGACTGTTATCTTAGATATGACCACATGTGGTGGTGTGCTGGAGGAGTACCTGCATTTCCTGTGCTCATATATTACAAAATCATACAGAGTAGAATCTAATTTTGTTTGCCATGCAATGTTGTAGAGCTATCATATGTCTCCTGTAATTTATTTTTCAGCCACCTGCTCTCTGCTACTTTTACAATGCACTAGTTCTGCACACAGTTCACCCTTACTCTCACTATTGTGTGTTTATGCAAGGGTATTTCAGACTCTGCTGCCATGAGAGAAGCCAAAAAGAAAAGAGAGAAGTCGCTCCAGCTTCATATGTGGGTAGGCAAGACACGTTACAGCGCTATAAAGGGTGCAGTGTCAGCAGATGGAGACGGTAAATGTAGCTCTAGAGTTGATGACCTCGCTCGCAATGAACCACCATCCCATGTGCTTGCTTTAACTTCGCGGTGTCATATGTGGTTGCATGTTCCATATGGTGCCTAGCTTGTATTCGAAAGGCCAAAGTCGGTAAGATAAGGAAATATTTTTTTACATGAACCACCATCCCGTGAGCACCAGAAGACAAATAGCTAGTCAGGGCACTGGCCGAGCCAGTGACAAGCCCAGCAGAGATAGGCATCACTTGGAAGCCAACTAAAAAGTTGCGATGGTGGCGAAGCAGCCCGCCTCCCACCAGGATCTCAGGTCCTAGATGATCATGCTCACCACTCCAGGCGGATGTCTAGCTTGTATTGCTTCCAATTTGGTTAAATTGCATCTGCTTAGCTTACACATTATACCTTTGATTATGACATGCCTTTCTGTTTTTGGTACATACTAGTACATCTGTGTATTAACCATGTTCTTACATCAAACTAATGTTCTTGTGTATCCCTTATCAATCACTTATGACAAGGCAGGCAGGCAAGGGGACAACTCCTCATTTAAAGAATGCAGCGTCAGCCTCCCGACATGATTCTCAAGAAACAGAAATGCTAGATGCAGATAGTGAATGTAGCTCTGTAGTTGATTACAACATTTCCCCTACACTAGCATCGCAGGTGCTTGCTCTAACTTGGCAGCGTGATATGTGGTTGCTTGTTGCATATGGTGTCTAGATTGTAATTCTTCCAATCTGGTTAAACTGCATGTGCTAGTGTGCTTAGCTTATACATTATACATATTAATGTGACACACCTTCCTGTATTTAGTACATAGTACATCTGTCTATTAAGCATGTCCTTACATAAAACTATTGTTTTTTTGTATCCCGCATCAATCAACATGACAAGACACCTTTAGTATATGCAGTGCGATATTAGTTGCATCTTTCATATGATTTATAGCATGCACTGCTTCTAATTTGTTGAAATTCCATTTATGATGGGACGCTTTTAACTTGGCAGAGTCATATTGGTTGCATCTTTCATGTGGTGTCTAGCTCGCATTGCTTCTTATTTGCTAGAATGGTTTCTGCTTAGTTTACACAAACAGTTGTGAACATGCCATGTCGTCCTTTTTTCGTACATATTCCATCCTGGTATCATGTGTTTGCCTTACATCAAAGTAGTGATTGTCACTATCATGCATGAATGAGTTCTGAAGAGAGAATTTTATTGCTTTTTCTTGTCTGTTTTACTTGACAATTCAAAATCAATAAAGCAGAAGGAAGTTAGCAAGGCAGCGGATAAAGGTGCTCCTTCCGAACGGAGGGCCTCTACAGTTTCTACTCCTACACACCCCCAAGATGATTTCCAAGACAACACATGCATAGACACTCAACAAAGCTGTGTTTATGATGAGCACGTCTCCCCTAGTGCAGCATCACTGGTGCTCCCTCTAACTAGGCACTGTTATATGTGGTTGCATGTTATGTGTGATGTCTAGCTTGTGTTGCTTCTAATTTTGTTGAATTCCATCTGCTTACTTTACACATTATACTTGAATAAGATACGTGTTCCTGTTTCTAGAACATACAATATATGTCTATCACACCATGTTCTTACATCAAATTACTACTGTTGTGTAACCTGCAACAATCACTTATCATAAGACACGTTTCACTTTGGAGTGTGATATAGGTTATATCTCACATTCTTTTCTAGCTTGTACTACTAATTTGTTGAAATGGCACTTATGAAGAGACAGAACTTGGTAGAGTGATATTCGTTGCATCTTTCATATGGTGTCTAGCGTTCATTGCTTCTAATTTGTTGAAATGCCTTGTCCTTAGTTTACACATCATAAGCTGTGAATATGCAATGATGTGAATATGCAATGGCACTAATGACGAGAGACCTCTAACATGGTAGTGTGATGTTGTTTGCATCTTGCATATGATTTATTTCTTGTACTCCTTCACATTTGTTTAAACGCCATTTATGATGAGACACCGTTAACTTGGCAGAGCGATATTTGTAGCATCGTTCATGTGATGTCTACCTTCCATTGCATTGCTTCTAATTTGGTGAAATGTCTTCTTCTTAGTTTACACATCATAGTTCTGGTTATCTATTCCGTCCCGTTTTTCATACATATTACATCCTCCTATCATGTGGTTGTCTCACATCAAAGTTTAGTTCATCTACATCACGCATCAATTTGTCCTGAAGAACTAAATTGTTATTCATTTTTCTTGTCGCCTTGACTTAACATGGTACAGAGAAAGAGGAAGAAACACATGATGGCAGGGAATGAGAAGCAGATGAATCCTGCAGATTCTGCTGGTACTGATGGTTCAATAGAAGGTCAAAGCCCAGCGGAAAATTCTACAAACACGGCATCCCATGCTACATGAGTTCCAAAAAAAGCCAAAAAGAAACAAATAGCTGCCACCAAACAAGCAGAGACAGCCCTAGTTCTTGCAACACCTACCACAGTACTACCAGCTGCACGACTTACTTGTGCGTCAACTGAGCTAGCAGCACGTTCCCAAGCTCCCTTGCCACCTGACACTACTTCCCAAGCACTCTTGACACAAGACGAGTTGGCAATATCAGATGAACCTTGTGAGCTTCAACAACAAGAAGGTAGTTGATGGTGTCAAGTTACAGTTGCATGCTTCTTTATACGTAGTCTCGCAGTTTGATGTACACTAACACTTCCTATGTTCGTTGTTGGACTAGCACCTAGGTGCAAGAGGAAACAAACATCAGGGATAATGCTCGATAAGTTAACTAAATCTAGAGGAGGAAGAATGGAGATCCATTTTGAGGCAGGTTTAAAAAGGCCACGTGATGCTACAGAGTCAGCCAAGTTAGTATCAGAGGCAGCGGTTGCCGTTAGGTGTCATGTACGTATCCTCCCAACATGGATTCAGTACAGGAATGACAAAGACGAAACCCAGTTCAACACCTTCCTCGACCATTTGTCTATAAGTATGGTTATGTATGGAAACTAGTATATCGTCTTGCTCCGTCCCATACTTTCTAGGTTGCTGATAATGAGACTCCCATAATTTTCAACAGATGAGGTTCAAGTTGGATAGAAAAGATGATGCAACCATACAAGCTTGCACCCATGTTTTCAAGTCTGCTCTGTGACAGTATCAGTATAACTTGAGGAAAACTAAGTTTGAAGGCAAGGCTAACAGTGAACTTTGCCAAACATCTCAAGTGGAAAATATATCGGATGAAGACTGGAGGGGCCTTGTTAAACACTGGTCTGATCCGAAGTATTAGGTACATTATATATATGTGATCAGATCACATGTTGAAGTCCTATTTACGCATGTGCCACACAAATCTATCTTCTTGTAGGTGAATTGTTCAAAGAATAAGGCCAACCATACGGAAGTGAAATTCCAATAGACGACAAGATCTCGTAGCTATATTGCACACTGCGAGGCTCTTGTAATTAGCTGCTGTTTCACTCTTGTCGCTGTACCATATTATTAGATCTATATTGACTTGTTCGAAATGCAGAGGAAAGCCCGCAAGGACCAAAATGTACCTGAACCAAATGCTGTGGAAATCTTCAAGGACTGTCACACCAGCAAGAAGAACGGCATGAATACACCAGTAAAAGCCGCTGTTGTAAGTCCTTAAACCTCATGCCTTTTAACTACTACATACTCTGACTTGTGCCTTGAACTGTATGGTTTGCAGCCAATGTCTATTACTCTTTTCAATTTTATACACAATTGTCTTAGAGTATCATTGCACCTTACAAGGTTTAAAAGAGAGGAGTGATGTTCCTTTGATCTTGACCCATAATCTAGTTCCGTGCTGGACTTGCCCACACAACGTTGCAATTGCCTGTTTGTCTTTTCTCAGTTGTTTTGTGATATGAATGATGTCATACTATGCTTACCGTATTATAAACTTCGTTTCTTTATCCTTAGCCCTCAATACAATGTGAAGAAATAGACAATACATTAGTGATGGTACATGGTCATATGTTTGGAACCTGGTTTTATTATGTACTTTGCAATAAAATACAACTAATATTTTAAATGGGTTCACTAGAATAAGTTATGTTTATAGACGAAAGCTATTTTGTTTGGTTTTGCTGCCTCCTTAATATCTTCTATTCTGGTACTACTAATGTAAAATCTCAATTTTTCAGCGAGCTATGGAAAAATGCTGGAACCGCCACCTTCTGAAGGTGGCAAGGCAACTATAACCACAATGTCAGCTCTTGCTGCAGTGGGTCAGTACCTGTCCACTAACAGTGCCAAAAGCATGTTCCTGCATAATACTGGCTTGGTTGTTGAGGAAATATCGTCCAAAACTGCCTCATGATCAAGATATGCAAACTCAAAGCAATGTTGTATCTGCGCTCCAGACACAAGTCCATTCCCTAACAAAGACCCTTTGTGAAACAAGGAGAAACGTTGCTTAATATCGTCAAGATATGCATGGTTTTGAAACCAGACTATCAGACATTTGCTATGTTGTTCAGGAGCCTAGGGGAAATGAAGGCGAGGGTTATGGTGCTCCATCGGACAATACAACATGAAAACATAACAGTCAGGTCAAATGAACTGAGCTCCTGGTGGTGCATTTATCTACTAGACTGTTAAGTTTTATGCCAACCTTCCTTTTGTTATATAGTTGTAATTTGTTTTGGTGCGATACAAAATTTATTCTTAACATGCAGCCACCGGTTGAAGAAAACAGCAAGCCATTTTTGTATAGTGTAGGATGTTCCCTATATTTGCACTGGTGGTGATCTTTGATGCCGAGTGGATGTAATCTGTGCAATCGCTTTAATAGCCTAGCGTTAGTTTTGGCCTTATTTATTTCCTAGTCTTCTTTTTCACTTGTTTGCTAGTGGCTGCAACTACCATGGGCCATATACGGGCCGTAGGATCCATGGGTCTCCTATGGACCGTCGATAAATGGGCCTGTAATTGGTGGGCCTCGGGCCGTCGGATAAATGGGTCTACATGGGCCGTAATCGGGTGTAATTGCTATCGGCCCAGCACGGTAACAGGCCGCTAACAGGCCGTAGGACAGCAAATGCTTAATTCTGTCACAGGCATAACGGGTCGTTAATGGGCCAGAGTATAGGACGGGCTGGAAACGGCGCAACGGGTTAATAGGCCAGAAACGGGCCTACTCTTGCCATGGGCCGAATTTGGCCCATTAGGGTAACAGGCCAGTAACGGGCCAACTCTTGCGATGGGCTGAATTTGGCCCATTAGGGGAACAGGCCAGTAACGGGCTGACTCTTGCCATGAGCCGAATTTGGCCCATTAGGGGAATAGGCCTGTAACGGGCCGGAAGTAATTGAGGGCCGAAAAGGAGCCCAAGAACGTATGGGCCGTCAATAGGCCGAAAGCTAACACGGGCTGGAAATGGCCCATGTAAATCACGGGCCATTAACGGGTATAAAGAAAATTACTGTTCATTATGGGCTAGAGTCACCGTGGGCCTATAAAGGGCCGAAAGATACGAAGGCCTCATATGGGCCGAAAGACGTCGCGGGCCATACATGGGCCGAAAGTGAAATGAGCTAGTGTTATATTCGACGGCCCACATGACGTTGTTGGGCCGATTTCCTTTAGGGCTAACGGTCCATAAGTTAACGGGCCGTAAAATGTGCTATTTGCGAAGAGACCGTTAACAGGCTTTTCATGGGCCAGCCCGTTAACTTTTGACCAAGTCAAACAGGCTGGCTTTGTAAGCTAAATGGGCCAGTGGTGGGCCGTGGCACTTGTTGACATATCATAGGCGCCTATCTGACTCACTGATGAGCTGAAACGTGTTTCGTCCAGCTAATAAGAATTTTACACATGGAAATTTCCCATTGGTCGGGGCTGTTAACGGGTTATCGGATCCAAAACCCGACCCGATAGCTTAACGGCGTTCTATTACAGTGGATGCCACGTGTCGGTCACCCTTGACGAAAGCACTTCTGTGACGTGCGATTTATCATCATGGAAGTGGACACTTCCGTGATGATAATTTTGGTAATGTCATGGAACACTTCTACGACAGCACATGTATGACTATCTTGATTCTGTCATAAATTTGTCATGGATGTACATGCATGACAAAAAACGCGACCTACTGTTACGAACACGTATCATCATGGAAGTGTTTTTTTTGTAGTGAATGCTGCCTCTGCTTCTGGGGTCCACTCCATTGGGCCTGCCTTCTTCAAGATTTTGAAGAAAGGAAGGGCGCGCTCGGCGGACTTGGAGATGAATCGGCTCATGGCGGCAACGCAGCCGGTGAGACAACGCACATCCTTGATCCGCTTGGGCGCCTCAATCTTCTCAATAGCCTTGATTTTGTCTGGGTTTGCCTCGAGCCCGCGCTGCGACACAAAGACCCGAGAAGCTTGCCAGACGGAACGCCGAAGACACACTTCTTAGGGTTTAGCTTGAGGTTGATCTTGCGCAGGTTGGCAAATGTCAAGACCAAAGACGGGGCAACTCTTGTCTAGACAAAATCAAGGCTATTGAGCAGATTGAGGCGCCCAAGCGGATCAAGGATGTGCGTCGGCTCACCGGCTGCGTCACCGCCATGAGCCAATTCATCTCCAAGTCCGCCGAGCACGCCCTTCCTTTCTTCAAAATCTTGAAGAAGGCAGGCCCAATGGAGTGGACCCTAGAAGCAGAGGGAACATTGCAGGATATGAAGAAATACTTTTCCTCCACGGCAATACAGGTTGCACCTAAACCACAAGAGCCGTTGTTGTTGTATCTGGCGGTGACGAATCAGTGGTCAGCGCCGCACTAGTGGCACAGAAGGAGGTCGGCGAGGAAGCAGTGATGATGGCAGAACTAGCGGATGGCAAGCCAAAGATTCCCCCGGCAGGGCCTGGTGCCGGCAAGGCGAGGCCCCTGGCAGAGTTTGATGCCACCAAGGCAGTGCCCGCGCAGTCGAGTGAGGTGGTGCAGAAGAAGAAGATGATGCAGCACCCAGTTTACTTTGACAGCTCCCTCTTGCAGGGAGCTAGATCGAGGTACTCCGGTGTGCAGAAATTGCTCTTCGGCCTCCTTATGGCCTCGAGGAAGCTGTGTCATTACTTCCAAGCCCACAAGATCACTGTCATCACCCGCCTCCCATTGCAACGGATACTGCATAACCCAGATGCAACCAGAAGGACTGTGGAATTCGCCTTGGAGTTATCAAGTTTCGGTTTGAAGTTTGAAAGTACCTCGACAATCCAGAGCAGAATCTTGGCGGAGTTCATTGCAGAATGGACCTCAAGGCCTGACGAAGAAGTCCAGGAGACCACTCTCCCCGGCAAGGAAGGAGGCCACGACTGGATCATGTACTTTGATGGGGCTTTCTCGCTGCAAGGCGCCGGTGCTGGTGTGCTGCTCATCGCACCCACTGGAGAACACCAGAAGTACGTGATCCAGATGCAATTCCCTAGGGAGATGTCCACCAAAAAACAATGCTGAGTACGAGGGATTGCTCGCCGGTCTCAGGATCGCGGCAGATCCTTGGGGTTAAGAAGCTCATCGTCGGGGGTGACTCGTAGCTTGTTGTTAGGCAGGTCAACAAGGATTACCAGAGCCCATTGATGGAGGCCTACATAGATGAGGTGAGAAAGCTGGAGGAGCACTTTGACAACATCCAAGCGAAGCACGTCCCCTGAGCGGAGAACGACATCGCCGATTACCTGTCAAAGCGTGCTGCTTTCAAGCTACGTGTGGAGCCGGGTACTTTTTGCTCCGTTTAACTCAGCCATCCGTCCAACCATCAACAGAGCAGAATAATCGGAGGAAATCAGGTCCCAGAAAGTACCTTCCCGCCGAGCCCCCTGGGACGGCCGGCAAGGATGTTGCCGTGCACGCTGAGCCTGCCCAAGGGCAACTGGCTCCGGCAGGGCATCAAGCCAAGACCGTAGAGACAGCCGCTCCCATGGCGGAAGAGATGCCTTTGGTCCTTGCCGTCGAGCCCCAGGCTCCGGCATGGGCGCAGCATACTGTCCAATATTCGCAGACCATAGAGACAGCTGCTCCCATGGTGGAAGTGGAAGGAGTGAGAAAGGTGACTACTCAATCAGCCGTCAAGTTCTTCATGGGACTGGTCTGCCGTTTTGGTGTGCCAAACAGAGTCATCACCGACAACGGCACGCAGTTCACAAGCCACACCTTGATGCAATACGTTCAAGACCTTGGTAGCAAGGTCTGTTTTGCTTCCGTGGCACACCCACGGAGCAACGGCCAAGCGGAGAGGGCAAATGCTGAAGTGTTGCGAGGCCTGAGAACGACGACCTTTGACAAGCTGCACAAGAGTGGAAGGTGCTGGATTGATGTGTTGCCGGCGGTTCTTTGGTCGATTAGGATGACGCAAAATCGAGTCACCGGACATACACCCTTTGCCCTAGTATATGGGGGCGGAGGCAGTTCTCCCCACGGAACTCATATACGGGTCACCTCGAGTGCTCGCTTATGTTGAGCTTGAGCAAGAGCAGTTGCGGCAAGATGACACAATGCTCCTTGAGGAAGATTGTCTTTGGGCGGCTATGAGAGCAGCACGCTACCAGCAAGCCCTGCGCCACTACCATAGCCGCAAGGTTCATGCCCAAAGCTTTGAGGAAGGTGACCTTGTTCTTCGGCGCGTTCAATCGGCCAAGAATCCCAACAAGTTGATGCCAAAGTGGGAAGGCCCTTATCGGGTAATACGAGTCACCAGGCCCGGCGTAGTCCGCCTAGAGACCGAAGATGCTGTCCCAGTGAGAAACTCCTGAAACATCGAGCATCTTCGCAAGTTTTAACCATAAGGCGCGGCTTGCCGGGCCTCCCGGCAAGCCACCTTTTGTACAAGCTTTGCCGGCAAAGCATATAACCCTTTGTACAAAGCCAGGCGCAGACCCTGAGCATAAATAAATGAAGCGCTGGCGCCCTAAGTTATAGCGAGGATACTAGGTCGAGTCTCTTTCTTGGTTAGGGTTGATAGTGCTTAGCGGTGACTAACCCCTAGCCAAGAGGGCGAGTGCGCGTCTATCTGTTTCTTTTCTGTCCTCCTTTGGTTCCCGGGGCACATGAGCACTTCTACTGAGCTACTTGGAAGAAAGGAAATGGACCAGCGTCCCGACCCCGGCAAACCAGAGTTGCCGGGGGGTTGCAAGCACAATGATCCAACCGCGGCAAGACAAGGTTGTCGGGGGCTGCAGATCCAGGTAACTCTTTCATCCTGTATCATGCATTTCGGAATGGAACTAGGATATTGAAACCTCATTTTATTTCTAGGCCACCATGCTCCCCTTTTCTATACCCAAGGATTATCTCCTGGGCCCGGATTTGGTTGTAGTCGCAGTGGCAAGGGAGTAGAACGAGGAGCCTAAGCCCGCTTCATCCCTGCCTCCGCCAAGGGCGCGAGAATGGTCGAGCGAAGTGGGGGGACAATAAGGCCTGTTTGTCGGGTGAAAACATTTATCTTAAATTGTAGCAAGGATTCGCTCCTTGTCGCGGGGTCTACCCACGAACGAAAACCCGACAAACATCCCTTTTTCACTAAAAGCATCCCACACAGGTACAATCCGTACAGAATGAAAAACATGAACAAGGGGGATTACAAGCTGTAAATTTAACAAGGCCCGAATGCTTACAGATTAAAAAAGAGATAAGATGCCCGTGATCCCTTTCTTGTCCATCTCCTCAGGAGGCAGGTCAAGTAGGCAAAAGGGCAAAAGGGGCGTCTAGGCCAGCTACGAGCAGCAGAAAGCACCAAGAGAACACCTCGGTGGCCACCCACGGGTGGGCCGGTGATAGGTGCCGGGAAAGGAGCTGGAAGACGAGGCGGTAGGACCGGCAATACACGATGAAGGCATCGGTGCCCGCGTACTCCGAGTTGACGGCCTTGTCGCCCGCCCTCTTCCTCTTTCGCAGCCTCCCAACGCCAGCCGCCCATTGAGACGACCCCAAGAAGTTCAAGGAGCTGGCCCCACCCTCGGCAAAACTCTGCCGGAGGAGCAGCCAGGTGCTGATGCTGCTGCTGCCGCACCCGCCTAGGCGCGGGGCGTCCGATGCCTAGTCGGACTCATCCCCGTCATCGGCCCCTCTGTCCTCCTCATCACTTCCGCTCGAGGAAGGGCTTCCATCGTCGGAATCTCCATCGGAGGAGCTCTCCACGCAGCACTTCACGCGAGTCCCGAAGTCTCCACAGACCTTGACGGAGAGCAGGCCGTCCTCCATTAATTTGAAGTAGAGGACGAGCCCCGTCGTCAGGCTGTGTATGCGGGTGAACGTCTTCCATCCACGACGGAGCTACAGGACCCGAGGAGCCGGTAAGTCGACGTCGACCCATGTGCCCCCATTCCCACAGCCCCTCATGTGCAATCTAAGGGATTGGGGCGGGTCACGCTCCATCTCCCGAGAAAACGGGACTGGAAGATGAAGACGGCGACGCGGAGGCCGGCGTAGCCTGATGAAGAACTTGCGGGGCTGGTCTCCAACATGGCCTTCCATCGGAAAAGGCATCATTGGCAGGGGAGAAGCCCGCGCCGCCCCGTCCTCCTCTTCCCCGAGCACTACTTCCCCTGCCTCGGCCTCGCCCCTCCCCCTTCCCCTTGCGGCTGGTTCCACCACTGCAGGCTCAGGAGGGGGAGGGACGCGTTGTCGAGCGGCGACCCTCGCCGCCACCGACGAAGGACCAGGACTTTCTCCATGGCGAGTGAAAGGAAGGGGCAGAAGCAGGAGGAGATAGATAACAGAAGAGTGTGGGATGCCATTCCCCCCCTTCCCCCTCCTTATAAAGGGGCGGGGTCGGGGCTCGGCCTCCCCACTCGACCAATCCAGCCACCAGAGGCGTGGGAAATCAAGACCGACCCGTTGCCCCAACCAGTGACGGCCCGTTTTCCCGCCTCCACCGCTTGCCACCGCAATCGCATGGAGGACGCGTGGCAAACATGCAGAATCGAGGGGACGGGTGAAGCGACCTCTCCCCACCTCGTGATCATGGGGTGTGGACGCCTTGAAGACCGCAACCCGGCCCCGCACAGTAAATAAGCCGCGCCTTCACGCCTCCCTCCTTTCATGGGGAAGGTGCGAGCTGCCCATTTAGTGCAATGTGACACATGCATGCGGGAGCTACCCCATGCATGCCGCCCACATCACACGCACCCCTACACGCCACGCCGCGTCGTGCGCGGGTCTTTGGAAGCGCAACGTGTGAAAAGTTTTACCGCGGTAAAAACCGCCCGCCTGTCCGCGCATCGTTTTGGGCCTGGCCAAACAACGTGTCGCGCTTATGTATGGTCCAGGCCCGGGGGTTCCTGTCGGTGTACAAAAGAAGGGGCGCGCTTTTGTACCCCTTTACCGGTGCATGGACAGTCGGAGCCAGGCCTGCGACCACACGAACCAAGGTAAAACCAAAGCCCAATACAGCCAGAGCAATGCCAAGGCCAAGACCACAAAGAGCAGAGGGACAAAGCAGGTTCCCCCGGCAAGACCCTTGCCGAGGCAGCCTCAGCAGCCCCGGCAAGACACTTGCGGGGGCAGCTCGCCCCAGACCAACAGAGCGAGCCACCCTTCAGTCCACGGTCTCCAATATTACATTGGACCAGGGCTCGGGTGGCACCTCCATAGTGGCATGCAGATCTTTGTGGAGACAAGGAACACTTAGGATCAGATGAGGATTAGAAGACGATGATCCTCAGCAGAATCATTGCCGAGGAAGGCCACCAGACCCCCGGCAAGGTCCTTGCCGGGGACGACAGCGCGCCACGGCAAGACCCTTGTCGGGCCACCCGGCAAGGCCCTCGCCAAGGGCGCCAGCAGGGCCACGTCCAGGCCCGCACCAACCAAGTCTCCACCGCTGTTCGCATGCAACTGCCGAGCCAACCAGCTGGGCAAGCACCTGCGTGGCAACATGCAGCTCCCAGGCCAACTCAGCAACCGCCTGCATGGTGGCATGCAGATCTTCGTGAAGGCTTTGCCACCGCGCCACCTCAGCTGCCTGCCTGCCTACATGGTGCTGCATGCATCACTGACCAGGGCACATGTCGAAGCAAGGAGGAGCGGTGACGGACAGGACGAGCCTCGTTCTCGTCCCCAATAAAGCAAGGGGACACCTAAGCGATTCATTAAATGCGCCTTGTCCTGTAATACGAGCGATAAGCTCATAGCACTGTGCGCCTTTCCACCTCCTGTGTGCCACTGTGGCAGCCCCTTTCAACTATAAAAGGAGGCCCATGGTATACTGGAGAGGGATTTGGCCTATTTGAACCACACACTCACCTCAGCTAGTTCGAGAGCTCAAGAACTCTCTGAAGTACACCCACCAAAGCAGGACTAGCATTTTACGCATCCTCGCGGCCCGAACCAGGGTAAACGTCCTCGTGCTGGTTACTAATCCTGCTCTTCTCGCAATCCCGCGGCCCGGCAACCGTAGTAGGGGATCTTGTGATCCCATTGGTGTCGTTCCACACCGACATACGAACCTGGCCCAAACATGATGGACTGTTTCCCGAGGTTGCTGTCGTACGTACATTAGGTCACATACATCTGGAAGACCTAAATTGCTTAGGAAATACTGCTTGTGGCGGGTGGGCGGGCTGAAATCCGAGCCTGGGCCCACTATTGGATCTGGAGTTTGAAGAATCTCCGTGGTCACTAGTACAGGATCCGGAGGGTCCTCGTGTCCCTCGGGATCGACGCCCGATTCTATGTTCGGAGGATATCCGGTCTCTTCCCGAAGATGGCTATCCGGCACAGAGGGCTCGGAAATCAGAACATAGCTTGTTCTTAACTTAGGGGGAGAAGTATTCTCGGCTTGTTCCTCCACGACCGCTAACAAATGGGTGATCAGCGGGGACTTGATTTCCCTCTGATCGGGTTTAAGCTAAATCCGATCATAGTCCGTTGTGACCCCCAGGGCGGCGATGCGATCTAGCAGTTCATTCAAGGATGAGATATCTGCTGGATCCATCTTTTCGGAGTGTTCGTGGTTGATGCAGAGATGATGTTTGGCGCTTGCGGGGGCTGCCTTTGGCTTAACGGCCAAGCGGGCGCCCATGGCGAAACCGCCAAGCTGGAGGACCTTTCCTAGAGCCAGGGCCCTTGCAGAGGTGATGTTGTCATTGATGACAAGGCAAGCCGTCGATCCTTGCGTAGATGACACAATGGAACTCTCAAGGAAAGCACCAATGTCGGTGTCAAAACCAGCCGATTTCGGGTAGGCGGTCCCGAACTATGCGTCTAAGGATCAAATGTAACAGAAGATAAACAGGACATGATGTTTACCCAGGTTCGGGCCCTTTCGATGGAGGTAAAATCCTACTTCCTGCTTGATTATCTTCAATGTGTATAGGGGTTACAAGAGTTGATCTACCTCAAGATAGTCACCGCTAAACCCTAGATGTCTAGCCTATGTAAATCCTGATAGCCTCTACGGACTAACCCCTCCAGTTTATATAGACACCGGAAGGGCCTAGCATTGTACAGAGTCGGTTTACAGAGGAAGGAAACTATACATCCGGATGCCAATCTTGTCATCCACGCAGAGGAGAATCCTATCCAGACACGGGGGAAGGCCTTCTACCTTGTATATTCATGGCCCATCAGTCCGGCCCATATCACACAGCCCAAACACTCGAGGACCCCTTAATCCAGGACTCCCTCAACGACCATGCCTCCCCCAGTGGCGGCGGCTCCTCCTTGGATGAGAGCACCAGCAGTGGTGGCTTCTATCAACCTCCCCACCACCGGGCTTGGATCGGGCAAGGTGGCGGCTCGTCTCGCCGCCGTGCTCCGGTGAAGCAGGAGGAGGACACGGGCTGAGTCTGGGGCTGCCGGAGCCTGGCTTTCGGAGCTGCTGTAGCCGTGCATGACAATTTTGCTTAAACTTTCCTTCCTCCTGCATTTTGAAAGAAGTAGATGGCCCCGCTGGGGTGTGTAATGAACTATGGCACTTACGATACTATGCTATGTTTATTTATTTTTTGATGTTATGCCGTGATATCTGTGTTCCGAGAAGGTGCGGTTTGGGTGACTTAGCTTGATATGCTTGCGGCAGTTTCCGGCATTGCGAGGGCGCACCTCTCTAGCGGCGTCTGGCAGAGCTCCCTTCCTGATGACTCAGGAGCCGTCGGGGCTCAGGAGGCGCTGTAAAGCTACAAATTTATTAGAAAGCTTGGCGGGGTGTCTCATTCTTCCTCACGCGAGCCCCCAGACCTGGGTTGGTTGGGGCTGGTGCACCACGTCGCACTGCCCGGAAGCACGGACTTAAGAGGGTGTGCATGCCCACGAGCTCATTCGAGAGCATTGAGGGAGTCCTGGATTAGGGGGTGTCCGGATGGCCGGAGTATACCTTTAGCCGGACTCCAGGACTATGAAGATACAAGATTGAAGACTTCGTCCCGTGTCCGGAAGGGACTTTCCTTGGCGTGGAACGCAAGCTTGGCGATACGGATATTCAGATCTCCTACCATTGTAACCAACTCTATGTAACCCTAACCCTATCCGGTGTCTATATAAACCGGAGGGTTTTAGTCCGTAGGACAACATACCATCAACAATCATACCATAGGCTAGCTTCTAGGATTTAGCCTCTCTGATCTCGTGGTAGATCAACTCTTGTACTACCCATATCATCAATATTAATCAAGCAGGACGTAGGGTTTTACCTCCATCGAGCAGGCCCGAACCTGGGTAAAACTTCATGTCCCCTGCCTCCTGTTACCATCCGGCCTAGACGCACAATTCGGGACCGCCTACCCGAGATCCACCGGTTTTGACACTGACATGGTGCTTTCATTGAGAGTTCCTCTGTGTCGTCGCCATCAGGAAGGATGCCTCGCCCCGTCTTTAAGGATGGCACCGTTGCTAAGGGAGCTTTGGCTGTCGGCCAAACCCTCCGGCTAGGTGGTTTTCTTATGACCGCCTGTTCGGCTTCTACACCGACGATGACCTCTCGAGCCATCAAAAACAATCTTCATGTCAGTTCGGAACTCGCCGAGCAGTTAGATCCGATGGAGCTTTCCTCCAAAAACGAGCTCTTGGATCGCTTCGCCGCCCTGGGAGTCGCTACGGATTACGACCAGATTGGGCCTAAAACCAATATGAGAGAGATTAACTCTCCCCAAGTCACCCATCACATTGCCGTGGTAGAGGGAAAGTGAGGCGACCCTTCGTCTATCTTAAGGACTCGCTACGTCCGGATTCCCGATCCCTCCAAGCCGGATACCTGCGGAGGGGAGGATATCACTCAAGACCTAAACTTAGAGTCACGCGACGGGCTAGATTCATTGGACAACACCCAGGGATCCAAATTTTTGAGTTCAGAAATTCCTCGGCCTCTGAGCCGCAGACCGGGTGAGGCTTCGGATTTAACCCCACCCACCCACCCCAACATTTGCGATCTATCCAAAATCAGGCAAGAGCCCGACGAAACAGTACATCATTACTGGGCTAGATTCCTCCTGGTTAAGAATAGGCTAAGGGACTGCCGCGAGGAAGACGCAATCTTAATCTTCTGCAATAATTGCACAAACAAGGGAATACTGAACGCCATATGTCGCCGTGATATCACACGCTTCGCTGACTTGGCGTCCATTGTAGGAAAGTATTGTGCGATGGAAAGCGCCTGGAAAACCAAAATAAAATTTTGGGACAATCCAGCCCTAAATACAAACCCAGTCCGAAATAAAAGGGTGCAGCATAAGCAGACACCCAGGTCGGATACCAAAAAGCAAAAACCCTCTATAGGGCATGGAACCGTACTGGAGGGATGGCTTAATGGACCCTGTAAAATTCACAGTATAGAGGACGACACACCAACTCATAGCCTTAGAGCATGTTGGATACTCTGGCAGGTGGCCAAAATTGGCAAAAACCTCCTAATTCCGGAGGCCACAGAAAGCCACCTGTCGGGGTAATGGGCCACGGGTAGGCCAACCCGAGTCCCACAACCTTTCAAGACATCGGGGCAGGCTGCGCCCCTCAAGACCCCAGGGCGAAGAGCCGCCTCCTGAGGAGTCGATGGCAAGACGGCCTACTGCCTGCTCACGGCCGAGTCCCAGGGACGACTTCCAGAGAAGCCGGCTTTGGGGAGTCGGCCATCGACTCCAAACAAACCCGATGACCTCAACAAAGGGGACAAGGCAGGGGCGTGGCTACAGTGAAGCCCACCCCTGCCCCTCACCAAGGGCAGGCATGGCCGCTGCACGCCGTACCCCGGAAGATCTCCATGCGGCGTGGCATTGTTGCCATGCCGGCCCTGACATCAGCACCGCAGGGCCGAATCCTGCACCCACGACAGCTTGTCTGTACGGCCTGGAGGCAGCAGGCCCCACCAGTCAGTGAGACCTCGGGAGACGGCAGGAGAACCACCAGTCGGACCCATCGGAGTCGGCCCAGGGAAGTCGGCCGAGCCTTCCCCCGGGGCGCACGCGCCATTAATCAAGATGTGATGGGGAGAGGCAACAGTGATCGTCCGCCAGGCGGCGGGGCTGTTTCGACGACCTCATGATCCAGCCCGCGTCATCAGAAGCACGGCTACAGTAAGCAGCAGCCGGCAAGACCCGCCAGCGGCGGACGCAGGTTGTCGGCTCCGTTCCCGGCCAGTCAGCGGGGCCCACCAGTCGGCGGGCCCCAGCGGTCGGCAGAGAAGACGGAGGCTAGAGACACTAATGGATTACCGTTGTACCCCTGGGGGTAGGCCTATATAAACCCCCCAGGGCACCCATGCAAAGGGTTGGAACCCATTAGCTCTAGACCAGATCATATAGAAGGGCAGAGCTAGCCTTGCCCTCCCCTGCCACCAGAAAACAGCTCAAGGAGCAACCGTGTAAGCACGTTGCCGTAGTGATCATGCGGAGATCCCGCAGAGCAGCAGTAGGGGTATTATCTCCCCGGAGAGCCCCGAAGCTGGGTAAGATTCACCGGCGTGCATGTCTTCGCCTTATCCCATTTCCAGGCACCGGCGATGTTCTACTTGCCCCCACCATGATAAGCCATCCGTTGGCATATGTCGCACACAACCCCCGACATTTGGCGCCCACCGTGGGACCTGGTGCACCGCCGTCCGGAGATCTGTTCTAGACGGGAAACCTTTTTCTCCCTGGCGAGCGCAGCCAGCCAGGCATGCCAGACGAAGTTTGCGCCGATGCGCTAAGCGGCGTTGAGATCTCCTGTGCGGTCAGCTCCTTGGCCAAACTCGTCGGCGAGGTCCGCCTCTCCGGCGAACCTGCATCCAACGCAGGCACGGGCGGCCCCGAGAACCTCCTCGCGGGCCTCCTCGATCAACTCCACGTTTCCGGCGAGCCTGCCTTACACTTGGAGTCCGTAGGCTCCACTAACCCAATGCTAGTCGACTCCGACACCGCGTCGCTCGACGCGTTCCCCACCAATGTTGTGGTCTACGATGAACCTCTCCCCCACACGGAGAGCGACGGAAGCACCGTCACTGAGGTGCTAGTCATCAGTCATGACGAGCTCCCCGGCGGAGGAGCGCCCGACTCACTCGGTGCGGCGCTGCAAGACCTAACTGCGCCCATTCCGGAAGACGCTGACGCAGAGACGTTGGAGGCGCGCCGCCTCTAGCTCGTTGAAGGCGCGAAGAAGCTGGCCAGCATGAGGCGCTTGTCAGAAGCCTACCAACGGGAGATGGATCGCGCCGTCAGCGGCTCGCCGGCCCCGGCGGGGCCCAACCGCCTTGGCGCGGTCCAGCAGCGCGGCGTAGCCATCACCAACCTGTTTGGGGCAAGCCGCCCTATGTACGCTACACCAGCGGAGAACATCCGAGCCGCCTAGGCAGCGGCGGACGAGCTGGACAATTTCGAGGGCGAAGAACGCCGCCTCATGATGGAGCGAGTCCAGCGGCTTCTCGACGCGGCCGCCGCGCAGAACGAGGCTGACTGCCGTGCGGAGGCTCCTCAACAGCCCGTCGATGACCCTCACCGAGATCAAGGCGCGATGTCTCGGACGCCGGCTGGCGGCGCCCGAGGAAGAAGAGACAAGGAGCTGACTGTCGCCCAAGAGCGTGACCGAGACGGTCGCCCAAGAGCAGTGGAACGACGGGACGACTGTCTGCCTCCCCCTCCCCGCAAGGAGAGGCGAGTCTCCCCGCCGCCTGTTGACCATCCGACTCTCGGTGACCACCTTGGCCGCCGAGAGGGAGTTGGTGAGAACGACGCCCGCCACCGGATCGACCGACTCCACCGATCCTTAGCGCTGGAAGAAGAAGACGAGCTGGGTCCGCCTTGTATCAGGCCCCGCATTCGGGACGAACCCTTTCCCAGATTGTTCACACTCCCAAGAGACACGCCCAAGTATACCGGCTCCGTGAAGCCGGAAGACTAGCTAGTCGACTACTCCACGGCTGTCAGCATAGCAAACGGTAACAAGCGTGTCGCCGTAAAGTACGTTCCCCTCATGCTCCAGGGCACGGCCCGGACATGGCTGAACAGCCTAAAGCCCCGCAGCATCAACAGCTGGGTCGACTTCACCGAAGCGTTCGTCCGCAACTTCACCAGCACATACAAGCGTCCTCCGAAGCCTTGTCAGCTCTCCTTGTGCGTGCAAGGCCCCGACGAGTCGACTCGCGATTACCTCACGCGTTGGCCCGAGCTCCAGAACTCCTGCGAGGGCATGCATGAGGTACAGGCCATCGAGTACTTCACGGCCGGGTGCAGAGAAGGCACCCTCCTCAAGCACAAGCTCATTTGCGACGAGCCAGAAACCCTCGACGAGCTGCTGATCATAGCAGACAAGTACGCCACAGCCGACTCCTTCATGAAGGCGGAAATTTAGATCAGCACAACTCGCAAAGTGGCTCCTCAAGCTCCAAGAACTCCGGCGGCAGATGCCGGTCGGTGACAATAGCAGGGCGACAACAAGCGCAAGGCCCCGCAGCCGGCTTCCAACAGCCGGCAGGTCGCGACCGTCGAAGCCCAGCAGCCAGATGAGCAGCCTCCGCCCAAGCGACAGAAAGGCGGCAAGCCAAACTAGTTGCCTGCCTTCTCCTATGAGCAGACCTTGGATGGACCTTGCAAGTTCCACAGCGGCGCAAAGCCATTGAATCACACCACCCAGAAGTGCCACTGGCTCACCAGGATCGCCAAGGGAGACGGCCACCTGCCTCCCCCACCTGCTGGGCACCCGCCTCCACCTCTGCCCCAGCAGCCGGCTGTCAGGCCGGTCGGCACAGTACAAGACGAATACCCTGAAGAGCATGGAGCCTATGTGGTGTTCACCAGTGTGGCTGATGATCGACGCAGCAGGCGGCTGCAGCGGCAAGAGATGAACGCAGTAGCGTCGGAGACGCCAGAATTCATGCACTGGTCTGAGAGGCCCATCAGCTGGAGCAGGGCTGACCACCCAGAAGTGATGCCAAGTCCGGGCTCTTATGCATTGGTCCTGGACGCCACCTTTGCTATGGACAGACGATCCGCACGTTTCTCTCGAGTTCTGATAAACGGGGGCAGCAACATCAATATCCTATACAAGGACACCATGGAGAAGTTAGGAATCAAGCAAAGACAGCTTCAGAACAGCCGAACTGTGTTCCACGGCATTGTTCCCGGGCTTTCCTGCTCGCCAATCGGCAAGATCCTGATGGACATCCTCTTTGGGGACAAAGACCACTTCTGTAGAGAGCCCGTTTGGTTTGAGGTGGTGGATCTTGAGAGCCCATACCATGCGCTGCTTGGCCGACCTGCCTTGGCCATGTTCAAGGCGGTCCCCCACTACGCCTACCTCAAGATGAAGATGCCCAGTTCCAAGGGAATTCTTAGTGTGGCTGGTGACTACCAGAAGTCGTCTGCTTGCGCAGCAGAGAGCAGTCGGCTGGCCGAGTCCTTGGTAATCGCGGCTGAGAAGCGGCTCCTTGAGCAAGTTGTGGCGATGGCCGGCAAGCAACCTGAGGTGTCGCCCAACCCAAAAGAGTCGGAGGCTGAGGGTTCGTTCAAGCCGGCCAAAGAGACAAAGAAGATACCCTTGGACCCGGAGCACCCAGAGAGGTACGCCATCGTAGGTGCAAACCTCGACAGCAAATAGGAAGGCGAGCTCGACGATTTCCGCCGTGAGAATCGGGAGATCTTCGCATGGTCCCCCAAAGACATGCCAGGTGTACCGATGGAATTCGCCGAGCACAAATTACATGTTCGATCTGATGCAAAGCCGGTCAGACAGCCCCTGCGCCGCTTATCAGAAGAGAAGAGAAGAGTTGTCGGAGAAGAGATAGCCCGACTCCTAGCAGCCGGCTTCATTATGGAAGTATTCTTTCCAGAATGGCTAGCAAATCCGGTCTTGGTACTGAAGAAGAACAAGCAGTGGCGAATGTGTATTGACTACATGAGCCTTAACAAGGCGTGCCCCAAGGACCCATTTCCTTTACTAAGAATCGATCTGGTGATAGACTCCACAGCCGGATGCGAGCTGTTGAGTTTTTTGGATGCATACTCAGGATATCACCAGATCAAGCTAAACTCGGCTGACAGACTAAAAACTGCTTTCATCACGCCGTTTGGAGCCTTCTGCTACCTCACCATGACGTTCGGCTTAAGGAACGCTGGCGCCACCTTTTAGCATTGCATACAGAAGTGCCTCCTCAAGCAGCTTGGCAGGAACGCCCACGTTTACGTGGACGACGTGGTGGTGAAGATGGAACAGCGTGGAACACTGCTGGAAGACCTCAAGGAGACTTTTGAGAACCTGGGCCGGTTCCAGATCAAGCTCAACCCCGATAAGTGCGTCTTCGGAGTACCAGCCGGCCAGCTCCTAGGTTTCCTAGTCTCTGAACGCAACATAGAATGCAACCCAGTAAAAATCTAGGCCATTGAGAGAATGGAGGTACCCAGCCGACTGCTGGATGTGCAGAAGTTCACCGGCTGCTTAGCGTCCATCAGTCGATTCATCAGTCGGCTGGGCGAGAAAGCTCTCCCCTTATACCAGCTCATGAAGAAGACCACCTTTTTCGAGTGGAACCATAAGGCGGACGAAGCTTCCCACCAGTTGAAGAAGATGCTGACTACTCCCCCCGTCCTGGCGGCTTCGACTCCCAAGGAACCTATGCTCCTGTACATCGCCGCCACTAGCCGAGTAGTCAGCACGGTCATTGTAGTGGAGCGCAAGGAGGAAGGCAAGGTGCTACCTGTCCAGAGACCGGTATATTACCTGAGCGAGGTACTGTCGACCTCCAAGCAGAACTACCCCCACTACCAGAAGATTTGCTATGGTGTACACTTTGCTACCAAGAAATTGAAGCCTTACTTTCAAGAGCATCCAATCACGGTGGTCTGCATGGCCCCACTTGCCGAGATCGTCGCTAGCCGAGATGCTTCTGGTCGAGTGGCCAAGTGGGCCATAGAGCTGGCTCCTTACACCATCCACTACCAACCCCGCACCGCTATCAACTCACAAGCACTAGCCGACTTCCTCGTCGACTGGGCTAAGACCCAGTACCTACCTCCAGCACCTGATTCCACCCATTGGCGGATGCATTTCGACGGCTCCAAGATGCACACTGGCTTGGGAGCCGGCGTCGTCCTCACCTCTCCCAAAGGCGACAAGCTCAAATATGCGCTGCAAATCCACTTCGCCGCCTCCAATAACGTCGCCGAGTACGGGGCGCTCATTCACGGGCTCCGGCTTGCCAAAGAGCTTGGCATCCACCGGATCTTGTGTTATGGCGACTCAGACTTAGTGGTCCAGCAATCATCTGGCGACTGGGACGCAAAAGATGCAAACATGGCGAGCTACCGTTTCCTTGTGCAGCAACTCAACGGGTATTTCAAAGGGTGCGAGTTCCTCCAAGTGCCAAGAAATGACAACGACCAAGCAGATGCATTGACACGAATCGGCTCTACCCGCCATGAAATACCATCTGGTGTCGCCCTTCAACGCCTCCTCAAGCCGTCTATCAAGCCTTCACCAGAATCAGACTCCATTTTTGTGCCGGCTCCCCCCGAAGACGTCGGATCCGACTCCAGAGCTCTGGCAGTCAGAACAAAGATTTTGGCGGAAGACCCCAAGGCTGCCATAGCCAAACCCGGCCCGGGGACTGCGGTGGCGGACTCGAAGACTCCAGAACCCGGCCCAAGGACTGCGCCAGTCGGCCTGGGGACTTCATCAACCCAACAAGCGGCTGTTGACTCCAACCCGCCGCCTCCCAGCCCAACCGCCCTCGTCCAAGTCGCAGTTCTGGCAGTCAAGGAAATAGCAGCACCCTAATGGGCCCAGCCCATCCTCAAATTCCGGGTGAACAAAGAGCAGCCGACTGATGAAACTTTAGCTCGGCAAATACAACGCCGGGCGGCAGCCTACACCATTGTCAATAGAGAGCTGGTCAGGCGCATCGTCACTGGTGTCTACCAGCGCTGCATAGAGCCAGAGCAAGGCCAAGCGATTCTCAAAGACATCCATCAAGGCGAGTGCGGCCACCATGCGGCTTCAAGAGCACTCGTCGCCAAAGACTTTCGACACGGTTTCTTCTGGCCAACTACCTTGGAAGAGGCCAAGGAACTGGTCCAAAAATGCAAAGGGAGTCAGAAGTTCAGCTCCAAGCCGCACCAACCAGCTTCTACACTCAAGACCATCCCCATTGCCTGGCCTTTCGTAGTTTGGGGACTAGACATGGCGGGACCATTCAAAACAGCACGAGGTGGTTTAACTCACTTACTTGTCGCAGTGGAAAAGTTCACCAAGTGTATAGAAGCAAAGCCAATCAAGAAGCTGAACGGTCCGACTGCCATAACTTTCATCTCCGATATCACAATTCGGTACGGCATACCACACAACATCATCACCGACAACGACACAAATTTCGCCAAAGGCGCCTTGGCCCGTTTCTATGCAACACATGGCATCCGACTTGAAAGTGCAACTATCCCTAGGTGGTATTGGTAATTTATAACAACATATAGCTCATTGAGCTAGTGCTATTCCAAGATGATTATTTCAGGAAAGCTCAATGATTGGCATGGCATGGATGTGAAAGTGGAATCCTCAAAATGCTAAGGACAAAGAATTGGCTCAAGCTCAAAAGTTCAAGACTCTTCATTTTATATTTTAGTGATCCAAGATCACATTGAGTCTTTAGGAAAAGCCAATACTATCAAGGAGGGATGAGGTGTTGCTTAATGAGCCTCTTGCTTTATGTGCTTAGTGATATGCTCCAAAATCCTCAACCACCTTTCCATATCCACAAATGACCTAAACCCTAAGCCAAACTCAGTCATACTGATTCTTTCAATCCGGCGCCACCGAGTTTCACTTGTCATTTGCCACTGCCAAACCCTAGCAATTCGGTCCTACCGATAAGGATCTCGGTCTCACTGAGATGGGCTTGCAAACTCTCTGTTTCCCTTTTGTAACTTTTCGGTCTCACCGAAAGAGCGAATCGGTCCCACCGAGAATGCAAGGTAAACTCTATGTTTCCTTCTTGTAACTTTTCGGTCTCACCAAAAGAGCAAGTCGGTCCCACCGAGTTTGCCTGACCAACTCTCTGTTTAGCTAATTGCCGAACTCGGTCTCACGGAGTTTGTGCGATCGGTCTCACCGAGATTACGTTATGCCCAAACCCTAACCGAATCGGTCCTACCGAGTTGCATCTCAGTCCCACCGAAATTCCTAACGGTCACTAGGTTTACCATTTCGGTCAGACCGAGTTTTCTGATTCGGTCCCACCGAGATTGGTAGATTGTGTGTAATGGTTGGATTTTGTGTGGAGGCTATAAATACCCCTCCACCTCCTCTTCATTCGAAGAGAGAGCCATCAGAACACATACATCATTCCTACTCATATGTTCTGAGAAAGAACCACCTACTCATGTGTTGAGACCAAGATATTCCATTCCTACCATATGAATCTTGATCTCTAGCCTTCCCCAAGTTGCTTTCCACTCAAATCTTCTTTCCACCAGATCCAAATCCTATGAGAGAGAGTTGAGTGTTGGGGAGACTATCATTTGAAGCACAAGAGCAAGGAGTTCATCATCAACACACCATTTGTTACTTCTTGGAGAGTGGTGTCTCCTAGATTGGCTAGGTGTCACTTGGGAGCCTCCGACAAGATTGTGGAGTTGAACCAAGGAGTTTGTAAGGGCAAGGAGATCGCCTACTTCGTGAAGATCTACCGCTAGTGAGGCAAGTCCTTCGTGGGCGATGGCCATGATGGAATAGACAAGGTTGCTTCTTCGTGGACCCTTCGTGGGTGGAGCCCTCCGTGGACTCGCGCAACCATTACCCTCCGTGGGTTGAAGTCTCCATCAACGTGGATGTAGGATAGCACCACCTATCCGAACCACGGGAAAACATCCGTGTCTCCAATTGCGTTTGAATCCTCCAAACCTTTCCCTTTACATTGTTGCAAGTTGCATGCTTTACTTTCTGCTGCCAATAAACTCTTTGCATGCTTGCTTGAATTGTGTGATGATTGCTTGACTTGCTCTAAGATAGCTAAAATCTGCCAAGAACTAAAATTGGGAAAAGGCTAAGTTTTTATTTGGTCAAGTAGTCTAATCACCCCCCTCTAGACATACTTTCGATCCTACAAGTGGTATCAGAGCTTTGGTCTCCATTTGCCTTGATCTCCATAGCTTTTGGTGGTCATAGCCTTGGTTTCACAACCTAGGAGAGTATGGCATCTAGCGAGGGAAACTATCACCGTAGAGGTCCTTACTTTGATGGCACTAATTTTGCTAGTTGGAAGCATAAAATGAAAATGCATATTCTTGGACATAACCCCGCCGTATGGGCTATTGTTTGTGTTGGTTTGCAAGGTGAGTTCTTTGATGGGAGAGAACCAAACCGTGAAGCTACCGCGGATGAGTTGAAGATGTTGCAATACAATGCTCAAGCTTGTGATATTCTCTTCAATGGATTGTGCCCCGAAGAATTCAACAAAATCAACGGCCTTGAGAATGCAAAGGAAATTTGGGATACTTTGATTGATATGCACGAAGGTACGGACTCCGTCAAGGAATCCAAGTTGGATGTGCTCCAAAGTCAACTTGACAAGTTCAAGATGAAGGATGGTGAAGGTGTCGCTGAAATGTACTCTAGGCTTGCTCTCATCACAAATGAGATTGCTGGCTTAGGAAGAGAAGAGATGACTGATAGATTCATCATCAAGAAGATCCTAAGAGCCTTGGATGGGAAATATGATACCGTGTGCACATTAATCCAAATGATGCCCAACTACAAAGATCTCAAGCCAACGGAAGTAATTGGAAGGATTGTAGCTCATGAGATGTCACTCAAGGATAAAGAGGAACTTCACAATAAATCAAGTGGTGCCTACAAAGCGTCATGTGAAGTCCCCACATCATCAAGTGAGAAACAAAACTTCAATGAAGAATTGAGCTTAATGGTGAAGAACTTCAACAAGTTCTACAAGAGTAGACACAAAGATAGAAGCTTCAAGTCAAGGTCCTACAATGACAAAAGATCTTCTAGTTGAGAGCGAAACTGCTATAATTGTGGAAGACCCGGACACTATTCCAATGAGTGTACGGCTCCCTACAAGAGAAGAGAAGATTCTCCAAAAAGAAGAAGCAAAGAATCTCCACCAAGAGAGAGAAGGAGTAGAGATGATCATTATGAACGAAGATACTCACGGAGAAGCAAGGATTCGGAAAGGAAGGAAAAATCATCAAGGAGCTATACAAAACAAAGACATCAAGCTCATGTTGGTGAATGGGTAGCCGGCTCCGACTCCGACAGCCACTCCGGGAGAAGTTATCACTCCGACTCCGAAGATACTCAAGATGAAGGTGTTGCCGGTCTAGCACTTGTGTCAACCAACTCCTACGACATATTTGACTCACCAAATGAATGAATTGGAAGATGCTTCATGGCCAAAGGTCCTAAGGTAACACACCCCGAGTACGTTGACTTTAATAGTGATGAAGATGACTTGTTAGGTGATAATGATTTGCTTGTTGACAACTCTAGTGATGAATACTATGGTAAAATATCAATTAATCATGCTAAAACGAATGACAATGATAAGGAGAAGATTGAGGCTCTAACTAAAGAACTAAACACTCTTAAGTTAGCCCATGAAACTATCTTCTAAGATCATCGAGAATTTTTAAGAGCTCATGAGAAATTACGCTTTGAAAAGCTCAATCTTGAGCAAGAGCATGAGTTCTTAAAGGCAATCAATGATGATCTCCGCAAGAAAAGTTCTTCTTACATTGCCAAGCGTTTACTATTATCCACTTACATGCCTCAAGTCAAGTCTAGTAACAAGAACAAGAAATATTCTTCCTCTAGTAGTAACAATGATCATGCTAAATCCAATATTGTTGCTTCTAGTAGTTCTCTTGATTCCACTAATGATTCTCTTAGCCAAATTACACTTGAGCAAGAAAATAGCTTATTGAAGGGAATCATAGAGAAAGGAGTGTACAAGAGCCTTGCCGGAAGTAAGCAATTCGAGGAAATTGTGCGCAAGCAAGGAATGCACCGGAAGAATCAAGGTGTTGGTTTTGAACGAAAGTTCAATGCCAATGGAGTTGAATGGGAAGAAGATCAATACCCCAGGACAAAGTTTGTTCCTCAACAAGAGAAGTATGACACTTCTTTCAAGGGGACACAAGCTCAAGATCATCTTCCACCACAAGACTACAAGCAAAAAGGCAAGGACAAGCTTCAAGAGGAGATTGATGCATTTGAAGAAGCTCCTAAGACCTTAGTCAAGTGGATTCCCAAGACTACTTCAAGTTCCACTACATCAAGTACGACTACAACTCCAAGGATTCCCATCAAGATGGTGTGGATCCAAAAGAAGAAGAACTAGAGAGTTCTTGAGGGTGACTCCGCCAACATACTTCACTCTTATCATTTTGGCAAGAACAAGTGCAATCAACTTCCACATCTTGCACTAGTGCAAGGAGTCACAAACCCTCTTGTTGGTAAGACAAGGGACAAGGTAACCTAAAGTTTTCATGGACATCATCTTGTGTGTGCATTACTCTATGTCTATGGATATCCTTGTTTGTTCCTTGTGGGACTAACCCATGTAGGTATTGAAAGTGCAATTCACTCAAATGGATAGCTCCAAGTGATCTACATCAACATTGAGCATCCACATCTTCAACATCTACATGAACTCATCATCGACAAAACCCAAGGTTTGTTCATCCCTCTTAGGGGGGATATCACATCTAGGGGGAGCTTTACTCTAAGACTTGAGCTAAAGCAACTCTAAAGATGTGAATACAACAATGCTTTATGTAAAAGTGGTAACCCCACTTGAGCTTAAACTATGAGTATGACCTATGATCAAGTGTTCTCACTTGACTCCTAAGTCAATATACTCATATATAGATGACCTAGTCATCGCAAATTGCTTGATAGATGCTAGAATTGGCTGTGCATGCTTTGCCACATATTTCATTTGCCATCTTATTGTGTGAGCATGTTGGTTGCATATTTTACTCATTCGAGGACATCCACTTGTTGTTTTGATTGTTTGGCTTTCTTCTTTTGCCAAGTGGATGGACAAGAATGCCTAAGAACCTCCTCTAGCTATCTATGCTTTTCTCGTCTCAAACTCTATTCATGCTGCATCACAAAACTTGATCAAGTCAGATTCGAACCACTCTGTGTGAGGAGCGCTCGAAGTCCCCGATTCGTCATAGACTTAAACTTCCAAAACCTCTTTATGAATCTCGGTCTGACCGATACTCCATTTTCGGTCCTACCGAGTTCATTAAGTTGATCTAGGTTTTCGATCTCGGTGCAACCAATTTGAAATTTTCGGTCACACCGAGTTGCAATAACTGCACACAGTTTTGCATCTCGGTGCCACCAAGTTGTTCCACTCGGTCACACCGACAGGGTCGGGCTATATATAGTGACGGGAATTTTTTTGGAAATTTCTCTGAAACCTCTTCGCCCGCGCGATAGCCTGCTCTGCCTTCGTGGTCTCCGGATCATCTTCTCGCCGCCAGCAGCCTCCAGTCGCTGGTCTCCGCCGCCGTCAACGGAATTCTGCCCCGCCGTTGCCGCCGTAGCGAGTCTCCGCCGAACTAGGGTATGGACTCGATCTTTGTGCTATTCTCCACTCCGATTCCTAGCACATTGTGATCATCATGATTCTTGCCACGATTGAAACACTCCTATCCAGTCAATGAACTCGTAGATTAGGTTTAATTCGAAAATTTTAGGGTTAGGTTTCCGCCAAAACCATCTTGGACCCACCGAGTTGAAAAACTCGGTCCCACCGATCTAGCATTTGCCATTGCACAAGTGAAACTTGGTCTGACCGAGAATAACTTATCGGTGCGACCGATTTTGGAATTCTATGAAACCCTAGCAGTCTCGGTGCCACTGAACTATGACTCGGTCTGACCGAGTTCACCAGTTCTGGTGCCAAAACTGCTTCGGTGTCACCGAGTTTGAAAATCGGTAGATCCGAGATGCTTTCTGTGGAAAACTAAAACTAAGTTTTTGAATTAATCTTTTGCAAAAATCTCTGCTTTTTGTGATGCTCATCCACTTTATCTTATCCATAATCTAGTCACAGGGTCAGCAGTCAGTTTGCAACATGTCTGATCAAAGTGACAGCCAGAATGTGTCTGAGCAGCAAGTTGTGATGAGTGAGGGCACTAGCCTCTCAAGTTCTTCTGATGATGGCAGCATGAGCACCCCCAGCAATCTGCCTAAGGCTGCCACACGTCAAAGGAAGAAGAGAACGTCTGATTCTGAGGATGAATACTATGTGGCAGAGGAAGAGGCCACGTCGAAGAGAGCTGAGCCAGCAGCATGCACAAAGCCAGGCCTGAAAATCAAAAGGCCAGCAGGCAGGCAGCCCATGTCAAAGGCTAGGGCTTCAACTGTCAAGCCTGCTCCCATTGAGCCCATTGCTGCTGAGGGCAAGGAGAGGAAAGAGAGGGTCCAGAAGACTGTAGCCAGAGTGCTTGGGAAGGCCTCCATCATGGTAGATGAGGAGGAAGAAGAAGAAGAGGTTGCTGCACCAGCACCCAAGGCAGCCAAACTCATGGGAGATGCTATAAGGTCAAGAACAGCTACATCCAAGCCCAAGGAAGCACCTAAGGCTGCATCTAAGCCTAAGAGTGCACCAAGGAGAAACACACGAAGCATCCCAGCTGCGGAAAAGAACCAGGCCCCAGTGCCTGAAGCAATCAAAGAAGAGGAAGAGAGTGTCCTTAGGAAGCTCAAGCCCAAGATCCCAGAACACAACGATGCTCATCCTGTGGCTGAGGATATGAAGCTCAGGAGAGATTCAGGGCTGAGGAAATGGAGAGAAGCAGATCCATATGCTTCTAGGAGAAGGACTATCGTGGATTACAGATTTCATACCAAGGAGCAGCAAGATTTCTATGAGACTATTTTGCTTGACAAGAAGCCAATCGTTTGTGACATGAGATGGGTCGACTGGACCTACATCAAGGACAACGAAGAGTACTACCCGGGTGTATTTGATAGCTTTAGTGCGTGTGGAGTTGCAGACTTTGTTGGGCAGAAGCTCACAAAGTGGAACGAGGAGCTGATCATGCAATTCTACTCCACAGCACACTTTTATCCGGATGGCAGGATCACATGGATGTTAGAGGGTACAAGGTACCAATCCACCGTTGAAGAATGGGCGAAGTTGATCAATGCCCCAGAGGAGCAAGCTGATGACTTGGACATTTATGCCAAGAAAAAGATGGATCACAACTCCATGTCCAACATGTACAAGGAGATCCCGAATGAAGCGCTCGACACGTTCAAGTTTGGCTCAGTGCACTATCTGCTCTCAGGATTGCCTACGATCAACTGGATCCTTAGGCACACCCTTCTGCCCAAATATGAAGATCACAAGATGATCAGAGGTCACGCGATCAACTTGCTTCATGCCTTTGACGTGCCTCAGAAATTCAAGGTCATGAGTCTCATTGTGGAAACAATCAAGAGGACAGCTGCAGACCAGAAGAGGAGTTGTGGGTATGCCCCACAGATTCAGGAGCTCATCAACTCCAAGATGGGCACGGGCGTGTATTTATTGGATAAGGAACACATGCCCATCCGTCCAGATTTTGAGGATAACCAAGTGGTTATGACTGAGAATGAACCCTCATCTGCCCATGCACAAGCTCAGAAGGAGAAGGCGAAGAAGAGGAAAGCTGCCAGGATGCCTACTCAAGCAGAGGCATCTGATTACTTCTTGAAGACCAAACAAGAGCAGCTCGGTTACCTGATAGCGTCCACCCTGCGCATTGAGCAGAGTTTAGCTACCCTGACTCAGAACCAGGCGAGCCTAGAGAGGATCATGGAACAGAGGTTCTATGACATGGACATCAAGGTGACAGAGATACAGACCGCCGTGGAGCAGCTTCAGGAGGACATGAATGAGAGGAGAGGAAGGACCACGACTGATGCTTTTGCGAGGGTGCCACGAGGTCTGAGGTTGTCTGCATTGCCAGTTGCTGACACCAGAGCCACAACGTCTGCGCCAGCCACAGCCTCAGTTCCACCAGCTCCAGCATCCACTTCAGCCTCGACTCCGACCACTTCTACCGAAGGCTTCGTCCTTGGCGTGCTCCGGACTCCTCCACCAGCTGAAGATCAATCCTGAGCGTCGACTTAGCACTCTGCATTTTCTAGGAACTTTTTGGTAACTTGTTGCCAAAGGGGGAGAAAATGTATAGATCATAGGCTTCGAGAGAGAGTGTTGCTTTTATTCTCTCTTGTTTATTTGGTGGTTTTTCGAACTTTGTTTGCTTGCGTGTGCGATACTATGTCATTATTCGTGAGACATCGATGATCAAGTGTTTGATCATAAGCTACACTTAATGGTTGCTTGATGCTTGCTAAATATTATCATTCTATCTATTGTCTGTAATCATTCACTATTCTTGGTGATGAGTGCATGTATTTCAATCTTATCATTTTTGAGCGCTCCACCAAGATGTATGTGACATGGAAGAGTAACCCATGATTCTAACTCCTTGTGCATTTGCAGTCCAAAGCAAATTTTAAATATGCACAAATTTAGGGGGAGCTCTTAGTTATCACATACTTCTCAAAGCGACGATATATTTCATGCTTATTATCATTTGTCGAAGCTTTGATCTATATGTTGTCATCAATTACCAAAAAGGGGGAGATTGAAAGTGCAACTATCCCTAGGTGGTTTTGGTAATTTATAACAACATATAGCTCATTGAGCTAATGCTATTCCAAGATGATTATTTCAGGAAAGATCAATGATTGGCATGGCATGGATGTGAAAGTGGAACCCTCAAAATGCTAAGGACAAAGAATTGGCTCAAGCTCAAAAGTTCAAGACTCTTCATTTTATATTTTAGTGATCCAAGATCACATTGAGTCTTTAGGAAAAGCCAATACTATCAAGGAGGGATGAGGTGTTGCTTAATGAGCCTCTTGCTTTATGTGCTTAGTGATATGCTCCAAAATCCTCAACCACCTTTCCATATCCACAAATGACCTAAACCCTAAGCCAAACTCGGTCATACCGATTCTTTCAATCCGGCGCCACCGAGTTTCACTTGTCATTTGCCACTGCCAAACCCTAGCAATTCGGTCCTACCGATAAGGATCTCAGTCTCACCGAGATAGGCTTGCAAACTCTCTGTTTCCCTTTCGTAACTTTTCGGTCTCACCGAAAGAGCGAATCGGTCCCACCGAGAATGCAAGGTAAACTTATGTTTCCTTCTTGTAACTTTTCGGTCTCACCAAAAGAGCAAGTCGGTCCCACCGAGTTTGCCTGACCAACTCTATGGTTAGCTAATTGCCGAACTCGGTCTCACGGAGTTTGTGCGATCGGTCTCACCGAGATTACGTTATGCCCAAACCCTAACCGAATCGGTCCTACCGAGTTGCATCTCAGTCCCACCGAAATTCCTAACGGTCACTAGGTTTACCATTTCGGTCAGACCGAGTTTTCTGATTCGGTCCCACCGAGATTGGTAGATTGTGTGTAACGGTTGGATTTTGTGTGGAGGCTATAAATACCCCTCCACCTCCTCTTCATTCGAAGAGAGAGCCATCAGAACACATACATCATTCCTACTCATATGTTCTAAGAAAGAACCACCTACTCATGTGTTGAGACCAAGATATTCCATTCCTACCATATGAATCTTGATCTCCAGCCTTCCCCAAGTTGCTTTCCACTCAAATCTTCTTTCCACCAGATCCAAATCATATGAGAGAGAGTTGAGTGTTGGGGAGACTATCATTTGAAGCACAAGAGCAAGGAGTTCATCATCAACACACCATTTGTTACTTCTTGGAGAGTGGTGTCTCCTAGATTGGCTAGGTGTCACTTGGGAGCCTCCGACAAGATTGTGGAGTTGAACCAAGGAGTTTGTAAGGGCAAGGAGATCGCCTACTTCGTGAAGATCTACCGCTAGTGAGGCAAGTCCTTCGTGGGCGATGGCCATGATGGAATAGACAAGGTTGCTTCTTCGTGGACCCTTCGTGGGTGGAGCCCTCCGTGGACTCGCACAACCGTTACCCTCCGTGGGTTGAAGTCTCCATCAACGTGGATGTAGGATAGCACAACCTATCTGAACCACGGGAAAACATCCGTGTCTCCAATTGCGTTTGAATCCTCCAAACCTTTCCCTTTACATTCTTGCAAGTTGCATGCTTTACTTTCTGCTGCCAATAAACTCTTTGCATGCTTGCTTGAATTGTGTGATGATTGCTTGACTTGCTCTAAGATAGCTAAAATCTGCCATGAACTAAAATTGGGAAAAGGCTAAGTTTTTATTTGGTCAAGTAGTCTAATCACCCCCCTCTAGACATACTTTCGATCCTACACGACTGGACCTAGCGTCCGTCGCCCATCCGCGGTCAAACGGCCAAGTGGAGCAAGCAAACGGCCTCATCCTGTCCGGCATCAAGCCTTGGCTGATCGAGTCTCTGGAGTTCTCGGCCGGCTGCTGGCTCGACGAGCTGCCAGCCTTCCTCTGGAGTCTGCGCACGACTCCAAACAAGTCAACTGGCTTCACGCCCTTCTTCCTCGTCTACGGTGCCGACGCCTTCATCCCAACGGACATAGAGTTCGACTCCCCATGAGTCAACATGTACACCGAGGAGGAAGCTGAAGAAGCACGACAAGACAGCGTCGATCTGCTGGAAGAGGGCCGGATGTTGGCACTCAGCCGGTCCAGCATCTACCAGCAGAGCCTGCGCCGATACCACAACAGGAAGGTCAGGCCAAGATCTTTCCAAGAAGGCGACCTTGTGCTCCGGCTGATCCAGCGAACAGCCGGCTAGCACAAGCTGTCGGCACCTTGGGAAGGCCCTTTCATCATCAGCAAAGTACTGGGTAACGATTCCTACTACCTGATCGACGCTCAGAAGCCCCGAGCGCGCAAGAGGGACGACTCCGGCAAGGAGACAGAGCGGCCATGGAATGCAAATCTCCTCCTAAGATTTTACAGTTGATGCAGTATGTACCACGCTACCTTTTGTATTAAGGTGCCAAGACTTCGGGCCCCCCGAGACGAACTCGGGGACTGCCCTCTTTTGTCTGTATGATAAAAATTATGCCTACAAATATGATACTCTTTGTCATGCCGCTTGGCACCGGGCTCGACAAGTCGGCCCGGGGACTTGCCGCCTTGCACTATGAAATGCTTCCTGCAGTCGGACAAGTAGTGTGTAACACCTAAACCGTCTTCTGTCAAAAGCCGCAGCTCGCAGAGCGACTATACGGTGGGCAGAGGTAAGGTAGAATGGGTGTTCGCGTGAAAAATGGTCAAGGACTCAAAGCATAGAAAATAGCTCAAGACGGCTTCCAGCCTTTCTCGCAAACCGACTCTTGGATAGTCAGATTGCCGCCTTTGTCGGATCACGGGTTCCGGCAGACCCTTAAGGTTCGAACACTGGGGTGCGCACGGAGATTACGCCTTCCACCTCCCCGTCTCACTAAGATCTGAACTACTGAAAGAACTACACAAGAGACACAAGGTTTATACTGGTTCGGGCCACCATTGTGGTGTAATACCCTACTCCAGTGTGTGGTTGGTGGATTGCCTCCTGGGGCAGGTGATGATGAACAATACAAGGAAGAACAGCCTCGCGAGGGTCTGTTCTTCGCTGGGGTGATGACCTGCTAGGAGGTGTTCAGTCACCCTCTCTCTCTCTCACTCACTCTCTCTGATTTGCTCTCACTTGTCGACCGTTTGTTTGCTATGTGGGTGGCTGGTCCTATTTATAGAGGCCCTGGTCCTCTTCCCAAATATTGAGAGGGAAGCGTGCCAACAATTGGCCAATTCGAAGGGGAACATATAGTACACTTATCCTGACTAAAGTTGGTCTTCGCCTGCCAAAGGCTCTGTGGTGACGCCGTGCTGGGCTCCATGGTGACCTCCGTCTCGTAGGCCGCCTGGTCTTGGTCTCGTTGCACCGAAATGGCAACCTTTGCCTGATGCCTCGGTACTCCGCGGCTGTGCTTGCCCCCTTTGCACCAAAGAGGAAAGAAGGACGCTGCGTGCGCTGGCGCCCGCCTGGCGCCCTGAGTTGTCACTGTCGGCGTTCTGGGACGGGGGTCCCCAGACTTGCCTTCCTGCGGCCTGCGGCGTGGCTCAAAGGAGGCCCAGCCTGGCCCATCTTCATCAACACAAGACTCAAGACCCTCGCGAGGGGCCAAGCCTCGCGGGGCGGGCGACGTGGTGCATCCTCAGGCGCAGCCTCCTCAGGCTGGCTCGCGAGGGGGCGGAGATATCAAGGCGGGGTAACTCGCGAGGTGCCCATGACGCAAGCCATGACGACTCAGGGTGCCAGGCGGGCGCTAGTGCGCGCAGCGTCCTTCTTTCCTCTTTGGTGCAAAGGGGGCAAGCGCAGCCGCGGAGTACCGAGGCATCAGGCAAAGGATGCCATTTCGGTGCAACGAGACCAAGACCAGGCAGACTACGAGATGGAGGTCACCATGGAGCCCGGCACGGCGTCACCGCAGAGTCTTTCGCAGGCGAAGACCAACTTTAGTCAGGATAAGAGTACTTGTTGTCCCCCTTCAAATTAGCGCGCCATTGTTGGCGCCCTTCCCGCTCAATATTTGGGAAGAGGCCCAGGGCCTTTGCCTATAAATAGGACCAGCCACTCACATAGGGGGGGGGGGTTGGCTCATTCAGTTCGCAAGCCGAGAGAAAGTGAGAGAGATAGAGAGAGGGGTGACTGAACTCCTACTGGCAGTTCATCGCCCCAGCCAAGAACAGACCCTCGCGAGGCTGTTCTTCCCTGTATTGTTCATCATCATCAGCCCCAAGAGGCAATCCACCCACCACACACTGGAGTTGGGTATTACACCACAATGGTGGCCCGAACCAGTATAAACCTTGTGTCTCTTGTGCGGTTCTTTTAGTAGTTTAGATCCTTGCAAGACGGGGAGGTAGAGGGCGTGATCTCCGCGCGCACCCCAGTGTTCGAACCTTAAGGGTCTGCCGGAACCTGGAATCCGACAGTCATGGCTTGCGTCATGGGCACCTCGCGAGGTACCCCGCCTCGATTTCTCCGCCTCCTTGCGAGCCAGCCTGAGGAGGCTGCGCCTGAGGATGCGCCGTGTCGTCTGCCCCGCGAGGCTTGGCCCCTCGCGAGGGTCTTGAGTCTTGTGTTGATGAATATGGGCCATGCTGGGCCTCCTTTGAGCCACGCCGCAGGCCACAGGCAGGCAAGTCTGGGGACCCCCGTTCCCAGAACACCGACGGCCTTCCATCCAACTTGCTCAAAGACTCTTAAAAAACGGCTAAGTACTCGCTTTCCCAAAGTAGCCAAGCACTTGATCCAGCAACAGTCCGCAGAGCGGCTGTCCGATTGGCAAGGGAGGCAACTAAGAGAAAGCGGCAAAGGAAAAAAAGCCAAAAAGAGCGATGAGCAAGAAAAGATAGAATGCACATAAATATATTTACATAACATAGGCCCTTGGCCGAATTTTCGAGTAGAGGTTCAAAATACACCCCGCGGGTGGAACGGTGCGAATTAACAAGTTCTTCAAAAGACTACTGAAGCAGACAAAACAAAGATACAGCGACAGCTTAGGAAGCAGCAGACGAACTCGGAGGGTCGGAGGAGGTGCCAGCGCCAGGCGTCGGGGCGGCCGGCTGGTTAGTCTCGGCTTGATCGCCTCCGGCGGCAGTCGGGTCGGTCGCACGCGGCTCATTGCTGGAGGCACAGTCAAGCTAAGGCTGGCCGTCTGCTCTGTCTTCTGGTGCCTTCGCCTCACCTCCATCCTCCACCTCGCCCTCTTCCTCGATGCTAGAGCCAATCACCTCCGCCGAGTCCTCGCCATAGTCTGGGTTCATCCCAAACCACTCCGGCGGTACCTCCTCGCCGTCTTCAGACCGATCGGGGACGAAGATGCTGGTGTCGGTGTACTCGGCGACCGCCGCAGCATGCTTGACGAGGGCATCTTCCGCGGCCGCCAGCTCCGGCTGGGCCTCCGACCGAAGCATGGCCAGACGATCTAGGTCCAGCCCCGGATACGATGCCTTGACGAACTCCAAGGCCCGGCGCGCTCCAGCTCGGGCCAAAGAGCCCTTCCATGCCTCAAGACGACCAGCTGCGACCTCCAGCCAGTCGGCCGTCAGGCTGGGGGTGCGTGGAGCCTGCATATCCGGCCACAGGGCGGCAATCGCCTAGGCCCCGACACGCTGAAGCCGGCGCAGCATCCGGTGAGCCGGCCGAAGGCAAGCCTCGATGCTCAGGATGTGCTCGTCAAGAGTTCGGGGGGCATCGGCGGCAATCTCTGCGCCCTCCGCCCTCCGACCTTCACGGTCAGCCTCGATGGCTTGGATGGCGGCCTGCGACTGCCCAGGGAAGAAATCTGCAAAACACGAAGAAACGAAGAAGCTAGTTAAAAAAACCAGGAGTCGGCACGACTTAAATCGGCAGCTCGAAGAAAGAAAATAAAGAGGCTCACCATCAACGATGTCTTCAATCTCATGGAAGCCGGAGGACAGCAGCGCCTCCTTGTCAGACTAGCAGGAGCACTCGCTCGCGAACTCGGCCAAGAGGGCGGTTTCCGTCTCCTCCGCCTCCCTCTGCGACTTCACGAGCAGCTCCTTCCGCTCTGCCAATTGAGTGGCCAGCAGATCGCGCTGCGTGGCGAGCTTGCTGCACTCCTCCTCTTTGGCGTGCAAAGCGGAGTTGGCGTTGCTCAGTTGCTATTGAAGAGCAGCGTTGGCCCCTGAGAAGAGGAAAGAAAGAAGGCGTCAAGCCACCGGTAAAGAAGGTTGCCGGAGAGATCTGGCCCAACTGCTCAGCAGTCGGCCCGAATCTCGGGGACTACAGCCCGCGGGTGCGCCAGCGCGCCCCTGCGAAGAAGGAAAAGGACTTACTCCGGCTCTCTGACAAATCGGCGGTCCGCTTCCCAGCTCTTCAACGTTACGGTTGAAGGCAGTAACGCGGAGGTTGTGGTAATCCTGCGACAAACGTTTCAGACAAAAAGTTAACACCCAAAGTTCATCAATTGGAGTTCCGGGCTGCCTGCTCAACAGCCAGCCCGAAACTCGGGGACTACACCCAGTGGGTGCGCTGGCGCACCCCCACAGAGAGGAACAAGGAAAACAAAGGCCAAAGGAAAAACATACCCGGACGGCTGCCCGCGACGCCAGGTACGCCTAGTTGCAATTCTGGAGAGCATCGTCCTCGACACGAAGCTTCGCCTGGAAATCCAGAAGCGGCTGGCACAGCGGCCCTATGCCGCCTCCTCACACCCGCCCAATGGGCGCGGCGCTCGTCGCCTCGGCGTCTAGGACCGCCGAGCTGGTGGCGCCGGCTTCCAGGGGGCAGGGTGCCGAAGTCGCCTTCTCCAGACGGCGGCGCGTTGGCGAGCCGACTTGAAGGAGTAGCCTCGCCACGGCCTCGTCTTCGGTCGGCGGCACCGGAGGGCCCGCCGGCTGCTCGCCCTGCGCACCTTCAGACAGCGGCGGAGGCGGCGGTGGAACGTTCACATCCGGCGTAGAGGGGTCGCCGCCCTCCCCCTCCGCGACGGGGTTCTCCCCGCCGGCTTCCTCAGTCTGCCCCGTGAACTCCGGAGGCGGTGGCGCGGAGTTCAACGGGGTAACGAGAACCGCCGACTGGCGGCGTGCGGCTTCCTCGGCCTGCTGCTTCGCCGCGGCGGCGGCTTCGGCCTTCGCCAGTTTTTTCTTGGCGGAGGCCTCCGCCCTGTCGGCCTCTGCCTTCTCCAGGCGGAGGGCCTCTTCTTCATTGCGCTTCTCCTGCGCATTCCGCTCCATCGCCTCCCGGAGGTCAGCAGTGGGGTCAATCCGCCGAGTGGTGGTGGACGTCTCCGCTGACCACATGATGGAGGCGGCGGTGACCCTCTCAAGAGAGAGGGGAGCCCTGAAGCAAGAGGGGCAAGCAGAGACTTAGACAAAGTCACAAAGAAAGAATAAAACTTTGAAGACAGAATACTTACGCGGAGACCAATGGTGGCTTCTTCACTTCCTTACGGAAGCGGATGGCCTTCGCGGCTGCCTCGTCCCGCCGGGTTGCCGCAGCCGAACCCTTGGGCTTCTTCGGCCGACTGCCGAACAAGGTCGGCACGGCCGTGCGCTTCTTCCCGCCGCTTGGAGCGCCCGGCGCGGCAGAAGAGCCCGCGCCAGGCTGGCTGGCTCCTAGCCGATGGCGAGGGGCGACATCCCCCTCGGCGTCGTCGTCGGGCCAGTCGGCGAAAGTGGCCGAAGGCCTGAAGTCGCCTGCTGCTCCTCCTCCTCCCTCGGCGTCAACTTCCAGAGCCGCCGCCCCCAGGTCGGGGTCGTCGACATCTCTCTCCGCCCGGTCGGCGAGGAACTCACGGGCCGGCCCCGAGGTGCCGGCTGGTGGGTGAAGGAGGGGATTCTAACCAAGACCGACTGGTCAAAACAAAACTCGGCAAGAAGAAGACAATCCAAAGAAAGAAAAGAAAGGCGACTCACCACGGGCGGGGGGTTGGCGCGGGAGTACGGCTCCTTGCCGAATCGCCAGTCCTCCAGGAGCCTGCTATCCGAGAGATAGTTCACCATGAAGGCCACCTCCTCGTGAGGCATGTCCTTGGTGCACATCCGACTCGGGTCGCGGTGCCCGCTCATCTGGCATATCATATGAGGGCGGCCTTGGAGTGGGAGAACTCTGCGTGAAACGAAGGCGGCCAGCAGGTCCGGACCACTCAGACCCTCCGACTGCGTCAGCACTCGGAGTCGCGTGATAGCGCCGGCTCCCACAGGCGTCAGCGACTTGGCCCGGTACGACCAGTTGGGCAATCGCCCAGCCGGCGGGCCGGCTTCGAAAGCCGGCAAGTTGACCCAGTCTCCCCTCGCGGAGGCGTTCTTGACGGAGAAGTAGGATCTCCGCCACATCTTCACCGACTTGATCAGCGAGATGGAGGGGAAGGGATTATCGGCCCCCGACCTTCGCACGATGATGAAAGCGCCGCACTAAGCCGGCACGCCCGTAGCCTGGGTGCCGAGCTTGGAGAAGAAGAACTCCCCCCAGAGCTCGAGGGTGGGGAGGACTCTGAGGAAGCCTTCGCACATGGCCACGAATGCGGACAGCAGCACCACTGCGTTGGGGGTGAGGTGGTGCGGCTGGAGGCCGTAGAATTCGAGGAAGGACCGGAAGAAACTGCTCGCCGGCAGCCCCAACCCGCGCAGGCAGTGCGAGCGGAAGATAACCCGCTCGCCCTCCTGCGGCGCGGGGAAATCTCCCCCTTTGGCGCAAAACGCACCTACACGCGATCCTCGCCGGGGAGCCGACGAGTCCGGCGGAGGAACTCGATGTGGTCTTCATGAACTTCGGAGCCGTCCTAGGTGCCGGAGTGCACTGGGGGAGGCGCGGCGGTGGAGGAAGAACTCATCGCGAGCTGTCGCCGCAGCATTCGCCAGAGCTTGGGCGTGCGGCGGAGCGAAGAAGAGAAGAGGCAGGAGGAGACCGAGGAACAGCAAGGAGGAAGAGAACGAGGAGTAGTGGGAAGGAGGGGCGCGCGTGCCCCCCTCTTCCCCCTACTTATAGCCTCGCGGGCTGCGAAGCCGAGGGGGTGGACGTGGGGATTTACTGCGCCCACGACCCCATGACCCCCACGATCCACGATAAAGTTACTGCGTGCAGTAACTCCACGGGAATCCCAACCGTCCGCCGGGGCCGCAGCGGATCCGCTCGGGCGCCGAGGCATGGTAGTGGCGGGCCCCGCCTATGGGCCTGTCCCGTCGCGCGCGTAGGCAGGCGGGACGGCCTAGCCACGTGCCCCCGCGTGACAGGCCTAGAACGAGCGGCGGCCTGGAGGCTTAGCTAGCACGCCACTTCAATCCCGCCGCGACGTTCGAAATACTAAGCGAGTCGGAATCGAGTGAGTCCGAGTCGAGCAAGTCCGACTCCTTCTAGTCGGCCCGGCAGAAGTCAATCAAAGACCATGTGTTGGGCGCGCGGAAAGAGAAACTACAAAGCCTTCTCGGCCGATCGTCCGCGGCGCCTCACCAGCTTCGGGGACTACTGTCGGAGTAATGGGCCACGGGTAGGCCAACCCGAGTCCCACAACCTTTCAAGACATCGGGGAAGGCTGCGCCCCTCAAGACCCCAGGGCGAAGAGCCACCTCCTGAGGAGTCGACGGCAAGATGGCCGACTGCCCGCTCACGGCCGAGTCCTAGGGAGACAGCTAGCATCTCCAAACAAACCCCATGACCTCATCAAAGGGGACGAGGCAGGGGCGTGGCTACAGTGAAGCCCACCCCCGCCCCTCACCAAGGGCAGGCATGGCCACAACATGCCGTACCCCGGAAGACCTCCATGCGGCGTGGCACTGTTGCCATGCCGGCCCTGACATCAGCACCGCAGGGCTGAATCCTGCACCCACAATGGCTTGTCTGTATGGCCTGGAGGCAGCAGGCCCCACAAGTCAGTGAGACCTCGGGAGACGGCAGGAGAACCACTAGTCGGACCCATCGAGAGGCGGCCCGGGGAAGTCGGCCGAGCCCTCCCTCGGGGCCCAAGCGCCATTAATCAAGATGTGATGGGGAGAGGCAACAGTGATCGCCCGCCAGGCGGCGGGGCTGTTGCCACGACCTCATGATCCAGCCCGCGTCATCAGAAGCACGGCTACAGTAAGCAGCAGCCGGCAAGACCCGCCAGCGGCGGACGCGGGATGTCGGCTCCGTACCCGGCCAGTCGGCGGGGCCCGCTAGTCGGCGGGCCCCAGTGGTCGGCAGAGAAGACGGAGGCCAGAGACACTGACGGCTGGTCCCGCACCCAGCCGGATTACCATTGTACCCTTTGGGGGTAGGCCTATATAAACCCCCCAGGGCACCCATGCAAAGGGTTGGAACCCATTAGCTCTGGACCAGATCATATAGAAGGGGAGAGCTAGCCTTGCCCTCCCCTGCCACCAGAAAACAGCTCAAGGAGCAATCGTGTAAGCACTTTGCCATAGTGATCATGCGGAGACCCCGCAGATCAGCAGTAGGGGTATTATCTCCCCGGAGAGCCCCGAAGCTGGGTAAGATTTGCCGGCGTGCATGTCTTTGCCTCATCCCGTTTCCAGGCACCGGCGACGTTCTACAGGCCCCCACCATGATAAGCCATCCGTTGGCATATGTCGCACCAAACCCCCGACACCACCCTAGAGACACCCATACGGTATTAACAGTCTTCAAGACTTTCGGATCAAATAATATGCGAAAAAGGACACTCCGCAGCCTTGCCGAAGTCTATCAAGTAGCAACAATAAACCCATGGAGTGACACGGCTATTACCTTTAACGCCAGTGATGAACCTAGATTCCGAACAGCTCGAGCACCAGCCGCATTGGTCCTCAGCCCAATAGTGGACGGCTTTCGTCTTACCAAGGTACTCATGGACGGCGGCAGCGGATTGAACCTCATTTACGAGGAAACTCTTCAAAAATGGAAATAGACTGGAACCGCATTGAGCGAAGCGGCACAACCTTTAGAGGAATAATCCCCAATCGGGAAGCACGCTTGAGGGAGTCCTGGATTAGGGGGTGTTCGGGTAGCCGGACTATACCTTCAGCCGGACTCCTGGACTATGAAGATACAAGATTGAAGACTTCGTCCCGTGTCCGGATGGGACTTTCCTTGGCGTGGAAGGCAAGCTTGGCGATGCGGATATTCAAGATCTCCTACCATTGTAACCGACTCTATGTAACCCTAACCCTATCCGGTCTCTATATAAACCGGAGGGTTGTAGTCCGTAGGACATCAACTCCATATACAACAATCATACCATAGGCCAGCTTCTAGGGTTTAGCCTCCTTGATCTCGTGGTAGATCTACTCTTGTACTACCTATATCATCAATATTAATCAAGAAGGACGTAGGGTTTTACCTCCACCGAGAGGGCCCGAACCTGGGTAAAACATCGTGTTCCCTGCCTCCTGTTACCATCCGGCCTAGACGCACAGTTCGGGACCCCCTACCCGAGATCCGCCGGTTTTGACACCGACATTGGTGCTTTCATTGAGAGTTCCTCTGTGTCGTCACCTTAAGGCCTGATGGCTCCTTTGATCATCAACAACGATGCGGTCCAGGGTGAGACTTTTCTCCACAGACAAATCTTCGTCTTGGCGGCTTCGCTCTGCGGGCCAATTCGCTCGACCACCTGGAGCAGATCGAAAGCTACGCCCCCGGCCATCAAGTCAGGTTTGGAAGCTTAAACTACATGATTGACATCCGCGGAGACTTGATCTTCGACGGGTTCGAGCCACGGCCAAGCGCGCCGCACTATCTCGAGGGGCATGCTCTAGCTCTACCTCCGGACAGTGTCCTGGAGGCGGCAGATGCACCGGTTCCGACCCCTAACTCAGAGCCTATTGCGCCAATCGAGGATGAGCGGTTGGACGTCACCTCGGGGGCTCCGATCTCAAAGGCGATCGAGCCGAACGCTAGCCCCGCACTCTGCATGATCCGTGACTCCGAGGATCCGGACTCCTCCCCGAACTCCGAACCCCCCGCGCCCCTGCCAATCGAATCCGATTGGGCGCCAATAATGGAGTTCACCGCCGCAGACATTTTTCAGCACTCACCTTTTGGTGACATCCCGAATTCTCTCAAATCTCTCTCTTTATCAGGAGAGCCCTGGCCGGACTACGGTCAGCGAGGGTGGGATACGGACGATGAAGAAATTCAAAGCCCACCCACCACCCAGTTTGTAGCCACTGTCGATGATTTAACCGACATGCTTGACTTCGGCTCCGAAGACATCGACGGTATGGATAACGATGTAGGAGACGAACAGGAACCAGCACCTGTAGGGCGCTGGAAGGCCACCTCGTCATATGACATATATATGGTGGATACTCCAAAAGAAAGAGATGGCGATGGAACAGTGGGGGATGACACCCCCAAGAAACAGCCAAAGCGCCGACGTCAGCGACACCGCTCTAAATCCCGCCAAAGCAAAAACGGTGATTCCGGCACGGGAGATAATACTACCCCGGAAAGCGCCGAAGAACACCCACCTTAGCAAGATTCGGCATAGGAAGATGGAGAAGCCAGCCCTCATGAGAGAGCGGCAGACCAACAGGTTGAGGATGATAACTATATGCCTCCCTCCGAAGACAAGGCAAGCCTCGATGACGACGAATTCGTCATACCATAGACCCCGCCGAACAAGAGCGTTTCAAACCCAGGCGTTTAGCCACAGCAAGCAGCCTCAAGAAAAAGCAGCAACAGCTTAGAGCTGCCCAAGATTTGCTAGCTGACAGATGGACTGAAGTCCTTGCGGCCGAAGAGTATGAACTCGAACGCCCTTCCAAGAGTTACCCAAAGCGCAGGCCGCTACCCCGATCAGAGGAGGAAGCACCTACATCACCAGCGCACGACATGGTAGACCGGCCACCTCGCGACCGCGACAGAGAGGCCTCTCGGCCCTCCACCCAAGCCATGCCCCGACGCCGCTCAACTAAGGCACGGGAAAATGCGCCAGACCTGCGAGACGTACTGGAGGATAAAGCAAGGCAAACAAGATCGATCTACGGATCGCGCAGGCGCCCTACGGCACGTGACAATGATCTTCACTCTGGATACAACAAATCCGGCCGGGCCGAACACAACATACATAGCTCTTCCGAGCTGCGTCGTGATATAGCCCAGTACAGAGGCGCCGCACACCCGCTATGCTTCACGAATGAATTAATGGATCATAAAATCCCAGAGGGTTTCAAACCCGTAAACATCGAATCACATGATGGCACAACAGAACCGGCGGTATGGATCGAGGATTATCTCCTTCACATCCACATGGCACGCGGCGATGATCTACATGCCATCAAGTACCTCCCGCTCAAACTTAAAGGACCGGCCCGGCATTGGCTTAACAGCTTGCCAGCAAACTCAATCGGTTCTTGGGAGGACCTGGAAGCCGCATTCCTCGACAACTTCCAGGGCACTTATGTGCGACCACCGGATGCCGATGACTTAAGCCACATAATTCAGTAGCCAGAGGAATCGGCCAGACAATTCTGGACCCGGTTCCTAACAAAGAAAAACCGGATAGTCGACTGTCCGGATGCAGAATTCCTAGCAGCCTTCAAGCATAATATCCGTGACGAATGGCTTGCCCGGCACCCGGGACAGGAAAAGCCGAAATCTATGGCAGCCCTCACGACACTAATGACCCGCTTTTTCACGGGAGAAGACAGCTGGCTAGCTCGCAGTAACAACTTATCAAAGAACACTGGTAATTCGGATACCAAGGACAAAAGTGGCAGGACACGTCGGAATAAGCAAAAACGCCGCGTTAGCAGCGACAGCAATGAAGACACGGCAGTCAATGCCGGATTCAAAGGCTATAAATCCGGTCAGCGGAAAAAGCCATTCAAAAAGAATATTCAGGGCCCGTCCAGTTTGGACCGAATACTCGACCGCTTATGCCAGATACATGTCACCCCCGAAAGGCCAGCTAATCACACTAACAGGGATTGTTGGGTGTTCAAGCAGGCAGGCAAGTTAAGAGCCAAAAACAAAGACAAGGGGCTGCACAACGATGACGAGGAGGAGCCCAAGCCGCCGAACAGCAATGGACAGAAGGGCTTTCCCCTACAAGTGCGGATGGTGAACATGATATACGCAACCCACATTCCCAAGAGGGAGCGGAAGCGTGCGCTACGGGACGTATACGCGATGGAGCCAGTCGCCCCAAAGTTCAACCCATGGTCCTCCTGCCCGATCACTTTTGATCGAAGGGACCATTCCACTAGCATCCGTCATGGCGGCTTCGCCACATTGGTTCTCGACCCAATCATCAACGGATTTCATCTCACAAGAGTCTTCATGGACGGCGGCAGTAGCCTGAACCTGCTTTATCAGGATACAGTGCGGAAAATGGGCATAGATCCCTCAAGGATTAAGCCCACAAAAACGACCTTTAAAGGCGTTATACCATGTGTAGAGGCCAACTGTATAGGCTCAGTAACACTTGACATGGTCTTTGGATCCCCGGACAATTTCCGAAGCGAAGAGTTAATCTTCGATATAGTCCCGTTTCGCAGTGGCTATCACGCCCTACTCGGACGAACCGCATTCGCAAAGTTCAATGCGGTGCCGCACTACGCATATCTCAAGCTCAAGATGCCAGGCCCTCGAGGAGTAATCACGGTCAACAGAAACACCGAACGCTCCCTCCATACGGAGGAGCACACGGCGGCTCTCGCAGTGGAAGTACAAAGTAGCCTTCTTAGGCAATTCTCCAGTCCGGCCGTTAAAAAGCCAGACACTGCCAAGCGCGCCCAGGGTAACCCACAGTAGGACCTCCTGGCACACTATGAGCAAGCGTAGCAATGTGGCCCCAACCCCAGCTCTCGCGACATAGCGAAACTAGTACCTCACGTACATAACTACGCCCTTGAGATACCATGGGCACAGGGGAAGGGGCACAACAACGGCATGCCCAAAATACGGCTTAAAATGTACTAGGGGCTGTCGGATTCTTTTTTTATTTTTTTCTTACTTTCAGGACTCCATACTTCGGACGACCTGTTCGGCAATTCGACTGCCGCACAAACGATGCAAGCTCCAGGGAGGCAGACAAGCCATGCCGCATTATGGAACTCCCAGGTGGTCTCTGTTCCGAGCGGTATACCTGTCTTAAATACAATTCCGTGGCCTGCCCCTGGTCAGGACATAGTATATAGTCCAATATCTTTTGCTTACCGCACTATTTGTATCATTCGGCTTTGATAAATAGCCTCTCTATAAACAATGCATAGCTTTCTGTCTATTTTTTGCATTATCATCCTTTCATATATATGTTTATGACATGTTGCACCCGTACACTGTGGTACGGCCAAATACGCCAGGGGCTTTAGTACCCATAAATATGGCGTGAGAAGTCCGTACACTTTCACAAGTGCGGCACCCCGAACTTATAGCACTATATGCATCGGCTCCGAATCATGATTTGGGTCAATAGTTGGGTTTGCCCGGCTCCTATGTTTTGGTGCCTTATGTTCCGCTATATCGGCTAAGGTAGCACTAGGAGAACCACTGCGATTGTGCCCCGGTTGAGCTGGGTTAAGCACCTCAGTGGAGAAAGCTAAAACTGACTGTCATGATGAGGCGTGAGACCGGTCGCTCTTCGAGAAGTTTTTCGAGTCCCTAAAGACTTATGCCACTTTGAGCAAGGAGCCGTCTTTGTCTGGCCAAGGCGTGGATGGCGCCCCGAACTCGGTCTTCCGAACTAGGGGCTTCGCCGAAATTTAAAATTATAGAGTTCTATGGCTAAGTGAGAGTGTTCAAGCATTATAGTCCGATTGCCTGGTTCGTTGTGCTAAGCGCCTCCCTCGAAGGACCCAACTATGGGAAAAGTAGCGCTTAGGTTTATCCCGAACACCCCAGCACTAGTGGCATGGGGGCAGAAGCCGACGACTGGCCATCTCTCAATTTTTGATAAACGGCCGCACAGAAAGTAATATTTTAAATTCAATAAGCATTTCTTAGTGCATATGAACAAGTTTTCAGCGCATAGGATAAACACGAGCGAGTTCATTCAAAAATTACATCCTTGGTACATTCATCCCCACAAGGCGGGTACCTGCAAGAACATCCTTATAGTAGTTCTCGGGCTTGCGATGCTCCTTCCCCGGTGGCGGCCCGTCCCTCACAAGCTTCTCCTTGGACAGGCCTGCACCAGTCGCCGCACCAGCCCGAAGTAGCTCCCAGGTAGGGCCTCTCCGGGCCACAGCCGAACTATGAAGCCCTTCATGGCCTGTGCGGCCGCCTTGTGGAGCTCGACCAGCTGTTTCAGCTGGTCGCTCAAGGGCATAGGGTGTCCGGCCCCAGCATACTGAGACCAGAACACCTTCTCCGTCGAGCTGCCCTCTTCGGCTCGGTAGAATGTGGTGGCGTCAGATACGCTGCGGGGAAGATCTGCGAATGCCCCTGGAGAGCTCCGGATTCGGGTAAGTAACAAGTACTTTACTCTTATACTTCTGCTTTGCATAAAGAATGCCTTACCCGCCGCTATCTTTTTCATCTCCTCCAACTCTTGGAGGGCCTTTTGAGCTTCGGCCTTGGCAGACTTGGCAGTCTCAAGGGCCGCCGCGAGCTCGGACCCTTGCGTCTTGGACTCCAGCTCCAAACTCTCATGTTTTTTCATGAGAGCCTGAAGCTCCTGCTGCACCTCGCCGACCTGGGCCTCAAGTTTCTCTCGCTCGGTGCACTCTGCGGCCGTTTTCTTTTCGGCCTCGGACAGCGCATGCTTGAGGGTCGCCACCTCAGTCGTGGCCCCTACAATAAGTAGTACAATCCTGTTATTTTTTGCGATCACGTCTTTTTATAGGCACTTTTTCTGTAAGGTATTTCTTACCTTCTTTCTCCTCGAGCTGCCGTTTGGCAAGGCCGAGCTCTTGCTCGGTCCGCTTGAGGCCCTGTTTCAGGGCACCCACCTCCGCAGTCAGTGCGGCGGTGGCTAGCAGCGAAGCCTGCATACGCATATTGACTCTTTGTTGTTAGACTCCTACGAAATTTAATAGATCCTCTATTCGGCTTTTCTTTCCGAACACCAAACAGAGCATCAGGGGCTACTGTCTATGCGGTTATATTTTTACATATTTTTTACTTACCTCGAAGCCTGTTAGAAGGCTAGCGCAAGCTTCACTCAGTCCGCTCTTGGTGGACTGAACCTTCTGGATCACCGTACTCATAATAGTACGGTGCTCCTCGTCAATGGAGGCGCCGTCAAGCACCTCCAGCAGATTGTCCAGCACCTCCGGTTGGACGGAGGCTGCCGGCTCAGAAGGCTTGCTCCTCTTGGAAGGAGTTCACATACCGCGGTCCGGAACTGTTGTAGATTCCGGTGCGGTGTACGGCTCAAAGCCGGACTTGGAGCCCTAGGGGGTCTTGTCCCCTTTACTCCTGGGGTCCGGGAGGTCGCCTTGCGGCTCCTTCAGGACCACCTCCTCCTGCCCCGGAGCTTGTCGCGACGCCACTTCGGCGTCATCCGCGGTGCGCGGGGAGACAGCGGGCGGAACAGAGTTCACGTTCGATGAATTCAGGGAGCCACTCGACGACTCGTTGAGTCCGGCCCGGTGCGGGCTGCATAATTATATTCGACATTAGGGAAAGCTGTGCAACAAAGCAACATCATGAGTTACTCTGATATCCGAACTTACGATTTTGCCGGACGCTTGGCCCTGTCTGGCCACTCCTCTTCGTCCTCTTCGGTGCCGGGGGAGTAGTCCGGCGGAGGGGTCTTCCTCTTCCTGGACCCTCCGGCCTCCCCCATTGCGGCGGCCTTCCTTTTCTTCCCTTCCCGCGTTGCAGGGGGAGAGGTTTCTTCTTCCTCCTCCTCATTTTCACGGGAGGAGTGCGTCTCGGACTCGTTGGATGACGAGTCCGACACCACCATATTACGGGAACAATTTTGAGTCCCCGTGGCCTTCTTCTCCGGCACCACATAAGGTGTCAGAGCCAGCAGCTTCACTAGTAGAGCTGGGGCTGGGTCTTCGGGCAGCGGAGCCGGACAGTTAATTGGTCCGGATATCGTCCGCCAAGCCTGTCAAAGGTACGGGAGTTTAGGTCTCGCATAGAGTCAAACTATGAAAAAAGCTTAAACATCCTGTAAAAGGTGTAGATGGCTTACCTCGTTAGCGTGATGCTGCGAGCTGTATCCACGGTCCTCGGAAGCGGATGCGGGAGCCTCGGCGCCCTTGAATAGCATCTTCCAGGCGTCTTCGTACGAGGTGTCGAAGAGCCTGCTGAGGGTTTGATGCTGCGCCGGGTCGAACTCCCACAGATTAAAATCCTGTTGTTGGCACGGGAGGATCCGGCAGACGAGCATAACCTGGATTACATTAACAATCCAGACTGGCTTGTTCACCAGGGACTGGATGCATGTTTGCAATCCGGTCACCTCTTTTTCATCACCCCACGACAGGCCCGACTCTTTCCAGGACATAAGCCGCGTGGGGGGTCCGGATCGGAACTCGAGGGCTGCGGTCCATTTCGGATCGCGTGGCTCGGCGATATAAAACCACCCGTATTGCCATCCCTTTAGGGTCTCCACGAAAGAGCCCTCGAACCATGGGACGTTGGCCATCTTGCCCGCCATGGTGCCTCCGCACTCCGCCTGGTTGCCGCGCACCACCTTGGGCTTGATGTTGAAGGTCTTGAGCCAGAGGCCGAAATGAGGGCGGACACGGAGAAAAGCCTCGCACACGACGATAAACGCCGAGATGTTGAGGATGAAGTTCGGGGCCAGATCATGAAAATCCAGGACGTATTAGAACATGAGCCCCCGGACAAATGGGTGATGTGGAAAACCCTGTCCGCAGAGGAAGTGGGGAAGAAATACTATCCTCTCATGGGGCCTTGGCGTGGGGAGAAGCTGCCCCTATTCGGGAAGCCGGTGCGCGATGTCCTTGGACAGATATTCGGCCTTCCTTAGCTTCTTGACTTGGCCCTCCGTGACGGAGGAGACCATCCACTTGCCTCCCGCTCCGAACATTGCTGGAGAAGGTTGAGGTGGGAAGTGCGGGCTTAGGCGCTGGAGCTCGAGTGTGCAGGAGATGGATAGGCAAAGGAGTAAGAAGGCGTAGGTAAAAAGGTGGATCCTTATCCCCTTATATGGGCGGGTGCGGTTGTGCGTCCCCACCTGCCTAGTAAAACTCGCTTGCCTCCCAAGTGCCGTGATAAGTGGCGCGGTCGGGTTACCCACATCCATATTGATGAGAATCCCGTAAAAGGGGGGTACACGATCTCTGCTTTGACAAGACGTGCCAACGAAACCGCCTCGCACAAGGTGCTAAGGTGGGAAAGTAAAAACGATGTGAGTAAAGGACTTGGCCATAGTGTGATGGCGCACTGTGGAATACGTCAGTAGATTTGATTTGTGTTAATATTATTCTCTCTATGGCGATATGTGGAAACTTATTTTGCAGAGCCGGACACTACTCTTGGTGTTTACAATCTTCTATGAAGGACTTGGAGGAGGAACCCGCCTTGCAATTCCGAAGACAATTTGCGCGCCGGACTCATCGTCATTGAAGCCTGGTTCGGGTGCTACTAAGGGAGTCCTGGATTAGGGGGTGTTCGGGTAGCCGGACTATACCTTCAGCCGGACTCCTGGACTATGAAGATACAAGATTGAAGACTTCGTCCCGTGTCCGGATGGGACTTTCCTTGGCGTGGAAGGCAAGCTTGGCGATGCGGATATTCAAGATCTCCTACCATTGTAACCGACTCTATGTAACCCTAACCCTATCCGGTGTCTATATAAACCGGAGGGTTGTAGTCCGTAGGACATCAACTCCATATACAACAATCATACCATAGGCTAGCTTCTAGGGTTTAGCCTCCTTGATCTCGTGGTAGATCTACTCTTGTACTACCTATATCATCAATATTAATCAAGCAGGACGTAGGGTTTTACCTCCATCGAGAGGGCCCGAACCTGGGTAAAACATCGTGTTCCCTGCCTCCTGTTACCATCCGGCCTAGACGCACAGTTCGGGACCCCCTACCCAGGATCTGCCGGTTTTGACACAAACAGCGCTTTACAGGAAAAATCACACTAGATGTGGTGTTCGGCACGCCGGATAATTACAGGTCCGAGGAGATCACGTTCCATGTGGCTCCATTCAGCAGCGGTTATCACGCTCTGCTAGGGAGGGAAGCATTTATAATCTTCCAAGCAATACCCCATTACGGGTACATGAATCTCAAAATGCCTGGGCCTAACGGAATCATCACTCTCGCTAGTGATCCAGACATAGCACTCCGCGCCGAAAACAAGACAGCCGTAGTAGCCCTGGAGGCACTATCCGAAGTCCTAGCGGTTGAGGAACTGACTGCGCTGCGCTCTATGGTGAATAGGGACGATGTGGTACTCGACATAAGATCCAAGGCCACCTCCTTTAAACCGGCGGACGAAATAGTTAAATTCCAAGTCCATCCAACGGACCCAAATAAAACAACTTCCATCAGGGCACAGTTAAACCCTAATATAGACGCCGCACTGTGAGAGTTCCTACGAGAAAACTGGGACATTTTCGCCTGGCACCCTTCAGACATGCCAGGAATCCCACGCAGGCTAGCCGAGCATAGCTTAAATATCCAAACAGGATTCAAACCTGTCAAACAGGCTCTTCGGAATTTCTCCGAACCTAAGAGACAGGCTATGGGAGAGGAGCTAGCAAAGCTATTGGAGGCCGGATTCATCAGAGATATAAAACATCCGGACTGGCTAGCAAACCTGGTGATGGTACCAAAGAAGGACAAATCCTAGCGCATGTGCGTTGATTTTAAAGACCTTAACAAGGCTTACCCAAAGGATCCCTTCCCCCTCCCCTGCATCGATCAAATTATCGATGCTACCGCAGGACACGATTCGTTGTGTTTCCTCGACGCATATTCAGGCTACCATCAAATCAAGATGGCAGAATCTGACCAATCCACAATTGCATTTATCACACCATACGACCCATTCTACTTCAACACAATGCCCTTCGGGCTCAAAAAACGCCGGCGCAACATATCAGCGCATGATTCAGACATGTCTGGTAAGCCAGATCGGCAAAACAGTGGAGGCATATGTAGATGATGTGGTCGTCAAAACAAGACATGTCGAATCTCTGGGAGACGACTTGAGGCTCACATTTGATAACCTCCGAACATACGACATTAAGCTCAACCCAGAAAAATGCGTTTTCGGCATTCCAGCTGGAAAGCTCTTGGGCTTCATTGTGTCCGATAGAGGAATCGAAGCAAATCCAGCCATGATCTGAGCTCTGTCGCTACTGGATATCCCAAAGGACCTCAAATAAATACAAAAGTTAACAGGATGCGTGGCGGCTCTAAGCCGCTTTATCTCCCGCTTGGGAGAAAAGGCCCTACCCCTTTACTGCCTCCTTCGGCGCACCGAACACTTTGAATGGACAGATGCAGCCTCGGCCGGACTCGAGGAGATAAAAGGCATACTCGCAACAAACCCAGTCCTGGCCGCGCCAAATATTGGCGAACCAATGCTGTTATACATTGCAACAACACATCAGGTTGTAAGCGCAGTGCTCGTCGTCGAACGAGAAGCAGACGGACACAGATTCCCCCTTCAAAAGCCGGTCTATTATGTGTCCACTGTCCTCACTCCTTGCAAATCACGGTACCCGCATTATCAAAATATCGCATACGCGGTATTCATGGCATCCCGGAACCTATGACACTACTTTCAAGAGTGTTCAATAACAGTAGCCTCGGAAGTACCACTTAACGATATTATAAACAACCGTGACACGACGGGCCGGATTGCAAAATGGGCCATTGAGCTCCTCCCGTTCGACATAACTTATAAGCCACAGCGAGCCATCAAGTCGCAAGTCTTGGCCGACTACGTCGCAGACTGGACGGAGGCCTAACTCCCTAAAGAGTATGGCACATATTCAAATTGGATCATGCACTTCGACGGCTCCAAGATGTTGGCTGGACTGGGGGCTGGCGTCGTTTTGACGTCCCCCACAAGAGACACAGTTCAATACATACTCCATATTATGTACACGGACTCCAAGAACGCAGCCGAATATGAGGCCCTTTTACATGGTCTCCGGATGGCAGTATCCATGGGCATTCAATGCCTAGAGGTGGGCGGGGACTCGAACCTCGCAATATCCCAAATAAATGGAGACTTTGATGCCAAGGATCCAAAAATGGCAGCCTACCGCAACGCCATCCTAAAAATGTCAGCTCGGTTCGAGGGGCTTGAATTTCACCATATAGCCCGGGAAAACAATCAGACGGCAGATGTCCTGGCACGCATCGGCGCAAAACGCGATGTAGTCCCCCCAGCATCTTCTTGGAAAGGATGTTCAAGCCATCCGTAGTGTGGCAAGGGGAGCCGAACAATAACACCCCAGACCCAACAACACTGCCTGACACCAAAAATTCTGACACAATCGGAGGTTCTGCAAATGAAATAACACCTTCAACCCACGTAATAATGGCCGTCATCGCCCCGTGGACAGAACCATTCCTCGCCTACCTCACTAGGCAGGAACTCCCCGAGGACCAAAATGAGGCACGCTGCATAGTGCAGTGATCCAAAGCCTACAGAGTCCATGAGGGAGAGCTTTATAAGAAAAGAACTACCGGAGTCCTTCAAAGGTGCATCTCTAAAGAGGAGGGGCAGAACCTCCTGGCTGAAATTCACGCCGGACTGGGCGGTCATCATGCTGCAGCTCGGTCCCTGGTAAGCAAGGCCTTCCGTACAGGCTTTTATTGGCCGATGGCACGGGCAGAATCTCAGGACTTAGTCCAACGATGCACCGGTTGCCAGCTCTTTGCAAACCAAAGCCATATGCCACCCACCGCCATCCGAAATATCCCCATTACTTGGCCCTTCATGGTCTGGGGGCTAGACATGGTTGGACCCCTTAAAGGCGGAACCCACAAGCAAAAATATTTACTCGTCATGGTGGATAAATTCACCAAATGAATAGAAGCCAAGCCTGTTAAGACGGCCGAATCCGGACCGGTGATAGACTTCATATCCGGGGTCGTACACCATTACGGTGTCCCCCACAGTATCATCACTGACAATGGCATGAACTTCACGGCCGACGAGGTAAAACTCTGGTGCAAAAACATGGGTATCAAGCTCGACTATGCTTCCGTCTATCACCCACAAACTAACGGCCAGGTCAAACGTGCAAATGGTCTTATCATGAGCGGCATTAAACCCAGATTAGTGCGGTCCCTCAAGGAATCTAACACGCACTGGGTGGAGGAGCTCGACTCCATACTCTGGGGGCTGCGGACCACGCCGAATCGCACCACCGGATACACACCATTCTTTATGGTGTACGGCGCAGAGGCAGTTTTGCCTTGTGACATAATTCATGACTCACCTCGAGTGCGCATGTAGGAAGAAAGAGAAGCCGAGCTCGATTGGTAGGATAGCTTAGACGCATTGGAGGAGGAGCATGACGTGGCAAAAGCCCGTTCCGCATTCTATCAACAGCAGGCTCGAAGATACCAAAGCAGAGAAGTACGGGCCAAAAATTACAACGTTGGCAAATTAGTCCTACGACTATCGGACAAGAAAAAGGACAAACTCAAGCCCAAGTGGGAAGGTCCCTTCATAATTGACCAAGTCCTGACTGGTGGAGCATACCGCCTGCGAGATGCATCGGATAACCGACTCGAGCCGAACCCATGGAGCGCAGCCCGTCTCCGAAGATTCTACGCCTAGCGCCGGACTCTATGTTCGTCTCCTTCCTCTGTCAATTTTTTATATATTTTCTGTCTTGCATTTCTCTTCTTCTTCTTCCCTCTCTCTCTTATAGCCCTTAAAGGCTCACAAAGTGACGCGCCATCCGCGGTCATTAAACCTGGGGGCTTCTTTAAACAGAAGCTTATTCATACGGGATTCATGCCCAGCACATGTGTCACACTTCCGCATGTACCTTTTATTCACCATTATATGCATCAATATGACTTAAGTTTTGGCCAAGCTGGGTTGCCTGGCTCCTGTGCTTACCCCTACATTCCCGATTGTTCGGCTAGGTGGTAAAGGGAGCACCTCTGCGATTGTTACTGCCGGGTCAGCCGGACGTGTATCTCAGACTGGGTGAAGCCGAAAGCTAGCGTTCTTAAGGGAATATTAGGTCGGTGAATTAAAGATGATCTTTTTTATTAATATCTATATGCCCCCAGATATTTTTCCTGCGTTTCTTTTCGCAGCATGGACATGCACTTTAGGGCATGCCTCCCAGGGAAAGGAACCCCTAATGGAACTATTCTCCCTGGAAGATATTTCTTACTAACCATGTAATATAACATAACTAGTCGGGCACTTGTCTGTTCACGCACTAATGACCCCTACGCCTGGTCTCTATGCATTCCCTGGTTCTTATATAACCGCATGGGAATTCGGACACACTCCGGACCGTCAGGTCCCGAGGTTGAAGCGAAAAATGTCGGCCATGACAAACGATCTACAATCCGGCTAGAAGGCATCATAAATGTCAATTACATTACATAGTCATTTTGACTGATCGTATTCCTCTTCAATACCATCTAACAGGCTGTCTAATTTATAGTCCTATTGGGAATACTTTGCGGCCAACTCTACTTGGCCGTATACTAAGCTTACAGGGATCTCCTTCCCATCGGGCCCTCTAGGACCGACCTCGGCCATGTGGTTGGGGTCAGCCTTTGCATACCGCGTCTTCACCATGGCCCAGGCCTCCCTATCGCCTTGACGGCAGGCTGATATCTTCCACAATCGGAAGCGCCGCCGTGCTTCTTTTAGCTTCTCCGCAAGCTCTCCAAGACCTTCGGGCATGGAGACGGATGGCCACAGGGCCTGGGCGACGCCTTGCATCGCCTGCCGAACTCGATCGAGCAGTTGCGAGAGCTCGGGAAGAAGGTCACCCGTAGAACCGGGCATCTCCTCTGCAGGACGACCTCTCAGCACACCTACAGACATTACTCTGTTAGTCGACTTCCTCACCGAACTTTCTTTCAAAAGGTTCGTTTAAGTACTTACTAATTATGCCGCGCCGAAGCCGCTGATTCTCCTTCACGGAGTCTGACAGCTGGGCATGAACATCTTCCATCTCGACGCCCAGCTTGGTGTTGGCATCTCGGAGATCATTCTTCTCCCCCATCACCTTTAACAGCACCCTCTCACCAGCCTTTAGCTGGTGTACGAGGTGTTGCCTTTCCGGATCTAATCCGGCGCCATCTGCAATTTCATTTTTCAGATTCGCACCAAAGCCGTGCTTCGCAAAATACTTATCTTTCGAAGTGTATATTTCTAGAGGGGGCCTCCTTAGACTCCCCTGCCGCGGCTAGTGCAGCCTCAAGTTGGGCTTGGCACTCTTCCAGCTCCTTGGACAGTTGGGAATTCTTTTCTGTAAGAACCTTCATAAAATGATCCTTAAATCAGTTATCATAACTGTTTCAAGTCTCGGGGGCTACTGGTATATATAATTACCAAAATTTTCTTACCCATATGTCTTTTACATATTGCTCCGTGGCTCTGGTTAGACCATTTTGAGTGGCACGGAGGTGCGCATCTCCCGACTTAAAGGCATCTAACGCCTCTTGGGAAAAACAAGCATCACGAAGAACTGTCCGGCGACGCCTATGCTTCATGGCACTCTCCACCTCAGAGTTGGTGGCAGACAACCTGTCCACATCCTCCATCGGAGGAGCGTCCGGTGCGCACCTTGTGTTTGGCCCCGCTTCCGGGCCAGGCTTTGGAGCCTGGCTGGTGGAGGCCCGATTGGCGGTCTCTCCGAATATAGTTCGGCGAGGTCTCTTTGTCCTGAAGAGAGCTCAAGTGTTAATATGCCCTGAATGTACGACACCTGGGATACGGGGATGCGCCATACATTTGCGTTTACGCCCCGGTCCGGACTGCACCTCTTCTTTGCCCACGGGGCCCTGCGGCCCCTCGTTGGCTTGTCGCCGCAGGTTCGGCCCCCTGTTTCTGGGAGGCGGAGATTAGCCCTGGATAATCGGCCGTAATGGCCACCAGGGTGTTGTCCTTGCTCAATTGATGGAACACTCCATCAATCAGATCCACCGAAAGCTCCGGGTCCGAGTCGAGGGACCGTCCTGGGTCCTCGGGTTGTGGAGGAGGGCTGTTCATTTCTTTAACAGCTTGGCGCAGTTCCTGCATCGAAATCACTAAGATTAAATATTTAACAATGGGGATATAAAACGGACGGGCACAATGTGATCACTCACCCGGCTTGGAGGATTGTACATGGAAAATCCACCCTTTGGGTCAACGCGGAGAAAATCCTCCTCTTCTCCCTTGTACAAAGCGGACAGGGTCTTTATTAGAGCCGCAGCCGAATCCGGCCCCTTACGACCGTAGCGGGTGCTGTCGTCCTCCCCGTTGAAATCCCACATGGGGTGGCCTATATACTGTAGCGGCTGCACCCCTCGGATGATGCATGCGGCCATGACCCCGATCATGGTTACTCCGGAATGAGCTAACAATCTTATCCGGACCACCAGGTCAACAACGTCCCTGTCACTTTCCCTCTGAGGGCTCCGTGGGTGCCAGCTTAGGCGCTTCTTTAAGGGAGCATTGTTGAATTCAGGGAGGCTGATCCGGACAGGATCCGGCAGCGGGACGTCTTCTATGTAAAAGCATTCCGAGGGCCAGTCTTCGGACGCCTTCTTTGGGGTTCCGGACAGATAGTCGGTCCCGGTGATGCGCCATACTTCGGCTCCGCCCACTTGATACATAGACCCCTTCTTGGAACGGGGCACGAGGCAAAATAGCTCCCTCCACATTCCTAAATGAGCTTTAACACCCAAGAACAGCTCGCAGAGGGCTACAAAGCCCGCAATATGCAGTACTGAGGCAGGCGTGAGATGATGTAGCTGGAGGCCGTAGAACTCCAGCAACCCCCGGAGAAATGGATGGATTGGAAATCCGAGCCCCCTTATTAAATAAGGAACGAGGCACACCCGCTCTCCTTTGGAGGGATTAGCGGCACTCTCCACTTGCTCTCCGCCATTGTAAACGGCAAGACCGGCTCGAACCGGGTCATATAGACCGGGGGGAGAAATCCCTTGGTCTGGAGCGTCACTAACTCGCTATGCGGGATGGAGCATCTTTCCTAATATCCGGGCTTAGGGCTGGACGGGCGGGAGCAGGAGTCGGGACGGCTGGCCATGGTGGAATGGTTCTTTGTCGAATGCGCTCTGATGAACACTCGCGAAGGGGGAGATGTGGTCTGGATCTAAATCCTCGTCTCCTTAAATAGGTCAGCTTGTTTACGCGGCTGGGGTGTGAATGTAAAAATACCCAGACCTTTCATATTCGTTTGACACATGGGGAGCGACCATTATTGGGCGCGGAAGCCAAGGAGCACAACATCTACAAGAAAACGGACTTTATTCAACAGGTACACGGAATTTGGAGGAGAACCCGCCTTGCAATGCCGAAGACAATCTCTGCGCCGGACTCGTCGTCATTGAAGCCTGGTTCGGGGGCTACTGAGGGTGTCCTGGATTAGGGGGTGTCCGGATGGCCGGACTATACCTTCAGCCGGACTCCAGGACTATGAAGATACAAGATTGAAGACTTCGTCCCGTGACCGGAAGGGACTTTCCTTGGCGTGGAAGGCAAGCTTGGCGATACGGATATTCAGATCTCCTACCATTGTAACCGACTCTATGTAACCCTAACCCTATCTGATGTCCATATAAACTGGAGGGTTTTAGTCCGTAGGACAACATACCATCAACAATCATACCATAGGCTAGCTTCTAGGGTGTCGGCGTTCTGGGAATGGGGGTCCCCAGACTTGCCTGCCTGCGGCCTGCGGCGTGGCTCAAAGGAGGCCCAGCATGGCCCATCTTCATCAACACAAGACTCAAGACCCTCGCGAGGGGCCAAGCCTCGCGGGGCGGACGACACGGCGCATCCTCAGGCGCAGCCTCCTCAGGCTGGCTCGCGAGGAGGCGGAGAAATCAAGGCGGGGTACCTCATGAGGTGCCCATGACGCAAGCCATGGCGATCGAGGGTGCCAGGCGGGCGCCAGCGCGCGCAACGTCCTTCTTTTCCTCTTTGGTGCAAAGGGGGCAAGCGCAGCCGCGGAGTACCGAGGCATCAAGCAAAGGTTGCCATTTCGGTGCAACAAGACCAAGACCAGGCGGACTACAAGACGGAGGTCACCATGGAGCCCAGCACGGCGTCACCGCACAGCCTTTGGGAGGCGAAGACCGACTTTAGTCAGGATAAGTGTACTAGATGTTCCCCTTCGAATTGGCCAATTGTTGGTGCCCTTCCCGCTCAATATTTGGGAAGAGGCCTAGGGCCTTTGCCTATAAATAGGACCGGCCACCCACGTGGCAAAGGGTTCGGTTCGTTCGGTTGGCCCGGCTAGCAAGCAGAGAGAGTGAGTGAGGGAATGAGAGAAGGGTGACTAAACTCCTCCTAGCAGTTCATCGCCCCAGCCAAGAACAGACCCTCGCGAGGCTGTTCTTCGCTGTATTGTTCATCATCATCAGCCCCAGAAGGCAATCCACCCACAACACACTGGAGTAGGGTATTACACCACAATGGTGGCCCGAACCAGTATAAACCTTGTGTCTCTTGTGCAGTTCTCTTAGTAGTTTAGATCCTTGCGAGACGGGGAGGTAGAGGGCGTGATCTCCGTGCGCACCCCAGTGTTCAAACCTTAAGGGTCTGCCGGAACCCGTGATCCAACATTTTGGCGCGCCAGGTAGGGGTGCGCCGGAATCTGTCCTCCACCACTCCGTTCTCCTCCAACCGTCGCGTCCATGTCCGACGCTCGTCGAGCCCGTGCCGAGCACCGGGCCGCCATCGCTTCTCGCGTCGCCCAGACAGCCCCCGTCAGTGGGCGTCCTCGTCATTCCCCGTCGCCCGCCGTCAACGCCGCCACCGGCCCGGCGGGGGGCGAGCAGCAAGCGTCATCTCAGCCTCCATCCGTGCGCCAAGACGGCCGCACCACTACTGCATCGCTCGCACCAGCTGGCTCTTCATCCCGCGCGCTCCACGCACCCTTGGAGGCTCGAGCTGGGCTCCTCGCGGCAAACGAGCTCCTGCGCTACCGCCCCGTCAACGACGTCTACGAAGAGTGGCTCGACCGCGTCGCCGAGCTTGTCCGCGCCGCAGGGGGCTCTTCCGCGCCGTCCGTTCCTCTGCGCCACACCCCGCCCCGCGCGGGCAACGAAGCTCCAGAGGCGCACCAGCCGCCTCCTCTCCAAGAAGATGCTATGGCTCCAAGGCGCCTGGCCCCTGGGCGGAACCCGCTCCGTCAGGTGCCAGTGCAACAAGAACGGAGCTGCCAAGAAGTCCCTCGCCAGCAAGGGGCTGCCCGGGCGCTCCCTGCTCCGGCACGCCGCGACCCTGCTCTAGCTCCGGCACGCCAAGCCCCCGCTCTGCTCCTAGCTGCAGCGCGTGGGGACCCTCAAGGCCAAGCTCTCCACCAGCCGAAGCCTTTCGTGGCCACCGCCGGCTGCCGCGCTTACACCACCGAGCTGCGCAGCGTCGCGTGGCCCGGCAAGTTCAAGCCAGACCTGCCTCCTCGCTACGACGGCACAACTGACCCCGCAGAGTTCCTCCAGCTCTATGAGCTGGGCATCGAGGCTGCCAGCGGGGATGAAAAGGTCATGGCGAACTGGTTCCCCATGGCGCTCAAGGAAGGAGCTCGAACCTGGCTCCTGAATCTGGCTCCGGGCACAATCTCCTCCTGGGACCAGATGCGCGCCCGCTTCATCGCCAACTTCCAAGGTACTCGCGACCGGCCACCCGCCGTGAGCGACATGTGCCGCATCAAGCAACAACCCGGAGAGACCCTGCAAAAGTACATCCAACGCTTCAACAGCGCGCGCCTCAAGATCCCCAGGGTGTCAGAGGAGGCCATCATCTCCGCCTTCTCTGACGGCGTGCGTGACGTCAAGATGAAGGAGGAGCTGGCGATGCACGAAGACCTCTGCACCTTCCTGGAGCTATTCAACTTGGCGAACAAGTGCGCCAGGGCTGAGGAGGGACGTCTTCCCTCCTCGAGCTGCCTGCCGCGGACCCAGAAGAGAAGAAGCCCAAGGCCAAGGACGTGAAGCGCAAGGGGGCTGCCGTACTCGTGGTAGAACCAGACACCAAGCGGGGCAAGGATCTGCCCGAACCCTCCAGGGGCAGCCGATACTGTGTGTACCACGACCTCCACACCCACAACACGAACGAATGCCAAGAACTCCGCGCCGTGCGAGAAGGAAGGATCGGCCGTCGCCCTAACTGTGCTGACCGAGGCTACGGCCGACGAGGAGGAAGAAACCCAGGACGCTGGGAAGAGCGCGGCCCATGCCAGGGGTGGCGCGTCCAACCTCACGAGGACCGCTGGCGGGACCTGCCTCGCGAGGGAGACTGGAGGGATCAGCCTCATGAGGATCGCCCTCATGGCAACGCAGGCCTACCTCCGCTGCCGCCTCAGCCAAGGAGGAACGAAGACGGCCATCAAGATGAGGGGGCTGGGGGCTTCCAACAGCCGCGCGCAATCGCCTGCATCCTGGGCGGAGCTCAAGCCCCAGCCTCTCAACGTATCTTCAAGCAGTTTGCCCGCGAAGTGAATGCAGTTCTCCCCAAGCTCGAAGCAACGTGCCCCCTCAGGTGGTCGGCGTGTGCCATCACGTTCAGCTCAGCGGACCAGCTCAAGTGCGCGGCCACGGCAGGAGTCCTCCCGATGCTTTGCTCCCCAGTCATCAGCAACATGCTGGTCACCAAGACCCTCGTCGACGGAGGGGCAGGGCTCAACGTCCTGTCCGTGGAAACATTCAACAACCTCCAAGTGCCCTATGACCAGCTTCAGCCAACCAAGCCCTTCTCCGGAATCACCGATGGTTCCACAGTCCCGATCGGGCAGGTCCGCCTCCCTGTCACCTTCGGGGCTCGCAGCAACTACCGCACCAAGCTCATCGACTTCGAGGTCGCCCACATCTGCCTGCCGTATAACGCCATCCTCGGGTACCTAGCGCTGGCCAAGTTCATGGCCGTGACTCACCACGGCTACAACGTCCTCAAGATGCCAGGAAGTGGCGGCATCACCACGGTGCCTTGTGAAGAGAAGGATGCAGTGTGTGTTCCCTGGAGCGAGCCTATCAGGACGCATTGCTAGAAGACCCAGATCGCGGAAGCAGGAGGCTTCCTGAGACCACCCCCAAGAAGAAGAAGATGTCGTCAGGCTCAGCCCCTTAGGAGGCAGGCCCCTCAGGGCCTGTGTCTGCCCAGGGGCCCCCCCTTCCATCGCATAGGAAAGCGCGACCAGCGCCCTCCTCAGGCAGGGCTCGGGGGCTCTCTCCTGGAGGGCCACCGACCTAGCCAGGGTCACGAGGGAGGCGCTTGGGCACCATGTGGAGGCATGCTTCGAAGCACGTTTCCCTTGAGAAGGAGCCAGGCAAGGAAGGTCAGACCAGCAGGAGTTCGTTAACAAGGCCATTCAAGAACTACAGGAGTCAAGGATCATGAGAGGTTGCCGCCGTCTACCAGCTGTGGCCCCACACCCAGGCGAGGATGGTGGGCCGCGCGTCTGCGTCGACGTACCAGGGCTCAATCAGATCGCCACGATGGAGCGTCTCTGGCCCTCGCAAGTGGGGCGCTACGGGGGTCCACCCCACAGCTATGTTCGCATGCCTTACGGCCTGCCGAGCATGGCTGCGGCATACCAGCGCCTCATCAGGAGCATCATGGAGGCTCAGGAAGACAGGCGTTCCGCGGCCTTGGCGGAGATGAAGACAGCTCGCGAGGAGTCACCAGTGCCTCAAGAGCCTCCCGAGGCCCCGGGGCCTGGGGGCTCGTGAGGATCAGCTTCCGCAGCCCACCGAGTCTGCTGCACCAACGCCACTTCGCCGACGACTTCCTCAGGTGACATCTTTCAAGCTTCATTCCTAGCTGGGAGCACCCTCCCAGGGTTGCATCACTCCCAGGCCGCGTGGGTCCGTCCCTGCGGCATGTATCCCCTTTTATTTTTCGGTCGTTAGTTTGCCTTGATGGGGGCGCCCCTCGGGCTGCATCATCCCCAAGCCGCTCGGGCTAGGCCTAGCAGCATGTATCTCCCTCGCGTTTATTTCCAACTATGCATTCGCCTATCACGCTTGATTGCTTGATGCCTGTCCGCAGCATCCCTTCTCCTCCATGTCGGCCACTTGCACGTTAAAGGGGGGGGGGCGCCTGAGCATCGCGACTCAGGGCTCTTACTGGCTCTCCAACCCTCACCCTATGGCCTTGTCCACGGCATCGCGACCTGGCATACCAGCGACGGCTGAGACAAGCTCGAGGGCCGGGACCCGAGGACGTAGAGTACTGGCATGTAACCAAATTTTGCAGGGACACATCTCAAGATACGGCCCAGTGCCAGGCGCAACCCGCCTAGAGGTAGGGCCTCGTGAGTCCCGCTGGCTCACGGGTGCCCAAATACACCTCACCTAGCCCTACCAAGCCGGCCATGTGTCAGGGTGGGGCTGTACACGCCCCAGGGGCTCCTCCCGGAGGGGAGCCCCCTCCCACGTACCAGTGGAAGCACCATGCTCCGCGCTGGCTGACGACACTGCCGAGGAGCGGCTATGCCCGTACACATATGGAAGCGCTATGCTCCGCGCTGGTGATAAACAACTGGCGGTGGCCTCCGGGCCGCATTAACCTCAGGGAGCCCAGAGCTCAGTGGCTGGCCTCATCGCAACGCCTCCCCTCGGGAGTGCCGCGCGAGGGGGCTAGGCACGGGGGCTACGACTGGGTCACGCCCAGACGTACGCCGCCCAGCCAGGCCCCTCGGGCCTGGTTCGTTGCGCGTCTCTCCCTGAGCGGAGCCAAGGTATGAAGGCCGTTTGCGCGTCAATGGGGACCCCTGAGCATTGCGACTCAGGGGCCTAACTGGTCCCGTAGCCCCTCAATCCTTAGTTCCGAAAGGCTATGCTGGATGAGGTACGCACGAGGCCGGGCTCTGCAGACGTAGAACGGTAGCCCCGCTTACATTGCACCTCATCACCCGTTGTTTGCACGTCAAGGGGGGCTCCTGAGCATCGCTACTCAGGAGCCTAACTGGCTCCGTAGCCCCTCACTCCTTAGTTCCAAAAGGCTATGTTGGGTGAGGTACGCGTGGAGCCGGGCTCTGCAGACGTAGAACGGAAGATACACCTACATCGTGCCTCCCTACTTGTTGTTCGCACGCCAAGGGGGACTCCTGAGCATCGCGACTCAGGAGACTAACTTGTCACGTAGCCCCTCACTCCTTTGGTCCCGTCCTGGTTTCCGGTCGGGGCTAATGCTGGGTGAGGCACGCGCGGGGCCGGGCTCTGCTGGCGTAGAACACAAGCAAGTAGGGAAGAAAAACATAAAATTCAAGGAACCTAAAAGCAAATATTACAGTCCATACTGTCGTCCCAATACCAAACGCAAGTTTAAATGCCTCCCCGAGGCGTGATGCATGTGCAGGAATTGAAAGGAGAACAGGGATGGAACGGAGTCACTTGTTGGTGGTGAAGCTGTGTGGAGTGGCTTCGCCTCGTGGAGCAGCAGGGCCGGCAGCGCCTTGCTTTGGCTTGGTGCTGAAGGCCCGGAACTTCCCCAGCAGCGCCTCCGCGTGCCCCTTCACGGCTTCGACAGCGGCGGCAGCACCCTCGCCGCTCACCGGTTCCAGCAGGCCGTCGAGGTCGGCGTTGGGATCACGAAGGTAGATGTGGGCGAAGACCCGCGTCAGCGCAGCAGAAGATAGGACGCGCGCCTCGGCCTCGGCCGTGGGGCCGATGCCAAGGGCGACATCCCCAAGGGCCTTAACCAGGAAACGAAGCAGCTTGGCGGGGCCGTCACCATCACCGGCTAGCGGGCTGTCCAGGCCGCTCTCGTAAAGCGTCTTTAGCGTAGCGCGGGCATCTTTCTCCATGTCCGCGGAGGCCACGTGATCCTCGGCAAGAACCTTGGCCTTGCTGTCCAGCTCGACCCTCGTCGCCTCCAGCTCCTCCCCCAGCGCACTTAGACGGTCGCGGCGCTTCTTGAGCTTGGCCTCCCGGCCCTCGATGGCCGCTTCGCGAGCCTTCATGCCTTCTTCTTGTTCCTGGCGAAGAGGAACCTCCTTCGCGAGCTGGTCCCGCAGGCCTTGCAGCTCGTCCTCCAACGCCTTGCAACAACCGCGTACTTCAACCACCTCTCCCAGGGCCGCGTCTCGGGCAGCCTGCGCCTCGAGGGTGGCCTCCCTCTCTCCGTCATAGGCCGTTGAGGCCTGAACCAACACCGCCCGAATCGAAGCATCAGAACGAATCCACCATGAATCCAGTTCCAGGCACCCGGCCACTAGGCGAGGGTCGGCGATGAGAAGATCCTGCCGCAGCCGGTCCAGGTCAGCAACGGAACGCTCCAAGATGGAAGAAGGAGGCGGAGAAACATCGGTGCGCCCCAAGACAACAGGAGGAGTTGGGGAAGCAACGGTCAGTGTAACGGGAGGAGAAAGTAGCGGCGGCGAGGCCGCAGTGTCCCGAGGCGAAGTCCGCTGCGCCTCCACAGCCGTAGCAGCGGCGCCAGACGAGGGCGCCTCGGGAGTTGTTCAAGCCATGGGGGCTGGCCTCGCCCTAGCCAGCTCAGCCAAGCCTCGCAAGGATGAGCGGGCAGGAGAGGCCCGCGCGACACGATCTCCCTCCCCTGCAGGCAAAGGCGTCGCCGTAGATGGGACCTCGGGGGCTCTCTTCGGCTTCTTCGCCGCTGGCGCCAGCCTATTCAAGAGAAGCAATCATCAAGCCTCGTCGGAGGAACGAGAAACAAAAGGTCAAGGATCAAGCACTTACGGGTCATAGCCGGTGAGCTCGGGCAGCCTTCGGCCCAACTTGAAGCCTGACAGCCGGCAGGAAGGGTCAACCTCAGAAGCAGAAGGCGCGTCCACGGTTCGCCCCGGAGTCAGGACGCACCGGCGGGGGATCGACCCGGTCCTGCCCCTCTCCGGGATCGTGGGCGAGCTCCCGCTACCCAGTACGTCATCGTCATCATCATCATCATCATCGCTCGGCGGAAGGCGGAGAGTGCGGGACCCGCATCGGGAGAGGGGAGACCTCGACTCCCCATCAGTCGCCGCAGAGTCGGGCCCCTCTCCCCTCTCCTCTTCCTCCTCCTCATTGCTGGAGTCACTGGAGGGCACATCCACCGGTCCTTCGGAAGCCGCCATGGGCACGAGCCCATCCCCGTTAAAAACAGGCATGGATTTCACCACCTGCTCCTAGTCGTCGCGAAGGAACAAGGGCTTGGGAGCGCCCTTCAACCTTGCCACCTCGCCCCCGACCAGAGATTGGAGAACCACGGTCACATCCTCTTCGTTCGCAGCCTCGGGGCTCGGATGAGGCCTCCACATTGGAGGAGAGTACCGCCGGAGTGGAGCCAACTGGTGCTCCAGGAACTCCTTCAGCAGCGACGTACCGGTCAACTTCGCCGCCGCCATGTTGGACGGCCTCAGGTCCGCGTCCATCTTCTCCAACACCAGTTTCACGCGGGGGTCCGTGAGCTCCGCTCGGCACCAGTCGCTGGAGCTCACGGGCTGCTCCGCGGGCAAGATCAGCCGAGGGTGGATGCGCCCGGCATCTACCAAGACCCACTTGCTCCTGAAGCCCTCAATCCTCTTCCCAGGATTCGAGATGGCAATGGTGCCGCCATACACAACGAAGCCCGCGCACGCAGAAAGAGAGCCGCCGGTGAGCCGGAGGGAGAAGTAGTGGCGCAGCAAGGCCACCGAAGGCTGCACCCCTACATGGGCCTCGCAGTAGTAAGCAAAGATCGCCAGAAGAAGGACAGAGTTGGGGTGGAGATGCAGAGCCTGCAAGTTGTAATGGCAGAGGACAGAGAAGAAGACCTCGGAGAAGGGAGGCACCAGGCCCGCAACAATGGAGCTTACAAAGAGAGGATAAAAGGTGCTCCCTCGGCCCTCAGGGGTGGCGGAGCCGGCCTTGAACTCCTCCATCCCGTTGATGCCCTCGGCCGCCGCCATCTAGCGCAGCCGGGCAAGGTTCGCCTTGGACACATTCGGCAAGTCTAGAGCAGGAGAATACCAAGCTTTGGCCGGAGGCTGGCGAGGCGCCATGGCTTCCTAAGGTCGCGCAGCTGGAGTAGATCTGGAAGTTTGGAGGAAGAAAGGGAAGGCGCAAGAAAGGGGATCTGAGCAGCGACCGGAGAGAGAAAAAGGCGAAGTCTGGGCAGATGCCGCTCCTTTACCAACCTGCGCGGTTGCTGAAGCACTTGCGTCCAATCAACCGCCACGCGGCGCCCAAGGCCGCAGGATGTTAGGGCCCGCGGCGCTTCGCCCTTGCCCTTTCGCCTCTCGGCACGGCCAAGTCCATGCGTGCCTTGGGCCCGGGGGCTACTGTCGGCATTCTGGGAACGGGGGTCCCCAGACTTGCCTGCCTGCGGCCTGCGGTGTGGCTCAAAGGAGGCCCAGCATGGCCCATCTTCATCAACACAAGACTCAAGACCCTCGCGAGGGGCCAAGCATCACGGGGCGGACAACACGGCGCATCCTCAGGCGCAGCCTCCTCAGGCTGGCTCGCGAGGAGGCCGAGAAATCAAGGCGGGGTACCTCGCAAGGTGCCCATGATGCAAGCCATGACGATCGAGGGTGCCAGGCGGGCGCCAGCGCGCGCAGCATCCTTCTTTTCCTCTTTGGTGCAAAGGGGGCAAGCGCAGCCGCGGAGTACCGAGGCATCAGGCAAAGGTTGCCATTTCAGTGCAACGAGACCAAGACCAGGCGGACTACGAGACGGAGGTCACCATGGAGCCCAGCACGGCGTCACCGCAGAGCCTTTGGCAGGCGAAGACCGACTTTAGTCAGGGTAAGTGTACTAGATGTTCCCCTTTGAATTGGCCAATTGTTGGCGCCCTTCCCGCTCAATATTTGGGAAGAGGCCCAGGGCCTTTGCCTATAAATAGGACCGGCCACCCATGTGGCAAAGGGTTCGGTTCGTTCGGTTGGCCCGGCTAGCAAGCAGAGAGAGTGAGTGAGAGAAAGAGAGAAGGGTGACTGAACTCCTCCTAGCAGTTCATCGCCCCAGCCAAGAACAGACCCTCGCGAGGCTGTTCTTCCCTATATTGTTCATCATGATCAGCCCCAGAAGGCAATCCACCCACCACACACTAGAGTGGGGTATTACACCACAATGGTGGCCCGAACCAGTATAAACCTTGTGTCTCTTGTGCAGTTCTCTTAGTAGTTCAGATCCTTGCGAGACGGGGAGGTAGAGGGCGTGATCTCCGGGCGCACCCCAGTGTTTGAACCTTAAGGGTCTGCCGAAACCCGTGATCTGACATAGGGTTTAGCCTCTCTGATCTCGTGGTAGATCAACTCTTGTACTACCCATATCATCAATATTAATCAAGCAGGACATAGGGTTTTACCTCCATCGAGAGGGCCCGAAACTGGGTAAAACTTCGTGTCCCCTGCCTCCTGTTACCATCCAGCCTAGACGCACAGTTCGGGACCCCCTACCCGAGATCCGCCGGTTTTGACACCGACAAGCATCTCATGAGGGTTAAAGAAGTTGTGGCTTCGGCGAGGTGTGTTCACGGTGCAGGCGAACCCAAACGCACACACCTGCCTAGCCCCTGCGCGCGTGATGCGCGAGGAGGAGCGATGGGCAACTGCCCTCTTCCTGGGCCAAGAGAAAAATTCCAACTCGGCGAACGAAAAAGAATGCGAAAACCTCAAATTCCATTAAAAAGTTGCCAACCAACTACAGAAATCAAGCAAAAGAACAGCCGCATCCGACACCTAGTCTAGTCTTCTCACCAGCGCGGAGCAAAGTGCTGCCACTAGGACATGGGAGGGAGCCCCCGTGAGGCCCGCGGGCGACACTCAGGAGGCTCCGGGGCATGTACAACCCCACTCTGTGTTACGTGAGAGTGTCACGAACGGAGACCTTCACAGGCACGGGCCCTTGCTTCATGGTTTGAACTTCCGGAGGTGCTGGATGTTCCAAGCGTTTTGGATGGCGATCCCGTCCTGCATCTCCAGAAGTGCGGCACCGAGCCTAGAGACACGGGCGATCCTGAATGGGCCCTCCCACATGAGTGAGAGCTTATGCAGCCCCTCCGTGGAGAGCACCTGCTGTCAGTGTCAAAACCGGCGGATCTCGGGTAGGGGGTCCCGAACTGTGCGTCTAAGGATGATGGTAACAGGAGGCAGGGGACACAATGTTTACCCAGGTTCGGGCCCTCTCGATGGATATAATACCCTACTTCCCACTTGATTGATCTTGATGATATAAGTATTACAAGAGTTGATCTACCATGAGATCGTAGAGGCTAAACCCTAGAAGCTAGCCTATGATTATGATTGTTGTTGTCCTACGGACTAAACCCTCCGGTTTATATAGACACCGGAGGGGGCTAGGGTTACACAGAGTCGGTTACAAGGGAGGAGATCTACATATCCAAATTGCCAAGCTTGCCTTCCACCAAAGGAGAGTCCCACCCGGACACGAGATGGAGTCTTCAATCTTGTATCTTCATAGTCCAATAGTCCGGCCAAATTATATAGTCCGGCTGTCCGAGGACCCCCTAATCTAGGACTCCCTCAATAGCCCCTGAACCAGGCTTCAATGACGATGAGTCCGGCACGCAGATTGTCTTCGGCTTTGCAAGGCGGGTTCCTCCTCTGAATACTCCATAGAAAATTTTGAACACAATGATCGTGTACGGCTGTGCAAAAAAATTCCACATACCACCGTAGAGAGTATATTATTCCAGAAATCTAATCTGCTGACAACTTTTCATAAGTGACGTCCTGCCGTGGCCCGGTCATTACGAACCATTTATCCCTGCCTGCCACTTCACGAGTTGGGAGGAGGTTTTATTGGCACGTCTTGTTGAAGCAGAGATCGTGTTCCCCTTATCACAGGATTCCCATGAATACGGGTATGGGTAACCCAATCGTGTTTGTTAGTATGACTCCTTGATTTTAGGCAGGTTCCAAATGGCCACGCAGAGGACACTTGATATTCACCCTCTTTATAAAGGGGCCAAGGCCTGTCCTTTTCTTGTCGCGCCTAATCCTTCCCCACCCCCACCTCGAGTTCCAACACCCAAGGCTTAGGCTAAGCGCTTCAGACCTTCAACCATGTCCGGATCCAACCTTCAAGGTCGGTGGATGGCCTCCTCTGTCATAGAGGAGGACATCAAGAAGCTAAGGGAAGCCAAGTATCTGACCGCCGAAATCTCGCACAGGCTGCCCGCTCAAGGGTAGGTCATCCCCACTCCCGAACCCAACGAGAGTGTCGTATTTGTTTCCCACTTCCCCCGAGGGCTAGGCTTTAGTCTTGATCCCTTTGTAAGAGGGCATATGTTCTATTATAGGCTCGACTTCCACGATCTAGCTTTAGATTCCATCCTTCACATCTCGTCGTGTATTGTCGTGTGTGAAGCCTTCCTCGCAGCACCCCACACTTCGGCTTACGGCTCAAGACCTTAAGTGTGAAGACGAAGACGATCGATGGGCGACACACAGAATGCGGAGGTGCCATAATAAGCAAAGGCGCCGATGCTCCATGGCCTAAGGGATCCTTACTGGAGGTGTCCAACTTATGGCAACGGGAGTGGTTTTACATCACAGCTCCCCGAAGTAAAAAGTGGGCACCTATCCCTGCCTTCCGCTCGGGCCACCCGCCGCAACTGGCGTCATGGGTCAACAAGGGGCTGGACTGGGGGCCAGTTAATCACGTGCCGACATTGCAATGTCGCATCCGGGATCTCCTCAAGAGGGATGTCAGTCTTGTCAAGGTAATGCAAGTTCTACTAGTTTGTTGGGTCCTGCCATGCCAACATCGATCTCTCCGTCCGTGGGAGTTCAACCTGGAAGGACCGCGAACTATTCAGCAATTCTTCGGTGTGACGCTCGAAGAGATGTACGGATTGTTCTTCGGATCACGAATAAACTCTCCGGACACAAACGAGGATGCGGGTCTCAACTACAACCGTCAAGGTACCCACGTAAGTAATTCTGCAGCCGAACATGTTGTCTTTTTATTTGTCACAACATCATTCTGAAAAAATCGCTCTCCGCCAGGACTAGATAAGAAAGGCGAAGATGATCAGGTGTTTGGCCCCCCTTCCCGAAGGCTCACCGGATCCTGTGCAAGCCAGGATGCTTGAGCGCGCACCTTATCAAGTGCCATCAGGGGAAGATAAAGGGAGGAATAAAGAAGCCGAAAGCGGGGTTCACACATTACTCATCCAAATCGGGGGAATGAGTGCCTCCGCGAAGGAGGATAATTGGGGAGAAGAATCCAGAATCCCCTCTCCTCAAGGAAGGAAAAGGACCTCCTCTGGAGACTTGGGAACGAAGATTTCCAAATGACGGAAGAAACCTTCGCCAGGGGGCCCTGCCCCGGAGGGCATCTTTACCGCACAGTTCCCACAAGGGGGCCAGCCCTCCACCGAGGTAAGTGAACAAGAGTACTTTTGGTAAATACATCCTGCTTTATCTCCGAGGACAATAACCACGACCTATATCTTGCAGTCCGGCTCGTAGCTCTTCTTGACAGAGTTCGTCTTCGGGGGATCTTCTTCCAGAGATGATGGAGAGCGAAACGCCTCCCCCTGCCTCCCCGCCACCTGGGGTGGACGACCCCGAGGTGTCATCACGGAGGATTTCTCCTGATCTGCCAAGGCCAGAAGATGACCCTTCGGCCACCCGAAGTCCGGAGTATTTGGCTCCTAAGGAGAGCAACAAAAAGAGTGTGGGTTTTTCCGGTGCACAACCGGACGCACTGATGGGTGTTCTGGAGCAAGTGGCTATCTTAGAGGCGCATCGTACTTTAATGGATATGGTGGCTGAGAGGATTTCATCCGCCAAAGGCGGGTTGCATGTGGCTTTTATGAGCCTGCTATGAGGCTTTGAGGTATGGAAAATAATATATAAATTTTTTGACAATACCACACATGCTAGGTGTGCTATGTACAGATAGTAGCCACTGAGACTCTGGTTGCTGTCCAAAGGTGGCAAATAGAGGATCATAGTCCCAGGTAATGATCGCGCTGCTTTCATGTGCAGACGGCTGAGGGTCCGGTGGCTGGCCGGACTACTTAGTTTGCCGGACTAAGGCAGCAACTCGACACTGCAGATGTCGACATTGCACTTGTGAACAAGCGGCTTGACGGGGCACAGGGTATGTATTTTTGGGTGGTCAACAAATATTAAGAGGAGCATGATGCTAGTATCTATAATATGTTGTGAGTGCAGATGGAGCTGCATCCGTGGGGTCCCTTCGGGCGGAACTTGCCCGAGCCAAGGAACAAGCAAGGAGAAGTGATGCGACCGCCCTAAAGGCGGCTGAAGACTTAAGAGCCGAACAGGCTGCTCGTCGCCAGAGTGAAGATAAAATAGCCAAGATGGCTGTTGAGCTGAAAGATGCCGCCGGCCGATATGAGCTCCTTGAAAAGGAAAGCCAAGCGAAAGCGGCTGACCTGAAGAAAGCCATGGAAGCAGCCATGGAAGCAGCCAAGGAAACCTGATCTAAAATCAGAGCTGCGAAGGAGGAGCTCCGTCAAGCCGGAGATATCATGGCTGGGAAGCCCTTTTTGTTGCGGTCGAAGTTCGGAGATCCGAAATATGCCCCTATGGATCAATTATGGAGTGCCGCAGATGCGTATTCAGACTTGGCAATGAGTGCTGCTGATGCGACTGAGTTTTAAAAGATCAGAAAGATCATGAAGTGGAGAGGTTGTTTTGGTCGCAGTTCAGCGCTCCAACGCATCCGCTGCTGTTGAATGAACAAATGGCTGAGTGGGCCGAGCTCCATAGGTTGTCTGGACTTTCCATGAGGTCTGTCGTGGATCATCTTTGGCCGAAGGGGCAAAGGCCGAATAGTTACTTTGGTTTAGTGCAACGATTCCTTGGTGCTGTGCGGCATATCGACGCTGTAAAGAGGTTGGCGTGCATAGAGGGTGCGCGGATGGCTCTTACCGGTGTTGAGACATACTGGGCAGAGATGGAGACCACCGCTATTGTTGGGGTAAATAGCCATGGGTAGCCCAGCCGGCTTCCCCTGGCCCCAGAGAAAAAATTATGAGCCCATCCGGCTCATAAGGAGACTCAAGACCTGGGCCGCCTCCCCCTAGCCGACTGCCATCCTAGCCGGCTTGGGGGGCGGCCCGCCCTTTTTACCCCCATGAAGAAAACTGTGGAGGGCCGGCTACGGCATGGCCGGCTACGGCAGGGCCGGCTATGGCAAGGCCGGCTATGGCACGGCCAGCTACCGTCGAGCCGGCTCCGATAAAGCAGTCAACGCCGTACCCGCGATGTACGCGTCCACTCTGCGATGATGAAGCGGGGCGTGGCTACAGTGGAGCCTGCCACCCCCAAAACCCGGAGCACGCCTGGTACAGCGCGTCATGCGGGCCGCTGCGGCCCGCCCGGCGCGGCACTGTAGCCACGGCGGCTCTGACGCCGTCCACGATGGGCCGCCAGCGTGGCCCCCGAGGCGGTGGGCCCCTTCAGGCAGAGAGATGCCGAAGGCGGCCACACCCCCTCTCAAGCCGGCAAGACAAAGGGCCGGCTTCACGTAGCCGGCCTGCCGCCTTCCTCGAGGGAGACGCCCATTAAGGAGACAAGGTGCGGCGGGGCTACAGTAATCGCCCGCCAGGGCGGCGTCACTGTAGCCACGCTTACCCTGACCAAGCGGGTGGTAGGATCGATCCTACCACCCGACATGTCACTGTACCCCGACCAAGCGGGCGGCGTCACTGTAGCCACGCTTACCGGCGACGTTCTATTGGCCCCCGCAATGATAAGCCACCCGTTGGCATATGTCGATCCTACCACCCGATATTTGGCGCCCACGCTTACCCCGACCAAGCGGGTGGTAGATATCCCGACTCTCAGCGGCCGGCTTGGTTGCCGGGAAGGAATCGGCGAAAATGACGCCCGCCACCGGATCGACCGCCTGGCCCGATCCCTGGCGCTAGAAGAAGAAGACGATGTCGGCCCGCCTTGCTTCGGCCCCCGCATCCGCGACGAGCCCTTCCCCAAAGGGTTCTTGCTCCCAAGTATAACGGCTCGGTGAAGCCGGAAGACTGGCTGACCGACTACTCCACAGCCGTCAGCATCGCCAATGGCAAACAGGCGCGTTGCCGTAAAGTACGTGCCCCTCATGCTGCAGGGCACGGCGCGGACTTGGCTTAACAGCCTTAAGCCCCTCAGCATCAACAGCTGGGTGGATTTCACTGAAGCCTTCGTTCGCAACTTCACCAGCACCTACAAGCAGGCTCCCAAGCCCAGACAGCTCTCCCTATGCGTACAGGGCCCAGCTGAGTCCACTCGCGACTACCTGGCGCGTTGGGCCGAGCTCCGCAACTCATGCGAGGGGGTGCACGAGGTGCAAGCCATCGAATACTTCACAGCCGGGTGCCGAGAGGGCACCCTCCTCAAGCACAAGCTTCTCTGCGATGAGCCGACTACCCTCGACGAGCTCCTGAACATCGCTGACAAGTACGCCACCGCCGACTCCTCAATGAAGACCGAGCTCCGGGTGGACGCATCCGGAAAGGTGCTCCATCCGGCGCCCAAAGCGCCGGCTGGAGACGGCGGCCGACGTCAACACCAGAACGATCAAAAACGCAAGGGCCCTGCGCCGCCTCCTGCCAGCCGGCAGGTGGCCACGGTCGAAGACGCGCCGCCTGAAGGGCGGCCCGCGCCCAAGAAGCCCAAGGGCGGTCGGCCGGCTTGGCAGCCGGCCTTCTCCTACGAGCAAATCCTTGATGCCCCGTGCAAGTTCCACAGCGACGCGAAGCCGTCCAACCACACGACCCGCAAATGCAACTGGCTCGCCCGAATCTCGAAGGGCGAAGGGCTCACGCCGACTCCACCTGCCGACCCGCCGCCGCCGGCTCCGCCGCCCGGCCCGCGGTCGACGCCGTGCAGGACGAGTTCCCCGACGAGCAAGCGTCTTATGTCGTCTTCACGAGCCAGCCCGAAGACCGGCGCAGCAAGCGCCGAGAGCAACAGGAGGTCAACATGGCCGCCGCCAGCCCAGTCGGCCACATGCACTTGTCGGAGAAACCCATCAGCTGGAGCCGGGCCGACCACCCAGAGGTGATGCCATCCCCCGGCTCCTACGCATTGGTCCTGGAGGCCACCCTCGCAACGGATACGCGCGCCGCACGCTTCTCCCACGTGCTGATCGACGGCGGAAGCAGCATCAACATCCTGTACCGCGACACCATGGAGAAGCTGGGCGTCAAGGCCAAGCAACTTGCGCCGACTCGGACGGTGTTCCACGGCATCGTACCCGGATTGTCCTGTGCCCCCATCGGCAAGCTCAAGATCGATGTTCTCTTTGGGGGCAAGGATCATTTCCGCCGGGAAGCAATCTGGTTCGAGGTGGTGGACCTGGAGAGCCCTTATCACGCCTTGCTTGGCCGACCCGCCTTGGCCAAGTTCATGGCTGTTCCCCACTATGCTTACCTCAAGATGAAGATACCGAGCTCCAAGGGTGTCATCAACATCGCCGGCGACTACAAGAAGTCCGCCGACTGCGCCGCGGCCAGCAGATGGCTGGCTGAATCCCTCGTGATCGCTGCCGAGAGGAAGACACTGGACCGGGTCGTGGCCCTGGCCAGCAAGCAGCTAAACCAACCGGCCGACTCCAAGGAGTATGATGCCCAAGGATCTTTCCAGCCGGCCAAGGAGACCAAGAAGATACAGCTCGACCCCGAGCACCCCGAGAGGTTTGCCGTCATTGGGGCGAGCCTGGACAGAAAAATAGGAAGGCGAGCTTGCCGATTTCCTCCGTGAGAATCGGGATATCTTTGCATGGTCCCCCAAGGACATGCTGGGTGTTTCGAAGGATTTCGCCGAGCACAAATTGCACGTGCGGGAGGACGCTAAACCAGTCAAGCAGCCCCTCCACCGACTGTCAAAAGAGAAGAGAAGGATCGTAGGGGAGGAGATAGCCCGGCTCCTCGCAGCCGGCTTCATCATGGAAGTTTTCTTCCCCGAATGGCTCGCGAACCCAGTTCTCGTGCTGAAAAAGAATAACAAGTGGCGCATGTGTATAGACTACACGAGCCTCAACAAAGCCTGCCCAAAAGATCCCTTCGCTCTGCCCAGGATTGATCAAGTGATAGACTCCACAGCCGGATGCGAGCTGTTGAGCTTTTTGGATGCCTACTCGGGATACCACCAGATCAAGCTGAACCCGGATGACCAACTGAAGACCGCCTTCATCACGCCGTTTGGAGCCTTCTGCTACCTGACTATGACGTTCGGCTTGAGGAATGCCGGCGCCACTTTTCAGCGTTGCATGCAGAAGTGCCTCCTCACGCAGCTTGGCAAGAATGCCCACGTTTACGTGGATGATGTTGTGGTGAAGACGGAGAAGCGTGGCACTCTGCTGGAAGACTTGAAGGAGACGTTCGAGAACCTACGCCGGTTCCGGATCAAGCTCAACCCAGAGAAATGCGTGTTCGGAGTGCCAGCCGGCCAGCTCCTAGGCTTTCTGGTCTCTGAACGCGGCATAGAGTGCAACCCTGTGAAGATCAAGGCCATCGAGAGGATGGCGGTCCCAACCAAGCTCAGAGAAATTCAGAAGTTCACCGGGTGCCTGGCCTCTCTTAACCGCTTCATCAGCCGGCTTGGAGAAAAAGCTATCCCCCTCTACCGCCTCATGAAGAAGAGCACTCACTTTGAGTGGAACGACCAGGCCGACCAAGCTTTCCACAAGCTGAAGAAAATGTTGTCCACGCCGCCTGTCTTGGCGGCACCGACTAAGAAGGAGCCCATGCTCCTATATATCGCCGCCACTAGCCGGGTGGTCAGCACCGTCATTGTGGTCGAACGCCCCGAAGAAGGCCGAGCCCAGCCGGTCCAAAGGCCGGTTTACTACCTGAGCGAGGTGCTGTCCACCTCGAAACAAAATTACCCGCACTATCAGAAGATGTGCTATGGCGTGTACTTCGCCGCCAAGAAGCTGAAGCCGTACTTTCAAGAACACCCCATCACGGTCGTATGCACTGCCCCGCTTGCCGACATCACAGGCAGCCGGGATGCATCCGGCCGGGTGGCCAAATGGGCCATCGAGCTGGCCCCCTACACCATCTTCTACCAACCCCGCACCACCATCAAGACGCAAGCGCTGGCCGACTTCCTCGTCGACTGGGCCGAGACCCAGTACTTACCACCGGCGCCCGACTCCACCCATTGGCGCATGCACTTTGACGGATCAAAGATGCGCACCGGCTTGGGAGCCAGCGTCGTCCTTACTTCTCCAAAGGGCGACAAGCTCAGATACACGCTGCAGATCCACTTCGCCGCCTCCAACAATGTAGCCGAGTACGAGGCGCTCATACACGGGCTCCGGCTTGCCAAGGAACTTGGCATTCGCCGGATCCTGTGCTATGGCGACTCGGATTTGGTGGTGCAGCAGTCTTCTGGCGACTGGGACGCCAAGGACGCGAACATGGCGAGCTACCGTTTCCTAGTGCAGCAAATCAGCGGATACTTCGACGGGTGTGAGTTCCTTCACGTGCCGCGAGCCGACAACGAGCCAGCAGATGCTCTGGCCCGAATAGGCTCCACGCGGCAAGCAATACCAGCCGGCGTCGCCCTGCAGCGCCTCCTCAAGCCTTCAATCAAGCCGTCTCCGGAATCCGACTCCATTTTCGTGCCGCCTAACCCCGAGGGGGCCGGGTCCGGCTCGAAGAATCAAGCAGCCGGCCCGGGGACTTCAATATTCGGCTCGGGGACTGCAGTACGCGGCTCGGGGACTGCCGCACCCGGCCCGAGGACTGCAGTAGCCGGCCCGGGGACTGCAGTAGCCGGCCCGGGGACTTCTTCAGCACAGGAAGCGGCGGCCGACTCCAGCGCTGCACTGCCCAACCCGCCCACCCTGGTGGCTCTGGCCACATTGGTGGCTGAGGAGGTCGCCGCCCCATCATGGGCCCAAACCATCCGCAACTTTTTGGTGAACCATGACCTGCCGGCTGACAAAAATGAAGCAAGACAAGTTCAGCGCCGGGCTGGAGCATACACAATCGTCAACGGAGAGCTTGTCAAGCGCAGCGCCACCGGAGTCTTGCAGCGATGCGTCGAGCAGGAGAAAGGCATCGCGATCCTCAGGGATATACACCAAGGAGAGTGCGGCCACCATGCCGCATCTAGATCACTGGTCGCCAAAGCCTTCCGCCACGGTTTCTTCTGGCCGACTGCTTTGGACGACGCCAAAGAGCTAGTCAAACACTGCAAAGGCTGCCAGCTTTTCAGCTCGCAGCAACACATGTCGGCTTCAGCACTCAAGACCATTCCCATCACCTGGCCCTTTGCCGTCTGGGGATTGGATATGGTGGGCCCATTCAAGACGGCGCGCGGCGGCATGACACATTTGCTCATCGCCGTTGACAAATTCACCAAGTGGATCGAGGCGAAGCCGATCAAGAAGCTGAATGGGCCGACTGCAGTGACCTTCATTGCAGATATAACAACCCGGTACGGCGTACCGAACAGCATCATCACCGACAACGGCACGAACTTTGCCAAAGGTGCCTTGGCACGGTTCTGCGCTGCGCAAGGTATCCGGCTGGACCTTGCGTCAGTCGCCCACCCGCAGTCAAACGGCCAAGTGGAGCGAGCAAATGGCCTCATTCTGTCCGGCATCAAGCCTCGACTGGTCGTACCCCTGGAGCGTTCAGCCGGCTGCTGGCTCGATGAGCTGCCGGCTGTCCTATGGAGTCTGCGCACTACTCCCAACAGATCAACCGGCTTCACTCCCTTCTTCCTTGTATATGGTGCAGAGGCGGTCATCCCAACAGACATCGAGTTTGACTCGCCTCGGGTAACCATGTACACGGAAGCGGAAGCCAAAGAAGCACGAGAAGACGGCGTCGACCTGCTGGAAGAGGCCCGGCTGTTAGCCCTCAGCCGGTCCGCCATCTACCAGCAGGGCCTGCGCCGCTACCATAGCCGGATGGTCCGCCCAAGATCCTTCCAGGAGGGCGACCTTGTGCTCCGGCTGATCCAGCGAACAGCCGGCCAGCACAAGCTCGCAGCCCCCTGGGAAGGCCCCTTCATCATCAGTAGAGCCTTGGGCAACGACGCCTACTACCTCATCGACGCGCAGAAGCCGAAGGCACGCAAGAGAGACGACTCCGGCGAGGAGTCGGAGCGACCATGGAACGCAAATCTCCTTCGGAAGTTTTACAGTTAAAGCGCAGTATGTGTCATGCCCACTTTTGTATTTAGTATGATACAGTAGGCTCCCCGAGAAAGACTCGGGGACTGCCACCCGTTGTTTCATGAATGAAAGTTATCATGCGTATGATATTACCTTTTCATTTATTTTGTCCGGTACCGGGTCCGACGAGTCGGCCCGGGGACTGGCCGACTAGAGTTATATTAGGAGCCCTACCCGCAGTCAGACAAGTAATGTGCCGACACCCAGGCTTGGCTCTTGTCGAAACCGCAGCTCGAAGAACCGACTGCCCGGCTGGCAAGAGCCACAAGCCGGAAAGGGTACCCACATGAAAAACGGCTAGGGACCAAACAGGCTCGCATATATAACAAAAGCCGGCTGACTACCTCACACCGACCGACTACGAGAGTAGCCGGCCAGCCGGCTTACATTCAATCTACTTAAAATCCAAGAAAACTCAAGTACTTGCCTTCCCAAAGAGGGAAGGCGGCAAAAGAAAGAGCCTAAGGACAAAAAGTACACTCGGATGAACGCCAACACATGCATATATTAATATATTACACAAAAAGCCTCCAGAGAGGTCGACATCCAACATTGTTCGATACACCCCCAGTGGGTGGAATTGCAGAAACTTAAATTTGTCCAAAAAGAAAGACAGGTACAAAAAGAACGGCAGATCAAGCCGGCGGGGCCGCAGACGAGCTGGGTTAGGCGGCGGAAGTAGTCACGCCGGCTGGAGGAGCGGCCGGCTGGCCAACCTCGGCTTGATCGTCGTCTCCGGCAGAGGGCGCGCTCCCGCGTGGCTCGTTGCTAGAGGCACGGTCGACTGGGGGACGGTCGGCCGCCCCACCAGTCGGCTCGGCGTCTTCGCCGTCCTCCTCCTCGTCGTCCTCGCCCTCGTCGCTGGAGGCGGTCTCTTCGGCCGAGTCCTCGCCGTCCGCCAGGCTCAGCCCGAACCATTCCTCTGGCTGGGCGGCGCCATCGTCGTTGAGCTCCGGCGCGAAGACGCTGGTGTCGGTGCACTCGGCGATCGTCGAGGCGCGCTGCGCGATCGCCGGCCGCACCTCCTCCAGCTCGACGTCGGCTTCCGACCGCCACGTCCGCAGCTGGTCCAGGCTTAGCCCTGGGTACCACGCGCAGACGAACTCCAGTGCGCGCCCGGCTCCAAGACGGGCCGCGGACGCCTTCCAGGCCTCGAAGCGGCTGCGACTTCGAGCCAGTCGGCCGTCCGGCTTGGGGTCCGGGGAATTGTCTGGCAGGGCCAGAGCGCGGCCAGCATCGTTGCCCCAGCGCGTTGTAGTCGGCGGAGCAACCGGTGGGCCGGCTGTAGCCGCGCCTGGACGGCGATAAGCTGCTCCGACAGCGTCCGGTTCGCATCCGGCGGAATCACAACCACGGCCTGACGGCGCTCCTCGCGGTAGGCCTCGATGGCTTGGGCGGCAAGGACGGACTGGCCGGGGAAGTACTCTACGCAAGACAGCAAACACAAGTCAAAACAAAACCATAGGCGGCCGGCGAATGGAAGAAGAGCAAGAAAGACAGCCTACCATCGATGAGATCCTCGATCCGGCCGAAGCCTTCTTCCAGCGCCCGGCGCGTCTCGGCCCAGCTCGCCTCCCTGGCCCCGAACTCCGCCCTCAGCGTAGCCTCGCCGTCCTGCGCCTTTTGCAGGGCCGCCTTGTGGCTCTCCTCTTGGTCGGCTAGTTTCGTCGCCAGGCGGTCGCGCTCTTGAACCAAGTCAGCGTACTCGGCATCCTTGGCACGAAGAGCGGCTTGCACCACGCCAAGTTCCCTCCGCAGGTCGGCGTTGGCCTCTGCCCGAGCAAAAGATAAAGACAAAAGTCAGCAAAGAAAAAGTCGTCGAGTAAGATCCGACCCGACTGCGCTGCAGTCGGCCCGGATCTCGGGGACTACACCCAGTGGGTGCGCTATCGCGCCCCCACGAGAAATAAATAAGGACAAAGCACTTACGCCGGCTGCTAGCGAGGTCTTCGGTCCTCCGGCTTAGCTCCCGAGCCTGGGAGTTGAAGGCGGCAGCGCGAGAATTTTGATAATCCTGGAGATCAGAAAAAACAAGTCAAGATAGCCGTCAAGTAAGATCCGACCCGACTACGCTACAGTCGGCCCGGATCTCGGGGATTACACCCAGTGGGTGCACTAGCGCGCCCCCACGGAAAAAATTCAAAGGACCAGAACGGTCAAGGAGTGAGGACTTACCCGGATTGCAGACCGCGTCGACAGAAACTCCTGAGTAAATTGCCTCCGGAGGCCGGCCTGTGCCTGCAGCCGGTTCCGAACCTCTTGAGCCGCGGTATTCAGCTCGCCGCTCCCTCCGCTAGGAGTCCAGCCGGACGTAGCGGAGCTGGTCGCCTCCAAGGCGTCTGCCGTCCGCTCGGCCCCCGCGGCTCGGCGCGTGTCCGACGGGGCCGTGCCCCCTCCGGCTAGCCGGCTCGCCACTGGCTCAATCTCAAGGCCGGCTCCGGCCTCGGGTGCGGCCCGGGCCAGCTCCTCCGGCACCGCCGACGATCGGCCGCCTTCACCTGCTCCGGCTGGCGCTGCTGGCGATGTCCTCTCAACGGATACCTCGAAGACCTCGTCCCTCTGCACCGGCGGCTGCTCGGGGATAATCTCCTCCGCCGTGGGCAGAGGGATGTCCGGATCCAAGGTCTGGAGGGGGATGGCGAGCAGCGGAGTCTGGCTGCGTGCGCCTTCCACCTCCGTTTCCGCGGCCGCCCGCTCCGACGGAGTCCCGGCCGCCGCGCTCGCTCGCCCTGGCGTCGTCCGGGCGGCCTCCCGTTCCGCCGCCTCCCGCTCGGCCGCCTCCCTCTCTCGGCGCGCCTCGCGAGCGTTGCGTTCTGTGGCTGCGTCAAGTTCGGCGCGGGGGTCCACTCGGCGGGACCCTGAGGACCCGGCACCTGGCCCGACCACGGAGCCGGCTGGGCCTCGCTCGAGGGAGAGCGGCGCCCTGCTCAGGAAATCAGAAAAGCATTCAAGAAAAGAAGACTTCAGAATAACAAGCATGCAGGCGGCTACTAGACTTACGCGGAAACTGACGGGGGCTTCTTCACCGCCTTCCGGAAGCGGGCCGCCTTCGCCGCCGCCTCCTCGCGCTTTGTGGCCGTGGCGGTGGCCTTCGGCTTCTTCGGCCGGCTTCCGAAGAGCGGGAGCGCGGCCCGGCGCTTCCCCTTCTCGCCACCGGCAGTCGGCGTGGCAGACGAGCTCACGCCGCGGTGGTCGGTTGCCGGCTGGCGGCACAGGAGTTCTTCGGCTTCAAAATCGTCCGGCCAGTCGTCGAAACTGGCCGAAAGCCCGGTGCCGCCGAGCTCGGCGGCATCCCCCGTGGCGGCGTCCTCCATGGCGACGGTGGAGAGATCCGGGTCATCGAGGTCGTCCACCGTACGGTCCGGGGCGTACTCACGGTCGACTCCAGCCGCCCCGGATGGCGACGGAAGAAGAGGATTCTGACGAAGAGAAAAAAGAGAAGAGCCGCCTGGTCAGAAGCCGGCTGACCCAAGCCAGCAGACGACGAGAAGAAAAACTTACCATATGCGGAGGATGGGCGCGGGAGTACGGCGCCTTGCCGAATTTCACTCGTCGGTGAGCTTCAGGTTGGCGATGTAGTTCGCCATCAGCGCCACCTCGGCGTGGGGCATCTCCCATGTGCTCAGCCGGCAAGGATCAAACCGGCCACTCATTTGGCACATCATGTGCGGCCGGCTTTGGAGGGGCACAATCCGGCGCTCGACGAAGGCGGTCACCAGATCGGACGCGCGCAGGCCTTCCGACTGGACCATCACCCGCAGCCGGGAGATGGAAGCATTCCCGGCCGGAGATAAGGACTTCGACCGGTAGCCCCAGGTCCGCCGCTTCCCAGTCGGCGGGCCGGCTACGTAAGCCGGCAGATTGACGTAGTCGCCGTGCGGGGCGACGTTCTTGACGTAGAAATAAGACTTCTGCCAGAGCTTGACGGATTGGATCAGAGGGATGTGGGGGAAGGGGTTGTCGTCGCTTGCCCTCTTCATCGCGATGAAGGCGCCGCAGGGAGCCGGCACACCGGCGGAGACGGTGCCGAGCTTGTTCTGGAACAGCTCCGCCCAGAGCTCCAGCGTCGGCAGCACCCCCAGGAACCCCTCGCAAAGTGAGACGAAGGCCGAGAGCTGTAGCACTGCGTTGGGCGTGACGTGGTGCGGTTGGAGATTGTAGAATTCAAGAAAGGAGTGCATGAAGCTACTCGCTGGGAAGCCGAAGCCGCGGAGGAAGTGCGCACGGAAGACGACGCGCTCGCCTTCCTCCGGGGCCGGCGAGACCTCCTTCGCGGGTGCCAGACACACCTGCACGAGGTTGGCGGCAGGCAGGCGCCGGGTCTAGCGGAGGAACTCGATGTGATCATCGTGGACATTGGACCCGTCCCACGAGCTCGACAAAGCCAGAGACATGGCGGCGTGGGTGGGCTGCGGCGCGAAACTGCGTCGGGCGCGAGGAAGAAGAAGAGGAAGGAGAAGAGCAGGAGGGACGGGGAGCGGGAGAGCGAACAGGCCTGTGCCTCTCCCTCTCCCCCCCTACTTGTAGGCGCGTGCGCCAGAGACGAGGACGCGCGGCGTGGGGGATCGTGGGGATCAATCATGCCCATCCCCCCCCCACGCCCGCGCTAATTACGCGCCTTGATGACGCGGAGTAACGGCCGCGGGGAGGCGAGCAGTCCCCTCGGGCCACAGAAGATCTACGCCTGGGCCGAGGCCAGGGAGTGGCGGGCCCAGGCCTGCGGCGGCGTCCCGTCGCGCGCGTGCGACGGCAGGGCTTCCCCCACACGTGACTCGTCGTGGGGCCCGCGGCCAGCCCGCGGGTCAACCACGGTCACCCTAGTAACGAAAAGCGCTCCGAAGTCGGCTGCAACGACGAGGTCAGCCCCTCACGGTATGAAGCCGGCCAAGCTTCCCATCCATCCGTCTGCCGTGAAGCTCGCCCGCCTTCGGGGACTACTGTCGGGGTAAATAGCCATGGGTAGCCCAGTCGGCTTCCCCTGGCCCCACAGAAAAAATTATGAGCCCATCCAGCTCATAAGGAGACTCAAGACCTGGGCCGCCTCCCCCTAGCCGACTGCCATCCTAGCCGGCTTGGGGGGCGGCCCGCCCTTTTTACCCCCATGAAGAAAACTGTGGAGGGCCGGCTACGGCATGGCCGGCTACGGCAGGGCCGGCTATGGCAAGGCCGGCTATGGCACGGCCAGCTACCGCCGGGCCGGCTCCGATAAAGCAGTCAACGCCGTACCCGCGAGGTACGCGTCCACTCTGTGATGATGAAGCGGGGCGTGGCTACAGTGGAGCCTGCCACCCCCAAAACCCGGAGCACGCCTGGTACAGCATGTCATGCGGGCCGCTGCGGCCCGCCCGGCGCGGCACTGTAGCCACGGCGGCTCTGACGACGTCCACGACGGGCCGCCAGCGTGGCCCCCGAGGCGGTGGGCCCCTTCGGGCAGAGAGATGCCGAAGGCGGCCACACCCCCTCTCAAGCCGGCAAGACAAAGGGCCGGCTTCACGTAGCCGGCCTGCCGCCTTCCTCGAGGGAGACGCCCATTAAGGAGACAAGGTGCGGCGGGGCTACAGTAATCGCCCGCCAGGGCGGCGTCACTGTAGCCACGCTTACCCCGACCAAGCCTGCGCCAACAAACACGGAGCAGCAGTAACCAGCCGCCGACCAGGCCCTGGCCAGTGGGGCCGGCCTATCAACCCGGGAGCCGGCAGCCGGCGGGACCCACCAGCCGGCAGGCCCCAGAAGCCGGCGGAGAAGCCGGCGAACGCAGTCACAGACAGTTGGGCCCTGCGCCCAGTCGGATTACCATTGTACCCCCGGGGGGTAGGCCTATATAAACCCCCCGGTGCACCCATGCAAAGGGTTGAACTCTCTCTCTAGACATAGACACATACAAGGAGAGGAAGCAAGCTGAGCTAAGCCCTTCTTCCTCCTCCCACCCCAAACAGCTCAAGGAGCATTGTAGCCACCTGTGAACTTAGTAACCATGCGGAGACCCCGTAGAGCAGCAGTAGGGGTGTTATCTCCCCGGAGAGCCCTGAAGCTGGGTAAGATTCGCCGGCGTGCATGTCTATGCCTCATCCCGTTTCCAGGCACCGGCACCGTTCTATTGGCCCCCGCAATGATAAGCCACCCGTTGGCATATGTCGATCCTACCACCCGACAGCTATTGTTACCCGAGATTCGGCCGTAAGCCATGTCTCTGCTGAGCACTATTTTGAAGAAGTCCTGGAAGGCGCTCGTGTAATAGAGGCTCAGTGCTCGAAGAGTATCATGTTCGAGTGACATGTATGCCAATTGTAAAAGCAATGCTATTTGCATTATAAAGGCTGTATTTATAGTTTTGCATGAAAGTATTATGATGCCTCCTGTGTAGCCGTTTATGTATGTATATAACCTGAACGTTTGCAGTCGTCGGCTTCAGCCCCCATGAACGTAATGCGGGGGTGCTTGGAAAAGCGTGTTTTCACACTTGACCCAACGTCTTGGTCCATTAAGGAGGTGATAGCGTGGCGAACAAGGCAATCAGACTATATAGATTTAACACTTTAACTTAGCCATAGGAGTTTGATGGTGGGGCTACTATATATCCCCTGGTACTTCTGCGCTCATCTGAACACGGTGTGCGTACATACATGACCGGAAAACCGGTCCTTCGTTAATGCGGAGGAATCGCGAAGATTCTACTGAGTCATCGGGTGGTTGACCAGTCCAGCGCTTCATCATGACGGTCAGTTTTTGGCTTTCTCTACTGAGGTGCTCATCTAGATGAACCAGGGCACAATCGTAGTAGTTCTCCTAGTGCCACCTTAGCCGATAGAGCGGAACGTAAGGTTGCAAAACACGGGAGCCGGGCAAACCCAACTATTGACCAAAGACATGATTCAAAGCTGATGGATATAAGGCCAAACTCGCGACGCTGAACACTCCCTAAGGTGTTCGGACTTTCCATCATATACTAGGCTGAGAAATGCCCTCGATTATGAGCCCTTAATTTCCACGTACTTGCAGTAGTCTAACGTGATGAAATGTCAATAACGCCAGCATCCCTTTCGGTTGTGTTGAGTATCCGGAGGGAGTGAAGCAACAAGAGATAGTAAAAAAGGTTTACACATGGTCTTAATCTAAAAATAAGCCTTTGATTGGGGCCCTGCTGCACGTCTGCGCCCGTGTCTCCGTTGTGCCATATTCTGGAAGGGTGTAGCACGATGATCATCTGTAAAAGAGAAAAATGTAGGTGAAAGTCTTCGTGCGAAAAATTAGTTACTCTTTATGAACCATTAAAATGCAATCTAAATAGGGTCAGGCCGAACTGTAGCCCTTTTTACATGCGGGAAGCCCCTAGCACCACCTATGAGGGTATATCCATCGACCCAATCGCAGGTTTATCTGAGCTGTCACAGCTAGTGGTGCACCGGACTCCTCTAACCGTGTTCGCGTTCTTGACGACCGATCATTTTTTCTGGTTGGAGAGGCCGTTCAGTGGTTGGCTGCTAAAGCCACCGCATATTCCTCCCTACATGAGGAATGCTCTGTGTTTCCGCTAACTGTGATGATGCCACGTGGACCGGGCATCTTAAGCTTAAGATAAGCGTAATGCGGTACTGCATTAAAACGAGCGAAGGCCGTTCTCCCAAGTAGTGCGTGATGGCCGCTTCGGAATGGAGCGATGTCAAAGGTTAATTCTTCGCTTCGGAAGTTGTCGGAAGAACCGAATACAACCTCTAGTACTAGAGAGCCCGTACAACGGGCCTCTGGGCCTAGTATTACTCCTTTAAACATAGTATTACTTTGGCTGATTCTTATCGGGTCTATCCCCATTTTGTGGACGGTGTCCTGATATATCAGATTAAGACTACTGCCGTCGTCCATAAGGACTCGGGTGAGATGATATCCGTTAATTATTGGGTCTAGCACCAAGGTAGCCGATCCTCCGTGAAGGATACTAGTCGGGTGATCCCTGCGATCAAAAGTGGTCGAGCAGGCCGACCAAGGGTTGAACTTGAGGGTGACGGGCTCCACGGCGTATACGTCTCGGGGTGCGCACTGGCGCCTCCTCTTCGGTATGTGTGTTGCGTTAATCATGTTCACTGTTTTGACCTCTGGTGGGAATTTTTTCTGTCCCCCAGTGTTCGGCTGGTGAGGCTCATCCTCGCCTTCGCTTGGTGTCTTCCTCCCCTTGTGTTCAGCGTTTAGCTTGCCAGCTTGCTTGAAGACCCAGAATTCTCTGTTGGTGTGGTTTGCCGGTTTGTCGGAGGTGCCATGAATCTGACATAATCTGTCTAGAATCTTGTTTAGGCTGGACGGTCCATCTCTACTGCCTTTAAATGGCTTTTTCCATTGGCCGGGTCGTGAGCCCCTGAATCGGTGTTTACCGCCGTGTTGTCTGGGCTGTCTTCATTGTTTTGACGCTTGCTTTTATTGTGTCGCGATTTCCCATTGCCATCCCTAACTTCGGATGTGCCTGGGTTGCTGGTGCCGCTACGGGCTAGCCAACTATCTTCACCCGTGCAAAAGCGGGTCATAAGGCTTGTTAGGGCTGTCATTGTCCTCAGTTTTTCCTGGCCGAGGTGTCTGGCGAGCCATTCGTCTCGGACACTGTGCTTGAAAGCCGCTAGGGCTTCGGCATCCGGGTAGTTGATGATTTGATTTTTCTTCATGAGAAATCTGTCCCAAAGCTTTCAAGCAGACTCTCCGGGTTGTTGAATTATGTGACTTAAATCGTCTGCATCCAGAGGTCGGACACATGTCCCTTGAAAATTGGCCCTAAAAGCATCCTCAAGTGCCTCCCAGCTTCCAATTGAGTTTTCGGGGAGGCTTTTCAACCAGTGCCGAGCTGGTCCTTTTAACTTGAGGGGCAGGTATTTGATGGCGTGGAGATCATCTCCACAAGCCATGTGGATGTGAAGGATAAAGTCCTCAATCCCGACCCAGGGTCTATCGTTCCGTCGTATGCCTCTATGTTCACGGGTTTGAATCCCTCTGGAAATAAGTGGTCCAGCACCTCATCGGTGAAGCATAGGGGGTGTGCGGCACCCCTGTATTTTGACGTGTCATGGCATTCTTCGGACGGTTGCGGCGTTTGGTTTTGATTCCGAGCTATTCGGTCAGTATAGTCATTTGGGCGGCCATGATCCTGTGCCAGAGCGCGCTTCCTAGATCCGTAGATGCACCTGGTCATACCGGCTTTTTTGTGTGGGTCTTGACGTAAATCGTGTGCTGACTTGTGTGCGGCGTCGTTGGCCGCTCTGTCGCGGCTACGGGGTGGTCGATCCGGTTGATCGGCCCTTTTATTTTTTGGCTGAATGGGCTCTAAAGCCACGTCGTCGAATTTAGGCAGCAGCTTGCGCTTTTGGATAGCTCTTTCAGTGGCGACTGTCACCGTACTTTTCTTCAGTGTCAAGTACTTTGTTCCATCTACTGTTGAGCGTATTCTGCACGGCCTTAAGCCTTTGCTTCTGCTTCTTCAGGCTCCTCGCGGTGGCGATAAGCCTTCTATGGAGGTTCTCTTATTCCAAGTGCCTTTCCAGGATGGTGTGTGCATCGTCGTCCGGACTATTCACCTGTCCGGAGACAGATTGATGGGCTTTACCCTCGGCGTCGTCGTGATCGGACAGCGGCTCTATACTATGTTCGCCGTCCGCTGGCTCATCCTGCTCAATCACTAGGTCCATGTGGTCGTCGCTTCCTTTGGTGTCGACTGCAGTATTATTCTTTCTTGCACTGTTATCGCTGTTTTTGCTGAGGCGGGATTTGGAGCGGCGCCTACTTCGTCGCTTTGGTTGCTTCTCCAGGGGACTATCCTTCGCTGCATCCTCCCGTTCCTCATCATTGTTTTCTGTGGGTGTATCCACCATGTATATATCATGTGATGAAGTGGCTGTCCAACGCCCTATGGGCGGTGGTTGCTGTTTCTATCATGCATCGTCGTCCATACCGTCGATGTCTTCGGAGTCGAAATCAAGCATGTCGGTTAGGTCGTCGATAGTAGCTATTAAGTGGGTGGTGGGTGGGGAACGAATTCCCTCATCGTCCGCTTCCCACTCGAGCTGGACATAGTTCGACCGAGGGTCCCCTGATAAGGAGAGAGACCTCAATGAATTTAGCACATCGCCCAAGGGCGACTGCCAAAAGATATCTGCGGAGGCAACCTCCATAATCAGTGCCCAGTCAGATTCGATAGGCACAGACGCAATCGGTTTGGAGCCTCTGTCTGGGGATGAATCCAAGGATCTGGTAACACAGGTCTCATAGGAGGTGAAGTCAGTATTCGGCTCTATCGCTGCTGAGTGTGCGGCCTCCGTGGCGAGGTCCAACCTCCCGTCCTCAGATGGCACGATCTGCTCCAGATTGAGGGCCGTAGTAGCCACAGGTGTGATCTCCCAAACACCGTCCGGCGGTAGAGCTAAGTCATGCTCGTCGTGACTGTGTGCCGTGCCTGACATGGGCTCGAATCCGTCGAAGATCAAGTCTCCACGGATGTTGGCAGTATAGTTCAAGCTTCCAAACCTGAACTGATGGCCAGGGGCATAGCTTTCGATCTGCTCCAGATGGCTAAGCGAGTTGTCCCGCAGTACGAAGCCACCGAATACAAAGATCTGTTCCGGGAGAAAAACCTCACCCAGGATCGCACCGTTGCCGATGATCGAAGGAGCCATCAAGCCTTTCTCATGACGGCACAGTGGAACTCTCAATGAAAACACCAATGTCGGTGTCAAAACCAGCGGATCTCGGGTAGGGGGGTCCCGAACTGTGCGTCTAAGGCTGATGGTAACAGGAGGCGGCGGACACAATGTTTACCCATGTTCGGGCCCTCTCGATGGAGGTAATACCCTACTTCCTCATTGATTGATCTAGATGATATGAGTATTACAAGATTTGATCTACCACGAGATCATAGAGGCTAAACCCTAGAAGCTAGCCTATGATTATGATTGTTGTTGTCCTACGGACTAAACCCTCCGGTTTATATAGACACCGAAGGGGGCTAGGGTTACACAGAGTCGGTTACAAGGGAGGAGATCTACATATCCAAATTGCCAAGCTTGCCTTCCACCAAAGGAGAGTCCCACCCGGACACGGGACGACGTCTTCAATCTTGTATCTTCGTAGTCCAACAGTCCGGCCAAAGTATATAGTCCGGCTGTCCGAGGACCCCCTAATCCAGGACTCCCTCACCCGCCTCAGGACGAGATCACCCACCTCGAGCGTACTGGAGCAGACGTTGCGGCAGTGGTACCGCGGCAGCGCCTGCTGGTACCTTCACTACAAAAAAATACACTTCCGTGATGATACGTGTTTGTCAGAGTAGGTCGCGTTTTCTGTCATGCATGTACATCCACGACAAATTTATGACAGAATCAAGATAGTCATTCTTGTGCTGTCATAGAAGTGTTCCATGACATTGCCAAAATTATCATCACGGAAGTGTCCACTTCCATGACGATAAATCACGCGTCACAGAAATGCTTTCTTCAAGGGTGACCGACACGTGGCATCCACCGTAACGGAATGTCGTTAAGCTATTGGGTCAGATTTTGGATCCAATAACCCGTTAATAGCCACGACCAATGTCGATTTTCCACGTGTAAAATTCTCATTGGCTGACGGATCCATGCGTCAGCTCCGCGTTGGCACAGGTGTCACTCATCCAACGGTCGAGATGGGCCTATGATATGTTGACACGTGGACCGGCCCAAAAGTGGCCCACAAAGATTAAATGGGCCGGCCCAACCGAAGGCCCATAAGATTTAGCGGACCATAAAGGGCCAACCTAGCTAAAGGCCCACAAAATTTAGCGGACCATAATGGGCTGGCCCAGCTAAAGGCCCACACGATTTTGCAGACCATAATGGGCCGGCCCAGCTAAAGGCCCACAAGATTTTGCGGACCACAATGGGCCGGCCCAGCTAAAGTCCCACAAGAGTCTACCGACCATAATGGGTCGGCCTAGCTAAAGTCCCAACATTCTCTGTCAAATCGGTCCATCAACGGCCTGTCCTAAACTTGTCATCAACGCGGCCCATGGTCACTTCTGGCCCGTTAACAGTCCGCTAAGTAATTGGGCCGAATTACGGCCCGGTGTATTTCCGGCTTGTTAAAGGTCCGACTTCATTCGGGCCCATTTATAAGCCATCAAAACTTTTGGCCCATAAACGACGATGAAGGATTTGGGTCATATTTGGTCATGTCCGACATTCGGCCTGTTAGAGGCCCACTATAGCTTTGGGCCACTTTTGGCCCGTTGTCATTTTCGGCATGTTAACGCCGGACGTAAACCATGGGCCATATGTGGCCCAACGTCATATCGGGCCCATTAACGGCCCATATAAAAATGACGATAATCTAGCCCGACCGAAGTTCCGGCCTGTTAAAGGCCCGTGTATTAGGCCGGCGCACTTACTGCCCGTCCGAATTTCAGCCTGTTAAAGTCCAGTGGGTTATTTGGCACAATCAGGGCCCATCTCACTTTCGGTCTATTAAAGGCCCATGTATTTTATGGGCTCAAGATATTTACACCTGTAAATGGCCTATTTTTACTGAGGGCCCAAATTATGTTTAGGCCTGTTAAAGGCCCACTATCGGTGTCAAAACCGGCGGATCTCGGGTAGGGAGTCCCGAACTGTGCGTTTAAGGCGGATGGTAACAGGAGGCAGGGGACACGATGTTTTACCTAGGTTCGGGCCCTCTTGATGGAGGAAAACCCTACATTCTTGATGATATGAGTATTAAAAGAGTTGATCTACCACGAGATCGGAGAGGCTAAACCCTAGAAGCTAGCCTATGGTCTGATTGTATGTATCTACCTATCGACTAGCCTAGCCTCGGTTTATATAATGCACCAGAGGCCTAGGATAACAAGAGCCCTACCCGAGATCCGCCGGTTTTGACACCGACATTGGTTCTTTCATTAAGAGTTCCGCTGTGTGATCGGCAAAAGGATCGATGGCTCGTTTGTAGATTAACTGCGACGTTGACATCTTCGTCACCGGCTCGACTGGTCACCTTAGCTCGACCGAGGACTGTGTCCTGCCTCCGATCGTCATGTTCGGATGAGGTCCTTCATCAACATCAACTCCAATATCTATCAAGATCATGAAGGAATCATCCATGGAGCTCGGGGGCTCAACGTCAACATTGCCCTCGGGCGACCGTGCTGTTTTTCCGAATAGCAAACTTGTATTCGCTGCCACCACCTCCTTGAGCATCGCTTTGACGATCCCTTTGCTGGAATTGTGCGGAATTAAGTCTACAACAACCATGTTAAATTTCATCAAGTTCCGATAGAGGAATCTCTGGCAATCTATGATACACCGGAGCCCTGTCAAATCTGGACGGGAATCTGGACAAGTTTAGGGCGTGGTCTCCAAAGCCTAGCTCGGAGGTCCTTTGGAAGATCCAACCATTCATCTACGGCGGAATTCCCATATCTACCACCCCTCCAAATTTTAGCTCGATCCTTCGGCTCAAACTCCGGGAACCTTCTGATGAGTGGACCAATTTTCAGATCTGTTTTCTACGCGAATACAGATCCGACCCGAATTCATGTTTTTTTATGAACGTGATATTGGACAACCTTTTTAGAGGAATTATCTTCTAGGGTATTGTGCGTCATTTTCGAACACGTGCCCGTAAAATTCTAAGCCTCCCTTGAGGTCATCTTCATCATCATGCTGGTGTCAAACCAGTCCGGCAATATTGCTCCAAGGCTGCCGACCTGCGCTAGACACGTCGTCACTTTGTTGAGACGAGCTCAACTCCTTCGATCATCATCTCGGCAAGCCGAACAAGAGTTCGGCATCGCGAAGGATCAATCATCATCAACTTCGCTGCCCCACGGACTACACGGAGCGGGCACACCGGCATCGCCACGCGGTAGCTGCATCAAGCAGCATCGATCGCGTCACAAGTCTTGACCCGCGTCAGCATCAGCATGTTTCCTCTTCTTAAAATCATCATCAAACACGCTCACCTGTTTCGACACATCGGCTGACAGGTAGACTCCGGCATCTCTTCGGCGAGCCGCTCCAACACCTCGGCTAGACCGGGGGCTTCATCATCTCTTCATCAACATACTCCGATGACTTTGGCATCACCAGCCGACCAGCTTCGTCACGTTAGCTGGACTGAGGGCTTCACCTCGGCAAGCCAACCGTTGCCAGCATCACCAGGCGATCACTTTATCGCCCATCAGGCAATGGGTGTGTGGATCAATTCCCGATTTTGGGAGTCGCTTTTCTTCGGAATGCTACAACAAATAAACTAGGTGTTATTAATCCTAACAATTTTTCCTTGTTGGGTTTATTTTTGTTAAGGAATTATTACTCTGGTTGTTCCATCATCTGTACACAGGTCTATCAAATGGCGGCCACATTAAAAACGGTCGCGTGGTGGTTCGGTCAGTTTCCGTACATAGCTCGGCGAACGCCGCATCCAGAGCCCGGACCGCCCTGCAAATTCAGGCTTTGTCACGCCTTCACTGCGTCACGCTGACGCCCTGCATCGACATTGACTTCGGCGCCAAGCCATATTTATTTTATTACTCACTTTGCATAAATTATTTATTATGCAACGCTTTTTTAATTATTATCTCTAGTTTGCACCATTTTTTGTGCACAGGAAAATGATCCAGGTGGGGCAGTATCGTCAACTCGGCGTACTAACATACCACGTCACCTCGGCTGGACGGGGGGCTTCGTCAACACTTCATTACCCCATGCCAGGGACTTCGGCATCACTCTGCCGGCCCGAATTGACCGTGCTATGTCACCACTTCGGAGTGCCGAGCTCCTTGCTCCGCCACCTTGGGGTCGGTTTGGGGGATGGGAGCTTGTCCCGCATCAAGCTCGGGCCGCGTCATCAATACCGAACACATTAACCAGCTAAGTTGCCTTCATGCTCAAAGTCTTAAATTTTTTATCTTGTGTTCGGTTCGACCAAGCATTATACCTTCTTGAAAAAAGTTGCTTGTAGAGAATCTCCTTGTCAAAACTTTGTTTGTGACACACAAATTCAAATACCCCGTTTACTTGAGGGCTTCGTTGACGGAGATTTTCCTCTTGCATATGATTATAGTTGTACGGCTTCGTTCCTTGTTCGTGTATTACACCACAATATGCACCATATTGACTTAAGTGATTTGCAAGGTGGGTTGCATCGCTCCTGTGTTCACCCCTACGTTCCCGATGGTTCGGTTAGGGAGTAAAGCGAACACCTCTGCGATTGTCATGACCGGGTCCTCCGAGCTCTGACCTCAGACTGGGTGAAGCAGAAAGCTAGCGCTCTTATTGTTTTCAATCATGGTCGGCACACAACGGAACTCATGAGTACAAAAAATCTATTGCAAAAGTCTCATAGTAATAATGAGCACTGAAGAAAGGTATCGGTGTGGGTACTATTTTCTTCGAAGATGCTTCTTACACTTCGTTAGTAATATAGCATAAGTTCCCTGAGCGCGCTTTGTGTGTTACAACCATATGGCCTGATTGCCTGGTCATCGAAAACACCGTCGATACTCTCGACAGGCGGAGTAACTTACACTTTTTGGCCCTTGGCCGAAGAGGGAGAAGCCGACAGCCGATTAAGACGCATTTAAAGTTCGGGTGAACACATATATGATATAAGTACTTTGGTACATACAATCATTATACATAAAATTCTTTTACCAAGTCACTAGGGGGCTCTTGAAATTTATATATGAGCTGTAAATGTGTTTTCTTCTTGGTCGTTGTCAAAACACGATAGAAGCTCCTTTTTTCTCTCTTCCAATTTTCGGATTGGCACCGAACACTTGATCTTGTTCGGACGTCATGTTTTTACTGACGTGTTTTAGTTTTCCAAGCTTTTGGGACTTTTTAACTATTTGTGTGTTTCCGGCACAAGTCTCACAGTGCAATGCCGGACACCTTTATAGATTCGGCAAAAACATTCTCGGATCTCAGTATATATGCATTGGTTTCGAATTGTGTCTTCGGTCAATAGTTGGGTTGCCCGGCTCACATGGTTGTGCTTCCAGCTAGGTGTGCAAAGGGAGAACCACTGCGATTGTGCTTCCAGCTCACATGGTTAAGCACCTCAGTGGAGAAAGCCGAAAACTGACTGTCGCAATAAGCGTAAACTGGTTAGCAATCCCATAACGGTGTTAAATGACGGCCGTTCATAACATTGGCCAACATGTTTACATCTTGACCTCGACTGTCGCCGAACACTACCGGGGGCTAGTAACTGGCCTCCCAAACTAAATCCTCAATATTTTGCTCTTACATTAGAGCTGAGGTTTCATGGTCATGCTTAGCATGACAACCCAAAGAAAGGAACCGATAGCGGGACTATTTTCTTTGGAAGACATTTCTTATGTTAAACAGTAATATAACATATCTCTCTGCGTACCTTTGTTTATAAAACCCTATGGCCAGATTGCCTTGTCTGTCGTAAATCTTTGCCCTCATAAAGGCTTTATAAAGTAGGACAAACATTCCTCGGCTACCAGCCGAGGAGGTGGAAGCCGACGGTCGGTCAAGAAAGTTTTGTACAATGCGGATCCGAGCATTAAAGACGTAAAGTACTTGGATACATAGAGTCATTCCACATAATTTGTGATTTTACTATGGATATCGATCCTTAATTCGGCCACCCATGCCCGCATTAAGGCTCGGGGGCTACTGGGCTTCGGGCTTATTATTTAAAAATATTAAAGGGGCACATTGATCCCCTGATCTGGTGTTGCCACCCGACCAGTGTCTCGGGGGCTACTGCATTTCATGTCCAATGCAGAAAATTTTATGTGCAATATAGTTTCCGAGGAGATTTTGATCCTCAGGTTGGTCGGCCGCACCCAACCCGAGTCTCGAGGACTGAGCACGCTGCTTTTAGTGTCCCGAAGTATTCCGCCGAGCTAGGACTTGATCCTTAGGCCGATTTTGCAAATCAACCTGAGTCTCGGTGGCTATTGGGATCAGCGGTCTTACGTCATCCTTCAGCTGCATCTCGGGTTTTAGACCGATACACACCTTGAGGGCTACTGGCTATATATCTCGGCAGAGAATAAATTGCACCAATAAAAAATATTGACAAAAAATCGGCCCACAGTCGGGGTGGTGCACCACCTCAGAAGCAGTCTGGCATAAAGCTCGGGCGCTAGCGGCTAGCTCCATAGAGGGCATTTCCGGCATTAAGCTCGACTAAACTCCTTCAACTTTTTTTGGACCAAGATGATCTATGACATCTTGGATATCATCCGGCGTTGGAGCTTGGACGTAGTCCGGCGTTGGAGTTCGGATACATTTTGGTGTTGGAGCTCGGAAGCAGTCCAGCATTGGTGCTCGGCTGCAAAAGATAGCTTGAATGCAGTCCGGCGTTAGAGCTCGGACGCAAGAGGACATTGACTCCCGGGAACAACTTCAAACCCGAGGTGTGGCATAAAAATAACAAGGCATTGATAAAGGCCGGAAACTTAAAGGGGCTCCTCGGATACCCAATGTGTAAACTCGTCGAATGCATTTTGGCAATCCTCAAGATCGAAGATGAGAAGATTTGTTGAACCAGTTTTCAAGACCGACAACCGAAGATGAAGAATAGTTCGGAAAAATTGAGGAGCGTCCCTAACTTAAAGACCGGTTCAGGGGGCTACTAACGGTGTCCTGGAGTAGGGGGTACTCACCACGTCATCTCCCGATCTGTTAGATTGGGCCGATGACCCCCATGGCCGTATACTCATGGGCCAGTTCAGACAGTTGCCACATACAAGGAAGATTCCACAAGACTTGGTGATCAATACAAGGACTCCTCCCCACCAGCGTATTCGGCTAGGACTCCTGTTATCCTAGGGCTCTGGTGCATTATATAAACTAAGGCCAGGCTAGTCGATAGATAGATACATACAATCAGACCATAGGCTAGCTTCTAGGGTTTAGCCTCTCCGATCTCGTGGTAGATCAACTCTTGTAATACTCATATCATCAAGAATAAATCAAGCAGGACGTAGGGTTTTACCTCCATCAAGAGGGCCCGAACATGGGTAAAACATCATGTCCCCTGCCTCCTGTTACCATCCGCCTTAGATGCACAGTTCGGGACCCCCTAACCGAGATCAGCCGGTTCTGACACCGACACCCACTATGGGCACAGGCCTACCAGAAAAATATGAAAGCTTATGCTGATTTAGGCCCAGTTATTTTTAGTCGGCTACATGCCAATTTCGGCCCATAATCGTTTTTAGCCCAATTGGAATGGGCCCGACGAATGTTGGCATGTTGGGCTCCTACGAAGCTTTCCGCCGAATACATTACTAAGATAAACCTACACTGTACAAAAATAGCATCGTAATTACTGTAGCCTGAGGCAGCATCATAAATGTTGTATCACTACAAAATAAATTCCAACCATACAATAAAAGGCATGTTGGCATAAAGTTTACAGTCCTTCCAGATAAAAGCACCATCAGATGTATAGAAGTACAGATCATTTGACCTGAGTGCTAATGTTTCAGGCTGTAAAATCTGATGGAGTAGCACGATCTCCACCTTTTTCCGCCATTGCTCTTGAACAACGAAGCGAATGTCAGATAGTCTGGTTTCAAAACCATTCATATCTTGACGACATTTCTCAACCACTATTCTTGTTTCCGAAACAACGTCCATTAGGGATTGGACTTGTGTCTGGAGCACAGATTTTGTTCAGTAGGCGATTTGCACGAGGTTACCTTGACAACCAACCAAGAATTACGTAGGAAGGTGATTTTTGCACTGTTAGTGGAGAGATACTGACGCACTGCAGCATGAGGTGGCATTGTGCCTGTAGTAGCCTCATCACCTTCAGGTGGTTGTGGATGTTCAATCATTTGTTCCATAGCTTCCTGAAAGTTTGAACTTGTAGATTAGTGTACCAGATAAGTTACTAATGAGATAAAAACAAAGAAAGTAGGTTAAACGTTTATACATAACTTATTTTGGTGAACTACTGTAATACATTAGCATGTATTGTAGTGCCAACTACATAATAAAATCACTTTCGGAACATATGTCCATGTAGCATGCCTACTATATTGTCTATTTCCTCACATTCATTGACATCTAAGGATAAAGAGACATGGTTTAAAGTAGGATGAACATAGTATGACATCATTCATATCAATGGCAATAGATATAAAACAAATAAGCTATTTTATCATTTTGTGCGCACGTGAACATAACAACTAGATTAAGATCAAGACCAAAAGAATATCCTTCATCTCTTTTAAACCATGTAAGGTGAAATGATACGTTAAGACAACTGTGAATAAAAGTGAACAGAGTAACTGACATTGGCTGCAAACCAAGTAGTTAAATGAACACATCATAGTACCAATCAGTTCAAGCCAGGAGGAGTAAGGACTTACAACAGCGGCTTGAACTGGTGTGCTCATGCCCTTCATATTGCTGGTGTGGAAATCCTTGAAGATTTGCAGTGCATTCGGTTCATGTTCTTTTTGGTCCGCACGGGATTTCCTCTGTATTTGGAACAAGTCAATATAGATACGATAATATGGCACAAAAAAGAAGGAAGTAGCAGCTATTTTACAAGAGCCTCACAGTGTGCAATATAGCTACGAGATCATGTGGTCTGTTGGAATTTCTTAGAACGGTAGGTTTGGTTCTTCAAACAGTTAGCCTAGAAGAAGATACACTTGTAAGGCACATACATAAATACAAGTTCAATATGTGGTCTGATCAAATACATATAGCCTACCTGATACTTTGGATCAGACCAGTGTTTAACGAGGGTTGTCCAGTCTTCATCTGTAATATATTCCACTGGAGATGTTTGGGTGATTTCATTGTTAGCCTTGCCTTCAAAGTGAGATTTTCTAAGGTGGTACCGATATTGTCGCAGAGCAGACTGAAAAACATGAGTGCACGCTTGTCTAGTTGCATCATCTTTCGGATCCAACTTGAATCTCATCTGTTGAAAAAAGAATGTGAGTCTTATTAGGAGGAAGCTAGAAAGTATGGGACAGAGCAAGACAATATTACTAATTGCGATGAATAACATTACTTATGGATAAATGGTCAAGGAAGGTGTTAAACTGGGTATTGTCTTTCTCATTCCTGTACTGGATCCACATTGGGAGGATACGTGCATGACACCTAACGGCAACAGCTGCCACTGATACTAACTTGGCTGACTCTGTAGCATCACGTGGCCTTTTTAAACCTGCCTCAAAATGGATCTCCATTCTTCCTCCTTTAGATTTTGTTAATCTGTCAAGCATTGTCCCTGATGTCTGTTTCCGCTTGCGCCGTGGTGCTAGTTCAACAACAAATATGGAAAGTGTTAGTGTACATCAAACTGTGAGAGTACATATAAAGGAGCATGCAACTGCAACTTGACTCGTTCAAGTACCGTCTTGGTGTTGATGCTCATGAGGTTCATCTGATCTTGCCAAGTCCTGTTGTGCCAGCAGTGCTTCGGAAGTAGTGTTAGGTGTGAATGCAGCTTGGGAGCTGGCCAATTCCGGAGCAAACGAATGAGTAAATGGTTGAGATGGTGGTATAGTTGAAGCAGATGCTGCAGCTGGTGGAGCAAGTGATACTGTGTTTGTAGATTTAGCCGGTGGACTTGGACCTTCTACTGCACTATAAGTACCAGCAGAATCTCGACGGCAAAACCTTTTCCGTTTCACCCGACGAGTAACAGCACTCCCTATTATATTATTTTCCTTGCTCTTTTTTTGACTTTGCCATGTCAAGCTGTACCCACAACACAAAAGAATAAAATCACTCTTGAGAACTCATTGATGCATGATACAAACAAGCAATACTTTGATGTAAGACAACCGTATGGGGATGGAATATCTAAGAAAAACAGGACGGCATGACATATTCACAACTACGATGTGCAAACTAAGCAGAAGGATTTTCAAGAAAATAGAAGTAATGCAAGCTAGACACCATATGAAAGATGTAACTAATATTACTCTGCCAAGTTAAAAGTGTCTTGTCATAAGTGGCAATTCGAAAAATTAGAAGCAGTACAACGTAGAAATCAATGCATGATGCAACCACTATCAAACTGCCATGTTAAAAGCGTCCAATAATGAGGAACTGATGCGGGATACACAACAACAGTACTTTGATGTAAGAACATGGTATGATAGATAGATGCAGTGTATTCTAGACACAGAAAGCCATGTCATATGCACATGTATAACATATAAACTCAGTAGGTGCAATTTTATCAAAATAGAAGAAATACACGCTAGACAACATATGCAACATGAAACCAATTATCACACTGTCAACTTAGAGCAAGCACCTGCGATGGTGGAGTACGGGATATGAACTCATCATGTAGACTTGGGACTTCAACTTCATTAGCAGTAGTTGTGGCAAATGTAGAGAGTCTCTGTTTGCGTCGGTGCGGAGGACCACCAACATCCCCTAACTTACTCTTTTCCTTCCTATTTTCTGATATTGCCTTATGAAGTCAAAACCATAAGAAGATGAATAAAATTAGCTCTGCATAACTGGTTGATGCATGATACAGACGAACACTACTTTGATGTAAGGCAAGCGCAGGATAGGAGTATGGAATATATACAAAAAAGACAGCATTTCATATTCACACGTATGATAGGAGGATGGAATATGTATGAAAAAACAGTAAGCAGAAGGCATTTCAAGAAAATTAGAAGAAATGAAAGCTAGGCACCATATGAACATGCAACCAATATCACTCTATCAGGTAAAAAGTGTCTCGTCGTAAGTGCCATTTCAAGAAATTAGGAGTACAAGCTAGAAGACAACGCAAGATGCAACCTACATCACAGTCCCAAGTTAAATGTGTCTTCTGGGTAAGTGATCGTTGCAGGTATAAGTTGTAAGCTACGCAGATGCAATTCAACATAATCAGAAGCAATACAAACTAGACATCATACAGAAAACACAACCACGTATAACAGTTCCAAGTAAGAGCGAGCACCTGTGATGGTGGAGTAGGGGAGATGTGCTCATCATGTACACGTATGTTCTAGAAACAGGAACACGTGTCATATTCACAGACACTATGTGTAAAGTAAGCAGATGCAATTCAAGTTAGAAGCAATACAAGCTAGACATCATACGCAACATGCAACCACATATAATAGTGTCAAGTTAGAGCAAGCACCTGTGATGGTGGAGTAGGGGAGATGTGCTCATCATCTACACAGCTACGTTGACTGTCCAGCCTTGTGTTGTCTTGCGAATCTTGTTGGGAGGATGGCGGAGTAGAATCTGTAGAGACCCTCTGTTTGAGTTGCTCCAAAGGACCACCATTATACACTGCCGGACTAATTTCCTTCAGTTGTAATGATTTTGCATTGTGAAGTCAAACTGATAAGAAAAAGGGATAAAATTCACTCTTCAGAACTCATTCATGCATGATACTGCCGAACACTACTCGGATGAAAAGCAAACACATGATGCGAGGATGGAATATGTATGAAAAACAGGATGGTGTGACATATTCACACCTATGATGTGGTAACTAAGCAGAAGGCATTTCAACAAATTAGAAGCACCACAAGCTAGACACCATATGAAAGATGCAACCAATATCACTCTGCCAAGTTCAAACTTTATGGTGTTTCAACAAATTAGAAGAAGTACATGCTAGAAATCATATGCAAGACACAACCAATATCACAGTGGCAACTTAAAGGTGCCTTATCATAAGATATAGTATGTGCCAAAAACAGGAAAGCGTGTCATATTCACATGTATCATGTGTAAGCTAAGCAGATGCAGTTTACACTAATTAGGAGCAATACGAGCTAGACACCATATGAAACATGCAACCAGATATCACACTGCCAAGTTAGAGCAAGCACCTTGGATGGTGTAGTAGGGGAGCGGAGACTTGGACCTTGTAATGCACTATCAGTACAAGGAGAATCGGTACAGATGCTCCGTTTACGTTGCTGCAGGGGACCACCATCATCGCCTTCCTTACTCTTTTCCTTCCTATTTCTTGATTTTGCCTTGTCAAGTCAAACCCACAAGGAAAAGGAATAAAATTTTCTCTTCAGAACTCATTGATGCATGATATTGACGAACACTACTTTCATGTAAGACGAACACTACATATCACACTCCCAAGTAAGAGCAAGCACCTGCGATGGTGGTGTGGGGGAATTGATCAACTAGAGAGCTACATTGACTATATTCATTTAGCCTTGCTGTTTCTTGAGAATCATGTGGGGAGGATGACACTGCACTCTTTAAGCGATTATGGCGTCTCACAGAAATCCACCCGGGTGACTGTCTCATCATAAGTGATTGACGAGGGATACAAAAGAGCATTAGTTTGATGTGTGAACATGGTTAATAGACATATGTAGTATGTATCAAAAACAGGAAGGCATGTCATTATCAAAGGTATAATGTGTAAAGTAAGCAGATGCAACTTAACCAAATTGGAAGCAATACAAGCTAGACACCATATGCAACATGCAACCACATTTGACAGCGCGAAGTTAAAGCAAGCACCTGGGATGGTTGTGTGTGGAAATTGAGATCATCAACTGCAGAGCTACGTTTACTGTCTCCAACTGCTGACACTGCACCCGTTAGAGCGCTGGAACGCTTAGTGCTTATCTTTGAATTACACTAGAGCGACTTCTGTCTTTTATTTTCTGCATTCATCAACACTGCGTCAGAGTCTAAAATACCTATGCATAAAAACAATAGTGTGAGTATGGGTGAAGTGTGTGCACAATTAGTATAGTGTAAAGGTAGCAGATAGCGGGTTGGTGAGAAATAAATGACGGGAGGCATATCATAGCTCTACAACATGCATGGCACACTAAATTACTACAGGATTCTATGAAAATAACAGTCGACTGAAAGCAAATAGGTCAGTCCATTTTTTCTGCACCGTCCGATGTACAAAGAACGGGCAGATCGCCTTCATCTACCTCCAGCGAGTCAGTGTTGACGATCTTCCTCGAAACGCCAGCGACCACCGGCCCAGTATTCCTCCCCTGCCTGCGCCCTCCCCTCGACCTCACCGCATCGCCGTGCTTGGCGCCGCCCCACGGCCATCCATTCAAGCCTCGCCGACCTCCAGATCGGGCGCAAGCAGCTCCTGCGCCCCACACCCCTATGACAGACACTGATGCGCCGCTTCCCCGGGGAATAGGCAGACTAGGTGCTTCGTGCGCCTAAGTAGGTGCTTCTTCTTTTAATTGCGGTTTGACTGACCCTGAATTGAAATCCAGGCGGGCTACTGACCTCTAGCAAAGGTGAAATAGTAAAAGGGAGGAAACCTTGTGCATTTAGTATCACGAAGAAGATGCAGTAAGAAGCGCTCAACTAGTTTCTTTCAAGGGATGAATACGGTGTGAGCGGAGACGTAAGATTTGCAAGAATAAGGGAAGAGGAATACCTCTATCGACTGGCAGTCTTGTGTCCTCCTTCTGTATTTCCGACGATCTTCTTGTTGTTCGCCAGAAACCAGAAGTTGTGGAGGACGTTGTAGCCTTGTACGAACCCATGGCCAAGTTGTTGAGTGTGGTGCGGTGGCCGTCTGTCGGCGGCGGGGAAGCAGATCCGAGGCGGCGAACGACGGCGTAGCGGGAACAGCTTCGGTGCAGTGTACGGTTCCGACAGTGGAGCCGTAGTAGTGAGGCGCAGGACGGCGTGGTCAGAGTGGTTCCGGTACGACGCATGTCGGCGTTGGCGTCGTGGAGGCGGCTCTGCCTCGGCTTCAGCTGCTAAGTCCTTGAGGGTGTTGCGGTTGCGGTTGCGTTGGACGACAACGTCGGGGTACCGGCTCTGGCGTGATGGAGGAGGGCGGCAGTGGATTGGCCGCTATGGAACGGAGGAGGCTGGGGTTTCGCGGCTGGTGGAGAGGGTGTTTTCGCGCCCACAGAGTATGAATGGGCAAACGAATGGAGGCGGGGAACTAAGGGGGAACAATGTTTCGGTTTGAGACGCGCTTGTTTGATATTTTGGGAAAGTTGCAAACTCTCCCCCCCATCTAAAATTCCGGACATATTGCAGGTTGGGGGTAGGACAGTCATGTCAGGTGTCCCAAATGTGGGCGGGATAGATTTCGGCCGAGCGCATGGGTAGGCACCCACGGCGTATGAATGCTTCTCTCGCGTCTTGGTGAAGTTACAAACCTACCCCGGTTTAGACCTTTGGACATCGGGCCGATAGGCTACACGGGCCAGAGTCAGGACAGTAATTTCCTACCACCAAAACATTAGTCTCGCGCGGTTTTTGGGTGACCAGAGGCCTATTTGGCGCTTCATTCAATATTTGGGAGCAGAAGCATTAACGTTTTCGGTTCTGTTGAATTGAACTTTCAGGATTTGTCAAACTTCACAAATCTTTACTCTTGAAAATCCTAATGCTACGATTATTTTGGAATGGTGGGGGTACATTTGAATATACATTGTACATGAGTATATATTAAAAAATATGCAAGTTACCTCAGTTCATGCATGGTTCCAGATATAATCTCCTTGGTTGCAAAAAAAAGTTAGATATGCATATGAATATATATAGCATGTTCAAACTCACAACAAAGATTGATGCCCCCTTTTACATCTGATTTACAAATGCCATTATCTCGGGTTCAAATAGATGAATGCACTTCCTATGAATTCGAATCTTCGAAACCCCCTTTATGTTGAATTCGACATGTATTCTATTTCATAGCTAGCAATTTGGAATGTATCCATGCAAGTGACAAATGTATAAAGTGCTTCACACTAACAACATGGAGTGCACTAATTAATGTTTATATATGAATTGCAAAAGCGTCCATTGCATGTATTTCAAACCGCTCTCACTCTATGGATTGATAATATGAAATAAACACATGCACATGCTAGATTGCAGTTGAAGAAAGAGCCTACTCCTGGTACTGTATATTAGTGATAGGGGTGTGTACAAAGTACACATGAATACCAGGAATTGTGCGTGTGTGTATACTATCGAAGAACTAGCCCCCAAGCTTGTATGACATACTAAGGGCCTAGGGTTACAAATCATATATAGTCGGCTTATCACCAGTGGGGATAGAGTCCTCCGCGACTCTGGTAACTTCGTGTTGTACGCCGAGTCCTCCACATGGGTCTTCGTATAACACGTCTCGGTCCAACCTATATGTGGCGCAGGATGGAACTAACCCATGAGTCTTCATGTTGACCCACCACAACTAGAAATGATGTGCCCACCACACCACACATGCAATCGGCCACTAAGAAAATAAGCATATACAATAGTACAACGGTATCTAGCTCACGATACGTCTCCATATTTTGTTGATGACACTGACGGACTTTGCATTTGATGTGTGCTCCGTATTTTGTTGATGACACTTACGGTCATTGTATTTGAAGCGAAAGCACGATATGGTCACTGGACTTCAGAATAAGCTCATCACGGTCACCACATACATTTTGTCGTGCTAACCAACATGTGGTTGGATGGTTAGAGGACAGTGGTTTCTCGAGCCCACCAAGGTTAAAGTCCTGGTGCTCGCATTTATCTTATGTTAATTTCAGTATTTTCCGGCGACGTATGTTCAGTGGGAGGAGACGTACCACTCGACTACGAGGCACCTATGGTGACTTCGTAAAATCTCAAGATCATATATGCTGGCCCACTCTCTCGAAGGTGCTCATAGGGGTAGGGTTCGCGTGTGTGCGCTTATAGCGGTGAGTGCCTGCGCGTATATATGAGCCCTTGCGTCTGTACCATGTTAAACAAATACATATCATGATTATACGGTCACAGACTCACCCGTACAACTCCGTATTTTGTTGATGACACAATCAGTTGACCAGTCAAATGTTCCACGCGGCGCAACTAGTGTTGCACCATCGGGGCGCGTAACCGTGGGGCCCACCTGTCAGCCCGTATATGAAAGAAAGAAATGGTAGTTTTAGTCTGTACTATGTTAATAAAATAGGAGTACATTTTAGGGTGATCATACGGTCACTGGCTCACCATACAGCTCCGTAATTTGTTGATAACACGATCAATTGAACAGTCAAACGATGCACATTCAGCAGCGCACATTACCATAGGGCCCACCCGTCAGCGTGTATATGAAGGACAGAAATGGTAATAAATTAGTGGTCAATGGGTATTCGAAGTCGTGAGACCTCTGGTTGGCAGTCACCGGCAGTTGGGGGGCGTTCATTGGCCGGTGGGGTGGGGATCCCCGAAGAAAAAGCTCGGCGGGGGGGGGGGGGGGCTAGAGGGATGGCCGGTGCGGCGGCGGACCGGCGGTGGGGAGTGGTTTTGGGGAGGGCCGGCCGGCCGCAGGCGACGGGGGCTGGCGGTTCGGCCAGTGGTGGCTGGCGGCTCAGGGGGGGTGGAGTTTGATGATAAACTGGAGGCCCTTGATTTCGTATCCAACGGCTGGAAAATCTAATGACCAGAGATGAAAAAGTCAGTCGACTGACGTGTAGCCTCACCCCGCAAGTACACATGCACGCACGCAAGACACGCACGCATGTAGGCGTGCAACACTGACATGTACACACGCACGCATGCTGGCTTGCAACACTGACACGTACACATGCACTCACGAACACACGCACGTATGCACCCATGCATGCAACACTGAAATGTACCCTTGCACGCACGTAACACTCGCATGCCTGCATGCACACATCACACGACGCAAGACACACGTTCAACCTATACGTGCATGCACCCTTTGTTAAGGACATGGATTGTTTTTTTTTGACAGAAAGACTGTAAGGGAACCCCTTATAGTATAATTGGTGCAACAAACTCAAATTGCAAGTACCATGCCGTGAACCAGGGTGGGAAGGCGACATGGATTGTTACGGGTATTAATCAATCTTGTCTGTGATAAGCAGAACATTGATGTTTGCAGCGGTCTTTATGAATCACAACGTATAGAACGGGCTATCAACATAGTGTTGACACCAGATTTTGGCACGGTCAAGAACATATTTAAGATGGCCTCAAATGGAGAAGTGATCTACATGGAAGAGTTCCGTATTATTGATATGAACATCATTGAAGTTTGGGTCGTCACCGTCCGATTTCATCTCGAAGGCCGAAACTATGCTCAAAATACTAAGATCTTATATTCACAGTATAGTTTGGCCTATTAGGCCCCCAAGACGACCTCAAATGAAAAAATGATCTACATGGGTTGTCTTCGTCTCATCAAAACGATCGATTTTAATATAGAAATCGTCAAAATCCGAGTTCGTATGCAAAAGTAGAGCAATCGGAGTGCAGCCCTGTCACGAGGCGAGATGTGGCGCGCCCCACCAGACACATGTCTGATGGGTAGCGCGAGGGAATAGCCTGTTTTGCGCGACCGATTTAACCCTCAAGTTGACCTCCAATTAAAAAACCTTCAACGTGAAAGTTGTTCGTCTCGTCGAAACGGTCTAAGATTGCTTTTGGGCTCGTTTTCATCCGAGATGGTTTACCACCAAAAAAAGACCCGCAAGGTGCAGCCAGTTTAAACCGAACAGTTTTGGAAAGTTCGGACAAAACCAATCTGAATTTGACTAGAGTTTTGGACATGAATCCAAGCCTTTTCCTTGCACGGGAAGTCCAGCTGCCTCTTATATATCTAAGGGGTGACGGCCGATTGAACAACACACAATCAAACAATCAACCTATCATCTTTTACCTTTACCTTTATCTCTCTCCCTTGTTCTTCTTCTTTCTCGTTCTTCGTTCGTTCTTCTTCATTGCAGGGCGACGACCCTCGAGGCCCTAGGGGTGGTCAGGCTGACCTAGGGCAGCCCATAGCCGCCGCAGGCCCTGACGAGGTCCCTCCCGGGCGTGTGGGGTTTCGGGTCTACAAAAGCACCCGCCGGATTGTCTTGCGTACCGCGCTTCCGGCGGGTCTCCTTCGACGTGAGCTGCGGTGCATCACCCTCGACATTGGAGGTACACGGTGACGTGTTCGTGTGCGAACACACTTTTTGGCAACTCCGCTGGGGAAGAAGCTTTGAACGGTCTCCGATCCGTTCTTGCTACGAAGAGATTGTCATTTAGGGTTTGCACTACAAAGATAATATGAATACCCAATTCCCTACTGTAGATGCAAATAATCCATATGATGTTACTAGATCGTTCAATGATTATACTCTATCGGCCAACCCTAGTTTTTTCAATAAGGCATCTAATTACGTGCATAGGCTGATTCAAAGTAATTTACATGTTTCAACTTCTTATGATACTAGTAACATACAACATATGTATCCTAACTCTCATGCAGCGGCAACCCCACAAATCCATATGAAGATGAACAACATGATGTGTCGGGACCCCGATCCAAAGAGACACCGATCTAGCATGTAACACTTCATATCACTTTGCGGCCTCACGCACGGTATTCCCACGGGTGCCACCTTACCTGGCCCGGGACCGTTTGCGCCTTTTGGCTCACGTATATGATAGTGTCGCTAGCATCCATATGACAGAGAACCCGGGCTGACATGACTAGTCGTGAACCCAAAGTAGCACTAACTTACAGGGACAGGCATACATGAATCAACCTCGAGCATGTCGGTCAACAGCGTATGAATCCGGGCTGTAGCACTGGGCTAACAGGACTCCGGATGTCACTGCGTGACATTTCCCCGAAGGAACAGACACATGAACGAAGTGAATCACATGCCGGCCAGTCGAGTGTTCCGTAGCAGTAGTGTTGGGCTAGCAGGACTCCGGTGAACCGGGCTGTAGCGGACTACTATGGCACATGGAAGCACAAGACTACATTTCCCCATAGGAGAGGCTATCAGAGGTAAACAACTAGGTTGTCGGATCCCACACATAGCAATACACGTTACACGTACGCATAACATGCAAGTATGTGCTGTACATCATGGCATCACAACATAACTCAAACTCATATAGATAAAGGCCCAGAAGAGACACATAGCAATCAATACAAACAAGGGTCTCATGACCCATCATTCAGAGCATACAAGCAACGGAAGCATTACATGTCTGAGTACAGACAACTACAAAAAAGGAAAAGACTAAGAAGCCTGACTAAACACGACCCTCCCGAGGGTACAAGATCGTAGCTGGGATACAAGCTACTCGTCGAAGCCACTAGTGTAACCAACTGCAAAACATAAATAAGCAAACGTGAGTACAAAGGTACTCAGCAAGTCTTACATCAGAACTATCTACATATGCAACATTATCAACAAAGGGGGTGGTGGAGTTAACAGCAGCAAGCCAGCTTTGACTCAATGGCTAATCTATACTACGAGTATCAGAAACTTCTTTGAGGTGAGAAGGCGCACACGAGTCCACATATTCACCATATCAATACCGACTATGGATCCGTTCCCGTCTCCCTACGAGAAGGCCATCCATAGTACTCACGCTTATCTTGCGGATTTTAGAGTATCCACTTCAAGTTGTCTATGTACTACAGAAGTCCTCCAAGTTTCCATATCCGAGGAAAACGGCTATTCGAATAGATAATATTGACCCTGCAGGGGTGTAGTTCTTCACAGACGCTCTCGCCACTTATAGCCCTGTACACGCCATGTACCTCGGCAACCTTCAAGCGGAAGCCGGGCGAGGGTGTCGGCCACGACCTGACTAACCACACAAGTCTCTCGCCCAGGTTTATCACCTATTCGGGTTCCATCCGCAAGGAGATCCGGCCGGGGTGTCGCTCACGGCCCCAAACGATGTGTGTAGGGTTCCCAAGCCCACCATCCGGGTGCCACTTGGTACACCGTGCCACAGTGCCTAGTCTGTCCCAAGCCTGTCCCGTCGGACACCACCTGGTAGACAAGTAGCACCACCTACAAATGCCAGAAACTAGTTGCAACTCCTGGACAGAGATCAAGTGGATTAATAAGCCGAGAGGGGCCGGATAACCGGAACCCACTGTGTGGTAGTAACTGGACTTGGATAACATACACAGAACTCAGTGCTTAAGGACGGTTCCAATGAGACAACCCACCATGTACTCCTACATGGCCTCTCATCGCTACCTTTACCAAAACGTGTTCACACACTTTGCCTTTACCGGTAGGACATGTTCACCACTCCAATTCATTCCCGATGAATCAGACCTGACACAACTCTAAGCATAGCTGGCATAAAGAAAACAAGCATGGATGAGCAGGCACATCAAGGCTCAAGAAACTCCTACTCATGCTAGTGGGTTTCAACTATTTACTGTGGCAATGACAGGTCAATGAGAGGAATGGGTTCAGCTACCGCAGCAGAAAGTAGCAGTTTGAATCGTTGTTGTCCTAATGCAGTAAAAGAAGCAGGAGTGAGAGAGTGGGATTTATCGAGATGCTCAAGGGGGTTTGCTTGCCTGATAGATCCACGAAGAAGCACTGCTCCTCAGACAGGTACTCGGGACACCTTCCGGAGCAGAACCTATCGAGAGGGAACGGTGCCGGCAATCAATAAACAACCATATGCAGCAGTATGATGCATGAAGATGACATTTCAAAGATGCTATGATTTGCCCTAATGCATGTAGCATCAATTTGGTTGAAGTCCATATGAACCAAGGATTCATATGCAAACCCCAAATTAAATATAAAACATGCCATTATTACATTTTCACTTATACAGCAAGTATAAGTTGGTTTTTCATGCATGAAACTGGCATAAATGGATTCCTTGCATTTTTATGATAATTTTTCATATATAATTTATTTGATTTGGAGTTACGGTTGAATTACTATGATTTTTAGAAGTTTTAACTATTTTCTGGAATTTCCTGATTTAAATTAATACCAAAAAATGATATACTGCATGAGCACAGCGTCATGCTTACGTCAGCAGGTCAAAGGCGGCTGACCAGGTCTAACTTGACGTGTGGGGTCCACACGTCAGTGTCTGTGGTTAATCCTAATCTAAAAATAAGCCTAAACTGATTTAGTTAATGGGGTTGGGCCCACGCGTTAGTGACCCAATTAGCTAAACAGGGTTAATTAGTTGTTAAACTAATCTTAACTAAAACTTAACAGGGCCGGGGCCCACATGTCACTGACCCTGGGTAGTCAAACCCCAGGTCAACTGGGGGGTTAGATCGGTCAACCCCACCGGCGTTTAGCTGCCGGCGAGGCCAAACGCGGCGGAGGCGTCGGGATCGCGCTACAGACCACCGTTTGGAGCGTGGTTGGGTCCTATGGAGAGCTGGGGCTGAGCCGCGTGTGTGGGTGGTGGAGCTGGACCAAATGGTCGCCGGAATCGACACCGGCGACGAGGTTTGCGGCGGCCGTGGTCCGACCATCGATGAAAACGGAGCTACGAAGCACTAGGGGAGGAGATGGTGAGTGCATCGTGCTCCTATGGTTGCGCTGAGCATGCTGATGAGCTCGGACGCAGGTGGCAGCAGCTGTGGCCGCGGCGGCGCCATGGACGGCGGCGGTGATCTTCGGGCTCGATGGATACGATGACTACAGCGTCCGTACAGGGAAAAGGAGAGGGGGAATCGGTTCAGGGGCTCACGGGGATCACGCAGGGAAGGTCGGCGAGCTCGGGGAGGGGCCGGAGCAAGCGAGGCGGCGATGGAGATCTCCGGCGTCGGAAGGTTGAAGACGACGGCGTGGAGGCGCTCGGGGGCGTCCGGCGCCGCGTGGCCTCGCGGAGAGGACTAGGGCGACGAGGCGGACCTCGTGGGCACGTCGGAGAGGTGATTGGAAGGCGGTGGTCGCGGTGGCGCACGACAGTGTTCTCCGATGCGCTCGGGATAGAGGGGGAGAGCGAGACAAAGGAGAGGAGAGGAGCTCGGGGAGAATGGAGAGAGACCAGGGGGGCTCGGTGGAGCTCTCGGGGGTGGACAGCACCGAGGTGGGAGAGGAGGCAACAAGCAGCTGCCTGGCGGGCATGGACGCCCGCCGTGTTCCCTTTCATCGCTGCCTCCTGGCGAGGGAGACGACTGGCAACGGCCAGTTGGGCTGGGCCACTCCTGGGCCGTGGTGGGGCACCAGGTAAGCGACAGGTAAGTGTTTCCCTACTTCTGTTTTCTTTTTCTATTTCTAACATTTGTTTTGTATTTAAAAGAAATGTTAAAACATTTCCATAAATGCTGAAAATAATTGAGGCATCTAGATATAATATTCTAGAGGCCCTCACCAATTCCCAACATTTTTGGAGCTATTAAAAATATTTATATAATTTAAACAGCTCCAAATCAAATATGTATGCATTGATTCAAAATTCCATAATGTGTAGCAAAAATGTGCATCACCTCTGGTTGTTGTTCCCAACATTTTCCAAAGACCATGAACATTTTTGAAAAGCATTTTGGGTTCATTGAAATTCCACTTTTAATTTGAACCTATTTGAATTGCTTTGGTGCTAGGGTTTGCAACTTCCCCATTTCAATTTCATTTGAAATATAAACATGATGCACAAAGCAAGCCTAGGACCATACCAAACTAGGGATGTGACAACTCGCCCCCACTCGAAGAAATCTCGTCCCGAGATTCAGGAGTTGGCGGAAAAAAGCGGGGTACTCAAGTCAAAGACGATCTTCTCGCTCCCAAGTAGCTTCTCTCTCGGCATGATGAGACCATTGAACCTTGAGAAACTTGATGTTATGACGTCGAGTGACACGCTCTGCTTGATCCAGAATGCGAATGAGGTACTCTCGATAAGTGAGGTTATCTTGAGGATCAAGCGTTTCGTGGTCCACTCCGCGGATGGGATCCGAGAAGCAACGCCTGAGTTGAGAGACGTGGAAGACATCATGAACTCGAGAAAGATGTGGGGGTAGTTCCAACAGGTAGGCAACCTCTCCTCGTTTAGCGAGAATGCGAAAAGGACCGATGTAACGAGGAGCCAACTTGCCCTTGATACCGAAACGATGGGTACCCTTCAAAGGAGTAACCCGAAGATAAGCCTTGTCGCCAACTTCATAAGCCACTTCCTTATGATGGCGGTCATACTGGCTCTTTTGGCAAGATTGAGCTGTTTTCAAATGCTCACGAATGATGCAAACTTGCTCTTCTGCCTCCTGGATCATATCCGGTCCAAAGAATTGTCTTTCGCCGGTTTCTGACCAGTTCAAAGGTGTTCGACATCTTCGTCCATACAGGATCTCAAAGGGTGCTTTCTTAAGACTGGATTGGTTGCTATTGTTATAAGCAAACTCGGTAAAGGGAAGACATTTCTCCCAATACATACCGAATGAGATAACGCAAGCTCTAAGCATGTCTTCGAGAATTTGGTTGACCATTTCCACCTGACCACTTGATTGAGGGTGGAAAGCGGTACTGAAGGAAAGATGGGTGCCCATGGCAGTTTGGAAACTTTCCCAGAAATGAGAGGTGAAAAGACTGCCAAGGTCTGAATTGATCTCTAGTGGAACACCATGGAGTGACACTATTTGGGAGATATATAAGTCAGCGAGCTGACTAGCAGTGATACTCTCTCGAACAGGTAGGAAGTGAGCCACTTTGGAAAGACGGTCAATGACTACGAAGATAGCATTATTTCCTTTCTTGGTCCTGGGAAAGCCGGTGATGAAGTCCATACCAACTTTGTCCCATTTCCACTCGGGAATAGCTAAAGGTTGAAGGGTGCCAGCAGGTCTTTGATGCTCTGCCTTAACGCGACGACAAACGTCACAGTTGGCAATATACTGAGCGATTTCTCTCTTCATCCTAGTCCACCAGAACCTCTAGCGTAGGTCCTGATACATCTTTGTACTACCGGGATGAATCGTGAGAGGGGATTCATGGGCCTCCTTAAGGATTAGTTGCTGAATCTATTGACATTTGGGAACCACCAAACGGTTACCAAAGTAAACAACACCTCGTTCATCCATAGAGAAACAACCAGCAACTCCCTTGGAAATATTCTTCTTGATCCGGGAGATTCCCGTATCATGCTTCTGAGCCTCTATGATCTGATCCGTAAGGGTAGGTTTCGCCACCAAGGTAGAAAGGGAACCATGAGGAGCTATGTGAAGGTTAAGCTTATAGAATTCCTCATGGAGGGGTGGTTGACATTGTTGCAACACGAGGTTGTTGCAATAGGATTTACTACTTAAAGCATCAGCCATGACATTGGCTTTGCCTGGGGTGTAGGTGATTCCTAAGTCGTAATCCGAGATCAACTCCAGCCAACGTCTCTGTCTGAGATTCAGATCCGGTTGGGTGAAGATACAGTTGAGACTCTGGTGGTCAGTGTAGATTTCACAACGGTTACCAAGAAGGTAATGTCGCCAAGTCTTAAGTGCATAGACTACGGCTGCAAGCTCCTCATGTGGATGCAACTGTCGAGATGCATAGGCAATCACATGACGATCCTGCATAAGAATGCAACCTAGTCCTTGACGCGAAGCATCGCAATAGATAACAAAGTCTTTAGTGAAATCCGGTGGCACGAGTATGGGCGCAGAAGTTAGGCGTCTTTTCAGTTCCTGAAAACTGTGCTCACGCTGTGGGGTCCACTCAAACCTTTTATCTTTCTTGAGAAGCTCCGTGAGGGGTTTGGCCACTTTGGAGAAGTTTTCAACGAAGCGGCGACAATAACTGGCTAGACCAAGGAAACTTCTAACTTGTTTGACCGTTTCAGGTGGAGTCCAATCGAGAACGGCTTTGACTCTCTCGGGATTGACAACAATGCCCTTACCAGAGATCACGTGGCCCAGATAGGTCACTTCTGGCAACCAAAATTCACACTTGGAGAACTTGGCATAAAGACGATGATCTCTGAGTTTTTCTAACACAAGCCTAAGATGTTCGGCATGCTCTTCCTCGTTCTTCGAGTAAATAAGAATAACATCGAGATAAACCACGACAAACTTATCTAAGTACTCCATAAAGATCAAGTTCATCAAGTGGGAGAAAGTAGCTGGAGCCTTGGTTAGGCCGAAACACATCACGGTGTACTCGTATTGACTATAACGAGTGACAAAGGCCGTTTTGGGGATGTCCCCGTTTCTGATTTTGATTTGGTGGTAGCCTAACCTCAAATCCATCTTGGAAAAGACTGAGGATCCAGCGAGCTGATCATACAGGTCGTTGATCCTGGGGAGCGGATACTTGTTCTTTATCGTGACCAAATTAACGGGACGATAATCTACAACCATTCGATCCGAACCATCCTTCTTCTTGACGAAGAGGACAGGACAAGCCCAAGGAGAAGAACTGGGACGGATGAAACCCTTTTGCAAGGACTCATCAAGTTGTTTCTTAAGCTCGGCTAACTCCAAAGGTGCCATCTTGTATGGTCTCCTCGAGATTGGAACAGTTCCTGGGATAAGTTCTATGACAAACTCTACATCTCTATCACGTGGGACACCTGGCAGTTCTTATGGAAAGACATCCGGGAAGTCACGGACTACCGGAATATCTTCAAGGTCTGGAAGAGGGCTGGCATTAAGAGAATAGAGTTGACGCCTTGCAACTCTAGTGGAGACAGTGACTATTTTGCCAGATGGATGTGTAAGTTGAACAGATCTAGTGTAACAATCGATCTTGGCATGATGAGCTGTCATTCAGTCCATACCCAAGATGATGTTAATATCTGCAGACTTGAGAGATATCAAAGAAGCAAGGAAAACCATTCTATCAACAAGGATTTCATTACCATGGCTTACCTTGGAGGTTTGCCATTTGGAACCAGGAGTATGGATTATTAGTGGAGTCAGCATATCACAAAATGACTTGTCGTGCAACCGAGCGTAACCTTCGGATATGAAGGAGTGGGATGCTCCAGTATCAAACAGAACTGAAGCTGGGTGACAATTGACAAGAAGTGTACCCAGTACGACGTCAGGATCATCTTGAACTTCTGAAGCTGAGACATGGTGCACACATGCTCGTTCAATGGAGGCTGGCTTGGTACTGATCATCTTGACTGATGGCTTTTCATGGCCAACAGACCTCTTAGACTGGGGTGGAGTATAACTGGACTGAGGGCAGTCACGTGCATAGTGTCCTGGTTCTCCGCAGGTAAAGCAAGTTCCTGGGGTAGGACGTGGACCTACATTGGCAAGTCGTCCACTAATAGGCCTGGGTGGAGCATGTTGCTGAGTTGGGTGAGGCGCCACATAGGATGGCCTCGGTGCATATCGAGGTGGAAGAGCCAAGTTCGGTATCCAAATCCGTCGCTTCTAAGAGCCAAAGCGGGAGGAAGAACCCAGATCACGGTTGTGCTTACGAGACTCCTCGTAAGTGAGTTGAGTTGTCTCTGCATTAATGGCCTTGTTCACAAGAGCCTGGAAAGTATCGCAATGATGCAGGTGGAGATCACGACGCAACTTAGGGTTGAGACCCTTCCGGAACCTAGCCTGCTTCTTAGCGTCCGTGGACACTTCTTCTATAGCATAGTGGGCGAGGTTTCCAAACTCCCTACTGTAAGCATCAACAGGCAGCTTACCCTGGGCAAAACTACAGAACTCTTCCTTCTTGCGATCAATGAGAGCCCGAGGAATGTGGTGCTCACGAAAAACCTCGGTGAAATCTTTCCATGTAGGAATCTGACCAGCTGGAAGCATAGCCTCATTGCTCTGCCACCAAATACTTGCAGGACCTTCCAGGTGATAAGCAGCATAGGTGACCTTGTCACCTTCAGCTACGTTCGCAGAAAGCATCTTGTGAGTGATGCTCCGGAGCCAGTCATCCGCATCTAGTGGCTCAATGGAATGATGGAAGGTGGGTGGTTTCAGACCAATGAAGTCGGTGATGGAAACCAACTTCTTACGTTGATGTGCGGTGTTCTGCTCAATCTATGCCAGCAAGCGGTTAGTCTCACGCTTGTTCCTCTCGGATGCTAACAAGAACTCTGCCATCAAAGGCTGATCAGGAGGATCCTCATCCCTACCATCTCCGTGGTTCTTGCTATGAGCAACTGAACCTCGGTTAGCAGACGACATCCTGGCACAAAAACCAAGGAAACAGGGATGGAATTAGCATCGACATAAGGATGCGGAATGTAATGCAAAAGCATTGGAAACTCTTGAAATCCTAGGACAATTTCGGCAGCATAACGGCTGTAAATGCTCAAAAGGATTTTTGAGACATTCATCAAAGGAATAGCATAATCAATCAGCATCATAATATCAAGGTTCTGGGTCAAACTAAGGACACACAGAAGTAGTAGAACTGTATTGAGACACAACCCAACAACCCTAAGACTTTACGGTTTAGTAACACGTCATCCTGAGAGATAGAGGAGAAGCCCAGGCCTTAACCCTCGTAGAAAAGAAGGGGCTGACTCAGAAAGAATGACATGAGGTAAAGGAGTAAAAAGAGCCTTACATTCCCTTCCACAATCAATTCCCTTATATAACTAAAGCATTTCTAGACTCAACTTCGACCAGTTTGGCTTGGTAATCCTACAGTCAGTCAAGCTCTGATACCAACGCTGTCGGGACCCCGATCCTAAGTCACACCGATCTAGCATGTAACACATCATATCACTTTGCAGCCTCACGCACGGTATTCCCATGGGTGCCACCTTACCTGGCCCAGGACCGTTTGTGCCTTTTGGCTCACGTATATGATAGTGTCGCTAGCATCCATATGACAGAGAACCCGGGCCGACATGACTAGTCGTGAACCCAAAGTAGCACTAACTTAGAGGGACAAGCATACATGAATCAACCTCGAGCATGTCGGTCAACAGCGTATGAATCCGGGCTGTAGCACTGGGCTAACAGGACTCCGGATGTCACCGCGTGACATTTCCCCGAAGGAACAGACACATGAACAAAGTGAATCACATGCCGGCCAGTCGAGTGTTCCGGAGCAGTAGTGCTGGGCTAGCAGGACTCCGGTGAACCGGGCTGTAGCGGACTACTATGGCACATGGAAGCACAAGACTACATTTCCCCATAGGAGAGGCTATCAGAGGTAAACAACTAGGTTGTCGGATCCCACACATAGCAATACACATTACACATATGCATAACATGCAAGTATGAGCTGTACATCATGGCATCACAACATAACTCAAACTCATATAGATAAAGGCCCAGAAGAGCCACATAGCAATCAGTACAAATAGGGGTCTCATGACCCATCATTCAGAGCATACAAGCAACGGAAGCATTACATGTCTGAGTACAGACAACTACAAAAAAGGAAAAGACTAACAAGCCTGACTAAACACGACCCTCCAAAGGGTACAAGATGGTAGCTGGGATACAAGCTACTCGTCGAAGCCACTAGTGTAACCAACTGCAAACATAAATAAGCAAACATGAGTACAAAGGTACTCAGCAAGTCTTACATTAGAACTATCTACATATGCAACATTATCAACAAAGGGGTGGTGGAGTTAACAGCAGCACGCCAGCTTTGACACAATGGCTAATCTATACTACGAGTATCAGAAACTTCTTTGAGGTGAGAAGGCGCACACGAGTCCACATATTCACCATATCAATACCGACTATGGATCCGTTCCCGTCTCCCTACGAGAAGGCCATCCATAGTACTCACGCTTATCTTGCGGATTTTAGAGTATCCACTTCAAGTTGTCTATGTACTACAGAAGTCCTCCAAGTTTCCATATCCGAGGAAAACGGCTATTCGAATAGATAATATTGACCCTGCAGGGGTGTAGTTCTTCACACACGCTCTCGCCACTTATAGCCCTGTACACGTCATGTACCTCGGCAACCTTCAAGCGGAAGCCGGGCGAGGGTGTCGGCCATGACCTGACTAACCACACAAGTCTCTCGTCCAGGTTTATCGCCTATTCGGGTTCCATCCGCAAGGAGATCCGGCCGGGGAGTCGCTCACGGCCCCAAACGATGTGTGTAGGGTCCCAAGCCCACCATCCGGGTGCCACTTGGTACACCGTGCCACAGTGCCTAGTCTGTCCCAAGCCTGTCCCGTCGGACACCACCTGGTAGACAAGTAGCACTACCTACAAATGCCAGAAACTAGTTGCAACTCCTGGACAGAGATCAAGTGGATTAATAAGCCGAGAGGGGCCGGATAACCGGAACCCAATGTGTGGTAGTAACTGGACTTGGATAACATACACAGAACTCAGTGCTTAAGGACGGTTCCAATGAGACAACCCACCATGTACTCCTACATGGCCTCTCATCGCTACCTTTACCAAAACGTGTTCACACACTTAGCCTTTACCGGTAGGACATGTTCACCACTCCGATTCATTCCCGATGAATTAGACCTGACACAACTCTAAGCATAGCTGGCATAAAGAAAACAAGCATGGATGAGCAGGCACATCAAGGCTCAAGCAACTCCTAGTCATGCTAGTGGGTTTCAACTATTTACTGTGGCAATGACAGGTCATGCAGAGGAATGGGTTCAGCTACCGCAGCAGAAAGTAGCAGTTTAAATCGTTGTTGTCCTAATGCAGTAAAAGAAGCAGGAGCGAGAGAGTGGGATTTATCAAGATGCTCATGGGGGTTTGCTTGCCTAATAGATCCACGAAGAAGCACTGCTCCTCAGACAGGTACTCGGTGCCGGCAAGCAATAAACAACCATATGCAGCAGTATGATGCATGAAGATGACATTTCAAAGATGCTATGATTTTCCCTAATGCATGTAGCATCAATTTTGTTGAAGTCCATATGAACCAAGGATTCATATGCAAACCCCAAATTAAATATATAACATGCCATTATTACATTTTCACTTATACAGCAAGTATAAGTTGGTTTTTCATGCATGAAACTGGCATAAATGGATTCCTTGCATTTGTCTGATAATTTTTCATATATAATTTATTTGATTTGGAGTTACGGTTGAATTACTATGATTTTTAGAAGTTTTAACTATTTTCTGGAATTTCCTGATTTAAATTAATACCAGAAAATGATATACTGCATCAGCACAGCGTCATGCTTACGTCAGCAGGTCAAAGGCGGCTGACCAGGTCAAACCTGAAGTGTGGGGTCCACACGTCAGTGTCTGTGTATAATCCTGATCAAAAATAAGCCTAAACTGATTTAGGTAATGGGGTTGGGCCCATGCGTCAGTGATCCAATTAGCTAAACAGGGTTAATTAGTTGTTAAACTAATCTTAACTCAAACTTAACAGGGCCGGGGCCCACATGTCACTGACCCTGGGTAGTCAAACCCCAGGTCAACTTGGGAGGGGGGGGGGTTAGACCGGTCAACCCCACCGGCGTTTAGCCGCCGACGAGGCCGAACGCGGCGGAGGCGTTTAGGCGCTACAGACCACCGTTTGGAGCGTGGTTGGGTCCTATGGAGAGCTGGGGCTGAGCCGCATGTGTGGGTGGTGGAGCTGGACCAAATGGTCGCCGGAATCGACGCCGGCAACGAGGTTTGCGGTGGCCGTGGTTCGGCCATCGATGAAAACGGAGCTACAGAGCACTAGGGGAGGAGATGGTGAGTGCATCGTGCTCCTATGGTTGCGCTGAGCACGCTGATGAGCTCGGACGCGGGTGGCAGCAGCTGTGGCCGTGGCGGCGCCATGGACGGCGGCGGTGAGCTTCGGGCTTGGCGGATACGATGACTACAGCGGTCGTACTGGGAAAAGGAGAGGGGGAATCGGTTCAGGGGTTCACGGGGATCACGCAGGGATGGTCGGCGAGCTCGGGTAGGGGCCGGAGAAAGCGAGGCAGCGATGGAGATCTCCGGCGTCTGAAGGTTGAAGACGACGGCGTGGAGGCGCTCGGGGGCGTTCGACGCCGCGTGGCCTGGCGGAGAGGACTAGGGCGACGAGGCGGACCTCGTGGGCACGTCGGAGAGGTGATTGGAAGGCGGTGGTCGCGGTGGTGCACGATAGTGCTCTCCGATGCGCTCGGGACAGAGGGGGAGAGCGAGACAGAGGAGAGGAGAGAAGCTCGGGGAGAATGGAGAGAGACCAGGGGGGCTCGGTGGAGCTCTCGGGGGTGGACAGCACCGAGGAGGGAGAGGAGGCAACAAGCAGCTGCCTGGCGGACCTGGACGCTCGCCGTGCTCCCTTTCATCGCTGCCTCCTGGTGAGGGAGACGACTGGCAACGGCCAGTTGGGCTGGGCCACTGCTGGGCCGTGGTGGGGCACCAGGTAAGCGACAGGTAAGTGTTTCCCTACTTCTGTTTTCTTTTTCTATTTCTAACATTTGTTTTGTATTTAAAAGAAATGTTAAAACATTTCCATAAATGCTGAAAATAATTGTGGCATCTAGATATAATATTCTAGAGGCCCTCACCAATTCCCAACATTTTTGGAGCTATTAAAAATATTTATATAATTTAAACAGCTCCAAATCAAATATGTATGCATTGATTCAAAAATCCATAATGTGTAGCAAAAATGTGCATCTCCTCTGGTTGTTGTTCCCAACATTTTCCAAAGACCATGAACATTTTTGAAAAGCATTTTGGGTTCATTGAAATTCCACTTTTAGTTTGAACCTATTTGAATTGCTTTGGTGCTAGGGTTTGCAACTTCCCCATTTCAATTTCATTTGAAATATAAACATGATGCACAAAGCAAGCCTAGGACCATACCAAACTAGGGATGTGACATTATGGGTTCGGTTAATCAATTTGAAACACCTCATGTTAAAATTTTCAATAGCATAGAAGAAAGTGTTTCACCTTTTTATTCATCCGCAACCAATTTGCAGTATGTGAATCTAACCTTGCCGATGGATGGGAGAATTGGCCATGCTACTACTAGCTATTCGGCAAGTTACTCTCAACCATCATATGCTACACCTCATTTTAGTAATTTTTCAGCACCGTATGCAGCTGTGTATGTTCATAATTCGGCCCCGCATCTTCAAGGTCATAGCCGAATAAGTGAAAATTTTATAGGAACACATGTGCCGTCATCAAATACTGTAGCATATAATGCATACTCTATGCAATTCGATAATTTCGGCAACACTCACTAATCATTGCCGAAAGAATCTGAAAGTATTGTGGAGCAATCCCTTACAGAAGCGCTTGTGGTTACGTTAAAAAAGAGCTTGGCACAAAACAAGAAAATTAGTGCTCTTTGCCTTGAACAATATGAAAAGGGGTTGTTTCCCGATTATGCTGCAATAAAGTCTAGAGTTTTGCAAGAAGATGAAACTACATGCATTGATAGAATTGGTGAAAGAGCATATGGTTATACAGCAGTGCATACACCTCCACCTAGTACCGCAGCATATTATACATCCCCTACACAATTGCAAAATTTCGGCAACACTAACACTTCATTGCCGAAAGATTCTAAAAGCATTGGGAGGCAAACTAATCTAGAGCAGGATGGAATTGAGAGGGGAGTTAAAGCTTTGTGCGATAGGGTGCAGGTACTTCACCAAGAGAGAATTGATAGGGAATTGGCTCAAAGAAAAGAAGCCTTGCCAATTGATATAACCGGCAAAAAGAATGATGATTCGGAAACTAAAAGTGCTTCGGTTGAAAAAGCCGAATCAAGTAGTATATATTCCGAATCCATCAAATCCAAAGAGGCAAACATTGTTGAGAAAGGGCATGGGAAGTATAACAAGACAACCATACTTGATTTTTATGAAGTTAATGGAACCTACTTCCTGCCCTTTGAGTTTCGTGCCATAGAAATTGGTGAGCTTCAAGAACAAGAAAAAGTACTCGAAGAAAGTTTGGTGGACGAAGATCTTCAAACTAACGATGCACGAAACCAAGAGAAAGATGATGACAAGGCATTGGGGAGCTATCCGAAGGCGGGGCAAGATATTCTTCAAGTCACACCATCATCATGCTCTCCCAACATATTTGAAGAGGTATGTCTAGCATGTAATTTACCTATTTTCAGATTTGGTCACAACTTTATTGTTGATGCATCTATTAGAAAAATTCTAATAAGTAATTTTCAAAGACCAATGGAGAAGGGCAATTTACTTGTTAGCAATAAAATTGTTACTAAGCATATCGGTCAATATATTGTACCATTCAAAGAGACCGATAGTGACTTATCACTGCAGCCAAAGCTTTTCCCATTACTTTATTTAAACTTCATATCTAATTGGGCAGCTTTGCTTATTTCTTACTTGGCTTACACTTGGTCTCAATTGAGACATGTATGTTCTAACTATTTTCATTTCAGAAATTTAAATCCAAGGTTAAAATCCTCTGAGCAAACCGATGCCAGTATAGTTTCTTATCCAAAGACATCGGAGATAGACTGCAAAACACATTGCATAGCTGAATGGGGTGATGCAAAATCTGAACCATTCATTTGCTCAACTCCAAAGCCGTTCTCACAACACGATCGGCTAGAAAACAAGAAGTATACCTTCAATTCAAGCATGTGTGATCAAATATTTCATTTGTTGCTGAAAAATAATTACATTACAATTCTTGATCACCATGTCAAGCAATCAATCCAAGGACAAATGTATTGTAAGTTGCATGATTCGTCCAAGCATAATTTTGAGGATTGCAACATGTTTCGTCAAATAGTTAAATCGGCCATTAAAAAAGGACGATTGAAGTTTGTTGAAATACCAAGAGATGACCAGTCTATTCCGATTGGTCCCGATGGCAAAAAGTTTTTGCATCGGCTGTTTCAAGCCGATCCATTTAAAGAGAAGTTAGAAACTGCAGGTGATGGGATCGAGCTTTCAAGTAAAGAAGTTGTTGAAGAGCATAATGAACATAATCTTAAGGGCGAGAATTCCATCGAAGCTACAATGGAGACGCCAAGGATTGGGGGCGGTAAGAAAATCCAATGATCGATGAAAGCAAACCAAAAGAAAACAAAGGCCGAAATAAGCGCAAATGTAAGAGATCAAAAATCACCTTCGCTGAACTATTGGATAAATATCAAAAGAAGATTGAAGAGAAGAATGCTTATTGGCCAAATCATGCAAAGAAACCAAGATCACCCCAAGGCGCAAATATGAGGATCGGTATTGGCAAAGTGAGAATTTTAATGCAACATATTCATATCCTTATTTTGGGACGCCAATGTCAATGCCGTGGATGCCTCCCTATGCTCATATAGATCCATATTCCTCATGGGATAGGTATGATACAAGGGCACATTCTCCATCTTATTTTAGACCATCTCACCAATATTATGCAGCTCCAAGAAGATCAATATTTGAACAATCACATGTTAAAGACCGTTTCAATCATAACGAATCGGTCCAGAGCTCAAGGAAGAAGAAAGAGGCGGTAAAGCAAGTTTACCGCGTGAAAAGAGATGGTCGTAAGTGTGCTACTTCAGATTTGATCTCAAATAACAAAGAGCCAATTAAAGTGTTGACATTGGCTACAAAGCCAAAGAAGTGAAGCAATCGATTGATAAAAATCAGAGTGCCAAATCTGAAGAAAAGAGGTTGAGGGTGCACAAGGCCCAAAACGAGTTGCCATTGGTTGAAACAAAATCACAGCCGGCATGCTCACTCGGCTTATCATATTGGCAAAAGAAGAAATTACAAAATCTTAGTGAACAAGAGCTGAGAAAGAAGAACATGGCATGGGTTCCCAAGAAGATCAATCAAGACAAAAATGATGTGGATGCTTCTATTGCAACAAGTACAATAAAAGTGAAGAAGGAAAAGAATGGAAGCAACAAACAATTAAGCCAAAGGTGTGCATCACAACATCAAAATCTTTGGTTAGCACATCATCCATTTTCTTCAACCATGTCGTTGATGCCTTTGCCATGGAATTCATCCCTAGGTATGATCAATTACCCTCCATGGATTTATTTTGATCCATGGATGCAACATAATTTTCTATATCATGAGAGGGTATTACCAAATTACTATACATATGTTTAGTAACATTGTTGCTAATACAAAGGGGCTGAAATATTTTATTCCTATTTTATTTGTTTATTTCGGCTATACATAATTTGGTGGGAGAATTCTACATGGACCTCATGTTAATGGCCGATATTTATCTATCGCCCTAAGAATATGTCAAAGCATGGCCGGTGTAGTATCCTAACACTGTCCTTAGTTCAATTGGTGACCAAAACAAGCATCATGCCGCTTAAAATATTTTTTTCACAATAATCAAAGCCGAATATAAAATTTTATTCGGTTTGGAGCTTTTGGTTGCCTAGGTGCTATACATATTGAGGCTTTGGGTGATTCGTTATGAGTAGTACAACAAATATCCAAGGGTAATCAATTTTTTGACGAATCACTTATAGTTTATCTTGGGGTATGTCTAGATGCAAAATTTACCTTGGATTGCATTAAAATTGTTCATATATTTAGACATGTCAATTGAAGAGAGTTGGCATAGCAAGCATCCGGCTACCATGTCCGTCATGGTGTATTGCATACCTATCAATAGCCGATGCTTATTCTTGCCAACATAGGTAAGGCCGAATTGGAGCTGACTACCTCGGCCACTAATGAAACTTTTATGCAGACAAAGTAAGGATTTGAGAAAGTTCATTGTTGATTATATGCAAGATCCTAGCAGAAGGCTGGATAATATGGTTGATGGATGGTCTTGACATGCATACCTATGGAATTTTATAGTCGGATTAATGAAGTTGAGAAAGTCACCCAAGATTGCATCAAAATATTCACACAAGCAATGGCCAATATAAACTTATCGTCCTAAGAGTAGTGTTGACATCGTCCTTAGAGCAAGCTATGTGCAAGTTATTGTTCGGCACACAAGCTTTGCCGAAAAACAGGGGGGCATGTGTTGACACCAGATTTTGGCACGGTCAAGAACTTATTTAAGATCGCCTCAAATGGAGAAGTGATCTACATGAAAGAGTTCCGTATTATTGATATGAACATCATTGAAGTTTGGGTCATCACCATCCGATTTCATCTCGAAGGCCGAAACTATGCTCAAAATACTAAGATCTTATATTGAGTGTACAGTTTGGACTATTAGGCCCCTGACACGATGTCAAATGAAAAAAATGATCTACACGGGTTGTCTTCGTCTCGTCGAAACGAGCGATTTTGATATAAAAATCGTCCAAATCCGAGTTCGCAGGCAAAAGTTAGACCAATCGGAGTGCAGCACTGTCACGAGGGGAGATTTGGCGCACCCCACCAGACACATGTCTGATGGGTATTGCGAGGGAATAACCTGTTTTGCGCGACCTATTTAACCCTCAAGATGACCTCTGATCAAAAAACCTTCAACATGAAAGTTGTTCGTCTCGTCGAAACAGTCAAGATTGCTTTTGGGCTCGTTTTCATCCGAGATGGTTTACCACCACAAAAAAGACCCGCAAGGTGCAGCCAGTTTAAACCGAACAGTTTTGGAAAGTTCGGACAAAACCAATCTGAATTTGACTAGGGTTTTGGACATGAATCCTAGCCTTTTCCTTGCACGGGAATTCCAGCCGCCTCTTATATATCTAAGGGGTGACGGCCGATTGAACAACACACAATCGAACAATCAATCTATCATCTTTTACCTTTACCTTTATCTCTCTCCCTTGTTCTTCTTCTTTCTCGTTCTTCGTTCGTTCTTCTTCATTGTAGGGCGACAAACCTCAAGGCCCTAGGGGCGGTCAGGCCGACCTAGGGCAGCCCATAGCCGACGCCCGCCCTGACGGGGTCCCTCTCGGGCGTGTGGAGTTTCGGGTCTACAAAAGCACCTGCCGGATTGTCTTGCGTACCGCGCTTCCGGCGGGTCTCCTTCGACGTGAGCTGCGCTGCATCACCCTCGACATTGGAGGTACACACTGACGCGTTCGTGTGCAAACACATAGTAGGCTTATCTACATGAAAAAGATGACATCACACTCAATGAACAATCATCGGTTTATGAAATGCCCGCTTCTGACCGCCCTGGCCCACCAAAGGTTCCTCTGTTGTGCACTGCCTGCGTTGGGGACATGCATGCCATGCACCCAAAGAGCCCACATGTCAGTGGAAGAACGGCGCGGTGTCCTAGGTCAAAGTCGAGGGCGCCACTCGCGGCACGCCCGGCTGAACACGCCTCCGTGCCGCATTCAAACGCCTCCATGAAACCCGCCCGTGTGGAAGCCGAGAAACCCACTCTAGACACACGTCCCTTCATGACCGGGCCGGCGTTAGACGCAACGCCGGCCGAGCTCCTCCCGTCCGCCATCTATTTAATCTCCTATTTAAACGAGGCCAAACGCCGGCCAAGAATCTCACACCTCCGCCGCTCCCCTATCTCCTCCACCATTTTGTCCACTCTTACAATGGCTACGAAGAGTAGTTATTCCACATCCAAGCCGGCTGGGTAGCCCACCGGATACGAGCTATGCAGCTCGCCTCGCCCGACGGAGCCACTTGCCGCCCCAAGCCGGCGCGCGGTTCAGCAACTCGCCGCTCCAGGCCAGCTCGACGAGGAGCGGCGCATGGGCGTCGTTGCTGCCGTCCACGCCACCGCCTCGTACCGCGTCTCCCATGCTGGCGGCCACGCCATGCAAGAAGCGACAGAAGCCGGGTGCGCGGAGAGCGATGAGTCGGTGGCTAGCACCTCCGGGTCCGCCGCATCATCGAGGAGAAGTAGAACACAGGAGGCCGCCGCCGCTTGGGTCCCATGAAGGCCACCGCGGAGGCGACGCTGGCGTACACAGCAGGTGTCTTGCCGGATCCTTTTTTGCGAGGACCTTCGTCGACCCTGCATGGGCTCCATGGAAGAAGGGAATGTTAGGATGAACTCAAGTTGGTGCCGGCCATGGCGAAGTAGTGGCCGGTGATGAACTCGAACAGGTGCCAGCCACCATCAACTTCGGAACCAGCCAATGATATCAGTTGGGAAGTGAAGCATATACCTCCGGGGCTCCCGGCAGTCCGGTGATCGTGTTGCCGGACATGAGGAACCAAAATCGATCGGCGGGCGACCATTTACGCCAGGTATTATACACATGTGCTGTCTAGAACTAGCACCGTGTAGTTCATTTGAATGTAATGAAATCCATCATGTTTGTATGAAAATCTGGTATTTTATATAATTTCCGTCGTTGTTTCTATGAAATATCAGTTTGTCTATGTGTTTGCGTGAATTTCGTCCGGTTGGTTGAGTTGCTGTCATAATGTGTGCGGCTACGGTTGGATGGCGTAATTTGCGGGTCGCCGGTCGGTCTGCGGGCGACTGGGGCGGCATTGTGGGACAAAAAACACAGCTCATGCGAGCTCGTCTCCAACGTGTGCTCTAGAGGATGCATGACAACATGAGCACCCGAGCCATTCCTCGTTCATCGGTGGCAAAGGCACCGGTGGACAAAAGGGTCGCCAATATTTTGGTTACCCCGGGCAAGATTCAAACAGCCCCTCCCAATATATTCAAATCCCTCGTTCGCTAGGGAATATTTCCATGTGTTGTTTTCATGGACTAGCAAGATGCCCGTGCATTGCACGGAACATCAAGATGCATTTTTTTACAAACTCCCGCATGCATGCAAGGGATAATTAATGTCCTCCTTTGCTATTACCATGAGGCAAACACCATTAATATTGCATCGATTAGTGTTAGTGGCCTTGTATATCTGCAAATTGTAATTGTGATAGTGGCCCCTTGTATATAAAAATGGAGGGAGAAAGATGAGAGATAAGGTGAGGAGGAGTGGGGCGTGGTGGTGACTGGTGGTCGGACTGGGCGGAGGCATGGGGATGGACGGCACATTATGTCTAGGTTTGTATCTCTCTCACACACACCCACGTAGGTGGGGGATGTGCACGAAGAGAAGAGGTGCATGCACGGCACACGTACTCCCGTCTCTTTCCCAACCACACCCGCGCGGGTACACGGTGGAGCTCATTTCTGTACGAAAAAGGCAGCCCGCGTGGTAATTTGGCACGTGTACTGGTTGTCCACTTGGTGGAGGGAGGATCGTCTACCACGGGTGAACAAACAAATTGCGACTTGACGCATTATGTTAAATTAAAAAAAAGAGGCAAACCATGTGGGGCCTACCTTAGAGGCAAGGCTCTATACACTGGATTACTTTTGATGTGTCCCATCAACTCGTAGAACGAGGAGAAGCTTGCTTAGTACGCCGTGTCCCCCGCCCACGGGCGCGGTAGCTCGCAGGATGAGGTGAAGCTTGCTTACTACGCCTTACGCCCGCTCCCTCGCCCACGCGCGCGGTGGCTCGCAGCACGAGGAGAAAATTTTACTACTCCCTCCATTTACTCCTCGTCCCTACTACGTACTTTGGTTAGTACTCCCTCCATTTACTTATACAAGGCCACTATAAAAAATACATTTTGCATCTATACAAGGCCACAAATAGTAATCGAGACAAAAGTTACTACTCCCTCCTTTCTAGTTTATGGCTCAATTTCAAAATCTCTCGAACCAAGGTAGACGGTGAGTGGTCGAATTAGTTTCGTAGTTTGCACAAGTAATTAGTATGCTTGTTTTTCTCAAGAAGTTATGTTTACCGAGGCATTAATTAGAATGAATGCATGAATGACCACTAAATTTCCATGAAGTTGTACATGCATTGGTTAGTTTCCTCTTGACACTGCTTGCGTCGGGTGATCTAACGCACCTCGAAATCCAACGTGTAATGGTACTACTACTAGTATAGTAGAACTGAGACTTATCAAACGGAAAAACAAATGTTTTTTAGATGAGCCCTATAAACCCTAGTGGGTACGTACTCCATAAAAACAGATTTTTCCAAAACTAAGTCACTCCCTTTCATGAATTATGTAGTATACTCCTCCGTCGACACTCCCTTTCATGAATGCTATACTTCCTGTCACCGACATGTGGGACATATAGCAACCGGGTCGATGTGTCAAGCACCAAATAACAGTGCAGAACAGCAGGGGGGACGCAGCCCACTCGTACCGGCCTAGTAGTAGTAATGAGCAATGAGACGTCAAATCACAATGCCGCACTTTCCTAGACGAGGAAGCAACCATTATTTCACACTTCGGTTTGCCATCATCTCAAACCACATACTAGTATTGCTTCTGCCTCAAGAGGGACACGCGCATCGCCTTGGTACATCATGACACGTGGGACCGCATGACATGCCATGCTTCCCCGTCGATCGCTTGGTAAAATCACCTCATTTTTACTATACTTCCTCCATATCGGTTTACAACATGGCATGCACGTCGTTCTAGGTTGAGAATTTAACTGCTATATATGTGATGAACAGTACTCTAGCCTTTTAAAAAATGTATACTTTTGTACAGTAGTACTATCGATGGATTGCGCCATGGAGCAAAAATTGAAATTAAAAAAAAGTTGGTACATGTAGAGAGCGCTCGTTGCCAAATTATGCATATAGTACTATTAAAAAAGCTTGTACGTGCTTAATTGGGGTGCTAAATTCAATTAAAGTAATACTAGTAGTGTGTACATATTGAAGAGTTAAAGTAACGAGAAGAAACATAACATAGTTCTGCTGGGGGCTCAGCACAACACACCCCTCAAATTAAACTAAGCACACCTGAAATTAAACTATGCAACTAATCCGGTAGACACTGCATTAGAAGTTTAGAACCACCATGAGCAACAACACTGCCACCTTACTCGGAGTCCTCCTCCACGTCCTTGACTTCGTCCTTGTCCCTATTCCTCTTGGCCGATACTTCTTTCCTTGAACCACACACTTGGCTGTTGCTCTTCATCCAACCCTTGTAGATATTGAAACAAAGGTAGCCATCCATTGCAGGATAGTGGATGTGGTCTATAGCTAGTACATTCTGTTGCCATGCATGACGATGAAACATGTATGGAAGTTTCTCCCGTTTACCGTACGAAGGATGAACCATGGCTCCTACCAGGGTCAGCATTGAAGGCTGACGAAATGGCACCAGCCGATTCTTCTGGAGGTAGAAGGGGTTGCCTACAACGAGGCCTATCCGATCCAGGACTTCTTCATCGTTCGTAAAGTCTACAGTAACGAATTTCACCGTTTTTCCCTTGAGGAAGTTCTTAAAATCTTGGCACTCAACGTCGGCATGGCAAATGTGGTAGACCAAGCAAACGTTATGTACGCAAACCTGGATCACAGCGGGCTTCTTCCTCTCTTCGTCCTTTAGATCCTTCTCTCGTCCCAGGACTGTGGTGTACTCAACATCTAGCCCAGTGACCCACTCATCATCTGAGTTTTCGAACATGCGTCTGAAGCGAGAAAGGCATCCTTTCACCGTCGCGGAAGAACGGGTGTAGATGACGTCGAACTCATCGCCGGTGATGGTTCTAACCTTGTACTCACTGCCGATCATGGAGATTTGGGATGCCATGGATTTGGGAGGAGGGTTAGGATTAGTGGAACTGCCGTAATGTGAATGGACGGGACGACTAGGAGCGAACCGCCGTAGTATTGAAGGATGTGCGGGGACGAGTAGGAGCGAACTGCCAGCGTGCGAACGGCAGGGTAGTGGCTTTCCACTCTTCCATGATACGAGCTTCCGAGAGCCCTTGGATCTGAGATTGAACGGTTGCATGGCGTGATTCTAGACCCATGGGTGGATATCCTACCTTGGAGGGTTATTCTGCAAATTTTCAGCAACTTAGCATGCGACCGTTTGATCTCAGATCCAAGGGCTGCCAGCAGCCTGTATCATGGTCGCGCCTACCACGACCGTCGCGTCGCCCGCGCGGTCGCGCCCTTGGAGATTTAACACGGTGCGTTAGGCTATCTGATGTTGGCATGTCATACATGGTCATCACTTAGTCACTCATACTACAATAAGGTTGGCTATAAGTGTATTTTTTTACTCCTCTCTATCTCTTTCTTTGTACTCAAGGACGAAACGGTGCTAAGCGCGTGTATTTATTGCATTTGCCAAGGAGTGACCTCTTCCAATGAAATGGTGTTCCTAAGTTTGCTTCATTTAATTAGCTATAGACTCAAAATTGTCTTTTCACCTAGGTACACGCGCTTAGCACCGTTTCTTCCTTGGGTCACCAAACTAGTCTCTCTCTTCTTGATTAACTTGCCACATCAGACTTTATGCCTATGTGGCAAGCTTAAGCACCTGTAGGAGCAAGTAAAAGTAAGTACAATAGTGCGCTTTACATGGCATTTTTGCATATGTGGAGGAAAGAGAGGCGAGGAAAAAGTGGAGAAGTGGGCTCTCATGCAAGAGCCAGCCTCTACTACATGGTGGAGCATTGGGAGAGGCACCTGTATGGAGGTGGTCAGGAATCTGGGAGGCTCACGCCGGTCGTAGAGCCGCAATAAAAATGATAATGGCAAGTCAAATCACGGGGCCCCACCCGTCCAACAGTAACTCGCTGTCAAATCACACAGCCCTACATTTCCAGCAGCCTACTCCCTCGTCTTCTCGCGTCTCTATCGAATCGACTAGGCGTAACTACCCCGCTACCTACCGCGCAGGAAAAGTCCCGCCCTCGACCTTTAAATACAACTACATCTGCTTAAGAATCCAATGATATACTTTTTGTGACATAGTAACTTATATTTAGTTAGTCAAATGGATGACCTAGAACTACGTGCAGGCCCTATAAACCGAGACGCCTAAAAGTAAAAAAACCAAGACGGAGAGGGTAGTTCAGCACGTATCTTTTTAGATCAATATAGTCGGGATTCACCAAGGAGCAAAACCAAGTGGTAGGCTGCTCCTGTCGTGTTGGCGTAGCAACTCAAGCAGGGTCAGTCCGCTCACGAAATGGTGACACACTTAGCAAGACCCCTTTGGCCGACATGTGGCTCATCCACCGTCTTGTTCCACGTGCGATGCACCAAATTACAGTTCGGAGCAGCGGTTGGAATTGGAGGCACCCCGGTCATAGCGCCGCAGTAGTAGAAAATGAGCGACAAGGGGTCAAATCACAAAGCCCCACCTTTCCCGCATTAAGCTGGACGGACGAAGCAACCATCATTTAACTCTAGGGCGTAAGAGTATAAAGAAAAGAGAAAACAATGATGCATGCGGCAGCTACCTAGGGCACCCTAGGGTAGGGGTCTCCACTACAGATCCTTTTTTTTAAAGCGCCTCCACTACAAATCGGCTTCTCCCTCGTCCTCTTGAAGAAAACCGATGATGAGTGCGGCGGTAGGGTTTGTAGGAGTACTACGACGTGCGGGGCCACGTCGTAGTAAACGGGTTCGAGCCGACGCCTTAAATATGTGTGCAAGGTTGTCAGAATCACGATTCTATTGTAAGATTCTACGACTTTACGATCCAAACTAAGCCCTCTGATTCTATGATTTTGGTTCGTAGAATCTACGTTTTTACGATCCTGGTAGTTAAGATTCTATGATTTGCGATCCTGCCATCGGACGTCCGATCCGATTCAGAATCACGATTCTGAGAACCTTGTATGTGTGGGCCGCTTGGTTTTACGGGAACGAGGCAGCATTTGGGTTCGGGGACCAATGGAGATATAATACGTACAAAAAATTGTGGACGTAAGTTCGACCGAAAGGCAATGATGCATGGGCCCTACATTTTGATATACCCGGGGCCACGTGAAACTAGTAAGGTACACATGTATTGAACGCATGAGATTTCGAAACCAAATTATGAATAAATACACACTATAGCATGTAAAGCTTTGAGTCATATATGCATGATGTAGATGTTCGTTTAGTTCTTATAGTTCATCTCATTCAAAATCAATAAGTTTTATAAAAATGTTAAGATTCATGGGGTTGTGCATTGTACTCCCTCCTTTCCAAAATAGATGACCCAACTTTGCACTAACTTTGTACAAAGTTAGTGCAAAGTTGGGTCATCTATTTTGGAACGAGGGAGTAAATCATAAAGTAAAAAACAAATAATGGCAATTCATTTAGAAAAAAATAATCAATTATGATACAGAAGATTCTAGAACGAAGGAGAAGTGCTTGTGTTTTGAGGTTTGTGCATTATGCTTAAGTTCAACCATGGAGTCTTCTAAATTGTACATGTGGCAGATCTGGTGGAATGTTGATGATATCCAATGGCCAGTAGTGCTCGGATTCATCCAGCGACCATCTTTCAAAGTTATTGGCACACTATATAGTTCTTGTGCCATAGTTGCATGTTTTGGAAAAAAGCTACTAGTGGGTTGTACTATCTATTTAGGAATAGAAGATGTATACATGGAAGTTGTAGGGAAAGAGCTGACATGGAGCATCTCAATTCCTATGTAGGGATTGGAAAAGAGATGTCATTTGGTTCACATCATAGGAACTTTTCTATTGAATCTAGAGATGACATGTTTCTCAATTCCTATGAGGAGGGATTAGAAAAGAGTTGTAATTTGGTTCATATCATAGGAACTTTTCTATTGAATATACGCTAATGTTTATTTTCCTTTGATATTAAGGGAGTATAGGAATCCATTCATATGAACCAAGTGGCTCTAAAGCTATACAAATGATATCATGTTTACTTCCTTTGAAATGTGGAGTATATGAATCTATTCCTATGAACCAATTGGCTCTAAAGGAAAAAATCCTATAAAAATCATATCATATAGAGTTCCTATGATATTCCTCGACACTAAAGGATGCTTGAAATTGCTGCGGGTGATACGACGGTCTTTCTTTGTAGACTCCTCACCCAACTTTATAGTTACCTCTCGAAGATGAATGAAATGATATATACATGGTATTCTACATGTGCAATTTGGTACACGAAAACTCGGTAAAAGTTTGCGAGGTTCGAATTTTCAATAAAGCTATATGCACTGCATTTCGGAACGGTGGGAGCATACGGTAGTTGCTAGCACTCACGTGGAAGATTTGTGTGTAGGAGGAGTGGCTGTTCTGTTAAATGACATGGCAAAACTGACACTGTCGGATGCCGATCTAACGGTCCTTACGGCATTCATCAGGAAAAGGCTTGTGGCGAACGTTTGTCGGATAATGATTTACGGACACATGCATTGCATTGATACATGCCCCCCTCTCTCTCACGCACACGCACCCTCACGAGTCACGACTCTCCCGAGTCTTCTCGCAGACTCGCACGTCGCACCCACCGTCTATCTACAGGTAGACGTCACGCACATATGTGCTCTTCACAACCTACCCTCAGAACTTCTAAAAAACAAAAGACGGTGCGCACATTTTATTTTAGCTCACACGTCACACACTTGTACTATTACTCTTGCGGCGAACATTCTTTGGGCATAGCATATTGTACTCTCACGAAGAGAAGTGGTGCACTCACGCACTAGTTCCCTCACACCCATTCGCGTGTACATGTAGGAGCGCATTTTTTTGAAGCTGGTACAACAAAATCACTCCACTATATATAAAAGCAGGAGCCTTAGCGCTTGCTTTACTAGGGTTCCTCTCGTTCACTCTCTCATGCTCTCCAGATCTAAGCAACACATAGGTGGCCACAATCTCTCTCAGCTCACGGCTGGTCACAAATCCGGCCGGACAACCTCGACTGAGGCAGGGGTGTAGGTGCATCGTTCATGCTATCGTCGACGGCGAGGGAGGAGACCAACGGCTGCCTGCGTGTCCTGATCGGCGGCCGTGCCGTTCTCTTCGAGAGAGCGCCGACTCGGGAGGGCCTCCAACCCCTTCTTCCTCCTTGCGGTATTGTGGCCAAGGTGCGGCCTCCCAACGCCGTCTTTGCGACATGCCGACGACCCTCAGGTATATATTCCTTTGAACCTGCCTTGCTCTACTGCCCCAGCTCCCTTCGTGTGGATCCTTTTCTACTTCCGTCCTTTGTTCCAAAGCCACCTAGACTTCTACTAAGGCACGTGCTTTGCACGTATGTTCTGTATGATAGATACTCATATACCTTCTTTTTAGAGAGAGAAATGGGTACTCGTATCTTGAGTAGATATCATAGTGTGTTTGTTTGCATGATCTAAGGACTATTCTGAAATAAGAAGCAAATCACTTGCACAAATCAAACTGAGTTCCAAGTAAGAATTTGATTACAAGATAAAAGTTGTAGTTTTATTATATGTTGTTTCCTGGGTTCCACTGATGTATAGTTCCAGAGTAGTTTGATGGTTTACATGCATGTTTATGGACTATTTTGTGCAACTAAATAAGTCATTTAGGTCTGACAGACACTCATGTCATGTATTAGCTTGAGGTATAGCTTGTGTATGACTGAAATAAAATATTACACTTTTTCTGTGAGTAATAAAAATATTACATTTCTCGATGAAGCAGAATAAAACTTTAGCTAGCATCAGCCATGCAATGTTATGTTATGTGAACAGTGTAAACTTTGCAGTATAGTGGCATCTAAAAAATCCATTTTTACAGTAATCTAAAAAAATAAGTCAGTAGTAGAGTGTTTATTTCCCAGGTGACAATGGGGAACCAAAATGTGCTAGCTATTTGCCAACTTGTCGTACTTGCATGTGAGGAGATGGCAGTAGTTTCTAGACATTTCTCAACTTCAGTAGGTGGAATCCAGATTCAACGGGGACTTCTTTATTTGTTTACTTGGAGAGCAGAGTCGGCCATGTGCACAAGGAGTGGGAGCGAATCTGGCAGCTCTTAGCCGTCAGATCATGTCATCCTTTGTTTGATGGATGGCAGTGATTTGCATGAGAGGGGAAATGAACGGTGGATTTTGAGCCAATGCTTGTTTGGGCGGGAGAACCGAAGATGGAGTGGTAAATCCAATTTCAAAACTGCCGCATTATAGTAGTAGTAGATTAGAAGTAAAGCTATTAAATACAGTCGACTCAAAGCGTTGGTTCAAACAGGGAAGAAAGTGGGAAAGCTGTAGCATGAATCTAGGACTTGGTTCTAAGAGGAAATGGGGGAAGTCGACTCAAAGCGTTGGTTCAAACAGGGAAGAAAGTGGGAAAGCTGTAGCATGAATCTAGGACTTGGTTCTAAGAGGAAACGGGGGAAAGTAGTAATATCTGTCACTATTTAAACAACCGTATTTCTTATTTGCGCAAACAGGGATGTCTGTCTCCATATCGTTTCGGGATGTCTGTCTCCGTATCGTGTCTATTCGCGCAATCAAAAGCACACACCTCAGTTTTAGTACAACTGCGCAAAATGAGATGGCTATCCCTCGCTGCCGTCGTCAAACCTCCCGTCTTCAAGCTATCCCTACCTTGGTAGTAACTAAGGTAGAATGACCAACGCAATCTAGAAGAAGCTGATTCGTATGTTTCACTTCCTGATTGCAGTGCAAGGACGAGCGAAAACAACTGCATCCTAGTCCGGAATGCACTTTCTACCAATTCATCCATGGACCAAGGACTAGCTGGCACGGCTGCACGGCGGTTTTTTGTAAAGGTGCGCGGACAAGAGGCATTGTGGTCTTCTTATTTCTACAAATAGTGGTGCTTAAATTTAGTGGAATGCACAAGCATTTCAGCTGGTCAGTACACTGCATGGTTCAGTTCAGCATTCCAGCTGAGACCACAATTATAATTGGTTATTATGGAATGAGAGAACCTAACCCTGAATGGTGGCAACAAGAAAAAACTAGAGTGAACTCCAGGAAATTTAAGCCTGCCGGGAGGCCCTTTGCTCAGAGAGAAGCCTTGCTTGTTTTTTCCTGATTTTTAAACCTTCTCACAACTTTGTCTTTTGCTGTGAACTAGTATATGTTTGTTATGTTCTGTGAATCATTGAGATGTATAAAATAGCTTAACTTATGATTTTCAAGTTTTTTATGAAAATGAGTGTAATGTGAGTGTTCCACATGAGCGCTGGACTAGCGTGTGAACGTTTGGAATTTATTACATTGTAGCCTCAATTAACTGCATGAACCACTGTAACAAGATACATAGTTGCTTATATGTCAGACAACAGATTGTTGATTGTTAGCTGGTCGATAGCCTAGTGTTGAAGCGCGCTGAGCCAATGTGTCGTGTTTTGCACAACTTCTTACAAGTGGGGTAGCACCAACAGTGTTCACAAGTACTTATGTATACGTCAGCGCACGGTTCCCGAACGAGTGCTCTATTTCATGAAAACACACACTGCTCGGATGATAAACTGTGACAACTTATGTCTTACCATGCCATATTCATGAAAAAACTAGTGAGGACGCATCTGTTTCGGCAACAATTATGATGGTTCTCACATGATTCACAGGGCACACAAAAGTAGCAGCAGTTCCCATAGACGGATTCAAACAGCGTACTAGCACCAGAGGGGTTGTCGTGGTATTTCTCACGGGGGGCTTGCGAGTCGACAGATGCCATAAGGGCTTAGTGTGTGGGTAAGACTGCTGCTGATAGGCCCGGGAGCGGGTATGTGAGTAGCACGCGGTAGTTACGCAGGTTCGGGGCTCTCCGGAGAGATAACACCCCTACTCCTGCATGTCTGAGTGTATCTGATATATCTGGTACAGAGCTGCTCCTAGAGCTGTATCTGAGGTCAGTGCCATAGGCATCTGGCCTCGTATATGCCTGTATGAGGCATGCTAGTGGCCGGCCATGTATGGCCATGGCTTGTGGCCGTGAGTGTGTGTATCTCCATGTGTGTATGAATGCATGGATGGTTGCTAGCTAGCTTGCGTATATGCTAGGCCTTGTGCCCGTGAGTGTCCATCCCCTGGATGGATGGATGTGTGCCTCCTTTTATAGTGTGAGGTAGCTTAGGATGTAAGCTAGGTAGTGGCATGGGCTAGGCATGGTGGGTGTCATCCTTGTCCCCTGGGTCACTTCATAAATAGTGCCAGGGGACAAGTGACACTATACATGATGGCTGAGACGACACATGAATAGTGCTTGGGTACATCCATCTCATCGGTGTCGGGTCGGGCTGCAGTCGGCAGCCGGCAGGTTGGCGTAGTCGGCAGCCGGCAGGTTGGTGTAGTCGGCAGCCGGCAGTTTGGTGTAGTCGATAGCCGGCAGTCGGACTGAGGGGCTTTGCTGGCCCCGATGTCTTGAAATATCATCTTGCCGTCTTCGGGGTATCCGTGTCCACTTACTCCGACAGGGGTCGATAAGAGGCAACGTTTGGATAATTAGACACAATCCAAACTACTATTAAACACTAGCTGGGGCAACTATTTCATGTCTCGATCTAATTTGGGCTGGACACAAGACGGACCTTGCCATGAACATCATCGAGGACGTCCCGCAGCATCTCAATCCTGTGAACCTTCATGAAGACAACCTTGTGGCCTTGCCACTGATAAACTTGTTTGTGGAGGCATGCCACGTCATCTTCCTGCATAAGCTTGACAAGAACAATATTCCTCACAAATGAAGGAGTAGCTTTGAACTTCTTGTGCTTCAGTACACCCTGGACAACACACCTGACAACAGTGAGGCTAGAATACAACTCTTTATTGGTATAACCGCAAATGGCTTCCAGGATCCAATAGCCTAAGAACTCGGTTTTCCCAGTGCGTATATTCAGGTCGTCCGCCTCATAGCGAGTGACATGTACAACCACACAATCCTTGTCTGCATCAGGGCTCTAATTGAAACAGAAACAAATTCTAAAATACTTTTCAGTATAAGAAACACAAGTTATTTAAACCACTACGTGTACCATGGCATCGAAGCTAATTAAATTTTGCATTATTAATCACCACATACTTCCTTTTCTAAAAAAATCACCACATACTTAGATGAAAAACCACAATCAATGTAGGCAAAGAAGGAAATCACCTTAGGCAGCTCAGCGGGGTGGGGGGGGACACATCCTCGATGGGGGGAAACTGCTCCTGTAGTGCCACGGGGGCTGTAACCTCAAACGGGGCGTTGACCATCTCAGTATCTGGGGTCGCCTCGGTGGTTGCCTCCATCTTCTTGGAGCTCTCTGTCTCGTGGGAATCAGCCTCCCGCGTCTGCTCCAATATCGGCAGATCTTTGCCTGGTTCTCCTCGGTCCATCATGAAACTGACGAATACTAGGAGTCCACTGAAAAGAAAACACAATCGCAATGACAATGAAACAAAAAAGAGAGTAAGGATCGGTTACTGCTTTGCAAAAGTTCTTTTTTTTCCTCTGAATGAAAATATACCAACATCGCAGATCCGCTTACCTTCCCTTCGTTCGGAGAGAAGAACAGTGGCAGATGCAAGTGTTGCCTTTCTTGAAGACGGTGAGGGATAAGGGGATTCAGCAAAGAGTGAAATGATGGTCGCTTCGTCCTCCAAACTTAGACTACGGGGAGGTGGGGTTTTGTGATACGACGGCTCGTTACTGCCGCGCTACGACCGGGGTAACTCTCCGCCTGCATACTGCCTTCTAATTTGGTGGATGGCATTTGGGCCCGCGCGCAGCATGGCCCGCATTTCGGTGAACAAAAGTATAACGGCATTCAGTAGAGGGAGACGTTTCAATGACCTTGGAGGAGCCAGAAGTGGTAGAGTGTCTCCACTGTACTAGTAGTAATTGTTTTTCAGGGTAGCTATAGAGTGTCTCTACTGTACTAGTAGTAATTGTTTCTCGGGTCCCAAGACAAAATAGCCCATCCACACTAGTAAATAGTAAAAGCAATTCAGAAGCCCATATATTTACTGAATGAGAGGCGCTACCCACACACAACACACCCCCCCCCAAACCTGGGTGCTCTTCTTCCACCTCGCTCCCACCCACCTCATGTCAGCTCGCTCCACTCGTAACCCCAAATTCCTCACCTCACTCCTATATAAAACCCTAGCTCCCCTTCTTCCTCACTCCTACAGAAAACCCCTAGCTCCCCTTCTTCTTCGCTCGAACTACAACTTGGCTCGTCATTCGTTACTCTGCTCAAATCTGTGAGCGCGACGCGACGCCCTCGAGGAAAATGGAGTCGGCTAACTCCAGTGCCAAGAAGATGAGGCTCCCGCCAGCGGCGACGTCTGTTGTAGATCCCGCACCCGGCAGCGCGGGGAGAAGTGGCGACCCCGCCCCCACCGGATCCCAGGAACCCATAGAGTCTCGGGTGGACCGCATCAGCGATCTCCCGGACGCCATCCTTGGGGAGATCATCTCGCTTCTCCCCACCAAGGATTGCTGCCGCACCCAAGTCCTCTCAATTCGGTGGAGCCCTCTATGGTGCGTTGTTCCCCTTAATCTCGACTGTCGTCAGCTATCTCTCTTCAATGATTTTGAAATCCCCAGAGCCATCATCTCCTCCCACCAGGGCTCCGTTCAAAGCCTCTGCATCCCGTCATGCTACCTGAGCAAGCATACCATGCCCTGCATGGTGGACGCCTGGCAGGAATCCCCTGAATTCACAGACCTATAGCTGCTTGAGTTCTACTATTCCCCTGGAAATCACATACCACATACCGAACGCCATGAACTTGTGCCCTCAGCACCGATGTCCATCTTGGGGTTTTTGTCCTCTCTCCACACCGCCACCTTTGCGCAGTGCTACCTACCAGACAATCTGGTACTAAACCTTTGACTCCCAGTTCTCAAGAAACTTTCACTTGTGCGGGTTCGTATATCATAGGCCTCATTGCACAGCATCATCCACTCCAGTTGCCCTGCGCTGGAGTGTTTGGTGCTTGTTTTCACAGTTAGAATCGGTTGTCTCCAAATTGGAATTTCTTTTGACGAAAGGCAGCTCGTCATCCAAGATGCCCCTTCACTTCAAAGGTTGATCCTTGATTCTAGTTATTCACCATTGCAAATAACCGTCCTCTCTGCGCCTAAACTAGAGAACTTGGGTGTAATACATGATCTCTGTGCTCATTTCAATATGGTGTTTGGCTCCACAGTTTTTCAGGTACTTTATATTATCATCTATACTTGTAACCATAAGCTGCATTTTAAATTTCTACGCATAATTTATATATCATCTTGGAGTACACATTTTATACTAATATTATGTTCTATGCTCAATGAAGAGTTTCTCCATGGATGGCCTATCAATGGTGCTAGATTCTGTCAAGATCTTATATATCCAAATGAATAGTTTTGATGTGAATAAGATTATTGGCTTGCTGCAATGCTTTCCATGTCTGGAGAAGTTGTATATAAAGGTGATAATTTCACGCACATTGGAAGCCCGCATATAGTGTACTAGAATTAACCGTTCAGCTGTTGCTCTTTCGACACTCTTCTTTTAGAAGTTAACTGTTTTCAATCTTCATGTCTATTTAGGCAACAGGACGGGGTAAGAAAGTTCTAACCAATCGGTGGATTCATAAGCATCGGGATTTTCTCACTTCTCATGAGATTCGATTGAAGACAATAACGCTAGAACGACATGTAGCCAATCGTGCAAACACAAGATTTGTCACATTCTTCCTGCTGAATGCGAGGTTACTATTGTCCATCAGGCTTAAGTTTATCAGCAGCATGGTTTTGACGGATGGGTATGTCGAAAAGCAAAACAAGGAGTTTCAGGTGGGCAAAAGAGCTTCTGAACGTGTCAGGCTTCTATTTACAACATATTGTGGTCATAATCCAGTAAATTTTACGACCCAGGATGTTCATTCTATGGACCTGACCGATCCATTTGACTGTGACTGCCGAAAATAGTGCTGGAGTTAGATGTTGTTGCCCTTTTCAATCTGGTTTTTTTGTAAACCTGATCAACAATTAACCCTCGTGCTTTTGTACAGTTTGTAAGCTAGAGTTAGATGTTCCTGCCCTTTTCAACTCGGTTGTGACTGTCATATTTTCTTTGAAACAAGGCAAATGGCTTGCCATTCATTTAATTTAGAGTGAAATATTGTAACAAATCCAAACCAAGGGAAATAACATCACTCTCGCCGGCTGCTTGAGCTCACTGTGCATTACAGAAGCCAAGTGATTAGCCCCCACCAACACCCACAAACTTATTTCGAACTAGCACATCAAATGGGCTGTAAATTTTCATAGGAAAGGTTGCATGACCATGACAGATTTGGATTCTGACATTTCGGATCTGCGAGGAAATAGGCTATCCAAGGTGGTGTCGACTTACTAGCTAGTCAACAAACGATTCTGCCTACCAGCCGTTGGATTGACATCCAACATCTGTCGTGTATCTTCTATCTCTTGTCTTCTTCTTCCTCGAATCGCCCAAACCAAACCACCCCGTCGGCTCCGCCTGCTCCCGCCGCCCATGGCTGGCTGAGCTTCCGCCGCCCTACCATACATACCCTCCAACGTTGGCCAGTCCCTCCCTCTATTCCCCCACACGTCCTGTTATTCTCCGGCGACGTCAGCCCCAACACACACCCGCGCCCGAACCAGTCAACCCTCATACTCCCCTCCGCCTGCGACTGGACCGGCGCATCTTCAACGGCTCCTGTTCGTTCCGTCCGAGGCCTCGCCGTCGTCCTCTACCTTGCGGCCTTGGTTCGCTTGCCGTGTGCGGTGCGCCGCCCTCTTGCGTTGTCAACGTCGTCAACAACTGAGAGGAACAAGGAGATGATTGTACGTGGACAGGATGGCAGTAGGGACCCACCAGCGTCATGGCAGTACGCAAGCAAGTGCCTCTATAGTACAAGCCCAAAAATATGGTTCCTCCTAATGGTTGGACATCTGGGGCTCATGCCATTGTCAACATAGTCAATAAACGAGAGAATTACACTTTGAGCGGCTGGCACCAGGGACCCAGCAAGTCGCGCAGTTTTTTTTGAGGAACAAGCAGTTGTTATTTATACTAGTTTTAGCAACGGATCAGGGTAACAACGGGGCAGTGCGGGGGCTGTGGCCTGTCTAGCCAGGCTTTTATTTATGTTTACAACATCATGAGACCAGTTGTGTTTTTTTCTTGCAGAAAATGGCTAGCCCAGTTCTATTTTTTTAAAGAAATACCCAAACAAGGCCTACTAGCTTTATCGGCCCTACTGGGCTGCAAATCTTTCAAGACGAGGAGAGTTTCATTCGGTTTGCCCAGAAATGGGTTCTACATTTTTAAAACACATCAAACCGGGAATTAGTTTCAATTTTTTTCGTTACAAGATCTTAAATTCCATTGATTTTTATGCGTGGACAATTATTTGGATTTTATATTTATATAATTTATTTTTCAAAATAGTTTGAATGTGAATCGATATTTCTGGATTAAAAACAGTTGACCGCACCGAAATATGCAAAATTTCATATACTTTTTAACCGTGGCCACAATATGGGGTGTGATGCTAACAAAAAGAAGATGGGCTCCAAAATAATTCTTAAGAATTAGCAAATGGGCTGTACATTATTAGAAATAATGGCAGATGGGTTGTATGTTGTTTTCCACAGATTTGAGGCTGACATGTGCGCCTACTACAGGTTGACGCGTATGCTTTCATAAAAAGAAGGTTGACGCACATGCAACGCCCTGTCAACTTAGTCAACACACGAGAGCAGTGATTGTTGGATGTCCATCCAACGGCTGTCGTGCTTCTTCAATCTCTGCTCTTCATGCTCAAGCCGCTCAAACACGCGCCGGCGGGACTGCCTGCTCCCTCCTCCTGCGGCTGGCTATGCTACCGCGCAGGCCTCACGGCCCCACCGTACTCCCATCGCTGGCCTAGCCATCCCTCTACTCACCCACACATGATGTTATTATCCGGCGACGGCAGACGAACCAGTACACCCTCGTACTCCTCCGCGTGGGAAACAACTGCCGAGTATTCCCTGGCTCCGTGTCGTTCCCTTCCTAGGCCTCGCCGTCGTCCACCGCCCTGGTGCTCTCGACGCGGCCTGGTCAACATGGTCAATGAACGGCATCCATCGGAAGTGGACTGTACGTTGAGAGGCTGACAGCTGGGTCCACGACCGCATGCAAGGAAATGCCTCCTTATTACACGCAAAATAATGATTCCTCCACCTGATAGCTAGGACCCACAGGAAGGGCCTCTGTATTTCGTGAAAAATACGCCCCCCCCCCCCCGCTGACAGGTCGGACCAACCAGCTATATCTTCGCACGCAAGGAAGTGCCTCCTTATTACGCCCAAAAAAATGAATACCCCCCGCTAGCTGGGACCCACCATATTGTTGGGCTGACTTGTGGGCCTACTAAGTTGACAGGGGCAGAGAGCTTTGTTAACTTAGCCAATACTCCAGTGACCGTATGATGTCCATCCAACGGCCATGGTGCTTCTTCAACCTCTGATCTGCTTGCTCCAGCCGCCCAAAGCAGCGCCAGTCGTGCCGCCTGCTCCTGCCTCCCGTGGCCGGCTATGCTACCGCCGAGGCCTCACCGCCCCCATACTACTCCCACCACTGGCCAGGCCATCCCTCCACTCACCCACACCCCCTGTTATTCCGCGGCGACGGCAGCCTCACACCGCAGCAGAACCAGTGAACGCTCATACTCATCTCCGCGTGGGCATCCACTGCCGCGTCTTGCACGGCTCCGCGTCGTCCCCTTCCTAGGCCTCGCCGTCGTCCACCGCCATGGTGCTCTCGGCGCGGCGTGGTCAATGTGGTCAACAACCGACTTCCATCGGAAGAGTACTGTACGTGGAGAGGCTGACAGCTGGGTCCATGGCAGCCGCAACAAAGTGCCTCCTTATTACGCGGAAAATAATTATTCCTCCACCTGACAGCGGGGACCCCCTGGATGGGCCACCAGTATTTTGCGAAACAAATCGTTTCCCCCTGACTGCTGGGACCCACCGGACGGGCCACCGTATTTTGCAAAAAAAACGTCCCCCCCGCTGTCAGCTCGGACCCACCGGAAGTGCCTCCTTATTACGCACAAAAAAATGAATACTCACCCGGCTAGCTGGGACCCACCTTGCTTGGAGGCTGTCTTGTGGGCCTACTAAGTTGACGGGGACAAACGGCTTTGTCAACTTAGTCAATATGAATGATTCTAGCTCCAGTGACCGTATGATGTCCATCCAACGGCCGTAGTGCTTCTTCAACCTCTGGTCTTCTTGCTCCAGCCGCCCAAAGCAGTGCCGGTCGTGCCGCATGCTCCTACCTCCCGTGGCCGGCTGTGCTGCCGCAGAGGCCTCACCACCTCCTACTATTCCCACAGCTGGCCAGGCCCTGCGATGACGGCAGCCTCACACCGCAGTCGAACCAGTGAACCCTCATAGTCCTCTCCGCGCGGGCTTCCACTGCCGCGTCGTCCACCGCCGTGGTGCTCTACGCGCGGCGTGGTCAACGTGGTCAAGGAATGACTTCCATCGGAAGAGTACTGTACGTGGAGAGGCTGACAGCTGGGTCCACGGCCACATCCCAGTTTTTTTGTGATTTGCCAAGTAAGTCGCTTTGTCTGTTGGGCTGTAAATCTTTCAAGACAAGGGGAGCTTTCATTCGGCTGGCCGAGAAAATGGCCCATCAGTAATGAGAAATGGGTTGTACATTTTTAAAACACATCAAACCGGCAATTAGTTTCAAATATTTTTTTTTCATTTCAAGATTTTAAATTACATTAATTTTCATGCGTGGAGAATTTGTTGGATTTTATATTGATATACATTTATTTTTAAAATCAGTTTGAATGTGAGTCGAAATTTTGGGATTAAAAACAGTTCGGACCGCACCGACATATGCAAAATTTTGTATAATTTTTTGACCGTTGCCACAATATGGGCTCTAATGCTAACAAAAAGAATATGGGCTCCAAAAAACCTTAAGAATTAGCAAATGGGCTGTGAATTATTAGAAATAATGGCAGATGGGCTGTATGCTGTTTTCCACAGATTTGAGGCTTTAAAAAAAAGGTTGACGCACAAGCACTGACTGTTGGATGTCCATCCAATGGCCGTCGTACTTCTTCAGTCTCTGCTCTTCCTGCTCCAGCCGCTCAAACAAGCGCCGGCGGGACTGCCTGCACCCTCCTCCTGCAGCCGGCTATGCTGCCGCGCAGGCCTCATGGCCCCACCGTACTCCCATCGCTGGCCTAGCCATCCCTCTACTCACCCACACATGATGTTATTATCCGGCGACGGCAGACGAACCAGTACATCCTCGTACTCCTCCGCGTGGGAAACAACTGCCGAGTATTCCCTGGCTCCGTGTCGTTCCCTTCCTAGGCCTCGCCGTCGTCCACCGCCCTGGTGCTCTCGGCGCGGCATGGTTAACATGGTCAAGGAACGACTTCCATCGGACGTGGACTATACGTGGAGAGGCTGACAGCAGGGTCCACGGCCGCAGCAAGGAAGTGCCTCCTTATTACGCGGAAAATAATGATTCCTCCACCTGATAGCTGGGACCCACCGGACGGGCCACTGTATTTCGTGAAAAAAAATTCCCTCTGACAGCTGGGACACACCCGCTACATCTTCGCACGCAAGGAAGTGCGTCCTGGCAAAAAAATGATTCGCCCCTGACTGCTGGGACCCACCAGCTACATCTTCATAGGCAAGGAAGTGCCTGACAGTCGGGAGCCACCTGGTCGAAGCGTATGTAGCGTTGTCATTCTGGTCGCGAACGTGTACGTACATACTGGTCGATGTAGAGGCGTGCGCGTAGCATGTACACATACGTACAGCGGCCAGGGTGCAAGAAAGAAAATACGGCCACGTATGTGTACATACAGGCGGGGTCTCGAACGCCTACTCACGCATACGTACGGCCAGGGCTCATGTACATGGCTGGGTCGGAACGGAGAAATAGCGTCATCGTCGTGTTCATGGGGAGGCAATTTAATGCGTCGTGTTCATGGGGAAGCAACGGAATGCGTCGTGTTCATGGGGAGGCAACGGAACGCGTGGGAGCCAACCGGCTGGGTCGGAACGGAATGCGTGGTCGTGTTCATCGGGAGGGCTTGGACGGAATAGGCGATGGAAACGAGGCCTGGCGTACCACACAACGGAGGAAATGGACCTCCTATGTTCAGAACGGGGTCCTGTTGATCGGGAGGGGTCTGGCGTACCGCAAAACGGAGGAAACGGACCTCCTACGGTCGAAATGGGGGTCCTGTTCATCGGGAGGGGTGTGCTGTACCGCAAAACGGATGGAACGGACCTCCTACGGTCGAAACGGGGGTCCTGTTCATCAGGAGGGGTGTGCCGTACCGCAAAACGGAGGAAACGGACTTGTGTTGGAGCGCTACGGTCGAAACGGGGGTCCTGTTCATCGGGAGGGGTGTGGTGTACCGCAAAATGGGACTCCACGGGATATTGTTCATCTCCACCGTCGACCCCCTTGAAAGATCATGGATGTCTCCAACAACTTATGCTAAGCAAGATAAGCAACTATGAGATAGCAAGATATATGACAAAGAACAATATGGCTATCACAAAGTAAAGTGCATAAGTAAAGGGCTCGGGTAAGAGATAACCAAGGCACACGAAGACGACAATGTATCCCAAAGTTCACACCCTTGCGGATGCTAATCTCCGTTTGGAGCGGTGTGGAGGCACAATGCTCCCCAAGAAGCCACTAGAGCCACTGTAATCTCCTCACGCCCTCGCACAATGCAAGATGCCGTGATTCCACTAAGGGACCCTTGAGGGCGGTCACCGAACCCGTACAAATGGCAACCCTTGGGGGCGGTCACTGAACCCGTACACTTTGGCAACCCTTGGGGGCGGTCACCGGCACCCGTCAAATTGCTCGGGGCGATCTCCACAACCTAATTGGAGACCCTGATGCTTTCCCGGAGCTTTTCACCACAATGATTGAGCTCCGAGCAACACCAACCGTCTGGGGCGCCAAGGCACCCAAGAGGAACAAGCTCTAGGGTGCCCAAACACCCAAGAGTAATAAGCTTCTCAACCTTCACTTCCACGTATCACCGTGGAGAACTCAAACCGATGCACCAAATGCAATGGCAAGGGCACACAGAGTGCCCAAGTCCTTTTCTCTCAAATCCCACCGAAGCAACTAATGCTATGGAGGAAAATGAGAGGAAGAACAAGAAGGAGAACACCAAGAACTCCAAGATCTAGATCCAAGGGGTTCCCCTCACAAAGAGGAGAAAGTGATTGGTGGAAATGTGGATCTAGATCTCCTCTCTCTTTTCCCTCAAAAACTAGCAAGAATCCATGGAGGGATTGAGAGTTAGCAAGCTCGAGGAAGGTCAACAATGGGGGAAGAACACGAGCTCAAAGTATAAGGTTCATTGGGAAGAAGACCCCCTTTTATAGGAGGGGCAAAATCCAACCGTTATGTGCTCAGCCGCACACGAGCGGTACTACCGCTCGGGTGGAAGAAACAGGGAAAAGGACAAAACATGAACCTTGGGGTGGTAGTACCGCAGGAGACAGCGGTACTACCACTGGGTTAAGCGGTACTACCCTCCCTTCGGCGGTACTACCACGCAGAACGAAGGGTAAAGGGAAAGAGGGAACCGAGCGGTACTACTGCGGAGGAAGGGCGGTACTGCCGCCAAGGAGCGGTACTGCCGCACTACTGCCGCAGCGAGGTACCACACAATCTGAGACAGAAAAAGACCCCTTGAATCGATGCGGTAGGGACCTAGTAAGCAAGCGGTAGTACTGCTGCGGAGTCACCGCCGGTACTACCGCTACGGAGCGGTACTGCCGCTTGTGACCCCTCAGCGGTACTACCGCTGGATTCCACGGTACTACCGCTGGGACCCTGACAAAACCACACTCAAGAAAACAAGAACTGCCACAACTTCTGCATATGAGCTCCGAATTGAGCAAACTCAAGCTTGTTGGAAACAAGACGACGAGTAATATCAAAACAGCGGAGGAGTGAAACCTCCAACCGAGAAGAACCGGCAAAACCTCCAACATCGAAAACATCATAGAAGAAGCAAGTGAACTCCGTTTTCGATGAACTCAAGCTTGTCATCAACATGACCATAAGCTCTAAGACTCACAAAGAGAACCAAACAAGAACCAAGAAAGATGATGCAAGGATGCAATGGTTTGAGCTCTCAACGAACGATACGATCAAGCTACTCATCGAGAGCCCCCCTTGATAGTATGGCAATCGATCCTATAACCCGGTCTCCCAACTACCATCATGAGACCGGTAAAATAGAAAACCTATCAAGGGCAAACCTTTGCCTTGCACATGGTCCACTTGAGCTAGATGATGACAATCTTGACTTCCTCAAGTTGGACCACCTTTCTTGATTGTGTTGGCTCGATGAAGACTAGTTGATTGCTCCCCCATACTCCACTATGGGTGAGCCTTTCTTCTGCACATCTTCACAAGTCCATTGTCACCATAAAGGACAGCAAGCTTCAAGCATTTGATCTCTTCGTGGTGCTCCACTTGAACTTGCACACTGCAACCTAAACCCACAAAGAACCCTCACGAAGACCATGGGTTAGTACATAAAGCGTAATTGACAATGCTTACCATACCATGGGATCACTTGATCCCTCTCGGTACATCTTCTACGCTTTGTGGGTTGATCAACTTGATTCACTCTTTAACTTAGTCTTGATCAACCTCTCACAAGACCAATCTTTAGGTAATTCGTTGAATAGCACCTTGGTCGACACAAACTCTCCTTGAAACCAACACATGTACTCCAAGAAAAGCCTATGGACAAAACCTTCAAATATATCTCAAGGCAACCATTAGTCCATAGAGATTGTCATCAATTACCAAAACCAAACATGGGGGCACCGCATGTTCTTTCACCCCTCCAGCCTCCACGAGCTACGGTTTATCCATCGTCGATATCCTCCAGCCTCCACCTACGACTGTTCATCCACAGGCTCCTATTCATCCAGCCTCCACCGTGCGCTACTCCACCGGCTACTGTTCAACTAGCCCTCTCCACGGGCTCCTGTTCAACCACCCCTCCACGAGCAACTGTTCATCCTACCCTCCACCATCTACTATTCAACCTGGCCTCCACGTGGCGGTCCTGTTCATCTAGCCCTCCACGAGGTCGTGTTCATCCAGCCCCAACTGGCTCGATCGATCGGGGTCCTGTTCATCCAGAGGCAACACCACGGGGTCCTGTTCATCCACCCCCACCGGGAACTGTTCATCCAACCCCCCCCCCCCCGACAACGCTCACTGTTCATCCAGAGGCAGCATCGATCGGCTTCAGTTAGTAGGAGTAGCGAAGGAATCGCTCAATCGGGTTCAGTTAACAGCCATCAATCAATCGCTCAGGTTCAGTAACGCGTAGCCTGCAGTGCAATCGCTCGGGTTCAGTTAGAGCCCAACGCCTCGCTCGGGTTCAGTTAGAGCCAACGCCTCGCACACACGTGTGTACGTGTACGAGAGAAACGCGCATCGCTCGGCCCCCGACCTCCCACCGTAACCGGAAAATCCCTAAAATTTTCCTCGCCCTCGCTTCTACCATGTTTTTTCCGTCATGGACGGCCCAAAGATTGTCATGCAGCTGCGTCTCCGGCCCACCCAGGACGAAAAGCCCATTTTCTGTCATGATTTTTTGTCATAGAAGTAGGAGCCCAGCACATCTATGATGATACCGGGTTTTGTCACAATTATCGTCATAGAAGTGTCATATTTATGACAAAATTTTATTTCGTCCGGCCCAAAATGTCACGGATGTGTCTTTTTTTTGTACTGCTTGCTGCTCGAAGTGTGGCTTGACGGCGGCGTTCCTCCCCCAGCACAAGGTCCATCCCCCGTGAGGCTTCCTGGTGTGCCTCGTCAAACGCCAAGACCCGCGTAGAGAGATGCCTGACCTCGTGAGCAAGAACCGCTCCAGCTCCATAGATGTGGAAGAATGGAGTTTCGCCTATTGGCTTGGTTGCAGTCGTATGGATGGACAACATCACTGACTGGAGATCATCCAGCCAGCCCCTGGCGCAGGCCTCGAGCTTGTTCTTGAAGGTTCTTTCCTTGAGGCTTCTTAGGACCCCCGCATTAGCGTGCTCAGCCTGGCCGTTGCTCCTGGGTGTGCTACTGAGGCATAGCATATGTGCATTCCAAGGTTAGCACAATATGTTTTGAAAAGGTTGCTAGTGAATTGCGAGCCATTGTCGGTAATGATGCAGATAGGAACCCCGAACTGGCTCAGGAGGCCCTTGATGAACTTGACTGCCGAACCAGCTGGGATGGTGCGGACGGCCTCCACCTCCGCCCACTTGGTGAACTTGTCGATGGTGACGTAGAGGTAGCGGTAGCCCCCAGGCGCTCGAGGAAACGGGCCCAAGATGTCTAGCCCCCAGACCACGAATGGACATGAGAGCGGGATGGTCTGGAGACCCTGAGCAGGCTGGTGGATCTGCTTCGCATGGAATTAGCATGCTTCATAGGATCTCACCAGCTCTGCGACATCATAGAGCGTCGTGGGCCAGTAGAACCCGTTGCAGAATGCCTTGCCCACGAGGGTGCGCAATGAAGAGTGATGCCCGCAGTCGCCGCCATGTAGGTCCGCCAGCAGCTCGTGCCCTTGCTCCCAGGAGGTGCACCACAAGGAGACATTGTTTGGCCACTTCTGGTAGAGCTCACCGTCTTGAATGCAGTAGGCCATGGCCTGGCAAGCCACGAGCTCTACGTCTTCTTCCTTCTCTGGTAGGGTTCCTTGAAGCAGATACGCCTTGAACTCCTCGGTCCAGCACCCCTCCCGATGCTCAAGCGCGAGGAGTAGACGTGCTCCCGATGTCAGGCCGCAAGCGGGGGCTCCTGAGAGGGGTGCTGGGGGAGCCCCTTGATGACCCACAAGTATAGGGGATCTATCGTAGTCCTTTCGATAAGTAAGAGTGTCAAACCCAACAAGGAGCAGAAGGAAATGATAAGCGGTTTCCAGCAAGGTATTCTCTGCAAGAACTGAAATAAGTGGTAACAGATAGTTTTGTGATAAGATAATTTGTAACGAGTAACAAGTAACAAAAGTAAATAAAGTGCAGCAAGGTGGCCCAATCCTTTTTGTAGGAAACGACAAGCCTGGACAAACTCTTATATAGAGAAAAGCGCTCCCAAGGACACATGGGAATATCGTCAAGCTACTTTTCATCACGCTCATATGATTCGCGTTCGGTACTTTGATAATTTGGTATGGGGTCGACCGGTGCTTGGGTACTGTCCTTACTTGGACAAGCATCCCACTTATGATTAACCTCTACTGCAAGCATCCGCAACTACAACAAAAGTATTAAGGTAAACCTAACTGTCGGTGTCAAAACCGGCGGATCTCGGGTAGGGGGTCCTAAACTGTGCGTCTAAGGCGGATGGTAACAGGAGGCAGGGGACACGATGTTTACCCAGGTTCGGGCCCTCTTGATGGAGGTAATACCCTACGTCCTACTTGATTGTTCTTGATGATATGAGTATTACAAGAGTTGATCTACCACGAGATCGAAGAGGCTAAACCCTAGAAGCTAGCCTATGGTATGATTGTTGTTTTTGGTCCTACGGACTAAACCCTCCGGTTTATATAGACACCAGAGGGGGCTAGGGTTACACAGAGTCGGTAACAAGGAAGGAGATCTACATATCCGTATTGCCAAGCTTGCCTTCCACGCGAAGGAGAGTCCCATCCGGACACGGGACGAAGTCTTCAATCTTGTATCTTCATAGTCCAACAGTCCGGCCAAGGGATATAGTCCGTCTGTCCGGATACCGCCTAATCCAGGACTCCCTCAGTAGCCCCTGAACCAGGCTTCAATGACGATGAGTCTGGCGTGCAGATTGTCTTCGGCATTGCAAGGCGGGTTCCTCCTCCGAATACTTGATAGAAGATTTTGAACACAAGGATCGCGTCCGACTCTACAAAACTAGTTCCACATACAAGCGTAGAGAGAATAATATTTTCACAAATCTAATCTACCGATGCATTCCATTGTGTGACATCACACCACAGCTAGGACACCATTCGAATCGTTTTTCACAACCAACCTCAGCGTGTTTCGCGAGGCAGTTTCCTTGGCACGTCTTGTCGAAGCAGAGATCGTGTCCCCTTTATTTCGGGATTCTCATCAATACGGACGTGGGTAACCAACCGTGCCTATTGGTAGCACTCCTAGATCTTAGGCAAGTCCCAAACGGCCACGAGGAGGACGCTTGATATTCACCCTGTTTATAAAGGGGGACAAGGCTTTTTTCCCTCTCGTGCTCAATCAAATCCTTCCCCCGCCTCGAGTTCTAACACCCAAAACTCAGGTCAGGTGCTTCGGACCTTCAACTATGTCCAGATCCAACCTTCAAGGTCGGTGGATGCCTTCCTCCGTCATGGAGGAGGACATCAAGAGGTTGAGAGAGGCCAGATATCTGACCGCCAAAATTTCGCATCAGCTACCTGCCCGAGGGCAAGTCGTCCCTACTCCCAAACCCAACAAGAGCGTCGTGTTCGTCTCCCACTTCCTCCGAGGACTAGGCCTTGCTCTGGATCCCTTTGTTAGGGGTCTTATGTTCTATTATGGGCTAGATTTTCACGATCTGGCCCCGGATTCCCTTCTTCACATTTCGTCATTTATTGTCTTATGTGAGGCCTTCCTCCGCATTACCCCTCACTTCGGCCTGTGGTTCAAGACCTTTGATGTGAAGCCGAAGATGATCGAAGGGCAGCACGCAGCGTGCGGAGGCTCTTCAATAAGAAAAATCGCTGACGCTCCATGGCCTGAGGGTAGCTTCCCAGAGGTGTCCGTATTGTGGCAGTGGGAGTGGTTCTACATCAGAGCTCCCCGAAGTGCCAAGTGGGTAGCTGCCCCCACCTTTCTATCAGGCCCCCCACCACAACTGATGTCATGGATCTACAGGGGGCTGAGTTGGGGTCCAGCCAAGGATGTGCCAGTACTGCAAAGACATATCCGAGATCTCTTTGAGAGAGATTTCGGTCTGGTTATGGTAGTACAAGTTATGCTAGTTCGTCGAGTCCAGCCTTGCAAATGTCGTCCCCTCCGCATGTGGGAGTTCAACCCGGAGGGACCGAGAGGTATCCAACACTTCATCGGTATAACGCGCGAGGAGATGTACAAATTGTTCTTCGGACCACAAATAATGTGTCCGGACATCACTGAGGATGTAGGTCTGAGCTGCAATCGCCCAGGTACCCAAGTAAGTAGCCCAGCATCCGAACACACTTTTCGTTTATTTATCGCAACGTCGCCCTAAAAAAGCCGCTCTTTGACCAGGATTGGATAGCGAAGGCAAAGTTGATCAGGTGTCCGGCCCCCCTCCCTGTGACCTCACCAAATCCCGTGCTAACCAGGATGCTGGAGATCGGGCCTTATCAAGCGCCCTTAGGAGAAGATAAAGGGGGGAACAAGGAGGCTAGCGCCTCCGCTAAGGAGGTTAGCCAGGGAGGAGGGACTGAAACTTCCTCTCCCCAGGGAAGGAAGAGGACCCCCTCCGAGGACCCAGAGACAATGGTCTCCAAACAGGGGAAGAAATCTTCGCCGGAGGGTCCTGTACTAGGGGCTATCCCGGCCGCACTATGCCCTCAAGGGGATCAGCCCTCCACCGAGTTGTAAGTAGAAGGGTGCTTAATAATGAAAATACCTCGCTTTACTTCTGAGAAAAATAATCGAAGCATTTATCTTGCAGTTCGGATCTTAGCCCTTCTCAGCAGAGCTCGTCTTCAGGGGATCTTCTTCCAGAGATGATGGAGAGCGAAACGCCTCCCCTTGCCATAACGCCTCATGAGGCGGGCGACCCCGAGGTGTTGTCGTGGAGGATTTCTCTTGATCCGGCAAGGCCAGAAGGCAATCCTATGGCCACCCGAAGTCCTCAGTATCCGGCTCTTGAAGAGAGCAATCAAAAGAGTCCATCACCGTCTGGTGTGCGGTCGGACGTACTGAGGGATCTGCTAGAGCGAGCGGCTATCTCAGTAGAGCACCACACGTTGATGGGTACGGTGATTGAAAGGATTTTGTCCACCGAAAGCGGGTTGCATGAAGCCTTTATGAGTCTACTGACGAGTTTTGAGGTACGTGAAATGATGTACATTTTTGACAGTACCGCACATTTTTAGATGTGCCCTGTGTAGATAGTTGCCCCTGAGACTCTGGGTGCTGTCGAAGACGACCGCGCATAGAGGATCATTGTCCCAGGAATAATCATGCCACCTTAATATCCAGGTGACGGAGGGTCCGGTGGCCAGCCGGACTGATGAGTTTGCTGAGCTAAAGCGGCAGCTTGATGTGGCAGACGTCGACATCGTACTTGTTAGCACAGGGTATGTAATTCCTCCGGTGACACATGGGAAGAGGAGCATGATGCCAGTATCTATAACATGTGTGTGAATGCAGATGAAGCTGCGACTATGGAGAACCTTCGGGCGAAACTTGCCCGAGCCAAACAACAAGCCAGGAAAAGCGATGCGGCTGCCCTAAAGGCAATCGAGGAGCTGAAAGCCGAATAGGCTGCTCACTGCCAAAGCAAGGAGGAAATAGCCACGATGGCTGTGGAATTGAAGAACGCCGCTGACCGTTACGAGCTTCTTGAAAAGGAAGATCGAGCGAAGAGGACAGACCTGGAGAAGGCCACGATCGCGACCAAAGACACCTTCTCTGTAATGAGAGTGATGAAGGAGGAGCTGCGTCAAGCCGGGGATATCGCGGCTGGGAAGCCCTTTATGCTGCGGATGAAGTTTGCAGATCCTCGGTGCGCCCCTTTGGACCGGCTGTGGAGTTCGGTGGACGCATATCTGGACTTAGCGGCGAGTGCTGCCGATGCGGCCGAATACTTCCGAGATCAAAAAGATCACGAAGTGGACAAGCTGTTCTGGTCACAATTTAACGTTCGAGAGCGTCCGCTTCCATTGACTGATCGGTTGGCCGAATGGTCCGAGCTGAATAGATTGTCCGGACTCGTCATGAGGTCTGTTGTGGATCATCTGTGGTCGGAAAGGCCAAAGCCGAACAATTATTTTAGTTTGGTGCAGCAGTTCCTTGGTGCGGTGCGGCACATCAACGCGATGAAGAGGTCGGCGTGCGTGGAGGGTGCGCGGATGGCCCTTGCCCATGTGAAGAGATACTGGGCGGAGATGGAGGCCACCGCCATTGTAGCCCAAGATTCGAACGAGAGCCGAGTACCTGCCGTGCACTACTTTCGAGAAGTTCTTGAGGGCGCTCGTTCAATAGAAGCGCCGTGCTCGAAGAATATTATGTTCTAATGACATGTATTCCCATTGAAAAACAATGTTTTATTGAGTTTATCAAGGCTGTTTTTATACTTTTTCCCAAGAGTGCTATGATGCCTCCTGTGCGGCCGTTTATGTATATATGTATATAACCTGAAAGATGGCAGTCGTCGGCTTCAGCCCCCATGATATAATGCGGGGGTGCTCGCAGAAGATGCATGTTCACACTTGATCCAATGTCTTGGTCCATTAAGGAGATGATAGCGCAGCGAACTAGGCAATCAGACTATAATGCTTTAACCCTTTCACTTAGCCAGAGGAGTTTGACAGTGGGGCTACTATATTGCCCCTGGTGGCTCCACGCTCATCCGAATTCGGGGCGCGTACGTGCCTGGCTGGGAAATGGCCCTTCGTTAAGGCGGAGGAATCCCAAAGATTCCGCTAGGTCATCGAGTGGTTAACCAGTCTCACGCTATATCATGACAGTCAGTTTTCGGCTTTCTCTACTGAGGTGCTCGTCCGGATGAACCAGGGCACAATCGCAATAGTTCTCCTGGTGCCGCCCTAGCCGAGAGAGTGGAACGTAAGGCAACAAAACACAGGAGCTGGGCAAACCCAACATTTGACCAAAGACATGATCCGGAGCTGATGCATATAAAGCCGAACTCGCGACGCCGAACACTCCCTAAGGTATTCGGTCTTTATGATGTAAACCGGGCTAAACAGTTCCCTTTGTAATAAGCCCCTGGTGTCCAGGTACATGCAATATTCTGACGTGGCCACATGCCAATACGTCAGCATCCTTCTCAGTTGTATTTAGAATCCGGGGGATGTGTATCAACAAGAGACAGTAAAAAAGATTTACGCAGGGTCTTAATCTAAAAAGAATCCTTGGAACGGGTCCCTGCTGCACGTCTGTGCCTGTGTCTCCATTGTGCCGTCTCTTGGAGGGGTGTAGCACGATGGTCAACTATAAAAGAGAGGAACTTAGCTGAAAAGTTGTCGTGCAAAAGGTAGGTTATACTAAATAAACCATGTACAGTTCAAGATGAGTAAAGTTGAGCCTAATTGTCACTTGTTTACATGCGTTGAGCCCCTTGTATTGTTGTAGGGGTATAGCCATCAAACCTATATCAATTATATATAGCTACACCGGACTCGTCTAACCGCGTCCGTGGTCTTAACGACCTGTCAGATGCTCTAGTTGGTGAGGCTGTTTAGTGTGCGGCAGCCAAGGCAACCGCATGGTCTTCCGCGCGCAAGGAGCGCTCAATATTTCCATTTACTGTAATGATGCCACGTGGACCGGGCATCTTAAGCATGAGGGAAGCGTAATGCGGTACTGCGTTATAGCGAGAGAAAGCTTCGCGTCCGAGTAGTGCTTGATAGCCACTTTGGAACGGAGCGATGTGGAAGGTTAACTTTTCACTGCGGAAGTTATCGGGAAAGCCGAATATAACCTCTAGTAGCAGGGAGCCCGTGCAATGGGCTTCTGGGCCTGGCGTTACTCCTTTAAAGGTAGTATTTCTATGGCTGATTTTTGTTGGGTCAATCCCCATTTTGCAGACTGTGTACTGATATTTCAGGTTTCAACTACTGTCGCCGTCCATCGGGACTCGTGTGAAGTGGTATCCGTCAATTATCGGGTCTAACACCAAGGCAGCCCATCCTGCATGCCGGATACTTGCCGAGTAATCCCGATGGTCAAAGGTGATTAGTTTAGACGACCAGTGGCAGAACTCCATGGTGATTGGCCCTAGGGCATGTGTCTCTAAGAGTGCCGCTTTGTTTCTCCCCTTCATCACATGTAACACGTTTACTGTTTTTACTTTTGGTGGGAATTCCTACTGTTCCCCAGTGCTTTTCTTGCGAGGCTCGTCCTCGTCTTCGCTTGGTGTATCCTGCCCCTTGTGTTTGGCGTTGAGTTTGCCGGACTGCTTGAAGACCCAACATTCTCTATGGGTATGATTTGCAGGTTTATCGGGGGTGCTGTGGATCTGACGTAGTTTTTCCAGAATCTTGTTCAGGCTGGACAGTTCATCTCTGTTGCCTTTGGAGGGCAGCTTTTGCTGACCTGGCCGAGAGCTTCTGAATCCGGCGTTTACCGCCGTGCTCTTCGGGTTGTCTTCTTTATTCTGGCGCTTGTTTTTGCTGCGTCGTGGCTTCCCGTTTTCGTCCCTGACTTCGGGTGTACTTGGGTCGCTGGCACTGCATCAGGCTAACTAGCTGTCCTCGCCCGCGCAAAAGCTGGTCATGAGGCTTGTTAATGCTGCCATTGTTCTCGGCTTTTCTTGGCCGAGATGTCTGGCAAGCCATTCGTCTCGAACGCTGTGCTTGAAAGCTGCTAAGGCTTCGGCGTTCGGACAGTCGACTATTTGGTTCTTTTTAGTGAGAAACATGTTCCAAAGCTTTCGGGCTGACTCTCCAGGCTGTAGAGTTATATGAGTTAAATCGTCTGCATCCGGTGGTCGGACATAGGTCCCTTAAAAATTTGCCCGAAAAGCATCTTCGAGCTCTTCCCAGCTTCCAATGGAGTTTTCGGGGAGGCTTTTCAGCCAGTGCCGAGCTGGCCCTTTGAGCTTGAGGGGTAAGTACTTGATGGCGTGGAGATCGTCTCCTCGAGCCATGTGGATATGGAGGATGTAGTCCTCAATCCAGACCCCAGGGTCTATCGTTCCGTCGTACGCCTCTATGTTTACGGGTTTGAATCCCTCTGGAAATCCATGGTCCAGCACCTCATCGGTGAAACATAGGGGGTGTGCGGCACCCCTGTATTTGGGTGTACCGTGGTGTTCGGATTTTTGTTGTGTTGCATTGCGTGCTGGAGCGTGCTTGCTTGGCCCGTAGATGGATCTGGTTGCGTCGTCCTTTTGATGCGAGCCCTCACGTGGATCGCGTACTGGCTTGTGTGCGGCGTTGTTTGCCGCTCTATGTTGGCCACGAGGTCGTCTATCCGACCGGATGGCTGTTTTGTTTTTTGATTGCGGGGGATCTAAGGCCTCCTCATCGAATTCAAGTAGCAGCTTTCGCTTCGGGTAGCTCTTTGTGTGGCGACTACCGCCGTACTTTGCTGCAGTGTTGAGTACTTCACTCCATCTAATTTTGAGTATGTCTTGTGCAGCCGTGAGCCTTTGCTTCTGCTTTTTCAGACTCCTCGCAGTGGCAACAAGCCTTTGATGGGTATTCTGTTGCTCCGGGTGCCTGTCCGGTGTGATGTCATCCGGACTATTATCTTCGATGGAGTCGGGTTGTTCGGTTTGATTCTTCGTGTTGCCGTGGTCGGACGATGGTTCAGTGCCGTGTTCGTCGTCCGCTGGCTCACCCTGCTCTATCGCTGGGTCTATATGATCGCTGTTTCTGCCAAGGCGGGATTTGGAGCGGCGCTTATGCCGCCGCTTTGACTGCTTCTCGAGGGATCAATCCTTCGCTGCATCCTTCCGTTCCTCGTCGTTGTTTTCTTTGGGTGTGTCCACCATGTATACATCATATGATGAAGTGGGCGTCTAGTGCCCTGTGGGCAGTAGCTCCTGTTCTTCTCCTGCATCGTCGTCCATACCGTCGATTTTTTCGGAGTCGAAGTCGAGCATGTCGGCCAAATCGTCGACAGTGGCTACAAAGTGGGTGGTGCGTGTGCGGCGAATTTCTTCGTCATCCGCATCACAGTCCTACCGGACATAGTTCGGCCAGGACTCTCCTGACAAGGAGAGAGACTTTAATGAATTTAGTATGTCGCCGAAGGGCGAGCGCTGAAAGATATCCGCGGAGGTGAACTCCATGATCGGCGCCCAATCGGATTCGATAGGCACGGGCGCAGGCGGTTCGGAGTCCGTGGCCGGGGAAGAGTCCGGTAGTTCGGCGTCACGGCTCCCGTGAAGGGTAAGGTAGGTATTTGGCTCGATCGCCGCTGAAGATGCGGCCTCCGTGACGGGGTCTATCCACCCGTCCTTGGATGGCGCAATGGGCTCCGAATTGAGGGTCGGAACGGTCGCCGGTGCGATCTCCCGAACACTGTCCGATGGTAGAGCTAAATCATGCTCATCATGACCGTGCGGCGCACTCGGCAAGGGCTCGAATCTGCCGAAGATTAAGTCTCCGTGGATGTCGGTCGTGTAGTTTATGCTTCCAAACCTGACCTGGTGGCCAGGGGTGTAACTCTTGATCTGCTCCAGATGGCCAAGCGAGTTGACCCGCAGTTCGGAGCCACCGAATACAAAGATCTGTCCGGGGAGGAAAGTATCACCCTGGACTACATCGCTACCGATGATTGAAGGGGCCATCCAGCCTAACGATGACGACACAGAGGAACTCTCAATGAAATCACCAATGTCGGTGTCAAAACCGGCGGATCTCGGGTAGGGGGTCCCGAATTGTGCGTCTAAGGTGGATGGTAACAAGATGCAGGGGACACGATGTTTACCCAGGTTCGGGCCCTCTTGATGGAGGTAATACCCTATGTCCTGCTTGACTTTTCTTGATGATATGAGTATTACAAGAGTTGATCTACCACGAGATCGAAGAGGCTAAACCCTAGAAGCTAGCCTATGGTATGATTGTTGTTGTTGGTCCTACGGACTAAACCCTCTGGTTTATATAGACACCGGAGGGGGCTAGGGTTACACAGAGTCGGTTACAAGGAAGGAGATCTACATATCCGTATTGCCAAGCTTGCCTTCCATGCCAAGGATAGTCCCATCCGGACACGGGACGAAGTCTTCAATCTTGTATCTTCATAGTCCAACAGTCCGGCCAAAGGATATTGTCCGGCTGTCCGGATACCCCCTAATCCAGGACTCGCTCACTAACCATAGCATGAAACATATGGATCCAAATCAGCCCCTTACGAGGCAACGCATAAACTAGGGTTTAAGCTTCTGTCACTCTAGCAACCCATCATCTACTTATTACTTCCCAATGCATTCCTCTAGGCCCAAATAATGGTGAAGTGTCATGTAGTCGGCGTTCACATAACACCACTAGAGGAGATACAACATACATCTCATCAAAATATTGAACGAATACCAAATTCACATGACTACTAATAGCAAGACTTCTCCCATGTCCTCAGGCACAAAAGTAACTACTCACAAAGCATAAACATGTTCATAATCAGAGGGGTATTTATATGCATATAGGATCTGAACATATGATCTTCCACCAATTAAACCAATTAGCATCAACTACAAGGAGTAATTAACACTAGTAGCAACCTACTAGCACCAATCCCGGACTAGGAGACAAGAATTGGATACAAGAGATGAACTAGGGTTTTGAGAGGAGATGGTGCTGATGAAGATGTTGATGGAGATTGCCCTCTCCCGATGAGAGGAGCGTTGGTGATGACAATGGCGATGACTTCCCCCTCCGAGAGGGAAGTTTCCCCGGCAGAACAGCTCCGCCAGAGCCCTAGATTGGTTCTGCCAAGGTTCCGCCTCGTGGCGGCGGAGTTTCGTCCGAGAAGATGGCTTCTTAATTTTTTTTCCCATCGAAAGACTTCATATAGCAGAAGATGGCCACCGGAGGGACACCAGGGGGCCCACGAGGTAGGGGGCGCGCCCAAGGGGGTAGGGCGTGCCCCCACCCTCGTGGGAAGGGTGTGGCCCCCCTGGTGAAGTTCTTGCTCTTAGTATTTTATATATATTTGGAAAACGTCTTCCGTGAAGTTTCAGGACTTTTGGAGCTGTGCAAAATAGGTCTCCAATATTTGCTCCTTTTCCAGCCGAGAATCCCAGCTGCCGGCATTCTCCCTCTTTATGTAAACGTTGTAAAATAAGAGAGAATAGGCATAAGTGTTGTGACATAATGTGTAATAACAGCCCATAATGCAATAAATATCGATATAAAAGCATGATGCAAAATGGACATATCAACTCCCCCAAGCTTAGACCTCGCTTGTCCTCAAGCGAAAAGCCGAAATCGAAAAATATGTCCACATGTTTAGAGATAGAGGCGTCGATAAAAATAAAATACGTACATGAGGGCATCATGATCATTCTTAGAATAGCAACTTATATAGTTCTTGTCATATAATTTCTTATGCTAGAGTAATAATTCAATCACAATCTCAAGTATGAATACTAAAGTTCATTGAAAACTAACAAACTATAATCTCAGTCATTGGAGCAATTGCAATTTATCATAACATAGGAAAGAGTCAATGTATAAGAGCTTTTCAGCAAGTCCACATACTCAACTATCATATAGTCTTTCACAATTGCTGACACTCACGCAATTCTTATGGGTACAGAGTTTTAATCGGACGCAGAGAAAGATAGGGGCTTATAGTTTTGCCTCCCTACATTTTACCTCAAGGGTAAAGTCAACAATAATAGTTCATGAAAACTCACATCCAATCAGCCATATATACCAGGATCTTTCCAACATACTGTGCTTGCCAAAGGATAAAATGTAAAAAGGAAGGGTGAAGATCACCATGACTCTTATGCAATGTAGGAGATAAAAGTAAAAGATAAGCCCTTCGCGGAGGGAAGCAGAGGTTGTCATGTGCTTTTATCGTTGGATGCACACAATCTTAATGCGAAAGAATGTCACTTTATATTGCCACTTGTGATATGGACCTTTATTATGCTGTTTGTCGCTTTTATTTCTTCCATATCACATGATCGTATAAAGCTTATTTTCTCCCACACTAATAAGTCATACATATTTAGAGGGAAAGTTTTATTGCTTGCACCGATGACAACTTACTTGGAGGATCTTACTCAATCCATAGGTAGGTATGGTGGACTCTTATGGCAAAACTGGTTTAAGGGTATTTGGAAGCACATGTAGTATTTATACTTGGTGCAATGAATTTGACTAGCATGAGGGGGAAAGGCAAGCTCAACATGTTGGAGGATCGAAGACAATATAATTTATCTCAGATGTAAGAAAACATAACCCATTATGTTGTCTTCCTTGTCCAACATCAACTCTTTTAGCATGTCATATTTTAATGAGTGCTCACAACATAAACGATGTCCAAGATAGTGTATCTATATGTGAAGACCTCTCTTTCTTTATTACTCCCTATTAATTGCAATGATGACCAAAACTATGTTTGTCAACCCTCAACAACTTTTATTCATCATACTTTTTCTATGTGAGCTCATTACTCTCCATAAGACACACATGATCTCTTTGTTTCTTTTTATTTCTTTCTCTTTTCTTTTATTCTCTTAGGATCATGGCAAAATAATCAAGCCCTTGACTCAACACTAATCTTTATTATATAGCACACGGACTCGATTACATAGGAGGATAATAAAGCAAAACTCACAACTAGATCATACTAAGAACTTTTATTCTACTAGATCAAGATATTACCAAAAGGATCAAACTAAGAAAAACGGTAAAGATAAAAGTGATGGTGATATGATACCGGGGCACTCCCCCAAGCTTGGCAGTTGCCAAGGGGAGTGCCCATAACCATGTGATTATGTCTCCCTTTTCAGGGATGGTGACGTGATGTTCTTGGCAATGATGCCCCTCAAGATACAATTCTCCTCCTCAAGCTTGTTGACTTGCTGCTTGAGGTCCATTATTTCCTTTCGGAGTTTTCCTGTAACATCCAAAGCTCCCTGCACCCAAGGGTGGTGCATAGCTGCGGGAGAACCAGTGACACTCTTTTTCATATTCTCATAAGAAAGAAATCTAACAATGGAAGGGATAACCGAGTTTGGCATAGCCGAGCTCTACAATTCTCCCATTGTGAATCCAGCTTGGAGGCGGGAAGTGACTTCTTGATCCTCTTCCATGGCATCTATCCTCTTCAAATAAGCCTCCATCTCTTCCTCCATTGCTGGCCCAAAGGGGTCAACATGGTTGTTTGTCGTTGATCTCGATGCCGGATGAGACACCCGGCTCTCCTCGACTGACTCTTGCGAAGACATCCTGCTCTAATCTGTAGCAGCAACAGCTCGAAACACAAACAAGGGATAATTGCGTGATACGGGAGTCAAAACCCCGGGAGATTATGTAATGAATTTTTGCCGACGAAAATACGTGTCGTGTACGAAAACGGAGTCCGGAGAGCACACGAGGTGCCCAGGAGGTAGGGGGCGCGCCCTCCACCCTCGTGGAGCCCTCGTGTCTTTCCCGGACTGCTTCTTATTTTTCTATTTTTATAAATATTCCAAAACAGAGAGATATTGCCTTAAAAACTGTTTTGGAGTCGGTTGACTTACCGTACCACATACCTATTCCTTTTCGGAGTCTGAAACGTTTCGGAAAGTGTCCCTTATGTATTCCTCCGGGGTTACAGTTTCAATAACATTGGTTTCAACATTTATGGGATTACATGAGATATAGTGTTTGATTCTTTGACCGTTCACCACCTTTGGATTTGTGCCTTTAAAGTTGTTGATTTTTATGGCACCGGAATGATAGACCTCCTTGATAATGTAAGGGCCTTCCCATTTAGAGAGAAGTTTTCCTGCAAAAAATCTTAAACGAGAGTTGTATAGCATTACATAATCACCTACATTAAACTCACGCTTTTGTATCCTTTTGTCATGCCATCTTTTAACTTTTTCTTTAACAACTTGGCATTTTCATAGGCTTGGGTTCTCCATTCATCAAGTGAGCTAATATCAAATAACCTCTTCTCACCAGCAAGTTTAAAATCATAATTGAGTTCTTTAATAGCCCAATAAGCCTTGTGTTCTAGTCCGAGAGGTAAGTGACATGCTTTTCCAAAGACCATTTTATACGGAGACATACCCATAGGATTTTTATATGCAGTTCTATAGGCCCATAATGCATCATCAAGTTTCTTGGACCAATTCTTTCTAGACCTATTGACAGTCTTTTGCAAAATTAATTTGAGTTCTCTATTACTCAATTCTACTTGACCACTAGACTGAGGGTGATAAGGGGATGCAATTCTATGATTAACATCAGATTTAGCAAGCATTTTACGGAAAGCACCATGAATAAAATGTGAACCACCATTAGTCATTAAATATCTAGGGACTCCAAATGTTGGAAAAATAACGTCTTTAAGCATTTAATAGAAGTGTTATGATCAGCACTACTAGTTGGAATAGCTCCTACCCACTTAGTAACGTAATCAACAGCAACTAAAATATGTGTATATCCATTAGAGGAAGGAAAGGATCCCATATAGTCAAAGCCCCAAACATCAAATGGTTCAATAACAAGTGAATAATTCATAGGCATTTCTTGACGTCTACTAATATTACCAATTCTTTGACATTCATTAGAAGATAGGACAAACTTACGGGCATCCTTGAAGAGAGTAGGCCAATAAAAACCAGATTGCAATACCTTATGTGGAGTTCTATCTCCAGCATGGTGTCCTCCATAAGCTTCGGAGTGACACTTGCGTAGGACATGTTCCTGTTCATGCTCAGGTACACAACGTCTAATAACACCATCTATTCCTTCTTTATAAAGATGTGGGTCATCCCAAAAGTAATGCCTCAAATCATAGAAGAACTTTTGCTTTTGCTGATATGTGAAACTAGGTGGTATAAACTTAGCAACAATGTAATTAGCATAATCAGCATACCATGGAGCAGTATGAGAAACATTTGTTACATTTAATTGCTCATCGGGAAAGCTATCATCAATAGGAAGTGGGTCATCAAGCACATTTTCTAACCTAGACAAGTTGTGTGCAACGGGGTTCTCAGCTCCCTTTCTATCAACAATATGTAAATCAAACTCTTGTAGCAAAAGAACCCATCTAATAAGTCTAGGTTTAGCATCTTTCTTTTCCATAAGATATTTAATAGCAGCATGATCAGTGTGAATAGTTACTTTAGAATCAACAATATAAGGTCTGAACTTATCACAAGCAAATACAACTGCTAAGAATTCCTTTTCAGTAGTAGCATAATTTCTTTGAGCATTGTCTAGGGTTTTACTAGCATATTGAATAACATTTAATTTCTTATCAACTCTTTGCCCTAGAATAGCACCTACATCATAATCACTAGCATCACACATAATTTCAAAGGGTAAATTCCAATCAGGTGGCTGAACAATGGGTGCAGAGATCAATGCTTTCTTAAGTATTTCAAATTCTTCTACACAATCATCATCAAAGACAAATGGTATATCTTTTTGTAATAAATTAGTCGGAGGCCGAGAAATTTTGGAGAAGTCCTTAATGAACCTCCTATAAAATCTGTCATGGCCAAGGAAACTTCTTATACCTTTGATGTCCTTGGGACATGGCATCTTCTCAATAGCATCAACCTTGGCTTTATCAACTTCAATACCTCTTTTAGAAACTTTATGCCCCATGACAATACCTTCATTAACCATAAAGTGGCACTTTTCCCAATTCAAGACAAGATTAGTTTCTTCACATCTCTACAAAACTCGATCAAGGTTGCTTAAGCAATCATCAAAAGAACATCCATAGACGGAGAAATCATCCATGAAAACCTCACAAATCTTTTCACAGAAGTCAGAGAATATATCCATCATGCATCTTTGAAAGGTAGAAAGTGCATTACATAAACCAAAAGGCATACGTCTATAAGCAAAAGTACCAAAAGGGAAAGTAAAAGTAGTCTTTGATTGATCCTTAGCTGACACAGGTATTTGAGAGAAACCAGAATAACCACCTAGAAAGTAAAAATGTGTATGTTTGGATAATCTTTCTAGCATTTGATCGATAAAAGGTAAGAGGTAATGATCCTTTTTAGTAGCCTTATTTAATTTGTGGAAATCAATTACCATCCTATAACTTGTAATAATTCTTTGAGGGATCAATTCATCTTTATCATTAGGAACAACAGTAATACCTCCCTTCTTAGGGACACAATGGACAGGGCTCACCCACTGACTATCAGCAATGGGATATATTATACCTGCCTCAAGGAGCTTTAGTATTTCCTTTCTTACCACTTCTTTCATTTTAGGATTCAACCGGTGTTGATGATCACGAACTGGTTTAGCATCTTCTTCCAAATTAATTTTATGTTGACATAGAGTGGGACTAATGCCCTTAAGATCATCAAGAGTATACCCAATAGCAGCACAGTGCTTCTTTAGAGTTTTCAATAATCTCTCTTCCTTGTTCTCTGAAAGGTTAGCACTAATAATAACAAGATATATCTTTTTCTCATCAAGATAAGCATATTTAAGAGTATCAGGGAACGGTCTAAGCTCAAACACGGGATCACCCTTGGGTGGAGGAGGATCTCCTAGGATTTCAACAAGTAAATTGTTTTCTAGAATAGGTTTCTGTTTAAAGAATACTTCATCTAATTCCCTTCTTTCATTCATAAACATGTCATTTTCATGGTCTAGCAAGTATTGTTCTAAAGGATCACTAGGAGGTACGGCAATAGAAGCAAGACAAATAATTTCATCCTTACTAGGTAATTCTTCTTCACGGTGTTGTCTACTAAATTTAGAGAAATTAAATTCATGAGTCATATCATCTAAACCGATAGTAACAACATCCCTTTTGCAATCTATGGTAGCATTAACAGTGTTTAGGAAGGGTCTACCAAATATAATGGGACAAAAGCTATCTTGTGGGGAACCAAGAACAAGAAAATCAGCAGGATATTTAGTTTTCCCACACAAGACTTCAACATCTCTAACAATTCCCATTGGTGAAATAGTATCTCTATTGGCAAGTTTAATTGTGACATCAATATCTTCTATCTCAGCAGGTGCAATGTCATGCATAATTTCTTTGTATAAAGAATGAGGTATTGCGCTAGCACTAGCAACCATATCACATAAGTCATGATAACAATGATCTCCTATTTTAATAGAAATAACAGGCATGCCTACCACAGGTCTAGGTTTATCTTTAGCACAGGGTTTAGCAATTCTAGCGGTTTCATCACAGAAATAAATAACAAGCCCATTAATATTATCAGACAATAGATCTTTAATAATAGCAATATTAGGTTCAACTTTAACTTGCTCAGGAGGTGTATATGTTTTAATATTGCTTTTATGAACTACAGGTGAAGCTTTAGCATGATCCTTTATCCTAATAGGGAAAGGTGGTTTCTCAACATAAGCAGTAGGAACAATAGGATCATTATAAGTGACAATCTTTTCTTCAACTTTAATAGGTGCAGCTACTTTTACTTTTATGGGAGGATGATATTTAAACCACTTCTCCTTGGGGAGATCAACATAACTAGCAAAAGATTCACGGAAAGAAGCTACTATCTCAGAGTCAAGTCCATATTTAGTGCTAAATTTACGAAAAATATCGGTATCCATAAAAGATTTAACACAATCAAAACTAGGTGTCATACCTGACTCCTTACCTTTGTCGAGGTCCCAATCTTCAGAGTTGCATTTAATTCTTCCTAATAAATCCCATTTGAATTCAATAGTCTTCATCATAAAAGAGACAGCACAAGAAGTATCAAGCATGGTGCGATTGTTATCAGAAAGCCGAGCACAAAAGTTTTGAATAATCATTTCTCTTGAGAGCCCATGATTGGGGCATAAATATAACATTGATTTAAGCCTCCCCCAAGCTTGAGCGATGCTTTCTCCTTTGCGAGGCCAAAATTTTTATATATAATTTCGATCATGATGAACAAGATGCATAGGATAAAACTTCTGATGAAATTCCAATTTCAATCGTTTGTAATTCCAAGACCCCATATCATCACATAGCTTATACCATGTCGATGCATCTCCCTTCAAAGATAAAGGGAAGACCTTCTTCTTAACAACATCTCTGGGTACACCTGCAAGCTTAAATAATACACAAACTTTGTCGGCGTTCTGGGAACGGGGGTCCCCAGACTTGCCTGCCTGCGGCCTGCGGCGTGGCTCAAATGGGGGCCCGGCACGGCCCATCTTCATCAATACAAGATTCAAGACCCTTGCGAGGGGCCAAGCCTCGCGGGGCGGACGACATGGCACATCCTCAGGCGCAGCCTCATCAGGCTGGCTCACGAGGAGGCGGAGAGATCAAGGTGGGGTACCTCGTGAGGTGCCCATGACGCAAGCCATGACGATTGAGGGTGCCAGGCGGGCGCCAGCGCGCGCAATGTCCTTCTTTCCTCTTTGGCGCAAAGGGGGAGAGCACAGCCGTGGAGTACCGGGGCATCAGGCAAAGGTTGCCATTTCGGTGTAACGAGACTAAGACCAAGCGGACTACGAGACGGAGGTCACCATGGAGCCCAGCACGGCATCACCACAGAGCCTTTGGCAGGCGAAGACCAACTTTAGTCAGGATCAGTGTACTAGATGTTCCCCTTCGAATTGGCCAATTGTTGGCGCCCTTCCCGCTCAATATTTGGGAAGAGGACCAGGGCCTCTATAAATAGGACCAGCCACCCACATAGAAAACGGACGGTCGACAAGTGAGAGAAAAGCAGAGAGAGTAAGTGAGAGAGAGAGAGAGAGGTGACTGAACTCCTCCTAGCAGTTCATCACCCCGGCCAAGAACAGACCCCCGCGAGGCTGTTCTTCCTTGTATTGTTCATCATCACCAGCCCCAGGAGGCAATCCACCAACCACACACTGGAGTAGGGTATTACACAACAACGGTGGCCCGAACGAGTATAAACCTTGTGTCTCTTGCGCAGTTCTTACAGTAGTTTAGATCTTTGTGAGACGAGGAGGTAGAAGGCGTAATTTCCGCGCGCACCCCAGTGTTCGAACCTTAAGGATCTGCCGGAACCCGTGATCCGACATTTGGTGCGCCAGGTAGGGGTGCGCCAGAATTTGCTTTCCTACCGCTCCGCCTCCCGTCGTATCGCCATCACCATGTCCGGCGACCAGGCGGGCAACCAAGGTCCATGGGCGGCATGGCCCACCTACGCGGAGCCGCCCGCCTCGGGTGACCCCACGCCCCAGGCAGCTCGTGGTCCGCAGGCCACGCTGGAGGCAACGATTATCGGGCACCGCTAACTCTTCAGGGGCAGGTATACGCTAACCATGGATCGCAGGAGGTGCAGGTCGCCGCGGCAAGTAGCTGCCCCGCTCCCACAGTCTCCTACCCCTTGGGAGGAGGGCGCAGGGGACTGCAGGAGAGGGGCCGGGATCCGACATCACCACCGCGGCGTTCGGAGCAAGGCGTTCTCAGGAGGTAGGCCCTCTGCTGGGGAGGTGCCTCAGGGCCTGCCCCTGGCAGAGGACACGTGGTCATCGGGGGAACCGCTGGCGACCGCTCTACCCCATCGGGCGGCGTCCTAGGTTCCGGTCGTTGCTGATGGCACTAGAGTGTGGTGCAAGGAAAAGGCCTACTGATGGCGCACCAGTTTTGCCTACTAATGGCGCATCACTGGTGCGCCATTACTAGCACGCCATTAGTAATTTTTACTAATGGCGCACCACTGGTGCGCCATTAGTATACGCCACGGTGCGCCATTACTATAGGCCACTGGTGCGCCATTAGTATAGGCCACGGTGCGCCATTAGTATTTTTGAATTTTGAAGGCGGGAAAATAGTAGTGGCGCACCGTCTAACCCCCACAGTGCGCCATTGCTATTTTTGAATTTTGAATTTGGATCTGGATCGTGATTTTTTTGCCCATTTTTTGCTAGTTTTTTTGCTCATTTTTTGGCACGATATTATTTCAAATTTTGTTCCTGTTTTTGGATCTTGTATGTTCTTTTGCCGTGTTCTTTTGCCGGAGAGGATTTCGCCGGAGAGGAGGAGGAGGAGGTCACCGGAGAGGCGCTCGCCTACATCGCCGGAGAGGAGGAGGAGGTCGCCGGAGAGGAGTTCACCGAAGCATCGGAGAGGAGGAAGGAGAAACCATGAGGGAATGGGAGGAGAGGAGGGAGGAGGAGCTCACCGGAGAGGATGGAGGAGAAACCGTGAGGGGTGGGGAGGAGAGGAGGGAGGAGGAGGTTCCCGGAGAGGAGAAGGTCGCCGGAGAGGAGAAGGAGGTCGCCGGAGAGGAGGAGATGGAGTGGAGGAGAGGAGAGGAGGAGATGGAATGGAGGAGAGGTGGAGTGGAGGAGGTGGAGTGGAGGAGGTGCGCCCAGCCATATATACGACATAGTAATGGCGCACCGTGGGCAGGTGCGCCATTACTAACTTTTTTATTTTTATTTTTTTGATTTATTTTGAATGTTGAAGGCGGGAAGATACTAATGGCGCACCATGGGCAGGTGCGCCATTAGTAACTTTTTTTATTTTTATTTTTGACTAATTTTGAATTTTGAAGGCGGGAAGATACTAATGGTGCACCACGGGCAGGTGCGCCATTACTAACTTTTTTTTATTTTGTTGACTTATTTTGAATTTTGAAGGCGGGAAGATACTAATGGCGCACCATGGGCAGGTGCGCCATTAGTAAGTTTGAATTTTGAATTTTTTTGCCTCTCCAGATCTTAAAAGCCGCGTATCTTTTTTTCTTAGGTTTTTGAGGATTTTAAAAATGTTAACGGGGTTCCCGATGTAACTTTTCGAGTAGAGAAGGAAGGAGTGGGAGAGGGGAAAGGCAAGGGGGCGCCACCACCCCCCCCCCTTCCTTGTCCTATTCGGACTCAAGGGGAGGAGGCGGGCGGCCTCCCCTGGCCGATCCCTCTCTATCTCCACTAGGGCCCATCAAGGCACATTAGTCCCCGGGGGGGGGGGTTCGGTAGCCCTCCGGCACTCCGGTTTTCTCCGAGATCACCCGAAACCCTTCTGGTGTCCGGATGTAGCCATCCAATATATCAATTTTTGTGTCTCGACCATTTCAAGACTCCTCGTCATGTCCGTGATCACATCCGGGACTCCGAACTACCTTCGGTACATCAAAACACATAAACTCATAATACCGATCGTCACCGAACGTTAAGCGTGCGGACCATACGGGTTCGAGAACTATGTAGACATGACCGAGACTCCTCTCCGGTCAATAACCAATAGCGGAACCTGGATGCTCATATTGGTTCCTACATATTCTATGAAGATCTTTATCGGTCAAACCGCATAACAACATACGTTGTTCCCTTTGTCATCTGTATGTTACTTGCCCGAGATTCGATCGTCGGTATCTCAATACCTACTTCAATCTCGTTACCGGCAAGTCTCTTTACTCATTCTGTAATACATCATCCCGCAACTAATTAACTCATTAGTTGCATTGCTTGCACGGCGTATAGTGATGTGCATTACCGAGAGCGCCCAGAGATACCTCTTCAACAATCAGAGTGACAAATCCTAATCTTGATCTATGCCAACTCAACAAGTACCATCGGAGACACCTGTAGAGCACCTTTATAATCACCCAGTTATGTTGTGACGTTTGGTAGCACACAAAGTGTTCCTCCGGCATTCGGGAGTTGCATCTCATAGTCATAGGAACATGTATAAGTCATGAAGAAAGCAATAGCAAAATACTAAACGATCAAATGCTAAGCAAACTGAATGGGTCAAGTCAATCACATCATTCTCTAATGATGTGATCCCGTTAATAAAATGACAACTCATGTGTATGGCTAGGAAACTTAACCATCTTTGATTCAACAAGCTAGTCAAGTGGAGGCATACTAGTGACACTTTGTTTGTCTATGTATTCACACATGTACTAAGTTTCCGGTTAATACAATTCTAGCATGAATAATAAACATTTATCATGATATAAGGAAATATAAATAACAACTTTATTATTGCCTCTAGGGCATATTTCCTTCAGTCTCCCACTTGCACTAGAGTCAATAATCTAGATTACACAGTAATGATTCTAGCACCCATGGAGTCTTGGTGTTGATCATGTTTTGCTCATGAGAGAGGCTTAGTCAACGGTTATGCAACATTCAGATCTGTATGTATCTTGCAAATCTCTATGCCTCCCTCCTTGACTTGATCGCGAATGGAATTTAAGCGTCTCTTGCTGTGCTTGGTTCTCTTGTGAAATCTGGATTCCTTTGCCAAGGCAATTGCACCAGTACTGTCACAAAAAAATTCATTGGACCCGATGCACTAGGTATGACACCTAAATCGGATATGAACTCCTTCATCCAGACTCCTTCATTTGCTGCTTTGTGAAAGTATGTGCTTTTTGAAAGTCCATTATGCTTCAGCCATAGAGTCAGACTTCTGTGAAAACTTTATCTTTCATTTTCTCTCTATCTTTGCTCTTTGTGAAAGTATGCTGCACCAGTATTGAGTCAGACTTCTTCAAAACATTATCAAGGTATGTGCTTTGTGAAAGTCCAATTAAGCGTCTTGATCTATCTGTATAGATCTTGATGCCGAATATATAAGCAGCTTCACCGAGGTCTTTCATTGAAAAACTCTTATTCAAATATCCTTTTATTCTATCCATAAATTCTATATCATTTCCAATCAACAATATGTCATCCACATGTAATATTAGAAATGCTACAGAGCTCCCACTCACTTTCTTGTAAATACAGGCTTCTCCAAAAGTCTGTATAAAACCATATGCTTTGATCACACTATCAAAACGTTTATTCCAACTCCGAGATGCTTGCACCAGTCCATAGATGGATCGCTGGAGCTTACACACTTTGTTAGCATCCTTTGGATCGATAAAACCTTCAGGTTGGATCATACACAAGTCCTCTTCCAGAAATCTATTCAGGAATGCAGTCTTTACATCCATTTGCCAAATTTCATAATCATAAAATGTGGCAATTGCTAACATGATTTGGACGGGCTTAAGCATCGCTAGAGGTGATAAAGTCTCATCGTAGTCAACTCCTTGAACTTGTCGAAAACCTTTTGCAACAAGTCGAGCTTTGTAGACAGTAATATTACCGTCAGCGTCAGTCTTCCTCTTGAAGATCCATTTATTCTCGATGGCTTGCCGATCATCGGGAAAGTCAACCACAGTCCACACATTGTTCTCATACATGGATCCCATCTTAGATTTCATGGCCTCAACCATTTTGCGGAATCTGGGCTCATCATCGCTTCCTCATAGTTCATAGGTTCGTCATGGTCAAGTAACATGACCTCCAGAACAGGAATACCGTACCACTCTAGTGCGGATCTTACTCTGGTTGACCTACGAGGTTCGGTAGTAACTTGATCTGAATTTACATGATCATCATCATTAGCTTCTTCACTAATTGGTGTAGGAGTCACAGGAACAGATTTCTATGACGAACTACTTTCCAATAAGGGAGCAGATAGAGTTACCTCATCAAGTTCTACTTTCCTCCCACTCACTTCTTTCGAGAGAAACTCCTTCTCTAGAAAGGATCCATTCTTAGCAACTAATGTCTTTCCTTCGGATCTGTGATAGAAGGTGTACCCAACAGTCTCCTTTGGGTATCCTATGAAGAAATTTTCTCCGATTTAGGTTCGAGCTTATTAGGTTGAAGCTTTTTCACATAAGCATCGCAGCCCCAAACTATAATAAACGACAACTATGGTTTCTTGCCAAACCACAGTTCATAAGGCATCGTCTCAATGGATTTAGATGGTGCCCTATTTTACATGAATGCAACCGTCTCTAAAGTATAACCCCAAAACGATAGCGGTAAATCAGTAAGGGACGTCATAGATCGCACCGTATATATTAAAGTACGATTACGACATTCGGACACACCATTACGCTGTGGTGTTCCGGGTGGGGTGAGTTGCAAAACTATTCCGTATTGTTTCAAATGAAGACCGAACTCGTAACTCAAATATTCTCCTGCACGATCAGATCGTAGAAACTTTATTTTCTTGTTACGATGATTTTCCACTTCACTCTGAAATTCTTTGAACTTTTCAAATGTTTAGGACTTATTTTTAATCAAGTACATATAGCCATATCTGCTCAAATCATCTGTGAAGGTGAGAAAATAATGATACCCTCCGTGAGCCTCTATATTCATCGGACCACATGCATTAGTATGTATGATTTCCAACAAATTTGTCGCTCACTTCATTGTTCCGGAGAACGGCGTTTTAGTCATCTTGCCCATGAGGCATGGTTTGCAAGTACCATGTGATTCCAAAAGTCCATCAGAATGGAGTCTCTTCATGTGCTTTACACCAATATGAACTAAACGGCAGTGCCACAAATAAGTTGCACTATCATTATCAACTCTGCATCTTTTGGCTTCAATATTATGAATATGTGTATCACTACTATCGAGATTCATCAAAAATAGACCACTCTTCAAGGGTGCGTGACCATAAAAGATATTACTCATATAAATAGAACAACCATTATTCTCGGATTTAAATGAATAATTGTCTCACATCAAACAAGATCCAGATATAATGTTCATGCTCAACGCTGGCACCAAATAACAATTATTTAGGTCTAAGACTAATCCCGAAGGTAGATGTAGAGGTAGCGTGCCGACCGAGATCACATCGACTTTGGAACCATTTTCCACGCGCATTGTCACCTAATCCTTAGCCAATCTTCGCTTAATCTATAGTCCCTCTTTCGAGTTCCAGATATTAGCAACAGAACTAGTATCAAATACCCAGGTGCTACTGCGAGCATTAGTAAGGAACACTTCAATAACATGTATATCGCATATACCTTTGTTCACCTTGCCATCCTTCTTATCCGCCAAATACTTGGGGCAATTCCGCTTCCAATGACCAGTACCTTTGCAGTAGAAGAACTCAGTCTCAGGTTTAGGTCCAGACTTGGGCTTCTTCACTTGAGCAGCAAATTGCTTGCCGTTCTTCTTGAAGTTCCCCTTATTCCCTTTACCCTTTTTCTTGAAACTCGTGGTCTTGTTGACCATCAACACTTGATGCTCCTTCTTGATTTCTACCTCCGTAGATTTTAGCAGTGCGAAGAGCTCGGGAATAGTCTTATCCATCCCTTGCATATTATAGTTCATCATGAAGCTCTTGTAGCTTGGTGGCAGTGATTGAAGAATTCTGTCAATGACACTATCATCCGAAAGATTAACTCCCAATTGAATCAAGTGATTGTAGTACCCCAGACATTCTGAGTATATGTTCACTGAAAGAACTATTCTCCCTCATTTTGCAACTGTAGAACCTATTGGATACCTCATATCTCTCAATTCGGGAATTTGCTTGAAATATTAACTTCAACTCCTGGAACATCTCATATGCTCCATGACATTCAAAACGTCGTTGAAGTCCCGGTTCTAAGCCTTAAAGCATGCCACACTGAACTATCTAGTCATCAACACGCGACTGCCAGGCATTCACAATGTCTGCAGTTGCCGGCGCGGGTGGTACACCTAGCGGTGCTTCCATGAAGTAATTCTTCTGTGCAGCAATGAGGATAATCCTCAAGTTACGGACCCAGTCCGTGTAATTGCTACTGAGGGAGTCCTCGATTAGGGGGTGTTCGGATAGCCGGACTATACCTTCGGCCGGACTCATGGACTATGAAGATACAAGATTGAAGACTCGGTCCCGTGTCCGGAAGGGACTTTCCTTGGCGTGGAAGGCAAGCTTGGCAATACGGATATGTAGATCTCCTACCATTGTAACCGACTCTATGTAGCCCTAACCCTATCCGGTGTCTATATAAACCGGAGGGTTTTAGTCCGTAGGACAACGTACACATCAACAATCATACCATAGGCTAGCTTCTATGGTTTAGCCTCTCTGATCTCATGGTAGATCTACTCTTGTACTACCCATATCATCAATATTAATCAAGCAGGACGTAGGGTTTTACCTCCATCGAGAGGGCCTGAACCTGGGTAAAACTTCGTGTCCCTTGCCTCCTGTTACCATCCGGCCTAGACGCATTGTTCGGGACCCCCTACCCGAGATCCGCCGGTTTTGACACTGACATTGGTGCTTTCATTGAGAGTTCCTCTGTTGTCGTCGCCGTCAGGCTCGATGGCTCCTACCATCATCGATAGCGATGCAGTCCAGGGTGAGACCTTCCTCCCCGGACAGATCTTCGTCTTCGGCGGCTTCACACTGCGGGCCAATTCGCTTGGCCGTCTGGAGCAGATCAAAAGCTACGCCCCTGGCCGTCAGGTCAGATTTGGAAGTTTTAACTACACGACTGACATCCGCAGGGACTTGATCTTCGACGGATTCGAGCCACTGCCGAGCGTGCCGCACTGTCACGATGAGCATGATCTAGCTCTGCCGCCGAACAGTGCCCTGGAGGCCGCACCCGCATCGGCTGCGACCCTTAGTTCGGAGCCAACTGCGCCGATCGAGGATGGGCGGTTGGACGCCACCTTGGGGGCTGTGACCCCAACGGTGATTGAGCCAAGCACCAGCCCCGTACTCTGCGAGACTCGTGACTCCAAGGAGCCGGACTCCTCTCCGGACTCCGAACCCTCCACGCCCCTGCCGATCAAATCCGATTGGGCGCCGATCATGGAGTTCACTGCCGCGGACATCTTTCAGCACTCGCCTTTCGGCGATATCCTGAAGTCACTAAAGTCTCTCTCTTTATCAGGAGAGCCCTGGCCGGACTACGGTCAGCAAGGTTGGGGTACGGACGATGAAGAAATTCAAAGCCCCCCCACCACCCACTTTGTAGCCACTGTCGACGATTTAACCGACATGCTCGACTTTGACTCCGAAGATATCGATGGTATGGACGCCGATGAAGGAGATGATGAAGAACCAGCGCCTACTAGGCCCTGGAAAGCCACCTCGTCATATGACATATACATGGTTGACACCCCAAAATAGGGAGATGGCGATGGAATAGCGGAGGATGACCCCTCCAAGAAACAGCCTAAGCGCCGGCGTCAGCGGCGCCGCTCAAAATCCCGCCAAAACAAACAAGGTGATTCCAGCACGCGAGATAATAATACTCCGGAAAGCACCGAAGAAAACCCCCTCCAGCAAGATTTAGCACCGGAGGATGGAGAAACCAGCCCTCATGAGAGAGCGACAGACAGAGAGGTCGAGGACAATAATTATATGCCTCCCTCCGAAGACGAGGCAAGCCTCGACGACGACGAATTCGTCGTGCCATAGGATCCCATCGAGCAAAAGCGTTTTCAACGCAGGCTTATGGCCATGGCAAGAAGCCTCAAGAAAAAACAGCAACAGCTTAGAGCTGATCAAGATTTGCTAGTCGACAGATGGACTGAAGTCCTTGCGGCCGAAGAGCGTAAACTCGAACGCCCCTCCAAGAGCTACCCAAAGCACAGGTTGCTACCCCGATTAAAGGAGGAAGCACTTGATGCGGCCGACCGGCCACCTTGTGGTCGCGACAGAGAGGCCTCTCGGCCCTCCACTCAAGCTGCACCCCGTACCAAGGCAAGGGAATTCGCGCCGGACTTACGAGACATGTTGGAGGACAAGGCAAGGCAAACAAGATCAATCTACGGATCGCGTGGGCGCCCCACGGCTCGAGACGGTAACCATCACGCCGGCCACAAATTCGGCGGGGCCGAACACAGTAGACATGGCTCATTGGTGCTATGTCACGATATAACCCAGTACAGAGGCGCTGCACACCCACTCTGCTTTACAGACGAAATAATGGATCATCAAATCCCCGAGGGTTTCAAACCCGTAAACATCGAATCATATGATGGCACAACAGATCCTGCGGTATGGATCGAGGATTATCTCCTTCATATCCACATGGCCCGCGGCGATGATTTCCACGCCATCAAATACCTCCCACTCAAGCTTAAAGGACCATCTCGGCATTGGCTTAACAGCTTGCCAACAGGATCAATCAGTTGTTGGGAGGACCTGGAAGCCACATTCCTCGACAATTTCCAGGGCACTTATGTGCGACCCCCAGACGCTGATGACCTAAGTTACGTAATTCAGCAGCCAGAGGAATCGGCCAGGTAATTCTGGACACGGTTCCTAACAAAGAAAAAACAAATAGTCGACTGTCCGGATGCTGAGGCCCTAGAAGCCTTCAAACACAATATCCGTGACGAGTGGCTGGCCCGGCACCTTGGACAGGAAAAGCCGAAATCTATGGCAGCACTCACGACACTCATGACCTGCTTTTGCATGGGAGAAGACAGCTGGCTTGCTCGTAGCAACAATATGACCAAGAACCCTGGTAATTCCACTGGTAGAAAAAGGGCCTGTTGTCCCGGTTCGTAAGGGCCTTTTGCCCCGGTTCCTGAACCGGAACTAAAGGGTTGGTACTAATGCCCTATCCCTTTAGTCCTGGTTCAATCCAGAACAGGGACACATGGGCCTCCACGTGGCCTGTGCGCGGAGCCCAGGCAGGAGACCCTTTGGTCCCGGTTGGTGGCACCAACCGGGACCAATAGGCATCCACGCGTCAGCATTTCTGTGGCTGGGGTTTTTGTTTTTTTAAGGGGGGGGCTTGGGGGTTTTGGGGGGTTAATTTAGGTGTTTCATATATTGTGTTAGCTAGCTATAATTAATAGGGAGAAGTGTCCTCTCTTATGTCCATGCTTGGTCGACGCTACGTACTATACATACGTATAGAGAGGACTAGACACGCTAGCTAGCTAGTAAGCAAACGAAGGAAACAGAAGATCGTCATGAACATATATGCATATAGAGAGAAGTGATATCGACCACCTCTCCTTCTCCGAGAGATTAGTCGAACAATAAGTTCTCGTATATCTATCCGACACTACCGGCTACATATATACAATAATTATCTCTTACAAATATAATCATATGGACTCATGGTCCACATAGTATTCTCCGTCTTCAGCGATCACGTGGTCAAGAAAGAATGCCGCCAATTCCTCTTGAATTGCTCGCATGCGAGCTGGTGCTAGGAGTTCATCCCGCTTCCGAAACATCTAATTTGAAGAAGGGGGTCAATACATATATATATGAATGAATGAAACTCAACACAAATGATGGTAATAAAATAAAATTGTGAATGTTGTTATTTACGTACTTAAGATTGTTCGTCAGTGTAGCCCCGCTCACAGGTCATGTGGCGGATGGACTCGCAAACATAGTATCCACAGAAATCATTCCCTTGTTCCTGCCACAACCACTTTACAAGAAATAGAGGTCAATCAAACTGATAGGCAAGAATGCCAAATGGTATTGATGAAACTAGCGCTTGAATCAATAGGAGATGCGCGGAACATGCTACTATAGTACTTACTTTCGGGTGTCTAAATGGCAGCTTCTTCGGGAGTCCTGGAGCTTTTTTGGAGAATTTTTTCCAAACCCTGCCAGACAAAGAAAACAATTACTTGATATATCAGGAAATGAACAAAGTTGCTGATATGGTGGATAATGATCGATTTAACTTACTTCTCGAGCATTTGAGTCATGTCTGCATAGTCCTGGGGATCTTTTTGTCTTGAGTCTAAGACGGTTACTAGTCCCTGCTCAAGCTTAATCTCTAGGAGAATATAGTGGTAACTGCACACGCATGCATAAGTCATCAATTACATTACTATAACCTTGACTAATATATAAGGGAAACCGAATACACACAAGACAGTAACACTCACTTGAAGTTGTAAGGAAAGAGTATTATATCTTTGTTTTCATTTATTACCAACGATCGTAGAAGGTTGGCCTCGGTATCTGCGGCATGAAATTTAACCTGAGTTGCATCTATGAGATATGTGTTAATGAACCCAATATCACCGACTTGTCTTTTCTTCAATTTGGCGATCTTCAATCTGCATAATATACTGAGGATGATTATAGATACATGCAATGAAAGAGTTGAGCTATAAAGAGAGACATAATGACAGAAGTAGTACTACTTACAGACAGTAGCAGGTGACCGTTGTTTTATCGAGGGCCAATTGATTGAGAAACTGAAAGAACTCCTCAAATGGAACAGGCAATAGTTCAATTCAAACGAGGTCATGCTCCTTTTTAACTTTCACATACAAAGTACTCCTCCCCCAGAGTCTCTACAGATTTTCAAGTACCAATCATGCAATCCTCGCATCATCATTGATAGAGATCTTTCATCTTTGACGAGAGGCTTCCCTTACTCGTATCTTTGTATCTGCACCTTCCTGAAATCATAATGTACATCATCGGGCAAGTAATCGCCAAGATTGCTATAACCGGGCACCATCCTCGGATCATTAGCAACGTTGTCGCTAGGCACCTTGAGCGGGGGGCACGATTGCTTCGCTTGTTCGCTGAGCTGGGCAATTTGTTTCCCAGCTCATCGTTCTTTCAGCCTTTGATCACTGACATTACTTCCCGACCGCTCCGCTTCGGCAAATTCCTTTCCAATAATGCGCTCATAGTTTCCTTTCGGCGGAGACTTGGGTGGTTTTGTCGGGGCAGCCAGAGTGCACTTCGCTTTCACCGGATCTACCTTCTCCTCCGGAGGTGGATGTTTCCTTGCTTTCACCCCTTCAAAGTAGTTCCTCACTACTTCTCGTGCGATCTCGGCGTTCTCCTCCGGGGTCCTCTCGTATGGTAACTTCTCTGGAGTCTTCAGAGAAGGACCGAATCTGTATTTCCTCCCGCCTCTGGCTGTACTGCTAGACGCCGGCAGAGCAGACAGAGCAGTTGTCTTCTTTACTTGCTTACGAGGCGAAGGAGAAGGACTACGACATGCCGAAGCAGCCAGAGTGGCGGCAGGTCTCTTCCGCCCTTGCTGACGAGGTGAAGAAGGAGGAGGCTGGCTGCTCGGGCGCGTCGGCGCAGGAGAAGAAGGAGGTGGAGTGCCGCCACGCGTCGGAGAAGGAGCCGGTCGAGTGCCCTGATCGTCACTCGCCGGAGGAGGAGGCGGTGGAGGAGGCGGAGTGCCCTGACTCGCCAGAGGAGGAGGCGGTGGAGGAGGCGGAGTGACCTTACTTGCCTGAGGAGGAGGAGGAGGCGGAGGCGTCCAGGTCGGAAGGTTGATGAGCTCCTTCCGCCATAGGCATGGAGTCTTTAGAGCAGACCCCAGCCTAGTCTCCCCTTCACCGATAGGGTGGTCAAGCAGGAGGTCCTCAAATCCCTCCGTTATTTCATTCACCATCACCCTAGCATATCCTTCTGGAATCGGCCGGCAGTGAAAAGTTGCGCCGGGTTCAGTAGGATAAACAGAGCCAACAGCCGCCTTAACCTTCAAATTCATCCATTGCATCATAAGGTGGCAATTTTGAGACTCCGTGATAGCATCCATTTGATAGCTGGTAGGAGCCGTCAAGGCATGCTCCGGCTGAAGCAGCTCGGTGGAAGCCACGCTGCTTCTCCGCTGAGATGGCGGGGTAGCTTCGAGGGAAGCTTCGGCAGTACGTTTGCTGCGATTTGCTTCTCGTTCCTCTATCACTTGTACCCTTGCTTGCAGCGCCTGCATTTGGGTCTCCTGCAATTTTTTCCTCCTCTCCTGGGATTTGTAACCGCCTGCGTCCGGAAACCCAACCTTCCATGGAATGGAGCCTGGCGTGCCTCGTGTCCGTCCAGGGTGCTCAGGATTCTCGAGGGCCATTGTGAGCTCGTCGTTCTCTCTGTCTGGAAAGAACTTCCCTTGCTGCGCTGCTTCGATATACTGCTGAAGCTTCCTGACGGGTATGTCCATTTGATCGTTCGTCCAAATGCACTTCCCTGTTACAGGGTCCAAGGTTCCGCCAGCCCCGAAGAACCAAGTCCGGCAATGGTCTGGCCAGTTAATTGTCTATGGTTCGATCCCTTTATCAACCAGATCATTCTCAGTCTTGGCCCACTTAGGCCGGGCTATGAGGTATCCACCTGACCCCGTGCGATGGTGATGCTTCTTCTTCGCAGCATTTTGCTTGTTTGTCGCCGACATCTTCTTACTCTTTTCCGATGTCTTGTGGGCCACAAATGCGGGCCAGTGATCTCTGATCTTCTCATATCTGCCCTTGAATTCTGGTGTCTCTTTATTTTCGACAAACTTATTCAGCTCTTTCTTCCACCTCCGGAATAGTTCTGCCATCCTCTTAAGAGCAAAATACTTGATTAATTGCTCTTTAACTGGCTTCTCGTGATCATCCTCCGGCGGTAGGTTGAAATTTGACTTCAGCTCAGTCTAAAGATCATTTTTCTGCATATCATTGACATAAGACACCTCGGGGTCTTCTGTAGCCTGCTTTAACCAATGCTGGATGCTGATCGGGATCTTGTCCCTAACCAAAACCCCGCACTGAGCAACAAATGCGCTCTTTGTCCGGAGGGGTTCAATCGGTTGGCCGCCGGGCGCGATTGCTATGATCTCAAACTTTTCATCCGAGCTCAACTTTTTCTTCCGGCCTCGTCTCTTTACCGAAGTTGTGCTCGATCCGGAGGGCTAGAAAAAAGAACAAAGACTTAATTAATATGTGTACATACCAAAACAATGAATGCATCAATTAGCTAGTCAGCAAAAGCTTAACTAATATATATACCTGGCCGGACTCGGTTCGGTCACCGGAGACGTCATCACGGTCTCCTTCTTGCACCGGCATTGGGTCACCGGAGCCATCCTCACGGTCTCCTTCTTGCACCGGCATTAGGTAACCGGAGCCATCATAATCATAGCCAGCTGCTTCCAGACAATCGGTGTCGTTGATAAACAATGAGCAGACGGCATCACTTCCTCGTGCGATTATGTCCCCCAACAACTCTTCTTGTACTTCGTCTCGGGCGGTGTCCATAGCTTCTACAAATATTGACAACATGGCAATTATTATTCAAACATGACAGATGGATATATTAGTGGAAAACGTAGAACTAATATTAATTAGGGGCCTCGATGCTGCTTCTCTAGGGTTTGGGTGGCCTCGACGCTGCTTCTCTAGGGCTTGGGGTGGCCTCGACAACAGTTCAAGGATAAAAAAAGAAGAGGAAGAAGAAAAAAAAGAGGAGAAGAAAGAATAGAGGAGTAAGAACTCCTCTATTCTTTCTTCTCCTCTTTTTTTCTTCTTCTTCCTCTTTTTTTTATCGGGAACGAGGGTCGTCGAGGGTCATCGAGCGGTAGAGGAAACCCTAAATAGCAAGTATCGTGGGTGTGAGATACATGTGGCCGTCGGTGTCGGACACTACATCCACGTCCCACAAGTGACGTGGGCATCGAAGCCCGCGTCACTTGTGGGACGTGGATGTACTGTCCGACACCGACGGCCACATGTATCTCACACCCACGATACTTGCTATTTAGGGTTTCCTCTACCGTTCGGCGACCCTGACCCTCGACGACCCTCGTTTCCGATAAAAAAAAGAGGAAGAAAAAAAAAGAGGAGTTGGTGTGAGATACATGTCCGTCGGTGTCGGACACTACATCCACGTCCCACAAGTGACGTGGGCGTCGAAGCCCGCGTCACTTGTGGGACGTGGAGGTACTCTCCGACACCGACGGCCACACGTATCTCACGCCGATGATACTTGCTATTTAGGGTTTCCTCTACCGCTCGGCGACCCTCGACGACCCTCATTCCCGATCAAAAAAGAGGAAGAAGAAGAAAAAAAAAGAGGAGAAGAAAGAATAGAGGAGAAGAAATCCTATATTCTTTCTTCTCCTCTTTTTTTCTTCTTCCTCTTCTTTTTTTATCCTCTTCTTCCTCTCATGTTCGACGACCCTCGACCCCTCGGCGACCCTAGACCCCCTCTCGACCCCATCATGTCGAAGTTATCGGGTAGGGGGTATATCGACAATGATATACCCGATACATACATACATATCACATGCGTCCATACATATATGATCAAAATTAATATCTACTAATTAACAACCTAAATAAAAAAACTAATACATATAGGAAGAAGAAAAAAGAAGAGAAGAAAGAATAGAGGAGAAGACTTCCTCTTCTTCCTCTCCTCTTCTTCTCCCTCTTCTTCCCCTTCTTCCTTGGCTCTCTCATGAATGTCCGACGTTCTCGACCCCCCCCCCACGTGTCAAAGAAAAAAAAGAAGAAAAAAAATAAGAAAAAAAAGAAGAAAAAAAGAGGAGAGGAAGAAAGGAATAGAGGAGAAGAAGAGAAAAATAGAATATGTATTCTATTTTTCTCTTCTTCTCCACTATTCCTTTCTTCTTCTCCTCTTCTTGTTCTTCTTTTTTCTTCTTCTTATTTATTTCTCCTCGTCTTCCTCTCCCCTCTTCTTCTCCTTTCTTCCTCTTCTTATTTCCTTTTTCCTCTCATTCTTTTTCTTCTTCTTCCTTCTTAAAAATACATGAAGTAGTATTGCCTAATTCATTGTTCATGTGAATATACAAACATTTGCATATTTACAACAATTAATATCACCAAAAAAATCTATGAATAGAAAAAAAATCCTAATTTTTCTAAAAAAACTATCTTTTGCATATATACATGAACATATATATACATAGAGAACATATATATAAAAACAAGCATATATATGAAAAAAAATGCTAGCTAGCTAGGGTGGGCGCCGGCCGGACTAGTAGGACCGCGGGTTCGGCGGCGAGGATGGCGACGGGGCAGTGGGCGCGCACTCGGGGTAGGGGGCGCAGGCGACGGCGAGGGCGGGACGGGGCGGCGCGCGTCGGGGAAGGGGCCGGCGCGGGCGACGGCGAGCGCGGGCCGGGGCGGCGCGCGTCAGGGGAGGGACGCGGGCGACGGCGACAAGGGCGGGCTGGGGCGGCGCGCGTCGAGGCAGGGGCGCGGGCGACGGCGACGACGGGGGCAAGCCGGGGCGGGCAGCGTCGGGGCAGCCTGGCGGCGTCGGCGGCGTCGGGGCAACAACTGCAAGATGAGAGTGAAAATTTCCTAAGTGTGGACTTATATAGAAGATCCTTTAGTCCCGGTTCGTGGCAGCAACCGGGACTAAAGGTGGGCATTAGTCCTGGTTGGTGCCACCAACCGAGACCAAAGGCCTCTTTTCAGCAGGAGGCCTTTGGTCTCGGTTGGTGGCACCAACTGGGACTAAAGGGGGGCATTGGTCACGGTTTGTGCCACGAACCGTGACCAATGCACCCTTTAGTCCCGGTTGGTGCAACCAACCAAGACCAAAGGCCTTGTGCGGCTGCGGCGTCGAAAGTTATTCCCACCTCGCTAGTTGAGAGGGGTGCGCAGTGGTTTATAAGCCCCGCTGCCGCACCCCTCTCGAGCTTCTCTCCATTGCAGGCTTACGGGCCTAATTGTCACTGCTATGCCTGTGGGCCTACTAGGCCTCCTGCGGGCCTGAATCCTGGCCCTTGGCTGGGTTTCTAGTCGTATTCAGGCCATGGGGGGCCAGTAGGTGGCATTTTTTTGTTGCTTTATTTATTTTATTTCCTTTTGTTTTTTTCTTTATTTTTTAATTCTTTATGCTTTTAGTTTTAGAAAAATTATAAACTTTTTGTTAATGCCATTAGTTTTCAAATTTGAAAACACTTTTTTTGTTTTTTTGTTTTCTTTGTTGCTTTATTTATTTTATTTTGTTTCTACTTACAACAAAATACTTATTGCTGCTATTTCTTTCCAGTTTTTTGTTTTGTTTTCTGCATTATTTATTTTCTTTTGTTTTTTGCTTTATTTTTTTATTCTTTTTGCTTTTAGTTTTGGAAAAATTATAAACTTTCTGTTAGTGCCATTAGTTTTCAAATTTGAAAACACTTTTTTAGTTTTTTTGTTTTCTTTGTTGCTTTATTTATTTTATTTTGTGATTAACTTTACTATAAAAATAGTTTTTCCAGTTTTTGATTTGTTTTTTGCATTATTTATTTTTTCTTTTGTTTTTTGCTTTAATTTTTAATTCTGTTTGCTTTTAGGTTAGCAAAATTGTAAACTTTCTGTTAGTGCCATTAGTTTTAGAAAAATTATAAACTTTCTCTTAGTGCCATTAGTTTTCAAATTTGAATAGTGAAAATTTGAATTCTTTGAAATTTGTGTGAATCACAAGTTTGTGATTAACTTACTAAAAAAATGAGAATAGATGCGCGTATAGAGAAAATTCATAGTAAATTTCTATGAATTTCAGAGAAATTCATTATGTATTTAGGTTAAACTTTTCTCTATTAGGGCATCTATTCTTACTTTGAGAGGAGCTCAACAAGGCAGAGAGGGAAGGGCTTATAAACTGGTGTGAGCCCCCCTCGGTTGGCGAGGTGGGACTAAACTCTGCCCGCAACGAGGTCCAACCCTTTAGTCCCGGTTTGTGGCACAAACCGGGACTAATGGTCATGGGCCAGGGGCGAGGAGCAAAATTATAAACTTTTTGTTAGTGCCATTAGTTTTAGAAAAATTATAAACTTTCTGTTAGTGCCATTAGTTTTCAAATTTGAATTCTTTGAAAATTGTTTGAATGACAAGTTTGTGATTAACTTTACTTTTTCCAGTTTTTTTTGTTTTTTGCATTATTTATTTTCTTTTGTTTTTTGCATTTTTAATTCTTTTTGCTTTTAGGTCAGAAAAATTATAAACTTTCTGTTAGTGCCATCAGTTTTAGAAAAAATTATAAACTTTCTGTTAGTGCCATTAGTTTTCAAATTTGAATAGTTAAAATTTGAACAATGGTATTACGAGGGCCGAACCATAAGACATTAAAGTATTTCAAATGAACTCTGAAAAAGTTGAAAGTTGGCATGGTATCATAATTTCACCCACATAGCATGTGCATGTACAAAACGGACAATGGTAGCATGTTCGTGTGTTACAAAGTTGGCATGGTATCATCACAATAGTTGCGGGAGAAAGTCTTCACTTTTTCTTTGCTTGTGTCATTTGCTTATTGCGCTGTAACCATGGATAATCTTCATTGTTTATCAGGATGCTTGGGTCAGCCTTGACATTGAAGGGAGGAATTTCATGAAACTTTTCATAATCTTCAGACATGTCTGTCTTGCCGTCCACTCCCAGGATGTCCCTTTTTCCTGAAAGAACTATGTGGCGCTTTGGCTCATCGTATGATGTATTCGCTTCCTTATCTTTTCTTTTTCTCGGTTTGGTAGACATGTCCTTCACATAGATAACCTCTGCCACATCATTGGCTAGGACGAACGGTTCTTCAGTGTACCCAAGATTTTTCAAATCCATTGTTGTCATTCCGTACTTTGGGTCTACCTATACCCCGCCGCCTGACAGATTAACCCATTTGCACTTTAACAAAGGGACCTTAAAATCAGGTCCGTAGTCAAGTTCCCATATGTCCACTATGTAACAATAATATGTGTCCTTTCCGCTCACGGTTGCTGCATCAAAGCGGACACCGCTGTTTTGGTTGTGCTCTTTTGATCTTGGGCGATCGTGTAAAATATATTCCCATTTATCTCGTATCCTTTGTAAGTCAATACAGTCAAAGATGGTCCCCTGGACAACAAGTACAACTCATCACAAACAGTGTTGTCACCTCTGAGACATGTTTCCAACCAACTGTTGAAAGTCCTGATGTGTTCACATGTAATCCTGTCGTCGCACTGCTCCGGGTGTTTGGAGCGCAGACTGTTCTTGTGTTCATCGACATACAGGGTCACCAAGGTAGAGTTCTGTAGAACTGTGTAGTGTGCTTGAGACCAAGCATATCCGTCCCTGCATATTATTGAGTCTCTTCCCAGAGTGCCTTTTCCAGTCAGTCTCCCCTCATACCGCGATTTAGGGAGACCTATCTTCTTAAGGCCAGGAATGAAGTCAACACAAAACCCGATAACATCCTATGTTTGATGGCCCATGGAGATGCTTCCTTCTGGCCTAGCGCGGTTACGGACATATTTCTTTAGGACTCCCATGAACCTCTCAAAGGGGAACATATTGTGTAGAAATATGGGCCCCAGGATGACAATCTCGTCGACTAGATGAACTAGGACGTGCGTCATGATATTGAAGAAGGATGGTGGGAACACCAGCTCGAAACTGACAAGACATTGCGCCACATCACTCCTTAGCCTTGGTACGATTTCTGGATTGATCACCTTCTGAGAGATTGCATTTAGGAATGCACATAGCTTCACAATGGCTAATCGGACATTTTCCGGTAGAAGCCCCCTCAATGCAACCGGAAGCAGTTGCATCATAATCACGTGGCAGTCATGAGACTTTAGGTTCTGAAACTTTTTCTCTGGCATATTTATTATTCCCTTTATATTCGACGAGAAGCCAGTCGTGACCTTCATACTGAGCAGGCATTCAAAGAAGATTTCTTTCTCTTCTTTCGTAAGAGCATAGCTGGCAGGACCTTTATACTGCTTCGGAGGCATGCCGTCTTTTTCGTGCAAACGTTGCAGGTCCTCCCGTGCCTCAGGTGTATCTTCTGTCTTCCCATACACGCCCAAGAAGCCTAGCAGGTTCACGCAATGGTTCTTCGTCACGTGCATCACGTCGATTGAGGAGCGGACCTCTAGGTCTTTCCAGTAGGGTAGGTCCCAAAATATAGATTTCTCCTTCCACATGGGTGCGTGTCCCTCAGTGTCATTCGGAACAGCTAGTCCACCGGGACCCTTTCCAAAGATTACGTAGTGTAAATCATTGACCATAGCAAGCACGTGATCACCGGTGCGCATGGCGGGCTTCTTCCGGTGATCTGCCTCGCCTTTGAAATGCTTTCCTTTCTTTCGACATTGATGGTTGGTCGGAAGAAATCGATGATCGCCCAGGTACACATTCTTCCAGCATTTGTCCAGGTATATACTTTCAGTATCATGTAAACAGTGCGTGCATGCGTGGTATCCTTTGTTTGTCTGTCCTGAAAGGTTACTGAGAGCGGGCCAATCGTTGATGGTCACGAACAGCAACGCCTTAAGGTTAAATTCCTCCTGTCTGTGCTCATCCCACGTACGTACACCGTTTCCATTCCACAGCTGTAAAAGTTCTTCAACTAATGGCCTTAGGTACACATCAATTTCGTTGCCGGGTTGCTTAGGGCCTTGGATGAGAACTGGCATCATAATGAACTTCCGCTTCATGCACATCCAAGGAGGAAGGTTATACATACATAGAGTCACGGGCTAGGTACTGTGATTGCTGCTCTGCTCCCCGAAAGGATTAATGCCATCCTCGCTTAAAGCAAACCATACATTCCTTGGGTCGTTTGCAAACTCATCCCAGTACTTTCTCTCGATTTTTCTCCACTGCGACCCGTCAGCGGGTGCTCTCAACTTCCCATCTTTCTTTCGGTTCTCACTGTGCCATTGCATCAACTTGGCATGCTCTTCGTTTCTGAATAGACGTTTCAACTGTGGTATTATAGGAGCATACCACATCACCTTCGCAGGAACCCTCTTCCTGGGGGGCTCGCCGTCAACATCACCAGGGTCATCTCGTCTGATATTATACCGCAATGCACCGCATACCAGGCATGCGTTCAGATCCTTGTATGCATCGCGGTAGAGGATGCAGTCATTAGGGCATGCATGTACTTCTCCACCTCCATTCCTAGAGGGCATACGACCTTCTTTGCTGCGTATGTACTGTCAGGCAATTCGTTATCCTTTGGAAGCTTCTTCTTCAATATTTTCAGTAGCTTCTCAAATCCTTTGTCAGCCACAGCATTCTCTGCCTTCCACTGCAGCAATTCCAGTACGGTACCGAGCTTTGTGTTGCCATCTTCGCAATTGGGGTATAACCCTTTTTTGTGATCCTCTAACATGCGATCGAACTTCAGCTTCTCCTTTTGACTTTCGCATTGCATCCTTGCATCGACAATGACCCGGCAGAGATCATCATCATCGGGCACATCGTCTGGTTCCTCTTGATCTTCAGCAGCTTCACCCGTTGCAGCATCATTGGGCACATCGTCTGGTTCCTCTTGATCTTCACCAGCTCCCCCCATTGCAGCATCACCGTATTCAGGGGGCACATAGTTGTCATCGTACTCTTCTTCTTCGTCGTCTTCCATCATAACCCCTATTTCTCCGTGCCTCATCCAAACATTATAGTGTGGCATGAAACCCTTGTAAAGCAGGTGGGAGTGAAGGATTTTCCGGTTAGAGTAAGACCTTGTATTCCCACATTCAGTGCATGGACAACACATAAAACCATTCTGCTTGTTTGCCTCAGCCGCATCGAGAAACTCATGCACGCCCTTAATGTACTCGCAGGTGTGTCTGTCACCGTACATCCATTGTCGGTTCATCTGCGTGCATTATATATAAGTAAGTGTGCAAATTAATAGAAGTTCATCATCACATTAAAACCAAAGTGCATACATAGTTCTCATCTAACAACATATAGCTCTCCAGAGCACCTCATTAATTAAACCATACATTGAAACTATGTAAAACATTTCAATGCGAAAACAAATGCGATCATAATCGCAACCAAGGTAACAATTGATCCAACGGCATAATGATAACAAGCCTCGGTATGAATGGCATATTTTCTAATCTTTCTAATCTTCAAGCACATTGCATCCTTCTTGATCTTGTGATCATCGACGACATCCGCAACATGCAACTCCAATATCATCTTCTCCTCCTCAATTTTTTTTATTTTTTCCTTCAACAAATTGTTTCCTTCTTCAACTAAATTTAACCTCTCGACAATAGGGTCGGTTGGCATTTCTGATTCACATACATCCTACATAAATACAATCTATGTCATGTTGGTCGGCATAATTTTCATAAACAATAAATGAACCAATAGTTATAAAGATAATATATATACCACATCCGAATCATAGACAGGACGAGGGCCGACGAGGGCGGATACCAAAACCATCGCACTATATAAGATGCAATAATAAAAGTAAGAAAATAATACAAGTATCTATGTAAACATACAAGTAAGAATATTTTTCCTTTCAGAAAGAAGATAAGAACAAGAGGCTCACCACGATGGTGCCGGCGATGAGCTCGGCGCGGGTGATCGATGGCAGTGAAGACGGGGACGGGGCGTGACGGACCGCTAAACCTAGACAAATATTGTGGAAAATGGAGCTTGGAGGTCGAGCTTGGAGAGGAGAAAGCTTAAGTAGTGTGGCTCGGGCATTCCATCGAACACCTTGTGTGCATAGGAGGTGAGCTGGAGCACCACCAAGCCCTCTCCCCCTCGGCCAGAAAAAAACAGAGCAGTGTGCTCTGCTCTTACGCGAGGGGGTATATATAGGCACTTCATTGGTCCGGGTTGGTGGCATGAACCGGGACTAAAGGGGAGCCTTTGGTCCTGGTTCAAGCCACCAACCGGAACCAATGGTGGTGGGCCAGGAGTGAGGCCCATTGGTCCCGGTTCGTCCCACCAACCAGGACCAGAAGGTCCAGATGAACCGGGACCAATAGCCCACGTGGCCCGGCAGGCCCCCTGGGCTCACGAATCGGGACCAATGCCCCCATTGGTCCCGGTTCTAGACTGAACCGGGCCTAATGGGCTGACCCGGCCTGGACCAAAGCCCCGTTTTCTACTAGTGTTCGGACACCAGGGACAGTAGTGGCAGGTCGCATCGCAACAAGCAGAAGCGTCGCATTAACGGCGACAATGCTGAGGATACGACAGTTAATGCCGGATTCAGAGGCTCTAAATCCGGTAAGCGGAAAAATCCATTCAAAAGGAATCCTAGGGGCCCGTCCAGTTTGGACCGAATACTCGGCCGCTCGTGCTAGATACATGGCACCCCCGAAAAGCCAGCCAATCACACCAACAGGGATTGTTGGGTGTTCAAGCAGGCAGGCAAGTTAAACGCCGAAAATGAAGACAAGGGGCTGCATAGCGATGACGATGAGGAGCCCCGGCCGCCGAACAATAGTGGACAGAAGGGTTTTCCCCCACAAGTGCGGACGGTGAACATGATATATGCAACCCATGTCCCCAAAAGGGAGCGGAAGCGTGCTTTAAGGGACATATACGCGGTAGAGCTAGTCGCCCCAAAGTTTAACCCATGGTCCTCCTGCCTGATCACCTTTGATCGAAGGGACCATCCCACTAGCATCCGTCATGGCGGATTCGCCGCATTGGTTCTAGACCCAATTATTGACGGATTTCATCTCACTAGAGTCCTTATGGACAGCGGCAGTAGCCTGAACCTGCTTTACCAGGATACAGTGCAGAAAATGGGCATAGATCCCTCGAGGATTAACCCCACCAAAACGACCTTTAAAGGCGTAATACCAGGTGTAGAGGCCAACTTTACAGGCTCAGTCACACTTGAAGTGGTCTTTGGATCTCCGGATAATTTCCGAAGCGAGGAGTTAATCTTCGACATAGTCCCGTTTCGCAGTGGTTATCACGCACTGCTCGGGCGAACCGCATTCGCTAAGTTCAATGCGGTACCGCACTACGCATACCTTAAGCTCAAGATGCCAGGCCCTCGAGGAGTAATTACGGTCAATGGAAACACCGAACGCTCCCTCCGAACGGAGGAGCACACGGCGGCCCTTGCAGCGGAAGTACAAAGCAGCCTCTCCAGGCAGTTCTCCAGTCCGGCCACTAAACGACCGGACACCGTCAAGCGCACCCGGAGTAACCTACAACAAGACCGCCTGGCACGATCCGAGCAGGCGTAGCAATGCGGCCCCAACCCCAACCCTCGCAAAAAGGCGACGCCAGTACTTCGCGTACATAACTACGCTCTAGAGATACCATGGGCACAGGGGGAGGGGCACCATCACGGCATGCCCAAAACACGGCTTAAACCGTACCAGGGGCTGCCTTTTTTTTAATTTTCTCTTACTTTCAGGACTTCATCCTTCGGAAGGCCTGTTCGGCAGTTCAATTGCCGCACAAACGATGCAAGAACCAGGGAAGCAGACAAGCCACGCCGCACTACGGAACTCCCAGGTGGTCTCTATCACGAGCAGTATACCCGTTCCACATACTATTTCGCAGCTTGCCCCTGGAACGGACATGTTAACTAGTCCAACCTTCCACTTATCGCATTACTTGTATCGTTCTGCCTTGATCGCACACCTTTTTAATAAACAATGCATAGCTTTCGTCTATTTTTGCATTACCTTTTTTTTCTTTATATATGTTCCTTAACGACATGTTGCACCCGTACACGTTGGTACGGTGAAAATACGCCAGGGGCTTTAGTACCCCTCAATATGGTGTGAGAAGTCCGAACACTTTAACAAGTGCGGCACCCCAAACTTATAGCATTATATGCATCGGCTCCGAATCATGTCTTGGGTCAATAGTTGGGTTTGCCCGGCTCCTATGTTTTGGTGCCTTACATTCCGCTATATTGGCTAAGGTAGCACTAGGAGAACCACTGCGATTGTGCCCCAGTTGAGCTGGGTCGAGCACCTCAGTGAAGAAAGCTAAAACTGACTGTCATGATGAAGTGAGAGCTGGTCGCTGTTCGAGAGGTTTTTTCGAGTCCCTAAAGACTTATGCTGCTTAGGGCGAGGAGCCGGCTCTATCCGGCCAAGGCGTGGATAGCGCCCCGAACTCGGTCTTCCGAATACCAGGGTCTTCGCCGAAATTTAAAATTATAGAATTATATGGCTAAGTGAGAGTGTTCACGCATTATAGTCCGATTGCCTTGTTCGTTGGGCTGAGCGCCTCCCTCGAAGGACCCAAACATGGGAAAAAGAGCGCTCAGGTTTATCCCCGAACACCCCAGCACTAGCGGCATGGGGGCAGAAGCCGACGACTCGCCATCTCTCAGAATTGATAAACAGCCGCACAGAAGGTAATATTTTAAATTCCAACAGCATTGCTTAGTGCATATAAACAAGTTTTCAGCGCACAGGACAAAACGAGCAAGTTTCACTCAAAAATTACATCCCTAGAACATTCATCCGCCACATGGTAGGCACCCTTCAGAACATCCTTATAGTAATTCTCAGGCTTGCGATGCTCTTTCCCCGGCGGTGGCCCGTCCTTCACAAGCTTCTCAGCATCCAGCTTGCCCCAGTGCACCTTAGCACGGGCAAGGGCCCTACGGGCACCCTCAATGCAGACGGAGCGCTTGATGACTTTGAGCCTTGGACAGGCCTCCACCAGCCGCCGCACCATCCCGAAATAGCTCCCAGGCAGAGCCCCTCCAGGCCACAGCCGAACAATGAGGCCCTTCATGGCCTGTTCGGCCGCCTTCTGGAGCTCGACCAGTTGCTTCAGCTGGTCGCTCAGGGGCACGGGGTGTCCGGCCTCAGCGTACTGAGACCAGAACACCTTCTCCGTCGAGCTGCCCTCCTCGGCTCGATAGAATGCGGCGGCATCGAACACACTACGGGGAAGATCTGCGAACGCTCCTAGAGAGCTCCGGATTCAGGTAAGTAACAAGTAACTCACGTTTATGTGTTTGCTTTGCATAAAGAATGCCTTACCCGCCGCTATCTTCTTCACCTCATCCAACTCCTGGAGGGTCTTCTGGGATTCGGCCTTGGCAGATTTGGCATTTTCAATAGCCATCGCGAGCTCGGACGCTTGCGTCTTCGAGTCAAGCTCCAAACTCTCATGTTTTTCCATGAGAGCCTGGAGCTCTTGCCGCACCTTACCAACCTCGGCCTCATACTTCTCCCGCTCGGTGCGCTCCGAGGCTGCACTCTTCTCGGCCTCGACCAGCGCTTGCTTAAGGGTCGCCACTTCAAATGTGGCCCCTAAAATAGCCACGATAATCCTGTCATTCTTTGCAATTGCAGCTTTTTATATATATTTGAAAACAAGGTATTTCTTACCTTCATTATCCTCGAGCTACTTCTTGGCACGCTCGAGCTCTTGCTCGGACCGCTCGAGGTTCTGCTTTAGCGTATCCACTTCCGCAGTTAGTGTGGTGGACGCAAGCAAGGAAGGCTGCATATGCATATTGACTCATTTTTGTTAGACTCCTGCGAATTCTATTTGATCCTCTATTCGGCTTTTCTTCCCGAACGGCAAACAGAGCATCAGGGGCTACTTTCTATGCGGTACTATTATTTACACATTCTTTACTTACCTCAAAGCCTGTCAAAAGGCTAGTACAAGCTTCAGTCAGTCTGCTCTTGGCGGACTGAACCTTCTAGACCATCGCACTCATAATAGCGCGGTGCTCCTCGTTGATAGAGGCGCCTTGGAGCGCCTCCAACATATTGTCCGGCGCCTCCGGTTGGACGGGGGCCACCGGCACAGCGGACTTGATCCTCTTGGAAGGAGGTCCCCCGCCAGACTCTAGAACCTCTGAAGGTTCCGGAGCGGTGTCCAGCCTAGAGCCGGACTTGGAGCCCCGGGGGTTTTATCCCCTTTACTCTTGGAGTCCGGGAGGTCGCCTTGCAGTGCCTCCGGGACCACCTCCTCCCGGCTTGGAACCTGTTGGGACAACACTTCGGTGTCGTCCGTAGGGCGGGGGGAGGAAGCCGTCAGAAGCGAATTCACATCCGACGAGTCCAGTGAGCCGCTCGACGACGCGTCGAGCCGGTCTTTGGGTGGGCTGCATAAACATATTCGACGTAAGGGAAAGCTGTGCAATAAACGAATACTATGAATTACTCTGGTATCCGGATACTTACGATTTTGCCAGGGGCTTGGCCCTGGGCTGCCACTCCTCTCCGCCACCATCGGCGTCGGTGAGGTAGTCCGGAGGAAGGGTTTTCCCCTTCTTGGACCCTCCGGCCTCCCCCGAGAGGGCGGCCTTCCTTTTCTTCTCTCCCACCGCTGGAGGGGGAGAGGTCTCCTCTTCTTCCTCCTCGTCTTCACAGGAGGAATGCGCCTCGGAACCGTCGCATGATGGATCCGACGCCTCCTGGCGCCGGGCACTCTTTCGAGTCCCCGCGGCCTTTTTTACGGCCTTCTTCTCCGGCACCACATAGGGTGCCGGAACCAGCAGCTTCGCCAAGCGGGCATCCATTGGGCCTTTGGGCAAAGGAGTCGGACAGTTGATTTGTCCGGATTTCACCTGCCAATCCTGTCCAAGGTAAGGTAGTTTAGATCCCGCATGGAGTCAAACTATTTAAAACTGATACCCTGTAAAAGGAAAAAACAGCTTACCGCGAGAGCATGACGCTGCGCACTGAATCCGCGATCCTCGGTAGCGGATGCGGGAGCCTCGGCGCCGTTGAAAAGCACCATCCAGGCATCTTCGTACATCGTGTCGAAGAGCCTGCTCAGGGTTTGGTGCCGCGCCGGGTCAAACTTCCACAGGTTGAAAGCCCGTTGTTGACACGGGAGGATCAAGCGGATGAGCATAACCTAGACTACGTTGACAAGTTTGAGCTTCTTGTCCACCAGGGTTTGGACACATGTTTGGAGTCCGGTCAGCTCTCCCTTCTTACCCCATGACAGGCCCGTCTCCTTCCAGGAGGTGAGCCGCGTAGGGGCTCCGGATCAAAACTCAGGGGGTGCAACCCATTCGGCGTTGCGCGGCTCGGTGATGTAAAACCACCCCGATTGCCACCCCTTTAGGGTCTCCACAAAGGAGCCCTCGAGCCAGAGGACGTTGGCCATCTTGCCCACCATGGCGCCTCCGCACTCCGCCTGGTTGCCGCGCACCACCTTCGGCTTGACGTTGAAAGTCTTGAGCCATAGGCCAAAATGGGGGCGGATGCGGAGGAAGGCCTCACACACGACGATAAACGCCGAGATGTTGAAGACGAAGTTCGGGGCCAGATCGTGGAAATCTAGGCCGTAGTAGAACATGAGCCCCCGGACAAATGGGTGAAGAGGGAAGCCCAGTCCGTGGAGGAAATGGGGGAGGAACACCACCCTCTCATGGGGCCTAGGGGTGGGGATGAGCTGCCCCTTTTCGGGGAGCCGGTACGCGATGTCGTTAGACAGGTATCCGGCCTTCCTCAGCTTTTTGATATGTCCCTCCGTGACGGTTGAGACTATCCACTTGCCTCCCGCTCCGGACATGGCTGGAGAAGGTTGAGGTGAGGAGTGCGGACTTGGGCGCTGGAGCTCCAGTGCGCAAGAATGGATAGGCGAAGGAGGAACAAGGCGTAGGTGAAAAGGTGGATCTTTATCCCCTTATATGGGTGGACGCAACTACATGTCCCCACCAGCCTGGTAAAACTCGCTTATCTCCCAAGCGCCGTAATCAATGGCGCGGTTGGTTTACCCACGCCCGTATTGATGAGAATCTCGGAATAAGGGGACACGATCTCTGCTTTAACAAGACGTGCCAAGGAAACCGCCTCGCATAACGCGCTGAGATGGGACAGTAAAACGGTTCGAATAAAAAGCTTGGCCGTGGTGTGATGTCACAATACGGAATATGTCAGCAGATTAGATTTGTGTAAATATTATTCTCTCTATTGCAATATGTGGAAACTTATTTTGCATAGCCGGACACTATCTTTGTGTTCAAAATCTTCTATGAAGTATTTGAAGGAGGAACCCGCCTTGCAATGCCGAAGACAATCTGCGCGCCGGACTCGTCGTCATTGAAGCCTTGTTCAGGGGCTACCGAGGGAGTCCTGGATTAGGGGGTGTTCGGATAGCCGGACTATACCTTCAGCCGCACTCCTAGACTATGAAGATATAAGATTGAAGACTCTGTCCCGTGTCCGGAAGGGACTTTCCTTGGCGTGGAAGGCAAGCTTGGAGATACAGATATGTAGATCTCCTACCATTGTAACCGACTCTATGTAACCCTAACCCTATCCGGTGTCTATATAAACCGGAGGGTTTTAGTCCGTAGGACAACATACACATCAACAATCATACCATAGGCTAGCTTCTAGGGTTTAGCCTCCTCGATCTTGTGGTAGATCTACTCTTGTACTACCCATATCATCAATATTAATCAAGCAGGATGTAGGGTTATACCACCATCGAGAGGGCCCGAACCTGGGTAAAACTTCGTGTCCCTTGCCTCTTGTTACCATCCAGCCTAGACACACAGTTCGGGACTCCCTACCCGAGATCCGCCGGTTTTGACACCGACAGCTACCATCATCTTTCAACTTTGCTTTCTCAAGGAACACATTAAAATTCAACGGCACAATAACACGGGCCATCTATCTACAACAACATAGACATGCAAAATACTAGCAGGTACTAAGTTCATCATAAATTAAAGTTCAATTAATCAAATTACTTTAAGAACTCCCACTTAGATAGGCATCCCTCTAATCATCTAAGTGATCACGTGATCCACATCAACTAAACCATGTCCGATCATCACGTGAGATGGAGTAGTTTTCAAGGGTGAACATCACTATGTTGATCATATCTACTATATGATTCATGCTCGACATTTCGGTCTCCAGTGTTCCGAGGACATATCTGCATATGCTAGGCTCGTCAAGTTTAACCCGAGTATTCTGCGTGTGCAAAACTGGCTTGCACCCGTTGTATGTGAACGTAGAGCTTATCACACCTAATCATCACGTGGTGTCTCGGCACAATGAACTTTCACAATGGTGCATACTCAGGGAGAACACTTATACCTTGAAATTTAGTGAGAGATCATCTTATAATGCTATCATCGATCTAAGTAAAATAAGATGCATAAAAGATAAACATCACATTAAATCAATATAAGTGATATGATATGGCCGTCATCATCGTGTGCCTTTGATCTCCATCTCCAAAGCACCGTCATGATCACCATCATCACCGGCTTGAGACCTTGATCACCATCAAAGCATCGTTGTCATCACGCGAACTATTGCCTCCATGACTATCGCTACCGCTTAGTGATAAAGTAAAGCAATTACATGGCGATTGCATTTCATACAATAAAGCGACAACCATATGGCTCATGCCAGTTGCCGATAACTGTGTTACAAAACATGATCATCTTAGACAATAAAATTTAGCATCATGTCTTGACCATATCACATCACAACATGCCCCTCCAAAACAAGTTAGACGTCCTCTACTTTGTTGTTGCAAGTTTTACGTGGCTGCTATGGGCTGAGCAAGAACCGTTTTTACCTACGCATCAAAAACCACAACGCGGTATAGTGATTGCTTTTTGATCTTCAGAAAGAACCCTGTTCATTGAATTCGATTCAACTAAAGCTGGAAAAACAGACACCCACTAGCCACCTATGTGCGAAGCACGTCGGTAGAACCAGTCTCGTGTAAGCGTACGCGTAATGTCGGTTTGGGCCGCTTCATCCAACAATGCCACTAAATCAAAAATGACCTAGTGACGGCAAGCAATATGTATATACCCACGCCCACAACTCCTTTGTGTTCTACTCGTGCATATAACATCTATGCATAAACCTGGCTCTGATGCCACTGTTGGGGAACGCAGTAATTTCAAAAAAATCCTACGCACACGCAAGATCATGGTGATGCATAGCAACGAGAGGGGTGAGTGTCGTCCATGTATCCTCATTGACCGTAAGTGGTAGCGTTATGACAACGCGGTTGATGTAGTCGTACGTCTTCACGATCGACCGATCCTAGTACCGAACGTACGGCACCTCTGCGATATGCACACGTTCAGCTCGGTGGCGTCCCACGAACTCACGATCTAGTAGAGCTCCGAGGGAGAGTTCCGTCAGCACGACGGTATGATGATGGTGTTGATGAAGCTACCAACGCAGGGCTTCACCTAAGCACCGCTACAATATGACCGAGGTGCCTTATGGTGGAGGGGGCACTGCACACGGCTAAAAGATCAATGATCAACTTGTCTGTCATGGGGTGCCCCCTGCGCCCGTATATAAAGGAGCAAAGGGGGAAGCCGGCCGGCCCTAGGAGGGCGCGCCAAGAGGAGGAGTCCTACTCCTAGTGGGAGTAGGACTCCCCTTTCCTAGTCCCACTAGGAGGGGGAAGGAAGGAGTGGGAGAGGGGAAAGGCAAGGGGTGCGCCAGCCCCCCCCCCCCTTCCTTGTCCTATTTGGACTCAAGGGGAGGAGGCGGGCGGCCTGCCCTGGCCGTCCCCTCTATCTCTCTCTCCACTAGGGCCCATCAAGGCTCATTAGTCCCCGGGGGGTTCCGGTAGCCCCCCCCCGGCTCTCCAGTTTTCTCCGACCTCACCCGAAACCCTTTCGGTGTCTGAATGTAGCCGTCCAATATATCAATATTCATGTCTCGGCCATTTCGAGACTCCTCGTCATGTCCGTGATCACATCCAGGACTCCCAACTAACTTCGGTACATCAAAACACATAAATTCAAAATACAAATCGTCACCGAACGTTAAGCATGTGGACCCTACGGGTTCGAGAACTATGTAGACATGACCGAGACTCATCTCCAGTCAATAACCAATAGTGGAACCTGGATGCTCATATTGGTTCCTACATATTCTACGAAGATCTTCATCGGTCAGACCACATAACAACATACGTTGTTCCCTTTTTCATCGGTATGTTACTTGCCCGAGATTCGATCGTCCGTATCTCAATACCTAGTTCGATCTCGTTATCGGCAAGTCTCTTTACTCGTTCTGTAATACATCATCCCACAACTAACTCATTAGTTGCATTGCTTGCAAGGCTTATAGTGATGTGCATTAGCGAGAGGGCCCACAGATAGCTCTCCGACAATCGGAGTGACAAATCCTAATCTTGATCTATGCCAACTCAACAAGTACCATCGGAGACACCTGCAGAGCACCTTTATAATCACCCAGTTACGTTGTGACGTTTGGTAGCACACAAAGTGTTCCTCCGGTATTCGGGAGTTGCATAATCTCATAGTCATCGGAACATGTATAAGTCAGGAAGAAAGCAATAGCAAAATACTAAATGATCAAATGCTAAGCTAACGGAATGGGTCAAGTCAATCACATCATTCTCTAATGATGTGATCCCGTTAATCAAATGACAACTCATGTCTATGGCAAGGAAACTTAACCATCTTTGATTCAACGAGCTAGTCAAGTAGAGGCATACTAGTGACACTTTATTTGTCTATGTATTGACACATGTACTAAGTTTCCGGTTAATACAATTCTACCATGAATAATAAACATTTATCATGATATAAGGAAATATAAATAACAACTTTATCATAGCCTCTAGGGCATATTTCCTTCACGGACACCCGGACTGAACAAGGGCCGGTGTCAGGGGACGCCCGGCACCCAAGGGTGATGGCCCGGGCAGCCGGACTGGTCAGGCGGGCTTGCTGTAGGTGGACGGGTACCCGGGGGTAGCGGCCCGGACACCCGGGCGTGAGGGTAGCACCCAATAGAGGGGGCCGGGCACCCGGGATAGCCAAGGCCAGCGCCCAGGCAGGGGGGCACCCGGGGCCTTCCTGGCTGGGCACCCAGGGTAGTCTGAAGCCAGTTGAATGCGGCGAGGAGGCGTGTTCAGCCTGGCGTGCAATGAGTGGGGCCCTCTTGGCCGGCGCGCAGGTTCAATGCCTGTGCTAGTGAGAGGTCGCATCCGTGTGAGAGCAATCACCCCCTCTGGTCCTTTTTTGTTTGGGTACTAGCAAGATGCCTGTGTGTTGCACGGAACATCAAGATGCATTTGTATGAGTACTTTATCTTGTGGGAGAAAAGGATGAACGAGGGAAGGCCTTATCTGCAAATCTGGAGAGGCGTGCGAGTAAATTGTCATAGTTTCCTTCCTATCCGTCAGATATAGATCGGACGACCTATATTGCAGGATGGCAAGCACACCATCATCACCAACTCTGCTTTATATAAGAGTAAGAGATAAGAGATAAGATAACCTCATTTTGCATTAACATTTTACAAGTAAAATTCGTGGAAAAACTTTGACCCAATATACGATGGGGACTAGTAAACTAGGGCGGATGTAGTAGTATTAATGAATTCCTTTTTTGCTCCTAACCAATCGTTCTAAAAAATAGTATAACGCGCCATTGAAATTCAGAACTCTTACCCCACTAAAAAATGATATTTTAAACGTGGCAACTTGATCAGTGGTGACTAGCGAGCCACCGCCTCCAGTTCGTTCACCTGTGGTCCCCGACCATCAACTCCTACGGAGCAAATTATCACGCGAGTTGACTATTCCTACAAAGGTGCGCTCCACCACGTATCCGGTACCCACGTGTGCAGGAATCGTGCACCTATGAGTTTATTTGTTTACCGTGCCTCATGTAACTCTCATGTGTGTGAGACAGCGAGAGAGAGACTATTTGCATGCGCCTCTTCTCTTTGTACAACCAGCAAGAGGCCCATGCGTTGCATGAAACATCAATATGCATTTATACAAGTTGTTTATCTTGTGGGAGACAAAGATGAACGAGGGAATTCCTTATCTGCAAATGTTCAGAGGAGTGCGGGTATCTTTTTGCAAAATTTCCATAGTTTGCTTTCTATCCGCCAGATATAGATCAAACGGTCTATATTGCAGGATGGCAGGCACCCCATCATCACCAACTCAGTTTTTATAAGAGTAGAGGTAGAGAAAAATATATATTGATATACATATATCACTAAGAATATCTTATGTTTCACTCAAAATATATTCCTTTGGCTATTTTATGAGACACTCTTAGTTTCTCGAGATCTTGCTTCCTTTGAAGAAATTCATAGGATAGCTTCCCATGTTCGGCTGAGAGGGCCACATGACGACTTTCAAGTTCATCATGCTTTGACTCAAGATGTCTGAGTTCTTCAGACAAAGTTTGAATATGATCAATTTCCTCATATAAGAGATCATCACTTTTGTCTAGCAGTTTGTGCATCCTTTCCTTAGCAATTTGTTGTTCAGTTGCAATTTTAGCCAGTCTCTTATAGCTAGGTTTTGCTTCACACTCAAAGTAGTCATCACTGGAAGTGTTAAAGTAAGCTTCTCATGAGGTTAACTTTGCACCTCTTCCCATGAAGTAATAGGTTGGAGTCTAGTCATCAACGCGGTCCTCGGTGATGGTGGAGTCACCATTGTGTTCAGGGTTGAAGATGGACTTGTTGACGAAATCAGTAGCAAGGGCTAGTCTCGCCACTCTGGTGACCCACATGTATAGGGGATCAATCGTAATCCTTTCTATAAGTAAGAGTGTTGAACCCAACGATGAGCAGAAGGAAATGACACGCGGTTTTCAGCAAGGTATTCTCTGCAAGCACTAAAATTATGGGTAACAAATAGTTTGAGAGCAAGGTAATTCGTAAAAAGTGACAAGTAGCAATAGTAGCAAATGTGTAGCAAGGTTGCCCAATCCTTTTTATAGCAAAGTATAGGCTGGAAGTTTCTCTTATAGCAAGCAAAGTATTCTTGAGGACGCATGGGAATTCATCTAGCCACTTTCATCATGTTTGTTTGATTCGCTTTCGCTATTTTGATAATTTTATACGTGGGTGGACTGGTGCTTGGGTGTTCTTCTTACTTGAACAAGCCTCCCACTTATGATGACCCCTCTCTCGCAAGCATTCACAACTATGAAAGAAGAATTCAGATAAATCTAACCGTAGCATGAAACATATGGATCCAAATCATCCCCTTACAGAATAGCACATAAACTTGGGTTTAAGCTTCTGTCACTCTAGCAAAGCATCATCTAATTATTACTCCACAATGCCTTCCCTTAGGCCCAAGTATGGTGGAGTGTCATGTAGTCGACATCCACATGACACCACTAATGGAAGCAACAACATACATATCATCAAAATATCGAACGAATACCAAATTCACATGATTACATATAACCAAACTTCTCCCATGTCCTCAGGAAGAAAAGTAACTACTCACAAACCATATTCATGTTCAAGATCAGAGGTGTATTGGATATCATTAAGGATTTGAACATATAATCTTCCACCAAATAAACCAACTAGCGTCAACTACAAGACGTAATCAACACTACTAGCAATTGACATGTACCAATCTGAGGTTTTGAGACAAAGATTGAATACAAGAGATGAACTAGGGTTTGAGATCAGATGGTTCTGGTGAAGATGGTTATGAAGATTGGTCCTCCCATGATGAGAGGATCGTTGGTGATGACGATGGCTTCGATTTCCCCCTCTCAGGGGGGAGTTTCCCCCGTAGAATCGCTCCACCAGAGAGAAAAAGTGTTCCTGCACACGTTGCACCTCGAGACGGCGGTGCTTTGTCCCCAAACCTTCTCCTTGATTTTTTCTAGGTCAAACGGCATCATATAGCAGAAGATTGGCTTTGGAGGCGCGCCTTGCGAGGTAGGGCGCCCCAGGCTTGTGGTGGCTGGTGGGTCCCCTACTGATGTTTCTTTTTGCCACAATTTTTTTATATATTCCAAAATAATTCTCCGTCAATTTTTAGGTCATTTGGAGTTCTCGAGAAAAGGTGTCCCCAATATAGCCCTTTCCCGGTACAGAATTCCAGCTGCCGGCAATCTCCCTCTTCATGTGAAACTTGGAAAATAAGAGAGAAAAGGCATAAGAATTGTATCATAAAGTGAAATAATGTTCCATATTGCAATAAATATGAATAGGAAAACATGATGCAAAATGGACGTATCACACTCTAGAGTCGGGCTCCTCAGATTCCTTAGCTTCCTCTCGATCAGATTCTTCCCCAAAATCCATTTCCTTCCCAATGAAAGCACGAGCTTTGATGGAACTACTTTTCTTGCATGATGAACATTTTGATTAAGACTTTGAGGATTTCTTGTTTTTGTCATCACAGTCATCATCTCTACTATATTTCTTCTTCTATGAGCCCTTTTGCCAGAGAGGGCAATCAGAGATGTAGTGGCCTAGCTTCTTGCATTTGTGGCAAGTTCTTTAGTTGTATCTCGAGCAGAAGCTCCTCCAGTGTTCTTCGACTCGTAATTTGAAGACTTTCCAAATCGATTCTATTGGAAAACTTCTCGAACTTCCTCACAAGGATAGCCAGCTCTTTGCAAATTTCCTAAGCACCATTAGAACTGAAGTCAGATTCTTCTTCTTTAGAAGGAGAAATTACCTTGGCTTTTGCTTTTGCCTTTAGAGCGTGAGGTCATCCATAGCTCGGACCATACATATCTCTCTTCTCGGCTTGCTGAAATTCATGAGTATTGATCCTGTCAAGAATATTAGCCGAATCAAGTGACTTGTAATCAGGACGCTCTTGAATCACCAGGGCCAAGGTGTCCATGGAACTGTTAAGGGACGTCAGCAATTTCTTCACCACCTTGTGATCAATGATGCCAGCGGCACCGAGAGCCTAAAGCTCATTGGAGTTATCAGTGAGGCGCTCGAAGGTTTGCTGAACATTTTCATTCTTGAGCCTCTTGAAGCGGTTGAAGAGATTGCGAAGAACATCAACTCGAGAGTCATGTTTAGTGGAAACACCATCATTGACCTTGGAAAGCCTATCCCAGATAAGCTTAAGTTTCCAAGGCACTCAATCTGCCATACTGTCCTTTGTTCATATGCCCGCAAATGATAATCTTCACTTGAATCTTCGCGTTAGTGGCATTAATTCTAGGAGCAATAGTAGGTACGTTATTCTCGATGACAAACCTGAGATCATTGTCAATTGCCTCAACATTCATGCGCAACTTGCTCTTCTAGTAAAGATAGCATATGCCATCAAAGATGGGGCACGTAGTACAGACTTTGATCATACCTGCGGTCTACATAACTAAAACTCTAGGTTGTTAAACAAAAATCACACAAAATAAGGGAGTAGCTGGCTCTCATACCAATTGAAAGCGCATATTTACTCCTAGAGGGGGTGAATGGAGATTTTTAGAAATTCATCAAACTGATGAATTTGACGAAGATCAGAGTGAAGAAATAGAAATGTGAGGAAACTAATTCATCACAGAAACAGAACGCATGCATACAAGACACCTACAGACGAAGAACATGTAATCATACATGCATACAAGCATGAGGAAGATGAACTGAAGAAATGAAAAACAACATGATGAAAGTCTTTAGTTCAAATTCTTTAGAAGATAGATCACAAATTATTTAGCAGCGGAAATATGTAAGGTAAGGGCGAGGAATTTGAAACCAGGTAAGCTCGGTGAACACATAGCAATTTAGTAGACCAGTTCCAGTTGATGTATCAACTATACGTTTGGTTGAGGCGGCTAAGATGACTCAGCGGACACTTAGTCCTCACTGTATTCCTCTTGAGCCAAGGTCACTTAGACCTCGCCCAATCACTCATGGTAACTCTTCAAGGTAGACTTTCAAAATCTTCACAGACTTGTTCACCGGTACACCACAATTACTCTTGGGTGCTCAGAACATGACACCTCACCATCTCAAAGAATGACAATATTCAAACATAACATCCGCCGGATCACACCGATCTATCTCTGAAGTGATGCTCAATAATTGTGGCTGTGGTTGTGTTTTTCCCCACTTAGGTTTCTCTCAAACTCGTCAGAGGAAGGGTCGCTCTCAAATGACAAGTGTCAAGTTCTCTCTAGAGTAGCCAACCAACAAGTGGTTGTGTGGGGAAGCTATTTATAGCCAGGGGCCCGACATGAAATTGTTGGAGAACGTTGCAGAAAACAAAAAATTTCCTACGGTTTCACTAAGATCTATCTATGAGTTCATCTAGCAACGAGTCATTGGATGCATCTACATACCTTTGTAGATCGCGAGCGGAAGCGTTCAAAGACCGTGGATGAAGTAGTCGTACACGACGTGATCCAAATCACCAGAGATCCTAGCGCCGAACGGATGGCACCTCCGCGTTCAACACACGTACAGTCAGCGTAACGTCTCCTTCTTCTTGATCCAGCAAGAGGGAAGAAGAGGTTGAGGAAGATGGCTCCAGCAGCAGCACGACGGCGTGGTGATGGTGGAGCTGCAGAACTCCGTCAGGGCTTCACCAAGCACTATGGAGGAAGAGGAGGTGTTGGAGAGGGAGAAGGAGGCAACGAAAGGCGTGAATCAAACAGCCCTCCTTCCCCCACTATATATAGGAGGGCCTAGGGGGGCACCGGCCCTAGGAGATCCAATCTCCTAGGGGGGCGGCGGCCAAGGGAGGTTTCCCTCCCCCCAAGGCACCTAGGGGGTGCCTTCCACTAGTAGGACTCCTCCCCTTTGGAAACCCTAGGCGCATGGGCCCCTTGGGGCTGGTGCCCTTGGCCCATGTAGGCCAAGGCGCACCCCCTACAGCCCATGTGGCCCCCCGGGGCAGGAGGCCCCACCCGGTGGGCCCCCGGGACCCTTCCGGTGGTCCCGGTACAATACCGATAACCCCGAAACTTGTCCCGATGGCCGAAACAGCACTTCCTATATATAATTCTTTACCTCCGGACCATTCCGGAACTCCTCGTGACGTCCGGGATATCATCCGGGACTTCGAACAACATTCGGGTTACTGCATATACATATCCCTGCAACCCTAGCGTCACCGAACCTTAAGTGTGTAGACCCTACGGGTTCGGGAGACATGTAGACATGACCGAGACGACTCTCCGGTCAATAACCAACAGCGGGATCTGGATACCCAATTTGGCTCCCACATACTCCACGATGATCTCATCGGATGAACCACGATGTCGAGGATTCAAGTAACCCCGTATACAATTCCCTTTGCCAATCGGTATGTTACTTGCCCGAGATTCGATCGTCGGTATCCCAATACCTCGTTCAATCTCGTTACCGGCAAGTCACTTTACTCGTACCGTAATGCATGATCCCGTGACCAGACACTTGGTCACTTTGAACTCATTATGATGATGCATTACCGAGTGGGCCCAGTGATACCTCTCCGTCATACGGAGTGACAAATCCCAGTCTTGATCCGTGTCAACCCAACAGACACTTTCGGAGATACCCGTAGTATACCTTTATAGTCACCCAGTTACGTTGTGACGTTTGGTACACCCAAAGCACTCTTACAGTATCCAGGAGTTACACGATCTCATGGTCTAAGGAAAAGATACTAGACATTGGAAAAAATCTAGCAAACGAACTACACGATCTTTATGCTATGTTTAGGATTGGGTCTTGTCCATCACATCATTCTCCTAATGATGTGATCTCGTTATCAATGACATCCAATGTCCATAGTCAAGAAACCATGACTATCTGTTGATCAACGAGCTAGTCAACTAGAGGCTTACTAGGGACATGTTGGTGTCTGTTATTCACACATGTAGTACGATTTCCGGATAACACAATTATAGCATGAATAAAGACAATTATCATGAACAAGGAAATATAATAATAATGCTTTTGTTATTGCCTCTAGGGCATATTTCCAACAGTCTCCCACTTGCACTAGAGTCAATAATCTAGTTACATTGTGATGAATCGAACACCCATGGAATTCTGGTGTTGATCATGTTTTGCTCTAGGGAGAGGTTTAGTCAACGGATCTGCTACATTCAGGTTCGTATGTACTTTACAAATATCTATGTCTCCATCTTGAACATTTTCACGAATGGAGTTGAAGCGACGCTTGATGTGCCTTGTCTTCTTGTGAAACCTGGGCTCCTTGGCCAGTGCAATAGCTCCAGTGTTGTCACGGAAGAGCTTGATCGGCCCCAACGCATTGGGTATGACTCCTAGGTCGGTGATGAACTCCTTCACCCAGATTGCTTCATGTGCTGCCTCCGAGGCTGCCATGTACTCCGCTTCACATGTAGATCCCGCCACGACGCTCTACTTGCAACTGCACCAGCTTACTGCCCTACCATTCAAAATATACACGTATCCGGTTTGTGACTTAGAGTCATCCAGATCTGTGTCGAAGCTAGCGACGACGGAACCCTTTACGACGAGCTCTTCGTCACCTCCATAAACGAGAAACATTTCCTTAGTCCTTTTCAGGTACTTCAGGATATTCTTGACCGCTGTCCAGTGTTCCTTGCCGGGATTACTTTGGTACCTTCCTACCAAACTTACGGCAAGGTTTACATCAGGTCTGGTACACAGCATGGCATACATAATAGAACCTATGGCTGAGGCATAGGGGATGACACTCATCTCTTCTATATCTTCTGTCGTGGTCGGACATTGAGATGAGCTCAATTTCATACCTTGTAACACACGCAAGAACCCCTTCTTAGATTGATCCATATTGAACTTCTTCAATATCTTCTCAAGGTATGTGCTTTGTGAAATACCTATGAGGCATCTTGATCTATCCCTATAGATCTTGATGCCTAATATATAAGCAGCTTCTCCAAGGTCCTTCATTGAAAAACTCTTATTCAAGTAGGCCTTGATGTTGTCCAAGAGTTATATATCATTTCCCATCAAAAGTATGTCATCTACATATAATATGAGAAATGCTACAGAGCTCCCACTCACTTTCTTGTAAGTCTGCGTAAACCCAAACACTTTGATCATCTCATCAAAGCGAATGTTCCAACTCCGAGATGCTTGCACCAGCCCATAAATCGAGCGTTGGAGCTTGCACACCTTCTCAGCATTCTTAGGATCGACAAAACCTTCCGGTTGCATCATATACAATTCTTCTTTAAGGAAACCATTAAGGAATGCCGTTTTGACGTCCATTTGCCATATCTCATAATCGTAGAATGCGGCAATTGCTAACATGATTCGGACGGACTTCAGCTTCGCTACCGGTGAGAAAGTCTCATCGTAGTCAACCCCTTGAACTTGTCGATAACCCTTAGCGACAAGCCGAGCTTTATAGATGGTCACATTACCATCCACATATGTCTTCTTCTTAAAGATGCATTTATTTTCTATGGCTCGCCGTTCAACGAGCAAGTTAGTCAAAGTCCATACTTCATTTTCATACATGGATCCTATCTCGGATTTCATGCCTTCTAGCCATTTGTCGGAATCCGGGCCCGCCATCGCTTCTTCATAGTTCAAAGGTTCACCATTGTCTAACAACATGATTTCCAAGACAGGGTTGTCGTACCACTCTGGCGCGGAACGTGTCCTTGTGGACCTTCGAAGTTCAGTAGCAACTTGATCATAAGTTCCATGATCATCATCATTAACTTCCTCTCTAGTCGGTGCAGGCACCTCAGGAACATTTTCTTGAGTTGCGCCATTTTCCGGTTCAAGAGGTAACACTTCATCAAGTTCTACTTTCCTCCCACTTACTTCTTTCGAGAGAAACTCCTTCTCTAGAAAGCATCCATTCCTGGCAACAAAGATCTTGCCTTCGGATCTGAGGTAGAAGGTATACCCAACAGTTTCTTTAGGTATCCTATGAAGACGCATTTTTCCGACTTGGGTTCGAGCTTTTCAGGTTGAACTTTCTTGACATAAGCATCGCATCCCCAAACTTTCAGAAACGACAGCTTAGGTTTCTTCCCAAACCATAATTCAAACGGTGTCGTCTCAACGGATTTCGACGGAGCCCTATTTAAAGTGAATGTGGCAGTCTCTAAAGCATAGACCCAAAAAGATAGCGGTAAATCGGTAAGAGACATCATAGATCGTACCATATCTAATAGAGTGCGATTACGATGTTCGGACACACCATTACGCTGAGGTGTTCCAGGCGGCGTGAGTTGTGAAACTATTCCACATTTTCTTAAGTGTGTGCCAAATTCGTGACTCAAGTATTCTACTCCATGATCTGATCATAGAAACTTGATTTTCCTGTCACGTTGATTCTCAACCTCACTCTGAAATTCCTTGAACTTTTCAAAGGTTTCAGACTTGTGTTTCATTAAGTAGACATGCCCATATCTACTCAAATCATCAGTGAGGGTGAGAACATAACGATAGCCACCGCGAGCCTCAACGCTCATTGGACCGCACACATCAGTATGTATGATTTCCAATAGGTTGGTTGCTCGCTCCATTGTTCCTGAGAACGGAGTCTTGGTCATTTTACCCATGAGGCATGGTTCGCACGTGTCAAATGATTCATAATCAAGAGACTCTAAAAGTCCATCTGCATGGAGCTTCTTTATGCGTTTGACACCTATGTGACCAAGGCGGCAGTGCCACAAGTATGTGGGACTATCATTATCAACCTTACATCTTTTGGTACTCACACTATGAATATGTGTAGCATTACGCTCGAGATTCATTAAGAATAAACCATTCACCACAGGAGCATGACCATAAAACATAACTCTCATATAAATAGATCAACCATTATTCTCGGATTTAAATGAGTAGCCATCTCGAATTAAACGAGATCCCGATACAATGTTCATGCTCAAAGCTGGTACTAAATAACAATTATTGAGGTTTAAAACTAATCCCGTAGGTAAATGAAGAGGCAGCGTGCCGACGGTGATCACATCAACCTTGGAACCATTCCCGACACGCATCGTCACCTCGTCCTTCGCCAGTCTCCGCTTATTCCGCAGCTCCTGCTTTGAGTTACAAATGTGAGCAACTGCACCGGTATCAAATACCCAAGAGCTACTACGAGTACTGGTAAGGTACACATCAATTACATGTATATCACATATACCTTTTGTTTTGCCGGCCTTCTTGTCCGCTAAGTATTTGGGGCAGTTCCGCTTCCAGTGACCGCTTCCCTTGCAATAAAAGCACTCAGTCTCGGGCTTGGGTCCATTCTTTGGCTTCTTCCCGGCAGCTTCCTTTCCGGGCGCGGCAACTCCCTTGTCGTCCTTCTTGAAGTTCTTTTTACCCTTGCCCTTCTTGAACTTAGTGGTTTTATTGACCATCAACACTTGATGTTCCTTCTTGACTTCTACCTCTGCTGATTTCAGCATTGCAAATACCTCAGGAATGGTCTTTTCCATCCCCTGCATATTGAAGTTCATCACAAAGCTCTTGTCGCTTGGTGGAAGCGACTGGAGAATTCTGTCAATGACCGCATCATCCGGGAGATTAACTCCCAGCTGAGTCAAGCGGTTATGTAACCCGGAAATAGTGAGTATGTGCTCACTGACAGAACTATTTTCCTCCATCTTACAGCTAAAGAATTTGTCGGAGACTTCATATCTCTCGACCCGGGCATGAGCTTGAAAAACCATTTTCAGCTCTTCGAACATCTCATATGCTCCATGTCTCTCAAAACGCTTTTGGAGCCCCGGCTCTAAACTGTAAAGCATGCCGCACTGAACGAGGGAGTAGTCATCAGCACGTGTCTGCCAAGCGTTCATAACGTCTTGGTTCTGTGGGACGGGAGCTTCACCTAGCGGTGCTTGTAGGACATAATCTTTCTTGGCAGCTATGAGGATGATCCTCAGGTTCCGGACCCAGTCCGTGTAGTTGCTGCCATCATCTTTCAGCTTGGTTTTCTCTAGGAACGCGTTGAAGTTGAGGACTACGTTGGCCATTTGATCTACAAGACATATTGTAAAGATTTTAGACTAAGTTCATGATAATTAAGTTCATCTAATCGATGAACTCCCACTTAGATAGACATCCCTCTTCTAGTCATCTAAGTATAACATGATCCGAGTCAACTAGGCCGTGTCCGATCATCACGTGAGACGGACTAGTCAACGTCGGTGAACATCTTCATGTTGATCGTATCTTCTATATGATTCATGCTCGACCTTTCGGTCTTCTGTGTTCCGAGGCCATGTCTATACACATGCTAGGCTCGTCAAGTCAACCTAAGTGTTTGCATGTGTAAATCTGTCTTACACCCGTTGTATGTGAACGTTAGAATCTATCACACCCGATCATCACGTGGTGCTTCGAAACAATGAACTGTCGCAACGGTGCACAGTTAGGGGGAACACTTTCTTGAAATTATTATGAGGGATCATCTTATTTAATACCATCATTCTAAGTAAACAAGATGCAAAACATGATAAACATCACATGCAATCAAATAATAATAGTGACATGATATGGCCAATATCACATAGCTCCTTTGATCTCCATCTTGGGGCTCCATGATCATCTTGTCACCGGCTTGACACCATGATCTCCATCATCATGATCTCCATCATCGTGTCTCCATGAAGTTGCTCGCCAACTATTACTTCTACTACTATGGCTAACGTGTTTAGCAATAAAGTAAAGTAATTTACATGGCGTTTCTCAATGACATGCAGGTCATACAAAAAATAAAGACAACTCCTATGGCTCCTGCCGGTTGTCATACTCATCGACATGCAAGTCATGATTCCTATTACAATAGCATGAACATCTCATACATCACATATATGTCATTCATCATTCATCACAACTTTGGCCATATCATATCACAAAGCACTTGCTGCAAAAACAAGTTAGACGTCCTCTGATTGTTGTTGCAAGTTTTACGTGGCTGAAGTAGGGTTCTAGCAAGAACGTTTTCTTACCTACGTGAAAGCCACAATGTGATTTGTCAACTTCTATTTACCCTTCATAAGGACCCTTTTCATCGAATCCGCTCCAACTAAAGTAGGAGATACAGACACCCGCCAGCCACCTTATGCAACTAGTGCATGTTAGTCGGTGGAACCGGTCTCACGTAAGCATACGTGTAAGGTTGGTCCAGGCCGCTTCATCCCACAATACCGTCGAAGCAAGATAACACTAGTAGCGGCAAGAAAGTTGACAACATCTACGCCCACAACAAATTGTGTTCTACTCGCGCAAGAAGAACTACGCATAGACCTAGCTCATGATGCCACTGTTGGAGAACGTTGCAGAAAACAAAAAATTTCCTACGGTTTCACCAAGATCTATCTATGAGTTCATCTAGCAACGAGTCATCGGATGCATCTACATACCTTTGTAGATCGCGAGCGGAAGCGTTCAAAGAACGTGGATGAAGTAGTCGTACACGACGTGATCCAAATCACCGGAGATCCTAGCGCCGAACGGACGGCACCTCCGCGTTCAACACACGTATGGTCAGCGTAACGTCTCCTTCTTCTTGATCCAGCAAGAGGGAAGAAGAGGTTGAGGAAGATGGCTCCAGCAGCAGCACAACCGCGTGGTGATGGTGGAGCTGCAGAACTCTGTCAGGGCTTCGCCAAGCACTATGGTGGAAGAGGAGGTGTTGGAGAGGGAGAAGGAGGCAACCAAAGGCGTGAATCAAACAGCCCTCCTTCCCCCACTATATATAGGAGGGCCTAGGGGGGCTCCGGCCCTAGGAGATCCAATCTCCTAGGGGGGCGGCGGCCAAGGGAGGTTTCCCTCCCCCCCCCCCCCAAGGCACCTAGGGGGTGCCTTCCACTAGTAGGACTCCCCTTTGGAAACCCTGGGCGCATGGGCCCCTTGGGGCTGGTGCCCTTGGCCCATGTAGGCCAAGGCGCACCCCCTACAGCCCATGTGGCCCCCCGGGGCAGGTGGCCCCACCCGGTGGGCCCCCGGGACCCTTCCGGCGGTCTCGGTACAATACCGATAACCCCGAAACTTGTCCCGATGGCCGAAACAACACTTCCTATATATAATTCTTTACCTCCGGACCATTCCGGAACTCCTCGTGACGTCCGGGATCTCATCCGGGACTCCGAACAACATTCGGGTTACTGCATATACATATCCCTGCAACCCTAGCATCACCGAACCTTAAGTGTGTAGACCCTACGGGTTCGGGAGACATGTAGACATAACCGAGACGATTCTCCGATCAATAACCAAGAACGGGATCTGGATACCCATGTTGGCTCCCACATACTCCACGATGATCTCATCGGATGAACCATGATGTCGAGGATTCAAGTAACCCCGTATACAATTCCCTTTGCCAATCGGTATGTTACTTGCCCGAGATTCGATCGTCGGTATCCCAATACCTCGTTCAATCTCGTTACCGGCAAGTCACTTTACTCGTACCGTAATGCATGATCCCGTGACCAGACACTTGGTCACTTTGAGCTCATTATGATGATGCATTACCGAGTGGGCCCAGTGATACCTCTCCGTCATACGGAGTGACAAATCCCAGTCTTGATCCGTGTCAACCCAACAGACACTTTCGGAGATACCCGTAGTATACCTTTATAGTCACCCAGTTACGTTGTGACATTTGGTACACCCAAAGCACTCTTACTGTTTCCGGGAGTTACACGATCTCATGGTCTAAGGAAAGATACTTGACATTGGAAAAACTCTAGCAAACGAACTACACGATCTTTATGCTATGTTTAGGATTGGGTCTTGTCCATCACATCATTCTCCTAATGATGTGATCTCGTTATCAATGACATCCAATGTCCATAGTCAGGAAACCATGACTATCTGTTGATCAACGAGCTAGTCAACTAGAGGCTTACTAGGGACATGTTGGTGTCTGTTATTCACACATGTAGTACGATTTCCGGATAACACAATTATAGCATGAATAAAGACAATTATCATGAACAAGGAAATATAATAATAATGCTTTTATTATTGCCTCTAGGGCATATTTCCAACAGAAATGTCATAAATGCCCCTTCAGACATGACCGTTGTCAGGATAAGAATCCACTCCATTATTGGCACGCGGCGCAACAACGGTCGGAAAATTGAATATCAATTTCGTTGGGGCACTCAATTTTCTCAAGATAGGAAGATCGCACTAGCGAAATCCTAACTCCTTGCCATGACCCATTTCGTTAGCGATCAGATGAACTTCAACACTGTCGCTAGCCAGGCCGTGAACTATTCTGGAGATTCCCAAAGGCTTCATTCGAAGCGGCTTGTGTATGTATAGGTTTGAGCATCACTTTGGAAATGTGAACTATGATTCACCTAGACTCCCTTTAATAGTATGGTTTTTTCTACAACTCAAAATAAGAAGAAAGAAACTATGAAAACAAAGTCTACAAGCTTCAAAGTCTTCACATCAGTTTCTTCAAAGGCCGTACCAATTTCTTCACTTGAAGAAATACATTTTTAGGTTTTGACTTCCATGGGTTAAACCAAATCTTCACAGACTATAACACCTTTGTACACTCACAAACACATTAGTCCCTCAAACCATTTGTCTTCAGTACTCCAAAACCACTAAGGGGCACTTGATGCACTTACAATATTATTTACCGGGAATACCCGATAACCCCAAAACCCTCCCGATGACCCCGAACGCTTCCGGTTCCTCTCGGAACTATTCTGAATATTAATGAAATAACTCCACAAATAAATTCTTGATAATCTTGTCCTACTAACACTCAGAAGACCATGATTACCTTAAGCTTGTGACCCCGTTGAGGGAGTCCTGGATTAAGGAGTCCTCGGGCGTCCGACCTGTTGGACATGGGCCGGACTGATGGGCCGTGAAGATACAAGACAGAAGACTCTCTCCCGTGTCCGGATGGGACTCACCTTGGCGTGGATCGCAAGCCTGGCGTTCGGATATGAAGATTCCTTTCCCTGTAATCGACTTTGTACAACCCTAGCCCCCTCCGGTGTCTATATAAACCGGAGGGTTTAGTCCGTAGAGGCAATCATCATCATAGATGCTAGACTTCTAGGGTTTTAGCCATTACGATCTCGTGGTAGATCAACTCTTGTAAGCCCCATACTCATCAATAACAATCAAGCAGGACGTAGGCAATTACCTCCACCAAGAGGGCCCGAACCTGGGTAAAACTTCATGTCCCCTGTCTCCTGTTACTATCAACCTTAGATGCATATTTCGGGACCCCCTACCCGAGATCCGCTGGTTTTGACACCGACATTGGTTCTCTCATTGAGAGTTCCGATTCTTCATCACCAGAAAGTTCGATGGCTCCATCAATCATCTACAACAATGCTACCCTGGGGGAGGTTTTCCTTCCCGGCCAGATCTTTGTGTTTGGCGGCTTTGCATTGCGGGCCAACTCTCTTGGCCATCTAGAGTAGATCGAAAGCTACGCCCTAGGTCACCAGATTAGTTTTGGAAATCTGGACTATATCGCTGATATCCATGGACACTTGATCTTCCAAGGATTCACGCCCCCAACCTCCGCTTCGGCCTTAGATCCGGAACGTATCGCCAGGTCCGAAGACGGGATCTCTGAGCTCGCCGGACTATCTGCGACCACTAGGCCCATTGTGGAAGAGCTGGGAGAAGTAGCGTCGCTGGCAGCCATCGTGGAGCCGGACCCTTCTCCGGACACGGGCTCCGAATCTTTGGAGTCAGCTTCATGTGAGTTCAGCCAAGGAGTCTCCCTCTCGCCGTACTCTGCGGGATCTCTTCCCTTGGGCCAAAACTCACCTTTAAGCGAGGCTCTGGACTTAATGTGATCCCTTGTCATCCCAGGGGAGCAACGTACAAACTATGCCCAGCCCGGACTAGGGGCTGAGAGCAGGGAATTTTACGTCCCACCCACCACCCACTTTATAGCCACTATCGAGGACTTAACAGACATGCTCGATTACGACTCCGAAAACATCGATGGTATGGACGACGATGCCGGAGAAGACGAAGCCCAAAACCCACCGTTTACCGGACACTGGACGACCACCTCTTCGTATGATGTTGTAACGCCCTCAATGCGGCTATATCTCCCACGTGTCGAAGCACGACTTAGAGGCATAACCGCATTGAAAGCAATGTCGCAAGTGAGGTAATCTTCACACAACCCATGTAAAACATAAGGGAAAAGATACATAGTTGGCTTACAATCGCCACTTCACACAATTACATGAATAAAACATTACATCATCCAGATACAATCAAGGTCCGACTACGGAACCAAAATAAAAGAAGAACCCCAAATGCGACAAAGGTCCCCGATCGACCCCAACTGGGCTCCACTACTGATCAACTGGAACGAAACAACACAAAGGACAAGATCTTCATCGAGCTCCTCCTGAGCTTGGTTGCGTCATCTGCACGGTCTCATCGGCACCTGCAAACTAGTTTTGGAAGTATCTGTGAGCCACGGGGACTCAGCAATCTCGCACCCTCGCGATCAAGACTATTTAAGCTTATGGGTAAGGTAAAGGTATGAGGTGGAGCTGCAGCAAGCGACTAGCATATATGGTGGCTAAAACATACGCAAATGAGAGCGAGAAGAGAAGGCAAAGCACGGTCGATAAAAGTATGATCAATAAGTGATCCTAGAACAACCTACGTCAAGCATAACTCCAACACCGTGTTCACTTCCCGGACTCCGCCGGAAAGAGACCATCACGGTTACACACGCGGTTGATGCGTTTTAATTAAGGTCAACTTCAGGTTTTCTACAACCGGACGTTAACAAATTCCCATCTGCCCATAACCACAGGCACGGCTTTCGAAAGTTCAAATCCCTGTAGGGTGTCCCAACTTAGCCCATGACAAGCTCTCACGGTCAACGAAGGAATAGACCTCCTCCCGAGACATTCCGATCAGACTCGGTATCCCGGTACTCCAAGACATCCTCGACAATGGTAAAACAAGTCCAGCAAGACCGCCCGATGCGCCGACATCCTAATAGGAGCTGCACATATCTCGTTCTCAGGGCAACACCGGATGAGCGCTCCATACAACTAAAACCAGCCCTCAAGTTTCCCCGAGGTGGTGCTGCAAAGGACTCTAGTTCGGACCAACACTTAGGCAAGCACTGGCCCGGGGGGGTTAAAATAAGATGACCCTCGGGATGCGTGACTCCCAAGGGAAAAAGGCTAGGTGGCGAATGGTAAAACCAAGGTTGGGCCTTGCTGGAGGAGTTTTATTCAAAGCGAACTTTCAAGGGGTTCCCATTATAACCCAACCGCGTAAGGAACGCAAAATCCGGGAACATAACACCGATATGACGGAAACTAGGGCGGCAAGAGTGGAACAAAACACCAGGCATAAGGCCGAGCCTTCCACCCTTTACCAAGTATATAGATGCATTAATTAAATAAGATATATTGTGATATCCCAACAAGTAAACATGTTCCAACAAGGAACAACATCTCCATGTTCCAACAAGGAACAAACTTCAATCTTCACCTGCAACTAACAACGCTATAAGAGGGGCTGAGCAAAGCAGTAACATAGCCAAACAACGGTTTGCTAGGACAAGGTGGGTTAGAGGCTTGGTTCAACAATATGGGAGGCATGATAAGCAACTGGTAGGTATCGCAGCATAGGCATAGCAACAGAGCGAGCATCTAGCAAAGCAAAGATAGTAGTGATTTCGAGGGCATGATCATCTTGCCTGAAATCCCGCAAGGAAAAAGAACGAGTCCATGAAGAAGACAAACGGATGTAGTCGAACGGGTCCTCACAAACGCGACATTACCGGAACCAACCCGAAGAAGCAAACACCGGAAACAAGCACACAACATAGTAAACAACCACACATGAACATGGTATGATATGCGAGATGCGGTATGCGATGCATATGCATGATTTGACAAGGAATGATTGAACCTGGCCCCAACATCGAAAACCAAGTGTGCCATTGGAAAGATGAGATGAAATCGCTTGAAAACGATATAAAGACCACCGGAATCGGAGTTACGGTTTGGAAATGGCAAGCGATTCAAATATGACAGCGGTCTGCGATTTACAGCAAGTAGCCATCTAAATGCAATGAGATGAACATGCTACAGCACTCAAACACGGTAGCAAAATACATGGCAGGGATGCATTCAAGATGCTTAACAAAAGTCTAGCACTGAGCTACAGCCAATTCATCCATTAACAGGTTCAAACAAGCATGGCAAAAATGCATATGGTAAACAGATCTCAGACTTAATGAAATTAACACTTGTCCGGAATTTCAGATCAGGTAGCACTCTTCGGAGCAACAAAACTACATGCTTCAGGACCTGAACATGACAAAGTAAAGCATGGCATGGAGCTACTCAAAGATCTTAACAAAAGTCCCTTAGTGACCTTGAGCCAAAAGGGATCACAAAATACATTTGCAAGTATGTGAACATAGCAAAAACATAATCAGTTTTCAGACTTAGTGAAAACTGGGACATGCTGAAAACATATCTCAAGTAGGCATGTTTACGAGCTCGATGCACTCACTACGGAGCAAGTCATGATAAGCTAAGCATACATCCATCAAGAATACACAAAATGCAAGCTAGACATGGCAAGAACAATAGCATAGCATGCACGGATCAACTACAACATCATCGGCAAAATTGCAAACAAGTTGACAATCTTCCCAGATTCACAAAGTAGCAAAAGTAGAGCTCGATTGACTCAAGCTAGGGTGCTCCATATATGCAAACAAAGACATGGATAAATAGAGCACTACAAGATTAACAAAACATCCTTACTAATCATCCTCAAAAGAGGCACGAATCACTAGGAAACCACATGAACATATGGCATCATGAACTAAACAGCTCAAGGACTTAGTGGAAATGCTAAGTCCCTGAAAACAGAATTACCAAGTGCCTCACTTTGCAAGCTTGCACTAGTCACCACACACATCACAAAAATACATGGGTTGCACCTGTGGAAAGATGACAAAACCCTTAACAAAACATATGAAGAGCTCATGGACATATCATGCACACAATAATCATGGCAAAAATGACAAATGTCTAAGATGGAGCAGCAGATCTGACAATTATCTCAAGTAGCCTCCTTCTAACAGCATTTCGGGCATCAAGATGAACTCAAATGAAAATGATGCAATGGAATGAAATGATGTACTCTCTGAGACGAACAATTTGATATGCTATATGCCCAAATCGAACCTACGGATGCGGAGATACGATGCTATGAACAGGAGCACATGTGTTAGGAAATACCGAGGACTTAGTAAAATTCTCACCCAGATCTAGGGTTACTATTCACGGCACGTGAACCGAGGCGGCGGCGCGCTCACTGTTCACCGGAGTCGAGGTCACCAGCGAACTTGCCGGGGCGACGCGGAGGGACGCGGGCGCCGGTGGCCGGCAAGCAGGGGCGGCGGAGGACGGCGGTCGCCGGCGAGGGGCACCGCGGAACGGGCGGATCCGGCGTGGGCGGCTGGCCGGAGCTGCAGGGCGGCGGCGGCGGCAGTCGGGCGGCGGGAGGCGCGCCGGCGATGGCGCCCGGGTGGCGAAGGGCTCACCTGCAAGCGGGAGGCGGCGCAGGTCCGGTGAGGAGGCGGGGCGATGCGGGCGGACGACGGCGGCGGTGCGGGCTCGCGCGGGCCCGATCTGGGTCCCACGGGCCGGCGGCGGGGCTGAGGAGAGAGAGGGAGGCACGGGGACATGTGGCGTCGTCTGACTCGTCGGAGGCGGCGGTCGGACGTGTCCGGATGGTGGGATCTTTGTCCGGTGCGCGAGGTAGGGGAAGGCTAGGGTTAGACCGCGAATATTTCGGAGGGGATCACATATATATATAGGTAGAGGGAGCTAGGAGAGTCCAAATGAGGTGCGGTTTTCGGCCACGCGATCGTGATCGAACAACCGAGATGATGGAGGAGGTTTAGGTGGGTTTTGGGTCACTTTGGAAGGGTGTTGGGCTGCAACACACACGAGGCCTTTTCGGACCCTCGGTTAACCGTTGGAGTATCAAACGAAGTCCAAACGATACAAAACTTCATAGGCGGTCTACCGGTAGTAAACTAAGGCCGCTTGGCAAGTCTCGGTCCAATCCGGAAATGTTTAACCCCCACACAAGAAAGAAAGGTAGAAAGGACCACCGGAGGAGAACGAAGCGCCGGATTGCAAAACGGACAACGGGGAAAATGCTCGGATGCATGAGACGAACACGTATGCAAATGAAATGCACATCATGACATGATATGCAATGCATGACACGCAAGCAATGACAAGGCAACAGCAGCGAATAACTGGACGGCACCTGGCACATCAGTCTCGGGGCGTTACAGATGTGTACATGGTGGATACACCCAAAGAAGCTAATGGCGATGACAAAGAAAACCCAGTCGAGGATAAACCTCCTGAGATACAACAAAAGCGCCAATGGCACCGCTCTAAATCACGCCGTAGCATAGACAGCAATACCGGCGCCGCTCTACTCAACGACAGATGGACTAATGTCCTGGCGGTCGAGGAATACGACCTCGTGCGCCCAACCAAAAAATTACACGAAGCGTAAACTGCTACCTCAATTCGATGATGAAGCACACGAGCCCGTACCAGCGGCAAGTAATGCGGCTGACCGACCACCACGTAGCCGGGACAAAACGGCGACTCAAGCCGAACACCGGCCCATACTATCTCACCGTAAAGGCAGAGACACAACTGTTCAGGGATACACACATGACCTGCGGCAGGACCTGAAGAATAAAGCAGGTCCGGCCAGAACGATCTATGGATCACGGGGGCATGCCCCGACGCGTGACGACGGCTATCAAGCCGAACATGACAAGCACAATCATGTCCGGGCCGAAAACCGCAGACGAACTCCATCCGAACTACGTCGCGATCTGGCCCGATATAGAGGCGCCGCACATCCCCTCTGCTTCACTGATGAAGTAATGGAACATGAATTCCCATAAGGGTTCAAACCCATGAATATCAAATCATATGATGGAACAACAGATCCCGCGGTATGGCTAGAAGACTTTAGTCTCCACATTCATATGGCCCGCGGTGATGATCTTCACGCCATCAAATACCTCCCCCTAAAACTCAAGGGACAGGCCCGGCACTGGCTGAACAACGTGCCTGAAAACTCTATTGGCAGATGGGAAGACCTAGAAGATGCCTCCCGCAACAACTTCCAAGGCACATACGTCAGACCTCTGGATGTCGATGACTTAAGTCACATAGTTCAACAGCCTGGAGAGTCAGCCAGGAAATTCTGGACCAGGTTCCTACCTAAAAAGAACCATATTGTTGACTGCCCGGATGCCGAAGCCCTAGCGGCCATTAAGCATAGCATCCACGATGAATGGCTCGCCCAACACATCGGCCAAGAAAAGCCGAAGTCCATGGCTGCCCTCACGGCACTCATGGCCCGCTTTTGCGCGGGCGAAGACAACTGGCTAGCCCGTAGCAATAACAATGCAAGCGAACCTGGCACCTTTGAAGCCAGAAATAGCAATGGCAAGCCCCGATGCAACAGACACAAGCGTTGAAACAACGATAATAACACCGATGACACGGCATTCAATGCCGGATTCAGTGGCTCTAAGTCCGTTTAGCGGAACAAGCCATATAAAAGGAACAATTCAGGCCCTTCCAGTCTGGACCGCATACTCGACCGTCCATGTCAGATCCACGGCACCCCTGATAAACTTGCCAATCATACCCACTGGAGTTGTTGGGTTTTCAAACAGGCCGACAAGTTAAACGCCAAAGACAAGGAGAAGAGGTTGCAAAGCGAGAATGACGACGAGGAACCCTGTCCGCTGAACACGGGGGGACAGAAGAAGTTTCCCCTCCCCCCAGGTCAAAATGATGAACATGATATACGTTACCCATATCCCTAAGAGGGAGCACAAACGTGCGCTCAGGGACGTCTATGCGATAGAGCCAGTCACCCCAAAATTCAACCCATGGTCATCCTGCCCGATCACTTTCGATCGTAGAGACCATTCGACCAGTATCCGTCATGGCGGTTTAGCTGCACTGGTCTCGACCCAATTATCGATGGATTCCACCTCACGCGAGTCCTCATGGACGGTGGCAGCAGCCTCAACCTGCTCTATCAGGATATAGTGCGCAAAATGGGCATCGATCCATCAAGGATCAAGCCCACCAAAACTACCTTCAAAGGAGTTATACCAGGTGTAGAAGCCCGCTACACAGGTTCAATCACACTGGAAGTCGTCTACGGATCTTCGGACAACTTCCGAAGCGAGGACTTGATCTTTGATATCGTCCCCTTCCGCAGTGGCTATCACGTGCTGCTCGGATGAACTACAATTGCATGATTTAATGCGGTGCTACACTATGCTTATCTCAAGCTCAAGATGCCCGGACCACGCGGTGTCATAACAGTCAATGGAAACATGGAGTGCCCCCTCCGTACTGAGGAGCACACCGCGGCCCTGGTAGCAGAAGTACAGAGCATCCTTAACAAGCAAAACCTTAATTCGGCGGCCATGCTCCCAGACACTGTCAAACGAGTCCGGACTACTCTGCAACAAGACAGTCTAGTTCGCCAGGAGCTCGACTAGCAATTCGGTCTCCGTCTCAGTCCCGACCAAGTAGCGGCATATGTACCGTGCGTACATAACTATGTACTAAAGATACCATGGGCAGAGACGGAGGCATAACCAGACTGTGGTCCACAATACGGCTTGACCTTCCCTGGACACACATACTCTTACTTTTCTTTTTATCCTTTTCAGGTTTCTTTTCCACAGGCCCCTCTCGACGGCCTGATAATTGGTCCTTTCGAAGGAAGGATACACCAAAGTGGCAAGTAGCACAGATGTGTGGGGGAATCTCTGGATGTTCTTCTTAACGATCATTCTACCTGCTTCCAGGACCCGTACGCAGCTCCCCCTTGGTCTTGGCATGTTAAATAGCCACTGTTGCTTATCACACTATTTGTACAAATACGCTTTGACGTACTAATCAAAACCATAATGGAAACAATTTGCGGCCCAACTTATGTGGCACTAGCTTATTATTTCATTTTATTTCGCGATTTTTATCGATTGCATCCATACACTTTGGTACGATGTAGTTCGCCAGGGGCTTTATTGCACCCCATACTACGGCAACAAGTCCGAACACTTTTATAGTATAGTTCGGCCCCCGAATTTAGCATTATATGCATCGGCTCCGTATCAAGTCTTTGGTCAACATTTGGTTTGCCAGGCTCCTATGCTTACTACCTTACGTTTCGGTCTATCGGCTAGGGTAGTGATACGTCCATTTTGCATCATGCTTTTATATCGATATTTATTGCATTATGGGTTGTTATTACACAGTATGTCACAATACTTATGCCTATTCTCCCTTATTTTACAAGGTCTACATGAAGAGCGGGAATGCCGGCAGCTAGAATTCTTGGCTAGAAAAGGAGCAAATATTAGAGACCTATTCTGCACATCTCCAAAAGTCCTAAAACTTCATGGGAGCCCATTTCAGAATATATAAAAAATACTGGGAGAAAGAAGTACCAGAGGGGGGCCACCCACCGTCGATGAGGGTGGGGGCGCGCCCTACCCCCTGGGCGCGCCCCCTGCCTCGTGGGCCCCCTGGTGGCCCTCTGATGCCCATCTTTGGCTATATGGAGTCTTTCGTCGAGGAAAAAATCATAAGCTAGCTTTCGGGAAGAAACTCTGCCGCCACGAGGCGGAACCAATCTAGGGCTTCGGCGGATCTGTTCTACCAGGGAAACTTCCCTCCGGGAGGGGAAAATCATCACGATCGTCATCACCAACGATCCTCTCATCGGCAGGGGGTCAATCTCCATCAACATCTTCACTAGCACCATCTCATCTCAAACCCTAGTTCATCTCTTGTATCCAATCTTTGTCCCAAAGCCTCAGATTGGTACATGTGGGTTGCTAGTAGTGTTGATTACTCCTTGTAGTTGATGCTAGTTGGTTTACTTGGTGGAAGATCATATGTTCAGATCCATTATGCATATTAATACCCCTCTGATTATGAACATGAATATGATTTGTGAGTAGTTACGTTTGTTCCTAAGGACATGGGAGAAGTCTTGCTATAAGTAGTCATGTGAATCTGGTATTCGTTCGATATTTTGATGAGATGTATGTTGTCTTTCTCTAGTGGTGTCATGTGAACGTTGACTACATGACACTTCACCATTGTTTGGGCCTAGAGGAGGGCATTGGTAAGTAATAAGTAGATGATTGGTTGCTAGAGTGACAGAAGCTTAAACCCTAGTTTATGCATTGCTTTGTAAGGGGCTGATTTGGATCCATATGTTTCATGCTATGGTTAGGTTTACCTTAATACTTCTATTGTAGTTGTGCATGCTTGCAATAGGGGTTAATCATAAGTGGGATGCTTGTCCAAGGAATGACAGTACCCAAGCATCGGTCCACCGACATATCAAATTATCAAAGTACCGAACGCGAATCATATGGACGTGATGAAAACTAGCTTGACGATAATTCCCATGTGTCCTTGGGAGCGCTTTCCTTTATATAAGAGGTTGTACAGGCTTGTCCTTTGCTACAAAAAGGATTGGGCCATCTTGCTGCACCTTATTTACTTTTACTATTTGTTACCCATTATCAATTACCTTATCACCAAACTATCTGTTACCAATAATTTCAGTGCTTGCAGAAAATACCTTGCTGAAAACCGCTTATCATTTCCTTCTGCTCCTCATTGGGTTCGACACTCTTACTTATCAAAAACGCTACGATAGATCCCCTACACTTGTGGGTCATCAGGTAGTAAAGGGAGAACTACTGCGATTGTGTCCTGGTTTATCTGGATGAGCACCTCAGTAGAGAAAGCCGAAAACTTACTGTCATGATGCAGCTTCAGTCGATCACCTCTTCGGAGGTTAAAATATCTTGTGATTTTTTCTGCATTATGCGATGGATCGGCCTTCACCCGATCAGGTGTCTATAGCACCCTAGGCCGGACTAACGAATACTAGGGGCTGCGCCTACATTTCTATTGTCAAACTCCTATGGCTAAGTGAGGGTGATAAATCCACATAGTCTGATTGTCTGGTTCGCTGCGCTAAACACCTCCTTTAAGGACCAAATTTTTTGATCAAGAGTGCTTAGGTTTCAACCTGAACACCCCCGTACTACCTACATGGGTGCTGAAGCCGACGACTGGCCAACTCTTAGATTTAATAAAACGGGCGCACAGGAGGTAAAATTCCAAAATAAACCGCGAGCATTATATTACATATCAGTCTTGTTTTCATCATACAGGGTGGGATAACTTGAAGGTACTCATTCAAAGATAATGTCTTTTGAACACTGGCCCTCGACAATGCGGGATCCCCTGAGGACATCATCAAAATACCGCTACGGCGTACGGTGCTCCTTGCCAGCGGGCGGTCCCTCGGTCGCGAGCTTGACGGCGTCCATCTTCGCCCACTCTATCTTGACACGGGTGAGGGAGTCCGGGATTAGGGGGTCCTCGGATAGCCGGACTATATACTTTGGCCGGACTGTTGGACTATGAAGATACAAGATTGAAGACTTTGTCCCGTGTCTGGGTGGGACTCTCCTTTGCGTGGAAGGCAAGCTTGGCAATTAGGATATGTAGATCTCTTCCCTTGTAACCGACTCTGTGTAACCCTAGCCCCCTCCGGTGTCTATATAAACCAGAGGGTTTAGTCCGTAGGACAACAATAATCATAATCATAGGCTAGCTTCTAGGGTTTAGCCTCTACGATCTCATGGTAGATCAACTCTTGTAATACTCATATCATCAAGATCAATCAAGCAGGAAGTAGTGTCTTACCTCCATCGAGAGGGCCCAAACCTGGGTAAACATTGTGTCCCCCGCCTCCTGTTACCATCGGCCTTAGACGCACAGTTTGGGACCCCCTACCCGAGATCCGCCGGTTTTGACACCGACATTGGTGCTTTCATTGAGAGTTCCACTGTGTAGTCACAATAAGGCTTGATGGCTCGTATTGTTGTCAAGGACAACATTACCTGTGGGGGAGCCCTGGCTGTAGGCCAAACTCTCTGACTAGGCGGCTTCGTCATGACCGCCCGTTCGGCCGTCGCGCCGACGATGACTTCTCGGGTCATCAAAAACAGCCTCCACGTCGGCTCGGGATTCACCGAGCAGATGGATCCAATGGATCTCTCTTCTTTGAACGAGCTCTTGGATCGCATCGCCACCTTTGGAGTCGCTACGGACTATGATTGGATCGGGCTTAAACCCGACCAAAGGGAGATTAACTCTCTGCCGGTCACCCATCAAATAGCGGTGGTGGAGGAGCAATGCAGCGATTCTTCCTCTATTTTGAGGACAAACTATGTCCGGATTCCCGCGCTCTCCGAGCCGGATACCCGTCTACGGGAGGACATGGCCCATGCTTCGAATCTAGAATCGGACAGCGGGCCAGAACTATTGGGCAACGTCCCGAAGCCCGAACTGCCAAGCTCAGAAACTCCTCTGCCCCTGGGTCTCAGATCGGGTCAGGGTTTGGACCTAAATCTACCCACCCACCCTCACATAAGTGATATTTCCCACATCATACAAGAGCCCCAAGAGACAATACATCACTATTGGGCCAGATTCCTCCTTGTAATGAGCAAGGTCAAGGACTGTCGCAAGGAAGACGTAATTTCATTCTTCTGCAAAAATTGCATGGACAAGGGAATCCTCAATGCCATAATTCGTCGTGACATAGCACACTTCGCTGACTTGGCGGCCATAGTACAGAAGTACTGTGCGATGGAAAGCACCTGGAAAACCCAAACAAAATTCTAGGATCCTCCGGCTCTCATTAAACTCTCCATCCGAACTAAAAGGGTGCGCTTGACAATCTTTAATAGACGACTTGAGGCTTACGTTCGACAATCTCCGAACATATGACATCAAGCTCAATCCAGAAAAATGCGTTTTCGGCGTGCCCGCCGGAAAGCTCTTGGGCTTCATCGTTTCCAATAGAGAAATTGAAAGAAATCCGGCTAAAATCCAAGCTCTATCACAATTGGCTATCCCAATAGACCTCAAGCAAATCCAGAAATTAACCGGATGCGTGGCTGCCTTAAGCCGCTTTATCTCCCGATTGGGAGAAAAGGCATTACCTCTTTATCGCCTTCTTCGACGCACCGAACACTTCGAGTGGACGGATGCGGCCACGGCCGGATTGGAAGAAATAAAAGCCCTCTTGGCGAGCAACCCAACCTTGGCCACGCCAAATATCGGTGGACCAATGTTGTTATATATAGCGGCAACACACCAGGTTGTAAGCACAGTGCTCGTCGTCGAACGAGAGACGGACGGACATTAGTTCCCGCTTCAAAAGCCGGTATACTGCGTATCCACTGTGCTCACTCCATGCAAATCGCGGTACCCACATTATCAAAAGATAGCATACGCGGTCTTCATGGCATCCCGAAAACTACGACACTACATTCAAGAGTGTTCAATCATGGTGGCCTCTGAAGTACCACTCAACGATATAATAAATAACCGCGATGCCATGGGCCGGATTGCTAAATGGGCTATTGAGCTCCTCCCGTTCGACATAACATACAAACCATGGTGAGCCATTAAGTCGCAAGTACTGGCTGATTTCATCGCTGAATGGACAGAAGCCGAACTCCCTAAAGAGTACGGCGCGTACTCCAATTGGATCATGCACTTCGACGGCTCTAAGATGCTGGCTGGTTGGGGGCAGGCGTCATCCTAACATCCCCCACCAGAGATACAGTCCAATATGTACTCCAAATATTATACACAGACTCCAACAATGCAGCAGAATATGAGGCCCTGTTGCATGGTCTCCGGATGGCAGTCTCCATGGGCATTCTATGCCTAGAGGTGTGTGGGGATTCGAACCTCGCAATATCTCGAATAAATGGAGACATTGACGCCAAGGACCCAAAAATGGCGGCTTACCGCAATACCGTCCTCAAAATGTCAGCTCGATTCAAGGGGCTCGAATTCCACCATGTGGTTCGAGAAAACAATCAAGCGGCGGATATCCTCGCCCGCATCGGCGCTAAGCGCGACCCTGTCCCACCTAATATCTTCTTGGAAAGGTTGTTTAAGCCATTCGTGGTGTGGGAAGGGGGGACCTGCAACAACAGTCCGGATCCGGCCACAACACCAGAGCCCGAACACTCTGACATAATCGGAGGCCCTGCCACCGAAGTAACACCTTCGCCCCACGTGATTCTGGTTGTCATCGCCCCGTGGACAGAACCCTTCTTGGCTTACCTAAGTAGGCAAGAACTCCCTGAGGACCCAAATGAGGCACGTTGCATTGTGCGGCGGTCTAAAGCCTACAAGGTCCACGAGGGAGAGCTTTATAAGAAAAGCGCTACCGAAGTACTTCAAAGGTGCATCTCCGAAGAGGAAGGACGGAAAATTTTGGCAGAAATTCATGCTGGACTCGGCGGCCATCACGCAGCAGCTCGGGCCCTTGTAAGCAAGGCCTTCCATACAGGTTTCTACTGGCCAACAGCCAGAGAAAACGCTCAGGACCTCGTCCAACATTGCGTTGGTTGCCAGCTTTTTGCAAACCAAAGCCATATTCCACCTATCGTTCTCCAAACAATCCCCATTACTTGGCCCTTTGCGGTCTAGGGGCTTGATATGGTCAGACCCCTTAAAGGAGGAAGCCATAAGAAAAAGTACCTATTGGTCATGGTGGATAAATTCACCAAATGGATAGAAGCCAAACCAGTTAAAACGGCCGAGTCCGGACCAGTGATAGACTTCATATCCGGGGTTGTACACCGTTATGGTGTCCCCCATGGCATCATTACCGGTAACGACTCGAACTTTACAGCTGATGAGGTAAAAACTTGGTGCGGCAACATGGGCGTTAAGCTCGATTATGCCTCCGTCTATCACCCCCAAACAAACGGTCAAGTCGAACGAGCAAATGGTCTTATTATGAGCGGCATTAAACCCAGATTAGTGCGATCCTTGAAGGAATCAGATACGCACTGGGTTGAGGAGCTCGACTCCGTACTATGGGGGCTGCGGACCACGCCGAATCGCACTACCAGATACACACGGTTTTTTATGGTGTAAGGCGCAGAGGCGGTACTGCCCTGCGACATCATTCATGACTCACCTCGAGTGCGCATGTACGAAGACAAAGAAGCCGAGCTTGATCGGCGGGACAGTTTAGATGCCCTGGAGGAGGAGCGTGACGTTGCAAAAGCCCGCTCCGCATTCTATCAGCAACAGGCTCGACGGTATCAAAGCAGAGAAGTACGGGCCAAAACTTATAACGTTTGTGAACTCGTTCTACGCCTACCCGAGAAGAAAAAGGACAAGATCAAGCCCAAATGGGAAGGCCCCTTCATCATCGACAAAGTTCTAACCGGTGGAGTGTACGGCCTGCGTGATGCATCGGACAATCGACTCGAGCCAAACCCATGGAACGCGGCCAGACTCCGAAGGTTCTACGCCTAGTGACGGACCCTGTGTTTGTCTCCTTACCTCCGCCCTTTTTTATACATATTCGCTATATGTCTTTCTTTCTTTCTTCTCTTTTTCCTCAAGGACTTAAAAGGTTAAAATGTGTCTTGACTACACAATCTTGACGCACCATGCGTGCTCATTACACATGGGGGCTTCTTATTCAGAAGCTTAATATAATTATGCTCCAGGCTCTATGCCCCCTGTGCATGTGTTACTTTTCCAGATGTACCTTTTCTTCACCATTATATGCATCGATATGACTTAAGTTTTGGCCAAGCTGGGTTGCCTGGCTCTTGTGTTTATGCCCTACGTTCCCGTTAATTCAGCTAGGGCATAAGGGGAGCACCTCTGCGATTGTTACTGCCGGGTCAGCCGGACGTGTACCTCAGACTGGGTAAAGCCGAAAGCTAGCATTCTTAAGGTAATATTCGGTCGGCGAACAAAAGATGACTTTCACTTATTGCAATACCTGCCCCCAGATGTTTATATCCTACGTTTCTTTTCGTAGTTCGGACATGCACACTAATGCATGCGTACCCAGGGAAAGGAACCCTTAACGGAACTATTCTCCCTGGAAGATGTTTCTTACTATCCATGTAATATAACATAGCTAGTTGGGCACTTGTCTGTTCAAGCATTTATGACCCCTACGCCTGGTTTCCACGCGTACCCTGGTTTTTACATAACTGAGCGGGTATTCGGATACACTCCGGACTATCGGGTCCGGAGGTCGAAGCGAAAAGGTCCGCCATGACAAATGATTTACAATCCGGCTAGGGACAAAATATGTCACTTGAAGTACATAGTCACTTAGACTGACTAAATTCTTTTTCTATACCATCCAACAAGCTGTCTAGCCTACAATCCTGTTGGGAATACGTGGCGGCTAATTTTACCTAGTCATATACCAGACTAACGGGGATCTCTTTCCCATCAGACCCTATAGGTCCAACCTCGGCCATGTGATTCGGGTCAGCCTTGGTATATCGCGTCTTCACCATGGCCCAGGCTTCCCTTGCACCTTGTCGGCAGGCAGATATCTTCCATAATCGGAAGCGCCACCACGCTCCCTTGAGCATCTCTACGAGCTCCCCCATGCCTCCTGGTAGGGAGGCGGATGTCCACAAGGCCTGGGCAATGCCCTGCATCGCCTGCCGAACTTATTCGTGCAGTTGTGAGAGCTCTGGCAGAAGATCGCCCGCGGATCCGGGTATCTCCTCTTCGGGACGACCCATCAGCATACTTACAGATATAACTCTGTTAGCCGATTTCTTCGCTGAACTCTATATAAGTTCATTCAAGCACTTACTAAAAATGCCGCGTCGAAGCCTCTTATTCTCCTTTACAGAGTCAGCTAGCTGGGCCTGAACATCTTTTAGTTCAACGCCCAGCTGGGTATTGGCATCTTGGAGATCGTTTTTCTCCTGCCTAACCCGTGTAAGCACGCGCTCACCAGCCTCTAGCTATCGTTGAGGATGTTGCTCATCCCCTCGCACGATCTTCGGATTCACTCCGAGATCATCTGCATAATCAATTGTTAGATTTGCATGCATGCCGAATACTAACTGGTACATGTCATTTCATTCTTTTTTATCAGGACAAGTATTACCAGATGGGGCCTTCTTGGACTCCTCCATTTCGGCAACTGCGGACCGTAGCTGGGCTTTGCACTCCTCTAGATCTTGAGACAACTGGGTATTCTTCTCCATAAGAACCTACGCATATAATGATCCTTAAATCAGTTGTGCCAACTGTTTCAAGTCTCAGGGGCTACTGATATACATAATTATCAAATTTTTCTTACCCATATATCCTTTACATACTGGTCCGTGGCTCTGGCGAGGACATTTTGAGCAGCTCGGATCTACGTGTCTCTTGAGTTGAAGGCATCAAAGGCCTCTTTGAAGAAACCAGGGTCGCAGAGTACGGCCTGGCGACGCTTGTGATTCATGTCACTCTCCACTTAGGAATTCATAGCGGACAGCCTATCCGCATGCTCTATAGGAGGAACGTCCGGTGTTGTCCCCACGTTGGCATCAGCCCCTAAGTCCGGCTTTGGAGTCCGGCTGGTGGAGACGTGACCTGCAGGCTCTCCGGACACGGTCCGGCAAGCGTTTTTTCTGCCAGGAACCATGGACATTATTATATTTTAAAGATGACAACCATGGAGCAGGGTTCTTTTTCATACCTCTGCGACGGCGCCTCAGTCCTGACCGCCTTCCTTTTAAGCCTACCCAGCTTCGGTGCCCCTTGTTGATGAGTCACCGCAGGTTCGGCATGGCGCCCCGAGGTTCTTCCCTGTAAGACGTGATACGTGTGCGATGGGTGAACTGCAAAAAAGGGATCCTTCTTGAAAGTTGGGACTCCGTTTTTACTTACATGCGATGCAGGTAGCAGGCCAGGATAATCGGCTATGATGGCCCCAAGGCAACGTCACAGCTTAACTGATAGAACGTCCTATCGACGAGCTCCACAAATATGTCCAGATCTTCTTCGAGTCCGGGGTCGAGGGCCCGGTCAGGGTCCTCTGGCTGTGGAGACGGGTTGTGGACCTCCCTCACAGCTTTTCGCAATTCCTTCTATGAAATAGCAAGCTAAATATTTATGATGAAGAATGCGGGAAGGTCTGGGGTAAAAGGTAGCAGCTCACCTAGTTTGGAGGGTTGTACATGGAGAATTCGTCCCGTGGCTTAATGCGGATGAACTCCTATTCCTCTCCTTTGTACAAATCGGACAGTAATTTCACTAGAGCAGCGGCGGAGTCCGGACCTTTACAACCGCAGCGGGTGGCATCGTCTTCTCCATTGAAGTGCCACATGGGTTTCCCCTGATACTGAAGTGGTTGTACCCCCCGCATTATACATATTGACATAACCTCGACTATTGTCAGACCTGATTTGTCCAGCGTTTTTATCCTGCCCATCAGGTAAAGGACCTCTCTGTTATCTTCCTCCTGGGGGCTCCGAGGGCGCGAGCTGTGGTGTTTCTTCAAAAGGGCATTGTTAAACTCAGGAAGGCCCATCCGAATAGGGTCCGGAAGGGGGACGTCCTCTATATAAAACCACTCCGAAGGCCAGTCTTCGGATGTCTTCTTCGGAGTACCGGACAGGTATCCGGTCCCGGCGATGCGCCATATTTTGGCTCCGCCCACTTGATATATTGACCCCTCCTTTGTACGGGGCACGAGGCAGAATAGCCTCTTCCATAGCTCGAAATGAGCTTCGCATCCCAGAAACAGCTCGCAAAAGGCGACGTAGCCAGTGATGTGTAATATGAAGGCGGGAGTAAAGTTATGCAGCTGGAGGCCATAGAACTCCGGGAGCCCACGGAGGAACGGATGGATTGGAAATCCAAGTCCCCTCAATAAGTAAGGGACAAGGCATACCCGCTCCCTCTGGATGGGTTGGGAAAGCTCTCCGCTTGCTCCCCGCCATTATAAGTGGCTAGTCTAGCTCGGACGGGGACCATATACGCAGGAGGGAGAAACCCCCTGGGTCTGCAACTCTACTAATCGGTTGTGGGGGACGGAACACTTCTCCCAATTGACTGGCTTACTGCTACGGGAGCGAGAGGAGGAGCCGCGATGTTCGGCCATGATGGGATGGACTTTTACGGGCGCTCTTTGATGGATACTCGCTGTGGGAGGATGGTGTGATCTGGATCTGAGGATCCCTGACTCTTTAAATAGACGATTTGCTTACATGGTTAGGGTGGCAATTGTACAAATGCCCCGACTTCTCGCATTCGCTCGACACGTGGAAGATAGCCATTATTAAAGCACAGAAGCCGAGGAGTGCAACATTCAAGGGAAGCCGAACACTACTCGTTGCGACAGATACTCAGGATTTGGAGAAGAACCCGCCTTGCAATGTCGAAGACAATCTGCATGTCAGACTCATCGTCATTGAAGCCTGGTTCAGGGGCTACTGAGGGAGTCCGGGATTAGGGGGTCCTCGGACAACTGGACTATATACTTTGGCCGGACTGTTGGACTATGAAGATACAAGATTGAAGACTTCGTCCCGTGTCCGGGTGGGACTCTCCTTTGCGTGGAAGGCAAGCTTGGCAATTCGGATATGTAGATATCTTCCCTTGTAACCGACTCTGTGTAACCCTAGCCCCCTCCGGTGTCTATATAAACCGGAGGGTTTAGTCCGTAGGACAACAACAAGCATAATCATAGGCTAGCTTCTAGGGTTTAGCCTCTACGATCTCGTGGTAAATCAACTCTTGTAATACTCATATCATCAAGATCAATCAAGTAGGAAGTAGGGTATTACCTCCATCGAGAGGGCCCGAACCTGGGTAAACATTGTGTCCCCCGCCTCCTGTTACCATCGGCCTTAGACGCACAGTTCGGGACCCCCTACCCGAGATCCATCGGTTTTGACACCGACAACGGGCCAAGGCCATCGGCGCACCTTCGATATAGACCGACCGCTTGATGACGTCAAGCCGGGGCAGGCATTGACCAGCCACTTCACGAGCCCGAAGTAGCTGCCGGGTATGACTTTGGCAGGCCATAGCTGGATTATTAAATCCTTCATGGCTAGTTAGGGCACCCTATGCAGTTCTGCTAGTTGTTTTAGCTGATCAATAAAGAGCACCAGATGTTCTGGCCCAAGGTATTGTGACCAGAACAGCTTCTCCGTCGAGCTCCCCTCTTTGGCTCGGAAGAACTCCACAGCTTCGGCAACGCTGCGCGGTAGATCCGCAAACGCTCCTGGAGAACTCCAAATCCGGGTCAGTAAGAGAAATCTTCTCTTCACATACTTGCTCTGCATAATAAAGGCCTTACCCGCCGCGATTTTTCTGGCCTCTTGGATTTCCTGGAGGGCGCCCTAGGCTTCAATCCGGGCATCATGTGCGCTCTGGTGGGCCTTGGCAAGTTCGGACTCTTGATCCGCAATATTACGCTCCAAGGACTCGCATTTCTGCACAACGTCCTGGAGCTCCTGCTGGACCTCACCAACCCTGGCCTCGTGTTTCTTGCGAGCGGCTTGTTCCTTTGCTGCTCTCTCCCGGGCTTCGGCCAGCACCTTCTTGAGGGCCTCCACATTAGTCGCCGCTCCTAACAAATATCATGGCACTATGGTCAGCACAAATCATTCATCCCTTCTGGATCTACAAAAGGTCATTGCATACCTTGATGATCCACTAGCTATTTTTTCACGCGGCCGAGCCCTTCCTCGGTCTGCTCCAGACCCTGCTTCAGTTCGGATACCTCAGCAACATGAGAGGTCGTAGCCAACAAAGACGTCTGCTTATTCACATAGACATGTATGGTTAGTCTCCTGCGAAAATTAGTTGATCCTCTGTTCCGCTTTTCTTTTTGAACACCGAACAGTGTCTCAGGGGCTACTGTCTATACTATGACATTCTTTTTATACAATTGCGTCGCTTACCTCAAAGCCTATTAGAAGGCTTGTGCTGGCTTCGGTCAGTCCGCTCTTGGCGGACTGAATCCTCTCAACCACCGTACCCATGAGGGTACGGTGGTCCTCAACAATGGAAGTACTTCGCAACGCTTCCAATAGAGTATCCGGTGCCCTTGGATGGACAGAGGTCACCGGTGGAATTGGTGCGCCTCCTTGTTTCGAAGGAGGCTGCTTGCTGGATTCCGGAGCTGTATAGGTCCCCGGGATCGTATTCGGCTGGGGTCCGAATTGGATATGGCCCCCATCGCCAGTCTCCATGGGGATCTGCTCCCCCATGTGTCCGGCGGCCGAGGTATCATCCTCTGGCGCCACCATGACGGCCTCCTGTGCCTCACCCTAGGCCAGGACGGTCCTTCGGGACAGCACTTCAGCGTCCTCCGTAGCCTTGGGAGAGGAGGCCATCGGAAGGGACCCGCTGTCCATCACCTTCGGATCCAGCGAATTTCCCAAAGTTGAGGATCGCTCGAGGTCGGAACGAGCCGAACTACAAGTGCATGATTTAACATGTTAAAACTATGAAGTAAAGAGGCTGGGTATTTGTGTGCATTCGAGTACTTATGATTCAGCTAGGGGCTTATCCCTGGGGCGCCACTCAAAGCTGCTATTAATCTCCCACGCGGAGTTGTCCGTGGAGGAGGCCTTCCCCTTCTTGGATGCCTCTGCCTCCAGATGCATGGAGGCCTCCCTTTTCTTCCTTCCCCCCCCCCCCAGCCCCCTCAGTTGGATAATTGCTTTCCTCGTCTTCCTCATCATCGGTGGTGGGAGGGGAGTGGGTTTCGGCGTCTTCGGACATCACGTCCGAAGTGCCCTTATGGCGGAGACCACCTCTGGTCCCGTTGGCCTTCTTCTCCGGCATTTGATAGGGCACCAGAACTAGCATCTTCGTCAGAAGCGGGATAGCTGGTTCTTCGAGCAGCGGAGCCGGACAGCGAATATGCTCCACCTTCTTTTGTCCAGCCTTGAAAAAACAAATAGGGAAGCTTAGACATCTTCCTTAAGTATGCAAGTAAAGGATACACCTTAAAATGCGGAAAATTTACCGCACTAGCGGGAGGGGCCAGCTTGTGCCCGTGGTCCTCGATCATCGCCGGCCACGTCTCATTGGCCTTGAAGAGCACCTTCCAGATGTCTTTGTGTGTAGTGCCGAAGAACTATTGCAGGGTCTGGTGCTTGGCCGGATCGAACTCCCACAAGTGGCAAGTCCGGCTTTGGCACGGCAGGATCCGGCGAGCGAGCATCACCTGGATCACATTGACAAGCTTGACATTCTTGTCCACCATGTGTGTCTGAAGTGCTGTCAGCTCGTCTGACGAAGACCAGTCCAGGCCCTTCTCTAGCCAGGAGGTGAGCCACATCGGGGCACCGGACTGGAATTCAGGAGCCGCAGCCCAAGTGGCATCGCAAGGCTCTGTGACATAGAACCACTGTTGTTGCCACCCTTTGACGGTCTCCATGAAGGTACCTTTGGGCCATGTGACATTGGGCGGCTTGCTCACCATGGTGCCTCCGCACTCTGCATGTTGTCCGTCCACCACCTTCGGCTTCACGTTGAAGATCTTCAACCACATTCCAAAGTGGGGTGGGATACGGAGGAAGGCCTCGCACACGACAATAAATGTCGTGATATTGAGGAAGGAGTTGGGGGCCAGATCGTGGAAACCTAGCCCGTAGTAGAACATGAGTCCGCGAACGAATGGATGGAGAGGAAATCCCAACCCGCGGACGAAGTGGGGGATGAACACGACCCTCTCATGGGGCTCCGGAGTAGGGACGATCTGTCCCTTGGCCGGAAGCTGGTGGGCTATTTCCTTGGCTAAGTACCTGGCCTCCCGGAGCTTGGTTATGTCCTTCTCCTTGATGGAGGAGACCATCCACTTGCCCTGCGCTCCGGATCCTGACATGGCTGGAGTGCTTTTTTAAGATGGAAAGGATGGAAGCTTGGGCGCTGGAGCTCGAGAATGGATGGGCAGAGAGAAGGAAGGCGTGGGTGAAAGAGGTGAATCCTTATCCCTTTAAAAAGGCTGTGAATATCAAGAGCCTCCCCACTCGCCTTAAAACTCGCCTATTCCCCAAGGGTCGTGCAGACGGCGCGGTTGGATTATCCACGCCTGTACTAATGAGAATCCCGCAATAAGGGGACATGATCTCTGCTTTGACAAGACGTGCCAATAAAACCGCATCTTGAAACATGGAGCGGGAGGCTAAAAACGGTTCGAAATAATGACAGGGCTGTGACGTGATGTCACGCTACAAAAGTTGTCAGTGAATTGGACTCATAAAATATTATACTCTTTGCTTATGTGTGTGGTACTCGTTTTGTAGAGTCGGACACGTTCTCTGTGTTCGAAGGCTATTTGGAGTATTCGGAGGAGGAACCCGCCTTGCAATGCCGAAGAAAATATGCGCACCGGACACCTCGTCATTGAAGCCTGGTTTAGGGGCTACTAACGGAGTCCTGGATTAAGGGGTCCTCGGGCGTCCGACCTGTTGGACATGGGCCGGACTGGCCGTGAAGATACAAGACAGAAGACTCTCTCCCGTGTCCGGATGGGACTCACCTTGGCGTGGATGGCAAGCCTGGCGTTCGGATATGAAGATTCCTTTCCCTGTAACCGACTTTGTACAACCCTAGCTCCCTCTCGTGTCTATATAAACTGGACGGTTTAGTCCGTAGAGGCAATCATCATCATACAGGCTAGACTTCTAATGTTTTAGCCATTACGATCTCATGGTAGATCAACTCTTGTAACCCCATACTCATCAATATCAATCAAGCAGGATGTAGGGTATTACCTCCATCAAGAGGGCCGGAAACTGGGTAAAACTTCGTGTCCCCTGTCTCCTGTTACCATCAACCTTAGACGCACAGTTCGGGACCCCCTACCCGAGATCCGCCGGTTTCGACACCGACACCCGTAGGTTCGGTAATAGACATAAACCAAACCCCTTCGTTCAATGGCCGGTAGCGGAACCATGGATGTCCATATCGATCCCTATGATTACACAAATGGCATTCGAGTGAACCTTTGGTTATTGTGTGATGATCCCATTGCTTTGCCATACTTTACAAAACCCGAGGAGTGTCAGTATCCTCCTGATTCATCCACATGCTCACTATACCATTCCCCTCATTACCAATTTTGTTCTTCTTTCTCGTTGATGTGTTCCGGCATCCCTGTGACATAGTCACATGTGTCTAGCCAGACAACGCCGTGACACCGAGAGGGGCCCTAAGAATGTCTCCCCATCATCGGAGGAGCAAATCCTGCTCTCGAGCTATCTAGTCCATTGTCAAACTTTCCGATGAACCTTTAAATTGTCCTTATGATTATCGTGTTACAGATGACGTTTGAGCAACCCCAAAGTCCACAATATGGTACGAAGTGACTATGATACTCTCATGGTTTGAGGAACTAAAAACACATGCTAACACTCTGTCTTATAACAATTGATTTTAGACGATACTATCTTAAAGTATAACAAACAAGTTTGGTTCGATTCAATATGATCGTTCTTCTAACGTCATACTCTCACTATTGTTTTAGGACTATTGTTACACTTAACGACATCCTAAAATCAAGAAAACATGATCACCAACAACACTCGAGGCAGTCTTAGAGACAAGACTAGGAACCTATTCTTTACCGTTTATCATTTCACACGTGCATATAAGTTTTCCAGTGAATCGCATATTTCAGGATCATAGCAGTCATAGCATGAGATATAAACTCTTAATTATGACAATAGAAATATAATAAGACAATATTATTGTATTTAGGGCATATTTCCAACAGTCTCTCACTTGCACTAGAGTCAATAATCTAGTTAGCATATTTTCTTTTACACCAATGGCAATCCGGTGTCTGTACATGCTTTTCTTTGGCATCCGACAACCGTAAGTGCCACAGTGATGACGTTCATTAGTGTTCTGTACAAAAAGAAATAAACATGCAACCGACACCTAAAATCTAGCCATAGTGGAGAGGCAAAGACATGCTGCATGCAGAGGTGCATAAGGCCAACTCCAACGCGCGACCCCAGATGAACGTCCGCTTCGTCCGCTTTTCGTCCGTTTGGGGGTGGCACATGTCCACCCGGATTTGGGGATGCGGCGACCGTGCGCCAAACGCGCGGCCGCATTTCGGCCGCATCTTGTTCGTTCGCAGGCAGCAAAGCAAGGTTTTGGGGTCGGTGGTGCTGGAGGGCGCCCTGCGTCACCGAACGGCTAACCGGAAGAGGTTGGGGACGACGGGCGATGCCAACGGTCGTAGATTCTCTCCCACCGGCAACAAGAAGAACGCCAACCAAATGCTTTCCGGAAAGCCGGTGCGGAGACAACTCAAAACACATATGACTCAAAAGTATGACCCAAATGCTTTCCGGAACGCCGGCCAAATGCATATATACTATTTGTGTAAAACATATGTGTTTTCAGTCATAAATTTGCAAATTATTATTACGTCATTTTCAAATTCATGTCAATTTTGGTTATTATGGTATATACCGAAATCGTACCGAAATAATTTGGTATATACCGAAATCGAATCGTATTTTAACTTCATACCGTATTTACCAAAGTATTAATACCGTACAAATAAAAAAACCGAACCATGTAAACCGAATAAACCGAACACACAGAGGGAATTGTCGGTATTCTCCTAGCCATGGAATAGTGACCTACGTGTTCGACGCTATCCTGGCCTTTCGTCCTGATGGCTCGACTAGGCCTAGCTGCTGATGTGTTGCTGATTTGGGGCCCCTGCCGCATGGAGGCCCTGTGCGGCCGCACCGGCCGCACACCCTTAGGCCCGAGCCTGAAACTCGGCCCAAACTTGAGCCAAAAATGGGTCGACATCGGACAAAAAACGGACGACGATTTGTTTGCGGCCGCGCGTTGGAAGGCCCGTTTTGTCCATTTACCCTCAAACGAACGCGGGCGGACGGGATGGGGTTGCGCGTTGGAGTTGGCCTAAGGGAGGCAGCTAGGCGTCCTCTTAGAAGCCAGTCCAATCAAATTGGTCCGAATTGTCATGGAGCGTGCCAATATGAATGATGGCCAATGGCTAGCAAGGGAGCAGAGCATCTTGGGTGCCCCAGAAAGCACTATTTCATACTCCTAGCACTGACTTGGACGTTTGCAATGAGTTGCTTGCTTGCGCTGAAATCAATTTTTACCTGTGCTCCGTCATCATACGAGGTACGCCTGCACCCGCACATCTGTTTTCTTCCTTGTTTTGTCGTTGTTCATCTATGTATTTACTCGGTGGAAGTACACAGTGCAGCTGTTCTCATAAGAGTGGAGCCTTTTCATTCTGGAGTGGTAGGAGTATATACTTTTGAAAAGTCATGCAGCTTTGCTACGTCCACTCAACCTGACGGACATTGCAGTGCGAATCGCCTGCCAAAGTGCCCATCAGTCACTCTGATCTACTACTACTTCTGTCCCCCGAGCAGCGTCTGAATCTTCTAGTAGTTGGCCGCGTCATGTCATGCTAATTCACGATACTCACAGTCACAGATAGTCCAGTATTATTTTTTGCGAGGGATGCTAATTCATGATTAGATAGACTATATCTTTTTCTTTGTACAATTTTCTTCGTCATTTTGAGGCCCTTTCTTCTTCCTCGGCAAAGCGCAATTGTTCATACATATATATGTCCGCTCACAGTCACAGATAGTCCAAGAATCAAGTTTATGATGACTCCACATCGGACACTGAGACGAAACGGATATGAGGAACTCGGGCTTGCTTGCTATCCACACCGATCTTATCCGTTGTTCCTCTCCCCCATCGGAGAAGGGATCAAAGGAGGAAAAAGTCTAGGTAGAGAGCTAGCTGCCGTTTCAGCTTCCCAAGGTGGTGGCGACCGGCGCCATCGATCACTTCCAAAATCCCAAATTACAGCCTACTAAGCTGCCACCGGTGGTATTATTGAGCTTGGAGAGCTTGCAAGTGGGCGAACACACGGCGCACACACGCACTGCCCCGCCACGTGATGTGAGAGGGGTGTGTCTCTCTCCATCCCTCTCTTGATTCTCCATGCAACACGATAGATAGTGTTGTCCTGATGATATATGCCCTCCCGCGTACGTGCGTTCGTGTTTAGATCGGATGGGCGCGCGTATGCCTCCCCGCGTCTTGTCACCGCACTATACGTGTCCAGTCCGGTGAGGCCGGCTCCTCGATCTGCATCTGGTCGCTCATTGGCTCGAGTGTGGGGCTACCTGCATAGATGCCGATCTTTCTGCGGAATTGGACCGTTTGGTGTGGCACCATCACACCACGGAAGTCTAGTGCTGTGGGTCTCTAGGGTATGCAGCCTTGCACGTCATCTAACTAAAACATGCTACACAGCAGTTTTTTTTTTGCGGCAAATGCTACACAGCAGGTTATCAGGTAGCGTTTCATGATACACATGCGTGCATGGTATTCACTTGTGTGGCATAGCGTACGGCCTGCTCATGCGTACATGTATTCACTTGTGTGGTATCTCATGTCAAGACCATGATGCACACGTAGCTGTCGAGTTTCCGAAAAATGATGGCGGCAACACATGATGACTTTGATTTGGTGATGCTTCTCGAGTACACGGTCTCGAGCTCCCAGATGAAAACACTAGCTTTGACCCTAGTTGGTTATACCTGCAATGACAATGTATTTCTCTTTTTGCAGCGTCATCTTGTTGTAGGAATTGCTCGGACCTAATATTTGAGGTGAAAACCCATAATCCGCCCTTCAATGTTGGAGCCATGACAACGGCCAAATGTGCGTTTATTATGTTTATATTTTTTTAATACCTTATTTTGAGTCAAGAAAATCCATTCTTCAAAACAAATTAAGGTGGAAAGAAGGGAACTAGCACCCAACCGTATATATCCCTCACACAAAAAACACATATTCAGAAACTGCCGTCGTGTCATGTAAATTGCAGGTTGCGAGAGTGACCACCTTTGCTTTCCTGTGAGCGTGCCAAGATGGTCCTGGAGATTTCTCTCGCTTGCCTGGGTCCAAATCGGGCGGACATCAATCAACTGTGCATGTCTGTGTACCTACGTGCGTGACGCAGGCCCGCCCATGTATCATCGTCTTGTCCTTGTTGCCAGTTAATGTGGATTTTGCCTGGAAATATCTATCCTGATTTCACATGTACACCACCAACTTAGATGTTAAGTTTGGCTGCGAGATCTCTGGTATTAGGTCCGGACTATCAGCATTCCTTCATCAACTGGATAAGAGTAGCGACAGATGTTGATGGTGACTTCAAATTTACTATTGTATTTTTTTGTAAGGACTTTTGTAAATAATTAATAAAGTGGCTGCATGCATCGTTCAGATGCAAAGGCCGATGGTCTTCCTCTATTTTTTTTTTAAAAAGGACACCACCAACTTTTCCCAGCAAATTATCAGCAACTTACAGAGATCTCCATATGAGATCAACATGCGATTAGATCAGCAACTTAACATGAGTGAGCTAGAGGATTAATCCAAGGGGCGCCCTTGGATCAATCATGCAGTGCTGCCCATGGTGGGGGTCAAGGCAGCTAGCTAGCTAGGCCATAACTTACAATCGCAATCTCGAGTTCCTGGAGTGTCTGCTTATCGCAAGCTCGTTCAACGAGCCCCATGCTTTGCTGCCGCTGTGCTATCCATGTCTCTTAAACTGATCCATTTGTTTTGTATGAATAACAACACGCGCCATAGCAGATGCTTCCGTTGTTCGGTCTGGTTTTTGTCCACTCTGATCGGGCACTTGCTTGGTGGGATCGATGAGCTACTGTGTTTCTCATCGAGATCCTACACGCTACGGTACAAAGATACTCTACATCGTTTCTCCCTTTGCCTAGAAACCAATGCAGATGCAGGTACTTGTACGTTGTACTACGTACTACTGCCGCACTATATTATCTGCTTTGTTCGCATGCATGCAGACGAGCGTCAGTACAAAGCTGCAGGGCCGCGCCGCTGGCTGGCCGGACTCGTCGCTTGGCGGCATTGATAGTGGGCCGATCCCAGGAGGGGGTGGAGAAGAAGGAGACGAGAAGAGAAGAGAAGAGAAGAGGTCGGTTTTTAATAAATGTTATTACTATAAAATGTGCAATAATTCGCGCTAGCTAGCTCTTGTTGAGACCCTGATCTGATCGAATCGTCGGGGTTAAGATTTCGGAAGGCAGGGGCACGTGTGGGTGCCGGATGTGAGCATCGATCGGTCCGGGACTGGAGCCCCTGTCCGACGACGACGCCGGGGGGACTGTGCGCGCGCACTAGCGGCACGCGCATGTCGGATGCGGCACCGCCGTACGTACGTGACATGCGCCGTGCGGAGCCATCGAAAACGACGAGCGGCAACGACTGCTCACACGATGCCCCGATCGAGAGGTGCACGTACGCCTGCCTGCCTGCCTGCGTACTGGACTGGGTACGACTGCGAGCCACTCACAAGCAGAGCAGCGCGGGGGGCCTCTGCGAAATTGATTAAGCGCATAGCGAGTCCGTTTCGTTCTTGGACTGACGCTCCACTCTTCGCAATGAGCTGTGGAATTCTTGGGTCACTAGTCCCTCAGCAGTCACCTCCACTTGTGTTTCTACGTTCATAAGTCTTAGGACTTTTTCTAGTCCCAACTAAAAAGTCTCTAGTCCCTAAAAAGTCCCTCCCTGTTTGTTTGCAGAGACTAAAAAGTCTCTAGTCCCTTCCTAAAGGTTATTAAATGACCATATTGCCCCTAGTATATAGAAAAATAACAATCAAACAACACCATGGGGTGGCGGGCCATTAAATGTATGGAGGGGCATTGTTGGAAAAGTTCCAAAAAGTCCCAAAAAAGACTCTCCTTGAGAGTCTTCTTCATTTAGTCCCAAATGCCTAGTTTAGCCCTAAAAAGTCTCTCCCGTTTGGTAAAAAAGTCTCTAAGAGGGACTTTTTCTAGTCCCTACACAAAAAAGTCCCTGGAAACAAACACTCCCTTACTAATTTTGTGACTAAACTTTGCCAAAGTTTGCCACACCTAATGTTAGGCAAGTTTAACCAACTTAGATGAGTGTTTGGTTCAAACCACATCTTAGCCATGCCACATTTAGGCTCCACATGGCATACACACAAAAAGTGTGGCAAGATTTCCTTAGACTTGCCAACTTGTGGCTCTCATTTTTGATGAACTAATCTTAGACAAGTTTGACAAAAATGCGCGGCAAAGTGTGGCAATGCTAGTCCTAGGATCAAACAGCCCCTAAAACTCCGATGGACTTAGGGGTTGTTTGGATTGTGACTATGTTTGCCTTATGTTGCCACATTATTTTTGCCACACTTGCCTAGCTTGAGTTGCTCAAATTGTTAGCCACACTTTGGCTTGCCTAATGGCATCTTGCCACACTTTTTGTGTCTATAACATGTGGGGTTCACTACTCATAAAAAAATTCTTGCCATAGATGTGGCTAGAAGCAAACACCCACCTAACTTGGTCAAATTTGCCTAAGATGAGGTGTGGCAAAGTGTGGCAATATGTGGCTGGAAACCAAACAGCCCCTTAGACTTGATTATATCTCAGTCGATGCTATATTCCTATGATCTTGCACTAAGATCTGTGCAATTTCTTTTATTTTTTCCTACATGTTATGTCACTTCACTAAGACTTAGTTAAGTCTCCGCCGACTGAGACCCAACCACGCCCTTCAACTTTCCTCACCTCCACCGAGTCCCATCTATCTTTCATGCCGAGTACATCTACAATGCTTCCCGTGCCTTTTGGTCCTTCTGGGTTACCTGTGACATTCAGGCTTAAATAACAATTTTAGACTACTCATATCAATAAGGTGCATCTTTTTTAGAGCAATTTGAGGATAAATGACTGACTGAAAAGTTGATCCCGAGTGCGCATGTGTGAGCTCAAAATGTGCAAAACAGATTAGTATTGCCTTATGAAGCCAGTCTAAATCCTATGTGGTAGCCAGACGCAAACATCTAGGAACCAGTGGGTGAACGTGTGGGTTTGGTTAGGGCGTTACGCTACCTAACAACAAAACCGTTCTTTCGACAAGCTACAATTTTTGTAGTGACAACCTTGTAAAAGATCTATCTACCATGCTTTGAAATTTCAAGACCAAAGTCGATTTCATAACTTGAGAAAAAAATGATTATGAATAGTACCATAGTTCAACTCATGTGTGAATAATCATTGTTGGTACTATTTGAAGAGCCGTGGATTAAGTTTTGAAATGAAATTTTGGGACATAATGATGCCATCTTGTACTAATATTGACAAAATATTTTAACTTTTTTATGCGTATGTTGTACAGAAGCACCTTTCACCCTCTCTCTCTCACTTACGGCCGCTGGCGTCTTCTCGTTCCACATTGCACCATTTGTCACTAGTGGATCATGTTTTCTCTTTAGCACTTCATCTAGTGAACTTCCCTCCCTAGCCCTTCACTTTTCTACTGTATATGGTTAGGCCCGCCTTCACCACTCTCAGCGGTTCCGGCTCTAAGCTAGCCAAAATAGATGATTTTAGCGAGGAAAAAGTTTGCAGAAAAAGAAGACTACTATCTGCTAGCGCATCAATTACTTTCTTCCTCCTCTTCTTCTTGTCTTCTTATTATTTACTCAAACGACATTTGTGTATGTGACTTTGCCATAGACGTGAACCCATTTGCTGCTGCCTGCTATGCTTCACCTGCTTTGATCATGTCTCGAAGAAACGAAACATGATAATTATCGCAAAGACATAGTTGACCTATGTGGAAGTAGCTCACAAGGACATCAACCAGGAGGGTCATTGCCTTTGGCACAACAACTTCGAATGTAGCAAAGGCTCGGGGTTCTTTTCTTTCTGAAAAACATGAAAGGCCCTCTTCGGCTAACATACCCAAGGTTTTTTTTTTGGACATGCTACCCTATCCGTAATTTGAAATTTTTACACCAATTATAGTAAGAAACTAAGAATCATCAGTTCCACCGGTTGGTCGAAAGAAAAAAAGCTATACATCACATGGGAAAGATAACAAATAATCATCTTATTTAGACAAAAACAGGACAACATGCAGGGACACAACCAACATTTCTGTATAATAAATAGACTTTGTACTTGCAGCTTGTGGACGCACCAAATACGGCTGTGGCGACAGCGGCAAAGGGGCAGTCCCAGCCCCAGCCCCGGCACTCGCTCTCACCGATCCATCCATGCTCCCCCGCCCGAGTATCTTTTTCTCCTTCGCCCTAGCTTGAAAGGCCACATCGTCCGTACGTGGATTGCTGCGTTGATTTGTCCGGCATCTTCTAGTTCTAGCATGGTATTCGATGGCTCGATCGGAGCCGTGTGGGAGCGGTCGGCCCGGGCCCCGGCTGATGAGACGGCCGATCGGTGTCGTTCGTGTGGGCGCGAGTGGTTTCCTGACAACTCCTGTGGAATTGCGCACGTAACGGCAAATAAGTACCGTCCGTACGGGGCATGTGTTGGTCCCTGATAGGCTCTGCCTGCCGCCTGCTACCGCTTTCCGGCAAAGCCTCGGGTTGCGATCACAGGTAGCAACGCCGCGGCTCTTGGGGTTTTCTTCTTCGCTCCCTCTGCAGAGTTGCAGACATAAAAGACAGACTGGCTACAGCCCGAGTTCCATTTGGTCAGATTTTTCTTTCTAGAGAAAAGACTATTAGGACATCTCGCCAAAGCGCCAAAGCGGACTGTCAAAATCTTCACTATATGTCCGGACCATTTTTGTCACTCAAAAAACTTGTATATATCCGCTTAGCAGTATGCATGTATGAATTTCGGTATCCAAAAGACAAACGTGGTGGGCTTTGCCGGAGTTCAGACATACACTTTACCAATCGCATGCATGTTCTGCTCTTCTCTCTCCTCTCAACCACACATGCATGACCCCCTCTCCTCTCTCCCCTCCCAATTGGACACTAAGAGCATCTCCAGCCGCACCCCCAACAGCCCAAGGCGCCTTTTTTCCGCCACCACAAAAAAAATCCCCCAGTCGCGCCCCAGGACGCCGAATTCCCGTCGGTTCGGGCCATTTTTTTGGCCCGGTGATCTCAGGCCGAACCCAGCGCACTGGGGGCACTTGAGTGCTCCGGTGGAAGGAAAAGTGGCGCGTGGACCACCACTGTTAGGCGAGAAACACCTTTTCCCCGCCCAGATTTGACCCACATGCGGCAGAACGCCACTTCCCCTTTCGCCGACATGCCGATACCGGCGCCACCCCCCGCCCACAGCCGCTGCTCCGCCGCTAGAAAGGCCATTCCGCTCCTGGCCGAGCTTTCTAGGACTCCGACCATGCAGGCGAGGATACCGGTGGCTACCCACCCACCACGCCGCGAGGTGTTCGGCGATGGACTCCGACGAGGAGGAGGCATTCGCGGCTCTGATGGAGGAGGAAGCCGAGGCCGACACCGACGACGAAGAGCACCTCATGATCCTTGTCGCTCTAGTCGGCCTGTTCGCGAAGAATGCAAAGCCGTGGCGAGGTGGCTCGGTGCCGGGCTGCCACAAGAGCAAGCAGAGGCATCGAATGGAGGGCTATTGCTTGCTCTACGCCGACTACTTTGCCGACGCTCTACTAGACCGCGAGAATGTATTTCGGCGTCGTTATCAGATGAGACGGAAGCTCTTCCTCAAGATTGTGAATGCCATCCGGGAGTTCGCCAACTATTTCATTTGCAAGAAGGATTGCACCGGCACAGTTGGATTCTCCTCACTCTGGAAGTGCACGACAACTATGAGGATGCTTGCATACGGAGCTCCCTGTGATATACAGGAAGACTATGGACACATGGCCGAGTCCACCACCATTGAGTGTTTGTACAAGCTCTGCAGGGCAGTGGTGGAAGTGTTTGGACCACAATACTTGCGACCACCCAATGCTGAAGGCACTGCTCGGATCCTAGCACGGAATGAAGTAAGAGGATTTCTTGGGATGCTTGGAAGCATCGACTGCATGCATTGGGCATGGAAAAACTGTCCATTTGCTTGGCAGGGGATGTACAAAGGCGTGAAAGGATGTTGCAGTGTGGTACTTGAGGCAATGGCTACATAGGACCTCTGGATTTGGCACTCCTTCTTTGGTATGCCAGGAACTCACAATGACATCAACATCTTGCAGTGCTCAAATGTCTTTGCCAAGCTTGTTGAAGATCATGCTCCTCCGGTGAACTTCGAGGTCAATAGGCGCCACTACAACAAGGGATACTACCTAGCAGATGGCATCTATCCAATATGGTCAGTATTTGTGAAGACTATCTCAAACCCTATGCCAGGAGGCAAGAACTCCTACTTTGTGAAGTGCCAGGAGGCTTGCAGGAAGGATGTCGAGCGGGCATTTGGTGTGATCCAATCTCGATTTGCTGTTGTCCGGTACCCCGCTCTGACCCAGTCGAAATCTCATATGTGGGAGGTGATTAATTGTTCTGTCATCTTGCACAACATGATTATTGAGAGCGAGCAGGATGAGCCAGTGTTTAACACCGAACCATATTTCAGGAGGGGTCCTCTTGCAGCTGTTGATCACCAGGTAACGGCAGCATGAGCTGCCTTCCTCAATATGCGTCAGGAGATCCAAGATCCACAGATGCATCAGGAACTGCAGCACGATCTGGTGGAGCATCTATGGAGGCTCAAGGGCAACACCTAGTTCGATGTGTTTTAATTTGTGTTCGAATTATGAGCTTTCTTTGTTGAACTATTTGATTTGTATCGATTTCTTTGATGAACTTGTTGGGGAACATAGCATGCAATTTCAAAATATTTCCTAGGATCACGCAAGATCTATCTAGGAGATGCATAGCAACGAGAGGGGGGAGAGTGTGTCCACGTACCCTCGTAGACCGAAAGCGGAAGCGTTAGTTTAATGTGGTTGATGTAGTCGAACGTCTTCTCGATTCAACCGACCAAGTACCGAACATACGACACATCCGGGTTCTGCACACGTTTAGCTCGATGACGTCCCTCGAACTCTTGATCCAGCAAAGTGTCGAGGGAGAGTTTCGTCAGCACGACGGCATGGTGATGGTGAAGTGATCCGCGCTCGTATATAAAGGAGGGAGAGGGGAGGAGGCCGGCCTAGGGCGCGTCGAGTTGGCGGGAGTCCCACTTGGACTGCTTGTCCAATTCGGTCCCCTCTTTCCTTTTACCGGAAGGGGAAAGGAGGAAGGAGAGGGACAAGGAGAAGGAAAGGGGGGCCGTGCCGCCTCCCCTAGTCCAATTCGGACTCCTTCCCGGGGGGGTGGAGCTACCCCTTATGGGCTGCCTTGCCTCCCTCCTATGGCCCATGGCCCATATCTTCCCCCCCGGGGGGGTTCTGGTAACCCCCTGGTACTCTGATACGTACCCGATACTTTCCGAAACACTTCTGGTGTCTGAATACTATCGTCCAACATATCAATCTTTACCTCTCAACCATTTCGAGACTGATCGTCATGTCCATGATCTCATCTGGGACTCCGAACAATCTTCGGTCACCAAAACATATAACTCATAATACAAATCATCATCGAAGGTTAAGCGTGCGGACCCTACGGGTTCGAGAACTATGCAGACATGACCGAGACACCTCTCCGGTCAATAACCAATAGCGGAACCTGGATGCTCATATTGGTTCCTACATATTCTACGAAGATTGAGGGAGTCCTAGATTAGGGGGTGCCCGGATAGCCGGACTATACCATCGGCCGGACTCCTGGACTATGAAGATACAAGATTGAAGACTTCGTCCCGTGTCCGGAAGGGACTTTCCTTGGCGTGGAAGACAAGCTTGGCGATACGGATATGTAGATCTCCTACCATTGTAACTGACTATGTGTAACCCTAGCCCTCTCCGGTGTCTTTATAAACCGGAGGGTTTTAGTCCGTAGGACGAACAACAATCATATCATAGGCTAGCTTCTAGGGTTTAGCCTCCTTGATCTCGTGGTAGATCTACTCTTGTACTACCCATATCATCAATATTAATCAAGCAGGACGTAGGGTTTTACCTCCGTCAAGAGGGCCCGAACCTGGGTAAAACATTGTGTCCCCTGCCTCCTGTTACCATCCGCTTAGACGCAAAGTTCGGGACCCCCTACCCGAGATCCGCCGGTTTTGACACCGACATTGGTGCTTTCATCGAGAGTTCCTCTGTGTCGTCACTTTTTGGCCCGATGGCTCCTCCGATCATCAACGACGATGCGATCCAGGGTGAGACTTTTCTCACCGGACAGATCTTCGTATTTGGCGGCTTTGCACCACGGGCCAATTCGCTTGGCCATCTGGAGCAGATCGAAAGCTACGCCCCTGGCCGTCAGGTCAGATTTGGAAGTTTAAACTACACAGCGGACCTCCGCGGAGACTTGATCTTCGACGGATTCGAGCCGCAGCCGAGCGCGCCGCACTGTCACGATGGGCATGATCTAGCTCTGTCGCCGAACAGTGCCCTGGAGGCCGCACCCGCGTCAGCTTCGACCCTTAATTCGGAACCAACTGCGCCAATCAAGGATGGGTGGTTGGACACCGCCTCGGGGGCTGCAATCTCTACGGCGATCAAGCCGAACACCAGCCCTATTCTCTGTGAAGCCCGTGACTCCAAGGAGCCGGACTCCTCTCTAGACTCCGAGCCCTCCGCGCCCCTACCGATCGAACCCGATTGTGCGCCGATCATGGAGTTCACCGCCGCGGACATATTTCAGCACTCGCCCTTCGGCGATATTCTGAATTCACTAAAGTCTCTCTCTTTATCAGAAGAGCCCTGGCCGGACTATGGTCAGCAAGGTTGGGATGCGGATGATGAAGAAATTCAAAGCCCGCCCACCACCCACTTCGTAGCCACTGTCGATGATTTAACCGACATGCTCGCTTCGACTCCGAAGACATCGACGGTATGGACGCCGATGCAGGAGACGATCAAGAACCAGCGCCTATAGGGCACTGGAAAGCCACCTCGTTGTATGATATATACATGGTGGACACCCCAAAAGAAGGCAATGGCGATGGAACAGCGGAGGATGACTGTTGGGGAACGTTGCAGAAAACAACAATTTTCCTACGGTTTCACCAAGATCCATCTATGAGTTCATCTAGCAACGAGTGATCGGATGCATCTACATACCTTTCTAGATCGCGAGCGGAAGCGTTCAAAGAACGGGGATGAAGTAGTCGAACACGACGTGATCCAAATCACCGGAGATCCTAGCGCCGAACGGTCGGCACCTCCGCGTTCAACACACGTACGGTCAGCGTAACGTCTCCTTCTTCTTGATCCAGCAAGAGGGAAGAAGAGGTTGAGGAAGATGGCTCTAGCAACAGCACGACGACGTGGTGATGGTGGAGCTACAGTACTCCATCAGGGCTTCGCCAAGCACTATGGAGGAGGAGGAGGTGTTGGAGAGGGAGAGGGAGGCAACCAAAGGCGTGGATGAAAAGCCCTCCCTCCCCCACTATATATAGGAGGGCCTAGGGGGGGCGCCGGCCCTAGGAGATCCAATCTCCTTGGGGGCGGCGGCCAAGGGAGGTTTCCCTCCCCCCAAGGCACCTAGGGGTGCCTTCCACTAGTAGGACTCCTCCCCTTTGGAAACCCTAGGCGCATGGGCCCCTTGGGGCTGGTGCCCTTGGCCCATGTAGGCCAAGGCGCACCCCCTACAGCCCATGTGCCCCCCGGGGGTAGGTGGCCCCACCCGGTGGCCCCCCGGGACCCTTCTGGTGGTCCCGGTACAATACCGATAACCCGAAACTTGTCCCGATGGCCGAAACAACACTTCCTATATATAATTCTTTACCTCCGGACCATTACGGAACTCCTCGTGACGTCCGGGATCTCATCCGGGACTCCGAACAACATTCGGGTTACTGCATATACATATCCCTACAACCCTAGCGTCACCGAACCTTAAGTGTGTAGACCCTAGGGGTTCGGGAGACATGTAGACATGACCGAGACGACTCTCTGGTCAATAACTAATAGCGGGATCTAGATACCCATGTTGGCTCCCACATACTCCACGATGATCTCATTGGATGAACCACGATGTCGAGGATTCAAGAAACCCCGTATACAATTCCCTTTGCCAATCGATATGTTACTTGCCCGAGATTCGATCGTCGGTATCCCAATACCTCGTTCAATCTCGTTACCGGCAAGTCACTTTACTCGTCCCGTAATGCATGATCCCGTGACCAGACACTTGGTCACTTTGAGCTCATTATGATGATGCATTACCGAGTGGGCCCAGTGATACCTCTCCGTCATACGGAGTGACAAATCCCAGTCTTGATCCGTGTCAACCCAACATACACTTTCGGAGATACCCGTAGTATACCTTTATAGTCACCCAGTTACGTTGTGACGTTTGGTACACCCAAAGCACTCCTACGGTATCCGGGAGTTACACGATCTCATGGTCTAAGGAAAGGATACTTGACATTGGAAAACTCTAGCAAACGAACTATACGATCTTTAAGCTATGTTTAGGATTGGGTCTTGTCCATCACATCATTCTCCTAATGATGTGATCTCGTTATCAATGACATCCAATGTCCATAGTCAGGAAACCATGACTATCTGTTGATCAACGAGCTAGTCAACTAGAGGCTTACTAGGGACATGTTGGCGTCTGTTATTCACACGTGTATTACGATTTCCGGATAACACAATTAAAGCATGAATAAAGATAATTATCATGAACAAGGAAATATAATAATAATGCTTTTATTATTGCCTTTAGGGCATATTTCCAACAGTCTCCCACTTGCACTAGAGTCAATAATCTAGTTACATTGTGTTGAATCGAACACCCATGGAATTCTGGTGTTGATCATGTTTTGCTCTAGGGAGAGGTTTAGTCAACGGATCTGCTACATTCAGGTCCGTATGTACTTTACCAATATCTATGTCTCCATCTTGAACATTTTCACGAATGGAGTTGAAGCGACGCTTGATGTGCCTTGTCTTCTTGTGAAACCTGGGCTCCTTAGCGAGTGCAATAGCTCCAGTGTTGTCACAGAAGAGCTTGATCGGCCCCGACGCATTGGGTATGACTCCTAGGTCGGTGATGAACTCCTTCACCCAGATTGCTTCATGTGCTGCCTCCGAGGCTGCCATGTACTCCGCTTCACATGTAGATCCCGCCACGACGCTCTGCTTGCAACTGCACCAGCTTACTGCCCCACCATTCAAAATATACACGTATCCGGTTTGTGACTTAGAGTCATCCCGATCTGTGTCGAAGCTAGCATCGACGTAACCCTTTACGACGAGCTCTTCGTCACCTCCATAAACAAGAAACATTTCCTTAGTCCTTTTCAGGTACTTCAGGATATTCTTGACCGCTGTCCAGTGTTCCTTGCTGGGATTACTTTGGTACCTTCCTACCAAACTTACGGCAAGGTTTACATCAGGTCTGGTACACAGCATGGCATACATAATAGAACCTATGGCTAAGGCATAGGGGATGACACTCATCTCTTCTATATCTTCTGCCGTGGTCGGACATTGAGCTGAGCTCAATTTCACACCTTGTAGCACAGGCAAGAACCCCTTCTTAGACTGATCCATATTGAACTTCTTCAATATCTTATCAAGGTATGTGCTTTGTGAAAGATCTATGAGGCGTCTTGATCTATCTCTATAGATCTTGATGCCTAATATATAAGCAACTTCTCCAAGGTCATTCATTGAAAAACTCTTATTCAAGTAGGCCTTAATGCTGTCCAAGAGTTCTATATCATTTCCCATCAAAAGTATGTCATCTACATATAGTATGAGAAATGCTACAGAGCTCCCACTCACTTTCTTGTAAACACAGGCTTCTCCATAAGTCTGCGTAAACCCAAACGCTTTGATCATCTCATCAAAGCGAATGTTCCAACTCCGAGATGCTTGCACTAGCCCATAAATCGAGCGTTGGAGCTTGCACACCTTGTCAGCATTCTTAGGATCGACAAAACCTTCCGGCTGCATCATATACAATTCTTCCTTAAGGAAACCATTAAGGAATGCTGTTTTGACGTCCATTTGCCATATCTCATAATCGTAGAATGCGGCAATTGCTAACATGATTCGGACGGACTTCAGCTTCGCTACCGGTGAGAAAGTCTCATCGTAGTCAACCCCTTGAACTTGTCGATAACCCTTAGCGACAAGCCGAGCTTTATAGATGGTCACATTACCATCCGCGTCTGTCTTCTTCTTAAAAATCCATTTATTTTCTATGGCTCGCCATTCAACGGGCAAGTCAGTCAAAGTCCACACTTTGTTTTCATACATGGATCCTATCTCGGATTTCATGGCTTCTAGCCATTTGTCGGAATCCGGGCCCGCCATCGCTTCTTCATAGTTCGAAGGTTCACCGTTCTCTAACAACATGATTTCCAGGACAGGGTTGCCGTACCACTCTGGTGCGGAACGTGTCCTTGTGGACCTACGAGGTTCAGCAGCAACTTGATCTGAAGGTTCATGATCATCATCATTAACTTCCTCTCTAGTCGGTGCAGGCACCTCAGGAATATTTTCTTGAGTTGCGCCATTTTCCGGTTCAAGAGGTAACACTTCATCAAGTTCTACTTTCCTCCCACTTACTTCTTTCGAGAGAAAATCCTTCTCTAGAAAGGATCCATTCTTGGCAACAAAGATCTTGCCTTCGGATCTGAGGTAGAAGGTATACCCAATAGTTTCTTTAGGGTATCCTATGAAGACGCATTTTTCCGACTTGGGTTCGAGCTTTTCAGGTTGAAGTTTCTTGACATAAGCATCGCATCCCCAAACTTTTAGAAACGACAACTTAGGTTTCTTCCCAAACCACAATTCATACGGTGTCGTCTCAATGGATTTCGACGGAGCCCTATTTAAAGTGAATGCGGTAGTCTCTAAAGCATAGCCCCAAAAAGATAGCGGTAAATCGGTAAGAGACATCATAGATCGCACCATATCTAATAGAGTGCGATTACGACGTTCGGACACACCGTTACGCTGAGGTGTTCCAGGCGGCGTGAGTTGTGAAACTATTCCACATTTCCTTAAGTGTGTGCCAAATTCATGACTCAAGTATTCTCCTCCATGATCTGATCGCAAAAACTTGATTTTTCTATCACGTTGATTCTCAACCTCACTCTGAAATTCCTTGAACTTTTCAAAGGTTTCAGACTTGTGTTTCATTAAGTATATATACCCATATCTACTCAAGTCATCAGTGAGGGTGAGAACATAACGATAGCCATCGCGAGCCTCAACACTCATTGGACCGCACACATCAGTATGTATGATTTCCAACAAGTTGGTTGCTCGCTCCATTGTTCCTGAGAATGGAGTCTTGGTCATTTTACCCATGAGGCATGGTTCGCACGTGTCAAATGATTCATAATGAAGAGACTCTAAAAGTCCATCTGCATGGAGCTTCTTCATGCGTTTGACACCTATGTGACCAAGGCGGCAGTGCCACAAGTATGTGGGACTATCATTATCAACCTTACATCTTTTGGTTTTCACACTATGAACATGTGTAGCATTACGCTCGAGAAAGAATAAACCATTCACCATCGGAGCATGACCATAAAACATATCTCTCATATAAATAGAACAACCATTATTCTCGGATTTAAATGAGTAGCCATCTCAAATTAAACGAGATCCCGATACAATGTTCATGCTCAAAGCTGGCACTAAATATCAATTATTGAGGTTTAAAACTAATCCCGTAGGTAAATGTAGAGGTAGCGTGCCGACGGCGATCACATTGACCTTGGAACCATTCCCGACGCGCATCGTCACCTCGTCCTTCGCCAGTTTCCGCTTATTCTGCAGCTCCTGCTTTGAGTTACAAATGTGAGCAACTGCACCGGTATCAAATACCCAAGAGCTACTGCGAGTACTGGTAAGGTACACATCAATTACATGTATATCACATATACCTTTCGTTTTGCCGGCCTTCTTGTCCGCTAAAAATTTGGGGCAGTTCCGCTTCCAGTGACCACTTCCCTTGCAATAAAAGCACTCAGTCTCGGGCTTGGGTCCATTCTTTGGCTTCTTCCCAGCAGCTTGCTTACCGGGCGCGGCAACTCCCTTGCCGTCCTTCTTGAAGTTTTTTTTACCCTTGCCCTTCTTGAACTTAGTGGTTTTATTGACCATCAACACTTGATGTTCCTTCTTGACTTCTACCTCTGCTGATTTCAGCATTGAAAATACCTCAGGAATGGTCTTTTCCATCCCCTGCATATTGAAGTTCATCACAAAGCTCTTGTAGCTTGGTGGAAGCGACTGGAGGATTCTGCCAATGACCGCATCATCCGGGAGATTAACTCCCAGCTGAGTCAAGCGGTTATGTAACCCAGACATAGTGAGTATCTGCTCACTGACAGAACTATTTTCCTCCATCTTACAGCTAAAGAATTTGTCGGAGACTTCATATCTCTCGACCCGGGCATGAGCTTGAAAAACCATTTTCAGCTCTTCGAACATCTCATATGCTCCATGTCTCTCAAAACGCTTTTGGAGCCCCGGCTCTAAGCTGTAAAGCATGCCGCACTGAACGAGGGAGTAGTCATCAGCACGTGTCTGCCAAGCGTTCATAACGTCTTGGTTCTGTGGTACGGGAGCTTCACCTAGCGGTGCTTGTAGGACATAATCTTTCTTGGCAGCTATGAGGATGATCCTCAGGTTCCGGACCCAGTCCGTGTAGTTGCTGCCATCGTCTTTCAGCTTGGTTTTCTCTAGGAACGTGTTGAAGTTGAGGACTACGTTAGCCATTTGATCTACAAGACATATTGTAAATATTTTAGACTAAGTTCATGATAATTAAGTTCATATAATCAAATTATTCAATGAACTCCCACTTAGATAGACATCCCTCTTCTAGTCATCTAAGTATAACATGATCCGAGTCAACCAGGCCGTGTCCGATCATCACGTGAGACGTACTAGTCAACGTCGGTGAACATCTTCATGCTGATCGTATCTTCTATACGACTCATGCTCGACCTTTCGGTCTTCTGTGTTCCGAGGCCATGTCTGTACATGCTAGGCTCGTCAAGTCAACCTAAGTGTTTGCATGTGTAATTCTGTCTTACACCCGTTGTATGTGAACGTTGGAATCCATCACACCCGATCATCACGTGGTGCTTAGAAACGATCGAACTGTCGCAACGGTGCACAGTTAGGGGGAACACTTTCTTGAAATTAATATGAGGGATCATCTTATTTACTACCATCGTTCTAAGTAAACAAGATGCAAAACATGATAAACATCACATGCAATCAAATAATAATAGTGACATGATATGGCCAATATCACATAGCTCCTTTGATCTCCATCTTTGGGGCTCCATGATCATCTTGTCACCGGCATGACACCATGATCTCCATCATTGTGTCTCCATGAAGTTGCTCGCCAACTATTACTTCTACTACTATGGCTAATGTGTTTAGCAATGAAGTAAAGTAATTTACATGGCGTTTCTTAATGACACGCAGGTCATATAAAAAATAAAGACAACTCCTATGGCTCCTGCCGGTTGTCATACTCATCGACATGCAAGTCGTGATTCCTATTACAATAGCATGAACATCTCATACATCACATATAGATCATTCATCATTCATCACAACTTTGGCCATATCATATCACAAAGCACTTGCTGCAAAAACAAGTTAGACGTCCTCTAATTGTTGTTGCAAGTTTTACGTGGCTGAAATAGGGTTCTAGCAAGAACGTTTTCTTACCTACGTGAAAACCACAACGTGATTTGTCAACTTCTATTTACCCTTCATAAGGACCCTTTTCATCGAATCCGCTCCAACTAAAGTAGGAGAGACAGTCACCCGCCAGCCACCTTATGCAACTAGTGCATGTTAGTCGGTGGAACCGGTCTCACGTAAGCGTACGTGTAAGGTTGGTCCGGGCCGCTTCATCCCACAATACCGTCGAAGCAAGATAAGACTAGTAGCGGCAAGAAAGTTGACAACATCTACGCCCACAACAAATTGTGTTCTACTCGCGCAAGAAGAACTACGCATAGACCTAGCTCATGATGCCACTGTTGGGGAACGTTGCAGAAAACAAAAATTTTCCTACGGTTTCACCAAGATCCATCTATGAGTTCATCTAGAAACGAGTGATCGGATGCATCTACATACCTTTGTAGATCGCGAGCGGAAGCGTTCAAAGAACGGGGATGAAGTAGTCGAACACGGCGTGATCCAAATCACCGGAGATCCTAGCGCCGAACGGACGGCACCTCCGCGTTCAACACACGTACGGTTAGCATAACGTCTCCTTCTTCTTGATCCAGCAAGAGGGAAGAAGAGGTTGAGGAAGATGGCTCCAGCAACAGCACGACGGCGTGGTGATGGTGGAGCTGCAGTACTCCGTCAGGGCTTCGCCAAGCACTATGGAGGAGGAGGAGGTGTTGGAGAGGGAGAGGGAGGCAACCAAAGGCGTGGATGAAAAGCCCTCCCTCCCCCACTATATATAGGAGGGCCTAGGGGGGGGCGCCGACCCTAGGAGATCCAATCTCCTAGGGGGGCGGCGGCCAAGGGAGGACCCCCAAGGCACCTAGGGGTGCCTTCCACTAGTAGGACTCCTCCCCTTTGGAAACCCTAGGCGCATGGGCCCCTTGGGGCGGGTGCCCTTGGCCCATGTAGGCCAAGGCGCACCCCCTATAGCCCATGTGCCCCCCTGGGGCAGGTGGCCCCACCCGGTGGGCCCCCGGGACCCTTCCGGTGGTCCCGGTACAATACCGATAACCCCGAAACTTGTCCCGATGGCCGAAACAGCACTTCCTATATATAATTCTTTACCTCCGGACCATTCCGGAACTCCTCGTGACGTCCGGGATATCATACGGGACTCCGAACAACATTCGGGTTACTGCATATACATATCCCTACAACCCTAGCGTCACCGAACCTTAAGTGTGTAGACCCTACGGGTTCGGGAGACATGTAGACATGACCGAGACGACTCTCCGGTCAATAACCAACAGCAGGATCTGGATACCCATGTTGCCTCCCACATACTCCACGATGATCTCATCGGATGAACCATGATGTCGAGGATTCAAGCAACCCCGTATACAATTCCCTTTGCCAATCGGTATGTTACTTGCCCGAGATTCTATCGTTGGTATCCCAATACCTCGTTCAATCTCGTTACCGGCAAGTCACTTTACTCGTACCGTAATGCATGATCCCGTGACCAGACACTTGGTCACTTTGAGCTCATTATGATGATGCATTATCGAGTGGGCCCAGTGATACCTCTCCATCATACGGAGTGACAAATCCCAGTCTTGATCCGTGTCAACCCAACAGACACTTTCGAAGATACCCGTAGTATACCTTTATAGTCACCCAGTTACGTTGTGACGTTTGGTACACCCAAAGCACTCCTACGGTATCCGGGAGTTACACGATCTCATGGTCTAAGGAAAGGATGCTTGATATTGGAAAACTCTAGCAAACGAACTATATGATCTTTAAGCTATGTTTAGGATTGGGTCTTGTCCATCACATCATTCTCCTAATGATGTGATCTCGTTATCAATGACATCCAATGTCCATAGTCAGGAAACCATGACTATCTGTTGATCAACGAGCTAGTCAACTAGAGGCTTACTAGGGACATGTTGGCGTCTGTTATTCACACGTGTATTACGATTTCCGGATAACACAATTAATGCATGAATAAAGACAATTATCATGAACAAGGAAATATAATAATAATGCTTTTATTATTGCCTCTAGGGCATATTTACAACAATGACACCTCCAACACTAGTGCAGAACCGGGCAATAGCACCGGTTCGTAAGGCCCTTTAGTGCCGGTTCCATAACCGGCACTAAAGTGTGGGCACTAAAGCCCCCCCCCCCCTTAGTACCGGTCCAGCACAAACCGGTGCTAAAGGGCAACCACGTGGCATGAGCCAGCTCCGGGGGCCGGGAGCCCTTTAGTACCGGTTGGTAACACCAACCGGTACTAAAATGTTTGGGGGTTTTTTGGTTTTATGATTTCTTTTTCATTTAATTTTGTGTTTTCCATTTTAATTCTTTTTCGTTTGCTGGTATTTTACGATACTACACATTGTACACGTTATGCATATATATGGTAGCTAGTAGAACCAATCATATATATATATAGATCATCAATGTCTCACAAACCACCATATTAATTAACACATACACACATGTATAGCTATATACAATTTCTCATACATATGCATGTTGCCTTCGGAGCCAGTTGCATTAGCCTAATTGGTGCCTTCGGAGCACGATGACAAATTGGAAGTGGTTCATGACCTGGTCGATGGGGGCGGTAGCGGGTAATAGTATTCTCCCTTCGGATTTATGACCTGGTCGAGCAAAAATCCCGCTATTTCCTCTTGAAGTGCTTCTACGCGCTCCGTTTCTAGGAGCTTGTCCCGCACCTTTGTGAACTGTTAAGAAGGAGATCAATATGCATGTGTATTAGTTATGTGACTAGATATCGATAATGGTGCACAAATTGTGAATAGTGTTCTGACAAGCGTACCCATTCCTGTCTTTGAGATCTGCTCCTTTCGGACGCCATCATGTGAATGTTCTCGCAAATGCGGTATGCACACAGATCAGTCCCCTGCGCCTGCTTTATGGCCTTTACGAGAATGGAATTTAATTTGATCAGATAATAATTAATCAAGCATGATAATATTAAAAAGATGGCAGCTAGCTAGCACTACTTAATTACTTACCTTGGGTCGAAGCCATCTCAGCTGTCGTTTCCATTCGCCTTCCGTTTTGCTGATGAACCTTGCCCAAGCCCTGCCCGCCGACAAAGAAAATGAATAAAGGGGTTATTAAATAGTTCATATCATGAAATGACGAACTAAATAGGCCGAGATATATAGTTAATAATGATTGAAATTACCTGTTGACTATCCCAAACAAGATGTTATAGTCACTATTTTCTTTGAGTAGTGAGTCCAGTATTTCAACTGTTCCTTCGTCAACTTTAATGATACACAAGATCCAGTGAAATTTGCATGCACACACGTTTGCATGTCTTAATTAAGCGGGCATATGTAAGCAAAAATATGTAGCTAGCTAGCTAGTAGGCAAAAACAGAGAATTTGTAGTACAAGGAAGTGTGACTCACTGGAAGTTGTAAGGAAGTAGTATATCTTCATTGTATTTGAAGCGCTTCAAGAACTCGAACATGCTGTCCTCTACCTGCTTTTCATAATGCTTGCTTATTTTCCATGTGTATTCATTAATGGTGTTTGGGTCAATGAACCCAATGCCATAGCGTCCACCTTTTTTCATTCATACATCTTCATCCTGCATAATACCACAGAAAAGAATATAGTGAGGATAATTACAGGTAATGATTGATCAAAAGGATCAGTACAGCTAGCTTGAGACTTCAATTACAGAAAGAAATCACTTACAGACAATAGCAACTGACGATAGATTTGTCGAGTGCATCTTGATTGTATAACTGAAACAGTTCAGAATACTCAACGGTCACAGGTTTCTCATGGTAGTAATGATCCTTGTTGACTTGCACCATGAGGGACTATCGATCGGATCTCTTGGTAATGTCCATGTACCATTGATGCAATTCATACATTCTCGTTGGGAGCTTCTTGACATCTTCTGGCTTGACCAAAGGTTGGCCCCAGACATATTTCCATTTTATTTCCTCCTCTGTAAGCACAGGCATGTCCTCGATCTCGAGGAGTTGTCCAACAGTGATCTTGAGTTCTTCAGCCTACGTTATATGCTGCTGGGTTATTACAACATCGCCCACCTGGGGAACGTAAACTGTTTGCCCACAATAATATTGGCCGCGCGTACTATCACGTGTTGTTGGCGGCACAACAAGCGAGGGGATCAGTTGCACCCACTGTTCTCCCAGCTGGGCAACGGTTCTCCCACATTTTTTGACAGCTGCTTGTTGATGTTTGCTCGAGCTCGAGCTCGCCTCCTTCTGTAGACATTGTTGATGCAACTTCCTGATGTGGCGCTCATAGTCTGTGTCAACAGGCTTAGGAGCTGGTGGTTTAGCCATACGAACGAAGTGGTGAAGAACTTCCACATGCACTTTCTCCCTTGGCGGCGGTGGCGGTTTTGGTCCAAAATGGGCGTCGACTTCTTCCTGCACTATGGCATTGGTTTGCTCCTCGGTCCTGTCGTAAGCCCTCTCAGGAAGAGGAGTACTGAGGTTTGGACCATATTTATATCGCTTGCCTCCGTCTGTACTTCATGTATTATGACCTCGACTGGTACCGCTACGCACCATAGCTGCGGGGTGTCTCTTCTGCGATTGCTGAGGCGGCGGAGATGGCTGACGGGGCTGAGTTGGACGAGGAGGAGTGACCTGAAGCTGTGCCGGACTTGGAGGAGGAGTGGCCTGACACTTTGCCGGACTTGGAGGAGGAGTGGACGCCTGACGCTATGTCGGACTCGGAGGAGGAGTGGCCTGACACTTTGCCGAACTTGGAGGAGGAGGAGTGGCCTCATGCATTGGTGGACTTGGAGCGGGAGTCTGCTGACTCGGTGGCGGACTTCGACGAGGAGTCGGGTGACGCGGTGTCAGTGGCCTTCGAAAGATGATGCAATCCTTTCTCGATAGGATGACATGATGTATGGCCTCTCCCAATGTGTGCTCGTCGTCACCTCCAGGAATGTCAAGCTGTAGCTCCGAATATGGGTCCACCACCTCATCAACCAGGACACGAGCATAGCCCGCTAGAATCGGGTTGCAATGGAAGGTTGCCTCGGGGGAATTTGAAAAAGCAACGACGTCCGCCACTTTCATGGATATGTTCTTCATTTTGAAGTGTAGCTCGCAGTTAGTGTTCTCCGTGATGTCATCCATGGGGTATCTATCCAGCACTGCGTCGCCCGGGGCGGAACCCACGCTGCTTCTCGGCATGGATGGGGCGGTGCTATCCAATGCTGGATCATCCGCTAGCTGCTGCAGCTGCTGAGACCCCCTTTGCTGGCTAAGTGAGTCGATCTGCTCCTGCTGCCGCTGGAATTTAACTGCCAATTCCGCTTGACTTGCTTCTAGGCCTTGAAGGCGTTCATAGTCCCGCTTCCTCTGCTCCTCCTCCATCTTCCTCTTCTTCTCCTCCGCAATCTTCTTTCTCGCATGGATTCTGTAGTCGGCGTTCCAGTCCGAAAACCCCTCATACCACGGAATAGCGCCCTTGCCTCGTGTTCTTCCCGGGTGTTCAGGATTTTCCAAGGCACGCATAAGCTCGTCGTTCTCTCTGTTGGGCTGGAACACCCCCGATCGAGCCTCTTCTATTGCAACAAGTATCGCATCGTCGGCTCCGTTCAGACATGCCTTCGTCGAAACATTGCCTGTCTTCGGGTCCAACTCCCCCCCCATGCGCATAGAACCAAGTCCTGCACCTGGGGGGCCAGCTCTTAGTAACCGGAGTGACACTTGCATCCTCCATCTCTTTCTCAGACTTATCCCACTTAGGCATTGCCACTGCGTAGCCACCTGGCCCCAGCTTATGGAACTTATCCTTTTTTCGGCATTCTTCTTGTTTATTCTCGACCGTTCCTTAGCTAATTCTGAATCCTTGAATTTCACAAAATCATCCCAATGAGCACTTTGATTCTCTAGTATCCCCTCGAATACTGGAGTCTTCCTTCCTCCCTTGACGTACTTCTCCCACGTTGTTCTCTTGTGGTTCTTGAATGCAACCGCCATCTTCCTAAAAGCAGTGTCCTTGACTTTCTGCACATCTGCTTCTGTGAAATGATCTGGTAGGGTGAAATGTTCCATGAGAGTATCCCAAAGCAGTTTTTTTTGATTCTCGTCGACAAAAGTAACATTTGGACGTGGCTTTGCTGGCTTTCTCCATTCTTGAAGGGAGATCAGGAGTTGGTCCTTCCCAAGAACTCCGCACTGATGAACGAACTTGTCCGCAATCTTCTTAGGCGCTAATGGTTCGCCATTAGGTTTGAATGCCTCGATATTGTACTTTACGCCCTCCTTCAACTTTTTGTTCGGGCCTCGTTTCGTCCTTTTGCCTAAAGATTTGCTCGACCCGGATGGCTGAAAGAAGAAAGATCGATTCGTTAATATATCTTCAACTCATTTATAACATGCGATGATCACCAGATTCCTGCTTATATAAATATATATACCTCGCCGGTGTTTGTTGTTTCAGTATCAACATGTTCGTCGTCGTAGTTCATGACTTCATCAATTCGGTCATCGCGATCGAATATCATATCACCCTCTCCGGTGTTGTTTAGAAATTCGGAGCCGTCAAAATCTTCTTCATCCCGATCATCATCTGGCCCGCGTATGATATCGAACATGGTCTGTTCTCTCTCTCTCTCTGTCGGTATTGGCCGCCATAGCTTTTATTTAACTATGCCAAAAGAAATATAAAACAATTTAGTATAATCTCGAATAATAGATATAATCTCGAATACATCGTCTCGAATAATAGATATAATCTCGAATACATCGTCTCTAATAATAGATTTAATCTCGAATACATCGTCTCTAGGGCTGGAATTCGAGCCGAGTCGAGCCAGCTCGGCTCGACTCGCTAGAGCTCGTTTCGTTAACGAGCTAGCTCGAATCGACTCGTTATTATTAACGAGCTCAAATCCAAGATTGGCTCGACTCGTATAACTCGCGAGCTGGCACGTTTAGCTTGTTAAGCTCGTTAAAGATATGAACATAAAACCCTCAAACATTATAAAAATTATTATGTATATATTAAACATATATATCACTAAACAATAGTAATTTCCTTGTAGCGCATGAGTCTCCTAGACGGTTGGGCCTTCAACGGCTAGGCCTTGTGTTGTGCGCCTGGGACATAGGGTACTGAGTGGCTGATCTTTTTTTATATTGGGAGTGGCTGATCTTTTGTACCAAGCCTAACGAGTTACACGAGTACTCATGAGATTGGCTTGTTTAACTTGGTCTATAAACGATCTTAAACTAAAGCTCGGCTCGACTCGTTATTCTTCGAGTTCGAGTCGATTCGAGCCGAATCACGAGCTACTCGTTTAGCTCACGAGCTTCGAGCTTTTTTTCCAGCCCTAATCGTCTTGAATAATATATAATATTGAATAGTACATCACTGGCTAGGTAGCTAATTAAAGATCGAATACTACAAAAGAATCTAGGACACTCGCGGTTCCTGCGGCGCGGGCGGTGGACACCCAAAGAGAAGGAACCCTCACAGGATCATAGCTGAAGTGAGATCCCTGAAGAAACTGCCAGGTATTGGAGAACCTGCTGCCCTCTAACGCAACCATGTAGCGATGGACGTGCTCGTCCTCCTCCCTGACACAACGACGTACCACCTCCGGCGGGGCCGGCCCCCTCCACACCGAAACTGGCCCACGCGAACGCCACCAAACGAGATCAGGGTCGACGACGGGACCCGGGGCCGGGTTCCTCATCAAGCGGCGCGCCCCTCCAGGAAGCACCTCCTAGTGCCAGCCCGGCGGAGCCCAGTCCTGGACATGGGTCAGCTGGACATCGTCGCGGACGTGTCCACGGCGAGGATGCGGGCCGGGCATCGTCGACAACAAATACTAGCTATATGCCCGCAAAAAGTAACATTTTTTTAATGATTGGATTTTGATAACTAAAATTTCTAACATTTCTATAACATTTCTAACAATGCTATATATAACTAACATTTCTATAACATTTCTAATATTTCTATAACTAAAAAAAAGAAAAATTTCTAACTTTTTTATAACTATTTCTATAACTAAAAAGCAGAAAAATTTCTAACAATTCTAACTTTTTTATAACTATTTCTATAACTAAAAAACAGAAAAATTTCTAACAATTCTAACTTTTTTATAACTATTTCTATAACTAAAAAACAGAAAAAATTCTAACAATTCTAACATTTCTAACAATTCTAACATTTCTAACTATTCTAACATTTCTAACTATTTCTAAAAAACAGAAAAATGCCTAACAATTTCTAAAAAACAGAAAAATCTATAACTAAAATTGTATGTGTGTGTGTGCGCGCTCACCGGCCGGCGAGGCGAGAGGCGACGGGGGGCGCGCGGCGACGGGGACGGCGACGGGCGCGGCGATGACGGGGCGGCAACGACGGGGACGGGGACGACGACGGGGACGGTGACGACGCGGCTGGGACGGGCCAGGACGGGGCGGCGACGGGGGCGGCGACGAGGGATATGGAGACGGCGGGGGCGGCGGGCGACGGTGCAGAGGAGAAGAAGCAGAGGGAGAGGTGAGAAACTGACGAAATTTTGAAGTGTTTTCTTATATAGAACCCACCTTTAGTACCGGTTGGAGCCACCAACCGGTACTAAAGGTCTGTTTTGGCTAGCCCAAGCGGCGGGAAGCGACCCCCTTTAGTACCGGTTGGTGGCTCCAACCAGTACTAAAGGCCCCCCCTTTAGTACCGGTTGGTGCCACGACCCGGTACTAAAGGGTGTGTGCTGCCAGGCGAGGGGCACAAAAGTTTAGTCCCACCTCGCTAGCCGAGGGGCACTCGCACCTGCTTATAAGCCCCGCCGTCGCTGCTGTCTCGAGCTCCTCTCTTAAGCAGGCCTTCTGGGCCTACCTCTTCTGCGATGCCCTGTTGGGCCTACTGGGCTAGCGGGCCTGCATCCTGGCCCAACTTGAATTTGGGTTTCTAGTCGTATGCAGGCCGCTGTGGCCCAGTAGGTGGGCTTTTTTTTTCTTTTTTGCTTTATTTATTTTTGTGAATAACTTAACTTTGAAAATAGATTTTTCAGTGATTCTTTTTTCTTATGTTTAATATTAGTGTGTTTTATCATTATATTCAATTTGGTAATGCTTAGGTTATTTAAAAAAATGAAATGCCTTTGTAACGGATGAGTTTTCGTCCGAAACCCTGATACTTCGAAACAGATTGTCCATTTTGTACACGAAGTGCATCCAGTTTTTGCGGTAACCCTCTCTACTTTTTTGCACATGCTATGTGGGTGAAATTATGATACCATGCCAACTTTCAACCTTTTCTGAGTTCATTTGAAATGCTTTTCAATTTCAGGGTCATTTAGCTGAAAAAATCAGTAAATGCATGAAAGAATTTGCTTGCACATAAAATTTCTTCGCGTTTGAAATGCCAAAACACATAACTAGCTACCCTAACTATTACAGAGATTCCCTCCTGGGTGTGAAACACATAAGAAAGTGATGATAGTTAAGCCGATCACATCCCAGATCTTTGGGTGTGAAACTTTTTCTTCGCATGTGTCCCTTTGCGTCGTAGCCATGGAAAATCTTCATCATTTAACGGGATGCTCGGGGTCAATATTCACTGTGAATGGAGCAATTTCATCAAACTTTTCATAATCTTCTGACTTGTCTGTCTTGTCATCCACTCCCACGATGTTTCTCTTCTCAGAAAGAACTATGTGCCGCTTTGGCTCATCGTACGATGCATTCGCTTCCTTATCTTTTCTTTTTCTTGGCTTGGTAGACATGTCCTTCACATAGAAAACCTGTGCCACATCATTGGCTAGGACGAATGGTTCGTCTGCATATGCAAGATTGTTGAGATCCACTGTTGTCATTCCGTACTACGGGTCTTCCATTACCCCACCTCGTGTCATATTGACCCATTTGCACCGAAACAAAGGGACCTTCAAACCACGTCGATAGTCAAGTTCCCATATGTCCTGTATATAACCATAATATGTTTCCTTTCCCGTCTTGGTTTCTGCATCAAAGCGGACACCACTATTTTTGTTGGTGCTCTTCTTATCTTGGGCGATCGTGTAAAATGTATTACCATTTATCTCGTACCCTTTGAAAGTCATTATATTCGAAGATGGTAACTGGGACAGCAAGTACAGGTCATCTTCAATAGAGGTGTCATGCATGGTACGTGCTTGCAACCAGCTGGCGAAACTCCTGGTTTGTTCACGTGTAATCCAGTCATCAGACCGCTCCGGGTGTTTGGAGCGTAGCAAATTCTTGTGTTCATCCATATACGGAGCCACCAAGGCGGAATTCTGTAGAACTATGTAGTGTGCTTCAGTGAGAGAATGTCCGTCCATACATATTATTTGTTCCCCTCCTAGCGTGCCTTTTCCATCCAGTCTGCCCTTATGCCGCGATTTAGGAACACCAATCGGCTTAAGGTCAGGAATAAAGTCAATACAAAACTCAATGACCTCCTCATTTTGACGGCCCTTGGAGATGCTTCCTTCTGGCCTAGCACGGTTATGAACATATTTCTTTAAGACTCCTATGAACCTCTCAAAGGGGAACATATTGTGTAGAAATACAGGACCCAAAACGTTAATCTCTTCGCATAGGTGAACTAGGACGTGCGTCATGATGTTGAAGAAGGATGGTGGGAACACCGACTCGAAACTGACAAGACATTGCACCAAATCATTCTGTAACCTTGGTATGATTTCTGGATCGATTACCTTCTGAGAGATTGCATTGAGAAATGCACATAGCTTCACAATGGCTAATCGAACGTTTTCCGGTAGAAGCCCCCTCAATGCAACCGGAAGCAATTGCGTCATAATCACGTGGCAGTCATGAGACTTTAGGTTCTGGAACTTTTTCTCTGCCATGTTTATTATTCCCTTTATATTCGACGAGAAGCCAGACGGTACCTTAATACTGAGCAGGCATTCATAGAAGATTTCCTTCTCTTCTTTGGTAAGAGCGTAGCTTGCATGACCCTGATGTATGCCGTCTTTTCCGTGCATACGTTGCTGGTCCTCCCGTGCCTCAGGTGTATCTTTTGTCTTCCCATACACGCCCAAGAAGCCAAGCAGGGTCACACAAAGATTCTTCATCACGTGCATCACGTCGATTGCGGAGCGGACCTCGAGGTCTTTCCAATAGGGCAGGTCCCAAAATATAGATTTCTTCTTCCACATGGGTGCGCGTCTGTCATCGTCATTCGGAACAAGTTGTCCACCAGGACCCTTTCCAAAGACCACCTTCAAATCCTTGACCATATCATGTACATCAGCACCAGTACGGTGGCGAGGCTTCGTCCGGTGATCCGCCTCACCTTTGAAATGCTTGCCTTTCTTTCTTACGGGATGCCTGCTCGGAAGAAATCGACGATGTCCCAGGTACACATTCTTATTAGCCAAATATATACTGTCGGTATCGTCCAAACAGTGCGTGCATGCGCGGTATCCCTTGTTTGTCTGTCCTGAATGGTTACTGAGAGCAGGCCAATCATTGATGGTCACGAACAGCAACGCCTTTAGGTCAAATTCTTCCCCCATGTGCTCATCCCACGCACGTACACCTGTTCCATTCCACAGTTGTAAGAGTTCTTCAACTAATGGCCTTAGGTAGACATCAATGTCGTTGCCGGGTTGCTTAGGGCCTTGGATGAGCACTGGCATCATAATGAACTTCCGCTTCATGCACAACCAAGGAGGAAGGTTATACAAACATAGAGTCACAGGCCAGGTGCTATGGTTGCTGTTCTGCTCCCCAAAAGGATTAATGCCATCTGCGCTTAGACCAAACCATACGCTCCTTGCGTCATCTGCAAACTCCTTCTCGTACTTTCTTTCGATTTTTCTCCACTTCGACCCGTTAGCGGGTACTCTCAACTTCCTGTCTTTCTTACGGTCTTCTCTGTGCCATCGCATCGCCTTGGCATGCTCTTTGTTTTGGAACAAACGTTTCAACCGTGGTATTATAGGAGCATACCACATCACCTTGGCAGGAATCTTCTTCCTGGGGCGCCGACCCTCGACATCACCAGGGTCATCGCGGCTGATCTTATAGCGCAATGCACCACATACCGGGCAAGCTTTCAAATCCTCGTACTCACCGCGGTAGAGGATGCAATCATTAGGGCATGCATGTATCTTCTGCACCTCTAACCCTAGAGGGCAGACAGCCTTCTTTGCTTCGTACATACTCTCGGGCAATTCGTTGTCCTTTGGAAGCATATCCTTTATCATTACCAGCAACTTTCCAAATCCCTTGTCAGATACACCATTCTCTGCCTTCCATTGCAGCAATTCCAGTGTGGTGCCTAGCTTTTTCTTGTCACCTACGCAATTCGGGTACAACAATTTTTGTGATCTTCTAACATGCGCTGCAACTTCTTCTTCTCCAAATCACTTGCGCAGTTTCTCTTTGCATCGGCAATGGCCCGACCTAGATCATCAACGGGCTCATCTGATGCCTCTTCTTCAGCTTCTTCCCGCATTGCCGGCTCAGCTTCTTCCCGCATTACCGGCTCAGCTTCTTCCCCCATTGTTGTATCATCGTATTCAGGGAACCCATGGACAGGATAGCTGTCGTCGTCCTCTTCTTCTTCATTGTCTTCCATCATAACCCCTCTTTCTCCGTGCTTGGTCCAAACATTATAGTGGGGCATGAAACCGGACTTAAACAGGTGGACGTGAATGGTTCTTGACATAGAGTAATTGTGACCATTCTTACAGCGAGCACATGGACAAGGCATAAAACCATCCGCCCGCTTGTTTGCCTCAGCCGCAAGCAGAAAAGTATGCACGCCCTCAATGAACTGGGGAGAGCATCGGTCATCGTACATCCATTGCCGGCTCATCTTCATTACACAACACCGAATAGACCAAATTAATACAAGTTCATACATAAAGTTCATACAACACTTAAATGCAACAAACAAATAACTCTCTAGCTAAAGCATTTAAATGCAACAACAAATACGATCAAGATTGCAACTAAGGTAACAATGGATCCAACATCATAATGATACCAAGCCTCACTATCGATGGCATATTTTCTAATCTTTCTAATCTTCAAGTGCATTTTCTCCATCTTGATCTTGTGATCATGGACGACATCGGCAACATGCAACTCCAATTCCATCTTCTCCCCCTCAATTCTTTTCAATTTTTCTTTCAAGTACTCGTTTTCTCTTTCAACTAAATTTAACCTCTCGATAATAGGGTCAGTTGGAATTTCCGGTTCACATACCTCCTAGAAAAAATTGCATATAAATCAAATACTAGCACATATATATATATCCTCCCAAATTACTAAACTCACAAATTAATCACTATATAAAGCATTGCAAGAGCTAATCTAGCAATGAGAGATGAAAGGACAAAGTTGCTAACCTTTGTGATCATTTGAATGGATGGGGGCCTTCAAATCTTGACAAATTTTGGGCAAAATGTGTGATGAGCTCGAGAGGAAGAGGGGAAGAACAGAGAGGAGAGGGGAAAGGGGAAGAACAGAGCAAGCTCGGGTGGACGAAGGGTTTATGTAGGACGACCTTTAGTACCGGTTCGTGCCAAGAACCGGTACTAAAGGGGCTAGAGGGGCCCCAGTCTGACAACATCCTGCCACCACTCTCATTAGTACCGGTTCGTGGCACGAACCGGTGCTAAAGGTTCGCCACGAACCGGTACTAATGAAAGCGTCCCGGCTAGCCATTGGAACCGGCACTAATGTATACATTAGTGCCGGCTCAAATACAAACCGACACTAATGTGCTTCACGTTTGACCCTTTTTCTACAAGTGCAAGAAACAGCCTAAGCGCCGGCATCAGCGGCGCCGCTCTAAATCCCGCCAAAACAAAAATGGTGATTCCGGCACGGGAGATAATAACACCCCCGGACAGTGCCAAAGACAACCACCTCCAGCAAGATTCAGCACAGGAAGCCAGCCCTCATGAGAGAGCGGCAGACAGAGAGGTCGAGGACGATAATTATATGCCTCCCTCCGAAGACGAGGCAAGCCTCTACGACGACGAATTTGTCGTGCCGGAGGATCCCGTCGAACAAGAGCGTTTCAAACACAGGCTTATGGCCACGGCGAGCAGCCTCAAGAAAAAACAGCAACAGCTTAGAGCTGATCAAGATTTGCTAGCCGACAGATGGACTGAGGTCCTTGCGGCCGAAGAGTATGAACTCGAACGCCCCTCCAAGAGCTACCCAAAGCGCGGGCTGCTACCCCGATTAGAGGAGGAAGCACCTAAACCTACATCACCAGCGCTGATGCGGCCGACCGGCCACCCCGTGGCCGCGACAGAGTGGCCTCTTGGCCCTCCACTCAAGCCGCACCCCGGCGCCGCTCAAAAAATACCAAGGCACGGGAAAATGCGCCAGACCTGCGAGATATATTGGAGGACAAGGCAAGGCAAACAAGATCGATCTACGGATCACGTGGGCACCCCACGGCATGAGACGGTAATCGTCACTCCGGATACAGTCAATCCGGCCGGGCCGAACACAGTAGACAGAGCTCGTTTGAGCTGCGTCGTGATATAGCCCAATATAGAGGCGCCGCACACCCACTATGCTTCACAGCTGAAGTAATGGATCATCAAATCCCTGAGGGTTTCAAACCCATGAACATCGAATCATATGATGGTACAACAGATCCTGCGGTATGGATCGAGGACTATCTCCTTCATATCCACATGGCCCACTGTGATGACCTACACGCCATCAAATACCTCCCACTCAAGCTTAAAGGACCAGCTCGGCATTGGCTTAACAGCTTGCCAGCAGAATCAATTGGTTGTTGGGAGGACCTTGAAGCCGCATTCCTCGACAATTTCCAGGGCACCTATATGCGACCACCAGACACCGATGACCTTAGCCACATAATTCAGCAGCCAGAAGAATCGACCAGACAATTCTGGACATGGTTCCTAACCAAGAAAAATCAAATCGTCGACTGTCCGGACACAGAGGCCCTAGCAGCCTTCAAGCATAACATCCGCGGCGAGTGGCTTGCACGACACCTAGGACAGGAAAAGCTGAAATCTATGGCAGCCCTCATGACACTTATGACCCGCTTTTGCGCGGGAGAACACAGCTGGCTAGCTCGCAGCAATAACATGACCAAGAGCCCTGGTAATTCGGATACCAAGGACAGTAGTGGAAGGTCGCGTTGCAACAAGCAAAAGGGCCGCATTAACGGCGACAATGCTGAGGATACGACAGTTAATGTTGGATTCAGAGGCTCTAAACCCGGTTAGCGGAAAAAGCCATTCAAAAGAAATACTCCGGGCCCGTCCAGTTTGGACCGAATACTCGACCGCTCATGCCAGATACATGGCACCCCCAAAAAACCAGCCAATCACACCAACAGGGATTGTTGGGTGTTCAAGCAGGCAGGCAAGTTAAATGCCGAAAGCAGAGACAAGGGGCTTCATAGCGATGACGAGGAGGAGCCCCGGCCGCCGAACAATAGTGGACAGAAAGGTTTTCCCCCACAAGTGCGGATGGTGAACATGATATACGCAACCCACGTCCCCAAGAGGGAGCGGAAGCGTGCGCTAAGGGACATATACGCGATGGTCTTCTTGCCCAATCACTTTTGATCGATGGGACCACCCCACTAGCACCCGTCATGTATGATTCGCCGCATTGGTTCTAGACCCAATTATTGATGGATTTCACCTCACTAGAGTCCTTATGGACGGCGGCAACAGCCTAAACCTGCTTTACCAGGATACAGTGCGGAAAATGGGCATCGATCCCTCGAGGATTAAACCCACTAAAGTGACCTTTAAAGGCGTCATAGCAGGTGTAGAGGCCAACTGTACAGGCTCAGTTACACTTGAAGTGGTCTTCGGATCTCCGGATAATTTCCGAAGCGAGGAGTTAATCTTCGACATAATCCCGTTTCGCAGTGGCTATCACGCACTGCTCGGGTGAACCGCATTTTCCAAGTTCAATGTGGTGCCGCACTACGCATACCTCAAGCTCAAGATGTCAGGCCCTCGAGGTGTCATCACGGTCAATGGAAACACCGAACGTTCTCTCCGAACGGAGGAGCATACGGCGGCTATTGCAGCGGAAGTACAAAGCAGCCTCTCAAGGCAATTCTCTAGTCCGGCCATTAAACGTCGGGACACCGTCAAGCACGCCCGGAGTAACCTACAACAAGACCGCCCGGCACGTTCAGAGAAAGCATAGCAATGCGGCCCCAACCCTAGCCTCGCAAACTTGCGAAACCAGTGCTGCACGTACATAACTACGCTCTAGAAATACCATGGGCACAGGGGGAGGGGCACCATCACGGCACGCCCGAAACACGGCTTAAACCGCACTAGGGGTTGCCGATTTCTTAATTTTCTCTTATTGTCAGGACTCCATTCTTCGGAAGGCTTGTCCGGCAGTACAATTCCCGCACAAACGATACAACCAGGGAAGCAGAAAACTACGCCGCACTATGGAACTCTAAGGTGGTCTCTATAACGAGCAGTATACCTGTTTCACATAACATTCCGTAGCTTGCCCCTGGAAAAGACATGTTAAATAGTCCCATCTTTTGCTTATTGCAGTATTTGTATCGTTCTGCTTTGATCGCAGCTTTTTTAAATAAACAATGCATAGCTTCCGTCTATTATTGCATTACTCTTTTTTACGAATATATGTTCATTAATGACATGTTGCACCTGTACACTTTGGTACGGCCAATACGCCAGGGGCTTAAGTAGCCCACAATACGGTGTGAGAAGTCCGAACACTTTCACAAGTGCGGCACCCCGAACTTATAGCATTATATGCATTGGCTCTGAATCATGTCTTGGGTCAATAGTTGGGTTTGCCCGGCTCCTATGTTTTGGTACCTTACGTTCTGTTATATCGGCTAAGGTAGCACTAGGAGAACTACTGCGATTGTGCTCCAGTTGAGCTGGGCTAAGCACCTTAGTAGAGAAAGCTAAAACTGACCGTCATGATGAGGCGAGAGCTGGTCGCTGTTCGAGAGGTTTTCGAGTCCCTAAAGACTTATGCCGCTTAGAGCGAGGAGTCGGCTTTGTCCGGCCTAGGCGTGGATAGCGCCCCGAACTCGGTCTTCCGAACACTAGGGGCTTCGCCGAAATTTAAAATTATAGAATTCTATGGCTAGGTGAGAGTGTTCAAGCATTATAGTCCGATTGCCTTGTTCGTTGTGTTGAGCGCCTCCCTCGAAGGACCCAAGAATGGGAAAAAGAGCGCTCATGTTTATCCCGAACACCCCAGCACTCGCGGCATGGGGGCATAAGCAGATGACTCGCCATCTCTCAAATTTGATAAACGGCCGCACAGAAGGTAATATTTTAAATTCAAAAGCGTTGCTCAGCGAATATGAACAAGTTTTCAGCGTACAGGATCACAAATGCGAGTTTACTCAAATATTACATTTTTGGAGCATTCATCCGTTATAAGGCGGGCACCCTTCAGGACGCCCTCATAATACGCTTCCGGGACGCGATGCTCCTTGCCCGGCGGCGGCCCGTCCTTCACCAGCTTCTCCACATCCATCTTGCCCCAGTGCACTTTAGCACGGGCAAGCGCCCTACGGGCACCTTCGATGCAGACGGAGCGCTTGATTACTTCAAGCCGTGGACAGGCATCCACCAGCCGCCTCACCAGCCCGAAGTAGCTCCCAGGCAGAGCCTCTCCAAGCCAAAGCCGAACTATGAGGCCCTTTATGGCGTGTTCGGCAACCTTGTGGAGCTCGACCATTTTCTTCAGCTGGTCGCTCAAAGGCACCAGGTGTCCGGCCTCAGCATACTGAGACCAGAACACCTTCTCCGTCGAGCTCCCCTCCTCGGCTCGGTAGGAGGCGGCGGCATCAGACGCACTACGGGGCAAATCTGCGAATGCTCCTGGAGAGCTCCAGACTCGGGTAAGTAACAAGTAATTCACTTTCACGTGCTTGCTTTGCATAATGAATGCCTTACCCACCGCTATCTTCTTCATATCTCCAATTTCTTGGAGGGCTTTCTGGGCTTCGGACTTGGCAGACTTCACGCTTTCGAGGGCTACCGCAAGCTCGGACGCTTGCGTCTTCGAGTCAAGCTCCAAACTCTCGTGTTTTTTCACGAGAGCCTGGAGCTCTTTCTGCACCTCCTCCACCCGCGCCTCCTCCTTCCCTCTCTCTGTGCACTCCACGACCGCTCCGTCTTTGGCCTCGGACAGCGCTTTCTTAAGGGTTGCCACCTCAGTTGTGGCCCCTATAATAGCACGTTGATCCTATCATTTTTTGCAACCACATCTTCTCTATATACTTGCGCAAGGTATTACTTACCTCCCTTCTCCTCGAGTTGCCTCTTGGCATGGCCGAGCTCGTTCACGGACCGCGCAAGGTTTTGCTTCAGCGTATCCACCTCCGCAGTCAGTGCGGCAGAGGCTAGCAGCGAAGCCTGCATACGCATATTGACTTGATTATGTTAGACTCCTGCGAATGTTATTAGATCCTCTATTCGGCTTTTCTTTCCAAATGCCGAACAGAGCATCAGGGGCTACTGTCTATGCGGTAATATTTTTACATATTCTTTACTTACCTCGAAGCCTGTTAGAAGGCTGGCACAGGCTTCAGTCCGTCCGCTCTTGGCGGACTGAACCTTCTGGATAACCGCACTCATAATAGTGCGGTGCTCCTTGTCGATGGAGGCGCCGTTAAGCACCTCCAGCAAATTGTCCGGTGCCTCCAGTTGGACGGAGGTCACCGGCTCAGTAGGCTTGCTCCTCTTGGAAGGAGGCTGCCTACCGGAGTCCGGAACCGTTGAAGGTTCCGGCGCGGTGTCCGGCTCAAAGCCGGACTTGGAGCCCTTGGGGGTTCTATCCCCTTCACGCCTGGAGTCCGGGAGCTCGCCTTGCGGCGCCTCCAGGACCACCTCCTCCTGGCTTGGAACCTGTTGGGACACCGCCTCGGCGTCGTCCGTAGGATGGGGGGAGGTAGCCATCGGAAGTGAATTCACATCCGACGAATCCAGGGAACCTCTTGATGACACGTCAAGCCGGTCTTTGGGTGGACTGCATAAACATGTTCGACATAAGGAAAAGCTGTGCAATGGGGGAATACTATGAATCACTCTGGTATCCGGATACTTACGATCTCGCTAGGGGCTTGGCCCTATGCGGCCACTCCTCTTCGCTGTCGTCGGCGTTGGTGGAGTAGTCCGGAGGAGGGGTCTTCCCCCTCTTGGACCCTTCGGCCTCCCTAGTTGGGGCGGCCTTCCTTTTCTTCCCTCCCCCCGCTGGAGGGGGAGAGGTCTCTTCTTCCTCCTCCCCGTCTTCATGGGAGGAGTGCGCCTTGGAGTCGTCGGATGATGAATCCGACAGCTCCTGGAGCCGGGCACTCTTTCGAGTCCCCGTGGCCTTCTTCTTGGCCTTCTTCTCCGACACCATGTAGGGTGCCGGAACCAGCAGCTTCGCCAAGCGAGCGTCCGCTGGGCCTTCGGGCAAAGGAGCCGGACAGTTGATCTATCCAGACATCTCCTGCCAATCCTGTCATAGGTAAGGGAGCTTAGATCCCGCATGGAGTCAAACTATGAAAGACTAATACCCTGTAAAAGGTAAAAACAGCTTACCGCATGAGCGTGATGCTTCGTGCTAAATCCGCGATCCTCGGTAGCGGATGCGGGGGCCTCGGCGCCCTTGAAAAGCACCTTCCAGGCATCTTCGTACGTCATGTCGAAGAGCCTGCTCAGAGTTCGGTGCCACGCCGGGTCGAACTCCCATAGGTTGAAAGCCCATTGTTGACACGGGAGGATCCGGCGGATGAGCATAACGTGGACTACGTTGACAAGTCTGAGCTTCTTGTCCACCATGGTTTGGATGCATGTTTGGAGTCCGGTCAGCTCTCCTTTCTTACCCCACGACCGGCCCGTCTCTTTCTAGGAGGCGAGCCGCGTAGGGGGTCCGGATCGGAACTCGGGGGCTGCGACCCATTCAGGGTCGCGCGGCTCGGTGATGTAAAACCACCCCGATTGCCACCCCTTCAGGGACTCCACAAAGGAGCCCTCGAGCCATAGGATATTGGGCATCTTGCCCAACCATGGCGCCTCCGCACTCCGCCTAGGTACCGCGCACCACCTTTGGCTTGACATTGAAAGTCTTGAGCCATAGGTCGAAATGGGGGCGTATGCATTAGAAAGCCTCGCACGCGACGATAAATGCCGAGATGTTGAGGACAAAGTTCGGGGCCAGATCGTGAAAATCCAGGCCATAGTAGAACATGAGCCCCTGGACAAATGGGTGGAGAGGGAAGCCCAGTCCACGGATGAGATGGTGGAGGAACACCACCCTCTCATGGGGCCTAGGTGTGGGGATGAGCTGCCCCTCTTCAGGAAGTCGGTGCGCAATGTCGTTAGATAAGTATTCGACCTTCCTCAGTTTTTTGACGTGTCCCTCCATGATGGAGGAGATCATCCACTTTCCTCCCGCTCCGGACATGGCTGGAGAAGGTTGAGGTGGGGTGTGCGGACTTGGGCGCTAGAGCTCGAGTGCGCGGAAATGGATAGGCAAAGGAGGAAGAAGGCGTGGATGAAAAGGTGGATCCCTATCCCCTTATTTGGGTGGACGCGACTATGCATCCCCACCAGCCTGGTAAAACTCGCTTATCTCCCAAGCGCCGTAATCAATGGCGCGGTTGGGTTACCCACGCCCGTATTGATGAGAATCCCGGAATAAGGGGACACGATCTCTTATTTGACAAGGCGTGCTAACGAAACCGCCTCGCTAAAGGCGCTGAGGTAGAACAGTAAAACGATTCGAATAAAGACTTGGCCGTGGTGTGATGTCACGATACGGAATACGTCAGCAGATTAGATTTGTGTAAATATTATTCTCTCTATGGCAATATGTGGAAACTTATTTTGCAGAGCCGGACACTACCTTTGTGTTCAAAATCTTCTATGAAGTAACTTGGAGGAGGAACCCGCCTTGCAATGCTGAAGACAATCTGCGTGCCGGACTCGTCATCATTGAAGCCTGGTTTAGGGGCTACTGAGGGAGTCCTGGATTAGGGGGTGTCCGAATAGCCGGACTATACCTTCGGCCGGACTCGTGGACTATGAAGATACAAGATTGAAGACTTCGTCCTGTCTCCGGAAGGGACTTTCCTTGGCGTGGAAGGCAAGCTTGGCGATACGGATATGTAGATCTCCTACCATTGTAACCGACTCTGTGTAAACCTAGCCCTCTCCTGTGTCTTTATAAACCGGAGGGTTTTAGTCCGTAGGACGAACAACAATCATACCATAGGCTAGCTTCTAGGGTTTAGCCTCCTTGATCTCGTGGTAGATCTACTCTTGTACTACCCATATCATCAATATTAATCAAGTAGGACGTAGGGTTTTACCTCCATCAAGAGGGCCCGAACCTGGGTAAAACATTGTGTCCCCTGCCTCCTGTTACCATCCGCCTAGACGCACAGTTCGGGACCCCCTACCCGAGATCCACCAGTTTTGACACCGACAAATATCTTTATCGGTCAAACCGTAATGACAACATACGTCATTCCCTTTGTCATCGGTATGTTACTTGCCCAAGATTCAATCGTCGGTATCTTCATACCTAGTTCATTCTCGTTACCGGCGAGTCTCTTTACTCGTTCCGTAATGCATCATACCATAAATAAGTCATTAGTCAGATTGCTTGCAAGGCTTATCATGATGTGCATTACCAAGAGGGCCTAGAGATACCTCTCCGATACTCGGAGTGACAAATCCTAATCTCGATCTAGGCCTACCCAACAAACACCTTTGGAGATACCTGTAGAGCATCTTTATAATCACCCTTTTATGTTGTGATGTTTGATAGCACACAAGGTATTCCTCTGATATTCGGGAGTTGCATAATCTCATAGCCAAAGGAATATGTACAAGTCATGAAGAAAGCAATAGCAATAAAACTTAACGATCATTATGCTAAGCTAATGGATGGGTCTTATCCATCACATCATTCTCCTAATGATGTGATCCCGTTCATCAAAGGACAACACATGTCTATGGTTAGGAAACTTAACCATCTTTGATTAATGAGCTATTCTAGTAGAGGCTTACCAGGGACACGGTGTTTTGTCTATGTATCCACACATCTATCAAGTTTCCGGTTAATACAATTCTAGCATGAATAATAAACATTTATCATGATATAAGGAAATATGAAATAACAACTTTATTATTTCCTCCATATTTCCTTCAGAACTATGTGATAAAAATTATTTTTTGTTGAATTTGCCAAATTTGTGCCGAATCTAAGTTGGACTCGGCGGCTGGGGGCACGAACTTTGGGGCAGCTAGGAATAGGAGCCCCCTCACGCCAAAAATAGCACCGGTAAGCCCCCAAGTGGCATTATTTTCCGCCTTAAAACACCCTTGGAGGGCAACTAGAGATGCTCTAAGCCACAAATATCCCACCATATGCATGGTCCCCATGTACTTTTCCTCCTCCCTACCGGATACTTTGTGATTGGCTCTTTGTCTATTGTGCTGTGAAACTCCCTCCGCTTCAACCCGTGCCTTGTTATCCTGAAATTTCAACGCGAGCGAAAACTCCCTCGTCCTCCAAAATCGGCCGGGCCGCCCCGACATGCGAAATCCCCCTTCTATCCATCAACCAAAAATCCCACATCGACGTCTCATGGTTCAAACGGGTAGGGGCACTTTCATAACCACTAGTGGAAAAACGGCTGGCCACAACTTTCGTTGGTGGCGCGCCATTTCCCATCGACGCCACAACTACTTTTTTCCACATAGTGCCAGCGAGGACAAAATTAGCATGCCAACTATACATGTTTAGTGCCGACATAGCTTTACCTAGACACGCCACAAATCTGTTGAAGAATTTCCTCCATGTGGTTGGAATAGGATATGATCCATGTTTGTGAGAATAATTGTGTTCTATTCCGGAAGGATTATGCCAGCTTAAGTGAATGCCCAAAATGCAAATGATCAAGATGGAGAGATGGCGATGATGTGAAGAGGATTCCTCATAAGGCTCTGAGATATTTTCCAATTATACGAAGATTGCAAAGGTTGTCTCATGATGATTAAACAAGAGAGGATGTACTATGGCATTGTAGGAACCAGGAGTACAGAGATCGGAATATAATGAGCCATCCATCTCATGGTAGTGACTGTACAAGCTTCAATCTGAAACACAAAAAGTTTGCTGCTGAGCCGAGAAACATTAGACTTGGATTAGCTATAGATGGATTCAGTCATTTGGCCACCAAAGCGCCACATATAACATGTGCCCAATGCTTGTTATCCCTTACAACATGCCGCCAAATATCCGCAGCAAAGAATCAAACTAGATCATGGCCTTGCTCATCCCAGGTCCAAAGTCCTAGAAAGGATTTTGATTTATTCATGGAGCCTCTTATGGAGGAACTTCGAAAGCTATGGAGGGGTGTTCTCACTCGAGACATATAGAGCAGCCCACCAACTGATTTCATTTTGCGTGCTATTATAATTTGGTGCATCCATGATTATCCAGCTTTGGGTACTATGTCAGGGCGAAACATGGATGGTTACAATGCATGTGTTCGCTATGACAAGAATCTGCTGTCATACCCAATACTTAGCTAGGTTTGTTACATTGGACACCGTCATTTCCTTGACAAGGACCAACCGCGTCTTAAAAAATACAGATGACCCGTGTTCAAAGCAGATCATGAAAACCGTGATGGGCCAAAGAGGCTCACCAACAAGGAATTCTTCTTTTGTAGTTGCGGATGCTTGCGAGAGGGGTTAACATAAGTGCGAGGCTTGTTCAAGTAAGAACAGCACCCAATCACCGGTCCACCCACATATCAGATTATCAAAGTGGAACAGCGAACGCGAACAGCACCCAAGAACAGCACCCAATCACCGGAACAGCGAACGCGAATCAAACCAACATGATGAAATTGACTAGATGAAATTCCCATGTGTCCACTCTAGCAACCCATCATCTAATAACTACTCCACAATGCCTTCCCTTAGGCCCAAAGATAGTGAAGTGTCATGTAGTCAACGATCACATAACACCACTAAGTGAATTTGTGGCACCCCGGCACAGAGCAACCAGTTTACCCTGCATTGCTAGCCCAGAGATCGAGTCTTCTGGCAATACGCAACAACATGGTACAAAAACAACCGCTTTATTGATACTAGTGGAATACATAGGTCTGATATTACATCGAGATACGAGGCCAAGTGGCACACACGGTGCTGCTGGACAATATGTACATTATTTAATGAACATGGCTGGGGCCTCGATCACACGAACTACATGGTAGCGGAAGACGATGAAGTGGAACTCCATAGCACAGGGACACCAACGTGGACACGGCCTAGACACAAGGTGCGCTCCGATGCGAATCGACTTGCCTGAAAGTTGGCATAACACACCAGGTCAGTACATTGAATGTACTTGCAAGCTCACAACAAACATAGGCACGATGACACACAATATCATGATAATTAATCAGGTTAAATCAATGCAAGAAATACTACAGATGCAATGCAGCCAAATAGTGCACCGAGTCACACGGACTCGCTTACCAGACGGTTACCTCGTAACCAAACGGTGACCACACCGGGGTCACACCTGAAATCAATTACTCATAAACACCTCGAGTGTTCAAGGTTCACCACGAAACAATGCATCACAACAATCATTTAATTTGCAAGATTTATTATAAAATTTGATCCATGGTGTGACTTACTCCCGAGTCTTGCCCATAACCGAGGGCGTGGCTATCGATAGATTAAATACACTCTGCAGAGGTAGCACACTTTACCCACACTACGGAATACCTGGCCTCGTACTCCCATTCGGGTGGACCAAAATATTCCAACGAAACCCTCCCTTTCTCATGCACTCTCCCCAGCCACTCCGACCATCCCTCTCAGGGCTAGGTCTTGGGTGGCCCCGTGTCTACCAAAGACACCAACGGCCACCGTCATGGCAAAATGGTCCCAAACGGGGACAAGGTACCATAAAAACAAAAACGAGCACACAAGGTTATGTCTGCTTACCGGGCCAGGGTATGCACGCCCATAACCTTCCCTCGCGGGAGGCACCGATGAGAGCCACAACAAAGGACCGAATCAAGACCTTCCCATTAGGTAAATGTGGTCGCACTGAACTAGAAACCCGATTCAGTGGCACCATGATGTGATCAACATCATATTCAAGTTGACCTTAATCAAGTTTAACTTTGATAAAAAAATTATCAATAACATGATATAAAAAATTTCATGCAACTACTCGTCATGCAAAGCAAACAACTCATATTCATGGATCAAACTTAACCACATAACTATCTTGCAACACTAAAGATCAAAACTCTCTGGTTATAACTCATTTTTATCCTCAAGCAATATTTTTATTAGTTCTTTATTTAAATAAAAATATCACTTAGTAAAAACTACTACCATTAATTTCCATAGCAATATGCATAGTGCAAAATCTTACTCTACTTAACCAAACAAGTTCATGCATTCAACCAGGAACTGAAACAAGCATATCATGCATAATAAGGTAACTAACAATTCACCAAATTTATTTATCAAACTTTAAATGCAAATAAGAACTCATATTCAAGTAGAAAATCATAGATATTGAAATAACACCATCCAAATGCTGGTGTGGCTTGCGTTAGTGTAGAGGAGGATCACACTCCTCTTGGGTTGCTTCAAGGCAAGCTTCTCCTTCTGAAAATAATTTAAAACCACAAAAATAAATGTCAAAACACATTCTGAAATCACCAGAAATTCTAGGTAGCAGAGAAAAATCCACCCTTCGGTGTGCTTCTAGAGCTCTCTGTAACAAAGACAATGCAAAAAGAATCAATTAATTTGGACTTATGGTTTAGAAATGGTGGCTGGTCAAAGTTTAGTCAAATTTCTGAATTAAATTTGAATTAAACAGAAATCTGGGGTTGGGGGTGACGTCGAAGGCGTAAAGCGAGAGAGCGCCTCCACTCATACCGCTTCGGGCGCAAGTGGTGAGGCTAACACTGGGCCCCGCCCGTTAGGAGAGAGAGGGGGGGGGGGACAAGATCAGAGGGGGGGGGGGGGCGACGCTTCGCCGGGGCTCACACCGGCGACGAGGGGGGTTTGGGGCTAGGCTAGAGGGATAGGATTGAAGTGGGGCTCGAGGCGCACCTGCCCGTACTCGTGGCTTGGCGAGAGGTGGACAGAGTGGCTCGCACTCGAGCTTGCAAGCTTCGGTGGCAGACGGAGTTTGCCAGTGAGGTTGAAGACGACAGCGTGGGGCGGCTCCGAGGGCTTGGTGGTGTCTAGGCAGCACCAACGGACCACAATTGCTCCGCCCAAGCAGTTGCTTGAGCTTAAGAGGCACCGTAGAGAGGGGGCTGGCCTGCAGGGATCGCCGGAGTCCTCGGGTCGGGGCGACGGCCAGAGGCCTGCCTAACCAAGCTGCGGTCATTCTACGTGTTCATGGGGTTTGTGTGGAGTGTGGCTTGGCTTGAAAACGAGGAGGGGCGCGCTATATATAGCCGGGGCAAGAGGGGGGGACGTGTCGCCGCCGGAGCTACTGGACACGCGGCGAACGTCGACGAGAAGCTCCAACATGAGGGGGCAAGGCTCAGCGTCAATGCAGGAGCTTGCCCACGCTCGCGGACGAGCACAGGAGGCAGTTGGAGAAGAGGACAAGTGCACGCATGCATGGTGGCATTTTGGACGCGGACGCGCCCGTGCTTGTTGCGGCGGCTTCGGCGTCGGCGAGCGCCAGGGAGCGGTCAAGGGTGATGGGTCGAGGCTTGTAGTGCGGTGCGGCAGTCGGCGGCGAGTGCTGGAACGAGCACGCGCGAAACAGAGGGCAAGGCGACAGCCAGAGCGCGTCAAGACGCTACCAGGCGCCATGTCCTCGCACGGTCACCAAGCCGGCATGGTCAAAACGACATCCAGGAGCGGCCAAACCTTGTCTACACGCTCGACCGTGCAGTGTTACGTCTAGGAGAGGTGATGTTCATACCCAGGCCAACCAGATTGGACTCAACCAAGATGGCAAGTTTCTGTACAGAAACTTGATCGCCAAGTTTGACCACCTTCTTGAAGGCCATTAGGGCTGATCTCCTGGGGTTTAGGGTTTCTTAGGAGGGTGTTTAAGCTCAAGAAAGCTCAAGGCCAAAAGCTAAAGGAAAAAATGCACTTGCTGTACAAAGTGCATTTCAGAACCAGAAGTGAAAAGATTTTCTACAACAAAAATATTACAAATAGTGATGCAATATTTTTGCATGGGAAGGTGTGCGAGGGTTCTAAGAATATTCATGATTTATCTTAGATTTTTCTGAGCAAGAAAAATTCAGGTTGCTTAGGAGCACAAGTTTTTGAAGTGAGTTTCAGAGAGGAAAATGAATATTTTTCTTTTAGGAAAAATATTCATTTGATTATTTTGGGAATTTGTTGGAAGAATAAGGTAGATTGGTCACTTGGGTGAAAGTCAAGGATATGCCCAAGTGACAAGTCCATTTGAAATGATTCAAAACCCAAATCAAATCAGGGCAAAAACCACGATGAAAACCAAGTCCGGAAAAAAGGCAAGTCCGGAAAAAGGGAGAAGGCAAAATCCAGGTTGTCACAGAATCACAACATACATATCATCAAAATATCGAACAAATACCAAATTCACATGATTACTTGTGCCAAGACTTCTCCCATGTCCTGAAAAGCAAAAGCAACTACTCACAAATAATATGCATGCTCAAGATCAGAGGGATATTAAATAACATAATCGATATGAATATATGATCTTCCACCAAATCAACCAACTAGCATCAACTACAAGATGTAATCAACACTACTAGCAACACAATGTACCAATCTGAGGTTTTGATACAAGGATTGAATACAAGAGACGAACTAGGATTTGAGACGAGATGGTGCTGGTGAAGATGTTGATGAAGATTGGTCCTCCCATGATGAGAGAGTTTTTGGTGATGACGCTGGCTTCGTTTCCCCCCTCCCGGAGGGAAGTTTCCCCAGTGAAATCGCTCTTCCTGAGAGCAAAAGTTCTCCTACCCCAGTTCTTCCTCGAGTCGGCGGCTCTCCATTCCGAAAGTCCTCTTTCTATTTTTTCTAGGGTAAATGGCCTCATATACCAAAATATGGGCATCAAAAGCTGGCCAGGGGTCCCACCACCCACCCATGCGCGCCTAGGGGGAGGGGGTAGGCGTGCCCTCGTGCCTTGTGGGCACCAAGTGGCCCCCTCTGGTACTTCTTTGCTCTAGTATTTTTATTTATTCTGAAATAAATCTCCGTAAAATTTCAGCACATTTGGAGATGTGCAAAATAGGTATCTCTGGCATAGCTTTTCCAGGTCCAGAATTCCTGTTGCCGACAATCTCCCTCTTTGTGTAAACCTTGCATATTGTGAGGGAAAAGGCATTAGAATTGCTCTACCAAGTGTTATATTGCTTGAAAACACTATAAATAATAGAAGAAAAACATGATGCAAAATGGATGTATCAACTCCCCAAGCTTAGACCTCGCTTGCCCTCAAGTGAAAACTGATATCGAGAATCATGTCCACATGTTTATAGAGAGAGGTGTCGATGAAAATAAAATATGGACATAGTAGTATCATGATCATTATTATAACAAAAATATACATCCTCATAAAACTTCTCATGAGCAAGTAACAAATCATCACAATATCAAAGTACAAAGAATAAACTTTCTTGAAAACTAACAAACTATGTTCTTAGTCAATAATGCAATCGCAATTCATCATCTTTTCAGGAAGGGTCTCATGTCGGAGCTTTGTTTAGCAAATCCTCATACTCAACCATCATCCAATATTCTATGATTGCTAACACTCACACCATATATATGGAGTAAAAAGGTTTCAGCCAGACACAAAAAAGATAGGGGCTTATAATTTTGCCTCCCAACCTATTCACCTCAAGGGAGATGTCAACAATAATAACTCATGATCACTCATATCCAGCTGTGTATATGTGCCTAGATCTTTCCCCACCACATGATGCTTGCAAAAGGTAAAAATAAAAGGAACATGGAAGAATTCTATTGACTCTTGCATAAAAAGTTAAGTACATAAAAGTAAAGGATAGGCCCTTTGCAAAGGGAAGCAGAGGTTTTCATGTGCTTTTTTATTTTTGGATGCACAAGCTCTTAATGCAAAAGAACTTCATGTTATATTGCCCATTATGATGGCATCCTTTATTATGCAGCCCGTTGCTTTTATTTCTTTGCCATCACAAGTTTGTACAACACTTATTTTCCCTTACAATAAAAGATCATACATATTTAGAAGCAATTTTTATTGCCTTATGCACTGATGACAACTTACTTGAAGGATCTTATTCAATCCATAGGTAGGTATGGTGGACTCTTATGACATGAAACTTGTTTTAAGGGTTTTGGATGCACAATTAGTATCTGTACTTAGTGCGGATTTTTGGCTAGCAAAGATATTGAGCAAGCATCACATGTTAGAGGATCTATGACGATATAACTTCTATGTGAATATAGACAATCATAAATCATTACATTGTCTTCCTTGTCCAACGTCAACAATCTAACATAAAATGCTTAATGGGGGCTCACAATCATAAAAGATGTCCAAGATAGTATATTTGCATGTGAATCATCTCTTCCCTTATTAATTATTTCATGAATTGCATCATTGACCAATGCTATGTTTGTCCATTTTTCAATAAATTTTACCATTTGTACTTTTATTTATGTAATGTCATTACTTTCCATAAGATTAGCATATGATCTTTTTCATTATTTTCATTGTTATGATTGAAACATACAGGTAAAGAAGCAAAAACTCAAACTAATATTTATTATATAACTCTCAGCTCGATTATATAGATGGATAGATCACGAAACTAGCACTCGAAAATAGATCATACTAAACCTTTATTCAACTAAATCACAAAATAACTAAGGATCGAACTAAAAACTGGTAAAGATAATAAAAGTGATGGTGATATGATACCGGGGCATCTCCCCCAAGCTTGGCGAAGGCCAAGGGGAGTGGCCATACCCGTTGTCATGGAGGAGCACGGTCACCTATGGGACCAAGAGGCCCCTTTGTGGTTCGGTGGGGGAATGATCACATTGCACAAAGAGCAGAGGCAGCAGACTAACGCGGCGAGGAAGACTCGTTTTTACCCACGTTCGGGCCGCTGAGCTGCGTAACACCCTACTCCTGCTTTGGTGGATTGATATGTGGGAACATGAAGACACGGAGCGCTCAAGCCCGACAAGGGTGCCTCGGGGAGAGTGGCTGCGCGCATACAAGTGCTAGGGGATCAAAAGATCGAATCCTTTGTTGGGTTGACTTAGGCCTCCTTTTATAGCTTAAGGGACAACCAGAGTGGAAAAATAGTCATTAAAGGATGATTAGACTGATACTAAGCTATCATACCAAACTCAGGCAGTTAGGACAAGGTGCATTAAATGCACCACTAGGTTTCATATGGAGAAGTAGCCCCAGCAAGGTTCCTCCACCGCTTACCTAACTACCTCTTATTAGCATGACATGTCTCTGGGACGGGTGTCATTAATGGTAATCTCTTCTCCAGTAGGCTGCCACGTGCACGACATGATCCACCTAACCGCCCGAGAGCTTGACACCGCACCGATTAGTGACTGGTGTTTGAGGAGATGGAGCAGTGGCGTCCCGGTGAAGGTCTACCAGCATGGAGCCTTCCGGGCCTTTGTCTTGGGTTCTTGTCTTGGCCATGGTGGCCCCGGAAACCTTATCGGGGTGGCTTGGCCTTGGTCCTAGGTGTAGTCTCGACCCTGCCGGCCTCGCCTGCCCGACAGGGGAGATCTTCCTAAGGATCTTCAAGTTGTTTTCTTGACTTGGTCTTCTTGATGCGCACCTTTATCTCACGAAGAGCGGCTTCTCTGGGTTATTGTGTATATGAGACTAGTCACTTCACACAAGTGACGTGCGATGCGCCTGTGCATAATTCAGGGCGGCAAGCGCTCATCTTTGTTGCACCGACAGGAGCCCCCGGGCCTGGTCCGTATGTGTCGCCGGGCACCGTTGGGGTAGGCCCAACAAATGCATAGGCGCATATATTGGTCTTGCCGGGGTCGATGCTGTGTATTTGAGATCTTCTTTGCTTCTTCATTAATTTGAAATTGGGCCAGCCCCTGGTCTCACCCTGACGTTTCTGGCACTCAAACAATGCGTGCCAATCGTGCCAAAACCAAGGGGCCCCCACGTCCATAGGATGCCATTAGGGCGCCCGTGCGTGAGTCGGGGTAACTGCCATCTTTCCTTTAGTTTACCCACTACGCTTGCCGTTTCCGCCACGCGCACCGCATGCATTGCGCGGGATTGGTGATGGACATGCAGGGCACGGGAATGAGCACCTTCGTAGAATACATAGCACCTTGGATTCATGCAATGGGGTGGTTTATGAATTAGGACATCATCCATGGATGCTGAGGGCTGGATTGGCGGAGCGGGGCGGTTGCCCCAGAGTAGTGGAGAGCCAAACCCCCTCGCCCCCTCTATAAAGGGAGGCATGCGAGCGTGGCGATGCTCGTCTACCATCTCCTACTCCTTCTACCTTGCTTCTGACTCCACCATGCTGAGAGGGAGAGGTCGGGCTCGTGCCTTGACCGTAGCGATGAGAGCTTCTCCTCGACATCCTGTCCATGCTTCTAGTGCGGTTGCAGAGGCCGAATCTAGCGCACGAGGTGGGGCCACGGGGCATGGTCGTGGTTGAGGTGGACGGAGTGGTGCACTCGTCATCTCTCCTCCAACTCCTCCACTCCTGACAGAAGGCCATACGAGGGACACGACACTGGAATTCATCGCCAAGCTGCGCGATCCTCCTGATGGTCCCCTGTGACTCCTTCACCCCTTCGCTAGGGTGATGGAGGTCGACCAGCCGCTCGGGCTGCGGTTGCGTTTGAGCGGTTGCTGCAACGGTGATGTGTGGTTGAACGTCGAGTTCCCCATGCCTCGCGTCATGCTTCTCAGGCATGGGTGAATAACCTTCACCCGCACCCACTACCTTTCAGAGGGGCATGTTCTTCGCTTCAAGTTGGTGGAGTCTGATATGCTCTCCATCAAGGTATCCCGGTGCTCAGGTGCTCACCTTGGGTACTGCATGGAAAGCTCGAGTGACGAAGAAAGCTCATCTTCGAGAGACAGCCACGAGGAGGATGCGCATGGTGAAGACGACGACAGTGAGCCCCCGATCGTCAAGTCTGAAGACAAGGACTCAGACTCCAGCTAAACGCCGGCCGCAACATTACCGTCTGCTAGGCGCCGGCAGCACCACCATCTATAGCCGGGCCTCGGCAGAGCGATTTACCGTGCATGCTTGGTGTAGGACGTCTTCCCTGTCGGTGTCCCTGCCGAGCCGCGTCCCGATGGTCCTGGCGAGGGTGACCAGGGCATCGCATAGCCGCTCCCTCTGTCTTACACTGGTACAACAAGGTGCTATACAAATGGTATTTAACCCCTTTCTGCGATGGCATTTGGAACCGCCGCCAAGTGAGTGTGGGCGATAGGGGGTCCTTCCCACACGACCCAGAAAATGTCGGGGATGGGCCCTCCAGCGACACAAGCTCGACAAAATGTGGTCGTGTGCGACGACGGGTGAGCGATCAAATACGATTATACATACAGTTGTATTAAAAAATATAATTATACAAGCCAAATTGATTCGAGTCGTAAGTACATCCCACAAAGTCTGTGCCGGCTAAACGTTTCTATTTGTATGTACATTCCACACAGTCAATCGAAGGAATACGTTTCCGTTCGTATGTACATCCCACATAGTCAATCCAAGAAGTATGTTTCCGTTCGTATATACATCCCACATAGTCACTCCAAAGAAAATGTTTCCGTTCGCATGTGCATCACACACAATTTTCCCCATTAAATCGTTTGTGTTAGCGTTGCCATTGCAGATGATATTAAAAAATTTACCGTTTGCGTTATTGAATGCATCACACACGGTGCGTAGAAGAAACTGTGTGGCATAGGCTGTCCAACACACACACTTTTATGTGGTAAACTTTGCACAAGGAGGCCTAACGCAAACAATTTTCAAGAGGAAGTCATGTGTGATTGTTCACTGATCCAACATGGTTTATTCCTAGAAACTGTGTGCATTGCCTGAGGTCATCGGCCATGGTGTTTTCTCAATAACCGTTTGCAATAGAAAAACCCAATTAGCTGGCTAATGGACCATTAGTAGGCTAATTGTCCTATTATTAGTAATCCATTAATTACTCTAATTTCATTTCATATTAAGCACACAATATATTTCATTTTCATATTACGGAAGCAGGATTTCATAATTGAAATACATCAGAGTACAACATTATATAGCTTTAGCACTCAGTTACCCCATTACACACTAGTACGGCGAGGTGCTATATAAAAGATTTTTAACCCCTTTCTGCGATGACATTTGGAACTGTCGCCTAGTGAGTGACTGCGATAGGGGGGGTCCTTCCCACACGACCCAGAAACCGTCGGGGATATGCCCTCAGTCGGATTACAGGTTCCGGCAAACCCTTGAGGTTCGAACAATGGGGTGCGCACGAAGATCTCTCTCTCCCTAGCTCGCTCACGCAACGTTCTCAAGGTCAAACTCGCCGAACCCAAAGAACAAGAGACACGAGGGTTTATACTGGTTCGGGCCACCGTTGTGGTGTAATACCCTACTCTAGTGTGGTGTGGTGGATTGCCTTGTAGGCCGGGGATGAACAAGTACAAGGGATGAACAACCTCCCGAGGAGAGGTGTTCTTGAGCTCGGTGAGCTCATGTGTTGAGGATGACCTGAATGTCCCGTCTCCCGATCAGTTGCCTCCTATGGTAGTGGCTAGTCCTATTTATAGAGGCCCTAGTCCTCTTTCCAAATATTAGGGGGCAAGGGATCTCACAACAACCAATTTGAAGGGGGACAACTAGTACATGTTATCCTGACAAAAGGTGGTCTTCGCCTGCCAAAGGCGGCTCTGGTGGTCACACCGTTGTGGGCTCTGCGGTGACCTCCATCCTGTCGTCCTGCTGGTCTTCACTACAAAAAAAGACACATCCGTGACATTTTGGGCCAAACAATTTTTTTTTCTGTCATACATATGACACTTCTATGACGATAATTGTGACAAAACCCGGTATCATCATAGATTTGGTGGGCTCCTACTTCTATGACAAAAAATCATGATAGAAAATGGGCTTTTCGCCTTGGGCGGGCCGGAGACGCAGCTGCATGACATTCTTTGGGCCGTCCATGACGGAAAAAACTGTGGTAGAAGCGAGGGCAAGGAAAATTTCGGGGAGTTCCCGGTTACGGTGGGAGGTCGGGGGCCGAGCGATGCGCGTTTCTCTCGTACACGTATGCGCGTGTGTGCGAGGCATTGGCTCTAACTGAACCCGAGCGAGGCGTTGGGCTCTAACTGAACCCGAGCGATTGCACTGCAGGCTACGCGTTACTGAACCCGAGCGATCGATCAATGGCTATTAACTGAACCCGATCGAGCGATTCCTTCGCTACTGCTGCTAACTGAAGCCGATCGATGCTGCCTCTGGATGAATAGTGAGCATTGCGCGAGGGGGGGGGGGTTGGATGAACAGTTCCCGGTGGGGGTGGATGAACAGGACCCCGTGGTGTTGCCTCTGGATGAACAGGACCCCGATCGATCGAGCCGGTTGGGGCTGGATGAACAGGACCACCCCGTGGAGGGCAGGATGAACAGTAGCCCGTGGAGAGGGCTGGTTGAACAGTAGCCAGTGGAGTAGCGCGCGGTGGAGGCTGGATGAACAGGAGCCCGTGGATGAACAATCGTGGGTGGAGGCTGGAGGAGGTCGACGGTGGATGAACAGTAGCTCGTGGAGGCTGGAGGGGGTCGATGGTGCAGATGAACAGTATCCCGTGGAGTCCCGTTTTGCGGTACGCCACACCCTTCCCGATCAACAGGACCCCCGTTTTGCCGTCGCCGGAGAATAACAGCAGGTGTGGGTGAGTAGAGGGATGGCTAGGCCAGCAATGGGAGTACGGTTGGGCGGTGAGGCCTGCGCGGCAGCACAGCCGGCCGCGAGGAGGAGGGAGCAGGCAGTCCCGCCGGCCCTTGTTTCAGCGGCTGGAGCAGGAAGAGCAGAGATTGAAGAAGCACGACGGCCGTTGGATGGACATCCAACAGTCAGTGCTTGTGTGTCAACCATTTTTTAGGAAAGCCTCAAATCTGTGGAAAACAGCATACAGCCCATCTGCCATTATTTCTAATAATTTACAGCCCATTTGCTAATTCTTAAGGTTTTTTTGGAGCTAATATTCTTTTTTGTGCGCAATAAGGAGGCACTTTCGGTGGGTCCGAGTTGACAGCGGGGGGAATGTTTTTTTCGTGAAATACGGTGGCCCGTCCGGTGGGTCCCAGCAGTTAGGGGGAAACGATTTTTTTGGCAAAATACTGGTGGCCCGTCTGGTGGGTCCCTGCTGTCAGGTGGAGGAATCATTATTTTCTGCGTAATAAGGAGGCACTTCCTTGCTGCCGCCGTGGACCCAGCTATCAGCCTCTCCACGTACATTCCACGTCCGATGGAAGTCGTTCCTTCCACGTTGACCACGTCGCGCCGAGAGCACAAGGGCGATGGACGACGACGAGGCCTACGAAGGGGACGACGCGGATCCGGTGAAGACACGGCAGTGGATGCCCACGCGGAGAGGAGTATGAGGGTTCACTTGTTCGGCTGCGGTGTGAGGCTGCCGTCGCCACAGGGCCTGGCCAGCGGTGGGAATAGTAGGGGGCGGTGAGGCCTCCACGGCAGCACAGCCGGCCACGGGAGGTAGGAGCAGGCGGCATGACCGACGCCGCTTTGGGCGGCTGGAGCAAGAAGACCAGAGGTTGAAGAAGCACTACGGGCGTTGGATGGACATCGTACGGTCACTGCAGCTTGAATCGTTTATATTGACTAAGTTGACAAAACCCTTGGTACGTCAACTTAGTAGGCCCACAGGTCAGCTTCCGAAACGGTGCGCCGCAGATGTCAGGGGGAGGAATCATTTTTCGGGCAGGTGAAGCTAGAATATCCGAGATTGAAGAAGAAGCACGTCATCCGTTGGATGGACATCCAATGGCCACTGCTGCTAGAACCGTGTGTTGACTATAAGTTGACAAAGCCTTGCATACGCATCAACTCTGTTTTTTTAGGGGACACGTCAACTTAGTAAGGCCAGAAGTGTGTGGCAGAGAACTTATAGCCCATTTGAGATTTGTAAGAATGTGTAGCCCATTTTTGAATTCTAATGGAATTTACTATAGCCCATTTACAGTGTGTTAAAAGTACAACCCATTTCAACCAACCGTTCAAAACAGAATTCAATAAAATTTCCCACATTTTGATGGGATCCGAAATATTTTTATCCCGAAATTTCTAGTCAGATTAAATACAATTTCAATATAAATTTATATTGCATAAAAATCCAACGAAACATTGCGCTCACAACAATTAATGAAATTAAAATTTTCAATATCCAAAAATAATATTTTATAAAGTAATCACGTGTTTGGTGCATTTTTTATAGTTACTGCCCAGTTTTTATAATTACATCCCATTTATTATTTCTTAAAGCCCATTTCTTGTTAAGCCTAATGCATCCCTCCTAGGAAAGATTTGCAGCCCAGCGGGGCGGAGAATAACAACTTGACCTTGACTGGGTATTCCTAAAAAAAGTATAGCTGGGCTAGCTATTTTCAGCTTGAAAAAAATTAATATCTGGGCTGGATATCTGGCCTGGGCTAGACGGGCCACAACCCGCCCAGTTAATACCTGCAGCTATGTTTTCGTTGTTGTTCAGAGGAGAAAAATTAATATCTGGGCTAAACATCAAAAAACTCTGCAGTGCTCACACCTCAAAAACACAAATACTGCTCGAGCTGCTTGGTCCCAGCTGTCGGCCGCTTCTTGTGCAATTCTCTCGTTTATTGACTAGTACTACATAGGTTGACAATGGTGTAGGACCGTGATGTCAGGAAACCAGGGGGAAGCAAAATAAATAACTCCAACGAGCGCTTCCACCTCTGCCTCGTTGTCTCCCGTGGAAACCCCTTTCCTCCCTTTTTTTTGCTCGGGCAAGGACCAATGCATGCAGCACGTCCATGCGGTTATTAGGCAAGAAATAAAAGCGCTTTGCATGCTATGAATTACGATGGCCTGCATGGGTAGCTAATAAGGCATCCTCTTAACTGTTGTGATTAAATGTTGTGTTTAGAAGAGAGAAATATTCTTCTTTTCCACGAATCTGCTTGCACCTAGGTCGTGATGCACCTTCTAATACGACTTATTCACCTAGACGGAGGGAGTATAGTTTTATACACATATATATATAAAATAAGGAGGCACTTGCGTACGTGAGGCTATGGACCTGGTGGGTCCTCATTGTCATCCTCTCCAAGTCATCTCGTTGCCCGCGCGCGCTTTCCGCCCGAAACAGTCAGCGCCGCCCACCCCGCTTCCCGGTGCGGGCAATTGCTCTGCCTTCAAACGACATAAGTGCCGTCCATCCGTCCATCTGCCGCCCACATTAATGATACGCAGTTGCGGAGGCGGCTACTCCGGCGCCACACGTCCGTTCCTCCGCCCACCCACCATTGCTATATAAACTGCTGCGCCGGCCATGGCCGCAGTCATCCGTATCCGTTCCCTTTCTCCTGTCCGCACCACTACTGCCCACCATGGCTTCCTCGTGCTCCAGCGCTCTTCGGGATGGGCAGACGACAGACCACACGGAGATGGCAGCCATTGTTGCCGACCGGCTGGCCGGCAGGCAACCGGAGGACGACGACGTCCCAATGGAGAACATGGTAGTCGACGATCCGGCACCAACCCCCTCCTCCACGCCATCCTCGCCGGTGCATTGCGCCATGACCATCGGTGAGGCCCGTGGCCAATATATGGACAGTGTGAGGCAGATGCATCAGGAGCAGTTCCGGGAGGCGCAGGCCGACGCCGCCTACAACCACCATCTCCTCCAGGAGCATCTGCAGGCGGAGGAGCAGATCGCCGCGGAGCGGGCGGAGCAGGAGGCGCTGCTCGACTCGTACCGCTCGGCCCGCAAGGGCCGCCTCGAGCGCTGGCGGGACTGCATGCGGGTGGCGGAGGCTGTGGCCGCCTACAAAGAGGCTAGCAAAGAGGGCGATGAAGCGGGCGAGGCGCTGTTTGGCGAGACCGAGGACGAGGCAGAGGACAATGCCGGCTCCGACAAGTCCCCGCTCCGCTGGTGTCGACGAGGCCCTGCTCCGCCGAGGCCCCGCGGCACCAACAACGAGGCAGAGGACACCGCCGGCTCCGCCCGCCAACAACAAGGCAGAGGACATCGCAGGCTCAGCCGAGGCCCCACCCTACCGGCAACGCGGGGGAGGATTTCCACCGCTCTGCTGAGGCGCCGCCCGCCGACAACGAGATAGAGGACATCGCTGGCTCCGCCGAGGCCCCGCCCCGCTGCCAACGAGGCCGCGCCACACAAAAAATGAGGAAGAATAAAACACGGTAGGTCGCCGCCGCTCGGGTCCAAGTAAGGCCACCGCTGCCACCTCCTGTTGAAGCCAAGCTAGGTGGGTTGACCATTGACGGCCGGTTAGCTTCTTGGCGGCGACGTGGAGTCGGGGTGTTCTGCTGGAGAATAATGCTGCTTCTACTTAACTGCTGGTGCAGTTAGCTGACTGACATGTGGGCCCAACAGGCCACATGTCAGTTATGCAACTACACTTGTAGTTAAGTCACTGAAGCTTTTGTTCGGCTCAGCGGGACATAGGTGGGTAGCTTCGGTTAATTAATTATACCTCCAGCGAACCCCTTTTTAGTTGAAGAATGTATGAAATGTAATAAAATCTGGCATGTTTATATGAAATCCGACCGTGTATGAATGAATTTATTCCGATTAGTTCGAATTCCTCTATCACTGGCATTGGATGAACATGGAAAACAATATGTGCTAGCATTATTCCCAGGGTGATCACCTTGTTTGCAGTAGTTTCACATGTACTCCCTCCGGTCCTTTCTAGTCTGCATACAAGTTTTGTCTGCAGTCAAAGTATCTCTACTTTAACCAATCTTATACAAAAAAGTATGCACTTTCACAATGTGCGAAGTAAAAAGGAACAGAAGGAGTACAAAGAGTTTGAGCAGGTTTTTAGCGTTTCTGTACATTGCAATCAAACACACAGGCCTGGCAATTCATAGAGAACATTCAAAACAATCAATGATTATGCATCTCAGCGACTCACATGTTAGAGGCAATATTTACTTCACAACTAAAGAATAAAGAAAAAAAATGATCGACGCTGCTGACAGCAAGGGCGTCCCATTCGAAAATATCAAACGCATGTCTTGCTAAAAACAATGAGCAAAATTTGACAAGGTTGTCCCATTCCAAAATATCAAATGCCTACGATTGTGGAATGGGAAGGGTTTGCCATCAGTTCGGACATTGACATGGCACCTTGTGCTAAATAAACCAGCTGTTCTTTTTGTGCAGTTCCACCAAAATCAACCAAATTCACGCATAGCTTGTATGATGTTACCCTTATATGTTGCAACGCCTTGAACTTATCGGCACCTCCTTTCTTGTGGTGGAAATGACTGATTCGATGTATTCATGAACATTTTGTGCAGTTCCCATTGAAATGAAGCTGAGCACCCCTGTTTGCACAAATACAAAAAGGTGATTGGTATATAGCAAACTGTACTATGAATTGACAGTTTCAACAGGCACATACATGGTCCATGTAGAGCACAATTTTAGAAAAATGGAACTCACCAAAAAGAATCCTAGAACAACATTGTACTCGCGCATCACAGCAAAAAAATGGAGATTTTGTCAGTCCTTCTGAGCTGGAGTTAGTTTGGTCTTGTGGGGAGTAATGTAACCATCCTTCAACTGCTCCTTCTGATGATAAGATAGACAGGGCTTCTTCATCCTGGCATAATCGGAACTAGTCACTTCACGTACTCCATATTCTTCTTTAGAGGAAGATGATCCTGTTGTGCAAAGACAAGAGGACTAACTAATGCTAGCATCATTGTTTGCTCGAAAAAAAGGAAAGGAAATATTTAAAACAACACAGATGAAGCACTTCTCAAGGACAATACCACTTTTTCATGACAGTATCTAAACAGTAGCACAATACCAATAGAGATGACAAAGCTCAATCATATGGATGAAATCAGTTGGCGAGTACTAACCTTTGTCAGGAGGCTTATTGTGTAGAGCATACAGATGAAGCAATTCTCCAGAACCATCTGTTGCAATCTACGGTGGTGGCCATGCTTACTATATACTCCTCGATTAGTTTAATGTTTCCAACATCTTCTTGTGCAGTTCCACTAAAATATATGGTATCTTCAAAGAAGATCCCTGTTTGCACAAGTAGAGATAATTACATATTACATTAAGAGTGGCATCAAATCAGTGGCAAAACAATTGCTCGTTCTAGCCATAGCAATAAATTAAGATGCAAAACTATATCATTACTTGTGTCACAGTTCCAGTGCTTCATTACAGCACCGGGAGTTCATTTTTGTTTTTCTTCCCCGTGCTCTTCCCCTTGTTCTTCCCCTTCATCACATGGTTCCATAACAAACAAGCTTCACCTTCAATGTAAGATTTGGCATGTCAATTAGGGAGCACAAGTATAGTACTAAACTTAATTTTCTCATGAAAGTGGCAAAATAGAGGCCAGAAGTTGTGAAATATCCTTATCTTACCTCAATGGGATATTGCGGTGCACATACAGATTGGAAGTCTTGTCTCCATTTGTGCAGTTGTCGGCGTTCTGGGAACGGGGGTCCCTAGACTTGCCTGCCTGCGGCCTGCGGCATGGCTCAAGTGGGGGCCCAGCGCGGCCCATCTTCATCAACACGAGGCTCAAGACCCTCGCGAGGGGCCAAGCCTCACGAGGCGGATGACACGGCGCATCCTCAGGCACAGCCTCGTCAGGCTGGCTCGTGAGGAGGCGGAGAGTTCAAGGCGGGGTACCTCGCGAGGTGCCCATGACGCAAGCCATGATGACACGGGGCGCCAGGCGAGTGCCAGCGTGCGCAGCGTCCCTCTTTCCTCTTTGGTGCAAAGGGGGCAAGCGTATCAGCAGAGTACCGAGGCATCAGGCAAAGGTTGCCACTTCGGTGCAATGAGACCAAGACCAGGAGGACAACGAGACGGAGGTCACCATGGAGCCCAGTGCGGCGTCATCGACAGAGCCTTTGGCAGGCGAAGACTGCTTTTGTCAGGATAGATGTACTCGTTGTCCCCCTTCAAATTAGCCCGTCATTGTTGGATCCCTTCCGGCTCAATATTTGGGTAGAGGACCAGGGCCTCTATAAATAGGACTAGCCACCCACATAGCAGGGGGTTCGGGGGGTTTGGTTGGTTTGTCGGTTGGTTCGATTCCTGGTTGTTCGGCCCGGGATCTGAGAGAAAAGGAGAGAGGGAGGTGACTGAACTCTTCATAGCAGTTCACCACCACAGCCAAGAACAGACCCTCGCGAGGCTGTTCTTCCTTGTATTGCTCATCCACACCAGCCCCAGGAGGCAATCCATCCACCGCACACTGGAGTAGGGTATTACACCACATCGGTGGCCCGAACCAGTATAAATCTTGTGTCTTTCATGCAGTTCTTTTAGTAGTTTAGATCTCATCGAGACGGAGAGGTTGAAGGCGAGATTTCCGTGCGCACCCCAGTGTTCGAACCTTAAGGGTCTGCCGGAGCCCGAAATCCGACATTTGGCGCGCCAGGTAGGGGTGCGCCGGAATTCGTCTTCCACCGCTCCGCTCTCCTCCGACCGTCGCATCCATGTCTGACGCTCGTCGAGCCCGCGCCGAGCGCCGGGCCGCCATCGCTTCTCGCGTCGCCCAGACGGCCCCCGTCGGTGGGCGTCCTCGTCGTTCCCCATCGCCCGCCGTCAACGCCGCCACCGGCCCGGCGGGGGGCGAGCAGCAGACATCGTCTCAGCACCCGTCCGTGCGGCAAGACGGCCGCACCGCCACCCCGTCACTCGCACCAGCTGGTTCTTCGCCCCGCGCGTTCCGCGCACCCTTGGAGGCTCGAGCTGCGCTCCTCGCGGCAAACGAGCTCCTGCGCTGCCGTCCCGTCGACGACGTCTACGATGAATGGCTCGACCGCGTCGCCGAGCTTGTCCGCGCCGCAGGGGGCTCTTCCGCGCCGTCCGTCCCCCTGCGCCGCACTCCGCCCCGCGCGGGCAACTAAGCTCCGGAGGCGCACCAGCCGCCTCCTCTCCAAGAAGATGCCATGGCTCCAAGGCGACTGGCCCCTGGGCGGAACCCGCTCCGCCAGGCGCCATTGCAACAAGAGGGAAGCTGCCAAGAAATCCCTTGCCCGCAGGGGGCTGCCAGGGCGCTCCCTGCTCCGGCACGCCGCAACCCTGCTCCAGCTCCGGCGTGTCAAGACCCCGCCCTGCTCCTAGCTGTAGCCCGTGGGGACCCTCAAGACCAAGCTCTCCACCAACCGAGGCCTTTCGTGGCCACCGCAGGCTGCCACGCCTACACCACTGAGCTGCGCAGCGTCGCGTGGCCCGGCAAGTTCAAGCCCGACCTGCGTCCTCGCTACGATGGCACAACTGACCCCGCGGAATTCCTCCAGCTCTATGAGCTGGGTATCGAGGCTACCGGCGGGGATGAAAAGGTCATGGCGAACTGGTTCCCCATGGCGCTCAAGGAAGGAGCTCGAACCTGGCTCCTGAATCTGGCTCCAGGCACGATCTCCTCCTGGGAGCAGATGCGCGCCCGCTTCATCGCCAACTTCCAAGGTACTCGCGATCGGCCGCCTGCCGTGAGCGACATGCGCCGCATCAAGCAACAACCCGGAGAGACCCTGCAAAAGTACATCCAGCGCTTCAACAGCGCGCGCCTCAAGATCCCCAGGGTGTCAGAGGAGGCCATCATCTCCGCCTTCTCTGACGGCGTGCGTGACGTCAAGATGAAGGAGGAGCTGGCGATGCACGAAGACCTCTGCACCTCCCTGGAGCTGTTCAACATGGCGAACAAGTGCGCCAGGGCTGAGGAGGGACGTCTCTCCCTCCTCGAGCTGCCTGCCGCAGACCCAGAAGAGAAGAAGCCCAAGGCCAAGGACGTGAAGCGCAAGGGGGCTGCCGTGCTCGCAGCTGAACCAGACACCAAGCGGGGCAAGGATCTGCCCGAACCCTCCAGAGGCAGCCGGTACTGTGTGTACCATGACCTCCACACCCACAACACCAACGAATGTCAAGAGCTCCGCGCCGTACGAGAAGGAAGGATCGGCCGTCGCCCTGACCATGCTGACCGGGGCTACGGCCGAGGAGGAGGAAGAAACGCAGGGCACTGGGAAGACCGCAGCCCGCGCCAGGGGTGGCGCGACCAGCCTCGCGAGGAGCACTGGCGGGACCTGCCTCGCGAGGGGGACTGGAGAGACCAGCCTCGTGAGGACCGCCCTCATGGCAACGCAGGCCTACCTCCGCTGCCGCCTCCACCAAGAAGGAACGAAGACCGCCATCAAGACGAGGGGGATGGGGGCTTCCAAGAGCCGCGCGTGATCGCCTGCATCCTGGGCGGAGCTCAAGCCCCAGCCTCCCAACGCATCTTCAAGCAGTTTGCCCGCGAGGTGAATGCAGCCCTCCCCAAGCTCGAAGCAACGCGCCCCCTCAGGTGGTCGGCGTGCCCCATCACGTTTAGCTCGGCAGACCAGCTCAAGTGCGCGGCCACTGCAGGAGTCCTCCCGATGCTCTGCTCCCCGGTCATCAGCAACGTGCAGGTCTCCAAGACCCTCATCGATGGCGGGGCAGGCTCAACGTCCTATCCGTGGAAACATTAAACAACCTCCAAGTGCCCTATGATCGGCTCCAGCCGACCAGGCCTTTCTCCGGGATCACCGACGGCTCCACAGTCCCGATCGGGCAGGTCCGCCTCCCTGTCACCTTTGGAGCCCGCAGCAACTACCGCACCAAGCTCATCGACTTCGACGTCACCCACATCCGCCTGCCATACAACGCCATCCTCGGGTACCCAGCGCTGGCCAAGTTCATGGCCGTGACCCACCACGGCTACAACGTCCTCAAGATGCCAGGAAGTGGCGGCATCATCACGGTGCCCTGTGAAGAGAGAGATGCAGTGTGTTCCCTGGAGCGAGCATTTCAGGCCGCGTCGCTAGAAGACCCAGATCGCGGAAGCAGGAGGCTTCCTGAGACCACCCCCAAGAAGAAGAAGACGTCGTCAGGCTCAGCCCCTTAGGAGCTAGGCCCCTCAGGGCACATGCCCCCTCAGGAGGGCCCTCCATCCATCGCATAGGAAAGCGTGCCGGGCGCCCTCCTCAGGCAGGGCTCGGGGGCTCTCACCTGGAGGGCCACCGACATAGCCAGGGTCACAAGGGAGGCGCTTGGGCACCATGTGGAGGCGTGCTTTGCAGCACGTTTCCCTCGGGAGGGAGCCAGGCGAGGAAGATCAGACCAGCAAGAGTTCGTTGACGAGGCCATTCAAGGGCTACAGGAGACAAGGATCATGAGAGGAGGCCGCCGCTTGCCAGTCGTGGCCCCACATCCAGGCGAGGATGGTGGGCTGCGTGTCTGCGTCAATGTACCAGGGCTCAATCAGATCGCCACCACGGAGCGCCTCTGGCCCTCGCAAGTGGGGCGATGCGAAGGTCCACCCCACAGCTATGTTCGCATGCCTTACGGCCTGCCGAGCATGGCTGCGGCGTACCAGCGCCTCATGAGGGGCATCATGGAGGCTCAGGAAGACAGGCGTTCCGCGGCCTTGGCGGAGATGGAGGCAGCTCGCGAGGAGTCACCAGCGCCTCCCGAGGCCCCGGGGCCTGGGGGTTCGTGAGGATCGGCTTCTGCAGCCCGCCGAGTCTGCTACACCAACGCCACAACGACGACGACATCCTCAAGTGATATCTTTCAAGTTCCGCTCTCAGCTGGGAGCACCCTCCCAGGGTTGCATCACTCCCAGGCCGCGTGGGTCCGTCCCCCCGGCATGTATCTGCATTTACCTTTTCGTTGTTAGTTTGCCTTGTTGGGGGCGCCCCTCGGGCTGCATCATCCCCAAGCCGTTTGGGCCAGACCCAGCGGCGTGTATCCCCCTAGCATTTGTTTCCAACTATGCATTGCCTATCACGCTTAACTGCATGGTGCCCATCCGTGGCATCCTCTCTTCCCATGTCGGCCACTTGCGCGTTAAAGGGGGATGCCTGAGCATCGCGACTCAGGCTCTTACTGGCTCTCCAGCCCTCACCCTCTGGCCTTGTACACGGCATCGCGACCTGGCATACCAGCGACGGCTGAGACAAGCTCGAGGGCCGGGACCCAAGGACGTAGAGTACCGGCATCTAGCCGAATTTTGCAGGGACACATCTCAAGATACGACCCAGTGCCGGGCGCAACCAGCCCAGAGGTAGGGCCTCGGGAGTCCCGCGCTGGCTCATGGGTGCCCAGATACGCCTCGCCTACCTCAACCAACAAGCTCTTGGGTGACTAACGATCGACTAATGGCCGCCGTGGCAACACCGTCTTCTTTCTGTGATGACCCTACCGGATCCCTGGAGGGAACCGCGCAAGCCGAGGCCCTCATGAGGTTTCCTTCGCCCTCGCCCACGCGAACCGCTTGCATGTTAAAGGGGGGGTGCCTGAGCATCGCGACTCAGGGCTCTTACTAGCTCTCCAGCCCTCACCCTCTGGCCTTGTCCATGGCATCACGACCTGGCATACCAGCGACGGCTGAGAAAGCTTGAGGGCCGGGACCCGAGGACGTAGAGCAGAAAGGGGAGCAGAGGCGGGGAAGAAGGGGCCTCGCGAGGACCTTGCCGAGCGTCTCCGCTCCTATCCACACACGGACCCAACGGCGCACCTGGAACGGCCCCTGATCCTCAAGATAAGTTACCGCCCATGGCACTGGCTGCTGCAGCGCTACCCCCGCACCTAAAGCAACTCCGTACTAGCGACATTGCTTCCCTTTCTCACTAAGTGATGGCTGCTTGGGCGCCAAAGGGGACCTCCTGAGCATCGCGACTCAGGGGCTCTTACCGGACCTCGGGTCGCTCACCTCCTGGCCTTGACCACGGCATCGCGACCTGGCATACCAGCGACGGCTGACGCCGCCTTGGGACTAGGACCTGTCCGTGTAGAGCACCAAGCCCTCGTGAGGTGCGAAAGGGAAGGCTGAACTATAACGGAGTTAGCAGCTCGCTCGGATCCAAGTCAAAAGGTCATACATATTGACAAACAGGACTACAGACACCTTACAAGCCCCCACGGGGCGCATTCTGATTCCTCGCAGGGACCGAATCCTAAGGGATGCTAACTACATGAGCTACTACGGGAGATGCCATCATCAACAGTGGGCCGTCAAGCACCGGCGCCAACTCCATCCAGATCAGGGTTGGCGACGGCCTGACGCGTCCGCCCTGCTCCTGGAGCGGCGGCGGCTCGGAGGCTCGTAGCTGTCGTCGCTCGTCTCCGGAGTCGCGAAGATCTCGCTGGAGCTGCTGGACCCTCGGGCGCCACTGCCAAGGGGGCGGTCGACGGGCCTAGCCCTCACCAGGGCGAGGTCCTGGTCGCCTCTCCCGCGGCAGCAATCCAGCTGGCGCCCGATCGCGTCGATGACCTTGAGGAACATCACCGCCGCGCCGTTATACTCCAGGTGGACCGTGAAGACGCCTCTTTTCCTGTAGACCCGGGCGATCTCCCTCCAGCCACGGGACATGTAGACCACGCCCGGGGCAGCGACGACGACCTCGGCCTCGGTCGCGGGGGCGCCACAGTCGGCGTGCTGCAGCTGGAGCTCCATAGGCTCCCCTGGAAGAACCATGGAGGCGAAGAAGGGAGGAAGGCGGATCCAGGACTGAAGAGGAGTGACGACGTGAAGCACGAACTCATGGGAGGAGCCCTTGGCATGGACTCTAGGAGGAACCACCCACGCCTTCATAACCCGACGGCGTCGACGACGGCACTGACCGCGGGGATCAGCATCGACACCTCCGGGGCCCTCGACGTGGGCGTACAAAGGCAGCGGGAACCCCGGCGGAGCCCGCTCGCCCTGGGGCCTCGCCACCACCAGATTGTCCTCGTCGTCCCCGCTGCAATGGGCGAGTCGCTTCTTCGGCGGGAGAGGCTCTGGGCGAAGGCCAACCATCGGTCTCCACGATCACAGGTAATCATAACAAGTTCTGCGTGCAGGGACTTGTCCAACTCGCACGATCACCAAGGCGTCATGGGGAAGCGGAGGCGCCACATCCAATCAACCGCCGCGCGGCGTCCAAGGCCGCAGGCTGTTAGGGCCCATGGCGCTTCGCCCTTGCCCTTTCGCCCCTCGGCACGGCCAAGTCCATGCGCGCCTTGGGCCCGGGGGCTACTGTCGGCGTTCTGGGAACAGGGGTCCCCAGACTTGCCTGCCTGCGGCCTGCGGCGTGGCTCAAGTGGGGGCCCAGCGCAGCCCATCTTCATCAACACAAGGCTCAAGACCCTCGCGAGGGGCCAAGCCTCGCGAGGCGAATGACACGGCGCATCCTCAGGCACAGCCTCGTCAGGCTGGCTCGCGAGGAGGTGGAGAGTTGAAGGCGGGGTACCTCGCGAGGTGCCCATGACGCAAGCCATGACGACACGGGGCGCCAGGCGGGTGCCAGCGCATGCAGCGTCCCTCTTTCCTCTTTGGTGCAAAGGGGGCAAGCGTATCAGCGGAGTACCGGGGCATCAGGCAAAGGTTGCCACTTCGATGCAACGAGACCAAGACCAGGAGGACTACGAGACGGAGGTCACCATGGAGCCCAGCGCGGTGTCATCACCAGAGCCTTTGGCAGGCGAAGACTACTTTTGTCAGGATAGATGTACTCGTTGTCCCCCTTCAAATTAGCCAGCCATTGTTGGATCCCTTCCCGCTCAATATTTGGGGAGAGGACCAGGGCCTCTATAAATAGGACTAGCCACCCACATAGCAGGGGGTTCGGGGCGTTCGGTTGGTTCGTCGGTTGGTTCGATTCCTGGTTGTTCGGCCCGGGATCTGAGAGAAAAGGAGAGAGGGAGGTGACTGAACTCTTCATAGCAGTTCACCACCACAGCCAAGAACAGACCCTCGCGAGGCTGTTCTTCCTTGTATTGCTCATCCACACCAGCCCCAGGAGGCAATCCATCCACCGCACACTGGAGTAGGGTATTACACCACATCGGTGGCCCGAACCAGTATAAATCTTGTGTCTTTCATGCAGTTCTTTTAGTAATTTAGATCTCATCGAGACGGAGAGGTTGAAGGCGAGATTTCCGTGCGCACCCCAGTGTTCGAACCTTAAGGGTCTGCCGGAACCCGAAATCCGACAGCAGTTCACTAAAATCAAGCAACATTATCGTACAAGTAGCACAACATATGAATGCACACTACAGAATCATGTGAAAGAAGGCTAGTACCGACCTCTCATGATGCGGAATTCAAACAACTCACAAGAAGAAGATCTGAACCAAATTCGCCTTATCGGATAAGAAGTAAGATCTCCTCTTGTGCAGTTCCACTAAGATCAAGCAATCAAGCAATGTTGTCGCTATGACATTTTGGTTGAACTGCACAAAACACTCTTAAAAAAGTGTTTTGTGTAGTGCAACAAAAGGTCACAATGGCAACGAGGTGAAGCAGATAACCCTGTTTACACAGAGGTGCAAAGGAAACAATTAGTGTTCAGTAACGGTGGATGACACAGAAGCCAACAAAAAGAAGCATCTACCTTATCTAAATAGGAAAGAAAGCAAGACAGTAGAATTTCTCAAACGGTGGCATTGATTAATATTAACATAGAGATTATATTAACAATAAAATTCGTTAAACATGTAATTTGCTTTTAACTGTGGCATTGCATCAATTTTCCAGCGGCATTATTAGAGGGTGTTTGTTTACAGGGACATTTTGGTGTAGGGACTAAAAAAACTCCGTGTCAGTCCCATCTAAACCAAAGAGGAGGGACTTTTAGGGACTAAAAGTGGGCATTTGGGACTAAGGAAAGAAGACCCCGAGGGAGTCTTTTTGGGACTTTTTCCAACAGTTGCCCCTGCCACACATCGCACCTTGTCTCTATTAGTTCATTACTAGGGGTAACATGGTCTTTTAGCATGTCATTTAATAACCTCTAGTCCATGTTTAGTCCCTGGAACCCAGCAGGTAGGGACTAGGGAGCTTTTAACCAAACATGGCCTTAGATTTACAACAGCTAATGAGTTGCACGGGACAGTGGACGCACCAGCACCATGTGCATCTACCGATGTACTGTGGTCATGCACAGTCTGTTGCAACAAAGAACAAGCAACGAAGGAGCATATTTGTGTTGGTCTCAGTTTTGTTATCTTTAGACGCCTTTCCCTATGTGAGCGCAGCACATCTAGTCCTGCTCAAACTCGACAGCCTTGTCCCTTCCTTCCCTTTTTGAACTAGTACTTTCGCCCCTTCCTTTCCTCTTTGAACAACGTCCTAGATTTATGCGATACAACTTTCCCCACTACTTTCCCCCATTCCTTTCCTCTTCGAACCACGTCCTAGATTAATGCTATACAACTTTCCCCCTTCATTTCCTCTTTGAACCACGTCCTAGATTCATGCTATATACAACTTTTCTGACTACTTTCCCCCACTCCTTTCCTCTTTGAACCACGTCCTAGATTCATGGTATACATGCAGCTAGAGCAATGCATGTGGAGTAAGTAAATTATACCTTAAGGTTCTTCGGGCGTGGTTTGGTGGGCGATGGGACAGCGGCGAAGAAGAAGGGGTCGGATGCCCTCCCATGCCGCCGCTGGGTGGAAAGTGAACAGCTGCGCCGGTAGTCCCTCACCGACGGCGACAGCGTTAAGCCTCCTTCCCTTCCCGGCGGACGGATCCTGCTGGCTCTTTGAGCAGCAGTGAGGGGAGAGAGAGGCCAACGAAGTCTTGTTTAGATCTAGAGAGGGTGAGAGAGTGTGAAGAGAGCAACTACAAGCACTGAGGCTCTAGCAGGAGAGGGCGAGAGAGTGAGCGAATAGGCTAACCAGGTACACAACCCTCCCGTTATGTTCAACGAGAGGGAAATAACCTTTTATAGATTCCTGCATTCGTGTGACAAGCATGCCGTGTTTTTTTGTGTGTGTGTGGGAGTCATTGGGATTTCAATCATAATCGTGTCATGTGGCTTTGGTGGTAAGACTATCCACAGTGGTGCAGAAATAATGCAGCCTTAGTCACCTTACCTCTCTCCGTGTAGTACGTTGGGTCCCACCAGTTAGAGGGTGAAACAAACAAATTAATAAGAAAAATTAAAAGCGCCAGCAGTGTATCTTACCTCACACATCTCGCTACTGCTCGGGAACACTGTCCAATTGATCCCTCTGTTCGCTGACGTACTATTTTAAGTGAATCCTTATTATAACATGCACACAAATTTTGACCACTTGTATTCGACTTAAGTCAGTGTGCCACCGTATCTCGTATACTTACTACTCCCTCCGTCTAGGTGTAATAAGTTATGTTAGAAGGTGAAACGGTACCAAGGTGTGTGTGTGTGTGTGTGTGTGTGTGTGTGTGTGTGTGTGTGTTTAACACCATGTGTGTGTTAGAGAGAGAGCGACAGATCGACCAACTCCTACAGAGAGATGTTGTGTAGTGTATGATTTTAGCCGCGGGAGTCGGTGCATCCTCTCGTTTCCGGGCGTGTCCGGTAGGGACATGCGGACAGCTGCCACGCCCGCTCCTGACCAGCCTGGCCCACCCAAAGCCCCTCCATCGCCCGCGCGCGCTTCCCGCCCGAAATGGTCAGCGCCGCTCCAAAGAATCGGTGCCGCATTCATGTCCGGGCAGAGCGGGCGCGACCTCTCACTGGCGCAAGAGTGATGGTTGCTTCGTCCGTCCAACTTACCGCTGGGTCTATGTGATTTGACGGCTCATTGGTCTTTATTACTGAGGTGGTAGGACTGCTAGATGTCCCACGCTTTCGGCGAAAGGAGGTATACTACTACTAGATTACAATTTTCTCCATTCTTATAGCGGAGGCGTGCAAGAGCAGTGAAAACATGCATGCTCAGTGATTACATGGCCCACCTCACACTATCACCGTGCGACACCTAACTCTTTACATAGTACTCCCTCCGTTCCTAAATAATACTAGATGAGTCCCCGCGCGTTGGCGCGGAACAACGGTATATCTCTCTGCGCAAAATTATCGACTTCATAGAACAAAAAAAACTCTATAACCGCATGACAAATGTGGTAGCCAAACTAAATAAACTCCCATCATCATTTAGATCATCCCACGTAAGGAAAAAAGATCAGCCAACTCCTACTGCATAATGGGATTACATTTTTCTTTTTGACATGTTACTGGGACTTAAAAGCTCACTTACATGCATGCTACCGGTGCATGCTTGCATGCAGACATGTTGATGTGATTTAAAACCCACACACATGCATGTGGCACGGTATTTCTGCATGCTTGCATGTGGCTTAGTGCGGAGCCTCTCAACGTCAAGATCCGATGGCTATTATGGACTGATTTACTTCATCTAACGGCTACATCAATTTTGATGACGTGGCTCAAGGAGGGACGTAGCTCAACCATGAGGAGGGCGGCGGGAGGCGGCAACTGCCCACGTCGCGGCAGTGAGCAAGGGACGAAGGCAACCTCACCGGCTTTGTGAGAGAGAACGGCGGGGACCCCTGACTGGGACGTGCCGACAGTGGATTTTCTCCATCGGCGACGGCCACCACATCTACACTAAGCATCCACCCCTTCCCCAAGCGGACGTGATCCGCCGGGATGTTAGAGATGTGGCCATAGTCGTTTTGTGCGAGAGAGTGTGAAGAGAGCAACCCCAGCAAGCAACCGTGTAGGCTGGCCCGTCCTGACTTTGTATATAGTGGAGCGGTTTCCTTTTCTCTCCATATGAACCTATCATATTGCGTACGTGCCACTGAAGAAAAAAACTTTATTTATAAATGACGCGGCACCTACTACTCGTTCTCCTATAACCTTGCGTTTGGCATCTCCAAAATATTGACCTTGCGATTGGCTCTTCGCCTCTTCGGGAAGTCAAGCAATAATGGTAGTGCAGTATATATATCATTCTGGCTATATGAGACCGAATGAATTGCTGCATGTCCACCACGTGGGCGAGGGTCGAGGGGCGAGGGAGAGTGCTACATACAGAGCAAAATGAGTGAATCTACACTCTAAAATACGTTTATATACATCAGTGTTTGGAGTATGTACTAGTAGTTCATATTGAAATCTACTAAAGGACATATATATTCCAAACAATCTATACCTACTATTAAAGTGAATAGGTATTCTTGGTTTGGTTTAGTCCGTTTCGTTTAGTTTGAGTGCACGATAAAGTTTGTAATGTTGGCTCGTACACAGGCTAAGCGACCTGAGCCAGGTACTTGTACGTTGATGGGCCTTTTATGGTCTTTCATAGAGACCACGAAAAGTAATTTGGTCAAAATAAATCAACATTGTGGGAATTGATCACATGACCTCCTATCTGGGTCTTCAATGTAACAACCAATGACCTATACGCCATTCACATTTAATAATCCCAACTCGCTCTAAATATACGAGTGGCAGTCCTCGTGTTTAGGGCGAGCTAACTAAACGAACAAGCTAATTAAAGGAAGGATTGTGGGCTTAAATAAAATATTTAAACGGATGTGGCTAATTGAACGAAAGATTATGGGTAAGCTGGTGGAATAACTAAAAGAAAGATTGTGGTCTTAATCTTTACCTAATAATAAAGGACGGAGTCTTTTATAGTTCTCCACACGTCATCTATTTTATAACCGTTGATTTTATTGATAACCAATAAAGATTGATGGTTGAGATTTGAAAGATGGATGGATCTGTTTCGATAAAAAAAACGATCGATCTTTCCTCAGGCACAACCTATCGATGGATGGATCCGTTCCATCAAGAAAAAAGGATCGATATGATTGATCCATTCCCGCAAAAGACACACATCGGTGGATCGATCCGTTCCTGCAAAAGAAAAAGAAAAATCTGATAACGTTTCTGAGGCGGACATGTTGTACACAACTAGGAAAGCACCCTTGCAACGTTGCTACCAAAGAAGACACGCCCAGCCCATATAGTATATGGTACTACTATCAAACGAGAGAAGAGGTAGAACTCATGGTGGGGGATGGAGCCTCACGAGGAGGAGGAAAACGGGCGACTGCCGATGAGTCGGCGAGGGGAGCACTAGACTAGATCTGGGCGCTCAAGTCCTCTCCCTGCATCGCCATGTTGCTTCGCGGCCTTACTACCGCGCATCGGCACCAACCCGACACCTCTTTCATGGCTTGGAATCCTCTGCCCTGTAGGCTTTTCTTCTTCAATCTGATCGTCTCTCCTCTGACCTATTTGTCGTACATGCAACTCGCGCTAGACTCGAGGGAGGCGAGGAGGGAGAGGTCGGCGACAAGAAGGACATAGCGTAGGGGTTGGGGTGGACGAAGATGTCAGAGATGGTGGAGACGCCGGACTCGACGAAGCGGCCCCGTTGAATTTGATGACCCTATGATGGCTGACAAACAGGGAGATGGTTTGCTCATGTAGAAGAAACCAATGCATCACCGAGTGTCGACCATCGAGGATGACTATGAGTACTAGAATCCTGCCTGCCCACACTAACTCGCCCGTCATGATCAGAGCCGCCCTCCCTGTTCTCCACATCAGCCACCACATACCGTACGAGCTACCCACATTGCAACCATCAGGGTGTTTGCCCAGTCTACAGTGCTGCTGGCAATTGTGCGAGCGTGTTGCCTCCTGAACCAGATTTTCAAGGTGAGGTTTTACTATCAGCACCATGAATATTTGTTGCTCTGGATGCACATGTGCATGCAGTGCTTAATAAAAATCTGAGGATACACGCAATTGTAGGTTAGATAGAGCACAACAGCACACCGATGTTATCTTTTTGTGCGACTTTCTCAAATTGTCTCATGATAGTCATTAGTATAGTTTATCTTGTGTTTCATGTGTTGAAAAGCCTTGCCTGGTTGGGGCTGAACGGGATCTGTTGTAGTGTATCAATGTATGTCACCTGATTGGTCATTGTACAACATAAATAAGTCAATTCTTTTGTGTGTGTGTGTGTGTGTGTGTGCACTTCGTGGTCATGATTCTACAATTTTCCTTATGGATTTGCTTATGGTATTCTTTTGATTTACTGGATCCAATGGTAAGCTATTCTCAATTTTTCAAGGCTTAGTCACGAATCAATGGAATGCTACAAAATAGCCTGAAGGTATTTGTAGCCTATCCTTTACACTCTCCATCTTTCTAGGCATCTTGGTTTTACAATTCTATTTGTTCATGTGCATGATACTGCAATGCATACGTTTATTTGTTAAAGTTGTCCATGTTGTCTCTGTAAATTGAGTTTTGTGCATAAGCACACCGCATGAGAGGTCCGAGATAAGCCACTTGATATTATAAGTGATCAGTTTATAGGAATGTCAAGGCAATGAAGAAGCTAAGATTGCAGACAAGGTATTCCATTGATCTGAACTTCAAGCTTTGCCTTCTGACTAGGCGGTCTCTGCTATCTATTGTGTGTTTAAGCGACATGTTTAAATCCTTGGACACAATTAATCTTGAAAAATAAGGGTATGTTTACGCTTATTATGGTTGGGAATGGCATTTTAATAGGTGTAATCCCGTTGCAATGCACGGGCATATGTGCTAGTATGATATAATCTCTATAACCCAGGTAGTAGGGACGAGGAGTAAACGGAGGGAGTAGTAAATTTTTCTCCTCGTCCTGCGAGCCACCGCGCGCATGGGCGAGGGAGCAGGCGTAAGGCGTAGTAAGCAAGCTTCACCTCATCCTGCGAGCCACCGCGCCCATGGGCAGGGGAGACGGCGTACTAAAGCAAGCTTCTCCTCGTTTTGTGAGTTGATGGGACACATCAAAAGTACTCCAGTGTATAGAGCCTTGCCTCTAAGGTAGGCCCCACATGGTTTGCCTCTTTTTTTAATTTAACATAACGCGTCAAGTCGCAATTTGTTTGTTCACCCGTGGTAGACGATCCTCCCTCCACCAAGTGGACAACCAGTACACGTGCCAAATTACCACGTGGGCTGCCTTTTTCGTACAGAAATGAGCTCCACTGTGTACCCGTGCGGGTGTGGTTGGGAAAGAGATGGGAGTATGTGCGCCGTTCATGCACCTTTTCTCTTCGTGCACGTCCCCCGCCCACATGGGTGTGTGTGAGAGATACAAACCGCTTTCGTGAGTGTTTTTTGTTTTGGGGTGGGGGTGGGGTGGGGGTTGATTTCGTGAATTATTTGTGGGAATATGTGTCGATGACATCTCAAACAAAATTTTGCATGCAATGTGTGTGAAATGGAGGCCTATCCATATCATACATAGAGGGTCAGGCAATCCACGAGAAGAGAGGGAGGGGTCATAGCTATCGATAGAGTCGAAGAGAGGATCAAGTGGGTGGGTGCGAGATCGATGAAGAGAGCCATCGAAATTGTGTGTGTGTACAAGTCAAAGATATAGGGCGACTGGCCTACCAGAACGTTAGAGGGCACACATCAAGTTTGTGTGTGGCAGGGAGACATGACTAGAGCGCTTGATGTATCGGTGTGTGTGGGGGGAGGGGGTGGTGGGAGGGGTAGGCAGAGGCCTAACTATAGAGGTAGAACGACTCGTATATGTGTTGAGAAGGAGAGACCCAGCTATGTCTTGAGGGAGATCGGTCGACATCCATACATAACTGAAGGACGGGAAATATGATGGGAGGGAGAGAGAGAGAGAGGAGAGAGAGAGGGAGGGAGAGGGAGGGAGAGGGGTAGAGTACTGGATGGGTGATGGAGTTGCTTCTCAAAGATGGTGGGAGAGGCCTACTAGACAAACTGAGGGTGGAACTGCAATGTTATCAATAAGAGTGGGGATGTGTTTCTGTGTGTGCCTGTGCGTGATAGATCTGTCGAGACGCATCCATGGATGATGAAGGGGAACCATGTGTTTCATAAGCAAACCTAACTAGGGCCCTGTTTGGTTTCAAATAAGTCATCAACTTATAAGTCGAAAAGTGAAAAAAGTGACTTATTTTGCCAAACAGACCCAACTTATAAGTCACACCAACTTATAAGACATAAGTTGCTTCACCCCAACTTAAAACTTATAAGTCACCCCCTTTTGCATGGGTCCCACCACCTTTACATTAAAAGAAGATGGAAAGATGTGTTCAGGTGACTTGTAAGTCAGGTGACAACCAAACAGACGTGACTTATAAGTCATTGGTTTTAAGTCACCTGACTTATAAGTCAGGTGACTTATTGGAACCAAACAAGCCCTAGATCGGTAGATCAATTGTTGTTTTTCGGAGGAAGGGAGAGACACAACTAATGAGGTAGATCGATTGGCGTGTGGGTAAAAACGAGTTATAAGGACCTAGCTAGCTATATGTATAGCGAGAGATCGGTCAGTGTACGTCCATTTGTTAGAGGCAAATAAGGCCCGGTGAGACGGATAGACAGAGGGAATGGAGCTAGGAGGTGGTGCGAGAGGCCCAACTACTAGCTAGATAGGGGGAGGATTGTGCGGTTGTGAGAGAGCGATGAAAAGAGGGGCGAGAGTTTACACGTGTGTCTGACCGTATGAGAGACACGAGGCAAGGACACATAAAGGAGGAGATTGAAGGTGTGTTTGTATGTTGTAGGCAGGCATTGCTGGAGAGGTTTATCGATCGGTGTGTGTCGGAAAGAAGTTGTGGAGACTCTGGGAGAACGACCTAAAGAAAAAAATGAATGTGCCCGGTGGATAGAATGCCGAGGGAGGGGGAGGGTGTGTGCATGCACGAGAGAAAGTTAGCGGTAGCTACAAAGGTTAGAGGATTGTGTGGGTGTAAGAGACTAACAAAGATCATAATTTGATATGAAAGCGGATTAATATATTTGAATAGGAGATCATAGTGTTTTAAACATTGCATGCATGAATATAGCGGTGATACACGTGATGTGCACATGTTATACCATAATGTGATAATGCATGGTGTTTGCAACTCACAGCTAAATGCCGAACAATCTAAACCATACTATACATCAAACAATCTCACATTTTATTTGAATTTGTGATAATGTGTGGTGTTTGCAGCTTACAACAAAATATCGAACAACCTAAACAATACTATATATCGAACATTCTCACATTTTATTTGAATTTGTGGTAATGTGTGGTGTTTGCAACTCACATCTAAATACTTGTAGGCGTAGGGGGCGGGGCACCATACATAATGTGATAAACACATAATACATATGAGACATGGTTTAGATTATGAAGATCTAGCTAGAGCAAGAAATGTAATGTGATTTGAAATCAAAATAAAGTGGATTCAAAAAATCTAGTTCGAGTTCATATAGTACACATAGTTCATATGTAACTCGAGACTAATCATGTGGTGTGCTGTGAAGATAATACACAAACGATGGTTTAACTTGAAAATAATGATGATTGTAGATCTTATTAAAACAGAGAAGCGAATTCAAATGCTTTGACTTCACAACAATCATTACTGTAGATCTTATTCAAATAGAGAAACGAATTCAAATTTAGTTCATATTGAAGCGGTAGTATATACGTTTGGAATGCACTAAAACGATCATTTGAGTAGTAGGTTGCATGCATTATACACGTAGTGAAATATTTTAATTGAACGTAACATGAATTCAAAGTTTTGAATGACATTTGTAGGGCGCATTGATTTGGTACAGTACACGTTAGGCTTGTCCGGAAATTTCAACATGTGCCTTGTTAGCCTGAAATATTTAAGACATATCTTTGTCTCGTTGTGCTCCGACAACTCCCTCCATCTCAACCCGCGCCTTGCTATTCCGAAATTACAACGCGCGCGAAAAATCCCACCTCCTGTGAAATCCCGACACGCGAAATGCCCGTGGTACCCTTGAACCGAAAGAACCACCTGAAATCGGTGGGGGTACTTTCGTAACTTACCCCACATTTCGGACAAGCCCGTCTCTAGGCCATGGTTCCCCACTGCCATCCCATCCGCCCACCCATTCATACACCGAGGCCGCGAAAACCCGCAACGAAACCCCACACGCTGCTCCGTCCGCCACCCAGCCGGAGCCTCTTCCCCGACGACGTCGTCCACAACAACACCACGACATCCCTCATCCACCGTACCGGATGAGGATCCGTCGTCGATCTCATCGTCCCGCCGGTTCAGCCACCCCGTCCTCCACCTCCAAGGAGCTGCCCCGACATTCCCACACCAACGTCTTCACCTGCACCACCAAAAGAGCATCATCATCACCGTTTCCTCAGATGAAGCAGCGGACTAATCGGCGCCACCAAAGAGGTTGTACACTAATCGCCGCATTTTCTTCTTGATTCGATCTCACGGTGCTGTCGGTGCTCGGCCCCGAGCTGACACGGCGCGGCTCCATTCACGACGGCATCGCCGGCCACTTCCTCCACGGCGTCGCTCCTGTCGGATTCACGGGTTCCGGGACACCCTTAAGGTTCGAACACTAGGGTGCGCGCGGAGATCACGCCTTCTACCTCCCCGTCTCACAAAGATCTAAACTACTAAAAGAACTACACAAGGGACACAAGATTTATACTGGTTCGGGCCACCATTGTGGTGTAATACCCTACTCTAGTGTGTGGTGGATGGATTGCCTCCTGGGGCTGGTGATGATGAACATTACAAGGAAGAACAGCCTCGCGAGGGTCTGTTCTTGGCTGGGGTGACGAACTGCTAGGAGGAGTTCAGTCACCCTTCTCTCTTTCTCTCTCTCTCTCTGATTGCGGACCGAACGAACCGAACGAGCCAAACCCCTTGCTACGTGGGTGGCCGGTCCTATTTATAGGCAAAGGCCCTGGGCCTCTTCCCAAATATTGAGCAGGAAGGGCGCCAACAATTGGCCAATTCGAAGGGGAACATCTAGTACACTTATCCTGACTAAAGTTGGTCTTCGCTTGCGAAAGACTCTGCGGTGACGCCGTGCTGGGCTCCATGGTGACCTCCGTCTCGTAGTCCGCCTGGTCTTGGTCTCGTTGCACCGAAATGGCAACCTTGGCCTGATGCCTCGGTACTCCGCGGCTGCGCTTGCCCCCTTTGCACCAAAGAGGAAAGAAGGACGCTGCGCGCGCTGGCGCTCGCCTGGCACCCTCGATCGTCATGGCTTGCGTCATGGGCACCTCGCGAAGTACACCGCCTTGGTTTCTCTGCCTCCTCGCGAGCCAGCCTGAGGAGGCTGCGCCTGAGGATGCGCCGTGTCGTCCGCCCCGTGAGGCTTGGCCCCTCGCGAGGGTCTTGAGTCTTGTGTTGATGAAGATGGGCCATGCTGGGCCTCCTTTGAGCCGCGCCGCGGGCCGCAGGCAGGCAAGTCTGGGGACCCCCGTTCCCAGAACGCTGACAGTAGCCCCCGGGCCCAAGGCGCGCATGCACTTGGCCGTGCCGAGAGGCGAAAGGGCAAGGGCGAAGCGCCGCGGGCCCTAATAGCATGCGGCCTTAGGCGCCGCGTGGCGGTTGATTGGACGTAAGTGCTTCAGCAACCGCGCAGGTTGGTAAAGGAGCGGCATCTGCCCAGACTTCGCCTTTTGCTCTCTCCGGTCGCTGCTCAGATCCCCTTTCTTGCGCCTTCCCTTTCTTCCTGCAAACTTCCAGATCTACTCCTGTTGCGCGACCCTAGGAAGCCATGGCGCCTCGCCAGCCTCCGGCCAAAGCTTGGTATTCTCCTGCTCTGGACTTTCCGAATGTGTCCAAGGCGAGCCTTGCCCGGCTGCGCCGGATGGCGGCGGCACAGGGCATCAACGGGACGGAGGTGTTCAAGACCGGCTCCGCCACCCCTGAGGGCCGAGGGAGCACCTTTTATCCTCTCTTTGTAAGCTCCATTGCTGCGGGCCTAGTGCCTCCCTTCTCCGAGTTCTTCTTCTCTGTCCTCCGCCATTACAACCTGCAGGCTCTTCATCTCCACCCCAACTCTGTCCTTCTTCTGGTGATCTTCGCTTACTACTGTGAGGCCCACATAGGGGTGCAGCCTTCGGTGGCTTACTGCGCCACTACTTCTCCCTCCAGGTAACCGGCGGCTCTCTTTCTACGTGCGCGGGCTTCGTCGCGTATGGCGGCACCATTGCCATCTTGAATCCCAGGAAGAGGATTGAGGGCTTCAGGAGCAAGTGGGTCTTGGCAGATGCCGGGCGCGTGCACCCTCGGCTGATCTTGCCCGCGGAGCAGCCCGTGAGCTCCAGCGACTGGTGCCGAGCGGAGCTCATGGACCCCCGCGCGAAACTGGTGTTGGAGAAGATGGACGCGGACCTGAGGCCGGCCAACATGGCGGCGGCGAAGTTGACCGGTGCGTCGCTGCTGAAGGAGTTCCTGGAGCACCAGCTGGCCCCACTCCGGCGGTACTCTCCACCAATGTGGAGGCCTCATCCGAGCCCCGAGGCTGTGGACGAAGTGGATGTGACCGCAGTTCTCTAATCTCTGGTCGGGGGCGAGGTGGCAAGGTTGAAGGGCGCTCCCAAGCCCTTGTTCCTTTGTGACGACTGGAAGTAGGTGGTGAAGTCCATGCCTGTTTTTAACGGGGACGGGCTCGTGCCCGTGGCGGCTTCCGAAGGACCGGTGGACGTGCCCTCCGGCGACTCCAGCAATGAGGAGGACGAAGAGGAGCGGGGAGAGGGGCCCAACTCTGGGGCGACCGATGGAGAGTCGAGGGCTCCCCTCCCCCGGCACAGGTCCTGTACTCTCCGCCTTTCGCCGAGCGATGATGACGATGATGACGATGACGCGCTGGGTAGCGGGAGCTCGCCCTCGATCCCGAAGAAGGACAGGACCGGGCTAATCTTCCGCGGGTCAGCCCCTGCCCCGAGGCAGTCCGCAGACGCGCCTTCTGCTTCCGGGGTTGACCCTTCCATCCGGCTGTCAGGCTTCAAGTTGGGCCGGAGGCTGCCCGAGCTTGCCGGCGATGACCCGTAAGTGCTTGATCCTTGATCTTTTGTTTCTCGTTCCGCCGACGAGGCTTGATGATTGCTTCTCTTGAATAGGCTGGCGCCAGCGGCGAAGAAGCCGAAGGGAGCCCCCGAGGTCCCATCTGCGGTGACGCCTTCGCCTGCAGGGGAGGGAGATCGTGACGCGCGGGCCTCTCCTGCCCGCTCATCCTTGCGAGGCTTGGCTGACCTGGCTGGGGTGAGCCCAGCCCCCATGGCTCGAACGACTCCCGAGGCGCCCCCGTCTGGCGCCGCTGCTATGGCTGTGGAGGCGCAGCGGACTCCGCCTCGGGACACTGCGGCCTCGCCGCTGCTACTTTCTCCTCCCGTTCCACTGATCGTTGCTTCCCCAGCTCCTCCTGTTGTCTTGGGGCGCACTGATGTTTCTCCGCCTCCTTCTTCCATCTTGGAGCGTGCCGTTGCTGAACTGGACCGGCTGCGGCAGGATCTTCTTGGTGCCGACCCTCGCCTGGTGGCCGGGCGCTTGGAAGTGGCTTCGGGGTGGATTCGTTCTGATGCTTCGATTCGGGCGGCGTTGGTTCAGGCCTCAACGGCCTGTGACGGAGAGAGGGAGGCCACCCTCAAGGCGAAGGCTGCCCGAGACGCGGCCCTGGGAGAGGTGGTTGAAGTCTGCGGTCGTTGCAAGGCGCTGGAGGACGAGCTGCAAGGCCTGTGGGGCCAGCTCGCGAAGGAGGTTCGTCTTCGCCAGGAACAAGAAGAAAGCATGAAGGCTCGCGAGGCGGCCATCGAGGGCCGGGAGGCCAAGCTCAAGAAGCGTCGCGACCGCCTAAGTGCGCTGGGGGAGGAGCTAGAGGCGGCGAGGGTCAAGCGGGACAGCAAGGCCAAGGTTCTTGCCGAGGATCGCATGGCCTTTGCGGACATGGAGAAAGATGCCCGCACTTCACTGAAGACGCTTTACGAGAGCGGCCTGGACAGCCCGCTAGCCGGTGATGGTGACGGCCCCGCCAAGCTGCTTCCTTTCCTGGTTAAGGCCCTTGGGGACGTCGCCCTTGGCATCGGCCCCACGGCCGAGGCCGAGGCGCGCGTGCTGTCTTCTGCTGCGCTGACGCGGGTCTTTGCCCACATCTACCTTCGTGATCCCAACTTCGACCTCGACAGCCTGCTGGAACCAGTGAACAGCGAGGGTGCTGCCGCCGCTGTCGAAGCCATGAAGGGGCGCGCGGAAGCGCTGCTGGGGAAGTTCCGGGCCTTCAGCACCAAGCCAAAGCAAGGCACTGCCGGCCCTGCTGCTCCACGAGGCGAAGCCACTCCGAACAGCTTCACCGCCGACGAGTGACTCCGTTCCATCCCTGTTCTTCCTTCAATTCCTGCACATGCATCACGCCTCGGGGAGGCATTTAAACTTGCATTTGGTATTGAGATGACAGTATGGACTGTAATATTTGCTTTTAAATTCCTTGAATTTTATGTTTTTCTTCCCTACCTGCTTGTGTTCTACGCCGGCAGAGCCCGGCCCCGCGCATGCCTCACCCAGCATTAGCTCCGACCGGAAACCAGGACGGGACCAAAGGAGTGAGGGGCTATGTGACAAGTTAGGCTCCTGAGTCGCGATGCTCAGGAGTCCCCCTTGGCGTGCGAACAACAAGTAGGGAGGCGCGATGTAGGTGTATCTTCCGTTCTACGTCTGCAGAGCCCGACTCCGCGCGTACCTCACCCAGCATAGCCTTTTGGAACTAAGGAGTGAGGGGCTATGGAGCCTGTTAGGCTCCTGAGTCGCGATGCTCAGGAGCCCCCATTGACGCGCAAACAGCGGGTGATGAGGTGCAATGTAGGCGAGGCTACCGTTCTACGTCTGCAGAGCCCGGCCCCGCGCGTACCTCACCCAGCATAGCCTTTCGGAACTAAGGAGTGAGGGGCTACGGGACCAGTTAGGCCCCTGAGTCGCGATGCTCAGGGGCCCCCCTTGACGCGCAAACGGCCTTCATACCTTGGCTCCGCTCAGGGAGAGACGCGCGACGAACCAGGCCCGAGGGGCCTGGCTGGGCGGTGTACGTCTAGGCGTGACCCAGTCGTAGCCCCCATGCCTAGCCCCCTCGCGCGGCACTCCCGATGGGAGGCGTTGCGATGAGGCCAGCCACTGAGCTCTGGGCTCCCTGAGGTTAATGCGGCCCGGAGGCCACCCCCAGTTGTTTATCACCAGCGCGGAGCATAGCGCTTCCGTACGTGTACGGGCATAGCCGCTCCTCCGAAGTGTCGTCGGCCAGCGCGGAGCATGGTGCTTCCACTAGTACGTGGGAGGGGGCTCCCCTCCGGGATGAGCCCCCGGGGCGTGTACAGCCCCGCCCTGACACGTGGCCGGCACGGTAGGGCTAGGTGAGGTGTATCTGGGCACCCGTGAGCCAGCGCGGGACTCACAAGGCCCTACCTCTAGGCGGGTTGCGCCTGGCACTGGGTCGTATCTTGAGATGTGTCCCTGCAAAATTTGGTTAGATGCCGGTACTCTACATCCTTAGGTCCCGGCCTTCGAGCTTGTCTCAACCGTCGCTGGTATGCCAGGTCGCGATGCCGTGGACAAGGCCAGAGGGTGAGGGCTGGAGAGCCAGTAAGAGCCCTGAGTCGCGATGCTCAGGCACCCCCCCTTTAACGTGCAAGTGGCCAACATGGAGAAGAAAGGATGCCGCGGACAGGCATCAAGCAATCAAGCGTGATAGGCAATGCATAGTTGGAAATAAACGCGAGGGAGATACATGCCGCTGGGCCTAGCCCGAGCGGCTTGGGGATGATGCAGCCCGAGGGGTGCCCGCAACAAGGCAAACTAATGACCGGAAAAAAGGGGATACAGGCCGCAGGGACGGACCCACGCGGCCTGGGAGTGATGCAACCCTAGGAGGGTGCTCCCAGCTGGGAATGAAGCTTGAAAGATGTCACCTGAGGATGTCGTCGGCGAAGTGGCGTTGGTCCTGCAGACTCGGTGGGCTGCGGAAGCTGATCCTCACGAGCCCCCAGGCCCCAGGGCCTCAGGAGGCTCCGGAGGCACTGGTGACTCCTCGCGAGCTGTCTTCATCTCCGCCAGGACCGCGGAATGCCTGTCTTCCTGAGCCTCCATGATGCCCCTCATGAGGCGCTGGTACGCTGCAGCCATGCTCGGCAGGCCGTAAGGCATGCGAACATAGCTGTGGGGTGGACCCCCGCAGCGCCCCACTCGCGAGGGCCAGAGACGCTCCATCGTGGTGATCTGATTGAGCCCTGGTACGTCGACGCAGACGCGCAGCCCACCATCCTCGCCTGGATGCGGGGCCACAGCTGGTAGACGGCGGCAACCTCTCATGATCCTTGACTCCTGTAGTTCTTGAATGGCCTCGTTAACGAACTCCTGCTGGTCTGACCTTCCTTGCCTGGCTCCTTCTCGAGGGAAACGTGCTTCGTAGCACGCCTCCACATGGTGCCCAAGCGCCTCCCTCATGACCCTGGCTAGGTCGGTGGCCCTCCAGGTGAGAGCCCCCGAGCCCTGCCTGAGGAGGGCGCCGGGCGCGCTTTCCTATGCGATGGATGGGGGGTCCCTTGGGCAGACACGGGCCCTGAAGGGCCTGCCTCCTGAGGGGCTGGGCCTGACGATGTCTTCTTCTTCTTGGGGGTGGTCTCAGGAAGCCTCCTGCTTCCGTGATCTGGGTCTTCTAGCGACGCGGCCTGAAAGGCTCGCTCCAGGGAACACACTGCATCCTTCTCTTCACAAGGCACCGTGATGACGCCGCCACTTCCTGGCATCTTGAGGACGTTGTAGCCGTGGTGAGTCACGGCCATGAACTTGGCCAGCGCTGGGTACCCGAGGATGGCGTTGTACGGCAGGTGGATTTGGGCGACGTCGAAGTCGATGAGCTCGGTGCGGTAGTTGCTGCAGGCCCCGAAGGTGACAGGGAGGCGGACCTGCCCGATCGGGACTGTGGAACCGTCGGTGATTCCGGAGAAGGGCTTGGTTGGCTGAAGCTGGTCATAGGGTAATTGGAGATTGTTGAATGTTTCCACGGACAGGACGTTGAGCCCTGCCCCTCCGTCGATGAGAGTCTTGGTGACCAGCACGTTGCTGATGACTGGGGAGCAAAGCATCGGGAGGACTCCTACCATGGCCGCGCACTTGAGCTGGTCCGCTGAGCTGAACATGATGGTGCACGCCGACCACCTGAGGGGGCGCGTTGCTTCGAGCTTGGGGAGAACTGCATTCACTTCGCAGGCAAACTGCTTGAAGATACGTTGAGAGGCTGGGGCTTGAGCTCCGCCTAGGATGCAGGCGATTGCGCGCGGCTCTTGGAAGCCCCCAGCCCCCTCGTTTTGATGGCGGTCTTCGTTCCTCCTTGGCTGAGGTGGCAGCGGAGGTAGGCCTGCGTTGCCATGAGGGCGGTCCTCACGAGGCTGATCCCTCCAGTCTCCCTCGCGAGGCAGGTCCCACCAACGGTCCTCGCGAGGCTGGTCGCGCCACCCCTGGCGCGGGCCGCGATCTTCCCAGCGTCCTGGGTTTCTTCCTCCTCCTTGGCCATAGCCCCGGTCAGCACGGTCAGGGCGACGGCCGATCCTTCCTTCTCGCATAGCGCGGAGTTCTTGACATTCGTTAGTGTTGTAGGTGTGGAGGTCGTGGTACACACGGTACCGGCTGCCCCTGGAGGATTCGGGCAGATCCTTGCCCCGCTTGGTGTCTGGTTCTGCGGCGAGTACGGCAGCCCCCTTGCGCTTCACGTCCTTGGCCTTGGGCTTCTTCTCTTCTGGTTCCGCGGCAGGCAGCTCGAGGAGGGAGAGACGTCCCTCCACAGCCCTGGCGCACTTGTTCGCCAAGTTGAACAGCTCCAGGGAGGTGCAGAGGTCTTCATGCATCGCCAACTCCTCCTTCATCTTGACGTCGTGCACGCCATCGGAGAAAGCCGAGATGATGGCTTCCTCGGACACCTTGGGGATCTTGAGGCGCGCGCTATTGAAGCGCTGGATGTACGTTTGCAGGGTCTCTCCAGGTTGTTGCTCGATGCGGCGCATGTCACTCACGGCAGGTGGCCGGTCGCGAGTACCTTGGAAGTTGGCGATGAAGCGGGTGTGCATCTGGTCCCAGGAGGAGATCGTGCCCGGAGCCAGATTCAGGAGCCAGGTTCGAGCTCCTTCCTTGAGCGCCATGGGGAACCAGTTCGCCATGACCTTTTCATCCCCGCTGCCAGCCTCGATGCCCAGCTCATAGAGCTGGAGGAACTCTGCGGGATCAGTTGTGCCGTCGTAGCAAGGAGGCAGATCTGGCTTGAACTTGCCAGGCCACGCGATGCTACGCAGCTCAGTGGTGTAGGCACGGCAGCTGGCGGTGGCCACGAAAGGCTTCAGCTGGTGGAGAGCTTGGTCTTGAGGGTCCCCACGCGCTGCAGCTAGGAGCAGAGCGGGGTCTTGGCGTGCCGGAGCTGGAGCAGGGTCGCGGCGTGCCTGAGCAGGGAGCGCCCGGGCAGCTCTTTGCCGGCGAGGGACTTCTTGGCAGCTCCGTTCTTGTTGCGCTGGCACCTGACGGAGCGGGTTCCGCCCAGGGGCCAGGCGCCTTGGAGCCATGGCATCTTCTTGGAGAGGAGGCGGCTGGTGCGCCTCTGGAGCTTCGTTGCCCGCGCGGGGCGGGCTGTGGCGCAGAGGAACGGTCGGCGCGAAAGAGCCCCCTGCGGCGCGGACAAGCTCGGCGACGCGGTCGAGCCACTCTTCGTAGACGTCGTCGACGGGGCGGTAGCGCAGGAGCTCGTTTGCCGTGAGGAGCGCAGCTCGAGCCTCCAAGGGTGCGCGGAGCGCGCGGGACGAAGAACCAGCTGGTGCGAGTGATGGAGTAGCGGTGCGGGCGTCTTGGCGCACGGACGGATGCTGAGAGGATGCTTGCTGCTCGCCCCCCGCCGGGCCGGTGGCGGCGTTGACAGCAGGCGACGGGGAACGGTGAGGACGCCCACCGACGGGGGCCGTCTGGGCGACGCGAGAAGCGATGGCGGCCCGGCGCTCAGCGCGGGCCCGACGAGCTTCAGACATGGATGTGACGGTCGGAGGAGAACGGAGTGGTGGAAGACAGATTCCGGCGCACCCCTACCTGGCGCGCCAAATGTCGGATTCACGGGTTTCGGCAGACCCTTAAGGTTCGAACACTGAGGTGTGCGCCGAGATCATGCCTTCTACCTCCCCATCTCACAAAGATCTAAACTACTAAAAGAACTACACAAGGGACACAAGATTTATACTGGTTCGGGCCACCATTGTGGTGTAATACCCTACTCCAGTGTGTGGTGGATGGATTGCCTCCTGGGGCTGGTGATGATGAACAATACAAGGAAGAACAGCCTCGCGAGGGTCTGTTCTTGGCTGGGGTGATGAACTGCTAGGAGGAGTTCAGTCACCCTTCTCTCTTTCTCTCTCTCTCTCTGATTGCGGACCGAACAAACCGAACGAGCCGAACCCCTTGCTACGTGGGTGGCCGGTCCTATTTATAGGCAAAGGCCCTGGGCCTCTTCCCAAATATTGAGCGGGAAGGGCGCCAACAATTGGCCAATTCGAAGGGGAACATCTAGTACACTTATCCTGACTAAAGTTGGTCTTCGCCTGCAAAAGACTCTGCGGTGACGCCATGCTGGGCTCCATGGTGACCTCCGTCTCGTAGTCCGCCTGCTCTTGGTCTCATTGCACCGAAATGGCAACCTTAGCCTGATGCATCGGTACTCCACGGCTGTGCTTGCCCCCTTTGCACCAACGAGGAAAGAAGGACGCTGCACGCGCTGGCGCCCGCCTGGCACCCTCGATCATCATGGCTTGCGTCATGGGCACCTCGCGAGCCAGCCTGAGGAGGCTGCGCCTGAGGATGCGCCGTGTCGTCCGCCCCGTGAGGCTTGGCCCCTCGCGAGGGTCTTGAGTCTTGTTTTGATGAAGATGGGCCATGCTGGGCCTCCTTTGAGCCATGCCGCGGGCCGCAGGCAGGCAAGTCTGGGGACCCCTGTTCCCAGAACGCCAACAGCTCCCTCGGGGGCGACGTCCACATCAGTAGGACCTGCTGCTGCTTTAGCTCTCGCTCGCGCTACTGCTCTGCTCTTGCTCTCGGTCCCCTGCCTGGTCTGCTCTTGCTATTGCTCTTGCTCGCGCCGCTGCTCTCGCTCTTGCTCTTGCTTGCGAGCTGCTCTGATTTAGCTACACTTCACTCCGATGCCGCCGGGGTGAAGGAAGAACCAGCCGCAGCGAGGAGGGGGGCTCGCCGGAGAGGTACCCCACTATCTATCTTAGGGTTCAGGATGGGGCGGTGGTCGCCGGCGTTAGCAGGGCGTTGGCAGGGCGGGGCATGGGGATCACCGAAGAAAAAGCTCGGCACGGGGGGGCCTAGAGGGATGGCCGGGGCGGCGGCGGACCGAGGGTGGGGAGTGTTTTCGGGGCGGGCAGGGCGGCGCACCGCCAGCCGCGAGCGGCGGGGGCTGCTGTTTGGCCGGCTCAGGGGGGTGGAGGTTGAAGATGAACCGCAGGCCCTTGAGTTCGTATCCAACGGCTGCAAAATCGACTGATCAGAGATGAAAAATTCAGTCGACCGACGTGTAGCCTCACCTTGCTAGTGCGTTAAGTTTCGACAGCAAAATTCAGTTTCGACAGCAAAATTCAGTTTCGACAGCAAAATTCAGTTTCGACAGCAAAATTCAGTTTCGACAGCAAAATTCAGTTTCGACAGTTAAGTTCAGCTTCGACAGTTAAGTTCAGTTTTGACAGTTAAATTTAGTTTCAACAGTTAAGTTCAGAGATGAGCGGCTGATGTATTTTACATCTAGCACTTTGTGGTTATGTATTTTACGTCATGTATTGGAGATGCTATTAGAATTCCACTCAGGTTAACATTGTTCGTTGTCTCTCTTGTCCCGCTTCAGCCTCGGCGTCGTACAACTCACCGGAGTTGCTCCAACGACGAAAGCCTCCGTCACAGCGGAGCAGTACCTCCGGCTCCATCTCCAGGTGCCTAAGATCTTCTTCCCCTCCTCCGACAACCAAGTCAGTCGGAGCATCCTCACCGGCCAACCCAAACATGCTGAGATCAACATGGCTTCGCCAAAGAGGTTATTGTTGGGGAACGTAGTAATTTCAAAAAAATTCCTACGCACACGCAAGATCATGGTGATGCATAGCAACGAAGGGGAGAGTCTGATCTACGTACCCTTGTAGATCACAACGGAAGCATTGACACAACGTAGAGGAAGTAGTCGTACGTTTTCTTCCCGGTCCGACCGATCCAAGCACCGTTACTCCGGCACCTCCGAGTTCTTAGCACACGTTCAGCTCGATGACGTTCCACGGGCTCCGATCTAGCAAAACGTCGAGGAAGAGTTCCGTCAGCACGACGGCGTGGTGACGATCTTGATTTACTACCGACGCAGGGCTTCGCCTAAGCACTGCAACGGTATGATCGAGGTGGAATTTGGTGGCAGGGGGCACCGCACACGGCTAAGGAACGATCTCAAGGATCAACTTGTGTGTCTTGGGGTGTCCCCTGCCCCCGTATATAAAGGATGAAGGGGGGAGGCTGGCCGGCCAAAGGAGGGAGGCGCAGGAGGAGTCCTACTCCTACCGGGAGTAGGACTCCCCCCCCCCAATCCTATTCCAACTAGGACTCCTTGGAAAAAAGAGAGAGGGAAAGAGAGAGAGGTGGCCGGCCACCTCTCCTAGTCCTAATAGGACTAGGGGAGGGGGGAGGCACGCAGCCCTCCTTGGCAGCCCCTTTCACCTTTCCACAATGGCCCATGTAGGCCCATTTGGCTCCCGGGGGGTTCCGGTAACCCTCCCGGTAATCCGGTAAAATCCCGATTTCACCCGGAACACTTCCGATGTCCAAACATAGGCTTCCAATATATCAATCTTTACGTCTCGACCATTTCGAGACTCCTCGTCATGTCCGTGATCTCATCCGGGACTCCGAACAACCTTCGGTACATCAAAATGCATAAACTCATAATAACTGTCATCGTAACGTTAAGCGTGCGGACCCTACGGTTCGAGAACATTGTAGACATGACCGAGACACGTCTCCGGTCAATAACCAATAGCGGGACCTAGATGCCCATATTGTCTCCTACATATTCTACGAAGATCTTTATCGGTCAGACCGCATAACAACATACGTTGTTCCCTTTGTCATCGGTATGTTACTTTCCCGAGATTCGATCGTCGGTATCCGATACCTAGTTCAATCTCGTTACCGGCAAGTCTCTTTACTCATTCCGTAATACATCATCCTGCAACTAACTCATTAGTTGCACTGCTTGCAAGGATTAAGTGATGTGCATTACCGAGAGGGCCCAGAGATACCTCTCCGACAATCGGAGTGACAAATCCTAATCTCGAAATACGGCAACCCAACATCTACCTTTGGAGCCACCTGTAGTACTCCTTTATAATCACCCAGTTACATTGTGACGTTTGGTAGTACCCAAAGTGTTCCTCCGGCAAACGGGAGTTGCATAATCTCATAGTCATAGGAACATGTATAAGTCATGAAGAAAAGCAATAGCAACATACTAAACGATCGGGTGCTAAGCTAATGGAATGGGTCATGTCAATCAGATCATTCAACTAATGATGTGACCTCATTAATCAAATAACAACTCTTTGTTCATGGTTAGGAAACATAACCATCTTTGATTAACGAGCTAGTCAAGTAGAGGCATACTAGTGACACTCTGTTGGTCTATGTATTCACACATGTATTATGTTTCCGGTTAATACAATTCTAGCATGAATAATAAACATTTATCATGATATAAGGAAATAAATAATAACTTTGTTATTGCCTCTAGGGCATATTTCCCTCAGTCTCCCACTTGCGCTAGAGTCAATAATCTAGATTACACAGTAATGATTCTAACACCCATGGAGCCTTGGTGCTGATCATGTTTTGCTCGTGGAAGAGGCTTAGTCAACGGGTCTGCAACATTCAGATCCGTATGTATCTTGAAAATTTCTATGTCTCCCACCTGGACTAGATCCCGGATGGAATTGAAGCGTCTCTTGATGTGTTTGGTCCTTTTGTGAAATCTGGATTCCTTTGCCAAAGCAATTGCACCAGTATTGTCACAAAAGATTTTCATTGGACCCGATGCACTAGGTATGACACCTAGATCGGATATGAACTCCTTCATCCAGACTCCTTCGTTCGCTGCTTCCGAAGCAGCTATGTATTTCGCTTCACATGTAGATCCCGCTACGACGCTTTGTTTAGAACTGCACCAACTGACAGCTCCACCGTTTAAAGTAAACACGTATCCGGTTTGTGATTTAGAATCGTCTGGATCAGTGTCAAAGCTTGTATCAACGTAACCTCTTACGGTGAGCTCTTTGTCACCTCCATATACGAGAAACATATCCTTAGTCCTTTTCAGGTATTTCAGGATGTTCTTGACCGCTGTCCAGTGATCCACTCCTGGATTACTTTGGTACCTCCCTGCTATACTTATAGCAAGGCACACATCAGGTCTGGTACACAGCATTGCATACATGATAGAGCCTATGGCTGAAGCATAGGGAACATCTTTCATTTTCTCTCTATCTTCTACCGTGGTCGGGCATTGAGTCTGACTCAACTTCACACCTTGTAACACAGGCAAGAACCCTTTCTTTGCTTGATCCATTTTGAACTTTTTCAAAATCTTGTCAAGGTATGTGCTTTGTGAAAGTCCAATTAAGCGTCTTGATCTATCTCTATAGATCTTTATGCCTAATATGTAAGCAGCTTCACCGAGGTCTTTCATTGAAAAACTTTTATTCAAGTATCCCTTTATGCTATCCAGAAATTCTATATCATTTCCAATCAGTAATATGTCATCCACATATAATATCAGAAATGCTCCAGAGCTCCCACTCACTTTCTTGTAAATACAGGCTTCTCCAAAAGTCTGTATAAAACCAAACGCTTTGATCACACTATCAAAGCGTTTATTCCAACTCCGAGATGCTTGCACCAGTCCATAAATTGATCGCTGGAGTTTGCACACTTTGTTAGATCCCTTTGGATCGACAAAACCTTCCGGTTGCATCATATAGAACTCTTCTTCCAGAAATCCATTCAGGAATGCAGTTTTTACATCCATTTTCCAAATTTCATAATCATAAAATGCGGCAATTGCTAACATGTTTCTGACAGACTTAAGCATCGCTACGGGTGAGAAAGTCTCATCGTAGTCAACTCCTTGAACTTGTCGAAAACCTTTTGCGACAAGTCGAGCTTTGTAGACAGTAATATTACCATCAGCGTCAGTCTTCTTCTTAAAGATCCATTTATTCTCAATTGCTTCCCGATCATCGGGCAAGTCAACCAAAGTCCATACTTTGTTCTCATACATGGATCCCATCTCAGATTTCATGGCTTCAAGCCACTTTGCGGAATCTGGGCTCACCATCGCTTCTTCATAGTTCGTAGGTTCATCATGATCTAGTAGCATGACTTCCAGAACAGGATTACCGTACCACTCTGGTGCGGATCTTACTCTGGTTGATCTACGAGGTCCAGTAGTATCTTGATCTAAAGTTTCATGATCATCATCATTAACTTCCTCTCTTATTGGTGTAGGTCTCACTGAAACAGTTTTCTGTGATGTACTATTTCCCAATAACGGAGTAGGTACAGTTACCTCGTCAAGTTCTACTTTCCTCCCACTCACTTCTTTCGAGAGAAACTCCTTCTCAAGAAAGTTTCCGAATTTAGCAACAAAAGTCTTGCCTTCGGATCTGTGATAGAAGGTGTATCCAATAGTTTCCTTTGGATATCCTATGAAGACACATTTCTCCGATTTGGGTTCGAGCTTATCAGGTTGAAGCTTTTTCACATAAGCATCGCAGCCCCAAACTTTAAGAAACGACAACTTTGGTTTCTTGCCAAACCACAGTTCATAAGGCGTCGTCTCAACGGATTTTGATGGTGCCCTATTTAACGTGAATGCGGCCGTCTCTAAAGCATAACCCCAAAACGATAGCGGTAAATCAGTAAGAGACATCATAGATCGCACCATATCTAGTAAAGTACGATTACGACGTTCGGACACACCATTACGCTGTGGTGTTCCGGGTGGCGTGAGTTGCGAAACTATTCCACAATTTTTCAAATGTACACCAAACTCGTAACTCCAATATTCTCCTCCACGATCAGATCGTAGAAACCTTATTTTCTTGTTACGATGATTTTCAACTTCACTCTGAAATTCTTTGAACTTTTCAAATGTTTCAGATTTGTGTTTCATTAAGTAGATATACCCATATCTGCTTAAATCATCTGTGAAAGTGAGAAAATAACGATATCCACCACGAGCCTCAATATTCATCGGACCACATACATCGGTGTGTATGATTTCCAACAAATCTGTTGCTCTCTCCATAGTACCGGAGAACGGTGTTTTAGTCATCTTGCCCATGAGGCACGGTTCGCAAGTACCAAGTGATTCATAATCAAGTGGTTCCAAAAGCCCATCAGTATGGAGTTTCTTCATGCGCTTTACACCGATATGACCTAAACGGCAGTGCCACAAATAAGTTGCACTATCATTATCAACTCTGCATCTTTTGGCTTCAACATTATGAATATGTGTATCACTACTATCGACATTCATCAAAAATAGACCACTTTTCAAAGGTGCATGACCATAAAAGATATTACTCATATAAATAGAACAACCATTATTCTCTGATTTAAATGAATAACCGTCTCGCATCAAACAAGATCCAGATATAATGTTCATGCTCAACGCTGGCACCAAATAACAATTATTTAGGTCTAATATTAATCCCGAAGGTAGATGTAGAGGTAGCGTGCCGACCGCGATCACATCGACTTTGGAACCGTTTCCCACGCGCATCGTCACCTCTACCTTTGCTAGTGTCCGCTTATTCTGTAGTCCCTGTTTCGAGTTGCAAATATTAGCAACAGAACCAGTATCAAATACCCAGGTGCTACTGCGAGCATTAGTAAGGTACACATCAATAACATGTATATCACGTATACCTTTGTTCACCTTGCCATCCTTCTTATCCGCCAAATACTTGGGGCAGTTCCGCTTCCAGTGACTAGTCTGCTTGCAGTAGAAGCACTCAGTTTCAGGCTTAGGTCCAGACTTGGGTTTCTTCTCTTGAGCAGCAACTTGCTTGCCGTTCTTCTTGAAGTTCCCCTTCTTCTTCCCTTTGCCCTTTTTCTTGAAACTAGTGGTTTTGTTAACCATCAACACTTGATGCTCCTTCTTGATTTCTACCTCCGCAGCTTTCAGCATTGCGAAGAGCTCGGGAATAGTCTTGTTCATCCCTTGCATATTATAGTTCATCACAAAGCTCTTGTAGCTTGGTGGCAGTGATTGGAGAATTCTGTCAATGACGCAATCATCCGGAAGTGTAACTCCCAATTGAATCAAGTGATTATTATACCCAGACATTTTGAGTATATGCTCACTGACAGAAATGTTCTCCTCCATCTTGCAGCTATAGAACTTATTGGAGACTTCATATCTCTCAATCCGGGCATTTGCTTGAAATATTAACTTCAACTCCTGGAACATCTCATATGCTCCATGACGTTCAAAACGTCGTTGAAGTCCCGGTTCTAAGCCGTAAAGCATGGCACACTGAACTATTGAGTAGTCATCAGCTTTGCTCTGCCAGACGTTCATAACTTCTGGTGTTGCTCTACCAGCAGGCCTGGCACTCAGCGGTGCTTCCAGGATGTAATTCTTCTGTGCAGCAATGAGGATAATCCTCAAGTTATGGACCCAGTCCGTGTAATTGCTACCATCATCTTTTAACTTTGCTTTCTCAAGGAACGCATTAAAATTCAACGGAACAACAGCACGAGCCATCTATCTACAATCAACATAAACAAGCAAGATACTATCAGGTACTAAGTTCATGATAATTTTAAGTTCAGTTAATCAAATTTACTTAAGAACTCCCACTTAGATAGACATCCCTCTAATCCTCTAAGTGATCACGTGATCCAAATCAACTAAACCATAACCGATCATCACGTGAGATGGAGTAGTTTTCAATGGTGAACATCATTATGTTGATCATATCTACTATATGATTCACGCTCGACCTTTCGGTCTCCGTGTTCCGAGGCCATATCTGTATATGCTTGGCTCGTCAAGTATAACCTGAGTGTTCCGCGTGTGCGACTGTTTTGCACTCGTTGTATTTGAACGTAGAGCCTATCACACCCGATCATCACGTGGTGTCTCAGCACGAAGAACTTTTGCAACGGTGCATACTCAGGGAGAACACTTCTTGATAATTTAGTGAGAGATCATCTTATAATGCCACCGTCAATCAAAGCAAGATAAGATGCATAAAAAGATAAACATCACATGCAATCAATATAAGTGATATGATATGGCCATCATCATCTTGTGCTTTGTGATCTCCATCTCTGAAGCACCGTCATGATCACCATCGTCACCGGCGCGACACCTTGATCTCCATCGTAGCATCGTTGTCGTCTCGCCAATCTTATGCTTCCACGACTATCACTACCGCTTAGTAATAAAGTAAAGCATTACATCGCGATTGCATTGCATACAATAAAGCGACAACCATATGGCTCCTGCCAGTTGCCGATAACTCGGTTACAAAACATGATCATCTCATACAATAAAATCAGCATCATGCCTTGACCATATCACATCACAACATGCCCTGCAAAAACAAGTTAGACGTCCTCTACTTTGTTGTTGCAAGTTTTACGTGGCTCCTATGGGCTTAAGTAAGAACTCATCTCACCTACGCATGAAAACCACAACGATAGTTCGTCAAATAGACTCCGTTTTAACCTTCTCAAGGACCGGGCGTAGCCACACTTGGTTCAACGAAAGTTGGAGAGGCAGTCTTCCGCAAGCCATCTATGTGCAAAGCACGTCGAGGGAACCGGTCTCGCGTAAGAGTACGCCTAAGGTTGGTCCGGATCATCTCGTCCAACAATACCGCTGAACCAAAGTATGACATGCTGGTAGGCAGTATGACTTGTATCGCCCACAACTCACTTGTGTTCTACTCGTGCAAATAACATCAAACCATAAAAACCTAGGCTCGGATGCCACTGTTGGGGAACGTAGTAATTTCAAAAAATTTCCTACGCACACGCAAGATCATGGTGATGCATAGCAACGAAGGGGAGAGTCTGATCTACGTACCCTTGTAGATCACAACAGAAGCGTTGACACAACGTAGATGAAGTAGTCGTACGTTTTCTTCCCGGTCTGACCGATCCAAGCACCGTTACTCCGGCACCTCCGAGTTCTTAGCACACGTTCAGCTCGATGACGTTCCTCGGGCTCTGATCCAGCAAAGCGTCGAGGAAGACTTCCGTCAGCACAACGGCATGGTGACGATCTTGATGTACTACCGACGCAGGGCTTCGCCTAAGCACTGCAACGGTATGATCGAGGTGGAATTTGGTGGCAGGGGGCACCGCACACGGCTAAGGAACGATCTCAAGGATCAACTTGTGTGTCTTGGGGTGTCCCCTGCCCCCGTATATAAAGGATGAAGGGGGGGAGGCTGGCCAGCCAAAGGAGGGAGGCGCAGGAGGAGTCCTACTCCTACCGGGAGTAGGACTCCCCCCCCCCCCCAATCCTATTCCAACTAGGACTCCTTGGAAAAAAGAGAGAGGGAAAGAGAGAGAGGTGGCCGGCCACCTCTCCTAGTCCTAATAGGACTAGGGGAGGGGGGAAGGCGCGCAGCCCTCCTTGGCAGCCCCTTTCACCTTTCCACAATGGCCCATGTAGGCCCATTTGGCTCCCGGGGGGTTCCGGTAACCCTCCCGGTAATCCGGTAAAATCCCGATTTCACCCGGAACACTTCCGATGTCAAACATAGGCTTCCAATATATCAATCTTTATGTCTCGACCATTTCGAGACTCCTCGTCATGTCCGTGATCACATCCGGGACTCCGTACAACCTTCGGTACATCAAAATGCATAAACTCATAATAACTGTCATCGTAACGTTAAGCGTGCGGACCCTACGGTTCGAGAACATTGTAGACATGACCGAGACACGTCTCCGATCAATAACCAATAGCGGGACCTGGATGCCCATATTGGCTCCTACATATTCTACGAAGATCTTTATCGGTCAGACCGCATAACAACATACGTTGTTCCCTTTGTCATCGGTATGTTACTTGCCCGAGATTCGATCGTCGGTATCCGATACCTAGTTCAATCTCGTTACTGGCATGTCTCTTTACTCGTTCCGTAATACATCATCCTGCAACTAACTCATTAGTTGCACTGCTTGCAAGGCTTAAGTGATGTGCATTACCGAGAGGGCTCAGAGATACCTCTCCGACAATCGGAGTGACAAATCCTAATCTCGAAATACGCCAACCCAACATCTACCTTTGGAGCCACCTGTAGTACTCCTTTATAATCACCCAGTTACGGTGTGATGTTTGGTAGTACCCAAAGTGTTCCTCCGGCAAACAGGAGTTGCATAATCTCATAGTCATAGGAACATGTATAAGTCATGAAGAAAAGCAATAGCAACATACTAAACGATCGGGTGCTAAGCTAATGGAATGGGTCATGTCAATCACATCATTCAACTAATGATGTGACCTCGTTAATCAAATAACAACTCTTTGTTCATGGTTAGGAAACATAACCATCTTTGATTAACGAGCTAGTCAAGTAGAGGCATACTAGTGACACTCTGTTGGTCTATGTATTCACACATGTATTATGTTTCCGGTTAATACAATTCTAGCATGAATAATAAACATTTATCATGATATAAGGAAATAAATAATAACTTTATTATTGCCTCTAGGGCATATTTCCTTCAGTTATACACTTGTTGCATCTCTTTTTTACTCTACATGTTATATATATTGTCCACTGAGCACACGGATTTGTTCCTTTAGTGTCTCCTTGAAAGAAAAAATGTAGGAATTTTAATTTTCACTTGTCCTCCTTTTCAAATTCCTATTCATGAAGCACAAGACTAAGAGATAGTAGCATAATAGCATTATAACCGTACATTTTCTTGTGGTTTGACTTAATCTCACCATGCTTCTTTGCATCCTATGATCTTCCAATTGTTGTGAATCAAACACCCAGATTGGCAGAAATCCTGTGTTTTTAAATTCTCTATTTTGCTCGTGCATTCCTATCCTATTCCTGTCTATTTCCTATCCCTGCATTGTTGGAATCCTCCAATTCAAATGAGCCCTTACAGAATTACTTCTCTTACAGATAGTTGTCAAAGAAAACCTTGCGTGGTTTGTCCCGCTCCTGCTGCGCCGTCGTCCACCCCAGCTCAGCTGCTCCAACGACAGAAGGGTCCAGCACAACAGGGATCCGGCCTCCAGACTGTCTTTCGCCGCCTCAGATCTTCTTCCCCGCTGTCGGATTTCGGGTTCCGGCAGACCCTTAATGTTCGAACACTGGGGTGCGCACGGAAATATCGCCTTCAACCTCTCCGTCTCGATGGGATTTAAACTACTAAAAGAGCTTCACGAAAGACACAGGATTTATATTAGTTCGGGCTACCGATGTGGTGTAATACCCTACCAATGTGTGGTGGATGGATTGCCTCCTGGGGCTGGTGTGGATGAACAATACAAGGAAGAACAGCCTCGCGAGGGTCTGTTCTTGGCTGTGGTGATGAACTGCTATAAAGAGTTAAGTCACCTTTCTCTCTCTTTCTCTCTCAGATCCCGGACCGAACAACCAGGAATCGAACCCCTTGCTATGTGGGTGGCTAGTCCTATTTATAGAGGCCCTGGTCGTCTCCCCAAATATTGAGAGGGAAGGGATCCAACAATGGCAGGCTAATTTGAAGGGGGACAGCAAGTACATCTATCCTGAAAAAAGCAGTCTTCGCCTGCCAAAGGCTCTGGTGATGACGCCGCGCTGGGCTCCATGGTGACCTCCGTCTCGTAGTCCTCCTGGTCTTGGTCTCGTTGCATCGAAGTGGCAACCTTTGCCTGATGCCCCGGTACTCCGCGGATACGCTTGCCCCCTTTGCACCAAAGAGGAAAGGGGGACGCTGCGCGCGCTGGCACCCGCCTGGTGCCCCGTGTCGTCATGGCTTGCGTCATGGGCACCTCGCGAGGTACCCCGCCTTGAACTCTCCGCCTCCTCGCGAGCCAGCCTGACGAGGCTGTGCCTGAGGATGCACCACGTCGTCCGCCTCGCGAGGCTTGGCCCCTCGCGAGGGTCTTGAGCCTCGTGTTGATGAAGATGGGCCACGCTGGGCCCCCACTTGAGCCACGCCGCAGGCCGCAGGCAAGCAAGTCTGGGGACCCCCGTTCCCAGAACGCCGACAGTAGCCCCCGGGCCCAAGGCGTGCATGGACTTGGCTGTGCCGAGAGGCGAAAGAGCATGGGCGAAGCACCGCGGACCCCAACAGGCTGCGGCCTTGGACGCCGCGTGGCGGTTGATTGGACGTGGCTCCTCCGCTTCCCCACGACGCCTTGGTGATCGTGCGAGTTGGACAAGTACCTGCATGCAGAACGTGTTATGATTACCTGTGATCGTGGAGACCGGCGGTTGGCCTTCGCCGGCTATAAGTACGGCACCGCTCGTGCCCGTCCAGTCCATCTCCTCTTGCTCTCTCCTTCGCCTCAGTTCTTGCTCCGTCTTGGTGTGATGGCTCTGATTCACCGATTCTCTGCAGCGGAGAAGGGAAAGGCTCCTTGAGAAGGGCCAGAGCCTCTCCCGCCGAAGGAGTGACTCGCCCATTGCAGCCGGGACGATGAGGACCATCCGGTGGTGGCGAGGCCCTGGTGCGAGCGGGCTCCGCCGGGGTTCCCGCTGCCCTTGTACGCCCACGTCGAGGGCCCCGGAGGTGTTGATGCTGATCCCCGCGGTCAGCACCGTCGTCGGCGCCGTCGGGTTATGAAGGCGTGGGTGGTTCCTCCTGGAGTCCATGCCAAGGGCTCCTCCCATGAGTTCGTGCTCCACGTCGTCACTCCTCTTCAGTCCTGGATCGGCCTTCCTCCCTTCTTTGCCTCCATGGTTCTTCCAGGGGGGGCTCTGGAGCTCCAGTCGCAGCACGCCGGCTGTTGCGCCCCCGCGATCGAGGCCGAGGTCGTCGTCGCTGCCCCGGGCGCGGTCTACATGTCCCGTGGCTGGAGGGAGATCACCCGGGTCTGCAGGGAAAGAGGCGTCTTCACGGTTGTAACGCCCTCGATGCGGCTATATCTCCCACGTGTTGAGGCACGACTTAGAGGCATAACCGCATTGAAAGCAATGTCGCAAGTTAGGAAATCATCACACGTCCCATGTACATAAATAATATAAAGGGGAGGTACATAGTTGGCTTACACTCGCCACATCACATCAAAGTGCATAAATAACATACATCAACCAAACACTCATGGCCCGACTACGGCGCCAAAATAAAAGACAACCCAACAAGCGACATAGGTCCCGATCACCCCAACTGGACACTACCACTGATCATCAGGAAAAGACACATAGTAACGCTGAGAATCCTCGTCGTACTCCCACTTGAGCTCAAGCGCGCCATCTGGAGCTGTATCATCTGTCCCTGCATCTGGTGTAATAGTAATCTGTGAGCCACAGGGACTCAGCAATCTCGCACCCTCGCGATCAAGACTATTTAAGCTTACTAGGTAGGGAAGGGGTAATGTAAGTGGAGCTGCAGCAAGCGACTAGCATATATGGTGGCTAACTTATTCGCAAAAGAGAGCGAGAAGAGGAGGTAAAGCACGAGCGGGAATCTAGAGAGCAACCTGCGCAAACATAACTCCAACACCGTGTCCACTTCCCGGACTCCGCCGAGAAGAGGCCATCACGGCAACACACTCAGTTGATTCATTTTAATTAATTAAGGTTCAAGTTATCTACAACCGGACATTAACAAATTCCCATCTGCCCATAACCGCGGGCACGACTTTCGAAAGATCAATCCCTGCAGGGGGGGTCCCAACTTAGACCATAACAAGCTCTCACGGTCAACGAAGGAATAGACCTCCACCCAAGACACACCGATCAGACTCGGTATCTCGGTACAACAAGATGATTCGACAGGTCAAAACAAGTCCAACAACACCGCCCGAATGTGCCGGCAAATCCCGATAGGAGGTGGACATATCTCGTTCTCAGGGCACACTCAGATGAGCAGTCCGTACAACTAAAACCAGCCCTCGAGTTTCCCCGAGGTGGCGCTGCAAGGGGCTCTGGTTCGGACCACCACTCAGAGGAGCACTGGCCCGTGGGGGGCTAAAATAAAGATGACCCTCGGGTTCCCGAAACCCAAGGGAAAAAGGGGGTAGGTGGCAAATGGTAAAACCAATGTTGGGCATTGCTGGAAAAGCTTTAATCAAGGCGAACTATCAAGGGGTTCCCATTATAGCCCAACCGCGTAAGGGACGCAACAATCCGGGAACATAACACCGATATGACGGAAACTAGGGCGGCAAGAGTGGAACAAAACACTAGGCGAGAGGCCGAGCCTTCCACCCTTTACCAAGTATATAGATGCATTAAGATAACATGGCAATATAATGATATCCCAACAAGTAAATAAAGGTTCCAACGAGGAACGGCTCCAATCTTCACCTGCAACTAGCAACGCTATAAGAAGGGGGCTGAGCAAAGCGGTAACATAGCCAATCAACGGTTTGCTAGGACAATGGTGAGTTAGAGGTTCAACATGGCAATTGGGAGGCTGACAAGCAAGTGGTAGGCATCGTAGCATAGGCATAGCAAAAGAGCGAGCAAACTAGCATAGCAAAGATAGTAGTGATTTTGAGGGTATGATCATCTTGCCTGCACAGTTGTCAGAGTTGACTGGATCCTCACAAGCAAACTCAACGGGCTCCTCGTTAGCGAACTCGTCTCCTGGCTCTACCCAACAACACAAACAAGCAACAAGGATACAATCAACCACGTGCAAACTCCATCAATAAAATGCAATGATGGTATGCTATGCGGGATGCGATGCGGGATGCAAAGTGCAAGATGTGACAAGAAATGCATGAACCTGGCCTCAACTTGGAAAACCAAGTATGCCATTGGATAGAGGGGATGAAATCACCTGAAAACGATATAAAGATCATTGGAATCGGAGCTACGGTTTGGAAATGGCGAGCGTTTTACGAAATGAACCGGTCTGCAATTTACAGCAAGTAGGCACCTAAATGCAACGAAATGAACATGCTACAGCCACCAAACATGAGAACAAAATACATGGCAGGGATGTACACAAGATGCTTATCAAAACACTAGCACTGATCCATGGTCAAATTCATCCATTAAGAGGTTCAAACAAGCATGGCAAAAACGAATAAGCCAAACAGATTTCAGACTTAGTGAAATTAACACTAGTCTGAAATTTCAGACCACGATGCTCTCTTCGGAGCAGCAAAACAACATGGTACATAACCTGAACATGACAAGTAAGAACATGGCATGGAGCTACTCAACAAGCTTAACAAAACACCCAAAGTGACCTGGGGCCAAAAGGGTTCACAAAATACTCTAATGAGCACACGAACATAGATGAAACACAATTAGTTTTCAGACTTAGTGAAAACTGAGACATGCTGAAATTATAACTCACGAAGGCATGTAAACGAGCTCGATGCACTCACTACAGTGCAAGTCATGGCAAGGCAAGCATACATCCATAAATAAGACACAAAATGCTAGCTAGACATGGCAAGAACAATGGCATAGCATGCACGGATCACTAACAATAGCATCGGCAAAATCGCAAACAAGTTGACGATCTGCCCAGATTTACCATGAAGCAAAAGTAGAGCTCGATTTCCTCAAGCTAGAGCACTCCACATATGCAAACAAAGGCATGGATGGATAGAGCATAACATGAATATCAAAACTCCCTTACTGATCATCCTCGAAAAAGGCACGGATCACTAGGAAACAAGCTGAACATATGGCATCATGAACTAAAATATCCCAGACTTGGTGAAAATCACTAAGTCCCTGAAAATAGAATTCTCAGGTGCCTCTCTTTGCAAGCTTGCACAAGTCACCACACACATCCTAAAAATGCATGGGTGGCACCTCTGGAAAGAAGATAAAATGCTTAACAATTCATCCCAAAGACTCACAGGCATATCATGCACACAATAATCATGGCAAAAATGACAAAAGTCTATGATGAACTAACGGATCTGCAATTTAACTCACGAAGCCTCCTTCTAGAAGCATTTTGGGCATCAAGATTGACTCAAATGCAAATGATGCAATGGAATGAAATGATGTACATGTCAAGACGAAGATTTTGATATATCATATGTCCAAAACGGAGTTACAGATGCAAAGTTACGGGACCCCGAACAGAGGCATATGAGCTAAAAATCCTGAGGACTTAGTGAAAAAAACTACCCCGAAAACTGGACGGGATGACGCGGGACGAGGAGATCCGGGCTCGGGCGGCGTGTTTGGTTGGCGGAACTGGTGGATCTGGTCCACCCGACCAGATCCGGCCGGAATCTCGCCAGAGACGGCGCGGGGATCACCGGACTTGGAAGGGCCGGCCGGTGGGGGCGCGATGGAGGCGACGTGGACCTGGGGTGGCCGCGGGTGGCACCGGCGAGGACCGGGGCGGCGAGGGGCGGCGTCCGGCGGGATGGGGCGGCGGGGCGGAGCGGCACCGGAGCTCGCCGGAGCTCGGGCGGCGGACGGCGAGTGGCGGCGGGGCGAGGCAGGAGGAGGGAGACGACTCCCGGGCAGCGACGGAGGAAGCCCGGGCCGCGGGGGCCGGCCACGGGCCGAGCTGGCCCGCGCGGAAACAGCGGCTATGTGGGGCGCACGCTGCCACGTGGCACACCCCGGTAGGTCGGCGGCGGCGGAGGTTTTGTCCGGCCGGGTTGGACGTGTCTGGCTCGGCGCGGAGATCTGTTTTTTTTTCAGGGTAGGGTTTGGACGGGGAAGATGAGATCCGAAATGGAGGGGGTATATATAGGCATAAGTGGAGCTAGGAGAGTCCAAATGAGGTGCGGTTTTCGGCCACGCGATCGTGATCGAACGCTCTAGGACATGGAATAGAGTTTGGTGGGTTTTGGGCCAAAATGGAGGGGTGTTGGGCTGCAACACACACGAGGCCTTTTCGGTCTCTCGGTTAACCGTTGGAGTATCAAACGAAGTCCAAATGGTACGAAACTTGACAGGCGGTCTACCGGTAGTAAACCAAGGCCGCATGGCAAGTCTCGGTCCAATCCGGAAATGTTTAATCCCCACACACGAAAGAAAGCTAGAAATGACCACCGGAGGAGAACGAAGCGCCGGAATGCAAAACGGACAACGGGGAAAATGCTCGAATGCATGAGATGAACATGTATGCAAATGCAATGCACGTGATGACATGATATGAGATGCACGAAAACGAAAACAACACACGGAGACAAAGACCCGAACCCGAGGAATCAATATAACTTAACGCCGGAAACGGCAAGAGTTGGAGTACAAATTGGGAAAGTAATATCTGGGGCGTTACAACGGTCCACCTCGAGTATGACGACGCGGCGGTGATGTTCTTCAAGGTCTTTCACGTGATCAGGCGCCGGCTAGAGTGCTGCCGCGGGAGAGGCTACCAGGACCTCGCCCTGGTGAGGGCTAGGCCCGTCGACCGCCCCCTTGGCATTGGCGCCCAAGGGTCCAGCGGCTCCAGCGAAGGCTTCGCGACTCCGGAGATGAGCAACGACAGCTACGAGCCCCCGAGTCATCGCCGCTCCAGGAGCAGGGCGGACGCGTCAGGCCGTCGCCAACCCTGATCTGGATGGGGTTGGCGCCGGTGCCTGACGGCCCACTGTTGATGATGGCGTCTCCCACAGTAGATCATGTAGTTAGCGTCCCTTAGGATCCGCTCCCTGCGAGGAATCAGAATGCGCCCCGTGGGGGCTTGTAAGGTGTCTGTAGTCCTGTTTGTTAATATGTATGACCTTTTGACGTGGATCCGAGTGAGCTGCTAACTCCGTTATAGTTCAGCCTTCCCTTTCGCACCTCACGAGGGCTTGGTGCTCTACGCCGACAGGTCCCAGTCCCAAGGCGGCGTCAGCCATCGCTGGTATGCCAGGTCGCGATGCCGTGGTCAAGGCCAGGAGGTGAGCGACCCGAGGTCCGGTAAGAGCCCCTGAGTCGCGGTGCTCAGGAGGTCCCCTTTGGCGCCCAAGCAGCCATCACTTAGTGAGAAAGGGAAGCAACGTCGCTAGTACGGAGTTGCTTTAGGTGTGGGGGTAATGCTACAGCAGCCAGTGCCGTGGGTGGTAACTTATCTTGAGGATCAGGGGCCGTTCCAGGTGTGTCGTTGGGTCCGTGTGTGGATAGGAGCGGAAACGCTCGGCAAGGTCCTCGCGAGGCCCCTTCTTCCCGGCCTCTGCTCCCCTTTATGCTCTACGTCCTCGGGTCCCGGCCCTCGAGCTTGTCTCAGCCGTCGCTGGTATGCCAGGTCGCGATGCCGTGGACAAGGCCAGAGGTGAGGGCTGGAGAGCCAGTAAGAGCCCTGAGTCGCGATGCTCAAGCACCCCCCCTTTAACGTGCAAGCGGTTCGCACGGGCGAGGGCGAAGGAAACCTCATGAGGTCCTCGGCTTGCGCGGTTCCCTCCAGGGATCCTGCAGGGTCATCACAGAAAGAAGATGGTGTTGCCACGGCGGCCATTAGTCGATCGTTAGTCACTCAAGAGCTTGCTGGTTGAGGTAGGCGAGGCGTATCTGGGCACCCGTGAGCCAGCGCGGGACTCACGAGGCCCTACCTCTAGGCGGTTTGCGCCCGGCACTGGGCCGTATCTTGGAATGTGTCCCTGCAAAATTTGGTTAGATGCCGGTACTCTACGTCCTCGGGTCCCGGCCCTCGAGCTTGTCTCAGCCGTCGCTGGTATGCCAGGTCACGATGCCATGGACAAGGCCAGAGGGTGAGGGCTGGAGAGCCAGTAAGAGCCCTGAGTCGCGATGCTCAGGCACCCCCCCTTTAACGTGCAAGTGGCCGACATGGGAAGAGAAGATGTCGCGGACGGGCACCATGCAGCTAAGCGTGATAGGCAATGCATAGTTGGAAATAAATGCTAGGGGGATACACGCCGCTGGGTCTGGCCCGAACGGCTTGGGGATGATGCAGCCCGAGGGGCGCCCCCAACAAGGCAAACTAACGACGGAAAGGTAAATGCAGATACATGCCGCAGGGATGGACCCACGCGGCCTGGGAGTGATGCAACCCTGGGAGGGTTCTCCCAGCTGAGAACGGAACTTGAAAGATGTCACCTGAGGATGTCGTCGGCGTAGTGGCGTTGGTGCAGCAGACTTGATGGGCTGCAGAAGCCGATCCTCACGAGCCCCCAGGCCCCGGGGCCTCGGGAGGCTCCGGAGGCGCTGGTGACTCCTCGCGAGCTGCCTCCATCTCCGCCAAGGCCGCGGAACGCCTGTCTTCCTGAGCCTCCACGATGCCCCTCATGAGGCGTTGGTACGCCGCAGCCATGCTCGGCAGGTCGTAAGGCATGCGAACATAGCTGTGGGGTGGACCTCCGCAGCGCCCCACTTGCAAGGGCCAGAGGCGCTCCATTGTGGCGATCTGATTGAGCCCTGGTACGTCGACGCAGACGCGCAGCCCACCATCCTTAACTGGATGTGGGGCCACGGCTAGCAAGCGACGGCAACCTCTCATGATCCTTGTCTCCTGTAGCTCTTGAATGGCCTCATCAACGAACTCTTGCTGGTCCGATCTTCCTCGCCTGGCTCCCTCTCGAGGGAAATGTGATGTGAAGCGCGCCTCCACATGGTGCCCAAGCACCTCCCTCGTGACTCCGGCTAGGTCGATGGCCCTCCAGGTGAGAGCCCCCGAGCCCTGCCTGAGGAGGGCGCTGGGCGCGCTTTCCTATGCGATGGATGGAGGGTCCTCCCGAGCAGGCACGGGCCCTAAGGGGCCTGCCTCCTGGGGGGCTGAGCCTGACAACGTCTTCTTCTTCTTGGGGGTGGTCTTAGGAAGCCTGCTGCTTCCGCGATTTGGGTCTTCTAGCTACGCGGCCTGAAAGGCTCGCTCCAGGGAACACACTGCATCTCTCTCTTCACAGGGCACCGTGATGACGCCACCACTTCCTGGCATCTTGAGGACGTTGTAGCCGTGGTGGGTCACGGCCATGAACTTGGCCAGCGCTAGGTACCTGAGGATGGCGTTGTACAGCAGGCGGATGTGGGCGACGTCGAAGTCGATGAGCTCGGTGCGGTAGTTGCTGCGGGCTCCGAAGGTAACAGGGAGGCGGACCTGCCCGATCGGGACTGTGGAACCGTCGGTGATCCCGGAGAAAGGCCTGGTTGGCTGAAGCTGGTCATAGGGCACTTGGAGGTTGTTGAATGTTTCCACGGACAGGACGTTGAGCCCTGCCCCGCCATCGATGAGGGTCTTGGTGACCAGCATGTTGCTGATGACTGGGGAGCAGAGCATCGGGAGGACTCCTGCGGTGGCCGCGCACTTGAGCTAGTCTGCCGAGCTGAACGTGATGGGGCACACCGACCACCTGAGGGCGCGCGTTGCTTCGAGCTTGGGGAGAGCTGCATACACTTCGCGGGTAAACTGCTTGAAGATGCGTTGGGAGGCTGGGGCTTGAGCTTCGCCCAGGATGCAGGCGATCGCGCGCGGCTCTTGGAAGCCCCCAGCCCCCTCATCTTGATGGCGGTCTTCGTTCCTTCTTGGGGGTGGCGGCAGCGGAGGTAGGCCTGCATTGCCATGAGGGCGGTCCTCACAAGGCTGGTCTCTCCAGTCACCCTCACGAGGCAGGTTCCGCCAGCGGTCCTCGCGAGGCTGGTCGCGCCACCCCTGGCACGGCCGCAGTCTTCCCAGCGCCCCGGGTTTCTTCCTCCTCCTTGGCCATAGCCCCGGTCAACACGGTCAGGGCGATGGCCGATCCTTCCTTCTCGTACGGCGCGGAGCTCTTGACATTCGTTGGTGTTGTGGGTGTGGAGGTCGTGGTACACACAGGACCGGCTACCTCTGGAGGGTTCGGGCAGATCCTTACCCCGCTTGGTGTCTGGTTCGGCTGCAAGCACGGCAGCCCCATTGCGCTTCACGTCCTTGGCCTTGGGCTTCTTCTCTTCTGGGTCCGCGGCAGGCAGCTCGAGGAGGGAGAGACGTCCCTCCTCAGCCCTGGCGCACTTGTTCGCCAAGTTGAACAGCTCCAGGGAGGTGCAGAGGTCTTCGTGCATCGCCAGCTCCTCCTTCATCTTGACGTCACGCACGCCGTCAGAGAAGGCGGAGATGATGGCCTCCTCTGACACCCTGGGGATCTTGAGGCGCGCGCTGTTGAAGCGTTGGATGTACTTTTGCAGGGTCTCTCCGGGTTGTTGCTTGATGCGGCGCATGTCGCTCACGGCGGGCGGCCGGTCGTGAGTACCTTGGAAGTTGGCGATGAAGCGGGCGCGCATCTGGTCCCAGGAAGAGATCGTTCCTGGAGCCAGATTCAGGAGCCAGGTGCGCGCTCCTTCCTTCAGCGCCATGGGGAACCAGTTCGCCATGACCTTCTTGTCCCCGTTGGCAGCCTCGATACCCAGCTCATAGAGCTAGAGGAATTCCGCGGGGTCAGTTGTGCCGTCGTAGCGAGGAGGCAGGTCGGGCTTGAACTTGCCGGGCCACGCGACGCTGCGCAGCTCGGGGGTGTAGGCGCGGCAGCCCGCGGTGGCCACGAAAGGCCTCGGTTGGTGGAGAGCTCGGTCTTGAGGGTCCCCACGCACTCCAGCTAGGAGCAAGGAGGGGTCTTGGCGTGCCGGAGCTGGAGCAGGGAGCGCCTGGGCAGCCCCTGTGGGCAAGGGATTTCTTGGCAGCTTCGCTCTTGTTGCGATGGCGCCTGGCGGAGTGGGTTCCGCCCAGGGGCCAGTCGCCTTGGAGCCACGACATCTTCTTGGAGAGGAGGCCGCTGGTTCGCCGCTGGAGCTTCGTTGCCCGCGCGGGGTGGAGTGCGGCGCAGAGGGACCGACGGCGCGGAAGAGCCCCCTGTGGCGCGGACAAGCTCGGCGACGCGGTCGAGCCATTCTTCGTAGACGTCGTCGATGGGACGGTAGCGCAGGAGCTCGTTTGCCACGAGGAGCGCACCTCGAGCCTCCAAGGGTGCGGGAGCGCGCGGGACGAAGAGCCAGCTGGTGCGAGTGACGGAGTGGCGGTGCGGCCGTCTTGCCGCACGGACGGGTGCTGAGACGATGCCTGCTGCTCGCCCCCTGCCGGGCCGGTGGCGGCGTTAACGGCGGGTGACGGGGAACGATGAGGATGCCCACCTACGGGGGCCATCTGGGCGATGCGGGAAGCGATGGCGGCCCGGCGCTCGGCGCGGGCCCGACGAGCGTCAGACATGGATGCGACGGTCGGAGGAGAGCGGAGCGGTGGAAGACAAATTCCGGCGCACCCCTACCTGGCGCGCCAAATGTCCGATTTCGGGTTCCGGCAGACCCTTAAGGTTCGAACACTGGGGTGCGTGCGGAAATCTCGCCTTCAACCTCTCCGTCTCGATGGGATCTAAACTACTAAAAGAGCTGCACGAAAGACACAGGATATATACTGGTTCGGGCCACCGATGTGGTGTAATACCCTACTCCAGTGTGTGGTGGATGGATTGCCTCCTGGGGCTGGTGTGGATGAACAATACAAGGAAGAACAGCCTCGCAAGGGTCTGTTCTTGCCTATGGTGATGAACTGCTATGAAGAGTTCAGTCACCTTTCTCTCTCTTTCTCTCTCAGATCCCGGACCAAACAACCAGGAATCGAACCCCTTGCTATGTGGGTGGCTAGTCCTATTTATAGAGGCCCTGGTCCTCTTCCCAAATATTGAGCGGGAAGGGATCCAACAATGGCGGGCTAATTTGAAGGGGGACAGCAAGTACATCTATCCTGACAAAAGCAGTCTTCACCTGCCAAAGGCTCTGGTGATGACGCCACGCTAGGCTCCATGGTGACCTCCGTCTCATAGTCCTCCTGGTCTTGGTCTCGTTGCACCGAAGTGGCAACCTTTGCCTGATGCCCCGGTACTCCGCGGATACGCTTGCCCCCTTGGCACCAAAGAGGAAAGGGGGACGCTGCGCGTGCTGGCACCCGCCTGGTGCCCCGTGTCGTCATGGCTTGCGTCATGGGCACCTCGCGAGGTACCCCGCCTTGAACTCTCTGCCTCCTCGCGAGCCAGCCTGACGAGGCTGTGCCTAAGGATGCGCCGCGTTGTCCGCCTCGCGAGGCTTGGCCCCTCGCGAGGGTCTTGAGCCTCGTGTTGATGAAGATGGGCCGCGCTGGGCCCCCACTTGAGCCACACCGCAGGCCGCAGGCAGGCAAGTCTGGGGACCCCCATTCCTAGAACGCCGACACCCACCGCTGGCAGCCATGAAAACTGCACTACCATCATCAACCGAGTAGATGACCTCGAGGACTACACGAGTCCGCAAGAGAGGTCGCACTCTTTCGTGTGTGCTTGCGGTATGCATCGCTTAATATTACATGCTACTTTATCGTCCTGTTCACCGATTAGACTCTGAGTCAGCTCCAAACAAATGGTCAAACTTGAGTTTTTAAATGGTTGTGGGGTACATATCAGGGCCGCCATCAATAGTATCTATCTACTATCTAGTTAATCTCCAGTGTCTACTATGAGTTTCATGTTGGGTGGGAAACAAACAGTAAAGAAGCCATTATCTGTATTTTTTAACTAAAGCCATTATCTGCCTGCTATTATTGGTTTTGGGTCTATCCACAGGTTGCTACCATCACTCTGGATTTCTGCATGCACTCCTTACATAATCTCACTATGTTTTATTCCTATGCATGACAGTTATTGTAAACAATGGAACTGAACATGTAGAGCCACTAGTAGAAAATGGGGCTATGGTCCAGGCCGCCTCAGCCCATTAGTCCCGGTTCAGTCTTGAACCGGGACCAATGTGGGCATTGGTCCCGGTTCGTGAGCCCAGGGGGCCGGCCGGGCCACGTGGGCCATTGGTCCCGGTTCTTATGGACCTTTTGGTCCCGGTTGGTTGGACGAACCGGGACCAAAGGGCCTCCCTCCTGGCCCACCACCATTGGTCCCGGTTGGTGGCTTGAACCGGGACCAAAGGCTCCCCTTTAGTCCCGGTTCATGCCACGAACCGGGACCAATGAATTGCCTATATATACCCCCTCGCGCAAGAGCAGAGCATAGTGCTCTGTTTTTTCTGGCCGAGGGGGAGAGGCCTCTGTGGTGCTCTAGCTCACCTCCTATGCACATGAGGTGTTCGATGGAATGCCCGAGCCACACTACTTAAGCTTTCTCCTCTCGAAGCTCGACCTCCAAGCTCCATTTTCCTCGAGATTTGTCTAGATTTAGCGGTCCGTCACGCCCCGTCCCCGTCTTCACCGCCGTCGATCACCCGCGCGGATCTCATCACCGACACCACCGTGGTGAGCCTCTTATTCTTATCTTCTTTCTGAAAGGAAAAATATTCTTACTTGTATGTTTAGATAGATACTTGTATCATTTTCTTACATTTATTATTGCATCTTATATAGTGCGATGGTTTTGGTATCCGCCCCCGTCGGCCCTCGTCCTGTCTATGATTCGGATTTGGTATGTATATTATCTTTATAACTATTGGTTCATTTATTGTTTATGAAAATTATGCCGACCAACGTGACATAGATTTTATTTATCTAGGATGTATGTGAATCGGAAATGCCAACCGACCTTGTCGAGAGGTTAAATTTAGTTGAAGAAGAAAACAATTTGTTGAAGGAAAAAATAAAAAAATTGAGGAGGAGAAGATGATATTGGAGTTGCATGTTGCGGATGTCATCGATGATCACAAGATCAAGATGGATGCAATGCGCTTGAAGATTAGAAAGATTAGAAAATATGCCATTCATACCGAGGCTTGGTATCATTATGCCGTTGGATCAATTGTTACCTTGGTTGCGATTATGATCGCATTTGTTTTCGCATTGAAATGTTTTACATGGTTTCAATGTATGGTTTAATTAATTAGATGCTCTGGAGAGCTATATGTTGTTAGATGAGAACTATGTATGCACTTTGGTTTTAATGTGATGATGAACTTCTATTAATTTGGACACTTAATTATATATAATGCACGCAGATGAACCGGCAATGGATGTACGGTGACAGACACACCCGCGAGTACATTAAGGGCGTGCATGAGTTTCTCGATGCGGCTAAGGCAAAAAAGCAGAATGGTTTTATGTGTTGTCCATGCACTGAATGTGGGAATACGAGGTCTTACTCTAACCGGAAAATCCTTCACTCCCACCTGCTTTACAAGGGTTTCATGCCACACTATAATGTTTGGACGAGGCACGGAGAAATAGGGGTTATGATGGAAGACGGCGAAGAAGAAGAGTACGATGACAACTATGTGCCCCCTGAATACGGTGATGCTGCAACGGGGGGAGCTGGTGAAGATCAAGAGGAACCAGACGATGTGCCCGATGATGATGATCTCCGCCGGGTCATTGTCGATGCAAGGACGCAATGCATTAGTCAAAAGGAGAAGCTGAAGTTCGATCGCATGTTAGAGGATCACAAAAAAGGGTTATACCCCAATTGCGAAGATGGCAACACAAAGCTCGGTACCGTACTGGAATTGCTGCAGTGGAAGGCAGAGAATGCTGTGGCTGACAAAGGATTTGAGAAGCTACTGAAAATATTGAAGAAGAAGCTTCCAAAGGATAACGAATTGCCCGACAGTACATACGCAGCAAAGAAGGTCGTATGCCCTCTAGGATTGGAGGTGGAGAAGATACATGCATGCCCTAATGACTGCATCCTCTACCGCGGTGCATACAAGGATCTGAACGCATGCCCGGTATGCGGTGCGTTGCGGTATAAGATCAGACGAGATGACCCCGGTGATGTTGACGGCGAGCCCCTCAGGAAGAGGGTCCCTGCAAAGGTGATGTGGTATGCTCCTATAATACCACGGTTGAAACGTCTGTTCAGAAATGAAGAGCATGCCAAGTTGATGCGATGGGACAGTGAGAACCGAAAGAAAGATGGGAAGTTGAGAGCACCCGCTGACGGGTCGTAGTGGAGAAAAATCGAGAGAAAGTACTGGGATGAGTTTGCAAAGGACCCAAGGAATGTATGGTTTGCTTTAAGCGCGGATGGCATTAATCCTTTCAGGGAGCAGAGCAGTAATCACAGCACCTGGCCCGTGACTCTATGTATGTACAACCTTCCTCCTTGGATGTGCATGAAGCGGAAGTTCATTATGATGCCAGTTCTCATCCAAGGCCCTAAGCAACCCGGCAACGAAATTGATGTGTACCTAAGTTGAAGAACTTTTACAGCTGTGGAATGGAAACGGTGTACGTACGTGGGATGAGCACAGACAGGAGGAATTTAACCTTAAGGCGTTGCTGTTCGTGACCATCAACGATTGGCCCGCTCTCAGTAACCTTTCAGGACAGACAAACAAAGGATACCACGCATGCATGCACTGTTTAGATGACACTGAAAGTATATACCTGGACAAATGCAGGAAGAATGTGTACTTGGGCCATCGTCGATTTCTTCCGACCAACCATCAATGTCGAAAGAAAGGCAAGCATTTCAAAGGCGAGGCAGATCACCGGAAGAAGCCCACCATGCGCACCGGTGATCACGTGCTTGCTATGGTCAATGATTTACCCTACGTCATCTTTGGAAAGGGTCCCGGTGGACTAGCTGTTCCGAATGACGCTGAGGGACACGCACCCATGTGGAAGAAGAAATCTATATTTTGGGACCTACCCTACTGGAAAGACCTAGAGGTCCGCTCCTCAATCGACGTGATGCACGTGACGAAGAACCTTTGCGTGAACCTGCTAGGCTTCTTGGGCGTGTATGGGAAGACAAAAGATACGCCGGAGGCACGGGAGGACCTGCAACATTTGCACGAAAAAGACGACATGCCTCCGAAGCAGTATAAAGGTCCTGCCAGCTACGCTCTTACGAAAGAAGAGAAAGAAATCTTCTTTGAATGCCTGCTTAGTATGAAGGTCACGACTGGCTTCTCATCGAATATAAAGGGAATAATAAATATGCCAGAGAAAAAGTTTCAGAACCTAAAGTCTCATGACTGCCATGTGATTATGACGCAACTGCTTCCGGTTGCATTGAGGGGGCTTTTACCGGAAAACGTCCGATTAGCCATTGTGAAGCTATGTGCATTCCTCAATGCAATCTCTCAGAAGGTGATCGATCCAGAAATGGTACCAAGGCTAAGGAGTGATGTGGCGCAATGTCTTGTCAGTTTCGAGCTGGTGTTCCCACCATCCTTCTTCAATATCATGACGCACGTCCTAGTTCATCTAGTCGACGAGATTGTCATCCTGGGGCCCGTATCTCTACACAATATGTTCCCCTTTGAGAGGTTCATGGGAGTCCTAAAGAAATATGTCCGTAACCGCGCTAGGCCAGAAGGAAGCATCTCCATGGGCCATCAAACAGAGGATGTTATCGGGTTTTGTGTTGACTTCATTCCTGGCCTTAACAAGATAGGTCTCCCTAAATCGCGGTATGAGGGGAGACTGACTGGAAAAGGCACTCTTGGAAGAGACTCAATAATATGCAGGGACGGATATTCTTGGTCTCAAGCACACTACACAGTTCTACAGAACTCTACCTTGGTGACCCCGTATGTCGATGAACACAAGAACAGTCTGCGCTCCAAACACCCGGAGCAATGCGACGACTGGATTACATGTGAACACATCAGGACTTTCAGCAGTTGGTTGGAAACACGTCTCAGAGGTGACAACACTGTTTGTGATGAGTTGTACTTGTTGTCCAGGGGACCATCTTTGACTGTATTGACTTACAAAGGATACGAGATAAATGGGAATACATTTTACACGATCGCCCAAGATCAAAAGAGCACCAACTAAAACAGCGGTGTCCGCTTTGATGCAGCAACCGAGAGCGGAAAGGACACATATTATGGTTACATAGTGGACATATGGGAACTTGACTACGGACCTGATTTTAAGGTCCCTTTGTTTAAGTGCAAATGGGTCATTCTGTTTGGCGGCGGGGTACAAGTAGACCCACAGTACGGAATGACAACAGTGGATCTGAAAAATCTTGGGTACACTGACGAACCGTTCGTCCTAGCCAATGATGTGGCACAGGTTATCTATGTGAAGGACATGTCTACTAAACCGAGAAAAAGAAAAGATAAGGAAGCGATTACATCATACGATGAGCCAAAGCGCCACATAGTTCTTTCAGGAAAAAGGGACATCCTGGGAGTGGACGGCAAGACAGACATGTCTGAAGATTATGAAAAGTTTCATGAAATTCCTCCCTTCAATGTCAAGGCTGACCCAAGCATCCTGATAAACAATGAAGATTATCCATGGTTACGGCGCAATAAGCAAATGACACAAGCGAAGAAAAAGTGAAGACTTTCTCCCGCAATAAGAAAATGCTATGTGGGTGAAATTATGATACCATGCATCCCAACTTTCAACTTTTTCAGAGTTCATTTGAAATGCTTTCATGTCTTATGGTTTGAAACTTTGATACTTCGAAAGTGATTGTCCATTTTGTACACGAAGTGCATCAAGTTTTTGTCGTAACCCTCTCTACATTTTGGAACATGCTATGTGGGTGAAATGATGATACCATGCCAACTTTCATCCTTTTCAGAGTTCATTTTGAAATGCTTTCCAATTTCAGAGTCATTTAGCTCAAAGAATGAATTAATAGCAAACAGAATGAACTACAAAACTTTTATGAAAATAAAAACAATCTATTAAAATATTATGTTATGATCAACTAAAATAAAACTATAATATTCTTCAATAGCAAAAAGAATATAATTTGTGTGACCTAAAAGCAAATTCTAATTTTATAGTAAAGTTATTCATAAACTAGTGATTCACACAAATTTTTAAAAATTCAAATTTAAACTATTTAAAATTTAAAACTAATGGCACTAACAGAAAGTTTATAATTTTTGTGACCTAAAAGCAAAAAGAAATCACTAAAAAACTGTAAGTATTTAGTTGTAAGGAGAAATAAAAAATAAATAGAAAAAAATTCTAATTTTATAGTAAAGTTATTCATAAACTAGTTGTTCACACAAATTTTTAAAAATTCAAATTTAAACTATTTAAAATTTAAAACAAATGGCACTAATAGAAAGTTTATAATTTTTGTGACCTAAAAGCAAAACATAAAAAACCAAAAAAAATGTAGAAATAAAAAAGAAAAAACAAAAAAATGCCACCTACTGGGCCTCCACGGCCTGAATACGACTAGAAACCCTACATGGGCCAGGATTCAGGCCCGCAGAAGGCCCAATAGGCCCACAGGCAAAGCAGTGTCAAATTAGGCCCATAGGCCTTCAGTTCGGAGGAGTTCGAGAGGGAGGAGGCAGCAGACCTTATAAACTGGTCTCGGGCGCTCTCAACTAGCGATGTGGGACTAAACTTTTGGACGCGGGGCGCACAAGGGCATTGGTCCCGGTTGGTGGCACCAACCGGGACTAAAGGGGGCATTGGTCACGGTTCGTGGCACCAACCGTGACCAATGCCCCCCTTTAGTCCCGGTTGGTGCCACGAACCGGGACCAAAGGCCGCCGCTTCCCGCCCTTTGGGCTGCCGAAAATTGGCCTTTGGTCCCGGTTCGTGGCACCAACCGGGACTAAAGGGGGCATTGGTCCCGGTTGGTGCCACGAACTGGGACCAATGCCTATTCTATATAAGCAGAGACTTGGTGTTTTTTCAGATTTCATCGCCCAGTTCCTCGCCCCGACGACGCCGCCAGGCTGCCCGAGCTCGCCCTGACGACGCCGTCAGGCTGCCCGTGCTCGCCGTCGCCCCGCGCCCCTGCCCCGTGCTCGCCGTCACCGTCGCCCCGCGCCCCTGCCCCGTGCTCACCGTCGCCCTGCCCCTGCCCCGTCCCGCCCCCGCCGTCGCCTCGAGCTCCCCTGCTACGGGCTCGCCGTCACCACCCCGTGCTCGCCGTCGCCCAGCCCCTGCCCCGTCCCGCCCCCGCGCGCCGACGCCCTCGCCTGCCCCCGCGCTGTGTGCCGCCGCCCGGCTCTGTTTTTTTATTTTTATTACTTTATTTTTTTCTGTTCATATGTGATGTATATGTGTATAGATTTTTTCTGTTCATATATGTGTATATGTGTATATGTCTATTTTTTCTAATGTATATGTCTATTTTTTCTGTTCATATGTGATGTATATGTGTAGGATTTTTTTCTGTTCATAGATTTTTTCTAATGTATATGTCTATTTTTTCTGTTCATATATGTGTATATGTACTGTATGTGAACAATTAGGATTTTTTCTATTTTTTCTGTTTTTTAGAAAAACTAGGATTTTTCTGTTCATAAAATGTATATGTGTATGTGAACAATGTATATGTCTATTTTTTCTGTTCATATATGTGTATGTGGCTATAATGTATATGTGTAAGAAAGGAGAAGAAGAGGGGAGAAGAGGGTCATCGATAACTTTAGTGAATTTTAGGTTATTTTCATTTTAGGTCATTTTAGGCGGGGAAGAAGGGGAAGAAGAGGGAGAAGAAGAGGGGGTCGAGAGGGGGTCTAGGGTCGCCGAGGGGTCGAGGGTCGTCGAACATGAGAGGAGGAAGAGGATAAAAAAAGAAGAGGAATAAGAAAATAAAAAAGAGGAGAAGAAAGAATAGAGGAGAAGATCTCCTCTATTCTTTCTTCTCCTCTTTTTTTTCTTCTTCTTCCTCTTTTTTTTATCGAGAACGAGGGTCGTCGAGGGTCGCCGAGCGGTAGAGGAAGAAGAGGATAAAAAAGAAGAGGAAGAAAAAAAAGAGGGATCGACGATCGCCTAGGGGTCGAGGGTCGAGGGTCGAGAAACCCTAAATAGAAAGTATCGTCGGTGTGAGATACATGTACCGTCGGTGTCGGACACTACATCCACATCCCACAAGTGGCGCGGGTTTCGACGCCCACGTCACTTGTGGGACGTGGATGTAGTGTCTGACACCGAAGGCCACATGTATCTCACACCCACGATACTTGCTAGCTATTTAGGGTTTCCTCTACCGAAAAAGAAGAGGAGAAATAAATAAGAAGAAGAAAACAGAAGAAAAAGAAGAGGAGAAGAAGAAAGGAATAGTGGAGAAGAAGAGAAAATATTCTATTTTCTCTTCTTCTCCACTATTCCTTTCTTCTTCTCCTCTTTTGTTTCTTCTTTTTTTTCTTCGATCTTCTCCTCTAGCTATTCCTTTCTTCTTCTCCTCTATTGGTCGAGGGTCGGGAACTAGGGTAGAGGGTCGAGGGTCGTTAAGGGGTCAAGGGTCGAGGGTTTCAGGGTCGTTGAGGGTTCGAGGGGTCAAGAACCGCCGAGGGGTCGAGAGAGGTTTCCTAGTGTCAAAGTATTGAAGAAATCCATGCCTTCATCATTGGCCGGAAGTAACCAGGGCATGTTGGTACGAAGTTCTGCAAAGTTGTTCTGGAATGGAGTCCCGGATAGAATAATCCGCCTTTTGGTACGAATTCAGCAAAGGCCTTCCAAATAGCGATATTCGGAAGGCTCTTGCTGAACTTTGTACCAAAAAGCGAATTATCCTATCTGGGACTCCGTTCCAGAACAACTTTGAAGAGCTTCCTACCATCATGCACATGTTACTTTTGCCTAATGATGACGACATGGTTTTGTTGAATCCTTTGACACTAGGCAACCTCCCGACCCCAAGGCGATCCTCTCGAACATGAGAGGAAGAAGAGGATAAAAAAAGAAGAGGAAGAAGAAGAAAAAAGAGGAGAAGAAAGAATAGAGGAGTTCTTCTCCTCTATTCTTTCTTCTCCTCTTTTTTTCTTCTTCTTCCTCTTTTTTTATCGGGAACGAGGGTCATCGAGGGACATATATAGATGTAGTGTCGTCGTTGTCGATATATACCCCCTCCCGATAGCTTACTATGATTAGGTAGCTAGTTATACGTTTGGCACTAATATATCCATCTGTCATGTTTGAATAATAATTGCCATGTTGTAAATATTTGTAGAAACTATGGACATTGCCCTAGACGAAGCAACAAAAGAAGCGTTGTTGAGGGAGATAATCGCACAAGGAAGTGATGCCGTCTCGTACTATCTCAACGATATCATCGATGGTCCGGAAGGAGAGGGTGAACAAGCTGGCTACGGTGACCTAATGCCGATGCAAGAAGAAGAACATGAGGACGGCGTCGGTGACCCAATGCCGGTGCAACAAGGAGACTGTGATGACGGCTCCGGTGACCGAACCGAGTCCGGCCAGGTATATATATTAGTTAAGCCTATGCTGACTAGCTGATTGATGCATTCATTGTTTTGGTATGTACACATATTAATTAAGTCTTTGTTCTTTTTTCTAGCCCTCCGGATCGAGCACAACTTCGGTAAAGAGACGAGGCCCGAAGAAAAAGTTGAGCTCGGATGAAAAGCTTGAGATCATAGCAATCGCGCCCGACGGCCAACCTATTGAACCCCTCCGGACAAAGAGGGCATTTGTTGCTCAGTGCGGGGTTCTGGTTAGGGACAAGATCCCGATAAGCATCCAGCAATGGTTTAAGCCGGCTACAGAAGACCCTGAGGTGTCTTATGTCAATGATATGCAGAAAAATGATCTTTGGACTGAGCTGAAGTCAAATTTCACCCTACCGCCAGAGGATAATCCAGAGAACCCAATTAAAGAGAAATTAATCAAGTCTTTTGCTCTGAAGAGGATGGCAGATCTATTCAGGAGGTGGAAGAAAGAGCTGAATAGGTTTGTCGATAAAAAGAGACACCAGAATTCAAGGGCAGATATGAGAAGATCAGAGATCACTGGCCCGCATTTGTGGCCTACAAGACATCGGAAAAGAGTAAGAAGATGTCGGTGACAAACAAGCAGAATGCCGCGAAGAAGAAGCTTCACCATCGCACGGGGTCAGGTGGCTACCTCGTAGCCCGGCCTAAGTGGTCCAAGGTTGAGAATGATCTGGTTCATAAAGGGATCGGACCAGAGACAAATAACTGGCCAGACCGTTGCCGGACTTGGTTCTTCGGGGCTGGCGGAACCTTGGACCCTGAAACAGGGAAATGCATTTGGACGAACGAACAAATGGACACACCAGTCAGTAAGCTTAAGCACTATATCGACGCAGCGCAGGAAGGGATGTTCTTTCCAGATAGAGAGCACGACGAGCTCACAATGGCCCTCGGGAATCATGAGCACCCTGGACGGACATGAGGCACGCCAGGCTCCGTTCCGTGGAAGGTTGGGTTTCCGGACGCAGGCGGTTACAAATCCCATGAGAGGAGGAAAAAAGTGCAGCAGACCGAACTGCAGGCGCTACACGCAAGGGTACAAGCGATAGAGGAACGAGAAGCAAATCGCAGCAAACGTACTGCCGAAGCGTCCCCCGAAGCTACCCCGCCATCTCAGCGCAGAAGCAGCGTGGCTTCCACCGAGCAGCTTCAGTTGCAGCATGCCTTGACGGCTCCCGCCAGCTATCCTGTGGATGCTATAACGGAGTCTCAAAATTGCCACCTTATGACGCAATGGATGAATTTGAAGGTCAAGGCGGCTGTTGGCTCTGTTTATCCTACTGAACCCGGCGCAACTTTTCACTGCATGCTGATTCCAGAAGGATATGCTAGGGTGATGGTGGATGAGATAACGGAGGGATTTGAGGACCTCCAGCTTGACCACCCTACCGGTGAAGGGGAGACTCGGCTGGGGTCTGCTCTGAAGGCTCCATGCCTATGGCGGAAGGACCTCATCAACCTTCCGAACTGGACGCCTCCGCCTCCTCCTCCTCCTCTGGCGAGTCAGGGCACTCCGCCTCCTCCACCGCCTCCTCCTCCGGCGAGTGACGATCAGGGCCCTCGGCCGGCTACTTCTCCGGCGCATGGCGGCACTCCGCCTCCGTCTCCGCCTGCGCCGACGCGCCCGAGCAGCCAACCTCCTCCTTCTCCGCCTCGTCAGCAAGGGCAGAAGAGACCTGCCGCCGCTCCAGCTGCTCCGGCAGGTCGTAGTCCTTCTCCTCCGCCTCTTAAGCAAGTAAAGAAGACAACCGCTTCGTCTGCTCGGTCGACGTCTAGCAGTACAACCAGAGGCGGGAGGACATACAGATTCGGTCCTTCTCTGAAGACTCCAGAGAAGTTACCATACGAGAGGACCCAGGAGGAGAACGCCGAGATCGCGCGAGAAGAAGTGAGGAAATTCTTTGAAGGGGTGAAAGCAAAGAAACATCCACCTCCGGAGGAGAAGGTAGATGGGGTGAAAGTGAAGCGCACTCTGGCTGCCCTGACAAAACCACCAAAGTCTGATCCGCCGAAAGGAAACTATGACCGCATTATTGGAAAGGAATTTGCCGAAGCAGAGCGGTCGGGAACTACTGTCAGTGATGAAAGGCTAAAAAAACGACGAGCTGGGAAACAAATTGCCCAGCTCGGCAAACAAGCGAAGCAATCATGCCCCCCGCTCAAGGTGCCTAGCCACAACGTCGCTAATGATCCGAGGATGGTGCCCAGTTACAATAATCATGCAGATTACCTGCCCGATGAAGTACATTATGAACCCATGGACATGCAGATGCAAAGATACGAGTACGGGAAGCCTCTCGTCAAAGATGAAAGATCTCTATCAAGGATGATGCGAAGATTGCATGATTGGTACTTGAAAATCTGAAGAGACTCTGGGGGGAGGAGTACTTTGTATGTGAGAGTTAAAAAGGAGCATGACCTCGTTGGAATTGATCTGTTGCCTGTTCCATTTGAGGAGTTCTATCAGTTTTTCAATCAATTGGCCCTCGATAAAACAACGGTCGCCTGCTACTGTCTGTAAGTAGTACTACTTCTGTCATTAAGTTTCTCTATATAGCTTAGCTCTTTCATTGCATGTATTTATAATCATCCTCACTATATTATGCAGATTGAAGATCGTCGAATTGAAGAAAAGACAAGTCGGTGATATTGGGTTCATTAACACATATCTCATAGATGCAATTCAGGTTAAACTTCATGTCACAGCTACCGAGGCCAACTTGCTACAATCGTTCGTAATAAATCAAAACAAAGATATAATACTCTTTCCTTACAACTTCAAGTGAGTGTTACTGTCTTGTGCGTATTCGGTTTCCCTTATATATTACTCAAGGTTATAGTAATGTAATTCATGAGTTATGCATGCGTGTGCAGTTTCCACTATATTCTCCTAGAGATTAAGCTTGAGCAGGGACTAGTAACCGTCTTAGACTCAAAACGAAAAGATCCCCAGGACTATGCAGACATGACTGAAATCCTCAAGAAGTAAGTTAAATCGATCATTATCCACCATATCAGCAACTTTGTTCATTTCCTGATATCAAGTAATTGTTTTCTTTGTCCGGCAGGGTTTGGAGAAAATTCACCAAAAAAGTTCCGGGACTGCCGAAGGAGCTGGAATTTAGACACCCGAAAGTAAGTACTATAGTAGCATGTTTCGTGCATCTCCTAGTGATTCAAGTGCTAGTTTCATCAATACCATTTAGCATTCTTGCTTATCAGTTTGATTGACCTCTATTTCTTGTAAAGTGGTTGTGGCAGGAACAAGGGAATGATTTCTGTGGATACTACATCTGCGAGTCCATCCGCCACACGACGTGTGAGCGGGGCGGGTACTCTAACGAACAATATGAAGTACGTAAATAACAATATGCACAATTTTATTTTATTACCATCATTTGTGTTGAGTTTCATTCATTCATATATATATATATGTATTGACCCCCTTCTTCAAATTAGATGTTTCGGAAGCGGGATGAACTCCTAGCACCAGCTCGCATGCGAGCAATTCAAGAGGAATTGGCGGCATTCTTTCTTGACCACGTGATCCCTGAAGACGGAGAATTCTATGTTAAACCTGAGTCCGTATGATTATATTTGTAAGAGATAATTACTGTATATATGTAGCCGGTACTGTCAGATAGATATATGAGAACTTGTTGTTCGACCAATCTCTCGGAGAAGGAGAGGTGGTCGATATCACTTCTCTCTGTATGCATATATGTTCATGACGGTCTTCTGTTTCCTTCGTTTGCTTTACTAGCTAGCCAGCGTGTCTAGTCCTCTCTATACGTATGTATAGTACGTAGCGTCGACCAAGCACAGACATAAGAGAGGACACTTCTCTATATTAATTATAGCTAGCTAACACAATATATGAAACACCTAAATTATCCCCCCAAAACCCCCAACCCCCCCCCCTTTCAAAAAAAAACAAAAACCCTAGCCACAGAAATGCTGACGCGTGGATGCCTATTGGTCCCGGTTGGTGCCACCAACCGCGACCAAAGGGTCTCCTGACTGGGCTCTGCACACTGCCCACGTGGATGGGCTTTAGTCCCGGTTCTGGATTGAACCGGGACTAAAGGTGGGAGGTATTAGTACCGACACTTTAGTCCCGGTTCAGGAACCGGGACTAAAGGCCCTTACGAACCGGGACTATAGGCCCTTTTTCTACCAGTGAGCAAAAGAGACGAGCCTTGTGTGGCAATAAAATTTCATGCAGACGTCGCTCCATGGTAGGCGCAAAGGCAGCCCCCCTCCATGCATTTCGGATTGTAATTGAGAGGAAGATATCTGTTCTGAGGGGGATTTAGAAGGAGAAGACAACTCCTATTTACCCCCTGAGGTCTTCGCTCTAACTTGGCATGCTGATGTTGGTTATATCATGCATATGGTGTCTTGCGTTGCTTACTTTATACATAAAATATGTCATCTGCTTAGTTTAGACATCCTTTGTGCGAATGCCATCTGTTTAGTTTATTCATCGTTTATGTGAATTATGCAACGCCATCTTGTTTAGCCAGGCATCACATATGTGAATTTTGCAATGCCATCCTGCTTAGCCAGTCATATTATATGTAAATTATATCAGGCCATCCTTTTTTTCGTTACATATTACATTTGTCAACAATGTTATTACATTCAACTGCTCTTCGTGTGCATCAGCCATTTGACACGGTGATGGCAAATTCTAGAGTGAAAACAAGGTCTTCAGAGCAGACTATGCTATCTGACGAAGCGCATATCTCGCTGGTTACAGATAGCTCCTCAGAGGAGGATTCAGAGACAGATGACCAGTCCTATCCCCCCCCCCCCGAGGTGTATGCTCTAACTTGGTAGGGTTATGTTGCTCATATCGTGTGTATGGTGTCTCGCATTGCTATGTCATTTGATTAGTTTAGACATGCTTTGTGTGAATGCCACCTGTTCAGTGTCTAATTACCATATATGTGAATTATGCATTGCCATCTTGTTGCAAGACATTATATATGTGAATTATACAATGCTATCTTGTTGCAAAGGCATTATATATGTGAATTATGCAATGCCATGTTGTTTAGCCAATCATCATGTATGTGAATTATATCATGCTATCATTTTTTTGTATTGCGTGTTCCATTTGGCGACAACGTTTGTATATTCAACTACTCTTCCTGTGCATCAGCCATTTGAAGCGGTGGTGGAAGTATCTGGAGTGAAAACAAGGTATTCAGAGCAGACAATGCTACCTGCTGAAGCAGACATCTTACTGGTTACAGAGAGCTCCTCAGAGGAGGATTCAGACACTGATGACCAGTCCTATTTCCCCCCTGAGGTCTATGCTCATACTTGGCAGGGTTATATTACCCATGTCTTGCATGTTGTCTTGCATTGCTTAGTTTTTACATCATATATGGATTGCCATCTGCTTACTTGCTTACTATATAAATCATATATTTGAATTATATCATGCCATCATGTTTACATAGTACATACACATCATATATCTCAATTATGGCATGGCAACCCATTTAATAAAGACATCATATAGTTATATCATCTCATCCTGTTTAGTGTTTACAGTCATCATATTTTGAATTATGGCATTCTATCCGTGAATGTATGTGAATTATGGCATGCCAACCTATTTAATAAACACATTATATAGTTATGTCATGTCATCCTGTTTACATAGTCTCATGTTTTGAACTATGTCTTTCCATCTTTTTTAGTTAGCCATCATAATGTGAAATTGTGTCATGCTATCCTGTTTAGTTAGCCATCATATATGTGAAATTGTGTAATGCTATCCTGTTTGGTTAGACAACATAAATATGAATTATTTCATGCCCTCTTTTATTCCCCACTATCCATTGCACCTGTCTATCATACAATGTCTATACTTTTAATTACTTTTCTTGTTTATCAGCCATTTGAATTGGAGAGCATGATGGCAGTATCTAAGGGAGTAACAACACGGTCTTCAGAAAAGATAGTGCTACCAGCTGATGCAGATAGAACCATGGTTGTACTTGCCCAAGGACCAGATCCACCACACATAACCCAGACTCTCGCAGATTGTACCCCGACCCAATTGGACAGAGAACCAGCTACACCCCTTCTAACCCCAACCCCGGCAGATAGTAACCCAGTTCCAGTTGACACAGCACCGTCTCCACCACAGAGCACCCAAACACGAGCAGTTAGTAAGGGAACTGCAGTGCCCAAAGCATGAGGACCACCACTCCGAATCCCAACTCAATGCTTAAAGGAGAAGAAGATTTGTTCTCAGGTCAGGTTCTGTAGCTATGGTTCATACTCCTTTGCTCTTGCATAACTGTATTTACTCATACCAACTATTTTCAAATTTGAAGGACTGAATAGAAACTCCAATGGTGCAAGAGGTATGTTTTAAACCTGTTTCTTTAACTAGTTTGTTGTTGTAACCTGCTCTATGTTGATTTCAGTTTCAATTGAATAAACAGTTATGTTCTCATGTCATGCACATTACAAGTGTTGTTATTGCTCTATAGTTACCCACACTTATATTCTGTCTATTCTGCTTTGTCTTGAACAAATATTATTTGAACTGTGTCTCTATCTTGATTTGGCAACAAAAACTAGAATGATATAGACCATAAAGTGACCATGGTACATAGATATATGTTTGTTTCATGCTGTTATCCTGTCCACTTTACTACTGAACTCATTTACCAAAATGAGTTTCATATACAACATGGTAAACATGTGATGTGTCTGCTTGTTTCTCTTTTAGAATGCGGACAAAATATTGGAGAATAGTACCGTGTTATCCAATGGTAAAGGAAGTAATGCATATAAGGTTCAAGATAGTGAGACATCCCTGTTGGTCTCCAAGAAAGCTGATAAAAACTATCTTGACGAAATGCATATAAGGTTCAAGATAGTGAGACATCCCTGTTAGTCTCCAAGAAAGCTAATAAAAACTATCTTGACGATAGTGAAGGAACCCAAAAGTCTTGTCTTGATGTAGTGTTCGAGTTACTGGCCACTACTGCTGGCACAAGCTCTTCGAACTCGCTGCCTGAATCAGTTCGTCTTCTTGAGTCTCAACTTCAAGTTGAAAGACATCGATCAGATGTGATGCGACAGGAAGCTGAAGGACTGAGGAAGTCCATGCAGAATTCAGATGCATATTTTCTGGTGCAACAGCAAGCGCTGGAGGATTTAAGCGCCAAACAAGAGAAAGTTAATAAGCTTGCTAAGCATCTTGCCAGCATTATGGATACCCACGATATTGTTTCTTCAGATCTTCTGAAGTGGTTTAAGTTCTGGATTTGTTTTGCTGCGGTGTTTATTTGCGCTGGTCGCCAACTTTGACAACAGTGTATATGATATGTTGCTTTGTTCCCTATATTTGCACTGGTGGCAAACTTTGATGCCCAATGGATGTAATATGTGTAATAGCCATGATAGCCTAGCATTAGTTGCTTGCTTATTTATTTCCTTCTTGTCTTGTTTATTTGTTTGCTTGTAGTCATTGAATTCTTTTTCCGTGGTTAGCTAGTGGCTGCAATAACCTATTTTTTAAAACTAGGCCACAATAACCATGGGCTAATATTTACTGTAGTGACACTGGGCCTCCTATTGGCCATAGAAATAGTGGGCCTTCTACGGGCCGTAGAAACAATGGGCCTTCTGCGGGCCGTATTATCAATGGGCCTTATACGGGCCGTATAATCGATTGGCCAAACATGGGCCAAACAGACCGCATTATGGCCGTAAACGGGCTAGAGTTGGAATCGTCCGTTCATGGGCCGGCCATAACGGGCCATCGTTAATAGGCCGTATTTGATGACGCTATGAAATCGGTCCAACATATTAACGGACCACAAACGGGCCGACTATAACCACGGGCTGAATTTGGCCCACAAGCAGAAAATGACAGTAACGGGCCGTAAGTAAACGAATGTTGGAAATGAGCCCAAGAATAAATGGGCTCTGAGAAGGCCGAAAGATAACATGGGCTGGAAACAGCCCAACGGAATAACGGGCCGTTAATGGGTATAAAGTGATACACTGTTCATTACGGGCCAGTTTCACCACGGGCCGTTAATGGGTGTAAAGTGATACACTATTCATTACGGGCAAGTTTCACCACGGGCCGTTAGTAGGCCAAGAGTTACATAGGGCCTCATATGGGCCGAAAGACGTCATGGGCCATACATGGGCCAGAAGTGAAAACGGGTTGGAATCATATTGGATGGCCCAGATGACGCTACTGGACCTAATTCGGATAGGGTGTAACGGGCCTTGGGTTAGCAGGTTGTAAATGGGCTATATTCGAATAGGCCGTTAACAGGCTTTCCATGGGGCGGCTCGCCAGCTTTTGACCATGTCAAACGGGCCGCACTTTTCACAGGAATGGGCCTCTATTGGGCCATGCCACGTGTCGACGTATCATAGGCGCCTTCTGTCCAATGAGTGGTTGACATCTGTCCCAACAATGAGCCGACACGTGTTTCCTCCAGCCAATGATGATTTTACATGTGGAAAATCCCCATTGGTCGGGGTTGTTAACGGGTTATCGGATCCAAAACCCGACCCGATAGCTTAACGGCGTTCCTTTATGGTGGATGCCACGTGTCGGTCACCCTTGACGAAAGCACTTCTGTGACGCGCGATTTATCGTCATAAAAGTGGACACTTCCGTGATGATAATTTTGGTAATGTCATGGAACACTTCTACGACATCATAGGTATGACTATCTTGATTCTGTCATAAATTTGTCATGGATGTACATGCATGACAAAAAAAGCGACCTACTGTGACAAACACGTATCACAAAGGAAGTGTATTTTTTGTAGTGATTGGTCTCGTTGCACCGGTGTGGAAACCTTTGCCTAATGCCTCAGGACTCCTCGCCTGCGCTTGCCCCTTTAGCACCAAAGAGGAAATTGGCACTCTGCGCCCGCTGGTGCCTGCCTAGCCTTGGTCATCATGGCTCACGTCACGCACACCTTGCGAGGTGCCCCTTGCCTTGATATCTCTGCTCCTCGGGAGCCAGCCTAGTGAGCCCGCCCCAGGGGAGGTCTTGGTGTGTTGGGGAACGCAGTAATTTCAAAAATTTCCTACGCACACGCAAGATCTATCATGGTGATGCATAGCAATCAGAAGGGAAGAGCGTTGTCCACGTACCCTCGTAGACCATAAGCAGAAGCGTTATGACAACGTGATTGATGTAGTCGTACGTCTTCACGATCCGACCGATCCTAGTACCGAAAGTACGGCACCTCTGCGATCTTCCCACGTTCAGCTCGGTGACGTCCCATGAACTCTTGATCCAGCTGAGTGTCGAGGGAGAGCTTCGTCAGCATGACGGCGTGATGACAATGATGATGATGCTACCGAAACAGGGCTTCGCCTAAGCACCGCTACGATATGACTGAGGTGGATTATGGTGGAGGGGGGAACCGCACACGGCTAAGGGATCAATGATCAACTTGTGTGTCTATTGGGTGCCCCTAGCCATGTATATAAAGGATGGAGGAAGGAGGAGGCCGGCCCTCATAGGGCGCGCCCAAAGTGTGGAGTCCTACTAGGACTCCCTAGTCCTAATAGGATTCCACCTCCCACATGGAATAGGAAAAAGGGAAGGGAGAAGGAGAAGGAAGGAAGGGGATGCCCCCTGTCCCTAGTACAATTCGGACCAGTCCATGGGGAAGGGGCACGGCCACCCTTGAGGCCTTTCTCTCCTTTCCCGTATGGCCCATTAAGGCCCAATACGAATTCACGTAACTCTCCGGTACTCCGAAAATACCCGAATCACTCGGAACCTTTCCGATGTCCGAATATAGCCTTCCAATATATCGATCTTTACGTCTTGACCATTTCGAGACTCCTCGTCATGTCCCCGATCTCATCCGGGACTCCGAACAAACTTCGGTCATCAAATCACATAACTCATAATACAAATCATCACAGAACGTTAAGCGTGCGGACCCTACGGGTTCGAGAACTATGTAGACATGACCGAGACTCATCTCCGGTTAATAACCAATAACGGAACCTGGATGCTCATATTGGTTCCTACATATTCTACGAAGATCTTTATCGGTCAAACCGCATAACAACATACGTTGTTCCCTTTGCCATCCGTATGTTACTTGCCCAAGATTCGATTGTCGGTATCTCAATACCTAGTTCAATCTCATTATCGGCAAGTCTCTTTACTCGTTCCGTAATGCATCATCCCGCTACTAACTCATTAGTCACATTGCTTGCAAGGCTTATAGTGATGTGCATTACCGAGAGGGCCCAAAGATACCTCTCCGATAGAAAGAGTGACAAATCCTAATCTCGATCTATGCCAACTCAACAAACACCATTGGAGACACCTGTAGATCATCTTTATAATCACCCAATTACATTGTGACATTTGATAGCACACAAGGTGTTCCTCTGTTATTCGGGAGTTGCATAATCTCATAGTCAGAGGAACATGTATAAGTCATGAAGAAAGCAGTAGCAATAAAACTGAACGATCATTATGCTAAGCTAACGGATGGGTCTTGTCCATCACATCATTCTCTAATGATGTGATCCCGTTCATGAAATGCAACACATGTCCATGGCTAGGAAACTTAACCATCTTTGATTAATGAGCTAGTCAAGTAGAGGCATACTAGGGACACTCTGTTTGTCTATGTATTCACGCATGTACTAAGTTTCCGGTTAATACAATTCTAGCATTAATAATAAAAATTTATCATGATATAAGATAACAACTTTATTATTCCCTCTAGGGCATATTTCCTTCAGTCTCCCATGGGTCTGCCACATTCAGAGCCGTATGTATTTTGCAAATTTTCTATGTCTACAATGCTTTGCACGGAGCTACTCTAGCTAATTGCTCCCAATTTCAATATGTATCTAGATCGAGACTTAGAGTCATCCAGATCGGTGTCAAAGCTTGCATCAACGTAACTCTTTTATGACGAACTCTTTGTCACCTCCATAACCGAGAAACATTTCCTTATTCCACTAAGGATATTTTTGACCGCTGTCTAGTGATCCACTCCTTGATCACTATTGTACCCTCTTGCCAAAGTTATGGTGAGGTACACAATAGGTCTGGTACACAACATAGCATACTTTGTAGAACCTATGACTGAGGCATAGGGAATGACTATTCATTCTCTTTCTATTTTCTGCCGTGGTCGGGTTTTGAGTCTTTACTCAACTTCACACCTTGCAACACAGGCAAGACCTCCTTCTTTGACTGTTCCATTGTGAACTACTTCAAAATCTTGTTAAGGTATGTACTCGTTGAAAATATATCAAGCGTCTTGATCTATCTCTATAGATCTTGATGCTCAATATGTAAGTAGCTTCACCGAGGTCTTTCTTTGAAAAACTCCTTTCAAACATTCCTTGATGCTTTCCAGACAATTCTATATTATTTCCGATCAACAATATGTCATTCATATATACTTATCAGAAATGTTGTAGTGCTCCCACTCACTTTCTTGTAAATACAGGCTTGACCGCAAGTCTGTATAAAACCATATGCTTTGATCACTTTATCAAAGCATATATTCCAACTCCAAGATGCTTGCACCAGTCCATAGATGGATCGCTGGAACTTGCTCACTTTGTTAGCACCTTTAGGATCGGCAAAACCTTATGGTTGCATCATATACAACTCTTCTTTAAGAAATCCATTAAGAAATGCAGTTTTGACATCCATTTGCCAGATTTCATGAAATGCGGCAGCTGCTAACATGATTCGGACAGACTTTTAAGCATCGATACGAGTGAGAAAATCGCATCGTAGTCAACACCTTGAACTTGTCGAAAACATTTTTGCGACAATTCGAGCTTTGTAGATAGTAACACTACTATCAGCCTCTGTCTTCCTCTTGAAGATCCATTTATTCTCAATGACTCACCGATGATCAGGCAAGTCAATCAAATTCCATACTTGGTTCTCTACATGGATCCAATCTCAGATTTCATGGCCTCAAGCCATTTTGCGGAATCTGGGCTCATCATTGCTTCCTCATAGTTCGTAGGTTCATCATGGTCTAGTAACATGACTTCTAGAACAGGATTACCGTACCACTCTGGTGCGGACCATACTCTGGTTGACCTACGAGGTTCGGTAGTAAATTGATCTGAAGTTTCATGATCATCAACATTAGCTTCCTCACTAATTGGTGTAGGGATCACTTGAACTGATTTCTGTGATGAACTACTTTCCAATTTGGGAGAAGGTACAATTACCTCATCAAGTTATACTTTCCTCCCACTCACTTCTTTCGAGAGAAACTCCTTCTCTAGAAAGGATCCATGCTTAGCAACAAAATATCTTGCCTTCGGATCTGTGATAGAAGGTGTACCCAATAGTTTCTTTTGGGTATCCTATGAAGACGCACTACTCCGATTTGGGTTTGAGCTTATATGTTTGAATCTTTTTCACATAAGCATCGCAACCCCAAACTTTAAGAAACGATAGCTTTGGTTTCTTGCCAAACCGTAGTTCATATGGTGTCATCTCAACAGATTTAGATGGTGCCCTATTTAACGTGAATGCAACTGTCTCTAATGCATAACCCCAAAATGATAGTGGTAAGTCGGTAAGAGACATCATAGATCACACCATATCCCATAAAGTACGATTACAACGTTCGGACACACCATTATGCTGTGGTGTTCCAGGTGGCGTGAGTTGCGAAACTATTCCACATTGTTTCAAATGAAGACTAAACTCGTAACTCAAATATTCGCCTCGGCGATCAGATCGTAGAAACTTTATTTTCTTGTTACGATGATTTTCCACTTCACTCTGAAATTCTTTGAACTTTTCAAATGTTTCAGACTTATGTTTCATTAAGTAGATATACCCATATCTGCTCAAATCATCTGTGAAGGTCAGAAGATAACGATACTCGCCATGAGCCTCAACACTTATCAGATCGCATACATCAGTATATATTATTTCCAATAAGTCAGTTGCTCGCTCCATTGTTTCGAAGAACGGAGTCTTAGTCATCTTGCCCATGAGGCATGGTTCGCAAGCATCAAGTGATTCCAAAAGTCCATCAGCATGGAGTTTCTTCATGCGCTTTACACCCATATGACCTAAACGGCAGTGCCACATATAAGTTGCACTATCATTATTAACTTTGCATATTTTGGCTTCAATATTATGAATATGTGTATTACTACGACCGAGATTCAATAAACCATTTATATTAAGTGTATGACCATAGAAGGTTTTATTCATGTAAATAGAACAACAATTATTCTTCGACTTAAATGAATAACCATATTGCAATAAACATGGTCCAATCATATTTATGCTCAACGCAAACACCAAATAACATTTATTTTAGGTTCAACACTAATCCCCAAGGTAAAGGGAGTGTGCGATGGTGATCTTATCAACCTTGGAATCACTTCCAACTCTCATCATCACCTCGCCCTTAACTAGTCTCTATTTATTTTGCTACTCCTGTTTCGAGTTACTACTCTTAGCAACTGGACCAGTATAAAACACTGATGGGTTGCTATAGACACTAGTAAAGTACACATCAATAACATGTATATCAAATATACCTTTGTTCACTGTGCCATCCTTCTTATCTGCCAAGTATCTAATGCAGTTCCACTTCCAGTGACCATTTCCTTTGCAGTAGAAGCACTCAGTTTCAGGCTTGGGTCTATCTTTGGGCTTCTTCATGGGAGTGGCAACTTGCTTGCCATTCTTCTTGAAGTTCCCTTTCTTTCGCTTGCCCTTTTACTTGAAACTAGTGGTTTTGTCAACCATCAACATTTGATGCTTTTCTTGCTTTTTACTTTCGTTGATTTCAGCATCACGAAGAGCCCGGGAGTCGTTTCCGTCATCCCTTGCATGTTATAGTTCATCACTAAGTTCTAGTAACTTGGTGGTAGTGACTAGAGAACTTTATCAATTACTATCTTATCTGGAAGATTAACTCCCACTTGATTCAAGCAATTGTAGTACCCAGACAATCCGAGCACATACTCACTGGTTGAGCTATTCTCCTCCATCTTGTAGGCGACGTACTATCAGAGGTCTCATACCTCTCGACACGGGCATGAGTATGAAATACCAGTTTCAACTCTTAGAACATATTATATGTCCCGTGGCATTCAAAACGTTTTTGAAGTCCCGGTTCTAAGCCGTAAAGCTTGGTGCACTAAACTATCAAGTAGTCATCATACCAAGCTTTGCCAAACGTTCATAACATCTGCATATGCTCCTGCAATAGGTCCATCACCTAGCGGTGCATCAAGGACATAATTCTTCTGTGTAGCAATGAGGATAATACTCAGATCACGGATCCAATCCGCATCATTGCTACTAACATCTTTCAACTTATTTTTCTCTAGGAACATATCAAAAATAAACGGGGAAGCTATGCGCGAGCTATTGATCTACAACATAATTTGAAAATATTATCAGGACTAAGTTCATGATAAATTAAAGTTCAATTAATCATATTACTTAAGAACTCCCACTTAGATAGACATCCCTCTAGTCATCTAAATGATCACGTGATCCAATTCAACTAAACCATGTCCGATCATCACGTGAGATGGAGTAGTTTTCAATGGTGAACATCACTATGTTGATCATATCTGCTATATATTTCACGCTCGACCTTTCGGTCTTTGTGTTCCGAGGCCATATCTGCATATGCTAGGCTCGTCAAGTTTAACCTGGGTATTATGCATGTGCAAAACTGGCTTGCACCCGTTGTATGTGAACGTAGAGCATATCACACCCGATCGTCACATGGTGTCTCGGCATGACGAACTGTCGCAACGGTGCATACTCAGGGAGAACACTTATACCTTGAAATTTAGTGAGAGATTATCTTATAATGCTACCGCCGAACTAAGCAAAATAAGATGCATAAAGGATAAACATCACATGCAATCAAAATATGTAACATGATATGGCCATTATCATCTTGCACTTTTGATCTCCACCTCCAAAGTATCGTCATGATCTCTATTGTCACCGGCATGACACCATGATCTCCATCATCTTGATCTCTATCAACGTGTCCCCACATGGTCGTCTCGCGAACTATTGCTCTTGCAACAATTGCTATCGCATAGCAATAAAGTAAAGCAATTACATGGCGCTTGATTCTTATGCAATAATGAGACAACCATAAGGCTCCTGCCAGTTGCCGATAACTTCAACAAAACATGATCATCTCACACAAAAATTTATATATCATCACGTCTTGACCATATCACATCACAACATGCCCTGCAAAAACAAGTTAGACGTCCTCTACTTTGTTGTTGAAAGTTTTACATGGCTGCTATGGGCTGAGCAAGAACTGCTCTTACATACGCTTCAAAAACCACAACGCGGTATAGTGATTGCTTTTTGATCTTCAGAAAGAACCATGTTCATTGAATCTGATTCAACTAAAGTTGGAGAAACTGACACCCACCAGCCACCTGTGTGCGAAGCACGTTGGTAGAACCAGTCTCGCGTAAGCGTACGCGTAATGTCGGTCTGAGCCGCTCCATCCAACAATACCGCTGAATAAAGAATCAACTATTGACCGCAAGCAATATGTATATAGCCACGCCCACAACTCCTTTGTGTTCTACTCGTGCATATAACATCTACGCATAGACCTGGCTCGGATGCCACTATTGGGGAACGTAGTAATTTCAAAACTTTCCCACACACACGCAAGATCTATCATGGTGATGCATAGCAACAAGAAGGGAAGAGTTTTGTCAACGTACCCTCGTAGACCGTAAGAGGAAGCGTTATGACAACGCGGTTCATGTAGTCGTACGTCTTCACAATCCGACCAATCCTAGTACTAAAAGTACGGCAACTCTGTGATCTGCACACGTTCGGCTTGATGACGTCCCACGAACTCTCGATCCAGCTAAGTGTCGATGGAGAGCTTCGGCAGCACGATGGCGTGATGATGGTGATGATGATGCTACCGGAACAGGGCTTCGCCTAAGCACCGCTATGATATAACCGAGGTGGATTATGATGGAGGGGGGCACCGCACATGGCTAAGGGATCAATGATCAACTTGTGTGTTTATGGGGTGCCCCCTGGCCATGTATATAAAGGATGGAGGGAGGAGGAGGCCGGCCCTCATAGGGCGCGGCCAAAGTGTGCAGTCCTACTAGGACTCTCTAGTCCTAGTAGGATTCCACCTCCTACATGGAATAGGAAAAACGGAAGAGAGAAGGAGAAGGAAGGAAGGGGGCGCCCCCTTTCCCTAGTCCAATTCAGACCAGACCATGGGGAAGGGGCGCGGCCACCTTTGAGGCCTTTCTCTCCTTTCCCGTATGGCCCATTAAGGCCCAATACGAATTCCCGTAACTCTCTTGTGCTCCAAAATATACCCGAATCACTCGGAACCTTTCCGATGTCCAAATATAGCCTTCCAATATATTGATCTTTACGTCTCGACCATCTCGAGACTCCACGTCATGTCCCCGATCTCATTTGGGACTTCGAATAAACTTCGGTCATCAAACCACATAACTCATAATACAAATCGTCACAGAACGTTAAGCCTACGGACCCTACGGGTTCGAGAACTAAGTAGACATGACCGAGACACATCTCCGGTCAATAACCAATAGCGGAACCTGGATGCTCATATTGGTTCCTACATATTCTACGAAGATCTTTATCGGTCAAACCGCATAACAACATACATTGTTCCCTTTGTCATCGATATGTTACTTGCCCGAGATTCGATCATCGGTATCTCAATACCTAGTTCAACCTCGTTACTGACAAGTCTCTTTACTCGTTCCGTAATGCATCATCCTGCAACTAACTCATTAGTCACATTGCTTGCAAGGCTTATAGTGATGTGCATTACCGAGAGGGCCCAGAGATACCTCTCCGATAGACGGAGTGACAAATCCTAATCTTGATCTATGCCAACTCAACAAACACCATTGGAGACACCTATAGAGCATCTTTATAATCACCCATTACGTTGTGACATTTGATAGCACACAAGGTGTTCCTCTGGTATTCAGGAGTTGCATAATCTCATAGTCAGAGGAACATGTATAAGTCATGAAGAAAGCAGTAGCACTAAAACTGAACGATCATTATGCTAAGCTAACGGATGGGTCTTGTCCATCACGTCATTCTCTAATGATGTGATCCCGTTCATGAAATGACAACTCATGTCCATGGCTAGGAAACTTAACCATCTTTGATTAACGAGCTAGTCAAGTAGAGGCATACTAGGGACACTCCGTTTGTCTACGTATTCACACATGTACTAAGTTTCCGGTTAACACAATTCTAGCATGAATAATAAACATTTATAATGATATAAGGAAATATAAATAACAACTTTGTTATAGCCTCTAGGGCATATTTCCTTCATGGCGTCGTCCGCCTCGCGAGGCTTGGCTCCTCGCGAGGGTCTTGAGTGATTGCTTGATGTCTACTACACAGCCTTCTTCTTGTAGACGTTGTTGGGCCTCCAAGAGCAGAGGTTTGTAGGACAGTAGCAAATATCCCTCAAGTGGATGACCTAAGGTTTATCAATCTGTAGGAGGCGTAGGATGAAGATGGTCTCTCTCAAGCAACCCTGCAACCAAATAACAAAGAGTCTCTTGTGTCCCCAACACACCCAATACAATGGTAAATTGTATAGGTGCACTCGTTCAGCGAAGAGATGGTGATACAAGTGGTATATGGATGATAGATATTGGTTTTTGTAATCTGAAAATATAAAAACAGCAAGGTAACTAATGATAAAAGTGAGCACAAACGGTATTGCAATGCTAGGAAACAAGGCCTAGGGTTCATACTTTCACTACTGCAAGTACTCTCAACAATAATAACATAATTGGATCATATAACTATCCCTCAACATGCAACAAAGAGTCACTCCAAAGTCACTAATAGCGGAAAACAAACGAAGAGATTATGGTAGGGTACGAAACCACCTCAAAGTTATTCTTTCCAATCGTTGGGCTATTCCTATAAGTGTCACAAACATCCCTAGAGTTTGTACTAGAATAACACCTTAAGACACAAATCAACCAAAACCCTAATGTCACCTAGATACTCCAATGTCACCTCAAGTATCCGTGGGTATGATTATATGATATGCATCACACAATCTCTGATTCATCTATTCAACCAACACATAGAACCTCAAATAGTGCCCCAAAGTTTCTACCGGAGAATCACGACAAAAACGTGTGCCAACCCCTATGCATAGGTTCATGGGCGGAACCCGCAAGTTGATCACCAAAACATACATCAAGTGAATCACGTGATATCCCATTGTCACCACAGATACGCACGGCAAGACATACATCAAATGTTCTCAAATATTTAAAGACTCAATCCGATAAGATAACTTCGAAAGGGGAAACTCAATCCATTACAAGAGAGTAGAGGGGGAGAAGAAACATAAGATCCAACTATAATAGCAAAGCTCGCAATACATCAAGATCATGCCAAATCAAGAACACGAGGGAGAGAGATCAAACACATAGCTACTGGTACATACCTTCAGCCCCGAGGGAGAACTACTCCCTCCTCGTCATGGAGAGCACCGGGATGATCAAGATAGCCACCGGAGAGGGATTCCCCCTCCGGTAGGGTGGCAGAACGGGTCTAGATTGGCTTTTGGTGGCTACAGAGGCTTCTGGCGGTGGAACTCCCGATCTATTGTGCTCCCCGATCATTTTAGGGTATATGGAGATATATAGGCAGAAGAAGTACGTCAGGGGGGCACGAGGGGCCCACGAGGGTGGAGGGCGCGCCTAGGGGGGTGGGCGCGCCCCCCTGCCTTGTGGCTTCCTCGTTGATCCCCTGACGTGCACTCCAAGTCTTCTGGGTTTCTTCTGGTCCAAAAATAAGTTCCGTGAAGTTTCAGGTCAATTGGACTCCGTTTGATTTTCCTTTTCTACGATACTCTAAAACAAGGAAAAAGAAAAACTGGCACTGGGCTCTGGGTTAATAGGTTAGTCCCAAAAATCATATAAAAGTGGATAATAAAGCCCAATAATGTCCAAAATAGTAGATAATATAGCATGGAGCAATAAAAAATTATAGATACGTTGGAGACGTATCAAGCATCCCCAAGCTTAATTCCTGCTCGTCCTCGAGTAGGTAAATGATAAAAACAGAATTTTTGATGCGGAGTGCTACTTGGCATAATTTCAATGTAATTGTGGTATGAATATTCAGATCCATAAGATTCAAGACACAAGTTTAATATTGACATAGAAACAATAATACTTCAAGCATACTAACTAAGCAATTATGTCCTCCCAAAATAACATGGCCAAAGAAAGTTCATCCCTACCAAATTATATAGTTTAGTCATGCTCCATTTTCGTCACACAAGAATGGTCTCATCATGCACAACCCCGATGACAAGCCAAGCAATTGTTTCATACTTTAGTAATCTAAAACTTTATAAACCTTCACGCAATACATGAGCACGAGCCATGGATATATCACTATGGTGGAATAGAATATGATGATGGGGGTTATGTGGAGAAGACAAAAGGAGAAAGTCTCACATCAACGAGGCTAATCAATGAGCTATGGAGATGTCCATCGATTGATGTTAATGCACGGAGTAGGGATTTTCATGCAACGGATGCACTAGAGCTATAAATGTATGAAAGCTCAACAAAAGAAACTAAGTGGGTGTGCATCCAACTTGCTTGCTAACGAAGACCTAGGGCACTTGAGGAGGCCCATTGTTGGAATATACAAGCCAAGTTCTATAATGAAAAATTCCCATTAGTATATGAAAGTGACAAAACAAGAGACTCTCTATCATGAGGATTATGGTGCAACTTTGAAGCACAAGTGTGGCAAAGGATAGTAGCATTGTCCCTTCTCTCTTTTTCTCTCATTTTTTATTTTTATTTTTTTGGGCCTTCTCTTTTTTATGGCCTTTCTCTTTTTTTGGGCCTTCTCTTTTTTATAGCCTTTCTCCCTTTTTTTATTCCTCACTTGGGACAATGCTCTAGAAAATGATGATCATCACACTTCTATTTATTTACAACTCAATGATTACAACTCGGTACTAGAACAAAGTATGACTCTATATGAATGCCTCCGGCGGTGTACCGGGATTGCGATGAATCAAGAGTGACATGTATGAAAAATTATGAACGGTGGCTTTGCCAGAAATACAATGTCAACTACATGATCATGCAAAGCAATATGACAATGATGATGCGTGTCATAATAAACGAATGGTGGAAAGTTGCATGGCAATATATCTCAGAATGGCTATGGAAATGCCATAATAGGTAGGTATGGTGGCTGTTTTGAGGAAGATATAAGGAGGTTTATGTCTGAAAGAGCGTATCATATCACGGGGTTTGGATGCACCGGCGAAGTTTGCACCAACTCTCAGTGTGAGAAAGGGCAATGCACGGTACGGAAGAGGCTAGCAATGATGGAAGGGTAAGAGTGCATATAATCCATGGACTCAACATTAGTCATAAAGAACTCACATACTTATTACAAAAATCTACAAGTCATCAAAAACCAAGCACTACGCGCATGCTCCTAGGGGATAGATTGGTAGGAAAAGACTATCGCTCGTCCCCGACCGCCACTCATAAGGAAGACAATCAAATAACACCTCATGTTTCAAATTTGTTACACAACGTTTACCATACGTGCATGCTACGGGACTTGCAAACTTCAACACAAGTATTTCTAAAATTCACAACTACTCAACTAGCACGACTTTGATATTATTACCTCCATATCTCAAAACAATCATCAAGCATCAAACTTCTTTTTGTATTCAACATACTCATAAGAAAGTTTTTACTAATCTTGAATACCTAGCATATTAGGATTATTTAAGAAAATTACCATGCTATTTAAGACTCTCAAAATAATATAAGTGAAGCATGAGAGTTCATCTATTTCTATAAAATAAAACCACCACCGTGCTCTAAAAGGATATAAGTGAAGCACTAGAGCAAATGACAAACTACTCCGAAAGATATAAGTGAAGATCAATGAGTAGTCGAATAATTATGCAACTATGTGAAGACTCTCTAATATTTAATAATTTCAGATCTTGGTATTTTATGCAAATGGCAAGCAAAACATAAATAAATAAATTGACACTCCAAGCAAAACACATATCATGTGGTAAATAAAAATATATTTTTTGAATATATACTACAAGGCAACAGCCTCACAGTGCTTTATTAAAACTCAACATAAAAAGTCCTAGGTACAAGAAATAGGAAACAAGAACTAAATATCTATGGTAAAGAGGCTAACGAGTCTAGAAGCTTATCTCTATATTTACATTTGATCCTATGAGTTAACAGAGTTAAATCATGTACAAAATTCCTCCTCCAGGCTCTGAAGCTTGGTGTCTCATTCCGGAAGATTTTGCCATTCCTTTGAGTCCAAATGTTCCAGGTGGCAGTAAAAACTACTTCTATGAAGAAGGGCAAACCAAACTCATCTCTAGCCGAAGAAGCCATGGAGTAGGTTGAATGATGTGGTTGAACCTACCAAGAAATTCCAAGATAATTCCAAACTCTCTAGCTGAAATTGCATGTGAAGAAGAGATGAATTCTGTCTTCATGAGTTTGAGATTGGCAAAGCACATAGGAATCATCTTGCATAATCCAGTGACAGCGCTGCATCATATCCCTTGTGTTAAGGCGATCCATAAGAAGAAGCCATCCAAAGACTCTGATCTTGAGAGTGCAAGAGCATTTCCATATCCATTTGAAAATAGGATCTACCACAATGCTAGAGAAAGCATAGTCATAATATATCTTGGTCTGGAATTGACCAGACTTAGATGGCCATCTCCAAATGTCCTTACTGTTAGGATCAAGCTCAATAGGAAGGAGCATGGACTGTAGTTGATCAAACTCTTGGAAAGCCTCTAGGGACAGAGGTAGATGGAAGCTCTCAGTCAAATTGGGCAGCTCAAGGACGTCCTTAACAGTGGCCAAGTCATCAATCACAAAGGAATGGAGTCTTGGAAACCGATCCTTGAGAATAACAGGATTGCCACTAATTTCCCATTTATCCAGCGAGAACACCACAGAGTCGCCAGCATGAACCTGTGGTATTGCCAGTTTACAAAATTTGTCATAGAGCTTAAGCACGTCATGCCACCAGAAGGAACCACACATCTGGGTAGCTTGTGGAGCCGAGGATTGATAATAGGAGTCCCAGATTAAATTCACCCATGGAATATCCATCTTGTTAAAGAACTTGAAAAGATGCTTAAGCAAAAGAGCATCATTCTGCACACTCAGATCAAGAACTCTCAAACCCCCATATTTTTTTGGTCTGCTAACCAGCTCCCAAGCTGCCAAAGGTTGTCGTGGCGTGTCCGAATTGCCTCTCCAAAGACATTGACGTTCAATTCACTCAATCTGCTTGAGAATACCTTGCGGGATCGACAAAGTGCAAAGGAAGTATATTGGCATTTCAGTGAGGACCAATTGGAGCAACTGAAGTCTACTGCCCTGATTGAGGAGGCAAGAAGAAGCTGACAACCTTCTCTCAATACGATCGACCAAAGGCATTAGATCAGATATTGTAGGTCTCATTATTCCCATGGGCAAACCAAGATAGGTAAAGGGAAGAGTACCAACGGTGCAACCAAGCAAGCTGGCAAGTCGAGAGCCCTCTTCATCAGACATATTCATTGAGATCATCGAATACTTACTGAAGTTAACTTTCAAACCAGTTGAGACAGCGAAAACTTCAAGCATCTCCTTAAGTGCAATTAGTTGAGAGTCAACAGCAGGTAGAACAATAAGGGTGTCATCGGCGTACTGCACAATTGGAAAGTCATTGGTCTTGGTGGGTATTGGCAAAGTAAGTACGTTGCGTCGACACATATCATTAACTACTGACTGTAGCAAGTCCACTGCAATGACAAATAAAAGTGGCGACAGAGGATCACCCTGATGAACTCCAGATCGACACTTGAAATGCTGGCCAGGGACACCATTCAACAGGACTGAAGATCACCCAGAAGATAGCAAACTATCAACCCACCCCCTCCAACGATCATCAAAACCCTTGCATTTCAAAATTCTAAGAATGGCTGCATGCTCAAGGGTATCAAAGGCCTTTGTAAAGTCAAGTTTTAACAGAACTATAGGTCTCTTGGAAGCTTTACATTGGTGAATATATTCGAAACACCAGGCAAGACAATCCTGAATGGAGCGGCATTTGAGGAAACCATACTGGTTCTGATGAATGCAGGTAAGGATAACCTTCTGCAAACGATTGGCTAGAAGCTTGGTGAGAAATTTTAAACAGGTGTTTGTGAGAGAGATGGGCCGAAAATCACCAACAAACTCCGGGCTCAGCTTCTTGGGTATAAGAGTTATGAACGATGTATTTAAACATTCCAAGTTACATTTGCCCTCATAAAACTCCTTGACCAAATCCAAAAAATCAGCTTTGAGGTTATGCCAGCACTTCTTTAAGAAAAGCCCCGTAAAACCATCCAGACCAGGAGCATGATCAAGAGGTAAATGCTTGATAACCTCATCCACTTCATCCTCAGAGAACGGTTTAGATAAATCCTCCAGCCCATCAACTCTAGCTAGGAGATTATCCAAGTCAAAGCCCATCTGAATACCTTGAGCGTTACCCATGCGGTTTTTGAATTCAGACCAAAACATTCCAGCAAGTTGTTGATGGTCAGTCACCGCATCTCCAGCAGCATTTTTAATAGAGGAGATGGTGTTTTGCGGTACCTTTCAGTGGCCATGGCCTGAAAAAACTTTGAGTTCTCTTCACCAATCTTGATGAAACGGATGGTGCAATGCTGCTTCCAGTAAATAAATTGTAAATGAAGAATTTCCTCTAAATGTAGCTTCATAATTCGACGAAAATTCTACTCTGGCCATGTTAAAGTATGCAGTTCCTCAAGACCATCAAGATATAAAATGACCGTATTACAATCTGCAATGAGTGCTTTAATCTTGGAAAGATTCACATGCCATTTTTTAAGAGCAACTCTGAGAGCTTTAAACTTGGCAGAGATAGAACCAGCAGCACCTTTTTTAATCCTGTGAGGCTTATTCCAAACATCCTGGACACATTCCATAAACCCTGGAGGATTGACCCAATAATTCTCAAAACAGAACAGCTTGGCCTTTGGAATGCAGGTTGCAACATTAACTACACACGGGACGTGGTCTGAAGCAGTGTGTGCCAACGGCAAAACCAAAGTGTTGGGGTGATTATTAGTCCAAGAGACAGATGTAAAGAACCAGTCGATCTGTTCTAACAAAGGAATAGTCTGCATGTTGTACCAAGTGTATTGACGACCTTTAATTGGCAGCTCAACAAGGCCCAGATGGCCAATAATTTCATTAAAGAGGAAGATATCATGGACATTACCCCTAGGTAGATTGCAATTATCCAACAAGCACATAAAGTTAAAATCGCCAACCAACAACCAGTTGTCATCAAAATGGATATCCAAATTGTATAACCATTGCACAAATTGTTCGCGAGCCGGGTTCTGACAAGGACCATAAATAGAGACCAAGGTCCAAATTTCATATGTGTGCATGGAACGAAACTCCATGATGATACCATAGGGTTTAGCTTGAATTAACTTGCCAGCAACAAAAGAGGAATTCCAAATAACCACAATTCCAGCAGATGCATCAACTGATGGTACATACACAAAGTTATCCAAGCGCCGTGGACAAAATTTCCTAAGGAAACGCTGATCAATATGCGTGCATTTGGTTTCCTGAAGGCAAATAATCGAACAATCAGATTCATCGATTTTTTGCTTGACTGCTAACTGACGAGCTTCAGAGTTAAGGCCCCGTACATTCCAACACAGGACCTTCCAGTCTCTAAACGCGTTGCAATTCATTACAACCCAAAATAAGTTCAGCATGAAGGAGACCATGCAGTGATCTACCCAACCCAAACGCCAAGTCCACACGATAATTCAACACAAAAGAAACAAAGAACATAAAAAGACGATTATTAGGGTACGCCATGGACCCAAGTAGCCGAGGTTGTCACTTATCATCGGAGTTGCTGCTCGTGTGAGACTTGGACGGATCAGCTACAAGCTTCTCCGCAGAGATCTTCTCAGGTGCAATCTGCAAGTGCGCTCCAATACGCTGAAGGTCAGAGATATATGTGGGGGGTGGCACTTCTGCTTCATGGTTATCTGACGTAGCTGGTGTTGGAGCAAATTCAGTAGGAATAGTTCTCTTCAGTTTCTTGAACCGAGAACTCTGTGGCAGAGCAGCTAGTTTATGATGAATCTGACGAAAACCATCTCGGAGAGCACTGAGCCTCGCACTGCGACGAACTTCAATTTCTACCAACACTTGATGAGCTGCAGACTTGCGGGTTCTTTTCTTGGAGATCTTAGCGGTGATAGTGAACTGAAAAGAGTCTGAGGCAGGATCAGAGACTGTATCGAAACAAAGAGCACGAGCCACCGGCCTCTTGACAGGGGAAAAACATATTGCAGCCTGACCAGCAGAAGGGGCAGACAAGAGGCGACAGCCAAGCAGGTCATCAGGTACAGAGAAATCCCAGGACTGGTTGGAGAGCATGAGAAACTTCAGAAGAGGCTGCATCATGGGTTTAGGGATTGCAATGGTGTCGAAACACTGCATCAGACTGGAAAAAGTACGTGTCCATTGCATCTCGGGTGGCAAAACTGGCCCAAAGACAATGAATACTTGACCAATGTGAAGAACTTGCTGAACTGGTGCTTGCTGAACTTGATGAGCAACAACAGGAGGTTGGAACAGCACTACAACATCTTCAGGTATGTCAGCGGGCACCTCATTAAGGTCAAAATCTTCAGCATTATTGAAAGGGCCATCAGAACCTTGCAAGATAATTGACTCTTGCGACTGCACATCCTCTTCAGGGGGCTCGTCATGAAAATCAGCATCCACAGGCGCATGAATGTTGTCAGCAGGCTCATGAAAGTTCTTAGCGGGCGGAGGAACATCATTCCAACCAATCTCCGAATACTCAGGCATAACCCAGTTGTTATTATTGAACTGCATCTAACCAGGTAGAGGGTGTGGATTGCCATTGAAAGGCATCGGATCCTCATCACTAGGAAGAACATCCGCAAAATCTGCTGACAGAACATAAACTGGGGCAGACCACGACACTCTAACAGCTCCGAAATCTCCATACTCACGATAAACCACTCCACGAGAGACAAGAGATAGCGCAAGAAAAGAAACATATGCCAGAGTACGAACCATCATCTGATCATCCTGATGCCAAACATGAAAACGTCCAAAAGTACTGACAACATCCGCAATATACTGAGTGCAACGATAATCCAAAGGAACACCCAGAAGCATGACCCAGCCTCTACGAAAACCCTGAGCAGCTCTGTAGTTGGTGCCCTCATCATGCGGAATAAATCAAACAAAACGATCATTGCCTAGATCAAAGGGAGGATGATTCACCATGACATAGCGGGATGCAGCACTACGAAAACGGAACAGCCCCACCCCCTGAATCCAAGGCTGCGCATCTAGCACATCTCTGCCTAGCTGATTGACAACAAAATCACTCACCATGTTGCGGTACAGCTGGATTTCTTCAGGCAATGGCTCTGGCTCGACGATGGCGATAGCATACTCTTCATGCCTCTAATCTGGAGCAGTGGCAGGAGCATAGAAAGTGCATGGCAAACGGAGAGGGCCGCCGTCGATGATGTCGAAGCCCGGCGGAACATACTCCCAGGGATTGAGCAGAAAGTTGGCCATCAATGGGATTTCTGGCCTCGGCTCAGGTGGTGGCGGTGGGGTTTCTGGCCTCGACTCAGGTGGCGATGGTGGGGTTTCTGGTCTCGGCTGAGATGGTGGAGGTGGAGGTAGTGTATGCAATGGTGGCAGCATTGGTGGAGATTGCAGAGGCGGGGGTATCGATTGGGAGGAATTAGGTGCAGGCAGGGCACGCTCGATGGGACTGCTCAATGAACATAGAGCAGAGTCTTGGAGGGAAATCGATATGCCGGGCGAGGAAAACGGTGGTGGGTTAGCAGCCGTAGCCTCACTGACGCGTGGGACCCATCTAAAACCCTTAGCTAGCACAGATCCGGTGCAAGATTTCTCCTTGTGGCCCTGTTTAAAGCATCTTCTACATCTTGTTTGATTGGTGCACGCAACCGTAGGATGAGACATAGAAAAATAGTTTTGACATATCCAATAACAGAAAGCCATATCTTCAACCATAGAATGAAAATCCTCCAATTCAGTCTCAGGAAATCCAGGCTCGGGAGTTGGATTGACAGTAAAATCTTGCAAGTTGTTCGTCCCAATATCTTGCTCGGGGAATAAAACATAGGGGGGAATTGGGGTATCCCGAATGGGCTCTGGAACAGACCCAAGGCCTACGGACCCAAGAGGAGGCCCAGAGCTAGATGATAGGCCAGATGGAGAAACATTTGAAATCGCGTCCGACCCGCCCAAAGGATGTGCCGAAGTTACCGCATGGATAGACCTGGTAGGCGAAAAAGGTGGATCCACTGAACCGAAGGTGATCGGAGGGACCACCGCCGTCCATTGTAATTCTGGCGCCGGCGGCGTATGTATGATGACACGTTCATGAGAAGAAACCGAATAGCCTTCATCAAGAGCCGTCTGAATGTAATTCTGCGTAGCCGGATATCTATATCCCTTGCACACAGGATAAGTAAAGTTACCGATGAACAAAGACGAAAGAGGGGATGCCTTCCGGGGCATCCCCAAGCTTAGGCTTTTGGTTGTCCTTGAATATTACCTTGGGTGCATTGGGAATCCCCAAGCTTAGGCTCTTGCCACTCCTTATTCCATAGTCCATCGAATCTTTACCCAAAACTTGAAAACTTCACAACACAAAACTTAACAGAAAACTCGTAAGCTCCGTTAGCAAAAGAAAAAAAACTCCACTTCAAGGTACTGTAATGAACTCATTATTTATTTATATTGGTGTTAAACCTACTATATTCCAACTTCTCTATGGTTAATAAACTCTTTTACTAGCCATAGATTCATTAAAATAAGCAATCAACACACAAAAAACAGAATCTGTCAAAAACAGAACAGTTTGTAGTAATCTGTAACTAACGCAAACTTATGGAACCCCAAAAATTCTAAAATAAATATCTGGACGTGTGTAATTTATCTATTAATCATCTTCAAAAATAATTAACTAAATATCACTTTCCAAATAAAAATGGAAGCAATTCTCGTGAGCTCTAAATTTTCTGTTTTTTACAGCAAGATCAACAAGACTTTCCCCAAGTCTTCCCAACGGTTATACTTGGCACAAACACTAATTAACACATAAAAAGTCAATCATAACAGAGGCTAGATGAATTATTTATTACTAAACAGGAGCAAAAATAAAGGAACAAAAATAAAGTTGGGTTGCCTCCCAACAAGTGCTATCGTTTAACGCCCCTAGCTAGGCATGATGATTTCAATGATGCTCACATAAAAGATAAGAATTGAAACATAAAGAGAGCATCATGAAGAATATGACTAGTACATTTAATTCTAAACCTCTTCCTATGCATAGGGATTTTGTGGGCAAACAACTTATGAGAACAAGAATCAACTTGCATAGGAAGGTAAAACAAGCATAGCTTCAAAACTTTAAGCACATAAAGAGGAAACTTGATATTATTGCAATTCCTACAAGCATAAGTTCCTCCCTCATAATAATTTTCAGTAGCATCATGAATGAATTAAACAATATAACCAGCACCTAAAGAATTCTTTTCATGATCTACAAGCATAGAAATTTTATTACTCTCCACACAAGCAAAATTCTTCTCATGAATAATAGTGGGAGCAAACTCAACAAAATAATTATCATGTGAGGCATAATCCAATTGAAAACTAAAATCATGATGACAAGTTTCATGGATATCATTATTCTTTATAGCATACAAGTCATTACAATAATCATCATAGATAGCAACTTTGTTCTCATAATCAATTGGAACCTCTTCCGAAATAGTGGAATCATCACTAAATAAAGTCATGACCTCTCCAAATCCACTTTCATCAATATAATCATCATAAATAGGAGGCATGCTTTCATCATAATAAATTTTCTCATCAAAACTTGGGGGACAAAAAATATCATCTTCATCAAACATAGATTCCCCAAGCTTGTGGCTTTGCATATCATTAGCATCATCAATATTCAAGGAATTCATACTAACAACATTGCAATCATGCTCATCATTCAAATATTTAGTGCCTAACATTCTAATGCATTCTTCTTCAAACACTTTGGCACAATTTTCCTTTCCATCATACTCACGAAAGATATTAAAAAGATGAAGTGTATGAGGCAAACTTAGTTCCATTTTTTTGTAATTTTCTTTTATAAACTAAACTAGTGATAAAACAAGAAACTAAAAGACTCGATTGCAAGATCTAAAGATATACCTTCAAGCACTAACCTCCCCGGCAACGGCGCCAGAAAAGAGCTTGATGTCTACTACACAACCTTCTTCTTGTAGACGTTGTTGGGCCTCCAAGTACAGAGGTTTGTAGAACAGTAGCAAATTTCCCTCAAGTGGATGACCTAAGGTTTATCAATCCGTAGGAGGCATAGGATGAAGATGGTCTCTCTCAAGCAACCCTGCAACCAAATAACAAAGAGTCTCTTGTGTCCCCAACACACCCAATACAATGGTAAATTGTATAGGTGCACTAGTTCGGTGAAGAGATGGTGATACAAGTGGTATATGGATGATGGATATTGGTTTTTGTAATATGAAAATATAAAAACAGCAAGGTAACTAATGATAAAAGTGAGCACAAACGGTATTGCAATGCTAGGAAACAAGGCCTAGGGTTCATACTTTCACTAGTGCAAGTCCTCTCAACAATAATAACATAATTGGATCATATAACTATACCTCAACATGCAACAAAGAGTCACTCCAAAGTCACTAATAGCGGAGAACAAATGAAGAGATTATGGTAGGGTACGAAACCACCTCAAAGTTATTCTTCCCAATCGTTGGGCTATTCCTATAAGTGTCACAAATAGCCCTAGAGTTCGTACTAGAATAACACCTTAAGACACAAATCAACCAAAACCCTAATGTCACCTAGATACTCCAATGTCACCTCAAGTATCCGTGGGTATGATTATACGACATGCATCACACAATCTCAGATTCATCTTTTCAACCAACACATAGAACCTCAAAGAGTGCCCCAAATTTTGTACCGGAGAATCACGACGAAAACATATGCCAACCCCTATGCATAGGTTCATGGACGGAACCCGCAAGTTGATCACCAAAACATACATCAAGTGAATCACGTGATATCCCATTGTCACCACAGATACGCACGGCAGGACATACATCAAGTGTTCTCAAATCTTTAAAGACTCAATCTGATAAGATAACTTCGAAAGGGGAAACTCAATCCATTACAAGAGAGTAGAGGGGGGAAGAAACATAAGATCCAACTATAATAGCAAAGCTCGTGATACATCAAGATCGTGCCAAATCAAGAACACGAGAGAGAGAGAGAGAGAGAGATCAAACACATAGCTACTAGTACATACCCTCAGCCCCGAGGGAGAACTACTCCCTCCTTGTCATGGAGAGCACCGGGATGATGAAGATAGCCACCGGAGAGGGATTCCCCCTTCGGCAGGGTGCCGGAACGGGTCTAGATTGGATTTTGGTGGCTACGGAGGCTTCTGGCAGCGGAACTCCCGATCTATTGTGCTCCCCAATCGTTTTAGGGTATATGGAGATATATAGGCGGAAGAAGTACGTCAAGGGGCCACGAGGGTGGAGGGCGCGCCCAGGGGGGTGGGTGCGCCCCTTGCCTCATGGCTTCCTCGTTGATCCCCTGACATGCACTCCAAGTCTTCTGGGTTTCTTCTGGTCCAAAAATAAGTTCCGTGAAGTTTCACGTCAATTGGACTCCGTTTGATTTTCCTTTTCTGCGATACTCTAAAACAAGGAAAAAACAGAAACTGGCACTGGGCTCTGGGTTAATAGGTTAGTTCCAAAAATCATATAAATGTGGATAATAAAGCCCAATAATGTCCAAAACAGTGGATAATATAGCATGGAGCAATCAAAAATTATAGATACGTTGGAGACGTATCATTGTTGATGAGGATGGGCTGTACCAAGCTGCTGGATGAGCCACACCCTGGGCCGTAGGCATGCAAGTCTGGGTACCCCCATTCCCAGGACGCCGACAGTAGCCCCGAGGCCCAAGGCGCGCTCGGACTTGGCTTCGCGGCGAAGCCAAGGGTCAAGTGTGGAGCACCGCGGGCCCCAATAGCCTGCGTCCTTGATTGACGCATGGTGATTGACACGACGTGGGCGTCTCCGCTTCCCCACGCTGCCTCGGCAACCGCCCGACTTGACGAGTCCCTGTTGCATGTAGAAAAACCATCATTACCTGCGATCGTGGAGGCCGGCGGTTGGCCTCCCTCTGGCTATAAATGGGGAGAGGGGCGGAGCTCCCATTGCTCATCTTTTCCCCCATTCTGCCTGCTGCTGCTTCTTCCTCCTTGGCATGACGCTCATGGCGCCGATACGGAGGATCTCTGCTGCTGAAAAGGGGAAAGCTCCCCGCGAAGAGCCGGGGCCTCTCCCGCCGAAGAAGAGGCTGGCCCGCTCCCGCGACATCGTCGTGAGGCCAGAGGTGACGAGGCCTTGGCATGAACGGCCTCCCCCCGGCTATCTGCTGCCTTTGTACGCCCAGGAAGAGGGCTCCGGAGGAGGAGGCAACACTGACGCCAATTGCACAGTGGCCGCGGTGGCTGTGCTGAGGCAGTGCGTGCCGCCGCCCCGGGAACCGACGCCGAGGGCTCCTTACATGAACTTGTGGTGTGGGCACGATGCCACCACGCTCTTGGATCCGCTTCCCGCAGTTCTTCTCTATTGACATGCCGCCGAGGGGGCCACTCGAGCTGTGGCTGCAGCACGCCGAGTGTGACGCCCTGACAACGGGGGCGGCAGTTGAGGTCGTCTCCCCGGGCAAGATCTTCATGACCCGTGGATGGGGCGAGGTCGCCCAAGCTTGCCACGTGGAGGGCGCCCTCACCATCCACTTCGAATACGACGGTGCCTCCACGATGTTCTTCAAGGTCTTCGACGAGGAAGGCCGCCGCCTGGAGTGCTGCCCTGGAGGGGGCCGTTGGGATGGCATAGCGGTAGGAGCCGGGCGCGCCACTGGCCTCGCCGGCAGTTCCTCCGACAGCAGTGACAGCGCTTTGGAGTCCAGCGACTCTCCCGAACCATACGAGACTCCGGAGACGAGCGACGGAAGCTATGTGCCCCGGAGCTCTCGCCGTGCCCGGAGCGCAGCAGCGGCGTCCGCCCGTCACCACCGTTGATCTGGATGGGGTTGGTGTCGGCTTCCCGTGGCCCACTGTTGAGGATGGCGTCGGCGGTGACGCTTGTAGACAGGGCTCCTAGAAACCTTCTTCTTTTGTTCCCTGCGAGGAATCGAGATGAATCCCATGGGGGCGTGTAAAGAATCTGTAGTGCCTTTTGTTAACATTGTCCTTATTATGAAGATGTACGACTGCGTGTCTTGCTTCGGCTTAGTCCCCCCTTTCAAACCTCGCGGTATCTTGGTGCTCTACGCCAACAAGTCCTGGTCCCCAGGCAGGCTGCAGCCGTCGCTGGTATGCCAGGTCGCGATGCCGTGGTCAAGGCCAGGAGGTGAGCGGCCCGAGGTCCAGTAAGAGCTCCTGGGGCGCGATGCTCAAGAGGTCCCCTTTAGCGTGCAAGCAACTACCTAAAGGTAGGAAAGGAAGGCGGCGTCGCCGTAGCAAGGCTGCAAGAGATGGGAATCATGTGTCGCAGCGCTTGGCTGATTCGCGTGTGAGACTTATCTTAGCGGTCCAGAGTCAGTCCCTTGTGCAGCGCCAGATTCACGCGTCAATGGCCATAGTGTAGCAGGGTTAGGCCCGTGCGAGCTTCCCCCTCTTTTTCACGCTCTTCTGTGTGCTCTACGTCCTCGGGTCCTGGCCCTCGAGCAAGCTCAACCGCCGCTGGTATGCCAGGTCGCGATACCATGGTCAAGGCCAGGGGTGAGGGCTGGAGAGCCAGTAAGAGCCCCTGAGTCACGATGCTCAGGAGCCCCCCTTTAACGCGCAAGCGAATTGCGTGAAAAAGAAGGAACATGCGGTGCCGCCCGCTGCCAGCCTCCAGAGGTTCCTGTAGGTTAGAGTGAGGGAGAAACACAGGTCTCAACCATGCTTGTCGGTCTGCCACTAGTCATTCCGCGAGAAGATGAAGGCACTAAGGTCCTGGTGAGGTCACATGTGTGGTGCGTGCCGTGAGCCAGAGCTCAACCGCTCAGATTTGTCGGTGTTGTAGGGACGGACCCGAGCACAAGCGTCGTGCCGGCGTGAGTAGCCTCCATTGCGGGATGAGCAGGGGGGCGCTCGGCAATGCGGGTTGCCATGATGGGTAACAGAAAAGCGGGTGATAACCAGGAAATGACTCAAGCAAAGGGGCAGGTTACCCAAGATAGATGCAAGAATGATACACGCCACTGGGACAAACCCGAGCGGCCTGGGGAAGATGCAGCCCGAGGGGCGCTCCCAGCAGAGTAAGCTAAAGATGCGAAAGGATACACGTCGCAGGGACAGACCCGTGCGACTTGGGGATAATGCTGCCCGAGGGGCGCCCCCAACTGAATGAACTAGAAAGAGTCACCCGATACCGTAGTTGGAGCGATGTTGGAGTAGCCGAAGATGCATGCCGAAGAGTTGTTCCTCATGAGCCGCTAGGGTCCTGAGCCTCGGGAGGCTCCGCAGGCCCCGGTGGCTCCTGGAGAGCCGTCATGATCTCCTCCAGCACGACGTGATGCCTGGCCTCCTGAGCCACCAGGATGCTCCGCAGATGGCGCTCGAAGGTGACAGCCACGTTTGGCAAGCCGAATGGCATGCGAATGTAGCTGTGAGGTGGACCCTTGCACCATCCAACGCGTGAAGGCCAGAAACGTCCCTAAGATGCGGCCTGGTTGAGCCCTGGAATATCGACGCAGACGCGCAGCCCGCCGTCCTCGCCCGGATGGGGAGCTGCGCCGGGTGGTGGGCGGCAGTCACCGTGTATGGTCCTTGCTTCTTGAAGCTCCTGGATCGCCTTGGTGACGAACTCCTGAGCACTAGGCACTCTACACCTCCTGCCCTCTTGAGGGAAATGTGAAGTGAAGCACGCCTCCACATGGTGCTCGAGCACCTCCCTCGTGACATTGGCTAGGTCTGAGGCCCTCTAGAAGAGAGCCCTCAAGCCCAGCCTAAGGAGGGCGCCGGGCGCGCCTTCCTATGCGAGGGAGGGAGGCGTCCCAACTGCGGGCGCAGATACTGAAGTGGTGCCGCTGGAAGCGCCGCTCTCATGAGGTCCTGGGTGGAACAACTGCTTCTTCTTCTTCTTAGGGATGGCCTCAGGAGGGTGCAGGGTGCCTTTATTGTCAGGGTCTTCGACTGCTGCAGCCTGGTAGGCGCGCTCAAGGGAGCACATGACATCTCTTTCTTCACATGGAACCGTGATGATGCCGTCACTCCCTGGCTTCTTGAGGACGTTGTAGCCATGGTGGGTCACTGCCATAAACTTGGCCAAGGCTGGATACCCAAGGATGGCGTTGTATGACAGGTGGATGTGGGCGACGTCGAAGTCAATGAGCTCAGTGCGGTAGTTGTCGCGTTGGCCGAAGGTAACAGGGAGGCGGACCTACCCTATCGGGGTGGTGGAGCCATCAGTCACTCCTGAGAAGGGCTTGGTAGGCTGCAGGTAATCGTATGACACTTGGAGGCTGTCGAATGTCTCGACGGATAGGACATTGATCCCTGCGCCGCCGTTGATGAGGGTCTTGGTGACTTGGACGTTGCTGATGACGCATGAGTACAGCATCGGGAGGGCGCCGGCTGTTGCCGCGCACTTGAGCTGGTTTGATGAGCTGAAGGGGACGGTGCACTTGGACCACCTGAGCGGGCACGTGGCCTCGAGCCTCGGAAGGGCCGTGTTCACCTCACGAGCAACTGCTTGAAGATACGCTGAGAGGCTGGGGCTTGAGCACCACCCAAGATGCAGGCGATGGCACGAGGCTCTTGGAATCCCCCAGCCCCCTCGTCTTGATGATGGTTGCCATTCCTCCTTGGTGGTGGCGGCAACGGAGGGAGCCCGACATTGCCCTGAGGGCGATCATCATGAGGCTGGTCTCTCCAGGCGCCCTCGCGAGGTGGGTCCTGCCAGCGGTCCTCATGAGGCCAGTCGTGCCACTCCTGGCGGGGGGCACGGTCGTCCTAGCGTCCCCCACTTCTTCCTCCTCCTCGATCGTAGCCTTGGTGGTTACACTCAGGGCATCGTCCGAAGCGCCCATCGTGGATGGCCCTGAGCTCCTAACAGTCGTTGGTGTTGTGGTTGTGAACGTTGTGGAAGGCGCAGAACAGGCGGTTGGCCTTGGACGACTCGGGGTGGTCCCGACCGCGTTTCGTCTCTGGATCTGCCGCGAGCACGATATCCCTCTTGCGCTTCACGTCCTTGATCTTGGCCTTCTTGTCCTCCTGGTCGGTAGCTGGGAGCTCGAGGAGGGAAAGGCGCCCTTCCTCAGCTCTTGCGCACTTGGTTGCCATGTTGAACATCTCCAGGGCCGTGCATAGCTCCTCATGGATGGCGAGCTCCTTCTTCATCTTGACGTCGTGGACGCTATCGGAGAACGCGGAGATGATGGCCTCATTCGTCACCTTGGGGATCTTGAGGTGGACACTGTTGAAGCGTTGATGTACTTCTGCAGGGTTTCCCCTGGCTGCTGCTTGATGCGCCATAGGTCACATGCGGCTGGCGGGTGGTCGCAAGTGCCCTGGAAGTTGGCGACGAAACGCTCGCACATCTCGCCCCAGGTTCAGGAGCTATGAGCACGTGCCATCCTTGAGGGCCATGTGAAATCACTTCGCCATAACCTTTTCATTACTGTTGGCCGCCTCAATGCTCATCTCGTAAAGCTGCAGGAACTCAGCAGGGTCGGGGGTGCCGTCGTAGCGTGGAGGCAGGTCTGGCTTGAACTTGCCGGGCCAGACGATGTTGTGCATGTCGGGAGTGAAGGCGCGGCAGCTTGCTGTGGTCACCGGAGCCCATCGCGGAGGCCGGGCCTGACCTTGACACCCACGCGCCGCTGCCCGAGGTGGCACACGGTCTTGACGCAGCGGTGCTGGGAGCGCAGGAGTGTTTTCTTGCGGCCTCGAGACTTCTTGGCCACTTCCTTCTTCGTGTGCGGGCGCCCAGCGTGGCGGGTCACGCCACGGGGCCGTGCATCTTGGTGCGGAGGCGGTGGAGGCGCTTCGTGGGCTACGTCACCCGCAGCTGGTGGTGGCCGAGGTAGAGAGAGGGACGGTGCTGGAGAGCCCCCAGTGGCGTTGACGAGCTCGGTGATGCGGTCCAGCCAGTTGTCGTAGAGGTTGTCGACCGAGTGATAACACAGGAGCTCACGCGCCATGAGCAGCGCGGCCTGCGCGTCCGTGGGCGCGCGACGAGCATGGGACGACAAGCCGGCCGGGGTCAGCGACGGGGTGGCGGTGCGTCTGTCCCGCCCAACAGAGGGGTCCAGGGATGAAGCTTGCTGCTCGTTCCCTGCCGGGCCGGTGGCGACGTTGGCAGTGGGTGATGGAGAACGGCAGGGAGGTCCACCGACGGGCGCCATCTGAGCAACGCGAGGGGCAAGGGCGGCACGGCGCTCAGCACGGGCTCGGCGAGCGTCATCCATGGATCCGGTGGAGTAGTGGAGCGCTGATCGACAAAAGAAAGGCTTCAGCGCACCCCTACCTGGCGCGCCAAATGTCGGATTACAGGTTCCAGCAAACCCTTAAGGTTCGAACACTGGGGTGCGCACGAAGATCTCTCTCTCCCTAGCTCGCTCTCGCAACGATCTCAAGGTCAAACTCGCCGAACCCAAAGAACGAGACACGAGGGTTTATACTGGTTCGGGCCACCGTTGTGGTGTAATACCCTAATCCAGTGTGGTGTGGTGGATTGCCTTGTAGGATGGGGATGAACAAGTACAAGGGATGAACAGCCTCCTGAGGGGAGGTGTTCTTGAGCTCGGTTAGCTCGTGTGTTGAGGATGATCTAAATGTTCCGTCTCCCGATCAGTTGCCTCCTATGGTGGTGGATAGTCCTATTTATACAGGCCCTGGTCCACTTCCCAATATTAGGCGAGAAGAAAAGATACAAGACTTGATAAGATGAAAAGAAATTGAGCAGAGGAGACAACACTCCGGTTAAATGGATAAGCAAGGACAAGAACATGGTATTTACAAAATGAGATGATGGGTCGAAGAGAGCAACATCACAAAGCCTCCGGAACAAATGCAAGAAAGGAATCAAAATAACGGAGAAGAAAACAACATGTACTACCTGAAATGAATTTAAGAGAGCATCCTTAAAAAGAAGGATTGAACGGAGTTGTAGGAAGATCAACATCGAAAAGAATAAGCTTGTTGTGGGCTTATTGAAAACATCTTAAAATTATGTGGTGACAAACGGCCACTAACGAAAACCATTGATTTGATTGAGAGCACCAAAGAGAAGAAAAACTTCTTCCACCAAGATGATAAAGAGATAACTTGGATCATTGTTAAGCACCCCAATTAGCAACATTCCTTAGGGAAGGCTTTAGGTGAAATCTTTAGCAATATAACTCCAACGAAGAGATTGATGGATTTAAAATACCTCATTCTTGACAACATGTGAATCATGAAACACAAAGGAAAATTATCAAGAATGACATAGCACCACCTCAAAAGATTTGATAGAAAGAACTGCACTTTGGAGTGCAAGATGAAGAATGCTTGAACTCCTCAAAACAAAACATGTGTTGAACACCATGTTTATTTTAGAGTATAGCTTGGCGGATCTTAACTTTGAGAGAAATCTTGAAGAACAATTGAAGAATGAAAAGATGTAACGCCCCGAGACCGTTGCGCTAGGTGTCTTCCAGTTATTCTCTATTGTTGCCTTGTCATTTGTTTGCATGTCATGCATTTCATATCATGTCATCATGTGCATCACATTTGCATATGTGTTCGCCTCATGCATCCGAGCATTTTCCCCGTTGTCCGTTTCGCGATCCGACACTCCTATGTCCTCCGGTGTCCCCTTTTGCCTCTTTTCGTGTGCGGGTGTTAAACATTCTCAGAATGGACCGAGATTTGCCAAGCGGCCTTGGTTTACTATCGGTAGACCACCTGTCAAGTTTCGTGCCATTTGGAGTCCGTTTGCTACTCTAACGATTAATCGGGGAACCGTAAAGGCCTCGTGTGTGTTGCAGCCCAACACCCCTCCAAAGTGGCCCAAAACCCATCCAACCCCCCTCAATCCTCTCGTCCGTTCGATCACGATCGCGTGGCCAAAAACCGCACCTCATTTGGACTCTCCTAGCTCCCTCTACCTATAAATATGTGTGCCTCCCCGAAATTTCGCTGATGAACCCTAGCCTCCTTCCACCTCGCGCCGCCACGCCGGACAAATTCCACCACCGCCGGACATGTCCATCTCCGCGCCCGAGCCAATCGCGTGTTGCCACGTCGCCCCGCCGCCTTCTCTCTCCTCCACGCCCACCGCGGCCCGCCGGGGCCCGAGGCCAGCCCGCCCTGGGCCAGATCTAGGTCGCGCCACGCGCCTGCTCGCCGGCGTTCCCTCCGCTCCATCGTCGGTGCTGTCCGCCCTCCACCGCCGCCTCCGCTCCTAGCGCCGCCCGCATCCGGCCTCGACGTCGTGCCGCTCGCCGGAGCGCGCTGCCTCACCACCCATCGCCTCACGCCGCCTCCCGGAGCGCGCCGCCACCGCCACCCTTCGCCACGCCGCCGCCCGTCGTTCCACGAGCCGGCCACCGCCTCCTCCATCGCCCAGCGCCGCCCCGCGCCTTGCCGGAATCGTCGCCCAAGCCGCTAGCCGAATCCGGTGGATCGGGATGAGATCCACCGGGAGCTCACCCAAACGTGCGTCCCCGTCCACGGATCTCTCCATCCCGCACCGCTCCGTCCCGATTCTCTGAGGTTGAAATATTTCTAAGTCATTTCCCCCTCTTATTTTAATGCTCTTTTCATCGCATCATAACTCCGCGTCCGTAGCTCCATTTTGTGCGTGCAATATATCAAAATGTTCATGTGAATGTGCTCTTCATTTTGTTCCATTGCACTATGCTTGTTTGAGTCCATCTTGATGCCCAAATTGTTGATGCAAGAGTGCTATAAAATGTTAGGTGCTGATTCTTATCAGATTATGAGCATTTTCATTTTTGCCATGATTATTGTGTGCTGCATATGGGCATGAGCTCTACATGTGTTTTGGGCTATGCCATACCATCTTTACAGGGGTGTATGCCATGTATTTTTGTGATCAATGTGGTGACTAGCACATGCATGCAAAGTAGCTCTCGTGATATTGCTGATTTCAGAGACTTTGAATTTCACTAAGTCTTTGTTGCGCTGTTGCCATGTATTCATCTTGCTATAGAGTGATCCATGCTTCTTTTGAGTATGTTCACTAAGGATGATTTGAGCATATGGCTATGCTCTATCCATCCATGTCCTTGTTTGCATTTATGGAGTAGCCTAGCATGACTCAATCTTGATCTACTGTTGCTTTAAAATGTTCCTGGCATATTGTTTAGGTGTTAATCAATTTTGCCAAGGTTGTTGTAGTTGATCCATGCATGATATGAGAATATTCTTGCCACGGTTAGCTTCTTGAACATGTATTCTTGCTGGTAGTATGCTTAGCTTGTCATGCAATGCCTTGTGTTGAGTGCATCGAGCTTGCAAACATGCCTTCATAATTCTACTTATGCCATGTCCAGTTTTCTGCTAAGTCTGAATCTGTTAACGAAACTTGTTATGTTTACGTGGGTGCCATCATATCTTCTAATCCATTTTGGCTTATGGTCAGTAAGGGACTTTTGTTATATGCTTTGAGTAGATTCATGCCATGCCTTGTATTGCTATGATCTGATCTTGTAGCATGTTTATATCTTGCTCTAAACATTGCTCCCTGATGTTAATTCCTGGCATGTTATTTTCACTAAGTCTGTGATGTTGTTATCTTTTGCACTTTTGCCATGCTTGTTTGAACCTGCTCTTGTGTGATTTAGCCGTAGCTCAGTGTTCATCTTTTGTCAAGCATCTTGAGTAGTTCACTGCCATGTGCTTTGTTGCTATGTTGGAGTGCAGTAGCATAGTTGCTTGTTGCATTTTAGATAGCATCATGCTGTTAATCGCAGAATTGTGCCATTATTGCTTTACTTGCCATTTGCAAACCGTGCATACGTTTCCGGTGATCTTTATATTTATTTCAACCGAAATCAACTCATCTTTCCAGAGGCACACTTGGTTTGCCAAGTTGAGGCCTTGATCAATATTTTCCTTCCAGAGCACGCATATGCATTGCATATCACATCCCGCATGTCATGTCATGTTTTGCATCATGTTGCTTGCGCATTGCACCATGGTTGATTGTGGTTTCCTTTGCTTGTGTTCTTTCCTTGGTTAGAACTGGGAGACGAGTTCGTGTTCGAGGAATCCGTTGAGTACGTTTACGAGGATCAAACTTTGGTCTACTCAGAGAACTTTGCAGGAAAGATGACCATACCCTCGAAATCACTTCTATCTATGCTTGTTAGTTGCTCGCTCTATTGCTATGCCGTGATACCTACCACTTGCTATATCATGCCTCCCATATTGCCATGTCAAGCCTCTAACCCACCTTTCCTAGCAAACCGTTGTTTGGCTATGTTACCGCTTTGCTCAGCCCCTCTTATAGCGTTGCTAGTTGCAGGTAAAGATGGAGTTTGTTCCTTGTTGGAACATGGATATTTGTTGGGATATCACAATATCCCTTATTTAATTAATGCATCTATATACTTGGTAAAGGGTGAAAGGCTCGGCCTTATGCCTGGTGTTTTGTTTCACTCTTGCCGCCCTAGTTTCCGTCATACCGGTGTTATGTTCCTTGATTTTGTGTTCCTTACATGGTTGGGTTATAATGGGAACCCCTTGATAGTTCGCCTTGAATAAAACAACTCTAGCAAGGCCCAACCTTGGTTTTACCATTTGCCACCTAGCATTTTTTCCCTTGGGTTCTACATACTCAAGGGTCATCTTTATTTTAACCCCCTTGGGCCAGTGCTTGTCTAAGTGTTGGTCTGAACCTGTCAGCCGCCGGTGGCCACCAGGGGCAACTCTGGGCTGGCCTACCGGAATCTTGGACAATCTGGTGTTGCCCTAAGAACGAGATATGTGCAGCTCCTATCAGGATGTCGGCACATCGGGTGGCTTTCCTGGTCTTGTTTTACCATTGTCGAAATGTCTTGTAACCGGGATTCCGAGTCTGATCGGGTCTTCCTGGGAGAAGGAATATCCTTCGTTGATCGTGAGAGCTTGTGATGGGCTAAGTTGGGACACCCCTACAGGGTTTTGAACTTTCAAAAGTCACGCCCGCGGTTATGGGCAGATGGGAATTTGTTAATGTCCGGTTGTAGAGAACTTGACACTTAACTTAATTAAAATGCATCAACTACGTGCGTAGCCGTGATAGTCTCTTCTCAGCGGAGTCCGGGAAGTGAACACGGTTCTTGTATTATGTTTGACGTAAGTAGTTTCTGGATCACTTCTTGATCATTTCTTGTTCACGACCGTGCTATTCTTCTCTTCTCGCTCTCATTTGCGTAAGTTAGCCACCATATATGCTAGTGCTTGCTGCAGCTCCTCCTCACTACCTTTTCCATCCCATAAGCTTAAATAGTCTTGATCTCACGGGTGTGAGATTGCTGAGTCCCTATGGCTCACAGATACTTCCAAACAGGTGCATGTGCCGATGATGCCCGTGCAGGTGACGCAACCGAGCTCAAGGAGGAGCTTGATGAAGATCTTGTTCGTTGTGTTGTTTAGTTTTCCTTTGGATCAGAAGCCCAGTCGGGACGATCGGGGATCTAGCATTAGGGGTGGTCTTCTTTTATTTTGGTTCTGTAGTCGGACCTTGATTGTATTCTGGATGATGTAATGCTATATTTATGTATTGTGTGAAGTGGCGATTGTAAGCCAACTCTTTATCCCTTTCTTATTCAGTACATGGGATGTGTAAAGATTAACCCTCTTGCGACATGCCTACTATGCGGTTATGCCTCTAAGTCGTGCTCCGACACGTGGGAGATATAGCCGCATCGTGGGTGTTACAAGTTGGTAAGCAGAGCCTTTCCCGACTTAGGAGCCCCCTGCTTGATCGAATCGTTGGCGTTGTTGAGTCTAGAAAAAATATTTTGAGTCTTATAGGATTATATATATATATATCAGAGAGTAGGATTCTTTTTACTCCTCAGTCCCTTCGTCGCTCTAGTGAGCCCTCCTGACGTAGAGTTTTGACTCTTCTCTCCTCAAATTTCACAAAAAAAATTAGGATCACATGGGTATCTTGGAGTTGTTTCGATGGTTTTGTGATGAGAACATTGTTCTTGGTGCCTCCTGACATTTAGGGGTTGTGGCAGTGTCCCAGGGAGTTGAGCTCCGAGGTGTTGTCATCACAATTTTATCGGTGCAGTTCTGGAATACCTGAGTTTCGCCGACATAAAAAATCACTTTTATGGAGTTGTTGGTGAGATAACCTCGATGCCACCCGTTACTGGGGCAGGAGTCCGGGAGTATTGCCCTAACTCGTATAACGGATGCTTTTCGAAGGTTGAGGTAAATGATTTCCGAAGGTTTCTTGGTTATGTGTTGAAGGATGGATACAACTGGATGTAGGTATTGTTAATTTGGGTGAGATATTATGCTTCCCATGTATCCCCAACACCTGATTGCATAACTAGAAAGTTTCGGGAGTTTATAAGTGGGAATTCAAGTAGCTCCTAGGATATCTTTCCGACAGATGTATGATATGAAATTGGGTTTCGACGTCTAGTGGTCCGCCTATCCACGGTTGGTTTTTATAGTGGTCTCGTTGTGTCTTAAAGAGTCCTTGGCTATGCTGACTCGGGGACGCTTCGTATGTCATGTGCACTGCCTGTACATGATGGTGATGTACGATCGAGCCCGTGTGGGCCCCACCACGAAAACTTCGGACGAAATCTCTATCATATGTTTGTTGCGGCTTATTCTGCAAGCCAATCCTTTGTTTTGTTTTGTTTTGAGTTGTGGTATTCGAGTTGCTTCGAGGTCAAGTGTTGATTCCATACCTTTCCTAAGCGATGATCTCATGTTCCTAGGTGAATACGAATCCTTCTTGATCATCGAGTTTGTATTTCAATTTCTTCTCAACCGGTGAGCTTCCCTTCAAGTGGATCCGTTCATTTTCAACATCCGCAAGACCAACTCTAAGTATTCTCAACGGTGTTTGTTTCATCCGTTCCAAGTTGCCTTTGTTTTTCCCACCCTCCCACCCTTTTTCTTCAAGGACTCGGATTTCTTATTCAAGTATCCATCTTATTCATGTGAAGTCTCTTCATTCATTTCCTTCATGTTCTTATCCAGTGATTCTCGGGAAGACACTAAGGGAGCTTCTAGTTCATCATTCTTTGTTCTCTTTCTTCTCCGGTGGTTTCAACTCAAGCTTTGTTGGTCACATCCTTTCCTCATTTCAAATGCTTTTCCAATGCCGGTGCACCTCATAATCATCCACTTCTCGCTATTTAATTGTTCCAGAGTGCTGAAGATCTCTCCGAAGAATCATGTTTTCCATTCTCAATCCGTTCAAGATATCTCGAGGTTGTTATCTCATTCTAGCCATTTAATTCAATCGGCGCAATCTATCTTTTAAATCGTTCAACAGTGTATGTTTTGAGTGGGCCCTAACCCATAGGTCTTTCCCAGGATCTTACCTAACTCTTCTAATATTCCCGGAGCTATTCTAAAAATTCTTTTCAAAGTTTGATGTAAGAATGAGTTATCATCAGTCAAATGTCTTCTCCAAGATATTTCAAATTCTTTTCATCATTGGTTCAACCTTTCTAATATTCATCCCGGAGTATCTCAAAAATTCATGGTGGTGTTTTCTCGTCGTCATTTTCTGCATTTGAAGACCGAAGAAGAGTTTTTCCTCCAAGTCTTATCCGTTCTCTCATAGATGCGTGGTTCTAGCTTCACACCATCCTCTCAAATTATTCCGTTTGTCAGTAATTCTTTTCACCTATCTGGAGCAATTCAGGAGTCTTTTCATTTTGATTCTATGGAGCCCATCATTTCAAAATTATTCATTCTCGGTGTGTAGCTATCGTTCTCCAAAGCTTACTGGTGCTTCGTTCAAATATCCTCTAATCAGCTCGGGATCTCTTCGTTCACACGTATCTAAATTCTCTCAAGTATCTTCGTTCATTTTCTAATTCTTACTGGTGTTTCTTTATCTTTTTCTCGTTCATTTTCAATTCTTATGGCGGTTCGTTCAAGAGTTCCCTTCCTTGGTTATCATATCAATTCATTCCTTCTTCTCAATCCTACTGGTGAATCATTGAAGACCTTCCCAAGGTGGTGCTATATCTATCTTAATCCTTTCTACGAGAATAAGTAGTATGCCAAATCCGTGGCTTGTCATCAATTTAATTTGTGAAGGATACGCATAACATAATTCTTATTCTTGCTTCATCCAGTTGATGGATTCATTCTTTCGAAGTTTGTTCACGATGAGTAAATTCTCGGTTCAAGTGCTTCATACTTTTCCCGAAGTTCTAAGATCTCTCAACTATAACACCACGAAGATTCATCTAATCATTGCAAGGCTTCAATCTTGTTCACTTCAAACCTTCAATTCTTTTATGTTATCATTTCCTATCTGGAGTTCTTCATGGAAGCCCAACATGGTGGCTCATCAAGGATTTCTTTCATTCTTCATTCGTTCTTTAGGATTTCTCTTGAAGTTATGATCCGCCAAGCTATACTCAAAATTAAACAGGGTGCTCAACACATGTTTTGTTTTGAGGAGTTCAAGCCTTCTTCATCTTGCATTCCAAAGTGCAATTCTTTCTACCTTATCTTTTGAGGTGATGTTATGTCATTCTTGACAATTTTCCTTCGTGTTTCATGATTCGCAAGTTATCACGGATGAGATATGTAAAACCCATCATTTTCTTTTCATCCAGGACATCCTTTGCAATCCTTTAATCTCTTCGTTGGAGTTATCTTGTGTCATTTTTCACCTAAAGCCTTCCCTAAGGATTGTTGCTATTTATGGTGCTCATAAATGACCCAAGTTCTTCATTTATCCTCCCGGTGAATAAGTTTCTCGTCTCCTTGTTGATATCAATCCAATCTATTTTTTCCGTTAGTGGCAGAATTTCACCTCAAGATATCGACATGTTTTCCATAAGACCACAACAAGCTTACTCTTTTCGTTGTTGGTTTTCCAACAACTCTATTTGACCCTTCTCCTAAAGATGCTTTTCAAGCGCATTTGAGGTAGAAGATTTTGTTTTCTCCTCCGTTCTTTTGAATCCATTCTTACTCTTGTTCCGGAGGCATTGTGATGTTGCTCTCTTCAACCCATCATCTTGTTTGTCAAGATCGTGTTCTTTTCGTGCTTATCCATTCAACCGGAGTGTTGTGTCCTATGCTCAAGTTCTTTTCACCTTATCAAGTCTTGCATCTCTTTTCAATCGGAGTGCTGCCCGAATTGGTTCTCCCTTGTTCCTCTTTTCTAACGGGGAGTGTTTTCAACTTTGTTCATCTCCGTTGTATTCTTTTCTCAAATGGTAACCTCTCAAGGTTCTCTGGTTTCACTCGTTTGTCAAAATAAGCAACTTAGTTTTACCGTTTCTCTTCCTCTTCTGTTTCCCTCCGGTGCCATCCTAGATCTCAGGACGAGATCCTCTCGTAGTGGTGGAGTGTTGCAACGCCCCGAGACCGTTGCACTAGGTGTCTTCCAGTTATTCACTGTTGTTGCCTTGTCATTTGTTTGCATGTCATGCATTTCATATCATGTCATAATGTGCATCGCATTTGCATACGTGTTTGCCTCATGCATCCGAGCATTTTCCCTGTTGTCCGTTTTGCGATCCGACACTCCTATGTCCTCCGGCGTCCCCTTTTGCCTCTTTTCGTGTGCGGGTGTTAAACATTCTCGGAATGGACCGAGATTTGCCAAGCGGCCTTGGTTTACTACCAGTAGACCGCATGTCAAGTTTCGTGCCATTTGGAGTCCGTTTGCTACTCCAACGGTTAACCGGGGAACCGTAAAGGCCTCGTGTGTGTTGCAGCCCAACACCCCTCCAAAGTGGCCCAAACCCCATTCAAACCCCCTCCATCCTCTCGGCCATTCGATCACGATCGTGTGGCCAAAAAACCGCACCTCATTTGGACTCTCCTAGCTCCCTCTACCTATAAATATGTGTGCCTCCCCGAAATTTTGTGGATGAACCCTAGCCTCCTTCCACCTCGCGCCACCGGACAAATTCCACCACCGCCGGACATGTCCGCCTCCGCGCCCGAGCCAATCGCGTGTTGCCATGTCGCCTCGCTGCCTTCTCTCTCCTCCGCGCCCGCCGCAGCCCACCGGGGACCGAGGCGAGCCCGCCCCGGGCCAGATCTGGGCCGCGCCCCGCGCCCGCTCGCCGGCGTTCCCGCCGCTCCATCGCCGGCACTGTCCGCCCTCCACCGCCGCCTCCACTCCTAGCGCTGCCCGCGTCCGGCCTCGACGCCATGCCGCTCGCTGGAGCGCGCCGCCTCACTACCCATCGCCTCGCGCCGCCTCCCGGAGTGCACCGCCACCGCCACCCTTCGCTGCGCCGCCGCCCGCCGTTCCACGAGCCGGCCACCGCCTCCTCCGTCGCCCAGCGCCGCCCCACGCCTCGCCGGAATCGTCACCGGAGCCGCCGGCCAGATCCGGTGGATCGGGATGAGATCCACTGGGAGCTCATCCAAACGCACGTCCCCATCCCCGGATCTCTCCATCCCGCACCGCTCCGTCCCGATTCTCTGAGGTTGAAATATTTCTAAATCTTTTCCCCCTCTTATTTTAATGCTCTGTTCATCGCATCATAACTCCGCGTCCGTAGCTCCATTTTGTGCATGCAATATATCGAAATGCTCATCTGGATGTGCTCTTCATTTTGTTCCATTGCACCATGCTTGTTTGAGTTCATCTTGATTCCCAAATTGTTGATGCAAGAGTGCTATAGAATGTGAGGTGCTGATTCTTATTAGATTATGAGCATTTGTCATTTTGCCATGATTATTGTGTGCTGCATATGGGCATGAGCTCTACATGTGTTTTGGGCTATGCCATGCCATCTTTACAGGGGTGTATGCCATGTATTTTTGTGATCAATGTGGTGACTAGCACATGCATGCAAAGTAGCTCTCGTGATATTGCTGATTTCAGAGACTTAGAATTTCACTAAGTCTTTGATGCGCTGTTATTTTTATGCCATGTTTTCATCTTGCTACAGAGTGACCCATGCTTCTTTTGAGTATGTTCACTAAGGATTATTTGAGAATATGGCTATGCTCTATCCATCCATGTCCTTGCTTGCATTTATGGAGTATCCTAGCATGACTCAATCTTGCTCTACTTTTGCTATAAAATGTTCCTGGCAGATTGTTTACGTGTAAATCAATTTTGCCAAGGTTCTTGTAGTTGATCCATGCATGCTATGAGAATGTTCTTGCCATGGTTAGCTTCTTGAACATGTCTTCTTGCTGGTAGTATGCTTAGCTTGTCATGCAATGCCCTGTGTTGAGAGCATGAGCTCGCAAACATGCCTTCATAATTCTGCTTATGCCATGTCCAGTGTCGGGTGGTAGGTGCGACATATGCCAATGGGTGGCTTATCATTGTGGGAGCCAGTAAGACATCGCCGGTGCCTGGAAACGGGATGAGGCGAAGATAAGCACGTCGGCGGACTTTACCCTGCTTCGGGGCTCTCCGTGGAGATAACACCCCTACTGCTGCTCTGCGGGGTCCCCGCATGATCACTAGATGAACAAGTAGCTACACAATGCTCCTTGAGCTGTTTTGGTGTAAGGAGGAAGAAGGGCACGGCTAGCCTGCTTCTTCTCCTCGTATGGTGTCTAAGACTAGCTTGGGGGTCGAACCCTTTGCATGGGTGCACCGGGGGGTTTATATAGGCCTACCCCCCGGGGGTACAATGGTAGTCCGGCTGGGCGCGGGGCCCAGCCGTCTATGACTACGCTCACCGGCTTCTGCGCCGGCCGCTGGGGCCCGCCGACTGGTGGGTCCCGCCGGTTGCCGGCTCCTTGGTCGACAAGCAGGCCCCACCGTCCAGGGCCTGGTCGGTGGCTGGTTACTGTTGCTCTATTCTGATGACGCGGGCTTGGTCGCGGTAAGCGTGGCTACAGTACCGCCACCCGGCGGGCGATTACTGTAGCCTCACCGTGTCTTGTCCCCTTAATGGGGCGTCTCCTTCGAGGAGGATGGCAAGCTGGCTGTGGGGAGCCGGCTCTCTCTCTGGCCGACTGGGAGGAGGTGTGGCCGCCTTCGGGTGTCTCTCTGCCCGAAGGGACCCACCGCCCGTGGGTCATGCGGACAGTCCGTCGTGGATGGCGTCAGGGTCGTTGGGGCAACAGTGTCGCGCCGGGCGGGCCGTGGCCGCCCGTACGGCACTGTTCCGGGCGTGCTCCGGGTTTTGGGGGTGGCAGGCCTCACTGTAGCCACGCCCCTCTTCATCATTGCTAGGTGGATGCAAACTTTAAGGGCACGGTCTTGATCGCTTCATGGGAGCCGGCTTCTTGGAGTCGGCCTTCTCGCGGCCGGCTTCTCGAAGTCGGCCCTCCCATGGCTTTCTTCATGAGGGGTAAAGTCGGGCCGCCTCCCGAAGCCGGCCTGGATGACAGCCGGCAGAGGGAAGGTGGCCCCAGGTCTTGGGTTCTTGAGAGCCGGACGAGCTCGTAATTTTTTCAGGAGGGCCAGGGGAAGCTGGCTAGGCTACCCATGGCTATTTACTCCAATAGTAGTCCCCGAAGCTGATCGAGCTTCGAGGCGGACAGAAGGACGAGAAGCTTGGTCAGCTTCTCACCCTGAGGAGCCAGCTTTGCTCTTGTGTCTTGCAGGCGAGATGGCGTTTGACTCGCGTGCCGACTGCGGGCCCACCCGCAGGCCACGTGGCAGCTGAAGCCTGCCAGTGCACGCACGCGACGGGACGCCACCACAGGCCCGGGCCCGCCACTCCCTGGCCTCGGCCCGAGCGCTGATCTTCTGCGGCCCAGGTGGACCGCTCGCCTTCCTGTGGCGGTTTCATTTCACCGTTAAGGCGTAATAAACGCGGGACGTGGGGGAGTGGGCACGATCGATCCCCACGCCACCCACGCCGCGCCTCCTCGGCTCCGCCGTGTGAGCCTATAAGTAGGGGGAGGAGGGGGGAGGCAGAGGTTCGCACGCTCTCCCCCACTCCGCTCTCCCTTGTCTTCCTTCTTCTTGCCGTCGCCGCAGCTTCCCATCTCAGCGCCGCCGCGCCACCGCGTCGTCACGCTCTCATGGCGCTGTCGAGCTCGTGGGATGGCTCCAATGTCCACGACGATCATGTGGAGTTCCTCCGCCAGACCCGGCGCCTGCCCGGCGCCAACCTCGTGCGGGTCCGCCTGGCGCCGGAGACGGAGATCTCACCGGCACCGGAGGAAGGCGAGCAGGTCGTCTTCCGCTCGCACTTCCTGCGCGGCTTCGGCCTTCCGGCGAGTGGATTTCTGCGCTCCTTCCTCGATTTCTACAACCTACAGCCGCATCACCTCGCGCCCAAAGCGGTGATGCTGCTGTCGGCCTTCGTCTCCCTCTGCGAAGGCTTCTTGGGCGTGCTCCCCATGCTGGAGCTCTGGGCAGAATTCTTCCAGAGCAAGCTCGTCGCCGGTGTGCCCGCCCCCTGCGGGGCCTATATCGCCATGAGGAGGTCAGGCGAGAACAATCCATTCCCGTCCATCCCCCTAATCCAGTCGGTGAAGGTATGGCAGAGGTCGTACTTCTATGTGAAGAACGCCGGCTTGCCCCCAAGAGGAGACAACATCAATCTGCCGGCTTACGTAGCCGGCCCACCGGCTGGGAGGCAGCCGTCATGGAGCTTCCGGTCCAGGTCCCTGTCTCAGGCCAGGAACGCCGCCATCGCCCGGCTTCGGGTGATGATCCAGTCGGATGGTCTGCGCGGGTCCGACTTGGTAGCCACCTTCATGGAGTGTCGGATTCTTCCTCTCCAACGCCGGCCTCATATGATGTGTCAGATGAGCGGCCGCTTCGACCCAAGCCGACTGAGCACCTGGGAGATGCCTCATGCGGAGGTGTCGCTCATGGTTAACTACATCGCCAACTGCAAGCTCGGCGCCGACTGGCAGTACGGCAAGATGCCGTATTCACGCGCCAATCCTCCGCCTGTGGTAAGTTTTCCTCTCTTTCTTCTCTTTTTGTTGATAGCCGGCTTCATGACGGCCGGCTTATGATCAGTCGGCTCTTTCTACCAGAACCCCCTTCTTCCGCCGCCGCCCGGGGTGGCAGGGATAGAATGCCAGTACGCCGCCAACCGCACGGTGGACGACGTCGACGATCCGGATCTGGGGGCGGCCGCCATGGAAGACGCCGTCGCGGGGGACAACGCCGAGCCCGGAGGCACCAGGCTCACCGCCAGCTTCGAGGACTGGCTGGATGACGCTGATGCAGAAGTCGCCCCGCGTCGCCAGCCGGCGGCCGACCATCAAGGCGCGGGTTCGTCCACCGCGCCGGCTGCCAGCAGCGGCGCACAGAAGCGCCGGGCCACGTCGACCCTCTTCGGCAGCCGGCCGAAGAAGCCCAAAGCCTCCGCCGCGGCGACAAAACGAGACGAGGCGGCCGCGAAGGCGGCCCGCTTCCGCAAAGTGGTGAAGCAGCCTCAGGCAGTCTCAGCGTAAGTCGTCGATTGCATGTTTTTCATTGTTTTTCTTCTGTTTTGAATATTCTTCCTGACCTTTCTCCGTTTGATGAACAGGGCGCCACTTTCTCTTGAGCGGGGCCCGGGCGGCTCCGTGGTTGGGCCGACTGGAGGGTCTTCAGGCCCCCGCCGCGTAGACCCCGCCGCTGACCTCAGGGAGGCCATGGAGCGGAACGCCCGTGAGGCGCGGGAGGAGCGGGAAGCGGAAGAACGGGCAGCTGCCCAGGCGGCGAAGGAGCAGGCTGACACGGCAGCCAAGGCGAAGGCGGCAACCATGAAGACGGAGGCGGAGGGCTCGCGTAGCCAGCCTCCGCTGCTCGCCATCCCCCTCCGATCCGTGGCCCCGGACACCCCATTGCCCCTGGCGGAGTAAATTGTCCAAGACCCGCCGCTGATGGAGAGGGGAGAGGACCTCGTGGTCTTCGCGGAGAGGGCGCCAGCGACAGCGCCAACCGGAGCGGGCCAAGGCGGCCAATCTTCAGCGGCGCCGGAGAAGCCGGCCGGGGGTGAGCCGGCGGGCGGAGCCGGCCTCGAGGTGCAACCGGTGACGCGTCAGCGCGCAGGGGGAAGCGCGGCTCCACTGGAGTCACGCCGAGTTGCGGGCGCCGGCCAGTCGGCGGAGGCCCTGGAGGCGGCCAGCATCGCCACGTCCGAGTGGACACCCAGCGGGGGGACCGGCGAGCTGAACATGGCGGCCCAAGGGGTCCGGAGCCGGCTTCAAGCGCAGGCCGCCCTGCTGTAGCAGTTCACCGAGGAGTTCTTGTCGATGCGGACCGCCATCCGAGTGAGTTTTTTATTCTTGGCCGCGTTGGTTTCTTGATTTCTTCCGTGGGGGCGTGTCAGCGCACCCACTGGGTGTAGTCCCCGAGATTCGGGCCGACTGCTGAGCAGTCGGGTCGGATCTTTCTCGATGACAACCTTATTTTTGCTTCTTGTCTGAACTTTCAAGAATATCATAATTCTCGTGCTGCCGCCTTCAACTCCCAGGCTCAGGAGTTGAGTCGGAGGACCGACGACCTGGTCAACAGCCGAAGTAAATGCTTGAACTTGTCTATCTCCTGTGGGGGCGCGTCAGCGCTCCCACTGGGTGTAGTCCCCGAGATTCGGGCCGACTGCTGAGCAGTCGGGTCGGATCTTCCTTGACGACTTTTTCCTTATTGGTTTTCTCTTTTGCCCTTCGTGCTTTCAGGGGCCAACGCCGACTTGAGGAAGGAGCTCGGCGAAGCGCAGGCCACCCTTTGCACCAAGGACGCTGAGTACGCCGCCTTGGTTTTGGAGCGTGACCGCCTGGCCAAGAAGCTGGCTGACCAGGAGGAGAGCCACAAGGCGGCGCTGTAGAAAGCGCAGGACAGCGAGGCCGCCCTGAAGGCGGAGTTTGAGACTGAGGCGGCGAGTTGGGCTGAGACCCGGCAAGCGCTGGATGAAGGCTTCGGCCGCATCGAAGACTTGATCGACGGTAAGCACCTTCCTCGCTCCTCTCCCACCTCTTGCCTCCTGGGTTTTGAGTTGACTTGTGCTGCTGCCCGTTTTCTTGTGCAGACTACTTTCCCGGCTACTCCGCCTTCGCCGCCCAAACCATGGAGGCCCATCGTGAGGCGCGCCGTCAGGCGGGAGTCATCATCGCGCCAGACGCCAATCGGACGCTGGAGGAGCAGCTCTTGGCGATCCAGGCGCGGCTGCAGCCGGCTCACCGAATGCTTCGCCGGCTCCAACATGTCGGGGCGCAGGTGCTGGCCGCCCTCTGGCCCGCCGAGACAATCCCCCGCACCCCAAGCCGGACCGCCGACTGGCTGGAGGCCGCAGTTGGTCGTTTTGAAGCTTGGAAGGCGTTGGCGGCCCGTCTTGGAGCTGGGCGGGCGTTGGAATTCGTTCGCGCTTGGTACCCGGGGTTGAACCTGGACCAGCTACGCACTTGGCGGCTGGAGGCCGATGTGGAGCTGGAAGAAGTGCGGCCGGCTATCGCCCAGCGTGCTTCGACGATCGCCGAGTGCACCGACACCAGCATCTTCGCGCCTGAAATCAATGATGATGGCGTCGCCCAGCCGGAGGAGTGGTTCGGTCTGAACCCGGCGGAGAGCGAGGACTCGGCCGAGGAGATCGCCTCCAGCGATGAGGGCGGCGATGACGAGGAAGAGGGCGGTGAAAACGTCGAGCCGGCTAGTGGAACAACCGGCCAGCCTCGGGCTGACCGTGCCTCCAGCAACGAGGCGCGCGGAAGCGCGCCCTCTGCGGGAGGCGGTGATCAAGCCGAGGTTCGCCAGCCGGTCACTCCTCCAACTGGCACAACCGTCTCCACCGACCAACCCGACTCATCAGTCGCCCCGCCAGCTTGACCTGCCGTCCTTATTTTTCCTACTTGTCGTCTTTTGAACAATCTTTAAGCTTTCGTAGTTCCACCCACTGCAGGTGTATTCAAACTATGTTGAATGCTGGCCTCTTGGAGGTCTTTTTATGTAAATATTATTATGTGCATGTTTGATTTCCATTCGCGTACGCTTTTTATCCTTAGGCTTTTTCCTTTGCCGTCTTCCCACTTTGGGGAGGCAAGTACTCAAGCTTTCTTGGATTGAAGTGAAGTGAATGGAAACTGGCCGGCCGGCTACTCTGGTAGTCGGTCGGCGGTAGGCGGCAAACCGGCTCTCGTTATATTAGTCCGTTGGTCCCTAGCCATTTTTCGTGTGCACACCCTTTCCTGCTTTTGACTCTTGCCAGCCGAACAGCCGGTTCTTCGAACTGCGGCTTTGGCAAGAGCTAAGCCTGGGTGTCGGCACACTACTTGCCTGACCGCGGGTAAGACTTCTAATATAACTCTAGTCGGTCAGTCCCCGGGCCGACTAGTCGAACCCGGTGCCGGACAAAACAAGTAAATGAAATGACAAGGTCATAAGCATGATACTTTTCATTCATAGATAAAAGATGGCAGTTCCCGAGTCCTCCTCGGGGGGCCTGTTGTCTCGTACTTAGTACAAAAGTTAACGTGGTACATACTGCATTTCAACTGTAAAATCTTCGAAGGAGGTTGGCGTTCCATGGTCGTTCCGACTCCTTGCCGGAGTCGTCTCTCTTGCGTGCCTTGGGCTTCTGCACGTCGATCAGGTAGTAGGAGTCGTTGCCTAAAGCTCTGCTAATGACGAAGGGGCACTCCCACGGGGCCGAGAGCTTGTGCTGGCCGGCTGTTCGCTGGATCAGCCGGAGCACAAGATCGCCCTCCTGGAAGGATCTTGGCCTGACCTTCTGACTATGGTAGCGGCGCAACCCCTGCTGGTAGATAGCAGACCGGCCCTCTTCCAGCAGGTCGAGGCCGTCTTCTCGTGCTTCCTTGGCCTCCGCCTCCGTGTACATGGTTACCCGAGGCGAGTCGAACTCGATGTCGGTTGGGATGATCGCCTCGGCACCGTACACGAGGAAGAAAGGAGTGAAGCCGGTTGACTTGTTTGGGGTAGTGCGCAGACTCCAGAGGACAGCCGACAGCTCGTTGAGCCAACAGCCGGCTGAACGCTCCAGTGGCACGACCAGTCGGGGCTTGATGCCGGAGAGGATGAGGCCGTTGGCTCGCTTGACCTGGCCATTTGACTGTGGGTGGGCGATGGGCGCTAAGTCCAGCCAGATACCTTGCGCAGCGCAGAAACGTGCCAAGGCTCCTTTGGCAAAATTCGTGCCATTGTCGGTGATGATGCTGTGTGGCACGCAGTACCGAGTTGTTATGTCTGCGATGAATGTCACGGCTGTCGGCCCATTCAGCTTCTTGATCGGCTTTGCCTCAATCCACTTGGTGAATTTGTCGACGGCGACAAGCAAATGCGTCATGCCGTCGCGTGCCGTCTTGAATGGGCCCACCATGTCCAATCCCCACATGGCGAAGGGCCAGGTGATGGCAATGGTCTTGAGTGCTGAAGCCGGCATGTGTTGCTTGGAGCTGAAGAGTTGGCACCCTTTGCAATATTTTACTAATTCTTTGGCGTCATCCAAAGCAGTCGGCCAGAAGAAACCATGGTGGAAGGCTTTGGCGACGAGTGATCTTGAGGCCGCATGGTGGCCGCATTCTCCTTGGTGGATGTCTCTGAAGATTGCAATGCCCTTCTCTTGCTCGACACACCGTTGGAGGACTCCAGTGACACTGCGCTTGACGAGTTCTCTGTTGACGATCGTGTATGCTCCGGCTCGACGTTGGACTTGTCTTGCCTCTGTTTCGTCAGCCGGCAGATCTTGGTTTACTAGGAAGTTGAGGATGGACTGAGCCCATGATGGAGCTGTGACTTCTTCTACTGCCAATGTGGCTACTGCCACCAGGGTGGGCGGGCCGGTGATGAAATGCTGGAGTCGGCCGCCAGCTGTTGTGTTGGTGCAGTCCCCGGGCCGGCTACTGCAGTCCCCGAGCCGGGTGTGGCAGTCCCCGAGCCGGCTACTGCAGTCCCCTGGCCGACTACTGAAGTCCCCGGGTCGCCTGCTTGGTTCTTCGAGCCGGACCCGGCCGCGTCAGGGTCGGGCGGTACGAAGATGGAGTCGGATTCAGGAGACGGCTTGATGGACGGCTTCAGGAGGCGTTGTAGAGAGACGCCGGTTGGTATTGCTTGCCGAGTGGAGCCTATCCGAGCCAGGGCGTCGGCTGGCTCGTTGTCGGCTCGCGGTACGTGGAGGAACTCGCATCCTTCAAAGTATCCACTGATTTGCTGAACAAGGAAGCGGTAGCTTGCCATATTTGCGTCCTTGGCGTCCCAGTCGGTGGATGATTGCTGAACCACCAAGTCCGAGTCGCCATAACATAGAATCCGGCGGATGCCGAGTTCCTTGGCAAGCCGGAGCCCATGGATGAGCGCCTCATACTCGGCTATGTTGTTGGAGGCGGCAAAGTGAATCTGCAGCGTGTATCTGAGCTTGTCGCCCTTGGGAGAGGTGAGGACGACGCCGGCTCCCAAGCCGGTGCGCATCTTGGACCCGTCGAAGTGCATGCGCCAATGGGTGGAGTCGGGAGCCGGCGGCAGGTACTGGGTCTCGGCCCAGTCGACGAGGAAGTCGGCCAGTGCTTGGGACTTGATGGCGGTGCGGGGCTGATAGAAGATTGTGTAAGGGGCCAGCTCGATGGCCCACTTCGCCACCCGGCCGGATGCGTCCCGGCTGCCTATGATCTCGGCCAGCGGGGCAGTGCATACGACCGTGATGGGATGCTCTTGAAAGTAGGGCTTCAGCTTCTTGGCGGTGATGTACACGCCATAACACATCTTCTGGTAGTGCGGGTAGTTCTGCTTTGAGGCGGACAGCACCTCGCTCAAATAATACACCGACCTCTGGACCGGCTGGGCTCGGCCTTCTTCTGGGCGTTGGACTACGATGACGGTGCTGACCACCCGGCTGGTTGTGGCAATGTAAAGGAGCATGGGCTCTTTCTCAGTCGGCGCCGCCAGGACAGGCGGCGTGGCCAGCATCTTCAGCTCATGAAAAGCTTGGTCGGCCTGGTCATTCCACTCGAAGTGAGTGCTCTTCTTCATGAGGCGGTAGAGAGGGAGAGCTTTCTCTCCAAGACGGCTGATGAAGCGGTTTAAGGATGCCAAGCATCCAGTGAACTTCTGGATTTCTCGAAGCTTGGTAGGGATCGCCATTCTCTCAATGGCCTTGATCTTCACCGGGTTGCATTCAATGCCGCGTTCGGAGACCAGGAAGCCTAGGAGCTGGCCGGCTGGCACTCCGAACACGCATTTCTCGGGGTTGAGCTTGATTTGGAACCGACGCAGGTTCTCAAATGTTTCTTTCAGGTCTTCCAGCAAGGTGCCGCGCTTCTCCGTCTTCACCACAATGTCGTCCACGTAGACGTGAGCGTTTTTGCCGAGTTGCTTGAGGAGGCACTTCTGCATGCAGCGCTGAAAAGTGGCACCGGCATTTCTCAAGCCGAATGTCATAGTCAGGTAGCAGAAGGCTCCAAATGGCGTGATGAAGGCGGTCTTCAGGCGGTCATTCGGGTCTAGCTTTATCTGGTGATATCCTGAGTAAGCATCCAAGAAACTCAACAGCTCGCATCCGGCTGTGGAGTCTATCACTTGGTCAATCCTTGGCAGGGCGAAGGGATCTTTGGGGCAGGCCTTGTTGAGGCTTGTGTAATCTATACACATGCGCCACTTGTTGTTCTTCTTCAACACGAGGACCGGGTTGGCAAGCCACTCTGGAAAGAAAACTTCCATAATGAAGCCGGCTACCAGAAGCCGGGCTATCTCCTCCCCTACAATCCTTCTCTTCTCCTTTGATAGTTGGCGGAGGGGCTGCTTGACTGGTTTTGCGTCTTCTCGGACGTGTAGTTTGTGCTCGGCGAATTCCTTCGGAACACCCGGCATGTCCTTGGGGGACCATGCAAAGATGTCCCGATTACCACGGAGGAAATCGGCGAGCTCGCCTTCCTATTTGTTGTTCAGGCTTTCCCCTATGACGGCAAACCTCTCGGGGTGCTCGGGGTCAAGGGGTATCTTCTTGGTTTCCTTGGCCGGCTGGAAAGATCCTTGGGCATCATACTCCTTGGGGTCGGGGGACTGGTTTAGCTGCTTGCTGGCCAGGGCCACGACCCGGTTCAGTATCTTCTTCTCTTCGGCAATCACAAGGGACTCGGCCAGCCGGCTGCTGGCAGCAGCGCACTCGGCAGACTTCTTGTAATCGCCGGCTACGGTGATGATGCCCTTGGAGCTTGGTATCTTCATCTTGAGGTATGCATAGTGGGGAACCGCCATGAACTTGGCCAAGGCGGGTCGGCCAAGCAACGCGTGGTAGGGGCTCTCCAGGTCCGCCACTTCGAACCAGATTGCTTCCCGGCAGAAATGCTCCTTGTCCCCAAAGAGTACATCAATCTTGATCTTGCCAATGGGGGCGCAAGACAAGCCGGGTACGATGCCGTGAAATACAGTCCGAGTTGGTGTGAGCTGCTTCGTCTTGACACTTAGCTTCTCCAGGGTGTCACGGTACAGGATGTTGATGTTGCTTCCGCCATCTATCAGCACGCGGGAGAAGCGGGCAGCACGCCTGTCCGTCGCGAGGGTGGCCTCCAGGACCAGCGCGTAAGAGCCGGGAGATGGCATCACCTCTGGGTGATTGGCCCGGCTCCATCTGATGGGCTTTTCTGACCAATGCATGCGTCCGGCGGGGTTAGCAGCGACCACGCTGACTTCCTGGTGCTCTCGGCGCTTGCTACGTCGGTCTTCGAGCTGGCTTGTAAAGATGACGCAGGATGCTTGCTCGTCGGGAAACTCGTCTTGCACGGCTCCGACTGTGGGCCGAGCGGCCTGGGGCGGCGGAGCCGGAGGCGGCGGGCCGACAGGCGGAGGCGGCGCGAGCCCTTCGCCCTTGGAGATTCGGGTGAGCCAATTGCACTTCCAGGTTGTGTGGTTGGACGGCTTCGCGCCGCTATGGAACTTTCACGGGGCATCAAGAGTTTGCTCGTAGGAGAAAGCCGGCTGCCAAGCCGGCCGGCCGCCCTTGGGCTTCTTGGGCGCGGGCCGCCCTTCAGGCGGCGTGTCTTCGACCGTGGCCACCTGCCGACTAGCGGGAGGTGGCGCAGGGCCCTTGCGCTTCTGGTCGTTCGGGTGTTGGCGTCGGCCGGAATACCCCGCCGGCGTCTTGGGCGCCGGGTTGAGTAATTTCCCGGACGCGTCTACCCGGAGCTCGGTCTTCATCGAAGAGTCGGCGGTGGCGTATTTGTCGGCTATGTTCAGAAGCTCGTCGAGGGTAGTCGGCTCGTCGCAGAGGAGCTTGTGCTTGAGGAGGGTACCTTCTCGGCACACGGCAGTGAAGTATTCGATGGCTTGCACCTCGTGCACCCCCTCGCAAGAATTGCAGAGCTCGGTCCAACGCGTGAGGTAGTCGCGCGTGGACTCGGCTGGGCCCTGTACGCACAGGGAGAGCTGCCTGGGCTTGGGAGCCCGCTTGTAGGTGCTGGTGAAGTTGCGAATGAAAGCTTCGGTGAAATCTACCCAGCTGTTGATGCTGAGAGGCTTGAGGCTGTTGAGCCAGGTCTGCGCCGTGCCTTGCAGCATGAGGGGCACGTACTTCACGGCAACGCGCCGGTTGCCGTTGGCTATGCTGACCGCCGTGGAGTAGTCGATCAACCAATCTTCCGGCTTCACGGAGCCGTTGTACTTGGGCGTGTCTCTTGGGAGCGAGAACCCTTTGGGGAAGGGCTCGTCGCGGATGCGGGGGCCAAAACAAGGCGGGCCGACATCGTCTTCTTCTTCCAGCGCCAGGGACCTCGCTAGGCGGTCGATCCGATGGCGGGCGTCGTTCTCGCCGACTCCTTCGCGGCGACCTAGTCGGCCGCTGAGAGTCGGGTGCGCCACTGGCGGCGGGGTGGGATATCTCTCTCCATGAGGTCGAGGCGGAGGCGGGTTGCCCCGCCATTCCATGGCTCGGGGACGCCCGTCCGCATCTCGCTCGATGGAGATTCGGGTCCGGCTTCGGCTGGAAGCCGGCTCTATCTCGCGCCGCACGCGGGTGTTGCTCGTAGTCGGCGTTCGTGACGTCGCGTCGTGATCTTGGTGCGGGGGAGGGCTTCCCGCGCGGGTGTCGGCCTCGTGCCGCTGTGCGGCCGCGTCAATCAACTGTTGTATGCGCCGGGTCATGTGGGGGAGTTCTTCGGCCTCCAAGCCGTCCAACTCGTCTATGGCCGCCTGGGCGGCATGCAAGTTTTCGAGCGGAGTGGCATAGACCGGGCGCTCGACTCCCAGCGCGTCGACGATGACAGCGCCGCGTTGCCTGACAACGCCGGCCCGACTAGGCCCGCCCGGGGCCGGCATGCCGAAGGCGGCGCGTTCAGCTTCGCGCTGGTAGGCCTCATTGAGGCGTCTCACGGAAGCCAGCCTCTGGCCCTCCGCGAGGAGGGCAAGGCGGCGTGCCTCCAGTGCTTCGTCATCGGCGTCAGCCAGGAGGGGGACGGACAAGTCATGCGCCGCCGCGTGCGGGGCGTCATGGGTGCTCCTGTCGGCCGGACCGCCGTGGCTGATGACCATCACCTCAGTGGTGACAGTATCGCGATCGCCGGTCCGAGGAAGCGGGTCGTTGTAGATCGTGACGTTGGTGGGGAAGGTGTCGTAGGAAGCCGTGTCGGAGTCGATAGGCATCGGGTCGGTGGAGCCAACCGAATCCAGGTCCACAACGGGCTCGCTGGAGACATGGAGCTGGCCGAGGAGGTTGGCGAGGTGGTCGGTGCCCGCATCGGAGGCGAGCTCGTCAGAGATGCTGGTTTCGTCGAGGAGATCGGCGAGGCTGCTCACCACGCAGATGTCGGTGACGCTTTGCAGCGCGTCGTGGCAAGCACCATCGGGCGTGCCGGGCTGGCTACGCTCGCTAGGGAGGAAGAGGGTTCCCGTCCAGAACAGGTCTCCGGACGACGGTGCACCTGGCCCCACGGTGGGCGCCAAATGTAGGGTCGTAGGTGCGACATATGCCAACGGGTGGCTTATCATTGTGGGAGCCAGTAAGACATCGCTGGTGCCTGGAAATGGGATGAGGCGAAGATAAGCACGCCGGCGGACTTTACCCAGCTTCGGGGCTCTCCGTGGAGATAACACCCCTACTGCTGCTCTGCGGGGTCTCCGCATGATCACTAGATGAACAAGTAGCTACACAATGCTCCTTGAGCTGTTTTGGTGGAAGGAGGAAGAAGGGCACGGCTAGCCTGCTTCTTCTCCTCGTATGGCGTCTAAGACTAGCTTGGGGGTCGAACCCTTTGCATGGGTGCATCGAGGGGTTTATATAGGCCTACCCCCCCCCCCCCGGGGGGGGGTACAATGGTAATCCGGCTGGGCGCGGGGCCCAGCCGTCTGTGACTGCGCTCACCGGCTTCTGCACCGGCCGCTGGGGCCCGCCGACTGGCGGGTCCCGCCGGTTGCCGGCTCCTTGGTCGACAAGCAGGCCCCACCGTCTAGGGCCTGGTCGGTGGCTGGTTACTGTTGCTCTATTCTGATGACGCGGGCTTGGTCGTGGTAGGCGTGGCTACAGTACCGCCGCCCGGCGGGCGATTACTGTAGCCTCATCGTGTCTTGTCCCCTTAATGGGGCGTCTCCTTCGAGGAGGATGGCAAGCCGGCTGTGGGGAGCCGGCTCTCTCTCTGGCCGACTGGGAGGAGGCGTGGCCGCCTTCGGGTGTCTCTCTGCCCGAAGGGACCCACCGCCCGTGGGTCGCGCAGACAGTCCGTCGTGGATGGCGTCAGGGTCGTTGGGGCAACAGTGCCGCGCCGGGCGGGCCGTGGCCGCCCGTACGGCGCACTGTTCCGGGCGTGCTCCGGGTTTTGGGGGTGGCAGGCCTCACTGTAGCCACGCCCCTCTTCATCATTGCTAGGTGGATGCAAACTTTAAGGGCACGGTCTTGATCGCTTCATGGGAGCCGGCTTCTTGGAGTCGGCCTTCTCGCGGCCGGCTTCTCGAAGTCGGCCCTCCCATGGCTTTCTTCATGAGGGCTAAAGTCCGGCCGTCTCCCGAAGCCGGCCTGGATGACAGCCGGCAGAGGGAAGGCGGCCCCAAGTCTTGGGTTCTTGAGAGCCGGACGAGCTCGTAATTTTTTCAGGAGGGCCAGGGGAAGCCGGCTAGGCTACCCATGCCTATTTATTCCGACATCCAGTTTTCTGCTAAGTCTGAATCTGTTAAGGAAACTTGCTATGTTTACATGGGTGCCATTATATCTTCTTATCCTTTTTGGCTTATGGTCAGTAAGGGACTTTTGTTATATGCTTTGAGTAGATTCATGCCATGCCTTGTATTGCTACAATCTGATCTTGTAGCATGTTTATATCTTGCTCTAAACATTGCTCCCTGATGTTAATTCCTGGCATGTTGTTATTTTCACTAAGTTTGTGATGCTGTTATCTTTTGCACTTTTGCCATGCTTGTTTGAACCTGCTCTTGTGTGATTTAGCCGTAGCTCAGTGTTCATCTTTTGTCAAGCATCTTGAGTAGTTCACTGCCATGTGCTTTGTTGCTATGTTGGAGTGCAGTAGCTTAGTTGCTTGTTGCATTTTAGATGGCATCGTGTTGTTAATCGCAGAATTGTGCGATTATTGTTTTTGCTTGCCATTTGCAAACCATGCATCCGTTTCTGGTGATATTTATATCAATTTCGACCGAAATCAACTCATCTTTCCAGCGGCATACTTGGTTTGCCAAGTTGAGGCCTTGATCAATCTTTTCCTTCGGGAGCACGCATATGCATTGCATATCACATCCCGCATGCCATGTCATGTTTTGCATCATGTTCCTTGCGCATTGCACCGTGGTTGATTGTGGTTTCCTTTGCTTGTGTTCTTGCCTTGGGTAGAGCAGGGAGACGAGTTCGTGTTTGAGGAATCCATTGAGTACGTTTACGAGGATCAAGCTTTCGTCTACTCGGAGAACTTTGTAGGAAAGATGACCATACCCTCAAAATCACTTCTATCTTTGCTTGTTAGTTGCTCGCTCTATTGCTATGCCCTGATACCTACCACTTGCTATATCATGCCTCCCATATTGCCATGTCAAGCCTCTAACCCACCTTTCCTAGCAAACCGTTGTTTGGCTATGTTACCGCTTTGCTCAGCCCCTCTTATAGCGTTGCTAGTTGCTGGTGAAGATGGAGTTTGTTCCTTGTTGGAACATGGATATTTGTTGGGATATCACAATATCTCTTATTTAATTAATGCATCTATATACTTGGTAAAGGGTGGAAGGCTCGGCCTTATGCCTGGTGTTTTGTTCCACTCTTGCCGCCCTAGTTTCCGTCATACCGGTGTTATGTTCCTTGATTTTGCGTTCCTTATGCGGTTGGGTTATAATGGGAACCCCTTGACAGCTCGCCTTGAATAAAACTCCTCCAGCAAGGCCCAACCTTGGTTTTACCATTTTCCACCTAGCCTTTTTTCCCTTGGGTTCTGCAGACTCAAGTGTCATCTTTATTTTAACCCCCCCCCCCCTGGGGCCAGTGCTTGTCTAAGTGTTGGTCTGAACCTGTAAGCCGTCGGTGGCCACTAGGGGCAACCCTGGGCTGGCCTACCGGAATCTTGGACAATCTGGTGTTGCCCTGAGAACGAGATATGTGCAGCTCCTATCAGGATGTCGGCACATCGGGTGGCTTTGCTGGTCTAGTTTTACCATTGTTGAAATGTCTTGTAACCGGGATTCCGAGTCTGATCGGGTCTTCCTGGGAGAAGGAATATCCTTCGTTGACCGTGAGAGCTTGTGATGGGCTAAGTTGGGACACCCCTGCAGGGTTTTGAACTTTCGAAAGCCGTGCCTGCGGTTATGGGCAGATGGGAATTTGTTAATGTCCGGTTGTAGAGAACTTGACACTTAACTTAATTAAAATGCATCAACTGCGTGTGTAGCCATGATGGTCTCTTCTCGGCGGAGTCCGGGAAGTGAACACGGTTCTTGTGTTATGTTTGACGTAAGTAGTTTGAGGATCGCTTCTTGATCATTTCTAGTTCACAACCGTGCTTTGCTTCTCTTCTCGCCCTCATTTGGATAAGTTAGCCACCATATATGCTAGTGCTTGCTGCAGCTCCTCCTCACTACCTTTTCCTACCCATAAGCTTAAATAGTCTTGATCTCGTGGGTGTGAGATTGCTGAGTCCCCATGTCTCACAGATACTTCCAAACAGTTGCAGGTGCAGATGATGCCAGTGCCGGTGATGCAACCGAGCTCAAGGAGGAGCTCGATGAAGGTCTTGTTGGTTGTGTTGTTTAGTTTTCCTTTGGATCAGTAGTGGAGCCCAGTCGGGACGATCGGGGATCTAGCATTAGGGGTGGTCTTCTTTTATTTTGGTTCCGTAGTCGGACCTTGATTGTATTCTGGCTGATGTGATGTTATATTTATGTATTGTGTGAAGTGGCGATTGTAAGCCAACTCTTTATCCCTTTCTTATTCAGTACATGGGATGTGTAAATATTACCCCTCTTGCAACATGCCTACTATGCGGTTATGCCTCTAAGTCGTGCTCCAACATGTGGGAGATATAGCCGCATCGTGGGTGTTACAAAAGAATCCTTGACGAACCACCATGTAGAGCCTCCACGAAGAACTCTAGTAATAAAAGGATGATGTAAAGAAAGAGAAGTTGAAAGAACAAGGTGAAGCCTTGCCATAACTTCCTTCATACAGAAATAAAGAAAAGAGAAGAAGCTCCAGAAAAGAAAGATGAACAACTTAGAACCGAGAAATTGATTTCACGAACGAACTCCAGAAGAAGGAATTGAATTTACTCGATGAAACAAGAATAAGAATTATATTATGCTTATCCTTCATCAATTAAATTGATGACCCACAATTGATTGCATACAACTTATTCGCGTTGGAAAAGATTAAGGGGAGATATAGCGCAAAACTTGAGAAAGTCTTCATGAACCACCGGTAGGATTGGAAAGAACGAATGAATTGATAAGATAACGAAGGAAAAAAATCTTGAACGAACCATCGTGAAATTGAAACGAATGACGAAAAGAGAATGACTCTCCAAAAAGCATTACAGACGCACGAAGATACTTGAGTGAATCAAGATGCAAGAGGACGAAGAGATCCCGAACTGATTAAAGAATGCTTGAACGAAGCACCGGTACAAATCTGGAGACGAACGGAGTGGCATCAGTATAGAATAATAGGAGAATGAAGCTGAAAACTTGGAATGAAGAAGTATTCTGAAATGGAGGCCTCCAGATAATTGAAATGGGGAAACAACTCCTGAAATACTCCAAATGAGTAAGAAAAGAATCGCACGGTTGGAAACAATTTGAGAGGATAACATCAAGCTAGCATCACAAATCTCTGGGAGAATGGAAGATTTAGGGGAAAACTCTTCTTCAGTCTTCAAATGTTGAGAATGATGATGAGGAACACCACCAAAATTGTTGAGATTCTCCAGGAGAATAAAAAAACGAAGAGGTTCAGCCAACAATGAAAATAATTTGAAATCGATCTTGGAAAAGCATCTGACTGATGAAATTCATACTTACATCAAACTTTAAAAGGAATTTGGGAATAACTCCGGGAAAATTAGAAGAGTCGGGTAAGATCCTGGGAAAAGACCTATGGGTTAGGGCCCACTCAAAAGAAAACACCGTTGAACGATTTTAAAAGAGAGATTGCACTGGTTGAATTAAATAGCTCGAAAGAGATAACAACCTCAAAATAGCTTGAACGAATTAGCAACGGGAATGTGAATCTTCCGAGATATCTTCAACACTCTAGATATGAACTGGGAGAGGTGAATAAATAAGAGGGCCTTGGATAAGAAATTCACATGGGAAAATATGTGAAACAAAAGGAAGATATATGATCAACACCGAAGCTTGAAATTAATCCACCGGAGAAGAAAAAGAACGAAGAATGATGAATTTGAAGCTGTTGAGCATCTTCATGGGAAATCACCGGATAAGAACATTGAAAGAAAAGAATGAAGAGACTTCTCACAAACAAAAGGATACATGATTAAGAAATCTGAGTCCATGAAGAAAAGGGTGGGTGGGTGGGAAAAGAAGAAGACAATTTGGGAGAGGTGAAACAAACACCCGTGAGAAAACTAAGAGTTGATCTTGCGGATGGGGATACAGGGAGGCACAATATATATCACACAACTAGCAAACTGGTTGGAAAAGAATTGACATGACAATCCTGATAAACAAGAAGGATAAGCATCCACATAGAAGTATGAGAACATTGATTAGAAAAGGTATGGAATCCACATTTGACTTCGAAGCAACTCGAATACCAGAACTCAAAACAAAACAAAGGATTGGCTTGCAGAATAAGCTGGAAACTAACATATGATAGATCCCATATCGTATCATGTGTCTGTTGGAAAGATATCCTATGTGATACTTGAATTCCCACCTAAGAGTTCCCGAAACTTTCTGGTTATGCAATATGGTGTTGGGGATACATGGAGGCACAATATATATCACACAACTAGCAAGCCCTACGCTCTACTGTATACATCCATCAACACATAACCAAGAAACTCCGGAAATCATGTACCACAACCTTCGAAAAGCATCCGTTATACGAGCTGTGGCAATACTCCCGGACTCCCGCCCCAATACTGGGTGGCGTCGAGGTTATCTCACCACTAACTGCATAAAGGAGATTTTTTATGTCGGCGAAAACTCAAGTAGACCCGAACTGCAACAATAAAATTGTGACAACAACCACACCTGAAAGACTTAATATCTGCAGCAAAGTATTTAGTAGCAAAGTAGTATGGAAGTAACGGTGACGGTGGCAAAAGTAATAGTAGCAGTTTCGTAGCAATCGTAATAGTGGCAACGAAGAAGTTACTTAGCAAAGATCAATATGAAACGAGATCATAGGCAATGGATCAATGATGGGTAATTACGTCGGATGCAATTCATCATGCAATAGTTATAACATAGGGTGACACAGAACTAGCTCCAGTTCATCAACGTAATGTAGGCATATATTCCGAATATAGTCATACGTGCTTATGGAAAAGAACTTGCATGACATCTTTTGTCCTACCCTCTTGTGGCAGCGGGGTCCTATTGTAATCTAAGGGATATTGAGGCCTCCTTTTAATAGAGTACCGGACCAAAGCATTAGCACTTAGTGAATACAAGAACTCCTCAAACTACGGTCATCACCGGGAAGTGTCCCGACTATTGTCACTCTGGGGTTGCCAGATCATAACATGTAGTAGGTGACTATAACTTGCAAGATAGGATCAAGAACACAAATTTATTCATGCAAACATAATAGGTTCTGATCTGAAATCTTTGAACATAGTGGATAATAGGGATCAATCTTAGAACATAGTGGATACTAGGGATCAAACCCTAACAAAACTAACTGGATTACATGGTAAATCTCATCTAACCCATCACCATCCAGCAAGCCTACGATGGAATTACTCACGCACGGCGGTGAGCATCATGAAATTGGTGATGGAGGAAGGTTGGTGATGATGATGGCGACGATTTCCCCTCTCCAGAGCCCCGAACGGACTCCGGATCTGGCCTCCCGATGAAGAACAGAGGGTGACGGCGGCTCCGTATCGTAAAACGCGATGAATCCTTCTCTCTGATTGTTTTTCCCCGAACGTGAATATATGGAGTTCGAGTTAAGGTCGGTGCAGCCTCGCGGGACTCACAAGACCAGAGGGCACGCCCTCCACCCTTGTGGATAGGGTGTGGGTCCCCTCTGGTTGATTCTTTCACCAATATTTTTTATTTATTTCAAAAATAATCTCCATGAAGTTTCAGGTCATTCCAAGAACTTTTATTTCTACAAAAAAATAATACCATGGCAATTCTGCTGAAAACGGCGTCAGTCCGGGTTAGTTCCATTCAAATCATGAAAATTAGAGTCCAAAAGAAGGGCAAAAGAGTTTAGAAAAGTAGATGCAATGGAGACGTATCACGCACCATATCTAATAAAGTACGATTACAACGTTCGGACACACCATTATGCTGTGGTGTTCCAGGTGGCATGAGTTGTGAAACAATTCCACATTGTTTTAAATGAAGGCCAAACTCGTAACTCAAATATTCGCCTCTGCGATCTGATCGTAGAAACTTTATTTTCTTGTTACGATGATTCTCCACTTCACTCTGAAATTCTTTGAACTTTTCAAATGTTTCAGACTTGTGTTTCATCAAGTAGATATATCCATGCCTACTCAAATCATCTGTGAAGGTCAGAAAATAATGCTGCCCGCCGCGTGCCTCAACACTCATCGGACCGCATACACCGGTCTGTATTATTTCCATTAAGTCATTAGCTCGCTCCATTGTTCCGGAGAATGGAGTTTTAGTCATCTTGCCCATGAGGCATGGTTCGCAAGTATCAAATGATTCGTAATCAAGTGATTCCAAAGGTCCATCCGCATGGAGTTTCTTCGTGTGCTTTACACCAATATGACCTAAACGATAGTGCCACAAGTATGTTGCACTATCATTATCAACTTTGCATCTTTTGGCATCAATATTATGAATATGTGTATCACTACGATCAAGATTCAACAAGAATAAACCATTAATCAAGGGTGCAACGCTGGCACCAAATAACAATTATTGAGCTCTAAAACTAATCCCGAAGGTAGATGTAGAGGTAGCGTGCCGACGGCGATAACATCGACCTTGGAACCATTCCCTACGTGCGTCGTCACCTCATCCTTAGACAATCTTTGTTTATTCCCTAGCTCTTGTTTCGAGTTACAAATATGAGCAACCGAACTAGTATCAAATACCCAGGCGCTACTACGAGCATTAGTAAGGTACACATCAATAACATGTACATCAAATATACCTTTGTTCACTTTGCCATCCTTCTTATCCGCCAAGTATTGGGGGCAGTTCTGCTTCTAGTGACCATTTCCTTTGTAGTAGAAGCACTCTGTTTCAGGCTTGAGTCCAGCTTTGGGCTTCTTCACGGGAGCGGCAACTTCCTTGCCATTCTTCTTGAAGTTCCCTTTCTTTCCCTTGCCCTTTTTCTTGAAACTAGTGGTCTTGTTAACCATCAACACTTGATGCTCTTTCTTGATTTCTACCTCCGTGGCCTTAAACATTACGAAGAGCTCGGGAATCATTTTCGCCATCCCTTGCATATTATAGTTCATCACGAAGCCTTTGTAGCTTGGTGGCAGTGACTGAAGAACTCTATCGATAACACTCTCAACTGGAAAATCAATTCCCAGCTAAGTCAAGTGGTTATGATACCCAGACATTTTGAATATGTGTTCACTGACAGAACTATTCTCCTCCATCTTGCAGCTATAGAACTTGTTGGAGACTTCATATCTCTCAACCTGGGCATTAGCTTGAAATATCAACTTCAGCTCTTGTCATGGGTTTGTCACGGCAGATGTCCTCGTGAAAGGACTTAGTCGTGGAGCCATCGCTACGGGTTAGTTTAAAGGGGTTAAACCGGACAAGGGACACGGGGGATTTTATACTAGTTCTGCCCCTTCGATGAAGGTAAAAGCCTATGTCTAGTTGTGATTGGTATTGCTAGGGTTTCGATGACCAGGGAGCGAATCCACTTTGCCTGGCTCTCGAGTTGTTATCTCTTGTTCACAAACCCCGGCCGGGTCGTCCATTTATATACTAGGTTGACACCCGCTGGTTTACAGAGTCCCGAGGCCAGATCATAGATGTGTCTGGCTCGGTCTCTATTCCTCTAACTTACAATACAAGTTACATGAAAGAGTCGGTTTACATCTACAGGCCTTTAACCCACCTTTGGGCCTTGGGCCTTCGTAAAGCGCCTCCATCCTCACGTCTTCATGGGCTTCTATCTTCATGGAGCTAACCCGGCCACTCCTAGCCGGTTTACCTCCAGTAATCATATCCCCAACATTCGGCCCCAGATTGATTTGAACCTGTTCATGTCAATCTTCAATACTTAGAAAAATTCTTGCCCTGGCACCTTCGTATAAATCTGGTAAATCATTGTGACATCATCCTTTAAATCCGCAGTAAATCATTATGACGTCATCTACCCGTTGAAGCTGAAGATACCCTTCATTAATGAATATCCAACCCTCAAGGCGACATCCTTATTAACTATCCATTTCCAGCTCCTCGATTTACGCACCTGTCGCTTATCGGTTCACCTTATAAATAGGCCCAAAGGCCATTCTCTTTTCCCCCTTCACCTCTTTCGCTTCTTCCTCCTCCTTGCGACGTCTCTGCACCCGAGCGTCACCGCCGTCGCCGAACCTCGCTTCCGCCTCTCCATTGGCCGCTGCATCAACCTGGTTGCACCAGAGAGCTGCGGCATTCCTCCGTTGCTTCAATCAGTCGCTGTAAGTCTTTTCCTTTCCCCCTTTGTAGATCTGTCTAGGGTTTCCTCGTTCTTCGCAGTTCATCGAAGTTCATCAGGGCTCCGGTGCTGCTCTTCCCTGTTCCTCCTTAGTCTATGGATAGAAAACCTCAAGCTTGATATATTCCGCGTAATGGTTTACCTTCCGCTACCACAACAAACCTTTTGTGCAGAAAAACTGAACCTTTACGAACTGCTTTGGGTCCAACCCTTTTAGGTCAAAATATTTTTGCTTTCCTGTCTTTTGGTAGATCCAAAATTCCCATGTCCCCTTGTGGAACCTGTTTTACCTTACTTAGGCATTCTTACCTTAGATATGTATCCTCTTTACCACATAGGTGGTTTACCTTTGTAAAAGCAACCTATCACATACCATTAGTCCCTTGGTGAACCGGCAAGCCCTTTTTACCTCTGTTGTTATACTCCGGTTTAATAGCATGTGTATACCTTTGTTCTAATATTGCCTTGTCATTCATTATTGTATCAGCCTCTGGTTTACGCAATTTTACATACATGTATATCTTTATTCCATCGCATCTTATGTATCACCATGAATGATTGGTAAACCGGTATTTCCTTTCAGCTTTTCGCTTGCAATGGCCAAAAAGTTTTATGCTTGCAACTGGGCTCCTTCCCGGGTTACCAAGAACAGCTGAACAGAATGGTCAGTATTGGTACTTTGCCCAAAAAGACTGAGATCTGGTGGCGAGTTCCAGGAATGGAGAATCCTCCTACCCCTAAACAGGGTGAGGTAGTGGTTTTTGTTGACCACATAGGCCGTGGTTTCAAACCGCCCGGGTCGAAGTTTTTCCTGGATGTTCTTACCAGTTTCTAGCTCCACCCTCAAGATATTGGACCCAACTCAGTGTCTAATATATGCAACTTCCAAGTCTTCTGTGAAGTGTACTTACAAGAAGAACCAACTACTGAGTTGTTCCGGGATTTTTTTTCATCTGAACTAGCACACAGAATTTGTAGATGGTCCCAACACTGAACTTGGTGGCATCTCTATTCAAAAACGGAAAGAAGTTGAGTTCCCTCATGCCAAGCTGCACAGTCACCCCAAGGATTGGAACCAAACTTGGTTCTACTGTAAAGATACCTCCCCTGAAGACGAGAACCCTATGCCAGGCTATCGTGCCCACCGGCTCTCCAACACTCATCCATTGCCGCAACGTTTAAGTGCTGCGGAACGGGCCTCATGTGCCCCTCAACTCGCCAAGCTCCGAGCCTTTATGGCCAACGGTTTATCAGGCATCGACTTTGTGCATTGCTGGATATCTTGGAGCATCTTGCCATTAAGCCGTCGCTTCGGCTTAATGTGTGAGTACACCGGTGAATTAGAAGACTCCCAATGCCACATCAACATTCAATTAACCGATGAAGAAGTCACTAAAGGTGTCAAGAAGATTTTGAATGAATCAGAATATGTCTGCCGCGAAACCGGCTTGAACCCCTTCTACACAAAAAATAAACCGCCTGCTGTAAGTACTGTCCTTGCTTTTTATCTTCGACATCCTTTTAAACTGTTCAAACCATGAACATCCTTCTGCTTGTTTATAAATAGGGTGATGATCCATTCTGGAAGAAGAAACCCGTAGATAAAGCGGCAAAACCATCCCGTCCCAAAACAAAAGCTGTTAAGAGAACCTCAAAACGGAAGGCAGCTGAACGCATCAGCATGGAACTTGATGGTGACGCAGATGAACCGAAAGTTGAGGTAGAACTTGATTCAATTGCTCCCTTTTCATGCATCTCATTAACAATGATACTTATCAGGAGGACGCGGAGGGTAACCGGGTTGATGATGTAGAGGTAATTACCCTTTCCTCCGGTTCAGACTCTATGCCAACACAAAAAACCCATCAAGCGGTCCGGAAAGTAAGCTTTTCTCATCCGCTTGCTTACTTGGATCCAACATTTATTTTGAAGACGCAGCAGCACGAGGCTCACCGGACAACCCGGCACAGCGGCCAACAGATCACTTTAGCCGGTTTACCTGACACCCCGGTTCGGAAGCGCCGATCTGAGGTCTCCCCCACTTCTGACAATTTTTATCCCAAGGCAGGTTATTTCCGACAACCTCTTAATCCGTCCGATTCAAATTATCAGGTGACACCCCCTCATCCTCTGGTGAGTCAACAGCGACCCAACTTCCTCCTCTCAAAACCGTAGCTAGGTAAGTACTTGAACTCCTTCTTTTGATGTTGTTCATACTTTGTTAGTGTGCTTTAACTTTCATAGTTGTTGCTATTTTAGGGCCAAAGCTAGACCCAGTAAAAAGGCTCGAGTGAACAATCCGCCCGAAGACCAGGTGGTTCATGAACCAGAGCAAACGGTTGAACTAGAACAGACGGCTAAACTGATGGGTCCAAATCCAGAAGCCACGTTTGACGGACCACCCCTCAAGATCTGAATATTGATAATCAACCAGAAGCTGACACTGCTGTACTTGATAGTGAACCGGCAGATCCAATCCGGGCTGACGACAGGTCTTCCAGCCCGGTGAGAGCCACTGACCCTCCACCATCACCCGAAAAACTACTGGAGGTCAAGGAGACGATGTTATCATTACCAGTATGGGCCACAGCTCTCCTGGTCATCCTATAATCTTGGCCAAACATAGTGCAAAGGAAGAGCGTGCTGCCATGGAGAAGGGCAAATGGAGCACTGATTTGTCAAACTACGCCCATCTCAGCGCTGAAGAACTCCACTCCGATTTTTTAAACCGTCTACGCTCAAACCGTAATTATGAAGCCGGTTTGGTGAACCTGATGAAGGAACGCTATGAGGTATTTTCATCACCTTTCCTTTCTTGATTCCAAAGTATAGACATCAGCCCAAGTAACCCCCAAGGGCCGGTTTATGATGTTAATCATAAACCGGGACTTTGTAATGTCTTAATCCTTGCATGCTGATCCTCAATATGTCAAGTCCTCAGTAAAAACAAAACCGACATGTTATCATTGTATTAATGTAGCTTTCATCGGTGTAGCCCCCAAGGGCCGGTTTAGCTTTGCGAGGTAAACCGGGTCTTGAATCAATGCGTCAGTTTTGAACAGATGTACATTAGCCCCCAAGTGTTAAGGATAATTCTTGCATTGTACTTGAGACTTGTGAAAGATTTGTTGATAATAGAGCAAATAGGCATTAGCCCCCAAGTACAAAGTGCATAACTTGTTATACACTTGGTACTTAGAAAATACATATCCCGGTGTTGACATATCTTCACCTTTATAGGCCGAGCTGAGCAAGAGGGATGCTCAAACCGCTGATCTTCAAGAGAACGTAAAGTCTCAACAAGCAGAGGCTTCCAAAGCCAAAGAGGAGCTGACTAATGCCCTGGCAGCTATGGAGAAGTTGAAAGAGACTTTCAACAAGGAACGTGCTGACTGGGAAACAAAAAAGACTGGTATAACCAGGAAAGCTGAGGATGCAGAAGCAGCCCTGAAGCCAGTGGTTGACGAACTGACCGCCTTGAAACGCCAGATTGATGCCATGACGTACGCTGTGTTTGGTAAGTGCCTCCTCATGCCATTTTTCTAATTTATAAGATCTTATCATTGACCGGTTTACTGATACTAAACCATGACAGGCACCCGTATTGCTCATCTGGGCTCTAACATGTGGATGAAGCTTAAAGTGGCGTACACCTTAATGGAACAGCTATATTCTAGATCCCGGCGTGCTATTTGCACTGCAGCATATAACAAGTCGGCGCCATCATTGATAAAAGAAACCCTTGAGAAGCTGGCCATGCTACCTGCCCGGATTACAAAACTTAAGAAAGCAGCCCCAAGAGCAGGAGCGCTGACCGTGCTAATCTGGGCCAAGGCATGGATTCCGGATCTTGAAGCAGAAGATATTATAAAAGGATATCCAGGTGTGAAGGAGGACGGTTCAGACTTCAACAATGATGATCTCCGAAAGCTGACAAAGGATATGCGACCAATAGCCAGCAAACAGGCGGAGGACACAGACTTATCTCATTTCCAGCCGGTTTACGATGTTGAAGGAAACAGACAGCCTGTCGTGATCCATGAAGTTGAAGAACTTGTGCCTCCAATCCGTAAGCATACTTACGCTCCTGACATCGACCCCTCCAGCCTTATCCATGAAGAGGCCGTGTTCCAAGCTTTAACCGGAATCGATTGGTCAACGGTTGATTTCCAGCGTCTGGGGAGGGATGAAGAGGAGGTGATTGCACAAGATGACCCTCAATCGTCAAGCCGTCCCGATGAAGCATCCTAAACTGGCGACCGGTTTACCAGCTACAGTGTGCCACTGCTTGAAACAATTATTCAACTTGAGCCGTTTTGAATCTCCTTGTAATAGGATAGCAGAAAGACCTTTATCTGCCATGCCATCGAGCATGCTTGTGTTGCTTGATATTTTGAAAACTTGTTCCACTTTTGGGATCTATTTATGCATAGTCCATTATACTTTATGTTCCTGCATATAAGAACTTGAAAGCGTCCTAGTGGTTTACCAATAGACGGGTTATGATGCCCAAAAGATATACATAACTTGGATGGATAACCAAGATTAATTTAAACCAGATAAGATAAATACTATCTGTGACATACCTCGTTAGGTGACCAACTGCTTGTATGGTAAAGGTGAAGAACACCAGTCCATGGCATTGTCAACTCCTTGCCTTCTTGCCGGTTCATATAGAAACCATATTGAGCTATAATAGCTGCATAATGCTGGTGACATCTAGTCAAAAATCAGACCGAAAGAATATACTACCGATTTAAAACTGATCATGTAGTGACAACTAAGCATTTGAAAGTTATGTCGGGTTGTAAAGAACACCGGTTTATCAGAAAAAATATTCATAAATCCCTTATCATAAAAACTCGCAAAGACAAAAAATATAGAAGGCTTTTCATGGGCTGCCAGGCCATAAATTGAGGCTTTTCATGGGCTGCCAGGCCACTGAGTTAAACCATTTTGCAAAGCCTGTTAAGATGGACCTCAATCTTTAACCAATCACCATTTCAACTTTGACAAGTTCAGGGTCCATGGGATTGACTTGTCAAACGTTCGATGGCTCATACCAGGTTTACCTGGACGAAGCGGCTTACTTAAAGAGGCAGGATAACCCGGGGTTTTAGGTGAATACACCTGGCTTCCAAGCCTGGCTTGATAGCCTATTACAAGGGTTCAAGCTCACTGTTCTTTGAGAAGAGGATCCCCCAGGTAATATGTGAGATATGCTTAGTGGTTACCTATGTTTGAACTGTGCTTAATGCAACAGATTCTCTTTGGCTCCACATAATTTCCTTTTGGGTTAAAGCCTATCAAGAGGTGTAGCTATGGTGTGAAAACAACCAAGCCCCCTAGTGATATCCCTTTTTGGTTTTAAACCAATCAAGAGGTGTAGCTATGGTTCAGATATGACCAAGCCCCCTAGTGATTTTCTTTATATCCGTGCGGCCGTAGAGACCGGTTTAACAAAACTCCGCTTTGTCAGTAGAAGCTCTTTGTAGGCTCACACATGATGTAAAAAGAACAGAGACCCCACTTTATTCGAGGCTCTGGTTTATTATATAATATATACATTGTCATAAGTATGTACATAAGAAGAGCCTGTGGCTCAAGTATAGTAAGGCCGAAGAAGAGCTATATTCCACGACCGCTTGGTCTCCTCCTCCGATTTACGTGAGTCTTTGTGCTCTCGAACATCAATGAGGTAGTATGACCCGTTGTGCAGATTCTTGCTGACCATAAAAGGTCCTTCCCAAGGTGGGGATAACTTGTGCATATCAGTCTGATCCTAGATGAGCCGGAGCACCAGATCGCCCTCTTGAAAAGTTCTGGTCTTAACCCGGCGGCTGTGATAACGTTGGAGATCTTGTTGATAAATCACCGAACGTGCTGCTGCGAGATCACGCTCCTCATCCAACAGGTCAAGTGATTCTTGACGTGCCTTCTCATTATCAGCTTCAACATAAGCTGCCACACGGGGCGAGTCGTGACGTATGTCACTAGGAAGACCCGCCTCTGCTCCATAAACCATGAAGAAAGGCGTATAACCTGTAGATCGGTTAGGTGTGGTGTTAATGCTCCATAACACAGAAGGTAACTCCTCCACCCAACAACCTGGTGTCCGCTTTAAAGGAACCATAAGCCGGGGTTTAATACCTCGCAAGATTTCTTGATTTTCCCTTTCCGTTTGACCATTAGATTGGGGGTGAGCCACTGATGCTACATCAAGCCGGATGTGCTCACGTTGGCAAAATTCCTCCATCTCACCCTTTGACAGATTAGTACCATTATCAGCTATAATACTGTGTGGAAAGCCAAACTGGAATATCACCTTTTTGATGAACTGAACCGCCGTGGCCGCATCACACTTACTGACTGGCTCTGCTTCTACCCATTTGGTAAACTTGTCAACTGCCACTAACAAGTGAGTCTTTTTGTCCTTGGATCTTTTAAAGGGTCCAACCATATCGAGCCCCCAAGTCACAAACAGCCAAGTTATTGGAATCATCCTCAACTCTTGAGCCGGAATATGAGCGCGGCGTGCAAATTTTTGACAACCATCGCACCTCTTGACTAAATCCTCAGCATCAGCATGAGCTATTAACCAATAGAAACCATGACAAAAAGCTTTAGCCACCAAAGATTTTGAACCGGCGTGGTGACCACAATCCCCTTCATGGATTTCTCGCAAAATCTCACAACCCTCGTGAGGAGAGACACAACGCTGAATTGCCCCTGTGACGCTGTAACGATGTAACTCCCCATTGATTATGGCCATTGACTTGGAACGTCGGATTATCTGTCGGGCCAAGGTTTCATCCTCCGGTAACTCGCCCCGGTTCATGTAAATTAGGTACGGGATTGTCCAATCCGGTATAGCCTGCAAAGCTGCCACCAATTGGGCCTCCGGGTCAGGAATAGCCAACTCCTCCTCTATTGGTATCTTAACCGACGGATTGTGTAGGACGTCGAGGAAGACATTTGGCGGGACTGGTTTACGCTGAGAGCCAAGACGACTTAAAGCGTCTGTCGCTTCATTCTTTCGCCGGTCTATATGGTCGACTTGATAACCCTTGAAATGACCAGCCACTATGTCCACCTCTCGTCGATATGCAGCCATGAGTGGGTCCTTAGAATCCCAAGTGCCAGATACCTGTTGAGCCACCAGGTCCGAGTCACCGAAGCACTTAACCCGGCTTAAGTTCATCTCCTTAGCCATCCGAAGACCGTGGAGTAAGGCCTCATACTCAGCTGCATTATTAGTACAAGGGAACATTAAGCGAAGAACATAACAAAACTTGTCACCTCGTGGGGAAGTTAGTATAACTCCAGCCCCCGAGCCCTCCAATTGTCTGGATCCATCAAAGTGAACAGTCCAATACATGTTATCTGGCTTTTCCTCTGGTGCCTGCAACTCTGTCCAATCATTGATGAAATCCACGAGTGCTTGAGATTTGATCGTTGTGCGAGGTGTATATTTGAGCCCATGAGGCCCAAGCTCAATAGCCCATTTGGCAATCCGGCCAGTTGCTTCTCTGTTTTGAATGATATCTCCCAGAGGGGCTGAACTGACCACTGTGATAGGGTGACCCTGAAAGTAATGTTTGAGCTTTCGGCTTGCCATAAACACCCCATACACCAGCTTTTGCCAATGTGGATACCTCTGTTTTGATTCAATAAGCACCTCACTGATATAATAAACCGGTCGTTGAACCGGATACTCCTTTCCAGGCTCCTTGCGTTCCACCACAATAGCCACACTAACAGCCCGGGCATTAGCAGCCACATATAGCTGTAAAGGCTCTTTATCGATCGGAGCTGCAAGCACAGGCGGCTCCACTAACTGCCTCTTCAAATGCTCAAACGCTTTATCAGCCGCATCGCTCCAGACAAAATTATCCGTTTTCTTTAACATCTGGTATAAAGGGATAGCTTTCTCCCCGAGACGACTGATAAACCGGCTCAAAGCCGCAATCCGGCCGGCTAAATGTTGGACGTCATTGATACATGCCGGTTTAGCCAAAGACGTGATTGCTGAAATTTTTTCCGGATTGGCCTCAATGCCCCTGTTTGATACCAGAAAGCCCAAGAGTTTACCTGCCGGAACACCAAAGACACATTTATCCGGATTGAGCATCATCTTGTAAACCCGGAGGTTGTCAAAGGTTTCTCTCAGGTCATCTATCAATGTTTCCTCTTTTTTGGACTTTATCACGATATCATCCACATATGCATGAACATTACGCCCAATCTGCTTATGAAGACAATTCTGAACACAACATTGATAAGTCGCCTGGGCACTCTTGAGCCCAAAGGGCATGGAGACATAGCAGAAGGCTCCAAAGGGAGTTATAAAAGTTGTCTTCTCCTGGTCCTTAACTGCCATTTTAATCTGATGATAACCAGAATAAGCATCCAAAAAACACAAGCGGTCATAACCCGCCATAGCATCAATAATCTGATCAATACGAGGGAGGGCAAAGGGATCTGCTGGGCAAGCTTTGTTCAAGTCTGTGTAGTCCACACACATACGCCAAGTGCCGTTTTTCTTGAGAACCAGCACCGGATTAGCCAACCACTCCGGGTGAAAGACCTCCACGATAAACCCTGCGGCCAGCAAACGAGCTACCTCTTCACCAATAGCCTTGCGCATTTCTTCGTTGAATCGGCGGAGAAACTGTCTGACCAGTTTAAACTTAGGATCAATATTAAGTGTGTGCTCAACGAGTTCCCTCGGTACACCTGGAATGTCAGAAGGCTTCCATGCAAAGATGTCCCGGTTCTCACGGATGAACTCGATGAGCGCGCTTTCCTATTTGGGATCCAGGTTAGCACTGATGCTGAGCTGTTTGGATGAATCACCAGGAACAAAATCAACCATCTTAGTGTTTGTGGCCGATTTAAACTTCAACACCGGATCGTGCTCTGTAGTTGGCTTTTTCAAAGAAGTCATGTCTGCCGCATCAACCTTGTCTTTATAAAACTTCAGCTCTTCCGTGGCACAAACCGACTCACCGTATGCCGCATCACCTTCCTCACATTCCAAAGCAATCTTCCTGCTCCCATGTACTGTGATGGTCCCCTTATGACCTGGCATCTTAAGCTGCAGATAAACATAACACGGCCTCGCCATGAACTTGGCATAAGCCGGTCGCCCAAACAGAGCGTGATATGGACTCTTGATTTTCACCACCTCAAAAGTCAATGTTTCTTACCTTGAATCATGGTCATCTCCAAAGGCCACCTCTAGGGCTATCTTGCCCACTGGATATGCAGATTTACCAGGCACCACACCATGAAAAACGATGGTTGACGGTTTAAGATTCTTATCTGTCAACCCCATACGACGGAAGGTATCATAATATAGAATGTTGATACTGCTTCCCCCATCCATGAGCACCTTGGTGAACTTATACCCCCCAACCTGAGGTGCCACCACTAAGGCTAGATGACCCGGATTGTCAACCCGGGGTGGGTGATCCTCTCTACTCCATAAAATGGGTTGCTCACACCAGCGCAAATACTGAGGCACAGCCAGTTCAACAGAGTTCATGGCCCTCTTGTGAAGCTTCTGATCATGCTTGCACAAGCTAGTGGTGAAGACATGATACTGCCACTATTTAACTGCTTCGGATTGCTCTGGTAACCCGACTGCTGCTGCTGCTGGCTCCCCTGATGGTTATAACCTTCCTGGTTGTCCTGGTTCCCTTGATTGCTATGTCCGGTTTGATTGCCCTGAAATCCTGAACTGGAGTTGCCGCCTCCATAACCCGGCCCATGAAAACCACCTCCTGAACCGCCGGGCTGGCCATTGTCGTACTGAAACATATTGGAATTCTTGAATTCTCGCATGATATAACAATCCTTCCAAAGATGTGAGGCTGGCTTCTCCTTTGATCCATGCTTTGGACAAGGTTGATTTAACAAGCGCTCCAGATTGGGGCCTGAACCTCCGCCCCACTGGGGTTGCTTTCCCTTACGACGCTGACCGTTTTCCTGAGCATTGGTGTTAGCCACAAAGTCCAAACTTTTGTCGGCCTTGTGCTTACCATTATTCCCATGACCTGTCGGGTTATGCTGATGTCCCTTGGTGTTGCCATTCTTTTTCCCTTTCCCCGGTTTGTCCTCCTCTAAGTCTGGGTCTTTGGTATTATCTGAATCGGCATATTTAACCAAAGCAGTCATAAGCGTTGACATATCATTGTAGTGACGTTTGAGCCTTCCTAACTTCTGTTTGAGCGGCAGAAACCGGCAATTGCCCTCCAATGTTAACACTGCAGTGTCTGCATTGATGCGATCCGACGAATGCAGAATAGCTGAGACTCGTTTCACCCAATGGGTTGTAGACTCCCCATCCTCTTGGACACAAGCGCCCAGGTCCACAATTGACATAGGCTGCTTACAAGTATCCTTAAAGTTCTGGATAAACCGGTGCTTCAATTCGGCCCATGATCCGACAGAGTTAACTAGTAAGCTTTTCAACCAAGTACAAGCTGTCCCTTCCAACATCATGCTGAAGTATTTAGCACACACCGCTTCATCCACATCTAACATCTCCATTGCCATCTCATAGCTTTCAACCCATGCCTCTGGTTGCAAATCGGCGGTGTAATTGGGTACCTTATGAGGGCCTTTAAAATCCTTGGGCAGTCGCACATTACGTAAAGTGGGGGTGAGACACGGCACCCCTAAGGAACTGAATACCGCACCTGGCTCTACTGAAGCAGTAGGGTGAACCGGAGTAGGTTGACGGGCTCCATGCAGAGCTGCTAACTCGGCCTCTCGACGTGCACGACCATGATCCACCACATCCTGCGCATTAGCACCTCCACCTACCGGGTTGTACCCTCGTGGCGAGTTACGGCGACGTGCACTGCTTGACATGGCTGGTTCATCCTCAACGTTCCTGCTGTAGCTCCGGCTCAGGCGAGGGGTGGAAATGAATCCTCTCACGACTATGCGAATAAGCCTGCTGCTGGTTTAAAGCTGTTTGAAGGAGCTCTCTGGCCCGTCGTGCCTCAATCACAACCGGTGACTCATCGTCGGTTGGGAGGGCTACCAATCGTGAAGCGGCAGCCACAATGTTGTCCAATGGGTTGGAGTAATGCCCCGGGGACATCGGAACATACTGTGGCACAATGTTGTTCTGACGAGGCGGGTCCATCATGCGCGGCTGAACCGGCGCTCCTGTTCCCGGCGCCTCCGTCCGGTTTAACACTGGCTGGTTACTAGTTCCTGCTCCTGGCGTGTTGAAAAGATTTCTTGGCTCATAACTCGGTGGGAGATGCGGCCGGTATCTTCTTCTCATGACTTCCTCTGAGGCATTCTGATCCAGCCTAAGCCGGTAGGCCTGAGCTTCCAACACGGCCCATTCAGTAGCCATCCTAGCGTTCTCTGCTACTAGGTCTGCTTTAGCCTGAGTTATCTGATCTTTCACCTTTGCGATCTCCGCATTGTGCTGGTCCCGGGCTGCTGCATCCACCTCCACGGCCATCAATGTTGCCAAAGTGTCGAACAAGTTAGACAGAACTTGAGCCGGAGGTGGCGCAGAGCCCCCTGCTCCCGTCGGTGTTGCTGTTGCTGAACCAGGGAGCATTGCCGCGGCGGTTGATGAATGGGGTGTTGATTGTGTACCAGCCATGAAGATAGCAACCCGGTTTGGCAAATCAAGGGGGTCTGGAATACTGTTGCCATTGGAACCTCCGCTAATCCGGTCGTCCTGCAACTGATATAGCGATTTGGTCTCTCCAGTTGAAGACTCGTCGTTAGAGCAGACAACGGTTTCTCCATCAGATGCCAATCCATCCTCATATTCTGCTCCATGGATGACACCTACGAAAATATGCCTTGCTGCGGGCTGAACCGGGGAAGGGCTTGCACGTTGAGCCGTCTCGATGATGTCGGTGCAGGTGTCCGGCTCAGGGCCCGGTTCGCCAATCTTGCCGATGAAGACGTGAATCCCACCAAAGGGGACCCGGTATCCGTATTCGATTGAACCGGCCTCGGGGCCCCATCCTACGTCATCGATGTAGAGCTTGCCGCGATGACTCTTCGTCATCCGGCCCAAAACGTATCCCTTGAGTCCATCAAATCTTCCCTTCAAGAACTTGAAACCATCGTGCGATAGCCCCACGGTGGGTGCCAACTGTCGTGGGTTTGTCACGGCAGATGTCCTCGTGAAAGGACTTAGTCGTGGAGCCATCGCTATGGGTTAGTTTAAAGGGGTTAAACCGGACAAGGGACACGGGGAATTTTATACTAGTTCAGCCCCTTCGATGAAGGTAAAAGCCTACGTCTAGTTGTGATTGGTATTGCTAGGGTTTCGATGACCAGGGAGTGAATCCGCTTTGCCTGGCTCTCGAGTTGTTATCTCTTGTCCTCAAACCCCGGCCGGGTCGTCCCTTTATATACTAGGTTGACACCCGCCGGTTTATAGAGTCCCGAGGCCGGATCATGGATGTGTCCGGCTCGGTCTCTATTCCTCTAACTTACAATACAAGTTACATGAAAGAGTCAGTTTACATCTACATGCCTTCGTAAAGCGCCTCCATCCTCACGTCTTCATGGGCTTCTATCTTCATGGAGCTAACCCGGCCACTCCTAGCCGGTTTACCTCCAGTAATCATATCCCCAACAACTCTTGGAACATCGCATATGCTCTGTAACGTGCAAAACATCTTTGAAGTCCTGGTTCTAAGACGTAAAGCAGGGCACGCTGAACTATAGAGTAGTCATCAGATCGAGTCTGCCAGACGTTCATAACATCTGCAGCAGGTCTGAGCGGTGCATCAAGGACATTATTCTTCTATGCAGCAATGAGGATAATCCTCAAGTTATGGACCCAGTCCATGTAGTTGCTACCATCATCTTTCAACTTAGCTTTCTCTAGGAACGCATTAAAATTCAGGGGAACGGTAGCACGGGCCTTTGATTTACAACATAGATATGCAAAACTATTAAGACTAAGTTCATGATAAATTAAGTTCAATTAATCAAATTACTTAATGAAATCCCACTTAAATAAACATCCCTCAAGTTATCTAAGTGATACATGATCCAAATCAACTAAACCATGTCTGATCATCACGTGAGATGGGGTAGTCATCAATGGTAAACATCTCTATGTTATCATATCTACTATATGACTCACGTTCGACCTTTCAGTCTCCAGTGTTCTGAGACCATGTATGTACATGCTAGGCTCGTCAAGTTTAACCCAAGTATTCTGCATGTGCAAAACTGTCTTACACCCATTGTATGTGAACATAGAGTCTATCATACCCGATCATCACGAGGTGCTTCGAAATGACGAACTTTGGCAACGGTGCATACTCGGGGAGAACACCTTTATCTTTAAATTTAGTGAAGGGATCCTCTTATAACGCTACTGTTGTTCTAAGCAAAATAAGATGCATAAAGGATAAACATCACATGCAATCAAAAAATATGTGACATGAAATGGCCATCATCATCTTGTGCTTTTGATCTCCATCTCCAAAGCATCGTCATGATCTCCATCATCACCGGTTCTACACCTTGATCTCCATCATTGCGTAGGGGTTGTCTCGCCAACTATTGATTCTATAACTATTGCTAACGCATAGCGATAAAATAAAGCAATTACATGGCGCTTGCATTTCATACAATAATTAAGAGACAACCCTAAGGCTCCTGCCGGTTGTTGATATTACAAAACATGGTCATCTCATACAATAAAGTATATCACATCACGTCTTGACCATATCACATCACAACATGCCCTGCAAAAACAAGTTAGACGTCCTCCACTTTGTTGTTGCAAGTTTTACGTGGCTGCTACGGGCTTCTAGCAAGAATCGTTCTTAACTACGTAGAAACCACAACGGTGATTATCAAGTTTGTTGTTTTAACCTTCTTCAAGGATCGGTCGTAGTCAAATTCGATTCAACTAAAGTAGGAGAAAACAGACACACGCCAGCCACCTTTATGCAAAACAAGTTGCATGTCAATCGGTGGAACCTGTCTCATGTGCGTGCACATGTAAGGTTGGTCCGGGCCGCTTCATCCCACAATGTTGCCGAATCAAAATAAGATATTGGTGGTAAGTAGTATGACTATCACCGCCCACAACTCCTTTGTGTTCTACTTGTGCATATCATCTACGCATAGACCTGGCTCAGATGCCATTGTTGGGGAACATTGCATGGAAAACAAAAAAATACGCACACGCAAGATCTATCCATGGAGATGCATAGCTACAAGAGGAGAGAATGTGTCTGCGTACCCTCGTAGAACATAAGCGGAAGCGTTTATTAATGCGGTTGATGTAGTCGAACTTCTTCGCGGTCCAACCGATCAAGTACCGAACGTATGACACCTCCGCGTTCAGCACACATTCAGCTTGGTGACGTCCTTGCCTCCTTGATCCAGAAAGACGGGCGAAGTAGTAGATGAGTTCCGGAAGCACGACGACGTGGTGACGGTGGTGGTGATGCTATCTCTGCAGGGCTTCGCCTAAGCACTCCGAAAATATGACCGAGGGACAAAATTGTGAAGAGGGGTGCCGCACACGGCTAAGAGATTGTCGTGGCTTTGTGTGGCGCCCCCTCCCACATATATATAGGTGGGGAGAGGGGAGGCAGCCAGGAGGCGCCCCAAGGGTGGCCGAATCCTCCTTGTGCTCATGCCCTTGACCCCCTCCCCTTTCCTTGTTTGTGCGCGGGAGGAAGGCGGTGGGAGGTGGCGCCTGCCCCCCCCCCCTTCCTTTCTCTCATGAGGAGGGAAAGGCGGGAGGGGCCAACCCTCCCCCTTCCCTTCTCGTAGGACCGGTGGCCAGGGAGAGGGGCGCACCGGCCCCTTGTGGGCTGGCGTGTTCCCCCTTTGCCCCATTAAGTCCATATAGCCTCCCGGGGCTTCCCGGAACCCCTTCTGGTGATCCGATGACTACTCGGTACCTCCCGAAACTCTTCCGGTGTCCAAATATCATCGTCCTATATATAAATCTTTACCTACGAATCATTTCGGACCTCCTCATCATGTCCGTGATATTATCCGGGACTCTGAACAATATTCGGTCACCAAATCACAAAACACATATAATACTATATTGTTAACGAACGTTAAGCGTGCGGACCCTACGGGTTCGAGAACTATATAGACATGACCGAAACACCTCTCCAGTCAATAACCAATAGCGGAACCTGGATGCCCATATTGGTTCCTACATATTCTACGAACATCTTTATTGGTCGAACCTTATGACAACATACGTAATTCCCTTTGTCTGTCGGTATGTTACTTCCCAAGATTCGATCATCGGTATTTTCATACCTAGTTCAATCTCGTTACCGGCAAGTCTATTCACTCGTTCTGTAATACATCATCTAGTAACTAACTCCTTAGTCACTTTGCTTGCAAGCTTCTTGTGATATATATATATTACCAAGAGGGCCCAGAGATACCTCTCTGATACTCGGAGTGACAAATCCTAATCTCGATCCATGCCAACTCAACAGACACCTTCGGAGATACCTATAGAGCATCTTTATGATCACTCAGTTATATTGTGACGTTTGATAGCACACAAGGTATTCCTCTGGTATTCGAGAGTTGCATAATCTCATAGTCGAAGGAATATGCATTTGACATTAAGAAAGCAATAGCAATAAACTGAACGATCATATGCGAAGCTAACGGATGGGTCTTCTCCATCACATCATTCTCCTAATGATGTGATCCCGTCATCAAATGACAACACATGTCTACGGTTAGGAAACCTTAACCATCTTTGATTAACGAGCTAGTCTAGTAGAGGCTTACTAGGGACACGTATTTGTTTATGTATTCACACATGTATCTAAGTTTCCGATCAATACAATTCTAGCATGAATAATAAACCTTTATCATGAATAAGGAAATATAATAATAACAACTTTATTATTGCCTCTAGGGCATATTTTCATCAGCCCAATGAAGGTTCAACTCATTTTGATTGAATGTATACTTGAAATACTTGTCATCCGTGACTATGTTGCGCTATCAACGGATTAACCGGCCCAGCAGCACAGGCAGGTGCCCAGGTTTCACGACGACACAACAAATCAGATAGCTACATAATAGACCCCAAAATTATTTGCGAAATCACGCATAGTTCAATTGCCTAAAATGGTTAGTTTTATAGCATTTGCAGGTCGAATCTTTGAGGGAAGAGCTTGGGCTAGAGCAGCTCCTTCCGCCCATTGAGGAACTGTGATCTCAGATCAGGTAAGTCTTGTTTGGCTTTGTCAGACGAAAAACCTTCCGGCAGCAGTGCTCCCCGGCTTCTGCCTAGAACATGTTGCGCCTTCAAAGCTGCTCGCCGACTCGCCCACTGATCACTGGGTAATTTGTTGGACAGAGAGCCTAAGAAGACATGCCGACAAAAAATATAAGATGCATTTGATATGATATCTTGTATATATTGATTTGGTGTCAATTTCTAAATTGATGCAATGGAAGATTGAACTGATATTGAATTGAAAAAAGAACTCTGTGTAAGTATCCATCGAACTCGCAAATTGATGCAATTTTATATCAGTTTTATTTTGTCTTGTAAGAATAGAAGATGGAGATAGTTTGTCATATGTGTCGGCAACAGGAGCGTATGACACATATGAGAGGCATAGATGAAGGCAACTATTAATTTGGTACTTCTTTATATCCATTTTTTTATGTTTTATCTATTTGGTTCTATCGCTAAGCATTGAGTTTCAATTAAACATGAAATCGAGCAAATTTTTCTAAGCTTCTGAATGAGGTATTTTTGGACAGTTATGATGTATATTTTGGGATAGTCCTTTGGTTATAAAACTTTTAAAAAATTTAAGGTTCCATTGTATTTCGTCCCGTGCCCCCGAATTCTTAGAGACAACCCTGTTAATATTGTACAATTGTTTGACGTTGAACTAGAATAATGTCCGTGCGTTGCAACGGGATATAAATATTGTAGTACGTTAGCTTGTGATTTACCTATCAATGATAATGTGATTTTGTAAATAAATGTTCATCAAATCATGACCGTGCATTATCTTATATTTTGATTAGAAGTTTGGTAAGTAAATTAAAGTGGAATTAGTTCAGAAGGTACGTAAATTAAGATGATTGATTGTCATATAAATGAAAGGTTGGATGAAAGGATTGTGGAGAGAAAGGTGAAACGAAAACCTTACGTTCTTTTTAAGTAATAAAGATAAGTATAAACCACTCTCCTCCATCAAGTGATTAACAACTCACAGTTAACAAATTAGAAGGCAGTGCGAATGTATCAAATACTTCCTATGACAAATCGCTGGTGAGCAAAAAGGGAAGAACGATTGTCCGTGTCCAGGCAGGCCGAGACCACCCGCGGAGTGAGACGATACGAGCAGGAGCAGCTGCTGCTTGCGTGGTGTTTCCTAAAGAGAACAGCTGTTGCCGCTAATCTTGACCTAAAAAGGCTCAATTCTTAGTTACTACTTCCTCGGTTCTGAATTACTTGTCACAGAAATGGATATATTTAGATGTATTTTAGTTTTAAATACATCAATTTCTGAGACGAGTAATTTAAAACGAAGGAAGTACGCAGAAATGGATGTATATAAATGTATGTTAGTTTTAAATACATCAATTCTTGAGACGAGTAATTTGAAACGGAGGAAGTATAACTTGGGTCTAGGTGGGTCTGGGCTGTGGCCGAGTCCAGTCCATTCGTACATGAGCCACATGCCTTCACGTGGGCTAATCGGATGTCCTCCTTCACGTGGGCTTAAAGTGGGTGGTGCACGCTGTGACTGCGAGGGGTACGAAATAGATAGTTCACACTGTGTTCACGTACCGTGCAGCCCTCTCATTTATAGTTGTCTTCCATGGTTATTATGTCGTGCACCTTTTTTTTAGAAAAGAGGCTTCTCAACAGATACTTGATTTTTCCCACACACACAAAGAAGAAATCCTTGATTTAGGGCCTGTTCGGCAATCATCCACTCCACAAACTAGTCGCTCCACTCCGATCCGCGCAGGAAGCACTCTCTAGATCAAACTCCTCATGGAAGAACCGTTCGGCTGGCTCTTCGGCGGAGCGCTGGTCCGGTCTCTGTTTTTTTAGGACTGGTTAGCGATAGAGATAGGCGAGAAAATAAAATAGAGTTGTACCGTTTGGTTGGTGTCACTTGGCGGTGGCACTCTCGGTAATTTTGACCAGCTCCCGATTCTGCTGAAACGGGGAGCGAGGCTTATGCTGCTCCGCAGAATTGCATTGTGAGCCGCTCCGCTCTCGATTGTCAGATTCTGAGAGCTGTTGTGTTCGAGACAGCTCCACCCGCTCCGATCACGGAGTTCGGAGCTGGAGTGTTACCGAACAGGCTCTTAGGCACTATGTGATGTCATGATATGTTTATTCGCGCTTCATAACGAACTTAAAATATTTTTACCAAGTTGCTTATCATGTTATCGCGCTTCATAACAAACTTAAAATATGTTTACCAAGTTGCTTATCATGTTATCGTTCTTATTAATAATTGGTGAGTTTACTCATTATCAAGGCCTACCGGTATCCACGGCAGGAAATGGGAGGAACTCCTCCTTGTTTGTGTAGTCGGGACAACAAGTAGGGGAAAGTATTCAGTACACCCAGCCATTTGGTGCTAGTGCACCTGGTTTTAAACAAGCATATTAAGGAATATTAGGAAATGATTTTTTTGAAACAAAATATGGTTTTTTAATACAACACAGACGCAAACGCTTATACATACGCATATACATTCACCCCTATGAACGCATGCACGTACACCTTACCCTTATGAACATCTTTAAAAGACTAAGCCGGCACATCATTTTGAGATTAACAAAGTCGTCATAGACACCTTCATAGTTGATGGGAACGCCTTCTTCTACTAAACGCGCATCGCTGGAAAGTCTGAAATAAATTCAGAAAAATGCGAGCACCAGTGTCAAGTCTAGGATTTGAACCCTACTTGAGCGTGAATGCTATCTCTTGTTGAATCTTTCCTCCACAACGCGCGTGTATGGACCGGCCCAATAGTTTGTTACCCATTTCGTTTGTTCATCGGCCCTTCCTCTATGTGTCCGTTCGGATTTTTTTTTGTTCTTTGTTCTTTTTTTTGTTTGGTTTTCTTATTTCTTCTCAGGGTTTTTTTTCATCGTTATACTTTGTTTTTTGTTTTTCGTTCATTTTTCTTTGATTCCTATTTTGTTTCTTTCATAGTTTTCAAACAATTTTCTTCTTTTTCTACAGCCTTTTGTTTCTTTCTCGATTTTCCATGTTTTTTGTCTTTCTTTGTTTCTTTATAGGTTTTCACTGTTCCATTTTTTTGCACTTGTTTCTTCGGGTTTTTTTTCATTTCCCTTTTTCTTTGGTTTCTTTACCGGTTTTCATATTTTTAAAATTTTATTTGTTTCTTTTCGTTTTAATTCTACACTATTCGTATAAGTCAAGAACATTTTCCTTTTTAATAAATGGTCAACATTTTTTAAACATATATTTAATATTATTCAAATGCTTTATTACCATTTTGAAAATACAAGATTAACATTTTTTAGTACGTGTTCAACATTTTCTATGCATATTTTATTTTTTTCAAATGCTTGATAAATATTTTTCAAATACAAGATTAATATCTTTTAATACATTTTCAAGATTTTTATACATATTTTAAACATTTTCCATGATTAAAATTTCTTTACTAAATGATCAATATTTTTATACACATTTTAATATTTTCAAATGCTTGATTTGTATTTTTCAAATACCAAATATTCATTTTTAATACATGGTCAACTTTTTTCTATACACATTTAATATTTAAAATACTTGATTAAGATTTTTTTAAATAGTCTTTTTCCACATGCTGGATTAATATTTTGTAAAATACATGAGAACCACTATCTTTATACACATTTAACATTTTTCAAATGCTTGGTTAACATTCTTGGAATGCATGGACAATTTTTTTTCTATACACATTTTAACGTTTTCACATGCTTGAATAACATTTTTCAAATAAAAGTTTAGATTTTATTAGTACATGTTCAACTTTTGTTCTGTAGACATTTAACATTTTTCAAATGCTTCATGATATTTTTTGAAAACTTGTTTAACAATTTTTCAAATGCTTGATTAACATTTTTAAGTATAATATCAGCTTTCTTATACATATTGTATATTTTTTTAATATAATTTTTCGTATATATGAGAAACATTTTTATACACATTTAACATTTATCAAATGCTTGGTTTGCATTTAAAAAATGTTTGATGTACTTACTTTAAAAAACATTTAAATAGAGCATTTGCAAGTGTAAACAAAAGTAAAAAATAATTAAAAAAAAGTAAAAAATAAAACAAGGAAGTGGCCTCCCGCGCGCATGGCCGGCGCGTTTAGGGGGGCACCTAATGTGAGAACACACTAGGTCTCTCTATAACCGAGACATACCGCTGCCCCTGGAGTTTAACCAGGAGAGGTCTTCTCAACACGAGAGCTATATCTCCTTCACATGAGATGGAGGCTGCTCTCGCTTTCGGTACAGCGCGTTAGGTTCGCAGCCCATTAGTAGCTCGCGTTAGGTTTGCTCGCTGTAAGTTTCCTTTGGGTTATTCCTTCTTCTTTTTTTTCTTTCCGTTTTTCTCCAGTCTTTTAGTTTTTCACTGGTTTTTATTTCTTTACTTCGCTATAACTTTAGCTTTCCTTTTTTTCACCCGATTTTCCCGTTTCTTTCTCTTTTTTCATAGATTTATTGGATTTTCCTTTTTTTCTATGGTTTCTTTGATCTTTATCTTTTTTATTTCTTTTTGCACTGTTTTTCTCCGATTTTCTAGTTTCCTTTTCTCTTTGGTTACCTTTTTTTATTTGTAATTTTAGTCTTTTGCAACATATGTCTACATTTTTGTTACGCATTTTTCATTTTTGTAGACAGAAAAACATTTTTAATACTGTTTAACATTTTTACATACATAAATATTTTTTCACATAAACGTTTTGGTTTATATTTTTTTCATACACATTGTACATTTTTATACATTTAATAATTTATAATACAGGTTTATATATGGTCGCACTATTCGTCATCCTGGGTGAGGAATAGTTATTTTTCACCCTCCTCTATTTTATCATCAATGCCCCGTAATTTCACGTTCCATAAGTTTTATCTTATTTCCAACATAAAAAGAGACTGTAAGAAAATATATAATCATCATAAAAAATATTTTATGTTATGTAAAATTACAAATGTAAAAATATAGTGTAAAATACACATAAACTGCAAATTTTCTTGTCTTATAACCTATATTTTTTTTTCTTATGCCAAATTTTACGTAGTGAATCAACAAGAATGTAACTATTTGAATTCCAAACGTAATTTAATTATGAAATCATCGTAAGATTATCTCGGGTGAAGAATAACTTATTCTGCACCATGAGTGATGAATAGTAACACTATATATATATATATATATATATATATATATATATATATATATATATATGATTAACATATTTCTTCAAATATATGTTTTAATCTATATTTCTTTATACGCGTTGTACATTTCTTCAAACTTTTAATACAGGTTTAACATTTTTAAACGTATATTTTTGGATGTGTAATTTTTTCATACACATTGTATATTTTTTGTATACATCAGAAACATTTTACATAAACATCCATAAATGAATAATATTTTCTTAAACTTTTTTTGAACACAGTACAAACGCAAACGCTCATGCATACGTGCATACAGTCACCCCTATGAAATCACACACGAACAGTATCACAATGAACATCTTCGAGAGACTGAGCCGGCATATCATCTTCAGATTTATGAAGTCACCCTAGGTGCCTCGTCACCGACAGGGACGTCTCCTCCCACTGAAAGTTGATCGCCGGAAATTCTGAAATAAATCCAGGAATAATGCAAGCACCAGTACTTGAACCCTGGTGCCATTGTCCCTCTAACTATCCAAGCACACGTTTTCTTAAACTTATTTATGTCTATTTTTTCCATACACAACGTGCATTTTTTGTAGTATACATTTCTTCGCATACATCGGAAACATTTTTTGTACACATTTAATATTTTTAAATGCAGGATTTTTTTTTAAATGTATGTTAAATTACGTTTCGTAATATAGATGATTAAATATTTGAAAGTACAAATAAAATGTAAAAAAACAGGGATACAACAAGGCAATGGCCTTCCCCATGCCTGGGCCGGCCCAGTCTGGCGCCCGCCTTCAGGCGAGGCTGCGCTCTGTCTCGCCTGAAGCAAGACATAGACGTGACCCTACTTGAGGACTCGAGCAATGCTTTGGTTAGGGTGTTAGGATGCGAAATCACTAATTGAGTATTAGTCCTTTCAAAGATCACTTCCACCCATGTTACGACAAGTGAAGAGTTTTTTTAGATTAGTTTATTCAATACATTTTTATCTCTTAAACCGTGCGGCCAAATCTCGAATCATTTTCATCCTTGGATTCCTCGCATTGAGATCTTAAAAACTAGATCCCATGTTGAAAGATTTTGAAGAACTTGTTTTCACGAAGAAAAAAACGTGTCTCTCGCGGAAGAAAAAAAAATGTGTTATTTTTTTGTTTTCGAGAGGCACGGCCATGCCTCTCACGCAAGCAAAAACCGCCCCTTTCGAGGAAGCAAAACCGTGCCTCTCGCGGAAGGAAAATAAGTTTTTTTTGGTTTTCAAAAGGCACGGCCGTGCCTTTCGCGAAAGCAAAAAAAGACACGTCTTTTTACGTAAAAAAATAAAAAAAATTGTTCAAGAGCTAAGGAAGGCCGGCAGAAAACCAAAAAACCCCAAAAACCCATCTAAAAAGCCGAAAATGCATGCGAAAAAAAATCCAAAGAAAACGCCCAGAACGCGACACGTGGCGTGTCGCGCTCTCAGCCCACCCCAAGTGACCCTTGGGGAGGCTTCCGAACGAGGCTCCTCAATTAGTTGCTCTTGTTAGCATGTAACTAGTAAAAAGTGGCATTGGTACCCCTAAAAAATAGTGGCATTGGTCTTGATCCATGATCAAGCGAGCTTTTCTTTGGGTTGTAATTATGTGGCCTGAGAAATGCGTGAAATTTCTAGGGACCTAGAATATTGCATTGTGAATGGCATCTATGGACAACTTAAGAGCAAATCGTGGTTTCAATTATTGAGACCACTTGGCCTCTAAAACTGTTAAAGATGACCACGTTGAGCACAATTCATATTTTTCTGCGCGTTGCGGTAAATAGTCGCTGGTTCGCATGGGGATCCTAGCTGTGGTTGTTTGGACTTCCTGGTTTGAGGAGCCTTCCGGGATTTTTCGGTCTCGTTCAGGTCCATTTTTTCATTTTTATTTTTCCTTCTTTTTTTTGCGAAACAAAAGATCTTGCATTACTCAGCACAGTTTACGGGATTATATTCTCGTTCTACAATATCTCGAACTACTTCCGGACCAGAGTCAAGCCAAACAACCGTTCGGCGTTGTGTTCTTCCAAAATTAGCCAGGGAATGACTAGCAAACTCACAGCATCGACGAGAATGAGTAATGCAAGAGCTTCTTTCCTCCATAAAACTGATGATCTCCTTCACGATGAACGAAAACTTGGACTTGTTGCTAGAACCTCCGACTATCATCTGGACTGCTTGAAGACAATCCAATTCTATATCTAGAGGCAGCATGCTCCATTGGATTGCAAGAGAAATCCCCTCTCTCAAAGCTAGCAGTTCAGCTTCAAAAACATCATTACACCTATATATATGTCTACAGGAGCTAAAAATTATAGACCCCTCGTGGTCCCTCAATATCATTCACAACCTGCCTCCTCTCCTAACACCGAAGCATCAGTATTTAATTTCACCCGTCCAACACTCGGCTTCGTCCACAGTGCATCTGCAGCCACAACTGTCTGGAGTCTTTTATGGCTCTTCTCAAGGCCTATATTCAGCACCACTTTGCCCTTGATCAGGTCATCGCTAGGGTTGGAGTTAATTGCAGATAAAGAGGAGAGGTAACTGGAGAGGAAACGGACAGAAACTTCCATTGGTGGCGGCCTTTTATGGTGCACCAACTCGTTTCGAACAAACCAAATCCTCCAACACAGCATCATCACAAAAGCTCTGCCTTCCTCATTTGTTTCAGCTAGAAGATGGATGAACCAATCAGGCCCCACATATTTTAGCATGATCCTGGAAGGAAGGTTCCACACCTTTGCCATCAATTTCTATAGGATCACTGCATGATTGCAGGAGCAGAAGACATGGAACGAATCCTCATCCTCTCTACCGCACACTGGGCATAAAGGCGAGACTTCCAACTTGCGTTTAACTTTGTTGGTCCAGTTCGCTAAAGAATCAGTAGCTAATCTCCATGCGAAGCTCTGAACTTTTGGGGGAACCAAGCTTTTCTATATGTGATTCCAAACTGCTCTCGTGCCATCCGGAGAAGAGCTTGAAGAATGCTCCTGATGGTTTGAAGGTTCATCGCTAGCAAGTTTGTACGCACTCCGGACAGTAAAAATATCGCTTCTTTCAGGCGCCCAGACTAGAAAATCCTCCCCAACTCGAGGTGATGGGCGAATCTTCAGTATCTCAACAATGTCCACCGGTAGGAAGTACTGCTGTAACTTCACCAAGTCCCAGTTACCACGGAAATCCATAAGCTCCGAGACCCACTTAAGGCGGCATCTACCCCGCGCAGAAATCAGTCCACCTATAGGCTCACGCGCCACCTAGCGGTCTCGCCATATACGGACATGTTGGCGAGTGCCAATCCTCCATACCATGCCTTTTTTCAAGAGTTCTAGGCCATGGGTGATCGCTTGCCAAGTAGGTGATGGATTCCCAGAAAAGACTGTGTCCAAAAGCTGTCCATTGGGAAAATATTTCGCTTTTAAGAGCCTGGCGCACAACGAGCTTGGGTACTCAAGAATCCTCCAAGCTTGGCGAGCCAGCAGGGCTTGATTAAACATGCGAAAAACTTTAAAGCCTAAACCCCCTTGTTTCTTAGGTCAAGTAATTTTATTCCAACTGTACCAGTGGGTCTTTCTCTTGCCCTCCTCAACTCCCCAATAGTAATGGCGGCTCATGCGATTTAGATCATCACAAAGTTCCATAGGGAGTTTAAACACGCTCATAATATACGTCGGGATGGATTGCGCAATCGCTCTAATGAAAACTTCCTTGCCAGCTTGCATGGGATAACCATCATACGCAAACAGCCGCTCTGCCATTTTTACCTGTAGATTCTGGAATTTCCCTTTTGACATTCTGCCATCCGGAGTGGGTAGGCCCAAATACTTCTCCTCAAACCCACTTGAGGTGACTTGCAGCAGATTTTTTACAACTTCTATAGTGTCACTAGGGCAGGAGTTACCAAACAGCATAGAACATTTTGTGGGATTTAGGAGCTGCCCAGTAGCAGCTGCATATTTTTCCTTCTTTTTATGCTGGTTTTCTTTGGGGTTTTCTTTTTCTCTTTTTATTTTCAAGTTTATATAAACGTTTATCAATCTAAAAATACATGATTAACATTAAACAGTTTGTATTTTTCAAAAAAAACTCCAAAATTTGATTGTAATTTTAAAATGTGTTCACTTTTTTTAAAAAATTGTCTTTCGATTTCCAAAAAGTGTGCTCATTTACATTGTATAGAAGTTGCGTCAATTAATTTGGATCCGTGGGAGTACATGTTTTCCAAAAAATGTTTGGAACGTTCAGCAATTATTAACTTTAAAAAATGATTGGGATTTCATAATTTTTTGGTGTTTTTCATAAATGTTTGCAATTTCACAATTTTTAAAATTGTTCACATTTTTCAAATAAATAGGAATTTATAAATATGATTGTGTTTTCAAAAAATATTCAGAATTTCAAAAATCGATCACTTGTTCAAAAAAAATCAAATTTTTCAAGAAATATCGAAAGTTTGTAAAAGAATGTTTTAGATCTGCCACTGCACTGAGTTCTTAAATATTTGCACTACCCATCAGTCACCAACAATAATCAGCCGAGTAAAATGCATCATAAGTCCTAAAACTATCGGAGGTGTGTCAGTTTAGTCCTATAACTTTGAAACTGCACTTTTGGGTCCTAAAACTATCAGAAGTGTGTCAGTTTAGTCCTATAACTTCGAAACTGCACTTTTGGGTTCTAAAACTATCAAAGATGTGTCAGTTTAGTCCTATAACTTTGAAAGAGTAGTTGTGGGTCTCAAAACTATGTAAGTTTCTTCCTCTTAGGTCCTAAGCTTGCATGGTTAGCATTGACCCACCAACGAGTCACTTGGAAATGCTTGGATTGTAGCCACGTTGACCTAACCCAATGGGCCCACCAGGTAAATATGCAAAAAAAAACTAGAGCGTTGTCTCGCCTCATTCTCACGCGCTCGTCTTCTCCCACGCACAGAATGCTCAGAGGCGACGGTACAGAGGCCATCATTGAAATGATGGTTTGAGCTCCAGCAAGGAGAGTAGACCGGTCATCTCAGCCTCCCCCAATAGCAGCAGAACGACATGTCGCACAACGTCCAATTGCTACCCACCTATGGCTACTGCTAGGGTTGTGTCACTCTCGACGACCTCTGCGCCAGCTTTGCAGTTTCCGCGCACTCCTCTGTGTCGCCCGACAGCTCACCACCTATGACCATGCTCGTGCCCAAACAACAGCCTGCACGGCCAACTCTACGGCAAGGGTGTCGGGGCAACGACGATATCATCAAACAGAGAGAGAGAGAGAGGTGGGATGGCGTACTCCATCCCAATTGGCTCGGGATCTCCCCGGCGGCCCCGCCGAGGGAGAAGGATGTCGTCCTTCATGCCGACTAGCTCGGGGTCTCCCCGACGGTCACGCCAAACCTCTCAGGGAGGCTACCGTGCAGCTCATGGCCATGCAGGTGGTGGGCATGCAGGTTGCAGGATACACTGCAACGTGGAAGCGTATGTACCACTTTGGGGGATATAAACACATACAAAGGGCTCATTTGAAAAAATGCACCATGGATGGTGGCCATGCAAGATTAGGACCTCAGATGAACAAACATACATAGTTTTGAGACCCAAAACTGCAATTTTAAAGTTATGAGACTAAAAATGACACACTTCCAATAGTTTTAGGACCCAAAAATGCAGTTTCGAAGTTATAGGACTAAACTGACATACTTTCGATAGTTTTAGGACCCAAAAATGCAGTTTGAAAGTTATAGGACTAAACTGACACACCTATAATAGTTTTAGGACTTATGATGCATTTTACTCTAATCAGCCCTAGTGGCTAGCTACATGCGTTCAACAGTGAGACGTCGTGAGTCCGAATCCTTGCAAATGTGTCGCTTCACCACTTTCTGGTTTTTCTACGTCACATTGTTGCGCTACAAACTACTCGCTTCGGTGACAACGGGGCGGCCCATTCGCAGTCCCTTGTGTGTCGCACGCGCGTTGTGTACACTTTTTTTTGGGGCGTTGTATACACACTTCAACCCATTTCTCAAACGGTACAAGCTAAGGAAGACACACGAATGTTGCTGGGATGGGGGCTGGCCACAACCGAGTTTTTTGTCTCACTAAGCTCCGTCCCTGGACCCAACATTGGGGCGGAAGTTGGAGGTCAGCAGTGCTGGTGCGCTAGTTGATGCATATTTCTTTTTCTTATATTTCTTCTCATTAGTATGTTTATTTTGTTGTTTGCATAAACTAAAGAATATTTCAAAAAGATTTGAGCATTTTTGGTTGGTCCTTTCTTGTGTATTTGTTAGGAACTACTCCCTCCGTCTCATAATATAGAACGTTTTTTAACACTAGTGTAGTGTCTAGTGTCAAAAAACGTCTTATATTATCGGACGGAGGGAGTATATTCCTTTTGTGTTCTCCATATTTTGTTTGTTGTTAATCTTCGTCGAGCTTGCTAAAACAAGTCAGAGTTGGGAGAAGATAAAGGGACGTGACTCGACTAGGGAACATTGCCGAGAAAGTATAATATCTTCATGTTTATCATTCTTGCTACGTGAAATAATGATTAAAGTACTCTCGCAAAAAAATGATTTAAGTAAGAAAAAAATTGGAATATGTTTGGCAGAAAATATATCAAAACAATTACAAAGTAAATAACTTATTGAGAGCGAGAGAAAGTAACTTCTTTTGATAAAACGGAGAAAGTGACTTAAAGACATGAAATGTGGATGCAGTATTGAGTTCTTGGGCTCAGAGGAGCATCGCACCATACTTCCAAAGGGGCCTCCAGGCCACATGCAGGTTCGAAGACTCTCCTAAAGCCGAGATCACGAAAGTAGGCCACGGGGACGTGAGGAGCCCGCCTGAGTTCTCGCTCAAAAGTACATGATACTCAAACTCCAGACACGCTCTGGGGCTACCGACGCTATAATGCACTGGGGGTGGCCACTAGGGGGGAGCCCGGCAGCAGACCCGTCTCGGGGCCCATGAAGATAGGCAAAGACCTGATCACATGAGGGAACCTTGGAGCCCGGATAGTCGGCGAGGGATCATCTTGGAGAGCAAACCAAGGTGGCGGCAGCTTAGATCATGTGACGCCCTTGAATTGATCGTATACTAATCATACACGCAAATGTGTACGATCAAGATCAAGGACTCACGGGAAGATATCACAACACAACTCTAGACACAAATTAAAATAATACAAGCTTTATATTACAAGCCAGGGACCTCGAGGGCTTGAATACCTAAGCTCGAATACACAAGAGTTAGCAGAAGAAATAATATCTGAGTACAGACATAAGTTAAACAAGTTTGCCTTAAGAAAGCTAGCACAAAAGTAGCAATGATCGAAAAGTAAAGGCCTCCTGCTTGGGACCTCCTAACTACTCCTCGAAGCCGAACTCCACGTGGAAACATCCTCGGGATCCTCTGGCTCCTAGACTCCATCATCTGGTTGCGACATCCGAGAAGAATGGAAAAGGGGGAAAAGAGGGAGCAAAGCAACCGTGAGTACTCATCCAAAGTACTCGCGAGCAAGGATCTACACTACATATGCATTGGTATCAATGAAAAGGATAGTATCTGTGGAATGAACTGCAGAATGCCAGAATAAGAGGGGGTTAGCTAGTCCTATCAAAGACTACGCTTCTGGCAGCCTCCATCTTGAAGCATGTAGAGAGAGTAGTTAGTAAGTTCACCAAGTAACAACGTATAGCATAATCCTACCTAGCGATCATCTCCTCATCGCCCTATGAGAGAACGATCACCGAGTTGTATCTGGCACTTGGAAGGGTGTGTGTCGGTGTCAAAACCGGCGGATCTCGGGTAGGGGGTCCCGATCTGTGCGTCTAGGCGAATGGTAACAGGAGACGAGGGACACGATGTTTTTACCCAGGTTCGGGCCCTCTTGATGGAGGTAAAACCCTACGTCCTGCTTGATTAATATTGATGATATGGGTAGTACAAGAGTAGATCTACCACGAGATCAAGGAGGCTAAACCCTAGAAGCTAGCCTATGGTATGATTGTTGTTCGTCCTACGGACTAAAACCCTCCGGTTTATATAGACACCGGAGAGGACTAGGGTTACACAGAGTCGGTTACAATGGTAGGAGATCTACATATTCGTATCGCCAAGCTTGCCTTCCACGCCAAGAAAAGTCCCTTCCGGACACGGGACGAAGTCTTCAATCTTGTATCTTCATAGTCCAGGAGTCCGGCCGAAGGTATAGTCCGGCTATCCGGACACCCCCTAATCCAGGACTCCCTCAGTAGCCCCTGAACCAGGCTTCAATGATGACGAGTCCGGCGCGCAGATCGGGACCCCCTACCCGAGATCTGCCGGTTTTGACACCGACAGTGTGCTTTATTAAGTATCCGGTTCTAGTTGTCATAATGTCAAGGTACAACTCTAGATCATCCTTTTATCGAGGGACACAGCTATTCGAATATATAAACTTCCCTACAGGGGTGCACCACATTTCCCAACATGCTCGATTCCTCTGGCCGGACACACTTTCCTAGGTCATGCCCGGCCTCGGAAGATCAACACGTCGCAGCCCCACCTAGGCACAACAGAGAGGTCAGCACGCTGGTCTAAATCCTATGCGCGCAGGGGTTTGGGCCCATCGCCCATTGCACACCTGCATGTTGCATACGCGGCCGTGAGCATACCTAGCAACCTCCATTACAAAGGAAGTTGCGTTACGTGGTCCAATCAGGCGCGTGCCGCTCAGTCGCTGACGTCAAGAAGGCTTTGGCTGATACCACGACGTCGAGTGCCCTAATTGTTCCTGCGTAATTGGTTAGTGCGTATAGGCCAGCGGCCAGACTCAGATCAAATACCAAGATCTCGTTAAGCATGTTAATTGGTGTAACCACGAACGCCGACCAGGGCCAGGCCCACCTCTCTTCTAGGTGGTCTCAACATGCCTTGTCGCTCCGCCACAAAGTAACAGCCGAGGACCGTCGGGAACCCAGGCCCACTACTACCGGGATGGAACCACACCTGTCCTTTCAGCCCCCACACTGGAATCACTCGCGGGTACTCTACGAGCCGACCCGACTTTAGTCACCACATGTATCATATATCATGTATATAAGTATATACCTGTGATCACCTCCTGAGTGATCACGGCCTGGTAGTATAGCATGGCAGACGGACAAGAATGTAGGGCCACTGATGATAAACTAGCATCTTATACTAAGCATTTAGGATTGCAGGTAAAGGTAACAACAGTAGTAGCAAAGAAAGGCTAAGCATCAGAATAGGATTAACAGAAAGTAGTAACATGCTACACTACTCTAATGCAATCAGTAGAGAGAAGGAATTGGTGATATCGGGTTGATCAAGGGGGGGCTTGCCTGGTTGCTCTGGCAAGAAGGAGGGGTCGTCGTTGATGTAGTCAACCACGGGAGCATCGATAGCGTCTCGGGGTCTACCGGAAAGAAGTAACGGAGGGGGAACATAACAAATAATAGAGCAATCAAAGCATCACAAAGCATAACATGGCAATACACGGTGCTAGGGGTGACCTAACGCGGTATTAGGTGCTACTGGCAAAGGGGCAAAACATCCGGGAAGGTATTCCCGATGTGTGATGTTTTCGGGCAAATGAAACGAAGGTGGAGTGTTGCATGTTTTCTATGCTAGGGACATGCGGCGGACAACGGACTACGTATTCGGATTCGTCTCGTCGTTTTGAGCAACTTTCATGTACAAAGTATTTTCATCAGAGATACGGTTTATTTTATATTAATTTCCAAAGTTTTAATTAATTTTCTGAATTTTCTAAAATTAATATTATTTCGAAATAAAAGAATAAAGTGCTATGGGTACACAAAGAGTGTACCCAGAGAGGTGCATACGTGGCCGACAGTGGGCCCAGTTGACTGGGTCAACTGCCCAGTCAGTAGAGGCTGACTGGTGGGCCAAGATGCTGACTCGGCAGGGTGACTGGGCCGGCCCTATCCACTGGAACAGTGATAGGGCCCCACCTGTCAGTGACAGTGGTCTTAATCTATGGGTTAATAAAAAGGACGATTAATTAAGGGTGTGGGGCCTGACTGTTAGTGACTGTTTAGGTTAGTTAATTAGGTAGTTTAGTTAACTAATAATTACTTAGTGTGTGGGGCCTAGCGGTCAGCGGAACAGAGAGAGGGGTTAGTGGCTAGGTTAGTGGTGCCACGTCAGCGCGCCATCGGCTAATCGTCGGCAACCACAACGACGACAGCGCGCACGGGAGGTGTCGGAATTTATCTACGATGGCTCCTTTCGAACACAGTTTGCACCTACGGCTTTGTGAGGTTCGCACGCATCCAACGGTGGTGTTGGCTGGCTGCGAGATGGCCGGGTTCGATGCCGACGATGAGGTGGAGCGACGGTGGCTTCGGGCTCACTTGGCCATCGGCGATGCAGGGCACGGGGAGAGGAGGTAGGGGTCGCGTTGGAAGGCGGGGAAGGCGAGGAGCACAACACTGTGCTCGGACACGAGCGTTAGTGGCTGTGGCTGCGGCTGCGCCATGCCCGGCGGCGAGGAGCTTCGGCTTCGATGGCGTCGGTGGCTACGGGCACCAACTCGAACGGGGTAGAGAGGGGTTCCGAGAAGGAGCTCACAGTGGATGCATAGAGAAGCTTAGCGCCCTCGGGGATGGCTCAGCCTTGTTGGAATCGATGGCGATGATCGACGGGGCCGAGGACGACGGACATGATGCTGAGCTCGATGCAGGGGGGTCCTAGCTCCAACGGGCGGCCTCACACAATGTAGAGGATGACGGCGGAGCAGAGGGACTCGAAACTAGGAGCCAGGGAGGAAGGTAGCCACGCCGGCAAGCTTCGCCGAGGCGACGAGTGGTTTGGTGTGGCGGACCGACGAGGGAGGAAGCGAGGGGGGAAAGCAGGAGGGCTCTAGGGTTTTGGGGTGTCGGGGAGGGGTTGTTGTCGACCAGGTAGGCGTCGGGGTGCACCGGATGGCCGCCCCGTGGCCATCGGCGCCGTGGACGGGCGCCATGTGTCCACGGGAGTGGGGTGAACAGAGGAAGAGGAACGACGGGGTTAGGTGGGCCGGCCTAGCAACTTCGGCCATTTGGGCCAAGTGGCCTGGGGGGTTTTGCTTGCTTTTTTATGTTTTGTTTTATTTTTATTTATTTCTATTTTCTTTTACTGTTTTCTCTTAGTTTCACCTTATTATAGTTTAAATGAAATACAAAACTAGTTCCTAATTTAGTTTTAATAAATATTCCACTGCCCCAATAGTTTCGGGCAATGAAATGAATTAGCTTAATATTTTATTAATTGAAAAGGCATTTAATTATTTGTTTTTGTTACCGTTTTATTTATTTCAGTGCAATTAAATACTTTATAAAAATGTGGATTCTCCACCAATATTATTTATGCAATATTTGGCACAACCCGAACATTTTAGTTTTAAAAGTTGAAAACCTTTAGCATTTGACTTCAATTCAAATTTGGATTTGAATCGGTTTCGAACTAACGCGAGATTAACAATAGTAACGTGATGATGTGGCATCATTAGCAGAGGTTCAGTGTAACTTAATTATTCGGGCGTCACAATTCTCCTCCACTACAAGAAATCTCGTCCCAAGATTTTAAGAGGTGGAGAGTAAGGGGGAAAGATCTAGTTATGAAATTCTAACGATTCTTCTTGGTCTTGGTTGCTCCTCTCGAAGAGGTCGATCCATTATGTTGTTGTCTTCATCTCTCTGCTTCAGGTCATCTTGATGAAGGCGGCATCCTTTCTTCGGGAATTCCATCATACTTACAGAAAGGATAAGGGGTTGCTTCGGAAGAACGAAACTCTACAAGGTGGCTATCTGGTTTATAACTCGGGGAATGTGGTAGAAAGTAACTCTCGAGTTGAAACTTAAGAAAATATTGAGAGCAAAGTAAGAAGGTACAATAAGAAGTTTCAAGCGGGTAGGAAATTGTTCAATGCGTGGAACATAGTATGAGAAGGGTTCAAAGCAATGGGAATAGGTATCGTGTCTGACTCCAGAATAGGTGATAATAAGGTGGCTCATGAATCTCATTCGAAGCAAGCGGTTGGAATAACTTCGGTAACAGGGGTGTATAAGAGAGTTAGGTTTCGATCCGGTGGAACTGTGGGTTATGGGCCCACCATGTGGGTTAAAAGAAGAAAGGGCGTTGACATCTTGCATGGTCATGATAGCAAAGCATGTTAGAGAATAATCGGTCAGTTATGTTGGCATCATCATTGGTACCAAGGGCGAGGGACGATGAGAACCATTTTCCTGCTCGTTGAAACGAGGCAGACCAATAGGCAAGGTTCTCGTCCAACGGTGGTTACCGGAATGGCATCAACAATAGTAACAGGGTTACACTACACAAGATGGTACACGGAGGTGTTTACATAAGCAGAAGAATATTACTGCTGAGATCATATAGATCACCAGAAAGGTTAAACAAAACAATGGAAAGGAAAATGTGATCATCAGATTAAACATAATAATGGAAAGGAAAATGTGTTTAAACACATATTTCAGGGGTATATCCTTCCCAAGGACGAGCAGAGTGTGATATCCATGGCAGGATAGAAAGTAGTCAACCATTTACGTAATTGGAGAGGAATTTCATGTCATTACCCATACAATGATGTTAGGAATAAATGATAAAGAAAGTTTAGCATTGTGCTTGAACTATTCTTATTGAAGATCAGGGTACCACAGACATGCTTCGAGATAGCATTGACATGGTACACAAAGGATACATCCGGAACAACTTATAGAATAAGTCTTACAATTTCATCATGGAAGAATGGATAACCTTGCTAATAAGGAAACTATAACAACTGGTCCTCCGGCCAGGTGTTTTAGGCATGACATCACCTTACCAGGTTATATAAAAGACCAATGTTATAACTCTTGGAATTATGTTCCAACCACCATATCTGGACGAGATTCCGATCTGATTGGTGTCAGGATACCTCAGACCCGGGATGCCTGCGAAGAAAAGGTTCACACAATTTTATGAGATGGCATTATAAGATTCTCGGGAAAAGAACTATAGAATAAAGTTTCGAAACAAGAGTTCATCATTAACCAAGGAGAAGATAAGGATGTGGCTGATGGATTCAGCGACAGTTCACCGAGATTTCCACAATTATGTTAACAAATATATGAAAATTGTTAGGTCAAATGATATAATGATGTATGCTCTAGGAATGCATACTCAATTAAACATTGATTGAAAGGGGCACCTAAAATATGGGCTTAGGTAGCATGATCAATGTTAGAATAGTGATTCAATAACCAATACACCAAGAATGAATCTATCGTTCATTAACTTACAAGCAATAGGGTTGCTAGAAGTATAGAATCCAAGCAGCATCATCCACTTGTTGGTATCCCAGCTAGAATCAACACGTGGACCAAGAAAGAATGGTGATGGTGAAAAGTATCACTATACCAAGAATTCTTAAGAGGTGGAGCAATTCTCAACATCCTTGACATAAAAGACAGTAATACTTCAAGGTAGAACATAATACACGCTAGATGCAAGCTGCATCCATAACAAGAATAAGTTTGTGACGAAAGGAAGGTAAAGATGTTGTCGATGGTAACTCAAATTACCAAGGGACGAGGATGGTACTTACCATCATGGATTAGATTGATATCCTAGAGGAGTCAAAATGTTGATGATGATCATGGCAAATTTTGTCGAGAGGCTCCACAAAGATGTAATCGATCGGCGATGACATCAAGTCAAAGGAATGATGAAGCGAAAGGTTAATGGAACCAAGGGCGTATGACACAAACTCCAAACCAAGCTTGTTGTTCAAAGCAAAATGATATGATGAGAAAGATCGACGTAAGCTTAGCTAATCGTCAAAAAATGTGCTCCGAGAATAAGGACCAGGTAGTATAGTTAAAATCAGCACTATAATGATATAGCAAATCAAGCTAAGAATGACGTGATCGAGCACAAACTCACAAGTAAAGAAGATTACTAAGAGTTGTTTAATCGCGATGCAGACTCAAATTCAGTAATCTGTGTCCTTGAGTGTTTAATAACTCAGAGGCCGTGAAAAGAAAGAAACAAAATTGGAATTAGTGAGAATGTAGTACTTGATACTTGATGGAGAACTCATAAGAAGTTATGCAGTTCCATGATAATATCGAGATACCAAGGGGGTAATACTCAACGACAAACCAAAGTAGAGGTTGGACTGGGGTATTGCTCTGTAGAGGACAAGTTCTTCAACCTGTCTGAGAAATGGGATCAAAGAAGAACAATATGGTCGGAACCACAATTTCAAAGGACCAATTCCCAGATATAAGATGAACTTACACCAAGGGGATAATTAATTTTAAAAGAAGCATCCATGATAAGATCTACATTGTGCCCATGGGCATGAGCACAAAGTTCAAGGTCGACTCCCACTTCTCCAATGCATAACCTTTCATTCACTTCTCATTTTTGAAGAAGTTGTAATGTTGAAATTTTATCTAGCAAAACACCTAAAGAGTATGACTCGTGATAGCTCTCGGGTTTACCCGGATCTGGGAAGGCATAGGTTCAACCCTTAGGGGCACCTTAGGAACATATACAATAACCTTCGAGAGTAATTATCACTAGCTCGAAAGCAGAGCATGGTTGAGAAAGTAGAGGATACAATTCCGCAAAGGCATTATGTATCCTAGGAAAGGCTCACAAGGTTATTGAATATGAAGGACGTTGTCGGGTAAAATCCAACAAAGGATCTGGTAGTCCACAAAGGATCTGATGTGAGTATCGGCACACAACCAGAGGAAGAAGAATGCAAGGAGATCAGATGATAGAAACAACTGGCTAATTCAAAGTTCAATGCAAATGAATTATGAATTCCAAGTCAAGGGATCAGAAGCAACGCTCTGATTAGGGATGGATCAGTTGAATAGCCTTAGGGGTACAATCGACGGCAATTTGATTGGTCGAGAACCAGCTCATGTTTAAAATGGCGTCTGAGCCGGAAGGATGAATTCTAGGATCTGGTAGGGGATTGCGAGCATCCGCAAAATATTGAATCAAGGAGTCGAAATGATAGTGATAGAGGATGTCAACGAAGATTACTAGAAATATGGATTTAACCATAATGCAGGAAGGCAAGGAATTCAGGAGCAATAAGTTGCTGAGGATTTTCCAAAAATTAAATAGTATTTCGAAGAATTTGTGTAACACAAGAACAACTAGGAATGAACAAATCCTCGATAAGTGTGAGGAATTATTCGTAGGTGTAATCATGAAGAAAAGAGCTGCAAGGCAATAAGCACAAAGGGTTCTCAGAATAGCGGGAAGTAGTTCAAGGTATCTTGTACTAACAAGAGTAATCGAGAATGAAGGTATGGATGGAAAGTATAAGTAGCTATCCATAGGGATGTCTCGGTGGTAGGGAATTGCAAACCAAATGAGCACAAGTTCTTGAAAGAACATCAGAGAGTATCTTCGGAATCCTTCAGTGCACCAATAAATCATCTGGAGTGAGGGGATTTCCGGGAGGAAGTAATTACAAGAACCTAGAGTTAGAGTTAGCAAAATCATTTAACCCAAATAGAAGAGAGCTTAGAGTCCCAGAGTATAGATGAGGAATAAAAGATCCTAATACCACCCAAATGGCAACGTGGGCTCGTAAGACACACAACCATGTTAGTAAAAGTTTTGCAATGTCTAGACTCGACTTCGGCCAAGGAGTGTGGAAGGGGATTCCTAAAGGCAGTCAGCTCTGATACCAACTTGTGATGCCCTCGAATTGACCGTACACTAATCATACACGCAAATGTGTACGATCAAGATCAAGGACTCACGGGAAGATACCACAACAAAACTCTAGACACAAATTAAAATAATACAAGCTTTATATTACAAGCTAGGGGCCTCGAGGGCTCGAATACACAAGAGTCAGCGAAAGCAATAATATCTGAGTACAGACATAGGTTAAACACGTTTGCCTTAAGAAGCCTAGCACAAAAGTAGCAACGATCGAAAAGGCAAGGCCTCTTGCCTGGGACCTCCGAACTACTCCTCGAAGCCGAACTCCACGTGGAAACATCCTCGGGATCCTCTGGCTCCTGGACTCCATCATCTGGTTGCGACATCCGAGAAGAATGGAGAAGGGGGAAAGAGGGAGCAAAGCAACCGTGAGTACTCATCCAAAGTACTCGCAAGCAAGGATCTACACTACATATGCATTGGTATCAATGAAAAGGGTAGTATCTGTGGAATGAACTGCAGAATGCCAAAATAAGAGGGGGTTAGCTAGTCCTATCGAAGACTACGCTTCTGGCAGCCTCCATTTTGAAGCATGTAGAAGAGAGTAGTTGGCAAGTTCACCAAGTAACAATGTATAGCATAATCGTACCTGGCGATCCTCTCCTCGTCGCCCTATGAGAGAGCGATCACCGGGTTGTATCTGGCACTTGGAAGGGTGTGTTTATTAAGTATCCAATTCTAGTTGTCATAATGTCAAGGTACAACTCCGGGTCATCCTTTTACCGAGGGACACGTCTATTCGAACAGATAAACTTCCCTGCAGGGGTGCACCACATTTCCCAACACGCTCGATCCCTCTGGCCAGACACACTTTCCTGGGTCATGCCCGGCCTTGGAAGATCAACACGTCGCAGCCCCACCTAGGCATAATAGAGAGGTCAGCACGCCGATCTAAATCCTATGCTCGCAGGGGTCTGGGCCCATCAACCATTGCAGACCTACACGTTGCGTATGCAGTCGGTGAGCAGACCTAGCAACCTCCATTACAAAGGAAGTTGCATTATGCGGTCCAACCCGGCGCGCGCCACTCAATCGCTGACGTCAAGAAGGCTTTGGCTGATACCAAGACGTCGAGTACCCATAACTGTTCCCACGTAGTTGGTTAGTGCGTATAGGCCAATGGCCAGACTCAGATCAAATACCAAGATCTCGTTAAGCGTGTTAATTGATGTAACCGCGAACGCCGACCAGGGCCAGGCCCACCTCTCTTCTTGGTGGTCTCAACCTGCCCTATCACTCCGCCACAATGTAACAGCCGGGGACCGTCGGGAACCCAGGCCCACTACTACCAGGATGGAACCACACCTGTCCTTTCAGCCCCCACACTGGAATCACTCGCGGGTACTCTACGAGTTGACCCGACTTTAGTCACTACATGTATCATATATCATGTATATAAGTATATACTTGTGATCACCTCGCGAGTGATCACGGCCCGATAGTATAGCATGGCAGAGGGACAAGAATGTAGGGCCACTGATGATAAACTAACATCTTATACTAAGCATTTAGGATTGCAGGTAAAGGTAACAACAGTAGTAGCAAAGACATGCTAAGCATCAGAATAGGATTAACAGAAAGCAGTAACATGCTACACTACTCTAATGCAATCAGTGGAGAGGAATAGGTGATATCAGGTTGATCAAGGGGGGGGGGCTTGCCTGGTTGCTCTGGCAAGAAGGAGGGGTCGTCCTTGATGTAGTCAACCATGGGGGCATCGACAGCGTCTCGGGGTCTACCGTAAAGAAGTAACGGAGGGGGAACACAATAAATAATAGAGCAATCAAAGCATCACAAAGCATAACATGGCAATACACGGCGCTAGGTTGACCTAACGCGGTATTAGGTGCTAGCGGCGAAGGGGGAAAACATCCGGGAAGGTATTCCCGATGTGTGACGTTTTTGGGCAAATGAAACGGAGGTGGAGTGTTGCATGTTTGCTATGCTAGGGACGTGCGGCGGACGAACGGACTGCGTATTCGGATTCGTCTCGTCATTCTGAGCAACTTTCATGTACAAAGTATTTTCATCCGAGATATGGTTTATTTTATATTAATTTCCAAAGTTTTAATTCTTTTTCTGAATTTTCTGAAATTAATATTATTTCGAAATAAAAGAATAAAGTGCTATGGGTACACAAAGAGTGTACCCAGAGAGGTGCATATGTGGCTGACATTGGGCCCAGTTGACTGGGTCAACTGCCTAGTCAGCAGAGGCTAACTGTGTTGGAAATATGCCCTAGAGGCAATAATAAATTGGTTATTATTATATTTCCTTGTTCATGATAATCGTTTATTATCCATGCTAGAATTGTATTGATAAGAAACTCAGATACATGTGTGGATACATAGACAACACCATGTCCCTAGTAAGCCTCTAGTTGACTAGCTCGTTGATCAATAGATGGTTACGGTTTCCTGACCATGGACATTGGATGTTGTTGATAACAGGATCACATCATTAGGAGAATGATGTGATGGACAAGACCCAATCCTAAGCCTAGCACAAGATCATGTAGTTCGTATGCTAAAGCTTTTCTAATGTCAAGTATCATTTCCTTAGACCATGAGATTGTGCAACTCCCAGATACTGTAGGAGTGCTTTGGGTGTGCCAAACGTCACAACGTAACTGGGTGGCTATAAAGGTACACTACAGGTATCTCCGAAAGTGTCTGTTGGGTTGGCACGAATCGAGACTGGGATTTGTCACTCCGTGTAAACGGAGAGGTATCTCTGGGCCCTCTCGGTAGGACATCATCATAATGTGCACAATGTGATCAAGGAGTTGATCACGGGATGATGTGTTTCGGAACGAGTAAAGAGACTTCCCGGTAACGAGATTGAACAAGGTATCGGGATACCGATGATCGAATCTTGGGAAAATATCGTACCGCTAGACAAAGGGAATTGTATACTGGATTGATTAAGTCCTTGACATCGTGGTTCATACGATGAGATCATCGTGGGGCATGTGGGAGCCAACATGGGTATCCAGATCCCGCTGTTGGTTATTGACCGGAGAGTTGTCTCGGCCATGTCTGCATGACTCCTGAACCCGTAGGGTCTACACACTTAAGGTTCGATGACTCTAGGGTTATAGGGAAAGTATGTACGCGGTTACCGAATGTTTTTCGGAGTCCCGGATGAGATCCCAGACGTCTCGAGGAGTTTCGGAATGGTTCGGAGGTAAAGATTGATATATATATAGGAAGTATGGTTTTGGCCACCGGAAGTGTTCCGGGCATCACCGGTAGTGTACCGGGACCAACGGAGGGGTCCGGGGGTCCACTAGGTGGGGCCACCAGCCCCGGAGGCCTACATGGGCCAATAGTGGGAAGGGACCAGCCCCTAGGTGGGCTAGGGCGCCTCCCACCAAGGCCCAAGGCGCCTCCAATAGGGGAAGGGGTCAAACCCTAGGGCAGATGGGCCCTAAGGCCCACCCTAGGTGCGCCTCCCCCGCTCCCCCTTGTGGCCGCCACCCTAGATGGGATCTAGGGCTGCCGCACCCCATGGGGTGGGAACCCTAGGTGGGGGTGCAGCCCTCCCTCTCCCCCTATATATAGTGGAGGCAAAGGGGCAGCCCAACACATGATTCAATCTCCCTGTTGGCGCAGCCCTACCCCTCTCCCTCCTCGTCTCTCGTAGTGCTTGGCGAAGCCCTGCAGGAGTCCCGCGCTCCTCCACCACCACCACGCCGTCGTGCTGCTGCTGGATGGAGTCTTCCCCAACCTCTCCATCTCCCCTTGCTGGATCAAGGCGTAGGAGACGTCACCGGGCTGTACGTGTGTTGAACACGGAGGTGACGTCCGTTCGGCACTAGGATCATCGGTGATTTGGATCACGACGAGTACGACTCCATCAACCCCGTTCACTTGAACGCTTCCGCTTAGCAATCTACAAGGGTATGTAGATGCGCTCTCCTTCCCCTCGTTGCTAGATTACTCCATAGATTGATCTTGGTGATGCGTAGATTTTTTTTTGAATTTCTGCTACGCTCCCCAACAGTGGCATCATGAGCTAGGTCTATGCGTAGTCACTATGCACGAGTAGAACACAAAGTAGTTGTGGGCGTCGATTTTGTCAATTCACCTTCCGTTACTAGTCTTATCTTGATTCGGCGGCATCGTGGGATGAAGCGGCCCGGACCAACCTTACACGTACGCTTACGTGAGACCGGTTCCACCGACTGACATGCACTAGTTGCATAAGGTGGCTGGTGGGTGTCTGTCTCTCCCACTTTAGCCGGATCGGATTTGATGAACAGGGTCCTTATGAAGGGTAAATAGAAATTGGCAATTCACGTTGTGGTTTTGGCGTAGGTAAGAAACGTTCTTGCTAGAAACCTATAGCAGCCACGTAAAAACTTGCAACAACAATTAGAGGACGTCTAACTTGTTTTTGCATCAAGTGTTTTGTGATGTGATATGGCCAAAAGGATGTGATGAATGATATATGTCATGTATGAGATTGATCATGTTCTTGTAATAGGAATCACAACTTGCATGTCGATGAGTATGACAACCGGCAGGAGCCATAGGAGTTGTCTTAATTTATTTATGACCTGCGTGTCAACATAAACGTCATGTAATTACTTTACTTTATTGCTAAAGCGTTAGCTGTAGTAGTAGAAGCAAGGTTGTCAGAATCGTGATTTTGAATCGGATCGGAGCTCTGATGGTAGGATCGCAAATCGTAGAATCTTCACTACCAGGATCGTAGAAACGTAGATTCTATGAACTAAAATCGTAGAATCGGAGGGGTTAGTTTGGATTGTAAAGTCGTAGAATCGTATAATAGAATCGCGATTCTGACAACCTTGAGTAGAAGTAATAGTTGGTGAGACAACTTCATGAAGACACAATGATGGAGATCATGATGATGGAGATCATGGTGTCATGCCGGTGACGATGATGATCATGGAGCCCCGAAGATGGAAATCAAAAAGGAGCAAAATGATATTGGCCATATCATGTCACTTTTTGATTGCATGTGATGTTTATCATGCTTTTTGCATCTTATTTGCTTAGAACGACGGTATTAATAAGATGATCCCTCATTAAAATTTCAAGAAAGTGTTCCCCCTAATTGTGCACCGTTGCGAAAGTTCGTCGCTTCGAAGCACCACGTGATGATTGGGTGTGATAGATTCTAACGTTCACATACAACGGGTGTATGTCGGGGGTGACTGATCCCACGGACACCTATGGGACCGCGGCGGACCGGGGCCCCTTTCGGTTCGGCAGGGGGGGGGGGGCGGAGAGTGCACGACGAGCAGATCGAGGCGAACGCACGAGCACACGCGATCGGTTTACCCAGGTTCGGGCCGCACGGATGCGTAAAACCCTACTCCTGCTTTGGTTTGTATTGTGTTCTTGCTCGGGAGCAATGAGTGCTATAGTACACTTGGGTGGCTAGCGAGACCGAGCGTGAGAATGGTTGTCTTCCCCCCCACTATTGCGCATGGGCCTCCTTTCATATGCCAAAGGGGTCACCGACAGGTGGCAACAGAGGTGAGGGTAAAAATGTAAAAGAGGTGGTAGTTGGCGCCACCGCTTGCTACAGTTGTATCATACCTAACCCTGACAGCAGGGGACAAAGGCATTAAATGCCTATCTGTGTCGCCTAGACGGTGCGGAAAGGGACCGTCAGGGGCGCCACCGTTTTCCATGATGGCTATCTTGTCAGCGCCTGCTTGCCACCGCATGCCCCTGGCTGCACAGCCTCCCGCCACGTACGCCAGGAACGGTCCCAGAGCGACACGTTGGCGGGTGAGCTGGAGCGCGGGCTGTGGAGTAGTAGCTTGCCGCGGCAAGTGCCTTGCCGCGGATGTTGTCTTGTCACGTTCGGGAGCTTGTTGCTCACCGGGTCTTGCCGGGACACGTGGCGTGCTGCGGCGAGTTCCTCGAGATGTCTTGGTTGGTCTTCCCGGCAAGCTCATCTTGCCGGGGTCTTGTCTCCTTCCCGGCAAGCTCCTCTTGCCGGGGTCTTTGTGCTTCGAGTGGCCTTCTCGGCAAGCTCCTCTTGCCGGGGCCTTGGATACTTTGTTCTTGAATGGCTCCAAGGGAACCACGGAGGATCTTGGCGGTCACCCGGCAAGCCTTGCCGTGGGGTGCTGCGACTGCCCGTGCACAAGTTCGGGATACTAAGGTACCCCTACTTTAGTACACCGACAGGAGCCCCCGGGCCTGGGCCATACACGGTGCCGAGCGCTGTTGGGCCAGGCCCAAAACAGTGCACGGGCACACGCAGCCTAGGTCATGCCGTATCTGACTCCGCATTCACCGCACACTCCCCGAGCGGCACGCGTCGAACGCGGTGTCGTGCGTGACGTGGGCGGCGTGCGCGGGGCCGAGCCACGCGCGCACGCGTCACGTCGTGGTAAAGGGGGCGGTTTCTTTGTCAGGAAAGGCGGAACGTCCGCCACCTCTGTCACGACCGGTTTTCCAATAAAAATATTTATTGAAAAACCAATCTTTTGAGTCCAGCATGAGAGAAATCCTCCTCACAGGTAGACAAATTCTTGATACAATAAGCCAGTAGCAAAGAATATATTACAGGGTTGAGCTAGGGCTGCTCAACAAATTATTGCAAGCGCGCCAATAATTATACATAATGGCGGATTTAACACAATGGTGTGGTGGCATACTACTGACTCGAGGATAAAGTGATGGTGGAATAACATAGCGGGGAGTGTGATAACATGACTCTCAGACTGGCATCTCATCGAGCGTCGAGGTGAGGCCCGATGAATGTTATTCGAGTTGCGGAAGCGGATATAATACAGTGACCAAATCCAGGGTCGCACGAGACTGACTGGGAATCCTCTAGGCGTCGGACTCGCTATCGAACTCTTCATCCAAGAGGTCGCCTTCGTCAGCATCTGGCCAAATCAACAAGCCAGTGAGTACTTTGAAAGTACTCGTAAGATAGTTCGGACGTAAGATATAACAAATGCATGCATGAATGCGTCATGATCAATCTTTCCAATGCACATACAAAAATTTCCATAACGAAGTAAGTACAAGGGAAACGGCGGTAGTCCGCCTGAAATCCCAACAAAATATAAATGAAAACCGATCGGGTGTCTGAAGCGCCGCCTCGAAAGGTGAACAAATAATAACAAAAAATCATGCCACAGTCGGGCGTCTTAGCGACACCACATAAAGGGCTTTAAAAGAAATGCCACAGTCAGACGTCTGAGCGACATCACAGAAAGGGCTTTAAAAGAAATGCCACAGTCGGACGTCTGAGCGACATCACAGAAAGGGCTTTAAAAGAAATGCCACAGTCGGACGTCTGAGCGACATCACAGAAAGGGCTTTAAAAGAAATGCCACAGTCGGACGTCTGAGCGACATCACAGAAAGGGCTTTAAAAGAAATGCCACAGTCTGACGTCTGAGCGACATCACAGAAAGGGCTTTAAAAGAAATGCCACAGTCGGACGTCTGAGCGACATCATAGAAAGGGCTTTAAAAGAAATGCCACAGTTGAACGTCTGAGCGACATCACAGAAAGGGCTTTAAAAGAAATGCCACAGTCGGACGTCTGAGCGACATCACAGAAAGGGCTTTAAAAGAAATGCCACAGTCGAACGTCTGAGCGACATCACAGAAAGGGCTTTAAAAGAAATGCCACAGTCGGACGTCTGAGCGACATCACAGAAAGGGCTTTAAAAGAAATGCCACAGTCGGACGTCTGAGCGACATCACAGAAAGGGATTTAAAAGAAATGCCACAGTCGGACGTCTGAGCGACATCACAAAAAGGGCTTTAAAAGAAACGCCACAGTCGGACGTCTGAGCGACATCACAAAAAGGGCTTTAAAGGAAATGCCACAGTCGGACGTCTGAGCGACATCACAGAAAGGGCTTTAAAAGAAATGCCACAGTCGGAAGTCTAAGCGACATCACAGAAAGGGCTTTTATTCACAAGTAAATAATACTCATAATAAATATTCAATTCATGATAATAAACGGGTTAGTCCATCCACAGGAATAAACATTTAACCGGGCTTAGCACTCATGTGATTCACCGGAGTATCTGTCACCAAAACTGGCACTTGTCAGAATAAGTCAGCGCAAAAATTTGGATATGGATAAGATGATTTGGAGATTTATGACTCTGCAGAGTTTGTACAAAAATTTCCCACAGTTAACGGATTTCCGTAGTCACGAAGGACTAGTTCCGTTTATGGTATTTCGAAAGAAAACACAGCTAACCAGTACACACCCATCCTACCTCTCGATGCCAGGACTCACCCTAGACGTCGTCCAAGAAAAACTTTTGAGACAGGGAGATCACAATCTCGAATAGCATGGGATCAAATTTATATACGCGCGCTCTAAGGGGTGCCCCCCCTCTCGGTCCCAACCGGAAACACCCATGCCCCCTGACCGTATGACTGGCTTTAATCCAGGGCCATGGAACCATCATCCCGGCCTCTCCTTTTGGTGTGTACCAGGAAAGCGGTTTGCAACTTACTAATCCATATTCCTTGCGGAAAACATGTGGTAGTACAAGGAAGGAAATGGGAGGAACTGGACCGATACGGTTTGACACTGTAGTCATATAGTCTGGCATAAGACTGGCATGCTACAACACTGCCATCTTACCCATCCTCATGCCAACACATGGCCATTCATACTCACATCCATCCACCTATGGATCATCGAGCTCACTTACCTCAACAATGCATGAAAATAACGTTCATCGATATGCTCGTCAACATGCCATGAAACTAACTAAATGCAAAGCATACCAAGACACTCATCATATCAAAAGTTCAAACATGCTTGCCTGGTTCAGAGTAGTCGGAGCCTAGCTTGGTGAAGTTCGCGGCTCCGTCACCTCCTTTGGTATCTACGGTATAAAGAAAACACACGTGCTAACGTAAATACCGAGAGGTGCACAAAAAGTATTCCAAATATTTTTCAAATAAATCTGATAAAAAACTAGACCAAATTTTAAAGAGAGCAGAAAAAGAATCAATCAAAATTACTTTTCTGTTAAAAAGTTATAAAGGTTTTTGTCCAGGGACCCATCTGTAATGAAACAGAAAGTTTCCAGGGGCTAGCTTATAAAAACAGAAAACAATCAAGTCTCGAATACGCCAGCCCAGAGGGGAAAGCGTATTTCGCCGGAAGGCGTTTTCAGAAAACGATTCATGTAAAAAGAACTGAGAGGCTGACTGGCGTGTCCCACCCGTCAGGTTTAAATATTCAAACGGGGGACGAAGCTCGTCGGCGCCCGAGAGCCGCGGTGGTCGCCGACGGCGATCCACGGCGAGGCAGGGGGATCGGAGAGTACCTCCGTGTTCAGGGCGCCCTTCCGCGTCGGTTGGTGGTGGTGGTGGCGGTCGGCGAGTACCATGTCGACGGCGAGCCTTGCTCCGGCGGACGGCGGCTCGGGTGGAGATGGATCTCGTCGGGGAGAGCTGCGAAGGTTAAATTGACGCTTGGGTTAGCTCACTGGGTGCTCGAGGATGCTACTGACAAAGTTTGGGCGCCGGAGATGGCCTCACCGGAGCGAATCAAGGTGGAGGCCGAGGCGGAACGAGGCAGCCGGAGTCGGGGGAGGAGACCTCTTCGAGGTCCTCCTAGTGGCCTGGCGGGGTGTTTGTGGTGTGCAGTGGTGGTGCGTGCTCGAGGGCGAGCTCGGGGTCTCCTTTTATAGGCGATCCGAGGTGGTGGCCGTGAACGGGGATCTCCGGTGATGGATTACGGCGGCGCAGTGCTTGGTCGGGGAGTTTAGGAGGTTGGGCATCAATGTGGGGGTCCACTGGTTCCATTCAGATGCTAAACGGACTTGGATTAGAAGCTTAGGGCAGTTTTGGTCGGAACGGGACGGCGCGGGTCCGTCGGCGGCAGAGAGCATGTTCTGTGCTTGCCGGGCCACGGCGACGGTGCTGCGGGGCTGCGCTGGCGTGCATGAGCCACGCGGAGGGCAGAGAAGCGTTGGGCGGCGCCGAACGGCGTTGAGCAGCCGTTCTGCTCCCTGTCGGCCGCTACGGTGGTTCGACCGCCGCAAGACACGCCGGCGCAGGCGGGCCAGGGTGCTACCGACGCCAGGATGGCGCCAAGCGCGTGTGCGGCGCTCCAGACAAGAGGAAGAGGCGGCGAGGAACGTGCCAAGGGCACTTTGGACATGTGACTGAATCTCTGACGGAGAACGACACTGCAAATTCTGAATTTACTGAACATGAACAAAAACAATGCATGCCAAGTGTTCGACAGAATGAATTTGGCCTCTAGGGATTTTTCCTTGAGCTGATTTTTGGTGGAGTGGCTACTCATTGCTCCAGTAGGCTGCCTGAATTTTGGTGGAATTTTTGGAGAAGTATAGATATGAATATCACCAAATTTGGCAAATCTGGTCCAAACTTGCAAAGGCTGAAATTTGAAAATTTTGAAAAGAGGAGGAGTGGATCAAGATGGTTCTAGGTTGTGGATGCTAAGGACAATCCAGAGGAGTTGGTTTGAGGTCAAAACTCGAATGGAATAAGGTACTTGCTTTGAAAAACACTCAGGCTCCAAATAATTGATAGAAGTGATATGAGAGGAAAAATAATTAGAATAAAATCCAAAACTTGTTTGGATTAGTTGGGACAGAGAACTTAGGTTGATTACAAGGAGGAGGAAAGGATTTCTAGAAAAGAAAATTTAAAAGCTCTCTTTTAAAATCCAACAAAGTTTTTGAAGAAAACCAAATTAAATTTTTTTGGAGTGTCACAACCTGCCCCTTTATAAGCAAAGGGAAGCAGGGGTAGTGCGCCCACTCGCCCCCATTCTGCTCCAATCTTGAAAAACTCCGCCCCGCCCCCGTCTTCCCAAAGCACACAGAGCGCAGTGCCCTGCCCCCCATTGCCACCAGTACCACCAACGCCGTCGTCCTCCTCCACTGCTTCCACCATGGCTCCGAAAGCCGACAAGGCGAAGACCGTGAAGTCGACCGAGGCGCAGCGGCTCGCGGCAATGCGGAGAGAGCGAGCCATCTTCCCCCCAAGCTCGGCGCCAAGGAGCTACGGGAGTACTACCACCTCTTTTGGGCGACGGCTCTAAGAGGAGGAGTGGATCAAGATGGTTCTAGGTTGTGGATGCTAAGGACAATCCAGAGGAGTTGGTTTGAGGTCAAAACTCAAATGGAATAAGGTACTTGCTTTGAAAAACACTCAGGCTTCAAATAATTGACAGAAATGATTTGAGAGGAAAAATAATTAGAATAAAATCCAAAACTTGTTTGGATTAGTTGGGACAGAGAACTTAGGTTGATTACAAGGAGGAGGAAAGGTTTCTAGAAAAGAAATTTTAAAAGCTCTCTTTTAAAATCCAACAAAGTTTTTGAAGAAAACCAAATTAAAAATTTTTGGAGTGTCACAACACCTACCCCCTTAGGAAAAATCTCGTCCCGAGATTTCAGCTGTCCCTCAAATAAGTGTGGATGCTCTGTCCGAAGAAAATCCTCTCTTTCCCAAGTTGCTTCACTGTCGGTGTGATTGCTCCACTGGACTCTGAAGAATTTGATGGTCTTCTATCGGGTCCTCCTTTCAGACTCCTCTAATATTCTTACTAGACGTTCCCGATAAGTGAGGTCTGGCTGCACGTTAATGCTCTCATGGGATACTTGTTTCTCTGGGTTGCTTACGCACTTCCTCAATTGCGAGACGTGGAACACGTCGTGGACATCGGATAATTCCTCGGGTAAGTCTAGCTGGTAGGCTACCGTGCCTCTTCGCGCCATTATACAGAATGGTCCAATGAATCTTGGTGCTAGCTTCCCTTTAATATTGAATCGTTGCAATCCTCTCATAGGAGATACTCTCAGGTATACGAACTCACCAGGCTTGAAGCTGACCCTACGATGTTTCTGATCATAATAACTCTTCTGTCGACTTTGAGCGGTCTTAAGTCGGTCTCTGATTAGCTTGACTTTTTCCTCGGCTTCTCTGAGCATGCCTGGTCCGAAGATGCGGCTGTCTCCGGTCTCTGACCAATTCAACGGGGTACGACATCTCCGTCCATATAAAGCCTCAAATGGTGCCATTTGCAGGCTGGCCTGGTAGCTATTGTTGTACGCGAACTCGGCGTATGGCAGGCTTTCTTCCCAACTGGTTCCATATGTGAGGACACATGCCCTCAGCATGTCTTCTAAAACCTGGTTTACGCGTTCCATTTGTCCATCAGTCTGTGGGTGGTATGCTGTACTGAAGGTTAGTTGAGTTCCCAGAGCCTGTTGTAAATGCTCCCAAAATCTCGAGACGAATTGAGTGCCCCTGTCGGATATTATGGTCTTCGGGACACCGTGCAGACAAACTATACGGGAGAGATAGATCCTGGCAAGCCTCTGAGCGTTGTAGGTTGTCTTCACTGGAATGAAATGTGCCACCTTGGTTAACCTGTCGGTGATGACCCATATGGTATCATTCCCATGTCGTGACCGAGGTAGTCCGACAATGAAATCCATCCCTATTTCATCCCATTTCCACTCAGGTATTTTGTTCGGTTGCAGTAGTCCGGCTGGCCTCTGATGCTCAGCTTTTATGCGTTGACAAGAGTCGCAACATGCAATGAAGGTGGCTATGTCCCTCTTCATACCGTGCCACCAAAATCTTTCCTGAATATCTTTATACATCTTGGTTCCTCCAGGGTGGATCGAGTATGGGGCGGTGTCGGCTTCAGCTAGGATTTGCTGTTTGAGGTCCTTTATATTTGGTACGCAGAGTCTGTCTCCGTACCATAATATTCCTCCGTCGTCTATGACGAATGCCGAGGCCTTGCCCATACTTACCTTTCTTTTGATGCCTTCGATGCTGGGGTGACCAGGCTGAGCTTCTTTAATTCCCTCCACAAGGTCGGGTTGTATTTCCAAGTTTGATATGGTGCCTTTTGCTACCATTATCAAGTTGAGTTTGGCAAATTCTTGTTGGAATTCGGGCCTCAAGCTTTGCAGACTGTTTTCGTCGGAGCTGGGGTTCCGACTAAGAGCATCGGCCACTACATTTGCCTTACCTGGATGGTAGTGGATACCAACATCATAATCCTTTACCAATTCCAACCAGCGTCGTTGCCGTAAATTTAGTTCTGGCTGCGTGAAAATATATTTGAGACTTTTATGATCCGTATATATTTCACATCGATTCCCAAGTAAGAAATGCCTCCATTCCTTGAGTGCATGAATGACTGCTGCCATTTCCAAGTCATGAGTGGGATAATTTTCCTCATGCTTGCGAAGTTGCCTTGAAGCATAGGCGACAACCTTGCCTTCTTGCATCAACACGCATCCGAGACCCTTTCTGGACGCGTCACAAAACACTTCAAAATTTTTGTGTATGTCTGGCACAATTAATACTGGTGCTGTTGTTAATTTCCGCTTTAGCTCTTGGAAACTTTTTTCGCAGGCTTCTGTCCATTCAAACTTCTTGTCTTTTTTGAGTAACTGCATCATAGGCTTGGCTATGGTGGAGAATCCTTCAATAAATCTGCGGTAATATCCTGCCATTCCCAAGAAACTATGTATGTCTGTCACGCTCCCTGGCGACTTCCAGCCCAGTATGGCCTTGACTTTCTCCGGGTCCACTGCGATACCATCTTGGGTTAGTACGTGGCCTAGAAAGCCTACTTGTTTTAGCCAAAATTCGCACTTGCTGAACTTGGCATACAATTGGTGTTTCCTGAGTTCTCCTAGCACAATCCTGAGATGTTCTGCGTGCTCTTCTGGTGTCTTGGAGTATACCAGAATGTCGTCGATGAATACCACAACGAACTTGTCCATAAACTTCATAAATACTTTGTTCATGAGGTGAACAAAATATGCAGGGGCATTAGTTAATCCAAATGGCATTACTGTGAACTCATACAGTCCATATCTGGAGGTGAAGGCTGTTTTGGGGATATCTTCCGTTCGCACCTTTAATTGATGGCATCCAGACCTTAAGTCAATTTTTGAGAATACCTTGGCCTAAGCGAGTTGATCAAACAAATCATTTATCCTTGGCATCGGGTATTTGTTCTTGACTGTGACCATGTTAAGTGCTCGATAGTCAATACACAATCTCAGTGTTCCATCCTTCTTTTTGGCAAATAGAATTGGTGATCCCCAAGGTGAGGAGCTGGCTCGAATGTATCCTTTGTCTAGCAATTCTTTTATTTGTTTCTTCAATTCAACCAACTCGGATGGTGCCATTCGATATGGTTTTTTGTATATGGGGGTGGTTCCTGGTGCGAGCTCAATGCTGAACTCTATCTCTCGGTCTGGTGGCATGCCTGGTAGCTCTTCAGGGAATACGTCTGGAAATTCACACACTACTGGAACCTTGTTTAGCTCAGAAACGTCCACCTTATTCAATCTCGGTTGCCGGGGTATTTTTCCTTCCTTGGCTGACACTCTTATTGTCTTCCTGTGGTGGTGCGTGAGGATTACGGTCCGGTTGAAACAGTCAATAAAACCCTTGTTGGTGGTTAGCCAGTCCATCCCTAGGATGACATCTAGTCCTTTGTTTTCCAGTACAATAAGATTGGCATGAAACTCCAATCCTTCGAACTCAATGACCACATCCTGACAGTAATTCTGAGTGACTTGCTGAATCCCAGGGGACTTGATGATCATGGATTTCTCCAAAGGAAGCATCGAAAAATTATTTTGCAAAGCAAAACTCTTCGAAATGAAAGAGTGAGAAGCTCCAGAATCAAACAAAACCATTGCAGGTATTGTGTTGACAGGAAACGTACCGAGTATGATATCTGGAGCTTTTTGTGCCTCCTCTTTGGTTACGTGGTTCAGATGACCCTTCCTGTGGTTGTTGCTGGGATTGAAATTGTTTCGCTTGGGCGCTGAATTATTGCCGTCGTTGTTCGGCATTGGGGTTGAGTTCTAGGCTTGGGACAATGTTTGGCATAGTGTCCTTCCTCTCCACAGGCGTAACAGGTAACGCCGGGGCGATATGTGAACTCCTTGTCCCTTGCATGAAAATTCTTGATTGGGCGTGAGACGTTGGATGAGGATTTGTGCGTCCCACCCTTTTGGAAATATGTCCTGCTTCGGTGATTGCGAACATGGTTGGTCTGGTCCCTTTTTCGCTTGCGGATATCTTCCAGGCCGCGTCTCTCATTTTCCAGAGTAATCGCTTTGTCCACCAGAGTTTTAAAATCTGGAAAAGTGTGCACGACTAGTTGGCATTTAAGCACGGGCGCCAGACCGTCAAGGAATTTCTCCATCTTCTTACTTTCAGTCATACGCTCCTCATTGGCGTATCGAGACAATAGAGTAAATTGACCGTTGTAATATGACACTGTCATGTTCCTTTGTTTGAGGTCATCGAACTCTCTCTTCTTGATTTTCATAATGCTCTTAGGAATGTGTGCACCACGGAAACCTTCCTTGAAATCAACCCAGGTTATGTCATTTTCGTTGGGATGCATGTGCAGAAAATTCTCCCACCATGATGTGGCTGCTCCTGTGAGATAGTGCGGAGCATACAATACCTTTTCGGGGTCTGAACATTTTGCAATAATTAATTTCCTCTCCATATCTCGAAGCCAGTCCTCGGCTTCAAGAGGCTTGTCAGTATGAGAAAATGTTTGGGGACGTGTCTTTTGTAGCTCAGATAACTTGGAATGCTGCTGATACTGTCCATGGTGATTTCCCATATTGATGACTTGGTTCATCATTTCACGATGTTGTTGCTGACTCTGTTCATAAAGGCGGCACATTTGGGAAAGTGTCGTTTCACTGCCCTGTTGACTCGACTGCCCTTGTGTGAAATTGTTGCCTGGTTGAGTGTCATAATTTTCCTCTGGCGGAGTAGGCATGGAGTGAGTCCAAGGGCGAGACATTTTTCACTCTGGGGATATATTTTGTAAAACTCATAAGAAAAGTGAAGATGGTCGCCAAAACAACTCCAAAAATGCACAAGGATGGCAAATAATTTAAATGACCAAGATCACTTAAGAAAACAAATTGATTTGCGCACGGAGAAGGACTGCTCATTACATATCTTACACGCGGGCGATAATTATACAGTACATCACTCAGGATATGCGTACATAATCCTGACATGTTATTTAGGCTAGTGCACTTCTCCAGTTCTACATGATGCGCAAACAAGCAACTTCTCACAACCTATGTACATATAAACATATCTAACAAAGCGGTACATCGCATGACGGGCAAACGCACTCAGCCAGAAATGTTGACGATCTCCTTGGCCCTGCCAAGGGTGAGGTGCAGTGAGGCTGGGAACTCGAACTCCTCCTCACTAATAGGCTCCAGACGTGAAGAGCTACGTCGGGTAGATGGAGCGGGTGCCAGGGGCAGAGCAACACGAATAGGAGTGGGCACAACGGGTGGTGCAGTGCGCGCTGGAGTGGGCGCAAAGGCCTAGTTGAACCCTTCGGTGGTAGGTAGGCGACAAGTAGGTGCATAAGATGCTGAGGACGAGACAAAAGTTAGTGGCGGTGCGGTGAGCAGGAGCTCCCTCCTGTTGGCGGCACAGCCATGGACTGAGTCCATGCGGGCAGCCACGAAGTCGTCCACCAGGTTGTCGAAGGCTGCCTCCAGAGCCCGGAGATACTCAATAAGCATCTCAAAAGCCTCGTCTCGTTCTCCTCTGGGGCAGGAGAATGCGTAGTGACAGGTGTAGGGCACATGGCATGGAAGATAGCGGCAGCGACGAGTCTTCATCGCGGGAAGGACATCCCTGAGGCGAGCTATCGCCTCACGGGCTGCCATCTGCATAGCATGCCTCTCCGTAGGCATGGCTCTTCCCACGAACAGGAAGCGGCGTAACTCACCATGCCCTCCCTTGAACTGCACCGTGGCCTGGTGCATGGTCAGACTGTCATTGACTTTGTGCTGGCGGAGTGTGAAGACTGGGCGCACGGATGGCCCCATCGCGACCTGAACGATGAAGGAGAGAAGCTTGACGAACCCATCGGGTACGTTGGTGAAGGTCTGAGACTCGCAGCTGTTGTCGGCCATCTACAAAAGTAGGCAAAAATCCTGAATGGTCAGATCATAAATTTATGCTGACTGTCAGAAAATGACTACAATTGCAAAAAAAATAAATCGGCTCTATCATGCTAATAACCGATTAGCGATCGCACCTAGTGGCTTCCTACAGTCAGCCTGGCTCTCGTACCAAGCTTGTCACGACCGGTTTTCCAATAAAAATATTTATTGAAAAACCAATCTTTTGAGTCCAGCATGAGAGAAATCCTCCTCACTGGTAGACAAATTCTTGATACAATAAGCCAGTAGCAAAGAATATATTACAGGGTTGAGCTAGGGCTGCTCAACAAATTATTGTAAGCGCGCCAATAATTATACATAATGGCGGATTTAACACAATGGTGTGGTGGCATACTACTGACTCGAGGATAAAGTGATGGTGGAATAACACAGCGGGGAGTGTGATAACACGACTCTCAGACTGGCGTCTCATCGAGCGTCGAGGTGAGGCTCGATGAATGTTATTCGAGTTGCGGAAGCGGATATAATACAGTGACCAAATCCAGGGTCGCACGAGACTGACTGGGAATCCTCTAGGCGTCGGACTCGCTATCGAACTCTTCATCCAAGAGGTCGCCTTCGTCAGCATCTGGCCAAATCAACAAGCCAGTGAGTACTTTGAAAGTACTCGCAAGACAGTTCGGACGTAAGATATAACAAATGCATGCATGAATGCATCATGGTCAATCTTTCCAATGCACATACAAAAATTTGCATAACGAAGTAAGTACAAGGGAAACGGCGGTAGTCCGCCTGAAATCCCAACAAAATATAAATGAAAACCGATCGGGTGTCTGAAGCGCCGCCTCGAAAGGTGAACAAATAATAACAGAAAATCATGCCACAGTCGGGCGTCTTAGCGACACCACATAAAGGGCTTTAAAAGAAATGCCACAGTCGGACGTCTGAGCGACATCACAGAAAGGGCTTTAAAAGAAATGCCACAGTCGGACGTCTGAGCGACATCACAGAAAGGGCTTTAAAAGAAATGCCACAGTCGGACGTTTGAGCGACATCACAAAAAGGGCTATAAAAGAAATGCCACAGTCGGACGTCTGAGCGACATCACAGAAAGGGCTTTAAAAGAAATGCCACAGTCGGACGTCTGAGCGACATCACAGAAAGGGCTTTAAAAGAAATGCCACAGTCGGACATCTGAGCGACATCACAAAAAGGGCTTTAAAAGAAACGCCACAGTCGGACGTCTGAGCGACATCACAGAAAGGGCTTTAAAGGAAATGCCACAGTCGGACGTCTGAGCGACATCACAGAAAGGGCTTTAAAAGAAATGCCACAGTCAGACGTCTGAGCGACATCACAGAAAGGGCTTTTATTCACAAGTAAATAATACTCATAATAAATATTCAATTCATGATAATAAACGGGTTAGTCCATCCACAGGAATAAACATTTAACCGGGCTTAGCACTCATGTGATTCACCGGAGTATCTGTCACCAAAACTGGCACTTGTCAGAATAAGTCAGCGCAAAAATTTGGATATGGATAAGATGATTTGGAGATTTATGACTCTGCAGAGTTTGTACAAAAATTTCCCACAGTTAACGGATTTCCGTAGTCACGAAGGACTAGTTCCATTTATGGTATTTCGGAAGAAAACACAGCTAACCAGTACACACCCATCCTACCTCTCGATGCCAGGACTCACCCTAGACATCGTCCAAGAAAAACTTTTGAGACGGGGAGATCACAATCTCGAATAGCATGGGATCAAATTTATATATGCGCGCTCTAAGGGGTGCCCCCCTCTCGGTCCCAACCGGAAACACCCATGCCCCCTGACCGGATGACTGGCTTTAATCCAGGGCCATGGAACCATCATCCCGACCTCTCCTTTTGGTGTGTACCAGGAAAGCGGTTTGCAACTTACTAATCCATATTCCTTGCGGAAAATATGTGGTAGTACAAGGAAGGAAATGGGAGGAACTGGACCGATACGGTTTGACACTGTAGTCATATAGTCTGGCATAAGACTGGCATGCTACAACACTACCATCTTACCCATCCTCATGCCAACACATGGCCATTCATACTCACATCCATCCACCTATGGATCATCGAGCTCACTTACCTCAACAATGCATGAAAATAACGTTCATCGGTATGCTCATCAACATGCCATGAAACTAACTAAATGCAAAGCATACCAAGACACTCATCATATCAAAAGTTCAAACATGCTTGCCTGGTTCAGAGTAGTCGGAGCCTAGCTCGGTGAAGTTCGCGGCTCCGTCACCTCCTTTGGTATCTATGGTATAAAGAAAACACACGTGCTAACGTAAATACCGAGAGGTGCACAAAAAGTATTCCAAATATTTTTCAAATAAATCTGATAAAAACCTAGACCAAATTTTAAATAGAACAGAAAAAGAATCAATCAAAAATACTTTTCTGTTAAAAAGTTATAAAGGTTTTTGTCTAGGGACCCATCTGTAATGAAACAGAAAGTTTCCAGGGGCTAGCTTATAAAAACAGAAAACGATCCAGTCTCGAATACGCCAGCCCAGAGGGGAAAGCGTATTTCGCCCGAAGGCGTTTTCAGAAAACGATTCGTGTAAAAAGAACTGAGAGGCTGACTGGCGTGTCCCACCCATTAGGTTTAAATATTCAAACGGGGGACGAAGCTTGTCAGCGCCCGAGAGCCGCGGTGGTCGCCGGCGGCGATCCACGGCGAGGCAGGGGGATCGGAGAGTACCTCCGTGTTCAGGGCGCCCTTCCGCGTCGGTTGGTGGTGGTGGTGGCGGTCGGCGAGTACCACGTCGACGGCGAGCCTTGCTCCGGCGGACGGCGGCTCGGGTGGAGATGGATCTCGTCGGGGAGAGCTGCGAAGGTTAAATTGACGCTTGGGTTAGCTCACTAGGTGCTCGAGGATGCTACTGACAAAGTTTGGGCGCAAGAGATGGCCTCACCGGAGCGAATCGAGGTGGAGGCCGAGGCGGAACGAGGCGGCCGGAGTCGGGGGAGGAGACCTCTTCGAGGTCCTCCTAGTGGCCTGGCGGGGTGTTTGTGGTGTGAAGTGGTGGTGCGTGCTCGAGGGCGAGCTCGGGGTCTCCTTTTATAGGCGATCTGAGGCGGTGGCCGTGAACGGGGATCTCCGGTGATGGATTACGGCGGCGCAGTGCTTGGTCGGGGAGTTTAGGAGGTTGGGCATCAATGTGGGGGTCCACTGGTTCCATTCAGACGCTAAACGGACTTGGATTAGAAGCTTAGGGCAGTTTTGGTCGGAACGGGACGGCGCGGGTCCGTCGGCGGCAGAGAGCACGTTCTATGCTTGCCGGGCCACGGCGACGGTGCTGCGGGGCTGCGCTGGCGTGCATGAGCCACGCGGAGGGCAGAGAAGCATTGGGCGGCGCCGAACGGCGTTGAGCCGCCGTTCTGCTCCATGTCGGCCGCTACGGTGGTTCGGCCGCCGCAAGACACGCCGGCGCAGGCGGGCCAGGGTGCTACCGATGCCAGGATGGCGCCAAGCACGCGTGCGGCGCTCCAGACAAGAGGAAGAGGCGGCGAGGAACGTGCCAAGGGCACTATGGACATGTGACTGAATCTCTGATGGAGAACGACACTGCAAATTCTGAATTTACTGAACATGAACAAAAACAATGCATGCCAAGTGTTCGACAGAATGAATTTGGCCTCTAGGGATTTTTCCTTGAGCTGATTTTTGGTGGAGTGGCTACTCATTGCTCCAGTAGGCTGCCTGAATTTTGGTGGAATTTTTGGAGAAGTATAGATATGAATATCACCAAATTTGGCAAATCTGGTCCAAACTTGCAAAGGCTGAAATTTGAAAAATTTGAAAAGAGGAGGAGTGGATCAAGATGGTTCTAGGTTGTGGATGCTAAGGACAATCCAGAGGAGTTGGTTTGAGGTCAAAACTCAAATGAAATAAGGTACTTGCTTTGAAAAACACTCAGGCTCCAAATAATTGATAGAAGTGATTTGAGAGGAAAAATAATTAGAATAAAATCCAAAACTTGTTTGGATTAGTTGGGACAGAGAACTTAGGTTGATTACAAGGAGGAGGAAAGGATTTCTAGAAAAGAAAATTTAAAAGCTCTCTTTTAAAATCCAACAAAGTTTTTGAAGAAAACCAAATTAAAATTTTTTGGAGTGTCACAACCTGCCCCTTTATAAGCAAAGGGAAGCAGGGGTAGTGCGCCCACTCGCCCCCATTCTGCTCCAATCTTGAAAAACTCCGCCCCGCCCCCGTCTTCCCAAAGCACACAGAGCGCAGTGCCCTGCCCCCCCCCCATTGCCACCAGTACCACCAACGCCGTCGTCCTCCTCCACTGCTTCCACCATGGCTCCGAAAGCCGACAAGGCGAAGACCGTGAAGTCGACCGAGGCGCAGCGGCTCGCGGCAATGCGGAGGGAGCGAGCCATCTTCCCCCCAAGCTCGGCACCAAGGAGCTACGGGAGTACTACCACCTCTTTTGGGCGACGGAGACGCGAGCTCACCCGCGGACCAGGGTGCTCCCGGCCGTTGCTCATGCGACGTCTCCGGACGGGTACCCTTTCTTCGCTGTCTTCTTCTATTGCGGGCTCTGCCCGCCTTTTTCCGAGTTCTTCTGTGATATCATGAATACCTACGATCTTTGCCTCCTTGACTTCACTCCCAACGCCGTTCTCACCATGGCCGTTTTCGCCCACCTCTGCGAGAACTTTGTCGGAGTCCATCCTAGTGTAGCCCTTTTTCGCCATTTCTTTATTCCTCGGGTAGAGAGAGGAGAACCCTTGTCCGGCGGAATTGCCTGGGTCACTAGGGTTGGCAAGAAGGACTCCTACTTGGAGGGCGAATTCCACGGCAAGTGGGAGGAGTGGAGGGCTGACTGGTGCTGGATTGTCGAGGAGAGCCCGCAGCCATTCACCGCCTGGCGCCAAGTAGCAGCAGTACGCGGCAGCGACTGGAGCGACGTGGCCCCGGAGGACAGCAGGCTAAGGATTGCCATCACCAGGATCCAGCGCCTCAGGCTTGCCGGGCTCACTGTTGGGGCCGTTGGCGCAGACTTCCTTCGTCGCCGCATTGCTCCCCTGCAGGAACGGAGGAGGCCTGCTTGGGAGTTCAAGAACGCGGCAGACATCATGAGGCTGCGCCCAGGCCTCAACTACAATTTTACTGTCCTTGAGCTCAATGGAATACTGCAGGAGCTCTTCAAGTACGATTCGGATCGCCCCGAGGTCTTCAGGTTGCCGCAGGGCATCGTCCCTTTGTGCAACAATTCGGCGCTCGACCGCATCAGGGCGATGATGCCACTGTGTGATTCGCACGGAATCGTGCCAACTTGGCAAGAGCCAGAAGACAAGGTGGTGCAGCAATTCTTCGACGACCTGGTGAAGGTGCCAATCCGCACCGACGAGAAGGACGGCCTCACCCGCGACACCACCGAGGCGGAGTTGGCGTACATCGCCACCAGGTTGGAAGAGGCGGCGGCAGTTGCCGCGGCGGGCGAGTTCGGCTTCACCTTGGAGGAGGCAGCGGCGGCAAACCGTGCCGAGCGGGAAGACCTCGCCGGCAAAAAGGATCTTGCCGGCAAGAAGGAGGTTGCCGGGCGCGATGCCGAACCGAGCCAGGTTGCCGGGCACGACGTTGAATCGAGCGAGCCTGCCGATGATGCGAGCGGCTCTTTGGAGATCGATTCCTCCTCCACTTCGTCCTCCGACAGCATGCCGGCAGCAGCGTCTCCGTCTCCACCAAGAAGGCGTCTCCGCAAGGCCGGGAACATAGCAAGGCGGCAGGCGGGCCAGCACGACGCGCTCCACCGCGGCAAGCACTGTTGCCGCGGGAGCGCCCCATGCTGCTGCTTCGACTGGAGCGGGGTCTTCCCGGACTGCCGCTTCTGCTCCCGCCAAGCGACCAAGGGAGCCTACTCCTCCACCTTCCCGCGCCAGACGCGGGCCGGATTTTGACTTCTCCGCATTTAGCTCCGACGAGGAAGAAGAGGAGTAAGTTCTTCTTATTGCACTTGCAGTTCCTTGATTTCCGCTGTTTTTGTCTCTACTTGCTTCTCACTTGCCTTTCCCTGTATCTGTTCCTTCTTAGGACTCTGGCGCAGAGAGCGGCAAAGAGAGCCAAGGTGCCGGTGATCGTCATCGAGGACGAACCCACTGCGTCAACAGGGGACGTGCCTGAGACAAACCCGTCGGATCCGGCGGCTGATCTTCAGAGCAGCCCCCAGCGTAAGTGTCTTGTTTTCTTCCCGCTGTCAGGCGCGCATGAAGATCTTTGCTTTGCTGATATTTGCTGATTTGCGCAAGAGCGGAGCAGCCTCAACAGGAGCGCCCGAAAGTCGCCCCTGAAGTGCCGAGGGAGAGTCCTCCGGCGAGGGAGAGGTCTCCGGCAAGGGAGGAGACTCCGACAAGGGAGGAGCCCCCGGCAAGGGAGGGATCTCCGGCAAGGGAGGAGCCCCCGGCAAGGGAAGGATCTCCGGCAAGGGAGGAGCCCCCGGCAACAGAGACCACAGCTGCAGACCCTGGCACAGGTAACTTCCTCGCTTCCAAACTCCCCATGGCTTCTTCATCTTCTTGATCTCTCTCTTGGATTTTGTTCAAATTTTGCTTGAATTTTCTCCCCTCTTCTGGTCGTCAGGTCCATCTGCCGCAGAGCCGATGGAGACTGAAGTCGCCGCCGAGGACGCAGCCGGTGCCAGCGAGGAGGCCGCCAGTGCTGCCGCTGTGGGGGCGGGCGGGGAGTCTGGCGGTCGTACTGACGACCCGGAGGCCGCAGGAGCGCCAAGCGCCGCTCCGAGCACCGACTCCTCCGCCGCAGCCGCCGCGCCAGGCTCCGAAGAGCTCCGGCCTGGCGTCTACCTAAAGGCCAGCGAGAACATCTTCATCAACCTCCCCTGGGCGTCGGGGTCCAGGGCGCCGGTCGAGGGAGAAATGCTTGACGGAGAGGTGCTTGCCTCCGCCGGGCTGAAGCTGGTCGACGCGCTAAGCAGCAGCAGTGGCGAACCTGAAGAGGACCGCCTGCTGCGGAAGCTAGTGGCGCTCTACCACGCCCGGCAGGCCAAGCTGGAGTCCCGCGAAGCGCTCGTCGCGAAGGCCGGCGCTGATATCGAGAAGCGCACAGAAGAGCTCTGGGGCACCAACCAGGAAGCTCTCCGCTCCCTGGCAAAGGAGCGGGAAGCCCTTGCGGAAGCGCAGCAGGCCTTCCTCCTCAAGAAGGCCGACGTCGAAGAGCGCCAACGCCTTGCCGCGGAGAGATTGTCTTCGCAAGAGGGTGACTTGACACAGCAGAAGGTCAACCTCGACAGCCACGAGGAAGAACTGGCCGCGCGCGAGCGAGAAGTTGGCGGAGCCCTCAAGCAAGCCGAGGATGCCGCTGCAGCTGCCAAGGCCGCCAAGACTGAGCTGGAGCTGAAGGTGGTGCAGCTGGAGGCGAGCCTCAAGGCGAGCGGCGACGAGCTTGCCACGCTCAAGCTTGAGCGGGAGAGGGACGCCAGCAGCTACTCGGAGCTGCAGGCCCTTTTCACCGAGAAGGGCAAGGAACTGGACGCCGCCAAGAACTCCAACGCTGATCTCGAAGTGAAGCTGGCGGCGCTGACGCAATCTCTGGACGGCGCCAAGGAGCGGGAGACGGCCTTGAGGGAGGAAGTCGAGGCCGACAAGGTGCTGCTGGCGAATGCTGCTGCCGCTCAGAAGACCTTGTCGGAGAACGTGGAGCACTGGACGGAGGGTCTAGTGAACGTCGCCACGGATGTCGACAAGGAGCCGGCGCAATTGGGGATGGTGGACCTCGGGTACTCCTCCAACGAGAATCTCCAACCCAGCGCCAAGCTGACTCTGTTCTTCAAGGGCGTGGCGACGGCGCTCCAGCGACTCCGAGAGCAGATCCCAAAACAGCTTGCCGACGAGTCGCGCAAGATCTGCGCGGGAGCTCTCCAGAAGGTGCTGATGAAGGTGGCCTTCCGCAACCCAGGCCTCCGCCTCAACAACGTCCTCCAAAGCCTGCCGCCAGATGCTGATCTGGAGGAGCTCAAGGCCCTTGTCGCACCTATTGTGGAGAAGGTGAGCGGAATCAGGAGGGTCGAAGGTGACCATGTAGACTAGGCCATTTATCTTCTTCTTTCCTTGTCGCTGTTAATCATGTTATGAAAAACAGTCTGTTAGAGCTGCGACAAGTTATTTTGTAATATACTCTATCCTTGGTAGTAATTGCTATGTTATTCCCTTTACTTGACTCCTTCCCTTGTATGTTTTTACCCTATGCTTTTAGGGAACTTGCCGGCGCGGGCACGCTTGCCGCGAGTGCTGAGTGCGAAACGTCAGCAACCTGCGGGCGGTGCCGCGGCCGACAAGAAACCTTGTCGTGGAGCTAGTTGCAGCTCACTTATGTTGTTGAGCGGACTCGAAACAACAGTAAGGGCGCAACTAGCTACGAGTTGGTTCCTCCGCGCACGGGTTTTCCATACAAGGGATGGTCGTTCAGGGAAGATAACTCTATAAATTTAATTGCTATGTTATTTCCTTTACTTGACTCCTTCCTTTGTATGTTTTTACCCTACGCTTTTAGGGAACTTGCCGGCGCGGGCACGCTTGCCGCGAGTGCCGAGTGCGGAATGTCAGCAACCTGCGGGCGGTGCCGCGGCCGACAAGAAACCTTGTCGCAGAGCTAGTTGCAGCTCACTTAAGTTGTTGAGCGGACTCGAAACAACAGTAAGGGCGCAACTAGCTACGAGTTGGTTCCTCCGCGCACAGGTTTTCCATACAAAGCACGGTTGTTCAAGGAAAATAACTTAAAAATTTAAAGGAAATTTGATTGCTCAGACTTTGGCAACTTATCTTTTCTGTTATTTGCTCCCGGCAAGGCTTCTTGAACGACGCCTGGTCCATACTGTATCTTCTCCCTCCCCCCCGGCAAACTTGTGCGCGAGGGAACCTCCTTTTCCTTGTGAAAAAGAAAGAAGACGGGGCAACAGTATGGAGCCTTATGGCCCGTTATTGCTTACCGGGAGTAAGTGCTGCACAAAATATCAGATAATACGTGCAAAATTCCAAAAAGCATGAAATAGACAAGGTGTGCTAAGCACATAACCTTTACGCACGGGATCTGCGCCCGGCTTTGTACAAAGGATTACATGCAACAGCGGCAAGACTTGTACAAAAGGTGGTAGCTGGAACGGATCCCGGCAACCGCGCCCTACGGGTAAAACTTGCGAAGATGCTCAATATTCCAGGAGTTGCTCCCTGGTAAGCCATCTTCGGTCTCCAGGCGGACAGCGGCAGGCCTAGTGACTCGTTTCACCCGGTAAGGGCCCTCCCACTTCGGCGAACTTGTTGGAATTCTTGGCGGACGGAATGCGCCGAAGAACAAGGTCGCCTTCCTCAAGACTTCTGGCGTTAACTTTGCGGCTATGGTAGCGGCGCAAAGCTTGCTGGTAGTGAGCGGCTCGCGCAGCAGCCTGAAGACGGTCTTCCTCAAGGAGTAGCGCGTCGTCTTGCCGCAGCTGCTCTTGCTCAAGCTCATCATAAGCGAGCACTCGAGGCGACCTGTATACGAGTTCCGTGGGGAAAACTGCCTCCGCTCCATAGACTAGAGCAAAGGGTGTCTGGCCAGTGGTTAGCGGTGCGAGGAACGGGACATGCTCGGACTTCTAACTACGTTAGAAGGAGCAATATCTCGTCCAAGCGACCGCGCCATGTTCCCGCCAGCACGTTGTCGCGCATGCTGGTCTTGAGCGCTCCGGGATCCGCCAGCTTGATCTTGGCCCAGCTGCCGTATGGTACCATGGGTACCATGACGCTGCTGGTCCCGCGCCACCTAGGACGGGCGCGGCGCGTGTACGGACGCCGAGGTCTTGGAGTGCGCCCGGTCGTTGTGGGAGCCGGCTGCGCCGCCGATGTGCAGCGCAGCCTTGTCCTTGGACCTGGCAGCACCACGAGCACCCTCGTCGACGCCCGCTCTTCCGCCGGCGCCCACTTCGCTAGCCGTTCGCTCCGGCGATGGTGGGCTCGGCGCAGACGGAGCAGCTGCATCCGAAATCTTCTTCTTCGGCGGCATGTTGATGAAGATGATGAAGATTCGGCTCGTGCGAACGCCGGATCAGATTCACACAGCCTCGACGCACCCCCTACCTGGCGCGCCAAAGATGTCGGGGGTGACTGATCCCATGGACACCTATGGGACCGCGGCGGACCGGGGCCCCTTTCGGTTCGGCAGGGGGGGCGGAGAGTGCACGAAGCGCAGATCAAGGCGAACGCACGAGCACACGCGATCAGTTTACCCAGGTTCGGGCCGCACGGATGCATAAAACCCTACTCCTGCTTTGGTTTGTATTGTGTTCTTGCTCGGGAGCGATGAGTGCTACAGTACACTTGGGTGGCTAGCGAGACCGAGCGTGAGAATGGTTGTCTTCCCCCCCCCCCCCCACTGTTGCGCATGGGCCTCCTTTTATATGCCAAAGGGGTCACCGACAGGTGGCAATAGAGGTGAGGGTAAAAATGTAAAAGAGGTGGTAGTTGGCGCTACCGCTTGCTACAGTTGTATCATACCTAACCCTGACGGCAGGGGACAAAGGCATTAAATGCCTGTCTGTGTCGCCTAGACGGTGCGGAAAGGGACCGTCAGGGGCGCCACCGTTTGCCATGATGGCTATCTTGTCAGCGCCTACTTGCCACCGCATGCCCCTGGCTACACAGCCTCCCGCCACGTACGCCAGGAACGGTCCCAGAGCGACACGTTGGCGGGTGAGCTGGAGCGCGGGCTGCGGAGTAGTAGCTTGCCGCGGCAAGTGCCTTGCCGCGGATGTTGTCTTGTCGCGTCCGGGAGCTTGTTGCTCACCGGGTCTTGCCGGGACACGTGGCGTGCTGCGGCGAGTTCCTCAAGATGTCTTGGTTGGTCTTCCCGGCAAGCTCCTCTTGCCGGGGTCTTGTCTCCTTCCCGGCAAGCTCCTCTTGCCGGGGTCTTGTCTCCTTCCCGGCAAGCTCCTCTTGCCGGGGTCTTTGTGCTTCGAGTGGCCTTCCCGGCAAGCTCCTCTTGCCGGGGCCTTGGATACTTTGTTCTTGAATGGCTCCAAGGGAACCACGGAGGATCTTGGCGGTCGCCCGGCAAGCCTTGCCGCGGGGTGCCGCGACTGCCCGTGCACAAGTTCGGGATACTAAGGTACCCCTACTTTAGTACACCGACAGTGTAAGACAGATTTACACACGCGAAACACTTAGGTTGACTTGACGAGCCTAGCATGTACAGACATGGCCTCGGAACACAAGAGACCGAAAGGTCGAGCATGAGTCGTATGGTAGATACGATCAACATGAAGATGTTCACCGATGATGACTAGTCTGTCTCACGTGATGATCGAACATGGCCTAGTTGACTCGGATCATGTAATCACTTAGATGACTAGAGGGATGTCCATCTGAGTGGGAGTTCATAAGATGAACTTAATTATCCTGAACATAGTCAAAAGGTCTTCGTAAATTATGTCGTGGCTCGCGCTTCAGTTCTACTATTTATATATGTTCCTGGAGAAAATTTAGTTGAAAGTTGATAGTAGCAATTATGCGGACTAGGTCCGTAAACTGAGGATTGTCCTCATTGCTTCATAGAAGGCTTATGTCCTTAATGCACCGCTCAGTGTGCTGAACCTCGAACGTCGTCTGTGGATATTGCAAACATTTGACATACACATTTTGATAACTACGTGATAGTTCAGTTAAACGGTTTAGAGTTGAGGCACCGAAGACGTTTTGAAACGTCGCGAAACATATGAGATGTTTCGAGGGCTGAAATTGGGATTTCAGGCTCGTGCCCACGTCAAGAGGTATAAGACCTCCGACGATTTTCTTAGCCTGCAAACTAAGGGAGAAAAGCTCAATTGTTGAGCTTGTGCTCAGATTGTCTGAGTACAACAATCATTTGAATCGAGTGGGAGTTGATCTTCCAGATGAGAAAGTGATGTTTCTCCAAAGTCATTACCACCAAGCTGCTAGAGCTTCGTGATGAACTATAACATATCAGGGACATATATGATGATCCTTGAGATATTCGCGATGTTTGACACCACAAAAGTAGAAATCAAGAAGGAGCATCAATTGTTGATGGTTGGTGAAACCACTAGTTTTAAGAAGGGCAAGGGCAAGAAGGGATACTTCATGAAACGGCAATTCAGCTGCTGCTCTAGTGAAGAAACCCAAGGCTGAACCCAAACCCGAGACTAAGTGCTTCTGTAATAAGGGGAACAGCCACTGGAGCAGAATTACCCTAGATACTTGGTAGATGAGAAGGCTGGCAAGGTCGATAAAAGTATATTGGATATACATTGTGTACTTTACTAGTACTCCTAGTAGCACCATGGTATTAGATACCGGTTCGGTTGCTAAGTGTTAGTAACTCGAAATAAAAGGCTGCGGAGTAAACGGAGACTAGCTAAAGGTGAGCTGGCGATATGTGTTGGAAGTTTTTCCCAAGCTTGATGTGATCAAGCATCACACACTCCCTCTACCATCGAGATTGGTGTTTGCGTTGAGCATAGACATGATTGGATTATGTCTATCGCAATACGGTTATTCATTTAAGGAGAATAATGGTTACTCTGTTTATTTGAATAATACCTTCAATGGTCTTGCACCCAAAATGAATGGTTTATTGAATCTCGATCGTAGTCATACACATGTTCATGCCAAAATATATAAGATAGTAATGATAGTACCACCTACTTGTGGCACTGCCACGTAAGTCATATCGGTATAAAACACATGAAGAAGTTCCATGTTGATGGATCTTTGGGCTCACTCGTTTTTTTTGAAAAGTTTGAGACATGCGAACCATGTCTATTGGTGTATATGCATGAAGAAACTCCATGCAAATGGACCGTCTGGACTCACTTGATTTTGAATCACTTGAGACATGCAAATCATACCACATGGGCAAGATGACTGAAAGCCTCGTTTTCAGTAAAATGGAACTAGAAAGCAACTTGTTGGAAGTAATACATTTTGATGTGTGCAGTCCAATGAGTGCTGAGGCGTGTAGTGGATATTGTTATGTTCTTACTTCACAGATGATTTGAGTAGATGTTGAGTACATTTACTTGATGAATCACGAGTCTGAATTATTGAAAGGTTCAAGTAATTTCAGGGTGAAGTTGAAGATCGTCGTGACAAGAGGATAAAATATCTATGATATGATCATAGAGATGAATATCTGAATTACGAGTTTGGCACAGAATTAAGACATTGTGGAAATTGTTTCGCAACTAATACATCCTGAAACACCATAGTATGATGGTGTGTCCGAACATCATAACTGCACCCTATTGGATATGATGCATACCATGATGTCTCTTATCGAATTACCACGATAGTTTATGGGTTAGGCATTAGAGACAACCACATTCACTTTAAATAGGGCACCACGTAATTCCGATGAGATGACACCGTATGAACTATGGTTTAGAGAAACCTAAGCTGTCATTTGTTAAAAGGTTTGGGGCTGCGACGCTTATGTAAAAAGTTTCAGGCTGATAAGCTCGAACCCAAAGCGGATAAATGCATCTTCATAGGACACCCAAAATAGTTGGGTATACCTCATGTCTCAGATCCGAAAGCAATAAGGGATTGTTTCTAGAATCGGGTCCTTTCTCGAGGAAAAGTTTCTCTCGAAAGAATTGAGTGAGAGGATGGTGGAGACTTGATGAGGTTATTGAACCGTCTCTTCAACTAGTGTGTGGCAGGGCACAGGGAGTTGTTCCTGTGGCACCTACACCAATTGAAGTGGAAGCTTATGATAATGATCATGAAACTTCAGATCAAGTCACTACCAAACCTCGTGGGATGACAAGGATGCGTACTACTTCAGAGTGGTACGTAATCCTGTCTTGGAAGTCATGTTGCTAGACAACAATGAACCTATGAGCTATGGAGAAGTGATGGTGGGCCTGGATTCCAAAATGGCTCGAGGCCATATAATCCGAGAGAGGATCCATATATTAAAACAAAGTGTAGACTTTGGAAGAACTACTTGATGGTCGTAAGGCTGTTAGGTACATATGGATTTTAAAAGGAAGACGGACAATGATGGTAAGTATCACCATTAAGAAAGCTCGACTTGTCGTTAAGATGTTTTCCGACAAGTTCAAGGAGTTGACTACGATGAGACTTTCTCACTCGTAGCGATGCTAAGAGTCTGTTGGAATTATATTAGCGATTACTGCATTATTTATGAAATCTTGCAGATAGGATGTCAAAACATTGTTTCCTCGACGATTTTCTTGAGGAAAGGTTGTATGTGATACAACCGGAAGGTTTTGTCAATCCTGAAAGATGCTAACAAGTATGCAAAGCTCCAGCAATCCTTCTAAGGACTGGAGTAAGCATCTCGGAGTTGGAATGTATGCTTTGATGAGATGATCAAAGATTTTGGGTGTATACAAAGTTTATGAGAAACTTGTATTTCCAAAGAAGTGAGTGGGAGCACTATAGAATTTCTGATGAATATATGCTGTTGACATATTGTTGATCAGAAATGACGTAGAATTTCTGGAAAGCATATAGGGTTATTTGGAAAGTGTTTTTCAATGGAAAGCCTGGATTAAGCTACTTGAACATTGAGCATCAAGATCTATAAGGATAGATCAAAACGCTTAATGGTACTTTCAAATGAGCACATACCTTGACATGATCTTGAAGGTGTTCAAGATGGATCAGTCAAAGAAGGAGTTCTTGCCTGAGTTGTAAGGTATGAAGTTAAGACTTAAAGCTCGACCACAGCAGAAGAAAGAGGAAGGACAAAGGTCGTCCCCTATGCTTTTGTCATAGGCTCTATACGGTATGCCATGCTGAGTACCGCACCTGATGTGTGCCTTGCCACATATCTGGCAAGAGGGTACAAAGGTAATCTAGGAGTAGATCACCAGATAGCGGTCTAAATTATCCTTAGAGGAATAAGGATATGTTTCTCGGTTATGGAGGTGATAAAGAGTTCAGCGTAAAGAGTTATGTCGATGCAAGCTTATCACCTATCCGGATAGCTCTGAGTAGAGATACCGGATACGTATAATGGAGCAACAATTTAGAATAGCTCCAAGTAGAACAATTATTTGAAATGGCTCCAAATGTAGCGTAGTAGTTGCATCTACAAGATGACATAGAAATTTGCGAAGTACATACGGATCTGAATGTTGCAGACCCATTGACTGAAACCTCTCTCACAAGAATAACATGATCAAACCCAGAACTCTTTGGGTGTTAGTCACATGGGGATGTGACCTTGAGTGTTAATCACATATCGATGTGAACTGGATTATTGACTCTAGTGCAAGTGGGAGACTGTTGGAAATATCCCTAGAGGCAATAATAAATTGGTTATTATTATATTTCCTTGTTCATGATAATCGTTTATTATCCATGCTAGAATTGTATTGATAGGAAACTCAGATACATGTGTGGATACATAGAAAACACCATGTCCCTAGTAAGCCTCTAGTTGACTAGCTCGTTGATCAATAGATGGTTACGGTTTCCTGACCATGGACATTGGATGTCGTTGATAACGGGATCACATCATTAGGAGAATGATGTGATGGACAAGACCCAGTCCTAAGCCTAGCACAAGATCATGTAGTTCGTATGCTAAAGCTTTTCTAATGTCAAGTATCATTTCCTTAGACCATGAGATTGTGCAACTCCCGGATACCGTAGGAGTGCTTTGGGTGTGCCAAACGTCACAACGTAACTGGGTGGCTATAAAGGTACACTACAGGTATCTCCGAAAGTGTCTGTTGGTTTGGCACGAATCGAGACTGGGATTTGTCACTCCGTGTAAACGGAGAGGTATCTCTGGGCCTACTCGGTAGGACATCATCATAATGTGCACAATGTGATCAAGGAGTTGATCACGGGATGATGTGTTACGGAACGAGTAAAGAGACTTGCCGGTAACGAGATTGAACAAGGTATCGGGACACCGACGATCGAATCTCGGGCAAGTATCGTACCGCTAGACAAAGGGAATTGTATACGGGATTGATTAAGTCCTTGACATTGTGGTTCATCCGATGAGATCATCATGGAGCATGTGGGAGCCAGCATGGGTATCCAGATCCCGCTGTTGGTTATTGACCGGAGAGTTGTCTCGGCCATGTCTGCATGACTCCCGAACCCGTAGGGTCTACACACTTAAGGTTCGATGACGCTAGGGTTATAGGGAAAGTATGTACGCGGTTACCGAATGTTGTTCGGAGTCCCGGATGAGATCCCAGACGTCACGAGGAGTTCCGGAATGGTCCGGAGGTAAAGATTGATATATAGGAAGTATGGTTTTGGCCACCGGAAGTGTTCCGGGCATCACCGGTAGTGTACCGGGACCACCGGAGGGATCCGGGGGTCCACCAGGTGGGGCCACCAGCCCCGGAGGCCTACATGGGCCAATAGTGGGAAGGGACCAGCCCCTAGGTGGGCTAGGGAGCCTCCCACCAAGGCCCAAGGCGCCTCCAATAGGGGAAGGGGTCAAACCCTAGGGCAGATGGGCCCTAAGGCCCACCCTAGGTGCGCCTCCCCCTCTCCCCCTTGTGGCCGCCACCCTAGATGGGATATAGGGCTGCCGCACCCCTTGGGGTGGGAACCCTAGGTGGGGGTGCAGCCCTCCCTCTCCCCCTATATATAGTGGAGGCAAAGGGGCAGCCCAACACACGATTCAATCTCCCTGTTGGCGCAGCCCTACCCCTCTCCCTCCTCGTCTCTCATAGTGCTTAGCGAAGCCCTGCAGGAGTCCCGCGCTCCTCCACCACCACCACGCCGTCCTGCTACTGCTGGATGGAGTCTTCCCCAACCTCTCCTTCTCCCCTTGCTGGATCAAGGCGTAGGACACGTCACCGGGCTGTACGTGTGTTGAACACGGAGGTGCCGTCCGTTCGGCACTAGGATCATCGGTGATTTGGATCACGACGAGTACGACTCCATCAACCCCGTTCACTTGAACGCTTCCGCTTAGCGATCTACAAGGGTATGTAGATGCACTCTCCTTCCCCTCGTTGCTAGATTACCTCATAGATTGATCTTGGTGATGCGTAGAATTTTTTTGAATTTCTGCTACGTTCCCCAACAAACTGGTGGGCCAAGCTCCTGACTCCCTACTCGAGATCCGCCAATTTTGACACTGATAGTGTGCTTTATTAAGTATCCGGTTCTAGTTGTCATAAGGTCAAGGTACAAATCTGGATCGTCCGTTTATCGAGGGACACGTCTATTCGAATATATAAACTTCCCTACAGGGGTGCACCACATTTCCCAACACGCTCGATCCCTCTAGCCGGACACACTTTCCTAGGTCATGCCTAGCCTCGGAAGATCAACACATCGCAGCCCCACCTAGGCACAACAGAGAGGTCAGCACGTTGGTCTAAATCCTATGCGCGCAGGGGTCTGGGCCCATCGCCCATTGCACACCTGCATGTTGCATACGCGGCCGGTGAGCAGACCTAGCAACCTCCATTACAAAGGAAGTTGCGTTACGTGGTCCAACCAGGCGCATGCCGCTCAGTCGCTGACGTCAAGAAGGCTTTGGCTGATACCACGACATCGAGTGCCCATAATAGTTCCTGCGTAATTGGTTAGTGCGTATAGGCCAGCGGCCAGATTCAGATCAAATACCAAGATCTCGTTAAGTGTGTTAATTGATGTAACCGCGAATGCCGACCAGGGCCAGGCCCACCTCTCTTCTAGGTGGTCTCAACATGCCCTGTCGCTCCGCCACAAAGTAACAGCCAGGGACCGTCGGGAACCCAGGCCCACTACTACCGGGATGGAACCACACCTGTCCTTTCAGCCCCCACACTGGAATCACTCGCGGGTACTCTACAAGCCGACCCGTCTTTAGTCACCACATGTATCATATATCATGTATGTAAGTATATACTGTTGGGGAACGTAGCAGAAATTTAAAATTTTCTATGCATCACCAAGATCAATCTATGGAGTAATCTTGCAACGAGGGGAAGGAGAGTGCATCTACATACCCTTGTAGATCACTATGCAGAAGCGTTCAAGTGAACGGGGTTGATGGATTCGTACACGTCGTGATCCAAATCACCGATGATCCTAGTGCCGAACGGACGGCACCTCCGCGTTCAACACACGTATAGCCCGGTGACGTCTCCTACGCCTTGATCCAGCAAGGGGAGAAGGAGAGGTTGGGGAAGACTCCATCCAGCAGCAGCATGACGGTGTGGTGGTGGTGGAGGAGCGCGGGAATCCAGCAGGGCTTCGCCAAGCACTACGAGAGACGAGGAGGGAGAGGGGTAGGGCTGCGCCAACAGGGGAGGAACTTCATGTGTTGGGCTGCCCCTTTGCCTCCACTATATATAGGGGGAGAGGGAGGGCTGCGCCCCCACCTAGGGTTTCATCCCTAGGCGTGGCGGCAGCCCTAGATCCCATCTAGGGTGGCGGCCACAAGGGGGAGAGGGGGAGGCGCACCTGAGGTGGGCCTTAGGGCCCATCTGCCCTAGGGTTTGCCCCCTCCCCTCTTGGAGGCGCCTTGGGCCTTGGTGGGAGGCGCCCCAGCCCACCTAGGGGCTGGTCCCTTCCCACTATTGGCCCGTGTAGGCCTCCGGGGCTGGTGGCCCCACCTGGTGGACCCCCGAACCCCTTCGGTGGTCCCGGTACACTACACGGTGATGCCCGGAACACATCCGATGGCCAAAACCATACTTCCTATATATTAATATTTACCTCCGGACCATTCCGGAACTCCTCGTGACGTCCGGGATCTCATCCGGGACTCCGAACAACATTCGGTAACTGCGTACATACTTTCCCTATAACCCTAGCGTCATTGAACCATAAGTGTGTAGACCCTACGGGTTCGGGAGTCATGCAGACATGGCCGAGACAACTCTCCGGTCAATAACCAACAGCGGGATCTGGATACCCATGTTGGCTCTCACATGTTCCACGATGATCTCATCGGATGAACCACGATGTCAAGGATTTAATCAATCCCGTATACAATTCCCTTTGTCCATCGGTACGATACTTGCCCGAGATTCGATCGTCGGTATCCCGATACCTTGTTCAATCTCGTTACCGGCAAGTCTCTTTACTCATTCCGTAACACATCATCCCGTGATCAACTCCTTGGTCACATTGTGCACATTATGATGATGTCCTACCGAGTTGGCCTAGAGATACCTCTCCGTTTACACGGAGTGACAAATCCCAGTCTCGATTCGTGCCAACCCAACAGACACTTTCGGAGATACCTGTAGTGAACCTTTATAGCCACCCAGTTACGTTGTGACGTTTGGTACACCCAAAGCACTCCTACGGTATCCGGGAGTTGCACAATCTCATGGTCTAAGGAAATGATACTTGACATTAGAAAAGCTTCAGCAAACGAACTATACGATCTTTGTGCTAGGCTTAGGATTGGGTCTTGTCCATCACATCATTCTCCTAATGATGTGATCCCGTTATCAACGACATCAAATGTCCATGGTCAGGAAACCGTAACCATCTATTGATCAACGAGCTAGTCAACTAGAGGCTTACTAGGGACATGGTGTTGTCTATGTATCCACACATGTATCTGAGTTTCCTATCAATACCATTCTAGCATGGATAATAAACGACTATCATGAACAATGAAATATAATAATAATAAATAATTTATTATTGCCTCTAGGGCATATTTCCAATAGTCTCCCACTTGCACTAGAGTCAATAATCTAGTTCACATCGCCATGTGATTAACACTCACAGGTCACATCGCTATGTGACCAACATCCAAGAGTCTACTAGACTCAATGATCTAGTTCACATCACTATGTGATTAACACTCAAAGATTTCTGGGTTTGATCATGTTATGCTTGTGAGAGAGGTTGTAGTCATCGGGTCCTGCCATATTCAGATCCCTATGTATTTCGCAAAACTTTATATCGTAGATGCTGCTACCACGTTCCACTTGGAGCTATTCCAAATTATTGCTCCATTATACGTATCCGGTATCTCTACTCAGAGCTATCCGGATAGGTGTTAAGCTTGCATCGACATAACTCTTTACGTCGAACTCTTTATCACCTCCATAACCGAGAAACATTTCCTTATTCCTCTAAAGATAATTTCGACCACTATCTGGTGATCCAGTCCTAGATCACCTTTGTACCCTCTTGCCAGACATGTGGCAAGGCACACATCAGGTGCGGTACTCAGCATGGCATACCGTATAGAGCCTATGACAAAAGCATAGGGGACGACCTTCGTCCTTCCTCTTTCTTATGCCGTGGTCAAGCTTTGAGTCTTACTCAACTTCACACCTTACAACTTAGGTAAGAACCCCTTCTTTGATTATCTATTTTGAACTCCTTCAAAAACATGTCATGGTGTGCGTTCTTTGAAAGTATCATCAGGCGTCTTTATCTATCTCTATAGATCTTGATGCCCAATTTGTAAGCAGCTTTATCCAGGTCTTCCTTTGAAAAACACTCTTCAAACAACCGTTTATGCTTTCCAGAAATTCTACATTATTTCGGATCAACAATATGTCATCCACATATACTTATCAAAAATGTTGTAGTGCTCCCACTCACCTTTTTGTAAATACAACTTTCTAGCAAACATTGTATAAACCTAAAAGCTTTGATCACTCCATCAAAACATATATTCTGATTCCGAGATGCTTGCTCTAGTCCATAGAAGGATTGCTGGAGCCAGCATACCTTTTAGCATCCTTAGGATCGACAAAACTTTTTATTGTATCACATACAACTTTTCTTACAAAACTGGTAAGAAAACTTGTTTTTGACATCCATCTGTAAGATTTCATAATCGACAAATACAGCTAATGCTATCATGATTCCGACGGACTTAAGCATCGCTACGAGTGAGAAATTCTCATCGTAGTCAACTCCTTGAACTTGTGAAAAGACTCTTTCCCACAAGTTGAGCTTCATAGACGGTAACATTACCGCCCACGTCCGTCTTCTTCTTAAAGATCCATTTATCTCAATGGCTTGCTGATCATCGGGCAAGTCCACCAAAGTCCATACTGTTGGGGAATGTAGTAATTTCAAAAAAATTCCTACGCACACGCAAGATCATGGTGATGCATAGCAACGAGAGGGGAGAGTGTGATATACGTACCCTTGTAGACCGACAGCAGAAGCGTTAGCACAACGCGGTTGATGTAGTCGTACGTCTTCACGGCCCGACCAATCAAGCACCGAAACTACGGCACCTCCGAGTTCTAGCACACGTTCAGCTCGATGACGATCCCCGAACTCCGATCCAGCAAAGTGTCGGGGAAGAGTTCCGTCAGCACGACGGCATGGTGACGATCTTGATGTACTACCGTCGCAGGGCTTCGCCTAAGCACCGCTACAATATTATCGAGGATTATGGTGGAAGGGGGCACCGCACACGGCTAAGAATATGATCACGTGGATCAACTCGTGTGTCTAGGGGTGCCCCCTGCTTCTGTATATAAAGGTTCAAGGGGTAGGTGTGGCCGGCCAGGAGGAGGGTGCGCCAGGAGGAGTCCTACTCCCACCGGGAGTAGGATTCCCCCCCTTTCCTAGTTGGAATAGGATTCGAGAAGGGGGGAAAAGGAGAGAGAGAAGGAAGGGGGGTGCCGCCCCCTCTCCTTGTCCTATTCGGACTAGGGGGGAAGGGGCGCGTGGCCCAGCCCTGGCCACCTCTCCTCTCTTCCACTAAAGCCCACTAAGGCCCATCTACCTCCCGGGGGGTTCCGGTAACCTCCCGGTACTCCGGTAAAATCCCGATTTCACTCGGAACACTTCCGATATCCAAATATAGGCTTTCAATATATCAATCATTATGTCTCGACCATTTCGAGACTCCTCGTCATGTCCGTGATCACATCCGGGACTCCGAACAAACTTTGGTACATCAAAATGCATAAACTCAAAATATAACTGTCATCAAAACCTTAAGCGTGCGGACCCTACGGGTTCGAGAACAATGTAGACATGACCGAGACACGTCTCCGGTCAATAACCAATAGCGGAACCTGGATGCTCATATTGGCTCCCACATATTCTACGAAGATCTTTATCGGTCAGACCGCATAACAACATACGTTGTTCCCTTTGTCATCGGTATGTTACTTGCCCGAGATTCGATCGTCGGTATCTCAATACCTAGTTCAATCTCATTACTGGCAAGTCTCTTTACTCGTTTCGTAATACATCATCTTGCAACTAACTCATTAGTTGTAATGCTTGCAAGGCTTATGTGATGTGCATTACCGAGAGGGCCCAGAGATACCTCTCCGACAATCGGAGTGACAAATCCTAATCTCGAAATACGCCAACCCAACATGTACCTTTGGAGACACCTATAGAGCCCCTTTATAATGACCCAGTTACGTTGTGACATTTGGTAGCACACAAAGTGTTCCTCCGGCAAACGGGAGTTGCATAATCTCATAGTCATAGGAACATGTATAAGTCATGAAGAGAGCAATAGCAACATACTAAACGATCGGGTGCTAAGCTAATGGAATGGGTCATGTCAATCACATCATTCTCCTAATGATGTGATCTCATTAATCAAATGACAACACATGTCTATGGTTAGGAAACATAACCATCTTCGATTAACGAGCTAGTCAAGTAGAGGCATACTAGTGATGTTTGGTTTGTCTATGTATTCACACAAGTATTATGTTTCCGGATAATACAATTCTAGCATGAATAATAAACATTTATCATGATATAAGGAAATAAAATAATAACATTATTATTACCTCTAGGGCATATTTCCTTCAGTCTCCCACTTGCACTAGAGTCAATAATCTAGATTACACAGTAATGATTCTAACACCCATGGAGCTTTGGTGCTGATCATGTTTTGTTCGTGGAAGAGGCTTAGTCAACGGGTCTGCTATATTCAGGTCCGTATGTATCTTGCAAATCTCTATGTCTCCCACCTGGACTAGATCCCGGATGGAATTGAAGCGTCTCTTGATGTGCTTGGTTCTCTTGTGAAATCTGGATTCCTTTGCCAAGGCAATTGCACCAGTATTGTCACAAAATATTTTCATTGGACCCGATGCACTAGGTATGACACCTAGATCGGATATGAACTCTTTCATCCAGACTTCTTCGTTTGCTACTTTCGAAGCAGCTATGTACTCCGCTTCACATGTAGATCCCGCCACAACACTTTGTTTAGAACTGCACCAACTGACAGCTCCACCATTTAATGTAAACACGTATCCGGATTGCGATTTAGAATCGTCCGGATCAGTGTCAAAACTTGCATCAATGTAACCATTTATGATGAGCTCTTTGTCACCTCCATATACGAGAAACATATCCTTAGTCCTTTTCAGGTATTTCAGGATGTTCTTGACCGCTGTCCAGTGATCCACTCCTGGATTACTTTGGTACCTCCCTGCTAGACTTATAGCAAGACACACATCAGGTCTGCTACACAGCATTGCATACATGATAGAGCCTATGGCTGAAGCATAGGGAACATCTTTCATTTTCTCTCTATCTTCTGCATTGGTCGGGGATTGAGTCTTACTCAATTTCACACCTTGTAACACAGGCAAGAATCCTTTCTTTGCTTGATCCATTTTGAACTTCTTCAAAACTTTGTCAAGGTATGTGCTTTGTGAAAGTCCAATTAAGCGTCTTGATCTATCTCTATAGATCTTAATGCCCAATATGTAAGCAGCTTCACCGAGGTCTTTCATTGAAAAACTTTTATTCCAGTATCCTTTTATGCTATCCAGAAATTCTATATCATTTCCGATTAGTAATATGTCATCTACATATAATATCAGAAATGCTACAGAGCTCCCACTCACTTTCTTGTAAATACAGGCTTCTCCAAAAGTCTGTATAAAACCAAATGCTTTGATCACACTATCAAAACGTTTATTCCAACTCCAAGAGGCTTGCACCAGTCCATAAATGGATCGCTGGAGCTTGCACACTTTGTTAGCTCCCTTTGGATCGACAAAACCTTCCGGCTGCATCATATACAACTCTTCTTGCAGAAATCCATTCAGGAATGCAGTTTTGACATCCATTTGCCAAATTTCATAATCATAAAATGCGGCAATTGCTAACATGATTTGGACAGACTTAAGCATCGCTACGGGTGAGAAGGTCTCATCGTAGTCAATCCCTTGAACTTGCCGAAAACCTTTTGCGACAAGTCGAGCTTTGTAGACAGTAACATTACCGACAGCGTCAGTCTTCTTCTTGAAGATCCATTTATTCTCAATTGCTTGCCGATCATCGGGCAAGTCAACCAAAGTCCATACTTTGTTCTCATACATGGATCCCATCTCAGATTTCATGGCTTCAAGCCATTTTGCGGAATCTGGGCTCACCATCGCTTCTTCATAGTTCGTAGGTTCATCATGATCTAGTAGCATGACTTCCAGAACAGGATTACCGTACCACTCTGGCGCGGATCTTACTCTGGTTGATCTACGAGGTTCAGTAGTATCTTGTTCTGAAGTTTCATGATCATTATCATTAACTTCCTCACTAATTGGTGTAGGTGTCACAGAAACAGGTTTCTATGATGTACTACTTTCCAATAAGGGAGCAGGTACTGTTACCTCGTCAAGTTCTACTTTCCTCCCACTCACTTCTTTCGAGAGAAACTCCTTCTCCAGAAAGTTTCCGCACTTAGCAACAAAAGTCTTGCCTTCGGATCTGTGATAGAAGGTGTATCCAATAGTCTCCTTTGGATATCCTTTGAAGACACATTTCTCCGATTTGGGTTCGAGCTTATCAGGTTGAAGCTTTTTCACATAAGCATCGCAGCCCCAAACTTTCAGAAATGACAACTTTGGTTTCTTGCCAAACCATAGTTCATAAGGCATCGTCTCAACGGATTGTGATGGTGCCCTATTTAACATGAATGCGGCCGTCTCTAAAGCATAACCCCAAAACGACAGCGGTAAATCAGTAAGAGACATCATAGATTGCACCATATCTAGTAAAGTACGATTATGACGTTCGGACACACCATTACGCTGTGGTGTTCTGGGTGGCGTGAGTTGCGAAACTATTCCACATTGTTTCAAATGTACACCAAACTCGTAACTCAAATATTCTCCTCCACGATCAGATCGTAGGAATTTTATTTTCTTGTTACGATGATTTTTGACTTCACTCTGAAATTCTTTGAACTTTTCAAATGTTTCAGACTTATGTTTCATTAAGTAGATATACCCATATCTGCTTAAGTCATCTGTGAAGGTGAGAAAATAATGATATCCGCCACGAGCTTCAATATTCATCAGACCACATACATCTGTATGTATGATTTCCAATAAATCTGTTGCTCTCTCCATAGTACCGGAGAACGGTGTTTTTGTCATCTTACCAATAAGGCACGGTTCGCAAGTACCAAGTGATTCATAATCAAGTGGTTCCAAAAGCCCATCAGTATGGAGTTTCTTCATGCGCTTTATACCAATATGACCTAAACGGCAGTGCCACAAATAAGTTGCACTATCATTATCAACTCTGCATCTTTTGGCTTCAACACTATGAATATGTGTGTCACTACTATCAAGATTTAATAAGAATAGACCACTCTTTAAGGGTGCATGACCATAAAAGATATTACTCATATAAATAGAACAACCATTATTCTCTGATTTAAATGAATAACTGTCTCGCATCAAACAAGATCCAGATATAATGTTCATCCTTAACGCTGGCACCAAATAACAATTATTTAGGTCTAATACTAATCCCGAACGTAGATGTAGAGGTAGCGTGCCAACTGCGATCACATCGACTTTGGAACCATTTCCTATGCGCATCATCACCTCGTCCTTAGCCAATCTTCGCTTAATCCGTAGTCCCTGTTTCGAGTTGCAAATATTAGCAACAGAACCAGTATCAAATACCCAGGTGCTACTTCGAGCGTTAGTAAGGTACACATCAATAACATGTATATCACATATACCTTTGTTCACCTTGCCATCCTTCTTATCCGCCAAATACTTGGGGCAGTTCCGCTTCCAGTGACCAGTTTGCTTGTAGTAGAAGCACTCAGTTTCAGGCTTAGGTCCAGTTTTGGGTTTCTTCTCTTGAGTAGCAACTTGCTTGCTATTCTTTTTGAAGTTCCCCTTCTTCTTCCCTTTGCCCTTTTTCTTGAAACTAGTGGTCTTGTTGACCATCAACACTTGATGCTCCTTCTTGATTTCTACCTCCGCAGCTTTCAGCATTGCGAAGAGCTCAGGAATAGTCTTATTCATCCCTTGCATATTATAGTTCATCACAAAGCTCTTGTAGCTTGGTGGCAGTGATTGGAGAATTCTGTCAATGACGCAATCATCTGGAAGATTAACTCCCAATTGAATCAAGTGATTATTATACCCAGACATTTTGAGTATATGCTCACTGACAGAACTGTTCTCCTCCATCTTGCAGCTATAGAACTTATTGGAGACTTCATATCTCTCAATCCGGGCATTTTCTTGAAATATTAACTTCAACTCCTGGAACATCTCATATGCTCCATGACGTTCAAAACGTCGTTGAAGTCCTGGTTCTAAGCCTTAAAGCATGGCACACTGAACTATCGAGTAGTCATCAGCTTTGCTCTGCCAGACGTTCATAACATCTGGTGTTGCTCCAGCAGCAGGCCTGGCACCCAGCGGTGCTTCCAGGATGTAATTCTTCTGTGCAGCAATGAGGATAATCCTCAAGTTACGGACCCAGTCCGTGTAATTGCTACCATCATCTTTCAACTTTGCTTTCTCAAGGAACGCATTAAAATTCAACGGAACAACAGCACGGGCCATCTATCTACAATCAAACATAAACAAGCAAGATACTATCAGGTACTAAGTTCATGATAAATTTAGGTTCAATTAATCATATTACTTAAGAACTCCCACTTAGATAGACATCCCTCTAATCCTCTAAGTGATTGCGTGATCCAAATCAACTAAACCATGTCCAATCATCACGTGAGATGGAGTAGTTTCATTGGTGAACATCACTATGATGATCATATCTACTATATGATTCACGCTCGACCTTTCGGTCTCCGTGTTCCGAGGCCATATCTGTATATGCTTGGCTCGTCAAGTATAACCTGAGTATTCCGCGTGTGCAACTGTTTTGCACCCGTTGTATTTGAATGTAGAGCCTATCACACCCAATCATCATGTGGTGTCTCAGCATGAAGAACTTTCACAACGGTGCATACTCAGGGAGAACACTTCTTGATAATTAGTGAGAGATCATCTTATAATGATACCGTCAATCAAAGCAAGATAAGATGCATAAAAGATAAAAATCATATGTAATCAAATATAAGTGATATGATATGGCCATCATCATCTTGTGCTTGTGATCTCCATCTTCGAAGCACCGTCGTGATCACCATCATCACCGGCGCGACACCTTGATCTCCATCATAGCATCATTGTCGTTACGCCAATATTATGCTTCCACGACTATCGCTACCGCTTAGTGATAAAGTAAAGCATTACAGTGCGATTGCATTGCATACAATAAAGCGACAACCATATGGCTCCTGCCAGTTGCCGATAACTCAGTTACAAAACATGATCATCTCATACAATAAAATTTAGCATCATGTCTTGACCATATCACATCACAACATGCCCTGCAAAAACAAGTTAGACGTCCTCTACTTTGTTGTTGCAAGTTTTACGTGGCTGCTACGGGCTTAAGCAAGAACCAATATTACCTACACATCAAAACCACAACGATAGTTTGTCAAGTTGGTGTTGTTTTAACCTTCGCAAGGACCGGGCGTAGCCACACTCGGTTCAACTAAAGTTGGAGAAACTGTCACCCACAAGCCACCTATGTGCAAAGCACGTCGGGAGAACCGGTCTCGCGTAAGCGTACGCGTAATGTCGGTCCGGGCCGCTTCGTCCAACAATACCGCCGAACCAAAGTATGACATGCTGGTAAGCAGTATGACTTATATCGCCCACAACTCACTTGTGTTCTACTCGTGCATATAACATCAACACATAAAACCTAGGCTCGGATGCCACTGTTGGGGAACGTAGTTGTAACACCCTCGATGCGACTATAGCTCCCACGTGTCGAGGCACGACTTAGAGACATAATCACATTGAAGGCATATGTCGCAAGTGAGGTAATCTTTACACAACCCATGTAATACATAAGGGACAGAGATACATAGTTGGCTTACAATCGCCACTTCACACAAATACATGAATTAAGCATTACATCATACAAATACACTCAAGGTCCGACTACGGAACCAAAATAAAAGAAGAACCCCAAATGCGAAAAAGGTCCCAATCACCCCCAACTGGGCACCACTACTGATCAACTAGAACGAAAACAACATAAAGATCATGATCTTCATCGAGCTCCTCCTGAGCTTGGGTGCGTCACCTGCACGGACTCATCGGCACCTGCAAACTGGTTTTGGAAGTATCTGTGAGCCACAGGGACTCAGCAATCTCGCACCCTCGCGATCAAGACTATTTAAGCTTATGGGTAAGGTAAAGGTATGAGGTGGAGCTGCAGCAAGTGACTAGCATATATGGTGGCTAACATACGCAAAAGAGAGCGAGAAGAGAAGGCAAAGCACGGTCGGTAAAAGTATGATCAAGAAGTGATCCTGGACTACCTACGTCAAGCATAACTCCAACAACTGCGTGCACTTCCCGGACTCCGCCGGAAAGAGACCATCACGGTTACACACGCGGTTGATTCATTTTAATTAAGGTTAACTTCAGGTTTTCTACAACCGGACGTTAACAAATTCCCATCTGCCCATAACCACGGGCACGGCTTTCGAAAGTTCAAATCCCTGCAGGGGTGTCCCAACTTAGCCCATCACAAGCTCTCACGATCAACGAAGGAATATACCTCCACCCGAGACATTCCGATCAGACTCGGTATCCCGGTACAACAAGACATTTCGACAGGGTAAAACTAAACCAGCAACACCACCCAGATGTGCCGACAAATCCCGATAGGAGCTGCACATATCTCGTTCTCAGGGCACACCGGATGAGCAAGACGTCGGGTAAGCCAGCCCAGAGTTGCCCCTGGTAGCCTCGGACATCGCTCAGTTGGACCAACACTCAGAGGAGCACTGGCCCGGGGGGGTAAAAATAATGATGACCCTTGAGTTTGCAGAACCCAAGGGAAAGAAAAGGCTAGGTGGCAAATGGTAAAACCAATGTTGGGCATTGCTGGAAGAGCTTTACTTAAGGCGAACTGTCAAGGGGTTCCCATTATAGCCCAACCGCGTAAGGGACGCAAAATCCGGGAACATAACACCGATATGACGGAAACTAGGGCGGCAAGAGTGGAACAAAACACCAGGCATAAGGCCGAGCCTTCCACCCTTTACCAAGTATATAGATGCATTAATTAAATATGATATATTGTGATATCCCAACAAGTAAACATGTTCCAACAAGGAACAACATCTCCATGTTCCAACAAGGAACAAACTTCAATCTTCACCTGCAACTAACAACGCTATAAGAGGGGCTGAGCAAAGCGGTAACATAGCCAATCAATGGTTTGCTAGGACATTGGTGGGTTAGAGGCTGAACATGGCAATTTGGGAGGCTGACAAGCAAGTGGTAGGCATCGTAGCAATGGCATAGCAAAAGAGCGAGCAAACTAGCATAGCAAAGATAGTAGTGATTTCGAGGGTATGATCATCTTGCCTGAGATCCCACAAGGAAGAAAAATGAATCCATGAAGAAGACAAACGGGCGTAGACGAACGGATCCTCACAACACGACGTTATCGGAACCAACCCGAAGAAGCAATCACCGGAAAAGAGCAAACAATCTAGTAAACAACCAACACATAGACATGGCATGATGCGCAAACAAGTATGATGCATGTCCGGTTTAAAGAGGCATGGCATGGCAAAATGCACAAGCAATCCTACAAATTAAGTGAAGCTCAATATGCAACGAGTTGCATATTGACGAAACACCACGTGATTTATTTAGTTCGATCTCGATTATGTACCCAACAATATTAAATGTTGTTAACATGGCAAGGGGTGAAGCAAATGAAAACTACCTATCTAGTCAAGGTTAAATGAGGCCGGAAGCAACGAACAGCAATTCCGGTAAATCCCCATAGCATAATTTAAGGTTTGGTACTGTTCTGTCCTAAAACATATTTTAGAGTTGTTAGGCATGCAAAACAATGTCACCATGATAAACTAGGCAAAATTCTACCCCATTTACATATAAAGTTTATTTAATTCGGAGTTACGGTTATTTAGTTATGAATAAAATCATTTTAACAAGGCATAGGAACAGATTTAACCAAACAACATTTTAAACATTTTAATTGTTGTTATCATGATGCGGATGACATGTGCAAGTTTATGCAATTTTTATTAAAAGTTGACAATGGCATTAAGAAGCATTTGTCATTGCGGCGGAAAAGAAAAGGAGTGTCACGGCAACGATAACGAAATGGTGCCCCGGCAACGTCCCAGTTTCCGGTAACTCAATTGAGATGCCGGTGCAAAAGGAAAAGTGACGGGGCGTGTCATGCAAGGATGGTGGGGTGTTCCCGGATACCGGGTCCCCACGGGTTAGCGGCAAAAGAGGAGGACCGAGCAAGTGACAACTCGGACACGGTGCAGACAACGGGTGCATCTCATACAACACATGCACACGTTCTCGGACAGTCGTCTCGGGGTTATACCTTCGAAGCGTGCATTATCGGAACGGATCGAGTTCGGCGGTAGGGGTACACTTGTCGAAGGGGAAGTAGTTGTTCACGGGTCATCGTGGGAAGTAGAGGAAGTAGTCGTTCAGGCGTCCGATGGTGATGGTACTCGGTCGTTTCGAAGAGGTACTTGGGGTCATTCGAACTTGCCGATCTCGTCATCTCGAAGGGGTACTTGACGTTCTTAGGGATTCCGAAGACGAGGTAGAGGTACACTTGTCGAAGGGGTACTTGTCGGATCCACGGCGACGGTAGAGGTACAAATGTTCTCGCGGTACTTGTCGGTCCAGTCTTGGTGTAGATGTACATCGCAACCGTAGTGGTACTCGCGGACTTCGGCGCCGGTAGTCGTACATGGTTCGTAGGGGTACTTGGCGTTTTCATGTAGCCGAACTTGAGGTGGTCTTGGCGTCGGACTTGCGGCATTGAACAGAAACATGACAAGGTGCAGCCGCTTGTACAGGGGGAAGGACACAGCCCACACGTCGGGCAAGCGATCCATGAAGGCGCTTCAGGTGCGCCAGGCTCGCTCGCTCGTTCCCAAGCAGAACGGCAAAAGCAGGCGGCGCAAGGTACTCGCGGCGGCAGCGCTGGGACTCCGGTGGCATGGAGAGATGGCGGGGAAGGGCGGATCCGGTCTAAGGGCATCGGGGCTGGCCGGAGATGGGTGAGGCCGGCGACGAACTTGGGGCGGAGGAGGCAAGAAGGCACGGCGGCGGCCTGGACTCGGGCAGGAGGCCGAGCGTTGCAGGCGCGTGATGAGCAGGCGAGATCGGTGGAAACGAGGTCAGGCTCGGGAGGAGGGAGGCCATGGTCGAGGGTGGCGGTGCGGAGCAGAGGTACGGTGTGGAGGAGGAAGGGCCGGCGTGGTCCTAGTGGAGCTCGGTGGCGGCGCAGGCTTGCCGGTGCCGGGAACGAGGTGCAGGAGAGGAGAGGCCAACGAGGAAGACCGAGAGCAGGGGCATGGCGATGCGTGAGCTCCTCTCTGGTGCATGAGGTGGGAGACAAGGGAGAGACGAGCGGAGGAGATGGGAGGGAGATCGAGGGGATCGGGCTCCTGGCACTGGCTGCGTGTGCGAGCGGGTTCGAGAGGAGGGGATCGAGGGAAGGAGGGGGTCGGGAGATGGGTTCAATCCTCTCTGGCGACGCTAGGAGGGAGAGAGGGATCGAGGGGGAGGTGGTTGGGCCTAGGGTTAGGAGAAGTGGGGCGGCTGGGCCTGTTAGTTGGGCCAAAATGGTCCTAGCTGGACACAAGTGGCGGCTGGGCTTCTCTCCTCCTCTCCCTCTTTTCATTAACAGAGAACTAGAAGAAAGGAAAGAAGACAATAGAAGGTTGGAAGAAGAATTAGGTCATGTGGTTAATTTCCCCGGAATCACAAAAATGTGCACGGTCAAAGAAAAGTAGGATTGGACATGATTGCAAGAATTAAATTCAAAGTCATTTGAATTTAATTGAAAAGGTTTGAACAAGGGATAGGGATTAGAAATGTCCAAAACTGTTGAGAATTTAGGTGGAGCTCCGGAAAATGACGAAAGGATATATGGCAAAGTTGGAGGCCAAGAGTTGGATAATAAAAGGCATTGGGATTTATTTTGCAACTGTGTTTCGGTTAATTCCAACAAATGAAATATTTAATATAGCTCCCTAATATCGGGAGGATATGTTATAAAGAGAACTCACCCTATGAATTCCCTCAATTTAAATGGACCGTACATCCATACGATTTGTTTAGTTGAGTTTTTAAAACGGGTTGCATGATGCAATGCACATGATGCAAAGATGAAATGCAACGGGCCAAACAAACTCACATGATGAAAAAAACCCGGAAACCCTGGAAGGCAACTGAAGCTCCAGTCTTGGGGCGTTACAACACTCCACCACTACGAGAGGATCTCGTCCCGAGATCTAGAATGGCACCGGAGGGAAAACGGAAGAGAAAGAGAAGAGGTAAAACTAAGTTGCTTCTTTGACAAACGAGTGAAACTAAAGAACCTTGAGAGGTTGAAAAAATTGGAAGAAATAAAAACAACGAAGAAGAACAAAGTCGAAAACACTCCGTTAGTAAAGAGGAACAAGGAAGAACAAATTCGGACAGCACTCCGGTTGAAACGGAAGTCAAAAACTTGACAGAATGGGAAGAACTTGAAAAGAGGGCATTGCACTCCGGTTAAATGGAATAAGCAAGGAAAGAACAAGGTCCTGACAAGAACAAGAAGAAGGGTTGAAGAGAGCAACAACACAATGCCTCCGGAAGAAAAGAGAGAAAAGGAATGGAATGAACGGAGGAAAACAAGGTCTTGAGAGAGCACGCTTACAACAAAAGCGAGAGCGGAGTTGTTGGAAAACCAACAACGAACATAATAAGGTTGGTATGGTCTTATGGAATACATCTCAAATTATGAGGTGACAACCTGCCACTAACGGGAAGAAGAATTGGATTGATAAGAACAAGGAGACAAGAAACTATTTCACCGGGAGGATAAAAGAAGAACTTGGGTCATTTATAAGCACCATAATTAGCAACAAACCTGAGGGAAGGCTTTGGGTGAAATATAACCCAAGATAATTCCAGCAAAGAGATTGATGGATTTAAAATATCTCATTCTTGACAACATGTGAATCAAGAAAACATTAACTCAAATATCAAGAATGACATAAAACCATTTCCAATGATACGGAAGAAAGAATTGCACTCCAGATTACAAGATGAAGAATGCTTGAGCTCCTCTGAAAAGAATCTTGATGAACACCTCGAGAAAGGAATTAAATCCTTGATGAACCATCATGTAGAACCTTCATGAAGGACTCCGGTAAACAAAAGATAACGAAAAGAGAAAGAAGTTGAAAACACAAGGTGAAGCCTTGCAATGATTTAGATGGATCTCCGTGATGATATAATTGAAATAACTTGGAACTCCGGAAAAGAAATATGAACAAAAGAAATCAAGAATTTTGGTGAGCCTCCGGAATAGGGAATTAATCATTTGGATGAAACAAGAATAAGAATTACATTATGCTTATCCTTCACCAATTAAATTGATGACAATCAACGGATTTGGCATACTACTTATTCTCGAAGAAAGGATTTAGAGAGATATGACGCAAACTTGAGAAAGTCTTCAACGAACCACCGGTAGGGTTGAAACAACGAATGAATTGATAAGGAACTGAAATCTTGAGCAAACCACCATAAGAATTAAGCATGAACAAAGAGAAGATAAAGAACACACCGGGAAGAATTAAGCAAATAAACGAAGATGCTTGAGAGACTTTAGATCCATGAGAACGAAGAGATCACGAACTGATTATAGATCACTTGGATGATGCACCGGTAAGATTTAAAGAAAGAGAGCTGAAAGGTGAGAATGAATAATATTTGAAAAGATGGATTCCGGATAACAAATTGAGAAGACTCTTGAATTAGCTCCAGATAGGTGAAAAGAATTCCCACAGACGAAAATAATTATGAGAGGATGGCAACAAGCTAGCACCATGAATCTTGAAGAGAATGGAGCAAGATCAAAAAGAAACTCTTCTTCGGTCTTCAAAAGATGAGAATGACAATGAGAAACACCACCAAGAATTATTTAGACACTCCGGAAGAATCAAACGAAGAGGTTGAGCCAACGATGAAAAGAATTGTGAAAGATCTAGGAGAAAACATTTGATTGATGATAAATCATTCTTATGTCAAACTTCGAAAAGAAATTTGAGGATATCTTCGGGAAATAAGAAGAGTCAGGTAAGATCTTGGGAATAGACCTGTGGGTTAGGGCCCACTCAAAAGAACACCGTTGAAAAGATTTAAAAGAGAGAAGGCACCGGTTGAATAAAAAAAGGCTTGAATGATATAACATCCTCGAAATAGCTTGAACGAATGTAGAGTGGACACACGAATCTTCGAGATATCTTGAGCACTCCGGAACCTATTAAATAGGGAGAAATGACTGAATATAAGGTGCACCGGCATGAGAAGGCATTGAAATGAGGAAAGGATATGATCAACAAAGCTTGACTTGAAACCACCGGAGAAGAAAAAGAACGAAGAACGATGAACTTGAGGTTCCGTAAGCATCTTCATGACAATCACCGGATACGAACATGAAGGAAAAGAATGAAGAGAATCCCATCGATAAAATGATACTTGATTGAGAAATCTGAGTCCTTGAAGAAAAAGGGTGGGTGGGCGGGAAAACAAATGCAACTTGAGATGGATGAAACGAACACCGTTGAGAAGAAGTGATAATTGATCTTGTGAATGTTGACAAGATTGGATCCACTTGAAGAGAAACACGCCGGTTAAAAGGATTGACAAAAACAATCTTGATGATCAAGAAGGATTGGTATTCACATCGGAGTATGAGAACATCATTTAGACAAGGGATGGAATCAACATTTGACTTGAAGCAGCTCGAATACCACAACTCAAAATAAAACCAAGGATTGGCTTGCAAAATAAGCCAGAACAAACATATGATAGAGATTTCGTCCGAAGTTTTCGTGGTGGGACCTACACGGGCTCGATCATACAACACCATCATGTACAAGGCAGTGCACATGACATACGAAGCGTCCCCAAGTCAACATAGCCAAGGACTCTTTAAGACACAACGAGACCACTGTAAAACCGACCGTGAATAGGCGAACCACTAGACGTCGAACCCCAATTTCATATCATACATCTGTTGGAAAGATATCCTAAGAGCTACTTGAATTCCCACCTATGAAACTCCCGAAACTTTCCGGTTATGCAATCAGGTGTTGGGGATACAGGGGAAGCATAATATCTCACCCAAACTAGCAAATCCTACATCCAGCTGTATCCATCCTTCAACACATAACCAAGAAACCTTCGGAAATCATCTACCTCAACCTTCGAAAAGCATCCGTTATACAAGTTATGGCGATACTCCCAAACTCCCGCCCCAGTACTGGGTGGCGTCGAGGTTATCTCACCAACGAACTGCATAAAAGAGATTTTCGATGTCGGCGAACATATCTCAAGTATACCAGAATTGCAACGATAAAATTATGATGACAACACCTCAGAGCTCAACTCCCCAGGACACTTCCACTAAACCCCTGACAGGAGGCACCAAGACAGTATTCTCATCATAAGCCATCGGAACAAATCCAAGATACTCGCGTGATCCTAAAAAAATTTTTAGTGAAATTTGAGAAGAGAAGAGTCAAAACTCTACGTCAGGATGCCTTACCAGAGCGATGAGGAGACTGGGAAGTAAAAAGAATTCCTAAGCTCTCCGATATATTATTCCTAAATGACTCAAAACATTTTTCTAGACACAACTCGGCCGCTAAAAACGATAAATCAGTGGGGGCTCCTAAGGTCGGGGAAGGCTCTGATTACCAACTTGTAACACCCTCGATGCGACTATAGCTCCCACATGTCGAGGCACGACTTAGAGACATAATCGCATTGAAGGCATATGTCGCAAGTGAGGTAATCTTTACACAACCCATGTAATACATAAGGGACAGAGATACATAGTTGGCTTACAATCGCCACTTCACACAAATACATGAATTAAGCATTACATCATACAAATACACTCAAGGTCCGACTACGGAACCAAAATAAAAGAAGAACCCCAAATGCGACAAAGGTCCCAATCACCCCCAACTGGGCACCACTATTGATCAACTAGAACGAAAACAACATAAAGATCATGATCTTCATCGAGCTCCTCCTGAGCTTGGGTGCGTCACCTGCACGGACTCATCGGCACCTGCAAACTGGTTTTGGAAGTATCTGTGAGCCACAGGGACTCAGCAATCTCGCACCCTCGCGATCAAGACTATTTAAGCTTATGGGTAAGGTAAAGGTATGAGGTCGAGCTGCAGCAAGCGACTAGCATATATGGTGGCTAACATATGCAAAAGAGAGCGAGAAGAGAACGCAAATCACGGTCGGTAAAAGTATAATCAAGAAGTGATCCTGGACTACCTACGTCAAGCATAACTCCAACAACCGCGTGCACTTCCCGGACTCCGCCGGAAAGAGACCATCACGGTTACACACGCGGTTGATTCATTTTAATTAAGGTTAACTTCAGGTTTTCTACAACCGGACGTTAACAAATTCCCATCTGCCCATAACCGTGGGCACGGCTTTCGAAAGTTCAAATCCCTGCAGGGGTGTCCCAACTTAGCCCATCACAAGCTCTCACGGTCAACAAAGGAGTAGACCTCCACCCGAGACATTCCGATCAGACTCGGTATCCCGGTACAACAAGACATTTCGATAGGGTAAAACTAAACCAGCAACACCACCCAGATGTGCCGACAAATCCCGATAGGAGCTGCACATATCTCGTTCTCAGGGCACACCGGATGAGCAAGACGTCGGGTAAGCCAGCCCAGAGTTGCCCCTGGTAGCCTCGGACATCGCTCAGTTGGACCAACACTCAGAGGAGCACTGGCCCGGGGGGTAAAAATAATGATGACCCTTGAGTCTGCAGAACCCAAGGGAAAGAAAAGGCTAGGTGGCAAATGGTAAAACCAATGTTGGGCATTGCTGGAAGAGCTTTACTTAAGGCGAACTGTCAAGGGGTTCCCATTATAGCCCAACCGCGTAAGGGACGCAAAATCCGGGAACATAACACCGATATGACGGAAACTAGGGCGGCAAGAGTGGAACAAAACACCAGGCATAAGGCCGAGCCTTCCACCCTTTACCAAGTATATAGATGCATTAATTAAATACGATATATTGTGATATCCCAACAAGTAAACATGTTCCAACAAGGAACAACATCTCCATGTTCCAACAAGAACAAACTTCAATCTTCACCTGCAACTAACAACACTATAAGAGGGGCTGAGCAAAGCGGTAACATAGCCAATCAACGGTTTGTTAGGACATTGGTGGGTTAGAGGCTGAACATGGCAATTTGGGAGGCTGACAAGCAAGTGGTAGGCATCGTAGCAATGGCATAGCAAAAGAGCGAGCAAACTAGCATAGCAAAGATGAAGGAAATATGCCCTAGAGGCAATAATATAGTTATTATTTATTTCCTTATATCATGATAAATGTTTATTATTCATGCTAGAATTGTATTAACCGGAAACATAATACATGTGCGAATACATAGACAAACAGAGTGTCACTAGTATGCCTCTACTTGACTAGCTCGTTAATCAAAGATGGTTATGTTTCCTAACCATGGACAAAAGAGTTGTTATTTGATTAACGAGGTCACATCATTAGTTGAATGATTTGATTGACATGGCCCATTCCATTAGCTTAGCACACGATCGTTTAGTATGTTGATATTGCTTTCTTCATGACTTATACATGTTCCTATGACTATGAGATTATGCAACTCCTGTTTGCCGGAGGAACACTTTGGGTGCTACCAAACGTCACAACGTAACTGGGTGATTATAAAGGAGCATTACAGGTGTCTCCAAAGGTAGATGTTGGGTTGGCGTATTTCGAGATTAGGATTTGTCACTCCGATTGTCGGAGAGGTATCTCTGGGCCCTCTCGGTAATGCACATCACTTAAGCCTTGCAAGCATTGCAACTAATGAGTTAGTTGTGGGATGATGTATTACAGAATGAGTAAAGAGACTTGCCGGTAACGAGATTGAACTAGGTATTGGATACCGACGATCGAATCTCGGGCAAGTAACATACCGATGACAAAGGGAACAACGTATGTTGTTATGCGGTCTGACCGATAAAGATCTTCGTAGAATATGTAGGAGCCAATATGGGCATCCAGGTCCCGCTATTGGTTATTGACCGGAGACGTGTCTCGGTCATGTCTACAATGTTCTCGAACCGTAGGGTCCGCACGCTTAACGTTACGATGAAAGTTATTATGAGTTTATGCATTTTGATGTACCGAAGGTAGTTCGGAGTCCCGGATGTGATCACGGACATGACGAGGAGTCTCGAAATGGTCGAGACGTAAAGATTGATATATTGGAAGCCTATGTTTGGACATCGGAAGTGTTCCAGGTGAAATCGGGATTTTACCGGATTACCGGGAGGGTTATCGGAACCCCCCGGGAGCCAAATGGGCCAACATGGGCCTTAGTGGAAAGGTGAGAGGGCAGCCCACATAGGGCTGCGCCTCCCCCCTCTCCCTAGTCCTATTAGGACTAGGAGAAGGGGCCGGCCACCCTCTCTCTCTCTCCCCCTTTGGGGAATCCTATTAGGAATAGGATTGGGGGGAGGAGTCCTACTCCCGGTAGGAGTAGGACTCCTCCTGCGCCTCCTAGCTTGGCCGGCCAGCCCTCTCCCTCTCATCCTTTATATACGGGGGCAGGGGACACCCCAAGACACACAAGTTGATCCTTGAGACCGTTCCTTAGCCGTGTGCGGTGCCCCCTGCCACCAAATTCCACCTCGATCATACCGTTGCAGTGCTTAGGCGAAGCCCTGCATCGGCAGTACATCAAGATCATCACCACGCTGTCGTGCTGACGGAACTCTTCCTCGACGCTTTGCTGGATCGGAGCCCGAGGAACATCATTGAGCTGAACGTGTGCTAAGAACTCGGAGGTGCCGGAGTAACGGTGCTTGGATCGGTCGGACCGGGAAGAAAATGTACGACTACTTCCTCTACGTTGTGTCAACGCTTCCGTTGCGATCTACAAGGGTACGTAGATCAGACTCTCCCCCTCGTTGCTATGCATCACCATGATCTTGCGTGTGCGTAGGAATTTTTTTGAAATTACTACGTTCCCCAACAGTGGCATCCGAGCCTAGGTTTTTATGGTTTGATGTTATTTGCATGAGTAGAACACAAGTGAGTTGTGGGCGATACAAGTCATACTGCCTACCAGCATGTCATACTTTGGTTCGGCGGTATTGTTGGACGAGACGATCCGGACCAACCTTACGCGTACTCTTACGCGAGACCGGTTCCCTCGACGTGATTTGCACATAGATGGCTTGCGGAAGACTGTCTCTCCAACTTTAGTTGAACCAAGTGTGGCTACGCCCGGTCCTTGAGAAGGTTAAAACGGAGTCTATTTGACGAACTATCGTTGTGGTTTTGATGCGTAGGTGAGATGAGTTCTTACTTAAGCCCGTAGCAGCCACGTAAAACTTGCAACAACAAAGTAGAGGACGTCTAACTTGTTTTTGCAGGGCATGTTGTGATGTGATATGGTCAAGGCATGATGCTGATTTGTATGAGATGATCATGTTTTGTAACCGAGTTATCGGCAACTGGCAGGAGCCATATGGTTGTCGCTTTATTGTATGCAATGCAATCGCGATGTAATGCTTTACTTTATTACTAAGCGGTAGTGATAGTCGTGGAAGCATAAGATTGGCGAGACGACAACGATGCTACGATGGAGATCAAGGTGTCGCGCCGGTGACGATGGTGATCATGACGGTGCTTCAGAGATGGAGATCACAAAGCACAAGATGATGATGGCCATATCACATCACTTATATTGATTGCATGTGATGTTTATCTTTTTATGCATCTTATCTTGCTTTGATTGACGGTAGCATTATAAGATGATCTCTCACTGAATTATCAAGAAGTGCTCTCCCTGAGTATGCACCGTTGCGAAAGTTCTTTGTGCTGAGACACCACGTGATGATCGGGTGTGATAGGTTCTACGTTCAAATACAACGGGTGCAAAACAGTTGCACACGCGGAATACTCAGGTTATACTTGACGAGCCAAGCATATACAGATATGGCCTCGGAACACGGAGACCGAAAGGTCGAGCGTGAATCATATAGTAGATATGATCAACATAACGATGTTCACCATTGAAAACTACTCCATCTCACGTGATGATCGGTTATGGTTTAGTTGATTTGGATCACGTGATCACTTAGAGGATTAGAGGGATATCTATCTAAGTGGGAGTTCTTAAGTAATATGATTAATTGAACTTAAATTTATCATGAACTTAGTCCTGGTAGTATTTTGCAAATTATGTTGTAGATCAATAGCTCGCGTTGTTGCTTCCCTGTGTTTATTTTGATATGTTCCTAAAGAAAATTGTGTTGAAAGATGTTAGTAGCAATGATGCGGATTGGATCCGTGATCTGAGGTTTATCCTCATTGCTGCACAAAAGAATTATGTCCTTGATGCACCGCTAGGTGACAGACCTATTGCAGGAGCAGATGCAGACGTTATGAACGTTTGCCTAGCTCAATATGATTACAACTTGATAGTTTAGTGCACCATGCTTAATAGCTTAGAATCGGGACTTCAAAGACGTTTTGAACATCATGGAACATATGAGATGTTCCAGGAGTTGAAGTTAATATTTCAAGCAAATACCCGAGTTGAGAGATATGAAGTCTCCAACAAGTTCTATAGCTAAAAGATGGAGGAGAATCGCTCAACTAGTGAGCATGTGCCCAGATTGTCTGAGTACTACAATCGCTTGAATCAAGTGGGAGTTAATCTTCCAGATAAGATAGTGATTGACAGAATTCTCTAGTCACCATCACCAAGTTAGTAGAACTTTGTGATGAACTATAATATGCAAGGGATGACAAAAGTAATTCCTAAGCTCTTCGTGATGCTGAAATCAACGAAGGTAGAAATCAAGAAAAACATCAAGTGTTGATGGTTGACAAGACCACTAGTTTCAAGAAAAGGGCAAAGGGAAGAAGGGGAACTTCAAGAAGAACGGCAAGCAAGTTGCTGCTCAAGTGAAGAAGCCCAAGTCTGATCCTAAGCCTGAGACTAAGTGCTTATACTGCAAAGGGACTGATCACTGGAAGCGGAACTACCCCAAATGATTGGCGGATAAGAAGGATGGCAAAGTAAACATAAGTATATTTGATATACATGTTATTGATGTGTACTTTACTAGTGTTTATAGCAACCCCTTAGTATTTGATGCTAATTCAGTTGCTAAGAGTAGTAACTCGAAACGGGAGTTGCAGAATAAACAGAGACTAGTTAAGGGTGAAGTGACGATGTGTGTTGGAAGTAGTTCCAAGATTGATATGATCATCATCGCACACTCCCCTATACTTTCGGGATTAGTGTTGAACCTAAATAAGTGTTATTTGGTGTTTGTGTTGAGCATGAATATGATTTGATCATGTTTATTGTAATATGGTTATTCATTCAAGTAAAAGAATAAATTGTTGTTCTGTTTACATGAATAAAACCTTATATGGTTACACACCCAATGAAAATAGTTCATTGGATCTCGATCTTAATAATACACATATTCATAATATTGAAACCAAAAGATGCAAAGTTAATAATGATAGTGCAACTTATTTGTGGCACTGCTGTTTAGGTCATATTGGTATAAAGCGCATGAAGAAACTCCATGCTGATGGGCTTTCGGAATCACTTGATTATGAATCACTTGATGCTTGCGAACCATGCCTTTTGGGCAAGATGACTAAAACGCCGTTCTACGGAACAATGGAGCGAGAAAAGATTTGTTGGAAATCATACACACTGATGTATGTGGTCCGATGAATATTGAGGCTCGCGACAGGTATCATTATTTTCTGATCTTCACAAATGATTTGAGCAGATATGAGTATATCTACTTGATGAAACATAAGTCTGAAACATTTGAAAAGTTCAAAGAATTTCAGAGTGAAGTGAAAAACATCGTGACAAGAAAATAAAGTTTCTACGATCTGATCGCGGAGACAAATATTTGAGTTACGAGTTTGGTCTTCAGTTAAAACAATGTGAAATAGTTTCACTACTCACGCCACCTGGAACACCACATCATAATGGTGTGTCCGAACGTCATAACCGTACTTTATTGGATATAGTGCAATCTATGATGTCTCTTACCGATTTACCACTATTGTTTTTTGGGGTCATGCATTAGAGACAGCTGCATTCACGTTAAAAAAGGGGCACCATCTATATCCGTCGAGACGACGCCTTATGAACTATGGTTTGGCAAGAAACCAAAGTTGTCATTTCTTAAAGTTTGGGGTTGCGATGCTTATATGAAAAAGTTTCATCCTGATAAGCTCAAAACTCAAATCGGAGAAGTGCATCTTCATAGGATATCCAAAGGAAACTATTGGATACACCTTCTATCACAGATCCGAAGGCAAGACTTTTGTTGCTAAATTCGGAAACTTTCTGGAGAAGGAGTTTCTCTCGAAAGAAGTGAGCGGGAGGAAAGTAGAACTTGACGAGGTAACTATACCTGCTCCCTTATTGGAAAGTAGTACATCACAAAAAAATGTTTCTGTGACACCTACACCAGTTAGTGAGGAAGCTAATGATGATGATCATGAAACTTCAGAACAAGACACTACTGAACCTCGTAGATCGACTAGAGTAAGATCCGCGCCAGAGTGGTACGGTAATCCTGTTCTGGAAGTCATGCTACTAGATCATGATGATCCTACGAACTATGAAGAAGCGATGGTGAGTCCAGATTCCGCAAAGTGGCTTGAAGCCATGAAATCTGAGATATGATCCATGTATGAGAACAAAGTATGGACTTTGGTTGACTTGCCCGATGATCGGCAAGCCATAGAAAATAAATGGATCTTCAAGAGGAAGACGGACGCTGATAGTAGTGTTACTATCTACAAAGCTAGAATTGTCGCAAAAGGTTTTCGACAAGTTCAAGGTGTTGACTACGATGAGATTTTCTCACTCGTATCTATGCTTAAGTCTGTCCGAATCATGTTAGCAATTGCCGCATTTTATGAAATCTGGCAAATGGATAAACAAAACTGCATTCCTTAATGGATTTGCTAAAGAAGAGTTGTATACGATGCAACTAGAAGGTTTTGTCGATCCTAAAGGTGTTAACTAAATATGCAAGCTCCAGCGATCTATCTGTGGACTGGTGCAAACATCTCGGAGTTGGAATATGCGCTTTGATAAGTTGATCAAAGCATATAGTTTTATACAGACTTGCGGTGAAGCCTATATTTACGAGAAAGTGAGTGGGAGCACTATAGCATTTCTGATAAGTATATGTGAATGACATATTGTTGATCAGAAATAATGTAGAATTATTCTATAAAGCATAAAAGGAGTGTTTGAAAGGAGTTTTTCAAAGAAAGACTTCGGTAAAGCTGCTTACATATTGAGCTTCAAGATCTATAGAGATAGATCAAGACGCTTGATAAGTTTTTCAATAAGTACATACCTTGACAAGATTTTGAAGTAGTTCAAAATGGAACAGTCAAAGAAAAAGTTTCTTGCCTGTGTTACAAGGTGTGAAGTTGAGTAAAGACTCAAAGCCCGACCACAGCAGAAGATAGAAAGAGAATGAAAGTCATTCCCTATGCCTCATTCATAGGTTCTATAAAGTATGCCATGCTGTGTACCAGATCTATTGTATACCCTGCACTGATTTGGCAAGGGAGTACAATAGTGATCTAGGAGTAGATCACTGGACAGCGGTCAGAATTATCCTTAGTGAAATAAGGATATGTTTCTCGATTATGGACATGACAAAAAGGTTCGTCGTAAAGGGTTACGTCGATGCAAGTTTTTAACACTGATCCAGATGAATCTAAAGTCTCAATCTGGATACATATTGAAAGTGGGAGCAATTAGCAAGAGAAGCTCCATGCAGAGCATTATAGACATAGAATTTTGCAAAATACTTACGGATCTGAATGTGACAGACCCGTTGACTAAAATTATCTCACAAGCAAAACATGATCACACCTTAGTACTCTTTGGGTGTTAATCACATAGAGATGTGAACTAGATTACTAACTCTAGTAAACCCTTTGAGTGTTGGTCACATGACGATGTGAACTATGGGTGTTAATCACATGGTGATGTGAACTATTGCTACTAAATCACATGGCGATGTGAACTAGAACCTCTTCCACGAGCAAAACATGATCAACACCAAGGCTCCATGGGTGTTAGAATCATTACTGTGTAATCTAGATTATTGACTCTAGTGCAAGTGGGAGACTGAAGGAAATATGCCCTAGAGGCAATAATAAAGTTATTATTTATTTCCTTATATCATGATAAATGTTTATTATTCATGCTAGAATTGTATTAACCGGAAACATAATACATGTGTGAATACATAGACAAACAGAGTGTCACTAGTATGCCTCTACTTGACTAGCTCGTTAATCAAAGATGGTTATGTTTCCTAACCATGGACAAAAGAGTTGTTATTTGATTAACGAGGTCACATCATTAGTTGAATGATCTGATTGACATGACCCATTCCATTAGCTTAGCACACGATCGTTTAGTATGTTGCTATTGCTTTCTTCATGACTTATACATGTTCCTATGACTATGAGATTATGCAACTCCCGTTTGCTGGAGGAACACTTTGGGTGCTACCAAACGTCACAACGTAACTGGGTGATTATAAAGGAGCATTACAGGTGTCTCCAAAGGTAGATGTTGGGTTGGCGTATTTCGAGATTAGGATTTGTCACTCCGATTGTCGGAGAGGTATCTCTGGGCCCTCTCGGTAATGCACATCACTTAAGCCTTGCAAGCATTGCAACTAATGAGTTAGTTGTGGGATGATGTATTACAGAACGAGTAAAGAGACTTGCCGGTAACAAGATTGAACTAGGTATTGGATACCGACGATCGAATCTCGGGCAAGTAACATACCGATGACAAAGGGAACAACGTATGTTGTTATGCGGTCTGACCGATAAAGATCTTCGTAGAATATGTAGGAGCCAATATGGGCATCCAGGTCCCGCTATTGGTTATTGACCGGAGACGTGTCTCGGTCATGTCTACAATGTTCTCGAACCGTAGGGTCCGCACGCTTAACGTTACGATGACAGTTATTATGAGTTTATGCATTTTGATGTACCGAAGGTAGTTCGGAGTCCCGGATGTGATCACGGACATGACGAGGAGTTTCGAAATGGTCGATACGTAAAGATTGATATATTAGAAGCCTATGTTTGGACATCGGAAGTGTTCTGGGTGAAATCGGGATTTTACCGGATTACCGGGAGGGTTACCGGAACCCCCCGGGAGCCAAATGGGCCAACATGGGCCTTAGTGGAAAGGTGAGAGGGCAGCCCACATAGGGCTGTGCCTCCCCCCCTCTCCCTAGTCCTATTAGGACTAGGAGAAGGGGCCGGCCACCCTCTCTCTCTCTCTCCCCCTTTGGGGAATCCTATTAGGAATAGGATTGGGGGGAGGAGTCCTACTCCCGGTAGGAGTAGGACTCCTCCTGCGCCTCCTAGCTTGGCCGGCCAGCCCTCTCCCTCTCATCCTTTATATACGGGGGCAGGGACACCCCAGGACACACAAGTTGATCCTTGAGATCGTTCCTTAGCCGTGTGCGGTGCCCCCTGCCACCAAATTCCACCTCGATCATACCGTTGCAGTGCTTAGGCGAAGCCCTGCGTCGGCAGTACATCAAGATCGTCACCACGCCGTCGTGCTGACGGAACTCTTCCTCGACGCTTTGCTGGATCGGAGCCCGAGGAACGTCATTGAGCTGAACGTGTGCTAAGAACTCAGAGGTGTCGGAGTAACGGTGCTTGGATCGGTCGGACCGGGAAGAAAACGTACGACTACTCCCTCTACGTTGTGTCAACGCTTCCGTTGCGATCTACAAGGGTACGTAGATCAGACTCTCCCCCTCGTTGCTATGCATCACCATGATCTTGCGTGTGCGTAGGAAAAAATTTGAAATTACTACGTTCCCCAACAAAAGATAGTAGTGATTTCGAGGGTATGATCATCTTGCCTGAGATCCCGCAAGGAAGAAGAATGAATCCATGAAGAAGACAAACGGGCGTAGACGAACGGATCCTCACAACATGACGTTATCGGAACCAACCCGAAGAAGAAATCACCGGAAAAGAGCAAACAATCTAGTAAACAACCAACACATAGACATGGCATGATGCGCAAACAAGTATGATGCATGTCCGGTTTAAAGAGGCATGGCATGGCAAAATGCACAAGCAATCCTACAAATTAAGTGAAGCTCAATATGCAACGAGTTGCATATTGACGAAACACCACGTGATTTATTTAGTTCGATCTCGATTATGTACCCAACAATATTAAATGTTGTTAACATGGAAAGGGGTGAAGCAAATGAAAACTACCTATCTAGTCAAGGTTAAATGAGGCCGGAAGCAACGAACAACAATTCTGGTAAATCCCCATAGCATAATTTAAGGTTTGGTACTGTTCTGTCCTAAAACATATTTTAGAGTTGTTAGGCATGCAAAACAATGTCACCGTGATAAACTAGGCAAAATTCTACCCCATTTACATATAAAGTTTATTTAATTCGGAGTTACGGTTATTTAGTTATGAATAAAATCATTTTAACATGGCATAGGAACAAATTTAACCAAACAACATTTTAAGCATTTTAATTGTTGTTATCATGATGCGGATGACATGTGCAAGTTTATGCAATTTTTATTAAAAGTTGACAATGGCATTAAGAAGCATTTGTCATTGCGGCGGAAAAGAAAAGGAGTGTCACGGCAACGATAATGAAACGGTGCCCCGGCAACGTCCCGGTTTCCGGTAACTCAATTGAGATGCCGGTGCAAAAGGAAAAGTGACGGGGCGTGTCATGCAAGGATGGTGGGGTGTTCCCAGATACCTGGTCCCCACGGGTTAGCGGAAAAAGAGGAGGACCGAGCAAGTGACAACTCGGACATGGTGTAGACAACGGGTGCATCTCATACAACACATGCAAACGTTCTCGGACAGTCGTCTCGGGGTTATACCTTCGAAGCGTGCATTATCGGAACGGATCGAGTTCGGCGGTAGGGGTACACTTGTCGAAGGGGAAGTAGTTGTTCACGGGTCGTCGTGGGAAGTAGAGGAAGTAGTCGTTCAGGCGTCCGATGGTGATGGTACTCGGTCGTTTCGAAGAGGTACTTGGGGTCATTCGAACTTGCCGATCTCGTCATCTCGAAGGGGTACTTGACGTTCTTAGCGATTCCGAAGACTAGGTAGAGGTACACTTGTCGAAGGGGTACTTGTCGGATGCACGGCGACGGTAGAGGTACAAATGTTCTCGCGGTACTTGTCGGTCCAGTCTTGGTGTAGATGTACATCGCAACCGTAGTGGTACTCGCGGACTTCAGTGCCGGTAGTCGTACATGGTTCGTAGGGGTACTTGGCGTTTTCATGTAGCTGAACTTGAGGTGGTCTTGGCGTCGGACTTGCGGCGTTGAACAGAAACATGACGAGGTGCAGCCGCTTGTACAGGGGGAAGGACACAACCCACGCGTCGGGCAAGCGATCCATGAAGGCGCTTCAGGTGCGCCAGGCTCGCTCGCTCGTTCCTGAGCAGAACGGCAAAAGCAGGCGGCGCTAGGTACTCGCGGCGGCAGCGCTGGGACTCCGGTGGCATGGAGAGATGGCGGGGAAGGGCGGATCCGGTCTGTGGGCATCGGGGCTGGCCGGAGATGGGTGAGGCCGGCGACGAACTTGGGGCGGAGGAGGCAAGAAGGCACGGCGGCGGCCTGGACTCGGGCAGGAGGCCGAGCGTTGCAGGCGCGTGACGAGCAGGCGAGATCGGTGGAGACGAGGTCAGGCTCGGGAGGAGGGAGGCCATGGCCGAGGGTGGCGGTGCAGAGCAGAGGTACGGTGTGGAGGAGGAAGGGCCGGCGTGGTCCTAGTGGAGCTCGGTGGCGGCGCAGGCTTGCCGGTGCCGGGAACGAGGTGCAGGAGAGGAGAGGCCAACGATGAAGACCGAGAGCAAGGGCATGGCGATGCGTGAGCTCCTCTCTGGTGCGTGAGGTGGGAGACAAGGGAGAGACGAGTGGAGGAGATGGGGAGGGAGATCGAGGGGATCGGGCTCCTGGCACTGGCTGTGTGCGCGAGCGGGTTCGAGAGGAGGGGATCGAGGGAAGGAGGGGTCGGGAGATGGGTTCGATCCTCTCTGGCGGCGCTAGGAGGGAGAGAGGGATCGAGGGGGAGGTGGTTGGGCCTAGGGTTAGGAGAAGTGGGGCGGCTGGGCCTGTTAGTTGGGCCAAAATGGTCCTAGCTGGACACAAGTGGCGGCTGGGCTTCTCTCCTCCTCTCCCTCTTTTCATTAACAGAGAACTAGAAGAAAGGAAAGAAGACAATAGAAGGTTGGAAGAAGAATTAGGGCATGTGGTTAATTTCCCCGGACTCACAAAAATGTGCACGGTCAAAGAAAAGTAGGATTGGACATGATTGCAAGAATTAAATTCAAAGTCATTTGAATTTAATTGAAAAGGTTTGAACAAGGGCTAGGGATTAGAAATGTCCAAAACTATTGAGAATTTAGGTGGAGCTCCGGAAAATGACGAAAGGATATATGGCAAAGTTGGAGGCCAAGAGTTGAATAATAAAAGGCATTGGGATTTATTTTGCAACTGTTTTCCGGTTAATTCCAACAAATGAAATATTTAATATAGCTCCCTAATATCGGGAGGATATGTTATAAAGAGAACTCACCCTGTGAATTCCCTCAATTTAAATGGACCGAACATCCATACGATTTGTTTAGTTGAGTTTTTAAAACGGGTTGCATGATGCAATGCACATGATGCAAAGATGAAATGCAACGGGCCAAACAAACTCACATGATGAAAAAAACCCGGAAACCCTAGAAGGCAACTGAAGCTCCGGTCTTGGGGCGTTACAGTAGTAATTTCAAAAAAATTCCTACGCACACGCAAGATCATGGTGATGCATAGCAACGAGAGGGGAGAGATTGATCTATGTACCCTTGTAGACCGACAGCGGAAGCGTTAGCACAACGCGGTTGATGTAGTTGTACGTCTACACGGCCCGACCGATCAAGCACCGAAACTACGGCACCTCCGAGTTCTAGCACACGTTCAGCTCGATGATGATCCCCGGACTCCGATCCAGCAAAGTGTCGGGGAGGAGTTCCGTCAGCACGATGGCGTGGTGACGATCTTGATGTACTACCGTCCCAGGGCTTCGCCTAAGCACCGCTACAATATTATCGAGGATTATGGTGGAAGGGGGCACCGCACACGGCTAAGAATATGCTCACGTGGATCAACTTGTGTGTCTAGGGGTGCCCCCTGCCTCCGTATATAAAGGTTCAAGGGGGAGGTGTGGCCGGCCAGGAGGAGGGCGCGCCAGGAGGAGTCCTACTCCCACCGGGAGTAGGATTCCCCCCCTTTCCTAGTTGGAATAGGATTCGGGAAGGGGGGAAAAGGAGAGAGAGAAGGAAGGGGGGCGCCGCCCCCCTCTCCTTGTCCTATTCGGACTAGGGGGAGGGGCGCGCGGCCCAGCCCTGGCCACCTCTCCTCTCTTCCACTAAAGCCCACTAAGGCCCATCTACCTCCCGGGGGGTTCCGGTAACCTCCCGGTACTCCGGTAAAATCCCGATTTCACTCGGAACACTTCTGATATCCAAATATAGGCTTCCAATATATCAATCTTTATGTCTCGACCATTTCGAGACTCCTCGTCATGTCCGTGATCACATCCGGGACTCCGAACAAACTTCGGTACATCAAAATGCATAAACTCAAAATATAACTGTCATCAAAACCTTAAGCGTGCGGACCCTACGGGTTCGAGAACAATGTAGACATGACCGAGACACGTCTCCGGTCAATAACCAATAGCGGAACCTGGATGCTCATATTGGCTCCCACATATTCTACGAAGATCTTTATCGGTCAGACCGCATAACAACATACGTTGTTCCCTTTATCATCGGTATGTTACTTGCCCGAGATTCGATCGTCGGTATCTCAATACCTGATTGAATCTCATTACCGGCAAGTCTCTTTACTCGTTTCATAATACATCATCTTGCAACTAACTCATTAGTTGTAATGCTTGCAAGGCTTATGCGATGTGCATTACCGAGAGGGCCCAGAGATACCTCTCTGACAATCGGAGTGACAAATCCTAATCTCAAAATACGCCAACCCAACATGTACCTTTGGAGACACCTTTAGAGCCCCTTTATAATCACCCAATTACGTTGTGATGTTTGGTAGCACACAAAGTGTTCCTCCGGAAACGGGAGTTGCATAATCTCATAGTCATAGGAACATGTATAAGTCATGAAGAAAGCAATAGCAACATACTAAACGATCAGGTGCTAAGCTAATGGAATGGGTCATGTCAATCACATCATTCTCCTAATGATGTGATCTCATTAATCAAATGACAACACATGTCTATGGTTAGGAAACATAACCATCTTCGATTAACGAGCTAGTCAAGTAGAGGCATACTAGTGACATTTGGTTTGTCTATGTATTCACACAAGTATTATGTTTCCGGATAATACAATTCTAGCATGAATAATAAACATTTATCATGATATAAGGAAATAAAATAATAACATTATTATTGCCTCTAGGGCATATTTCCTTCACATACTTTGTTCTGATATATGGATCCTATCTCGGATTTCATGGCTTCTAACCATTTGTCGGAATACGGGCCCACCATCGCTTCTCCATAGCTTGTAGGTTCATTGTTGTCTAACAACATGATATCTAAGACAGGATTACCGTACCACTTAGGAGTAATACATATCCTTTTCTACCTACGAGGTTCGATAGCAACTTGATCCGAAGCTTCATGATCACTATCATTAACTTCCTATTCAACAGACGTAGGCGCCACAGAAAACATCTTTCTGTGTTGCACCACTCTGTGGTTGAAGTAAAGGTTCGACAGCCTCATCAAGTTCTATCTGCCTCCCACTCAATTCTTTCGAGAGAAACTCCTTCTCGAGAAAGGACCCATTCTTAGCGACAAACAATTTGCCCTCGGATCTGAGATAGAAGGTGTACCCAACTGTCACCTTTGGGTATCCTATGAAGATGTGTTTGTCCGCTTTGGGTTCGAGCTTCTCCGGCTGAAGCCTTAAGCATCGCAGCCCCAAACATTAGGAAACGACAACTTTGGTTTCTTGCCAAACCAATGTTCACACGGCGTCGTCTCAACGGACTTATATGGTGTCCCATATAAAGTGAATGCAGGTGTCTCTTATGCATAACCTCAAAATAATAGCGGTAGATTGGTAAGAGACATCATAGATCACACCATATCTCATAAGGTTCGATTACGACGTCCGGACACACCATTACAACTGTGGTGTTCCAGGTGGCTTCAACTGTGAAACAATTCCACAATGTCTTAAGTGATTTGCCAAACTCATAACTCAGAAAATCCCCTTTTGATCAGATTGTAGGAACATGATCTTATTGTTATGATGATTCTTAACTTCACTCTGAAATCGCTTAAACTTTTCAAACATTTCAGACTTGTGCTTCATTAAGTAGATATACCTATATCTACCCAAATCCTCAGTGAAGATGAGAAAATAGCGATATCCACCGCACGCTTCAATTCTCATTGGATCACACGCATCAGCATGCATGATTTCCAACAAGTCACTTGTCCGTTTCATTGTACCTGAAAACGGAGTCTTAGTCATCCTGCCCATGAGGCATGGCTCGCATGTGTCAAGTGATTCAAAATCAAGTGGCTCCAAACATCCATCGACATGGAGTTTCTTCATGCATCTTATGCCAATATGACCTAAGCGGCAGTGCCACAAGAAAGTGGTACTATCATTATTAACTCTACATCTTTTGGCGTGAACATGTGTATTACCACGACCGAGATTCAATGAACCATTCACATAGGGTGCATGACCATGAAAGGTATCATTCATGTAAACAGAATAACCATTATTCTCTAACTTAAATGAATGACCGTATTGCGATGAACATGATCTAATCATATTCATGCTCAACGTAGACACCTGATAACATTTATCTAGGTTCAATACTAATCCCGAAGGCAGATGGAGCATGCGATGGTGATCTCATCAACTTTGGAAACACTTCCAACACACATCGTCACCTCGCACTTAGCCAGTCTCCGTTCAGTCCGTAGCTTTTGCTTCAAGTCACCAATAATAGTAACTGAACCGGTATCCAATACCCAGGTGCTACTAGGAGTACTAGTGAGGTACACATTAATAACACGTATATACTTTGTTGAAGTTGCCAGCCTTATTATCTACCATGCATTTGGGGTAATTCCGCTACCAGTGACCGTTCCCCTTACAATAGAAGCACTTAGTCTCGGGTTTGGGTTCAACCTTGGGTTCCTTCACTGGAGCGGCAACTGGTTTGCCATCCATGAAGTTTCCCTTCTAGCCCTTGCCCTTCTTGAAACCAGTGGTCTTGTTAAACCATCAACACTTGATGCTCCTTCTTGATTTCTACCTTTTGCGGTCTTAAGCACCGCGAACAGCTCCGGGATCAACTCCATCCCTTTCATGTCATAGTTCATCATGAAGATCTAGTAGCTTAGTGATAGTGGCTAGAGAACTCTATCAATCACTATCTTATCTAGAAGTTTAACTCCCACTTGATTTAAGTGATTGTAGCACCCAGACATTCTGAGCACATGCTCACTAGCTGAGCTATTCTCCTCCATCTTGTTGGCAAAAGAACTTGTCAGAGGTCTCACACCTCTCAACACGGGCATGAGCCTGAAATCCCAATTTCAGCTCTTGGAACATCTCATATGTTCTATGGTGTTCAAAACGTCATTGGAATCCCGATTCTAAGCCGTAAAGTATGTGCACTAAACTATCAAGTAGTCATCAGGATGTGTCTGTCAGGTGTTCACAACATCCACAGACGACGTTGTAGGGGTTTGCACATCGAGCGGTGCATCAAAGACGTAAGCCTTCTGTGTAGTAGTGAGGACACTCCTCGGACTATGGACCTAGTCCGCATCAGTGCTTACAATATCTTTCAACTTGGTCTTTCTCTAGGAACATATTGAAACAGGGAGCTACAACGTGAGCTATTCATCTACAACATATTTGCAAAGACAATTTAGACTATGTTCATGATAATTGAGTTCATCTAATCAAATTATTTAATGAACTCCCACTCAGATAGACATCCCTCTAGTCATCTAAGTGAAACATGATCCGAGTCAACTAGGCCATGTTCGATCATCACGTGAGACGGACTAGTCAACATCGGTGAACATCTTCATGTTGATCATATCTTCTATACGACTCATGCTCGACCTTTCGGTCTACCGTGTTCCGAGGCCATGTCTGTACATGATAGGCTCGTCAAGTCAACCTAAGTGTATTGCATGTGTAAATCTGGCTTACACCCGTTGTATTCGAATGTTAGAATCTATCACACCCGATCATCACGTGGTGCTTCGAAACGACGAACCTTCGCAACGGTGCATAGTTAGGGGGAACACTTTCTTGAAATTATTGCGAGGGATCATCTTATTTAAGCTACAGTCATTCTAAGCAAATAAGATGTAAAGCATGATAAACATCACATGCAATCAAATAGTGACATGATATGGCCAATATCATTTTGCTCCTTTTGATCTCCATCTTCGGGGCTCCATGATCATCGTTGTCACCGCATGACACCATGATCTCCATCATCATGATCTCCATCATTGTGTCTTCTTGAAGTTGTCTCGTCATTACTTCTACTACTATGGCTAACGCTTTAGCAATAAAGTAAAGTAATTACATGACGTTTATGTTGACACGCAGGTCATAAATAAATTAAGACAACTCCTATGGCTCCTGCCGGTTGTCATACTCATCGACATGCAAGTCGTGATTCCTATTACAAGAACATGATCAAACTCATACATCACATATATCATTCATCACATCCTTTTGGCCATATCACATCACAAGGCATATGCTGCAAAAACAAGTTAGACGTCCTCTAATTGTTGTTGCAAGTTTTTACGTGGCTGCTATAGGTTTCTAGCAAGAACGTTTCTTACCTACGCGAAAACCACAACGTGATATGCCAATTTCCATTTACCCTTCATAAGGACCGTTTTCATCGAATCTGATCCGACTAAAGTGGGAGAGACAGACACCCTCTAGCCACCTTATGCAACTAGTGCATGTCAGTCGGTGGAACCAGTCTCACGTAAGAGTACGTGTAAGGTCGGTCCGGGCCGCTTCATCCCACGATGCCGTCGAATCAAGATAAGAATAGTAACGGCAAGCAAATTGACAAAATCGACGCCCACAACTGCTTTGTGTTCTACTCGTGCATAGAAACTACGCATAGACCTAGCTCATGATGCCACTGTTGGGGAACGTAGCAGAAATTTAAAATTTTCTACGCATCACCAAGATCAATCTATGGAGTAATCTAGCAACGAGGGGAAGGAGAGTGCATCTACATACCCTTGTAGATCGCTAAGCAGAAGCGTTCAAGTGAACGGGGTTGATGGAGTCGTACTCGTCGTGATCCAAATCACCGATGATCCTAGTGTCGAACGGACGGCACCTCCGCGTTCAACACACGTACAGCCCGGTGACATCTCCTACGCCTTGATCCAGCAAGGGGAGAAGGAGAGGTTGGGGAAAACTCCATCCAATAGCAGCACGACGGCGTGGTGGTGGTGGAGGAGCGCGGGACTCCAGCAGGGCTTCGCCAAGAACTACGAGAAACGAGGAGGGAGAGGGGTAGGGTTGTGCCAACAGGGGAGGAACTTCATGTGTTGGGCTGCGCCTTTGCCTCCACTATATATAGGGGGAGAGGGAGGGCTGTGCCCCCACCTAGGGGTGGCGGCAGCCCTAGATCCCATCTAGGGTGGCGGCCACAAGGGGGAGAGGGGGAGGCGCACCTGAGGTGGGCCTTAGGGCCCATCTGCCCTAGGGTTTGCCCCCCTCCCCTCTTGGAGGCGCCTTGGGCCTTGGTGGGAGGGGCCCTAGCCCACCTAGGGGCTGGTCCCTTCCCACTATTGGCCCATGTAGGCCTACGGGGCCGGTGGCCCCACCTGGTGGACCCCCGGACCCCTCCGGTGGTCCCGGTACACTACCGGTGATGCCCGGAACACTTCCGGTGGCCAAAACCATACTTCCTATATATATTAATATTTACCTCCGGACCATTCCGGAACTCCTCGTGATGTCCGGGATCTCATCCGGGACTCCGAACAACATTCGGTAACCGCGTACATACTTTCCCTATAACCCTAGCGTCATTGAACCTTAAGTGTGTAGACCCTACGGGTTCGGGAGTCATGCAGACATGGCCGAGACAACTCTCCGGTCAATAACCAACAGCGGGATCTGGATACCCATGTTGGCTCCCACATATTCCACGATGATCTCATCGGATGAACCACGATGTCAAGGATTCAATCAATCCCGTATACAATTCCCTTTGTCCATCGGTACGATACTTGCCCGAGATACGATCGTAGGTATCCCGATACCTTGTTCAATCTCGTTACCGGCAAGTCTCTTTACTTGTTCCGTAACACATCATCCCGTGATCAACTCCTTGGTCACATTGTGCACATTATGATGATGTCCTACCGAGTGGACCCAGACATACCTCTCCGTTTACACGGAGTGACAAATCACAGTCTCGATTCGTGCCAACCCAACAGACACTTTCGGAGATACCGGTAGTGAACCTTTATAGACACCCAGTTACGTTGTGACGTTTGGTACACCCAAAGCACTCCTACGGTATCCGGGAGTTGCACAATCTCATGGTCTAAGGAAATGATACTTGACATTAGAAAAGCTTCAGCAAACGAACTATACGATCTTTGTGCTAGGCTTAGGATTGGGTCTTGGCCATCACATCATTCTCCTAATGATGTGATCCCGTTATCAACGACATCCAATGTCCATGGTCAGGAAACCGTAACCATCTATTGATCAACGAGCTAGTCAACTAGAGGCTTACTAGGGACATGGCGTTGTCTATGTATCCACACATGTATCTGAGTTTCCTATCAATACAATTCTAGCATGGATAATAAACGATTATCATGAACAATGAAATATAATAATAATAATAATAATAATAATAATAATAATAATAATAATAACTAATTTATTATTGCCTCTAGGGCATATTTCCAACATATACCTGTGATCACCTCCCGAGTGATCACGGCCCAGTAGTATAGCATGGCAGACGGACAAGAATGTAGGGCCACTGATGATAAACTAGCATCTTATACTAAGCATTTAGGATTGCAGGTAAAGGTAACAACAGTAGTAGCAAAGACAGGCTAAGCATCAGAATAGGATTAACAGAAAGCAGTAACATGCTACACTACTCTCATGCAATCAGTAGAGAGAAGGAATAGGTGATATCGGGTTGATCAAGGGGGGGCTTGCCTGGTTGCTCTAGCAAGAAGGAGGGGTCGTCGTTGATGTAGTCAACCATGGGGGCATCGACAGCATCTCGGGGTCTACCAGAAAGAAGTAATGGAGGGGGACACAATAAATAATAGAGCAATCAAAGCATCACAAAGCATGACATGGCAATACACGGCGCTAGGGTGACCTAACGCGGTATTAGGTGCTACTGGCGAAGGGGGAAAACATCCGGGAAGGTATTCCCAATGTGTGACGTTTATGGGCAAATGAAACGGAGGTGGAGTGTTGCATGTTTGCTATGCTAGGAACATGCGGCGGACGAACGGACTACGTATTCGGATTCGTCTCATCGTTCTGAGCAACTTTCATGTACAAAGTATTTTCATCCGAGATACGGTTTATTTTATTAATTTCCAAAGTTTTATTTATTTTTCTGAATTTTCTGAAATTAATATTATTTCGAAATAAAAGAATAAAGTGCTATGGGTACACAAAGAGTGTACCCAGAGAGGTGCATACGTGGCTGACAGTGGGCCCAGTTGACTGGGTCAACTGCCCAGTCAGCAGAGGCTAACTGGTGGGCCAAGCTGCTGACTCAGCAGGGTGACTGGGCCGGCCCAATCCACTGGAACAGTGATAGGGCCCCACCTATCAGTGATAGTGGTCTTAATCTATGGGTTAATAAAAAGGATGGTTAATTAAGGGCGTGGGGCCTGACTGCCAGTGACTGCTTAGGTTAGTTAATTAGGTAGTTTAGTTAACTAATAATTATTTAGTGCATGGGGCCTAGCGGTCAGCGGAACAGAGAGAGGGGTTAGTGGTGCCACATCAGCGCTTCGGCGGCTAATCGTCAGCAACCACAACGACAGCGGCGCGCACGGGAGGTGTCGGAATTCGTCTACGGTGGCTCGTTTCAAACGTGGTTTGCACCTACGGCTTCGTGAGGTTCGCGCGCATCCAGCGGTGGTGTTGGCTGGCCGTGAGATGGCCGGGTTCGATGCCGGCGACGAGGTGGAGCGACGACGTCTTCGGGCGCGCTTGGCCATCGGCGATGCAGGGCACGGGGGAGGAGGTAGGGGTCGTGTTGGAAGGCGGGGAAGGGGAGGAGCACAACGCCGTGCTCGGACACGAGCGTTAGTGGCTGTGGCTGCGGCTGCGCCATGCCCGGTGCTACGTCTTGAGCTTGCGTTGGTTTTCCCCAAAGAGGAAGGGATGATGCAGTAGAGTAGCGTAAGTATTTCCCTCAGTTTCTGAGAACCAAGGTATCAATCCAGTAGGAGCCCATGCTCAAGTCCCTCGTACCTGCACAAAGCGATAGCTACTCGCAACCAACGCGATTAGGGGTTGTCAAGCCCTTCACGGTCACTTACGAGAGTGAGATCTGATAGATAGAATATTTTTGGTATTTTTGATATAAAGATGCAAAGTAAAAAAGTAAATAGCAAAGCAATATAAAAGTGATGGAGATTGATATGATAAGAATAGACCCGGGGGCCATAGGTTTCACTAGTGGCTTCTCTCAAGAGCATAAGTATTCTACGGTGGGTGAACAAATTACTGTTGAGCAATTGATAGAATTGTGCATAATTATGAGAATATCTAGGCATGATCATGTATATAGGCATCACGTCCGTGACAAGTAGATCGAAACGATTCTGCTTCCACTACTATTACTCCACTCATCGACCGCTATCCAGCATGCATCTAGAGTATTAAGTTAAAAATAGATTAACGCCTTAAGCAAGATGACATGATGTAGAGAGATAAATTCATGCAATATGAAATAAACCCCATCTTGTTATCCTCGATGGCAACGATACAATAGATGCCTTGCTGCCCCTTCTGTCACTGGGTAAGGACACCGCAAGATCGAACCCAAAGCTAAGCACTTCTCCCATGGCAAGAACTACCAATCTAGTTAGCCAAACCAAACGGATAATTCGAAGAGACTTGCAAAGATAACCAATCATGCATAAAATAATTTAGAGAAGATTCAAATATTATTCATAGATAGACTTGATCATAAACCCACAATTCATCGGTCTCAACAAACACACTGCAAAAAGAAGATTACATCGAATAGATCTCTGCGAGAGAGGGGGAGAACTTTGTATTGAGATTCAAAGAGAGAGAAGAAGCCATCTAGCTACTAACTATGGACCCGAAGGTCTGAGGTAAACTACTCACACTTCATTGAAGGGGCTAGGATGATGTAGAAGCCCTCCGTGATGACGACCCTCTTCCGGCGGAGCTCCGGAACAGGCCCCAAGATGGGATCTCGTGGATACAGAAAGTTGCGGCAGTGGAATTAGGGTTTTGGCTCCTATTCTGATCGTTCGGGGGTACGTGTGTATATATAGGAGGAAGGAGTACGTCGGTGGAGCACCAAGGGGCCCACGAGGCAGGGGGCGCGCCCTAGGGGGCGCCCCCACCCTCGTGACCACCTCTTTGATCCCTTGTAGTAGGGTCCAAGTCTCCTGGATCACGTTCGGTGAGAAAATCACGTTTCCGAAGATTTTATTCCGTTTGTACTCCGTTTGATATTCTATTTATCCGAAACATTGAAATAGGCAAAAAACAGCAATTCTGGGCTGGGCCTCCGGTTAATAGGTTAGTCCCAAAAATAATATAAAAGTGGGAAATAAAGCCCAATATAGTCCAAAATAGTAGATAATATAGCATGGAGCAATCAAAAATTATAGATACGTTGGAGACGTATCACCCAGCGGCGAGGAGCTTCGGCTCCGATGGCGTCGGTGTCTACGGGCACCAAATCGAACAGGGCAGAGAGGGGTTCCGAGAAGGAGCTCACAGTGGATGCGTAGAGAAGCTCAGCGGCCTCGGGGATGGCTCGGCCTTGTCGGAATCGATGGCGATGATCGATGGGGCGGAGGATGACGGAGATGATGCAGAGCTCGATGCAGGGGGTCCTAGCTCCAACGGGCGGCCTCACACAATGTAGATGATGACGGTGGAGCAGAGGGACTCGAAACCAGGAGCCGGGGAGGAAGGTAGCCATGCCGGCGAGCTTCGCCGAGGCGACGAGTGGTTTGGTGTGGCGGATCCGACGAGGGAGAAAGCGAGGGGGAAAGCAGGAGGGTTCTAGGGTTTTGGGGCGTCGGAGAGGGGTTGTCATCGAGCAGGTAGGCGTCGAGGTGCACCGGATGGCCGCCCCGTGGCCATCGGCGCCATGGAGAGGCGCTCTGTGTCCACGGGAGTGGGGTGAACAGAGGAAGAGGAACGATGGGGGTTAGGTGGGCCGGCCTGGCAACTTCGGCCATTTGGGCCAAGTGGCCCAGGGGGTTTTGCTTGCTTTTTTATGTTTTGTTTTATTTTTATTTCTTTCTATTTTCTTTTACTGTTTTCTCTTAGTTTCACCTTATTATAGTTTAAATGAAATACAAAACTAGTTCCTAATTTAGTTTTAATAAATATTCCACTACCCCAATAGTTTCGGGCAATGAAATAAATTAGCTAAATATTTTATTAATTGAAAAGGCATTTAATTATTTGTTTTTGTTACTGTTTTATTTATTTCAGTGCAATTAAATACTTTATAAAAATGTGGATTCTCCACCAAAATTATTTATGCAATATTTGGCACAACCCGAACATTTTAGTTTTAAAAGTTGAAAACCTTTAGCGTTTGACTTCAATTCAAATTTGGATTTGAATCGGTTTTGAACTAACGCGAGATTAACAACAGTAACCATGATGACATGGCATCATTAGCAGAGGTTCAGTGTAACTTAATTATCCGGGCATCACAGATCAGATCGACCTCTTATAAAACCGTAGCCCCCGTCACCTATATAAGGAGGGGGAAGGGGTAGCCATTCCCATCTACGTCCCTAGAACCATACTCTTTGTACTCATACTCCATCTCCATTGTAACCTCGCACGAGGTACTCCACCATGAACTATCGGTGTCTATGTAAGAACTTATGTTGCCCTAGCAACCCTATCTAAGTTAAGTTATGTGTGTTATATTCATGCTTTGTTATGTTTGTATTTTGTTTGTCCCAAGTTTAGACACGGCTAATTGGCGTGGGAAAAATTAACCAAACAAACTAAAAATGACATGTTTATAGATGCCTTCTAAAAATAAGAACATATTGTACATTTGTAAACGGCTTTGGTTTGAGAGCTCTGTATTTTTTAGGTATTCAAAGAATACTTTGGTTTTCAGAAATATTGAAGTATCAAATACTTTGAGATATTTGGCTTTAGTCAAAAGTGTAGTTTTAACTACACTATGTTTGAAGTATATAAAAAAGAGGGTTAGACCTCTTTTTCTAATCATGAAGTATTGGTTCGCTAGGCATAATAATACTGCGGTTTGCAAATACTTTGATTCTAAAAAATGAAGGGACCCATAAAGGAAAGCCAAAAAATTCCTCAATGAGATAGAAGAGATTGGGCAATCAAATTAATGAAAAAAGCAATCAAAAACAAAAAAGAACAAAGCAATCCTTCCTAAACGAAAAAAGAAACACCGCTTGTTTCTGGGCTTTCTCTTTGGGCTAGCGAACTAGGTTTTTTTTAGCAGAACTGACGAACTCGAGGACAAAAGTTTGGCAAGTGCGAGAGAGAAGAGATGAACTTGATGTATATCCCTTGTGCTGCTCAAGTACTACTTACTGTCATCTGACGAGCTAGGGTATGATCCAATACTCGAGGTTATTAGCTAACAAAATAATCCTATCACTGAACTGGTAGTTGTTTTCTGCTGAAACTAAAAGTGTCGAAACTTAATAGTAAACTGCATACATGCAGTGATCGACAGTTGCACTAAACAGAGTTTATTTGAGATAAACAGACTTGGATTGCTAAACAGTGGCAACAACAGTAGACAAACATCTCTAACGAGAGATGGCCATCAAGTAAAAAATTCCTAGAGCAAGTATTCCTAAAGCTATCAGATTGGATTGCTTCTTCAACTCAATCAGCTGCTTGAAGTTCTTGTTCATCTTCTTCAATTCCATCTTCAGTTCGACATCTACCACCGTCGGGTATTCCGGACGCGCTGCTGCTGCCGGAGCGGCACTGTCATGGGGCAGATTGGACTCACGGATTGCATTCCCCCTCGAATCTAGCAAGCCCAACCCTTGAAGCCTCTGGATGTAATCATCCATCCACTCGAAATGGTGGCATTTCTTCACGATCTGAAAACGAAATCATGTAACCTAAATCCAAATCTGACAGTTTTTTTGAGAAATTAAAGATAAAGGATGTGAGCAAAACTCAGATCTAACCTGCCCCTCCGGCTTGCTCTCGCATTTGACGAACTCGCGCCCAAAGTGAAGGAAATATGCCCTAGAGGCAATAATAAAGTTATTATTTATTTCCTTATATCATGATAAATGTTTATTATTCATGCTAGAATTGTATTAACCGGAAACATAATACATGTGTGAATACATAAACAAATAGAGTGTCACTAGTATGCCTCTACTTGACTAGCTCGTTAATCAAAGATGGTTATGTTTCCTAACCATGAACAAAGAGTTTTTATTTGATTAACGAGGTCACATCATTAGTTAAATGATCTGATTGACATGACCCATTCCATTAGCTTAGCATCCGATCGTTTAGTATGTTGCTATTGCTTTCTTCATAACTTATACATGTTTTTGCTACCAAACATCACAACGTAACTGGGTGATTATAAAGGAGTACTACAGGTGTTTCCAATGGTAGATGTTGGGTTGGCGTATTTCGAGAATAGGATTTGTCACTCCGATTGTCGGAGAGGTATCTCTGGGCCCTCTCGGTAATACACATCACATAAGCCTTGCAAGCATTATAACTAAGATGTTAGTTGTGAGATGATGTATTACGGAACGAGTAAAGAGACTTGCCGGTAACGAGATTGAACTAGGTATTGGATACCGACGATCGAATCTCGGGCAAGTAACATACCGATGACAAAGGGAACAACATATGTTGTTATGCGGTCTGACCGATAAAGATCTTCAAAGAATATGTAGGAGCCAATATGGGCATCCAGGTCCCGCTATTGGTTATTGACCGGAGACGTGTCTCGGTCATGTCTACATTGTTCTCGAACCGTAGGGTCCGCACGCTTAACGTTACGATGACAGTTATTATGAGTTTATGCATTTTGATGTACCGAAGGTTGTTTGGAGTCCCGGATGTGATCACGGACATGACGAGGAGTCTCGAAATGGTCGAGACATAAAGATTGATATATTGGAACCCTATATTTGGATATCGGAAGTGTTCCGGGTGAAATCGGGATTTTACCGGATTACCGGGAGGTTACCGGAACCCCCCGGGAGCCATATGGGCCTTCATGGGCCTTAGTGGAAAGGAGAAAAGGGGCAGCCCATAGGTGGCCGCGCGCCCCCCTTCCCTTAGTCCTATTAGGACTAGGAGAAGGGCCCCCCCCCCTCTCTCTTTCCCCCCTTGGGAATCCTAGTTGGAATAGGATTGAGGGGGGAGTCCTACTCCCGGTGGGAGTAGGACTCCTCCTGCGCCCTCTCCCTGGCCGGCGCACCCCTCCCCCTTGGATCCTTTATATACGGGGGCAGGGGGCACCTCTAGACACACAAGTTGATCCTTGGTGATCGTTCCTTAGCCGTGTGCGGTGCCCCCTGCCACCAAATTCCACCTCGATCATATTGTTGTAGTGCTTAGGCGAAGCCCTGCGTCAGTAGTACATCAAGATCATCACCATGCCATCATGCTGACAGAACTCTTCCTCGACGCTTTGCTGGATCGGAGCCCGAGGATCGTCATCGAGCTGAACGTGTGCTAAGAACTCGGAGGTGCCAGAGTAACGGTGCTTGGATCGGTCGGATCGGGAAGACGTACGACTACTTCCTCTACATTGTGTGATCGCTTCCGCAGTCGGTCTGCGTTGGTACGTAGACAACACTGTCCCATCTCATTGCTATGCATCACCATGATCTTGCGTGTGCGTAGGAAATTTTTCGAAATTACTACGTTCCCCAACAGTGGCATCCGAGCCTAGGTTTTATGGTTTGATGTTATTTGCACGAGTAGAACACAAGTGAGTTGTGGGCGATACAAGTCATACTGCCTACCAGCATGTCATACTTTGGTTCAGCGGTATTGTTGGACGAGACGACCCGGACCAACATTACGCATACGCTTACGCGAGACCGGTTCCCTCGACGTGCTTTGCACATAGATGGCTTGCGGGCGACTGTCTCTCCAACTTTAGTTGAACCGAGTGTGGCTACGCCCGGTCCTTGAGAAGGTTAAAACGGAGTCTATTTGACAAACTATCGTTGTGGTTTTGATGCGTAGGTGAGATGAGTTCTTGCTAACGCCCATAGCAGCCATGTAAAACTTGCAACAACAAAGTAGAGGACGTCTAACTTGTTTTTGCAGGGCATGTTGTGATGTGATATGGTCAAGGCATGATGCTAAATTTTATTGTATGAGATGATCATGTTTTGTAACCAAGTTATCGGCAACTGGCAGGAGCCATATGGTTGTCGCTTTATTGTATGCATTGTAATCGCGATGTAATGCTTTACTTTATTACTAAGCGGTAGTGATAGTCGTGGAAGCATAAGATTGGCGAGACGACAACGATGCTACGATGGAGATCAAGGTGTCGCACCGGTGACGATGGTGATCATGACGGTGCTTCGGAGATGGAGATCACAAGCACAAGATGATGATGGCCATATCATATCACTTATATTGATTGCATGTGATGTTTATCCTTTTATGCATCTTATCTTGCTTTGATTGACGGTAGCATTATAAGATGATCTCTCACTAAATTATCAAGAAGTGTTCTCCTTGAGTATGCACCGTTGCCAAAGTTCGTCGTGCCCAGACACCACGTGATGATCGGGTGTGATAAGCTCTACGTCCATCTACAACGGGTGCAAGCCAGTTTTGCACACGCGGAATACTCAGGTTAAACTTGACGAGCCTAGCATATGCAGATATGGCCTCGGAACACAGAGACCGAAAGGTCGAGCGTGAATCATATAGTAGATATGATCAACATAACGATGTTCACCATTGAAAACTACTCCATCTCACGTGATGATCGGTTATGGTTTAGTTGATTTGGATCACGTGATCACTTAGATGATTAGAGGGATGTCTATCTAAGTGGGAGTTCTTAAGTAATTTGATTAACTGAACTTAAACTTATCATGAACTTAGTACCTAATAGTATCTTGCGTGTTTATGTTGATTGTAGATAGATGGCTCGTGTTGTTGTTCCGTTGAATTTTAATGCGTTCCTTGAGAAAGCAAAGTTGAAAGATGATGGTAGCAATTACATGGACTGGGTCCGTAACTTGAGGATTATCCTCATTGCTGCACAGAAGAACTACGTCCTGGAAGCACCGCTGGGTGCCAGGCCTACTGCTGGAGCAACACCAGATGTTATGAACGTCTGGCAGAGCAAAGCTGATGACTACTCGATAGTTCAGTGTGCCATGCTTTACGGCTTAGAATCGGGACTTCAACGACGTTTTGAACGTCATGGAGCATATGAGATGTTCCAGGAGTTGAAGTTAATATTTCAAGCAAATGCCCGGATTGAGAGATATGAAGTCTCCAATAAGTTCTATAGCTGCAAGGTGGAGGAGAACAGTTCTGTCAGTGAGCATATACTCAAGATGTCTGGGTATAATAATCACTTGATTCAATTGGGAGTTAATCTTCCGGATGATTGCGTCATTGACAGAATTCTCCAATCACTGCCACCAAGCTACAAGAGCTTCGTGATGAACTATAATATGCAAGGGATGAACAAGACTATTCCCGAGCTCTTCGCAATGCTGAAAGCTGCGGAGGTAGAAATCAAGAAGGAGCATCAAGTGTTGATGGTCAACAAGACCACTAGTTTCAAGAAAAAGGGCAAAGGGAAGAAGAAGGGGAACTTCAAGAAGAACAGCAAGCAAGTTGCTGCTCAGGAGAAGAAACCCAAGTCTGGACCTAAGCCTAAAACTGAGTGCTTTTACTGCAAGAAGACTGGTCACTGGAAGCGGAACTGCCCCAAGTATTTGGCGGATAAGAAGGATGGCAAGGTGAACAAAGGTATATGTGATATACATGTTATTGATGTGTACCTTACTAGAGCTCGCAGTAGCACCTGGGTATTTGATACTGGTTCTGTTGCTAATATTTGCAACTCGAAACAGGGACTACGGAATAAGCGGACACTGGCAAAGGACGAGGTGACGATGCGCGTGGGAAACGGTTCCAAAGTCGATGTGATCGCGGTCGGCATGCTACCTCTACATCTACCTTCGGGATTAATATTAGACCTAAATAATTGTTATTTGGTGCCAGCGTTGAGCATGAACATTATATCTGGATCTTGTTTGATGCGAGACGGTTATTCATTTAAATCAGAGAATAATGGTTGTTCTATTTATATGAGTAATATCTTTTATGGTCATGCACCTTTGAAGAGTGGTCTATTTTTGATGAATCTCGATAGTAGTGATACACATATTCATAATGTTGAAACCAAAAGATGCAGAGTTGATAATGAAAGTGCAACTTATTTGTGGCACTGTCGTTTAGGTCATATCGGCATAAAGCGCATGAAGAAACTCCATAATGATGGACTTTTGGAACCACTTGATTATGAATCACTTGGTACTTGCAAACCGTGCCTCATGGGCAAGATGACTAAAACACCGTTCTCCGGTACTATGGAGAGAGCAATAGATTTATTGGAAATCATACATACCGATGTATGTGGTCCGATGAATATTGAGGCTCGTGGCGGATATCGTTATTTTCTCACCTTCACAGATGATTTAAGCAGATATGGGTATATCTACTTAATGAAACACAAGTCTGAAACATTTGAAAAGTTCAAAGAATTTCAGAGTGAAGTTGAAAATCATCGTAACAAGAAAATAAAGTTTCTACGATCTGATCGTGGAGGCGAATATTTGAGTTACGAGTTTGGTGTACATTTGAAAAATTGTGGAATAGTTTCACAACTCACGCCACCCGGAACACCACAGCGTAATGGTGTGTCCGAACGTCGTAATCATACTTTACTAGACATGGTACAATCTATGATGTCTCTAACTGATTTACCGCTATCGTTTTGGGGATACGCTTTAGAGACGGCCGCATTCACGTTAAATAGGGCACCATCAAAATCCGTTGAGACGACGCCTTATGAACTGTGGTTTGGCAAGAAACCAAAGTTGTCGTTTCTTAAAGTTTGGGGCTGCGATGCTTATGTGAAAAAGCTTCAACCTGATAAGCTCGAACCCAAATCGGAGAAATGTGTCTTCATAGGGTACCCAAAGGAGACTGTTGGGTACATCTTCTATCACAGATCCGAAGGCAAGACATTCGTTGCTAAGAATGGATCCTTTCTAGAGAAGGAGTTTCTCTCGAAAGAAGTGAGTGGGAGGAAAGTAGAACTTGACGAGGTAACTGTACCTGCTCCCTTATTGGAAAGTAGTACATCACAGAAAACTATTTCTGCGACACCTATACCAATTAGTGAGGAAGCTAATGATGATGATGATCATGAAACTTCAGGACAAGATACTACTGAACCTCGTAGATCAACCAGAGTGAGATCCGCACCAGAGTGGTACGGTAATCCAGTTCTGGAAGTCATGCTACTAGATCATGATGAACCTACGAACTATGAAGAAGCGATGGTGAGCCCAGATTCCGCAAAGTGGCTTGAAGCCATGAAATCCGAGATGGGATCCATGTACGAGAACAAAGTATGGACTTTGGTTGACTTGCCCGATGATCGGCAAGCAATTGAGAATAAATGGATCTTCAAGAAAAAGACTGACGTTGACGGTAATATTACTGTCTATAAAGCTCGACTTGTCGCAAAAGGTTTTTGACAAGTTCAAGGGGTTGACTACGATGAGACCTTCTCACCCGTAGCGATGCTTAAGTCTGTCAGAATCATGTTAGCAATTGCCGCATTTTATGATTATGAAATTTGGCAGATGGATGTCAAAACTGCATTCCTGAATGGATTTCTGGAAGAAGAGTTGTATATGATGCAACCGGAAGGTTTTGTCGATCCAAAAGGAGCTAACAAAGTGTGCAAGCTCCAGCGATCCATTTATGGACTGGTGCAAGCCTCTCGGAGTTGGAATAAACGCTTTGATAGTGTGATCAAAGCATTTGGTTTTATACAGACTTTTGGAGAAGCCTGTATTTACAAGAAAGTGAGTGGGAGCTCTGTAGCATTTCTGATATTATATGTGGATGACATATTGCTGATTGGAAATGATATAGAATTTCTGGATAGCATAAAGGGATACTTGAATAAAAGTTTTTCGATGAAAGACCTCGGGGAAGCTGCTTACATATTAGGCATAAAGATCTATAGAGATAGATCAAGACGCTTAATTGGACTTTCACAAAGCACATACCTTGACAAGATTTTGAAGAAGTTCAAAATGGATCAAGCAAAGAAAGGGTTCTTGCCTGTGTTACAAGGTGTGAAGTTGAGTCAGACTCAATGCCCGACCACTGCAGAAGATAGAGAGAAAATGATAGATGTTCCCTATGCTTCAGTCATAGGCTCTATCATGTATGCAATGCTGTGTACCAGACCTGATGTGTGCCTTGCTATAAGTTTAGCAGGGAGGTACCAAAGTAATCCAGGAGTGGATCACTGGACAGTGGTCAAGAACATCCTGCAATACCTGAAAAGGACAAAGGATATGTTTCTCGTATATGGAAGTGACAAAGAGCTCACCGTAAAAGGTTACGTTGATGCAAGCTTTGACACTGATCCAGACGATTCTAAATCGCAAACCGGATACGTGTTTACTTTAAACGGTGGAGCTGTCAGTTGGTGCAGTTCTAAACAAAGTGTCGTAGCGGGATCTACATGTGAAGCGGAGTACATAGCTGCTTCGGAAGCAGCGAACGAAGGAGTCTGGATGAAGGAGTTCATATCTGATCTAGGTGTCATACCTAGTGCATCGGGTCCAATGAAAATCTTTTGTGACAATACTGGTGCAATTGCCTTAGCAAAGGAATCCAGATTTCACAAAAGGACCAAACACATCAAGAGACGCTTCAACTCCATCCGGGATCTAGTCCAGGTGGGAGACATAGAGATTTGCAAGATACATACGGATCTGAATGTTGCAGACCCGTTGACTAAACCTCTTCCACGAGCAAAACATGATCAACACCAAGGCTCCATGGGTGTTAGAATCATTACTGTGTAATCTAGATTATTGACTCTAATGCAAGTGGGAGACTGAAGGAAATATGCCCTAGAGGCAATAATAAAGTTATTATTTATTTCCTTATATCATGATAAATGTTTATTATTCATGCTATAATTGTATTAACCGGAAACATAATACATGTGTGAATACATAGACAAACAGAGTGTCACTAGTATGCCTCTACTTGACTAGCTCGTTAATCAAAGATGGTTATGTTTCCTAACCATGAACAAAGAGTTGTTATTTGATTAACGAGGTCACATCATTAGTTGAATGATCTGATTGACATGACCCATTCCATTAGCTTAGCATCCAATCGTTTAGTATGTTGCTATTGCTTTCTTCATAACTTATACATGTTCCTATGACTATGAGATTATGCAACTCCCATTTGCCGGAGGAACACTTTGGGTGCTACCAAACGTCACAACGTAACTGGGTGATTATAAAGGAGTACTATAGGTGTTTCCAATGGTAGATGTTGGGTTGGCGTATTTCGAGAATAGGATTTGTCACTCCGATTGTCGGAGAGGTATCTCTGGGCCCTCTCGGTAATACACATCACATAAGCCTTGCAAGCATTATAACTAAGATGTTAGTTGTGAGATGATGTATTACGGAACGAGTAAAGAGACTTGCCGGTAACGAGATTGAACTAGGTATTGGATACCGACGATCGAATCTCGGGCAAGTAACATACCGATGACAAAGGGAACAACGTATGTTGTTATGCGGTCTGGCCGATAAAGATCTTCGAAGAATATGTAGGAGCCAATATGGGCATCCAGGTCCCGCTATTGGTTATTGACCGGAGACGTGTCTCGGTCATGTCTACATTGTTCTCGAACCGTAGGGTCCGCATGCTTAACGTTACGATGACAGTTATTATGAGTTTATGCATTTTGATGTACCGAAGGTTGTTCGGAGTCCCGGATGTGATCACGAACATGACGAGGAGTCTCGAAATGGTCGAGACATGAAGATTGATATATTGGAAGCCTATATTTGGATATCGGAAGTGTTCCGGGTGAAATCGGGATTTTACCGGATTACCGGGAGGTTACCGGAACCCCCCGGGAGCCATATGGGCCTTCATGGGCCTTAGTGGAAAGGAGAAAAGGGGCAGCCCATAGGTGGCCGTGCTCCCCCCTTCCCTTAGTCCTATTAGGACTAGGAGAAGGGGTCGGCCCCCCCTCTCTCTCTTTCCCCCCTTGGGAATCCTAGTTGGAATAGGATTGAGGGGGGAGTCCTACTCCCGGTGGGAGTAGGACTCCTCCTGCGCCCTCTCCCTGGCCGGCGCACCCCTCCCCTTGGATCCTTTATATACGGGGGCAGGGGGCACCTCTAGACACACAAGTTGATCCTTGGTGATCGTTCCTTAGCCGTGTGCGGTGCCCCCTGCCACCAAATTCCACCTCGATCATATTGTTGTAGTGCTTAGGCGAAGCCCTGCGTCAGTAGTACATCAAGATCGTCACCACGCCGTCGTGCTGACAGAACTCTTCCTCGATGCTTTGCTGGATCGGAGCCCGAGGATCGTCATCGAGCTGAACGTGTGCTAAGAACTCGGAGGTGTCGGAGTAACGGTGCTTGGATCGGTCGGATCGGGAAGACGTACGACTACTTCCTCTACATTGTGTGATCGCTTCCGCAGTCGGTCTGCGTTGGTACGTAGACAACACTCTCCCATCTCATTGCTATGCATCACCATGATCTTGCGTGTGCGTAGGAAAATTTTCGAAATTACTACGTTCCCCAACACAAAGTTCCCATTCTTCTACTCCTTCAAAGTCAACCGTTTCAGTGGCGCAGTCCGTGGGCAGTCAGTGCATCGAGTCATCGGCACTGGACCATACACCGGCCACGTGGAACGGGGGGCTGACGAGGAGGTCGACATATCGCCCGAGAGGAAGAAACAGAGGAATTGCTCGAGAGGAAAAAGAACGAGAATATGGGGAAAAGAAACAAAGGAATTGCTCGATCTGCTCGATGCCTTTGTCTGTCAGATGGAGAAGAGGAGAAGGGGAAGCTATATTGACGATTTGCCACATTGTATTTTGCAGTTTGAATATTTGAACCAACTCTTAACACTGACATGTGGTGGTCATGTGCGAAAAATAAAATTTCATATGTAAAGTGGGGCAGATCGTAAAAAAACCCGAGAAGGACAGTGCAGTAGCCAATCAGGATGCATCATGCGGATCGCGCATGCCTGCCCCACATCTGACGGGTGGTGTTTGGCGCTTGGTAGGATCCGACAGTGCACGTTCGACGCTAGGGTTTGGAGCATTTCTGCGGGGTTATGAGTGAGTCAATGCGGTTATTAGGGTTTGATCAGATTTCAAATGGCCATAACTAAATTAGAAAAAATCGAAAAAATATAAAACAAACGTAGTTCGTCCGTTTATGAGACCTAGTTACCATAAAAATATAAACTCGGTATATGGGCTTTTTTTGAAAAATCATTTTTTTGAAGTGATCTGTCGAAATCAAGTTCAAATGTTTTTAAAAAATTAAAAAAAATCAAAATGTTGTAATTCTTGCGCACATAGCCGTCATATGTGACAAGGTTATGAGAAAAAAAATATAAACTTGGTGTAGGTCATTTTCATGAAAAAAGTCTTCACACAAATGAGCTATCACCTATGAACATTTTCAGAGTTCGTAGAATAGGGAGAGAGGGTTTAGGGTTTGAAAAAAATCAAAATAATTAAAATAATCAGAAAAATCTCCATAGCTTCATTTTGGAGTGAGTAAGTAAGAGGGATCTGAACTTACTTTTTCATTTTCATATCTAAAACGTGTTATTTGATGGTTTTGAATTAAAAGCATATTTTTTCAAAAAAATGTAGTAATATGAATATTAATCAATAAATAGTGAGACTTTGTTTTTACCCTATATATATGGAACAAGTGTTAATAAAAATATATATGCCTCATTTAGGCAAGTTCAAAAAAACTTGATTTCAAATAGGGCTGTTTACCCTAGCTTTCGAGCTCGTTTCTAGCACATTTCTCATTCGAATTGTTCACCTACGAATATTGGACTTCAAATGCTCGATCAAATACACCGCACAGAGCAATGAACCTCCAATGTTCAACTTCAACTTTGACTCGAATCCAAATTTTGGCCCAAATTCAAATATTGATTTAAATTCAAATTTTGATGGAAATTTGAATTCTGACTCAAATAAGAAACCAAAGTAGAAGCAACATTATTACAACTGATAAGTTTTCACAGTAGCTCAAATCTACCAAGTTTTAAGATGCCAACATCTTAATACTAATCTACCAAGTTTTAAGCGATCCACTCGCCCTCAAATTGACAACACAAACATTTCCCAACAACTTAATTCAAATTTTTGACTTGCTCCTTGTGTTTGCAGCTGGCTTCACCGTCTTGCTCCTGGTTTCCCTAGTTGAGATGCTCTTTTCTTTCAGACTCTTGTTCATTTTGATCTTGGGCTTTACTTGGGGTTTTCCTCGTGGAGGTGCTGATGGTGTAGTTGCACTCGCCGAGCACTTGACGACCATTTGACGGTCATCTATGGGTTCAGTAATCTTTAAAGGCACAATTGGAAAAATTACGCCCTCCTCTTCCTCTCTTATAGATTCAAAACCATCAAAGGCCATGGTTTCAAAATCTTCTGCTTCTTCATCTCTTGGCCTTTTCTCCCTAGAGCTGGTAAATAAAATTATAAGCCATAGGCAAAAAACAGAACAAATGCAAACAAAAGGGTAGCTGCATTCTACAAAGGGTGCAAACACATACCAAGATGCTTCATTTGCTGTTGCATTCTCCACTGCTTCATTTGCTGCTGCATTCTCCACTGCATCTTCCATCTCCATTGCTGCTGCATTCTCCTCAGCATTGGTTGTTGTCCATCTTTCCTCCTCTCCAAATGATGCATCCACTGCATTGGTACAAAGCCTAGCAATATGCCCCAGAACTCCACATTTTTTGCAAGCACGCTTCTTTGGTAGACGACCCTCCTCACTTGCTCTAATCCTCTGGTTCCTTGGTCTTCCTGGTGGTCTAGTAATGACAGGAGCGTGGAGTTTGAACCCTGGATCTACTATGTTCCATTGATCTTTCCCCAATAGTGCAGGCACATTGTCAGCATAAGCAGCCATAAATTTGGCAACAGAGAAATACTCAGAGCAATATTGATCAACTTCACCATCTACACCCCCGATAACGGTCATCAGATGTAGGGCATGTATGCATGGCTTCTCACAGATCTACCATTGCCTACAAGTACATTCTCTAGTACTTAGGTTCACAGGATACCTCCATACCCCATTTTTAGTGTCAGTATAGGTAACCTCTCCCTCATATGTACCAGATCGAATACATTTCATCTTCAGTCCTCTTGCCTTCAAGTGCAATGCCTTAATCAGTTATGGGAGCATTTGATGACCAACATATTGTGTTTCTGCAATTCTTTTGCGAAGAACCATCTTTATCATGATCATTTGCCTCATCTTGTCAAATGCTTGCCACAACAAGAGCCCTTTCACTGACTTGAACTTTGAATTGAAGCATTTTGCAAGGTTACTGGTCACATAATCTACTTTGCAGATTTCGTTGAATTCGCTTCTTGACCACACCTTGCCATGATGTGCATCCATGTACTCCTTCACAAGAGGATTTTGAGCATACAACACTCTCAAATGGTGTTCATGCTTCCTTTTGCTGCATGTGTATGATGCTGGACATAAGTTCTCATCATAAACTTTACCTTTGAACTTCTTCTTGAAATTATGCGCTAGGTGTCGCATACATTCCCTATGCTCCACTCCAGGGAATACAATTTCCACTGCACTCTCTAAACCCTTGCAAGCATCTGTGTGTATAGCTAAACCTGGGGGTGTGCCTATAATGTTGCGCAACTGCTGCAAAAACCAGATCCAACTTTCCTCAGACTCTGCCTCCACCACACCAAATGCAACTGGGAATAGCTAGTTGTGTCCATCAACTACAGAAGCTGCTACTAGCTGTCCTCTCCATCTTCCAGTCAAATGTGTAGCATCTATAGCCAAATAGGGCCTGCAACCATCTAGAAACCCCTGCCAGCAAGCCTTGAAACAAACAAAAGCCCTTCTGAAGCACTCCTTCTGAAATGACTTCCCTTTTATTTTGAATGGAACTGTATGCTTGTCAATCTCTACAACACTCCCTGGACTTGCCATCTCCACTTCAGCTTTGAAAGTGTAAAGCAGCTAAAAACTGTCATTCCATTGACCATTAATTCTGTCAAGAGCCTTTTCCCTAGCATTGAAAATTCTCATGTAAGGAATTTCTATCTTGTACTTCTCAAAAAGCTTCCCATGGAGTGATGTTGGACCAAGTCCAGGTTCTTCTCTCAGCCAATCCAATATAGCATCTGCCACCCACCTAGTTTTTGCTAGCTTGGTTTTGGCCTTCCCCCCTCCCCCTCCAGGTGGACAGGTGTGCTTGTGTGGGTTTTTCTTTATCTGAAACAAAATAAAAGGGTAAATAACAGTTAAAAACCTTACTCAATGATCTGAAACTAAATTACTAACTGAACTTGGATTACCTAAATATATTTTCTCTTTCTCATACGAGATGCATGCAACTTCCACCTACACCTAGGATATGGACAAAAAACTGTGAACCTTGCTAGCTCCTTTTAATCTTATAGGTGTTTTCAGATATAATGCACCATGTTGTCACTGCATTCCGACAGTCCACCATTGATTGGAAAATGGTACCTACACTAAGCTCAGGTTTTTCCCTGTTCCACTCAATTGTTGGCATGTCATCACCATCGTATTCATCCTCGATTAAGCTGTCCATGTTCTCCACCTCCTCTTCATCGTCAGTGTCATCAAACCTAGCTTGGCTGATGGGCTCCTCCATATATTCGTCATCTACTGCTTGCTGACTGGCTACATCGACCAGTTCAGGAAACACCATCTCGTCTTCATCATCATTTGTAGGCACTGCCTCATCAGGTTCTGCATCTTCTTTTACACCAACTGCAGAAGGTACACGAGAAGCAGTAGCTGAATCGGAACCAGAATTGGCAGCAGGCATGTTGTGGCTCCATGAACCACTTGCTTTACTTGGTGTCGACCTACAAGGAGTACCGGGGTGCTGGCTATTAGCACAAACAGATGATGTCTGAACTCCCTTCCCCTTCGCCCGTTCTGCGCGTGGCTGGAGCACATCGATTTGGAGTTTACCGAATCGGCAGCCAGCAATCCCAGCAAAATGCAACGGCATATGATCGCCGCAAGTTAGTGGGAGAAATCTTTGCTCGTCACTGCTGAAGTAATTTAGTTCAACAGCATCGGCATCACTCCAGGGATAGGTGTTTCGGAGCTCAGCTCGCAAATCTTTGAAAGATATGCTGGTTTCTACTCCCTCCGTTCCAAATTACTCGTCGTAGAAATGGATGTATCTAGAACTAAAATACATCTAGATACATTCATGCCTGCGACAAGTAATTCAGAATGGAGGGAGTACCACTTTGGGATAGAAAAATGATGAAATCAAATGCGGTTTAGTACCACGCAGCACACTAGTTTCCATTCTAATCGCCAGCCGGAAAGCCAGCGCGGGATCAATCCTATTTTGTTGGGGAAGGAAACAAAGGCTTCAGTTAGCTGGGTAAAATCGAGCACAAATTCAAACGGTTCAAGCAAACAGAAGTCAAATAGGACCTACAATACGACTTAGAACGTTAATTTGAGAGGAAACAATGCTTACCCAGGTTTAATCCATGAATTATCTCCCGCGGATTCGACCCAATCCTCTCCACGATCGACTACATTCCGGGCGTCCTCACTCAACATCGCTATGTAATCCCAGATGGGGAGGTGGGCTATATCTGGCGAAGACGCGGCGTCGCCGACGAACGGACGAGGGCATGGGGTGGAGGAAACAACTGCGGTGGACGCGGCAAGACGCCGGCGGAGGGGGCGGGGCGGCGCTGTGCAGTGCGCCCTGTCTAGATCTGTTTCAGATTCAGACAAGCTGCCCAATACGTGTCTCCTTGCGGTCCCACCCGTCGGCAAGCAACAGTTAGACGAAGACTCGGCCCCACTTGTCAGCAATTAACGGTTAAGACGGCAAATGCCCGCTATGAGCATTTGTGAGAGTTTCAGCTAAGGAAGAGGGGAAAAGTGAGCAAATGTTTGGAGCGTGGGGAAAAGTGAGCACAACTAAGGAACCAGGGGCACTAATTTAAATATCCCTAGTATCTATAGCATTATCACCACATACATTGTAACCCCCTCATACGAGGCATTTTCATCCATCAATCAAATCCAAAGTAGGAGTAGTGTATTACCTCCATGATGAGGACCTGAACCTGGGTAAACTCCCCGTGTGTGATCCCCTCTGGCACTCCTGAGTAGCACACTATCGGAACTACTAACGGTTTTCAGAACCGTTAAACTTAAAAAATATTAACTTAAGACTTGTGTAGATAAAGGTGAGAGTAATACTTGTAAGATTTTAATTTGAGATGGCTTTCTGCATGAGATATCTCTTAATGTCAATTTGCATCTCATATCCTTCTTCATGACTCTATAAGGGATATCAAGTATTCAAGACTTTAGTGTAGCTTCTTGAAAAATCTTCTGGTATTTTTTTTAGTAAGTCTATCCTTTCCTGTGAAATTTAGATTATTAAAGGGGCTATCTAGCAAAAAATGCACACACTTTCCTAAAATATCCAATGGGTCTAGTATTTAATCCTACCTAACCCTAAATCCCCACCCATACCTCCCACTCCCCTCCTCCGCCTCCGCCTCCGCCTCCACCGCCGCCCCTCTAACACAATTCTCCGTTATCTCTAGCAATTCTAGTCCTCCGTATGGTCTCTACTTGTTTGTTGACACCATACCTTCCCACCATTAGGCACCATACCTATGGCCGAGAGCTCGCCTCGCCATCCGACCTCCTCCCACCGCTCATTCTCAATTCGTTGCCAACTGAAAGCCTTGATCCATTCCTCCTAGTTTTAGCTTTGAGATCGCAAGAAGCTACGGCAGAAGCCACCAGATCTAGATAGATCGAAATACCCTCAACACACGCCGCTTCTCGCCGTCGCTTCTCTCCAAATCTATGGTGGGCCTCGACGGATGCCCGTGGTGTAGATCTCACAGCAAAGTTGGACCACGACGCTTGACCAGATTTCCCCCAATCCGGAAGAGAAGGCACAACATATAAGGTACCTTCTTAGCAAATCCTATAATCGTTAGCAAAATCACCCATTGAGAAGATGTCTCCTCATGATTTTAACAGGAGGTGATTTCAGGCTACCAGATCTATAGATGACAACACCCTCGGCTCTCATTGTATGCACATCTCTATTATTGTACAATCATTGCTCACTAGAGCTACGGCGGGCCTTAAGTAAATCTCCATAGCATAAACCTAATGACAAGAATGGATCATGACGCCCAACTAGATCGACTCAATACCGCAAGGTCAAGCATGACACATGAGGTACGTAATTAACCAATCCTACAAGATTCTCAAAATCATGCATTGAAAATAATTCCCATCGTGGCCTTAATAATGAGGCGATCACATGCCACCACATATATATGGCAACATCCTCGCTTTTCATCTTTGTGTAAATCTAACGAAGTAGATGGGTCATGATGCCTTACTAGATGGCCTAAAACACGAGATCAATCATGATAGATCATGTACCTAGCTACTTAGTAGATCCCAAAAGCATCCGTAAAAACATGCTTTGAAAAATGAAAGAAATGATAGAACTCGTTAGTTAGATTACCAAGCCAAAATTATGATATTTACATGCCATATCTACAGGAGCAATCGGGGCTAGAGCACCTTCATCCATTTTATGGAACCGTGATTCCAAGATGAGGCAAGTCTTGTGTTAGCTTTGTGAGATGAACATCCTTCTAAATATTTATCTTAACATGTCCGATTGCTTGATATCAAATAAGTCACTCTCTTAGAGATTAGTCACTCTGATTTAGTTAACAAAAGGGCATTACAATTTTTCAAATGATTTCATATGGAGATTATGTGACTTGTGGGGAGATGATTAACGTAGACCATGCCTCATTTATACCCTACTAGTGTCTTGTGATGTGTGAAGTTTCTTTGGGCACCCTCCTCACAAAAAACTTTTTAATACCTGGTGGAATGTTTAAATTAATAGTGAGAAATTGATGTGAATAACATATATACTCCTTTGTTAGCGTGCCATCTGATCCTAGCTAGTTCAGTCAAATGAACTAAATAATTGCATGCTTATTCGTAGATACATGTCGTTTTGGACATTGACTTTGTCTCTACATGCACCTTTGAATGTTACGTTATACATGAATATACTAGTAAAATAATATTTCAATTATGTTAGGGGAGTATTTTTCATGTCAATAAATTGCTAGCTAAGGTAGTTATGTTTTTTCTTTTGCTAAACCAATCGGTTGTGTGTTCCCAAACATCAACTCACTTCATGGTGTTGTTATTTATGAGAACAGATACAAGAACATCAAAAAAACTAAAAGAAAAGACACATAATAAAAATAATATAATTTGGGTTCGGGAACACAACCAAATTTTTTTCACAAACAATAGCTAACCATCTGAGGTGGCAATGTTTTCAATGAATCCTAGAATGGTTTTGTTCGTCGACATGCATACTTCGACAGGCTCCGGTCGCAGACGAGGACATACGATGAGAACCACTGCGAAGTATTGATGTGTTAGTGGTTGGCCTCCTCTCTCCCACGTACCTGGTTTTATTTTTCTTGGTTGTTCAGCCTTGTATTGCTTTACTTTTGTTTGACACTTCATTTGGCTGGCTGGCCAACAGTTTGTTTGATATCGAACCGAAGGACTTCACTTATTTAAAGTCGGGCAAGCATCTTTCATCTAAAAATATCCTAAACCGTGGCGCCAACTGTCAGTTAATGAGCCAGATGATGACATCTCATCTCTGCACCATCTAAGATGACACGACTGCCCCCCCCCCCCCCCCCCCCCCACAAACACACACGCATACATATGGTACTACTACTACCTCGGGGCATCAATGGTAGTAGCGCCTAACCCCTAGGGCTCGGAGATGCAATATTGTTTTGGACGGGGCCACACATTCGATTTGATGGTGGGAAAGACCATGTAGAACAAAAAAAGGCAGTACTGGTAGTATTTTGATTCATAGTGTGTGGACACACATAAAAAATCGCCCGTTGTATTCTTATGGACCTCCACATAACTTGCATCTTCAAAATTTGAGGCCCTCCTCGGGTTTCATGCCTGAAACCACTATTTGTTTTGAGCTCTCTGTGGGTGCCTCTTCACTGACAAATTTTAGGTGGTTGGCAACTTGAAAAACCTGAAGCTTCTTGCAGGCCACCTATTTCTCAAGAGAGCAACTCGTTTAATCCTGGGCCAAGACCATGAAACCTAATGCTGATTCCCTTTGGGTGGAGTTGCAGCCTTTTTGTACATTAGAGATTAGTCCATGTGAGGTTGAGGGTATGAAGTCAGTGTACAGATAGAACATACATCTACCGTGTCACAAAATTTTAATATAAATTTAATTTGCAACTGAGAAGCGAAAGGACAGATCATGCTATGAACAATTGTTTATTCAAAATCGGTTGTAAATTAGAGCCATCAACACCACCACAACTTTATTTCCTATTTTTGTTTCTCAAATTATGAATTGAACTTGTAGTGAAATTGTATGCCATGTTAAATGTATCCAGCGTGTATGTACTCGATTTTTTTCAGTTTTTTTTTGTGAACTTTTGATATGTGTTTTTGGCTTTTGATGCACCGGTTGTACAAAAATTCTAGGCGGATAGGATACTCTCCAAGAGCTGGTCATGGCAGAGAATGTATTCTGTGCACCAAGAGCTCTTGTACAGCCGATGCACCAGAACATAAAAATCAATACTAAAAGTTCTAAGAAACAATTCAGTTAGAAGTTCAACTCAAGGCTTGAGAAACATAAATGACAAATTTGGTTGTGGTAGTGTTAATTGCACAGTACATAGCGCAATTTGATTAAACTACCATATGTAGCATGATTGAGCTTTTTTTTTGTTTCTCACATTGTGAGTTGAATTTGCATTTTCTGAAAGTTTTATTATATAGATCTATAATGTAGGGTGCACCAGTTGCACAAGAACTAATGTGCACAGGATACTCCCTCGGTCATGGCAAGTTGGCAACTGAGAACGTATCCTCCTGTGCACCCATGGTTTCTATGCAACCTGTGCACCCAATTAGAAAAACACATTACAGGTTTCCAAAAAAAATGAAAATAGTTTAGCATAAAGAGACAACATAGGTATGATTAGATAGGTAATAATAACTAGCTGATGGTTTCCGTAATTTGTTAAACGAAACAATCTTCTGATGATTGCTTGCTTTTAACAGCTAAAACACTTCCAGTAGGACTAAATTGTTTTGGGTAAACCTCCTTCATTTTCTGAAAGAACTATATAGATTTCGAGATTTATGCTATAATTTACCTTCCAACTCTATATCATAAAATTAGTCTTACCATGATTCACTAGTTGCCTGAAATCATACAGATCAAATAGCCAAAAGCTTCATGTTGAACTTTCCACTCACTCTGCCTCCAACTATGGCATGGCAGTCTTCTAGATATGGGGCTAGATAAGTTATTAACTTTCTGTAGCATATATATAGTCCATGGTCCATAACATGCTTATGAATTGGCTAAGTAAATAACCACAAAAACGATTCGTAAAAATGCTTGTACTGTTTACAAGTCAATGTCACCGAAGTACGCACTTACAGATCTATAATCTATTCTTATAGTGCACCAGTAGATTGAGTCGGGCAGAGGAGAGATCATGAGAGAAATTATGTGGAGACGTGCAACTTTTAGCATTCAACAACGACGTATCGGCATCATATCATCGTATAGCAAAATAGCACATCAAACGGCGACAGCTGAAACATGAGGCGTTCTAAATGGTAACAATGCAACTTTTTCTTAAGACTGACGGCATTCTCCCAAGAGGAAAATACTGTATGAAGCATCCTCAAGTTACATTAACAAGTAGTACTTAAAATAAAATTTGAACTCGCATAGATTAAGGTAACAAAAAAAAAATTACACCTCCACCAATCTTCCTGCTTCCTCATGGCTTCTTTTCAGAGTCCTTCGCCTGCTCCTCCTTGCTCAGCACCTCTGCGGCAGCAAGCATCATGTCCACCAGACGTGTCATGAAAGATGCGGGTGAGGGGAAGGCACTGCCTTCCTCATTATCTGTCGAACCGCTGGGTACAGAGTTGTTGGGGTCAGTGGTCGTGGCCACAGCCGGCTGCACAGCAGTCCCTTTTCTTGCAGTCCACTTTCGCGGTTTCCGCCTCGTCCTGTCCAGCCAACGTCTCACCTCGTTGGCGACATGTTTAGGAGCAGATGGGCAGGCCCTTACCCTGCTGCTGCCACCAGCAACATGATGCTTGAGGCTGGTGACGCCGCCGCTGCGCCCAACCATGGGGCAGTACTTGCACTGCCAGTTTCTGTTTCCGTCAATGATGGTACCATGCTGCCATCCCTTTCGATCCCTGATTTTCAACGAACCCTGTGCGCTCTGCAAAATTCAGGAGTGTTAGATAGTTGTACAGATCAGATCAGGTTCCATTCGCAAAAAATAAAAAAAAAATCAGATCAGGTTCCATTCGCAAAAAATAAAAAAAATCAGATCAGGTTCTCTCTGCTGCAATCTAAAAAAGCCTGGCATGCCATAGTTGGAGCACACGAGATTTTTGTCTATTGGTTTTGTGAGTTGTTTTCCCTCATAATGTTAACTAGTTCAGGAATTGGATGAAAATTCACGGCAAGCCTTTTTTCAGTCCACAGAGTTGAATCACAAAATCTATCAGAAATCTGCAAGATCGGGAGTTCTTCGAGACAACAAAAATTAAGGCAAAAATTACCCAGAACAAGAAATCATCTCAAGAAACATCACAGAAAAAAAATAGCCCTAGAATCCACTAGCACAGAATTGCAACGCAGAAGATAAAAAGCGCATAAAGCTTTTCTACCAATAGAATCGATCCTACAAGCGAGAATTCGACAGGATCATACCTGCTGCTCCGGGGTGGTCTCTGGAGCCGCCCGCCGGGGCCTCTTGCAGGGCCGTACTGAATCTGAATCGGAATCGTCGGACAGCGACTCCGAGCAGCGCATCTTCTCCTTCCCCTTGTTGTTCTGTTTGTCAGCCATCTACAAAAGTTTCGATCAAGAAACGAGGATCCTGCACCAATTCCAACCGAATTTGTCACTACTACGATCACTATCCACTACCCAACGAAAGATAATTAGGAGACAAATTTGCAACCTGAACAGAAAGCGTAGGAGAGGAGGGCTGGCGATAGATGATCCGGCAATGCCTGGTGACAAACTTGGCGCCTAGCATCCCCTTTTAAAGTCCCAGGAGTATTGCCTTTCCATTCCTGACTATGAATTCATCACCGGGCGCCAGATGTGTTTTCTTCTAAATCTGTTTGCGCGCCTGTGTTTCTTTCTACGTACAGATTAGCAGTCCTGTATCTTGTGGTAAGCTTTAATTTCCTGCCTGGAATTATTAACGGCTACTTCTACAGAGCACCCGGATCCGTGACGTGGACAAGTTATCTTTTCAAGGTGCATGTATAATGTATCCAATCTTTGGTGTTTCTACGCTCTCCCTCCGTATCAAGTGCTTACAGTGGTATTTTTCGTATAAAAAATCGGTGGGCTTTGGAAGGAAGGCAGTAAAGTTTTTCCTTCCATCGTTTCGTACCAACAAATTAGAGGTGGAGGCCTCCCATCTCAAGCTGTCTCTTTGGTTAAAAAGTTGGGGTGTTAATTGATATGGACAACTTTCGCAAAAAAAAATGATATGGACAAAACTGAAGCTAACTTGCTTGGCTGGACGTGACAGACTGATTGTTAACAGATTGGCCTGAACCAACATGATTACTGGAAACAGCGTGGAGATGTTGCAGCACACTTTCTTGTGTGCAATTTTTGGACTCAACCTGATTTACATGATTATGGAAATGTGAAAAAACCACTTGCTTACAAGTCAAGCTACAAGAAGGATACAAGCGGGAGATGCCAATACATTCACAGTACTGTGAACTTCTGACAGTTCTTCCTCAAGTAATTATCCTTGTGAGCTGTTTGATACGGAAGAACATGCTACAAGGTTAGACCTCAAAATAACTAGGACTGCCGGGACATATTTTTTAAAGGAAAGATTTATTTTTTATAAAAAAATTAAGCTGTTGACGTTGCAAATGGTTGTTGACATGTACTAGGATCTCTATTTCTAATGGAGCAGTTGATAGCCTGATACTTCGGTTTTATTTTGGTACTCCGGTTTTATTTTTGTCCCACCTCTCATCACCCCCTTCCACTGGTTTATTTTTTCCTCACTTCTCACACAACGAAAAAAATCTAAACAGATCAGAATTTTCCATGCGGGTGTAAATTATTTAGTAATGTATTTATGTGAAAGAATCAATCACGATCAATCTTTAAAACCAAATCTAAAATAATTAATCTTATCTATCAATCACATTAATTAATATTTCCATACATCATAAAAATTACATTAATCTAAATACCACACCTTGTGCAATCACATCTCTAATCCTAAAGGGGAGTCTGCAGTCGTTTCGTTCTTCTCATTTGCTCCTTGTTTTAGCGCGAAAGCCAAGCCGGTAGGTGGACCACATGCCAATAGCGCTCCCTTCTCTTCGGCTGGTTTTCCTTCTCCCCAACTTGACATCTCGATCTTCCTCCCATCCCCAACATTCACGCCTCCTCCTCCCTGAAGCACACGCCGCCATGGCCTCGAGCACACCCCTTCACATAGTCGCCACCACCTCCTTCCAGCTCGTACTGCTACAGTTTTCCCCGCCAACCTCGCTCCCTGACGGCGCCTCCCCTACCCTTCCACCCTTGCTAGGTCTCTCGTGGTGATTTTGCGCCCAACCTTTCCGTCATTGCCGATCCCTTCGCGCGCTTCGTCGACATCTACCTCCATGCTAGCGCCGAATTCTCCACCTCCGATGATGGCACATGAGCTGTTGTCATCCGGTCTTGCCGCTTGCCTCCGGGAGGTCCCGTGCTCTTCTTCAAGGAGGACTTTGCATTCAAGGAAGGGGCCATCTTCAAAGCTGCCTACCTGCTCAACGATGACACACTGTAGGAACGCCTTGGCTAATAACTCCTGGATGTAGTCGAAGTGTACTTCAAGCTGTCGGATGAGGTCTGCATGTTATCTTTGTGCTTAAAATTTTGATGATTCTGTTGTCGGAAGCAGCCACAAAACTGTGCGTCAATTTATGCCAACAATATATGCACAAAATTGATAGATTAATCTTAAGAAATAATTATTGTTCAAAATAAAAGTCGAATCTTGATTCATATATACATTTGCTTTCAGCACTAGCAGAAATACTATGATACTTGAGTACATGTGATGTTTCCACTTTCGGGGCAACATGACATAAGGACGCGGCCCCGCTGACGTGCCCTTATGTTGGGAGCCGGATCCTCTGACATACTGCACCCTGATGTTGGGCCCACTAACATGTGGACCCAGGCCCACATGTCATAGGCCCAACATCAGGGTGCAGTACGTCACAGGAGCCGGCTTCGGGCCCAACATCAGGGTGTAGTACGTCAGAGGATCCGGCTCCCGACATAAGTGCACCAACATTCAGAGATCACCACCTAGCAGGACCAGTATGCTAGAATGCCCTGGTATATATTGGTGTTGTTCACTTGTCTAATGATGATATATTTTGACATCTTATTCTGCATTACGTTGTGGTAAACTCTTCTGACATGACCAGGAAATCAGAAGTTTGCACAAATCAGTTGCTGATGGAATTGATGCAAGAGATGGTTTTCCACATCATCTCGCTCTTGTTTTCCCTACCAACCATGTTGTCATGTTATTCAGGTTGGACTTAATAGCTCGGCATGTCTACCAGTTAGCACATCTCTCAAAAGTTTGCGCTAATCAGTTGTTGATGGAATCGAAGCAAGAAATGGTTTTCCACATCATCTCAATTTAAGCATCATTTAACAGTTAGTTGTTTTTTTCTTTCTTGTCATCTTCAGTTCACCTCTGACATTGATAAGCATTCAAACTCCAATTAGATGTTAATGCACAATTATTCCTTTTTTAACAAACTTTTTTTCATTGTCCATGAAACTTGAGAAAATCACTCGCAAGTTTTTGAGGGAACTCTGGTATTGACAAGAAATATAGAACTGTGCAATTCACAAGTGAGGTGGCATCGATTTCTCCCTGAAAAACTTGTGCTCACGAATAGCAATAAATATGCTCTTATGCACTTCTCATAAATCTGTGTCAATGGATATTTGCCTGTTTAATCAACTAGGATTGAGTGGTCTTTGTGCTAATGCTTATCTGTTATGAAGAAAATTGTTCTGATTTTTTTTGCATCTTTAAGGTTCTAAAAACTGCAGTATCACTCGATATACTTGGGCACATTTTTTATTTTTCTGGGAAACCTGAGGAACACCTGGAATTTCCCGCAAGTCTTAGTTCGGTTCAAATAAGAAGATTTCAGCCTACCTAGATTTTGATATTGTTATGTTAATCTCGTACATGAAATTCTATCAATTTCAGTGTAAGAACATACCCTTCAGAAATTATTCAGACTGCCATATCTAGAGTTGATGTCATGAATTCCATAGCTCATGGTCAGAAGATCGATCCCTCTATGCTCTGTTGCAGGTCTTCGACACATTGAAATAGTTTGCTCGGATTTGCCATCATGTCGGCCTGATAGAACGTAAAGAGAGGACTGGTAATATCTTGAGAACAATATGTCATACATTCATTTTCTCATTACAGGTTATGCACCCAAATGCTGAAAAAGAGATGATGTACTAATATGTGGCACTTGTGGGCAAAAATTTATTCAGTACATGAGCCAAATATTAGGTACCTTGGCCGAGTAAGGTATATATTTTTAAGACAATTAAGTCGTATTGAAAGATGGAATGAGAAGATTAATTATTTGAATATGTGATTGCAATAGAATGCAGCCAGGTCACACGCACACACACTTGGTTAGTTTGGCCTTTTTACATATGTCACTATTCACAATCTCTTTTTAGAATGCAGCCAGGTCACACGGCCAGGTCTGCGTTGACCTATGTCTCTTTGCTATGCTGATGGCTCTCTAGAAAATCATCATCATTACGCCAGTCACACAACGAGGTACAAAATGATGTCTGCCACATCACTACGCCATGGCTCTCTGGAAATCATCTCTGCGTCATTGCCTCCCTCCAAGCGTCCAGGTAAGTCGACCAATTCCATATGTTGTTTTTCATTGTTGAAATCTAACAAACCTTGAATTTCACCCACCGTTCATTTAATAGAACATACTGCTTTGACCCGCAAGAAATATGAATCTGTTTGCCTCACTAAACTGGTTAGCTCTCTATTCGGTTTGAGTATGGATCAGTGGTTCAGAACAATATAAGGGAGCTGACGAAAAAATTGCATGGAGTAATGTTTCTGAACAATAATAAAACGTAACATAATATCCTAGAAACGAATCAATCTGGGAAAGCACAATAAAGCCCTCGGAAGATGTTTTAACTACACCCAAACTTAATATGTAGCCTTTGCATGCACAATATGAGTGAACTATGTAGTACTAACAAGAGAGGTTGATTTTTCTTTTCTGTTTATATATGCAAACTATGTATGGGTTTCTGCAGTTTTCATTAAAAAAATCCTTTCGATAGCACATGTCAAAGCATCTTATGGAAGGACAGAAGTGGTTAAAGCACATGTCCAAGCTGTCAAACTATCTATCAGAAGTGAGCATTCAGATGTTCAATTGATACTCATACATGGAGGGACAGAAGTGGCTAAAGCGCGGAAATGTTAGACCTAATGGAGAGCGGCGTTTTGGTGCCTCCTTTTGTTCGTAATATATATTTCAATATTGCATATTTGAAAAAGAAGATATATAAGTAAGTACTGATCATTCATTGGTTCCCAATTAAAACAATTAACTGATTTAGTGAGTAGCAAAATTGTATTAGGAAAGAACTACACAAATGAATCCCAAGCACTCCCCTAATAAATATCATAAGGTCTGTTGGGAGCTTAATTTGTAACCATGTAATATTTAACAATTTCAGGTTGGGAGCTTAATTTGTAACATGTAATATGTACTCCCTCTGTAAAGAAATATAAGAGCTTTTAGATCACTATATGATCTAAAAAGTCTTATATTTGTTTACATAGGGAGTAACAATTAGCATTTTGTTAAGTTCTGTTGCAAGATATCTATCCAAGTAGATCTACTGATAAGTACTCCCTCTGTAAGCAAATTTGTTTACACGGGAAGTATCATATATCATGCAGTCCCTGTTATTTGATATTGTTGCCACGGATCTTTATTTCATTCTACGCACACACAATTTTCTGTTTAAAATAAGCAAATTTTGGTTTCTGCCAAAATAATTAGACAAAACAAGATACCAATTATAGGCACCAGATGTCCGTGACTTGTTGATCCATAAAATTAATTAGCTCAGAGTTATCTCTGGCATGCGATGGTGAAGTTAGAAAACTCACTACACAACATTCGAGGACAGTAGGACAGAAATATAACCTAGGAAGCTAATTGAGATGAGGACAACCAGGTTGGCAGTACCAACAGACAAGTAGGGTGGGTGGCATTAAAAGGGGCGAACTTGAGTGTCTGTGGTGTCAATCCTTCAGTGTCGCCGCACTCAGAGAAGGTGGTGGTGCTACGGTGAGTAGCAAGTCGCATCGCCGTGGCGTTTCTACCGGCGCGATGGTGTGCACTCCTTGGCACTAGGAATCGGTTGGGACGTCCTCGTCATGGATATTGACGGCGTGACATCGCGACTATGCTTGCGCAGCTCAGCTGGGGTAGAAGACTGGGCTCAACGATGAGGGTGTTGTCCCTCCTTGCCACGCCCCAGAACTGTGTCCTAGGTCGTCCAACCCACATACGAACGAGTCGGCTACGTGGCCGACACTAACGGAGAGCTAATATCCCTACTGCACCTCCCGGTCAAATCTCGCTGCCCTTGATGCAGACCGGCGGATGCGTGGGCTCGGTGCCGAGGCGACAACATGAGAGGTTGTGGGGGAGAAAAGGAGACGGGAAGAAGAGGGGGTGGGTGACGCCATGGAGGGGAGGAGAGGCAGCAGGAAGAGGAGAGTGTGAGTTTCGCCTTGGCATGGAGCGGAGGTGTCGGGGAGAGATGGCGGCGACAACGCTATGGTGGGGAGATGAGATGTGGCAAAGCCTGATGGCTGGCTGGCTGTGTGAGGAGAGCAGGAGGCGGTTGTGGGGTGAGTGAGCGAGAGGAGTGAACTTTTTTCCTTAAAGAAAAGGAGAAATGAGCAGTTGCTATGAGCTGACATAAGTGTCACAGCCTAGCAAGTCATTTTTAGAGACCATCCAAGTCATTCTACTAGTTATCAATAATCGAGGACAGGATGGCTAGGATTTCGACGGCCACCGCCTAAGAGCATCACTGTTGCTCGCCTTCAGCTGTGTACGGTTCGTCGTCGACAACCGCCGACCATCTCCCATCCCCCTTTCTCCCCATCTCCAACCTCTATGCGTAGGCGCAACGAGCGAGCACCTGCAGCAACGTCGAGCTCCTGGATGCATGGACTTGGTGAAGAATGTGCTGAACATGCCACCGAATGGTACCTTCCATTATCTAGCATTTGATTACTGTGGCAAAAAATTATTCAAGAATTCAGACGCCTATTAGATGTTTGTGTAATGCACGTTAACAACGCTTACAAGCTTAACGAACTTCAAACAGGCGAGCCGAGCAAGGGCTTTTGCTTGTTAAGTTAAATGAGCCGGGTAGCTTGTTAATCCACCCTTAGATGCCACCTATGTGTCGAGTAGTGAGCGACCGGGAGGGCCATCCCTCACACCGCCGAGCCTCGCCCCTCCACGCATCTCCTCCGCTATTTGGCATTTCCATAGATAATGATAGAATTTTTATTTAAGTATATTTCACTTATTGCATTGTTCACCAATGAACTTCACATTTCCAGGATAAATTTCAACATCTAATTATCAGATAACTTGAACACAACTTGGTTCAGCAGTTGTTGTAAGTCCAGCCAATGGTTACATGGATATGAACATATATAGTCCAAGATGGATGCAGACTAAAATAGTACAAAATGCATTTTCCCCTTGTTTATATATATTTCAAAATGTAAAAGCTTTCGTGTAAATATAAGGATTGAATTTCAAATTAGGTTGGGATTTTACAATACACTATTTTGACCCTAAAATCCGTATTTAGTTTGGCAGAAGTAATAAGCTACTATGCTGACTAACGAACATTACAAGAGAATTCGGTTCATGTTGATTCAGGCTCCTCGTTTTTTTAATGCTATATCATGGAACCTGGAGCAAACCAGTGCTTCTTTGCTCCCCAGTTTGCCCATGTTTATGGGGCTGGAAATCAAATCTGTGCGCTGTTCCCTGGGGGTTGTCTCGGACTGGTTTCGAAATACACAAGGGCAATTCTACCACATTCCCAATCTGAATTTACATCTTAACGGTAACAGATAAACTCATGCTTTACAAGTTACGACCGATACAAAGGGGTCGAACCGAACTCTGTTAACCGGGAGAGATTACAAAATGGCATGCTCTCTCTACAGGGGTATTTTCTCACACCACCCCCCAAAAGTTTACGAGCAGAAATAAAGTAATCTGATGTCACAGCGAAATAATCAGTTTGGTTGTTGGTCATAGAAAGGGAGACCAAGCACGGTGGGCATGGTAACAATGTTGGCTTGTATATCGACAACATCAGGATCTGACTTCCTTTTCTTCTTCTTCATGTCACCAGCATTTTTGCTGCTCTCGTCAGCTATTGCACTTGAGCTAGTTTCGCGAACCCTTTCAAGACTTTTCGGGACCTGGTTCTGTCCATAGTCAGTCACAGGGTATGTTGTAACGGGGTTGGACATGGATGGATGTGCGACTTGCACGGCCGCTGTGCTTTGTGTTACAACAGGGTAGCTATCTGGCAGTTTCGCTGCCGCAGCCAGCCTTTTACGCTTCAGTTTCTCCTCATTCTGAACCTGGTTTAATTGAAAATAACAGCAAAACCAGTAAGCTTCATCTTGTGCAGTTTACTCTACTTTGAAGAGTAAATACAAGCTACATTACGCAAATGAGTTCTCCAGCAAAATAGCAACTGATAATTGCAATACGACAATTCATAAGATAACAGGTTTCACACTATCATGGGATGTTTTCAAGTTTCAACCCATATGTGCTCACCATTATGCTGCATCTGATTTACTCCCTCCGTCCCATAATACAAGAGCGTTTTTTACACTAGTGTAGTGTCAAAAACGCTCTCTTATATTATGGGATGGAGGGAGTAATTCTAACCATGAATATTTAGAGTAAATACGGAAAAAGGACATGTACAATGATACCTTCTGTTGGTTGTGTAATGTTCCCTTTCGCTCCTTTGATCTAGATATGGCATCTTTGATTCCAAATTTATCCATGTAACCTTGTGGCCATAATTCTGCAAGCTGGTCCCAAGAAAATAGTATCATATAAGCATACTAAAGATAAATGCAGATGCTCATAAGATAAATTGGGCACCCATAACAAAGCTCCTTGAAAAGCAGAGCCTCACTCTGTTACTCAAAACCTATATTGAAAACCCCTTGGCAAATCACAGACCACAATCCACATAAATATTGACAGAGTATACAGCTGAAAACTGCCTATTGTAAAAGCATTTACAGGCATTCTTTGAAAATTTTGGAATAATATAAGACCAATGATACCACCTCATGATGCAAACTGAAATAACAAGCAGAATGGACACTACACATTTACCTAAGTTATACTATTTCTTTTGGCTGAAAAAGTTATTTGCTACACTAAATATAACAGCAATTTGGCCTTGCTCTTCCCAAATGAAAGCACTACAAGAAAACTCACAAATGCTGATGAGCAGTGACAATTTTCTCAACTGAAGAAACTGAGGGGAGGCCCTAAGAGCATTTTTTATTTAGAGGAAACAATATTTATACAAGAGAGGGGTGACAAAATTTTCTGAACAAGTTTTGAGTGATGGTGAAAAACTGAGGGCCGGGATTAAAATCTCTACATGGTACATACAAAATGAAGAAAAAAAATTAAAGGTTCAGGAGCTCAGGGCTAATACCTCAACATATAGTTTCCTGCTTTGAGGACCCTTGTCTTCATCCATACCCTGACAAGCACGCAGGGAGACATTTGTCAACTTAACTAAACTATGAGGAATGAAGCTAGAATCTCACTGAACCCACTTTTACATGTTTTGCTATTAAATGGTACTCCCTCCGTCCGGAAATACTTGTCATCAAAATGGACAAAAAGGGATGTAGTATTTCCGGACGGAGGGAGTACTAAGAAATAAATAAGAACCAAAAGAAGTTGTCACAAAAAAAATCAATTTCTCAATTATTCCCTGATGGATAACTGGACAGTATTATGTATGTTCGAAAGTTCTTATTTATTTCCATATTGAATTAGTAAGGATAATATTTGTGTCTGCTTCGAACTTACAATGGAGCAGAGCAAGGGTTACAATAAGAGAGGGAGATGGGGGGAGAGATTTCATTACTGCAGAGTTAAAAGCAGAGCGAGGACGTAAATGAGAAAATGGGAGAGTGCGGACATTATGCCTTATGGGAAAATGGGAGAGAAGAGAAATTATGCCTTTTCATGTGTGGTAAATCATGGCTGAGCCCAAGAGCATATATGTTCAGTGGGAGGCACGTGACAGCGACACCATAGGATCGAGGGGGGGGGGGCAAACCTAATAGAGCATGACTACACTTCCTTTTATTTTTCATCCTACTGTTACTTTGCGGATTTTTTTAAAGATCCGAAATAGCTTGAAATAAATAATAATTGTTCCGAGGGAGCCTTCTACTGAGAGTTGACTACATAGGCTCTAAACAGGTAACCTCGGTACTAACCCCCCTCTTGCATCCTTGTAAATAAACAAAATTGATCATCAACAGTGCAATTTGTCCAAACACCAAAATTTGATAAGATTACAGATTTATACCTCAACATACAGATCATACAGATCACATATTCTGTCCTCCAGTGCACTATCCATTGCAGACTTTCCTTTCAGATCTCTTCTTTCATCAGTGACAGTCTGAAAATCATCAGCTGAGCCATCTTGTTGTTCATTGACCTGGCAGCACATACAAGTAAAAAGAGCATTTAACATCAAAAGTAACAAACACGAAAGTTAACATCAGGAAGATAATGGAAGTTTTGTACTTATTATATAATGAGATATATCTTTACCTTGGCCTTGGCAGCCATACTTGCTTTGACCATTTCATTGATCTCCATTTTTACTTGCTGCAGCCTACCAGCCTTCTCTTGTTTAGCAGAGAGTCCTGATTTTACCAATTCCTTCATGTTTCTCTGTTCATAAGTAACATGAGTTAGATGGAAATAAGCGATGCACAAAGGATGACTGTGCCACAGTCACTTACAGGATCAGTTCACCACATAGAATACCAACATAAGCATGATTTAGAAACTACAGACTAACGGACAATAAGACTAGCAACATCTCATTTTGTTTTTACTGCAGCGCATCCAGACAGTAGATTTGTTACTCATGGTGGTGGTAGTTGTAGTGTTCGAATTCTGTAGCCAATTTATTGTTCATTTCTAACAAACTTTCACAACGGCAACTAAGTATTGAAAAGGCTTTTTCACTTCTTAATTATACTTTCTCTAATTTGATGAGAAATGTACTAAACTGAAACATACTACCGAATGTAATTGGCATATACTACCTATGTTCTAATATACATGATGTTTTAAGTCGTGTTAAGTCAAATTCTTGTAACTTTGACTACTAAAGAGTAAAGACTAACACATAGAAAACTATTTACATTATAGATCATTTGAAAACAATAAAATATTAGACCCCGAAAAGCTCCTCCATAACATAATATCCTGTGATCTGTTTGGATATTATATTTCTATAGAAATGATGGTTTACATTACTTACTGGAGATCATGACAAAGCAAGTAACATTCTTCCTTTTTCCAATTTGGCATATACAAAAGACATGTTTCGGAACAAAGCAACACATCTACTAAAAATTCAGGAGCCAAGCGCCAACGACATGGCTACTTACTTCCATATAAGACCACAACTCACCTTCAGTGTCCTACGCACAACAAGGTGTCCAACTATGCCCATGAGCCGATCCATCAACTCATTTTCTTGTACCTTTCCATGATTTGTCTGCAAACAACAATATTACAAACAGCTAGCAATACTATACCATTCAAATTCAAGCAATACAGCTTTAAAGTTCACTGAAGTGAGAAATCAAAAGGTGTTTGCATAGTTTACCAAGTGTTGTAAGTTTTATTTGCAAAAAATGGAAGATCAATTAGTACAAGTGAACTACTGCCACACTAATTCATACTGAAATAATTAACTATGGTATCACAAAAAATATAAACAATTACCACTAGTATAAGACGCCCTGTAAAATGTAAGTTCATAGAATGAAAAGCAGTACGACACATGTGTCTGTACATATATTCTGTTTATAAACATTAATTTTCAAAAGATATAAGGTTAACATTTTTTTCTGAACTTCACTAGTCAAGAATGTACATAAATAAGAAATCACATGGAATACGAACATTCATACTTCAGCATTTCAGATGCATTTGAATCACAAGAAAAACTGGTGGTGCTGCTACATACCGATAGCCTTGCAACCTTGGCAAGCTTTTGCTTTACTTCTGGAGGCAAGCGTCTTTGAGCTGATGCCTGAACATTTGGGTCAGCCTCACTAATATCAATAGCTGGCGATTTGTCTGCAAGGAAAATTTCAAGTACCTACAGTTACTTCCGGCGCAACTACAGTCTACAGAGATATTCAAGGGGGCTGATATAATACTCACAATTAGCAGCAATCTTTTGGAGATCCCGAATGGCTCGCTCAAGCCTAGTGCCTTTAGGTTTGGTACCTGCACTCTCCCTGCCAGTGGTCAGGTGCTGAAAAATCAAAACAAAATGTGACTTAGCATGCATCCCAGCCCAGTTTGATGGTTATTACTTACTCCCTCCATTCACAAATATAAGATGCTTTGGATATTTCAGTATGGACTACATACAAACTGAAATGAGTGAACCAACACACTAAAATGCGTCTATATACATCCGAATCAGGAAAAAGTTAAAACATCTTATAATGTGAACGGAGGGAGTATTTTATTATGCAAATGTGTTCTCTAGAACAGTAAATGGGATATAATTCTTACCATTGCTTGTGTAGGATAGGCAGCACCAGACACATCCATGCTAGAGAAGTCGTTCGTTCCAGCTATATCTTTGCGATATATTTTGCTGGTCGGATCTTCATTTTCCCCATTGTAAGTCTGTTTTTGTTGAAAATCAAGTTGTGTTGAAGGATCTTTATCCCTGTACACTGAAGCGTAGTCATATGTCTCACTGGTTGTTGACTTATTACCAAAATCAGTAGGCTGGAATGCCGGAGCTTTATACTTTTCTAGGTCTTTTAGCTCTTTTGAAGAGGAATATGACACATCCTTACTAGATATCTTTGTACGTTTTGTAGAATCAACACCTGTGGCAAAATCAGTCGATCTCCTTTTTAGGACTCCGGTTGTGCTGGGTTTAGTCTTCACCACTCTGCTGCCTTCATGGTAATATTCACCATTGCCAGTAGCTACTTTTTTCAGACCGCTTGCTTTCCCAGACTTCAAATAATCACCTGTAGCACCCTGACTATTTTCAATACGATCAACTGACTGGTCTTTGCTTCTCCTTTTCTTTGGCGCGACATTTGCTGATGTACCAGGTTCACTGCAAAAGATGGTTGATGTAACATCCATGCTAACATATATGTAATGCATGTGCATAAGTAAAATTGTGTTGCTGCCAATCTGATCTGCTGATTCAATAAAACTGGCTCAGAACATCCATGCTGCTACATATGAAAATTGCCCCCATATTATTACCTTGTTCTTTCATCCATTGTTTGTGTTGTTCCAGCTAGGGCTGTAACCAACACAATCATGCTTTGCTTCAAGTTTGATCAGTACATTTAATTATTATAAGCTTGTCCTTAGATGCCACAGTTGTAACATGCTGTGTCCTTATTTCAGACAGCTCAAGATTGTATGGTTAACAGCTAAAGAAAAGGCACTAGCGATTGCAGCCAAAGTATTTTGTGATAAATCAAACAGTGGGGTAAATAGACATTGTATACAGACTAAATGGTGAAAGGTTGTTGCAATCAAACAGGTGGCCCCCATGCAATCCAGCAAGATATCATACTAAAAAGAACAGACATCAATTATGATGGCATGGATGTACTCTGCTAGCTCACAGAAGAAGCGACGGCATGAATTTTCTATTAAATAATAACAAAAAAAATATTGAGGAACCTTACATCTGTTCCAATGTCCCTTTGTTAACAAAAAAACCAGTGTGCTTAGTCGTCAAATTATCAACTTCAAAATATTCATCCTGCAAGCATAAGAAACATGAAAAGCTGACACCAATCAGTGACAATTCTTTCTCGATGCATATAATGAATTAGCAATGAAGAAAAAATGTTTCAACATGTCAACGTACTAGGATAAGTTCTATAAGCCTGCCTACCATGAGGTAAACTGAGTCGGTGTAAGTAATTAGACAAAGAATTATCTAATATGCTGCGAATATTCAGTGCAATCATTTCAAGACATACAAGTTGCATTATATGTATACACTATACAAAGAATGAACTACTACTGCAATGCAGAAAGGGCCATGGCGTTGTCAAATCAAATTAATAAAAAATATTTTGCTTTCATCCTAGCACTAAACTAAGAGTTCAGGCAGATACAACAGATAGCAAAAACGGAGTGCACAATGACGGTGAAGATGAGAATCGGATCGACATCGTCAGTAAGCAAAGAGTTTGTTATATTAGCAATGTTATATCATCTCTGCATGATTACACCACAATATACACAGCAAGTAGAAGTTTATTAGTGCAGTGCACATCAATGAGATCAGCGAAGAATCATCAATAAAAGAGGGCTAAGTAGAATTGAGAAACCGACCAATTCAGCATCATCAATAAAAGAATCATCAGTGTCATATTGATCGTCGTCCGGTACATCATCAAGATCTTCTTCATCGCTGCTATGTTTACCCTGGCAATTTGAATAGAGTCAGAACTCGGTGCATGGGCAATATGGAGTCAAATAATGTCATCATTCGTTACCATGTAAAGGCGCTCGATTTTCTCGATAACGGCATTAAACCGATTTGGCTGCGCTGGATCCTCTGGGTCATTTTCTGCAGGGAGTGCCTGATTTGAATAGTATAATAAACTAGATGTTAAACACACAGAGCACTCCTCAAATGTTCAGCATACACTATGTGAAACCAAAATGCTTGGCAAAGAGCAATGTATGTGGGAATGATAAGGTTGGCATAACCAACTACATGAACTACAAAGACAGTAGGAAATGACACTGAACTACTGAAATATGGCACAGTTTGCTTCTAGTGCAACGCCCTTACAACTACTTGGTCAGGGAAAACGAGAACATAGATGCAATTATGCATCTAATTGCAGAGCAAACCTGAGCAGCAAACTATCACACCCAGATCAAACGACAGACAGACAGCACCAAAAGCAGGAGCACTGCTTACCGCAGCAGGCGGGCCCGGTTGTGTGGCAACTGCAGGCTCCGCCGGCACCACTGCCAGCGGCTGCGAAGGTGCGGCTGCCGCGTGCCCAGCCTCCTTCAGCAGCTTCTTCCACGACACGATGGTGGTCTCCCCGGCCCGGAGCTCAACGGAGAACACCTGCCTGTGGCACCCCGCCGCGGCACCCGCAACCGCGGCGGCAGGCGCCTGCTGCGCGGCGAGAGGCTGCGGGGCCGCGGCAGCGGAGGGCGCGGCGGCCGGAACCCTAGCGACGGCGGGCGCGGCGGAGGAGGAGGGGGCAGGGGCAGGGACGGGGCCTTCCATCGCGACGCGAGGAGGCGGGGACGGTGTCGGGAGGTCACAGCATTAGATCGAGAGGCGGCGACGGCTAGGGTTTTGGAGGGCCGGGTGCCACGGGGCGGAGGAGCGAGGAGCAGAGGGAGACGAGAGCGCCCACGGTTTCGCGTGGGGAGAGGATTAAAGGAGGCGAGAAGCCGATGAGGCCCTCGGATTCGGTCGGGGAGAAGGCGGCGGGTGGCGCGGGGATGGGAGCGAATGCGGGACGGCGGGGAGGGGCGTGGGATAACCGCCGGGTTGTGTAGCTTTCTCGTCGCCGTTGGCTCGTGCCCTCGCCGCCGTTTAGCTCGTGGTTTTGGAGGAGGGTGCCGCGCGTGGGCTTTGGACCTATTTTTCCTTCCTTGACCTGCTTTAGGTTCTGACTTACGGTATCCCCCCACGGTCCACACTTGTCTTTGCTGTATATTTAAAGTTGAACCGGCCCATGGTTTTGGGCCAATATTTCTAGCCCATACTAGCCGTGTTTAAGGAACCTTTTTCGTCTTCTCAAAAAAAAAGGAACATTTTTCGTGGTCAAGGATAGATATGACCTTGCTCTCAACAAAAAAAAGGGTAGATTTGACATTCCACCCCTCGAAAAAGGATAAATTTAACGTACAAGAAACCTGCAAACGAAATGCTTCAAAACGGTCTAGACAAGGTCTAGCACACCTCAACGATTTTTAAACCCAGATGTGACACAACATTACACTAGTTTACATAATCCCCTATTTTTACTCTATTTTCCGTGTTCCTTTGCTAGGTTCAATGGGACATGAGGAAAGTAGTGAGGGGTGTGTGAGACTAGATAGAGATGACCAAAGATGTCAAGCTAGGTCATAGTGCCCTTCCCGATGGATTCTACCATAGAGGCCAACGATAGACAACCCCCTGCCCCCTTCGAACATTGCTTACAACTTTCATCGTATTGTGTTCTTCGGACAAAAGGTGTTCAGTTGGAATCTCGTTATAAGCATTCTTGTGATTTCAGGAATTCAACTATGGGAGAACCAGGAACAGGGAGCCCCATCCTTTTCCGACTAACTCAATTCATGGTCATGGATAACATGACGAAGCCTCATCCACCCACTATATCCTTACCCACCTCATACACCAGCAAGTTACCTCATCATCTTGGCACTATTACTATGAACCCAATGCTTTAATGCCATTATGGTATACCACGTATCAACATTTCCATTTGTGCGGGCCGATAGGCCCTTTCATTGTTGTCTCCATATGGAAACCAGAGTTGTTGGAAAGTCGTGTTGCTTTAACTGTCAGATATGCGGTGATGTGTCGTTCATCTTAGAGTTTGGAATTACTCATTGAAAACAATAGCCAAATGGATGGATATAATCCACCTAAACCGGTTTGTGTTTTTGCCCAAGGATACTAGGAGTAACCGATTTGATCTACTCCAGTTGAATCGACAAAATAGAGTTGGGGTTGAGGCCACAATTCTTCATGAAATGTAATTATAATAAAATCACGACCAACGACCTTTAACTGAAATCACAATTACAATCCTCAACTCCAAACTCAATTATGAAATTCCAAATGGGAGCAACGTACTTTGAGCTACCGTTCTAAGACATTCTATATTTTGTCTTGGTCATTGAGATTGTGGCTAATTTAGAGAAATGTTTAGGGATAGATAGTAATGATTGAAGTTTTTCTACTTGGAAATATCGATTCAAGTTTTTCTGTTTGGAATCATCTTAGGCCTAACTCCTATTACTTTAACGGGATTATTTGTGACTGCGTTTTTGCAAGACAGACATGGGGGTCAATTGGATGGTTTAGTGTTTTGATGATCCAATTTTATTGACTGGAACTTCTGAATTTATCACTCTTTCTCTCACACACACACACGTGCGCACGCGTTGGGCATAACCTTCTTTTGGGAAAAAAAACCACACACTTAGCTCAGAGTCCAACAAGCAATAAAAAAAGATTGGACAAATGGGACTATCACAATCTTCTGTAATGCCAAGCATAGCTATACCCAAACGAGTGGACAAAACTCGACATTGACTAAAGCCACACATGCACATATAAGGAATATACATAGCTTTAAACTAAAGTTATACACAAACAACAAGCAACTATTAATACTTACACACTTTAAACACACATAAAGCAACAAAAAGGCACTAGAAAAAGATAAATGAATCATCGCAAGCACATGTCTCATCTCATAAGCAAAGAAAGCACTCACATATTAATACTTGATTTTCACTCGTAAGTGGATATTCATATTTAAAAGGCCGGGTTATCCGACTAGGAAAAAGAATTATAGTAATGCCATAACCTATATTGTCTATCATACTCGGATTCAAACCGGTTTGTGTTGGATGTTAAAAATCTCTTACTGTGTATTCTACAAAATTTCGATTTGGAAATAGTTTCAGCCAAAAAAATTCCTAACCATTTTTAACCCTTGTACAGAGTAAGAGACATGGGGAAACAGAAACACCTACAACTCGTTTTCCTCCCCTAACACTAGACGACAAGGGCAAACTCTCCCCTCCAGATTTCACCGACAATCCCGTGGATTCGGCTCCCCTCTACCTACTGCTCCGGCAGTCGGTGACCGGGAGGGGAATCATGGTGCCTCCGCTTCGTTTAGTAGTTTCGTTTAGGGTTTTTGAGTCCTCGCAGGTTCGTCGCTCGGACGGATGGCGGTACTTCTTCTTCGAGTTTGTCTGTCTGGACGTAGTTGACAGAGCTCCGGCATAGATTCTTGCCGTCTTCTTGGGACAGTGAGTTTATAATTTCTCATATGTGGTGAGTTTTATAATTTCTCGTATGTGGTGAGATTTGGTGTCTGACTGGCCCTTAAGGGCACGTGCACAAAGACTTTCTGGATGCTATCGACAAGGTAAGCCAGGTCCGATAGGTGGCGGCAGCGACGCGTTGGCGGCTCGCTCTGACGGCAATAGTGGTCGTTCGATGGTCATGAAATCTTGATGCAATATTTATTATGTTTGTGATGCTTTGTACTCCTGATGATCTTTTATAAAAGATCTGATGCTTTCTAGAAAAAAAATTCAATTTTAACCCTTAATCAAGAGAGAAATCAAACCAAGACCTTTTCCCCGCTTTTACAGGCTTTCAGCGCTCAATCAAATCAAATGGGACACCGGAGCAAGCAAACCAGCCAACGGAAGCCCGGGCCAAGCGAAGCAAATAGAGCACTTGCCGTTTCCGGCTCCCACCCCTGAACCACCCCGAAAGCCCCCTCATCACCATTCCTCTTCCTCCCATGGCGGCCTCCTTTACTCCTCCTCCACCTTCCCCACCTCACCTCCGCCCCCACCACCGCCATTCCCCAATCGCACCACGCCCGCACCGGCCCCCAGAGCACCAGAGGAAACGAGCCCTTCCTGGCGCCGCCGGAGGACGAAGGAGGAGGAGGGATGGGGCGCGGGAAGATCGAGATCAAGAGGATCGAGAACCAGAGCAACCGCCAGGTGACCTTCTCCAAGCGCAAGAACGGGATCCTCAAGAAGGCCAAGGAGATCAGCGTGCTCTGCGACGCCGAGGTCGGCGTCGTCGTCTTCTCCAGCGCCGGCAAGCTCTACGACTTCTGCTCCCCCAAGACCTCGTGCGTGCCGTGTCTGCCCCCTTTCCAGTCCTGAATCTCGCTTTTTAAGGAGCACTTTCCTCGGCTCCTTCGTAGTAGCATACTGTTTGTGACTTGTGCGTGCTGTAATTTTTGACGTTGGGTTCTTCGCTGCTGGCAAATATGCAATCCTTAGCTGCTTGTCGGTGTTTGTATGTACAGGTCACTACAGATGGGTAAAATATTAGATTCATATGCTGCTACTCGTATCAATAACTTGCCATGAGCGGAATTGGGTTGGCCTGAATGTTTTCTGCTTGACTGGTTTCGTGTGTGTACGTTTAAAGTAATTTTCCTTTTCTAAAAAAACGTTTAAAGTAATTTTAAGTGGGTAGGACCAAACAACTCATACTCCCCTTTTCCTGGACTGGATGACATTTTCGGAATCTAGAATCACCCGTTTCTGTTAATGGCACGTTTAGCAACCTTTTTATCCGTGTATTCATGAATCGCTTTGGTGGGACATAGGCTATCAAGAATCTTGGAGAAGTACCAGACCAACTCAGGGAAGATACTGTGGGATGAGAAACACAAGGTAATTCTTGACCTCCAAAACATATCAATGAGTGCTTTTTCTAGAGTTGCTTTCTTAAAAGCCTGGCTGAAATCCTTTTCCAAAAAAGTCTCTTCAGAGTTAGAACACCACCTGTATTTTGTGGAATCGACTGAGTGGAATGACCTGTAGTTCAGGAAAATAAACAGTAGAATGACTTATCACCGATGGACACATTCAATGTTGCAGAGCCTCAGTGCGGAGATTGATCGAATCAAGAAAGAGAATGATAACATGCAGATCGAGCTCAGGTAATTTCTTGGACAGAATGTTTCTTTTTCCTTGGATATCCTGTACACTGAGATTGCAATCGCCCGTTGTGATGGTACAGACACTTGAAAGGCGAAGATCTGAACTCGCTGCAGCCCAAAGAGCTGATCATGATTGAGGAAGCACTCGATAATGGGCTGACAAGTCTGCATGAGAAACAGGCACTATAATTGTTCGATTTGTTGATTGACATCATAAGCATTGTCACCACTGAAATGTTTTTTTTAGATATATTTTTTTGGTTTCTGATGTTTTATTCTGTTGGTGCAGATGGAGCATTATGACAGGCTCATGAAACATGTATGACATAGTTTTGCATACATGCTTACGTGCTCTGCATATTTGTTGATCATAATGCAGTTCTTTCACACTTTGCCCTCATCCATTGTTTTATTGGCCAACTGCAGGGTAAGATGCTGGAAGATGAGAACAAGCTGCTGGCCTTTAAAGTGGTAAGTGACCTTGCAGATGACTCACTTGTGGAGCTTCTATTTGAATAAGCTGCATCTGTTTTCGCTGAAGTTAAGCATGTAAGCTGAAAATTATATTTGCGGACTGTTTAAATGCTGATTATTTTTCACAAATTTTTGCATGAATAAAAACTATATCTGCGGACTGTTTAAATGCTGATTGTTTTTCATAAAATTTTGCATGAACAGAAACTATATTTGCGGAGTGTTTAAATGCTGATTGTTTTTCATAAAATTTTGCATGAACAAAAACTATATTTGCGGACTGTTTAAATGCTGGTTATTTTTAATAAACTTTTGCATGAACACTCATCAAACAGTATGCACCATCGGCAGAGGCTGGGGGTAATGGAAGCTTCTGTTTTCTAAAAAAAACTTATCAAACAGTAGGTACATTCTATGTTCTGTTAGGAACATACATGAGATTTCTGAATGAGCTGAATGCACGCACACTCAACGATCCTTCCATCAATAAGAATGGTTACAATCATTCGGTAATACCACCTGATTAACCATGCAGTCCCCACCTGGATTTTCATTGAAAAAGAGCTCAAAACTTGCAAATAGAGCATATAGTGGGGGATAGGGGCTGCAGGTTTACTACATTATGCATGAATGTCATCTACAAATTATATTTGCACTAGTTGTTACCAAAGGAACTGTGTACGCTGAAGGCTTCCCTAAACGACTGTCTGCTTCTGTTCATCCTCGTCCAGCACCAGCATGATATCGCCTTGAGCGGGAGCATGAGGGATCTTGAGCTTGGGTACCATCCAGACAGGGACTTTGCAGCCCAGATGCCGATCACCTTCCGCGTGCAGCCTAGCCACCCCAATCTGCAGGAGGACAGCTAGGCCGCCGACTCTCCCCCACTGGCTTGTATGTCCATCCTGCATTTTGCCAGTTGTATCCTTCATTTGTTATCTGTTTGGATGAACAATTGAACATGTTATACATAGTAGCTTGATGGTGTGCCAATACGGTCAGGCTCTAGAAGTCGCGCGGCTGCCGCCTGCCGCCTGCCGGTCTGCCCTATTGTAAGTTTGCACCACCATTGGAGCTGAAATATCAGTAGACTGGTATTGTATCTGCATGTTGTTTCCCTGATCACCGCAGTTGCCGGACGGTGAATAGTTTGTAATGACAGCAAAAAACAGTGTGGAAAATCTTGATTTGATGTGAACTTTATTTCATTCATCAGCATCTTTCTACATGTTTCATTCGGTATGGTATTTCAGCAGAAGATAGTGTCGTACACAATCCATTTATACAACAAAATGAAAAGCTATAGTACAATACTCTGAACATCAGTTACAAGGTGTAGTTTACTGCAGTATGCAAAATGTGATAGTACATAAACTCCAGTCCAGCTTCAGCTTCGTGTATCATCCCCTGACCCGGCCTCACCTGAGCATGTCGCCGAAGTCCAGGAACGGGCCGCTCAGCACCGACGAGGCACTGAAGTTGCCGTCGCCTTCGTCGAACGGGATTCTCTGGCCGTACGGCTGCGGCCGGTCCGGCAAGTCCGGCACGTCCACGTCCCCCTCCAGCATCCTCAGCGCCTCCGGCATGGTGGGGCGGCACGCCACCGTGACGTGCGCGCACAGGATGCCGACGAGCACGAACCTCTCCATGGCCGCCACGGTCGCCCGGCACTCTTTCTCCAGAAGCAGAGCCTCTGCCAGCACCTCCCTCGTCCGGCCGGCCTTGACGAGCATCCACGCCCAGTCCGTCACTAGCACCATCCCGGACGGCTCCGCGAGGTCCAGCGCCGGCCGGCCGCTCATCACCTCCAGCACCAGCACGCCGAAGCTGTACACGTCGCTCCGCTCCGTGAGCTGCCCGTACAGCGCGTACTCCGGCGAGAGGTAACCGTGCGTGCCGGCGACCCGCGTCGTCAGGTGCGACTGCCCGTCCCGGCTCCGGCGTGCCAGCCCGAAGTCCGCCACGCGCGCCCGCATGTCCTCGTCCAGGAGTATGTTGGTCGCCTTGATGTCCCGGTGGTAGATCCCCGGCTTGACGCCGTAGTGCATGTACTCCAGCCCCCTCGCCACGTCGAGGATCACGCTCCTCCGCTGCGCCCACGGCAGCACCGCCGGCCCGTCCTGCTGCTGGAAGATGTAGCGGTCGAGCGAGCCGTTCGGCATGTAGTCGTACACGAGGAGCATCTGCCTGCTGCCATGGTCGTCGGGGTCGTCGGCGTCGGTGATGCAGCACCCGCGCAGCGGCACCAGGTTCCGGTGCCGGAAGTGGCTGATGATCTCCACCTCGTTGGCGAACTCGTCGTCCCCGCCGTCCACGTCCGGATCCAGCATCTTCTTGACGGCGACCACCAACCCGTCCGCGAGCACGCCGCGGTACACGACGCCGAACCCGCCGCGGCCGATGATGTTCCGCTCCGCGAACCCGCCGGTCGCCTTCGCCAGCTCGCGGATGTCGAACAGCACCGACCCGGTGTTGGGTCGCTGCCGCGACGGCCGCCGCTCGTCGGACAAACCGCGGTTCCTGCCGCTGATGCCGTCGTGCCGCTTCGTCCAAACGAGCAGTGCGATGAGGGAGACGAGGAGGACCGAGGCGATCGGGATGACGGTTGCGACGGCGATGTTGGTGTGGGTAATGGAGCTGGAGGCATTCGAGGATGTGGGGGATGAGGTGGAGAGAGCGAGGCCGAAGGCGCATGCGGCGGTGGCAGGGGAGGTGGGGCCGGCGGAGTTGGACACGCCGGCGGCGTAGAGGGCGGTGAGGTAGAAGCAGTTAAGGGAGTTGGAAGCTTTGCCGGCGGCAGCTGTCAGTCGAGCCAAGGCATGGATTCCGGCGGCGAGGCAGGCGTAGCAGACGGACGTGTCGGTGAGGTTGGAGCCGCAGGAGGAGTTGAGTTCCCCGGCGGCCGCGTCACCGACGGCGGCGACGTACTGCGCGGCGGTGGTGACACCCGCGCAGTAGGACGGGGAGATGGCGAACTGGGACGGGACGGGGAAGCAGGCCGGCGCGAGGGACCGCGGGAGCGAGAGCGGCGGCGAGGCGAGCGCGTCGGAGAAGGCGCGGATGCAGGCGGCCGAGGCCGGCGCGGACGGGAGGCGGAAGAGGCCGGTGGCGCGCAGGCGCGCGGCGAGGCCGATGCCGAGCACGGAGAGCAGGGTCATGCAGCAGGCGGTGACGTTGGAGACCGGCGGCGCGCACGGCGCGCGGTCCCACGGGAACGTGCGCACGTAGCCCAGGTCGAGCGGGCACGGCGGCGGCGGCTTTACGCCCCCCGCCTCCTGGCGCAGCGCCAGCGCGGCGACGAGGAGGAGCCGGATAAGGCCCGCGACGGTCGCCATTGGTTTCGGCGGACGAGCAAGCGCCAGAGCGCGAACAAAAGGTGCGAACCGAATCGACCGATCCAGTCGGGTGAAATTACTCGGCGCTGGAGTCTATGGCTTGTGGGGGCAGCCTGACAGCTCGGCGTGGGGCCCACGTGGCAGTGAGCGAGTGATCCAGTTTCAGTCTGACTACCCGAGACGCAGGAGGAGTAGCCTACTAGCTAGGTTAAAAGCTCTAGCGGATCTCTCATTTCTTGGTTGTCAACCCAAGGTTAAAAGCTCAGCTGTCTGGCACAGTTTCTCTTGAGGCGCCGTACTGATGGCGGCAGGTCGTCGCTCGTGGCGAGGATCATGAGAGAGTTGGTTCCATGTGCACTTTTCTCTCACGGGGCTCGACACCTTTGCAGCGGCAAATTGGTCTGATGATAACGATGCTTGATCAGGCAGGAGAACTGGCTGATCTATATTTTATCATGTCATCATGTCTTCTGGTCGCCCATCTCCGGTTATCATTGCGCGTAGTGCATGTACTCCGGCACCGTCGCCACGTCGAGGATTTCGCTCCGTCGCTGCGCCCACAGCAAACGCAGGCGCCGCCCCGTCCTTTTTCTTTTTTCCTTTTTATATGTTCACTAAGATCTAGCCACACTCTTATACTTATAAAACAAGATTTAAAGGAGACTTTAGATACATATTTGTTCATGGGGACAAAAAAAAATCACGAACGGACGAAGGCATAACTTCAGAACGATGAAGGTGTTCGGGCATCTCCATGCTGATCCTTAAAACGGACACGGTATCCATTCGCGAACGGGTCAGCATATGGGAGCCAATCATCTAACCATGCTTCTATATACATTTTAAAATGAATATGACCAAACCAACCTTTTCATGAAACCGGAATAATTTTCGTTTAAACCGGAGCGCATTCATTACATTTTTTTTTACATATTTCCTTAAACAAAACGTCCGAACCCTAACCTAGTTTAAATCTTCGTCGGCAACCGTCCTCCAAGTCCTTATTGTTCCCTTCCCTGTCCATGTCCGACGACCGTGAGATCCGCGAAGTTAAGGTGCGATCGTCGGCGAGGAAGAATAGAACATTGGACACGGACCAACCCACATGTAACTCAAGGTGTTCCTTTTGATTTATATAAGAGCACGTACGCAGCCTTCACAGTGTAGTTGTCAAATTTCTCGAAGGCCCAAGCACTAGTGGAGCAATTTTTTGTAAAGCCTAGGCCACAACGCCGACCAACACCGAACGCCTCCTTGCCTGATAGGTATATTCAGAATAGGCTCAGCATCCGGAGCAATGAAATTACGCCGGATCAGTTGTTGCCGCCACTACGAGTTCTTCAAATCAATGTGATCGGTGACCTTCTCAATGGAAGTGTTTGGTGGCTTCAAAAACCAGTTATAGAGATCTCCCCAGAGATCTACTTATCTACAGAAATTGAATTGCCATCTCTAACACACTTAATCAAAACCGGCCTTGATTGCCTCCCTACAAGCGAAGATCGCCTTACAGGTAGCTGAAGTAGACTTAGGAACGGTTGCCTGTATGAAGTCTGTGTCTTGGAAATAGCGCCCAAACACCATCCACACTATCGAGCAGTGCATGATTGAATTGATGCGGGTCCCAAAATCCCATGCCTCCCTTGCATTTTGGTGTTGCCAGATTACTCCAAGAAACCGAATGCATAGACACACCTTCTTCATTAACAAAAACATACTCATAGAGTATGTGGGGATTGCCTGAATAACCAACTTCAAGAGAGTTTCATGACCAGTGCAAGCAAGCAGTTTTTTAGACCATCCTTGAATCTTCCCATGATATCCCTCATTGATGTGGTTGACCGTACCGCTGATAATACAAACCACAACATTAGGGAGTCCGATATACCTTTCACTGAAAGCCTCAACCTGGATGTCCAAGGTTGCTTTTATAGACTATTTCATCGCGCCAGGAGTATTGGAACTGAAGAAGATCGAGCTCTTTTCACTATTGACACGCTAACATGAAGCATCACCATATAGATACTTAATATCTCATTCAGTCGTATGGCTCTCTGATCTTTCGCATTAATGAAAATCAAATTGTCATCTACGATTAATAAATGAGTGACCCATGGTGATCTATAACTAATTCTTATACCTCTGTCAACAAAACCCTACATCATAAAACTACAGTAACAAAGAAATTCCTTTAGCACAAAGCAAGAATAAATATGGTGCTTGTTTCAAAAAAGAAAAGAATAAATATGGTGATGTAGGATCCCCTTGCCTTAAACCCCGGGATGGGGTGAAATAGGGTAAAAGTTCTCTGCTGACTCTCACCGAAAACCTGACAGATGAGGCACATTTCATGATCAATCTCACAAAGCACATGTTGAAACCTAGTTTTTTTTTCCAAGGGGAACCTAGCTTTGTTAAGATAGCCTCCTAATAATGCCACTCAATTCTATCCTTCATCATGTCTAATTTCACCGCACAAGAATTTTTTTTCCCTTGTCATCCAGGGTACCACACCCTCGTGTTTGTAATTTATTCCCTATATAAGTCGGGCCGGAGTGACCGTCAACTACGTCATATTCCTTATCATTTGTGTTTCTTTCGTTTGTCGTAAGGTAAAATTCATCATCTCTTAGTTGGTGCATCAGACCTGTGAGTTGGAAGTTGGAACTCAGGATGTCACCGTCAAGATCTAGAGAACGCACTACGGCACCGCCGGCCATGACTGTGCGCACAAGGAACGGCCACCGGCAAATAAGTAATTTTACTGAAGCCGGGATGTATCGGTGTTGGATCCACCCTTCGTCCATTTCGTCAAGATCCGTGCGGTCTCCGACCATATAAACTACTCCCTCCATTTCAAAATATAGTGCGCTCGTGCTTTCCGAGGTCAAACTTTGACCATAAATTTAACATACTCCCTCCGGTCCTTTTTAGTTCGCATATAAGATTTGACTGAAGTCAAGAGTCGTAAAGTTTGACCAACTTTATAGAAAAAAATACCAACATTCACAATCTAAAATCAATATCAATAGATGTGTCATGACTTAAAGTTTCATATTGTATAACTTTAGCATGGCAGATGTTGATATTTTTTCATATAAATACGGTCAAACTTTATGAAATTTGACTTCAGAGAATTCTAATATGCAGAGTAAAAAGGACCGGAGGGAGTACGAGACCGACTGCGGCGGGAGAAAAAGTTACATAATTAAAAACTTCTTTCGAATACGAATTCACTGATATAATTTGGAAAAACTTTGTTTTTGCCACTCTAGTTTTTGCCAACTTTGCTTATGCCACTCTAGAATTTGACATCTCACTTTTGCCACTCTTAGCTTTTGACAATACATCACAAATGCCATTCCGTGGCAAAAACGATAATTTTTTATTTCACTTTTGTCATTCTTAGCTTTTGACATGTATCACAATTGCCACTCTAAATTTTTTGCTTTTGCCACGGAATGGCAAAAGTGATATATTGTCAAAAGCTAAGAGTGGCAAAAGTGAAATGTCAAATTCTAGAGTGGCATAAGTAAAGTTGGCAAAAACTAGAGTGGCAAAAACAAAGTTTTCCCTATAATTTTTGCTTCCGCCGCAATCGGTCTTGATAGTTAAATTTACGGTCAAAGTTGAAGCACGAGGATAGAGGAAGCAATACATTGTGGAATGGAGGGGGTAGTAACTGCAGCCCCAACTCTATACACTAGTAGTACAAATGTGAGTCCCTTTGCATGCAACAACTTTTGTCAGGAGAAAGGACACTTGCATGCATGGTACATATATTATCCCCCCTCTCTCTCTCTCCCCACACAATACCTCTATTAATTTCTTTGGGAAAATTTTGGATGATAAATATGCTTTGAATCTAAACTCTGTTTTTGAAAAAAAAATTGAATTCAGGGCGACAAGACCTTTGAAACAAGACTGATCTTGGATATATTTTAAACAATTTGAATTTTATAGTTTTTATATTTCAGTTCTAGTTGTATTTCACAATATCAGTTTCACACATTGAATAAACAACTTTACAAACACATTAAAATATGTTTCATGTATTCCATAAATACCAATTTCATATATTTTAAATAATCATTTGAACTTATTTGAATAACCCATTTAACATATTTCCACACACCCAAAAAATGATTTCACTCATTTAAAAAAATATCAGTTAAGAAAACAAATTGCACTTGTTCCAAAAATAGATTTCACTAATTTCAAAAAACACATTACACTCATTTCCAAAAGATATATTTCACTCATTTCAAAAACACATTACACTCACTCAATTGAAATACTATACTATATTTCACTCGTTTAAAGAAATTGATTTCACTCATTAAAAATATAGATCTCAAAACTTATTTCACCCATTTTAGAAAACACATTACGCTCAATTACATAATTAGATTTCACTCAATTTAGATAAATACATTACACTCACTCAATTGTAATACTATGTTTCACTCGTTTCAAAAAACTGATTTCACTCATTCCAAAAGACAGATTTCACTCATTTCACTAGTTTTAGAAAAAAATACACTCATTTACAAAAGATAGATTTCACTCATTTCAAAGAATATAATTCTACTCATTCCAAAATCATCATTTCACTAGTTTGAAAAAACACATTTCACTGATTTGGAAAACTGATTCACTCTTTACAAAAAAAAATCTCTAATCTAATTTCACTTAGTATTTATGAAATATCTTGAAACATATTTCACTCATCACAAAAATCAGTTTCAAACATTGAAATAGATAGTTTCACAGAACAATGGATATATTTCATTTTTTTCAAGTATCTTATTTATCACATTTCACTCATTTCAGAAAACGCATTACACTCACTCAATTAAAATACTATATTCTACTTGTTTCAAAAAATTGATTACACTAATTACAAAAGATAGATTTCACTCATGTCACTAGTTTCAGAAAAACACATTACACTCACCAAATTGAAATAACAAATTTACTTGTTTCAAAGATAGATTTCACATATTTTTAAAACTGATTGGAAATAATCAGCTTCACATTTTTTTAAATAACTAATTGCACATTTTTTAAATAACAAGTTTCACATATTTTGCATTGAAATGTGTTTCATATACATGAAAAAAAATTATTTCCATTTCAAAAATTTGGTTTCACTCAATTCAAAAAACTTATTTCACTTATTTCAGAAAACTGATTTCACTCATTTGAAACGTTGAAATTTAATCATGTTTAAATGTATTCAAGATTTATCTTGTTCTAAAGGTCTTGGCGCCAGGAGTTCAAATATATAAAATGTTTATAAAATGGAATTATAGTTTTAAAGATATGAATGAATGAAATTGCTAAAGAGAAAATAAAAGGCAGGATTTAATCTCGCATGCAGATGCATCTTTACCTGAAGAGGTAATATCACCGGGAGTCATATAACTTGCTCTGTATGTTCACTTTGGTGCTAAAACTTCAAAAATACGGATTTGTGGTCATCCAACTTGCGTTCTGGTGCAAATACGGTCACAAAGCGTGTACGCAGGCGTTTTCGCCGCTTGCGTGGCGTGCCACATATGCATGGCCCCACTGTCAATGACTGTTGGTGGCGGAGCCATTAGGTGTGACATGTGTGACGTCCTTTTTGCAGAAACAACCCCAACTTTTTATAATGCGGCTGTATAATTCATACCCACGTAATAATTATGGCTGTATAATTCATTCGCACATAGGTCTCACTTGACAGTCAGCCTACTCTTTCTACCTTTATGTGGGACCCACCTGCTAGTGGATGTGAGAAAGATTTGTAGATTTAAAAATTAATCAGGCCATGTGGATTTGAACCAGCAACTCATCACTCCAGTCTCACGTGCTAACTAGCACACTGGACATGCTTTGCTGTCTTGTACCAAGGTACATATGCTGTTATATTGTTCAACCCGACAAATAAATTCTTTTTTGGCCGGGACAACCATATATTCAAGCATATAAAAAGACAAATGATATTAGCAATAAGCTTGCTCTAATATCAAGTTATCTAAACGGATTTAGAGGGTGCGCAATTTTTGTTTTCATTCCCCTCAATATTTTTATGGTTAATTTGAACTCGTATGTAAAAATGGACTTGGATCACTTAAAATTAAAATTCCAGTTTTGTACCATGGCAGGTTAGTTTTCTTCACACCTCTAGGTCTAGAATTCAAATCATGAGACACAAACATTTTGATTATTTTTGTACCGAATATGTTTTTTTTGGCAAAAATATAACCTACAGAAGATTCAAACCTTGGCCAATTGCTAGCTAATTAATGGACTAACATCAGGATAAAAATGATATATTCATTATGTGTTATATTTTATTTTATCTAGGCTTTTTAATTTTAAATCATTTGAATTCAAACAAAAAATTGTTGATTTGTCTCAAAGATTTTGTGGCCATATCGAGGATGAGTGAAATTTTTGCCATTTTGAAATTCGTACTAGTTCATGTGCCTAAGGAGAAACATATAATTTTATATATTGGCAACGACAACTACTCGAGGATCAGCGGATTTTTTTTTGCCAGAATTTATTCAAATGGATTTTGAGTTCAAAAGTTTTTGGCATTAATATATATAAATTGAAACTAGAAAAAAAACAAAGCTTGGGAACGTTACAGTAATTAGTAGTGCACATCCAGCAGGTGGCCCCAGCTTGCAAGTTTGTGAAAATATGAGCTAAACCCTGCTTTTCACTATAAAGTGAAGTAAGGTATATTTGTTTAAACACGTGCTTGGTGCAGTGGTTGGCACAGGCATTTGCATGCATGGCGTAGCGAATTCGAGCCCTGCGCGGTCTTTTTGTTTCTCATATCTCTGTCAAGTGTTACGTGCGCATGAACTTTTTATTTATCATTTCTCTTTCAAGTGGGAGCACGCATGCTGATGAGGAGGTTTCTGTGCAATTAAATACAAAACACGGGCGTTTCTGCAAAAAAAAATGGTTCCTGTCACTGACAGTGGGCCATAGCCATGTTGGCATGTCATGTAAGCACGGGATAACGCCCGATACGGATAAAGTGACCGTATTTACACGAAAACGCAAGTTGGGTGACCACAAATCTGTATTTTCTAAGTTCTAGCATCAAACTAAATATCCAGCGCAAGTTCTATGACCTCTGTTGATATTACCTCTTACCTGAACAAGAAGAGAGAATGGATCGGACTGTTGGGGAACGTAGTAATTTCAAAAAATTTCTTACGCACATGCAAGATCATGGTGATGCATAGCAACGAGGGGGAGAGTCTGATCTACGTACCCTTGTAGATCGCAACGGAAGCGTTGACACAACGTAGAGGAAGTAATCGTACGCCTTCTTCCCGATCCGACCGATCCAAGCACCGTTACTCCGGCACCTCCGAGTTCTTAGCACACGTTCAGCTCGATGACGATCCCCGGGCTCCGATCCAGTAAAGCTTCGGGGAGGAGTTCCGTCAGCACGACGGCGTGGTGACGATCTTGATGTACTACCGACGCAGGGCTTCGCCTAAGCACTACAACGGTATGATCGAGGTGGAATTTGGTGGCACGGGCACCGCACACGGCTAAGGAATGATCTCAAGGATCAACTTGTGTGTCTAGAGGTGCCCCCTGCCCCCGTATATAAAGGTTGCCAGGGGGAGGGCTGGCCGGCCAAGGAGAGGAGGGCGCAGGAGGAGTCCTACTCCTACCGGGAGTAGGACTCCCCCTCCAATCGTATTCCTAATAGGACTCCTCGTGAGAGAGAGAGGGAGAAGGGGGCCGGCCACCTCTCCTAGTCCTAATAGGACTAGGGGAGGGGGGAGGCGCACAGCCCACCTTGGGCTGCCCCTTTCACCTTTCCACTAAGGCCCAATAAGGCCCATTTGGTTCCCCGGGGGTTCCGGTAACCTCCCGGTACTCCGGTAAAATTCCCGATTTCACCCGGAACACTTCCGATGTCCAAACATAGGCTTCCAATATATCAATCTTTATGTCTCGACCATTTCGAGACTCCTCGTCATGTCCGTGATCACATCCGGGACTCCGAACAACCTTCGGTACATCAAAATGCATAAACTCATAATAACTGTCATCGTAACGTTAAGCGTGCGGACCCTACGGTTTGAGAACAATGTAGACATGACCGAGACACGTCTCCGGTCAATAACCAATGGCGGGACCTGGATGCCCATATTGGCTCCTACATATTCTATGAAGATCTTTATCGGTCAGACCGCATAACAACATACGTTGTTCCCTTTGTCATCGGTATGTTACTTGCCCGAGATTCGATCGTCGATATCCAATACCTAGTTCAATCTCGTTACCGGCAAGTCTCTTTACTCGTTCCGTAATACATCATCTCACAACTAACATCTTAGTTATAATGCTTGCAAGGCTTATGTGATGTGTATTACCGAGAGGGCCCAGAGATACCTCTCCGACAATCGGAGTGACAAACCCTAATCTCGAAATACGCCAACCCAACATCTACCATTGGAGACACCTGTAGTACTCCTTTATAATCACCCAGTTACGTTGTGACGTTTGGTAGTACCCAAAGTGTTCCTCCGGCAAACGGGAGTTGCATAATCTCATAGTCATAGGAACATGTATAAGTCATGAAGAAAGCAATAGCAACATACTAAACGATCAGGTGCTAAGCTAATGGAATGGGTCATGTCAATCAGATCATTCAACTAATGATGTGACCTCGTTAATCAAATAACAACTCTTTTGTTCATGGCTAGGAAACATAACCATCTTTGATTAACGAGCTAGTCAAGTAGAGGCATACTAGTGACACTCTGTTTGTCTATGTATTCACACATGTATTATGTTTCCGGTTAATACAATTCTAGCATGAATAATAAACATTTATCATGATATAAGGAAATAAATAATAACTTTATTATTGCCTCTAGGGCATATTTCCTCCAGTCTCCCACTTGCACTAGAGTCAATAATCTAGATTACACAGTAATGATTCTAACACCCATGGAGCCTTGGTGTTGATCATGTTTTGCTCGTGGAAGAGGCTTAGTCAACGGGTCTGCAACATTCAGATCCGTATGTATCTTGCAAATCTCTATGTCTCCCACCTGGACTAGATCCCGGATGGAGTTGAAGCGTCTCTTGATGTGTTTGGTCCTTTTGTGAAATCTAGATTCCTTTGCCAAGGCAATTGCACCAGTATTGTCACAAAAGATTTTCATTGGACCCGATGCATTAGGTATGACACCTAGATCGGATATGAACTCCTTCATCCAGACTCCTTCATTCGCTGCTTCCGAAGCAGCTATGTACTCCGCTTCACATGTAGATCCCGCTACGACGCTTTGTTTAGAACTGCACCAACTGACAGCTCCATCGTTTAAAGTAAACACGTATCCGGTTTGCGATTTAGAATCGTCCGGATCAGTGTCAAAGCTTGCATCAACGTAACCTCTTACAGTGAGCTCTTTGTCACCTCCATATACGAGAAACATATCCTTAGTCCTTTTCAGGTATTTCAGGATGTTCTTGACCGCTGTCCAGTGATCCACTCCTGGATTACTTTGGTACCTCCCTGCTAAACTTATAGCAAGGCACACATCAGGTCTGGTACACAGCATTGCATACATGATAGAGCCTATGGCTGAAGCATAGGGAACATCTTTCATTTTCTCTCTATCTTCTGCAGTGGTCGGGCATTGAGTCTGACTCAACTTCACACCTTGTAACACAGGCAAGAACCCTTTCTTTGCTTGATCCATTTTGAACTTCTTCAAAATCTTGTCAAGGTATGTGTTTTGTGAAAGTCCAATTAAGCGTCTTGATCTATCTCTATAGATCTTTATGCCTAATATGTAAGCAGCTTCCCCAAGGTCTTTCATCGAAAAACTTTTATTCAAGTATCCCTTTATGCCATCCAGAAATTCTATATCATTTCCAATCAGTAATATGTCATCCACATATAATATCAGAAATGCTACAGAGCTCCCACTCACTTTCTTGTAAATACAGGCTTCTCCGAAAGTCTGTATAAAACCAAATGCTTTGATCACACTATCAAAGCGTTTATTCCAACTCCGAGAGGCTTGCACCAGTCCATAAATGGATCGCTGGAGCTTGCACACTTTGTTAGCTACCTTTGGATCGACAAAACCTTCCGGTTGCATCATATACAACTCTTCTTCCAGAAATCCATTCAGGAATGCAGTTTTGACATCCATCTGCCAAATTTCATAATCATGAAATGCGGCAATTGCTAACATGATTCTGACAGACTTAAGCATCGCTACGGGTGAGAAGGTCTCATCGTAGTCAACCCCTTGAACTTGTCGAAAACCTTTTGCGACAAGTCGAGCTTTATAGACAGTAACATTACCGTCAGCGTCAGTCTTTTTCTTGAAGATCCATTTATTCTCAATTGCTTGCCGATCATCGGGCAAGTCAACCAAAGTCCATACTTTGTTCTCATACATGGATCCCATCTCAGATTTCATGCCCTCAAGCCACTTTGCGGAATCTGGGCTCACCATCGCTTCTTCATAGTTCGTAGGTTCATCATGATCTAGTAGCATGACTTCCAGAATTGGATTACCGTACCACTCTGGTGCGGATCTCACTCTGGTTGATCTACGTGGTTCAGTAGTATCTTGTCCTGAAGTTTCATGATCATCATCATTAGCTTCCTCACTAATTGGTATAGGTGTCGCAGAAACCGTTTTCTGTGATGTACTATTTTCCAATAAGGGAGCAGGTATAGTTACCTCGTCAAGTTCTACTTTCCTCCCACTCACTTCTTTCGAGAGAAACTCCTTCTCTAGAAATGATCCATTCTTAGCAACGAATGTCTTGCCTTCAGATCTGTGATAGAAGGTGTACCCAACAGTCTCCTTTGGGTATCCTATGAAGACACATTTCTCCGCTTTGGGTTCGAGCTTATCAGGTTGAAGCCTTTTCACATAAGCATCGCAGCCCCAAACTTTAAGAAACGACAACTTTGGTTTCTTGCCAAACCATAGTTCATAAGGCGTCGTCTCAACGGATTTTGATGGTGCCCTATTTAACGTGAATGCGGCCGTCTCTAAAGCATAACCCCAAAACGATAGCGGTAAATCAGTAAGAGACATCATAGATCGCACCATATCTAGTAAAGTACGATTACGACGTTCGGACACACCATTACGCTGTGGTGTTCCGGGTGGCGTGAGTTGCGAAACTATTCCACAATTTTTCAAATGTACACCAAACTCGTAACTCAAATATTCTCCTCCACGATCAGATCGTAGAAACTTTATTTTCTTGTTACAATGATTTTCAACTTCACTCTGAAATTCTTTGAACTTTTCAAATGTTTCAGACTTATGTTTCATTAAGTAGATATACCCATATCTGCTTAAATCATCTGTGAAGGTGAGAAAATAACGATATCCGCCACGAGCCTCAATATTCATCGGACCACATACATCGGTATGTATGATTCCCAATAAATCTGTTGCTCTCTCCATAGTACCGGAGAACGGTGTTTTAGTCATCTTGCCTATGAGGCACGGTTCGCAAGTACCAAGTGATTCATAATCAAGTGGTTCCAAAAGCCCATCAGTATGGAGTTTCTTCATGTGCTTTACACCGATATGACCTAAACGGCAGTGCCACAAATAAGTTGCACTATCATTATCAACTCTGCATCTTTTGGTTTCAACATTATGAATATGTGTATCACTACTATCGAGATTCATCAAAAATAGACCACTCTTCAAAGGTGCATGACCATAAAAGATATTACTCATATAAATAGAACAACCATTATTCTCTGATTTAAATGAATAACCGTCTCGCATTAAGCAAGATCCAGATATAATGTTCATGCTCAACGCTGGCACCAAATAACAATTATTTAGTTCTAATATTAATCCCGAAGGTAGATGTAGAGGTAGCGTGCCGACCGTGATCACATCGACTTTGGAACCGTTTCCCACGCGCATCGTCACTCGTCCTTTGCTAGTGTCCGCTTATTCCGTAGTCCCTGTTTTGAGTTGCAAATATTAGCAATAGAACCAGTATCAAATACCCAGGTGCTACTGCGAGCTCTAGTAAGGTACACATCAATAACATGTATATCACATATACCTTTGTTCACCTTGCCATCCTTCTTATCCGCCAAATACTTGGGGCAGTTCCGCTTCCAGTGACCAGTCTGCTTGCAGTAGAAGCACTTAGTTTCAGGCTTAGGTCCAGACTTGGGTTTCTTCTCCTGAGCAGCAACTTGCTTGCTGTTCTTCTTGAAGTTCCCCTTCTTCTTCCCTTTGCCCTTTTTCTTGAAACTAGTGGTCTTGTTGACCATCAACACTTGATGCTCCTTCTTGATTTCTACCTCCGCAGCTTTCAGCATTGCGAAGAGCTCGGGAATAGTCTTGTTCATCCCTTGCATATTATAGTTCATCATGAAGCTCTTGTAGCTTGGTGGCAGTGATTGGAGAATTCCGTCAATGACGCAATCATCTGGAAGATTAACTCCCATCTGAATCAAGTGATTATTATACCCAGACATTTTGAGTATATGCTCACTGACAGAATTGTTCTCCTCCATCTTGCAGCTATAGAACTTATTGGAGACTTCATATCTCTCAATTCGGGCATTTGCTTGAAATATTAACTTCAACTCCTGGAACATCTCATATGCTCCATGACGTTCAAAACGTCGTTGAAGTACCGATTCTAAGCCGTAAAGCATGGCACACTGAACTATTGAGTAGTCATCAGCTTTGCTCTGCCAGACGTTCATAACATCTGGTGTTGCTCCAGCAGCAGGCCTGGCACCCAGCGGTGCTTCCAGGACGTAATTCTTCTGTGCAGCAATGAGGATAATCCTCAGGTTACGGACCCAGTCCGTGTAATTGCTACCATCATCTTTCAACTTTGCTTTCTCAAGGAACGCATTAAAATTCAACGGAACAACAGCACGAGCCATCTATCTACAATCAACATAAACAAGCAAGATACTATCAGGTACTAAGTTCATGATAAGTTTAAGTTCAGTTAATCAAATTACTTAAGAACTCCCACTTAGATAGACATCCCTCTAATCCTCTAAGTGATCACGTGATCCAAATCAACTAAACCATAACCGATCATCACGTGAGATGGAGTAGTTTTCAATGGTGAACATCGTTATGTTGATCATATCTACTATATGATTCACGCTCGACCTTTCGGTCTCTGTGTTCCGAGGCCATATCTGCATATGCTAGGCTCGTCAAGTTTAACCTGAGTATTCTGCGTGTGCAAAACTGGCTTGCACCCATTGTAGATGGACGTAGAGCTTATCACACCCGATCATCACGTGGTGTCTGGGCACGACGAACTTTGGCAACGGTGCATACTCAGGGAGAACACTTCTTGATAATTTAGTGAGAGATCATCTTATAATGCTACCGTCAATCAAAGCAAGATAAGATGCATAAAAGGATAAACATCACATGCAATCAATATAAGTGATATGATATGGCCATCATCATCTTGTGCTTGTGATCTCCATCTCCGAAGCACCGTCATGATCACCATCGTCACCGGCGCGACACCTTGATCTCCATCGTAGCATCGTTGTCGTCTCGCCAATCTTATGCTTCCACAACTATCACTATCGCTTAGCAATAAAATAAAGCATTACATCGCGATTGCATTGCATACAATAAAGCGACAACCATATGGCTCCTGCCAGTTGCCGATAACTTGGTTACAAAACATGATAATCTCATACAATAAAATCAGCATCATGCCTTGACCATATCACATCACAACATGCCCTGCAAAAACAAGTTATACATCCTCTACTTTGTTGTTGCAAGTTTTACGTGGCTGCTACGGGCTTAAGCAGGAACTCATCTCACCTACACATCAAAACCACAACGATAGTTTGTCAAATAGACTCCGTTTTAACCTTCTCAAGGACCGGGCGTAGCCACACTCGGTTCAACTAAAGTTGGAGAGATAGTCGCCCGCAAGCCATCTATGTGCAAAGCACGTCGAGGGAACCGGTCTCGCGTAAGCGTACGCGTAAGGTTGGTCCGGGTCGTCTCGTCCAACAATACCGCCGAACCAAAGTATGACATGCTGGTAGGCAGTATGACTTGTATCGCCCACAACTCACTTGTGTTCTACTCGTGCAAATAACATCAAACCATAAAACCTAGGCTCGGATGCCACTGTTGGGGAACGTAGTAATTTCAAAAAAAATTCCTACGCACATGCAAGATCATGGTGATGCATAGCAACGAGGGGGAGAGTCTGATCTACGTACCCTTGTAGATCGCAACGGAAGCGTTGACACAACGTAGAGGAAGTAGTCATACGTCTTCTTCCTGATCCGACCGATCCAAGCACCGTTACTCCGGCACCTCCGAGTTCTTAGCACACGTTCAGCTCGATGATGATCCCCGGGCTCCGATCCAGCAAAGCTTCGGGGAGGAGTTCCGTCAGCACGACGGCGTGGTGACGATCTTGATGTACTACCGACGCAGGGCTTCGCCTAAGCACTACAACGGTATGATCGAGGTGGAATTTGGTGGCAGGGGGCACCGCACACGGCTAAGGAACGATCTCAAGGATCAACTTGTGTGTCTAGAGGTGCCCCCTGCCCCCGTATATAAAGGTTGCCAGTGGGAGGGCTGGCCGGCCAAGGAGAGGAGGGCGCAGGAGGAGTCCTACTCCTACCGGGAGTAGGACTCCCCCTCCAATCCTATTCCTAATAGGACTCCTCGTGAGAGAGAGAGAGAGGGAGAAGGGGGCCGGCCACCTCTCCTAGTCCTAATAGGACTAGGGGAGGGGGGAGGCGCGCAGCCCACCTTGGGCTGCCCCTTTCACCTTTCCACTAAGGCCCAATAAGGCCCATTTGGTTCCCGGGGGGTTCCGGTAACCTCCCGGTACTCCGGTAAAATTCCCGATTTCACCCGGAACACTTCCGATGTCCAAACATAGGCTTCCAATATATCAATCTTTATGTCTCGACCATTTCGAGACTCCTCGTCATGTCCGTGATCACATCCGGGACTCCGAACAACCTTCGGTACATCAAAATGCATAAACTCATAATAACTGTCATCATAACGTTAAGCGTGCGGACCCTATGGTTCGAGAACAATGTAGACATGACCGAGACACGTCTCCGGTCAGTAACCAATAGCGGGACCTGGATGCCCATATTGGCTCCTACATATTCTCAGAAGATCTTTATCGGTCAGACCGCATAACAACATACGTTGTTCCCTTTGTCATCGGTATGTTACTTGCCCGAGATTCGATCGTCGGTATCCAATACCTAGTTCAATCTCGTTACCGGCAAGTCTCTTTACTTGTTCCGTAATACATCATCTCACAACTAACATCTTAGTTATAATGCTTGCAAGGCTTATGTGATGTGTATTACCGAGAGGGCCCAGAGATACCTCTCCGACAATCGGAGTGACAAACCCTAATCTCGAAATACGCCAACCCAACATCTACCATTGGAGACACCTGTAGTACTCCTTTATAATCACCCAGTTACGTTGTGACGTTTGGTAGTACCCAAAGTGTTCCTCCGGCAAACGGGAGTTGCATAATCTCATAGTCATAGGAACATGTATAAGTCATGAAGAAAGCAATAGCAACATACTAAACGATCGGGTGCTAAGCTAATGGAATGGGTCATGTCAATCAGATCATTCAACTAATGATGTGACCTCGTTAATCAAATAACAACTCTTTTGTTCATGGCTAGGAAACATAACCATCTTTGATTAACAAGCTAATCAAGTAGAGGCATACTAGTGACACTCTGTTTGTCTATGTATTCACACATGTATTATGTTTCCGGTTAATACAATTCTAGCATGAATAATAAACATTTATCATGATATAAGGAAATAAATAATAACTTTATTATTGCCTCTAGGGCATATTTCCTTCACGGACATGCATCAAGTACTACTTTATCACCGAAATGGACCTGCCATCTGATGTGACAGAATGTTGAATACGCCATGCTCTTTAAGAATATACTAATATATGTGAGATGTGGGCCAGCAAAGCGCATGAATCGCAAAGTGGACGAATGGCAGATGGTTAGCCGGTACCTCCGGCCACCGGTAAAAAGTAGTTTGCGCGGCCACCGGCCTATGGCGGTGCGCAAAGTCTCTTTTACCGGCAATGGGAGCTACCGGGCAACGCACAGCCAATGGGATTCTGCCACATGGTGTATATCCCGATATAGTCGCACGTATTTGATATCTTTCCCTGGCTTTAAGCATTAGTATTTCTCTGATGTGGGTTCCATCATTAGCTCGGCCACCAGAGGCAAGCACAAAACAACAAAGAAGAAGAAGGAAAACAAGTCAGCAGAGATCCCCAACACAGCCAACAGCCCTCCATTAACATATTTCACTCTCCTCTCCCACCAACAAACCCATGATTTTATTCACCCCCTGACAATTTTAATCATTCATATCTTTTAACTTATAATTTTGTTTATGACATAATTTATATATTTGAATTAATTGCGCCAAGACCTTTAGAACAAGAGCAATCTTGGATATATTTGAAACAAGTTTAATTTTCAACGTTTCAATTAACATATTTCACTCAATATATTTTTGTGTGGAACTGCGTATTTTAATTTTTGATACTGATATTTGTGATCAGTGAAATACATTTCCATTTTGTCAGAAATATGTTTCCATTTGTGATCATTATAGATTTTTTTATAGATTCAAATTCCTTGCAACATGATCTTTAGAACAAGATCAATCTTGAATATTTTTAAATTAGATTTCAAAATAACATGTTTCATAGTCTTCAAAAAATATCTCGTTTCATAGATTTTCACTTAGTTCAAAAAATAAATTTCACTAAGTTCATAGATATAAATTATTCCAAAGAATTGAAACATACATTTTGTAACGAGTGAAATCACTTCTTACAAACAAGTGAAATATAGTATTTCAATTGAATGAGTGTAATATATTTTCTGAAACTAGTGAAATGAGTGAAATCTATCTTTTGTAACAAGTGAAATCACTTTTATGAAACAAGTGAAATATAGTATTTCAATTGAATGAGTGTAATATGTTTTCTGAAACTAGTGAAATCTATCTTTTGTAACGAGCGAAAGCACTTGTAAAGAGATTGTTTTTGTAAAGAGTGAATCAGTTTTCCAAATCACAGAACTATGTTTTTTCAAACTTGTGAAATACTCATTTCGGAATGAGTGGAACTATATTCTTTCAAATGAGTGAAACAGTAAAAGTACTTTTTGAGATATATTTTGTAATGAGTGAAAACAGATCTCCAATTCAGCAAAATGCTTTTCTGAAACAAGTGAAATATAGTTTTTCAGTTGAGCTAGGGTAATGCGTTTTCTGAAATAAGTGAAATAAGTTGTTTGAAATAAGTGAAATATATCTTTTTGGTGTGAAGCGGCCTTTTTCATTTTTGTCATTTCACTCAATTTTAAGCTCGTTTAAATTATAGCATTGCAGTCTGCGTATTTCACTCAATTTTTTTGGTATGTTTGTCAAGATGGTTATTCCACTATGGCAACATGAGTGGAAGCAGTTTTATAAAATGAGTGAAATAAGTATTAAAATGAGTGAAAATTATTTTTTAATTGAGTGAAATATGTTTTTATATAATGAGTGAAATTTGTTTTATGAAATCAGTAAAAATAAAACTAGTTCAAATGTATCCATAATTGATCTTGTTCTGACGATCTTCTCGCTACGAATTCAAATATAAAAAAAGTTTCAAAACCGGAGATTTAGTTCAAAATATATATCGATCATTCAAAATATGACTACAAAATAAAATACCCACCTTTTGCATGGAGAGAGAGAATGCATGCAATTGTCCTTCTACCCACTCTCTGGCTCTCTCTGGTGTTAAAGCCGACACAAGCTGAAATACCATTGTACTCCCTCCATTCCACAATGTAGTGCTTCCTCTATCCACGTGTTTCAACTTTGACCATAAATTTAACTATCAAGACCGATTGCGGCGGGAGCAAAAATTATGTCAGTGAATTTGTATTCGAAAGAAGTTTTCAATTATATAATTTTTTCTCCCGCCGCAGTTGATCTCGTTGGTTAAATTTATGGTCAAAGTTGGACCTCGGGAAGCGCGGACGCACTATATTTTGGAATGGAGGGAGTATTCCTCTCTCCAAGCTTACGTACTACTCCCAATATAAGCAGTGGACGGCGGATGCTTCACCGCTGGCTCCCGACACCGGTAAATTTACTTAGTCGTATGGCGGTGGCATTGGATGATTTTGTTGAGTATATGTGTTATGTGTATATTGTGTATTGGGTCCGCCTCCTAGTTCCTTTGTATAGTTGAGGTCTGTGGCCCACCTTTGTACATCATATATATATGTCTATGCACGAGAGCAATATATTATGCAATTCATATATTCTACATGGTATCAGTTTCCGGGTTCTAACCCTAGCCTTCCGCATAGTACGCGGGTCCACCTCGAAGCGGTAACAACAGAGGCGACTGCGGCAATTGCAGGGCGATCGCATCAGGCGCTAGGGTTAGGGTTTCCGTGCGATGGTGGTGAGAATTCCGGTGGCTGGTGAAGGGGCGACGTCGCTCCCTTGCACGAGCAGATCGGCTGTTGACGTACGGCTGTGGCGGAGAAAGCTATGAGTGGTGGTGTAGCGACTCCAAGATCGACGGCGACAGCAAAGGTATCTTCAACCCGAAAGGCGGTGACTACACCGCGAGAGGCGACGGTGTCCTCTGTGAGGGCGGCGGAGGGCTCGCGGAGCAGGAACGAATCCAAATCACCGGCGGAGGGCAAGGGATCGGAGGAGGCAGCTCGCCTAGTAGCAAGGATGGGTGACCTAGTCTTAACAGAGAAAGGAGCTGCTGGATTTATCTTCAGCGCGGCTGGATAGGAGCACCCCAGGGCGACAAAGTGGGCGGTGGTAGGGAAGGCTTTCACCCCTCGAACTGTGAATTTCAAGGGGCTGGAGAAGGCCATGTACAAGGCATGGGGATTGCATCGCGAGGCTAAATTCAAGGAGATAGGGAGGAACATGTTTGAGGTGCACTTCGGCAGCGAGGGGGACTGGAAACATGCGTTAAACAACGGCCCGTGGCAATATGATTTTAATGTAATGGTGCTGAAGGAATATGAAGGCAAAGTTAGGCCGTCGGAGATGGTTTTTGATACGGTGGAGTGTTGGGTTCGGGTTACTGATCTTCCCTTAGATAGGAGATGCAAAGCATTTGGAGAGGCGCTGGGTAACTGGATCAGTAAAACAATGCAGGTGGATGTGGAGAAGGATGGCTTCACAAAAGGAACACAACTCAGAATTCGGACCAAATTGTCGATTTTCGAGCCACTTGTTAGAGGTTTTAACCTGAAGGAGTCAGAGGATGACATGGAGGGGGTATGGTATGACTTTGAATATGAGAAGATCCCACACTTTTGTTTTGACTGCGGTAGACTGGTACATGGAGTTGAGGGATGTCTACCCCCGGTGCAATCTGATCTTCAGTGGGGTGAGTGGCTGCGGGCATCACCAGGAAGATCCTCTTCTTTCAAGGAGGGGCCATCCAGAAGCACACACAGTGCTACCAGCTACAATAGTGCCAGGTCTAGTGATGGAGACATGAGCAGGAAGGGACATAAGGGAAGGAGTGGTGCGTTCGTTCATGATATACCAACTAAGAGGAATCTGAACAGAGAGTTTCATGGATCGGCCGATTCCTGCACTGGCGAGGAGGAAAGGCAAGATGAACATGAGGTGAACAGTCCCAGCAAAAATCGGCACTGGCCGGCGGGGCAGGGGGGACGGGACTTGCGTGATGATTTGGAGGAAAAGAGGGAAAAGGATCTGAGGAATGACTTGAAGCAACGGCAGTTGAATAGGTAGGCTGAACTCCGCAACCAATATAGGCAATAGAGGGAGAGAGACAATGAGGGTTTTGAAAACCATAGCAGATATAGGAAGAAGGAGCGGGTCAGTGGTAGATACATCCGGCTTCCTAGACAACAATATGTGCCAAGATCTCCGAGGAGCCCGGATCAGCACGGCTACATGGACAGGAAGAGGAGGCCAAAGCAGCAATGGGTAGTCAAGGGCGACCCTGACAGGCAAGTGGATAACGATAGTTTCATTCGCGATACTAGACAGAAGACGTCTAGTGTGTTTGACCGTATCGACGAGACTGACAGCAGAGCAGCGGACCCTGCGAGGCAGGACCGCCGGGCACAATGAATATCCTTGCCTGGAACTTTCGAGGACTGGGGTTGGACTCGATGGTTGGCGAACTGAGAGACCTGATCAGGTCCTACAACCCAGAGGTGGTGTTCTTATCAGAAACAAAGAAGAAGGCTCGTGCAATGGAAAGACTCAAGTGGAGTCTAGGGTTCAGGAGTGGGGTAGCAGTTGATTGCCAGGGCTTGAGTGGAGGTCTTGCGCTATGGTGGAGAGACAATGTGCAAGTTACAACCAGACCATGGTGCCAGTATTGAAGGAAATATGCCCTAGAGGCAATAATAAAGTTATTATTTATTTCCTTATTTCATGATAAATGTTTATTATTCATGCTAGAATTGTATTAACCGGAAACATAATACATGTGTGAATACATAGACAAACAGAGTGTCACTAGTATGCCTCTACTTGACTAGCTCGTTAATCAAAGATGGTTATGTTTCCTAACCATGGACAAAGAGTTGTTATTTGATTAACGAGATCACATCATTAGGTGAATGATCTGATTGACATAACCCATTCCATTAGCTTAGCACCCGATCGTTTAGTATGTTGCTATTGCTTTCTTCATGACTTATACATGTTCCTATGACTATGAGATTATGCAACTCCCGTTTGCCGGAGGAACACTTTGTGTGCTACCAAACGTCACAACGTAACTGGGTGATTATAAAGGTGCTCTACAGGTGTCTCCAAAGGTACATGTTGGGTTGGCGTATTTCGAGATTAGGATTTGTCACTCCGATTGTCGGAGAGGTATCTCTGGGCCCTCTCGGTAATGCACATCACATAAGCCTTGCAAGCATTGCAACTAATGAGTTAGTTGCGAGATGATGTATTACGGAACGAGTAAAGAGACTTGCCGGTAACGAGATTGAACTAGGTATTGAGATACCGATGATTGAATCTCGGGCAAGTAACATACCGATGACAAAGGGAACAACGTATGTTGTTATGCGGTCTGACCGATAAAGATCTTCGTAGAATATGTAGGAGCCAATATGAGCATCCAGGTTCCGCTATTGGTTATTGACTGGAGACATGTCTCGGTCATGTCTACATTGTTCTCGAACCCGTAGGGTCCGCATGCTTAAGGTTTCGATGACAGTTATATAATGAGTTTATGAGTTTTGATGTACCTAAGGAGTTCAGAGTCCCGGATGAGATCGGGGACATGACGAGGAGTCTCTAAATGGTCGAGACATAAAGATCGATATATTGGACGACTATATTCGGACATCGGAAAGGTACCGAGTGGTTCGGGTATTTTTCGGAGTACCGGGGAGTTATGGGAATACGGGGGAGAAGTATTGGGCCTTATTGGGCCATACGGGAAAGAGAGAGGGGCTGCCTAGGGCAGGCCGCGCGCCCCCCAAGGCCTAGTCCGAATTGGACTAGGGAGGGGCTGCGCCCCCTCCTTCCTTCCCTTCTCCCTTCCCCTTCCTTGTCTCCTACTCCTACTACATGGAAGGACTCCTAGTTGGACTAGGAAAGGGGGAATCCTACTCCCGATGGGAGGAGGACTCCCCTAGGGCGCGCCATAGAGAGGGCCGGCCCTCCCCTCCTCCACTCCTTTATATACGGGGGCAGGGGGCACCCCATAGACACACAAGTTGATCTTCGTGATTGTTCCTTAGCCGTGTGCGGTGCCCCCCTCCATCATATTCCACCTCGGTCATATTGTAGCGGTGCTTAGGCGAAGCCCTGCGACGGTTGAACATCAAGATCGTCACCACGCCGTCGTGCTGACGGAACTCTTCCCCGACACTTTGCTGGATCGGAGTCCGGGGATCGTCATCGAGCTGAACGTGTGCTAGAACTCGGAGGTGCCGTAGTTTCGGTGCTTGATCGGTCGGGCCGTGAAGATGTACGACTACATCAACCGCGTTGTCATAACGCTTCCGCTATCGGTCTACGAGGGTACGTAGACAACACTCTCCCCTCTCGTTTCTATGCATCACCATGATCTTGCGTGTGCGTAGGAATTTTTTTGAAATTACTACGTTCCCCAACAGTGGTATCAGAGCCTAGGTTTTATGGTTTGATGTTATATGCATGAGTAGAACACAAGTGAGTTGTGGGCGATATAAGTCATAATGCCTACCAGCATGTCATACTTTGGTTCGACGGTATTGTTGGATGAAGCGGCCCGGACCGACATTACGCGTACGCTTATGCGAGACTGGTTCTACCGCCGTGCTTTGCACACAGGTGGCTGGCGGGTGTCAGTTTCTCCAACTTTAGTTGAACCGAGTGTGGCTACGCCCGGTCCTTGCGAAGGTTAAAATGGCATCAACTTGACAAACTATCGTTGTGGTTTTGATGCGTAGGTAAGATTGGTTCTTGCTTAAGCCCGTAGCAGCCACGTAAAACTTGCAACAAACAAAGTAGAGGACGTCTAACTTGTTTTTGTCGGGCATGTTGTGATGTGATATGGTCAAGACATGATGCTAAATTTTATTGTATGAGATGATCATGTTTTGTAACCGAGTTATCGGCAACTGGGAGGAGCCATATGGTTGTCGCTTTATTGTATGCAATGCAATCGCCCTGTAATGCTTTACTTTATCACTAAGCAGTAGCGATAGTCGTAGAAGCATAAGATTGGCGAGACGACAATGATGCTACGATGGAGGTCAAGGTGTCACGCCGGTGACGATGGTGATCATGACGGTGCTTCGGAGATGGAGATCACAAGCACAAGATGATGATGGCCATATCATATCACTTATATTGATTGCATGTGATGTTTATCCTTTTATGCATCTTATCTTGCTTTGATTGACGGTAGCATTATAAGATGATCTCTCACTAAATTTCAAGATAAAAGTGTTCTCCCTGAGTATGCACCGTTGCCAAAGTTCGTCGTGCCCAGACACCACGTGATGATCGGGTGTGATAAGCTCTACGTCCATCTAAAATGGGTGCAAGCCAGTTTTGCACACGCAGAATACTCAGGTTAAACTTGACGAGCCTAGCATATGCAGATATGGCCTCGGAACACTGGAGACCGAAAGGTCGAGCGTGAATCATATAGTAGATATGATCAACATAGTGATGTTCACCATTGAAAACTACTCCATCTCACGTGATGATCGGACATGGTTTAGTTGATTTGGATCACGTGATCACTTAGATGATTAGAGGGATGTCTATCTAAGTGGGAGTTCTTAAGTAATATGATTAATTGAACTTAAATTTATCATGAACTTAGTCCTGGTAGTATTAGCATATCTATGTTGTAGATCAATAGCTCGCATTGTTGCTTCCCTATGTTCCTAGAGAAAAACTATGTTGAAAGATGTTAGTAGCAATGATGCGGATTGGATCCGTGATATGAGGTTTATCCTCATTGCTGCACAGAAAAAATATGTCATTGATGCACCGCTAGGTGACAGACCTATTGCAGGAGCAGATGCAGACGTTATGAACGCTTGGCTAGCTCAATATGATGACTACTTGATAGTTTAGTGCACCATGCTTAACGGCTTAGAATCGGGACTTCAAAGACGTTTTGAACGTCATGGACCATATGAGATGTTCCAGGAGTTGAAGTTAATATTTCAAGCAAATACCCGAGTTGAGAGATATGAAGTCTCCAACAAGTTCTATAGCTACAAGATGGAGGGGAATCGCTCAAGCAGTGAGCATGTACTCAGATTGTCTGGGTACTACAATCGCTTGAATCAAGTGGGAGTTAATCTTCCAGATAAGATAGTGATTGACAGAATTCTCTAGTCACCATCACTAAGTTAGTAGAACTTCGTGATGAACTATAATATGCAATGGATAACGGAAACAACTCCCAAGCTCTTCGTGGTGTTGAAATCAATGAAGGTAGAAATCAAGAAAACATCAAGTGTTGATGGTTGACAAGATCACTAGTTTCAAGAAAATGGCAAAGGGAAGAAGGGGAACTTCAAGAAGAACGGCAAGCAAGTTGCTGCTCAAGTGAAGAAGCCCAAGTCTGATCCCAAGCCTGAGACTAAGTGCTTCTACTGCAAAGGGACTGGTCATTGGAAGTGGAACTGCCCCAAGTATTTGGCGGATAAGAAGGATGGCAAGGTAAACAAAGGTATATTGGATATACGTGTTATTGATGTGTACTTTCCTAGTGTTTATAGCAACCCCTCGGCATTTGATACTAGTTCAGTTGCTAAGAGTAGTAACTCAAAACGGGAGTTGCAGAATAAACAGAAACTAGTAAAGGGTGAGGTGACGATGTGTGTTGGAAGTAGTTCCAAGATTGATATGATCATCATCGCACACTCCCTATACTTTCGGGATTAGTGTTGAAACTAAATAAGTGTTATTTGGTGTTTGCGTTGAGCATGAATATGATTTGATCATGTTTATTGCAATACGGTTATTCATTTAAGTAAGAGAATAAATTGTTGTTCTGTTTACATGAATAAAACCTTATATGGTTACACACCCAATGAAAATGGTTCGTTGGATCTCGATCGTAGTGATACACATATTCATGATATTGAAGCCAAAAGATGCAAAGTTAATAATGATAGTGCAACTTATTTGTGGCACTGCCGTTTAGGTCATATTGGTGTAAAGTGCATGAAGAAACTCCATGCTGATGGGCTTTTGGAATCACTTGATTATGAATCACTTGATGCTTGCGAACCATGCCTTATGGGCAAGATGACTAAAATGCCGTTCTCCAGAACAATGAAGTGTTGGAAATATGCCCTAGAGGCAATAATAAATTGATTATTATTATATTTCCTTGTTCATGATAATCGTTTATTATCCATGCTATAATTGTATTGATAGGAAACTCAGATACATGTGTGGATACATAGACAACACCATGTCCCTAGTAAGCCTCTAGTTGACTAGTTCGTTGATCAATAGATGGTTACGGTTTCCTGACCATGGACATTGGATGTCGTTGATAACGGGATCACATCATTAGGAGAATGATGTGATGGACAAGACCCAATCCTAAGCATAGCACTAGATCGTGTAGTTCGTATGCTAAAGCTTTTCTTATGTCAAGTATCATTTCCTTAGACCATGAGATTGTGCAACTCCCGGATACCGTAGGAGTGCTTTGGGTGTGCCAAACGTCACAACGTAACTGGGTGGCTATAAAGGTACACTACGGGTATCTCCGAAAGTGTCTGTTGGGTTGGCACGAATCGAGACTGGGATTTGTCACTCCGTGTGACGGAGAGGTATCTCTGGGCCCACTCGGTAGGACATCATCATAATGTGCACAATGTGATCAAGGAGTTGATCACGGGATGATGTGTTACGGAACGAGTAAAGAGACTTGCCGGTAACGAGATTGAACAAGGTATCAGGATACCGACGATCGAATCTCGGGCAAGTATCGTACCGATAGACAAAGGGAATTGTATACGGGATTGATTAAGTCCTTGACATCGTGGTTCATCCGATGAGATCATCGTGGAACATGTGGGAGCCAACATGGGTATCCAGATCCCGCTGTTGGTTATTGACCGGTGAACGTCTCGGTCATGTCTGCATGTCTCCCGAACCCGTAGGGTCTACACACTTAAGGTTCGATGACGCTAGGGTTATAAAGGAAGTTAGTATGTGGTTACCGAATGTTGTTCGGAGTCCCGGATGAGATCCCGGACGTCACGAGGAGTTCCGGAATGGTCCGGAGGTAAAGATTTATATATGGGAAGTCATGTTTTGAACACCGGAAAAGTTTCAGGGTTTATCGGTAATGTACCGGGACCACCGGGAGGGTCCCGGGGGTCCACCAAGTGGGGCCACCTGCCCGGGGGGGGGGGGGCACATGGGCTGTAGGGAGTGCTCCTTGGCCTACATGGGCCAAGGGAACCAGCCCCACAAGGGCCCATGGCGCCTAAGAGGTGGGAAGGGGGCAAACCCTAATGGGATATGGGCCTTAGGGCCCATATTGGTGCGCCTCCCTCTCCCATCCCCTCTTGGCCGCCCCTTGCTCCCCATCTAGGGCTGCCCTCCTAGGGGTGGGAACCCTAGAGGGGACGCAGCCCCTCCCCTTCCCTATATATATTGAGGCATTGGGCTGCCCACAGCACGTGATTCAATCTCTTGTTGGTGCAACCCTGCGTCTCTTCTTCCTCCTCTTCTGTGGTGCTTGGCGAAGCCCTGTAGGATAGCCACGCTCCTCCACCACCACCACGCCGTTGTGTTGCTGTTGGATGAAGTCTTCCTAAACCTCTCCCTCTCTCCTTGCTGGATCAAGGCATGGGAGACGTCACCGGGCTGTACGTGTGTTGAACGCGGAGGTGCCGTCCGTTCGGCACTAGGATCATCGGTGATTTGAATCACGACGAGTACGACTCCATCAACCCCGTTCACTTGAACGCTTCCGCTTAGCGATCTACAAGGGTATGTAGATGCAACTCTCCTTCCCTTTGTTGCTGGTCTCTCCATAGATAGATCTTGGTGACACGTAGGAAAATTTTGAATTTCTGCTACGTTCCCCAACAATGGTATCAGAGCCAGGTTTATTGCGTAGATTCTATGCACGAGTAGAACACAAAGTAGTTGTGGGCATTGATTTTGTTCAATATGCTTGCCGTTACTAGTCTTATCTTGATTCGGCGGCATCGTGGGATGAAGCGGCCCGGACCGACCTTACACGTACTCTTACGTGAGACTGGTTCCACCGACTGACATGCACTAGTTGCATAAGGTGGCTAGCGGGTGTCTGTCTCTCCCACTTTAGTCGGATCGGATTCGATGAAAAGGGTCCTTATGAAGGGTAAATAGAAATTGGCATATCACGTTGTGGTCTTTGCGTAGGTAAGAAACGTTCTTGCTAGTAACCCATAGCAGCCACGTAAAACATGCAAACAACAATTAGAGGACGTCTAACTTGTTTTTGCAGGGTATGCCATGTGATGTGATATGGCCAAAGGATGTGATGAATGATATATGTGATGTATGAGATTGATCATGTTCTTGTAATAGGAATCACGACTTGCATGTCGATGAATATGACAACCGGCAGGAGCCATAGGAGTTATCTTTATTTATTTATGACCTGCGTGTCAACTTAAACGTCATGTAATTACTTTACTTTATTGCTAACCGTTAGCCATAGTAGTAGAAGTAATAGTTGGCGAGGCAACTTCATGAAGACACGATGATGGAGATCATGATGATGGAGATCACGGTGTCATGTCGGTGACGATGATGATCATGGAGCCCCGAAGATGGAGATCAAAAGGAGCAAAGTGATGATGGCCATATCATTTCACTATTTGATTGCATGTGATGTTTATCATGTTTATACATCTTATTTGCTTAGAACGACGGTAGTAAATAAGATGATCCCTCATTAAAATTTCAAGAAGTGTTCTCCCCTAACTGTGCACCGTTGCTACAGTTCGTCGTTTCGAAGCACCACGTGATGATCGGGTGTGATAGATTCTAACGTTCACATACAACGGGTGTTGACGAGCCTAGGATGTACAGACATGGCCTCGGAACACATGCAAACACTTAGGTTGACTTGACGAGCCTAGCATGTACAGACATGGCCTCGGAACACAGAAGACCGAAAGGTCGAGCATGAGTCGTATAGAAGATACGATCAACATGAAGATGTTCACCGATGTTGACTAGTACGTCTCACGTGATGATCGGACACGGCCTAGTTGACTCGGATCATGTAATCACTTAGATGACTAGAGGGATGTCTATCTGAGTGGGAGTTCATAAGATGAACTTAATTATCCTGAACATAGTCAAAAGGATTTTACAAATTATGTCGTAGCTCGCGCTTTAGTTCTACTGTTTAGATATGTTCCTAGAGAAAAAATTAGTTGAAAGTTGATAGTAGCAATTATGCGGACTAGGTCCGTAAACTGAGGATTGTCCTCATTGCTTCATAGAAGGCTTATGTCCTTAATGCACCGCTCAGTGTGCTGAACCTCGAACATGGTCTGTGGATGTTGCGAACATCTGACATACACGTTTTGATAACTACGTGATAGTTCAGTTAAACGGTTTAGAGTTGAGGCACCAAAGACGTTTTGAAACGTCGCGAAACATATGAGATGTTTTGAGGGCTGAAATTGGGATTTCAGGCTCGTGCCCACGTCAAGAGGTGTAAGACCTCCGACGATTTTCTTAGCCTACATACTAAGGGAGAAAAGCTCAATTGTTGAGCTTGTGCTCAGATTGTCTGAGTACAACGATCATTTGAATCAAGTGGGAGTTGATCTTCCAAATGAAATAGTGATAGTTCTCTGAAGTCATTACCACCAAGCTGCTAGAGCTTCGTGATGAACTATAATATATCAGGGACATATATGATGATCCTTGAGATATTCGCGATGTTTGACACCACAAAGTAGAAATCAAGAAGGAGCATCAATTGTTGATGGTTGGTGAAACCACTAGTTTCAAGAAGGGCAAGGGCAAGAAGGGATACTTCATGAAACGGCAATTCAACTGCTGCTCTAGTGAAGAAACCCAAGGTTGAACCCAAACCCGAGACTAAGTGCTTCTGTAATAAGGGGAACAGCCACTGGAGCGGAATTACCCTAGAAACTTGGTAGATGAGAAGGCTGGCAAGGTCGATAGAAGTATATTGATATACATTGTGTTAATGTGTACTTTACTAGTACTCCTAATAGCACCAGGGTATTAGATACCGGTTCGGTTGCTAAGTGTTAGTAACTCGAAATAAAAGCTACGAACAAACGGAGACTAGCTAAAGGTGAGCTGACGACATGTGTTGGAAGTGTTTCCAATGTTGATATGGTCAAGCATCGTACGCTCCCTCTACCATCGAGATTGGTGTTTGCGTTGAGCATAGACATGATTGGATTATGTCTATCGCAATACAGTTATTCATTTAAGAAGAATAATGGTTACTCTGTTTATTTGAATAATACCTTCAATGGTCTTACACCTAAAATGAATGGTTTATTGAATCTCGGTCGTAGTGATACACATGTTCATGCCAAAAGATAGTAATGATAGTACCACCTACTTGTGGCACTGCCACGTAAGTCATATCGGTATAAAACGCATGAGGAAGCTCCATGTTGATGGATCTTTGGGCTCACTCGGTTTTTGAAAAGTTTGAGACATGCGAACCATGTCTATTGGTGTATATGCATGAAGAAACTCCATGCAAATGGACCGTTTGTACTCACTTGATTTTGAATCACTTGAGACATGCAAATCATACCACATGGGCAAGATGACTGAAAGCCTCGGTTTCAGTAAAATGGAACTAGAAAGCAACTTGTTGGAAGTAATACATTTTGATGTGTGAAGTCCAATGAGTGCTGAGGCATGTAGTGGATATCGTTATGTTCTTACTTCACAGATGATTTGAGTAGATGTTGAGTATATTTACTTGATGAATCACGAGTCTGAATTATTGAAAGGTTCAAGTAATTTCAGTGTGAAGTTGAAAGATCGTCGTGACAAGAGGATAAAAGATCTATGATATGATTATAGAGATGAATATCTGAATTACGAGTTTGGCACAAAATTAAGACATTGTGGAAATTGTTTCACAACTAATACAGCCTGGAACACCATAGTGTGATGGTGTGTCCGAACATCATAACTGCACCCTATTGGATATGATGCATACCATGATGTCTCTTATCGAATTACCACGATAGTTTATGGGTTAGGCATTAGAGACAACCACATTCACTTTAAAAGGGGCACCACGTAATTCCGATGAGGTGACACCGTATGAACTATGGTTCAGAGAAACCTAAGCTGTCATTTCTTAAAAGGTTTGGGGCTGCGACGCTTATGTGAAAAAGTTTCAGGCTGATAAGCTCGAACCCAAAGCGGATAAATGCATCTTCATAGGACACCCAAAATAGTTGGGTATACCTCCTGTCTCAGTTTCGAAAGCAATAAGGGATTGTTTCTAGAATCGGGTCCTTTCTCGAGGAAAAGTTTCTCTCGAAAGAATTGAGTGGGAGGATGGTGGAGACTTGATGAGGTTATTGAACCGTTACTTCAACTAGTGTATAGCAGGGCACAAAGAGTTGTTCCTGTGGCACCTACACCAATTGAAGTGGAAGCTTATGATATTGATCATGAGACTTCGGATCAAGTCACTCCCAAACCTCGTAGGATGACAAGGATGCGTACTACTTCTGATTGGTACGTAATCCTGTCATGGAAGTCATGTTGCTAGACAACAATGAACCTACGAGCTATGGAGAAGCGGTGGTGGGCCTGGATTCCGATAAATGGCTCGAGGCCATAAAAATCCGAGAGAGGATCCATGTATGAAAACAAAGTGTAGACTTTGGAAGAACTACTTGATGGTCGTAAGGCTATTAGGTACATATGGATTTTAAAAGGAAGACGGACAATGATGGTAAGTATCACCATTAAGAAAGCTCGACTTGTCGTTAAGATGTTTTCCGACAAGTTCAAGGAGTTGACTACGATAAGACTTTCTCACTCGTAGCGATGCTAAGAGTCTGTTGGAATTATATTAGCAGTCACTGCATTATTTATGAAATCTTGCAGATAGGATGTCAAAAACATTGTTTCCTCGACAATTTTCTTGAGGAAAGGTTGTATGTGATACAACCGGAAGGTTTTGTCAATCCTGAAATATGCTAATAAGTATGCAAAGCTCCAGCAATCCTTCTAAGGACCGGAGTAAGCATCTCGGAGTTGGAATGTATGCTTTGATGAGATGATCAAAGATTTTGGTGTATACAAAGTTTATGAGAAACTTGTATTTCCAAAGAAGTGAGTGGGAGCACTATAGAATTTCTGATGAGTATATGTTGTTGGCATATTGTTGATCAGAAGTGACGTAGAATTTCTGGAAAGCATATAGGATTATTTGGAAAGTGTTTTTCAATGGAAAGCCTGGATTGAGCTACTTGAACATTGAGCATCAAGATCTATAAGGATAGATCAAAACGCCTAATAGTACTTTCAAATGAGCGCATGCCTTGACGTGATCTTGAAGGTGTTCAAGATGGATCAGTCAAAGAAGGAGTTCTTGCCTGAGTTGTAAGGTATGAAGTTAAGACTTAAAGCTCAACCACGGCAGAATAGAGAGAAAGGAACGAAGGTCGTCCCCTATGCTTAAGACATAGGCTCTACAGTATGCTATGCTGTGTACCGCACCTGAAGTGTGCCTTGCCATGAGTCAGTCAAGGGGTACAAGAGTGATCCAAGAATGGATCACAGGACAACGGTCAAAGTTATCCTTAGTAACTAGTGGACTAAGGAATTTTTCTCGATTATGGAGGTGGTAAAAGAGTTCATCGTAAAGGGTTACGTCGATGCAAGCTTAACACCTATCCGGATAGCTCTGAGTAGAGATACCGGATACGTATAATGGAGCAACAATTTAGAATAGCTCCAAGTAGAACAGTTATTTGGAATAGCTCCAAATAGAACGTGGTAGCTACATCTAGGAGATGACATAGAGATTTGTAGAGCACACATGGATCTGAAAGGTTCAGACCCGTTGACTAAAACCTCTCTCACAAGCAACATGATCAAACCTAGAACTCATTGAGTGTTAATCACATAGTGATGTGAACTAGACTACTGACTCTAGTAAACTCGTAAGTGTTAATCACATGGCGATGTGAACTAGATTATTGACTCTAGTGCAAGTGGGAGACTGTTGGAAATATGCCCTAGAGGCAATAATAAATTGATTATTATTATATTTCCTTGTTCATGATAATCGTTTATTATCCATGCTATAATTGTATTGATAGGAAACTCAGATACATGTGTGGATACATAGACAACACCATGTCCCTAGTAAGCCTCTAGTTGACTAGCTCGTTGATCAATAGATGGTTACGGTTTCCTGACCATGGACATTGGATGTCATTGATAACGGGATCACATCATTAGGAGAATGATGTGATGGACAAGACCCAATCCTAAGCGTAGCACTAGATCGTGTAGTTCGTATGCTAAAGCTTTTCTTATGTCAAGTATCATTTCCTTAGACCATGAGATTGTGCAACTCCCGGATACCGTAGGAGTGCTTTGGGTGTGCCAAACGTCACAACGTAACTGGGTGGCTATAAAGGTACACTACGGGTATCTCCGAAAGTGTCTGTTGGGTTGGCACGAATCGAGACTGGGATTTGTCACTCAGTGTGACGGAGAGGTATCTCTGGGCCCACTCGGTAGGACATCATCATAATGTGCACAATGTGATCAAGGATTTGATCACGGGATGATGTGTTACGGAACGAGTAAAGAGACTTGCCGGTAACGAGATTGAACAAGGTATCGGGATACCGACGATCGAATCTCGGGCAAGTATCGTACCGATAGACAAAGGGAATTGTATACAGGATTGATTAAGTCCTTGACATCGTGGTTCATCCGATGAGATCATCGTGGAACATGTGGGAGCCAACATGGGTATCCAGATCCCGCTGTTGGTTATTGACCGGTGAACGTCTCGGTCATGTCTGCATATCTCCCGAACCCGTAGGGTCTACACACTTAAGGTTCGATGACGCTAGGGTTATAAAGGAAGTTAGTATGTGGTTACCGAATGTTGTTCGGAGTCCCGGATGAGATCCCGGACGTCACGAGGAGTTCCGGAATGGTCCGGAGGTAAAGATTTATATATGGGAAGTCATGTTTTGAACACCGGAAAAGTTTCGGGGTTTATCGGTAATGTACCGGGACCACCGGGAGGGTCCCGGGGGTCCACCAAGTGGGGCCACCTGCCCCGGGGGGCCACATGGGCTGTAGGGAGTGCTCCTTGGCCTACATGGGCCAAGGGCACCAGCCCCACAAGGGCCCATGGCGCCTAAGAGGTGGGAAGGGGGCAAACCCTAATGGGATATGGGCCTTAGGGCCCATATTGGTGCGCCTCCCTCTCCCATCCCCTCTTGGCCGCCCCTTGCTCCCCATCTAGGGCTGCCCCCCTAGGGGTGGGAACCCTAGAGGGGGCGCAGCCCCTCCCCTTCCCTATATATATTGAGGCATTGGGCTGCCCACAACACGTGATTCAATCTCTCGTTGGTGCAGCCCTGCGTCTCTTCTTCCCCCTCTTCTGTGGTGCTTGGCGAAGCCCTGCAGGATAGCCACGCTCCTCCACCACCACCACGCCATTGTGCTGCTGTTGGATGAAGTCTTCCTCAACCTCTCCCTCTCTCCTTGCTGGATCAAGGCATGGGAGACGTCACCGGGCTGTACGTGTGTTGAACGCGGAGGTGCCGTCCGTTCGGCACTAGGATCATCGGTGATTTGAATCACGACGAGTACGACTCCATCAACCCCGTTCACTTGAACGCTTCCGCTTAGCGATCTACAAGGGTATGTAGATGCAACTCTCCTTCCCTTCGTTGCTGGTCTCTCCATAGATAGATCTTGGTGACACGTAGGAAAATTTTGAATTTCTGCTACGTTCCCCAACATGAAGCAAGCAACAGATTTGTTGGAGATCATACATACTGATGTATGTGGTCCGATGAATATTAAGGCTTGCAGCAGGTATCATTATTTTCTGACCTTCACAGATGATTTGAGCAGATATGGGGATATCTACTTGATGAAACATAAGTCTGAAACATTTGAATAGTTCAAAGAATTTCAGAGTGAAGTGGAAAATCATCGTGACAAGAAAATAAAAGTTTCTATGATATGATCTCAGAGGTAAAATATTTTAGTTACAAGTTTGGCCTTCAATTAAAACAATGTGAAATAGTTTCACTACTCACGCCACCTGGAACACCATAGTGTAATGGTGTGTCTGAACGTCATAACCGTACTTTATTAGATATAGTGCGATCTATGATGTCTCTTACCGATCTACCACTATCGTTTTGGGGTTATGCATTAGAGACAGCTGCATTCACGTTAAATAGGGCACCATCTAAATCCGTTGAGACAACACCGTTTGAACTATGGTTTGGCAAGAAACCTAAGCTGTCATTTCTTAAAGTTTGGAGTTGCGATGCTTATGTGAAGAAGTTTCATCTCGATAAGCTCAAACTCAATTCGGAGAAATATGTCTTCATAGGATACCCAAAGGAGACAGTTGGGTACACCTTCTATCATAGATCCGAAGGCAAGACATTCGTTGCTAAGAATGGATCCTTTCTAGAGAAGGAGTTTCTCTCGAAAGAAGTGAGTGGGAGGAGAGTAGAAAACTTGATAAGGTAATTGTACCTTCTCCCTTATTGGAAAGTAGTTCATCACAGAAATCTATTCTTGTGACTACTACACCAATTAGTGAGGAAGCTAATGATGATGATCATGTAACTTCAGATCAAGTTACTACCGAATCTCGTAGGTAAACCAGAGTGAGATCCGCACCAGAGTGGTACGGTAATCCTGTTCTGGAAGTCATGTTACTAGACCATGACGAACTTGCGAACTATGAGGAAGCGATGATGAGCCCAGATTCCGCGAAATGGTTTGAGACCATGAAATCTGTGATATGATCCATGTATGAGAACAAAGTATGGACTTTGATGGATTTGCCCGATGATCGGCAAGCCATAGAAAATAAATGGATCTTCAAGAGGAAGACGGACGCTGATAGTAGTGTTATTATCTACAAAGCTAGACTTGTCGAAAAAGGTTTTGACAAAGTTCAAGGTGTTGACTACGATGAAATTTTCTCACTCGTAGTGGTGCTTAAGTCTGTCCAAATCATGTTAGCAATTGCCGCATTTTATGAAATCTGGCAAATGGATAACAAAACTGCAATCCTTAATGGATTTCTTAAAGAAGAGTTGTATATGATGCAACCAAAAGTTTTTGTCAATCCTAAAGGTGTTAACAAAATGTGCAAACTCCAGCGATCCATCTATGGACTGGTGTAAGCATCTCGGAGTTGGAATATACGCTTTGATAAGTTGATCAAAGAATATAGTTTTATACAGACTTGCGGTGAAGCCTGTATTTACAAGAAAGTGAGTGGGAGCACTACAACATTTCTGATAAGTATATGTGAATGACATATTATTGATCGGAAATAATGTAGAATTATTCTGCAAAGCATAAAGGAGTGTTTGAAAGGAGTTTTTCCAAAGAAAGACCTCGGTGAAGCTGCTTACATATTGAGCATCAAGATCTATAGAGATAGATCAAGACGCTTGATAAGTTTTTTCAATGAGTACATACCTTGACAAGATTTTGAAGTAGTTCAAAATGGAACAGTCAAAGAAAGAGTTCTTGCCTGTGTTACAAGATGTGAAATTGAGTAAGACTCAAAGCCCGACCACGGCAGAAGATAGAAAGAGAATGAAAGTCATTCCCTATGCCTCAGCCATAGGTTCTATAAAGTATGCCATGCTGTGTACCAGATCTATTGTATACCCTACACTGATTTTGGCAAGGGAGTACAATAGTGATCTAGGAGTAGATCACTGGACATCGGTCAAAATTATCCTTAGTGGAATAAGGATATGTTTCTCAATTATGGACGTGACAAAAAGGGTTCGTCGTAAAGGGTTACGTCGATGCAAATTTTGACACTGATCTAGATGACTCTAAGTCTCAATCTGGATACATATTGAAAGTGGGAGCAATTAGCTAAGAGTAGCTCCGTGCAGAGCATTGTTGACATAGAAATTTGCAAAATACATACGGATCTGAATATGGCAGACCCGTTGACTAAACTTCTCTCACAAGCAAAACATGATCACACATTAGTACTCTTTGGGTGTTAATCACATAAGCGATGTGAACTAGATTACTGAATCTAGTAAACCCTTTGGGTGTTGGTCACATGGCGATGTGAACTATGGGTGTTAATCACATGATGATGTGAACTATCGATGTTAATCACATGGTGATGTGATCTAGATTATTGACTCTAGTGCAAGTGGGAGACTGAAGGAAATATGCCCTAGAGGCAATAATAAAGTTATTATTTATTTCCTTATTTCATGATAAATGTTTATTATTCATGCTAGAATTGTATTAACCGGAAACATAATACATGTGTGAATACATAGACAAACAGAGTGTCACTAGTATGCCTCTACTTGACTAGCTCGTTAATCAAAGATGGTTATGTTTCCTAACCATGGACAAAGAGTTGTTATTTGATTAACGAGATCACATCATTAGGTGAATGGTCTGATTGACATGACCCATTCCATTAGCTTAGCACCCGATCGTTTAGTATGTTGCTATTGCTTTCTTCATGACTTATACATGTTCCTATGACTATGAGATTATGCAACTCCCGTTTGCCGGAGGAACACTTTGTGTGCTACCAAACGTCACAACGTAACTGGGTGATTATAAAGGTGCTCCACAGGTGTCTCCAAAGGTACATGTTGGGTTGGCGTATTTCGAGATTAGGATTTGTCACTCCGATTGTCGGAGAGGTATCTCTGGGCCCTCTCGGTAATGCACATCACATAAGCCTTGCATGCATTGCAACTAATGAGTTAGTTGCGAGATGATGTATTACGGAACGAGTAAAGAGACTTGCCGGTAACGAGATTGAACTAGGTATTGAGATACCGACGATCGAATCTCGGGCAAGTAACATACCGATGACAAAGGGAACAACGTATGTTGTTATGCGGTCTGACCGATAAAGATCTTCGTAGAATATGTAGGAGCCAATATGAGCATCCAGGTTCCGCTATTGGTTATTGACCGGAGACATGTCTCGGTCATGTCTACATTGTTCTCGAACCCGTAGGGTCCGCACGCTTAAGGTTTCGATGACAGTTATATAATGAGTTTATGAGTTTTGATGTACCGAAGGAGTTCGGAGTCCTGGATGAGATCGGGGACATGACGAGGAGTCTCTAAATGGTTGAGACGTAAAGATCGATATATTGGACGACTATATTCGGACATCGGAAAGGTTCCGAGTGGTTCGGGTATTTTTCGGAGTACCGGGGAGTTACGGGAATACGGGGGAGAAGTATTGGGCCTTATTGGGCCATACAGGAAAGAGAGAGGGGCTGCCTAGGGTAGGCCGCGCGCCCCCCAAGGCCTAGTCCGAATTGGACTAGGGAGGGGCTGCGCCCCCTCCTTCCTTCCCTTCTCCCTTCCCCTTCCTTGTCTCCTACTCCTACTACATGGAAGGACTCCTAGTTGGACTAGGAAAGGGGGAATCCTACTCCCGGTGGGAGTAGGACTCCCCTAGGGCGCGCCATAGAGAGGGCCGGCCTTCCCCTCCTCCACTCCTTTATATACGGGGGCAGGGGGCACCCCATAGACACACAAGTTGATCTTCGTGATCGTTCCTTAGCCGTGTGCGGTGCCCCCTCCACCATATTCCACCTCGGTCATATTGTAGCGGTGCTTAGGCGAAGCCCTGCGACGGTTGAACATCAAGATCGTCACCACGCCGTCGTGCTGACGGAACTCTTCCCCGACACTTTGCTGGATCGGAGTCCGGGGATCGTCATCGAGCTGAACGTGTGCTAGAACTCGGAGGTGCCATAGTTTCGGTGCTTGATCGGTCGGGCCGTGAAGATGTACGACTACATCAACCGCGTTGTCATAACGCTTCCGCTATCGGTCTACGAGGGTACGTAGACAACACTCTCCCTCTCGTTGCTATGCATCACCATGATCTTGCGTGTGCGTAGGATTTTTTTTGAAATTACTACGTTCCCCAACAAGTATTTCATCGACGCACAGCTTAACATAGATGGCAAAACCTGTAGATTCACTGGTTTCTACGGCGAGCCAAAAACGGAGCTGCGCAAAAAGAGTTGGGACGTGCTGCGATTCCTTCGTACTCAGGATGAGCTACCATGGCTATGTGTAGGAGATTTCAATGAGGTCCTTGAACAAGCTGAGCAAAGAGGAGGGAACCAACGGAGTTTTACGCAAATGGAAAGCTTTCAAGAATGCTTGTCCGACTGCGGGCTAGCTGAATTAGGCTTCCCAGGATATCCATATACCTGGGACAATAAACGTGAAGATGAGAATAATATTCAGTGCAGGCTTGATAGAGCTACATGTAATAACGGTTTCTTGACACTTTTCCCTGAGGTCGCGGTGGGTATGATGCGATGGTGCAGAAGGCCTGGTCTGAAGCAGGCGGTCGCGGGACAAATATTGCGAGTGTTTGCCAGAAACTTCAAGGAGTCTCGGGAGACCTGAAGCAATGGGGCCGCCGCATCTTTGGGTCGGTTAGGAGGCAGATTGTGAAGCTAAAAGAGCAGCTAAAAGATGCGAAAGAAAGGGCACTTGGCACTGGCCAAACTGCCGAGGTCAGAGAAATAGAGAGCAAGCTACGTGATGTCTTTGAACGCGAGGAAATTATGTACAAGCAACGATCCAGAGTAGGATGGCTCAAGGAGGGCGACCAAAATACACAATATTTTCATAACCGGGCATCCCACCGGAAGAGGGAAAACACAGTACGAGCTTTGCGCAAGGAGGACGGGTCCAAGTGCACTTCAAATGACGAGATGAGGGAGATGGCTGCATCTTTCTACCACAAGCTTTTCACATCGGAGGGATCTAATCCCGCTGATAACATATTCCAACTCTTTCCGGGGGTGATATCGGAAGGTATGAATGAAATGCTTACGGCTGCAATAATGGAGACGGAAATAGAGACAACCCTGTTCCAAATGGGTCCGACGAAAGCCCCGGGGCCTGACGGGTTGCCAGCGCTATTCTACCAATGCCACTGGGCGATGGTTAGAGAGGACGTGTGCACAGCAGTGCGGGACTTCCTCCGTGGTGTGGCGACGCCAGATTCTTTCAATGATACAATAGTCGTCATGATTCCCAAGGTGAACTCACCGAAGTTATTAACACAATTCCGCCCGATTAGCTTATGCAATGTTTTGTACAAGATCGCGGCGAAGGTACTTACAAATAGACTAAAGGTGATCCTGCCGGTTCTTATCTCCGAGGAGCAAAGTGCCTTTGTGCCGGGGAGGTTGATCACGGACAATGTCCTAGTAGCGTATGAGTGTGTACATGCAATCAGGACACGAAAGAGGAAAAACCCTTTGTGCACTGTTAAGCTAGATATGATGAAGGCATATGACCGGGCGGAGTGGATATTCCTAGAGAAGGTATTGAGGAAGCTCGGATTCGCGGAGGGCTGGGTAGCGATGGTTATGAGGTGTGTGACAACTGCAAGGTTTGCAGTCAAGCTCAACGGGGGCTTATCCCGGAGGTTCGTGCCATCTAGAGGGCAACGGCAGGGTGACCCGCTCTCCCCATATTTCTTTCTGTTTTGTGTGGAAGGTTTCTTTGCTCTTCTTAAGCATGCACAGCAAGAGAACAAGATCAAAGGAGTGTCATTTGGGAGCACTGGCCCCCATGTAACACACCTACTTTTTGCTGACGACAACATAGTATTTCTGGAAGGGTCTCAAATGACGCTACGAACTTTGAGGGACATTTTGGCTGAGTACGAGATGGCCTCGGGTCAGAAAGTAAACCTTGAGAAATCTTCCATATTCTCTGGGAAAGGTTGCAAAGATGAGGACAAGGTGGGACTCAAACAAGCCATTGGGATCAACTCCGAGGCGTTGAGCGAAAGGTACTTGGGACTTCCAACACTAGTTGGTAAGTCAAAAGAGGGTACGTTCAAATATGTAAGGGAATGTGCAACTGGGAAGGTGTCTGGGTGGAAAGGTCAAGGACTGTCTAAGGTGGCAAGAGAAGTCCTGGTTAAGTCGGTGCTCCAGTCTACTCCAAATCACACCATGAGCTGTTTTCACCTCACAAAGAAGATGTGCGGGAACCTGAAATCAATCTCTTCGAAATTCTGGTGGGGTGCGGCAAATGGTGAGAGGAAAGTGCACTGGATTTCTTGGGACAAAATGTGCCATGCTAAGAGAGAAGGGGGCATGGGCTTTCGTGATACGGAGGCATTTAACCAAGCTTTGCTTGCTAAACAAGCTTGGAGGATTCTGCAGACCCCTGACTCTCTATGCGCCCGTGTCCTCAAGGCACATTACTTCCCGGAGGGGTGTATCATGTCAGCCACGTGTCCAAGTGGGGGCTCCTTCACCTTCAGAAGCATTCTGTATGGGAGAGACCTATTGCGTGAGGGGCTGGTATGGAGGATCGGAGATGGAACTTCTATCAATGTGCACCACGACAACTGGATCCCGAGGCAAGGAAGTCTTAAGCCGCTGGGACAGATCCATGTCCAGGGCGTACAAAGGTGGCCGACCTGCTTGGTCCAACAGGTGATAGTTGGGACGAACACAAGGTCCAAGAGATGTTTTCACCTGATGATGTATGCGATATAAAACAGATTGTGGTGGGAGGACCGGGACGACCGACTATCTGGCATGGAATTTCACGAAGAACGGCCAGTTTCCAGTTAAGTCGGCGTACCACCTGCGAATGAGTCTTCAGAGTGCTCGAACCAGATAGCCGGGTTTGTCATCTTCTCTTCAGAAGCACCGCACATGGCTAGCACTCTAGGGCACGAACGCGCCGGGCAAAGCAAAGATCCACATGTGGAGGTTAATGCGTAATGGACTGGCCGTTGGAGCCGAGTTGCACCGGAGAAGGATTAAGGGCGGGGTGTTTTGTGTCGCATGTGGTAGGGAGGAGACCATTTTTCATCGATTCTGGGCTGCCCACACTCAAAACTCTTCTGGCGTGTGTTGAAGGAAGATCTGGATGCCCCCGTCTTCACTCCACCGGTGATGGACGAGTCCTTCGCCGCCATATCGGCATGGATGCAACAGTGGATGGCCAAGGCAGGTGACGAGGAGAGAGAGACGATGGTTCAGGCGCTATATGGACTGTGGCTCACTCGAAACGAGGCGCGAGACGGTAAGCGGATTGCGGAGGCGAGGATAGTGGCCGACAAGGTGATGGCTCATATCAAGGAGTGGAAGGAGGTGCATCACAGAACTACTACGAGAGGAGGCCCAAAGGTGATTGAGGCGTGGAGGCCACCGGCTACTGGATGGATAAAAGCTAACGCAGATGGAGCTACAACGAAGACAGGTCATAGCGGGGGAGGAGGAGTGGTTCTTCGGGATCACAATGGTGCATACAGAGGAGGGGTGATGGCGTTTCTCCCAGGAATCTCTGACCCTCAAACACTTGAGGCTATGGCTAGCAGACAGGCGGTCCGCTTTGCAAATCAGAGGGGGTTTCAACGCATACACCTCGAGCTGGATAGCAAGGATGTGGTGGCAATGATAAATGAAGAAATGAAGAACCTCTCTGCGGTCGGGCCACCTGTGGAGGAAGTGAAGGCACTCCTACGAACGACTCAGGACTACAAAGTGAGTTGGGTGAGAAGAACTGCTAATGGTGCAGCGCATAAATTAGCAAAGGAGGGGATTAGCATTGCTAGGAATAATGTGTGGCCTTCTGAGCCACCAGATTCGATCCTGCAGATTGTTGCAGATGAGATTCCGGGTTTTGTTTAAGGTTTAATTTTGTTTGTTTTGGAGCAGATGAGACTGCTTGCACGACTTGGGAACCTGTGGACCTCTATTTGTTTCATTGAATAAATGCTTTACCCCTAAAAAAACCCTAGCCTTCCGCCGCCGCCGCCGCCCTCTCTCTTCCTACCAATCGCTTCGATGATGGCCTCCGCATTGTCGCCGCCTCCGCCACCGCGATCTCTGCCTGCCCCGGCCGCCGCTTCGGCCTCTAACCCCACCGCTGCCGCTCACTACGGCGCTACCCCTCCACCTCCGCATGGATACGGGGCTCCCATGTCCTGGTTGGGGCACCAGTCAGCGGGTCAACATCCGCCTGTGGAGCAGCCAACGAGCCAGCCTTGTTTTGCTTCCTTGCAAGGCTATGCATACGGCCATGCGAACGGCGCCATGCAAGGCCAGCCAATGGATCAACCTTGTTTTGCCTCGCTGCCCTTGCATGGCTATGCGTACAGTGCCATGCAAGGCGCGTCGCCCGCGATGCCATCAGGTGCGCCGCCCGATCCACTCGCCTGCGACTGCCAACCGCATTGCTGCTGCTGTCCAACCGCGTCGACCGCGCCGACCGTCACTGTTGGACCAGCGATGGCGTCCGCGGGCCCGTCCGCCGCCGTCTCTGCCTTCCCGCCGCCAGTGCCCTCTGGCGCGGCTCCGCCATCGGCCCCACCGTCGTACGGGGCGGCTGCCACCTACGACGCGCCCGTTCCCACGTACGGGGCATACGGCGCTCCGCCCGCTTCCATGTCCGGGTCTCCTTCTGCGTACGGGACTCCGCCAGCGTACGAGTCTCCCGGGTACTGGTGGGGGTCGTCAGCGGGCCACTCGCTGCCCGTGGCCCCCCCGGCGCGCCCGGCCCCCTCGGCGCATCATGCGTACTACGCGGCTCCGTGGCCATATGGCACCACAGCTGAGCGGCGGTTACGGCTTTTCCATGGTGTCTTCGCCCCCCTCGTCGGCCCTGCCGCCGGCGCCTTGGGACCCGGTGCTACTCACCGGGCTGCATGCCGCTCCTACGCTGAACAACTACACTGAAGGTGGTGATTGGTACATGGACACCGGTGCCACGGCTCACATGTTTGCTCATCCTGGTAACCTTGCCTCCTTCACTCCTGTCTCTACCGATCGCCGCATCATTGTCAGTGACGGTTCCACACTTCCTATCACACATGTTGGGCACACTTCTTTTACTTCTACTTCTACGTCTTTATTTTTGTCTAACATACTTGTGTCTCCTCATCTTATTAAGAATCTTATCTCCGTTCGTTGTTTCACTCGTGAAAATCATGTCTCTGTTGAATTTGACGAGCTTGGTTTTTGTGTCAAGGACGTTCGAACCAGGATGGTACTCCATCGATGTGATAGCCTCGACAAGCTCTATCCGGTACATTTGCCCTCATCCACCACCACCGCACCGGTCGCTCTCTCTGCTGGAGTTGATCTCTGGCACGCTCGCTTGGGTCACCCCAACCAAGTCACACTTCATCATATTCTTAGGAGTTTCAGTTTCAGTTGTCATAAGATTAAGGATCACACCTGTCATGCCTGTCGTGTTGGCAAACATGTTCGCCTCCCATTCAATAACTCCACCATCATAGCTTCTTTTCCTTTTCAGTTGATCCATAGCGATGTGTGGACCTCTCCGGTTCCTAGTAATTCGGGCTATTTATATTATCTGGTTATTCTTGATGATTATTCTCATTATGTGTGGACTTTTCCTTTGCGCAGAAAGTCAGATGCACTCTCCACTTTGACGTCTTTTTACTCCTATGTCAACACGCAATTTGGGCGTCTCATCCTTACTCTTCAGACTAACAATGGAAAAGAGTTCGACAACCTTACTTTTCGCACTTTTGTGACGCCCGGATAATTAGGCTACAGTAATCTCACGATAATGATGCCACGTCACCATGGTTACTGTTGTTAATCTTGCGGTGAATCACGCCCCTTTCGAATTCTAATTTAAAATAAAGTTAAACGATAAAAGTTTTCTAAAGTCAAATAAAAAATGTTCAAAGTGTAGCAAATAAATCATATATGATAATGGCGGTGAATCCAAATTTTTATAAAATGCTTAGATACACTAAATGATAGAAACAATAGCTGAAATATTTATTTAATCGTCACTTAAATGATTAAATTATTGAAAACTACTTTTAATAAATAAAAGGATAATTGTGGCAGTAATATAATTGCTACCACTAATTTAGGTGCTAGAATTACATTTCATAAAACTAAAATAATACGAATTAAAATAGTAAAAGAAAATAGATAAAAGAAAAATGTTAAAAACAGAAAAACAAAAGAAAAAAATATATAAAAGAGAATCCCCCTCCTCACTGGGCCACGGCCCAGATGGCCTCGGGGCCTAACAGGCCGGCCCATCCCGCCGCCTTAACCCCCCACTCCCCCGTGACCTAGGCCACCGACACCACACTCGCTCCCCCACTCCCCCTCGTTTGGATCTGGATCGGGAGGAGCCCGATCCCCTCGTCCCTCCACCCTGACGGCGCCGATCGCCGCCGCCCGGAGCTTCCCCGCCGGACCTCCCTCGCCGACTTGCCTCCTCTATGCCCGTCGTCCCCGACCTCCACCCCGCGCCCCGCTGCCACTCCCCTACCGGCCCCGTGAGCACGCCCCGAGCCTCTCCTCTTCCCTTGCTCGCTGCTGCTCCGGTGCGGCGTTGCCCGCGCCACCACGCGGCCGCCGCCCTCCTCCGTCCCTGGTCGCGGCCACGCACATGCGCACCCGCCTCCCACACGCCTCTGCTCGCAGCTCCACCGGCGTCCGCCACCGCTGCCCCTGACGCCGTTCTCCGGCCACACCCCGCAGTCGCCTCGCTCCCGCTCGGGCGACGCCGCGCATGGGGCTCGCCCCTGTCGGGTGCCCGCACCCGTGCCTCACGCCACGCCTGGGCCGCCCCCCGCTCCTCTGCCGCTGCTACCTCCTCCGCCGCGGCCCTGTCCGCCGCTCGCCTCGCCTAGCCACCGCGCGCACACGCACACACACGCACACCACCCAGTGCCCCTCCTCCTCTCGCCGCGCTCACCGCCCCACCGGGCTCCGGCGTGCGCGCCCGCCGCTGAGCCCGCTCTGCCCACGCTGTTCACTCGCTGCGCCTATGCACCCGCGCCCCCACGCGCCCGCCTGCGCTCGCTACCTTCCACCCGCGCCCGCCTTTGGCTGCTGCCGTCGACCGCGCCTCGCTGTGTCGTCCCGCCTCCACCGCTCTTCCCCCCGCGCATCGCGCTCGCCGCCCTTGCTCTACGGCCTCGCCACCTTGCTCCCGCTCCGCCGCAGCCGCTGCCTGCTGCTGCTCGGGCCGGCAAGCCTCGCCGTGGCTGGCCTGGGCCAGTGCCCAGGCGGGCTAGCGCCCATGCGCTCGTAACCACCGCCCGCACCCCATTAAGGCCCTCTAGGACACTGACTAGTGGGCCCCTACCCCAGAACGAAAATATTTTTTTAAAAGGAAACTAAAAGTAAATAAATAATAAATAAATAAATAAAAATATTAATTAAATAACTAATTAAAATAATCAATTAACTTAATTAATTAAACTAATCAATTAACTAACCTAATTAAACTGTTAGTTAATTAACTAATCAGTCAATGACAGTGGGGCCCACCCCTAATTAATCCTGTTTGGGTTAATTAAAATGTTTAATTAAAATGTGTCACTGACTAGTGGGACCCACTGGTTAGGTTGACCAGTCAACCCCCGTTGACTGCTGACGTCAGCATGACATCATGCTGATGTCATAAATCCAATTTTGAAATAAATTAAATTATTAATTAAATTCCAAAAATTAATAAATTATTTTAAAATTAATATAAAATAAACTGTAACTCGGATGGAAAAACTTTGTACATGAAAGTTGCTCAAAACGACGAGACGAGCCCGGATACGCAGCCCGTTCGTCCGCCACACACTCCTAGCATATCAAACACGCAACTTTCCCCCTCCGGTTCACCGGTCTGAAAACGCGAAACACTGGGGATACTTTCCCGGATGTTTTCCCCCTTCGCCGGTATCACCTCGTACTGCGTTAGGTCACCCCTAGCGCCGCGTATTGCCATGTTATGCTTTGTGAGACTTTGATTGCTCTGTTATTTATTATGTTCCCCCTCCGTCACTTCTTTCCGGTAGACCCCGAGATTGACGTCGCTGCTGCCCTGATCGACTACGGTGTTGACGGCCCCTCTCTCTTGCCAGAGCAACCAGACAAGCCCCCCTGATCACCAGATATCGCCTACTCTTCTCTATACTGCTTGCATTAGAGTAGTGTAGCATGTTACTGCTTTCAGTCAATCCTTAACTGCTGCATAGCCTGTCCTTGCTACTACTGTTGTTACCTTTACCTGCTATCCTACTGCTTAGTATAGGATGCTAGTGTTCCATCAGTGGCCCTACACTCTTATCCGTCTACCACGCTATACTACTGGGCCGTGATCACTTCGGGAGGTGATCACGGGCATATACTATGTACTTTACACTGTTACATTACCTGAGGTACTGTTCGGAGTTGGGGGGTGGAGGGGCAGGTGGCTCCATCCCGGTAGAGGTGGGCCTGGGTTCCCGACGGCCCCTGACTGTTACTTTGTGGCGGAGCGACAGGGCAGGTTGAGACCACCTAGGAAAGAGGTGGGCCTGGCCCTGGTCGGCGTTCGCGGATACTTAACACGTTTAACAAGATCTTGGTATTTGATCTGAGTCTGGCCACTGGCCTATACGCACTAACCATCTACGCGGGGACAGTTATGGGCACTCAACATCGTGGTATCAGCCGAAGCCTTCGTGACGTCAGCGACTGAGCGGCGCGCGCCGGATTGGACCGTAAGCCTGCTCTTGTATTAAGGGGCTAGTTCTGCTTCTGGTCGCCCTCGCAACGTGCAGGTGTGCAATGGGAGATGGGCCCAGACCCCTGCGCATAGGATTTAGACCGGCGTGCTGACCTCTCTGTGGTGCCTAGGTAGGGCTGCGACATGTTGATCTTCCGAGGCCGGGCATGACCCAGGAAAGTGTGTCCGGCCAAATGGGATCGAGCGTTTTGGGTTATGTGGTGCACCCCTGCAGGGAAGTTAATCTATTCGAATAGCCGTGATCTTCGGTAACAGGACGACTTGGAGTTGTACCTTGACCTTATGACAACTAGAACCGGATACTTAATAAAACACACCCTTCCAAGTGCCAGATATAACCGGTGGTCGCTCTCTCACAGGGCGACGAGGGGAGGATCATCGGTTAGGTTTATGCTATGCGATGCTACTTTGTGAGCTTACCATCTACTCTCTTCTCCATGCTGCAAGATGGAGGTGGCCAGAAGCATAGTCCTCGACAGGATTAGCTATCCCCCTCTTATTCCGGCTTTCTGCAGTTCAGTCCACATATGATACCCTTATTCCATTTGATACCAATGCATACATATGTAGTGTAGCTCCTTGCTTGTGAGTACTTTGGATGAGTACTCACGGTTGCTTTGCTCCCCCTTTTCCCCCTTCCTATACTCGATTGTTGCGACCAGACGATGGAGCCCAGGAGCCATACGCCACTGTCGATGACGACTACTACTACTCGGGAGGTGCCTACTACTACGTGCAGCCCGCTAACGACGACCAGGAGTAGTTTAGGAGGATCCTAGGCAGGAGGCATGCGCCTCTTTCGATCTGTATCCCAATTTGTGCTAGCCTTCTTAAGGCAAACTTGTTTAACTTATGTCTGTACTCAGATATTGTTGCTTCCGCTGACTCGTCTATGATCGAGCTCTTGTATTCGAGCCTTCGAGGCCCCTGGCTTGTAATATGATGCTTGTATGACTTATTTTATTTGTAGATTTGTGTTGTGATATCTTCCCGTGAGTCCCTGATCTTGATCATACACGTTTGCGTGTATGATTGGTGTACGATTAAATCGGGGGCGTCACAAGTTGGTATCAGAGCCGACTGCCTGTAGGAATCCCCCTTCCACACTCCTTGGTCGAAGTTGAGTCTAGACTTTATAATTTTTTACTAACATGGCTGTGCGGCCCATGGGCCCACGTTGCCATTGGGTGGTATTAGGATCTTTTACTCCTCGATCCTTACTCTGGGACTCTGAACTCTCTTCTATTCGGGTTAAATGAATTTTGCTAAATCTAACATTAGGATCTCGTTATCACTTTCTCCCGGAGAGCCCTTCATTACAGATGATCGACTACTTCAACAGAAGATTCTGATAATACTCTCCGATGTTCTCCCGAAACTTTGTGCCATTGCTTTTGCAATTCCCTACCACCGAAAAATCCCTATGGATAAATACTTACACCTATCGTTCTTACTTTTATTCCCAGTTGGTCTTGTTATTACAAGATACCCCGAAATACTCGTCGTTGTTTCGATAATCCTTTGAGCTTGCTGCCTTGTTGTTCTTTGTCACCTGAATACCCCTACGGATAATTCTCGCACTTATCGAGTATCCGCTCATCCCCCAGTTGTTCATGTGTTTCACAATGGTCATCGAAATACTATTCGATCCTCCAAAAATCCTTAGTAGCTTATTCCTCTGCAATACTTGTCTGCTTGCATGATGGATGCTTTCCATATGTCTGGCAATATTCGTCAGTATCCTTAGACACTGTCATTTTGATCCCTTTGATTCAACATGAGTGCGAATGCACGCAATCATTAGTTGATCCTTTTAAATTATCTTTCCGGCTCAGACGTCATTTTAAACATGAGCTGGTTCTCAACAAATCCAATTGCCGTCGATTGTACCCCTAAGGCTATTCAACTTATCCATCCCTAATTAGAACATTGCTTCTGATCCCTTGATTTGAAAATCATAATTCCTTTGCATTTGAGCTCTAGATTAGTCAGTTGTTTCCATAATCCAATGCCTTTGCATTGTTACTTCCTCTGGTTGTGTGCCGATGCTCTCGTCAGCTTTGTTATGGACCGGTAGACCCTTTAATGGATTTTATCCGATAGCGTCCTTCATATTCAATAACCTTGTGAGCCTTCCCTCGGATACATAATGCCTTTGGTAAATGGTATCATCTACTTTCTCAACCTTGCTCTACTTTCGAGCTTGTGATATTTACTCTTGAAACTTGTGGTATATGTTTCCACGATACCTTGAAGGGTTGAACCTATACCTTCTCTAAAACCGTGTGAACCCAAAAGATCTCACAGGTCATACTTATCTGGTATTGCACCAGGTAAAAACTTTCAACAGTAATGTCATTTTTGAAATACGAGAGGTGAATGAAAGGTTATGCGTTGAACAAGTGGGGGTCGACCTTGAACTTTGTGTTCATGCCCATGGACACGATGTAGATCCTATCATAGAAGCTTCTTGTAATAATAACTATTTCCTTGATATCAAATCATCTGGTATCTATGTATTGATCATTTGCAATCGTGGTCCCAACCACATTTTCTCATTGATTCCCTTTCTCAGACAAGTTAAAGCACTTGTCTTTTGTTGATCAATACATCTCCTCAACCTCTATTTTTGATCTTCCTCGAGTATTAACCTCTGGTATCTCGAGAACTGTGTTGCTCCCCGTGAGTCTTCATCTAGTATTGCTTCTCACCGATCTCAGATTCCCCCCAGATTCTGGGTTATTAGTCACTCAAGAACACGGATAAGTGAATCGATTCAGCACTCTGATTCAATAACTCTAAGTAATTCCTGTTGCTTACGAGTTTAATAATCCTTCAAGTCATTCCTAGCCTTATCGGCTATATCATTATCGGCTGATTTTAACTGTGCTATCTGGTCCTTATTCCCAGAACACAACTTTCGACGATGAGCTAAGCTTACGTCAATTTCCTCGTCTTATCATTCCACCTCGAACAACAAGCTTGATTCTGAGTTGGTGTCATATCTGTGGTTCAAATAATCTTTTGCTGCATCAGTCCTTTTACTTGATGTAGAGGATGTTTGATTACATCTTCATGAGATTTCTCGACAAATGTGTCGTGATCATCATCAACATTCTGAGCTCTTTCAAGATATTTATCAAACTCTTGATGAGAAATACCATCCTTGCCCTCGATGATTGTGTTATCATCGACAACATCCTTGTCTTCCTTCGACACAAGTGTGTTCATGTTTTATGTTATACCTTGAGCTCCTCGCTATCTAGCTCATGTTATGTTTTACCTTGGAGTATTACCATCTCTTTTTGTTAATAATGTGGTGAGAATTTCACCACCTCTTAAGAATTCTTGATATAATAATACTTCTCGCCATCTCCGTGCATTCCTTGGTCTTCGTGTTGTTCTTAACCGGAATACCGACAATTGAGCTATGATGTGTGAATTCAAAACTTCTAGCAACCCTATTGCTTTGAAGTGAATGGGTGATGGTTTCATTCTAAGTCTTTCGATAATTGGATCACCATTCTAACTTTGGTCGTGCAACCCAACCCATATTTCGAGTGCACCTTTCAACCAATGTTTAATTGTGTATGTTTTCCTCGAGCATACATCATTATATAATTGGATTTGACAAATGTTATCTCCTTGTTCACCTACTTGTGGAAATCCATATTTTGAAAATCTCAATGAATTGTCGTTGAGTCCATCAGCCACATCCTCTTCCTCTCCTTGGTTACTGATGAACTCTTGTTTTGGAACTTGCTTCCATAGTTCATTTCCCCGAGAATCTTACAATGTCACCTCAACAATTTGTGTTGCACCTTTCTTCTCAGGCATCCTGAGTCTAAGGTATCCTGACACCAGTCAGATCTGAATCTCGGTCAGATATGATGGTTGGAACATATTTTCAAGAGTTATAAAACTGGTCCCTATATGCCCCGGTAAGGTGATGTCATGCCTAGCACACCTGGCGAGAGGACCTAGTGTTATAGTTTCCTTTTTAACAAGGTTAATCATTTTCCATGAGGAAATTGAATGCCTTGTTTAATAAGTTTATCCTAATGGATCCTTTGTGTATCCAAAGTCCGAACTTTGTTTGAAGACCATGTCAATGCTATCCCGAAGCATGTCTGTGGTACTCTGATTTTCAATAAGAGCAACTTTCCCAAAATGGTTTTCTACATAATATCCTGTCATGGATATCATGCTCTGCTTGACCTTGGGAAGGATATACCCCCGAAATATGTGTGTATACACATTTTCCTTTCCATTGTTCTGTTTAAACCTAATAATCAGTTTTCCTTTCCATTGGTTTGTTTAAACCTTCTTGTGATCTATATGATCTGAGCAGTAATATTCTCCTGCTTATGTAAACACCTCGGTGTACAACTCTATCAGTAAGACCCTGTTACTATTATTGATGACATTCCGATAGCCACCGATGGACGAGAACATTGCCTATTGGTCTGCCTCGTTCAACGAGCAGGAAAATGGTTCTCTTCATCCCTCACGCTTGGTACCGACGTTGTTGCCGACATAACTGATAGGCTGTTCTCTGACATGCCTTGCTATCATGATCGTACAAGATGGCCTCGTCCTTCCTGCTATTAACACACATGGTGGGCCCATAACCCACAGTTCCACAGGATCGAAACCTGACTCTCCTGTACACCATGTTGTCAAAGTTATTCCTCGCACTTGACTTTGTATGTAATTCACGGGCCACCTGCCTACTGATCTATTCTGGTATCAGACGCAATACTTATTCACGTTGCTCTGAAACCCTTTCACCTTCTGACTAGGCATTGAATGATTGCCTGGCTGCTTGAAACTTCTTATTGGACCTTTGAACTTTACTCTCGATGTGTTTTAATTGTTCAACTCGAGAGGTACTCATATGCTCATTCATGGGATAATCCCAGATTATTACCCTTATAGTATTCTGTCGTTGCCGATCTGCCCCGTTACCTATTCGTAAGTACGAAGGAACCCCCAAGAAAGGATGACGACTTCATAATGGTGACCTGAAGCAGTGGAATGAAGACATCAACGTAATGGATTGACCTCTTCGAGGAGAGCAACCAAAACCGACAAGATTCGTTAGAATTTCGTAACCAGATCTTTCCCCTTACTCCACCCCTTAAAATCTCGGGACGAGATTTCTTATAGTGGAGGAGAATTGTGACGCCCGGATAATTAGGCTACAGTAATCTCACGATAATGATGCCATGTCACCATGGTTACTGTTGTTAATCTTGCGGTGAATCACGTCCCTTTCGAATTCTAATTTAAAATAAAGTTAAACGATAAAAGTTTTCTAAAGTCAAATAAAAAAATGTTCAAAGTGTAGCAAATAAATCATATATGATTATGGTGGTGAATCCAAATTTTTATAAAATGCTTAGATGCACTAAATGATAGAAACAATAGCTGAAATATTTATTTAATTGTCACTTAAATGATTAAATTATTGAAAACTAATTTTAATAAATAAAAGGATAATTGTGGCAGTGCTATAATTGCTACCACTAATTTAGGTGCTAGAATTATATTTCATAAAACTAAAATAATATGAATTAGAACAGTAAAAGAAAATAGATAAAAAATGTTAAAAGAGAAAAACAAAAGAAAAAATATATAAAAGAGAACCCCCCCTCCTCACTGGGCCACGACCCAGATGGCCTCGGGGCCTAACAGGCCGGCCCATCCCGCCGCCTTAACCCCCCACTCCCCCGTGACCTAGGCCACCGACACCCCACTCGCTCCCCCACTCCCCCTCATTTGGATCTGGATCGGGAGGAGCCCGATCCCCTCGTCCCTCCACCCCGACGCCGATTGCCGCCGCCCGGAGCTTCCCCGCCGGACCTCCCTCGCTGGCCCGCCTCCTCTACACCCGTCGTCCCCGACCTCCACCCCGCGCCCTGCTGCCACTCCCCTACCGGCCCCGTGAGCACGCCCCGAGCCTCTCCTCTCCCCCCTGCTCGCTGCTGCTCCGGCGCGGTGTTCCCCGCGCCACCGCGCAGCCGCCGCCCTCCTCCGTCCCTGGTCGTGGCCACGCACACGCGCACCCGCCTCCCCACACGCCTCTGCTCGCGGCTCCACCGGCTTCCGCCACCGCTGCCCCTGACGCCGTTCTTCGGCCGCACCCCGCAGTCGCCTCGCTCCCGCTCGGGCGACGCCGAGCTCGGTGCTCGCCCCTGTCGGGCGCCCGCACCCGTGCCGCACGCCACGCCTGGGCCGCTCCCCCGCTCCTCTGCCGCTGCTACCTCCTCCGCCGCGGCCCTGTCCGCCGCTCGCCTCGCCTGGCCACCGCGCGCACACGCACGCGCACGCGCGCCACCCAGTGCCCCTCCTCCTCTCGCTGCCCTCACCGCCCCATCGGGCTTCGGCGTGCGCGCCCGCCGCTGAGCCCGCTCTGCCCACGCCGTTCGCTCGCCGCGCCTGTGCACGCGCGCCCCCACGCGCCTGCCTGCGCTCGCTACCTTCCACCCGCGCCCGCCTCTGGCTGCTGCCGCCGACCGCGCCTCGCTGTGTCGTCCCGCCTCCACCGCTCTTCCCCCCGCGCGTCACGCTCGCCGCCCTTGCTCTGCGGCCTCGCCACCTTGCTCCCGCTCCGCCGCAGCCGCTGCCTGCTGCTGCTCGGGCCGGCGAGCCTCGCCGTGGCTGGCCTGGGCCAGTGCCCAGGCGGGCTAGCGCCCGTGCGCCCGTAACCGCCGCCCGCGCCCCGTTAAGGCCCTCTAAGCCACTGACTAGTGGGCCCCTGCCCCAGAACAAAAATATTTTAAAAAAGGAAATTAAAAGTAAATAAATAATAAATAAATAAATAAAAATATTAATTAAATAACTAATTAAAATAATTAATTAAAGAATTAATTAACTTAATTAATTAAACTAATCAATTAACTAACCTAATTAAAGTGTTAGTTAATTAATTAATCAGTCAATGATAGTGGGGCCCACCCCTAATTAATCCTGCTTGGGTTAATTAAAATGTGTCACTGACCAGTGGGACCCACTGGTCAGGTTGACCAGTCAACCCCCGTTGACTGTTGACGTCAGCATGACATCATGCTGATGTCAAAAATCCAATTTCAAATTAAATTAAATAATTAATTAATTTCCAAAAATTAATAAATTCTTTTAAAATTAATATAAAATAAACCATAACTCGGATGGGAAAACTTTGTACATGAAAGTTGCTCAGAACGACGAGACGAGCCCGGATATGCAGCCCGTTCATCCGCCACACACTCCTAGCATATCAAACACGCAACTTTCCCCCTCCGGTTCACCGGTCCGAAAACACGAAACACCGGGGATACTTTCCCGGATGTTTTCCCCCTTCGCCGGTATCACCTCGTACTGCGTTAGGTCACCCCTAGCGCCGCGTATTGCCATGTTATGCTTTGTGAGACTTTGATTGCTCTGTTATTTATTATGTTCCCCCTCCGTCACTTCTTTCCGGTAGACCCCGAGACTGACGTCGCTGCTGCCCTGATCGACTACGGTGTTGACGACCCCTCTCTCTTGCCATAGCAACCAGGCAAGCCCCCCCCCCCCTTGATCACCAGATATCGCCTACTCTTCTCTATACTGCTTGCATTAGAGTAGTGTAGCATGTTATTGCTTTCAGTTAATCCTATACTGCTGCATAGCCTGTCCTTGCTACTACTGTTGTTACCTTTACCTGTTATCCTACTGCTTAGTATAGGATGCTAGTGTTCCATCAGTGGCCCTACACGCTATACTACTGGGCCGTGATCCCTTCGGGAGGTGATCACGGGCATATACTATGTATTTTACACTGTTACATTACCTGAGGTATTGTTCGGAGTTGGGGGCTGGAGGGGCAGGTGGCTCCATCCCGGTAGAGGTGGGCCTGGGTTCCCGACGGCCCCCGACTGTTACTTTGTGGCGGAGCGACAGGGCAGGTTGAGACCACCTAGGAGAGAGGTGGGCCTGACCCTGGTCGGCGTTCGCGGATACTTAACATGTTTAACGAGATCTTGGTATTTGATCTGAGTCTGGCCACTGGCCTATAAGCACTAACCATCTACGCGGGGACAGTTATGGGCACTCGATGTCGTGGTATCAGCCGAAGCCTTCGTGACGTCAGCGACTGAGCGGCGTGCGCCGGATTGGACCGTAAGCCTGCTCTTGTATTAAGGGGGCTAGTTCTGCTTCCGGCCGCCCTCGCAACGTGCAAGTGTGCAATGGGCGATGGGCCCAGACCCCTACGCCACAGAATTTAGACTGGCGTGCTGACCTCTCTGTTGTGCCTAGGTAGGGCTGTGACGTGTTGATCTTCCGAGGCCGGGCATGACCCAGGAAAGTGTGCCCGGCCAAATGGTATCGAGCGTGTTGGGTTATGTGGGCACCCCTGCAGGGAAGTTAATCTATCCGAATAGCCGTGATCTTTGGTAACAGGACGACTTGGAGTTGTACCTTGACCTTATGACAACTAGAATCGGATACTTAATAAAACACACCCTTCCAAGTGCCGGATACAACCGGTGGTCGCTCTCTCACAGTGCGACGAGGGGACGATCATCGGTTAGGTTTATTCTATGCGATGCTACTTGGTGAGCTTACCATCTACTCTCTTCTCCATGCTACAAGATGGAGGTGGCCAGAAGCGTAGTCCTCGACAGGATTAGCTATCCCCCTCTTATTCCGGCTTTCTGTAGTTCAGTCCACATATGGTACCCTTATTCCATTTGATACCAATGCATACATATGTAGTGTAGCTCCTTGCTTGTGAGTACTTTGGATGAGTACTCACGGTTGCTTTGCTCCCCCTTTCCCCCCTTCCTATACTCGATTGCTGCGACCAGACGATGGAGCCCAGGAGCCAGACGCCACTGTCGATGACGACTACTACTACTCGGGAGGTGCCTACTACTACGTGCAGCCCGCTGACGACGACCAGGAGTAGTTTAGGAGGATCCCAGGCAGGAGGCATGCGCCTCTTTCGATCTGTATCCTAGTTTGTGCTAGCCTTCTTAAGGCAAACTTGTTTAACTTATGTCTGTACTCAGATATTGTTGCTTCCGCTGACTCGTCTATGACCGAGCTCTTGTATTCGAGCCTTCGAGGCCCCTGGCTTGTAATATGATGCTTGTATGACTTATTTTATTTGTAGAGTTGTGTTGTGATATCTTCCCGTGAGTCCCTGATCTTGATCGTACACGTTTGCGTGTATGATTATTGTACGATTAAATTAGGGGCGTCACAACTTTTCTGTCGCACCATGGCACATTTTTTTGTCTCACATGCCCGTATACTTCACAGCAGAACGGTCGAGCCGAACGCATCCTTCGCAGTCTGAACGACTGCGTTCGCACGCTCCTGTTCCATGCTAATGTGCCACCTTGTTTCTGGCCGGACGCACTCGCCACTGCTTCTCTTCTCCTTAACCTTCGCCCTTGCCGCCCACGGTGGAACTATGCACCTCACCATCTTCTCTTTGGTACACCCCCATTTTATGATGGCTTGCGTATTTTTGGATGCCTTTGCTATCCTAGCATTGCCGACTCCGCTCCCCACAAACTCGCACCTCGTTCTGTCGCTTGCATCTTCATCGGCTACCCCTCCAACTCCAAGGGATATCGGTGCTACGATCCCATCTCCCACCGTGTGTTCACTTCCCGGCACGTTTACTTTGATGAGCATGTGTTTCCGTTTCACCAGGTAACCCTGGTTGTTCCTCCCGCCACCGGTGACGCGGGCTCCTCGACGCCTCTCCCAGGGCGCTCACGCACCTCTCTTGGCCCGCCCCTGGCTTTGAGGCGCGCCCCCCCGCATGCGGCGCCTCCTACAGCCGCGGCGCTGGCGCCCCCGGCGCCCGTGGCCCCCTCGGCACCCCCGACGTTGGCGCCCGCGGCCCCCGCGGCCCCCCGGCACCCCCGGGGCCCACGGCCCTCTCGGCGCCCCCTGCGCCCCCGGCCCCCTCGGCGCCTGTGGTCGGTCCGGTCACCCGCGCCCGTACAGGCGTTTTCCGCCTGAGCTCGCGCTACGCCTCGGATGACTACGTCCATGCGGCGTCCACCTCTGAGCCGTCGCCGTTACCATCCTCCGTTTGAGCTGCTCTTCGTGACCCGCTCTGGATGGCTGCAATGCAAGAGGAGTTTGACGCCCTGTTGAGCAACCGGACGTGGCAGCTTGTTCCCCGTCCCCGGCACGCCAACGTGATTACCGGGAAGTGGGTCTTTAAACACAAGCTCCGTCCTGATGGTACCCTTGATCGCTACAAAGCGCCCTGGGTCGTTCGTGGCTTCCGACAGCATGCTGGCATCGACTTCACCGACACCTTCGCTCCGGTCGTCAAGCCCGGCATGATACGCACGGTTCTCCACCTTGCGGTCTCCCGTGCTTGGCCGGTGCACCAGATGGACGTCTCCAATGCCTTCCTCCATGGTCACCTCGAGGAGCAGGTCTTCTGCTAGCAGCCCACCGGATTTGTTGACCCGACGCTTCCCGACCACGTGTGCCTGCTTTCGCGGTCCTTGTACGGACTCAAGCAGGCTCCGCGCGCTTGGTACCAGCGCATCGCGGCGTTTCTTCACCGGCTTGGGTTTCGCTCTACCCGCTCGGACGCCTTGCTCTTCGTCTATCATCAGGGCTCTGACACGGCCTACTTGCTGCTCTATGTCGACGACATCATCCTGACGGCATGTACGGCTGGTCTCCTCAGTCAGCCCACGGCTCGTCTTCGCGCTGAGTTCGCCATCAAGGACTTGGGTCCTTTGCACTACTTCCTCGGGGTCGAGGTGTTGCGCCGTCCGGGTGGCTTCTTCCTTCATCGGCGGAAGTACGCTCACGAGCTCCTGGAGCGCACTGGAATGCTTAACTGCAAGCCCGCCGCTACACATGTTGATATAAAGGCCAAGCTTTCTGCCACGAATGGTTCTCCTACTTCGGATGCTGCTTTCTATCGGTCTATCGTTGGTGCTCTCCAGTACCTCACTCTGACTCGACCGGAGATCCAGTATGCCGTGCCGCAGGTGTGTCTTCGTATGCATGCTCCTCGAGACGTTCACTGGGCTGCCGTCAAGCGGATTCTCCGCTATATCTGTGGCACTATGGATCTTGGCGTCACACTTCACGCCTCTGTCGACACCGCCCTCACTGCCTACTCCGGTGTAGACTGGGCGGGCTGCCCTGACACTCATCGCTCCACTTCGGGCTATTGTGTCTACCTTGGACCCTCACTCATCTTGTGGTCGTCCAAGCGGCAGCCTACGGTCTCTCGTTCCAGTGCTGAGGCTGAGTATCGCGCGGTGGCCAACATCGTCGCCGAGTGTTTGTGGCTTCGCCAGCTGCTTTAGGAGCTCTCTTGCCCTGTTGACCGTGCCATAGTGGTCTACTGCGACAACGTCTCGACGGTCTACCTCTCCGCTAACCCGGTGCATCATCGACGGACCAAGCATATTGAGTTGGATATTCATTTTGTTCAGGAACAGGTGGCCCTTGGCCATATTCGTGTTTTACACGTCCCTACTTCCCAACAATTTGCAGATATCATGACCAAGGGCTTGCCTATGGCGTCATTTGAGGAGTTCCGGTCCAGTCTTTGCGTTAGCCGCGGTGCCGCTTCGACTGTAGGGGGGTGTTGAGTATATGTGTTATGCGCATATTGTGTATTGGGTCCGCCTCCTAGTTCCTTGTATAGTTGAGGTCCCTGGCCCATCTTTGTACATCATATATACATGTCTATGCACGAGAGCAATACATTGTGCAATTCATATATTCTACAGATTTCGCTGGCCCGTTGGCACCCCCGTTCTCTTCCCCCCACTGGGCGTCGCTTCCAGAGGATTTGGTTTGCGAGATAGCTCAGAGAGTGCTCTCGGGCGATTTTCTGGACTACGTGCACTTCCGCGCCGTCTGCACCAGTTGGAGGTATGGCATCACCGATCCGCGCTTTCACTCGCGCCGCTGGATGATGCTGCCAGAGGGCCACGGCCTCTACCCCGTGTAAATTGGGTTGGAAGCGTTGAACCCTTTGTCTCGGGCCGCATGTTTATATATAATGGCAATGCCTTGGAGTACAAGAAGAGATCAAGAGATCGATCTCAGGTTGGTTTGGTTCGGTACAGGAGGGAGAAGAAGAAAGGAGATAGAGATAGAGATAGATTACAATTTGAATGAAACTATCCTATACATATTCTAACACTCCCCCTCAATCTAAACCTCATGAACTTCGACCAAGGTTGAGATTGTACTTGAACCCATCTAACCTCCTCATAGTGAGAGGCTTTGTGAATCCATCAGCAAGTTGATCTCCAGTAGGAATGAACTGAATTTCGAGGAGCTTTCTAGCTACTCTTTCTCTGACAAAGTGGAAATCAACTTCAATATGCTTTGTGCGTGCATGAAAAACAGGATTAGCTGACAAATAGGTTGCACCAATATTATCACACCACAATCTGGCTGCTTTTGGAGTCTTAATTCCAAGTTCATGAAGCAATGTATGTATCCACATTACTTCAGCTGTGACATTTGCCAAAGCTTTGTATTCAGCCTCAGTACTTGATCTAGAGACTGTAGCCTACTTTCCTGCACTCCATGACACAAGATTGGATCCCAGAAATACATCAAATCCACCAGTTGACCTTCTATCATCAATACATCCTGCCCAGTCTGCATCAGAGTAGGCAGTAACAAGCATAGAAGAAGACTTGGTAATTTGAAGTCCAAGTCCCTCTGAAAACTTAAGGTACCTCAAAATCCTCTTAACTGCAGTCCAATGAGTAGTGCTAGGAGCATGTAAATACTGACATACCTTGTTGACAGCATAAGAAATGGCAGCGCGTGTAAGTGTCAAATATTGCAATGCACCCACAACACTCCTGTAATTTGTTGCATCCTCTGACCCAAGTGGCTCTCCACTTTCAACAGAGAGTTTTTCAGAAGTTGAGATAGGTGTACTCACAAGTTTACATTTTTCCAAACCTACTCTCCTGAGTATGTCAGCTGTGTATTTTCCCTGTGTTAGAAGTATACCATCTCTTATCTGTTTGACCTCAATACCAAGAAAATAATGAAGATCTCCCAAGTCCTTGAGGGCAAATTCTAACTTAAGATCCTTAAGCAAACAAGTGGTGCCACTTGAACTCGAGCTAGCAACAATAGTATCATCAACATAAACCAGCACAAAAATAGTGACATTTCCTTTATTGTAAAAGAACAAGGATGTGTCTGCTTTGGATGGTACAAATCCAAGCTGTTGTAGTTGCATGCTCAATCGTGAATACCAAGCTCTTGCCGCCTGTTTTAAACCATATAGAGCTTTATCCAACTTACAAACATAATGTGGTGTACCTTTGTTTTCACAACCTGGTGGCTGCCGCATGAACACCTCTTCCTCAAGAACACCATGAAGAAACGCGTTCTGAACATCTAGTTGTCTTAAGCTCCAACCTCTGGAAACAGCAATAGACAAGACAAGTCGAATGGTGGCTAATTTAACAACTGGACTAAAAGTATCCTCAGAGTCAATCCCAAACCTTTGCTTAAAGCCTTTAGCAACTAATCTAGCCTTGTACCTGTCTATACTTCCATCTGACTTTCTTTTTATCTTGTACACCCATTTACAATCAATAACATTCATTTCACTTTTTGATGGTACTAGGTGCCATGTTTTATTTTCATAAGTGCATCATACTCACTATCCATGGCCTCTTTCCAATCTTTCTGAGCAAGAGCATCAACAAGATTAACTGGTTCACCAGTAGTAGTGAGAAAAGCACGTTTTTATCATACTTAATGGTGCCATCTTTGTATTCCTTTTCCTTAGTAATACCTGATTGTGACCGTGTGTGACGTCGAGGAATAATTTGTGCAGCAGAAGAGGCGTCCACAGAAGATCCAGCGTCCTACACACGCCCAGCAGTCGCGGGATCGCGTGCCAGATCTTCTACAGACAGGATCGGCCTCGGGATTGTTCCACCAGTAGAAACGGGCCGCGTGTCGCCTGAGGACTCCACACGGGTGGACGTGCGCGTGCCCACGGCCCGTGGGCTCGTGGCAAGCGGGGATTCGCCCCCGGCCCCGCCTGCGCTAGTGGGCTCCGCGCGGTCGCTATCGGCCACCGGGTCGCACGCCGTCTCCGCATGCAGGTGGGCAGGATCCTCCTCGGATCGTGCGCCAATGATTGCGTTGGCGCTGGCGCCAGGATTCACCAGGGATTGCGCGCCAGATCGCCTGCTGCCGCCAGAATCCTCCTCGTGATCAGCAACGCCTGTATTGTCTGTTTCTGGACACATAAAATCATGAGCTGCATTTGTACAAACATCATTAGAGCTGCAATTTTCTGCGGATTTGTTCACATGGTCAGCTTCAGATAATTCACCCCCGTGATCAGATAGTGTGTCAAGATCCGGAAGAAGTGCTATTTCGGCACGGAGAAGAGCGCCTGCGTTGGGATGGAGCTTGGCAAACGGAAAGAGAGTTTCATCAAAAATTACATCTCGAGAAATATATATACATCCGGTGGAAATTTCTAGGCACTTGTATCCCTTGTGTAGATTACTATAGCCTAGAAAAACACATTGAGTGGAACGGAATTCAAGTTTGTGATGATTGTACGGATGTAAGTTGGGGTAGCAAGCACACCCAAAAGTTCTGAGAGAGTTGTAGTCTGGTTTTTGATGGCAGAGATGTTCCAAAGGAGTGGAGTTGCCAATAACTTTACTTGGAAGACGATTAATGAGATATGTTGCTGTAATAAAAGCTTCATCCCAATATTTTAGAGGCATAGACGCATGAGCAAGTAGGGCGAGTCCAACTTCAACAATGTGGCGGTGTTTGCGCTCGGCAGAACCGTTCTGTTGATGAGCATGAGGACAAGACACATGATGCTGAATCCCTATGCTACGGAAGAAAGAGTTGAGTTTTTCATACTTCCCTCCCCAGTCACTTTGGACTGTTAGAATTTTTCTGTTAAAGTATCTTTCAACCAGTTTCTGAAATTCTTGGAAGACAGAGAAAACCTCAGATTTATATTTGAGTAAATAAATCCAAGTGAACTTGCTATAATCATCAATAAAACTAACATAGTATTTATTTCTTCCAAAGGAATCTCTTGCATGACCCCATACATCACTGAAAATAAGCTCTAAAGGAGCATGAGACACACTATTTGACTTGGGATAAGGAAGTTGGTGGCTCTTGGCACACTGACAAGCTTCACAAACTGACTCACTATTTTGACTATGTGACAAAGAAAGTTTGTCTTTATTGACTACTTGCTTAACTATGATTGATGATGGGTGTCCTAATCTTTGATGCCACCTTTCCAAGGAGGGTTTAGTGCCAGAATAAACTTGACGCCGATTGCGACTGAGTGCTCCGGATGTGATGGGGTAGAGCCCCCCAACGCATCTACCGTGATGAAGTCCCCTTGTTGCCCGGTCCTTTATAAAAAAGTAACGAGGGTGAGTTTCAAAGAAGACGTTATTGTCAGTGGCTAGACGAGACATGGATGCAAGATTTTTATCAGCTTATGGGACATGAAGAACGTCTTTAAGAACTAGATCACGTTTAAGGTTGGGGGAATTAATGTAAGCTTGTCCAATGTGACAAATATCCATACCTCCACCACTGCCGCAATGTGAATCTGGTCGCCACCATGGTATCTCTCATGAAGTGCAAGTTGCTCTAACTCGCTGGTGACATGATCTGTTTCACCTGAGTCCACGTACCAGACGCCATCTCCTCCTCCTTCACGGATGGCAGTAGCAACATGACGAGCGTCGGGGACGAAGTCTTCATCATACCTATGCCAACAGTCCATGACCTCATGGCCTGACTTTTTGCACAGCTGACAACGAGGGCGGTGACTTGAGGAGGAGCGGCGGCTGTTGTTGTTGTTGAAGCCGCCACCTCTGGAGTTGTTGCCACCACCAGAACAAGCACCCTCGCCCTGGTAGTTGCCGCGGCCGCGTCCGCCGCCGTTGGAGCTGTGGTTCTGTCCCTGGTGACCGCGCCCACGGCCGCGCCCGCGAGCTGCCGAGTTGACGGAGGACTGCCTGATGTTGGTGCCGTGGAGGAGGGCGAGGCGAGCATCAAAGCTCAAGAGCTGGCTGTACAACTCCTGAACCGAGACCGGCTCAACCCTAGCAGACAGAGCGGACACGACTAGATTGTAGTCCAGATCGAGGCCAGCCATGATCTTGGAGACTATCTCTGGATCGGGAAGAGGAACTCCGGTGCAGCATGCAACTTCATCTGTAAGGGTTTTAATTTTTGCCAAGATATTCTGCCATGGACATGTTACCTTTCTTCAAGTTCGTGAGCTCGATGCGGGTGTTGATGGCCTGACTCTGGCTCTGGGCGGCAAACATAGCGTTGATGGCACTCCAGACCTCTGCTGGCGTCTGAAGGGTGGCAACTTGAGCGAGAATCTCACGGGACAAAGATCCCATCAGATACCCCTGGAGTTGCTGCTGCTTCGTGTACCAGAGGGTTCAGGCGAAGTTGACGACCTGTTCGTCTTTTCCATCTTTGGTGATGGTAAGGGTGGCCGGTGGTTCCTGGCTCGTCCCATCAAGGTGGCGCTCCATCTGTGCGCCTCGGATTTGCGGGAGAACGACGGCCTTCCATAAGAGGAAGTTTCCCCTTGTTAGCTTCTCCTGTGGGGGCGGTCTGAGAGGAATAGAGCTGCTGCTAGATGATGATGCGAAGGTGGAGGCCGTGGAGGAGGAAAGCGCGCTCGTGGTGGAAGATAGGGCTGCGGAGGAAGACATGATCTCGGCCACGGGAAGGTAGCTAGATGCGATCTTCGATCTAAGAGGAAGATGCTCCGATTACCATGTAAATTGGGTTGGAAGCGTAATTGGGTTGGAAGCGTTGAACCCTTTGTCTCGGCCACATGTTTATATATAATGGCAATGCCTTGGAGTACAAAAAGAGATCAAGAGATCAATCTTAGATTGATTTGGTTCGGTACAGGAGGGAGAAGAAGAAAGAAGATAGAGATAGAGATAGATTACAATTTGAATGAAACTATCATATACATATTCTAATACCCCGGCCACCGCAAGTTGCGCGGCTACGTCCGCTTCTCTTCAACCTAGACACGGGAACCTTCGTCCGCGTCAAGCTACCGCTGTTCAACAGCCACTGCGCTCTCGACTCGGTCGATGGCCCCCTCCTCCTCCAGAGGGACGAGGACACCGGCATCCGCCTCGTCCACCCGTTCACCGGCGACATCGCTGAGCTCCCACCACTCGCCACCCTGCTCGCGCAGCTAAAGAACGACCCATCGGTCCCTCGTGGTTCTGATCCTTACTGGTGGTGGTCCTTCATCAGATACTGCGTCTGTGCTACCGTGTCCTGCAGTGCCGGAGCCATCACCGTGATGCTCGTGTTCCGTCATCTGCGACGTGTTAGCCTTTGCTACCTCCGAGGACCGGCAATGGGCAATGCCAAGCTGGGAAATCCCAGTAAACATCGCACCCTTGTCGCTCCAAGGCAAGCTATACTTGGTGCAATTTCCCTGCGATAATGGCTCGCTGGTCTTCCAGACGGAGGTTGGTTCGCCGTCGCTGCCGCCAAAGATGATTGCCACATGCCCAGCAGATAAGCTCTACGGCGGCTACCACCTTGTAGAATGCGACTCGCAGATCCTGCTTGCCGGGTATACCGACAGCTCCATGACATACATTTTGATCTACAAACTCGAGGACCTCATCTTGGAGAGGTTTGTGCCGGTAACAAGCATCGGAGACCGATCCCTCTTCCTTGAGGATAGGAGCCTGAATGTCTGCTCCAAGGCACTGCCAACCATCATTGCTGAGACAGTTGTGTAGTGTATACATATCCACTGAATGGCCGTTTTGCACAATACTGTCTCAGTACCGGTGCTTGATCTTAGCCGAGTGTTTAACAAAAAAACTATCACAATTGGGGTTCGCTTCCCACAAAACTACCACTTTCAAAAAAAATGAATGATAACTATAAAAAAATTGGAATCTCGTGACTAAAAACTACCACTTTCAAAAAATGGCTAGTTCAGACGATTTAAACACGTTTATGACATGTGGGGCCTGTTTGTCAGGGCCGACATGGCGGGAAAGTCAACTGTGGTAGTTTTTTGTCAAACACTCGTCTCAGCCATTCGATGGATATAGTGATGGGTTTAACCCAGGTCCTTATAGCCTCATGCAACATGTCATTAGCTGCTGCATTCACAATGTTTGGTATGCAACTGGCCCTATTTTGTGTGTCAGCACAATTATTCCTTGGATCATCTTATTTATCTATTGTGCCGGCCATTCTTCTTGTGGTCCTTTTAGGAACAAAGGACTGGTATATTCTGAAGGAAACCAAAAAGCCTGGATGGCTTTGTTGGAAGGTGAAGAGAAAGCTTCGCATTTGGGTAAATCTTACTCACAATTAATCCTCAGTCTTTTGATACTAACAACATGATAGTTTTAGTTACACCTCTGCTGTTTTTTCTCTTATAGTAATAAATAACCAGCCAGCCAGCCAGCCACAATAGTTTATGCCCTCGATCAAACCCAAACTGTAAAAAACCTCGACAGTCAGAAACTCAGAATACTCCCAGTTCACAAGCAGCTCTGAAGAGGTGTTTGTGCTACTTACAATCCCATTGTTTTCTGTACAGATGCTATACACCATTGATATTTGCACACCTCTTTTAAAATATTTTCTGCACAATAAATCAATTGTCCACTGCCCACTGGTACTTACTTTATGCAATTTGACTTGGATATTTTCAGCTAGCAATTTAGAAACTGCAAATGATATCTCATTATAGAACTTGTAATCACGTGGAAGTTTATTTTGTGCCTTTGGTAGCTTATTTTGCTGTTCTATTTGTTGGGCACACGAAGGGGAGCCTTAGCGCAGTGGTAAAGCTGCTGCCTTGTGACCAAGAGGTCACGGGTTAAGGAAAGACTGTGTACAATAGACCCAAAGTGGTCGGACCCTTCCCGAGACCCTACGCAAGCGGGAGCTACATGCATCGGGCTGCCCTTATTTGTTGGGCACACATTGTTCATGGAGTAGGTGTTTTCAGATTTGCAAGTACAGCGACCGTACATTTTTATCAGCACAAGGATGGATGGTCTACTTGGGAGATGTGAGTTTGCTGGTGTCGCTGGACGAGTCCCCGCTCACCAGTTCGTGGAACACCTCCACCTTCACAGGCGGCACCCGCATGCCGTACGAGTTCCTACACATCGTGGATCAAGGGATTGAAGCAGTTGATGGCGGCATAAAACAGGCAAAGAACTAGGGATACTTACATTGACTGCGACGCTTGTTTGAACTGCTGCGCTAGCTGGGCTTGGGCGCTCTGGTTTCCAGACATGCCCAGATGCTGCTGAAGCTGCTGTTGCTGGTGGTGGTGCTGCTGCTGGAGCTGTTGCTGCTGCTGGTGGTGGTGCTGCTGGAGTTGTTGCTGCTGCTGCTGCTGCTGTTGCTGGTGGTGTTGTTGAAGCTGCAATACCTGCTGTTGCTGGAGCTGCTTCTGTTGCTGCTGCTGCAGTAGCTGCTGGTGCCTCAGCTGCTGCATCTGTTGTTGTTGTTGTCTGGTGAGAGATCCGTATGGGCTATTGATTTGTGAATCCATGGTGTTCTCGAGCTTCACGTTTACCAGGGCCTGGGTTTTGTCCGACATCGTAAGAGCGCCGCCAATTAAACATATTAACTACTCCCTCCGTTCCGAATTACTCGTCGCAGAAATGGATGTATCTAGATGTATTTTAGTTCTAGATACATTCATTTCTGCGACGAGTAATTTGGAACGGAGGGAGTATGTGTTAATGTTAGGGGCAGCATGAGAAAATGATGTTATGGTTTCACAGAGAAGACATTTCCAAAAACAATAATAGTTTCAAGCGTGTGCATAGATGAATAGCATAGAACTCGCTAGGTCGCAGCGGCGCATCCTGGCTGACCAAGGTTCGAATCCCATCGGGAGCGAATTTGTGGTATCTCACCCGGGTGGGCTCTCTCTTAGTAATATATTGTCCATGGGATCCTCCCCATTGGATCACAATAAAAAGAATAGCAACCATTTGACTCAATTTTTTTTTGCTCAAACAGTGGCTAATCAAACAAACAAATGTAGTAGAAGCAAAATAGTTCCCATCACTGTGATTAGTGACCATTCAAAACCAGCCGGGTGTCACAAAACCAGCTGGTTCAGTGGGCGAATGTAGAGACTGAATTCTAGAACCACTCCCAGTTCAATGGGTAGCCAATCACAGTGAATGGTCATACATGAGTTCTGGGAGTTGGTTTCAAGTTGCAAGAGTTAGCAGAATTTTTCTTTATATGACTGAACAATTAGAAGAATAAGGAGGCCTATTCTGAGGCAAGAACATTGGTTTGCAACCCGTTCTACCCAAATCTCAAAGATACTTGCACTAATTATAATTTGTGAGTGCCTCTAAAAATAGAAGTAACAGCAAGATTATACAGCTGTCGCGATGACCAGCCAGAAACCAATATCCATTCCCATCAAGTGAATTTACTTATGGGCAGCTTAGCCAAAGAGCTTGTTTACACTACAACATGTTAATATCAGAAAACGTTCTGTTCAGGGCGTTTTTATAAACACCTCAGAATAGCATCTAAGAAGGTGTTCTATCAGGTTCACCCCAAATCATCTCTAGCTTAAGGCATTTCTGGAAAACACCTCGGACTGGATGAAGCTGTCATGGCATTTTTTGCAAATCACCACAAAACAGACAGCTGTGGAGGCATTTTCCGGAAGCCTCAAAAGAGATTTTAAGGCATTTGTAAGAAACACCTCCTAATGGATACTCATGGGCATCGGCGTCAATGGAGGGGACATGCCGGTTTATGTATCAGTAAAAAGGGCACATGGATTTCTTGCCAATAACGTTACCTTTCTTGGTCTGGTGGTAAGTGCGCCACAATGTTTTCCAGCCGATGCAGCGTTCGAATCATGCATGCCTCTCTATTTATACAGTTTTTTTGTTCTCGCGCGAGGTTGTTTTAGTCCCACTAGTAATAATGTACGTGCAATGCACGTTTATATTAGGTAGGATATTAGTTGCACGTTATATTAGGTAAGATATATTTGTTGCACGTTAGTATTTAGTAGTATATCAATTACTTTTTCACGGGAATGGTAGGATATTAATTACATGACAGATTTCATGGGATAGCGTTGAGTCAAAACGTGTTTATAACCAATGGCAGTGGTGGGTAATTAGAGCGTTAAACGTGTTTGGTGCTCACCATTGGAGGGATTTGAACCGTTAGATAACATGATTTGACGATTGAGATGGTTTGGATCTGCCCCTTTGGGTCTTTTTATATTGGTATAGATACTGCTTGGCGAGAAAGAGTTGGAGGTAGTTAAAAGGTGCAAACATAAGCGGTGTTGCAGAAATGACAAGTACTGATGTCATTTCTCTCGCTAATGGGCTTGTCTAGTTAGATTTAATTTAAATTCTCAGCCTGGAAAGAAAGATAGATAGCCATTTGGCACAGAAAAGACAAAAAGAGACAAAGAGAAGACCCCATGGTGTTTGTTAGTTCTGTTTTTCGATTTTGATGGAGAAGTTTACAGCGCTCTAGGAAATTGCTCCAAAACCTCGTTTGTGGAGTCTGTAAAACGCCGCTGAATGCCAGATCTTTCAAGGCGTTACTGGAAAACGTCTCAGTTGACTTTCCCCTTCATGAGCTTCTCTAGCATTTTATAGAAATGCCGCACAAAACAATTGGAGGCATTTTTACGTCTTCTAGAGGTGTTTTAGAATGCCGTTGTAATACTATACGTGTTGTAGTGTTAGTTGGCTGAATCCATCAACTTTGGACAATTGTGGGTACATGTTTTTTAAATATAGTAGTATAAACAACTAATCCTTCTGAGGAAGGAAAAATTTATGACAGTAGCGTACAGAAATGGTAGAAAAAGAAGGTAAGCAATGTATACACAACATAAAGTATGGTAACCAGCAGTAGTTGCCAACCTGTTGGGCTTGAAGGAGATTATTTTGATTTTGTACTTGTGCATCTTGATGAACTGGGTGGCTAGCCACTCTACTCCCCATCTTTTTAATCTCCATTAAGGGTCCAATGTTACTAAATGTTACATAGAAAACGAAATCATGAGCTCAACAGTTCATTTGCTAAACAACATATGCTGAATGTGTACAGCTCTGCCATCAAATTAAATCAATTCTGTTAGTAGAGTACCTTGATTTGTTAAGCCGTACTGTAATTTTTTCATTTTGAAAAACTAAATGTCATTATAACCGCTTGCATGTTTTCCCTACTTCTCTTGTTAAATACTTAGATAGGACCTTGCATATTGGATAGTGAAACCTTTCCCAAGCTCAAACATTTATGTTACTTCAGACAAACATAACAGTCTGCTAGTGGTGAATCTGACTTTTCTAAGAACTGATAACATAACACAACGTCTCCAGAGGCCTTGCCCACTCATTAGAGTCTAAAATAAAAAACAAAAACAGAGCAACCTTTCTCATCTTTGGCAATATTTGTCCTAAAACATAGTTGCACTACAAAGAGCAGCAGAACCTAATCTATTTGCATCTTTTAAAGTTCCTATCGAAGATCCAATTTCTGCAAACCCATCTTTATAAGAAAAGTTCTCGGCCACCCAATATGCTTCGTCCCATACATAGAAAGACTTACAAAAGGCTCCTAACTCTTCAGCACTTAGCAACGGTGAGTTAATAGATGTCTTAACAGGAAGTACTCCCTCCGTTCCAAAATAGATGATTCAACTTTATACTAAAGTTAGTATAAAGTTGAGTCATCTATTTTGGAACGGAGGGAGTACATGATAGATGATTCAATTAGTATAAAGTTGAGTCATCTATTTTGGAACGGAGGGAGTACATGACAACAGGGTATGCATCAGCAGCTAATTAACTTGGAACAGAGGTTTCCATTGGTACAAATTAAAAGATTAGTCAGACGAACCTTGCAAAAACGTTGCGCTTTAAGATCAGGGATGAGGTGCAGGGATGGTCAAGATGTCAATCTCCTCTCGAGGTGTCCAGATCCGGTGTGCTTGAGGTCGATCCGGTACTGAACCTGCTAATTTGGTGAGGTTAGGGTTCAAGAAAAAGATAAGTGCCTATGTGGAAGGGGGGAGAGAGAAGAGGTGGAGGAGACCTACCAGGGACTGTGGTGCTCAACTGGGGGTCACCGACCGCTGCTCCCGGCAGCAGGACGGAGCAACTAGGGGTCACCGGACGCTGCTCCTGGCGGCAGGACGGAGCACGGGGCGGAGCAACTGGGTCGGGTGGAGGGAAGGGGAAGGTGAGGAATAGGACATGGGAGAGGAGAAGAACGAAGGAAGAGGGATCAGCGGAGGAGGGAAGGCTCGCCGGTGGCGGCGAATCGGAGCGCCATGGATGTGCGGGATTGGGGACGAGAGCTGCGGCAAATCCAGAGGAATGACGGGGTGGGGGCCGGGATTTGGGTACAGTACGATTGAGCCAAATGGGCCGGCACGGCCCGTCCAGGCTTACACGGGCCAGGCACGGCCAGGCACGTATATACACGGGCCGTTCCGGCCCAGGCACGGCACAGCAGCCTCACGGGCCGGCACGCTGGCCCGATTAGCACGGCGGCCTGAGTGGCACGGGAAGGAGCGAGCAGCCGAGCGTCGTGGCAGGTACATGTAACTTGTATGCTCCGGGGGGTGGTTTGTTGGGGTTCTGTCTTTGTGGCCGCGGTTGGCTCACTCCTTGCCGGGGGCATCGGTTTGAATTAATCACACCGAGCTCTGCCATGAAACTTGTGATGAAGGAGTGTGTTGATGCATCCGTTCGCGCGAGAAGAGGAGGAGCAGCAGCTGCAGTTTGCAGAGATGAAGCGGGGAATTATATTGGGGCTTCGGCCTTGGTCCTAGAGGGTGTCACTGATCCGGCATTTTTGGAGGCGATAGCATGTCGAGAGGTGTTGTGCTTGGCGGAGGACCTCAACATCCACTATTTTGTCATCGCATCTGATTGCAAACAGGTTGTGGCGGATATTGACAACAACACTGGAGAAAGATATGGAGCAATTATCAGGGAGATTCGCCTTAGAGCTATTAATGTCCAATGTAAATTTATTTTCGAGAATCGTGCTGCGAACTATGAAGCACACGGTTTAGCTAAATTTTCCCTTTCTAGAGGTCCCGGTCGTCACGTCTGGTTAGGCGTTCCGTACAATCAAATTCGTATCCTATTTCATATGGATTTTGATGAATAAAGTTATTTATCAACCCTCAAAAAAAAAAGCCGAGCGTCGTGGCGGCCGCGTTCGTCGGCTCGTGCCGTTGCACCTGCATGCACGACACTTTTTTTATTGCATCTCAACTGCGGAACCGGCTTCTCTACCGTGCCCGCTTGGCACGGCAGGGTGTCGTGCCTTCTTTACCCCAGCGAAGCAATGGTCTAGCCCAGGAAACTACTAAAAGCCCATATCAGCAGCCCAGCAGCTCACCTGATGCCCGCTGATTAACAACATGGTTCTCAATTTTTTTATTGATTAACAATATTAGTCTTCTATAAAAAAATTAACAGCATTAGTTCATGGCTGCATGTTCTCATGGCGTTTTTTTGTTTGTCAAAATTTCGGTCGATTTAAATTTGGTTAAGTATATAAGTCGACTGTTGTCTGCATGTTGTTTCTCAACTTTTTTGTCTTTTCTGGATTTATAGTTTCTAATACTTGAATATATTTGCTAACTTTTCAAAATATGCAAATGTAGGGGTACTGTTGCCCGCTCAAAGCAAAATACAAATATGTTTTAACAAAAAAATGCTCTCCGTAAAATATGGCTGAGATTAAGCAAAACCATTTTTCAAATATGAGTTCATTTTCATTTTAGAATGTTGCTCATGTATATTCATAATAGGTAATTAGTTTATTGAGACAATGATAGTGGAAGGGCCCCGTTTTCAGATGTTTCTTCGAGTTTTGTTTGGACTTATGTCCTGCTCAGGAAGATGAGATGGCGGCGGCTCCTTGAATATTAAATAAATTCCTCCCCGCCTAGCCCCCGTCCCAATGGTGTGTCTAGCATTGTCGATGGGCATATGAAGATGTGTTTCCGGTGAATCTCTTTGGTGGATTTGGATTTGCTTGGATCTGGCCGTAGTTCATCTACGTTCGTGTGTCTTCAGGTTGGATTCTTCCAATCTACGCTACTCTTTCTCGGCGGCGGTTGTTATTCTGCCGTGTCGGTCCTATGGGGTCTTAGCACGATGACTTTCTGAACTGTGTATACAACAAGTTTTGTCCGGCTCCGGCGAGGGAGGGGCGATGACGGCGGCGTGCCTTCGGCTCGCTTTAGTACTTGTAGTCGTCGCTAGGTGGTCTACGCATCTGGGTGTATTTTTTATATTATTTATGGTGTTTATTGTACTGTCATGATTGAATATGAATAGATCGAAGTGTTATCTAAAAAAATAAAAGTAGAAATAGTGAGTTAGTTTTTCTACGGGGGAAATAGTTTCTTTTTGGGTTTGGGAAATAGTTAATTAGGTGACATGTGCAGGCATGTGATACATCAGATTTTTTTAGTTTTTTTTTTGAGAACTGCATCCTTTTATTCAGAGTTTAAAACATTCATAGGAATACAGGTAATATCGGGCAAATTAGAGAGCCACACATGACGCCCGAAAGGTAGTGAGGAAGCTGCCTTAGCTAAATTATGGGCATCTGTGTTGAACTCCCGCTTCTCATGGATAAGCTTGAAAGCTTGGAAAAACTCGCGCCCTTGGTGTATTTCCCGAAGGATAGTGGCATACCGGCATGGTGCTTCAGAGTTGAAGTTGGAGATGACTTCAGAGCAGTCTGACGCAATGCATATGGAGTGGGTGTGTAAGTCCGTGGCGAGCGTCACCGCTTCGCTGCATGCACGCGCTTCAAGAATCGCCGCGTCGATGAGGCCATCAAAAACGGTCACTGATGCCTCAATGAACTTGCTCTGCTTGTCCTTACACACCGCAGCTGATGCACCTCTGGTTCCATCCCGAGAAACCGCGCCGTCAACATTAAGCTTCACGTCATGCTCATCCGGTGGCTGCCAAGTAGTTTTTTGGACACGTGAGACAGCCCCATGCAGATCCTCCGAAATTGCATGCATGCCGCTGGGAGTTGCAAATGAAAACCTGGGCTTGTTGTGCATGCACGCCGGAAGGGATTCTAGCTCCTGTATGTATTTGTTGACGAAACAAAAAATACTCATAGGACTTTGAAACTGATCATCATGAATAGCACGTCTTCGTGCCCACCAGATCGCCCACATGGTTACAAGAACACGGGTTATGTCCGCCGAAGGAAGTGTATCAAGGAGCCAGAACATCCACGGTTTAGCATCCTCCGAGCGATTAGAAATGATAGTATCCGTAAGGTCCTCATCAGCTAGAGCCCAGACACACTTTGCCATTCTGCATTCAAATAAAGAGTGACACCACGTATCAAAATCTGCATTGCAGATTGAACAAGCTGCTGTGTCCGCCATCTTTCTATGGTTTCGGACCTCACCTGTGGGTAGGGAGGTTTGCGCGAGCCGCCATGCGAAGACCCTGATTTTCGAAGGGATATCGGTCCCCCATAACTTCATCCAGGATTTCCGATCAGAATCAATATTAGAGTGCCCCGGAACATGCTCTAACCAGTCTGTGCGTTGCTTCTTTGTAGCAGACAATAATCTGTATGCTGAGCGTACAGTGAACACCCCTCTATTTTCATAGTGCCATGATCAGAAATCCTCTTGCATTCTAATACTTAAAGGAATGTTTAGGATAGCCTCCTTATCCATAGCGAAAAAATGTTCATCTAGCACAGTCGTGTCCCAAGAAGCCGAGCTATGATCAATCAACTCCGAGACCTTCTGAGGCAGATTCAAAGATTTAGAACACACGGGTCTCAATTTATAATCCCTAGGGATCCAATTGTCCTGCCAGATTTTGGTATCCTCTCCCGTGCCAATCCTCCTGATAAGGCCCAACTTGAGGGTATCTCTCCCTTCCACAATGGATCGCCACACCTGCGATGGATGGTTACCTAACTCTGCATCCGGTGAACAGTTGGGCTGATTAGATAAACTTTCATCAAAGAGTCTGGCCTTTCTGGCCCATATCAATGTGTAAGGTGCGGGGTAAGAAGGCACGGCACCCTGCCGTGCCCAGCAGGCACGGTAGAGGAGCCGGTTCCCTCAACTGCATGCATGCATGCACGCCTTCTGGCTTAGTGCGTTCGTCGGCTCGTGCCATTGCACATGCATGTACGTATACTATACAAGTATACATGTACACCTCCTGGCTTTCTGAGACGTGCTAGCAGTCATACTGTGCCGGGGCAAATCAATTTGTGGTTGGATGGTTAGAGGGACCGTAATATTCCTAGCTGACCAGAGTTCAAATCCTGATGCTCGCATTTATTTCTGAATTTATTTCAGGATTTCCGACGATGCGCATTCAGTGGGAGGAGACGTTCCTGTCGATGACAGGGTGCCTAGGATGATTTCGTAAATTTCAAGATGATATGTCGGCTCAGTCTTTCGAATGTGCTCATAGAGGTAGGATGTGCGTGTGTGCGTTCATAGGGGTGAGTGTATGCGCGTGTATATGAGCGCTTGTGTCTGTATTGTTGTTAAAAAAAAGCCGTACCCGGCCAATCTGACCAGGTATCATTGAGGGGGGGGGGGGGGGGGGGGTAGAGGATTTGCGTGGAAATGACAATTCAATTCCATTTGTCAATTCCGTGGCAGCCAAACAAGTTGAACCCGGAAATCGCAAATGAAATCTACCAAATCCACCTCAAATGATGGGTACCAAGTGACCTGTTAAGTTATTGCAGACGCATCAGCTGGCTTTTAATTTCTTTTTTGTACATGTGCTCAATGGTCTTTGTACATGTGTGTTTCTGCTTTTACATTTGATCATATTGGTGTAATTGGCATAATCCCTGATCTTACATCCTTTTCTACTCTTTTTTTGCTAGTCGTGAGTGGGCCCTTACATACCCAGAAGCCAGTGGATGGATTTTCTTTGCACCATCAGAGGGGGGGATCAAACTGGATGTTTTTATCCATGCCATGTTTCCTGCCTGCATGTAGTTCACGGGTGCTTTCACATAGTTAGACCCTGGACCTTACTACTGAAACTTACACCCATTCATTAGAAGATGGGGGTTTCTGAAGGTTTGCTTTGGGAGTTTGGACATGTTAGATGCGATCCATTTATCTGAAGATCGGTCGTAGATCCTTCTGGTTCTGGCCTTCTGGGACTCCGGATGTCTGTGTGATATGGTTTCATTGCCATTTTAAGGGACATTTTGCCGTTGTGTGTAGACTGTAGAGCAATTTGGAAACTGAATGGTGAAACAAATGATTTAACAAAGTAGTACAACTGAGTTACAGGACGATTCAATAATCCACCTCTTCATGGCAATTTACAGTCTAGATGAAATAAAAAAGCAAATCACACTGTCCTTTCGAATTCCTTCGCATAGCCAAGGGTCTTGTTCATGGCGGGCATCGCCGGTGTCTCCTTACAGGGCTGAGACTCCATCGCCTTCTGGAAGAAGACCCGGCCATTCCTAACATCCCTCTCGGGGTGTTCCTGCCAACGATATCATACTGAGAACTCATGGTGGTATCTCAGGTAATTCACACCAGAACACAAAAGGTTGATGGAAACATAAGCATTTGTTTCGCGTTACTTATCGACAAGTAATCATATCCCTTCTCGCTGCACCCAGCTATTTTGTCTCTGCGCGTGCAGCAAATGTCACAGTGATGGACTGCATAAGGAGTAAATCGGCAGATCACACATGAAGAGGTAGCGACACAAACCCACTTACCTAACTACTCTTTTGGCTAGAAGGTCCATGAAGTATACGTAACTTTCATGCGGCACAGCTTGTCGAGCACTCAGCACGTGGTTGTAGGCGCCCTCCATAAGGGACTGCTCGAGCTCAACTGCGTGCTTGATGCAAGGATTCTCCAGCGCTTTGGTGGGCAGAGGCTCCAGCTCAGTGTGGAACTCCGCAATTCTATTCTGGACCAACATCCTCAGAAGGTTAAGCCCCATAATTGGGTACTCAACCGGTGATGGAGGAATTATCCACTTTTAGTATCAGCATGATTTAGTATGATATAGCATAATATCAATCGACATGTTGCAAAAGAGGAAGTGCTAGATGTTTTTAGATAAAATATCAATTGACGTGTCCAGACATTTTGCATCATGTTCTGGACCTGACGAAGCAAACATCCTATTGCCAAATAAGATGTGAAATGAACTCTGCTAAAATAGTCGACACAAAACAATTGCCAGTTTGGCAAGGGTATTGCGGCTCACCAGTAGGCGAGAACCTAAAAATTCCATACAAACCCAATCTACATGTATAACTTGGCTTACAAATATTAATTTCCAAGTTCGACTACCCAACTGAACCCAGCAAAATTAGCACCACATAACTCATGCAGGACTAACCCAAAAAACACTTCTGGTTTAACTCATTTAGCAACTTATACCCAAAGAAAACCAATAACACTTTATTTCTTTGACCTTCCCATGATAATCCAATGGAAGATGAACACTCATTTAGCAACTTATACCCAAAGAAAACCAATAACACTTTGTTTCTTTTGACCTTCCCAATGATAATCCAATGGAAGATGAAAGAGAACAGAGAACGATACATACATTAGAATGGCAGCCTACACAATGCAAAGACACAGTGTTATTGGTTTATATATGCTGTGGTTGTCTCTGCTTTGCGTCTTGTTGATCAGTCTCTGGTTGATATATGCTGTGGTTGTCTGGTCTCTGTAATGCTGTCTGAGATTGTGTCGTGATATGACTCGTTCAGCAACTCTACCTTGGCTCGGCTGAAACTTGGTTCAGTTCACTGCAATCCATGTGTAATCGATCTGTAATACTAGTTGATACGTTTGGTTGCTTGGTAATACTGACAAGCATCACTAGCATCAGTCCTAGGATGGGATCGTATTCAAAGCATCTATAAATTCATATGGCAGCAACCAGTCAATTAAAACTCCTAAAGGTAAAACTGCATGACCAAGGCAAATCAGATCCAGAGTTCACATTATCACAACTGACAAGCATCACTAGCATCAGTCCTAGGATGGGATCGTATTCAAAGCATCTATAAATTCATATGGCAGCAACCAGTCAATTAAAACTCCTAAAGGTAAAACTGCATGACCAAGGCAAATCAGATCCAGTGTTAGGCCCGTAAAGATCTCCAGTCACATCCTCAAGGTAGTATTACCAAGCAACCAAACGTGTCAACTAGTATTACAGATCGATTACACATGGATTGCAGTGAACTGAACCAAGTTTCAGCCGAGCCAAGGTAGAGTTACTGAACGAGTCATATCACGACACAATCTCAGACAGCATTACAGAGACCAGACAACCACAGCATATATCAACCAGAGACTGATCAACAAGACGCAAAGCATCACCGATGGACAAAATCTTCCTGTACCTAAACCATAACATAGCAGCCAACCAAGAAAAATTCCCAACACTTGCACCCTGCTCACACTGTCACACGGATAGAAAGCATCATCGCAACCCCAATGTCTGGCCAACTCAACAGAGCAAAGTTATCTTACTCGCAAGTTTGAGCTCCTCCACGGCATTGGGCGTCTGCTGAAGCAACGGAGGATGGCTAGGGAACTTGGTGAGGAGGGCCTGCAAAAGGAGGAAGCTTCACATGTCAATTCAACCAAAAACTTAAGCACCATCATCTTCTGGTGGCCTCATGCGAGAGATCATTCCCAAGGTGCATAGATGACACTTTTTTTTCTTCCAAGAACACGCGAGAGATCTGTGTTGTCTGTAGTAAGATAGCACGGTTCATATACAAGTGTGAGATGAGTGCAACAAGACTACCTTCCTCCAATCCCAGCAGTGATCATGAATTTTGTCCACGTCATTTCAATGAGGTAGCCATCTACATCGTCATGTGAATCATTTTGAGGGAGCCGAACCGAAGGGCGTTCCAAGGATTACCATCTACCACGGCTTGTGTTGCGACGGTTGTCTACTTGCTTTTTTTGACCGGGCCGTCGGCTTGTGTTGCGACGGTTGTCTACTTGCTTTTTTTGACCGGGCCGTCCTTCGCTTCGGCTCCTTGCAAGGCGACCGCCGCCCCGAGCTCCGTCGTGTAGATTCCTACCATCTCACTGGGGAGATTTGGTATCAGATACTCGGCTCTCGGGCGCTGGTCTTTAGAGGCATGTGCACGAAGACTTCCCGACTGTCATTGACACAGTCAAGCCAGCTAGATAGGGGAGCAGCGACAGCAGCGTGTTCTGACAACTGTAGTAATCTCGATGTAATTTTTATTATGTCTGACATGCTTTGTAGTGAACTTTGATAATATATCTGGATCGTTTTTGCAAAAAAAAAAAAACCCAACTTGCAATGATCTACAACGAAAAGAATCAAACTGCTTTAAGCCTAGTCTTGTTGATTGTGCCCGGTGCCCGTTTCCCAGAGACATCCGAAGTCCCAGAAGGATCTACGACCGATCTTCGGATAAATGATTCACATCTAAAATGTCCAAACTCTCAAAGCAAACCTTGAGAAACCCCATCCTTTAATGAATGGGTGTAAGTTTCAGTAGTAAGGTCGAGGATCTAACTAATGTGAAAGTACCCGTTAACTACACGAGAGTTGAACCAAAGATATACTCCCTCCGTCCGCGAATAAGTGTACATCTAGCTTTTGTCCTAAGTCAAAGATTTAAAATTTTGACCAACTTTATAGAAAAGAGTAGTAGCATATATGACATCAAATTGTTATATTATGAAAGTACATTGCAAAACGAATCTAGCGATACTAATTTAGTGTCATAAATGCTGCTACGTTTCCTTATAAAATTGGTCAAAGTTTTAAAACTTTGACTTAGGACAAAACCTAGATGTACACTTATTCACGGACAAAGGAAGTATGAACCTAAATGCTGGCAAGAAACAGGACATGGATAAAAACATCCAGCTTGATCACCCCATCTGATGGTGCAAAGAAAATCAATCCACCGGCTTCTGGATATATACAGGCCATTCACGCCTAGCAATAAAAGGAGATGTAAGATCAGGGATTATCTCTATTCCTAATAGACGACTTAGTGAATAGTCGTCTGGTCAAATTTCGCTAGGTTTTTTTCGTCATACTCCCACCGCCGGTTTTTTTTCGTCATCGCATTTCGGTTTATTTTCGTCATCCTATCGAAAACAGATGGGCTCGATCCCCTCTCACGCTAGGGTTCGTAGAGGTTGCGCCGCCACCGCTCGGCTCGGCCTCCTCCTTCCCTTCCCTCCCCCCCACCTCCAGCCACACCCGTCCGACCACCTGCCGGATCACGCGCCGCCACGCCTGCATCGCTCCGGTCTTCTCCCACAACTCGCGCATCGCAACGGCGCTCGCGCCCGCGCGGTCTCCTCCATGACTTCTCTCCCTTGCGGCGGCGGCGGCACACATGACGCATCTGATGGCGAGCTCCACAGGTCAACGCATCCTCTCTTCTCTCCCATGGAAGTCCCTCCTCTCTCACATCTCTCTCTGTCTGCGAGCGGTGGCGGCCAGCTACGCGAGAGGTCGATCTGGTCACGCCTTCCCACCATCGACCGCGCTACGTCGCTATCGGAGGGGCACCCTGCCGCTGTCGGCGACTCGCCGTCATTGAAGCACGCCACCACGCCGCCGCTCTTCTGTCTCTCCCTGCTCGCCTCCCGCGGCCAAGACTGACCGCATCCTGCACAATCTTCGTCCGCCCCTCGATTCCGACCCACCTGCGTGAAACAGGCCGGCGAAGAAATTTGGGCGCACATCTCGCCTCACCAAAACAATAAGATTGCTTACCTCTCGCGCGTATGACTTGGGGCGGCGGCGGCCGCCGCGGCCGTCAGCCGTTCAGAGCCTCCCACGACGGCACCAACGTCGGGCGGCCAAAGCCCAGCATCAACGCCCATTCCTTTTTTGCGTGTGCGCTCTCCTCCATTGCATCCCCCTTCTCCAGCGCGCATGGCTGAACCGTTGGATCGATGGCGTGCGTCTCTGCATGTGCGTGCGAGTGGGCATACGTGATCTGTCCATGGCGGGCACGCGAGTGTGCTGTGTTGGGCGTGTTTGTCCCGTGGATGCCCTGTGCACCTGCAGGATCCAGGCGGCTGTCTGTGGCCAAGCTCCGCCATCCTACGCCGTAGGACTGACCCAGGCGACCTGATCAGAGCAGGTTCGATCTGATATACCCTTTTTTCCATGGTCTTCCCACCCCCTCCCCTATCATCCGATGTATCAAGAATCGAGGGTCACGGCTAATATAGGAGGGTTGATGATCTATAATCAGCAGATCGATGGCCATGAAGATGGAGCCTGGATCCAAGTAGCAGCTTTCCGGTTTAAGGTTCGGTTATTTGTTCTATTGTTACAATTGTGGGATCATCGATTTGACTCTCAGTGTAGCATATGGCTTTGTTTCTCCAGCTAGCTGATGTAGATGGATAACGCTGTCGCCGCTAATCAAGAGCGCGGGGGGTGGCCAGGCGTGGCTGGGTGGTGACCTCGTGCAGATCGCAATCTGGAGGTAGGAAAAGGAGGTGCATGTGTGCTGTGTTCAGGTACTGCATGCCTTCAGCCAATCCATTTATGAGAATTGTAACTTTCTTTTCAATTTCCTCACAGCAATCTTATTCTTTGCAAGGAATTTGAACTCTATTTCAACGTGATCGACATCCCATTGTGATGCACCGTCAGATTGTTACCGTTTTTTTGGAGAAAGTTTGATATGATTTTTCATGGAAGGATTCGCCTGTATTAAATGCCTTACTGAATATAGCATTGGTTGCTTGATTAGCATTACTTCTTGAAGGACAAAACTATTGATTCTTTTTGGCTACAGCAAAAAGTTTTGGATGCAGAGCTGGGTGGTTTCTTCATAGAACTAAGGAGCCAGTAAAAAAACATGAGAATTCGTCACCTGTCTTAGCCATCGCAACCTCCTGAACAAGGTTTGCCAGCATCTAGCTTAATCCTTGTGAATGGTTGGTAGCAGATATATCTTACAAGCAGAAAACATCTACTTTGTATTTTAGTTTTCTGAATTACATTCATCCCTAGCTGCACTTACAGGTCAAAAACACCCACATACTTCAGTTTTCACAGCCAGCAGACCTAGAAAAAAATATAAGTGTATGAGCATGTACCGTATAATTGGGGAGATTAGGGGAATGTATTTATATTGGGGAGATTAGGGGAATGTATTGACAAGTGACAATCGTATTTCCTTGCGTCCTCGATGCTGCTTACTTAGCTCACATAGTAGTTCTTTTAATACGTACTGTACTCGATTTGATTGGAAGGCTTCAGGTAATTTGTGTTTGTGTGGTAACATCAGCGGACCTGTACTGCTACGAATTACATCACGGACTATGTGCTACTTTATTAATTGTAGTTTCTTTGTTCAATTAGTTCTCTGAAAAAAAAACCACTTATTCTCCCGTTGTATATGTTTTTTTTGCGAATTCCCGATGTATATGTTTAATACTAATCTTCCAAAGATTGTTGTAAGAAATAATTACATTTACTCTCTTCTCTCATCAGTGGGCTAATTCTATAGAAGAACTAATAAGGAGATTTCTTAGCAGTACTGTATATGTTTGGAGCAGTGAGATAATTCTATCCTATATGACTTTCTTTCTCTTGCCTTTCCTGATTTCGTTTTCCCCTCCATTTTTTTCAGATTCCAAAGTTTGGCCGCAGCTAGCTTGATATGGAGACATTTCCTGTTAGGAGTTAAACTTTGGTTTGGAGGCATCGAGCTTTGGCTGTAACTAGCTTTGTTACTTGGTATACCTCTGTCAGCATTCAGGTAAACACTATCTACCACATTGTTTAATCTGGGGTTTACTCTGGTGCCACGTGTACTATATTGCTAGATTTAACTTTAATCTATGAGTTGCTTTGTATCTATTTCGGCATAAATGGTTCATCATACTAGGATTTAATTGGTGATCTTACTTCTGTTGACTATTGGTGACTATGAAATATATTGCATTTTCATGGAAGCAGGAGCCGGGTAGTTGTTGAGCGGGTTGTGTGAGAGGCGGTCGGCGAGCACGGGCTAGACGGGAAGGTGATGCTTGCAATGGCGACCATGCCGGTGGGCAGGGCAAGGTCGATTGTGTCCATCATGGTGTTTCCGAGGGGGAGCGAGGCATCTGCCATCGCGCATCTGAAGAAGTCGATGCTCGGGGCGAGGTTGACCACCGTGGCCAGCGTGAAAGCGGACGGACTTACAAGTTTCTTGGATACAGCGCTTGCCTTTTTCCTGTAGGGGTTTCAGTCCGTAGGAGTAGCATCTGCCAAAAAAAGGGATGGTACGTTTCTTGATTTTCCGGAGCAAAAAGGTGTTGGGTTTCCTGGTATCTGAATCCAAAGTTGCTTTGGACAGTTAAACGCCTAAAACTTACTAATTGTGATGGGAGAAAACTTGAATTACGTACGCAAAAATGTTATTTCCAACATCTTCATAGTAGGATCAGATTTGCTGATTGTTTTCAGACTGCAAAAATCATTGTATTTCATACTCCACGTGAATACCCATTTTTTTGTTGGATAAAAAACAGACAGTTGGTTATTGGGTTATTCGTGTTTGTTCTCAATTTCTCATGTCGCTCTCTTCTCTATCCAGGGATACGGGTGCCAGGACGACACCATCTTCTGCGGCGTCTTGGACGGGCACGACCAGTCGGGCCACTACGCCGCCAAGGCCGTCCAGGAGTCGCTTCTGTGCCGCTGGCAGGAGGCCGTCGCGCTGGCGTCGCTCATCGACGGCGAGAAGAGGCTCAACAACTGCCAGTTTGACCTCTTGAGGCAGTCCTACCTGGCCCCCGCCGCCGCCGTGGACGAGGAGCTCCGTCGGAGCCGGCGCCTCGATGCCGTCAACAGCGGCTGCACGGCTCTGTCCATCGTGAAGCAGGGCGACCTGATGGTGGTCGCGAACATCGGCGACTCGTGGGCCGTCCGTGTGACCACGTCGGACGACGAGGACGTCACGGCCGTCCAGCTCACCATCGACTTCAAGCCCGGCTTACCCCGTAAGTCGTCGTGACAAGACTAGAAGACGGACAGTCCATTCCTGACACGGCCATTGCTCACCCACGTTCGAATCTGAATCGCAGAGGAGAAGGCACGCATCATGCTGTGCGAGGGCCGCGTCCACTGCCTCGACGACGAGCCTGGCATGCACCGGGTGTGGGTGCCCCACTGGGAGGCGCCGGGGCTGGCCATGTCGCGCGCGTTCGGCAACTACTGCGTCAAGGACTACGGCGTCATCTCGGCGCCGGAGGTGACACAGAGGAGGATCACCGCCCGGGACCAGTTTGTCATCCTGGCCACCGACGGGGTAAGCGACAGATTCTCGCACAGTCACAAAGTATTTTTATGATGTGCCCAAATAATTATGGACCGTACATTGATAATATGATCTAATGGTTAGGATGATGCATCATTTGATAATTCAAGAAAAGGTCATGTCTTTACAGAAATGTTCAATTCCCCCTCAGTTTGAACTTGTAAGGTGTACTAATTTTTAAAGAATTCAAACTTACCTAATTTTGACCAAGTTTGTAGAATAAAACATAAATATCTACTATAGAAAATTAGTATCATTAGATTCATGATGAAGTATATTTCCATATTTGAATTATTTAGGGGTTGTTCAGAAAGCCTCCACGCCCTCGCCACGGAGCGGATCGGACGGAGCGACCTTCTGGCCACACCGTAGATTATAGTTGCATGCCACTCCGCTCCGGAGCGGAGCTGTGGAGTGGGAGTGAGTCCGAACAGGCCTTTAGTATTGTAGACAATTTTCTGATGTTTTGGTGACCTGATGTATTGATTCTTGAGGTGTGTGACCAACTGATCATGCAGTATGTACTTTCATCTGTTTCTAAATAGATGGTGTTTTTGTACATAGTGAAGAAGCATTGCAAGACTCCATCAGAAAATGGACCCGCGGTAGACTGCATTCGCATCGGCGCATGGGCCATGCCGACATTGGACAGCGGCAGAGTGTGCAAAGTCTGCGCTTCTGACGGACCTTCACCACCAACTGCCATGCTCTCTACCATCCTTCTCGCTCCTCCCCATCTCTATGCCACAGCTCGCAGGCTAGCCCAACCTCTGCTGCCTTCCTTTCTGCCTCACCTCCCTTGAACTATCTGCACCGGCGTGACCTTCTTTTGTGAGACAGAAACTTGGGCGTGGTTCAGTCTTTTTTTGGGGCTCAGTTCAGTCTGTGGTATGGTTCAGTTCAATGAAAGAACGAAGATGACTTGCGTGACCTGCTCCTGTGTGAGATAGAAAATTGGGCTTGCAGTTTGGGCTTGCAGAGTTGCAGTTCAGTTTTGGTGTGGTTAAGTTGAGAGTAAAAGATTCTCTCAAAAAAAAGGTGAGAGTAAAAGAAAGAAAAAGCAAAAGAGAGAGGATAAGAAATGTGTGCTAGAGAAAAAATCCTTCCATTTTTTTTACTCTCCACTGCACCTGGGCTTTCATTAGCTGTGGTTTGGGACTATCCAAATTTTTAAGTGTCATTCTCCTCTCCTATGTAGTACAATTTAGTGCTTCTGCCTACTTATGTTAAAATACAACTATTTAGGAGTTTCTGCCAAGTAAATAGAAGTGCGCTTTTCCTGATGGGCATTAGTATACTTCAGTTCTCTTTTTCGTGTCGGGTATACTTCAGTTCTACTAAAACATCCATCTTATTTGTATGCAAATATTTGTTATCATTCATGTTAGCTCTCTATATATATACTAAGTTCAACATGCACACAAAGATGATCCGGTTGAGGTTTAGTGGCGTAATGTGTGTCATTGCTCTATGCATGCTGAAAAGGTTATGTACATGGACTAAATTCACAAGGTTATATTACCACCGTCCTAAAAATCTTGTCTTAGATCTATCTATATATGGATGAATCTAACACTAAAACATGTCTAGATATATCCGTATCCACAAATTTAAGACAAGATTTCTGGGACAGATGGAGTATTTGCTTGAGATTATTCACAGAAAGTGGCATTCTTAGAATGTCTCGGTCACTTGCATTCTTGCAAATCATATAAATTTTCGTAAATTACTATGTTTAACCAGAATTAGTTACTTGGAGAAGGAAGAAAGGAGAAAATGTCATATAATGATAACAAAATTTACAATGTCGCTTGATGTGCATGGGATCCTAAAAGTCTTTTGCCCCTCCAAGCATTCATGTGAAGCTCCGCCACTCATTGACTTGGGATTGATCATATTCATCAAGAATAGGTGGACAATGTGACGATCATCGATGATTTTTGTCTCTCGTACCAATGCATGATGTAGGCGGGGACTTGGGCAAGGGGCGGCAAGGGGGGATGCATCAGGACTCCTCAATTGTGGGTAGCGTAGGCGGCGACTCGGGCCGGGAAGCAACGAGCATCAACACTTCTCAATTATGGGTGGCAGGCTGGGGATTAGGCAAAGAGAGATGGGCGGTTTTACAGGGTAGATAAAAAAAGGCAGTGGCGGGAGGAAAAAGTACAACAATAACATCGGGTCATTGCCGACGGAGGAGAGGCAGGGGTTAACATATTCAAGTGTGGCTAGGCGGAAAGTCACGAGCGCCAGAGTTGGTGGCGAGTTTAGAGGTATCAAGGGCGTCCACGAAGACAACCTTAATAATTTTTTATTTATTTATATGCATAGCCCGTAGCAACGCACGGGCGTACCGGAGGCGATGCAGATCGATTCGCCGCGCTTCAGATCCACCTGCCACCTCGCCGGAGACGAACACCGCCGCGGATGCGAGGGGAACGGGACTGGACCGAGCACCCGCGCCCGTGTCAGTAAGCTCGTTGCGTCCGTCCCCGTTGGTCGCGCCGCACACATCTCGTCGGAGCCCCGAGCCGTGTTGATGCGGTGGTCAGTGGGCGGAGTCGCACGATCGACGCGCGCGGCGATGCGGCGAGGGGAGGGGAGATGGTCGAGATGTTGGAGTGAGTGGAGGAGAGGTGAATGAGCCACAAGACCGGCCACGGCATGGGACTGATGCGGTGGTCGGCGGGCGGAGTCACGCGGTTGCGGGCTCGGTGACTCGCTCGGCGATGCGGCGGGGGAAGGGGAGAGGGCGAGAGGTGGCGGGTGAGTGAGCCCCAAGATCTGCCGCGGATGGGACAGATCCGGCGGTCGACGGGCGGAGTCGCGCGGGCGCCGCCTCGTCGAGGCACGCGGCGATAAGGCGGGGGAGGGGCAAGTGCGAGAGGAAGTGAGTGAGTGAAGGGGAGAGTGGTGAGTGAGTGGGGTTAGGGTTGGGATGCGGCGGAGGGAGGTGAAAAGGCGAGGGGTGGCCAGTGAGCCCAGAGGCCACCGTGCCAAGTGGGCCGTCGAGCCGGCCCGTGAGGCAACTTTGCCGTGCCTGGGCCGGGGAGGCCAGCACGCGTGCTTGGCCGGGAAGTGCCGTGCCTGGCCCGTGTAATCCTGGCCGGGCCGTGCCGTGTCGTGTCGGGCCGGCCCATTTTTCCAGGTATACTGTTCCCTCAAAAAAATATACTGTGAATAAGGTAATTTCTTTTATAGTTATTTTTAGGGGGCTAAGTTTCGGTGCTGGTTGGGCCGTGGTGGATAGCTAATTTGGGCCTTGTGTGCAAATTTTGCTCAACGATAAAAATGCTAGACTCGCATGTGTAGGAATTTATGATAAAAACATAGATATTAAATGTATACATACATGACAGAAACAATAAAAGTGTATACATATATTAAATATGGTTCATAAAAATAAATATTTTTTGTACTTACCTTTCATATACTAAGGGTATCGCAATAAAATTGAGAGAAAAAACAAATATACTTGGTTGAAGAAGGTTTATTTGAATGTTTTTTCTCATCAAATATAGACGGTAAATATCTATTGTTTTTTCTCATCTTAACATATGTTTTGTTTATATTAATCCCTAATATTTCTCATATAAAAAACAGTTAGTAGGACTTGAGAAGCGTCTGAAACTTGCATGGACATCGCTTAGTTTGTTACATGGACATGCCGTTAGTCTTTCTTTTTGTTATCAATTTTCATTGCAAAATAGACTTCAATTATTCAGTAATTGTATTTATGTTATATTGTTTCTGCATGTAAAATTTAACATGTAACTCTTGCAAAATTTTCAAGAGCCCGTGGCAACGCACGGGCACTCTACTAGTTCTAACCTGGTGCATGTAGCTCTCGCTTGCGCAGGGTCCAAGGAAGGGTCCGACCACTTTGGGTCTATAGTACGCAGCCTTTCCCTACATTTCTGTAAGAGGCTGTTTTCAGGACTTGAACCCATGACCTCATGGTCACAAGGCAGCAGCTTTACCACTACGCCAAGGCTCCCCTTCAGGGATTATTCTAATTACACCAAAAAAAAGGGGCAGCCCAGTGCATGGAGCTCCCGCTTGCGCAGGGTCCGAGGAAGGGTCCAACCACTTTGGGTCTATAGTACGCAGCCTTTCCCTACATTTCTGTAAAAGATCATTTCCAGGACTTGAACCCGTGACCTCATGGTCACAAGGCAGCAGCTTTACCACTGCGCCAAGGCTCCCCTTCCGATTATTCTAATTACACCACTAATTACACCAATCTGATCAAATGTAAAAGCAGAAACACGTATGTACAAAGATCATTGAGCACATGTACAAAAAAGAAATAAAAAAGCTAGCTGCTGTGTGTGCAATAACTCAAGGGTAATTAACTAGCATAATCATTTGCATGTTTGCTTTCTCTAACATGTTTCTCCTTGCAGAATCATTTAGCTTGTTTTAGTAATAAAAAGAAGAATCTAATGGTCTTTAGCAAGACACCTCACGAACAAATGTGCGCGCCACAAATAGAACAGTAAAATAAGCTACCAAAGGCATAAATACACTTCTACTCCCTCCACTTCTAAATATAAGCCCTTTTAGAGATTCCAATAGATTCACTCATTTTGCTCCGTATGTAGTCCTTATTGAAATCTCTAAAAGGGCTTATATTTAGGAACGGAGGGAGTACATGATTGCAAGTTCTATAGTGAGATGTCATCTGCAGCTGCTAAAATTGCTAGCTGAAATTATGCAAGTCAAATTGCATATTAAAGTAAGTGCCAGTGGATGAACGATTGATTTATTGTGCAGAATTTCTTTTAAAACAGCTGGGCAAATATCAATGCTGCATATCATCTGAACAGAAAACAATGGGTTTGTAAGTAGCACAAACACCTCTTCAGAACTGCTTCTGAACTGGGAGTATTCTGACTGTCGAGGTTTTTTCACCTGGGTATTGATCAAGGGCATAAACTATTGTGGCTGGCTGGCTGATTGGTTATTTATTATAAGAGAATAAAAGGAGAGGTGGTTACTAAGACTATCATGATGTTAGTACAAAAGACCAAGGGTTAATTGTGAGTAAGATTTACCCAAATGCGAAGCTTTCTCTTCACCTTCCAACAAAGCCATCCGGGTTTTTTGGTTTCCTTTTCAGAATATACCAGCCCTTTGTTCCTAAAAGGATCACAAGAAGATTGGCCCAGTAAATAAGATGATCCAAGGACCAATTGCGGACGACGGGGGACGGTGCGAGGACACACAGAGTAGGACCATTGACATACCAAACATTGCGAATGCAGCAGCTAATGACATGTTGGATGAGGCTATAAGGACCTGGGTTGAAGCCGTCGCTATATCCATCGAATGGCTGAGACCAAGCACCGGTAGTGAGACGGTATTGCGCAAAACAACGGTTGAGTGGACATGTATACACAACTGTCTCAGAGATGATGGTTGGCAATGCCTTGGAGGAGACGCTCAGGCTCCGATCTTCAAGGAAGAGGGCTCGGTCTCCGATGCTTGTTACCGGGACAAACCTCTCCAAGATGAGGTCCTCGAGCTTGTAGATCAAAATGTGAGACATGGAGCAGTCGGTATACCCGGCAAGCAGGATCTGCGAGTCGCATTCTACAAGGTGGTAGCCGCCGTAGAGCTTATCTGCTGGGCATGTGGCAATCATCTTTGGCGGCAGCGGCGGCGAACCAACCTCCATCTGGAAGACCAGCGAGCCATTAGCGCAAGGAAATTGCACCAAGTATAGCTTGCCTTGGAGCGACAAGGGTGCGATGTTTACTGGGATTTCCCAGCTTGGCATTGCCCATTGCCGGTCCTCGGAGGTAGCAAAGGCTACACGTCGCAGATAACGGAACACAAGCATCACGGTGATGGCTCCGGCACTGCAGGACACGGTAGCACAGACGCAGTATCTGAATAAGGACCACCGCCAGTAAGGATCAGAACCATGAGGGACCGATGGGTCGTTCTTTAGCTGCGCGAGCAGGGTGGCGAGTGGTGGGAGCTCGGCGATGTCGCCGGTGAACGGGTGGACGAGGCGGATGCCGGTGTCCTCGTCCCTCTGGAGGAGGAGGAGGCCGTCGACCGAGTCAAGAGCGCAGTGGCTGTTGAACAGCGGGAGCTTGACACGGACAAAGGTTCCCGTGTCAAGGTTGAAGAAGCGGACGTAGCCGCGCAGCCTGCTGTGGCCGGGGTAGAGGCCATGGCCCTCCGGCAGCATCATCCAGCGGCGCGGGTGGAAGCGCGGATCGGCGACGCCGCGGCCACGCGGGCAGACGGTGCCAGACCGCCAACTGGTGCAAACGGCGCGGAAGCGCACGTAGTCCAGAATATCGCCCGAGAGCACTCTCCAGGCTATCTCGCAAACCAAATCCTCTGAGAGCGACGCCCAGAGGGGGGAAGAAAACGGGGGCGCCACTGCGCCAGCGACATCGTCCAATGGCACCGCCGCAGGCCGGCGGCACCTCCTTGCGCGCGCAGTCGTGGCCGGCGGCGCCGAAGTGCGCTTTCTAGATCTCGACGGCGGCATCCTGAGTTCCAACTCGCAGATCTGATGCACCAATTAAGAGATGACGAATTTCACCTCTGGACAAACGACGAGGAATATGAAATAGTCGACGGTCATCCCCAGATTATATATCCAGATTATAGGGGATAAATTACACAGATGAAGGGGGCGCCGTACCTGTGGACTTGAGAAGTTGAGATGGTGAGTGCCTGTGGAGCACGTTCGAGGGGATTCACCGGCATCGGCGGCCTCGTGCTATGCTTGTCCACTGCTTGGCATGACCGGCGGCCATTGCTTCCGAGTTGGGAGATCCTCGTTCCCAATTTCGATTTGGGAAAGGCGAAGCTCGGCGGCGGCTAGGTCTGCTCTGCCTTCGTCCTTTTTTTTTACCTCCACTAATGGCATGAAAACACGGCAACTCCTAACGTTTTTATCTAAATTTAGTGATGCAAGGATGGCAATTTTAGTTGTCAAGTATGATAACATTTCTCTGGATGATAAGATTCAGTTTTTTCTTTGGTTTGTTTTTCTTTTTGATGACAACTTTAGTTGTAAAAAAACATTAGGGCTGAAAATGCTTCGTGTCATACGTGTGTCACTTATCATTTGGGTCTATTTTTTTATTGAAGGCGAGCATTTATTCTTTGTATTTTAGCCATTGAATATTGAGTAAAATGCATTATACTACCTCGGTCCGAATTTATTAGGCCTCCTTACATGTTGGGTTCAAGTTAGACCAAGTATTTGACTATAAATACTCCCTCCGTTTCCTTATACAAGGCCACAAACTCAAAATATAGGTACCAAGACAAAATTTAATGACTATTTTGGAAGTTCACTTTTCTTTTCGTTAATCGAGATTATTAATGTGCCAACATGTCCTGCTCACAGTGGAGAGTAACATAGAGTAGTAACTTGCTGAAGTTACTACTCTATGTTACTACCTCCATAGTGGGTAGTAACTTATGAGTAGTATCATGAAAGAGTTCATTTATTAGACTATAGACTCATTATGTCTTGAAATGTGTGATGTTACAGTAACTAGCTAAGTTACCACAAACCTCTCTCTCCTCATTAATTAGCTGCCACATAAGCAATTTTGTATTGAAATGTGTGATGTTACTAGTCAAGTTACTCCCACTGTGACTAGTCTCAAGGAAGGAATTGGAAGAAAGTAGCACAATGTCATTATGACTACATGCATGCAAGTTAAAACAGTTGGCACTACGAGAAAGCATCATTAATTTTTCCCTCGATTACAGTTAATGGCCTTGTATAGATGCAAATTGTATTTTTCATAATGGCCTTGTATAAGGGAATGGAGGGAGTATATAACATATATGCTACATAAAGTATAATGTTAGACTTGTATTTGAAAGAGGTTTTCCATTATATAATTTTTGTGATGTATACTTTAGATTTTATTAGTTAAATTAATGACCAAACTTTGGCTCAAAATGAAAGGAGGTTTAATAAACCCAGACCAAGGAAGCAAGTCCTAAAACATGTGTCGGTTTAGCTCTATGACTTTAAAACTGTAATTATAGACCCTAAAACTATTACAGGTGTGTTAGTCCTATAACTTTGAAACTGCAGTTTTGAGTCTCAAAACCATGTAAGTTTGTCGTTTCAGGTTCTAAGCTTGTATGGCCTTAGGAGCTTAGGTTTCACAAAACTCTACAAATTTACAAATGGATCAGAACGAAGCTTAGGTTTCCTAGCCTTCGATAGTGGGTTTTTAAAATACAAAGACTACAATGTACAGCCACGCGATGGACTAGTTAATTTAGTTTTCATAGATTTGGAATGCTGCTCACGAACAATGCTTAGAGCAACTCTAGCCGCCGATTTAGAAGCCTATAGAGGAGTAAACTTTTGTTTTTATTCCTTTAACTTGCATCTAGTCGATTACCAAAATCAAATAATGGAGTAAAATTTTACTCCGCCGCCTAGTTGCTCTTATATTTAGTTGGCCGCCCACCGCTCGAGCAAAAACTCTGTTCCCTTTCATAATCTCACTCACCCCACTTTTACGCCGCATTTACGCCAGGCGCCAGCATTATCCTTCCTGCCTCCGCTGACCACCACCCGCCACTGTCGATGCTTCGTAGGCCCCGTCGAGGTCCTCACACACCCGGATTTGAGCCTCTCTTTCTCGCTGTCACCGACGCAGAAATCGACCGATCTACGTCTATCGCCACCGTCGTTGGGTTTAATGCATCCAGTCGTTTTGTCATGGATTGGCCAGTACCGAACCGCACAAACCTGGCAACGACTCTACACCACATGTAGGTATGGCCTCCTCCTCTAGCCGCTCAAATCTCACTCATGGGCGAACCATCGACAAAGACACGCATAGCCGTCGGTCGGGCTCAGCACTAGCCCAACTCGTCGGCTCCCAGTTGCCGGTCATCAAGTGCGATGACTGCCCGCCACAGGTGGTGCACCGAGTTTTGACCATGCCAGAACATCCTGATGGGTGTTCTTCAAGTGCAAAAAAGATGGAATAAGTGCTTGTTTACCAAGTCGTTCATCAGATTAGTCACAATTTGTGGCTCATTATTTGCTCAAAATTGTGTGTAGAATGGATTCAAGTTCTGGTGGGAAGAAGATTACATCGATCTATTGATAATGAGAAATTTGATATATGTTCGTCCACTCCTTGCTAAAGTAGCGACTAGAGATAAGACTAGAGGCAACACAATGTCGAATTGATTGGAACTGGAAAAGAAAGAAGTGTGCAAACTTGAGAAGCCAATTGAGAGAATCATCAATGTTCAAGATGAAGACATAGAGAAAATATTAATCCAACTAGTGGGAGTAGTTATGAAAGTTAATTGTGGTTCTTGTTTTTTTTGGTTCAGTTCTCTTAGCGAAGAATTGGGGAATTATGTACTACGATGTATTAAAATATCATTTAATGAAATAAAAAACAATGAAATTTGTTTTGGTGCCCGAAAATGAAATGCATTTGACCAAAAAAATTACTCCACTAAATTTAGAGGATCGGTTAGATCCAGCCAAAGTTTACTTCCCTAAAAAAAATTCACCAAACTTTATTCGGCCGGATACTTCTCTATTTTGTTGTGCTCTTAGCTTGCCCAACCCTCGATCGTGGATAACCAAAAATGTACAAGCTAGCAAGCCGCTCCCTGGACTAGTTACTTTAGCCTTCACAGATCATGCCCATTTTTCGCTATCTTGAAACATAGTCATGCCACTCGAGTACATCTCTATGAGCACAAATGCTGGTCAGGACAAAAAGAGGCCCGGCCAGGGAGAGTTCCAGCCGCTGCTTTTCTTTCTCTGAACAAAAGTCTTTTTTTTTGCGGGTTTCTCTGAACAAAAGTCATTGTCGACCCACACACTATTAGACGATACTGAACTAATTTAAACGCTGCTTGTCAGGCCATCATCATATCACGCGATTCCTAGGCCGAGCAACCGCTCGTGTTAACTAGTAGTATAGGAGTAGTATTTAGTCTACAAAATGTAGCATGTTCACGTTCAAACGGGGATTAGCTAGTTAATTCATACACACGCGAACCTCTGCCGGCAAAAGGAACGGCTCTCCGGGCCTCCGTCGCAAAGGAAATGTTCGTCGCCTGTCCTCCACAGGTTCTGGGCCGGTCAAAAACCGGGCGCAATGAGTGATTCCACGAACCGGGCATCAATTTCGAGCACTGAAAAATCATGGTACTGCAGTCGTAAAGAATTCGTGATACGACGACGGAGAGCCATCCGACGCTCGCATGATCGGCGGAGCACTTTGGGATCCATGCGATGCGAGTGGGCGGAGAAAGGAAGAGATGCCCAAGGGGAAAAGGATGGACCCGAAATGCCGGCGCCGCACGTACAGCCTCTCCCCTATAAAACACCCAGCCGGTCGATGCAGACGGAGCACCACCACCGGCATCGCAGCAGCAACGAGCGATCAGCTCTCGCCGAGCCCTCTCGACCGGCCGTGCTTGCCTCCGGTGCTGCGCCCTGCTTGGTCCAGGAGTTCCCTGCAGAGAAAGGTACTGTAACTGTTTTAACTCGAAATGCACTCACCAGGGTGGAGCGAGCTAGCTACTAAGTTAGTTGCTGGCACTGCTGCGATCTTATCATATCTAGCTTTCATGCACGAGACGAGGTGGGCAGCTCTGTGGAAAGGTAGGCATTCTCTGTTTCGCCATTGACTGGCTAAAAAAGCTACGGGTGGTGGGCTTAGGTATGATCGTTAGCCGGCTGTGAGCAATTAGCATGTGTCTGATGTGTCGACTGCTGTGCCGACGAGGTAGGGCAAAAGGTGATGGTTGGCCCCTTCTCGGAAGACTACCCACCCTGTCATGTCCACCTCCACCATGCTTAGCAAATGCTGAGATTACTACATGCGTCAACTCTGTTTCCAAAGAGGGTCTGGATTTCCAGTCCGAGCACTAGCAGCAGCTTCCCGCGTCCTCGCCAGCCACCCCGGGCAGCGGCGGCCCCTGAATGGCGACAGGTCCAGGCCGGCTGCCGGCACCCACCACGCGCAGTGCGCAGGCTCCTCCTATAAATTGCACCCGTACCCTCGGCACCCACCACCACCACCTCGCGCTCTCTGGCTCGCCAGTAGACATTTACTCGTTCTCTGCGGATCACGCTGCACAAGATCGCATCTCTAGCGAGCAGAGTGCACTGCACTTACTGTGGTCTGGTCTCCTCTTAATTAGTTCTCACCTGCACGCCTACTCTCTCTGTTGGCAGCAGTTAAGCTAGGCAGAGGTCGATCGAGATGGCGGACAAGGTCGTGGCCACCTACTACTACCCGCCGATGGAGGTGGCCGCCGCCGAGCTCGGCCACACCGCTGGGTCCAAGGTGGACGACGATGGCCGCAACAAGCGCACCGGTACGTACATCATACAGTAATTGATTGTTGGTTTCTCACTCGGACGTACATACTGATGCCGATGTCTGCAGGCACGATGTGGACGGCGAGCTCGCACATCATCACGGCGGTGATCGGCTCCGGGGTGCTGTCGCTGGGCTGGGCCATCGCGCAGCTCGGCTGGGTGGCCGGCCCCGCCGTCATGCTCCTCTTCTCGCTCGTCACCTACTTCACCTCCTCGCTGCTCGCCGACTGCTACCGCTCCGGCGATCAGAGCACCGGCAAGCGCAACTACACCTACATGGACGCCGTCAATGCCAACCTCAGCGGCGTCAAGGTGCAGATTTGCGGGGTGCTGCAGTATGCTAACATCGTCGGGGTGTCTATCGGCTACACCATCGCCGCCTCCATCAGCATGCTGGCCATCAAGAGGGCAAACTGCTTCCACGGCAACGGCCACGCAGACCCCTGCAAGGTCTCCAGCGTGCCCTACATGATCATCTTCGGCGTGGCCCAGGTCTTCTTCTCCCAGATCCCCGACTTCGACCAGATCTCCTGGCTCTCCATGCTCGCCGCCGCCATGTCCTTCACCTACTCCTCCATCGGCCTCGGCCTCGGCATCGTCCAAGTCATAGGTAGGTGACTCTTATACACATTGATAGATCGACGAAAGCACTCCCTAGATCCTGTTGAGCAATGTGTTAACCAATGATGTCTGCATGCATGCAGCAAACGGAGGCGTGAAGGGTAGCCTGACCGGCATCAGCATCGGCACGGTGACGCCGATGCAGAAGGTGTGGCGCAGCACGCAGGCGTTCGGGGACATTGCGTTCGCCTACTCCTACTCCCTCATACTCATCGAGATCCAGGACACCATCCGTGCGCCGCCGCCGTCGGAGTCCACGGTCATGAAGCGCGCCACCATGGTCAGTGTCGCGGTGACCACGGTTTTCTACATGCTCTGCGGCTGCATGGGCTACGCGGCTTTCGGCGACGCCGCGCCGGGGAACCTCCTCACGGGGTTTGGGTTCTACGAGCCATTCTGGCTCCTCGACGTGGCCAATGCCGCCATCGTCGTCCACCTCGTCGGCGCGTACCAGGTGTACTGCCAGCCCCTGTTTGCCTTCGTCGAGAAATGGGCGGCGAAGAGGTGGCCGGAGTCCACGTTCGTCACCGGCGAGGTCGAGGTCCCGCTCTTCAGGACGTACAAGGTGAACATGTTCCGGGCTACGTGGCGGACGGCGTTCGTGGTGGCGACGACGGTGGTGTCCATGATGCTGCCCTTCTTCAACGACGTGGTGGGGTTCCTGGGCGCGCTGGGGTTCTGGCCGCTCACCGTCTACTTTCCGGTGGAGATGTACGTGGTGCAGAAGAAGGTGCCCAAGTGGAGCACACAGTGGGTGTGCCTCCAGATGCTCAGCCTCGGATGCCTCGCCATCTCCCTTGCCGCCGCCGCGGGGTCCATCGCCGGCATCAAGTCCGACCTCAAGGTGTACCACCCATTCAAGACATAATTGACGTTGACGATCGTGCACGCACAAACAATACATCAAGGTGTAGGATTCAAGACAAAGAAGTTCTTGGCCTTCAAACAATTCAAAGAAGATACATCCTGGATGGAGTTGTACTACTTCATGAAGTCATGCATGAGATCCATAGAAAAAAACTAAATGATGTTTCTTTATAGTAGTGATTTTTAAAATGTATGATAATATTAAGTGGTCTTTAAAAAAATTATACTTATTAGAGAGAAAATGATTTCCTTTCTTTTAACACAATGCATATGCAGATGGTCATACATATGCACATACATTCACACCTATGAACACACGCATATTCTACCCCTATGAGCACCTCCGAAGGATTGAGCCGGCACATCATCTTGAGATTGACGAAGTCGTCACAGATGCCTAGGACTTGAACCCTAATGGACTGAGGATACCACTATCCTTCTGACCATCCAACCACATGTTGGTTTGCGAGAAAAGGATTTCCTGATAGATACATTAACTTGGTGATGGAGATTGTAACCTCTAGAAAAGTAGTTGTAATGGTCAGGGCATCTCCAATGATGACCCCCCTAATCGGACACCGCATCCGTCAACGGACCGTCGGGGACCAGTCCGAGGACACTGGTACGTGAGACGACCATCCAAAATTATCCCCTAAATGTTCGTTGGTATGGGCAATTTGAAATTCAAATCCGTCCAATCACAACACGCGCGACGGATCACATCAGCCCCAGCCACAACCAAAAAGGGGACACTATCCATAGTGTTTACATGCCTGATCACAAAAGAATATAAGTCCGGTAGTCCGTCTGAAAAATTGTATTTTCTGCCCTGCTGGACCGACAATCCGAGACTCCACGCTCAATCTGTCATTACGTCCGCCTCGGCTGCCTCCTCCGCCTCCAGCTCTTCCTTCTGGTGCTTCAACATCTTGAAATGGACGGCTTGTACGACCATCCTTCTGTCGTCATCTAAATCCTCCATCGTCATGGTCAACATCTTCCTGTCCTCTGAAGCGGTTGCAATCTCAATGTTCTTCTCTTCGAGCATGGCCTTCCTCTCTACGAGCTTGATCGTTTTCTCGGTTGATGCCATCAGGATGTTAAACCACTCGACCTTTTTTCCTCCTTGACGTCGAAGTGCTTGAAGTATGCATCCTGCTTCACCAAGATGTCCTCGAACCTCTCCGTCAACTTGGCTGATGACCCTTCTCGCTTCGCCTTCTCCTCCTCCCACTTCTATCCCCAGAATCTTGTTCTAACCTCCTTGGGCGGTTCTTTCATTGGATCGGTTGGATCACCGGTTCCATGGGCGATGGTCTTGGCAATGAATGGATTCCACTTGGGTTGTCCTTCAATTTCAACCAACAATGCATGACAATGAAGCTCTTCTTCTCCAACTTCGAAAACACATTGCATGCACTGGAAGGATTCAAAATAAAACATTGTCAATGACTATAAATGACCAACACAATGATGCATATTTGGCCAACAATGTGCATATCCGGCTAAATGTTCTAGACAAGAATGCATATCTCGCCAAATGATGAACACACTTACTTGCTCAGAGATTTGCACATCACTTGGTCAACATGTGATGAGTTTCCTCAAGTGGCCACAATACTTCGAGACGACCTCTTGGATGATGTACCATCAATGGTTGAGAGACTTTGCGCCACGGTTGCGGATGAGACCGTCGGAGTAGGGTTCGAAATGCTAGTGTTCATGGAACCAAGAGTGAATGTTGGCCCAAAATGATGAACCCTTTTGCTTTGTGCCATGGATCAGATCGATGCTAGTGGCCAACCATGCATCCACAAGAACTCGTCCTCCCACATGTTCAAACTTTCTCCTCTACCCTTCTTCTTTGGATCGGCAGCAAATTCATCCAAATCATTGTCCTCCTCGTCGTCCTCCTGCTCCTGCTGTATGGTGGCCAAATCCTACTGCTATATGTTTGTGCCTAGCTAGGTGTACGTGCCAGACTGGATGTAGCTCGGCTACGTGCCCGGCTGGGTGTACGTGTCGGTTTGGGTGTAGCCCGGCTGGGTGTACGAGCCGACATGGATGGGCTCTGAGTCATCGACCTGACCGTCCTCACAACAACATCCCCCCCCCAGCTCTAGTGCGGATCATGTCAAACAACTCCCTATCCGCGTCGTCGTAACTTAGCTCGCCCGCGTTAGGCATACCAACGAACAGTGTACGAGCACCCAGCTGCTCCACTCTCTACATCTGTGTCCGGACAACCTGCGGCAATGCACACTCCGACAAAAGCAGCGGCGCCACGTTGACATCCACATAGTAAGGCACTTGAAGCATGGCAGATGCCAGGGACTGCCTACTGAGTTGTGTGGTAGTGTAGAAGTATGGAGCCTTGTAATGCTCCGGCCAGGGAAGTGTCTACACGATCGGTGACCGTAGCAGGACCTTGCGTCCCAGACTTTGCCCTACACCGCTTCTGTCTCCTGCACGTCGATTGCCACAAGCACCACCTTCGCCTCCGTCGGCCTTCTGCTACTTGACCGGTGTCGCCTTTCCCTTCACTTTGAGGCGGTAATTTCGATGTGCCTTATCTTCAAGGCGAACGTGATCGCCGAATCCTACTCCATCGCCGTCTCTGACAGCTTCTCATACGGGTCCATGCACCGACGGTAGCAAAAAGAGCAGGAATTGGGTGCAGAGCGACAACAGGGAAGAGGAGAGTGGTGGATTGTGCCGCGGAGAGAGTGCAACTAACTATAAAAGCGCGGGCTCTGACTTAGTTTTGAGTGGGTCTAGGGTGTCCGAGTCCTACATGGTTGGTGTCTGGACTCTCCCATAGCCCCCTGGTTTGGTTCTGGTTTGTGGGAAAATGGCGGTCAAAACTGCCCTTGACGTGGCTTGAGACCGCGTTGGTATTTCTTCAAAGAGGAAGGGATGATGCAGCACAATGCTACTTCTTGAGCTTGCGTTAGTTTTTCCCTTGGAGAGGAAAGGGTGGTGCAACAAAGTAGAGTAAGTATTCCCCCCAGCTTTTGAGAACCAAGGTATCAATCCAGTAGGAGACAACATAACAAGCCACAGAATACCTGCACAAACAAACACCAACTTGTACCCAACGCGACAAAGGGGTTGTCAATCCCTTCACGGTTATTTGCAAAGTGAGAACTGATATAGATGGATAAACAACAAAGTAATATTTTTGGTATTTTTGGTTTACGGAACGGAAAGTAAAAGATTGCAAAGAAAGTAAATCGGAAATTAAAATTGTAGATCAGAAACTTATATGATGGAAAATAGACCCGGGGCCCATAGGTTTCACTAGAGGCTTCTCTCAAGATAGAAAATATTACGCTGGGTGAACAAATTACTGCCGAGCAATTGATAGAAAGCGCAAAGTTATGACGCCATCTAAGGCAATGATCATGAATATAGGCATCACGTCCGTGTCAAGTAGACTGAAACGGTTCTGCATCTACTACTATTACTTCACACGTCAACCGAATCCTGCCTCCATCTAGAGTATTAAGTTCATAAGAACAGAGTAACGCATTAAGTAAGATGACATGATGTAGCGGAATTAACTCAAGCAATATGATGAAAACCCCATCTTGTTATCCTTGATGGCAATAATACAATACGTGCCGGTTCTCCTTCTGTCACTAGGATCGAGCACCACAAGATTGAACCCAAAGCTAAGCACTTCTCCCATTGCAAGAAAAACCAATCTAGTTGGCCAAACCAAATTGATAGTTCGAAAAGACTTGCAAAGATATCAAATCATGCACATAAGAATTCAGAGGAGATTCAAATAATATTCATAGATAAGCTGATCATAAATCCACAATTGATCGGATCTCAACAAACACACCGCAAAAGAGTATTACATCGAATAGATCTCTAAGAACATCGAGGAGAACATGGTATTGAGAATCAAAGAGAGAGAAGCAGCCATCTAGCTAATAGCTATGGACACGTAGGTCTTTGATAAACTACTCACACTTCATCAGAGAGGCAATGGTGTTGATATAGAAGCCCTCCGTGATCAAATCCCCCTCCGGCAGGTCACCGGAATAGGTCCCTACATGGGATCTCACGGGTACAGAAGGTTGCGGCGATGGAAAGTGGTTTCATGGCTCCCCTGAAAGTTTTTGGGGTATTTGAAAATATATAGGAGGAAGATCTAGGTCAGGGGGTCACCGAGGGGCCCACAAGGTCGGCGGCCGCACCCTGCCCCCTAGGCGCGCCCCACCCTTTTGTCCGCCTCGTGGTTCTTCTGACTTGCACTCCAAGTCTCTTGGGTGTCTTCTGGTCCAAGGAAAATCATCGCGAAAGTTTAATTCCGTTTGGACTCCGTTTGGTATTCCTTTTCTACGAAACTCTAAAACAAGGAAAAAACTGGAACTGGCACTGGGCTCTAGGTTAATAGGTTAGTCCCAAAAATCATACAAAATAGCATATTAATGCATATAAAACATCCAAAACAGATAATATAATAGCATGGAACAATAAAAAATTATAGATACGTTGGAGACGTATCAGGCATTCCCAAGCTTAATTCCTGCTCGTCCTCGAGTAGGTAAATGATAAAAAAGCCGAATTTTTGATGTGGAATGCTACCTAACATATTTATTCATGCAATTCTCTTTATTGTGGCATGAATGTTCAGATCCGTAAGATTCAAAATGAAAGTTTAATATTGACATAAAAACAATAATACTTCAAGCATACTAACAAGATAATTATGTCTTCTCAAAATAACATGGCTAAAGAGAGCTTATCCCTACAAAATCATATAGTCTGGCTATGCTCCATCTTCATCACACAAAATATTCAAATCATGCACAACCCCGACGACAAGCCAAGCAATCGCTTTGTACTGTTGATGTTCTCAAACTTTTTCAACTTCCACACAATACATGAGTGTGAGCCATGGACATAGCACTATAGGTGGAATAGACGGTGGTTGTGGAGAAGACAAAAAGAAGGAGATAGTCTCACACCAACTAGTTGTATTGATGTCGCTTGAAGCTACATCGGTATTTCTCCAAAGAGGAAGGGATGATGCAGCACAGCGATGGTATGTATTTCCCTCAGATATGAAACCAATGTTATCAAACCAGTAGGAGAACCAAGCAACACAACGTAAACAACACCTGCACACAAATAACAAATACTCGCAACCCGACGTATAAAAGGGGTTGTCAATTCCTTTCGGGTAGCAGCGCCCCAAGATGGGCAAACAGATGCGAGAGAGTTGTAAATATTGATAGATCGAATACCAAATAAAATAAATTACAGCAAGGAATTTTTGTATTTTTGGTTTAGTAGATCTGAAAATAAAAGGAAAATAAAAGTAGATCGCGAAGGCAAATAATGTGAAAAAGAGACCCGAGGGCCGTAGGTTTCACTTGTAGCTTCTCTCGAGAAAAATAGCAAACGGTGGGTAAACAAATTACTATTGAGCAATTGATAGAACCCACTACAAAGCACCTCTTCCCATTGCAATATAAATAGATCAAGTTGGCCAAACAAAACCCAAATATCGGAGAAGAAATACGAGGCTATAAGCAATCATGCATATAAGAGATCAAAGAAATCAAATAAATTTCATGGATATAAAAAGATAGATCTGATCATAAACTCAAAGTTCATCTGATCCCAACACACACACACCGCAAAAAGAGTTACATCATATGGATCTCCAAGAGACCATTGTATTGAGAATCAAAAGAGAGAGAGAGAGAGGAAACCATCTAGGTACTAACTACGGACCCGAAAGAACTACTCATGCATCATCAGAGAGGCTCCAATGGAAGTGGTGACCCCTCCATGATGGTGTCTAGATTGGATCTGGTGGTTCTGGACTCTGCGGTGGCTGGAATTGATTTTCGTCGACTCCCCTAGGGTTTCTGGAATATTGGGGTATTTATAGAGCAAAGAGGCGACCCCCCCGGGGGGGGGGGGGGGTACCCGAGGTGGGCACAACCCACCAGGGCGTGCCTGGGCAGGCATGCCCTGGTGGGTTGTGCTCTCCTCGGAGCCCCCCCAGGCGTTGCCTTGGCCTATTAGGTGTCTTTTGGTCCATAAAAATCTCCGTAAAGTTCCGTTGCATTTGGACTCCGTTTGTTATTGATTTCCTGCGATGTAAAAAATATGCAGAAAACGTCAAGTGGCACTTGCACTTTGTCAATAGGTTAGTACCCAAAAATGATATAAAATGATTATAAAACATCCAAGATTGATAATATAATAGCATGGAACAATAAAAAATTATAGATACATTGGAGACGTATCATGTATATACGGGCTATGGAGATGCCCATTAATAGATATCAATGTGAGTGAGTAGGGATTGCCATGCAATGGATGCACTAGAGCTATAAGTTTATGAAAGCTCAAAAAGAAAACTAAGTGGGTGTGCATCCAACTTGCTTGCTTACGAAGACCTAGGGCAATTTGAGGAAGCCCATCATTGGAATATACAAGCCAAGTTCTATAATGAAAATCCCCACTAGTATATGAAAGTGATATCATAGGAGACTCTCTATCATGAAGATCATGGTGCTACTTTGAAGCACAAGTGTGGTAAAAGGATAGTAGCATTGCCCTTTCTCTCTTTTCTCTCATTTTTTTATTTGGGCCTTCTCTCATTTTTTTGACCTCTTTTTTCGTTCAAAGTCTCATCCCGACTTGTGGGGGAATCATAGTCTCCATCATACTTTCCTCACATGGGACAATGCTCTAATAATGAAGATCATCACACTTTTATTTACTTACAACTCAAGAATTACAACTCGATACTTAGAACAAAATATGACTCTATGTGAATGCCTTTGGCGTTGTACAAGGATGTGCAATGAATCAAGAGTGACATGTATGAAAGAATTATGAATGGTGGCTTTGCCACAAATACAATGTCAACTACATGATCATGGAAAGCAATATGACAGTGATGGAGCATGTCATAACAAACGGAACGGTGGAAAGTTGCATGGCAATATATCTCGGAATGGCTATGGAAATGCCATAATAGGTAGGTATGGTGGCTGTTTTGAGGAAGGTATATGGTGGATTTATGATACCGGCAAAAGTTGCACGGTACAAGAGAATACCTTAATTAATTAGCTGCGCGGTGACCTCCACCCAGCAGACAGACAAGCGCGATGCGGCGGCACGCCGAGACAGCAGGGTCGAGGAGCAAAGCTTAGTGCGGCTGCCGCCTGAAGTTCGACCTCCACTATCCCGCGCGCCATCGACCGCGATGGATGTGCTCGAATCACGCCGCCGCCGACCTTGATGGTTGAGCTCCTCCTATCTCCCACCGCAGAACGAGGATTGACCTCCTATGACGCCGCCACCGCCCACCGACCGAGGATTGACCTCTTCTCCAGTAGACACTGCCTAGGCCGCCGCCGCCATCTCTATATGCAGAGCGACTGTTTTTTTGACGGATATCCGTGGAGCGGCTGTTTACACGGTATCTCACCGTAACTCAATTATATGTACAGGGTAGTACATCACATACGGTTATGTAATGACAACCGTGTCTAACCTACGTTGTCTTCTCACATGGTTTGGTGCGGAAATCGTGTGTGACGTTGTAATACCTAACACAAATGACATGTACAAATAGTGTGCCATATACAACATATATATATATATATATATATATATATATATATATATATATTACCATGTCCAAAGTATGGCTCCTTGCTGAATCCGTCCTGAATGAACCCCCTAGGAAAGCGATCTGTCGCCGGATCCGGAGCTTGACTCGAGACTCCCGCAACACGAGTTCGACTCCGAGTTTTGCGCCACCGAGAGGTACCAAAAGTTGAGTTGTGTGCATGGGCACACTCCCGCTCGACGTGTATGCATGGAGGGATTCAACATTGGCAGGCGGTTTCTCGGTTGCCCCTTAGAGGTTAGTGCTAATTAAGTTCATCATTTTACTTCAGTTAATTCCCCCGCTCATCCATAATACTATTTAACATTGGCAGGGACATGAAGCTTGTGCCTTTGTTAACTGGCTGGATGAAGAATGGCATGGCAGGGCTCGGGGTGTTATCACCAAGCTCGCAGAAGATAACGTAAAGCTGAAGAAGAAAATGGCTGATCTGGAATGTACAATCAGTACGATGAAGCAAGAAAGAATCAATCATAGGCAGCAGATGAATGCAAGAGACAAGAAGGAACTAGCATGTGTAGTTTTGGCTGTCGCATTAGCCATGTTCTATGCGCTGTTTGCAATGATGATTAGGGGTTTTGTTTGACAGTATTGCTAAAGCACATCTAGATGTGCTCTAAGTAATGCACATCTAGGTCCTATGTATGCCATTGATGTTACGCGAGGATTCATGTAGATATTTTTCTTTGTCCTTTTTCTTTTCCTTTCTAGTTTGATTATTACTGGCTTTATCAATAAGAAGAGCTCAATGTATTGCTTGCCAACTGTCCTACTCTGTTCGTACCGGTACCGGTGCATAATCCCAAAACTCGTTCCTTGTTCTTGTCCTGAAAAAGGAAACCAGACAAATAGCCAATAGGAGCCCTGCGCAACCCCGGGAATTTCGAGCGATTGGATACAAATAATTACGGTTGATTATATCAGCGGTTAGATAATACGTCAACCCCCGCTTCAATCCCCGCTTCAATTGGCAGTTCCTCTTCTCTACATACCCCGCTTAAGTGTCCACCATCTTCATCGTCCCCGGCAGGCCGCGCTACACACTGGCACACACTCTGCAGCCATGTCAAGCGATAGCGAGGACGACAGTTCGGCCAGCAGTCTGGCGCCCGATGATAGGTCAACATCAGAATCATCCCGCTCGTCTTCCATGAGTCCGGTGTCGAGCCCAGACCTCAATTATATCCGGTTCATGGAAGGGACGCCGCCTCCGGAGTCGTCAGACGACAACCAAACGGACGAGGAGCTGTCAGAGGACGAAGAAGAGGACGACGATGATGATGAGGAGGAATGGTCGAATGAGGAGGAGGAGGACAACGACAGCAACGATGATGACGACGGCGGCGGCGGCGATGAAAAGCCAACGGTCAGCGGCAAGAAGCGTCCTCGCCAAGACGATGTTGCGGGGCCATCCAACATGAACAACAACAAGAAGAAGGACTAAATTAAGCAGACTATATATATCTCTGTTTATCTTGTCAATCTCATCGCAGACGATTAGTAACATGTATTCAACAGAGATCCTCTACGTTATCGCCAACAGGTTGGTTTGTTGACCTGTGTGCCCTAACGAGCACACAATTCACAAAAAAGACCGTATGGGCTGTCTATAATGATCGCACACAATTCTGATTAACGACCTGTTTGTCAGGTATCACACACATCTTGTTACGCCGAATCATTTGTGTTCACCTCACTCATTGCAAACGGTTCATTGGAGTGAACTGTATGCCGTATATCGCACACACCTTGATCTGGCTGCCCGTTTATGTTGTACTGTCTCATCGCAAACAGTTCGTACAGATCAACCGTATGCCCCTCATCGCATACACAACTATAATCTGAACCGTGTTTGATGTATCATTCATCGCAAACGTTTTGCATCATTTCTGACAGTTTTCATACACCACTGTTTGCGATTATTGCATCGCACACAGTTTCTTGAAGGGTCTCTGATCATAGTGTCGCGTTAGCAGCATCTTGTAGCAGTGGTAGTAGCAGCTGCATCTCAGTACGACCCCAGCTATGATTTTGGATATCCGCCAGGCCAGCAGTGGCCATAGACCAACTTAGGACAAAAGCCTAAGCTTGGGGGAGTATGTATTTCTCACCGACATTACATTCATGTTCACACACTCATTCTAGTTGTCGGTGCTCATACTTTTTCATTGTACTATCCATGCTAGTTTATTTTCTTTTCTAAGCATTCGTCTTGTGTGTTTGAAAAACCTTAAGAAAAACAAAAAATTAGTTGTAGCTTTTAGATAGTTTACTTTCCATGCTTGTAGTAGTAGTAATTAAAAGAAAACCCCAAAAGATTTCTCGTTCTTCTTTTGCTTGTTGGGAGCTTTCCCGTGTAAATAGTTTTATTTCTTTTCTTATCCTTCGGGGGTCGAGAGGAGAAGACCACGATGAAAATGTTGAGTGGCTCTCATATGCATGATTGTTGATTTAACCAAAAGCCCATATTACCTTGTCTTCTCCCTTGTATTAAATGCTTGCAGATTCCAGCTTAGTCCAATACACATGCACTATTATTATTATCCACACTGTTCGGTCGTGCAAGTGAAAGGCAATAATGGCGATATATGATGGACTGATTGAGATGAGAGAAGTTGGTATGAACTCTACCTATCTTGTTTTTGTAAATATGATTAGTTCATCGTTCCTGATTCAGCCTATTATGAATGAAACATGTTTGCAATGACAATTAGAGATTATAGTTGCTCATGCCATGCTTAATTAGCTAGGAGTTTATAATGGTTTACCTTGCATGCCAACATGCTATTAAAATGGTTGTGATGTGGTATGATAGGGTGCTATCCTCCTTTGAACGATTCAAGTGGCTTAACTTGGCACATGTTCATGCATGTAGTTGAAACAAAATCAACATAGCCTCCACGATATTTATGTTCATGGTGATTTATATCCTACTCATGCTTGCACTCATTGTTGATTAATCTTAATGCATGTGCATGACTGTTGTCGCTCTCTAGTTGGTCGCTTCCCAGTCTCTTTCTAGCCTTCACTTGTACTAAGCAGGAATACTGCTTGTGCATCCACTTCCATAAACCCCAAAGATAATCCATACTAGTCCACCATACCTTCCTATATGCGGTATCTACCTGCCGTTCCAAGTAAATCTGTATGTGCCAAACTCTAAACCTTCAAATGAAATTCTGTTTTGTATGCTCAAATAGCTCATGTATCAACTAGGGCTGTCTGTATCTTCCATGCTAGGCGGGTTATTCTCATGATGAGTGGACTCCGCTCATCACTCACGAGAAAATGGCAGGTAACCGGGATGCCCAGTCCCATGCTCAAATCAAAATAATTGCAAACAAAACTCCCCCGGGATTGTTGTTGAAGGAAATATGCCCTAGAGGCAATAATAAAGTTATTATTTATTTCCTTATACATCATGATAAATGTTTACTATTCATGCTAGAATTGTATTAACCGGAAACATAATACATGTGTGAATATATAAACAAACAGAGTGTCACTAGTATGCCTCTACTTGACTAGCTCGTTAATCAAAGATGGTTATGTTTCCTAACCATAAACAAAGAGTTGTTATTTGATTAACGAGGTCACATCATTAGTTGAATGATCTGATTGACATGACCCATTCCATTAGCTTAGCTCCCGATCGTTTAGTATGTTGCTATTGCTTTCTTCATGACTTATACATGTTCCTATGACTATGAGATTATGCAACTCCCGTTTACCAGAGGAACACTTTGTATGCTACCAAACATCACAACGTAAATGGGTGATTATAAAGGTGCTCTACAGGTGTCTCCAAAGGTAGATGTTGGGTTGGCGTATTTCGAGATTAGGATTTGTCACTCCGATTGTCGGAGAGGTATCTCTGGGCCCTCTCGGTAATGCACATCACATAAGCCTTGCAAGCATTACAACTAATGAGTTAGTTGCGAGATGATGTATTACGGAACAAGTAAAGAGACTTGCCGGTAACGAGATTGAACTAGGTATTGGATACTGATGATCGAATCTCGGGCAAGTAACATACCGATGGCAAAGGGAACAACGTATGTTGTTATGCGGTCTGACCGATAAAGATCTTCGTAGAATATGTAGGAGCCAATATGGGCATCCAGGTCCCGCTATTGGTTATTGACCGGAGATTTGTCTCAGTCATGTCTGCATTGTTCTCGAACCGTAGGGTCCGCACGCTTAACGTTACGATGACAGTTATTATGAGTTTATGCATTTTGATGTACCGAAGTTAGTTCGGAGTCCCGGATGTGATCACGGACATGACGAGGAGTCTCGAAATGGTCGAGACATAAAGATTGATATATTGGACGACTATATTCGGACATCGGAAGCGTTCCGGGGAAGTTTCGGATAAAACCGGAGCACCGGGGGGTTACCGGAACCCCCCCGGGGGGTTAATGGGCCTCATGGGCCTAAAGTGGAGAAGAGAAAGGGGCTGCCAGGGCAGGCCGCGTGCCCCCTCTACCCCTAGTCCGAATTGGACAAGGAGGGAGGGGCGGCGCCCCCCCTTTTCCTTCTCTTCTTCCACCTCTCCTACTTGGACAAGGAAAGGGAGGGGAGTCCTACTCCCGGTAGGAGTAGGACTGCTCCTGCGCACCTCCTCTAGGGCCGGCCGCACCCCCCTTGGATCCTTTATATACGGAGGCAAGGGGGCACCCTAGGACAGAAGTTGATCATCGTGATCGTTCCTTAGCCGTGTGCGGTGCCCCCTTCCACCATATTCCACCTCGGTCATATTGTAGCAGCGCTTAGGCAAAGCCCTGCGACGGTAGAACATCAAGATCGTCACCACGCCGTCGTGCTGATGGAACTCATCCCCGAAGCTTTGCTGGATCGGAGCCTGGGGAGCGTCATCGAGCTGTACGTGTGCTAAGAACTCGGAGGTGCCAGAGTAATGGTGCTTGGATCGGTCGGATCAGGAAGACGTACGACTACTTCCTCTACGTTGCGTCAACGCTTCCGCTTCGGTCTACGAGGGTAAGTAGACAACACTCTCCCCTCTCATTGCTATGCATCACCATGATCTTGCATGTGCGTAGGAATTTTTTTGAAATTACTACGTTCCCCAACAGTGGCATCCGAGTCTAGGTTTTATGGTTTGATGTTATGTGCACGAGTAGAACACAAGTGAGTTGTGGGCGATATAAGTCATACTGCCTACCAGCATGTCATACTTTGGTTCGGCGGTATTGTTGGATGAAGCGGCCCGGGCCGACATTACGCGTACGCTTACGCGAGACCGGTTCTCCCGACGTGCTTTGCACATAGGTGGCTTGCTGGTGACAGTTTCTCCAACTTTAGTTGAACCGAGTGTGGCTACGCCCGGTCCTTGCGAAGGTTAAAACGGCATCAACTTGACAAACTATCGTTGTGGTTTTGATGCGTAGGTAAGATTGGTTCTTGCTTAAGCCCGTAGCAGCCACGTAAAACTTGCAACAAACAAAGTAGAGGACGCCTAACTTTTTTTTGCAGGGCATGTTGTGATGTGATATGGTCAAGACATGATGCTAAATTTTATTGTATGAGATGATCATGTTTTGTAACCGAGTTATCGGCAACTGGCAGGAGCCATATGGTTGTCGCTTTATTGTATGCAATGCAATCGCGCTGTAATGCTTTACTTTATCACTAAGCGGTAGCGATAGTCGTGGAAGCATAAGATTGGCGAGATGACAACGATGCTACGATGGAGATCAAGGTGTCGCGCCGGTGACGATGGTGATCATGACGGTGCTTCGGAGATGGAGATCACAGGCACAAGATGATGATGGCCATATCATATCACTTATATTGATTGCATGTGATGTTTATCTTTATGCATCTTATCTTGCTTTGATTGACGGTAGCATTATAAGATGATCTCTCACTAAATTATCAAGAAGTGTTCTCCCTGAGTATGCACCATTGCGAAAGTTCTTCGTGCTGAGACACCACGTGATGATCGGGTGTGATAGGCTCTACGTTCAAATACAACGGGTGCAAAACAGTTGCACACGCGGAATACTCAGGTTATACTTGACAAGCCAAGCATATACAGATATGGCCTCGGAACACGGAGACCGAAAGGTCGAGCATGAATCATATAGTAGATATGATCAACATAGTGATGTTCACCAATGAAACTACTCCATCTCACGTGATGATCGGACATGGTTTAGTTGATTTGGATCACGTGATCACTTAGAGGATTAGAGGGATGTCTGTCTAAGTGGGAGTTCTTTAAGTAATTTAGGTAATTAAACTTAAATTTATCATGAACTTAGTACCTGATAGTATCTTGCTTATGTATGTTTGATTGTAGATAGATGGCCCGTGCTGTTGTTCCGTTGAATTTTAATGCGTTCCTTGAGAAAGCAAAGTTGAAAGATGATGGTAGCAATTACACGGACTGGGTCCGTAACTTGAGGATTATGCTCATTGCTGCATAGAAGAATTACGTCCTGGAAGCACCGCTGGGTGCCAGGCCTGCTGCAGGAGCAACACCAGATGTTATGAACGTCTGGCAGAGCAAAGCTGATGACTACTCGATAGTTTAGTGTGCCATGCTTTACGGCTTAGAATCGGGACTTCAACGACGTTTTGAACGTCATGGAGCATATGAGATGTTCTAGGAGTTGAAGTTAATATTTCAAGCAAATCCCCGGATTGAGAGATATGAAGTCTCCAATAAGTTCTATAGCTGCAAGATGGAGGAGAACAGTTCTGTCAGTGAGCATACGCTCAAAATGTCTGGGTATAATAATCACTTGATTCAGATGGGAGTTAATCTTCCAGATGATTGCGTCATTGATAGAATTCTCCAATCACTGCCACCAAGCTACAAGAGCTTCGTGATGAACTATAATATGCAAGGGATGAATAAGACTATTCCCGAGCTCTTCGCAATGCTGAAAGCTGCGGAGGTAGAAATCAAAAAGGAGCATCAAGTGTTGATGGTCTGAAAGCTGCGGAGGTAGAAATCAAAAAGGAGCATCAAGTGTTGATGGTCAACAAGACCACTAGTTTCAAGAAAAAGGGCAAAGGGAAGAAGAAGGGGAACTTCAAAAAGAACAGCAAGCAAGTTGCTGCTCAAGAGAAGAAACCCAAGTCTGGACCTAAGCCTGAAACTGAGTGCTTCTACTGCAAGCAGACTGGTCACTGGAAGCGGAACTGCCCCAAGTATTTGGCGGATAAGAAGGATGGCAAGGTGAACAAAGGAATATGTGATATACATGTTATTGATGTGTACCTTACTAATGCTCGCAGTAGCACCTGGGCATTTGATACTGGTTCTGTTGCTAATATTTGCAACTCGAAACAGGGACTACGGATTAAGCGGAGATTGGCTAAGGACGAGGTGACGATGCGCGTGGGAAACGGTTCCAAAGTCGATGTGATCGCGGTCGGCACGCTACCTCTACATCTACCTTCGGGATTAGTATTAGACCTAAATAATTGTTATTTGGTGCCAGTGTTGAGCATGAACATTATATCTGGATCTTGTTTGATGCGAGACGGTTATTCATTTAAATCAGAGAATAATGGTTGTTCTATTTATATGAGTAATATCTTTTATGGTCATGCACCCTTGAAGAGTGGTCTATTCTTATTGAATCTCGATAGTAGTGACACACATATTCATAATGTTGAAGCCAAAAGATGCAGAGTTGATAATGATGGTGCAACTTGTTTGTGGCACTGCCGTTTAGGTCATGTCGGTGTAAAGCGCATGAAGAAACTCCATACTGATGGACTTTTGGAACCACTTGATTATGAATCACTTGGTACTTGCGAACCGTGCCTCATGGGCAAGATGACTAAAACACCGTTCTCCGGTACTATGGAGAGAGCAACAGATTTGTTGGAAATCATACATATAGATGTATGTGGTCCGATGAATATTGAGGCTCGTGGCGGATATCGTTATTTTCTCACCTTCATAGATGACTTAAGCAGATATGGGTATATCTACTTAATAAAACATAAGTCTGAAACATTTGAAAAGTTCAAAGAATTTCAGAGTGAAGTTGAAAGTCATCGTAACAAGAAAATAAAGTTTCTACGATCAGATCGTGGAGGAGAATATTTAAGTTATGAGTTTGGTGTACATTTGAAACAATTCGGAATAGTTTCGCAACTCACGCCACCCGGAACACCACAGCGTAATGGTGTGTCCGAACGTCGTAATCGTACTTTACTAGATATGGTGCGATCTATGATGTCTCTTACTGATTTACCGCTATCATTTTGGGGTTATGCTTTAGAGACGGCCGCATTCATGTTAAATAGGGCACCATCAAAATCCGCTGAGACGTTGCCTTATGAACTATGGTTTGGCAAGAAACCAAAGTTGTCGTTTCTGAAAGTTTGGGGCTGCGATGCTTATGTGAAAAAGATTCAACCTGATAAGCTCGAACCCAAATCGGAGAAATGTGTCTTCATAGGATATCCAAAGGAAACTATTGGATACACCTTCTATCACAGATCCGAAGGCAAGACTTTTGTTGCTAAATTCGGAAACTTTCTCGAGAAGGAGTTTCTCTCGAAATATGTGAGTGGGAGGAAAGTAGAACTTGATGAGGTAACTGTACCTACTCCCTTATTGGAAAGTAGTATATCACAGAAAACCGTTTCCGCGACACCTACACCAATTAGTGAGGAAGCTAATGATAATGATCATGAAACTTCAGGACAGGATACTACTGAACCTCGTAGATCAACTAGAGTGAGAACCGCGCCAGAGTGGTACGGTAATCCTGTTCTGGAAATCATGCTGCTAGATCATGATAACCTACGAACTATGAAGAAGCGATGGTGAGCCCAGATTCCGCAAAATGGCTTGAAGCCATGAAATCTGAGATGGGATCCATGTATGAGAACAAAGTATGGACTTTGGTTGACTCGCCCGATGATCGGCAAGCAATTGAGAATAAATGGATCTTCAAGAAGAAGACTGACGCTGACGGTAATATTACTGTCTACAAAGCTCGACTTGTCGCAAAAGGTTTTCGACAAGTTCAAGGAGTTGACTACGATGAGACCTTCTCACCCGTAGTGATGCTTAAGTATGTCCGAATCATGTTAGCAATTACCGCATTTTATGATTATGAAATTTGGCAGATGGATGTCAAAACTGCATTCCTGAATGGATTTCCGGAAGATGAGTTGTATATGATGCAACCGGAAGGTTTTGTCGATCCAAAGGGAGCTAATAAAGTGTGCAAGCTCCAGCTATCCATTTATGGACTGGTGCAAGCCTCTCGGAGTTGGAATAAACGCTTTGATAGTGTGATCAAAGCATTTGGTTTTATACAGACTTTCGGAGAAGCCTGTATTTACAAGAAAGTGAGTGGGAGCTCTGTAGAATTTCTGATATTATATGTGGATGACATATTATTGATTGGAAATGATATAGAATTTCTGGATAGCTTAAAGGGATATTTGAATAAGAGTTTTTCAACGAAAGACCTCGATGAAGCTGCTTACATATTAGGCATAAAGATCTATAGAGATAGATCAAGACGCTTAATTGGACTTTCACAAAGAACATACCTTGACAAGATTTTGAAGAAGTTCAAAATGGATCAAGCAAAGAAAGGGTTCTTGCCTGTGTTACAAGGTGTGAAGTTGAGTCAGACTCAATGCCCGACCACTGCAGAAGATAGAGAGAAAATGAAAGATGTTCCCTATGCTTCAGCCATAGGCTCTATCATGTATGCAATGCTATGTACCAGACCTGATGTGTGCCTTGCTATAAGTTTAGCAGGGAGGTACCAAAGTAATCCAGGAGTGGATCACTGGACAGCGGTCAAGAACATCCTGAAGTACCTAAAAAGGACTAAGGATATGTTTCTCGTATATGGAGGTGACAAAGAGCTCATTGTAAATGGTTACGTTGATGCAAGCTTTGACACTGATCCGGACGATTCTAAATCGCAAACCGGATACGTGTTTACATTAAACAGTGGAGCTGTCAGTTGGTGCAGTTCTAAACAAAGCGTCGTGGCGGGATCTACATGTGAAGCGGAGTACATAGCTACTTCGGAAGCAGCAAACGAAGGAGTCTGGATGAAGGAGTTCATATCCGATCTAGGTGTCATACCTAGTGCATCGGGTCCAATGAAAATCTTTTGTGACAATACTGGTGCAATTGCCTTGGCAAAGGAATCCAGATTTCACAAAAGAACCAAGCACATCAAGAGACGCTTCAATACCATCCGGGATCTAGTCCAGGTGGGAGACATAGAGATTTGCAAGATACATACGGATCTGAATGTAGCAGACCCGTTGACTAAGCCTCTTCCACGAGCAAAACATGATCAGCACCAAGGCTCCATGGGTGTTAGAATCATTACTGTGTAATCTAGATTATTGACTCTAGTGCAAGTGGGAGACTGAAGGAAATATGCCCTAGAGGCAATAAGAAAGTTATTATTTATTTCCTTATATATCATGATAAATGTTTATTATTCATGCTAGAATTGTATTAACCGAAAAGATAATACATGTGTGAATATATAAACAAACAGAGTGTCACTAGTATGCCTCTACTTGACTAGCTCGTTAATCAAAGATGGTTATGTTTCCTAACCATGAACAAAGAGTTGTTATTTGATTAACGAGGTCACATCATTAGTTGAATGATCTGATTGACATGACCCATTCCATTAGCTTAGCTCCCGATCGTTTAGTATGTTGCTATTGCTTTCTTCATGACTTATACATGTTCCTATGACTATGAGATTATGCAACTCCCGTTTACCGGAGGAACACTTTGTGTGCTACCAAACGTCACAACATAAATGGGTGATTATAAAGGTGCTCTACAGGTGTCTCCAAAGGTAGATGTTGGGTTGGCATATTTCGAGATTAGGATTTGTCACTCTGATTGTCGGAGAGGTATCTCTGGGCCCTCTCGGTAATGCACATCACATAAGCCTTGCAAGCATTACAACTAATGAGTTAGTTGCGAGATGATGTATTACGGAACGAGTAAAGAGACTTGCCGGTAACGAGATTGAACTAGGTATTGGAGGCAAGGGGGCACCCTAGGACTCCTCCTGCGCGCCTCCTCTAGGGCCGGCCGCACCCCCCCTTGGATCCTTTATATACGGAGGCAAGGGGGCACCCTAGGACAGAAGTTGATCATCGTGATCGTTCCTTAGCCGTGTGCGGTGCCCCCTTCCACCATATTCCACCTCGGTCATATTGTAGCAGCGCTTAGGCGAAGCCCTGCGACGGTAGAACATCAAGATCGTCACCACGCCATCATGCTGACGGAACTCATCCCCGAAGCTTTGCTGGATCGGAGCCCGGGGAGCGTCATCGAGCTGTACGTGTGCTAAGAACTCGGAGGTGCCGGAGTAACGGTGCTTGGATCGGTCGGATCGGGAAGACGTACGACTACTTCCTCTACGTTGCGTCAACGCTTCTGCTTCGGTCTACGAGGGTACGTAGACAACACTCTCCCCTCTCGTTGCTATGCATCACCATGATCTTGCGTGTGCGTAGGATTTTTTTTGAAATTACTACGTTCCCCAACAGTTGTTAGTTGGAGGCACCCGTTGTTTCGGACAAGCCATGGATTGGTGTTTGTTGGTGGTGGGGGAGTATAAACTTTACCATTCTATTTAGGAACCACCTATAATGTGTGTAGCATGGAAGATATCGAGATCTCTTGGTTGTTATGTTGACAATGAAAGTATGCCACTCAAAATATTATTTATCTCTGCTTCAAAACTCGAGCTCTGGCACCTCTACAAATCCCTACCTCCCTCTGTGAAGGGCCTATCTATTTACTTTTATGTTGAGTCATCATCTTCTTATTAAAAAGCACCAGTTGGAGAGCACCGCTGTCATTCGCATGCATTGCTATTAATTTACATTGAGTATGACTGTGACTGGATCTCTTTTACCATGAATTACAATGTTTAGTCAGCCCTTGATCTTTAGGGGTGCTCTGCATTTTTGTTTTGCGGTCTCAGAAAGGGCTAGCGAGATACCATCTTGTTATATCATATTATGATTTTTTTGAGAAAGTGTTGTCATCCGAGATTTATTATTATTGCTCGCTAGTTGATTATGCCATTGATATCAGTAAATATGAGACCTAAATGTTATTGTGAATATGGTTAGTTCATAATCTTTGCTGAAAACTTGAATGCTGGCTTTACATATTTGCAACAACAAGATCAAACAGAGTTTGTAAAAGTTTTTCTTTATCACTTTCAGTTTGTCAACTGAATTTCTTGAGGACAAGCGAAGGTTTAAGCTTGGGGGAGTTGATACGTCTCCAACGTATCTACTTTTCCAAACACCTTTGCCCTTGTTTTGGACTCTAACTTGCATGATTTGAATGAAACTAACCCGGACTAACGTTGTTTTCAGCAGAATTGCCATGGTGTTATTTTTGTGCAGAAATAAAAGTTCTTGGAATGACCTAAAAATCCACAGAGACACATTTTGGAATTTATAAAAAATACTGGCGAAAGAATCAGCATCAGGGGGCCCACACCCTATCCACGAGGGTGTAGGGTGCACCCCCTGCCTCGTGGGCCCCCTAAGACTCCACCGACCTCAACTCCAACTCTATATATTCACGTTTGGGGAGAAAAAATAAGAGAGAAGGATTCATCGCGTTTTACGATACGGAGCTGCCGCCAAGCCCTAATCTTCATCGGGAGGGCTGATCTGGAGTCCATTCGGGGCTCCAGAGAGGGGAATCCGTCGCCATCGTCATCATCAACCTTCCTCCATCACCAATTTCATGATGCTCACCGCCGTGCGTGAGTAATTTCATCATAGGCTTGTTGGATGGTGATGGGTTGGATGAGATTTACCATGTAATCAAGTTAGTTTTGTTAGGGTTTGATCCCTAGTATCAATTATGTTCTAAGATTGATGTTGCTATGACTTTGCTATGCTTAATTCTTGTCACTAGGGCCCGAGTGCCATGATTTCAGATCTGAACCTATTATGTTTTCATGAATATATGTGAGTTCTTGATCCTATTTTGCAAGTCAATAGTCACATACTATGTGTTATGATCCGGTAACCCCGAAGTGACAATAATCGGGACCACTCCCGATGATGACCGTAGTTTGAGGAGTTCATGCATTCACTAAGTGTTAATGCTTTGGTCTGGTACTCTATTAAAAGGAGGCCTTAATATCCCTTAGTTTCCAATAGGACCCCGCTGCCATGGGAGGGTAGGACAAAAGATGTCATGCAAGTTCTTTCCGTAAGCACATATGACTATATTCGGAATACATGCCTACATTACATTGATGAACTGGAGCTAGTTCTATGTCACCCTATGTTATAATTGTTGCATGAGGAATCACATCCGACATAATTATCCATCATTGATCCATTGCCTATGAGCTTTTCACATATTGATCTTTGCTTAGTTACTTTTCCGTTGCCAGTGTTACAATTGCTACAAAAACTACTACTGTTACTTTTGCCACCGTTACCATTACTTCCATACTATTTTGCTACTAAATACTTTGCTGCAGATATTAAGTCTTTCAGGTGTGGTTGAATTGATAACTCAACTGCTAATACTTGAGAATATTCTTTGGCTCCCCTTGTGCCGAATCAATAAATTTGGGTTGAATACTCTACCCTCGAAAACTGTCGCGATCCCCTATACTTGTGGGTTATCAACCATTTCTTAAACTCTCGAAGACCCGTAACTCCGATTGGGCTAAAATTTCAACATGATTTTTACCCGGATATTAGCTTTCTTGTGGCGAAAGAAGGGCACCAACTGCCTTACGGGGTGGCCACAAGGGTCCAGGGCGCGCCCCCTGCCTTGTGCCCCCCTCGGGCATCATCTCGTGTTGATTCCAATTCCCAAAATTCACATATATTCCAAAAAAAAATCTCCATAAGTTTTTATCACGTTTGGACTCCGTTTGATATGGAATTTCAACGAAACAAAAAACATGCAACAAACAGGAACTGCCACTGGGCACTGGATCAATATGTTAGTTCCAAAAATAGTATATAAAAGTTGCCAAAAGTATGTAAAAGTTGTAGAATATTGGCAAGGAACAATCAAAAATTATAGACACGACGAATACATATCAGGCCTCCGCAAGCTTAATTCCTGCTCGTCCTCGAATAGGTAAATGATAAAAAGATGATTTTTGATGTGGAATGCGACCTAGCATAATCTTCATCACATAATCTAATCATGGCATGAATATTAAGACATGAGTGATTCAAAGCAATAGTATATCACTTGACATTAATACGATAATACTTCAAGCATACTAATAAAGCAATCATGTCTTTTCAAAATAACATGGCCAAACAAAGTTATTGATAACCCACAAGTATAGGGGATCACAACAGTTTTCAAGGGTAGAGTATTAAACCAAAATTTATTGATTCGACACAAGGGGAGCCAAAGAATATTCTCAAGTATTAGCAGCTGAGTTGTCAATTCAACCACACATGAAAGACTTAATATCTGCAGCAAAGTATTTAGTAGCAAAGTAGTATGGAAGTAACGGTAATGGTGGCAAAAGTAACAGTAGCAGTTTTGTAGCAATCATAATAGTGGCAACGAAAAAGTAACTTAGCAAAGATCAATATGAAACGAGCTCGTATGCAATGGATCAATGATGGATAATTATGTCGGATGGCATTCATCATGCAACAGTTATAACATATGGTGACACAGAACTAGCTCAAATTCACCAATATAATCATACATTGTAGCGATCTGACATCAAACAGTCAAATCTCGGTGCATAAGTGTCATCCCTGGATCGGTAATTCTGACACACACTAAAAGTGCTAGTTATCGACTAGAGGGGGGGGGTGAATAGGCGATTTTTACGAAAGTCTTCAAAACATGAAAGTTTCGAAGACAAACGATAGAAATGAACCTATTAACATGTAGCGGAAGGTAGACTACACTAGGCCAGACATAGTCAAGTATTCATTGAAGTGAAAGCACGAAGACTATTAGCAGCTAGGCAATATGGATCAGGATGGAAGATAGTATAAAGCCAATCGGAACAAGTAGTCACACAGTGAAGACAAACAGATGATGCAAGCAGGCAATGAATTCACGAAGAAAAACTGTCAGCAAAGAGAAGGAAGAGATAGAACCAGTTTCTTGGTGAAGACAAAGGATTTGTTGGACCAGTTCCAGTTGCTGTGACAACTGTACGTCTGGTTAGGGAGTCTGAGATTCAACTCAGAAAACCGTGTCTTCACCTCATTCCCCTTGAGCTAAGGACACCCAGTCCTCGCCCAATCACTCAGGTAAGTCTTCAAGGTAGACTTCCAAACCTTCACAGACTTCATTCACCGGCGATCCACAATGACTCTTGGATGCTCAGAATGCGACGCCTGACCGGCTGGAGGATTCACAGTCCTCAAGTGTAACAAGTCTTCAGATCACACAGACAGAAAGACCTCAGTGATGCCTAACGCTCTTTGGCTCTGGGTGTTTAGGGCTTTGTCCTCGCAAGGATTTCTCTCTCAAAGACTTCAAGGTGGGTTGCTCTCAAATGACAAAATCCGTGCACTAACTCTGAGCAGCCACCAATTTATGGTGTAGGGTGTGGGCTATTTATAGCCACTAGGCAACCCGACCTGATTTGTCCGAAATGACCCTGGGTCACTAAGGAACTGACACGTGTTCCATCGGTCAGATTTCAAACACACGCGACAGCTTGACTTGGGCTACAAGTAAAGCTGACTCATCTAGCTCTGGATAAGATTTGCTCTTATTGTCTTCGCTTGAAGACTTAGGATTTGGTTGAGCATCACTTTAGTCACTCTGACTTTGTTCACGTCTACCCCACTTAACAGTATGGTGGTTCCTATGACTCAACAAAGAAGAAAATGAAACTACGAAACAACTATGTCTTCGCTCTCCAAAGACTTCATGAGATGTCTTCTCATGTCATAGTCTTCAATGTGAATATCTTCACATACCACCATTATCTTCAATGTCTTCACACATTTTTAGGGGTCATCTCTGGTTGGTAAACCGAATCAATGATGGACTACTACCTATGTTATCCTAGAACTCTCACAAACACATTAGTCCCTCAACCAGGTTTGTCGTCAATACTCCAAAACCAACTAGGGGTGGCACTAGATGCACTTACAATCTCCCCCTTTTTGGCGATTGATGACAAACTGGTTGAAGTTTTCAACGGGGATAAAAGTATGTGAAATTGTAAAGGATTGAGGTACTATCTTCGTAAGTAGCAAAAGGATCCCCCTGAAGATGTGCATATAAGTATTTTGCTTCCGAATGCACATGCACATGGCAGGTTGTACTTGTGGAGATCCTCTTCAACTTATGAAGACAATTCATCATGCATGTAGAGATAAAACGTAGATAATGACATGCATAATGAAAAATGGACGTCTGCAAAATGACTTAGTGCAGAATTTATCGTCGCACATGCGGAATTTATCATCGCATCACATAGTTGACAGAAAAGGTAGCAGACGACCATCAAGTTTAAGTGTTACAACTCAAAGAACCAAATGTATCAAAAGCGAGAGTTGTAAGCACTTGGCAAATGTAGCAAAAGTATAGCAACCACCCATATGGACCTGCTTGAAGACTATCAACTCATATGCTTCTCCCCCTTTTGTCAGTAATGACCAAAAAGGTTTGAAGACATAGAGCTTTCTACTCGTTCCCATGAGGAGTAGGCGAAGCAGCAGGGTCGTCGTTGAGGTTTGGTGGCGCAAAAGAACTTGGTGCAGTGTCGATACATGCCGAAGTTGGAGGTGGTGAAGTAGCATCATCTTGGTCATTAATGACTCTGGCATTGACAGTTGCCGCTGAGGATGAGTAGTCCGAGTCTTCGAGTGAGGGAGTCCGACGCAAGTGAGCATTCCTTGGAGGAGTTGAGTCAAACTTGAATCTCTGCGTGAAGCCATCGTCTTGAAGATCAGCTTCAGCACTGAGCAATGTCAAGCTCTTCCACGACCTCCGACAGGTTTCATGAGTTACAAAGGCATTCTTGGTGGCAAGGTTGCGAATGCGATTGACATCCACCAAGAGGCTTTGCATTTGACGCCTGAGCCAGTCGTGATGCTTATCCTGTTTTTGATGCAAGGCGACGAGAAGCTCTCGGACATTGAGAACACGAGATCACTTCCGAGGCCTTTGAGCAATAGTGCTTTCAGTGGCTTCAGTATGGGCACGGTGAGGTGCACGGGTATTGCCAGCCAAAGGATAAACACGAGTGATGGCCTGTACTCCTTCAATGGGCTGGGTGAAGCTTTGACGATCGACATTGTGAAGATGAATTGGCTCCTTGGCAGGTTCTGGGTATATGGCTTCGACAGACAGATCAACCTCTGGCAAGAATATGAGATGATTGCGCGCAGACGGCTGATAGTTGATAGCAGAGTGAAGCTTGATGAGGCGCATTACCCATGGAGCATAAAACTTCAGACCAAAGAGATCAGAGCCAGATGCAGCCAATTGTCTGATGAAGAAGTCTTGAGCATTGAAGCTGATGCCATTGAAGATATAGAAAACCAATGTCTTCATTGCTCCTTCAAGCTTCGCCGCAGAAGAATGTCCTTTTACAGGCCATAGAGTTCGCCTGATAATATGATAAATAGTGTGGGGGCAGATACTCTAGGTCTTCAACAAAGAACTCCTTAGGATATTCAGCGTCTTGTGGCAGTGGCTTCATCATGCTCAGCATTTGGCTCATGTTTGGCTCTGACTTCTAGAAGATGATCTCCAAGGCATTGCGGTGAAGCTGACAACCTGGTTCATAGTGTTCACCAGGAGTGGGCAGGTCAGTAAGCTCAATGATGTCTTGGGCTTTGGCTTCATGGTGTACATCGCCTGTCATCCACTCAAGGATCCAAGTCTTCGGATCCCTGTTGTAGCCATGAATGTGGAGAGTTGCATAGAATTGCAGCAGAAGCTCTTCATTCCAATGCTCTTTAGTGGTCACAAAGTTCAGGAGACCAGCATCACGGAAACAGTCAAGTGCCTCTTCTAAGCAGGGTAGTCCAGCAATAGCTTCACAATCGAGACGCATATGGGTTAAGATGCGCCCTTGATCATAGTGAACACAGGGATAGTAACTGCGCTGCTGATAGCTCCAGAATCTATCAGATGAAATTCTTGGCTTGGAGTAGGGTTTCTTGGCACTATCAAAGAAGGTGTTGTGTGCTATGAAGCCATTCACATTAAATGATCCTGGTGAAGTTGCAGTACCTGGAAACCTTGGCAGCCTTGGCTTTGGCTTCTGGACCTGAGGCCTGTGCTCCACATGATTGTCAAATTGAGGTCCAGGAGCAGGCGGAGGAACTAGAATGGGCCAGCGGACGGTCACAAGCTGACCTTGATAGAATGCTTGCTCAATGGTGTGTGTGGCCTGGGAGGTGGTACAGGAGCAGAGGCATTATCTTCGAGCTGCGGATTTGCTTCAGGTGCAGCATTGGCTTCAGGTGCATTCACTTCTCGCACCACATTAGCTTCGGCCATGACAATGTCATTGGCTTCAGTAGTGTTGTGGGTGGCCGGCTTAGTGTTTTCAACCTCCACTTGAGTAGCTGGAGGGTCGGGCACAGACTCGTTCTCCTTGAGAACAACTTCAGGTTTGGACGGGGGTGTAGCAACACGTTCTTCTTCTTCTTTTGGTTCTTCTTGTTCATCAGCTGATGCAGCCGGAATGTCTTCAGCAGCTTTTGCTTCGGACTCAGAGACGTTCACAGTTGGAGTGGCGTCAGGGAACACTTGTCGTGCCACTGAGTTATGTTGCTCTTCTCCTTCTAGAACGCTCGACAAAGTGACTTGTGGCCTTAGTCCTTTGCGAAGCCTGCGGAGTGCGGGCGAAGCCTTTGGAGAGGGAGTTGGCTGGACCCCAAAGTCATCATCTTCAAGCACCGGAGTGGTGGCTTGAGGTGGGGGAGTACTTGGGGATTCCTAACGGGGGGAGTTTTGATGGCGATCAGCCCATGAATCATCCTGAGCAATTGGCGTCAAAGGACGACCAATGCTGATGAGCTCGCTGTTCGTGAGAACTGGCGATGATACCATGTTGTGCTCGATCTGAGGAAGGACTTCATCATTTTCTACATTGTCTTGGGGACCAATGTCTTCAGCTGCGGTGGGGTCAACAGCTGGATCTTCTTCAGCTTCAGGAGCCTCTATGGTAGCAGGCTCATGAACTATCAACTGACGCTCACGGTGTTCAGACGCAGGGCGAGCAACTGAGATTGGCTCGACGACAAGGGGCTTTGTGGGAGCAGCCCGATCTTTCTTCTTGGTTTTTATATTCTTAGTCGGTGGAGCGTCGTTAGTGGTGTTCTTGGTCTTGCGCTTTCGGGCTTCAGCTTCAGCTACCCTTGTTTCGTCGAGTTCTGAAGCAGCTGTGGGGATCTTAGGCTTCGAGCCTGTCATACTGGCAGGGAAGAGAATGCGAGGTTCTTCCTGCCTTGATGCTTCAGCTTGGGCCACAACATGCTTCTTCTTCTTCTTGGCAGCCATTCTAGGGTCGATGCCAGGACACCCCAGAGCCTTGCGCTTTTCTGCTTCATTGTGAGCTTGAACACTTTTCTCAGCAAAGTACTTCATTCTCTCTCTTGAAGCTTTTGCTTCCTGGCGTTTCTGGTGGAACTGCTCCTTGAGCTCATGTAGCATTTGCTTGAAGCTTTGAACATCGGCCACGCCGAGGTTGGCCATATTCTTATTGAACTGAGCCTTCTCATAATCAATTTTGTTCTTCAGTTCGACAATCTTCTGAGCAAGAGCCAGCTCAGTAGCAATGGCACTGTGGAAAGAGACACTGATGCCAATTGGAAGCTCAAGGTCATCGAGGTTGATGCTGGGGTTTTCAAACCATTCATCAATGAAGTTATTTAGGATATCCACATCAAACAGGGGTAGATCATTAAAGATCTCCGCCTCTTCCTTGCTCTTTATCAGCAGCTCAAGAGCGTCATCCCCAAGATTGTCGTCACTTGATAGATCAATGGCTTCATTCTCGTTCCTCAGAACGGTAGCTGGGGTCAGTGCTTGACCAGAAATTTGAATGGGCTTCTTCTTCTTCTTAGTCTTGGAGATGCGAGAGAGATCTTCAGACTTCACTAGCTTCAGGAGGTGCAGTGGCCAGTGGCTTTGCACGTGAAGCTTTTGGTGCAGAGGAGGGCTTTGAAGCCTTTGGTTTCTTCTGCTTCAGTTGCTTGGGAGGAGCAGACGCTTCATCAGAATCAGCGTCATCTGTAGAGTGCTCCACGACTGCCCCCCTGAACAGCAATGTGTGAGATGAGACCTTCAAGGTTGTAGAAGGGCCTGATGATATTGGGTTCGGCATCATGGGTGCCATCAGCACGAGGAGCTGATGGACCCGGGTTGAAGTCTAGACCAAGGTCCTTCTTGTTCTTCTTTGCAGACTCTTTGGCAAACTGGAAGTTGCGCTTAAAGAGATTGTCTTCACGACATCATAGCAGAGAGGATGGGTCGGCATTAACAGGCTGAGGTCCATGGACCATGCAAGGGTAGAAGCCTTGAGCAATGGCTTCGGACTTGGACTTGGGCTGAAGACCTTTGTATATAATATCTCCCTAGGGGCCCTTGATGGCATTCTTTTTAGCATATTCGTCAGTGACAAATTTGTACGTGAACCATTCCTCTGCCCCAATGTCTTCGAATCCATTGGATTCGGTTCTTGCGTTCCCCATAGGTCTCTTCAGAATCTGACTTGTACAACTCATAGAGATCTGGTGGCAGGTCCTTAGATGTGTTCCCATGGCGCTGTCTGCCGCCCTTCCTGACTGATTTCTCTGTTGCCATGAAGTTTAGACTGAATGACTTCAGAACTTGCAAAGGCTTCCGTCTGCTGGTCAGACAGGAACTGGCTTTGGGAGAATTGATGTGACGCTGTAAGAGTTCTACAAATGAATGCAGACTATGAGAACCAAGGGATTCTCCCACGGACATGTACCTGTGACAGCATTGGAGATGCGAGGGAAGGGGAAGATGTCGGGTGGTTGGTGCGACATGTGCCAATGGATGGCTTATCATTGTGGGAGCCAATAAAACATCGCCGGTGCCTGGAAACGGGATAAGACGAAGACATGCACGCCAGCGAATCTTACCTAGCTTCAGGGCTCTCCGTGGAGATAACACCCCTAATGCCACTCTACGGGGTCTCCGCATGATCACTAGCTCGAATGGTAGCTACAGAATGCTCCTTGAGCTGTTCGGTGAAAGGATGAAGGAGGGCCAGGCTAGCCCGCTCCTCTTCTCCTCGCGGTGTCTAAAATCTATCCAAAGAGCGATCTCCCTTGCATGGGAACCCTGGGGGGGGTTTATATAGGCCTAACCCCCAAGGGTACAATGGTAATCCGGCTGGGCGTGGGCCCCAGCCGTCTGTGTCTACGCCCGCCGGCTTCTCCGCCGACTGGTGGGGCCCGCTGACTGGTGGGCCCGCCGGCTGCCGACCCTTTGGCCGACAGGCCGGCCCCACCGCCCGGGGGTCTTATCGGGGGCGGGCTACTGTTACCTTTCCCCTGGTGACGATGGCTTTGTCATGGTAAGAATGGCTACGGTGCCGCCGCGAGGCGGCTCATCACCGTAACCTTACCTTCTCTTGTCTCCTTAATGAAGCTCCTCCTTGGAGGGAGAAAGTTGGCCGGCTATCGGAAGCCGGCCATATCCCTGGCTGGCTGCGGGAAGCCCGGCCGCCTTTGGGGTCTCCCTGACCAAGGGGGCCCGCCACCCACGGGTCATACTGGCCGCTCGTCGTGGGTGACGTCACGATCATCATGGCAACAGTGCCGCGCCGGACGGGGATGGCCGCCCTGTACGGTGCACTGTGGCCAGGCGTGCGCCGGGATTTCGGGGGTGGCAGGCTTTTCTATAGCCACGCCCCGTCCTGTCGCTGTTATGTGGGTGTAGATTCTGAGGGCAAGATCTAAGCCGCCTGCTGAGGGGCCGGCTCCTAGGAGTCGGCCTTCTCGTGGTCTTGTTTCTCAAAGATTTCAGGGCTGGGCCGCCTTCACGCAGCCGTCTTGAGAGGCAGCTAGCTAGGGGAAGGCGGCTCCGTGTCTTGGTCGCTTGGAGGCTTGGTTGGTCTATAATTTTTCTGAAGTACTAGGGGAAGCCAGCTAGGCTACCCGTGGTCATTTACTCCGACAGAAGAGGTCATATGCATTCTTAGAAGATTTTGAAGAAAAATCAGTTTAGAAGACATTGACCTCATAGCACGAAGACATTCACTTATATGATGAGAGTTGGTTCCAGATTTGTACGAATCCAAGAATAAGTACAAGTGAGGAATCTAACTGTGTGTGAAGCATAAGTGAATATATTAGGCATGTTATGAGATGTAGAACATGATAGATCCAAATTTGTAGGGACAGAAACCACTTGTGGTTGAAAATGATGAATCTATCGGATCAAAAGTACAGTAAAAAGGAGGTTTTATTTACCACACGAAGAACTGCTAGATGGAGTAGAAGATGAGACCGAGTAGTTCGATCTTCCGTGCCCTAACTTGGCGACGGAGGACACCTACGGTGACGGCGGAGAAGACGATGTCTGCGGCTGGCGTGAGGACGGCGTCGGTGAGGTCGTGGCAGCTAAGCGCTTCGTCGCCAGCGTTGTCGAGAGCTAGCGGTGGCGCTAGGGTTTGTGCGAGAAGGAGAGGTGGAAGAAGACATAATAACTAGGGTGTGGTGTGTATTTATAAGGACAGGGACGACACAACATTACTATGCAGGTGCCCCTGGCGGTTCACATCTGAGGTACACGTGGCATGCATGCAACACCTTGGAAGTTGTTCCATGTTCCCACGCACGCTTGGATTGTCGGGTGGTCGTTCCCGCTTCTCCGGGTTTCAGGCACAAAGGATTGAGCATTTAAAACAGATTTAATGTTTGTCTCTGTATCTTCTGCTGACAAGGACACAGAGAAGACATTCGACGGTTTCAATAGAATGCATATGATTTGGATAGATAGATTTGAGAAGGGAGCATAGAGAGGTTAGGGTCCAATCACATTCACTTAGTTCAAAAGATTCAAACGAGAAGACATAGCTATAAGTGAATGCTGTAGAGGACAGAACACTAATATCAGAATAAGACCAAATTAATATTGTGAAGATAAACATGAAGTCATGTCAATATTGGAGACAAACAAAATGCGAAGACTTTGCAAATGTACCACCAACAAAAAACACTCCAAACAAAAGTTTGGTGGTGGCATTACCCACCGTATAGGAAGTATAAGACCCAGACACGGCGCACAATTATCATGGAGCTCCGAAGTCAAATTCCACATTAATGTATTCACACTTAGAGTGTAAGTCTTCATTAATTGAAGATATACGTTACTTCGTGTGTTGCACATCTAAGTCATCAACATGTATAAGTGTTAGGATGTGTGCCTAATCACATGACATTTGAGGATTCCAAGATATTTAGCTCACACCGCAACTTGCAAAATCTTTTCTCATCCAAGGGCTTTGTGAAGATATCTGCCAGTTGCTCTTCAGTGTTGACGTGAATGATATCAATATCTTCCTTCATGACATGATTTCTGAGAAAGTGATGACGAATTTCAATGTGCTTTGTCTTCGAGTGCTGAACTGGGTTGTTGGCAATCTTGATGGCGCTTTCATTGTCGCAGTAGAGTGGTACTTGCTTCAGATGGATGCCATAGTATTTGAGTGTTTGCTTCATCCATAGAACCTGAGCGCAGCAAGATCCAGCAGCAATGTATTCAGATTCAGCAGTGGAGAGAGATACACAGTTCTGCTTCTTTGAAGACCAACAAACAAGTGATCGTCCCAGAAAGTGACATGTGCCTGATGTAGACTTGCGATCCACCTTGTCACCAGCATAATCAGCATCCGAGAATCCAGCTAGATCAAACTCTGAGCCCTTTGGATACCATAATCCTAGTGTTTGGGTGTAAGCCAAATATCGAAGAATTTGCTTCACAGCTAAGTGATGCGATTCCTTTGGCGCCGCTTGGAATCGGGCACACATGCAAACACTAAGCATTATATCTGGCCTAGATGCACATAAATAAAGTAAAGAACCAATCATGGAGCGGTATACCTTTTGATCGAACTCTTTACCATTGGCGTCAGGACCCAGATGACTCTTGGTTGGCATTGGCATCGTGTAACCTTTGCAGTCTTGCATTCCAAACTTCTTCAAGCAGTCCTTGAGGTATTTCTCTTGAGATATGAAGATGCTGTTGCTTTGTTGACGTATTTCAAGACCAAGGAAGAACTTCAGCTCACCCATCATGGACATTTGATATTGCTCTTGCATCATGTGTCCAAACTCATCACTGTATTTTTGATTAGTGCAGCCGAAGATAATGTCATCCACATATATTTGGCACACAAATAGTTCACCATCACATGTCTTCGTGAAGAGTGTGGGATCCAGGGAACCAGGTTTGAAGCCTTTGCTCTTCAAGAAGTCTTTGAGTGTGTCATACCAAGCACGAGGGGCTTTTTTGAGGCCATACAGTGCCTTGTTGAGCTTGTAAACCATGTCAGGATGTTTTGGATCTTCAAAGCCAGGTGGTTGTGCAACATACACTTCTTCTTCAATCTTGCCATTGAGAAAGGCACTCTTCACATCCATTTGATACAAAAGGATGTTATGATGATTTGCATAGGCTAGCAGTATGCGAATGGCTTCAAGCCTAGCCACGGGAGCAAATGTTTCATCGAAGTCAATCCCTTCAACTTGAGTGTATCCTTGAGCAATGAGACGAGCCTTGTTTCTGACAACTTGACCATGCTCATCTTTCTTGTTGCGATATATCCATTTAGTGCGTATGATATTGTGTTTACGAGGATCAGGATGCTTGACCAATTCCCACACATTGTTCAACTCGAACTGGTGAAGCTCTTCTTGCATAGCTTGAATCCACTCAGGTTCCATGAAGGCTTCAGCAACTTTCTTGGGTTCAGATATTGAGACAAATGCAAAGTGCCCACAGAAATTTGCTAGCTGTGTTGCTCTTGAACGAGTGAGTGGACCAGGTGCATTGATGCTATCAATTATCTTCTCAATCTATACTTCATTTGCAACACAAGGATGAACTGGACGAAGACTTTGCTCTTGCTGATCAATGTCTTCATCTTCAGCATTGGCTTCAGGCTGAGCAGAGTCTTCAGGTTGATTTGGTGCAGAAATGATAAGTTCCTGTTCAGCCTGAGCTTCAGACGATATGATTTCTCTAGTTCCCATAAACTTGATGGATTCACTAGGTGGAACTTCATCTAGCACATTTGGGAGGTGCTCTCTTTGTGAGCCGTTAGTCTCATCGAACCACACATCCACAATTTCAACCACTTTATAGTGAAATAGGTTGAAGACTCTGTAGGAGTGCGAATCCTTTCCGTAACCAAGCATTAAAACCTTCATGTTCTTTCAGTGCAAATTTTGAAGTGTGATGTGGATCCTTGATCCAGCATGTGGCACCAAATACTCCGAAGTAACTTACGTTTGGCTTCTTACTAGTCAGTAGCTCATATGATGTCTTCTTTAGAAGCTTGTGAAGATAAACACGGTTGATGACATGGCATGCAGTATCAATAGCTTTAGGCTAGAACTTTCTTGGAGTCTTGTACTCATCAAGCATCGTCCGAGCCATCTCAATGAGTGTTCTGTTCTTGTGCTCCACGATGCCATTCTGCTGCGGCGTGTATGGAGCTGAGAACTCATGAGTGATGCCCAATGTATCAAGATAAGTGTCGAGGCCGGTGTTCTTGAATTCTGTGCCATTGTCACTTCTGATATGCTTGATCTTGACGCCATAGTTGTTCATGGCACAGTTGGCGAAGCGTCTGAAGACATCCTGCACTTCAGTCTTGTAGAGAATTATATGCACCCATGTATATCTTGAATAATCATCAACAATAACGAAGCCATAGAGACAAGCAATAGTAGCGAGAGTAGAGTAGTGACTAGGACCGAATAGGTCCATGTGTAGCAGTTCGAAGGGTTGAGTTGTTGTCATGATTGTCTTCGAGGGATACTTGTGTTCACACACGAAAACGTCACCATGTACCTCCAACGCCGATGGTGATGCACCGCAGCTCACGTTGAAGGAGACCCGTCCGGAAGCACGGTATGCAAGCAATCCGGCGGGTGCTTTTCAGGACCCGAAACCCCACGCGCCCGGGAGGGACCCCGTCTGGACGTGCGGCGGCTATGGGCTGCCCTAGGTCGGTTCGCCCGCCCCTAGAGCCTCGAGGATTGCTACCCTTCAACACGAAGAACGAGATAGAAAGAACAAGAGAGGGATGTAAAACTAGGGTAAAAAGTAGATGTGTTTTGCGATTGTGTGTTGTTTCAATCGGCCGTCACCCCCAACATATATAAGAGGCGGCTGGACTTCCCGTACAAGCAAAGGATTTATCTAGGCTTTCCTTACCAGAAAATTACATCAATTCACGTCCAAAACCCTAGTCAAATTCGGACTGGTTTTATCCGAACTTCCCAAAACTGTTTGGTTTAAACTGGCTGCACCTTGCGGGTCCTTTTTGCGGTGGTAAACGATCTCGGATGAAAACAAGCCCAAAAGCAATCTTGACTGTTTCGACGAGACGAACAACTTTCATGTTGAAGGGTTTTTGATCAGAGATCATCTTGAAGGTCAAATCGGTCTCGCAACACAGGCTTATCTCCTCGCGCTACCCGTCAGACATGTGTCTGGTGGGGCGCGCCACATCTCGCCTCGTGACAGGGCTGCACTCCGATTGCTCTAACTTTTGCATACAAACGGATTTGAACGATTTTTATATCAAAACCGATCGTTTCGACAAGACAAAGACAACCCGTGTAGATCATTTTTTTCATTTGAGGCCATCTTGGGGGCATAATTAGCCGAATAGTGTTCTGAATGCAAAATCTCAGTATTTCAAACACAACTTCGGCCTTAGAGATTAGATCGGATGGCTACGTCCCAAATATCAAAGTTTCTCCTTTTGACGATACAGAACTTTCTCACTTTGAGCACTTTTCCATTTGATGCCTTCTTAATTAGGTTTTTGACCATGCCAAAATCTGGTGTCAACACATGCCCCCCTGTTTTTCGGCAAAGCTAGCGTGCCGAAAAATAACTTGTACCATGGACGATGTCAACACTCCATCGGCCATTTTATGTGCTTCAGGCGATAATTTCTATATCGGCCATGTTTATGCTTAGGGCGATAATTTTATATCGGCCGTTGATTTTAACTTCTTGTTTACATCATACCTTGGAACCGATTATCACCAATCGGCTTTAAAGAGATGGGAATGAATCCGTTCCTCGTAGCACTAAGGAAATCAAACCCCGAGAGGTCACGGCCTGTTAAGCAAGTAACATTGGGATGATTCCAATCCACCGATGCATCGGTCAAAGCAACACAAGCCGAATTATCCGCGTGAATGACTTCTACCTCATCATCGACCCATTGTATTAAGAATTGATGCATGGTAGATGGAACACATTGGTTAGCATGAACCCAATCTCGGCCTAATATAACATTATAGTTACCTTGCACCTCGGAGATGAAGAATGTGGTGGCCAAAGTTTTACTTCCCACGGTGAGTTCCATGCACATCACACCTTTGGCCTCTGTTTTTTTCTTTTCCCTCAAATCCATTAAGTACCATATTGGTCTTCATCAATGCATTATCATCTAACCCCAACTTCTTGAAGACCGAGTAGGGCATAAGATTTACCACAGCACCACCATCAACGAGCATCCTAGCAACCGGCAATCCGTTAATATGACCTTTGAGGTACAATGGCTTCAAGTGTTTCACCGGTTCTTTTGGCTTCTTGAAGATAGCATTCTTAGGACCAAAATCCAGCTGGGCTACCTCCCCTTCTTTACCTATAGCACGAAACTCGGCAGGTAAGTAATATACCATATTAATATCCATACCTTCCTGAACCGGCGTAGATTCATAATCCACCATCTCATCTTCATCCCCCAATGTGAATATTGGGCTAAAAGATTCCTCAACTGAAGGGGATGTTTCAGGTGGTGTGGACGATGTAATAGGGGTTGCATCATCCTCTTTTGGTGGTGAATGTGTTGCTGTAGCTAATGTAGAAGCATCTGCGTTTCCTTTTTGTTTAGGCCTCCACACTTGTTTTGTGAGTGCCATGGGCCGAATTTCACTTAACAATTTGTCCATTTGCCTCTCCTCTTTGTGCTCTACCTTCTCGTGGTTCCTCATGCGTTGTAATCTCCTTTTCATGGTCTTGGTTAAACCGGGAGGACACCACTTAGGTTGAGTATATCTGGGATCCCTTGGTTTGGCCTTGCTTGTGCTTGCCTCATGATCACTAACCATGGAACCCTGCTGAACAATAACAATATCACCATTAGAAGTAGCCAGATTACCAACAATCGCCTTTTTGATCTCCTTTTGCTTGTCGCATTCTGAAATTTCTGCATTAGATGACTTAACACGCCACACTTTTTTATTGGCCTTACTTGGAGAAATTTTTGTTGGCCGATTAGCACCATAGCTCAAACGGCCTTGTGTAGGATAATAAAGCCTCTCGCGAGCAGGCCTTCTAGGTGCTGCCCACCCCATATGGAAAGCATAAGGAGCCATTGGGGGCTGCCCCCATCCTCCACTGAAGCCTCTCATGTAATATGGCGCATAGAAGGGTTGTGACATCCATGGTGTCGGTGCCCATGACCCATATGGCCTTGCATATCGTCGAAACGCTTGCTTCGGAGGCAATCTTGAACGCTTTGAGTGTGATGGCCGATTAGAGCTAGAACCGGCCGCTTGACTTGCATATTTGGATAGCAACATATCAAAAGTTGGCTTGATTCTCTTGTTCTTAGTTTCATTCTCTTTCCACTTGCCAACTTCTGAATTCTTGGGCTTGATCAATTTAACATGAGCATCCTCTTGTACTTGTGGTTGCCCCCCGAGTGTAGCATTTTTTATAGTGATATTCAACACTTCCTTGCCATCGGGTTGCTTCTCAAGCACAATCTTTCTTCCCAAGACCTTGTCGCCCTCCTTGCTATTCCTGGGTTCACCAATAACAACATTATCTTTATTAGCGGATTCGGCTATGTTAGGCCGAATTAACATTTTCTTCCCTTCCAAGTCTATGGTGTTTATGGGGAAGGGCTGCTTATCAACTTGCATCTTAGCAAAATTCAATCGTCCATCATTAATGGCCGATTGTATCTGTCATCGAAAAACATTGCAATCATTAGTAGCATGAGAAAATGAATTATGGTACTTGCAATAAGCACGCCGTTTCAGCTCCTCAAACGGCGGTATGGTGTGTGATATTCTAATCATCTTATCCTGCAAGATAGCATCAAATATTTTATCACACTTTGATATATCAAAAGTAAACCTCATCTCCTCATCATGATTCTTGCGAATCGGCTTAAGAGCATTGCACATATATGGTTTGGGCTTTGAGGACCAAACAAATTCAGTAGTATAGACATCAACCTCATCGTCCGAATTATCATAATTGTGTTCAACCATATGCATTCTAGGACAATCGGTTGCAGACCTATGGACCTCTTTATTTCGACTCTCTTGGGCCAAAGCTTTTTGTAAGACTTGATTAATGCTCGAAAACTCATAACTTTCTAGCCTCTCTTTAATGTGAGTTTTCAAACCATTAAGAACAAGATCTGCCAAGTCTCTCTCAGTTATCACTAAGCTATAACATCGATTTTTTATATCTCTAAATCTCTTGACATAATCGGTTACCGATTCATCATGTTTCTGCCTAACCGATGTAAGATGTGACAACTTTAGCTCATTATTTCCGCTATAAAAGTGATCATGAAACTTTTGCTCTAATTGCGACCATAAGAGAATTGAGCCATGTGGTAAAGCAGCAAACCATGAAAATGTGGTACCAGTTAAAGATAATGGAAATAAACGCACTTTCAATTCTTCTATGGAACCTGCTTCACCCAACTGTGCTAGATACTGACTCACATGCTCCCAAGTTGTTTTCCTACCCTCACCACTAAATTTAACAAAATCAGGAACCTTATAACCTTGAGGGTAAGAAATTGCATCGAAGTGTTCAGGATAAGGCTTTTGGTACACACGGCTTTTTACTTTCGGCTCGTTTCCGAAAGTTTCTAGAAACATCTTATGCAAATCCTCCCTTAATTTAGCTAAAATTGGATCCGAGGTAGATGAAGATGTTTGTGGCAATGACATAGAAGCAACCTGAGTACTAGCTATTGGTGCAACTTGTGGGATGGGCGCCGAACCATAATTTGGCGGAAGACCAAACATGCCTGCGCCTATGGGTGGTGTGACAAAGTGATTCGGCGTTGACGCCGAATTGGGCACACTCATAATAGGATTAGAGTATGTAGGTGCAGCCACAAGCTGGTTGGTTTGAGTAGCGTAAAAATTCAACGGCATATTATATTGTTGTTGCATAGGTGGTGCTAATGAAATAGGTAAAATTGGACTAGGGTTTTCAGATATACCAACAGTACCACTAGATGATGGAGGCATATTTTTCTGAGCATTAGCACTAGCCACAAAAGAATTGTATGCCATCACATTACCCTTACTAACAAGACTGTCAATCACAGCCACTTTCTCTGGAGAAAAAACTTTACTCACAGTGATTAGATCTTGTTCGTCGATGAGGGGAGGAAAATTGGTGTTTCCAACCAGAGTGATGTTGCCTTGACGGTCCTTCTTGAAACTTGAAAGAAACGCTTCCAAATCCTCCTCCCCGCGCTTCTTCTTGAGCGCCTCAAAAGCCTCTTCACGCTGCTTCTTGCGCGCTTCGTAGGCTTGGCGATGTTCATCCGATAGTTCATCAAGACCGGGCTTAATGATGTTATCGGCATCAACTTCTGAGGGCTTGGGGAGATTAGACATGGTTGATGATGATTCTTGATCTTTTGTCCCAGCGGAGTCGCCAAAAAGGTGTGTTCGCACACGAACACGTCACTGTGTACCTCCAACACCGAGGGTGATGCACCGCAGCTCACGTTGAAGGAGACCCGTCCGGAAGCGCGGTACGCAAGCAATCCGGCGGGTGCTTTTCAGGACCCGAAACCCCACGCGCCCGGGAGGGACCCCGTCTGGACGTGCGGCGGCTATGGGCTGCCCTAGGTCGGTTCGCCCGCCCCTAGAGCCTCGAGGATCGCTGCCCTTCAACACGAAGAATGAACGAAGAACGAGATAGAAAGAACAAGGGAGGGATGTAAAACTAGGGTAAAAAGTAGATGTGTTTTGCGATTGTGTGTTGTTTCATTCGGCCGTCACCCCCAACATATATAAGAGGCGACTGGACTTCCCGTACAAGCAAAGGATTTATCTAGGCTTTCCTTACAAGAAAATTACATCAATTCACGTCCAAAACCCTAGTCAAATTCGGACTGGTTTTATCCGAACTTCCCAAAATTGTTCGGTTTAAACTGGCTGCACCTTGCGGGTCCTTTTTGCGGTGGTAAACGATCTCGGATGAAAACAAGCCCAATAGCAATCTTGACTGTTTCGATCAGACGAACAACTTTCATGTTGAAGGGTTTTTGATCAGAGATCATCTTGAAGGTCAAATCAGTCTCGCAACACAGGCTTATCTCCTCGCGCTACCCGTCAGACATGTGTCTGGTGGGGCGCGCCACATCTCGCCTCGTGACAGGGCTGCACTTCGATTGCTCTAACTTTTGCATACGAACTCGGATTTGAACGATTTTTATATCAAAATCAATCGTTTCGACGAGACGAAGACAACCCGTGTAGATCATTTTTTCATTTGAGGCCATCTTGGGGGCATAATTAGCCGAATAGTGTTCTGAATGCAAAATCTCAGTATTTCAAACACAACTTCGGCCTTAGAGATTAGATCGGATGGCTACGTCCCAAATATCAAAGTTTATCCTTTTGACGATACAAAACTTTCTCACTTTGAGAACTTTTCCATTTGATGCCTTTTTAATTAGGTTTTTGACCATGCCAAAATCTGGTGTCAACAACTTGGCCCTCGTCATCTTTCCAGCTTCGCAGGCACCGCATAAGTGATCCTTCTTGAACCTGACGCCCTCGATGCCTATGACGTGCTTCTTCTTTGCGATAGTATGCAAGTTCCTCATGCCAGCATGCCCTAGCCTCCGATGCCAGAGCCAGCACTCTGAAGCTTTTCCAAGAAGACATACGACAAGCTGTGGTCCTGCTGAGAAATCTACCATGTACAAATCATCTTTCCGATACCCTTCAAAGACTAGAGACTTGTCAGATTCCATTAGAACAAGGCAACGATATTTTCCAAATATCACAATTATGTTCAAATCGCAAAGCATTGAGACAGACATTAAGTTGAAACCAGGGGATTCAACAAGCATCACTTTATCCATGTGCTGATCCTTTGAGATTGCAACTCTACCTAGACCCAATACCTTGCTTTTACCAGTGTGAGCAAATGTGATGTGACTCTTGTCAGATGGACATAAGGTGGAGTCCATGAGAAGACTTCGATCACCAGTCATACGATTAGTGCATCCACCATCAATAATCCATTCTGAAGCAGCTGGTGTCATACCCTACAGAGCAGTTAGGGGGATAGGCTTCACGAAGAGCATTGTGAAGCATAAACATTTGACGAGCAAGTGGATTATGAAAGCTCAGACCCAGGTTAGAACTGATAGGATGCATGTCAAGCGACTCAGGAACGAAATACATAATAAGATCATTTGGGAATTTTATCTTGTGCCCCACAAGATGTTTTAGGTCCCCAGCAATAGCATCTGATGCATTTGATTTCAGGCTGGAGACCTTTCCCTGCAAAAGAGAGTTAAGTCTTCTTAACCACCCACATCTTCAGGGGTGGCTTTGAAGCAATGAGTCTAAGTGCAACATCTGAGAACTTCGGCTTTGGAGCCCTAGCAAATAGCCTTGCAGAAGGCGAATAGTACTCATACGAATAGGCAGAGTAGTTTCTTGGTCTTATGAGCATGGCGGTTTGATGAAACATGCTCATATTCATAGGCCTGAGTATGGTTTCCCTGCAAAACATTGGCGTTAGGGTGACTTAGGTGAGTCCTGTGACTATATGAAGCCTTTGGTCTGGGGTTTGCCTTCTTCCCTTTTGGTGTCATGATGACATTCACAGGAAGATTCTCCAAACACCTTTTGGGCACCCAGATTTTCTTCATAGATGGCCCATTCCTGCAGTTAGTACCAATATACCTGGCAAACACTTGACCATTCTGATTCTTGAACAGTTTATAGTTTGCATCAAAGGATTCATCAATGATAATAAGGTTAGCACAAGAGAAGCCAGATAGGGTGGATGGATCCACTGAAGGTTCCTTTACAGAAACCCATGTGGTTTTGGGGTACTACTCAGGCTTCCAGTAAGAACCATCAACATTCATTTTCCTCTCGAACCCAACACCCTCTTTCCTAGGGTTTCGGTTCAGAATCTGTTTTTTGAGGACATCACATAGTGTCTGATGCCCTTTGAGACTTTTGTACATCCCTGTCTCAAGCAAAGTCTTCAACCTAGCATTTTCATTATCAATAGCAGTGGTATCCTCAGCAGAGGGGTTAGTTGCCACATCAATATTTGAAGATATTGCAATAGTAGCAATAGTAGAACATTCAGCAACAGAAGTAGCGTTATCATGCTCAAGGCATTTTAGACATGGTGGTTCAAATCCTTCCTGAGCGGGACTGATCTGTTGTGCGCAAAGTGACACGTTTTCTTTTTGAAGATCTTCATGAACTGCTCTCAATTTCTAAAGTTCTTGCTCACTTTGAAGATAACCATAGAAAAGCTTTTCATGAGTTGTTGAGAGTGTTTCATGACGACTTTCAAGTTCCTCATACTTAACATGAAGATTTTTTATGTCTTCAATTAAGGACTGAGATCGGGTCATTTCCGCGTCCAACAGGTCATCACTTTTGTCTAACAGTTTTTGAATATGTTCCATAGCTTTCTGTTGTTCAGTTGCAATTTTAGCAAGTGTCTTGTAGCTGGGTTTGGATTCACAATCAGAGTCATCTTCACTCGATGTTTGAAAGTAAGCATCGCGTGAGTTTACCTTGGCACCTCGTGCCATGAAGCAGTATGTGGGAGCGGAGTTGTCCTTGTCCTTAGCATCAACGTAGGTGATGGAGCCATTGTCTTTAGTGTTGAAGATGGACTTGGCAACGTAGGCTGTAGCTAGAGCCAGACTTGCAATGCCAGAGTCGGACTCCTCCTCAGACTCCACCTCCGCCTCCTCAGAAGCAGACTCCTCCTCTGAATACAACTCCTTTCCAACAAAAGAACGAGCCTTGCCCGATGAGCTCCTCTTGTGTGATGAAGACTTTGATGAAGAATTGGAAGAAGACTTTCAGGATTTCTTCTTCTTCTTCTTCTTCTTCTTCTTCTTCTTCTTCTTCTTCTTCTTCTTCTTCTTCTTCTTCTTCTTCTTCTTCTTCTTTTCATTGTCTCACTAGGACACTCAGATATGTAGTGACCAGGTTTCTTGCACTTGTGGCATGTTCTCTTCTTGTGGTCATGAGTAGAAGCTTCATCATTTCTTGAGCTGGATCGTGAAGACTTTCTGAAGCCTTTCTTCTTGGTGAATTTCTGGAACTTCTTCACAAGCATAGAAAGCTCCTTTCCAATGTCTTCAGGATCATCAGAACTGCAGTTAGATTCTTCTTCAGATGAGGAAGCAGCTTTTGCCTTCAAAGCACGAGTTCGGCCATAGTTGGGACCATAGATATCTCTTTTCTCAGATAGATGAAACTCATGTGTGTTGAGCCTCTCAAGTATGTCAAACGGATAGAGTGTCTTGAAGTCAGGGTGTTCTTGAATCATCAGGGCTAGGGTGTCAAACGAGCTGTCAAGTGATCTCAGGAGTGTTGTCGGTGTCAAAACCGACGGATATCGGGTAGGGGGTCCAGAACTGTGCGTCTAGGCCGGATGGTAACAGGAGGTAAGGGACACGAAGCTTTACCCAGGTTCGGGCCCTCTCGATGGAGGTAAAACCCTACATCCTGCTTGATTAATATTGATGATATGGGTAGTACAAGAGTAGATCTACCACGAGATCAGAGAGGCTAAACCCTAGAAGCTAGCCTATGGTATGATTGTTGATGTGTATGTTGTCCTACGGACTAAAACCCCCCGGTTTATATAGACACCGGAGAGGGTTAGGGTTACATAGAGTCGGTTACAATGGTAGGAGATCTGAACATCCGTATCGCCAAGCTTGCCTTCCACGCCAAGGAAAGTTCCTTCCGGACACGGGACGGAGTCTTCAATCTTGTATCTTCATAGTCCAGGAGTCCGGCTGAAGGTATAGTCCGGCCATCCGGACACCCCCTAATCCAGGACTCCCTCAAGTGTCTTGACGATTTCATGCTTGGTGATCTCAGTGGCGCCGACAGCATGGAGCTCATTTGTGATGTCAGTGAGGTGATCAAACGTGAGCTGAACATTCTCATTGTCGTTTCTCTTGAAGCGGTTGAAGAGGTTGCGAAGGACACTGATCCTTTGATCTCTCTGGGTTGAGACGCCTTCGTTGACCTTGGAGAGCCAGTCCCAGACTAGCTTTGATGTTTCCAGAGCACTCACATGGCCATACTGTCCTTTGGTCAGATGACCACAGATGATGTTCTTGGCAGTAGAATCCAGTTGAATGAACTTCTTGACATCAGCTGCGGTGACGCCTTCACCAACTTTGGGAACGCCATTCTTGACAACATACCATAGATCGACATCAATGGCTTGAAGATGCATGCACATATTATTCTTCTAGTAGGGGTAACTAGTGCCATCGAAGACAGGGCACGCAGCGGAGACTTTGATTATCCCTGCAGTCGACATAGCTAAAACTCCAGGTGGTTAAACCGAATCACACAGAACAAGGGAGAACCTTTCTCTGATACCACTTGAAAGTGCTAGTTATCGACTAGAGGGGGGGGGTGAATAGGCGATTTTTATGGAAGTCTTCAAAACATGAAAGTTTCGAAGACAAATGATAGAAATGAACCTATTAACATGCAACAGAAGGTAGACTACACTAGGACAGACATAGTCAAGTATTCAATGAAGTGAAAGCACAAAGACTATTAGCAGCTAGGCAATATGGATCAGGATGGAAGATAGTATAAAGCGAATCGGAACAAGTAGTCACATAGTGAAGACAAATCGATGATGCAAGCAGGCAATGACTTCACGAAGACAAACTGTAAGCAAAGAGAAGGAAGAGATAGAACCATTTGCTTGGTGAAGACAAAGGATTTGTTGGACCAGTTCCAGTTGCTGTGACAACTGTACGTCTGGTTAGGGAGGCTGAGATTCAACTCAGAAGACCGTGTCTTCACCTTATTCCCCTTGAGCTAAGGACACCCAGTCCTCGCCCAATCACTCAGGTAAGTCTTCAAGGTAGACTTCCAAACCTTCATAGACTTCATTCACTGGCGATCCACAATGACTCTTGGATGCTCAGAACGCGACACCTAACCGGCTGGAGGATTCACAATCCTCAAGTGTAACAAGTCTTCAGATAGCACAGATAGAAAGACTTCAGTGATGCATATCACTCTTTGGCTCTGGGTGTTTAGGGCTTTGTCCTCGCAAGGATTTCTCTCTCAAAGACTTCGAGGTGGGCTGCTCTCAAACGACAAAAGCCGTGCACTAACTTTGAGCAGCCACCAATTTATGGTGTAGGGGGTGGGCTATTTATAGCCACTAGGCAAGCCGACTTGATTTGTCCGAAATGACCCTGGGTCACTAAGGAACTGACACGTGTTCCAACGGCCAGATTTCAAACACATCCAGTAGCTTAACTTGGGCTACAAGTAAAGCTGACTCATCCAGCTCTGGATAAGATTTGCTCTCATTGTCTTTGCTCGAAGACTTAGGATTTGGTTGAGCATCACTTTAGTCTGTCTGAATTTGTTCACTTGGACCCCACTTAACAGTACGGTGGTTCCTATGACTCAACAAAGAAGAAAATGAAACTACGAAACAACTATGTCTTCGCGCTACAAAGACTTCATGCGATGTCTTCTCATGTCATAGTATTCAATGTGAATATCTTCACATACCACCATTATCTTCAATGTCTTCACACATTTTTAGGGGTCATCTCCGGTAGGTAAACTGAATCAATGAGGGACTACTACCTGTGTTATCCTACAATTTTCACAAACACATTAGTCCCTCAACCAGGTTTGTCGTCAGTACTCCAAAACCAACTAGGGGTGGCACTAGATGCTCTATCTTCACCACACAAAGTATTTAAATCATGCACAAACCCGATGACAAGCCAATCAATTGTTTCATACTTTTGGTGTTCTCAAACTTTTTCAATCTTCACGCAATATATGAGCATGAGCCATGGATATAGCACTATGGTGGAATAGAATGGTGGTTGTGGAGAAGACAAAAAGGGAGAAGATAGTGTCACATCAACTAGGCGTATCAACGGGCTATGGAGATGCCCATTAATATATATATCAATGTGAGTGAGTAGGGATTGCCATGCAACGGATGCACTAGAGCTATAAGTGTGTGAAATCTCAATAAGAAGAAACTAAGTGGGTGTGCATCCAACTTGCTTGCTCACGAAGACCTAGGGCATTTTGAGGAAGCCCATCATTGGAATATACAAGCCAAGTTCTATAATGAAAAATTCCCACTAGTATATGAAAGTGATATCATAGGAGACTCTCTATATGAAGAACATGGTGCTACTTTGAAGCACAAGTGTGGCAAAAGGATAGGAGCATTGTCCCTTCTCTCTTTTTCTCTCATTTTTGGGCCTTCTTTCTTGTTTTTTCTTTTTGGCCTCTTTTTTCTCCTTTTTTTATTTTTCGTCTGGAGTCTCATCCCGACTTGTGGGGGAATCATAGTCTCCATCATCCTTTCCTCACTGGGACAATGCTCTAAGAATGATGATCATCACATTTTATTTACTTACAACTCAAACATTACAACTCGATACTTAGAACAAGATTTGACTATATGTGAATGCCTTTGGCGGTGTACCGGGATGTGCAATGATGCATGAGTGACATGTATGAAAATTATGAACGGTGGCTTTGCCACAAATACGATGTCAACTACATGATCATGCAAGCAATATGATGATGATGAAGCGTGTCATAATAACAGAATGATGGAAAGTTGCATGGCAATATATCTCGGAATGGCTATGGAAATGCCATAATAGGTATGTATGGTGGCTGTTTTGAGGAAGGTATATGGTGGGTTTATGGTACCAATGAAAGTTGCGCGATACTAGAGAGGCTAGCAATGGTGGAAGGGTGAGAGTGTGTATAATCCTTGGACTCAACATTAGTCATAAAGAACTCACATACTTATTGCAAAAATCTACAAGTTATCAAATCAAAGTATTACACGCATGCTCCTAGGGGGGTAGATTGGTAGGAAAATACCATTGCTCAATCCCGACCGCCACTCATAAGGAAGAAAATCAATAAATAAATCATACTCCGACTTCATCACATAACGGTTCACCATTTGATTAACGGGATCACATCATTAGGAGAATGATGTGATTGACTTGACCCATTCCGTTAGCTTAGCACTTGATCATTTAGTATGTTGCTATTGCTTTCTTCATGACTTATACATGTTCCTATGACTATGAGATTATGCAACTCCCGTTTACCGGAGGAACACTTTGTGTGCTACCAAACGTCACAATGTAACTGGGTGATTATAAAGGTGCTCTACAGGTGTCTCCGAAGGTACTTGTTGAGTTGGCGTATTTCGAGATTAGGATTTGTCACTCCGATTGCCGGAGAGGTATCTCTGGGCCCACTCAGTAATGCACATCACTATAAGCCTTGCAAGCATTGTAACTAATGAGTTAGTTACGGGATGATGTATTACGAAACGAGTAAAGAGACTTGCTGGTAACGAGATTGAACTAGGTATTGAGATACCGACGATCGAGTCTCGGGCAAGTAACATACCGATGACAAAGGGAACAACGTATGTTGTTATGCGGTTCGACCGATAAATATCTTCGTAGAATATATAGGAGCCAATATGGGAATCCAGGTTCCGCTATTGGTTATTGACCAGAGAAGTGTCTCGGTCATGTCTACATAGTTCTCGAACCCATAGGGTCTGCATGCTTAACGTTCGTTGACGATATAGTATTTATGAGTTATGTATGTTGGTAACCGAATGTTGTTCGGAGTTCTGGATAAGATCACGGACATGACGAGGAACTCCGGAATGGTCCGGAGATAAAGATTGATATATGGGATAATAGTGTTTGGACTCTGGAAGGGTTCCTGAATTCACCGGAAGGGGTACCGGATGTTTCCCAAAATGTTTGGGTACGAGAACACAATATTTGGGCAAAAGGGGAAAGCCCACAAGGTTTTTGGAAAGCGCAAAAGGAAGTTTTGTGGAGTCCCTGGCGTCTGGGTCCAGACATCGGGAACCCTGGCGTCTGGTCCTGGAGTCCGAGAAGGGCACTTGCCATTCGGGTGAAACCGACTTTGTGGAGGCTTTTACTCCAAGTTTCGACCCCAAGGTTCAACGTATAAATAGAGGGGTAGGGCTAGCACCCAAGACACATCAAGAAACACCAAGCCATGTGCTGGCAACCCCGTCCCCTCTAGTTTGTCCTCCGTCATAGTTTTCATAGTGCTTAGGCGAAGCCCTGCGGAGATTGTTCTTCACGAATACCGTCACCACGCCGTCGTGCTGCCAGAACTCATCTACTACTTCGCCCCTCTTGCTGGATCGAGAAGGCGAGGACGTCATCAAGCTGAACGTGTGCTGAACGCGGAGGTGCCGTATGTTCGGTACTTGATCGGGACGGATCATGAAGGTGTACGACTACATCAACCGCGTTGATAAACGCTTCCGCTTACGGTCTACGAGGGTACATAGACAACACTCTCCCCTCTCGTTGCTATGCATCACCATGTTCTTGCTTGTGCATAGGAATTTTTTTTGAAATTACTACGTTCCCCAACACACCATACGTGCATGCTACGGGAATCACAAACTGTAACACAAGTATTGCTAAAATTCACAACTACTCAACTAGCATGACTCTAATATCACCATCTCCATATCTCAAAACAATTATCAAGTATCAAATTTCTCATAGTATTCAATGCACTTATATGAAAGTTTTTATTGTTGCCATGTTGTTCTAAAGGACTCTCAAAATAATATAAGTGAAGCATGAGAGAACAATAGTTTCTATAAACATAACCACCACCTTGCTCTAAAAGATATAAGTGAAGCACTAGAGCAAAAACTATATAGCTCAAAAGATATAAGTGAAGCACATAGAGTATTCTAATAAATTCCCAATCATGTGAGTCTCTATCAAAAGGTGTGTACAGCAAGGATGATTGTGGTAAACTAAAAAGTAAAGACTCAAATCATACAAGACGCTCCAAGCAAAACACATATCATGTGGTGAATAAAAATATAGCTCCAAGTAAAGTTACCGATAGACGAAGACGAAAGAGGGGATGCCTTCCAGGGCATCCCCAAGCTTAGGATTTTTGGTATCCTTGAGTTTTACCTTGGGGTGCCATGGGCATCCCCAATCTTAGGATCTTTCCACTCCTTGTTCCATAATCCATCAAATCTTTACCCAAAACTTGAAAACTTCACAACACAAAACTCAAAATAGAAAATCTCGTGAGCTCCGTTAGTGAAAGAAAACAAAACACCACTTCAAGATACTGTAACGAACTCATTCTTGATTTATATTGGTGTTAAACCTACTGTATTCCAACTTCTCTATGGTTTATAAACTCTTTACTGGCCATAGATTCATCAAGATAAGGAAACAACACACGAAAAACAGAATCTGTCAAAAACAGAACCGTCTGTAGTAATGTGTAGCTAACGCAAGTTCTGGATCCCCAAAAATTCTAAAATAAATTTCTGGACCTGAAGAATTTATGTATTAATCATCTTCAAAAATAATTAACTAAATAGCACTCTCAAAATAAAAATGGCAGCAATTCTCGTGAGCGCTAACGTTTCTGTTTTTTACAGCAAGATTAAAAAGACTTTCCCCAAGTCTTCCCAACGGTTCTACTTGGCAAAAACACTAATTAAACACAAAAAACACAACCAAAACAGAGTCTAGATAAATTATTTATTGTATAACAGCAAGGAAAAATATTGGGTTGTCTCCCAACAAGCGCTTTTCTTTAAAGCCTTATAGCTAGGCATAAAATTTCAACGATGCTCACATGAAAGACAAGAATTGAAGCACAAAGAGAGCATCATAAATCACGTGACAAACGCATCTAAGTCTAACATACTTCCTATGCGTAGGAATCTTATAGGTAAACAAATTATCAGGGCAAGCAAAAACTAGCATATGCAAGGAAGCGAAAAGAAACAATAACAATCTCAACATAATGAGAGGCAATTTAGTAACATGAAAATTTCTACCACCATATTTTCCTCTCTCATAATAATTACATGTGGGATCATAAGAAAATTCAACAAAATAGCTATCACATAAAATATTTTCAACACGATCCACATGCACGCAAAGTTGACACTCTTCCAAAATAGTGGGATTAACATTAACTAAAGTCATGACCTCTCCAAACCCACTTTTATCAAAAACTTCATAAGATTGAACATTATCCAAATATGTGGGATCTAAAGTTGACACTCTTCCAAACCCACTTTCAGTATTATTGCAAACACTATTATCAATCTCATATTCATCAAGGGGAATAAATAAATTTTCAAGATCAAAAGAAGAATCACCCCAATCATGAACCCAAAGCTAAGAACTTCTCCCATTGCAAGAAAGATTGAACCCAAAGCTAAGAACTTCTCCCATTGCAAGAAAGATCAATCTAGTAGGCCAAACCAAACAGATAATTCGAAGAGACTTGCAAAGATAAACTAATCATACATAAAAGAATTCAGAGGAGAATCAAATATTGTTCATAGATAAACTGGATCATAAACCCACAATTCATCGGATCTCGACAAACACACCACAAAAGAAGATTACATCGAATAGATCTCTAAGAAAATCGAGGAGAACTTTGTATTGAGATCCAAAGAGAGAGAAGAAGCCATCTAGCTACTAGCTATGGACCCGTAGGTCCGAAGTAAATTACTCACACATCACCAGAGAGGCCATGGAGTTGATGTAGAGGCCCTCCGTGATCAATGCCCTCTCCGGTGGAGCTCCGGAAAAGGCCCCGAGATGGGATCTCTGGAGTACATAAGGTTGCGGCGATGGAATTAGGTTTTCGTGGTGCTCCTGGATGTTTGGGGGGTACGTGGATATATATAGGAGGAAGAAGTACGTCGGTGGAGCAACGGAGGGCTCACGAGCGTGGAGGGCGCGCCCAGGGGGGTAGGCGCCCCCCCTGCCTCGTGCCTTCCTCCCTTGTTTCTTGACGGCCACTCCAAGTCTCCTGGATCACGTTTGTTGAGAAAATCACGTTCCCGAAGGTTTCATTCCGTTTGGACTCCGTTTGATATTCCTTTTCTTCGAAACCCTAAAATAGGCAAAAAAAATAGCAATTTGGGCTGGGCCTCCGATTAGTAGGTTAGTCCCAAAAATGATATAAAAGTGTAGAATAAAGCCCATTAACATCCAAGATAGATAATATAATAGCATGGAGCAATCAAAAATTATAGATACGTTGGAGACGTATCAAGCATCCCTTTGAGCCTGGGTGGCGAACCAAAAGACAACACTGGTATATCCCCAGGTGCCCGCAACCAATCCACCCAGATGTGTATTTAAGTAGCCACCTTAAGTTAACCATTAATTAACAATCTCACATTTTTCATGGATCACTCAAACCAAACCATGTATACGAGCACAGCATGGCAACCTAAGCATAATGTAGAAGTAACTCCCAAGGGTTTGATAATAAAAGGGCAATACGTTCTACCTCATCATCTACTTCCCAAAACCCACATGTTAAAGGATCATACTCATGAAATGTTTGAGGATTGTAGCTAATGCATAAAAACTGGATAATAAAGGGGTATGATCAAAGTGTTACTTGCCTTCCTGACGATCTGCAAACCCTAGAGGCAAGTAGTAGCACGCTTCGCACTTCGGGTATTCTATCGCAAACAAACAATAGCATACATAAGCACTCAAGCATAGGTGCAAGGGTAAAACTCAACTAAGAAGATCCAATCTGAAATTTCAACTAAAGAGCTTCGATTTGCAAAAATAATTGATCAAATCGGAGCTACGGAACTGAAACTATGATCAGAAGGACTTCGAAATCAAATCTGCTTGAAACCAAATTTTAAATTTTCAAAACCATGTTCAAGTTGTTTAACCGAAAAGAGGGGCTCGAGACGAAGATTTTGGCCTTGGTTTCACTGGATTTGGACTAACAGTTGAAAAGTTACGAGGGTTTGAAGATCAGGGGCTAATCTATGATAAAAATAATCACGGATAGGTCCCTGGCCGAAAAGTAAAATAAAAGAAAAAGACTATGGCGCGAACGTCCGCTAACAGAGGCAAACAAACGGATTCATTCGTTAAAACGAACTAATGAACGAAGGTTCTTAAAATAACCCTAACCGAAGAAAACCGAGAAAATAATAAAAAAACCGAACTAGGGTTTATAAAAACCGAACGGTTTTATACCTAAACTGAAAAAACCCGGCGGCCACGACGAGGTCAATGGCGGCGCGATCCGGTGGGCGGGGTGGCGGCTCCGGTGCACGGGTGGCTCGGCGAGGCGGCGGCGGGCGGCGCATGCGGCGGGGGTGGTGGTGTTGGGGACGTGGGGCGGCGGCTGGGGTTTTAAAGGGGCCCGGGCGGGGGGGGGGGGGGGGGTGGTGGCTTGGGGCCGGGGGCGACGGGGCGGCTCGGAGCCGGACTCCGAGCGGAGTCCACCGCGGGCACGGCGGCGCTCGGCGGGGAAGGCGGCGCGCAACGGGCCGGCTGGGCCTTTGGCCCAGTTCGGTCTAGGAAACTTTTTTTAAAATAAATTCCGCAGAAAAGGAAAAATCCTAAATAAATATAAAAAAATTCTAAAAATGGCAAAAACAATTTTCACCGTCTAAATAAAATATTTAGAACAAAGTGAACATTTTTCTGGCCTAAAATGCAATTTTGAAAATAATGCATATTTTTCTAATTCAAATAAAATAGAAATAAAATCCAAATAAATTATTTATTTGATTTTAATATTTTTCCTCCAACATTTCTTTTTATTTGGAGAAGTCATTTTATCTCCTCTCTTTTATTTTTATATTGGAAATATTTTGGAGAGGAAAATATTAAAACCAAAATGATCCTCTTTTCAAATTTGAGAAAAATTCAAATATGAAAATGGTGAAATCCCCAACTCTCTCCGTGGGTCCTTGAGTTTCTTAGGATTTCCAGGATCAAAACCAGAATGCAATAAAATATGATATGGATATGATGACCTATGTATAACATTCCAAATTGAAAATTTGGGATGTTACAAACCTACCCCCCTTAAGATGAATCTCACCCTCGAGATTCGGGTTAGCTAGAAAATAGGTGTGGGTGGTCTTTGCGTAGGTCTTCCTCTCGTTCCCAGGTGGCTTCATCCTCAGTATGGTGGCTCCACTGAACTTTGCAAAACTTGATAACCTTGCTGCGTGTGACTCGGCTGGCAAACTAGAGAATCTTGACTAGTTTCTCCTCGCATGTCAAATCACTATCCAACTGTATGGCTTCCAGGGGCACTGTATCTCTCAGAGGAATATCGGCCATCTGCATGACATTTCTTCAACTGGGAAACATGAAACGCATCATGAACTCCTGACAGTCCTTTGGGTAACTCCAACTTGTAGGCCACTTCTCCCATACGTTCCAAAACTCGGTATGGTCCTACACATTGTTGAGGAAATCGTTAACTGGTAGCTGCTCGGTTGGCCAGCGAGTAGGGGATTAATCGGCTAATCGGCAAGTTAATCGGCCATTTAATCAATTAATCGGATGATTATTCGATTTATCGGCTACTCGGTGACCCTATGAGTAGGGATTAATCAGCAAGTTAACTGTTTAATCGGATGAATTCTTGAACAGGGGTCCTACAAATCTCGGGGCTAACTTTCCCTTAAATCCAAAACATTTAACTCCTCGCAGAGGTGACACCCGAAGATATGCTCTGTCTCCGATTTCATAGACTACTTCCTTGCGTTTTGAGTCTACGTAAATCTTCTGCCTGGACTGAGCTACATTTAGTCTATCGCGAATCAACTTAACCTTCTCTTCGGACTCTTTGATCAAATCTGGTCCAAATAACTAACGGTCTCCCACTTCATCCCACATCAATGGTGTCCTGCACCTTCTTCCATACAAAGCTTCGAAAGGTGCTGAGGGAGTCCTGGATTAGGGGGTGTCCGGATGGCGGGACTATACCTTTGGCTGGACTCTTGGACTATGAAGATACCAGATTGAAGACTTCGTCCCGTGTCCGGAAGGGACTTTCCTTGGCGTGGAAGGCACGCTTGGCGATACGATATGTAGATCTCCTACCATTGTAACCGACTCTGTGTAACCCTAGCCCTCTCCGGTTTCTATATAAACCGGAGGGTTTTAGTCCATAGGACGAACAACAATCATACAATAGGCTAGCTTCTAGGGTTTAGCCTCTCTGATCTCATGGTAGATCTACTCTTGTACTACCCATATCATCAATATTAATCAAGCATGACGTAGGGTTTTACCTCCATCAAGAGGGCCCGAACCTGGGTAAAACATCGTGTCCCCTGCCTCCTGTTACCCTCCGGCCTAGATGCACAGTTCGGGACCCCCTACCCGAGATCCGGCAGTTTTGACACCGACATTGGTGCTTTCATTGAGAGTTCCTCTATGCCGTCACTTTTAGGCACGATGGCTTCTTCGATCATCAACAGCGATGCGATCCAGGGTGAGACTTTTCTCCCCGGACAGATCTTTGTATTCGGCGGCTTTGCACTGCGGGCCAATTCACTTGGTCATTTGGAGCAGATCGAAAGCTACGCCCCTGGCCATCAGGTTAGATTTGGAAGTTTGAACTACACGGCCGACATCCGCGGAGACTTGATCTTCGACGGATTCGAGCCACAGCCGAGCGCGCCGCACTGTCACGATGGGCATGATTTAGCTCTACCGCCGAACAGTGCCCTGGAGGCCGCACCTGTGTCCGCTCCGACCCCTAGCTCGGAGCCGATCACACCAACCAAGGATGTGTGGTTAGACACCGCCTCGGGGGCTGCAATCTCTACGGCGATCGAGCCGAACACTAGCCCTATTCTCTGCGAAGCTCGTGACTCGAAGGAGTCGGACTCCTCTCCAGACTCCGAGCCCTCCGCACCTCGATCGATCGAACCCGATTGGGCGCCGATCATGGAGTTCACCGCCGCGGATATCTTGCAGCAATCGCCCTTCGGTGATATTCTGAATTCACTAAAGTCTCTCTCTTTGTCAGGAGAGCCCTGGCCGGACTATGGTCGGCAAGGTTGGGATGCGGATGATGAAGAAATTCAAAGCCCACCCACCACCCACTTCGTAGCCACTGTCGATGATTTAACCGACATGCTCGACTTCGACTCCGAAGACATCGACGGTATGGATGCCGATGCAGGAGATGATCAAGAACCAGCGCCTATAGGGATCTGGAAAGCCACCTCGTCGTATGATATATACATGGTGGACACCCCAAAAGAAGGCAATGGCGATGGAACAGCGAAGGATGACCCCTCCAAGAAGCAGCCTAAGCGCCGGCGTCAGCGGCGCCGCTCTAAATCCCGCCAAAACAAAGACAGTGATTCCGGCATGGGGGATAATAACACCCCAGATAGTGCCGAAGACAACCACCTCCAGCAAGATTCAACACAGGAGGATAGAGAAGCTAGCCCTCATGAGAGAGTGGCAGACAGAGAGGTTGAGGACGATAATTATATGCCTCCCTCTGAAGACGAGGCAAGCCACGACGACGACGAATTTGTCGTGCCGGAGGATCCCGTTGAACAAGAGCGTTTCAAACGCAGGCTTATGGCCACGGCGAGCAGCCTCAAGAAAAACAGCAACAACTTAGAGCTGATCAAAATTTGCTAACCGACAGATGGACTGAAGTCCTTGCGGCCGAAGAGTATGAACTCGAACGCCCCTCCAAGAGCTACCCAAAGCGCAGGTTGCTACCCCAATTAGAGGAGGAAGCACCTAAACCTACATCACCAACGCATGATGCGGCCGACCGGCCACCCCGTGGCCGCAACAGAGAGGTCTCTCGGCCCTCCACTCAAGCCGCACCCCAGCGCCGCTCAAAAACTACCTACGCATGGGAAAATGCGCCAGACCTGCGAGATATATTGGAGGACAAGGCAAGGAAAACAAGATCGATCTACGGATCACGTGGGAGCCCCACGGCACAAGACGGTACTCGTCACGCCGGATACAGTAAATCTGGCTGGGCCAAACACAGTAGACAAAGCTCGCTTGAGCTGCGTCGTGGTGTAGCCCAATACAGAGGCGCCACACACCCACTATGCTTCACAGATGAAGTAATGGATCATCAAATCTCCGAGGGTTTCAAACCCGTGAACATCGAATCATACGATGGCACAACAGATCCTGCGGTATGGATCGAGGACTATCTCCTTCATATCCACATGGCCCGCGGTGATGACCTACACGCCATCAAATACCTCCCACTCAAGCTTAAAGGACCAGCCCGACATTGGCTTAACAGCTTGCCAGCATAATCAATTGGTTGTTGGGAGGACCTGGAAGCCGCATTCCTCGACAATTTCTAGGGCACTTATGTGCGACCACGAGATGCCGATGACCTAAGCCACATAATTCAGCAGCCAGAGGAATCGGCCAGACAATTCTGGACACAGTTCCTAACCAAGAAAAATCAAATCGTCGACTGTCCGGACGCAGAGGCCCTAGCAGCCTTCAAGCATAACATCCGCGACGAGTGGCTTGCACGGCACCTAGGACAGGAAAAGCCGAAATCTATGGCAGCCCTCACGACACTTATGACCCGCTTTTGCGCGGGAGAAGACAGCTGGCTAGCTCACAGCAATAACATGACCAAGAGCCCTGGTAATTCGGATACCAAGGACAGAAGTGGCAGGTTGCATCGCAACAAGCAAAAGCGCCACATTAACAGCGACAATGCTGAGGATACGACAGTTAATGGCGGATTCAGAGGCTCTAAACCCGGTCAGCGGAAAAAGCCATTCAAAAGAAATACTCCGGGCCCGTCCAGTTTGGACCGAATACTCGACCGCTCATGCCAGATACATGGCACCCCCGAAAAACCAGCCAATCACACCAACATGGATTGTTGGGTGTTCAAGCAGGCAGGCAAGTTAAATGCCGAAAGCAGAGACAAGGGGCTGCATAGAGATGATGAGGAGGAGCCCCGGTCGCCGAACAACAGTGGACAGAAAGGTTTTCCCCCACAAGTGCGGACGGTGAACATGATATACGCAACCCACGTCCCCAAGAGGGAGCGGAAGCGTGCGCTACGTATACATGATGGAGCCAGTCGCCCCAAAGTTCAACCCATGGTCTTCCTGCCCGATCACTTTTGATCGAAGGGACCACCCCACTAGCATCCGTCATGGCGGATTCGTTGCATTGGTTCTAGACCCAATTATTGACGGATTTCACCTCACTAGAGTCCTTATGGACGGCGGCAGCAGCCTGAACCTGCTTTACCAGGATACAGTGCGGAAAATGGGCATCGATCCCTCGAGGATTAAACCTACTAGAACGACCTTTAAAGGCGTCATACCAGGTGTAGAGGCCAACTGTATAGGCTCAGTTACACTTTAAGTGGTCTTCGGATCTCCGGATAATTTCCGAAGCGAGGAGTTAATCTTCGACATAGTCCCGTTCCGCAGTGGCTATCACGCACTGCTCGGGCGAACCGCATTTGCCAAGTTCAATGTTGTGCCGCACTACACATACCTCAAGCTCAAGATGCCAGGCCCTCGAGGAGTCATCATGGTCAATGGAAACACCGAACGCTCTCTCCGAACGGAGGAGCATACGGCGGCTATCGTAGCGGAAGTACAAAGCAGCCTCTCAAGGCAATTCCCCAGTCCGGCAATTAAATGTCCGGACACCGTCAAGCGCGCCCAGAGTAACCTACAACAAGACCGCCTGGCACGTTCCGAGCAAGCGTAGCAATGCGGCCCCAACCCCAGCCCTCGCGAACTGGCGAAACCAGTGTTGCGCGTACATAACTACACTCTAGAAATACCACGAGCATAGGGGGAGGGGCACCATCACGGCACGCCTGAAACGCGGCTTAAACCGCACTAGGGGCTGCCGATTTCTTAAATTTTCTCTTATTTTCAGGACTCCATTCTTCGGAAGGCTTGTCCGGTAGTACAATTGCCGCACAAACGATACAACCAGGGAAGTAGAAAGCTATGCCGCACTACGGAACTCTAAGGTGGTCTCTATAACGAGCAGTATACCTGTTTCGCATAACATTCCGCAGCTCGCCCCTGGAAAGGACATATTTGATAGTCCCATCTTTTGCTTATTGCACTATTTGTATCGTTCTGCTTTGATCGCAGCTTTTTTAAATAAACAATGCATAGCTTCCGTCTATTATTGCATTACCTCTTATTTACGAATATATGTTCATTAATGACATGTTGCACCCGTACACTTTGGTACGGCCAATACGCCAGGGGCTTAAGTACCCCACAACATGGTGTGAGAAGTCCGAACACTTTCACAAGTGCGGTACCCCGAACTTATAGCATTATATGCATCGGCTCCGAATCATGTCTTGGGTCAATAGTTGGGTTTGCCCGGCTCCTATGTTTTGGTACCTTACGTTCTGTTATATCGGCTAAGGTAGCACTACGAGAACTACTGCGATTGTGCCCCAGTTGAGCTGGGCTAAGCACCTCAGTAGAGAAAGCTAAAACTGACCGTCATGATGAGGCGAGAGCTGGTCCCTATTCGAGAGGTTTTCGAGTCCCTAAAGACTTATGCCGCTTAGAGCGAGGAGTCGGCTTTGTCCGGCCTAGGCGTGGATAGTGCCCCGAACTCAGTCTTCCGAACACTAGGGGCTTTGCCGAAATTTAAAATTATAGAATTCTATGGCTAAGTGAGAGTGTTCAAGCATTATAGTCCGATTGCCTTGTTTGTTGTGTTGAGCGCCTCCCTCGAAGGACCCAAGAATGGGAAAAAGAGCGCTCATGTTTATCCCGAACACCCCAGCACTCGTGCCATGGGGGCAGAAGCTGACGACTCACCATCTCTCAAATTTGATAAACGACCGCACATAAGGTAATATTTTAAATTCAAAAAGCATTGCTTAGCGCACATGAACAAGTTTTCAGCGCACAGGACAAAACGAGCGAGTTCACTGAAAAATTACATTCATGGAACATTCATCCGCCACAAGGCGGGCACCCTTCAGAACGCCCTCATAATACATCTCGGGCTTGCGATGCTCCTTGCCCGGTGGTGGCTCATCCTTCACAAGCTTCTCAGCATCCAGCTTGCCCCAGTGCACCTTCGCATGGGCAAGCGCCCTACGGGCACCCTCGATGCATACGGAGCGCTTGATGACTTCGAGCCTTGTACAGGCCTCCACCAGCCGCCTCACCAGCCCGAAGTAGCTCCCAGGCATGCCCTATCCAGGCCACAGCCGGACTATGAGGCCCTTCATGGCCTGTTCGGCCACCTTATGGAGCTCGACCAGCTGTTTCAGCTGGTCGCTTAAGGGCACCGGGTGTTCGGCCTCTGCATACTGAGACCAGAACACCTTCTCCATCGAGCTTCCCTCCTCGGCTCGGTAGAAGGCGGCGGCATCCGACACGCTATGGGGCAAGTCTGCGAATGCTCCTGGAGAGCTCCGGATTCGGGTAAGTGACAAGTAATTCACTTTTACGTGCTTGCTTTGCATAAAGAATGCCTTACCCGCCGCTATCTTTTTTATTGCCTCAACCTCCTGGAGGGCCTTCTGGGCTTCGGCCTTGGCAAACTTGGCATCTTCAATGGCCGCCGCGAGCTCAGACTCTCGCGTCTTCGAGTCAAGCTCCAAACTCTCATGTTTTCTCATGAGAGCCTGGAGCTCTTGCCGCACCTCGCCAACCTGCGTCTCATGCTTCTCCCGCTCGGTGCGCTCAGTAGCCGCCCTCTTTTCGGCCTCGGACAACGCTTGCTTAAGGGTCGCCACCTTAGTTGTGGCCCCTACAATAGCCGCGTTAATCCTGTCAATTTTTGCAATTGCACCTTTCACATATTTCAATAAGGTATTTCTTACCTTCCTTCTCCTCGAGCTGCTGCTTGGCTAGGCCAACCTCTTGCTCGGACCGCTCGAGGTTCTGCTTCAACGTATCCACCTCCGCAGTCAGTGCGGCGGAGGCCAGCAGTGAAGCCTGCATACGCATATTGACTTGATCATGTTAGACTCCTGCGAATGTTATTAGATCCTCTATTCGACTTTTCTTTCTGAACGCCGAACAGAGCATCAGGGGCTACTGTCTATGCGGTAATATTTTTACATATTCTTTACTTACCTCAAAGCCTGTTAGAAGGCTGGCACAGGCTTCAGTCAGTCCGCTCTTGGCGGACTGAACCTTCTGGATCACCACACTCATAATAGTGCGATGCTCCTCATCGATGGAGGCGCCGTTAAGCGTCTCTAGCAAACTGTCCGGTGCCTCCGGTTGGACGGAGGTCACCGGCTCGGTAGGCTTGCTCCTCTTGGAAGGAGGCTGCCTACCGGAGTCTGGAACCGTTGAAGGTTCCGGTGCGGTGTCCGGCTCAAGGCCGGACTTGGAGCCCGTGTGGTTCTATCCCCTTTACGCCTGGAGTCCGGGAGGTTGCCTTGCGGCGCCTCCAGGACCACCTCCTCCTGGCTTAACGCCACGTCGACACCGTCCGTAGGATGGGGGGAGGAAGCCGTCGGAAGCGAATTCACATCCGACAAATCCAGGGAGCCGCTCGACGACTCATCGAGCCCGGCCTTGGGCGGACTGCACAATCATGTTGAACGTAAGGAAAAACTGTGCAATGGGGGAATACTATGAATCACTCTGGTATCCGGATACTTACGGTCTCACCAGGGGCTTGTCCCTGTGCGGCCACTCCTCTTCGCCGTCGTCGGTGTTGGTGGAGTAGTCCAGAGGAGGGGTCTTCCCCCTCTTGGACCCTTCGGCCTCCCCGGTTGGGGCGGCCTTCCTTTTCTTCCCTCCCCCCGCTGGAGAGGGAGAGGTCTCTTCTTCCTCCTCCTTGTCTTCATGGGAGGAGTGCACCTTGGAGTCGTCGGATGATTAATCCGACACCTCCTGGCGCCGGGCACTCTTTTGAGTCCCCATGGCCTTCTTCTTGGCCTTCTTCTCCGACACCACATAGGGTGCCGGAACCAGCAGCTTCGCCAAGCGAGCGTCCGCTGGGCCTTCGGGCAAAGGAGCCGGACAGTTGATCTGTCCGGACATCTCCTGCCAATCCTGTCAAAGGTAAGGGAGCTTAGATCCCGCATGGAGTCAAACTATGAAAAACTAATACCCTGTAAAAGGTAAAAACAGCTTACCGCACAAGCGGGACGCTGTGTGCTGAATCCGCGATCCTTGGTAGCGGATGCGGGGGCCTCGGCGCCCTTGAAAAGCACCTTCTAGGCATCTTCGTATGTCGTGTCGAAGAGCCTGCTCAGAGTTCGGTGCCGCGCCGGGTCGAACTCCCACAGGTTGAATGCCCGTTGTTGACACGGGAGGATCCGGCGGATAAGCATAACCTGGACTACGTTGACAAGTTTGAGCTTCCTGTCCACCAGGGTTTGGACGCATGTTTGGAGTCCGGTCAGCTCTCCTTTTTTACCCCATGACAGTCCCATCTCTTTCCAGGAGGCGAGCCACGTAGGGGGTCCGGATCGGAACTCGGGGGCTGTGACCCATTCAGGGTCGCGCGACTCGGTGATGTAAAACCACCCCGACTGCCACCCCTTTAGGGACTCCATGAAGGAGCCCTCGAACCATAGGACGTTGGGCATCTTGCCCACCATGGAGCCTCCGCACTCCGCTTGGGTGCCGCGCACCACCTTTGGCTTGACATTGAAAGTCTTGAGCCATAGGCCGAAATGGGGGCGGATGCGGAAGAAAGCCTCGCACATGACGATAAACGCCGAGATGTTGAGGACAAAGTTTGGGGCCAGATCGTGGAAATCCAGGCCATAGTAGAACATGAGCCCCCGGACAAATGGGTGGAGAGGGAAGCCCAGTCCGCGGAGGAAATGGGGGAGGAACACCACCCTCTCATGGGGCCTAGGGGTGGGGATGAGCTGCCCCTCTCTGGGAAGCCGGTGCGCAATGTCGTTAGACAAGTATCCGGCCTTCCTCAGTCTTTTGATGTGTCCCTCTGTGACGGAGGAGACCATCCACTTGCCTCCCACTCCGGACATGGCTGGAGAAGGTTGAGGTGGGGTGTGCGGACTTGGCCGCTGGAGCTCGAGTGCGCAGAAATGGATAGGCAAAGGAGGAAGAAGGCGTGGATGAAAAGGTGGATCCTTATCCCCTTATATGGGCGGACGCGACTATGCGCCCCCACCAGCTTGGTAAAACTCGCTTATCTCCCAAGCACCGTAGTCAATGGCGCAGTTGGGTTACCCACGCCCGTATTGATGAGAATCCCGGAATAAGGGGACACGGTCTCTGCTTTAACAAGACGTGCCAAGGAAACCGCCTCGCTAAACGCGCTGAGGTGGGACGGTAAAACGATTCGAATAAAGACTTGGCCGTGGTGTGATGTCATGCTACGGAATACGTCAGCAGATTAGATTTGTGTAAATATTATTCTCTCTATGGCAATATGTGGAAACTTATTTTGCAGAGCCGGACACTACCTTTGTGTTCAAAATCTTCTACGAAGTACTTGGAGGAGGAACCCGCCTTGCATTGCCAAAGACAATCTGTGCGTCGGACTCATCGTCATTGAAGCCTGGTTCAGGGGCTACGGAGGGAGTCCTGGATTAGGGGGTGTTCGGATGGCCGGACTATACCTTTGGCCGGACTCCTAGACTATGAAGATACCAGATTGAAGACTTCGTCCCATGTCCGGAAGGGACTTTCCTTGGCGTGGAAGGCAAGCTTGGCGATACGATATGTAGATCTCCTACCATTGTAACCGACTATATGTAACCCTAGCCCTCTCCGGTGTCTATATAAACCGGAGGGTTTTAGTCCATAGGACGAACAACAATCATGCCATAGGCTAGCTTCTAGGGTTTAGCCTCTCTAATCTCGTGGTAGATCTACTATTGTACTACCCATATCATCAATATTAATCAAGCAGGACGTAGGGTTTTACCTCCATCAAGAGGGCCCGAACCTGGGTAAAACATGGTGTCCCCTGCCTCCTGTTACCATCCGTCCTAGACGCATAGTTCGGGACCCCCTACCCGAGATCCGCTGGTTTTGACACTGACAGGTGCCATCTTCAAACTAGCTTGGTAGCTGTTGTTGTATGAGAACTCTGTGTAGGGAAAATTTTCATCCCAACTAGATCCATAATCTAGCGCACAAGTGATGACCCACAAGTATAGGGGATCTATCGTGGTCCTTTCGATAAGTAAGAGTGTTGAACCCAACGAGGAATAGAAGGAAATGATAAGCGGTTTCCAGCAAGGTATTCTCTGCAAGTACTGAAATAAGTGGTAACAGATAGTTTTGTGATAAGATAATTTGTAATGACCAACAAGTAAGAAAAGTAAATAAGGTGTAGCAAGCTGGCCCAATCCTTTTTGTAGCAAAGGACAAGCCTGGACAAACTGTTATATGATGTAAAGCACTCCTGAAGACACATGGGAATATCGTCAAGCTAGTTTTCATCACGTTCATATGATTCGCGTTCGGTACTTTGATAATTTGGTATGTGGGTGGACTGGTGCTTGGGTGCTGCCCTTACTTGGACAAGCATCCCAATTATGATTAACCTCTATTGCAAGCATCCGCAAATACAACAAAAGTATTAAGGTAAACCTAACCATAGCATGAAACATATGGATCCAAATCAGCCCCTTACGAAGCAACGCATAAACTATGGTTTAAGGTTCTGTCACTCTAGCAACCCATCATCTACTTATCACTTCCCAATGCCTTCCTCTAGGCCCAAACAATGGTGAAGTGTCATGTAGTCGACGTTCACATAACACCACTAAAGGATAGACAACATACATCTCATCAAAATATCGAACGAATACCAAATTCACATGACTACTATTAGCAAGACTTCTCCCATGTCCTCAGGAACAAAATTAACTACTCACAAAGCATAAACATGTTCATAATCAGAGGGGTATTAATGTGCATATAGGATCTGAACATATGATCTTCCACCAATTAAACCAACTAGCATCAACTACAAGGAGTAATTAACACTATTAGCAACATACTAGCACCAATCCCGGACTTGGAGACAAGAATTGGATACAAGAGATGAACTAGGGTTTTGAGATGAGATGGTGCTGATGAAGATGTTGATGGAGATTGCCCTCTCCCGATGAGAGGAGCGTTGGTGATGACGATGGCGATGATTTCCCCCTCCGGAGGGAAGTTTCCCCGGCAGAACAACCCCGCCAGAACCCTAGATTGGTCCCCCCAAGGTTCCGCCTCGTGGCGGCGGAGTTTCGTCCGAGAAGATGGCTTATGATTTTATCCCATCGAAGAAGTCCATATAGCAGAAGATGGTCACCGGAGGGCCACCAGGGGGCCCACGAGGTAGGGGGGCGCGCCCCCACCCTCGTGGGCAGGGTGTGGCCCCCCTAGTGAAGTTCTTGCGCTCAATGTTTTTTATATATTTGGAAAACATCATCCATGAAGTTTCAGGACTTTTGGAGCTGTGCAGAATAGGTCTCTAATATTTGCTCCTTTTCCATCCAGAATCCCAGGTGCCGGCATTCTCCCTCTTTATGTAAACCTTATAAAATAAGAGAGAGTAGGCATAAGTATTGTGACATAATGTGTAATAACAACCCATAATGCAATAAATATTGATATAAAAGCATGATGCAAAATGGACGTATCAACTCCCCCAAGCTTAGACCTCGCTTGTCCTCCAGCGAAAAGCCGAAATCGAAAAATATGTCCACATGTTTAGAGATGAAGGTGTCGATAAAAATAAAATACGGACATGAGGGCATCATGATCATTCTTAGAGCAGCAACATATATAATTCTTGTCATATGATATCTTATGCTAGAGTAATAATTCAATCACAATATCAAGTATGAATCGTAAACTTCATTGAAAACTAACAAACTATAATCTCAGTCATTGAAGAAATTGCAATTTATCATAACATAGGAAAGAGTTAATGTATAAGAGCTTTTCAGCAAGTCCACATACTCAACTATCATATAATCTTTCACAATTGCTGATACTCACACAATACTTATGGGTATGGAGTTTTAGTCGGACACAGAGAAAGATAGGGGCTTATAGTTTTTGCCTCCCAACGTTTTACCTCAAGAGTAATGTCAATAGTAATAGTTCATTAAAATTCACATCCAATTAGCCATATATACCAAGATCTTTCCAACATATTGTTCTTGCCAAAGGATAAAATGTAAAAAGGAAGGGTGAAGATCACCATGACTCTTTTGCAATATAGGAGATAAAAGTAAAGGATAGGCCCTTCGCAGAGGGAAGCAGAGGTTGTCATGCGCTTTTATGGTTGGATGCACAAAATCCTAATGCGAAAGAACATCACCTTATATTGCCACTTGTGATATGGACCTTTGTTATGCAGTCTGTTGCTTTTATTACTTCCATATCACACGATCATATAAAGCTTATTCCTTCCACACCCATCAATCATACATATTCAGAGAGCAATTTTTTATTGCTTGCACCGATGACAACTTACTTGATGGATCTTACTCAATCCATAGTCAGGTATGGTGGACTCTCATGGCAAAACTGGTTTAAGGGTGTTTGGAAGCACAAGTAGTATTTCTACTTGGTGCAAGAAATTTGGCTAGCATGAGGGAGAAAGGCAAGCTCAACATGTTGGAGGATCCAAGACAATATAATTTATCTCAGATGTAAGAAAACATAACCCATTACATTGTCTTCCTTGTCCAATGTCAACTCTTTAGCATGTCATATTTTAATGAGTGCTCACAATCATAAAAGATGTCCAAGATAGTATATTTATATGTGAAGACATCTCTTTCTTTATTAGTTCCTATTAATTGCAACGATGACCAAAACTATGTTTGTTAACCCTCAATAACTTTTATTCATCATACTCTTTCTATGTGAGCTCATTACTCTCCATAAGAGTCACATGTTCTCTTTGTTTCTTTTTATTTCTTTCTCTTTTCTTTTATTCCTTTAGGATCATGGCAAAATAATCAAGCCCTTGACTTAACATTAATCTTTATTATATAGCTCATGGACTCGATTACATAGAAGGATAATAAAGCAAAACTCACAACTAGATCATCCCAAGAACTTTTATTCTACTAGATAAATATATCACCAAAAGGATCGAACTAAGAAAAATGGTAAAGATAAAAGTTATGGTGATACGATCTCGGGGCACTCCCCCAAGCTTGGCACTTGCCAGGTGGAGTGCCCATACCAGATACTCAATTCTTCTTTGTTGGAGGAGACGGTGGTGATTTTGTTAATGGCGTAGGCTTGTCGTTCTTCTTCCAAGGCATAGGGTCACCATCATAGAAGGATGACCGAGTCTCTGGGATCCTCAAATCTGCAGCCAAACTCATCCTTTTGAATCTATATTCATACTCACAGTTTTGGTTTTGCAGGTCATAGATCTGAGCTTGAAGGTGCTCGATTTTCTCGTGAAGCTTGAAGATGGTCTCCCCGATGTTGTCGGCATCCAGCTTGTGTTTGTTGGTGAACTCTGTGATCATCATGTAGTTGGAGTTGAGTCCATGCTCCACCATCCCCTAACACTTAAAAACTTGTTGCTCCATTGCTTCGAGCCTCGTCTCCATGCTTCTTTTCCCCTTAGGTCCCTCAGCATCACGGATGTGCAGCAATCCATCATGCGTTTGAGGGTGTCGCTGCACCTCCGCGAGGTAAGGGTTGATGACCTTCTCAAAGAACTTGTCCTTGGGAGCACTTGGAGACGTCATGATAATCTAGATCTGTCAGAAAAACAGCTCGAAACAAAGACAAGAGATTTTTGCGTGATACATGAGTCGAAACCCCCGGGAGATTATATAATGAATTTTTACCGACCAAAATACGTGTCCTGTAAGAAAATGGAGTTCGGAGAGCACGAGGTGCCCATGAGGTAGGGGGCGCGCCCAGGGGGTAGGGTGCGCCCTCCACCCTCGTGTCCTTTCCGGACTACTGCTTATTTTTCTATTTTCCAAAGATTCCAAAACGGAGAAATATTGCCTTAAAAACTGTTTTGGAGTCGGTTTACTTACTGTACCACATACCTATTCCTTTTCGGAGTCTGAAATGTTCCGGAAAGTGTCCTTTATGTATTCCTCCGGGGTTACGGTTTCAATAACATTGGTTTCAACATTTATAGGATTACCTGAGATGTAGTGTTTGATTCTTTGGCCGTTCACCACCTTCGGATTTGTGCCTTCGAAGTTGTTGATTTTTATGGCACCGGAATGGTAGACCTCCTCGATAACATAAGGACCTTCCCATTTAGAGAGAAGTTTTCCTGCAAAAAATCTTAAACGAGAGTTGTATAGCAATACATAATCACCTACATTAAACTCACGCTTTTGTATCCTTTTGTCATTCCATCTTTTAACTTTTTCTTTAAACAACTTGGCATTTTCGTAGGCTTGGGTTCTCCATTGATCAAGTGAGCTAATATCAAATAACCTCTTCTCACCAGCAAGTTTAAAATCATAATTAAGTTCTTTTATAGCCCAATAAGCCTTGTGTTCTAGTTCGAGAGGTAAGTGACATGCTTTTCCATAGACCATTTTGTACGGAGACATACCCATAGGATTTTTATATGCAGTTCTATAGGCCCATAATGCATCATCAAGTTTCTTGGACCAATTCTTTCTAGACCTATTGACAGTCTTTTGCAAAATTAATTTGAGTTCTCTATTACTCAATTCTATTTGACCACTAGACTGAGGGTGATACGGAGATGCAATTATATGATTAACATCGTATTTAGCAAGCATTTTACGGAAAGCACCATGAATAAAATGTGAGCCACCATGAGTCATTAAATATCTAGGGACTCCAAACCTTGGAAAAATAACTTCTTTAAGCATTTTAATAGAAGTGTTATGATCAACACTACTAGTTGGAATAGATTCTACCCACTTAGTAACGTAATCAACAACAACTAAAATATGTGTATAACCATTAGAGGAAGGAAAAGGTCCCATATAGTCAAAGCCCCAAACATCAAATGGTTCAATAACAAGTGAATAATTCATAGGAATTTCTTGATGTCTACTAATATTACCAATTCTTTGACATTCATCACAAGATAAGACAAACTTACGGGCATCCTTGAAGAGAGTAGGCCAATAAAAACCAGATTGCAGTACCTTATGTGCAGTTCTATCTCCAGCATGGTGTCCTCCATAAGCTTCGGAGTGACACTTGCGTAGGATCTATTTCTGTTCATGCTCAGGTACACAACGTCTAATAACACCATCTACTCCTTCTTTATAAAGATGTGGGTCATCCCAAAAGTAATGCCTCAAATCATAGAGGAACTTTTTCTTTTGCTGGTATGTGAAACTAGGTGGTATAAACTTAGCAACAATGTAATTAGCATAGTCAGCATACCATGGAGCAGTCTGAGAAGTATTTATGACATTTAATTGCTCATCAAGAAAGCTATCATCAATAGGTAGTGGGTCATCAAGCACATTTTCTAGCCTAGACAAGTTGTCTGCAACGGGGTTCTCAGCTCCTTTTCTATCAACAATATGTAAATCAAATTCTTGAAGCAAGAGAACCCATCTAATCAGTCTAGGTTTAGCATCTTTCTTTTCCATAAGATATTTAATAGTAGCATTACCAGTGTGAATAGCTACTTTATAATCAACGATATAAGGTCTAAACTTATCACAGGCAAATAAAACTGCTAAGAATTCTTTTTCAGTGGTAGCATAATTTCTTTGAGGATGGTCTAGAGTTTTACTAGCATATTGAATAACATTTAGTTTCTTATCAACTCTTTGTCCTAGAACAACACCTACAACATAATCACTAGCATCACACATAATTTCAAAGGGTAAATTCCAATCTGGTGGCTGAACAATAGGTGCAGAGATCAATGCTTTCTTAAGTATTTCAAATGCTTCTACACAATCATCATCAAAGACAAATGGTATATATTTTTGTAATAAATTAGTCAGAGGCCGGGAGATTTTTGAGAAGTCCTTAATGAACCTCCTATAAAAACCGGCATGACCAAGGAAACTTCTTATACCTTTGATGTCCTTGGGACATGGCATCTTTTCAATAGCATCAACCTTGGCTTTATCAACTTCAATACCTCTTTCAGAAACTTTATGCCCCAAGACAATACCTTCATTAACCATAAAGTGGCACTTTTCCCAATTCAAGACAAGATTAGTTTCTTCACATCTCTGCAAAACTCGATCAAGGTTGCTCAAGCAATCATCAAAAGAAGATCCATAGACGGAAAAGTCGTCCATGAAAACCTCACAGATCTTTTCACAAAAGTCAGAGAATATAGCCATCATGCATCTTTCATAGGTAGCAGGTGCATTACATAAACCAAAAGGCATACGTCAATAAGCAAAAGTACCAAAAGGTCATGTAAAAGTAGTCTTTGATTGTTCTTTGGTTGACACAAGTATTTGAGAGAAACTAGAATAACCATCTAGAAAGCAAAAATGTGTATGTTTGGATAATCTTTCTAGCATTTGATCGATAAAAGGTAAGGGGTAATGATCTTTTTTAGTAGCCTTATTTAATTTGCGGAAATCAATTACCATCCTATAACCAGTAATAATTCTTTGAGGAATCAATTCATCTTTATCATTAGGAACTACAGTAATACCTCCCTTCTTAGGGACACAATGGACAAGAGTTACCCACTTACTATCAGCAACGGGATAAATTATACCTGCCTCAAGGAGCTTTAGTATCTCCTTTCTTACCACTTCTTTCATTTTAGGATTCAGCCGACGTTGATGATCGCGAACTGGTTTAGCATCTTCTTCCAAATTAATTTTATGTTGACATAGAGTGGGACTAATGCCCTTAAGATCATCAAGAGTATACCCAATAGCAGCACGGTGCTTCTTCAGAGTTTTTAATAATCTCTCCTCTTCATGTTCTAAAAGGTTAGCACTAATAATAACAGGATATATCTTTTTCTCATCAAGATAAGCATATTTAAGAGTATCAGGTAGCGGTTTAAGCTCAAACACGGGATCACCCTTGGGTGGAGGAGGATCCCCTAGGATTTCAACAGGTAAATTATTTTTCAGAATAGGTTCCTATTTAAAGAATACTTCATCTAATTCCCTTCTTTCATTCATAAACATATCATTTTCATGGTCTAGCAAATATTGTTCTAAAGGATCACTAGGAGGTACGGCAATAGAAGCAAGACCAATAATTTCATCCTTACTAGGTAATTCTTCTTCACGGTGGTGTCTACTAAATTTAGAAAAATTAAATTCATGAGTCATATCATCTAAACCGACAGTAACAACATCCCTTTTGCAATCTATGGTAGCATTAACAGTATTTAAGAAGGGTCTACCAAATATAATGGGACAAAAACTATCTTGTGGGGAACCAAGAACAAGAAAATCAACAGGATATTTAGTTTTCCCACACAAAACTTCAACATCTCTAACAATTCCCATTGGTGAAATTGTATCTCTATTAGCAAGTTTAATTGTGACATCAATATCTTCCATCTCAACAGGTGCAATATCATGCATAACTTCTTGGTATAAAGAATAAGGTATTGCACTAGCACCCATATCACACAAGCCATGATAACAATGATCTCCTATTTTAACAAAAATAGCAGGCATGCCTATCACAGGTCTAGGATTATCTGTATCACGGGGTTTAGCAATTCTAGCAGTTTCATTATAGAAATAAATAACATGCCCATCTATATTATCAGACAAGAGATCTTTAACAATAGCAATATTAGGTTCAACTTTAACTTGCTCAGGAGGTGTATATATTTTAATATTGCTTTTACGAACCACAGTTGAAGCTTTAGCATGATCCTTTATCCTAACAGGGAAAGGTGGTTTCTCAACATAAGAAGTAGGAACAATAGGATCATTATAAGTAATAGCCTTTTCTTCAACTTTAATAGATGCAACTACTTTTAATTCTATGGGAGGATGATATTTAAACCACTTCTCCTTGGGGAGATCAACATAAGCAGCAAATGATTCACAGAAAGAAGCTACTATCTCCGAGTCAAGTCCATATTTAGTGCTAAATTTACGAAAAATATTGATATCCATAAAAGATTTAACACAATCAAAACTAGGTGTTATACCTAACTCCCTACCATTGTCGAGGTCCCAATCTTCAGAGTTGCATTTAATTCTTTCCAATAAATCCCATTTGAATTCAATAGTCTTCATCATAAAAGAGCCAGCACAAGAAGTATCAAGCATGGTGCGATTGTTACCAGAAAGCCGAGCATAATTTTTTTGAATAATCATTTCTCTTGAGAGCTCATGATTGGGGCATGAATATAACATTGACTTAAGCCTCCCCCAAGCTTGAGCGATACTTTCTCCTTCACGAGGCCAAAAATTATATATATATATATATATATATATATATATATATATATAATTGCGATCACGGTGAACAAATGCATAGGATAAAACTTTTGATGAAATTCCAATTTCAATCGTTTGTAGTTCCAAGACTCCATATCATCACATAGCCTATACCATGTCGATGCATCTCCCCTCAAAGATGAAGGGAAGACCTTCTTCTTAACAACATCTCCGGGTACACCTGCAAGCTTAAATAATCCACAAACTTCAACCACATATATTAGATGCTCATTAGGATGTTTTGTTCCATCTCCTAAAAAAGGATTAGCTAGCAGTTTCTCTACCATATACAAAGGAATTTCAAAGCAAGCATTTTCATTTTCAGTAGGTTCAGTAGGTTGAGGAGCAACTCTTTGCTCTACTGGTCGGGGTGAAGATACCCCGAACAAGCCCCTCAGAGGATTACTTTCCATAGTAACAAGTGACAGTAAATTTCAGCACACTATATAAATTTTTCCTTACCAAATTCCACCTACCAAAGACGCTTCACTCCCCGGCAATTGCACCAGAAAAGAGTCTTGATGACCCACAAGTATAGGGGATCTATCGTAGTCCTTTCGATAAGTAAGAGTGTCGAACCCAACGAGGAGTAGAAGGAAATGATAAGCGATTTCCAGCAAGGTATTCTCTGCAAGTACTGAAATAAGTGGTAACAGATAGTTTTGTGATAAGATAATTTGTAACGAGCAACAAGTAACAAAAGTAAATAAGGTGCAGCAAGGTGGTCCAATCCTTTTTGTAGCAAAGGACAAGCCTGGACAAACTCTTATATGATGTAAAGCGCTCCTGAGGACACATGGGACTATCGTCAAGCTAGTTTTCATCACGTTCATATGATTCACGTTCGGTACTTTGATAATTTGGTATGTGGGTGGACCGGTGCTTGGGTGCTGCTCTTAATTGGACAAGCATACCACTTATGGTTAACCTCTATTGCAAGCATCCGCAAATACAACAAAAGTATTAAGGTAAACCTAACCATAGCATGAAACATATGGATCCAAATCAGCCCCTTACGAAGCAACACATAAACTAGGGTTTAAGCTTCTGTCACTCTAGCAACCCATCATCTACTTATTACTTCCCAATGCCTTCCTCTAGGCCCAAACAATGGTGAAGTTTCATGTAGTCGAAGTTCACATAACACCACTAGAGGAGAGACAACATACATCTCATCAAAATATCGAACGAAAACCAAATTCACATGACTACTAATAGCAAGACTTCTCCCATGTCCTCAGGAACAAAAGTAACTACTCACAAAGCATAAACATGTTCATAATCAGAGGGGTATTAATGTGCATATAGGATCTGAACATATGATCTTCCAACAATTAAACCAACTAGCATCAACTACAAGGAGTAATTAACACTACTAGCAACCTACTAGCACCAATCCCGGACTTGGAGACAAGAATTGGATACAAGAGATGAACTAGGGTTTTGAGATGAGATGGTGCTGATGAAGATGTTGATGGGGATTGCCCTCCCCCGATGAGAGGAGCGTTGTCAATGACGATGGCGATGATTTCCCCCTCTGGGAGGGAAGTTTCCCCGGCAGAACAGCCCCGCCTGAACCCTAGATTGGTTCCACCAAGGTTCCGCCTCGTGGCGGTGGAGTTTCGTCCGAGAAGATGGCTTATGATTTTTTCCCATCGAAGAAGTACATATAGCAGAAGATGGTCACCGGAGGGCCACCAGGGGGCCCATGAGGTAGGGGGACGTGACCCCCACCCTCGTGGGCAGGGTGTGGCCCCCCTGGTGAAGTTCTTGCGCTCAATGTTTTTTATATATTTGGAAAACATCATCCGTGAAGTTTCAGGACTTTTGGAGCTGTGCAGAGTAGGTCTCTAATATTTGCTCCGTTTCCAGCTAGGATCCCAATTGTCGGCATTCGCCCTCTTTATGTAAACCTTGTAAAATAAGAGATAATAGGCATAAGTATTGTGACATAATGTGTAATAACAGCCCATAATGCAACAAATATTGATATAAAAGCATGATGCAAAATGGACGTATCAACAAGCTCTCAACATGTCCTCCAGAATCTGATTGACTCTCTCGGTCTGTCCACCTGTCTACGGATGAAAAGATGTACTAAACTCTAGTCTGGTTCCCAAAGTCTGGTGCAGCTGATGCCAAAACTTTGAAGTAAACTGTGTCCCTCTATCTGATACGATGGTCCTCGGAACTCCTTGCAGATATACGATCCTGGTCATATACATCTTGGCCAACTTTGTACTTGTATAGGTGGTTTTCACTGGGAAAAGTGAGCTACTTTGGTCAAACGATCCACTACTACCCAAATACAATCATATCCTGATCGGGTCCTGGGTAATCCGGTGATGAAATCCATGCCAAGCTTGTCCCACTTCCATTCGGGTATCGGCATAGGCTGCAGTAATCCCGCTGGCTTCTGATGTTCTGCCTTCACTCTCTAACATACATCACATACGGCTACATACTCGGCAATATCCTTCTTCATACCAGTCCACCAGAAATGCTCCTTCATCCAAATACATCTTGGTGTTTATGGGGTGTATCGAGTATGGCGAGTCCTGAGCTTGCTGAAGTATTAACTTCCTGATCTCTCCATTATTGGGTACATAAACATGGTCCTCAAACCATAAGGTGTCGTGCCCATCCTCACAAAAACCCTTGGCCTTTCCTTTGCTCATCTTCTCCTTTATCTCAGCGATTTCCTTATCATCCTTCTGAGCTTCTCGAATCTTTCCCAATAATGTTGACTAAACCTCCATTGCTGCGACAAAACCTTTAGGGACTATTCCAAATGAAGCTCCCTGAGATTTTCAACTAACTCCTGCGGAAATCCCCCACTTACAAGGGTATTGGCATAACTCTTTCGCCTCAAAGCATCTGCTACGACATTGTCCTTGCCTGGATGATAGTGCAACTTATATCATAATCCTTTATAAGCTCCAACCAGCTCCTTTGCCTGAGTTTCAACTCCTTCTGTGTGAAAATGTACTTCAAACTGTTATGATCCGTGTACACATCACATCGATTTCCAATAAGAAAGTGTCTCCAAGTCTTGAGTGCATGCACTACGGTTGCTAACTCCAAATCATGCGTAGCATAATTCAACTCATGCGGTCGAAGCTGACTTGAGGCATATGAAACTACTCTTCCACCTTGCATAAGTACACCTCCAAGTCCTAAGCGAGACGCGTCGCAATACACTTGGAAATCCTTACGTATATCCGGCAGAATCAGCACTGGGCCTGTAACCAAACATTTCTTCAACTCCTGAAAACTTGCCTCACATTCATATATCCATTTGAACTTGGTGTCCTTCTTCGACAACTCCATCATAGGCTTCGCAATCTTAGAAAAATTCTCAATGAATCTCCAGTAATAGCCCGCGAGTACAAGAAAACTGCGGATCTCTCCTACTGAGGTGGGTGCTATCCAATCGGTGACTGACTGAACCTTGGTGGGGTCTACTGCTATACCCTCTCCTGATATAACATGTCCAAGGAATCCAACTTCCTTCAATCAAAACTCACATTTGCTGAACTTGGCATATAGTTGATGTTCCCTGAGCTTCTCGAGAACTAAACGAAAATGCTCCTTGTGTTCCTCGTCATTCTTCGAGTATACCAAAATATCATCAATGAACACCACTAAAAATTTATCCAAAAACTCCATGAACACCTTATTCATCATACTGATGAAATAGGCAGGGGCATTAGTCAATCCAAGTGACATGACTGTGTACTCAAATAGCCCGTACCTTGTGGTGAAGGCTGTCTTAGGTATATCCTGTTCTCGGATCTTTATCTGGTGGTATCCTGATCTCAAATCGATCTTGGAGAATACTTTAGCTCCTTGCAGCTAGTCGAACAAATCATTGATCATCGGCAGTGGGTACTTGTTCTTGATCGTTACTTCATTCAATGCATGATAATCAACAACCGTTCTCAAAGATCCATCTTTCTTCTCAACCAAGAGCACTAGGGCTCCCCATGGTGATGAACTTCGTCGAATGTATACTTTCTACAATAACTCCTTAATCTGCTTCTTAATCTCCTCCAGATCGTTTGCGGGCATCCGGTATGGTCTCTTTGGTATTGGTCCGGTGCCTGGCAACAACTCTATCAAAAACTCAATGTCTCGATCTGGCGGCATGCCTCGTAATTCCTTTGGAAATACATCCAGGTAATCCTTCACAACAGGCACTTCCTCCTGAACAACTCCTGAGAGGGAATTTATTTGGTCCTCCTAGGCGCATGCCTAGATACATACTTAATCCTTTTTCCCTTCGGGGTGGTGAGTAGAATTGACTTACTGGCGCAATCGATGTTTCCTACATACATTGATAGCCAATCAATTCCTAGTATCACATCCAATCCTTGCGACTCCAGAATTATTAAGTATGAGGTGAAAACATGCCTATCTATGGTCAATGGCACCTGAAAACATCCTTGGCTTGCCATATACTCTGCTCCTGGCGAGCTTACTAACATAGGTGTCCTAAGAACTCTAGTGGGCAAATTATACTTATCCACAAATCCCCTTGATATGTATGAATGCGATGCACCAGTATCAAAAAGAACGATTGCAGTAAATGACTTTACCAAAAACTTACCTATAATTGCATATGGCTGCTCTTCAACCTCCTCTACATTCGCGTGGTTCACTTGTCCCCTGTTAAAAGGGTTGGGCTTCTTCCCAGAGCTTGCATTGCCATTTCCATTCTTTGCTTCAGAACACTCATTGGCATAGTGTCCAGTCTTCCTGCACTTGAAACAAGTATTGTGACTTTGGTCCTTCTTGGCGGGTGTGGCTGGGTTAGAGCGGTTCTGGTTGCTACCTGCTCCATTCCCATTTCCATTCTTGGAGCCACTGTGGTTATGCGAACTTCCTCCATTGTGCGTGTGGCCTCCATGGTTATGGGTATATCCTCCCGAGTTCGGGGTAAAACGAGGCTTCTGCTCAGCTCCTGAATTGCACTTCCCTTGTCCATACTTCCTTTCGCGGCTCTCAATCTGCTGTTGCTTCCCTTCAATCATAAGAGCCTTGTTGATAACCCACAAGTATAGGGGATCGCAACAGTTTTCGTGGGTAGAGTATTCAACCCAAATTTATTGATTCGACACAAGGGGAGCCAAAGAATGTTCTCAAGTATTAGCAGCTGAGTTGTCAATTCAACCACACTTGGAAACTTAATATCCGTAGCAAAGTATTTAGTAGCAAAGTAATATGATAGTAGTGGTAACGGTAGTAAAATGTAATAGTAGAAAAAGTAATATTTTTGGTATTTTGTAGTGATGATAGCAATAGCAACGGAAAAGTAAATAAGCGAAGAACATTATATGGAAAGCTCGTAGGCAATGGATCGGTGATAGAGAATTATGCCGGATGCGGTTCATCATGTAACAGTCATAAGCCAGGGTGACACAGAACTAGCTCCAATTCATCAATGCAATGTAGGCATGTATTCCGAATATAGTCATACGTGCTTATGGAAAGGAACTTGCATGACATCACTACAAGAAATATGTCAACTTGTGACCACCACTATTGGTCACTGAATGGTCACAAATTTCCATTTGTGACCTTTTTGTGACAAAAAGCATAAGGTCAAAAGCTGGCCGTCGTAAACTGACTATAGCGACCTTTCTTCTGGAATGGTCGTAGACGTTTATGACCAAAATACGTCTACTGTGGCGTTTTGGTCACTAGCAACCTCCCCGAGCCACATAGGCATCCAGCGTGGCAATCTGATGTGGCACAAGATTCAGCCCGGTCCAATTCGATTTTCTACATGGGCCTAGCCCAACAATTCAGCCTATTTGTGTTTTTTTCATCAATTTTTTGTTGGGTTCATGGGCCAAGCCCAACAGCCATTTATTCTTTTGGGCCAGCCTTTTTTCTGAGCTTCTTCCATTTTTTGGGCCTCAGCCTTTTTGTGGTACATTTAACTTTTTAAATTTTTTAAGACGTTTTTTCTTTCATTTTTTGTCCAATATTGTTTGGGCTAAGGCCTCTTCCAGCCCATCAATATTTTCAGCCCGCTAATTCAAAGGACTGGACAACAGAGAAACAATTCAGTTTTTTCAATTTTGCTATCAAAGCAACATTTGTTTCACTGTACAATCATACATCATCTGTTGTAGTTACATCTTCATCACATTATCTATACATAAGAAGCAGCAACTAAAAGATTGTCATAACAAACGACAGCCACTCAAAAGAAAGATCACCATCACAGCTCCAGCGACTACTAATATACACTACAACTTCCACTTATGTGCAAACCTACAAGAAGGCCAAACAAAAAAGGAATCACTGAATATTCAGAGACCACTACCATGCTGCCGATTGGATTTGGTTGCAGCCCTTCTAGTTTGCTAATGGCATCTCTCCAGCACCATATCTCATAACCTACAAAGAGAACATAAACCAGCATAAGAATTTGAAACTTCTTCTAATTTGAAACTTTCGGTAAATGATAAACTTGAGGTAAATTAGCAGTGAGGATATTGATTACAATGTCCCTCATAATGGTAGAAGCTCAAATGTGAGACAATATTTTGTAATATATAAGCCTTGGCTGCAACTTTCCGCTTAATATGCAGATAAAAATCAGCCACTTATTGCTTATTTCATGCTTCAATTTTTACTTTCAGTTTTGTTAGGATAATCTATATGCATATGCACAGTCCTATACTTGTTTGGAAAGTCAAGATATTCATGTAAATAATTATATAGAGCCAAACAATCATCGAAGCATACATACAGAATCCAATCGGTTATATATGTACGCAGAAATTAATTCCAAGTATCTAATTAAACCCTGCTATACACACAACGATTTATCAACGATGCTGAATATCGTGTCGTTCCATTCAGGACAGCAGCACTGCTCCACTGTTTGGTATAAGTGGTTGCTGCATGTCGTGTGTATAGTACTATAGTTTCATCTTCAGACCAATCAATGCCAAGTTTCAAAGAAAATCTGATGATAAGTTGCACCAAGATTTAGCAAGGTGCGTACCTCCAAGTGGATGAGCGAGCTCTGAGACCCACTCCCTGACCCTCTCTGCAGATGCTCCCGTCGAAGCATACTGCATCATAGCAAGCACAAAAATTCAAAAAACTACAGCTGGTGTAAAGATGGACCAAACTACAGTTTAAGTAAAACTATAAGAACACAAAATAAAACTACAAAAACTACAGTTTCAGTAAAACTATAAATTAGTTTAGATTGTGAGAGCATACATGGAAAGTCTGGACCATCAGCAGTAAACATTGACAAAAGAAAATAAATTATGTCGATGCTGGAAATAACATCTCTGGAGTAGTTTTAATTGAAAAAATCTTTAGAATACTCCAGTAATTAGAGTACGCAGCTAAGATGCTGGAAAGAACATCACACAGGCAGGACAAACTACTCCATCTCTGCACTACAGGCAGGAAAAACTACATGAGTATACAGCTACTCATACGGGAGTACTATGGGCAAGACAAATACAGGAGTAAGATGTTGATCATGTTAGATTCAGACTATCACTGGTATTGTAATTTTCTACTACATAAACATCTACTGAACCAATGGTGAATAATAGCTTATTGTAGGCAAAATCATTTGGATAACAGTAACTTGTTCAGATAGTCGGAATCAATTAAGCTGCAATCAATTAAGCTGCTTAGGCATCTGTGTACGTGATTGTCTTGCAAAGAATCGATCGAAATCACTAGTAGCACAAAGGACCCTTGCAGACATTTGTAATAGTACGCAAACTGACCTTGTGCATTGTACATGTAAGGTAAGGTAAATAGAGTTCCCAGCAAACAATGTACTCTAGTTATTAAACAAATGCTCGCCAAGATAATCAGTATAGTGGTGAACCGAACGCAGTAATAATCCAAAGGTGATACTAATAAGCAGTAGGAACCTCCCTACTTTTGTGATATAAAACTAATATCAGACCAATTTTGTACCAAGTTAAAGTTACTTCAGATTGTGAACAGTTAGCTCGACTAACATTTTCTAAACCTTCTAATTATAAGTTCCACAACCTAAACACACTATGCAACCATTTGTGTGCTCTCTGTCAAGCTGAATTTAGGCCTTTCCATGGAGCAGAGAGCATAGATTCGATCACCGGCCTTGTGCCAAGTCCCCCACGCCTTCCCGTGGCGGCCATCACAACAATGACCTGCAAGCAAAACACACCAAAAACTAAGTCACACATGCATGCTAGTAATCCACAGTCCTATAGTTGTTTGGTTATTATTTTAGATTAATATGAATAATTCAATATGTATTATCTGTTTTTAAAAAATGAAGTAAACAAGTTATTCATTATTTCTTGGGAGAAAATACGGCTGGCTAGAGAACTTACTATCCGAAATGTCTAGACAATGAAAAAGAAGCAGCATTATCATTAACCAGCACAGAAATTTAGTAAAGTGGGAACCCAGTAAGGAGCTATGTATCTTTGTTCTAATAATTTTCACTGTATCTTCAGAGATTGCTCTAAATTCAGGATGGTTCAACTTTCATTCTAAGATGTGTGCAACATTGCCATCCTTCAGAACGAAGCTACAGGGAGTGTCAAGGAAATTAAACATGTAAAGAGGCCGTGATGGAGACACAAGGAAATTGTGCAGAAAATACTACAACCACATTTCCTCATATCACCATCACATATCCACATCCCCTGTGCATGTGGAATTTGTCACATATCCATATCCACATTCCCCTGCCGAACTGAACTCGTATATGGAAATACAAACCAACAAATCAGACGAACATAGCAATTTTTGCACACTCCAGAGCTGGTGTTACTGACTAAACCAACCTATTTCCTCTAGTATTTCATAGAGATTACAGGTCCGTACACAATAGCGGCCTGATTCCCTTGACATGGCTAAGCACTACAAAGAAGTCGACCTAGGCAGTATGCGATGGAACTAACAGAGCAGGTGCAGAGGCGATGCTACGCAGACATTACAGAGCGGAATCAACCGGGTTCAGGTGGATGAATCGACATCGCTTCGGCTAGCTCACCAAGGTTGCTCGAGAAGGAAAAGGAATGGACCCAAATCCGTACCTCGGGCTCGGAGGAGCCGGCGACCCAGGCTGGTCGTCGCTGACGAGCGTGCCCGGTAGGATGCCGAAGACGAAGTCGCTGAAGGAGATGTTGTAGCTCCGAGGCGCACGCCATGGTGCTCCTGCCATGGGCGAGCGCGCGAGGACGGTCGGGCTCCTCCTGCTTCTCCTCCAGAGGCCTCCGCCGTGCGCTGCTCCCACGCGAGCCCTGCATGTCACCCAAGGAGAGGAGAGGAGCGCATATGTTAGGAACCGCAGGAGAGGTAGGGGAGGTGCGGAGTGTCGTGCGCGTACGTGGTCGTGGCGGGGCATGCCGCCATCCTGGCCGTGGACTGCCTGCCTGTGGTCGCCGGGCCGGCGAGACGAGGTGCCGCGCGACAAAATCCCAAGGACGGAGTGGTTGGTTTGCTCGGAGTGGATAAGGCTAGGGGAGAACAGGAGGGAGGGAGGAGGTCGATCTCGTCTATGGTGAGGGTCGTCGATGGTGGGCGGCGGCGGATCGAGATCTGAGGGAGGGAGAGGGTGACTTGGAGATGGGGATCTGGGATCGAGGGGCGCGGGAGAGGGTTACTTGGAGATGGGGATCTGGGATCGAGGGGCGCGGGAGAGGGTGGAGCAACGACGCTTGGGGGTCGAGCTCCGCCGGAGGGAGGTGGCCGACGCACGCAGGAATGGAGATGGAGGCCGGGGGCTCTGACTTGGATTGGATCTGGGCGGCGGCGACGATTGGGAGAAGGGGGCTAGGGTTTCGTGGGTGGACGAGGATGAGAGGGATACGGGGTGATTCGGGAGGGGGTGAGATCGACGAGGGGGGTGTGGGCTGCCGTCGGATCCGGGCGCATCCGACGGTGCTTAAGCCATGATCCGCGTGAGCTGATTTTAGACCAATCAGAACAGAGTATCCCCTTTGATGATGTTAAGACCACTTAAATTGGTCATAATCGATTGAAAATAAGATTTTGAATCATGTCTGTTATTTGACTACCTAAGAAATTTATAAAAATATGGAAATAGAAAACCTTCGCATTGTGTCACCAAATGTGAACTACTTTTCAGTAAAAATAACAAACTTTGAATATTGTTAATATCATTAAAAAAGTGTTCTAAGATATGAGTTTTTTGTAAGAGAATCATTTTTCGAGTGTCCAAAATGATATTTTTATAAATAATCTAGCAAATATTTGTTGCAAATTTGGAGCACATCAATTTTATAATTCACAATCATAGCACGTGTGGAGCACATCAAATACTTTTTCAAGCGTATGTAGTTGTGTTTTTCTATTTGTTTCTCTTGTGTTTTTTGCACAAGGGTGCATTTTGGAATGGCATAGTTCGTTCAAATTATGTCATATTGTGCACAAGGGTGCATATTGGAATGACAAACAATGTTGTCTAAGGAAATTATCTCATACTAGGCCATATTTAATGCACAATTGACCAAATGGTCGGGTGTAAAAAGTTTTGATCCACCTCTTGTGAAAACGACACATTTTCGCCGATTCAGCTGAAAGCGGGTCAAATTTGAACTGTAGCTGCTTTCTAGTTTGCTCTTTATTTTTTCCAAAAATCATTTCTAGGTACATAAGTATCTATTTTATCGGAGAAACACCAAAAAAATTCCAAGATTCAACCACTAGCTAGGAACGGTCATTCCCACCGTTTTGACCGCATTTTGAAACAGGCATAAAAAATTCAAAAAAATCAAAAAATTGGGAAACCTTCGCATTGTGTCATTATATGTGGCCAAGTTCCCAGGAAAAATAACAAACTTGTAATACGACAATTATTTTAAAAAAGTGTTCTCAGAAACGAGCTATCACGTCTGGAGATCAATGGCTTTCAAGCCAAATGATCAATCTTATGGCCACATTCATGGCATAGTTTGCTTAAATGATCTCATATTGTCCACAAGGGTGCATATTGGAATGGCAAACAATGTTGCCTAAGGAAGTTTTCATGTTCTTTGGACGAAAAAACCATTTTCCATTTTTCGAGTGCCCAAAAGGAGGTTTTTTTTGTGAAGGACCTCCCAAATAATTGTTGCAAAATTGGACCAAATCATTTTTCTAAAATACTAGGCCATATTTAATGCACAATTGACCAAATGGTTGGGTGTAAAAAGTTTTGATCCACCTCTCGTGAAAAACACAAATTTTCGCCGATTCAGTTGGAAGCGGGTCAAATTTGAACTGTAGCTGCCGTCTAGTTTGCGCTTTATTTTTTTTAAAAATCATTTCTAGGTACATAAGAATCTATTTTATCAGAGAAACACCAAAAAAATTCCAAGATTCAACCACTAGCTAGGAACGGTCATTCCCGCCGTTTTGACCGCATTTTGAAACGGGCATAAAAAATTCAAAAAAATTCAAAAAATTGGGAAACCTTTGCATTGTGTCATTATATGTGGCCATGTTCCCAGGAAAAATAACAAACTTGTAATACGGCAATTATTTTAAAAAAGTGTTCTCAGAAACGAGCTATCACGTGTGGAGATCAGTGGCTTTCAAGCCAAATGATCAATCTTATGGCCACATTCATGGCATAGTTTGTTCAAATGATCTCATATTGTGCACAAGGGTGCATACTGGAATGGTAAACAATGTTGCCTAAGGAAGTTTTCATTTTCTTTGGACGAAAAAACCATTTTCCATTTTTCGAGTGACCGAAAGGAGGTTTTTTTGTGAAGGAACTACCAAATAATTGTTGCAAAATTGGACAAAACAATTTTTATAAAATACTAGGCCATATTTAATGCACAATTGACAAAATGGTTGGGTGTAAATTTTTTTGATCCACCTATCGTGAAAAAGACAAATTTCCGCCGATTCAGTTGGAAGCGGGTTAAATTTGAACTGCAGCTGCCTCATAGTTTGCTATTTATTTTTTCCAAAAATCATTTCTAGTTACATAAGGACCTATTTAATCATAAATACATGGATTGGTGGCGATACGTCGAGGTTTGGGCGGTGGCCCAGGGCCCCAACTCTAGAGCGCGTAAACTCGCATGCCCGTCGCGTGGTCGCCGCGTGACCGTAATGTTGCCATGTGTTCTGGGCAGCCTAGGCATGTCTAGTGGGTTGGGCACTCCCTAGGTTGGTGCTAGGAAGAAAATTACAACATAAGATTCTCACGAGGAGACCGATCGATGCTCAAAGATGAATTAGCAGCCAAGTGTTTGATTAGCGGTACGGGAAATGCACATGGCCAATGGGCGTGAGTTTTGGCTGAGGATGATCACCTACTAAGGAGAATGTCTTCACAAATTTTTAGCTCAAAAGGAGGATCCTAGGTGGTACTTACTTTGCAAAGTACCACGCTGGACAAAAATATGAATGTTGAAGCTGGGCTTAAAATAAAGAATGGAGTGAGCTGAAATTTTGTGGAGGATGGTTATTTGGGCATAGGAAAGCATTGTAGAAAATTGATACCATTTGGACATGCCAAAGTAGTACTTCCTTCACAATGCTCTTCTTGAAGGAAATATGCCCTAGAGGCAATAATAAAGTTATTATTTATTTCCTTATATCATGATAAATGTTTATTATTCATGCTAGAATTGTATTAACCGGAAACATAATACATGTGTGAATACATAGACAAACTTAGTGTCACTAGTATGCCTCTAGTTGACTAGCTCGTTAATCAAAGATGGTTCTGTTTCCTAACCATGAACAAGGTGTTGTTGTTTGATTAACAAGGTCACATCATTAGTTGAATGATCTGATTGACATGACCCATTAGCTTAGCACCCGATCGTTTAGTATGTTGCTATTGCTTTCTTCATGACTTATACATGTTCCTATGACTATGAGATTATGCAACTCCAGTTTACCGGAGGAACACTTTGTGTGGTACCAAACGTCACAACATAACTGGGTGATCATAAAGGAGCTCTACAGGTGTCTCCAAGGGTAGATGTTGGGTTGGCGTATTTCGAGATTAGGATTTGTCACTCCGATTGTCGGAGAGGTATCTCTGGGCCCTCTCGGTAATACACATCACATAAGCTTTGCAAGCATTGCAACTAATGAGTTAGTTGCGAGATGATGTATTACGGAATGAGTAAAGAGACTTGCCGGTAACGAGATTGAACTAGGTATTGGATACCGACGATCGAATCTCGGGCAAGTAACATACTGATGACAAAGGGAACAACGTATGTTGTTATGCGGTCTGACCGATAAAGATCTTCGTTGAATATGTAGGAGACAATATGGGCATCCAGGTCCCGCTATTGGTTATTGACCGGAGATGTGTCTCAGTCATGTCTACATTATTCTCGAACCGTAGGGTCCGCACGCTTAACGTTATGATGACAGTTATTATGAGTTTATGCATTTTGATGTACCGAAGTTAGTTCGGAGTCCCGGATGTGATCACGGACATGACGAGGAGTCTCGAAATGGTTGAGACATAAAGATTGATATATTGGAAGCCTATATTTGGACATCGAAAGTGTTCCGGGTGAAATCGGGATTTTACCGGAATACCGGGAGGTTACTGGAACCCCCCCGGGAAGCCATATGGGCCTTAATGGGCTTTAGTGGAAAGGAGAAAGGGGCAGCCCAAGGTGGCCGCGCGCCTCCCCCTCCCCTAGTCCTAGTAGGACTAGGAGAGGTGGCCGGCCCCCCTCTCTCTCTTTCCCCCTCGGGGAATCCTAGTCCAACTAGGATTGGGGGGGGGAGTCCTACTCCAGGTAGGAGTAGGACTCCTCCCGCGCCCTCCTCCTGGCCGGCGGCCCCCTCCCCCTTGGCTCCTTTATATACGGAGGCAGGGGGCACCTCTAGACACACAAGTTGATCATTGAGATCGTTCCTTAGCCGTGTGCGGTGCCCCTGCCACCATATTCCACCTCGATTATATTGTAGCAGTGCTTAGGCAAAGCCCTGCGACGGTAGTACATCAAGATCGTCACCACGCCGTCGTGCTAACGGAACTCCTCCCCGACGCTTTGCTGGATCGGAGCCCGGGGATCGTCATCGAGCTGTACGTGTGCTAAGAACTCGGAGGTGCCGCAGTAACGGTGCTTGGATCGGTCAGATCGGGAAGACGTACAACTACTTCCTCTACGTTATGTCAACGCTTCCGCAGTCGGTCTGCGTGGGTACATAGACAACACTCTCCCCTCTCGTTGCTGTGCATCACCATGATCTTGCGTGTGCGTAGGAATTTTTTTGAAATTACTACGTTCCCCAATAGTGGTATCAGAGCCTAGGATTTATGGTTTGATGTTATGTGCACGAGTAGAACACAAGTGAGTTGTGGGCGATATAAGTCATACTGCCTACCAGCATGTCATACTTTGGTTCAGCGGTATTGTTGGACGAGACGACCCGGGCCAACATTACGCATACGCTTACGCGAGACCGGTTCCCCCAACGTGCTTTGCACATAGGTGGCTTGTGGGCGACTGTCTCTCCAACTTTAGTTGAACCAAGTGTGGCTACGCCCGGTCCTTGTGAAGGTTAAAACGGAGTCTATTTGACAAACTATCGTTGTGGTTTTGATGGGTAGGTGAGATTGGTTCTTGCTTAAGCCCGTAGCAGCCACGTAAAACTTGCAACAACAAAGTAGAGGACGTCTAACTTGTTTTTGCAGGGCATGTTGTGATGTGATATGGTCAAGACATGATGCTGAATTTTATTGTATGAGATGATCATGTTTTGTAACCGAGTTATCGGCAACTGGCAGGAGCCATATGGTTGTCGCTTTATTGTATGCAATGCAATCGCGATGTAATGCTTTACTTTATCACTAAGCAGTAGCGATACTCGTGGAAGCATAAGATTGGCGAGACGACAACGATGCTATGATGGAGATCAAGGTGTCGCGCCGGTGACGATGGTGATCATGACGGTGCTTCGGAGATGGAGATCACAAGCACAAGATGATGATGGCCATATCATATCACTTATATTGATTGCATGTGATGTTTATCTTTTTATGCATCTTATCTTGCTTTGATTGATGATAGCATTATAAGATGATCTCTCACTAAATTATCAAGAAGTGTTCTCCCTGAGTATGCACCGTTGCCAAAGTTCGTCGTGCCCAGACACCACGTGATGATCGGGTGTGATAAGCTCTACGTCCATCTACAACGGGTGCAAGCCAGTTTTGCACACGCAGAATACTCAGGTTAAACTTGACGAGCCTAGCATATGCAGATATGGCCTCGGAACACAGAGACCGAAAGGTCGAGCGTGAATCATATAGTAGATATGATCAACATAGCGATGTTCACCATTGAAAACTACTCCATCTCACGTGATGATCGGTTATGGTTTAGTTGATTTGGATCACGTGATCACTTAGATGATAAGAGGGATGTCTATCTAAGTGGGAGTTCTTAAGTAATTTGATTAATTGAACTTAAACTTATCATGAACTTAGTACCTGATAGTATCTTGCTTGGTTATGTTGATTGTAGATAGATGGCTCGTGCTGTTGTTCCATTGAATTTTAATGCGTTCCTTGAGAAAGCGAAGTTGAAAGATGATGGTAGCAATTACACGGACTGGGTCCGTAACTTGAGGATTATCCTCCTTGCTGCTCAGAAGAATTACGTCCTGGAAGCACCGCTGGGTGCCAGGCCTGCTGCTGGAGTAACACCAGATGTTATGAACGTCTGGCAGAGCAAAGCTGATGACTACTCGATAGTTTAGTGTGCCATGCTTTACGGCTTAGAATCAGGACTTCAACAACGTTTTGAACGTCATGGAGCATATGAGATGTTCCAGGAGTTGAAGTTAATATTTCAAGCAAATGCCCGGATTGAGAGATATGAAGTCTCCAATAAGTTCTATAGCTGCAAGATGGAGGAGAATAGTTCTGTCAGTGAGCATATACTCAAAATGTGTGGGTATAATAATCACTTGATTCAGATGGGAGTTAATCTTCCAGATGATTGCGTCATTGACAGAATTCTCCAATCACTGCCACCAAGCTACAAGAGCTTCATGATGAACTATAATATGCAAGGGATGAACAAGACTATTCCCGAGCTCTTCGCAATGCCGAAAGCTGCGGAGGTAGAAATCAAAAAGGAGCATCAAGTGTTGATGGTCAGCAAGACCACTAGTTTCAAGAAAAAGGGCAAAGGGAAGAAGAAGGGGAACTTCAAGAAGAACAGCAAGCAAGTTGCTGCTCAAGAGAAGAAACCCAAGTCTGGACCTAAGCCTGAAACTGAGTGCTTCTACTGCAAGCAGACTGGTCACTGGAAGCGGAACTGCCCCAAGTATTTGGCGGATAAGAAGGATGGCAAGGTGAACAAAGGTATATGTGATATACATGTTATTGATGTGTACCTTACTAGAGCTCGCAGTAGCACCTGGGTATTTGATACTGGTTCTGTTTCTAATATTTGCAACTCGAAACAGGGACTACGGATTAAGCGAACACTGGCGAAGGACGAGGTGACGATGCGCGTGGGAAACGGTTCCAAAGTCGATGTGATCGCGGTCAGCACGCTACCTCTACATCTACCTTCGGGATTAATATTAGACCTAAATAATTGTTATTTGGTGCCAGCGTTGAGCATGAACATTATATCTGGATCTTGTTTGATGCGAGACGGTTATTCATTCAAATCAGAGAATAATGGTTGTTCTATTTATATGTGTAATATCTTTTATGGTCATGCACCTTTGAGGAGTGGTCTATTTTTGATGAATCTCGATAGTAGTAACACACATATTCATAATGTTGAAGCCAAAAGATGCAGAGTTGATAATGACAGTGCAACTTATTTGTGACACTGCCGTTTAGGTCATATCGGTATAAAGCGCATGAAGAAACTCCATACTGATGGACTTTTGGAACCACTTGATTATGAATCACTTGGTACTTGCGAACCGTGCCTCATGGGCTAGATGACTAAAACACCGTTCTCCGGTACTATGGAGAGAGCAACAGATTTGTTGGAAATCATACATACCGATGTATGTGGTCCGATGAATATTGAGGCTCGTGGCGGATATCGTTATTTTCTCACCTTCACAGATGACTTAAGCAGATATGGGTATATCTACTTAATGAAACATAAGTCTGAAACATTTGAAAAGTTCAAAGAATTTCAGAGTGAAGTTAAAAATCATCGTAACAAGAAAATAAAGTTTCTATGATCTGATCATGGAGGAGAATATTTGAGTTACAAGTTTGGTGTACATTTGAAAAATTGTGGAATAGTTTCGCAACTCACGCCACCCGGAACACCACAGCGTAATGGTGTGTCCGAATGTCGTAATTGTACTTTACTAGATATGGTGCGATCTATGATGTCTCTTACTGATTTACCGCTATCGTTTTGGGGTTATGCTTTAGAGACGGCCGCATTCACGTTAAATAGGGCACCATCAAAATCCGTTGAGACGACGCCTTATGAACTATGGTTTGGCAAGAAACCAAAGTTGTCATTTCTTAAAGTTTGGGGCTGCGATGCTTATGTGAAAAAGCTTCAACCTGATAAGCTCGAACCCAAATCGGAGAAATGTGTCTTCATAGGATACCCAAAGGAGACTGTTGGGTACACCTTCTATCACAGATCCGAAGGCAAGACATTCGTTGCTAAGAATGGATCCTTTCTAGAGAAGGAGTTTCTCTCGAAAGAAGTGAGTGGGAGGAAAGTAGAACTTGACGAGGTAACTGTACCTGCCCCCTTATTGGAAAGTAGTACATCACAGAAAACTGTTTCTGCGACACCTATACCAATTAGTGAGGAAGCTAATGATGATGATCATGAAACTTCAGGACAAGATACTACTGAACCTCGTAGATCAACCAGAATGAGATCCGCACCAGAGTGGTACGGTAATCCTGTTCTGGAAATCATGCTGCTAGATCGTGATGAACCTACGACTATGAAGGAGCGATGGTGAGCCCAGATTCAGCAAAGTGGCTCGAAGCCATGAAATCTAAGATGGGATCCATGTATGAGAGCAAAGTATGGACTTTGGTTGACTTGCCCGATGATCGGCAAGCAATTGAGAATAACTGGATCTTCAAGAAGAAGACTGACGCTGATGGTAATGTTATTGTCTACAAAGCTCGACTTGTCGCAAAAGGTTTTCGACAAATTCAAGGGGTTGACTACGATGAGACCTTCTCACCCGTAGCGATGCTTAAGTCTGTCCGAATCATGTTAGCAATTGCCGCATTTTATGATTATGGAATTTGGCAGATGGATGTCAAAACTGCATTCCTGAATGGATTTCTGGAAGAAGAGTTGTATATGATGCAACCAGAAGGTTTTGTCGATCCAAATGGAGCTAACAAAGTGTGCAAGCTCCAGCGATCCATTTATGGACTGGTGCAAGCCTCTCGGAGTTGGAATAAACGCTTTGATAGTGCGATCAAAGCATTTGGTTTTATACATACTTTCGGAGAAGCCTGTATTTACAAGAAAGTGAGTGGGAGCTCTGTAGCATTTCTGATATTATATGTAGATGACATATTGCTGATTGGAAATGATATAGAATTTCTGGATAGCATAAAGGGATACTTGAATAAGAGTTTTTCAATGAAAGACCTCGGTGAAGCTGCTTACATATTAGGCATAAAGATCTATAGAGATAGATCAAGACGCTTAATTGGACTTTCACAAAGCACATACCTTGACAAGATTTTGAAGAAGTTCAAAATGGATCAAGCAAAGAAAGGGTTCTTGCCTGTGTTGCAAGGTGTGAAGTTGAGTCAGACTCAATGCCCGACCACTGCGGAAGATAGAGAGAAAATGAAAGATGTTCCCTATGCTTCAGCCATAGGCTCTATCATGTATGCAATGCTGTGTACCAGACCTGATGTGTGCCTTGCTATAAGTTTTGCAGGGAGGTATCAAAGTAATCCAGGAGTGGATCACTGGACAATGGTCAAGAACATCCTGAAATACCTGAAAAGGACTAAGGATATGTTTGTCGTATATGGAGGTGACAAAGAGCTCACTGTAAAAGGTTACGTTGATGCAAGCTTTGACACTGATCCGGACGATTCTAAATCGCAAACCGGATACATGTTTACATTAAACGGTGGAGCTGTCAGTTGGTGCAGTTCTAAACAAAGCGTCGTAGCGGGATCTACATGTGAAGCAGAGTACATAGCTGCTTCGGAAGCAACGAACGAAGGAGTCTGGATGAAGGAGTTCATATCCGATCTAGGTGTCATACCTAGTGCATCGGGTCCAATGAAAATCTTTTGTGACAATACTGGTGCAATTGCCTTAGCAAAGGAATCAAGATTTCACAAGAGGACCAAGCACATCAAGAGACGCTTCAATTCCATCCGGGATCTAGTCCAGGTGCGAGACATAGAGATTTGCAAGATACATACGTATCTGAATGTTGCAGACCCGTTGACTAAGCCTCTTCCACGAGCAAAACATGATCAGCACCAAGGCTCCATGGGTGTTAGAATCATTACTGTGTAATCTAGATTATTGACTCTAGTGCAAGTGGGAGACTGAAGGAAATATTCCCTAGAGGCAATAATAAAGTTATTATTTATTTCCTTATATCATGATAAATGTTTATTATTCATGCTAGAATTGTATTAACCGGAAACATAATACATGTGTGAATACATAGACAAACTTAGTGTCACTAGTATGCCTCTACTTGACTAGCTCATTAATCAAAGATGGTTATGTTTCCTAACCATGAACAAGGTGTTGTTGTTTGATTAACGAGGTCACATCATTAGTTGAATGATCTGATTGACATGACCCATTAGCTTAGCACCCGATCGTTTAGTATGTTCCTATTGCTTTCTTCATGACTTATACATGTTCCTATGACTATGAGATTATGCAACTCCCGTTTACCGGAGGAACACTTTGTGTGCTACCAAACGTCACAACATAAGTGGGTGATCATAAAGGAGCTCTACAGGTGTCTCCAAGGGTAGATGTTGGGTTGGCGGATTTCGAGATTAGGATTTGTCACTTCGATTGTCGGAGAGGTATCTCTGGGCCATCTCGGTAATACATATCACATAAGCCTTGCAAGCATTGCAACTAATGAGTTAGTTGCGAGATGATGTATTATGGAACGAGTAAAGAGACTTGCCGGTAATGAGATTGAACTAGGTATTGGATACCGACGATCGAATCTCGGGCAAGTAACATACCGATGACAAAGGGAACAACGTATGTTGTTATGCGGTCTGACCGATAAAGATCTTCGTTGAATATGTAGGAGCCAATATGGGCATCCAGGTCCCGCTATTGGTTATTGACCGGAGATGTGTCTCAGTCATGTCTACATTATTCTCGAACCGGAGGGTCTGCACGCTTAACGTTAGGATGACAGTTATTATGAGTTTATGCATTTTGATGTACCGAAGTTAGTTCAGAGTCCTGGATGTGATCACATACATGACGAGGAGTCTCGAAATGGTCGAGACATAAAGATTGATATATTGGAAGCCTATATTTGGACATCGTAAGTGTTCCGGGTGAAATCGGGATTTTACCGGAATACCGGGAGGTTACCGGAACCCCCCGGGAAGCCATATGGGCCTTAATGGGCTTTAGTGGAAAGGAGAAAGGGGCAGCCCAAGGTGGCCGCGCGCCTCCCCCCTCCCCTAGTCCTATTAGGAGTAGGAGAGGTGGCCGGCCCCCCTCTCTCTCTGTCCCCTCGGGGAATCCTAGTCCAACTAGGATTGGGGGGGGGGAGTCCTACTCCCGGTAGGAGTAGGACTCCTCCTGCGCCCTCCTCCTGGCCGGCGGCCCCCTCCCCCTTGGCTCCTTTATATACAGAGGTAGGGGGCACCTCTAGAAACACAAGTTGATCATTGAGATCGTTCCTTAGCCGTGTGCGGTGCCCCCTGCCACCATATTCCACCTCGATTATATTGTAGCAGTGCTTAGGCGAAGCCCTGCGACGGTAGTACATCAAGATCGTCACCATGCCGTCGTGCTGACGGAACTCCTCCCCGACGCTTTGCTGGATTGGAGCCCGGGGATCGTCATCGAGCTGTACGTGTGCTAAGAACTCGGAGGTGCCGGAGTAACGGTGCTTGGATCGGTCGGATCGGGAAGACGTACGACTACTTCCTCTATGTTGTGTCAACGCTTCCGCAGTCGGTCTGCGTGGGTACGTAGACAACACTCCCCTCTCGTTGCTGTGCATCACCATGATCTTGCGTGTGCGTAGGAATTTTTTTGAAATTACTACGTTCCCCAACACTTCTATGGACAGAAACTTGGGAAAACTAGTGAGAGAGCTTGGATGAATTAAATGAGCTCAAAATTGGTGTAGGTAAGTTACTTAGGTATGATCATGCGTTGGTAAATTTTCAGATCATTTGGGTAAGCCTAGCTAGTATTTACTTCACAAAGCTTCTCTCGAGGTAGAAACTTTGGAAATTTCCCGAGAAAGATTTACTAGGAAAATTGAGCTGAATATTATCATGTGGCAATGATTTGGGTATGGAAGAGTGGCCGAAAACTTTGAGGGTAATATGAGGGGTCTATATAACACTTGCTTTGCAACGTGCCAATTTGGCCATAAAATATAAATTGAACCTGGGCTCACATAGATGATTTTACTGAGCTGCAATTTGGAGGAGGGTGATAATTTGGGCATGTGAAGGAACTGTATAAATTTCATGTCATTTAGAGATATAAAAAAGGTACTTCCTTCACAATGCTTCTAGGTGGACAAAAACTTTGGAAATTTGCCGAGGAAGATTTGCTAGGCAAATGGAGCTGAATTTTGTCATGCGGTAAAGATTTGGATAGGAAAGAGTGCCCAAAAATTCCGAGGGCAATCAAGAATATATAGATAGCACATCCTTCATAAAGTGTTGTTGTGAACAGAATAGGAAAATGAATATTGTTGAATTAGTTTTGAACTAGGCAAGGAAAGATTTTTACATATTTGATGAAGATATGCCCCAAAGAATTTATGAGATTTTTTTGGGAATTTTGGGAATGATAGAAATATAGGTTGCTTCACAACCTAGGGCAAAAACTGCCACATGGACATGACACATAGGCAAAACTGATGAGATGGCGCCTAGTCATCACAACCCACCATAATCTACAAGGCTATGACCATCTATATTGGTCATTAACAACTAGAAATAAGGCAGCAGACTAGCACTGTTTGCTTTGTGACCATTTCGTGTAAGGAAATTACGACCTTTCTGACCAAAATGGTCGCAATGGTTTAGGGTTTGGAGCCCCCTGAACAGATTTTGACCAATTGGTCTAAAATGGTCATAAATTTATGACCAATTCTTCGAGGGTCACTGACAGAAGGTCATAAGTTGACATATTTCTTGTAGTGCATCTTTTGTCCTACCCTCCCGTGGCAGCGGGGTCCTAATGGAAATTAAGGGATATTAAGGCCTCCTTTTAATAGAGTACCGGAACAAAGCATTAACACATAGTGAATACATGAACTCCTCAAACTATGGTCATCACCGTTAAGTATCCCGATTATTGTCACTTCGGGGATAACGGATCATAACACATAATAGGTGACTATAGACTTGCAAGATAGGATCAAGAACTCTCATATATTGATGAAAACATAATAGGTTCAGATCTGAAATCATGGCACTCGGGCCCTAGTGACAAGCATTAAGCATAGCAAAGTCATAGCAACATTAATCTCATAACATAGTGGATACTAGGGATCTAACCCTAACAAAACTATCTCGATTACATGATAGATATCATCCAACCCATCACCGTCCAGAAAGCCTACGATGGAATTACTCACGCACTGCGGTGAGCATCATGAAATTGGTGATGGAGGATGGTTGATGATGACGATGACGACGGATTCCCCTCTCCGGAGCCCCGAACTGACTCCAGATCAGCCCTCCCGAGAGGTTTTAGGGCTTGGCGGCGGCTCCGTATCATAAAACGCGATGAATTCCTCTCTTTGATTGTTTTCTCTCCGAAACCAAATATATAGAGTTGGAGTTGAGGTCGGAGGAGCCCCAGGGGGCCCACGAGGTAGGGGGGGCGCCCTAGGGGGCCAGGCGTGCCACCACCCTTGTGGCTAGGGTGTGAGCCCCCTGGTCTTCATCTTTTGCAAAGTTTATTATTATTTCCGAAAAGACGTTTCGTGAAGTTTCAGGTCATTCTGAGAACTTTTGTTTCTGCACATAAATAACACCATGGTAATTTTGCTGAAACAGCGTCAGTTCAGGTTAGTTCCATTCAAATCATGCAAGTTAGAGTCCGAAACAAGGGCAAAAGTGTTTGGAAAAGTAGATACGATGGAGACGTATCAACTCCCCCAAGCTTAAACCTTTGCTTGTCCTCAAGCAATTCAATTGATAAACTGAAAGTGATAAAGAAAAACTTTTGCAAACTCTGTTTGCTCTTGTTGTTGTAAATATGTAAAGCCAGGATTCAAGTTTTCAGCAAAGATTATAAACTAACCATATTCACAATAACGCATAGGTCTCATGTTTACTCATATCAATGGCATAATCAACTAGCGAGCAATAATAATAAATCTCGGATGACAACACTTCCTCAAAACAATCATAATATGATATAACAAGATGGTATCTCGCTAGCCCTTTCTGAGACTGCAAAACATAAATGCAGAGCACCTTTAAAGATCAAGGACTGACTAGACATTGTAATTCATGGTAAAAGAGATCCAGTCAAGTCATACTCAATGTAAACTAACATTAATGAATGCAAATGAAAGTGGTGCTCTCCAACTAGTGCTTTTTAATAAGAAGATGATGACTCAACATGAAAGTAAATAGATAGGCCCTTCGCAGAGGGAAGTAGGGATTTGTAGAGGTGCCAAAGCTCGGTTTTGAAATAGAGATGAATAATATTTTGAGTGGTATACTTTCATTGTAAACATAACAACCAAGAGATGGCAATATCTTCCATGCTACACACATTATAGGCGGTTCCCAAATAGAATGGTAAAGTTTATACTCCCCCTCCACCAACAAGCATCAATCCATGGCTTGCTCGAAACAATGAGTGCCTCCAACTAACAAGAGTCCCAGGGGGAGTTTTTTTTGCAATTATTTTGATTTGATTTGCATAAAGCATGGGATGGGGCATCCCGGTGACCAGCCACTTTCTCGTGAGTGAGGAGCTGAGTCCACTACTCTTGAGTACATGGAAGATACGGACAGCCCTAGTTGCACTACAAGAAATATGTCAACTTGTGACCACCACTATTGGTCATTGAATGGTCACAAATTTCCATTTGTGACCTTTTTGTGACCAAAAACATAAGGTCAAAAGCTGGCCGTCATAAACTGACTATAGCGACCTTTCTTCTGGAATGGTCGCCAACGTTTATGACCAAAATAAGCCTATTGTTCTGTTTTGGTCACTAGCAACCTCCCCAGTCCACGTAGGCATCCAGCGTGGCAAGGTGATGTGGCACAAGATTCAGCCCGGTCCAATTCAGTTTTCTACATGGGCCGAGCCCATTAATTCGGCCTTTTTAGTTATCACTTTTTTGTCATTCCGGTCTGCTACATGGGCCTGGCCTAATATTTCAGCCTTTTTTGTTTTTGGGTCAAGGCCTTTCTGGCTCAACGGTTCGTATTTTTTAGGAGATGGGTCCAGTACTCAAATGGGTCCCGATTGTCATGTTCTAATATGTGGGTCCATGTTTTCTATTCATCGGTAAATAAATAACCAATATTCAAATCAAAACAACCAGAAAGCACAGATAATACTTCAAATATCAGCCAAAATAAGTCTGTTACATCATATAACTTAGATACAATGGTAATCACAGCCACAAGCTCTACAAGTCTCTACAAGTGTAATCGCAACCACAAGCTCTACAAGTGCCCTTTGACAGCTTCGAGTAGCCCTTCGGTTTCTATCAGTCCTGATTTGAGGAACACACCAGGCTTCAGGGTCTTCTCCATAGTGCCTACCAAAGATCTCACCCTTCATCGGCATCAGAGTGATGCACCTGAACATGGCAGGGAAAAGGATTACCTGCCAAAAGCCAAATTTATACAAGATATCAGCCTTTCAGTGGTGCAGAATATCAGAGAACCATGCTTCAGCATTACAGGGCATGGAAACGTAAAATACAATTTTTTCACAAAGGGCGTACAATTGCAAATTTACTATCCACAACATTAAATTGGAAAAAACAAATGAAACAGTGAAGTGCATGTCAGCCTTAGTGTTTCTATTTCCTACAAATGACTGAGACCATGGTGTTTCAACCTTTTGTAGAACACTATTCTATAACAATATATATTGAGCATGCTACAGCAGGAGCTTGAATTTATGGTTTCTATACTTCTACATTATACATCCTCAGTAATATAGACCTTTTTGCTACATACTATACACGGCAATAGGAGAAAAATTCTAATAAATTCATTACACGCTTGCCAATAAAAATGACAAGTTAACTACACACCAGGGAACATAAACTTGAGAGGTTGAGATCAAGGCCTATCAACTACATCATATATATGCATTAGAAAAGAAGGCCATATGGACGACCAATGCATCATAATTATTAGTTTTAAACACTACAGGGCCAGAAAGTAGGTGCTACTTCAAGTTTTAGAACTCAACCATTCATCTGTAATAGTAGCAATTTAATCTTACTAAAGATAGGCACTACAGCCAGAACTTACACGCAAAGATCCTGGAATTTTATGCACAATACCAGCAGATTAGCTATATGAACACAATACCAGAATTTTATGCATCATGAATGAAGAAATCAAAATAGGATGCTTTGCTTTACTTATGTGCAGAGGATAAGCAAAAGTAGCAGCACATGCTTTTCCTATTTGCTTTGCTTTCCTATTAGCATCTCCGGTCAATCAAACAGGATGCATCAAGTGATTACATTAACCCTGATTCAAATATTTGAAGTACTGGACAATCATTTCATGCAGCCATTCATAAACATACTACTACAAGGGAATTACAACTTTTATTTTAAGCATAATGTTTAAGTACGTAAACTTTCCTCAAGAGTCCCTACACACTACTACTCAACTACTATACGTGCGTAGTACTCTGTCAGTAAGCAGCAGAGGAGATTGAAACGTAAGGACCATGTGTGTGTGTAGAAAACACACACAATAAACACTGAACATCACTAGTCACCCTACACACAGCAAGCTTCAGATGTTCAGAACAGATCAACATGTTGAGCAGTTAGGGAATCATGAGAAGGAAGTAGGAGGGTGGATCACGATGGTCTCACCTTGTTGCCGTCGTCCTCATCCAACCCCGGTGACCAAGTACACATCCAAGCCAGTTCACGAATCCATGGGTGCTAGCTTGCCTACCAGCACCAGCATTGTGCCCCTGGATGCCACAAAAACAACCTGACTTGTAAGCATAGATAGAGAAGAACAAAAGCGAAAAAACACACTAATGCTACAGTGCCTCCGAGTATAATCTTAATATAGCCAGCAACACTTAAAAGAAATAATATCTATAGAAGATTCCATACAAAGTAGAACAGTTGTACTTGGCAATGCACACATAGCTACTGGTAACTGGTTATTTTGGTTCATTGTCATCAAATTAAAAAAGAACCAAAGGAACATACAAAGAGTACAAGAACAAACAAAGCTCATTGTCTGATTTCATTTTAGCTAACAGAATGTTGTGACAGCAAATGTGAAATGCTTGATGATGTACATGAATTCACATTTAGAAGGAAAGAAATGTACTATAGAAGTTTCCATATCTGAAAATAATGTTGTGACAGCAATGTACTGGTCAACTGGTTCAATCAGGAGCAACAATACATATTTCCCTAAACCTAACATTTCCATAGTCTATAATCCAATTGGGTAGATCGATCTTCGGGGTTGCTGACTTGCACAAAGAGGAAGAAGAGGGGGGAGAGAGAGAGAGCTACCTTCCATTGCATGGCATCAGTCAAGGTCAGAGCCCTCCTCTCCCTCAGCTTCTACATCGGCCAAGAATGTCCTCCTCTCTGGCATGTCCATGGCCCTGCAGCCTCTCCATGGCCTGGCCCCTTCAACTGCATCTGCGTGCACGTCACACATCAGTTCGGGGGAAGAAGGAAGAAGGAGAGGAGGGAGAAGGAGAGAAGGCACTCACGCGTCAGATGATTTGCCGGCTTCGGACGGCGGTGCAGGTACACCCTTCCATGGGAGCCGACGAGGGAGGCGGGTCAGTCACCTTCTCCGCATGGCGACTTCCTGGTGGGCATCTCGGTGGGCATCCTGATAGGGCCCTTGACCCGGAGCAGCTTGTCCTTGGCGCCCCTCACCAGATCGGAGCACACTGTGGCCGGCACACACGAAACACGCATGCGTCAGTCAGATCGAGGAGATCAACGAGACCAGAAGAGGAGGAAGAAGAAGGGTATGCACCCATCATCATCACCCGACACTGGACTGGGCGACGTAGTAGAAGCCCGTGGCGCAGCCACGGAGGCAGACGAGGCCGCGTGACGAGGCACGAATCCAGCTCGATGACGGTGTGGATCCAGAAGGCCCGCTGTGGCGGTGGCGAATCTGGCCGCCGCCGGACCTTCTCTGACTCGAGGGAGGAAGGCGTGGTCGTGGGAGGGAGGGAGGAAGGCGCTGGATCGAATCAAGGCACGCCCGTGCCGGCACGCACGCATGCCAGATCGGGACTAGTGGATATGGGGGATGAAGGCGAGGGGAGGAGGATGGCGGAGACGAGGTCGGCGGTGGGTGGGGGCGGCAGTGGTGGGAATCACTGTTGCGACGAGGGAGGGGAAGGCGAGGAGCGAGGCGATGAGGAGCGGCGGGAGCAGGTGGTCGTCGACGAAGGCGAGGAGGAGCGGCTTGAGGTGGGAGGGGAGTTCGCGGCGGGGTCGGCCGCCGTAGGTGGCAGCGGCGGTGAGAGGGGAGAGGGGTTCGACGGGAGGGGTTAGGGTTTGGGCTGCGGGTCGTGGGGGGAGGAGTGGTGTGCGGGGGGAGAGGAGGAGAGGGGGAGGAGTGGTGTGCGGTGGGTGAGTGGTGTGCGGGGGAGAGGGTGGCATTCGGCCACTGATAGGTGGGCCCGCGAGGAATTAGGCCCACATGTCAGCACCCTCAACGGCATGTGGTGTTCGTGAGGGGAGCTGCTTTCGGATAGGTGTGGGTGGGGGAGAGGGTGAGGGGTGTGGGCCGTTGGATCTGCTAGTATCCGACGGTCTCTAATGCTTGATCCGCGTGACATACCCATAGACCAATCAGAACGAAGTGCACACTTTAATGATGTTATGACCATCTAAAATGGTCGTAATTGATTAACAATAGGCGCTACCAACGCAGCACCACGGCGCCCGGCGAAGCTCCATTGCAGTGTGAGCTCCAACGCAGCACCACGACGCCCAGTGGTAAGTTTCCTTCTCTTTTTATGACAATGTTTGTTAAGTTTCCAAATAATTAGTAGTGCTATTCCTCGAATAGGAAAAAGACAAATTTCCGCCGATTCAGCTGGAAGCGGGTCAAATTTGAACTGCAGCTGCCACATAGTTTGCTTTTTATTTTTTCTAAAAATCATTTTAGGTACAAAAGTATCTATTTAATCAGAGAAACACCAAGAAAATTCCAAGATTCAACCACTAGCTAGGAACGGTCATTCCCGTCATTTTGACCGCATTTTGAAACGGGCATAAAAAATTAAAAAAAATCAAAAAATTGGGAAACCTTCGCATTGTGTCATTATATGTGGCCAAGTTCCCAAGAAAAATAACAAACTTGTAATACGGCAATTATTTTAAAAAAGTGTTCTAAAAAACGAGCTATCACATGTGGAGATCAATGGCTTTCAAGCCAAATGATCAATCTTATGGCCACATTCATGGCATAGTTTGTTCAAATGATCTCATATTGTGCACAAGGGTGCATATTGGAATGGCAAACAATGTTGCCTAAGAAAGTTTTCATTTTCTTTGGAGGAAAAAACCATTTTCCATTTTTCAAGTGCCCGAAAGGAGGTTTTTTTGTGAAGGACCTCCAAAATAATTGTTGTAAAATTGGACCAAATCATTTTTCTAAAATACTAGGACATATTTAATTCACAATTGACAAAATGGTTGGGTGTAAAAAGTTTTGATCCACCTCTCGTGAAAAAGACAAATTTCCGTCGATTCAGTTGGAAGCGGGTCAAATTTGAACTGCACGTGCCTCATAGTTTGCTATTTATTTTTTCCAAAAATCATCTCTAGGTACATAAGTATCTATTTAATCAGAGAAACACCAAAAAAATTCCAAGATTCAACCACTAGCTAGGAACGGTCATTCCCGCCGTTTTGACCATATTTTGAAACGGGCATAGAAAATTCAAAAAAATCAAAAAATTGGGAAACCTTCGCATTGTGTCATCATATGTGGCCAAGTTCCTAGGAAAAATAAAAAACTTGTAATACGGCAATTATTATAAAAAAGTGTTCTCAGAAACAAGCTATCATGTGTGGAGATCAATGGCTTTCAAGCCAAATGATCAATCTTATGGCCACATTCATGGCATAGTTTGTTCAAATGATCTGATATTGTGCACAAGAGTGCATATTGGAATGGCAAACAATGTTGTCTAAGGAATTTTTCATTTTCGTTGGACAAAAAAACCATTTTCCATTTTTTGAGTGCCCGAAAGGAGGTTTTTTTGTGAAGGAACTACCAAATAATTGTTGCAAAATTGGACCAAATCATTTTTATAAAATACTAGGCCATATTTAATACACAATTGACAAAATGGTTGGGTGTAAAAAGTTTTGATCCACATCTCGTGAAAAAGACAAATTTCCATCGATTCAGTTGGAAGCGGGTCAAATTTGAACTGCAGGTGCCTCATAGTTTGCTATTTATTTTTTCCAAAAATCATTTCTAAGTACATAAGTATCTATTTAATCAAAGAAACACCAAAAAAATTCCAAGATTCAACCACTAGCTAGGAACGGACATTCCCGCCGTTTTGACCGTATTTTGAAACAGGCATAAAAAATTCAAAAAAAATCGAAAAATTGGGAAACCTTCGCATTGTGTCATCATATGTGGCCAAGTTCCTAGAAAAAATAACAAACTTGTAATACGGAAATTATTATAAAAAAGTGTTCTCAGAAATGTGCTATCATGTGTGGAGATCAATGGCTTTCAAGCCAAATGATCAATCTTATGGCCGCATTCATGGCATAGTTTGTTCAAATGATCTCATATTGTGCACAAGGGTGCATATTGGAATGAAAAACATTATTGCCTAAGGAAGTTTTCATTTTCTTTGGACGAAAAACCATTTTCCATTTTTCGAGTGCCCAAAAGGAGGTTTTTTTGTGAAGGACCTCCCAAATAATTGTTGCAAAATTGGACCAAATCATTTTTCTAAAATACTAGGCAATATGTAATGCACAATTGACAAAATGGTTGGGTGTAAAAAGTTTTGATCCACCTCTCGTGAAAAAGACAAATTTCCGCCGATTCAGTAGGAAGCGGGTCAAATTTGAACTGCAGTTGTCTCATAGTTTGCTATTTATTTTTTCCAAAAATCATTTCTAGATACATAAGGACCTATTTAATTATAAATACATGGTTTGGTGGCGATACGTCGAGGTTTGGGCGGTGGCCGAGGGCCCCAACTCTAGAGCGCGTAAACTCGCATGCCCGCAGCGTGGTCACCGCGTGACCCTGGCGTTGCCATGTGTTCTGGGCGGCATAGGCATGTCTAGTGGGTTGGGCACTCCCTAGGTAGGTGCTAGGAAGAAAATTACAACATAAGATTCTCACGAGGAGATCGATCGATGCTCAAACATGAATAAGCAGCCAAGTGTTTGATTAGCGGTATGGGAAATGCACATGGCCAATGGGCGTGAGTTTTGGCCGAGGATGATCGTCTACTAAGGAGAATGTATTCACAAATTTTCAGCTCAAAAGGAGGAGCCTAGGTGGTACTTTCTTTGCAAACTACCACATTGGACAAAAATATCTATGTTGAAGCTGGGCTCAAAATAATGAATGGATTGAGCTGAAATTTGGTGGAGGATGGTTATTTGGGCATAGGAAAGCATTGTAGAAAATTGATATCATTTTGACATGCCAAAGTAGTACTTCCTTCACAATGCTCTTCTATGGACAAAAACTTGGGAAAACTAGTGAGAGAGATTGGATGAATGAAATGAGCTAAGAATTGGTGTAGGTAAGTTACATAGGTATGGTCATGCGTTGGTAAATTTTCAGATCATTTGGGTAAGCCTAGGTAGTACTTACTTCACAAAGCTTCTCTCGAGGTAGAAACTTTGGAAATTTCCTGAGAAATATTTACTAGGAAAATTGAGCTGAATATTATCATGTGGCAATGATATGGGTATGGAAGAGTGCCCGAAAACTTTGAGGGTAATAGGAGGGGTCTATATAACTCTTGCTTTGCAACGTGCCAATTTGGCCATAAAATATAAATTGAACCTGGGCTCACATAGATGATTTGACTGAGCTGCAATTTGGAGGAGGGTGATAATTTGGGCATATGAAGGAACTGTATAAATTTCATGTCATTTAGAGATATAAAAAAGGTACTTCCTTCACAATGCTTCTAGGTGGACAAAAACTTTGGAAATTTGCAGAGGAAGATTTGCTAGGCAAATGGAGCTGAATTTTGTCATGCGGTAAAGATTTGGATAGGAAAGAGTGCCCAAAAATTCCGAGGGCAATCAAGAATATGTAAATAGCACTTCCTTCCTAAAGTGTTGTTGTGAACAAAATAGGAAAATGAATATTGTTGAATTAGTTTTGAACTAGGCAAGAAGGATTTTTACATATTTGATGAAGATATGCCCCAAAGAATTTATGAGAGTTTTTTGGGATTTTTGGGAATGATAGAAATATAGGTTGCTTCACAACCTAGGGCAAAAACTGCCACATGGACATGACCATAGGCAAAACTGATGAGATGGCGCCTAGTCATCACAACCCACGACAATCTACAAGGCTATGGCCATCTATATTGGTCATTAACAACTAGAAATAAGGCAGTGGACTAGCACTGTTTTCTTTGTGACCATTTCGTGTAAGGAAATTACGACCTTTCTGACCAAAATGGTTGCAATGGTTTAGGGTTTGGAGCCCCTGAACAGCTTTTGACCAATTGGTCTAAAATGGTCATAAATTTATGACCAATTCTTCGAGGGTCACTATAGAAGGTCATAAATTGACATATTTCTTGTAGTGTTGATACATGAGCTATTCGAGCATACAAAACAGGATATTTATTTGAAGGTTTAGAGTTTGGCACATACAAATTTACTTGGAACGGCAGGTAGATACCGTATATAGGTAGGTATGGTGGACTCATATGGAATAACTTTGGGGTTTATGGAGTTGGATGCACAAGCAGTATTTCCGCTTAGTACAGGTGAAGGCTAGCAAAAGGCTGGGAAGTGACGAGCTAGAGAGCGACAACAGCCATGAACATGCATTAAAATTAATCAACATCGAATGCAAGCATGAGTAGGATATAATCCACCATGAACATAAATATCGTGAAGGCTATGATGATTTTGTTTCAACTACATGCGTGAACATGCACCAAGTCAAGTCACTTAAATCATTCAGAGGAGGATACCACCCTATCATACCACATCACAACCATTTTAACAGCATGTTGGCATGCAAGGTAAACCATTATAAGCTCCTAGCTAATCAAGCATGGCACAAGAAACTATGATCTCTAGTTGTCATTGCAAACATGTTTATTCATAATAGGCTGAATCAGGAATGATGAACTAATCATATTTACAAAAGCAAGAGAGGTCGAGTGCATACCAGCTTTTCTCATCTCAATTAGTCCATCATATATCGTCATAATTGCCTTTCACTTGAACGACCGAACGATGTGAATAATAATAATAGTGCACGTGCAGTGGACTAAGCTGGAATCTGCAAGCATTCAATAAACAGGATTAGACAATGCAATATGGGCTCTTTTGTCAGATCAACAATAATGCATATAAGAGCTACTTCAACAATTTAATCATGGTCTTCTCCTATCGACCCCCAAAGAAAAGAAAAGAAATAAAACTATTTACACGGGAAAGCTCCCAACAAGTAAAAGAAGAACATGAAATCTTTTGGGTTTTCTTTTTAATTACTACTACAAGCATGGAAAGTAAACTAATTAAAAGCTACAACTAATTTTTTTCTTAAGGTTTATTAAACACATAAGAAGAAAGCATAAAAAGGAAAATAAACTAGCATGTATGATACAATGAAAATGTATGAGCACCGACATCTAGCAATGAGTGTCTGAACATGAATGTAATGTCGATGAGAAATGCGTACCCCCCAAGCTTAGGCTTTTGGCCTAAGTTGGTCTATGGCCACGGTTGGCCTGACGGATATCCATAATAATAATTGGGGTCATACTGCGATGAAGAAGACTCTGATTGCCACTGGTTGGCAATCATCTCCGGATCCCAATGGTAATTAGACTGTCGTGGAGGATCAACTTGTGGTTCCGACTCTGGCTCTGTGGCAGATGTAGGGTTCCGGTAGGCATGAATAGCCTCTAACGGAACAAGGTACTGGCCTGAAGATAAATCAAACAAGGACAGAGCAGGCAGGGTAATAGTCTCAGGATGATGTTTATCAAAGAACAATTTGTATTTAAGCTCCCCTTCCCTATTCTTAACAATAAAATCGTGTGCCACCATACCCTTATAATCTAAATAAACATGGGGCAGCAATTTTTCTTCCTTCTCATAATGCCTAATAGGTATGTTAAAATGTGCAGCTAGGCGTGAAGCATAGATGCCTCCAAAGATGGGGCCCTTTGTACGGTCCAGACTTAACCGTTTAGCAATAATACCGCCCATACTAACAGAGTTATCACTGAATAAACCGTGGAACAAAATAATAATATCAGGAACACTAAGGTTACCACATTTTCCACGACCGATTAAGCAATGACTACCAAATATTGCAAAGTAGCGTAAAACAGGAAAATGTATGCTAGTGATTCGTGCATCGGAAACCTTCCTCGTTTCCCCTATAGTGATGGTATCAATAAACCCATCCACATCGCCGCGATGTGGTTCCTCTGTCGTGCCCTCGAAAGGGACCAAACAAACCCGACAAAAATCATAAAGTGACATCTCCTTATGCTCATCATATAAATAAAACTCCACCATAGGTGGTGAGCTCCTACAATGGAAATGAAAGTTTTGCACAAAGATATTTGTGAGTAAGAGATACTGGTCGCATTGGTCGTGGAGGAAAGCGGTGAGTCCTGCATTCTCAGCCAATTCAGAAAAATCATCACAAATCCCGACTGCTCTCAATAATTCATCGGAAGGCCATTCACACGACCGAACCTCCGCAGTGCGAGGTAGATTATACTTGGGCTTCGTTGCCTTTCCATTTTGCTTTTCCTTCGAGCTTCGGCTCGATGAGCCCCTCAAAAATCTCTTCATTATTTTCTGAAAAATTCTGAAATTTTTAGTAACTTCAAAATAAAAGTAAACCAAACTCAACAAAATTGATAGCCACTACTCCTACGAGTGCCTAGAGCCTATATCAAAAACTCTATCAAAAACTCAATATTGGTTCGGTGCCTCGCAACAACTCTATTAAAAACTCAATGTCTTGATCTGGTGGCATGCCTGGTAATTCCTCTGGAAATACATCCAGGTAATCCTTCACAACAGGCACTTCCTCCTGAACAACTCCTGCGAGGGAATTTACCTGGGTCCTCCTATGCGCATGCCTAGATACATACTTAATCCTTTTTCCCTCCGGGGTGGTTAGTAGAATTGACTTACTGGCACAATCGATGTTTCCTCCATACATCGATAGCCAATCCATTCCTAGTAATACATCCAATCCTTGCGACTCTAGAATTATTAAGTCTGAGGGGAAAACATGCCTATCTATGGTCAATGGCACCTGAAAACATCCTTGGCTTGCCATATACTCCGCTCCTGGCGAGCTTACTAACATAGGTGTCCTAAGATCTTTAGTGGGCAACTTATACTTATCCACAAATCCCCTTGATATGTATGAATGTGATGCACCAGTATCAAAAAGAACGATTGCAGTAAATGACTTTACCAAAAACTTACTTATAACTGCATCTGGCTGCTCTTCAACCTCCTCTCCATTCACGTGGTTCACTTGTCCCCTGTTGAAAGGGTTGGGATTCTTCCCAGAGCTTCCATTGCCATTTCCATTCTTTGCTTCAGAACACTCATTGGCATAGTGTCAAGTCTTCCTGCACTTGAAACAAGTATTGTGACTTTGGTCCTTCTTGGCAGGTGTGGCTAGGTTAGAGCGGTTCTGGTTGCTACCTGCTCCATTCCCATTTCCATTCTTGGAGCCACTGCGGTTATGCGAACTTCCTCCATTGTGTGTGTGGCCTCCATGGTTATGGGTATATTCTCCCGAGTTCGGGGTAAAACAAGGCTTCTACTGAGCTCCTGAATTGCACTTCCCTTGTCCATACTTCCTTTTGCGGCTCTCAATCTGCTGTTGCTTCCCTTCAACCAGAAGAGCCTTGTTGATAACCCACAAGTATAGGGGACTGCAACAGTTTTCGAGGGTAGAGTATTCAACCCAAATTTATTGATTCGACACAAGGGGAGCCAAAGAATATTCTTAAGTATTAGCAGCTGAGTTGTCAATTCAACCACACCTGGAAACTTAATTTCTGCAGCAAAGTATTTAGTAGCAATGTAATATGATAGTAGTGGTAACAGTAGTAAAAGGTAACGGTAGCAAAAGTAATATTTTTGGTATTTTGTAGTGATGATAGCAATAGCAACGGAAAAGTAAATAAGCAAAGAACAATATATGGAAAGCTCGTAGGCAATGGATCGGTGATAGAGAATTATGCCGGATCCGGTTCATCATGTAAAAGTCATAACCTAGGGTGACACAGAACTAGCTCCAATTCATCAATGTAATGTAGGCATGTATTCCGAATATAGTCATACGTGCTTATGGAAAAGAACTTGCATGGCATCTTTTGTCCTACCCTCCCGTGGCAGCGGGGTCCTAACGGAAACTAAGGGATATTAAGGCCTCCTTTGAATAGAGTAACGGAACAAAGCATTAGCACATAGTGAATACATGAACTCCTCAAACTATGGTCATCACCGGTAAGTATCCCGATTATTATCACTTCGGGGTTAACGGATCATAACATATAATAGGTGACTATAGACTTGCAAGATAGGATCAAGAACTCTCATATATTGATGAAAACATAATAGGTTCAGATCTGAAATCATGGCAGTCGGGCCCTAGTGACAAGCATTAAGCATAGCAAAGTCATAGCAACATCAATCTCAGAACATAGTGGATACTAGGCATCAAACCCTAACAAAACAAACTTGATTACATGATAGATATCATCCAACCCATCATCGTCTAGCAAGCCTACGATGGAATTACTCAGGCATGGCGGTGAGCATCATGAAATTGGTGATGGCGGATGGTTGATGATGACGATGGCGACGGATTCCCCTTTCCGGAGCCCCGAACTGACTCCAGATCAGCCCTCCTGAGAGGTTATAGGGCTTGGCGGCGGCTCCGTATTATGAAACATGATGAATTCCTCTCTTTGATTTTTTTGTCCGAAACCAAATATATAGAGTTGGAGATGAGGTCGGAGGAGCTCCAGGGGGGCCACGAGTTAGGGGGCGTGCCCTAGGGGGCAGGCATGCCCACCCTCGTGGCTAGGGTGTGGGCCCCTATTCTTCATCTTTTGCAAGGATTTTTTATTATTTCGGAAAAGACGTTCTATGAAGTTTCAGGTCATTCCAATTGATGTGCAGCAAAACGCACCTTCTCTACATCTGTGCAACCTGCGGTGGTCAACTCCCATCCAACCCTACGGAGCCATTCATCAGCAACTATTGGCTCGGTGCTACTGGAAAACACCGGTGGTTGCAACCTCAGAAAACAAGCTAAGTTGTCAACTGGGGGTGGTGGCGGTGGGTTGTTGTTGTTGTTGCCTTGATTCTGGACTAGCAACTGCATCAGGGTATTCTGCTGTTGGATCAATTGAGTGAGCTCCAGTGGGAAGACAAATCTAGGGTCACATGTCGAAGGCATCTGATGGGTTTAGAGGGGAGAGATTAGAATAGAGTGAGGTCTAGTGAGAAAACACTACCCATATGCACATGAGACAAACACATTCATATCACACCAATCAATTCAATAAAGGGCATACAATCGATCTAACTATCGTTACAAAAGTGCTCGGACTACTACTACATACATGGGGGAATACTACTGATAATATGGTGGTCATCTGGAAATTTTGATCGCTAGAAGACTCCATGATATCCGCTCCAGCTTCATCTTCGTAATCATCATCACTACTGTCGGGGTCGGAGTCGGTGTCGCCGATGATGATGTAGTCCTTGGGATGGTCGTCATCTCCTCCTTGCGCGGGGTCTCCCATGAATACTTCTAGCTTCCTTGTCAAGTCGTCATTCTTCTCCACTAGTATTGTGATTTCGTCCTCGTATCCGTCGCATGTAGACTTGAGTTCCTCTTCAAGCTCCATGTTCCTAGTCATCAACTTCTTCAGATCTATCATGCTTGCGCACATCTGGTTCTCCTGGCAACGAATGTGCTGGTTTAACTCCTGGATGAAAGCTGCAATGGACCTGCCCCTCTTGGTGCTAATCATCTCCCATTGCTCATATCGACGCCCACATATCTGGTAGATGGTGTCCTTAAGATCCTTCTGATAAACTTTGTCGATGCGTCCCATGGCGATGTGGGCTGCCATGCTCTTTCCTAGACTCCAGGTTGGTGCATCAAAGGAAAACTCTATGGGCTCATTAACTGGCGTGAATGTCCTTCCTGGAACTTGAACATGAATCATCCAATTCTCCTCTTCTGGTAAAGTGGTGGTGTAAGTCCCGGTGAAGCTTGGTATTCCAATGTTCAGGTACCTAGTGACTTCCTTCAAGTGTCTCCCAAAAGGTGTGTCTTCATCCAGTTGTGCAAAATTGTTCCTTGAGTCCGCCATCCTATAGAGTGGAAAAAGGGAGAGGAGTCAGAAATGGGTAGAGAATAGTGACCTATGGCTTATCTTAGTGGTTGTGTCCTACATTCAACGTGTGCTCTAATACCATCTTGTAGTGATCTGACCTCAAACAGTCAAATCTCTATGCATAAGTGTAATCCCTGGATCGGTAATGCTAACACACACAATACTTCGAAGGATTTATAATAGAGTAGCAATCACACACTTATTACATCGATAGTCTTAAGAGAGAACTTAATACAATAATATAGCTTAAGGCCATCTAAATAAGATAACAATGGAAGGCTTGGAAGATAAAGTGAGTCCATCAACTCCAAGGGCATAGCTGAGTGCACGTCAAACGACCTAGCGCACCTTACTCTTCATCTGAAAAGCCTGCAACATGATATGTTGCAGCCCAAAACGGGTCAGCACATGGAATATGCTGGCAAGATAACACAACAGAGCAATGAACAAGTAAATGCTATCAGTACATGCATATATGGATGGTGGAGGCTCTATGGTTATAATGTTTTTGCGAAAAGCCAATTTTTCCATACAACAAAGGAATATATTTTGTTTAATTATCATGGTAGTTGATAAACATTGAGAATGGTAACCCCATCTCAATCCCAATTAAATAGTAATTAACAACCCAACAAATTAATTTAGAGTGATGAGATCAACATGATAATCCAAGAACCAGATACTCAAGATGTCCATAACCGGGGACACGGCTAACCATGATTAGTTTGTACACTCTACAGAGGTTTGCACACTTTTCCCCACAAGACTTGATCTCCTCCATTGGATTTCTCGCACTACAAGGTGTTTGAGAAACGTATGACCGAAACACAACCTTTCAGAAACATTAACTCTTTACTCTGGGTGGACAGTTACACCTACTTTCCCCTACATCTGCTAGCCCACCACTAAAAGAGGTCATGCAACATACTCAACTATGCTAGAGCCCATAATAGCTTGTGGCTGCACACAGAAGTTTGTAGCATGAATAATCTTATGATCCCTTTGAGCATGGATGGCGAACCAAAAGACAACACTGGTATATCCCCAGGTGCCCGCAACCAATCCCCCCAGATGTGTATTTAAGTAGCCATCTTAAGTTAACCATTAATTAACAATCTCACATCTGTCATGGATCACTCAAACCAAACCACGTCTACGAGCATAGCATGGAAACCTAAGCATAACGTAGAAGTAACTCCCAAGGGTTTGATAATAAAAGGGAAATAGGTTCTACCTCAACATCTACTTCCCAAAACCCACATGTTAAAGGTTCCTACTCATCCAATGTTTGAGGATTGTAGCTAATTGTCAGGACCTCGATCCTAAGTCACACCGATCTAGCATGTAACACATCATATCACTTTGTGGCCTCACGCACGGTATTCCCACGGGTGCCACCTTACCTGGCCTGGGACCGTTTGCGCCTTTTGGCTCATGTATATGATACTACCGCTAGCATCCATATGACAAAGAAGCCCGGCCGACATGACTAGTCGTGAACCCAAAGTGGCACTAACTTACAGGGACAGACATACATGAACTAGCATCGAACGTGTCGGTCATCAGCGTGTGAATCCGGGCTGTAGCAACTGGGCTAACAGGATTCCAGGAACCCGGGTTGTAGTAGGCCAGCAGGACTCCGAAAGTCACCGCGTGACATTTCCACGAAGGGACAGACACAGGAATGAAGTGGGACACATGCCGACCAGTCTAGGTGTTCTGGAGCAGTAGTAACTGGGCTAGCAGGACTCCGGTAAACTGGGCTGTAGCAGACTACCATGGCTCAGTGGAAGCACTAGACTACATCACCCCATAAGAGAGGCTACCAAGGATAAACAAGTAGGTTGTCGGATCCCACACATACCAAGCATTTCAATCATACACACAATATGCCCGATATGTGTAAATACAACATGGCATCACAACAAAACTCTACAACTCAAAATATTGATTCATTATGCTCCAAAGAGCCAGATATTACAAACATGGGTCTCATGACCCAACATACAGAGCATACAAGCAACAAGCACATGCGGAAGCTTAACTTGTCTGAGTACAGACAACTACAAATGAAAAAGGCTGAGAATCCTGACTATCTACAAGACCCTGCCGAGGGAACAAGATCGTAGCTGAGGTAACAAGCTAAACGTCGAAGTCCACGCAGAACTACTAGCGAGAATGAAGTCTCTCTGCAAAACATAAATTGAGCAAACGTGAGTACAAATGTACCCAGCAAGACTTACATCAGAACTAGCTACATATGCATCGGTATCAACAAAGGGGGTGGTGGAGTTTAACTGCAAGAAGCCAGCTTTGACTCGGTGGCTATCCTAAACTACGACCGCAAGTAACTCTTTTGAGGTGGCGCACACGACTCCACATATTCACCATAACAATACAACACTATGGATCCGCTCCCGTGTCCCTACGAGAAAGCCATCCATAGCACTCACACTTATCTTGTGCATTTTAGAGTATCCACTTCCACTTGTCTATGAACTGTACAGGCAACCCATAAGTCCTTTACCGCGGACGCGACTATTCGAATAGATCATTTATAACCCTGCAGGGGTGTACTTCTTCACACATATTTCCACCACTTAGCGTCTGCACACGACATGTGCTCGGCAGACTTCAAGAGAAAGCCGACGTGGGTGTAGACCACGACCTGACTAACCACACAAGTCTCTAGTCTAGGTTTATCGGCTATTCGGGTTCCATCCGTGAGGAGATCCGGTCGGGGTTTCGCTCACAGCCCCAAACGATGTGTGCAGGGTTCCCGAGACACCAAACAAGCGCCCGGTACACCATGCCACGGTGTATCTACCGCATCATAGCCCACCCCTAGGGTCAGCGCTATGCACGGTCTCCAACACATATCCTACAAACACCAGAAACTAGTTACAACTCCTGGACAGAGGACAGGGGCGGTTAATAAGTCGAGCGGGGTCATATTTCAGGGCCCCACATGTGGTAGTAGCTGTTCATAGATCACGAACACAGAAATCAGTTCCTGAGGACGGTTTCAATGAGACAACCCACCATGTACTCCTACATGGCCTCTCACCGCTACCTTTACCAAATCGTGTTCACACACTTAGCTCACACACAGTAGGACATGTTCATCACCATTCCAATTTATTCCCGATGAATCAGACCTGACTCAACTCTAAGCAGTAGCATGCATGACAAACAAGCATGAATGAGTAGGCACATCAGGGCTCAAACAACTCCTACTCATGCTAGTGGGTTTCATCTATTTACTGTGGCAATGACAGGTCATGCAGAGGAAAAGGGGTTCAACTACCGCAACATGTAAAAGTTGAATCATTGTTGTCCTAATGCAGTAAAAGAGAGCAGGAGCGACAGAGTGGGATTGTATCGAAATGAACAAGGGGGTTTTGCTTGCCTGGCAAAGGGGTCGAGGGTACTGCCCTTCAACTAGATACTCGTGAATATCCTCGGGAGCAGAACCTACCACAGAGATTACAATGGTAAAACAATCAATACATGGCGATATGCAGCAATATGATGCATGCACATGACATGGCAAAATTAGTGTGTCGGGCTAATGCAACTACAACCAGATGGGTTTGAGCCATTTTGAACCAAAGGTTCAACCACTCATCTTATGAATTTAAATAGTGCTTTATCATGTTTTGATATAAACAACAGGGTTAAGTTGCTTTAACATGCATGAAACCAGTACAAATGGATAGATTGGATTTTTCTGATCATTTTTCATATATAAATCTTTGCATTTGGAGTTACAGATTAATTTCTATGATTTTTAGAAGTTAGCACTATTTTCTGGAATTTCCTGAATAAGAATAAATCTAGAAAAGCCTATTACTGCGTCAGCATTGCGTCATGATGACCTCAGTAGGTCAACTAACCCGGTCCAGGTCAAACCTGACCAGTGGGACCCATAGGTCAGTGACCAAGTGTCAGTTAGTGACACACAGATGTGGGTCCGGTCAACGACCACGTCAGCGAGGTCAACGCCGATGCGTGGGGCCACTGTGATTAACTTAAACTAAACAGGGGTTAAACCATGGTTAGTTAAGGGCGTGGGGCCCATATGTCAACGACACGAGACACTAACTAAACGCGATTAGTACCTTAAGTAATGGTGCCACGTCAGCCACCGGAGTTTCACCGGCGGGGTTGGGGCTGCGGCGTGCAAACACATGAACTGAGGCGCTAGCGAGGCACTACACGGTGCGGTAATCATTTCGGGTAGCACGAGATGACCAAATGGTCGCTGAAGCGTCGTTGGCGATAAGCTCGAGCGGAGGCGAGCTTCGGCCATGGTGGAACTATGGCCTAGAGGGTGCAAACGCATGGGGGAGTAGAGGGGTTCGAAGCAGGGTCTCACATAGAGGTCGTTGACGGTCTCAGCATGCTCGGGGAGGCGTGGACGATGGTGAATCGACGGCGGCGGTGATCGGCTCCCGAGGTGGAAGACGGTGGCGATGATGATGCTACGGCGCCCCCGACTTGCTTGGCTCGGTGGGGTTGACGAGGACGATGTCGTGGAGCTCGTAGGGACGCCAGAGGGGCGAGGCGGAGATGGTGGCCACGGCAGCAGCGATCGGCGGCGACGAGCTCGTTCGGATGCGAGAGAGAGAGAGAGATCCGGGGAAGGGGGTGAGAGCGAGGGAGGGTGAGAGAGGGTCGAGGGGGTCTGCGTGGCACTCGTGGAGGTGTCCAGGACCTCGGCGGCAAGCAGGAGCTGGCAAGGCGCGTGCTCGCGAGCGGCGGCCACACGCGCTGCGTCCTCCTGGCAAGAGGAGAACGATGACTGGCCACTGGGCCAGTCGGGCCGGTTGGGCTATCACAGTGCTGGGCCACGGTAGGTCTTCTCTCTCTTCTCTGTTTTCCTAATTGTTTCTGTTTTCTATTATTCTATAAACTTTAGGGCTTTACTAAAATTACCTATGCGCTTTCAAAAATCATCAAACTACTCATGCCCACTTTATGGAATATATCCAACAGGAAACATTTTGGTTTATGATTATTTGGACATTTAGAATATTTTATAGTATTTAAATGTCCAAATGCAAATAACATATGATTTAATCCAGTGACCTTAGGATGTCCTAGAAAACCGTGTGCCATTTTTGTCAGAGGTTTAGGACCAAGGCAAAGATGATGAACATTTTAGAAGGGCATTTCAGGTTCATTGAAAAAGATTTTAGTAAACCCTAGTTGGATTAAAGGCGGTGCTGGGGGTTCTGTCATCCCCATTTCCAAGTTTCCGATCAAGGTAAACATGATGCAAACACTCTAATGCAAGCACTGACTAGGGATGTGACAACTCACCCCCACTAAACAAGAATATCATCCCGAGATTCAAGACATGAGGTAAGAGGAAAAGGGGGTCACAAAACTATCACAATCTTAATGATCCATTTGTCCTTCTCGAAGATGTTGATTCATTGCATTATCTTGATCTAGACGTCCTTGCTTTCAAGGTCTTCACCCAACACGGGGACAGAAGAGCGAGATAACTCCATAGGGATGGATCATCTTAATGATCACATGATCAACTCACGGAACAAGACGTAGAAACATCTCTTGAGCTGAGGGACAAAACACATATGAGCAGCGATGGAAAGAAGCAGGTGACGAAGGTTCAGATTAGTAGGCAACAATTCCATGCTTAGAAGATGGTGCATGGTTTTAAGACATCGAGGAAATAATCGCCATGATTCCATAATAGGGCACCTTAGGGAAGGTGACTCATAGACTTATTCCCTTAAGTGGCAAAAGAATTACTTTTGATACATAGATCATTGAGACTATTTATACCAACCTAAGGCAATCACAATCGATCATTTGAAGGAGTTAAAAAGAATGACATACTCGGACCAGAATGGATGATGTGGACTACCTTGTTGAAGACAACCCAATGGATGATTTTGCTTATTATCGGAAATGGATGGGACCCATGGTAAGTCCAGTTTTGAAGATGATCTTGGACAGCAACTGCTGAAAGGGCAGCCCATGGGAAATTGGCCCAATGGCAGTGCAAGCCGGGAACAAAATGCAACTATTGGGAATGTTCCAACCATCATATCTACCCGAGATTCAGATCCGATTGGTGATAGGATACTTCAGACTCAACATGTCTGAAAAGAAAGTTTGCAATACAAATCGACGAGATGATGTTGCGAGATTCTCGGGAAATGAACTACGATAGTAAGCTACAAACCATGAGCTAGTTCTGCTACACACATGTGAACACGCTATCCCAGACAAGCATGATCACATGGTAGTCTTGCAACAAGACACTGCCGAGTTCTGATTGGGAACCATCATTGAGATAACGAAGTCTTGTGCATATCCGTCTGGGCCCTTCAGGATTAGCGCATGAACTTCTTTTCTTTGAACAAATCAATTAGTGGCTTGGTGTGCTAGGGAATACATATGGAGTGGTGGTAATTAATCTACCAAACCATAGAATACATTTGCACATGCATAATTGACTTGGGATGGTACCAGAGGAAACAAAACAATCTTTCTTGAGCTCACAGCGGCAACTTGCACCAAATGCACATGAATTCGAGGAAGTCACTTCTTCCATCGAAGCATAAGCTTCAAGAACGGGGCACGAAGGCATTGCTTACAAAGTTTCCAACACTAGGTTGATGTTCAACATGAATCATGGAGGAGACAAAATGTTGCTGATGGGCTCAACAGCAACTCATCGGAATTTTCCATATCACTGGAATTCCACCATTATGTGAGCAATGTGATAGTATTGGTCAGACCAAAGGATGTAATGGTGTATACTCGAGGAACAACCACGAGTAATACAACATTATTAATATCGTTGGTTCTAACTTGATTTGACGATATCCCACACTCGAATCAAGGTTTGGATAAGACGATAGATTCAACAACCGATCACGAGGAACAATCGATGAAGATATCATCTCTCGTCAACACACACACAAGATATCCCCTTTGGAGTGAACTAATTGGATTAAGCTTTTATCTTCCAACTCTCCAATTTTTTTTAGCTTAACCAATTAGTTCAGAGGTATCTAACATGGATTCTTGGAGAAGGAGTGGTTTACAAGAAAACCAACTTGATCACAAACTCAACATAGCGGTCAGGTGACAACCTGGTAATACTTCTGAGAAGATATTCAGAAAATCACGAACCACCGATATGTTACTAAGCTCGAGAATAATCTTGCTTTTCAGGACAAGACGATATGATCGAAAGAGCAAGGAATTTCACATAATACAAACTCATTGATCGAAGAGTGCACCAGGAAAATGGACTAGGTAGCACGATCAATCTTAGGAAGATGACTCAGTTCCCAGCACGCTAAGAATGAGAGTATTGCCCATTTAATTACCCAATAACAGGATTGCTAGGAGTATTGATTTCACACATCATATAGTTCACTTGTCGGCATTTTGGTTACAATAACACGGAGACCAAGAAATGAATGATGATGGCGAGTAGTATCACTACATCAAGAATTCGTAAGAGGGCGTGCAATTCTCATGATACCCTTGTTATGAAAGGGGGTGATACTCCGAGGTAGAACAGAACAAAAGCTAGATTGGCATTCTGATCTATGGATTACAACTACTTTGACCCAATCCTCAAAGTGGACAAGGTACTGGAGTTTGTTTCTCATAGTCATTCCAGAATAGAATGGCTTGACGGACCACAAGAATAATGGGCATCGATAACACAAATGCACACATACTCTTGACTACCAATTGATAGACAAAGGTCAGAAAACAACTAAAGAGGGACAACTCAAAGGAACATATGACTTTCTGAGTTGTGGGTGCATAGATTAGCATGTTGAACGAGTTCAACATATTTCTTCCGGATAATCCATGCAGAAAGGTAGAACTGGCAGAGTCACAACATAGAATCGAGAACTCGTCAAGAGCACTCTGGTTGTGATCTTTCGGTTCAATGAGGAACTTCTTCCATAAGTAGTTCATGGTATTTGGAAGAAAGAAATACCATAGACATCGAGGTCTATCGCAAAGGTTGCTAATATCCTAAAGGAACGAGCAACACTATCAACAGAAAGTAAGTAGAGTGAATCTTGGGTTCAGGAACCCAGAGATGGAATACCTACTAGCTAATAACATCATGAGACGCTTTCGAGAATGGTGGCCAGATTCATCACACTAGGAACACAAAACATGGCTAGATTACCAGGTGAGCCTCTAAGATGCCTAGGGTCATAATAATAGTTCCAACATATAAACCGAGGTAATGAAGTACCTCAACACACTGGTTAGTGTGGTTAATCTGGCCCAGAAGAACATCAGGAACTGAAAGAAGGGAGTTGCAAATGCATCAGATTATTTAGAAACCTGGGATGACTCGGACAGCATAACGGCTGCAAATGCTCGAAAAGATTTGAGACATCCTGCAAAATGGTGGCATAGCCACTCAACATCACAATATCAAGGTTCCGAGATCAACTATGAACACATGGAAGTAGTAGAAACTGAACTGGGGCTTGAATCCATCAATCCTATAGGTCTACGGCTTAGTAACACGTGATCCTGATAGAAAGAAGAGGAAGCCTAGTTCTTAATCCCTGCAGAGAAGAAGAGTGAAAGTGCAACTATCCCTGGGTGGTTTTGGTAATTCCTAACAACATATAGCTCATTGAGCTAATGCTATTTCAAGATAAATATTTCAAGAAAGCTCAATGATTGGCGTGGCATGGATTAGAAAAGTGGACCCCTCAAAATGCTAAGGACAAAAGGATTGGCTCAAGCTCAAACCAGAAGACTCTACATTTTCCATTTTAGTGATCCAAGATCACATTGAGTCCATAGGAAAAGCCAATACTATTGAGAGGGGGTCAGGTGCTGCTTAATGAGGTTCTTGCTCAAAATGCTTAGTGATATGCTCCAAATCCCTCAACCACTTTCTCACATCCACATATGTCCCAAACCAAAAAGTCAAACTCGGCCCCACCGGAACTTTCTATCCGGCGCCACTGAGTTCTCTTGACATAGCCACTGCGAGAAACCCTAGTCTTTTCGGTCTCACTGATAGGGATCTTGGTCTCACCGAGATGGGATTGTAATCTCTCTGTTTCTCTTCGTAAAGTTTCAGTCCAACCGAGATGAGTGATCGGTCCCAGCGAGATTGCAATGCAAACTCCCTGTTTCCCTTTCGTAACGTTTCGGTCCAATCCAGATGAGCGAATCGGTCCCACCGAGTTTGCCTGACAAACTCTCTGGTTAGTCTATTACCAAAATCGGTCCCACCGAGTTTGTGTAATTGGTCTCATCGAGATTACGTTATGCCCTAACCCTAACGAAATCGGTCCCACTGAGTTGACGTGTCGGTCCCACCGAAAATCCTAACGTTCACATTTTGAACTAAATCGTTCTGACCGAGTTCTCGGAATTTCTTCCACCAAGTTTGGTGATTTGTGTGTAATGGTTAGATTTTGTGTGGAGGCTATATATACCCCTCGACCCACTCTTCATTTGTGGAGAGAGCCATCAGAACATGCCTACACTTCCAACATACATTTTCTGAGAGAGAACCACCTACACTTGTGTTGAGGTCAAGATATTCCATTCCAACCACATAAATCTTGATCTCTAGCCTTCCCCAAGTTGCTTTCCACTCAAATCTTCTTTCCACCAAATCAAATCCTGTGTGAGAGAGAGTTGAGTGTTGGGGATACTATCATTTGAAGCACAAGAGCAAGGAGTTTATCATCAACACACCATATGTTACCTCTTGGAGAGTGGTGTCTCCTAGATTGGTTCGGTGTCACTTGGGAGCCTCTGTCAAGATTGTGGAGTTGAACCAAGGAGTTTGTAAGGGCAAAGAGATCATCTACTTCATGAAGATCTACCCGAGTGAGGCAAGTCCTTCATGGGCGACGACCATGGTGGGATAGACAAGGTTGCTTCTTTGTGGACCCTTCGTGGGTGGAGCCCTCCGTGGACTCGCGCAACCGTTACCCTTCGTGGGTTGAAGTCTCCATCAACGTGGATATACGATAGCACCACCTATCGTAACCACGCCAAAAATCTCCGTGTCCACATTGCGTTTTCTCCCTCCAAACTCCTCCCTTTATCTTCTTATGCAATTGTTTTACATTCCGTTGCTATACTCTTATAATTGCATGTATAGGTTGATTGCTTGACTTGTGCAAAGTTGCTAAAATCTGCCAGGAACTAAAATTGGGAAAAGGATAGATTTTTATTTGGTCAAGTAGTCTAAGCACCCCCCTCTAGACATACTTTCGATCCTACAAGTGGTATCAGAGCTTTGGTCTCCATTTGCTTTGATTTTCCTAGCTTTTGGTGTTCATAGCCTTGGTTTCACAACCTAGGAGAGTATGGCGTCTAGCAAGGGAAATTACCACCGTAGAGGTCCTTACTTTGATGGTGCAAATTTTGCTAGTTGGAAGCATAAGATGAAAATGCATATTCTTGGACATAACCCCGCCATTTGGGATATTGTGTGTATTGGCTTGCAAAATGAATTCTTTGATGGGAGAGAACCAAACCGTGAAGCTACCGCAGAAGAGTTGAAGATGCTGCAATACAATGCTCAAGCTTGCGATGTTCTCTTCAACGGATTGTGCCCTGAAGAATTCAACAAAATCAGCCGTCTTGAGAATGCAAAGGAAATTTGGGATACTTTGATTGATATGCACGATGGTACCGACTCTGTGAAGGAATCCAAATTGGATGTTCTTCAAAGTCAACTTGACAAGTTCAAAATGAAGGATGGTGAAGGCATTGCTGAAATGTACTCTAGGCTTGCTCTCATCACAAATGAGATTTCCGACTTAGGAAGTGAAGAGATGACCGATAGATTCATCATCAAGAAGATCCTAAGAGCCTTGGATGGAAAACATGATACCGTGTGCACATTTATCCAAATGATGCCCAATTACAAAGATCTCAAGCCAATGGAAGTCATTGGAAGAATTGTTGCTCATGAGATGTCACTCAAGGATAAGGAAGAGCTCCACAACAAGTCAAGTGGTGCTTACAAAGCCTCATGTGAAGCTCCCACATCATCAAGTGAGAAGCAAACCTTCAATGAAGAATTCAGTCTAATGGTGAAGAACTTCAACAAATTCTACAAGAGAAGGAGCAAGGAAAGAAGCTCCAAGTCAAGATCTTACAATGACAAGAGATCTTCAAGTCGAGAAAGAAATTGCTACAATTGTGGAAGACCCTGACACTACTCCAATGAGTGTATGGCTCCCTACAAAAGAAGAGAAGATTCTCCCAAAAGGAGTAGAAGAGAAGAATCACCACCAAGAGAAAGGAATATGGATGATCGTTATGAATGAAGACCCTCTCAGAGAAGCAAGGATCCGGAAAGGAAGGATAAGTCATCAAGGAGCTACACAAAAGGAAGACATCAAGCTCACGTTGGTGAATGGGTATCCGGTTCCGACTCCGATCATCACTCCGAAAGAAGTTATCACTCCGACTTCGAATATACTCAAGATGAAGGTGTTGCCGGACTAGCACTTGTGACAACCAACTCCTACAACATATTTGACTCACCAAATGAAGGAATTGGAAGATGCTTCATGGCTAAAGGTCCAAAGGTAACACACCCCGAGCATGTTGATTTCAATAGTGATGAAGATGATTTGCTAGGAGATGATGATTTACTTGTTGACAACTCTAGTTATGAAAACTATGATGAACTTGCTATTAATCATGCTAATCAAGATAAAATGAATGACGATGATAGAAGGAGATTGAGCGTCTAACTAAAGAATTAAACACTCTTAAGTTAGCTCATGAAACTACCTTGGAAGATCATCGAGAACTTTTAAAGACTCATGAGAAGCTACGCTTTGAAAAGCTTAACCTTGAGAAAGAGCATGAGTTTTTAAAGGCAATCAATGATTATCTTTGCAAGAAAAGTTCTTCTTACATTGCCAAGCGTTTACTCTTGTCTAGTTACATGCCACAAGTTAAATCTAGCAACAAGAAAAAGAAAGATTCTTCATCTAGTAGTAACAAAAATCATGCTAAATCCAATGTTGTCGCCTCTAGTAGTTCTCTTGATTACACTAATGATTCTCTTAGCCAAGTTACACTTGAGCAAGAAAATAGCTTATTGAAGGGAATTATAGAGAAAGGTGTTTACAAGAGCATTGCCAGAAGTAAGGAATTTGAGGAAATTGTACGCAAGCAAGGAAGGCACCAGAAGAATCAAGGTGTTGGTTTTGAACGAACGTTCAATGCCAATGGAGTTCAGTGGGAAGAATATCAATACCCCAAGACGAAGTTTGTTCCTCAACAAGAGAAGTATGATCTTACTTCTTTCAAAGGAACACAAGCTCAAGATGATCTTCCACCACAAGACCACAAGCGAAAAGGCAAGGACAAGCTTCAAGAGGAGATTGATGCATTTGAAGAAGCACCTAAGGCCTTGGTCAAGTGGGTTCCCAAGACTACATCAAGTTCTACTGCATCAAGTACGACTACAACTCCAAGGATTCCCACCAAGATGGTGTGGATCCTGAAGAAGAAGAACTAGAGAGTTCTTGGGGGTGACTCCGCCAACATAGTTCACTCTTATCATTTTGGCGAGGACAAGTGCAAACAACTTCCATATCTTGCACTAGTTCAAGGAGTCACAAACCCTGTTGTTGGTAAGACAAGGGACAAGGTAACCTAATGCTTTCATGGACATCATCTTGTGTATACATCACTCTATGTCTATGGATATCCTTGCTTGTTCCTTGTGGGACTAACCCGTGTAGGTATTGAAAGTGCAACTCACTCCAATGGATTGATCTGAATGATCTACATCAACATTGAGCATCCACATCTTCATTACCTACATGAAGTCATCATCGACAAAACCCAAGGTTAGTTCATCCCTCTTAGGGGGGATATCACATCTAGGGGGAGCTTTAGTCTAAAATTGAGCTAAAGCAACTCTAATGGTGTGAGCACAACAATGCTTTATGTAAAAGTGGTAACCCCACTTGTGCTTAAAAAATGAGTATGACTTATGATCAAATGTTCTCATTTGACTCCTAAGTCAATATACTCATATATAGATGACCTAGTCATCTCCAATTGCTTGATAGATGCTAGAGTGTTTGTGCATGCTTTATCACATATTTCATTTGCCATTTTAATTGTGTGAGCATGTTGGATGCATATTTTTCTCATTCGAGGACACCCATTTGTTGCTTTGATTGTTTGGCTTTTTCTCTTTTGCCAAATGGATGGACAAGAATGCCTAAGAACTCCATCTAGCTATCTATGCTTTCCTCGTCTCAAACTCTATTCATGCTACATCACAAAGTTTGATCAAGTCAGATTCGAACCACTCTGTGTGAGGAGCACTCGCAGTCCCTGATTTGTCATAGACTTAAACTTCCAAAACCTCTTTGTGCATTTTGGTCTGACCGATTCATCCTTTTCGGTCCTACCGAGATCACTTCGTTGACCTAGGTTTTCAATCTCGGTGCAACCGATTAGAACCTTTCGGTCACACCGAGTTGCAGTAACTGCCAGCAGTTTTGCATCTCGGTGCCACCGAGTTGTTCCACTCAGTCACACTGACAGGATCAGGTTATATATGCTGACGGGTCAAATTTTGGAAATTTTTCTAAAACCCTTCACCCGCGCGTAACCCGCTCTACCTCTTCCTGTCTCCGGATCGTCCTCTCGCTGCCAATGACCTCCCGACGCTGGTCTCTACCGCCGTCAACGGCAATCTGCTCTTCCGTTGCCACCGTAGCAAACACTCGCCGCTCTAGGGTAAGTGTTCGACCCCTTGTGCTGTCTTTTTCACTCCGATTCCTAGCACAAGGACAATGCCATGTTTCTTGCCACGATTGAGATTGATCCATCCAGCTAAAACTTCCTTAGGTCTAGATTGATTCGAAAATTTTAGGGTTAGCTCTCCGCAGAACTCATCTCGGACCAACCGAACTATAGAAATCGGTCTCACCGATTCGGCTTAGGCCATTGCACATGCACTTTTCCGTCTGACCGAAATGCGCAAATCGGTGTGACCGAGTTCAAGATTCTGTGAAACTGTTACTCGGCCCAACCGAGTTCACAAGTTTAGGTTCCAAGTGTTGCTTCGGTATCATCAAGTTTGTCAATTCGGTAGCTCCGAGATCAATTCTGTAGAGAACTAAAACTAAGCTTTTTGACTCAATTGTTTTGCAAAACCTCTGTACTTTGTGATGCTCATCTACTCTACCTCATCTACAACCTATTCATAGGGTTTGCTGACAGTTTGGCTGAAGATGTCTGATCAAAGTGACAATTAGAACAAGTCTGAAAGAGCAGGTTCAGATGAGTGAGGGCACTAGTCCCTCCAGCAGCTATGATGAGGGCAGCAGGAGCACACCTAGCAACTTGCCAAAGGAAGCTACCAGGACAAGGAAGAAGAAAACCTTAGATTCCGAGGATGAGGATTATGTGGCTGTTGAGGATGAAGCCACTTCAAATAAAAAGGTGATGAAAAAGTAGTACGGCACAGCTGTGCAAGTAAGCCTGGAATGAAGACAAAGGCTCCAGCAAGAAGAGTTCCAATGTCAAAAGCCAGAGCCTCCACTCAAGAAACAATGGAGTTAACTCTTGAACCCAAAGAAGGAGGTGAAGGCAAGAAGAGGAAAGAAAGGGTCAAGAAGACCATTGCCAGAGTTATTGGGAAGCCATCAATGATGAGAGATGATGATGAAGAAGAAGAGGATGCTGCACCAGCACCCAAAGCTCAAAATCTTATGGGAGATGCTATAAAGTCAGGGGCTACTCCATCTAAGCCCAAGTCTGCTCCCAAAGCTCCAGCTCAAAAGTCTGCACCAAAGAGAAGCACTAGAAATATTCCAGCTGCAGAAAAGAACAAGGCCCCAGTACCTTAAGTTGAAGAAGAAGATGATGAAGCCCAAGTGCTAAGGAAGCTCAAGCCCAAGATACCTGACCATAATGATGCACATCCTGTTGCAGAAAATATGAAGATCAGGAAGGATTCAGGACTGAGATTATGGAGACAGTCTGATCCATATGCTGTCAGGAGGAGAACTGCTGTGGATTACATGTTCCACACAAAGGAACAACAATACTTTTATGAGACTGTCCTACTTGATAAGAAGCCCATTGTTTGTGAAATGAGATGGGTTGAGTGGGAGTACATCAAGGAGAATGAAGATCACTATCCAGGAGTATATGACAGCTTCAAAGCATGTGGAGTTGATACATTTGTTGCTCAGAAGCTCACCAAGTGGAATGATGAGCTCATGATGCAGTTTTACTCCACAGCTCACGTCTATCCAAATGGAAGGATAGTTTGGATGTTTGAAGGTACAAGGTACCAATCCACTGTTGCAGAATGGGCTCAGTTGATTAATGCCCTAGAAGAACATGATGATGACTTGGATGTTTATGCCGAGAAGAAGAAAGACCACAACACTATGGCACACATGTACAAAGAGATCCTAGATGATGCTTTAGAGACTCATAAGTTTGGATCTGTCCACTTCTTGTTGTCTGGTCTGCCTACCATCAACTGGATCCTAAGGCACACATTGCTACCCAAGTCAGGAGATCATAAGATGAACCGAGGACATGCTATCAATTTACTACATTTGTTTGATGTGCCTCAAAAGTTCAAAGTCATGAGTCTGCTTGTAGAGACAATCAAAAGGACAACAACTGATCAGAAGAGAAGCTGTGGGTATGCCCCACAAATTCAGGAGCTCATCAACTCCAAGATGGGCACAGGCAAATATCTATTGGATAAGGAACACCTGGCCATATACCCTGAATTTGAAGACAACACCGTTGTGATGAATGAGGAAGACCCCACATCTGTGCAAGCACATGAGAAGATAGAGAAGGAAAGGGTAGAGAAAGCTGCAAGGATGCCAACTAATGAAGATGCATCTCAAGTGTTCTTGAAGAGCAATCAAGATCAGCTTGGATACCTGATCCAATCCACTTTGAGGATTGAGAAGGGCTTGGCCACCCTGACTCAAAACCAGGGGAGCTTGGAGAGGATCATTGAGCAGAAATTCTATGATCTTGATGTCAAAGTAACTGAGATTCAGTCAGTAGTTGAGCAACTTCAGGAGGAAGTGGAGGAGAAGAAGGGCAAGTAAACTACAGATGCTTTTGCTAGAGTGCCCCGAAGCTAGAGGTCTGCTGTAGTGCCAGTCACAGATACTAGAGCTACAGCACCAGCTCCAGCAGCTACAGCTCCAGTGCCACCTCCAGCAGCCACTCCACCAGCTCCAGCTACATCAACATAACCTTTCGTCCTTGGAGTCATCTCTACACCACCTACCGAAGATCAAGCATGAGAGACGTTTAGCGCTATGCATTTTTGAACTTTTTGGTAACTTGTTGCCAAAGGGGGAGAAAAATGTATAGATCATAGGCTTCGAGAGAGAGTGTTGCTTTTTATCTCTCTTGTTTTTGGTTGAAGTTCTTTATTGTGTGCTTGTGTGAGATACTTTAGGTCCTTGTGAGATACTTGTTTGATCATATGGTTGATCATATGCTACCCTTAATGCTTGTTGGATGATATTATCTCTTATATCCATATATGATCATTCACTTTCTTGGTGATGAGTGCATGCTTTGAATTTCTATCATTTTGAGCGATCCACCAAGATGTATGTGACATGGGAGAGTAACACATGATCCTAATCGATTGTGCATTTGCATTCAAAAGCATATTTTAAATAATGCACAAATTTAGGGGGAGCTCTTGCTTACCACATACTTCTCAAAGCGACGATGTTTTTCAATTTTATTATCATTTGTGGAAGGTTTGATCTATATGTTGTCATCAATTACCAAAAAGGGGGAGATTGAAAATGCCACTATCCCTGGGTGGTTTTGGTAATTCCTAACAACATATAGCTCATTGAGCTAATGCTATTTCAAGATAAATATTTCAGGAAAGCTCAATGATTGGCGTGGCATGGATTAGAAAAGTGGACCCCTCAAAATGCTAAGGACAAAAGGATTGGCTCAAGCTCAAAGCACAAGACTCTACATTTTTCATTTTAGTGACTGACGGTGTCCTGGACTAGGGGGTACTCACCACGTCGTCTCCCGATCTATTCGATTGGGCCGAGGCCCCCCATGGCCGTATACTCATGGGCCAGGTCGGACAACTGCTGCATACAAGGAAGATTCCACAAAGACTTGGCGATCAAGACAAGGACTTCTGCCCACCGGCATATTCGGCTAGGACTCTTGTTAACCTAGGCCTCTGGTGCATTATATAAACCAGGGCCAGGCTAGTCGATAGAACATCATCATACAACAATCATATCATAGGCTAGCTTCTAGGGTTTAGCCTCCTTGATCTCGTGGTAGATCTACTCTTGTACTACCCATATCATCAATGTTAATCAAGCAGGACGTAGGGGTTTACCTCCATCAAGAGGGCCCGAACCTGGGTAAAACATCGTGTTCCTTGCCTCCTGTTACCATCCGGCCTATACGCACAGCTCGGGACCCCCTACTCGAGATCCGCCGGTTTTGACACTGACATTGGTGCTTTCATTGAGAGTTCCGCTGTGTGATCGACAAAAGGATCGATGGCTCGCTTGCAGATCAACTGCGATTTCAGCGTCTTCGTCACTAGTTCGACTGGTCACCTTGGTTCGACCAAGAATTGCGCCCCGTGTTAGGATCACCATATTCGGACGAGGGCCTTCATCAAACATCAACTCCGATCTCTATCAAGATCACGGAGGAATTATCTATGGAGCTCGGGGGCTCAACGTCAACATTGCCCTCAAGCGACCGTGCTGTTTTTTTGGACAGCGAACTCGTATCTGCCGCCACCACATCCTCGAGTATTGCTTTGACGATCGCTTTGGTGGAATTGTGCGGAATTGGGTCTGTAACAACCCTGGAAAATTTCGTCGAGTTCCGAGGGAGGAATCTCTGGCAATCCACAATATACCGGAGCCGTGTCAAATCTGGATGGGAATTTGGATGAGTTTAGGGCGTGGTGGCCATCTTCTAGCTCGGACGTCCTTTGGAAGATCCAACTGTTGATCGGCCGCGGAATTCCTATATCTACCACCTCTCAAAATTTCAGCTCGATCCGACAGTCCAAACTCCGGGAACCTTCCGATTAGTGCATCACTTTTCGGATCTATTTTCTGCACGAAAACGAATCCGACCCGAGTTCATCTTTTTTATGAACGGGATTTCGAACATCCCTTTTGAAGGAAGTTTTGTACGGGGTATTGTGTTTTGTTCCCGAACACACCCCACTAACTTTAAGATCTTTTGAACACGATCTTCAACATCATGCTGGTGTCAAACCAGTCCGGCAATATTACTCCACGGCTCCCGACCTGCGCTAGACACGTCGTCACTTTAGCCGAGCTCAACTTCTTCGGATAATCATCTTGGCAAGCCGAACAAGAGTCCGACATCGCGAAGTATAAATCATCATCAACATTGCTGCCCCACGGATTACACGGAGCGGGCATACCAGCATCGCCGCACGGTCGCTTCATCAAGCCGGCATCGACCATGTCACGGCCTGCATCGACAGGGCCGCACTATTGCTTCTTCAAGCTGGTGTCCATCACGCCGACCTACTTCGACTCATCGGCTGACGTCGAGGCTTCGACATCTCGGCTGGACCGGGGGCTTCGCCATCTCGGCTGGACCGACGGCTTCGCCATCTCTTCATCAACCTACTCCGGACGCTTCGGCGTCACTAGCCGACCAACTCCGTCACGTTAGCTAGGCCGAGGGCTTTGCCTCGGCGAGTCAACCTTTACCAGCATTGCCATGCTGTCGTTTTATCACCCATCAGGCAATGGGTGTGCGGAGCGAGTCCCAATTTTGGGAACCACCTTCCTTCAGATTGCTACAACAAATAAACCAGGTGCTATTAATCCCAGTATTTTTTGCTTGTTTGGGTTCATTTTTCCCAAGGAATTATTACTCTGGTTTGTCCATGATATGTACACAGGTCTATCAAATGGCGACCGCATTAACGACGGTCGCATGGTGGTTCGATCAGTTTCCGTACATAGTCCGGCGAACGCCGCATCCGGAGCTCGGACCGACCTGTGAATTCAGGCTTTGCCACGCCTTTACTACATCACGCCGACGCCCTGCATCGACATTGACTTCGGCGCCAGGCCATATTTCTTCTATTCCTCACTTTGCATAAATTATTTATTATGCAACATTTTTTTAATTATCATTATTACTATTATCTCCGGTTTGCACTATTTTTTGTGCACAGGAAAATGATCCGGGGACTTCGGCGTCACTCTGCCGGTCTGCTTGACCGTGCTATGTCACCACTTCGGCGTGTCGAGCTCTCCGCTCCGCCACCTCGGGACCGGCTTGGGGGATGGAACCTTGCCCCGCATCAAGCTCGGACCGCATCATCAATACCGAACACATTAACCAGCTAAGTCGCTTTCATGCTCAAAGCTTTAATTACTAACTTGTGTTCGGTTCGACCAATAATTATACTTTTTTGGAAAAAAGTTGCTTGTAAAAAATTTCCTTGTCCAAACTTTGTTTGTGACGCATAAATTCAAATACCCCGTTTACTTGGGGGCTTCCTTTATGAAGCTTTTCCTCTTGCATATGATTATACTTGTACGGCTTCGTTCCTTGTTCGTGTATTACGCCACAATATGCACCATATTGACTTAAGCGATTTGCAAGCTGGGTTGCTTCGCTCCTGTGTTTACCCCTACGTTCTCGATTGTTCGGCTAGGGAGTAAAGGGAGCACCTCTGTGATTGTCACGATCGGGTCACCCGAGCCGGACCTCAGACTGGGTGAAGCCGAAAGCTAGCGCTCTTATTGTTTTCAATGATGGTCGGCACACAACGGAACTCATGAGTACAAAAAATCTATTGCACAAGTCTCATAATAACAATGAGCACCGAAGAAAGGTATCGGTGGGGGTACTATTTTCTTCGAAGATGCTTCTTACACTTTGCAGTAATATAGCATAAGTTCCCTGAGCGCGCTTTGTCTGTTACAGCCTTATGGCCTGATTGCCCGGTTATTGGAAACACCGTCGATATTCTCGACCGATGGAGTACATAACACTTTTCGGTCCTTGACCGAAGAGGGAGAAGCCAACGGTCGGTTAAGACGCATTTAAAGTTCGGTTGAACATAGATATGATATAAGTACTTTGGTACATGGAATCATTCTTTTACTCAAGTCACTTGGGGGCTCTTAAGTTTATTTGAGCCGTTTTATAATAAGTGTTCTTCTTCTTAGTCATTGCAAAGTTTTATTATTATTATTTATCACTCCTTTTTTCGACACAAGTGTGCGGTCACTAGCCGGGGAGCCTAATTTCTCTCTCAAAGCCGCTAGAGTTTAGTTTGCTAAATTGGCCTAATGAGAAGTACTCCGCCCTCGGGATAGGAGGTTGAAGCCGTAGGCTGACTCGCTCGAAGTCTTGAGATAGGATGTATCATGTTAAAGCACGACAGAAGCACTTCTTTTTTCTAAGACCAATTTTCGGATTGGCACCGAACACTTGATCTTGTTCAGACGTCATGTTTTTACTGACGTTTCTTGGTTTTCCAAGCTTTTTCGCACGTTTAAACTATTTGTGCTTTTCCAGCATTAGTCTCGCAGTGCAACGCCGGACACCTTTAGGGATTCGGCAAAAACATTCTCAGATATTGCTATATTGTGTCTTCGGTCAATAGTTGGGTTGCCCGGCTCCTGCACTTGCTTCATACGTTCCGTTTTGTTCGGCTAGGCGTGCAAAGGGAGAACCACTGCGATTGTGCTTCCATCTCACATGGTTAAGCACCTCAGTGGAGAAAGCCGAAAACTGACTGTCACAATAAGCGTAAACTGGTCAGCGATCCGATGACTATGTTAAATGACGGGCCGTTCATAACATTGGCCGAAGTGTTTACGGCTTGACCCCGACTGTCGCCAAACACTACCGGGGGCTATTAACTGGCCTCCCAAACCAAATCCTCGATATTTTGCTCTTACATTAGAGCTGAAGTTTAATGATCATGCTTAGCATGACAACCCAAAGAAAGGAACCGATAGCGGGACTATTTTCTTTGGAAGACATTTCTTCTGTTAAACAGTAATATAACTCTCTACGTACCTTTGTTTATAAAACCATATGGCCAGATTGCCTTGTTTGTTGTAAATCTTTGCCCTCATAAAGGTTTTATAAAGTAGGACAAACACTCCTCGGCTACTGGCCGAGGAGGTGGAAGCCGATGGTCGGTCAACAAAGTTTTGTACAATGCGGATCTGAGCATTAATGACGTAAAGTACTTGGATACATAGAGTCATTACACATAATTTGTGATTTTACTATGGATATTGATCCTTAATTCCGCCACCCGTGCCCGCATTAAGGCTCGAGGGCTACTGGGCTTCGGGCTTATTATTTACAAATATTAAAGGGACACATCGATGCCCTGATCTGGCGTTGCCACCCGACCAGTGTCTCGGGGGCTACTGCATTGCTTGTCCAATGCAAAAAAATTTAGTGCAATATAGTTTCCGAGGGGATTTTGATCCTCAGGTTGGTCGGCCGCACCCAACCCGAGTCTCGAGGACTGAGCATGCCGCTTTTAGTGTCCCCAAGTATTCTGCCGAGCTAGGACTTGATCCTCAGGCCGATTTTGCAAATCAACCTGAGTCTCAGCGGCTACTGGGATCAGCGGTCTTACGTCATCCTTCATGTGCATCTCGGGTTTTAGACCAATACACACCTTGAGGGCTACTGGCTATACATCTCGGCAGAGAATAAATTGCACCAATAAAAAATATTGACAAAAATCGGCCCACATTCGGGGTGGTGCACCACCTTGAAAGCAGTCCAGCATAAAGCTCGGGCACTAGTGGCTGGCTCCATAGAGGGCATTTTCGGCATTAAGCTCGGCTAAACTCCAAACTTTTTTGAACCAAGGTGATATGACACCTCGGATATAGTCCGGCGTTGGAGCTTGGACACAGTCTGGCGTTGGAGCTCGGATACATTCCGGCGTTCGAGCTTGGAAAGCAGTCCGGCATTGGTGCTCGGCTGCAAAAGATACCTCTAATGCAGTCCAGCGTTGGAGCTCGGACGCAAGAGGACACTGCCTCCCGGGAACAACTTCAAACCTAAGGTGTGGCATAAAAATAACAAGGCATTGATAAAGGCCGGAAACTTAAAGGGGCTCCTCGGATACCCGGCGTGTAAACTCGTCGAATGCATTTCGGCGATCCTCAAGATCGAAGATAAAGAAGATTTGTTGAACCAGTTTTCAAGACTGACGACTGAAGATGAAGAACAATTCGGAAGAATCGAGGAGCGTCCCTAACTTGAAGACCGGTTCAGGGGGCTACTGACGGTGTCCTAGACTAGGGGGTACTCACCACGTCGTCTCCGGATCTATTAGATTGGGCCGAGGCCCCCCATGGCCGTATACTCATGGGCCAGTTCGGACAACTGCCGCATACAAGGAAGATTCCACAAAGACTTGGCGATCAAGACAAGGACTTCTCCCCACCGGCATATTCGGCTAGGACTCTTGTTAACCTAGGCCTCTGGTACATTATATAAACCAGGGCCAGGCTAGTCGATAGAACATCATCATAGAACAATCATATCATAGGCTAGCTTATAGGGTTTAGCCTCCTTGATCTCGTGGTAGATCTACTCTTGTACTACCCATATCATCAATATTAATCAAGCATGATGTAGGGTTTTACCTCCATCAAGAGGGCCCGAACCTGGGTAAAATATCGTGTTCCTTGCCTCTTGTTACCATCCGGCCTAGATGCATAGTTCGGGACCCCCTACCCGAGATCCGCCGGTTTTGACACCGATAGTGACCCAAGATCACATTGAGTCCATAGGAAAAGCCAATACTATTAAGACGGGGTGAGGTGCTGCTTAATGAGGTTCTTGCTCAAAATGCTTAGTGATATGCTCCAAAGCCCTCAACCACTTTCTCACATTCACATATGTCCCAAACCAAAAAGTCAAACTCGGCCCCAATGAAACTTTCTATCCGACGCCACTGAGTTCTCTTGACATAGCCACTGCCAGAAACCCTAGTCTTTTCGGTCTCACCGATAGGGATCTCGGTCTCACCGAGATGGGATTGTAATCTCTCTGTTTCCCTTTGCAACTTTTCGGTCCAACCGAGATGAGCGATCGGTCCCACCAAGATTGCAATACAAACTCTCTGTTTCCCTTTCGTAACGTTTCGGTCCAACCGAGATGAGCGAATCGGTCCCACCGAGTTTGCCTGACCAACTCTCTGGTTAGTCTATAACCAAAATCGGTCCCACTCAGTTTGTGTAATAGGTCTCACCGAGATTACGTTATGCCCTAACCCTAACGAAATCAGTCCCATCGAAACTTCTAACGTTCACATTTTGAACTAAATCGGTCTGACTGAGTTTAATGATTTGTGTGTAATGGTTAGATTTTGTGTGGAGGCTATATATACCCCTCCACCCACTCTTCATTCATGCAGAGAGCCATCAGAATATGCCTACACTTCCAACATACATTTTCTGAGAGAGAACCACCTACACTTGTGTTGAGGTCAAGATATTCCATTCCAACCACATAAATCTTGATCTCTAGCCTTCGCCAAGTTGCTTTCCACACAAATCTTCTTTCCACCAAATCAAATCCTGTGAGAGAGAGTCGAGTGTTGGGGAGACTATCATTTGAAGCACAAGAGCAAGGAGTTCATCATCAACACACCATTTGTTTCCTCTTGGAGAGTGGTGTCTCCTAGATGGGTTAGGTGTCACTTGGGAGCCTCCATCAAGATTGTGGAGTTGAACCAAGCAGTTTGTAAGGGCAAGGAGATCGCCTACTTCGTGAAGATCTACCCGAGTGAGGCAAGTCCTTCGTGGGTGACGGCCATGGTGGGATAGACAAGGTTGCTTCTTCGTGGACCCTTCATGGGTGGAGCCCTCCGTGGACTCGCACAACGGTTACCCTTCGTGGGTTGAAGTCTCCATCAATGTGGATGTATGATAGCACCACCTATCGGAACCATGCCAAAAATCTCCGTGTCCACATTGCGTTTGCTCCCTCCAAGCTCCTCCCTTTACCTTCATATGCAATTATTTTACATTCCGCTGCTATACTCTTAGAATTGCATGTATAGGTTGATTGCTTGACTTGTGCAAAGTTGCTCAAATGTGCCAAGAACTAAAATTGCGAAAAGGCTAGATTTTTATTTGGTCAAGTAGTCTAATCACCCCCCTCTAGACATACTTTCGATCCTACAAAGAGGTTGACTCAGATTAGAAGGGCATAAGGTAAAGTATTAAAAAGAGCCTTACGTTCCCTTCCCCAATCTATTCCCTTACATAACTAAAGAATTTCTAGACTCAACTTCGACCAGTTTGGCATGGTAATCCTACAGGCAGTCAGGCTCTGATACGAAAGCTTCCAGGACCCCGATCCTAAGTCACATCGATCTAGCATGTAACACATCATATCACTTTGCTGCCTCACACACGGTATTCCCATGGGTGCCACCTTACCTGGCCCGGGACCGTTTGTGCCTTTTGGCCCACGTATATGATAGTGTCGCTAGCATCCAGATGACAAAGAACCCGGGCCGACATGACTAGTCATGAACCAAAAGTGGCACTAACTTACAGGGATATGCATACATGAACCAGCATCGAACGTGTCGGTCATCAGCGTGTAGCAACTGGGCTAGGAGGACTCAGTGGAAGCACTAAACTACATTTCCCCATAAGAGAGGCTACCAAGGATAAACAACTAGGTTGTCGGATCCCACACATACCAAGCATTTCAATCATACACACAATATGCTCGATATGTGTAAATACAACATGGCATCACAACAAATCTCTACAACTCAAAATATTTATTCATTAGGCTCTGAAGAGCCAGATATTACAAACATGGGTCTCATGACCCAATATACAGAGCATACAAGCAACAAGCACATGCGGAAGCTTAACTTGTCTGAGTACAGACAACTACAAATGAAAAAGGCTGAGAAGCCTGACTATCTACAAGACCCTGCCGAGGGCACAAGATCGTAGCTGAGGTAACAAGCTAAACGTCGAAGTCCACGCGGAACTACTAGCGAGACTGAAGTCTCTCTGCAAAACATAAATTGAGCAAACGTGGAGTTTAACTAGCTACATATGCATCGGTATCAACAAAGGGGGTGGTGGAGTTTAACTGTAGCAAGCCAGCTTTGACTCGGTGGCTATCCTAAACTACGGCTGCAAGTAACTCTTTTGAGGTGGCGCACACGAGTCCACATATTCACCATAACAATACACCACTATGGATCCGCTCCCGTGTCCCTACGAGAACGCCATCCATAGCACTCACACTTATCTTGCGCATTTTAGAGTATCCACTTCCACTTGTCTATGAACTGTACAGGCAACCCAGAAGTCCTTTACCGCGGACGCGACTATTCGAATAGATCATTTATAACCCTGCAGGGGTGTACTTCTTCACACATATTTCCACCACTTAGCGTCTGCACACGACATGTGCTCGACAGACTTCAAACGAAAGCCGACGTGGGTGTAGACCACGACCTGACTAACCACACAAGTCTCTAGTCCAGGTTTATCGCCTATTCGGGTTCCATCCGTGAGGAGATCCGGTCGGGGTTTCGCTCATAGCCCGAAACGATTTGTGCAGGGTTCCTGAGACACCAAACGGGTGCCCGGTACACCATGCCACGGTATATCTACCGCATCATGGCCCGCCCCTAGGGTCAGCGCTACGCACGGTCTCCAACACATATCCTACAAACACCAGAAACTAGCTGCAACTCCTGGATAGAGGACAGGGGCAGTTAGTAAGTCGAGCGGGGTCATATTTCAGGGCCCAACATGTGGTAGTAGCTGTTCATGGATCACAAACATAGAACTCGGTTCCCGAGGACGGTTTCAATGAGACAACCCACCATGTACTCCTACATGGCCTCTCACCGCTACCTTTACCAAATCGTGTTCACACACTTAGCTCACACACAGTTGGACATGTTCATCACCATTCCAATTCATCCCAGATGAATCAGACCTGACAAACAATCATGAATGAGTAGGCACATCAGGGCTCAAATAACTCCTACTCATGCTAGTGGGTTTCATCTATTTACTATGGCAATGACAGGTCATGCAGAGGAAAGGGGTTCAACTACCGCAACATGTAAAAGTTGAATCGTTTTTGTCCTAATACAGTAAAAGAGAGCAAGAGCGAGAGAGTGGGATTGTATCGGACTGAACAAGGGGGTTTTGCTTGCCTGATAGAGGGGTCGAGGGGTACTGCCCTTCAATTGGATACTCGTGAATATCCTCGGGAGCAGAACCTACCACGGAGATTACACCGGTAACACAATCAATACATGGCGATATGCAACAATATGATGCATGCACATGACATGGCAAAATTAGTGTGTTGCGCTAATTCAACTACAACCAGATGGGCTTGAGCCATTTTGAACCAAAGGTTCAACCCCAAACTCATCTTATGAATTTAAATAGTGCTTTATCATGTTTTGATATAAACAACAGGGTTATGTTGCTTTAACATGCATGAAACTATTACAGATGGATAGATTGGATTTTTCTGATCATTTTTCATATATAAATCTTTGCATTTGGAGTTACTGATTAATTCCTATGATTTTTAGAAGTTAGCACTATTTCCTAGAATTTCCTGAATAAGAATAAATCCAGAAAAGCCTATTACTGCATCGGCATTGCGTCATGCTAACCTCAGCAGGTCAACTGACCTGGTCCAGGTCAAACCTGACCAGTGGGACCAATAGGTCAGTGACCCAATGTCAGTTAGTGACACATACATGTGGGTCCGTCAACGACCACGTCAGCGAGGTCAACGCCGATGCGTGGGGCCACTGTGATTAACTTAAACTAAACAAGGGTTAAACCGTGGTTAGTTAAGGGCGTGGGGCCCATATGTCAACGACACGTGACACTAACTAAACATGATTAGTACCTAAACTAATGGTGCCACGTCAGCCACCGGAGTTTCGCCGGTGACGACCACCGCCGACGGCGAAGGTGCACCGTGCGCTCGCTACGGAGCACCATTCGATGCACGGTTTGCTCCTACGGGTGCCTAGGAGTGACGCGCATTCAAGGCAACAAGTGAAAGTAGCTGGGGTGGCCGGAGCTGACAGCGGTGAGCTCTTTTGCGGCCGCCGGAGTTCGGCCATGTATGGGGTTGGGGCTGCAGCATGTAAACACGCGAACTGAGGCGCTCACAAGGCACTACACGGTGTGGTAAGCATGTTGGGTAGCACGGGATGACCAAATGGTCGCCGAAGCGTCGCCGGCGACAAGCTCGAGCGGAGGCGAGCTTCGGCCATGGTGGAACTATGGCCTAGAGGGGTTTGAAGCAGGGTCTCACGTAAAGGTCGTTGACAGTCTCAGCGTGCTCGGGGAAGCACAGATGGCGGCGAATCGACGACGGCAATGATCGACTCCTGAGTTGGAAGACGATGGTGATGATGACGCTACGGCGCTCCCCGGCTTGCTTGGCTCGGTGGGGATGATGAGGATGATGTCACGGAGCTCGTAGGCACGTCAGAGGGGCGAGGCAGAGACGGTGGCCACGGCAGCAGCGATCGGCGGCGACGAGCTCGCTCGGACATGAGAGAGAGATCCGGGGAAGGGGGCGAGAGCGAGGGAGAGTGAGAGAGGGTCGAGGACATCTGTGTGGCATTCGTGGAGGTGTCCAGGCCCTCGGCGGCAAGTAGGAGCTGGCGAGGCGCGTGCTCACGAGCGGCAGCCACGCGCGCTGCGTTCTCCTGGCAAGAGGAGAACGATGACTGGCCACTGGGCCAGTCGGGCCGGTTGGGCTGTCACAGTGCCGGGCCACGGTAGGTCTTCTCTCTCTTCTCTGTTTTTTTCCTAATTGTTTTTGTTTTCTATTATTCTGTAGACTTTAGGGCTTTATTAAAATTACCTATGCGCTTTCAAAAATCATCAAACTACTCATGCCCACTTTATGGAATATATCCAAAAAGAAACATTTTGGTTTATGATTATTTGGACATTTAGAATATTTTATAGCATTTAAATGTCCAAATGTAAATAACATATGATTTAATCCAGTGACCTTAGGATGTCCTAGAAAACCGTGTGCCATTTTTGTGAGAGGTTTAGGACCAAGGCAAAGATGATGAACATTTTAGAAGGGCATTTCAGGTTCATTGAAAAATATTTTAGTAAACCCTAGTTGGATTAAAGGGCGTGCTGGGGGTTCTGTCATCCCCATTTCCAAGTTTCGGATCGAGGTAAACATGATGCAAACACTCTAATGCAAGCACTGACTAGGGATGTGACAACTCACCCCCACTAAACAAGAATATCGTCCCGAGATTCAAGACATGAGGTAAGAGGAAAATGGGGTCACAAAACGTACAATAGCATACATAAGCACTCAAGCATAGGTGCAAGGTTAAAACTCAAATAAGAAGATCCAATCTGAAAGTTCAACTGAAGAGCTTTGATTTGCGAAAAGAACCGATCAAATCAGAGCTACGGAACTGAAACTACGATCAAAAGGGCTTCGAAATCAAATCTTCTTGAAACCAAATTTTAAATTGTCAAAACCATGTTCAAGTTTTTTAACCGAAAAGTGGGGCTCGATACGAACATTTTGGCATTGGTTTCACTGGATTTGGACTAACGGCCAAAAAGTTGCGAGGGTTTGAAGATCAGGGGCTAATCTGTGATATAAATAATCGCGGATAGGTCCTTGGCCGAAAAATAAAATAAAAGAAAAATACTACGGCGCGAACGTCCGCTAACAGAGGCAAATGAAAGGATTCGTTTGTTAAAATGAACTAACGAACGAACGTTCGTAAACTAAGCCTAACCGAAGAAAACCGAGAAAATAATAAAAAAACCGAACTAGGGCTTATAAAAACCGAATAGTTTTATACCTAAACCGAAAAAAACCGGGGGCGACGACGAGGTTAACGGCGGCGGCGAGATGGCATGATCCAACGGGCGGGGCAGCGGCATCTGCGCGCGGGTGTCTCGGCGAGGTGGCGGCGACATCGGAGCAGCAGCAGCGCGGGCGGCAGGCTGCGGCGGCGGGCGGCGCAGGAAGCGATGGTGGTGGTGTGGGGCGGTGTGGGGGACGAGGGGCGGCGGCGGTTGGGGTTTTAAAGGGGCCTGGGGGGTGATGGCTTGGGGCAGGGGGCGACGGGGTGGCTCGGAGCCGGACTCAGAGCGGAGTTCGCCGCAGGCACGATGGCACTCGGCATGGAAGGCGGTGTGCAGCGGGTTGGCTGGGCCTTTGGCCCAGCTCGGTCCGGGAAACTTTTTTTTAAAATAAATTCCGCCTTAAAGGAAAAATCCTAAATAAATATAAAAAAATTCTTAAAATGCCAAAAACAATTTTCACCGTCCAAATAAAATATTTAGAACAGAGTGAACATTTTTCTGGCCTAAAATGCAATTTTGAAAATAATGCATATTTTTCTAATTCAAATAAAATAGTAATAAAATCCAAATAAATTATTTATTTGATTTTAATATTTTCCTCCAATATTTATTTTTATTTTGGAGAAGTCATTCTATCTCCTCTCTTTAATTTTTATATTGGAAATATTTTGGAGAGGAAAATACTAAAACCAATATGACCCTCTTTTCAAATTTGTGAAAAATTCAAATATGAAAATAGTGAAATCCCCAACTCTCTCCGTAGGTCCTTGAGTTGCTTAGGATTTCCAGGATCAAAACCAAAATGCAATAAAATATGATATGCATATGATGACCTATGTATAACATTATGCTACGTCTTGAGCTTGCGTTGCTTTTCCCCGAAGAGGAAGGGATGATGCAACAGAGTGGCATAAGTGTTTCGCTCAGTTTTTGAGAACCAAGGTATCAAGCCAGTAGGAGCCCACACTCAAGTCCCTCGTACCTACACAAAGCGATAGCTACTCGCAACCAACGCGATTAGGGGTTGTCAAGCCCTTCACGGTCACTGATGAGAGTGAGATTTGATAGATAGAATATTTTTGGTATTTTTGATATAAAGATGCAAAGCAAAAAGTAAAAGCAAAGTAAATAGCAAAACAATATAAAAGTGATGGAGATTGATATGATGAGAATAGACCCGGGGGCCATAGGTTTCACTAGTGGCTTCTCTCAAGAGCATAAGTATTCTACGGTGGGTGAACAAATTACTGTTGAGCAATTGATAGAATTGTGCATAATTATGAGAATATCTGGGCATGATCATGTACATAGGCATCACGTCCGTGACAAGTAGATCGAAACGATTCTGCATCTACTACTATTACTCCACTCATCGACCACTATCCAGCATGCATCTAGAGTATTAAGTTAAAAACAGAGTAACGCCTTAAGCAAGATGACATGATGTAGAGAGATAAATTCATGCAATATGAAATAAACCCCATCTTGTTATCCTCGATGGAAATGATACAATACGTGCCTTGCTGCCCCTTCTGTAACTGGGTAAGGACCCCGCAAGATCGAACCCAAAGCTAAGCACTTCTCCCATGGCAAGAACTACCAATCTAGTTGGACAAACCAAACGGATAATTCGAAGAGACTTGCAAAGATAACCAATCATGCATAAAATAATTCAGAGAAGATTCAAATATTATTCATAGATAGACTTGATGATAAACCCACAATTCATCGGTCTCAACAAACACACCGCAAAAAGAAGATTACATCGAATAGATCTCCACAACAGAGGGGGAGAACTTTGTATTGAGATTCAAAGATAGGATGATGTAGAAGCCCTCCGTGATGACGGCCCTCTTCCGGCGGAGCTCCGGAACAGCCCCAAGGTGGGATCTCGTGGATACAGAAATTTGCGGCGGTGGAATTAGGTTTTTGGCTCCTGTTCTGATCATTTGGGGGTACGTGTGTATATATAGGAGGAAGGAGTATGTCGGTGGAGCATCGAGGGGCCCACGAGGCAGGGGGGCACGCCCTAGGGGGGGCGCCCCCACCCTCATGACCACCTCTTTGATCCCTTGCAGTAGGGTCCAAGTCTCCTGGATCACGTTCGGTGAGAAAATCACGTTTCCGAAGATTTTATTCTGTTTGGACTCCGTTTGATATTCTGTTTATCCGAAACACTAAAATAGGCAAAAAACGGCAATACTGGGCTGGGCCTCTGGTTAATAGGTTAGTCCCAAAAATAATATAAAAGTGGAAAATAAAGACAAATATAGTCCAAAACAGTAGATAATATAGCATGGAGCAATCAAAAATTATAGATACGTTGGAGACGTATCAGGCATCCCCAAGCTTAATTCCTGCACGTCCTCGAGTAGGTAAATGACAAAAAGAGAATTTTTGATGCGGAGTGCTACTTGGCATAATTTCAATGCAAATCTTCTTAATTGTGGTATGAATATTCAGATTAGAAAGATTCAAGACAAAAGTTTATATTGACATAGAAAATAATAATACTTCAAGCATACTAACAAAGCAATTATGTCTTCTCAAAATAACATGGCCAAAGAAAGTTATCCCTACAAAATCATATAGTCTGGCTATGCTCCATCTTCCCCACACAAAGTATTTAAATCATGCACAACCCCGATGGAAAGCTAAGCAATTGTTTCATACTCTAACTTTTTCAAAACTTTTTCAATCTTCACGCAATACATGAGCGTGAGCCATGGATATAACACTATAGGTGGAATAGAATGGTGGTTGCGGAGAAGACAAAAAGGAGAAGATAGTCTCACATAAACTAGGCGTATCAACGGGCTATGGAGATGCCCATCGATAGATATCAATGTGAGTGAGTAGGGATTGCCATGCAACGGATGCACTAGAGCTATAAATGTATAAAAGCACAACAAAAGAATCTAGTGGGTGTGCATCCAACTTGCTTGCTCACGAAGACCTAGGGCAATTTTAGGAAGCCCACCATTGGTATATACAAGCCAAGTTCTATAATATAAAATTCCCACTAGTATATGAAAGTGACAATATATGAGACTCTCTATATGAAGAACATGGTGCTACTTTGAAGCACAACTGTGGAAAAAAAGGATAGTAGCATTGCCCCCTTTTTTTGGGCCTTCTTTTTTTTCTTTGGCCTCTCTCTTTTTTTGGGACAATGCTCTATTGAATGATGATCATCACACTTCTATTTATTTACAACTCAATGATTACAACTCGATACTAAAACAAAGTATGACTCAATATGAATGCCTCCGGCGGTGTACCGGGATATGCAATGAATCAAGACTGACAAGTATGAAAGAATTATGAATGGTGGCTTTGCCACAAATACTATGTCAACTACATGATCATGCTAAGAAATATGACAATGATGGATGTGTCATGATGAACTAGATGGCGGAAAGTTGCATGGCAATATATCTCGGAATGGCTATGGAAATGCCATAATAGGTAGGTATGGTGGCTATTTTGAGGAAGGTATATGGTAGGTGTATGATACCGGCGAAAGGTGGGCGGTATTAGAGAGGCTAACAAGGGTGGAAGGGTGAGAGTGCGTATAATCCATGGACTCAACATTAATCATAAAGAACTCATATACTTATTGCAAAAAATTAGAAGTTATCAAAGCAAAGTATTACGCGCATGCTCCTAGGGGGATAGATTGGTAGGAAAAGACCATCGCTCGTCCCCGACCGCCACTCTTAAGGAAGACAATCAATAAATAAATCATGCTCCGACTTCATCACATAACGGTTCACCATACATGCATGCTATGGGAATCACAAACTTCAACACAAGTATTCTTTAAATTCACAACTACTCAACTAGCATGACTTTAATATTATCACCTCCATATCTCAAAACAATTATCATGCTTCAATTTTTTTCTTAGTATTCAACACACTCAAAAGAAAGTTTCACAAATCTTGAATACCAAGCATATTATTATTAGGAAAACTACCATGCTATTAAGAGACTCTCAAATTAATTTAAGTGAAGCATGAGAGATCAATATTTTCTTTAAAACAAATCCACCACCGTGCTCTAAAAGATCTAAGTGAAGCACAAAGAGCAAAATTATCTAGATCAAAAGATATAAGTGAAGCACATAGAGCAAAATTATCTAGATCAAAGGATATATGTGAAGCACATAGAGCAAAACTATCTAGCTCAAAGGATATAAGTGAAGCACATAGAGCAAAACTATCTAGCTCAAAGGATATAAGTGAAGCACATAGAGTATTCTATCAAATTTTAATTCATGTATGGCTCTCTCAAAAGGTGTGTACAGCAAGGATGATTGTGGCATACTAACAAACAAAGAGACAAACAATACAATACGCTCCAAGCAAAACACATATCATGTTGGTGAATAAAAATATAGCTCCAAGTAAATTACCGATGGAATTGGACGAAAAGACGGGATGCCTTCCGGGGCATCCCCAAGCTTTGACTTTTTGGTGTCCTTGTATTATCTTGGGGGTGCCATGGGCATCCCCAAGCTTAGGCTCTTGCCACTCCTTGTTCCATGACCCATCAAAAGAATTCACCCAAAACTTGAAAACTTCACAACACAAAACTCAAGATAGAAAACTCATGAGCTCCGTTAGCAAAAGAAAACAAAAGACCACTTCAAGGTACTGTAATGAACTCATTCTTTATTTATATTGGTGTTAAACCTACTGTATTCCAACTTCTCTATGGATTATAAACTATTTTACTAGCCATAGATTCATCAAAATAAGCAAACAACACACGAAAAACAGAATCTGTCAAAAACAGAACAGTCTGTAGTAATCTGTAGCTAGCGCAAAATCTGGAACCCCTAAAATTCTAAAATAAATTGCTGGACGTGAGGAATTTATCTATTAATCATCTTCAAAAAGACTTAACTAAATATCACTCTTCAAATAAAAATGACAGCAGTTCTCATGAGCGCTAAAGTTTCTGTTTTTTACAGCAAGTTCAACAAGACTTTTTCCAAGTCTTCCCAACAGTTCTACTTGGCACAAACACTAATTAAAGACAAAAAACACAACCAAAACAGAGGCTAAATAATTTATTTATTAAATAACAGAAAGGATAAATATTGGGTTGACTCCCAACAAGCGCTTTTCTTTAAAGCCTTATAGCACAAACAGAGCATCATAGAACACGTGACAAACACATCTAAGTCTAACATACTTCCTATGCATAGGCATCTTATAGGCAAACAAATTAGCAAGGCAAGCAAAAACTAGCATATGCAAGGAAGCGGAAAGAAACAAGAGCAATCTCAACATAACGAGAGGTAATTTAGTAACATGAAGATTTCTACAACCATATTTTCCTCTCTCATAGTAATTACATGTAGGATCATAAGCAAATTCAACAAAATAGCTATCACATAAAATATTTTCAACGTGATCCACATGCATGCAAAGTTGACACTCTTCCAAAATAGTGGGATTAACATTAACTTAAGTCATGACTTCTCCAAACCCACTTTTATCAAGATTTTCATAAGATTGAACATTCTCCAAATATGTGGGATCTAAAGTTGACACTCTTATAAACCCACTTTCAATAATATTGCAAACACTATTATCAATGTCATATTCATCATGGGGTTCAAATAAATTTTCAAGATCATAAGAAGAATCACCCCAATCATAATCATTGCAACAAGTGGTAGACATAACAAAACTAGAATCCCCAAGCTTAGGGTTTTGCATCTTATTAGCACAATTGACATCAAGAGAATTTATAATAAAATCAATTGCAATCATGCTTTTTATTTAAAGATCTATCATGAGTCACTTCATAAAGCACTTCATCACGATTTTCAGATTTACGGATTTCAGGCAAAAGCTTATAAAGATAATCTAGTGCATCAAAATCACTAGGAATTGGTTCATCATAATTGGACCCCTTAAAAAGATTGGCAAGCGGATGAGGATCCATAGATCTTAAGTTCGCTGTTTAGTAATAAATAATTGACTATTCCAATCATACGAGCAAACAAAAGGAAAGCGAGAAAAAGGCAAACGGAAAAGAGAGGCGGAGAAGGAGAAGGTTATTGGGAAAGAGAGGGCGAATAAAATGGCAAGGGTGAAGTGGGGGAGAGGAAAACGAGAGGCAAATGGCAAATAATGTAATGCGAGAGATAGGCATTGTGATGGGTACTTGGTATGTTGACTTTTTGCGTAGACTCCCTAGCAACGGCGCCAGAAATCCTTCTTGCTATGTCTTGAGCTTGCATTCATTTTCCCCGAAGAGGAAGGGATGATGCAGCAGAGTAGCGTAAGTATTTCCCTCAGTTTTTGAGAACCAAGGTATCAATCCAGAAGGAGCCCACGCTCAAGTCCCTCGTGCCTGCACAAAGCAATAGCTACTCACAACCAACGCGATTAGGGGTTGTCAAGCCCTTCACGGTCACTTACGAGAGTGAGATCTGATAGATAGAATATTTTTGGTATTTTTGATATAAAGATGCAAAGTAAAAAGGAAAAGCAAAGTAAATAGCAAAACAATATAAAAGTGATGGAGATTGATATGATGAGAATAGACCCGGGGGCCATAGGTTTCACTAGTGGCTTCTCTCAAGAGCATAAGTATTCTACGATGGGTGAACAAATTACTGTTGAGCAATTGATAGAATTGTGCATAATTATGAGAATATCTAGGCATGATCATGTATATAGGCATCACGTCCGTTACAAGTAGATCGAAACGATTCTGCATCTACTACTATTACTCCACTCATCGACCGCTATCCAGCATGCATCTAGAGTATTAAGTTAAAAACAGAGTAACGCCTTAAGCAAGATGACATGATGTAGAGAGATAAATTCATGCAATATGAAATAAACCCCATCTTGTTATCGTTGATGGCAACGATACAATACGTGCCTTGCTGCCCCTTCTGTCACTGGGTAAGGACACCGCAAGATCGCACCCAAAGCTAAGCACTTCTCCCATGGCAAGAACTACCAATCTAGTTGGCCAAACCAAACGGATAAATTGAAGAGACTTGCAAAGATAACCAATCATGCATAAAAGAATTCAGAGAAGATTCAAATATTATTCATAGATAGACTTGATCATAAACCCACAATTCATCGGTCTCAACAAACACACCGCAAAAAGAAGATTGCATCGAATAGATCTCCACAAGAGAGGGGGAGAACTTTGTATTGAGATTCAAAGAGAGGTAAGAAGCCATCTAGCTACTAACTATGGACCCAAAGGTCTGAGGTAAACTACTCACACTTCATCGGAGGGGCTAGGATGATGTAGAAGCCCTCCGTGATGACGGCCCTCTTCCGGCGGAGCTCCGGAATAGTCCCCAAGATGGGATCTCGTGGATACAGAAAGTTGCGGCGGTGGAATTAGGTTTTTGGCTCCTGTTCTGATCGTTTGGGGGTACGTGTGTATATATAGGAGGAAGGAGTACGTTGGTGAAGCACCGAGGGGCCCACGAGGCAGGCGGCGCGCCCTAGGGGGGCGCCCCCCACCCTCGTGACCACCTCTTTGATCCCTTGAGGTAGGGTCCAAGTCTCCTGGATCACGTTCGGTGAGAAAATCACGTTTTCGAAGATTTCATTCCGTTTGGACTCCGTTTGATATTATGTTTATCTGAAACACTGAAATAGGCAAAAAACAGCAATTCTGGGCTGGGCCTCCGGTTAATAGGTTAGTCCCAAAAATAATATAAAAGTTGAAAATAAAGCTCAATATAGTCCAAAACAGTAGATAATATAGCATGGAGCAATCAAAAATTATAGATACGTTGGAGACGTATCACATTACAAATTGAAAATTTGGGATGTTACAAACCTACCCCCTTAAGATGAATCTCGTCCTCGAGATTCGGGTTGGCTAGAAAATAGGTGTGGGTGGTCTTTGCATAGGTCTTCCTCTCGCTCCCAGGTGGCTTCATCCTTGGTATGGTGGCTCCACTGAACTTTGCAAAACTTGATAACCTTGCTGCGTGTGACTCGGCTGGCAAACTCGATACTCTTGACTGGTTTCTCCTTGTATGTCAAATTGCTATCCAACTGTATGGCTTCCAGGGGCAGTATAGCTCTCAGAGGAATATCGGCCATCTCTACATGACATTTCTTCAACTGGGAAACGTGAAACACATCATGAACTCCTGACAGTCCTTCGGGTAACTCCAACCTGTAGGCCACTTCTCCCATACGTTCCAAAACTAGGTATGGTCCTACAAATCTCGGGGCTAACTTTCCCTTAACTCCAAAATGTTTAAGTCCTCACAGAGGTGACACCCAAAGATATGCTCTGTCTCCGATTTCATAGACTACTTCCTTGCGTTTTGAGTCTATGTAACTCTTCTGCCTGGACTGAGCTACCTTCAGTCTATCTCGAATCAACTTAAACTTCTCTTCGGACTCTTTGATCAAATCTGGTCCAAACAACTGACGGTCTCCCACTTCATCCCACATCAACAGTGTCCTGCACCTTCTTTCACACAATGGTTCGAAAGGTGCCATCTTCAAACTTGCATGGTAGCTGTTGTTGTATCAGAATTCCGCGTAGGGCAAATTATCATCCCAACTAGATCCATAATCTAGCACACAAGCTCTCAACATGTCCTCCAGAATCTGATTGGCTCTCTTAGTCTGTACATCTGTCTATGGATGAAAAGCTGTACTCAACTCTAGTCTGGTTCCCAAAGTCTGGTGCATCTGATGTCAAAACTTTGAAGTAAACTGTGTCCCTCTATCTGATACGATGGTCCTCGGAACTCCATGCAGACATACGATCCTGGTCATATATATCTTGGCCAACTTTGCACTTGTATATGTGGTTTTCACTGGGATAAAGTGATCTAATTTGGTCAAACAATCCACTACTACCTAAATAGACTCATATCCTGATCGGGTCCTGGGTAATCCGGTGATGAAATCCATGCCAAGCTTGTCCCATTTCCATTCGGGTATCGGCATAGTCCGCAGTAATCCTGCTGGCTTCTGATGTTCTACCTTCACTCTCTGACATACATCATATACGACTACATACTCGGCAATATCCTTCTTCATACCAGTCCACCAGAAATGCTCCTTCAAATCCAAATACATCTTGGTGTTTCCGGGGTGTACCGAGTATGGCGAGTCCTCAGCTTCTTGAAGTATTAACTTCCTGATCTCTGCATTATTGGGTACATAAACACGGTCCTCAAACCATAAGGTGTCGTGCTCATCCTCGTGAAAACCCTTGGCCTTTCCTTTGCTCATCTTCTCCTTTATCTCAGCGATTTCCTTATCACCTCCTAAGCTTCTCGAATCTTTCCCAATAATGTTGACTGAACCTCCATTGCTGCGACAAAACCTCTAGGGACTATCTCCAAATGAAGCTCCCAGAGATTTTCAACTAACTCCTGTGAAAATCCCCTGCTTACAAAGGTATTGGCATAACTCTTTCGGCTCAAAGCGTCTGCTACGACATTGGCCTTGCCTGGATGATAGTGCAACTTATATCATAATCCTTTATGAGCTCCAACCATCTCCTTTGCCTGAGATTCAACTCCTTCTGTGTGAAAATGTACTTCAAACTCTTATGATCCGTGTACACATCACATCGATTTCCAATAAGAAAGTGTCTCCAAGTCTTGAGTGCATGCACTATAGCTGCTAACTCCAAATGACGCATAGCATAATTCAACTCAGGCGGTCGAAGATGATGTGAGGCATATGAAACAACTCTTCCATCTTGCATAAGTACACCTCCAAGTCCTAAGCGAGACGCGTCGCAATACACTTGGAAATCCTTACTTATATCCGGCAGAATCAACACTGGGGCTGTAAGCAAACGTTTCTTCAACTCCTGAAAACTTGCCTCACATTCATCTGTCCCTTTGAACTTGGTGTCCTTCTTCAACAACTGCGTCATAGGCTTCACAATCTTAGAAAAATTCTCAATGAATCTCCGGTAATAGCCCGCGAGTCCAAGAAAACCGCGGATCTCTCCTACTGAGGTGGGTGCTATCCAATCGGTGACTGACTGAACCTTGGTGGGGTCTACCGCTATACCCTCTCCTAATATAAAATGTCCAAGGAATCCAACTTCCTTCAACCAAAACTCACATTTGCTGAACTTGGCATATAGTTGATGTTCTCTGAGCTTCTCGAGAACTAAATGCAAGTGCTCCTTCTGTTCCCCTTCATTCTTCAAGTATACCAAAATATCATCAATAAACACCACTACAAATTTATCCAAAAACTCCATGAACACCTTGTTCATCATACTCATGAAATAGGCAGGGGCATTAGTCAATCAAAATGACATGACCGTGTACTCATATAGCCCGTACCTTGTGGTGATGGCTTCCTTAGGTATATCCTGTTCTCGGATCTTTAGCTGGTGGTATCCTGATTGCAAATCGATCTTGGAGAATACTTCATCTCCTTGCTGCTGGTCGAACAAATCATTGATCATCGACAGTGGGTACTTGTTCTTGATCGTTACTTCATTCAATGCACGATAATCAACAACCATTCTCAAAGATCCATCTTTCTTCTCAACCAAGAGCACTGGGGCTCCCCATGGTGATGAACTTCGTCGAATGTATCGTTTCTCCAATAACTCCTTAATCTGCTTCTTAATCTCCTCCAGATCGTTTGCGGGCATCCGATATGGTCTCTTAGATATTGGTCTCGTGCCTGGCAATAACTCTATCAAAAACTCAATGTATCGATCTAGTGGCATGCCTAGTAATTCCTCTGGAAATACATCCGGGCAATCCTTCACAATAGGCACTTCCTCCTGAACAACTCCCGAGAGGGAATTTAGTTGGGTCCTCCTAGGCGCATGCCTAGATACATACTTAACCCTTTTTCCCTCCGGGGTGGTGAGTAGAATTGACTTACTGGCGCAAATGATGTTTCCTCCATACATCGATAGCCAATCCATTCCTAGTGTCACATCCAATCCTTGCGACTCTAGAATTATTAAGTCTGAGGGGAAAACATGCCTACCTATGGTCAATGACACCTGAAAACATCGTTGGCTTGCCATATACTCTGCTCCTGGTGAGCTTACTAACATAGGTGTCCTAAGAACTTTAGTGGGAAACTTATACTTATCCACAAATCCCCTTATATGTATGAATGCGATGCACAAGTATCAAAAAGAACGATTACAGTAAAAGACTTAACCAAAAACTTACCTATAACTGCATCTGGCTGCTCTTCAACCTCCTCTACGTTCACGTGGTTCACTTGTCCCCTGTTGAAAGGGTTGGGCTTCTTCCCAGAGCTTCCATTGCCATTTCCATTCTTTGCTTCAGAACACTCATTGGCATAGTGTCCAGTCTTGCCACACTTGAAACAAGCATTGTGACTTTGGTCCTTCTTGGCGGGTGTGGCTGGGTTAGAGCGGTTCTGGTTTCTACCTGCTCCCTTCCCATTTCCATTCTTGTAGCCACTATGGCTATGCGAACTTTCTCCATTGTGTGTGCGGCCTCCATGGTTATGGGTATATCCTCCCGAGATCGGGGTAAAATGAGGCTTCTGCTGAGCTCCTGAATTGTACTTCCCTTGTCCATACTTCCTTTTGCGGCTCTCAATATGCTGCTGCTTCCCTTCAATCATAAGAGCCTTGTCGGGGGTTTGGTGCGACATATGCCAACGGATGGCTTATCATGGTGGGGGCGAGTAGAACGTCGCCGGTGCTTGGAAACGGGATGAGGCGAAGACATGCACGCCGGCGAATCTTACCTAGCTTCAGGGCTCTCCGGGGAGATAACACCCCTACTGCTGCTTTGCGGGGTCTCCGCATGATCACTAAGGCCAAGTGTTTACAAGGTTGCTCCTTGAGCTGTTTCGGGTGGTAGGAGAGGGCAAGGCTAGCTCTCTCCTTCTCTCTGGTGTGGTCTAGAACTACGGGGTCCAACCCTTTGCATGGGTGCCCTAGGGGGGTTTATATAGGCCTACCCCCAGGGGTACAATGGTAATATGACTGGGCGCGGGCCCAGCCGTCAGTGCCTTCGACATCCGACTTCTCCGCCGACTGCTGGGGCCCGCCGACTGGTCTGGTATGGAGCCGACAGGCCGCGTCCGCCGCAGGGGGGTCTTGCCGGCTGCTGATTACTGTAGCCGTGCTCCTGATGATGCAAGCTTGGTCATGGGGTCATGGCAACAGCCCCGCCGCCTGGCGGGCGATCACTGTGGCCACTCCCCATCTCTTCTTGATTAATGGCGTGTGGGCCCCCGAGGGAGGGCTCGGCCGACTTCCGATGGGTCCGACTAGCGGTGCTCCTGCCGTCTCCCGAGGTCTCGCTGACTGGTGGGCCCTGCTGCCTCCAGGCCGTACAGACAAGCCGTCATGGGCGCAGGACTTGGTACAGTGGTGCTGATGTCAGGGCCGGCCTGGCAACAGTGCCACGCTGCAGGGAGATCTTCCGAAGTACGGCGTGCTGTAGCCATGCCTGCCCTTGGTAAGGGGCGGGGAGTGGGCTTTACTGTAGCCACGCCCCTGCTCCGTCCCCTTTGATGAGGTCACGGTTTGTTGGAGTCGCCGGCCAACTCCCTAAAGACGGTTTCTTTGGAAGTCGCCCCTGGGACTCGGCCGTGAGCGGGCAGTCGGCCACCTCGCCGTAGACTCCCCAGGAGGCGGCTCTTCGCCCTGGGGTCTTGAGGGGCGCAGCCTTCCCCGATTTCTTGAAAGGTTATGGGGCTCGTGTGCCCATTACTCCGACAGTAGTCCCCGAAGCTGGTGAGGCGCCGCGGACGATCGGCCAAGAAGCCTCAGCAGTTTCTCTCTCCGGATGCTCAACACACGGTCTTGATTGACTTCTGCCGGGCCGACTCGAAGGAGTCGGACTTGCCCCAAGTTGGACTCACTCTATTCTGACTTGCTCAGTAGTTCGAACATCGCGGCGGGATTTCAAGTGGTGTGCTAGCTAAGCTTCCAGGCCGCCGCCCGTTCCTGGCCTGTCATGCGAGGGCACGTGGCTAGGCCGTCCTGCCAGCCCACGCGCGCGACGGGACATGCCCGTAGGCGGGGCCCGCCACTACCGCGCCTCGGCGCCCGAGCGGATCCGCTGCGGCCCCGGTGGGCGGTTGGGATTCCCGTGAAGTTACTGCGCGCAGTAACTTTACGTGGATCGTGGGGGTCGTGGGGTTGCGGGCGCAGTAAATCCCCACGTCCGCCCCTCGGCTTCGCAGCCCATGGGGCTATAAGTAGGGGGAAGAGGGGGGCACGCGCGCCCCTCCTTCCCACTACCCCTCGCTTTCTTCCTCCTCGCAGCTCCTCGCTCTCCCGCTTCCTCCTCTCTTCTTCGCTCCGCCGCACGCCCAAGCTCCGGCGCACGCTGCGGTGACAGCTCGTGACGATGAGCTCTTTCCCCGCTGTCGCGCCTCCCCCAGTGCGCTCCGGCACCTGGGACGGCTCTGAAGTCCACGAAGACCATATCGAGTTCCTCCGCCGGACCCGTCGGCTTCCTGGCGAAGATCGCGTGCAGCTGCGCCTCACGCCGGAGGGGGAGATTTCCCCCGCCCCGCAGGAGGCCGAGCGGGTCATCTTCCGCTCGCACTGCCTGCGCGGGCTGGGGCTGCCGGCAAGCAGCTTCTTCCAGTCATTCCTGGAGTTCTACGGACTCCAGCCGCACCACCTCACCACCAACACAGTGGTGCTGCTGTCCGCCTTCGTAGCTTTGTGCGAAGGCTTTCTCGGAGTCCTCCCCACCCTCGAGCTCTGGGGGGAGTTCTTCTTCTCTAAGCTCGGCACCCAGGCCGCGGGCGTGCTGGCTCAGTGCGGCGCCTTCATCACCGTGCGAAGGATAGGAGCCGACAACCACTTCCCCTTCATTTCGCTGTTGAAGTCAGTGAAGATGTGGCAGCGGTCCTACTTCTACATCAGGAACGTCGCCACGAGGGGCGAGCGGGTCAATCTGCCGGCTTTCGAAGCCGGCCCGCCGGCTGGCAGACTGCCCAACTGGTCATACCGGGCCAGGTCGCTGACGCCTGCGGGAGCCGGCGCCATCACGCGACTCCGAGTGCTGACGTAGTCGGAGGGTCTGACTGGTCCGGACCTCCTGGCGGCCTTCGTCTCGCGCCGAGTGCTCCCACTCCAAGGCCGCCCTCACATGATGTGCCAGATGAGCGGGGGCCATGACCCGAGTCGGATGTGCACCAAGGACATGCCTCACGAAGAGGTAGCCCTTATGGTGAACTACCTCTCGGACAGCAGGCTCCCGGAGCACTGGCGATTCGACAAGGAGCCATACTCCCGCGCCAACCCCCCACCCATGGTGAGTCGCCTTTCTTTTCTTTGGATTGTCTTCTTCTTGCCGAGTCTTGTTCTGACCAGTCAGCTTTTGATTAGAATCCCCTTCTTCACCCATCGGCCGGCACCTCGGGGCCAGACCGTGAGTTCGTCGCCGACCGGGCGGAGAGCAACGTCGATGACCCTGATCTGTGGGCGGCGGCTCTGGAAGACGACACCGAGGGAGGAGGAGGGTCGACCGGCGAGTTCAGGCCCTCGGCTACGTTCGCCGACTGGCCTGAAGACGACGCCGAGGGAGGAGTCGCCCCTCACCATCGGCCAGGAGCCAGCCAGCCATGCGCGGGCTCTTCCGCCACGTCGGGCGCCCCAGGCGGCGGGAAGAAGCGCTGGGCTGCGCCGACTTTGTTCGGTAGCCGGCCGAAGAAGCCCAAGGGCTCGGCTGCAGCGACCCGGCGGGACGAGGCGGCCGCGAAGGCCATCCGCTTCCGTAAGGAAGTGAAGAAGCCGCCGTTGGTCTCTGCGTAAGTATTCTGTCTTCAAAGTTTATTCTTTATTCGTGTTTTGTCTGAGTCTCTACTCGCCCCTCTTTCTTCTGGGCTCCCCTCTCTCTTGAGCGGGTTGCTGCCGCCTCCGTCATGGGGTCAGCGGAGACGTCCGCCACCACTTGGTGGATAGACCCCGCTGCTGACCTCCGGGAGGCAACGGAGCGGAATGCGCGGGAGAGGCGCAATGAAGAAGAGGCCCTCCGCCTAGAGAAGGCGGAGGCCGACAGGGCGGAGGCCTCTGCTAAGAAAAAAATAGCAGAGGCCGAAGCTGCCGCCGCAGCGAAACAGCAGGCCGAGGAAGCCGCACGCCACTAGTCGGCCCTGCTTGTTACCCCGCTGAACTCTGCGCCGCCGCCTCCGAAGGTCACGGAGCAGACCGGAGAAGCCGGCGGGGAGAACCTCGTCAAGGAGAGGGAAGGCGGTGACCCCCCTACTCCGGGCGCGAACGTTCTGCCGCCGCCTCCGCCGCCGTCTGAAGGCGCGCAGGGCGAGCAGCCGGTGGGCCCTCCGGTGCCGCCGACCGAAGTGGAGGCCGTGGCGAGGCTGCTCCTCCAGGTCGGCTCGCCAGCGCGCCGTCGCCTAGAGAAGGCGACTTCGGCGCCTCGCCCCCTGGAATCCGGCACCGCCAGCTCGGCGGCTCCAGACGCCGAAGCAACGAGCACCGCACCTGTTGGGTGGGTGCGAGGAGGCGGCACAGGGCCGCTGAACAGGGCGCTCCTGGACGTCCAGGCGAACCTCCGCGCTGAGGGCGACGCCCTCCAGAGTTGCACCAAGGCGTTCCTAGCGTCGCGGGCAGCAGTCCGGGTATGTTTCTCCTTCGAGCCTTTGTTTTTCTTGTTCCTCTCTGTGGGGGCACGCCAGCGCACCCACTGGGTGTAGTCCCCGAGTTTCAGGCCGGCTGCTGAGCAGGCGGCCCGGAACTCCAATTGATGAACTTCTAGGTACTAACTTTGTCTGAAATGCTTGTTGCAGGACTACCACAACCTCCGCATCACCGCCTTCAATCGTAATGTTGAAGAGTTGGGCAAGCAGACCGCCGACTTGGCGGAGAGCCGGAGTAAGTCTCTCTTTTTCTTCTCTGCGGGGGCGCGCTAGCGCACCCGCGGGCTGTAGTCCCCGAGATTCGGGCCGACTGCTGAGCACATCTTGAGTATCGAGGCTCGCCTCCGGCCGGCTCACCGGATGCTGCACTGGCTTCAACACGTCGGTGCCCAGGCGATCTCTGCCCTTTGGCCGGATATGCAGGCTCTGCGCACCCCCAGCCTGACGGCCAACTGGTTGGAGGTCACGGCTGGTCGCCTCGAGGCCTGGAAGGGCTCTTCGGCCCGGGCTGGAGCGCGCCGGGCCTTGGAGTTCGTCAAGGCGTGGTACTCGGGGCTGGATCTAGACCGGTTGGCCACGCTTCGGTCGGAGGCCCTGCCGGAGCTGGCGGCTACGGAAGACGCCCTCGTCAAGCGTGCTGCGGCGATCGCCGAGTACACCGACACGAGCATCTTCGTCCCCGAGCGGTCTGAAGACGGCGAGGAGGTACCACCGGAGTGGTTTGGGATGAATCCAGACTACAACGAAGACTCGACGGAGGTGATCGGCTCCAGCATCGAGGAGGAGGACGAGGCGGAGGATGAGGGCGAGGTGGAGGCACCAAAAGACGGAGCAGACGGCCAGCCACAGCCCGACCACGCCTCCAGCAACGAGCCGCGTGCGACCGACCCGACTGCTGCCGGTGGCGATCAAGCCGAGACTAGCGCGCTGACCGCCCCGACGCCGGATGCTGGCGCCTCCTCCGACCCCCCGACTCCGTCTGCCGCCTCCTAAGCTGCCGCTGTGTCTTTTGTTTTATCTGCTTCAGTAGTCTTTTTGAAGAACTTGTTAATTCGCACAATTCCACCCGCGGGTTCTATTTTGAACCTCTGCTTGACAATTCGGCCAAGGGCCTATGTTATGTAAATTTATATATCTATCCTTTCTTGCTCATTGTTCTTTTGGCTGTTTTCCTTTGCCACTTTCTCTTAGTTGCCTGCCTTGCCAATCAGACAGCCGCTCTGCGGACTGTCGCTGGATCAAGTGCCAGGGTACTTTGGGAAAGCAAGTACTTAGCCATTTTCAAGATTGTTTGAGCAAGTTAGGTAGAAGACGACGATCCGACTATCCGAGAATCAGTTTGCGAGGAAGGCTGGAAGCCGTCTTGAGCTATGTTTTATGCTTTGGGTCCTTAGCCATTTTTCATGCGAATGCCCATTCTACCTTACTGCTGCCCACCGTACAGTCGCTCTGCGAGCTGCGGCTTCTGGTAGGAGACGGCTTAGGCGTTTACACACTACTTGTCTGGCTGCAGGAAGCATTTCATAGTGCAAGGCGGCAAGTTCCCGGGCCGACTTGTCGAGCCCGGTGCCAAGCGGCATGACAAAGAGTAACATACTTGTAGGCATAATTTTTATCATACAGACAAAAGAGGGCAGTCCCCGAGCTCGTCTCGGGCGCCCCGAGGTCTTGGTACTTTAATACAAAAGGTAGCGTGGTACATACTGCATCAATTGTAAAATATTCGGAGAAGATTGGCGTTCCATGGCCGCTCTGTCTCCTTGCCGGAGTCGTCCCTCTTGCGTGCTCGGGGCTTCTGAGCGTCGATCAGGTAGTAGGAATCGTTGCCTAGTACTTTGCTGATGATGAAAGGGCCTTCCCAAGGCAGCGACAGCTTGTGCTGGCCGGCTGTTCGCTAGATCAGCCGGAGCACAAGGTCGCCTTTTTGGAAAGATCTTGGCCTGACCTTCCCGTTGTGGTATCGGCGCTGGCTCTGCTGGTAGATGCCGGACCGGCTGAGTGCCAACAGCCGGCCCTCTTCCAGCAGATCAACGCCATCTTGTCGTGCTTCTTCTGCTTCTTCCTCGGTGTACATGGTGACTCGTGGGGAGTCGAACTCTATGTCTGTTGGGATGGCGGCTTCGGCACCGTAGACGAGGAAGAAAGGCGTGAAGCCGGTTGACTTGTTTGGAGTCATGCGCAGACTCTAGAGGATGGCTGGCAGCTCGTCGAGCCAGCAGCCAGCCAAGCGCTCCAGAGGCTCAATCAACTAAGGCTTGATGCCGAACAGGATGAGGCCGTTTGCTCGCTCGACTTGGCCGTTTGACTGCGGGTGGGCGACGGATGCTAGGTCCAGTCGGATGCCCTGTGTTGCAGAGAAATGGGCCAAGGCGCCTTTGGCAAAATTTGTGCCGTTGTTGGTGATGATGCGGTGTGGTATGCCGTACTGAATTGTGATATCAGTGATGAAGGTCACGACAGTCAGACCGTTCAGTTTCTTAATTGGCTTCACTTCCACCCACTTGGTGAACTTGTCTACTGCGACAAGTAGGTGAGTTAGACCACCTCGTGCTGTCTTGAATGGTCCCACCATGTCTAGACCCGAAACTGCGAAAGGCCAGTCAATGGGGATGGTCTTCAGCGCAGAAGCCGGCTGGTGCGGCTTGGAGCTGAACTTGTGACACCCTTTGCATTTTTGGACCAACTCCTTGGCCTCTTCCATGGCAGTCGGCCAGAAGAAACCGTGCCGAAAGGCTTTGGCGACGAGTGCTCTTGAAGCTGCATGGTGGCTGCATTCGCCTTGGTGGATGTCTTTGAGAATCACTTGGCCTTGCTCTGGCTCTACGTAGCGCTGGTAGACACCAGTGACGCTGCACCTGACCAGCTCTTTGTTGACTATGGTATAGGCTGCCGCCCGGCGTTGTACTTGCCGAGCTGAGGTCTCATCAGTTGGTAGCTCGTTGTTCACCAGGAATTTGAGGATGGGCTTGGCCCATGAGGGTGCTGCTATTTCTTCGACTACCATTACTGCGACTTGGACGAGGGCAATTGGGCTGGGAAGCGGCGGGTTGGAGTCAACAGCCGCTTGCTGAGTTGATGAAGTCCCTAGGCCGACTGGTGTGGTTCCTAGGCCAAGTTCTGGAATCTTCAAGTCCGCTACCGCAGTCCCCGGGCCGGGCTCGACTGTGGCGGCTTTGGAGTCATCCGCCAAAGTCCTTGTTCCGACTGCCGGAGCTCTGGAGTCGGATCCGTCGTCTTCGGGAGGAGCCGTCAGAAAAATGGAGTCTGATTCTGGTGAAGGCTTGACAGACGGCTTGAGGAGGTGTTGAAGGGCGACGCCAGATGGAATTGCTTGGTGGGTAGAGCCGGTTCGTGCCAAGTCGTCTGCTTGGTTGTTGTCGTTTCTTGGCATGTGGAGGAACTCGCACCCCTCGAAATACCTGCTGAGTTGCTGCATGAGGAAACGGTAGCTCGCCATGTTTGCGTCTTTCGCGTCCTAGTCGCCAGATGACTGCTGGACCACTAAGGCCGAGTCGCCATAACACAAGATCCGGCGGATGCCAAGTTCTTTGGCAAGCCGGAGCCCGTGAATGAGCGCCTCGTACTTGGCAATGTTGTTGGAGGCGGCAAAGTGGATTTGTAGTGCATATTTTAGCTTGTCGCCTTGAGGAGAGGTGAGGACGACGCCGGCTCCCAAGCCGGTGCGCATCTTGGAGCCGTCGAAGTGCATCCACCAATGGGTGGAGTCAGGCGCTGGAGGCAGGTACTAGGTCTCGGCCCAGTCGACAAGGAAGTCGGCCAGTGCTTGTGACTTGATAGCGGTGCGGGGCTGGTAGTAGATGGTATAAGGAGCCAGCTCTACGGCCCACTTGGCCACTCGACCACAGGCATCTCACTACCGATGATCTCGGCAAGTGGGGCCATGCAGACCACCGTGATTGGATGCTCTTGAAAGTAAGGCTTCAATTTCTTGGCGGCAAAGTGTACGCCATAGCACATCTTCTAGTAGTGGGGGTAGTTCTACTTGGAGGTCGACAGTACCTCGCGCAGATAATATACCGGTCTCTGGACAGGCAGTGCCTTGCCTTCCTCCTTGCGCTCCACTACAATGACTATGCTGACTACTCGGCTGGTGGCGGCGATGTACAGGAGCATAGGCTCCTTGGGAGTCGGAGCCGCCAGGACGGGTGGAGTAGTCAGCATCTTCTTCAATTGGTGAAAAGCTTCGTCTGCCTTATGGTTCCACTCAAAAAAAGTGGTCTTCTTCATGAGTTGGTATAAGAGGAGAGCTTTCTCGCCCAGCCAACTGATGAATCGACTGATGGACGCTAAGCAGCCGGTGAACTTCTGCACATCCAGCAGTCGGCCTGGCACCTCCATTCTCTAAATGGCCTTGATTTTTACTGGGTTGCATTCTATGCCGTGTTCAGAGACCAGGAAACCTAGCAGCTGGCCGGCTAGTACTCCGAAGACGCACTTCTCGGGGTTGAGCTTGATCTGGAACCGGCGCAGGTTCTCAAAGGTCTCCTTGAGGTCTTCCAGCAGCGTTCCACGCTTCTCTGTCTTCACCACCACGTCATCCACATAGACTTTGGCATTCCTGCCGAGCTGCTTGAGGAGACACTTCTGCATGCAACGCTGAAAGGTGGCGCCGACATTCCTCAAGCCGAACATCATGGTGAGATAGCAGAATGCTCCAAATGGCGTGATGAAGGCGGTCTTCAATCTGTCAGCCAGGTTCAGCTTGATCTGGTGTTATCCTAAGTATGCATCCAAGAAACTCAACAACTCGCATCCGGCAATGGAGTCTATCACCTGATCGATTCTTGGTAGAGCAAATGGGTCCTTGGGGCAGGCCTTGTTGAGGCTCGTGTAGTCAATACACATTCGCCACTTCTTGTTCTTCTTTAGTACTAGGACCGGATTTGCCAGCCATTCCGGAAAGAAAACTTCCATAATGAAGCCGGCTGCTAGGAGTCGGGCTATCTCTTCTCCGACAACTCTTCTCTTCTCTTCTCTTCTGATAAGCGGCGTAGGGGCTGTCTGACCGGCTTTGCATCAGATCGGACATGTAACTTGTGCTCGGCGAAATCCGTCGGTACACCTGGCATGTCTTTGGGAGACCATGCGAAGATGTCCCGATTCTCACGGAGGAAATCGACGAATTCGCCTTCCTATTTGCTATCGAGGTTTGCACCTATGACAGCGTACCTCTCTGGGTGCTCCGGATCCAAGGGTATCTTCTTTGTCTGTTTGGCCGGCTTGAACGAACCTTCGGCTTCCGACTCCTTCGGGTCGGGCGATATCTTCGGCTGCTTGCCGGCCATCGCCACAACTCGTTCAAGGAGTCGCTTCTCGGCTACAATCACCAGTGACTCGGCCAGCCGGCTGCTCTCGGCCGTGCAAGCGGACGACTTCCGGTAGTCGCCGGCCACGGTCAGAATTCCCCTGGAACTGGGCATCTTCATCTTGAGGTAGTCGTAGTGGGGGACCTCCATGAACTTGGCCAAGGCGGGTCAGCCAAGCAGCGCATGGTATGGGATCTCAAGATCCACCACCTCAAACCAAACGGACTCTCTTCCGAAGTGATCTTTGTCCCCAAAGAGGACGTCCATCAGGATCTTGCCGATTGGTGAGCAGGAAAGCCCAGGTACAATGCCGTGGAACACATTCCGACTGTTCTGAAGCTGTCTTTGCTTGATTCCTAACTTCTCCATGGTGTCCTTGTACAGGATATTGATGTTGCTGCCTCCGTCTATCAGAATTCACGAGAAACGCGCGGCCTGTTTATCCGTAGCAAAGGTGGCGTCCAGGACCAAGGCGTAGGAGACCGGACTCGGCATCACTTCTGGGTGGTCGGCCCTGCTCCAGCTGATGGGCTTCTCAGACCAGTGCATGAACTCTGGCATCTCTGAGGCTACTGCGTTCACCTCTTGTCGCTGCAGCCGCCTGCTGCGTCGATCATCAGCCATGCTGGTGAACACCACGTAGGCTCCATGCTCTTCAGGGTATTCGTCTTGTACTGCGCCGACTGGCCTGACTGCCGGCTGCTGGGGCGGAGGCGGAGGCGGCTGCCCAGCAGGTGGGGGTGGCAGGAGGACGTCTCCCTTGGCGATCCTGGTGAGCCAGTGGCACTTCCGGGTGGTGTGATTCGACGGCTTCGCGCCGCTGTGGAACTTGCAAGGCCCTTCCAAGGTCTGCTCGTAGGAGAAGGCCGGCAAGCAGTTTGGCTTGCCGCCTTTTTGTCGCTTGGGCGGAGGCTGCTCTTCTGGCTACTGGGCTTCAACGGTCGCGACCTGCCGGCTGCTGGAAGCCGGCTGCGAGGCCTTGCGCTTGTTGTCGCCCTGCTGTTGTCGCCAGCCGGCATCTGCCGCCGGAGTTCTTGGAGCTTGAGGAACCACTTTGCCAGTCGTGCTGATTTGAATTTCCGCCTTCATGGAGGAGTCGGCCATGGCATACTTGTCTGCTATGATCAGCAGCTCGTCGAGGGTTTCTGGCTCGTCGCAGAGGAGCTTGTGCTTGAGGAGGGTGCCTTCTCGGCACCCGGCTGTGAAGTACTCGATGGCCTGCACCTCGCGCACGCCCTCGCAGGAGTTCTGGAGCTCGGCCCAACGCGTGAGGTAGTCGCGAGTCGACTCGTCAGGACCTTGCACGCACAAGGAGAGCTGATGAGGCTTGGGAGGACGCTTGTACGTGCTGGTGAAGTTGCGGACGAACGCTTCGGTGAAGTCGACCCAGCTGTTGATGCTGCGGGGCTTCTGGCTGTTCAACCATGTCTGGGCCGTGCCCTGGAGCATGAGCGGAACGTACTTTACGGCAACACGCTTGTTTCCGTTTGCTATGCTGACAGCCGTGGAGTAGTCGACTAGCCAGTCTTCCGGCTTCATAGAGCCGGTATACTTGGGCGTGTCTCTTGGGAGCGTGAACCCTCTGGGAAAGGGCTCGTCCTGAATGCGGGGCCCGAAACAAGGCGGACCGAGCTCGTCTTCTTCTTCCAGCGCCAGGGACCGGTGAAGTCGGTCGATCCGGTGGCGGGCGTCATTCTCTCCAACTCCCTCTGGGCGGCCAAGGCGGTCACCGAGTGTCGGATGATCAACAGGCGGCGGGGAGACTCGCCTCTCCTTGCAGGGAGGCAGACAGTTGTCTCGTTGTTCCACTACTCTTGGCCGGCCGTCTCGGTCGCGCTCTATGGTAATCCGAGTCCGACTGTGGCTGATAGCCGGCTCCTTGTCCTTTCTTCCTCGGGCACCGCCAGTCGGTGTCCGAGACGTCACACCTTGATCTCGGTGCGTGTCGTCGTTTGGCAGCTGTGGCGCCTTCGTGCGGCAGCTGGCCTCGCTCTGCGCGGCGGCCGTGTCGAGGAGCCGCTGGACTCGCTCCATCATGAGGCGGCGCTCTTTGCCCTTGAAATTGTCCAGCTCATCCGCCGCTGCCTGAGCGGCTTGGTTGTTCTCCGCTAGGGTGGTGTACACGGGGCGGCTAGCCCCAAATAGGCTGGCGATGGCTACGCCGCGCTGCTGGACCGCGCCAAGGTGGCTGGGCCCTGCCGGGGACGGCGAGCCGCCAACAGCGCGATCCATCTCCCGCTGGTAAGCTTCTGACAAGCGTCTAATGCTGGCCAGCTTCTTCGCGCCTTCAACAAGCTGAAGGCAGCGCGGTTCTAACATCTCTGCGTCAGCATCTTCCGGGATGGGTGCAGTTAGGTCTTGCAGCGCCGTGCCGAGCGAGTCGGGCGCTCCTCCGCCAAGGAACTCGTCATGAGTGATGACTAGCACCTCGGCGACGGTGCTTCTATTGCTCTCTGCGTGGGGGAGAGGCTCGTCGTAGACCACTACATTGGTGGGGAACGCGTCGATCGACGCGGTGTCGGAGTCGACCAGCATCGGGTCGGTGGAGCCTACGGACTCCAAGTCTACGGCAGGCTCGCCGGAAATGTGGAGTTGATCGAGGAGGCCCGCGAGGAGGTTCTCAGGGCCGCCCGCGCCTGCGTCGGACGCAGGTTCGTCGGAGAGGCGGACCTCGCCGACAAGTTCGGCCAAGGAGCTGGCTGCGCAGGCGATCTCAACGCCGCGCAGTGCGTCGATGCAGACTTCATCTGGCGTGCCTGGCTGGCCGCGCTCGCCATGGAGGAAGTGGGTTCCCGTCCAGAACAGATCTCCGGACGGCGGTGCACCACGCCCCATGGTGGGCGCCAAATGTCGGGGGTTTGGTGCGACATATGCCAACGGATGGCCTATCATGGTGGGGGCGAGTAGAATGTCGCCCGTGCCTGGAAACGGGATGAGGCGAAGACATGCACGCCGGCGAATCTTACCCAGCTTCAGGGCTCTCCGGGGAGATAACACCCCTACTTCTGCTCTGCGGGGTCTCCGCATGATCACTAAGGCCAAGTGTTTACAAGGTTGCTCCTTGAGCTGTTTCGGGTGGTAGGAGAGGGCAAGGCTAGCTCTCTCCTTCTCTCTGGTGTGGTCTAGAACTACGGGGGTCCAACCCTTTGCATGGGTGCCCTGGGGGTTTATATAGTCCTAACCCCTAGGGGTACAATGGTAATATGACTTGGCGCGGGCCCAGCCATCAGTGCTTTCGACCTCCGACTTCTCCGCCGACTGGTGGGGCCCGCCGACTGGTGGGCCCGCCGACTGGTCTGGTACGGAGCCGAAAGGCCGTGTTCGCCGCAGGCGGGTCTTGCCGGCTGCTGATTACTGTAGCCGTGCTCCTGATGACGCAAGCTTGGTCATGGGGTCGTGGCAACAGCCCCGCCGCCTGGCGGGCAATCACTATGGCCACTCCCCATCTCTTCTTGATTAATGGCGCGTGGGCCCCGGGGGAGGGCTCGGCCGACTCCCCCGGGCCGACTTCCGACGGGTCCGACTGGCGGTTCTCCCGCCGTCTCCCGAGGTCTCGCTGACTGGTGGGCCCTGCTGCCTCCAGGCCATACAGACAAGCCGTCGTGGGCGCAGGACTTGGTACAGTGGTGCTGATGTCAGGGCCGGCCTGGCAACAGTGCCACGCCAGAGGGAGATCTTCCCAAGTACGGCGTGCTGTAGCCATGCCTGCCCTTGGTAAGGGGCGGGGGGTGGGCTTTACTGTAGCCACGCCCCTGCTCCGTCCCCTTTGATGAGGTCACGGTTTGTTGGAGTCGCCGGCCGATTCCCCAAAGCCGGTTTCTCTGGAAGTTGCCCCTGGGACTCGGCCTTGAGCGGGCAGTCGGCCACCTCGCCGTAGACTCCCCAAGAGGCGGCTCTTCGCCCTGGGGTCTTGAGGGGCGCAGCCTGCCCCGATGTCTTGAAAGGTTATGGGGCTCGGGTTTGCCTACCCATGTACCATTACTCCGACAAGCCTTGTATACCAACTCCTGGTAGTTGTTAAATGTTGCCACCATTAACTGCATACTCATCTCATCATTCAGCCCTTCCATAAACTTCTCCTGCTTCACGGTATCTGTGGCCACATCATCTGGGGCATAGCGGGCTAACTTACTGAACTCATCCACGTACTGCCCCACAGTATGGTTTCCCTGGCGTAAGTTGCAAAACTCACGCTTCTTCATGCTCATAGCTCTAGTTGAGACATGTGTAGTGCGGAATGCTTGTTGAAACTACTCCCAAGTGACATTGTCTATGGGGAAAGTGGCTGTGTAATTCTCCCACCATGAGGATGCGGGTCCATCCTATTGATGTGCAGCAAAACGCACCTTCTCTGCATCTGTGCAACCTTCGGTGGTCAACTCCCTTCCAATCATACAGAGCCAGTCATCAGCAACTATTGGCTTAGTGCTACTGGAAAACATCGGTGGTTGCAACCTCAGTAAACAAGCTAAGTTGTCAACTGGGGGGTGGTGGTGATGGGTTGTTGTTGTTGTTGTTGTTGTTGTTGTTGTTGTTGTTGTTGTTGTTGTTGTTGTTTCCTTGATTCTGGACTAGCAACTGCATCGGGGTATTTTGCTATTGGATCAATTGAGTGAGCTCCGGTGGGAAGACAAATCCGGGGTCACGTGTCGGAGGCATCCGATGGGTTTAGAGAGGAGAGATTTGAATAGAGTGAGGTCTAGTGAGAGAACACTACCCATATGCACATGAGACAAGCACATTCATATCACACCAATCAATTCAAACAAGGGCATACAATCGGGCTAACTATCATTACAAAAGTGCTCGGACTACTACTATATACATGGGGGAATACTACTAATAATATTGTGGTCATCTAGAAATTTTGATCGGTGAAAGACTCCATGATATCCGCTCCAGCTTCGTCTTCGTAATCATCATCACTACTGTCGGGGTCGGAGTCGGTGTCGTCGATGATGATGTAGTCCTTGGGATGGTCGTTATCTCCTCCTTGCACGGGGTCTCCCATGAATACTCCTAGCTTCCTTGTCAGGTCGTCATTCTTCTCCACTAGTATTGTGATTTCCTCCTCGTATCTGTCGCGTGTAGACTTGAGTTCCTATTCAAGATCCATGTTCCTAGTCATCAACTTCTTCAGATCTATCATGCTTGCGCACATCTGGTTCTCCTAGCGACGAATGTGCTGGTTTAACTCCTGGATGAAAGCTGCAATGGACATGTCCCTCTTGGTACTGATCATCTCCCATTGCTCATCTCGGCGCCCACATATCTGGTAGATGGTGTCCTTAAGATCCTTCTGATAAACTTCGCCGATGCGTTCCATTGGATGTGGGCTGCCATGCTCTTTCCTAGACTCCAGGTTGGTGCATCAAAGGAAAACTCTATGGGCTCAGTAACTGGCGTGAATGTCCTTCCTGGAACCTGAATGCGAATCATTCAACGCTCCTCTTCTGGTAAAGTGGCGGTATAGGTCCCGGTGAAGCTTGGTATTCCGATGTTCAGGTACCTAGTGACTTCCTTCAAGTGTCTCCCAAAAGGTGTGTCTTCATCCGGTTGTGCAAACTTGTTCCTTGAGTCTGCCATCCTATAGAGTGGAAAAAGGGAAAGGAGTCAGGAATGGGTAGAGAAGAGTGACCTATGGCTTATCTTAGTGGTCGTGTACTACATTCAGCATGTGCTCTGATACCATCTTGTAGCGATTTGACCTCAAACAGTCAAATCTCTGTGCATAAGTCTCATCCCTGGATCGGTAATGCTGACACACACAGTACTTCGAAGGATTTATAACAGAGTAGTAATCACACACTTATTACATCGATACTCTCAAGAGAGAACTTAAATAATATAGCTTAAGGCCATCTAAATAAGATAACAGCGGAAGATATAGCCGAGTGCACGACAAACGACCTAGCGCACCTTACTCTTCGTCTGAAAAGTCTGCAACATGATATGTTGCAGCCCGAAACGGGTCAGCACATGGAATATGCTGGCATGATAACACAATAGAGCAATGAACAAGTAAATTCTATCACTACATGCATATATGGCTGGTGGAGGCTCTATGGTTATAATGTTTTTGCGAAAAGCCAATTTTTCCCTACAACAAAGGAATATATTTTGTTTGACTATCATGGTAGTTGATAAACATTGAGAATGGTAACCCCATCTCAATCCCAATTAAGCAGTAATTAAAAACCAACAAATTAATTTAGAGTGATGAGATCAACATGATAATCCAAGGACCAGATAGTCAAGATGTCCATAACCGGGGACACGGCTAACCATGATTAGTTTGTACACTCTGCAGAGGTTTGAACACTTTTCCCCACAACACTTGATCTCCTCCATTGGATTTCTCACACTACAGGGTGTTTGAGAAACGGATGACCGAGACACAGTCTTTCAGAAACATTAACTCTTTACTCTGGGTGGATAGTTACACCTACTTTCCCCTACATCTGCTAGCCCACCACTGAAAGAGGTAATGCAACATACTCAACTATGCTAGACCCCATAATAGCTTGTGGCTGCACACGGAAGTTTCTAGCATGAATAATCTTATGATCCCTTTGAGCCTGGGTGGCGAACCAAAAGACAACACTGGTATATCCCCAGGTGCCCCCAACCAATCCACCCAGATGTGTATTTAAGTAGCCACCTTAAGTTCACTTTTAATTAACAATCTCACATCTGTCATGGATCACTAAAACCAAACCATGTCTACGAGCATAGCATGGCAACCTAAGAATAACGTAGAAGTAACTCCCAAGGGTTTGATAATAAAAGGCAATAGGTTCTACCTCATCATCTACTTCCCAAAACCCACATGTTAAAGGATCCTACTCATGCAATGTTTGAGGATTGTAGCTAATGCATAAAACCTGGGTAATAAAGGGGTATGATCAAAGTGTTACTTGTCTTGCTGACGATCTGCAAACCCTAGAGAATCATAGTAGCATGCTTCCCACTCCGGGTATTCTATCGCAAGCAAACAATAGCATACATAAGCACTCAAGCATAGGTGCAAGGGTAAAACTCAAGTAAGAAGATTAATCTGAAAGTTCAACTGAAGAGCTTTGATTTGCAAAAAGAATCGATCAAATCGGAGCTACGGAACTGAAACTACGATCAAAAGGACTTCGAAATCAAATCTTCTTGAAACCAAATTTTAAATTGTGAAAACAATGTTCAAGTTGTTAACCGAAAAGAGGGGCTCGAGACGAAGATTTTGGCGTTGGTTTCACTGGATTTGGACTAATGGTTAAAAAGTTGCGAGGGTTTGAAGATCAGGGGCTAATCTGCGATAAAAATAATTGCAGATAGGTCCCTGGCCGAAAAATAAAATCAAAGAAAAAGACTACGGCGCGAATGTCCGTTAACAGAGGCAAACGAACTAACGAACGACCGTTCGTAAAATAACCCTAACCAAAGAAAACCGAGAAAATATTAAAAAAACCAAACTAGGGTTTATAAAAACCGAACGGTTTTATACCTAAATCAAAAAAACCGGCGGCGACGACGAGGTTAACGGCGACGGCTAGAGGGCACGATTCGGCGGGCATGGCGGCGCAATCCGGTGGGCGTGGCGGCGGCTCCGGCGCACAGGTGGCTCGGCGAGGCGGCGGGGTTGCGCGGCGGCGGTGGCAGCGGAGCAGCAGCAGCGCGGGGCGCGGGCTGCGGCAGCGGCGGTGGTGGTGTGGGGCAGTGTGGAGGACGAGGGGTGGCGACGCCTGGGGTTTTAAAGGGGCCCCGGTGGGTGGTGGCTTGGGGGAGGGGGCGACGGGGCGGCTCGGAGCCGGACTCCGAGCAAAGTCTGCCGCGGGCACGGCGGCGCTCGGCGGGGAAGGGGAGCGCAGCGGGCCGGCTGGGCCTTTGGTCCAGTTCGGTTCGGGAAACTTTTTTAAATAAATTCCGCCAAAAAGGAAAAATCCTAAAGAAATATAAAAAAATTCTAAAAATGCCAAAAACAATTTTCACCGTCTAAATAAAATATTTAGAACAGAGTGAACATTTTTTGGCCTAAAATGTAATTTTTTAAATAATGCATATTTCTCTAATTCAAATAAAATAGCAATAAAATCCAATAAATTATTTATTTGATTTTAATATTTTTGCTCCAATATTTCTTTTTACTTTTGAGAAGTCATTTTATCTCCTCTCTTTTATTTTTATATTGGAAATATTTTGGAGAGGAAAATATTAAAACCAAAATGATCCTCTTTTCAAATTTGAGAAAAAAAATCAAATATGAAAATAGTGAAATCCCCAACTCTCTCCGTGGGTCCTTGAGTTGTTTAGGATTTCCATGATCAAAACCAAAATGCAATAAAATAAGATATGGATATGATGACCTATGTATAACATTCCAAATTGAAAATTTGGAATGTTACATACATGCTTATGGAAAAGAATTTGCATGACATCTTTTGTCCTACCCTCCCGTGGCAGCGGGTCCTATTGGAAACTAAGGGATATTAAGGCCTCCTTTTAATAGAGTACCAGACCAAAACATTAGCACTTAGTGAATACATGAACTCCTCGAACTACGGCCATCACCGAGAAGTTTCCCGACTATTGGCACTCCGGTGTTGCCAGATCATAACACGTAGTAGGTGACTGTAACTTGCAAGATTGGATCAAGAACACAAATATATTCATAAAACAAAATAGGTTCAGATCTGAAATCATGGCACTCTGGCCCTAGTGACAAGCATTAGGCATAGCAAAGTCATAGCAACATCAATCTTAGAACATAGTGGATACTAGGGATCAAACCCTGACAAAACTAACTCGATTACATGGCAAATCTCATCCAACCGATCACCGCCCAGCAAGCCTACGATGGGATTACTCACGCATGGCGGTGAGCATCATGAAATTGGTGATGGAGGATGGTTGATGATGACAATGGCGATGATTTCCCCTCTCCGGAGCGCAAAACGGACTCCAAATCTGCCCTCCCGAGGAAGAACACGAGGTGGCAGCGGCTCCGTATCGTAAAACGCAATGAATCCTTCTCTCTGATTTTTTTCTCCCCGAACGTGAATATATGGAGTTGGAGTTGAGGTCGGTGGAGGTTTGTGGGACCCACAAGGACAGAGGGTGCGCCCCAGGGGGGTGGGCGCGCCCTCCACCCTTGTGGACAGGGTGTGGGTCCCCTTCAGTTGATTCTTTCACCAATATTTATTTATTTATTCCAAAAATGATCTACATGATGTTTCAGGTCATTCCGGGAACTTTTATTTCTGCACAAAAATAACACCATGGCAATTCTGCTGAAAATAGCGTCAATCCGGGTTAGTTCCATTCAAATCATGCAAATTAGAGTCCAAAACAAGGGCAAAAGTGTTTGGAAAAGTAGATACATTGGAGACGTATCAACTCCCCCAAGCTTAAACCTTTGCTTGTCCTCAAGCAATTCAGTTGACAAACTGAAAGTGATAAAGAAAAACTTTTACAAACTCTGGTTGATCTTGTTGTTTTTTTTACTCTGTTTGATCTTGTTGTTGCAAATATGTAAAGCCAATATTCAAGTTTTCAGCAAAGATTATGAATTAACCATATTCACAATAACATTTTGGTCTCATATTTACTCATATCAATGGCATAATCAACTAGCGAGCAATAATAATAAACCTCGGATGACAATACTTTCTCAAAATAATCATCATATGCTATAACAAGATGGTATCTCGCTAGCCCTTTCTGAGACCGAAAAACATAAATGCAGAGCACCCCTAAAGATTAAGGACTGACTAAACATTGTAATTCATGGTAAAAGAGATCCGATCACAGTCATACTCAATGTAAATTAATAGCAATGCATGCGAATGACAGCGGTGCTCTCCAACTGGTGCTTTTTAATAAGAGGATGATGACTCAACATAAAAGTAAATAGATAGGCCCTTCACAGAGGGAAGCATGGATTTGTAGAGGTGTTAGAGCTCGCGTTTTTGAAATAGAGAGGAATAATATTTTGAGCAGCGTGCTTTCATTGTCAATATAACAACCAAGAGATCTCGGTATCTTCCATACTAGATACATTATAGGCAGTTCCCAAACAGAATGGCAAAGTTTATACTCCCCCACCACCAACAAGCACACTCCACGGCTAGTCCGAAACAACATGTACCATCCAACTAACAGCAGTCCTGGGGGAGTTTTGTTTGCAATTATATTCTGATTTGATTTGAGCATGGGACTAGACATCCCGGTTACCAGCCATTTTCTCGTGAATGATGAGCGGGGTCCACTCATCGTGAGAATAACCCACCTAGCATGGAAGATATTTACAACCCTAGTTGCTACATGAGCGATTCGAGCATACAAACATATTATCATTTGAAGGTTTAGAGTTTGGCAGATGCAAATTTACTTGGAACGGCAGGTAAATACCGCATATAAGTAGGTATGGTGGACTCATATGGAACAACTTTGGGTTTATGGAAGTGGATGCACAAGCAGTAATCCCGCTTAGTACAAGTGAAGACTAGAAAAAGACTGGGGAGTGACCAACTAGAGAGCGACAACATTCATAAACATGCATTGAGATTAACCAACATTGAGTGCAAGCATGAGTAGGATATAAATCACCATGAACATAAATATCTTAGAGGCTATGTTGATTTTGTTTCAACTGGATGCGTGAACATGTGCCAGGTCAAGCCACTCGAATCATTCAAGGGAGGATACCATCCTATCATACTATATCACAATCATTTTAAAAGCATGTTGGCATGCAAGGTAAACCATTATAAACTCCTAGCTAATTAAGCCTGGCATGAGTAACTATAATCTCTAATTGTCATTGCAAACATGTTTCATTGATAATAGGCTGAATCAGGAACCATGAACTAATCATATTTACAAAAACAAGATAGGTCAAGTTCATACCAACTTTGCCTCATCTCAGTCATTTCATCATATATCGTCATTATTTCCTTTCACTTGCATGACCGAACGGTGTGGATAATAATAATAGTGCACGTGCATTGGACTAATTAAGCTGGAATCTGCAAACATTCATTCAAAGGAGAAGACAAGGTAATATGGGCCCTTTGTTAGATCAACAATAATGCATATGAGAGCCACTCAATATTTTCATCATGGTCTTCTCTCGACCCCAAAGAAAAGAAAATATTTCAAAGAAAAACACTGAAATGTTTTTGGAGTTTTTGTTTTTCTGAAGAAAGTAAAACAAGAACGAGAAAAACTATTTACACGGGAAAGCTCCCAACAAGAAAAAGAAGAACGAGAAATATTTTTGGGTTTTCTTTGAATACTACTAAGCATGCATATAAAGGAAATAAACTACAACTATTTTTTTTGTTTTTTCTTAAGGTTTTTCGAACACACAAGAAGAACGTGAGAAAAAGAAATAAACTAACATGGATAATACAATGAAAAAGTATGAACACCGACAACTGAAATGAGCGTGTGAAGATGAGTGTAATGTCAGTGAGAAATGCGTACTCCCCCAAGCTTAGGCTTTTGGCCTTAGTTGGTCTAGGGCCACCACTGGCCCGGATGATATCGGAAAATCATAGTTGGGGTCATATTGTGCTGCAGCAGCTACTGCTTGGTGAGTTGCCTCCTGGAGTCGAGTGGCCTCCGCTGCTCTCTCATATTCGTTGGCGTCCTCTCTAGTTATAAAATATCTCCCATTTACCTGAAAGTTAAAGAAGGTAGGAGCAGGAAGGGTAATATGGACGGCACACCGTCTGTCAAAGATTAATCGGTACTGGAGGAACTGTTTGTTCCTCTCAAGAAACTGGTAGCGTACCATAGCATTATAATCAAGAAAACAAGGTGGCAACTCTATGTCATTCCCTCTAATGGGTACACCAAAATAATTAGCTACACGAGTTGCATAAATCCCACCAAATAAATCTCCCTCTTTAGCATTAAGATGTAACCTCCTCGCAATAATAGCCCCCAAGTTATATTGCTTATCACCTAACACCGCACACTTGAGGATACTAAGATCTGGAATGCAAAGGTGGCAGTGATCATGTTTACGGTTAATGCATCTGCCTATAAAGAGAGCAAAATAATGTATGACAGGAAAGTGAATGCCCTCTATGGTGGCTTGTGTGACATTTCTACTTTCTCCCATGTATATGCTAGCAAGGAAATCATTGTATTCAGAATTGTGAGGCTCACTAAGAATACCCATTGTGGAAATTTGCATGCATCACTAAAATCTTCTAAGTCCATGGTATAAGATTTATCATAGAGATCAAACATGACAGTATGAGTATTGCACTTAGATGAAAATTCAAACCTCCGCACAAAGGAATCGGTGAGGTAATAGTATTGTCGGCACTTATCTGATACGAAGTCCTTAAGATCAACATTCCGTACATACACATCAACTTCATCCTTGAAGCCTGCATGAACCATAAATTCATCCGACGACCATTCACAAGGCCCCACTTGAGCTTCCATTGGTTCTTCAAGGTCCGGCTCACGTATCGCGAGCCTCGGTGCTTGCTTCCTCGAAGAACCACCTTGGTACATTTTCCTAGACATTTTTCTTCCTCTGAAAAATTTCTGAAATTTTTAGTGAATCAAAATAAAAGTGAACTAAACTCAACAAAATTTATAGCAACTACTCCTACAAGTGCCTAGAGGCTATATCATGCATTAAAACTACTTTGGACCAAATAGATTTGACATGCAAGCTCAAGAAAAAGGTCACCACAACAACTAAAATTTGAAATAAATAAAGAACTAGAACAAAAAACTAATTGGACCATTGGAGGAGTCACCTACCGAAGAACAATCCCCAAAGCAGTTTTGTGAATGGAGGTTTGAGCAAGGAGATCGAAAATGACAGCAAAATAAGCAAGAACACGGGTTTGAGCTATGGGATGATAGTTTTTGGAGGAAGACGAAGTGGATGTGTACTGGAATAAGTGGAGGGGACCCACGTGGGACCCGCAAGGCAGGGGGTGCCCTCCACGCTTGTGGCCTACTGGTGAGCCCCCTGCCATGTTCTTAGTGCCAGAAATTCTCAAATATTCTATAAAAATTCATATTGAATTTTCAGGGCATTTGGAGAACTTTTATTTTTGGGACGTTTTTTATTGCATGGATAATTCAGAAAACAGACAGAAAATACTATTTTGCTTTATTTAATCTAAATAATTGATACCTCTTGAGCACTGCGTTGGTTTTCCCTTGAAGAGGAAAGGGTGATGTAGCAAAGTAACGTAAGTATTTACCTCAGTTTTTGAGAACCAAGGTATCAATCCAGTAGGAGGCCACACGCAAGTCCCTCGTACCTACACAAACAAATAAGAACCAGGGGTTGTCAATCCCTTCACGGTCACTTACGAGAGTGAGATCTGATAGAGATAATAATAATAAGATAATTTTTTTTGGTATTTTTATGATATAGATTGAAAGTAAAGATAGCAAAGTAAAATAGATTGGAAACTTATATGATGGAAAATAGACCCGGGGGCCATAGGTTTCACTAGTGGCTTCCTCAAGATAGCGTAAGAATTATGGTGGGTGAACAAATTACTGTCGAGCAATTGATAGAAAAGCGAATAATTATGAGAATATCTAGGCATGATCATGTATATAGGCATCACGTCTGCGACAAGTAGACCGACTCCTCCCTGCATCTACTACTATTACTCCACACATCGAGTGCTATCCAACATGCATCTAGAGTAGTAAGTTCATAAGAATAGAGTAACGCATTAGGTAAGTGTCGGTGTACTAAAGTAGGGGTACCTTAGTATCCCGAACTTGTGCACGGGCAGTCGCAGCACCCCGCGGCAAGGCTTGCCGGGTGACCGCCAAGGTCCTCCGTGGTTCCTTTGGAGCCATTCAAGGACAAAGTATTCAAGCCAAGGCGCAAGGCCCCCGGCAAGAGGAGCTTGCCGGGAAGGCCACTCGAAGCACAAAGACCCCGGCAAGAGGAACTTGCCAGGAAGTCCAACCCAGACATTTCGTAAAGCTTGCTGCGACGCGCTGCGCGTCCCGGCAAGACCCGGTGAGTGACAAGCTCCCGGACACGACAAGACCCGGTGAGCGACAAGTTCCCTGACGCAACAAGACAACATCTGCGGCAAGGCGCTTGCCGCGGCAAGCTACTGCTCCGCAGCCCGCGCTCCAGCTCACCCACCAACGTGTCGCTCTGGGACCATTCCTGGCGTACGTGGCGGGAGGCCGTGCAGCCAGGGGCATGCGGTGGCAAGCAGGCACTGACAAGATAGCCATCGTGGCAAACGGTGGCGCCGCTGACGGTCCCTTTCTGCACCGTCTAGGTGACACAGACAGGCATTTAATGCCTTTGTCCCTTGCCGTCAGGGTTAGGTATGATACAACTGTAGTAAGCGGTGGCGCCAACCACTACCTCTTTGACCATTTTACCCTCATCTCTGTTGCCACCAGTCGGTGACCCCTTTGACATATAAAAGGAGGCCCATGTCCAACAGGGGTGGGAGGGGGATCATTCTCACGCTCTGTCTCGCTAACCATCCAAGTGTACTGTAGCATTCGTCGCTCCCGAGCAAGAACACAATACAAACCAAAGCAGGAGTAGGGTTTTACGCATCCGTGCGGCCCGAACCTAGGTAAACCGATCACGTCGCTCGTGCGCTTCGCCTCGATCTGCTCTTCGTGCACACTCCGCCCCCTGCCGAACTGAAAAGGGGCCCCGGTCCGCCGTGGTCCCATATGTGTCCGTGGGGATCAGTCACCCCCGACATCTTTGGCGCGCCAGGTAGGGGTGCGTCGAGATTGTGCGAAACTGATCCGACCTTCGCACGAGCCAAATCTTCATCATCTTCATCAACATGCCGCCGAAAAAGAAGATTTCGGAGGCAGCGGCTCCGTCTGCGCCGAGCCCACCATCGCCGGAGCAAACGGCTGGTGGAGTAGGCGCCGGCGGAAGAATGGGCGCCGACGAGGAGGCTCATGGTGTTGCCAGGTCCAAGGACAAGGCTGCACCGCACATCGGCGGCGCGGTCGCCACCCACAACAACCGAGCGCACTCCAAGACCTCGGCGTCCGTACACGCACCGCGCCCATCCCAGGAAGCGCGAGACCAGCAGCGTCATGGTACTCACGGTACCATACGCTTGCTAGTCCAAGATCAAGCTGGTGGATCCCGGAGCGCTCAAGACCAGCATGCATGCCAACATGCTGGCACGAGCGTGGCACGGTCGCTTGGATGAGGTACTGCTCCTTCTAATGTAGTTAGAAGTCCGAGCATGTCTCGCTCCTTGCACCATTCACCGCCGCCGCCCGCCACACCCTTCGCTCCAGTCTATGGAGCGGAGGCAGTTCTCCCCACGGAACTCGTATACGGGTCGCCTCGAGTGCTCGCTTATGATGAGCTCAAGCAAGAGCAGCTGCGGCAAGATGACGCGCTACTCCTCGAGGAAGACCGTCTTCAGGCTGCTGTGCGAGCCGCTCGTTACCAGCAAGCTTTGCGCCGCTACCATAGCCGCAAAGTTAACGCCAGAAGTCTCAAGGAAGGCGACCTTGTTCTTCGGCGCGTTCAGTCCGCCAAGAATTCCAACAAGTTGACGCCGAAGTGGGAAGGCCCTTACCTGGTGAAACGAGTCACTAGGCCTGGCGCTGTCCGCCTTGAGACGGAAGATGGCATTCCGGTAAGCAACTCCTGGAATATTGACCATCTTCGTAAGTTTTACCCGTAAGGCGCGGTTGTCGGACCCGTTCCGGGAACCACCTTTTGTACAAAGTCTTGCCGCTGTTGCATGTAATCCTTTGTACAAAGCCGGGCGCAGATCCCGTGCATAAAGATTATGTGCTCAGCACACCTTGTCTATTTCATGCTTTTTAAATTTTGCATGTATTATCTGACATTTCGTGCAGCACTTACCCCCGGTAGGCAATAACGAGCCATAAGGCTCCATACTATTATTTCCTCTTCTTTCTTTTTCGCAAGGAAAGGGAGGTCCTCTCGCGCACAAGTTTGCCGGGGGGAAGGTAGAAGGTACGGTATGGACCAGGCGTTGTTCAAAAAGTTTTTGCCTTGCCGGGAAGCAAATAACAAAAAAGATAAGTTGCCAAAGTCTGAGCAATCAAATTTCCTTTAAATTTTTAAGTTATTTTCCTTGAACGGCCGCCCCTTGTATGGAAAACCTGTGCGCGGAGGAACCAACTCGTAGCTCGTTGCGCCCTTACTGTTGTTTCGAGTCCGCTCAACAACTTAAGTGAGCTGCGACTAGCTCTGCGACAAGGTTTCTTGCCGGCGCGGGCACAGCTAGTTGCGCCCTTACTGTTGTTTCGAGTCTGCTCAACAACTTAAGTGAGCTGCGACTAGCTCTGCGACAAGGTTTCTTGTCGGCCGCGACACTTACTGCAGGTTGCTGACGTTCCGCACTCAGCACTCGCGGCAAAGGTGCCCGCGCCGGCAAGTTCCCTAAAAGCGTAGCGTAAAAACATACAAAGGAAAGAGTCAGGTAAAGGAAATAACATAGCAATTACTACCTAATATAGAGTATATTACAGAATAACTTGTCGCATCTCTAACAGACTGTTTTTCATAACATGATTAACAGCGACAAGGAAAGAAAAAGATGGACGGCCTAGTCTACGCGGTCGCCTTCGACCCTCCTAATTCCGCTCACCCTGTCCACAATAGGTGCGACAAGGGCCTTGAGCTCCTCCAAATCAGCATCTGGTGGCAAGCTGCGGAAGACGTTGGTGAGGCGGAGACCTGGGTTGCGGAAGGCCACCTTCATCAGCACCTTCTGGAGAGCTCCCACGCAAATCTTGCGCGACTCGTCGGCAAGCTGCTTTGGGGTCTGCTCCCGGAGTCGCTGGAGCACCGTCGCCACGCCCTTGAAGAACAGAGTAAGCATGGCGCTGGATTGGAGGTTCTCGTCGGAGGAGTACCCGAGATCCACCATCCCCAACTGCGCCAGCTCCTTGTCGACATCCGTGGCGGCGTTCACCAGACCCTCCGTCCAGTGCTCCACGTTCTCCGACAAGGTCTTCTGGGCGGCAGCAGCATTCGCCAGTAGCACCTTGCCGGCCTCGACTTCCTCCTTCAAGGCCGTCTCCCGCTCCTTGGCAACATCCAGAGATTGCGTCAGAGCCGCCAGCTTTGCTTCGAGATCAGCTTTGGAATTCTTGGCGGCGTCCAATTCCTTGCCCTTCTCGGCGAAAAGGGCCTGCAGCTCTGAGTAACTGTTGGCGTCCTTCTCTCGCTCAAGTTTGAGCGCGGCAAGCTCGTCACCGCTCGCCTTGAGGCTCGCCTCCAGCTGCGTCACCTTCAGCTCCAGCTCGTTCTTGGCGGCCGCGGCGACTGCGGCGGCGTCTTCAGCGTGTCTACGGGCCCCGCCAACTGCCCGCTCGCGCGCGGCAAGTTCCTCCTCGTGGCTGTCGAGGTGGACCTTCCGCTGCGTCAAGTCACCCTCTTGCGAAGACAATCTCTCCGCGGCAAGGCATTGGCGCTCTTCGACGTCGGCCTTCTCGAGGAGGAAGGCCTGTTGCGCTTCAGCAAGATCTTCCCGCTCATTTGCCAGGGAGCGGAGAGCTTCCTGGTTGGCGCCTCGGAGCTCTTCTGCGCGCTTCTCGATATCAGCACCGGCCTTCGCGACGAGCGCCTCGCGGGACTCCAGCTTGGCCTACCGGGCGCGATAGAGCGCCACCAGCTTCCGCAGCAGGCGCTCCTCGTCAGGTTCTCCGCCGCTGCTACTTGGCGCATCAACCAGCTTCAGCCCGGCGGAGGCAAGCACCTCTCCGTCCAGCATCTCCCCCTCGATCAGCGCACTGGAACTTGACGCCCAGGGAAGGTTGATGAAGATGTCCTCGCCGGCCTTCAGGTAGACGCCAGGCTGGGGCTCATCGGAGCCTGGCGCGGAGGCTGCGGCGGAGGAGTCGGTGGTCGGAGCAGCGCCTGGCGCTCCTGCGGCCTCTGGGTCGTCAATACGACCGCCAGACTCCCCGCCCGTCTCCGCGGCGGCAGCCCTGGCGGCCTCCTCGCCGGCGCCGGCTGCGTCCTCGGCGGCGACTTCAGTCTCCATTGGCTCAGCGGCAGATGGACCTGATGACCGGAAGAGGGGAGAAGATTGAAGCAAAATTCGAGCAAAATCCAAGAGAATGATCAAGAAGATGAAGAAGCCAAGAGGAGTTTGGAAGCAAGGAAGTTACCTGTGCCAGGGTCTGCAGCTATGGTCTCCGTCGCCGGGGGGTCGCTGACACAATCCCTTGCTGGAGATCCCTCCCTTGCTAGGGGCTCCTCCCTTGCCGGAGCCTCCTCCCTTGTCGGGGGTTCTTCCCTTGCCGGAGTCTCCTCTCTTGCCGGGGGCTCCTCCCTTGTCGGAGTCTCCTCCCCTGCCGGAGACCTCTCCCTCGCTGGAGGACTCTCCCTTGGCGCTTTGGGAGCGGTCTCCAGGCTCTCCTGGCGAGGCTGCTCTGCTCCTGCACAAGTCAACATCAAGTATCAGCACAACCAGGATCTTCATACGCGCCCAACAGCGGAAACAAACAAGGCACTTACGCTGGGGGCTGCTCTGAAGATCAGCCGCCGGGTCCGATGGGTTTGTCTCAGGCACGTCCCCTGTTGACGCAGTGGGTTCATCCTCGATGACGATCATCGACACCTTGGCTCTCTTTGCTGCTCTCTGCGCTAGAGTCCTAAAAAGGAACAGATACAGATGAAGGCAAGTGAGAAACAAGACAAGACAAAAATAGCATAAATCAAAGAACTGCAAGTACAATAAGAAGAACTTACTCCTCTTCCTCTTCCTCATCGGAGCTAAACGCAGAGAAGTCAAAAACCGGCCCGCGTCTGGCGTGGGAAGGTGGAGGAGTAGGCTCCCTTGGTCGCTTGGTGGGAGCAGAAGCGGCAGTCCGGGAAGACCCCGCTCCAGTCGAAGCAGCATGGGGCACTCTCGCGGCAATGGTGCTTGCCGTGGTGGAGCGCATCGCGCGGCGCGGCGACTGCCGGCCCGCCTGCTGCCTCGCTACATTCCTGGCCTTGCGGAGACGCCTTCTCGGTGGAGACGGAGACGCTGCTGGCGGCGTGCTGTCGGAGGACGAAGTGGAGGAGGAATCGATCTCCAAAGAGCCACTCACATCATCAGCAGGCTCGCTCGGTTCGGCGTCATGCCCGGCAACCTGGCTCGGTTCGGCATCGCGCCCGGCAACCTCCTTCTTGCCGGGAAGATCCTTTTTGCCGGCAAGATCCTCCCGCTCGGCACGGTTTGCCGCCTCTGCCTCCTCCAAGGTGAAGCCGAACTCGCCCGCCGCGGTAGCTGCCGCCGCCTCTTCCAACCTGGTGGCGATGTACGCCAACTCCGCCTCGGTGGTGTCGTGGGTGAGGCCGTCCTTCTTGTCAGCGCGGATTGGTACTTCCACCAAGTCGTCGAAGAACTGCTGCACAACCTCATCTTCTAGCTCTTGCCATGTTGGCACGATTCCGTGCGAATCGCACAGTGGCATCATCGCCCTGATGCGGTCGAGCGCCGAAATGTTGCACAAAGGGACGACGCCCTGCGGCAACCTGAAGACCTCGGGGTGATCTGAATCGTACTTGAAGAGCTCCTGCAGTATTCCGTTGAGCTCAAGGACGGTGAAATTGTAGTTGAGGCCGGGGTGCAGCCTCATGACATCTGCCGCGTTCTTGAACTCCCAAGCAGGCCTCCCCCGTTCCTGCAGGGGAGCGATGCAGCGACGAAGAAAGTCTGCGCCGACGGCCCCTACAGTGAGTCCGGCAAGCTTGAGGCGCTGGATCCTGGTGACGGCAATCTTCAGCCCGCTGTCCTCCGGGGCCATGTCGCTCCAGTCACTGCCGCGCACTGCTGCTGCTTGACACCGGGCGGTGAATGGCTGCGGGCTCTCCTCGACAATCCAACACCAATCCGCTCTCCACTCCTCCCACTTGCCGCGGAACTCCCCCTCCAGATAAGATTTCCTTCTTGCCGAACCTTGAGATCCAGGCGATTCCGCCGGACAGAGGCTCTCCTCTCTCTACCCGAGGAATGAAAAAGTGGCGAAAAAGGGCTACGCTAGGGTGGACTCTGACAAAGTTCTCGCAAAGGTGTGCGAAAACGGCCATGGTGAGGACGGCGTTGGGAGTGAAGTCAAGGAGGCAGAGATTGTATGTGTTCATAATATCACAGAAGAACTCGGAAAAAGGGCGGGCAGAGCCCGCAGTAGAAGAAGACGGCAAAGAAAGGGTACCCGTCCGGAGCCATCGCGTGAGCGGCGGCCGGGAGCACCATGGTCCGCGGGTGAGTTCGCGTCTCCGTCGCCCAAAAGAGATAATAGTACTCCCGCAGCCCCTTCGCGTCGAGCTTGGGGGGGAAATGGCTCGCTTCCTCCGCAGCGCCGCGAGCCGCTGCGCCTCGGTCGACTTCACGGCCTTCCCGTTGTCGCCCTTCGGAGCCATGGCGGAAGCAGTGGAGGAGGTCGACGGCGTGGTGGTGCTGGTGGCAATGTGGGGGGCAGGTCTCTGCGCTGTGTGTGCTTTGGGAAGATGGAGGCGGGGTGGAGTTTTTCAAGATTGGAGCGGAATGGGGGCGAGTGGGCGCACTACCCCTGCTTCCCTTTGCTTATAAAGGGGGGAGGTGGCGGACGTTCCGCCTTTCCTAATAAACAACCACCCACGACGTGACGCATGCACGCGGGGCTTAGCCCCGCGCACGCCGCTCACGTCACGCACGATGCCGCGTTCGACGCGTGCCGCTCGGGGAGGGCGCGGTGAATGCGGAGTCAGATACGGCGTGACCCAGGCCGTGCGTGCCCGTGCACTGTTTTGGGCCTGGCCCAACAGCGCTCGGCACCATGTATGGCCTAGGCCCGGGGGCTCCTGTCGGTGTACTAAAGTAGGGGTACCTTAGTATCCCCAACTTGTGCACGGGCAGTCACAGCACCCCGCGGCAAGGCTTGCCGGGTGACCGCCAAGGTCCTCCGTGGTTCCTTTGGAGCCATTCAAGGACAAAGTATTCAAGCCAAGGCGCAAGGCCCCGGCAAGAGGAGCTTGCCAGGAAGGCCACTCGAAGCACAAAGACCCTGGCAAGAGGAGCATGCCGGGAAGTCCAACCAAGACATTTCGTAAAGCTTGCTGCGACGCGCTGCGTGTCCCGGCAAGAACCGGTGAGCGACAAGCTCCCGGACGCGACAAGACCCGGTGAGCGACAAGCTCCCGGACGCGACAAGACAACATCCGCGGCAAGGCGCTTGCCGCGGCAAGCTACTGCTCGGCAGCCCGCGCTCCAGCTCACCCACAACGTGTCGCTCTGGGACCGTTCCTGGCATACGTGGCGAGAGGCCGTGCAGCCAGGGGCATGCGGTGGCAAGCAGGCGCTGACAAGATAGCCATCGTGGCAAACGGTAGCGCCCCTGACGGTCCCTTTCCGCACCGTCTAGGCGACACAGACAGGCATTTAATGCCTTTGTCCCCTGCCATCAGGGTTAGGTATGATACAACTGTAGTAAGCGGTGGCGCCAACCACCACCTCTTTGACCATTTTACCCTCATCTCTGTTGCCACCTGTCGGTGACCCCTTTGACATATAAATCCCACCAAATTAATCTCCCTCTTTAGCATTAAGATGTAACCTCCTCGCAATAATAGCCCCCAAGTTATATTGCTTATCACCTAACACCGCACACTTGATGATACTAAGATCTAGAATGCAAAGGTGGCAGTGATCATGTTTACGGTTAATGCATCTGCCTATAAAGAGAGCAAAATAATGTATGACAGGAAAGTGAATGCCCTCTATGGTGGCTTGTGTGACATTTCTAGTTTCTCCCATGTATATGCTAGCAAGGAAATCATTGTATTTAGATTTGTGAGGCTCACTAAGAATACCCATTGTGGAAATTTGCATGCATCACTAAAATCTTCTAAGTCCATGGTATAAGATTTATCATAGAGATCAAACATGACAGTATGAGTATTGCACTTAGATGAAAATTCAAACCTCCGCACAAAGGAATCGGTGAGGTAATAGTATTGTCAGCACATATCTGATACGAAGTCCATAAGATCAACATTCCGTACATACACATCAAATTCATCCTTGAAGCCTGCATGAACCATAAATTCATCCGACGACCATTCACAAGGCCCCACTTGAGCTTCCATTGGTTATTCAAGGTCCGGCTCACGTATCACGAGCCTCGGTGCTTGCTTCCTCGAAGAACCACCTTGGTACATTTTCCTAGACATTTTTCTTCCTCTGAAAAATTTCTGAAATTTTCAGTGAATCAAAATAAAAGTGAACTAAACTCAACAAAATTTATAGCAACTACTCCTACAAGTGCCTAGAGGCTATATCATGCATTAAAACTACTTTGGACCAAATAGATTTGACATACAAGCTCAAGAACAAGGTCACCACAACAACTAAAATTTTAAATAAATAAAGAACTAGAACAAAAATCTAATTGGACCATTGGAGGAGTCACCTACCGAAGAACAATCCCCCAAAGCAGTTTTGTGAATGGAGCTTTGAGCAAGGAGATCGAAAATGATAGCAAAATAAGCAAGAACACGGGTTTGAGCTGTGGGATGATAGTTTTTGGAGGAAGACAAAGTGGTTGTGTACTAGAATAAGTGGAGGGGACCCACGTGGGACCCGCAAGGCAGGGGGTGCCCTCCTCCCTTGTGGCCTACTGGTGAGCCCCCCTGCCGTGTTCTTGGTGCCAGAAATTCTCAAATATTCTATAAAAAATCATACGGAATTTTCAGGGCATTTGGAGAACTTTTATTTTCGGGACATTTTTTATTGCATGGATAATTCAGAAAACAGACAGAAAATACTATTTTGCTTTATTTAATCTAAATAATTGGTACCTCTTGAGCACTGCTTGGTTTTCCCTTGAAGAGGAAAGGGTGATGTAGCAAAGTAACGTAAGTATTTACCTCAGTTTTTGAGAACCAAGGTATCAATCCAGTAGGAGGCCACACGCAAGTCCCTCGTACCTACAAAAACAAATAAGAACCAGGGGTTGTCAATCCCTTCACGGTCACTTACGAGAGTGAGATCTGATAGAGATAATAATAATAAGATAATTTTTTTTTGGTATTTTTATGATATAGATTGAAAGTAAAGATAGCAAAGTAGAATAGATTGGAAACTTATATGATGGAAAATAGACCCGGGGGCCATAGGTTTCACTAGTGGCTTCCTCAACATAGCGTAAGAATTATGGTGGGTGAACAAATTACTGTCGAGCAATTGATAGAAAAGCGAATAATTATGAGAATATCTAGGCATGATCATCTATATAGGCATCACGTCTGCGACAAGTAGACGGACTCCTCCCTGCATCTACTACTATTACTCCACACATCGAGCGCTATCCAGCATGCATCTAGAGTATTAAGTTCATAAGAACAGAGTAACGCATTAGGTAAGTGTCGGTGTACTAAAGTAGGGGTACCTTACTATCCCGAACTTGTGCACGGGCAGTCCCAGCACCCCGCGGCAAGGCTTGCCGGGTGACCGCCAAGGTCCTCCGTGGTTCCTTTGGAGCCATTCAAGGACAAAGTATTCAAGCCAAGGCGCAAGGCCCCGGCAAGAGGAGCTTGCCGGGAAGGCCACTCGAAGCACAAAGACCCCGGCAAGAGGAGCTTGCCAGGAAGTCCAACCAAGACATTTTGTAAAGCTTGCTGCGACGCGCTACGCGTCCCGGCAAGACCCGGTGAGCGACAAGCTCCCAGACGCGACAAGACCCAGTGACCGACAAGCTCCCGGACGCGACAAGACAACATCCGCGGCAAGGCGCTTGCCGCGGCAAGCTACTGCTCCGCAGCCCGCGCTCCAGCTCACCCACCAACGTGTCGCTCTGGGACCGTTCCTGGCGTACGTGGCGGGAGGCCGTGCAGCCAGGGGCATGCGGTGGCAAGCAGGCGCTGACAAGATAGCCATCGTGGCAAACGGTGGCGCCCTTGACGGTCCCTTTCCGCACCGTCTAGGCGACACAGACTGGCATTTAATGCCTTTGTCCCCTGTCGTCAGGGTTAGGTATGATACAACTGTAGTAAGCGGTGGCGCCAACCACCACCTCTTTGACCATTTTACCCTGATCTCTGTTGCCACCTGTCGGTGACCCCTTTGACATATAAAAGGAGGCCCATGCCAACAGGGATGGGAGGGGCATCATTCTCACGCTCGGTCTCGCTAGCCATCCAAGTGTACTGTAGCATTCATCGCTCCCGAGCAAGAACACAATACAAACGAAAGCAGGAGTAGGGTTTTACGCATCCGTGCGGCCCGAACCTGGGTAAACCGATCGCGTCGCTCGTGCGCTTCGGCTCGATCTGCTCTTCGTGCACTCTCCGCCCCCTGCCGAACTGAAAAGGGGCCCCGGTCCGCCGTGATCCCATAGGTGTCCGTGGGGATCACTCACCCCCGACATCTTTGGCGCGCCAGGCAGGGGTGCGTCGAGATTGGGCGAACCTGATCCGACGTTCGCACGAGCCAAATCTTCATCATCTTCATCAACATGCCGCCAAAAAAGAAGATTTCGGAGGCAGCGGCTCCGTCTGCGCCGAGCCCACCATCGCCGGAGCGAACGGCTGGTGGAGTAGGCGCCGGCGGAAGAACGGGCGCCGACGAGGAGGCTCATGGTGCTGCCAGGTCCAAGGACAAGGCTGCGCCACACGTCGGCGGCGCGGTCGCCACCCACAACAACCGAGCGCACTCCAAGACCTCGGCGTCCGTACACGCACCGTGCCCATCCCAGGAAGCGTGAGACCAGCAGCGTCATGGTACTCACGGTACCATACGCTTGCTGGGCCAAGATCAAGCTAGCGGATCCCGGAGCGCTCAAGACCAGCATGCATGCCAACATGCTGGCACGAGCATGGCACGGTCGCTTGGATGAGGTACTGCTCCTTCTAACGCAGTTAGAAGTCCGAGCATGTCTCGCTCCTTGCACCGTTCACCGCTGCCGCCCGCCACACCATTCGCTCCAGTCTATGGAGCGAAGGCAGTTCTCCCCATGGAACTCGTATATGGGTCGCCTCAAGTGCTCGCTTATGATGAGCTCGAGCAAGAGCAGCTGCAGCAAGATGACGCACTGCTCCTCGAGGAAGACCGTCCTCAGGCTACTGTGCGAGCCGCTCACTACCAGCAAGCTTTGCGCCGCTACCATAGCCGCAAAGTTAACGGCAGAAGTCTCGAGGAAGGCGACCTTGTTCTTCGGCGCGTTCAGTCCGCCAAGAATTCCAACAAGTTGACGCTGAAGTGGGAAGGCCCTTACCGGGTGAAACGAGTCACTAGGCCTGGCGCTGTCCGCCTTGAGACCGAAGATGGCATTCCGGTGAGCAACTCCTGGAATATTGACCATCTTCGTAAGTTTTACCCGTAAGGCGCGGTTGTCGGACCCGTTCCGGCAACCACCTTTTGTACAAAGTCTTGCCGCTGTTGCATGTAATCCTTTGTACAAAGCCGGGCGCAGATCCCGTGCATAAAGATTATGTGCTCAGCACACCTTGTCTATTTCATGCTTTTTAAATTTTGCATGTATTATCTGACATTTCGTGCAGCACTTACCCCCGGTAGGCAATAACGAGCCATAAGGCTCCATACTATTATTTCCTCTTCTTTCTTTTTCGCAAGGAAAGGGAGGTCCTCTCGCGCACAAGTTTGCCGGGGGGAAGGTAGAAGGTACGGTATGGACCAGGCGTTGTTCAAAAAGTTTTTGCCTTGCCGGGAAGCAAATAACAAAAAAGATAAGTTGCCAAAGTCTGAGCAATCAAATTTCCTTTAAATTTTTAAGTTATTTTCCTTGAACGGCCGCCCCTTGTATGGAAAACCTGTGCGCGGAGGAACCAACTCGTAGCTCGTTGCGCCCTTACTGTTGTTTCGAGTCCGCTCAACAACTTAAGTGAGCTGCGACTAGCTCTAAGACAAGGTTTCTTGCCAGCGCGGGCACAGCTAAGTTCGCCCATACTGTTGTTTCGAGTCCGCTCAACAACTTAAGTGAGCTGCGACTAGCTCTGCGACAAGGTTTCTTGTCGGCCGCGGCGCTGCCTGCAGGTTGCTGACGTTCCACACTCAGCACTCGCGGCAAAGGTGCCCGCGCCGGCAAGTTCCCTAAAAGCATAGGGTAAAAACATACAAAGGAAAGAGTCAAGTAAAGGAAATAACATAGCAATTACTACCTAATATAGAGTATATTACAGAATAACTTATCGCATCTCTAACAGACTGTTTTTCATAACATGATTAACAGCGACAAGGAAAGAAAAAGATGGACGGCCTAGTCTACGCGGTCGCCTTCGACCCTCCTAATTCCGCTCACCCTGTCCACAATAGGTGCGACAAGGGCCTTGAGCTCCTCCAAATCAGCATCTGGCGGCAAGCTGCGGAGGACGTTGGTGAGGCGGAGACCTGGGTTGCGGAAGGCCACCTTCATCAGCACCTTCTGGAGAGCTCCCGCGCAAATCTTGCGTGACTCGTCGGCAAGCTGCTTTGGGATCTGCTCCCGGAGTCGCTGGAGCGCCGTCGCCACGCCCTTGAAGAACAGAGTAAGCTTGGCGCTGGGTTGGAGGTTCTCGTCGGAGGAGTACCCGAGATCCACCATCCCCAACTGCGCCAGCTCCTTGTCGACATCCGTGGCGGCGTTCACCAGACCCTCCGTCCAGTGATCCATGTTCTCCGACAAGGTCTGCTAGGCGGCACCAGCATTCGCCAGCAGCACCTTGCCGGCCTCGACTTCCTCCTTCAAGGCCGTCTCCCGCTCCTTGGCGATGTCCAGAGATTGCGTCAGAGCAGCCAGCTTCGCTTCGAGATCAGCGTTGGAATTCTTGGCGGCGTCCAATTCCTTGCCCTTCTCGGTGAAAAGGGCCTGCAGCTCTGAGTAACTGTTGGCATCCTTCTCTCGCTCAGGTTTGAGCGCGGCAAGATCGTCACCGCTCGCCTTGAGGCTTGCCTCCAGCTGCATCACCTTCAGCTCCAGCTCGTTCTTGGCGGCCTCGGCGACTGCGGTGGCGTCTTCAGCTTGTCTAAGGGCCCCGCCAACTGCCCGCTCGTGCGCGGCAAGTTCCTCCTCGTGGCTGTCGAGGTGGACCTTCCGCCGCGTCAAGTCACCCTCTTGGGAAGACAATCTCTCTGCGGCAAGGCGTTGGCGCTCTTCGACGTCGGCCTTCTCGAGGAGGAAGGCCTGCTGCGCTTCAGCAAGATCTTCCCGCTCCTTTGCCAGGGAGCGGAGAGCTTCCTTGTTGGCGCCTCGGAGCTCTTCTGTGCGCTTCTCAATATCAGCACTGGCCTTCGCGACGAGCGCCTTGCGGGACTCCAGCTTGGCCTGCCGGGCACGGTAGAGCGCCACCAGCTTCCGCAGCAGGCGCTCCTCTTCAGGTTCGCCGCTGCTGCTGCTTGGCGCGTCGACCAGCTTCAGCCCAGCGGAGGCAAGCACCTCTCCGTCCAGAATCTCCCCCTCGATCGGCGCCCTGGAACTTGACGCCCAGGGAAGGTTGATGAAGATGTCCTCGCCGGCCTTCAGGTAGACGCCAGGCTGGGGCTCATCGGAGCCTGGCGCGGAGGCTGCGGCGGAGGAGTCGGTGGTCGGAGCAGCGCCTGGCGCTCCTGCGGCCTCCGGGTCATCAGTACGACCGCCAGACTCCCCGCCCGTCTCCGCGGCGGCAGCCCTGGTGGTCTCCTCACCAGCGCAGGCTGCGTCCTCGGCGGCGACTTCAGTCTCCATCGGCTCTGCGGCAGATGGACCTGATGACCGGAAGAGGGGAGAAGATTGAAGCAAAATTCGAGCAAAATCCAAGAGAAAGATCAAGAAGATGAAGAAGCCAAGGGGAGTTTGGAAGCAAGGAAGTTACCTGTGCCAGGGTCTGCAGCTGTGGTCTCCTTTGCCAGGGGGTCGCTGACACAGTCCCTTGCCGGAGATCCCTCGCTTGCCGGGGGCTCCTCCCTTGCCGGAGTCTCCTCTCTTGCCGGGGGCTCCTCCCTTGTCGTAGTCTCCTCCCCTGCCGGAGACCTCTCCCTCGCTGGAGGACTCTCCCTTGGCGCTTCGGGAGCGGTCTCCAGGCTCTCCTGGCGAGGCTGCTCTGCTCCTGCACAAGTCAACAAACAAGTATCAGCACAACCAGGATCTTCATACGCGCCCAACAGCGGAAACGAACAAGGAACTTACGCTGGGGGCTGCTCTCAAGATCAGCCGCCGGGTCTGACGGGTTTGTCTCAGGAACGTCCCCTGTTGATGCAGTGGGTTCGTCCTCGATGACGATCACCGGCACCTTGGCTCTCTTTGCCGCTCTCTGTGCTAGATTCCTAAAAAGGAACAGATACAGAGGAAGGCAAGTGAGAAACAAGACAAGACAAAAACAGCATAAATCAAAGAACTGCAAGTACAATAAGAAGAACTTACTCCTCTTCCTCTTCCTCATCGGAGAAAAACGCGGAGAAGTCAAAATCCGGCCCGTGTCTGGCGCGGGAAGGTGGAGGAGTAGGCTCCCTTGGTCGCTTGGCGGGAGCAGAAGCGGCAGTCCGGGAAGACCCCGCTCCAGTCGAAGCAGCATGGGGCGCTCCCGCAGCAACGGTGCTTGCCGCGGTGGAGCGCGTCGTGCGGCGTGGCGACTGCCGGCCCGCCTGCCGCCTCGCTACATTCCCGGCCTTGCGGAGACGCCTTCTCGGTGGAGACGGAGACGCTGCTGGCGGCGTGCTGTCGGAGGACGAAGTGGAGGAGGAGTCGATCTCCAAAGAGCCGCTCACATAATCGGCAGGCTCGCTCGGTTCAGCGTCATGCCCGGCAACCTGGCTCGGTTAGGCATCGCGCCCGGCAACCTCCTTCTTGCCGGCAAGATCCTTTTTGCCGGCAAGATCCTCCCGCTCGGCACGGTTTGCCGCCTCTGCCGCCGCTGCCTCCTCCAAGGTGAAGCCGAACTCGCCCGCCGCGGCAGCTTCCGCCGCCTCTTCCAACCTGGTGGCGATGTACGCCAACTCCGCCTCAGTGGTGTCGCGGGTGAGGCCGTCCTTCTCATCGGCGCGGATTGGCACTTCCACCAAGTCATCGAAGAACTGCTGCACAACCTTGTCTTCTGGCTCTTGCCAAGTTGGCACGATTCCGTGCGAATCGCACAGTGGCATCATCGCCCTGATGCGGTCGAGCGCCGAATTGTTGCACAAAGGGACGACGCCCTGCGGCAACCTGACGACCTCGGGGTGATCTGAATCGTACTTGAAGAGCTCCTACAGTATTCCGTTGAGCTCAAGGACGGTGAAATTGTAGTTGAGGCTTGGGCGCAGCCTCATGACGTCTGCCGCGTTCTTGAACTCCCAAGCAGGCCTCCCCCGTTCCTGCAGGGGAGCGATGCGGCGACGAAGAAAGTCTGCACCGACGGCCCCTATAGTGGGTCCGGCAAGCCTGAGGCACTGGATCCTGGTGACGGCAATCTTCAGCCTGCTGTCCTTCGGGGCCACGTCGCTCCAGTCACTGTCGCGCACTGCTGCTACTTGACGCCGGGCGGTGAATGGCTGCGGGCTCTCCTCGACAATCCAACACCAATCCGCTCTCCACTCCTCCCACTTGCCGCAAAACTCCCCCCCCCAGATAAGATTCCTTCTTGCCGGACCTTGAGATCTAGGCGATTCCGCCGGACAGAGGCTCTCCTCTCTCTACCCGAGGAATGAAAAAGTGGCGAAAAAGGGCTACGCTAGGGTGGACTCCGACAAAGTTCTCGCAAAGGTGTGCGAAAACGGCCATGGTAAGGACGGCGTTGGGAGTGAAGTCAAGGAGGCAGAGATTGTATGTGTTCATAATATCACAGAAGAACTCGAAAAAAGGGCGGGCAGAGCCCGCAGTAGAAGAAGACGGCAAAGAAAGGGTACCCGTCCGGAGCCATCGCGTGAGCGGCGGCCGGGAGCACCTTGGTCCGCGGGTGAGCTCGCGTCTCCGTCGCCCAAAAGAGATAATAGTACTCCCGCAGCCCCTTCACGTCGAGCTTGGGGGGGGGGGATGGCTCGCTTCCTCCGCAGCGCCGCGAGCCGCTGCGCCGCGAGCCGCTGCGCCTCGGTCGACTTCACGGCCTTGTCCTTGTCGCCCTTCGGAGCCATGGCGGAAGCAGTGGAGGAGGTCGACGGCGTGGTTGTGTGGTGGCAATGTGGGGGGCAGGGCGCTGCGCTCTGTGTGCTTTGGGAAGACGGAGGCGGGGCGGAGTTTTTCAAGATTGGAGCGGAATGGGGGCGAGTGGGCGCACTATCCCTGATTCCCTTTGCTTATAAAGGGGGGAGGTGGCGGACATTCCGCCTTTCCTAATAAATAACCACCCACGACGTGACGCATGCACGCGAGGCTTAGCCCCGCGCACGCCGCCCACGTCACGCACGACGCCGCGTTCGACGCGTGCCACTCGGTGAGGGCGCGGTGAATGCGGAGTCAGATACGGCGTGACCCAGGCCGCGCGTGCCCGTGCACTGTTTTGGGCCTGGCCCAACAGCGCTCGGCACCGTGTATGGCCCAGGCCCGGGGGCTCCTGTCGGTGTACTAAAGTAGGGGTACCTTAGTATCCCGAACTTGTGCACGGGCAGTCGCAGCACCCCGCGGCAAGGCTTGCCGGGTGACCACCAGGGTCCTCCGTGGTTCCTTTGGAGCCATTCAAGGACAAAGTATTCAAGCCATGGCGCAAGACCCCGGCAAGAGGAGCTTGCCCGGAAGGCCACTCGAAGCACAAAGACCCCAGCAAGAGGAGCTTGCCGGGAAGTCCAACGAAGACATTTTGTAAAGCTTGCTGCGACACGCTGCGCGTCCCGGCAAGACCCGGTGAGCGACAAGCTCCCGGACGCGACAAGACAAAGTGAGCGACAAGCTCCCGGACACGACAAGACGACATCCGTGGCAAGGCGCTTGCCGCGGCAAGCTACTGCTCCGCAGCCCGCGCTCCAGCTCACCCACCAACGTGTCGCTCTTGGACCGTTCCTGGCGTACATGGCGGGAGGCCGTGCAGCCAGGGGCATGCGGTGGCAAGTAGGCGCTGACAAGTTAGCCATCGTGGCAAACGGTGGTGCCCCTGACGGTCCCTTTCCGCACCGTCTAGGCGACACAGACAGGCATTTAATGCCTTTGTCCCCTATCGTCAGGGTTAGGTATGATACAACTGTAGTAAGCGGTGGCGCCAACCACCACCTCTTTGACCATTTTACCCTGATCTCTGTTGCCACCTATCGGTGACCCCTTTGACATATAAAAGGAGGCCCATGTGCAACAGGGGTGGGAGGGGGATCATTCTCACGCTCGGTCTCGCTAGCCATCCAAGTGTACTATAGCATTCATCGCTCCCGAGCAAGAACACAATACAAACCAAAGCAGGAGTAGGGTTTTACGCATCCGTGCGGCCCGAACCTGGGTAAACCGATCGCGTCACTCGTGCACTTCGCCTCGATCTGCTCTTCATGCACTCTCCACCCCCTGCCGAACTGAAAGGGGCCCCGGTCCGCCGTGGTCCCATAGGTGTCCGTGGGGATCAGTCACCCCCGGCAGTAAGATTACATGATGTAGAGGGATAAACTCAAGCAATATGATATAAGCCCCATCTTTTTGTCCTCGATGGCAACAATACAATACGTGTCGTTTCCCTTTCTGTCACTGGGATCGAGCACCGCAAGATTGAACCCAAAGCTAAGCACTTCCCGTTGCAAGAAAGATCAATCTAGTAGGCCAAACCAAACTGATAATTTGAAGAGACATGCAAAGATACCAATCATGCATAAAAGATTTCAAAGAAGAATCAAATACTTTTCATAGATAGACTTGATCATAAACCCACAATTCATCGGATCTCGACAAACACACCACAAAAAGAGTTACATCGAATAGATCTCCAAGAAGATCGAGGTGAACTTTGTATGGAGATTCAAAGAGAGAGAAGAAGCCATCTAGCTAATAGGTTAAGTTTTCAACAGGGATAAACATATGAAGTGTAAATACTGATATTGAGGAATTTGATTGCAAGATATAGAAGAACTTCCCCTGAAGATGTGCATAATGAGGAATTTTCTTTTGAAGCAATGCACACTTGAAGAGTTGAATCATGGAGATCTCCCCCTATATCTTGTAATTCATACACGCATTTAACATATAATATGAAGAATTTGAAATGCATGATGAAATATGGTGCCTGATGAAATTCAGCATGCGTGTAATAATATTAACGAGGAATAAGCATGCAGAATAGTGCATCAAAAGTATCAGAGCACAGTGCATCAAAAGTATCAGAGCAGCTTCGGGTTTAAGATTACAACTCGATCCAATAAAGTTTCAGAAGAACGAGAGTTGTAACTTAGCAAAAAAAACTGAACGCCCATATAGTAGACCTGCTTGAAGACTAACTCATATTTCTCCCCCTTTGTCATCGAATGACCAAAAGGATCGAAAATGAGGACTAACGCCCCTGAAGATAATCATGTTGATGAAGGAGCGCCAGCGTTGTTGGGGTCGTTTGTTGATGTAGGGCCTGCTGCAGTGTCATCCAAATCTTCATGTTCGTTAGTGTCACGCGATGAAGAATATGAGCTGGCTACCAGAGAAGGAACGTGGACCTTCTTGAATTTCTTCGGTGCAGACCAGTCAAAATCTTCTTTGAGACCCATGTTCTTCAGATCTTCTTCACCATACAGATGTGACAAGATTGCCCAGGTGCGACCGAAGACTTGATGGAGGTAGTAGTGGTTTTTCTTCACTGCATTATGTGTGGCAGTCATGTTGTAAAGAAGTGAACCAAACTAACGCTTAACCCATTTGTGATTTCGATCCACCTTCTGGTGAAGACTAAGCAGAAGTTCACGGTCAGTCATCACGCGTGGAGCAGTGGCTTGAGGAGTGGACTTGGGTGCATTGGCAGAGTTATGTGTGGCAGAGTCATCATTGGTGGAATAAGATGCAGCTTTGCGAAACTGACCATCCAATGGACAAATTCCCTCATCTATTACAGCTGGTGCCTTGCCCTTTCCATCAACTGAGGAATATGTCTGCTTGAGGACTTCAATGGGGGGCAAGTAGCTGAGGTGATTCTGGAAATCAGCTTTGTAGTTGAGTGAAGACCATGTCCTGAGGAATCTCATGATCCTAGGTGCATAAGGCTTCAGCTCAAACAGAGACAATGCAACATTGGCCATAGTCCTCATGAAGAAATCGTGATAATTGACAGGAATGCCATGAACGATGTTGAATACCATATTCTTCATGATGCCAACAATTTCCTCATCAGATGAGTCGTGGCCTTTGATGGGACTGATTGGCCTCGTAAGAATACGATAGACAGTTCTGGGCACGTACAACAATTCCTTCACAAGGAATTTGGTTCTTAGTGCCTGACCAGGTTTCAAAGGTTTCATCAGCACCTGCATGTAATGATGTGTGAGCTCAGGTTCACTGTAGATGTAGCGAGCTTCTTCAAGGGGAGGACTGAGTGGTAGAGCACGAAGCAATTCAGAGGCTGGTGCAGTGTAGTGAGTGTTTTCAGACATCCAGTCCAGTACCCATGAATTCACATCTTCAGCATCTCCGGTGATGTGCAGCGTTGCATAGAATTGAAGAATCAGTTCTTCATTCCAATCGCAGATGTCAGAGCAAAAGTTGAGCAGTCCAGCATCGTGAAGAACACTTAGGACTGATGTGAAGCACGGCAGAGATTCCATATCCACATGAGGAATATGCTCATGGTAGAAGATCTTCTCCTTGTTGAACATCACTAAGGAATAGAAATTGGCTTGACTAGCAGTCCAGAAACGCCCCTTCCTAATGCGAGGAGAGTCATATGGGTTGTAATCTTTGAAGAATACGTGCTCGCCGAAGAAATCATTAGCCTTGAACTTTTGCTTGCATGAGAATGGATCCTTTGGCTTCGGCAGAGTAGTGTCAGTGAGTTGCATCACGACCTCAGGAATCTCAATCGCAGGTTCTTCAGGCTGAGGAATTTCTGGTTCCTCCTTAGTGGCAGTCTGCATCGTTGGTTGTTCAGCAGCAGCAGTTTCTTCAGCGCTAGTGGCTAGAATTTCCTCATGGACAGATGCATTGGGATGAGTTTCTTCAGAGCCCATGTGTACAGTTTGTGTGGGGGACTGAGGAATTTGCTGTAGAGGGGTGAACATTGGTGAGTTTGGATGCTGACTTTCCCAGAATTCATCACTGATTACGGGTGTGGAGCAGCCAATGTCCACATCTTCATCTTCCATTTCTTCAACGCCAACCTCTTCAGCTGTGAACTGAGGCATAGGCGAGGAGATGATAGGTGTTGAAGGGATCGCATGCACTTCAATTTCTTCATCCAATGGTTCAGACGAAGCAGCAGAAGGAGTTTCTTCATCAGATCCGCTGAGATGACATATTCTTCATCAAAAGGAACAAGGTCCTTTGATGGCCTGGTTGAGATGGGAACAACATCAATACATCAATCGGATTTGCAAATGAGCTTGTCATAGGCTTCATTTTCTTCGGAGCTAAAGAATCTGAAGCAGCTGATGCTTTCCTTTTCTTCACTGCAGCACGCTCTGCAGCCTTGGTGTTCTTCACGTCTGATGCAGAAAGAAGGATTGGAGTTGAAGTCGATGCAGGAGCAGCTGAGGAATCTGGTTGATTTTCTGCAGGCACAACTGATGCAGTTGCCCTAAGTTCTTCAGTTTCTTCAGGCACACCACTAGTGGGTGCCTTGGCAATTTCTTCAGTGGCTGGAATGCACTCATCAGCCCTGGAACTCACATTATCTTCAGCAGCCTGATTGTCATCAGCGGTGCTGGCATTTTCTTCAGTAGGCTGAGCAGATGCTTCAGCCTGAGGAATTTCCTGTTGCATTGAGGCTGCAACATTGGAAGTTAAGTTATCCGCAAGTTTCACAAAACGAACCTTGGCTCCAAGCCAATCAGCGCGATATGCTTCAAAGTCATCACTGAGTTTCTTAATCTCAGTCTGAATAGTGACAAGTTCTTCAGTTGTCATAGAGACAACGTTTTTCTTCAGAGAGCGCTCTTTCTTGTACCGCGCTTTGTTGATTTGCCTGGCCTTCTCAAATTTCCACTTTTCTTCTTGAATGAAGTGGGTCAGCATGTGACTCTGGCCTGGAGTCATCTTGAAGTCAGGCAAGGGAGTGTTAGGGTCCTTGTGCCAATCATCAATGTAGTCGAGGATCAGCTTGGGATCCAAAAGCAGTGGCACCTCTGATCCTTTGGCTCTAGCGGCCCTGACTTGCCTGTCTTTGATGATTTCTGCAAGTTCATCATCATCAGCTTCGTCTTCATCACATGGCACTTGGAAAGCGACTTGCTTCTTTTGAGGACTTGGGCGAGGACCTCGTCCAGCAGTGGCCTTTGTCTTCAGCAGTGAGGGGCCAGCTGAGGAACTTGGTGCAGCCGAGGAACTAGCTGAGACACCTGAGGCAATGGAGATGCCTGCAGTCCTTTGGCACAAGGCAAGATGCAGAGGTGCTGAGGATCTAGGCGGAACAGCTGATGGCTTTGGCGGAGGAGCTGAGGACTTTGAAGGAACAGGAGCAGCATGAGGAATTGGCCATGAGGGCTTTGATGATTCTGGCCGTGAGGGCATTGCTGAGGAACTTCGCCTGCGAGCAGGCTTCTTTGACATAGCCTTCTTTAGCTTGACAGCAGAGGCCTCAGCAGAGGTAGCAGCAGTAGCAGAGTCTTCATTGAATTTCCTCACTGCTTCCCTGGCTTGCTTAGCCAGCCTGGCTTGGTGCTTGGCCCATTCATCAGGATAGTCCTCACCGCGCTTGAGGCTGGTGGGATCTGCTATTTGGCCAGGTGCCAATGGAGCTCTTGGGCATGGAGGATTGAGTGAGAATTTCTTCATGTACTTAGGAGTGACATATCTGTACTTCCTCCATTCTCTTGCCCATATCCTCTCTATCCTCTGTTTGCGCACTTTGCGCTCATTCTTGGTTTCCTCAGTAGGTGTGAAGTACCCAACATATATTTCATCAGGGATCTCAAACGTTGTATTTACCTCAGGCCTCTTTCCTCCCTTCTGTGGCTTCTTACCATCAGCCATTTTCTTCAGTTGAGGAATTTGAACAATCGAATTCTCTGAAGAAGTATGCAACTTTTCTTCGAGGAACGCTGCAAATGAGTTAAGTTGATGAGAACCTAGTGATTCAGCAGCTGACATGTGTACCTGTGAACAGAGTATAGTTCCAAGGAATTTGGAGAGGTCATATGCGTTCTCAGAAGGTTTTTCAAAAAGAACAAGTTTGAGGAATTTGACCAGTTGAGTCTTGAAGAATTTCGCTAAGCTTTCTTTGTCTTTGGTTCCAGAGATGTGTAGATCGAAGATCCACACAATTGAGGAATCTTGAAGAAAAATGATGCTTAGAGAAATGAATCAAGAACAGATGACTTGTGAGGTGTTCAGTGTGTGAAGATATGAAGAAAAACACCTTTGAAGATTTTGGAGATAATCATTCAAATCAACAAGGGTAGTAAAAGTGACTTTTAATTACCCTGGACGAAGAACACGACGAACTGGAGTGAGGAGATGTGAAGTTCGTCTGTGCAGATCTTCCACGCCCTAACTTGGCGGAGGAAGACGGCTACGGCGGCGGTGGAGTGAAGATGTCCGCGGTCGGCGCGATTTCATCGGCGACGAGGTCGAGGCAGTGAAGCTCTTCCTCACCCGCGGCGATGAAGTAGCGGCGGCGCTAGGGTTTGAGAAGCTCGAGCAGGAGAGATAGGTCGAGCGGAGTAAAAGAAGTGAGGAAGGGAAGGAGGGGTATTTATAGCCATGGTGAAAAACTGCTCGCGCAAAGAAATTGGACGGACGTGCCCCGGAGCCTTCTCATTCGCATGACATGTGTCACCCATGCAGTGAGAGGTGGAGATCGTGTTAGATCATGGGTGAGTGGATAAGTGTATCATGGGATGCGGAATGGTTTGAGTGGCAAAACCGAAAATTTCGATAAGATAGGTTTTAAAGTTCCTTTCGCAATTTCTTCAGCTGACAAGGACATAGTGAAGATTTTGAACGAGTTTCAAATAGAATGCACATGATGAATTTGTGAACAGTTTGGGTTGATTATAGCATAGAGGGGAAGGGTCTGATCACATTCACTTAGCCGAAAACCAACTTGAAGAAATAGCAATAAGTGAATGCTGTAGAGGACATAAACTCACACACACACACACACATATGTATATATATATATATATATACATACATACATACATCTGGGCTATTCTGTTTCGCGTAACAGAATAATATTCTGTTACTCTTATTGTACTGACCGTTTATCTGTAGTTGAACCATATATTTATCCCGCTTTGACCTTACGAATTCTTCTTTACGGAAGTGTTCGTACCAGGTGTTCATACCAGGTGCTGGGGCACACTCGTCGTGGTTCTCCGGCGTGCTCCCATAGGTCCAGAGGACGCAACGGTGATCTGCGCCAGATCTGCAGGTCTGGCCATATAGTTGTCGGGTGACGAAGGAGGCCTGCCTTGTTCCCGTCGTCGTCGGGTGCACCGCCGTGCTCACAGGTCCGCCCGTGGAGTTGGTCTTGGTTGACGATAGCAGAAGAGTCTTGAGGGTCGTCGTTGGTAATCACAGGCTGTTGCCTAAGTTGATCGGGGTAACAGTGGCTTTGAAGATTACTCTGGTCAACTGGAGTTCGTCGGAGCTCAGCTCCGCTGCCCATGGCGGCCTTGTCCATCTTTTTATATGAAGCATCGTTTTCAAATTCGTCGGGCACAACTTCGATTGAGTGTGTGAGGAAGCTTTCGGCATTATTATTTTGGTGTCGACGTCGCTGGCTGCTGACATGAATCGATGGTGGTGGCATATGCGCCATGGGAGCTCGCGTCGAATTTTTGCTGACATGTGAACAACAGCCGTGGAAATACAATCAACACGACTCGGCGGTCCCATCGAGAGACAGTATTTTGATGTGGGACATGGTGCAGACTTTTCTAGCTGAGCATTCAGGGCCTCGGCACTATGATGAAGCCGTGCTTCACTAGCCTTTTTTGGTCATTCAGGGAACTCGCATACACATATAATATCCATGTGCATTGATCTGAGCTTTTTCACGGATGGAACAAACACAATCAATCCTCATTTGCGTCGTTGCTTGCGATTATTGAAGAAAGAGAACTAGTCGAACTTTGTCTTTTATTAGAAGCGGATGTCCAGTGCATAGTCTGTAGTTTTCTGCAGATTTGGCAGGACTGTCAATTTTGCACAGGGAAGGCTGAGCCGAAAAGATGGCCATGTTGCTTTCTTTATTATAGTTCTTCTAGCGCATGGGCCTTTTTTAAGTAATGAGCTCAAGTCATATTTATGTATTTTATTTATCCTTCTTTTTTGTGTGTTATTTTTTCAAATAAATCTGGCACCACATTGTTCCAAACAGTAAAAAATATTTAATATTTTTGTTTTCCTTAAATTTTGAACTCTTTGTGTGTCTGTGGCCATGGGGTAGGAGCAGGGTGTGAGATGGGGGGCAATATTTTTAATAAACAACAAAAAAACGTGAATTGATTTTTTCAACACCGTTTTTTATCATTCGAACTATTTCACCTAAAGAGTTTGAACTTTTCTATAGTCAGACCTTGGACTGATTGACTGCCCACCCCCTTAATACCTCGCGGTAGTCTTTGACTTTTTTTTTCTTTTTTACCTTTACATTTTTAGACCGTACAATTTGTCAATGTCATTGTCTCCGAGCTTGAATGGCTTATATCCATTGAACTGATTGAATTTGTGATGTTGATCTTTTTTGTTTTTACCTTTACATTTTTTTACCGTACAATTTGTCAATGTCATCGTCTCCGAGCTTGAATGGCTTATATCCGTTGAACTGATTGAATTTGTGATGTTGAAATGGTTTTTACCTTTACATTTTTACCGTACAATTTGTCAATGTCATTGTCACCGAGCTTGAATGGCTTATATCCGTTGAACTGATTGAATTTGTGAGGTTGAACTTTTTTTTGTTTTTTACCTTTACATTTTTACCGTAAAATTTGTCAATGTCATCGTCTCCGAGCTTGAATGGCTTATATCCGTTGAACTGATTGAATTTGTGATGTTGAACTTTTTTTTGTTTTTTACCTTTACATTTTTTATTGTACAACTTGTCAATGTCATCGTCTCTGAGCTTGAATGGCTTATATCCGTTGAACTGATTGCATTTGTGATGTTGAACTTTTTCTCAATTTAATTGTGATTAAGGTGTAGTTTTGAATACAGTGAGAATGCATCATTTTTTGGGACTCCTGAAACGAACGACGGACTTCTCCAACCAGGTTTTTTGTACCATGTCGGATGAGCACTTGAACTTATAGAAGCAAAACTTTTGGGGCTTTAATTATAATTTTGTTTTCTCATCCGAACTGATGGTGACATCATCACCAAACTTGCACGGTTTATGTAGGTGAATTGACTGAATTTTGTTCCTAATAAATATTTTATGTTTTTTCTCTTCAAATTTCCTTTGAATTCCCTAGCACGAATCAACTATGTTTTATTTTTTCAACTTATATGCTAGTAATACAAGATCTTTCCATATACAAACTCACAATTTTTTAATTGTGTTTGATGAGCACTTGAACTTATCGAAGTGGCCTTTTTAAGATTTTTAGTTTCTTATTTTTTCACATCCAAAATTTTTTTGTCTTCATTTTTGAACTTGTGGCCGCGCACGAGATCACTACGGCATTAGCATGTCAATGTTGTTGAACTGGTGATTTTTTTTCATTGCATTGTTGTAACATAAGGACTAGAACAAGTATCAATATAAATTGATGTTTTTTGTAGGTTTTTGGGAATGATAATTTCCGTTTTGTAAATATATAAAAGTTGTAAATACGGGTACTACACCATTATAAATTTTTGTACTGCACATGTCCATAATATTTAACACAAGCACCATGTGGGCTACGGAGAACAGGGCACTTGAATCAGAAATGACACTGAAGAAACTCGCTGCAAATCATTACTTATTTAGGTGATAGATCTAAACTTACAGAATTTTAAAACTTGAACTAACGATATTTCTGCACACATACCAACTATTTTGTGTCTTTTCATGGACTAACGTTAGAATACACATCGGACTAATATTAATAAGTTTAATACAAACATTCTCTATTCATGAACTGACATTTTTTCTTCTTGTGGACTGAAGAAAAGAGAACAAAAATACATACAGAACTCAGGCTAGAATACACACTGGAGAAAAAAAGAATTTCTTCTCTATGAACTGATGATAGAATACACAAATATTCTGTATTCTGTCGTCAGGTATTTTCATGGCAGGCAGTACAAGAATGAGCAGGAAAAAAAGGATCATTCACACGCGAGTACAGCAGCAGTACAAGTTCAGTATCATCTCTCGCACACACACCTCCTCACCTGCTGCATAGCCCCTTCGCAGGTTGCACCCAGCTGCGACAAGTTTGGCATTTGCACGAACATCAACTGAGCACATATCACAGATTAAACAAATCTCAGTTGGCTTGCATAAAAGAGATGTACTTCTGAGAAAAGTTGTGTAGCCTGACAGAGGTTGTGCAAGCAATAAATTGAAATGGAACGAACATTACATCAGCAAGAGATGTTGGGATTGATAAGTTGAGTCCACTTGACCTTTTGTTATAGTCGATAGTGAACTGACGCATGTGTATGCACAACATCCTTACTCCAGGAAATGACTACACAGCAGGGACAAAAAGGTTGGCTCACCAAGGAGCCACAACGCACTGTCGACAGAAGGAACTGATAACAGAGGAGCTTGTGGACATTTTCAGGCACGGACGTTGAACGGCTTTCCAACTGAAGGGTTTTTGAGGCTTTTCCAATTGACGGATTTTTGAGGAATAGAGGAAGGGGCTTTGGGCGTCGAGGCATCGGGGGCAGTGACGGCGGGCTGGAGGCGGCAACCAGCAGGAGGGAGGTGCACGGCAAACGGGGGTGGGGCGCGCATTGGCTGGGTCGAGGGAGGCGTGCGGCACCGTGTGTGGAGCATGCGTCGGCAGGGAGGACGGAGGAGTGTGTTGGCCAGAAGGAGGGTGGCGCGCGTCCGCCGAAAGGAGGGCGGCGCGCGACGGCCGAGGTGTGAGGTGCACGGGCGACTGGGGAATGGAGGCGCGGTGTAGGATCTGGTCAGGAGAGGTGGAGATGATGAGACGGGGTGTTTTTTTGTTTGGTCCGTGGTTGATCTCGATGACCGAGCAACATCCAGCACTAGGTGAATGTAACACCCTCAATGCGACTATAGCTCCCACGTGTCGAGGCACGACTTAGAGGCATAATCGCATTGAAGGCATATGTCGCAAGTGAGGTAATCTTCACACAACCCATGTAATACATAAGGGAAAGAGATCCATAGTTGGCTTACAATCGCCACTTCACACAATTACATAAATAAAGCATTATATCATCCAAATACACTCAAGGTTCGACTACGGAACCAAAATAAAAGAAGAACCCCAAATGCGACAAAGGTCCCCGATCGACCCCAACTGGGCTCCACTACTGATCAACTAGAACGAAACAACACAAAGGACAAGATCTTCATCGAGATCCTCCTGAGCTTGGTTGCGAATCTGGGCGGATTGTCGACTTGTTTGCAATTTTGCCGGTGATGTTGTAGTTGATCCGTGCATGCTATGCCATTGTTCTTGCCATGTCTAGCTTGCATTTTGTGCCTTCTTAATGGATGTATGCTTGTCTTCCCATGACTTGCACCGTAGTGAGTGCATCGAGCTCGTAAACATGCCTACTTGAGTTATATTTCAGCATGTGTCAGTTTTCACTAAGTCTGAAAACTGATTATGTTTTTGCTATGTTCATGTGCTTGTTAATATATTTTGTGATCCCTTTTGGCTCAAGGTCACTAAGGGACTTTTGTTAAGCTCTTTCAGTAGCTCCATGCCATGTCTTACTTTGCCATGTTCAGGTCATGTAGCATGTTGTTTTGTTGCTCCGAAGAGAGCTACGTGGTCTGAAATTCCAGACAAGTGTAAATTTCACCAAGTCTGAGATCTGTTTACCATTTGCGTTTTTGCCGTGCTTGTTTGAACCTCCTAATGGATGAATTGGCCGTAGCTCAGTGCTAGTCTTTTGTTAAGCATCTTGAATTCTTCCCTTCCATGTATTTTGTTTCCATGTTTGAGTGCTGTAGCATGTTCATCTCATTGCATTTAGATGGCTACTTGCGGTAAATCGCAGACCGGTGTCATATTTGAATCGCTTGCCACTTCCAAACCGTAACTCCGATTCCGGTGATCTTTATATCGATTTCAAACGAAATCATCTCATCTTTCCAGTGGCACACTTGGATTTCCAAGTTGAGGCTGGTTTGTTTACTATGTTGTGTGCTTCTTTCCGGTGTTTGCTTCTTCGGGTTGGTTCCGGTAATGTCGCGTTGGTGAGGACCCATTCGTCTACGTCCGTTTGTCTTCTTCATGGACTCGTTCTTCTTCCTTGCGGGATCTCAGGCAAGATGATCATACCCTCGAAATCACTACTATCTTTGCTTTGCTAGATGCTCGCTCTTTTGCTATGCCAATGCTACGATGCCTACCATTTGCTTTCAAGCCTCCCGAATTGCCATGTCAAACCTCTAACCCACCATGTCCTAGCAAATAGTTGATTGGCTATGTTACCGCTTTGCTCAGCCCATCTTATAGCGTTGTTAGTTGAAGGTGAAGATTGAAGTTTGTTCCTTGTTGGAACATGGAGATGTTGTTCCTTGTTGGAACATGTTTACTTGTTGGGATATCACAATATATCTTTTTTAATAAATGCATCTATATACTTGGTAAAGGGTGGAAGGCTCGGCCTTATACCTGGTGTTTTGTTCCACTCTTGCCGCCCTAGTTTCCGTCATATCGGTGTTATGTTCCCGGATTTTGCGTTCCTTACGCGGTTGGGTTATAATGGGAACCCCTTGACAGTTCTCTTTGAATAAAACTCCTCCGGCAAGGCCCAACATTGGTTTTACCATTCGCCACCTAGCCTTTTCTTTTCCCTTGGGGGTCGTGCGCCCAAGGGTCATCATTATTTTAACCCCCCCGGGCCAGTGCTTGTCTAAGTGTTGGTCCAACCCAGAGCACCGTGCGGGGCCGTCCCTTGGCAACTTGGATTACGTTGGCTCCCGCACGCTTAGCTTATCCGGTGTGCCCTGAGAACGAGATATGTGCAGCTCCTATCGGGATGTTGGTGCATCGGGTGGTCTTGCTGGACTTGTTTTACCATTGTCGAGGATGTCTTGGAGTACCGGGATACCGAGTCTGATCGGAATGTCTCGGGAGGAGGTCTATTCCTTCGTTGACCGTGAGAGCTTGTGATGGGCTAAGTTGGGACACCCCTGCAGGGATTTGAACTTTCGAAAGCCGTGCCCGCGGTTATGGGCAGATTGGAATTTGTTAACGTTCGGATGTAGAAAACCTGAAGTCGACCTTAATTAAAATGAATCAACTGCGTGTGTAACCGTGATGGTGTCTTTCCGGCAGGGTCCGGGAAGTGAACACGGTTGTTGGAGTTATGCTTGGCATAGGTTGCTATAGGATCACTTCTTGATCATACTTTTATCGACTGTGCTTTGCCTTGTCTTCTCGCTCTCATTTGCGTATGTTAGCCACCATATATGCTAGTCGCTTGCTGCAGCCCCCACCTCATACCTTTTTCCTTACCCATAAGCTTAAATAGTCTTGATCGCGAGGGTGCGAGATTGCTAAGTCCCCGTGGCTCACAGATACTTCCAAAACCAGCTTGCAGGTGCCGATGAGACCGTGCAGATGACGCAACCAAGCTCAGGAGGAGCTCGATGAAGATCTTGTCCTTTGTGTTGTTTCGTTCTAGTTGATCAGTAGTGGAGCCCAGTTGGGGTCGATCGGGGACCTTTGTCGCATTTGGAGTTCTTCTTTTATTTTGGTTCCGTAGACGGACCTTGAGTGTATTTGGATGATGTAATGCTTTATTTATGTAATTGTGTGAAGTGGCGATTGTAAGCCAACTATGGATCTCTTTCTCTTATGTATTACATGGGTTGTGTGAAGATTACCTCACTTGCGACATATGCCTTCAATGCGATTATGCCTCTAAGTCGTGCCTCGACACGTGGGAGCTATAGTCGCATCGAGGGTGTTACAAGTTGGTAATCAGAGCCTTCCCCGACCTTAGGAGCCCCCACTTCTTGATCGAATTAGCGGACGAGTTGAGTCTAGAAAAATGTTTTGAGTCATTAGGAATTATATATCGGAGAGTTTAGGAATTCTTCTTACTCCCCAGTCCCTTCATCGCTCTGGTAAGGCATCCTGATGTAGAGTTTTGACTCTTCTCTTCTCAAATTTCACTAATTTTTTTTAGGATCACGCGGGTATCTTGGAATCGTTCCGATGGTTTTGTGACGAGAACATTGTCTTGGTGCCTCCTGTCAGGGGTTTTGTGGAAGTGTCCCGGGGAGTTGAGCTCCGAGGTGTTGTCGTCACAAATCTATTGTTCCAGTTCTGGAATACCTGAGTTTAGTACGCCGACATCGAAAATCTCTTTTATGCAGTTCGTTGGTGAGATAACCTCGACGCCACCCAGTACTGGGGCGGGAGTTCGGGAGTGTCGCCATAACTTGTATAACAGATGCTTTTCGAAGGTTGAGGTAGATGATTTCCGAAGGTTTCTTGGTTATGTGTTGAAGGATGGATACAGCTGGATGTAGGATTTGCTAGTTTGGGTGAGATATTATGCTTCCCTGTATCCCCAACACCTGATTGCATAACCGCAAAATTTCGGGAGTTTCATAGGTGGGAATTCAAGTAGCTCTTAGGATATCTTTCCAACAGATGTATGATATGAAATTGGGGTTTGACGTCTAGTGGTCCGCCTATCCACGGTTGGTTTTACAGTGGTCTCGTTGTGTCTTAAAGAGTCCTTGGATATGCCGATTCGGGGACACTTCATATGTCATGTGCACTGCCTTGTACATGATGGTGCTGTACAATCGAGCCCGTGTAGGCCCCACCACGAAAACTTCGGACAAAATCTCTATCATATGTTTGTTCTGGCTTATTCTGCAAGCCAATCCTTTGTTTTGTTTTGAGTTGTGGTATTCGAGTTGCTTCGAAGTCAAATGTTGATTCCATACCTTCCCCAAATGGTGTTCTCATACTCCGATGTGAATACCAATCCTTCTTGTTCATCAAGATTGTTTTTGTCAATCCTTTTAACCGGCGTGTTTCTCTTCAAGTGGATCCAATCTTGTCAACATTCACAAGATCAAGTATCAGTTCTTCTCAACGTTGTTTGTGTCATCCATCTCCAAGTTGCCTTTGTTTTTCCCGCCCTCCCTCCCTTGTTTTCTTTAAGGACTCAGATTTCTTAATCGAGTATCCATCTTATTAATGTGAAGCCTCTCTATTCTTTTCCTTCAATGTTCTTATTCGGTGATTCTCATGAAGATACTAATGGAGCTTCTAGTTCATTATTATTCTTTCTCTTTCTTCTCCGGGGGAACAAATTCAAGCTTTGTTGATCATACCCTTCCCTCTTCTCAAATGCCTTCTCGTGCTGGTGCACCTCTTTATCTTTCACATCTCGCTATTCAATTGTTCCAGAGTGCTCAAGATATCTCGAAGATTCGTGTTTCCACTCTGCTTTCGTTCTAGCTCTTTCAAGGATGTTATCTCATTCAAGCCATTTAATTCAATCGGTGTAATCTCTCCTCAAATCGTTCTACGGCATTTCTTTTAAGTGGGCCCTAACCCACATGTCTTTTTCCAGGATCTTACCTGACTCTTCTTATTATCCGGAGATATCCTTAAAGTTCTTGTCAAAGTTTGACGTAAGAATGATTTCTCTCCAGTCAAATGTCTTTCTCCAAGATCTTTCAAATTCTTTCATCGTTGGCTCAACCTTTCTATTCTTCATTCCGGTGTGCCTCAATAATTCATGATGATGTTTCTCGTCGTAATTCTCAGATTTTGAAGACCGAAGAAGAGTTTTTCCTCCATATCTTATCCGTTCTCTTAGAGACTCGTGGTTCTAGCTTATTGCCATCCTCTCATAATTATTTTCGATTGTGAGAATTCTTTTCAACTATCCAGAGCAAATTCAAGAGTCTTCTCAATTTCTTATCTGGAATCCATCTTTTCAAATATTATTCATTCTCAGCTTTCAGCTCTCGTTCTTCAATTTTACCGGTGCTTCATTCAAGTAATCTTTAATCGGCTCGTGAGCTCTTCATTCTCATGTATCTAAATCCTCTCAAGCATCTTTGTTCATTTTATAATTCTTCCCGGTGTTTCTTTATCTTATCTTCGTTCATTTTCATTTCTTACGGTGGTTCGTTCAAGATTTCTCTTCCTTCATTATCATATCAATTTATTTGTTGTTTCAACCCTACCGGTGGTTCGTCGAAGACTTTCTCAAGTTCGCGCTATATCTATCTTAATCTTTTATACGAGAATTAGTAATATGCCAAATCCGTGATTGTCATCAATTTAAATTGGTGAAGGATAAGCATAGTGTAATTCTTATTCTTGTTTCATCCATATGTTAATCTTTTCTTCCAGAGTTTGTTCTCGATGATTAAATTCTTGGGTTCAAGTGTTCATTTTTCTTTCCCGGAGTTCCAAGATCTAATTATCACTGAGGTCCATAAAAAATCCTTACAAGGATTCGCCTTGTGTTTTCAACTTCTTTTTCCTTCCGTTTGTTCATCCTTTTGTTTACCAGAGTTCTTTATGGAGGTTCTACATGATGGTTCATCAAGGATTTAAGTCCTTCTCAAAGTTTTCATTGAGATTCTTTTAAGAAGCTCAAGCTTTCTTGATATTGTAATCCGGAGTGCATTCTTTCTTCCGTATCATTGGAGGTGGTATTATGTCATTCTTGATAATTGGAATTCATGTTTCATGATTCACATGTTGTCAAGAATGAGATATTTTAAATCCATCAATCTCGCCATTGGAGTTATCTTGGGTTATATTTCACCTAAAGTTTTCCCTAAGGAGTAATGCTATTAATGGTGACAATATAGGACCCAAGTTCTTCATTTGTCCTCTCGAGGAAATAATTTTCTCGTCTCCTTGTTCTTATCAATCCAATTCTTTTTCCCGTGAGTGGCAGGTTGTCACCTCATAATTCGAGATGTATTCCATACGAACTTACCGAGCTTATTCTTTTCGTTGTTGGTGTTCCAACAACTCCATTCGACCCTTATCCTAAGGATGTCTTTTCAAGCTCACTTGTGGCAGAAGTTGCCATTTTCTTCTCCGTTCTTTCGTTCCGACGATCTACCTTTTATTCTTTCATCCGGAGGCATTGTGATGTTGCTCTCTTCAACCCATCTTCTTGTGTTTTCAGGAGCGTGTTCTTTTATGGGTTTATACATTCAACCAGAGTGTTGTGCCCTCTACTCAAGTTCCTTCATCTTATCAAGTCTTTCATCTCTTTTCAAGCGGAGTACTACCCGAATCGGTTCTTTCTTATTCCTCTTTTCTTAACGGAGTGCTTTCAACTTCGTTTATCCCCATTGCATTCTTTCTTTCAATTTGCTCAACCTCGCAAGGTTCTTCGGTTTCACTCGTTTGCCAAAGAAGCAACTTAGTTTTACCTCTTCTCTTCCTCTTCCGTTTGTCCCTCCGGTGCCATTCTAGATCTCGGGACGAGATCCTCTCGTAGTGGTGGAGTGTTGTAACGCCCCGAGACCGATGTGCCAGGTGTCATTCAGTTATTCGTTGGTGTTTCCTTGTCATTGCTTGCGTGTCATGCATTGCATATCATGTCATCATGTGCATTTCATTTGCATATGTGTTCATCTCATGCATCCGAGCATTTTCCCCATTGTCCGTTTTGCATTCCGGCACTTCGTTCTCCTCCGGTGGTCATTTTCTACCTTTCTTTCATGTGTGGGGATTAAACATTTCCGGATTGGACCGAGGCTTGCCAAGCGGCCTTGGTTTACTACCGGTAGACCGCCTGTCAAGTTTCGTACCATTTGGACTTCGTTTAATACTCCAACGGTTAACCGAGGGACCGAAAAGGCCTCGTGTGTGTTGCAGCCCAACACCCCTCCAATTTGGCCCAAAACCCACCAAAACCCTCTCCATCATCTAGAGCGTTCGATCACGATCGCGTGGCCAAAAACCGCACCTCATTTGGACTCTCCTAGCTCCCTCTACCTCTATAAATAGACCCTTCATTTTCGTTTTCGGATCTTTCCCCGAAACCCTAGCTTCTTCCTCCTCCCGCCGACGGACACGTCCATCCCGCACTGGACATGTCCGCCGGACGCGTCACTCCGGCGAATCCCGTTGCGCCACGTCACCCCGCAGCCGCCGCGAGCCAACCAGGCGGCGCCACGTCGCCTCCCCGCCGTACCTCCTCTCTCCTCTGCCGTCGCGGGCCCGCGCGGCCCAGATCCAGCCCGCGGGGCCCGAACCGCCGCCGCCCCGCGTCTGGGCGTCCCGCGCTTGGGAGCACCCGATCCCTGCTGCCTCCTTGCTGCCGTCCGGTGCCGCCGAGCCGCCGCGGGAGGTTCGCCGGACTCCGCCGCCTCAGCCGGACGCCACCGCTGCCGCCCCTTCGCCGACCCGCTCCGGCGCCGCCCCTGGCAGCCTCCTCCGCCACCCCGCGCCGAGATCCGGCCGGATCTGGCGAGATCCGGCCCGAATCCGCCATCTTCGGTGAGCTCTACTCCTCTCTCCACCTTCTCCAGCGAGAACCGCGGCGACGAACCTCGGATCCCATGCCATTGACTTTTTCCTCGAGGGTATAATTTCTACTAAGTCCCTGAGATTTCCACGTTTCATATGCCCATGTTCATCATGCCGTATCTCATCATCCGTGACCCCGTTTTGGGCATATATCATATCAAAATGTTCGCTCAGAGAGTACATCATTTCATTCCATTGCATCATTTTCATTTGAGTTCATCTTGATGCCCGAAATGCTGTTAGAAGAGGGCTACTTGAGATAATTGTCAGATCTGTTACTCCATCTTAGACATTTGTCATTTTTACCATGATTATTGTGTGCATGATATGCCCTGATGCTCTACATATGTTTTGTTAAGGGTTTTGTCATCTTTCCAGAGGTGCAACCCATGTATTTTTGTGATGTGTGTGGTGACTAGTGCAATCTTGCAAAGTGAGGTACCCGGTAATTCTGTTTTCAGGGACTTAGTATTTTCACAAAGTCCTGGGATTGCTTATCTCATGATGCCATATGTTCATGTTGTTTCCTAGTGATCCGTGCCTCTTTTGAGGATGATCAGTAAAGGAGTTTTGTTAATATTGTATTGCTCTGTCCATCCATGTCTTTGTTTGCACTTATGTAGCAACCTAGCTCGAGTCAATCGAGCTCTACTTTTGCTTCGTTGTGAATCTGGGCAGATTGTCAACTTGTTTTTAATTTTGCCAGTGATGTTGTAGTTGATCCGTGCATGCTATGCCATTGTTCTTGCCATCTCTAGCTTGCATTTTGTGACTTCTTAATGGATGTATGCTTGTCTTGCCATGACTTGCACCATAGTGAGTGCATCGAGCTCGTAAACATGCCTACTTGAGTTATATTTCAGCATGTGTTAGTTTTCACCAAGTCTGAAAACTGATTATGGTTTTGCTATGTTCATGTGCTTGTTAGTATATTTTGTGATCCCTTTTGGCTCAAGGTCACTAAGGGACTTTTGTTAAGCTCTTTGAGTAGCTGCATGCCATGTCTTAATTTGCCATGTTCAGGTCATGTAGCATGCTGTTTTGTTGCTCCGAAGAGAGCTACGTGGTCTGAAATTCCAGACAAGTTTAAATTTCACTAAGTCTGAGATCTGTTTACTGTTTGCGTTTTTGCCATGCTTGTTTGAACCTCCTAATGGATGAATTGGCCATAGCGCAGTTCTAGTCTTTTGTTAAGAATCTTCAATGCTTCCCTGCCATGTATTTTGTTGCCATGTTTGAGTGTTGTAGCATGTTCATCTCATTGCATTTAGATGGCTACTTGCGGTAAATCGCAGACCGGCGTCATATTTGAATCGCTTGCCATTTCCAAACCGTAACTCCGATTCCGGTGATCTTTATATCAATTTCAAACGAAATCATCTCATCTTTCCAGTGGCACACTTGGATTTCCATGTTGAGGCTAGGTTCATGAATTCCTTTCCCAATCATGCATATGCATCGCATACCGCATCCCGCATATCATACCATGTTCATGTGTGGTTTGTTTACTATGTTGTGTGCTTCTTTCCGGTGTTTGCTTCTTCGGGTTGGTTCCGGTAACGTCGCGTTGGTGAGGACCCATTCGTCTACGTCCGTTTGTCTTCTTCATGGACTCGTTCTTCTTCCTTGCGGGATCTCAGGCAAGATGATCATACCCTCGAAATCACTGCTATCTTTGCTTTGCTAGATGCTCGCTCTTTTGCTATGCCAATGCTACGATGCCTACCATTTGCTTTCAAGCCTCCCGAATTGCCATGTCAAACCTCTAACCCACCATGTCCTAGCAAACCGTTGATTGGCTATGTTACCGCTTTGCTCAGCCCCTCTTATAGCGTTGTTAGTTGCAGGTGAAGATTGAAGTCTGTTCCTGGTTGGAACATGGAGATGTTGTTCCTTGTTGGAACATGTTTACTTGTTGGGATATCACAATACATCTTTTTTTAATAAATGCATCTATATACTTGGTAAAGGGTGGAAGGCTCGGCCTTATGCCTGGTATTTTGTTCCACTCTTGCCGCCCTAGTTTCCGTCATATCGGTGTTATGTTCCCGGATTTTGCGTTCCTTACGCGGTTGGGTTATAATGGGAACCCCTTGACAGTTCGCTTTGAATAAAACTCCTCCGGCAAGGCCCAACATTGGTTTTACCATTCGCCACCTAGCCTTTTCTTTTCCCTTGGGGGTCGCGCGCCCAAGGGTCATCATTATTTTAACCCTCCCGGGCCAGTGCTTGTCTAAGTGTTGGTCCAACCCAGAGCACCGTGCGCGGCCATCCCTTGGCAACTTGGGTTACGTTGGCCCCCGTACGCTTAGCTTATCCGGTGTGCCCTGAGAACGAGATATGTGCAGCTCCTATCGGGATGTCGGCGCATCGGGTGGTCTTGCTGGACTTGTTTTACCATTGTCGAGGATGTCTTGGAGTACCGGGATACCGAGTCTGATCGGAATGTCTCGGGAGGAGGTCTATTCCTTCGTTGACCGTGAGAGCTTGTGATGGGCTAAGTTGGGACACCCCTGCAGGGATTTGAACTTTCGAAAGCCGTGTCCGCGGTTATGGGCAGATGGGAATTTGTTAACGTCCGGTTGTAGAAAACCTGAAGTCGACCTTAATTAAAATGAATCAACTGCGTGTGTAACCGTGATGGTCTCTTTCCGGCGGGGTCCGGGAAGTGAACACGGTTGTTGGAGTTATGCTTGGCATAGGTTGCTATAGGATCACTTCTTGATCATACTTTTATCGACCGTGCTTTGCCTTCTCTTCTCGCTCTCATTTGCGTATGTTAGCCACCATATATGCTAGTCGCTTGCTGCAGCCCCACCTCATACCTTTTTCCTTACCGATAAGCTTAAATAGTCTTGATCGCGAGGGTGCGAGATTGCTGAGTCCCCGTGGCTCACAGATACTTCCAAAACCAACTTGCAGGTGCCGATGAGACCATGCAGATGACGCAACCAAGCTCAGGAGGAGCTCGATGAAGATCTTGTCCTTTGTGTTGTTTCGTTCTAGTTGATCAGTAGTGGAGCCCAGTTGGGGTCGATCGGGGACCTTTGTCGCATTTGGAGTTCTTCTTTTATTTTGGTTCCGTAGTCGGACCTTGAGTGTATTTGGATGATGTAATGCTTTATTTATGTAATTGTGTGAAGTGGCGATTGTAAGCCAACTATGGATCTCTTTCCCCTATGTATTACATGGGTTGTGTGAAGATTACCTCACTTGCGACATATGCCTTCAATGCGATTATGCCTCTAAGTCGTGCCTCGACACGTGGGAGCTATAGTCACATCGAGGGTGTTACAGTGAAGATGGTGGTTGATGTTCTGCTCGGACTGCCGTCAGAGCTCAAGTTTGACGGCTACCAGCGATTGTGGTGGACGAGCTCATGATCGAGGGCAGCCGCTGGTAGGAGAACACCATGACCAGAGGCTATCGAGGTGAGTAGCGACCGGGGCCTGTCGATGGAGAGCTAACCTAGATGAACGGCGATGACGGAAAGGAGGAGAGGAGCAGAACAAATCGGACTTGGGCTCGCCGCGGCGGCGGTACATCCAGCCAGGTGGGGGCGAATCATGGCCGGGGCCGTCGGAGCCAGGCCGTGCTCGGGCTAGAACCGAGGGAGAAGATGCGGGAGAGGGGGTGGCGAGGCGGCATGCTGAGGGAGAGGGGAGGGCGTGGCGGCGCGCTGGGGGAGAGGGGAAGGTGCGACGGCGCTCTGGGGGAGAGACGAGGTCGCGGCGGCGCGCTGGGGGAGAGGGGAAGGCGCGACCGCGCTCTGGGGGAGAGACGAGGTCACAGTGGCGCGCTGCGGGTGGGGAAGGTGTCAGTCAGGATGAGTTTCTTTTTTCTTATTCGGTGGGTATGGATCGGGTCAGGCTTTATTGAAAAAACAGAGCGCACCTTTATAAAGCTGAGGGGTAACATAATATTATTCTGTTACTAGTAACAGAATAGTCCAGCCCTATATATATATATATATATATATATATATATATATATATATATAGCCAATGAAGAAAAACGACGGAACCAGTGAAGACTATGCAAAGTTGAAGAATATGAATAATTTGAGGAATTTCAACTTTTGGTGGTGGCGTGACCCACCGTATAAGAATGATGATTTCAGACACCGCGTACAATTATTGTAGAGTTCTGAGAATCAAATTATTCGTTAATTTCTTCACACTAAGAGTGTTATTCTTCATTAATTGAAGAAAAATGTTTCTTCATGTGTTGCACATATAAGTCATCAATTTTGCATAAGTATTAGGATGAGTGTCCTTTGCACAGAACATTCGAAGATTCTAGGATATTTAGCTCACACCGCAACTTGCTAAATCTCTTCTCATCCATGGTCTTTGTGAAGATATCGGCTAGCTATTCTTCAGTCTTCACATGCTCAATAGAAATGTCGCCCTTCAACACATGATCACAAAGAAAATGATCACGAATCTGAATGTGCTTTGTCTTCGAGTGCTGAACTGGGTTGTGAGCAATCTTGATGGCACTCTCATTTTCACAGAAGAGAGGCACATTCTTCATGTTTATGCCATAGTCCTTGAGAGTTTGCTTCATCCATAGCAATTGGGCACAGCAAGAACCAGCGGCAATGTACTCAGCTTCAGCAGTAAATAGTGATAAGCAGTTATGTTTCTTCGAGGACCAACATACCAAAGATCGTCCGAGGAAACGACATGTACCAGATGTTGACTTGCGATCCACACGATCACCAGCATAGTCAGAGTCAGAATATCCAACAAGATCAAAAGCCGAGCCATTGGAGTACCATAATCCAAGTGTTGGTGTGTGAGCTCGATATCGAAGAATATGCTTCACAGCCTTATGGTGTGATTCCTTGGGTGCAGCTTGAAATCGGGCACACATGCAAACACTAAGCATTATATCTGGCCTAGATGCACATAATTATAATAAGGAACCTATCATGGAGCGGTATACCTTATGATCGAAGTCAATACCAATTTCATCGGTGCACAGATGGCCATTTGTGGGCATAGGAATTTTGACGCCTTTGCAATCTTTCATGCCGAATTTCCTCAGTACATCCTTGAGGTATTTCTCCTGAGATATGAATATGCCATTGTGTTGTTGATGAATTTGAAGACCTAAGAAGAATTTCAACTCTCCCATACTAGACATTTGATATTCTTTACTCATCATATAGGCAAATTCATCACTATAACATTGGTCAGTACATCCAAAGATAATATCATCAACATATATTTGGCACACAAACAATTCACCATCATAATATTTAGTGAAAAGCGTAGGGTCGAGTGAACCGGGTTTGAAGCCTTTCTTCATGAGTAGTTCCTTCAAGGTATCATACCAAGCCCGTGGGGCCTGCTTGAGGCCATAGAGGGCCTTGTTGAGTCTGAAGACTTTGTCAGGATTCTTTGGATCTTCAAAACATGGGGGTTGAGCAACATATACTTCTTCCTCAAGCTTACCATTGAGGAATGCACTTTTCACATCCATTTGATAAAAGTGATATCATGATGGTTAGCATAAGCAAGTAATATGCGAATAGCCTCAAGTCTAGCAACAGGTGTAAAAGTTTCATCGAAATCAATTCCTTCAACCTGTGTGTAGCCTTGAGCTACAAGCCGTGCCTTATTCCTCACCACAAGGTCATTTTCATCTTGCTTGTTGCGGTAGATCCACTTTGTGCCGATGATATTGTGCTTGCGAGGATCTGGACGTTTGACCAGTTCCCAGACATTGTTAAGCTTGAATTGATGTAATTCCTCTTGCATCGCCTGAATCCACTCAGGCTCCAGAAATTCTTCATCTACCTTAGTGGGCTCTGTAATAGAGACAAAAGCATACTGCCCAATAAGTTCGACAAATGTGAAACTTTTGAGCATGTGAGAGGACCTGGCGCTTTGATGTCATTGATGATCTTTTCAACTTGCACTTCTTTTGCAATGCGAGGATGAGCTGGTTGTCGTTGAAGAATTTGATCAGCGTTTTCTTCAGCAACATTTTCTTCAGTATTTTCTTCAGGTGCATTAGCTCGACGTTCTTCATGCTCTGGAATGAATTCTTCAGTAGATTCTTCAGTAGGAATGACATCCTCAGTAGCCTTGAACTTGATAGTTTCCTCAGGTGCTGGTTCATCTATCACAGTAGGTAGGTGCTCTCTTTGTGAGCCGTTAGTTTCATCGAACCGCACATCTACAGTTTCAACAACTTTGTGAAGAACGTTGTTGAAGACTCTGTAGGTGTGCGAGTCCTTTCCGTAACCAAGCATAAAACCTTCATGTGCTTTCGGTGCAAATTTTGAGTTGTGATGAGGATCTCTAATCCAACATTTAGCACCGAAGACTTTGAAATAACTTACATTGGGTTTCTTATTAGTGAGGAATTCATAGGCAGTCTTTTTGAAGAATTTGCGAAGATATACTCTGTTGATGATGTGACACGCAGTATCAATTGCCTCCGTCCAGAACGACGAGGCGTTTTGTATTCATCAAGCATAGTGCGAGCCATCTTAGCAAGAGTCCTGTTCTTGCGCTCCACGACGCCATTCTGCTGAGGAGTGTAAGGAGCAGATAACTCATGAGTGATACCAAGTTCATCAAGATAGTCATCGAGACCAGAATTCTTGAACTCAGTGCCATTGTCACTTCTGATGTGCTTGATCTTCACACCAAAGTTGGTTGAAGCCCTCGAGGAAAATCGTTTGAAGACTTCATGCACTTCATGTTTGTAAGTAACAAGGTGTACCCATGTGTAGTGAGAATAATCATCAACAATAACAAAGCCATATTGAGATGCTTCATTTGAAATAGCAGAATAATGATTAGGACCAAAGAGATCCATGTGAAGCAATTCAAATGGACGAGTGGTGGTCATGATAGTCTTCGCTGGATGCTTGGCCTTGGTCATCTTCCCCGCTTCACAGGCTCTGCATAGGTGATCCTTGAGGAATTTGACATTCTCGATGCCAATGACATGCTTCTTCTTCGCAAGCGTGTGCAAATTCCTCATGCCTGCATGACCAAGTCGTCGATGCCAGAGCCAGCCTTCTGAAGCTTTTGCAAGTAAGCACACGGCTGGTTGTGGTCCTATAGAGAAATTAACAATATACATGTCTCCTCTCCTAAAGCCTTCGAAGACTTTGGAATTGTCATCTTCCATAACCACAACACAACGGTACTTGCCAAAGAAAACAACCATATCAAGATCACAAAGCATTGAGACAGATATAAGGTTGTATCCTAAGGACTCAACAAGCATGACTTTGTCCATGTGTCGATCCTTTGCAATCGCAACCTTACCTAGACCCAATACCTGACTTTTGCCTTTGTCATCAAAGATGATATGCTTCAAATGTGATGGAGATAATGGAGCATCCATCAATAGATTCTTGTCACCGGTCATGTGGTTTGTACATCCACTATCGAGGACCCACTCAGTGGCTTTGGGTTGATCATCCTGCAGATGAATTAGTGCAGCTTACAAACTCATATACTTCATCAGTGAAGAATATGACATCAATTCATTAGATCAATTTCATCAATTAAAAGAACTAATAACGCGATATGAGGACGTGGGAAATGAAAGTTCATTTCTTCATGGTTAGCCTACGTCCTTTCAGGCATGCTCAGGTCTCCAACAAATTCTTCAGACGATTATGTGCATCTGGAGACCTGACCCTGCAGAAAAGATTAGTTCTTTTTCTTCACCACCCACATCTGTAGGGGTGGCAAAGAGTTCATCATTCTGCGAGCTCCATACGAGAAGGATGGCATAGAAGCCAGTCCATTTCGTTTCACATAAGAGGGGTTAGAGTAAGCATAAGAGTATGCAAAGAAATTCTTCGAGGACTTATGGACATAATGATTTGAAGAATAATGCATATATCCATAATCCTTAGATCTTCCCTGCGAAACAGATGGATTAGCACAATGATGTTCATATGAGGACTTTGATCTATATGAGGAATTTGGTCCGTATGAGGAATTTGATCTGGGGTTCCTATTCTTCACAGTTGGTGTCATGATGACATTCACCTGAATATTTTCAAGACATCTTTTGGGAACCCAGATTTTCTGCATAGGGGAGCCATTCGTGCGGTTAGTGCCAACATATCTCGCAAATACTTCACCATTCTGATTTTTGAATAACTTATAGTTGGAGTCAATTGACTCATCATCCGAATGAGGAGATTCACATGCAAATCCAGATAAGTTAGATGGATCAACTAGAGGTCCCTTTGCAGCAACCCATGTAGTTTTGGGGTACTGCTCAGGCTTCCAATATGTACCAGCAGCATTGAGTTTCCTCTCAAAGGCGATATCCTCTTTCCTAGGGTTCCTGTTGAGGATCTGCTTTTTAAGCAGATCACAAAGAGCCTGATGCCCTTTGAGGCTTTTGTACATGCCTATCGTGTACAATTCCTTCAGCCCTGCATTGTCAGTGATACTAGCAATGTCCTCAGATGAGGAATTAGTGATAGCAGAGGCATGTGAAGAATTTGAAACATTAGCAGCATTTGAACATTCAGGTGAAGAATTAGCAGATTCACGTTTAATGCACTTCAAGCCTAGCGGAACAAATTCTTTCTGAGAAGCGCTAATTTGTTGAGCAAGTAATGAATTGTGCTCCCTCTGAAGATCTTCATAACTCACTCTTAGCTTCTCAAGGTCTTGCTTTCTTTGAAGAAATTCATAAGAAAGCTTCTCATGATCTGATAAGAGAGTGTTATGATGACTTTGAAGTTTGTCAAGCTTGGACTGAAGTCTCTGAAGACTTTCAGTCAAAGTTTCAGTGCGATCCATTTCTTCACCCAACATATCATCACTTTTATTTAGCATGTTTTGAACCTTTTCTAAAGCCCTTTGTTGTTTTATAGCAATCTTAGCATGTTTAGAATAGCTGGGCTTAAGATTTTCATCAAATTCATTCTCACTTGATTCAGAGGAGGTATATTTGAGTACCTTGGCACCATTTGCCATGAATCAATAGGTGGGAGCGTAGTCATCATCGCCTTCATCAGCCTTGTTGGTGAGGTCATATTCTTCAGTGTTGAAGATAGACTTGCTGATGAATGCAGTAGCGAGAGCAAGGCTCGTCACTCCGGATTCGGACTCTTCAGATGACTCCTCTTCCTCATTTTCTTCAGATTTAGCCTCAGAGTCCATTTCCTTGCCAATGAATGCCCTGGCCTTCTTGGAGATTCTCTTCTTGTGATATGAAGGCTTGGAAGATTTTGATGATGAGGATTTTGTGGATTTCTTCTTTTTCTTCATATCATCAGAACTGTAATCCTTGTATTTCTTCTTCGTTGATTCCTTTTCCCATCGAGGACAATCTTGAATGAAATTTCTAGGTTTCTTGCATTTGTGACAGAGCCTCTTCTTGTAGTCACTGGATGAGGAATCATTGCTCCTTGAGGATCTTCCAGGGCGACCACATCTTGAGAACTTTTGGAACTTCTTCACGAGCAGAGCCAGATCATGGCTCAGTTCTTTAGGATCACCAAGGCTGCTACAAGAGTCTTCATCTTCGGACTCAGATACTGCCTTGGCCTTCAGTGCACGGGTTCTGCCATAGCTTGAACCATAGAGATCTCTCTTTTCAGCAAGTTGGAACTCATGAGTATTTAGCCTCTTGATAATATCAGCGGGATCAAGTGACTTGTAATCAGCACGTTCTTGTATCATCAATGCCAGAGTGTCAAATGAGGAATCAAGCGATCTCAGCAATTTCTTCACCACCTCATGGTCAGTGATGTCAGTGGCACCAAGTGCTTGAAGCTCATTTGAGATGTTAGTGAGGCGATCGAAGGTTTGTTGAACATTTTCATTGTCGAGTCTTTTGAAGCGGTTGAAGAGATTGCAAAGAACATCAACTCGAGAGTCACGCTGAGTTGAGACTCCATCATTCACTTTGGACAACCTGTCCCAGATAAGCTTCGTTGTTTCCAAAGCACTCACTATGCCATACTGTCCTTTGCTCAGATGACCACATATGATATTCTTTGCTTGAGAGTCGAGTTGCTTGAATCTCTTCACATCGGCAACATTCAGAGAAGGTGTGACTGAGGGAACACCATTTTCCACAACATACCAGAGATCGTTATCAATTGCTTCAAGATGCATTCGCATCTTATTCTTCCAGTAGGGGTAGTCCATCCCATCGAAGGTAGGACACCCAGCAGAGACCTTGATCATACCTGTAGTTGACATAACTAAAACTCCAGGCGGTTCAACCAAAATCACACAGAACAAGGGAGTAGCTTGCTCTGATACCAATTGAAAGTGCGTTATATCGACTAGAGGGGGGTGAATAGGCGATTTTTATGAAAATCTTCACTAAGGAATTTGCCGGTGAGGAAATTCCTTAGCGAAGAACTACTAGCAGCGGAATAAGTACTCAAAGGTAAACATAACAGAATACAAGCATAGTCATCATTATGAAATGAAGACAGGCACAGAGTACAGGAAGCGTAATCACAGGATAACACAGGATGAAGACAAATAGACTGAAGAAATTGAACTGAGGAAATTGAGAAAGTCTTCAGTCAAAGTCTTCAAACACAGATATGAATAAACATACAACACAGTTATGAGGAAGTGAAAGAGTTGAGGAAATAGAACCAGTAAGCTCGGTGAAGACAATGATTTGGTAGACCAGTTCCAACTGCTGCCTCAGTTGTATGTCTGGTTGGAGCGGCTGAGTATTTAAACTCGAGGACACACAGTCCCGGACACCTAGTCAAGGACACTTAGTCCAAGACACCCAGTCCTCACCGTATCCTCCTTGAACTAAGGTCACACAGGCCTCGTCCAATCACTCGTGGTAAGTCTTCAGGCGGCTTCCAAACCTTCACAAACTTGGTCACTCGGCCATCCACAATTCCTCTTGGATTCTCTAGACCATGACGCCTAACCGTCTGGAAGAAGCACAGTCTTCAAAGGTAACAAGCGTCGGATCTGTCGGATCTCGGGTTCCGGCAGACCCTTAAGGATCAAACACTGGGGTGCGCGCGGAGATCACGTCCTCAACCTCCCTGCCTCACAAAGATCTAAACTATTAAAAGGATCACACAAGAGACACAAGACTTATACTTGTTCGGGCCACCATTGTGGTGCAATACCCTACTCCAGTGTGTGGTGGATGGATTGCCTCTTGGGCTGGTGATGATGAACAATACAAGGAAGAACAACCTCGCGAGGGTCTGTTCTTGGCTGGGGCGATGAACTACTAGGAGGAGTTCAGTCGCCCTTCTCTCTCTCTCTCTTTCTCTCTCATTTCCGATCTTCGATCCGCTAACTGCTCGAACCGAACCCTATCGAACCAACCAACCCCCCTGCTATGTGCGTGGCTGGTCCTATTTGTAGGGGCCCTGGTCCTCTTCCCAAATATCGAGCGGGAAGGGAGCCAACAATGGCGGGCTAATTTGAAGGGGGACAACAAGTACATCTATCCTAACTAAAGGTGGTCTTCGCCTGCGAAAGACTCTGCGGTGACGCCGTGCTGGGCTCCATGGTGACCTCCATCTCGTAGTCCGCTTGGTCCTGGTCTTGTTGCACCGAAACGGAAACCTTTGCCTGATGCCTCGGTACTCCGCGGCTGCGCTTGCCCCCTTTGCACCAAAGAGGAAAGAAGGACGCTGCGCGCGCTGGCGCCTGCTGACGCCCTCGATCGTCATGGCTTGCATCACTGGCACCTCGCGAGGCACCCCGCCTTGATATCTCCGTCTCCTCGCGAGCCAGCCTGAGGAGGCTGCGCCCGAGGATGCGCCGTGTCATCCGCCTCGCGAGGCTTGGCCCCTCGCGAGGGTCTTGAGTCTTGTGCTTGATGAAGATGGGCCATGTTGGGCCCCCATTCGAGCCACGTTGCAGGCCGCAGGCAGACAAGTCTGGGGACCCCCGTTCCCAGAACACCGACAGTAGCCCCCGGGCCCATGGCGCGCATGGGCTTGGCCGTGCTGAGAGGCGAAAGGGCAAGGGCGAAGCGCCGCGGTCCCTAACAACCTGCGGCCTTGGGCGCCGCGTGGCGGTTGACGGGACGTGGGTGCTTCAGCAACCATGCAGGTTGGTAAAGGAGCGGCATCTGCCCAGACTTCGCCTTTTGCTCTCTCCTGTCGTCGCTCAGATCCCCTTTCTCACGCCTCCCCTTTCTTCCTCCAAACTTCCAGATCTGCTCCGGCCAAAGCTTGGTACTTCCCTGCTCTGGATCTGCCGAATGTGTCCAAGGCAAGCTTCACCCGGCTGTGCCGGATGGCGACGGCGCAGGGCGTCAATGGGACGGAGATGTTCAAGGCCGGCTCCGCCACCCCCGAGGACCGAGGGAGCACCTTTTATCCTCTCTTTGCGAGCGCCATTGCTATGGGCTTGTTGCCTCCCTTCTCCGAGTTCTTCTTCTCCGTCCTCTGCCATTACAACTTGCAGGCTCTGCATCTCCATCCCAACTCTGTCCTTCTCCTGGCGATCTTCGCTTACTACTGCGAGGCCCACGTGGGGGTGCAGCCTTTGGTGGCCCTGCTGCGCCACTACTTCTACCTTCGGATCACCGGCAGCTCTATTTCTGGGTGTGCGGGCTTCGTCGCGTATAGCGGCACCATTATCATCTCGAACCCCGGGAAGAGGATCGAGGGCTTCAGGAGCAAGTGGATCTTGGCAGATGTCGGGCGCATCCACCCTCGGCTGATCTTGCCCATGGAGCAACCCGTGAGCTCCAGCGACTGGTGCCGAGCGGAGCTCACGGACCCCCGCGCGAAGCCGGTGTTGGAGAAGATGGACGCGGACCTGAGGCCGGCCAACATGACGACGGCGAAGTTGACCGGTGCGTCGCTGCTGAAGGAGTTCCTGGAGCACCGGCTGGCCCCGCTCCGAGAGTACTCTCCTCCGATGTGGAGGCCTCATCCGTGCCCTGAGGCTGTGGACGAAGAGGATGTGACCGCGGTTCTCCAATCTCTGGTCGGGGGCGAGGTGGCAAGGCCGAAGGGTGCTCCCGAGCCCTTGTTCCTTTGCGATGACTGGAAGCGGGTGGTGAAGTCCATGCCTGCTTTTAACGGGGACGGGCTCGTGCCCGCGGTGGCTTCTGAAGGACCGGTGGACGTGCCCTCCGGCGACTCCAGCGATGAGGAGGAGGGCGAAGAGGAGCGGGGAGAGGGGCCCGACTCTGGGGCGACCGACGGAGAGTCCAGGGCTCCCCTCCCTCGGCGCTCGCCCCGTACTCTCCGCCTTTCGCGGAGTGACGATGATGATGATGGTGACGATGATGATGATGTGCTGGGCAGCGGGAGCTCGCCTCCGATTCCGAAGAAGGACAGGACCGCGCTGATCTCCCGCGGGTCCGTCCTGACTCCGGGGCGAACCGTGGACGCGCCTCCTACTTCTGGGATCGACCCTTCCAGTCGGCTGTCAGGCTTCAAGTTAGGCCGGAGGCTGCCCGAGCTCACCGGTGAAGACCCGTAAGTGCTTGATCCTTTGCTTCTCGTCCTGCCGACGAGGCTTGATGATTGCTTCTCTTGGATAGGCTGGCGCCAGCGGCGGAGAAGCCGAAGGGGGCTCCTGAGGTCCCTCCTGCGATGACGCCTTCGCCTGCAGGGGAGGGAGATCGTGACGCGCGGGCCTCTCCTGCCCGCGCATCCTTCCGAGGTTTGGCCGAGCTGGCTGGGGCGAGCTCAGCCCCCATGGCCCAAGTGACTCCGGAGGTGCCCTCGTCTGGCGCCGCTGCTACGGCTGCGGAGGCGCAGCGGGCTCTGCTTCAGGACACTGCGGCCTCATCGCCGCTACTTTCTCCCCCCGTTCTACTGGCCGTTGCTTCCTCTGCTCCTCCTGTTGTCCTGGAGTGTGCCGATGCTACTCCGTCTTCTTCTTCCATCTTGGAGCATGCCGCCGCTGAACTGGACTGGCTGTGGCAGGACCTTCTCAGCGCCGACCCTCGCCTGGTGGCCGGGCGCCTGGAACTGGCTTCGGGGTGGATTTGCTCTGATGCTTCGATTCGGGCGGCGCTGGTTCAGGCCTCAACGGCCTATGACGGAGAGAGGGAGGCCGTCCTCGAGGCGAAGGCTGCTCGTGACACGGCCCTGGGAGAGGTGGTCGAAGTCCGCGGCCGTTGCAAGGCGCTGGAGGACGAGCTGCAAGGCCCGCGGGGCCAGCTTGCGGAGGAGGTCCGCCTGCGCCAAGAGCTGGAGAAGGGGGCAAAGGCGCGCGAGGCGGCACTCATGGACCAGGAGGCCAAGCTCAAGAAGCGCCGCGACCACCTGGGCGCGTTGAAGAAGGAGCTGGAGGTGACGAAGGCCGAGCTGGACGCCAAGGCTCAGGTCCTCGCCGAGGATCGCGAGGCCTTCGCAGACATGGAGAAGGACGCCCGCGCTTCTCTGAAGATGCTTTACGAGAGCGGCCTGGACAACCCGCTAGCTGGTGACGAGGCCGAGGCACATGTCTTGTCTTCTGCTGCGCTGATGCGGGTCTTCGCCCACGTCTACCTTTATGATCCCAACGCCGACCTCGACGGCCTGCTGGAACCGGTGAGCAGCGAGGGAGCTGCCGCCGCTGTCGAAGCCGTGAAGGGGCACGCGGAGGCGCTGCTGGAGAAGTTCCGGGCCTTCAGCACCAAGCAACCCCCCTGCTATGTGGGCGGCTGGTCCTATTTATAGGGATTCAGTCGCCCTTCTCTCTCTCTCTCTCTCTCTCTCTCTCTCTCTCTCTCTTTCTCTTTGATTTCCGATCTTCGATCCGCTAACTGCTCGAACCGAACCCTATCGAACCAACCAACCCCCCTGCTATGTGGGTGGCTGGTCCTATTTATAGGGGCCCTGGTCCTCTTCCCAAATATCGAGCGGGAAGGGAGCCAACAATGGCGGGCTAATTTGAAGGGGGACGGCAAGTACATCTATCCTGACTAAAGGTGATCTTCGCCTGCGAAAGACTCTGCGGTGACGCCGTGCTGGGTTCCATGGTGACCTCCGTCTCGTAGTCCGCTTGGTCCTGGTCTTGTTGCACCGAAACAGCAACCTTTGCCTGATGCCTCGGTACTCCGCGGCTGCGCTTGCCCCCTTTGCACCAAAGAGGAAAGAAGGACGCTGCGCGCGCTGGCGCCCGCCTGACGCCCTCGATCGTCATGGCTTGCGTCACTGGCACCTCGCGAGGCACCCCGCCTTGATATCTCCGTCTCCTCACGAGCCAGCTTGAGGAGGCTGCGCCCGAGGATGCGCCGTGTCGTCCGCCTCGTGAGGCTTGGCCCCTCGCGAGGGTCTTGAGTCTTGTGCTTGATGAAGATGGGCCATGTTGGGCCCCCATTCGAGCCACGCCGCAGGCCGCAGGCAGGCAAGTCTGGGGACCCCCATTCCCAGAACACCGACAGGATCCACTCAGGATCAATCTCTTCAGTGATGCTCAATCACTTGGGGTTTGTAGGTGTTTGGGTTTTCGGTTTTTGGTTTTTCCTCACTTGATGATTTTCGCTCAAAGTCCTCGGAGGATGGGTTGCTCTCAAATGACAAGTGTCAGTTTCTCTCGGAGCAGCCAACCAGCTAGTGGTTGTAGGGGCGGCTATTTATAGCCTAGGGAGCAGCCCGACATGATAAGACGTAAATGCCCTTCAATGATATGACCATTAGGTGGATAGCTATTTTGGGACAGCTGGCTCATAGCACAGCAACGGTCGGAATTTTGAGTAGTAGAATCCTTAGGGCTATCATGTTCCTCACTGTGTAGGCAATCTGCACTGGTGAATTCCTAACTCCTCAGTCAGGACAAATTCCTCAGAGACCAGAAGAACTTCGTCTCTGTTACTGAAGAAATTGACTAATCTATAAGAGATTTCCAATGGCTTCACTCGAAGGGATTGGTAGGTGTAGGATTTTGAGTTGAGCATCACATGGAAATTTTTCCTTACTATTTCCTCGACCCCCTTTAACAGTATGGTGTTTCCTATGACTCAAGAAAGATAAAATGAAACTACGAAAACAAAAGTCTTCTCGCTTCATTTTCCTCGAAAGAATACCAAGTCTTCACGGACACACCAATTTCTTCACTTTCAAAGTCTTCATGAAAGTCTTCAGAAATACCAAAATCTTCAGTTGAAGATGTTCATTTTTAGGGGTCGACTTTTCCTGTAAATATCAAACTCCTCATAGACTTATAGACCCGTGTACGCTCACAAATGCATTAGTACCTTAACCTATAAGTCTTCAATACACCAAAATCACTAAGGGGCACTAGATGCACTTACATGAAGACTTTGTCAAGATTCTTTGGATCTTCAAAACCTGGGGGTTGAGCAACATATACTTCTTCCTCAAGCTTACCATTGAGGAATGCACTTTTCACATCCATTTGATATAAAGTGATATCACGATGGTTAGCATAAGCAAGTAATATGCGAATAGCCTCAAGTCTAGTAACAGGTGCAAAAGTTTCATCGAAATCAATTCCTTCAACCTATGTGTAGCCTTGAGCTACAAGCTGTGCCTTATTCCTCACTGTCGGTGTCAAAACCGGCGGATCTCGGGTAAGGGGTCCCGAACTGTGCGTCTAGGCCGGATGGTAACAGGAGGTAGGGAACACGATGTTTTACCCAGGTTCGGCCCTCTTGATGGAGGTAAAACCCTACGTCCTGCTTGATTCATATTGATGATATGGGTAGTACAAGAGTGGATCTACCACGAGATCAAGGAGGCTAAACCCTAGAAGCTAGCCTATGGTATGATTGTTGTCTATGGAGTTGATGAAGTTGTCCTACGGATTAAAACCCTCCGGTTTATATAGACACCGGATAGGGTTAGGGTTACATAGAGTCGGTTACAATGGTAGGAGATCTTGAATATCCGCATCGCCAAGCTTGCCTTCCACGCCAAGGAAAGTCCCATCCGGACACGGGACGAAGTCTTCAATCTTGTATCTTCATAATCCAGGAGTCTGGCTGAAGGTATAGTCCGGCTACCTGAACACCCCCTAATCCAGGACTCCCTCAGTAGCCCCTGAACCAGGCTTCAATGATGACGAGTCCGGCGCGCAAATTGTCTTCGGCATTGCAAGGCGGGTTCCTCCTCCAAGTCCTTCATAGAAGATTGTAAACACCAAGAGTAGGGTCCGGCTCTGTAAAATAAGCTTCCATATATTGCCAATGTCGGTGTCAAAACCGGCAGATCTCGGGTAGGGGGTTGGTGCTTTCATTGAGAGTTCCTCTGTGTCTTCGCCGTTAGGTCTGATGGCTCCTTTGATCATCAACAACGATGCGGTCCAGGGGGAGACCTTTATCCCCGGACAGATCTTCGTCTTCGGCGGCTTCGCTCTGCGGGCCAATTCTCTTGGCCACTTGGAGCAGATCAAAAGCTATGCCCCTGGCCATCAAGTCAGGTTTGGAAGCTTAAACTACATGGCTGACATCCGCGGAGACTTGATCTTCGACGGGTTCGAGCCACGGCCAAGCGCGCCGCACTATCTCGAGGGGCATGTTCTAGCTCTGCCTTCGGGTAGTGTCCTGGAGGCCGCACATGCATCGGTTCCGACCTCTAACTCGGAACCTATTGCGCCAATTGAGGACGAGCGGTTGGACACCACCCCGGGGGCTGCGATCTTAAAGGCGATCAAGCCGAATGCTAGCCCCGCACTTTTCATGATCCGTGACTCCGAGGATCCGGACTCCTCCCCGGACTCCGAACCCCCCGCGCCCCTGCCAATCGAATCCGATTGGGCGCCGATAATGGAGTTCACCGCCGCAGACATCTTTCAGCACTCACCTTTTGGCGTCATCCTAAATTCTCTTAAGTCCCTCTCTTTATCAGGAGAGCCCTGGCCGGATTACGGTCAGCGAGGGTGGGATGCGGACGATGAAGAAATTCAAAACCCACCCACCACCCACTTTGTAGCCACTGTCGATGATTTAACCTACATGCTTGACTTCGGCTTGGAAGGCATCGACGGTATGGACGACGATGTAGGAGACGAACAGGAACCAGCACCTGTAGGGTGCTGGAAGGCCACCTCGTCATATGACATATATATGGTGGATACTCCAAAAGATGGAGATGGCGATGGAATAGTAGGGGAGGACACCCCCAAGAAACAGCCAAAGCGCCGGCGTCAGCGGCGCCGCTCTAAATCCTCCCAAAGCAAAAACGGTGATTCCGTCACGGGAGATAATACTACCCCGGACAGCGCCGAAGAACATCCACCTCAGCAAGATTCGGCATAGGAAGATGGAGAAGCCAGCCCTCATGAGAGAGCGGCAGACCAAGAGGTTGAGGATGATAACTATATGCCTCCCTCCGAAGACAAGGCAAGCCTCGATGACTATGAATTTGTCATACCATCAGACCCCGCCGAACAAGAGCGTTTTAGACGCAGGCTTTTAGCCACGGCAAGCAGCCTCAATGTCACAGCCCTAGATTGCTTGTAGCTATTTACCTGAGTGAGCAACATGCATCATGTCTAAATTTTTGAAAGTTGAATTGGGGAAAGCTGAAAGCCCCAGAAATCAATTAAAAAAATGATCAACATTAAAATCTTTCAAAGAAGTCCAAGAAAATGTTCCTCTTAGTCTCTGAAAATATTGGCAAGAGGTAAAACTTAAAACAATATTTTTGGAATCTCAGAGATATTTATTTTGGGCCTTTGATTTAATCCAATAAATAATTGAATTGGATCTATATTTATTATATAATAAATATATGTTCAATAATTCTGATAAATTGTTGAGGGGCTTTGGAACAATCCATTTAGTCCCTGCAAAAATTATCAGAAGTAAAAAAAATAGTTTGGTTCAAACCCAAATTAAAACCCATTTGCATAAATAGAAAACAGAACAAAAATAGAAATAGGAGAGAGAGAGGTTACCTGTGGCTTACCTGGGGCCCACTTGGCCCAGCACGGCCCAGCCCACCAGAGCCGGGCGCCAATCGTCTCCTTCCTTTGCCAGGAGGACGACGGCGTGAAGCACGCACAGGAGGCGAAGCCACCTCCTGCTTCCACCTCCTGCTCCCTCCCACTCCGATCCGTCGCGTTTGGAAACGCCGAGCCCCCTGGTCCTTCCCCTCTCTCACAGCTCACTCTCCCCTCCTCTCCCTCGCTCTCTCCCACGATGGCCGACGCAGCCAAGGAAGCACCGCCGTGAACCACCGCGCTCCCCGACCCCCTCTCGCCTTCCCGTGTTGCGTGGAAGCTCCGCCACTGTCGCCTACGCCTTCTGCACCGAGCCAAGCGAGCCGGGAAGCCTTGCTTCGTTCTCGGCGTCGTCTTCTTCAACCTCGGGACCGCCGGCCATCTCCGTCAAATTCGTCGGCTCCGGACCGTCCCCGAGCCCACCGAGCTGCTCTACGTGACCCCAGTGAGCTCCTGCTCCGAATCCCCCTCCTCCCCGCCATTATTTCAAGCTCAAATTGCCGACTCCCTTCTGACCGAGCTCAACGCCGCTCGGGCTCGTCGCCGGCGTCGCTCCGATGCCCATTTGGTCGCGCCAACGTGCCAAACGACACCGCTGCATCGCGTAGTGCCTTGCCCGCGCTTTATTTTGCGTGTTTGCTCGCTGCAGCCGCTTTCCCGTGCACAACCGAACTCCGGCCGCCGCCCGGCTCGTCGCCGCCGCGGTTACGCGCTGCCCCAGCCCCTTCCGTCTGCACCACTAGATGCGCGCGAGTCCCAGGAGCACGTAGATGCCCTCTGCCGCGAGTTTGGTCGCCCGTGGGCAAAACCCGAGCTGTTCCGCCGTGTCTGGCCTCGCCGGCGTCAAGTCGCCGGCAGGTTTGACCCTGCTGGCTAGGGGTTTGACCCCCCTGACTAACTGACATGTGGGCCAGGCCCCTTTTTAATTAGTGTTAGATTTAGTTAGTCCTAATTAACTTAGTTACGTTAAATAGACACTGACATGCGGGCCCAGGCTCCAATTAACTTTAGTTAGTTAATTAGTCACTGACCAGTGGGTCCCACTGGTCAGGTTTGACCCGGACGCACCCTGTTGACTTGCTGACATCATCCTGACGTCAAGCTGACGTAGTAATCCTTTTCTGGGATTTTAAATAAATCAGAAATGATTTATTTATTCCAGAAAATACCCAAAACTTCTAAAATTCATAGAAATTCAACCGTAACTCCAAATGAAATAAATTATATATGTAAAATTATCAGAAAAATTCAAGGAATCCATCTGTACCATTTTCATGCATGTTGGAACAACTTAAGGCCACTGTTTAGGACAAATTCAATAAAGGGCATTTAAATAATCATATATGGAGTTGGAATTTGAATCTTATATTCAAACCAACTTCATTTAATTGTGTTGCTAGTTGCATTAGCTCAATCAACAACATATTGCCATGTCATTATCATGCATCATGTTGTGCATTGCATTGATTGTATTCCTTCTCTATTGCCGGTTTTTGTCCCCTCTCGATAGACATGGTACCGACGCCGTGATCGTTGACACTGATGAAGACTCAATGTTATCTTCAGAAGTGCCAGGCAAGCAAAACCCCCTTGTTCATTCCGATACAATCCCCCTCTCTCGCTCCTGCTCTCTTTTACTGCATTAGGACAACAACGATTCATCTGTTACTTGTTGCGGTAGTTGAACCCCTTATCCTCTGCATGACCTGTCATTTCCACAGTAAATAGATGAAACCCACTAGCATGAGTAGGAGTTGTTTGAGCCCTGATGTGCCTACTCATTCATGCTTGTTTGTCATGCCTGCTACTGCTTAGAGTTGAGTCAGGTCTGATTCATCGGGGATGAATCGGAAGTGTGTAAACATGTCCTACTGTTAAGAGCTAAGTGTGTGAACACGATTTGGTAAAGGTAGCGGTGAGAGGCCATGTAGGAGTACATGGTGGGTTGTCTCATTGAAACCGTCCTCAGGAACTGAGTTCTGTGTTTGTGATCCATGAAACCGCTACTACCACACGTTGGGCCCTGAAATATGACCCCGCTCGACTTACTGACCCCTCTCGTCCTCTGTCCAGGAGTTGCAATTAGTTTCTGGTGTTTATAGGATATGTGTTGGCGGCCGTGCGTAGCGCTGACCCTAGGGGTGAGCTATGATGCGGTAGATACACTGTGGCACGGTGTACCGGGCGCCCGTTTGGTGTCTCGGGAACCCTGCACACATCGTTTGGGGCTGTGAGCGAAACTCCGGCCGGATCTCCTCGTGGATGGAACCCGAATAGGCGATCAACCTGGACTAGAGACTTGTGTGGTTAGTCAGGTCGTGGTCTACACCCACGTCGGCTTTCGCTTGAAGTCTGCCGAGCACATGTCGTGTGCAGACGCTAAGTGGTGGAAACATGTGTGACGAAGTACACCCCTGCAGGGTTATAAATGATCTATTCGAATAGCCGTGTCCGCGGTAAAGGACTTCTGGGTTGCCTATAACAGTTCATAGACAAGTGAAAGTGGATACTCTAAAACTCGCAAGATAAGTGTGAGTGCTATGGATGGCCTTCTCGTAGGAAGACGAGAGCGGATCCATAGTGGTGTATTGAATGGTGAATATGTGGACTCGTGTGCGCCACCTCAAAAGAGTTGCTCGCAATCGTAGTTTAGGTTAGCCACTGAGTCAAAGCTGGCTTGCTGCAGTTAAACTCCACCACCCCCCCCCCTTGTTGATACCGATGCATATGTAGTTTAGTTCTGATGTAAGTCTTGCTGAGTACCTTTGTACTCACGTTTGCTTAATTTATGTTTTGCAGAGAGACTTCAGTCTCGCTAGTAGTTCCGCATGGACTTCGATGTTTAGCTTGATACCTCAGCTACGATCTTGTGCCCTTGGCAGGATTTGGTAGATAGTCAGGCTTCTTAGCCTTTTCATTTATAGATGTCTGTACTCAGACATGTTAAGCTTCCGCATGTGTTTGATTTGTATGCTATGATTGTTGGGTCATGAGACCCATGCTTGTAATATCTGGTTCTTCGGAGCCTAATGAATTAATACTTGAGTTGTAGAGTTATGTTGTGACGCCATGTTGTATTCACACATATCGAGCATATTGTGTGTATGACTGAAATGCTTGGTATGTGTGGGATCCGACTATCTAGTTGTTTATCCTTGGCAGCCTATCATATGGGGAAATGTAGTCTAGTACTTCTGGGCGATAGTAGTCCGCTACAGCCCGGATCACCGGAGTCCTGCTAGCCCAGCACTACTGTTCAGGACACTTGACTGGCCGGCATGTGATTCACTTCGTTCCTATGTCTGTCCCTTCAGGGAAATGTCATGCGGTGACATCCGGAGTCCTGTTAGCCCAGTGCTACAGCCCGGATTCACACGCTGTTGACCGACATGCTCGAGGTTGATTCACGTATGCCTGTCCCCATGGGGTAGTGCCGCTTTGGGTTCACGACTAGCCATGTCGGCCCGGGTTCTTCGTCATATGGATGCTAGCGACACTATCATATACGTGAGCCAAAAGGCGCAAACGGTCCCGGGCCAGGTAAGGTGGCGCCCGTGGAAATACCGTGCGTGAGGCCACAAAGTGATATGATGTGTTACATGCTAGATCGGTGTGACCTAGGATCGGGGTCCCGACAGCGTTGGTATCAGAGCCTGACTGCCTGTAGGATTACCAAGCCAAACTGGTCGAAGTTGAGTCTAGAAATGCTTTAGTTATGTAAGGGAATTGATTGTGGAAGGGAACGTAAGGCTCTTTTTACTCCTTATTCCCATGCCCTTCTGATCTGAGTCATCCTCTCCCTTTCTACGGGGATTAAGAATTAGGCCTTCTCATCTATCTATCAGGATGACGTGTTACTAAACCGTAAGTTGCCTAAGATTGTTGGATTTAAGCCTCAGTTCAGTTCCTACTACTTCCATATAATCATAACTGGCCTCAGAACCTTGATATTGTGCTTCTGAGTAGTTGTGCAACCATTTTTGCATATTGTCTCAAATATTTTTGAGCAATTACAGCCGTTATGCTGTCCGAGTCATCCCAGGTTTCTAAATAGTCTGATGCATTTGCAAATCCTTTCCCCTGTTCCTGATGTCCATTTGGGCCAGATTAATCACACTACTTGTCAGTTGAGGTACTCTATTGCCTCGACGTATATGTTGGAGCTACTATTATGACCCTAGGTGTCTTAGAGGATCACCTAGTAATCGAACCATGCTTTGTGTTCCTAGTGTGATGATTCTGGCCATCATTCTCGAAAGCATCCCGTGATGCCATTTAGTTAGTAGGCATTCTATTCCTGGGTTTTGAACCCGAGACTCACCCTACCTGCTTCATGTCATTAGTATTTGCTAGTTCCCTTAAGACATTAGTAAACCTTGTGATAGACCTTGAGGTCCATGGTATTTCCTTCTTCCAAATACTATGAACCACTTATGGCAGAAGTTCTTGAACCAAAGAATCACAACCAGAGTGCTCTTGATGAGTTCTCCATTTTATATTGTGGCTCTGCCAGTTCTACCTTTCTGCATGGGTTGTCCGGAAGAAATATGTTGAACTCGTTCGACCTACTAATCTATGCCTCCACAACTCAGAAAGTTATATGTTCCTTGAGTTGTTCCCCCCCCCCTTCAGGTATATTCCGACCTTCATCTATCACTTGATAGTCAGAAGTAGTCGTGCATTCATGTTCATCAGTGCCTTTTACTTCTGTGGTCCGTCAAGCCATTCTATTCGGAATGACTAGGAGAAACAAACTCCAGTACCTCATCCATTTCTGGGATCGGGTCAAAGTGGTTGTATTCCGCAGATCAAAATGCCAATCCAGCTTTTGGTTCTGTTCTACCCCGGAGTATTACCCACTTTATGTCCAGAGCGTCGTGAGAATTGCACCTTCTCCTATGAATTCTTGACGCAGTGATACTCTTACCATCATTCTTCATTCCTCGGTCCCGTGTTGTCGCAATCGGAATGCCGACAAGTGAACCGTGATGTGTGAAATCAATACTCCTAGCAACCCCGTTGCTTGGTAGTTAATGGACAATACCCTCATTCTTAGCGCATTGGTTATTGAATTATCATTCTAAGACTGATCGTGCTACCTAGTCCATATTTCTGGTGCACACTTCGATCAATGGATTAGGATTGTGCCCATCCCTTACTCTTTGATCATATCATCTTGCCCTGAAAAGCAAGGTTGTTCTCGAGCTTAGTAACATACCGGTGGTTCGTGATTTTCTGAATATCTTCTCGGAAGTGTTACCAGGTTGTCACCTGACCGTTATGTTGAGTTCGTGATCAAGATGGTTTTTCAATAAACCACTTTTCCCCAAGAATCTGTGTTGGATACCCCTGAGCTAGTTGGTTAAGCTTAACAACAACTTGGAGAGTTGGAAGATGAAAACTTGTCCGACTTAGCTCATCCCTAAGGGATATCCTTGTGTGAGTGTGTGTTGAAGAAAGATGATATCTTCACCAATTGGTGCTCGTGATCAGTTGTTGGATCTATTATCTTGTCCAAACCTTGATTTGAGTGTGGGCTATCGTCAAATCAAATCAGAACCAACGATGCTCCTAATGTTGTCTTACTTACGGTTGTCCCTTGAGCATACACCATTATATCTTTGGTCTGACCAATACTATCACATTGTTCACATAGTGGTGGAAGTCCAGTGATATGGAAATTACGATGAGTTGTTGTTGAGCCCATCAGCGGCATTTTGTCTCCTCCATGATTGTGTTGAACGTCCAGCTAGTGTTGGAAACTTTATAAGCATTGCCCTCATGTCCCGACCATGAAGTATATGTCTGGTTGAAAGATGTGACTTCCTCTAATTCATGTGCATCTGATGTAAGTTGCCGCCGTGAATTCGAGAAAGTTTGTTTTTGCTTCCTCTGGAATCATCCCAAGTCAGTCATGCATGTGCGAAGTATTCTATGGTCTGATGGACTGATCATCTACATTCTATACGTATCCCTAGCACACGAAGCCACTGATTGATTTGTTCAAGGAGAAGAAGTTTCTTCTTAAGGGTTAGACCTACGCAAGGACTTCGATATCCTCGTTGATGGTTCCCCCTGAACTCGGTAGTGTTTCATTTTAAGACTACCAGGTGACCATGCTTGTCTAGGACAACGTGTTCACATGCTTGTAGCAGAACCGGCTCATGTTTTGGAGCTTACCACCGTAGTTCATTCCCCGAGAATCTCGCAACGTCGTCTCGTCGATTTGTGTTGCAAACTTTCATTTTGTTTCTAGACTCGATGAGTCTGGAATATCCTGTCACCAACCAGATCTGAATCTCAGGCAGATATGATGGCTGGAGCATTTTCCAAGAACTATAATATTGGTCTCTCGATAACCGGTAAAGTGGATGTCGTGGCCAACACATCCAGCCGGAAGACCTATTATTGTAGTATCTCGTTTGAAGAAAGTTGGCCACCCTCCCATAAGGATTTCGTAGGATTTACTCCAGAAGTTGTTCCTTATGGATCTATTGTATTCCGAAGTCCGACCACTACTTGGTGGCTATGCCGATGCTTAAATCATGACCGTGGTAACCAGTACATCAAGGAGAACATTAGAAGCGAAGTGCTAAATGTCTCTCGGTCGATCATCCAGATTTTGTTTCATTGGCTTCGCTAAGGTGAAATCTGAGAAAGTGTTATCTTCCTTTGCATCTGCATTATCCATCACCATTCATCATGGCGGTATGTTGTGTTGCTAGGATCCTTGACATGGATGTTGGTAAGACCTTGATGAGTATGGAAATGCTCAAGTTCTTGAGAGCACGCTCAGGCACTAGGTTCTGATGTTGCCATTAACTGGAATGTGCCTCCGTTCTCTCAGTTGTTCGATAGCCATCCAATTGGTGGAATCACCTTTGCCGGTGAACCTTCTCCCCAGTTACTAGAATCATTCCCAACATTTGCATTTTGTTCCCAGCTTGCACCTCAGTAGTTGTTGTTCATGGTCATCTTCAAAAGTGGACTTACCATAGGTCCCATCCATTTCCGATGAAAAGCAAAAATCATCCATTGCGTTGTCTTCAACAAGGTAGTCCACATCATCCATCCTAGTCCGAGTATGTCATTCTTTCGAACTCCTTGCACTGATCATTTGTGATTGCCTTAGGCTGGTATAAAGAGTTTCTATGATCTCCGAATCAAAAGTAATTCTTTTTGCCACTTAAGGGAATAATTCTGCGAGTCACCTTCCTTAAGATGTCTCGTTATGGTATCATGGCAATTATCCCTCGCTACTTTGAAACCATGCATCATCCTACTCCAGCGTGGGATTGGTGCCTACCAAATTTGAACCTTTATCATCTGCTTCTTCCCATCACCCCTGTTGTGTGTTTCGTGTCTCAGCTCAAGAGATGTTTTATATCTCACTGCATGAGTTGATCTTGAGTGCTCGATCTCCGAGGAGATCGATTTCTGTAGAATTTCTTTCTGCCATCATCATGCTGGATGAAGATCCCGAAAGCAAAGACCTCAAGATCAAGATGACGAAATGAATCAACATCCTCGGGAAGGGCAGTTGGATCGAGAAGACTGCGATAGTCTTGTGAACCCCCCCCCTTCCTTCTTACCTCATGTCTTGAATCTCAGGCCGAGATTCTTGTTTAGTGGGGGTGAGTTGTCACAGCCCTAGATTGCTTGTAGCTATTTACCTGAGTGAGCAACATGCATCATGTCTAAATTTTTGAAAGTTGAATTGGGGAAAGCTAAAAGCCCCAGAAATCAATTAAAAAAAATGATCAACATTAAAATCTTTCAAAGAAGTCCAAGAAAATGTTCCTCTTAGTCTCTGAAAATATTGGCAAGAGGTAAAACTTAAAACAATATTTTTGGAATCTCAGAGATATTTATTTTGGGCCTTTGATTTAATCCAATAAATAATTGAATTGGATCTATATTTATTATATAATAAATATATGTTCAATAATTCTGATAAATTGTTGAGGGGCTTTGGAATAATCCATTTAGTCCCTGCAAAAATTATCAGAAGTAAAAAAATAGTTTGGTTCAAAACCCAAATTAAAACCCATTTGCATAAATAGAAAACAGAACAAAAATAGAAATAGGAGAGAGAGAGGTTACCTGTGGCTTACCTGGGGCCCACTTGGCCCAGCACGGCCCAGCCCACCAGAGCCGGGCGCCAGTCGTCTCCTTCCTTTGCCAGGAGGACGACGGTGTGGCGCACGCACAGGAGGCGAAGCCACCTCCCGCTTCCACCTCCTGCTCCCTCCCACTCTGATCCGTCGCGTTTGGAAACGCCGAGCCCCCTGGTCCTTCCCCTTTCTCACAGCTCACTCTCCCCTCCTCTCCCTCGCTCTCTCCCACGACGGCTGACGCAGCCAAGGAAGCACCGCCGTGAACCACCGCGCTCCCCGACCCCCTCTCGCCTTCCCGTGTTGCGTGGAAGCTCCGCCACTGTCGCCTACGCCTTCTGCACCGAGCCAAGCGAGCCGGGAAGCCTTGCTTCGTTCTCGGCGTCGTCTTCTTCAACCTCGGGACCGCCGGCCATCTCCGTCAAATTCGTCGGCTCCGGACCGTCCCCGAGCCCACCGAGCTGCTCTACGTGACCCCATGAGCTCCTGCTCCGAATCCCCCTCCTCCCCGCCATTATTTCAAGCTCAAATTGCTGACTCCCTTCTGACTGAGCTCAACACCGCTCGGGCTCGTCGCCGGCGTCGCTCCGATGCCCATTTGGTCGCGCCAACGTGCCAAATGACACCGCTGCATCACGTAGTGCCTTGCCCGCGCTTTATTTTGCGTGTTTGCTCGCTGCAGCCGCTTTCCCGTGCACAACCGAACTCCGGCCGCCGCCCGGCTCGTCGCCGCCGCGGTTACGCGCTGCCCCAGCCCCTTCCGTCTGCACCACTAGATGCGCGCGAGTCCCAGGAGCACGTAGATGCCCTCTGCCGCGAGTTTGGTCGCCCGTGGGCGAAACCCGAGCCGTTCCGCCGTGTCTGGCCTCGCCGGCGTCAAGTCGCCGGCAGGTTTGACCCTGCTGGCCAGGGGTTTGACCCCCCCTGACTGACTGACGTGTGGGCCAGGCCCCTTTTTAATTAGTGTTAGATTTAGTTAGTCCTAATTAACTTAGTTACATTAAATAGACACTGACATGCGGGCCCAGGCTCTAATTAACTTTAGTTAGTTAGTTAGTCACTGACCAGTGGGTCCCACTGGTCAGGTTTGACCCGGACGCACCCTGTTGACTTGCTGACATCATCCTGACGTCAAGCTGACGCAGTAATCCTTTTCTGGGATTTTAAATAAATCAGAAATGATTTATTTATTCCAGAAAATACCCAAAACTTCTAAAATTCATAGAAATTCGACCGTAACTCCAAATGAAATAAATTATATATGTAAAATTATCAGAAAAATTCAAGGAATCCATCTGTACCATTTTCATGCATGTTGGAACAACTTAAGGCCACTGTTTAGGACAAATTCAATAAAGGGCATTTAAATAATCATATATGGAGTTGGAATTTGAATCTTATATTCAAACCAACTTCATTTAATTGTGTTGCTAGTTGCATTAGCTCAATCAACAACATATTGCCATGTCATTATCATGCATCATGTTGTGCATTGCATTGATTGTATTCCTTCTCTATTGCCGGTTTTTGTCCCCTCTCGATAGACGTGGTACCGACGCCGTGATCGTTGACACTGATGAAGACTCAATGTTATCTTCAGAAGTGCCAGGCAAGCAAAACCCCCTTGTTCATTCCGATACAATCCCCCTCTCTCGCTCCTGCTCTCTTTTACTGCATTAGGACAACAACGATTCATCTGTTACTTGTTGCGGTAGTTGAACCCCTTATCCTCTGCATGACCTGTCATTTCCACAGTAAATAGATGAAACCCACTAGCATGAGTAGGAGTTGTTTGAGCCCTGATGTGCCTACTCATTCATGCTTGTTTGTCATGCCTGCTACTGCTTAGAGTTGAGTCAGGTCCGATTCATCGGGGATGAATCGGAGGTGTGTAAACATGTCCTACTGTTAAGAGCTAAGTGTGTGAACACGATTTGGTAAAGGTAGCGGTGAGAGGCCATGTAGGAGTACATGATGGGTTGTCTCATTGAAACCGTCCTCAGGAACTGAGTTCTGTGTTTGTGATCCATGAAACAGCTACTACCACACGTTGGGCCCTGAAATATGACACCGCTCGACTTACTGACCCCTCTCATCCTCTATCCAGGAGTTGCAATTAGTTTCTGGTGTTTATAGGATATGTGTTGGCGGCCGTGCGTAGCGCTGACCCTAGGGGTGGGCTATGATGCGGTAGATACACTATGGCACGGTGTACCGGGCGCCCGTTTGGTGTCTCGGGAACCCTGCAGACATCATTTGGGGCTGTGAGCGAAACTCCGGCCGGATCTCCTCGCGGATGGAACCCGAATAGGCGATCAACCTGGACTAGAGACTTGTGTGGTTAGTCAGGTCGTGGTCTACACCCACGTCGGCTTTCGCTTGAAGTCTGCCGAGCACATGTCGTGTGCAGACGCTAAGTGGTGGAAACATGTGTGACGAAGTACACCCCTGCAGGGTTATAAATGATCTATTCGAATAGCCGTGTCCGCGGTAAAGGACTTCTGGGTTGCCTATAACAGTTCATAGACAAGTGAAAGTGGATACTCTAAAACTCGCAAGATAAGTGTGAGTGCTATGGATGGCCTTCTCGTAGGAAGACGAGAGCGGATCCATAGTGGTGTATTGAATGGTGAATATGTGGACTCGTGTGCGCCACCTCAAAAGAGTTGCTCGCAATCGTAGTTTAGGTTAGCCACTGAGTCAAAGCTGGCTTGCTGCAGTTAAACTCCACCACCCCCCCTTGTTGATACCGATGCATATGTAGTTTAGTTCTGATGTAAGTCTTGCTGAGTACCTTTGTATTCACGTTTGCTTAATTTATGTTTTGCAGAGAGACTTCAGTCTCGCTAGTAGTTCCGCATGGACTTCGACGTTTAGCTTGATACCTCAGCTACGATCTTGTGCCCTCGGCAGGATTTGGTAGATAGTCAGGCTTCTTAGCCTTTTCATTTATAGATGTCTGTACTCAGACATGTTAAGCTTCCGCATGTGTTTGATTTGTATGCTATGATTGTTGGGTCATGAGACCCATGCTTGTAATATCTGGTTCTTCGGAGCCTAATGAATTAATACTTGAGTTGTAGAGTTATGTTGTGACGCCATGTTGTATTCACACATATCGAGCATATTGTGTGTATGACTGAAATGCTTGGTATGTGTGGGATCCGACTATCTAGTTGTTTATCCTTGGCAGCCTATCATATGGGGAAATGTAGTCTAGTACTTCTGGGCGATAGTAGTCCGCTACAGCCCGGATCACCGGAGTCCTGCTAGCCCAGCACTACTGTTCAGGACACTTGACTGGCCGGCATATGATTCACTTCGTTCCTATGTCTGTCCCTTCGGGGAAATGTCACGCGGTGACATCCGGAGTCCTGTTAGCCCAGTGCTACAGCCCGGATTCACACGCTGTTGACCGACATGCTCGAGGTTGATTCACGTATGCCTGTCCCCATGGGGTAGTGCCGCTTTCGGTTCACGACTAGCCATGTCGGCCCGGGTTCTTCGTCATATGGATGCTAGCGACACTATCATATACGTGAGCCAAACGGCGAAAACGGTCCCGGGCCAGGTAAGGTGGCACCCGTGGAAATACCGTGCGTGAGGCCACAAAGTGATATGATGTGTTACATGCTAGATCGGTGTGACCTAGGATCGGGGTCCCGACACTCAAGAAAAAGCAGCAGCAGCTTAGAGCTGCCCAAGATTTGCTAGCTGACAGATGGACTGAAGTCCTTGCGGCCGAAGAGTATGAACTCGAACGCCCCTCCAAGAGTTACCCAAAGCACAGGCCGCTACCCCAATCAGAGAAGGAAGCACCTACATCACCAGCGCATGATATGGCAGACCGGCCACCTTGCGGCCGCGACAGAGAGGTCTCTCGACCCTCCACCCAAGCCATGCCCCGACGCCACTCAACTAAGGCACGGGAAAATGCGCCAGACCTGCGAGACATACTGAAGGACAAGGCAAGACAAACAAGATTGATCTACGGATCGCGCAGGCTGTCACAACCCTAGAATTTGCTTGTAGCTATTTACCTGAGTGAGCATCATGCATCATGTCTAAATTCTGAAAGTTGAATTGAGGTTATTAGAAACCCTCATAAATCACTTCAAAAATAGTCAACATTAAAATCTTTTCAAAGAAGTCCAAGAAAATGTTCCTCTTAGTCTCTGAAAATATTGGCAAGAGGTAAAACTTAAAACAATATTTTTGGAATCTCAGAGATATTTATTTTGGGCCTTTGAATTAATTCAATAACTATTTGCATTGGATATATATTTTATATATAACTAATATATGTCCAATAATTCTAGAACATTTTATGTGGTTTGTTATATTTTAGTTCTAGCCACATAATTATTTTCAGGATTTTATTAAATGGTTTAGTATTTTTACTAAACCAAAACAAAACAGAACAAAAAAAAACTGAAACAGGAAAACATAAGAGAGAGAGAGAGTAGGCCACTGGACCACCTACCTAACCTACCTGGCGCCACCAACCGGCCCAGCACTATAGCTGGACAGCCCAGCCCACCAGGGCTCCTCCCTGTCGTCTTCGCCCCCTCGCCAGGAGGACGAGCGTGTGGCCGGCGCGCGCGAGCACGCGTCCGGCCACCTCCTGCTTGCTTGCCGCACCCCCTCGATGCCTGGACTCCTCTGGGAGACGCCACGACACCCCCTCGCCCCTCTGCACCTCTTCCCTCCTCGTAGCTCTCTCCCCTCCCCTCGCTTCCCGAAGCCAAGCGGAGCTCGTCGCCGCCGTATGCCGTAGACGCGGCCTCCGTGCTCCCCTCGCCTCTCCGAGCAGCCCACGGGCTCCGCCACGTCTGCCTCATCCTCTCCACCAAGCTACGCGATGCCGGACGCCCCCGAACGCCCTCACCACCACCATCTTCTACCTCCTGCACCGAGCATCGCCGTCGTCGATTCTCCGTCGTCAGGACCTCCCTCGAGCCGCTGAGCCTACCCGTCGATCCGCCGTGAGCTCCTCTACCTGCCCCCCTACTTCCCGTGCTCGATTACGCCTCGTAGCCACCGCCCCCTTCAAGCCCGAGCGCTCCTCGCCGCCGGCCATGTCGCCGTCGTGGCTACTGCCGTGCAAGCACGCGTCCGAGCGCACCACCGCATTCAGTGCATCCCTAGGATCCTAACGCATGCACCCCCTCGCCCTATCGTGCACCGTAGCCCTCTTTCCCTCTCCGCCGAAATCCAGCACCGCCGCGAGCTCAGTTCCGGCGAGCTCTGGCCACCCTGTGACCCACTGTTGCCTCTGCTCGATGCAGCCGAGCGAGGGCTCCCCTCTGGTGCCCTCAGCACGCCCAGCCACCGCCCCTAGCGCCATTTCGGCGAACTTCCGCCGCGTTCCTGGTCGCCGCTGATGTAACTCCGGCGGGCTGACGTGGTCTCTTAGTTAGGCGCTAATCACCACTAATCCCCCTCCAGCAGACACTGACAGGTGGGCCCCGCAGTGGGTCAAATTCCCAGTCAACACGGGATTAACTCCCAGTCAACAGTGAGCCAATGACATGTGGGACCCGGTCGTCAGGTTTGACCTGGTCAGCGTCAGTTGACTCGCTGACGTCATGCTTGCACAATGCTGACGCTATAAATCATTTTCTAGATTTAAGTTAATTCAAAAAATTTCAGAAAATGTCCAAAACTTCTAAAAATCATAGAAATTAAACCGTAACTCCAAATAAAATAAATTATATATGTAAAATTATCAGAAAAATTCAAGGAATCTGTTTATGGCATTTTCATGCATGTTTGAACAATGTTTGTCCTCTGTTTTGGACAAAACAAATAAAGGGCATTTAAATAATCATATATGGAGTTTGAATTTGAATCTTGTATTCAAACCAACTTCATTTAATTGTGTTGCTAGTTGCATTTGCTCAATCAACAACATATTGCCATGTCATTATCATGCATCATGTTGTGCATTGCATTGATTGTATCCCTTCTCTATTGTCGGTGTTTGTTCCCTCTCGGTAGACGCTGCTCCGACGCTGTGATCATTGACACTGATGAAGACCCAATGATATCTTCAGAAGTGCCAGGCAAGCAAAACCCCCTTGTTCATTCCGATACAATCCCCCTCTCTCGCTCCTGCTCTCTTTTACTGCATTAGGACAACACGTTTCCTCTGATACTTGCCGCGGTAGTTGAACCCCTTATCCTCTGCATGACCTGTCATTGCCACAGCAAATAGATGAAACCCACTAGCATGAGTAGGAATTGTTTGAGCCCTGATGTGCCTACTCATTCATGCTTGTTTGTCATGCCTGCTACTGCTTAGAGTTGAGTCAGGTCTGATTCATCGGGGATGGATCGGAGGTGTGTAAACATGTCCTACTGTGTGTGAGCTAAGTGTGTGAACACGATTTGGTAAAGGTAGCGGTGAGAGGCCATGTAGGAGTACATGGTGGGTTGTCTCACTGAAGCCGTCCTCAGCAACTGAGTTCTGTGTTTGTGATCCATGAAACAGTTACTACCACGCATTGGGCCCAAAACCAATGGACCCTCTCGGCTTCTTAATCACCCTAGTACTCTATCCAGGAGTTGCAACTAGTTTCTGGTGTTTGTAGGATATGTGTTGGTGGCCGTGCGTAGTCCTGACCCTAGGGGTGGGCTATGTTGCGGTAGATACACCGTGGCTGGGCATGCCGGGCGCCCGTTTGGTGTCTCGGAACCCTGTACACATCGTTCGGGGCCGTATGTGGAAACCTCGGCCGGACTCCCTGCGGATGGAACCTAGATAGGTGATAAACCTGGACTAGAGACTTGAGTGTTTAGGTAGGCCGTGGCCGACACCCACGTTGGGCTTCCGCTTGAAGGTTGCCGAGTACATGTTGTGTAAATGGCGGTAAGTGGTGAGAGCATGTGTGAAGAAGTACACCCCTGCAGGGTTAACATCATCTATTCGAATAGCCGTGTCTGCAGTAATGGACTTCTGGGTTACCTATAACAGTTCATAGACAAGTGAAAGTGGATACTTTAAAACTCGCAAGGTAAGTGTGAGTGCTATGGATGGCCTTCTTGTAGGGAGACGAGAGTGGATCCATAGTGGTGTATTGAATGGTGAATGTGAGGACTCGTGTGCGCCACCTCAAAAGAGTTGCTTGCAATCGTAGTTCAGTTTAGCCACTGAGTCAAAGCTGGCTTGCTGCAGTTAAACTCCACCACCCCCCTTGTTGATACCGATGCATGTGTAGCTAGTTCTGATGTAAGTCTTGCTGAGTACTCTTGTACTCACGTTTGCTTAATTTATGTTTTGCAGAGAGACTTCAGTCTCTCTAGTAGTTCCGCGTGGACTTCGACGTTTAGCTTGATACCTCAGCTACGATCTTGTGCCCTCGACAGGATCTGGTAGATAGTCAGGCTTCTCAGCCTTTTTCATTTGTAGTTGTCTGTACTCAGACAAGTTAAGCTTCCGCATGTGCTTGTTGCTTGTATGCTCTGTATGTCGGGTCATGAGACCCATGTTTGTAATATCTCGCTCCTTGGAGCCTAATGAACAAATACTTGAGTTGTAGAGTTATGTTGTGATGCCATGTTGTATTTACACATATCGAGCATATTGTGTGTATGATTAAAATGCTTGGTATGTGTAGGATCCGACAACCTAGTTGTTTATCGTTCGCAGCCTTTCTTATGGGGAAACGTAGTCTAGTGTTCCTCGAGCCATAGTAGTCCGCTACAGCCCGGTTCACCGGAGTCCTGCTAGCCCAGCACTACTGTTCGGGACACTTGACTGGCCGGCATGTGTTTCACTTCGTCCCTATGTCTGTCCCTTCGGGGAAATGCCACGCGGTGATTTCCGGAGTCCTGCCTAGCCTGCTACAGCCCGGGATCCCCGGAGTCCTGTTAGCCCAGTGCTACAGCCCGGAATCACTCGTTGATGACCGACATGTTCGATGTGATTCATGTATGCCTGTCTCCATAGGTCTGTGCCGCTTTGGGTTCACGACTAGCCATGTCGGCCCGGGTTCTTTGTCATATGGATGCTAGCGACACTATCACATACATGAGCCAAAAGGCGCAAACGGTCCCGGGCCAGGTAAGGTGGCACCCGTGGAAATACCGTGCGTGAGGCCACAAAGTGATATGATGTGTTACATGCTAGATCGGTGTGACCTAGGATCAGGGTCCTGACAGCATTGGTATCAGAGCCTGACTGCCTGTAGGATTACCAAGCCAAACTGGTCGATGTCGAGTCTAGAAATGCTTTAGTTATGAAAGGGAATTGATTGTGGAAGGGAACGTAAGGCTCTTTTTTACTCCTTTACCCTATGCCCTTCTGATCTGAGTCAACCTCTTCTTTTCTATGGGGATTAAGAATTAGGACTTCTCATCTATCTATCAGGATGACGTGTTACTAAACCGTAGTTGCCTAGGATTGTTGAGTTCAAGCCTCAGTTCAGTTCCTACTACTTCCATATATTCATAACTGGCCTCAGAACCTTGATATTATGATTCTGAGTGGTTATGCCACCATTTTTGCAGGAGGTCTCAAATCTTTTCGAGCATTTACAGCCGTTATGCTGTCCGAGTCATCCCAGGTTTCTAAATAGTCTGATGCATTTGCAAACCTTTTCCCCTGTTCCTGATGTCCATTTAGGCCAGGTTAATCACACTAATCGGTGAGTTGAGGTACTCCGTTGACTCGGCATTTATGTTGGAACTATTATTATGACCCTAGGTGTCTTAGAGGATCACCTAGTAATCGAACCATGTTTTGTGTTCCCAGTGTGATGATTCTGGCCATCATTCTCAAAAGCATTCCGTGATGCCATTTAGTTAGTAGGCATTCTATTCCTGGGTTTTGAACCCGAGACTCACCCTACCTGCTTCATGTTGATAGTGTTTGCTAGTTCCTTAGGACATTAGTAAACCTTGTGATAGACCTCGATGTCCGTGGTATTTCCTTCTTCCAAATACTATGAACCACTTATGGCAGAAGTTCTTGAACCAAAGGATCACAACCAGAGTGATCTTGATGAGTTCTCCATTCTATATTGTGGCTCTGCCAGTTCTACCTTTCTGCATGGGTTATCTGGAAGAAATATGTTGAGCTTTGCTCGACATACTAATCTATGCCTCCACAGCTCAGAAAATTATATGTTCCTTGAGTTGTTCCTCTTCAGTTGTATTCCGACCATCCTCTATCAGTAGATAGCCAAGAGTATGTGTGCATTTGTGTTCATCGGTGCCTTTTATTCTTGTGGTCCGTCGAGCCGTTCTATTTTAGAATGACTAGGAGAAACAAACTCCAGTACCTCATCCATATCTAGGGTTGGGTCAAAATAGTTGTATTCCGCAGATCAAAATGCAACCTAGCCTTTGGTTCTGTTCTACCCTGAAGTATTACCCACTTTATGTCAAGAGCGTCGTGAGAATTGCACATCTCTCATGAATTCTTGACCCAGTGATACTTCTTACCATCATTCTTCATTCCTCGGTCCTGTGTTGTCGCAACCGGAATGCCGACCAGTGAACCGTGATGTGTGAAATCAATACTCCTAGCAACTCCGTTGCTTGGTAGTTAATGGACAATATTCTCATTCTTAGCGTGTTGGTTATTGAATTATCATTCTAAGACTGATCGTGCTACCTAGTCCATATTTCTGGTGCACACTTCGATCAATGGGTTAGGATTGTGCCAATCCCTGACTCTTTGATCATATCATCTTGCCCTGAAAAGAAAGGTTGTTCTCGAGCTTAGTAACATACCGGTGGTTCGTGATTTTCCGAAGATCTTCTCGGAAGTGTTACCAGGTTGTCACCTGACCGCTATCTTGAGTTCGTGATCAAGTTGGTTTCTTATAAACCACCCCTTCTCCAAGAACCTGTGTTGGATACCCCTGAGCTAGTTGGTTAAGCTTAACAACAACTTGGAGAGTTGGAAGATAAAAGCTTGTCCTACCACGCTCATCCCTAAGGGATATCCTTGTGTGTGTGTTGAAGAAAGATGATATCTTCATCGACTGATTCCCGTGATCAGTTGTTGGATCTATTATCTTGTCTAAACCTTGATTTGAGTGTGGGCTATCGTCAAATCAAATCAGAACCAACGATGTTCGTAATGTTGTCTTACTTGCGGTTGTCCCTCGAGCATACACCATTATATCTTTGGTCTGACCAATACTATCACATTGTTCACATAGTGGTGGAAGTCCAGTGATATGGAAATTCCGATGAGTTGCTGTTGAGCCCATCAGCGGCATTTTGTCTCCTCCATGATTGTGTTGAACATCCAGCTAGTGTTGGAAACTTTATAAGCATTGTCCTCATGTCCCGATCATGAAGCATATGTCCGGTTGAAAGATGTGACTTCCTCTAATTCATGTGCATCTGGTGTAAGTTGCCGCCGTGAATTCGAGAAACTTTGTTTTTGCTTCCTTTGGAATCGTCCCAAGTCAATCATGCACGTGCGAAGTATTCTATGGTCTGATAAACTGATCATCTTCATTCTATATGTATCCCTAGCACACCAAGCCACTGATTGATTTGTTCAAGGAGAAGAAGTTCCTTCCTAAGAATCATGACTTATGTTAGGACTTTGTTATCCTCGATAATGGTTCCCCACCTGAACTCGGTAGTGTTTTATTATAAGACTACCATGTGGTCATGCTTGTCTGGGACATCGTGTTCACATGTGTTTAGCAGAACCAGCTCATGTTTTGGAGCTTACTACCGTAGTTCATTCCCCGAGAATCTCGCAACGTCGTCTCGTCGATTTGTGTTGCAAACCTTCATTTTCCTTTCTAGACTCGATGAGTCTGGAATATCCCGTCACCAACCAGATCTGAATCCCCGGCAGATATGATGGTTGGAGCATTTTACAAGAACTATAATATTGGTCTCCCGATAACCGGTAAAGTGGATGTCGTGGCCAACACATCCAGCCGGAAGACCTATTATTGTAGTATCTCGATTGAAGAAAGTTGGCCACCTTCCCATGAGGATTTCGTAGGATTTACTCCAGAAGTTGTTCCTTATGGATCTATTGTATTCCGAAGTCTGACCACTACTTGGTGGCTATGCCGATGCTTAAAGCATGACCGTGGTAACCAGTACATCAAGGAGAACATTAGAAGCGGAGTGCTAAATGTCTCTCGGTCGATCATCCGGATTTTGTTTCCTTGGCTTCGCTAAGGTGAAATCTGGGAAAGTGTTATCTTTCTTTGCATCTGCATCTTCCACCCTTATTCATCATGGTAGCATGTTGTGTTGCTAGGATCCTTGACACGGATATTGGCAGAACCTTGATGAATATAGAAATGCTCAAGTTCTTGAGAGCACGCTCAGGCACTAGGTTCTGATGTTGTCATTAACTGGAATGTGCCTCCGTTCTCTCAGTTGTTTGTTAGCCATCCAATTGGTGGAATCACCTTTGCCGGTGAACCTTCTCCCCAGTTACTAGAATCATTCCCAACATTTGCATTTTGTTCCCAACTTGCACCCCAGTAGTTGTTGTTCAGGATCATCTTCAAAAGTGGACTTACCATGGGTCCCATCCATTTCCGATGATAAGCTAAAAATCATCCATTGCGTTGTCTTCAACAAGGTAGTCCACATCATCCATCCTAGTCCAAGTATGCCATCTCTTCAAGCTATCTCAAACGATCAATTGGAAATTGCCTTAAGTTGGTATGAAGAGTTCCAATGATCTCTGAATCAAAAGTAATTCTTTTTGCCACTTAAGGGAATAGCTCTATGAGTCACTTTCACTAAGGTGCCTCGTTATGGTATTATGGGCAACATAACTTCTCGCTACTTTGAAACCCCCTCACCATCTATTTAGGCGTGGAATTGTTGCCACCAAATCAAACCCCGTCGTTGTTCTTCCATCCCTCTCGATGTGTTTTGTGTCTCAACTTGAGATGTTTCAACATCTCATTCTACGAGTTGATCCTGAGTTGTTCGATCTTCGATAAGATCAATCCTTCTAGAGTTCTTCCTTTCCTCTCATTGTCATGTTGGATGTAGTCTCAAAGCAAGACGTTGAGATTAAGGTGATGCAATGAATCAACATCTCCGAGAAGGGCAATCGGATCGTGAAGATTCTTTATTGGTGTTCCCTCTGTCTTCTTACCTCACGTCTTGAATATCGGGACGAGATTCTTGTTTAGTGGGGGTGAGTTGTCACAGCCCTAGAATTTGCTTGTAGCTATTTACCTGAGTGAGTATCATGCATCATGTCTAAATTCAGAAAGTTGAATTGAGGTTAGTAGAAACCCTCATAAATCACTTCAAAAATAGTCAACATTAAAATCTTTTCAAAGAAGTCCAAGAAAATGTTCCTCTTAGTCTCTGAAAATATTGGCAAGAGGTAAAACTTAAAACAATATTTTTGGAATCTCAGAGATATTTATTTTGGGCCTTTGAGTTAATTCAATAACTATTTGCATTGGATATATTATATATATATAACTAATATATGTCCAATATTTGTAGAACATTTTATGTGGTTTGTTATATTTTAGTTCGAGCCACATAATTATTTTCAGGATTTTATTAAATGGTTTAGTATTTTTACTAAACCAAAACAAAACAGAACAAAATAAAAAAAACTGAAACAGGAAAACATAAGAGAGAGAGAGAGAGAGTAGGCCACTGGGCCACCTACCTAACCTACCTGGCGCCACCAACCGGCCCAGCACTGTAGCTGGATAGCCCAGCCCACCAGGGCTCCTCCCTGTCGTCTTCCCCCCTCGCTAGGAGGACGAGCGTGTGGCCGGCGCGCGCGAGCACGCGTCCGGCCACCTCCTGCTTGCTTGCCGCACCCCCTCGATGCATGGACGCCTCTGGGAGACGCCACGACACCCCCTCGCCCCTCTGCACCTCTTCCCTCCTCGTAGCTCTCTCCCCTCCCCTCGCTTCCCGAAGCCAAGCGGAGCTCGTCGCCGCCGTACGCCGTAGACGCGGCCTCCGTGCTCCCCTCGCCTCTCCGAGCAGCCCACGGGCTCCGCCACGTCTGCCTCTTCCTCTCCACCAAGCTATGCGATGCCGGACGCCCCCGAACGCCCTCACCACCACCATCTTCTACCTCCTGCACCGAGCGTCGCCGTCGTCGATTCTCCGTCGTCAGGACCTCCCCCGAGCCGCTGAGCCTACCCGCCGATCCGTCGTGAGCTCCTCTACCTGCCCCCCTACTTCCCGTGCTCGATTACGCCTCGTAGCCACCGCCCCCTTCAAGCCCGAGCGCTCCTCGCCGCCGGCCATGTCGCCGTCGTGGCTACGGCCGTGCAAGCACGCGTCCGAGCACACCACCGCATTCAGTGCGTCCCTAGGAGCCTAACGCACGCACTCCCTCGCCCTGTCGTGCACCATAGCCCTCTTTCCCTCTCCGCCCGAACTCCGGCGCCGCCGCGAGCTCAGTTCCGGCGAGCTCCGGCCACCCTGTGACCCACTGTTGCCTCTGCTCGATGCAGCTGAGCGAGGGCTCCCCTCTGGTGCCCTCAGCACACCCAGCCACCGCCCCTAGCGCCATTCCGGCGAACTTCCGCCGCGTTCCTGGTCGCCGCCGACGTAACTCCGGCGGGCTGACGTGGTCGCTTAGTTAGGCGCTAATCACCACTAATCCCCCTCCAACAGACACTGACAGGTGGGCCCCGCAGCGGGTCAAATTCCCAGTCAACACGGGATTAACTCCCAGTCAACAGTGAGCCAATGACATGTGGGACCCAGTCGTCAGGTTTGACCTGGTCAGCGTCAGTTGACTCGCTGACGTCATGCTTGCACGATGCTGATGCTATAAATCATTTTCAAGATTTAAGTTAATTCAGAAAATTTCAGAAAATGTCCAAAACTTCTAAAAATCATAGAAATTAAACCGTAACTCCAAATAAAATAAATTATATATGTAAAATTATCAGAAAAATTCAAGGAATCTATTTATGGCATTTTCATGCATGTTTGAACAATGTTTGTCCTCTGTTTTGGACAAAACAAATAAAGGGCATTTAAATAATCATATATGGAGTTTGAATTTGAATCTTGTATTCAAACCAATTTCATTTAATTGTGTTGCTAGTTGCATTAGCTCAATCAACAACATATTGCCATGTCATTATCATGCATCATGTTGTGCATTGCATTGATTGTATCCCTTCTCTATTGTCGGTGTTTGTTCCCACTCGGTAGACGCTGCTCCGACGCTGTGATCGTTGACACTGATGTAGACCCAATGATATCTTCAGAAGTGCCAGGCAAGCAAAACCCCCTTGTTCATTCCGATACAATCCCCCTCTCTCGCTCCTGCTCTCTTTTACTGCATTAGGACAACACGTTTCCTCTGATACTTGCCATGGTAGTTGAACCCCTTATCCTCTGCATGACCTGTCATTGCCACAGTAAATAGTTGAAACCCACTAGCATGAGTAGGAATTGTTTGAGCCCTGATGTGCCTACTCATTCATGCTTGTTTGTCATGCCTGCTACTGCTTAGAGTTGAGTCAGGTCTGATTCATCGGGGATGGATCGGAGGTGTGTAAACATGTCCTACTGTGTGTGAGCTAAGTGTGTGAACACGATTTGGTAAAGGTAGCGGTGAGAGGCCATGTAGGAGTACATGGTGGGTTGTCTCACTGAAGCCGTCCTCAGGAACTGAGTTCTATGTTTGTGATCCATGAAACAGTTACTACCACGCATTAGGCCCGAAACCAATGGACCCTCTCGGCTTCTTAATCACCCTAGTACTCTATCCAGGAGTTGCAACTAGTTTCTGGTGTTTGTAGGATATGTGTTGGCGGCCGTGCGTAGCGCTGACCCTAGGGGTGGGCTATGTTGCGGTAGATACACCGTGGCTGGGCATGCCGGGCGCCCGTTTGGTGTCTCGGAACCCTGTACACATCGTTCGGGGCCGTATGTGGAAACCTCGGCCGGACTCCTTGCGGATGGAACCTGGATAGGCGATAAACCTGGACTAGAGACTTGAGTGTTTAGGTAGGCCGTGGCCGACACCCACGTTGGGCTTCCGCTTGAAGGTTGCCGAGTACATGTCGTGTAAACGGCGGTAAGTGGTGAGAGCGTGTGTGAAGAAGTACACCCCTGCAGGGTTAACATCATCTATTCGAATAGCCGTGTCCGCGGTAATGGACTTCTCGGTTACCTATAACAGTTCATAGACAAGTGAAAGTGGATACTTTAAAACTCGCAAGATAAATGTGAGTGCTATGGATGGCCTTCTTGTAGGGAGACGAGAGTGGATCCATAGTGGTGTATTGAATGGTGAATGTGTGGACTCGTGTGGGCCACCTCAAAAGAGTTGCTTGCAATCGTAGTTCAGTTTAGCCACTGAGTCAAAGCTGGCTTGCTGCAGTTAAACTCCACCACCCCCCTTGTTGATACCGATGCATATGTAGCTAGTTCTGATGTAAGTCTTGCTGAGTACTCTTGTACTCACGTTTGCTTAATTTATGTTTTGCAGAGAGACTTCAGTCTCGCTAGTAGTTCCGCGTGGACTTCGACGTTTAGCTTGATACCTCAGCTATGATCTTGTGCCCTCGGCAGGATCTGGTAGATAGTCAGGCTTCTCAGCCTTTTTCATTTGTAGTTGTCTGTACTCAGACAAGTTAAGCTTCCACATGTGCTTGTTGCTTGTATGCTCTGTATGTCGGGTCATGAGACCCATGTTTGTAATATCTCACTCCTCGGAGCCTAATGAACAAATACTTGAGTTGTAGAGTTATGTTGTGATGCCATGTTGTATTTACACATATCGAGCATATTGTGTGTATGATTAAAATGCTTGGTATGTGTAGGATCCGACAACCTAGTTGTTTATCCTTCGCAGCCTTTCTTATGGGGAAATGTAGTCTAGTGTTCCTCGAGCCATAGTAGTCCGCTACAGCCCGGTTCATCGGAGTCCTACTAGCCCAGCACTACTGTTCGGGACACTTGACTGGCCGACATGTGTTTCACTTCGTCCCTATGTCTGTCCCTTCGGGGAAATGTCACGCGGTGATTTCCGGAGTCCTGCCTAGCCTGCTACAGCCCGGGATCCCCGGAGTCCTGTTAGCCCAGTGCTACAGCCCGGAATCACTCGTTGATGACCGGCATGTTCGATGTGATTCATGTATGCCTGTCTCCATAGGTCTGTGCCGCTTTGGGTTCACGACTAGCCATGTCGGCCCGGGTTCTTTGTCATATGGATGCTAGCGACACTATCATATACGTGAGCCAAAAGGCGCAAACGGTCCCGGGCCAGGTAAGGTGGCACCCATGGAAATACCGTGCGTGAGGCCACAAAGTGATATGATGTGTTACATGCTAGATCGGTGTGACCTAGGATCGGGGTCCTGACACAGGAGCCCTATGGCACGTGACGATGATCTTCACTCCGGATACAACAAATCCGGCCGGGCCGAACACAACAGACATAGCTCTTCCGAGCTACGTCGTGATATAGCCCGGTACAGAGGCGCCGCACACCCGCTATGCTTCACGAATGAAGTAATGGAGCATAAAATCCCAGAGGGTTTCAAACCCGTAAACATCGAATCATAAGATGGCACCTCAGACCCGGCGGTATGGATTGAGGATTATCTCCTTCACATCCACATGGCGCGCGGCGATGATCTACACGCCATCAAGTACCTCCCGCTCAAACTTAAAGGACCGGCCCAACATTGGCTTAATAGCTTGCCAGCAGACTCAATCAGTTTTTGGGAGGACCTGGAAGCCGCATTCCTCGACAACTTCCAGGGCACTTATGTGCGACCGCCGGATGCCGACGACTTAAGCCACATAATTCAGCAGCCAGAAGAATCAGCCAGACAATTCTGGACACGGTTCCTAACAAAGAAAAACTAGATAGTCGACCATCCGGACGCGGAGGCCCTAGCAGCCTTCAAGCATAACATCCGCGACGAGTGGCTTGCCCGACACATGGGACAGGAAAAGCCGAAATCCATGGCAGCCCTCACGACACTCATGACCCACTTTTGCGCGGGTGAAGACAGCTGGCTAGCTCGCAGTAACAACTTATCAAAGAACCCTGGTAATTTGGATACCAAGGACAAAAGTGGAAGGACACGTCGGAACAAACAAAAATGTTGCGTTAACAGCGACAGCAATGAAGACACGACAGTCAATGCCGGATTCAGAGGCTATAAATCCGGTTAGCGGAAAAAGGCATTTAAAAAGAATACTCAGGGCCCATCCAGTTTGGACCGAATACTCGATCGCTTGTGCCAGATACATGGCACCCCCGAAAAGCCAGCCAATCACACTAACAGGGATTGTTGGGTGTTCAAGCAGGCAGGCAAGTTAAGAGCCGAAAACAAAGAAAAGGGGCTACACAGCGACGACGAGGAGCCCAAGCCGCTGAACAACAATGGACAGAAAGGCTTTCCCCCACAAGTGCGGACGATGAACATGATATACGCAACCCACATTCCCAAGCGGGTGCAGAAGCGTGCGCTACGGGACGTATACGCGATGGAGCCAGTCGCCCCAAAGTTCAACCCATGGTCCTCCTGCCCGATCACTTTTTATCGGAGGGACCATCCCACTAGCAACCGTCATGGCGGCTTCGCCGCATTGGTTCTTGGCCCAATCATCGATGGATTTCACCTCACAAGAGTCCTCATGGATGGCGGCAGTAGCCTGAACCTGCTTTATCAGGACACAGTGCGGAAAATAGGCATAGCTCAAGGATCAAACCCACAAGAACGACCTTTAAAGGCATCATACCAGGTGTAGAAGCCAACTGTACAGGCTCAGTAACACTTGACATGATCTTCGGATCCCCGGATAATTTCCGAAGCGAAGAGTTAATCTTCGATATAGTCCCGTTTCGCAGTGGCTATCACGCCCTGCTCGGACGAACCGCATTCGCAAAATTCAATGCGGTGCCGCACTACGCATATCTCAAACTCAAGATGCCAGGCCCTCGAGGAGTAATCACGGTCAACAGAAACACCGAACGCTCCCTCCGTATGGAGGAGCATACGGCGGCTCTTGCAGCGGAGGTACAAAGTAGCCTTCTTCGGCAATTCTCCAGTCCGGCCATTAAAAAGCCAGACACTGCCAAGCGCGCTCGGAGTAACCTACAGCAGGACCGCCTGGCACACTCCGAGCAGGCGTAGCAATGCGGCCCCAACCCCAGCTTTCGCGACCTAGCAAAACTAGTACCTCGCGTACATAAGTACGCCCTTGAAATACCATGGGCACAGGGGAAGGGGCAAAATAACGGAACGCCCAAAATACGGCTTAAAATGTACCAAGGGCTGCCGGATTCCTTTTTTTAATTTTTTCTTACTTTCAGGACTCCATACTTCGGACGACCTGTTCGGCAATTAGATTGCCGCACAAACGATGCAAGATCCAGGAAGGCAGACAAGCCATGCCGCATTATGGAACTCCCAGGTGGTCTCTGTTACGAGCGATATACCTACTTTATATATAATTCCGTGGCCTGCCCCTGGTCAGGACATACTGAATAGTCCAATATCTTTTGCTTACCGCGCCATCTGTATCGTTCGGCTTTGATAAATAGCCTCTCCATAAACAATGCCTAGCTTTTTGTCTATTTTTTGCATTACTCTTTTCATATATATGTTCATTAATGACATGTTGCACCAGTACATTGTGGTATGGCAAGTACGCCAGGGGCTTCAGTACCCTTTAATATGGTGTGAGAAGTCCGTACACTTTCACAAGTGCGGCACTCCAAACTTATAGCACTACATGCATCGGCTTCGAATCATGATTTGCGTCAATAGTTGGGTTTGCCCGGCTCCTATGTTTTGGTGCCTTACGTTTCGCTATATCGGCTAAGCTAGCACTAGGAGAACCACTGCGATTGTGCCCCGGTTGAGCTGGGTTAAGCACCTCAGTGGAGAAAGCTAAAACTAACTGTCATGATGAGGCGAGAGACCAGTCGCTGTTCGAGAGGTTTTTCGGGTCCCTAAAGGCTTATGCCGCTTCGAGCGAGGAGCTGGATAACCCCAGCCAAGGCGTGGATAGCGCCCTGAACTCGGTCTTCCGAACTAGGGGCTTCGCCGATATCTAAAATTATAAAGTTCTATGGCTAAGTGAGAGTGTTCAAGCATTATAGTCCGATTGCCTGGTTCATCGTGCTAAGCGCCTCCCTCGAAGGACCCAACCATGGGAAAAAGAGCGCCCAGGTTTATCACCGAACACCCCAGCACTAGTGGCATGGGGGCAGAAGCCGACGACTGGCCATCTCTCAATTTTTGATAAACGGCCGCACAGAAAATAATATTTTAAATTCAATAAGCATTGCTTAGCGCATATGAACAAGTTTTCAGCGCATAGGATAAACACGAGCGAATTCATTCAAAAAATACATCCTTGGTGCACTCATCTGCCACAGGGCGGGCACCTGCAAGAACATCCTTATAGTAGTTCTCCGGCTTGCGATGCTCCTTCCCCGGCGGCGGCCCGTCCGTCACAAGCTTCTCACCGTCCAGCTTACCCCAGTGCACCTTAACACGGGCAAGGGCCCTACGGGCACCTTCGATGTAGGCGGAGCGCTTGATGACCTCGAGCCTTGGACAGGCCTCCACCAGCCGCCGCACCAGCCCAAAGTAGCTCCCAGACAAGGCCTCTCCGGGCCACAGCCGAACTATGAAGCCCTTCATGGCCTGTTCGGCCGCCTTGTGGAGTTCGACCAGCTGTTTCAGCTGATCGCTCAAGGGCACAAGGTGTCCGGCCTCAGCATACTGAGACCAGAATACCTTCTCCGTTGAGCTGCCCTCTTCAGCTCGGTAGAATGCGGCGGCATCGGACATGCTACGGGGAAGATCTGCGAAGGCCCCTGGAGAACTCCGGATTCGGGTAAGTAACAAGTAGTTTACTTTTATGTTTCTGCTTTGCATAAAGAATGCCTTACCCGCTGCTATCTTCTTCATAACCTGCAACTCTCGGAGAGCCTTTTGGGCTTCGGCCTTGGCAGACTTGGCAGTCTCAAGGGCCGTCGCGAGCTCAGACGCTTGGGTCTTTGACTCAAGCTCCAAACTCTCATGTTTCTTCAAGAGAGCCTGAAGCTCTCACTGCACCTCGCCGACCTGAGACCCAAGTTTCTCTCGCTCGGTGTGCTCCGCGGCCGTTTTCTTTTTGGCCTCGGACAACGCCTGCTTGAGGGTCGCCACCTCAGTCGTGGCCCCTACCATAAGCAGTTCAATCCTGTTATTTTTTGCAATCATGCCTCTCTATAGGCACCTTTTTATAAGGTATTTCTTACCTTCTTTCTCCTCGAGCTGCTACTTGGCACGGCCAAGCTCTTGCTCGGACCGCTCGAGTCCCTGTTTTAGGGTATCCACCTCCGCAGTCAGTGCAGCGGTGGCTAGCAGCGAAGCCTGCATACGCATATTGACTTCTTTATTATTAGACTCCTGCGAAATTTCATAGATCCTCTATTCGGCTTTTCTTTTCGAACGCCAAACAAAGCATCAGGGGCTACTGTCTATGCGGTAATATTTTTACTTACCTCGAAGCCTGTTAGGAGGCCAGCGCAAGCTTCGTTCATTCAGCCCGCTCTTGGTGGACTGAACCTTCCGGATCACCGTACTCATAATAGTACGGCGCTCCTCGTCGATGGAGGCACCTTCAAGCACCTCCAGCAGATTGTCCGGCGCCTTCGGTTGGACGGAGGCTGCCGGGTTAGAAGGCTTGCTCCTCTTGGAAGGAGTTCGCCTACCGCGGTCCGGAATTGTTGAAGATTCCGGCACGGTGTCCGGCTTAAGGCCGGACTTGGAGCCCTCGGGGGGTCTTGTCCCCTTCACTCCTGGGTCTGGGAGGTCGCCTTGTGGCTCCTCCAGGACCACCTCCTCCTGCCCCGAAGCTCATTGCGTCGCCACTTCAGCGTCATCCGCAGTGCGGGGGGAGAAAGCGGGCGGAACAGAGTTCACGTCCGATGAATCCAGGGAGCCGCTCCATGACTCGTTGAGTGCGGCCCAGGGCGGGCTGCATGATTATATTCGACATAAGGGGAAGCTGTGCAACAAAAGGAATATCATGAGTTACTCTGGTATCTGAACACTTACGATTTTGCCGGACGCTTGGCCCTGTCCGGCCACTCCTCTTCGCCCTCTTCGATGTCAGGGGCGTAGTCCGGCGGAGGGGTCTTCCTTTTCCTAGACCCCTCGGCCTCCCCCGTTGGGGCGGCCTTCCTCTTCTCTCCTCCCCCCACTGGAGAGGGAGAGTCTTCTTCTTCCTCCTCGTTCTCGCGGGAGGAGGGCGCCTTGGACTCGTCAGATGACGAGTCCGACACCACCATGTTGCGGGCACTCTTTCGAGTCCCCGTGGTATCCTTCTTCTTGACTTTCTTCTCCGGCACCACATAAGGCGTTGGGGCCAGCAGCTTCACCAGTAAAGCTGGGGCTGGATCTTCGGGCAGCGGAGCCGGACAGTTAATTGGCGCGGCTATCACCCGCCAAGCCTGGCAGAGGAAAGGGAGTTCAGATCCCGCATAGTGTCAAAGTATGAAAAAGGCTTAACATCCTGTGAAGGGTGTAGATGGCATACCTTGCTAGCGTGATGCTGCGAGCTGTATCCGCGGTCCTCGGAAGCGGATGCGGGAGCTTCAGGGCCCTTGAATAGCACCTTCCAGGCGTCTTCATACGTCGTGTCGAAGAGCCTGTTGAGTGTTTGGTGCTGCCCCGGGTCGAACTCCCATAGATTAAAATCCCGTTGTTGGCACGGGAGGATCCGGTGGACAAGCATAACCTGGATTATATTAACAAGCCAGACTGGCTTGTTCACCAGGGACTGGATGCATGTTTGCAATCCGGTCACCTCTTTTTCGTCACCCCACGACAGGCCCGTCTCTTTCCAGGACATAAGCCGCGTGGGGGGTCCGGATCGGAACTCAGGGGCTGCGGTCCATTTCGGATCGCGTGGCTCGGTGATATAAAACCACCTGGCTTGCCATCCCTTTAGGTCTTCCACGAAAGAGCCCTCGAACCATAGGACGTTGGCCATCTTGCCCGCCATAGCGCCTCCGCACTCTGCCTAGCTGACGCGCACCACCTTGGGCTTGACGTTGAAGGTCTTGAGCCAGAGGCCGAAATGGGGTTGGACGCGGAGAAAGGCCTCGCACACGATGATAAACGCCGAGATGTTGAGGATGAAGTTTGGAGCCAGATCGTGGAAGTCCAGGCCGTAGTAGAACATGAGCCCCCGGACAAATGGGTGGAGTGGAAAACCTAGTCCGCGGAGGAAGTGGGGGAGAAACATGACCCTCTCATGGGGCCTTGGGGTGGGGATAAGCTGCCCCTCTTTGGGAAGCCGGTGCGCGATGTCCTTGGACAGGTAGCCGGCCTTCCTTAGCTTTTTTACTTTACCCTCCGTAACGGAGGAGACCATCCATTTGCCTCCTGCTCCAGACATTGCTGGAAAAGGTTGAGCTGGGATGTGCGGGCTTGGGTGCTGGAGCTCGGGTGCACGAGAGATGGATAGGCAAGGGAGGAAGAAGGCGTAGGTAAAAAGGGTGGATCCTTATCCCCTTATATATAGGCGGATGCGGTTATGCGTCCCCACCTACCTAATAAAACTTGCTTGCCTCCCGAGCACCGTGCTAAATGGCGTGGTTGGGTTACCCACGTCCGTATTGATGAGAATCCCGTAAAAAGGGTACGCGATCTCTGCTTTTACAAGACGTGTCAAGGAAACCGCCTCGCAAAACATGCTGAGGAGGAAAAGTAAAAACGATTCGAGTAAAGGGCTTGGTTGTGGTGTGATAGCTCACTGCAGAATACGTCAGCAGATTTGATTTGTGTTAATATTATTCTCTCTATGGCAATATGTGGAAGCTTATTTTACAGAGCCGGACACTACTCTTGGTGTTTACAATCTTCTATGAAGGACTTGGAGGAGGAACCCGCCTTGCAATGCCGAAGACAATTTGCACGCCGGACTCGTCGTCATTGAAGCCTGGTTCAGGGGCTACTGAGGGAGTCCTGTATTAGGGGGTGTTCAGGTAGCCGGACTATACCTTCAGCCAGACTCCTGGATTATGAAGATACAAGATTGAAGACTTCGTCCCGTGTCCGGATGGGACTTTCCTTGGCGTGGAAGGCAAGCTTGGCGATGCGGATATTCAAGATCTCCTACCATTGTAACTGACTCTATGTAACCCTAACCCTATCCGGTGTCTATATAAACCGGAGGGTTTTAATCCGTAGGACAACTTCATCAACTCCATAGACAACAATCATACCATAGGCTAGCTTCTAGGGTTTAGCCTCCTTGATCTCGTGGTAGATCCACTCTTGTACTACCCATATCATCAATATGAATCAAGCAGGACGTAGGGTTTTACCTCCATCGAGAGGGCCCGAACCTGGGTAAAACATCGTGTTCCCTGCCTCCTGTTACCATCTGGCCTAGACGCACAGTTCGGGACCCCCTACCCGAGATCCACCGGTTTTGACACTGACACTCACCACAAGACCATTTTCATCTTGCTTGTTGCGGTAGATCCACTTTGTGCCGATGATATTGTGCTTGCGAGGATCTGGATGTTTGACCAGTTCCCAGACATTGTTGAGCTCGAACTGATGTAATTCCTCTCGCATGGCCTGAATCCACTCAGGCTCCAGAAATGCTTCATCTACCTTAGTGGGCTCTGTAATAGAGACAAAAGCATATTGCCCACAAAAGTTAGACAAATGTGAAGCTTTTGAGCGTGTGAGAGGACCTGGCGCTTTGATGGCATTGATGATCTTTTCAACTTGCACTTCTTCTGCAATGCGAGGATCAGCTGGTTATCGTTGAAGAGTTTGATGAGTGTTTTCTTCAGCATTTTCTTCAGGTGCATTAGCTCGACGTTCTTCATGTTCTGGAATGAATTCTTCAGCAGATTCTTCAGTAGGAATGACATCCTCAGTAGCCTTGAACTTGATAGTTTCCTCAAGTGCTAGTTCATCTATCACAGTAGGTAGGTGCTCTCTTTGCGAGCCATTAATTTCATCGAACCGCACATCTACAGTTTCAACAACTTTGTGAAGAACGTTGTTGAAGACTCTGTAGGTGTGCGAGTCCTTTCCGTAACCAAGCATAAAACCTTCATGTGCTTTCGGTACAAATTTTGAGTTGTGATGAGGATCTCTAATCCAACATTTAGTACCGAAGACTTTCAAATAACTTACATTGGGTTTCTTATCATTGAGGAGTTCATCGGCAGTCTTTTTAAAGAATTTGTGAAGATATACTCTGTTGATGATGTGGCACACAGTATCAATTGCCTCAGTCCAAAAACAACGAGGTGTTTTGTATTCATCAAGCATAGTGCGAGCCATCTCAGCAAGAGTCCTATTCTTGCGCTCCACGACGCCATGTTGCTGAGGAGTGTAAGGATCAGATAACTCATGAGTAATACCAAGTTCATCAAGATAGTCATCGAGACCAGAATTGTTGAACTCAGTGCCATTGTCACTTCTGATGTGCTTGATCTTCACACCAAAGTTGGTTGAAGCCCTCGAGGAAAATCATTTGAAGACTTCTTGCACTTCGTATTTGTAAGTAATAAGGTGTACCCATGTGTAGCGAGAATAATCATCAACAATAAAAAAACCATATTGAGATGCTTCATTTGAAATAGCAGAATATTGATTAGGACCAAAGAGATCCATGTGAAGCAATTCAAATGGACGAGTGGTGGTCATGATAGTCTTTGCTGGATGCTTGGCCTTCGTCATCTTCCCAGCTTCACAGGCTCCGCATAGGTGATCCTTGAGGAATTTGACATTCTCGATGCCAATGACATTCTTCTTCTTCGCAAGCGTGTGCAAATTCCTCATGCATGCATGACCAAGTCGTCGATGCCAGAGCCAGCCTTCTGAAGCTTTGGCAAGTAAGCACACGGCTGGTTGTGGTCCTGTAGAGAAATCAACAATATACAGGTCTCCTCTCCTAAAGCCTTCGAAGACTTTGGAATTGTCTGCTTCCATAACCACAACACAACGGTACTTGCCAAAGACAACAACCATATCAAGATCACAAAGCATTGAGACAGACATAAGGTTGTATCCTAAGGACTCAACAAGCATGACTTTGTCCGTGTGTCGATCCTTTGTAATCGCAACCTTACCTAGACCCAATACCTGACTTTTGCCTTTGTCAGCAAAGATGATATGCTTCAGATGCGACGGAGATAATGGAGCATCCATCAATAGATTCTTGTCACCAGTCATGTGGTTTGTACATCCACTATCAAGGACCCTCTCAGTGGCTTTGGGTTTATCATCCTGCAGATGAATTAGTGCAATTTACAAACTCATATACTTCATCAGTGAAGAATATGACATCAATTCATCAGATCAATTTCATCAAGTAAAAGAACTAATAACGCAATATGAGGACATGAGAAATGAAAGTTCATTTCTTCATGGTTAGCCTGCGTCCTTTCAGGCATTGCTCAGGTCTCCAGCAAATTCTTCAGACAATTACGTGCGTCTGGAGACCTGACCCTGTAGAAGAGATTAGTTCTTTTTCTTCACCACCCACATCTAAAGGGGTGGCAAAGAGTTCATCATTCTGCGAGCTCCATGCGAGAAGGATGGCATAGAAGCTAGTCCATTTCGTTTCACATAAGAGGGATTAGAGTAAGCATAAGAATAAGCAGATAAATTCTTCGAGGACTTATGGACATAATGATTTGAAGAATAAAGCACATATCCATAATCCTTAGATATTCCCTGCGAAACAGACTAGTTAGCATGATGATGTTTATATGAGGACTTTGATCCATATGAGGAGTTTGGTCCGTATGAGGACTTAAATCCATATGAAGAATTTGGTCCATATGAAGAATTTGATCTGGGGTTCCTATTCTTCACAGGTGGCGTCATGATGACTTTCACCTGAAGATTTTCAAGGCATCTTTTGGGAACCCAGATTTTCTTCATAGGGGAGCCGCTCCTACAGTTAGTGCCAACATATCTAGCAAATACTTCACCATTCTGATTTTTAAACAGTTTATAGTTGGAGTCAATTGACTCATCATCAGAATGAGGAGATTCACATGCAAATCCAAATAAGTTAGATGGATCAACTGGAGGTCCCTTTGCAGCAACCCATGTGGTTTTGTGGTACTGCTCAGGCTTCCAATATGTACCATCAGCATTGAGTTTCCTCTCAAAGGTGATACCCTCTTTCCTAGGGTTCCTGTTGAGGATCTTCTTTTTAAGCACATCACAAAGAGCCTGATGCCCTTTGAGGCTTTTGTACATGCCTGTCATGTACAATTCCTTCAGCCCTGCATCGTCAGTGATACTAGCAATGTCCTTGGATGAGGAATTAGTGATAGCAGAGGCATGTGAAGAATTTGAAACATTAGCAGCATTTGAACATTCAGGTGAAGAATTAGCAGATTCACGTTCAATGCACTTCAAGCATGGAGGAACAAATTCTTCCTGAGAATCGCTGATTTGTTGAGCAAGTAATGAATCGCGCTCCTTCTGAAGATCTTCATAACTCACTCTTAGCTTTTGAAGATCTTGCTTTCTTTGAAGAAATTCATAAGAAAGCCTCTCATGATCCGATAAGAGAGTGTTATGATGACTTTGAAGTTTGCCAAGCTTGGACTGAAGTCTCTGAAGATTTTCAGTCAAAGTTTCAGTGCGATCCATTCCTTCACCCAACATATCATCACTTTTATTTAGCATGTTTTGAACCTTTTCTAACCCCCTTTGTTGTTTTATAGCAATCTTAGCAAGTTTAGAATAGCTGGGCTTAAGGTTTTCATCAGATTCATTCTCACTTGATTCAGAGGAGGTATATTTGAGTACCTTGGCACCCTTTGCCAGGAAGCAATAGGTGGGAGCGTAGTCATCATCACTTTCATCAGCCTTGTTGGTGAGGTCATTTTCTTTAGTGTTGAAGATAGACTTGCTAACGAATGCAGTAGCGAGAGCTGGGCTCGCCACTCCGGATTCGGACTCCTCAGATGTCTCCTCTTCCTCATTTTCTGCAGATTCAGCCTTAGAGTCCATTTCCTTGCCAATGAATGCCCTAGCCTTCTTGGAGCTGCTCTTCTTGTGATATGAAGACTTTGATGATTTTGATGATGAAGATTTCGTGGATTTCTTCTTTTTCTTTGCATCATCAGAACTGTAATCCTTGTATTTCTTCTTCTTTGATTACTTTTCCCACTGAGGACAATCTTGAATGAAATGTCCAGGTTTCTTGCATTTGTGACAGAGCCTCTTCTTGTAGTCACTGGGTGAGGAATCATTGCTCCTTGAGGATTTTCCAAGGCGACCACATCTTGAGAACTTTTGAAAATTCTTCACGAGCAGAGCCAGATCATGGCTCAGTTCTTCAGGATCACCAAGGCTGCTACCAGAGTCTTCATCTTCGAACTCAGATACTGCCTTGGCCTTCAGTGCACGTTTTCTGCCATAGCTCGAACCATAGAGATCTCTCTTTTCAGCAAGTTGGAACTCATGAGTATTTAGCCTCTCGAGAATATCACCGGGATCAAGTGACTTGTAATTAGCACGTTCTTGTATCATCAATGCCAGAGTGTCAAATGAGGAATCAAGCGATCTCAGCAATTTCTTCACCACCTCATGGTCAGTGATGTCAATGGCACCAAGTGCTTGAAGCTCATTTGAGATGTCAGTGAGGCGATCGAAGGTTTGTTGAACATTTTCATTGTCAAGTCTTTTGAAGCGGTTGAAGATATTGCGAAGAACATCAACTCGAGAGTCACGCTGAGTTGAGACTCCTTCATTCAGTTTGGACAACCTGTCCCAGATAAGCTTCGCTGTTTCCAAAGCACTCACTCTGCCATACTGTCCTTTGCTCAGATGGCCACATATGATATTCTTCGCTTGAGAGTCGAGTTGCTCGAATCTCTTCACATCGGCAACATTCAGAGAAGGTGTGACTGAGGGAACACCATTTTCCACAACATACCAGAGATCGTTATCAATTGCTTCAAGATGCATTCGCATCTTATTCTTCCAGTAGGGGTAGTCCGTCCCATCGAAGGTAGGACACCCAGCAGAGACCTTGATCATACCTACAGTCGACATAACTAAAACTCCAGGCGGTTAAACCAAAATCACACAGAACAAGGGAGTACCTTGCTCTGATACCAATTGAAAGTGCGTTATATCGACTAGAGGGGGAGTGAATAGGCGATTTTTATGAAATTCTTCACTGAGGAATTTTCCGGTGAGGAAATTCCTTAGCGAAGAACTACTAGCAGCGGAATAAGCACTCAAAGGTAAACATAACAGAATACAAGCATAGTCATCATGATGAAATGAAGACAGGCACAGAGTATAGGAAGCGTAATCACAGGATAACACGGGATGAAGACAAACAGACTGAAGAAATTGAACTGAGGAAATTGAGAAAGTCTTCAGTCAAAGTCTTCAAACACAGATATGAACAAACATACATCACAGTTATGAGGAAATGAAAGAGTTGATGAAATAGAACTAGTAAGCTCGGTGAAGACAATGATTTGGTAGACCAGTTCCAACTGCTGTCTCAGTTGTACGTCTGGTTGGAGCGGCTAAGTATTTAAACTCGAGGACACAGTCCCGGACACCCAGTCAAGGACACTTAGTCCAAGACACCCAGTCCTCACCGTATTCTCCTTGAACTAAGGTCACACAGACCTCGTCCAATCACTCGTGGTAAGTCTTCAGGCGACTTCCAAACCTTCACAAACTTGGTCAGTCGGCGATCCACAATTCCTCTTGGATGCTCTAGACCATGACGCCTAACCGTCTGGAAGAAGCACAGTCTTCAAAGGTAACAAGCGTCGGATCCACTCAGGATCAATCTCTTCAGTGATGCTCAATCACTTCGGGTTTGTAGGTGTTTGGGTTTTGGGTTTTTGGTTTTTCCTCACTTGATGATTTTCGCTCAAAGTCCTCGGAGGATGGGTTGCTCTCAAATGACAAGTGTCAGTTTCTCTCGGAGCAGCCAACCAGCTAGTGGTTGTAGGGGCGGCTATTTATAGCCTAGGGAGCAACCCGACATGATAAGACATAAATGCCCTTCAATGATATGACCATTAGTTGGATAGATATTTTGGGACAGCTGGCGCGTAGCATAGCAACGGTCGGAATTTTGAGTAGTAGAATTCTCAGGGCAATCATGTTCCTCACTGTGTAGGCAATCCGCACTGGCGAATTCCTAACTCCTCAGTCAGGACAAATTCCTCAGAGACCAGAAGAACTTCGTCTCTGTCACTGAAGAAATTGACTGATCTGTAAGAGATTTCCAATGGCTTCACTCGAAGGGATTGGTAGGTGTAGGATTTTGAGTTGAGCATCACATGGAAATTTTTCCTTAGTATTTCCTCGACCCCCTTTAACAGTACGGTGTTTCCTATGACTCAAGAAAGAGAAAATGAAACTACGAAAACAAAATTCTTCTCGCTCCAGGTTCCTCGAAAGAATACCAAGTCTTCACGGACACACCAATTTCTTCACTTTTAAAGTCTTCATGAAAGTCTTCAGAAATACCAAAATCTTAAGTCGAAGATGTTCATTTTTAGGGGTCGACTTTTCCTGTAAATATCAAACTCCTCATAGACTTATAGACCTGTGTACACTCACAAAATCATTAGTCCCTTAAACTATAACTCTTCAATACACCAAAATCACTAAGGGGCACTAGATGCACTTATAGTATTAAGCATCCCCAAGCTTAATTCCTTCTCGTCCTCGATTGGGTAAAGGATAAAAAAAGAATTTTTGATGTGGAATGCTTTCTAGCATGTTCTTCAATTTATTTTTCTCTATTGTGGCATGAGTGTTCAGATCCGAAAGATTCAAGATAAAAGTTTATTGTTGACATAAAAATAGTAATACTCCAAGTATGCTAATCAAGCAATTATGTCTTATCAAAATAATATAGCCAAAGAAAACTTATCCCTAGAAAATCATATAGTTTGGCCATTCTTCATTTTTGTCACACAAAATGCTCTCATGATGCACAACCCTGATGACCAGCCAAGCAATTGTTTCATACTTAGCCTTTTCAAACTCTTTCAACTTTTACGCAATATATGAGTGCGAGCCATGGACATAGCACTATGGGTGGAATAGAACACGATGATTGAGGTTGTGTGGCAAGACAAAAAGGGAGAAAGTCTCACATTTACGCGTCTAATCAATGGGCTATGGAGATGCCACCGATTGATGTCAATGCAAGGAGTAGGGATTGCCCTGCAACGGCTGCACTAGAGCTATAAATATATGAAAGCTCATCAAAGAAACTAAGTGGGTGTGCATCCAACTTGCTTGCTCACGAAGACCTAGGGCATTTGAGGAAGCCCATCATTGGAATATACAAGCCATGTTCTATAATGAAAAATTCCCACTAGTATATGAAAGTGACAAAATAAGAGACTCTCTATCATGAAGATCATGGTGCTACTTTGAAGCATAAGTGTGGAAAAAGGATAGTAACATTGTCCCTTCTCTCTTTTTCTCTCTTTTTTGTTTGCGCCTTTTTTATGGCCTCTTTTTGATTTTATTTTTATTTTTCGTCCGGAGTCTCATCCCGACTTGTGGGGGAATCATAGTCTCCATCATCCTTTCCTCACATGGGACAATGCTCTAATCATGATCATTACACTTTTATTTACTTACAACTCAAAAATTACAACTTGATACATAGAAAAAAAATATGACTCTATGTGAATGCCTCCGGCGGTGTACCCGGATTGTGATGAATCAAGAGTGACATGTATGAAAAAATTAAGCATGGTGGCTTTGCCACAAATATGATGTCAACTACATGATCATGCAAAGCAATATGACAATGATGATGCGTGTCATAATAAATGGAACGGTGGAAAGTTGCATGGCAATATATCTCGGAATGGCTATGGAAATTCCATAATATGTAGGTATGGTGGCTGTTTTGAGGAAGATATAAGGAGGCTTATGTGTGATAGAGCGTATCATATGACGGGGTTTGGATGCACCGGCGAAGTTTGCACCAACTCTTAAGGTGAGAAAGGGCAATGCACGGTACCAAAGAGGCTAGCAATGATGGAAGGGTGAGAGTGCGTATAATCCATGGACTCAACATTAGGCATAAAGAACTCACATACTTATTGCAAAAATCCACAAGTCATCAAAACCAAGCACTACGCGCATGCTCCTAGGGGGATAGATTGGTAGGAAAAGACCATCGCTCGTCCCCGACTGCCACTTATAAGGAAAGCAATCAAATAACACCCCATGCTACAAATTTGTCACATAACGTTTACCATATGTGCATGCTACGGGATTTGCCAACTTCAACACAAGTATTCATCAATTTCACAATTACTCGACTAGCACACCTCTAATATTACCACCTTTATATCTCAAAACAACTATCAAGCATCCAACTTTTCTTAGCATTTAAAATTTATAACCAAAGTAAATTACCATGCTGTTATAAAGGACTCTCAAAATGATATAAGTGAAGCATGAGAGATCAATTATTTCTATAAAATAGAACCACCGCCGTGCTCTAAAAGATATAAGCGAAGCACTAGAGCAAATATTATCCATCTCAAAAGATATAAGTGAAGCACATATAGTATTATAATAAATTCCAATTCATGCGTGTCTCTCCCAAAAGGTGTGTACAGCAAAGATTATTGTGGTAAAATAAAAAGCAAAGACTCAAATCTTACAAGACGCTCCAAGCAAAACACATATCATGTGGCGAATAAAAATATAGCTCCAGGTAAAGTTACCGATGGACGAAGACGAAAGAGGGGATGCCTTCCGGGGCATCCCCAAGCTTAGGCTTTTGGTTGTCCTTGGAATTTTACCTTGGGGTGCCTTGGGTATCCCCAAGCTTAGGCTCTTGCCAATCATTGTTCCATAATCCATCAAATCTTTACCTAAAACTTGAAAACTTCAGAACACAAAACTTAAAAGAAAATCTCGTGAGCTCCGTTAGTAAAAGAAAACAAGCCACCACTTCAAGGTACTGTAATGAACTCATTATTTATTTATATTGGTGTTAAACCTACTGTATTCCAATTTTTCTATGGTTCATAAACTCTATTACTGGCCATAGATTCATCAAAATAAGCAAACAACACACGAAAAACAGAATCTGTCAAAAACAGAACAGTTTGTAGTAATATGTAGGTTTCGAATACTTATGGAACCCCAAAAATTCTAAAATAAATTGCTGGACGTGAGTAATTTATCTATTAATCATCTGCAAGACGAATTAACTAAATACCACTCTCCAGTAAAAAATGGCAGCAAATCTCGTGAGCGTTAAAGTTTCTGTTTTTTAAAGCAAGATCGCAAAGACTTTCCCCAAGTCTACCCAAAGGTTCTACTTGGCAAAAACACTAATTAAAAGAATAAAACCACATCTAAACAGAGGCTAGATGAATTATTTATTACTAAACAGAATCAAAAAGCAAGAATCAAAAAGCAAGAAACAAAAATAAAATTGGGTTGCCTCCCAACAAGCGCTATCGTTTAACGCCCCTAGCTAGGCATAAAAGCAAGGATAGATCTAGGTATTATCATCTTTGGTATGCAATACATAAGTGGCTCTCATAATAGATTCATAAGTTAATTTAATTTTCTTTCTAGTAAAGTGTTCCATGCCCTTCCTTAACGGAAATTGGAATCTAATATTCTCTTCCTTCATATCAATAATTGCACCAATCGTTCTAAGGAAAGGTCTACCAAGAATAATAGGACATGTAGGATTGCAATCTATATCAAGGACAATGAAATGTATGGGCACATAATTCCTATTTGCAACAATAAGAACATCATTAATTCTTCCCATAGGTTTCCTAATGGTGGAATCCGCAAGATGCAAGTTTAAAGAACAATCATCAAATTCACTGAAACCTAGCAAATCACACAAAGTTTTAGGAATCGTGGAAACACTAGCACCAAATCACATAAAGCAAGGCATTCATGATATTTAATCTTAATTTTAATAGTAGGTTCCCACTCATCATGAAGTTTTCTAGGGATAGAAACTTCCAATTCAAGCTTTTCTTCAGAAGATTCCATTAAAGCATCAATGATATGTTTAGTAAAATCTTTATTTTGACTAAAAGCATGCGGAGAATTTAGCACGGATTGCAACAAGGAAACACAATCTATCAAAGAGCAATTATCATAATTAAATTCCTTTAAATACAAGATAGTGGGTTCATTGTTATGTAAGGTTTTAACCTCTTCCATCCCACTTTTATCAATTTTTGCATCAAGATCTAAAAACTCCGAATCCTTGGGACACCTTCTAAGTAAAGTTGACTCATCTCCAGTCCCATCATTATCAAGATTCATATTGAAAAATAAAGATTTAATAGGGGACACATCAATAAATTTTAGATCTTCATCTTTATTATCATCAAGTTCTTCCGGTTTGGCGGCCATCTTATTAACTAAGGTGGCCTGCTTATCCAAAATTTGGGCTATCAAGTTTTCAAGATGAGCGAACTGAGATTTCAAACCATAAAATTCTTTAGACATATCATCGAGCTCTTTATTCATGTACCCTATAAAACTTTTTTGTTCTTTAAGCTCGTTTCTAAAGAAATTATTATGCTCAAACTGCAAGGTCATAAAACTTCTAACGTTGTTTTCAATTTCTTCCAACCTTCTTAGGTGAGGATCAAAACCTTTTGGTAGGTCCATCGCGGCAAACAAGCAATCCAACACACAAGCAAACAAGAAGAAAGCAAAAAAGACACGGACTAGAAAAGAGAAGGGGACCGGAAAAAGAGGGCGAATAAAATGGCAAGGGTGAAGTGGGGGAGAGGAAAACGAGAGGCAAATGGCAAATAATGTAATGCGAGGGATAAGAGTTTGTGATGGGTACTTGGTATGTCTTGACTTGTGCGTAGACTCCCCAGCAACGGCACCAGAAATCCTTCTTCCTACCTCTTGAGCACTGCATTGGTTTTCCTCAGCGTTTGAGAACCAAGGTATCAATCTAGTAGGAGGCCACATGCAAGTCCCTCGTACGTACACAAACAAATAAGAACCTCACAACCAACGCGATAAAAGGGGTTGTCAATCCCTTCACGGTCACTTACAAGAGTGACATCGGATAGAGATAATAATAATAAGATAAATATTTGTTGGTATTTTTATGATATAGATTGAACGTAAAGATAGCAAAGTAAAGTAGATTGGAAACTTATATGATGGAAAATAGACCCAGGGGCCATAGGTTTCATTAGTGGCTTCTCTCAAGATAGCATAAGTATTACAGTGGGTGAACAAATTATAGTCGAGCAATTGATAGAAAAGCGAATAATTATGAGAATATCTAGGCATGATCATGTATATAGGCATCACGTCCGCGACAAGTAGACCGACTCCTGCCTGCATCTACTACTATGACTCCACACATCAACTGCTATCCAGCATGCATCTAGAGTATTAAGTTCATAAGAACAGAGTAACGCATTAGGTAAGATGACATGATGTAGAGGGATAAACTCAAGCAATATGATATAAACCCCATCTTTTTATCCTCTATGGCAACAATACAATACGTGTTGTTTCCCTGTCTGTCACTGGGATCGACCACCACAAGATTGAACCCAAAGATAAGCACTTCCCATTGCAAGAAAGATCAATCTAGTAGGCCAAATCAAACTAATAATTAGAAGAGACTTGCAAAGATAACCAATCATGCATAAAAGATTTCAGAGAAGAATCAAATATTGCTCATAGATAGACTTGATCATAAACCCACAATTCATTGGATCTCGACAAAGACACCGCAAAAAGAGTTACATCGAATAGATATCCAAGAAGATCGAGGGGAAATTTATATTGATATTCACAAAGAGAGAAGAAGCCATGTAGCTAATAACTATGGACCCTAAGGTCTGAAGTAAACTACTCTCACATCATCGGAGAGGCCATGGAGTTGATCTAGAGGCCCTCCGTGATCGATGCCCTCTCCGGCGCAGCTCCGGAAAAGGCCCCAAGATGGGATCTCTTGGGTACAGAAGGTTGCGGCGGTGGAAATAGGGTTTCGTGGTGCTCCCGGATGTTTTCGGTGTATGGTAAACATATATAGGAGGAAGAAGTAGGTCGGTTGAGCCACGAGGGGCCAACAAGGGGGAGGGTGCGCCCAGGGGGGAGAAGTAAGTCCTCTGGATCACGTTTGTTCCAAAAATCATGCTCCCGAAGGTTTCATTCCGTTTGGACTCCGTTTGATATTCATTTTCTGCGAAACACTGAAATAGGCAAAAATACAGCAATTTGCATTGGGCCTTGGGTTAATAGGTTAGTCCCAAAAATAATATAAAAGTGTAAAATAAAGCCCATTGACATCCAAAACAGATAATATAATAGCATGGAACAGTCAAAAATTATAGATACGTTGGAGACGTATCAATAATAGAAAGTAATAGATGGGTACATAGAGTTGTGCCTTCTAAATTCATCCATCTCAAGCCCATCAAAAGGTATCCATTAACAAGGTTGATCAAGTCTTATTAACAAACTTCTTCCGAATGACATGAAACCGGAGAATTTTCGAACAACACTAGGTTACCTCAACGGGGATATGCATGTCCCCAACAATAATAATATCATATTTCTTTTTGACAGTAGGAAGAGGGAATTCAAAACCTCTAATAGTAATAGTTGAAAATTTTCCAGGAGAATTGATACTATGAACTTGAGGTTGTTTCTTCGGAAAGTGTACTGTATGCTCATTACCATTAACATGAAAAGTGACATTGCCTTTGTTGCAATCAAAACAGCCCCTACAATATTCAAAATGGGTCTACCAAGGATGATCGACATACTATTGTCCTCGGGAATATCAAGAATAACAAAGTCCGTGAAGATAGTAATGTTTGCAACCACAACAGGCACATCTTCACAAATACCGATGGGTATAGCAATTTATTTATTAGCCATTTGCAAAGAGATTTCAGTAGGTGTCAACTTATTCAATTCAGGTCTATGATATAAAGATAAAGGCATAACACTAACACCAGCTCCAAGATCACATAAAGTAGTTTTAACACAGTTTCTTTTAATCGAGCATGGTATAGTTGGTACTCCTGGGTCTCCAAGTTTCTTTGGTATTCCACCCTTAAAAGTATAATTTTCAAGAATGGTGGAAATTCCAGCTTCCGGTATCTTTCTTTTATTAGTAACCATATCTTTCACATGCTTAGCATAAGGAGGCATTTTAAGCACATCAGTCAAATGCATACACAAAAAGATAGGTCTAATCATTTCAGCAAAGCGCTCAAAATCCTCATCATCCTTTTTCTCGAATGGCTTAGGAGGAAAGGGCATGGGTTTCTGAACCCATGGTTCTCTCTCTTTACCATGTTTCCTAAGTCTCGCTTATCATAATGTTGATTCTTTGATTGTGGGTTATCAAGATCAACAACTGGTTCAATCTCTACATCATTATCATTACTAGGTTGAGCATCAACATGAACATCATTATTAACATTATCATTAGGTTCATGTTCATCACCAGATTGTGTCTCAGCATCAGAAATAGAAATATCGTTGGGATTCTCAGGTGTATCTATAACAGGTTCACTAGAAGCATGCAAAGTCCTGTCTATTTTCTTTTTCTTTTTATTACAAGGACTAGGTGCATCAATATTAGTTCCTTGAGATTCTTTCTCAACTCTCTTAGGATGGCCTTTAGGATACAAAGATTCCTGGGTCATTTTACCACCTTGATGTCTACTATGCAACCTTCTTCTTGTAGACTCATGTTGGGCCTCCAAGAGCTGAGTTTTGTAGGACAGTAGCAAATTTTCCTCAAGTGGATGACCTAAGGTTTATCAGTCTTTGGGAGGCGTGGGATGAAGATGGTCTCTCTCAAACAACCCTGCAACAAAAAGAGTCTCTGGTGTCCCCAACACACCCAATACAATGGTAAATTGTATAGGTGCACTAGTTCGGTGAAAGAGATGGCGATACAACTGTAATATGGATGGTAGATACAGGTTTTGTAATCTGAAAATATAAAAACAACAAGGTAACTAGTAGTAAAAGTGAGTGAAAGCGGTATTGCAATGCTTGAAAACAAGGCCTAGGGTTCATACTTTCACTAGTGCAAGTTCTATCAACAATGATAACACAATTAGATCATATAACAATCCCTCAACATGCAACAAAGAGTCACTCGAAAGTTACTAATAGCGGAGAATAAACGAATAGGTTATTGTCGGGTACGAAACCGCCTCAAAGTTATTCTTTCTGATCGATCTATTGGGCTATTCCTATAAGTGTCAGAAAGAGCCCTAGAGTTCGTACTAAAATAACACCTTAAGAGACACATGAACCAAAACCCTAATGTCGCATAGATACTCCAATGTCACCACAAGTATCTGCGGGTTTGATTATACGATATGCATCACACAATCTCAGATTCATCTATTTAAGACAACACAAAGAACTTCAAAGAGTGCCCCAAAGTTTCCACCGGAGAGTCAAGACGAAAACGTGTGCGAACCCCTATGCATAAGTTCACAAGGCCACAGAACCCGCAAGTTGATCACCAAAACATACATCAAGTAGATCAACATGAATATCCCATTGTCACCACAGAGAAGCACATGCAAGATATACATCAAGTGTTCTCAAATCCTTAAAGACTCAATCAAATAATATAACTTCAAAGGTACAACTCAATCCATTACAAGAAGGTAGAGGGGGAGAAACATCATAGGATCCAACTATAATAGCAAAGCTCACGGTACATCAAGATCATACAAAATCAAGAACATGAGAGAGAGAGAGAGAGATCAAACACAATGCTAATGGTACATACCACTACTAGGAAAAGGGCTACTAATGGCGCACCAGTTTTGCCTAATGGCACACTACTGGTGCGCCATTAGTATCACGCCACTAGTATTTCTTACTAATGGCGCACCACCGGTGCGCCATTAGTATCTGGTATACTAATGGCGCACCACGCAGTGCGCCATTAGTATAGAACACCATGCGCCATTAGTATGGCTCCCAGGGGGCCATATTTAACCATGTGCTTTGGCTTAATAATGGCGCACTGTTGGGTGATGCGCCATTAGTATACTTTGGCATACTAATGGCGCACTCTGTAGTGATGCGCCATTAGTATGAATATTAGGTTTTATTTTTTTTACTTTTCTAATTTTTGCACATGTTACAAAATATATTATTTGACAGAAAATAGACAGCAGCACACATCAACAGCAGATTCATCGAATACAATAGAAGATTAGTCTCTGAATACAATTCATCATATTAGTCTCCGAATTCAAAAGACCGAACAAAGATTAAACATTACAAGTCTCGAGACCGCAAGTATCGAGTTTGTCTTCACATTACAAGTCGATATCGATCATCTAAACTACCATCACATAGAAGAGAGCTGCGGTCATCATGATGAGCATCATCGCAATGAAACTGATCTTCATCCAGTTCCTCCAACGCTCCCTCCTCTCTCCCGATAGATAGCGGGCGTATCTAGATTCCGCCTCCGCCCTAGTGGTGTACCCTTTGTAACTGTTACCGCTGAAATGGTGAACCCATCTCCGACACTCCTCCCAGTCGTCGTAGACTCCGAGAACCTTACCCTTGTACACGACATACGACGGCATCTCTATGCACAAGCCAAACAACATACAATACATACATAAGCAATATATTAGTATGCAACAAAAGGATCGGAAGAGAAAAGCAAGACATTAATAGCCCGATTCATGGTCCTACTAATAAATAGCATCGATTACATCTAGTTGAACGACTGTCCAAACCAAAGAGACATACAATTCATTAAAGTTTAATTACAACATGAGCCAATCAATGTTTCAGAACTACACATCACTACTTTCGACTCGACTCATGGGACATGAGCGTGGATGAAGCCACCGTCTGTCATGATGGTCATGAAATCATGGGCGTTGTCAGCCTGCATTTCTAGTGTTCCGTCTATCTCACTGTTGACCGGTTGATATCTGAGGAAGAACTTCCTTGAGGTATGAAGGACATCTTGATGGATGATGTCCGCAAACTCCGACTGGATGCGAAAGAATTCTTGTCTGATGTCCGCGTCCTGGATTGCCGACAAGCTCGCGGCGCAATCTTTGAGATTATCTGGTAGCAGAAGGTGATGAAGGTCCCTTACGATCGCCCGCATGTGATGGAGGGTGTAGTAGGCATCCTTCTGACCGCCAGGCGGCTGCTTGACGCAGCAGAACATCGTATTGTGGGCGAACACGTGCTTGCCGTACTTACGAACTGCCCAGGTGAAGGTGCCTCCTGATTTGGCGTTGCCGGGGAGAACGTCATCAAGAACTTTCTTGATATTTGTGTAGTCTATCTTGGAGTCATGGTTCGGGTCAAAATACGTGGCCATGGAATATTTTCGGCTTAAGAGGATGAGTGTGCAATGTGTGTCACTGCACAGAACACGGAATGTTAGAAAAAAAAAGAATGATCGAAATCTAAGAAATCATATGTTACGGGGTGGTTAAGGGATGACTTACTCGGGAAAGTAAGCCACAAGGAAGTTATCCTTATCTGGGTTTGCCAGAATAACGCCTTCAAGGTGTGAACTCGCGACTTGGCGGTCCCCAGCGCTGCTCAAGAGCTTGGCACGCATGTAGAAGGGGTCGACTATCACGATGTCCGGGGTCTTGTCTCTAATGATCCACATCTCCATACTCAGCGAAAAGAGCCGAACGAAGGTGTAGTAGAGCGGATGAAGGTTAGACATAGCAAAGATGTCATCAAACCACAGGACGACCGTACCCCCGATGTCGCCATACACAAAGCCCTTGCCCTATGGCACCTTCGCCACGAAAACTGGGTATGCCACATCATTCTCTCTGAGACGCCACTTCTCCAAAGAAAGAACACTGTCGTGCAGACTCCGCATAGCACCGGTTGCAGCAATGAGCATATTTGTCGGTAGCATCGCCCTACCCGCCACATGCACCCTCCTCGAGATATCCTTAGGTGAAGGTGGCCCGTCCTGAGCACGGATCATACTCGGTGCCGGCTGGCTCGCACTAGCGCCCTTTTTAGTCTTCCGTTTCCGGCTCTTCTTCTTGATCTACTGTAATGGGACCGAGTTCTGCTCACAGACCGCCTTCTTGAGCGTGTTGGGGCTGATAATATTTGGCACCTCAGCTATCTGAGGCTCGGTGAAGGCGGCAGCTAGAGGCGTCTTCTGAGAACTGAACGCCAGACGACGCCTGTTGCAACTAGGTTTCTCCGCCGTACCAGCTAGATCGCGGTCGTCTTAGTTGGGTTCTTGAGAAGGAGGCCCGCAGAACTCGTCACCGTACCCATGTTCGGAAAAGTACTTATCGACGTTGGTAAATGTACCGTCGTTGTTGTCGTCGTTGTCTGGATCTTGTGCCATATGCATGTCCGGATCCTGTGCCATAGGGATGTCCGGCATGTCCGGTAGCGTTGCGCCATTCTTGCCATGGCTTGGCACCGGCACGACTGGCGGTCTTGTCTTTGGGGTGGTGTCTTCGCCCCCAAACGAATCTGGCTCGTTGGCCAAAGCAGGGGCCAGCTTATGCAGGTGCTGAGGGTCATCTCATCTTCTTCGTCGGCCCTAGCGGGTCGAATCAGAGGTAACAGCTCGTTGCAACCTGGCAGTACCCGAACCACTTCAACCCTATACATTGTGGGTGGCATTGGATTACCGTGGAACACGGGGTTGCCCGGTTGAACGATTCTACCCTTGGCGACATCGACCAACTCGCCGCCCACGAAGTGCAGGAGAGTGCAAGGAACGTCAGCGGCACCCTACGAAAACATGTAGGGCGTCAGGGATGCCCAGTCAAAGGCAAGGAGATGAAGTCATTGGCCGACAGGCTTAGTTACCGTGATGCCGTCGAGCTCGGCTAATGTCGAGGCACCGCCAACGGCGGGCGTGCAACTGACGGAGGGGCCGGCGTACACCCGGGTGCATTAAGCTCCAATGCCCGTGCCGGCGCCGGAGACATGAATACCGCCTCCGCCGGAGACACCAATGGCGCCGCCTACGCGCTGTGCGAGTTGCTGGCCGTGAAGCTGGGAACCGGGGGAGGCCCCTGTTGGCCGCCCGCAATCCACGTCGTCAGCCCATGAATCAACGTAGGCACCATGGTGTTGAGCTTCGTTCCCAGTTGTTGTTCCACTTGCTCTTGGACAAGCTCCGGAATCCGCGCCACTTGTGCCTTGAGTGCTTCAACTTCGCGCGACTGGCTTTCCGAGCTGGTCTTTTTCTCCTTTCGCCCACCAGCGGTATAGTATGACGACCATTTTGTGGACAAGCCTTTGCCGGCCACACGACCAGCTGACGTCGGCTTACTGAGCTTATCCTTGTTTTTCATTACGTTCAACACCCTATTCAAAGGGGTGTCGAAAGGGGGGCTCTGAGACGACCCCGCGCTACTGCTTTCTTTGTCCTGCGGAAGGAACATGAACCATTTAGAAATATTGGGGATTAATTAGAATGCAACCATATGGAGCTAATTACGCGAGGGTGTATTCCTTACCAGAAAAAGCTCAAGCGCCTTGGTCTTCGGATCCGTGGTAAGCTCCTTTGTTACCGAGTCCTCCTTGTACCGGGCCCTGAGAAAGTTCCTGGTCTACTTGTCACGGTATTTCTCGAAGCGGGGCGGTAGGCCTTGCTCGGCATGCTCCGCGTCCTCCTTGTCCCATATAGCCTCCGCCACTCTATAACCGCTAGGACCAAGTTGGTGGACCCCTAAGTTCAACTGCCGCATTTCTTTCCCCCCACTGACTTGATTCAGAGGTTGCGGGGCTCTCGCACTTGATCTCAAACTCCTTGTAGTCATCTTCGCTCATCAAAGGATATTTCGCCTTGATCTTCTCATAACTATCACCTTTTTCAATCATTGCATTCACCGTGCTTTTCCAAGTAGACAGGGCCGTGCTCATCCTCGTGAGAGCGACACCGTTCACTTTATTCCCTGAGAGGCGTGTGTTTGCAAACTCAGCGGGGAACTTGTATCGTTCGTGCAGCTTCGTGAAGAGGAGGCTGCGCAAATTTCCTCGGTCATTATGCCTTAGGTTCTCGGTGTTGATTGAGGCGGTGCTCCGGAGAATGCACCCGAGCTGAACCGAGTACCCCTCGACTACATGTTTGGGAGCCGTCGGATTCCCGTCGGAGTTCACTTCAGTAAATTCCTCCCTGATGGTGCCGAGCACGTTCGGGCGCCGGTCCTTCCATTACCTCTTCGGTGGGCTGCCATCTGTGCGTGCGCCGCCATCATCAGTGGTGGCATCCGCGGCGCCATCATCAGTGGTGTCATCCCCGACGCCACTACACTAGTAGAAAAAGGGCCTTTAGTCCCGGTTCATAAGGGCCTTTAGTACCAGTTCTGGAACCGGGACTAAAAGGTCGGTACTAATGCCTCTCCCTTTAGTCCCGGTTCAATCCAGAACCGGGACTAAAGGGCGCGGCCACATGGAGCTCCACCTTTAGTCCCGGTTGGTAACACCAACCGGGACTAAAGGAAATTTTATGATATTTTCTTGAATTTTTTTTTATTTTCAAATTTCTGAATTTTTTAACCTCTAGTCTGTAATCACCAGCCCTCATCACTTCTCAATTTATCCTCTAATCACCCCTCATCATTCCAAATCATCTAACCTCCTGAACGGTCACCCATCCTCCCACTCCCCCAGCCTGAGCACGCTTAACTTCCGGGTTCTATTCTCCCTCGCTCCAAGTCTGCACTTGTTGTTTTCCTGACAATACTAAGATGTCAATCCTATTAACCTTCAGGAATTTTTCTTGAGCATGAAGTTACACATTTCATAGTTTTATTTTGAAACTATTGTTTTAAAAAACAATAATTATTTAGTAACACTAATATTTCTTGAATAATTAGTTTGACCATTGTTTGACCACAGTTTAACCATAGTTTGACCAGATTTGACCAAAATTGAAATAACTGAAATAATTATTTAGTAACACTAATATTATAGAATAATTAGTTTGACCATTGTTTCACCACAGTTTGCCCACTATTTGAATTTTTTTTGATTTTTTTTCACTCTAGATCTTAAAAGCCCTGTAACTTTTTTCTATTAGGTTTTTGAGGATTTTGAAAATGTTTAACGGGGTTCCCCCCATTAAATTCGAATGTAACTTTTTGAGTAGATGATTTTTCATATAAAAAACTTTTTCATCCGAGTTAGTATGCAAAAGTTATGCTCATTTTTACAAATTTCAGAGAGATTTTGCAAATAAAGTCAAAATTCACATTTGCAAATTTTCCCAACAACTAGACCACATATCACATGGGAAACTTATTTTATTTTATTTTTTTGACATTTCCTTTATTTTCTTTTATTTTTTTTAAAACAGAAAAGGCGATCCACAGGGGGGGTAGAGTTTGAAAATGGGACCTTTAGTACCGGTTCATGGCACAAAGCGGGACTAAAGGTCTCAACCCCATTGGTCCCGGTTCGTGCCTCAAACCGGGACTAAAGGTCTAATCTTTAGTCCCGGTTTGAGGCACGAACCGGGACCAATGGTTGTGGGCCAGGAGCGAGGCCCATTGGTCCCGGTTCATCCCACCAACCGGGACCAAAAGGTCCAGATGAACCGGGATCAATGGCCCACGTGGCCCGGCCGGCCCCCTGGGCTCACGAACCGGGACCAAAGCCCTGTTTTCTACTAGTGCTAGGGGTTGTGTAGTCAGGATCATTGTCTTCCGCGGTGTCCTCATAGCGGTGAGGTTCTTCCTCCAACTCCTGGGACAGCTCCCAGAATTGCTTGCCGCCCGAACCGCCGGCCTCATCATTGTGGGCCATGTTTCGGTCTAAATAGGAAAACAGTTTGGTCAAAAAGTTGGTTATTGTCAAGGAACAAGATCATGGTCTCATCATTTAGGGTTTGTCGACACCGAGGCATCCTAAAAGCTAAGCTTTTATCATTTAGGGTTTGTCGACGCCGAGGCACCCTAAAAGCCTAAGCGTACATCATTTAGGTTCTCATCGACACCGAGGCACCCTATAGAAGCGAAGTTAAGTTTTCATCATTTAGGGTTTATCGATGCCGATGCACCCTAGGTTAGGCCTAATCACTTGGCACTAATCACTTGGCACTAATCACTTGGCTCTATTGCCACCTATGTTGGGTTTATCATCTAGGGTTTATTGATGCTAAGGAGAATTCATAGTTGGGCCTAATCACTTGGCTCTATTGCCACCTATGGTTTAATGCAGCAAGAATGGCGGGGCAGTTGATCCTACTTAACTAAGTACTAAGATACCCGGGCCCATGCATTAGTCGCAAGTACCCCATATGTCCGATTTTTAGCAAAGTAATGCTAAAATTCACGGAAAATTTCAGCATGACCTTTTCTGAAAATAGGACATATGGAGTACCCGAATTTGCCGGAACAGAAGTTAATCGACATTCTGGCAAACTCAAGGGCCTCTCGGGGTACCTGCAAATTCATCACGACACGAAGGGCCTCTCAAGGGCCTCAAGCAGCAACGGCGTCTCCCAGGACCCCATTTTTTGCAACAATCAGAGCAGAGAATTCAGCATATTTCTATACAACAGCACTGTAAAGATGAAGAACAGTTCTATAGCAGCCCATTTATATAGAACAACAGTACTATAGTTCAGTACCATATGCCTACATTTCAAAATCCAATCATCTCACAATCAAATAAAATTTCCAGAGGTAGAGCCACTGTACAATACTGTATCAAGGCGACAACCTAATTTCAGTAAGGAAATTAACTGAATTTAAAGAGATAAAGCTTCGTGGCTCTCCACACTCTACTCCACTGGAGGCACCAGAACTAATTTGCAATCAACCCTGAACAATAAGTATATTTCAGACATCTGGAACTAAACTAACCTAACTAATCACAACAAGGTGGCATGCATAGAAATCTGGAACTAAAGTACAATCTGGATTTATAGCACATGCTGCAGCCACTATAGAAGTTATTAACGTAACAATAAAAGCCTTCAAGGGGCAAATAAAGCCACAGTTCAAGTGCTCAAACTCTCAAAGGGACATGTAGGAGCAAACCTTGGAAGCAGCAGGAGCCGATGATGCACTCACCCAGAGGCCTAGCCAGGGAACCTGCATAATCAACAAACACATAAAGCAACCATGAATATAATTAAACACATACATAGGGCAGATTAATCTGCCATGCTAAGTGACAGCATACTAAGGTAGAACAGAAAGCGCTACAGCCCATTATCTGTTGTTTGGGCACTACTGCGAACACCTTGACAGATATATTTGTGCGGCTTTTACCAAAAAACTGAGCGGTAACTGATCATTGAACACTATCTATTGTTTGTCAGTGAGATTTGACATCAATAAGATTTGATGTAGTAATATATATGATAAATAACGAGTACGTATTATTACTTCTAGATACAATGGACCTTAAAAGGCCAGTGGTAATATTTTGTAGTCAGTACTATTTTTTGGTACTAATATTTCAAAACATGCACACATCTCTATTTCTGAGTGTCAGGAAATGATCGCGTGATATCTTGCACCAAAAATCATCTCAAGCAATACTGCGGTAACCAAAGATGCCCTTCCTGTCACCACAAAGCAGCGAGCAAGCATATGCAGCACATGAACATGCATGCTGTCACGTGACACTTACCTATGATTGAAAAATAAAGATGAAATTGTTCTATGGTATTGACAGTAGAGAAGCAGAGAAGCAGTGCACTGAACAAGAAACAGTAGTACTTTTCTACACAGTAATCACGTGTATATCAGAAGGATACTTTTTCATGAGCCTAGAACTAGCACAAATCAACTCAGGTCTCAACCAACATACTAAAATTAGTATTGTCAACATTAAGACCTACGTGGATCATTTCATTTGTGAACACATTTGATTGTCCAAACATAGTACTCCTAGCATATTCTAGTTGTTGCTAACACTACTCCTAACTGATGTTACCATAACAACTAAGATTGCAAAAACTACATAAGGCACTGCAGCATTCCATCATGATTGCACAGCTACAACAGCATAGTTGCTACTAGTTCACAAGGATACTAGATCAGATCAGAGATCGGGCTCACTGTGCACACTTATCCACCTTCCCCTTGCTCCGCTTGTCGACAATGGCCATTATCAGCTTCTTGTTCTCATCCAGGTACTGCACGGTTCGTGAATGACTGATTTATCACCAAAAACCTATCTATTGTTCCCGAATGACTGATTGTTCCTGAAGAAGAAGGAAGGGGAAGGGGGAGGAGAGGGGAGGGGCTCACCTACGAATATGTAGTCGAGGTCGTACACGGCGCCGGGGTTGCGCCGGTGAGCTTGCCACCCACCTTGGAGCCGGAACCCTAGGGCTCGGGGCCTGCGCAAGACCACAGCCAGGAGGCGCAGCCGCGCGCAGACAGCAAGGTCGGTGAAGGGGGCGCGGGGGAGCTGCGGTGGTGGGGGCACGGGGGCGGCGGGGGTGGGATCGATCTGGGCCTGGACGGGCGGCTTCTTCGCGGGGAAGGAGAGGCAGGGACGGCAGGGAAGAAGAAGGCGGAGAAGGAGAGGCAGCGGCATCGCCGACGGCGTGCAGGCGCGGCGGATGGAGGGGGCGGAGCAAGGCGGGGCGGCGGCATACGGTTGGGGCGGAGGGGGCAAAGTTAGGTCGAGTGGGGATCTGGCGAGGGAGGTTTATAGGTGGAGTTGGGGGAGGGTTAGCAATGGCGCACATCCCCCTAGTGCGCCATAAGTACGACGATAGCGATGGCGCACCTCCCCCTGGTGCGCCATTAGAATTTTGTTTTGATTACTGTTCGAGCACTCAGGTTATATTCCCCCTAACCGTATCCCCATCACAACACACACACTAGCCCGACTGGTCAGCACGCAGCACACACACTAGGAGGTCCTGGGTTCGATTCCCAGGCGCCCCAATTTTTGTTTTTATGCATTTTTTTCTTTGCACATATCTTTTTATCCGTGCATCCAAATGTAACATGTCACATATGCTAGATGCTTAGAATTTCATGTAGAAAAATAATATGCAGTTTGTTGCCATGTTAACAACATTTAAAATGATGTTTGATATTTATTTGTGTTTAAATATGTTCAAACTTGTTTAAATCGTAACAGTAATATTTTTTTATAAAAACACTAATAACTTGTTTAAATTTGTTTTTTTGCAATTTCAGTTGCATTCATTTGTGACGGTGGAGCGGGCCGGGGAGGGTGCGGGGGAGAGGGTGCGGGGGGTCGGCGGCGGCGGCCGGTGGAGCGGGGGAGAGGGTGCGGGGGGTGCTTGGCGGCGAGGGGGGCCGGATCTGGCCAGGTGGGATAGCGATCGAGATGGAGGGGGATCGAGATCGAGTGTCCACGAAATTTAAAAAATATTCATGAGTTCAAAATTAAAGTGCCCATGAAATACAATCGAGAAATGAAGGCTACAATTTAAATACAATCGATCTTAGCTAGCTATCTGTTCACCATCTTCTTGCCCTTCTTTTTCCCAAATGGAGTTCTTCTTTGGAACAGACATCCTTTAGGTAGGGTGGTCCTACTTCTTCTTGTGGTGTATGCTGCTACTTCATCATCATCGTCATGTTCGATCTTCGGGTCACCGTACTTGTCGAAGTCTTGCTCATTGGCTACTCCATCCATTCTGATGATCTTCCTTTTGCCTCTCCTCACGACAACATGACTGGGCTTTGACGGATCGGTAATGAAGAAGCATTGGTCCACTTGGGAAGCCAGTACCCATGGCTCATTTTTCGGGTGACATTTGCGCCCGCGGTCTTGGATTTGGCTTCGGGTATAACCATGGTGGTGAAATACCGGTCTTCTTTTAGGACGCTCTTGGCCCATCTAACACGGAACATCAGGACCTTCTCTCCAGCGTAGCTCAGCTCCCAGATCTCCTCGATCCTTCCGTAGTATCTGTCCTTGTCATTACCGGTGTAGGATTCCATCGTTACCCCGGAGTTCTGATAACCATCGCTCTTCATGTCCTTGTCCTTGGTGTAGAATGTGTAGCCGTTGATATCGTACGCCTCATTGGTCATCAGGTTGTGCTTGGCGCCCTGTGACAAGGCGAATATGAGTTGTTCCTCCATGGAAGAATCCTCATGTAAAGGGTACGACAGAAGCTTCTGCTTGAACCAACGCGTGAAACATGAGTTGTGCTCTTTGATTATATCTCCGTCCGTCCTCTGTTGGCCTCGGTCATTGTACGTCTTCTCAATAAAGGTTTTGTGCTCTACCACCCAAGGATCGACCACGTCTATGTGTTGTAGCGCGACTAGGTTTGCTCTTTCAAAGTCGGCGAGTCGACCCTCGAAGTCGACATGCATTTCGCGGCGACCCTCACGGTGACCCCATCTAGCGAGCCTGCCGAGGTGCCTATTGTAGGAGATGCACTCTTCGGTCAGAAAGCCCCTGGCTATGCTTCCCTCTGGACGTGACATGTTGTGAATGTATCCTTTGATGACACCATTCATCCTTTCGAACGACATCATGTTGTGCAGGAACGTCGGCCCGAGTTGGATGATATCCTCCATGATATGGACCAGTAGATGCACCATAACGTCGAAGAATGCGGGCGGGAAGTACATCTCAAGCTCGCATAGTATCACCACGATCTCTTCCTGTAGCCTTCTGAGTTGCCTCACACCAACCGACTTCCGAGAGATGACATCGAAAAAGTTGCATAGGCCAAATAGTGTTTCACGGACGTGCACGTCCATGATCCCACGGATTGCAACTAGAAGTATCTGCGTCATCAGCACGTGACAGTCGTGAGACTTCATCCTGCTGAACTTCTGCTTCACTGGGTCTAGGTATCTGCTTATCTTCCCCGCGTAACCGTAAGGAAGTTTTACTCCTACGAGGCATGTGAAAAAATGCTCGATCTCCTCCTGACTTAGAGTGAAGCATGCGGGAGGGTAGTCATTTCCCGTCTTCTTGGCCTTATTGCCTTTGCGACGACTTTCTGTGTCCTGCTTCGCCTCATCATCATCATCATCATCATCATCATCATCATCATCATTAGCATGAAGCTCCTGCCTGATGCCCATTGATTTCAAGTCTGCCCTTGCTTTCGGCCCGTCTTTGGTCCTCTCTGGCATGTTGAGCAGGGTACTAAGTAGACTCTCGCACACGTTCTTCGTGATATGCATGGCATCAAGGCTGTGAGGCACACGGTGGATCTTCCAGTACAGCAAGACCCAGAAAACAGACCTCGTTTTCCATACATTTAGTAGCGGCTCTGGCGCTTTTCGCTTCTTTCCCGGCTCTGGCGCCTTTTGCTTATTTCCCGGCAGTGGGCAATCTTTCCAATTTTTCAACAACCCGTCTATTTCCTCACCACTCCTCGTACGCGGGCGTCTTCGGGGTTCGATTTAACCATCGAACAGATCCTTGCGTTTCCTCCACGGGTCATCGTCGCGAAGCCACCTTTGATGTCCCATGAACACAGTTTTCGAAGACTCGGGATCTCTAACTAGCTGGCGATACATTGTGTCATCCATGCACCTGACGCATCCAGAAAATCCGTGGACCACCTCCCCCGTGAGATATCCGTAACCGAGATAGTCGTGCACCGTCGTGAGCAGTGCAGCTCTCATAGGGAAATATTCTTTCTCTGTGGCGTCCCACGTATTGGCTGGCATTTTTCGCAGCGTGTCTAGCTCCTCATTCAGCAGCCCCAGATACAAATTGATGTTGTTCCCTGGTTGTTTCGGCCCTTCAATTAGCATACTCATGTGAATGGACTTCCTCTTCATGCACAACCAGGGGGGAAGGTTGTACATCCACTCAAACACAGGCCAGGTGCTATGTGTGCTTCTCTGGCTGCCAAATGGATTGACTCCATCGGTGCTCGCGCCCAGCACGATGTTCCTTGGATCCTTCCCAAATTCTGGGTGTTCGAAGTTCAACGCATGCCACTGGCTCCCATCCTTAGGGTGACTAAGCATCTTGTCTTTTTTATTTATCTCCGGATCATTTGCGTCATCTTCTCGCTTCTTCTCCTCCCTATCCGCGTGCCAACGCAGGAGCTTTGCTACCTTAGGGTCCGCGAAATACCGCTGCAGACGAGTGATCGGAAAGTACCACACCACTTTTCGAGGAGCTTTCTTCCTCTTCTTGTATCGAGTGACGCCGCACACCGGACATATGGTAGCCTCCGCGTGCTCGCCCGATAAATGATGCAATTGTTCATGCACACATGGTATTTCACGTGCGGTAAATCCAGAGGACACCCGACTTTCTTTGCCTCCTCGAAACTGGTCGGGCACTTGTTCCCCTTGGGAAGACGTTCGTGCTAGAATGACATGTTCTCGTCGAAGCATGCATCAGTCATTTTGTGTTTTACCTTCATCTCCAGAGCCATGAGTGTTACTTTTAGGTGGGTATCCTCGGGTCTGCATCCTTCATACAATGGAGTAACCACGTCTATCTCCAGCTGATCCAGCTTGGCTTTCTCTCGGGCGGCAGCTCTTGCATTATCCGTCTGCTTGAGAAGTAGCTCTTGAATATGAGGGTCCTGCACCTAGCCCATCGATGGTCCATCATCGTCTGCTCCGCCGACATCTTCATCTTCATGATCATGCCCTTCGTATGCTCCGGCATCTTCCTCAGCATCATGTCCGACATCTTCTACATGATGACTGTGTACAGCATCACCATCGTGATCATGTCGTGGAGATTCTTCGTCTTCTCGCCCGCCCGAGCCACGGTGGTTGTCTTGCTACCCTTCCTCATTTCTTGCCCGGCCCCCATGGACGACTTCATAGTCATCTTCATCACCTTTCCACCGATAGCCATCCGTGAAACCACACAAGAGCAGGTGGTCCCGCACCTGCCCGGAATCCGGGTCCGCAATAAGGCTCTTCATCTTGCATCTTCGACACGGACATCTTATCTCCGTCTTGTTCTTTTGAAGCATCTCGGCCTTCGCGGAGCTCAAAAACCAATTCATGATTCCTTCGGTCATCGTGCGGACCATGGTCGCCTGCGGGGTAGAGCAAAATGATATTTTAGAACCAAGAAAAATTTGGCATGAATTTCCCTAAAAATAGGACCAAAAAGAATGCATAGTGCCAAAATTCTCACCGAAACGGAAATGAATCAACATTCCGGCAAAATATTGGCAACTATCGCATTTCAAATACCTGTACCTGCAAACACAAACATATATGCAAGACCACAAACATACATAGATCTAGCTAGGCCACAAAAAGTGGATGTGCACATTGTTGGAGCGAGCTAGGGAGAAAAAAGTAGATCTACAACATGAAGATAGCTTTCCCCTTACTTACCTATCAAAAAAAGGTAATTTCACCACTTAATTTTGATGAATCTATGGTGCAAATGAGGTGAGGAGGAGGAGGCAGCTGACAAGCTTGGAGAAGGAGGTGGAGGGAATGAAGTGGGGAAAGTGAGTGTGTAGGTGTGGCTGTCCAAAATATCTAGCTGGTCCCACGTTACTAATGGCGCCCCATACAGCCATGCACCATTAGTAACCCAACATACTAATGGCGCACCTGCTGGCCGTGCTCCATTAGCAGTTTTGCAAAAAAGTAAAAAATATATATATACATATATATATATATATACTAATGGCGCACTTTGCAACGGTGTGCCATTAGTAGTTTTGCAAAAAACAGAATAAAAAAATACAGTAGTGGTGCACTCCATGGCTGGTGCGCCATTACTAGTTAGAACTACTAATGGTGCACTTTGCCAGGATGCGCCATTAGTATGTTTGGAAAAGTGAAAAAAATTGTTACTTGTGGCGCACCTTGGGCCTGGTGCGCCATTAGTGTCTTCCACACTAATGGCGCATCACCACATGGTGCGCCATTAGTATATAGTAGTGGCGCACCACTTCTCTGGTGCACCATTAGTGTCAACTTCATCTATAGCCCTTTTCCTAGTAGTGTACCCTCAGCCCCGAGGGTGAACTACTCCCTCCTCATCATGGAGACCACCGAGATGATGAAGATGGCCACCGGTGATGGTTTCCCCCTCCGGCAGGGTCCCTAAACGGGCTCCCGATTGGTTTTTCGTGGCTACAGAGGCTTGCAGCGGCGGAACTCCCGATCTCGGTTCTGTTCTGGGGTTATGGGGATTTATAAGAGGTGTTGGCATCGGGAACAAGTCAGGGGGGACCATGAGGAGACGACAAGGACGGGGCCGCACCCTCCATCCTTTTGGTGGCTGTCGGTGTCAAAACCAGCAGATCTCGGGTAGGGGGTCCTGAACTGTGCGTCTAAGGATCGAAGGTAACATGAGGCAGGGGACACGATGTTTACCTAGGTTCGGGCCCTCGTGATGGAGGTAAAACCCTATGTCCTGCTTGATTGACTTTGATGAGTATAGGGGTTACAAGAGTTGATCTACCACGAGATCGTAATGGCTAAACCCTAGATGTGTAGCCTGTATGATTATGACTACCGTTACAGACTAAACCCTCCAGTTTATATAGATACCAGAGGGGGCTAAGGTTTGTACAGAGTCGGTTTACAGAGAAAGGAATCTTCATATCTGAACGCCAAGCTTGCCTTCCATGCCAAGGAGAGTCCCATTTGGACGCAGGGGTAAGCCTTTTATCTTGTATCTTCACGGCCCACAGTCCGGCCCACGTCTGAATGCCCGAAGACCCCCTAATCTAGGACTCCCTCAGTAGCCCCTGAACCAGGCTTCAATGATGATGTGTCCGGCGCACAGATTGTCTTCGGCATTGCAAGGCGGGTTCCTCCTTCGAATACTCCAAAGTAGTTGACCAAAAGAACTATATTCGGCTCTGTACAATAGTTACAACCCTGGGCCACGAGGGCAAAACACTTTAAACAAAAATAGGTTATCTCTTCTGACAACTTTTTCGGTGAGGTATTGTGTTTCGGGCTTATTATTATTTCGAACCATTTTACAGCCTCCCATTTCGTGTTTCGAGACACGATATGCATTGACACATCTTGTCAAAGCAGAGATCGTGTCCCCTTATTGCAAGATTCTCATCAATACGGAATTGGGTAATCCAACTGTGTCACTCGCACGACTCCTGGGGAGTAGGCGAGTTTTAAGGCTCGTGGGGGACGCTTGATATTCAGTGCCTTTCTGAGGATATAAGGATCCACCTTTTTACCCCACGCCTTCTTCCTCCTCAGCCCATCTGCTCTCGAGCTCCAACGCCCAAGCTTCAACCCTTTCCGTCCCTAGAAAACGCTCCAACCATGTCCGGATCTGGAGCACAGGGCAAGTGGATGGCCTCCTCCATCACGGAGGATCGCATCAAAGAACTCCGGGAGGCAGGGTATTTAGCCAAGGAAATCGCCCATTGACTCCCTGCCAAAAAGCAGATCATTCCCACGCCAGAGCCCAATGAGAGGGTAGTATTCATTCCCCACTTCCTTCGCGGGTTATGGTTTCCTCTCCACCCTTTCTTCCGTGGACTCATGTACTAATACAGGCTAGATTTCCACGATCAAGCCCCAAATTCATTCCTCAACATCTCGGCGTTTATCGTCGTGTGCGAGGTGTTCCTCTGCATCCCCCACTTCGGCCTATGGGTCAAGGTCTTCAACATGAAGCCGATGGTGGTCGAGGGTAAACATGCGGAGTGCAGTGGCGCCATGGGTGAGCAAGCTTCCTAACGTAACCTGGCCAAGGGGACCTTCATAGAGACCGTGAAGGGGTGGCAACAGGAGTGGTTCTACATTACGGAACCTCGTGACACCACATGGGCCGCCACTCTTGAGTTCAAAACCGGTCCGCCAATGCGGCTCACATCATGGCTCAAGAAGGGTCTAGATTGGGCGTCACCCGGCGAGGTGATGACGGTGCAAAAGTGCATTAAGAGCATGGTGGAGAAGAACACCAGCCTTGCCAGTATAATCCAGGTGATGTTGTTTCGCTGGATTCTCCCCTACCAACGCCAAACTCTCCATATGTGGGAGTTTGATCCGGCAAGTCCCCGGACCTTGCAGTGGTTCTTTGGCATGGAGCACGAATATATATGGAAGCTACTTTTTAAGACCCAAAAGACGTGGTCGCCAATGACCGAAGACCTCGGCCACAACTGTGCTCATCCAGCCACACCAGTAAGTTTTTCAGATTTCTAATCATATCTTTGATTTGTGGATCCAAAGAGTAAGTTTAAACCTTCCCCTTGCACCCCAGGGCTGGACGAAGAAGGCAGAGTGGATAAAGTGTCCGGCTCCCCTGCCCGAAGAACCAGCTATTCCTCTTCTAACGAAGATGCTGGTTCCGGCGCCGTATCAGGCACCAGAAAAGAAGGCCAAGAAGAAGAGCAAGGAGGCCCGAAGTGGCCTTCACCGCAGAGGTACTTTGGACATATCATCCGAAGATACCGGAGCTCTCTCCTGCCATGATGTAGACGAGGAGGAAGTGGATGAGAACAATTCTCCCCTTAAGGGGGGAAATAAGAAAAGGGGAGCTTCTGCAGATCTAGAGGCGGAAACGTCCAAGAAGGGGAAACTCTCCCTTTCAGACGATTTAGAATCGGACGCCGAAGCCGTCCCCGAATGGAACCCTAGGCCGAAACCTTTAGCCGAATCATAAGTATTTAAGGATAATGTATGTATCCGACTTTATGCCTTGTGATCCTAACACACAGAATCACGTATTGTAGTCCGGCCGCGATCTCCCCCGGCAATCATCGTCTTCTGGGAATTCGCTAGGCTCACACATGATGGAGAGCGAGTCACCTCCGCTGGCGTCCCCACCCACTACTACGGACAACACCGGAGTGTTGCCCCGAGGGACCTTTCCAGGCCATGGAGAGGTGAGGGAAGCCTCCTTAGAATATCATTTTGGAGCCCGATACGGCTCCAAAATCAGGCGAGCAGCATCCTTCGAAAGAAGGGGTGCGTCGACTCCACTAGCGATCTCTGTTAATGTAGAGGCGCCAGACACTCTGATGGAAGCACTTCAGAGCGCCTCCATTGTAGAGGAACATCGTACCCTTATCAGTGCAGTGGTTGAAAAGATTCGGTCTGCTAAAAGCGGATTGAACAAGGCCTACACTAGCCTTCTAACAGACTTTGAGGTACATGATGTAATAATTTTTAACTATAAAAAGAATGCTTGTGTATAGTCAGTAGCCCCGGAGACTCTGTTCGGCATTCGTTTAAGAAAGGCCAAACAGAGGATCAAATAGTCTTCGTAGGAGATTAACATACACGTGTATTTGAACAAACATGCGTCGAAGTTAGAGGAAGCCGCCCATGCCGATGAAGTTTCTGAACTAAAGCGGTGGTTGGAGTGGGCCGATGAAGAGCACATCCACACCAAAAACTATTGGCTTAGAAGCAAGGTATGCGATCACATTTGATATGATATGGCTTGTTGTTGTGCTATCTTGCTGAGTTTTATAATTATGCTCACAGTTGACTTGTCTGAGGTCAAGACCCTCAAGAATGCGCTTTCCAAGGCCAAGAAGGAGGCAGAGGGGGAATGAGTTGCCCGCCAAAAGCATGAATCACGGGTGGAGGAAGTACAGCAAGAGCTCAAGGATGCCATAAGAAAATGTGAGTCCATAGAGCGCAAGCTTTTGGATCGAGATTCCGAACTTGCTGAGGCCCTCCAAAGCGTGAAGGCATCCCGGGTTGAAGCCCAAGGTGCCTACCGGGAGATCCAGGAAGCAAAGCAGATCGCGGTGAGTAAGGACTTTAACATGAAATGCAAATTTGTAAGGAGGAGGTACATATTGCTGACCCGCGTTTGAAGTTCTCTAGGGGCGTTTGTGGATCTACCCCGGAGTATTGCCGATGCTGTGGAGTTCTTCCGAGATGAAGAGGGGAGTTCAACAGAGAAGCTGTTCTGGTCGCAGTACCATGCACCAGAGCATCTGGTGCCCTTTAGCGATTAGCTGAAGCAGCTAACCGAGCTGCATAGGGTGGTCGAACTGGCCATGAAGGATGTTATAGTCCGACTTTGGCCAACCGAACCCATACTCGGCAGTTACTTCGGCCTCGTGAAGCGGCTCGTCAGCGCCTGCCCCTGGCTTGATGCCATAAAGCGGTCAGCCTGTATCGAAGGTGCCTGGATAGCCTTCACCCGTGTCAAGGTGCAGTGGGAAAACTTGAACGCCGTCAACCTGGCAACCGAGGGACCGCCTGCGGGAAAAGAGCACCGCATGCCGGAGCGGTATTTCGATGAAGTCTTGGAGGGTTCCCGGATTGTAGATGGCCAGTGTTTGAAGGACACTATTTTCGAATGAATGTACCTGTAATGCATGTACTTTGTATTATAAAACAAGGCTTATGTATAATGGGTTGCTTGTTTTACTTTGAAATCCTTTCCTCCTGTGCAGCCATTTATGGTATCTGAGAGTTGGCCAGTCGTCGGCTTCAGCCCCCACGTAGGTAGTATGGGGGTGTTCGGAATGGAACCTGGACACACTTGACCCAACCAGCGTGGTCCTTGAAGGAGGTGTTAGTGCAGCGAACCAGACAATCAGACCATGTGGCTTTATCGCTCTCACTTATCCATAGGAGTTTGAAAATGAGGTTACAGGTGCAGCCCTTGGTGTTGCTCGATTATCCGAACTTGGGCGCTGTAGACACCTGACTGGGCATAGACCGGTCCTTCGCATAATGCGGGGAAAATCGCAAGAGATTTGTAGTTAGTCGCCAAATAGTTGTCCAACTCTCGTCGCACCATGACACTCAGTTTTCGGCTTTCTCTACTGAGGTGTTTATCCAGATGAGCCGAAAACACAATCGTAGTAGTTCTCCCGTTATTGCCTTAGCCGAACAAGCGGAACGTAAGGAAATAACCACAGGAGCCGGGCAACCCAACTATTGACCAAAGACATGATTCGAAGCCGATGCATATAATGCTATATTCATGACGCCGAATTTGCACTGTAAAAGTGTTTCAGACTTATTTTATTTTTAAGACATGTACGTGGCCGAATGGAGCCCCTGGCGATTTAGGTCGTACCAAGGTGTACATGGCAATCAGACGAGAGAGAAAAAGAATACATAGTAGGAAATAAGCTAGTACCGGGTACATTGGGCGAAAGACTGTTTCCATTATAGTCTGATTGATACGTAAAAACGTATTTTTACAAATGATGTGACAAGCATCGAGGCTATTTTACATGCTGAATACCAGGGAAAGCTGTGTACGGGTCCTAAAGATAAAGAGCTGATCTTTAAGGATCCTTTAAATACTCTGCCGCACGTCTGGGCCGCGTTGCTCCTTGGTGTGTGATCCTTCAAGAGGATCAACGATCGGTTTTTCATAAAGGGACTGGAAATGCTGCCCTTGGTACCATAAAAGGTTGACGTGGGTTTAAGGAACTTGAAAAAGAAAAAATAAGGAAAAAGAAATGATATGGGGGTCCGCATAGGGTCGAGCCGTATTGTGGATTTTATTTTTAATATGCCTCCATCTTTGCCCATGGTATCTTCCGTGCGTAGCTATGTACGCGTGGTACATATGCCGCGATGCGGTCGGGGCTGAGATGGAGGCCGAACTGCTAATCGAGCTCCTGGCGGACTTGATCGTCGCTCTGCAGGGTAGTCTGGACACGTTTAACAGTGTCCGGGGGCTTGACTGCCGATGTAGTATTTGGCTTGATAAGGCCATTCTGGAGTTCCCTTGCAAGGGCCCCGGTGTGCTCCTCAGTATGGAGGGAGCGCTCCATGTTTTCATTTACTGTTATGACACCGCGGGATCCGGGCATCTTGAGTTTGAGGTAGGCATAGTGCGAGATCACATTGAAGCGAGCAAACGCGGTTCATATGAGCAGTGCATGATAGCCATTGCGGAAGGGGACGATATCGAAGATCAAGTCTTCGCTTCAGAAGTTGTCTGGCGAGCCGAAGACGACTTCCAATGTGATTGAGCCCGTGCAATGGGCCTCTACTCTAGGTATTACTCCTACAAAGGTAGTTTTGGTGGGTTTAATTCTTGATGAATGAATACCCATTTTACAGACCGTGTCCTGATAGAGTAAGTTAAGACTGCTACCGCCGCCATGACGACTCGCGTAAGGTGGAATCCATCGATAATTGGGTCAAGGACCAATGCGACCGAGCCTCCGTGATGGATACTAGTCGGATGGTCTCTGCGATCGAAAGTGATCGGGCAGGCTGACCATGGGCTGAATTTTGGGGCGACTGGCTCTATAGCGTAGACGTCCCTCAGAGCGCGCTTGCGCTCCCGTTTGGGGACATGAGTAATATATATCATATTCACCATTTTGACTTCGAGGGGAAATTTCTTCTGTCCCCCTGTATTTGGCGGATGAGGTTCATCGTCGTCGTCGTCCTTGCTAGGTGACCACTTCTCCTTATGTTCGGTATTCATCTTACCGGCCTATTTGTAGACCCAACAGCTTCTGTGGGTCTGGTTGGCAAGCTTGTCTGGGGTGCCATGAATCTGGCAAAGTCGATCAAGTATTTGGTCAAAGTTAGATGAACCGCCTTTATTGATTTTGAATGGCCTCTTCCGTTGACCGGATTTGGAGCCACTGAATCCGGCGTTGACCGTTATGTCTTCGGTATTATCATTGTTTCTTCGACGCTTGTGTTTGTTGCGTTGGGGCCTCCTGTTGTTGTTTCTGGTTTCGGAGGTACCTACGTCACTGGTACCATTGTTGTTGCGAGCTAACCAGCTATCCTCTCCCGCGCAAAAGCGGGTCATGAGTGTTGTAAGGGCTGCCGTGGACTTTGGCTTCTCTTGGCCGAGGTGTCGGGTGAGCCATTCGTCTCGGATGCTGTGTTTAAAGGCTGCTAGGGCTACAACGTCTGGACAATCGACAATTTGGTTCTTTTTAGTTAAGAACCTTGTCCATAGTTTCCGAGGTGACTCTCCACGTTGCTGAACTATGTGACTGAGGACATCGGCGTCTGGGGGCCGTACATAGGTACCCTGGAAGTTGTCTCTAAAGGCATCTTCCAGATCTTCCCAGGTGCCAATAGAATTCCCTAGGAGGCTGTTTAACCAGTGCCGAGCTGGTCCATTTAATTTCAGTGGGAGGTACTTGATGGCATGAAGATCGTCACCACGAGCCATGTGAATATGGAGAAGAAAATCTTCTATCCACACTATGGGATCTGTCGTGTCGTCGTATGATTCGATGTTAATGGGTTTAAACCCTTCTGGGAACTGATGTTCCATTACTTCATCGGTTAAGCATAGAGGGTGTGCGGCGCCTCTGCATGGGGCCGCGTCGCGGCGTAGTTCGAAGGAAGTCCGAATGCGGTTTTCGGCCCGGGCGAGATTGTGCTTGTCGCACCAGGCCTGATGACCGTCTTCCTGATACGTCTCCAATGTATCTCTAATTTTTGATTGCTCCATGCTATATTATCTACTGTTTTGGACATTATTGGGCTTTATTATCAACTTTTATATTATTTTTGGGACTAACCTATTAACCGGAGGCCCAGCCCAGAATTGCTGTTTTTTGCCTGTTTTAGGGTTTCGAAGAAAAGGAATATCAAACGGAGTCCAAACGGAATGAAACCTTCGGGAACGTGATTTTCTCAACAGATAAGACCCGGGAGACTTGGACCCTACGTCAAGGCACGTAACAGGAGGCCACGAGGTAGGGGGCGCTCCCACCCCCACCAGGCGCGCCCCCACCAGCGTGGGCCCCCTGTTGCTCCACCGACGTACTTCTTACTCCTATATATACCCACGTACCCCCAACCAATCAGAACAAGAGCCAAAACCCTAATTCCACCGCCGTAACTTTCTGTATCCACGAGATCCCATCTTGGGGCCTGTTTCGGAGCTCCGCCGGAGGGGGCATCAATCACGGAGGGCTTCTACATCAACACCATAGCCCCTCCGATGAAGTGTGAGTAGTTCACCTCAGACCTATGGATCCATAGTTAGTAGCTAGATGGCTTCTTCTCTCTTTTTGGATCTCAATACAATGTTCTCCCCCCTCTCTTGTGGAGATCTATTCGATGTAATCTTCTTTTTGTGGTGTGTTTCTTGAGACCGATGAATTGTTGGTTTATGATCAAGTCTATTTATGAATAATATTTGAATCTTCTCTGAATTCTTTTATGTATGATTGGTTATCTTTGCAAGTCTCTTCGAATTATCAGTTTGGTTTGTCCTACAAGATTGATCTTTCTTGCAATGGGAGAAGTGCTTAGCTTTGGTTCAATCTTGCGGTGTCCTTTCCCTGTGACAATAAGGGCAGCAAGGCACGCATTGTATTGTTGCCATCGAGGATAACAAGATGGGGTTTTCTTCATATTTCATGAGTCTATCCCTCTACATCATGTCATCTTGCTTAAGGCGTTGCTCTGTTTTTAACTTAATACTCTAGATGCATGCTGGATAGCGGTTGATGACTGCAGTAATAGTAGTAGATGCAAGCAGGAGTCGGTCTACTTGTCTCAGACGTGATGCCTATATGCATGATCATACCTAGATATTCTCATAAATATGCTCAATTCTGTCAATTGATCAACAGTAATTTGTTCACCCACCATAGAATACTTATGCTCTTGAGAGAAGCCACTAGTGAAACCTGTGGCCCCCGGGTCTATCTTTATCATATTGATCTCCTACTACTTAGTTATTTCCTTTGCTATTTACTTTGCCTTTATTTTACTTTTCATCTTTATCATAAAAATACCAAAAATATTATCTTATCATATCTATCATATCTCACTCTCCTAAGTGGCCTTATAGGGATTGACAACCCCTATTTGCGTTGGTTGTGAGGATTTATTTGTTTTGTGCAGGCGCGAGGGACTCGCGCGTAGCCTCCTACTTGATTGATACCTTGGTTCTCAAAAACTGAGGGAAATACTTACGCTACTTTGCTGCATCATCCCTTCCTCTTCGGGGAAAACCAACGCAGTGCTCAAGAGGTAGCAAGAAGGATTTCTGGCGCCGTTGCCGGGGAGGTCTACGCAAAAGTCAACATACCAAGTACCCATCATATACCCTTATCTCCCGCATTACATTATTTGCCATTTGCCTCTCGTTTTCCTCTCCCCCACTTCACCCTTGCCGTTTTATTCGCCCTCTCTCTCTATCCTCCCTCTCTTTCTCTATTAGCCTCTTTTTGTTCGCTTGCTTTTTGTTTGCTTGCGTGTTAGTTTGCTTTCTTGTCACGATGGCTCAAGATAATATTAAATTGTGTGACTTCACCAATACCAAAAATAATGATTTTATTAGCACTCCGATTGCTCCTCTTACCGATGCTAAATTTTATGAAATTAATACTGCCTTGCTGAATCTTGTCATGAAAGATCCATTTTCCGGCCTTCTGTAACATCCCAAAATTCTAAATTTTGGAATGTTATAATAAATAGATAGATTTGATTGATTGACTGAAAGTGAGTGAATTCGAAACCTTTTTGAAAGTTAAATGAGAGGGAATAAAAGGACTTTCTCAAACTTTCATTTTTGCATTTATGATCTTCGTGAATTCAAATTATTTTCAAATACAAAACCCTTGAGCGAAGATGATATGACTTCTTCCATTTAAATTAAATGAAAGGGTATTTGAACAATAATTGAATTCCATTTGGAAATATTTCATTTCATAAAGTTCATGCCACTCAATGATTTTCATGAGAGAAGATAAAATGACTTCTTCAAATTATATGAAATATGAGTTGGGAGTTTCAAAGAATTAAATTCAAAATTATTTTGAATTTATTTACAATTTGGAGTTATTTGAGTTTTATTCAAATTATTTTTCTCCAAAAATAAAATATATGGAATTTAGGGTAACATGGTTCCCTACAATAGAAAATTGGAGAAAAATTAATTTGAAATCATTTTGGTATTTTTAAAATGATCTTAGTTCGATTTTATTAGACCAGGAACACTCTTTGATTTATTAGAATTTGTGTGTATTTTATTTAATTCTAGAAAAATGTTCATTTCGTAGAAAATCTTTTTCTGAAAATTTTGATATATAATATGCCTATATAAAGTTTTATTTTTTATTTTCGTTTTTTAGTTTATCGTATTCTGAAAAAAAAACTGTATCGCGCGGCCGAAAAAAATAAATAAAAAAATGCAGCGTGCGCGCGGCCGAAGGCCTTTAGGTCCATCGCCTCTTTTCTTCTCTGTTTCGTATATTTTCATCTACGTTTAGTCCCACATTGCCTAGCCTTTGACCCCTAAGCCTCTTTTCCATCAATAAATATAGACCCATAGAGCCTCCAAAAATCATCCGATTCGGGTTAAATCAATATTTTGGTTTGACTAGGTTCATTTAAGAAAAATATATTTCTCCTGTCCGGCGCGACTTCTGGAAATTATCTCTTCTCTCCAAAGTCATCTTTTCTCTGTCTTATAAAGGTATCTTTCTTTCTTTTTTTTCTTCTTCTTATACATCCGTAGTTTATTAATTTTTAGAATAATATGATAAAATAATTAGATTATCAATTAGTCTACATATTTATACATTAGACCCTAGCCCGTAGATATTTTTTTCTTCCATAAAACAGCTTGGCCCTGATTTTTCAAATAGCCATAACTTTTTACTCGTTTGTTCAAATCCAACGAAACCAACGCCCACTTCTTCGTTATGATCTCCTCTATCCAGTAATCCAACTCAAACATGTTTTTTTAAAAATTGTAAAATTTGAATTAGATCAGATTTGAATTCAAACTTCTTTTGATCATATATTTTTATCCGTAACTCCGTTTGAGTTGATTCTTTTTGCAAATCGAAGCTCTCGACCTAAATTTTCTGATAAGGCCAAATTCACATAATTTTGGTACTGTTAGAAATTGTTTTATGTTGCAAGAGCTATTTGCTTGGTTTTGATGTTTTCCGAATCGACTTCTTCGACCTTTCTGGTCTTTTGAGTGATTGCTTATGTCTGGTTACTATTGCTTGCTTATGATAGATTGACCGGAGTGTGACGAGTAGAGCTATCAAGATTTTGAGTGCGAATCATCGTCATCAACATTGCAGGCAAGTTCACACTTTGATCATACCTTTTCTACAACCCAGTTTTATTGCATTAGATCAAGCTTCACACATTGCATGATTAGGATCTAATTAAATTGTGGGATGGGAAGTAGATGAGGTAGTACCTATTACCTGTTTATTATGAAACCTTTGGGAGTTACTTCTACGTTTGCTTATATTGCCATGCTATGCTCGTAGACGTGGATTGGGTGAGTGATATCCATGACAGATGTGAGTTTGATAAATTTTAATGGTTTATTTAAAGTGGCAACTTAAATACACATCTGGGTGGATCGAGGCACCTGGTTTCTATCAGGACTTGCCTTTTTTCTTTTGGACCGCCACCCAGGCTCAAAGGGATCATAAGATTATTCATGCTAGAAACTTCCGTGTGCAGCCACAAGCTATTATGGGCTATAGCATAGTTGATTAAGTCGTGTGAACTCTTACAGTGGTAGACTAGCAAATGTAGGGGTTGTAGGTGGTACGGTCTACCCATCGTAAGGTGCAAACGCATCTGAAAGACTATGTCTCGGTCATCCGTTTCTCAAACACCATGTAGTGCGAGAAGTCCAACGGAGGCGATCGTGTCTTGTGGGGAAAAGTGCGCAAACCTCTGCAGATTGTAATAAACTAATCATGGTTAGCCGTGTCCCCGGTTATGGACAATCTTGAGTATCTAGTTCTTGGATTATCCTGTTGATCTCATCATGTTACTTTAAATGAATATTGTTGGGTTTAATGATGTTACTTAATTGGGATTGAGAATGCTGTCAACCATTCTCAATGTTCAACAACCACCATGATAGTTAAATAAATTTATTCCTTTGCAGTAGGGAAAAATTGGCTTTTCGCAAAAACTATAACCCTAGAGCTTTTCCACCAGCCAAATATGCATGTAGTGATAGCCATTGTTCATCATTACTCTCTGTGGTGTGAATTTGCCAGTACATTCAATGTACTGACCCATTTCGGGCTGCAACGTCTCATGTTGCAGGTTTCTTACGACGAGTAAGTGATACGTTAGGGTTATGATTTCTACACTCAACTTTGCCGTTGGTGTTGATGGGAATCCACAACCTTGTTGCTTCTGCTATATTGGATTGAGGTAATAGTATTTACGTTACTTTTTACATGTGATTTACCTCTGTTATAAATCCTTCGAGTACTGTGTGTGTCAGCATACCGATCCAGGGATGACACTTAAGCATAGAGACTTGATCCATTCGGGTCAGGTCGCTACAAGATGGTATCAGAGCACATGTTGACTGTAGGACGTGACCCTAGAAATTGGCAAGCCCATAGCAAAGATTTTTCTCTACAACTTTGTTGGGGAACATTGCAGAAAACAAAAATTTTCCTACGGTTTCACCAAGATCCATCTATGAGTTCATCTAGCAATGAGTGATCGGATGCATCTACATACCTTTGTAGATTGCGAGCAGAAGCGTTCAAAGAACGGGGATGAGGTAGTCGTACACGACGTGATCCAAATCACCGGAGATCCTAGCGCCGAACGGACGGCACCTCCGTGTTCAACACACGTACGGAGTGGATGACGTCTCCTCCTTCTTGATCCAGCAAGGGGAGAGGAGAGGTTGAGGAAGATGGCTCCAGCAGCAGCACGACGGCGTGGTGGTGATGGAGCTGCAGTACTCCGTCAGGGCTTCGCCAAGCACTATGGAGGAGGAGGAGGTGTTGGAGAGGGAGAGGAGGCAACCAAAGGCGTGGATGAAAATCCCTCCCTCCCCCACTATATATAGGAGGGCCTAAGGGTGGGCGCCGGCCCTAGGAGATCCAATCTCCTAGGGGGGCGGCGGCCAAGGGAGGTTTCCCTCCCCCCAAGGCACCTAGGGGGTGCCTTCCACTTGTGGGACTCTTCCCCTTTGGAAACCCTAGGCGCATGGGCCTGTTGGGGCTGGTGCCCTTGGCCCATGTGGGCCAAGGCGCACCCCCTACAGCCCATGTGGTCCCCCAGGGCCGGTGGCCCCACCCGGTGGGCCCCCGGGACCCTTCCGGTGGTCCCGGTGCAATACCGGTGACCCCGAAACTTGTCCCGATGGCCGAAATAGCACTTCCTATATATAATTATTTACCTCCGGACCTTTCCGGAACTCCTCGTGACGTCCGGGATCTCATCCGGGACTCCGAACAACATTCGGGTTATTGCATATACATATCCCTACAACCCTAGCGTCACCGAACCTTAAGTGTGTAGACCCTACGGGTTCGGGAGACATCCAGACATGACCGAGACGACTCTCCGGTCAATAACCAACAGCGGGATCTAGATACCCATGTTGGCTCCCACATACTCCACGATGATCTCATCGGATGAACCACGATGTCAAGGATTCAAGCAACCCCGTATTCAATTCCCTTTGTCAATCGGTATGTTACTTGCCCGAGATCCGATCGTCGGTATCCCAATACCTCGTTCAATCTCGTTACCGGCAAGTCACTTTACTCGTACCATAATGCATGATCCCGTGACCAGACACTTGGTTACTTTGAGCTCATAATGATGATGTATTACCGAGTGGGCCCAGTGATACCTCTCCGTCATACGGAGTGACAAATCCCAGTCTTGATCCGTGTCAACCCAACAGACACTTTTGGAGATACCCCTAGTATACCTTTATAGTCACCCAGTTACGTTGTGATGTTTGGTACACCCAAAGCACTCCTACGGTATCCGGGAGTTACACGATCTCATGGTCTAAGGAAAGGATACTTGACATTGGAAAAACTCTAGCAAACGAACTATACGATCTTGTGCTATGTTTAGGATTGGGTCTTGTCCATCACATCATTCTCCTAATGATGTGATCTCGTTATCAATGACATCCAATGTCCATAGTCAGGAAACCATGACTATCTATTGATCAATGAGCTAGTCAACTAGAGGCTTACTAGGGACATGTTGGTGTCTATTATTCGCACATGTATTACGATTTCCGGATAACACAATTATAGCATGAATAAAGACAATTATCATGAACAAGGAAATATAATAATAATGCTTTTATTATTGCCTATAGGGCATATTTCCAACAAACTTTCCCTTTCAAAAAGATCTTTTACCTCTCTTCTCTTCTGAGCTTATTCAAATATTCCCTTTAGTGAGACCATACCCCTTTTCCCCTTTTTGACCACAGAAAGATTTGACTGATGAGACCACTCCAAGATGTACAAGATATCGGACAACCGAGACAATTCAGAATGAAGAGGATTTTACCATACATTATGATAATGGAAACTACAACGGTTGAAGACCGAAGACAAGTAGAATTTGAAGGCTCTGAAGAATTTCCAAATTTGTATGACCTAGGAATGGCTACCCTTTGGAACTTGGCAGACTATGGAGGTTGCCAATACCCGAGATCAAGGTGTATCGGAGAAAGACTGAAACAAGGAACCTGAGAACTCAAAGTTTTGTCAAGAAAACCCTAAGGCAGGAGATTTCAAGTATGGAATGATAGCTCATGGAAATGACAAGAGCAGAAACACAGCTATCCAAGAAGTTATCTCCCGTTGATGCTATTGTCACCATGCTGAGTTAAGGATGCATGTCATTAGAATGGATTTGATGGAAGAAGGCTGATGGAGCACCTATTAGTAAGATGAAGTTTTAACCTTAGCCGGTGTATCTCCAGGATCTGGAGTAGTACATCAAGAAGTTTAAGGTGGAGCTCCATGAAAGCATATTAGACAAGGAAGCATTTCGTGAAGGACTCAGGAACCAAAAGCTGAAAGTAGCCAAGCTAGAAGAGCTACAACCTCGAGATACCGGAGATTTATCAGGAACTGAAGGACAGTATGACCATGGCTCATGCCAATGATGTTGAAACCCAGAAGTTTGAAATGCAACTCCGGAATATTAAAGGATGTCATGAGAGAATTCACGTCAACGGAGATGATCTGGCAAAAGAACTTGAGAAGGACAGGCACGATTGGAAGAAGCCATCGGAGACATAAACAAGACTTGAAGAGTTGGCGATTTTGAAGGTTTATTGACCCTTAGAAGACCAAACCCCTGTTTTATACCTACGTTAGATGCGACGATTGTGAGCTGCCATTTGTTTGATGTTTTTCCGACAGCCACAATAAAATCTGTCTTTTAAAAACTTTTGTTTGTATTGTGTTCATCCCTCTCTATCTCCCTTATCTTACCCCAAACCCACATGTACCCAATAGAGGATGAATGAAGACGAGCTTATATTTTCTGGACCGATGAGTCAATTGGAGACGGACCAATGGATTCAGAACATGGAGGATCACATGAATAATAACCCTATAGTTGGACATGATATGACCCAGCATGCTCTTCAGTGCTTTGAAAGAGGTGCTGCTACTTGGTGAAGGATATACCAAACCATGAATGGATGGCAAGGAGTAACCACTTGGAGAGAATTAAAGTTGACTCTGCAAAGATCTCACCTGGTGTCCCAGAAGATGAAGTCTTATGGAAAGGATATAAGGAAACCTTGTGCATGCAAGATTTGTGGAGAAATCGGACACACCCATAAAGAACACAAGGATGAATGCCCTAATTGTGAAGGAAGTCACCCAGATGTAGAATGCCCAACCAGGCAGATCACTTGTTTCTTGTGTGAAGGGACTACCCACTACCCTGCTCAGTGTCACATTTACCCCTTGGTACAAAGAACCATCCAGCAGAAGGAAGAAGCAATGAAAGGAGCCCTCATGGAAGGTTTAGAAGAACCTGTGATGAAGAAAGAGGTGGAGGACACACCCAAAGAGGAATCAATTAAACCCTACACCAAGTCTTGCTATTCATGTGGAGAAGAAGGACACCTCTCCCGGAATTGTATGAATGGGGATCTAGTAGAATTCCCGATAGAGGAAGTAGAATATGACCCACAGGAAATAGAAGCCATGATTGGTATAGAAGGGTCCAGAAAGAGAAACCGATTGGATTCCAGGAAGGACCTAAGTCATATCACCTGTTATAGGTGCAAGGAGTCAGGGCACTACCTCCACAGTTGCCCAAAAAGGAAGCCAAGAACCCAAGGAGGCTATATAATCACAAGAAAACCTCGAAACTTGTCAGATGTAATATGTTTCCGTTGTAATAAAGCAGGGCACTATGCCAGAGATTGTCCGAAGGAGAAGGAGACTTGTGATAAATAGTTGAGTTTGTTACAGAAGAAATATAGTAGAAGTGAGAACATTTTTCTTTTATATTGAGGTGTTGAGTTGTGACATGTAATGGAAAAGCGAGAGATTGTAAACATTGGAAAATCAATCAAGTTAGCATCATTGGTAAAGATTGGGTTTTATGAGTTGTTACTCTATGAAGAAGAATTAGGCCATTCCGAGGATATGAGAAATATGGTCTATGGAAGATTTGTGCATTTAAGGGTGGTAGTACCCTGTAAGAACCGTTGACCCCTGGGAAAGATAAGAATACTCCACTGAGTGGATTTTGGACAAAAGGAATATGAGTTTTGTCTCGATATGTGTGATGCCCCAAGAGTATGTAGGATGAAGTTGGAGACCGTCAGTTGTTTAGACCAAATGTGATCAAGGAGTTAGAGGAGAATGTTAAGTTGATTCGAGATAGACTGGAGGTAGCTCAGTCCAGGCAGAAGTGTTATGCAGACTCAAAATGCAAGGAGGTAGTCTATGAAATCGAAGACAGAGCATATCTTCATGTGCCCCTCTGCGAGGAGTTAAACAATTGGAGTTAAGGGAAAGTTAGCCCCGAGATTTGTAGGACCATACCAAGTTATGGAGCATATGGGGGAAGTGGCCAACAAATTGGAGTCACCTGAAGGACTGTCAGGAGTTCATGATGTGTTTCACGTTTCCTAGTTGAAGAAGTGCCATGCAGAGATGGCCAATATTCCCCTGTAAGGACGCTTGACCCTGGAAAGGATAATGATGTTCCACGAAGTGAATATGGACTTCATAAGTATAAGTTTTTACCTCGGTATGTGGGATATCCCACGAGGATGAAGAGATGAAGTACTATTGGATATAAAGGAGGTATGATGTTGGAAATATGGATCAATGAAAACTCCATGATGAGTCTGAGTAATCATGTCCTAGTTTGGTGCCAATAGAAGGAAGGAAGGACAATACAATTGGATGGATTTAAGTATGCTATGAAGTTGGGTGTTGGATTAGAGATCCTTTGCCCCTATGATGAGTTCAAGGTTTGCAAGTGATGATATGGTCCATAACCCACAGGTCCAGGACCTGCCAAGAAGCAAGCACATTCTTGCTGAAGGAAAAACCCTGAAAGAAGTTACGATTTTAATGACAGACGATCTTATAGGAGTTACGCAAAACCTGAAAGTTGTGAAGGAACGAAAGATGGTTGTTTGGCTTGCAGAATCTATGGATTTATCTGAACTTGGCTCGTCGACAAGAGAAATTCTGCAATGCTTGTGAGGATGACCGACTGTTAGTATGCGAGATTTGCTAAACCGTATACAAGGTAATGATTTGGGTGTGGGATGGATTGATCACCATACCGACTTACTCTTATTATCCGCCTTGCTATATGGGATGGTAAATCTGAGTGACTTACCTATACTAGAGAGACGGGGATATTAAACCTTGTTTAAACCTTAGAATGGTATAGCAATTTTTCCCTTGTACAAGGCAGTTGTTGCCAACCGTAGGTTATACGGTGAGGATCAACCAGACCCATTTCCTGTAGGAGAGACCATAAATGGTTGACCACCATGAGTTATCGATAGTTGATTAGTAATGGCGACAGACCCGTCAGCTAAGAAGACCGAGTCATGGAAGAACCTTAGCAAGATGAAAGGACAGAAAAAAAATTGTGGTAAAGGTTATGCCACCAACGGAAGAGCCCGGATAAGGAATTATCCTGAAGATCTAAGAAGACCGACACTGTTAACAATATGGATGAAGTATATGGGTTTTGATGGAACCGTAACCATGCTTCTAAGGGTGGTAGCACCCCAGACCCCGTGTATGATCGATGGATTTTGAGAAGACCCCCAAACCCTAACCTTTTCTTTCTAGCCTCTCCGAATCTCGAGGACGAGATTCCTTTTAAGGGTGGTAGGTTTGTAACATCCCAAAATTCTAAATTTTGGAATGTTATAATAAATAGATAGATTTGATTGATTGTTTGATTGATTGACTGAAAGTGAGTGAATTTGAAACCTTTTTGAAAGTTAAATGAGAGGGAATAAAAGGACTTTCTCAAACTTTCGTTTTTGCATTTATGATCTTCGTGAATTCAAATTATTTTCAAATAAAAAACCCTTGAGCGAAGATGATATGACTTCTTCCATTTAAATTAAATGAAAGGGTATTTGAAAAATAATTGAATTCCATTTGGAAATATTTCATTTCATAAACTTCATGCTGCTCAATGATTTTCATGAGAGAAGATAAAATGACTTCTTCAAATTATATGAAATATGAGTTGGGAGTTTCAAAGAATTAAATTCAAAATTATTTTGAATTTATTTCCAATTTGGAGTTATTTGAGTTTTATTCAAATTATTTTTCTGCAAAAATAAAATATATGGAAATTAGGGTAACATGATTCCCTACAATAGAAAATTGGAGAAAAATTAATTTGAAATCATTGGTATTTTTAAAATGATCTTAGTTGGATTTTATTAGACCAGGAGCACTTTTTGATTTATTAGAATTTGTGTGTATTTTATTTAATTCTAGAAAAATGTTCATGTCGTAGAAAATCTTTCTCTGAAAATTTTGATATATAATATGCCTATATAAAGTTTTATTTTTTTATTTTCGTTTTTTTAGTTTATCGTATTCTGAAGAAAAAAAACGGTACCGCGCGGCCGAAAAAAAAATAATGCAGCGTGCGCGCGGCCGAAGGCCTTTAGGCCCATCGCCTCTTTTCTTCTCTGTTTCGTATATTTTCGTCTACGTTTAGTCCCACATTGCCTAGCCTTTGACCCCTAAGCCTCTTTTCCACCAATAAATATAGACCCATAGAGCCTTCAAAAATCATCCGATTCGGGTTAAATCAATATTTTGGTTTGACTAGATTCATTTAAGAAAAATATATTTCTCCTCTCCGGCGCGACTTCTGGAAATTATCTCTTCTCTCCAAAGTCGTCTTTTCTCTGTCTTATAAAGGTATCTTTCTTTATTTTTTTTCTTCTTCTTACACATCCATAGTTTATTAATTTTTAGACTAATATGATAAAATAATTAGATTATCAATTAGTCTACGTATTTATACATTAGACCCTAGCCTGTAGCTATTTTTTCTTCTTCCGTAAAACAGCTTGGCCCTGATTTTTCAAATAGCCATAAATTTTTAATCAATTGTCCAAATCCAACGAAACCAACGCCCACTTCTTCGTTATGATCTCCTCTATCCAGTAATCCAACTCAAACATGTCTTTTTAAAAATTGTAAAATTTGAATTAGATCAGATTTGAATTCGAACTACTTTTGATCATATCTTTTTATCTGTAACTCCGTTTGAGTTCTTTTTGCAAATCGAAGCTCTTGACCTAAATTTTCTGATAAGGCCAAATTCACATAATTTTGGTACTGTTAGAAATTGTTTTATGTTGCAAGAGCTATTTGCTTGGTTTTGATGTTTTCCGAATCGACTTCTTCGATCTTTCTGGTCTTTTGAGTGATTGCTTATGTCTGGTTACTATTGCTTGCTTACGATAGATTGACTGGAGTGTGACGAGTAGAGCTATCAAGATTTTGAGTGCGAATCATCGTCATCAACATTGTAGGCAAGTTCACACTTTGATCATACCTTTTCTACAACCCCGTTTTATTGCATTAGATCAAGCTTCACACATTGCATGATTAGGATCTAATTAAATTGTGGGATGGGAAGTAGATGAGGTAGTACCTATTACCTGTTTATTATGAAACCTTTGGGAGTTACTTCTACGTTTGCTTATATTGCCATGCTATGCTCGTAGACGTGGATTGGGTGAGTGATATCCATGACAGATGTGAGTTTGATAAATTTTAATGGTTTATTTAAAGTGGCAACTTAAATACACATCTGGGTGGATTGAGGCACCTGGTTTCTATCAGGACTTGCCTGTTTTCTTTTGGACCGCCACCCAGGCTCAAAGGGATCATAAGATTATTCATGCTAGAAACTTCCGTGTGCAGCCACAAGCTATTATGGGATCTAGCATAGTTGATTAAGTCGTGTGAACTCTTACAGTGGTAGACTAGCAGATGTAGGGGTTGTAGGTGGTACGGTCTACCCATCATAAGGTGCATACGCTTCTGAAAGACTATGTCTCGGTCATCCGTTTCTCAAACACCATGTAGTGCGAGAAATCCAACGGAGCCGATCGAGTCTTGTGGGGAAAAGTGTGCAAACCTCTGCAGAGTGTAATAAACTAATCATGGTTAGCCGTGTCCCCGGTTATAGACAGTCTTGAGTATCTAGTTCTTGGATTATCCTATTGATCTCATCACGTTACTTTAAATGAATATTGTTGGGTTTAATGATGTTACTTAATTGGGATTGAGAATGCTGTCAACCATTCTCAATGTTCAACAACCACCATGATAGTTAAATAAATTTATTCCTTTGCAGTAGGGAAAATTGGCTTTTCGCAAAAACTATAACCGTAGAGCTTTTCCACCAGCCAAATATGCATGTAGTGATAGCCATTGTTCATCATTACTCTCTATGGTGTGAATTTGCCAGTACATTCAATGTACTGACCCATTTCGGGCTGCAACATCTCATGTTGCAGGTTTCTTACGACAAGTAAGTGATACGTTAGGGTTACGATTTCTACACTCAACTTTGCCGTTGGTGTTGATGGGAATCCACAACCTTGTTGCTTCAGCTATATTGGATTGAGGTAATAGTATTTACGTTACTTTTTACATGTGATTTACCTCTGTTACAAATCCTTCGAGTACTGTGTGTGTCAGCATACCGATCCAGGGATGACACTTAAGCACAGAGACTTGATCCATTCGGGTCAAGTCGCCACACCTTCCAAGTGAAGATGCCGCTACCGATCTTAATAGCTTCGTTGATTTGTGTGACATGCAAAAGAAGAAAGCTGTGGATAATGATATTGTTAAATTGAAGCTATTTCCTTTTTTGCTTAGAGATCGTGCTAAAGCTTGGTTTTCGTCTTTGCCTAAAAATAGTATTGATTCATGGAACAAGTGCAAAGATGCTTTTATCTCTAAGTATTCTCCTCCCGCTAAGATCATCTCTCTTAGAAACGATATTATGAATTTTAAGCAACTTGATCATGAACATTTTGCACAAGCTTGGGAGAGAATGAAATTAATGAAACATAATTGCCCTACTCATGGTTTAATATTGTGGATGATTATACAAAAATTTTATGCCGGATTGAATTTTGCTTCTAGAAATCTTTTAGATTCGGCCGCGGGAGGCACTTTTATGGAAATCATTTTAGGAGAAGCTACTAAACTCCTAGATAATATTATGGTTAATTATTCTCAATGGCACACTGAAAGATCTACTAATAAAAAGGTGCATGCGATAGAAGAAATTAATGTTTTGAGTGGAAAGATGGATGAACTTATGAAATTATTTGCTAATACGAGTGTTTCTTCTGATCCTAATGATATGCCCTTGTCTACTTTGATTGAGAATAATAATGAATCTATGGATGTGAATTTTGTTGGTAGGAACAATTTTGGTAACAACGCATATAGAGGAAATTTCAATCCTAGGCCTTACACTAGTAATCTCTCTAATAATTATGGTAATTCCTATAGAAATTCTTATGGAAATTATAATAAGATGCCATCTAATTTTGAATCTAATATTAAAGATCTTATTACTTCGCAAAATAATTTTAATGCTATGATTGAAGAAAAATTGCTTAAGATTGATGATTTGGCTAGGAACGTTGATAGAATTGCTCTTGATGTTGATTCTTTGAAACTTAGATCTATTCCACATAAGCATGATATCAATGAGTCTGTCAAAGCCATGATAATTTCCATTGGTGAGTGCAAATAAAGAACCGCTAGGATGCATGCTAAAAAAGATGCCTTTATAAGAGCGTGTTCTTCTAGTTCCTATGAAAATAAAGATGAAGATCTAAAAGTTATTGATGTGTCCCCTATGAAATCTTTGTTTTGCAATATGAATCTTGATAATGATGGGACTGAATATGATCCACCTATACCTATAAGGCGTTCCAAGAATTCGGAATTTGTTGATCTTGATGCTAAATTTGATAAAAGTGGGATTGGAGAAATTAAAATCCTAGATGTTGCTAAACCCACTATTATGGATTTCAAGGAATTTAACTATGAAAATTCCTCTTTGATTGATTGTATTTCCGTGTTGCAATCCGTGCTAAATTCTCCTCATGCTTATAGTCAAAATAAAGCGTTTACGAAACATATCGTTGATGCCTTGATACAATCTTATGAAGAAAAACTTGAATTGGAAGTTTCTACCCCTAGAAAACTTTATGATGAGTGGGAACCAACTATTAATATTAAAATTAAAGATCATGAATTCTATGCTTTATGTGATTTGGGTGCTAATGTTTCCACGATTCCAAAGACTTTGGGTGATTTGTTAGGTTTCTGTGATTTTGATGATTGCTCTCTAAACTTACACCTTGCGGATGCCACTATTAAGAAACCTATGGGAAGAATTAATGATGCTATTATTGTTGCAAATAGGAATTATGTGCCTGTAGATTTTATTGTTGTTGACATAGATTGCAATCCTTCATGTCCTATTATTCTTGGTAGACCTTTCCTTAGAATGATTGGTGCAATTATTGATATGAAGGAAGGAAATATTCGATTCCAATTTCCATTAAGGAAAGGCATGGAACACTCTCCTATAAAGAAGATTAAATTACCTTATGAATCTATCATGAGAGCCACTTATGGATTGCCTACCAAAGATGGCAATACCTAGATCTATTCTTGCTTGTTATGCCTAGCTAGGGGCGTTAAACAATAGCGCTTGTTGGGAGGCAACCTAATTTTATTTTTTATTCCTTGCTTTTTGCTCCTGTTTAGTAATAAATAATTTATCTAGCCTCTGTTTTGGTTGTGTTTTTTGTGTTTAATTAGAGTTTGTTCCAAGTAGAACCGTTGGGAAGACTTGGGGAAAGTCTTGTTGAACTTGCTGTAAAAAATAGAAACTTAAGCGCTCACGAGAACTGCTGTAATTTTTATTTGGAGAGTGATATTTAGTTAATTCTTTTTAAGATGATTAATAGATAAATTCCTCACGTCCAGCAATTTATTTTATAATTTTTGGGGTTCCAGATCTTGCGGTAGCTACAGATTACTACAGACTGCTCTGTTTTTGACAGATTCTGTTTTTCATGTGTTGTTTGCTTATTTTGATGAATCTATGGCTAGTAAAATAGTTTATAAACCATAGAGAAGTTGGAATACAGTAGGTATAACACCAATATAAATAAAGAATGAGTTCATTACAGTACCTTGAAGTGATCTTTTATTTTCTTTCGCTAATGGAGCTCACGAGATTTTCTACTTTAAGTTTTGTGTTGTGAAGTTTTCATGTTTTGGGTAAAGATTTGATGGATTATGGAACAAGGAGTGGCAAGAGCCTAAGCTTGGGGATGCCCATGGCACCCCCAAGATAATCTAAGTACACCTAAAAGCCAAAGCTTGGGGATGCCCCAGAAGGCATCCCCTCTTTCGTCCACTTCTATCGGTAACTTTACTTGGAGCTATATTTTTATTCGCCACACGATATGTGTTTTGCTTGGAGCGTCTTGTATGATTTGAGTCTTTTCTTCTTAGTTTACCACAATAATCCTTGCTGTACACACCTTTTGAGAGAGCCATACATGATTTTGACTTTTTTAGAAAACTCTATGTGCTTCGCTTATATCCTTTGAGTTATATAATTTTGCTCTAGTACTTCACTTATATCTTTTAGAGCACGGTGGTGGATTTGTTTTATAGAAACTATTGATCTCTCATGCTTGACTTAGATTATTTTGATAGTCTTAATAGCATGGTAATTTTCTTAAAATCCTAATATGCTAGGTATTCAAGATTAGTAAAATTTTCTTAAGAGTGTTTTGAATACTAAGAGAAGTTTGATGCTTGATGATTGTTTTGAGATATTGAGGTAATAATATCAAAGTCGTGCTAGTTGAGTAGTTGTGAAATTGAGAAATGCTTGTGTTGAAGTTTGCAAGTCCCGTAGCATGCACGTATGGTAAACGTTATCCAACAAATTTGAAACATGAGGTGTTATTTGATTGTCTTCCTTATGAGTGGCGGTCGGGGACGAGCGATGGTCTTTTCCAACCAATCTATCCCCCTAGGAGCATGCGCGTAGTACCGAGGTTTTTGATTACTTGTAGATTTTTGCAATTAGTATGTGAGTTCTTTATGACTAATGTTCAGTCCATGAATTATACGCACTCTCACCCTTCCATCCTTGCTAGCCTCTTCGTACTATGCATTGCCCTTTCTCACATTGAGAGTTGGCGCAAACTTCGCCCATGCATCCAAACCCCGTGATATGATACGCTCTTTCACACATAAACCTCCTTATATCTTCCTCAAAAAAGCCACCATACCTACCTATTATGGCATTTCCATAGCCATTCCGAGATATATTGCCATGCAACTTTCCACCATTCCGTTCAGCATGACACATTCATCATTGTCGTATTGCTTAGAATGATCATGTAGTTGACATAGTATTTGTGGCAAAGCCACCATTCATAATTCTTTCATACATGTCACTCTTGGTCCATTTCATATCCCGGTACACCGCCGGAGGCATTCATATAGAGTCATACTTTGTTCTAGTATCGAGTTGTAATCATTGAGTTGTAAATAAATAGAAGTGTGATGAACACCATTTTCTAGATCATTGTCCCAAGTGAGGAATATAAAAAAAGAGAAAGGCCATAAAAAAGGAGAAGGCCCAAAAAAGGAGAAAGGCCATAAAAAAGGGGGCCCAAAAAATGAGAGAAAAAGAGAGAAGGGACAATGTTACTATCCTTTGCCACACTTGTGCTTCAAAGTAGCACCATAATCTTCATGATAGAGAGTGTCTTGTTTTGCCACTTTCATATACTAGTGGGAATTTTCATTATAGAACTTGGCTTGTATATTCCAGCAATGGGCCTCCACAAGTGCCCTAGGTCTTCGTGAGCAAGCAAGTTGGATGCACACCCACTAGTTTATTTTGTTGAGCTTTCATACATTTATAGCTCTAGTGCATCCGTTGCATGGCAATCCCTAATCCTTGCATTAACATCAATCGGTGGGCATCTCCATAGCCCATTGATTAGCCTCGTTGATGTGAGACTTTCTCCTCTTTTGTCTTCTCCACATAACCCCCCTCATTATATTCTATTCCACCTATAGTGCTATGTCCATGGCTCACGCTCATATATTGCGTGAAAGTTTATAGGTTTGAGATTACTAAAGTATGAAACAATTGCTTGGCTTGTCATCAGGGTTGTGCATGATGAGAGCATTCTTGTGTGACGAAAATGAAACATGACTAAACCATATGATTTTGTAGGGATGAACTTTCTTTGGCCATGTTATTTTGAGAAGACATAATTGCTTTGTTAGTATGCTTGAAGTATTATTATTTTTATGTCAATATGAAATTTTGTCTTGAATCTTTCGGATCTGAGTATTCATACCACAATTAAGAAGAATTACATTAAAATTATGCCAAGTAGCACTCCGCATCAAAAATTCTATTTCTATCATTTACCCACTCGAGGACGAGCATGAATTAAGCTTGGGGATGCTTGATACGTCTCCAACGTATCTATAATTTTTGATTGCTCCATGCTATATTATCTACTGTTTTGGACATTATTGGGATTTATTATCCACTTTTATATTATTTTTGGGACTAACCTATTAACCGGAGGCCCAACCCAGAATTGCTGTTTTTTTGCATGTTTTAGGGTTTCGACGGAAAGGAATATCAAACGGAGTCCAAATTGAATGAAACCTTCGGGAACGTGATTTTCTCAATAGATAAGACCCGGGAGACTTGGACCCTACATCAAGGCACGTAACAGGAGGCCACGAGGTAGGGTGGCGCGCCCACCCCCACCAAGCGCGCCCCCACCCTCTGGGCCCCCTGTTGCTCCACCGACGTACTTCTTCCTCCTATATATATCCACGTACCCCCAAACGATTATAACAGGAGCCAAAACCCAAATTCCACCGCCGTAACTTTCTGTATCCACGAGATCCCATCCTGGGGCCTGTTTCGGAGCTGCGCCAGAGGGGGCATCGATCACGGAGGGCTTCTACATCAACACCATAGCCCCTCCGATGAAGTGTGAGTAGTTCACCTCAGACCTACGGGTCCATAGTTAGTAGCTAGATGGCTTCTTCTCTCTTTTTGGATCTCAATACAATGTTCCCCCCCTCTCTTGTGGAGATCTATTCGATGTAATCTTCTTTTTGCGGTGTTTTTGTTGAGACCGATGAATTGTGGGTTTATGATCAAGTCTATCTATGAATAATATTTGAATCTTCTCTGAATTCTTTTATGTATGATTGGTTATCTTTGCAAGTCTCTTTGAATTATCAGTTTTGTTTGGCCTACTAGATTGATATTTCTTGCAATGGGAGAAGTTCTTAGCTTTGGGTCCAATCTTGCGGTGTCCTTTCCCGATGACAGTAAGGGCAGCAAGGGACGTATTGTATTGTTACCATCGAGGATAAAAAGATGGGGTTTTCTTCATATTGTATGAGTCTATCCCTCTACATCATGTCATCTTGCTTAAGGCGTTACTCTGTTTTTAACTTAATACTCTAGATGCATGTTGGATAGCGGTCGATGAGTGGAGCAATAGTAGTAGATGCAGGCAGGAGTCGGTCTACTTGTCTCGGACGTGATGCCTATATACATGATCATACCTAGATATTCTCATAACTATGCTCAATTTTGTCAATTTCTCAACAATAATTTGTTCACCCACCGTAGAATACTTATGCCCTTGAGAGAAGCCACTAGTGAAACCTATGGCCCCCGGGTCTATCTTTATCATATTGATCTCCTAGTACTTATTTATTTCCTTTGCTATTTATTTTGCCTTTATTTTACTTTGCATCTTTATCATAAAAATACCAAAAATATTATCTTATCATATCTATCAGATCTCACTCTCGTAAGTGGCCCTATAGGGATTGACAACCCCTATTTGCGTTGGTTGCAAGGATTTATTTGTTTTGTGCAGGTGCGAGGGACTCGCGTGTAGCCTCCTACTGGATTGATACCCTAGTTCTCAAAAACTGAGTAGAGTAAGTATTTCCCTTAGTTTTTGAGAACCAAGGTATCAATCCAGTAGGAGGCTATGCACGATTCGCTCGTACCTGCACAAAAGAAATAAATCCTGGCAACCAACGCAAATAGGGGTTGTAAATCCCTATAAGGCCACTTATGAGAGTGAGATCTGATAGATATGATAAGATAATATTTTTGGTATTTTTATGATAAATATACAAAGTAAATAAAGGCAAAGTAAATAGCAAAGGAAATAACTAAGTAGTAGGAGATTAATATGATGAAGATAGACCCGGGGGCCATATGTTTCACTAGTGGCTTCTCTCGAGAGCATAAGTATTCTACGGTGGGTGAACAAATTACTGTTGAGCAATTGACAGAATTGAGCATAGTTATGAGAATATCTAGGTATGATCATGTATATAGGCATCACGTCCGAGACAAGTAGACCGACTACTGCCTGCATCTACTACTATTACTCCACTCATCGACCGCTATCCAGCATGCATCTAGAATATTAAGTTAAAAACAGAGGAACGCCTTAAGCAAGATGACATGATGTAGAGGGATAGACTCATGCAATATTAAGAAAACCCCATCTTGTTATCCTCGATGGCAACAATATAATACATGCCTTGCTGCCCCTACAGTCCCTTGGAAAGGACACCGCAAGATTGAACCCAAAGCTAAGCACTTCTCCCATTGCAAGAAAGATCAATCTAGTAGGCCAAACCAAACTGATAATTCTAAGAGATTTGCAAAGATAACCAATCATACATAAAAGAATTCAAAGAAGATTCAAATATTATTCATAGATAGACTTGATCATCAACCCACAATTCATCGGTCTCAACAAAGACACCGCAAAAAGAAGATTACATCGAATAGTTCTCCACAAGAGAGGGGGAGAACATTGTATTGAGATCCAAAAAGAGAGAAGAAGCCATCTAGCTACTAACTATGGACCCGTAGGTCTGAAGTAAACAACTCACACTTCATTGGAGGGGCTATGGTGTTGATGTAGAAGCCCTACGTGATCGATGCACCATCCGGCGGAGCTCCGGAAGAGGCCCCAAGATGGGATCTCGTGGATACAGAAAGTTGCGGCGGTGGAATTAGGTTTTTGGCTCCGTATCTGATCGTTTGGGGGGTACGCAGGTATATATAGGAGGAAGGAGTACGTCAGTGGAGCAACAGGGGGCCCACGAGGGTGGAGGGCGCGCGTGAGGGGGTAGGCGCGCCCCCGACATCATGGCCTCCTCTTTTCTTTCTTGACGTAGGGTCCAAGTCTACTTGGTCTTTTTCGTTGAGAAAATAACGTTCCCGAAGGTTTCATTCCATTTGGACTCCGTTTGATATTCCTTTTCTTTGAAACCCTAAAATAGGCAAAAAAAACAACAATTCTGGGTTGGGCCTCCGGTTAATAGGTTAGTCCCAAAAATAATATAAAAGTGGATAATAAAGCCCAATAATGTCCAAAACAGTAGATAATATAGCATGGAGCAATCAAAAATTATAGATACGTTGGAGACGTATCAAGCATCCCCAAGCTTAATTCCTGCTCGTCCTCGAGTAGGTAAATGATAAAAATGGAATTTTTGATGCAGAGTGCTACTTGGCATAATTTTAATGTAATTCTTCTCAATTGTGGTATGAATATTCAGATCCAAAAGATTCAAGAAAAGAGTTCATATTGACATAAAAATAATAATACTTCAAGGATACTAACAAAGCAATTATGTCTTCTCAAAATAACATGGCTAAAGAAAGTTATCCCTACAAAATCATATAGTCTGGCTATCCTCTATCTTCACCACATAAAATATTTAAATCATGCACAACCCCGATGACAAGCCAAGCAATTGTTTCATACTTTTGACATTCTCAAAAAAAATTCAATCTTCACGCAATACATGAGCGTGAACCATGGATATAGCACTATAGGTGGAATAGAGTGGTGTTTGTGGAGAAGACAAAAAGGGAGAAGATAGTCTCACATCAACTAGGCGTATCAACGGGCTATGGAGATGCCCATCAATAGATATCAATGTGAGTGAATAGGGATTGCCATGCAACGGATGCACTAGAGCTATAAGTATATGAAAGCTCAAAAAGAAACTAAGTGGGTGTGCATCCAACTTGCTTGCTCATGAAGACCTGGGGCATTTTGAAAGATTCCCACTAGTATATGAAAGATTCCCACTAGTATATGAAAGTGATAACATGAGAGACTCTCTACTATGAATATCATGGTGCTACTTTGAAGCACAAGTGTGGTAAAAGGATACTAACATTGTCCCTTCTCTCTTTTTCTCTCATTTTTTTATTTGGGCCTTTTCTCCCTTTTTTATGGCCTCTTTTCTTTCTCTTTTTTTATTTTTCATCCGGAGTCTCATCTCCACTAGTATAGGGAATCATAGTCTCCATCATCCTTTCCTCACCGGGACAATGCTCTAATAATGACGATCATCACACTTTTATTTTGCTTACAACTCAACAATTACAACTCGATACTTAGAACAAAGTATGTCTCTATATGAATGCCTCCGACGGTGTACTGGGATATGTAATGATGCATGAGTGTGTCATAATAAATGGAACGGTGGAAAGTTTCATGGCAATATATCTCGGAATGGCTATGGAAATGCCATAATAGGTAGGTATGGTGGTTGTTTTGAGGAAGGTATATGGTGGGTGTATGATACTGGCGAAAGGTGCGTGGTATTAGAGAGGCTAGCAAAGGTGGAAGGGTTAGAGTGCGTATAATCCATGGACTCAACATTAGTCATAAAGAACTCATATAGTTATTGCAAAAAGCTACAAGTTATCAAAGCAAAATATTACGCGCATGCTCCTAGGGAGATAGATTGGTAGGAAAAGACCATCGCTCGTCCCCGACCGCCACTCATAAGGAAGACAATCAATAAATAAATCATGCTCCGACTTCATCACATAACGGTTCACCATATGTGCATGCTACGTGAATCACAAGCTTAAACACAAGTATTTCTCAAATTCACAACTACTCAACTAGCATGACTTTAATATCACCATCTCCATATCTCAAAACAATTATCAAGTATCAAACTTATCATAGTATTCAACACACTCATAAGAGAATTTTTTTATTCTTGAATACCTAGCATATTAGGATTTTAAGAAAATTACCATGCTATTAAGACTCTCAAAATAATCTAGGTGAAGCATGAGAGATCAATAGTTTCTATAAAACAAATCCATCACCGTGCTCTAAAAGATATAAGTGAAGTACTAGAGCAAAATTATATAGCTCAAAAGATATAAGCGAAGCACATAGAGTATTCTAACAAATTCCAAATCATGTATGGCTCTCTCAAAAGGTGTGTACAGCAAGGATGATTGTGGTAAACAAAAAATCTAAGACTTAAATAATACAAGACGCTCCAAGCAAAACACATATCATGTGGCGAATAAAAATATAGCTCCAAGTAAAGTTACCGATAGAAGTAGACGAAAGATGGGATGCCTTCCGGGGCATCACAAAGCTTTGGCTTTTAGGTGTCCTTATATTATCTTGGGGGTGCCATGGGCATCCCCAAGCTTAGGCTCTTTCCACTCCTTGTTCCATAATCCATCAAATCTTTACCCAAAACTTGAAAACTTCACAACACAAAACTGAAAGTAGAAAATCTCGTGAGCTACGTTAGCGAAAGAAAATAAAATAACACTTAAAGGTACTGTAATGAACTCATTATTTATTTATATTGGTGTTATACCTACTTTATTCCAACTTCTCTATAGTTTATGAACTATTTTACTGGCCATAGATTCATCAAAATAAGCAAACAACACACGAAAAACAGAATCTGTCAAAAACAGAACAGTCTGTAGTAATTTGTAGCTAGCGCAAGATATGGAACCCCAAAAATTCTAAAATAAATTTCTGGAAGTGAGGAATGTATCTATTAATCATCCTCAAAAATAATTAACTAAATAGCACTTTCCAAATAAAAATGACAGGAGTTCTTGTGAGCGCTAAAGTTTCTGTTTTTTACAGCAAGTTCAACAAGACTTTCCCCAAGTCTTCGCAACGGTTCTACTTGGCACAAAAACTAATTAAACACAAAAAACACAACCAAAACAGAGGCTAGATAAATTATTTATTACTAAACATGAGCAAAAAGCAAGGAAAAAATAAATTGGGTTGCCTCCCAACAAGCGCTATCGTTTAACGCCCCTAGCTAGGCATAACAAGCAAGAATAGATCTAGGTATTGCCATCTTTGGTGGGCAATCCATAAGTGGCTCTCATAATAGATTCATAAGGTAATTTAATTTTCTTTCTAGGAAAGTGTTCCGTTCCTTTTCTTAATGGAAATTGGAATCTAATATTTCCTTCCTTCATATCAATAATTGCACCAATCGTTCTAAGGAAAGGTCTACCAAGAATAATAGGACATGAAGGATTGCAATCTAGGTCAAGAACAATAAAATATACGGGCATATAATTCATATTTTCAACAATAAGAACATCATTAATTCTTACCTTAGGTTTCTTAATAGTGGAATCCGCAAGGTGCAAGTTTAGAGAGCAATCATCAAAATCACGAAAACCTAACAAATCACACAAAGTCTTTGGAATCGTGGAAACACTAGCACCCAAATCACATAAAGCATAGCATTCATGATCTTTAATTTTAATTTTAATAGTTGGTTCCCACTCATCATAAAGTTTTCTAGGGATAGAAACTTCCAATTCAAGTTTTTCTTCATAAGATTGCATCAAGGCATCAACCATATGTTTAGTAAACGCTTTATTTTGACTATAAGCGTGAGGAGAATTTAGCACGGATTGCAACAAGGAAATACAATCAATCAAAGAGCAATTTCCATAGTTAAATTCCTTGAAATCCATAATAGTGGGTTTAGCAATATATACGATTTTAATTTCTTTAATCCCACTTTTATCAAATTTAGCATCAAGATCAACAAATTCCGAATTCTTGGAACACCTTCTAGGTAAAGGTGGATCATATTCAGTCCCATCATTATCAAGATTCATATTGCAAGACAAAGATTTAATAGGGGACACATCAATAAATTTTAGATCTTCATCTTTATTTTCATAGGAACTATAAGAACACGCTCTTATAAAGGCATCTTTCTTAGCACGCATCCTAGCGGTTCTTTCTTTGCACTCATCAATGGAAATTCTCATGGCTTTGAGAGACTCATTGATATCATGCTTAGGTGGAATAGATCTAAGTTTCAAAGAATCAACATCAAGAGAAATTCTATCAACATTCCAAGCCAAATCATCAATCTTAAGCAATTTTTCTTCAATCATAGCATTAAAATTCTTTTGTGAAGTAATAAATTATTTAATATTAGATTCAAAATCAGAGGGCATCTTATTATAATTTCCATATGAATTGTTGTAGGAATTACCATAATTATTAGAGGGATTACTAGGATAAGGCCTAGGGTTGAAATTTCCTCTATAGGCGTTGTTACCAAAATTGTTCCCAACAACAAAATTCACATCAATAGATTCATTATTATTCTTAATCAAAGTAGACAAGGGCATATCATTAGTATAAGAAGAAACAAACTTATTAGCAAATAATTTCATAAGTTCATCCATCTTTCCACTCAAAACATTAATTTCTTCTATCGCATGCACCTTTTTATTAGTAGATCTTTCAGTATGCCATTGAGAATAATTAACCATAATATTATCTAGGAGTTTAGTAGCTTCTCTGTCGGTGTACTAAAGTAGGGGTACCTTAGTATCCCGAACTTGTGCACGGGCAGTCGCAGCATCCCGCTGCAAGGCTTGCCGGGTGACCGCCAAGATCCTCCATGGTTCCTTTGGAGCCATTCAAGAACAAAGTATCCAAGACCCCGGCAAGAGGAGCTTGCCGGGAAGGAGACAAGACCCCGGCAAGAGGAGCTTGCCGGGAAGGCCAACCAAGGGCCGGTGAGCGACAAGCTCCCGGATGCGACAAGACAACAACCGCGGCAAGGCACTTGCCGCGGCAAACCTCCACTCTGTACCTGCGCTCCAGCACATCCACCAATGTGTCGCTCTGGGACCCTTCTAGGCATATGTGGCGGAAGGCTGTGCAGCCAAAGGTACACGGTGGCAAGCGGCGCTGACAAGATTGCCATCGTGGCAAGTAGTGGCGTCCCTAGCGGTCCCTTTCTGCACCGTCTAGGTGACGCAGACAGGCATTTAATGCCTTTGTCCCCTGCCATCAGGGTTAGGTATGATACACTCTTGTAGGTGGCGGTGCCAACCGCAGTGCTTTTTCCATTTTTACCCTTCTCTACGTTGCCACCTGTCAGTGACCCCTTTAGTGTATAAAAGGAGGCCCATGCGCAACGTAGAGGGGGCCGGCCAATTGAACACTCACACACTCGGTCTCGTTAGCTGCTGCTGTGTACTGTAGCACACCGCGCTCCCGAGCAAGAAATCAATACAAACACAAAGCAGGAGCCGGGTTTTACGCATCCGTGCGGCCCGAACCTGGGTAAACTGATCGTGTTGCTCGTGCGCATCGCCTCGATCTGCTCTTCATGCTCTCTCCGCCCCCTACCGAACCGAAAGGGGACCGGTCCGCCATGGTCCCATAGGTGTCCGTGGGATCAGCACCCCCGACACTTTGGCGTGCCAGGTAGGGGTGCGTCGAGGTTGTGCGAACCTGATCCGGTGTTCGCATGAGCCAAATCTTCATCGTCTTCATCGACATGCCGCCGAAGAAGAAGGCTTCGGAAGCGGCTGCTCCGTCCGCGCCGAACCCACCATCGCCAGAGAGAACGGCTGGTGGGGTAGACGCCGGCGGAAGAACGGGTGTCAACGAGGGAGCACATGGTGCTGCCAGGTCTAAGGACAAGTCTGCGCTGCACATCGGCGGCGCAGTCGGCTCCCACAACGACCGAGCGCACTCCAAGACCTCGGCGTCCGTACACGCACCGCGCCCATCTCAGGAGGCGCGGGACCAGCAGCGTCATGGTACTCACGGTACCATACATTTGTTGGGCCAAGATCAAGATGGCGGATCCTGGAGCGCTCAAGACCAGCATGCACGCCAACATGCTGGCGCGAGCGTGGCACGGTCGCTTGGACGAGATACTGCTCCTTCTAACGTAGTTAGAAGTCCGAGCTTATCCTGTTCCTTGCACCGTTCGCCGCCGCCGCCCGCCACTCCGGCAGAAGCTTTGGCGCGAGCTCAACTGCTCCTAGATTACCCTCCAGCGGCGGATAAGATCGACGACTGGAGGGCCACCATCCAGAGTCTCATCGGCTTTGCCAACGGCGACAATCCACGGCAGCCGAGTACTTCGCTGCCGCGGCAAGTCAGCCAGGCAAGAGCCGGTGGCGACAAGACCGGTGGAGGTGCAACCACTATGCACTCTCTGCCCCGAAGGCCAAGATCGCCGACTCGTCGGATCCACCACGACAGCGACTCCACTGCGTCATCAGATCCACGAGCTCGTCACGATCAGCGCCAAATTCTTCACGAACGACAACAAGAAGACGCTCGTACTCGCATCGAGCGCCGAAGAGAAGCGCGGCGTCAATCAGACCTGCGTGCTGGGCCCTTTGTCGATATGCACGCACCAGGGGAACCAGGCGACTTGCCGTACGCAGTAGGTTGCCCTGCGTTTACCCGTGAGCTGCGGCAAGTCCAGTGGCCCAGCCAGAAGAACTTCAAGCCAGACGTACCAGAGAAGTACGACGGCAAGTCGCACCCGTCGGAGTTCCTCAGCGTCTACACCATCGCAGTGCAAGCTGCCGGGGGGCGAGACGACAAGGTCCTTGCCAACTACTTCCCGCTGGTGCTCAAGCCCGAAGTCAGGTCCTGGCTCATGCACTTGCCGGATAACTCCATATCCTCTTGGGCAGACCTGTGCCATCAGTTTGTCGGCGCCTGCATAGGCGGCCACAAACCTCACGGCCAGGAGAGTGACCTTCATCTGCTCGCCCAGAAGGAAGGAGAGCCCCTGCGCAAGTACATTTAGAGATTCAGCCGTGTATAGCGCAACATCCCAGATATCCACCCTGCCGCGGTCATCAGCGCATTCCATCAAAACGTGCGTAACCGCAGGATGCGGGAGGAGATGGCGATGAGCAGGATCAGAGACGTCAGTGAGCTATATGCCCTGGCCGACAAGTGTGCACGTGCTGAAGAAGGGAGGAAACTCCTCGGAGAGAATACTGGAGCAGGAGGATCTGACAGCGAAGATGCTGCCCCGGCAAAGAAAACCGGCAGCGCAATAACAGGAAGAAGAAAGGCAAAGAGGTGCTAGTTGTTGAGCAGTCCGGCAACGACGGTGGCGCCAACAAAGCCAAAGTTGGTAGCTCCGGCAAGGAGGTTGCCGCATGCACCAGCTGCCAGGCTGTGGTGGCCGCCGACAAGCAGGACGGCTCCGACAAGAAGTATTGCAAGATCCACCGCACCAAGGGCCATGACCTCCAGAGCTGCAAGAAGGTCGAGCAGCTTGTCCAGCAGCAGAAAGCTGAGTATGAGCGGCACGACAAGGAGAGGGCCCAAGGAGGCGGTGGAGAAGCCGGCAAGAAGCACGCTGGCCGGGGAGGACGCCGTGGCAAGGCCAAGCAACGGCAAGGAGACAGACCTCCCCGCGGCCGCGACAAGGATGAAGACAAAGACGACGACGAAGACATGGATGATGCCGAGACCAGTGAGCAGGAGTTCCAGAAAGCCACAGAAGTCTTGTGCATTGACGGTGGTGCTTCTCTGCATACTTCCCACCGCCAACTCAAATAGTGGGCGCGGGAAGTCAATGCGGCAGAACCACCTGTCGAATCATGCAAACTTCTGAAATGGTCTAGCACGCCTATCATCTTTGACATTGAGGACCACCCTGATCGCACAACTATGGTCGGGTGCTTCCCGTTGTTGGTTTTGCCAACCATCCGCAACCTCAAGGTCACAAAGATGCTAGTTGACGGCGGGGCCGGCTTGAACCTGATTTCCTCCGCTGTACTCCAGAAACTCCAGATCCCTGACAGCGAGCAAGAAGAGACCGGCACATTCCAAGGAATTAACCCGGGAAGGAGCAAGCCGAAGGGGAAGGTCACATTGCTGGTAACATTTGGCAGCGAGATGAACTTCAGGACTGAGATGGTCACTTTTGACGTTGCCGATTTCCCATTGCCTTACAATGGGATACTTGGCCGTCTAGCGCTCGCCAAGTTCATGGCAGCCTCTCACTATGCATACAACATGCTCAAGATGCTAGGCCCGATAAGCTTCATCTCTGTCCCTAGCGACAAGAAGGCTTCTCTTATCTGCGCCGACAAGATCTACCGGGAAGCAGCAGCCGCCACAGATCTCAAGACACTTGCCGCTGAAGCTCCCGAGGGGAAGAAGAAGACCAAAACCGGCAAGAGCTCCGGTGCCCACTCCGGCAAACGCACCTCTTCGGAGTGTTGCGCTACCGTCGAGGACGCACCATCGAGCTCCACCGGCAAGTGTAAGAAGGCAATGGTAGCTCCGCCACATACTAAGAAGGTGTCCGCCAAGGAGGACGGCACTGGTGGTACTTTCACCATCAGCGCCACTCTCGACCCTAAATAGGAAAGCGCGCTCATTGCTTTCCTGCGGGCGAATGTCGACGTGTTTGCGTGGCAACCGCCTGACATCTCCGGTGTTCCCAGGAAAGTAATTGAGCACCATCTTGCCGTTTGTCCTCATGCGCGGCCCGTCAAGCAGAAGGTCGGGAAGCAAGCAGTGGAGCGCCAAGAGTTCATAGCAGAAGAAATCAAGAAGTTGGAAGCAGCAGGCCTTGTCAGAGGAGTGCTCCATCCCACGTGGTTGGCCAATCCTATTGTAGTGCGCAAGGAAAACGGGAAATGGAGGCTTTGTATTGACTTTACTGATGTTAATAAAGCTTGTCCCAAAGACCCATTTCCCTTGCCGCGCATTGACCAGATTGTTGACTCCACAGCCGGATGTGATTTGCTTTCATTTCTTGACGCATACTCAGGATACCATCAGATCTTCATGGCAGAAGAGGATGAGGAGAAAACCGCATTCATTACTCCATGTGGCACGTACTGTTTCATACGGATGCCTTTCGGATTAAAGAATGCTGGTTCAACATTTGCAAGAGTAGTCCATGTCGCTCTTAAGCCACAAATACACAGAAATGTGGAAGCCTACATAGATGACATAGTGGTCAAGAGCAAGGACAGGGCAACTCTGATTCAAGATTTAGAAGAAACCTTTGCAAATCTGCGCAAGATCAACCTCGAGCTCAACCCCGAGAAGTGTGTCTTTGGAGTCCCTTCCGGCAAGCTTCTCGGGTTCTTTGTGTCTCAGCGAGGAATTGAAGCCAATCCCGACAAGATCAAGGCCATTGAGCAGATCGAAGCACCAAAGCGCGTCAAGGATGTACGGAAGCTTGCCGGTTGCTTGGCTGCTCTCAGCAGGTTTATCTCTCGGTCTGCCGAGCGCGCCCTGCCGTTTTTCAAAATTTTGAAAAAGGCAGGTCCAATGAAATGGACTCCGGAAGCAGAGGCTGCGCTGTAGGACTTCAAGAAATACATGTCCTCCACTCCAACACTTGTCGCACCTAAGCCGCAAGAGAAGTTGCTGTTGTATATAGCGGCAACCAATCAAGTGGTTAGTGCTGCGTTAGTGGCGCAGAGGGAGGCAGATGACGAGCCAGCAACCGCGGCAAGCGCATCCAGCGACAAGCAGGGGGCTTCCCCGACAAGCTCTGGTCCCGACAAGGATGGAACTGCGCAGGTGCGCGAAGAGATATAGAAGAAAATGGTGCAGCGCCCAGTTTACTTTGTCAGCTCCCTTCTGCAGGGGGCTAGGTCAAGGTACTCTAGTGTGCAGAAGTTGCTTTTCGGCCTTCTCATGGCCTCGAGAAAGCTGCGCCATTACTTCCAAGCACACGAGATCACAGTTGTCACTCGCTTTCCGCTGAAGAGGATATTGCAGAATCCAGAAGCGACCGGCAGGATTGTCGAGTGGGCACTGGAACTGTCAAGCTTTGGCCTCAAGTTTGAGAGTACTTCAACTATCCAAAGCAGAGCATTGGCAGAATTCATAGCAGAGTGGACGCCAACACCAGATGAAGAAATTCTAGAGACGAGCATCCCCGTCAAGGAAGCAAGTAAAGAGTGGCTCATGTACTTTGACGGTGCCTTCTCGCTGCAAGGCGCCGGTGCTGGCGTGCTGCTTGTCGCACCCACCGGAGAGCACCTCAAATACGTAGTCCAGATGCACTTTCCCAAGGGGCAAGCAACAAACAATACTGCAGAGTATGAAGGCTTGCTTGCAGGCCTCAGGATTGCGGCAGACCTTGGGATCAAGAAGCTCATTGTTAGGGGTGACTCGCAGCTTGTCGTCCGCCAAGTAAACAAGAATTATCAGAGTCCTTTGATGGAAGCCTACGTTGATGAAGTGAGAAAGCTAGAAGAGCACTTTGACGGCCTGCAGATGGAGCACGTCCCAAGAGCTCAGAACGACATTGCCGATGGCCTGTCAAAGTGCGCCGCACTAAAGTTACCTGTGGAACCAGGGATCTTTGTGCTCAAGCTGACTCAACCGTCCGTAACACCGTCAACTGGACAGAGCAAGAAGAGCAACTTGATTTCTGGCGACTATTTTCCGGCAGAGCTTCCCGAAGCCGCCGCCAAGAAGGTCCCCAAAATCAACACCAACAGTGCTGAGGAGCAGTCTGCTCCGGCACGCCCTAGGGTTTGTTCCGTTGAAGCAGACGCTCCCAACAAGTTTTGCTCCGGCAAGCTTGCCGGCGAACGTCAAGCTCCACCAGAGCCGCGGGTTCTTGCCGTAGAAGCGGATGTTCCCACAGCAGCAGACATGCCTTTAGTCCTTGTTGTCAAGCTACAAGCTCCAGCATGGGCGCAGAAGATTGTCCATTTCCTTCAGACAGGAGAACTTCCCGAAGAGCAAGAAGAAGCGGAAAGAGTAGCCCGGCAGTCTAGTATGTACCAGTTTGTCAATAACATACTGTGGAGAAGAAGACTCAACGGTGTGAAATTGAAGTGTATTCCCCAGGAAGATGGACAAAAGCTGTTGGCAGAGATACATGGAGGCATATGTGGTCACCACATTGGCGCAATTGCACTTGTCGGCAAAGCATTCCGGCAAGGCTTCTTCTGGCCGACAGACCTCCAGGATGCAACTACACAAGTAACCAAGTGTGAAGCGTGCCAGTTCCATTCCAAGCAGATACACCAGCCAGCTCAAGCTCTCCAGACGATCCCTTTATCCTGGCCATTTTCGGTCTGGGGGCTCGATATCCTCGGCCCCTTTCCCCGAGCAGTCGGGGGCTTTGAGTACTTGTACGTTGCCATCGACAAGTTCACAAAGTGGCCGGAAGTGGAACCAGTGAGGAAGGTGAGAGCACAGTCAGCAGTCAAGTTCTTCAGGTCAATTGTTTACCGTTGGGATCACTAACAGGATAATTACCGACAACGGTACGCAGTTTAAGAGCCGCACCTTCATGCAGTACGTCCAAGATCTTGGCGCCAAGGTCTGCTTCGCTTGTGTTGCTCACCCGAGAAGCAACGGTCAAGCGGAGAGGGCAAATGCTGAAGTGTTGCGCGGGCTTAAGACCAGAACTTTCGACAGGCTGTACAAGTGCGGAAGAAACTGGATCGAGGAGCTGCCGGTGGTTCTTTGGTCGATCAGGACGACACCAAATCGAGCCACTGGCCAGACACCTTTCGCTCTAGTCTATCGAGTAGAGGCAGTTCTCCCCACGGAACTCGTATACGGGTCGCCTCGAGTGCTCGCTTATGATGAGCTTGAGCAAGAGCAGCTGCGACAAGATGACGCGCTGCTCCTTGAGGTAGACCGCCTTCAGGCTGCTGTGCGAGCTGCTCGCTACCAGCAAGCTTTGCGCCGCTACCATAGCCGCAAAGTTAATGCCAGAAGTCTCGAGGAAGGCGACCTTGTTCTTCGGCGCGTTCAGTCCGCCAAGAATTCAAACAAGTTGACGCCAAAGTGGGAAGGCCCTTACCGGGTGAAACGAGTCACTAGGCTTGGCGCTGTCCGCCTGGAGACCGAAGATGGCATCCCAGTGAGCAACTCCTGGAATATTGAGCATCTTCGCAAGTTTTACCCGTAGGGCGCGGTTGTCGGAACCCGTTCCGGCAACCACCTTTTTTACAAGTCTTGCCGCTGTTGCATGTAATCCTTTGTACAAAGCCGGGCGCAGACCCCGTGCATAAAGATCATGTGCTCCGCACACCTTGTCGATTTCATGCTTTTTAAATTTTGCATATGTTATCTGACATTTTGTGCAGCACTTACCCCTGGTAAGCAACAACGAGCCATAAGGCTCCATATTTTTATTTCATCCTCTTTCTTTTTCGCAAGGAAAAGAAGGTTCCCTCGCGCACAAGTTTGCCGGGGGGGGGGAGGGAGAAGATAATGATATGGACCAGGCGTCGTTCAAGAAGGTTTTGCCTTGCCGGGAAGCAAGTAACAGAAAAGATAAGTTGCCAAAGTTTGAGCAATCAGATTCCCTTTAAATTTTTAAGTTATTTTCCTTGAACGACCGTGCTTTGTATGGAAAACCTGTGCGCGGAGGAACCAACTCGTAGCTAGTTGCGCCCTTACTGTTGTTTCGAGTCTGCTCAACAACTTAAGTGAGCTGCGACTAGCTGCGACAAGGTTTCTTGTCGGCTACGGCACCGCCAGCAGGCTGCCGACGTTCCGCACTCAGCGCTCGCGGCAAAGGTGCCTGCGCCAGCAAGTTCCCTAAAAGCGTAGGGTAAAAACATACAAAGGAAAGAATCAAGTAAAGGAAATAACATTGCAATCATTGCACAGAATAAAGATATATTACAAGATAAGCTTCTCGCGGCTCTAACAAATTGTTTTCATGACATGATCAGAAGCGACAAGAAAAGAAGAAAATGGGTGGCCTAGTCTACACGGTTCCCCTCGACCCTCTTGATCCCGCTCACCCTGTCCACAATGGGTGCGACAAGGGTCTTGAGCGCCTCCAGATCAGCATCCGGCGGCAAGGACCTGAGGACGTTGGTGAGGTTGAGGCCCGGATTGCGGAACGCCACCTTCATCAGCACCTTCTGAAGAGCTCCCGCGCAGATCTTGCGCGACTCGTCGGCAAGCTGCTTTGGGATCCCTTCCCGGAGTTGCCGAAGTGCCGTCGCCACGCCCTTGAAGAATGAAGTGAGCTTGGCGCTGGGTTGGAGGTTCTGGTCGGAGGAATACCCAAGATCCTCCATTCCCAGCTGCGCCAGCTCCTTGTCGATGTCGGCGGCAACATCCACGAGCCCCTCCGTCCAGTGCTCCACATTCTCCCGGAATGTGCTCTGGGCGGCGGCAGCGCTCGCCAACAGCGCCTTGCCGGCCTTGACTTCCTCCTTCAGGGTCGTCTCTTGCTCCTTGGCGCTGTCAAGTGTCTTGGTCAAGGCGATCAGCTTCGACTCAAGATCTGCAGCGGAGTCCTTGGCGGCGTCAAGCTCCTTGCCCTTCTCGGCGAGGCGGGTCTGCAGCTCCGAGTAGCTGACGGCATCCTTCTCGCCCTCAAGCTTGAGCGCGGCAAGCTCGTCGCCGCTCGCCTTGAGGTCGGCCTCCAGCAGCACCAGCTTCGTTTCCAACTCATTCTTGGCGGCCTCGGCGGCTGCAGTAGCGTCTTCGGCTTGTTTGAGAGCTCCGCCAACCGTTCGCTCGTGCGCGGCAAGCTCCTCCTCGTGGCTGTCAAGATCAACTTTCCACTGCACCAGCTCGCCCTCTTGCATGGACAGCTTCTCAGCGGCAAGCCTTTGCTGCTCTTCAACTTCGGCCTTCTCGAGGAGGAAAGCCCTCTGCTCCTCGGCAAGCTGCTCCCGCTCCGCCGCCAAAGACCGGAGAGCTTCTTGATTTTGGCCCCGGAGCTCCTCCGTGCGCTTCTCAATATCGACTCCCGCCTTGGCGACAAGTGCTTCCCGGGATTCTAGCTTGGCCTGCCGGGCGCGGTAGAGCGACACCAGCTTCTGCAGCAGCCGCTCCTCCTCAGGCTTGCCGCTGCTGCTGCTTGGCGCGTCGACAAGCGCCAACCCGGCGGAGGCAAGCACTTCTCCGTCGAAACTCTCTCCCTCGACCGGCGCCCTGGAGCTTGACGCCCAGGGGAGGTTGATGAAGATGTCGTCGCCGGCCTTCAAGTAAACGCCAGGCTGGGGATCCTCGAAGCCTGGTGCTGCGGCAGCGGTGGAGGGATCGGTAGTCGGTGCAGCGCCTGGCGCTCCTGCAGCCTCTGGGTCGTCAATACGATCGCCAGATCCCCCGCCTGCTTCTGGAGCGGCAGCCCTGGCGGCCTCTTCGCTGGCGGGCTCGTTAGTGCCGGCCCCTTCCTCGGCGGCAACGGCGTCGTCGACGGCAACTTCGGTCTCCATTGGCTCTGCAGCAGATGGATCTGAGAGCTGGAAAAGGGGAGAAGAATCAAACAAATATCCAAAAGAAAGAAGAAGAAGATCAACAAGAAGAAGAAGCCAAGGGAATTTTTGGAGCAAGGATATTACCTGTTCCAGGCTCTGCGGTCGTGGTCTCCGTCACCGGGGGGCCGCTGGTGCTGTCCCTTGCAGGAGACCCCTCCCTTGCCGGGGCTCCTCCCTTGCCGGAGCCTCCTCCCTTGCCGGAGAGCTCTCCCTTGTCGGGGACCTCTCCCTTGCCGGAGGACTCTCCCTTGGCGCTTCGGGGGCGGCCTCTGGGCTCTCCTAGTGGGATTGCTCTGCTCCTGCACATGTCAGCAAACAGATATCAGCAAAGCAAGACTCTTTGTGCATGCCCAACAGCAGAAAGTAAACAAGATACTTACGCTAGGGGCTGCTCTGGAGATCAGTCGCCGGGTCCGGCAAGATTGTCTCGGGCGCATCCCCTGCTGACGCGGTGGGTTCGTCCTCGATGACAATCACCGGCGCCTTGGCCCTCTTTGCCACTCTCTGGGCCAGAGTCCTAAAAAGGAAAAAGCTCAGGGAAAAGCAAGTAAGATGCAAGACAAAAACAGCAAGGATTGGTGGACTGCAAGTACAATAAGAGAAACTTACTCTTCTTCTTCTTCCTCGTCGGAGCTGAACACGGAGAAGTCAAAGTCTGGCTCGCGTCCGGTGCGGGAAGATGGAGGAGTGGGTTCCCTTGGCCGCTTGGCGGGAGCAAAAGCGGTGGTCCGGGAAGACCCTGCTCCAGTTGTCGCAGCAGCGTGGGGCGCTCCCGCGGCAACGGTGCTTGCCGCGGTGGAGCGTGTCGCGCGACGCGGCGACTGCCGACTCGCCTGCCGCCTCGCCACGTCCCCGACTTTGCGGAGACGCCTTCTTGGTGGAGATGGAGGCTCTGCTGGCAGCGTGCTGTCTGAAGACGAGGAGGAGGAGTTGATATCCAACGAGCCGCTCGTCTCCTCGGCGGGCTCACTCGGCTCGGCGTCACGCCCGGCAAGCTCTTTCTTGCCAGCAGTCTCCCCTTGCCCGGCAAGATCTTTCTTGCCGGCAGGTTCCTCTTGCCGGGCAATCTCTTTCTTGCCGGCAAGCTCCTCTTGCTTGGCACGGTTTGCCGCCTCTGCTGCCGCTGCCTCCTCCAGGGTGAATCCGAACTCGCCTGCCGCTGCAGCGGCCGCTGCCTCTTCCAGCCTGGTGGCGATGCACATCAATTCTTCCTCGGTGGTGTCGCGAGTGAGGCCATCTTTCTCGTCGGGGAGGATCGGCACTTCCACCAAGTTGTCGAAGAACTGCTGCACGACGTCGTCTTCAGGCTCCTGCCAAGTTGGCACGATTCCATGCGAATCGCACAGCGGCATCATTGCCCTGATGCGGTCGAGCGCAGAGTTGTTGCACAACAGGACGACGCCCTGCGGCAACCTAAAGACTTCTGGGTGGTCAGGATCATACTTGAAGAGTTCCTGCAGCATTGCGTTGAGCTCCAAGACAGTGAAGTGATAATTGAGGCCCGGGTGCAGCCTCATGATATCCGCCGCGTTCTTGAACTCCTAGGCGGGCCTCCTCCGTTCCTGCAGGGGGGGCGATGCGGCGGCAAAGGAAGTCTGCGCCAACGGCGCCTACAGTGAGTCCGGCATGCCTGAGGCGTTGGATGCTGGTGACGGCAATCCTCAGCCTGCTGTCCTCCGGGGCCACGTCGCTCCAGTCGCTGCCGCGTGCTGCTGCTACTTGGCACCGGGCGGTAAATGGCTGCGGGTTCTCCTCAACTATCCAACACCAATCTGCTCTCCACTCCTCCCACTTGCCGTGGAACTCGCCCTCCAGATACGAGTCCTTCTTGCCGGACCTTGAGATCCAAGCAATTCCGCCGGATAGAGGCTCTCCTCTCTCTACTCGGGGCATGAAGAAATGGCGGAAGAGGGCTACATTTGGGTGGACTCCGACAAAGTTTTCGCAAAGGTGTGCGAAAACTGCCATGGTCAGAACGGCGTTGGGGGTGAAGTCAAGGAGGCAGAGGCCATAGGTGTTCATAATGTCACAGAAAAACTCCGAGAAGGGCGGGCAGAGCCCGCAGTAGAAGAACACGGCGAAGAAGGGGTAGCCGTGTGGAGCCATTTTGTGAGCGGAGGCCGGGAGTACCTTGGTGCTCGGATGTGCTCGCGTCTCTGTCGACCAGAAGAGGTAGTAGTACTCCCTCAACTCCTTCGCGTCAAGCTTGGGGGGGGGAAGATGGCCCGCTCCTTCCACAGCGCTGCAAGCCGCTGCGCCTTGGTCGTCTCCACGCCCTTCCCCTTGTCGGCTTTCGGAGCCATGGCGGAGGTGGTGGAGGAGGTCGACGGCGTTGGTGGTGCTGGTGGCAATGGCGGGAGCAAGGTGCTGCTCTCTTGCTGCTTTGGGAAGACGGAGGCAGGGCGGAGGCTTCTGAGATTGGAGTGGAAAAGGGGCGAGTGGGCACACTACCCCTGCTTCCCTTGCTTATAAAGGGGGAGGTGGCGGATGTCCCGCCGTTCCTAATAAAGAAACCGCCCACGATCTCTCCCACGACGCCGCGTTCGACGCGTGCCATGCGGGGAAGGCACGGTGGATGCGGAGTGAGATACGGTGTAACCTAGGCCGCGCGTGCCTGTGCCCTATTTTGGGCCTGGCCCAATAGCGCTCGGCACCGTGTATGGCCCAGGCCCGGGGGCTCCTATCGGTGTACTAAAGTAGGGGTACCTTAGTATCCCGAACTTGTGCACGGCAGTCGCAGCGTCCCGCGGCAAGGCTTGCCGGGTGACTGCCAAGATCCTCCATGGTTCCTTTGGAGCCATTCAAGAACAAAGTACCCAAGACCCCGGCAAGAGGAGCTTGCCGGGAAGGCCAACCAAGGGCCGGTGAGCGACAAGCTCCCGGATGCGACAAGACAACAAACGTGGCAAGGCACTTGCCGCGGCAAACCTCCACTCTGTACTTGCGCTCCAGCACATCCACCAACGTGTCGCTCTGGGACCCTTCCAGGCGTACGTGGCGGAAGGCTGTGCAGCCAGAGGTACACGGTGGCAAGCGGCGCTGACAAGATTGCCATCGTGGCAAGCAGTGGCGTCCCTAGCGGTCCCTTTCTGCACCATCTAGGCGACGCAGACAGGCATTTAATGCCTTTGTCCCCTGCCGTCAGGGTTAGGTATGATACACTGTTGTAGGCGGCGGTGCCAACCGCAGTGCTTTTTCCATTTTTGCCCTTCTCTACGTTGCCACCTGTCGGTGACCCCTTTAGCGTATAAAAGGAGGCCCATGCGCAACGTAGAGGGGGCCGGCCAACTGAACACTCTCACGCTCGGTCTCGTTAGCTGCTGCTGTGTACTGTAGCACACCGCACTCCCGAGCAAGAAATCAATACAAACACAAAGCAGGAGTAGGGTTTTACGCATCCGTGCGGCCCGAACCTGGGCAAACCGATCGTGTTGCTCGTGCGCATCGTCTCGATCTGCTCTTCATGCTCTCTCCACCCCCTGCCGAACCGAAAGGGGCCCGGTCCGCCATGGTCCCATAGGTGTCCGTGGGATCAGCACCCCCGACATTCTCCTAAAGTGATTTCCATAAAAGTGCCTCGTGCGGCCGAATCTAAAAGATTTCTAGAAGCAAAATTCAATCCGGCATAAAAAATTTGTATAATCATCCACAAATTTCAACCATGAGTAGGGCAATTATGTATCATTAATTTCATTCTCTCCCAAGCTTCTGCAACATGTTCATGATCAAGTTGCTTAAAATTCATAATATCGTTTCTAAGAGAGATGATCTTAGCGGGAGGAAAATACTTAGAGATAAAAGCATCTTTGCACTTATTCCATGAATCAATACTATTTTTTGGCAAAGACGAAAACCAAGCTTTAGCACGATCTCTAAGCGAAAAAGGAAATAGCTTCAATTCAACAATATCATTATCCACATCTTTCTTGTTTTGCATGTCACACAAATCAACGAAGCTATTTAGATGGGTAGCGGCATTTTCACTACGAAGGCCGGAAAACAGATCTTTCATGATAAGATTCAGCAAAGTAGTATTAATTTCACAAGATTCAGCATCGGTAAGAGGAGCAATCGGAGTGCTAATAAAATCATTGTTGTTGGTATTGGTGAAGTCACACAATTTAGTATTATCTTGAGCCATCATGACAAGCAAGCAAACTAACACACAAGCAAACAGAAAGCAAGCGGGCAAAAAGAGGCAATTAGAGAAAGAGAGGGAGGATAGAAAGAGAGAGGGTGAATAAAACGGCAAGGGTGAAGTGGGGGAGAGGAAAATGAGAGGCAAATGACAAATAATGTAATGCGGGAGATAAGGGTATGTGATGGGTACTTGGTATGTTGACTTTTGCGCATACCTCCCCAGCAACGGCGCTAGAAATCCTTCTTGCTACCTCTTGAGCACTGCGTTGGTTTCCCCCGAAGAGGAAGGGATGATGCAGCAAAGTAGCGTAAGTATTTCCCTCAGTTTTTGAGAACCAAGGTATCAATCCAGTAGGAGGCTATGCGCGAGTCCCTCTTACCTGCACAAAACAAATAAATCCTCGCAACCAACGCAAATAGGGGTTGTCAATCCATATAAAGCCACTTACGAGAGTGAGATCTGATAGATATGATAAGATAATATTTTTGGTATTTTTATGATAAAGATGCAAAGTAAAATAAAGGCAAAGAAATAGCAAAGCAAATAACTAAGTAGTAGGAGATTAATATGATGAAGATAGACCCATGAGCCAAAGGTTTCACTAGTGGCTTCTCTCGAGAGCATAAGTATTCTACGGTGGGTGAACAAATTACTGTTGAGCAATTGACAGAATTGAGCATAGCTATGAGAATATCTAGGTATGATCATGTATATAGGCATCACGTCCGAGACAAGTAGACCGACTACTGCCTGCATCTACTACTATTACTCCACTCATCGACCGCTATCCAGCATGCATCTAGAATGTTAAGTTAAAAATAGAGTAACGCCTTAAGCAAGATGACATGATGTAGAGGGATAGACTCATGCAATATGAAGAAAACCCCTTCTTGTTATCCTCGATGGCAAAAATACAATACGTGCCTTGCTTCCCCTACAGTCACTGGGAAAGAACACCGCAAGATTGAACCCAAAGCTAAGCACTTCTCCCATTGCAAGAAAGATCAATCTAGTAGGCCAAACCAAACTGATAATTCGAAGAGACTTGCAAAGATAACCAATCATACATAAAATAATTCAGAGAAGATTCAAATATTATTCATAGATAGACTTGATCATAAACCCACAATTCATCGGTTTCAACAAACACACTGCAAAAAGAAGATTACATCGAATAGTTCTCCACAAGAGAGGGGGAGAACATTGTATTGAGATCCAAAAAGAGAGAAGAAGCCATCTAGCTACTAACTATGGACCATAGGTCTGAAATAAACTACTCACTCTTCATCGGAGGGGCTATGGTGTTGATGTAGAAGCCCTCCATGATCGATGCCCCCTCCGGCGGAGCTCCGGAACACGCCCCTAGATGGGATCTCGTGGATACAGAAAGTTGCGACGGTGGAATTAGGTTTTTGGCTCCGTATCTGATCGTTTGGGGGTATGTAGGTATATATAGGAGGAAGGAGTACGTCGGTGGAGCAACAGGGGGCCCAGGAGGGTGGAGGGCGCGCCTGGGGGGGGGGGGGGGTAGGCTTGCCCCTTACCTCATGGCCTCCTCTTTTCTTTCTTGACATAGGGTCCAAGTCTCCCTGGTCTTGTTCGTTGAGAAAATCACGTTCCCGAAGGTTTCATTCCGTGTGGACTCCGTTTGATATTCCTTTTCTTCGAAACCCTAAAATAGGCAAAAACAACAATTCTGGGCTAGGCCTCCGGTTAATAGGTTAGTCCCAAAAATAATATAAAAGTGGATAATAAAGCCCAATAATGTCCAAAACAGTAGATAATATAGCATGGAGCAATCAAAAATTATAGATACGTTGGAGACGTATCAATGTCTAGCCTGTATGATTACGACTGCCTCTACGGACTAAACCCTCCGGTTTATATAGATACCAGAGGGGGCTAGGGTTTGTACAGAGTCAGTTTACAAATAAAGGAATCTTCATATCCGAACGCCAAGCTTGCCTTCCACGCCAAGGAGAGTCCCATCCGGACACGGGGGAAGCCTTCTATCTTGTATCTTCACGGCCCACCAATCCGGCCGATGTCATATAGCCCGAACACCTAGGGACCCCCTAATCCAGTACTCCCTTAGTGGCCTCGAGACTCCTCTTCGATAACTTTTTGTTCCACTATTTTTTATATTTTCCAAAAATATTCTCCATAAATTTTCAGGTCAATTGGACTCCGTTTCGTATTCCTTTTCTGGAAAACTCAAAAACAAGGCAAAAAGAAGAAACTGGCACTCGGCTCTAGGTTTTAGGTTAGTCCCAAAAATCATATAAAATAGCATATAAATGCAAAATAAACATCCAAGATGGATAATACAATATCATAGAACAATCAAAAATTAAAGATATGTTGGAGACGTATCAAGCATCCCCAAGCTTAATTCCTTCTCGTCCTCGAGTAGGTAAATGATAAAAACAGAATTTTTGATGTGGAATGCTACCTAACATATTTATGAATGTAATCTTCTTTATTATGGAAAGAATATTCAGATCCAAAAGATTCAAAACAAAAGTTTAAAATTGACATAAAAACAATAATACTTCAAGCATACTGACAAAGCAATTATGTCTTCTCAAAATAGCATGGCCAAAGAAAGCTTATCCCTACAAAATCATATAATCTGGCTATGCTCCATCTTCATCACACAAAATATTCAAATCATGCACTACCCCGATGACAAGCCAAGCAATCGTTTCATACTATTATTGTTCTCAAACTTTTTCAACTTTCACGCAATACATGAGCGTGAGCCATGCATATAGCACTATAGGTGGAATAGAAGGTGGTTGTGGAAAAGACAAGAAGAAGGAGATAGTCGCACATCAACTAGGCATATCAACAGGCTATGGAGATGCCCATCAATAGATATCAATGTGAGTGAGTAGGGATTGCCATGCAACGGATGCACTAGAGCTATAAATTTATGAAAGTTCAAAAAGAAACTAAGTGGGTGTGCATCCAACTTGCTTGCTCACGAAGACCTAGCACAATTTGAAGAAGCCCATCATTGGAATATACAAGCCAAGTTCTATAATGAAAAATTCCCACTGGTATATGAAAGTGACAACATAGAAGACTCTCTATCATGAAGATCATGGTGCTACTTTGAAGCACAAGTGTGGTAAAATGTTATTAGCATTGCCCCTTCTCTCCTTTTCTCCCATTTGTTTTGTTTTGTTTTGTTTTTTTGGGCCCTCTCCTTTTTTGGCCTCTTTTTTTTGTCTAGAGTCTCATCCCGACTTGTGGGGGTATCATAGTCTCCATCATCCTTTCCTCACATGGGACAATGCTCTAATAATGAAGATCATCACACTTTATTTACTTACAACTCAAGAATTAGAACTCGATTCTTATAAAAAATATGACTCTATATGAATGCCTTCGGCGGTGTACCCAGATGTGGAATGAATCAAGAGTGACATGTATGAAAGAATTATGAATGGTGGCTTTGTCAGAAATACGATGTCAACTACATGATCATGCAAAGCAATATGAATGATATACTTTTTGTGACATAGGTGACTCCCTCTCTTAGGCGACCACCACCGGTGGCCACTCCGGCCCTGGTGGCCACACCCCCTGCCACTGGCCTCTCCGGTAGTGGCAGCCACCACATAGTCATGGAGAGTCTCCTCCATTGGGACTTCTCTCAGGGCTTGGCGATTGAATCTCAGGTACATGACAAGTTTGGATCCATGGTCACTAGTAGAAAACGGAGCTTTAGCGCCGGTTCGTAAGGGCCTTTAGTGCCGGTTCCATAACCGGCACTAAAGGGTGGGCACTAAAGCCCCCCCCCTTTAGTACCGGTTCGGCACGAACCGGCGCTAAAGTGCCACCACGTGGCGTGAGCTCGCGCCCTGGTATGGGGGACCTTTAGTACCAGTTGGTACTAATGGTTCTATTTGAAAATTTTGGAATTTTTTTTGATTTTTTTTTCGATTTTTAGTTTTTCTAAATTATTTGATGATTTAGTCTCTAATCACCTCTCTTAACTGCTCAAGTGTGGATCACTCATTCCAAATCATCTAACTTCCCGACCGGTCACCTATCCCTCTCACTACTCCAGCCCGAGCACGCTTAACTTTCGGGTTCTATTCTCCTTCATTTCCGTGTCTGCACTTGTTGTTTTCCTGACAATAGTAAGATGTCAATCCTATTAACCCTCAGGAGTTTAGCTTGAGCATGAAGTCACACATTTCACCGTTTGAGTTTGAAACTATTATTCTAAAAAACAGTAATTATTTAGTAACGCTAATATTTCTTGAATAAGTTTGACCATAGTTTGACCAGATTTGACCAAAATTCAAAAAATTGAAATAATTATTTAGTAACACTAATATTCTTCAATAATTATGTAGTAACATTAATACTTCTTGAATGAGTAATTTGACCAGATTTAAGCAATTTTTTTAAGAAAACTGAAATTTGACCATATCTTTTTTTCCTTTTGGAATTTGAGGATTCTAAAAAATTCCAAACAGGCCGTAGGCGGTCTCCATCGGATGCGGATTTTCGTGCTGAATTTTTTGATATATTATACGTTTTTTTTCGACATCGTATGCAAAAGTTATAGCCATTTTACATTTTCCCTACACTTTTTGCAAAACATGACCAAATTGTAGTTTTCAAATTTTCCTAACTAGTAGAAGTAGTAATATAACTACCTCTCGAAGGATTTTATTTTTTGAAGTTTTTATCATTTTCTTTTGATTTTTTCAGAACTGAAATGGCGACACACGGGGGGGGGGGGGGTAGAGTTTGAAAATTGCCCTATAGTGCCGGTTTGTGTCACAAACTGGTACTATAGGTCAGACCCCTTTAGTACCGGTTCATGGCACGAACCGGTACTAAAGGTTAGACCTTTAGTACCGGTTCGTGCCATGAACCGGTACTAAAGGTGATCGTGGGGCCCCGGCCTGACGCCAGCCTGCCACCACCCCTTTAGTACCAGTTCGTGCCACGAACCGGTACTAAGGGTTCAACACGAACCGACATTAATGCAAATCCGTTCGAACCGGCACTAATGGTACCATTAGTACCGGGCCAAAATCAAACCGGCACTAATGTGGGACACTTTATCTATGGCCTTAAGGATCGGATTTGGACAGATTTCATTTGTCATTTCCATCTCTTTTGTGGAGAAATTTAATCTGGTTGTGTTGAATCTAAATGGCTTCAAGATCAGCAGAGCAATATTGATCAACAGAGATTGGGTGTTCAACTCCCGGTGACTTGGAGGTGTGATGATCAAATTTCCTCGCCGGAGTTGAGCCCGAGACTGGCCGCTGAAGGCATCTCTTTTTGAAAGTTCAAATTTCCGATCATTTCAGACGAAGCTGAATATCCGGCTGGGGAATTTTATTTGTTCACAATAGGATAATTTGCACTTAGTCATGCCTTCTTTTAAGGGATCTCGTTTCAGGGAGTCCTACTGGAATTCCATCTCAGATGAACATCTATATCATATTATGGATGGTTGGCAAGCGGGTTATTTTGATGCTGAGGTCTCCTCTATGGTCCAGATCAAAGAGGTGCCAACTCAGGAATATATTGATTCTCGTTTACTAAAATGCTTAAATTGCACACGTCATGGCCACCTTGCCTTAGACTGCCTAGGTACATTTTGCCAACGTTGCATTCGTCTCATCGATCAATGTTTATGTCCTGACTACTGGTATGATCAGATAGATACATGCATACTGGGCCGTAACCTACCTACCTGCCTAGCGTGTATACAAAATGACCATTATATAACTAGTTGTCCTGGGCTTAAGAGGTGTAGATTTTGTAGCTTATTGGGACATAATTCTTGCCATTGGGGTTGGAATGGGCCAATTTATTGTTGGCGGCCCATGAGCTTCAAACAAACTTTGCCTTTTTTGGGGGAACGGAAAGATATCAGCCACCCAGGATGGAGGGATACACACGATAAAAATCAGGGTCAGTTCTGGAAAGTGAAACAGAAAATCCCGTGTACAAGTGACGTGACTGTCCCTCATTGCTTGTCGATACGACTCCCTCCCTCCCCCCCCAACTGTCAACTCCATCGCCCTGGGGGCCCAATGAGAAGCCGTCCTCCCAGTTTCGTGCACCTTCCCTTCCTCCTCTGTTCTTGCCTTGCCCTCCTCTGCTCCAAGCCCGGAGCCCTCGAAAAACCCTAGTGGTGCCGCCATGGCGAACATTTCGGTCAGCCCTTTCGCCTCACCCCTGTCAGAGCACACATTGAGTGCGGGCCAGATCATCGGTTGAAGCAGAGCACTATGGTGGTGGATGAGCCGCCGATGAACCACGAAAGGTACGCTCTGATTGAGATCACCCCCAAGTGCCAGATCATAAGAAGAGGTTTTGGTTAGAGGAAGTCTATTGGATCATTAGGGAGGATCTAGAGTATCAGATTCAGGATGAGTTTGTCTATTCGATTGCAATAGGCTGTGTTGCTTTTCTTGATGTTCAGAGCAGAGATGACGCCATTAGAGAGGGGCCGCATGCTTTATCTGAGGATTCTTGTTTTACTTTAATCCCCCATGATGAAGGGATTAACATGAGAATGCCTGCTTTTGAGTATGAAGTTTGGATTTTGATGCTTGCTTTCCCTATGGATTACATGACTGAACATTATGTACCGCCGGCGGCGCCGCGACCACGATGCATTCACCTCTTCCCCATCCGGTACCGCGGACGCCGGCTCGTTGCGACGCCGTGGGCGACGACATCTCCATAGCATCGTCTGACCCGCGGACCCACTATGACCAGCGCCAAGTTCTTCGGGAACGAGCCCATGAAGATGCTCGAACCACTATCGAGCGCTGGCGCAGAGCGCGCTACCAGTCAGACAGGCGAGCAGGGCCTGCTATGAACCACCCGGCCCCGGACAGCCCTAGAGGCCTACCTTACGAGGTAGGCTGTCCGGCTTTTACCCGTGAGCTGCGGCAGTTCCAGTGGCCCACTCACCGCGCCTTCAAACCTGACGTTGGCGAAAAGTACAATGGCAAGACTCACCCGTCTGAGTTCCTCAGCATCTACACCATCGCGATGCAAGCCGCCAGAGCCTGCGACAATAAGGTGCTTGCGAATTACTTTCCATTGGCTCTTAAATCGAACGCCATGTCGTGGTTGATGCACTTGCCGGTAGACTCTATTTCCTCCTGGTCGGATTTGTGCCAAGAGTTTTGGGCGCCTTTACTGGGGGTCACCAACCCATGGCCAAGCAAGCGACCTGCATGTCATTCCCCAGAAGGGAGGCGAGAGTTTGCACAAGTATATACAGAGGTTTAGCCGGGTACAGTACAATATCCCTGATGTTCACCCTGCCGCCATCATCAGCGTGTTCCATCAGAACGTGCGTAACCACAAGATGTGTGAAGAACTGGCAATGAACAAGGTGAAAGATGTGGCAGAACTCTATGTTCTTGCTGACAGATGTGCCCGAGCTGAAGAGGGAAGGAAGTACCCCGGCGAAGATGCCGATGTGGAAACCGACTCCTCAGATGAGGATACTGCCGCCCCGGCGAAGAAAGGCTGGTGCCGCAACAGGAAGCGCAAAGGTAAAGCTGTTCTTGCCGTCGAGGGATCTGACGACGCCGGCTCCGCCAAGAAAACCAAGGCACATGACCCCGGCAAGGAAATTGCTGGATGTGTCGCCTGCCGGGCCTTGGCGGCTGCCGAGAAACCAGGAAACTCCGACAAGCAATACTGCAAGATCCATCACACCAAAGGCCATGATCTCCAGAACTGCCAACAGGTTGAGGTCCTTGCTGAGAAGCAGAGGGCTGAATATGAGAGGCGAGACAAGGAGAAAGACCAGGATGGTGCTGAGGGGTCCGGCAAGAAGCATGACGGCCAGGCAGGCCGTCGCGGCAAAGATAAACAGCGGGAGAGGCCCGCCCGGGGCCGTGGCAAAAAGCCAGAAGATGATGATCACGAAGAGGACGATGAGTCTGGTGACCAAGAATTTCAGAAAGCTACAGAGGCCATGTGCGTCGATGGCGGCGCCTCGTTGCATACCTCTCACCGCCAGCTTAAACAGTGGGCGCGTGAGATTACAGCGGCGGAACCGTCGTTTGATGCCCAAAGGCCGCTGAAGTGGTCCAGTCACCTATCATTTTTGACACTGAGGATCACCCTGATCGCACTACTACAGTCGGGTGCTTGCCATTGTTGGTTTCACCAACAATACGCAACCTCATGGTGACAAAGATGCTAGTCGATGGCGGGGCTGGTCTGAACTTAATCTCGCCTGCTGTGATCGAGAAATTGCAGATTCCTGATGAAGACCTCGAAGAGACGGACCCATTTCAGGGGGTCAACCCAGGAAGAAGTCAACCAAAGGGAAAGGTCACGTTGCCCGTGACTTTTGGGAGTGATCTGAACTACAGGACAGAAAGGATTGTGTTCGACGTTGCCAAGATCCCCTTGCCTTACAACGGGATCCTTGGCCGCCCAGCGCTGGCCAAGTTCATGGCGGCGTCAAATTACGCCTACAACACCCTGAAGATGCCAGGGCCTGTGACGATCATCACCGTCCCATCAGACAAGAAGGATGCGCTAATTTGCGCTGACCAACTCTACCAACAAGCAGTTGCAGCAGCCGCCATTGCTAAGGCGCTTGCTCCTGCCGCTGGAGCCCCGAGAATGCAAAAGAAGAAGACCGGTGAGACCTCAGGCACCCACTCCGGCAAGCGCACCTCTTCGGAGTGTAGCGCTCCCGTCGAGGACGTGCCAGAGAGCTCCGCCGACAGAAACAAGAAGTCCAGGGCCACACCACCGGGAACCAAGAAGGTTTCTGTCAAGGAGGACGGCACGAGAGGAGCTTTTACCATAAGCTCCACCCTTGATGACAAATAGGAAGACGCGCTCGTCACCTTCCTACGGGTGAATGTCGATGTGTTTGCATGGCAAGCATCCGACATCCCCGGCGTTCCCAGGGAGGTGATTGAGCACCACCTTACTGTCTGTCCTCATGCGCGGCCCGTCAAGCAGAGGGTCAGAAAGCAAGCTTTGGAACGACAAGAGTTCATCACAGAGGAGATCCGAAAACTGGAAGCAGCAGGTTTGGTAAGAGGAGTGCTCCATCCAACGTGGTTGGCCAATCCGGTGGTAGTGCGCAAGGCAAATGGGAAGTGGAGGCTGTGTATTGATTACACAGATATTAAAAAGGCTTGTCCCAAATACCCCTTCCCGTTGCCGCGCATCGACCAGATTGTTGACTCCACAGCTGGGTGTGATCTGTTGTCATTCCTCGATGCCTACTCCGGCTACCACCAGATCTTCATGACAAGGGAAGATGAAGAGAAAACGGCATTCATCACCCCATGTGGTACGTATTGCTTTATATGGAAGCCTTTCGGGTTGAAGAGTGCTCGTTCAATGTTTGCAAGGCCGGTCCAGATTGGTTTTGAACCCCAGCTCCATAGAAATATGGAAGCTTATATGGATGATATAGTGGTCAAAACCAAGAACAGGGCGACCCTCATATCAGATTTACAAGAAACATTTGCAAACCTACGCAAGATCAATCTCAAGCTGAACCCTGAGAAATGCATCTTCGGCGTCCCGTCTGGCAAGCTTCTCGGGTTCTTTGTGTCACAGCGTGGGATAGAGGCCAATCCGGACAAGATCAAAGCTATAGAGTAGATTGAAGCGCCCAAGTGAGTCAAGGATGTGCGTCGGCTTGCTGGTTGCGTTGCCGCCATGAGCAGGTTCATTTCCAAGTGCGCCGAGCCGCCCTTCCCTTTTTCAAGATTTTGAAAAAGGCGGGCCCGATGGAGTGGACGCCAGAAGCCGAAGCAGCATTGCAAGATTTGAAGAGGTACCTCTCCTTCGCACCAATACTAGTTGCGCCTAGGCCACAGGAACCGTTGCTACTGTACCTGGCGGCAACGAACCAGGTGGTCAGCGCCGCACTAGTGGCGCAGAGAGAAATTGATGATGAGGTAATATCAGCGACGGAGCCCGTTGCCACCAATGCCGAGACGACGCAGCCAATTGAAGTGCCACCGAAGAAGAAAATGATGCAGCACCCGATCTACTTTGTTAGTTCCCTCCTGCAGGGGGCTAGATCGAGGTACTCCGGTGTGCAGAAACTGCTCTTCGGCCTTCTTATGGCCTCAAGGAAGCTGCATCACTACTTCCAGGCGCATGAAATCACTGTCGTCACTCGCCTCCCTCTGCAACGGATATTGCACAATCCAGACGCAACGGGAAGGATCGTAGAGTGGGCACTGGAACTGTCCAGCTTTGGCCTCAAGTTTGATAGTACCTCGATGATTCAAAGCCAAGTCCTGGCGGAGTTCGTTGCAGAATGGACTGCGACGCCTGACGAAGAAACCCAAGAGACTGCTCTCCCTGGCAAGGAGGCAAGTTGCGACTGGATCATGTACTTTGATGGAGCTTTCTCCTTACAGGGCGCCGGGGCTGGCGTACTGCTTGTCGCGCCCACCGGAGAGCACCTCAAGTACGTGATCCAGATGCACTTCCCCAGGGAGGTGTCAACAAACAATTCGGCTGAGTATGAAGGGCTGCTTGCTGGTCTTAGGATCGCGGCGGACCTCGGAATCAAGAAACTCGTCATTAGAGGCGACTCGCAACTTGTCGTCAAGCAAGTCAACAAGGATTACCAGAGCCCATTGATGAAGGCCTACGTCGATGAAGTGAGAAAGCTCGAAGAGCGTTTTGACGGTATACAAGCAGAATACATTCCCCGAGTGGAGAATGATATCGCTGATTACCTGTGAAAACGCGCTGCCCTCAAGCTACCTATGGAACCGGGTACCTTTGTGCTTCGGCTAACTCAACCATCCGTTGATCCATCAACAGAGCAGAACAAGAGGAGAAAATCAGGGCACGACAAATACTTTCCTGGCGAGCTCCCCAAAACCACCGGCAAGGATGTTGCCGGAGACACTGAGTCCGCCACGGGATGGCAAGCTCCGACAGAGCATCAAGCTCTTGCCATGGAGACAGCCGCTCTGAGAGCGGAGGAAATGCCTTTGGTCCTCGCCGTCAAGCCCCAGGCTCCAGCTTGGGCATAGCATACCGTCTAATTCCTCCAAACAGGGGAACGTCCTAAGGAGCAGGAAGAAGAGGAAAAAGTAGCCCATCGCTCTACTATGTATCAGTTCGTCGATGACGTCCTGTACAGAAAGAGGCCGAACGGCGTGAAATTGAAGTGTATCCCTCGAGAGAAAGGACTGGGGCTGTTGGCAGAGATACGTGGAGGCATATGTGGATCCTACATCGGGTCAAGGGCCCTTGCCGGCAAAGCGTTTCGGCAAGGCTTCTTCTGGCCCACTGCCCTCCAGGATGCGACGACACTAGTCACCAGGTGTGAAGCGTGTCAGTTCCATTCAAAGAAGCTTCATCAGCCAGCTCAAGCCCTTCAAACCATCCCTCTCTCCTGGCCTTTCTTGGTCTGGGGGCTCGACATACTGGGCCCTTTCCCCTGCGCTGTCGGGGGCTTTGAGTACTTGTACATTGCAATCGACAAGTTCACAAAATGGCCAGAAGTGGAAGCAGTGAGGAAGGTCACAGCACAGTCAGCCGTCAAGTTCTTCAAAGGACCTGTGTGCCATTTTGGTGTACCCAATAGGGTTATCACCGACAACGGCACGCAATTCACAAGCCACACCTTCATGCAATATATTCAGGACCTCGGCAGCAAGGTCTGTTTCGCTTCCGTTGCTCACCCACGAAGAAATGGTCAAGCTGAGAGGGCTGAGGACAAAGACCTTTGACAGACTACACAAGAGTGGAAGGCACTGGATTGATGAATTGCCGGCGGTTCTTTTGTCAATCAGAACGACACCAAATCGAGCCACCGGCCAGACACCCTTTGCCCTAGTATACGGGGTAGAAGAAGTTCTCCCCATGGAACTCATATACGGGTCACCCCGAGTACTCGTTTATGACGAGCTTGAGCAAGAGCAATTGCGGCAAGATGACACAACGATCCTTGAGGAAGATCGTCTTTGGGCGGCAGTGAGAGCAGCGTGCTACCAGCAAGCCTTGCGCCGCTACCATAGCCGCAAGGTTCATGCCCGAAGCTTTGAGGAAGGCGACCTTGTTCTTTGGCGCATTCAATCGGCCAAGAATTCCAACAAGTTGACGCCAAAGTGGGAAGGCCCTTATCGGGTAATACGAGTCACCAGGCCCGGTGCAGTCCGCCTGGAGACTGAAGATGCCATTCCGGTGAGTAACTCCTGGAACATTGAGCATCTTTGTAAGTTTTACCCGTGCGGCGTGGCTTGCCGGGCCCCCCGGCAAGCCACCTTTTGTACGAGCCTTGCCGATGACGCATGCAACCCTTTGTACAAAGCCAGGTGCAGACCCTGGGCATAAATAAATGAAGCACTGGTGCCCTAAGTTATAGCATGCATGCTAGGTCGAGTCTCGTCCTTGGTTAGGGTTGATAGTGCTTAGCGGCGACTAACCCCTAGCTTAGAGGTTGAGTGTGCGTCTCTTTGTCTTTCTTTTGTCTTCTTTGGTTCACAGGACACACAGATATCCGTGCCGAACCACTTTGGGAGAAAAAAGAGGAACAGACCAGCATCTAGCCCCCAACAAGCCAGTATTGCCGGGGGCTGCAAGAGCAAAGATTCACCCACAGCGAACCAGGGTTGTCGGGGACTGCAGCTTCAGATAAGCTCTTCATCCCTTATCATGCATTCCATTATGGACTGAGGTATGTGAAACCTCGTTTTCCCCTAAGCTACCGTGCTCCCCTAACTCTAGGCCCTAGGGCTCGTTCCTGGGGCCAAGTTTGGTCGTAGTCGCGGCAGCAAAAGGATGAAATAAGGAGCCTGAACCCGCCTCATCCTTGCCTCTGCCAAAGGCGTGAGGAAGGTCGGGCGAAGTGGGGAGATGGCAAGGCTAGTTGCCGGGCAAGGAAATGTTTATCTTGAAGATATCAAGGATTTACTCCTTGTCGTGGGTTCCACCCGCAAACAAATGACCCGACAAGCATCCCTTTTTCATTAAAAAAACATTCCACTCAGGTACAGTCCAAAGGGAATGAAAACATGAATGATGGGATTACAAGTTTTAAATTCAACAAAGGCCCGTAATCCCTTTCTTGTCCCTCTCCTCAGGAGGCAGGTCAAGGAGGCGAAAGGGAAAAAAGGAGCGCCTAGGCGAGCTACGGGTGGCAGAAGACACCAAGAGAACATCTTGGTGGCCGTCCAAAGGCTGGATGGTGATGGCGGCGCGGGAAGCAGAGCTCGAAGACGAGGCGGCAGGACGTCAGCACGTGTCAAAGGCATCGGTTCCCGCATACTCCGACTTGATGGCCTTGCCGCCCGCCCTCTTCCTCTTTCGCAGCCTCCCAACGCCAGCCGCCCAAGGAGACGACCCCGAGAAGTTCAGGGAGCCGACGACACGGATGATGGGGTCGCCGGTGCCGCGCGGAGTGGCACCCGACACCTAGTCGGACCCGTCATCCTGCCGCCTACTACCCTCGTCATCGCTGCCGCTGTCCTCCTCGTCACTCCCGCCCGAGGAGGAGTCTTCACTATCAAAAGAGCTCTCCATGCAGCACCTTGCACGGGTCCCAAAGAGCCCAAAGACCTTGACGGGGAGAAGGCCACCCTCCATCAGCTTAAAATGGAGAGTGAGCCCCTCCGTCAAGTGGTGGATATGAGCAAACGTCTTCCATCTCCGGCGAAGATACATCACGTGAGGGGCGGGGAAGTCGACGCGGACCCGCGTGCCACTGATCCCGCAGCCCCTCATATGCAGCCGCAATGACTGAAGCTCAAGAGAACTAGAACGATGCCAAGGCCAAGAACACGAAGAGAAAAGGGTACGAAGCGGACTCCCCCGGCAAGCTCCTTGCCGGGAGACAGTTCTAGCAGCCCCGGCAAGACCCTTGCCGCGGTGACTCGTCCTGCGCCTACGGAGCAAATCACCCTTGAGTCCACTGCGCACAAAGGGCAAGGATTCGGGAGACATCCCCGTGGTGGCATGCAGATGTTTGTGAAGACATTCAAGATCAGATACGCACTAAGGAGACGACAACCCTTAGCGGGATCCTAGCCGAGGAAGACCACAAGGCCCCCGGCAAGCGCCTTGCCGGGGATGACAATAGGCGCCTCGGCAAGACCCTTGCCGGGGCCCCAACAAGGCCCTTGCCGAGGACACCCGCAGGGCCACCATCAGGCCCACGCCGACTAAACCTCCACCACCGCATGCATGTAGCTGCCGACCCAACCAGCTGGGCAGGCACCCGCGTGGCGGCATGCAGATCTTCATGAAGACCCACCACTGCGCCACCTCAGCTGCCTGCCTACCTACATGGCATCGCAGGTGTCGCTGGCCAGGGCGCGTGTCGAAATAAGAAGGAGCGGCAACGGACGAGACAAGTTTCTCCCCCGTCCCCGATAAAGCAAGGACACCTAAGCAAGACGCACTAAATGCGCCTTGTCATGTGATGCGAGGGATAACCTCGCAGCACTGTACCCTTTCCACCTCCTGTGTGCCACTGTGGCAACCCCTTTTTTCTATAAAAGGAGGCCCGAGGCGACCAGAGGAGGGATTCGGCTTTTTGGAGCTCCTCACGCCCCATAGCTAGCTCAACAACACAGATATACAATCCACCAAAGCAGGAGTAGGGTTTTATGCATCCTCCCGGCCCGAACCTGGATAAACGAACCGTGTGCAATCTGTTTGATCCGCTCTTATCATGACCCCGCGCCCCGCTAACCACAGTAGGGATTCTTGTGATCCCATAGGTGTCATTCCCACCGACACCCGGTATCATCATAGATGTGGTGGGCTCCTACTTCTGTGACAAAAAATCATGATAGAAAATGGGCTTTTCGTCCTAGGCAGGTCGGAGACGCAACTGCATGACATTCTTTGGGCCATCCATGACGGAAAAAACTATGGTAGAAGCGAGGGGGAGGAATATTTCAGGGAGTTCCCGGTTATGGTGGGAGGTCGGGGGCTGAGCGATGCGCGTTTCTCTCGTACACGAACGCGCGTGTGTGCAAGGCATTGGCTCTAACTGAACCCAAGCGAGGAGTTGGGCTCTAACTGAACCCGACCGATTGCACTGCAGGCTACGCGTTACTGAACCTGAGCGATCGATCGATGGCTGTTAACTGAACCCGATCGAGCGATTCCTTCGCTACTGCTGCTAACGGAAGCCGATCAATGCTGTCTCTGGATGAATAGTGAGCGTTGGGGGGGGGGGGGGTTGGATGAACAGTTGCCGGTGGGGGTGGATGAACAGGACCCCGTGGTGTTGCCTTTGGATGAACATGACCCCGATCGATCGAGCCGGTTGGGGCTGGATGAACAGGACCACCCCGTGGAGGGCAGGATGAACAGTAGATGGTGGAGGGTAGGATGAACAGTAGCCCGTGGAGGGGTGGTTGAACAGGAGCCCGTGTAGAGGGCTGGTTGAATAGTAGCCGGTGGAGTAGCGCGCGGTGGAGGCTAGATGAACAGGAGCCCGTGGATGAACAGTCGCAGGTGGAGGCTGGAGGAGGTCGACGGTGGATGAACAGTAGCTCGTGGAGGCTGGAGGGGGTCGATGGTGGAGATGAACAGTATCCCGTGGAGACCTGTTTTGCGGTACGCCACACCCCTCCCGATGAACAGGACCCCCGTTTCGACCGTCGCGCTCCAACACAAGTCTGTTTCATCCGTTTTGCGGTACGCCACACCCCTCCTGATCAACAGGACCCCCGTTTCGACCATAGGAGTTCCATTTCCTCCGTTTTGCGGTACGCCAGACCCCTCCGGATGAATAGGATCCCGTTTCGGACGTGGCCGGTCGAACACAAGGCCGTTTCCTCCGTTCTGCAGTATGCTAGGCCTCGTTTCCATCGCTTGTTCCGTCCAAGACCTCCCGATGAACACGACGCATTCCATTGCCTCCCCATGAACACGACGCATTCCGTTGCCTCCCGATGAACACGACGCATTCCGTTGCCTCCCCATGAACACGACGACGACGCTATTTCTCCGTTCCAACCCAGCCATGTACACGAGACCTGGCCGTACGTATGCGCGAGTAGGCGTTTGAGACCTCGCCTGTATGTACACATACGTGGCCGTATTTTCGTTCTTGCACCCTGGCCACCTCTACTACGACACGTGCTCGCCTCTACATCGACCAGTATATATGTACATACACATTCGCGACCAGAATGACAATGCTACGTACGCTTTGACCAGGTGGGTCCCGACTGTCAGGCACTTCCTTGCGTGCAAAGATGTAGCTGGTGGGTCCCAGCAGTCAGGGGGCGAAATACGGTGGCCCGTCCGGTGGGTCCCGCTGTCAGGTGGAGGAATAATTATTTTGCACGTAATAAGGAGGCACTTCCTTGCTGCGGCCGTGGACCCAACTGTCAGCCTCTCCACATACAGTCCACGTCTGATGGAAGTCGTTCCCTGACCATGTTGACCACACCGCGCTGAGAGCACCAGGGGGGTGGACGATGGCGAGGCCTAGGAAGCGGACGACGCGGAGCCGGGGAAAACGCGGCAGTGGATGCCCACGTGTAGAGGAGTACAAGGGTTCACTGGTTCACTGCGGTGTGAGGCTGCCATCACCGCAGAATAACAGGTGGTGTGGGTGAGTAGAGGGATGGCCTGGCCAGCGGTGGGAGTAGTAGGGGGCGGTGAGGCCTCCGCCGCATCGCAGCCGGCCACGGGAGGCAGGAGCACGAGGCACGACCGGCGCTGGTTTGGGCGGCTGGAGCAAGAAGAGCAGAGGTTGAAGAAACACTACATCCGTTGGATGGACATTGTACGGTCACTGGAGCTAGAATCGTGCATATTGACTAAGTTGACAAAGCCCTCCATCCCTGTCAACTTAGTACGTGAAGGTGCAACTACCCCTAGGTGGTTTTGGTAATTCATAACAACATATAGCTCATTGAGCTAATGCTATTTCAAGATGATTATTTCAAGAAAGCTCAATGATTGGCATGGCATGGATGTGAAAGTGGAACCCTCAAAATGCTAAGGAAAAAGAATTGGCTCAAGCTCAAATGTTCAAGACTCTTCATTTTACATTTTAGTGATCCAAGATCACATTGAGTCTTTAGGAAAAGCCAATACTATCAAGGAGGGATGAGGTGTTGCTTAATGAGCCTCTTGCTTTATGTGCTTGGTTATATGCTCCAAAGTCCTCAACCACTTCTCCATAGCCACAAATGACCTAAACACTAAGCCAAACTCAGTCATACCGAATTTTTCAATCCGGCGCCACCGAGTTTCACTTGTCATTTGCCACTGCCAAACCCTAGCAATTCGGTCCTACCGATAAGGATCTCGGTCTCACCGAGATGGGATTGCAAACTCTCTGTTTCCCTTTCGTAACTTTTCGGTCTCACCGAAAGAGCCAATCGGTCCCACCGAGATTGCAATGTAAACTCTATGTTTCCTACTTGTAACTTTTCGGTCTCACCGAAAGAGCGAGTCGGTCCCACCGAGTTTGCCTGACCAACTCTCTGGTTAGCTTATTGCCAAACTCGGTCTCACCGAGTTTGTGCAATCGGTCTCACCGAGATTACGTTATGCCCAAACCCTAACCGAATCAGTCCTACCGAGTTGCACGTCAGTCCCACCGAAATTCCTAACGGTCACTAGGTTTACTATTTCGGTCCGACCGAGTTTTCTGATTTGGTCCCACCGAGATTGATAAATTGTGTGTAACGGTTGGATTTTGTGTGGAGGCTATAAATACCCCTCCACCTCCTCTTCACTCGTGGAGAGAGCAATCAGAACAAATACACCATTCCAACTCATATGTTCTGAGAGAGAACCACCTACTCATGTGTTGAGACCAAGATATTCCATTCAAACCATATGAATCTTGATCTCTAGCCTTCCTCAAGATGCTTTCCACTCAAATCTTCTTTCCACCAGATCCAAATCCTATGAGAGAGAGTTGAGTGTTGGGGAGACTATTATTTGAAGCACAAGAGCAAGGAGTTCATCATCAACACACCATTTGTTACTTCTTGGAGAGTGGTGTCTCCTAGATTGGCTAGGTGTCACTTGGGAGCCTCCGACAAGATTGTGGAGTTGAACCAAGGAGTTTGTAAGGGCAAGGAGATCGCCTACTTCGTGAAGATCTACCGCTAGTGGGGCAAGTCCTTCGTGGGCGATGGCCATGGTGGGATAGACAAGGTTGCTTCTTCGTGGACCCTTCGTGGGTGGAGCCCTCCGTGGACTCGCGCAACCATTACCCTTTGTGGGTTGAAGTCTCCATCAACGTGGATGTAGGATAGCACCACCTATCCGAACCACGGGAAAAACATCCGTGTCTCCAATAGCGTTTGAATTCTCCAAACCCTTCCCTTTATATTCTTGCAAGTTGCATGCTTTACTTTCCGCTGCCAATATACCCTTTGCATGCTTGCTTGAATTGTGTAATGATTGCTTGACTTGTCCTAAGATAGCTAAAAACTGCCAAGAACTAAAATTGGGAAAAGGTTAAGTTTTTATTTGGTCAAGTAGTCTAATCACCCCCCCTCTAGACATACTTTCGATCCTACAAGTGGTATCAGTGGGAAACTAAAACTAAGTTTTTGAATTATTCTTTTGCAAAAATCTCTGCATTTTGTGATGCTCATCCACTCTATCTCATCTATAATCTATTCATAGGGTCAGCAGTCCGAATTTGCATCATGTCAGACCAAAGTGACAGCCAAAACCTCTCAGAGCAGCAAGTACAGTTGAGTGAGGGCACTAGCCCCTCAAGTTCCTCAGATGATGGCAGCAGGACCACACCCAGCAACCTGCCTAAAGCTGCCACACGTCAGAGAAAGAAGAGAACCTCTGATTCTGAAGATGAAGACTATGTGGCAGAGGAAGAGGCCACATCAAAGAGAGTAGAGCCAGCTCAAGGCACAAAGCCAGGCCTGAAAATCAAAAGGCCAGCAGGCAGGCAGCCCATGTCAAAGGCTAGAGCTTCAACTATGAAGCCTGCTCCCATTGAGCCCGTTGCTGCTGAGGGCAAAAAGAGGAAAGAAAGAGTGAAGAAGACTGTAGCCAGAGTGCTTGGGAAGGCCTCCATCATGGAAGATGAGGAGGAAGAAGAAGAGGTTGCTGCACCAGCACCCAAGGCAGCCAAACTTATGGGAGATGCCATAAGGTCAGGGACAACTGCATCCAAGCCCAAGGAAGCACCCAAGGCTGCATCTAAGCCTAAGAGTGCACCAAAGAGAAACACAAGAAGCATCCCAGCCACTGAGAAGAACAAGGCCCCAGTGCCTGAAGCTGCAGAGGAAGAGGAAGAAAATGTCCTTAGGAAGCTCAAGCCCAAGATCCCATACCACAACGATGCTCATCCTGTGGCTGAGGATATGAAGCTCAGGAGAGATTCAGGACTGAGGAAGTAGAGAGAAGCAGATCCATATGCTTCTAGGAGAAGGACTGCAGTGGACTACAGGTTTCATACCAAGGAGCAGCAGGATTTCTATGAGACAGTTTTGCTTGACAAGAAGCCAATTGTATGTGACATGAGATGGGTCGACTGGACCTACATGAAGGAGAATGAGGAACACTACCCTGGAGTATATGACAGCTTTAGTGCGTGTGGAGTGGCAGACGTTGTTGGGCAGAAGCTCACAAAGTGGAACGAGGAGCTAATCATGCAATTCTACTCCATAGCACACTTCTACCCGGATGGCAGGATCACTTGAATGTCAGAGGGTACAAGGTACCAATCAACTGTTGAGGAATGGGCGAAGTTGATCAATGCCCCAGAGGAGCAAGCAGATGACTTGGACATTTATGCCAAGAAAAAGATGGACCACAACTCTATGTCCAACATGTACAAGGAGATTCCGAATGAAGCACTTGACACGTTCAACTTTGGCTCAGTGCACTATCTTCTGTCAGGACTGCCCACTATCAACTGGATTCTAAGGCACACCCTGTTGCCCAAGTCTGGAGATCACAAGATGATCAGAGGTCACGCGATCAATTTGCTTCATGTCTTTGACGTGCCTCAAAAATTCAAAGTCATGAGTCTCATAGTGGAAACAATCAAGAGGACAGCAGCAGACCAGAAGAGGAGCTGTGGATATGCCCCACAGATTCAGGAGCTCATCAACTCCAAGATGGGCACGGGCATATACCTCTTGGATAAGGAACACCTGCCCATCCGTCCAGATTTTGAAGATAACCAAGTGGTCATGACTGAGAATGAGCCATCATCTGTCCATGCACAAGCTCAGAAGGAGAAGGCGAAGAAGGAGAAAACTGCCAGGATGCCTACTCAAGCGGAGGCATCTGATTACTTCCTGAAAACCAAACAAGAGCAGCTTGGTTACCTGATTGCGTCCACCCTGCGGATTGAGCAAGGACTTGCCACCCTGACTCAGAACCAGGCAAGCTTAGAGAGGATCATGGAACAGAGGTTCTATGACTTGGACATCAAGGTGACAGAGATACAGACTGCCGTGGAGCAGCTCCAGGATGACATGAATGAGAGGAGAGGCAGGATCACGACTGTTGCTTTTGCTAGGGTGCCACGAGGTCCGAGGTCGTCTACACTGCCAGTTGATGATACCAGAGCTACAACGTCTGCGCCAGTCACAACCTCAGTTCCACCAGCTCCAGCATCCACTTCAGCCTCAACTCCGACCATGTCTACCGAAGGCTTCGTCCTTGGAGTGCTCTGGACTCCACCACCAACTGAAGATCAAGCCTGAGCGTCGACTTAGCACTATGCATTTTCTAGGAACTTTTTGGTAACTTGTTGCTAAAGGGGGAGAAAATGTATAGATCATAGGCTTCGAGACAGAGTGTTGCTTTTATTCTCTCTTGTTTTATTTGGTGGTTTTTCGAACTTTGTTTGCTTTTGTGTGAGATACTACGTCCTTATGTTTGTGAGACATCAATGATCATGTGTTTGATCATAAGCTACACTTAATGTTTGCTTAATGGTTGCTTAAATATTATCATTCTATCTATCTTATGTGATCACTCACTATTCTTGGTGATGAGTGCATGTATTTCAATCGTATCATTTTTTAGCGCTCCACCAAGATGTATGTGACATGGAAGAGTAACCCATGACTCTAACTCCTTGTGCATTTGCAGTCCAAAGCAAATTTCAAATATGCACAAATTTAGGGGGAGATCTTATTTGTCACATACTTCTCAAAGCGACGTTATATTTCATGCTTATTATCATTTGTCGAAGCTTTGATCTATATGTTGTCATCAATTACCAAAAAGGGGGAGATTGAAAGTGCAACTATCCCTAGGTGGTATTGGTAATTCATAACAACATATAGCTCATTGAGCTAATGCTATTTCAAGATGATTATTTCAGGAAAGCTCAATGATTGGCATGGCATGGATGTGAAAGTGGAACCCTCAAAATGCTAAGGACAAAGAATTGGCTCAAGCTCAAAAGTTCAAGACTCTTCATTTTACATTTTAGTGATCCAAGATCACATTGAGTCTTTAGGAAAAGCCAATACTATCAAGGAGGGATGAGGTGTTGCTTAATGAGCCTCTTGCTTTATGTGCTTGGTGATATGCTCCAAACTCCTCAACCACTTCTCCATAGCCACAAATGACCTAAACACTAAGCCAAACTCGGTCATACCGATTTTTTCAATCCGGTGCCACCGAGTTTCACTTGTCATGTGCCACTGCCAAACCCTAGCAATTCGGTCCTACCGATAAGGATCTCGGTCTCACCGAGATGGGATTGCAAACTCTCTGTTTCCCTTTCGTAACTTTTCGGTCTCACCGAAAGAGCGAATCGATCTCACCGAGATTGCAATGTAAACTCTATGTTTCCTACTTGTAACTTTTCGGTCTCACCGAAAGAGCGAGTCGGTCCCACCGAGTTTGCCTGACCAACTCTCTGTTTAGCTTATTGCCAAACTCGGTCTCACCGAGTTTGTGCAATCGGTCTCACCGAGTTTACGTTATGCCCAAACCCTAACCGAATCGGTCCTACCGAGTTGCATGTCAGTCCCACCAAAATTCCTAACGGTCACTAGGTTTACTATTTCGGTCCGACCGAGTTTTCTGATTCGGTCCCACCGAGATTGATAAATCGTGTGTAACGGTTGGATTTTGTATGGAGGCTAAAAATACCCCTCCACCTCCTCTTCACTCGTGGAGAGAGCAATCAGCACACATACACCATTCCAACTCATATGTTCTGAGAGAGAACCACCTACTCATGTGTTGAGACCAAGATATTCCATTCAAACCATATGAATCTTGATATCTAGCCTTCCCCAAGTTGCTTTCCACTCAAATCTTCTTTCCACCAGGTCCTAATCCTATGAGAGAGAGTTGAGTGTTGGGGAGACTATCATTTGAAGCACAAGAGCAAGGAGTTCATCATCAACACACCATTTGTTACTTCTTGGAGAGTGGTGTCTCCTAGATTGGCTAGGTGTCACTTGGGAGCCTCCGACAAGATTGTGGAGTTGAACCAAGGATTTTGTAAGGGCAAGGAGATCGCCTACTTCGTGAAGATCTACCGCTAGTGAGGCAAGTCCTTCGTGGGCGATGGCCATGGTGGGATAGACAAGGTTGCTTCTTCGTGGACCCTTCGTGGGTGGAGCCCTCCGTGGACTCGTCCAACCGTTACCCTTCGTGGGTTGAAGTCTCCATCAACGTGGATGTAGGATAGCACCACCTATCCGAACCACGGGAAAAACATCCGTGTCTCCAATAGCGTTTGAATTCTCCAAACCCTTCCCTTTATATTCTTGCAAGTTGCATGCTTTACTTTCCGCTGCCAATATACTCTTTGCATGCTTGCTTGAATTGTGTAATGATTGCTTGACTTGTCCTAAGATAGCTAAAAACTGCCAAGAACTAAAATTGGGAAAAGGTTAAGTTTTTATTTGGTCAAGTAGTCTAATCACCCCCCCTCTAGACATACTTTCGATCCTACAGTAGGCCCACAAGTCAGCCTACCACCATACTGGGTCCCAGCTAACGGGGGGAGTATTCATTTTTTTTGTGCGTAATAAGGAGGCACTTCCTTGCGTGCGAAGATATAGCTGGGGGGTCCGAGCTGTCAGCGGCGGTAACGTTTTTTTCGCGAAATACAGAGGCCCTTTCGGTGGGTCTCTGATGTCAGGTGGAGGAATCATTATTTTGCGCATAATAAGGAGGCATTTCCTTGTGTGCGGCCGTGGACCCAGCTGTCGGCCTCTCCACGTAAACTCCACTACAGATGCATGTCGGTCGTTGACAACACTGACCAGGCCGCGCCAAGAGCACCAAGGCGCTGGACGACGGTGAGGCCTAGGAAGGGGACAACACGGAGGCAGGGAAGACTCAGCAATTGTTTCCCACGCAGAGGGGAGTACGACTGTACGGGGGTTTGCTGTTCGTCTGTAGTCGCCGGAGAATAACAGCAGGTGTGGGTGAGTAGATGGATGGCTAGGCTAGAGATTGGAGTATGGTCAGGCGGTGAGGCCTACGCGGCAGCACAGCCGGCCGCGAGGAGGAGGGAGCAGGCAGTCCCGCCATCGCTTGTTTGAGCGGCTGGAGCAGGAAGAGCAGAGATTGAAGAAGCACGTCGACCGTTGGATGGACATCCAACAGTCAGTGCTTGTGCGTCAACCTTTTTTTAGGAAGGCATCAAATCTGTGGAAAACAGCATACAGCCCATCTGCCATTATTTCTAATAATTTACAGCCCATTTGCTAATTCTTAAGGTTTTTTTGAAGCCCATATTCTTTTTGTTACCATTACAGCCCATATTGTGGCAACAATTAAAAAATTATACGAAATTTTGCATATTTCGGTGCGGTCTGAACTATTTTTAATCCCGAAATTTCGACTCACATTCAAACTGATTTTTTAAATAAATGTATATCAATATAAAATCCAACAAATTCTCCATGCATAAAAATTAATGTAATTTAAAAGCTTGAAATGAAAAAAAGATATTTGAAACTAATTGCCGGTTTGATGTGTTTTAAAAATGTATAACCCATTTCTCATTACTGATGGGCCATTTTCTCGGCCAGCCGAATGAAAGCTCTCCTCTTCTTGAAAGATTTGCAGCCCAACAGGCCTGACAAAGCAACTTACTTGGCAAATCACAAAAAAACTGGGCTGTGGCCATGGACACAGCTGTCAGCCTCTCCATGTGCAGTACTCTTACGATGGAAGTCGTTCCTTGACCATGTTGACCACGCCACGGGGAGAGCACCACGGCGGTGGACGACGGCGAGGCCTAGGAAGGGGACGACGCGGCAGTGGGAGCCCGCGCGGAGAGGACTACGAGGGTTCATTAGTTCGGATGCATTGTGAGGCTGCCGTCGCCGCAGGGCTTGGCCAGCAGTGGGTATAGTAGGGGGCGGTGAGGCCTCTGTGGTAGCACAGCTGGCCATGGGAGGCAGGAGCATGCGGCACAACCGGCGCTGCTTTGGGAGGCTCGAGCAAGAAGACCAGAGGTTGAAGAAGCACTACGGCTATTGGAAGGACATCGTACGGTCACTGGAGCTAGAATCGTTCATATTGACTAAGTGGACAAAGCCCTTCGTTCCCGTCAACTCAGTAGGCCCACAAGTCAGCCTCCTAGCAAGGTGGGTCCCAGCTAGCCGGGGGAGTATTCATTTTTTTGTGCATAATAAGGAGGCACTTCTGGTGGGTCCGAGCTGACAGCGGGGGGAACGTTTTTTCACAAAATACGGTGGCCCGACCGATGGGTCCCAGCAGTCAGGGGGAAACGATTTTTTTCACAAAATACTGGTGGCCCGTCCTTGCGGCTGCCGTGGACCCAGCTGTCAGCCTCTCCACGTACAGTACTCTTCTGATGGAAGTCGGTCGTTGACCACATTGACCACGCCGCGCCAAGAGCACCACGACGGTGGACGACGGCGAGGCCTAGGAAGGGGATGATGCGGAGCCGTGCAAGACGCGGCAGTGGATGCCCACGCGGAGAGGAGTACGAGCGTTCACTGGTTCGGCTGCGGTGTGAGGCTGCCGTCGCCGCTGAATAACAGGGGGTGTGAGTGAGTGGAGGGATGGACTGGCCAGTGGTGGGAGTAGTATGGGGGCGGTGAGGCCTCCGCGGTAGCACAGCCGGCCACGGGACGCTGAAGCAGGCGGCACGACCGGCGCTGCTTTGGGCGGCTGGAGCAAGAAGACCAGAGGTTGAAGAAGCACTATGGCCTTGGATGGACATCATATGGTCACTGGAGTATTGACTAAGTTGACAAAGCTCTCTGTCCCTATCAACTTAGTAGGCCCACAAGTCAGCCCAACAATATGGTGGGTCCCAGCTAGCAGGGGGTATTCATATTTTGGGCGTAATAAGGAGGCACTTCCTTGCGTGCGATGATATAGCTGGTGGGTCCGACCTGTTAGCGGGGGGAACGTTTTTTTTTCGTGAAATACAGAGGCCCTTCCTGTGGGTCCTAGCTGTCAGGTGGAGGAATCATTATTTTGGGCGTAATAAGGAGGCATTTCCTTGCGTGCGGCCGTGGACCCAGCTGTCAGCATTTTTGTTAGCATCACACCCAATCTTCTTTTTGTTAGCATCATACCCAATACGAAATTTGCTCCAGTCAACTGTTTTTAATCCAGAAATATCGATTCACATTCAAACTATTTTGAAAAATAATTTATATAAATATAAAATCCAAATGATTGTCCACGCATAAAAATCAATGGAATTTAAGATCTTGTAATGAAAAAAATTGAAACTAATTCCCGGTTTGATGTGTTTTAAAAATGTACCTCCCATTTCTGGGCAAACCGAATGAAACTCTCCTCGTCTTGAAAGATTTGCAGCCCAGCAGGGCCGATAAAGCAAGTATGCCTTGTTTGGGTATTTCTTTTAAAAAAATAGAACTGGGCTAGCCATTTTCAGCAAGAAAAAACACAACTGGGCTCATGATGTGGTAAACATAAATAAAACCCTGGCTAGACGGGCCACAGCCCCCGCACAGCCCTGTTGTTACCCTGATCCGTCGCTAAAACTAGTATAAATAACAACTTGTTCCTCAAAAAAATTGCGCGACTTGCTGGGTCCCTGGTGTCAGCCGCTCGTAGTGTAATTCTCTTGTTTATTGACTACGTTGACAATGGCGTGAGCCCTAGATGTGCAACCATTAGGAGGAACCATATTTTTGGGCTTGTACTATAGAGGCACTTGCTTGCATACTGCCATGACGCTGGTAGGTCCCTACTGTCATCCTTTCCACATATAGTCATCTCCTTGTTCGTCTCGGTTGTTGATGACATTGACAACGCAAGAGGGCGGCGCACCACACACGGCGAGCGAACCAAGGCCGCAAGGCGGAGGATGACGACGAGGCCTCGGACGGAACAAACAGGAGCCGTTGAAGATGTGTCGGTCCAGTCGCAGGCGGAGGGGAGTACGAGGGTTGATTGGTTCAGGCGTGGGTGCGGGTGTCTGTTGGGGCTGACTTCGCCGGAGAATAACAGGATGTGTGGGGGAATAGAGGGAGGGACTAGCCAACATTGGAGGGTACGTACGGTAGGGCGGCGGAGGCGCAACCAACCATGGGAGGCAGGAGCAGGCGGAGCCAATGGGGTGGTTTGGTTTGGGCGATTGGAGGAAGAAGAAGACAAGAGATAGAAGATACACGACAGATGTTGGATGTCAATCCAACGGCTGGTAGGCAGAATCGTTTGTTGACTGGCTAGTAAGTCGACACCACCTTGGATAGGCTATTTCCTCACGGGTCCCAAATGTCATAATCCAAATCTGTCACGGTCATGCAGCCTTTCCTATGAAAATTTATAGCCCATTTGATGTGCTAGTTCGAAATAAGTTTGTGGGTGCTGGTGGGGGCTAATCACTTGGCTTCTGTAATGCACAGTGAGCTCAAGCAGCCGGCGAGAGTGATGTTATTTCCCTTGGTTTGGATTTGTTACAATATTTCACTCTAAATTAAACGAATGGCAAGCCATTTGCCTTGTTTCAAAGAAAAAATGACAGTCACAGCCGAGTTGAAAAGGGCAGGAACATCTTGTTGGAGATATGCCCTAGAGGCAATAATAAATTAGTTATTATTATATTTCTTTGTTCATGATAATTGTTTATTATCCAGGCTAGAATTGTATTGATAGGAAACTCAGGTACATCTGTGGATACATAGACACCACCATGTCCCTAGTAAGCCTCTAGTTGACTAGCTCGTTGATCAATATATGGTTACGGTTTCCTGACCATGGACATTGGATGTCGTTGATAACGGGATCACATCATTAGGAGAATGATGTGATGGACAAGATCCAATCCTAAGCCTAGCACAAGATCATGTAGTTCATATGCTAAAGCTTTTCTAATGTCAAGTATCGTTTCCTTAGACCATGAGATTGTGCAACTTCCGGATACCATAGGAATGCTTTGTGTGTACCAAACAGCACAACGTAACTGGGTGGCCATAAAGGTGCACTACGGGTATCTCCGAAAGTGTCTGTTGGTTTGGCACGAATCGAGACTGGGATTTGTCACTTCGTGTGACGGAGAGGTATCTTTGGGCCCACTCGGTAGGACATCATCATAATGTGGACAATGTGATCAAGGAGTTGATCACGGGATGATGTGTTACGGAACGAGTAAAGAGACTTGCCAGTAATGAGATTGAACAAGGTATCGGGATATCGACGATCGAATCTCGGGCAAGTAATACACCGGTAGACAAAGGGAATTGTATACGGGATTGATTGAATCCTCGACATCGTGGTTCATCCGATGAGATCATCATGGAACATGTGGGAGCCAACATGGGTATCTAGATCCCGCTGTTGGTTATTGGCCAGAGAGTTGTCTCGGTCATGTCCGCATGGTTCCCGAACCCGTAGGGTATACACACTCAAGGTTCGGTGACGCTAGGGTTGTACAGATATTAGTATGCGGTAACACAAAAGTTGTTCGTAGTCCCGGATGAGATCCCGGACATCACGAGGAGTTCCGGAATGGACCGGAGGTAAAGATTTATATATAGGAAGTCCAGTTTCGGCCACCGGGAAAGTTTCGGGGGTCATCGGTATTGTACCGGGAACACCGGAAGGGTCCCGAGGGTCCACCGGGTGGGGCCACCTATCCCGGAGGGCCCCATGGGCTGAAGGGGCGTGGGAACCAGCCCCTGGTGGGCTGGTGCGCCCCCCTTGGGCCTCCCCTGCGCCTAGGTTTGGGAAACCCTAGGGGAGGGGGCGCCTCCACCTGGCTTGGGGGCCAAGCCACCCCTTGGCCGCCCCCCCCCCCCCCCCATCTAGATGGGATCTAGAGGGGCCGGCGCCCCCCCTTGGTCCCTATATATAGTGGAGGGGAGGGAGGGCAGCCACACCTGAAGCCCTGGCGCCTCCCTCCCTCCCGTGACACCTCTTCCTCCCCGCTTGCGCTTCGCGAAGCCCTGCTGGGATCCCGCTACTTCCACCACCACGCCGTCGTGCTGCTGGATCTCCATCAACCTCTCCTTCCCTTGCTGGAACAAGAAGGAGGAGACGTCTCTCCAAATCGTATGTGTGTTGAACATGGAGGTGCCATCCGTTCGGCGCTAGGATCGTCGTTGATTTGGATCACAACGAGTACGACTCCATCAACCCCGTTCTCTTGAATGCTTCCGCTCACGATCTACAAGGGTATGTAGATGCACTCCCCTCTCCCTCGTTGCTAGATGACTCCATAGATTGATCTTGGTGATCCGTAGAAAATTTTAAATTTTTGCTACGTTCCCTAATAGTGGTATCAGCGCTAGGTCCATGCGTAGTTCCTATGCACGAGTAGAACACAAGTTGTTGTGTTGCGTCAATTTTGTCAATTTACTTGCCGTTACTAGTCTTATCTTGATTCGGCGGCATCGTGGGATGAAGCCGCCCGGACCGACCTTACACGTACTCTTACGTGAGACAGGTTCCACCGACTGACATGCACTAGTTGCATAAGGTGGCTAGCGGGTGTCTGTCTCTCCCACTTTAGTCGGATCGGATTCGATGAAAGGGTCCTGATGAAGGGTAAATAGAAATTGGCATATCACGTTGTGGTTTTGGCGTAGGTAAGAAACGTTCTTGCTAAGAAACCTATAGCAGCCACGTAAAAAATTTGCAACAACAATTAGAGGACGTCTAACTTGTTTTTGCAGCATATGTCGTGTGATGTGATATGGCCAAAAAGGATGTGATGAATGATATATGTGATGTATGAGATTGATCATGTTCTTGTAATAGGAACCACGACTTGCATGTCGATGAGTATGACAACCGGCAGGAGCCATAGGAGTTGTCTTAATTTATCTATGACCTGCGTGTCAACATAAACGTCATGTAATTACTTTACTTTATTGCTAAACCGTTAGCCATAGTAGTTGAAGTAATAGATGACGAGACAACTTCATGAAGACACGATGATGGAGATCATGATGATGGAGATCATGGTGTCATGCCGGTGACGATGATGATCATGGCGCCCCGAAGATGGAGATCAAAAGGAGCAAAATGATATTGGCCATATCATGTCACTATTTGATTGCATGTGATGTTTATCATGTTTTACATCTTATTTTCTTAGAGCGACGGTAGCTTAAATAAGATGATCCCTCGCAATAATTTCAAGAAAGTGTTCCCCCTAACTGTACACCGTTGCGAAAGTTTGTTGTTTCGAAGCACCACGTGATGATCGGGTGTGATAGATTCTAACATTCGAATACAACGGGTGTAAGCCAGATTTACACACGCAATACACTTAGGTTGACTTGACGAGCCTAGCACGTACAGACATGGCCTCGGAACACGGAAGACCGAAAGGTCGAACATGAGTCATATATAAGATACAATCAACATGAAGATGTTAACCGATGATGACTAGTCCGTCTCACGTGATGAACGAACACGACCTAGTTGACTCAGATCATGTATCACTTGGATGACTAGAGAGATGTCTATCTAAGTGGGAGTTCATTAAATAATCAGATGAACTTAATTATCATGAACATAGTCAAAAGGACTTTGCAAATTATGTCGTAGCTTACGCTTTAGTTCTACTGCTTTAGATATGTTCCTAGAGAAAATTTAGTTGAAAGTTGATAGTAGCAATTATGCGGACTGGGTCCGTAAATTGAGGATTGTCCTCATTGCTGCGCAGAAGGATTATGTCCTTAATGCACCGCTTAGTGAGGTGAACCTTGAGCGTCGGTTGTGGATGTTGTGAACATCTGACATACACGTTTTGATGACTACATGATAGTTCAGTGCGTAATGCTAAATGGTTTAGAATTGAGGCACCAAAGACGTTTTTGAAACATCGCTGAACATATGAGATGTTCCAAGGACTGAAATTGGGATTTCAGGCTAGTGCCCACGTCAAGAGGTATGAGACCTCTGACATGTTTCTTAAGCCTGCAAACTAAGGAGAAAAGCTCAATCGTTGAGCATGTGCTCAGATTGTATGAGTACTACAGTCGCTTGAATCGAGTGGGAGTTAATCTTCCAGATGAGATAGTGATGGTTCTCCAAAGTCACTGCCACCAAGCTACTAGAGCTTCGTGATGAACTATAACATATCAGGGATAGATATGATGATCCTTGAGCTATTTGCGACACCGCGAAAGTAGAAATCAAATAGGAGCATCAATTGTTGATGGTTAGTAAAACCACTAGTTTCAAGAAGGGCAAGGGCAAGAAAGGGATACTTCATGAAACGACAAATCAGTTGCTGCTCTAGTGAAGAAACCCAAAGTTGAACCCAAGCCCGAGACTAAGTGCTTCTGTAATAAGGGGGACGGTCACTGAAGCGGAACCACCCTAGATACTAGGTAGATAAGAAGGCTGGCAAGGCAGACAGAAGTATATATTGGACATACAATATATTAAATGTGTACTTTACTAGTACTCCTAGTAGCAGCAGGGTATTAGATACTGGTTTGGTTGCTAAGTGTTAGTAACTCAAAACAAAAGGCTACAGAATAAACGGAGACTAGCCAAAGGTGAGACAATGATTTGTGTTGGAAGTGTTTCCAAGGTTGATGTGATCAAACATCGCATGCTCCGTCTACCATCAGGATTGGTGTTAAACCTGAATAATTGTTATTTGGTGTTTGCATTGAGCATAGACATGATTGGATTATGTTTATCACAATACAGTTATTCATTTAAGGAGAATAATGGTTACTCTGTTTATTTGAATAATACCTTCAATGGTCTTGCACCTAAAATGAATGATTTATTGAATCCCGATCATAGTAATACACATGTTCATGCCAAAACATATAACATAGTAATGATAGTACCACATACTTGTGGCACTGTAATTTGAGTCATAATGGTATAAAACGCATGAAGAAGCTCCATGTTGATGGATCTTTGGACTCACTTGATTTTGAATCACTTGAGACATGCGAACCATGCCTATTGGTATATATGCATGAAGAAACTCCATACAGATGGATCGTTTGGGCTCACTTGATTTTGAATCACTTGAGGCATGCAAATCATACCGCATGGGCAAGATGACTGAAAGGCCTCGTTTTCAGTAAGATGGAACAAGAAAGCAACTTGTTGGAAATAATACATCTTGATGTGTACAGTCCAGTGAGTGTTGAGGCATGTAGTGGATATCATTATGTTCTTACTTCACAGATGATTTGAGTATATTCTAAGTATATTTACTTGATGAATCATGAGTCTGAATTATTGAAAGGTTCAAGTAATTTCAGGGTGAAGTTGAAAGATCGTCGTGACAAGAGGATAAAATATCTATGATATGATCATAGAGATGAATATCTGAATTACGAGTTTGGCACACAGTTAAGACATTGTGGAAATTGTTTCACAGCTAATACCGCCTGGAACACCATAGTGTGATGGTGTGTCCGAACATCATAACTGTACCCTACTGGATATGGTGCATACCATGATGTCTCTTATCGAATTACCACTATAGTTTATGGGTTAGGCATTAGAGACAACCACATTCACTTTAAATAGGGCACCGCGCAATTCCGTTTGAGTCGACACCGCATGAACTATGGTTCAGAGAAACCTAAGCTGTCATTTCTTAAAAGATTTGGGGCTGTGACGCTTATGTGAAAAAGTTTTAGGCTGATAAGCTCGAACCCAAAGGGGATAAATGCATCTTCATAGGACACCCAAACCAGTTGGGTATACCTCCTATATCAGATCTGAAAGAAATAGGGATTGCTTCTAGAATCGGGTCCTTTCTCGAGGAAAAGTTTCTCTCGAAAGAATTGAGTGGGAGGATGGTGGAGACTTGATGAGGTTATTGAACCGTCACTTCAACTAGTGTGTAGCAGGGCACATGGAGTTGTTCTTGTGGCACCTACACCAATTGAAGTGGAAGCTTATGATAGTGATCATGAAACTTCGGATCAAGTCACTACCAAACCTCGTAGGACAACAAGGATGCGTACTACTTCAGAGTGGTACGTAATCTTGTCTTGTCATGTTGCTAGACAACAATGAACCTACGAGCTATCGAGAAGCGATGGTGGCCCAGATTCCAAAAATTGGCTCGAGGCCATAAAATCCGAGAGAGGATCCATGTATGAAAACAAAGTGTAGACTTTGGAAGAGCTACTTGATGGTCGTAAGGCTGTTGGGTACATACGGATTTTAAAAGGAAGACGGACAATGATGGTAAGTGTCACCATTAAGAAAGCTCGACTTGTCGTTAAGATGTTTCCCGACAAGTTCAAGGAGTTGACTACAATGAGACTTTCTCACTCGTAGTGATGCTAAAAGTCTGTTGGAATTATGTTAGCAGTTACTGCATTATTTATGAAATCTTGCAGATAGGATGTCAAAACATCGTTTCCTCGACGATTTTCTTGAGGAAAGGTAGTATGTGAAAACCAGAAGTTTTTAACAATCCTGAAAGATGCTAACAAGTATGCAAAGCTCCAGCAACCCTTCTAAGGACTGGAAAAAGCATCTCGGAGTTGGAATGTACTCTTTGATGAGATGATCAAATATTTTGGGTTTATACAAAGTTTATGAGAAACTTGTATTTCCAAAGAAGTGAGTGGGAGCACTATAGAATTTCTGATGAGTATATGTTGTTGACTATTGTTGATCAGAAATGATGTAGAGTTTTTGGAAAGCATATAGGGTTGTTTGAAAAGTGTTTTTCAATGGAAAACCTGGATTAAGCTACTTGAACATTGAGCATCAACATCTATAAGGATAGATCACAAACGCTTAATGGTACTTTCAAATGAACACATACCGTGACAAGATTTTGAAGGAATTCAAAATAGATCAGCAAAGAAGGAGTTCTTGGTTGTGTTACGAGGTGTGAGTACTGAGTAAGACTCAAGACATGACCATGGCAGAATAGAGAGAAAGGACGAAGGTCATCCCCTATGCTTTAGACGTAGGCTCTAAAGTATGCTATGTTGTGAACCGCACCTGAAGTGTGCCAAGCCATGAGTCAGTCAAGGGGTACAAGTGTGATCTAGGAATGGATCACAGGACAACAGTCAAGGTTATCTTTAGTAACTAGTGGACTAAGGAATTTTCTCGATTATGGAGGTGGTAAAAGAGTTCGTCGTAAAGGTTTACGCCGATGCAATGTTTGACACTAATCTGGATGATTCTAAGTAGTAAACCGGATTCGTATAGTAGAACAGTTATTTGGAATAGCTCCAAATAGAGCGTGGTAGCTGCATCTACAAGATGACATAGAGATTTGTAAAGCACACACGGATCTGAAAGGTTCAGACCCATTGACTATAATGTTTATCACAACCATAAGATGATCAAACCCAGAAATCATGGAGTGTTAATCACATGGTAATGTGAACTAGGTTATTGACTCTAGTAAACTCTTTGGGTGTTAGTCACATGGGGATGTAACCAAGAGTGTTAATCACATAGCGATGTGAACTGGATTATTGACTCTACTGCAAGTGGGAGACTGTTGGAAATTTGCCCTAGAGGCAATAATAAATTAGTTATTATTATATTTCCTTGTTCATGATAATCGTTTATTATCCATTCTAGAATTGTATTGATAGGAAACTCATATACATGTGTGGATACATAGACAACACCATGTCCCTACTAAGCCTCTAGTTTACTAGCTCGTTGATCAATAGATGGTTACGGTTTCCTGACCATGGACATTGGATGTCGTTGATAACGGGATCACATCATTAGGAGAATGATGTGATGGACAAGACCCAATCCTAAGCCTAGCACAAGATCGTGTAGTTCGTATGCTAAAGCTTTTCTAATATCAAGTATCATTTCCTTAGACCATGAGATTGTGCAACTCTCGGATACCATAGGAATGCTTTGTGTGTACCAAACATCAAAACGTAACTGGGTGGCTATAAAAGTGCACTACGGGTATCTCCGAAAGTGTCTGTTGGGTTGGCACGAATCGAGACTGGGATTTGTCACTCCGTGTGACAGAGAGGTATCTCTGGGCCCACTCATTAGGACATCATCATCATGTGCACAATGTGATCAAGGAGTTGATCATGGGATGATGTGTTACGGAACGAGTAAAGAGACTTGCTGGTAACGAGATTGAACAAGGTATCGGGATACCGACGATCGCATCTCGAGCAAGTAATAGTATACCGGTAGACAAAGGGAATTGAATACGGGATTGATTGAATCCTCGACATCGTGGTTCATCCGATGAGATCATCATGGAACATGTGGGAGCCAACATGGGTATCCAGATCCCGCTGTTGGTTATTGGCCGGAGAGTTGTCTTGGTCATGTCCGCATGGTTCCTGAATCCGTAGGGTCTACACACTTCAGGTTCGATGATGCTAGGATTGTAGAGATATTAGTATGCGGTAACCCGAAAGTTGTTCGGAGTCCCAATTGAGATCCCGGACGTCACGAGGAGTTCCGGAATGGTCCGGAGGTATAGGTCCAGTTTCGGCCACCGGGAAAGTTTCGGGGGTCATCGGTATTGTACCGGGACCACCGGAAGGGTCCCGGGGGTCCATCGGGTGGGGCCACCTATCCCGCAGGGCCCCATGGGCTGAAGGGGCATGGGAACCAGCCCCTGGTGGGCTGGTGCGCCCCCCTTGGGCCTCCCCTGCGCCTAGGGTTGGGAAACCCTGGGGGTGGGGCCCCCTCCACCTGGCTTGGGGGCCAAGCCACCCCTTGGCCGCCGCCCCCCATCTAGATGGGATCTAGAGGGGCCGCCGCCCCCCCTTGGCCCCTATATATAGTGGAGGGGAGGGAGGGCAGCCGCACCAGAAGCCCTGGCGCCTCCCTCCCTCTCATGACACCTCTTCCTCCCCGCTTACGCTTGCCGAAGTCCTGCCGGGATCCCACTACTTCCACCACCACGACGTCGTGCTGCTGGATCTCCATCAACCTCTCCTTCCCTTGCTGGATCAAGAAGGAGGATACGTCTCTCCCAACCGTATGTGTGTTGAATGTGGAGGTGCCATCCGTTGCACGCTAGGATCATCGGTGATTTGGATCACGACGAGTACAACTCCATCAACCCGGTTCTCTTGAACGCTTCCGCTCGCGATCTACAAGGGTATGTAGATGCACTCCCCTCTCCCTCGTTGCTAGATGACTCCATAGATTGATCTTGGTGATGCGTAGAAAATTTTAAATTTCTGCTAAGTTCCCCAACACATCTAACTCCAGCTTAGAAACTGTACAAACGCACGAGGGTTAATTGTACATCAGGTTTACAAAAAAAACCAGATTGAAAAGGGCAACAACATCTAACTCCAGCACTGTTTTCGGCAGTCACAGTAAAATGGATCGGTCAGGTCCATAGAATGAACATCATGGGTCATAAAATTTACTGAATTATGACCACAATATGTTGTAAATAGAACCCCGACACGTTCAGAAGCTCTTTGGCCCACCTGAAACTCCTTTTTTTGCTCTTCGACATACCCATCCGTCAAAACCATGCTGCTGATAAACTTAAGCCTGATGGACAATAGTAACCTCGCATTCAGCAGGAAGAATCTGACAAATCTTGTGTTTGCACAGTTGGCTACATATCGTTCTAGCATTATTGTCTTCAATCGAATCTCATGAGAAGTGAGAAAATCCCGATGCTTACGAATCCACCAATTGGTTATAACTTTCTTACCCCGTCCTGTTGCCTAAATAGACATGAAGATTGAAAACATTTAAGGTCTAAAAGAAGAGTGTAGAAAGAGCAACAACTGAACGGTTAATTCTAGTACACTATATGCGGGCTTCCAATGTGCGTGAAATTATCACATTTATATACAACTTCTCCAGACATGGAAAGCATTGCAGCAAGCCAATAATCTTGTTCAGATCAAAACTACTCATTTGGATATATAAGATCTTGACAGAATCCAGCACCATTGATAGGCCATCCATGGAGAAACTCTTCATTGAGCATAGAACATAATATTTGTACAAAATGTGTACTCCAAGATGATATATAAATTATGCGCGGAAATTTAAAATGCAGCTTATGGTTACAAGTACAGATGATAATATAAAGTACCTGAAGAACAATGGAGCCAAACACCATATTGAAATGAGCACAGAGATCATGTATAACACCCAAGGTCTCCAGTTTAGGCGCAGAGAGGACGGTTATTTGCAACGGTCCATAACTAGAATCAAGGATCAACCTTTGAAGTGAAGGGGCATCTTGGATGATAAGCTGCCTTCCGTCAAAAGAAATTTCAATTCTTACAAGGTTAGGCGACTTTATTTGGAGACAACCGATTCTAACTGTGAAAACAAGCACCAAGCACTCTAGCGCAGGGCAACTAGAGTGGATGATGATGTGCAATGAGGCCTCCGATATACGAACCCGCATAAGTGAAAGTTTCTTGAGAAATGGGATTCGAAGGTTTAGTACCAGATTGTCTGGTAGGTAGCACTACACAAAGGTGGCCGTGTGGAGAGAGGACGAAAACCCCGAGATGGACATAAGTGCTGAGGGCACAAGTTCATGGCATTCGGTATGTGGTATGTGATTTCCAGGGGAATAGTAGAACTCAAGCAGCTATAGTTCTGTGAACTCAGGGGATTCCAGCCAGGCGTCCACTGTGCAGGGCATGGTATGCTTGCTCAGGTAGCATGACGGGATGTAGAGGCTTTGAACAGAGCCCTAGTGGGAGGAGATGATGGGTCTGGGGATTTCAAAATCATTGAAGAGAGATAGCTGACGACAGTCGAGATTAAGGGGAACGGCGCGCCATAGAGGGCGCCACCGAATTGAGAGGACTTGGGTGCGGCAACAATCCTTGGTGGGGAGACGCGAGATGATCTCCCCAAGGATGGAGTCCGGGAGATCGCTGATGCGGTCCACCCGAGATTCTACGGGTTCCTAGGATCCGGTGGGGGCGGGGTCGCCGCTTCTCCCCGCGCTGCTGGGTGTGGGATCTACAACAGGCGTCACCGCTAGCGGGAGCCTCATCTTCTTGGCGCTGGGGTCAGCCGACTGCATTTTCCTCGAGGGCGTCGCGTCGCGCTCACGAATTTGAGCAGAGTAACGAATGACGAGCCTAGTTGTAGTGCGAGCGAAGAAGAAGGGGAGCTGGGGGTTTTCTGTAGGAGTGAGGAAGAAGGGGGGCTGTGGTTTTCTGCAGGAGTGAGGTGAGGAATTTGGGGGTACGAGTGGAGCGAGCTGACGTGAGGTGGGTGGGAGCGAGGAGGAAGAAGAGCACCCAGGTTTTTGAATTGATTTTACTATTTACTAGTGTGGATGGGCTGTTTTGTCTTGGGACCCGAGAAACAATTACTACTAGTACAATGGAGACACTCTACAGCTAACCAGAAAAAAATTACTACTAGTACAATGGAGACACTCTACAGCTTCTGGCTCCTCCTAGGTCACTGAAACATCTCCCTCTACTGAATGCCATTATCCTTTTGTTCACCGACATGCGGGCCATGCAGCGCGCGAGCCCAAATACCATCCACCAAATTAGAAGGAAATATGCAGTCGGAGAGTCACCCCGATCGTAGCGCGGCAGTAACGAGCCGTCGTATCACAAAACCCCACCTCCCCGTAGTCTAAGTTTGACGAACGAAGCAACCATCATTTCACTCTTCGCTGAATCCCCTTCTCCATCACCGTCTCCAAGAAAGGCAACACTTGTATCTGCCACTATTCTTCTCTCCGAACGAAGGGAAGGTAAGCGGATCCGTGATGTTGGTATATTTTCGTTCAGAGGAAAAAAAGAACTTTTGCAAAGCAGTAACCGATCCTCACTCTCTTTTTTGTTTCATTGTCATTGCGATTGTGTTTTCCTTTCAGTGGACTCCTAGTAGTCGTCAGTTTCATGATGGACCAAGGATAACCAAGAGAAGATGTGCCGATCTTGGAGCAGACACGGGAGGCAGATCCCCACGAGATAGAGAGCTCCAAGAAGATGCAGGCAACCACCGAGGTGACCCCAGATACTGAGATCATCAACGCCCCGTTTGAGGTTACAGCCCCCGTGGCACTACAAGAACAGTTTTCCCCCTTCGAGGATGTGTCCCCCCCCCCCCCCCCCGCTGAGCTGCCCAAGGTGATTTCCTTCTTTGCCGATCTCGGTTGTGGTTTTTCATCTATGTATGTGGTGATTTTTTTTAGAAAAGGAAGTATGTGGTGATTAATAATGCAAAATTTTATTAGCTTTGATGCCATGGTATACATAGTGGTTTAAATAACTTGTGTTTCTTATACTGAAAAGTAATTCAGAATTTGTTTATGTTTCAATTAGAGCCTTGATGCAGACAAGGATTGTGTGGTTATACATGTCACTCGGTATAAGGCGGACGACCTGAATATACGCACTGGGAAAACAGAGTTCTTAGGCTGTTGGATCCTGGAAGCAATTTGCGGTTATACCAATGAAGAGTTGTATTCAGCCTCATTGTTGTCAGGCGTGTTATCCAGGGTGTACTAAAGCACAAGAAGTTCAAAGCTACTCCTTCGTTTGTGAGGAATACTGTTCTTGTCAAGCTTACGCAGGAAGTTGACGTGGCATGCCTCCACAAACAAGTTTATCAGTGGCAAGGCCACAAGGTTGTCTTCATGAAGGTTCACAGGATTGAGCTGCTGCGGGACATCCTCGATGATGTTCATGGCAAGGTCCGTCTTGTGTCCTGCCCAAATTAGATCGAGGCATGAAATAGTTACCCCAGCTAGTCTTTAATAGTAGTTTGGATTGTGTCTAATTATCCCAACCTTGCCTGTTATCGACCCCTCTGGGGCTAGTACTCTGTTTGAATCCGTCTATGGGAACTGCTGCTACTTTTGTGTGCCCGTGAATCATGTGAGAACCATCATAATTGTTGCCGAAACAGATGCGTCCTCACTAGTTTTTTCATGAATATGGCATGGTAAGACATAAGTGGTCACGGTTTATCATACGAGCAGTGTGTGTTTTGATGAAATAGATCACTCGTTCGAGAACCATGCGCCGACGTATACATAAGTACTTGTAAACACTGTTGGTGCTACCCCACCTGTAAGTAGTTGTGCAAAACACGACACATTGGCTCAGCTCGCTTCAACACTAGGCTATCGACCAGCTAACAATCAACAATCTGCGGTCTGACATATAAGCAACTATGTATCTTGTTACAGTGGTTCATGCAGTTAATTGAGGCCACAATGTAACAAATTCCAAACGTTCACACACTAGTCCAGCTCTCATGTGGAACACTCACATTAAACTCGTCTTCATAAAAAACTTGAAAAGCATAAGTTAAGCAATTTTATACATCTCAATGATTCATAGAACATAACAAACATATACTAGTTAACAGCAAAAGACAAAGTTGTGAGAAGGTTTACAAATCCAGAAAAAACAAGCAAGGCTTCTCTCTGAGCAAAGGGCCTCCCGGCAGGCTTAAATTTCCTGGAGTTCATTCTGGTTTTTGCTTGTTGCCACCATTCAGGGTTAGGTTCTCTCATTCCAAAATAACCAATTATAATTGTGGTATCAGCTAGAATGCTGAACTGAACCATGCAGTGTACTGACCAGCTGAAATGCTTGTGCATTCCACTAAATTTAAGCACCGCTATTTGCAGAAATAAGCAGACCACAATGCCTCTTGTCCGCACACCTGTCCAAAAAACCGCCATGCAGCCGTGCCAGCTAGTCCTTGGTCCATGGATGAACTAGTAGAAAGTGCATTCCAGACTAGGATGCAGTTGTTTTCGCTCGTTCCTGCACTGCAATCAGGAAGTAAAACATACGAATTAGCTTCCTTTAGATTGCGTTGGTCATTCTACCTTAGTTACTACCAATGTAGGGATACCTTGAAGACGGGAGGTTGGACGACGACAGCGAGGGATAGCCATCTCATTTTGCGCAGTTGTACTAAAACTGAGGTGTGTGCTTTTGATTGCGCGGATAGAAACGATACGGAGACAGACATCCCGAAACGATATGGAGATAGACTTCCCTGTTTGCGCAAATAAGATATACGGTTATTTAAACAGTGACAAATAATACTACTTTCCCCTGTTTCCTCTTAGAACCAAGTCCTAGATTCATGCTACAGCTTTCCCACTTTCTTCCCTGTTTGAACCAACGCTTTGAGTCGACTGTATGAAATAGCTTTACTTCTAATCTACTACTACTATAATGCGGTAGTTTTGAAATTGGATTTACCACTCCATCTTCAGTTCTCCCGCCCAAACAAGAATTGGCTCAAAATCCGCCGTTCATTTCCCCTCTCATGCATATCACTGCCGTCCATCAAACAAACGATGACATGATCTCACGGCTAAGAGCTGCCCGATTCGCTCCTGCTCCTTTTGCACATGGCCGACTCTGCTCTCCAAGTAAACAAATAAAGAAGTCCTCGTTGAATCTGGATTGCACCTACTGAAGTTGAGAAATGTCTAGAAACTGCTGCCACCTCCTCACATGCAAGTACGACAAGTTGGCAAATAGCTAGCACATTTTGGTTCCCCGTTGTCACCTGGGAAATAAACACTCTACTACTAACTTATTTTTTTAGAGTACTGTAAAAATGGATTTTTTAGATGCCGCTATACTGCAAAGTTTACACTGTTCACATAACATAACATTGCATGGCTGATGCTAGCTAAAGTTTTATTATGCTTCATCGAGAAATGTAATATTTTTATTATTCGCAGAAAAAGTGTAATATTTTATTTTAGTCATACATAAGCTATACCTCAAGCTAATACAAGACATGAGTGTCTATCAGACCTAAATGACATATTTAGTTGCACAAAATAGTCCATAAACATGCATGTAAACCGTCAAACAACTCTGGAACTATACATCAGTGGAACCCAACAAACAACATATAATAAAACTACAACTTTTATCTTGTAATCAAATTCTTACTTGGAACTCAGTTTGATTTGTGCAAGTGATTTGCTTCTTGTTTCAGAATAGTCCTTAGATCATGCAAACAAACACACTATGATATCTACTCAAGATACGAGTACCCATTTCTCTCTCTAAAAATAAGGTATATGAGTATCTATCATACAGAACATACGTGCAAAGCACGTGCCTTAGTAGAAGTCTAGGTGGCTTTGGAACAACAGACGAAAGTAGAAAAGGATCCACAGTAGAGCAAGGCAGGTTTCGAAGGAATATATACCTGAGGGTCATCGGCATGTCGCAAAGATGGCGCCGGGAGGCCGCATCTTGGCCACAATACCACAGGGAGGAAGAAGGCGTCACAGGCCCTCCCGAGCTGGCGCTCTCTCGGAGAGAACGGCACGGCCGTCGATCGGGACGCGCGGGTAGCCGTTGGTCTCCTCCCTCGCCGCCGACGACAGCATGAACGATGCACCTACACCCCTGCCCCGGTCGTGGTTGTCCGGCCGAATTTGTGACTAGCCGTGAGCTGAGTGAGAGTGTGGCCACCTATGTGTTGCTTAGATCTGGAGAGCATGAGAGAGTGAACGAGAGGATCCCTAGTAAAGCAAGCGCTAAGGCTCCTGCTTTTATATATAGTGGAGTGATTTTGTTGTACCAGCTTCAAAAAAATGCGCTCCTACGTGTACCCGCGAGTGGGTGTGAGAGAACTAGTGCGTGCGTGCACTGCTTCTCTTCGTGAGAGTACAATATACTATGCCCAAAGAACGTTCGCCGCAAGAGTAATAGTACAAGTGTGTGACGTGTGAGCTAAAATAAAATGTGTGCGCCGTCTTTTGTTTTTTAGAAGTTCTGAGGGTAGGGTGTGAAGAGCACATATGTGTGTGAGGTCTACCTGCAGATAGACGGTGGGTGAGACATGCGAGTCTGCGAGAGGACTCGGGAGAGTCGTGACTCATGAGGGTGCGTGTGCGTGAGAGAGAGAGGGGGGCATGTATCAATGCAATGCATGTGTCCGTAAATCATTATCCGACAAACGTTCGCTACAAGCCTTTTCCTGACGAACGCCGTAAGGACCGTTAGATCGGCATCCGAAAGTATCAGTTTTTCCATGTCATTTAACAGAACAGCCACTCCTCCTACAGACAAATCTTCCACGTGAGTGTTAGCAACTGCCGTATGCTCCCTCCGTTCTGAAATGCAGTGCATATAGCTTTATTGAAAATTCGAACCTCGCAAACTTTTACCGAGTTTTCGTGTACCAAATTGCACATGTAGAATACCATGCATATATCATTTCATTCATCTTCGAGAGGTAACTATAAAGTTGGGTGAGGAGTCTACAAAGAAAGACCATCGTATCACCCGCAGCAATTTCAAGCTTAGTGTCGAGGAATATCATAGGAACTCTATATGATATGATTTTTATAGGATTTTTTCTTTAGAGCCAATTGGTTCATAGGAATAGATTCATATACTCCACATTTCAAAGGAAATAAACATGATATCATTTCTATGGCTTTAGAGCCACTTGGTTCATATGAATGGATTCCTATACTCCCTTAATTTCAAAGGAAAATAAACATTAGCGTATATTCAATAGAAAAGTTCCTATGATATGAAACAAATTACATCTCTTTTCTAATCCCTCCTCATAGGAATTGAGAAACATGTCATCTCTATATTCAATAGAAAAGTTGCTATGATGTGAACCAAATGACATCTCTTTTCCAATCCCTACTCATAGGAATTGACATGCTCCATGTCATCTCTTTCCCTACAACATCCATGTATACATCTTCTATTCCTAAATAGATAGTACAACCCATTAGTAGCTTTTTTTCCAAAACATGCAACTATTCCACAAGAACTATATAGTGTGCCAATAACTTTGAAAGATGGTCGTTGGATGAAGCTAACCCGACAATGCAGAGATAGGCAAATCCGAGCACTACTGGCCGTTGGATATCGTCAACATTCCACTAGATCTACCACATGTACAATTTAGAAGACTCCATGGTTGAACTTATACATCATGCACAAACCTCAAAACACAAGCACTTCTCCTTTGTTCTAGAATCTTATGTATCATAATTGATTATTTTTTCTAAATGAATTGCCATTATTTGTTTTTTACTTTATGATTTACTCCCTCCATTCCAAAATCGATGACCAAACTTTGCACTAACTTTGTACAAAGTTAGTGCAAAGTTGGGTCATCTATTTTGGAACGGAGGGAGTACAATGCACAACCCCATGAATCTTAACATTTTTATAAAACTTATTGATTTTCAATGAGATGAACTATAAGAACTAAACGAACATCTACATCATGCATATATGACTCAAAGCTTTACATCCTATAGTGTGTATTTATTCATAATTTGGTTTCGAAATCTCATGCGCTCAATACATGTGTACCTTACTAGTTTTGGGTAGAGTAGCAAATTTCACGCGGCCCCAGGTATATCAAAATGTAGGGCCCATGCATCATTGCCTTTCAGTCGAACCTACGTCCACAATTTTTTGTACGTACTATATCTCCACTGGTCCCCGAACCCAAAATGATGCCTCATTCCCGTAAAACCAAGCGGCCCACACATATTTAAGGCGTCGGCTCGAACCCGTTTACTACGACGTGGCCCCGCACGCCGTAGTACTCCTCCAAACCCTATCGCCGCACTCATCATCGGTTTTCTTCAAGAGGACGAGGGAGAAGCCGATTTGTAGTGGAGGCGCTTTCAAAAAAAGGATCTGTAGTGGACACCCCTACCCTAGGGTGCCCTAGGTAGCTGCCACACGCATCATTGTTTTCTCTTTTCTTTATGCTCTTGCATCCTAGAGTGAAATGATGGTTGCTTCGTCCATCCAGCTTAATGCAGGAAAGGTGGGGCTTTGTGATTTGACCCCTCGTCGCTCATTTTCTACTACTGCGGGGCTACGACCGGGGTGCCTCCAATTCGAACCGCTGCTCCGAACTGTAATTTGGTGCATCGCACGTGGAACAAGACGGTGGATGAGCCACATGTCGGCCAAAGGGTTCATGTTAAGTGTGTCGCCATTTCGTGTGTGGACTGACCCTGCTTGACACGACAGGAGCAGCCTACCACTTGGTTTTGCTCCTTGGTGAATCCCGACTATATATATTGATCTAAAAAGATACGTGCTGAACTACCCTCTCCGTCTCGGTTTTTTTATTTTTAGGCATCTCGGTTTATAGGGCCTGCACGTAGTTCCAGGCCATCCATTTGACTAACTAAATATGAGTTACTATGTCACAAAAGGTATATCATTAGATTCTTAAGCGGATGTAGTTGTATTTAAAAGTCGAGGGCGGGGCTTTTCCTGCGCGGTAGGCGGCGGGGCAGTTCAACCTGGTCGGTTCGACAGAGACGCGAGAAGATGAGGGAGTAGGCTGCTGCAAATGTAGGGCTGTGTGATTTGACAGCGAGGTACTGCTGGACAGGTGGGGCCCCGTGATTGGACTTTCCATTATCATTTTAACTGCGGCACTACGGCCGGCGTAAGTCTCCCAGATTCCTGACCACCTCCATACAGGTGCCTCTCCCAATGCTCCACCATGTAGTAGAGGCTGGCTCTTGCATGAGAGCCCACTTCTCCACTTTTTCCTTGCCTCTCTTTCCTCCACATATGCAAAAATGCCATGTAAAGCGCACTATTGTACTTACTTTTACTTGCTCCTACAGGTGCTTCAGCTTGCCACATAGGCGTAAAGTCTGATGTGGCAAGTTAATCAAGAAGAGAGAGACTAGTTTGGTGACCCAAGGAAGAAACGGTGCTAAGCGTGTGTACCTAGGTGAAAAGACAATTTTGAGTCTATAGCTAACACTACAGGAATCAGCTACTTTGCCGTCCGCCACGGCGGACGGCAAAGCCATGAACGGCGGACGGCAAAAGGCTCCGGCAACATAGGCTCCGGTAAACAGTTTCTTTGCCGTCTGCTACTGATGGCAAAGTCTTTGCTGTCTGCAGCGGACGGCAAAGAGAGCGCGGCGGACGGCAAAGAGAGCGGACGGCAATAATTGCGCTGTCAGTCCGTTAAGTGGCTAACGGCAGGCCTTTGCCGTCCGCCGCTGACGGCAAAATTTCTAGTGTCTTTGCCGTCAGCCGTATGATGTCATCTACACGTCACTACATGGCAGGTTCTTTGCCGTCTGCCACTGATGGCAAAGTCTTTGCCGTCTGCCACTGTAGGCAAACTGACCAAATGGGTCAGCTCCCAGGAAGCACAGCTGGATGCCATGTGGCTTCTTTGCCGTCCATGGCAGACGGCAAAGAGCAGGTTGCCGTCGGTGGCAGACGGCAAAGAGCCTGCATATTGGCTCTTTTATCTGTTTTTTATTAAATCCAACAATTTTCATCACAAATATATATGACATATATAGATATATTTCAAAAGGCCATTACAGAGCAAACATATAAGATATCCAACACATAACTTCATAATCCAACCATATATATTACATGCATAGTTCCATCATACATAACAAGTTCAACATAGAGGCATCCAACGATACATGCATAGTTCAACGATACAAAAGAAACCGAGAAAGGGATAAGGAGCACTCCATCTATGCAAGCTTTCGTCAAGTGAATGAAATCTGCAAAATGAAAAATAAGAAAGTTAGAACAAAAAGAGTAGAACAAGAAGAAGAGTAGAACAAGAAGAAGACTAGAACAAGAAGAGTAGAACAAGAAGAAGACTAGAACAAGAAGAGTATGTCATTTATGAGCTAACTTACGTGAAATGGATCATATATGAGTTAACTAAGTTGAAATGGGTCGTTTATGAGCCATCTAAGGTGAAATGGATCATTTATGAGCTAACTTAGTTGAAATGGGTCGTTTATGAGCTAACTAAGGTCAAATGGATCGTTTTTGAGGTAACTAAGGTGAAATGGATTATTTTTAGCTAACTTAGGTGAAGTGGATCATTTATGAGCTAACTTAGTTGAAATGGATTGTTTTTGAGCTAACTTAGGTGAAATGGATCATTTATGAGCTAATTTAGTTGAAATGGATCTTTTTGAGCTAACTTAGGTGAAATGGATCATTTAAGAGCTAATTTAGGTGAAATGGATCGTTTTTTAGCTAACTTGGTGAAATGGATCGTTTATGAGCTAAATTAGTTGAAATGGATCGTTTATGAGATAACCTAGGTAAGATGGGTCATTTTGGAGTTAACCTAGGTGAAATGGGTCATTTTAAAGCTAACGTAGGTAAAATGGATCATTTAGGAGCTAATCTAGGTAAAATGGGTCATTTTTGACCTAACTTGGATGAACTGGATTATTTATAAGCTAACCTAGGTAAAATGGGTCATTTTAGAGCTAACTTAGGTAAAATGGATCGTCTATGAGCTAACTAAGCTAATTATGCAATTGTTGACATAAGTAAGCTAAGTACAGATCGTTTTAGAGCTAACTTAGGTAAAATGGATGGTTTTGGAGGTCAGTAAGCTTATTAAGTCATTTTGGAGGTGAAGAAGCTAAGTCTAGGTCATTATGGTAAGCATTGGAGGAAATAAAGCTAAGTCTAGGTCTTTATGCATGTGTTAAGCAAAACACTAGATAAAATTACCAAGATCCAGGAGGTGTAGGAGTGGGGTGGCTCGTGTCGGTAGCTGGAGAAGGATCGTGCGATGCTTGTCTGGAGTTACGCTGCACCAAAGATCATTTCCAATGTCTTGTTAGCATGATGACAATCAAATGTTAAGACTAGCAAGTAATGTCCATTCAAATAAAACTCACCGTGGTCCCAGGAGCAATCACTGGCATCGATGGAGCGGTCTGACCTGTCTTCTCGCACACAGACTGCACATTTGGTTTTGACGACTCAGTCATACTAGTTAGTAATGAGACAAACACTACATGAATGTTTTGGCTAATCTGCAGAAGAAACTTACCACAAGGAGCTCGTACATGGCCCTTTCCTGCATGTCATTCCGTGCCCTCTCCTCCTCCATCATCTTTGCCGTCCTCTCCTCGAACTTCTGCTGCCTCTCCGCCGCCTCCGCCAGAAGTTTCTCCGTTCTATCTCTCTCACTCTGTATAGCAGCCTGCAACACCACTCACATGACCATTTGTAATCATTGATGGAAGCGCACACAATGTAATGGAGAAAGATAACTGAGTACGTATCACTAACCTTGATAGCGAGTTGCACTGGCCGTTCACGAGGCCTTATCTCAGGAGCAGAGCTCGACTGGCGCGCCTTGATCTCCGGGAGAGTGCTAGGACAATGGATAAGTCCATCTCCAATGGCTATGGAGCCATGGGACCTCCCGCCACCAGATATCATCAACAGCTCTGGATCAATGGGACCCTGGCTCGGGTTAAAGTCCTCCCCTTTCCTCGCCTTCCCCTCATCTCTATATCTCACGAGCTTGTTGTGGGAGGAGATGTTGGTGAAGTTGTTTGCATCATCGAGGTCAGACTGAGAGAAAGCCTTGACTTTCTTGAACGAGGCAGTGTGGGCCATGGCATACAGGTCGTACACCTCTGGCACCTTATCCGCCTTACTGTAGCGTGCCTGAAAGAGAGAAACAATGAAAATTAGTAATTAAAGGGCTCAAGCTAGCATGATGAATGAATTGCATGAATCATGAAGCAAACCACATACCCAGTTGCGCCCGAACTGATATAAGTTGGAGCTGCCTTGATGGTGCGACGACGTTTGTCCTTGGCCTCTTTGTGGAGGGCTAGCCATTGTTTTGAGCACCACTGTCTATGCATGTCGAAGCAAGAAAACTTGCGACCGGCCTGAAGCCAACGAAACTCAAGAGCTTCCTTGCATGTGGGGCACGGGAACCTTCCATGCACACACCAGCCAACGAATAGCGCATACGCCGGCAAGTCATGCGTCGAGTACATGTACCAGACACGCATTATGAAGTTCCGTTTGCTAAAGGCGTCGTATGTCTTGAACCCATTATCCCAAGCTTCTTACAATTCATCCTTAAGCGGCTGCATGTACACATTCATATTTTTGCCCGGATAGTTGGGTCCTGGAATTATCAACGTCAGGAAAATGTTCTTTCTTTGCATAATCTGTCCACGGGGGGGGGGGGGGAGATTGAGTGGAAAGACAAATATAGGCCAACAACTGTATTGGGCTGCCATCATACCAAACACACTGAACCCATCCGTGCTGATGCCGACTCCAGGATGCCTCGGATCTGCCGCTTTGTCAGCATGTAATTCATCAAACTTTTTCCACGCAACACCATCCGATGTGTGTACCATCATCAGATTCCCATCTGCATCTAGTTCGGTTCTTTTGCCTGTTGTGTGCCATGTCATCTGTCTGGCCGTCTCTTCGACCATGAAAAGACGTTGAAGTCTTGGTACAATTGGCATATACCAAAGAACACTAACGGGGATTTTGGTCTGTGTCTTCTCACCCATACCGTTGTCTACCACAATATACCTGGAAGACTTGCAAATGGGACAATAGTTCAAGTCCGCATAGTCAAGCCTAAATAAGGCACATCCTTTCTCATAGGCATGTATCTTCTCATAGGGCATCTTCAGTGCACGGAGGATTTTGTCCGACTGGTACAGGTTTGCAGGCATTACATGGCCTTTGGGTAGAAAGCGTCCAAATACTGTCATAATTGCGTCATAGCATTCTCTGCCCAAGTTGAACTGAGCCTTCAGAGCCTTACTTGTGAGATGGCATCCAACTGACAAAGCTCAGTGTGCTCGTGGAGCGGACGTTTTGAAGACTCCAACATTTCATTGAAGGCCTTTGCAGATTCCTCCATCTCCTCGTCCGAATCCCGAGCATCATCATAGCCTTGCACCATGTTTTCCATCCCGGTACCATGCTCGTCGGTGCGACGACGATCCACCTCAGCTCGGTCACGTTGGGCAGACTCACCATGAAATGTCCACACCGTATAATCGGGCGTAAAACCACTCTTCTGCGGGTGTTTGCCCATTTCAGCCTCTGTCTTCTTTTCCAAATTGCCGCACCGGAAACAGGGGCACCAGGTTTTCTTTTGGCCATTTGCAAATGCGGCTTGCACAAACCCCTTAGTTTTTGTGAACCATTCAACGCTCCATTTGTTCTGACCAGTATACATCCAAGCACGGTCACTCATCTTGACTTTCAGAGCTACTGGACACACAACAATTATATATGTAATTCACCATGTATATATTCATCAGTTGATCTACTTTGTCAATTTTATTACGTCCATGCAACCTACACTCTAATAGGTAATGATAGGTCCTAATCCCACCCGTGTATGTGTAGATTGGGTTTATTTTCCCATGCTATGCTCCGGATCCGACGCAAAATTTCGGCAGCACCTCCCCGCTGTTCTCCTGATACACGTCTCTGCAATAAACAGAGAGGATGTGTACTCGGAGAACAACAGGGGAGGCACTGACAAAATATATGCGTCGGATCCGGAGCAAAGCATATGGGAAAACGAACCCAATGTACACATACTCGGGCTGTCCATGGATAGCGTTGGACAATTCGAAAGAATCAAGGTTATAAATATGCAAATGCATGCATATTTATAACTATGACGCTTTCGAACGGGAGACACATATTGGTTACGCATACTGATGATTCAAGACACATATATAGCTAGCTATCAAGTTTCATCGGAATAGATCAAATAATTAATGGGGGAGGAGGACTTGTCATTTGTGCTCACCCACGAACGAAGGGGCAGACCTCGTCAAACGCACGGCGAGGTCGTCGAACACCAAACCTCGCAGCGATGAAACAACTGCACATTTAAAACTACACGATCAACACAATTATATATGATGTTTTTCATAACAAAATCGAAAAATATATGACCTAACTAATAATTCACAAATATATGACCCCGTCGGCCTCTGGAAGGCCAAAGAACACCTTTTCGGGAGGTGTCGGTGGTCGGGGTGTCCTGTCGGTGTCGGGGTGCCGTGTCGGGGTCGTGGTCGGGGTGTCGGGTTGGGGTGTCGGGTCGGGGTCGAGGTGCCGTGTCGGTTTCGGGGTCGGGGTGTCGGGTCAGGATCAGGGTCGGGGTGTCGGGGTCGGGGTCGGGGTCTCGGGGTCGGGGTGTCGGGTCGGGGTCGGGGTGCCGTGTCAGTGTCGGGGTCGGGGTGTCGGGTCAGGCCCGTGGTCGGGGTCTCGGGGTCGGGGTGTCGGGTTGGGTGCCGGGTCGGGGTCGGGGTCTCGGGGTCGGGGTGTCGGGTCAGGCTCGGGGTCGGGGTCTCGGGATCGGGGTGTCTGATCGGGGTGCCGGGTCGGGGTCGGGGTGACGTGTCGGTGTCGGGGTAAGGGTGGGTGTGGTGTCGGGGTGTCGGTGTCGGGGTGTCGTCTCCGTGTCGGGGTCAGGGTCTCGGGGTCGGGGTGTCGGGTCGGGGTGCCGGGTCGGGGTCGGGGTGCCGTGTCGGTGTCGGGGTCGGGGTGTCGGGTCAGGCTCAGGGTCGGGGTGTCGGGGTCGGGGTCGGGGTCGGGGTGTCGGGGTCGGGGTCGGGGTGTCGGGGTCGGGGTCTAGGGGTCGGGGTGTCGTGTCGGGGTGCCGGGTCGGGGTCGGGGTGCCGTGTCGGGTCGGGTTTTTTTCCTCTTCTTTCCTTTTCTTCTTCTTCTTATTCTTCCTTTTCTTCCTTTTCTTCCTTTTTTCCTTCTTCTTCTTCTTCCTCCTTTCCTTTTTCCTCTTCTTCTTCTCCTCCTCTCCTCTTTTTTCTACTTCTTCTTCCTCTTCTTTTTTCTTCTCCTCCTCCTCTTCTTCTTCCTTTCCTTTTTCCTCTTCTTCTTCTCCTCCTCTCCTCTTTTTCTCTTCTTCTTGTTCTTTCCTCAAACTAAACTAAACCTAAAACTAAACCTAAAACTAAAACTAAAACTAAAACTAAATCTAAACTAAACATAAACCTAAAACTAATAAAACAGAAAAAAGGGAAAAACTAAATCTAAACCTAAAACTAAACCAAAACTAAAACTAAAACTAAAACTAAATCTAAACTAAAACTAAAAAGGAAAAAAACAGAAAAAAAGAGGGGGCTCACCTGGGGTAGGGGCGGTGGAGGAGGGGGGCGGGGTGGTGGAGGAGGTGGCCGGGGCGCGGCCTGGGGCGGCGGGGGGGCAAGGGCGGTGGGGCGCGGGGCGGCGGGGCACCGGGACGGCGGGGGGGCGGGGCGGGGGGGGGGGGCGACGGGGCAGCGGGGCGGCGGGGGCGAGAGGTGGCCGCGTGCGGCGGGCGGCGGCGGCGGCGGTGGGGTACAGAGAACAGAGAGGGCGGGGGGGGGGGGCGAGGAGAGAACAGAGATGGGCGGGGGGGGGGGGGGGGGGCGAGGAGAGAACAGAGACGGGCGGGGGGGGGGGGGGTACGGGCCGTTAGATAAACCAGCTCTTTGCCGTCCACCTTTCTTTGTCGTCCGCCCTTTTGCCTCTTTGCCGTCTGCTGGCGGACGGCAAAGAGGTTGGCCGTTAAGTTTTTTCCAAATGGGCGGGGGGTGGGGGCCACCTCTCTCTTTGCCATCTGCAAGCTGACGGCAAAGATCCTTTGCCGTCTGCCAGCAGACGGCAAAGAACTGGCGGACGGCAAAGAGCTTCTTTGCCGTCTGCCGTTTCTTTGCCATCTGCTTTTGGGTAGCTGATGGCAAAGGGCTGCTTTGCCGTCAGCTAGCAGACGGCAAAGAGCTGGCAGATGGCAAATTAGCTGATTCCAGTAGTGTAATTAAATGAAGCAAACTTAGCAACAGCATTACATTGGAAGAGGTCACTCCTTGGCAAATGCAATAAATACACACGCTTAGCACCATTTCTTCCTTGAGTACGAAGAAAGAGATAGAGAGGAGTAAAAAATACACGCCAACCTTGTTGTAGTATGAGTGACTAAGTGATGACTATGTATGACATGCCAACATCAGATAGCCTAATGCACCGTGTTAAATCTCCAAGGGCGCGACCGCGCGAGCGACGCGACGGTCGTGGTAGGCGCGACCATGATACGGGCTGCTGGAAGCCCTTGGATTTGAGATCAAACGGTCGCATGCTAAGTTGCTAAAAAATTGCAGAATAACCCTCCAGGATAGGATATTCACCCATAGGTCTAGAATCATGCCATGCAACCGTTTGATCTCAGATCCAAGGGCTCTTAGAAGCCCATATCATGGGAGAATGGAAAGCCACTACCCTGCCGTTCGCACGCTGGCAGTTCACTCCTACTCGTCCCCGCACGTCCTTCAATACTACGGCGGTTTGCTCCTAGTCGTCACGTCCATTCACATTATGGCAGTTCCACTAATCCTAACCCTCCTCGCAAATCGATGGCGTCCCAAATCTCCACGATCGGCGGTGAGTACAAGGTTAGAACCATCACTGACGATGAGTTTGACGTCATCTACACCCGTTCTTCCGCGATGCTGAAAGGATGCCTTTCTCGCTTCAGCCGCATGTTCAAAAACTCAGATGATGAGTGGGTCGCTGGGCTAGATGTTGAGTACACCAGAGTCCTGGGACGAGAGAAGGATCTAAAGGACGAAGAGAGGAAGAAGCCCGCCGTGATCCTGGTTTGCATACATAACGTTTGCTTGGTCTACTACATATGCCATGCCAACGTTGAGTGCCAGGATTCTAAGGACTTCCTCGAGAGCAACCTAGTCAAATTCGTTACTGTAGACTTTGGTAACGACAAAGAAGTCCTGCATCGGATAGGCCTCGTTGTAGGCAACACCTTCAACCTCCAGAAGAATCGGCTGGTGTCCTCTCGTCAGCCTTCAATGCTGACCCTGGCAGGAGCCATGGTTCATCCTTCGTACGGTAAACTAGAGAAACCTCATTACACGTTTCCTCGTCATGCATGGCAACAGAATTTACTAGATATAGACCACATCCACTATGCTGCAATGGATGGCTACCTTTGCTTCAATATCTACAAGGGTTGGATGAAGAGCAACAGCCAAGTGTGCGGTTCAAGCAAAGAAGTATCGGCCAAGAGGAAGAGGGACAAGGACGAAGTCGAGGACGTGGACGAGGACTCTGAGTAAGGTGGCAGTGTCGTTGCTCATGGTGGTTCTAATGCAGTGTCTACCGGAATAGTTGCAAAGTTTAATTTCAGGTGTGCTTAATTTAATTTGAGGGGTGTGTTGTGCTGAGCCCCCAGCAGAACTATATTATGTTTCTTCTCGTTACTTTAACTCTTCAGTACGTACATACTAGTATTTCTTACATTTCATCTTTTAGTTGGTATAGTACTACCACTCGTTTCTTCACATTATATACGTACAATATATATGGCCAACATCATATAGCCAGCAGTTTAGTTGTCAAAGAATTTCAGGGTGCTTAGTTTTGTCAAAGAATTCCAGGATTCTTAGAGGGTGCTTGTATCCAAGGGACTTATTTTAGTCTGACTAAAAATAGTCTCTTTAAGAGGCTAAAGTTCCAAGCACCCCTGACTAAAGAGGGGCTAAAACTAGTCTTGAGACTAAAAATTTTTAGTCAAGGGTACCCCTACTAAAATGTGGATTAGTCCTCTCTCTACTCATTTAACTCCTCTCCTTTAACACATGCGAGTTCTGGATTGGAGGGTTTCAAGGATAATAAATGCTCATTAACTTGATTTTAGCCTTGTTAATATTTGGATCCAGGCATGGGTGAGGCTAGCATGTTTTAGTCCCACTACTTTTAGTCATGGGACTAAAACGTATGCAAGCACCCTCTTAGTTTTATTTGAGGGGTGGGTTGTGCTGGACACCATTATTGTGACTAGCCTTTTTAATAGTACTATATGCATAATTTGGCGACGAGCGCTCTCTATATGTACCACCTTTTTTTAATTTCAATTTTTGCTCCATGGCGCAATCCATCGATAGTACTACTGTACAGAAGTATACATTTTTCAAAAGGCTAGAGTACTGTTCATCACATATATAGCCAGTTAAATCCTCAACCTAGAACGACGTGCATGCCTTGTAGTAAACTCATACGGAGGAAGTATAGTAAAAATGAGGTGATTTTACCGAGCGATCGGCGGGGGAGCATGGCCTCTCATGCGGGCCCACGTGTCATGATGTACCAAGGCGATGCGCATGTCGCTCTTGAGGCAGAAGCAATACTAGTTCGTGGTTTAAGATGATGGCAAACCGAAGTGAGAAATAATGGTTGCTTTGTCCGTCTGGGAAAGTGCGGCATTGTGATTTGACTTCTCATTGCTCATTACTACTACTGGGCCAGTATGAGTTGGGTGCGTCCCCCCTGCTGTTCTGCATTGTTATTTGGTTCTTGACACGTTGACATGGTTGCTATATGTCCCACATGTCGGCGACAGGAAGTACAAAATTCATGAAAGGGAGCGTCGACGGAGGAGTATACTACAGAATTCATGAAAGGGAGCGACTTAGTTTATGAAAAATCTATTTTTACGGAGTACGTACCCACTAGGGTTTATAGGGATCATCTAAAAAACATTCGTTTTTCCGTTTGATAGGTCTCAATTCTACTATACTAGTAGTAGTACCATTGCATTTTGGATTTCGAGGTGTGTTAGATCACCCGACGCAAGCAGTGTCAAGAGGAAACTAACCAATGCATGTACAAAATTTAGTGGTCATTCATGCATTCGTTCTAATTAATGCCTCGGTAAACATAACTTCTTGAGAAAAACGAGCGTACTAATTACTTGTGCAAAATACGAAATTAATTCGACCACTCACCGTCTACCTTGGTTGGAGAGATTTTGAAATTGAGCCATAAACTGGAAAGGAGGGAGTAGTAACTTTTGTCTTGATTACTATTTGTGGCCTTGTATAGATGCAAAATGTAATTTTTATAGTGGCCTTGTATAAGTAAATGGAGGGAGTACTAACCAAAGTATGTAGTAGGGACGAGGAGTAAACGGAGGGAGTAGTAAAATTTTGTCCTCATGCTGCGAGCCACCACGCGCGTGGGCGAGGGGGCGGGCGTAAGGCGTAGTAAGCAAGCTTCACCTCATCCTGCGAGCCACCGCGCCCATGGGCGGGGGAGACGCCGTACTAAGCAAGCTTCTCCTCGTTCTGCGAGTTGATGGGACACATCAAAAGTACTCCAGTGTATAGAGCCTTGGCTCTAACGTAGGCCCCACATGGTTTGCCTCTTTTTTTAATTTAACATAACGTGTCAAGTCGCAATTTGTTTGTTCACCCGTGGTAGACAATCCTCCCTCCACCAAGTGGAAAACCAGTACACGTGCCAAATTACCACGTGGGCTGCCTTTTTCGTACATAAATGAGCTCCACCGTGTACCCGCACGGGTGTGGTTGGGAAAGAGACGGGAGTACGTGCGCCGTGCGTGCACCTCTTCTCTTCGTGCACGTCCCCCACCTACCTGGGTGTGTGTGAGAGAGATACAAACCTAGACATAATGCGCCGTCCATCCCCATGCCTCCGCCCAGTCCGACCACCAATCACCACCACGCCCCACTTGTCCTCACCTTATCTCTCATCTTTCTCCCTCCATTTTATATACAAGGGGCCACTATCAAAATTACATTTTGCAGATATACAAGGCCACTAACACTAATGATGCAATATGAATGGTGTTTGCCTCGTGGTACTAGCAAAGGAGGACATTAATTATCCCTTGCATGCATGCGGAAGTTTGTAAAAAAATGCATCTTGATGTTCCATGCAATGCACATGCATCTTGCTAGTCCATGAAAACAACACATGGCAAAATTCCACGGCGAGCGAGGGATTTGAATCTATTGGGAGGGGCTGTTTGGATCTTGCCCGGGGTAGCCAAAATATTGGCGACCCTTTTGTCTACCGGTGCCTTTGCCACCGATGAACGAGGAATGGCCCGGGTGCTCATGATGTCATGCATCCTCCAGCGCGCACGTTGGAGACTAGCTCGCACGAGCTGTGTTTTTTTGTCCCACAATGCCGCCCGTGCCGCCCGCAGACTGACCGGCGACCCGCAAATTACGCCATCCAACCGTAGCCGCACACATTATGACAGCAACTCAACCAACTGGACGAAATTCATGCAAACACGTAGACAAACTGATATTTCATATAAACAACAATGAAAATCATATAAAATACCGGATTTTCATACAAACATGATGAATTTGATTACATTCAAATGAACTACGCGGCGCTAGTTCTCGACATCACAGGTATATAATACCTGGCCCAAATGGTCGCCCGCCGATCGATTTGTGTTGCTCATGTCCGGCAGCACGATCACCGGACTGCCGGGAGCCCCAGAGGTATATGCTTTAGCGCAAAGGACGGCTCGCTTCCCCACTGCCCAACTTATATCATTGGCTCGTGCCGAAGATGATGGTGGCTGGCACCGGTTCGAGTTCATCACCGGCCACTACTTCGCCATGGCCGGCACCGGCTCGAGTTCATCCTAACATTCCCCTCTTCCATGGAGCCAATGCAGGGTCGACGAAGGTCCTCGCAAAAAAAGGATCCAGCAAGACACCTACTGTGTACGCCGGCATCGCCTCCGCGGTGGCCTTCATGGAACCCAAGCGACGGCGGCCTCCCGTGTTCTACTTCTTCTCGATGATGGCGGCGGACACGGAGGCGGACTCGTCGCTCTCCGGGCACCCGGCTTCTGTCGCTGCTTGCATGGCGCGGCCGCCGGCATGGTTGTCTCGGCCACAGAAACGGGAGACGCGGTACGAGGCGGCGGCATGGACGGCAGCAACGACGCCCGTGCGCTGCTTCTCGTCGAGCTGGCCTGGAGCGGCGAGTTGCTGAACCGCTCGCCGGCTTGGGGTGGCAACTGGCTCCGTTGGGCGAGGGGAGGGAGGTGGATCAGCGAGCTAGATAGCTCGTATCCGGCGGGCTACCCAGTCGGCTTGGATGCGGAATAACTACTCTTCGTAAGCCATTGTAAGAGTGGAAAAAATGGTGGAGGAGATAGGGGAGTGGCCCGGTCATGAACGGACGTGTGTCCAGAGTGGGTTTCTTGGCTTCCACACGGGTAGGTTTCATGGAGGCGTTTGAATGCGGCACGGAGGCATATTCAGTCGGGCGTGCCGCGAGTGGTGCCCTCGACTCTGACCTGGGACACCACGCCGTTCTTCCACTGACATGTGGGCTCTTTGGGTGCATGGCATGCCTGTCAGTGACCCAACACACGTAGCGCACAGCAGAGGAACCTTTGGTGGGCCCGGGCGATCAGAAGCGGGCATTTCATAAACCGATGATTGTTCATTGAGTGTGACGTCATCTTTTTCATGTAGATAAGCCGACTATGTTGATAGCCCGTTCGATATGTTGTGATTCATAAAGACCGCTACAAACATCAATGTTCTGCTTATCACAGATAAGATTGATTAATACCCTTAACAATCCATGTCCTTAAAAAAGGGTGCATGCACGTATAGGTTGAACGTGTGTCTTGCGTTGTGTGCTGTGTGCATGAAGGCGTGCGAGTGTTGCGTGCGTGCAAAGGTACGTTTCAGTGTTGCATGCATGGGTGCGAACGTGCGTGTGTTCGTGAGTGCAAGTGTACGTGTCAGTGTTGCACGCCAGGATGCGTGCGTGTGTATGTGTCAGTGTTGAACACCTACATGCATGCGTGTCTGGCATGCGTGTCTTGTGTGCGTGCATGTGTACATGCGGGGTGAGGATACACGTCAGTCGATTGACTTTTTCATCTCTAGTCATTAGATTTTCCAGCCGTTGGATACGAAATCAAGGGCCTCCAGTTTATCATCAAACTCCATCCCCCCTGAGCCGCCAGCCACCACCGGCCGAACCGCCAGCCCCCGCCGCCCGCGGCCGGCCCGCCCTCCCCGAAACCACTCCCCACCACCGGTCCGTCGCCGCACCGGCCATCCCTCTAGCCCCCCCCCCCCCCCCCCCGCCGAGCTTTTTCTCCCGGGATCCCCACCCCACCGCCCAACGAACGCCCCCCAACCGCCGGTGACTGCCAACCAGAGGTCTCACGACAGGTGGGCCCTATGGTAATGTGCGCTCCTGAATGTGTTCCGTTTGACTGGTCAATTGGTCGTGTTATCAACAAATTACGGAGTTGTATGGTTAGCCAGTGACCGTATGATCACCATAAATCATACTCCTATTTTATTAACACAGTACAGACTCAAACTACCATTTCTTTCTTTCATATACGGGCTGAAAGGTGGGCCCCACGGTTACGCGCCCCGATGGTGTAACACTAGTTGTGCCGCATGGCATGTTTGACTGGTCAATTGATTGTGTCATCAACAAAATACGGAGTTGTATGGGTGAGCCAGTGACTGTATAATCATGATATGTATTCGTTTAACACGGTACAGACACAAGGGCTCATATATACGCGCAAGAACTCACCGCTATAAGCGCACACACGCGAACCCTACCCCTATGAGCACCTTCGAGAGAGTGGGCCAGCATATATGATCTTGAGATTTTACGAAGTCACCATAGGTGCCTCGTAGTCGAGTGGAATGTCTCCTCCCACTGAACGTACGTCGCCGGAAAATACTGAAATTAACAAAAGATAAATGCAAACACCGGGACTTTAACCTTGGTGGGCTCGAGAAACCTGTCACACCCTAGTTAGTTCAAGCATTAGAGTGTGCATCATGTTTAAATTCCTCTTAAATTTTAAATGGGGAAGACAGGACCCCCAGCACCCCCCTGGAAACAACTAGGGTTTACTAAAATTATTTTCAATGAACCTGAAATGCCCTTCTAAAAAGTTCACCCTCTTTGTCTTGGGTTAGAACCTCTGGCAAAATTGGTGCAAAATTTTCTAGGTCAATAGAAAGTCATTGAATTAAATCATAAGTATTTGAGTTTGGGCATTTAAATGCTATAAAATAATTTAAATGCTCAAATAATACTAGAAATAAATGTTTCCTGTTGGAAATATTCTAAACAGAGCCCACAATTATTTTCAGGATTTTTGGAAACGTTTTAGTATTTTTAATAAAGCCCAACAGTTGCACTTAAATAGAAAACAGAAACAAATAAAAAAAGAGAGAGGGAAGCCCACCTGGGCCTTACCTGTGCTGGACAGCCCACCTGGCTCGGCCCAGCCTACTGGCTCTGCCAGTCGTCGTCCACCTCCCGCCAGGAGGACGAGGAGCGCGTGGCCGGCGCCCGCGGCCACACGCCGGCCACCTCCTGCTTCTGCCGACGCCTGGAGACGCCCACGGATGCCACGCCGACCCACACGTCCCCCTCTCATCCTCCCTCACTCTCCCCCTCGTCCCCCTCTCCCTCTCCCGCGATGGCCGAGCGCGATCCTCGCCGCCGTTCGCCGTAGCCGTCGCCAGAGCCACCCCCTCGCCCCTCCGACAAGCCCAATATCTCCGCCTCGTCGCCCTGGACCTCTCCGCTGACCCATGCGACCCCAAACGCCGCCGAACGCCGTCTTCGCCCTCGTCTTCAACCTCGGGCACCCGAGCCGTCTCCGGTCGATTCGCCGCCGCCAGGACCTCCCTGAGCTTGCTGACCCCCTCTCCGACTCCGCTGTGAGCTCCTATTCCTTTCCCCCTAGCTCCCATGCTCGTTTGGCCTCTCTAGTAGCCACTTCCACCGCACCCGAAGCTCCCCGCCGCCGGCCATGGTGCCGTCATGGCCAGAGCCATAGTGGCTCAAGGCCAAGCTCACCGTTGTGCTCAGCGCAGCACCAGGAGCCCGTAGCCACCACCAGCTCCCTCTCCCGTGCACCATAGCGTCGAATCCATCCACGCCCAAACTCCGACGACCGCCAAGGTCGTCCCCGGCATCGTTTACGGCGTCCCCGTGTCCAACCACTTGCACCACTGGATGCGGCAGCTCCCCAGCTACGCGTAGCACGTCTCCACCGGCGATTTGGTCACTCGAGGACCAAATCCGAAGCTCTCCGCCGTCTCGGCCTCACCGGCGGCTCAACGCCGCAAGTTTGACCCAGTTTGACCCCTGGGTGGGCCCAGGTAGACCCCCCTGAGTCTATGAGAGGTGGGGCCGGCCTGCTAATTAATCTAGGATTAGTTTTAACTAATTTTCATTAAATCATTCACTGACATGTGGGCCCAGGCCCCACTGACAGCTAATTAGTGTTAATCTAAACCTGTTAATTACCTGAGAGACTGACAGAAGGGGCCCACCAGTCAGGTTTGACCTGGGCTGGCGCCTTTCACTTGCTGAGGTCAGCATAACGCAATGCTGACGCAGTAATGCATTTTCTGGATTTATTTTTATTCAGGAAATTCCAGAAAATGTTCGAAACTTCTAAAAATCATAGAAATTCAACCATAACTCCAAATGAAATAATTTATATATGAAAAATTATCAGAAAAATTCAATCTATCCATCTGTAATGGTTTCATGCATAACAAAACAAGTTTACCTTGCTGTTTAAGCAGAATAAGGTAATGCACTAATAAGGCCATGTTTAATGAGCTAGTATTTGAATCTTTGATTCAAATGAGTCATTCCCTTCTGTTTTAGCTTGCATTAGGCCAAGACACATTCATATTGCCATGACATAGCATGCATCATATTGTTGCATATTGTCATGTGTTGATTGTGTTCCGATGTGTTGTTCGTGGTAGGTTCTGCCTCCAAGGATATTCACGAGTATCCAATTGAAGGGCAGTATCCCACTACCAGTCCATCAGGCAAGCAACCGTTGATCATTCCGATACAACCCATGTTCTTTCTTCTGCTCTTGTTTACTGCATTAAGACATGGCGATTCAAACTGTTGTGTGCTACGGTAGTTGAACCCTTATCCTCTGCATGACCTGTCATTGCCACAGTAACTAGATGAAACCCACTAGCATGTGTAGGAGTTGATTGAGCCATGTATGTGATTCCTACCTTGCTATGCCTGCTATGCTTAGAGTTGTGTCAGGTCTGGTTCATCTAGGTGATGGGCTAGAGTGATATGATTATGTCGGTAATATGAGGAATGTGTTGAACATGTTTTGGTAAAGGTATCGATGAGAGGCCATGTAGGAGTACATGGTGGGTTGTTTCATTGAGGCCGTCCATAAGAACTGAGATCTGTATGTGTGATTTAAGATGCAGTTACTACCGTACATTGGGCCCAAAACCAATGGACCTTCTCGGCTTCTTAATCACCCTAGTACTCTCTCCAGGAGTTGCATATAGTTTCTAGTGTTTTTAGGTTATGTGTTGGCGGCCGTGCATAGCGCTGACCCTAGGGGTGGGCTATGTTGCGGTAGATACACCGTGGTCGGGTATGCTGGGCGCCCGTTTGGCATCTTGGGACCCTGTTCACATCGTTCGGGGCCGTATGTGGAAACCTCGGCTGGACTCCCTGCGGATGGAACCTGGATAGGCGATTAACCTGGACTAGAGACTTAAGTGTTTAGGTAGGCCGTGGCCGACACCCTCGCTGAGCTTCCGCTTGAAGGTTGCCGAGTACATGTCGTGTAAACGGCGGTAAGTGGTGAAAGCGTGTATGACGAAGTAACCCCTGCAGGGTATAAAACTATTCGAATAGCCGCGTCCGTGGTAATGCACTACTTGGTTGCCTATACAGTTCATAGAAAGTAAATGGATACTACTAAAAGACTCAAGATAAGTGTGAGTACCGAGGATGGCCCTCTCGTAGGATGACGAGGGAGGATCCCCGGTGGAGTAATGTGTGGTGAGTAGTGGACTCGTGTGCGAAAACTATTATACTAGTGAAGTTCCGTAGGATAGCTTAGCCAAGATTCAAAGCTGGCTTGCTGCATTAACCCCACCACCTTCTTGAGAATGAGCATGTAAGACTTGCTGAGTACCTTGTACTCATGTTTGCTTATTTATTGTTTTCAGATGACAACACTGCCCCCTCCGATGGGTTTTATGTAGACCTTGATGTCGACGAGTGACTAGACACCAGGTGGTGATCCTGGCCATGGAGGGCCCTATGTAGATAGACAGGCTTCGAGAAGCCTTCTTTCTTTCTAGTGTCTGTACTCAGACCGGTTGCTTCCGCATGTGCTTGTATAATTGTATGACTTGAGTGTCGGGTCATGTGACCCCTATTTGTATGAACATGTTATGTATGGCTCTCTGGAGCCTTTAAATAAAGTACTTGAGTTGTAGAGTTTTGTTGTGATGCCATGTTGTATGTACTCATATTGGGCATATTGTGTGTATGATTGAAATGCTCGGTATGAGTGGGATCCGACAATCTAGTTGTTTATCCTTGGCAGCCTTTCTTATGGGGAAATGTAGTCTAGTGTTCCTCAAGCCATAGTAGTCCGCTACAGCCCGGTTCACCGGGGTCCTGCTAGCCTAGCACTACTGTTCAGGACACTTGACTGGCCGGCATGTGTTTCACTTCGTTCCTATGTCTGTCCCTTCGGGGAAATGTCACGCGATGAGTTCCGGAGTCCTGTTAGCCCGGTGCTACAGCCCGGAATCACTCGCTGATGACCGACATGCTCGATGTGATTCATGTTTGCCTGTCTCCATAGGTCTGTGCCGCTTTGAGTTCACGACTAGCCATGTCGGCCCGGGTTCTCTGTCATATGGATGCTAGCGACACTATCATATACGTGAGCCAAAAGGCGCAAACGGTCCTGGGCCATGGTAAAGCGACACCGGTGGGATACCGTGCGTGAGGCCGCAAAGTGATATGAGGTGTTACCGGCTAGATCGATGCGGCTCGGAATCGGGGTCCTGACAGCGTTGGTATCAGAGCCGGACTGCCTGTAGGTTCGTTGAGCCAAATTGGTCGATGTCGAGTCTAGAAATGCTTTAGTTATATGTAGGGGAATTGATTGTGGGAGGGAACGTAAGGCTCTTTTACTCCTTTACCCTATGCCTCTGATCTGAGTCATTCTCTTCTCTTTCAACATGGGTTAAGGACTAGGCTCTCTTCTTCTATCAGGTTCACGTGTTACTAATCCGTAGTAGCTTATAGGATTGTTGTTACAAGTCCCAGTTCAGTTTCTACTATTCTTAGTATGTTGTTAATTGAATCAGAACCTTGATATGATGTTGTTGAGTGGTATTGTGAACTGTTGTGGATGCCTCAAATATTTTTCTGAGCATTTACAGCCGTTATACTGTCCAATTTTCCCCAGAAATTCTAATGTCTTTGCATTGTGGCTGTGCTTTCAGATGGCCAACCGTGCTCAGAACAAAGTGGTTCGCCTGACACGGTGCCTCGACGTGCCCGTCATACTGCTATGTTAGTCCGGGTAATGATCGAGACAGGTTACCGTTGGTATCCCAAATACACCATTGAAGAGCAATTCCGAGACTTTAATCAAAGCCAATATGTCTGCACCGTCAGGATATTTCCTTCTTATCCTGGATCTACAAGGCCCCTTCACTGTTCCTATGGACTCGGGGTTACTGTTGAGATGGCTGTGCAGGATGCTACCTATTCCATGATGACCATCATGCGAGTCCGGACTGGCCTGCTTCGGAACAACGACTTCCGTTACATGCCAGCTTCACTTCCGGGAGCGCAAGGGTATCTTCAGGCTATCTATGCTGACTCCACTCAGGAGGACTCATTAACTCGTACCATTGTCGAGATGCTCGAAGATAAGGACCGAGAGAATCGGGCCTTGAGGCTGGAGCTTTTCAATACCCGTGCGGATCATTGGGCTACATTGACTCGGTTTGCACCTGCGGTGCAAACTGGATGTATGGATACAAGGGATCTGTATCCTGTGAGATCTGCTTTGCCAGACATGGTGGATTGGCGTGATGTGGGAGGCATCACCCCACCCCGTAGTCCCCGCAGGCCACCGTTTGTTGGTTCAAGACCTCATCCTAGCCCCTATGGTCCACAGGCTCCTCAGGACCGTCTGTTCCCGGATGGTCACGTTGAACTTCCAGGCTATGGAGGTGACTTCTATGAGGACTACTACGGAGCTGTCTGAGTTAGTAGTAGTACCACTACTATTGTAGTAGTTGTATCTCCACTGTCCTGCGTGACTTGTGGAATATGACTTTGCGTGTAATCGATTCCGGAGGTGTAGACAAATAATGTATAGGAGCTTCGAATGCCTCCGATGAGATGTAACGTCTTTCATCATTGTTGTACTATAGCCTAGGCTTGTACTAAACTATGTATGATGTGTATGACCGTTGGTATATATATGGCAGTTTTATATTACCATGACATACGGATGAACATCTCTGCATTCCGTGTTATCCATTACATTCTGCACTTCCTTGCTAAGTTTGAGCCATTCTTGTCTAAACCGTTGTCTTGTTTTCTCCTAGGATGGTCAACACCCGCAGCAACCCTGCTGCCCCGGAGCAGGGGGATGCCAGTGCAACTAGAGGTGAAAATCTGCCTCACCCGCCTTCTCTGGCCAAAGTATTGCTGGAGGCGGAAAGAAACAAGCGTGAGACTAACCGCCTGCTGGAGCGGATTGAGCAGAACACTGCACGCCAACCGTGAAATGACTTGGTGTCAATTAATGACTTTATCAAGCTGTACCCACCAAAGTTTAACCATTCCCTCGAGCCCCTCGACACGGATGACTGGCTTCGCAGCATCACCCACAAGCTACGTTCTGCCAACGTAGCCGAAGCCGACAAGGTGACTTATGCTGCCTATCACCTCGAAGGCCCTGCTAGCCTTTGGTGGGAATACTTCGAAGCTATGCGCCCGGTCGGCCAAATCACTACTTGGGCTGAATTCAGTGAGGCTTTCCGTGAGCATCACATTCCGGAAGGTCTTATGGATCGCAAGAGGGAGGAGTTTTTCTATTTCACCCAAGGAAGGCTGACTATGGATGCTTATAGTCGTGAATTTGGGAATCTGGCACGTTATGCCCCTAAACAGGTATCTTCTGACGCTAAGAAGCAGGCAAGGTTCCGCAAGGGACTTAGCCCTGAGCTTCACCGCGATTTTCATCTGCATGAGTGCACCTCCTTTTAGAAGTTTGTCAATAAAGCCATCAGTGCTGAGACATGCCAGACTGATTATGACGCTTCACGCAAGCACTCCCATGTTTTGGCTCTTCATCCGGCTCTGGAGCTCAGAAGCGCCGGGTGTGGATTCCAAGCACGGCATTGCCACCCAGGTTCATTCCGAGGCCATCCTTTGAGGCGCCTCGTCCCAACTAGCAATTTGCACCGCCCAAGCCCTATGGTGGCCCCGCTGCTAATGCTGCTCCAGGCCCCAATGTGGTGACATGCTTTAAGTGTGGAGAGCCGGGTCACTATAGCCGAGAGTGTCCCCAGAACAACAACCCCAATCAAACTCGAAAGTCCGTTGGCCGTGGTAAGCCCGCGGGAAAAACATTCTATGCCAAGCCGGCCACCACTGCACGTGGCCATGTCAACTATGTTTTAGCCGAGGAGGCTCATGAGGATCCCAACGTCATCCTTGGTACGCTCCTTGTTAACTGCCATCCGTCATTTGTTCTTTTCGATACTGGAGCATCTCATTAATTCATATCCGAGAACTATGCTCGATTGCACAACACGACATTCTGTGACAGGCCCTCTACCATGGAAATTCAAACCCCTGGCTCTAGATGGCAAACTTCTAGAGTAAGACATGGGAACGAAATTCTTGTCGATAGACTTGTCTTCCTTGCATCCTTAATAGCTCTCAAGTCCTCGGACATAAACATCATCTTGGGTATGGACTTGATGTCAGCTCATTATGCTAAGATCGATTGTGCCACTAGAACCGTTCAACTTACTCACCCATCGGGCAAGACAGTCAATGTATTAACTCGAGTGGCCAGGCGCCAACTTTACTCCCTAAATGCCAACCCCCTTCCAAACCTTGAGGACGTTCCGGTAGTCCGAGACTTTCCAGATGTCTTTCCAGAAGAACTGCCAGGTGTTCCACCTGACAGGGATGTCGAGTTTGTGATAGACCTTGTTCTAGGAACCATTCCAATTTCTAGAAGACCCTACAAGATGGCACCCTTAGAACTAGCCGAGCTTAAGAACCAACTCGATGAGTCCTTGAAAAAGGGTTTCATCCGTCCTAGTTCCTCTCCTTGGGCTTGCCCCATCCTCTTCGTCATGAAGAAGGATGGAACGGATCCAATGGTTGTGGATTACCGACCCGTCAATTTGGTCACCATCAAGAACAAATACCCGCTTCCCAGGATCAATGATCTGTATGATCAGCTCGCTGGATCCTCAGTCTTTTCCAAGATGGATTTGAGGTTGGGTTACCATCAAATCAAAATCAGAAACGGGGACATTCCAAAAACGGCCTTTGTTACTCGTTATGGCCAATTCGAGTACACCATCATGTCCTTCGGTTTAACCAATGCCCCAGCTACCTTCTCTCGGTTAATGAACTCGGTCTTCATGGAGTACTTGGATAAATTCGTTGTAGTATACCTCGATGACATACTCATCTACTCCAAGAATGAAGAGGAACATGCCGAACATCTAAGGCTGGTATTGATGAAACTTCGAGAGCATCACCTTTATGCCAAATTCTCCAAGTGTGAATTTTGGTTGCCAGAAGTGACCTATCTAGGCCATGTAATCTCTGGTAAGGGTATTGCTGTCAATCCCAAGCGAGTTCAAGCCGTCCTTGATTGGACTCCACCTGAGACGGTTAAGCAAGTTTGGAGCTTCCTTGGTTTAGCGAGCTTTTGCCGCCGCTTCATCGAGAATTTCTCCAAGGTTGCTAAACCTCTAACTGAACTCCTCAAGAAAGATAAAAAGTTTGAGTGGACTCCACAGTGCGAGTTCAGCTTTCAGGAACTGAAAAGATGCCTGACATCTGCTCCCGTACTGGTACCACCAGATTTCTCCAAGGACTTTATTATCTATTGCGACACCTCGCGACAAGGACTAGGTTGCATACTCATGCAAGATCGTCAGGTAATTGCCTATGCTACACGGATATTACACCCACATGAGGAAAATTATCCCACACATGATCTAGAGCTGGCAGCTGTAGTCCATGCACTTAAAACTTGGCGACATTACCTCCTCGGTAATCGTTGCGAGATCTTCACCAATCACCAAAGCTTGAAATATATCTTCACCCAACCAGATTTGAATCTCAGGCAAATACGTTGGGTTGAGTTGATCTCGGATTACGACTTAGGAATAACTTACGCCCCGGGCAAAGCCAATGTCATGGCTGATGCACTAAGTCGTAAATCCTATTGTAACAACCTGATGTTACAACAAAGTCAACCACTTCTCCATGACGAATTTCGTAAGCTTAATCTTCACATTGTTCCTCGAGGATTCCTATCTACCCTAGTGGCGAAACCTACCCTTACAGATCAGATCATCAAGCGACAGAAGGTAGATCCGGGAATTTGCCGTATTAAGAGAAACATTAAGAAAGGAGTCGCGAATTGTTTCTCCATTGATGATGAAGGTGTCGTATACTTTGGAAATCGCCTAGTGGTTCCAAAGGCATGAAACCTGAGGTGGCTGATCCTTAAGGAAGCTCATGAATCCCCTCTCACCATTCATCCCAGTAGTACTAAAATGTATCAAGACCTATGCGAGAGGTTTTGGTGGACTAGGATGAAGAGAGAAATCGCTCAATACATTGCTAATTGCGACATTTGTCGTCGTGTTAAAGCAGAGCATCAATGGCCTGCTGGAACCCTTCAACCTTTGGCTATTCCTGAATGGAAATGGGATAAAATCAGTATGGATTTCATCACCGGGTTTGCCAGGACCAAGAGAGGGAATAATGCCATCTTCGTCGTGATCGACCGACTTTCCAAAGTAGCCCATTTCCTACCTGTTCGTGAGAGTATCACCGCTAGCCAGCTAGCCGAATTATACATCTCCCGAATAGTGTCTCTTCATGGTGTCCCATTGGAAATTAACTCAGACCGTGGGAGTCTCTTCACCTCTCGATTTTGGGAAAGTTTCCAAAATGCTATGGGGACTCATCTCTCCTTTAGCACCGCCTTCCATCCTCAATCAAGTGGTCAAGTAGAGGGAGTCAATCAAATTCTAGAAGATATGCTCCGAGCTTCTGCTATCTCGTTCGGAATTAGTTGGGAGAAATGCCTTCCATTCGTGGAGTTTTCTTATGACAATAGTTATCAAGCTAGCTTGGGCAAAGCTCCTTTCAAAGTTCTCTATGGACGAAAATGTCGAACGCCTCTTAACTGGTCAGAATCCGGGGAAAGACAACTCTTTGGCCCGAATATGATTCAGGAAGTAGAAGAGCAGGTTCGCGTTATTCGTGAGAAATTGAAAACAGCCCAATCTCGTCAAAAGAGTCAATATGATCGTAAACATAAGCCTATGACTTATGAAGTCGACGGGAAGGCTTACCTTCGGGTTACTCCATTAAAGGGAACCCATCGTTTCGGTATTAAAGGCAAATTGGCTCCTCGTTACATTGGACCCTTTCGCATTCTTGCCAAACGAGGAGAAGTTTCCTACCAATTGGAACTACCTCCGCATCTTTCCAGAGTTCATGGTGTCTTCCACGTTTCTCAACTCAGGCGTTGCTTCACGGATCCTAGCCTTGGAGTGGACCACGAAACGCTTGATCTACAAGATAACCTCTCCTATCGGGAATATCCCGTCTGTATCCTTGTTCAGGAGTTGCAAATAGTTTCTGGTTTTTGTAGGTTACGTGTTGGAGGCCGTGCGTATCGCTGACCATAGGGGTGGGCTATGTTGCGGTAGATACACCATGGCCTGGTATGCCGGGCGCCCGTTTGGCGTCTCGGGACCTTGTTCACATCGTTCGGGCCGTATGTGGAAACCTCGGCCGGAGTCCCTGCTGATGGAACCTGGATAGGCGATAAACCTGGACTAGAGACTTAAGTGTTTAGGTAGGCCGTGGCCGACACCCTCGCTGGGCTTCCGCTTGAATGTTGCCGAGTACATGTCGTGTAAATGGCGGTAAGTGGTGAAAGCGTGTATGATGAAGTACACCCCTGCAGGGTATAAAACTATTCGAATAGCGCGTCCGCGATAAAGGACTACTTGTTTGCCAATACAGTTCATAGACAAGTAAATGGATACTACTAAAAGACTCAAGATAAGTGTGAGTACCGAGGATGGCCCTCTTGTAGGATGACGAGGGAGGATCCCCGGTGGAGTATTGTGTGGTGAATAGTGGACTCGTGTGCGAAAACTATTTTACTAGTGAAGTTCCATAGGATAGCTTAGCCAAGAGTCAAAGCTGGCTTGCTGCATTAACCCCACCACCTTCTTGAGAATGAGCATGTATAGTAGGTTCAGATGTAAGACATACTGAGTACGTTGTACTCATGTTTGCTTATTTATTGTTTTCAGACGATAACACTGCCCCCTCCGATGGGTTTTATGTAGTCCTTGATGTCAACGAGTGACTAGCCACCAGGTGGTGATCCTGGCCATGGAGGGCCCTATGTAGATAGACAGGCTTCGAGTAGCCTTCTTTCTTTCTAGTGTCTGTACTCAGACCGGTTGCTTCCGCATGTGCATGTATGATTGTATGACTTGAGTGTCTGTTCATGTGACCCCTATCTGTATGAACATGTTATGTATGGCTCTCTGGAGCCTTTAAATAAAGTACTTGAGTTGTAGAGTTTTGTTGTGATGCCATGTTGTATGTACTCATCGGGCATATTGTGTGTATGATTGAAATGCTCGGTATGAGTGGGATCCGACAATCTAGTTGTTTATCCTTGGCAACCTTTCTTATGGGGAAATTTAGTCTACTGTTCCTCGAGCCATAGTAGTCCGCTACAGCCCGGTTCACCGGAGTCCTGCTAGCCCAGCACTACTGTTCAGGACACTTGACTGGCCGGCATGTGTTTCACTTCGTTCCTATGTCTGTCCCTTCAGGCAAATGTCACGCGGAGACTTCCGGTGTCCTGTTAGCCCAGTGCTACAGCCCGGAATCACTCGCTGATGACCGACATGCTCGATGTGATTCATGTATGCCTGTCTCCATAGGTCTGTGCCGCTTTGGGTTCACGACTAGCCATGTCGGCCCGGGTTCTCTGTCATATGGTTGCTAGCGACACTATCATATACGTGAGCCAAAAGGCGCAAACGGTCCCGGGCCATGGTAAGGCGACACCCGTGGGATACCGTGCGTGAGCTCGCAAAGTGATATCAGGTGTTACCGGCTAGATCAATGTGGCTTGAAATCGGGGTCCTGACAAAACCACTGTCCTCTAACCATCCAACCACATGTTGGTTAGCACGACAAAATGTATGTGGTGACTGTGATGAGCTTATTTTGAAGTCTAGTGACCATATCGTGCTTTCGCTTCAAATACAATGACTGTATGTGTCGTCAACAAAATACTGAGCACGCATCAAATGCAAAGTCCGTCAGTGTCATCAACAAAATATGGAGACGTATCGTGAGCTAGATACCGTTGTACTATTGTATATGCTTATTTTCTTAGTGGTCGATTGCGTGTGTGGTGTGGTGGGCACATCATTTCTAGTTGTGGTGGGTCAACATGAAGATTCATGGGTCGGTTCCATCCTATGCCACATATAGGTTGGACCGAGACGTGTTATACGAAGACCCATGTGGAGGACTCGGCGTACAACACGAATGTCACACCCTAGCTAGTCCATGCATTAGAGTGTGCATCATGTTTACTTTCATCGGAAACTTGAAATGGGGAAGGCAGAACCCCCAGCACCCCCCTTAAATCAACTAGGGTTTACTGAAAATAATTTCAATGAACCTGAAATGCCTTCTAAAATGTTCACCCTCTTTGCCTTGGGTTGGAACCTCTGGGAAAATAGGTGCACATTTTTCTAGGTCAACAGAAGGTCACTGATTTAAATCATAAATAATTGAATTTGGGCATTTAAATGCTATTAAATAATTTAAGTGCTCAAATAATGCTGGAAATAATTGTTTGCTATTAGGAATAATCCCAATAGGGCCCACAAATATTTTTAGGATTTTAAAAAGTGCCTACGTATTTTAAATAAAGCCCTAAAGCTACAGAAAAATAGAAAGGGAATCAAAAATCAAAAAAAAAGGAGAAGAAGCTTACCTGGCGCCACCCACCAGGCCCACCTGCCGGCCCAGCCCAGCTACCGCGCCAGCGAGCAGCTTGGCTTGGCCAGGCAGGCAGGCAGGTGCTCGACGGTGGCACCAGCACGCGCCACGTAGCTGGCTGCCGTCCTGCTTCCTCCCCTCGCAGCCCTGCTGGCCTGGACAGGCTCCACATCGCCGCCTCGACCCCCTGGACACGTTCACTCGCCCCCTGCCTCTCTCTTTCGCTCCCCTCCGCCATGACCGACGCTGCTGAGCTCGCGCCACCGTGAAACCCCCGTCCACCGACGTCCCCGTGATGCACCACCGTGTCCATCCTCTCCGCCGTCATCAACTCCTTCGAGCAGCCAAGCCCCGAGCGCTCACATGCTCTGCAACGTCTTCTTCGACCTCGTCTTCACCGAGCCTCGCCGGAGATCCCCTTCCACGTCGCTGCCGCATCAACTCGTCCCCGACCGCGCCGTCTACCTCTTCGTGATCGCCATGAGCTGCTGCACCTCCCCAACCTCTCCGTTCCTCTTCTCGTGCACCACAACGAGCACACGAAGCTCACCCGCACCCGCCACCGTGGAGCTCGTCGCCGACGTGTCTCCGGCCCAACACCGGCCACGCCACCTAGTCTAACCACTCCACCGCATCCCTAGGGGCACAACGCACCTCACAACACATCCTGCCGTGCCCCGTAGCCTCGGGCCCGTTTTTACCCGACTCCGGCGACCGCAAGGCTCATTGCCGGCGACGTTTCCGGCCACCCCGAGCCCAACCACCACCACCAAACGCCGCGGTTTGTCCCCAGCTACCCGTAGCTGCTCTCCACGCACCAAATGGTACCCTGTGGGCGATTTCCGCAGCGCGCCACCGCGTCTGGCCTCGCCGGCGGCTAAACGCCGGCAGGCTTTGACCCACTGACCGGCGAGGTTGACCTGCTGATGTGGGTTGACTCCCCCCCTCTCTCACCGACATGCGGGCCCCGCCCGGCTAATTACCCTGTTAGTGCTAACTAAATAGGTTAGTTTAATTAGTATAGTCACTGACTAGTGGGCCCCGCCTGTTAACTAGGCTAACTAAGCGTGGTTAGTGCACAGAGACACTGACCAGGGGGCCCCACCAGTCAGGTTTGACCTGGTTGGCGCCTTTGACTTGCTGACGTCACCCTGACGCATTGCTGACGCAGTAATTGTTTTTCTAGAATTATTTTTATTCAGGAAATTCCAGAAAATAGTTCAAACTTCAAAAATTCATAGAAATTCAACCATAACTCCAAATGAGATAAATTATATATGAAAAATTATCAGAAAAATTCAATCTATCCATTTGTAATGGTTTCATGCATGACAAAACAAGTTTACCTTGATGTTTAAGCAGAATAAGGAAATGCCCTATAAATGCCATAATTAATGAGCTAATATTTGAATCTTGGATTCAAATGAGTTCATCCCTTTTTGTTTTAGCTTGCATTAGGCCAAAACACATTCATATTGCCATGTCATAGCATGCATCATATTGTTGCATATCGTCATGTGTTGATTGTGCTCGGTTGTGTTCTTCGTGGTAGGTTCTGCCTCCGAGGATATTCACGATTATCCAACTGAAGGGCAGTATCCTGTTACCACTCCATCAGGCAAGCAACCATTGATCATTCCGATACAACCCATGTTCTCGCTCCTGCTCTTGTTTACTGCATTAAGACAACACGATTCAAACTGCTGTGTGCTACGGTAGTTGAACCCTTATCCTCTGCATGACCTGTCATTGCCACAGTAACTAGATGAAACCCACTAGCATGTGTAGGAGCTGATTGAGCCATGTTTTGTGATTCCTACCTTGCTATGCCTGCTATGCTTAGAGTTGTGTCAGGTCTGGTTCATCTGGGTGATGGGCTAGAGTGAAATGCTTGTGTCGGTTATATGTGGGGTGTGTTGAACATGTTTTGGTAAAGGTATCGATGAGAGGCCATGTAGGAGTACATGGTGGGTTGTTTCATTCAGGCCGTCCCTAAGAACTGAGATATGTATGCGTGATTTAAGATTCAGCTACTACCACACATTGGGCCCTGAAATATGACCCCGCTCGACTTACTGACCTCTCTCGCCTCAGTCCAGGAGTTGCAACTAGTTTCTGGTGTTTGTAGGTTATGTGTTGGCGGCCGTGCGTAGCGCTGACCCTAGGGGTGGGCTATGTTGCGGTAGATACACCGTGGCACGGTGTACCGAGTAACCCGTTCGATGTCTCGGGAACCCTGTTCACATCGTTCGGGGCCGTTGAGGACACCCCGGCCGGATTTCCTTGCGGATGGAACCTGAATAGGCGATAACCCTGGACTAGAGACTTGTGAGGTTAGTCAGGTCGTGGTCTACACCCACGTCGGTTTTCGCTTGAAGTCTGCCGAGCACATTTCGTGTGCAGACGCTAAGTGGTGGAAACATGTGTGACGAAGTACACCCCTGCAGGGTATAAAACTATTCGAATAGCCGCGTCCGCGGTAAAGGACTACTTGGTTGCCTATACAGTTCATAGACAAGTTAATGGATACTACTAAAAGACTCAAGATAAGTGTGAGTACCGAGGATGGCCCTCTCGCAGGATGACGAGGGAGGATCCTCGGTGGAGTATTGTGTTGGTGAGTAGTGGACTCGTGTGCGAAAACCATTTTACTAGAGAGGTTCCGTAGGATAGCTTAGCCACGGGTCAAAGCTGGCTTGCTGCATAACCCCACCACCTTCTTGAGAATGAGCATGTATAGTAGGTTCTGATGTAAGACTTGCTGAGTACCTCTATACTCATGTTTGTTTAGTATTGTTTTCAGACGACAACACTGCCCCCTCCGATGGGTTTTATGTAGATCTTGACATCGACGAGTGACTAGCCACCCAGGTGGTGATCCCGGCCATGGAGGGCCCTATGTAGATAGACAGGCTTTGAGAAGCCTTCTTTCTTTTTAGAGTCTGTACTCAGACTAGTTGCTTCCGCACGTGATTGTATGCTTGTATGACTTGAGTGTCGGGTCATGTGACCCCTATCTGTATGAACATGTTATGTATGGCTCTCGGGAGCCTTAAAATAAAGTACTTGAGTTGTAGAGTTTTGTTGTGATGCCATGTTGTATGTACTCATATCGGGCATATTGTGTGTATGATTGAAATGCTTGGTATGAGTGGGATCCGACAATCTAGTTGTTTATCATTCGCAGCCTTTCTTATGGGGAAATGTAGTCTAGTGTTCCTCGGGCCATAGTAGTCCGCTACAGCCCGGTTCACCGGAGTCCTGATAGCCCAGCACTACTGTTCAGGACACTTGACTGGCTGGCATGTGTTTCACTTCGTCCCTATGTCTGTCCCTTCAGGGAAATGTCACTTAGCCCAGTGCTACAGCCCGGAATCACTCGTTGATGACCGACATGTACGATGTGATTCATGTATGCCTGTCTCCATAGGTCTGTGCCGCTTTGGGTTCACGACTAGCCATGTCGGACCGGGTTCTCGGTCATATGGATGCTAGCGACATTGTCACATACGTGAGCCAAAAGGCGCAAACGGTCCTGGGCCATGGTAAGGCGACACCCGTGGGATACCGTGCGTGAGGCCGCAAAGTGATATGACGTGTTACCGGCTAGATCGATGTGGCGTGGAATCGGGGTCCTGACAACGAAGCTACCAGAGTCGCGGAGGACTCTATCCCCACTGGTGATAAGCCAATTATATATGATTCGTAACCCTAGGCCCTTAGTATGTTATACAAGCTTGGGGGCTAGTTCATCGATAGTATATACACGCGCACAATGCCTGGTATTCACGTGTACTTTGTACACACACCATATCACTAATATACAATACCAGTAGTAGGCTCTTTCTTCAACTGCAATTGAATTCTAGCATGTGCATGTGTTTATTTCATATTATCAATCCATAGAGTGAGAGCGGTTTGAAATACAGGCAATGGATGCTTTTGCAATTCATATATAAACATTAATTAATGCACTCCATGTTGTTAGTGTGAAGCACTTTATACATTTGTCACTTGCATGGATACATTCCAAATTGCTAGCTATGAAATAGAATACATGTCGAATTCAACATAAAGGGGGTTTCGAAGATTCGAATTCATAGGAAGTGCATTCATCTATTTGAACCCGAGATAATGGCATTTGTAAATCACATGTAAAAGGGGGCATCAATCTTTGTTGTGAGTTTGAACATGCTATATATATTCATACGCATATCTAACTTTTTTTGCAACCAAGGAGATTATATCTGGAACCATGCATGAACTGAGGTAAGTTGCATATTTTTTAATATATACTCGCGTACAATGTATATTCAAATGTACCCCCTCCATTCCAAAATAATCGTAGCTTTAGGATTTTCAAGAGTAAAGATTTGTGAAGTTTGACAAATCCTGAAAATTCAATTCAAGAGAACCGAAAATGTTAAAGCCTTCTTTGGTTCATAGGATAGGTATTTTATAGGAATAGGAAAATCATAGGAAGTGAGATGACATGCATGTCAATTCCTATAGAGAAAGAGATGTCATTCGGTGCATAGGATAGGATTTTTTCCATTGAGTCTAGGCTAATGTTTTTTTCCTCCAAAACGTGAAGGATTGATTCCTATCCTACATAGGAATAGGAATCCTTTCCTACAGACCAAAGGGCTTCAAAGTAATTTTTCCTTTGCAAATCCTATCCTATAGAATTCCTACAAAAATCCATTGAGTCTATGCTAATGCTTCTGCTCCCAAATATTGAACAAAGCGCCCAATAGGCCTCTGGTCACCCGAAACTGCGCGAGACTAATGTTTTGGTGGTAGGAAATTACTGTCCTGACTCTGGCCCGTGTAGCCTATCGGCCCGATGTCCAAAGGTCTAAACCGGGGTAGGTTTGTAACTTCACCAAGACGCCAGGGAAGCATTCATACGTCGTGGGCGCCTACACATGCGCTCGGCCGAAATCTATCCCGCCACATTTGGGACACCTGACATGACTGTCCTACCCCAACCCGCAATATGTCCGAAATTTTAGATGGGGGTAAAGTTTGTAACTTTCCCCAAATTTCAAACAAGCGCGTCTCAAACCGAAACATTGTTCCCCCTTAGTTCCCCGCCTCCCTCTGTTTCCCCATTCATACTCTGTGGGGGCGAAAACGCCCTCTCCACCAGCCATGAAACCCTAGCCTCCTCCGTCCTCCACCCCATAGCGGCCAATCCACCGCCGCCCTCCTCCATCACGCCGGAGACGGTACCCCGACGTCGTCGTCCAAGGCAACCGCAACCGCATTGCCCTCAAGGACTTAGCAGCTGAAGCCGAGGCAGAGTTGCCTCCACGACACCGACGGCGACGTGCACCGTACCAGAACCACTCCGACCACGCCGTCCTACGCCTCACTGCTGCAGCTCCACTGTCGCGACCGTCCACCGCGCCGGAGCTGTTCCTGCTACGCTGTCGTTCGCTGCCTCGGATCTGCTTCCCCGTTGCCGATAGACGGCCACCACACCACACCCAACAACTTGGCCATGGGTTCGTCCAAGGCCGCACCGTCCTCCACAACTTCTGGTTTCCGGTGAACAACAAGAAGATCGTCGGAAAAATAGAAGGAGGACACAACACTGCCAGCAGAAAGAGGTACTCCTCTTCCCTTATTCATGCAAATCTTATGTCTCCGCTCACACCGTATTCATCCCATGAAAAAACTAGTTGAGTGCTTCTTACTGCATCTCCTGTGTGATACTAAATGCACAAGGTTTCCTCCATTTTACTATTTCACCTTTGCTAGAGGTCAGTAGCCCGCCTGGATGTCAATTCAGGGTCAGTCGAACCGTAATTAAAAGAAGCAGCCCCTGCTTAGGCATGCGGAGCACCTAGTCCGCCTGTTCCCCGGGGAAGCGGCGCATCGGTGTCTATCATAGGGGTGTGGGGCGCAGGAGCTGCTTGCACCCGATCTGGAGGTCGGCGGGGCTTGAATGGATGGCCGGAGGGCGGTGCCAAGCACAGAGGTACGGTGAGGTCGAGGGGAGGGCGCAGGCAGGGGAGGAATACTGGGCCGATGGTCGCTGGCGTTTCGAGGAAGATCATCAACACTGACTCGCTGGAGGTAGATGAAGGCGATCTGCCCGTTCTTTGTACATCGGACGGTGCAGAAAAAATGGACTGACCTATTTGCTTTCAGTCGGCTGTTATTTTCATAGAATCATGTAGTAATTTAGTGTGCCATGCATGTTGTAGAGCTATCATATGTCTCCCATCATTTATTTTTCACCGACTTACTATCTGCTACCTTTACACTGTACTAATTGTGCACACACTTCACCCATACTCACACTATTGTTTTTTATGCATGGGTATTTCAGACTGTGACGCAGTGTTGATGAATGCAGAAAAGAAAAGACAAAAGTCGCTCCAGTGTAATTTGAAGATAAGCACTAAGCATTCCAGCGCTCTAACAGGTGCAGTGTCACCAGTTGGAGACAGTAAACTTAGCTCTGCATTTGATGATCTCAATTGCCACACACAACCATCCCAGGTGCTTGCTTTAACTTTGCGCTGTCAAATGTGGTTGCATGTTGCATATGGTGTCTAGCTTGTATTGCTTACAATTTGTTTAAATTGCATCTGCTTACTTTACACATTATACCTTTGATAATGACATGCCTTCCTGTTTTTGATACATACTACATATGTCTATTAACCATGTTCATACATCAAACTAATGCTCTTTTGTATCCCTCGTCAATCACTTATGATGAGACAGTCACCCGAGTGGGTTTTTGTGAGACGCCATACTCGTTTAAAGAGTGCAATGTCATCCTCCCCACATGATTCTCAACAAACAGCAAGGCTAAATGAAGATAGTCAACATAGCTCTCTAGTTGATCACCGCAATTCCCCCACACCACCATCGCAGGTGCTTGCTCTTACTTGGCGGTGTGATATGTAGTGTTCGTCTTACATGAAAGTAGTGTTCGTCAGTATCATGCATCAATGAGTTCTGAAGAGCAAATTTTATTCCTTTTTCTTGTGGGTTTGACTTGACAAGGCAAAATCAATAAAGAGGAAGCAGAAGAGTAAGGAAGGGAAGATGGTGGTCCTCTGCAGCAAGGTAAACGGAGCATCTGTACCGATTGTCCTTGTACTGATAGTGCATTACAAGGTCCAAGTCTCCGCTCCCCTACTCCACCATCCAAGGTGCTTGCTCTAACTTGGCAGTGTGATATCTGGTTGCATGTTGCATATGGTGTCTAGCTCATATTGCTCCTAATTAGTGTAAACTGCATCTGCTTAGCTTACACATGATACATGTGAATATGACACGCTTTCCTGTTTTTGGAACATACTATATCTTATGATAAGGCACCTTTTAGTCGCCAATGTGATATTGGTTGTGTCTTGCATATGATTTCTAGCACGTACTGCTTCTAATTTGTTGAAATGCCATACAGTTTGAACTTGGCAAAGTGATATGGGTTGCATCTTTTATATGGTGTCTAGCTTGCAGTGCTTCTAATTTGTTGAAATGCCTTCTGCTTAGTTACCACATCATAGGTGTGAATATGTCACACCATCCTGTTTTTAATACATAATCCATCCTCGCATCATGTGTTCGCCTTTCATCCGAGTAGTGTTCGTCAGTATCATGCATGAATGAGTTCTGAAGAGCGAATTTTATTCCTTTTTCTTATCGGTTTGACTTCACAATGAAAAATCATTACAGCTGAAGGAAATTAATCCGGTACTGGATGATGGTGGTCCTTCGGAGCAACTCAAACAGGGGGGTCTCTACAGATTCTACTCCGCCATCCTCCCAACAAGATTCGCCAGACAACACAATGCTGGACAGTCAACGTAGCTGTGTGGATGATGAGCACATCTCCCCTACTCCACCATCATAGGTGCTTGCTCTAACTTGACACTATTATATGTGGTTGCATGTTGCGTATGATGTCTAGCTTGTATTGCTTCTAACTTGAATTGCATCTGCTTACTTTACACATAATGCCTGTGAATATGACACGTGTTCCTGTTTCTAGAACATATGTGTACATGATGAGCACATCTCCCCTACTCCACCATCACAGGTGCTTGCTCTTACTTGGAACTGTTATACGTGGTTTCGTTTTCCGTATGATGTCTACTTGTGTATTGCTTCTGATTATGTTGAATTGCATCTGCGTAGCTTACAACTTATACCTGCAACGATCACTTACCCATAAGACACATTTAACTTGGGACTGTGATGTAGGTTGCATCTTGCATTGTCTGTTAGCTTGTACTGCTTCTAATTTCTGGAAATGGCACTTACGACGAGACACTTTTTACCTGATAGAGTGATATTGGTTGCATGTTCATATGGTGCCTAGCTTTCACTTCTTCTAATTTTGTTGAAATGCCTTCCGCTTACTGTTTTTTCATACATATTCCATCCTCCTATCGTACGTGTGAATATGACACGCTGTCTTTTTTGTATATATTCCATCCTCCTATCCTGCACTTGCCTTACATCAAAGTAGTGTTCGTCTGTATCATGCATAAACCAGTTATGCAGAGCCAATTTTATTCATCTTCTTGTGGTTTTGACTTCATAAGGCAATATCAGAAAATAGGAAGGAAAAGAGTAAGTTAGGGGATGTTGGTGGTCCTCCGCACCGAGCAAACAGAGACTCTCTAGATTTGCCACTGCTACTGCTAATGAAGTTGAAGTCCCAAGTCTACATGATGAGTTCATCTCCCGTACTCCACCATCGCAGGTGCTTGCTCTAAGTTGACAGTGTGATAATTGGTTTCATGTTGCATATGTTGTCTAGCCAGTATTTCTTCTATTTTGATTAAATTGCACCTGCTGAGTTTATACGTTATACATGTGCATATGGTATGGCTTTCTGTGTCTAGAATACACTGCATCTATCTATCATACCATGTTCTTACCGCTGTTGTGTATCCCGCATCAGTCACTCGTGATTGGACGCTTTTAACATGGCAGTTTGATAGTGGTTGCATCTTGCATTGATTTCTATGTTGTACTGCTTCTAATTTTTTGAATTGCTACTCGTGACAAGACACTTTTAACTTGGTAGAGTAATATTGGTTGCATCTTTCATATGGTGTCTAGCTTGCATTACTTCTATTTTCTTGAAAATCCTTCTGCTTAGTTTGCACATCATAGTTGTGAATATGTCATGTCGTCCTGTTTTTCTTACATATTCCACCCTCATACGGTTGTCTTGTATCAAAGTATTGCTTGTCTGTATCATGCATCAATGAGTTCTGAAGAGTGATTTTATTCTTTTGTGTTGTGGGTACAGCTTGACATGGCAAAGTCAAAAAAGAGCAAGGAAAATAATATAGTAGGGAATGCTGTTACTCGTTGGGTGAAACGGAAAAGGTTCTGCTGTCGAGATTCTGCTGGTACTTATAGTGTAGTCGAAGGTCCAAGTCCACCGGCGCAATCTACAAGCACAGTATCACCTGATCCACCACCTGCAGCATCCGCTTCAACTGTACCAGCATCTCAACCAGTTACTCGTTCATTTGCTCCGGAATTGGCCAGTTCCCAAGCTGCCTTCACTCCTAACACTACTTCCGAAGGACTGCTGACACAATAGGACTTGGCAAGATCAGATGAACCTCATGAGCATCAACACCAAGACGGTACCTGACCGAGTCAAGTTGCAGTTGCATGCTCCTTTGTATGTACTCTCACAGTTTGATGTACACTAACACTTTCCATATTCGTTGTTGAACTAGCACCATGACGCAAGCGGAAACATACATCAGGGATAATGCTTGACAGATTAACAAAATCTAAAGAAGGAAGAATGGAGATCCATTTTTAGGCAGGTTTCAAAAGGACACGTGATGCAACAGAGTCAGCCAAGTTAGTATCAAAGGAAGCCGTTGCCGTTAGGTGTCATGCACGTATCCTCCCAACATGCATCCAGTACAGGAATGAGAAAGACAATACCCAGTTTAACACCTTCTTTGACCATTTATCCGTAAGTAATGTTATTCATCACAATTAGTAATATTGTCTTGCTCTGTCCCATACTTTCTAGCTTCCTCCTAATAAGACTCACATTCTTTTTTCAACAAATGAGGTTCAAGTTAGATCCGAAAGATGATGGAACTAGACAAGCATGCACTCATGTTTTTAAGTCTGCTCTGTGACAGTATCGGTACCACCTTAGAAAATCTCACTTTGAAGGTAGGCTAGCAATGAAATCTCCCAAACATCTTCAGTGGAATATATGACAGATGAAGACTGGACAACCCTTGTTAAACACTGGTCTGATCCAAAGTATCAGGTAGGCTATATGTATTTGATCAGACCAGATATTGAACTTGTATTTATGTATGTGCCTTACAAGTGTATCTTCTTCTAGGCTAACTGTTTGAAGAACAAAACCAACCGTTCTAAAGTGAAATTCCAACAGAGCACAAGATCTCATAGCTATATTGCACACTGCGAGGCTCTTGTAAATAGCTGCTACTTCCTTCTTTTTTGTGCCATATTATCGTATCTATATTGACTTGTTCCAAATACAGAGGAAATCCCGTGCGGACCAAAAAGAACCTGAACCGAATGCAGTGCAAATCTTCAAGGATTGCCACACCAGCAAGATGAAGGGCATGAGCACACCAGTTCAAGCCGCTGTTGTAAGTCCTTACTCCTCCTGCCTTGAACTCATTGGTACTGTGATGTGTTCATTTAACTACTTGGTTTGCAGCCAATGTCAGTTACTCTGTTCACTTTTATTCAAAGTTGTCTTAACGTATCATTTCACCTTACATGGTTTAAAAGAGATGAAGGATATTCTTTTGGTCTTGATCTGTAATCTAGTTGTTATGTTCACGTGCGCACACAATGATAAAATAGCCTATTTGTTTTATATCTGTTTGCCCATGATATGAATGATGTCATACTATGTTCATCCTACTTTAAACCATGTCTCTTTATCCTTAGATGTCAACGAATGTGAGGAAATAGACAATACAGTAGGCATGCTACATGGACATATGTTCCGAAAGTGATTTTATTATGTAGTTGGCACTACAATACATGCTAATGTATTACAGTAGTTCACCAAAATAAGTTATGTATAAACATTTAACCTACTTTGTTTGTTTTTGTCTCATTAGTAACTTATCTGGTACACTAATCTACAAGTTCAAACTTTCAGGAAGCTATGGAACAAATGATTGAACAGCCACAACCACCTGAAGGTGACGTGGCTACTATAGGCACAATGTCACCTCTTGCTGCAGTGCGTCAGTATCTCTCCACTAACAGTGCAAAAAGCACCTTCCTGCGTAATTCTAGGTTGGTTGTCAAGGTAACCTCGTCCAAATCGCCTACTAAACAAAATCTTCCTGCTAGACAGAGTGATATATCTGTGCTCCAGACACAAGTCCAATCCCTAATGGACGTTGTTTCAGAAACAAGAATAGTGGTTGAGAAATGTCGTCAAGATATGAATGGTTTTGAAACCAGACTATCAGACATTTGCTTCGTTGTTCAAGAGCAATGGCGGAAAAAAGGTGGAGATCATGCTGCTCCATCAGATTCTACAGCCTAAAACATTAGCACTCAGGTCAAATGATCTGTGCTTCTATACATCTGATGGTGCTTTTATCTGGAAGGACTGTAAACTTTATGGTTGGAATTTATTTTGTTCAACAGGCCTTTTGTTGTATGGTTGGAATTTATTTTGTTGTGATACAACATTTATGATGCTGCCTCAGGCTGCAGTAATTGCGACGCTATTTTTGTATAGTGTAGGTTTATCTTAGTAATGTATTCGGCCGAAACCTTCGTAGGAGCCAAACATGCCAGCATTCGTCGGGCCCATTCCAATTGGGCTAAAAACGATTACGGGCCGAAATTGGCATGTAGCCCACTAAAAATATCTGGGCCTAAATCAGCATAAGCTTTCATATTTATCTGGTAGACCTGTGCCTGTAGTGGGCCTTTTACAGGCCTAAATATAATTTGGGCCCTTAGTAAAAATAGGCCGTTTACAGGTGTAAATATCTCGAGCCCATAAAATACAAGGGCCTTTAATAGACCGAAAGTGATATTGGGCCCTGATTGTGCCAAATAACGCACTGGACTTTAACAGGACGAAATTCGAACGGGCCGTAAATGCACCAACCTAATACACGGGCCTTTAACAGGCCGGAACTTCGGTCAGGCTAGATTATCGTCATCTTTATATGGGTCGTTAATGGGCCTGATATGACGTTGGGTCACATATGGCCCATGGTTTACGTCCGGCGTTAACAGGCCAAAAATGACAACAGGCTGAAAGTGGCCCAAAGCTATAGCGGGCCTCTAACAGGCCGAATGTCAGACATGGCCGAATGTGACCCAAATCCTTCACGGTCGTTTATGGGCCAAAAGTTTTGATGGCCTGTAAATGGGCTCAAATGAAGCCAGACCTTTAACAGGCCGGAAATAAGCCGAGTCGTAATTCGGCCCAATAACTTAGCGGACTGTTAACGGGCCAGAAGTGACCATGGGCCGCATTGATGACAAGTTTAGGACACGCCATTGACGGGTCGATTTGACAGAGAATGCTGGGTCTTTAGCTGGGCCGGCCCATTATGGTCGGCAGAATCTAGTGGGCCTTTAGCTGGGCCGGCCAATTGTGGTCTGCAAAATCTTGTGGGCCTTTAGCTAGGCCGGCCCATTATGGTCTGCAAAATCGTGTGGGCCTTTAGTTGGGCCGGCCCATTATGGTCCGCTAAATTTTGTGGGCCTTTAGCTGGGCCGGCCCATTACGGTCCGCTAAATCTTATGGGTCTTCGGTTGGGCCGGCCCATTTAATCTTTATGGGCCACTTTTGGGCCGGTCCACGTGTCAACATATCATAGGCCCATCTCGACCGTTGGATGAGTGACACTTGTGCCAACATGGAGCTGATGCGTGGATCCGTCAGCCAATGAGAATTTTACACATGGAAAATCGGCATTGGTCGTGGCTTTTAACGGGTTATCGGATCCAAAATCCGACCCGATAGCTTAATGGCGTTTCGTTATGGTGGACGCCACATGTCAGTCACCCTTGATGAAAGCACTTCTGTGACGCGTGATTTATCGTCATGGAAGTGGATGCTTTCGTGATGATAATTTTGGCAATGTCATGGAACACTTCTACGACAGCACAGGTATGACTATCTTGATTCTGTCATAAATCTGTCATGGATGTACATGCATGACAGAAAACGCGACCTACTGTGACAAACACGTATCATCACGGAAATGTAATTTTTTGTAGTGCTCATAGTTTTCTTGTCACTAGAGTTGGAATTTTGCCGGGACTGTATATGTGTTGAATGGCAGAAACATAGTGTCGGGTCTGCAAGGGACTGAAGATAATCCACCACTTTTGAATTTGTCTCCGCATCCGTATGCTTTGCCATACTATACTATCATGCAGCAGGCCAGGATTAATGAGTTGGAGGCCTAGCAAGAGGCTAATGCGGCTGCTTGGAAGGGCAATGAGCAAGCCCAGGGTCAGGTGCAATACAATGGCTGGAGTGCATGGCCAGTTTCACTCCCTCCCTACACAGGTTTCAGCTTCAGAACTTACTTTGAGTATGATGGACCGTCTCTGATGGATGGTGTGCCACAAGAGCACAACCTGGTGGACAATTTGTCTGATGTTTGGTCTGAATATTCTTATGTGGAGCATTTGGCTGACAGTTTCATCAATGGTGCTCCTTATGCTGTTCATGCTTTTGTCACAGCAGGAGGTTCAGTAGCTGCTATATTCATTGCTACTAACAGTGATTTGCTTTCGTGGATGGGTGGCATGCTCAAGAGGATCTATACTCGCTATATATTACATGCTGCGTCTCCCAGTACAACATGTTTCCCACTCAACCCTTTCGCTGTTATTCAGTTTCAGCTTGACCGTGTGTGCATGGCTCTACTCGCCCAAGTGAGGCTGGAAACTGATGTTTTTGGATGCATCTTCAGTTCAGCTTTTAGTGTGGGTAATGTGTTTGTCCTGTCTGCTGTGTTGGAAGATTCAAACTCTGTGATGCCAGTTATGGAGGAACCAATGCCTGTCCCCCCAGTGACTCTGGATATGCCTGACGGTGTGGATAGTTTTGTGGGCCTGATCGGACGTATGATGCTCAAGGAGCCAGCCCATGTGGATATTGTTCTTCTTTGTCGTAGTGCCCGCTCAAACAAATACGACGGGTTTAGGGTCCCTCCCATTACTGACAAGAGAGCTACAACGTCCAAGGTCAAGCCTTGGAGGGATCCATCTCTTCCTGGCCCGTCCATTGGTGGTACACCTAGCACTGGGAGACATGACAAGGTATCTGATGCTGTCCCACCTCCTACTTCTATCCATGATATTCATTCCATTGGGGCTAATATGTGTGGTGTTCATCTGAGACAATTAAGCGTAGGGAAGCTGCTTGCTATCCAGGGTGGGCAGAAGAGCGATGTCACGGATCCTGATGCAGCTTAAAGCGTGGGAAGTTCTCTGCTGGAATGCCCGAGGGATCAACTCGAACAAGAAACAACTGGCGTTGCATAATGCTATCAGTAGTAGTTGTTGTTCAGTTATCTGTTTGCAAGAAACTAAGCATGCTACCTTTGATGCTGCTTTTGTTAAACTTTTCTGTCCCAAAAAATTCGATAAGTTTGAGGTGGTGCCCTCTCAGGGGGCCTCTGGTGGTTTAATTGTGCCGTGGGATAGCTCTGTGTTCTCGGGCAGTGTGTTTTGCTCTGAATCTTTTGCTTTGGGCATTCAGTTTACTTCTATGCAAACAACCAGGTCTTGGAAACTCGTTAATGTTTATGGGACATGCGCTGGGTCAGGCGGAATTGCCTTCACGTCATGGCTCTTTGATCTGGATATACCTAATGATGAGGACTGGTTACTTTGTGGTGATTTCAATTACATTAGAGCGCCTGATAATCGCAACAAACTGGGGGGGGTCATACTAATGACATGCTTACTTTTATCGATTTCATTCACTCACAGGCGCTTGTTGAGCTACCGATTAAGGGGAGATAATACACGTGGAGTAACATGCAGACTGATCCTTTGCTCGAACAAATTGATTGGTTCTTCACCTCGTCCAACTGGACTTCTAATTATCCTAACACCACAGTGGGACCCCTTCCCAAGCGAGTGTCTGATCACACTCCATGTATGATTTCGATTGAAACCTCGGTCCCTAAGAGTAAGGTGTTTAGGTTTGAAAACTTCTGGATATCCCACCCAGGATTCTTTGATCTGGTGCAATCCACCTGGGAGAAACACTGCTATACACCAAACTCAGATAAACTTTTGTGCAAGAAGTTTAAGAACTTAAGATATGCTCTTAAACGGTGGACTAAACACATTTCTCGGCTGAATCTGTGTATCGATAACTCCAACTAGGCTCTTTTGGAACTTGACAATGTCGAAGACAAAAGACCTCTCACAATACTGGATGCCAACTTTTGGTTGATTCTCAAAAACGATCTGGTTACCCTCCTCAGTTACAAACAAGAATATTGGAAAAAGAGGTACACGGTCCATTGGTTTACTTGTGGAGGTGATAGCACCAAAAAATTTCATTCTGCAGCGTCCGAAAGATATCGTAAAACTTCCATAGCTTCGCTTAAACTTCAGGATGGTACGATGGTGACTGACCATATGGGTAAAGCAAAAGAACTGTTTGACACTTACAGGGAGAGATTGGGTAAGAAAGGGGAGTACGAAATGAAGTTTGATTTGTCTAGAATCATTAAAAAAGTGGAAGGCCTGGAGGAGCTAACCACACCATTCACACACGATGAGATTGACAGGGTTATTCGCGAGATGCCATAGGATAGAGCCCCAGGTCCTGATGGATTCAATGGCTGCTTTCTGAAAACATGTTGGCTCATTATCAAAGAAGATTTCTATTGTCGGAGTAGATGACCATGGGTAGCCAAGCCGACTCCCCCTGGCCCTTCTGAAAAAATTACGAGACGATCCGGCCCTTAAGAATCCAAGACGTGGGGCCACCTTCCCCTTGCCGGCTGTGTCCCAGGCTGGCTATCGGAAGGCGGCCCGACTTCAACCCTCCTGAAGAAAGCCGCGGGAGGGCCGGCTCCGAGAAGCCGGCCGCGAGAAGGCCGACTCCAAGGAGCCGGCTCCCACAAAGCGGTCAAGACCATACCCTAGAAGTCTGCATCCACATAACGGCGATGTGACGGGGCGTGGCTACAGTGAAGCCTGGCACCCCCGAATCCCGAGGCACGACTGGCACAGTGTGCTGTACGGGTGGACGTGGCCCGTCCGGCGCGGCACTGTTGCCACGTTGACCCTGATGTCATCCACGACGGGCCGCCAACACGGCCCACGGGCGGTGGGCCCCTTCGGGCAGAGAGACACCCGAAGGCGGCCATGCCTCCTCCAGTCGGCCCAAGACAAAGCCGACTCTCCATAGCCGGCTTGCCACCTCCCTCGAAGGATGCGCCCCATTAAGGAGACAAGACGCGGTGAGCCTATAGTGATCATCTGCCGGACGGCAGCACTCGACGAAGCCCTCGACGAAGCCCTCGTCACCAGGATTGAGCAACAGTAACCAGCCCCCGACTAGGCCCTGGAAAGTGGGGCCTGGCTGTCGACCAAGGAGCCAGCAGACGGCGGGACCCACCAGCCGGCGGGCCCCAGCAGCCGGCGCAGAAGCCGGCGAGCGTAGACACAGACGGCTGGGCCCCACGCCCAGCCGGATTACCATTGTACCCCGGGGGGTAGGACTATATAAACCCCTCGGGACACCCATGCAAAGGGTTGATCCCTGCTAGTTTTGCACACCATATAGAGAGGAGAAGAGAGCAAGCCATGCCCTTCTTCCACCTCTCACCAAAACAGCTCAAGGAGCATCATGTAGGTACTTATTCATCTAGTGATCATGCTGATACCCCGCAGAGCAGCAGTAGGGGTGTTATCTCCATCGAGAGCCCCGAAGCTGGGTAAGATTCGCCGGCGTGCATGTCTTCGCCTCATCCCGTTTCCAGGCACCGACGATGTCTTACTGGCACCCACAATGATAAGCCACCCATTGGCATATGTCGCACCTACCACCCGACATTTGGCGCCCACTGTGGGGCCAGGTGCACCGTCGTCCGGAGACCTGTACTGGAAGGGAACCCTCTTCCTCCCCAGCGAGCGTAGCCAGCCCGACACGCCCGATGGCGCTTGCCATGACGCGCTGCAAGGCGTCGCCAACGTCTGCGCGGCGAGCAGCCTCACCGATCTCCTCGACAAGACCTTCATCTCCGACGAGCTCGCCTCTAATGCGGGCACCGACCACCTCGTCAACCTCCTCGGCCAGCTCCCCGTCTCCGGCGAGCCTGCCGTGGACTTGGAGTCGGTTGGTTCCACCGATCCGATGCGTGTCGACTCCGACACGGCCTCACTCGACACTTTCCCCACCGACGTCACGATCTACAATGACCCGCTTCCCCGACCGATGGCTGCGACGCTATCACCACCGAGGTGATGGTCATCGGCCACGACGACGCTCCCGACGAAAGCGCCCACGACGCCCCGCATGCGACGGTCCACGACTTGTCCATCCCCCTCCCGGCTGATGCCGACGACGAAGCACTGGAGGCTCGCCGCCTCGCCCTCCTCGCGGAGGGCCGGAGGCTGGCCTCCATGAGACGCCTCACTGAGGCCCACCAGCGCGAAGCCGACCGCGCCGCCTTTGGCATGCTGCCCCCAGGCGGGCAAGCCGGGCCGGCGTTGTCAAACAGCGTGGTGCTATCATCGCCGACACACTGGGAGTCAACCGCCCAGTCTATGCCACCCCACTCGAGAACCTGCGTGTTGCCCAGGCGGCCGTAGACGAGCTAGACGGATTGGGGGCCGAAGATCTCCCCCACATGACCAGACGCATCCAGCAGCTAATCGATGCGGCCGTGCAGCGGCACGAAGCCAACGGCCGCGCGGAAAGCCTCCCCCCGCGCCGAGATCACGGCGCGACATCCCGGACGTCGACCGCGGGCAAAACCCGCGCGCGGAGCGAGAAAGAGTCGGCTGCCAGCCGAAGCCGAACCCGAATCTCCATCGAGCGAGACGCAGAAGGCCATCCCCGGGTCGTGGAGTAGCGCGGCAACCCGCCTCCGCCTCGGTCCCGCGGGGAGAGATATCCCACCCCACCGCCTGTTGCGCATCCGACTCCCAGCGGCCGGCTAGGTCGCCGCGAGGGAGTCGGCGAGAACGACGCCCACCATCGCATCGACCGCCTTGCGCGATCCCTGGCGTTGGAAGAAGAAGACGATGTAGGCACGCCTTGTTTCGGCCCCCGCATCCGCGACGAGCCCTTCCCCAAAGGGTTCTCGCTCCCAAGAGACACGCCCAAGTACAACAGCTCCATGAAGCCGGAAGATTGGTTGATCGACTACTCCACGGCGGTTAGCATAGCAAAAGGCAACAGGCGCGTTGCCGTGAAGTACGTGCCCCTCATGCTGCAAGGCACGGCGCGGACTTGGCTTAACAGCCTCAAGCCATACAGCGTCAATAGCTGGCTAGACTTCACAGAAGCCTTCGTCCGCAACTTCACCAGCACCTACAAGCGGGCTCCCAAGCCCCGACAGCTCTCCTTGTGTGTACAAGGCCCCACCGAGTCCACCCGTGACTACCTCACGCGTTGGGGCAAGCTCCGCAACTCTTGCAAAGGGGTACACGAGGTGCAAGCCATAGAATACTTCACTGTCGGGTGCCGAGAAGGCACCCTCCTCAAGCACAAGACCCTCTGCGACGAGCCGACTACCCTCGACGAGCTTCTGGTCATAGCGGACAAGTACGCCAACGCCGACTCCTCGATGAAGACCGAGCTCTGGGTAGATGCGTCCGGGAAAGTACTCAACCCGGCGCCCAAGACGCCGGCTGGGAACTCCAGCCGACGCCCACACCAGAACGACCGCAAGCGCAAGGGCCCCGTGCCGCCCTCCACCAGTCGGCAGGTGGCCATAGTCGAAGACGAGCAGCCCGAGGGGCGGCCCGCACCCAAGAAGTAGAGGGGCGGCAAGCCGGCTTGGCAGCCGGCCTTCTCCTACGAGCAAACTCTCGACGCCCCATGCAAGTTCCACAGCGGCGTGAAGCCGTCCAACCACACAACCCGGAAGTGCCACTGGCTCACCCGAATATCCAAAGGCGAAGGGCTCGCGCCGCCTCCGCCTGCTGGTCCGCCGCCTCCGGCTCCGCAGCAGCCGGCCGCTCGGCCAGCAGTCGGAGCTGTGCACGATGAGTTCCCCGACGAGCATGCCGCCTATGTCGTCTTTACAAGCCAGCCCAAAGACCGGTGCAGCAGACGCCGAGAGCACTAGGAAGTCAACGTGGTCGCTACCAACCCCGCTGAGCACATGCACTGGTCAGAAAAACCTATCAGCTGGAGCCGGGCCGACCACCCAGAGGTGATGCCGTCTCCCGGCTCTTATGCATTGGTTTTGGATGCCACCCTTGTAACGTACAGACGCGCCGCCCGTTTCTCCCGCGTGCTGATAGACAGCGGGAGCAGCATCAACATCCTATACCGTGACACCCTAGAGAAGCTGAACGTCAAGACGAAGCAACTCATGCCTACTCGGACTGTGTTCCATGGCATTGTGCCTGGCCTGTCCTGCGCCCCCATTGGTAAGCTCAAGATTGACGTACTCTTTGGGGACAAGGATCATTTCTGCCAGGAAGCAATCTGGTTCGAAGTGGTGGACCTGGAGAGCCCCTACCATGCATTACTTGGCCGGCCTGCCTTGGCCAAGTTCATGGCAGTTCCCCACTATGCTTACCTCAAGATGAAAATGCCAAGCACCAAGGGCATCATCACCATAGCCGGTGATTACAGGAAGTCCTCCGAGTGCACAGCAGCCAGCAGCCGGCTGGCCGAGTCCCTTGTGATTATCGAAGAAAAGAAGATATTGGACCGAGTCATGGCCATGGCCGACAAGCAGTCGGCCTTGTACCCCGACCCCAAGGAGTATGATGCCCAAGGGTCTTTCCAGCTGGCCAAGGAGACGAAGAAGATACCTCTTGACCCCGAGCACCCAGAGAGGTTTGCCGTCATCGGGGCAAACCTAAACAAAAAATAGGAAGGCGAGCTTGCCGATTTCCTCCGTGAGAATCGGGACATCTTCGCATGGTCCCCCAAGGACATGCCAGGTGTTCCGAAGGAATTCACCGAGCACAAGCTACACGTCCGAGAAGACGCAAAACCAGTCAAACAACCCCTCCGCCAGCTGTCGGAGGAAAAAAGAAGGATTGTAGGAGAAGAGATAGCCTGGCTTCTGGCAGCCGGCTTCATTATGGAAGTTTTCTTTCTAGAGTGGCTCGCCAACCCAGTCCTCGTGCTAAAGAAGAAGAACAAGTGGCGCATGTGCATAGACTACACAAGCCTCAACAAGGCCTGCCCCAAAGATCCCTTCGCCCTGCCGAGGATTGATCAAGTGATAGACTCCATGGCCGGATGCGAGCTGTTGAGTTTCTTGGATGCTTACTCAGGATACCACCAAATAAAGTTAGATCTGGCAGACCACCTTCATCACACCATTCAGAGCCTTTGGCTACCTGACTATGACATTCGGCTTAAGAAATGCCGGTGCCACTTTTCAGCGTTGCATGCAGAAGTGCCTCCTCAAGCAGCTCGTCAGAAATGCCCACGTCTATGTAGACGACATTGTGGTGAAGACAGAGAAGCGCGGCACCCTGTTGGAAGATCTCAAGGAAACATTTGAGAACCTGCGCCGAGTCCAAATCAAGCTCAACCCTGAGAAATGCGTGTTCGGAGTGCCAGCCGGCCAACTCCTAGGCTTCCTGGTCTCCGAACGCGGCATCGAATGCAACCCGGTAAAGATCAAGGCCATTCAGAGAATGGCGATTCCCACCAAACTTCGAGACGTCCAGAAGTTCACCGGATGCTTGGCCTCCCTGAACCGCTTCATCAGCCGGCTCGGAGAGAAAGCTCTCCCCCTCTACCGCCTCATGAAGAAGACCACTCACTACGAGTGGAATGACCAAGCCGACCAAGCTTTTCATGAGCTGAAGAAGATGCTGGCCACGCCGCCTGTCCTGGCGGCGCCGACTGAGAAAGAGCCCATGTTCCTCTACATTGCTGCAACTAGCTGGGTGGTCAGCACCGTCATCATAGTCCAGCGCCCAGAAGAGGGCCGAGCCCAGCCGGTCCAGAGGACGGTGTACTATTTGAGCGAGGTGCTATCTACCTCGAAGCAGAACTACCCGCACTACTAGAAGATGTGCTATGGCGTGTACTTCGTCCCCAAGAAGTGGAAGCCCTATTTCCAAGAGCATCCCATCACGGTCGTATGCACCGCCCCGTTGGCCGAGATCATAGGCAGCCGAGATGCATCCGAGCGGGTGGCGAAATGGGCCATCGAGCTGGCCCCATACACGATCTTCTACCAACCTCGCACCGCCATCAAGTCGCAAGCATTGGCCGACTTCCTCGTCGACTGGGTCGAGACCCAGTACCTACCGTCGGCTCCTGACTCCACTCGTTGGCGCATGCACTTCGATGGGTCCAAGATGGGCACTGGCTTGGGAGCCGGCGTCATCCTCACCTCTCCCAAAGGCGACAAGCTCAGATACTCGCTGCAAATTCACTTTGCCGCCTCCAACAATGTGGCCGAGTACGAGGCGCTCATACACGGGCTCCGGCTTGCCAAAGAACTCGGCATTCACCGGATCCTATGTTATGGCGACTCCGACATGGTGGTCCAGCAATCATCCGGTGATTGGGATGCCAAGGACGCAAATATGCCAAGCTACCGCTTCCTTGTTCTGCAGATCAGTGGGTATTTTGAAGGATGTGAGTTCCTCCACGTACCGCGAGCTGACAACGAGCCAGCTGATGCTCTGGCTCGAATAGGCTCCACTCAGCAAGCAATACCAACCGGCGTCTCTCTACAATGCCTCCTTAAGCCGTCTATCAAGCCGTCTCCAGAGTCCGATTCCATCTTCGTGCCACCTGATCCCGATGCAGCCGGGTCCGGCTCGAAGAACCAAGCGGGTGACCCCGGGACTTCGATAGTTGGCCCGGGGGCGTCAACAGGCGGCTCGGGGACTTCCATAGTTACGCTCGACACGGGGACTGCTACACCTGGCTCGGGGACTGCGGTAGTCGGCCCGGGGACAACACCAACACAACAGGCGGCGGCCATCTCCAGCATTTCACCACCCAGCCCGCCCGCCCTGGTCGCAGTAGCAGTGTTGGCAATAGAAGAAGTCGCAGCCCCATCATGGGCACAGCCCATCCTCAACTTCCTAGTTAACCAAGATCTGCCGGCTGATGAAACAGAGGCAAGACAAGTCCAACGATGAGCCGGAGCATACACAATCGTCAACAGAGAGCTCGTCAAGTGCAGTGTCACTAGAGTGCTCCAGCGATGTGTCGAGCAAGAGAAGGGCATTGCAATCCTTAGAGACATCCACCAAGGAGAATGCGGCCACCACGTGGCCTCAAGATCACTCGTTGCCAAAGCCTTCCGCCATGGTTTCTTTTGGCCGACTACTTTGGATGATGCCAAGGAGTTAGTTAAACACTGCAAGGGGTGCCAATGCTTCAACTCCAAGCAACACATGCCGGCTTCGGCACTCAAGACCATTCCCCTCACTTGGCCCTTCACTGTTTGGGGACTGGACATGGTGGGCCCATTCAAGACGGTGCGCGGCGGCATGACACATCTGCTGGTCGCTGTGGACCAATTCACAAAGTGGATTGAGGCAAAGACGAACAAGAAGCTGAATGGGCCGACTATCGTCACATTCATCACAGACATAACAACTCGGTACGGCGTGCCACACAGCATCATCACTGATAATGGCACAAATTTCGCCAAGGGAGCCTTGGCACGTTACCATGCGACGCAGGGCATCCGGTTGGACCTAGCGTCCGTTGTCCACCCACAGTCAAACGACCAGGTCGAACGAGCCAACGGCCTCATCCTTTCCGGCATCAAGCCCCGACTGGTCGTACTACTAGAGCGTTTGGCCGGCTGTTGGCTCGATGAGCTACCGGCCATCCTCTGGAGTCTGCGCACTATCCCAAACAAGTCAACCGGCTTTACTACTTTTTTCCTCGTGTATGGTGCCGAGGCGGTCATCCCAACTGACATCAAGTTCGACTCGCCTCGGGTAAGCATGTACACTAAGGCGGAGGCCAAGGAAGCACGAGAAGACGGCGTTGACCTGCTGGAAGAAGGCCGGCTGTTAGCCCTCAGCCGGTCTGCCATCTACCAGCAGGGCTTGCGCCGCTACCACAGCCGGAAGGTCAGGCCAAGATCCTTCCAAGAGGGCGATCTTGTGCTCCGGCTGATCGAGCGAACAGCCGGCCAGCACAAGCTCTCTGCCCCTTGGGAAGGCCCCATCGTCATCAGCAGAGCTTTAGGCAACGAGTCCTACTACCTAATCGATGCACACAAGCCGAAGGCACGCAAGAGAGACGATTCCGGCAAGGAGTCGGAACGACCATGGAACGCCAACCTCCTAAGATTTTACAGTTGAAATGCAGTATGTATCACGCCAACTTTTATACTAAGTACAAGACAATAGGCCCTCCGAGGAGAGCTCGGGGACCGCCATCCTTTATCTATAAATGAAGAATATTATGTTTATGACCTCGTCATTTCATTCACTTTTCTCGTCCGGCACCGGGTTTGACTAGTCGGCCCGGGGACTGGCGGCCTGGAGTTATATTAGAAGTCGTACCCACGGTCAAAACAAGTAGTGTGCCGGCACCCAAGCTTTCTCTTGCCAAAAGTCGCAGTTCGAAGAACCGGCTGTCCGGCTGGCAAGAGTTAAAGGCAAGAAAGGATGCCCACACGAAAAATGGCTAGGGACTAACGGACTAATATAACAAAAGCTGGTTTGTCTCCTACCGCCGACCGACTACCAGAGTAGCCGGCCGGCCGGCTTCCATTCACTTCACTTCAATCTAAGAAAGCTCGAGTACTTGCCTCCCCAAAAGGGGAAGGCGGCAAAGGAAACAGCCTAAGGATAAAAAGCATACGTGAATGGAAACCGAACATGCACACAATCATATTTACACAAAAGACCTTCGCAAGGCCAGCATTCAACATAGTTCGAATACACCCAGTGGGTGGAACTGCACGAGTTTAATAAAAATTGTTCAAAGAGTAACAAGCAGGAAAAGCGAGCATGGTAGATTAAGCCAGGGGAGCGACTGGCGTGTCGGGCAGGTCGGTGGAGACGACAGTGCCGGCTGGAGGAGTAGCCGGCTGGCGAACCTCGGCATGATCACCGCCTCCCGCTGAAGGCGCAATTGCTCGCGCCTCATTGCTGGAGACACGATCAGGCTCAGGCTAGCTGGCTGCTTCACCGGCCGGCTCAACGTCTTCGCCTTCCTCTCCTTCGTCGTCTTCGCCTTCATCGCTGGAGGCGATCTCCTCTGCCGAGTCCTCACCCGCCGCCGGGTCCATCTCGAACCACTCCTCCGGCTGGGCAACACCGTCGTCATTTATTTCAGGAGCGAAGACGCTAATGTGAGTACACTCAGCGATCGTCGATGCACGCTGAGCGATGGCCGGCCGCACCTCCTCTATCTCCTTGTTGGCTTCCAGCCGCCAGGTGCGCAGCTGGTCCGGGCTCAGTCCTGGATACCAAGCTCGGACGAACTCCAACGCCCGCCCAGCTCCAAGTCGTGCTGCCGACGCTTTCCAGGCCTCGAAGCGGCCAACCGCAACCTCCAGCCAGTCGGCAGTCCGGCTCAGGGTGCGGGGAATCGTCTCGCCTGGCCAGAGGGCGGCCAACACCTGCGCTCCGGCGCGCTAGAGGCGGTGGAGCATACGGTGAGCCGGCTGCAGCCACGCTTGGACCGCCAAGAGTTGCTCCTCAAGCGTCCGGCACGCGTCCGGTGCGATGTAGGCCCCCGCCTGATGGCGCGCTTCGCGATGGGCCTTGATGGTTTGGGTGGTGAAGACGGAGTAGCCAGGAAAGTAGTCTGCGCAGAGAACAAAAAGTAGCACAAGTCGGAACACAAATCAGGCGGCAAGGGGCAAGCAAGGAGCAAGGAAGGCGGCTTACCGTCGATCAAATCCTCAATGCGGCCGAAGCCTTCGCTCAGCGCTTGCTTGGTCTTAGCCCAGCCCGCCGCTTCAGTCTCGAACTCGGCCTTCAGGGCGTCTTCATTGTCCTGCGCCTTCTTCAGGGCCGCCTTGTGGCTCTCCTTCTGGTCAGCCAACTTCTTGGCCAGACGGTCACACTCCAGGACCAAGGCGTCGTACTCGGCTTCCTTGGCATGAAGGGCGGCCTGCGCCCCGCTGAGCTGCCCCCTCAAGTCGGTGTTATGATACTCCTGGAAGAACAGACAGGAGGCGAGTATGAGATGGTTGTCAGGACCTAGTAAGTTCCAAGCCGCCTGCGCAGCAGCCGACTCAGAACTCGGGGACTACACCCAGTGGGTGCGCTGACGCGCCCCCACGGAAGAAATTAGAAGAGCAAAACAACCTAAGCCAGAAGACTTACCCGGATGACGGCCCGCGTCGCAAGGAACTCTTGGGTGTATTGCTGCAGCGAGGCGGCTTGGGCTTGAAGCCGGTTCCGAACCTCCTGGGCCGCCATGTTCAGCTCGCCCGTCCCCCCGCTGGGAGTCCACTCGGACGTGCTGGTGCTGGCCGCCTCCAAGGCCTCCGCCGTCTGGCTGGCACCGGTAGCCCGCTGCGGCTCCGGCGCGGCGGCGCCTCCCCTTGCGCACCGGCTCATTGCTAGCTGCATCTCGAGGCCGGCTCCTACCTCCGGCTCACCTCCGGCCGGCTGCTCTGGCGCCGCAGCAGATTGGCCGCTTTGGCCCACTCCAGTCGGCGCCGTCTGCGGCGTCCCTTCCACGGAGGCCACATGGACCTCCCTCCTCTCCATCACCGGCGGGTCTTGGTCGACCTCCTCCGACAGGGGCACAGGGATGTCGGGGGCCACGGTGCGGAGCGGAACGATGAGCAGCGGAGGCTGGTTGTGCGAAGCCTCCGCCTCCGTCTCCGCGGCTACTGCCTCCGCCCGGGCCTTGGCCGCCGCATCGGCCTGCTCCTTCGCCACCTGGGCGGCCCTTCGCTCCTCTGCCTCCCGCTCCTCCCGCGCCTCGCGAGCTTTCCACTCCGTGGCCTCCCTAAGGTCGGCGCGGGGATCCACGCGACGGGAGCCGAAGGACCCTCCAGTCGGCCCGACTATGGAGCCGCTAGGACCGTGCTCAAGGGAAAGCGGTGCCCTGCCCGGCCAACAAAGAAAGGTTTAAAAGGGCTTCAATCGAAAAAGACAAAAAAACATGTATGAAATATAAAAGACATTCGACGACTTACGCCGAGATCGCCTGCGGCTGTTTCACCGCCTTGCGGAAGCGGGCCGCCTTCGCGGCCGCTTCGTCCCGCTTGGTCGCCGCCGTGGAAGCCTTGGATTTCTTCGGCCGACTGCCGAAGAAGGTCGACGTGGCCCGGCGCTTCTGCGCGCCGCCAAGGGCAGCCGGCGCGGCGGACGAGCCCGCGCCTTGATGATCAAGCGTCGGCTGGCGGTGCGGGACAGCTTCGACCTCGTCATCATCGGGCTAGTCCTCGAAGCCGGCTCCGGGCCTCGCGCTTCCTGCCTCGTCGCCTTCCCCCATGATGGCGTCTTCCATGGCGGCTGCCCCAGGTCTGGATCATCGGTGTCGTCCACCGTGCGGTCGGGGAGGAGCTGGCGCTCTACCCCTATGGCCCCGGTCGTCGGCAGAAGAAGAGGGTTCTGCCAAGGGCAAACCAACTAATCAGAGGTCGGCTACCAAAAGGCCGGCTACAAAAGGAAGAAAAGAGGAAAAACTTACTGTCGGCAGAGGGTTGGCGCGGGAATACGGACCCTTGCCGTATCGCCAATCTTCGGTGAGCTTGCAGTTGGAGATGTAGTTCACCATATAAGACACCTGCGCATGAGGCATCTCCCTGGTGCTCAGCCGGCACGGATCGAAGCGGCCGCTCATCTGGCAGATCATGTGAGGCCGGCCTTGGAGCGGAAGTACCCAGCGCTCCATGAAGGCGGCCACCAAGTCGGCTCTGGTCAGGCCTTCCGACTAGATCATCACCCGGAGCCGGGAGACGGCTGCGTTCCTGGCCTGAGACAACGACCTGGCCTGGTAGCTCCATGAGGGCTGCCTCCCAGCCGGCGGGCCGGCTACGTAAGCCAGCAGGTTGACGTAGTCGCCTTGCTGGGCGACATTCTTCATGTAGAAGTAAGACTTCTGCCATAGCTTCACCGACTGGATTAGCGGGATGGGCGGGAACGGATTTTTCTCCCTCGTCCGCCTCATGGCAATGAAGGCTCCGCTGGGGGCGGGCACGCCCGCGACGACGGTGCCGAGCTTGCTTTGGAAGAATTCCCCCCAGAGCTCGAGAGTGGGGAGAACCCCGAGAAAGCCCTCGCACAGGGTGACGAAGGCCGACAACAGCATCACCGCGTAGGGCATGAGGTGACGCGGCTGGAGGTGGTAGAATTCGAGGAAAGCTCGAAGGAAGCCGCTCGCCGGGAGGCCAAAGCCGCGCAGGCAGTGGGAGTGGAAGATCACCCGCTCGCCCTCCTCCGGCGCCAGCGAGATATCCTTCTTCGGCGCCCGACGAACCCGCAAGAAGTTCTCGCCCGGCAGGCGCCGCGTCCGGCGGAGGAACTCGACGTGATCCTTGTGGACATTGGAGCCGTCCCACGAGCTCGACAGCGCCATGGGAACGATGCGGCGGGGAGCAAGACGAAGTGACGGCGGAGACGCGCACGACCCCGCTGCGGTGGGGAACCGAGAGGGCCGACGGTGGAACGGCGCGGTGATGGGTGCTGCAGTAGCGGAAGGAAGAAGAAGGAGTACGGGAAGGGACGGAGCGAGGGAGAGCATGCGAGCCTCTGCCGCTCCCCCTCCTCCCCCTACTTATAGACCTGCGCGACGGAGCCGAGGAGGCGCGGCGTGGGGGAATGTGGGGATCAACTGCGCCCACTCCCCCACGACCCGCAATTATTGCACCTTGATGGCGTGATAAAACCGCCGCGGGAAGGCGAGCGGTCCATGTGGGCCGCAGAAGATCCGCGCTCAGACCGAGGCCTAGGAGTGGCGGGCCCGGGCCTGCGGCGGCGTCCCGTCGCGCGCGTGCGTTGGCAGGGTCTCCTCGCCACATGGCCCGCGGGATGGCGCACGGTCAGCTAGCAGGCCGACCCGCGTCCCCACCTACGAGACGCGGGGTTTTCCGAAGACGGTGCGCACAAGCAAAGCCGGTTCCTCAGGGTAGGAAGCTGACCAAGCTTCTCGTCCCTTTGTCAGCCTCGAAGTTCAATCAGCTTCGGGGACTACTGTTGGAGTAGATGACCACGGGTAGCCAAGCCGGCTCCCCCTGGCCCTTCTAAAAAAATTACGAGCTGATCCGGCCCTTAAGAATCCAAGACGTGGGGCCGCCTTCCCCTTGCCGGCTGTGTCCCAGGCCGGCTATCGGAAGGCGGCCCGACTTCAACCCTCATGAATTAAGCCGCGGGAGGGCCGGCTCCGAGAAGCCAGCCGCGAGAAGGCCGACTCCAAGGACCGGCTCCCACAAAGCGGTCAAGATCGTACCCTAGAAGTCTGCATCCACATAACAGCAATGTGACGGGGCGTGGCTACAGTGAAGCCTGCCACCCCCGAATCCCGGGGCACGACTGGCACAGTGCGCTGTACGGGTGGACGTGGCCCATCCGGCATGGCACTATTGCCACGTTGACCCTGATGCCATCCACTATGGGCCGCCAGCGCGGCCCACGGACGGTGTGCCCCTTCGGGCAGAGAGACACCCGAAGGCGGCCATGCCTCCTCAAGTCGGCCCAAGACAAAGCCGGCTCTCCATAGCCGGCTTGCCACCTCCCTCGAAGGATGCGCCCCATTAAGGAGACAAGACGCGGTGAGGCTACAGTGATCATCCGACGGACGGCAGCACTGTAGCCACACCCACCTCGACGAAGCCCTCGTCACCAGGATTGAGCAACAATAACCAGCCCCTGACTAGGCCCTGGACAGTGGGGCCTGGCTGTCAACCAAGGAGCCGGCAGCCGGCGGGCCCCAGCAACCGACGCAGAAGCCGGCGAGCGTAGACATAGACGGCTGGGCCCCACGCCAGCCGGATTACCATTGTACCCGGGGGGTAGGCCTATATAAACCCCCCTGGACACCCATGCAAAGGGTTGATCCCTGCTAGTTTTAAACACCATATAGAGAGGAGAAGAGAGCAAGCCGTGCCCTTCTTCCACCTCTCACCAAAACAGCTCAAGGAGCATCGTGTAGCTACTTATTCATCTAGTGATCATGCGGAGACCCCGCAGAGCAGCAGTAGGGGTGCTATCTCCACGGAGAGCCCCGAAGCTGGGTAAGATTCGCCGGCATGCATGTCTTCGCCTCATCCCGTTTCCAGGCACCGGCGATGTCTTACTGTCACCCACAATGATAAGACACCCATTGGCATATGTCGCACCTACCACCCGACATATATCGGCTCTGCAAAGATTTCTGTGAAGGTGTCATTGATCTTCAGAGCCTAAACTCACGATTTATAACACTCATCCCAAAAACCCAGTCGCCGGAGACTGCCAATGAATTCAGGCCCATCACGTTACTTAATTGTTGTTTGAAGTTGATAACTAAGTTGCTGGTTAACCATTTGCATAAACTTGTGCTTAAGATCATACATTGGAACTAGTACGGATTCCTCAAAGGGAGATCAATCCAGGACTGCTTGGCCTGGGCGTTTGAGTACATTCACCAATGCCATGCATCCGGAAGAGCATGTTGTATCCTGAAGCTAGACTTTGCGAAGGCTTTCGATACCATCCAGCATGAACCGATGATTGAGATTATGCGGCATATGTGTTTTGATGAGAAGTGGCTGGGGTGGATCAAATGTATTTTTTCCTCCGGTAGCTCTTCAGTGCTGCTTAATGGAACCCCAGGAAAACAGTTTGACTGCCTATGTGGGGTGCAACAGGGAGATCCACTGTCGCCTTTGATCTTTGTTCTTGCAGCGGACCTTTTACAGTCAGCGATTAATGATGCCAGTCGAACAGGTTTACTACATTTGCCCCTGCCCACTTCTGACAATAACTATCTTGTAATTCAGTATGATGATGACACGATCGCTGTCCTCCCTGCCTGTACCTCGCAAGCGCAAGTGTTGAAATCTATCCTGGTTGATTACGCGAAGTCGGTGGGTCTTAAGATCAACTTTCACAAGTCAACATTGGTTCCCATCAATACTGATCCGGTGCAGGTGGGGGAAATTGCAACCATTTTTGGCTGCTCTATTGGCAAAATGCCGTTTACGTACCTGGGCTTGCCCATGGGCACCACGCACCCGAGTGTGACCGACCTGATGTCGCTAGTGACCTTGGATCAGAGGAGGGTCCCAGCAGCAGCGTCGCTCCTGGACTACGGCTCCAAACTAACACTACTCAATTCGGTGGTCACCTCCCTGGCTATTTACGCCATGTGCTCCATCAAGATAAACCCAAAGATCATCGAGCACCTTGATAAGTTGCGCAGGTCATGTCTTTGGGTGAGAAAGTCAGACGATGGGTATAGGGGCAGCTCGCTAGCAGCAAGGGCGGTCTGGGGGTCATTGATCTTAAGACCCAAAACCAAGGGCTGCTGTTGAAACAGCTCCACAAGTTCTATAAGAAATGGGATGTTCCTTGGGTAAGCTTGGTCTGGGACACCTACTATGTGGGTAAAATACCGCATGCCTCTGATCCGTGTGGATCTTTCTGGTGGAGAGACCTCATGTAGCTATCTGATATATATAGAGGGGTCACAAAATCAGAGGTAATTGCAGGGGACACGATCCTGTTTTGGAAAGATAAATGGACTACTTAAAATTTTCAAGACAGGTACCCGAGAACCTTTTCCTTTCCCAAGGAGCCAGATATCTCAGTGAGGCATCTCTTGTCCTCTGAGCGATTGGGTGATGTGTTCCACCAGCCTCTATCTTTGGAGGCTAGGAGTGAGGTTGCTGGACTACAGTCAGAGACATTGGATACCTCACTGGCTGATGGCAAGGATGTGTGGTCTTGTGTTGGGGGGGGGGGAGGGGTGAGTTTTGATCCTCAAAATACTATGCCCACTGTTTCAGCCATATTCAAGTGGATGAGGCTTTTGGCTGGATCTGGAAAACCAAATGTACAATGCAATGGAAGGTGTTCTTGTGGTTGCTGCTGTCTGACAGATTGAACACTAGAAATATGCTCCGGAGAAGACATTTTAGAGTCCAAAACGACGACTACAACTGCCTACTCTGCCACCATCCGCCTGAGGAAGATATTGTTCACCTCTTCTTCGCCCGCCCCTTCAGTCAGAAATGCTGGGGATACATGGCCAAATGACACTGACTGGGTCAGAATGCTGCATGAGGGCAAGGCCAGATGGGCTAGGCCGATGTTCTTAGAAGTTTTTGCAGTCGTAGCTTGGGGGATCTGGAAGGAGAGGAATGATAAACATTTCAGAGGAATTCAACCTTCGTTTGATTCTTGGAGGAGCAGATTCAAGCAGGACTTTGCCATGCTGGTTCATAGATCAAAGCAAGAGTAGGGCCCTTACATTCTATCCATAGTTAGCTTGCTTTGATTTTACCTTCTGTTTGTGTTAGGATAATTACCTAACCCCCCTCTCTATGTAACTTGTACAGTGCTGGACATTCTAACCCCCCCCCTAATTTTGTCTTATTAATATAAAACGCAGTGAGAGAATCTCACTGTCATCAGTTCTCAAAAATGATGGAACGAGTCATAATAAACAGAATGGTGGAAGGTGCATGGCAATATATCTCGGAATGGCTATGGTAATGCCATAATAGGTAGGTATGGTGGCCGTTTTGAGGAAGGTATATGGTGGGTTTATGGTACCGGCGAAATTGCACAGCACTAGAGAGGCTAGCAATGGTGGAACGGTGAGAGTGCGTATAATCCATGGACTCGACATTAGTCATAAAGAAGTCACATACTTATTGCAAAAATCTGTTAGTTATCGAAATGAAGTACTACGCGCATGCTCCTAGGGGGATAGATTGGTAGGAAAAGACCATCACTCGTCCCCGACCGCCACTCATAAGGAAGACAATCAATAAATAAGTCATGCTCCGACTTCATCACATAACGGTTCACAATACATGCATGCTACGGGAATCACAAACTTCAACACAAGTATTTCTCAAATTCACAATTACTTACTAGCATGACTCTAATATCACCATCTTCATATCTCAAAACAATCATAAGGAATCAAACTTCTCATAGTATGCAATGCACTTTATGTGAAAGTTTTTATTATATCCCTGTTGGATGCCTATCATATTGTGTAAAACTAGAGCAAATGACAAACTACTCCAAAAGATATAAGTGAAGATCAATGAGTAGTCGAATAATTATGTAACTATGTGAAGACTCTCTAACATTTTAATATTTTCAGATTTTGGGTACTTTATTCAAACATGAATCAAAACAAAATAAAATAAAATGACGCTCTAAGCAAAACACATATCATGTGGTGAATAAAAATATAGCTGCAAGTAAGGTTACCGATGAACGAACACGAAAGAGGGGATGCCATCAGGGGCATCCCCAAGCATAGATACTTGGTTGTTCTTGAATATTATCTTGGGGTGCCTTGGGCATCCCCAAGCTTAGTCTCTTGTCACTCCTTATTCCGTAGTCCATCGAAACTTCACCCAAAACATGAAAACTTCACAACACAAAACTCAGCAAAAAATTCGTAAGCTCCGTTAGTATAAGAAAATAAAATGACCACTTTTGGTACTGTTGTGAACACATTATAAATTTATATTATTGTTATATCTAATATATTCCAACTTCTCCATGGTTCATACCCTCCGATACTACTCATGGATTCATCAAAATAAGCAAACAACACATAGAAAACACAATAGGTCAAAAATAGAACAGTCTGCAGTAATCTGTAACTATCGAATACTTCTGTAACTCCACAAATTCTGAAAAAATAGGAAAACCTGTGAAATTTGTTTATTAATCTTCTGAAAAATAATTAGTATTTTATCACACTCCTGTTCAAAATGAGATTTTTTCCTGAGGGAAAAAGTTTCTGTTTTTCAGCAATATCAAATCAACTATCACTTTAAGCCATCGCAAAGGTCTTACTTGGCCCTTTACTGAAGCAAAAGCTATAAAACATGATAACTAAAGTAGCATAATCATGTGAACAAACAAAAATAGTAGGTAAAGGTGTTGTGTTGTCTCCCAACAAGCGCTTTTCTTTAATGCCTTTTTAGCTAGGCATGATGATTTCAATGATGCTCACATAAAAGGTAAGAATTAAAACATAATGGGGGCATCATAAACAATATGACTAGCACATTTAAGTCTAACCCACTTTCTGTGCACAGGGATTTTGTGAGCAAACAATTTATGGGAACAAGAATGAACTAGCATTGCAAGGCAAAACAAGCATGACTTCAGGATTTTCAACACATAGAGAGGAAACTTGATATTATTGCAATATGGAACAGCATA